>CM051825.1:44401135-49441135 GCA_028451465.1 Erethizon dorsatum
TGTAGGGCTGGATCACCTGGGGGCTCTGTCTCTGCTCTTCAAGAGGGCAGCCTTCTTACTTCCCCCACCTAGGCACTCACCTTAGCCTCCGCAGAGTATCAGCTCTGTGGAACCAGTGGAAATTCTTGTACTGGGGTCAAGCTTACTACAATATTCTGTGATCATGCCAGTTCAGCCACACACCTATGAAAGAGTAGCTCAAGCCACTTCCCATGTTGCTGGAGATAAACCCTGGTGGCCATATGGAAGTGGGAGTCTTGACTTTCAGGCATAACAGCTTTTCTTGCTCTAAGGTACTGCCTCAGCACAGGAAGAAGTGAAAATAGAGGCAAAAGGTGGTTCCTGTTCCATTCTAGCATTTACCCTTTTCCAGGCAGCTACCCAGAGAAGGGGAGGCAGCAGCTTTACTGCAAAGCTAACAGCAAGCCCTGGGCTGCCGAGTCCCTGGCACGCAGGCTGAGTAGGCGAGAATGGGCTGTTGCCCTCAGAGAGACCAAGAGCCCTGTTCCGAGATTTGAGATTCTCACTGCTCCAGGCAGGCATGGGAAGGAGTGAAAATCATGTCACTTGGGTGGGATAGGGTTAGGGTTAGGGTTAGGGTTAGGTTTAGGGTTAGGGTTAGGGTTAGGGCTTAGGGCTAGGGTTAGGGTTAGGGTTAGGGTTAGGGTTAGGTTTGGGCTAGGGTTAGGGTTAGGGTGAGGGTTAGGGTTAGGGTTTGGGCTTCCCTGTGGTCAGCCCCAGACACCCGGCCTCTGGGAGCACAGGCTGACCCTGGAGCTTTGGGACGGCCTGCACAGGGCTGGGATGGGTGGAGCCTCCATACCTGAGGGCTTTCCTCGCCCACTGACCTGAGGAGCCATGGCGCCCGATGTACAAGCCCGGCGGGCCAAAGCACCAGGTCCAGGCTCACCTCTGCCCTGTGTGGCTTTGCCGGTCCGTGATGCGTCGGGTGGCCTGAAGGTGAGGCACAACCCCTCTCTCCTCAGGGCAGACACGGGGTAGTGGCTGCTCCTCTCTGGAGTCCCCAGTGTCCCCTTCCCCATGATGCGACCACCACAGCGAACCCCGAGCGCAGCTCACTGCACAACCCTGCACTCAGAGCTGCACCACCACCCGCCTCGGGTCTCCTGAGGTTCCATGACAGACTCAGCGAATTTAAATGACGCAGATGTGAGCGTGCAAAGCCAAGCGGAATCTGACTGAGGGTGGAGAGCAGAGGAGCAAACACCATAGGCAGACAGAGGAGGAGCTCTTAGTCCATTTCAGTCAGCCTTCTGATTCCTGGAGGCTCGGGGAAAGGACGGTGTTCTTAGCAAAAGCAACCTGAGCAGCCTTGGTCCACCAGGCAGCTGCTCCCGTACCGCCCCCATCAGAGGTGCTGTCCACGGCAAACTGATAGCGCACTGCCCGGCTAGATGTCCGGAGTTTTCGGAGCACTGAGAGCTGGTGAAGCGGAGCGTTTCATCCGGTTGCTGCTTGGTAACTGTTTCTCACTTCCTGCCCACCTTCTGTGCCTGTGGCTCAGGGGTCTCCTGGTGGGGCTGGGGAAACACACGGTGCTGCAGAGAGAGGGCTGTGGCTCAAGGCACCCAGGACATGACATTGTCACACCAGCCATGTGTCCTGCCACTGTTCCTCCCGAGCTCCCTCTGCCTCAGTGAGGTCAGCTCCCCGCTCTCTCAGTGAGTTGGGATATTGCCCAGGCCCTCAGGTACCTGCCTGACTTTAGTAGTGAACCCTGGCATTGTGTCGGGAGGGTTTCAAGTGCGCATTCCCATCGGTGGGCTTCCTCCCGGGCCATCCCCAAGATACGAGTGTGAAATTCCCCCAGGCTCTGCTCTACCACTTACCTTCCAGGTTATGCTTCTGGAAGAGCTCAGCAGTCATGTCCGAAAACTGCCGTGGCTTTCTACCTCCTCCATAGAATTAAATCCCTCCCGAGCATTTGCTTTCCCCCGTCAAGGCCTGCAGCTGTACACTGTGCCCTGGGAGTGGGCCAGCTGGGCCTCAGGGTGGCACAGAGCTCTCCATGGGATGCGGAGTGCTGCCCAGTGCCTAGCATAGGCCTGGGCCTTCAGGTGCAGGGCCCCAGCACAAGCCTCGCCCCTTGCCGGCCTGTCTCCGTGCCCTTCTCAGCACTTGAGAGTCCCCATCACACCGGGGTCTTCCCAGTCCCTTCCTCCAGCACGTGCTGTGCATGTCTTCCCCACAGGACCCAGGGGCTCTGCTAGGGGCTCTGGGATGTAGCTGGGCAGTGCCGTGGGGTGTGCAGCATGGGGAAACCTAACAAGTCTTATTGAATTCGAAGCTTTAGTTTGGAAAAAATTCAAATATAATCACTTCTACATTTGAACTTCAAAACTTTCCTGCCGGTGAGACGGCTCAGCGGCTTAAGCGCCTGCCTTGCAAGCGCGAAGGCCCGAGTTTGACTCCCGGAACCCACATATGAAAAAGGGGCCGGTGATATCGCTCAGCGGCACGGGCGCCTGTTGGCGCGTGAGGTCCTGTGGTCGTCCCCCCGGTACCCACAAAAAAAAAAAAAAAAAAAAAAAAAAACTTTCCTGCTCCTCCAGGAGAGGTAATAGAAGTCAAGGGCTCACACACAATAGATAGTGCTTTACCGCTGAGCACTGAGCTACCCCCTGCCCTTCAACGCTTTTCTAAGTCAGCAAAATTCTTAACAATTGTAAAAGTTATTTTTGTTGATGTCCATATTTTAAGTCAATATGATATAAATCTGGCCTTAATAAGTGGAATTACCAACTGAGCTCTACCACTGAACTATATTCCGAGCCCTCTTTTCATGTCTCATTGGTACTTTTTATTGCTGAAGCAGGTTATTTACTCTGCAATATATGTGACTGAATAATACTATCACAGAGTCATAAAAATTAAGTGCTAAAACTCAACAAATTACCTCTTGGAATTCTTAAAGTGAAAACATGTATTCAAGGCTGATATTTCTACATTCACTGTATATTGGAACACAAAGACTATAACCAATATTCGAATAGTTCAATAACTTACTGTGATCAAATTCAGACTTGTATATATAACTTAAAAACAACTTACTTTATAAAGTTGTCTTTAAATTCATGGACTTCCTGGGCCGGTGAGATGGCTCAGCGGCATAAGCGCCTGCCTGGCAAGCACGAGGGCCCGAGTTCAACTCCCGGATCCCACATATGAAAAAAGGGCTGGTGATATTACTCAGCGGCACGGGTGCCTGCTGGCCCGCGAGATCCTGAGGTCAACCCCCAGTACCCACAAAAAATAAAATAAAATAAAATAAATTCATGGACTTCCTATAATAATTCCCAGAAAACATCACATATATTTGATGTATTTAAATTTTTACACCATAAATTTTTAAGTATGCTCAAACTATTGACAATGAAAATTAAAATGCAACAAATTGTAAAAGAGATAAAATATCACTGTTTTAAAAATCTTTTATGACTGTGTTTTGAAATTGTAAACATTTAACTAATTGTTTGGTGTTTTTCTTGTTATTAGTTGATGATTTTATACCTAGAGGGTGAGAAATAAGTGAGCATGTATGTTTTGAGGCTTTGGTGTACTTTGAAGGCACAGGTCTGTTGTTTCCATTAAAACAAAAACAAAAGTCAATATAGATGCAACAAATACAGCCAATTATAAAACATTGGCTTTTAAAATATTAGGTAGATGGTGTCATGGTACTATGTTCTCAAAAATGAAGGTTGAACTTCCAGTTGTAAGATAATTTTCCTTTTCTCTTCTACCCTTCATTTCCTGCTTTGTTGAGGTCTTGTTCTACTGAAAACAATAGTCACATCTGTGTTCTGATTCAGAAATGACATGTCAGTGCCTGGCAGTGGTGGTTTGGACAAAAAGATTCCAATGCGCTGAAGAAAATAGCAGTAATTTTACAAGTAACACATGGCTCTGACTATGGGCTATCTTTTTTTTTTTTTTTTTGTGGGTACCGGGGGGTCGACCTCAGGACCTCGCACGCCAGGAAGCGCCCGTGCCGCTAAGCAATATCACCGGCCCCTTTTTCGTATGTGGGATCCGGGAGTTGAACTCGGGCTCTCGCGCTTGCCGGGCAGGCGCTTAAGCTGCTGAGCCATCTCACCGGCACTATGGGCTATCTTGATGTTATCATAAACTCACAAGCTCTTTTAATTCCACATTCTTTATTATCTCAGAGAATACATGTGGTATCTATTGTGGTACCAAATATAATCATTCCAGGTATCATGCTCAGTAATCTAAGCAACATGAACTATATTCCCAATGCTAGAGACTCTTACCTCTGATCAACTCATCTTAGTATGACAGTTATAGGTGTATCAGTCATAAAGGTAAAAACTACTGCAACAGAAAATATATCAAATAATATAGACAAGTTTCCATAGATAGGTACACATCTTCCAGTTCTAGCTTCAAAACCCAAACTTTCTGCAGATGTTATTTCTGCCTTCCTTTTGGTGCAGGAACAGTAGTAATATATCTTTGGTTTACTGTCTGAAACTGAGTTTAAACATCCTGCAAAGCGGGAGAAAAATATCGGCACTCCATCTCCTCCACAGAGTGGATAACAATAAGATTCCAAACAGTTACAACTGGCATTACAAGGGCCTGTCAAGTTTCCCAGTTCTCTTGTCCCATTATATAATTTAGATCACCAGAAAATAGCTCATTTTCACATTTGGCAAAAATAAGTAAAAACTCAACACAAATGCAACTACAGAAGTGAACAATGCAAATTCCGTTGGATTTTTACATGTTGTTTTGAATTTTGAAAAATGGACATTACCTGAAACCTGTCCAAGAGCAGCTCCAGAAATTAAAACAGCTTCTCCAGTGGTAGCTGCAAAGCTGGGTGTCAATCCAAATTGATTTTCTATAAAATTAGGTAAAGATATAGCAAATCCAGTAGTAATTAGGCTTCTGAAGAAGTAGTTTGGTAGAAGCAAACACTTAAAGACAATATTCCTCATCAAATTCTTTAGAGCCACTGGAAAATCTTTAATATTTTGCTCAAAATCCTTATCTATGTGTGGTAAAGAACTGCTTTTACATTGATATATCTGGGACATTTTCCAGCTTGAATTTTTGGTGTACATTGTAAATGTTTTGAAAAGTAAGACAAAGTTATTACAATGACCAAGCAAAAAGTCAAGATACAAGAAATCCAATCCACCAAGCTTCTGACCATTGAGAAGCAAAGATTGTGCTTCTTGACATCAGTGCTTTGTCTTATAGTAACATTAATGTGTATGTTTAACAGTTATCCACCCAACACACATAGCCAATGATAGGGCCAAAGAGTGACACAGAATAACCAATTCATAGGTAACGAGAAGCTTTGTGTGTGGGCACAGACTCATTAATAAAGCCCATGTCCAGGGTGTAGCAAAGGGTGCTTCCAGTTCCCAGCAAAAGTTGTCTCAGGATGAAGATATACAAGTAGTTAGAAAGTGAAGAGGTTGAAGAGATACAGCTGGTATTGTTTCTTGTTAGGCAAGGGTCTTAAAAAATGGACCCAAATTGATATTCTTCACTGAAAAATTATGGCAAGGAAAATACAAGTGCTCCCAGCCCTATCATAAAGGACACAAATGCAAGTCACTTTGGCTTGTGTCCTCTTTCACCAAAGAATGATACAAATTAAAATAGCAGAGTGAGATATAACTTGATGATATCAGGCCAGTCAGCGAACTCATTTCATAGTGCTTCTCAATGATGGAAATGCTAATAGGCCATTTACTACAATAACTTCCACAGCAGCGAAGAGGCAGTCGTGAAGCAGAAAGCCTGTAAGCTTGTTACACCACTGCATGTCCTGGGGGTGGAATTCCTCCACCCAATAGACTTTTCCTCAAACTCAGATCTTGACTGAGGCCTGAGCTGTGCTAGGAAAGCAGAAGGCATGGAGGAAGGCAGTGGCAGCTCCGGTGACTTTTGGGGCTCCTGAGGTTGCTGTAACTGCAAATCTTCTGTCCCTATGTAAGAGACCTCTCCCTGCGAGGGCAATGAAGATAAGTGGCACGGGGTGTCTGGGTTGGAGAGGATGAAAACTGGGTTCTCAAAGTTTTTGGTGCCCTTCAGGAACAGAGGTCTATAATCTGATCAGAATATTCTAAGACAAGGACTTGATATTTTAGAACCTGACCATCAGTTAGCCAACACTGTCCTTTTTGTTCTAGGAGTTGTGTAATCCTATGCGAAGTGTTAATCTCCATTGTCTGGCCTATTGTTAACTTGAGAACCTCCTCTGTCAGGTCAGTAGTTGTTACAGCTTGCAAGTATCTAGGCCATCCTCTAGCCACCTCATCCAGTTGTTTAGAAAAGTATGCTATAAGTTTTGTTTGTTTGTTTGTTTGTTTGTTTTGCTTTTTGCTCCAGATTCTGGGTCAAGACTCCCAATGCCATACCTTAACTTTCAGTGATGAACAAACTGAAAACCATGGCTGGGGTTAGGGATCTCCAGGGCTGGAGCTTGAGTCAGCAGTTGTTTAAGGGAAGTTAAAAGCCTTTAGTTGGGGGATTCCCAGAGAAGGGGCCTCTGATCATGGCTGTCCTTTGGACTTTGATAGAGAGGCTGAGCTATATGGATCCAAAGCTAACAGTGTCCTGTGCTCCTCAACAATGCACAGACCTATCTTTTGATAGCTGGAGGAGAAATTTGGCTGATTAGTTATGCTCTGTCTTTGAATAGTCCCTGTTGGGTCAGTATTAAGCCTAGGTATTGAAACTTTTAGGTAACTAGTTAAACTTTGGATTTGGACAAGTTATATCCATGAGCTGCCAGGAACTCAAGGGTTTGGACAGTGTGGGAGAGAGCCAACTCTTGAGAAACAAATAAGAGGGTCATTGATATATTGGCATAGACTTCTATCTCTTAATTTGAGATCCTACGGGTCTTGCGTCAAAGCCTGTCCAAACAAGGCTGGGCTGTCTCTAGAGCCCTGAAGCAGGGCAGTCTAGGTTAATTGACCAGTACAGTGTGGAGGACTGACCCACTCAAAGCCAAAAATAAGCTGAGAGGAAAGGTGTATAGGAATTCAGATGTCCTTAAGGTCAAAGACAGAACTAACTGCTATTTGAAGGGATTCTCCCATTGGAATTTAGGGAAGGGGGACTATAGAATACACGGGAATGACAGCCACATTTATTGTTGCTCTGAGGTCTTATACAGATTGGTATTCTCTATTATCCTTTTTGATAGCATGGTGGCGCACATCTGTAGTCCTAGCACTCTGAGAAGCTGTGGCAGGACAATTGCAAGTTTGTGCCCAACTTAGGCAGCTTAGCGACTTAGCCAGACATCCTCAAAAATAAAAAATAAGAAGGGCTGGAATATAGCTGAGTGCAAAGACTTGGGCTTAGTCCCCAGTGCTGAAAAATATCTTTTAAAAACAAAATTGAGGGCCGTGAGATGGCTCAGCGACATAAGCGCCTGCCTTGCAAGCGCGAGGGCCCAAGTTTGACTCCCGGAACCCACATACGAAAAAGAGGCCGGTGATATCGCTCAGCGGCACGGGTGCCTGTTGGCGCGTGAGGTCCTGAGGTCGACCCCCCGGTACCCACAAAAAAAAAAAATCGAATTGTATAAAATAATGCCATGATTACATAATAGCAGAATGAAAGTGATTAGATTTGGGATACATATTATTTTGGTTCTGGAATAAGCTGGGATTGCTGGTGGATAGATGCCAGGGACTAGAGATGAAGAAAATAATAATGATCCTATATTTTTGGCTTGTGCAATCTAGGAGTTAGTGACACCTACCCTTGGCCACAGCAAGATTAGGTGACATGGGGCAGGAAAATATTGACTGTTTTGGTGGGAATGTTCTGTTTTTGTACTGTGAAATTCGTAATGTCCATTACATATCCATGTCCGTGAATTTAAAGATAGGAGGACAGGGAAGTAGACACACATTTGAGAGTCAGGGCATGTGGAGAATATTAAATACCACAAGACTAAGGGTGATTGACTATTAGAAGACACAGAGAGAAAAGCATGGGTGGGGAGAGCCTGCTTTGACCCCGAGTCACCTATATTTGAAGATGGAGGAGAGAACAAGTCTGTCAAGGGGAAAGAGCAAGGGAATATAGTTAGGAAGCTGGAAAACCAGGAGATGCAATGATATGGATTTCTGAAGAAAGATGATTTCAAAAAGGAGGGGCATATGTGCTGAAGACTTCTCCAAAGTTAAGTAGAGGGTGACCAAGAAGAGTGCACTGGATTTGTCTCCATAGAGGTTATTAAGGCTCCAGTGGAACCACAGTCCTCAGAAGGCAAGAACAGAAACCAATTGGTTTAGTTATGAGAACAGGAGTTGAGGCAGTGGAGGTAATGACTGTATTTTTTTTATGATTGATGACAAGATGAAAGGATAAGCAGTCAAGGGTATTAGTAATGGTGATTTCTGAAATTGGGAATAAGCTCATTTCAGAGGGTCTGCATTTTTTTTTATTTGAAGCCACAGAAATCTGTTCTTTTATGATATTGAGCCATTTTCAAATTGATATTTATTTTTAAGAAAGCCAAGAACTGAAAGTAGTATAGTAATTACTAGGGACTGGGAAGGATGCCAAGGCAGGTTAGGGGGCAGAAGTGGAAGAAGGATATGATCAATGTACACCATATATATGTACGGAAATATATGTAATCTCATTAATATTTATATTTAAAAGGTGTTCATAAAAAGTCATAGAACTAATAAGTCTCTTAGACCACTGAGAGTTAGTGTCTGTATTAAAGACAAGCCTTCAACACTTGGAGGCCCTGGGTTTAATCCCCAGTACCCAAACAAATAAAAGTAAAATAGACTTGTGCCTGCCCAAGAGAGTCCACAGGACAATGGGGAGATAGTAATTAAAATAATCTCCAAATTTTAGTACCTACTATATGTGATAGTGGGTTGATTGTATCAACTTGAGGAAATAATGCCCAACTAAATTGGCTCAGCATAGTTCTGGGTGTGGAAGACCCACCTTAGGAGGATTATCACCAGAATACTATAAAAGGGAAATGAAGAAGGAAGGATTGCTTCTGTCTTCTTCAGAGGAGCTCCAGTCTTTGCTTTCACCTTGGACATCATATTCTAGCTTCTGGCACAGACCCTTCAGCCTTCCAATGAAGACCCTTCGGCCCCTATATGGACTCGCATGGGACACTACATGGACCTCCAGGCCTTTGACTGGATTCTTCAGATCCCCGGCGTGTAGACAGACCTTTTGCACTCTTCCACACCTGCCTCTGTGGGTGGCCACTGTAAGCCAATCTGTAAAGTCTTATATATTTGTATAACTTGTATTATATCTGTTTCTCTAGCAAACACTGACTGATCCACTACAACAAGGAAATGTGCACAGAGTCCCTGAATTCTTGTTATGTTATTCACAAGCAGATGGACCCAGTAGCACACTGGTCAGTGCATTTAAGTCTTGCTGGGACCACATCATGCTTCATCACACACGCAATTGTGCAGAAGCTTCTTGACTTTCAGTGTGGCTATGTTTTGAGAAACTCATTGTAAGTTTAAAATTTTGTAAGTCTAAAATGCATCAAATATACCTAACCTCCTGCACATCCTAGCTTAGCAACACAGCATTCTGTAGAGTACGGTTGCTTCCCCTCATGACCACAGGGCTGACTGGGAGCTGGCTCCTCCCAAGGTTGGGCACATTGGGTCAGCTGACAAGGAAGCAGGAGACGTGGCAGGTAGGCAGATGGCTGACACTCCCAACCACAAGCACATGGTGAGTTGTCTGGAGGCTGAAGGCAGACCTTGGGTGTAGGGCCCTGGAGTACAGCCTTCTTCTGGCACTGTGTGGAGCCAGGTGCCTGAGAGGCCACTCCTGGGTAAAGGAACAGGATTTTCCAAGTCCCTCATGTCCTTCATAGCCAAGGCCAAACTTGCCATCCACCCCCATGGTGAGATTGTCATAAAGTAATATAATGAATGTGACGGGACGGTCAGCCCTATGCAAGAGCACAGTGTGAAGCGGGTCTCTCCCCAGGGGTGACCAGAGCCCTGCGTGTCCTTCCTTGGGTGTTCTAGCCCTCTCGGTAGGGTCAATTGCACTGTTATAGATTCCATTAACTTCTCCAAAATCTCATCTACACATATGTGTTTCCAGTGTCTGTCTGTCTCTCTCTACTTTAACTTTGCATTGTGAAAAATTCAAACATACAAACATACACTGGCGTAAGAAGCCTAGCCAAGCAATGCCTACATTCTCATCACCCATTGCCATCTAGGGTTGTTCTGAACCAAAATACAGCCTTGTGGATTCTGTGACTACGTCAGTCATCTCTCTAAAAGAAGAATCCCTCCACCTAGCCTTGCTGAAACATTTTCTATTTTCTTTCCTGCTCTTTTAAAGTATAAATGTTAAGCCAGTTCTGCACTTCAGCACCCCCCACATATCATGAATGCTTTCAGATACTTTTACACGCATCAGAAGCAGGAGTGTACACACGTATGGTAGCCTACACCACCCACTCCCCACCCCGCTGATGTCAGATGGTCTCATGCAGGCACAGGGGCTGGGGCTCCACCACTTCAGCCACTGCTCTGGCCTTTTCTGAAGTGGAAACACCCCAAAGGCTTTGTCCTTAACTGAGAAATAACTCACCATAAAACTCACTCTTTTGAAATGTCCAATTTAGTGGTTTCTTTGTACTTTTACAAGGTTGTGCACCCATCACCACTATCTAATTCTATAATATCTGCATCCACAAGATACCCTTTACCTATTAGCAGTCACCCCCCTTTTCCCTTCTCCCAGTCCTTGACAACCATTAATTTACCTTTTATTTTTATTTTATTTTATTAGTACATGTTTGCAGTATAGCATTTTATAATCATCTTGGGGAGTTTGTATGTGTACATAATACAGCTTGTTTCTTTTTTTAATCCTCTTCCCTTCCTCTCCCTCCCTCCTCTTCTAGTTTCCTTTTCCTCCTTTCATTCTTGTTGACATTATTTTAGTACATGTTTATGGCACATACTGCCTACATTCATTGAGGTTATTAGGACCTTGTACATCTCATATCTTCACTCTATGTATTTTCTCATCCCCTCACCCTCACCCCTCCATCTTGGTGCCCTGGACCCCTTCCTCTGCAAGAGATCCATTCCCTTGTCTCATTCTATCCTTCCTCTATTTTTCTTTTAGTTTATACTTTGCTTATTCAGATGAGAGATACCACATGGTGTTCAAGTTTATGTGTCTGATTTATTTCATTCAACATATTTTCCTGGTGCATCTATTTTTCTACAAATATCTCAAATTTGTCCTTTATAGCCTAGTGGTATTCCATTACATACAGGTACTACATTTTCTTTATTCAGTTGTCTGTTGATGGGTATACAGGCCATTTCTAGGATTTTAGCTATTACAAATTGTGTTGCCATAAACATTGGTATGCATGTATCATTATAGTATGATATCTTAAACTCTTTTATCTCTATAAATTCACCCATTCTGGTCATTTTTCATAAAACAAGTCATTTAGCATTTGGCCTTTTGTGTCTGGCTTTTTTCATCCAGAATATTGCTTTTGAGGTTCATCTGTGTTGCAGGACATATCAGACTGCTATTCCATTTTATGGCTGGATAACATTCCACTGTACAGCTATACCCTATTCCACTGGTGGCGAACCAATGGCATGTGTGCCACAGTCAGCTCTTCGTTATCCTTGAAAGCTCTAAAAGGTTCATCATCACTGACTTATACTATTCACCCATTCATCAGTTGGTGGACATGTGGGTTGTTTCCATCTTTCGGCTAGTAGGAACAGTGTCATGAATATTCATGTACAAGTATTTGTGTGACATGAGATTATATTTCTCTGGAGTGCTCACCTAGGAACTGAACTGCTGGGCCATATGTTTACTTTTTGGGAGGAGCTGCCCAACTGCTCTTCTTAGAAGCTGTACCATTTTACAGTCCCACCAGCAATGTATGAAGGTTCCACTTTCTCCACATCCTGACCAATATTTGTTATTGTCTCTTTTGTTCTATCCTGAAGTCTTCGAACACAATTTGAGGAAATTAAAACTTTTTTTTCAGTACTGGGGATTGAACTCAGGGCCTCCCCCACTGAGCTACATCTCCAGTTTTTTGTTTTGTTTTGTTTTGTTTTGTTTTGTTTTGTTTTGTTTTTTTGAGGCAGTGGCCCGCTAAGTTGCCCACTCTGGGCTCGAACTTGTGATCCTTTTTCCTCAGCCTCCCAGAGAGCTGGGATTACAGGCATGCAGTTTCCCCCTCTATAAGGAATTAAAGAGTTACCATTCTTACACAGTGTCCTACTTTAACTAAACAGTGTGCAATTCATGCCAGTAGTTACACTGAGCACACTGACGTCATACTCTGGGCTTATTCTGACATCGTCACAATTCATTTTTGTATTCCTCCCGGTGCCCCGTGATGGATCTAACACACCTGATTAGTCACATCCTTCACCGTACCTCTGCAAGCTTAGATTCCATTTCTCTCAAATTCAAGTACAGGACAGGGCCTTGGGCCCTAAACCACAGTGACTGGTGGCAGTTCTAGGTTCAAATCCAGGTGCCCTGCCCAGCCCCTGCCCAGCCCTGCCATTCCCGGGGCGCGCCACCTCAGCACAGCAACAGAGCTGGAGATCCCCCCCTGTGGCCAGCTAAGCGCGGGGCCAGCAGCTCTGAGGGGAACCCCTGTCTCTTCCCTGTCACCTGCAGAGTCCGCTCTCACCCCTGGCCTTCCTATTTGTGCGCAAGCCTTTGGAGTGCCTGGCGTCTGCCCACAGCAACAAATTCGCGAGGCCCTACAGTGAGGCCTTCCAGCGGCGCTATGGCACGCGCATAGTGCGGCGCCTGCGCCCTGGCGCACACCCTGATGCCCTGGCTCATGGCCACCACGTACGCTTTGCAGAATTCCTGAGCTACCTGCTGGATCCACGCACGCGGCGCGACGATCTCTTGGATGAGCACTGGGAGCGCGCGCACGCGCCCTGCCCTCCGTGCCCCTTGCGCTACGACGTTGTGGGCAGAGGAGGCTGCCTTCTTGCGGACTTGGTGGGCGAGCCAAGTTCTCCGCGCTGCTCTTCCAGGAGCTCAGCCCCTTCTACCAGCGGGGCCTCTTTAAACTCTACGGGATGAACTTCCTGCTCATCAACGGGTGATGTTCAGAGATTGGGTTACAAAAAGTTGCTTAAGATAATTTAAGTGTTGTGGTGCTTTTCCTGCTTTCTTTGTCAGGAATCCCCCCCCCCCCCCGTTATTGTGAGATGATTTTCGTGTTTTGTTTTCAGTTCTGTTTTATGGCTTTGTCATGCAGGCAGCTTCCTGGGAGGTTTATTTCCAAGGTTTAAAAGTTGCCTAAAGTAGATCCTTAGTGCCTTCCAAGGGCACTATTGCATGCATTATTCAGTTTGCGAATCACAGCTGGCTGATTGTGGGGGAGCTTAGCAACTGCTCAAGATGAAGGCAAGGCCAGGACAAGGAGGGCTGGCGGAAGAGTTGCTCCTTGGGTCCACAGGCTCCTCCTTCTCTCTTGTTGCTCTTCCATCCCCTCTTCCATGTGGCCTATGATAGGGAGCCACTCACTTGTCAGGCATCCGAATATTGAAGGGAAACAACACAAATGGCTGCACTTTCCATTTCCAGTCCGACCCCACTGGCCAGAAGCTAACCTTACTGCCATGCCCATCTGGAAGGGAGGCTGGGAACACGAGTCCTACACCTAATCCATATCCTTCCACATTCCATTTCTGGGAAGGGTACCCTGATGGTCTCTCAAGCTCCTGCCGCCCTCCTGAGGGCTGCTGCTGACCACCAGGCCTCTGAGTCTGAGCACCGGGAAGCTGGGCATGCAGGGAGTTAGGGCCGTCAGGGACCGTGCTCCTCCATGTCTGATGGAAGGTGAGGATCCACACCACCCTCACATGCTAATGTGCCTCTTCATTTCTGTGTGCTCATGCATGTTTCACTGTATGCGGGCAAACGAGGATCCAGATGGCATCACCTCGATGCTGGGCAAACATGCCCATGTTGCTGTTCGGGATGCTACGTGATCATTTTCAATATTTATGGAATAATTTTGCATAGAGAATATTGCTAAACCATCGTCTGTGGTCAGACCTTAGATTGTTTCCCACTTCTCTGTATGGCATTTTGTAATGGACAGCTTCCTCAAGGGTCTGTTTTTTTCTTTGAGGGTATTAGGTACATATAAATATTCAGCAGAAGTCAGGGATCAGTGAATATTTTTTCACTCCTTTTATTTTCTTTTAAAATAAATATCCAGGAGAAGAATTACTGACCTAAACACCATGCACATTTTTATGGCTGACTCTGGATTTGGGTAACTGGTGTGGACCTTGTCTGCAAACCAGCTTTGCCCCTACATTCTGAAGAAAACCTTCTCAAGGCACTATGTAGTCGAGATGCAGATCATTCTGGTTCCAGTCCAAAGAGGAGGGTACTCTGATGTTCTCTGCTTCTGTAGGTTTGAGTGTTTTCTGCTGGAAACTAGACTCTACCACCTGAGTGGCCCTGTGTGTTCCCTCTGGCTTGTTCCCCACCCAGAGTGGGATATTCTGGGGCCTATGTACCGCTGCGGCACACAGCAGCAGTCCTCTGTGTCTTTCCCCAGGTACTGCAATAGAACTAACTCCAGAGTCTGCCTTCTGCAGCTTGGGATGGGACTCTCTTCCCCTCCCCCATTTCAGCCCTCAAATCACAAGGGTCCACTACCTCTTTCTGGGCAATAGGGCCACTGGCTTACCCCAATAACTATAGTCCGTATGTCCTTCCTTTAGGAAGAGGACTACAAGTAGTGCCCCCACCCTGATTTTATTTACCCTCCCAAGGACTCCAAGGTGACTTTCTGGCCCTTCTCTTTGTATAATAGAGCAAAGGGGAGGGACCCTTTAAATCTTCAGCAGACATCTTGAGACATAGTGCTTCTATAATGCATTCCAAAGGGATTGTACCAATCCCTAATTTGTCACAGGCTATAGTATTACATGCTATTCTTAGTAATTTGCAATTCAGGAACAATTTGGTATTAAGTTCACATATGAAAACTGTAGGGAGCGATGAGACAATTTCACGGTTTCCGCCCTGCCTCCCCCTCCTGAGGGCATCCGGTGCGCCAGCCTACATCTCCCATGATCCTCTCCAGCCTAATCCGGAAATGACGACGACCTATCCGTGCTCACTACATTCGTGAGATGAGAGCTTCCGCCCCCGTTTCTATAAGTGCCTTAGACACTTCCTCAATAAACGAGACTTGATTGGAACCCTTCATCTTGTCTCCGTTTCTCTCTCCTCTTGCCCTGTCCCCCCATCCCGTTTCTCCTCCAGGTGGGACCCACGAGTTGATCCACGGGCCGGATCAGAAAACTTTAGAAAAAAGTATGCCTCCCTCCACATCCTGTCCCCATATTCTCCATTTCTTCTCCACAAAGGTAGTGACTGCACCTGCTTCACACCCAGAACACACACACACACACACACATGCGTGCATGCACACATAATTTTTAATATACACAAGAGGTAGCTTGTAAGATACTTCTGCTGTGCTTTAAAAATATCTTCATATACCTTGTAGATCATTCCAGATCAATCTGTAAAGAATTATTCCTTTATTTTAATGACTGTCCCAGTATTTCAGGTGTAGGTGTATTAACAGTTCCCTACTAGTAGGTATTTGGGTGGTTTTCGGTCTTCTATATTATGTTACAAGAATAACTAGCATTGTCCCAATATCTAGACTTACATGTGTGTTTGGATAAACCCTAGAAGTGATAGTCACACTATCACTTTTTTAATCCTCACACCAATTCTGCAAGATTAAACATTGTTACACTTATTTTACAGATAAAAAAGTAGAGGCTCACAGAGTAAAGTGACCAGTACAAAGGGAAGTGTGATTTGAATGTGCAAAGTTTATTAGTATGGTGTGGTTTCTGGGGAGATGGAAGGCTCCTGGTTTTCCATGGCCACGAAGGCTGTTCTCACTAAAGTCTCTGTGGCTGCTGCCAAGAACATGCTGAGGAGAGGATGACTGACAGAGGCCACACAGAGTGGGGTTCCAGGACAGGGCCCTGGATGGCTCCCTCACCTCACTGGTCTAGAGGTGGTCAGCATCGACGTGGGGAGGAAGTACTTCATGGGCAACTTGTCTGGGGAAGCGGAGGCTTACTAACTTGAGTTCCCAAAGGTTGTACGGTGAGGGCGGCAAGGATGATGGGTGGAAGTAGGATGGTGATGCAAAATCTGGAGCTCTGAGCCTAGAGAAGCCACACAGAGCCACACTTGACCCACAGGAGCCATGCTGGCTGCAGCCATATGGTCCAGAGAAGGAGAACAGGGCCACATGTGAGAGGACTCCAACCTCTTCCTCTCCCAGCCAGACTTGTCTCAGCCCCACTCACAGAAAAACTCTGAAGCCCAGTGGCATCCCAGAAAGCCCAGGGAACATGGCTCACCTTTCCACACTGCTCCTCCAGCCATCAACATCCAGGCTTAAACCCTGCAGGTTCCTAATGCTTTCTGTGCCCCTGCCTGGCACAGGACTGGGGACATATTCCCAAGTCCTCCCCATCTACTAGGTGAGCTTTGTTTGATGGCTTGAGGGTTGAGTAGGTATTATCTAAGTCATGCTAAGAGATCTTCCCATCAGGGACTGCCTCCTGCCATCTTCCCCTTCCCGCTTTCCACTGACTCCTCCATCTTTCCTCCCCACCTGAGATCACCTTCTTTGTCCTTGATAGTGTCTACACAGACCTCCTTCTAGGTCATCTTCTGTATCAGCTAAATACAGATAAATGTTGGTAGGTAGCACCCTGGGTGACCCACCCCCTGCCTACATCTTAGCCATCCTGGAAAGCAGCCCTTCAAATTCTTTAGATAGGGCCTTACTCTCTTTGTCATCAGTATATTTGCACATGCAATTCATCTACTCTGAGCATCTCCTTCTCAAGTTTCCTGATTCTTCTCTCCTCCCCCATCTACTTGCTATCTGTTTCTACCTGCTGTGGACCCTGGGAGGCTGGCCTGTATGGGTCAGGCACCTAACAGGAGGCACTGGTCAAAGTTCAGAGCTAGAGGACAGCAGGGAGCTCTCTCTCTCTCACTTGCACCCTGCTAATCTGTTGCTGTCTAGCAGAGGATGAATAGCCCCAGACCCTCCCTAGCCCCTGTGTCTGAACCCACCCCTCCAGCTTTGGAGAGGTACCAGCTCCCCATGGTAGCTGGGCTCTGGGTACCGCCCCCTCCCTAGCGATTTCTGTTTGCCCAATCTCCTATGCTCCCTGACACCTTTGCCAACTGCTTCATTTGGCTCTCTGCCTTGAGGCTGTCCTCTTGAAGGACTTTCCCCACACCCTGACCTCCTTGCCCAGGTTGAGATTCCATAGCATCCTTACACTGGAGCTAAGAATCTTGGCCACACCTCTCATCCAGGTCTTGCCCAGGCATGGCTCTGGGTCTGTGAGGTGAGCCTCTGCCTTGCCCCCCTCCCTCAGTTCTCACACAGCTGCATTATACCCCTACAGAAGGGACCTATGAGCTCCCTGACTCCAGAGCCTCAGCAGCTCAACCCCTGCCAGTTCGCTTTGGAGATGTGGAACAGAAGCCTGTTCCATAGCCAGATGAGGGAGGGGCAGTGAGGCCTGAGGACAGAGGCCAGGGCTGCTCATGGGTGTGGGTCTATGTTTCTCTGTGTTTGCCTGTGTGTGCATATTGTTTCTCTGGGTGTTTATTCAGGGGAGCAGGTGTGCATCTTGGTGATTTGACCCTACATTCTTATCCTAGTGAGACTTCCTGTGGTCAGAACTCATACACAGGGGCTAGATGATGGCCAAATGGAGCAGATTCTATCCTTTGCCCTGAGGGCCCTGCAGTGCCCAGAGTTGAGTTGGAGGGACAGGACAAGGCACTGGGACAGGGCTGTGGTATGCAAAAGGCCCTCTATCAACTGGTCCTGGAGTCTGTTGCTTTCCGTGTCTGTGTAGGAGAGAGCATGTGCATCCATGAGACTATTTTCTTTGGGTAGATCTTTGCTAGGGTGCTGGTGTCTCCATGTATGAAGCCCTGTATGTGTGGTATCGTGGATGCATGTGTTTATGTGTCTGTGATCATGAGGGATGCCCAGTGCAAGAACTTACCCCGGGACTGGGATGGACCTTGTTGGCACTAACTTCTTCTGCAGGGGCAGCTGGTCCCTCAGTGATTTGTTCGTCACTTTCCAGGGTTGTAGGGACTCAGTCCTGGGCTCTGTCAGCCAAGAGAACCTACAACGGGAACTTTAGTGTTGAGGTGGTCTGCAGCTGTCACCACCTAAAGGAGCTCTCACTCACCTAGAGCTTTCTATTTGCCAGGCATTGTTATGAGTGCTTCATAAATACTAATCCACATGGCACCTATCCAGAGATCCTTTAGCTGAGGCTGGTGGGGCAATGAACAAAGAAGGCAGATCCCTGACTGTCAGCACAGCATAGGGTTTTGCATGAGACTCCCCATGGGTAAGTGACTCCCTCCCAACTCCATCTTCTCGTCTTTTTTTTTTTTTTTGTGGGTACCGGGGGTCGATCTCAGGACCTCGTGCGCCAATAGGCACCCGTGCCACTGAGCGATATCACCGGCCCTTTTCTCGTATGTGGGATCTGGGAGTCAAACTCGGGCCCTCGCACTTGCCCGGCAGGCGCTTACGCCGCTGAGCCATCTCACCAGCCCCCATCTTCTCATCTTGTGTTCTGGGGATCTTGAGATGACTGGGGCAGTGGGGCTTTGCTCTAGGGGTCTGGACGTCTTGTACCTGTATGGAAAATTCTTGGCAAATTTCTCCTGGGCCTTCATGCTATATTTTTTACGCTCTTGAGACTTCTTTTGAGCTTCCAATTCCATCACTGAAGGAGTTAGTCTGTGGTCCTCTCAGCTGTATCTGGAAGACAAGAGGAGGCCTCTAGGGTGGGGGCAACGGTGGGAGGTGGCATGTGGTGTCTGCTAACCTCTGTACATAACCTCATTTAATTTTCTCCATTGATAGCACATTATCATCATCCCAATTTTTCAGGGAAGGGAAAGAAGGCTCCAGAGGGTCAATTATTTTGCCTGTGTACTGGTACAAAAAAAAGTAGGTGGGCAGGGGAGATTCAGAATAGACACTCTGTGCTCCTATTGCTGGGCCATTTGGCCTCAGATGGTCCTGGATGTCCACAGAAGTAGCATTGATACAGGATCCCAGGGCTCCTGATGGCCACCCTATGTATACCTCCCAACTCCTAAGTCATGGGGCTGGCCTTAAAACGACTTGGCTGATCCAGTCTTCCCAGGGGCAGAGACCGCTGTAGAATCTAAGGCAGTCTCCTGACCTCATGACCACCCGTCCCAGGTCATCTCTGCCACCATCCTCTGACTGCTACACGAACTGTGGTGGGGCTGTCCTTCTCGGCCACATGGGCTTCTGGAGCTCACGAGGCAAACTGTCCTGCCCAAATCCTGACTGTGACCATGTTTAAAGCTTAGGTCAGAAAGCCCCAGAACTGCTGCTGCCCAGTAAGAGATGCCGTGGACCCCCAAGGCTGAGGGTCCCTGACTACAGTGCTGTCTTAGAAGGCTCAGTCAGATGAGGAGGCCCAGCCCAGGGTGAGCTAGAATCCTCCAGCATAAAAGAGGACAGTGAACAAACCATCTGAGCTGCAGGCCAGCACATGCTGGCTTAAGTGACACCACAGGGACTGATGCTGGCCATGGTATTAGCTGTCACCCCACCAAAGGAGCTACTGTCGCATGACACTGGCTGGCAGAGGCTCAGAATCCTCTGAGGTCACAATTAGTGACACAGCAATTACTGGTCCCTATGGCTCAGATTCCAGTCTGAAGCCCCTGGGCCAGAGAGTAACTGTAAAGACAGCAACTGGGCTAAGGCTGTTTGGCATTTTGGCTTTACTGACCCAAACAGGAAC
Source organism: Erethizon dorsatum (assembly GCA_028451465.1). Lineage (NCBI taxonomy): Eukaryota > Metazoa > Chordata > Mammalia > Rodentia > Erethizontidae > Erethizon > Erethizon dorsatum. The sequence goes on from CM051825.1 coordinate 44,421,097, forward strand.
ATGCACATCTGTACATGTCATACCCCAGATCTTGTTCTACTCAGGCTGAAGAAATAGAAGAGGTAGACTAGAAATAGCTAAAAGCTCACTGTAGCTGCAGAAAAGATCCTTTTCTGGCTGACCTTGACATGAGTCCTATCCATAAACTTGGGAATTATTAGGCTGAGGTTTTGGCCCTAGAGCTGGACTCTGCAGCCTGAATTATTATCTCCCAGTCTGATCCCTGTTCAGGGCATAGAGAAGCAATGTCCATCTGTGACTCGTGTCTGTCTGTAAGAAGGTAATATGAGTCCCGCCTCAAAAGCTGCTGGGGGCATCAAGTACAGTCCAGTGTGTCACATGCTTAGAGTACTCCTGGTACCACAAGAAGGCCTGGTGAAGCTAAGAACCAGCTGGTCACAGAGCCTCCAGTTTAAGACTGTCACAACCTGTTGCTTACTTAAGTGACAGAGTGTTACACCACTGTCTCAGAAGCATGGGGCTAGGAGGAAAAGAGAGGAGGGAACAATGTCCCTTTCCTAGGACCTTGAGTGCAAACACAAGGAATAAAGCACCTGTATTAGGTTCATGTCTCTAGAAAGCTCAACCAAGATGAGAACTTCAGTGAAAGTGGTTTGCTGAGTGGGCACCTCAGCAGAAGGGGCTGGAGGAACAGGGTGGGGTAGGAGCAGGCTGAGCAAGGTTGGGTCTCTGCTGGACACTAGCTTCAGCCTGTCCCAGGCACTCTGGAGCAGGAACTGCAGTACAGTACGGTTCCTACTTGAGTAGGGGTCAACATTTTCTACCCTGGCAGTCAATTCTGGGGTAGGAATCTGTAGGATTGGGGTTACTGGCTGGAGCAGCTGTGAGGTATTGGCATCTTACAGCAGCTTGGGCCCAGTGTACTGACTCAGTATGGGGGCGGGGCGTCACTCACCTTCCTGTTGATAAGGAGTAGAAACAAATTGAGAAGGAGACATGAGTGGACTGGGGAGAGGCCCAGAGAAGCAGCCAATGCTATCAGGAGGCTCCCAGGAGACTTTACCGGGACTGAAATGGGATGTTTCAGGTGGCCTAATCAATGCTGTGCAGGAACTTGAATTCCAAGCAGTCTTCGCAAATCCTTAAGCCAAAATGTATGTTTTCCCTTGTCTTTTTTTCTGGGCCTAGGACTCTGCCAACTTCTTAGACAATGGCTTAAAGTGAACAGCAGGGAAAGTTATGTCTGGCACCATCGATTCTGACTGTGCCCAAGAGTACTGAGAGTTTCTGCATCTGATGGTGGCTCCTCTGAAGTTTTACAGTGGTTCAGGCTGGGGAAAGGCTGGACTTGCAGTAAGTGCAGAGAACCAGGTGTGAACACTCCCTCTGCCTGACTTGCTGGTGTCCCTGAGCAAACAGGTTCCCTCTTTGGACCTTCATTTTCTCATCACAAAAAGGAAGAGATAGTCCATTAAACAGCTGTGGAGAATAGAGAACTTTCCAAGGGGTCTTTGCATGGCATTGGCCTGATGCTGTCAGGGCATGAGGTATGATCTAATAAGTGGCAGACCTGTGGGGCCAGCTGGGGGACTCAATCTTCTTTGCTTTTTATGCATCTTTCCCTTCTTTTCCAGCCTGATTATCGAGCACTAAAGAGCTGAAAGGAGACTTCTGTGGCAAGAGCACAGTGGGGTCAGATGAGGATAGTCCAACCCACGCAAGAGCAAGATGTGAGAATATGCAAGATATTTGAGGACAAAAAATATAGTCTAAATTGCATATAGAGGTAATACTTATTACTGAGAAATGAGACAGAATAGAAATTCACAGGCATTTAACACAAAGGAAGATCTTCCTAGATCTTTCTAGTAAGCTTCAGGCCTACATAACTAACTACATTGGTCAGGCATTTCCTATGATACAGCCCTGAGTATAAACACTGTCCTTGGGTACTCAAAACCTGCTATAGACAAGTCATTCCCTACATTTTCCCTTAAAACATCTTCTGGTTACCTTGCTGACTCCCCTCAATGTTACCACCTCTAGCAGCTTCAGTATTAAACAATTGCCACTGACTTTTTTTTTTTTTAAACACACAGTTGTGGAGAAAAGGCTACAGTTTGAAATCTTAGTTGGTACAATAAAAAGAAGACCTTTGAGTGAGGTTTTTTAAAAATGAAATTCCAGATGTTTTTCTTTTTTCATGTGGGTACCGGGGGTCAAACTCAGGACCTCGCGCTTGCCAGCAGGCCAGCAGGCACTTGTGCCGCTGAGCGATGTCACTGGCCCCGATATCACCAGCCCCGACATCACCAGCCCCGATATCACCGGCCCTTTTTTCCTTTTTATGTGGGTACCAGGAGTCGAACTTAGGACCTCACGCTTGCCAGGCAGGCGCTTATGCCGCTGAGCTATCTCACTGGCCCTTCCAGACAGTTTAAATGATGATAGTTTTCTGGATGGGGCTTTGGATGCTTTCCATACTAGGATGATGCCATCAACTTTGTTTTTCCTCAAGAGGGATTTAGCCACTCAGTGTTCTTTGTGCTTACCTATGGATTTCAGCTTTTTTCCTATTTCTGTAAAAAAATGCCACAGTGTGGATATTTTAACAGTATTAATCCTTCTAAACCATGAACATGAGATCTCTCTCCACTATTTGAATGTGCTTTAATTTCTTTAATCATTAGAATTTTCAGAGTACAAGTCTTTGACTTCCTTGGTTACATTTATTCCTAAGCATTTTACTCTTTTTAGTGCTATTGTGAAGCACATTGTTTTCTTTTCATGTATTTAGTAGTACTTGTAAATAAACAAAACAGGTTTCTTGGTATCTTTAGTGTTCTGCTGAATTCATGTAATAACCATAAAAAGATTATTTTGTGGACTCTTTAGTGTTTGTACATTTATAATCATGACATCCACAAAACCAACCGTACTTCTTCCAATTTGGATGCCTTTTATTTCTCCTTCTTACCTCATTGCTCTAAAAAGAACCTCTAGTACTACATTGACTAGAAATGGTAAGTGAGGGCATCCTTGCCTCATTCCTGATCTTTGATAAAAATATTACAATTATTAGCCAATGAATACAATGTTGACTATGGATTTGCAATATGGGCCTTTAATATGCTTAGGTAAATTCTTCCTAAACCTACTTGATTGATATTTTTTATCATGAAATGGTCTTCAATTTTGTTAGATGCTTTCTTTGCATCTGTTGAAATGATCATGTAACTTTAATTTTTCATTCAGTAATGTTGTGTCTCGTAATAATTGGTTTGCATATGCTGAACCATCTTTTCATCTCATGTATAAATTTCAGGTCTTAATGATGGATGATCCTTTTAATATGCTGCTGAATTCAGTCTGCTAGTATTCTGCAAAAGAATTATCTATCTATGTTCATCAAGGAGATTGGCCTGTAGTTTTCTTTGCTTGTCATATGTTTTCTGGTTTTGGTTTATGTATGTGTTTTTCTCATAAAATGATTTTGGAAACATTTCTTTTACTTTATGGAAGATGTTAAGATGGTCTGGTGTTAATTTTTTACTTAACATTAATTAGTGCACATTAATTATAGAGAATAATGGGTTTCATTTTGTCATATTTGTGTATTTATATAATATACTGTGATTATTTCTACCTCCCCATTATTTTCCTTGCTCTTTCTTTCACCCCCCCCAGTTTATTTTCCTCTTGTCAAAAAGTATTCTATTTTCATGTCTTTATTTTTGAGAGTCGACATATGAGATAGAACATGTGATGCTTGTCTTTCTGAGTCTGGCTTACTTGATTTAACATGGTAAACCCAAGTCCATCCACTTTCCCACACATTACGTGATTTCATTCTTCTTTATGGCTGAATAATACTCCCTTTTGAATATTTGCCACATTTTCTTTATCCATTTATCCATTGACAAGCACCTAAGCTGATTCCATAGCTTCACTCTCGTGAATTGCACCATGGTAAACATGGATGTGCAGGAATATCTGTAGTATGATGACTTTAATTCTTTCTGTTATATGAATAGGAGTGGTATGGCTTGATCATATAAGAGTTCTATTTTTATATTATCAGGAACCTCCATACTGACTTGCACAGAGCAAGTAATAATATATATTCCCACCCTCAGTATATAAGTGTATCTTTTCCCCCTGCATCTTTGCCCGCATTTATTGTGGTTGTTTTGATTTTGATTTCTTTTGTATTCTTTACTGGGGTGAGGTGGAATTTTGATTTGCTTTTCCCTGATGGCTAGACTGTTGAACATTTAAATATATAATTATTGTCCATTTGTACTTACCTAAGAAGTATCTGTTCAGTTCATTTTCCAATTTATTGATTTGATTAGTTGTTCTTTTGGAATTATATTTTTTGAGTTATTTACATATTCTGGATATTGATCCTCTATCTGAAGAGTAGCTGAAAATATATTTTCCTGTACTGTCTCCACTCTGCTGTTTCCTTTGCTGTGCAGTGTATTTTTAATTTCATGGAATCCCATTTATTGATTCATTCTATTATTTCTTGAATTTTTAGAGCCATATTGAGTAAGTCATTTACTTTGGTTATATTTTGAAGTGTTTCCTCTCTTATAGGATTTTCAAAGTTTTGCAGCATATACATAGGTCTTTGATCCATTTTCAATTGATTTTTTACAAATTGTTAATGCATCTTAAAGAGTTTGGTCAACTTAGTCGTGAAGTCATCCGGTCCCTCTTTTTTTTTTTCAGTGAGGGGCATTGTATTTAGGACCTCATGCATACTACTAGGTAAGCCCTCTACCACAGAGTCTCTACCTAGCCCTCCTGTACTTTTTTGTGGGGGGAGGGTGGGATATTTTGGGCTATTTGTTCAGTCTTCTCTTAAATTATTGACCTGTTCAAGTTTTTATTTCTTCATGATTTAGCTTTTCTAGATTATATGTGTCCAGTTATTTATTCATTTCTTCCTGATTATTCTTTTTTTGGTTGCAATTGTTGATGGTAGTCTTTCATGATTCCAGTGTTATCAGCTGTAATGCCTCCTCTTTCATTTCTGGATTTATTTGTCTACTATCTTGTTTCCTTCGTCATTGTATGTAAGAGATTGTCAGTTTGTTTACCTTACCAAAAAATGATCTCTTGGTTTGATTGATTTTTACTAATGTTTTGCTATGTGCTTTTCATTATTTCTACTATGATGTTTACTATTTTCTTTGGTATGCTGGTTTAGGATTTGATTTGTTATTTTTGTAGCTCCTTGAAAGGTTAGGATAGGTAATTTTAAAATTTTTTCCTTTTTCTATAGAGAAATATATTTCTATAAACCTGTCTTTTAGTACTCTTCTTGATGCATCCCATAATTTTAGTATATTGTACTTTCATTTATACTTTTTTGAGAAATTTTATTTTGCTTTTGATTTTTTATTGTTGTGCTCATAAAGATACTTGATATAATTTCAGTTTTCTTAACATTGTTTAACTTATTTTGTCACCTAATATGCGATCATTCTGAGCACTATTCTGTGTGTGTACTTCAGGATGATGTGTATTCTGCGGTTGGGTGGAATGTTTTGCATATGTGGGATAGGTCCTTTTGTCCATAGCATTGATCGCATATGCTGTTTTTGACTGGTTTCTGTCTGTATGTTTTATCCATTATTGATGTACAGTATTGAATTTTCTTATTCTTATTATTATATTACTGTGTGTTTATCTGTTGAATTTTGTGTTTACCTTATGTATTTTGTCTAATTTTTATAACTGTTACACTTTACTGGTAGATTGGTGCTTTGGGCATTAATTAATAACTTCTGTCTCCTCTGATAGTTTTTGCACTAAAGTCTTTGTTATGATACTAATTCAGGTACCCATACTCTCTTGCTTTTTATTTGCATGTGTAATATCCCATTACTTTGAACCTATGTATTTACTAATAGCTAAAGCGAGTCTCTTGTAGGCAGTATATATATTATTTTTTAATCTATTCAGCCACCCTATATAATTTGATTAGGGAGTTTAATCTGCATTTGACATAAATATTGATAAAGAAGTATAGTTCCCATTTTGTTCATTAGTTTCTGTTTTGTAATTCTTTTCTTCTTCTTTTCCTCTTTCTGGTGTGTTCCTATGTGTTTATTTTGGTAATCATAATGCTTGGATTCCCTTCTTTCTTGTGATTACTTTGTGATTCTCATGAAGCTTACAGTGAAACATCTAACCATTACAATAATTTAAGCTGATGATAACAATTGTAATCCTACACAAAACTCTGCACTTTAACTTTCTTTTCAGCCCCACATTTTGTTATTGATGTCAAATTTTATATGTTTTTACACTGTACATTCCATAACAATTTTCTTATAGTAGTTATATTTATTATCTAGGCTTTGTATATATATTTTACCCAATAGTGAAAGTGATTTTCACACCTCAACAGTATTACAGTATTCTGTATTTGTCTATATATTTATTTACCTTTGCAAGTGATTGTTATACATTCATATGCTTTCATGTTGGTGTTTATTGATATTTTCTTTCCCTTTGTCAAACTCTGCTTAGCATTTTTGTATAGTAGGTATAGTAGTTATGAACTCTCTCATCTTTTGTTTTTCTAGGAAATTCTTTACTTCTTCATTAGTGAAGGATAGGGTTGCATTTTTAGTATTTTTGATCGATACCGTTTTCTTTCACCAGTTTGAGTATATCCTTCCATTCCCTCTGTTGTATAAGGTATCTGCTGAGAAATTCCCTGACAGTCCCATAAGGATTTCCACGTGTGATTAGTCAGTATTAATTTGCTACTCTCAAAAATTTTAGACTTTTGACCACTTAGTTTTATGTACGGATATAAGCATTTTTGTTTTAATGCTATTTTGTGGTCTTTTTGGTTTCTTGAGTCTGAATATTTGTTTCCCTCCTCAGATTTGAGATTTCTTTTAGCCATTGTTTCTTCAAATGTTTAGTTCCTTTTTATCTCTTCTTATCCTTCTTGAATTCTCTTACTGTTTTATGTTGTTTCACTAGACTCATAAATGTTTTACAAGTTCCACACATTCTCCTTAGAGTTTTTTCTCCCCCCGTTTGGTGGTGGTGCTGGAGATTGAAGCTAGGGCTTTCACATGGGCATACATTCCCAGCCCTTTTTCATTTTTATTTTTTACTTTGAGACAGTGGACAGGTTGGCTCCAAGTTGTGATCTTTCTGTGTCAGCCTCCCTGAGCACTCAGATTGTAGTCATGCACCACTACACCTGGCTCAAAATCTATAGATTTTGACAAAAACTTAGATACAGCTATGTATCCATCTATATAGCTATGTATCCATCTCCCTATTACAATACTCAACAATTCCTTTACTTTATTGAAACACTTCCTCCTGCAGCAACTTTCAAATCCTGTCATATATTGCCTACCCTGTGTATTACCTTTTAAGGAATGTTATACGAATGGAATAATAAACTATACGGCCTTCACAGTGTGCCTTCCTTCATTTAGCAAGATGCATTTAAGATTCATTCATATTATTCACGTAATCACTAGCCTACTCCTCTCTTTTGCTGAAGAGAAATTGATTGTATGAAAGCACAATATTTGCTTATCTATTATTTTCTGGAGTTCATCTTTAGTCTGTACAATATATAGTGATTATGAAAAATGTAGCCTTAAATATTTGTCTTACAGAGTTTGTGGGGTATAAGTGTAATGGTTGATACATTGTGTCAACTTGAGAAGTTTAGAAGTTTAACTGAGCCACTCAGCAGGGGGCCAGGGTCCTCCCTTTGCAAACATCCTCATCCTGTGCAAGAGGAGGGCACAGAGATGGTGTGAGTGCTACACCCGCCCTGGGGGCGGGCAGCCTGCTTACAGTATAAGGCAGGAAAAGAGGCTTGCCCCCCCCTTTCTGCTCTTGTTGTTTTTGCTGCCTTCTGCCACCTTGAACTGTTGCCCCTGTGCCATGCCACCCTGACTTGGAGCCAGCTAATTACGAACTGAAACCTTCACAGACTGTGAGCTAAATAAACCTTTCCCTCTTTACCTTTGGGTGTTGGGTATTTTGTCCCAGCAATGAGAGAAAAATAACTAACATAATAAGCTTTGGGATAATTTGGTATAACCTAGAACTGTAATTGATAGATCAAATTATAATCGTATGTTAAATTAAGAAACTACCCCATTGTTTTCCCAAAAGGTGGTATCATTTGGCATTCCCACTAACAATCAGTGATAGTGCTATTCGGAGTAATTAGTGGTATTTAGTTGTAGTTTTAATTTGTTTCCTTAATGACATGTTAAGCTAAATCTTTTCATGTGTATACCTTAATTTTGAATTGCCTGTTTGTCTTCTATACCTTTCTCAATTGTTTTTTCCATTCTTGACATTTTCGTAGTTGTGTAACATCTATCATATCAACTAGTTAAATACTTTAGTTAACATAGGACTTGTTATTGGGCATTTTGTCTAACATTTAGAAAGTATACATAACTTAATCTTTTTGCACATTACTTCCTCCTGTTACTCACTTTTTATTTCTTTAAGTCACAATCCTAAAAGCGAAATTATGAGATCAAAATATGTACAGTGATATTACTAGGTGATAGAATATAAATGGTATTCTGTTTTGTAACATTTCCCTGAGTTACTCATTTGAAACACTGAGGGACATATACTGTAACCTATATAAGAATATACCAGCTAGTATTTTTATTTGATTTTTTCCCCTAAAAGAATATTACAATTACATCATTTTCAAGGCATTAATTGATAACAAGAATAGGTAATTTTCCATGTCTAATATGCCATTTAAATTTCATGTTTTGACCTCAGTACAGGAGTTCATCCAGGAAATTGTAATGTTGGAGCTTCTTAAAGCAATGTTGAAAATCTTTTAAAGGCTGAGCAGCACAGTGTGGTACTTAGTAGAATCCATACGAAGCACTTCTCTTTTGTTTTGTGGAAAATTGAGAATAAGATTTATACCTTGGGAAAAGAATCTTCAAATCATTATTTGAAATGAATTTATTCTAATTTTTAAACTTGAAAAAATTACATTTTGACACTTTTAAATTAAATCTTGCTGGGCGTGGTGGCACATGCCTGTAATCCCAGCACTTAGGAGGCTAAGGCAGGAGGATTGGCATGAGTTGGATGCCAGCCGGGGCTACATAGTGAGGTCAAGGCCAGCCTCAAGTATGTAGTGAGACTCTGTCTCAAAAAAATTAAATCTTGTCACTTTTCAATTTTAGAATATTTTCCATAGCTTGGTCAAGATAATTGAAAACATTTTTATTATGATAAAATACATATAATGTAAACATTAACCATTTTGATCTTTTTTGTTTTGTTTTGTTTTTTTGAGACAGGGTCTTGCTAGGTACTTCAGCCTTGACCTCACTATGTAGCCCAGGCTGGCCTCAAACTCACGGCAGTCCTCCTGCCTCAGCCTCCCAAGTGCTGGGATCACAGGCGTATAACACCATGCCCTGTGATTTTGATCATTTTTTGAGTATACAGTTGACTGGCATTAAGTACATTCACATTGTGATCAACTATCACCATCATCCATCTGCAGCACTTTCTCTTCTTCCTGAATAGAAACTGTACCCATCTAACAAGAACTTCCCAGTGCCCTCTTTTTTGACCCTCCAGAATGCCATTCTATTTTCTCTTTCTATCAGTTGGACTACTCTTAAGTTCATCTTTTACAAATATATTCATTAAATGTTATTTTCTGTTGTGAATGACTTTCTTCAGCATAGTAGCTTCACGGCTCATCTATATTGCACCACATGCCAGAATTTCATTTCAAATTTAAGGCTGAATAATATGTCAGTGTATTTAAAGATTCCATTTTGCTTATACATTCTTATGGTTATAGACACTGGGCTGTTTCTAGCTTTGACTATTGTAAATCATGGTGTCATGAGCATTGGTGCACTGAGGACTGATTCCCTGCATGGAATTCATTTTGGTGTGTGTGTGTGTTTTCTGGATCATGTGATAAGTTTCGGTAATAATTATTTACATGGCTAGTTTGGCAAAATGCAGGTAAATGAGACAGTTGAATTACTGAAAAATGACATAAGGTATCACATATTGAACAATAGTGTGAGTTAACCCAGGCCATCACAAGTGAGATCCACCTCATAGGTCTCCTTTGAGGACCTACTGGAAATATAATACCCTTGTTATATCTCAGAGGCATGTAGTTTAATTTTCTTTTATGTACTTGCCATCCACATGTACCAAAAGTAAACAGGTTTAACAGGAAAAGAATAAGTCTATATTTTCATTTAAACCAAAGAACACATCATCATTAATCATTCTATGATTAGGCATACTATGCCACAATTAATCATTCTAAAGCCAGTACATTGGTTTGTTTTAAGGGATCTTATCCATCACTGATAACCACATATTTGTTGTCTTCTACACATGGATCTCAAAAAGTTAATTACACATTTTTCAGTAGTGATGAATACCAAAGGACTCACTGTGGCATAGCTATGGGCCATAAGAACTTGGATACAGTGAAATATTGTGTTATCGTCAAACATAGTTCTTGAGTAGGAGATAATGCTGTCCAAAATGGACATGACCACAAAGAAACTCATGTGCAACAGAATGGTCCTAGGGCCCTTTAGTTGTGGGGGTTCTTTTGGAGAAAGTTTAGTGCTATGAAGATACTGGCACTGCTTCTTATGCCTCCACAACAGAATTACTATGTATCCACCTAGAGACATATGAACACTATAAATAAGGCTTCCCTGCAGATCAGCAGTGGGGAAAGTATGTGCCGGAGAAAGTAATTCATTGGTAAAACAGAGCAGGATTCAGTGACATACATAACATGAGCTCTGGTCAAATTCAGGGTAGAGGCAAGGGAGATTACAAGGTGACTGCTAACAGATGTATGTAACACCCAGAGGAAAAGAATGGAACACAGGTCGTGACATGAGGATTTGTGTTTGAACTCTGCCAAACAAGAGCTTCTGGGGCTGAGGGTGATGGCCTGGAGGACACTCATCTGGCAGGTGATGCAAATGGAGAGACCCCTCATTGACCTGTACAAGTAGATAACTTACATGTGATGTCATTCCAAAACCTCTTGTGAGAGGTATAAAGGTCTGTGCCTATGTAGCCTTCAATTAACAGCATCACTAGGTGGTTTAGGGCCAAGAGGCCAATAGGTAGGCCAATAGGAAGGAGTATGACGACATGCAAGGGAAGAAGGATGGCATCGTCTGAGACCCCATTGCCAACTTCAGAATAGAAGGTGATTCTGATGTTAATATTATTGCACAATTTGTTGTGTTTGCTCATCTTATATGGGAAAGATTCATGTAGTGATTGTCTGAAGAGAAAAGCAAGAAAAATTCTTTATTACAATTAAAATCTCTTTCATTCTCAAGTGTCATTACAGTGTCATTGCAACAATGAATAGATTCTTCCCAGTGCAACCTTATTTAACTTAAAACCTCAGTTCTATCTCATAGCATCCAGAAGCCATCCCCATGTTCTCCCTGTCTCAGCATTTCCCCATCATGGCTGGATTATGGATGCCATTGCAAGGCTCTCACATCAACATTCCCTCATTGATCCTCCCAATTAAATGTCTCCACAGATTAGACATGCACAGAGCTATTTTATTTCAGTGTTATCTTTATTCTGGTTCATTTTTTTTTTGCCAGACCAGATATTCTTAATACATAATCAAAAAAAAGTTGGTAAGTGTGAACTCTGAAGTCAGACTTGAGTTTATATCTACGTTCTGCCATTTACTCTGAATGTGACCTTGAACATTCTTTGAGGTTCAGTCATCTGATGTATAAAATAAGGAACTCATACTACCTACACCTTGGCTATTTTATGGATAAAAGGAGCTTAAGTATATACACTAAATAGGGAAGTGTTTCTGGCATATAATGATTTCTAGAAATGTTGGCTACTATTCTTATTCACATGTAGTTTCTCATACATAATATTGGGTAGAATTAATGCAGGTCTTTAGGTAATTGATAAGCTGTGACCTTACCTGGAACACAGAAGATACAAAATTGCCAGAATAGTAGAGCATTTGATAACCCTTCTTCAGAGAATTCTGATGGAATTTTAGGACATTTGTTTGAATAATCCAATGTAGCTATACCTCTCACATATCTTTTATCATCCTGATGGAATAAATAGTTGATGTGAGAAGAGTCTAAATATTATCAGGAATATATTCTAATCTTTTTCTCTTCAGGAATTTGGAATCAGGGCGATAAACAGAACCATGATTAAAAATATATTCTGGTCACTCCATTTTAAGGTTCTAATTAAAGAATGAGTATCCAACATAATCCTGAAAGATGGACCGTGTGGGAGTCCAAGCTTTCATCTCTCCTTCACATAAGCTATGATATTTCTCCAGACTTACTACTCTCAAGCCTAAAATTGATACAAGAAAATTTGATGAATGATCTACAGGTAGGATATTTCTTGTAGAATACACATTTTTACTTTAATTCTATTATCATTAAGAGTTACATAATATTGTAAAAATTGCCCAGTCACGTACTAAAATAGAATTATAACCTGAAAATATAGGATTTAAGTCTAAATTATTTTACAGACCTTGTGGTTTTGTAATGTATGATGCTAAGGTGAAGCAGAAATATTAAACATTAATGAATATGGCATACCAGTTAATCATTCAGAGCTAGGTGGAGAGCAGTTAAAACATCTTTAAATGGCATTTCTAAAATAAAAACTATTGCATTATTAGAAAAAAGTTAATTTTTGTAAAACCCTGTATTCTGGATTAGAGTAAAATCTTTGTTAAGTATTAGTAAATTGTTTTCCGTGACTTGTAAATTTTTTTCAAATAACATATGGGCTTATTTTCCTATTCTTAATCTCAATGAAGAGAATTCTGTGAGGGGAGGAAAAAAAGAAGGAGTTATGTTCAATTTTTCCAAAGTAATGTCTAGTAAAATCAAATTATTTTCTGCTAATACATTCAACATATTTGGGTTTGTCCCATAATACTCCCAGAAGAAATATCATAAAATACTAGTCAAAAAACCATTTATCTGCATCTTATGCAACACATGTTATCACTAGCAAACCACCTAGAAGGTACTCTGTGACGTCTGTTAACTTGTAATGGTATATGCCTATTTTTGTGTATGTATTTATTTCATGTAGAATAAAGAATACATTAATAAAATTTTAAAGGAATAACTTCAAGTAGATGTATATTAGAATTTAATAACTGACATTTTTAAATCATTCAAAAATTACTGTTTCGTGTCATTTATATTAAATACAGGTTTTGCTTTTATTCAGTATAATTCATTTTTAATATGTGAGCCTTACAAACACATGGCAGTGTAAACTGTCCAAGTCACATGTTGTGATCACGTCTACATCTGGGTACTGGACTGTGTAATTTTTAATATGGCTTCAAAAAGTTCAATTCTGCAAACCTAAGTGTTTTAGGAAAATCAAGAGTGTACAGATGCCATGAGTGTGCAGTAATATTAAGGAAATCATGGCTTCAGTGGACCACTGTTTTTTTTTTTTTTTTTTTTTTTTTTTTTTTGTGGGTACCAGGGGTCAACCTCAGGACCTCGCGCGCCAGCAGGCGTCCGTGCGGCTGAGCGATATCACCGGCCCTTTTTTCGTATGTGGGTTCCGGGAGTTGAACTCAGGACCTTGCGTTTGCCAGGCAGGTGCTTATGCTGCTGAGCCATCTCACCAGCCCTGAACCATTGATTTTTTTTTTTTTTTGTGGGTACCGGGGGTCGACCTCAGGACCTTGTGCGCCAGGAGGCGTCCATGCCGCTGAGTGATATCACCGGCCCTTTTTTTCATATCTGGGTTCTGGGAGTTGAAATCGGGCCCTCGCACTTGCCAGGCAGGCGCTTCCGCCGCTGAGCCATCTCACCGGCCCTGGACCATGGGGGACGACCTCAGGACCTCGCGCGCCAACAGGCACCCGTGCCACTGAGCGATATCACCGGCCCCTTTTTCGTATGTGGGTTCCGGGAGTCGAACTCGGGCCTTCGCGCTTGCAAGGCAGGCGCTTAAGCCGCTGAGCCGTCTCACCGGCCCCGGACCATTGATTTTAAACCACTAGAAAACCTTATTTTTCTGGAAATAAAATTCCTCAGAAGCAACAGGAATAATTAACTTCCTTTCTGCAAAGTATAGATCAAGGAGAGGGAGAGGATTTCATGTAATCACAAACCCCAACTTACCTTCCTCCAAGGTGTGCCTAGAGAGACTACAGAAAGTACCTCTCTAGTCATCCTACTAACCAAATGTTGCATCATATTCAATTGTATCAAACATACAAATGAACACATATAGTTTAAATTATTTAAGTATTACATAGTAAGTGCCATAAAGAAAGGTATATAGCAAGCAATTTCTAGGCTAATGGATCATTTTAATGGATAGCAGCCTGACAAATATAAATACTTCATAAATACGAGTTAAAGGAGATCCTCTAGCATGACCTTTACTAACCTTGCCTTATCATACTCTAGGAGGTAAGAGGACAGGGCAAAAGCTCTTTTCTCAGCAGAACAATTTAGGAGACCCTCCTCAAATATGTCTTTCAGAAGTAAGTATTGGTGAGATGGTACTTGGATAGACTAATGTAGTCTGCAATAAAATTGCATTTTCCAAACTGGAATAAGCAGCCTGCCTTCAGAGGGACTTGACTTCCTGAACAGAAGGACAGAAGAGACAGTGAAAATAATATGGATTTCTGATATAAGTCCCACCCAGAGAGGCCACATTGATGATAATGATAAGCTAAGTGGGCAGATGAGAAAACAAAAGATATGTACATGGAATAAGAATTGTCAAACAGAAATCTGAACCTTCACTTGTTAGAGGTGATAGTGAAGGCTGGTGTCCCTCAAAGAGAAAGATAACAGCTAAGAACTCTTATTATGTGGAACAAGGAAACAATTACATTGAACTCTGAATCATCCTGCGGTTAACCAAACCAGGCACAGTCCTGTGATACAAAATATTGTCAAATGGGCTTCCAAGCTAGGGACTGGTGTTCCAGCCAGTGAGCATGAACTTGCATTGTGGATGGACGTGGAGAGTGCAAAGGAAAGAGGAAACGCCTCTGTGGGAAGCGCCCCAATAATCAAGTGTCTGTGGCCCTATGGATGGACAGATTTCAGAGTGCAGGAAGCAAGGATTCATTACTTCTTCTGGAGTGTGAGGTAACCATTCTATCTCTTAGCACTGAACTGATGTACAAATAATTTTCAGAATTTAACATAAAGTGCTGCACAATCTGGGAAATGAGACTGATTCTGCTTCATGAATGTGGGTTTGAGAGTGATGGGAAATTGTGCAGCACTCTTTACCTTGTGGCACAATTTTAGGTGGAAAACTCTGAAAGTACTAGGGAGAAGTGGCTTGTGAATAAAGGAAAAAAACAGGTCCATATGTATGTGTGTGCTATTTGCAAAGCTGTTCCAAAATGTATGATCTCTAGGACTATAAACAAAAATCTGGAGAGTATTTGGGCAAATGTATAGCAGCTATATACCTGAGAAACAGGGTAAGAATTTTCCTTTTTTCTTTTTTGTAAATGGCAAGTACAGCTCATTTTTCACACCTGTAGCTAGAATATTTACATTACCAGTATTTAAGATAACTCACCATAAACATCAGCAAAAATTATATTCTTTCAAGGTAAAGAAACAGGAGGCCCTAGAGGGGCTGCTTCTTAGACACTAAGCTGTCATTATTGGGAACCCTAAACGATCCTGCAAAAGAAACAACCCATTGATGAAATAAGAGTTAAGACTGGATCTTGTGGTAAATAGCTTGGTGGGGTCTTTTCTCACCATATTATTTGTATCTTTGTAACAGAAATATAGTTAGGATAACATTCATGTGTTCATGTTAAGTGTACAGAAAGACACAGTCTATGAGTGTTAGGTGCATGAAAAGATATCATTTGTGAATAGTCTGAAAGCTACACACAGAGACCGGGTTATGACGGATTTCAGCTGCCCTCAACATTTCTCCCGAACAAAATGAGTTTCAAGCATATCTGTTATTGGATAAATGGGAAGGTATATTTTTAAAATTAGTAATACATAGAGAAAATATTAATGGACACAAATACTCTATCTGCCCAGATCTTGATAATTGTATTCTTAGGTCTTTAGGAGCCAGGAAGAAGAAAGAGATACCATCTTTCCATTTAAACAAATTTAATGTACTTTCAACTTTATTATCTCAGTCTTCTCATCTGACTTTCCTAACTTGTAGAATACATGCTAAAGGTCAGCACCATAAATTTGTATTTTGTGAAATTAATTGAGGATGAAAACGGGTTGTGAGAAAATTTGCTGGTTGGTGCTCTGCAGTCATGTGAGGCTACCCTCTTGGGATGAGGTGTTGAACATAGGCCTTTATTTTCTTCTATAGATTCTGTAACTCCTTTTTCAATCCCCCAATATATAGAAGTAACTTACATCAATAGGAACTATTTGACTTATGAAGGTGACATAAAAATGAGTATATTTAATAAGAGTATAAAGTTAAAATGATGAATTTCATATATATATATGTATATATATATATGAAATGCCTAAATCTCTAGATAACATTTGATATGTAACCTGAGTACTGATACAGTTAGTCAGTGAACTAAATTGAATTCAGATGTATAAATGCAATGTTAAAATTAATTGATATTTCCTTACAAAATATTCACTCATTTTATGACTCAGGAAGTTACACAACCCTATATATAAAGAAGAAAATTTACCATTGCAGAATAGACAAAATAATCGTCTGAGCTGAATAGGACTGTTAGAGCTGAAAGTTTCTTCCAAGGTATTACAAAATACCTTGCTAAGAGACCCAATTTCCTTCTCCCACAGCCTGCCTAGGGCTTCACCTGCCCATTGATTCTGCATCTGTGGGTACAGGGACACTTACCAGAGCATGGTTGGGGAGGACTCAGTATGCCTGAGAAGATCCTGCACAAGTTTAGGGAAGGATGTCTTAAATCATCTTTCTAGAGATCTGTAGTATTAGTGTTTGTAAAAAGATGACAAGATCCTTCTGGGAGGCCAGAAACGTGAAGTCCCCTGTGGAATATTTTCTGCGTCTTAATTCTGCTTTACTCTCTGTGGGGTAATAGCAATCTAGGGAATGCTCAAAAGTTTTCTCTTAAGTTTCTTTGACACATATGTATGGAGGAATCCCAAGAGTTCCAATATGCAGATAATCCCAAGTGATCACATTTTGATCCTAAGATCAAACTAGACCAAAATAATTTCATACCATGTAATGACTCTTCTCTGGGCTGAGACAGTGTGAGCACTTTCTGATAGTTCTCATTGGCTGTGATGGGCTCTTTCTTCCCTTGATCTGTTGCCAAATGGTTTCTGGGTAGTATTGGTTCTGTATGCCATGATTTTAAACTCTCAGTTTCAAGATGGAAACTTGAGTGAGATTTGAAAGTGAATTTTAGAAGAAAATGAAAAACGAAGAAATACAGACAGAGCTGGAAGTGGGAGTTGAGGGAATCACAGGCTGAATCTGAGACTGAGGCAGAGCCTGAGCTGGACTCCACCTTATGAAGAAGCTGAATGATCAGGCTTCATCCTCCATAATGAAGGTCGAGATGGCCTGAACTTTCTCTGAAAGAAATTATGTAGGATTATGTTTCATTCTTCTCTGTAGTTCATGCAGTGTTATTTAAACTATTATGATACCTATGACAAATTAGAATCTGGTGTCTTAGAGTCAAAATTTTAGGCAAACTCACTGATGTTCCAGGTATTGGAATTAGCAGATAGTATACCTTATAGCGACTATTATCAGTGCATTCAAGGATAAACCAGATCTAATATGTGGAAATATAGTTGTTCCAGAGAGAATTGGAAACATAAAATAAATACAAATACAAGAACTGCAACTTATAATATCTACAATTCAATATTTAACATGGATGGGCCTGTGGAAGATTGGAATTTGCAGAGGAAGACAATGCTACTACTGAAAAGTGGTTAGTCAGTGTCCAAATTCAAAGAGGAAGAAGAGGAAACTGTTTCAAGTACCAAGAGCATAGGTACCCATTTGGGGAGGAGAGAGCTCACAGCTTTTTGTGCTGGGGAAAAAAGTACATCCTTACGTCCAGCTCCTCCATGCTCCAGTCACACTTCGGCCTTCAGCAGGCCGGGCTTTTGGCCAAGTCCCTGGCATGGCCCATCATCACCCACGTGCCACCTGCCCCTCTGCCCCTCACGCACACACATTCCCTGGTGGGGGGACACTGGGGATGGCTGTGGAGCAGAGTTGTTTTATTTGGCATGCTTTTTATCCTGATCCCCAAACAATTCTTTGGAGAAGATAGAAAGGCATATATACACACCCCACTTCCACTGTGGACTTGCTGTGTGACTTCAGGCAAGTGAATCCACCTCTCTGGATCTTTGTTTCTCTGATTACAGAGACAAAAATGCATCTATTTCTGCTAGTTGTGAGGACTAAATGAGATAATACAATGGAAAAGAATTCAATCTTAGAAAGAAGGAGTGCTCAAAACTTTGGAAGGAAATTTTGTCATTTGTAACAACATGGATGGAACTAGAGATCATTAGGTTAAGTAAAATAAGCTAGGCACAGAAAGACAAGTGATCTGACACATATGGAACCTAAAAAATTTGATCTCTTAGAAGTTGAGAATACAATCCTGGTTTTTGGTGGCTGGGAACTGTGAGAATTTGGGTGGGGATGGGGAATGGTTTATCAGTGGGTTCTTAGTTAAAGTTAGGTGCAAGATGCTGTGGGTTACTACTTCATAGTATGGTGACCATAGATGACAGTAATGTACATTTTAAATAGCTCAGAAGAAAGTATTTTGAATGTTTTCACTACAAAAGTGATAAATGTTTGAAGGTATGAATGTGTTTAAACTGACTTAAACATTATTCAATATATATATTCATTAAACATTGTATTTTACTCCATTAAGATGCACAAAGGTTATGTTTTGTGGTTCTGTTAAATATTACAAAAGAAAAAGCTTGCGAGACAAAGTAACTATTGTGGTTTGTGTCTAGATGTGCCCCCAAAGCCTCATGCAGTCATGGGGGTGGGATTTTCAGAGGTGGTTGAATCTAGAGTTTGTGACTGATTCATGGTCCAATGCTGGGATTAAGGGTGTGAGTGCTATACCTGCCCTACAGTGGGTACTCTGCATACAATATAAGGGATCAAAAGAGGCTTGTCCCCCCCATTTCTCTCTTGTTTTTTCTGTCTTCAGCCACCATGAATGGTTGCCCTTTTGCTATGTGCCACCCTGCCTTAGAGCTGAAACCACTACAAACTGTGAGCTAAATAAACCTTTCCCACTTGAAGTTTGGGTGTTGGGTATTTTGTCTCATGAAAAAAGTAACTAAGACAGTAACAAAGGTCAAACAGGAAAACAGGAAAAATGTAAACACATACTTTTTTATAATTAAGTTTATTGGTACATTTTAGATATACATATTCATATTCATCATAGGGCATTTGTACATGTACATGATATATTTTGATTTCTCTATTTTTGCTAATCCTCTCTCCTCCCTTCAGTCCAACTTCTGCTCCCTATTCACAAGGCTTTGTTTCCATTTTATCAGTTTTTTAAATCTTTTTTTCCCTTTTCCCTTCCTTCCTTTCTCCCTTCCCCCACCCTAGGTCTTCTTTCCCTTTGAACAATTTCTTCCCATTTCACAATGTCTATTGTACATTTTGGTCCTTATTTGTTCTTTCAGTTTCTTACACCAGGGAGACAATGCAATGTTTACACATATGAGTCCGATTGATTTCACTTAAGAGTATGGTCTTGCCGGGTGTGGTGGCCTGTGCCTGTAACCCCAGCACTCCGGAAGCTGAGGCAGGAGGATGGCTGTGAGTTTGAGGCCAACCTGGGCTACATAGTGAGACTCTGTCTCAAAAAAAAAAAAAAGGTATGGTCTTAAGTTGCATCCATTTACCTAGAAATGCCTCAAATTTATCTTTCTTTATGGCAGAGTAATACTCCAGTATATATGTAAAAAAAACCCCACAGAGTCTTCATCCATTCCTTAGTTGATGGACATTTTGTTGGTGGTAGTGTAGACTGGTGCAACCACTGTGGAAATCAGTATGGAGATTCCTCAAAAAACTAGGATTAGAGGTCCCATTTGAGCCAGCTATTTCCCTTCTGGGTGTCTTCCTGGAAGAATTAAAAACATCATACCACAGCAATATATGCACATCCATGTTTATAATAGCACAGTTTGTAATAGCTAAAATTACTTTTTGATGAAGAATAAAAGCAAAGAAACAAATAACCCCTAAGTAATCAGATAGTACCGGGTTGTTACTAGTGCTGAGTAGATAGATGTCTCATGTGGCTCCAAAATGGCTCCCAGAGACCATTGCCTCCTGGTATTTATTCATTGTGGAGTTCCCACTCTTGAATGTGAGCTGGATTGAGTGACTTTCTTCAACTAAACAGAGTAGTCAAAGTGATGGGCTGTCATTTCTGATATTAAATTAGGAAAGATTTGGACTGATCCTTTGGTATTCTTTCTGTGGCTCTCCTCACATGCTTGCTCTGATAGAGAAGGCCACCTACCACAGAACCAAGTGTGGCCTCTCTTCAACAGCCTGCAAAGAAAGGAATAACACCAGAAAATACCGAGTGAGCTACGGTAGGAAGGGAATCTGACCCAGTAGTACTTAGAAGTGACTGCAGCACTTGCAAACCCATGCTTGCACCCACATGAGACTCTGAATCAGCCATACCCAATTACTGACTTCAGAAAGTGTGAAATTATAGGTGTGTGTTGTTTTAAGCTGCTTAATTTTGGTGTGATTTGTTATGCAGCAATAGGTAATATGGCAATAAAGAGTAAAAATCTAAGAACTTTGAACTTGAATGTGAAGAATTTTCAGTAGAAGGGTGAAAAATCAGTAAAAGGCACAAAAAACTCCATGCAATTAACATGGGTACAGTTTTAGGAGTACATGGGCACCAAGAAAGGTTTATCCACACATCTGTGGTTTAAAATGGACTCAAGAAGATTGCAAAGAAGTAATGTATGTAGTATGTGATTTGAGACTTTCCAAAATTATCTTTGAGTCAAAACAGTGGTAGGATTTGATTATATTTTTTGGCCTTAGAATAATCAGGGATTGCTGATCTATACATATGAAAGGTAAGAGATTGATGATTCTTGAATTTTTGGTTTGTGAACTTGTGGAGTTAGAGACACTTTATCAGTCACTTTACCATTGCTGGGGCAAAATATGAGACTCCCATTACTTAAAGTAGGAGAGGTTTAATTTGGCTCATGATTTTCAGGGGATTCAGTCCATGCATGGCTGGCTCCAAAAGCTGCTCACCTCACGGCAGCCAGAAGGAAGAGAAAGAAGGGGAGAGCCGCAGAGGGAGATACATTCTCCCAAGGCATGCCCCCGGTTGACACACCTCTTCCAACCAGACCCCAACTTCTAACAGCACTCGCTAAGAATCAGTCCACTATGAATGTATTACCCCATGATCCGATCATCCGCCAGAGCCCCACCTTTGAATATATATGAGACTTTTAGGTGATATTGTAGATACAAACCATAAGAGATAGCCAATACTCCATATAGAGAAAAGAAATGTGGGTCAGAAAATATTTAGTTTTTTAAGAAGAGGTGTTTCTGGTTTTAAATTGTTAAGTTTATGATGTTTATTATGTATCCATGGGGAAAGATTTGCATTTGGAGGAGAGGACAGGGAAGGAGATGTTAAGAAGGCAGTGTCTTCAATTGTGGAGAGGGTACAGATAGCGTGAAGAGAGCCTTTCTTCGAGCCTTGTGGCAGACCAGTATTTAGAGATGCAGCACAGAAGTCTATACAGGACATAGAACAGGTAGGGAAATAAAAAACCAAGGAAATGTTATGTCATGGATTTTCAAGAAGAGATGATTTCTTGGAGGGCTTTGTGCTGAAAGCCACTCAGAAAGTGAGCAAGAGCCTGGCAAGAAAGGATTATTAGATGTGTCACCATGGAGGTTACTGAATATCTTAGTGGAACCAGTGTCCTCTGATGGTAAGAAGCAAAGCAAGAGGCTGAATTATAGGAGAATAGCAATTAACCCCAAGTAAAGGCAACAACTGTATGTTCTTTTTCTGATTAAGAATAATGAGAGGAAACGATACCCTCCCAAATGATTACCAATGGTGGTCTCTGAGATGTGAGAATGGGTTTCTTCTGCCAGTGTGTATATTCTGTAGTTTGTAACCACATACATCTATGTTTCTTTTTGCCATATTGATGATATATTAATTATAAATAGATTTTTTAAAAGCATAGAACTAGTAAGTTTTTTAGACTGTTGAGGGGCACTATGTGTGTCGGAGCATACCCTGCATAATAGGAGAGGAAGTTTATAATCCTGTTTTAGGTATTTTTCCCTACGTATACCACGGAAACCGAACTCAGGACCTTGTGCTTGCCAGGCAGGCGCTTGTGGTGCTGAGCGATTTCCCCAGCCCTCAATTCTTTTCTATTATAGTTACATTTCTTATCTGGGCAGGGGGACAGTTCATTTCCCAGGTTTTACTTTTTAAAAAACTTTTTGGTTGGCTTGCTTAAATTTTCTAAGTGTTATCATGATCTCACACAGTTGCAGCATTGCTTTTGAGATTTTTTTTTTCTTTGAGGAGTTTAGAAGTGTTTTCCTTAATATTTAAATAGTTTAAGGAAACTAATTGCTGTTGGAAAACATAATCTGTTTAATTTTAGTCTTGGGAAATTTAAATTGCCCTGCCTGTGACTGTCTTTGCAGATGTTTTATATGCATTGAAAATGAGTTTCTATTTGGTAACAACTTCATAGAGACTCTTAAAAATAACAAATAGATCAAGTTCATGAATTTGTCATTCAAACCTTTTTGTACTTACAGATTTTTGACTTCTATAAATTATCAAGTGAGCATTTAAAAATATATAATTTTTGATTGGTCACTTTTCTTTTCTTTTTTTTTTTTTTTGGGTACTGGGGGTTGAACTCAGGACCTCACGGACCAGCAGGCGCCCGTGCCATTGAGCAATATCACCGGCCCTTTTTTCGTATGTGGGTACCTGGAGTCGAACTCAGGACCTCGTGCTTGCCAGGCAGGTGCTTATGCCGCTGAGCTATCTCACTGGCCCCTGACTTTTCTTTTTGTGTTTTTTTTTTTTTTTTTTTTTTTTTTTTTTTTGTGGGTACCGGGGGGACGACCTCAGGACCTCGCGCACCAACAGGCACCCGTGCCGCTGAGCGATATCACCGGCCCCTTTTTCGTATGTGGGTTCCGGGAGTCGAACTCGGGCCTTCGCGCTTGCAAGGCAGGCGCTTAAGCCGCTGAGCCGTCTCACCGGCCCTCTTTTTGTGTTTTCACATTTACAATGTGCTTCGGAGATCTTTATATAGTTCCACATGCACTTACTACTACCATATCTTTGTGATTACTCTTAACACTTTCGACACTGGGAAATGTCCCACTAAGCAGACATGCCAGATCTGTTATGCTTACTGTTTATGTGATGTGTGTTTTCTATAGTAACTGACATTTAAAGGACACAATTCTTTTTTTTTTTTTTTTTTTTTGGGTACCGGGGGGTCAACCTCAGGATCTCACGTGCCAGCAGGCGCCCGTGCCGCTGAGCGATATCACCGGCCCCTTTTTCGTATGTGGGTTCCGGGAGTCGAACTCGGGCCCTCGCGCTTGTCGGGCAGGCGCTTAAGCCGCTGAGCCATCTCACTGGCCCCTAAAGGACACAATTCTTGAAGTCTAGAAACCATTATACACTCTACCTGAGTGGGCTATGAAAATCTTTCTCCATTTGCTACTTACACACAGGGTAAAATTAGATTTTCTCCACAAACTTTATACACAATAGTTTTTCATAACAAATTGCATACAATGATAAATATAGGAATGCCACTCTCTTCTTTTAAGCCAGGCATTAAAAGATTATTAAACAAAAAACAATTCCATCTCCTCACTAGTTTTGTTTTCTGGTTTGACAATGTAGCTACTTTGTGGGAAAATACATTTTAACATAATGATTTTAATAACTGATTGTTAAGAAAAGTAATATAAAATATTTTTAGGATTTCTCAGTTTCAATTTCCAATATAAAGGCCAGGAATATAACTCAGTGGCACAGCACCTGCCTGGCAAGCGAGAGGTCATGAGTTCGATTTCCAGTACCAAAAAAAAAAAAATTCCAGTATCAAAAATTTGTATATACTTTACATCAACCTTGATCCTTAGCATCCTCAATTAGTTTAAAGTATATTGATGTTTACTGAGAGAAACCACTCTAGAAATTATAATATGTTCTTAACCTATTCCAGTATTTTGTGGTAATATTATATAAGATAAAAAAGAATCACACTAAAAATTTTTTTTACCATTTTCTACATTTTTAAATGTTTAAGATTAATTTTTTGAGACAGTATCTCACTGTGTAGCTCAGTTGGGTTTCAAACTTGCTATGTACCACATGTTAACCTCAAACTCAAGATCATCCTGCCTCATCCTCCCAAAGGTGGGGATTACAGGTGTGTGCCACCATGCCTGGCTCTCTCCTTCAACTTGTATTTGAATTAGACAATTGTTATAAATTCCATAGTGCATTTTTTTCCTTTACACAATCATTTGTCTTCAAAGAAATAAAGAAAAATGGTTAGACTTGTATTTTCCCAATATTTGCCAATTTTTCCATTTCTCCTTTTTCCCTACAGTTCCAAGTTTCCTCACTTTTCTCTTACCTGAATCCAGGAGAGCCTTCTTTAATGCAACTTTCATGTCTGCTAGTGACTAATGTCTCCAGCTTTCACGTGCGTGAGAAATACCATTGTCTCGCTCTGTGTTTTAAAAACTATCTGCACTCGATGTATAAATCTAAAGAACAACAGGTCTTTGAGGGGTTTGTTTTCACTTTTAAGATATGGTTTTATTGCCCTCTGATTTGCAGTAACAGCAATGTCAATCACTGTTGCCACTTTGCCTCTGTTATAACATCTCTCTCTTGGGAGAGGACATTCCATTTTTTTGATTTTCTCTGTCAGCCGTTTCATTGCAGTGTGACTACATGTCACTTGTCTGTATATTGTTTTAGGATGGAAGTTTACTTGCTGTATTTCATTAAGTTTGAAAAAACATAAGTGATTATTGTCACCTGAAATATTCTCTCTTTTTCCATTTTCTTTTTGGAGTTCTCAGGACACATACATTAGTGTCTCATATACAAAGTGTCTCACATACTTATGCTCATTTCATTTCCTTATTTTTTATGTAATAGTCCAAGTTATCTTATTTTTTAAAAAATTAACTTCTTGGGGCCGGTGAGATAGCTCAGCGGCACAAGAGCCTGCCTGGCAAGCGCAAGGTCCTGAGTTCGACTCCCGGTACCCACATATGAAAAAAGGGCCGGTGATATCGCTCAGTGGCATGGGCGCCTGCTGGCGCGCAAGGTCCTGAGTTCGACCCCTGGTACCCACAAAAGAAAAAAAAAAAACTTCTTTGGTACACTTTTGACCTACCTAATAACCACATTCATCATAGGGTATTTGTACCTGTGCATGTTATATCTTAATTCTTTTTTCTCCCGTTCCCCTCCCTTCCCTTCAATCCTTCTTCCCCCTCTCCATTTACAGAACTTTGTTTCTATTGTTTCCTTCCATTCTTTTTTCTTTTGTTATCCTTATTCCCTCCCTTTTGCCCCTCCCCCTTGTTCCCCTTCAAATTTGAACATTTCTTTCCTACTTGTCAATATCCGTTATTCATTTTGGTACTTATTTATCCTTTCGGTGTCTCACACAAGAAAAACAATGTGATATTTAGACTTGTCTGTCTGATTTATTTCACTCAAAATTATCATATCAAGGTACATACATTCACCTATATATGTCTTAAGTTTATCCTCCTTTAGGGCACAGTAGTGGTCCATTGTATATAAAACCACATTTTCTTCATCCATTTGTCCATTGACGGGCATCTGGGCTGTTTCCAAGATTTAGCTATTACAAATAGTGCTGCTATAAACATGGGTGTGTGTATATTGCTGTGGTAAGACTCTTTTAACTCTTTCAGGAAGATACCAAGAAGAGGAATAGTTTTAGTTCTTTGAGGAATCGCCATACTGATTTTCAAATTAGTTGTACCAATTCACACTCCCAGCAACAGTGGAGAAGGGTGCCTTTCTCCCTACAGCCTCACCAGCATTTGTTATTGATTGATTTCTTGATGATAGCCATTCTTTTTGGAGTGAGATGGAATCTCAGTTTTGTTTTAAGTTGCATTTCCCTAATGACCAGAGATGTTGAACATTTTTAGTATAATTATTTTCCATTTATACTTCTTCATCTTAGAACTGTGTATTCATTTAAGATGTCCATTTTTGGATTGGGTCTTTAAATTTAGGGGGTCCTACATATATATATATATTTTTTAATTTTATGGAAAAAAGGTAAAACAAAATTTCATAACAAAATTATAGGAGAATAACAATAGTTAATATATTATATGTTGTTATCTTTAAAGTAGTTGCTCAGGGTACAAGATATGGGCATAAAAATTTCTCTGATCGATATTAGCACAAACCTTCCTTTTTAATGCACTAGGAGACACTAGTAGTATAACTGACTTGCATTTTTTCTCTTTTCCATGCTATCCTTTCCCCTTTCATCCATCCTAGTTCCTTTTTCCTTTTGAACAATTTCTTCCAATTTCATAATATCTACTGTATATTTTAGAACTTATTTTCTCTTTCAGCTTCTCACACCAGGGAGACAATACAATGTTTACACATGTGAATCTGATTTATTTCACTTATGAGTATGGTCTCAATTTGCATCCATTTACCTATGAAAGTCTCAAGTTTATCCTTCTTTATGGCTGAGTAGTACTCCACTGAATAAAAATACCACATCTTTTTTATCCATTCCTTGGTTGGTGGGCATTTGGGTTGTTTCCAAGATTTAACTATTACAAATTGTGCTGCTATAAACAGGTTCACTGTGGTATGATGTTTTTAATTCTTCCAGGAAGATACCCAGAAGGGGAATAGCTGGGTGGAGTGGGACCTCTAATCCTAGTTTTTTGAGGAATCTCCACACTGATTTCCACAGTGGTTGCACCAGTCTACACTCCCACCAACAGTGGAGAAGTGTTCCTTTCTCCCCATAGCCCCACTAGCATTTGTTATTGGTTGATTTCTTGATGGTAGCCATTCTTTCCAGGGTGAGATGGAATCTCAGTGTTGTTTTAATTTGCATCTCTCGAAAGACCAGTGATGTTGAACATTTTCTCATATATTTATTTGCTATTTGTATTTCTTCACCTGAGAAGTGCATATTTATCTCAGATGCCCATTTTTGAATTGGTTCTTTGAATTTGGGGGCTTGATTTTTTTCAATTTTTTTTTTTATGTTCTAGATATAAGTCCTTTGTCTGAGGGAGAATTGGTTAAAATTTTTTCCCACTCTGTGGGTTGTTTTTTTCACTTTGTTGGTGGTTTCCTTTGCTGTGAAAAATCTTTTTAATAAGATGAGATCTCAGTTGTTGATTCTTTGAAGTATTTCCCATGCAGTCTGGGTTTTCTTCATGAACTCTGTGCCTACCACTATGTCTTCAAGATTTCTACCTACTTTCTCTTCCGGTAGATAGAGTGGTTCTATTTTAATGTTTCTATCTTTGATCCATTTTGACTTTACTTTAGTGCATGGTGATAGACATGGGTCTAGTTTTAGTCTTTTTTTTTTTTTTTGGGGTACCGGGGGGTCGACCTCAGGACCTCGCGCACCAGCAGGCGCCCGTGCCGCTGAGCGATATCACTGGCCCCTTTTTCGTATGTGGGTTCCGGGAGTTGAACTCGGGCCCTCACGCTTGCCGGGCAGGCGCTTAAGCTGCTGAGCCATCTCACCGGCCCCTAGTTTTAGTCTTTAGCATGTGGAAAACCAGTTTTTTCCAGCACCATTTATTGAAGAGGCTATCTTTCTTCCAGTGAACATGTTTGGCCCCTTTGTCAAAGATAAGGTGCTGAATGTGTTTGTAGTTGTGTCTGCATTTTCTAATCTGTTCCACTAGTCCTCAGGTCTGTTTTGTTTTTTTTTTTTGCCAGTACCATGCTGATTTTATCGCATTAGCTTTGTAGTATAATTTCAAGTCAGGGATTGTGATGCCTCCTGCCTTGCCTTTGTTCCCCAAGATAGCCTTTGCTATTCTAGGTCTCTTCTGGTTCCAGATAAATTTTGGGAATGTTTTCTCTAGTTCTGTGTGGAATGCTAATGGTATTTTGATTGGGATTGCATTAAATCTGTATAACAATTTTGGGAGTATGGCCATTTTCACTATGTTGGTTCTTCCTATCCATGAGCAAGGGATATCCTTCCAATTTCTTTTCTTTTTTTTATTTTTTATTTTAAAGAGAAGAAAGAACAAAACAAATAAAAAAAAGAATAAATTTTCAAAACAACATAATATGAGGGTAACAATGGTTAATACATTACGTATTATTATCTTTAAGTTAGTTATTCAGGATACCAGATATTAGCATTCAATTGTCCAAACATTATTGGCACAAACCTTACTCTTCAATGAACTAAGTAAAATTGGTAGTGTATCTATCTTAACCATCTTATATATATACACAATTTTTTTCCACTTTCCCTTCTTTCTTTTCCCCATCCCAGTCTCTCTTTCCTTTTGACCACTTTCTTTTTGATTCACCATGTCTATTGTACATTTTGGATCTTATTTACTCTTTCAGTTTCTCATACTAGAGAGACAATATGATGCTTACACATGTGCATCCGGTTTATTTCACTTATGAGTATTTTCTTGAGTTGCATCCATTTACCTATAAAAGTCTCCAGTTTATCCTTCTTTATGGCTGAATAGTACTCCATTGTATAAAAATACCACATCTTTCTTATCCATTCCTCAGTTGATGGGCATTTGGGTTGTTTCCAAGATCTGGCTATTACAAATTGTGCTGCTATAAACATGGGTGCACATATATCGCTGTGGTACGATGTTTTTAATTCTTCTGGGAAGATGCCCAGAAGGGGAATAGCTGGGTCAAATGGGACCTCCAACCCTAGTTTCTTGAGGAATCTCCACACTGACTTCCACAGTGGCTGTACCAGTCGTCACTCCCACCAACAGTGGAGAAGGGTTCCTTTTTCCCCACAGCCCCTCCAGCATTTGTTATTAGTTGATTTCTTGATAATAGCCATTCTTTCTGGGGTGAGATGGAATCTCAGTGTTGTTTTAATTTGCATCTCTCGAATGACTAGTGATGTTGCACAGTTTTTTGTATATTTATTTGCCATTTGTATTTCTTCATCTGAGAAACGTGTATTCATCTCAGATGCCCATTTTTGGAGTGGGTCTTTAAATTTGGGAGGTCTGATTTTTTTGAGTTCTTTATATGTTCTCGATAGTAATCCTTTGTCTGAGGAACAGCTGGCAAACATTTTTTCCCACGTTGTGGGTTGTCTTTTCACTCTGTTGGTGGTTTCTCTTGCTGTGCAAAAGCTTTTTAATAAGATGAGATCCCAGTTGTTGATTCTTTGGGATAGTTCCCGTGCGGTTGAGGTTTTATTCATAAAGTCTTTGCCTACACCAATGTCTTCAAGGGTTTTACCTATCCTACCTTCCAGCAGATTTAATGTTTCTGTTTTAATGTTTAGATCTCTGATCCATTTTGAATTTAGTTTAGTGCATGGTGAAAGATATGGGTCTAGTTTTAATCTTCGGCATGTGCAGAGCCAGTTTTTCCAGCACCATTTATTAAAGAGGCTATCTTTCTTCCAGCGAATGTGTTTGGCACCTTTGCCAAAGATAAGGTGGCTTAGTATGTCTGGTGTTGTTTCAGCATCTTCTAATCTGTTCCATTGATCTTCAGGTCTGTTTTTTTGCCCGTACCACACTGTTTTTATCACAGTAGCTTTATAGTATAATTTCAAGTCGGGGATTGTGATGCCCCCTGTCTTGCCTTTGTTGCCCAGAATTGCCTTTGCTATTCTAGGTCTCTTCTGATTCCAAATGAATTTTAGGATAGTTTTCTCTAATTCTGTGAGATATGCTGTTGGAATTTTGATAGGAATTGCAATTAAATCTGTATAACAATTTTGGAAGTATGGCCATTTTCACTATATTGGTTCTTCCTATCCAGGAGCAAGGGATATCTTTCCATTTTCTGATATTCTCTTCAATCTCCTTTTTCAGAGTACTGTAGTTTTCAGTGTAGATGTCTTTTACATCCTTTGTGAGGTTGATTCCTAGGTATTTCATTTTTTTGGATGTTATTGTGAAAGGTATTGTTTCCCTAATTTCTCTTTCAGTAAGTTTGTTATTTGTGTGCAGGAAGGCTATTGACTTTTGAGTATTGACTTTGTATCCAGCTACACTACTGAATTTGCTTATTAAATCTAGCAGTTTTTTAGTGGAGTTTTTGGGGTCTTCTGTGTAGAGTATCATGTCATCTGCAAATAATGATAATTTAACTTCTTCCTTTCCAATCATTATTCCTTTTATTTCTTTCTCTTGTCTAATTGCTCTGGCTAAAGTTTCCAGAACTATGTTGAATAAGAGTGGGCACAGTGGACATCCTTGTCTTGTTCCTGATTTTAGAGGGAAGGCTTTCAGTGTTTGGCCATTTAGTATAATATTGGCTGTTGGTTTGTCATAGATAGCTTTTACCAGGTTGAGATAAAGACCCTCTATTCCAATTTTCTCTAGGGTTTTTATCATGAAACAGCAAGATCCAACAATTTGCTGTATACAAGAAACACATTTAATTCTGTGGTGGTATGGTGCTGGACTTTGTCAAAAGCTTTTTCTGCATCTATTGAGATGATCATGTGATTTTTGTCTTTGGTTCTGTTAATATGGTGTGTTACGTTTATTGATTTACATATGTTGAACCATCCCTGCATCCCAGGGATGAATCCAACTTGGTCATGGTGTATAATCTTCTTGATGATTTGTTGGATTCTGTTTGCCAGTATCTTATTAAGGATTTTTGCATCTATGTTCATTAGGGAGATTGGCCTGTAGTTCTCTTTCTTAGTTGGGTCCTTCTCTGGTTTTGGTATCAGGGTAATGCTTGCTTCCAGGAATGAATTTGGGAGTATTGCTTCCCTTTCAATTTCATTAAAAAGTTTGAGAAGTAGGGGCGTTAGGTCTTCTCTAAATTTCTTGTAGAATTTGGCAGTGAGTCCATCAGGGCCTGGGCTTTTCTTTGTTGGGAGGTTTTTAATTACATCTTTGATTTCATTGGTTGATATTGGTTTATTTAGGATTTTTAAATCTTCTTGATTCAGCTTTGGTAATTCATACAAATCTAGGAATCTGTCCATTTCTTCTGCATTTTCCATCTTAGTAGAATATAGATTTTTAAATAGGTATAGATGGTCTTCTGGATTTCTGCAGGGTCCGTCATGATATCACCCTTTTCATTTTCAATTGCATGGATTTGAGTCTTTTCTTTTTTTAATAAGGTTGGATAAGGGTTTGTCAATCTTATTTATTCTTTCAAAGAACCAACTTTTTGCTTCATTTATTCTTTGTATTTTTTTTTAGTCTCCAATACATTAATTTCTACTCTGATCTTTATAATTTCCTCCCTTGTATGGGCTTTTGGCTTAACCTGCTCTTCTTTTTCTAGAAGTTTGAGGTTCACCATTAAGTTGTTTATTTGTGCTTGCTCTATTTTCCTGATATAAGTATTTAATGCTATAAATTTCCCTCTTAGGACTGCTTTCATTGTATCCCATTAGTTCCGGTATGTTGTACTGTCATTATTGTTCAGTTGTAGAGAGTGTCTAATTTCTTCTTTAATTTCATCTGTGACCCATTGGTTGTACAGGAGGGTGCTGTTTAATTTCCATGTGTTTAGGGAGTTTTTGTGATTTCTTTTGCCATTGATTTCCAATTTCATTGCACTATGGTCTGATAATATGCATGGGATAATTTCAGTACCTTTACATTTACTTAAGCAGTTTTTGTGAGCAAGTATGTGGTCTATTTTGGAGAACGTCCCATGTGCAGCTGAGAAGAATGTGTATTGTGATGTTGTGGGGTGGAACACTCTGTAGACATCTACTAAGTCCATTTGTTCAAAAGTTTGGTTCAGTTCTACTATTTCATTATTGATTTTCTGTCTAGTTGATCTGTCTTTTTGTGACAGTGGAGTATTGAGATCTCCCAATATAATTGTATTAGTGCTTATTTTTTCATGTCCTTTAGTACTTGTTTTATATAGCTGGGGGCACTGGTATTTGACGCATATATATTTATGATCATTATCTCTTCCTCTTGGATTGTTCCCTTTACAAGGATGTAATGACCGTCTTTATCTCTCTGAATCATTCTTGGCTTGAAATTCACTTTGTCTGCAAAAAGGATAGCTATCCCTGCTTTTTTCTGGGTTCCTGTTGCATGGAGTATTGTTTTCCATCCTTTGACTTTCAGTCTATGAATTAAATGTGTTTCTTGTATACTGCATATTGTTGGATCTTGCTTCTTGATGCATTTTGCCAGTCTGTGCCTTTTGATTGGTGAATTGAGACCGTTAACATTGATGGTTAAAACTGATATGCATTGACTTATACTTGTCATGATATTTTCCTGTTGTTGGTTCCCACTCTTTGTTTGTTTTTCCCCTTTCCCACTATTTAATTATCTGCCCTGCCTGGTGGATTCCTTCTGTTGGGGTTCCTATCTCTTTCTAGAATGTCCTTCAGAACATTTTGGAGTGCTGGTTTGGTGGTCATAAATTATCTCAGATGTTCTTTGTCATGAAAGTATTTTATTTCTCCATCAATTTTGAAAGATAGTTTTGCGGGGTACATCAATCTGGGTTGAAAATTATTCTCCTTTAGAGCTTGAAATATGTCATTCCAAGCTCCTCTTGACTTGAGGGTTTGTGCTGAAAAGTCAGCTGTGATTCTGATGGGTTTTCCTTTATAGGTGATTTGTCTCTTCTCCCTAACAGCTTTTAAGATTCTGCCCTTCTGTTGAATTGCTGGGATCTTGACTATATGTCTGGCTGAAGTTTTTTTTGATCATGTCTAGTTGGCATTCTAAAAGCTTCATTTATATTGGGGTCAAATTCTTTTTCTCTTCCAGGGAAGTTCTCCCTGATAATGTCTTTGAACAAGGTTTTAATGTCATTGATGCTATCTCCTGCTTTTTCATTTATTCCAATTATTCTTAAGTTGTTTATCTTTGAGTCATCTAGCAGCTGCTGAATTGATTTTTCATGGTCCCTTGCTGTTTTTAAGAATTCTTTCCTTTCATGATCACTAATTGCAAGCCTGTCTTCTATATCTGAGATCCTGTCCTCACGTTGGCTTAATCTGCTACAAATACTTTCAATGGAATTTTTGTTCTCTTGGATACCTGCTTGTATCTGCCTTATGGATTCCATTTCTTTCCTATGCTGAGCATTCATGGTTTCTATAGTTTTCTTAAGCTTGTCTACTTTTTTGTCTGTATCAGCTATAGTGTCCTTAAGCATGGTCTTCATTGTGGACATTATCTCTGCAGTTATCTGTGAAATTATTTCTGTTTTAATTTTTTCCAGAGCCTCATTCAGTGGCTTTGTTGTTACCACTTCAGATAGGCCAGGTGGGTGGCTTTTGGATTGTCCTACCTCATTGCCCCCTAGGTTTGCCTTTGGTGAATTGGATATGTGGGGTTGCATCTTGTTTAAGTGTCATCTCATTTTTTGTTTCTTTAATTTAATTCCTGGGGTGATGTTTGTAAATTACCTATGATAGGTTACTTTATTGCTAGTGTTCAAGATCTTTAGAAGATGACTACTTCTCTGCAGTATCTTCCAAGTGGAGCTTGCTTTTGGGTTTTGAGCTTTCTGCCAGATCCTACCTATTCAATTCGTTGGATGTGAGAAGTTGCTACCTTTTTGGCCCAGTCCTTGATTCTTTGGTACTGTGCCACTGTATTTTCTGTGTCCCTTAGTCAATCTCAATCATGAAATATCAGGAAGGAAAGCTGTTTAGAACAATTATTTCACATTTGGCTATAATGGTGACTAAAGCATCAAACACAGCCTAGAAAATGACAGACTGAGCTAACCAGTTATTTACCACTTTTAGCTGTATAAAGTAGAGTTGCGGTTATATAACAAAATCTAAAACACACCAGAAAAATTATATGCAGTATACAAGTCCTTAGTATGTCAATTTTTCCCCTGAGGAGTTTAAATTTAAAATGAGTTAAGGAGGAAATAGAGTATTGTGAGAAGAGGAAGGAATTAGATGTAAGGTTAGAGGACCAAGAGGGATCCCACTAACACTGGGACATTGGTGCAGAGGACTGGTGGGAAAAAGAGAAGGAAGGGATAAAAGGAAGAACAGATCACAACCACAATCACAAAGAGGTTAGAGGCGCTGTTTACACTCATATAAAAACCAGAGAGAATAATGAAGGAAAGAGCAAATAGACAAACAGAAACAAAAACAAAGACAAAAACAATAAAACAAACAGACAAAACAAAAATACAACCCCACCAAAAAAAAAAACCTTCACCAGAACAAAAAACATATGAGAGAGAAAAAAAATAAAAATAAAAATAAAAAAATAAAAAGAATCAGTTCCAGGTGTTGACTCTGCTGTAGGCAGGCACCATGTGATGACAGAGTCCTGTTCCATGCAGGTCCGTCCCAGTGAGCCAGGAGCGGCCCTTTGGCGGGGCGGTGAGCAGAGCGTGGACTTTCAGGCGGAGACCAGTCTCCTTCGCCTGCCGCCCTCAGCGCACTTTCCTGGGCCTGAGAGGCACGGAACAATGGCGCCCGGCCAGTTGCTCTCCGGCATGGGACAGGTGTGGCTGAGAGACCTGTCTCGTTTGCCTGCCGCCCTCAGCGCACTTTCCTGGGCCTGAGAGGCACTGCGCTGCCCTGTCCGGAGCATGAGTTCCCAGCTCTGTGTTTTCGCGCCGCTCTGATTTTCGCCGCACCCCCCACAATGGCGCCCGGCCAGTCACTCTCTGGCGCGGGACAGCTGTGGCTGAGAGACACTCACCGCCGGCCAGTGCAGTTCTCTGCGGCTTTCCTGCCCCGCTGCTGTCTCACGATCCTCCGTGGGGGCTCCCTGGGCGCCAGCTATCACTGTGTGTCCGCAGCTTTGAGCTTCTGTCGCGCTGCAGTTCCTGGGATGGTAGAAGGTGCGTGCGCGGTCTCCTCCTTCTTTGTTGAAAAGTACCCTTCACTGGTGCCGGGGGTCCCAAGCTGCGCTTCAGAACTTTTCTGGGTCCCGGGGAGGCATCTCCCCCACTCCTGCGCTGTCCCGGTCACTATATTCCTGTGGTCCAATGGCAACTTTTAGAGAGTTTCGCTGCGTGCTTCTTACTCATCCGCCATCTTTTTCCCCTCCCCCCCATTTTCTGATATCCTCTTCAATGTCCTTTTTCAGAGTACTATAATTTTCAATATATAGATCCTTTACTTCCTTTATTAGATTGATTCCTAAGTATTTAATTTTTTTGGATGCTATTGTGAAGGGTGTGGTTTCCCTAATTTCTCTCTCTGTGAGTTTTTTGTTTGTGTATAGGAATGCTATTGATTTTTGATTGTTGACTTTATATCCACTTATACTACTGAATTTGGTTACTAAATCTAAAAGTGTTTTGGTGGAGTTTTTGGGGTCTTCTGTGTAGAGTATCATTTTTTCTGTGAATAATGATAATTTAACTTCTTCCTTTCCTATCCTTATTCCTTTTATTTCTTGCTCATGTCTAATTGCTCTGGCTAATGTTTCCAGAACTATGTTGAATAGGAGTGGTGATAATGGACATCCTTGTCTTGTTCCTGATTTTAGAGTGAAAACTTTCAGTTTTTGTCCATTTAGTATAAAGTTGGCTGTTGGTTTGTCATAGATGGCTTTTATAAGATTGAGGTACAGACCATCTATTCCAATTTTCTGTAGGGTTTTTAAATCATGAATGAGTTTTGGACTTTATCAAAAGCTTTTTCCGCATCTATTGAAATGATCATGTGATTTTTGTCTTTGGTTCTGTTGATATGGTGTATTACATTTATTGATTTGCATATGTTAAACCATCCCTGCATTTCTGAGATGAATCCCAGTTGGTCATGGTGTATGATCTTCTTGATGACTTGCTCCCTTCCGTTTGCTAGTATTTTATTGAGGATTTTTGCATCTGTGTTCATTAGGGAGATTGGCCTGTTGTTCTCTTTTGTGGTTGGGTCTTTCTCTGGTTTGGTATCAGGATTAAACTTGCCTCCAGGAATGAGTTAGGGAGTATTGCTTCCCTTTCAATTTCATTAGAGAGTTTGAGGAGTATTGGCATTAAATCTTCTCTAAATTTCTTGTAGAATTCAGCCATGAATTCATCAGGGCTTGGGCTTTTCTTTGTTGGTAAGTTTTTAATTATGTTTTCAATTTCATTAACTGATATTAGGTTATTCAGAATTTTTATATCTCCTTAATTCAGCTTTGTCAATTCATATGTATCCAGGAATCTGTCCATTTCTTATGTGTTTTCCATCCTTGAGAGTAAAGGTTTTCAGTGTAGGTTTTGATGATCTTCTGAATTTCCACAGGATCTGTAGTGATTTCACTCTTTTCTTTCCTCATTGCATGAATTTGAGTCTTTTCTGTCATTTTTTTGATAAGGTTGACTAAGGGTTTATCAATTTTATTTACTCTTTCTAAGAACCAACTCTTCGATTCATTAACTCTTTGTATTGTTTTCTTAGTCTCAAATGCATTAATTTCTGCTCTGATCTTTACAATTTCATGCCTTGTTTGGGCTTTGTGCTTGACTTGTTCTTCTCTTTCTGGAAGCCTCAGGTGTAACCTTAGGTTGTTTATTTGTGCTCATTCTGTTTTCCTGATGTGAGAATTCACTGCTATAAATTTCCCTCTTAGGACTGCTTTCATTGTGTCCCAGAGGTTCCAGTATGTTGTATCTGCATTTTTGTTTAATTGTAGATATTGTTTAATTTCTACTTTGATTTCATCTGTGACCCCTTGGTTTTTCAGGAGGGTGTTATTTAATTTCCATGTGTTTATGGAGTTTTTGCAGTTTCTTTGCCATTAATTTCCAATTTTGTTGCACTATTTTCAAATAATATACATGGGACAATTTCAGTTCTTTCTCATTTACTTAAGCATGTTCTATGGGCTAGTATATGGTCTATTTTAGAGAGTATCCCATGTGCAGCTGAGAAGAATGTGTATTCTGATGTTGTTGGGTAGAACATTCTGTAAACATATACTAAGTCCATTTGTTCACAGATTTGGTTCAGTTCAGATATTTCTTTGCTAATTTTTTTGTCTGGTTGATCTATCCCTTTGTGACAGTGGGTTATTAAGTTCCCCCATTACAATTGTGTTACTGCTTATTTTATTTTTTCATGTCTGTTAATATTTGTCTTATATAGTTGGTGCTCCCATATTTGGTGCATATATATTTATGATTGTTATCTCCTCCTCTTGAAGTTTTCCCCTAACAAGTGTGTAGTGACCTTGTTTATCTCTTTTGATCATTCTTGGTTTGAAGTTCACACTGTCTGCAAACAGAATAGCTACCTCTGCTTTTTGCTGGGTTCCTGTTGCATGGAGTATTGTTTCCCATCCTTTGACTTTCAGTCTTTGAATTTCTTTTTGAGTTTAATGTGTTTCTTGTATACAGCATATTGTTGGATCTTGTTTCTTGATCCATTCTTCCAGTCTCTTTCTTTTGATTGGTGAATTGAAGACATTTACATTGATGGTTACAACTGGTATATATTGGCTTATCTTTGTCATGTTATTTTCCTGCTGTTGGTTCCCTACTTTTCCCCTGTATTTAATTGCTTGCCCTGCTTGGTGGTTTCTTTCTGTTGTTCTTGGAGTTGTGGTCATTTTTATCTCTGTCTAGTATATCTTTCAGTACTCTTTGTAGGGTTGGTTTTAGTGGTCATGATTTTTTTAGTTCTATATATATTCTAGATGTTAGTCCTTTGCCTGAGGAATAGCTGGTAAAAAATTTTGCCCATTCTGTGTATTGTGTCTTCATTCTGTTGGTGGCTTCTTTTGGTGTGCAAAATCTTCTTGATATGATGAGATCTCAGTTGTTCATTCATTGTAATATTTCCTGTGCAATCAGGGTTTTGTTCATAGTCTGCCTACACCTGTGTTTTCAAGAGTTTTACCTATTCTATCTTCCATCAGATTAAGTGTTTCTGTTTTAATATTTAGGTCTTTGATCCACTTTCATTTTAGTTTAGTACCTGGTGAGTGATATGGGTTTATTTTTAATCTTTGTCATGTAAATGACAGTTTTTCCAGCACTATTAATTAAAGAGATTATCTTCCAGTGAAGGTATTTGGTCCCTTGTCAAAGACGGTACAGCTGAGTGTTTGGAGTTGTGTATGCATCTTCTGTTCTGTTGATCCTCGGGTCTATGTTTTTGCCAGTACGATGTTGTTTTATCACAGTAACTTTGTAGTATAATTTCAAGTCAGGGACTGTGAAGCCCTCTGCCTTACCTTTGTTGCCCAGAATTGCTTTTGGTATTATAGGTCTCTTTTGGTTCCAAATAAATTTTAGGATTTTTTCCCCTAGCTCTGTCAGGTATTGTCACTCTTGGTATTTAGATGGGGTATTTTCCTTTTACTTATTCATTTTTCGATGTTATGGATTGAACCCACAACTTTGCACATGCTAAGCATTTGTTCAACTGCTGAGTTATGCTCCAAGACATAAACCATTAATTTTGCCCTCTCCATGATAAATGTGCATTAACTAGTTTAGGAATTCTGTGATGCTTTCTTCTGCAATTCTATTTATTCTCAGACACATCCATGTGAAATTTTCAATTGTATATATTTTTTAGTTCTTGATTTTCATTTGGTTGCTTTATATTTCCATTAATCTCTGGAAATAACTAGCCTTTCATCCACTATATTTTAATCAACCAGTAACATATTGATCATATTTGCTTTAGAATGCTATCTTCTAATTTCAGGAACTGAAACATCAGTGGCTCTATCTAAAATAATTGTATTAAAATTTTTTAGCCCTCTTGGCCATGGGTCCCATTTTGTCACAGGTCTCATAACTCTCTACACAATCTATTTTGGAGACTGAAACTTAATTTTATATTGCTCCTGTCTTGTCTCACGAACATTTGTGGGACCTCCAAGATAGATTCAGGAAGTTAAGAAAAAGTGGGAAAAGGCAAGCAATCTGCAGCATGCAGTACAGATAAACAAGATGGAGGAAAGTCACCTTCAACTTAGAGGAGGGAGAAGATTCCATCATGATTACAAAACTCTGTCTCACAGTATGGTGCAGCAGTCAGACACCAGGTGAAGAATTTATCATGGATTTGTAACAAATGAGAGACAAATAATTCTCTTCTAATTAGGGATTGGTTTGCACAGAGTCCAGGAAAGATGTATCAAAATAAAAACTTGGAAAATCTGGAAACTAACAAGCCTAATTAGTGAAAGTCTCTCCTTGTCAAAACCAGTCTCTCCTTGTCAAAAATAAGGAGATATAACTGCTTTTTCACAATCACACCCACTAATGCAAAGGAATGAGGAACATGAAGAATCAGGGAATCCTGACACAATCAAAGAAATAACTATCCAGGAACAACCCTAAGAAAATGGACGTTTCTGAATTGCTATGTGAACGAATGGTTGGGTCCAGAGGGTTTTACTGGTGGAATATATTAAGCATTTGTATAAAAAAAGCCTTTTTACACAATCTTTTAACTTTTTACAATCTCTCCCAGAAAAAAAGGAAAGGAACTATATAACCAATTTTTGAGGCAGGATTCTAGAAGCAGAATTATTCTAATATAAAATAAGATTTTTAAAAATTGTAAGGAAAGAAAATTATAGAACAGTGACTCTACTGAAT
The DNA here is from genome assembly GCA_028451465.1 of Erethizon dorsatum. Classification (NCBI taxonomy): domain Eukaryota; kingdom Metazoa; phylum Chordata; class Mammalia; order Rodentia; family Erethizontidae; genus Erethizon; species Erethizon dorsatum. Next base: position 44,461,004 of record CM051825.1, read on the forward strand.
ATAAACACGTAACTCCTCAACAAAATATTGCAAATTGAATCAAGTAATGGATAAAAAGACTTAGACAACCAATACCAAATGAAATTTATTCTATGTGTACAAGGTTGGTCAACTTTGAAAAATCAATTCGGAAAAACATTCTTAGATATGATATCTATTATTTAAGTGACAATAAATGCATAAGTGGATTTCATCAACAAAATTTTTATGTTTCAAAGAATCATCTCAAAGAAAGAAAGAGCAAAAGATACAGTTGAAATACTTCCATAGCATATGTTTGTTCATATTTAGTATATATAAATAGATGTTGGTGTTTAACAGTTAAAAGAATAACCCAATATTTTAAGTGAGTTTAAAGGAACTGAATAGACCTCTACACAACATATACAGGAGACTTTAAGTAAGAAAGCTGATTAGAGGTGCCAGATGTGCTTCCTTCCCACAAACAAACATAAGGAAAGAATAAACAGCTGTTACTCAGGTGGAATATTTGGGAGTGAGAACAGTAGTAAACTAAGCATAAGACAAACTGTGGAACAAAAGACCCAGGCTGACCTTGGAAAAATGTAAACAAAGTGCCCTGTATTGATCACGATGTCATCCTACTATGGACCACCTTGAAATGAGTAACAATTTTCCACAACAGGAAAAATGAAAATGGAAGACCATCAGCAGCCCATATCAGTATCTTTTTTACCAACTAGAGACTGACAGGTGCCCTTTCCCCACTGCCAAGCATTCACTGTAGTGCACCAACCCAGATTCACTGGTATAGCATTGTCCCAATAAAGTCCATGGAGACTAACAGGCATGCCACTCCCAAAATGAATGTGCAAGGCTGAGCACACTGTACCACACTGCCTGACCCACTGTAGTGACCTGATTCTTATGTGGGCCACTGAGATTAATGAGATCGATAGACACTTGGCACAGCTGCATCTGTGCCATGCCTTTGGAGTGGCCTTGTACCCACAAAACCCTAGAAAGTATGGGCGCAGTGTACGCGCAGGCACATGCATCATGCCTGTAACTGCTTAAGAACTCACCCCCACAGGTATCAGCGCCACTGATTACAGCTGAAGCAGCTTTACAAAAAGTACAGTATTGCACTCACAAAGCAAAGCCAGCTGACCATGTCCCGTCAATAAACTGAAACACATTTTCAGGAGAAAGATTTTTACCATGAAATCCACTCTATAAAATTGGATAAGAAAACAAGTATACAGGGTGACATATATCCCAGATACGCCAGGTGCATAAGAAGCTTGGAAAAGCAAGATATATGCTGCTTTCACAACTTCCAAAGAGTTTTCTAGCAACAGACTGTAAAAAGATAATTTTTAAATCCCTGAAAAACAGTCAAAGTAATGATTGTAAGGAAATTCAACAAATTACAAGAGAATATGGGCAAACAATTAAAGAATGAAAACAATTTATGGTCTGCATGTAAACTGTAGCAGATAGCAGAAGAATGAACCAAAAGAAACCATGGAACTGAAGAAGTCAATAAGTGAAATAGGGCCGGTGAGAGCTCAGCGGCATAAGCACCTGCCTGGCAAGCATGAGGTCCTGAGTTTGACCCCCAGTACCCCCCCCAAAAAAATAAAATAAAAATGCAGCTGAGACTTTCAACGAAATACTAGATCAAGAAAAATTTCTAAGTTTGAATAAAGTCTTTTCAAATAACCCAAACAAACAAAGGAAATAGAGTAAAATTTAAAAATGAAAAGCCTAGGGCCAGTGAGATGGCTCAGTGGCATAAGCACCTGCTTGGGAAGCGCGAGGTCCTGAGTTCGACTTCCAGTACCCACATAAAAAAAAAAGCCTATAAAATTGATGAAAAACCATTAACTAAACAAAACTGTATATTATGGATGTTGCAACAGAGAAAAGAAAGGGAAAATTATAGACATCTAGATAATAAAATATTAGCTGAACTTGTAGAGACATTTGGGAAAGATAAGGATATGTGGAACCAAGACACTCAATGGAGTCCAAACAGGTGTAATCAGGAAGGTTCCTCTCTAGGTTATCTTATAGTCCAGTGATGGTGAACCTTTTAGAGATAAGTGCTCAAACTGCAACCTAAAACACACTTATGTATCACAATGTGCCAACACCACAAATAAACCTGAATACTGAGTTTTTAGTTTAGAAAAGACAACTCATACATTAACATCCGTTGTCTTAAAAGAAAACAACACACTTCATAGGTTCGCCACCACTATAATATTTAAGGCAATGCAAGCAATCTAAAAAGAGCAAGAGATAAAGAATTGTCACATTTAAGGGAGCCCTCATTAAATGACAGTAGGTTTCTTGGCAGAAACCTTACAAAACTAAGATAGTTGGATCACATATTCACCTGCCTGAAAGGAAACAAAAGTGCCAAAGAGAAATAGTATACCCAACAAAGCTCTCCTTGAAACAGGATGGAGATAGTTTTACAAAGATAACCAAAAACGGAAGGAATCCATCAACACAAAATGCGATGAAGACTGATTATCTAGGACCACAGATCCACCCTAAAGGAAATTCTTCAGGGTGTCTTAAGTAAAAAAAAATAAATAAATAAATAACAAGAAGAAAACTAACATTATGAAAATAAACTGAAAATACTAAACCCACTAGTACATGAGTGACACAAAAGGAAATAAAATAGGAATGAAACCTTACCAACACAGAAGACCATGAAACCATCAAACCACATAATAGAGGAAGAAAGGAACAAAAAATATGCGAAACAACAAGAAAAATATTAACAAAATGATAGAAGTGAGTCTTTACATATCAAAAAAATCTCGAATATAAATGGATTAAATTCCCCTAATTAAAAGATTTAGACTGGCTGAATGGATTAAAAAACAAGACCCAAGAGTATTTTGCCTACAAGAAATTTGTTTCACTTATAAAGATCATATAGACTGCAAGTAAAGAGAGGGAAAGTGATTATCTATACAAATGGAAATCAAAAGAGAAGTTACTATTCTTATATTGAATAAAATAGCCTTTATCACAAAAACTGTAAAATGATGAAAAGTCATCATATTTTGATCACATGATCTCATTGATCTCAATATCATGATATCAGCCCAGGCAGAGTGGCTATAATCAAAAAACAAAAATAACACATGCTCATGATGATATGGAGAAAGGGGAACTCTAATGCATGGTACATTATTGAAAGTACATTATTAATACAAACATTACAGAAAACAGTATGGAAGTTCTTCAAAAAACTAAAACCATTACTGCCAGATGATCCAGATCTCAATCTTCACAAAGAAAATGAAATCAGCAAAAGATACTTTTTTTTGGAGGGGGAAATAATTATATTTATTCATTAAAAACGGAAATTATGATATACTCTTAAGTACAATAGTATCAAGGTGATACTGTAGTAAAATCTGAATCTTCCACGTGCACATTTTATTCTGGTTCCTTTTATTAACTCAATTGTATTTTTAAGTTTCTGAGACTATGACTAATCTAATTAATGCTTATTTATTCTGTATTATTTCAACAATGCAAGCAGTCACTACTAGTCTAGCACTTCGTTCCCATGAAAACCTACCTCTCGATGATGTGGACTGCTTTAATTCAGAGTCAGCTGGAAGAGTGATGGTTCCTGATAATCCAAAAGCCCTCTCTTCTAACAGTGAGCTTGAATGAAAGCACTGCCACATTCACTGGTGCTGCAGTCATCTCTAGGTCCTGCTGCGTCAGGATCCCCTTCCTACCGTAGCCCAGTCAGAGTTTGTTTCATTATTTCATTCTTTGCAAGCTGTTGACCAAATCTTTCATTCTTTGCAGGCTATTCATCAGAGGCCATGCCTGATTCCTCAGTAAGTGCCCTTCTCTATCAGAGCAAGCATTTAAGGAGAACCACAGACAGAATACCACAAAATCAAAGTCAAAATCTTTCCTAATTAAATATCAGAAATGACATCCCATCTCTTTTACGCTACTCTGTTTAGTTGAAGAAAGTCACTCAGTCTAGCCCCACAGTTAAGGGTGGGTCCTCCACAATGTGTAAATACCAGGAGGGATCACTGGGAGCCGTTCCGGAGCCACATGAGGCATCCGTCTACCCAGCAGTAGTAACAACCTGGTATCATGATTACTTAGGGGCTCTTATTTGTTTCTTTGCTGGTTTGTTTTTATTTGTCATGACAAAGTAACTTTAGACTTTATAGAAAACCTTCCAAAAGACTCACAAAATATTCACTTATATTTCTCACTATTTCTACTAATTTTAACAATTTATATCACTATAATACAATGATCACATATAGGACAATAACATTGGTGCAGTAGTATAAACGAAACAACAACTCTACTCAAATATCACTAATTTTAAATTTAATATCCTTTATCTCTCCCAGCATTCTGTCAAAGATCCTGAATTGTATTCATGAGTATTATTCCTCTAGTCCCTTAAAATTCCAGTGTTTCCTCATCTTTTTATGGCATAGTAGTTCTGCAGAGTATGGAGTAGTTATAGAACAAGTCTAATTTGGGCTTTTTCTCTTATGTTTTAATAAAATTCCTCAGTTTGGGAAAAAAATAACACCATTATGGTCCTAGATTGTTCTAAGCAAATCATGTCAAAGATTTCACATATAAAACTTTATGAAATTTTTCATTTAAAAACAATACTTCACTGAATATTTTTATTGATATGTTTTTGACCTTTTGGAGGTATATCTTCAGATTAGAGTCTTAGAAGTGTGATTTCTCTGCTGATAGGTAAATCCTGTGTAATTTGTCAGATAGTGTCAAATTTCATTCCAGAAGGATGATGCCAATTTGCATTCCCACCAACAATGGAATCGTATCCATTCTCAATTATTTAACCTAAACTTTTTACAGTATGAGACATATTATCTCAGTATTATTTTCATTTACATAACAATACACTTAATTTTGTTCATGTTTTAAGAGGAATTTGTCTTTTTTGTGAATGACATTTCCTATTTGTTGTCTCTCAATTTTTTTCTTTTGTAATATTTAACTGAAATGCAGAACATCTATTTTGTATGTATTAATGGGGTAACATGCAATGTTCAATACAGGTATATATTCAGTAATATTTAAGGCAGGTTAAGCACATTCATGTCTTCAAGCATTTATCATTTTTGTGGTGAAAACATTCAAAAGCTACCTGAGTATAGTATATTACTATCATCTATGATCACTATAATGTGCCATAGTAACCCAGAGCATCTTGCCTGTACCTATAACTAAGAATCCAAAGGTAAATCTTTCCTTATCCCCACACAACCCTTATAGAACCCAGCTTCCAAAAACCACCATGTATTCCCAACTTCTAAGAGATCAAATATTTTAGGTTCCATATGTCTTTCTGTGCCTGGCTTACTTTATTTAACCTAATGATTTCTAGTTCCACCCATATTGTCGCAAATGACAAAATTTCCTTCTTTTTAAGGCTGAGCAGCATTCCATTGTATATGTGTATCATAGTTTCTTTACCCATGCATCAGTTGATAGTCAGGTTCTTTCCACTTCTAGCTGGTTGTGATAGTGCTACAAAAAATATGGGCATGGAGATGGGTCTTTAACATGTTGATTTCAGTTTCTTTGGATATATGCCAATGATAGTGATTTCCTTTTGGATGGAAGATCAGGAGGATTGGGATGTAAAACTAATTTATTGAGGACATGGTATTACATCCCCATAAATGTAAATTTTAAAAGGTGAGATAAAACAAACATGATTTCAGTCATTACAAAATTTTCCTCACACTAATAGGTTGTCTTTGTAGAAAGTTTATCCATAAAGAATGCTATTTTCATTTATGCCTTGCCAAAAGACCAGGTTATGTCTAGTGTTTTCATTTTAGATGAAATTCCATTTAATGCTACCTTCTAAGATGGAGAGCAGTATACAGTCTCACACACTTTAAATAAAAGAAATTTTGTTGAGAAACCAGAGCCGATTATCTGATTTTGTTGAGAGTTGATTACCTGATTTTTACCTATGATTAGTTAGGGTAGAAAATAAGTGGGAGTTTTTGAACATGAATTTTTTCTGACTTAGGAAGTCAGACAGCGAGGAAATGCAGTACACCTATGTTCCTTCTAGTGGAATGCAGTACCCCTCAACATTGAACATTTTTCCTATCACCTGGATAAAAGAGCTCAGATGTTGGCTCAACATGCAAGTGTGCCCCAGGACACTTCCTGTTTTCCACTCTCCCATCCAGCTCAAGACCACTGCCAGGGAATGAAAAAAAAACAAAACAAAAACAAAATGCATCTACATCTCACTGGCCAGAACATAGTGATAGTCACCAGTACCTTCAAACTATTTTAGGAAATAGTTTCTCAAGTCAGCCAAAAGACAGAGGAAGCACTATTTTCACAGACATTTCTTCATTACAGCTTAGTCTGCAATAGTAACAGTGACAGTTACTGACAGATGTTAGTTTGAGGTACCAACTATGGGCCATACACACAGCTATGTACCATGTAGAGCTACATGCATCGGTGAAGTGAATACAAAGATCTGCCTTACCCTAGCTTACTTAGGGAGCACTCACCGTGTACAAAGTACTTACTTCCTGTTCCTTTATTTAATTCTCATAACATCCCAGGGAAGTCAGTACTATCATTCCTGTCATACAGACAAGTAAATGGTATCTCTGAGAGGGTAAAAACTACTCAAGGCTCCATAAATACAGAACAGAACCAAAATTCAAACCCATGCTGATCTACTCCAGAGGTACTGGCTTCAAACAAGTATTGTATATTGTGGGTACATCTTAAAACGTCCCTGGAAGCTTTTAGGAAATCTAATGGCTGAGACCCACTCCCCAGAGATTCACATTGGTTAGAAGTAGTACCCAGGTGTCATTGTGCTGGTATTATCTAATTTAAACCTCGCAATTAGCAGAAATGAATACATTTTTCTCTTTATATTCAGAGAAACTACACCTAGAGAGGTGGAGTCACTTGCCTGACCTCACATAGTAAGTCAGTGGAAGCGGGGTGTACAATTATGGCTCTCCACCTTCTCCAGAGAGCTGTTTTGGAATGAGAATAAAAAACAGCCTACGTAAAGCAGCCCCTCTGTCACAACCATCCCCAGGAGCCACGTGCCCAGGGAAGGTGTGTGCATGAGGCAGAGGGGGCCAGGTGGCACTTGGGTGGTAAAGAGCCGTGCCGGGGAGGAGGCCCAACGCCCAGCCTGCTGAAGTGCAGAGGTGTGACTGGAGCAGGGAGGGGCTGGACATAAGGATGGACATTTCCCTCATCACGACAGTTGGTGGGCTTCCTCCTCCCCAAATAAACCCTGCCTAGTTACATATATATCAGAGTGCCTGGCCAACCACTTCTACTCTTAGTACTTTAAACTATTTATTCTTCTTTCTCTGTATGAATGTGGACATTGAATAACCAGTTTTCAATAACAGCATTACTTTCCTCTGCACGTAACAATCTTTCTCAGTCCCATACATGTGAAATATTGGGTGGTAGATGTTACAGGTTTTAATTCTTGTATTCGCATTTATTTCCTCTTATGGTTCCAATACTCTCTGTGAACAACTGATCTTTCCATCCATTATATCTGGATTAACTTCTAATACCCTATAATAGTTATTTTAAAGTACTATTTTCTAATACCAATACTGGGGAGACTGAAGCATAATTTTATATACTTTCTTTCAGAGAAAGTGCAGGCCATTTTAGGCCTTCACTCTGGAGGATGAAGGCCGATCATTCAGCGTCTTCACAGAGTGGAGTCCAGCTCAGGCTCTGCCTCAGTCTCTGTTAAATTCAATCTGTCTCTGATTTCTTCAACCCCACATCCTGCTCTGCTTGTACTTTTCCATTTTCTGTTAAAATTCACTTTCAAATTTCACTCACAGTTTGCATCTTGGAGCTGTGAATTTGAAATTATGGCATACAGAACCGGTACTACCCAGAAACCATGTGACAACAGACCTAGGGAAGAGAGAGCCCATCACAGCCACTGGGAAATAACAGAAGGTGCCAAGACTGTCTTGGCCCAGAGAAGAGCAATTACACAGTGTGAAATTATTTTGGACTAGTTTGATCTTAGGTTCAAAATGTGATCATTTGGGATTATCTGCATGTTGGAACACTTGGGATTCCACTATGCAGATGTGCAACAAAACTTAAAAGTTTTGAGCACAGCATTCACTAGATTGCCATTATCCCACAGAGAGGAGAGTAGGATTCAGACACAGAAATTACTCCACTGGGACTTCACATTTCTGTCCTCCCAGAAGGATCTTGTCACCTCTATACAGACACTAATTCTGAAGGCCTGCAGAGAGGATTTAAGAATCCTTTCCTTAAACTTATGCAGGTTCTTCTCAGATATATGGCGTCCTCCCCCACTGTGTCCATCTGGTAAGTGCCTCTGTACACACAGATGCAGAATCAGTGAGCAGCTGAGGTCCTAGGCAGGCTGTGGGAGAAGGAAATCGGGCCTATTAGTAAGGTATTTTGTAGCTTCAGGAGAAACTTCCAGCTCTAACTGTCCTACTCAGCTCAGAGGATTATTTTGTCTATAGCGTAATGGTAAATTTTCTTCTTTATATATACAGTCGTATACTTTCCTGACTCATAAAATTAGTCAATATTTTCAAAGGAAATATCAATTAATTTTAATTTTGCATTTGTTTATCTGAATTCAATGATCTTCACTAACTAGCTGTATCATTACTCATGTTACATACAGAATGTTACCTAGAAATTTAAAATATCTTTTATTCCTACACATAGAAAATTGATAATTTTTAACTTTATACTCTTCTTAAATATACTCAGTTCTTTTCTGCCTTATTTGTTAATCAAATAGAGTTGTTATTGATGTAACTTACTTTTATACTTTGGGGAATTTAAAAAGTAGTTACAGACCTTTTAGAAGGAAATAAAGTTCTGTATTCAACACCTCATTTCAGAGAGGGTAACCTCATATTACTGCAAAGCACCTACTAGCAAATTTTCTCACAGCACATTTCTTGTCCTTATTTTATTTCACAAATTACAAACTACTGGTGTTGACCGTTAGCCTGTGTTCTACAAGGTAGGTCATGTCAGATGAGGCGAGTGAGATGATAAAGATGCAAATACATTAACATTTTTTAAAATGGGAAGATTATGTTTCTTTTCCCATTCCAGCCTCCAAACACTTAAGAATACAATTAACAAGATTCAGGAGACAGATTATTTTTGTCCATTAATATTTTTTCTATGTATTACTAATTAAAAAATTTTTTTCCCATTTATCCCATAACAGCTGTGCTTAAAACTCATTTTGTTTAGGAGAAATATTTAGGGCAGCTGAAACCCATCATGCCCTGGTCTCTGTTGAGCTTTCACACTATGCACTAACTATAGATTTTCATGCACGTAACACTCATAGACTGTGTCTTTTCATGCACTTAACATAAATAGATAAATGTAAACCTAACTACAATTTCTTGTTACTGAGATACAAAGAATATGGTGAGAAAAAAAAAAACACAACCTGTTTATTAAGAAATTCGGTCTTGAGGACCTCAAGATGGCGGATGAGTAAGAAGCAGGCAGCGAAACTCTCTCTAAAAGTTACCATTGGAACACGGGAATATAGCGACCTGGAAAGCACAGGAGGGGGGGAGATGCCTCCCCAAAACCCAGAGAAGTTCTGAAGTGCAATCTGGGACCCCCGGCACCAGTGACGGGTGACTTCCAACAAAGAAGAAGGAAAGAAGGAGCAGACCGCGCGCGCACACCTTCTACTATCCCGGGAGTTGCAGTGCCGTGGAGGCTCAATTCTATGGACACACGGTGGCAGCTGGTGCCCAGGGAGCCCCCACGGAGGATCCTGAGACAGCGGCGGGGCAGGGGAGCGGCGGAGAACGGCGCTGACCGGCGGTGAGTGTCTCTCAGCCACAGCTGCCCCGCGCCAGAGAGCGACCGGCCGGGCGCCATTGTGGGGGGTGTGGCGAAACTCAGAGCGGCTCGAAAACTGCTCTGGGAACTTGTGCTCCGGACAGGGCAGCACGGGGCCTCTCAGGCCCACGAAAGTGTGCTGAGGTCAGCAGGCGAACGAGACTGGACTCTCAGCCACACCTGTCCCGTGCCAGAGAGTGACTGGCCCGGCGCCATTGTGGGGGGTGTGGCGAAAAACCAGAGCGGCAGGAACCAGTGCAGGGAACCCGCGCTCCGGACAGCGCGCTGAGCCTCTCAGGCCCAGGGATCGTGAAAGGGCGCTGAGAGCGGAGGCGAGCTAGACTGGTCTCTGCCTGAAAGTACGCGCATCTGCTCACCGCCCGCCAGAGGGCGCTCCTGGCTTACTGGGATGGACCTGCACGGAACAGGACTCTGTCACCACAGGGTAACTGCCTACAGCAGAGTCAACACCTGGAACTGATTCTTTTTATTTTTTATTTTTATTTTTATTTTTATTTATTATTATTTTTTTTTTCTCACTGATTTGTTTTTTGTTCTGGCGAAGGGTTTTTTTGTTTTTGTTTTGTTTTGTTTTGTTTTTGGTGGGGTTTTATTTTTGATCTGTCTGTTTTATTGTTTTTATCTTCGTTTTTGTTTCTGTATGTGTATTTGCTCTTTCCTTCATTATTCTCTCTGGTTTTTTATATGAGTGTAAACAGCGCCTCTAACTTCTTTGTGATTGTGGTTGTGATCTGTTCTTCCTTTTATCCCTTCCTTCTCTTTCTACCACCTGTCCTCTGCACTAGTGTCCCAATTTTAGTGGGATCCCTCTTGGTCCTCTAACCTTACATCTAATTCCTTCCTCTTCTCCCAATACTCTATTTCCTCCTTAACTCATTTTAAATTTAAACTCCTCAGGGGAAAAATTGACATACTAAGGACTTGTATACTGCATATAATTTTTCTGGTGTGTTTTAGATTTTGTTATATAACCGCAACTCTATACAGCTAAAAGTGGTAAATAACTGGTTAGCTCAGTCTGTCATTTTCTAGGCTGTGTTTGATGCTTTAGTTAACATTATAGCCAAATGTGAAATAATTGTTCTAAACATCTTTCCTTCCTGATATTTCATGATTGAGATTGACTAAGGGACACAGAAAATACAGTGGCACAGTACCAAAGAATCAAGGACTGGGCCAAACAGGTAGCAACTTCGCATACCCAATGAATTGAAGAGGTAGGATCTGGCAGAAAGCTCAAAACCTAAAAGCAAGCTCCACTTGGAAGATACTGCAGAGAAGTAGTCATCTTCTAAAGATCTTAAACACTAGCAATAAAGTAACCTACTATAGGTAATTTGCAAACATCACCCCAGGAATTAAAGAAAGAAAAAATGAGACGACACTTAAACAAGATGCAACCCCACACATCCAATTCACCAAAGGCAAACCTAGGGAGCAACGAGGTGGGACAATCCGAAAGCCACCCACCTGGCCTATCTGAAGTGGTAACAACAAAGCAACTGAATGAGGTTCTGGAAAAAATTAAAACAGAAATAATCTCACAGATAACTGCAGAGATAATGTCTACAATGAAGACCATGCTTAAGGACACCATAGCTGATACAGACAAAAAAATAGATGAACTTAAGAAAACTATAGAAACCATGAATGCTCAGCATAGGAAAGAAATAGAATCCATAAGGCAGATTCAAGCAGATACCCAAGAGATAAAAAATTCCATTAAAAGTATTTGTAGCAGAATAAGCCAATGTGAGGACAGGATCTCAGATATAGAAGACAGGCTTGCAATTAGTGATCATGAAATGGAAAAATTCTTAAAAATAGCAAGGGACCATGAAAAATCAATTCAGCAGCTGCTAGATGAGTCAAAGATAAACAACTTAAGAATAATTGGAATAAATGAAAAAGCAGGAGATAGCATCAATGACATTAAAACCTTGTTCAAAGACATAATCAGGGAGAACTTTCCTGGAAGAGAAAAGGAATTTGACACCCCTATAAGTGAAGCTTTTAGAACACCAACTAGACATGATCAAAAAAAAACTTCAGCCAGACATATTATAGTCAAGATCCCAGAAATTCAACAGAAGGGCAGAATCTTAAAAGCTGTTAGGGAGAAGAGACAAATCACCTATGAAGGAAAACCCATCAGAATCACAGCTGACTTTTCAGCACAAACCCTCAATTCAAGAAGAGCTTAGAATGATGTATTGCAAGCTCTAAAGGAAAATAATTTTCAGCCCAGATTGATGTACCCTGCAAAACTATCTTTCAAAATTGATGGAGAAATAAAATACTTTCATGACAAAGAACATCTGAGAAAATTTATGACCACCAAACCAGCACTCCAAAACATTCTGAAGGACATTCTAGAAAGAGATAGGAACCCCAACAGAAGGAATCCACCAGGCAGGGCAAATAATTAAATAGCCGGAAAGCAGAAAAACAAAGAGTGGGAACCAACAACAGGAAAATATCATGACAAGTCAATACATATCAGTTTTAACCATCAATGTTAACGGTCTCAATTCACCAATCAAAAGGCACAGACTGGCGAAATGGATCAAGAAGCAAGATCCAACAATATGCTGTATACAAGAAACACATTTAATTCAGAAAGAAATTCATAGACTGAAAGTCAAAGGATGGAAAACAATACTCCATGCCACAGGAACCCAGAAAAAAGCAGGGGTAGCTATTCTTTTTGCAGACAAAGTGAACTTCAAGCCAAGAAGGATTCAGAGAGATAAAGACGGTCATTACATCCTTGTAAAGGGAACAATCCAAGAGGAAGAGATAACGATCATAAATATATATGCGTCAAATACCAATGCACCCAGCTATATAAAACAAGTACTAAAGGACATGAAAAATCAAATAAGCACTAATACAATTATATTGGGAGATCTCAATACTCCACTGTCACAAAAAGATAGATCAACTGGACAGAAAATCAATAATGAAATAGTAGAACTGAACCAAACTTTTGAACAAATGGACTTAGTAGATGTCTACAGAGTGTTCCATCCCACAACATCAGAATACACATTTTTCTCAGCTGCACATGGGACGTTCTCCAAAATAGACCACATACTAGCTCATAAAACCTGCTTAAGTAAATGCAAAGGAATTGAAATTATCCCATGCATATTATCAGACCATAGTGCAATGAAATTGGAAATCAATGGCAAAAGATCCCACAAAAACTCCCTAAACACATGGAAATTAAACAGCATCCTCCTGAACAACCAATGGGTCACAGATGAAATTAAAGAAGAAATTAGTCACTTTCTACAACTGAATGATAATGACAGTACAACATACCGGAACTTATGGGATACAATGAAAGCAGTCCTAAGAGGGAAATTTATAGCATTAAATACTTATATTAGGAAAACAGAGCAAGCGCAAATAAACAACTTAAGGGTGAACCTCGAGCTTCTAGAAAAAGAAGAGCAGGTTAAGCCAAAAGCCCGTACAAGGGAGGAAATTATAAAGATCAGAGCAGAAATTAACGTATTGGAGAATAAAAAAACAATACAAAGAATCAATGAAGCAAAAAGTTGGTTCTTTGAAAGAATAAATAAGATTGACAAACCCTTATCCAACCTTATTAAAAAAAGAAAAGAAAAGACTCAAATCCATGCAATTGAAAATGAAAAGGGTGATATCACGACGGACCCTGCAGAAATCCAGAAGATCATCTATACCTATTTTGAAAATTTATATTCTACTAAGATGGAAAATGCAGAAGAAATGGACAGATTCCTAGATTCGTATGAATTACCAAAGCTGAATCAAGAAGATTTAAAAATCCTAAATAAACCAATATCAGCCAGTGAAATTGAAGATGTAATTAAAAACCTCCCAACAAAGAAAAGCCCAGGCCCTGATGGATTCACTGCCGAATTCTACAAGAAATTTAGAGAAGACCTAACGCCCCTACTTCTCAAACTTTTCAATGAAATTGAAAGGGAAGCAATACTCCCAAATTCATTCCTGGAAGCAAGCATTACCCTGATACCAAAACCAGAGAAGGACCCAACTAAGAAAGAGAACTACAGGCCAATCTCCCTAATGAACATAGATGCAAAAATCCTTAATAAGATACTGGCAAACAGAATCCAACAAATCATCAAGAAGATTATACACCATGACCAAGTTGGATTCATCCCTGGGATGCAGGGATGGTTCAACATATGTAAATCAATAAATGTAATACAGCATATTAACAGAACCAAAGACAAAAATCACATGATCATCTCAATAGATGCAGAAAAAGCTTTTGACAAAGTCCAGCACCTTTTCATGATAAAAACCCTACAGAAAATTGGAATAGAGGATCTTTATCTCAATCTGGTAAAAGCTATCTATGACAAACCAACAGCCAATATTATACTAAATGGCCAAAAACTGAAAGCCTTCCCTCTAAAATCAGGAACAAGACAAGGATGTCCACTGTCCCCACTCTTATTCAACATGGTTCTGGAAACTTTAGCCAGAGCGATTAGACAAGAGAAAGAAATAAAAGGAATAATGATTGGAAAGGAAGAAGTTAAATTATCATTATTTGCAGATGACATGATACTCTACACAGAAGATCCCAAAACTCCACTAAAAAACTGCTAGATTTAATAAGCAAATTCAGTAGTGTAGCTGGATACAAAGTCAATACTCAAAAGTCAATAGCCTTCCTGTACACAAATAACAAACTTACTGAAAGAGAAATTAGGGAAACAATACCTTTCACAATAACATCCAAAAAAATGAAATACCTAGGAATCAACCTCACGAAGGATGTAAAAGACCTCTATACTGAAAACTACAGTACTCTGAAAAAGGAGATTGAAGAGGATATCAGAAAATGGAAAGATATCCCTTGCTCCTGGATAGGAAGAACCAATATAGTGAAAATGGCCATACTTCCAAAATTGTTATACAGATTTAATTGCAATTCCTATCAAAATTCCAACAGCATATCTCACAGAATTAGAGAAAACTATCCTAAAATTCATTTGGAATCAGAAGAGACCTAGAATAGCAAAGGCAATTCTGGGCAACAAAGGCAAGGCAGGGGGCATCACAATCCCCGACTTGAAATTATACTATAAAGCTACTGTGATAAAAACAGTGTGGTACGGGCAAAAAAACAGACCTGAAGATCAATGGAACAGATTAGAAGATGCTGAAACAACACCAGACATACTAAGCCACCTTATCTTTGGCAAAGGTGCCAAACACATTCGCTGGAAGAAAGATAGCCTCTTTAATAAATGGTGCTGGAAAAACTGGCTCTGCACATGCCGAAGATTAAAACTAGACCCATATCTTTCACCATGCACTAAACTAAATTCAAAATGGATCAGAGATCTAAACATTAAAACAGAAACATTAAATCTGCTGGAAGGTAGGATAGGTAAAACCCTTGAAGACATTGGTGTAGGCAAAGACTTTATGAATAAAACCTCAACCGCACGGGAACTATCCCAAAGAATCAACAACTGGGATCTCATCTTATTAAAAAGCTTTTGCACAGCAAGAGAAACCACCAACAGAGTGAAAAGACAACCCACAACGTGGGAAAAAATGTTTGCCAGCTGTTCCTCAGACAAAGGATTACTATCGAGAACATATAAAGAACTCAAAAAAATCAGACCTCCCAAATTTAAAGACCCACTCCAAAAATGGGCATCTGAGATGAATACACATTTCTCAGATGAAGAAATACTAATGGCAAATAAATATACAAAAAAATGTGCAACATCACTAGTCATTCGAGAGATGCAAATTAAAACAACACTGAGATACCATCTCACCCCAGAAAGAATGGCTATTATCAAGAAATCAACTAATAACAAATGCTGGAGGGGCTGTGGGGAAAAAGGAACCCTTCTCCACTGTTGGTGGGAGTGACGACTGGTACAGCCACTGTGGAAGTCAGTGTGGAGATTCCTCAAGAAACTAGGGTTGGAGGTCCCATTTGACCCAGCTATTCCCCTTCTGGGCATCTTCCCAGAAGAATTAAAAACATCGTACCACAGCGATATATGTGCACCCATGTTTATAGCAGCACAATTTGTAATAGCCAGATCTTGGAAACAACCCAAATGCCCATCAACTGAGGAATGGATAAGAAAGATGTGGTATTTTTATACAATGGAGTACTATTCAGCCATAAAGAAGGATAAACTGGAGACTTTTATAGGTAAATGGATGCAACTCGAGAAAATACTCATAAGTGAAATAAACCAGAAGCACATGTGTAAGCATCATATTATCTCTCTAGTATGAGAAACTGAAAGAGTAAATAAGATCCAAAATGTACAATAGATATGGTGAATCAAAAAGAAACTGGTCAAAAGGAAAGAGAGACTGGAATAGGGAAAAGAAAGAAGGGAAAGGGAAAAAAATTGTATATATATATATATAAGATGGTTAAGATAGATACACTACCATTTTTACTTAGTTCATTGAAGAGTAAGGTTTGTGCCAATAATGTTTGGACAATTGAATGCTAATGTCTGGTGTCCTGAATAACTAACTTAAAGATAGTAATACGTAATGTATTAACCATTGTTACCCTCCTATTATGTTGTTTTGAAAATTTGTTCTTCTTTTGATTTGTTTTGTTTTTTTCTTCTCTTTAAAATAAAAAAAAAATGGGCCGGTGAGATGGCTCAGCGGCATAAGCACCTGCCTTGCAAGCGCGAGGGCCCGAGTTCGACTCCCGGATCCCACATACGAAAAAGGGGCCGGTGATATCGCTCAGAGGCACGGGCGCCTGCTGGCGCGCGAGGTCCTGAGGTCGACCCCCCAGTACCCACAAAAAAAAAAATAAAAAAATAAAATAAAATAAAATAAAATAAAATAAAAAAAGAAAAAAAAAGAAATTCGGTCTTGACTTTTATTTCACTGATGAGTTGATCAGAAAATCAGATTCTCCTGCAGTATCATTTAGGGTTCCCTGTGATGACAGCTTAGTGTTTAAAAAGAAGCCCCTCTGTGGCTCCCCGTTTCTTTACTTTAAAAGAATGCTATGTTTTCCTGATGTTTATGGTGATTTATTTTATATATTGGTAATGTAAATATTCTAGCTGCTGGTGTGAAAAATGAGCTATACTTACCATCTTTTTAATTTACAAACACTAAAATAAGAAAATTCTTACCCCGTTTCTCAGGTATATAGCTGCCATTCATTTGCCCAAATATTCTGCAGGTTTTTCATCGTCCTGGAGATATACATTGTGGAGCAGATGGGCAAACAGCACACAGTTGGATATGGACCTATTTTGCCCTTCATTCACAAGCCAGCTGCTTCTCCTTAGTGCTTTTCAGAGTTTTCCATCTAAAACTGTGCCACAAGGTAGAATGTGCTGCATAATTTCCCGTCAGTCTCAAACCCACTTGCATGAAGCAGATCTCATTTCCCAGATTGTCCAGCTCTTTATATTAAAATCTGGACATAAATCATGTTATTTATACATCTATCAGTGCTAAGGGATAGAAACAGTTACCTCACACTTCAGGAAGACAAAAGAAATGAATCCTTTTTTCCTTCACCCTGAAATCTGTCCACCCACTGGCTATAAGCACCCAATTTTGGGGGTCTGCAGAGGCATTTCCTCCTTCCTCTCCACTCTCCACATCCATTTAGACCACAAGTTCAGGTGCACTGCCTGAACATTAGTCTCTAGTTTGGAAGCCCACCTACTATTCTGTTTCACAGATTGTCCCTGATTTGGGTAAGTCCAGGATGATACAGAGTTTAATGTAATGGTTTCCATGTGCCACATAGTAAGAGTTCTTAACTGTTATCTTTCTCTTGAAGAGATCCCGGCCTTCACTATCACCTCTAACAAATGAGTGTTCAAATTTCGCTTTGAGAATTCTTACTCCATGTTTTTGTTTGTTTGTTTTCTCATTTCCCCACTTGGCTTTTCCTCTTCATCTTCAACATGGCATCTCTGCATGGGACTTACTTACTTCAGAAAAATTCATGTTATTTTCCCTGTGCCTTCAGTCCTTACTTACAGAAAGTCAAGTGCCTCTGAAGGCAGCCTTTTCCAATTTGGTGGGCTAGTCCATCCAAGTTCCATCTCAGCATACTCACTCCTAAAAGCCATGTGTGAGGAGGGTCTCCTAAATAACTCTGCAGAGAAAAGAGCTTTTGTCCTGTCTCCTGATCTCTTAGACCAATGATGGTGAACCTTCTAGCGCTTTCAATGATATAAACAGCCCACTGTGACACACATGCCATAGGTTTGCTGCCAGTGTCCAAACCATGCTGCCTGAGCATGCTGAGACATGGTTAGTAAAGGTCATGCTGGAGGATCTCCTCGAACTTATTTTTATGAGGCTTTACATTCACCAGACTGCTATCTATTAAAAGATCCACTGGCCCAGAAATTGCTATATACCTTTCTTTATGGAACTTACTATATAATACTTACATAATTTAAAGTATATGTGTTGATTTGTAGGTTTGATACATACAGTTGAGTATGATGCAACATTTGGTTAGTGGGGTGACTAGAGGAATATTTTCTGTGGAGTCTCTAGGCACACCTTGGAAGAAGGTAAGTTGGTGCATGTGATTACATGAAATCCTCTCCCTCTCCTTGATTTTTATTCTGCCAAAAGGAAGTTAATTTTTTCCTGTTGCTCCTGAGGAATTTTATTTCCAGGAGAATAAGGTTTTCCAGTAGTTTAAAAGCAATGGTCCACTGAAGCCATGATTTCCTCAATATTGCACACTCATGGCATCTGTACACTCCTGACTTTTGTAAAACATTTAGGTTTGCAGAATTTCACTTTTTGAAGTCATGCTGAAAATTTTGTAGTGCAGTACACAGATTTAGACATGATCAAAACATGTGGCTTGGACAGTTTACACTTCTATGTGTTTGTAAGGCTCACATATTACAATTGAATTAAACTAAATAAAAGCAAAATTTGTATTTTACAGAAATAACATGAAAAAGTAATTTTGAATAATTCTTCAATGTTAGTTGTGAAATGTTAATATCTATCTGTTTGCATTTATTATTTTTAAAATGTATTAATGTACACTTTATCCTACATGAAATAAATACACAAAAACAGGCATTACCATTTCAAGTTCACAAAGATCACAGAATAATATTTAGGGCTGCATGTTAGTGATCATGAGAGTTGCATAAAGTTAGAGACAAATAGAACTTGGACTAATAATTTACTATTTTTCTTCTGATACTATTATGGGACAAACCAAAATATGTTGACTGTATGAAAAGAAAAAAATTCATTTAGTGATCATTATTTTGCTAAAATTGAACTTAACTCCTTTTCTTTTTTTCCCCTCACTGACTTCTGTTCATTGAGGCTAAAAGGAAAACAAGCCCATATGTTATATAAAAAAATTCACAAGGCAGGGAAATACTTACTTACCAAAGACTGTATTAGTGTCCAGAATACAGGGTCAATTAATCATATGAAACTTAACTTTTTTCTCATAATGCTGTAGAATTTTTATTTCAGAAGAGCTATTTTTCAAATGTTTTAACTACTATTCACCTCAGCTTCAAATGTTTAAATGGTATCCCATCTTCATTGACTTTTAACATTTCTGCTTCCCCTTAGCATCTTACATTACAGAACCACATGGCTTAATAGCTGTAGTATAATTAAGCCTTATATCTTTGACTTTCGGATTATAATTCTTTTTTTTTTTTTGTGGGTACTGGGGGGGTCGACCTCAGGACCTCGCGCACCAACAGGCACCCATGCCGCTGAGCGATATCACCGGCCCCTTTTTCGTATGTGGGTTCCGGGAGTCGAACTCGGGCCCTCGCGCTTGCAAGGCAGGCGCTTACGCCCCTGAGCCATCTCACCAGCCCTATAATTCTTTTTTATTATGTGACTGGAAAGATCTTTACAATATTAGGTAACTCTTATGTATGATAATTGAATTAAAGTAAAAATGCATATTTTGCAAGAATTATCCTACCAGTGGATCATTCATCACATTTTCTTGGATCAGTTTTAGGCTTGAGAGTAGTAAGTCTGGAGAAATATCATAGTTTATGCGAAGGAGGGATGAAAGTTTGGAGGCCTACAGAATCCATCTTTCAGGATTACATTGGATACTCATCTTTTAATTAAAATCTTAAAATGGAATAACCAGGATGTATTTTTATTCATGGTTCTGTTTATTGCTTTGATTCAAAATGCCTGAAGAGAAAAAGATTGAAATATATTATTGCTAATATTTGAACTTATCTGACATAGATATTTTTTCCATCATGACAATAAAAAATATGTGACATATGTAACTACCTTGGAGAATTCAAACAGAAGTCCTAAAATTCCACTGGAGTTCTCTGAAGAAGCATTATTCAAATTTTGTACTATTCCTGGAATTTTTGGTCTTCTTTGCTCCAGGTAAGGACACAGCTCATCAATTACTGAAAAAACTGCATTAATCCTACCCAGTAACATGTATGAATAACTGCATGCTAATAGCCAACCTTTTGGGAGACATCATTATATGCCAGAAACACTTCCATGTTTGGTACATATACTTAAGCTCCATTCACACATAAAATATCCAAGATATAGGTAGTCTTATTTTATGCATCAGATGATTAAACTTCAGACTCACATAGGGAAAAAGCAGAACATAGATATAAATTCAAGAAGTCTGACTGCAGAGTTCACACTTATCGACCTTTGTTCTGCCCATATATTAAGAATAATTGGTCTGACAAAAAAACAAAGAAGCATAAAGATAACATTGAAATAAAATAACTCTCTGCATGACTAATCTGTGGGAGGGACTTGCAATGGCTTGCATCATCCAGTCATGATTGTGAAAGGTTGAGACGGGGAGAGAGTAGAACGGCTTTCAGATGCTATGGGGGAGAACTGAGGTTCTAAGTGGAATAGGGGTGCACCAGGAAGAATCTACTCATTTTTGTGATGGCAGCAGTGACAGTTGATATTGATGAAGGAATTTCTATTTGTAATAAAGAATTCTTGCTTTTCTCTTCAAACATTTCCTATATGTATCTTTCCATGTAAAATGAATGTGAACAATGAATTGTTCGGTAATATTAACATCAGAATCACATTTTATTCTCAAGTTGTTATTGGGGTCTCAGGCAATGCCGCCCTTCTTCTCTTCCACATCATCACGTTCCTTGTAGGGCACAGGCCCAGACTCACTGACCTGCCTATTGGCCTCTTGGCCTTAAACCACCTAGTGATGCTGCTAATTGAAGGATTCATAACTGGAGACATTTTTACCTCGCAAGGGAGGTTTTGGGATGACATCACCTGTAAATCAGTTATCTACTTGAACAGGTCGATGAGGGGGCTCTCCATTTGTATCACCTGCCAGCTGAGTGTCCTTCAGGCCATCACACTCAGCCCCAGAAGCTCTTGTTTGGCAAAGTACAAACACAAATCCTCATGTCACAGCCTGCGTTTCCTTCTTTTCTTCTGGGTATTATATAGATCCATTAGCAGTCACCTTTTTATCTCCATCACTGCTACTCCCAATTTAACTTCAGAAAATATTTTGTATGTCAGTGAGTCCTGTTCTCTTTTACCCATGAACTATTTACTCCAGCACATATTTTTCACATTATTGATCTGCAGGGATGTCTTCCTTATGGGGCTCGTGTACCTTTCGGGTGGATACATAGTAATTCTCTTGTGCAGGCATAAGAAACAGTACCAGCATCTTCACAGCAACAAACTTTCTCCAAAAGCATCCCCAGAACAAAGGGCCACTAGGACCATTCTGCTGCTTATGTGTTTCTTTGTGGTCATGACCAGTTTGGATATTATGTCCTACTCAAGAATTGTGTTGAATAATAATCCAATAATTTATTGTATTCAAATTCTTGTGGCCCATGGCTATGCCACAGCTAGTCCTTTAGTGTTCATCACTACTGAAAAACGTATCATTAATATTTTGAGACTCACGTGTGGAAGAAAATAAATATGTGGTTATCAGTGATAGGTAAATTTCCTTAAAATAAGCCAATGTGCTTGCTTCAGAATGAAGAACTGTGGCATAGTGTGCTGTTATGGTTTGTGTCCAGATGTCCCCCAAAACCTCATGTGGTCATAGAGTTTTTTTTGGAGGTGGCTGAATCTAGAGTGTGTGATTGATTTGTAGTGCAATTCTGGGACTGAGGGTGCTGGGATTAAGGGTGGGTGATTGCTGGATCAGTCCACTGATTGGATTGGCACTACCCTAATCCTGGTGAACTACATAAAATATAAGGGAAAGAAAGAGGCTTGTATCTCTCTCTCTCATTGCTTTTGCTGTCTTCCACCGCCATGAACTGTTGCCCCTCTGCCATGTGCCACCCTGTCTTGGAGCCAGATGATTATGGACTGAAAGCTCTATAAACTGTGAGCTAAATAAACCTTTCTCCCTTTAATTTTGGGTGTTGGGTATTTTGTCTCAGAAACGAGAGAAAACTAAGACATACGCCTAATCACAGAATGATTAATCACGCTTTTTGGTTTAAATGAACACATGCAGTTCTTTGTGTTATACCTATTTTGATACATGTGGATGGCAAGTACATAAAAGAAAATTAGACCACGTGCCTCTCGGAGATATAATAAGGGTTTTGTATTTCTCACTAGATCCATAAAGCAGACCTGTGAGGCAGGTCTCATTTTTCATGGCCTTGGTTAACCTACACTACTTATCTATATGTGAAAACTTATGACATTTTTCAATCAGTTAAATGCCTTATTTATTTGTATTTTGTCAAACTAGATATATAAGTATTAACAAATATAATCATATGATTAGAAAATACACACACCAAAATAACTTCACACAAGGAACTAGTCCTTAGTATACCTGTGCCTATGATACCATGATTTACAGGAGTCAAAGCTAGAAACAACCCAATATCTGTAACCATAAGTATGTATAATCAAAATGTAACTTTGAAATACACTGGCATATTGTTCAGCCTTAACTACGGAAGAACATTCTGGCACATAGTGTAATATAGATGATCCCTGGAGCTACAATACTGAAATAAGTCATTCACAACAGAAAAAACTTCGGAAGAATCAACTTATAAGAGGTGAACTTAAGAGTAGTCCAACTGATAGAGACAGAAAATAGAATGGCATCCCAGATGGTCAGCAGAGAGGACACTGGGGAATTCTTGTTTGAAGGATAGGGTTTCTGTTCAGGAAAAAGAAAAAGTGCTGGAGATGGATGGTGGTGATGGTTGTAATGCAATATGAATGCCACTCTACAGTATACTCAAAAATGCTCCAAATGGCTGATGTTTATGTTATGTGTATTTTATCATAATAAAAATGTTTTCAATTATTTTAACTGTCTAAAATATTCTGTCTAAAATTAAAAAGGCAAGTGACACATTTTCAAGTGTCAAAATATAATTTTTCAAGTTTAAAAAATACAGTAAAATTTTCCAAATAATTATTTGAAGGTTGATATCTAAAAATATAACTCTTATTCTTGATCTTTCTGAAGACAAATAAAGTGCTTCATATGGACTTGGGTTTGTACCACTGTATGCTGCTCAGCCTTTAAAAAAGCACGAGTATTACATTTCCTGGATGAATGTTATGTTTGTGGTCAAAATAAAAAATTTAAATGTTATACTAGACATGGAAAATTACTTATTATTGTTATGAATTATTGCCATGTAAAGTATGTACATTTACTACTCTTTTTCAAAAATCAAATAAAAATACTACCTGGTGTATTTTACATAGGTGATAGTATGTCATTCAATATTTCAAATGAGTAACTCAGGGAAATGTTATAAAACCAAATACCAACTATATCCTATCACTGAGTAATATCACTGTTCATATTTTGATATTAGAATTTTGCTTTTTGGACTGTGACTTAAAGAAAAAAGTGGGAGACAGGAGCAGGCAATTTGGATAAAAATTAAGTTATGTATACTTCCTAAATTTTACATTCAACAGAATGTCCAATAACAAATCCTGGGCTGGGGATATAGCTCAGGGGCCGGGGATATAGCTCAGCAGTGCAGTGCCTGCCTGGCAAGCACGAGATCCTGAGTTTGATTCCCGGTACCAAATAAATAAATAAACAAGTCCTATGTTAACAAAATAAGAATATTTAGCTAGTTGACATGACAGATATTATGCAATATTAAAATGTCAAGAATGGAGAAAACAAGAAATGTGTGGAAGAAAACAGGCACTTCGAAATTAAAGTATTCAAATGAAAAGATTTAGTTTAACATCACATGTCATTAAGAAAATAACTTAAAAGTACAATTAGAGGCCACTATTGTCTCATTAGAACGGCACTATCCCTGGATGTCAGTGGGATTGCCAAATGGTACAACGATTTGGGAAAACAGTGTAGTAGTTTCTTATCTTAACATATAATTATCATTTGATTAAAAAATATATAAAAGGGTTGAGGATGGAACTCAGTGCAAAGTCCCTGGGTTCAAACCACAATACCACAAAAAAAGACTACAGGGAATAGAAAGAAAACATTAGAGCTGTCAAAATCAAGATGGTCTTATTTGCATCAGCCCTACCTAAAATTAAAACCAAGAGCTTATAAAAGGTTTTTACCTATATGTGCTTGACTAAACTATCACAAAAGATGAACAAAATCATAAGATGCTCATGTGTCCATTTAAACTTAATTTAAGCGACTTACCATTAAAACATACAGTTCTTGAGATGTTCCCACTAAAAATAGCAAGGACTGTACAAACCTGGGTATGTGATGATAGTCCAAAAACAATAAAATAAATTAGAGTATATATAATGAGCTGCATTGGTCTTCCTGTACTATCTGCTTGTGACATATACAACTGACTTCCTTGATGCAAGAAAAACAACTATTAAGCTGGATTAACACCCACTGCTCATAAACACAGATGCTTGCTGTATGGACTTAGACTTTATTTTCTTTTGAAGACACCAAACACCATATCATTCTTTCACTTAATACAAAAACATATAAATATAACTAAACCTTTAGTGTGATCAATTGTGTTTGACCATCTGGTGTCAATAGATAAAAATAATGAGGTGCTTGTGCCTCAACAAACAAAATACTACACTCATTCCTGATAATTCTCACAATGTATCATTAGCTTTGCACGTTAAGACCCACATTACTAATAGAGTTAAACTTAAGGTTGATCTTATTTACAGTTGGTGTAATTGCCTCCCGCTACATAAAATTGTATTTGATTTACATACTGTTGAAATGGGGCTCCTTATGATTTCTTGCTCTTTGTGCTGTTATAGTGCGTTTGGTTTTTCAGTGTACATGTTGATGAGCTGCCTGAGAGACATCACAAAAGAAGAGCATGATAAGATGATAAGAACATTCAGGCACCTGGGGGTGGAGGTTGTCATCCCTGAGAAAAACGAGGGATTTGGCATCATGTCCCTGAGATGCCCCTTTAACGTTCCCCAGACTTGCCAAATCAAGGGGACATTTTAAGCAGCATGACGGTAGAAAATCTGGATAAGGGGTATCTAAAGGACACTGGGCAAACGAGTATTATTTATAAGAGTTGCCTTGTTTCCATATGCTAAGCCAGCCATTTCTTGGAAATTTTGTTCATACAATTACATAAAAACCAGAAATAAAAGCAAAAAGAACAACAACAACAACAACAAAACCTAATGACGTCATTGCTATGTAGCTTAATCTATAAAGTCCTCTCCTTGCTAGCAAGTGATTCATATTAACAGGCTACCAAAAACCAGCTGGGTAACACTGTCAAGTTGTGTCCCTCGTGGATTTTGCAAGGTGGTACTCTTACTAAGTATGCCCCCCTGTGGGATTTACCCTGCAGTACTGTGGCTGTGTACACTCTGCACACACACACACACACACACACACACACACACAGAATTTGCCAAGCCGTGCTGTTGAAGAGTGCGTGCCCCCTGTGGCCCTACCAAGAAGTGCTGTTGGACCAATACCTACTTTTTGTGGACCTTCTCTCACTAGTAAGCTGAAATTAACCATTTACTTCCCTTTTAATGCCTGTTAGCAAATCTTAGTCTTATTTCTCACAAGCCATCTCCAGGAATTTTCTTCAGTCTTTTCACAACCTACTCCACTGCCCCAAAACATCTGAACTTTGGACAAGATAACTCCTAAACTGTGAGAAAACAAATATCTATTGTCTCAAGTCACCTAGTTTGTGTTAATTTGTTACAGTACACCCTGGAATCTAATACAGGTGTATTCCTTATATATGATTCATCTGGGTGGGGTATAATAAAATGTGATTCATTGATCGAAGCTTTACTACATTTATGGTAATAGTAATGATTTTTATCTGCACAATTTTTGAGTGACTGAAGAGTTTTAACTCCTGTCAATGTAGCTTGTCATTTTGGTCTTTATTTTTTTTCCTTTTTTCTTTTTTGGTACCAGGAATCAAACTCAGGACCTCACACTTGCCAGGCAGGCTCTGCACTGCTGGGCTACATTCCTGGCCCTGTCACTTTGATTTAAATCATACAAATCCACTCAGAATGATTTCTCTACTACACAACAAAGAAGCATTTTTTAGTGAGGGCCTTCATATATTTACTATACTTACAGGCATGATTCCTCTACAAATTCCTTGATATGAAGTTTATTGTAACAGAAGTTTGGCCTCAGTGTTTACATTCTAACAAGTTCACTCTTGCATGGGTTTAGGCAAAATTTTTCTTCATTATGTTCATAAGATTTCTCACTGCCATAATTTCTCTGAGCTGTATCAAAACAATTTTTTTTGTGTGTGTGTGTGTGGGTACCGGGGGTTGAACTCAGGACCTTGCGCTTGCCAGGCAGGCGCTTATGCCGCTGAGCGATCTCACTGGCCCCCTCAAAACAATTTTTAAACACACTCAAATAATTAGGAGATAATTTTCTTGTAAGACTTAACTGTCTGATGAAGCTGGTTCCTGATTTTTCTATCTTCATTTCTTTTTTCCACAGTCAAGGATTTATTGAAGATGAATGGAGCTGTGATTAAGTATTCCTCTGACTACCCTTAGTAAATTATTGAAAAATCATTTTCTTGTGAATATTCATATAAACAACATAGGAATAACCATTTAGAAGTTCTGGCTGTGCGTTTGATACTCAGATATCGTGTCTGATCCCCCAGGATGAGATATGTTTAAAGGATAAGTGGCCACTTCCCTAAGTGAAAAAGTACCTGTCATAAGGCAATTGGGGCACACATGAACCATTTATGGAAGGTAGTATTTGCGTGATTTCAAATGCAGCCTTTCCTTATAAAGAAAGCCACTAAGTTAAAATGAAGAAGGAAGAGGATAAGATGAAAGAGACAATTTATCCAGAATGGAAAGAAAACACAAAGAATATTTGTCAGAATAGAAGAACAAAAGACAAATAGTTAAAGTGTTAATAGAAGGCAGAATAAGAACTTTGGAGAAAACCCAGTCCATAAAAGCAAAGAGAACACTGGTTACAATGGTCCAAATCAACTCTTTCAGTTCTAGAAATTAACCAAAAACTTTTGACAATCCAGAGTATTTATTCAAGAAAATTGCTAAATCTTATAAGAAAAGCATATCTGTGGTTTTCAGGTTGATCTAAGTTGACTCCCTTATCCCTCTCTGCATGTTACCTTTGACAATAAAGGGCCAGAAATCATGGTGAAATTTTGCAGTCTAGCAACTGCTACAGGAAACAAAGAATCGGAGTGAGTTGTTTCAGAGAACCGGCATTAATTCTGTCCAGTGTGTCCAAAATTACCTAAGAAAACCCTATGCAATTGCTTTCATTTCACCTTACGCATGTTTCAGCCAGTGGGCCATTTCTCCAGGATCATTTGTCAAAAACCATCAGTGGGTGTGGCAAGCATGCATGCTTTGACTACCTGAGATGATGATTACCCCTAGGGGGAAAAAAAGCAAGCAAATCAGAAAGGGGTTTAAAAGGTAAAACCTGGGAAATGAACTGTTCACAGGGGTCTTTGATGGGAAATGTAGGTATGATGGAAAGAACTGACATAGTGATAATATTCCACCTGTGGCTGAATATAATGTTTGGTACAAGTAGGGACTAACACCTAAAACAGGGGTGTGAGCTTTCTCCCCAAGTATCCAGGGTGTGCACCAACACACACAGTGTCCCTCAGCAGTCTAAGAGACTTATTAATTCTATGCTTTAAGAAAATTTGTAATTAATAGATGGCTCGTATGGCAAGAGAAACAGATTTATGTGGCTAGAAATGAGAAAAATACATACTGGCAGTACAAACACATTCCCACATCTTAGAGACCACTGTTGTTAATACCCTGGCTGGGTACCCATTCCTCTCATTATCCTTAATCAGAAAAAGAATATCAAGTTGTTGTCTTTACACTTTTTCTTCTTATTCTCCCATAACTCATTTAATTGCCTTTTGTTCCTACCATCCGAGGACACTGGTTCCACTAAGATATTCAGTAACCTCCATGGTGACACATCTAATTAATAATCCTTTCTTGGTCAGGCTCTTGCTCACTTTCTGAGTGGTCTTCAGCACAAAGGGCTCCAAGAAATCATCTCTTCTTGAAAATACACGGCATAACATTTCCTTGGCTTTCCATTTCCCTAACTGCTCCGGCTCCTTCATACACTTCTCCCTGGGTCCATTTCTTTTTTTGGGGGGGTAGCAGAAATCGAACTCAGGACCTCACGCTTGCCAGGCAGGTACTGTGCTGCTGAGCTATATCCCCGGCCCCCCTGGGTCCGTTTCTAAACACTGGTATAACACAGGGCTCAAAGAAAGGCTCTGTCCATGCTCTCTCTCTCTGTACCCTCTCCACAACTGATGACCCTGCCTCCTAAATGGGCATCTACTTCCCTATTCTCTCCTCAAGATGTAGATCTTTCCACTTGTATATGTAATAGGCATTTAACTATTCAAAACCAGAGGCACCTCAAGAAAATTTAAATATTTTATGACCCATGCCTGTCCAGCAGACAGATGGTGATGGTATATATGTAGATTATCCCTCAAAAGTTTCATATGTTCAAAGGTGAGGCTCTTGGAGTATGATTGGATCATGCGGGCACTATATTCACCAGTGGATTGATCCATTAATGAGTGCAGTTAAGAGTTGGGGTCTGATTGGAATAGGTGTGTTACTGGGGGCCTCCTTTGGAGGGTGTATCTTCCTCCCTAGCTCCTTCCTTCTCTCTCTGCTTGGGGGCTGCCATGAGATGACCAGCTTTCCTCTGCCATGGCCATCCACCATGTTGTTTCTGTTTTGGAGCCAGCATATCACAGACTGAATCCCTTGAAAATCATGAGCCAAATTAAACTACTCCTCCCTTAAATTATGAGTTTGGTATTTTGCTCCAGCAATGGTAAAGTGAATAATAAAGTGTCTCTAACCCCATAGGTTGCACAAACCAAAACTTCAGGAATTGTCCTCAGTCCCTTACCCCTCATGTCTATCCAGCAGCAAGGCCTCCCTATTCTAAGGCCAAAAATATATACAAATCCTACCGCTTTTATTACTTGAAAATAATTTTTGAAAGTCTCGAATCATGTATTATATACATTACTTCCATTACAATCTTCTTGAGTCTGTTTTAAACCATGAATGTGTAGAGAGACTTCTCATGGTGCCCATGTACTCCTAAAACTGTAATGACATTTTTATTTACTTTTTTACCTTTTACTGACTTTCAACCCTTCTACTGAAAGTTTTTCACATTCAGGTTCAACGTCTAGCTTAAAACAACACACACCTATAATTTCACATTTTCTGCGGTCAGTAACTGGACATGCCTTTCTGACTCAGAGTCTCATGAGGATGAAAGTAAGGTTTTGCTAGTGCCGCAGTCATTTCTGGGTCCTACTGTGTCAGAATTCCCTTCAGACCGTAGCTCAGTCAGTGTTTGTCGACATTATTTCATTCTTTACAAGCTGTTGACTAGATCCTTCATTCTTTGTAGGCTGCTGATCAGAGGCCATGCTTGGCCCTTTGGTAGGTGACCTTATCTATGACAGCAAGCATATGAGGGGAGCCACAGAAAGAATATCACAAGATTTAAGTCAAATCTTTCCTAATTAAATATCAGAAATGACAGCCCATCACTTCTACTTTACTCTATTTAGTTGAAGAAAGTCACTCAATCTAGCTCACATTCAAGGATGAGGACTCCATAATATGTAAATACCAGGAGGCAGTAATCACTGGGAGGGAGCCATTCTAGAGCCACAAGAGGCATCTATCTACTCAGCACTAGTAACAACCTGGTTACTGGTATCATTGTGATTACTTAGGGGCTCTTATTTATTTGTTTATTTGTTTCTTTCTTTTATTCTTCATCATAAAGTAATTTAAGACTTAGACAAAAACTTTCAAAATACTCATAAAATATTCACTTATATTTCTCACCATTTCTATTACTTTTAACAACTTATATAGCTATAAGACAAATATCATGAATAGGACACTAACACTGGTGAAATATTATACCCCAAATGACAGCCCTATTCAAATATCACTAATTTATAATCTAATATCCTTTATCTGTTACAGTATTTTGTCAAAGATCCTGTATTCTATTCATGATTATTATTCCTTTAGTCTCTAACAGTTCCACAGTGTTTCCTCATCTTTTTATGACATGATAGTTCTGAACAGTACTGATCAGTTATAGATCCCATCTCAATTTGGGCTTTCTGCCTAATGTTTTAATAAAATTCTACTGTTTTGGAAAAAATAACACAATTATAGTTCTAGGTTCTCCTAAGTGCATCATATCAAAGGTTTTACATATAAAAATGTATGAAATTTTTCATTTAAAAACAATATTGCAGTGAATATTTTATTGATATGTGTTTTTGAACTTTGGGATGTATATCTTCAGATTAGATTCTTAGAAGTGAGATTTCTGTGCTGATAGGTAAGTCTGTGTAATTTGTCAAATAGCTTCAAATTTCTTTCCAGAAGGATGATGCCATTTTGCATTCCCACCAGCAAAGACAATGTGTCCAGTGTTGTGTATACAATCTAAACTTTTTGCAATATGAGAGATGTTATCTCAATAATATTTTCATTTTCATTTATATAACAGTAAACTCGATCTTTTTTTCTGTTTTAACAGCAATTTGTTGGGTTTTTAAAATTATGTTTCCTATTTCATCTTTGTTACCTTGTCATTTTTTTCTTTTGTAATATTTAACTGAAACACAAAACAAACCCTGTACATATTAACTGGGTAACTTGCAATGTTTAATATATGTATATATTCAGTAATGTTTAAGTCAGGTTAAACACATTCATGTCTTCAAACATTTATAATTTTTGTAGTGAAAACATTCAAAAGGCATTTGAAACATTATATTACTGTTAATAGCCACCATACTGTGCAATAATAACCCAGAGCATCTTGCCTGTAACTATAAGAACCCACTGATAAGCCTTCCCCCATCTCCACACACCCCTTACAGTCCCCAACCTCCAAAAACCACCATTGTATTCCCAACTTCTAAGAGATCAAATATTTAGGTCTCCTAGGAGTCAGATCACTTGTCTCTCTGTACCTGGCTTATTTTACTTAACATAATGATCTCTAATTCCATCCATATTGTTGGATAGAATTTTTCCTTTTAGAATTGAATAATATTCCACTGTATGTATGTATCACATTTTCTTTACCCATTCATCAGTTGATAGTCACTTAGGTTCTTTCCATTTCTCAGCTGTTGCAATAGTGCTATAATAAATATGAGGGTGGAGATGGGTCTTTGACATGTTGATTTCAGTTTCTTTGGATATAAGCCAATGATAGTGATTTCCTTTCGGATGGAAGATCAAGAGAATTGACATGTAGAACTAATTTATTGGAGACATTACCTTACATCCCCATAAATGAAAACTTTAAAAGGTGAGGTAAATCAAACATGATTTCAATCATTCCAAAATTATCCTCACACTAATAGGTATTCATCCATAAAGGATGCCATTTTCATTCATGCCTTGCCAAAGAGCCAGGTTATGTCTACTGTTTTCATTTTGGATGCAATTCCATTTAATGATACCTCCTAAGATGGGGGGAAATATACACTCTCACACACTTTAAATAAAAGAAATTTTGTTGAGAAACCAGAGCAGATTGCCTGACTTTTACCTTCACAGGGTAGAAAATCAATGGGACTTTTGAAAGTAAAATTTTCTGATTGAGAACAGAAAGTCAAACAGTAAGGAAATACAATGCACCTGTTTACCTTCTAGTGGTAAACAGTACCCCAAACACTGAACATTTTTCTCTTCACCCAGGAAAAAAGTCCAGGTGTACAAAGTCTGGGGTACTAAGGCCGATCAACCATGCCATCATGCCCCAGGACACTTCCTGTTCTCCACTTTCACATCCATCTCAAGACAACTGCCAGGGAATGAAGAAAAAAGCAAACCAAAGAACTAAAGGTCCAGTGGCTCCCATCTACATCTTTCTGGCCAGAACATAGTGATAGTTACCACTACCTTCAAACCATTTGGGGATATACAGTTTCTCAAGTCAGCCAAAAAACAGAAGGAAGCACTACCTTCAGATATTTCTTCATCACAGCTTAGTCTGCAATAATAACAGTGACACGTAATGACAGATATTAGTTTGAGCTGCCAACTATGTGCCATGCACAGAGCTACGTGCCATGTGTCCACTGATGAAGTGAATACAAAAACTTTTAGTACTGTGGCTTACTTAGGGAGCACTCACTGTGCACAAAGTACTTATTTCCTATACCTTTATTTAATTCTCATCATACCCCTGGGAAGTCAGTCCTATCATTCTCATCATACAGACAGATAAATGGCATCTCTGGGAGGGTAAAAACTATTCAAGGCTCCATAAATATAGAACAGAACCATAATTCAAACCATGCTACTCCAGAAGTACTGGCTTCAAAGAAGTATTGTATGTTGTGGCTACGTCTTAAAACATCCCTGAAAGATTTTACTAAATTTAAAGACTAACACCCACTCCCCAGAGAGTCTTATTGATTAGACATAGGACCCAGGTGTCATTGTGCTGCTATTATCTCATTTAAACCTTGCAATTAGCAAAAATGAATACATTTTCCCCTTTATATTCAGAGAAACTAAGACTTGCCTGCAGTCACACAGTAACTCCACAGTGGAAGTGGAGTGCGCATTTATGGCTCTCCACCTTCTCCAGATAACTGGTTTGGAATGGGAATAAAAAGCAGCCCCTCTGCCGCAGCCATCCCCAGGAGTTGCCCCACCCAAGGAATATGTGTGCATGAGGGTCTGGGGCCAGGTAGCACCTGAGTGATAATGGTCCATGCCAGGGAGTAGGCCTGAAGCCCAGCCTGCTGAAGGGTAGAGGTATGACTGGAGCAGGGAGGGGCTGGACATAAGGATGCACTTTTTGCCCAGCACAACAGGCTGTGGGCTTCCTCCTCCCCAGAGAAGCCCTGCTTAATTAAATATATATCAGAGTGCCTGGCCAACCACTTATGCTCTTGGTACGTTAAACAATTTATTCTTCTTTTTTTCTATGAATGTGGATATTGAATAACCAGTTTTGAATAGTAGCATCACTTTCCACTGCATATTTCAATCTTCCTCAGGCCCATTCTTGTGAAATATTAGATTGAAGATTTTATAGGTTTCAATTCTTGTATGTGCATTTATTTCCTCTTATGATTCCAATTCTCTCTGGCAATAACTGATATTTCCACATATTATATCTGGATTAACTTTTAATGCATTATACTAGTTGCTCAAAGAGTTATCTTCTAATTCCAATACCTGGAACTTCAATAGGTTTGCCTAAAATTTAGACTCTAGGTCATAAGATTCTACTTTGTCACAGGTCTTGTAATAGTTCATACATGCTATTAATGTTATATGAACTATAGAGGAGGTTGAAGCATAATTTTATATACTTTCTTTCAGAGAAAGTGCAGGCCATTTTCGGCCTTCTCTCTGCAGGAGGAAGGCCAATCATTCAGTGTCTTCACAGAGTGGAGTCCAGCTCAGGCTCTACCTCAGTCTCAGTTAAATTCAATCCGTCTCTGATTCCTTCAACCCCACATTTGGCTCTGCCTGTACTTTTTCATTTTCTGTTAAAATTCACTTTCAAATTTTCACTCACAGTTTGCGTCTTGGAGCTGTGAATTTGAAATCATGGCATACAGAACCAGTACTACCCAGAAACCATGTGACAACAGACCTAGGGAAGAGAGAGCCCATCACAGCCACTGGGAAATAACAGAAGGTGCCAGGACTGTCTTGGCCCAGAGAAGAGCAATTACACAGTGTGAAATTATTTTGGACTAGTTTGAACTTAGGATCAAAATGTGAATGATAAAAACCCTACAGAAAATTGGAATAGATGGTCTTTATCTCAATCTGGTAAAAGCTACCTATGACAAACCAACAGCCAATATTATACTAAATGGACAAAAATTGAAAGCCTTCCCTCTAAAAATCAGGAACAAGACAAGGATGTCCACTGTCCCCACTCTTATTCAACATAGTTCTGGAAACTTTAGCCAGAGCAATTAGACAAGAGCAAGAAATAAAAGGAATAATGATTGGAAAGGAAGAAGTTAAATTATCATTATTTGCAGATGACATGATACTCTACATAGAAGACGCCCAAAACTCCACTAAAAAACTGCTAGATTTAATAAGCAAATTCAGTAGGATAGCTGGATACAAAGTCAATACTCAAAAGTCAATAGCCTTTCTGTACACAAATAACAAACTTACTGAAAGAGAAATTAGGGAAACAATACCTTTCACAATAACACCCAAAAAAATGAAATACCTAGGAATCAACCTCACAGAGGATGTAAAAGACCTCTACACTGAAAACTACAGTACTCTGAAAAAGGAGATTGAAGAGGATATCAGAAAATGGAAAGATATCCCTTGCTCCTGGATAGGAAGAACCAATATAGTGAAAATGGCCATACTTCCAAAATTGTTATACAGATTTAATGCAATTCCAATCAAAATTCCAACAGCATATCTCACAGATCCTAAAATTCATTTGGAATCAAAAGAGACCTAGAATAGCATAGGCAATTCTGGGCAACAAAGGCAAGGCAGGGGGCATCACAATCCCCGACTTGAAATTATACTATAAAGCTACTGTGATAAAAACAGTGTGGTACTGGCAAAAAAAAAACAGACCTGAAGATCAATGGAACAGATTAGAAGATGCTGAAACAATACCAGACATACTAAGCCACCTTATCTTTGACAAAGGTGCCAAACACATTCACTGGAAGAAAGATAGCCTCTTTAATAAATGGTGCTGGAAAAATTGGCTCTACACATGCCGAAGATTAAAACTAGACCCATATCTTTCACCATGCACTAAACTAAATTCAAAATGGATCAGAGATCTAAATATTAAAACAGAAACATTAAATCTGCTGGAAGGTAGGATAGGTAAAACCCTTGAAGACATTGGTGTAGGCAAAGACTTTATGAATAAAACCTCAACCACACAGGAACTATCACAAAGAATCAACAACTGGGATCTCATCTTATTAAAGAGCTTTTGCACAGCAAGAGAAACCACCAACAGAGTGAAGAGACAACCCACAACATGTGAAAAAATGTTTGCCAGCTGTTCCTCAGACAAAGGATTACTATCGAGAACATACAAAGAACTCAAAAAAATCAGACCTCCCAAATTTAAAGACCAATCCAAAAATGGGCATCTGAGATGAATACACATTTCTCAGATGAAGAAATACAAATAGCAAATAAATATACAAAAAATGTGTAACATCACTAGTCATTCGAGAGATGCAAATTAAAACAACACTGAGATTCCATCTCACCCCAGAAAGAATGGCTATTATCAAGAAATCAACTAATAACAAATGCTGGGGGGGCTGTGGGGAAAAAGGAACCCTTCTCCACTGTTGGTGGGAGTGCCGACTGGTACAGCCACTGTGGAAGTCAGTGTGGAGATTCCTCAAAAAACTAGAGTTGGAGGTCCCATTTGACCCAGCTATTCCCCTTCTGGGCATCTTCCCAGAAGAATTAAAAACATCATACCACAGTGATATATGTGCATCCATATTTATAGCAGCACAATTTGTAATAGCCAGATCTTGGAAACAACCCAAATGCCCATCAACTGAGGAATGGATAAAAAAGGTGTGGTATTTTTATACAATGGAGTACTATTCAGCCATAAAGAAGGATAAACTGGAGACTTTTATAGGTAAATGGACACAACTCAAGAAAATACTCATAAGTGAAATAAACCGGATGCACATGTGTAAGCATCGTATTGTCTCTCTAGTATGAGAAACTGAAAGAGTAAATAAGATCCAAAATGTACAATAGACATGGTGAATCAAAAAGAAACTGGTCAGAAGGAAAGAGAGACTGGGATGGGGGAATGGGGAAAAGAAAGAAGCGAAAGGAAAAAAAATTGTATTTATATATAAGATGGTTAAGATAGGTATACTACTAATTTTACTTAGTTCATTGAAGAGTAAGGTTTGTGCCAATAATGTTTGGACAATTGAATGCTAATATCTGGTATCCTGAATAACTAACTTAAGGATAACAATACATAATGCATTAACCATTGTTACCCTCCTATTATGCTGTTTTGAAAATTTGTTCTTTTTTGATTTGTATTGTTTCGCTTTTTCTTCTCTTTAAAATAAAAAAAAATTAAATTAAAGTTATACTCCAACCAAAAAAAAAAAGTGATCATTTGAGATTATCTACATATTGGTATTCTTGGCATTCTTCCATGCAGATGTGTCAACGAAACTGAAGAGAACAGTTTTGAGCACAGCATTCCCTATGTTACCATTATCCCACAGAGAATAAAGTAGGATTCAGATGCAGAAATTACTCCACTGGGACTTCACATTTCTGTCCTAGAAGGATCTTGTTATCTTTTTAAAGAAACTAATCCTGGAAGCCTGCAGTGAGATGATTTAAGAAATCCTTTCCTTAAACTTGTGCAGGTTCTCAGTCATAGTGAGTCCTCCCCCACTGCGTCCATCTGGTGAGTGCCTCTGTACCCACAGATGCAGAATCAGTGAGCAGCTGAGGTCCTAGGCAGGCTGTGGGAGAAGGAAATCGGGCCTATTAGTAGGGTATTTTGTAGCTTCCAGAGAAACTTCCAGCCTTAACTGTCCTACTCAGCTCAGAGGATTATTTTGTCTATAGCGTAATGGTAAATTTTCTTTTTTCTACATACAGTTGTATAGTTTCCTGACTCATAAAATTAGTCAATATATTCAAAGGAAATATCAATTAATTTTAATTTTGCATTTGTTCATCTGAATTCAGTGATCTTCACTGACTAGCTGTATCAGTACTCATGTTATATGTAGAATGTTGCATATAGAGATTTTAAACATTTTTAATTCCTGCATAGAGAAAAATTGATAATTTTTAACTTTATACCCTTCTTGAATATACTCAGGTTTTTTTTATGTCATCTTTATTAATCAAATAGAGTTACTATTGATGTAAGTCTATACTTTGGGTAATTTTAAAAGTAGTTTCAGAATCTTTAGAAGGAAATAAATTTCTACACTCAACACCTCATCTCGTAGAGGGTAACCTCACATCACTGCAAAACACCTCCTAGAAAACTTGCTCCACATTTCTTGTTCTTATTTTGTTTCACAAATAACAAGTTACTGGTGTTGACCATTAGCCTGTGTTCTACAAGGTAGGTCATGTCAGATGAGGTGAGTGATATGGTAAAGATGCAAGTACATTAAAATTTTTAGTGGGAAGATTATGTTTCTTTCCCCATTCCAGGCTCCCAAACACCTAAGAATACAATTATCAAGATCCGGGGAGATAGAGTATTTGTTTCCATTATTATTTGTCTAGGTATTACTGATTTTTAAAATATACCTTCCTATTTGTACAATAAGAGATGTGCTTAAATCTCATTTTGTTTGGGAGAAATATTTAGGGCAGCTGA
This sequence comes from Erethizon dorsatum, assembly GCA_028451465.1. Taxonomy (NCBI): domain Eukaryota; kingdom Metazoa; phylum Chordata; class Mammalia; order Rodentia; family Erethizontidae; genus Erethizon; species Erethizon dorsatum. The sequence continues at coordinate 44,498,940 of CM051825.1, forward strand.
AACCCATCATGCCCTGGTCTCTGTGTTTAGTTTTCACACTATGCACTAACTATATCTTTTCACGAATTCAACACTTAGACTGTGTCTTTTCATGCACTTAACATGAATAGATAAATGCAGACCTAACTACGTTTCTTGTTATTAAGACACAAAGAACATGCTGAGAAAAGAACACCATTTGTTTATCAAGAAATCCAGCCTTGACCTTTATTTCATTGATGGGTTGATCAGAAAATCAGATTCTCCTGCAGTATCATTTAGGGTTCCCAGTGATGACAGCTTAGTGTCTAAAAAGAAGCCCCTCTGTGGCTCCCTGTTTCTTTACTTTAAAAGAACACTATGTTTTCCTGATGTTTATGGTGACTTATTTTATATATTGGTAATGTAAATATTCTAGCTGCCGGTGTGGAAAATGAGCTATACTTACCATCCTTTTAATTTACAAACACTGAAATAAGAAAATTCTTACCCCATTTCTCAGGTATATATCTGCCATTCATTTGCCCAAATATTCTGCAGGTTTTTCTTTTTCATCGTCCTGGAGATCACACATTGTGGAGCAGGTGGGCAGACAGCACACAGATGGATATGGACCTGTTTTTTCCTTCATTCATAAGCCAGCTACTTCTCCCTAGTGCTCTTCAGAGTTTTCCAGCTAAAATTGTGCTGCCAGGTAGGGTGTGCTGCACAATTTTCTGTCAGTCTCAAACCCAAATGCATGAAGCAGAACTGATCTCAGTCCCCAGATTGTCCATCACTTTATGTTAAATGCTGGATATAAATCATGTTATTTATACATCAATTCAGTGCTAAGGTTTCCATGCTTCATAAGACAAAAGAAATGAATTCTTCCTTCCTTCACCCTGAAATCTGTCCACCCATAGGTTCACAACTCCCAATTACTGGAGTCTGTGGAGGTGTTTCCTCCTTTCTCTCCACTCTCCACGTTTGTCCAGAACACAAGTTCGTGACCACTGGTCTGAACCTTAGTCCCTTCTTTGGAAGTCCATTTGACAATACTCTATATTACATGATTGTGCCTTATTTGGGTAAGTGCAGGATGATACAAAGATCAGTGTAATTGTTTCCTTGTTCCACATAGTAGTATTCTTAACTGTAGGAGTCAGCACTGAAAAAATATATATTTAAGGCACTTTGGATCTAAGTTTTAGATGCGACCTGTTCTGAAGGGTCTCCTGAAGGCTCAGCTGAAGGCTCTGAAGATGGAGCATAGGATGACTTGGAGGGAAGCCACGGCTTCGCAGCTGCAGGATATGGGACACATTTTCTGAGCTGTTCCCCGAGCTGTCCCCAATACTATCAGATCAGCTGTCCCCAACACTTTCAGCTCAAGTAGAACATGTACTTTCCTTGAACTATCTTTTGAACTCCCTTCTCATAGAATGCCTTTTGTTCTCCTTTAGTAAAGAACGCCTTTGTTCTCATTATGTATTTAAGACAGTGTGCTCCTTTAATAAACAGTGTGGTCATCAACCCGCTCCTCATATGTGTCTGTGCCACCAGTCATTGGAAATCAGTCCCAATATTGATTGGGGAACTACATTAACTGGTATCTTTATCTGAGGTGATCCCAACCTTCACTATCACCTCTAACAAATGAAGGTTCAGATTTCTCTTTGACAGTTCTTACTCCATGTATATATCTTTCATTTTCTCATCTGCCCACTTAGCTTTCCCTATTCTTCTTCAATGTGGCCACTCGGTGTGGAACTTACTTCAGAAATCCATGTTATTTTCCCTCTGCCTTCTCTTTTTATATACTGAAAGTCAGGTCCCTCTGAAGGTATCTTGTTTTTTTCCATTTTGTAAAATTTAATTTTACTTCATTGTACACAAATCTATCCAAGTACCATCTCAGCATACTCATTCCTAAATGCTATGTTTGAGGAGGGCCTCCTAAATTATTCTGCTGAGAAAAGAACTTTTGCCCTGTCCCCTGACCTCCTAGAGTATGCTGTCTGAGCATGATGAGGCAAGGTTAGTAAAGGTAGTGCTAGAGGATCTCCTTTAACTTGTACTTATGAAGCATTTATATTCATCAGACTGCTATCTATTAAAATGATTCATTAGCCCAGAATTTGCAATATAACTTTCTTTATAGAACTTATTATGTAATACTTAAATAATTTAAACTGTATGTATTGATTTCTAGGTTTGATACATTTAAGTAGGAGGCAACATTTGGTTACTAGGATGACTAGAGGAATATTTTCTGTGGTCTCTCCAGGAACACCTTGGAGAAAGATAAGTTCATGCACGTGATAACATGAAATCCTCTCACTCTCCTTGATCTGTATTCTGCCAAAAGGAAGTTGATTTTTCTTGTTACTCCAGAAGAATGTTATTTCCCCAAAAATTAAGTTTTTCAGTGGTTTAAAAACAATGGTCCACTGAAGCCATAATTTCCTCAATATTCTTGTGCACTCATGGCATCTGTACACCCTTGCCTTTCCTAAAACACTTAGATTTGCAGAATTTCACTTTTTTTTTTTTTTGTGGGTACTGGGGGTCGACCTCAGGACCTCGCACGCCAGCAGGTGCCCATGCCACTGAGCAATATCACCGGCCCTTTTTTCGTATGTGGGTTCCGGGAGTCGAACTCGGGCCCTCGTGCTTGCCAGGCAGGCGCTTACACCACTGAGCCATCTCACCGGCCCCAGAATTTCACTTTTTGAAGTCATGCCGAAAATTACATAGTACAATACCCAGATGTAGGCATGACCAAAACATGTGACTTGGGCCAGTGATATAGCTCAGCAGCATAAGCACCTGCCTGGCAAGCGTGAGGTCCTGAGTTCGACTCCCAGTACCCGCATTAAAAAAAAATGTGACTTGGACAGTTTACACTGCCACGTGTTTGTAAGTCTTACACTTTAAAAATTGATTAAACAATTAAAGCAAAACCTGTATTTAACATAAATGACATGAGAAAGTAATTTTTGAGCAATTTAAAAATGATACTAATTAAAAGCTAATGTATACCTATTTAAAATTATTCTTTTAAAACTTTACAAGTGCATGCTTCATTCTGCATGAAATAAATACAGACAGAAGAGACATGTACCATTACAAGTTCACACAAGTCACAGAATAACACTTAGAATAACACTTAGAATAACATATGCTACTGATCACATGAGTTGCATAAAGATGCAAACAAGTGGAACTTTGACTACTATTTTACTATTTTACTACTATTTCTTCTGGGATTACTATGTGATAAACCCAAATATGTTGATTGTGGAGAGAAAAAATTCATTTTACTCAATAATTATTTGGGAAAATTTGAACTTATCTCCTTTTCTATTTCTCCCCTCACTGACTTCTATTCATTGAGACTACAACTAGCCCGTATGTTGTATAAAAATTCACAAGTCAGAGAAATTAATTTACTATATTTACTTAAGAAAGTCTATTAGTATCCACAATAAAGGTCTATTAATCATATAATACTTTTTTCTAAAAATGCTATCAATTTTTTTTCAGAAAAGCCATTTTTCAAATGTTTTAACCACTATCCCACTCAGCTCTAAATTCCTAAACTGTATCACATGTTCATTAATGTTTAACATTTCTGCTTCACCCTAGCATCTTACTGTACAAAACCACCTGATCTCAATAGACCTAAAATAATTTAGCCTTACATCCTGGACTTTCATGTTATAATTTTTTTAGTATGTTTTTGTAAATATTTTTCCAACACTATGTAACTTTTAATATGATAATCAAATTAAACTAAAGATGTGTATTCTACAACAAATATCCTACCAGTAGATCATTCATTAGATTTTTCTAGTGTCGGTTTTTGCCTGAGAGGAGTAAGCTTGGAGAAATATCACTGCTTATGAGAAGTAGAGATGAAAGCTTGGGCTCTTATGGAGTCCATCTTTCAGGATTATGTTGGGTGCTCATCCTTTAATTAAAACCTTAAAATGGAGTGACCAGATGTATTTTTAATCATGGTTCTATTTATTGCCCTGATTCCACAAGCATGAAGGGAAAGATTGGAGTATCTTCCTGCTAATATTTGGACTCTTCTCACATAGACTAGCTATTCCATCATGATGATAAAAAATATGTGAGATCTATAGCTATATTGGAGCATTCAAATAAAAGTCCTAAAATTCCAAGAGTTCTCTGAAGAAAGGTTATTCAAATTTTCTACTATACTGGCAACTTTTTGTCTTCTTTGCTCCAGGTCATCAATTACTGAAAGAACTGCATTAATTCTACCAAGTAATGTGTATGAGGAACTGCATAGTAATGAGAATAGTAGCCAACATTACAAGAGAGATCATTATGCACCAGAAACACTTCCATGTTTGGTATGTATATTTCACATCTTTTCACACATAAAACATCCAAGGTATAGGTAGTCCAAGTTCCTTATTTTATACATCAGATGATTGGATCTCAGCTTCACTGAGTGTTCAAGGTCATATTCAGAGTAAATGGCAAACATAAATATAAATTCAAGAGGTCTTACCTCAGAGATTACACTTATTAAATTTTGCTCTGTTAACATATTACGAATATTTGGTCTGGAGAAAACCAAAGCAGAATAAAGATAACACTGAAATAAAATACTTTTGTGCATGTCTAATCTGTGGATACATTTAATTGGGAGGATCAGTGTGGGAGGGTTGATGTGAAAGCTGTGCAATGGCATACATAATCCACCCATGACTGGGAAATGCTGAGACAGAGAGACAGTGGAATAGCTTTTGAATGCTATGAGGTACAACCGAGGTTTTAAGTGGAATAAGGATGCACCAGGAGGAATATACCAATTTTCATGATGGCAGCAATAACTGTTGATATTGATGAAGGAGTTTCTATTTGTAATAAATGCCTTTTCTTGCTTTTCTCTTCAGATATTCAGTATATGAATCTTTCCCATATAAGACGAATAAACACAACAAATTGTTCAGTAATGTTAACATCGGAACCACCTTCTATTCTGAAATTGGCATTGGGTCTCAGACAATGCCATCCTTCTTCTCTTCCACATCATCATATTCCTTTTGGGGCACAGGCCCAGACTCACCAAGCTGCCTATTGGCCTCTTGGCCCTAAAACACTTAGTGATGCTGTTAATGGAAGGATACGTAGGCACAGATGTTTCGACATCTCAAGGGAGATTTTGGAATGGCATCGTAAGTAAGTCACTTACCTGCTTGTACAGGTCGATGAGGGGCCTTTCTATTTGTATCACCTGCCAGCTGAGTGTTCTCCAGGCCATCACCCTCAGCCCCAGAAGCTCTTGTTAGGCAAAGTTCAAACACAAATCCTCGTGTCACAACCTGTGTTCTCTTCTTTTCCTGTTGGTGTTATATACATCCGTTAGCAGTCACCTTGTAAGCTCTATTGCTGCTACCCTGAATTTGACCAGAGCTCATGTATGTCAGTTCATCCTGCTCTTGTTTCCCCATGAGTTACATTTCCCGGCAAATATATTCCACACTATTTATCTTCAGGGAAGCCTTTTTAATGGGGTTCCTGTCCCTCTCAGGTGGATACATAGTGATTCTCTTGTACAGGCATAAGAAGCAGTCCCAGCATCTTCAGAGCACCTAACTTTTTCCAAAAGCATCCCCAGAACTAGGGGCCACTAGGATCATTTTGCTGCATGTGAGTTTCACTATGGTCATGTCCATGTCTGACAGCATTATTGCCTACTCAAGAACTGTGTTTAGTGATAATACAATAGTTTATTGCATCCAGTTGCTTGTAGGCCATAGCTATGCCACAGTCAGTCCTTTGGTGTTTATCACTACTGAAAAACATGTCATTAATTTTTTGAGATTCATGTGTGGAAGACAGTAAATATGTGTTTATCAGTGATGGCTTAAAATAAGCCAATGCACTGGCCTCAGAATGATGAATTGTGGCATAGCATGCCTAATCATAGATGATTCATCATGCTCTTTGGTTTAAATGAACATACAAAGATTTTCTTTTTGTGTTATACCTATTTATTGTGATACACGTGGAGGGCAAGTACATAAAAGAAAATTAAACCACATGCCTGTCTTATGTTCAACAAGGGTTTTATATTTCTCACTGGGCCCTCCAAGCAGACCTATGAGGATGACCTCATTTTTCATGGCCTTGTTAACCTACACTGTTTATCAATATGTGAAAATTCATTTCATTTTTCAATCATTTAATTGCATTATTTATTTTGCAAAACTACGTATGTAAAAACTTATTAACAACTTTATCACATGATCAAGAAAACACACACACACACACACACACATACACTTCATGCAAGAGAAGAACTTCATGCAAGGAATCAGTCCTTAGCACACTAGTGCTCCTGATTCCATGATTTACAATAGTCAAAATGATAAACAACCCGTAAGCATGTATAAGTACAATATAACTTTTAAATACACTGTAATATTATTCAGTCTGAAATTCCAAAGGAAATTCTGGCACATGGTGCAATATAGCTGAGCTCTAAAGCTGCTATACTGCAGTAAGTCATTCATAACAGAAAAGAACTTTGAACGAATTTACTTATAAGAAGTAAACTTAAGAGTAGTCCAATTGAGGTCCTCTATGTAGAGTACCATGTCATCTGCAAATAATGATAATTTAACTTCTTCCTTGCCTATCCTTATTTCTTTTATTTCTTTCTCTTGTCTTACTCTTCTGGCTAGTGTTTCCAGAACTATATTGAATAGAAGTGGTGATAGTGGACATCTTTGTCTTGTTCTGGATTTTAGAGTGAAAGCTTGCAGTTTTTGACCATTTAGTATGATGTTGGCTGTTGGTTTGTCACAAGTGGTTTTATAAGATTGAGATAAAGACTATCTTTCTGATTTTATGTAGGGTTTTTATCATCAATGGATATCGGACTTTGTCAAATGCTTTTTATGCATCTATTTATATGAGCATGTGGTTCTTATTCTTGTTGCTGTTAATGTGGTGCATTACACTTGTTGGTTTTTGCACATTGAACCATCCCTGCATCCCTGGGATGAATCCTATATTGATCATGGTATATAATCGTCTTGATAATTTGCTGCATGGTTTCTCCATATCTTATTGAGATTTTCACATCTATGTTCATTAGGGAGATGGGACTTTAGATCTCTTTTTTGTTTGGATCCTTCTCTGATTTGGTATCAGGGTAATGCTCACTTCCGGGAATGAGTTTGGGAGTATTGCTCTCTTTTCAGTTTCATTGAAGAGTTTGAGGAGTAGTGATATTAGATTTCTAAATTTCTTATAGAATTCAGCAATAAATCATCATTACCCAGGCTTTTCTTTGTTGGTCGATATTTAATTACATCTTCAATTTAATTGACTGATATTGGGTTTGTTAGACTTTTTATGTCTGCTTGATTCAGTTTTGGTAACTCATAAGTATCTCAGAATCTGTCCATTTCTTCTATGTTTTCCACCTTATTAGAATACAGCTTTTCCAAGTAGGTATTGATGATTTTCTGGATTTCTGAAGGATGCATTGTAATTTCAACATTTTCATTCCACTTGCATGACTTTGAATCTTTGCTTTTTTTTAAAGCAGGTTGGCTAAGGGTTTGTTGATTTTATTTAATCTTTCAAAGAACCAATTCTTCATTTCATTGATTCTTTGTACCATTTCCTCAGTCACCATTGTATTAATTTCTGCTCTTATCTTTATAATTTCTTTCTTCATATGAACACTGTGCCTGAAATGCTCTTCTTTTTCTAGAACATTGAGGGTCAACATTAAGTTGTTTATTTGTATTTGCTCTGTTTTTCTGTTGTGAGAATTCACCACTATAAATTTCCCTGCAGGACTGTTTTTCTTGCATCTCAGAAGTCCCAATTTGTTGTATTGGCATTGTCTTTTAATTGTAGAAACTATCTAATTTCTTCTTTAATTTCATCTGTGACCCATTGGTTGTTCTGGAAGGTTTTACTTAATATCCAAGTTTTTATGCAGTATTTTTGGTTTCTTTTGCCATTGATTTCCAATTTCATTGCTTTAGATCTGTTTTATATGCATGGGATAATTTCAATTTCTTTGCATTTACTTAAGCATGTTCTATGTGCTAGTATGTGGTGTACTTTGGAGAACATCCCATGTGAACCTGAGAAGAATGTGTATTCTCATGTCATGTGATGGAATACTCTGTAGACACCAACTTAGTCCATTTGTTCAAAAGTTTGGTTCAATTCTGATATTTCTTTGTTGATTTTTTGTCTAATTGATCTGTCTACTTGTGACAGAGAGGTATCCCACCCCCACCGTGGATTTTTCATGTCCGTTAATATTTGTGTTATATATTTCAGTGTCCTAGTATTTGGTGCATATATATTTATGATTATGATTTCTTCCTCTTAGATTGCTCCCTTAATGAGGATATAGTGACTTTCTTTGTGACTCTTGGTCAGTCCTGACTTGAAATCCAAATTCTCTGCCAGTGGAATTGCTATCCTTGCTTTTTTCCATGTTCCTGTTACATGGAATATTGTTTTCCATCCTTTGAATTGCAGTCTATGAATTTCTTTTTGAATTAAGTGTGTTTCTTGTATGCAGCATATTGTTGAATGTTGTTTCTTCATCCATTTTGCCAGTCTTTCTTTTGATTAGTGAATTGAAGCCATTTACATTGATGATTATAACTGGTATGTATTGACATATCCTTGTCATGTTTTCCTGTTGTTGGTTGTCTTTTGTTCTCCTCTGTTTAATTGCTTGCCTGGTGTATTCATTCTGTTGGGGATCATGGAACTGTAGTCTTCATTATCTCTTTCTACAATATCCTTCAGAACATTTGGAGTGTTGATTTGGTGGTCAAGAATTTCTTCAGGTGTTCTTTGTCATGGAAGTGTCTTATTACTCCATTGATTTTGAAAGATAGTTTTGAAGTTTATGTCAATCTGGGTTGGTTTTCTTTGAGGGGTTGAAATACTTCACTCCAAGCTCTCCTTGAATTAAGGGTTTGTGTTGAGAAATCTGCTGTGATTCTGCTGAGCTTTCCTGTAAAAGTGATGTGGTTTTTTTCTTTAATAGCTTTCAATATTCTGTTCTTGTATTCAGTTTCTGGAATCTTGACTATTAGATTTTTTTTTTTATTATGGCTAAATGGAATTCTATATGCCTCACTTATCTTTATATCAAATTCTTTTTCCATGCTTGGGAAGTTTTCTGCCATTACTTCTGTGACAGGTTTTTTAATGTCATTTGCAGTATCTCCTGCTTTTTCATTTACTCTAATCAATCTTATGTTATTCTTCCTTGCATCATCTACCAGCTGCTGGATTGATTTTTCATGGTCCCTTGCTACTTTTAAAAATTTCTTACTTTTCATGATTGCTAACTGCAATCCTGTCTTCTATATCTGATATTCTGTCCTCATCTTGGTTCATTCTGCTGCATATAGTTTCAATAAAATTTTTAATCTCCTGGATTTCTGACTGAGTCTGTTTCATGGATTCCATTTTTATCCTATGTTTGGCATTCATGGTTTACATCATTTTCCTAAACTCTTCTATTTTTTTTTTTTTTGTGGGTACCGGGGGGTCGACCTCAGGACCTCGCACGCCAACAGGCACCCGAGCCCCTGAGCGATATCACCGGCCCCTTTTTTGTATGTGGGATCCGGGAGTCGAACTCGGGCCCTCGCGCTTGCAAGGCAGGCGCTTATGCCGCTGAGCCATCTCACCGGCCCTCTTCTATTTTTTTTTTTATCTGCATCTAGATTCACTAACTGTGTCCTTCATTATGGTAATCACCTCTTTAGTTATCTGAGAAATTATTTCTCATTTTATTTTTTCTAGAGCCTTATCCATCTTTGTTACTTCTGCTGTTCCCACTTCAGAGAGTTCAGGTGGGTGGGTGGGTTTGGAATTGTTAAAACTCATTGCCCCCTGGGTTTGCCTTTGGCCAGCTGGAATTCTAGACGTGCACCTTCTCATTTTCTTTTTTCTTTCTTTTTTTTTCTTTTAGTTTACTTCCTGCATAGATGCTTGTAAATTGCTTATGGTTGTTTACTTCATTGCTAGTATGGAGAACACTTAGGAAATGACTATTTCTCAGAAGTGTAGCTAGTTTATAGCAATACCCTAAGGGTAGAAAGAGACAAATTGGGACAAAAAAACCTTTTCTCTCTGGTCTTTAGTAAAAATATGCCTCTAAAAGAAAGAAAGAAATAAAAGTAGAGGAGAAAGTTGGATTTAAGTGTTTTTAACAGTGAAGTATGTATTTCTCCTCATACATTTGTGGTGAGTTAATGGGGCAATTTGCTCAACAATCAAGATCAAGAATGGGTGTCTGAAAAGCTAAAATTGCCCCTCACCAGTGTAGGGTCAAACCAGAAAGGAAAATGAGAAAGAGAGAGCAGGCTTGACATTCTCTTCCACAAGTGTGGAAGGGGTATAAGGCCAGGCTGCACAAGTGAAATCTATCCTTCCAGACTTGAGAACAGTGGCTGCACTTGTCACTTTTATATGGCCAAAGAAGTCCTGTGTTTTTATATGAGGCATATTGCTCTCCATGTGGATGAGATTTTAATTAAATTCCACCCTGAAGATTTTCATATCTCGATACTTATGACACACCCATAAAACTCACAGATTAAAGAATGTACCTATTGCCTAGCAACCAGTTACACACTGCAGAAAGTACAGTTGCCAACTCCTTTTCTCCCCTACACACATAAATGATGAGAACCTAAGTGAGGACAGGAAAAAACCAGGAGTTTGAAGTTTTAGAGAGTAAGAGCAAGGGAGAGAGGGAGAGAGAAAAGTAAACCACTGGGCTCCTTCTTATTTAAACTCCATAGACTTTAGCAAGTTCTCTGGACAGAGTCAGCTATCACCTGATTGACCATTTAAATCTGCAAAGCTTAGGATGTGATCCCAGCCACAGAGAGAAAATTTTATCATTTATCTTAAGAAAGAAGGACCTGTTGTGCTTAAAAGAAAGTCCACAAAGAGGAGCTCTTGTCATGACCCGCGGAGGCTCCGACCAGCAGAGCTCCCAGGGGCAGGAACGCGTAGCCCGAGAGACAGTATGGGGATGATGAAAGACACACACGCAGCTTGAAGGCGAGAGCGAGAGAGAGAGAGAGAGAGAGAGAGAGAGAGAGAGAGAGAGAGAGAGAGAGTTTATTGAGGAAGTGCCAAGGCTTATATCTCTTTGAGGGAAGCAGTGGGAGGGTCTAATGGGTGATGTAGGATCAGGATGGGCGGAGGGAGCGCATGCTCAGACGCGAAGCTGGGTCATTTATGGCTCTCTACAAGCTCTAGCATTACTTTTTCCCTTTTGGAATATGACCACAAAATCAATTCCCTTCTCTTGTCAGGACAAAAAGACTAAGCTATCACCCCAGGAAGGCATGTGCACACCCTGAAAGTGAGATTCCCCAAACACACATGTGTAGGGGCGAGCCTTTATGGTTGCTCACAGCTCCTCTGTGGCCAAGGACTTCAGGGCTAGGTACTGACCATGTCTTGTAGTCTTCCATTCGAGTTTCCTGGTCAGGGAACCAAAGATGTTACACCTGTGACAAGCAGTGAGCTGGGATAAAAAATTCAGCACAACTAACAGATTTGAGGGACAGAGTTTAAAAATGATTTATTTACAAGGAAGAAAAATAGCAGAATATAGAAAGCTGCCCCAGATAGGGGGAAGGGGGATCCCAGAAAGGTGGATACCCCTGAGCCCTTGTCCTTGGCCCATTTTTATTAGGACTAATGACCCTTCCCTCTAGGGAGGTACCTAGAACTTCTCACAATCTAATTGGCTTTCTGGGCTTGGGCCTGTGTGGATCTCAGGTCTTAAGACCCTAACACAGGCACCTCTATCTATAAGCACATTCCTTTTGGTGGGCTTCCTTTGACTTATTCTTGCCCCTTTGTGATGTATAACTGGGGGGGGTGGTAATAGAAAGTCAGTTTAGAGTTAGTGATTAAGTAAGTGGTCACTGTAGTAATAGTGACCATTGAGTGAGAATCGATGCGTGTGTGTGTGTGTGTTTATATACTAAATAAGAGTTTTCACTTAAATTATGTGCCCCCCCTTGTCTCCTTTGCATTTTATTGAAGGTGGAGGAGAAAAGGGGTTATTCTGGTTTTCCATGGTTCTGACTTCCTCCCTATTTTCTCCATCAGTTCTTCCTATGATAAATTCTTGTGTCAGTTACACTACCTGGTGCCTCCCTAGGTGTGGTTTCTCTCCCTTTGTCCTTTTAATCACTCGAATCTAACCGCAGAGACAAAAGCCACTTTTAGTAAAATTTTCTTTTTAGTTCTTTAATAAAGCTTAGTAAGGCCCTTATACTATTCTTTTCCTGTGTACAGACTACTATCCCTACATAATTTTTGTGAGTATCATGAAGCTTCTATCGAACGACTAGAAGTTACAACAGTATTTTGAGCTGATACTAAAAACTGTATTCCTACACAAAACTCTGCACTTTAACTTCTCCTTCATCCCCATGTGTTTTGTTATTGATGTAAAATTCATATTTTTACATTGTATATTCCATAACAATTTTCCTGGATTTATATTATCAAAGCTTTGTATTTATCTTTTACACTATATTTGAAAGTGATTTTTACACCTCTCTACAGTATTATAGTATTCTGTATTTGTATATATATTTATGTACCTTTATTAGTGAATGTTATACATTTGTATGCTTTCATGTTGCTGTGTATCGATATTTTCTTTTATCTTGACAAAATTTCTGTATGGTAAGTCTAGTGTTGATGAAGTCTCTTATGTTTTGTTTTTCTGGTAAAGTCTTTAGTGACCCTTCATTTGTGAAGGACAGTGTTGCATTTCTGGTATCCTTGACTGACACCAGTTTCTTTCATCAGTTTGAATATATCCTTCCATTCCCTCTGCTCTGTAAGGTGTCTGCTGAGAAATTCACTGACAGTACTGTAAGGACTTCCACATGTGTGATGAGGCAATATTCTTTTGCTACTTTCAAGTTTCTGTTTTTCAATTTTGGGGCAGTCATGTTTCTTTCTTTCTTTTTCTTTTCTTTTCTTTTCTTTTTTTTTTTTTTTTTTTTTTTGCAGGTACTGGGAGTCGAACTCAGGACCTCACACTTGCCAGGTAGGCAGTTATGCCGCTGAGCCATCTCACCGGCCCTGCAGTCATGTTTCTTGAGTCTGAATATATATTTTCTGCCCCAGATTTGAGATTTCTTTTAGTCCTTGTTTCTAAAATATGTTTTGCTCCATTTTAACTCTGTCATCCATTTTGATTCTCATACTGTATATATTACTTTACTCTGAGGTAGGACAGAAGAAATAAAACTAGGCAAAAAGGAGACAAGATATTTGAGATTTTAAAAAATTATACTTTTAATAAAAACTCCAGCTTCAAGAACACAATCCTAGGCAAATCCTTTTCAGGTACAAACAGTTCTGTCCATTCCTTTTTTACTTGCAAACGGTCCTTTTTCAATCACAAATGGACTACACTTTTGGGGTTTCCCATGGAAACAGACCATTTATGTCACTATGGTTGAGCAATCCTCTCCTACGCACTAGACAAAATTTTTACGTTCCACAGACTCCCGCTACCCCCCAAAAATAAAAGACCCCTAGCTCTCAAATGTATTGTTCCCCACTTCTCTGAGCACCTGTGCTCTGCTCTTGAGTCATCCTATATCTACCTGTAATACATCCTTCTCCTGTCTCTCTTACTGACGCATCCTGAAAATTCTTTTTCCACACCAGAGTCAGTGAACCTGCAAAGTTACTTTAAAAGGGTGGCTTAAGTTCTTTATTTCTGCCTTGGGGCTCTCAGACCCACTCTGACAACTTGACTCATGAATGTCCCATGAGTTCTTTAGATTTTCCTTAGGCTGTGTGTGTGTGTGTGTGTGTGTGTGTGTGGTGCTGAACATTGACCCTAGGATCTTCACATTGAGATACATTCACAGGCATTTTTGTTTTTATATTTTACTTTGATGCAGGATCGCACGAAGTGGCTAGCTGCCTATTGTGGCTCTAACTTATGATCCTTCTGTGTCAGCCTCCCAGAGGGTTCGGATTATAGCCATGCGCCACTACACCTGGCTAAAATTCTATGGAGTTTGACAAATACAAAGATACAGATATGGATACATAGATGCAGATATGTATCCATCTGTCCATTACAATACAGAACAGTTTATTCACCTTAAAATTTTCCCAGGTTCTTACCTCTTTTATTCAACCATCTCTGCTTGTGACCCTCAAAACTCCAACCCTCAAAACTTCTCATTTTTGTCTACTCCATGTTTCTCTTTAAGAAATGTTATATGAATGGAATAATAAAAGGTGTGCTTTTTGCAGTATGGCTTCTTTCATTTAGTAAGATACATTTAAAATTCATTCATATTGTTCAACTAATCACTAGCCTATTCTGCTCTTTTGCTGAACAAAAAAGGAATCCTAGTATAGGTGCACAATATTTGTTTATTCATTTTTTGCTGGAGAGCATCTTTACTCTTTATAATATATAGTGATTATTAAAATGTTGCTATAAATATTTCTCTAAAATTTCGTTTGGGCAACATTTTGCTGATAATTTGGGTATAACCTATAAGTGTAATTGCTAGATAAAATGATAATCACCTGGTAAAATAATAAATTACTACACTGTTTTCCCAGAAGGTTGTACCATTTGGCACTGACAATCAGTGATAGTGCCTCTTTAAGGAAGGAATACTGGCATCTAATTATTGGGAAACTCTGGCCAAAAGAGTGACTGAATTTGAGTGCGATAACGAAGGGACCTTAGAACAACAGTTCCCAGGCTTCTGGAATGCATGGTTACAATTTAGAACTGATCTGCAGGACAATAGTCAGAAGAATTAAAAGCAATTTCTTCTCAGAAATGTTTGCTTTGGATACTGTGTCCCTTCTGCCCTGATAATATTACTTAAACTAGGTCAACATGTGTCACATAGCTAACCACAACCAAAACTCCTATATGAAGGTTGCGAGTATTTTCTTTTACATCTTCTCATGTCTTTGAGTTACCAGTAAAGCCACAGAGGTTTAGTTTGGAGAGGTCTCCCACAGCTCCATTATGCTAAAGAAGCAGCCCCTCTGTGCTTCGCAGTGATTGAACTAAGACTTACCTCCAAGTAATCTTTCATTCTTTACACTGCTATGGTCACACACTGAGACATGAGGTGCCCCGTATGAGGCCAAACCTCACTGTGAGAGGTGAAACCTGCTGCTGCCAATCAGCATGTAAGTCTTCCTTGAAAGTCTCTATGTTAGGGCAGAAGGCAGAAAGTGTAAGGTAAAATACTAGGAGGGGAAAAGTGAAGTAACCTACAGCTACAATTCAACATGGAAGACTGACCTCCAAAGCCTGGAAAAGGAACCAGGACACCTCCAGTACTTCATCCTGTGTAAGAGGACATAGGCAAGCACAAGATAGCATGGGACATCTTCAGCAAGGTTGCAGACTAGGTCTTTTAAAGCCAGAGATCCCTTAGCTGTCCCACTGTTAAGTGAGTGTGGGGGGCAGCATTTCTTCACACACTTTTCCCCTTTTGCTTTTGTATTCTCATTTGTGTTACTGTCATGGGTCAAACTTTGTCTAAAGAAGAAAAATGCTTTAAGCAGCATTGACATTCCTTTTTGAAAGTATGTAGATGCAAAGTTTCAGAGCCTCAGCTTCTTGAATTTTTAATTGTCACTTGCCAGCAATATCCTTGGTTCCCTTGGAGGGTAACTTGGGCATAGAGAACTGGGAACGAATTGGTTACAAATTAAAACAATGTCTCAGTCCAGTACAGGGTGCTCACCCTGCTGGGTGGCATTTTTACAGGGTTGTCATTTGCTCCATACGAACAAAAGAGACTGTAAAGGAGAAACTCTTTTTCCCTCCCCCATGTCCTTTGCCTTCCTCAGGAGCCTCAGTTACCCATCTATCTTCCCCTCTCATAGAAGCTCCTTTTAAGGAAAGAAATTTAAATATTGCAGAAAAGATTGTGATTTGCCAAAGTGTAGGGAGAGAATTCCATAAAGCCCTAGTTTGTGGCACAGCTTTATAGCTCTGGAAATGATATAACTGTGGCAAGGAGGGTCACCTTAAATAAGATTGTAAGAATAATGAACTATATAGTGCTACAAAAATGTAGAAAAGCTTATCATTGGGGTAATCACCGCCACTCTAACTTTCATGTGGGACTTGAAAAGATGGCAACTGGTGCGCAGTAGCAAATCAGCCTCTCTGAGATTTGGGGTCCAGAGCTGGAATATAGCAATGTGGGGAAGAGAAGAGGAAGGACGTGGGTCCCAAGGACACAGCAAAAGTCTGAAGTGAGAATTGGAGTGCATAGGAAGAGCAAAGGCAGAAAGAAGCTCAACATGGAGGAGGGAGGTGGCAAATGGTGATTTCTCCCTCAATCCCAGTTCAAGACATCAGAAAAGTGGCTCCAAGCAACAGAGGCATAATCCATGGGTGAGCCCAGAGGCTTCCACAGAAAAATACACCAATGGAGTGGAGTAGAGGATGCTTGTGGGCTGCAGTGACTGGTGAGTGATTCTGTTTTGCATGTTCCCCAGGAGAGGCTGACTGGCTGGTCACCATTTTGGAAAAGGGCGGCCTGAGACCAGGACTCAGAGTAGCCTCGGGTTGGCTCCATCATGGGGCTCCTGGTGTCAGGGTGAGGCACAGCCATGGGAGGTATCCAGGGTCAGGGAGCCAAATTCAAGCCAGCAGGAGCCACCCAGAGTGTTGTGGGCTGAACAACTCAAGTCCCACCCTCGTAGCCAGAAGTGAGGATCAGTGGAGTTGAAAATGCAGGCTTGCTGGGATTATCCACCAGCCTGCTCTAATTATACTGCAGGCTTGCTGGGATCAACCAACACAGATCTGGGCTCTGTCTACCAGCGATAGCACATACATACCCTTAAGTGGACATTTTTTTCTTCCTTTCTGTGCTTTTTTTTTCTATCTTGATTGTTTTCTCTTGTGGTTATATGAGTGTGAATATTGTTTCTAGTTTTTTGTTGTTTTGTTCTGTTCTGATTCCTGTTTCTTCATTCTTTCTTTCCCTCCTGTCTTTTTCGCCAGTTTCCCAAAGATTGTGTAATGTTCCTTTGTACGTCAGCCTTCCTTCTAATCTGTTTCTATTCTTCTATCTCTCTATTTTTTCCTCTTAACCCTTTTAAATTTTCTCCCATGAAAGTAATTACTCCCATGGATAATTACTTTATACAACTTTCTGGTTTGTTTTAGATTTTGTTATATAACTACAAAGCTTGCTCATACAGTTAAAGGTGGTAAATTAATACTGGAGTTTGTCATTTTCTAGGCTGTGCTTGATGTGATTTCTATGGCTGATTGTACTACATTAGCCAAGATGATGTAGTTGTTCTAATCAATTGTTCTTCCTTGTATGAGAAGACCAAGATTGTCTGAGGGTCATAACCAAAACTATAGGCAAGTACAAAAGAAACTGGGGCTTGGCCAAAGAGGCACAACTTCTCATCCCCAATAAAATTTAAGAGGTAGGATCCTGCAACAGACTCAAGATCCAAAAGCCAGCTACATCTAGAACACATCAGTGAAAAGTAGTCATTTCCTAAGGAGTTCTCAATACTAGCAATAAAGCTACCAACCATAAGCAACTTGCAAGCATCAATGTTGAAACTAAACTACAAAAACAATACAAAATGAGAAGACACTTAAGCAAGATCCAGCCCTATATTTCCAGCTCACCCAAGGCAGACCCAGGGGACAGTGAGGTGGAACAATTTGAAAGCCAACCACCTTAACTCTCTGAAATTGTAACAGTGGGAGTAGCAAAGCAGAGGAAACAGATTTCTAGATACATATAAATTACTAAATCTGAATCAAGAAAATATAGAAATTCTAAATAACCCAATATCAGTCAATGAAATTTAAAATGTAATTAAAAACCCACCAACAAAGAAAAGCCAAGGGCTTGACAGATTCACTGCTGAATTCTACAAGAAATTTAGAGAAAATTTAATGCCATTATTCCTCAAACTCATTAATGAAACTCAAAGGGAAGCAGTACTTCCAAACTTATTCCTGGAAGCAAGTATCACCCTGATACCAAAACCAGAGAGGATCCAAACAAAAGAGAACTATAGGACCATATCTCTAATGACCATAGATGCAAAAATCCTCAATGAGATACTGGAAAACAGAATGCAGCAAATCACCAAGAAGATTATACACCATGACCAAGCAGGATTCCTCCAAGGGATGCAGGGATGGTTCAACATATGCAAATCAATAAACATAATACACCATATTAACAGAGATAAGGACAAAAACCAAGTGGTCATCTCAAAAGATGCAGAGCATTTGACAATGTGCAACACCCATTTATGATAAAAACCCTATAGGAAGTTGGAATAGATGATTTTATCTGAATCTGATAAAAGCCATCCATGACAAACAAATAGCCAGCATTATACTAAATAGTCAAAAACTAAAAGCCTTCACTCTAAAATCAGGAGCAAAACAAGGATGCCCACTATCACTATTCTTATTCAATATAGTTCTGGAAACATTAGCCACTGGTCATTTGAGAGATGCAAATTAAAACAACACTGAGATTCCATCTCACTCCAGAAAGAATGGCTGTCATCATGAAATCAACTAATAACAAATGCTGAAGGGGCTGTGTGGAAAAAGGAACCCTTCTCCACTGTTGGTGGGAGTGTAGACTGGTGCAACCACTGTGGAAATCAGTGTGGATATTCCTCGAAAAACTAGGATTAGAGATCCTATTTGATCCAGCTATTCCCCCTCTGGGTAGCTTCTCAAAAGAATTAAAAACATTACACCACAGCAATATATGCCCACCCAAGTTTATTGCACCACAATTTGTAATAGCTAAATCTTGGAAACAGCCCAAATGCCCATCAACCAATGAATGGATAAAAAAGATGTGTTTTTTTTATACAATGGAGTACTACTCAGCCATAAAGAAGGATAAACTTGAGACATTTCTAGGTAAATGGATGAACCTTGAGACCATACTCATAAGTGAAATAAATCAGACACACATGTAAGTATTGCATCATCTCCATGGTGTGAGATACTGAAAGAGTAAATAAGGATCAAAATGTACAATAGATATTGTGAAATAGGAAGAAATTATTCCAAAGGAAAGAGGAACTAGGGAAGGAGGAATGGGAAAGGAAGGAAGGGGAAAAATGATAAAAGAAGGATAAAATGGAAACAAAGCTTTGTAAATAAGGAAGGTAAGAGGAGTTGAAGGGAGGGGAGGGGATTGGAAAAGAAGAATAATCAAGATATATCAAATACAGATACAAATTGCCTATGATAAATATGATCACTATGTATATGTAAATTATACCAATAAACTCATTTTTTAAAAAAAAGACTTGAAACTTGAATAAATGCCTTACCACATTCATTACACTTCTGTGGATACTCTGATGTTTCACAAGTCTTGAAATGTGGTCCATAAGCCTTGTCACACACATTGTATTTGTATGATTTTTCTCCAGATGCATATTCTGATGCTTGGTAAGACATAAACACTACTTGAAGACTTTGCCACATCCATTAAATTGATAAGGTGCTCCTCCAGATGAATTCTTTGGTGAATCCTGAGAGCAGATAAATTACCTAAAGGTTTTTTACATTCAATAACTTTGTCCAGCTTTTCGCCATTATGAATTCTTTCATGACCCCAAAGGTGTAAACATTTGATAAAATCTTTATCACATAGTCCAAATTTGTGTAATTTTTCTCCAAAATGTATATCTTAATGTCTAGAATATATTACTTAAAGGATTTGCCATATTGGTTACATTTGTAAGGTTTGTCTGCAGTATGAATTCTTCGATGTACTGTAAGCCTGGAATTTTAACTAAAGATCACAAAACAAACATTAACTTGATATGTTTCCTCCCCAGTGTGGATTTTCTGATGTTAAGTCTGGCATGAACACTGGTTAAATAATTTCCACATTCATTACATTTGTAAGGATTCCCTCTAGTGTGAATTTTCTCATGTGACAAAGGTCTGAATATTTAATAAATATATTAAAGTAATATATAAATATATTATATATTATATTTATACATTATATATTATATTTATATATTATGTGTTATACGTTATGTATTATGTATTATATATTATATATTATATTTGTGTGGCTTCTCTCTTGTGTGAATTCTCCTGTCTTGTAAGATGACAATTTTGGTTAGAACTTGCCACATATACTTACATGCCTTTTCTCCAGTATTGATTCTCTAATGTTTGGAGGTTTGAGAACTATTTAAATATCACAACTTATAATATTCATTACATTTATAATTCTCTACTTGGAATGAATTCTCACATGAATACAGAGGACTGAATATTCATTACATTTATAGAAGAAAAGGATAAATCCTAGACACATTTGACCCACACAAAATTTGAATCAAGAAGATATATAAAATCTGAACATATGAATAGCAAACAATGTATCAAGTACCAAATCTCCCAAAACTAGGAAAACACCAGGACCCAACAAATTTACTGCTCTATTTTACTAGGCCTTTAAAGAACACCAGTGCTCCTTAAAACTTTCCATGAAATAGAAATGGAGGGATGCTTCCAAATTCATTTTACAAAGCCAGAATTATCCTGATACTAAAACCAGATAAAGACTCAATAAAAATAGAAAACTACAGAAAAGTACTCTGGAGGCACACAGATATAAAAAATCCTGAACAAGACACTTGCAAACAATTCAACAACACACTGGAAAGATGTACACCATGACGAAGTTTGTTTAAGTACAGGATGAAAGTTATGTTCTACCTATATAAATCCATAAATATAATTCACAACAGAGAAAAGAATAAAATGTTATGATTATGAAGAAAAAGCCTTTCACAAAATTAAACATCCTTTCTTTTTTTATTATTTTAAAGGGAAGAAAAAACAAAACAAATAAAAAAAGAACAAATTTTCAAAACAACATAATAGGAGGGTAACAATGGTTAATGCATTACATATTATTATCTTTAAGTTAGTTATTCAGGATACCAGATATTAGCATTCAATTGTCCAAACATTATTGGCACAAACCTTACTCTTCAATGAACTAAGTAAAATTGGTAGTGTATCTCTCTTAACCATCTTATATATATATACAATTTTTTTTCCTTTCCCTTCTTTCTTTTCCCTATTCCCCTATTCCAGTCTCTCTTTAATTTTGACCAGTTTCTTTTTGATTCACCATGTCTATTGTACATTTTGGATCTTATTTACTCTTTCAGTTTCTCATATTAGAGAGACAATACGATGCTTACACATGTGCGTCCGGTTTATTTCACTTATGAGTATTTTCTTGAGTTGCATCCATTTACCTATAAAAGTCTCCAGTTTATCCTTCTTTATGGCTGAATAGTACTCCATTGTATAAAAATACCACATCTTTTTTATCCATTCCTCGGTTGATGGGTGTTTGGGTTGTTTTCATGATCTGGCTATTACAAATTGTGCTGCTATAAACATGGGTGCACACATATCGCTGTGGTACGATGTTTTTAAGTCTTCTGGGAAGATACCCAGAAGGGGAACAGCTGGATCAAATGGGACCTCCAACCCTAGTTTTTTGAGGAATCTCCACACTGATTTCCACAGTGGTAAACAGCCTTTCTTGATAAAAGCCCTGAATAAGTATAGAAGGATCTTCCTCAAATTGATGACAGCCATATAGGACAAGCCACACTCATCGTCACACTAAATGAAGAAAACTGAAAGCATTACCTCTAAAATCAGTAATAACACAAGGGAGTTCACTCCTACCACTCTCACTCAATATAGTACTGTGCAACTGATATGATCATTTACATACAATACCCTAAAATTACACCAGAATACTCTTATATGTGACAAATTCAGAAAAGACAGGAGAAGGCATCAATACAAAAAATCAATAGATTCCTATTAATCAGTAATGAAACCACTGAGAAAGAAATCAGAAAAGTAATTCCATTTACAATTGCTTCAGAAAATACCTAGGAATCAATCTTACTAAGGTGAAATACTTCCATAACAAAAATGACAGAATGCTAAACACAAAACTAAAGGAGACATTAAAAAATGGAATGATCTCCTTCACTCATGCTTTGGCAGACCTAATATTGTTAAAATGGTCATATTGACAAAAGAGTTGCCAAAAGTGATCTGCAGATTTGATGCAATCAAATAAATTTTGCTATTGAATAGGACACGAGCTATTGCTGAAAAGCATACCGTATGTATTACATTTAAGGAATACGGAGTGGGCTGACTCCTGTCCCTGCAATATGTATGATACCCAGATCCTCAGAATATAATCTTCTTTGCCTGTAAGGTCTTTGTACATATAATTATTTAGGATAATATCATATGGACTCAAGATGGGTCCAAAATGCAAAAGACTGGTTTCCTTACAAGAAATGTACAGAAACAGAGAGAAGAAAGCCATGTGAAGAGGAAGACAGAGATTGAAGAAATGAAGGCACCATCAAGAAATGTTAAGTCAAGGGGGCACTCTAAGCAGCGATGAAACAGAATGTTCGGATCAGTGTTATCCAAATGACACTGGAAACTGGGCAAATCAGAGTTATCTGTAGGAACTGACTTCCTGCCCATATGATAAGCCATCCATTCCTTAGAGTAACTGTCTATAATGGATCAAAAAAAGCTAATGATGTCAGTGCTATGTGGCTTAATCTATAAACCCTCCTCCCAGCAGTATCCTGTTAGTGATACTCATCAAACCAGCTGCCTCTCAACCTGATGAGTGATTCAGCTGTCAAGTATGTATCTCTCATGGATTTGTCAGGCAGTGCTATTGCTGTGTATATACGCCCATGGATTTTGTCTCATGGCAATATTGAAGATTATTCACCCTCGTGAACCTGCCAAGTAAATCTCAATAAACTTTGCATCTTAGAAGCCACCTCTGGGTATTTTCAGACTCTCAGCCACCTATGCCAGTTCCACAACTCAGCTGGGCTTGAGTTCCAATATCAAACCTGTGCCAGTCAGTTGCAGGAGATAGAAATCTCAGATAAACCTGTTGAAGGTCCAACACTAGGGGTCACAATGGGTGGTTATTGCAAGATGGACATGGAGGAGGAGAGGTTAGGCTACTGGGAAGACCTCAAGCTGGAGCACAAACCCAAGCTGAGACTAGATCACACTGAAAAGCTAGACATCGAGTGACAAAAGTTGTACTTGGGTCCCAAAAACCCTGTGCTGGTTCCTCATGTGTCACAACACTGGGGTTGATTCCTCTCCCAGTACTGATGAGAAGGGGACCAAACCTTCCTAGCAGCCTGTAATGACTTAATAGGAGCAAACTGGAGGACATCCTGGCTGACTGGTATATTTACTTTTGGATTCTATTGCTTAGGTTGATACTGTTTTGTGAAGCTGACATGCCTAAAACATTTCTTGTTAGCAGACTTGTGATAGTATAACTGCAAATGCAGGATTAACTTCTTGTTTTCTGCTTGTACTAAGATAATTTTGTCATTCAAGTTCATGAAAAGGCTTAATGATTGGCCAGCCATATCTGAAATGTAGTAGATACAAGAACAAAAAGAAAAAAAAAACAGTTTTTTTTGAAAACAATATGAACAGCTTCATGATACAACAAAAAGAAACCAATAAGACAGAAATTGTACAAGTTATGTGTGAGAATACACTTTTGGTTTTAATACAGTTTTGTATGTTTCTATGGTAAAATAAGACTTTGTCCTAAAGTAAAATTACAAGGTGCTTTGAAAAGAAAAAAGGCAATGCCAACAAATTACATTAAGTCAAAATAGGATTGTGGAGAAAAAATTTTGTTTGAAAATCTATATGTGTAATTAAGTTGGTTACAATTTTTACAATATTTAAAACTTCTGGATATCTAACCTTGATTCATCTTGATGTCCCTTCATAAATATTGAAAGAAAAATATAATCCGTTGTGCTTAACATTGATTGCTTCTTGGTAATTTAGTAGTACTGAGTTAGGAAAACAAACATTTTGTAGTTAAATAAAATAATTTCTTGTGGTTTCTGACATCCTCATTTTTATTATTGTTTTTAAAGAAACCTACCATTGAGACAGTGCTACATCTAAAATTGATCTATCTGTGTTTTCTTTGACTAAATATGTATTCACATACATAATGTAGTAAATCTATTTGTGGTCATTAATATTGTATCTTTTTATTTTATGGAAAAAACAAAACAAAATTTCATAACAAAATAATAGGAGAACAACAACAGTAAATACATTGCATATTATTATCTTCAAAGTAGTTACTCAGAGTACAAGATACAGCATAAATATTCTCTAAACAGTATTAGCACAAACTTTTCTTTTCAATGAACTAAGAGACCCCAGTAGTATAACTAACTTATAGTTTTTTTCCTTTCCCTTCCTTCCTTTCCCCTTCCCCCCAGCCTAGTTCCTCTTTCCTTTTGAAAACTTTCTTCCCATTTCACAATATCTATTGCATATTTTGGATCTTATTTACTCTTTCAGTATTTCACACCAGGGAGACAATACGTTTACACATGAAAGTCTGATTTATTTCACTTATGAGTGTGGTCTCAAGTTGTATCCATTTACCTATAAACGCCTCAAGTTTATCCTTCTTTATGGCTGAGCAGTACTCCACTTACTAAAAAGACCATATCTTTTTTATCCATTCCTTGGTTGATGGGCATTTGGGTTGTTTCCAAGATTTAGCTATTACAAATTGTGCTGCTACACAAATGGTGCACATATATCACCATGATATAATGTTTTTAATTCTTCTGGGAAGATACCCAGAAGGGGAATAGCTGGGTTGAATGGGGCCTCTAATCCTAGTTTTTTGGGAAATCTCCATATTGATTTCCAAAGTGGTTGCACCAGTCTACACTCCCACCAATAGTGGAGAAGGGTTCCTTTTTCCCCACAGCCCCTCCAGCATTTGTTATTGGATGATTTCTTGATGACAGCCATTCTTTCTGGAGTGAGAGGGAATCTCAGCATTGTTTTAATTTGCACCTCTTGAATGACCAATGATGTTGAACTTTTTTTTATATATTTATTTGCCATTTGTATTTCTTCATCTGAGAAGTACATATTCACCTCAGATGCCCATTTTTGGAGACAGTCTTTGAATTTTGGGGGTCTGATTTTTTAAATTCTTTATATGTTCTAGATATAAGTCCTTTGTCTGAGGGAAAATTGCCTAAAATATTTCCCCATTCTGTAGGTTTGTCTTTTCACTCTGTTGGTGATTTCTTTTGCTGTGCAAAAGCTTTTTAATAAAATGAGATCCCACTTGTTGATTCTTTGTAGTATTTTCTGTTCAATCTGGGCTTTGTTCATGAAGTCTCTGCCTATACTTACGTCTTCAAGGTTTCTACTTTTTTTCTCTTCCAGCAGATTTAGTGTTTGTTTATTTATTTATTTATTTTAATTTATTTTTTTTTGTGGGCACCAGGGGTCAACCTCAGGACCTCGCACGCCAGCAGGCTCCCGTGCCGCTGAGCAATATCACCAGCCCTTTTCTCGTATGTGGGTTCCGGGAGTCGAACTCGGGCCCTCGCGCTTTCCAGGCAGGCGTTTACGCCGCTGGGCCATCTCACTGGCCCTGTGTTTATATTTTAATACTTAGATCTTCGATCCATTTTTATTTTAGTTTAGTGCATGGTGATAGGCATGGGTCTAGTTTTAGTCTTTGGCATGTGGAAAGTCATTTTTTCCAGCACCATTTATTAAAGAGGCTATCTTTCTTCCGGTGAACATGTTTGGCCCCTTTGTCAAAGGTAAGGTGGCTGAGTGTGTTTGGAACTGTGTCTGCATCTTCTTTCTGTTCCACTGGTCCTCAGGTCTGCTTTTTGGCAGTACCATGCTGATTTTATCACAGTAGCTTTGTGGTATAATTTCAAGTCAGGGACTGTGATGCCCCCGCCTCACCTTTGTTGCCCAGAATTGTTTGCTATCCTAGGCATCTTATGGTTCCAAATGAATTTTAGGATTGTTTTCTCTAGTTCTGTGAGGTATGCTAATGGTATTTTGATTGGGACTGCATTAAATCTTTATAACAATTTGTGAAGTATGGCCATTTTCACTATGTTAGTTCTTCCTATCCATGAACAAGGGATTTCTTTCAAATTTTCTGATATCCTCTTCAATCTCCTTTTTCAGAGTACTGTAATTTTCAATTTATAAATCTTTTATTTCCTTTGTTAGGTTGATTCCTAAGTATTTCATTTTTTTGGATGCTATTGTGAAGGGTGTGGTTTTCCTAATTTCTCTCTCAGTGAGTTTGTTATTTGTGTACAAGAAGGATATTGATTTTTGAGTGCTGACTTTGTATACAGCTACACTACTGAATTTGGTTATTAAATCTTCAAGTCTGACAGCCAGGCTCTGGGCACACGGGCACACACATGCCTTTGGATGGCAGAGTAATCAGTGAGACCAGCAACGTGGAAGTGTCTGAAGCAGCAGCGAGGAGCCAACAGTTGGGCTCTGGAGAACTCCACCAACAGAAGACCAGTCCCAGCCCCCACATCCAGAGGCCAAGATCATCTCCATACCCAGCACATTTCTGGGATCTAACATGGACACTCTCACAGAACTGTAAACACCAGAGGTATTTTACTACTTTTATTCTCCCTTGTTTGTCTGATTGGCTATCCCTTTCCTGTCTGGTTGGATGTTGTCTTGTTTTGTTTTGTATTTTGTGGTTATTTTTGTTTTGGAGTTTTTTTCTCTTCTCTCTTGTCTCCTTTTTTCTTTCTGTTCTTTTTTTGTTCTCTTTTTCTTTCTTCTTTTTTTCACTGTTTAGAATTTTTACCTTTCTTTTTCATTTTCTTCTATTGATCCTCTTTCTCTCTTTGCTCAACTACTTCTTGAATTTAAAATTTCAAGTGAGTAAACATTCTCTCTTCCCATTCTAATTACTCCTCCACATTCTCTTTCTTTCTTTCCCTCCTGTGTCCTCCAGTTTTCCAAAAGTCAGGTGACCATTCTTTGACCTTCAGCCTTGACTTTACTATATTTGACCTCAATCATCACTTTAGTCTGTCCTCTACCCATTTCAACTCCCCTGCCCCCCACAGAAGGGTAAAATCACTCCACTAAGGGGAAAATCACTGCATACAACTACATGGTGTGTTTGATTTTATTATATAGCTTTAGAGTTTGCTCCTGTGGTTGGAGGTAACAGGTTAATGGTTACCATAGTTCATCAGTAGTTAAGCTGTGCTTGAAACTATTGTTATTACCAACTGCACTACTTTAGCCAGGATGTCATACATATTATGATCAGTTTTTCTCCCCTGTATGATAACACTGTGATTGTATGGGGTCATAATCAGCATTACAACCCAGTACCAAAGGATTGAGTGCTGAGCCAAATAGTAACTTGGCATCCTTTACAAATTGGGAAAGTAGGTTCTTGGGATAGCTATAAAGAACCACCTACATCTAGAGAACATCCCTGAAGAACAGATAGCTCCTAGGGAAGCCTCAATACTAGTGATAAAGCTATATATCATAAGAAATCAGCAAGAATCAACATAGAAAACAAAATAAAATTAAAAAGAGAAAATAGAGAAGTGATAAGATGCAGAAACAAAATGCAACCCCAGACCCCCAGCCCACTCAGGACAAACCCAGAACTCAATGAGATAGATGAAATTGGAAGTCCAACACTGGAACTTTCTGAACAGCAACAGAAGTGAAAAAACAAGTGAAAAAAGCTATAGAGAAAATAATCTCTCAGGTACAAAAATAAAAGATGCTTAAAATCAAAGTTATTATAGAAGACACAGATAAAAGAATAGACGAGCTTAGAAAAATGATGGAAACAAAAAAATGCCCAACATAGGAAAGAAATGGAATCCAAGAAACAGATCCAAACAGAAATCCAGGAGATTAAAACCTCCATTGAAAGTATATGCAACAAATTGAATGAAGGAGAGGATAGAATTTCAGATCTTGAAGACAGAATTGCAGCTAGTGATCATGAAAAGAAAGATATCTTAAAAATAGCAAGAGACCATGAAAAACCAATCCAACAGCTACAAGATGAAAAAAGAAGAATAACATAAGATTGATTTGGATCAATGAGAAAGCTGGAGACAGCACAAATGCAATAAAAATCTCCTCACAAAAATAATGGCAGAAAACTTCTCAAGCATGGATAAAGAATCTGACATACAAATAAATGAAGCATATAGAACTTCAAACAGCCATGACCAAAATAAAACTACACCAAGACATATAATAATCAAGATTCCAGAAATTCAGCACAAGAACAGAATATTAAAAGCAGTTAGAGAAAAGAAACAGATCACCTATAAAGGAAAGCCCATCAGAATCAAGGCAGACATCTTAACACAAACTCTCAAGTCAAGAAGATCTTGGAGTGAAGTATTTCAAGTCCTGAAAGAAAACAACTTCCAAACCAGATTGAGGTACCCTACAAAACTATCTTTCAAAATTAATGGAGAAATAAGATACTTCCATGACAAAGAACAATTGAAGAAATTCATGACCACCAAACCAAAACTACAAAGGGTACTGAAAGATATTCTAGACAGAGATAAATGTGACCACAATTCCAAGAACAATAATAGAAAGAAACCACTAGGCATGGCAAGGGGAAAACAGAGGGGGAAAAGTAGGGAACCAACAGCAGGAAAATAACATGACAAAGGTAAGCCAATACATATCAGTTATAACCATCAATATAAATGACCTCAATTCACCAATCAAAAGAAACAGACTGGCAGAATGGATCAAGAAACAAGATCCAACAGTATGCTGTATACAAGAAACACATTTAACTCAAAAAGAAATTCATAGACTGAAAGTCAAAAGAAGGAAAACAATCTTCCATGAAACAGGAACACAGAAAAAAGCAGGGGTAGCTATTCTGTTTGCAGACAATGTGAACTTCAAATCAAGAATGATCAATAGAGATAAAGAAGTTCACTACATACTTGTTAGGGGAAAAATTCAAGAAGAAGAGATAACAATCATAAATATGTATGCACCAAATACAGGAGCACCCAACTATATAAGACAATTATTAATAGACACAAAAAATCAAATAAGCAATAACACAATTATAACAGGAGACCTTAATACCCCATTGTCACAAAGAGATCGATTAACCAGACAAAAAAATCAGCAAAGAAATATCAGAACTGAACCAAACCTGTGAACAAGTGGACTTAGTAGATGTTTTCGAAGTGCTCCACCCAGCAACATCAGAATACACATTCTTCTCAGCTGCACATGGGATGTTTTCTAAAATATACCACATACTAGCCCACAGAACATGCTTAAGTAAATGCAAAGGAATTGAAATTATCCCATGCATATTATCTGACCATAGTTCAATAAAATTGGAAATTAATGGCAAAATAAACTTCAAAAACTCCATAAACACATGCACTCTAAATAACACCCTCCTAAACAACCAATGGGTCACACATGAAATTAAGGAAGAAATTAAATAATATCTACAACTACATGAGAATGCAGATAGAGCATACTGGAATGTATAGGATTCAATGAAAGCATACCTAAGGGGGAAATTTATAGTGGTAAATTCTCACACAAGGAAAACAGAATGAGCACAAATAAACAACTTAATGTTACACCTCAATCTTCTAGAAAAAGAAGAGCAAGATAAGCCCAAAGCCCATACAAGGCAGGAAATTACAAAGATCAGAGCAGAAATTAATGCAATTGAGACTAAGAAAACAATCCAAAGAATTAATGAATCAAAGAGTTGGTTCTTTGAAAGAATAAATAAAATTGATAAACCATTAGCCAACATCATCAAAAAAATGAAAGAAAAGACTCAAATTCATGCAATGAGGAATGAAAAGGGTGAAATCATTACAGATCCTGTGCAAATTCAGAAGATCATCAATACCTACTTCAAAAATCTTTACTTGCATAGGATGGAAAACAGAAGAAATGGACAGATTCCTAGATATGTATGAATTACCAAAGCTGAATCAAGAAGATATAAAAATTCTGAATAACCCAATATTAGTTAATGAGATTGAAAATGTAATTAAGAACTTACCAACAAAGAAAAGCCCAGGTCCTGATGGGTTCCCAGCTGAATTCTACAAGAAATTTAGAGAACATTTTATGCCAATACTCCTCAAACTCTTTAATGAAATTGAAAGAGAAGCGATACTTTCTAACTCATTCCTGGAGGCAAGTATTACCCTCATATGAAAACCAGAGAAAGATCCAACTGAAAAAGAGAACTACAGGCCAATCTCCCTAATGAACATAGATGCAAAAATCCTCAATAAAATACTAGCAAACAGAATGCAGCAAGTCATCAAGACGATTATACACCATGACCAAGTGGGATTCATCCCAGGAATGCAGGGATGGTTCAACATATGCAAATCAATAAATGTAATGCACCATATCAACAGAACTAAAGACAAAAATCACATGATCATCTCAATAGATGCGGAAAAAGCTTTTGATAAAGTCCAACACTCATTCATGATAAAAACCCTACAGAAAACTGGAGTAGATGGTCTGTACCTCAATCTGATAAAAGCCGTCTATGACAAACTAACAGCCAACATCATACTAAATGGACAAAAACTGAAATCTTTTACTCTAAAATCAGGAACAAGATAAGGATGTTCACTATCACCACTCCTATTCAGTATAGTTCTGGAAACATTAGCCAGAGCAATTAGACAAGAGAGAGAAATAAAAGCATTAAGATAGGAAAGGAAGAAGTTAAATTATCATTATTTGCAGAGGACATGATACTCTACATAGAAGACCCATAAAACACCACCAAAAGACTTCTAGATTTAATAACCAAATAAGTAGCATAGATGGATACAATTTCAACACTCCAAAACCAATAGCATTCCTGTACACAAACAACAAACTCACTGAGAGAGAAATCAGGAAAATAACACCCTTCACAATAGCATCCAAAAAATGAAATACTTAGGAATCCATCTAACAAAGGAAGTAAAGGATCTATATATGGAAAATTACAGTACTCTGAAAAAGGGACATTGAAGAGGATATCAGAAAATGGAAGGATATCCCTTGTTCATGGATAGGAAGAACCAACATAGTGAAAATGGCCATACTCCCAAAATTGTTATACAGATTTAATGCAATCCCAATCAAAATACCATTAGTATTCCTCACAGAACTAGATAAACCATTCCTAAAATTCATTTGGAACCAGAAGAGACCTAGATAAACAAAAGCAATTCTGGGCAACAAAGGTAAGGCAGGAGGCATCACAATCCCTGACTTGAAATTATACTACAAAGCTACTGTGATAAAATCAGCATGGTACCAGCAAAAAAACAGTCCTGAGGACCAGTGGAACAGATTAGAAGATGCAGACACAACTACAAACACACTCAGCCACCTTATCTTTGACAAAGGGGCCAAATATGTTCACTGGAAGAAAGATAGCCTTTTTAATAAATGGTGCTGGAAAAACTGGCTTTCTACATGCCGAAGACTAAAACTAGACTCATGCCTATCACCATGCACTAAAGTAAAGTGGATAAAGGTCTAAATATTAAAATAGATGTACTAAATCTACTGAAGAGAAAGTAGGTAGAAATCTTGAAGACATAGGTGTAGGCAGACACTTCATGAGCAAAACCCAAACTGCCCAGGAAACACTTTAAGAATCAACAACTTGGATCTCATCTTATTAAAAAAAAAAAAAAACTTTTGCCCATCAAAATAAATCACCAACAGAGTGAAAAGACGAACCCACAGAGTGGGAAAATATTTTAGCCACTGTCTCTCAGATGAAGGACTTCTATCTAGAACATATACAGAATTGAAAAAAATCATATCCTCTCAAATTCAAGGGCTCTATCCAAAAATGGGCATCTGAGATGAATAAGCACTTCTCAGCACTTCTCAGAGGAAACAGAAATGGCTAATAAATATATGAAAAAATATTCAACTTCATTGGTCATTCAAGAGATGCAAATTAGAACAATGCTGAGATTCCACCTCACTCCAGAAAGAATGGCTGTCATCAAGAAATCAACCAATAACAAATGCGGGAGGGGCTGTAGGGAGAAAGGAACCTTTCTCCACTGTTGGTGAGAGTGTAGACCAGTGCAACCACTTTGGAAATCAATATGGAGATTCCTGAAAAAACTACTATTGGAGCTATTTTCTGGGTATTTTCCCAGAAGTATTAAAAACATCTTACCACAGCAATATATGTGCATGCATGTTTATAGCAGCACAATTTGTAATAGCTAAATCTTGGAAACAATGCAAATGCCCATCAACCAAGGAATGGATAAAAAAAAAGGTGTGGTCTTTTTATACAGTGGAGTACTACTCAGCCATAAAGAAATATAAACTTGAGACTTTTATAGGTAAATTGATGCAACTTGGGACCATACTCATAAGCGAAATAAATCAGACTTGCATGTGTAAACATCATATTGTCTCCCTAGTGTAAGAATCTGAAAGTGTATATAAGATCCAAAATGTACAATAGATATCATGAAATGGGAAGAAACTGTTCAAAAGGAAAGAGAAACTGGGATGGGGGAAAGGAGAAAAGAAGGAAGGGAAAAGGAAAAATAAATAAATAAATAAATAAAATAGGTAAGATATTTATACTACTAATTTCTACTAGTTCTTTGAAAATTTTTCTCCTATATTGTTTGATCGATTTCTCATACCTGTATCTTGTAATCTGAGCAACTACTTTGAAGATAACAATAAGCAATGTACTGACCATTGTTACTCTTCTACTATCTTATTTTGAAATTTTGTATCATTGTTTTTATTGTTATTCTCTTTAAAATAAAAAAATCTATAAGCCTTGTGGTGGAGTTTTGGGGGGTCTTCTATGTACAGTATCATGTCATCTGCAAATAATGATAATTTAACTTCTTCCTTTCCTATTCTTATAACTTTTGTTTCTCCCTGTTATCTAACTGCTCTGGCTAATGTTTCCAGAATTATATTGAATAGGAGTGGTGATAATGGATGTACTTGTTGAACCATCCCTGAATCCCTGAGATGAACCCTACTTGGTCATGGTGTATGATATTCCTAATGATTTGCTACATTCTGTTTGCCAGTATCTTAATGAGGACTTTTTGCATCTATGTTCATTAGTGAGATTTTTCTGTAGTTCTCTTTATTGTTTAGGTCCTTCTCTAGTTTTATCAGGGTAATACTTGCTTCAAGGAATGAATTTGGGAGTATTGTTTCCCTTAAATTTTCACTAAAGAGTTTCAGCTATAGTGGCATTAAATTTTTTCTAAATTTCTTGCAGAATTCAACAGTGAATCCATCAGGACCTGGGCTTTTCTTTGTTAGAAAACTTTTAATTACATTTTCAATTTCATTTACTGACCTTGGGTTATTTTGAATTTTTATCTTCTTGATTCAGTTTTGGAAATTCATATGTGTCTAGGATCTTGTCCATTTCTTCTGTGTTTTCCATCTTATTAGAGTAGAAGTTCTTGAAGTAGATATTGATGATCTTCTGGATTTCTGCAAGATCCATTGGGGTTTCCCCCCTTTCATTCCTAATTGCTTGAATTTGAGTCTTTACTCTTTTTGATGAGGTTGGCCATGGGTTTATCAATTTTATTTAATTTTTCAAAGAATCACCTCTGTGATTCATTGATTCTTTGTGTTGTTTTCTTAGTCTCAATTGCATTAATTTCTACTCTTATCTATATAATTTCCTCTCTCCTATGAGCTTTGGGTTTGATTTGTTCTCCTTTTTCTAGAAGTCTGACATTGGACATCAGGGTGTTTATGTTGAGCTCTTTCTGTTTCCCAATGTGAGAATTCATCACTATAAATTTCCCTCATGGGACTGCTTTTATTGTGTCCAAAAAGCTCCAGTATGTTGTGTTAGCATGATTGTTTAATTGTAGATACTGTTTAATTTCCTCTGTGACCCATTGGTTGTTTAGGAGGGTGTTTAATTACCAATTGTTTAGGTAGTTTTTCTAGTTTCTTTTGCTCTTGATTTCCAATTTCATTGCACTATGGCCATATATTATACATAGGATAATTTCAATTCCTTTGCATTTACCTGAGCATGTTTTATGGGGTAATAGGTGGTGTATTTTGGAGAACATCTCATGTGGAGCTGAGAAGAATGTGTATTCTGATGCTGCTGCGTGGAACACTTTGAAAACATAAGTCCATTTGTTCACAGGTTTGTTTTAATTCCGATATTTCTTTTTGATTTTGTGTCTAGTTGATCTATCTAATTGTGAGACTGAGGTATTAAGATCCTCCATTACAACTGCGTTAGTGCTTACTTGGTTTTTCATGTCTGTTAGTATTTGTTTTATGTAGTTGGGTGCATCAGTATTTGGTGCATATATATTTATGAGTCTTATTGCTTCTTCTTGTAATTTACCCTTGACAAGTATGTAGTGACTTTCTTTGTGCCATTTAATCAGTCTTGGCTCAAAGTTCCCATTGTCTGAAAATAGAATAACTACTCCTGCTTTTTTCTGGGTTCCTGTTGCATGGAGTATTATTTTCCATCCTTTGACTTTCACTCTATGAATTTCTTTTTGAATTCAATGTGTTTCTTGAATGCAGCATATTTTTGGTTCTTGCTTCTTGATCCATTCTGCCAGTCTGTTTCTTTTGATTTGTGAGTTGAGACCATTTACATTGATAGTTACAACTGATATGTATTGGCTTATCTTTTTCATTTTATTTTCCTGTTGTTCTTTCCCTGTCTTTCCCCTCTGTTTAATTGCATGCCGTTCCTGGTGGCTTCTTTGTATTGGTGTTCTTGTGCTTGTGGTCTTTGTTTTCTCTTTCTAATACATCCTTCAGAGCATTCTGAAGAGCTGGTTTGGTGGTCATGAATTTCTTCAGTTGTTATTTGTCATGGAAGTATCTTATTTCTCCATTAATTTTGAAAGATAGTTTTGCAGGGTACATCAATCGGGTTTGGAGGTTGTTTTATTTTAGGGCTTGAAATACCTCATTCCAAGCTTTCCTTGATTTGAGGGTTTGTGTTGAGAAGTCTGCCATGATTCTGATGGTAATTCCTTTATAGGTGATATGTTTCTTTTCTCTAACTACTTCTAATATTCTATTCTTTGCTGAATTTCTGGAATCTTGATTGTTATATGCCTTGGTATAAATTTATTTTGGTCAGGGCTGTTTGGAGTTCTATGTGCTTCATTTATTTGTATGTCAAATTCTTCATCCATATTTAAGAAGTTTTCTATATGCTTCGTTTATTTGTATGTCAAATTCTTTATCCATGTTTGGGAAGTTTTCTCTCATTTTTTCTGTTGAGGTTTTTTATGGCTTTTGAGCTATCTCCAGCTTTCTCACTGACTCCATCAATCTTATGTTGTTCTTCTTTGCTTCATCTTATAGCTGTTGGATTGATTTTTCATGGTGTCTTGCTGTTTTTAAGGTATCTTTATTTTCATGGTCACTAGCCGCAATCCTGTCTTCTAGATCTGACATTCTATCCTCGCCTTTATTCAATCTTTTGCATATACTTTCAATGGAGTTTTTAATCTCCTGGATTTCTGTTTGGATCTGTTTCATGGATTACATTCCTTTTCTATGTTGGGCATTCATGGTTTCTGTCATTTTCCTGAGCTCCTCTATTTCGTTTTAATCTGTGTCTGCTTTAATGTCTTTCATTTCATCATTTCTTTTTGCAATTTAGTGATTATTTTTTCTCTTCCCTTTGTTTTTTCACTTCTGTTGCTATCATTTCAGAAAGTTCCAGTACTTTCTTCCAATTTCCTCTGTGTCATTGTGCTCTGGACTTGTCCTGGGTAGGCTGGGGGTCTAGGGTGGCATTTTGCTTCTACACCTTGTCATTTTCTGTTTTCTATTTTTTATTTTATTTTGTTTTCTATGTTGATACTTGTAGATTTCTTATGGTAGATAGCTTTGTCCCTAGTATTGAGGCTTCCCTAGGAAATGTCTCTTCCTCAAGGATGTCTCTAGATGTAGGTGGTTCTTGGTCTTTGTGTCTATTCCAAGAACCTACCTTCCCAATGAATTAAGGGTGAGAAGCTGCTATCTATTTGGCTCAGCACCCAGTCTTTTGGTACTGGACTACAGTGATGGTTATGACCACATGCAATCACATTTTTGTCATACAAGGGAGAAAAACTGATTATAACAAGTATAACATCCTGAATAAAGTAATACAGTTAGCAATAACAATAGTCTCAAGCATATCCTGACTGCTACAAACTGTGGTAACTATTAACCTGATACCTTTAACTATAGGAGGAAATTCTACAGTTACATAACAAAATCAAACATATACCAGGAACTTGTATGCAATGATTTTCCTCCTAGTGAGTGATTTTATCCTGTTTTGTGGGTGGGGTTAAGAGGGATAGGGGACAAGATAGAGAGATGAATGAGGTCAAATATAGTAGGAGCAAAGCTGCAGGGCAAAGGATGATCACCCAAATTTTGGGAAACTGGAGGACACAGGAGGGAAAGAAGGGAAGAGAAAGCAAAGGAGTATTGAAGTGAACCATAAAGAGATGAGACAATGTTTACTCACATGAAAGCATCATAAAATCACACAAGATAGTTGAAGAAAGAGAGAAATAAGACAAGTAGAAGAAAATAAAAAAAGGTAAGAAATCTAAGTTGTGAAAGAAAGAGAAAAAAGAGAGAAAAAATAAAAAACAAAAATAACCACAAAAAACAAAAGAGACAAAAACAGAACAAAAAACAAATAAAAATCCAGACCAAAAAAGGATAACCAATCAACTAAACAGAGAAAAATAAAAGTAGTAAAATTCCTCTGCTGTTTACAGTTCTGTGATAGGTCCAAGTCAGATTCCTGAAAAATGTTGTGTACTCCAGCCAAGTTTGCAGTAGGATTTGTGCTGGGTATGGAGCTCATCTTGGCCTCTGGATGTGGGGACTGGGACTGGTTTGTTGCTAGAGTTCTCCCCAAGCCCTTTGATAAAAATTGACGACCCCAACTGCCCACTTCTAGTCCACGTGTCTGTTTGCCAAAGCACAAGGCTGGTTCACCTAACTTACCAACTTCTAGCTCATATTCTCACTGCTGCTTCGGACTTTTCCATTACACTGGTCCCACCTGCCCACCATGTGTGCCCCCCACCCTGGGGTTTTGCTGGGTCCCTTGGGTCCCACTTAGGCTGAGCTGGCGTGTGCCAATATTGTATCTTAAACCTGTTAAAAGTCTGACACTATTCATTAATATTTGAGCAAGGAAACAATTACATTGAACTCTGAATCATCCTGTAGCTACCCAAATCAGGCATAATCCTGTGATACAGAGCATTGCCAAATGGACTTCCAAATAAGGGACTAATGTTTGGGACCCAGTGTCCCACAACTTGCTGTCCGAACAGATATGGAGAATGAAGAGGAAGGGGAAACGCCTCTGCAGACCACAGTAATTGTGTGTTTGTGGCTCTGTAGATGGACAGAATTCAGGGTGAAGGAATATAGTATTTATTACTTTTGTCTTCTGAACAATGAGGTGTGGGGAGCTGCAAAATTGCTTCAAAGGCTGGACATCTGAGGACACATGTTTGGTGCAGGTGCACAGTGGGATACACTTACATAAGCATGACCTAGCATACACAACTGCACACGTGCTAGGCAGTTATGACAGTACACAAGAATGTAAACCTTGACAATGGCTAATATGTACAAGCTCGACAATAAAGAAGCTGCTTCCTGCTGTTGCTGACATCTGCTCTCCGTGCTTTCCTTCCTCTGGGGACCTCACCCACAAAAATATCCCCTCAGCCCCCAACCACAAAATGACGTAACTATGCCTATCTCTTAGCACTGCTCTGATGTATAAATAATACAATTTATGTCCAGCATTTAACATAAAATGCTGAACAATACGGGAACTGAGATTGGTTCTGCTTCACGTAAGTGGGTTTGAGACTGACAGGAAATTGTGCAGCACGTTCTACCTTGTGACACAGTTTCAGGTGGAAAATTCTGCTAAGCACTAGGGAGAAGTGGCTGGCTTGTAAATGAAGGAAGAAGCAGTACTGCATGTGTACGGGTGCTGATGCACAGCTGCTCTGAAATATATGAACAAGTAAAACCTGGAGAGCATATGGACAAATGAATGGCAGCCATATACAGTATTTGAGAAACAGGGTAAGAATTTTCCGTTTTTCTTTTTTGTAAATTAAGAGGATCAAAAGTATATCTCACTTTTCACATCTGTGCTAGAACATTTACATTACCGTTATTTTAAATAAATCATCAGGAATGTTAGGAAACATAGTGGTCTTTTAAAGTAAAGAAACTGGGGCCCTCAGAAGGGCTTCTTCTTAGACACTACACCTTCATTACTGGGAACCCTAAACAGACCTGCAGGAGAATCTATCCATTGATGAAATAAGAATCAAGACTGGATTTCTTGATAAACAGCTTGTTTGTTTGTTTGTTTGTTTTCTCTCTCAACAGATTATTGTATCTTAGTAACAAAAAATGGACTTAATTTTAAGTTTCTGTGTGCAGGTATGTGCATGAAAAGACAGTCTATGAGTGTTAAGTGCATGAAAAGATACAATTTATAAATATAGTCTGACTGCTATCCACAGAGACCAGGGAAGGATGGGTTTCAGCTGTCCTAATATTTCTCCAGAAACATGAGTTTCAAGCATATCTGTTATTGGATAAATGGGATGGTATATTTTTGAAATTAGTAGTACATAGAGAAAAGATTAATGGACAAAAATAATCTATCTCTCCAGATCTTGATACTTGTATTCTTAAGTCTTTGGGAGCCTGGATGGGGAAAAAAACATAATAATTTCATTTAAAAAATTTTTTATTAAACTTTCAACTTTATCATCTCAGGCCTCTCATCTGATTTTACCTACTTTGTAGAACACAGTGAACACAATGTGTAATTTCTGAAATTACGTAAGGATGAGAAATATGTTGTGAGAAAATTTGCTAGTAGGTGCTTTGCAGTAATGTGTGATTAACCTCTCTGAAATGAGGTGTTGAATTACAGACATTTATTTCCTTCTAAGAGTCTGTAACTACTTCTTCAATTCACCAAAATATAGAAGTAACTCACATCAATAGTAATGCTCTTTGACTTATGAAGATGAAAGAAAAAATGAGTATATTTAATAAGAATACAAAGTTCAAATGTATGTTTTCCTATATGTAGGAATAAGAACTGTTTAAATTTTGGGGTAACATTCAGTATCTAACCTGAGTACTGATACATCTAGTCAGTGAACTTCATTGAATTCAGATGAACAAATGCAAAGTTAAAATTAGTGGACATTTCCTTACAAAAAGTTGACTAATTTTATGAGCCAGGAAACTACACAACTGTTTAGGTAAAGAAGAAAATTTACTAGTGGAGTATAGAAAAAATAATCCTCTGGGTTGAATAGGACTGTTAGAGCTGGAAGTTTCTTCTGAAACTACAAAATACCTTACTAATAGACCCAATTTGCCTTCTTCTACAGCCTGCCTAGGGCTTCACCTGCCCTTTGATTCTGCATCTGTGGATACAGAGGCACTTACCAGATGCACATGGCAGGGGAGGACTCAGTATGCCTGGGAAGATCCTGCACTAGTTTAGGGAAGGATGTCTTAAATCATCTCTCTGTAGGCCTGTAATTTTAGAGTCTATAAAAAGGTAACAAGGTCCTTCTGGGAGGAGAGAAATGTGAAGTCCCCAGTGGAGTAATTTCTGTGTCTGAATCCTACTTTACTCTCTGTGGGGTAATAGCAATCTAGGAAAAGTTGTGCTCAAAACTTTTCTCTTAAGTTTCCTTTACTCTTCCACAGGGAGGAATCCCAAGATTTCCAACATGTAGTTAATCCCAAATTATCCCATTTTGATTCTAAGATCAAATTAATCCAAAATAATTTCACACTGTGTAATGACTCATCTCTGGGCCAAGATAGTCTTGGCACCTTCTGTTCCCAGTGGCTGTGAGGGGCTCTCTCTTCACGAGGTCTGTCGTTACGTGGAGTAAATAGTTTCTTGGAGTATTGGTTCTGTATGCCATGAATTCAAACTCTCAGTTTCAGGATGCAAACTGTGATGAGATTTGAAAGTGAATTTTAACAGAAAATGAAAAAGTAGCGGCAGAGCTGCATGTGGGGTTGAAGGAATCAGAGACGGATTGAATTTAACTGAGACTGAGGCAGAGCCTGAGCTTTGAATGATTGGCCTTCATCCTCCATAGTGAAGTTTGGAAATGGCCTGCACTTTCTCTGAAAGATAGTATCTAAAATTATGCTTCATTTTCTTCTGTAGTTTATACAGTATTAAATGTATATATATATAAATTATGATGAGACCTAGGACAAAGTAGAAGCTTATGACTTACAGTCCAACTTTTAGTCAAACCTATTCATGTTCCAGGTATTGGAATGAGAAGAAACTATTTTAAAGCAACTAGTATAATGAATTAAAAGTTAAACCAGATATAATGTGTGGAACTATCAGTTGTTTGCAGAACATTGGAAACAAAAAAGGGAATAAATGCACATACAATAATTGAAACCTATATCATCTACAATCCAGTATTTCACATATACGGGCCTGAGGAAGATTGGAATTTGCAGAGCAAGCAATCCTACTATTGAAAATCGTTTTAAGTATCAAGAGCATAAGTGGTTGGCCAAGCACTCTGATATACATTTAATTAGGTAGGACTTCTCTGGGGAGGAGGAAGCCCACAGCCTGTTGTGCTTTGGAAAAAGTGCATCCTTATGTCCAGCCCCTCCCTGCTCCAGTCACACCTCTGCCCTTTAGCAGGCTGGGTTTCTGGCCTACTCCCTGGCATGGCCCATTATCACCCAGGTGCCAAGTGGCCCCAGACCCTCATGCACACACATTCCCTGGGTTGAGGGTGGGGTGGCTCCTGAAGTTGGCTGTGGCAGAGAGTCTGTGGCTGTGCTTTATGTAAGCTGCTTTTTATTCTGATTCCAAAACAGTTTTCTGGAGAAGGAGGAGAGGCAAAAATACCCAATTTCCACTGTGGACTTCCTGTGACTTCAGGTGAGTGACTCCACCTCTCTAGGTCTTAGTTTCTCTGAATGTAGAGGGAAAATTGTACCCATTTCTGCTAATTGTAAGGATTAAATAAGATTTTACAAACACACCAACACTTGGGTACTACTTCTAACCAACAGGAGTCTCTGGGGAGTGATTTTCAGATATTAGATTTCATATAACCTTCAGGGACATTTTAAGATGTAGCCACAATATACAATAATTGTTCAAAGCCAGTACCTCTGAAGTAGATCAACATAGGTTAGAATTAACCTGTTCTATATTTATGGAGCCTCGAGTAAATTTTTAGCATCTCAGAGATTCCCTTTACTTGTCCATATGATGGGCATGATAGCACTGACTTCCCAGGTATATTATGAGAATTAAATAAAGTTTGTAGTACCGTTTTGAAACAATAATGAAATTTACATATGCCAAATATTTCCAAAGATAAAGAAAAAATAATTTGTCTATAGTCCCCGTTAGTCTTTTTTATTAAGCTGATTATAAATAATAAATAATTTATTAGAAATAAAACAAAACTATGAATGACAAAAGACTTATAATAGCTATGGTTATTATTCTGATGAAAGGATAGCAACTGGTAAGACAATTTAGTTATTTCACATTTTAAAATGCCCATCATGATTGACAACATTATATCAAGACCAATGTCTTTTTTTTCATTTAGAGATGTATTTTTTGGTAACTATAATGCTACACTTTCAATATTTGGAGCAGTAATATCTTTAACAGTTTTATTCAGGATGTTATCACTGACAAAATATTAGAGAATATTATCAGACTTTTAACAAGTTTAGAAAACTGTATCAATGACCACTAATAGATTTACTACTTTATGTATGCAAATACATATTTAGTCAAAGCAAACACATATAGATCAATTTTAGATGTAGGATTGTCTAAATGGTAAGTTTCTTTAAAAACAGTAATAAAAATGAAGATGTCAGAAACCACAAGGAATTATCTTACCAAAATACAAAATATTTGTTTTCCTAAGCCAATACTTCTAAATTACCAAGAAGCAATCAATGTTAAGCACAGAGGATTATATTTTGGATTCAATATTCATGAAGGTGCATAAAGGTGAATCAAAATTTGATATTTA
The DNA here is from genome assembly GCA_028451465.1 of Erethizon dorsatum. NCBI lineage: Eukaryota > Metazoa > Chordata > Mammalia > Rodentia > Erethizontidae > Erethizon > Erethizon dorsatum. The sequence continues at coordinate 44,541,135 of CM051825.1, forward strand.
GAAGTTTGAAAATTGTAACCAATTATACATGCATACAGATTTTTAAATAAGCTTTTTTTCTATACATGCCTATTTTGACTTAAAGTAATTTTTTTACTTTGCCCTTTTTCTTTTTAAAACCACCTTGTGTTTTACTATGGGATGAAGCCTTATTTTAACATAGAAACATACAAAACATTTTTAACAACAAAAATGTATTCTCACACATAACTTGTACAATTTTTCTCTTACTGGTTTCTTTTTGTTGTATGCTTGAAGCTGTTCATATTGTTTTTTAAAAAAACTCCTACATTTCTTTTTCCTTTTGTTCTTATATCTACTACATTTCCTTTATTTGTAATCTATGTGTATTTTTATAGGTGGAACAAATTTCTTGTAGGCAATATACTCTTGGGACTTGTTTTTTAATCCACTCAGTCAGTCTAAATCTTTTCATTGGGGGAATTGAACCCTGAAGCACACACAGAATAGTGCTCAAGATAGATAACATGTTAGGTCACAAAACAAGTCTTGACAATTTGAAGAAAACTGAAGTTATATAAAATGTCTTTATGAGCACAAGAGAATGAAAAATCATAAGTGAAATAAGAAGACTTCTTGAAAAAAACACAAATCAAAATGAAATATACTAAAACTTGTAGGATGCATTCAGAAGAGTACTAAAAGAGGTTTATAGAAATGAATTTTTATGTTGAAAAAGGAAAACACTGTAAAATGAATTAACCTAACTCTTCATGGAACTACAAAAACAACAAACCAAGCCCTAAATTAGCATTAACAATGGAAATAGTAAACATCAGGGTAGAAATAAATGAAAAGCACATAGCAAAACGTTAGTAAAAATCAATCAAGGCAAAAGATAATTTTTCGGTGAGGTAAAAAATTGACAATCTCTTATGTACCATGACTAAGAAAAGAAGATAGAAGACAAATAAAACCAGAAATGAAAAAGGAGTTATTACAACTAATACCACCAGGATGAAAGGAACCATAAAAGATTACTGTGAACAATTACAACCAAAAAAATGAATAATCAGGAAAAAATGAATAAATAATTAGACAAATACAACTTAGAAAGACTGAAGCATGAAGAAATGAAAACTTGAACAGGTCTATAATATAAGACAAAATCAAACAAACAATCCAAAATATCCCAACCAAAAAAAAAAAGTATAAGAGGACTAGGGATGTGGCTCTGTGATAAAGGGCTTACCTAGGATGCATGAGGTACTGAGTTCAGCCCCCACACTGGAAAGAAATGCAGGGCCAGAGGACTTCATGGCTGAAGGTTACCAAATTTTTTAAGATGCATTAACAATTTGTAAAAAAAATCAATTCAAAATGTATCAAACCCAATTACAAGACTCAAAACTTTGAAAATCTTAGAAGTCAATGGGGGAAACACTTCAAAATATAAACAAAGGGAATTACTCCTTGAATGAGCCTGTAGCTCAAAAAATAATAACATGAATCAGTGAATGGGATTCCATGAAATTAAAAATACTCTGCACAGCAAAGGAAACAACAGAATAAAGACACAGCCCATGGTATGGAAGAAAATCTTTCCAGTATCCAGAATATGTAAAGAACTCAACAAATACTAAAAGAACCAATAATTTAATTAATAAATGGATGAATAACTGAACAGTATAACAGTTAAAGTAAGTATAAATGGACAAAATTATATATTAAAATGTTCAACATCTTTAGCCATCAGAAAAAACTACTTTGAGATTCCATCTCACTCCAGTCAGAATGGCTGTCATCAAGAATACAAAACACACACACACACACACACACACACACAAGGATGCAGGGAAGAAAGATACATTATACACTGAGAGTAGGAATATATATTATTACAGCCTCTATATAAGACAGTATGGAGGTTTCTCAAAAAATTAAAAATAGAACTCTCATATGATCAAGTCATACCACTATGAAGCATATTACAAAAGGAATTAAAAGCATTATACTACAGGTATTGCTGCATACCCATGTTTATCATGGTGCAATTCACAAGGGCCAAGCTATGGAATCATCATAGGTGCTTGTCAATGGATAACTGGATAAAGAAGATGCAGCATATATTCACAAGGGAGTATTCAGCTGTAAAGAAGAATGAAGTCATGTTATGTGCAGGAAAATGGATTGGCCTGGAAAGTACCATGTTAAGTGAAATAAGCCAGACTCAAAAAGGCAAGCATCACAAGTTTTCTCTCATGGGTGAATGTTAGAAAAAAGAGAAAGAAAAGTAGAAGAGAGGCTTTTAGGCAGGAAGAAGGGAATTGGACAAGCGGTGAGCAAAGCAAGGGAAGTAATGAGGAGGTAGAGATAATCAAAACATATTAAAAACATATAGACACATGAAAAAAATTAAGGCCGTTTTTCTTTATAATTAATATGTACTAATAAAAAGAATTAACACCAAACCATCTTAACATCTGCCCAAAGGCAGAAGAAACATTTCCAAAATGATTTTATGAGAAAAACATACACATATACCAAAACCAGAAAACAAAGGACAAGCAAAGAAAACTACAGGCCAATCTCCTTGATGAATGTAGGTGGAAAATTCTTGTGCAGAATACCAGCAGACTGAATTCAACAGCATGTCAAAAGGGTCACGCATCAGCAGGACCTGGGATTTATGCATGGGATGAAAAGATGGTTCAGCATATGCAAACAAATCACTATAAGGCACAATATTAACTGAATGAAGAATTGAAATTACGTGGTCATATCAATAGATACAAATAATGCATCTGATAAAATTGAAGGCACTTTCATGATAAAAAAAAGTGTCAATTAAGTAGATTTAGGAAGAATTTACCTAAACCAATAAAGGCCTGTATTGCAAATCCACAGACAACAACATACTCCATGGTGAATAATTGCAATTTTTGACTTTTATTAGTACATGTTTGCAATACATAATGATTACATTGACTGCATAGAATTGGTACACATATACAACACATTTCAAATTTTCCCCTTTCTTCCACCTCCTTTTTTCCCCAGCATCAGATTCATTTATTTATCTTATAAGGTCTTATAAAGTTAGCTATCATATGTATGTGGAAAACTATACTAATTGGCCAAAGAGCATATAAAACATGTAAGACAATTGTACTAAGTCAAGGCACAATTTTAATTACATGTCTGCACTGGATTACAATGCTCTTTCCCCCCTCTCTTTTTTCCTATTATCTATTTTTCATTTCATACTTTATATATAAATTGAGTTTTTCATATAAGAGAAACCATGTGATAGTTAAGCTTGCGTGTCTGAGTTACTTAACATTAGGCATATCCATTTTCCTACAAATGACTCAAGTTTGTCCTTTTTATGGGAGAGCAGTATTCTATTGATATGAATACATCATCTTTGTCCATTCATCTCTCAATGGGTATATATGCTGTTTCCAAGATTTAGCTAGCATGAATTATGCTACTATAAACATGGGTATACATACATCGCTGTGGTATGATGTTTTCAACTCTTTTGAGAGGATACCTAGAAAGGTGAATAGTCGGGTTAAAAGCCTTTTCTATTTTTAGTTTTGTGAGGAATTTCCATGCTGATTTCCACAGTGCTTGTATCAGTTTACAGTCCCACTAACAATGGAAAATGTTTCCTTTCTCCCCACAGTCCTGTTAGCATTTGTTATTGGTTGATTTCTTGATGGTAGCCATTCTTTCTGCAGTAAGATGGAATCTCAGTGTTGTGTTTATTTGCATTTCTTGAATAATCAGTGATGTTGACCATTTTTTCATGTATTCAGTCACCATTGTATTTCTTCCCCTGAGAAGTCTGTTTTTTCAGATGCCCATTTTTAATTGGGTTTTGAAATTTGGAGTGTCTAATTTTTTAGTTCTTTATATATTCTAGATGTTAATCCTTTGTCTGAGGAACAAGTGTCAAAAAAAATTTCCTCTTTTTGTGGGTTGTCTCTTCACTCTGTTGATGGTTTCCTTTGCTGTGCGTTAGCTTTTTAATTTGATATGATCCCATTTGTTGATTCTTGGTATTATTTCTTGTGCACTTGGGCTTTTGCTCAGAGAGTCTGCCTATACCTATATCTTCAAGTGTTTTACCTATTTTGTCTTCCAGGAGATTAGATGTTTCTGTTCAAATGTTTAGATCCTTGATCCATTTTTATATGACTTTAGTGCATGATTAGTGATATGGGTCTAGGTTCAACCTTCAGCAATGTGGATAGCCAGTTTTTTTGGGCACCGTTTGTTAAAGAAGCTATCTTTCCTCCAACAAAGGCATTTGGCCCCTTTGTTAAAGACAACATGGCTGAGTGTGTCTGGAGTTGTTTCTGTATCTTCTATTCAGTTCCACTGATCTAAAAGTCTGGTTTTTTTGCCAATACTGTGCTGGTTTTATCATTGTAGCTTTGTACTACAACTTGAAGTCTAGGATTGTTATGCCTCCTGCCTTCCCCTTGTTGACCAGAACTGCTTTTGCTCTTCTAGGTCTCTTCTGGTTCCATATAAATTTTAGAATTGCTTTCTCCAGTTCTGTGAGGAATGTTCTTGGCCTTTTGATTGGGATTGCATTAAATCTATATAACAGTTTTGGAAGAATGGTCATTTTCATTACATTGGCTCTGCCTATCCAGGGATAGGGATATCTTTCCATTTTCTGATATCCTCTTTAATCTTCTTTTTCAGACTACTATAGTTTTCATTATAGAGGTCTTTCACTTCCTTGATTAGGTTAATTCCTAATTATTTCATTTCTCTTGGTGCTATTGTGAAGGGTATTATTTCCCTAATTTTCCTCTTGGTGAGTTTGTTATTGGTGTACAGAAATGCTATTAATTTTTGAGCATTGACTTTGTTTCCTGCTATACTATCATATTTGGATATTAGTTTTAGTTTTTGAGGTCTCTTATGTAGAGGATCATGTCATCAGGAAATATTAATATTTTAAATTCTTCCTTCCCTATCCATCTCCCTTTTAATTTTTCTCTTGCATTATCATTTGATTATAAAAACTCATGTCTTCTTTAATTCCATTTGGGAACCATTGGTTATTCAAGAGGGTATTATTTAATTTCCATGTATTTGCATAGTTTCTGTGGTGTCTTTTGCCATTAACTTCTAGTTTTGGTGCAGTATGGTCCAATAATACACGTAGTATAATTTTGATTCTTTTGCATTTACTTAAGGCATGCTTTATTGGCTAATATGTGGTCTATTTTGGAGAAAGTCCCATGTGCTGCTGAGAAGATGTATATTCTGCTGTTGTTGGAGGGAACACTGTAGATGTCTATTCAGTCCATTTGTTCAAAGGTTTGGTTCAACTCTGATTTTTTTTTGTTGATTTTTTTTGTCTAGTTGACCTGTCCATTTGTGACAGTGGGATATTGATGTCTTCACTACAATTACATTGGTGTTTATCTCATTTTTCATGCCCAGTAGTATTTATTTTATGAAGCTGGGTGTATCAGTCTTTGGTGCATATATGTTTATAATTGTTAACTCTTCTATTTTATTATTCCTTTAACAATGTGTAGTGATTTTGTTTGTCTCTTCTGATCAGTCATAGCTTGAATCCACTTGAAACTAGGATTGTAACTCCTGCTTTTTTCCAGGCTCCCACTGCATGGAATATTGCTTTCTATCCTTTGATTTTTAATCTGTATCTTTTTTGTATGAATTAAATGTGTGTCTTGTATACTACATAAAGTTGGGTTTTCTTTTTTGATCCATTCTACCCATCTGTGCCTTTTGGTTGGGGAATTGAGACCACTGACTTTGAGAGTTATTATGGGGAAGTATTATTCTTGTCATTGCATTATTTTCCTATTGCTCATTTCCTCATTTTCTCCCTTTTCCTTAGCTGCTCATCCCACCAGATGTATACATTCTTTTTGACATATTGACAGTGTTGGCTTCATTGTCTCTTTATACGATATCCTTGAGAATTTTTTATAAAGCTGCTTTTGTGGTCCTGAATCTTTTGAGGTGTTCCTTGCTGCGGAAATACTTTATTTCTCCATCAATTTTAAAGGAAACTTTTCCAGGATACATAAGTCAGGGTTAGCAGTTGTTATCTTTTAGGGCTTGAAATACTTCTCTCCAACCCTTCTTGGGCTTTAAGATTTGTGTAGAGAAGTCTGTTGTGATTCTAATGGGTTTATTTTTGCATGTGATTCATTGTCTTTCTCTAACATCTTTTAAGATTTTGTTCCTGTGATGGACTTCCAGGATTTTGAATATAATGTGCCATGGAGAGGTTCTCTTTTGGTCATGGCTATTTGGTGTTCTGTATGTGTTACTTTCTGTATGTTTATTTCCTTCCCTATATTTGGGAAGTTTTCTGCCATTATTTCTGTGAATAGGTTTTTATGCTACTTGTCATCTTCTGATTTTTCACTTATTCCCACTATTCTTAGATTTAGTCTTCTTTGCATCATCTATCAGTTGTTGGATCCACTTTTCATTTTCTCTTGTTTTTAAGGTGTCTTTGAGTAGTTGGTCTTTAAAGGCATCATCTTCTAGTTCGGAAATTCTGACCTCACATTGGTCCATTCTGCTGTGCATACTTTCAATATTATTTTTAATCTTCTGGATTTCTGACTGAAAACCTTTCATGGGCTCTAACTCTTTGGTAAACTGGTCATTTATGTTTTGTTTGTTTTGTATCATTTTGTTCAGCTCATCTAGTTTTTTACTAGTGTCCTCTGAGAACTCCTACTTTTTTTGGCTATTACTTCCATTATCTGTTCGGTTAAATCTTCTCAAATCCTGCTGAGTATCTCTTTCAGTTGTTTCCTAATCTCCTCTGCTGTGCTTTAAAACAATTCAGGTATACGGCTCATACAATTCTGCCTCTTTGTGCATGCTGGATTGGCTTCAGAGTAATTAGGGGTTTTGTTGCCTTTTCTTCCCATGTTTTTATTGTGTGTGTGTTTGTTGGTTTGTTTTGTGCTGAGGTTTATAGATGCTTATAGTCTAAAGACTTTGTTGCTAATATAGAGACCTCTTCAGTTGCTTTTCAGTGATGTACTTTGGGTATGGCTAACTATAATCCTTGCAGCAGCCCCAATGTGACCACCTTGGTTATGGTATTTTGGGAGAGGAGGATGCAGTGTAATTAGCCCAGCAACCAAGTTCTCTGGGAATGTAGTCTAGTATTGTTAATGTCACAAAGGTGATCTGGGGCCGGTGAGATGGCTCAGCGGCTTAAGCACCTGCCCGGCAAGCACGAGGGCCCGAGTTCGACTCCCGGAACCCACATACGAAAAAGGGGCCGGTGATATCGCTCAGCGGCATGGGCGCCTGCTGGCGCGCAAGGTCCTGAGGTCGACCACCCGGTACCCACAAAAAAAAAAAAAAAAAAAAAAAACAAAGGTGATCTGAATGTTGGCTTACAGAGAAATAGCGACAATTATGTGACCCTGTTAATATCAAGCAAAATAGCTACAGTAGTATCACCCAAGACAATATATTAACATTCCATAAGAACCAGTTATGAACCACCCTTAGAGAAGGAACCAGCAATTATGATGTAAACATTAAGGCAACCCGGGTGTTGACTTATGGCTAATATGTACTAAATGCAGCAGTCATATCTCTGCTTATGGTAGAAAAGAATTTAATGATAATTTTACAAAGTTAACTATCAAAAGATTAACAAAGCTTTATGGTTATATTATTTAAAATTTAGGGTTTGGGAATGGGGGATGCAAAAGGAAAACTTTGAAACTTTAAACTCTTTGATATGAGAAGTAGGAGAAGGAACACAAAGGTTCTTATTGGAGAGGAAAAGGATGCCTATGGAATTAGGTAAAGGTAGGATAAAAAACTGGCAAGAAATAGAAGAAAATATAGAGAAAAAACAAAGAAATAATATAGAAAGTAAAAATAAGTGTGAAGTAGTTAAGGAGAGAAAATTAAAAAAGGAGAAGAGGAAAAATAGAGAAATGAAAGAAGAAAAAGAGGTTAGAAGCAAGGCTGAAGGACAAAGGAAGATTACCCAAGCCCCAGGAAACTGGTAAAGAAGACAGGAGGAAAAGAAAGAAAAAATAATAAACAAAACCAAGAACAAAAAAAGTAAAAACAATGTTCACACCCCCCAAAACACAAAAACAATCGAGAACAAAAGAAGAAAGCAAGCAAGCAAGCAAGAAAGAAAGAAGAAAGAAATTTGTCTGTGATTTGGAGCCTGTGGTTATCTTTTAGGGTCTACAGTTTTGTGGCAGTGTCCAGTTCAAAACTTGTCCCTGCTCTCTCTGGTAGACAAAGGAGACTGTCAGAGCCCAGATCCTTGCTGGATGATCACCACAAGCAAACTAGCAGTAAGATTAGGGCAGAGTGCCCTCCTGGGACTTTCAAATCCAGCTGGACTAAAGGCACTCACCAGCTGCTATAGCACACAGCATCTACTGGACCATTTCACTGGTGTATTTCTCCCTGGGGGGCCTCTGGAATTACCCACTTTTGCTGTGTCTCTAGATTCAATCTTCCTTTCTCAGGAGCCATAAGCCAGGAGCTGGGAGAAAGTACAGATTGCCCCTTCTACTTTTTGCACTGTGTTCTGTCTCTTCAATTTCTCTGTAGGTTCCAATTATCACATCAGATCCTTCCTGGATCCCGGGCATTCAGGGCCCTCCTTCTTTTTCTCCCCAGGTTATTTTCCAGTGTCTGCATTCTGAAACTTGGAGAGGCTGATTTGTTTCGGCATATGTCTCCAACCTCTCAGAAACTGTCTAATTGTAATGTTTTTTACCGAAGATGAGGAACAAGACAAGTTTGGACTACTACTTCTGTTCAACATAGTACTAAAGTTCTAACTAGAGCAATGAAGCAAGGAGAGGAAATAAAAGGCATCCAAACTGGAGGAAAGAAGTCAATTGGCTTTGTGGATGACATGATTGTATATGCACAAACACTAAAATCTTTTTATGGTTATTACATGAACTCAGCGGAACATGAAAGATACCAAGAAATGTTTTATTTATTTACAATTACTACAAAATATGTGAAAATAAAACAATCTGCTTCAAATAGCACTAAAAAGAGTGAAACGTGTAGGAATAAATGTAACCAGGGAAAACAAAGACTTGTACTCTGAAATTACAATGATGAAAGAAATTAAAGCAGCCCCAAATAGTGCAGGGAAATCTCATATTCATGAATTAGAAGAGTTAAATGTTGTTAAAATGTCCATATTACTCAGATATCTATATATTAAATGCCATCCCTATACAAATTTGAGTGGCATTTTTTTTTATAGAAATAGAAAAAAAGCTTAAATCTAAAGGGAATCATAAAGAAGGTAAAGCACTCTTGAAGAAGAACAAAGCAGATGGCATCATCCTAGTATGGAAAGCATCCAAAGCCACATCCAGAAAATCATCACTATTTAACCTGTCTGTAATTTCCTAAAAAACAAAAACAAAAACAAACAAACAAAAAACAAACCACTCAAAGCTCTTCCTTTTGTTGGATCAACTAAGATTTCCCACCATGAGCCTTTTCTCCACAACTGTGTGTTTAAAAATCAGCAGCAATTGCTTATTACTGAAGCTACTGGAGGTGGTAACCCTGAGGGGAATCGGCGAGCTAACCAAAAGACTGTTTTGAAGGGAAAATGTTGGTAATGACTTGTCCATAGAAGGTTTTGTGGCCCCAAAGGACAGTATTTATACTCAGGGCTATAGGTATCATAGGAAAGATCTGACACAGGAAAGATCTATCACTGGTGGCTCAAAATGACACATCCCACAAACAGGAAGTAAAGGCAATGTTATAACTTCCTCCTTCAAGTGTTGAAGACTTGTCTTTGTCCCCAAACACAGACACTGCCCCTCAGTGGTCTGAGAGACTTATTATTTCTAAGACCTTTTATTAATTACACATATGTTAATGAGATTCAGTGTGATATTTCCATATGCACATATGGTGTGCATTGATCATATCCAAATACCCTTTTTCCCCTTCTGCCCCCCCTTGCGTTGGCACCCTTCCTAGTCCCTAGTTATCACTATCCTACTTTTAGTTCTTTTGTACAAAAAAATCAATCACTGGTTTAAAACTGTTCAATATCATAAAAGAGCAAATATTTCTGTGGCCTCAAACAAGAGACAAATGCAAACCCTCAGAAGGAGCTTATTCTCAATCTCAGCAATCACCATTACTAATACCTTGACTACTGATCCTTTTATCTCATTGCTCCAGGTAACCCATAACTAAACTAGTTGGAGTCTGTTCCCACATCTGAGGACACTGATTCCACTGGCGCATCAGTAACCTCTATGGTGACAAATCCAGTGCACCCTTCTTTTTTTTCTAGTTAAATTTTTTTTTTGGTTAATTTTATTGGTGGGGAAGCAGGGTTGAAGGTGGTACACCCTTCTTGAGCACTCTAGTTTGTTTTGGAGAGGTCTTCAGCACAAGGGGCACCACCTTCTTTTAGAAATCATCTTTTCTCAAAAACCATGTTACTGCATCTCCTGGTTTTCCAACTTCCTAACTATATTCCCTTGCCCTGTCCCTTTGATAGACTTGTCCTCTGCTCCATCTCCAAGTATAGGTGTGTCCCACGGGTCAAAGCAGGGCCCCCATGATTTTCTGTGTCTCGTCCCTAGTTGATCACTCATAGTCTCATGATATTAAATATTCTCTACATGCCTTGCCTCTCAATCTGGCTGTAACATTTGTCACCCCATTGACTGCCAGGGTTGATTCAGCTGATCCAGCTGTCAAGGAGGTATTCCCTTCCTCCCTCACTGCTCCATGTGTGTCCCTCCTGAAGCTGCAGGCTTGATCAAAGAGGACAATCACCCCCAATAGAGGAGGACCACTTCCTCCATCAAGGGTGTACGAGTAACAGCTCTCCTCTGCTAGAAGCTCCAAACAAGTTCTCAAATGTGTACATGCTTCCCTGTCCTCTCCTCTCATATCCAGACTCATGGACATGGATATGTAATGGGCATCACAAATTTCAAAATACAAAAACAGAACTTGCCACCAAAAGAATCAATACTTTCCCTTTCCCATGTCATTTAATCCTGTGGTGTCAAGGAGTAGGTATCACTAACTTCTAGGTTATACAAGCCAAAATCACAGGATTTTCATTAGTTTCTTTTGTACCCCAGCCCCCAGATCTATCTATCAACAATACCAGCTTATTCTAGAGCCACAATAATATATATCCCAAGTCCAGTCACTTTAATTCTGCAATTATCTAATCATCACATCATTTTATACAGTATATATTCCTTTTTTTTTTTTTAATGTAGGTACCGGGAGTCGATCTCAGGACCTCGCACTTGCCAGCAAGCACTTGTGCCACTGAGCGATATCACCAGCCATTTTTTTTCCTTTATGTGGGTTCCAGGAGTCGAACTCAGGACCTCGTGCTTGCCAGGCAGGCACTTGTGCCACTGAGCTATCTCACCGGCCCTATATATTCATTTTTAAAGAAAAATATATTGGTCCTGAGGACTGAACCAGGTCTTTGCACTCAGCTACATCCCAACCCTTTTCATTTTTTATTTTGAGAGTGCGTCTCACTAAGTCACTAAGTTCTCCAAGCTGGGTACAAACTTATGATCTTCCTGACTCAGCCTCCCAGAGTGCTGTGATTACAAATACGTACCACTATGCCCAACTCAATATATATTCTATTGACATACAGATCTATGGTGGCAAGTTCTGCTACAGGCTCAGAGATCCTCCTCCCAGAACACTCCACTTACAAGTTTCTCTTCTTGTTATTTAAGCACCATGTGATTGAGTTCTAGCTGTTGGAGTGTGGAAGGAATTAGTTTATGCTTCCTCCAGCTGACCTCCGGTGCTCCAATCTTACTGTCAGGGGCTAGAAGCAGAGGATAGGGAGTTGGCAGAGTCATAAGTCCTTTGAACCCAGACCACTCCTGTATGTTTTAGATCTAGAATGTCCCCCCAAACCCTCATGTGATCGGAGGTGGGCTTTAGGAAAGTTATTGAATTATAGGGGCACTATAGTCATCGGTGTATTGATCCATTGATGAGTTGATAGCTGAATGTGCTATTCTAAGGTGGGATTTGGTTAGAACAGGTGTGTTGCTGGGGGCATGCTTTTGGAGGGTATATCTCCCTCCCTCCCTGGCTCTTCCCTCCTCTCTTTGCTTCCTGGATGCCATGGGGTGAGCAGATTTCCTATACTATCCCCTTTTACCATGCAGTTTCTGCTTTGTAGCCAGCCAGCCAGCCAAACATGCACTGAACCCACTGAAATCATGAGCCAAAGTAAAACTTTTCCTTTTTTAAACTGTGGGTGTAAGGTACTTCAGCCCCAGTGATAGGAAGGTGACTAATATAGCAGCTGTCCAGAGTCCCTTACCAACCACATCACATGGTACAGCAGGTGAGAAAGAAACTTTTTATGTGAAACAACTGAGCTGTAGAAACTTTTCTTGTGCTGTAGCCAGAATGTACTTTAATAGACACACCACACACACACACACATACACATATCATATATGAACCACTGAAAACAGCAGATGCTTCCTTGGACAAAGTAAACTTCAGCCTAATCTGCAATATTTTAACTTTCCACAAAGTTTAGGAATATACAGATTACATGTATAGTTAACAATTAAATGTAAAAGACAGTCCCTGTATTCCCCTATTCTTGCTGCTGGAACATGAATAGTCAGTACATCAGTCAACAGACACCACTATCCATCACGCACACCAGGCACCAGGAAGTGAATGGGTCACGCTCTATGGCCTTGAGTAGCTTCATAGTCTGGCCCTTTCTTCACTGAGTGACCACTCTTTACAACAAAGTGTGCTACACTCAGCAGCTCATGAGCTGAAGTCAGACTTATCCAAGGTGCAACACTGTCCAGTCTGTAGGTCTCTGTTTCTTCATCTTTCTCCAAATGTATCAGAAGACATAGAACGGATCACTGCATCAAGGCTGGAATGTCAGTGTCCACTCAGATGAGGGTGGGGGAGTGGCACAAAGGGCAAGTACTCAAATCAGGAAGGCTTGCTCAAGGTGGGTGTCTTAGTTACTTTTCCCTCGTTGCTGAGACAAAATACCTGACACCCAAAATTAAGGAAGGAAAGGTTTATTTAGCTCACAGTTTGTGGTGGTTTCAGTCTGTAATCAGCTGGCTCTAAGGCAGGGTGGTGTGGCAGAGGAGCAACAGTTCATGGTAGCAGAAAACAGCAAAAGCAACAAAAGCAAGAGGGGAGGAGGAGCGCAAGAGAGCAAGCCTCTTTCCCTCTCTTATATTGTATGCAGGCTACCTGCCCCAGGGTGGGTGTAGCACTCACACCCATGATTCCAGCACCAGACAATAAATCAATCACGAACTCTAGATTCAGCTGCCTCTGAAAAGCAAAAACCCATAACTGCATGAGGCTTTGGGGGGACATCCAGACACAAACCATAACAGTGAGTCTTAATGATTAAATAGGAGTTCACTGAGAACACCCAGAGTAAGAGAACGCAAATGCAAGCCAGAGCACCCACACATGCAAGGGCACAGATGGGTGCAATGATCTATTGCTTACGAGGCATCGCTGCCTTCTGTTTGGTAGAAACTTAGGGTGTGTACATAAAAGAGACATTCAGGGAAGTTTTCTCTCTAAGAATTTGGCCTTGATACACAGGACTCTACCCAACCCTTGTGCGGAATGTGCCCTAGGATGCCTAATCAAGGGCATAAGTGGGACACAAATACAGTCAAGTCCAACTCACAAATCCATGCACCCAAATGCAATTTAGTTCTACCAGGATAAAGGGATATCTTTTCCTCAGCGCTTAAAGGTGCCATGTAGTCTAACCAGAGTCCTGGTCAACCTCCCCACCCCTAAAACACAGCTTTAGAACCTTTTCACACAAGGTCTCACCGAATCCTTACAACTCTATGAAACAGAAATTATGAATACTATTTTATAGTTGGAGGAACTAAGTATGAGATGTAGAAAAGATAAAGATCCTGCAAGAGATATTACTAAAAGGGACTGCTCAGGTCCCAGTGAATTCCCTTGCGTAGAGTATTCTGGGAAAACCAAATAATACTCTCAACCATGTGCTCTGCGGCAAGCTTTCCTTCACCTGGAAAAAAAGAGATTTCATGTATACAACTGACTTGTTGTGGATGCAACATTAGATGGCCACAGACATAAATTGTAAAAGATGAGTTAAAATAATTCCAATATTTTGAAGCATTCCAATATTTTCCTCACCCTGTCTTTGTACAAAACTCATACAAAGGATGACATGTCCCTCATGTCCTGGCAATAGAGACCACTGTTTTGATTCTGGATGCAATTCCATTTTATGACCCCTCCTAAGACGCTGAGGAATATACAACCTCACATGTCTGAATTTTGCTAAGAAACCAGAGCAGAATATCTCATTTTTACCTAATACTAGTTTGGGTAGGAGATAAATAGAACTTTTGAAAAAAAATCTTTTTGACTGAATTCTGTTTGCTTAGCAAGGAGAAGGGAATGCCTCCAATTTTGGTCAAATTCCCTAAAGCATTCTACCAACAACATCTCCAGGAAAAGACCGTGAGAGAATTCAGACCCTTACCTGGCTTTCACATAAAATCATGTGGCTTGTTTTCTCAGCAGATGATGGTACCAAAACCCTCAGGGGAGTAAATGTAATCATAGTTTTCTTCCTTTTTGTAGTTAGAAAATTAATGACACACACACAAAATTCACTGATAGTTGTACCAAAAATATAGGCTGTTTATAAAACACATACTAAGGGGCTTTTTTAAAGTTCCAGTAACCCAGCCAGTGAACTGCCAGTACTCTGGCAGCCACTATAGAAAGCCTTAAGTACAGTTCTGGCACCATCTAATATCTAGTAAGTAGCTCAGCACTTTGAACAAGGGAAGGGTGGGGAACCACATAGAGCATAGGCATATACTGGGAGGGGTAACTTCTTGAAAATTTCAGGGAAGGATGGGGAGATGGAACTGGAGAAGTAGGCAAAGGCCAGCTCTGAAAGGACTTTATCTCAGAGGCCCAGAAGTGTTTTGAGAAGGTAAGAGACGTGATTAGCAATGTGCTTTAGAATAATTCAGCAATGGACACATAGCCACAGATGATTCCATTGGCTTAGGTGCCTAAGTGGTCAGTGCTTCTTGTCTATGTTTACTGCCTGAATCCTTGAGCTAGGCAACCAGAACAGCAGCCTCCTATGAAAATATAAGCACAGCTTCTTTCGAGTCTATTGTCCCAGCTGTCTAGTCTTTAAAAATGAAAGAAAATATTTTTCCATATGTAAGATTATATGATGACGATACTGTCAAAATACAGATGCCCTGCCCTATGCATTGCCAAACTGTCTTTTTGAGAATGGTGAAGGTGAGGTGGACTCACACTAGCCTGAGATGCAGGTGTCACCTGTGCCATTTTCCTCATTTATAGGTGCCAACAGTGAGGTTCCTGAGGTTGCCTTGGTGAAAGCAAGGGCCCACCACCCCATTTATGATTCTTCCTCTGCCCAGATTCTAGGGAGTCATGGCAGTTGGTGTAAATAAGGTGGGCTCTGGTGTCTATGAATGAGCCCAGGACAATTACTGCCCCCAGAAACAAGTCTCTGAAGTGACGTTCCCCAGAACCCTCCCAGGGTAGATGGCCCCAACCACTCCAAGGGAGGATGCAACATTCAAACCCTGGAACACATAGAATGACTACACCATCCCACAAAGAGGGGTGGTGGGTGAGGAAGACTGTACAACCAGTGCTTTCTGCCTTCCTCCATTACCTAGGTTTCAAGAGGGAAAAGAGTCCTCTGAGGTTACCTCTCTGGCCAAGGGAGCCAACCAGACTTGGTCCTGTTGTAGTTTTCATAGCTACTCTCTGCACCAAGGGTTTCATGCTGAAATATGAGCCACAGGAGCCAATAACTGCCACATCACTAATTGTGATGTCACTAAATGTTTGACAACAGAAGGATGATTTAACAATATTTTCTATGCAAAATTATTCCATAAATATTGAACATGATCATGGAGGATCCCAGACAGCAACATGGGCATGTTTGCCCAGCATCGAGGTGATGCCATCTGGATCCTCATTTGCCCGCATACAGTGAAACATGCATGAGCACACAGAAATGAAGAGGCACATTAGCATGTGAGGGTGGTGTGGATCCTCACCTTCCATCAGACATGGAGGAGCACGCTCCCTGACGGCCCTAACTCCCTGCATGCCCGGCTTCCTGGTGCTCAGACTCAGAGGCCTGGTGGTCAGCAGCAGCCCTCAGGAGGGCAGTAGGAGCTTGAGAGACCATCAGGGTACCCTTCCCAGAACTGGAATGTGGAAGGATATGGATTAGGGGTAGGACTCGTGTTCCCAGCCTCCCTTGCTGATAGGCATGGCAGGAGGGTTAGGTTCTGGCCAGTGGGGTCGGACTGGAAATGGAAAGTACCATCAGTTGTATTGTTTCATTCAATATTCATATGCCTGAGAAGTGAATGGCTCCCTATCGTAGAATATAAGGAAGAGGGGATGGAAGAGCAACAAGAGAGAAGGAGCCTGGGTTCCCTCCCAGTGGACCCATGAAGCAAATGTGCCATCATCCGTCATTCCTCTGGCAAAAAAAAAAAAAAAAAAAAAAAAAACCCAAAAAACAGAAAACACCTACAGCATCATTGGAAAAGTCAGCACCCTGAGTTCTGCAGGGAGCAGCGCTGGCCTCGCCTGGCTTCACCTTCACCCTAGGCAATTGCAAAGGGCCCCAGATGCAGTCAGCTGAGATTCACAAACTGAATAATGCATGAAACAGTGCTGTTAGCAACACACTGAGGATTTACTTCAAACTAATTTTAAACCCTGGAAATATACCTCCCAGGAAGCTGCCTGTGTGACAAAGCCACAAAACAGATTGAAAACAAAATTCACCTCACACTCTGAGAAAAAAGAAAGGAAACATTTTCCTGACGATGAAAACCTGGAAAAGCAAAACAACACTAAAATCTATCTTACTCAAGTTTTTGTAACCCATTTCCCAACATCACTTCCAAATTGAGAAGGGTGCTGTCCAACAGTATCCAGTTTTAAGAGACTGCAAAACTGGGAAATAAAAAAAAAATTATTTTAAGTAATTCAAAATGCCACGTGCTCTTCAGTTCATGCTGGCCATCCCTTTAGGAATTGGAATATGGTTTTAATGAACAGTCACTAGTCTGAAAGGGATGCTAGATTACAAGCCATTTGGTCACTCTCTTTTCTGTGTGTAGGCGACCTTGTCTTTCTCAGGTCATGCACGGACCTAGCTGAGGAATGCACAGTGCAAGGGCAATGGCCAGCTTGCAATGTGTGAGGACACAGAAGTTCTGGCACCAGTGAAAGAAGAAATGGGACAGAGGACAGCCAGAGTAGGCAGAACTCACAAAGGGGGGTGTGCAGGAAGAAGCCTCCAGGACTGCCCAGGCTCCCCTCTGCCTTTGAAGGCCTGGGTGTGGCCCGTACATGGACACCAGAGGGTACAGGGCTGGACAGTGATAGGTACAGCCAAGTGCATGACATCATTGTCTGCAATGTCTGTGTGGAGGGAGACATTCATGGGGGTACAGTCAAGTAGCCACCCCACAGGAGGAAATGTGTGTGTGTGTGTGTGCGTGCGTGTTAAAAGTATCAGCATGGGAAGATGGCAGAGTACCAAGGAAACATCTAATTGTGATACATATAGCTGGATACTGTCTTCAGCAAACAGGTCTCATTGGGGGCTGTGTGGGAGCTGAGAGAGCTGAGAACAAAGATGCATGACATTGAAACACATGTGTAACAACAGAGCACACAGTGGCCTGCAACACAGCGTGTGAGGGCCAAGGAGCTCCTAACAAATACAGTGGCCCCTGTTTATGTGGCAGGCTCCGGCCCCACTCTTCTCAGCTAGACTCAAAACATAAGGCTGTGCCCCAAAGATCCTTGTTAATGGTGCAGGGGCCTGGGCTTTCTGTGTCCCTCCACAGGGCCCCAGGCGTGGGGAAGTCTTCACTGACAGTGAGCAGCAGTGATTTCATGGGTCGACCACTCCTGATCCATAGTTGCAGGGTCCCTGAATATACCCCTGGGGCTGCTCAAAGAGGTGCATACTGAAGGTCTCAGGCAAGTCCCTGAGAGGGATAAGCAAAGGCCAGGAGTCCTTTGTAACATGACTGAGCAGCTGCCTCTGGCCACACTGGCCCCTAGAGTCAGGGTTCAGCTTCATCAGTCAAGCTTTCTCAGTTACTGCTGACTTCTATTTTTTAAAAACTCAAGCACGCCCTGTCCTATTTTTCCCAAACTTCTGGCATTCTGACTGATAACCCAAGGAAACTGAAAAAGAACCCCATATACAGTAAGTCACCAATTTATAAACATTCAACTTGCCAGTTTTCACAGATACAGACCTCACATTATGAACTTTCGTGGATGCAAACAAATTGCGGGAGTAGCACATGCGTCTACATTGTCACAGTTGTGCTGCTGTGTGCTTGCTGTACAGTACGACAGTATACAGTAGTACCATAAGGGAAAAATTAAAAGTTTTAAATAGAAGCCTGCCAGAATGCCCGCCAAGACCAAGCGGACGTGTCCGGACAAACCTTATAACAGAACATTCCCTTCTTTGTGTAAGCTTGTCTAACAGGTGGCCTTACAATGTAACTTCAAATGTAACAGAACATTTCTTCCTCTGTATAACCCATGCTTTGTATAACTAATAGCCTTACAAGGTAACCCGAAATGTTTAAACTCCCTTAGCAACCCATGATGTCACCCAAACCTCCAACCATATGCCTCGAATTTGCCTTTGTACCTCCTCACTTACTTTCCCTTTAAAAGCCCTGAAGCCCCACTGGGTAGGGCTCTGGCTGTCTGGGAGAGATCCTAGTCAGAAGCCCACCAGTGCAATAAACTACTTCCTTAACCTCCTTGGTGCTCTTTCTTCCCATGTTTGGTCTGTTTTCCATAACAGTGCAATGCTCAATCAGAACCCAGGATGTCTGGAAGCAAGAGGAAAAACAGTGATGTGGAGGGGACTGCCAGGAAGCGGAAAGCAACATACATTATATATTCATGTGAAAGGTGTATAAAACTCACTTTGTCCAACTTACCAATGAATCCAACTTATGAATGTTCTCCCAAAGCAGAACTCGCTCATAAGTCTGGGACTTACTGTATTCAGACAGTTACTAAGAGAATATTTGGTTTCTCCCAAGGAACTCCCACAGCTCCTTGTCTCCCCAAAGCCGAAACAATTGATGATCCTCACTGCCAAGTAGCCCAACACACACACAGACACACACAGACACACACACAACCACATTCACACCTACAGACACATATGAAGGTGGGAGCCCGTGAAAAGCACAGGACTTGGTTGAGCTACTTTGGTCTCGCATTCTTGGCCCAGATCAGAGCGAAAGATTAGATTTTCTCCAGGTTGGCACTAAATTGACAGCACTAAGCCATTTAACATCCCCCCCACACACATACAGCACAAACCTTACCCATGCCTCCGCATACCTAGCCCCTCACAACTGTGGGCTGCTGTGGAGGTAACTCAGGTCTTGTGCTCACTGTCCTCTGATCTTCATAACCATCGAGCATTCTCGTGCAATTTGGCAGCAGGGAAAACTTAGGCCCAGAGACTCTGAGTTGTCCAAGAGTTGGCAGCTTCATGGCCTCAGAGCAAATGGCACAATAAAGGAGAGACTCCAAAAAGTAACAAAACATTTATTCTTAAAATATGACTGTCCCAGCCGACCAAGGTCCTAAAAACCCTAGCATCATATTGCACACTGGGCTCTGCTGGCACACAGGAAGAGCTGGCATCCTCAAGACTGAAACCCAAGGCAGGACCTGAGCAGGGAGGGCTTATCTGCTTGGCCACATATGTCCTTGCCAGGATAGGTGAAGTGGGGAGGCTATATTAGCTCCTAGGCCACCTTGAGCCAGACGTCACCACTCTTATTAGTTCATCATGGGTTCAGGGGCACACTTGATCCCCATAAAGTTGGCCTCTCACAGACCCCAAAATGGTTTATGGAGTCTTTGTCCACCCAGAAGAGCTAAGGGGTGCCTATCACCTGGAGCACATAGAAGAAACAGGCATCAAGCCACAGGCAGAGGCAGGCATGGTCACTTGAGAGGGGCTGTACCCAAACCCAGTGAGGTATGGCCTGCACCCAGGTGGGCTGGCCACCTACATGTGTGTGCAGGGGTTCTCAGCCAGCTGTTTCTTGGGCAGGAGCACCAGCATAGCCTTAGGTCCTGTCCGAAACACACATTCTCTGGTTTCACCCCAAATCCCCAACCCTCTAGTGGACACCACTGCCACTAATGTAGCCGCAGATAGGAGGGGGCTGAGTAATTGAAGAGCAGGAAGTCCATCTTGTAGAGGTCGAAGAGGCGCCGCTGGTAGAAGGGGCTGATATCCTGGAAGAGGCGCGCGGCTTGGTCTCGCACAGCAGCTGCTTTGGGCCGTGGCGGCGTCGGAAAGCTCAGCCCCGACTCACCTACTAAGTCCAGCACAAAGGCGGCGTCCTCTGCCAGCGTCTCAAACTTCCCCACAACGTCGTAGCGCAAGCGGCAGGGATGGCAGAGCGCGTGCGCGCGCTCCCAATGCTCATTGAAGGGTTCGTCGCGCCGCGTGCGTGGATCCAGCAGGTAGCTCAGGAATTCTGCAAAGCGTACGTCGTGGCCATGAGCCAGGGCATCAGGTTGTGCGCCCGGGCGCAGGCGCCGCACTATGCGCGTGCCATAGCGCCGCTGGAAGGCCTCGCTGTAGGGCCTCGTGAATTTGTTGCGGTAGGCAGACGCCAGGCGCTCGAAAGGCTCTCGCACAAATAGAAAGGCCAGGTAGGCGCGCAGACGCCTGTTGATTTCAGAGGGGCTGAAGTCGGCCAGAGAGGGCAGGCTGCCTGGCGCGTGCACCTGGTGCGCGGGGATGGCGCCGGGGTCGCCGCGGACGCGGCCGCTCAGCGCTAGCATCACGCGCTTCCAGTTGGTGCAGGCCACCTTGGGCACGTAGCAATAAAGCAGGCCGTGCGCATCGTCCACCAGCACGTGCCGCAAGTCCTCAGGCCGCAGCAGGTGTTGCCGACGCGTAAGGCGGCTGCAGGTACGGCGCAGAAGGTCGCGACGCTGCCGGTGCACCTCAGCCAGGGGCGAGCGCGGACTCTGCAGGCGACAGGGAAGAGACAAGGGTTCCCCTCAGAGCTGCTGGCCCCGCGCTTCGCTGGCCACAGGGGAGAGCTCTCCAGCTCTGCTGCTGTGCTACGTGATGCGCCCCGGGACTGGCAGGGGCTGGGCAGGGCGCCTGGATTTGAACCTAGAACTGCCACCAGTCACTGTGGTTTAGGGCCCAAGGCGCTGTCCTGTACCTGAATTTGGAAGAAATGGAATCTAAGCTTGCAGAGGCACGGCGAAGGATGTGACTAATCAGGTGTGCTGTATCTAGCACGGGGCACCGGGAGGAATACAAAAATGAATTGTGACGATGTCAGAATAAGCCCAGATAGAGCATGACGTCAGTGTGCTCAGTGTAACTACTGGCACGAATTACACACTGCTTAGTAAAAGTAGGACGCTGTGTAAGAACGGTAACTCTAATTCCTTATAAAGGGGGAAGCTGTATGCCTGTAATCCCAGCTCTCTGGGAGGCTGAGGAAAGAGGATCACAAGTTCAAGCCCAGCCTAGGCAACTTAGCGAGCCACTGCCTCAAAATAAAGATCAGAAAAGGACTGGAGATGTAGCTCAGTGCAGAGGCCCTGGGTTCAACCCCCAGTACTAAAAAAAGAACTTTTAATTTCTTAAAATTGTATTAGAAGACTTTGGGATAGAACAAAAAGGACAGTGACAAATATTGGTCAGGACATAGAGAAAGTGGAACCTTCATACATTGCTGGTGGGACTGTAAAGTGGTACAGTTGCTAAGAGCAGTTTGGCAGCTCCCCCCAAAAATTAAACACATGATCCAGCAGTTCAATTCCTAATCACCCCGGAGAAATAAAATCATGTCGCACAAATACTTGTACGTGAATGTTCGTAGCATTGTTCCTACCAGCCAAAAGGTGGAAACAACCCACATGTCCACCAACTGATGAATGGGTGAATAGTATAGGGTATAGCCCTACAGTGGAATATTATCCGTCCATTATAAAGGAATAGAGTTCTGATATTTCCTTCAACACAGATGAACCTCGAAAGCAATATTCTAGGTGAAAAAAGCCAGACACAAAAGGCCAAATGCTAAATGATTTCTTTTATGGGAAATGACCAGAATAGGTGAATCTATAGAGACAAAAAATAAATTAATTGGTTATCAAGGACAGGGTAGGAAAAAGGCAGTGATTCGTAATAGGTAAAAGGTATCTTTTGGGGTGATGCAAATTTTCTAGGATTAGATAATGGGGATGGGTGCACTTTGTAAAAATACAAAGAAACCACTGAATTGAACATTTGATAAGCGTGAGTTTTATGGTGACTTATTTCTCAGTTAAGGACAAGGGCTTTGGGGTGTTTCCACTTCAGAAAAGGCCAGAGCAGTGGCTGAAGTGGTGGAGCCCCAGCCCCTGTGCCTGCATGAGACCATCTGACATCAGCGGGGTGGGGAGTGGGTGGTGTAGGCTACCATACGAGTGTACACTCCTGCTTCTGATGCATGTAGAAGTATAATGAAATCATCCATGATATGGGGGGGGTGCTGAAGTGCAGAACTGGCTTAACATTTATACTTTAAAAGAGCAGGAAAGAAAATAGAAAATGTTTCAGCAAGGCTAGGTGGAAGGATTCTTCTTTTAGAGAGATGACTGACGTAGTCACAGAATCCACAAGGCTGTATTTTGGTTCAGAACAACCCTAGATGGCAATGGGTGATGAGAATGTAGGTATTGCTTGGCTAGGCTTCTTATGCCAGTGTATGTTTGTATGTTTGAATTTTTCACAATGCAAAGTTAAAGTAGAGAGAGACAGACAGACACTGGAAACACATATGTGTAGATGAGATTTTGGAGAAGTTAATGGAACCTATAACAGTGCAATTGACCCTACCGAGAGGGCTAGAACACCCAGGGAAGGACACACAGGGCTCTGGTCACCCCTGGGGAGAACCAAGGCTGGGATGGAGAGACCCGCTTCACACTGTGCTCTTGCATAGGGCTGACTGTCCTGTCGTATTCATTATATTACTTTGTCACAATCTCGCCATGGGGGTGGATGGCAAGTTTGGCCTTGGCTATGAAGGACATGAGGGACTTGGAAAATCCTGTTCCCTTACCCAGGAGTGGCCTCTCAGGCACCTGGCTCCACACAGTGTCAGAAGAAGGCTGTACTCCAGGGCCCTACACCCAAGGTCTGCCTTCAGCCTCCAGACAACTCACCATGTGCTTGTGGTTGGGAGTGTCAGCCATCTGCCTACCTGCCGGGTCTCCTGCTTCCTTGCCAGCTGACCCAATGTGCCCAACCTTGGGAGGACCCAGCTCCCAGTCAGCCCTGTGGTCATGAGGGGAAGCAACCGTACTCTACAGAATGCTGTGTTGCTAAGTTAGGATGTGCAGGAGGTTAGGTGCATTTGATACATTTTATTTTATTTTATTTTATTTTATTTTATTTTAAACCAAAAGCAGGATTTATTTATTTTTCTATCAAATCCCCAATCCATGTTCCAGCCAACGGATGAAGGGTAAATCAAGGCTCACAAAGACTCTTGGTAGAAACAATTGTAACTTCCTACAGGACCCCCCCACAAAGAAAAAATCCTTGTCTTTTTTAAAAGCTCCTAGCCATCTGGGAACAGATGAAACAAATGCATATCGAGTGAGTCTGTGCTGTCTTCTTTTAGGTGTTCCAGGGGTCCCTCCCTGCTGCCACTTCTATGCCCATGAGGCACCGATAGAGCTGCAGCTGCACTAACAGTGCTATCTCCACATTATTCTGTGCTAACTTATACCCATGGTATGGTTTCAGCTTATCAGGCCTCAAGAGCAGCTGAAAAGATCTGAATTAAATTCTTCAAACCCTTATCAAGTGCCAACTATTTTCTGGGCACAGGGTAGGCACTGGGCAGTGATTCTGCTGGCTCTGGAAAACACACATGGTGCTGTAGAGACTTTTTCCCTAAGTGGCAGGAAGGTGTTTGTTGGGGGTTAACAGAGCCAATTCCTCTTCTGCTTCAACCACCAGGGGTCCGTGGTGAACTCTGGGCCTGGAACAGATGCTGAGCTCTCTTCTACAGGTGCTGCCATGGAGAACTAAGAGCAGGTGCTAAACAGCTGTGGAATTTGCTCCACAATCCATGTAGTCACGTGTCTCCAAGGAGCTTTGGGTTGTGAGGCCGATGTACGAAATCTTCACTGAAGTTCATGTGAAGATCACTATGTTGTGCACCAGGATATTGGGTACTGTGCAGAAGAAGTACACATAGGAAAATGGTCCTCCCACCTCAGCCTTCACTGTAAAATTCACCAGCTGCTCACTCCATGGTGGAATGAGGGAGACTTTCGTGGTCACATATGTGCCAACCACTGTGTTCATGTACTGAACCTGGCTGGACAGTTTGGTCACTGCCACAGGGTAGAAGTTGGAGTTCCGGATTTTCAGGGTGGCTGCGATAGCAAGGATTACAAGGGAGTCCTGCTTATTAAATGTGACTTTCACCACTTTTATGCCATCATCGTTCATGAGAATTGAATGCGTAAACAGGAAGAAAACCACCAAACCAGATGCCAGGAGGCACAGCAGGACCAACAGAAGGACATACTGTTTAATTCTCTGAGGGCACAATCTCTGATCGCTGTGTGGGATCAAAGCCAACAATTCATTGCCTTGCTCGGTTGGGATGTAGCCTGTCCCTTGGCAGGTGAGACAGGTGATGCTATCTCTCCCCATGAACTCCACATATGGAAACTGGGCAATGGTTTCTTCTTGCTCAGGGTCAGCCAGGAAATCCTTCTGTCATCTTTCTTTCCTTTGCTGGAGGGAGGGTGAGCAAAGGCAGAATGCTGAGCCCCCATGGCCGCGACGTCCCACTTGCGTCATGTCAGGGCACGAAGTCCAAGCAGCTTCTCTCCGGGCCGCTCCCCCAGCCAACTGCCTTCTCCAGCCTGATGCATTTTAGACTTACAAAATTTTCCACTTATGATATTTCTCAGAACATAACCCCTTCCTAAGTCAAGGAGCATCTGCACAGTTGCATGTGTGTGTTGGAGGATGATATGGTCCCAGCAGGATTTAAGTGCACAAACCAGTGGGCTACTGGGTCCATCTGCTTGTAAATAACAAGAAGGTGGGAAATCTGTGCAGAATTCCTTGTTGTAGCATATACTAAAATTTGGAGATTAGCTTAATTACTGTTTCCCTATTTGTCTGTGGACTCCCTGGGGCAGGCACAGGTCTACTTTACTTTTTTTTCTAGCACTAGGGATTAAATCCAAGCTCTTTACATGAAGCTACTTCCTTAGCCCTTTTCACTTTTTATTTTTCAGACATGGCCTTGCTAAGTCACTAAATTGCCCATGCTGGACTTGAACTTGTGATCACCTACCTCAGTCTCCCAGAATGCTAGGATTATGGGTGTGCACCACCACACCTGGCTGTTTTACTCTCATTTATGTCTACAATGTGCAGAATAGTACTGCCACACAGGGTGGCCTCAGGCTCTTGTGGGAGGAATGGAGTAGAGACTCCAGGCTCCCCAATTTACCCCCAGGACGTGTCCTTGTCACTCTCTGGACAAAGCCTGGGGATGGTGAAGCTCCCCCATGCCCCACTGTGGAATCCAGCCATGTGACAGCAGGTGCAAGTTGGGGCCCTGGATTCCCTGGCCTGGAGCAACAGGGAGACATCCCTGGGGTGGGTCTGTCCACCTACCTGGTCCAGGTCATAGAGGAGCTGCAGGGGACTCCTCCTCTCCTCAATGAGCCAGATGGAGCCCAGGGCCCTGTTTCCAAATGCTGTGGAGCACAAGGAAAGAAGTGTCACCATTGCATCAGGTGAGCTAGCCCTGAACCAACAGGATTTGGCCACCCACTTAGGGTATATCTGACCCACTTCTAGAACTCAGTTTCCCTCTGTGTCCTACTTGCCTCCTGGGTGTTTGGTGGAGTAAGGACATTGATGGGGTACCTAATCTATCAGGGCAGTGTTCGTAGAGTCCTTTTTGCCCCCATGTCCTGCCTTCTAAAGCTGGAGGGTGCCAAGCAAGAGGGGATAAGAGGGAAGGAGATACCCAGCCTATCAGCTTTCTGGGAAGGGCCTGACCCCCAACCTCACCCTCTTCCATCCCCTCATCTCGTGCCTGCCCCTGCCACTTCCACGTATGTAGAGCCCTGAGGGGCTCGCTAGTCTGGCTGGATTTACAGCACTCCAGGTCCTGGGTGTGGGCAGCCAGGAAAGGTTGAGTAGTGGTGAAGTGGGCACAGCTAGGCTGTAGTTCTCAAAGTGATAGCTTACTGGGTTCTGTGACACCACTGTGGATTCCTGGAAAGCCTGTACCTCCCTTGCCAATGCATGTGCTTCCTCGTGCCAAATGCAGGTTTAACCACCAGGACTGAAGCCTCTGTGAGCAGGTAATGTCCCACTGCTGCATGCCTCAGTTTCCCTAAAACTATAGAAAAATCAATCTACTGATAATCAGTCTACTCATTTGCTCAAAACTTGTCTTAAGGAAAGTCATTTTAAATTTATTCCTTTAATATTAGCATCAGACAGTCCCTGACTTACAATGATGTGACTTACTATTTTTCCACTTTACGTGGTGTGAAAACTATTCAGTAGAAACCATACTTTGAATTTTGAATTTGGATCTTTCCCTGGCTGGCAGTTTCCAGAATGCCCCTCTTGAGTTCACATGCTGAGCCACAGCCATGTGATCCCAAGGGGAAACAGCCAAAGTTCTACAGTGTACTCCTGTGAGCTGTGACATTTGGTAAGTTAGGTGTGTTAAATGCATTTCCAAGTTAAAATATTTTCAATTTATTTTGGGCCGGTGAGATGGCTCAGCGGTGTAAGTGCCTGCCTTGCAAGCGCGAGGGCCCGAGTTCGACTCCCGGAACCCACATACAAAAAAGGGGCCGGTGATATCGCTCAGCGGCACGGGTGCCTGTTGGCGCACGAGGTCCTGAGGTCGACCCCCCAGTACCCACAAAAAATATATATATATATATTTTTTTTTTCAATTTATTATAGCTTTATCAGGATGTAACCCCATTATAAGTTGAGTGTCTGTATTCTAGATAATACAATTAGTGTATATTGATCATAAGTTTCTTGATCACATTTTTCTTGAAAATGATTATGTTTATTAATAAACTAATGAATTATAATGCAGTCTTTGAAACAATCACCAAAACTGGCAAACTTTTAGCTAAATTGACCAAAAAGAAAAGGCTAAAATCACTAAAAATTGAAGTGAAAGAAGGATATTACTACAGACATTAAAGAAACAAGAAAGGATTACAAGAGAATACAGTGAACAATTGTAACCCAACAAATTAGATAGCCTCCGTGAAATGGACAAATTCCTAGAAAGACACAAATTCCCAAAATTGATGGAAGACCTATAAAAAGTAAAGACGTTGAGTAAGTAATAAAAAAAATTATTACAAAGAATAGCCCACAATCAGATGGCTTCATTGGTGAATTACATCAAAGGTTTAAAGAATTAATACTGATCCTTCATAGACTCTTTGAAGAAGAGAACATTTCCTGACTCATGAGGTCAGTATTACTCTGATACCAAAACCAGACAAAGACATCACAGAAAGAGAAAATTAGAGACCAATATCCTAAATATAGACATAGACTCCTCAGTGAAATACCAGCAAACCAAATCCAACATCATATAAAAAAGATTATACAGTATACTGTGACCAAGTAGGATTTAACCCAGGAACACAAGATTGGCTGAACATACAAAAAATCAATCGGTTGAATATACCACATTAACAGAATACGGAAGAACCTACAGGATCATTAATAGATGCAGAAAAATCATTGGATGAACTCCAGTATCTTTCTTGATAAAAACATGATACAGGTTAGTTAAAGGGAACATCATCAAAATGACAGAGAACCTATGCAAAACCCACACCTAATATTATATTTAATGGCAAAAGACTTAATGATTTGTCCCTAAGATCAGGAACTGGGCAAGGATGCCTGCTTTTGCCACTTCCGTTCCACATTGTACTGGAGATTCTAGACAGGGTAATAGGGAAGAAAAAGAAATATATGGCACTTAAATTGGAAAGAAAAAAGTATAAGTATGTCAACTCATAGGTGACATATCCTATATATGTGAAAAACCCTAAGGAATCCACAATCAATTAAAGCTAATAAGTGAGTTGAGCAAGTTTGCAAAATACAAGAGTAATATGTAAAAATCAATTGTATGTCTATGTACTACCAATAATAAAAAGTGAAATTAAGAAAATAATTATATTAAAAAATAAAATATAAGGAATACATTGATATCAAAAGAAGTATAAGATGTATATGGAAAACTGTAACACATCAATGAAACAATTTAAAGACCTAAATGAATGGAAAGACATTCTGTCTTCACAGGTTGGGACCCTTAATGTTATTAGGATGGCAGTACTCAGAGTGACCCATAGACTCAGTGCAATCCCTATCAAAATCCCAGCTGAAGCTGGGAGTGGTAGCACATGCCTGAAATCCCAGCAGCTTGGGAAGCTGAGACAAGAGGATCACTTAAGCCCAGAGTTTGAGGCCAGCATGAGCAACATAGCAAGACCTCATGTAACCCCACTTCTTTAGAAAAAAACCCTAGCTGCTCTTTCCTGCAGAAATTGACTTTTTTTTCTCTCTGTGGTGAAAGCCAGGACCTCATGCATACTAGGAAAGTGCTGTATTACTGAGATACATCTCTAGCTCAGAAATTGACAATTAATTCTTAAATTCATGAGAAAATTGAAGGAATTCAGAGTATTCAAAACAATCTAGAGAAAGAACAATTAGAAGATTCATACTTCCTGATTTTAAAACTTATTATAAAGCTACAGTAATCAGGATTATGTGGTCAATGGATAATTGTGATATATGTCAATGAAATAGAACTGAAGGTTCACATACCCTCATGTTTATGACCAATTGATTTTTTTTTATTATTTTAAAGAGAAGAAAAAACAAAACAAATCAAATAAAGAACAAATTTTCAAAACACCATAATATGAGGGTAACAATGGTTAATGCATTACATATTATTATCTTTAAGTTAGTTATTCAGGATGCCAGATATTAGCATTCAATGGTCCAAACATTATTGGCACAAACCTTACTCTTCAATGAACTAAGTAAAATTGGTAGTGTATCTATCTTAACCATCTTATATATATATACAATTTTTTTCCCTTTCCCTTCTTTCTTTTCCCTATTCCAGTCTCTCTTTCCTTTTGACCAGTTTCTTTTTTGATTCACCGTGTCTATTGTACATTTTGGATCTTATTTACTCTTTCAGTTTCTCATATTAGAGAGACAATACGATGCTTACACATGTGCGTCTGGTTTATTTCACTTATGAGTATTTTCTCGAGTTGCATCCATTTACCTATAAAAGTCTCCAGTTTATCCTTCTTTATGGCTGAATAGTACTCCATTGTATAAAAATACCACATCTTTCTTATCCATTCCTCAGTTGATGGGCATTTGGGTTGTTTCCAAGATCTGGCTATTACAAATTGTGCTGCTATAAACGTGGGTGCACATGTATTGCTGTGGTACGATGTTTTTAATTCTTCTGGGAAGATGCCCAGAAGGGGAATAGCTGGGTCAAATGGGACCTCCAACTCTAGTTTTTTGAGGAATCTCCACACTGACTTCCACAGTGGCTGTACCAGTCGACACTCCCACCAACAGTGAAGAAGGGTTCCTTTTTCCCCACAGCCCCTCCAGCATTTGTTATTAGTTGATTTCTTTATAGTAGCCATTCTTTCTGGGGTGAGATGGTATCTCAGTGTTGTTTTAATTTGCATCTCTCGAATGACTAGTGATGTTGCACATTTTTTTGTATATTTATTTGCCATTAGTATTTCTTCATCTGAGAAATGTGTATTCATCTCAGATGCCCATTTTTGGAGTGGGTCTTTAAAATTGGGAGGTATGACCAATTGATTTTTAATGCTACAACAGTTTGGTGGAGAGAACAGTCTTTACTGGATATTGGCATGAAAAGAATGAAGTTTGATACCTACCTCACACTATATACAAAAACTAACTCAAAATAGATCATAGACCTAAAAGTTAGGAGTTAAAATTGTGAAATTCTTAGATGAAAACACAGACATAAACCAGGTGTGGTGGCACATGCCTATAATCCCAGCACTCAGGAGGCTGAGGCAGGAGGATCACTGTGAGTTTGAGGACAGCCTGGGCTACATAGTGAATTCAAAGCCAGTTTGAAATACACAGCAAGACCCTATCTCAAAAAATGAAAAAAATTACTTAAGAAATGAAAACAAGACATAAATCTCCATGACCTTAGATTAGGTGATAATTTCCTAGACATCAAAAGTATGAGCAGCAAAATAAAAACGTAGATAAATTGAACTACAACATTAAAATCTTTTGTGCTTTGAAAGACACTATCAAGAAGGTAAAAAACCCATACATGGGGAGAAAATATTGGCAAATCATGTGTTTGATAAAGCACTAGAACCCAGAATATAAAAAGAACTGTTACAACTAAATAATAAAAACACAACCCAAGTTTTAAAATGGGCAAAGAATCTGAATAGACAATTTCCCAAAGATACACAAATGGCCAATAAGCAGATGAAAAGATATTCAACATCACTAGCCATTAGGGAAATGAAAATCAAACTACTAGGATGGGTGTAATAAAAAATAATAACAGTAACGAATGTAGAGAAATAAGCCCTCATGCATTCATCACTGGTGGGAGAGTGAAACAGTGCAGTCATCATGGAAAACTGTGGCAATTCCTTCAACAATGAACCATGGAATTACGGTATGATCCAGCAATCTCACCCCTAAAGTATATACTTTGGAGAATCGAAAACATGGTCACACAAAAACTTGTGCACAAATGTTCCTGTCAGTGTTATTCATAATAGTAAAAAAATGGAAACAATGAAAATTTATCAATAAATGGATCATATAAATGTGGTGGGCTGGGGGTATAGTTCAGTGGTAGAGCATTGGCCTAGCATGTGCTGTCTTGAATTGTATCCCCAGTGCCACCAAAAAAAAAAGTGTGACGTATCCGTAAATGGACTGTTACTTGGTTATAAAAAGGAATGGAGTACTGATTCCCGTTGCAACATGGATGAACCTTGAAAACATTATGCTAAGTGAAAGGAGCAAGAAACAAAGGACAACCTATTATATGATTTCATTTATACAAAATGTTCAGATTAGGCAAATCCAAAGAGAAAGATCAGTGGTTACCAGAGGCTGGTGGGGAAGGGGTAAACATTGCGGGGAAATGGGGAGTGACTGCCAATGGCTAATGTTCTGGAATTACATAGTTGCACAAATTCTGAATATGCTTTTAAGAAACCCACTGATTACACACTTTAAAAAGTGAATTTTATGGAATGAGAACTATATCTTAATAAAAATATTAATCTTAAAAATATATCAAAGACTATTTGATATCAACCTAATTTATAAATTGAGGTATAGGGCCGGTGAGATGGCTCAGTGGCATAAACGCCTGCCTGGCAAGCGCAAGGGCCCAAGTTCGACTCCTGGAACCCACATATGAAAAAAGGGCCAGTGATATCGCTCAGCGGCACAGGTGCCTGCTGGCGCGCGAGGTCCTGAAGTTGACCCTTGGTACCCACCAAAAAAATAATAAATAAATAAATTGAAGTATATACAAAAGCTATCTTTTTATTTATTTATTTATTTTTGTCTTTTTGAGACAGGGTTTCACTCTGCAGTTCAGGCTGGCCTTGAACTCACTTTGTAGCCCTTGCTGGACTCGAACTCCCAGTGATTCTCCTGGCTCAGCCTCCCAAGTGCTAGGATTATAGGTGTGTACCAGCACACCTGGCAAAGGCTATCTTAATCTATTGATTCATAAGAGCATTGAATATGAAGATGCATAAAAAGATGCTCAATAATTCAGGTACATATGTAGAGGGAGAAAAAATATATATTTATAAGGTGAATGAATGCTTCTCTCCCTTGATCTTCAATAGAATGAAGTCTTTAAAATGCTGTTCACTGAAAATGTTCAAGAATTTCTTAAGACCAGTTTTTGGTACAGATTAAAACAGAAAATGTGATATAATGACCTGCTGGAAAAGTGGCCTAAATCAGTGGTTCTCAAATTTTACCCTGAAACATAGTTTCCCAGGCCCCTTGCCAAGTTTCTGGCCCAGGAGTTCTGGAGTAGGGCCTGAGAATGTAGTGCTGGGCAATGTAATGCTCTTTGAGAGCCACGACACTGGTGCAGTGCCTAGCACAGAGTATGTGCTCAACAAAGAGGTGGGCAGAAAGAGTGAGTGCCAAAGCTGCCCTTGCCCTGGCCTCCAAAACCCTGCTGGGTACACCTGAAGCCCACTGTGCAGGAGCCCTGCCCACCTCAGGCCCCCTCTGCACCCCAGGCTATGTCATGTGTCCCTGGAACCAGGGTCCAGCTCACCTGTGACTAGGGCATCTGGAGGAAACTGAGGTCCTGGAAAGCTCAGGACCTGCATATATCTTGGAGGTCACTAATAGTCCAACACTTGAACTTCTGCCTCGAGACTCAGACCCAGGGGATCTCTGTGGGACATGTGGCTGCCCTCCTAGCATCTAGACATGTTCCAGGAACACCACTATCATCAGAGAATGAGCTCACAGGAGAGGGCAAAAATTTGGCTGGCCCCTTAAAGTAGGGGGAGGCCTTGGGCTTGGGACTGGTGTGTCTGGCCACTGCCACAGACCTGAGCACAGCGGCAGGCTCTGCAAGCTGAGCTAGCATGTCCCTGTACAAGGGCAGCACCTCTCACCACCAGGAGAGATAACAGGTCCCTCTTGCCATTTTGCAGATGAGCAGTGTTCCTGTGGTTAGAGGTCACCAGTAAAGGAGTCTCCTCAGGGCTGCAGCTAGGGACTGAGCTAGAGCTGGTGTCCACCAGCCCAGTTCTGTGATCAAGGGGTGGGAGAAGCAGTCTACAGTGACCAAGAAGCAGCCTGACTACCCCAGGGCCCCGCGGCTCAGAGACTCCTAACTTTCCAAAAACAACACCCCTTACCCAAGGCCTCTCATTTCCTGGCCAGACCACAGTCTGCAGCAAAATGGGTACCATAACAGACCTCAAGGGCCAGTGGGTGGAGGGTGAGTGGGAACAGGCACCAGAGAGAGGCCCAGAATAGCTGTGGCCAGTGATTACAGGGGTGGGCTACCTC
Source organism: Erethizon dorsatum (assembly GCA_028451465.1). Taxonomy (NCBI): domain Eukaryota; kingdom Metazoa; phylum Chordata; class Mammalia; order Rodentia; family Erethizontidae; genus Erethizon; species Erethizon dorsatum. The sequence continues at coordinate 44,574,493 of CM051825.1, forward strand.
CACCCAGCTCCACCCTTGCCCAGCACACAGACCATAGGGACCCAGCACCTGGCAGGATGTACAGGCTGGCTGTGGAGGGGGATGGATGGGTATGGGAGGGTCAGAACAGGGGTGGCCTGAAGATCCCCGGGGTCAGCCTACTGGAGACAGGTACACTAGGGCTCCTGCCAACACCATTTCCAGTGCCCCAACCCCAAATCGCCTGTGTCCTTAGCCCCCAGCCTCTCTGCTGGACTGCAGGTCTCTGGGCCCCTGCCAAAGGCATAGTAGCACAGATAAGCAGGCCAAAGAAAGAGACGGCAAGCCCTTGTCTTTGTAGTCTGCGAGGGGCCTGGGCTGGAGCTATGACTTCAGCCACCCAGAGCAGCCACAGGGAAACCACAAGGGATTTCTGCTTTGAAAAAGGAAACACAACTAATGGGAGGTTAGGAAGAGGGGGAGAATAAGGGGAGAGATGGGGTGCCAAGACGGGGACAGGGAGACTACCGTGCAGAAGGACAGGGACCTTGGCTAGGAGAAAGAGAAAGACAAACAGAATTAGGGAGGGCAAGGATGATGAAACAGTGACACTTCTGAAGGAGCCCAGAGCAGACCAGTTGGTTTTGAAGCGGCAGGAAGCAGTGGGGGACAAGCTGTTATGGAGACTGTCAAAGCAGGCAGGTCCCAGCCCAGGGTTCTAGTGTGTGGACCACGCAACACCCTGTGGCACCCAGCCCCAGGCGGCATGGTGCCACTGGAGGTGGGCAGAAGCTTCCAGGTAAACACAGCAGTTAGCCAAGGAAGGTAGGGCTTTGCCCAGGCCCTCAGCAATGCAGGAAGTACCTGGGGCACAATGGCAGGGCCCTCAGAACTCTGGGGTGGGCAATCCCTGCACTGTGCTCAACACTTGGTATGCATAGACATGCTTCCTCCTATCAGGTGGAAACTGTTATTGGCCCCATATTTCAGCTGGGGAAACTGAGTGTCAGGAAGCCAAGAAATTTGGCCCTGGCCTCAGGTTATTTGCTGTGGCCAGGTAGGATTTGACCCCAGGTGACAGGCAGCAGTATCTGCCATCCTGCCTCTTGGGGACCCATTCACCCTACACATGACCCTATCCACCACCCTCATGGTGCTCGTGGACTGGTGGGCTCTGTTGTACTGACTGATGAGAAAATGCCAGCTTGGGGAGGGAGAGCAAGCGCCTCAAGGTCACACAGACCTTGCCGGGACAGACAGGACACCTGCAAACATTACATGGTGAGGCCTCCTTTGCCAAATAAGATAGCACCCAGATAAGCCTGAAAGAAGAAAGACAGTCACCTTTGACCCCCACCCACTCCCTGTCAAGGAAGGGAAGTAGGGGTAAGGGGCACATGTTACAATTTGGGGGAAAATACTATTTGGAGACTTCCCAGGTCTGTTTGCAGACATTACGACACCGGGTTTCTGGTTAATAAGTTCTAGCTGGTCACAGTGTCGCAAGATCAGAGAATGGATAGGGTCATGTGTAGGCTGAGTGGGTCCCCAAGAGGCAGCAATGGGCCCAGACAGTACTGACACCATGGGGACCCTGGCCAGCAGTCATCAGGGTCTACCCTGCCCCACTCCTTCCCCTAAGGGGCTGTCAGGAGGGATCTGCATGCCTGAGCCAGGGTCATTTCTTCCCACAAACCATCTGGTAAGTAAGGAACTTTGATCTGACCAGATCATTCTTAGGTATTATCCCATCTGCTCTGGCTCTAGAACTGTCGGCACACCAACTTTTACCTCATCACAGCTAGCCCAGCCCAGGCCCCCATCAGCTGTCCCAGAAGAGCCATTGGAACCTCCTCACAAGTCTCCTATTTCTATTTTTGCCACCTTCATGATCTCAAAACCCACATGGTTTCCCACTAGCTTGGCTCACAGTAGATTCCTTCCCAGGGCCCTCCAACACATGTCCACCCTTCCCCATGAGCTCACTCAGCTCTAGCCACAGTAGCCTTCCCTCCTGCCTCAGGGCCTTTGTACTGGCGGGTCCCTCTGCCTGGGATGCTTTTCGAGGAATTTTGACATAGGTAGATGCTTCTCACTGATCAGACATCAACTCAAATATTGCAAAGAAGGCCTCTCCAACCAGTTTAATACAGCACTACACTCAGTATCTTACCATGACTGCTCTCCTTTTAATGTATTCATCAGTGCTGAAATCACCTGATTTGTATGTGGGCCGACAACTCCGGAAGGTCAGTTCTATAATGAAGGGGGCTATTTTGTCTTCCTATAATCCCTGCACCTTAGCAAGTGTTAATGACTTTCTTTAAAGACTGTGGGGTCCCTCGTGGCCATAGGGAAAGCATCCCAACTCCTAGCTTGTCATTCAATCCGTTCATGACTGGGCTCCAAATTAAGTAACTTTCTGACTCCCACCCCATCACTCAAGGGACCCTGAGCTTTACCCACAACACATCACCCACAGGCCATTTTATTTCTCCATGTTTTTGTCTGTATTACTCCATCTGCCTGCAATTTCCTTTCCTCATTTCTCAACCCAGTGCCCCTGCTCTATGGAATGGAAAGGATAAACACTTCAGATGTAGTTTATGATTTAAATTCTAGCCCCACACTTCCTGGGTTGAGTAAGTCTTCCTTTTCCTTGATCTCAGTTATCTCCTCTGTGAAATGGAATTTCTGACTCCTACTCTTTTGAGTCCCCCATCCTGCCAGCTGGCCTCCTCTCAGACTACTCTCTGAAGGGGTCTCTGCCCCTCCAGCAGCACCCGAGAATGGACAGCAGCAGGGTGGGTCACTGCGGATTTGGCAGCTACTCCCCCTCTTTTTGCTAACCCACCTGGCTGCCCTCCAAAAGAAAACCTGCCTGAAGCTCCTGGATCCCTCCTCTCACCATTTCAGGAAGAATGTGGGACAAGGTCTGTGTTAACCCATGTTACTCCTGGACAGGAAATGCTGAGCTCTCAGAAAAGAGATGAGGTCTGGAGGAACAGGGCAGCAAACAGCCTATGAAGGAAGCAGCTGGGATTCTCTGCTGGGAACAAGCCATTTCTCCCTCTGCCCCACCCCTTCCATGCTCTCCTTCCTCTGAGCCCAACTTTAGGGCCATCTGGAAGTCACCTGAGGCTCAGCCTGGTTCTGAGAGGAACACTTGTGACATTCTCGTGGTTGTGGGAAAGGAGAGAAGGGCAGGACAGGCAGGGTGGGGTTTAGCTCAGTGGACCAGCTGAGGAGGGATTTTATGTGTCACCATCAGGGCTCTTGATGGGTGTGTCTTGGGGATAAAGGATGCAGAGTGGAGATTTGGCATTGTAATATTAAAAACATAAGCTCCGTGAGGACAGGCATATTTGTGAGTTTTGTTCTTTGCCATTTCCCAGTGCCTAGAGCAGTGGTGGCAAACCTATGGTACACGTGCCACAATGGGCTGTTTGTTATCATTGAAAGCTCTAAAAGGTTTGCCATCACTAGCCTAGAGAGACACTTGGCACCAGAAGGCACTGAGCACATGTGTGGTCAGTGGCACACCCAACCATGGGGAAGCACAGTCACCATGATGCCCGTGCAGGGAAACCAAGGGAGCAAAAGGGCAGGAGGAGACCCTGGGGATCAGTGGAGCTGCCACAGGGGCCTCAAAGGTAAAAGTAGGGTGTGAGGACAGCAGGGTCTTAGGCAGTATCCCTCCTCCCCAGGACCCTGAGATCCTGGGGGAATGCTCCCCCAAAATGAAAGGTTTCTGGGGGCTGCATGAGGCCAGGCCTGAACTGGAAGCCTTTCAGTGTTCCCTTGCCCAATGGACAGTGACACCTCCTACTCTGAAGAAGAAAGGAACAGGGACAGGCCACCTGCCTGGGATAAGAGCTTTAAATTCCTTCTGGGCCCTGAAACCCTTATGCACAGGAGGATTCTGGCCCTCACTGGCTACAAACCACATCCCTCCACCCCCCTCTAATTTGGACATGGCTACAGGGACACCAAGCCCCATTGAGGCCATGGGCAGTGGGGTCCTCCTGCAGCAAGATAGGCCTTTCCCTGAAGCCATCTCCCCTCTCAGTGAGCCACCCAGGTGCAGGCCCGCCATTAGCTCCGGCTCTCTCCTCTGAAGTCAAGAACTCCAGCTCAGGGTTTGGGAGGGAGAAGAGCCAGGGGGGTGATTGGATGAGTCAGTTTGATTAACTCTTGCTTGCTCAGGTTGCCTGCCAAGATTTGAAGGCTGGAAACAGGCTGTGGATAGAGAATCTAATAGAAACAGAGATACTAGGAGATGGGAAGGGCTGCCCTATGGGAGAAAAGTGCTGTCCTGATCCAACGGGAATGGAAGCAGGGGTCAGCAGCGACCTCCCAGGCCAGACAGAGTGAAGCCAACTTGCTGAGTGAGAATGTCATGGCCAAGGGTAGACATACAGCAGGGCAGCTGGGGTTGGGTAAGAGGGTAGAGCCTGGGCAAAGAATAGGAAGGAAGAATATGAGTCACCTTCTCTACTACCTGCTCTCCCTTCCCCACACTGGGACATCTCCTGGGTTTTCCAGGAGAGGAGGGAGGTCCAAAGGAGCAGAATCCAGGTAACCAGTGCCTTGGCTGCATCTCCCAAACCTGGGCAAAGGTGTCTCGTGGAGACATAAAGACAAAATGACAATGCACAGAGTGTCACTCAAAGATGCATGCCCCTCTGCAGACAGCTCTCCCGGGCCTAGACGTCTAGGTGTCCTCTCTCTCACACCAACTAGGGGCTGAGCCCTGAGAAGCTGGAACCACTGTGCCCTGCCCTGTCCCAGGTCTAGGTAAACATCTGTCCACTGAATGACTGGGTGGACAGTGGCTGTGACAGCCGCAGGCACTGGGACCACACCCGGACTGCTCTAGAGCACTTTGTTCTGCTAGGACATGATGAGCACCCGCACACTATCAACCAGATCACAGATAGGGCCATGGGGGCAGGGGCTGGAAAGACTGACTGTACCTCCTTCCCACAGGCTTGGAGAGGCATCCAGGTGTGGGCACAGCAGGGCCATGGTCACATGGCAGGCGGAATGAGCCAAGATCTTATGAGCACCGAGGAAGCCCCCCCAAGCTCTGCACACCTGGTCCCCAAACAAACTCTGGACTCCACACTAGTGGCAGTCAGGGGATGTTGAGGAGGAGGAGAGAGGAAAGCCCTCACTCTGGGTTGGAGGGAGCTTAGTGCAGCTCCAAAGGAAGGCAGCCAGCACAGTAAGAGGCTCAGGACTAAGTACCTGTTATAGACTGGTATCACATTTAAGGTTTCTTTCCCAGAAACCCTGTAAGGAAGGGCTTAGTACTCATTTTATAAATGGGACCACTGAGAGTATGAGATGGGAAGGAAGGTCACCTAGCAGCTAAGGTTTGTTGAGTAACTTTCAGCCCACCAGTCTGGACCCAGTGGATCCCTCCACAAGTAAGTGCCACCCTGAAAACAGCTTCCTGGGCCTTGTGTCTCAGGTCACCCCCAGGCCCACCAAGCCACTTTCCTTGCCCATGCTTGAGTGTGGGGCCATTTGTGAGATTCCAGATTCCCAGAGAGCTCACGCTGAGGGTGGGGGATGAGCAGAGACCCACCCCCCCACACACACACGCAAAGAAAGAAAAACGGCTGCTCAGATCAACGTGCTCCCTGGAGGTCCCTCAACCCTCTCTGGTCTCAGTTTCCTCCTTTAGAAATGGGTTGATAAGAGTTTGTGATGACCCAAGTAGACTCGGAGGGAGATTCAGCACTTGCTTTGTTGAGAGCAGGCACTCAGCCCCAAGGAGTCATGGTTGACTGCCTTAGTTTCCCCCAATCAGACCTGGAGTGGGTTCAGCCCAGCCCTTTCCAGGGTGGAGTAGAGCGCTCCGGAGCGCAGAGGATGGCACAGATGAATAATGGGAACAAGAACATCAAGGTGACCCTCTCAAAGCGCCTGTCCTGCTCACATGGCTTACGTGGAGGGGATTCCCAGGGCTAAGAGAGTAAAGTGCAAAGCCTAATGCCCTCCACCACCCACAACTGGCCTATGCCTTCATGCACGAGCTGCCCACCGGAATGGTCACCTCTCCCGGGGGTAGGAAGGGGCCCGAGATCCCTGCTGGGAAGCGGAGCGCGTCTACAGCTTTTCTGGGCCTCACCAGCCCCTCTACCACCATTCCTGCTCCCCAGCCGGGGAGGAGACGGCAGGCGCCTCCCAAGACCCTCCAGAGGTCAGGCTGCAGGTGGTAGGGGGTGGGGAGACGGGGAGGGCACTCACCCAGGCGCAGGGCACCGGGCGCGGTGCACAGGAGCAAGAACGCAGCGCCTAGACACGCGGCCACCAACCCGCGCCGCCGCCAGCAGCAGCGCCTCCCCATGCTGCGCTCCCAGCTGCCTCTTTTCTAGGCGGGGTTATAGCCCTCTGTGTTGGGCAGGGGTCAGTAGTTCAGAGCCCCAGGACCAGCCCCAGGACCGGCCGTTCCCTGCCAGGCAGGATCCGCCCCGGCGGCGCGTACCAAGGCTGCGGCGCGGGGGAGCAAAGTCTGTGTAGGTTGTGGCAGTCCGACCCCGGAGTCCCCACCGCCGCCAGAGACGGGGAGATGGGTGCCGGCTGACCGTGCACTTGGTTCTCACGCCATGCTCCGACCACCACCTGACAGGATGGAACCACAGACCCCGGCGCGGTGGGCGGAGCCTGGGAGAGGGAGCCCTGTCTCAGGTGAGGCTCCGCCCCGTAGAGTTTGCCCTGGGGTGCCAACATTACCCAAAAAGAAGCTTTGTCTTAGTGGCTAAAGGGAGGAGCAGACCCATTCCAGGCAGTGGCCCCTGCCTTTTTGCTGCCTTAATTACCAGGAGCCCAAGGAAGCAGGCTCCCTGTCCATGACTCCTCCAGGTCCCCACCCCCAGTATCAGGCACAAGAGTGTCCTTTCCTTCCGCTAAAGCCAACCTGTAGCCTGACGTGCCTAGGAGGTCTCCAGGTCCCGCCAGAATCCTGCTCGTGCAGGTCCTGTCCACACTTAAAAGGAAAGATGGGGTCTGAGTCCTGTCCCCCGTCACCCAGAACTGTTCTGGGCACCAAGTGAGCACTTAGAACTTACTGAGGTCTCTTGGGGCGGGTGAGAACAGCAGACCATGAGAGTGAAGCCCTGCCTTTGGAAGATAAAGGAAGGGCTGGAGGTGTAGCCCAGTGATAGAACACTGGCTTCACTTGTGTGAAGCCCTACGTTCCATCCCCAGCAGTGAAAAAGTAAAGACAAAAAGGATAAATGCATCCAGCTACCCTGTGGGGTGAACAGATCACCTCTGACCCCATGGGCATGCTGCCAGAGGTCAGGTTGTCAGGGAACTAAGGGTACAACTGTTACTGTGTGCGCAGGTGCAGCAAGGCCCATGCTTGGAGTAGGGTACTGCCTTCCACTCCAGTTTTTAAACTGCTCTTGAAAAATCCAGTGACTTCAAACCCTTCTGGTGCCACTTACCTGCTGTGTGAGGTCAGGAAAGTCACCTAACCTCTTTGTGCCCCAGTTCCCTGTACAACGGGATAATATTCACAATGTTATGGAGATTACATGGGTCACAGGTGATGTTTGCAACAGTGAGTACAGTGGAAGTAATAATTGGTACTAGTAATTAATTAATTTTGTGGTTACTGCCTAGCAAGTGACTCTGGTTCTTGTTACAGCAGTGATATAGCAGTGATACAAAAATTCCTCCCTATTACACTTATTTAAGTTTTAAAGGGCCTTTTAAAGGAAGAACATTAAGCAAATAATAATTATGCTGGCTGTAAGATATAATGGTTCCAAATTGTGATGATGGTTCTCAAATAGCAGAGGGTTGGGAAGCCCAGCTCACAAATAAAACCATAAATTTCTTATGTGGGGCATGGAGAATGCTTGTAATCCCAGCACTCTGGGAGGCTGAGGCAGGGGGAACACAAATTTGAGCTCAGCCTGACCCATTTAGCAATTTAGCAAGACCCTGCCTCGAAATAAAATATTAAAAAAGGACTATTTTGAAAGGCTCCTTATCATCACTCTCCTGGCTTGGAGAACCTCCAGCTTATCCCCAGCCTGGCCCAGGGCCCAGAGAGTATGGGTTATCTGCATCCCTTGTCAACCCCCGGTTTCACCTAAACCTGCCTTCTTGAGTTTCCCCGGACCTGTATTCCCTTAGCCTTATAAGCTGCCACCTGGTGGCCAACATTGAAAACAACATCTCAGCCCATCATTGCCTGAAGATGTCCCTGGAGGCCCTCTAGGAAGATCTTGGGTCTTGGGGTGCCTGATACCACCCTGGCGGGCAGGCCTGCTGGAACTTGGGAGACCAAGTGTGCTCCCCGTAGTCATTACTGCCTCCTCCAGCTCCTGGCTGAGGGCCACGCCTGGGCAGATGGAGGGGAGCTGCCAATTTCCCAACCCTCTCCTGTCTTCTGTGTGGGAAGAGGAGGCTGTAGGGCGCCAGAAGCCCAAGAACAGAGAGACACTGGCGCTGGCCACTGGAGCTCACACTGTGTGTAGTGCTCAGGCACGGGGGGTAGGACAAGGACTCCTGTCTCATTCAGCCTGTTCCCAGGGCCTGCATGAGTGCCTGGCACAAGGAGGTGCTCATTCAACTGCGCTGGAAAGATGGAGCAACTGGAGGAACGGCAGAAGGCAGGCCTGAGTGGCTTCTGCTGGCCCACCCTTCCAGGCAGCCTCCCTGTGGGTGATGCCCCAGACTCCAGTGAGAGAGAGAGAGGGCGAGAGAGAGAGGGATTTTCCTTCTCATTCACACACAACACATCATGTGCTGCTCATCAGATCGTAGGTGGAGTTTTCAGTCTATCAACAACAAATTTTTCAGCAAACACCAGAAGGGTGTCCTTGAATTCAATTCAATTCTGACTCCACCTGGAGATTGCATTAGATCCCACCATTAAATGCTCATTCCCACAGGAGGGCCTTGCACTTCAGAAGTCAGTTGCAAGCACAGGTTGTGACCTGTGCTTCTGACCTACTGGCTATAAATCGGGGTTCCCATGAACCCCTCCTCAGGCTTGATTAATTTGCTAATTAATGACTCAAGACTCAGGGAAACACTTGACTTGTGTTTATAGATTTATTATAAAGGACATTACCAAGGATACAGATGGACAGCCACATGAAAGAGATGCATAGATGTGGTTTGGAAAAGAGGCGAGGATTTCACTTCAGATGCACCACCCTCCAGGGACCTCTGGGTATTCAGCCAGCCAGAAGCTCTCTGGACCCTGTCCTTTTGGGTTTTTATGGAAGCTGTATTCATTGACATGACTGATTATATCCTTGGCCATTAAAGATGAACTCAAGCTTCAGCCCCCTCCCTTCTCTGGAGGTTAGGTTTGGAAGTGGAAGTTCCTTGGCATCCAAAGGTCTTTGGGAGCCCACCAGGAGTCATCTCACTAGGGCAAAAGATGCTCCAATACCCAGGAAATTCCAAGGGATTTACCAACTCAGTGTCAAGAACTCTAGGGCAAAGAACAAATGTCGGAACAAAAGATTTTCCTGGTATTCCTGTCTACAAGGGTTTTAGGAACTGACATATATTTATTTATTATTATATCATAACAGCCCCTCACTGTACCCTAGGAGCACAGAAGCAGCCCAGAGGGTGGCTAGAGCCAGATTTCTGGGTTCCAAGAGAGCTTGATCCAAGCTTCGCCCCATCATCTCTCTCAACCTCAGTTTCCTCATTCATGAAATGGGATGGTGCACCTCTCAGGGTAGCTGTGAGGGAGAAGTGAACTGCCTTGTCATGTGATATGCTCAGAGAAGCAAAGCCTTGGAGGTGGAAGCTGTCACCTACCTGCTCAGACCCTTCCTCTCCATTGCAGCCTGAGCATTTGGTTACTGCCCTCTTGTGTAGATTGGAGAGGGGCCAGAGGTCATGGGGCTGATCAGGAAAACAGCTGGATTCACACCCAGGTGTTGCTTTCCAGGAAAGCTATGATTCAACTGTGGTCATTTCCTGGCTGTGTGAGACCTGGGCCTCAATCTCCCTCTCTGTAGCATAGGGCTAATGAACACTTTCTTGCAGAATTGTTCATGGATTAGGGGATGAGGTCCATCCCGCAGGTGGTACCTCACAGAGAGCTTTGGACTGGAGTGGAGTACCCTGAAGCTCCATAGGAACCAAAGAGGGTACACAAGTTTGGGTGGGGAGTCCTACCACAACTGCCACCCAGGCACCCTCCCCCTTGGGGGCAAGGAAGAGATGTACAAGAGACACTGTTTTCTGCAGAGTCTGTGCCAAGTTCCATGTCACGTGGTTCCCCATTATCAGGACACAAGTTCCAATATTGCCACCTTGGTGTAACCCCATGAAACTGCCAGAGAAAACTAAAATAGTAGAGCCCCTCCAGTTCCCCAGGTCATATCCTAAACATAAGCCCCTCCAGGCCACCCCATTGGAATCATGAAGAGACCCCCATCTGGCCCAAGCCTCCCTACCAGTAAGCCTGCCCCTCCCCCCAGATCAACACTCCTATCAGCCATTGACCCAAGGACCTGCCCCCGTGGCCCACACGTGGCTCCTTCCATAGGCTCTCGGCCCAATGAGGGGCTGGAGGAGGTGGCCCTGGGGCTAGAGGTCCCCATCCTGCTGACTCCTGATTATTCAGTGTCCTCCCAGCCTCCCCACAGTGCTGGTCTCCACCGCAAGCTCAGCAGACATGGCCAGCCTCCAGATGCTGTGCTCCGGCCTGCCCTTGCAGCCCCTCCCACAGAACCGCGGACGCTGGGCTGGGGTGCCACATGCCCCTGTCAGGACCCCTGGCCTCAGCCCTGCAGAGGAGCAGGTAAGAAGTCCAACTCATGCCTCTTGGGACCTGGTGTCTTCTAGGTGCCCTCCAGATAATCCCCCTGCTTCTTGTCTTCAACTGCCCACCCTGGCCTCCAAAAGCTCTGGAGGAAGGAAAAATGTGTGCCAGACTCTGCCACACCTGATACTTCTTAGGTGTGGCCATGCTGAGGTTTGGAATTACAGTCACCATTTACAGGTGAGGGGCCCCTGAGGCTCAAGTTCACCCAGAGTGTAAGCGATGGTGGTGTGGCCACCTCTAATGGGAGGAGGAACCAGGAGGGTGTGAGGTGGCCCAATCCCAGCCAGAAGCATGAAATGTGCACCTTGCCCAGCCAAACACTGCCTGACGTGACTTTTGTGTTCTGCTGCCAATAGGTCATCTCCTTGTTTCCATTTGTGAATGCTCCTTCCCCATCTCTGAGTGGATGTGCGTTGCAGCTGTCACCCTACTGAGAACAGGATGAGTGCCAGGGAAAACTGCAGGCCAGGCAGGCCCTCATTCGATCACCCCATTTTACTGACAGGACACAGACCCAGGTGAATAGGTGCACACACCAGCAGTCCCCAAGCTGCCTGACCCTGGGGCAAGTCACTGACCCTCTGGGAGGCTGACTTTTCTCATTTGTAAACTGGGGATGAAAATTTTTTAAGACAGAGTTGTTCAGAAGAACAAATGAAATAAAGCAGGTGACATGGTCGTGTAAGTTTTCTTCCTACTTTTTCTTTACCAAGAATTTCAAAAACAGTGGGAGGAAAGTAGAAAATACCAATAAAGACAAAGTTTAAAAGAAGAATCTTGGTCATGGTGGCACATACCTGGAACCCCAGTACTCTGGGAGGCGAGGCAGGAGGATCACAAATTCGAGCTCCTCCCGGGCAACTCAGGGACTTAGAAAGAATCTGTCTCAAAAAAAAAAAAAAAAAAATTAAGGATGTAGCTCAGTGCCAAAGTCCTGGGATCAATCCCCATTAACACACAGCAATTCCACCACCCCCAGAGAAAGATTACGTTTTTTGAGTGACAGTATCCTAGACTTTACCCTGAAGGCTACACCCAAAGGTAGAGGAAGGGCCTGTTTGGTTGTTGGGGGGGGGCGATCCAGGAAGTGGCAGGGAAGAGCGGGGGTGGGTAAAAGAAGGAGGAGGCACTGGGGGAAGGTCCTTGGAGGGCAGGTGCTGGTGGATGGGTAGAGAGGGGCCAGAGGGGGGGGCAGGGCGTGCCCTGCCCCTTCGTTCTCCCCACCTGGCTCAGTTCAGCAGATGTTGAGGCGGTGGTTAAAGTTTCCTCCCCCTTGGTTGCCTCCCTGCTGGGCGCCTCCCTTTAGTCACCAGAGCATGCACAGAGGACCCTGCCATCTACCCCTCTCTGGTGAAACCACTGTGGCTGCATGATGGAGGTGGGCCTCTAGGGTGCCTGTGGTAGCAGAAGGACACCTCCTGGCTGCCTCAGCTTTGCTTAAGTATGTTGCCTTTTGCTTGAAGGGTAGGGAGCCCCTGGAGCAGGGCAACTTGTGGCTCTGAGGAATTGAAATGTGGAAGGAGCCACATCTTCCCTCCGGGTATGGGGGTTGATTGGACTTCAGCTGGTCCCCCAATCCAGTGACCACCTTATTGACAGCTGTACCTTTATACACTGGCTTGCTTTCCTTTTTCTTTTATTTTAAATGTGTGTCTTTACTAAACACTAGTGTTCCCAGTGCTAAGTCCTGGGCCCTTGTCTTTCCTGTCCCCTCCTGACTTCAGTCCCCAGCCCACATGAATCGCCCAGCCTCACACCAGCCTTCCCTTAACTAGACATTTCTTGAGTGGGTGAGCAAATTCACCACACCTAGTTCCTCCTCTCCCTCACCCCAGCACAGCCGGTTACCCACAGTTAGCTGGTTGAATGAGTGGCCACAATGTTCACCCAGAGACCTAGACGTCTCCCAGAGTCCCGCCCTGCCTCGCCTGCTCCCAACCCATGCCGCAGATTGACTGGGACTGCCAGGCCTCAGGGCCTCCTGCAGCCTATGAGGCATAAGAAGGGAACAAAGAGATTGCAGGACCCATAGTGAAAAGCTCTGAAAAGAACCAAAGGTGTAAAGACAGAGGCTAGGAGTCTGGAAGGTGAGGCTGAGGTTGGGGCTGTGGGTATGGCTCGGTAGAAGAATGCTTGCCTAGTATGCACAAGGTGCTGAAATCTATCCCCAGCACTGCAAAAGAGGAAAAGGAAACAAAACAAAACAAAACAAAACAAGACAAAAAACCACGGTCAAGTCAGATCTGTTCTCCTAACTAGAAGTTAGGGTGATAGAGGGGAGTTTTAGGGATGGAAGCATAAGTGCAAAGGCCAGGGGGTAGGACCTGGAGCATGAGGAGCCTGAGGGAGAAGAGTGACTGGACAGTGTGGGGGTTTGGGTTGCTTTCCCTCAGTGGGGTTCTCCTTCCCCTCCACCTCCTGTCCCTGGCCTCAGGCTCTGTCCAGTTCTCCTAGGAGTACATTGCACACTGCCCAAAGCTACCTAGCTGAGAATGCAGCCTCCAAACTCCTAACTAATCTGGGCACCTGGTGGAGGCTGCTTCTGCATTTGCATGAAGTGTCAGCTCTTCTCCTCCTGAGGCTGCATTCCCCCTGCTCCCTGAGCCACAAGCCTCAGGCCCCCACTGGCCTTGCCTCAGGCCAAAAGGCCTAATTCCTGGGGCTGGAGCTGGTCCGCAATGAGCAAGAAGAGGGAGGAGCTAGGCCCATCTTTCTGAAGGGGGTGGGGCAGCAATCAAGAAGGCCTCCTGTAGGTAACAGTGAAAATGGGCCTGGAGTGTGAACCAGATGGTCTCAGAGTGGATCAGTAGATGTCTGAGTGGAGCAGAGGAAAATCCAAGTGAGGAGGGAGGATGGCCCAGCATAGGGGGATTCAAGCCTGGACACCCCTGCTCAGCTGCCTAGCACACCCTCCTCTCCTCTCCTCCCCAGCTGGCGCTGAGGAATGCCCTGCGCTACTTCCCACCTGACATCCAGGAACTGCTGGCCCAGGAGTTCGCCCAGGAGCTGCGACTCTATGGACACATTTACATGTACAGGTTTTGTCCCAACATTGAAATGAGGTGAGCACTGGTGGGCACAATTTAAAGCAGGCTGTGCTAGAGATCAGGAAATGCAGGGAATCAACAGCCAGGAAAATCCCACTTGTCAGAGTTCAGGGGCCACCTGGAGGTGTCATAGTGAGTTATCCCTCACTCAGGGAGAGGATGGTGGGAGTGGATGGTAGCCTGTCATCCTTGGAGTCTGGAGCTGCGAACCACAAGCAACCACTAAGCTTGGCCAGAAGACAGAGACTCCTTATTAGACAGTTCTGTCTCGCCTGGCCCCCTGACCTGGGCAGTCAATCCTAGGCAATCCTGGAGCCAAATTGTATACAAAATCCCTTTCGGAACATTTTTTTGAGACAGGTTCTAAGTAGGCTGAGCTGGAACTTGCAACCTTCATGTTTCACCGTTCAAGAGTGCTGGGATTACAGGCACGTGCCCTCACACCCAGCTAGATAGGCTTCTTGAGAGTATATCAGCTCTGCTTTGCCATCAACTTTGTCCTAGGTGGCAATTGTCAAGTGGTGAGAGAGAGTGGTTGGGTTGGGTGGGCCCTGAGTTCCCTGTCCCTGGCCATGTGGGAGCTCGCGCTACCTGAGCCCCAGTATGTAGTTAGTACCAGACAGGTGTGCTGAGGCTCCTAGCAAGTGCTGCAGGTGCCATGTCTCACTGTCCATACCTGTGCAGCCCAATGCCATGGCTAGGGTGGGTTCTACATTTTAGCAGGAAGGAAAGCCTGGCACCTTCCCACTGTCATGCCTGGATTTCCCCTTACAGGGCCTACCCAATCGAGCAGTACCCTTGCCAGACGAGAGCTGCAGCAGCCATCATGCACATGATCATGAACAATCTGGACCCTGCTGTAGCCCAGGTAATGGTGGGGAAACTGAGGCCCAGCACTATTAAACACAAATGTAACATGATACACACATGTAATGCTTTCAAGCTTTCAATTTACTTTTAGGTTCACCAGTGTTATAAAACTAATACAAAGTCCACATACCCTTATCCTGGCTTCTCTTTAATGGTTACTTCTTCTGTAACTCTGGGACAACATCAAAACCAGAACATCAACACCAATATGACAGATATACTTGTAATTTTAAATTTTCTTTCTTTTTTTTTTTTTGTTTGTTTTGTTTTATTTGTTTTGATTTTTTACTGTGCTGGGGACAGATCCCAGAGCCTCGCACATGTAAGGTAATGCTCTATCACTGACCTACATACCCAGCCAAATTTTCTCATCACTACATGAAAAAATAAGAAGAAACAGATTTTATACTATACTTTACTTACCCTAATATATAAAAATATTTTTACCATGTAATAAATAAAAAATTATTAAAGAGCTATTTTACACATTTTTCATGCTGAGCCTTTGAAATCATGTTGTATTTCTCAAGTAGAGCAGTGCTCAGTTGTCACACATGGCTGGTGGCCGCTATATTGGACAGCGGGTATGGCCACATATGCTTGACTTGAGCATCCTATGATAGCCTGTCTGTATCAGTTACCCATATTTGAGAAAGGATAGCCTCCAAGAGTGAGTCCCACAGTTCCTTAAAGGCAATATGTTGCTATCATTTAACTGCTTTGTCTAGCAAGTGAGACCTGGTCCTGGCCCCAGACTCTGGTCCGACTGACCTTGACATTAATCTCAGACAGAGTTCCTAAAGTGATCCCAAACCCATCTCTGACCCTAGCCCCAAGAAAAGCCCTTATCCCAGTCACGGAGGAGCCAATGTTCTTGCAGGTACAGCTGTCACTGGGCCTCATGCTTCTTGCTTCTCCCTCTTTCCCTGTCTTCTTCTCCTGTTGGACCCAGCCAAGGGGTTGGGGGTTGGGGTTCCTCTCCCTGTTTCCCTCACTGTCCACAGCTCCATGGCCATTGCTAAGCCCTTTCTTCAGATGACACTATGTCTTTTCCAGTTTCCCCAGGAGTTGGTGACCTATGGAGGAAATGGGCAGGTGTTCAGCAACTGGGCTCAGGTACAGTGGCTGTGTGGCCTCATCCCTACCTCCCTAGAAGGAAATGACAAATCTAGGGTTCTGCTGCCTACATGCCCAAGGCTGCAGCACTGGAGATTATTTGGGGATGTTGCCATTATAAGAATGGGTGGGAGCAATGTTATTGAAAGACCCAGGAGCCAATGGACTATGATGGTGACCTGGAAGAACAAGGCCACTGGGCAGGGCCACCCCGAGCCTGCAGGTGGTCTCTGGTACTTGGCGTAGCCTAGAAGCCCTGGGGCAGGGTGCCCACTTATGCTTACAGAGCCTTGCATGTTTGCTGTCCCTTCAGTTCTGGCTGACCATGTACTACTTGTCGAAGATGACTGATGATCAGACTCTGGTCATGTACAGTGGACACCCGCTGGGCCTCTTCCCCAGCAGCCCTGGCGCCCCGAGGCTGGTCATCACCAATGGGATGGTGGGTCAGAGGTAGTGGGCACCATGCCTGCCCAGGCCCCGGGCTACAGGAGAGGGGGTGTTGGGGGCAGGGAGGAGAGGCAGGTGCCCCCGAAACTGCTCAGGAACCATTTCCCAGGGCTCTGAGTTTGTGCCCCAGTCCTTGAGCCCCTGCTGCCTGTCCCCACCCTATTTTTCAGGTCATCCCCAACTATTCCTCCAGGACAGAGTATGAGAAGTTCTTTGCCTTGGGAGTCACAATGTAAGTCACTACTTTAGTTTGTTTAAGTGACATTTCCTTCCTAAGCATACTTTACTATAAAACAATGTGGTAAGTATTAAATATAATTTTTGAAAAACAATCACAGCACTATAGCATAATAATTTCATTTTTTACAAATTCCCTATTATTTTTATGTAAATGCCTACATTTTTATATACATCTCACAGTAGAGATAGAAAAACATTTGAATACATAAGTGATCTAAGAAATGCTAATTACAGCAAAGCCTTTGCACTATCAGGTTGACAAAACTAAAACACAGAGAATACCCAGTGCTGGTGAGGATGTGGGGAAATAGGCAGGTGCAGATTGTTGGTGGAAGTCTAAGTCAGTGTAGCAAGACTTGAAATGGTTGGAAGAAGTGCCATCCAGCAATTGATACCGAAGTATCAGGTGTATAAATCTTGTGTTCCCACAACTTTACCTCTAAGAATGGCTGAGTGGGGCTGGTGACATGGCTCAGCGGCATAAGTGCCTGCCTGGCAAGTGCGAGGTCCTGAGTTCGACTCCTGGAACCCACATAAAGGAGAAAAGGGCCGGTGATATCGCTCAGCGGCATAAACGCTTGCTGGCAAGCGCGAGGTCCTGAGGTGGACTCCCAGTACCCACATTAAAAAAAAAAAAAAAAGAATGGCAGAGTGAGCACCGATGATCTCAGTCAGTTCCTTGCTTTGCCATGTGTCCCTGCGCAACCTTGGGTCTTGGGTATCATCTGTACAGGAGGGATATTAATAGGCCCTGTATTTAAGTGTTGTGTGCAAATTAATGAAGTGATAAAGGTGAACTCCTTGGCACCATGACACAAAGCTCAAGTGAATACAGACCTAACAGGGAGCACAACACAATGAGGGGTTCCATGTGGCCTTAGTGGGATCTGATGGTTTCACCTGTCTTGCTGGTGCTTGTTTATTATATTAACATTATTCTCATATGTAGTAGTCGTGCAACCTTTCAAGATAGGGAAAATATAACCCCATTTTTTAGAAGAGAAAACAGAGGTTCTGAGTGGTCAAGCACCCTGCATGGTTATGTGGTAGGCTTGGTACCAAGACACAGGTCTGTGAGAAGGCATCCTTGATCCAGAAGAGAGAAGGGGCTGGGGGAAATATCTAGAGGGCAGGGTCCTAATAGAACAGATATGAACTTGACATTTTTAAGGGAGAAAAGTAAATAGCACAAATACATTTGAGGGTATTTAAAAGTTCATTTTCAAGTTCTTAAAGCAGAGATCGGGAGAAGCTAAGCCTGGAATCTGGCTCAGCTTCCTGCTTGGCTTGCTCTCTCTGTGGTCAGGTACGGCCAGATGACAGCAGGCAGCTACTGCTACATCGGTCCCCAGGGTATTGTCCATGGCACAGTGGTGAGAAACTGGTCACACCTGGCTGAGAGGGTGAGTCCTGGGAGGCGGATGTGGTAGGAGAGGACAGTGAGTGCCTGACCTCCTCTGCCTGCAGCTCACTGTGCTGAATGCTGCGCGTCGATACCTGGGCATTGAGGACTTGGCTGGGAAGGTCTTTGTCACTGCTGGGCTTGGAGGGATGAGCGGAGCTCAGGCCAAGGCTGCAGTCATCGTGGGGTGCATCGGCGTGATAGCAGAGGTGAGCGGCAGGAGCTTCTGTCTTTGTCCCTCCCTTTCTCCCTTCCTTCCTTCCTTCCTTCCTTCCTTTCTTCCTTCCTTCCTTCCTTCCTTCCTTCCTTCCTTCCTTCCTTCCTTCCTTCCTTCTAGACCTTTTCACACCTATACCTCTCTTCTCATCTTCTCTCACCCAGCTGTCCCTCACACCCTCCACAAACCCCTGCTTAACCTCACTAGGTAGGTTCCCATTGTAACACATGCTTCCTGTTTTCAAAGTGCCCATCACCCTCCATGATCAATGCCTATTGACTACCCTTCCATGCAACTGTGAGCGTCCATTTATGGACACTTTCCTAAATTCCATCAAACTCCTAGACTCTAGATGGGAGAGAATAGATGTTTATGGATAAATGAATATAGACTACCCCAACTTGAACAGCAGAGTCAGGTGGAAGGGGCAGACAAGTCATCCCTCAGCAGAGGTGTGTGTGGGTATCTTACCTTCAGTGGCTCTCTTACCTCTCTTTGGTAGGTGCCAAGGACAAGAAGGAAAGCAGAATGTTGCAGAACTAAGGCGCTTTGAGTTAAGCCTTGGGGATATAAACCAGTATGATTTGTACTTAGTTGACATTAAATCTGTGTCATACATACCTGTACTCGTTAGGACTGAGTTGGGCTGCAGGAGATAGAAAATGTGTCTATAGTGACTTACTTAACTAGGGTTTTATTTTTCTTGTGTAACCAACAGTACCAGCATTGATACAGCAGCTCACTGATGTCAGGTTCAACATCCCCAGATTCTCCCAGGTTTCCCTCATGAATACAAAATTTCTGACCAAGCCCTGGCCATCCCATCCACGTTCAAGACAGGGAGAAGTAAGAAGGGAAATATCAGCTATGACTGACTATTTCAGCAAGAAAATCATGTCTCAGAAACTCATTTTATCTCATTGGTCAGTCTTTTTTTTTTTTTTTTTTTTTGTGGGTACTGGGGGTCGACCTCAGGACCTCGCGTGCTAGCAGGCGCCTGTGCTGCTGAGCGATATCACCGGCCCTTTATTCGTATGTGGGTTCCGGGAGTCGAACTCAGGACCTTGTGCTTGCCAGGCAGGCGCTTATGCCGCTGAGCCATCTCACCAGCCCTCATTGGTCAGTCTTGAATCAGATGGATATTCTTATCTACGAAGGAGGATAGGAACCGTACAAAAGTTGCTGTGATTAATTTGGATGTAGTTCATCTGCTGGAGCTGAACAGGGTTACCCTGAATGAAATCTGGTTTCTGGTAGCAAAAGAGACAAGAAGAGGAATAAGTAGTGTAAGGAAGTTCACAGTGCCTGCCCAAGACTGTGTTATAAAAGTGGGGTGGTCTATGTGGGGGACAGTACCTAAGTAGTGGACTGTGATATACTTTGGGCAATTTGTAACAGATGGCCCTGTGTCTCATGACCCCAGGTTGATAAAGCAGCTCTTGTAAAACGCCACCAGCAAGGCTGGCTGATGGAAGTGACTGACAGCTTGGACCAGTGCATTGAGAGACTCAGGTACAGCTGCTGCTACCCAAGCACTGGAAGGGGGAGACCATGAGAAGAGGCCAGGAGGCTGGGCTGCTTTGCATGGGGCTCATCAGTGCCTGATACCTGCTCACAGGTGGGCAGCACACCAAGTGAGGAGCCAGAGGTCACCCTGTAGAAATGTCACAGGAAGGACCTTGAAAGACCCCATTTCTCACATTTCTCAAGTGGGTAGGAGCCCACTGAGTGTGCATCCTCAGTGGTGGCCACATGGCCCTGATGGGTTTAAGTTCATTTTTGTGCTGTTCTGCGCTCACGCCCAGCTTCAGGAAGGCTGTGTCTTGTGTTTCTCACTGTGGTCTCAGGAACCTGGCTAATGATAAGTGCTCACCTGCTCACCTGCTCACCTGCTCACTTTTTGGGAAGTGAGCCACTGGAATGGCGTTCCCCCCATGGCTCCATGGGCTCAACAGGGGCAGATCTCCCTGTGCTGACCCTTTGTCTGTGCAGGTTGGTGGTGGCACTTCTCCTCCCACTTGGTGTCTCCGGAGGTATTTAGTTGGGGGCAGCTGCCCTGGATGCTATTGTTTGGATGCCAAGTTTGAAGAATCGTGAAGCTTTGAAGACCAGAGTCCTGTTCGGGGCAGTGGTTCCACCATGGCTCCAGTGAGAATCACCAAGGCGGGGCTTCCAAGTTGTTATACATGAGAAATAACAGTGACCTTTCAAATATATCCATTATACAGGTCGCACCCTATTTTAACGTAGATCTTTCCGAAACACCAATTTCATCACAGTACATCCCTTTTAAAACTCTTAGTGATCCCCAGCACCCATCAAAAAAACCTACAAAACCAAAAAACACCTCTCAGCTGTCTGTTAATTATAGGTGAAATTCCCAACTCCAGGTGTGGCACTGAAGGGTCTTTCCAGACATAGCTCCTGTCCAGGTTCAGGCTGTGCATCCTGAGCATGCGCACACACACACACACACACACACACACACACAGAGAGAGAAAAGCATACAAATATACACATAAGCGCTCAAACATATAACCACAGACACACATGCACTCATATAAAACATACATGTACATACACACAATACATAAATGCATACCCAGGTGCACACACATAAACACAGACATACATGCACATAAACACATACATCCACAGAGATACATACATATGTGATTAGTTACTTTTCTCTTGTTGCTGAGACAAAATACCCGGCGCCCAAAATTAAGGAAGGAAAGGTTTATTTAGCTCACAGTTTGTGGAGTTTTCAGTCCATAATTAGCTGGCTCCAAGGCAGGGTGGCACATAGTGTAGGGCAACAGTTCATGGCAGCAGAAGACAGCAAAAGCAACAAGAGCAAAAGGGAAGAGAGTGAGAGCAAGCCTCCTTCCCTCCCTTATATTGTATGCAGGCTCTCCTCCCCAGGGCGGTATAGCACTCACACCCATAATCCCAGCATTGGACCATGAATCAATCACAAACTCTAGAAGCCATTACTGCATGAGACTCTGGGGAGACATCCAGACACAAATCATAACAATATGCATACATACAGGCACATATATACATGTGCACTCATGCACAATATGTGCACATTTACAAAACTAAATCAGTTTGAAGTGTTGTCTTGAGTACCTGGTCTGCCCCACTGTACAGACTGAGCAAGGGAAGAAACTAGTGGGGATGCACTTAGCCTCCCATTGGCTTCCAATTCCTGTGGTCCTCCTTCCTGGATGTTTCATGATCCAGACTGGCCTCCATCACTGCTTCAGAATGTGTCCTTTTCCTGCTTCAGGAGCATGGTCCTCTTTTTTTTTTTTTTTTTTTTTGTACTGGGAATTGACAGAGTCCTTGCACTGAGCTGAATCGACAGGACTTTTTTTAATTTTTAAATTTTTTATTTTGAGGCAGTGTCTCACTAGGTCAATAAGTTGCCCAGACTGGGCTCAATCTTGTGATCCTTCTGCCTCAGCCTCCCAGAGTGCTGGGATTACAGGTGTGAACCACCACACCTGGTTTAGCCTGGCCCTCCTGAGTGCAAGGATGTGCCTGGCTCCTACAGTCTTCTTTCCAGCCCAGTGTGCAGTTCATCTGCATTCCCAGCGGGGCCACTCTGTCTGACCCACTTTGGTTTTTTAACATCTCTACCATCCACAAGTTCTATTATTTATTTCCATGCTCTGTTCACCAAAACAAGTTTTTGTTCTTCTTGTTCTTCTATTTTTCCAAATAAGTTTGAAAATCCTCTTCAGTGAATAGTTTCAGGACCCCTGGAGTGAGTTCTATGAAGATCCTGATTCTGACAGCCATAGCCCTGAATGAATCTTCTTGGGAAGAGTTGTCACCAGTGTAGGGCTAGTTTTCCCATCAGAAACATTCAAGTTTGCCTTTTTCCCTTATGGCTTTGTGTCGTGAACAAGAGATGGGGTCCTGAAAAGCCATACTTCATAGGCCTCACACTCACACACAGTCCTTTGGATGACCTCCTAGCACATCTGACCTGTGCATTAACAGGGAAGCAGGTTTGTCAGGGCAGCTGTGGACAGATGTGGCAGAGCCATCTGTTCTGCTTTTGTGTCCTTCTAGGGAAGCAAGGAAAAAGAAGGAGGTGCTCAGTCTTGGTTACCATGGGAACGTAGTGGATCTTTGGTAAGTATGGGGCTGGGAGTTGGTAGTGTTGGGGTACCCAGGTGAGCCCTTCCCAGCAAAGCTCCTGATCCTGACCAGATACTTCCAGGGTGCAAACTTCAAACCCCAGCCCTGTCCCACCTTGGATGACCCCGTGCCCACCCATGCCCATGACAGGCTTTCCATCAGTGCCTTAGGAAAATGGACTGCAATCCCCACCTGGCTGGCCTCAGCCCAGATCCCATACTCTGCGTGCCCTGCTTCCCAGGGAGCGCCTTGTCCATGAATTGGACACCACAGGAGAGCTCTTGGTGGATCTTGGGTCAGACCAGACATCCTGCCACAACCCATTTAGTGGCGGCTACTACCCTGTGCAGCTCAGCTTTGTTGAGGCCCAGCGCCTCATGGCTTCCAACCCACCTGCTTTCAAGGACCTAGTGCAAGAAAGGTAAGGGCAGGCCCAGGGCTGCTCAGTACGGGGACAGCAGGACCTTCTGGTCTGGACAGCATACCTTACCCAATTCTGGCTGAAACCTGATTATCAAGTGACCAGCTGTGTGACTGGGCAAAACCTTAACCTGTCCAAGCTTCTGCCTCCTGTCAGACTGTCATGAACACATTTTCCTCCTGCGAACACTGGGGATATTTGGAAAATCTTCAGCGCAACTTCTGACTTAAATCATCCCTTTCCATCTTCTTTCCCCAAGGCCCAAGTGGGTTGGTGAGCAGTAAATTCTTGTTTGTAGGGGCTGCCAGCTGGGTCTTGAAGGATACAGAGGGCTTAAACAGATGGTGGGGTAGAGGTGTGATCACAGTGAGTTTGACTGGAGAAGCAGAGAGCTCTCTAGGCAGTGGGGTTGGAAGCTATCAGAAGGTTTGATGGGTTGGGCTGGGAGTCTTAGATGGGGCACTGGGGGTAGAGCTGAATTGCCTGCTTGTTGCAGCCTAAGGAGACACATCTCGGCCATCAACAGTCTGGCCAAAGAAAAATTCTTCTTTTGGGACTACGGCAATGCCTTCCTTTTGGAGGCACACAGAGCAGGTAGGTAGGAGAAGGGAGGTTGGGAAGCTCTATTCTCTACTGCTTCATATTTGGCCACTCTGCCAGAGGATCTCCCAGTAAGTGCCCAGGGGAGGCTTCACTTCCAGCAAGTGCCCAGGCCTTCCTTCTGCAACCTGGCCTTGCTGGGTGGCTGGGAATCTCAGGGACTTAGTTTCTCCATGTACTTTAAGAACATAAAGTGCCATGGAGAGAGTAGGCACAATGTTCAGAAACAGGTTCCAGTGCCAAACTATGCAGCTCTCCTTTTCCGGAGAGAAACTTCCTTTTCTGATGCATTCCCAGAAGTCCACGAGCTTCACAGAGGAGTCTCCCTCCCAACCCAGTCCCCTCCCTGGGTACTGATGCTCCAGAGGGCCTCTGGAGACAGGTGCTGAGTACACAGGCAAATGTGTCCATGCCCTGCACCCAGGCCACATGAATGGTAGCATACCATCAACAGGGCTACACTCTGCTTTTGCTCCTCTTCTTTTACTTAAAAAAAAAAAAATCTTCTGCTGGTGGGTTTTTGGTTAGATCACCATATGATGTAGCTATGAGGCTTCTGACCCTGGGCCGGCAATTCTGTCCACAGGAGCAGATGTGGCAAAGAAGGGTGCTAATAAGACAGAATTCCGCTACCCCTCATATGTCCAGCACATTATGGGGTAAGTGATGGAGGGTACTGATGGTTGTGGGGTACCAAGTACCATTCCTACCCCCTGTCAGAGTCTGAGACCTGGCACTCAGGTCAAAAGAGCCTCAAACTGTGACCACCACTAATGTCATACATGAGATCCTCACATGACCTCAAAGTGGCCAGGTACAGGGTCACAGGATTCCCACCATAAAATGCTGGCAAAGAGAAACTAAAAATGTGGAGAATTTCTGCAGAGCCACAGGGAGGCCAAAGGAGGCCAGCAGCCAAGGTCACTTTCTGTGTACACGCCAACCTGTGAATGCACAAAACCTTAGTTGAGCTGATGATGAGGTCACTGCCCACCCCGTAGCCATAGACCAAGTGGCAGCTGACAGCTTGTTCCTGAAGTCCAAGACCTGCTGACAGCTTGTTCCTGAAGATCCACCTGGCTGTGCAGGGCAGGTCTGGGGTAGGGAGAAGCAGCCCATGACTGTCAGAGGAGGGGGAACTGGGGAGAGGACCAGGACCAAGGGTGGAGGTTACAGAGCCAAGCTGAGGAGTCTGGGCTTTACAACTGCAGTGGTCAGTGTGTCCAGATGGGGCCAGAGCAGGGTGGAGGCCAGAAGGGCAAAGGTCACATTCTCAGATTCACTGTGGGTGGAAGCAGAACTAGGAATGGGCTGGAGTGCAGGACAGCTGGGCATTCCTTAGGGAGGGAACACGAGAAAGGAGCTCTTGAGGGAAACACCCAGAATGGCTTGGCAAGTGTAGGAGCCCTAAAGGGACATTGAGCCACAGAACCCCTCCACTAGAGGTCACTCAGTCATGGAAATGGGCCACCTGGAAAGGTCAGTTCACCTAAAATGTGAGTTCGCCAAAGTCCCTATATGTACTCCTTTCTCTCAACCATAGCTTTGGGTGACTGGTTTTTGTGTAGTCTTTGTAACAGTAGTTCAAGGAAATTTCTGCTTGTCCTCATGCCAGCTCCTTGATCGTTCAGGTAGAGGACAGGTAGTGCAGCTTAGAGAGGGGAGACAGAAAAGTTGGAGAGGATTGAGGGGCACGGGGAAGACTGAGGGGCAATAGGTGACTGAGGAACTGAGGGGCGTGAAGTGACTGAGTGGGAGGAAGGGGACTGGGGAAAGGGAGGGCGCTGAGGGGCAGGGAGGGGACCAAGAGTAAGGGAGGCCCTCTGATACTGCAGTTGAGTTGGAGACCTGAGGGTGTCAAGCCTCATCTGGATGCTGATCCCCTCTTCCCTGGGCACCCATATGCTGTTCCCCTGGCCCTGGCAGAAGGTACCCCCAGCCCAGAAGCCCTAGTTGAGGAGATATTTGTCCTTGCAGGGATATATTCTCCCAGGGATTTGGGCCTTTCCGCTGGGTATGCACATCGAGAGACCCCCAGGACCTGGCTGTCACAGACCAGCTGGCCACTTCTGTGCTGGAGAAGGCCATTGCCGATGGAGGTGACACGGTTGGGTGGGGAATGCTCATGAGTGGGTAGTCTCTCAAAGCCCCTTCCTCTGTAGGGTGCCTGGCATGGAAGATCCTGGCCCCAGAATATTGTTCTGAGCTCTGGAAGCACAGGCCCCACATGCCCCATCATCCTCTGGAACTGTTCTCAGGTGTGCAGTCAGGACCTTCTGATTGCAAACGACAGAAGGCCACTGTGTTAATCAGCTTTCCCTCACAAAATACTGAAAAAAAAAAATCAATTTAACAGAAGGAAAGGTTTATTTTAGCTCACAGTTTCGAATGTTTCAGTCCATAGTCGTTTAGCTCCACTGTCTTTGGGTCTATGGTGAGGCCTCACATCATGGCAGAAGCACACAGTGCAGCAGCTAAAAAGCAAAGAAAGACAGGAAGGAGCCAGAGTCCCAGTATTTCCTTCAATGGTATGCTCCGAAAGACCTGACTACCCCCAGTTAATACTGCACAGGTTCCATCATCTGACAACAGCACTACAGGCTGGCAACCAAGCCCCAACATGTGGGCTTTGGGGCAAATATCATATCCAAACTATAGCAGCTACGCAAACTGGCTAAAGCAGAAGGGGCCTTCAGATTCAGGTGACCAGTCATGGCAGGAGCTCGCCACAGTCCCTTTCTGGCCCAGCTTCTCTACTGCATGTCACCTGGCTCCTGAAAGCCCTTGAGCACTGGCTTTGGGTTTATGTCTGTCAACAGCACTGCTGATTCATGTCAGCTGTCTTTCATGAGCATGTCACCAGTGCTTTGGGACCCATCCAACCTGCCTGGTCCACTCATATGTTCTTTAAATAAGCAGCTACTAAATTTGTCTCAGTTTTTGTGGATACAGAATTGGGTCTGCCTTTTTGACCTGGATGACTATGGGATCCTTGGCCCTGAGTGTTGGCTCCAGTAATGTAGCCACAGCAGAAGCTAGGCTGGGAAATCCTATGCTAAGCTTCTCCTAGGAAATCCAGACTTATGCTTCCCCAGGCCTCCTGACTTCAAACAGCTGCCTGGCCCTGGGCAGGTGGGCTGCTGGGTACTTAACAGCCAGCACTCTGAAAAGAAGCCCTGAGCTGTTGGACCTGCTAATGACCATGGTGTAAATACTACCAGCACGGCTGACTTCAAGCTGGGACTGTAACCTGGCTCTGTGGAGGTTCCACAAGGCAGATTTGACAAACACAGATAACCTTGAGAGCATAGATCACAGTAAAAGGGAATAAAATAGTATGCAGTGGTGAGTATTGCCTTTTTTTCTTCAGTACTGGGGATTGA
Organism: Erethizon dorsatum; assembly: GCA_028451465.1. Lineage (NCBI taxonomy): Eukaryota > Metazoa > Chordata > Mammalia > Rodentia > Erethizontidae > Erethizon > Erethizon dorsatum. Next base: position 44,601,174 of record CM051825.1, read on the forward strand.
ACCCAAGGCCTTTGCATTAAGCTGCATCCCCAGTCCCTTTTTTTTTTTTTTTTTTTTGTGGGTACCGGGGGTCAAACTCAGGACCTTGCGCGCCAGCAGGCACCCGTGCCGCTAAGCGATATTGCCGGCCCTTTTTTCGTATGTGAGTACCGGGAGTCGAACTCAGGACCTCACGCTTGCCAGGCAGGCGCTTATGCCACTGAGCCATCTCACTGGCCCCCCAGTCCTTTTTAAAAAATGTTTTATTTTGAGACAAGGTCTTAATAATTTGCTAAGTTGCCAAGGCTGGGCTTGAACTTGCAAATCCTTCTACCTCAGCCTCCCAGAGTGCTGGAATTAAAGTCATGTACCAGCCAGTATTGCCTGCATTTTTAATATAATTTTTTAAAATATAAATTTATTTAAGTGAGATTTTAATGATATCTGTATTGACCACTGATTCACATTACTTCCAAAAAGTTAGCCATTCTGCTGTCATGAGCTGATATGAGCTGGATCCCATGCACTATGACCACCACCCCTTCCACTTACCCTCCTGAGATAGGCCAAGTTCATTCCCACCACACAGCTTTGGCACTGACTTTTCCTTCTGCCTAGGACTCTATTCCTGCCAAGCCTTGTGTAGCCAACTCCTTCTCAGCATGTAGGACAGCCTGACTGTCACCATCTTGGGGGAGCCTTTGGGCCCCCTAACACACTACCCTAGTGATTACCACATCACACTCTCTTTTTGTCTCACAGCCAGCCCCAGCCTTTGTTTCTGGTGCCTAGCAAGATGGTTGTTATACAGCAGCCCTGATTAGCTGTTAGCTAAGGGAATGGACGTGGCACGAGGAGTGGGCTGCACAATTTCACACATTCATTCGTGTGATCACTGCACTGCAGGTTCGCAGAGTAAGGAAGGCTGGGGGTGATGTAGTGGACTCCCTGGCCCTGAGTGCTGGCTCCAGTGATGTGGTCACAGAGGTGCCTATGGCAAGCAGCCTGCAGAAGGGTGTGGGCTCCCTGGCAAGGGCTCCCAGGACCTGTGACACCCCTCCCCTTTCTCCCTGCAGTGAAGGCATCCGTGAAACTGCAGTATATGGACAATATCCGCTGGATCCGAGAAGCCGCCAAGCACCAGCTGGTGAGGGCTCCAGCCTGGGGGCTTACAGGAGTGGGCTGCAGGGCATGGGGGAGGCCAAGCTTTCAGGAGAGTGCCAAGAGGTGAGGTGCTGCTGACAGGTTCTCAGCCCAGCACATAGCACCCAGATTGCTGTTCCCTGAGAGGGTACAGACTCTGGGCCCTGTGTGACTATTTATAGCAGCCCCATGGTGGCCATTCTGGGAAGGACAGTGGCTGGCACCTCACTCAAGCAAAAGACAGAGAAAGAAGTTGGGACCTTGTAAAAGGTGGCCTGGGTAGTAATGTGGAGCAACTGGAACCCTTATGGACTGTTGGTAGGAACATAAAATGGTGCAGCTGCTGTGGAAAATAGTCTAGATGTTCCTCAAAAAATAAAAAATAGAACTACCATACGATCCAGCCATCCCACATATGGGTATACAGTGGTACCTGGGCTCACAAACTCAATTCTTTCCGTGATTCTGAATGCAAACCAAATTGGATGAGAACTGAATCGAATTCAATGGTTAGGTTCAATCTTGACCTTATGGGGAAATTTGATTCAGTTCTTGTCCAATTCGGTTTGTGACCAAAATCATGGGAAGAATTAAGTTTGTGAAGGAAGGTACCACTGTATATTCAAAAGGATTGGAAGTAAGATCTCAAAGAGCTTTTGTACATGTATGTTTATAGCAGTAATATTCCCTGTAGCTAAAACAGGAAAGCACTCCAAATGTCTAAGGACAGAAGAATGTATAAACAAAATGTGATCTCTCCTTACAGTGGTGCCTTCGTTGCTTTTCTTGTTGCCGAGACAAAATACTTGACACCCAGTTAAAGGAGAAAAGGTTTATTTGGCTCACAGTTTGTAGAGGTTTCAGTTCATAGCTGGCTGGCTCCAAGGCAGGGTGGCAGGGTGGCGTGACCAGGGAGTTTGGGGCTCAGGCGATCATGCACACGGTCAGTAGAGAGATGGGCTGGAGGAGAGAGGAGGCCTGAGCCTTGAGGAAAGGCCACCTGCATGGCCAAAAATGGGCCAGTGGGAGGCAGTGAGAGCCGAGGGTATGTAGAAAGGCCAGTGAGTGCTGCTAAGGGGGCAGCAATCAGAACTGTTCTTCTGGGTTTGAGTTAAAATATTCAAAAAGTATGTTCTTCCTAATTATTACATGGTGCTTTTCGTCTTGTGAGTGATGGTGACTACAGAGGATTTTGTTTTTAGACTTTGATTGAGATTCTTTTAATGTACATGCTTGACAAATTTGGCGATTCTATGTCAGTTCTCTCCCAATTTTCCGAATTTTTCCCCTCTGGATCCAAGATATGTGAAAATCTCGGTGAAACTGATTTATACTTGGGAATATTTCAAAAAAGATTTGAGGCACCTGGTGTGAGTAAATTGAGGCTGTTCAGAAACCCAGGAGGATGGAAGAACCAGTTGTCCCGCCCAAACCAGAGCTCGTGGGCAGGTGGGAGTTTGCATCCATCGACATTTCCTGCCCTCTTTTGCCCTGTGCCTAGACTATCTCACCAGGCATCAGGGACCATAACACTGTATCTTCTTTGGAGAAACTATAGTTTCTCAGCCCTGACACCATTGACATGAGACCAGACAGTTTTTTGATTGCAGTAAAATATGCACAAACATAAAATTTACCATTTTGCATGTACAGTTCAGTGGCATTAAATACATTTACATTGTTGTACAACCACCACCACCATCTATCACTAGAACTTTTCCATCTTCTTAAACTGAAACTCTGTCCCCATTAAACACTATCCTTTCTCCTATTTTGGCTGCTGGAACTCACCATTTTAATTTCTGTCTCTATGAATTTGACTGCTCTAGGGACTTTGTATAAGTACAAACATATAATATTGTTGTGGCTGGCTTATTTTTCTTAACATAATGTTCTCAAAGTTCCTGCATGTTTTAGCCTGTGTCAAAATTTCCTTCCTTGGCATCCTTGGGAAATTGGTTCCAGGAGCCCCATGGACACCAAAATACACAGATACTCAAATACCTTACACACAATGCCATAGCATTTGCATAGAATCTATTCATAACTTTCCACATACTTTAAATAATTTTGAAATTACTTATAATCCTTAGTACAGTATAAATATTATACCAATATACCATATAACTAGTCACTATACTGTATAACAACAAAAAAGAAATGAATGATGCTGCTGTGAACACAGGCATGAAAATATCTAAGTCATTGGGTGCTGGATAAATCTTTGTGGGGGCCACCATTGAATATTTGACAGCATCCTACCCATGCCAGCAGCACTGAAGAATTTTTCCAGTTATTGCCAAATATCATCCTGGTTGAGAACTATGGGGCTAAACAATGATTTGAGTTTTCATTTTCAGAATCTTTTGTCTCCTAGGAACAATTTCACATTACCATCCAGAGGTGACATTTTACATGGGAGTTGAGTATGTGGGTGCTGAAACAGGCACAGGGGTCCAACGTCCCAACCCATGGGGAGAGTGCTCAGCTTCTCTGGGCCTTGGCTTACTCATCTGTAAAATGGAGCTTATGATGAGGAATTCTTCTCAGTACTCACACAGGTAGACTATGGGGAAAGTACTTGGGGTGAGCCAGGCACAATCAGGCATCACATTAGGTGGTGGTAGTATTAGTGTTGAAAAGAGTCCAGCAAGAGTGATGCTCCTAATAGGTAACCTCCCTGGTGCACAGGTTACTCCAGGAAGGAACCTTAGGAGTGATGGACCATGAAAGGATATCTGGTGGTCCAGAGGTTCTGTGGACACCCAGTGGCTGGTGTCTGGTGAGCTGCACACAAGGGTATGCCCAGGCCTACAGACTTTAGAACTACCACACATCTCAGGGTCCTCCAGGGCATCCCTAGAGGGGCCATCAGGCTGCTGGTAGACAGTGTGATATAGCCTGAGAATCACCCACATCACCAGGTCCTGGCATGCCTGCCTATTTTGCCTGAGGAGCTTTCTTGCCCTTCCCTCTGCAGGTTGTGGGCTCCCAGGCAAGGATCCTGTACTCAGACCAGAAGGGCCGTGTGGCCATTGCTGTGGCCATTAACCAAGCCATCGCCAATGGAAATATCAAGGTGATGTATCCTTCGTTCAGCGAGGACTAATCTTAGGCCCTTTCACATCAATATAGGCCCTACCTCGGGACTTCCCACCTTCGTCTTTGGTCTGTGCCCTCCGTACCTCCCCAGTCTTTGGGGAGAGGCCCCATTATCTGGCCTCAGTGGCCAGTTGTTCAGGAGCAGTGGGTCAGCCCCTATCTGGAAGATCTTGGCCCAAACCACCACTCTTTTTAGAGAAACCAGATTTCACTGAAGGTCTTGGTCTCTGTGGATAAGTCAGACAGAGGGGCTCAGAGTTGAACTGTCCTGGGAAGTAGGCCTTGCTTGGGGAGGTGAGGGTGTGAGGCAGTGATGAGGGAGAAGAGAGGGAAGGAGTGCTCTCCTAGATCTCTCAGCTCTGAATGTGCATCACTGGGTGGTGGTGGGGTGGTTAAAATGGGAGCCAGAGTGACCAGGCCAGTTCTCAAACTCAAACCTTGACACTGTCCCTTGTTGTGTAATCTTGGGCAACTCAGCTGCCTGCTCTGAACCTCAGTTTCCCTTTTCTATGAAAAAAGAGTATCATGTTATAACTTCAAATTATGGGTGTGAGGATTAAATGATTCAGCTTCCACAGGAGTAATGTCACTTTTTTTTTTTTTTTGAGGTATCTTTTCCAAACCATGACTTCCCCAACTTTTGCCCATTTTCCTCCCACCTCTGAGGAGACAGAACTCTGGGTACATTTGTTTGGAGGAGCCTGTTGCTCCTCTTTTTTCTTTTTTGTGTGACCTCATGCCAAACTGTTCCTATTGGCATTTCTCTGTTTGAATGTGCCAGGAATATTAACTACCAGATGTGAAGGTGAAATTGAGAGATGTGTGTGAACACTGTCCCTGTGGACTGTTTGAGGCCTTGTGTGTGTTTGTATGTGTGGCGTTTCCCAGACACCTGCTTTGTTTACAAGGACTGCTGGTAAAGCTCTTACCTTCCCAGTATTCAGCCATTCAGCTGTCCAACAGAGTGATTGATTTAACATACATTCATTCATTCACTCACTCCTTCCATCCTTCCTTCATTCATTCATTGAACAACACTCAGTCGAGTGCTTCCTGTGTGCTGACATTTTCTAACATCACCCAACACATATCAGAGGAGATGACGGACACCATCCCAGTCACGTCATATTTAGTCTAATGAAGGGAAACTGACCACACACAATTATAAGTATAAATTAAGAGAGACTCTCAGATGCTGATGGACACTTTGAAGAATATGAACCAAGGAAATGACATCGAGAACGAAGAGGTGATAAGGACAGATTTCGGAGTTGCTGACATTGAGCTAAGACCTGAATGGCCAGAGGTGCTAGAATATCTAGGTGGAAATAGTTTCACTACAAAGGGGAAGATGATAAGTCTCTATCCTCACAGAGACTGGCAGCTCAAAAATGTTCCTAGCAATGGTTTTGTCTAAGTAACCAATGCATCTTACATCCTCCCACCCTGCAGGCCCCAGTGGTTCTGAGCCGAGACCACCATGATGTAAGTGGCACTGACAGCCCCTTTAGAGAGACTTCCAACATATACGATGGTTCTGCCTTCTGTGCAGGTGAGAAAGACCAAAACAAAACTAAAAATGATTAATGTGCTGGATACAGTGGTATATAACTATAGTCACACCTACTCAGGAGGATGATGCATGAGGATCCCTTGAGCCCAAGAGTTTAAGAGCAGCCTGGGCAACATATAGCAAGACCCATCTCAAACTTGAAAGAAGAAAGAGGGAGAGGGAGAAGGAGAGGGAAAGGAAGAAGGAGAGAGGGAAAGAAAGAAGGAGAGGGAGAGGGAGAGAGAATGAATGTTAGGTTTGGGTTTTATTTAAAAATTGATTTATTCATTTGATCTCTTTATTGTGACAGATGTTCTGGTATTTAAGAGACTTGACATAGGATAGGGTGACCAACCCAGGACTGAGAGGGTTCTGGAATGTAGGACTTTAAAATTGGGCCAGTTTCAGACAAACCAGGATAGCTTGACACTCTAAACTCAGGTGTACATCTGATCTTGTCACCTGCCAGGTGACTTTAAGGTCCTAGCAGAGAAGCTGATTCCTCGCCTTTCCAGATTCTAGAGCGTATTTCTTGCATTTCTTGCCTCATAGCCTCTTTTCAATCTTCACAGCCCAGGACCAGGGAGACAAAAAAAAATGTTTTTAGGATTCTCCCTGATCTCTGTGAACACCCAGTGGGAATTTTGGAGGAAAGCCTACAAGAGGGAGCAAACCCCTTACACCTGCGTCCACAGGGGCGTCACAGTCTCCGCTCATGCTTATCCTTCAGCAGTGTGTTATAAAGCTCTGCTTCCCTCTGCAGGTGCCCCTTCTCTCTAGATTGCAGGTTACATGATTGTGCTGTTGTAACCAAACACAATGGGTTCATCCCTTGATGAGTGCAAAGCCAGTAAGCACGATGAGGAGAAAAAAGAGTGAAGAAAGCTTTATTACTTGCAGCGAGTAAGGAGAACTCTGGGCATAACTCACAAAGCAGTGTCTCTCCCCAAAGAACAAAAGCAAGCAGCTTTTATTGGGGAAATACATGCATATTCATTCAGGAAAGATTCCTTGTTACATAAAGGCGGGCACATTCCTGAGCATGCTCAGTTGGAAGTCATGCTTCTTCATATATCACATGTTCAAAAATACTGGGGAACACCTTCTGGACAGAGAATTTAGTATTATAATGAGCAAAGTTCATTCTAAGTCCTCTAAAAGAGTAAAGTCAGATTGACAGCAATTTTGGGTAGTTCCTTGTGGGTTTTTCTGGAAGGCCTTATCTGAAACAAATGACAACAATGAAAACAACTTGAACAAGCATTAACAGTTTTTTAAAGGGGCAGCAGCTGTTCCCCCACAAGCATAGATGACTCCCCTTGAAAGTACCAGCCTAGCAGCTAACACTGCACTCAGTTCTCTCATGGAACAAGAACGTCATTCCTTTGAAGTCCCACCACCCCTCATTTTTAAAGGGAGAGCGTGATGCTCTGACTCTCTGTGTCTCTAAAGCTGACACCAGAACCGCATCCCTTTTAATTCTTGTGCTCTTTCTGCTTCTAGGTACTTTATCTGGTCTTCAACACAACCAAGTATAAATGTAGGGAAGAATAACAGGGAAAGCTGGGCATTTGTCAATTTCTTCTGCTTCAGCTTGGGGTCTTCACACACAAACTATTGCTGTTTCTAGAGTCACCGATCCCTATTCCCTACATGCCCAGTTATTGCCCTATCTTTCAGCCCAAGCAGTGCCTAAGCCTGGCCTGGTCCTCAGGTCTGCCTCATACACAGAATGAGGAGTGGTGATTTCTCTGTTTCTGCAGACATGGCTGTCCAGAACTTCGTGGGAGATGCCTGTCGTGGAGCCACCTGGGTTGCACTTCACAATGGAGGGGGCGTGGGCTGGTAAGAAGATGTCACAGGACAGGCTGCAGGCTAATGTGGAAGTCTTGGGGATGCGGAAGCTGAATTCCTGGCTACTCTAAGCAGTAGGGAATGATACAGCTTTGGAGAGGAGCACAGCTCCCAAGGCTTTGCTCTACTGGCCAGCTCTGAGCTGACCTCTGAGCCAGTTTTGGCTGGATCAAGTAACCCCCTGCCCTGCATAGCCAAGTCCATAGCAGTAAAACTTCCCAGAGCATCCCAGAGGGCTGGCTTGACTGCATGTCCATTGAGGCTGCAATTTTGAGCTGCAGCCTAGTTAGGTGACTTTAATTAGTGGAAAATGTGACTGGAATGCATGCCCTTTCCAATACATGGACTAGAGAAAACCACGACCAAGAAGAGCTGCCTGCTTATTGGGTGCCTGGCATTTTGGTGCTTGATTTACCTCTCAATTGTAGAAGGGGAAAGAGAAATTCTAAAAGAGGTTGAATATCTTGTCCAAGGCCGCAGACGTGCTGGAGAAGACAGAGTTTGAGCCCAGATCTGTCTCCCTAGGACCCATCAGGCTCCATCCACAGGAACACAGGCTGACAAGACACTGAAACCAATGCCCTTGGTCCTAGCTGTCCTTGAGCACTCTTGTGGGGAAGTACCACAAATTCACCTTGGCATCCATCAAACTTACACATGTACATAATTTAACCTGTCAGATGCTTCTATAAGGCTTATCAAAACAACAGCGGGAAAATCTGTCCCATAATCATTTCCACTCCAGTGGGAAACCACCCTCAACTCTGCACCTGTAGTTTTTTCTTTTTTTCACTTAAATCCATGCTTCTGTGTTTTAAGTTTATCCTGAGTTTCTTGATTTGCTTTGCCAGTTTTTGGGCTATTGGCTGCTTCTCATGAGCTTCTTCCCTTCTCAGGGCTTCCCTTCTAAGCAACAACAGCTGTGAGTCAAATTCAGCTCCCTCCATTGCCCCAATCTCCTCTCAGACTCTCTGTGTGGTGGTTGCCTTTGTGCTGTGTGTCCAGTGGACAAGTTTAGCAAGGGCACCAATAGGCTGGTTGCAGCCCTGTGTGCTGAGATTGATCTTTGGATGGTGGACTACAGGATGGGGCCATCCAATCAAGCCACTTGCTTTTGTTTCTTATTGACAAAATGAGTAGAGTATTAGTAACTGTTTTGTGGACTAATAATGGTGAAGGTTGAATGAATTAATAATAATAGCTAACATATATGCAATGCTTAATATATAGGAGGACCTCTAAGAAATTTGCATGTTAATTTATCTAATTATCTGCTTTACTATACCCGACATTTATTTTTCTTTATGTTTGACACAGGAGTCTACTTTTTTTTTTTTTTCTTTCTTTGGCTAGAGATTACATCCAAGGACTCATATACTACTTTTATGTTTTCCTCAAAGGTATAGTTAGTTGTCCAAACACCTCTTATGAATAACCCCAAATTCTCCATTAATTGCAATGCTTTCCCACCTTCCTAAGCTCTGCATGCTCATTGTTATTCTGTGATCAGTTTGCTTAAGTCACCTGGAGCTGAGTGCCCTTGTCCCCTGACCCTCTGGGGTTCGGGGTCCTGAAACAAAACAATATAGTCCTAATCTCCAAAAACCCCCTATGGTTGAAGGACATATCTACCTGACTGTTAGCCACCTTCTCCTCTTATACCCAGCATCAGCCTCTGACAGGGGAGTGGTAATGACATGAAATCTATTCAGAGATGCCCTGTGCCCCGGTACAGGGATTAGGCACAAGACAGAGTAAGGGCCTTGAGCAGTGGCAGCTGCCCACTCACAGAAGGTGCTCAGCATCCAGGATTCCAAAGGGGTAATGCAAGAAACTTTCAAGGCCACAGTGTACCCCAGCTTCCTGTTGAGTCAATATCCATGCTGGGCAGAAGCAGCTAAGGCTGGACAGACATGAAAGATGAGAGATTAGGGGAAAGAGATGTACATTTGATGTGCAGGAAAGAGATAAAGAAGATCACTGCAAGTGAGGAGTATGAAGCAGGCAGGACATATTTTCAGAAAAGCAAAGAAAGAGGTTGAAAAGATCAAGGTCATTTTCTGTGTGTGTCTGACTGAGAGCAGAGAAGCCTGAGCAGGAACAGAGACCAGATCCAGCCAGGGAAGCAGTGTGCCCTAGAAGCACTTGGTAATGACCTTGATAACAGCATCAGGCTGAGCATGGAGAAGGTCATTCTAGATTGATAAAGAATATCTGCAGACCAAACATGCAGAAAGTAGAATTGTGTTAACAAACCTAAGATTCAGATTATGTCTATTGAGAAACAAATGAAAACAAGAGCAGGGCAAAACCTCTTGGAGACAGTGAAAGCCATGTTCAGAGAAAGGCATTAATTAGAAAATGAGAAATATTGAAAAGAAAGGAATTTGGTCTTCAGATCAGGTAGTCAGGACTCCAAAGTGTACCTGAAGCAAGTAGAAAGAAGGGACAAGAAAGATAAAGACCACGAAGATAAAATCAGGAAAAATGACAGTTGAACTGAGTGACACAAGAAATATCTCAAGGAAGTATGCCTTTACAGGACAGCTCTGAGAGGGGAGGAGAAGGACATTACATCCTACCAGGTAGTCAGGCGGGCTTCAAGCAGTGACACCAAGTGGGTCCTGGAGGTAGGCACCAGGTCCACAGGTCCAGCTCAAAGGTACAGTCAGGCAGAGAGGCCTGGATGTGGCCACTGCCCTCCTGGCTCTGCTTCTCTAGAGCCCACATGGTTCCTGCATCCACTAGACTGCGTGTCCAGGATATAGAGGCTGATGTGACCCAGTACCCTGCCCCGAACACTGACACCTTCTCAAGCCAACACTTCCAAAACATGTCTCTACCTGCTCTGTGCAAGGTCAGGAGTACTGAGTGACGTGGGAACACCTCTGCCTCTTGCAGGGGTGAGGTGATCAATGGAGGATTTGGCCTCGTGCTGGATGGATCCCCAGAGGCTGAGTACAAAGCCAGGATGATGCTCAGCTGGGATGTCTCCAATGGTGTAAGTCTTCCCTAGGCCTCTCCATTTTATTTTCTGTCTTCTCTGTGGCTCTGTCTACCCACACTGCCGCTGGGCTACAGTTCCGCCCTTTTCCACCAAAGAATACTCAGGAGCTTGTCCTGCCCTCTAGACATTGCTAGGACTCGCTCCAACCCCATGTAACTCTCAACTATTTCCAGAATCTCCCTGCCCCTTCAGTCCAGCTTCTGCCTACACAGGTGGTCCTGGAAGTCCCAGCGTTTTTTCCCACAGAGCACCCCTCAGTACTGGTATTGAGAGACCTCACTTTCTTTGTTCTTGTTGATTGAGATGGAAACCAGGGCTTCGCACACATGCTAAGCACAGGCTCTACTGCTGTACATCCTCAGCCTTACTTCAAAGCTCCACTGTGTTTGAAGGCAGATCAGAGAGTGTCACATTCTTCAGACCTTGCTTGTGCAACTATGACCCACTTTGCTGTAATGCAGCATTCTCCAGCAGGGAGGGGGCAGAATTCTCTGTGACTATCTCATGGGGAGCCCAGAAGAAGAGAGAAACAGCGCAAATGGAGGTCAGAGGTGATGGGTAAGCGTATGTAGGATGTGAATGAAATAGGGAGGGGACTCAGGGGCTAAGGACAAGAGTCTAGGCAGTGTGACATTTGGTGGCTGAGGGTCCCTGGGATTGGGTCCAGAGGACAAGTGTGAGGGTACAGGGGGCATCTGGCAGTGCCTACCCATCAGGAAGCACAGGGACTCCAGCAGGGAGTGAAAGCTGTTTGTCCTGAAGCAGTGAGCATGGGGGACAGACACTGCATTTTCACTCTAGGGGACCCCACTGGCAGTGGTGTGGAGATGAAGTTGGAGGAGGCATGGGAATGTGGGATGGGCTAGTTGGCAAGAATAGCAGGAGGGAAACAATGAATGCTGGTGAGGCTGTGGGGGAAAGGAATCCGCCTACATTGTTGGTAGGAATGTAAACTAGTGCAACTGTAGCCAGCTCCCTCCTGCTCTGGGTCCTTGTTTGGGGGTGAAGAAGATAGAAGCTGATAAAATAGCAAGTGGTGGAGAATGACAGTGTATGTTTATTAGGAAGAATAAAGAGAACCCCTCCACACTGTTGGGGAGGAGGTTTCCAAAAGGCAGAAAAACTGCAGATGCTTAAATCACGGAGCTTTTATACAATTTTTGGTACAGGTGAACATGACAGAATGCAGGGATGCTTCTAGTTGTTGCCAGGCCTTTGATTTCCAGAAAGCAGGCTGTCTTGTTTGTATCCCATCCCTCCAGTGCTCCTTCCAGTTTGTTTAGGAACTTGTCTTTTGTCCTTTGCATTCCATTAGATTCTGACCATCAATTTACTTAAGTTTATTCGGTCCTTTTGTAGTCAACTCATGTAAGCCCTGACCTTCAATTTATTTAGGTTAACTATTCAGGACCTGTGCCCAAACCTCCTTCTATCTCCTGGCCTCATAACCACTATGGAAATCAGCATGGAGATTCCACAAAAAACTAAAAATACAAATTCCATTTGACCCAGGACTTGGCTCAGGGCCAAGTCCTCAAGCCTCCTATAGGGTAGACACCAACTGTGGGGTGACTGTCATGAATTGGCCAGTTATACCTCTCCTGGGTATATTCCCCCCAAAATTAAAGACATCATCCTACAGTCATACATGCATACCTCAGTTTATAGTAGTGCAAATCACAATAGTTAAGCACTGGAACAGCTTAGATGTCTGCCAACAGATGAATGGATAAAGAAAATATGGTGTATATACACAGGGGAATATTATTCAACCATAAAGAAGAATGAAATCATCTCATTTGCAGAAAAATGGATGGAACTTAGGACCATGATGCTAAACAAAATAAGCCAGACTCGGTTAAATATCATATTCTTTCTTTTATATGAGAAACCTAAAATATACATAAATGAATGAATAAAGTTAGTGAGTGATACTAGGAAACTAGAAGATAGACTCTTGGAGATAGGGAAGGAGATCAAAGGAGGGGAGAGGTCTCAAGGGATTGAAAGAGCAAGATATGGTGTATACACATACCAGTTTCTCAAAACAGATACTGCTATTCTGTGATGTAAGTTTTAAAAAACAGAATGGCGGCAGCAGCGGCGGGGGAGGTACCATGACTATGATCCAGGGGAGACCAGATAGAGTGGAGGAAGTGAACTGCAGAGGGATTCTTAAGGTGGAGCTGAGGTGGACACAGATTCTGAGGGCAGAGAAGAGGGAAGCACTGTGGATCACTCCTGGGTTCCTGGCCAAATTCCTCTGAGTGAAGACAAGGCCATTCTTAGAGATGGGGAATGTGGGGCTGCTGGAATGGCAGCTGGTTTCAGATCAAGAAGACACTAAATCAGTTGAGTAGTCTGCATTAGACAGAAAGAAGTTTGAGCTGGGGAGGGGGATGAGGCAGATGGAAAGAGGTTGTCTCCACAGATGGCATCTGAGGTCTGCAAAGTAAAGGAAGATTGGGAGTTTGGGAGTCGAAACACCTTGCAGGGAACTCAGTGATGTTGACACCAACTGCTGCACATCCTTTTTCCCTAGGTGGCCCGGCGCTGCTGGTCTGGGAACCCAAAGGCCTATGAGATCATCTGTCAGACGATGCAGGAGAACAGTGGTTTAGTAGTAACACTCCCCCATGACGTGACAGATGAGTGCATGCTCCAGCAAGCCCTGCAACCCTGAGAGGAATCCAGCAGCCAGCTGCAGTCCTTTGTCCCCCTTCCTCCCTTGGCTCTCCTCACCCTCCTCACCTATACACACCTTCTCCTACACTTCTGAGCTTTACACACAAGCCCTATGTGGCCCTCACAGCACTCTAGATGGGTCACATTTTACAGGCAAGCCCCAGAGAGGTAATGCCATTTGGGCCATGACCATACTGCTTGACTAGGACCCCAGGGAGGTTAGGGCACATCTTGCTCAGGGCCAAGTCCTCAAGCCTCCTATGGTGTAGACATCAACTGTGGGGTGATTGTCATGAATTGGCCAACCTGGGCACCACCAAGTCTTTCCTAAGCATCCCCAAGTTCTCTGGGTTTTATCACATCACTCTACCTCCTGTCTACCTGCTGCCCAGTGCTGCTCTCCTGTCTGCCCATTTATCTGTTCCTCAGCACCCCAAGATTGGGGATAAAAAGGAGGAACCTAGGGAGGAAGATAAATAAGAAATAAAGGAAAAAATAGAAAACGTATGCCTCACATACTGGCTGGGTGGGAGTGGGCTGGTGGGAGTGAGCTGCTTGGTGTGCCCCAGGGAAAGGGATCATATGCTAGGGAAATAAGAGGAGAGAAGGGCACTCCCTTTGGCCAGCACAGCATGAACTGCTCTGCAGGAGCCCTGACTGGGATCTGGGTGCCCCACAGGAGCCACTTTGGTCCCCTATCAGGGGCTTGGCTGGACCCTGATCTCCTAAAATGAGTGCACAGCAAAGGCTTAAATAAAAGAGACAATGTGATATGATTTGGGGAGTCCACAAAGGTCAGAAGAACTCTCTTGGAGCCAAGACAAAGACTTCTCTGGATTGCCCATATTTATTGGATTTCAAACAAGTTCAGGGGGTGTGAGGGAAAGTGAAGGAAAAAGCTGAGGTAAAGGCAAGAAACTGAGCAAGGCATTAAGAAGTTAGAACAAAGACTTTTCCAGCAGTAAATTTTGCCAATTAAGAGAACTGTCTTATTTCTAAGGTTGACAGTTACTGCCCTAGAATTGGAGTAAGCCAAATGCCCATGGCTGTGGCCTTACCTTAAGAATTGGAGTGAGAGGGCCAGTGAGATGCTTCAGTGGCATAAGCACCTGCCTGGCAAGCGCGAGGTCCTGAGTTCGACTCCCGGTACCCACATATAAAAAAAGGGCTGGTGATATCGCTCAGTGGCACGGGCGCCTGCTGGCGCGCAAGGTCCTGAGGTCAACCCCTGGTACCCACAAAAAAAAAAAAGAATTGGAGTGAGAGCCAAATGTCTGGAGCTGCAGCCTTATCTTACTCTCAGAGATGTCACAGTGTCACGGACCAATGCAGGCCTCTACTGTGGACTGCTGGCATGGAGAGTTGCACTTACTGCATGCCAGCTGCTGTCTCTCTGGGCAAGTTATCTAGGCCTGGGACAGACTCATAAGTAAATATAGAAAGCCAACTGATTAATTCTAAATCCTGGTGGACTGATGGTCTCCATCAGTCCCTGGTACTAGAGCCTTATACTCATCACTCAACCCCCAAATCCTAGCTATAGTTGGACCCAGAGCCTCCACCTCCCTGTCTTGGAGAACAGGTCCAAAGTAAAGACCCAGGAAAAAGGGATTATGTAGCCATACTCCTAGGCCTTCATTTTGAGGATGGCATTTATTTAGCATCCCCTACACTCAGGGCCCCATCTGCCTCCCTGACTCATGGCTGTGTTATGCTCCTTCACCCAGGCTCACCCTCCCCTTGGAGTGCTACAGGCTCTCTCCTGAGTAAAGCCTGGGTTTAGGAGGAAAGAACAAGGTTGGTGGGTGAGGAGAGAGCGGGAGAAAGACCCCCAGAGAGAGAACTGACTCCAGCCCCAGAGGTGGTCAGGCTGGAGTGGGGACATTCCCTGTGTTTGGCTCACACAATGATTGGGACCCAGGTTAAACCCTGTGTTTTTACAGAGCAGTTACCTTTGGGGAAGGGCATCAGGGGTCCACCAGCACCCCTAATCCAGGACAGGCCATGCATAGCTTCATCCTGTCATGGCAGTAGGCCTGGGAGATGCGGATAGGGTTACTTTGTCCTTGTTCTGAGCAGCCAATGAAACAGGGCCCTTTCCTTTGCAACTAATTATGCCTTACCAATGAGACACCAACCCTCAAAATTTTAGTTTAACTGATACTATTGTAGAAAGATTATAGAAGCTATATTAAGCAGCTATCTGAGTCAATTAACTTGGAAAGAGAAAAGATTTATTTTGGCTCACAGTTCTGGGTGTTCCAGTCCAATATCAGGTAGCCCTATAGCTTTGGGCCTCTAGCAAGAGTGGTGGGAGCAATGGCAGGGAGGACATGGCAGAGCAAACTACTTACATAATGATCCAGGGAGCGAAGAGAGAAAGGATGGACCACAGTCCCACTATTACCCCACTTAGTTTGACTTCTGTGTTACAAATGAGGCTGGTCTTGCTTAGATCCCTGCAGTGGCCTCCTACCTAGCCTCCCTGCCTCCATTCTTACCCAAAATTCTATTTTGGAAACTCTGTGGTCTCAGGGAGATCACTGCAAAATACAGTGGCAGTATGTAACACTTTTGCCTAAAAACTCATGATGGTTCCTCTAACCCTTGCTGGATCAGGGTCTCTGGACTCAGATATAGATGAGGACTCTCATATGGCAGGGCTCCTTGGAGACTGTTAAGGCCAGCAAGGAGATAAAACAGGAGGTCCACCAGGAGCCACAGAGGAGAGCAGGTCACACAGGACAAGCAAGACACCACCTTGCATATCTCCATAAGGCTAACTCCACCTGCTGAAAAACATTCTAAAAAAAAAATAAGTCACCCTTGAAAAAGGAATAAAAATAAAAGAGGGTAATAACCATATTACTATCAAGTGTTTTTCAATAAAATTATTTTCTTCTTACTTTTACTGTGGTAAAGTACACATAACATAAAATTTAACATTGTAAACATTTTTCAGTGCCCAGTTAAGTGGCATTAACTACATTCACATTGCTGGTAATCATCACCTCCATCCATTTCCCAAACTTTTCTATCTTCCCAGGCTTAAACTCTTCTCATTAAGCACTAAACTTTCCATCCTCCCCAGCCTCTGACACCCTTTAGTCTTCCTGACTCTATGAATCTGATTAATCTAGGGACCTCACATATGTGAGGATCATGCAGTGTTTACCCTTTTGTGTCTGTTTTTTTTCCCTTAGTATAATGTCCTCAAAGTTCATCTATGTTGTAGCGTATATGAGAATTTCCTTCCTTTTTAAATGCTGGATAATATTCTGTTATATAGATAGAAAACATTTTGCTTACCATTCCTCTATCAATAGATATGTCATTTACTTCCACCTTTTGGCTACTGTGAATAAGTGTGCCGTGAACACGGGCATCCCTGTTTGCAGTTGTTTCAGATGTATACCCAGAAATTTGACTGCAGAATCATATGATAATTTTATGTTTAATTTTTTGAGGAACTACAAAAGTGTTTTCCACATTTTTAATTGTAAAATTATTTTTAAAAACACTTGCTTGTTATTTAAAACACAATCAAATAGTGACAAAGGGAACGAAGTATAAACTCAAAGCCTCCTTTTCCAACCCCACTTCAGAAGCAGTGAAATGTGCTAGCGGTTTCTTATGTGTCTTCCTAGAAAATTGCAAAGTATATGCAAGTATATGCACACATATGCAGTTGTCTTTCTCATACACAAATGGGATCATCCTAAACAATGTGCTGTACTGACTTTTTAAATATACCTTAATGGAAATACGTATAACAAAAAAGTCATCATTTTAAAGTTTATAGTCAGTCAGTGGTCTTTAGTATATTATGCTGTGCAACCATTGCCACTATCTAATTTCAAAACAGCTCCATCACCTCATAAAGGAACCTCATAGCTATTAGCAGTCAGTCCTAACTCCCTCTCTCCCTCTAGCTACTGACAATCTCTAACCTATTTTCTGCCTATATGGATTAAACAATCCTGACATTTCATATAAGTAAAATCACATAATCTGTAGTCTGTGGGACTGGTTTCTTTCTCTTAGCACAATGTTTTCAAGGTTCGTCTATGTTGTAGCATGTCTCAGCATTTTATTCCTTTTTATGGCTGAAAAATATTCCAACGTATAGGTAGATCACATTTTATTCACCCATTCACCTGCTGATGAACACTTGGGTTGTTTCCATTTTTTAGTTATTATGGCTAATGCTGCGATGAACATTCACACACAAGTTTCTGTGTGGACACATTTTAATTTTTCTTGAGTAGATACCTAAGAATGGATCATGTGGAAATTCTATGTTTAACGTTTTTAGGAAGCTGTTTTCCATATGACACCACTTTACATTCCAACTCACAATGTACAAGGATGCCAATTTTTCTATATCCTTACCAACACTTGTTCTTTTCTGTTTTTAGAACATTACTGCTATCTTAGTAAATAATGCAGTGGTATCTCATTTTGATATTGACTTGCATTTCCCTAATGATTAATGATGTTGAGCATCTTTTCTTACAGTTTTTGGACATTTGCATATTTTGGGGGGAAATGTCTACTTGAATCCTTTGACCTTTTAAAAATTGGGTTGTCTTCTTGTTTAGTTATGAATACTTTATGTATTCTGGGTGGTAGATCCTTATCAGATATATGATTTGCAAATTTCTCTCCCATTCTATGGCTTGTCTTTTCACTTGTTAATGTCCTTTGACTCACAAAGGTTTTTAATTTTGTTGAAATCCAATTCATTTTTCTTCCATTGCTGATGCTTTTGATATTACCTATAACAAACTACTCCCTAACCAAGGTTAGGCAGATTTATAACCATGCTTTCTTCTGCTAAAACGGTCACCAAAGGCTCTACCTGGAAAGACAATGACTTGGTCCAGAATTTGAAGGCTCTACATGAAATACCACCAAAAACTGTTCTCAGTCTCCAACAAGGAGCTCCTCCAGAGGAAAAAAAATGGGCGCAACAAGAAGTGGCTCATGCAGACCCCAACGGTGTCTGGGCCCTACCGGACAATTAGATGATCATTCCAAAGGAGCTAGCTTACACCTGGGTAAAACACCACCATGACATCACCCATGTGGGAAAGATTGCCATGGCCCAGCTTCTGAGCTGCTATTATTATATCCCGAAGTTGACAACTGTGCAGCCATCAACCAGAGGTGCCAGACCTGTTAAAAAACTGAGGCCTCAAAGGCCCTCAACCCCCACCTGGAATTCAACATACAGGACTGTCTCCATTCGAGGACTTCCAAATAGACTTCGATGAAATCAAACCATGTTGGGGCTACAAATATTTACTGGTTCTTGTCTGCACTTATTCTAGGTGGCCAAAGGCATTCCCCACCAGGACTAAAAGGCCTCTAAAATATGCAGAATACTGTTACGAAAAATTATCCACAGATATGGGCTGCCCCTGACTATAGGCAGTGACAATGAAACGTCATTTATGGCAGGAATGACCCAACTCCTAACTAAAGAATTAAAAATTAAATGGAATCTTCATACTTCCTATAGGCCCTAGAGCTCTGGCAAAGTTGAATGGATAAACAGAACCCTGAAATCAATATTAACTAAATACTACCAAAAGACTCAAGCACCTTGGGTGAACTTGCTCCCCATGGCCCTCCTAAAAGTCAAAACATCACCAGGACCCACTGGGCACTCGGCTTTTGAAGTCCTGTTTGAAAGACCCCCCACCTATAATAAAGAACCTCCAGGGGGACCTATGCCAATTGAGAAATATCACCTTATAGGAACAGCCCATTCAGTTAGGAAAAATTTTCTCCCAAATACATGAAAACATAGCAGAGAGGACACCCCTTCCCACTAACACCCCTGCTCATACCCATAGTCCAGATGACATGGTCTGGGTTAAAGACTGGATAAAGAACCCCTTGTCCCCTTCCTGGAGGGGCCCCTACCTAATTATTTTGACCATTCCCACTGCAATAAAAATGGTAAAGATCCACCCCTGTATTCATCACTCCAGAATCAAATGGGCTCATCCTGACAACTGCCAAAAGGCCTACCCTGAGGGGTCGGCCCCCTTGAAGACCACCCTAAAGAGATGACACACTGAAAGCCCTGCTGTCATCACTTGGGAAGCTGATGAGTCAACGCATGGCTAAAGATTGAATGGAGCACCTGCTCTAATTGACTCATGTTCTGTTACCCAGTTTGGCTCTTAGTCATTTTTCTCTCATTGATCTTGATGCTTACTACAGGGCTCTGAGCTGTGTCCCCAGAGGACTGGAAGGTTCCCAAGGATACCTTTGTCTTTTCTATATTGGTGTAACTATTGGACTGAATACCCTCAACTGTTTCTCTGAAGTTTGAAATGGCCATTATTTTCCTCCTGTGTTCATTTTCACTGGTTGCTTAGTTTAACTCTTATTAAGCTGCCATACATTAGGTCAGTCACTAGCTCCAATGTACTGTTACTCTGTTCGGTTCCAAATTCCTTTTCTCCTGCTGGTCACAGTGCTTGTTATCATTCTCTGGGCCACAACTCCAGAAGATTGGGAACCCCACAAAAACACTGTTTTGGTTCTCTGCTACATAAATATAATTCTTGGGTTGCTTGCTTTTAGCTGCCTAAACCTAAATTAAAATGACTCTCCTATGGGTAATATATCTATATCTGAGCCTTCTGGAAATTAATGGGAAAAGAGGATATTGGGAGTTCCAAGCCCACTTGGGAGGTACTCCAAGTTTCCTCAACCGCACTAAGTGGGATCCCCACCAACCTAATGTGTCCTTGTACTTTGATGCCTGTCTCAACAACCAGACTAATGCTTACCATACAGGATGTAGTGACTCGAGTTGGGAACGGACTTACTGAACCAAAAATAAGTATGTTTGTCAAGGTTGGCAGGAACCCCTGTTCCAGAGAAGTAAATACCCCTTTGATTTGTGTAATAACATACACTCCTGGTATTGCAGTGTTTGGAGATGTGCCAATATATATTGGCCTGGAAAGGAAAACTAATAGAATACAAATGTATGGAAAAACTCTCCCTACAATGGAAGACCTCCCCTCACCTAGTCCTTGGCCCCAAGTAACTGCCAAAGGGGTCAATGCAATCCTGTTCAATATCATGTATATAACCCAATGACACTGTTTGGACATCAGGTCGCTTGTTAGTTATCCAGGTGGACAGTACAGGTAAAGATTCTGCAATGTGAATTCAAATTCAAAAGGTTTTTATCCCCACTATTCAGGTCTCCACCTCCAAGGTGTTCACAAAATTTAAGCCTGCACACAGAAATGACACCGAAGACCTCACTCCAACTTTCCCAGACTTATTACAATTGGTTAATGGGACACACACTCCTTCAACAGGTTGATCCCACCCTGGGAAGAGACTGCTGGCTCTGCCTGCCGCTTACTGCCCTGTCTTACCGGGCTTTGGGGCTGACTCTAAATATATGCAGATTTAACGTTACACAGTCCTCAGCAGCCTTGCTCCAAGCCTCCCCAACTCAAATAATGGGAAACTCCTCTTGCTTCCTGGGGAGTAAAAACACTCAAAATGTGTCAGCTGACTGTGCCTCCATAATCCAGCCCACCTTCGCACTTCAGGCAGATGATGGAACATTCTTTTTATGCTTTGATGGGATCTACTGTGTGTTTTCCCCACAAGACATGGGCCTCCGTGATGTTGCTTTCCTGGTCCCAGATCTAAATGTCTTCCCTGGCGACCAAGGATGCTGGCTCCTTTTGAATCCCATTGGAAACAGGAGCACGTGTTCCTGCCTATACTGGCTGATATAGCAATAGCAGGAGGCCTAGCTATGGGTAGAACAGCCCTCAGGTTAGGACAGAGCCAATATACACAACTGACCAACCAAATAATGGGAGACTTTGAAGATGTCCAAGACTCCATTGATACCCTTGAATAACAAATCGACTCTTTAGCCATGGTTGTCTTACAAGACTGAAGAGACTTAGATCTCCTGACAGCCCAGCAAGGTGGAACTTGTCTCTTCTTAGAGGCAGAATGCTGTTATTATGCTGACAAATCAGGAATAATCATGGAAAATTCCCGCCAGCTGTGAAAGCATTGCCAGCAGACAGCTAAAAATATGATAAATGTTTCTCCCTGGTGCGGATCCCTAGACTTTCTCTCCTCATGGACCTAGAGCCTTACTTGGACCTTTACTGGCCTCCTGTCAGTTCTCCTTCTGGGTCCCTGTGTAATCCACATCCTGACCCAATTTCTGTCCAAACACTTTGAGGCCATACATCGTCAGCTCCTCCTAAAGACTGCTCCTACCTACCAACTTCTCAAAACTGAGGAAGAAGAATCTTCCATATAAAAAAAAGGGGAGAAATGTGACGGAAGTTTTAGGGTTAACAGCCTGACACTGTGTTAAGACAGGTGGTGCAGGCTCAGCCCATCTCAGGGTTAAACTATCAGATTCAGTCAGCCATAAAACATTATGCCATTTGTACAATTTAGAGATAATTAGCCCAGCTACACTACCCAGTCTGCAAATGTATTTTGTTTCAAGGACTTTCTTCCCAGAACAGACTAGCCCAGCCAAGGACACACTTGATTTTTAGTTGCTCATTCTGCTCAGCTCCCTCCCTAAACTTTCCCACCTTATGATAAACAATTTCCCCTAACAAACTTGCCTGGGACAAAAACAACAAATGACCAAATGTATGTAACCAATTATAAAATAACCTGCTATCAGCTCTTGTACTTTGTATGTAGGTCTTTGTTTTACTCTGACCCAGGGCTGATTTTTTTGGAACAATAAAGTTCCCATCAGCCCGCTGGTGTTAAAATAAAGTTTCCTTCCAACTCCTTGGTGCAAAGGGTCTTCTGTCCAGTTCCATATCAGATTTCTGCAACAGTATGAGAAAGGAACCACCTAGACTTGTTGGAGAACCTGAGGAAATGGTGTGCAGGGCAGCATAGGCAGGCAACGGAAATGTAGAGTAAGAGGGAGGGTGCTGGGGATTGAGGACAAACTCCTTCCTTCCTATGCCTGGGGGTGTGAAGAGCAGATTGGCAAGGCCTTATGGGCAATGGGAAGCAAAGGCAGGGTAGGCATGATTAGATCTGCATTTTTAGGTTACAAAAGTCTGCTATGTAGAGAATAGATTGGATTAAGGCAGTAGGGTGAATGGAGACTGAAGACCAGACGCTAAGCTATTTTTCTAAAAATCTAGGAGTGAAATACGAGTTTGGACTTGGGTAGCGGTGAAGGTGAGAAGTGAAGGGGCTCCAGATCGAATATTGAACCTCCTCATGGGAAGAGAGGGACAGCAGGGTCCTGGGAACAGTGACAAACTTAGCTTCTGCATGCTGAGGCTGTGTCCAGTTTGTAGAAAATAGCAGTGTAGGAAGGGATCCCATCAGGGAGGCCTGGGTGCAAGCAAACAACCTGGAGGAGCTCAAGTGAGGACCATTAACGGGTAGAGGAGGGCACTTTAGTGAGCTCATGGGGAAGTGGTCTAGCCTGATGAAGGTTCAGACCCAGAATCTATCATTTCCTGTTTCTGTGACCTTGAGCAAAGGACTGGACTTCTATGTGCCTGTTTCCTGACACCTGTAAATACAGTACATAGATTGAATTTAGTTCATATTTGCAAAGTATTTAGGGCACAGTAAATGCTTATGAGATGCCTGTCAGTATTAATCTCTGCAACTGCACTACCCAGGTACAAAAAATTTGACAAAGTCTGAGGAGCCTCCAGAATGCGCCTAGAATGGAATTGAGGAATTGAGAAACTGGGGAGGAGCCCGCCCCGCCCGCCCCTCCCCGCGGCCGCAGGTCAGGACAGCCCTAACAGGCCCGCCGTGCCACGCCTACTGCTCGCCGCTGCGCACGCGCACGCGCCGAGCCTCGGAGGAGGCGTCTCCCAGGAACCTCCGCAAGAGTCGCGCGCATGCCTGGGAGGGGCGGGCCGCTCTCCTTCCACCGCGGCGGCTGCGTCGCTGCGGCTAGGCCCAAGATGGACCTCCCAGTTCTGTTTGCTGCTCCGACGGCGCGCGGAGGCCAACGTGGCGGCGGTGCTCCAGGCCGGCTTCGCCGAGGCCCGGGGCCACCCCTCAGCGCGGGCGGTGGGCGCCGTCGCCTGCTGCTACTGAGGGACTCGGAAGATGGCGGGCCGGAGCCGCGGCGTGGGGAGGACCCCGGGCAGAGCCCGCCGCCCTCCGAGGACGGCGACGACTCCTTCTTGGTCCTGCTGGAAGTGGCGCGCGGCGGTACCGCGGAGGCCGCCGGAGCGCAGGACGCCGAGCTGGACCCCGGCGCGAGCCCGGCGGGCCGCCCTGAGCAGGCCTCCAGCGGCCCTGCCTCCGCCCCCGGCGCCGCCCTGGCGGGTACCGTCACCATCAACAACCAAGACCTGCTGGTGCGTTTCGACCATGGAGTCTTCACGTTGGCCGCTGCACCGCCGCCCGCTCCTGGGCCGCCCTCCGGCCGCCCGCCCGCGAAGCTCGGCGCCGAGGCCTCGAGCCCCGCCGAGGGTCATCGCGGGCCCTTGGGCTCCAGCTCTGGCGCGCCGGGCTACCGCTGCCCCGAGCCGCAGTGCGCGCTGGCCTTCGCCAAGAAGCACCAGCTCAAGGTGCACCTGCTGACGCACGGCGGCCTCCAGGCCCGGCCTCCAGGCCCGGCGGCCCTTCAAGTGCCCGCTGGAGGGCTGCGGCTGGGCCTTCACCACCTCCTACAAGCTCAAGCGGCACCTGCAGTCGCATGACAAGCTGCGGCCCTTCAGCTGCCCGGTGGGCGGTTGCGGCAAGAAGTTCACCACGGTCTACAACCTGAAAGCGCACATGAAGGGCCATGAGCAAGAGAGCTTGTTCAAGTGCGAGGTGTGCGCCGAGCGCTTCCCCACGCAGGCCAAACTCAGTTCCCACCAGCGGAGCCACTTCGAGCCCGAGCGCCCCTACAAGTGTGATTTTCCCGGTAACCGGGGTTGCGGGGATGGGCAGGGTCAGTGCCCGAGGGTGCTGGACAGCCAGCGGGCCGAGGTGTCAGGTCTACCGCTCCAGGGGCGTCACCCCCTCTCTGTCTCTGTAGCGTTTTAGCGTGGGTTACCTGGTGTAAGAAAGGGCCTGATCTAAGAAAGAAGCACTCCCCTGTTTGTGTTCTAGTTCCTTCCAGGTGACTAGATTTTAAGTTTGGACTTTGCCTTGTAGCTGAAATAATCATAGCTGCCCGTGGAGGAGGCAACAGATCTCTCTTAAGATGTTTCCATTCAATTAATGAAAGTGATAACGAGTCTGCATAGAAGAGTTGGGTTGGGAGTCAGGTCTTTATTTTCCTTAGTCTTGTGGTTTAGAAATATTCTGTCATCATGTTGTTGGGGTGAAACACTCTCCATACTAGAGGAACAAAGATAAATATGGCTAGCTAGGTACAACACGTTACACACACTGAAAGAATGGCCGCAAGTGTGTGGCACATCTGCTCTTGTGTCTTTTATACTTTATATTCGTGCACTTCCCAATTCTGTGAAGTTTTAAAAAACCCTTTTAATTTTGTGAAATTTAAAAACTATTCTCCTTTTACAGATAAAAATACTGAGACCGAGCAGTGTGGATAAAATCCACTGGCGGTTCTTCCTCCATTGTGTTTACCTGCACTGGCTGGGAATGTAAGACTCCAACACAATTAACTTTTCCCTGGGTTAGGCAGGTTAGGTGCTGTCAGAAGGACAGACTTACTCCAGAGGAGCGCTAGAACATTCCTGGCCTGGAATGCTGGAGAACAGGGTAGGAAGTGGCTTGCGGGTGGGTGAACTGTAGAGTGGTGTGGGCTGTGGGGAGGTTATGGGAGAGCCTTCCCTATCTTGTTTATTAAAATGTACTTCAGAGGGCTGGGTATGTGGCTCAGTGGAAGAATGATTGCCTAGCATGCAGAAAATTCCATCCTTAGCATAGGAAAAACAACCCCTTCCACACACAAACATACTTGAGCAAGCTCCTAGTGTACCTCTTGCATGCATGTTAACATATACATGCACTGCTCTTCTGATAATAATATATATACTTAGTGTGCATTATAAAGTATGCTCAAATGTAGGGATTTTTAGTTGTGTGAAGAATGTTAATAGGTTCTAATATTCTTCTCACATGCCTTTGAATGGTTTTGTGCATTCCTCTTTTCAGAAAATATGGCTTTAGACTACCGATGCAGCCTTTTTCAGCTGTACACTTTTTAGCTACATGTTTGTGCAAATCTCATGGTGCTTGTAGACTCTGGTAGAAAGGATATATTCTGTGTGTAATCCTTGAAAGATGTGGATCTGGTTTGCTTCAAGGCATGAGGGCCCTCTGAGGGTTTTATGTTAGCTGATAACTGGGGCAGGAGAGGGATTAGTGAAGCACCATTCAGTGGTCCAGGCACAAGTTTCTTCAGGGCCTGAGCCAGGGAGTGGCTGTGGGAATGGTGGTCGTGGTGGTGGTGGTGGTGGTGGTGGTGGTGGTGGGTGGTTCAGGTAGGAGACATTGCAGAAGTAGGATCAAAGGGGCATGGTTATTGATTGGTGTACCTGGGGTGGGGGGTTCTTGATAAGGTAGAGTATGTCTGTGTTCAGATTTACCTGACCAATTGTGTGAACACACCAAAACCCAAAATAGGGAAGGCAGGGGGACTAGACTGAGGCCCAAAAGTATGACTTAAGGGTATTTAGGAAAATTTCTGTTAGGGAAAGTGGTTTCCTTGGGCTTCTACTTTTACGCAGTTCATAACTATGCGGTTATTTATAGGCACACTGATAGCTGCAACAAAGACACTTGTTAAACATCTTGTGATTTCATATCTTCCACCCTGTTTGAGCACTGAACTTTTTTCTCAAAAGAATATTGGTAAAGCGTAGGCTTCTGGGCTGGTGGTAGAGCTAGGGGCTGAGGATGGAGGTAGAGGAAAAAGCCAGATGAGTGAAGATTACAAAGCAGAACACTGAGGAAATGGTCAAAAGGACAAAGAGAAGCCAGATCACAAGATGTGGGGCTGGCAGTTACAGAGGAGAAAGTTCATAAGTATAGAGGATATAGCATTATCCCAGAGGAGTGAGAAATATTATCATCAAGATGGCTTATAACCCTTCAAGTCTCAACTCTACCAGACAAAATCTTGTTCATTAGTTGTTAATTTCTCTTTTCTTATGCCTCAGACAAACAATATTGACATTTGAGTTGGAAGGTACATCAAATGCACGCTAGATCAGTACTACAGAACTGGCAAGCAGATAGCTGTGCTTGGAAGTCTTTTTCTTGATCAGTTGCTCCATCTCCAAGTTGCATTGCAGCACGTAGCTTGCATGTGCCTATGGGCTACCATCAGCCCACCTTGTAGTTACTATAAAGGCAAACATTCATGTTAAAGACTTTTTAGGTGGGGCTTCTGAATCATTTTTTTCCTTGTTTGCTGCAAGGTGAACAGTGTCTTGGGCTGTGACTAGCATTAACTGCATTGTATGACTGTTTTTTTTCCACACTGTGAGCAGAGTTTGTGTTTTCTCTGTTCAGGCTGCGAGAAGACATTCATCACAGTGAGTGCCCTGTTTTCCCATAACCGAGCCCACTTCAGGGAACAAGAGCTCTTTTCTTGTTCCTTTCCTGGATGCAGCAAACAGTATGATAAAGCCTGTCGATTGAAAATTCACCTAAGAAGTCATACAGGTAATGGCCTAGAGAATGCATCATCATTTAGACCCAAAACTTATGTCTGTGATGCTGTTGCATTTATAATTATGCCATGAAACTTTTCTTTTACAAGGTGAAAGACCATTTATTTGTGACTCGGACAGCTGTGGGTGGACCTTCACCAGCATGTCCAAACTTCTAAGACATAAAAGGTAATCCTTACGTTTTATTATGTGTTATCGGTTTCAAAAATGGGTGAATTGTTTGTCAGTAGGAGAAACCTATGGATAGAAATAAATAGTGCTTTTTGTTTTTTGTTTTTTTCTTTTTTTAGTTATTTAAAAAGAGCTCAATGTAGTTATTGGGAAAATCTGACTACTATAAAGAGAAAATTACTCAAAATCTCTATGCATTTTTTTTATGCTTAATTGGTGTAGTTCCTATACAGTTACTTTTTTTTAACCTTACAGAATTAAGTTTTCCTCATGTCATTGGAAACTTTTCTTGGTGATAGCAACAGTCTTAGGGTCCCATGTTTAGGTGATGCACTTTATATGTGCATCTTACTCCATTTTCATAACAGCTCTTACACTGATAGTTTTCTCTCTGTTGTACAGTGAGACTCAGAGGGTGGGTGGTTTATCTAACCTTGCATAGTTGGAGTCTGAGGGGTTTAATATGAAAGTATTATTTAGGAAGTCACAGTCTTTACAAGTCGACCTAAGAGGGACCTTTTAGCATTGTAGCTAATGCTCTGTACACTTCACATGGCAGGCCGTGCCTGGGAAAGCTTGTTTATCGTGAGGATTTCTTTTTTTTTTTTTTTTTTTTTTTGTGGGTACCGGCGGTTGAACTCAGGACCTCGCGCGCCAGCAGGCACCCATGCCGCTGAGCAATATCACTAGCCCTTTTTTCGTATGTGAGTACCGGGAGTCGAACTCAGGACCTAGCGCTTGGCCAGGCAGGCGCTTATGCCGCTGAGCCATCTCACCGGCCCCTCGTGAGGATTTCTAAACAGCTTTATCAATATGTTTGGGACTCAGTTGTTCCTAGATTGAAGCAACACTGATTGTTCTGTGTCTAACTCTACAGCTAGCTGGCTTACTCATTAAAGTAGAATTTCTAATTATGAGTTAGCTAAATTGCAAACTTGATGTGGACTGAGGGCAGAATAAAGATTTTCTGTAATGTACTGATCATTATTTTTAAATGGAAAGAACTCGTAGTTTGGAATATTTTGCATTTTAGAGGATCACCCCTGAGGCCTTGTGAATTGTGTGAGTAATCACCTACCTTGTTTTTCTGCGCTGGCAGGAAACATGATGATGACCGGAGGTTCACCTGCTCTGTGGAAGGCTGTGGCAAATCATTCACTAGAGCAGAGCATCTGAAAGGCCACAGCATAACCCACCTAGGCACAAAGCCATTCGAGTGTCCTGTGGAAGGTAGAGTTTAAAATGTTGCTTTGAGCTGTTAACCGCATACCACCCCAGTATTCATGGTGTAAGTTTAAGTTGTTTTAAGGTTAAGTTTTAGTTGCTTAAAGACAAGGTAAGTGTAAGTTGCACTGGTATATTCACTTGCCTTGTTGAGTGAGTTGCACATACTGTCCTGGAAGTTGGAAAGAGTACACACCAAAAGTCCTGCCTGTTTGCCTCTGGCCCCACCATGCACTGTATTTGTGACTCTGGTAGTTATTAGGATTAGGTGAAATAATGTGGGAAAAAAAAAAACTTCTTTATGCATCTGGCATATAGCTTGGACTCACTACATGGTAAGTAGCTACTCTTGTTGCAGTTGGACAGCGGTGAAGCTAGGCTAACTTTTTAAAGGGTTGTTAGTAACTTTTTTTCTTTAAAATGCTGAAGTCATAGATCATTTGCCAAAAGTCTGCTGTGGGGTCCTATCTGTGCCAGCCCTACTGTAGTGCTGCAGGTATGCTAGGGGGCTGCGGGCCAGGACAAGTCAGATTGTCGTATAAGTCACTGGCCTCAGCTGCTTCTCTGGGCCTTGGTTTCTTTAACCAAGAAGGGGATAATAAAACTCATTTAAAACTGAGGCCAGTTTTTAGAACATAATGAACACAGTACAAGTGGTGTAACCAAGCACAATTCTTCCATCAGCATTCAGCTGGGAGTGCATACGGGTGAGCAAACAACATGCAGGCTGTTGTGGAAACACAGAAGTTTGCCCCGTACTTCCCTCGAGGGTGTGGGAATGGCCCCCACAATGAGCCTCAGGAGGAGGAATAGGAGCCAATCTGTAGGAGTGGGTGTTGGAGGCAGAAAGACCAATATAGGAGAAATCTTTAAGAGGTGTAAGAGCAGCAAGCTGAGTGCATAAAGTGATGGGATCATGTTCAAGTTGTGCATCAATCTAGCTTCATAACTAGAACGGATAGGCCTACAGAGATACTGTAGGCATCCTGGATGATGAATGTGCTTGAGCTAGGGATTGGAAGGACGCAAGAAGGGAGAAAAGCGTATTGATGACAGAGATAGAAGTTAGAATTAATAGTACATGGTGACGGATTTGGACCCAAATGGAGGTTGAGGGAGAGGCAGTAGTTGGGGCCAGCGTCTCAGCTGAGGTCAGAATGTGGGGGTTTGGAGGTGGGGGTTGGTTTGGACTTGCTGCATTTTATTTACATAGGCTTTGTAAGTTCAGATGCTCAGAAAATGGGGATATTTGTACTACTGGAACTTGGTGAGCTGGCTGAGCTAGGAGTAGAGCAGATAGCACATGAATCATCATTTAAGTCATGGAAGTGGATGGACTTGTCAGTCAACAGTATAAAGCAAAGAAGCAGTCTAGGGTGGTGAATTAAAATGGTGAATTCTGGCAGAAGACTGCCTGGATTCAAGTCTCAAGTGTGCCACTTAAAGAGCTCTGGGACCTGTGACAAGCAGCTGAAGCTGCTTAAGCTCTCTGTACCTCTTTTCCTTATTTGTAAAGTGAGTAAAACCTCATAAGGTTGTTAGGAGGGCTCAATTAGTAAGTTTTAAGCATGTGAAAATATTAATATATGTCAGTTGCCATTGTTATGATTTTTTTTTTTTTTTTAAGCCTACAATACCCCTGGGACTGCTAGGTTCAGGTGGAAAAGTGGGACGGGTGACATGGCAGGATCCCTGCTGGCAGGTGATGCTGAGCTGAGAGGGAAGATGTGTAGAAAAGACTCAGCCCAGAGTACTCAGGCTGTCTCAGGTTGGGGGACACATACAGGGTCATGATATGTTGATGGTCAAGGTTCTGTGGGATAGCTGAGGCAGAGTTCTGCTGTAGGGCCCTGAAGGGTGGCCCGAGTGTGAGGCAGAAGACTGTACATGCTGACATCTCTTATAGAAGTGACTGGGGAAAGGGCAGTCGTTGGCTGCAGAGGAGGGGCAGTTTTTGAAAAGCTCTCAAGGAGCTTCAAGCAGTCCCGAAGTTGAGGTACCAGTAGAAGGAGGCTGACAATGACAGGAAGGAAAGGGATGAGCCATCAGTGCTTGGCTGAGGGCAGTAGTTGGAGAACATTTTCCATGAGGCAGTGGAGAGGGAATTCATTTGGTGGAAGGATGGATCCCAGGGCCCTTCTCTGATTGACTGAGAGAGTCATTCCCTCTGTTAAGACTGACTTACGGCATATCCTCAGGGTGGTGGGGCATAACCACAGGAGCCCAGAGTCTGTAGATAGGCTATTGTAAGAAAAGTCAGTAAAGTAGGATAGAGTAAGGACCTTGGGTGCCTCTGAGGGTAATTTTGAACTTTATTTCATTTTCTTATTTATTTATTTTTTTTTTGTGGGTACCGGGGGGTCGACCTCAGGATCTCACATGCCAGCAGGCGCCCATGCTGCTGAGCGATATCACCGGCCCTTTTTTTTTTTCGTATGTGGGTTCCGGGAGTCGAACTCGGGCCCTCGCGCTTGCCGGGCAGGCGCTTAAGCCGCTGAACCATCTCACCGGCCCTATTTCATTTTCAAATGAAGCTTTGAACATTTTTCCAGGTCAGGCTCTGTAGATTAGTATAGCTATATTTGGTCCTTATAACCCTATGAGGTAAGTATTATACCCATTTTATGGAAAAGAAAAAGGAGTTCTGCAAAGGATAATTTACTTGACTAAGTCCACTCAGCTAATAATAATAGCTAATAATTCTAGTCCACTGAGCTAGAATTGGAGTCCGTTCATCACCCATGCCATAACTGGGCAGCTCCCTTGGCCTGGAACACCCTTCTGCTCTGCTGGGGCTCAGCCACTTCATTGCTACCCGCTTATGAGACCTTTTTTCTGTCTTCTCAGGAGGTGTCCTGTTTCCTCGGCTTCTAGAGCAGCTCATTGTTTTAGCACTGCTTTTATTCTGCCCTTTATTATAAGAGCTGACTGTTCTCAGCTCCTTCTACATCACAAGCCTTTCACTGCAAGAATTCCACTTCCCCTTTCTGTGTCTGTATGGAGCAGAGTTGTAATATAATAGGAAATCAGGGCATGAAGGGAAAGTGGTTGTAATTTTTAATTTGTCCTGTTTTCACTCTGGTGCTTTTATGCAGATTGGAAGTGTAGGTAAATAGACTGTAAGCAGGGAAATGCCAACTCTGGCTCCACTCATGCCCCTGACTTAAGAACAGTCAGCCAGTCTCTGGGCATCAGCTCAGTGATAGAATGAAAGAAGTTAGTTTGGTGATCTGTTGAGGCAGTTCTAACTCTTATATTATAGGGTTGCAGTTTTATAGTAATAGCTTAATAGGACTGACTAGTATATATTCTTTGCAACTGAACATTGCTGGAGTTGTTTTGAGTTAGTGGGAGAGGAAATGGGAAGAATGAGGCTAACCAAAGTCACATGTCTTAGCCGTAGCAGACACAAGACTTCAGATTTCCCCTATAGTTATTTTTTTGCCTTTTAAAAACAAGTAGCTTTGGATTTTCACTCCTTGTGATGCTTCTAGGGCTGGTCATTGTTCATCCCTTGCCAGTGACCAGGGCTTGGGAATGTAATCTCAAGATTCTTATCTGATGAGGAATTGTTCTTTGTTACTGGTTCCTTGGTTTCCTCAGATGTAACTCGTATCCTCTCTGTTCCAGGGTGCTGTGCTAGGTTCTCCGCTCGCAGTAGTCTATACATTCACTCTAAGAAGCACCTCCAGGATGTGGGTGCTCCAAAAAGCCGCTGCCCAGTGTCCAGCTGCAACAGACTCTTCACTTCCAAGCACAGCATGAAGGCTCATGTGGTGCGACAGCACAGCCAACACCAAGGTCTGCATTTTATATCCCTCAGCTGCAAAGATGTGTGAGCCTGGTGTCATGAGAAAACAGAAGTAGTGCTGTTCTTTCTCACCTCCTTTCTGAGTTGTCTCGACTGTAAGGTCAGAGCCCATGGATTTTGGCCACTGAGATAAGTGGCCTCTTTTGCACTGTCTTCCTACCACTTTGTTACCTCTTACCCTCTTACCCTTCCCTGATCTTTGAAGTGCTTCCCTTGAGAGTATTCATTCTTTCATTTGATTGATTTTTCCCTAGCATACGTCCCTTAAATCCCTAGTATATGTCTCCTGCCAGGACCTCTGTCCTAAATTCTGAACCTACTTTCTAGTGTCTCCATCTTCTCTCCCTTTTTTTCCCAACTCACTTTTATTTCTACTGAGCACTCAAGCCTATCTCCTTGCTTCTGCTGTAAAGTGGATTTTGTAGTTTGGAAGACTTTCCTTTGGGAGGCAAGAAGTTATCCAAGACCTGAGCAGAGTTGTGTTTCAGGAATGTAGAGGGGGAGTAAATGCTGGAGAGGGAGGATTAGAGAGGCACCATGAAAGAGGTCCAGGGGCACTGAACAGGAAGGATTCTGAGCCTATCAATACCTGTCATTTGGTACTTTATGGGAAATCTGCCTATTTAGGCCTTATCCATAGTCATATGGATGTTGAAGGTGTCTGGGCAGGAGCAGTGGCTGCCTCTCTTCTAGAGCACTCACATTGACCTTGCTCTCTGGGACATGGTGGGGTTGCTGCTTGTGATAAGGCCTGGTTGGGGAAGTCCTAACTTAACTGAAGAGTTACTTCTGCTCAGAGTCCATGGAAACTGTGTGCATTACTAACCAGTCCCCCCATCGTTGTGATCTGTGTGACAGGCAGCACTGTGGTGGAGGCAGAGAACCAGCCTTAGGGCTCATTCTCTTCCCAGTAGGGAGCTAGGCAAGGTAACAGATCTTTGAGCCCCGTTTCCCTCACCTTTTAAAATAAGGAAGAAGTTTGAGTAGCTTTTGGAATGAAATGCCTTAAGTGCCTACAGCAAAGCCCTATGTGCAGTTGCTGCTCTGTGGGGGTTCCTCTGGTTTCTTCTGATCCTGTTTAGAAGTGATTGCTTAGTCTTTTCTGTTGGTCTCAGGCATTTAGACCTCCTGCAGTTCGCAACAGTTGCCCATTTTGCTTTGTGTCCTACCTATTGCATGTAAAAGATGTCCAAGAGTATCACCTTTACTCACAGAGTCTCTCAGCCACCAGGGCCCCTCCTCTTGTTCCTGACATTCCCTCTCAGAGTGCACCTCCTCCTTTTCCTAACCTGGGTGATTTAGAGGCCAGCAGAAGCTCAAGATTGTTCTAGGTGGACTTTTCTAAACTCTGGTTGGATGTGAGACCCCCTCAGTTGTTTTTGGAATGCCCAGTGTATCCCGGGCATGTATTTAAGATGTTCATTGACTTATTTGTGTCATTCTTCCTGTCAGGCAGAAGCACAGGCACCACAGTCCTTTCCTGGTGGAAAACAAGCGCTCAGGATCATCTGATTACTGTGGGATCATGCCAGGCCTTTGGTGGGGTGTTTCATTTACCCTCATGGCAGTCCTCCTGCTGATGAATCTGAGGCAAAAAGGACTTGTCATGGTTACATCAGTAGGAAGTACTTGAGCTGGAATTTGAGCTGAGATCTGTTCACCTCTCAATGGCATGGTCTAACTATTCACATTAGGTGCTCTACTAACATTTATTTAGTGGGTTTTTTTTTTTATGTGTGTTGTTGCACATGATAGTTCTCCAGGTAATGTTTATAGAATTAATAAAATGCTAAATAAGAAACTCTGTAAATTGGTATCTAATCACACTGAGATTATTCTTAATTTCACAGGGAGCCAAATCCTTGAGACAAGCAAGGGAATTTTTGGAAAATTTTGAAAAAGTGAATTTTCCAATTTCAGTTTCTCCAAAGAATTACTCCCATTCCCTTTCAGAGTATTCCATTGCTTCTAGGACACTTACTGATGAAACTTTGAAACAATATAACAACTAAAGAAGATGCACACTCTTTCTCTTTTTTTTAAGGCAGGGTCTTCAGGGTCTTGCTGAATTTGCCCAGGTTGGCCTTGAACTTGCAGTCCTCTTGCCTCAGCCTCCCAAATAGCTGGGATTACAGGCGTGGACCACCATGTTCAGCATGAATTTGGTTTTTACTTTTCTTTCCTTTTTTTTTTTTTTTTTTTTTTGGTATAGAGTACATTTCTTTCATAGGTTTGTATTAAAAATATAGTACATGTTCTGACCTGGCATTCACTCTTGGAAAGAACGAGTTTGTGGTTAGCTAGCACTTGGTATGGGAGGAGGAGAAACAGAGCCCTTTCCCTTTGCACTAGGCAAGAGCAGTCAGGATGTTGCAGCAGAGATTTCTTGGGAAAAAATAACAAGGCCTTATTTGGCTCTGTTCCCCAAATTCATTGTGCTGCTGTTTTTCTACTTGCCCAGTGCAATTTGATGTTTGGCATGATCTTGTACATAAACCCTCGTCTTGAATATTCATTGACCTTTTTTTTTTTTCTTTTGAAGTATGTTGATGTTTGTTATTCCCTCAAAGGTTTTCTGGTTAAGATAAATTGAGTAATAATCAAGTATTTAAAGAGTGTTACAGTAAAAACTTAAGATTCAAGAAGAGGGATCTATTGAATTATTTCCACGTAATCTTTACATGATGCATAAGGGCCCAGAACTGTGCCAGGTGCTGAGGGCACAGAGGTAGGTAGGTTAGACTGGCTCTCCACCCTCAAGATTATAGTCCTGGCTTGGGGGGCCATTAGAGGTTGCATATGTGATGGAGCTGGCCAGGGGAGAGGAGATAAGACAGGAAAAGTCCCATCAAGAAAGTTCCATCTAGGGCAGCAGAGCACCTCGGAGAACCTGATATTCAAGCTCTGAGTGTCTACCTAGAACTAGAGCTTTGATCCTAGCCCAGAACCAGGCAGCTAATTTTGTTCCCCTTAACTACCCCCAGATGGCTCAAATCAGTTTTAGAGTTACAGGTAGTTGTAGAACAGGGCACAGTTTGACAAGACATGAGCTGACATAAGCTGATTACAAAAATAACTCAAACAGCCAGAGTTTGTTTTACTGGCTTCTGAAGATTACACCATAGGAAGTTTTACAATTTTCTTTTCTTGATTATCTACTGTGCTATAGAAGAAAGTGCAGGCTTTGAAACCAGAGAAACTAGAATCAAATCTTACATTATTTTTTACCAGTTAATAGGACTTTAGGAAACATTATTTAATCTCTGTCCCATCATTCCCTCTGGAGAAATCTGTCTGCTTGATGATTTGAGACATGTATATTAAGTACACATGGGAAGCTGTCTTTTCCCTTGGTGTCTAACAAGTAGTCGCTAACAGTGGGCTTGTAGTGGGACCCAGTCAGCAAGGTTCAATTGGGCAGCAATTTCCAGAGAGGATAATAAATATTGCCCTTTAGTATTATCTAAATGTTGCCCTTAGATAATACTTCTAACATCTTGAACATAAGCAAGATTTCTTAAAATTTCTGAGGTTGTAAATAATGAGTATTCATTCTTTTTGCAGATCTAGTACCTCAGCTAGAAGCTCCAAGTTCTCTCACACCGAGCAGTGAACTGAGCAACCCAGGCCAGAGTGAGCTCACTAACATAGATATAGCAGCACTCTTCTCTGATGCATCTGCCAACAGTAGTAGTTCAGCAAGTGGGCCGGATGAGGCACTGAATTCTGGAATCCTAACCATTGATGTTACTTCTGTGAACTCCTCTCTGGGAAAGAACCTCCCTGCTAATAATAATTCCTTAGGGCCCATGGACCCCCTGGTCTTGGTAGCCCACAGTGATATTCCTCCAAGTCTGGATAGCCCTTTGGTTCTTGGGACACCGGCCACAGTTCTTCAGCCAGGCAGCTTCAGTGTGGATGATGTGCAGTCTGTGAGTCCAGGAACAGTAGGCTGTCTGGTGGCACTGCCCGTGAAGAACGTGAGTCAAGACTCACCTGCTTTGGCTTCCAGCTGTAACTTAGCAGCACATATCACCACATCAGGCTCTTCAGGCACTTCCCAAGAAACTGCCAGTGCCCCAGAACTTATGACTTCAATCAAGGTAGAGCGAGACTCACCTTCTCCCCTGGATGTTGTTGAGCAGCCTGAAGGAAGCCTAGGGCCAAGCCCGTCTGTGTTCTACAGCCCCACAGAGAGGCGTGGTTCCCAGAAGGACACAGAGCTCAGTGCAGGCACTGGCAACCTCTTTTTGGTATGAAGCACTCTATTCAGTCACCACCATATAGCTCACTTCTCTTACTCTCAGTTTTGAGGATATTCTGGATTAATCCTTTCTATGCAGTTTCTTACTGGTTTGCAAAAGGATGGAACCCTGGACTACAAGTCTGAATCTGAATCCAGCCTTGAGTCTTAGAACCGACGGTTCTTGCGACCTTGAGCAAATCATTTAACTTATTTGAGCCTTAAATTCTCCATTATTTCTAAAATAAGGGGATTGGCCAGATGATTTCTAAGGTCCTTTTGACTTTCATGACTCTGATAATGTGCTTATTTTGTTGGAAAAACTTGGGGCATTTCATAATATTGAAATGTTTTGCCTTTGTGCTTTTCATACAGTTACAAGTCCTAGAAGAGGAGGAATTGCAGCATAAACTATCTTTAAAGGTTTTAATCGAAACTAAAACCATTCAAAACATTTTTTTAAATTAAGGGGGAAAAGGGAATGGTTTATGAGCCTTCATTCTTGAAGGGTAACAAGAATACTCCAATTTTGAGGCTGGGTAGTTTTATTTTAATTTATATCAATTATGCATTTATTATAATTTAATTTAAAATAATTTAAAGATTCCTGGAAGAGAGTCTGACTTTCCTCAGTGTACAATGGGAATGATCATCTGCAAAAGTGATTTTTTTCTTCGCAACACAAGAAATTTGATGGAGACCTTTATATTATTCAAATGTTAAATCTTATTTTACTGCAGCTTAAATATGTTAAATCTTCTGAATTGGGATCAAGTGTGAGGGCACTAGGAAATGATCTACCATGGAGCCAACTTTCAGTTTTTCCAGTGTGAGAGGATAGTCTTCTCCATTTCTGGTGTCTTGCTTGTCATTGGCAGAGCCATGCTTGCTAACATCTGTTTAGGCTGCCATAGCAGTGGCTAAGCAACTGGTGACTGGGCAGGGACAGATGGGAGGTGGATGTAGGTCAGAGCCATGGCACTTGGTGCCTTGGGAAATAGCAGTGTTCTTGTGCCTCACTGCATCTCCAGAGCCATAACTATGGGTGGAGGTGGAGGAGCCAGCAAGACCCTCAGTCCTAACCCCTTGTTCATTTTCTTGCTAGCTGTGTGACGTTGGGCTTCCTCGCTTCTCTGAGTACAAATGGTGTGTGGTGAATGGGTTACAGGTATGCCATGAGCTGTAGAGAGTTATTCTTCTCTCTGTAGTGATAAGTATTAAACTGTTTTTCATATGAAACGTTCACAAATGTACAACACTTTACTATTTGAATACTGTTCATTTGGCTCCCGCAGTAAACTTGCCAAATTCACTAGCATACTTACTGCTTTGGTCTGTAAGACTTCGGAGTGTAGAGCCTGCTACTAGAGTAGCCTCTGCAGTGAGCAGAGAAGGCAGCACTGCCCAAGACCTACAGGGTGCAGACAGTATGGAAAACCTTTTGGTGTTGCTGTAGTAATGTAATGCCGGGGATTCAGTGGAAAACTAGGTAATTGAGAAATCAGGGAGATAGGCAGTTCATTTTGTAACAGTTTTTGTATAAAGTATTTTAATGTTTTAGACTTTGGAGGAATAAACTTCTCCAGATAATAATATTTACATATTGTTACAAATCTGATTTTGTTTAGTTAGCGCTGGAACTGGTGGTAGCATTTGGTTCTCTGTGTGCCTTTGCTGGATTACTGAACTCTAAAATATTCCAGAAGTAGGCTTAGGACATTTCTGTACTTCCCTTGCTACCCTTCCTTTGCTCTTTAGATCAAGTGACTGACACACTTTTCTTTGGTCCCAGGAAAGTGGGGGCTCAGCAAGAACTGATTACCGAGCCATTCAACTAGCCAAGGAAAAAAAGCAGAAAGGAACTGGGAGCGATGCAGGTGAGGCCGAGTGTGCTGCAGTGCTGGTGAACAAGGGGCTGAGTTCTCTTGTGTGACAGCCATGGGCAGAGGAAACACACAGAACAGATGTTTCTGTGTTCTTTTTTTATTTTCATGTTCAGAATGCCCTTTGATCAACCCCTTAGTTTTATGGGAACTTAAGAAAAAGTAATAATAAAATCCCCTGCATATATAAACATGCTTTATTTACCTAAAAAAGGCTCAGTGGAAGCAAGAGCTTCAGACACAGTTGTCAGTTACATGGAAAGCTACTATGGTAAATGAGCATAGCAGGTGAGGTATCAGAAAACATCAGATGACCTGATGTTAAATCGCTGCTGGGCCTGACCTTGATGTAGTGGAGGCCCTAGGGATGGGGCTGCCACTGTCTCCAAGGGCAGCGCTATATGGAGCCAACTCTGTCCTGTACCATTGTGGCCTCCAGTTGAGAGTTATATTGAAATCTAGTATCAGTAGCTTATTTGAATTTTTAAAATGACAGCTAAACCTGGCAGTTTATGGCCTTATGTGTCTGTCCCTCCTGAAAATGAAACAGTGGGATGTGGTACTTAAAGGAAACTGATAAATCTTTATACAGTATTAACTGAGGTTTTCAGTATGTTATTTTATATCAATACTCTTTGATCTCTTACTTATTTAACATTTATTGTTAAATAGGTATGTAGATTCAACGATACAATTTTATCTCTGTTACTCTCTATTAATAATAATACAGCTTCTTATTTAAAATAACTCTATTTTCTTTTAAGCAAATTTTTTAAAAGAAATATTCCCCTATAGTGAATGTTGTATGTGTAAATGTGGTGACTTAGGAAGGGATACCTGAATAATACACAAAGAACTGACATGGAAATTTCAGATACGGTATAACTGAGTAAGTGTGGTAGTGGAAGTCTATAGAAAGAATTCACTACATATTAGGCACAGTTCACTAAAGAAGGCATATGCCTTTATTGCATCTAGGAGATAATCATTAACTTGAAGGAAAAAGCATATTGCAAACATTCAGCTACATAGTAATACAGTAATTCCTCAGTTCACAAATGCTCTGTTTGCAAACAATTCAGCTTGCAAATGAAAGTGTTGGGCAAAAGTTTGCTTCCATTCTCAAACTCCACATTGGATGACAGACACAACCATGGCCATCTTTCCCACACAAACACAAATGCAGCCATCTTCCCCAAAATCATAAAACAAATTCAGTTTGTAAACGGAGGTACCACTGTACCTGTTACATTCATTGCATTGCATGGGAGTAGTATCTATAGAGATGGTTTGACTTTGTAAATTACTGTTTATATAAATACCTTTAAAAAATAAGGACACTGGGCTGCTGAGATGGCTCAGCAGCATAAGAGCCTGACTGGCAAGCACGAGGGCCCGAGTTCGACTCCCGGAACCCACGTACGAAAAAAGGGCCGGTGGTACCGCTCAGCGGCACGGGCACCCGCTGGCGCGCGAGGTCCTGAGATGACCCCCAGTACCCACAAAAAAAATAAATAAATAAGGACACTTTAAAAATCTTTGCCATATGTTGTTTCACTTTGAAAAAATTAACAGTATTTCCTTAATATGCAGGTCTAGTAAGTGTTCAGATTTTCACTCAAGTGTTTTAAATGTATACTGCCTATTGGAATCAGAATCCAAGGGTCTTATGTTGCTTTTGGTTGACATATTTTCTAAATCTGTTTTAAAGCTATAAGTTCTCCATCTCTCCCACGTGTTTGTTGAAGCAGCTGTGTTGTTTCGTCTGTCCGATTTGCTGGTGTGACTTGTTCATTGCATCACTGTGGTGTAGATTAGCAGGTTGCTCTACTTTTTTTGTTTCCTATGATTAGTAATAGTTCAGGTTTGATCTGATTTGTTTTTGGCAGGCAGTGGAGGGGTTGGAAAAACTGCTTCCCAAGTGGTACTTGGCCAGTGGTGGCACACCTGTGGCACACATGTGACAGTGGCTGTTTGTATCATTGAAAATTCTGAAAAGTTTGCCATCACTGTATTAGGCTCTTCCTGGAAGCCCCCAGCTCTAGTGTCCTGCCACTGATGACCTGCAACTAGCTCCATTAGTTCCTTGGGAATACCAGAGAGATGCTACTCTAACTCAGTTGTCATTCCTTTGTTGTTGTTGCTCTCTGTTGTTGTTACTGTTGTTGTTGTCATCGTTGTCATCGTTGTTGCTACAGTACTCTGTAAAAAGCAACATCTCAATTCTTTACTTTTGAGGCATAGTTTATTTGAGAAAGTCAGGATGTTTGAATCTTTTTCCTTATTGGCTTTCAAATAAGACTTGGTTTCTTTGCATCTCCAACAGTGATCAAAGTATTTTTAATGTACTTATTAATTTAAACATAAATTTTTAAATAAAATAGAAATGTGGTACCTGCCAGGGGTCTGCCCTTTGTTTATGAAAATATCCCTGTAAGGGTGGAGGCTTACCTTCTGATACCTATCTATCCTCCTTTAAAAGCCCTCTTGAAGTAATTGTATGCAATCGAGAGAGGAAGAAATTCACTTGAAGGTCACAGCATCTTTTCTAATGCCTTGTGGCCAACTGATTTTCCCCTGCCGTGTTATTTGCTGTAATTTCACATTTACAGAAAACTTAACTGCCATGAGTGGTGATATTCTGTGTATATCATTATACCTTTGTGTCCCCATCTGTGATACTCATTGTCCAGCCTCCCCTCTTGTAAGACTCTTCCATAGTCCTGCTACATCTGTCAAAGCTGAAAGTTTCCATTGTCTCAGTGATATAAGCTGATGACAGACTTGATTTCTGACCAGGCACACTCCAGTCCCCTTTTGTGTCCCAGGCTTTCTAGGCTCCCACATGTGCGCTGTTCTCAGGTCTGTATCTTCTGCAGCTCATGTTAGAGCCTCAACCCTTCTTTGCCTGTCATAATGCTCTTGAAGGGGACAGGTCCTTCACTCAGTGAGCCTTCCCTCCATGTAGGTCATTTCTCATGATTGGACTGGAGCTAAGACTCTGTTGGAAGTAGAGGTGAGGGACCCTCTCTACTATATCACCCTTAAATACAGGCATGTTGACCTTGATCACTGGCCTTTAAGGTGGTCCCTGCCAGCTTTTTGCACTGTAAATGTCTTTTTTTTTTTTTTTATTCCTTGTAATTAGTAAATATCTTGAGGTAGATACTTTGAGATTATGTGCAAAGTTCAGGGGCCCTAAACATACCCTCAGATTCAGTAATTCTCCAGAACTTGTATAACTCACAAAAAGCTGCTGTTCTAACCATTGTGGTTTATTGCAGTGAAAGGACGTAGGACAGAATCCACAAGAATTTTAAATTTGAAGCTTCCTAGTGTCTTCCTAAGGCAAAGCAAACACTATAAACTTTTCCCAGCGTATGACAACACACACAGAATTGCCAACCAGGGATGGTCACTCAAGGCTTGCTATCCAGAGTTGTTATTGGGACTCAGTTGTGTAACTGGTTGATCTGAGTCTACAGCCCCTCTAGAGGTTAAGCTGTCATTGTGCAATCAAACGCTTCTACTGTGTGTCACATTGTTAGTGAAAAGCTGCCCAGACTGGTCCAAATCCCCCAGGGAAACAAGAATACACTTACCAGGCAGGACATTCCAAGGGCCTGCAGATCACCTCCAGAAGCCAGGGTAGGATTACTCCTTTATCATGCCCTGCAGATTCCCTGTTTCTCTTTAATCTTTGCAGTGATTTAAAACTTACCAGTGGATATTGTCTGTGTTATTCCTACTGTATTGTCTGCGGTGATTTTCTGTTCCCTTCATTCTTAGGTGTTTATTCATCAGCATTCTTCTGTAAGGAGGAGCCTTTTCTTATCTCCCATTCATTCATTTCATTAATATCAATATGAATATAAAGGCATTTCTTGTACTCTTCACATTATGATCACTATTGTATTATAAGTCACACATTGTGTACATACCTGTAATCCCAGGATTCTCAGAGGTTGAGGCAGGAAGATTGCAAGTTTGAATCCAGCCTGGGCAACTTACTGACATAGCAAGACCCTGTCTCTAAAACATGACAAAGGAGGCTGGGTGTGGTGGCATATGCCTATAATCTCAGCACTCAGGATCCTGATGCAGGAAGAGCACCATGAATTCGAGAGCATCCTGGGATATATAGAGTTTAAGGTCAGCCTGAGCTACATAAGGAGACCCTGTCTCCATAAACAAATAGGGCTGGAGATTTGGCTTAGTTCAATCTCAGTAATACCAAAATAAATGAATTTTAAAATTGACTTTTGAACAATATTAGCATTTATTTTGTTGCTCTAAGTGTAGCTTTGGCCATTGGGAGCTGCAGTTAGATTCTTACACCTTTCAACATACCATATCCTGGCTTTTTTAAGCACTTCCTTACTTTCTTACACCCTTAGACTCATATTATCTGTGCTCCAGCTCTGGAATTTGTAACTTTTCTAGAGCCTTGGTTCTTTTTTTTGGAGAATGGTATTTAGACCCAAATGTGAATGCATTATTGCAACTGGGATATCTTGGGCTAGACTTTCTCAGTGGCCAGTGCTGGGAAATGTACTTATGTATATATTAACCCACACTAGCTGTGTTTTCAATTCAAAATATTTGCAGTTTTAGAAAGGTGATATCGAACATATGCTATATGTTATTTAACACCCCTTGTTACTCTGTTGGTACTTTTCAGTAAAATATATTCATCTAATTGGAATCAAACAAGACTATAAATAGCATCACGTCAGTTTAGGTCTGGTTTTGCTGCAGAATTATTTTTGGCACTAGGTTTTGTTGAAATATTTAGGTTTTGGAACTGTTTGGGTTTTAAGATTTGATTAAGGGATTGTAAACTTGTAATAAGTCCAGCAACAGAGAAGTTGCTGTAACAGGACTGTTGGTAAAATTAAGTCATTTAAAAACTGCTAAGACATCATTATAAATATAGATATGAGCAAAGTACAAGTTAATCCTTAGAAAATATGCAGTCTGAAATGATGGGATCTAAAATCCAATGCATTTCCTATTGTGTTGCTGTCAAATATAGAAATATGAAATTGGTGCTAGTTTCTCTTAGACATTGAGGTTCTCCCATCAGAATAACCCAAGAATTTTTTCACAATATGATAATGTCAGTTTTTATTCTTGAAACCAACGGCAAAATAGACTTACTCTTTAAAAACAAAAAAAAAAAACAAAAAAAAACACTTCAGAACTGTAAGTAGCAGTGTACCTTCCTGCCATCTAAGGGCAGGGAAAACAAGCAGGCATGATACTTACCAGAAGAGACTGTCAATAGCAAGACATGTTGTGATGGAAAACTGAGAGCACCTGTGCCACAGTAAAAACAAGCACATCTGACTCCCCTGCCAAGATACAAAAATTGAATATGTCAAAAAGCAAAATCCCTGCTGTATGTTATTTAGAAGAGGTATGGCCTATATGGAAATATTTAGGAAGATTAAAATTAAAATAATCCAGAACAATCAAAAAGCAGGTGTTAATGTTATAAGAAATATGGAATTCAAAGAAAAAGAATTGGGACTATGAAGATTTTTCCCTTTTTTGGTTTCTGTTCATGTATAATCCACAGAAGAGCTGTAAGATACATGAACAGTTACATAAGTGTGTATTTGAAAACAGACTAGCAAACAATATAAAGTGAAAACCGATAGGAGAATTGACTAAATCTAGGAAAATTGGCTGAATTAAAAACCTAATGGTATGGCAAGATTTTGCTCATTTGAAGAGCAGACAGAAAAAATGAGGCCATGAAAGAGGCTTATTAATGAAATTGATTTAATCATATTCTATGTCCATGGATGTTTGTAGAAGCTAAACTGAAGAAAATGAAGGCATGAGGATAGCTAAAGTGTATGAAAAAATAAAAATCTTGGCAGTACTATGTTTTCTGACCATAATATGATAAATTAAAATGTAAAAATTACTTGGAAAACAGAAGAAAACCACCTGAATTATACAGAAAATACTGATGGCCATCTAGTTTCAAGTTTGAACTCTGAACTCTTGAGCAAGCACCTTTCTCTGTGCCTAAATTTTCTCCTTAGTAAGATGGTTATAAAAGCATCTTAGGATTCTTGTGGAAATTAATGAGAATAATACACATAAAGTAA
Organism: Erethizon dorsatum; assembly: GCA_028451465.1. NCBI lineage: Eukaryota > Metazoa > Chordata > Mammalia > Rodentia > Erethizontidae > Erethizon > Erethizon dorsatum. The sequence continues at coordinate 44,645,611 of CM051825.1, forward strand.
TCCTAAGCACTCAGAAGGTAAGCTGATGATTACTGTATGTTACTGTATATGAAATGGAGAGGTGTGGCTGAAGCTAGGTGCAAGTGTGTGTAGCAGATGCTTTCCTATTAAGAAAAAGAAAGCTAAATGGAATTAATTATTATTCAAAATGAAAAAAGAACAGACCCAAAAAGAGTCACATCCAGACTTCGATGCTTATGTGTAACCGCCTATTCAGATTTGAAAGAAATTTTTTTGGTGTGGGTCAAATAAAACATATCCAAGTGGATACAACCCCCAGGCTGTCAGTTCCTACTTCTATTTTTAGCAGTTCGACCAAGAAGAAAGAGAAAGCATAAGTAAATTGCACAGTTGGAAACACAGAAATATGTGTCATATAAACTGTATGGTAATAAATTGGAGTTCTTACAAAAATGCATAATTTATTAGAATAGAAACCTTCATTAGTCTGAAATGAGACTATGAAGAGTTTATAACCGTGGAAGAAGTTAGTGTAACAGTCTCACACTCGCAGATAGTGCACAGACGGATTCTTCTTCATGGCATACGTGCAGTAAATGGCTGTCCCAGAGCTCTGTGGAAGATGGAAGCTTCCCATGAAAATATAAGAATACCACTCAAAAAGAGAGCTCCGGACTGATGTCTTACGAAAATATACGGAAATGTTCTAAATAGAACACTCGTAGATCTGACAACATATTTCATCCAACCAAGTAGGGTTTTTTTTTATTTCTTTTTCTTTATGTGGGTACTGGGAACCGAACTTAGGACCTCACGCTCGCCAGGCAGGCGCTTATACTGCTGAGCTATATCACCGGCCCCTCAAATGTGGTTTGAGAATGAAATGATGTTAGGAATTCTGTTAATTGGCTTATCTTAGTCATACATCAATGAAGAACTTTCTTTCTCAACAGATTTTGTATTTTCTTTTAAAAATTGATGAAAATCAGAATATATAACAAAGATTTGGTAGCCCAAGCCAACAGCCAATACTATACTTAAAGTGAATTGCCAAAGGTATTTCTGTGAACCTGGGGATTATATAGGAGTTACTTGTATTACCGTTGTTACCCTTGGTACTTTATTGTTCTTCTGAAGGTTGTTGCTGTTGAAATGAAGCAAGAAAAAGAAATAAGATAGTATCATAGAGACAATACAAATAATTTGGAGATGATTTGACTGTTGTTTGGAAAACACAAAAGAATCAACTGAAAAATTACTAAAACTTAGAAGATATTTAGTGACCCATTATAAAATAAATGTTTACTAGTTGGACTCTGGCATGGTACCAGTAGCTAGTTAGAAAATGCAGTGGAGAAGATATCTTATTCACAATGGCAATAAAAATTACAGGCGCTTCAGCAGGAAATTTCCCAAGTGGATAGGAACTAAGTGAAGAGGACAAGAGAAGTTGACAGACATTTGACTGCTCCCTGGTGGGGTGACTGGCTCCCCTCCATAAATCAGGGAAAGATGGTAAGCAACGCAGAAACCTGCCTGCAATCTGTTGGGCAAGGTAGAATTATCAGATGAACAAAACTGAACCAAGTAATGTGATGAAGACAGAACTAAGAAAGGAGATATGTGAGGTTACAGTTTTAAATAGGGGAAACAGCAGCCCTGCAGGAAAGGTGATAACACAAGATGGAGCCAAGGAGAGCCACAGGGATGGATCCAGGGAGACATTTGCCTTGGCCAAACAGACAAAACATATAATCTAGGAAGAGGGCCTGAGGCTGGAGTGGGCTTAGGCCGTCCAGAGAAAAGCCAGGAGGCCATTGTTGCCAGGGTGGACTTGGCCAAGGGAGAGTTTTAGAGGAAGGCTGAAGAGCTGAGGAGGCCCAGTTGATTAGGGTATCATAGGCCATTGTCACAACTCTGGCTTTCAGTCTGAGTTTGAGGGGAAAACTTCAGAGTGTATAATTGGAAAAGGTATGTGATATTTTTAAAAGGATCAATCCAGCAGCCTTAGCTGGCACAAGAGAAAGCAAGGTGAGCAGTTTGGAGGCTTTTGTTATCACCCAACAGAAACGGTGGGAGGAATTCTGTACTTCTTTTGAAGGTAAAGCCCACAGGAGTTGCTGAAGGATGTGGGATATGAGGGACAGTCCGTTACAGACCTGCCATCTTTCCTACAGTGTTGTAATTCAGTTTCACTTAAAAGTCCAAGAACATTTCAGAAAAACTGTAAGAACCTGTGGGCAAGAATGCTCAGGGAAATGTGGAGAAAATGACTTAGAGGCTTTGGGCTATAGTTGTTAAGAGGTGTCACACAGCCACGACAGCTCGAACAGGGCAAGAGTGTTAATGCCACGTGAATGGAGCCTGCAAACCATAATAAACAGACCAAGGACCAGGTTCATATTTGTATGTGGGAAAGGTGGCCCTTCAGATTATCAACAAATAAATGCTAGTCTTTGGGGGGGGGAAATATGAAAATTTACTACAGAAATGAAGATAAGAGGTTAAGGTTTTTGAAAAGCATGAAAAGGTGTAATGATGGCAAAAATTGACTTCTTTTCTCTATGCTGTACATGTGTGGATTCGTATTTGATCCCCACAGTAACCCTATTAGCAGTGCTTTCTGCAGTTGGGCCATTGACGGCCAGAGGTTAATTTCCCAGCGTCACAGAGGCAGGCTGGGCATGGATCCTGCTCTTCCCTTCATGCTGGGCATGCCCCAAAGGATCACAGATGCCCAAGGAACAGAGGCCTCACAAGCACATCTTGTTGACAGATTTGACAGGAAGCGGCATCAGATCAGAGCACTGAAGGTGATGAGAAAAATGAATGCCTGCATGCAAAAGCAAGTGAGGATGTGAGCATGTACTCAAGAAGACAGCGAACAGACAGGGGGAGAGAACATCTGCCTCCCAGGCAGACGGAAACCCAGGGCTGGCAGAGGTGCATGGGGAATGTCTGTGGACACAGCCTGCCATTTCTGGAAAGTTGTTTGGTGATGTTTCCAAGAACAGCAACAAAAAACACATCATGTTTAATCTTGCAATTATGTCTTTAGAATTTAGCTTATAGAAATGCTCAGATTTCTGTAAAGATACCATGAGCCAGCTGCTGTTCTATGCAGAATTGTTTATAGTTCATAATTAAATATTTGTAACTTAAATGTTCTTCAATAAAGCTGCACACTTTGTACATGTTTTAAGTCCTTGTCTGTAAGAAAAGCTGAATGTGTTAAAGACAATGCTCGTTCATATATTTGCATAGATACAAAGGTGGTAGGACATAGCTAGTGTTTTTTTCCAAGTGTAAAGGTGAATTTTTTTATGATTATTTCTGTTTTTTGTACTTGAGAATAAATTGATTGCAATTAAAATATTAATATTAAAACTGCCATTTAAGTGGTGACCAATACAGCAGCTATTCCTCCTAGGGTGGCCCTCCCCCAGGCTTTTTGGTGTCCTCACTTGGAAAGAGACATGTCCTTTCCCAAAGAGGCAGTGAGGAAGAAGCCAAGGTGTGCCTCCCACCCATGGGGGTTGGTAGAACTGGGGTGGCCTCTTGAGTCCAAAGAAGCCGTAGCTTGTGGGCAGCAGGGTGAGCTAACTATTCTGAAATGTTTTCGTGAATAATTGAATTGAGCCTTGAAATTAAATCAGTGATGTAAGCTTTATAATAAAAATCTTGGAGGTTGGGAATGTAGCTGGTGATAGAGTGTTTGCCTGGCATTTGAAAGACACCCTGGCTTAGATCCGTCTCATCCCACCCATCCACCTCACACCCAGCACTGCCTCCCCCTAAACAAAGCAAAACAAACAAAAGCTTTGGGCATCTGAGTCACAGGTTTCCTCCCCTGCTGTCACTGCCATTATAAAAATAGGAACCACCTTGAAGGGAGAGGGGCGGAAGTAAGGGGAGGGTAGTGTCTGTCCATTAACTAGGGAATTCCACTGTTGTCACTCTTCTTTCTAGTAATATTCACACAGCTCCCAGGTGGGTTCAGATGTGGATGGGGCATCTTTTGGCTACAGGGGCTTTGTTACCCTGGGTTCCTTGTACACGCCTGGGACAGACATGGCCTATGACAGGGATAGCTCTAGGCAGGGAGAAAAGCAGAGCGTTGCACTATCACCAGATAGGGGCTTTCTTGTCTCTATTAGCTACAGGGTGCTTTTACCCTAGATGATTTGTGTTTCTGTCTGCACTGCTGGTCTCCATGTGTCCAAGGATGGAGCTCAGCCTTTGCCTGTGAGAGCAGTGAAGTGGTTCCTTTCCACAGGACATTTCCTATTAAGTTAACTGGGCCACTTTGCAGAGTCTGGTCATCACCTATTCCAAGCCCAGACTCCTTTCCATCCCGTGAATATAGCTTTGGTTTTGAGGGTGGGCATAATGGGAGCTATCCTGAAGCAGAGAAAGATGCTTAGTGGCACTAAACTTCTGCCACAGCAGTGGGTGTGAGCCTTAAATTGGGAACTGTCATGTCTTGGCCCAAGCAAATAATAGGACTCTGTCAGTCCTATGGTCTCATTTTCTCCTTTGTTTCTATTTACTTTTAGGCTTTAGTGTTTCTTGATCTGCTTCCCTGTTGGGAGCATGTACCACTAGTTCCCTTGTCTGTGTGGCAGACACCTGTTCTCTCTGTAGGTCCACCTTGTTGCATGTCCCCTCCAGTCTCCCCCTGCCTTGCTATGAGATAGCTAAAGATGAAAGTCTGGCCTGACAATCCCTCAGTGACCCCTTGTCCTCAATGGCAGGTTCCCAACCTTTGGAAGGAGGAAAGCTCTCCTGAACATAAAAAAGGAATCAACATTGCTGGAGAGACAATTCATATATCCAGGGAATACCATATGCTGATTCAGAGCACTAGTTCCAGAGTTGGAATGTGGTCATGTCTGGCTTCTCTACCTTCGTGGCCAGAGGTGGCTTGTTTGACTTCTGATTCCAGAGTTCCCTTCTGTAAAATGGGGACAATAATGGGACCTGGCTTTCTAGGGTGATTGTCAGGCTTACATGCAGGAATTCTTGTGAACTAGCCCAGTGGGGGCTAAAAGGTTGTGGGATATCTGCTGTATATTCACATAGCGTTCTGTTGAAGCAAAATAAGGAAAATGCTGGCAGGGCTTTGTGTGTATAGTTTAGGGACCAGTGACCTTTCAGTCAGAGCCCTCACCCCATGCTCACACTTTGGCCTTGGGTGCCTTGTAGAGCCCTGTTCCACGTCATTCTGCCCTACACTGTGCTCTAGGAGTCCTGAGCCATTATGTACAGTGCCTCTATCTTGGTGGTTCTGGCAGCTGTGCTCATACTTGCATGTGAACAATGAGACTTGCCCTACCTGGCTGTACCAGTCATGACCATGTGACTTCATGTCCTTGGAAACGCCCTAGGCCCCAACATTAATTCTTCAAGGCAGGTTTGGCTATCCAAGCATTGGCAGAGATTAGGCAGAAGTGTACAGAGAAGCAGTCTTGCTTGCTTTCTGCCTTGTAGTTTTGTAACAGTAGCTGTTTCTCCTGTGGTCCCTGCTGTAGTTCTGACTCCCTTGTACTGTCCCTCTTCCAGATTGGTGGCACCACCCCTCCCCAGCCCCTTCAGCCCTGGAATTGGTGGTGGCTTCCTGTTGTGATATCTGGGTGTTTACTTCTTAGTGTACTTTCACCTCTGCACTCAAGGGCCTGCCTGGGATGTCTGGAATGCCCAGAGTGATTCTGATGTATTTCTCAGCTATAAACAGCTTCTTGAGACAATGTCTTCTGTCATTGGGAACTCCCAGGGTGCCCTGTGCTACTTCATCAACCCCTCACCATTGCATTGTTGTTTTTTTTTTTTTTTTAGTGGGTACTGGGGATCGACCTCAGGACCTCGTGCGCCAGCAGACACCCGTGCCGCTGAGCGATGTCACCGGCCCTTTTTTCATATGTGGGTACCGGGAGTCGAACTCAGGACCTCGCACTTGCCAGGCAGGCGCTTATGCCGCTAAACTATCTCACCAGCCCCTCACCATTGCATTTTGATGATAAGTTTCATTTATGTGTTGCTGGAAAATATACATATCCTTAGAGTACAAGTGAGCCATCCTGAGCTCCATGGCAGGCATCATAACAGTGGTACAGTGCCAGCACATGTTAAGATGCAGGAAATATTTGCTGAACAAGCCATAAAACATACACAGACCACTAATCATTAAACATGTTTCAAATAGAAGCTATTAAATTTAGTGCACAAGGCTAGCATACCCCTATTACTAAAACCTAATAGAGATGTAATGTGGCCTGCTGAGTACCTGGCATGGTTCTAGGCCCCTTGTGTTTGTTACTCCCTTTAGTCCCTTACTATACCTCTGAGGTATAGGTCCTGATATCCCCATTTTCTGGATGAGGAGCCTGAAGCGTGGAGAGATTAACTGATGCAAGAATACATAGCTAGTGTATCCAAGACCAGGAGCTGAACCCAAAGCAGACTAGCCCCAGAATTGTTCCTGAACCCGTCAGCCACTTGGTACACGAGAGTCTCCCCTGTCATAAGTGAAGTGGGTGTGGAAATCCTAAATGCGGTAGAGTATTAGCATATCAACTCCAGATGAGTGAGACTAACCCAAGGATCCAGGTGGCTCAGGGTTAGGCAGTCTGTCGGCACGATGAACCTCATCGAGGCCCAGAGGAGAACACAGTATCTTCACAAATGCCAAAGAAGGCAGTTGATAACATTTATGGACTGATGTTGATTTTAAAAACATCATCAACTTTAATCTACTGAGAATCCAAAAGGTTTCCCTAATAGTCAGCAGCACTCATCATCCTCAGTGGAGTTGGTAGAGGCAGTCCCACTGAAACCAGAGGAAAAAGCAAGCAGACCAACAACGCAATGTTTGATGCTTTTGTGGAAGATTTATAGAGAAAGAATACCTAAGGAGGAAGTGGTGATTACTTAATGATGCGATTATTGGGCTTAGAAAACCCATAGGAATCAAGGCATATAATCAGTAATAAGAAAGATCAATTGGTAGCTAATTGTACAATACATATTTATGTATATAAAATTAATAGCTTTTCTTTTAGAATAATAAGGAAAAATGAAAAATATATGTCACTCATAAATAAAACATCTCAGGCTTATTAATGCCAAGTCTGGTGGGTGCAGATAAGGTCTGAATAGGGCCTGCTATGTACTTGGCTGGAAAGGCTCAGTTCTTGTTAATTTACATATTTGATTCAGTTCCTTTAAAATTCCGAAGGAGCTTAAAGGAAAAAAGCACCTATCAATTTTAAGTTCATCTAGAAGTTTAACAGCCATCCAGGAAGGCTGAGGAGCCTGGTTAAAGTGGCTCTAGTTACCTGGAATTGCAAATGTGGTGGACTATGTACACACTTAGTTTAACAAAGGGTGAGTGTTCAGCGCATAGGGGGCTCATCATGTTGGTTTGTATTCTGGAAAAAAACAAATGTGGATTCCTTGTGCACTTTCCCTTGCAGTTCTACAGCCCAAAGAAAACTACTTCCAAAATTTCCATGTTAAGCATTTCCCCACACTTAGGGCTTGTTTTCTTTTAAAAATGATGCACATTTTTATTTGCTTTTTGTTATTAACATGATTATTTTTCCCTGTAAGTAGCATTGCATATTATGTCTTTAATACAATAACTGTGTAGGTCTAACCATATCAAGAACTGTGAGAGTTATGCCCCACTGTCCTCTGGCATCCATTTTGTGTACTAAGTCAGCTCTCCAGTCCTTCGGGCAGTTGGAAAATGGTCACTGAGATCTTGGGCTGTGTTCTGTGGCTCAGATGAACATCTCTAGTAGAGATAGCCTGCGTGACCCAAGAGTTAGCAAGTGAGAGGTTTCTGCAGCAGTGGCGAGGAGAGGGCTGACAGAGCACCCTTGAAGCCTGGCCTTGATTACTGTAGATCCTTCTCAGGGTACCTGAGCTGTTAACTGACATCCCTTCAAATTTCTGTAGCTGTCACTATAGTGGTGCTGCCTGTGTGTGGTGGGGGCACACTGTGCTAGCCAGACTCTGTGCTCTTAGCCTCACTTAATTCTTATACTGGCTCAGTGAAGTGAAGGTAGGGTTGACACCTCAGTTCACAGCAAGTGTGGGAGGTCCAGGGTACATGGCTAGATGTCCAGCTCTTGAAACTGGCCTGTTTACCATTTTGCTGTTTAATACATAAGATTAGCTTTTTAGGTCTCCTTCCTTTTTTTTTAGGAGGTTGCTTACTAATTGCATTTACACTGCTTTCCTCTCCTCACTCACTCCCAGAAGTTCTCCAGCACAGATAAGCATTTTGGATAAAGCCCAAGAATCCTGAAGCAAAATTCAGTCCAATAAGAGTTTGAGGATTTCCACAGTGAGGAAAAAATTTATTTTTCTTACTTCAGTGCTATAGCATCCTTTACTAGTAAGGACCTAGGACTGTGTGGTCACTGAGAATTCAATGTGGAGACCATTTGTTTACTTTAGCATGTCTTTAAGCATCTCTACATAATCGTACTTATTTTAGCCATCTTAAATGTTCATGACCCATAATCAAAAGATAGACCAGAGTGTCTGCTCTGACGGCTGTCACAGGCAAAGGTATGTTTTCCTGTTCAGGCCTTATGGAACAGCTCAGCCTCCTCTCCTTGCTCTGCCCTCTCCTTCACACCATTGTTGTGTCTGTGAGTAACCTGGGGTCCAGTTCCTGTGGGTTATGAGAAGTCTTTGGAGGAAGATTGACTTTTAGATTGGAGTCTTCCGTGCATGATCTTTCCTAAAGTTGATTCATGTGAGAATACACCTTTGAACTGGCTGCTCTCCAGGTTCTCCTTTCCACCTTTCCTTTACTAGCGCCCATCTACTTTCCAAGAAAAATAAATAAACCGTATCTGTTAGCCAGATTTTCACCCTATGCATCGCCCAACAATGTGCATAAGAACAAAATAATCTTCCAGAACACCAAAGCTAGGGACAGTTCAAAATACTGTTTTCAGGGAAGTGTCTCATAGATTAATATAGGCATCAAAACGTCCATGAGGCTCTGTGGCCTTCCTACCCTGTAGTGTGCAGAAATTTTTCTGAAGTAGATGCTAAGAGGTTCTGACTAGAGATAGATTGTAGTGGAGATCATAAGGATGTTGACAGCTTTCGTGTAAAGCCTTTTTTCCAATCCTCCACTGTTGTCAGAGAATATATTGCCTTTAAGGAAACGTGTATAAGCATAAGGAGTTCTTGTCAGCTGTTGACTTATTCTGAGGACAAGTTGTTAACTGGAAAAAAAATGTCTTCTGATGCTAAAATGAGACACATTAATAGTGATTCTTCTAAAGGTACCTGTGATACCTGTAGGACTCCCAGAGATACCGAATTCAATATACAGAGTAGAGAGACTGTATGTGATTCTTTCAGATCAAGTGTGTGCTCATACAGAAGTTGACACTAATTTAGCTTGTCACAGATCATGAAATATTCTGGCGATAGTCCATCTTATTTCCTGTTATAAAATCAATGCCTTAGGCTGGGTGTGGTGGCACACATCTGTAGTCCCAGCACTCAGGAGGCTGAGGCAGGAGGATCGCCATGAGTTTGGGGCCAGCCTGGCCTACATAGTGAATTCAAGGCTAGCCTGAATGTAGTGAGACCCTGTTTCAAAAAAAAAAAAAGACTGGCATTCCTCTTGGACTTTTTGGCAGACATTCCTCTAAATTCAGAGAGCTTAATCTACAGCCTCAAAATTGTATGAAATTATAGTTACAGTGTATGTACATTTTATTTAAACATGTTTTTAATTGGCAGAAGTACGTGCTAAGCTTGTCTAATGCTCACAGTAATATTTAAATACAAATACATGAACTTAACTGGGGGAAAAACAGTTACTTCCATTTTTTTGTTTGTTTTGGGTGGTACTGTGGATTGAACCCAGGGCCTTTGCACTGCACTACATCCCCAAGTCCTTCCTTCATTTTGAGACAAGTCCCTAGCTACCAAGTCCCTAGCTACGTTTCTCAGGCTGGGCGCAAACTTGTGATCTTCCTTCCTCAGCCTCCTAGATTGCTGGTATTAGAAGTGTGCACTATCACATCCAGCTCCTATTCTTCTTAAAATGCACTTTCAGTACAACTTTACTGTTAGTATCATAGCCATTGAAGTTTCTAATGTTTTATTTTTCACTACTAATAATTATAAGTGTACTCCTTGACCAGAAATTTTAATTTGAAGTTATGCCTATATTTGTATTGCAAAGAAATATGCTAGACTTCATAGCATAAAAAAATTCATCAGTAATTCTGGAGCTGAATGGAATAGTATACAAGTTCAAGAAGAATAAGAATCGATGTGAAATTTCTCACTGTCCAAGAGGCCCTAGGTACCTGTTTTGCCTTGGCCTAGCCACAGCTTACTCTGCAATATGAAAACAAGTACAGCAATTAGAAAGGAGAAACTAGATATAAAGAACAGTCAGAGATCATCTAGAGCAGATGAGCAAAGAGGATATATTTTAAAATTTCATGGACCCTTATCACCCTATGAGGGACAGCTGAATCTGTGCACCCCAGAAATGAGACCTCAGTTGGTACAGTGCTGCACACTTGTAATCCTAACTACTCAGGATGCTGAGGCAGGGAGATAACAAGTTCAAGGCCAGCCTGGGCAACTTAATGAGACCCTGTCTCAAAATTGAAAAGGCGATGGGGATGAGACTCAGTGGTAGAGTGCTGACCTATGGCAAGGCTCTAGTTCAATCCCCAGTACTACAAAAAACAAAAAAAAAAACTCAAACGCTTAACCTTACCCTTATCACCATCACCATCAGATCAACCTGTTAGTATTCGCACTTTAAAGAGATCCTTCAGGCACCCGGGAAGAAAGCACCAAGCTGTGTGCAGGGAGAGTCAGTGCAGCATGTGTCTGGCACTGTCAGACCAAGTGCTTCACACCCAGCAGACTTTGCTGAGTATGGAGGCTTCAGACATCCAGTATAGGAAGGTGTCAGGACACAGGGCACTGCAAGAGATGCAGGCCTATGGAATGAGGGCAGCAGGTCAGCTCTCAGCACATGCTCCTTAAAAAGTTAAAATCTGCTGGGGGGTCGGGGGGCGGAATTGTGCTTTAGGTAGCAGAGTCAGCTGCTGCCATTTGAAATGGAAACAACAACAAAAAAAAACCTAAATGAGGAATCAAACCTCTTGGGGTGTTTTTGGCCGGGGGTGGGGGGTGGGGAGTGGTTTTTTTTTTTTTTTTTTTTTTTTGCAGTACTGGGGGTTGAACCCAGGGCCTTTGCACTGAACTACATCCCCAGATCTTTCTTTCTTTTCTGTCCTTTCCTTTCCTTTCTTCCCCTCCCCTCCCCTCTTTCTTCTTTTCTTTTCCTCCCCTCCCCCTCCCTTCCCCCTCCCTGTCCCCCTCCCCTCCCCCTCCTTCCCCTCCTCCCCCTCCCCTTCCCTCCTCTTCTCTTCCTCTCTCCTTCCCCTCCCCTTTTCTTTCCTTTTTCCTTTCCTTTCCTTTCCTTTCCTTTTTCCTTTCCCCTTTTTCCTTTCCCCTTCCCTTTCCCCTTCTCCCTCCCCTCCCCCACCCCTTCTCCCTCCTGGTCCTGTCCTGTTCTGTCCTGTCCTATGACAGGGGCTCACGAAGTTGCCCAGTCTGGCTTGAACTTAGATTTTCCTGCCTCAGCCTCCATTTTATTCCCTTTAGCTCAATTAGAAATTTCCAGGAAAAGTAATTTTCAGAAATTTAGTATTTCCATTTCATTTGTTTATATTTTGTTAAGTGCAACAAGACCAAATTCTTCTGTTCTGAGTAACTCATGCTCTGAGTAACTCTCTTCTGAGTAACTCATTCTTCTGTTCTGAGTAACACCCCAGTCATTGCATAGTAGTTTTTATCAGCCATTCATAGATACATGTTCAGACAGTGCTGTGTGGACAAAGCAATAATGACACTGAAAATTCCCTGGCATTTAATGTGAACTTGTCACTGGTCTAGCCACTTATCATATTTGTACTTATGCCATACTACAGGTTGAGACACAGAGGCCCACAGTTTTGCTTGGCCAAGGTTACCATGGACCAAGATTTGAGCCCAGCCATTGAGTTCCTCAGTACCTGTTTTCTGCCCACTCTAGGAGCTTTCTGATGCTCACATGGTTATTCCTGGGAATTAGGATTTTTTTCTGCTTTGAACTTAATAATTTTTAAAAACATGTATTTATAAAACCAATGAAGTGATGACTTTTAAAAAGGAAACTGGACAAAAAATAACAGTCTGAAGAATTTGGGAGCCACTTAGCCTGCTGCTGAGCATGGGTCTGGCACTGCCCAACAGTAGGATGTGAAAGACTGCTTTCTTCCTTTCTTTTCCTTGACTCTCTTGCTCCATGTAGCTAATTCCACTTGGTTGTACTTGTGTCTCCTGCCTGCCAGCAGCTGTTGGGGTTACAGGGGCAGGGTGGGTCTCTGTCCTCAAGAAATGAACAACATGGGTCTGATGACTGTCTGGCAAGAAAATGTATATGTTTTTTAAATTTTTTAATCAAAATCCTGGTGCCTCATTTGTTTTATCTCTTACTTCATGATCGTTCCTGTTGAGGAAGTTTTAGTTCCTCAGGCTATGTAGAATGACAGTTAACCAGAAGGCTATCTTCCCTGTAGTGTAATTTCAGTGAGGGAAGAGCCTGACCAACAGATTGTATTTTGGATGTGCTGGTTTTCATGTTTTTTAGGAGCCTCAGAGTCTACTCAAGGAAAAATAAAAGGTGGCAAGATCAGCCCTCCTCGCTTCCATGCAAGCCAGAACAGTTGCATGTGTGGAAACCTCACAGTGCCCAGCGGAAGTTGGCCAGCACTGGCTCCAGTGGCTGGGATGCAGTGCATCCAGATCCCAGTGCTACAGGTAGGAGCCAGTGAGCCACACTGGAAGTTTAGGTCTGGGGCAGGCTGGGTGGGAGGGGTAGTACCATGCCTGCACCCCCACCACCTTCTAATGAACTGCCCCACTTCCCTCTAAACTGCCCCAAGTCCTTTTTAACACCCCAGACAGCTTATTAACCCCTGCTTCTCTCTTCTTCCCAGCCTGTCTCACTGCATCCGTGCAAGTTCTTACCTATGTTAGGACTGACGCATCAGGTTTGTGGCACTGTTACCCTGTGTCTCTGGTTCCCCTATGTGCTCCATCTCCTCCACCTCTCTGAGGTATAGATGGCTATGTCCCTCTCCTGCCAAGGGCCCCCTGTGGCTTTCTTGTGCAGGATGAAGACTTTTTGAGGCTGCCTGAGGCTGGCTGTGGTGATGCCATGAAGCTGCTGATACCTCACACTACCCTACCCCTCCCCACCCCAGACCCTGTACTACTTTCTGAGCAAAGGGGCTTCTTCAGCCGTGCTAGACACCCTGCCTGTGATGACTGTTCCCAGCTCACGGGTAGATGTAACCTTCCTATGCTACAGGTGGTAGAACATTTTTATTTCTCGTTTTCTCTCTTAACACACTGGACCCCTGAAGGTCAGACCCAGCTACCTCTTGAGTCTCAGCAGATGCTTGAAGCTGGCAGCTAGTCCCTGGGCATCTGCTGAGCACAGATCCTTCAGCAGCCCCATGTGCACCTGCACTTTCAGTCTCACTTCTAAGGGGCTAGAATAGGGAAGGAAGAGATATAGATGCAGAGAAATCTAGTTGACATGTGGGCAGGTCCCAAGCACCTCTTCATTGGACATAACTGGGGGCTGTGAATTACCCTGTAGTAGGCAAAGGCAACCATAGATATTAAGGAACAGCCAAGTGCTGAGCTCACTCTGGTTTTGGTACTTAGAAGGGAAGTTTAGAGACAGGCAAGATCCATTGGGTCTGTAGTCCTGGGTAAGACTCATGAAATAGGGCCAGAGTGCTGTGACTGGTCCATAGGGCTCAGGAAAGTGAGAGAAGAAGGATTCGCTAGGTTAAGGGGTAAACTAGGGGTAGGCAGTGAAGGTGGGTGCCAGAGGAAACAAATAGGCCAGGTTTTGTAGAGGGAGGCAGACTTCTTCATAGAAGTGAGCAGGAAAACACGTCACTTCCAGGTTTGAAGAGGTTAAGAATTCCCCAAAGATATGGGCAATGAAGGGGGATAGAGACTTGCCTCAAGGGAACCCAGTCACAGCAGCAAGTCAGAAGCAGAGAAGGCAAGGCCAGGAATTCTGAAGTGGAGAGACTGCAGGAAAGCTGATACCATGGGCAGAAAATGATCAAGTTGGAAGAGGCATAGAGAGTTTTTTTTTTAAGGATCATGCAGTGAAAAAGGTCAGAGAAACCTGTGTTCGAATCTTTAATCTGTCCCTTGCCAGCTAGTGTGTAGTCTTGGTCAAGTTGCTTAAGTGCTTTGGCCTCAGTTTTGCCATCTGTAAAATGAAAACAGTAGTATACAATGCCTGACACCTAGGTCTCAAGGCAATGGAAAAATAGAAGGTGGGGCGGGGCAGCAGCCCAAGACAGTCTTTGTTGGAGTTGTGGACAGCCGTGGGCTAGATGTGCATGTAAAAGACAGGTAAAGTTTGGAACAGTGTCCCTTTTCTTGATTGGATCTTGGGTAGTGTGGCAGCCTCCCCCTCTCAGCAGCCCCTCCATCTGGCCTGTGGGTAAACCAGGGCACACGGAAGACCTCTTTGTGGGTGACAAACTGGGGACATCCATAAGGAATTCATGAATACTCATAGAAGGGAAGAAGGGGAGCATTCAGGTTCAGGCCAAGGGAAAGATTTTTGATAAAAGGAAGAACTGGGAAGCAGGGGAAAAACCAGACAGCAGAAGATTCTAGGCCCAATTTAACTTAGTCTTCTGATTCTTGGGCAGGGATCAGGGTGTGAAGAGTAAGGTCAGGCAGGGGGACAAGTAGCTCCCCAACTCCTGATACCAATTACTACCAGGTCCCTGAGCTGCAGCTAGAATATGTGAGTGGGCTGGCTCTACTCAGCATCCCAGTGAAGGGCAAGACAAGGCATGTTGGTGTGCTATGTTTAAACATGTAAAAGGCCTTTTTGATGGTTGCCTTCCCAGGATGACCCCTCAGGTGAAGGAGTCTTGCCGCTGGCCCTCAGCCCACAGCCCTCCACCTTCCACCCTTACTTCACCATGGATTTGCCTGTCTACGTCCTCCAGGTCTGGATGCCTTCCAACTCTTGGCTTTTCTTATTAAGACTGTTACTGTAGCACGCAGATTAGTTGCTAAGGCAGGCTTGCTGTGAAGCCTTGGTTGGGTTGGTGTCTTTCCTGCCTTCTGGAAAAGGCAGTGACATGATTATAAGTCAAGCTCACAGTTGCTTATCATTGTAGCATAGACAAGATGAAATTTAATATACTCTTGAACTATTTTATATTTTAAAATTCTGTTTACTTTCTCCTGTGGGAAATTAGCTGGCCAGTTTTTACCTTAAGAGGGAAAAGATCCAAACAAGTTCAGTAGTTACTTAAGTAAGTGGTTAAGAGGCTGAGACCTGGTGGCCATGGATAATTTAGATTTAGATATGAAATAGTGAAGGTTGGGCCGGTGAGATGGCTCAGCGGCATAAGCACCTGCCCGGCAAGCGCGAGGGCCCGAGTTCGACTCCCGGAACCCACATACGAAGAAAGGACCGGTGATACTGCTCAGTGGCACGGGCGCCTGCTGGTGCGCGAGGTCCTGAGGTCGACCCCCGGTACTCACAAAAAAAAAAAAAAAAAAAATCCATTCACATAGTTTTAGTTTTGTTGCATTAAAATTGAGCTGTTGAACATTTTTCTTAACACTGAAAACAAATTATCAAATAAAGCACTTACAAGAGGCAGAGAGGCTGCACTCCTAGACAGCTGGAGAAGGGTAAAGTGGAAGACATTTTGGCAACATATATCTGAAAAACTTCAGAACTGTCTAATCCATTCTGCCCAGCAAACCCACTCATGAGACCAATTATAAAGAAATTAGGTAGCAAACTAGCCAGAAGATGTTAACCACATTCTATAATCTGATGATGCCGAAGGAGGAGCATTTCTTCCAGTATGAGGAGGCAGGTTAGATGGTGCCGGAGCAGCACAGGCTCACCTCCTGCTCAGCTGTTGATGGCCCACTCAGACACTTTTGATACCCAACAGGCTGTTCACCACATGCCACATGTAAAAAGAGTTTTAAACTAAACAAAGATGATTTCATTTTTCTAAAAAGATACATGGGTGCTTGATTATGTGTGGGTATAGGAAAAAAATTGGAAAAACTTACTGAGTTCATTTTTCCTCTTTTAAAAGATAATTTGACATTTTTCTTTCAAGGAACACAGGTTTAAAATAAGAGGAGAACATATTGTTTTGAATTAAGAAAAGTCAGGTCCCTTATTACTGCTGGCCCCTCAGGGTTTAGTTGCCTATTGTAAGAAGCTGCAGGACTGTGTTCTGTGTTCCTGACCACAGAACCTGGCCTCTGGTCTGCCTTACTCCTTCCCTCCTCACTGCTCTGCTTGGTTTTGCAGGAGGTGCTTCCAGCACCTGGAGGTATTGCTGGGCCGGAGGCTGCACAGGTGCCAGGAAGCACTATCAACTTGCGGGACCTGCAGTGACAGCAGCCCCTGCCTGAGTGATATCAGGGCCACATTCCAGCTGTGCCTCCCAGATGACTCAGATGCTGTGGTACAGGGCCTGTGGAGACCCCACTTGGTTTCTGCCTAGAAGTCCAGCCTCATTCTTTAGAGACTTTTGAGTACATTTATCAAAAATGTTTCCTTCTGTTTTATCAGAAACCAGTTGGGGCTGTACTCTTTGAAAATGCCTTTACAAGCAAAATGCTTTGGTGAGGCACATACTACTTTGTCCATCCTCAGCTGGGTGCTTTACAGCCCTTTTCCCCAATCCTCTTGGATCTGAGCTTTGTAGCACGCATTGCATTAAAAAGAGAAAAAGAAAAGACTTGTGCAGAAAGTGGGGTTGAGTACAGGTTCCCTGCTTAGAATCAACTTTGTCTGTAGTAAGTCCAAATGCAATCTTTCAGCTTCAGTGTTTTAGTATTTTCCCCAAGAGGGATTTAGAAGTCCCACTTTCCTTTTCTGAGAGCTGATGTGGTGGGCCATATCTCAACACTGAATGGTTTTTGTGGATGAATCATTTTTGCCACACTGTAGGCCAAAAGTTGTCCTACTGTCACAGTGAAGCCACATTCTCATCCAAGTTCTGGCAAAGCAGACAGACAAGACAGTTTGGGAAGAAAATGATTGGTGTGTCTTGGTGCCTGACAATGAGCTTTCTTCCTAGAGCAAATGGATAGCTCATAATTTGGGGATGGGAAAGTTAAAACTTTTAAAATAATTTTCTAAATTGTGTATTTCGGCATTCATGTTAAATAGTAATTTGACAACAGTTTATAAGGCGATGTTCTGAATACTATAAATTATATGTAAGAGTATAATAATGGTACACGTATGTTTTCTGTTGAGGTTGTAGGTGTGCATATAAAGGTCCACTTATATTTTTACAGAATAAGGTCTGTCTTGCAAAAGCCACTAAGTTGATTACTTCGCACATATTTGTTAGTTAACAAACTGAACATGAGGTGGCTGAGAAATTTTTTTTTCCTTGTGCCTTTTGAAGTGTATGTTTATTCAGATACTGTTTGATTCTTAGACATGGAGTCATCCAAACTCTTCCCTTTCTGGGTTCGTTTCTCAGACTTTGGGACTTTAACGTTTGGAAAGGATGCCTAGTATGAGTGTTAAGTCCTCTCTGTGTCCTGCTATCTACCCAGGTGCTGCTTCCCCCAAAGGAATTGTAGCCCCATTTGAGAATGGTTCCTTTCCGCAAGTCTCTGTGCTGTATCTGAGACCCAAGTTGAGGGGTTGAACTTGCTCACAATGTTATCCAGTGCCCTACTCCCTCCATGGAGAGCAAGGCATCCTTGTATCCTCCAGGAGGAGGACCTGCACCCAGGAGCACATCTTACAGGCGAGCCTCTGCCTTTCTCCCACAGTCCCCAATGAGTGTCTACCACCAAGTGATTGGAACAGGCTGTCAGTGTTCTGGGCACCAAGGCTCCCTTTCTGCTGACGATGGGCCCAACTCCTAATACAAAAGAATTAAAGTTTTTGTATTATCACAAATCAAATGTTTTCACACTGACTTCATTTGAGAGACTGTGTGTATGTTGTGGAAATCATTTCATCTGGCCAGCTTGCCTCTGGCTTTGTCTTTTGGGGCTGATGGCACATATCCCAGCATGGATTGAATTTTGTTTCCCAGCTGTTTCAGATGAGAACCAAGATGGCAGTCCTTTTCTTAGGCATTTGCTTAGGATTAAAGATCAGAGAGGGATGCTGAGAGTTGGAGGCAGTGGCTGATTCCTTAATCAGGCCGTGAAGACATCAAAGAAACAAATTTATTTTCAGAAGCTTAGAGACACAAGGACAGAGTCATGATCCCTTCAGACCCATCCTGCTTCTGCTGTTGACCTCTTCTGCACTTTTAGCCAAGCCAGCTGTGGCCTGGTAAAGGCTAAGTGAAGAAGAACAGATGCTCCTCCTCATCTTTGTTCATCAACTTGTAATCAGAGGTCTCCTTTCTTTTGGGAACTGGAGGGTGGGAGCGGCACACCAATTTTCTGCCTCTCTGCACAGAAAGTAAGCTTGATGAGCTTGAGCTTTATGCCCCCTTCACCAAGAGTGCCATGTAGACACCATAATGCCCATATACCCTTTCCCTCAGGCATGGGAAGAGGCCCAGAAAAGTCTGGTCCATTCCTGTCAAGCCAGGTCAGCCCAGCAGGCCAAGGGCCGGAGTTTTAAATAGCTTGGGAGTGTGGAGTTAATGCGGCAATTACCATGCTTACTATGTGGAGTACACCTCTTAAGAAGGGGTCACCTGGAAACAGACTGAGAGATAACAGGCTAAACTGAGCAAACCCAGTTCCTTAGCTGTGGGTTTACAGAGAAGACCCTACAGCAGTGGTGGCGAGCCTATGGTACACATGCCACAGCATGCTTTTTGTATCATGCAAGCTCTAAAGGGTTCACCATCACTGCCCTACAGTGTTCACCTTCCCTTAATGATGGCATTTTTTTTGCCCACTAGCTCATCTGTCTGCTGGGGACCATGCTCAGCTCCAGGCCTTCTTTTGTAACCAGGCTTCCTATTTCAAGGGCCAAAAGGCAAGTGGTTGCCCATGCCCATTCACCATGGGAAAAAGTCATGGAACCAGCAGTAGGGGACCCCAGGAACAGATGATAAGCTTGGCCTGAGGGCTAGAGGGGGTATGGTGGGGCAGTGGGACACTGGGGACTGAGCTGTTGGTGCCAGCTCTCTGACCTGAGTGTCTGCACCTGATGAGTGGGAGAGCAGGGCTGGGCCAATCTCTCGCAGAATGTGTGTGCAGGGAGGAGACACAGGACAGTCAATAGGGCTGGCAGCTGGGAAGGGCATCCTGGAGGATGCAACCCTGAGAGTGGGAGCGCCTGGCAGCAGAGACTGCTGTACCTTGGCTTTGCTCTGAGAGTAGCTGCCTCTCTTCAGCCTCAGCGACACTGTCTGCAAAGAGGGTCTTGGATTAAGCTGCAGGACCTCTAGAATCCCGCCCTAGCAGTGACCCCAGTCACCCCTCCCTACCTTTTTCTTGATCTCAGCCTGGGCCCGGGCTCGAGCCCGCAGCAGTCGCTCCTCCTGCAACAGCCTTTGCAACTGGACTTTCTCTTCCCGAAGCCTGGGTGGCAAGAAATGTCATGCAGGACCTAGGGGCACCACCACAGCCCCTTCCCACTGCCATGTCCTGTGTAGGAAATATTCCCAGGTCTTCTGTTCTTCCTGCCATGTCAGAGCCTTGCCACCTGCCCATAGCCAAAACACCACTGCTTCAGGCCTGGGCCCAGGGGAAGGTGACCAGGGCTCTGCCTGGACCTTGGCTTCTGCTCCTTGAGACCTGACTTTGGCCTCTGGGGAGCTGATCTACGATTCAGATTGGACACCCCCCAAGAGGCACATTTCCCTAGATTCACTTCCATATCCCTGATTTGTGTGCCCACAGTCCCATGGTCACCCCCAATATCCCAGTACCCAGCTAGGACAGTGGCCCTGGTTCCTTCCTGCCATCAAACATTTGTCCAGTCCCCACTCAAAGCTGAGTGCTGGGGACCTAGAGGAGAAGCCCCTCTGTGTTTGTGGGAGAAACACATTTGCAAAGGCTGTATCTCAGCATCCTGTACTGTCAAGTGAATGACCCAGGCATCCTACAGGCTGGAGAGGTCATGACCCACACCTCACCTAGATCCTGTGGGGTCCACTCTGGACCAACCCATGCCCACTTGTTCCACTGGACAAGCAAGCTGGCACCTGTCCACCCCAACACTTGGCCCCAAGCTGGGGGTCCTGGGGACTCCTAAATCCCTACACCCAGCCTCCACACCTGCAACTACTGCAGTTGCCTGTGCCTCCCTCAGCAATTGCTGCCAACCTCAAATCCAGCCTCTGCTCCTCCTATCCAGCCCAAAATAACTAAATCCTACCTGGCCCTGGCCCTCCCCACTTAAAGCCCTTCCCCAATGTCCCTGTCCTTGGGATCCAAGCTTTGCTGGCTGCACCCTTGCATGCTCCCCTCTTTTAGACCCATCTTCTCAGTCCTCTGAATCCATGTTACAAATCACTGTCACCTTCTCCAGCTCAGTTTGATTCCCTCTCTAAGTACACCAGACCCAGGGTTCCATCTCACAGCATGGAGCACTTGGGCCTGTCTTCCTAGTTCAGGAGCACTGTAGGGCAGTGACCATGGGTACCCTGTGCCTCCAAGCCAGGTGGGGGCAGGAGGAGGGACGGGACAACAGGGCAGAACAGCTCACTTCATGCGCCTCTCTTTATCCTTGGCCTTCTTGGCCTGCTCAATCTTGGCTGCGGGTACACGCTCCAGGTTCTCGAGCAGCTCATCCAGCTGGTGCTCAATGACGGCGAGCATCTGCACGGTGCCCAAGTTGGCTTCCTGTTGGGTGCCCACACAGTGCCGGTACACATCCTGCACCTTGTGACTCAGGCTGTCCAGCAGCTTGTCCTGCAGAACAGAGCAGACTTCCAGCTACCAGGGAGCCTTCCCTGACCCCAGTTCCCACAGGACTATGTCCTGTGTGGCCCCTTTCTTAGCCTGCTCTGACATTTAGAAAATAATATCTCCTGCATAGGGGTTGTGGGTGAGGAGTGAAGAGCAGCAGGCAAAAAGGCCCAGGCCAGGCTCAGGGCAGAGTCAGTACCCTATAAAGCCCAGCTGAGGCAGGGATGCTCCTTCTTCCTCAAAGCCACTTCCAATGTCCCTGGCCCGGTTGCACAGAGGCACTTGGCAGTATCACAGTGAATTAGGAACTGAGTGAATTGTGCCTTGAGTTGCTGTCAGTATGGACACGTGCTTAGCCCGTGGCCAGGCCCCAGTTCCTGCTGCCCAGAATATCACTAACTTCCGTCCCCTCAGAATTCTCTCACACTCCCAGCCCGGCCTGAGGACACGCCTCTTCTTCTACCCCTGGGTTGCTTTGAAGGACACTGTATGTTTAAGAAGCAGACAAGATGGGCATGGTAGCACATGGCTGTAATTGTAGTACTCTGGGAGGCTAAGGCAGGAGGATTGTAAGTTCAAACCTAACCTGGGCAACTTAGTGATTTAGTGTGACCCCGTCACAAAAAAAAAAAAATAATTGGAAAAGGGCTGCAGATGTAGCTCAGTGTGAAGGCCCTGTGTTTATCCTTAGTACAGAGAAAGAGATGAGGCAGGGTGGGGTGGGGGGATTTGTGGAGTTAACACAAAGCAGGCATGTGGGACAGCTAAGCTGGCATAAGCATGAGTACCCAGGGGTGGCTGCTCCTGGGGGAACTTTTTGGCCAGGCTCACAGAGCCTAGGAGGTGGGCTGGAAGCTAGCCCACCTGGACCCCCAGCTCCCATAGGCTGTCATAACTGCTCCTGCATTCACCTGCAAGTAAGTGGGTTCCCTTCCCTACCCTGGGCCAGTGGTGCATGCCTACCTGCTGATCGCCCTTGTACTCCCCAAAGTGGAAGACTCGGGATTTGAGCTCCAGCTCGGCAGCAGTCTCCTCCTCCTTGGCAATAGACATCATCAGTGTGGTGATCCACTGCTTCAGCTGGTTGACCTCCCTGTCCCTGGAATGGGGGATGAGGTCCAGAGGCTAGTTCGCTCAGTGTACCCCAGAGTGTATACCCCCTTTGAGCCTGGCCCATCATCTCTATGGCCTCATCCTGATGGCTACAGGATCATGAGTGCCAAAGTGTCTACATGCCAGGGAGTCAAAGATGCTGTCAGAATTCAGGGAACGAAACTTAAAATCTGTAACAATCAACATTGAGGAAAATAAAAAGTTTCACTGAGGTATGATTCACATACAGTAAACATGCCATAAACATTTTAAAGTATGCAAGTGAGTATTATTTAGTATATTCATAGTCTCATGACCATCACCATCATCTAATTTAGAACATTTTTATTACTCCAGAATAAAACCCTGTGCCAAATAGCAGTCACCACGTCCCATTGTCCCCTTTCCCCCTTTGGCCTCAGGCAACCACTAATCTACTTTGTCTTTATCCTGAGCATTCCATATAAACAAAACATGT
The DNA here is from genome assembly GCA_028451465.1 of Erethizon dorsatum. NCBI lineage: Eukaryota > Metazoa > Chordata > Mammalia > Rodentia > Erethizontidae > Erethizon > Erethizon dorsatum. Next base: position 44,668,127 of record CM051825.1, read on the forward strand.
GGCCTTTTGTGGCTGTCTACTTTCACATAGCATAATGCTTTCGTCAAAGTGTGTCCATGTAGCACGTGTCAGAACTTATGGCTGAGCGATATTCTACTGTATGGATAGGCCACACTTTGTTGATCCATCTGTCCACTGATGAACCTTTGCATTGCATTCACCTTTTGACTCTGAGGAGCAGTGCTGCTATGAATATTCATGTGTAGGTTTTTATGAAAATAATGTTTTTAATTTTCTGAAGTATATATTCAGGAATAGATTTGCAATACTAAACTTTTAAATGAAGTAATCTTCACAATCATTATGGTACAGACACTGATGAGCATATGTTGGGGTTTCCTGAATGGGACTTACGCTCTTATGCTGGCCAGGGCCCAAGCAGTGTTGGCAACTCGCAGAAGTCCTTACCAGAGTGAGGGCATAGACATCCGGCACTCCCCAGCAGTGTCTGGAAAGTACTGACCTCCCCATTCAAAAGGCAGAATGGCTGAAAGAATTTTTTAAAAGACTCAATTATACACAGTCTACAGGAGACCTTAGATTTATGGACATACATAGGCTGAAGGGAAGGTTTAGAAAAAGATAATCCATGCAAATGGTAACCAAAAGAGAGCGGAGATTGCTGTATTCATTTAAAACAAACCTTAAGTTAAAAACTCAGAGGAAAAAGATCGAAGTAAAGTCAGGAATTACAGAGGAGACATTTCAACTGATGCCACAGAAATAGGATCATGAGGAACCTACTAGATAGCCCAGAAGAAATGGACAAATTCCTAGAAACAGACAACCTATCCAGATTGAATCAGGAAGACACAGAAAGTCTGAAGAGATCAATAGCAAGGAGATTCCATTAGTTAAAAACAAGAAAGTCCAATGGACTGATGGCTGCCACTGCAGATTGTCTCTGTGGTAGGCAGAATCTAAGATCCCAGTATCACCTGCCTCCTGTTCTCTTTTTTTTTTTTTTTTTTTTTGTGGGTACCGGGGGTCGACCTCAGGACCTCGCGCACCAGCAGGTGCCCGTGTCGCTGAGCGATATCACCAGCCCTTTTTTCGTATGTGGGTACCGGGAGTCAAACTCAGGGCCTCGTGCTTGTCAGGCAGGCGCTTATGCCGCTGAGCCATCTCACCGGCCCTGCCTCCTGTTCTTTACCCCCTTGAGCATGCTGAACCTAGTGCCTTGACTCCAAACAATGCAGTACAAGATGGGACTGTTACCACACAAGGATTTGGTCTGCTTACCACATGACAGAAGCCAATTAGTTGAGAGGCAAGGATGGTAGAAAAAGAAGTGTATAATGAGCTGATTGCAAGAGGGAGGACCAGCTAATGGGCCATCTTGCCTGGAAGTTGATTTAGGAGTGATGTATATAGGTGAGTGATGGGTAATTGCAGACCAGTGGGTGCCTTCTCACCGACGAAAGGTCCAGGTTTTTGGCCAGATGATGCACACTTGATCTTAATCACCTAGTCACAAGATGTTTTTCAGTTCTGCCAATCTCAAGAAAACCAGTGATTATTTCTGTCGTTATGTCCTCAGACTATTACTGTTACTGATTTAGTATGCCTACCCCACAGTTCCTGATGTTACACAATAGACAGGGTAGAGCAGGCAGCTGCCCAAAGAAGAAAGACAAGGATCAGGCGAAGTAAAATACGGAGTTAGGCACTTTAAGGGGGAGAGAGATCTTAACTATTTGGCTTCAGTATGACATTGTCAGATGTCCATTCCACAACTCTGTAGGATTTAGGTCAGATCTGGACACTTCGTGCTGAATGAGGATATTAAAAAGGAAAAATGGAACGGAACAACCGGACCTCATGGGGAAAATAGTTTTTGGTGCCACCTCTTAGGATGGATTTGATATTGATAGCTCTTTGGTGGCAGATTTTTCTGTTAAAAAAAGCATAATCAAAGCATTCTCATATATAGTTAACAGACATCAAGACTTCTACCCTTCTTTGAGATACCAGAGCTCACTCTACATGCAAGTACTCCTGTAAAGAATACCACAAGCTTAGTCCGTATTCTCAGCCCATCAGCTTCAATTCACATCAGCATACTTACATATCAGTAATAGAGAACACATATCATACAGCTTTCATAGCAGTCAAAGGCAGTGTAAAAAGGGGAAGGGAAAATAAGTACAAGTGTTTCACTTGACACATTCAACTAATATGGGTTATCTAAAAGCAAAACTCACTTAAACCAGGCAGGGTGGCGCATGTCTGCAATCCCAGCACTCTGGGAGACTGAGGCAGGAGGATCACAAGTTTGAGCCTAGCCTGGACAATTTAGCAGTTTAGCCAGGCCCTGTCTCAAATTTTAAAAAATGAAAAAGTTTGGGATGTAGTTTAGTGCAAAGGCCTTGGGTTCAATCCCAGTAACACACACACACACACACACACACACACACGCACACACACACACACACACACAAAATATTTCAACAAATGTGGATGTCCAGTGAATACAAAAAAGGCTTATAATTCCCACCATTGTGTAACAGCCAACTATAACTCACTATCTACATTCTTCATCCAGAAGATTTAGAATCCATGCCTGAGCCAAAATCTCCATCACAACCACTGCCTGACCTTGCTTTGGATGCTGATTCCCACCCAATTGTGGCACCAGAATTAGGACCACTCTTAAGAGTTATTTTCAGAACCAAGGGCCTGATTTAGCTCCTTCTGCATGTTGTCTTGACTTTGGTTATTACCTGAGGAGGCTGCTGACTGACTGACGTGGCCTGTCATATGCCAGCTGCTCTGCAGCATTGCCTGGGCCACAACCATCATCGCTGGATTAATGCTGAAAGCACCAAAGCTTATCCCTGTTGCCATCTTACTTACCTGCTTGTTTTCCAAGCTAGCCAGTCCCCCATCCCCCACCTACTGTGACCAGATCTATCCTGATTCCCAAAACCACCTGGATTAGCACCAAATTTTCCACTTTTTATGCATCCTGATTCTTGTAATGATCAAGTTTTGTGTCCTCTCCACAAGAGTCTGGGTAACTTGGTCATCTACTAGTGTAACCAAGGTAAAAGCCCTGAATGGTTGGGGAAATAAAGATACCTAATCTACCCTTTTTCGATACTAACAGGACTGCCATAGCTCATCAGCAGTCATGTCCTATGTACAATGCCCAAGGACATACTTTTTTTTTTTTCCTGTACTGGGAATTGAACTCAGGTGAACCCAGGGCCTTCACACTAAGCTACATCCCCAAGGCCTTTTTTAAAAAAATTTTCTTTTTGAGACAGGGTCTCAATAAATTGTTAAATTTCCCTGTCTGGGTTCAATGTTGCAGTCCTCCTGCCTCAACCTCCCAGAGTGCTGGGATTACAGGCATGCATCACCGTGCCCAGCTAACAAACACCTTGCTGCTTCTTAATGGTTCACCTGGGTTTTCTGCCCATTTGTTTCCTTTCTGCTGCTTATTGCTCACTAATATTTAGGGGACTTTACCATCTCCTCTTTCCAGTTGCTGCAAAACCTCCACAACCCTCAAAAAGGAAAATTTGCCTGTCAGAATTAGTGAGTATTCAGTGGGACCCAATGGTAAGGCACACCCTGTTAAAGAGCTCTCAAACTTGGCATTCATGGGGTAACAGGCAAATAGTACACCCCTAAGCTCAAGAATCCTTTCATAGCACAGGGCCAGAGGTCTCTCTGATTTGCCAGGTCATAACTGACCTAATGAGATCTCATATATTCTGGGATATCCTCCCATTGAAAGGATTTTGAATTGATAATCCACTCTAAGGGAACTTAGAAGATCTTTGATACTCTGGACAGTACCCCTATTGGCAGCAAATATAATTTTTTCTCAAAAGGGTTGAAAATTATCAGTGGGCAAACTCTTGTAGTCCTTGTATACCAATCATTGGAAATTACCCTTAGAAAGCTGGAATTGGGGGGGGACCCAAGTTCTAAAAGTATGGGGAACCAGAAGTCCCAGATAGTAGAGAACAGCCTTGGATTTTGGTGGCTGTATCCTCAAAAATTGGAAATTATTTAGGTATCACCCACTAACTTGACAGCAATTGATTTTCTTCCAGTAATCTGCTTGACCACAATTCCAACCCAGGGTTCAGGAAATTTGCTCCCTTGGTGGCTCCCTAAGTTACAACACTATTCTTCAATTAGCTGTTTTCTGTGAAAGAAGAAGTGGGATGAAGTTCCTTACATTCAGTTTTTTATGTTTCTATATCAAAATAAGGGAATAGCAAAAAAAAAAAAAAAAAAAAAGATTCTAACAAAGATAATACCCAAAGAATAGAAGTCCATACTACAGTATTGGACACCCTCTCCCAGGACTCCTTTAAAATTTTATTTCTACCTAGACTGATAGCCCCTCTTGTATCTCTAGCACCCTCATCAGCCAGAGGCCCTATTTGTGATACATCCTCCCTTACCCTACTAATGTCATCCTCCTTTACCTCATGGCTCCTCCTAAAGACAGCCCTGCCAGCACCTGAAGAGGTGCCTCTTACCAATCCTCAGATATGAGGCTCCTTAGGCTAGTCTTCAGTGGAAAGGAAAGATGATAACCATGCCCCCTTCACTACTTCAGATCTTTACAATTGGAAGATCCAACTTTAGAGGATTGGGAACAGCCAGAGGATTTTCTTAGCCTCATCTAACTGGACCTATGTCCAGTACCTCATAAAAATTCCTCTTCCAGAAGCAGAAAAGGACTTTGTTCTTAAAAAAAAAAAAAAAAAAAAAAAAAGCAAACAATACCCACAGGGATGAGGCAGTCCCAGATAGAAATCCTGCCTAGGACCTGGATCCTGGAGTAGGGCAGGTAAGGCTTAGGCACTACCAGGATATGGTCCTTAAGGGAGCTGAAACTACAAGGGAAACACCTACTAACAAAATCAAGGAAGTGGACCAAAGATCACCAGGAAAACCCTCTGTCTTCCTGGAAACATTAAGGAAGAGCATAAGGCTACATATCTCACTGCCTATAGAGGATCCTGATACTATAAAAGGGAGAAAAATAGTAACTGGCCAGTAGGGTGTTTAGTAATCAAGATAGGGAAGAAGAATGTAAGGAGGACCTAAAACGAAGAAAAGATCAAGTTCCAGGCCCACCTACTTGCTGTTGCCCTTCAGTGTCATCCAACTGACCTAAAGGTGCCTATTGACAGAGCCTCTCAATACTGACAAGTGACCCCTGGGCCACAGCAAATATAAAGGGCTCAGTGAGCCAAGGACTAGAGCCAAATCAATGTGTTTTCTGTAAGGGGCCTCAGCTGACACTAGACATTCAGGGTAAACCTGTTAACTTCTTTTTGTTGATATGGGGACTACTTGCTCAGTTTTAAAAACCTCAGAGGGCACCCTTCCTCAACACAAGTGCTAAATCATGAAAGTTTAAGGGAAAACAAACAAGAGGCCTTTTATTAAACCTTTAAAATGTAGACAAAATTAAAGAATCCTAATTTTCCTTTACATACCAGTGTGCCTAATCCTCCTTCCAAGGAGTGATTTGTTCCATAAGTTAGGGGTAACACTAACTTTGATGGCTCCCACATGGAGATATGTATCTGCCCCCCCCAAACCATCAATTAGTAATGCTACTAAAGGAAAATAAACCTAAAATCTTGACCCCAGAGGCTTTGATATAGGTGTAAAGGCACGCAGGCAGAGGAAATTAAGCCAAGCTTGAGTTACGTTTAAGCCCAGTCACCCCTGCCCAAATGAAAGAGGTACTAAGAGAAATAACCCAGGTAGTAATAGGGGTTCTACAGAAAGGGCTACTAGGGACCTGTCACTCTCCCTGTAATGATCCTACCATCCCAGGAATGAATGCATGGAGATAAACACACACACACACCAAGGAAGCTGAGGCAGGATTGTAAGTTTTAAGGCAGGCTGGGTAAGTTAGACTCTATCTCAAAGAATTAAAAAAGCCTGGGGATATAGGTTGGTGTGAGAGTGCCCCTGGTTTCAATTCCTGTTAACTGAAAAATCAAAACAAAACAAAACAAAATAAAACAAAAAACAATGGAAAATAGGATAGTGCTGAATCATCAAGCAGTAAATGAGACTGCAGATGGCATCCACCCAGTAGTGCCTAACCTACACCCTCTTGGCTACCAGACCTTCAGACAGGACGTGGTACACAGTCTTAAATCTAAGAGTTTACCTTTCTGCGTTCCCTGGCCACCTGAGTCTTTAAATGGAAAAATCTCGTCACCCAAAAGCAGTAGTAGCTCTGCTGGACAGTCTTGCCCTAGGAATTTAAGAATCTACCCACCTTGTTTGTGGAGGTCCTATCCACTGATCTCCAAGATTTAGAATTAAATCAGGGGACTCTGTTGCAATGTGTTGATGACACATTAATTTCTAGTCTATTAAAAACTGTCATATTTCAACACTGTATCCATCATTAACCACTTGGCAGCTAAAGTATATAAGATATTAAGGAAAAAGGTCCAAGTCTAAACACCCAAGTCACTGACTTGAGATGCTTTATAAAAAAAGGAGGGAGGGACCTCAAGATGGTGGATGAGTAAGAAGCAGGCAGCGAAACTCTCTAAAAGTTACCATTGGAACACGGGAATATAGCGACCCGGAAAGCGCAGGAGGGGGGGAGATGCCTCCCCGAAACCCAGAGAAGTTCTGAAGCGCAATCTGGGACCCCCGGCACCAGTGACGGGTGACTTCCAACGAAGAAGGAAAGAAGGAGCAGACCGCGCGCGTGCACCTTCTACTATCCCGGGAGTTGCAGCGCCGCGGAGGCTCAATTCTACGGACACACGGTGGCAGCTGGTGCCCAGGGAGCCCCCACGGAGGATCCTGAGACAGCGGCGGGGCAGGGGAGCGGCGGAGAACGGCGCTGACCGGCGGTGAGTGTCTCTCAGCCACAGCTGCCCCGAGCCAGAGAGCGACCGGCCGGGCGCCGTTGTGGGGGGTGTGGCGAAACTCAGAGCGGCTCAAAAACTGCTCTGGGAACTTGTGCTCCGGACAGGTCAGCACGGGGCCTCTCAGACCCACGAAAGTGTGCTGAGATCAGCAGGCGAACGAGACTGGACTCTCACTCACACCTGTCCCGCACCAGAGAGCGACTGGCCCGGCGCCATTGTGGGGGGCATGGCGAAAAACCAGAGCGGCGGGAACCAGTGCAGGGAACCCGCGCTCCGGACAGCGCGCTGAGCCTCTCAGGCCCAGGGATCGTGAAAGGGCGCTGAGAGCGGAGGCGAGCTAGACTGGTCTCTGCCTGAAAGTACGCGCCTCTGCTCACCGCCCGCCAGAGGGCGCTCCTGGCTTACTGGGACGGACCTGCACAGAACAGGACTCTGTCACAAGGTACCTGCCTACAACAGAGTCAACACCTGGAACTGATTCTTTTTATATTTTTTATTTTTATTTTTATTTTTTATTATTTTTTTTTCTCACTGATTTGTTTTTTGTTCTGGCGAAGGGTTTTTTTTTTTTTTTTTTTTTTTTTTTTTTTTTTTGGTGGTTTTTTTTTTTTTTTTTTTTTTTTGTGGGTACCGGGGGGTCGACCTCAGGACCTCGCGCACCAGCAGGCGCCCATGCCGCTGAGCAATATCACCGGCCCCTTTTTCGTATGTGGGTTCCGGGAGTCGAACTCGGGCCCTCGCGCTTGCCAGGCAGGCACTTAAGCTGCTGAGCCATCTCACCGGCCCCGGTGGGATTTTATTTTTTTTTTTTATTTTTTATTTATTTTTTTTTTTTTGTGGGTACCGGGGGGTCGACCTCAGGACCTCGCGCGCCAACAGGCACCCGTGCCACTGAGCGATATCACCGGCCCCTTTTTCGTATGTGGGATCCGGGAGTCGAACTCGGGCACTTGCGCTTGCAAGGCAGGCGCTTACGCCGCTGAGCCATCTCACCGGCCCGGGGTTTTATTTTTGATCTGTCTGTTTTATTGTTTTTATCTTCGTTTTTGTTTCTGTATGTGTATTTGCTCTTTCCTTCATTATTCTCTCTGGTTTTTTATATGAGTGTAAACAGCGCCTCTAACTTCTTTGTGATTGTGGTTGTGATCTGTTCTTCCTTTTATCCCTTCCTTCTCTTTCTACCACCTGTCCTCTGCACTAGTGTCCCAATTTTAGTGGGATCCCTCTTGGTCCTCTAACCTTACATCTAATTCCTTCCTCTTCTCCCAATACTCTATTTCCTCCTTAACTCATTTTAAATTTAAACTCCTCAGGGGAAAAATTGACATACACAGGACTTGTATACTGCATATAATTTTTCTGGTGTGTTTTAGATTTTGTTATATAACCGCAACTCTATACAGCTAAAAGTGGTAAATAACTGGTTAGCTCAGTCTGTCATTTTCTAGGCTGTGTTTGATGCTTTAGTTAACATTATAGCCAAATGTGAAATAATTGTTCTAAACATCTTTCCTTCCTGATATTTCATGATTGAGATTGACTAAGGGACACAGAAAATACAGTGGCACAGTACCAAAGAATCAAGGACTGGGCCAAACAGGTAGCAACTTCGCATACCCAACGAATTGAAGAGGTAGGATCTGGCAGAAAGCTCAAAACCTAAAAGCAAGCTCCACTTGGAAGATACTGCAGAGAAGTAGTCATCTTCTAAAGATCTTAAACACTAGCAATAAAGTAACCTACTATAGGTAATTTGCAAACATCACCCCAGGAATTAAAGAAAGAAAAAATGAGACGACACTTAAACAAGATGCAACCCCACACATCCAATTCACCAAAGGCAAACCTAGGGAGCAACGAGGTGGGACAATCCGAAAGCCACCCACCTGGCCTATCTGAAGTGGTAACAACAAAGCAACTGAATGAGGTTCTGGAAAAAATTAAAACAGAAATAATCTCACAGATAACTGCAGAGATAATGTCTACAATGAAGACCATGCTTAAGGACACTATAGCTGATACAGACAAAAAAATAGATGAACTTAAGAAAACTATAGAAACCATGAATGCTCAGCATAGGAAAGAAATGGAATCCATAAGGCAGATTCAAGCAGATACCCAAGAGATAAAAAATTCCATTGAAAGTATTTGTAGCAGAATAAGCCAATGCGAGGACAGGATCTCAGATATAGAAGACAGGCTTGCAATTAGTGATCATGAAATGGAAAAATTCTTAAAAATAGCAAGGGACCATGAAAAATCAATTCAGCAGCTGCTAGATGACTCAAAGATAAACAACTTAAGAATAATTGGAATAAATGAAAAAGCAGGAGATAGCATCAACGACATTAAAACCTTGTTCAAAGACATAATCAGGGAGAACTTTCCTGGAAGAGAAAAGGAATTTGACACCCCTATAAGTGAAGCTTTTAGAACACCAACTAGACATGATCAAAAAAAAACTTCAGCCAGACATATTATAGTCAAGATCCCAGAAATTCAACAGAAGGGCAGAATCTTAAAAGCTGTTAGGGAGAAGAGACAAATCACCTATGAAGGAAAACCCATCAGAATCACAGCTGACTTTTCAGCACAAACCCTCAATTCAAGAAGAGCTTGGAATGATGTATTGCAAGCTCTAAAGGAAAATAATTTTCAGCCCAGATTGATGTACCCTGCAAAACTATCTTTCAAAATTGATGGAGAAATAAAATACTTTCATGACAAAGAACATCTGAGAAAATTTATGACCACCAAACCAGCACTCCAAAACATTCTGAAGGACATTCTAGAAAGAGATAGGAACCCCAACAGAAGGAATCCACCAGGCAGGGCAAATAATTAAATAGCCGGAAAGCAGAAAAACAAAGAGTGGGAACCAACAACAGGAAAATATCATGACAAGTCAATACATATCAGTTTTAACCATCAATGTTAATGGTCTCAATTCACCAATCAAAAGGCACAGACTGGCGAAATGGATCAAGAAGCAAGATCCAACAATATGCTGTATACAAGAAACACATTTAATTCAAAAAGAAATTCATAGACTGAAAGTCAAAGGATGGAAAACAATACTCCATGCCACAGGAACCCAGAAAAAAGCAGGGGTAGCTATTCTTTTTGCAGACAAAGTGAACTTCAAGCCAAGAAGGATTCAGAGAGATAAAGACGGTCATTACATCCTTGTAAAGGGAACAATCCAAGAGGAAGAGATAACGACCATAAATATATATGCGTCAAATACCAATGCACCCAGCTATATAAAACAAGTACTAAAGGACATGAAAAATCAAATAAGCACTAATACAATTATATTGGGAGATCTCAATACTCCACTGTCACAAAAAGATAGATCAACTGGACAGAAAATCAATAATGAAATAGTAGAACTGAACCAAACTTTTGAACAAATGGACTTAGTAGATGTCTACAGAGTGTTCCATCCCACAACATCAGAATACACATTTTTCTCAGCTGCACATGGGACGTTCTCCAAAATAGACCACATACTAGCTCATAAAACCTGCTTAAGTAAATGCAAAGGAATTGAAATTATCCCATGCATATTATCAGACCATAGTGCAATGAAATTGGAAATCAATGGCAAAAGATCCCACAAAAACTCCCTAAACACATGGAAATTAAACAGCATCCTCCTGAACAACCAATGGGTCACAGATGAAATTAAAGAAGAAATTAGTCACTTTCTACAACTGAATGATAATGACAGTACAACATACCGGAACTTATGGGATACAATGAAAGCAGTCCTAAGAGGGAAATTTATATCATTAAATACTTATATCAGGAAAATAGAGCAAGCGCAAATAAACAACTTAAGGGTGAACCTCGAGCTTCTAGAAAAAGAAGAGCAGGTTAAGCCAAAAGCCTGTGCAAGGGAGGAAATTATAAAGATCAGAGCAGAAATTAACGTATTGGAGAATAAAAAAACAATACAAAGAATCAATGAAGCAAAAAGTTGGTTCTTTGAAAGAATAAATAAGATTGACAAACCCTTATCCAACCTTATTAAAAAAAGAAAAGAAAAGACTCAAATCCATGCAATTGAAAATGAAAAGGGTGATATCACGATGGACCCTGCAGAAATCCAGAAGATCATCTATACCTATTTTGAAAATTTATATTCTACTAAGATGGAAAATGCAGAAGAAATGGACAGATTCCTAGATTCGTATGAATTACCAAAGCTAAATCAAGAAGATTTAAAAATCCTAAATAAACCAATATCAACCAATGAAATTGAAGATGTAATTAAAAACCTCCCAACAAAGAAAAGTCCAGGCCCTGATGGATTCACTGCCGAATTCTACAAGAAATTTAGAGAAGACCTAACGCCCCTACTTCTCAAACTTTTCAATGAAATTGAAAGGTAAGCAATACTCCCAAATTCATTCCTGGAAGCAAGCATTACCCTGATACCAAAACCAGAGAAGGACCCAACTAAGAAAGAGAACTACAGGCCAATCTCCCTAATGAACATAGATGCAAAAATCCTTAATAAGATACTGGCAAACAGAATCCAACAAATCATCAAGAAGATTATACACCACGACCAAGTTGGATTCATCCCTGGGATGCAGGGATGGTTCAACATACGTAAATCAATAAATGTAATACAGCATATTAACAGAACCAAAGACAAAAATCACATGATCATCTCAATAGATGCAGAAAAAGCTTTTGACAAAGTCCAGCACCTTTTCATGATAAAAACCCTACAGAAAATTGGAATATAGGGTCTTTATCTCAATCTGGTAAAAGCTATCTATGACAAACCAACAGCCAATATTATACTAAATGGCCAAAAACTGAAAGCCTTCCCTCTAAAATCAGGAACAAGACAAGGATGTCCACTGTCCCCACTCTTATTCAACATAGTTCTGGAAACTTTAGCCAGAGCGATTAGACAAGAGAAAGAAATAAAGGGAATAATGATTGGAAAGGAAGAAGTTAAATTATCATTATTTGCAGATGACATGATACTCTACACAGAAGATCCCAAAAACTCCACTAAAAAACTGCTAGATTTAATAAGCAAATTCAGTAGTGTAGCTGGATACAAAGTCAATACTCAAAAGTCAATAGCCTTCCTGTACACAAATAACAAACTTACTGAAAGAGAAATTAGGGAAACAATACCTTTCACAATAACATCCAAAAAAATGAAATACCTAGGAATCAACCTCACGAAGGATGTAAAAGACCTCTATACTGAAAACTACAGTACTATGAAAAAGGAGATTGAAGAGGATATCAGAAAATGGAAAGATATCCCTTGCTCCTGGATAGGAAGAACCAATATAGTGAAAATGGCCATACTTCCAAAATTGTTATACAGATTTAATGCAATTCCAATCAAAATTCCAACAGCATATCTCACAGAATTAGAGAAAACAATCCTAAAATTCATTTGGAATCAGAAGAGACCTAGAATAGCAAAGGCAATTCTGGGCAACAAAGGCAAGGCAGGGGGCATCACAATCCCCGACTTGAAATTATACTATAAAGCTACTGTGATAAAAACAGTGTGGTACTGGCAAAAAAACAGACCTGAAGATCAATGGAACAGATTAGAAGATGCTGAAACAACCCCAGACATACTAAGCCACCTTATCTTTGACAAAGGTGCCAAACACATTCGCTGGAAGAAAGATAGCCTCTTTAATAAATGGTGCTGGAAAAACTGGCTCTACACATGCCGAAGATTAAAACTAGACCCATATCTTTCACCATGCACTAAACTAAATTCAAAATGGATCAGAGATCTAAATATTAAAACAGAAACATTAAATCTGCTGGAAGGTAGGATAGGTAAAACCCTTGGAGACATTGGTGTAGGCAAAGACTTTATGAATAAAAACTCAACCGCACGGGAACTATCCCAAAGAATCAACAACTGGGATCTCATCTTATTAAAAAGCTTTTGCACAGCAAGAGAAACCACCAACAGAGTGAAGAGACAACCCACAATGTGGGAAAAAATGTTTGCCAGCTGTTCCTCAGACAAAGGATTACTATCGAGAACATATAAAGAACTCAAAAAAATCAGACCTCCCAAATTTAAAGACCCACTCCAAAAATGGGCATCTGAGATGAATACACATTTCTCAGATGAAGAAATACTAATGGCAAACAAATATACAAAAAAATGTGCAACATCACTAGTCATTCGAGAGATGCAAATTAAAACAACACTGAGATACCATCTCACCCCAGAAAGAATGGCTACTATCAAGAAATCAACTAATAACAAATGCTGGAGGGGCTGTGGGGAAAAAGGAACCCTTCTTCACTGTTGGTGGGAGTGTCGACTGGTACAGCCACTGTGGAAGTCAGTGTGGAGATTCCTCAGAAAACTAGGGTTGGAGGTCCCATTTGACCCAGCTATTCCCCTTCTGGGCATCTTCCCAGAAGAATTAAAAACATCGTACCACAGCGATATATGTGCACCCATGTTTATAGCAGCACAATTTGTAATAGCCAGATCTTGGAAACAACCCAAATGCCCATCAACTGAGGAATGGATAAGAAAGATGTGGTATTTTTATACAATGGAGTACTATTCAGCCATAAAGAAGGATAAACTGGAGACTTTTATAGGTAAATGGATGCAACTCGAGAAAATACTCATAAGTGAAATAAACCAGAAGCACATGTGTAAGCATCGTATTATCTCTCTAGTATGAGAAACTGAAAGAGTAAATAAGATCCAAAATGTACAATAGATATGGTGAATCAAAAAGAAACTGGTCAAAAGGAAAGAGAGACTGGAATAGGGAAAAGAAAGAAGGGAAAGGGAAAAAAATTGTATATATATATATAAGATGGTTAAGATAGATACACTACCATTTTTACTTAGTTCATTGAAGAGTAAGGTTTGTGCCAATAATGTTTGGACAATTGAATGCTAATGTCTGGTGTCCTGAATAACTAACTTAAAGATAGTAATACGTAATGTATTAACCATTGTTACCCTCCTATTATGTTGTTTTGAAAATTTGTTCTTCTTTTGATTTGTTTTGTTTTTTTCTTCTCTTTAAAATAAAAAAAAAAAAAAAAAAAAAAGGAATAAGGACCTCCCTTTAAAAAAAGAACTGAGGGGGCCAGTGAGATGGCTCAGCGGCGTAAGCACCTGCCTGGCAAGCGCAAGGGCCCGAGTTCAACTCCTGGATCCCACATACGAAAAAAGGGCTGGTGATATCGCTCAGCAGCACGGGCGCCTGCTGGCGCACGAGGTCCTGAGGTTGACCCCCCGGTACCCACAAAAAAAAACAAAAAAACTGAGGGGCCGGTGATATAGCTCAGTGGCATAAGCTCCTGCCTGGCAAGTGCGACGTCCTGAGTTCGACTCCCGGTACCCGCATATTAAAAAAAAAAAAGAAAAGAAAAGAACTGAGGCCATTTGTAGTTTAGTTGTCCCCCAGACCCAAAAGCAACCAAGAGGTTTCCACAGCAGGACTCTAAAATATGGATACCAATTTTGGTCTAAACAAAACCCCTATATAACAGCTACAGGGAAACACAGTGACCCTTTTGAGTGGGTAGGTGCCTGTGAACAAGGTTTTGGGGCTTAAAACATTAGCGACTTCAAGTGCCCACCCTGCGGTTGCCTGATTTCTCTAAACCTTTTGGTACACAGGTTCATGAGAGACATGGGATTGCCCTAGGAGGGCTCACAAAAATAAATGACTATAAATGACTCCCCCTCTAGTTGAGGTGGAGCCTATTTCTCAAAACAATTAGACCAGATGGTTTTCTTGCCTAGGAGCACAACTGCTACCACCACCCTGAAAAAAGAAGCCAATAAATTGACATTTGGCTAACCCTTCATGGCATGGAACCCCACCACCACCACCAAGTTCAGTTATTAGGACTAAAGAAATGGAATGGCTGTCTCCTGGGGAGGTACTCCAAGTCCAAACCATACTGTTAGATTACCCAGAGATACTTTTAAATCCTGTGCAACTTAAAACCTAACCATACAGCTATGCATTGGGCCCCACGAGATAGACCACAGATGCACAGAAATTACTGACAAGTCTACTCAAACAGACCTGATCTTAAAATGGAACCCCGACCAAATGCAGAGGGATAATGGTTCACAGATGTGAGTAGTTAAGAAAGGTTGGAAAAGCTGGGTGTGGTTGTGCATGCCTATAATCCCAGCACTCGGGAGGCTTAGGCAGGAGGATCACTGTGAGTTTGAAGCCAGCCTGGACTACATAATGAATTCACATGATGAAGTCAGCCTGAAATACATAGCAAGACCCTGTCTCAAAAAAAACCTAAACAAATAAATGGATGGATGGAGGTAGGCTGGATATGTGGTTGTGTCAATGGAGAAAATTGAAGCAAAATCCCTCTCTACAGAGACCTCAGCCCAGAAGGTTGAGCTAATTGCTCTGATGTGGGTGCTTATTTTGAGGAAAAGAAAGGCAATCAATATTTACAATGATTCCAAATATGCTTATGCCATAATACATGCCCATAAGGCATTGAAGAAAAGAGAAGTGCTGACATCAGTTAACAAAGCATCAAATATCGTCCTCTTATACCAAAGTAGTTTGAATCAGTGCAGCTACTCAAAAAGGTAGTGATTATTCACTGTAAAGGACATCAGCACAGTGATGGGGAATCATGAGGGGAAAAAACAAAGCTGATATAGCCGCCAAGCAGGCCACACAAAAAGGGGATGTTTTGATAATGGCTGTGCTTCCTGCACCCCCTAAACCCTTGAGCTATCAACCAGTATGTTCTGAAAAAGAAAGGTAAAGGGCTGTAAAGAAGGGATTTACAAAGAGCAATATCCAGGATGGTCTGAATACCAGCATAGACTGCTGTTGTTTCCTAAAGGAATGGCCATTCTGATTGCCAAGGAAGTACACAGAGGGAAACAGGTGATATACCTGTTATACAATTTATGACTATCCCACACTTACCCAAAATAGTACAATTGGCCACGCAGAGCTGCCATTTATATCAAACTAATAACCCCAAGAGCAGACCACCCTCAAGACCAAATACTAAGACCTGTACAAATTAAGGGGGCCTACCCAGAAGACTGGCAAGTTTACTGTCCTGCCCTGGACCCCCGGAAACTTTAGTTATCTCCTGGTAATTACAAACGCTTTCTCAGGATGTGTAAAAGTCTCTGCCAGGATTGAAACCACTACTGAAGTAACCCCAAATCTTTAAAAGAAATCATCCTCAGGTATGGACACCCTAGGATCCTACAGAGTGATACTGGACCCACATTTATAGCTCAAATTACTGAAAAGGTAGCCCAGGACTTGGGTATTGTCTGGAAACTCCGTACTGCTTGGAGACATTACTCATCAGGAAAGGTTGAAAGAACCAATAAAACCTGCAAAATGACATTATCTAAACTTTGTTAGGGGACCTAAGAAAATTGGTTAAAGCTCCTGCTCATAGCCCTCCTCAGAATTAGAATGGCTCCCAGGGAAAGACCAAACTGAGCGTACTTCAGCTCATGTACAGACAGCCTGTCCCACATCTTCAACCAGATCAAACTTGAACCCACTAACAGTAAAACAGTTAAGGTGTTCTGTAAAATAAATTTGGGAGGACTTTCCTGAGCCCTTACAACATGTGGAAATCAGGTCAGGCTATCCCCAGTGGACTTGTTCCTATGTCTCTTACCTTCTTGAGTGACTGGATAGACTTAAAAACTTAAAAAGATCAAGGCCCAGAAAAACAACTGTCCACAAGATGGGTGGGCCCATACTTGGTAATCTTTTTTTTTTAAGATTTAAGAAATCCTTTTATATTATAGTATATCACATTCACAAACTAAAGTCAACATTCATATGACTCTGCTTAATTTTGAAATCTCAGATAAATGGATCAATTTCTCAACAAGCATGAACTACAAAAATTCATCAATTGCCCTATGTCTCATTCTTGAGAAATGAGATATTTAGTCTAAAATTTATTTCCAAAATATAAGAAGAAACATTTCATAATGCATTTCTGTACAACAGCATTATTCAGGTACCGAAATCAGACAAAGACCATACAAAAAAATCTACACACAGGTACCCTTGATGAATTCAGATGCAAAACACCTCAAAAAATTTAAACAAGCCCACCAACAAAATTAAAACACTTCAATCAAATGGGATTTATCCTGGGACTGCAAAGCTTTTCAAAAATCAATTAATGTAACTCACCTCACTAAATCACTACAGAAAAAAAAATTCACATAACTATATAAATAACAACACAAAAAGCCTGAAAAAATATGCCATCCATTCAAAATAAAACTTTTGGCAAAGAAGTGGAAGTAAACTTCCTTACAGTGATAAAGAGCATCCAGAAAGTCCTACAGCTAACATCAAAATTGAGGAAAGACTTAATGTCCCTCAGATCCAGGAACAGTTGCCTAGCCAACCACTGTGGGGCACCTAAGCCCCTCTGGACTCACCCCTGTATATCATGACACTCACTGGTGCCCAGTTCCTGTCATGGGCACTACAAGAAATAATGACAGCACTTATACCATATGAAAAACATTAAGCCAAATCACCATGGTAGACACTAGCTTATACTGACCCAGGAAACTGGATTATGAACAAAGGTGTTTCTCAGTCTCTGTCTGAGAATGAAGGGTTCATAGATCACCAAAACATTTTGATTAAAAAAAAAAAAAAAAAAAAAAAAAAAAACTACCACTTTCTTCAACCACCCCTACCCAAGACAGGTGTGTACCCTTTTATACCCCAAGAATCTTCTTCCTATGTGGACATTTCCATAACCAAAGTACACATTCCCAGAACACAGCAAACCCTAATCCAACCCTAGCTGTTGCCCATAAATGCCTCACCAATCAAGGACAACAAGAGAAATGCACTCAAGGAACTTTTTCCTTCAGAAAAATACTTAGTCAAATCACTAAGCCCTCATGAAAACAAAAGAGCCATTGGCCTCCACCTGGCAGGAATTGAGACTACAACTTGATTCACAGCTCCTTGGAGAGGGTTTGTCTATCATGAGGACACTCTCCAAAATCTCTCAACCTCTATGGTGACCTTAGCCTAAAAGACAAGTGACACCCTTGCTAGGCCCCAGAACTCATTAGATTCTTTGGTCAGTGCTGTTCTTGACAGCCAGTTGGCCTTTGGCTACCTGCTGGCAGAACAGGGCAGGCTATGTGTAGTCATTAATTCCTCATGCTATACATGGATTAACAACTCAGGGCTAATTAAAAAGGACATTAAAGAAATTCTATGCCCAGGCAAATTAGCTACTACATCAAATCAATCTAAAGAACACTAACACAAGGAGTATGGAATATTATGTAACAGTCTATCCCCAATCTCACTTGGTTCCTCCCTCTATTAGGGCCTTTAGTAGCTATCATGCTCCTGCTCTCTGGACCATCCATCCTCAACTGACCAGTCTCTTTCATGAGCAAAAGCCCTGAGGCACCAAACTTCAGATTATAATTACTCAAAGATAGAAATAACTGAGTTAGAGCCTGGTTACAATCAAACACACTTAAACTAGCTTGGGAAAAGTTTTGCTCCTCCAACCAGAGATACATAGTTCTAACAGAAAGTAGTTCTAAATCTTGACAATTGGCCCTCAACAGCCCTCCATAATAAGGAACAAAGCTTGGCATGGTGGCACATGACTATAAGCACTCTGGGAGGCTAACATAGGAAGATTGCAAGTTCAAGCCCAGGGTTGTGTAATTACTGATCACCTCCTGTCCTATCAGCTTTGTTTGCTCACTAATGCCACTTGCCTGTGAAAGTTAAAGCCAGTTGCCAAAAACCACATGTTCCAAGCTGCTGACAATCAAGTTATCACATATTTCCAAATGTCAAGGGGAGCTCCAGACCTACTCCATGTGGTTCAAACACCATGTTGACATTACGGCTGAGTTTCAACCATTGTAATATTATGATGCACACCCACTACCACCATGATAGATCCGACCATTCCCAAATTAGAGGTGGCCCCCTGATCCCTGAAAACCTCCTCCTTTTCCATGGAAAGCTGTGATGATGACAGAAAGCACACGACACCCCCTGATCCTATATGGCATGGGGAAAGATGTCTTTAGAGCATGAGCTATTTTTCTGCATTTCACTGACCATTGAATGACATTCCCTGCATGCTGCCAGAACTATTGGGTTATTTGAAAACAATATTAGCTTTATATTTAAAAAAAAAACCTACAAATTGGTGACAAGGTGACACCAGTGAATCAGTGCCAAGATTCTGGGTAGAAGTCCTATAACTACTACTGCTTCTACAGAGTACTATGTTAAGCAAATGTCCCTGTCTCACAAGAAGGAATGAATACAGATGGGAGGGGAAGTGAGTTCCTGGAGTGCACCTAATCCTACTCCTTGTTGAATTCATTGACTTAGCAGAGCCATTCCTTCTCTGCCATAAGGGGTATTTGGAGGCAGCCAGTGTCAGGACCAGGAAAACAGAAGGGACAGCCCTCTAGGGCAAGAGGAGTTGGCAGCTGCTGGGGGATTACTCAAGGGACTGCCAGTCAAGGTCAGCTAACCACAGGTAGAGCCCCCACTCTCTGCTGACTCACCAAGTCTGTTACCATGTAGAAGTGAAGTCTGGTCACCACAAAAGCCAGTTAGTTGAGAGGCAAAGAGGTGAGAGAAAGAAGGTTAGTATGATGAGCTAGCTGATCACAATGGCGGACCAGCCAAAAGGACCATCTTGATGAAAGGTGATTTAGGAGCAGTTTATTTGGCTAGTGATGAACGATGGCAGACTAGTTTTGCACGTCTTCTCAAGAGAGAAGATTTTGGCCAGATTATACACACCTGATCTTAATCACCTTAGTCACATTGTTTTTCAGTTCTGCCAATCTCAAGAAAAACTGATTATTTCTGTCAAAAATTATCATTTCCCCAGGCTATTCCTGTTACTGATTAGTTTGCCTATGTGCAGTTCCTGACATTTCACTATAGATATGCTAGAGGGGATATCTGTGCAGAGAAGACAAACAAAAAACTAATGTAAGTGGTCTGAGGAGAATACATTTTGTTTTCCCACCCACCTGCTGCTGGATATGTGGGTTGTTTCCACTTCTTAGCTGTCTTGAACAATGTTGTAGTGAGCACTCCTGTGATTGTGTGTGTGTCTGTACACTATCTCTAACATAGTCACACTTTTTTCCAATGCTTGAGGATTTTTGTATCTATGTTGATGAGAGAGATTGTTATATACTTTTTCTTTCTTGTAATGTTTTTGTCTGATTTTGGTATTGGGGTCATGCTGGCCTCATGGTATGAGTCAGGAAGTATTCCTTCTTCTGCTATCTTCTGAAAAAATTGTTGATAATTGGTGTAATTTCTTCCTTACCTGTTTCGTATAATTCACTAGTGAACCTGTCTGGGCCTGGGGCTTTCCCTTTTGGAATGTTATTAATTATTATTTCAATTTCTTAAATAGATATAGGCCTATTTGAGTTGTCTATTTGTTTTATATTTTTCAAACATTGTACTTTGATGGTTTTCCGAGAAGTGGTGACTGAGTTCATGGGAGTTAAATGCACATGGGTTGTGACTCCTCTGGAAAGCAAACATTAGTGCTCTCAGAGATGGCACAGCTGGCTGAAACCAGCTCCTGGATGTCACACCCAGCATTCTGTTGTGAGGCTGTGTGCATACAATGCATGTGTGCATGTTGGGGGAGGGACCTGTCTTCTCAACAGGTTCTCTGGGAATCTAAGAAGTTGCCTGTTTCTCCCAGTTCATTTTTCTCTGTGTCTCCGATGCCTGCCAGCTTTCCAGGGAACACAACCTTACCTGAGAGCTGGTAGTTTCACATCATGCTGGAAACTCCCAGTCATGCTGGACCGATAGGATATAGGTTCTCGGAAGCATGGCTCTGCCATGGAACGTTGAAGCCTCCATTGGCTCCCACCTCTTGCTATTGCACTTGCTATCCCCTCTGCCTGCCTGCAGCCCTCTTCCCCAGATTCTGTAGTGGCTGACTACTTTCCCATCACGATATTCCTGTGGCTCAGGATATTCCTGGGCTACATGACTCTTTCTTTTGGAAGCCTTCCTGACACATTTCATCAGCTGTCACTTTCCACTGAAGCCTCCTTTCTCATGTCACTCACTTTATCTTATTTCTGACACTTATCAGTATCTCCAAGTCACACTATGGGCCTGCTAGATGTATCTGCTGCCATCCCATGTAAGCTGCATGGGGCAGGACCTGTCCTGGGCTAGGGTTGAGGGTGGCACCTTGCCTTATCCATGCAGGCATTAGAGCCAGATGTGACCCAGAAAAGATGCTCAGTGTTTGAGGAGGTAAAGGCTACTTGCTTGGACAAGCCTCACCTAGTGCCCAGCACCCCCTGTCCTGCCCAGTCTACCTGAGCCCGTGGAGTGGCTGCCTGTGGATACGGGGACTGGGATGGCTGTTGGCCACACCCAGCAGGAGGGATCCTAAGAGCCTCCTGGGGGCTCCAGGTGAGAGCTGGATATGATCTGCCTTCACCTGCTGCCCTCTGACTAGACCTGGGGGCTGGGATTTTCCCCAGGGTCTTTCCAGAACCCTTGCCACACTGGACAAGCCTCCTTCCTCCAGGATGCCCTCCGCCACCTGGGGCAGAGTTCCATGTTTGTCCTTTCTAGGCCCCCATCCACCCCAGTCTGACACTACCTGTGGGACAGCACTGACTCACTGTGCCATGTGCCCCAGCTCATGGTTATGCCTCCTCCTACTCCCATTGTGCTGGCAGCCACAGAACAGTAGGACACACTTCCCAACAGCCCTAAGGGAACAGGGTGGGAGGCTTGGCCTGCTCCAGTGTTGGGTGTGGACAGCCGACACTTTTCAGTGACCTGTGACTGCCCCATCCATCCTCCAGCCCTGTCCAAGCTGACTACCTGAGTGCCTCAGGACACAGCACATAGGCACTACCAATGGTCTGGGAGGCAGGGTGCTGTGACCCTCCAACATACCAGGCAGGGCCTGTGAGGCACCCCAGGAGACTGGCATTAGCAGCAGAAGGCACCGGGATTGGGAGTTCTTTGTGATGCTTCCCTCTGGCCACAGGCTGCTCTACAGGGGGGACCGGTCAACCTGTGTGGCTCCACCCTCCAACTTCTGGGTGGGCTCCAGGGCCCTGCTGTTGCCCCAGCCCTGCCAAGGGAACATGCCCTCTCCTAGGACCAAGCCTGCAAGTGGTGTAGAAGCTTCCCAGGACAACAGCCAGAGAGGGGGCCCATCCTGCTGCCTGGCACCTACATGCGGATCTGTGTGTTTTTCAAGGTGCGTTTCAGCTCATCCAAGGTTTCCTCCATCTCCTGCGTGTTCTGGATCAGTGACAGGTTTTGCTCTTCCAGCTCAATGAAGATATCCAGGAGCTGCTGGGGCTCCGTGAAGTATAGTTGCAGCTCCTGTGAGAAGGCCATGTGGGTGAGGGCTCTGGGGTAGGGAGTTGGCAGGGTGAGGGGAGGAAGGGTGAGCAGAACAGCAGAACTGGGCTACTGACCTCTCCTTCACTGTCAGTGTCCTCCTGAGACTGGAGGGATGGGAGGGTAGAGCTCGACCTGCAAAGAGATGGGGTTAGGGCTCCCTGGACCAGCCTGGGTAGCCAGAAGTGAGCAGCGGGCACAGAGAACTGAAGACATGGATGGGGCATCTCCCTCATCCTTGTCCTCCCTACCCATGTCCAGACATAGCACCAACCCGGCATGGCTCCACAGATGTCACACAGCAGCCAGAGGACACTTTCAAACTGTAATAAGCAATTCTTACTCCTCTCTGCACCCCAGAGGTCACTATATCCCTGCCCTGTGAGTTCCTTCCCCTTTCTCTAGGTGTTGGCCCTACCTCAGCACCTTTGCACCTGCATGGGTTACCTCTCTCCCTGACCATTTGTTTTCTGAGAGCCATCTCTGAGGCCTTTCCTGCCCCACATTGGTCTTGGCACCTTCCCTTGATAGTCCCACTCACAGTCATCATGGAACACACAGGCCACCTCCAGCTGACCCTGAACAGCACCTCATGGGGGCAGGGCCTGTCCTGGGTTAGGGTAGAGGGGCTCAGCAAAGGTTGTGTGGATTTTGACACTGAATGTGAGGCCCTGGACAACCTCCACATATTTGCAATCCTTTCTCATTGCCCCCAGCCTGGGACTTGGCCCAGGATATGCAGGTCATGCTAGTGAAGGGTGGGCTGGGCCGACTTCAGGCCCTGAGCCCCCTGAAGTGGAGGGGCATCAGTGCAGGGCTTGGTAGGAGCCCCAAGAGGGGACCAAAGAGGACTTCCGAGAGGAAAAACAATGGCAACAGCTAGAACCTGGGCCTCCCATTGTATACACACTGATGCCCCTTTTCTAAGACATGAATTTTGAGCCAGCCACCTGCTCAAGGCCACTGTCAGGGTACTGCTGGCCCATAAGATGTCTTTCTGAGAATTCACCCTCCACAGGGACATAGCTTGGTCCAGGGCCCTGGCCTGGTGACAGGGAGTGGGCTAGACCAGTTATGAGTCTTGTGCAGCTCACAACCTGCCCAACTATATTCATTGGTCCTGGTCACCAGCTAATAGATGGAGGGGCCAGGATTCAAAGCCAGGACAATGTGATCCAGACCTGTCTTCTCAACAACTCCCCCAACATAGAGCTCCAGCATGGAGGGACAACCTAGGCAAAGGAAACAGCATGGCATATCTAACCTCTTAGAACCTCTACTCTCAAATTCTGAAATAATTGTTCCCCAGCTGGGTCACAGGGGCTACAGTTCACATGCAGCATGTGCCTGGCCCAGCCTCAGTGTCACCAGTGGTGGTTACCAACATGTCTATGGTGTGGCATTCAGGAGCAGGTGGAGACAAAACCACAGGAGGGGCTCCAGGGAGTCACAGGACAGGGAGGACAGAGAACAGGACATAGCAGGGATGAGCAGATATTCAGGCCTTGATGAAGAAAGAGGAAGGGAGAGGGAGAGGAAGAGCGGGAGGCTTGTGAACCCCACACCCACTTCTCCCCCCACATCACCCACCATTGCCCTCATCCAAATGCGTACACCGTAAAGCTTCCTAAGAAAACACAGTCAAATATTTTAATGACTTTTGGGTTGGCAAAGATTTCTTAAGCAAGGTGCAAAATGCACCAGTCTGAAGTGAAAAGATTAGTAAATTTACATTATTAAAATTAAGAATTTCTGTTCCTTAAAAGACAATATTAGAAGAGTAGTAGACAGGACATAGACTGAGAGAAGATATGTGTCCTGCAATTAGCACAAAGGGCTGCCACCTAGAATATACAAGGAACTAACAGAGAACCATTAGAAAAAGACCAGTAATTCAATAAAAATGTACAGAAACTGGATACTTCACAAACAAGGATATATGAAAAGCCAATAAATATGAAATCTGTTCATATTTGTCATCAGATAAATGCCATGAAAACAATATGAGACAGCTGGGGAAGTGGCTCAGGGGTAGATCACTTGCCTGGATGTCTGAGGCCTTAGGTTCCATCTCCAGCACCAAGCAACAAGAGATACAAACCACCCAGGATGCCACTTCACCCCTGTAGTACCATGTCTCTTAGCTTTAGTATTTCTGATGCTCTGACATCTGGGTCCTTGCTGACCACAGGGGGACCCCCCCCAGGTTAGCCAATTTCTAGAGGTGGTAATTCATCCTGGAATGTGCTTTTCCATCTAAAACCCACCACCTCTCCAGTGTCTGCACCTGCCTGTGTGGGGCTCTTACACTGGGGCCACTCTTCCCCTTCCCTGATCTGGTGCCCTCCCCAAGGATAGCACCAGACCACCAGCACCATTCCTGATATTATTCAAACTGGCCTGTCCTCAGCCTGCTGGCTCACCTCACAGGCTCCTTCCTTGGAAGCCACAGTAAACATCCTTGCCCATGCTCCTCCCTCCAACTTCTGACCCTCGACATTTCTCACATAACCCTACATGCACTGGCCCTCCTTTTAGATTCTAAGGACCTTTTAGTAGCAGTCTCTTCTGGTTGGTTGCCTTTACTATCTGTAGGGGCCATCAGGAAGTGCTCCCTCCCCCCAGGCCCTGGCCCCTTCCAGGCCCCTGCAAGGCCACTTACCCTTTGGAGTCCAACCCGCTAGGCACGCTGAGCTGACTGGCAGGCTGGAGGCTGCTGCTGCTGGATGTGATCTGCCCCAGCCTCACTGCCTGCAGAAGCTTCCAGGGCTTCTTCAAGCCCTGAGCCTCTGGAGGAAGCAGGGGAATTGTTTCCATGGGCCCCGGTCTGGAGTACAGGGCCCCTTCCAGCCTGGGACAGCCATGTACCTCTGGCCCACAGGGAGACCATCTTGCCCTTGCTCATTTGTCCTAAAGGAAACAAAGGAGAGATCCCAGATGGAATCAGCTGGGGTTCAGGCTCATTTGATAGCTCCTGCCTCAGAGGAAGGAAGGTACTTAAGAGGGACGTCCCTGGATTTGTTTGAGCACTGGCCATATCCCCATGCAAATGCTTGAGGTGGGCCCCATGGAGATTAAAGGGTGAGCACTGCCCCATGTAGAGCCCAGGTGGGCCATGAAAGTTAGGAAAGTCCAGCCTGTGGCCCCTGCCAGCTGGGCACGAGGTCTTTGTACACCACCAGCAGAGCCCACCCTGAGGATCCCCATTCTCTTTCCTGCTACCTTTGTCCACTGTTATGGAGGACACACTCCTCTCTTTGAAGATCTCAGAAACCTCCTTGGCCTTTTTGAGAGCCAATCGCTTCTTCTCCTGTTCGTCCAGCCATTCTTTGGGAGACAGCTTATACAGGAAGTCCTTATAGACCCTGTAATGCTGTAGAGTGTCTTCCTGTTTGGAGATTTCACTAGGCCCAGGGAGGGAAAGCGGAGGTCAGGCTCCATCCACTGCAAGGCCCCAGCTGGGCTGGCCCTCTGCCATGGCCAAGCCTGAGTGAGCAACTTGTTCTGTAGAGCAGGCGCAGGAGCCCTGAATGCTGGGGAAAGGACTAGAGGTGACCAGAGCCCCCAGAGTTGTGGGACTTAGAGACTTGCAAGTTCCTTTCCACCCAGGGGACTCTACCTGCCATACTTAAGCTGGAGCCCAGGGAGGCTCTGAGCCAAACTGGTCTTGCATTGTGGTGATGTGGCCTCAGGAAAATCACTGACTTTCTCTTGGCCTCAGTCCCCCAATCTGAAAATGAGCTACAGCTTCCAGCAAGGATTTGAGTCCCTGAGAGATACAGCAATGAGGGTTACATGATACTAAGCTCCCTTTGGCTATGGGTCATGATGGAGGAAAATAGGCCACTAAAGGCCAGCATGCCTTCTGCCTTCACCTTTTGATATTCACAATCTGAGTGGTGAGGTCCTGGATCTCCATGATCTTCACCGCCTTGGCTTTGGTCTCCTTCTCAGCCCTGGGGGATGGGTGGGAACCAGGAGGACAATCACAGATGAGTAAAGACCAGCAATTAACCACTGGCCTTGGGCTCCTGGGTTGCAGGTAGAGAGCCAGAGGACTGGCCAGTGGTCAGGGCCTGGCTAGGGGTCTGCCTGAGGACCAGCTAAAGCTGGGTTGGGTCTAGGCCAGGGCACAAAGAGTGAATGGGTATGCATAGGCTCAAGGGCCCCAGGGGATGGTGTGGCTAGGCTGGCCCAGCCCCTTGCAAGCTCACAGTCTCATGGCCTGCACCAAGCTGCGATCATTCTCCCGGAGGAACTCATCAAACAAGGCTGCATCCTTCTCCAGGGACTTCTCAGCCTGCTCCAGCTTGTTCTCCTCCCAGCTTGCCAGCATCTCTAGCCGCTGGATCTCACTGCGTTTCATATCCAGGGCATACTGAAGGTCAGCAGAGTTGGGGTCACAGCACCTGGCCTGGGCCAGACACCCCAGATGGAAGCCCTTGTACTGGTACAACTAAACCCACCTGAAGGAGAAACATCTTTCGCTTCTGGTCGATGTAGTTGCTCATTGACTCAGGCTCCAATTTCTTTTCTGAAATGAGAGGAGGCAGGCAAGTGGGAGTGAGAGGCGCAGAGTGTGGCAAAGGACAGGCATCCAGAGAACCTGCAGAGGCCCCAGCAGGCTCCTGGGCAGGGCTCTGCTGCCAGCCTGGGGGGCTACAGGGATCACAGGGGATAGAGGTCTTGCTCTGCCACCAGCAAAAGGACAGAAGTCTCTCCCCAATATACAGCCAACCCTCCATATCCATGGATTCTGAATTCCCAGATTCAACCAATCACAGAACAAAAACATTTGGGAAAATAATGCATCTGTTCTAAACATATGTAGACTTTCCCCCCTTGTCACTATAAATAACACAGCATCACTTTTTACACAACAATTATATCTTATTAGGTATTACAGTAACCTAAAGATGATTTAAATTGTACAAGAGATGCCCATAGGTGATATGCCATTTTATGTAAGGGACTTGAGCGTTTGCAGATTCTGGTCTCCAAGCATGGGTCGGGGGTGTCCTGGGACCCAGTGCCTGCAGATACCAAGGGATGACTGTATTATAGTCTCCACAGTTGGTGTTAGACTTGGGCAGTCTTGGTTTAACTCTCTTGCTGTAGCACCCCTTTCACTTGGAATGATGATCTGGATACCTCCACCCTAGAAATTTCACCCAGTTGGACTTAATTACAAAAGGCCTACTAGCAGGACTTGAATGAGGTGGAAGAGAAAAATGGAGCACCCGAAGCCCCCAGAGCCCAGTCTACATCTTAGTCTACATAGACAGGGTTTAAAGCAGACAGAGGAAACTGAGGCGGAGGTCTGAACAACTTTCTACCACAAGCAGAGGGGCAGCCAAGTGCGAGCGAAGGGCCATAGGGGCCTCTCTCTTGTGCTTTGGGAGAGGAAATGCTATGTGCTCCCTGACTTTGGAGTTCCAAGGAGCTATGCAGAGGAACTTTACATTGTGTGGCTGTTTGCTGTAGATCCTCAGATCCTTTTCTTTCCAGAAGAGCAGCCCTGGTGTGGTTGATGCGGGAACTCTTTTCTGAGTCCAGATGCCCACTAGAGGCCCTGGCTTGGCCTCCTTGAGTAACTTTGGAGAAGTCCCTGTCCCTCAAGGAGACCCAGCTCCTCACTGGCAGTCAAGCTCAGGACAGGGAACTCTTGCAGCCCAAACACATGGGGTTCAGTTTCCCCCATCTTGCTTTCCCTTCCTTTCCCAGTCTTAGGAATAGCAAGCAGAGGCAGAAACACATGATGCTGCTTCCTGGTGCCAGGTTCAGCACACAAGACTTCCAAGCAAGCTCAGGATTCCCGCCAAAGTAATAAGCTGCTGGCATCAGAGGTGGAAGCTGTGGAGTCCCGTCATGTTTTATATTCACATTTAGTACCTGTTACATTTTGGATTAAAAAATGCCCCCCAAATATCACTCAGCGGCACGGGCGCCTGCTGGCGCGCGAGGTCCTGAGGTCGACCCCCCGGTACCCACAAAAAAAAAAATGCCCCCCAAAAGCTCTGTGTTCAGAGGTGGAGCTTTGGAAAATGATTAGATCATGGAAGTCTAACCTCATCGATGGGTTAATCCATGTGCTGTTAGGTGGTAGGATCTGCCCGGAGACAGTACATCACTGGGGGCATAACCAAGAAGGGTGTATCTGGTTTCCAACCCCTTCCTCACTCTCTCTGGCTCTTTCTTGCTTGCTCTGCTTCATGGATGCCAGGAGGTAAGCATCTTTCTTCTGCCATACCCTTCCACCATGATCCTCTGCCTTGGATCCAGACACCCATGGGCTGAAACTTTGGAAACTGTGAGTTAAAATAAACCTCTCCTCCTCTATGTTGTTTATGTTGAATCTGCAGTCACAGCAAGGCAAAGCTAACACACCTGGGATCCCACTGTGTTCCAAGACTGCCTCTTTCTAGCTTTGTTCCAGGTCCAGCTGCAGCACTGATCAGTTTCATGGTCATGGCCAGTTACTTGGCCCCTTGGAAGCTCAGTTTCACCTCCTGGCTGTTAATGGTACCAACCTCCATGGGTTGTGGGAATTGTGTTAATACACTGAATGTAGTAAAATAGAACATATATATGACAGAGTTATTATTATTTTTATTATCCAGTTGGAAATGAGGCAGCACAAGTTAGAACCCAGACTGGGCAATTTAGCAAATTAGCAAAAAAAATTTAAAAAAGGCTGGGGATGTACCTCAGTATGAAGGCCTTGGGTTCAGTCCTCAGTAACACACACACACACACACACACACACACACACTCTAATATTGCAAAGCTAGAAAGAAGCAGTAGAAAATCAATGAGGAGTTAAAGAGGAATCAGTGAGGAATAAGATAAGGCAGTTTAAACTGACAAAACTTTCTTTTGGTTTGGTTTGGGGTTTTGTTGCTTTTTGGTTTTGTTTGTTGTTTTTATTTTTGTGTTGGTAATGGGGATGGAACCCAGGACCTCACACATGCCAGGCAATGCTGTTCTACTGAGCCACAGCCCAAACCTGAACTACCTGAACTGCCTGAGCTGCCTGAACTGCCTGAGCTACCTGAACTGCCTGAGCTGCCTGAGCTGCCTGAGCTGCCTGAGCTGCCTGAGCTGCCTGAGCTGCCTGAGCTGCCTGTTTTGCAGACCGTGCAGCCTGTATCAGTGGAGTCATCCACATCCAGAATGCACACACCACTGTGATCCACAAACTCCTAGAGCGGAATCCATAGAGGCTGAGCCCTGGGACACAGCAGTTAGGAGTCAGAGGCAGATGTGGGAAGCCCTCCCATAGGTCTACATAGTGGACGGCTGTGAGGCACAGGGGCCCCCAGATGATGTTGCTCTGAGGCAGGACTGCCCCAGGTCCCCCACCCCAGGCCGTAGAGGTTGGCACCTTTGGTCATGATCAGCTTCCAGGCTGTATTATCACCAAAGGTGCGCAGCTTCTTGCTCTCGGCCAGCTGCTCCTGGTCATCCAACTCCTCTTCGAGCTTCAGCTCCTGCCGCAAGCTGTTGTTCTTGGAAGACATCTTGGAGGCGTATGTCATTTTCTCGTGTACTCGCAACTTCTTCTTCTTCTCCTGCTCCTGGGGACATTGAACTGGGTCAAGTGGGACTCAGGCTCCTCCCCCCCACCCAATACCCTGCTGTGCCTGGGTTGGATGTCTACATCAGCCCCTCTTGGGACAGGGGCACATGGGAAGGTACACACATACATACACACATGTACAAAGTATGCACATGCAACACCTGTGGAGCTGGGTTTCTGTGGAAAGGCCCAGCCCTGCGATCCTCACCACAGTGCCCTGGGCCGAGAGTGGAATCAGAAGGAAGACTCGCAGGGAGGCCAATCAGCACCAGAGAACAGGGTGCCTGGCAGGGTCACCAGATAAATTACACACACCCACCCAGATGTGTACCCCAGATGGACACAGCCTGGGGTACACTCCTACTGACAGATGATTTTTATCTGAGATTCACATTTAACTGAGGGTCATGCATTTTTGACATGCTAGATATGACAAATATGCTCAAGGAACTTAGATTTGAGTTTCCAAAAGAACCATGGAATCCTAAGTTTGATCTACAGGTTCTGTTGTCAGTGTTGGACAACTGGAAAGTCACTGGTGGTCTGCTGTTTTCACTGATTTTTCCCACTGCCCTGCATTTCCAGTCCTCCCCCTGTTGGGTGCCATCATGGCCCAGCACTCCCTTGGGAGAAGACCCCAGGATGGTGGAAGAGTACCACTGCCCACAGTGGATCTCTGGCCTAAGTTCCCACACCCTGCTGCTGACTGGGAACTGTGGGTTTGCATGTGTGCTGTGGGGTCCTCACCCTGCCCACCCTCAGCATTGGCCCTTCACTAAAGTCCTTTGGGACTCTCCAGCATCACTTGACTTCCTCTTGGGACCTGCCAGGTACCACAAAAAATTCCACACCTATGAATCCTGCAAGAGTTCAGCAAGTGCAGGATCTAACCTGAGGTGACCAGTTGGCACATCTATGTATAGTAGCAGAGTTGGGAAAATGGCACCCTTAGAATCCCAGTGGTAACAGGTCTGCCTTTATAAGGCATTTGGCAGCTGCTTGGGCCCAGAATGAGGCTGGGGGCTCTGCTGGGTGAGGAGGGCATGTGGCTGGGGGGACTTGCTGGAGTGGGGAGGATGTGAGGCTGGGGGTGGGGCTCTGGAGGAGTGGGATAGGCAAGTTCATTTGGAGATGGATGTTTAGTGGAAGGAAGAGGTAGCACCAGGTTTGAAAATCAAACAACCCAGTCCTGAATTGGAGAATAACAGGACCTCCAAGGTCAAGGCCAGAGAGAGATGCTGTGGGTCTGCAGATCATTCTCTGAAGCTGGACAGGACACTTCCCAGGGCAGCACCTCTCTGAGGACCTTGGCATTTAGCATTTTGGGAGGGCAGGGAACACAGTTCTGGAATGTCTGATCAGAGGCCTGGGTGGGGCTGAAGAATGTGTTTTTCCACCAGTGCCCAGCTGATGCTGGCATGAAGGTCTAGCTGCCCCGGGAACCGATGCTTTACAGCATCCCAGAGAGGTTAAGCCTTGGGTCAGGGCAATAAGAGGCCGTCTGTCTGGTCAGCCCAGGAGAGAGGCCAGAATGTCTGCTTGGGTGGGCAGGCCTGGGCTTGCTCTGGCTGTGCTGAGGACGGTGGGAACAAGGGGGCTGCCCTGACCTCTGGGCACAGTCCTCATGGGGGAACCTAGGGAGCACGCCAGGGTGCAGACAAGACTTGGGCTGGGTGTTGGGTCTGCCCCAGGACTCCAAGACACTGCTGTGGGGCATGTGTGTGTATCCATGTGCATACTTGGCTTCCAGGATTCCAAGGAGAGTAAGGCCACATAAGACTAGAGCAATTAGAGAAGAGGGCCCATGAGGGACCCTAAGGTGATTCTTGAAGGACAGGGAGAGTGTCAAAAGGGAATGGCATTTCACACAGGGGACAATGAAAGAGATGATGGCTGAGGTCATGGCCACTGCAGCCCGAGGAACCCATAAGACCAAGGTCCAAGAACAACGGGGATAGAAATGGGTGTGATAGGTGGGGACAAGTCAGAAGTGTGAGATACAGACAGTGTTTCTAGGTAATTTTGAAGGAAAAGGTGAGTCATTGACTAGTGTAGAGTGAGAGTGACCCGAGGAAAGTGCTTTTCTGAGAAGGAGTTGTGGCATTGTTTATGTAACAGAAAGAAGCACTAGGGAAAGAGAAGCTTCACAGAGGGGCTGGTCCCTGTCCTGGATACTCACTGAGATGGCCTTATTCCGCTCCTGATCTCTGAACAAGAAGACATCCACGTCTCCAGACAAGTGGAAAGGATTAGCTGGACTGTCTGGATTGTTCACGTGTCCTGGGAGAGAGACACTTTGTTGGAGAAAGGAGCAGCCCGCTCTTCCAGACAGTGGTCTGTGCTTCTGGGGTCCCTGAACCCTCCCAATCCAGCATGTGACACACAGACTGAATGGCAAATGTTCTCTTGGATCCAGCTCTGCCTGAAGTCCACTCTTGGATCTTCCAGCTCCATAAAGTTACCTCTGTGGTTTAACCCAGTGTGAGCTGGGCTGCTGTCCTGTGCATCTGAAAGACAGCTCGTGAGCATGGCCCTTGTGCCTCGAGCATCTGCCCTGTCTTTTCCTTTAAAGTCTCAGGAAACCATCTGTCACAGAGGAGGAAAGCCAGAGCATACTATCTGTAAGTGGAAGAAGGAGGCAACATAGGTCTGCTGACTGAGCTGAGAGCTATGGGCCCCCAGGTGAACACGTGTTTGTCTTTCAAGGAGCCTGTATGAGCCTCCTGGAGTAAGGCTGGGCTGGTGTGAGCCTCCTGGAGTAAGGTGTGCTTTGTTCCTAATCTCCATGATTTTCTTCCCCACACTGAGTTTGATTCAGAGAGAGGAGGACGGAGGGGGAGGAGGAAAGGGAGGGAGGGAGGGGGAGAGGAAGGGGGAGGGGGAGGGGAGAGACATTGATTCTAGAACAGAGGCCCAAGGGCTTCTCTATGAGCGTCAGGAAGCAGGGAGGTCAGAGGAGGACCTGCTTCCTCCACCAGACATTTTGTGACTAGCCCTACCCTCAATAACATTATAAATATATGTAAAACTGTAGGACAGCTTTGAAAAACAAGAGCGGTGCTGCTGAGATAGCAGAGGTTGTTAGGGAGCTCTGGGAGGCCAGAAAGAATACAGACAAATGCAGAATGGGTACATCCCTTGGGAGAATTGACGCCATGGCTCAACAAGTCAAAGGCGCTGAGAATTAAAGCGCCGGGGAGGGACTCTCTTAGATTAAGAGACTGAAGTGGTTCGGATCTCAGCTGAATCCTGATTAGAACAGGATGTGACTATAGACTAAGCTGTGAGCCCAGGCACAGGGCAGGAAACAGGAGGGTGTCCAGGCAAGCCAAGGTATGGAGCAAACTGCAAGAAGCGAGTTCCCTGTGCAGAGGCTTAGGGATGAGGTA
Source organism: Erethizon dorsatum (assembly GCA_028451465.1). NCBI lineage: Eukaryota > Metazoa > Chordata > Mammalia > Rodentia > Erethizontidae > Erethizon > Erethizon dorsatum. The sequence goes on from CM051825.1 coordinate 44,701,434, forward strand.
GTCACAGCTAGCTGCCTTTCCTTCTCCCTCCAAATAGGTGATAACAATGTGCCTGATTTTAAAAGTCTTCTTTGTAGATACTGATGGTCACATGACAAATTTTGCCCAGTAGATTGTGGGCAGAAATTGCTGAGTGGACCTTCTAGAAAGAATCCTTTCCCTGGGAGGGCTGAGTTGGCAGGTGAACAGTTTTGTCCTACCCTTTCTGCCTTCCTGGAATCAAAGATGATCAGGCTGGGGGTACTGGAGACATTTTGTGAGCATGAGGCAACCTCGTAGTTGAAAGTCCTAAAGCCTTTCCAGTAAAGTGGAAAGACTTGGGACCTAGTCACCTGGACGACTTCATGGAAGTGCTGTTTGTGGAGCCTTGTGAAGCTTGGGACTATCTTATTTCCCATTACTAGAGAAAAAATAAATCCTACTTTGTGTTCTGTAGCTCCATTCTCAACAGAAACAGAAGCATTTCCCTTTTCCCTTAACAGTAGAGACTAAGTCTGAGGGCATCTGCAGCAACGGGAGGGGATTACCTTCTACCAACTCAGACTTGAGCCACCCAGCTCAAGTGTTACCTTTGCCTGTTTTTTCATCTTTCTCCAGTTTCTCAATGACCGAAGAAGAACTGTTCCTGGATTCCAGACTCTTCCCTGGGGAGACACAAAAGGGAAAGCTATGGCAGTGACACCCATGGCTGGGAGAGCTGTGAACATAGTGCGAGGCAGGGGGAGATTCTGGGTCGTAGCATCAGTTCCTCACTGCTTGCTGAGCTGCTTGGAAAGTCACCTGGCTTCCTGGAGCCTCGGTTTCCACATCTGAGATGATTAGACTGACTGTGCTGGGAAAATGTGAGAGTTGTGCAAAAGAAAGGCCATCCAAGGTCCCGCCCACATGCTGGGTACACAGTGGATGTTTTGTGCCTCCCTTTCACGTCCTCCACTTTGTTCCTTAAGGGCAGTGCAGGACATTTTAGAGATGTGCACACAGGGGCTCAAGCAGGTCAAAGACCCCAGACTTCAGACTCTGGCCTGGCCAGCACTGTTGCCTCCCAGGGCTCCCTCAAGCCTTTAAATGGAGGATTCAAATTCCAGTGTCTCCCAGGGAGAGCCTGTCACATCCTACCAGGAGGAGTGGTCCTGCCAGTCTCAACCTTCCTGACAGGTCTAGGAAGGCAGAGATGGTTCCAGGAAGCCTCTCCAGAGGCTTTCTTGCTGGGCCCTGCCGGCTTGTTCTTGTCAACTGATACCCACAGGGAAGGAGGCAGGTAGCCCAATATTTCCTGCATGCTGGCCCAGGTGTCACCTGAAGTTTAGAGATCACAATCCCTGCCCCAGGAATGTGGATGAGGGAGCCACAAGTGTGCTCTGGTGGCCAGGTCCTGGGGACAGGTTGGGGGAGGGAGTGTGGTCCCCAGAGCATGCCAGATGATGACTAGGGCATGATGACAGGGAAGGCAGGAACGTGTCAGGGAGGTAGGGGGAGTGGAATACCAAGGCCCCAGCCTGAGCAGAAGGGTAAAGTGGTAAAGAAGTAGGAAGACAGAGGAGCACTTAAGTGCTCTTTGCTTTTTCACTAAAATATACATCTGCTAACAAGTTGTAACAAAGATGTTCTTAAGATCATTGTGCTAAGTAATGAACATTTGTGCCAGTCGCCAAGGGACAAGCACTGTGTGAATCCACGCCTGTGAGCTTCCTTGAGTAGTCACCTTCCTCAGGACAGGAAGCAGCTGGTGGTGCCAGTGTGGAGCCAAAAGTTCTCTGAAGCAGCTGCATCTGTATTAGAGATCCTGCAAACTGCTTGCCCTTGGCTGAGTATGCCATAGTGATTACAGAGAGATGACATGTTGCAGTTTAAGAGTCAAAATTATCTTGGCATATCTCAGGCCCTTAAATAATAAATAACCACCTTATTTATTTATTTATTTAGTGCTACTGGAGAGCAAACCTAGGTCCTTTGCACTGAGCTACATCCCCAGCCCTTTTTTATTTTTAATTTTGAGGCAGGGACGTGCTATGTCACTAAAATGCCTGAGTTGCACTCAAGCTTGCCACCCTCCTGCCTCATCCTCTCAAAATGCGGGGATTGCAGGCATTCACTACCACACCTGGCTCATTTTAAATTTTTGTATCTTAGTAACATTCCTGTGACTATGAAGCTTAGCTGATTCTAGCCTCCACTAGCCATAAAGCTAAGAATGCCATGACATGAAACCTGCAACAATTCCCTCACTTCACGGTACCCTGCCTGCCTGAGGCTGCCACCCATGTGTTTGTTGACTGTACTGACTCAGGACTTTCTTTGTTCTTTGGCTGTAAAAATTCACCTAGCCTTTTTTACAGCAGAAGTGTCCTTCAGGGTAACTTGAATCTATGTTCCCAGGACATAGTCATTCACATTGGGCTTGGAATGAACTGTTTCTTATTCCTTTAAAGCAGAGTTGTTATTTTACATTGACACCAGGGCTGGCGGAGGGAGAGGGGGAGTAAGGGCTCAATGGGGACAGGGTTTCAGTTTGTGAGATTAAAAAAGTTCTAGAGATGCATGGTGGTGATGGCTGAACAACAAGGTGAATGTGCTTAAGGCCACTGAGCTGCACACTTTAGAACAGATACGATGGTCTATTTTATGTTATGCATATTTTACCATAATTTAAAATGGTTTAAAGTGCATCTGCTCACACTCAGGTGTCATTGATACTTAATCCAGTCAGTCCCTTGATGGACTCTGAGATTTTTTTCAGACTTTTGCAATTTCCAAACTTTTCAACGATTATGCTGGATCACTAACTTTAGCCAGACTTTTGTCACTCCAATAAGTGATGAATGGTGGCTCAATTTTCATTTGTATTTCTTAAGAAAGTGATGAGCCTTTCAGAATTTTTCCCCCAAGCACTTGTGATTAAAACCAGAGCCTTTGCACTAAGCTATATCCCTACCCCTTTGTAAAAATTTTTATTTTGAGAAAGGGTCTTGCCAAGTGGCTAAATTGCTGCCCAGGCTGCAATCTTCCTGCCTCAGCCTCCCAGAGTGCTGAAATTACAAGCATGTGCGACCACACCTGGCTTCAGATATTAATTATCCATTTGCTTGCCCCTTTCTGTTGGTATCTTTTGCTCACTTTTCTATTGGAAAGTTGTAGATTTTAAATGATGCCTGAGACCCTTTATCTATTAAAGGACACTGACTTGCTTGTCAGAGATGTCAAATATATTTTCCCTTCAGGAGATTTATCAGTTACATTTTGGCTTTATCTATGTTTTTCTTGCAGGAAATTACAATTTTTGCTTAATGATATGCTTTAGAGTTTTGTATCTTAGAAAGGCATGCTGCATCCAAAAATTACATGCATTTTTCAAAAATCCTATATTTTCTTCTAGTATTTTAACAACATATAGTGTTTAAAATTAAAAGGTCCTTAAGCCAAGTGTGGTTGCACACACCTGTAATTTCAGCTAGTCAGGAGACTTAGGCAGAAGGGCCTCAAGTTAGAGGTCAACCTGGGCAACTTGAAACCCTGTCTCAAAATAAAAATAGGGCTGGAGATATACCTCAGTGCTCCCTAGCCTCAATCCTCGGTACTGTAAAATAAAATAAAGTATTTAAAACAAAAGTCTACTTTTAGAATTGAGGTAGAAGAAATAAAATAGGTAGGAGACAAGGAAACTAGAGTTCTAAGGCATGGTCAAATTTACCCAACACTATCCCATCTGTTCGCCTTACTCCCTAGGCATTTCAGAAATTCAAGACTCAGTTTATCCCCTTCTCATATACTAATTTATCATCTGGTCAGAAAACTTGCAAAGTCAGATTGGATGACATCCTAATTCCCTCAAGACTGAAGAATGAATTAAGACAAAGGGTGGAGGGTTATAACAGGGAGAGGCTGGACCTGCACATGCCAATAGCACCTAAAAGCAGGATGAAGCTTGGCATCTCTGTCTTCAATTTTTTATCTCCCTTATTATCTTCAAGCTTTGGGTCAGATTTCTGCTTGGCTCTGCACGTAGGCATGTTAATGATTTAAGAAGAATCTATATTATATGGCTTATTAGCTTTAAATGTACCTAGCCTATCTCATCCCTCTTCAAGACTGAGAAAACCAAGATAAGAGTAACTGGAATAATTTTCAGGATTCACAGGGACATCCAATTGTCAGATTTACAATGGACAATGTCCAGTTCCAGACCCTGAAGCAATGACTAAAAATATCCAGTCACTGTCCTAAACTTGCAGTCACTTTGGATTTCAGGAAAACCAGAGCCTCACAGACCTCCTCATGATGAAGTCACCTCCCCAAAGTGGGAAGCAGCTACCCCATAATGGGAACTGAGGATGCCTCTAAGCAAAAACAACCCTCTCCCAGGAACCAAATTGCCCTTCAAGCCATAAGGATTCCTCCAGAGCTAAAAAAACAGAGCTAAAAAAACAAAAAATGATCAACTGGACCCTGGCCCATCCCAGCTTATCTCTAAAGGCAGGTCTTCTTTTGTAATTGAACTAGTCTGCACCTCTTCATCCGAGTGAGCCCCCTCCAGCTGCTCAGACTGCAGTCCTTCCTCTGTTCTCCCTTACTTTCTAACTCTGCCTAGTACATCTGCCTGTGACTCACACTGATGGCCTGAAATGCTTTTCTGTGATGAGAGTTGACAAACCAACTCTGCAGGGTGAGGTGAAACCCCCATCTCCTCTTTGGAGTGCACAGAATAATTCAGAACAGGGAAAGGCTGATCTGGGTATGAGACATCCTCACACACACACGAAATGATAAACACCTCCTGGGCAGAGGGAGACACAGGGTGAGAGCAGAGCATCGGAAGTGTCCTGCTCCTCTGTGCATTGTTAGGGACGAGTCTCCGCAATGCATGGGCTCATGGAAAAAAGCAAGATGCAGAAAGTATTCTTACTGTGTGGAAGGACAGACTCCATCCATATATATTTGCTTGAATGTGCCCAGAGCATGTTTGGAAGGGACAGGTGACACTGGCCACCTATGAGCTGTCCAGGGACAGGATGGGGATAAGCTTTCCAGAAGGCTGGGGTGGGGGACTTTGAATATACTTTGAACTTCGAACCATTAAATTCAAGTTTAAAATCTGAAGGGAATTGAAAACCTGTAGATGGTATTGTCCATTGAGTCCTTCTCACAGCCTCTCTTGTGCCACCCAGTGTGAGTATCTGCGGCACATATGTTGTTCCATTAGAGAAGCGACATTCACCCAGGGCCTGGAACTGGCTGGCCACCTCCTTGGGGCTCAGCCTGGTACCCACAGAGTGCATAAAGCTGAAAGAAGCTCACTTCCATGGTGGCACCTTCCTTGTGGCCTGTTATGAGCTGAACTGTGCCACCCCCTAATTTGTATATTGAAGTCCTAACTCCCAGTATCTCAGAACAGGGGCTTATCTGGAAATAAGGTCATTGCATACATAATTAGTTTAGTGGAAGTCCTGGAGTAGGACAGACCTCTACTCCAATATGACAGCTGTCCTTATAAAGGAAGACTTGGACAGACACCCCAAAGGCCAGAGGACTGTGCGAACATGAAAGCAGAGATCAGGGTGGTGCCTCACAAGCCAAGGAATGCCAAAGATTGCCAGCCACCACCAGAAGCCAGGAGAGAGGCCTGGCACAGATTCCCTCACAACCCTCAGATGCAGTCAGCCCTGCTGATCCCTTGATCTCAGATTTTTAGCCTCCAGGACCATGGGACAATAAATGTCTGCTGTTGAACCCACCCAATCTATGAGTAGTCTTTTATCACAATAGCTATAAAAACCAGTCCTTGTTTTCCATAGTAAGGGGACTTGGCAAATCTGTGATTTCTGTGTTCTGGTCAGATGTAAAGCTGCCTTAATTCTTGACTAAGTTCCAGACCTGACTGTCCCAGGCTCTGCAGTTAGCTTCAACCCCAGCCCAGTACTCACTGTCACAGGACACACCGCTGGAGATCTGAGTAGACCGTGTCTTGGACATCCTGGCTGAGGACCAATGGGTTGACTCAAAGTTTGACACTGGCTGAAGAAGAGCCTCACCTGGAGAGTGACACAGTGCCTGAGTGGGGGCGTTCCCCATGGCCCACAGCCCACCTCACCTCTGGGCAGCTGAAAACTCCTGACATTTGCTGAGGACTTACATATGGCCACACTGAAGGCCACTTCCTCCCCTCTTCGCTGGCTCCACTGACCCTCCTGGGCATGGCTCCAGCTTCCCTAAGCTTTCTGTTCTTAGAACAAATGCATCAACTTTGGTCTGTCTCAGGGCCTTTGCCTCTGCAGCCTCCTCAATAAATGTTCTCCTGCATCTAGCTGGGACTAAGTTGCTCCCCTCAAATCTCAGCTCCAATATCACCCTTCAGAAAGACCTTCCATTGGCCGGTGAGACGGCTCAGCGGCTTAAGCGCCTGCCTTGCAAGCGCGAAGGCCCGAGTTCGACTCCCGGATCCCACATACGAAAAAGGGGCCGGTGATATCGCTCAGCGGCACGGGTGCCTGTTGGCGCGCGAGGTCCTGAGGTCGTCCCCCCGGTACCCACAAAAAAAAAAAAAAAAAAAAAAAAAAAAAAAGAAAGACCTTCCATTACCCCCCTATCCAAAGTGGTTTCTTTCTTCTCACTCCCATATAACCTCACTTGATTTTCTCCTCTGCAATTACCACTACACAATTATCACTTTTTAGCAAGTCGGTTTATTGTCTATTTGCCCCTAGAATGTAAGCTGCATTAGATCAGGGGTCTCTTCTCATCAGAGCTCCTGACATGTCTTTGGCACTCTATTGACTTTTCATTTTGTTTTGCGGAGGAGTAAGCAGAGATTCAGTGAGGTGTCCAAAGTCAGGCAGCCAGGAAGGGCTGGACCCCAGATTCTAGTTCAGAGTTCCCGTGACTCTAAAGCTTGCACCGTATCTGCTACATTCTTGCAACAGTGCCCTGTGGAAAGGAATTCCACGCAGTCCGGAGAACCTCGGGTTATCAGGGCCTAGCCTCCTAAAACCCTAGCTCGGCCAGGGCGTACCCTTGGGCTACACAAGAGTGCACTGGGACAGAGGGACGAAGGATGGACAGATGCATAGGTATGTGACAAAGCAAGTATAATGGAAGAAGGGCGCGGAGCTTTCCACAGGGACCTTGAGAAAAGCGCTCAGAAGGCTCCGCCCCGGATCCTACACACTCCGGGTCACCCCAATCTTGCATCCCCGCCCGCCAGGCCCACGCACCCCCTAAGCCTAGCCCAGCGCTTACGCACCAGCAGCGAGCTCCCGTTCGCTCCGAAGCCTTAGCGCCACAGTTCTCCAGTCAGCACTTCTGGGCCCTGCGTTTACGTCGCCAAGGCAACCATTCTCCCGGCCAGCTGAGAAGTCACAAAGGCCAGGGGGGCGGGGTCGCTTGCGGGTGGGAGAGGGAAGGACTGCAGTTTGGCTGCCCTGGCTCGGGGCTGCTGGCCCAAGATAGGGAACCCGTGGCCGGGAAGTTTCTTTCCTCATCATTCCTTACTCCGCGCTCCCCCTAGCTTTTTCTTATATTCAGGTAGTTTATTCACGGTGTGCCACGCACTAAGCAGGGCGCTCAGGATGAGTGAAACAAAAATAGATTTGGTCCTTTCCTGCACGTTATAGAGGGCCAGTTCTGAAAGTGGGATCTGGGACTGCAGCTTCAAAAATGCTGAGAACTTGCTAAAAAGCGGGTATTACAATTCTGGAGGTGGAATCCAGCAATGTGGGTGAGTTGCAACAAGTTCTTCCTGGCATTTGACACATAATAAACACAAACAGTGACAAGCGTTTCCGTGAACCTAGGTAGGGCAAAGTGCAGTGATCTAGAACAGAGGTTAATTCTGGATGGTGCAGATTCACCAGTTATTGCAGCCAAGGGCGCCAGCTGGGCAGTCCCCAGCTCAAGGAGAGATAGACCCCTCCTAGATCTCTGATCAGGACTCCCAGATTTCCCTAGGCATCATGGGGACCTTGAGATGAACAAAGGGTGCTTGGAGCTGGAGGCACAACCAAGGCCTTGTCTTTTCAAGGACATTTAGGTGCCTTGGGGAACTCTGGAGCAATCTGCCGGTCAGTAATGTGGTCCCAGTGACAATCCAGGCAGCCTCTGGCCCGGCCCAAAGCAGTTGTAGTGGATGGGGACACCACATCTGGAATGCAGAGGTGGGAGTGCAGAGGTGAAAAGAATAGGGACTCCTGAATCTCCACTGAGGACAGTGTCCCACTGGCCCAGTATCCATAGTGGGCTTTGTACAAGGCAGGAAGAAAGTGTTACTGTGTTATGCCATATATGTGATTTGTGTGTGTACATTTGCTAACATTAAGTACCCTGAGGAGATGAGTAGCCCTTCTTTTCTCTTAGAGGCCCCTTACACTATCATCCAGAGTCCTCAGCACTCTAGCCTCAGCCTGTCTCTGCAGCCTCATCTCCCTACAAACTGTCAAAAATTAGCAGCACAAAACAAAACGACAACAGAATACAACCTTGCATTGTATTTATGTTTTAACAAAACACGAGATGCATTTGATGAATTCAGGTAGGATGAGTTTTATCTTAAACACCAGGACTTCCAATGAGGCTTTTAGGAAACTTGAAAATAAACAACCCCAATAGAAGAAAACTGATGAGAATGCTGCCAATTCATTGTTATCAACAGGCAAATCCGTGAATCTCCCCAGGAGCCTTTCCAAGTAGTCTTCTATATGCCAGGGACTGTACTAATGTTATTACAATTCGCCTATTTAACATGCATGGCCACCCTGTGGAGTAGGTTGTGTTACTACCCCTGCTTTCTACACACAGTCAGTGAGGCCAAAGCTGGGGTTTATGGTTAGGCAACAGAACCCCAATCTGTGCTCTTAACACTTTTTGCCTCTCACCAGGAATAGCCTTATAATCTTATGCAATTATGGAAAAAGTTCGAGGAGCTTTTGAAGGGGACCTTGCAAGGAGCACTCAGAATACTCCACCCTGGGCCCTATGGACCTTGGGCTTCTTGGGAAAAGCCCAAGAAGTCTTAAGCTGTACATTGTAATGTGTATGCTCTTGTCTGTTTTGGCACTTAGCTCTTTAGAATGTTAGAAACCATCTAGAAAATATAGTCTAGTTTGGGAATTTTAATCTTAGCCTGTCATTTGTCAATTAAAAGCTCATTTAAAAATGAGATGGAGGGGGCCAGTGATATGGCTCAGCAGCATAAGCGCCTACCCGGCAAGCGCGAGGTCCTGAGTTCAACTCCCGAAACCCACATAAAGGAAAAAAAGAGCCGGTGATATCGCTCAGCAGCACAAGCACCTGCTGGCAAGCTCGAGGTCCTGAGTTCGACTCCCGGTACCCACATAAAAAAAAAGTGAGATGGATTGATGGAGTGATGGAAGGATTGATAGATGTGTGACATAACAAAAACAGTAATAGTTAATTGCAGGGCCTAAATGTGGCTGCCCACATTTTTGTATGTTTGAAGTTTGAAAATTTCCATAATTTAATTTTGGGAAAAGCTAATAATCTTCCTAAAGGGGTAATTTGTATTTGTGATTTCACATTTTCTCCAAGGTCTTGGGAACAAACAAAAGAAATCAACTATAACCAGTTAAAGGGGGAGAGGACGTGGAGGCACTCCTGACATCTGCAGAGGACAGGGAACCAGGCCAGGAGACCTTGTAGCCAGGAGCAGAACCCAAAGCTGGCTGCAGGTGTGCAGCTGTGTAGAAGGAGGGACAAGAGCTGTGATCCAGTGTCTGCCTGTGTCTTCTGACTGGTGGCACCTGGGTGACCTCTAGGCACTTTGTTCTTTCCTCCAAACCAAGTCTCTGGCTTCTACAGTGGGAGGTATGGCTGCTGGGGGTATGTGAAACACCCACATCCAGGCGGGGTTTTCAGAGAGCTAGCGGAATGACAGATGCCCACGAGACAGCACCTGTGTCTCTTTCCATTGTCCTTGGCCTTGTCATAGGACACAAAGTTCCTCCCTGCCTTGGTGTCTTTCCCTCTTATTGGGGGTGGGGTGGGAGTAGGGTGGAATAATCCTTTTCTCTGCTGGTTCCTCAAGAGGCAGCTCACTTCCAGGAGGCAGCTCTTTTCCCTTTACTCACATTCAGACCATCCCAGTAGCTCATCTTGCTCCATGTGATCACCACCTGCCTGCCTTCCCAGCCACCCACAGACATTTCCTTTCCCCAGGCTCCCCGTCCTCTGCTGCCTGGGTAGGTCCAGCAAGTGAGAGAAGAGGAGCAGGACTGTCTCCTCACTCCACCTCCCATGGCATTTCGGTTTGTGACCGAGACCTCTGCAGCCACCTTCTCCTTGGGCTTGCAGTCCTCTTGTTCATCTCTGGTGCCCTCACCTTTCCCTTTTTGACATTCACTTCCTTCTGTAAGTGTGTAGACATGAAGCTGCTTGCCCAAGGCCACACAGCCCCTAGTGGCAGAACTGATTCAAACTCAGGCAGTTTGACTCTACTGTCCAGCCTATTAGCCACCACCTGGTGCCTCTTCCCACTGGCTGGGAGAGGCAGTGCTCAGCCAGCTGGGGAGGGGGACGTCCTGGGACTGGAGGTGGGCTTTATTGCTCAAACAGGCCTCCCCAGCCCCGTCTGTGGTTTTCAGCTGGGGCAGGAAACTGAGTGCTGATTTCTGGGCCTACTAACTCAAGCTGAACGCAGGCACGGTGCAGCTCACAGCAGTAAACGAATCTGGACAACATGCAACGCGTCCACTAATACCTCTTAGATGTATGGAGGCTTAATGTGGAATGGAATGGAATGGAAGGGAATGGAATAGAATGGAAGGGAATGGAATGGCACGGAATGGAATGGAATGGAAGGGAATGGAATGTACCTAAACCAGGCAGAAACTTGGAGAATTCTGGAGACTTCCCAAATTCAGGATCAGATAGTCCCCTTCAGGATGAATGACTTAAACGTGAAGACGCTCATGTGTGGATTTTCCTTTTGCTCAGAGGTGGTAGCTCTGGAGAATGACCGAGCCGTGTATACCACACGTCACGGTGGGTCAGGGCTTCCTGTGGAGGTGAGAGCTTGACTTCCTGCGGTGTGCACTCTGTAGGACTTCTGTCTGTCACATGTCTGAGGCAAGCTGCGGAAGTACTACTAGAGCAGTGGCGGTGAACCTGTGGCGCCCGTGCCACGGTGGACGTGCAGAGCCCTCTCTGTTGACACCCAAGCCACGTCGCTCCAGCAGCCAAGCATCGATAACAGTCGTTTTGTCTAAACTAAAATCTCAGTATTCAGGTTTAATTGCAGTGTTGGCACTTTGCGATAAATACGGTAAGTGGGTTTTGGGTTGCAGTTTGGGCACTCAACCTCTAAAAGGTTCGCTATCACTGTCTAGAGCATAACCCCTGCCTCTCTCTCTCAGTGGGCAAATATCCCAGCTCCTGTCCTCAGTGGAGTCCTTGATGGCTCCGGTGGTGCTCTAGCCTGGCATGCTTTCCATTGTATGAGCAATCACATTAGACAGATTGCCCTCCTGCCAGCTCGGATGGACTGATTATGCGAGTGCAGTTTGGTGAATAACCAGCTCTCAGTTTTGGCCTCCATATCCCAGGCTTACACATTTGACTACAGCAAAAAAACTGCCTGTACCAGTGGGAGCCCACAATGGGGACAGTGACCTTGGAGGGCAGCTTGGGGGTGGCATCATGAGGACCAGGTTAAAGAATGAATAGGATCCAAGTAAGCAGATGGAGCTCTGTGAGTCAAGGAAAGCAAGAGGCAGGGAAGAGTGTGAGCCTCAATCCAGCAAGCACAAGTGACTTCGCAGGGCTGCATTGCGGGGTGCATGGTGACAAAGGCAGTGGTAATGGTGAGACACCAGGAAAAAGGAGGCAGCTGACCACCAGGTCACAGAGAGCTGGAATGTCATTCCAGAGGCAATGGGGTGGGTTTTTTCACACTCCCCGTGGAACACAGGGACAGCAAGGTTGTGGTCAGTTTTGCTGTATCATTTGAGCTTCAGCTTCCTGGAGAGAATGGGTTGGATGGGAGGGCAAGCCAGAGGCAGGGGACTGTGCTAGAAAGTAGCACGGTCTTGGCTGCTTGCAGGCAAGAAACAGTGATGACTTAAATGAAGGTGGAGGCAGTTAGGGTGGAGAGAGGCTTGGGAGGAAGGGTGGAAAAATGGGCTAGAAGTTGAAGGATGTACCTGGACTGGGGTAGGTTGAGATTTGCTGAGAGGGGGAACTGATAGGAGGAAGTATGTGTTTGGGTCTCTGCCTCTGTCTCTGTCTCTCTGTCTCTGTCCCCCTCTCTCTCTCTCTCTCTCACACACACAAAGACCCACTTGCAGAGTGTCACTGGCTGACTGCTTCCGCAATTGTACTTTGGGATGGAGCACAGCTTCACATGGAGGTTGCTGCTAGCCATGACTGAGCCCTGTGAGTGTGTATTTGCTACATTCCATTCATTAATCAATATGGGATTTTTTTCTTCAGGGTGATTAATATGTTGTGATAATAGATTATGGTAATGGCTGTACAATTCTGAATATAATAAATACACCTTAAGTGGGTGAAGTTTTTGGTATGTGAGCTCTATTTCAATAAATATATTAAAAAGAAGAGAGGTGACCACATCAACAAATGCTCTCAAGTGGCCAAGTGAGAGAGACTGAGAAGTGCTCACTGGATTTGCCAATGAGTGGGTGGACCTTGGTGGAAGCAATTTTGGAATCTCCTGGGGATGATATGGATGGGTGAGGAAGAGAAGACAGTACATGTAGACGGTTTTCAAGGGTCTTGGCCCTGACTTCATCTTGGTCCCTTACAGGTGGAGCTGACCTGAAGTGGTGCTGGGAGACTGGGCAGTTCTTCCTGCAGGCAGCTCTGGTGGACACTGGGTCATCAAAGCCAGACCTAATGCCACAGTTCAGGAGGCAGATGGCCAGGGTTGGGGATCAGCATGGGGGGCGGTGTTGAGGAAGTTGTAAGACATTGGTCTGGATCAGAGGTGGTACCGCAGGGACTGTGGGCAGCTGAGAAGAGGGATAACACTAGATTGGGGTTGTGGACAAAAAGGAAATGAAAGAGACAGAAATGAGGGGGGAAAGGGGAAAGGAAGGAAGGAAGAAGCGCAAGGAGAAGGAGGAAAGAGTGGGAAGAGGTGGCTGTTACTCATCCTAACCCTCCTTGACACCCCCCAGCAAGCCTAGGCTGATAAGTTCTCATTAGGCCCCCAAAGAATGTCTTGGTCATCTGGCCAGAGCTACTGAGGCTGTGTCTCCTGCGCTGTCAGGTCCATGGGGGCAGGAGCTGTACTCCATGACCCTTGACTGTAATACTTCTTTGTGCAGGGTCTGCCTAGCGGATGCAAGGTGTTGAATACCTATACTGTGTAGGGATGGTGAAGGGAATGGACAGTGAATGGGAAGATGAAAATTTCACAAAGATGAAAATCCCTGTGGCAGGATGGGTGGATGTGTGGAGAGTTATTTTCCTACAGGTGGGTGGCTGAGTCGTGGATGGATGGGTGGGCCCACCATGGATGGTAGGTGATGCAAAGATAAATAGGTGGGTCTGTGGATGAGTGGATGGATGGGTGCTATGGTAGACACCGCAGCATGTGGGGTAAATTATAGGGGTGGGTAGAAGGAAAGGGCAGAACAGTGTGCGCGATTCTATCTCCACCACACGGTGTCGCGCTGCATCCACTAGAATGCTGGCCCTGGTGCAGGCCTTTTCCGCCCAAAGCGGACTTCCAAAAGAGGAGTTTTGTCCCAGGCAGTGGTGAAAGATTCCCAGTGACGCAGGCTCGGTAAACAGTTGAACAGACGCTGCGCTGCGGGCGCACGTCAGGGGACACCAAGCAAATAACGCTGCAGCAACCTTGGCTTCCCACCCCCGCGGCCGGTGTCCCTGCTGCTCCCAGCGTGTTCCTCGGGGTGGGTGCTGGAGGGTGCCGAGAGTGGAAACCGTGGTCCTGCTGGATGCTCCTGCAGGTCGGGTGGGGGGAGGGGCAGTCGGGCAGCAGCGACCTGTCCCCAGACCTCAGCGTCGTCCTCAAATCCAACTTCCTTGGATGGCTGCAGAAATAGGAACCCTGGTTTTAAGCCTACTTGAAAAAATCCCCATGCTAATTCAAACTCCAATCCCATCCCACCCCAACCTAGCCTTGCCTTCTGAGATCTTCATTTACAATACCTTGTAAATCCTGACTCAGGTCAGCATTTTGAACCCCAACTCTCCAGGACCATTTGAGGGATGGGTACTGGGGACTGAACCCAGGGCCTTCCTACTAAGCTCCATCCCTGGCTCTGTGTGTGTTGTGTGTGTGTGTGTGTGTGTGTGTGTGTTTTGAGAGAGAGGGTCTTGATAAGTGGCCCAGACTGGGCTCAAATTTGCCGTCCTCCTTCCTCAGCTTCCCAGAGTGTTGTGTTTACTGCATGCAACACAAAGTCAGCTCCCAGGGCCCTTTAGTTCAAACTTCATTCCTAACCCAAAATCTTCTGAAGTTAATCAGAGCGCTCCTTAAATCTATAGCAACAAACCCTAATTCAACGTCAGTATGAACCAAGGGAAAACCCAAAGGTAGAGCCACAGGCTTAACAAAACAGTTTGCAAACATAGGTAAGAAATGCATGAATATATTATGAGTGTAAAAAAGATCCAGTGGGCCGGTGAGATAGCTCAGCGGCATAAGCGCCTGCCTGGCAAGCGTGAGGACCTAAGTTCAACTTCTGGAACCCACATAAAACAAAAACAAAAACAAAACAAAACAAAAAACCCAGTGCTACAAAAACGAAGGTGGTAGAAGGTAGCAAAGAAGTTTATGCCCATGGAGGGTCCATGTATGGGTGTCCTGGCTGGTAACCCCAGTTAAGATTAGCCTACTGGAATCAACATCAATTCTCAGACATATGAATGAGCAGTCTTTCCGATAATTTCAGTTCCCAGACTTTAAATCACTCCTGCTGATGCTGAGTGGAGCAGAAGTGTATTGTTCCTGCTCAGCTCTGCTCAAATGGAGCCTGTGAGTAGGGGCAGCCTGTCTCCTCCTGAATCTGCCTCGGAACAGAGACTTAGGAAATGTCTGTCAAAGTGAGCTAAAGAACAGAGGCTAAGGCAAGAGAATTGTAACTCCAAGCCCAGAGTGGACAACTTAATGACTTAGTGGGAGATGTGTCTCAAAATAAAAAATAAAAAAGGGTTGGGGATGTAGCTCAGGCCAAAGACCCTGAGTTCAGTCCCCAGTACTAGAACAACAACAACAATAAAAGAAGCCATGCTTCCAGGATTTCAGAGGCCAAAGTTCAGAATCCAACAAGGGTCTTCAGGGTCTGGACCACATGGCAGCTTAGTGACAACCAGTAATGCAGTTACATGTGCAGTCACCATCAACTCCAATGGAGCAGGGAAGGGCCAGGAATCTCTTGGAGATCAGCTGTCCTGAAGAGACACCTGTGAGCCCAGGACCAGTAAGGGAAGGAAACTGTGGTCCACACAAAGGCAATTGTGTCAGTGTTGAGCTGCCACTTGCTGGACCACCCGGCCTTCTCTGCCCCGACCGTAGGGCCGAGCCAGGCAGGTGCTGGTGCTTGAGCTGAGGGGAGGGTCTTTAGAATGACCACCGAGGGAGGGGTGTCCCAGACCGAATAGCACTAGAGTAGTCCTTCAGTCATTCAGAAAGGACTTCTTGAGCATTCATCACATGCCAGGCCTGCTGGGAATGAAGCAGGCAACAAAAGAGACAAAAATCCCTCCCCTAGAGCTGGCTTTCTCATGGAGGGAGGCAGACAAAGACAGTCCAGCAGGCACCAGGCCAGGGAAAGAGGCAGTGGAGAAAAGTGGAGCTGGGGAGGGGCTGGGGAGGGCCGGATGCTGGGGAGGAGGGGGTATTTTGTACAGAGTGGTCAAGGAAGGTTCATGGAGGACAGGGACCTGGAAGAGTAGAGAGTGTGAGACGCTGTGCCCTGGGAGTAGAGGCCCTCATGCCAAGGCGCAGCAAGGGATGTCCCGAGGGGGAGCAGGTTTTAGGGATGGCAGCGGGAGCATGGCAGCAGGGCCCACAGCTGGCAGGCCTTGTCAGTCATTGCTGGGCTCTCACATCCTGCGTGAGGCTGGTGCCAGACAGAGGGGACCTGATCTCACTTGTAGTTTGAAGGGTTGTTGTGGCCACTGTGCTGAGAAGAGATGGGGGGGTGTTGGGGGCACCTGCAGATCTGGGAGAAGGAATTGGGATGCAAAGCAAGGAGGGAGCAGCGTGGTGGCACAGAGTAGCCAAACCCTGGATATACTGCAAGCCATTTGTTGGATGCAGATGGTGAGACAGAGAAGCCCACAAGGATGAACACCTGGGAGGACAGAGTGCCCTAAAAGGGGCCGAGCTTGAGGCTCTGGGGAGTTCCCATTTCCAACCTGTAGGCCTACTTGTCACTCAGCAGGGCCTCCCTGAATTAACATTTCCTGAGTTATCAGTGGTGGATGTTGGTGGAAAAGATGATGTGGATGTAGATCATTCATTGTGCCCCACTGTGTGGACGAAAATGAGTCGTGGGCTAGCCCAGGCCCAAGGGGTTGGAAGAAAGAGTCTGCCTCTGGAAGAAGCCACAAGGATGACGGTCATGGTCTCTCTATCCTGGTTGGAGGCCTGGAACAGAAAGTGAGGAGGGGTTGCATTGACAGTAGTAGTTGGAGATATACAGTCTTTGAGACGAGGAGTCCCAGGTGCAATTGGAAGATACTGGTAGGTGTCAAGCAGAGAAAAGATATGACCTAATCTACATCTTTTATGTAGACTGGAGGGGCCAGTGGTAGATGTAGAAGCCACTGCTCTGTGCTCTGGATGAGAGGGAGGTGCCTTGGACTAAAATTGAGGTGCTAGGCAGGGGAGAGATGGAAAGAGAGTCTACAGGGTAGGCCATGGGTTGACCGTGGGGTCAGGAGGTGCATTACTCAGTTTTTCATTACTATTACAAAATGCCCAAGGCAGCTAAAACTTATGAGGAAAGAGGTTTATAAGCTTCCTGGAAGAAAATAGAAATCGCTTCAAATTTACGTTTAAAAACAAAAACAAAACAAAACAAAATGCCATCCTCAGATTGACACAAACCGTCGGAGGGAAGACAAGACTTTCACAATCAGCTGCGTGGTGGGTCCCTGGCTAGGCAGACAGCTCCTCAGTCACATCCCAGCCAGCCTCCCTTGGACTTGGGGTGGGGTGGGGGGTTCTTAGGGAGCTAGAGTTTTTCTTCTCCAATCTACAAGGTAAGGAAATCAAGGCCCAGAGAAACAAGTGATGGCCATACAGCTGCCAGCCTCCAAGCGGGGTTGGTGCATTTGGGGCCTGAATTGTTCTGCTTCCCAAATGGCCAGTGTCCTCTAGAAACTGTTAACAAAGCTCCATTTTCCTTCGCATGTGTCCCCTTCAGTGACTATTCCTTCCTGGCAAGTCCCCAGGCACAAGCCTCTCCAGTGCTGGCCTCAGTGACTCCTGTCTCCAGCGCTGCTTGCCCACTCTGTCAGGCAATCTCTGGCTTGGGCTTCCACCTGGCAGCACCCTGCCAGGTAACACCCCTTGGTCCCCATTTCCCATAAGACAAAATGGATATCTAGAGAGGTCCATGCACCCACCTGACCTCATACTGCCCCTAGACATGCAGCCCAGACTGCCAAGCAGTCAGGCTCAAGCTCTCTGCTAACCCCCCTCTCAGACTGCAGCTTTGAGTTCTACTTTCTGTACTAACAGCCTCTCTCATGGTAGGTATTGTGACTTTTCTGTCTGAGGCATGTGGCCCTTCAAGAACCAGAGTTCTGACTTCAGGCTACCTGGGTTCAAATTCTGGCTCTACACCTTTTAGCTGTGTCCTAGGGTAAATTACTTAACCTCTCTGTGTCTCAGCAGCATAACCTACACAACAGGATGGCAAGAGTAGCTGCGTTCTACAGCTGTGCAAGAATTAAATGAGTTGGGGGAGGAAAAAAGATGGTGGATGAGTAAGAAGCACGCAGCAAAACTCTCTAAAAGTTGCCATTGGACTACGGGAATATAGTGACCGGGAGAACGCAGGAGGGGGGGAGATGCCTCCCCGGGACCCAGAAAAGTTCTGAAGTGCAGCTTGGGACCCCCGGCACCAGTGAAGGGGACTTTTCAACAAAGAAGGAACAGACCCCGCGCGCGCACCTTCTACCATCCCGGGAATCACGGCGCAACAGAAGCTCAAAGCTGCAGACACACGGTGACAGCTGGCGCCCAGGGAGCCCCGACAGAGGATCGCAAGACAGCTGCGGGGCAGGGGAGCAATGGAGAATGGCGCTGGCCAGCGGTGAGTGTCTCTCAGCCACAGCTGTCCCGCGCCAGAGAGCGACTGGCCGGGCGCCATTGTGGGGGGTGCGGCGAAAATCAGAGCGGCGTGAAAGCAGTGCACTGACAGCGGCAGGCAGAGGAGACCAGTCTCCGCCTGAAAGACCACGCTTCTGCTCACCGCCCCACCAAAGGGCCGCTCCTGGCTTACTGGGACTGACCTGCACGGAACAGGACTCTGTCATCACATGGTGCCTGCCTACAGCAGAGTCAACACCTGGAACTGATTCTTTTTATTTTTTTATTTTTACTTTTATTTTTATTTTTTTATTTTATTTTATTTTATTTATATATATATATATATATATATATATATATATATATATATATATATATTTCTCTCTCATTAGTTTTTTGTTCTGGTGAAGGGTTTTTATTTTTTTTATTTTTTTTATTTTTTTCTTTTGTGGGGTTTTATTTTTGTTTTGTCTGGTTGCTTTGTTGTTTTTGTCTCCATTTTTGTTTCTGTTTGTCTATTTGCTCTTTCCTTCATTATTCTCTCTGGCTTTTATATGAGTGTAAACAGCGCCTCTAGCCTCTTTGTGATTGTGGTTGTGATCTGTTCTTCCTTTTATCCTTTCCTTCTCTTTTTCCCACCAGTCCTCTGCACCAGTGTCCCAATGTTAGTGGGATCCCTCTTGGTCCTCTAACCTTACATCTAATTCCTTCCTCTTCTCCCAATACTCTATTTCCTCCTTAACTCATTTTAAATTTAAACTCCTGAGGGGAAAAATTGACATACTAAGGACTTGTATACTGCATATAATTTTTCTGGTGTGTTTTAGATTTTGTTATATAACCGCAACTCTACTTTATACGGCTAAAAGTGGTAAATAACTGGTTAGCTCAGTCTGTCATTTTCTAGGCTGTGTTTGATGCTTCAGTTACCATTATAGCCAAATGTGAAATAATTGTTCTAAACAGCTTTCCTTCCTGATATTTCATGATTGATATTGACTAAGGGACACAGAAAATACAGTGACACAGTACCAAAGATTCAAGGACTGGGCCAAACAGGTAGCAACTTCTCACATCCAACGAATTGAAGAGGTAGGATCTGGCAGAAAGCTCAAAACCTAAAAGCAAGCTCCACTTGGAAGATACTGCAGAGTAGCAGTCATCTTCTAAAGATCTTGAACACTAGCAATAAAGTAACCTATCATAGGTAATTTATAAACATCACCCCAGGAATTAAATTAAAGAAAGAAAAAATGAGATGACACTTAAACAAGATGCAACCCCACACATCCAATTCACCAAAGGCAAACCTAGGGGGCAACGAGGTGGGATAATCCGAAAGCCACCCACCTGGCCTATCTGAAGGGGTAACAACAAAACAACTGAATGAGGCTCTGGAAAAAATTAAAATAGAAATAATTTCACAGATAACTGCAGAGATAATGTCCACAATGAAGACCATGCTTAAGGACACTATAGCTGATACAGACAAAAAAATAGATGAGCTTAAGAAAACTATAGAAACATGAATGCTCAGCATAGGAAAGAAATGGAATCCATAAGGCAGATACAAGCAGATATCCAAGAGAACAAAAATTCCATTGAAAGTATTTGTAGCAGATTAAGCCAATGTGAGGACAGGATCTCAGATATAGAAGACAGGCTTGCAATTAGTGATCATGAAAAGAAAGAATTCTTAAAAACAGCAAGGGACCATGAAAAATCAATTCAGCAGCTGCTAGATGACTCAAAGATAAACAACTTAAGAATAATTGGAATAAATGAAAAAGCAGGAGATAGCATCAATGACATTAAAACCTTGTTCAAAGACATTATTATGGAGAACTTCCCTGGAAGAGAAAAAGAATTTGACCCCAACATAAAGGAAGCTTTTAGAACACCAACTAGATGACCAAAAAAAAACTTCAGCCAGACATATCATAGTCAAGATCCCAGCAATTCAACAGAAGGGCAGAATCTTAAAAGCTGTTAGGGAGAAGAGACAAATCACCTATAAAGGAAAACCCATCAGAATCACAGCTGACTTTTCAGCACAAACCCTCAAGTCAAGAAGAGCTTGGAATGACGTATTTCAAGCTCTGAAGGAAAATAATTTTCAACCCAGATTGATGTACCCCGCGAAACTATCTTTCAAAATTGATGGAGAAATAAAATACTTTCATGATAAAGAACATCTGAGAAAATTTATGACCACCAAACCAGCACTCCAAAATGTTCTGAAGGACATTCTAGAAAGAGATAACAAAGACTACAACTCCAGGAACCCCAACAGAAGGAATCCACCAGGCAGGGCAGATAATTAAATAGAGGGAAAGGGAAAAACAAAGAGTGGGAACCAACAACAGGAAAATATCATGACAAGTCAATGTTAACGGTCTCAATTCACCAATCAAAAGGCACAGACTGGCAAAATGGATCAAGAAGCAAGATCCAACAATATGCTGTATACAAGAAACACATTTAATTCAGAAAGAAATTCATAGACTGAAAGTCAAAGGATGGAAAACAATACTCCATGCAACAGGAACCCAGAAAAAAGCAGGGGTAGCTATTCTTTTTGCAGACAAAGTGAATTTCAAGCCAAGAATGATTCAGAGAGATAAAGACGGTCATTACATCCTTGTAAAGGGAACAATCCAAGAGGAAGAGATAACGATCATAAATATATATGCGTCTAATAACAGTGCACCCAGCTATATAAAACAAGTACTAAAGGACATGAAAAATCAAATAAGCACTAATACAATTATATTGGGGGATCTCAATACTCTCCACTGTCACAAAAAGACAGATCAACTAGATAAAAAATCAATAATGAAATAGTAGAACTGAACCAAACTTTTGAACAAATGGACTTAGTAGATGTCTACAGTGTTCCACCCCACAACATCACAATACACATTCTTCTCAGCTGCACATGGGACATTCTCCAAAATAGACCACATACTAGCTCATAAAACCTGCTTAAGTAAATGCAAAGGAATTGAAATTATCCCATGTATATTATCAGAACATAGTGCAATGAAATTGGAAATCAATGGCAAAAGAAATCACAAAAACTCCCTAAACACATGGAAATTAAACAGCAATCTCCTGAACAGCCAATGGGTCATAGATGAAATTAAAGAAGAAATTAGACAATTTCTACAACTGAATGATAATGACAGTACAACATACCGGAACTTATGGGATACAATGAAAGCAGTCCTAAGAGGGAAATTTATAGCATTAAATACTTATATTAGGAAAACAGAGCAAGCGCAAATAAACAACTTAATGGCGAACCTCGAACTTCTAGAAAAAGAAGAGCAGGTTAAGCCAAAAGCCCGTACAAGGGAGGAAATTATAAAGATCAGAGCAGAAATTAATGTATTGGAGACTAAAAAGCAATACAAAGAATCAATGAAGCAAAAAGTTGGTTCTTTGAAAGAATAAATAAGATTGACAAACCCTTATCCAACCTTATTAAAAAAAGAAAAGAAAAGACTCAAATCCATGCAATTGAAAATGAAAAGGGTGATATCACGATGGACCCTGCAGAAATCCAGAAGATCATCTATACCTATTTAAAAATCTATATTCTACTAAGATGGAAAATGCAGAAGAAATGGACAGATTCCTAGATTCGTATGAATTACCAAAGCTGAATCAAGAAGATTTAAAAATCCTAAATAAACCAATATCAACCAATGAAATTGAAGATGTAATTAAAAACCTCCCAACAAAGAAAAGCCCAGGCCCTGATGGATTCACTGCCAAATTCTACAAGAAATTTAGAGAAGACCTAATGCCACTACTTCTCAAACTTGTTAATGAAATTGAAAGGTAAGCAATACTCCCAAATTCATTCCTGGAAGCAAGCATTACCCTGATACCAAAACCAGAGAAGGACCCAACTAAGAAAGAGAACTACAGGCCAATCTCCCTAATGAACATCGATGCAAAAATCCTTAATAAGATACTGGCAAACAGAATCCAACAAATCATCAAGAAGATTATACACCATGACCAAGTTGGATTCATCCCTGGGATGCAGGGATGGTTCAACATACGTAAATCAATAAACGTAATACACCATATCAACAGAACCAAAGACAAAAATCACATGATCATCTCAATAGATGCAGAAAAAGCTTTTGACAAAGGCCAGCACCTTTTCATGATAAAAACCCTACAGAAAATTGGAATAGAGGGTCTTTATCTCAACCTGGTAAAAGCTATCTATGACAAACCAACAGCCAATATTATACTAAATGGCCAAAAACTGAAAGCCTTCCCTCTAAAATCAGGAACAAGACAAGGATGTCCACTGTCCCCACTCTTATTCAACATAGTTCTGGAAACTTTAGCCAGAGCAATTAGACAAGAGAAAGAAATAAAAGGAATAATGATTGGAAAGGAAGAAGTTAAATTATCATTATTTGCACTTGACATGATACTCTACACAGAAGACCCCAAAAACTCCACTAAAAAATCGCTAGATTTAATAAGCAAATTCAGTAGTGTAGCTGGATACAAAGTCAATACTCAAAAGTCAATAGCCTTCCTGTACACAAATAACAAACTTACTGAAAGAGAGATTAGGGAAACAATACCTTTCACAATAACACCCAAAAAAATGAAATACCTAGGAATCAACCTCACAAAGGATGTAAAAGACCTATACACCGAAAACTACAGTACTCTGAAAAAGGAGATTGAAGAGGATATCAGAAAATGGAAAAATATCCCTTGCTCCTGGATAGGAAGAACCAATATAGTGAAAATGGCCATACTTCCAAAATTGTTATACAGATTTAATGCAATTCCAATCAAAATTCCAACAGCATATCTCACAGAATTAGAGAAAACAATCCTAAAATTCATTTGGAATCAGAAGAGACCTAGAATAGCAAAGGCAATTCTGGGCAACAAAGGCAAGGCAGGGGGCATCACAATCCCCGACTTGAAATTATACTATAAAGCTACTGTGATAAAAACAGTGTGGTACTGGCAAAAAAAAACAGACCTGAAGATCAATGGAACAGATTAGAAGATGCTGAAACAACCCCAGACATACTAAGCCACCTTATCTTTGACAAAGGTGCCAAACACATTCACTGGAAGAAAGATAGCCTCTTTAATAAATGGTGCTGGAAAAACTGGCTCTACACATGCCGAAGATTAAAACTAGACCCATATCTTTCACCATGCACTAAACTAAATTCAAAATGGATCAGAGATCTAAATATTAAAACAGAAACATTAAATCTGCTGGAAGGTAGGATAGGTAAAACCCTTGAAGACATTGGTGTAGGCAAAGACTTTATGAATAAAAACTCAACCACACGGGAACTATCCCAAAGAATCAATAACTGGGATCTCATCTTATTAAAAAGCTTTTGCACAGCAAGAGAAACCACCAACAGAGTGAAGAGACAACCCACAATGTGGGAAAAAATGTTTGCCAGCTGTTCCTCAGACAAAGGATTACTATCAAGAACATGTAAAGAACTCAAAAAATCAGACCTCCCAAATTTAAAGACCCACTCCAAAAATGGGCATCTGAGATGAATACACATTTCTCAGATGAAGAAATACTAATGGCAAATAAATATACAAAAAAATGTGCAACATCACTAGTCATTCGAGAGATGCAAATTAAAACAACACTGAGATACCATCTCACCCCAGAAAGAATGGCTATTATCAAGAAATCAACTAATAACAAATGCTGGAGGGGCTGTGGGGAAAAAGGAACCCTTCTTCACTGTTGGTGGGAGTGTCGACTGGTACAGCCACTGTGGAAGTCTGTGTGGAGATTCCTCAGAAAACTAGGGTTGGAGGTCCCATTTGACCCAGCTATTCCCCTCCTGGGCATCTTCCCAGAAGAATTAAAAACACCATACCACAGCGATATATGTGCACCCATGTTTATAGCAGCACAATTTGTAATAGCCAGATCTTGGAAACAACCCAAATGCCCATCAACTGAGGAATGGATAAGAAAGATGTGGTATTTTTATACAATGGAGTACTATTCAGTCATAAAGAAGGATAAACTGGAGACTTTCATAGGTAAATGGATGCAACTCGAGAAAATGCTCATAAGTGAAATAAACCAGACGCACATGTATAAGCATCGTATTGTCTCTCTAGTATGAGAAACTGAAAGAGTAAATAAGATCCAAAATGTACAATAGACACGGTGAATCAAAAAGAAATTGGTCAATAGGAAAGAGAGACTGGAATAGGGAAAAGAAAGAAGGGAAAGGGAAAAAATTGTATATATATATAAGATGGTTAAGATAGATACACTACCAATTTTACTTAGTAAGGTTTACTTAGTAAGGTTTGAGCCAATAATGTTTGGACAATTGAATGCTAATGTCTGGTATCCTGAATAACTAACTTAAAGATAATAATACGTAATGCATTGACAATTGTTACCCTCATATTATGTTGTTTTGAAAATTTGTTCTTTTTTTGATTTGTTTTGTTTTTTCTTCTCTTTAAAAAAAAAAAAAAGAATTAAATGAGTTGATGTGTGTGAAGCACTTGGAACAGAGCTGGCCTGGGCTGAGGTGAGTCCTGCTAAGGCTCCTATTAAAGATTCAAACCTCCGCTGATTATGCTGTCTCCAACTGGACCGTTGGTTTCTATACCACTCCACCTCATCTGCATGTTCAGTTTTTTTGGTGAGCCAGCTGGAGGGATCCTTTAGAGTATAAATAATTTAAAGAGCAAAGTACAAGATAGGTGATGGGAAACAGGGAGGTAAACCTTATGCAGATGGGGAGGGAACCTATCAATGGAGGGAAACAGGGCGGGGGGAGTTAAAAAGATTAAGATGCAATATGTATGTGTACCAACATCCCATTTTGAATGTATTCATCTAATAAAAAATTTGAAAAAGGTGAAAGTCAGATCACACCATCTCTCTGCTCAAAACCCTCCAAAGGCTCCCCCCTTGCCGAGTAATGTGCTCCGCAAGGCACAGGAGGCCCAGTGTCAGTTCTCTGACATCCTCTCCTTTGACTCTCTGTGCTGCCACAGCCACCCTGGCCTCCTCTCTGCTTCTCTACCGTCTTCTCCTTTCTGCTGCCTCAGGACTTTTGCACTACCTGCTCCCTCTTCCTTTATGCAAACTTCAAGACTTCTGTCACCTTATAGAAAATGCCTGCTCCCACAAGCCTGTTCCAGGCTGCAGCCCTCATCTGGGCCTGCGCTTCTGAGCACCATCACCAGGCTCTCATTCCTCTCCCTTCTGCCATTCCCTATCACTGGCTGTCCAAGTCTGTTTTCTATCCCACCGCTCCCCCCCCATGACACATAAGCTTCCTGAGGGCAGAAGTCTTTACACACAGCTGTGACTCTGAGTGAACCATGACTGAACTGGGAATGTCGGATGAGCTGGGTGCCTCCTGAGAATGCAGCTTCCCAGTCCCTGACTGAGCCTCTCTGGGGGAAAGGCTTGAGATTGTCTTGCTAAATTGTCCCCCTGTCACATGGACTGGAAGCAGGCACACATCTGAGAGACATTCCACAGAGAGGCGAGGCCTGCATTCCAGACCCCCTTCCCATCTGATGGTCGCCCGCCAGCCTAGAGGTCACAGACACATCCGACTGCAGGGCCCTTGCTTTTCAAGTCCCTGAGTGTTGCTGGTCTCTCTAATAGTGGCAAAATCCCCAATGCTGTCTGAGAAACATTCACTCTTACAAAAAGTGGCCAAAGGCATGGAAAAAGTCCCAGCCAGGATCAGACCAGATAAAGGCCTTTCCAGCTTCCCAAGGAGGTCTCCGCCTTGAAGAAGGACAATGGCCTGAGCCTGGGTGGGAGAGGAGGGGGACTGTCATTGGGAGGCAGAAGGGGTGACACCATGGTAGGGCCAGGGCCACAAATGGGGCAACAGCAGCACCACAGAGCCCTACCCAACTTCTTCCTGGCCTTGTCTGGAGGCAAGCCCTCTCTCCCTGCCTTCTGGTCCACATTCACTACCTGTGCTTGACCTTTGACTGACCATGCTTCAGGCACTCTGGCCTTCCCTCAACCAGTCTTGCCTCAGGAACTTTGCCCATGCTAGGCTCTAGGCCAGGATTGCTCTTATATCACCCTCAGCTTCGCTGGGCCCTCTCATCCTTTAAGCTTTCACATCAATGCCCTCCTCAGTAAAAGCCTGTCATGTTCTGTCTCCTCTTCTGCCCGACATACTTCATCAACTTTATAGTTACATCCCCTTCCTGTCTATTTATCTAAATGCCTGGAGCAAGGACTGCATTGTTCTGGTTGGCTGTCCTCTCTCCAGGCCCAGCAGTGAAGCCTGCCCATGGTGATTACACACACCCTGCCATCTTGATGTCATCTCTTCCTTCTCCATAACCTGGATCCTCACAGATCAGGGCCCATAGCAGTGGAGGATGTCTTCCAGGGATCTGGTGCTCCTCTTCTGCCTCTCAAGGACACCTCCCCCAGGAAGCCCTCCCTTCCCACTGCCCCTGACCCTTAGTCTTTGTCTCACCAAGGAGTCCCTGGGCTCAGTGCCTGTGTACAGAGGCAGAGTAGTGGGCTGGAGTCCTGAGGTCTAGCTAGATGTCCCTTGTGGAGGATTAACTAATGGTCAATTTGTAACACCCAGCTGAACTGAGTCAGTGTGGTTCTGGGTGTGGAAGGCCCACCTGAGGATTGTTGCCAACAGCATAAAAGCAGAACTGGAGTGGAAGATGGTGTGCTGTTGATTCTCCTGGAGAAGCTTGTCACTCTGGTTTTCCTGATATGAACTCAGCTGTTCTTATTGTCGGATGAGCTCGGGTCCTCACTGTAGCTGAGGATGGCTGCCGTTCTCTTTTGGGGGGCTCTAGTCCTTACCTTGAGGGTTGCTTCCTGGCTCCAGTGCAGATCCCTCAGCCTGCTGGCACAGATCCTTCATCCCACTGGACAGACTTTCTAGCTTCCACCACTGACCTTTGGGCCTTCCCAGTGCATATCCTTGGTACAGACTTGCATGAGATATTGTCATGGGCTGTAGGCCTCCAGCTGGACTTGTGGAGGACATCGCCACGGGCTCTAGATCTTCAGCTGGACTCGTAACAATAAATTGTTGTGGGATACAGACCCTCAGCTGGATTCTTTGGGTCTCTAGTGCGTGGACAGATCTCATGCCCTCTTCTGCATTTGACTCTTTGGGTGAATATTATAAAATAGTCTTATAAATTGTGTGTCTTGTATCAAATCTATTCCCTTGGAAACCCTGCCTACAACATCCCTGAACAGATCATGCTCTACTCCTGGACTCCTGTGTCTTTATCAGTAAAATGAGGACCGAAATCCTCCAAAGAACAAGGCACTGGGCCAAGGGAGGTGAGCAGGCAGAGGGAAGGAGTGTTTGCACAGGTACCAGGATAGAGTGGGACAGCAAGGGGAGGTGGCCCCGTGGAATGCAAGGTGCAGATGGAGAAGAGAAGCCAGGACCCCTGCCCACCAAGGAAGTGACTTCCCAGACCTTTCGGCTGTAACCCAAGTTCAGAAACATATTATCTGTCACAAGTCTGGAAGAAGAGTTTGGTGCAATGCTATTAACTTGCCACTTGCAATGAACTTTGATCATTCTTTTATTTTTCCTATTCTGTTTTTTCCTTCAATATTTGTTCTTGACTATGCTGACTGCACCAACCCAAATAGACTTCATGATGCACACTGGGTTCCAGCATCAGCTGGGAACAACCTTGACTTGGCTGATGAGTGAGTGGTAGGTCCTGTGTCAGTCCTGGCCATGCTGGGCCCCTTCCCTCAGCAAGTTGGGGTGGAGAGAGATGTGTGGTGTCTTCCTCCTCCCTGCTGGGTTGGACCCTACATGCCACCTTAGGCTGGGTTCTGCCTCAATTACTTTTTTCCTTTGATCTCAGGAGATTTCAAGCATTAACTCCCTTAACCTAAAATACATCCACCTGGTAATATATCCAGGCTGCCCTGGCTTGGATGGGCTATGTCCCGAGGCTGATCTCCAGGACAACAGCACTTGGGCCCTTGGCTTAGTTTGATCAAACCAAAGTAGTACAGAGGTGTCAGGGTGGTTGGTAGTCAGGTTTCTACTACTGTAACAAATACCGGGGAACATCAACTTATAAAGATAAAAGGTTTATTTTGGCTCACGGTTTTGGAGGTCCCAGTCTGTGATTAGTTGGACCTGTTGCTTTGGGGCCTGTGGTGAGACAGCACATTGTGGTGGGAGCATGATTTTGTATTGGCACAAAATCACTTGCCTCCTGACTGGAAAGAAAAAGGAAAGAGAAGAGAGGACCTGGTTCTTACATATCCCCAGCGACCTAAAGAACTCCCACTAGGCCCCATCTCTCAAAGTTTCCATCACTCCCCATAGCACTACCCTGAGGATTAATCCTGTAACATATCTGTCCCCCTTTGGGGAACATTTAAGATCTATACCAGTGGTGGCAAACCTACTGCACCTTTGCCACAGCAGGCTGTTTTTTATCATTAAAGGCTCTAAAAGTTTCTCCATCACTAGTCTATATACTATTGCCAGCATTCTGGGAGGCTGAGGCAGAAGAATTTCAAATTCAGTCCCAGCCTGGGCAATTTAGTGAGAACCTGTCTAAAAAATAAAAAGGTCTAGGGATGTGGCTCAGTGAAAAGGCCCTGAGTTCAATCTCCAGTACAAGAAAAAAACAAAGCAGAAAAAAATCAAAACTATAGCAGGGCTTGTCCCCCTCCTCCCTCCTGCCTAGCCACCTTTCCACAGAGTTCTCCAGCTGCTCCAGACCTCCACATAGGAGCATCACTGCCCCCCGGTCCCCAACCTGCCCACTCTCTCCAGAACCCTGTCATTCAATTCATTTATGGTCAGCCCATTTAAGTGAATTGTCTTGTCCTTTGGGGACACTAATAGATACACCCTAGTAAGGTTATATTTTTAGTTGGGGTAAAATGCACATAAGCTACAATATTGACTTAATCTTTTAAAGTGTATAGTTCAGCCATCACTGACATCCACTTTCATAACTTTTTCATCTAAAATTGAATCTCTGTCCCCTTCGAACACTAAGTCTCCACTTCCCTCCCCTCACCAGCCCCTAGCAGCTGTCATTCTATTATCTGTCTCTGTGAAACTATTCCAGGCACCACATAGAAATAGAATCATATGGTATTTGTCACTTTGTGATTAACTACTTTCTCTTAGCATAGTGTCCTCTACGTTGTAGCATGTGTCAGAATTTCCTTCCGTTTGAAGGCTGAATGATATCCCATTATAGGCATAGGCTACATTTTGCTTATCCACTCACCCATGCGTGGACACCTGGGTCGCTTCCACCCTTGGCTGTTGTGCGTGATGCTGCTCTGAACATGGGAGTGCCTGGCAGCAAAGCAATCTTTTTTTTTTTTTTTTTTTTTGTGGGTACCAGGGGTCGAACTCAGGACCTCGCGCTTGTCAGGCAGGCACTTATGCCGCTGAGCTATCTCACCGGCCCAGCAATCTTTTTAAAAACACAAATCTAGTCAATTATCTCCCTCATTTAAACAAGTTAGTTGATTCCCATTGCTCTGAGAATACCCACACAAATCTTTATCAGGTTCTTCAGTCCCTTAGTGAGTCAGGAGGTGAATTTAGTGGAACTGGAGCAAAGAAGAATGGAAGGGAAGAGAAAACATCAGTGTTCATTGCACGGAGCCAGGAATTGATGATTTGTGAAGTTTTATTTCCGTAAGATACATGTTGGTTGAGCCAATAGATTTCTTAGTAGAGTATGTGGTGAGGGTGGCTTCCCCTTACCCGAGCCCCAGTCTTTGTCTGCCTGGCTGTTTCAGCTTCCTGCCAGATCCTCACACATGCAGGCTCTTCCTAACCTCAGGGCCTTTGCACCTGCTGTTGCTTCTACCTGGCTTGCCCTTCACTCTGCTCTTCCTGAGATGTCTCCTTCTCAGCTCCAATGTCACCTTCTCTGAGAGGCCCTCCCTGCTGTGCCCACCTGACCCAGTTTCCCTCTGTCATCTTGCTGGTTTTGTTAGGATGCCCACTGGGACAAAGCTGCTCCCAGCTTTCTGTCTAGCCTGGCCTGGTGGCTGATGCTTCATGGGCCCTCCCTAAAGAGCTGGTGGAGAACTCCGACTGTCCAGTCCAAGAACTTACCATAATCACTCCTTATCATATCCACTTGTTTGGCCCCATGCTGATGCCCACTTCTGAGATATCAGGTCCAGGAAGGGTAGGCCCTCACCACTGTGTAACCCCAGAACAGTACCAGGCATGCCATAGGTGTTCAATAAATGCCTGTTGAATGAATGAGTAGATGAACTGTGTTAGTAGCCAAGAACAGAGTGATTTCAGGGAATAGAATCCTCAAGATGGTACACACTTGGCAAATGTGGGTGGTTTGGGGGACTCAGAAATGCATGTGTAAGTAGAGACAGCCCAGGTGCCCTTGGGGGCCAGACCTGCAGAGACTTTCTGATCCTCACCTCTGGGGTGCCTGGCCTTGGTTTCACACTCTCCCCAGTCAGCACTGACATTTTGCAGGGCCCAACACAGCTCCTTCAACTTGACACCTGCAGTTTCCCAGGTAACAAGTCTGTTCTTAAGGTAGAAAGAGCCTTGGTCCATTCTCTGCAGCCTGCAGAAGGCATCACTGCAGTAGTCCTCTTTGCCCCCTCACAGCTCCTTGTCTGAGAACTCAGATAGCAATGTTTATTGTGGGGAATGAATGAAGTGATGTGCTTTGCAATAGACCTGGTGCAGTTTGACAGAAGTGATAAGAAATCATCTCTGATTGTGGGAAGAGGTGTGACCCAGGTAGTTGGAGAAACACAGAGATCCTCATCTCACAGTGCACTCTGGGTTCTCTTGTGATGAGCAAATAACTCTGGCAAAGATTGCGCATGAGGCTCAGCCTCGGGATAGCAGAGGACTCTTCCCTTTCTGAAGGGGGGGACAGTACAAAGGTCACACACATTCTGGGGAAGGTGCCAAGAGGGAAGGGTAGGCAACCAGGCCCTGCCTGGCCTTGACTTGCAGACACAGGTTAGAACTGCATATGCCAGATTAAATTCCTACTCTATTAAATAGGCTGATGAAAACATTAAATCACAAAAGTCTCAGAAAGTAAATACTGTGTGTGACTATGTGATGTGGGTGGAAATGTGGCCAAATACATACATAACCTTGAATGAAATGGATTTTCTAAACAGAACACCAAAAGCAGAATCCATAACTACTGTATATTTTGCCACAGAGGTATAAACTAATTAGGCAACTCCAAAAACATTGGGGGCCACAGATACAATACTCAGGGTGTAAGTGTCATTCCTGTGCAAGCTGTTCATACCCATAGTAGGAGAAAGATCCAGACCCCATAATAAGTAGAGGGCAGACACAGGCACTCCACAGAAGAAACTCAAACTGCCAGTCAAATGTAAACAAACATATGAAAACCCTTGAACTTCACTAATTGTCAAAGAGATGCGAGATGCCAGTTAAAACAATGACTTCTTTTTTTTACCTATCACATTGGCAAAAATTGATCAAACGTGTGTCACTTTTTATAGATTATGTACTTTCACTAAATGTATTTATTAACCCAGTGCTGACAAGAGATATGGGAAATGAGCACTGGGATCCATGGATGGCAGGGATCTACATTAATGTAATTTCTAAAGGGCAACTTGGTCCTGAATACCAGTTCTAAAAATACCCTTTGACTCACAAATTCTGCTTTTCAAATTTCTCTTTATGAAATAGTAGATAGAGGCTGGGGGTGTTGCTCAGTAGTAGAATGCATACTTAGTATGTGTAAAGTCCTGAGTTCCATCTCCATCACTGCAAATAAAAAAAAAGTAAGATAAGTACAAGATATGATCCGAAAATATGGTGAACATTTAAATCTTTTAAACAATTTATTACAGTAAAAGACATATTGTCATTAATTTGCCTCAAAATATTCCCCCTTTGAATACACTTATCCCATAATTTTTACCACTTTCTGATGCAGGTCTGAAAGTCCTTTTTTGTGAGTGTCTTTAGTTGTGTTGTCATGGCTGCTTCGATGTCCTGAGTCAATTCAAAATGTTTACATATCATGGTCATTTTGACTTTGGGGAAGAGCCAGAAGTCACACAGTGCCAGATCCAGTGAATAAAGTGGATGAGGACACACAGTACAGTAACGTTTTTAATGAGCCTGCATTTCCATTGGATGGCACTCAGCAGCAGCATTCATTGTATTTTTTTATCACACTTTGTAAAGACACTCACAAAAAGAGGACTTCCAAAACTGCAATGGAAAGTGGAAAGAATGATGGGATAGATGTGTTCAAAGTGAGGGGAGGTATTTTCAGGGGGATTAATAGCAACGTGTCCTTTACTGTAATAAATTTTAAAATGGTTAAACATTCACCATATTTTTGATCATACCTTACATACAATATGCTCTTATTTTTGTAATACAGCAAGAAAGTGTTAACAATGATGTGATTATCAATGATTTTCTTTTTATAATTGTCTAATTTCTGACATTTTGGGCAATAAGAACATTTATTTTTATACTCATAAAGAAGTTATTTCAAAATAACATACTAAATTGCACAATTAAAACAAACATGCAACAAACTCATATTTTATTTCTGGCCATAAAAGTAATACATGTTCACTGTAGAAAGTCTGGAAAAGATAAATATCTAAAACTAAAATGAGATATCCCAGTATTCAATATAAATATTTGAGAAAGAATCACTGTAAATATTTCTGTATATATTTCTAACTTTTTCTATTAATATATATTTTTCTTCATATAATCCTATATAGAGTTTTGTGTCCTATTTTTTAAATTTTAACTTTTATCAAGTAGTTTTTTAAACGCCTGATTTAAATTGACAAATGAGAGTCTACTACATGGATGCGGCAAAGTTATGATCAGTTTTCTTTCTTTTTTTTTTTTTCAGTACTAGAGATTGAACCCAGGGATACATCCTCAGTCCTTTCTTGTACTCTTTATTTTGAGACAGGGTCTCACTAAGTTGCTAAGTTGCTCAGGCTGGACTAGAATTTAAAATCCTCCTGCCTCAACCTCCCAGAGTGCTGGGAGTACAGGCATGCCCACCCCCCACCAGCTTCAGTTTTCTTTTTATTAGACATTAATCAGTTTGCAATTTTTCTCAAAGTAACACTCTTCCATTAACACTGGAAGAACAAGTTTGTGCATGAATTTGATCATTTATTTGAATTGCTTTCATAGATATAGACTTACTGGCTCAAAAGGTATGTATATAGTACAAGATTGCTTGCTGGAAATGTACCAGCTTAACCTCTTTCCAACAATATCATAACTTTAAAATATCCTTGCCAATCGGATGAAAAGGGTGTCTTGTTTTAATCTGTGTATCTTTGACTAGTAGGTTGAAAATTTCCCAGAACAAGGAAAATTCCCAGTACAAGTATGGCCATTTACATAGTCTGTCTTTATTCTACTTGAGGTGGTGTTTCTCCTCATGCTTTGAAGTGACTAGGAATTCTTCCACAAATCTGGCAAGTGGCTAGCATGAGGCTGGGGGGCGGTGCCACCTCACTCTCTGAGTCTCCTCCTTCTAAGTGAAGCTGCCCAGGGCGTGGCAGACAGTGGTTACACCTTCAGTTCCTTGTGGGCTGCTTAGAGCCCAGTGACAGCTAGTGATCTCCATCTGCTGGGCTCAAAGGACAGGCACCTCAGGGAAAGGGAATGGAACTTCAAACCTCAGGTTGGCCTGAATGACATGTATTAAATGTCAAGGACTTTAACCAGGCAGGAGTGACTCATTAACTCCCAGTCACCCATCAACACCTGCCAGCCAGATTCAGCTGGGGAGGGCAGGCTGGGGCCGGGGTGGTGGTTTGGATCTGTCTTCACTTCTGAATGTGAATGCAATTCCTCTTCAGTGCACATTGAAGCCTTGACTGTGGAATTCTTCTCAAATAATTTCCACCTGTCGTTTTTCTTTGGGTCCTCAGGCATGTCCATTCTGCTATTCATCTTTTATTGTGTTTGCACGAATACCAT
The DNA here is from genome assembly GCA_028451465.1 of Erethizon dorsatum. Classification (NCBI taxonomy): domain Eukaryota; kingdom Metazoa; phylum Chordata; class Mammalia; order Rodentia; family Erethizontidae; genus Erethizon; species Erethizon dorsatum. Next base: position 44,735,724 of record CM051825.1, read on the forward strand.
GAAGTATCATATTGCCAAGAATTCTCTCTCCTGTTCTCGGAGGACCCCTCTTTCATAATGGTTTGTTCCTATTTTATAGATTCATTATGCCTATGACCATAACAGTAGTGCCTACCCCATGGGGAAATTATGGAAGTGGAATGGGGAAATTTAATGGAAGTGGAATTTGTCAAGCACTTGAAACAGTGCCTAGCATACAGTGATCACTCATAAGCTTTGTGCCTGGTATACAATGAATGCTCAGTAAAATTACCTGTTGTACTAGCTGGGGATCCATAGAAACTCTTCCAAGACAATTTGGAAGTTCGGGGGCTATGTCCATGGCCTCTGGTATGTTGCCTGCTTCCTGCCTCACACAATAGCCCAGGAGCCTGAATCCTTCTGGCCTTCCCCAAGGCAGTGGATATGGAATATTTCCACATCACAGAAAGTTCTGCTAGACAGCACTGCTCTAAAATTCTAGCGATGCTTCAGGGTTTGCTGAGATGACTAAGAAATAGCCCTGACCCAAAAGAAGGCATCTGTTGACTTACCATATGCAGATCCTCCTTCACTGATGTTGAGATTGTGTTCCAATAAAGCCATTGTAATGTGACACCATCGAAGTTCAAAATGTATTTAATAGATTTAACCCTCAGAACATCCAACCTTAGCAGCACAGTGCACTGTAGGCTAAACATTGTTACCATTGTGAGCATGCGGCTGACTGTCCTGTTCCTGCCCAGTATCATGAGAATTGACTGTATATTTTTAGCCTGGGAAGAAACCAAAATTCAAAGTACAGTTTCTATTGAATGCCTATTACTTTTGCACCATAGCAAAGTTTTTAAAAATCGTAAGTCAAACCATTATAAGGCAGGGGCCACTGGTATTAATGAAGGACTTTCAGATGGCAGGAGGATACTGTGACAAACAGGATGGACACATTCCTTGCTTTCACAGACTTTCTTGTCCTGAGGATGTCTTTTGTAATAAATACTCAAAATATTGTTGGCTTAAACAAGCTAGACTTTTGATTTCCTCTCCCCTGACAGCCCACTCTGCTGAGGTGGTTCTGTGTCCTGAAGCTCTCTGGACCTGGATTCCTTCCTTCTCCCTATGGTCCCCACTCCCCATACTGTTAGCCTTGTCTGTCTGCCCTTGAAGGTTCATTGGGCCCTTGAAGTTTCATCCCTGCAACCACACTGTAGCCAGCACAGAGGAGGGAAGGCACACTGAGTGGAGGGCCCCAGAGCCCAGACTGCCCATGTAGGAGCCTGGTGTGGGGCAGCAACAGCTGGGCAGACTCCGCCACACTTTGTCCTTAGCTGGGGAACCCAGGAGAAGCATAACTTCTTGGGGAAACTACACAGTATCTGGAGGTGTGGCTGCTGGAGGCCCTCAGCCAGCAACATTTCTCACAGCATCAGCTGGTGGGGATCTGAGCAGGACACCCCATGGTCAAGGCACTACAGGGGTTGTCCCTGTAGGGATGGTGGCATAGAAGGGACATGACTGGCCAGGTGTTGCACAGACAAGAAGTATTAGGATCTGGGTTTGAATTCAGATAGTCCTCTTGCTTGAGGAAATCCAAGGCAAAGGGTCCTCCTTGGGATATGACAAGTGGGAGTGAGTGGATACTTAGCAAGGGTCATATCAGGCAGAGGTTTGAATGCCAGGGTAAGTTAAGTCGTGGAGAGCTCTTGGCCAGGACGACCCCTCTGGCCAGCAATGCACATTCCACTGTGTGATGATGAAGGCGGTAGAGCTGGTGGGGTGGGCAGCGTGGGCCTCCACCAGTGGACAGGCCCTGAGATCAATGGGCTGAAATCACTGGACATGGCTCTGGGTGAGTTACCACTGGGGGTGCTGTTGACCTGAGGTGCCCAAGGTGTTATGGATTGATGTATGTCCCCCAAATTCATAGGCTGAAGTCCTAATGCCCAGTGCCTCCAAATGCAGCTTTATTTGGAGAGAAGGACTTTAACGAGGTAATTAAGTTACAGTGAAGTCACTGGGGTGGTTCCTAATCCAATATGGTAGGTGTCATTATAAGAAGAGGAGACAGACACATAGGGGCTACCCATGTGAGGATACAGGGAGAAGAGGGCATCTACAAACCAAGAAGAGAGGCCTTAAGTGTAACTTATTCTGCAGCACCTTGATCTTGGCCTTCCACCTCCAGAACTGTGAAAGATACACATCTGTCTATGGGGTTTGTTCTGGCAGCTTCAGCAGGCTCATACACAGGGGCAACTTGGGTTCAAGTTTGAACCCTTTCACTTTGCAATGTCTATGAGGCACACAGGGAGATTCCTGGGCATGGGGCTAGGATGCAGCCAAGGCTGGATACCCCAAGCTCATGGGTACAGTCTATGCTACAAGAAATATAAGAACCCTACAGCTAAGCACTCCTGGGTAACAGTGAGCAGTGAGGGCAGGATCGCTGACAGCCTGTGTGTACCCTCAGGGCAAGCCCTGCAAGGTCCAGTACCTCATTCAAAGGAGCACTGGTTGGGTGTTCCTGGCTCCTGCTATGGGCTCAGTTATGTACTCATGCCCACCACTTGAGCCCCAACACCGCTTGCAGTTCTGACAGGCAAGTGTGTGTGGGCCACACCGTAACTGTAGCATCTGGACTCCATATGGTCCCTGAGAGTGACGTGATAATTCTCTGAGCAGCATGTTCTATTCTACAAAGTGGGGATGTACCCACAATTGCTCAGGGTGTCATGAAGATAAAAGAACATTTGTTTACAAAGGGCTTGAAATGTAGTGTGCATGTTGCCTTAGAACTTAAGGGTTGGGGGGTTGTCTGTGGTTCTCTCCTCCCTGGCAAGAAATCCAAACAGGGTCGGGCCGGTGAGACGGCTCAGCGGCTTAAGCGCCTGCCTTGCAAGCGCGAAGGCCCGAGTTCGACTCCCGGAACCCACATACGAAAAAGGGGCCGGTGATATCGCTCAGCGGCACGGGTGCCTGTTGGTGCGCGAGGTCCTGAGGTCGTCCCCCCGGTACCCACAAAAAAAAAAAAAAAAAAAAAAAAGAAATCCAAACAGGAGAATCTCCCCACTACATTGGCAGACTTTTCCTCCTCTGGTTGGGGGGTAAATGCTGTATCCAGTGGCTCAGGCAGCCCTTCCACTAATTAGGATGCCTGTGTCCTCATTTGTTCATTCATTTATTCATTTACTCATTCAACACAAACTTACTGAGCCCGTGCTATATTCTGGACAGTGTGCTGTGAAGGACAGGTAGGACTGATCTAGCCTGGGATGAGGGGTAAGGTTGCTGTGGGATGGTGTCGCCAAAATGGTTAACTTTGAGCCATTATCTAAAGGGTGAATGGAGTTAACCAGGCCAATGGGGTGTTGGGGAACAAACAGGCAGGAAGCACAGAAGAAGCAAAGACAGGCTACACAAACTACCTGGAAGATGTTTAGGTCTCTCCCCATAAAATTGCGCTCTAGCTTCTTCAGCGGCCAACTTTTTTACCTGTTTGAAGTATGTTCCTCAACCCTTTTTAATTTCTTTCAAACTGACCCTGTTTGCTCCAAGTCTTTCTGAAATTCATTAATTCAATAATTGGACACTTACTCTGTGCTTGGTGCTGGAGATAAGAAGGGACAGATATCACTGCTCTGGTGATTGAAGGAGACAGGATAAACAAAATAAAATATATACAATAAATTAGAAGATAATAAGCAATACCAAGAAGAAAAGATAAACAGGATAGGGAACTAGGAAATATCAGGAGGTATATTAACATTTTAGATTGGATGACTGATTCAGGGCTCCCTAAGAAGCTAACGCTGGAATAAAAACATGAAAGAGGGGTGGGAGCCAAGTGAATTCTGGGGGAAGAGCTTCTCTAGGTGGAAACAAGAGCAACTGCAAAGGTCCTGAGGTGAGACCTGGCATGTTTGAAAGAGCACAAGGAGGCCACTGTGTTTGGAGTAATGTGAGCAAGGGGGAGAGAAGAAGAGATGGTCAGAGATGGAATGGAGGGCCAGATCCTGTAGGGTGCTGAAGATGACCATGAAAACTTGGGTTTTACTTACTCTGAATGAAGTGGGAGCCACTGGAAGTTTCTGATCCAAGAAAGACATGATCTGACCCAGGTTTTAATAGGATTTCCTTTGCTAATTTTCAGTTTCTGGGCAGTTGGTCCTTCTTCCTGTGTGCTGAAGCTGCTAAGGATGTATTTTAATTTCTAAGATGCTTCTGACTTTTTCCGGCATTTTCCCCCCAGGGAATAGGGGACACTGGACTGAAAATATGTGAGGAATGAAGAACCAAAGGCAGGCAGGGCAGATGGAGAAGTGCTTTGATAATGCCTGACATTGCCCTGCCCAGAGACAAAATGGTGAGTAACTGAACTTTGCAGACCTCTGTTTCTTCTCTTAAAAAGACGGACATGATCCTCCTGTTCTGCCCATACAAGCCAGACCTGGCATAATGCTGCAAGTGGCCATGAACTTCTGTAAACTAGAAAGCTTATCACCATCTTCATCCCCAACACAGGTCCTCTCCAAGTCCTCTGGCCAAGTCTTGGTTTGGCTGCTGGTGGCAACGGGAGCTGCATCCCTGGCACTAACCTAAAAAGAGGGTCTCCAGATCCTGGGTCAAGCCAGTGCCAACCCCCTGGCTACAAATTCCCACTCTAGCCACATCCTCCAAAGAAGCAGGGGAAGATGCTTCTCACCTCCCGATGCCATGGGGAAAAGAAAATCAGTACCATAGAAGGAGCTGGCTGTCTATGTGCCCTGGGGTGTCTGTAAGATGCTCTGTGGGGCAGACAGATCTGGTCCCGTCTCATCCCTTTCCTCTTTTTACCAGCTGTGTGACTGGGGAAGGCATGTGCCCTCTCTCCGCCAGCTTCTTCATCTTTAAAATGCTTAGCTGGGAATCCAATTGGAATGTGGGCAAAAGGGCGCAGCAGGTACATGGCACCCACAGTTCACGTGTTTCCCCCGGAGAAGCCACTCACAGCGTCCCTCTTCCTCTAGCTCCAAGCGGGCAAAACGCGTGTCAGGATTGCTTTGGATTAGAACAGTGGATGAACCGCCTTTGTAGGCGGCGAAGCACCGTGTAGTCTTCAGGAAAGTGCCCCAGAGACAGACCGTCAGTGGTCTGAAGTAGGGGGTCAGCAAATCCCAGACAGTCCAGAAGGCCCTGAGGGCAGTGCAGCACACTTTCTGGAAGGTGACCGAGACTGCTGGGCAGAAAGACCATGTACCATATTTCTCCGACAATATGTGCCCCCAGTCAAATTCCTTACTTTATCTGGCACTGAACAGGAGAAACAGCGGCTTGCACCGGGCTGAGGGTGGTAATGGGGTAGGCACAGACAGATCCAGCCCGCCAGGCGCCAAAGCAGCCGCCCCCAAGTGGACTGCACTAGAGGACCACCTCAGGGCTTTTCGTGGGTCCTGAGGCAGTCTCACGTTCTCACCTGTAGACCAAACTTTAGAAGCGGACCGTCATGGACACAGCCAGTCCACGGAGACAGGCAGGGAGCAGCGAGATGGCTGAAGGCTGGGGGGCCGGCAGTGGCTTCAGCGCGCGCAGATCCACCAGCAACCGGGCAAGGAGCGAGGAGCACAAGCGCTGCTCTCCAGCAGCACTAGCGCGGAGGGGGCGGCGACCGGGACGGGGCGGGGCCGTGACGTGCGACGCTGGCCAATGAGGCGCGCGCCCGAGGCCGAGCCTCCTGCGAGCCTTCTCTGCGCCCGTGGCGTCACGTGAGCGGCGGGGAGCGAGCGCAGAGAGCGGCGGGCTGGCGGCCGAGTGCTCAGCCACAGCGACCCGCGGGCCAGCGGGGCGAGCGAGCTTGGGACCCGCCGGGGCTCGGCCCGCGGCCGCCGCCGGACCCGGAGCAGGGCCCCAGCACACGCTCGGAGCAGGCCGCGGGGCCGCAGCACCACCAGGGCCTGGCCACTGGCCGGGCTTGCGCCAAGTTCAGGTGGGAGAGGCGCGGCGGGGACGGACAGCCGCGTAGACGCGGTCCCGTGTCACCAGGGGGCTGGCTGGGATGCGGGGAGGTGGCTCTGCCGTCCTCGGGGGTGCGCTGTCCCGGGCTCGGCGCGATTGCCTGGGGAAGTGTGGGAGGAGCGGGGAACCCCACACCGGGCTGGAAGGGGTCGGCCGCGCCCGGGAGGGTGACCCCTAGTCGCCCCCACCATCTTCCCCCGAGCCCGCTGATTTAGCGTCCGGCCCTACGTGTCCGTGGTGCGCCTTACGCACCCGTCTTCCCATATGGCCCGCACCCGGCGAGGCCTGGCGGGTGAAGGGGGCGGGAGGACACGCTGACTGGCTTGGGGAGGGCTGGGGGGCCGTGGCGGAGGGGTTACTCTCGGTCACCGCAGCAGTGTCGGGGAAAGGGGGGCACAGACCGAGGGTGGGTGCCCAGTGGGCAGCGCTCCAAGGCTCTACAGAGGGGTCCCACCCGGCTCCCCATGCCTTCCTCTCCCATGCGCGTTCCCACTCACGCGTGGGCACCCACGCCGCTCCGCACGCGAGCGCTTGGCAGACACCCGCAGGGCCACATCAGCCACCCCGCTCCCCCCTCCCTGCACACGCAGCCACGGGACGAAAACTCACACCCCTTTGCGCACACCCGCTGTGTTCACGCGTCTTGCGTTCCGACCCCCTCCCCCCATGCACAGAGTCTCCCAGCTCCTCAGAACCAATGTTACCAGAGAAATGGCTCAGGGGGGACAGCCGCGGTGGCAGAGGAGAGTCCACCCCCACTCGATGTCGCCCTCCGGTTCCCTCCTCCCTCCCCACAGTGCTGTTACCCATGGAAAGCCCCTCTTCAGTAGGGCAGAGGGGCTGTTTTCTCCCACGGTCCCGCGAAGGTGAGCCCTTCGAATCTCTTCCCTCCCAAGGACAGGGTGGCCCGTGAGGAGCTCCCCCGCTGCCCTACAGGTGCGAGAATGGAAAGACTTGGCGACTTTGGGGCCTGCGGGTGGCGCAGAGAGTGGAGACTCTTATTTTGAAGGGCAGCCCCCACCCGCCACCCCCGTGATTTGCACGCTGACCCAATGGCAAGCCCTTGGCCGGTGCTGGGCTTGTTATCAATTACATGTTGTTCCTGCAGCCGCTGTGTCCCCGCGAGGATAAACAGCAGGCTTGGCTGGCCGTAGGAGGGGGCGGAGTCCAGCGGCCGGCCAGGGATGGTGCCCAGAACAGTGTGTCCCCTCCCCCTGCACACAGCTTGCGCCACGTGCTGCTGTTTTTCAGGACCTGGGACGTCTTCAGCCCTGGCTGTCCCTTTCTTCAATGCCCGAGCCCTGGGAAGTCCTAGGCCCTTTCTCACTCTCAGTACCTCAGTATCCTGCCGCTGGGACACGCAGCTCTGTAGTAAGATCCTGTTACCTGACTCGGACTGTCCCGCTCCTGACTCCCAGAATCACCTTTCACTCACTCACACTCATTCAGCGAATTCTGCCAGGCCATTTTTGACTCTGGTATTAAAGCTTTGGACTGAACAGTCAGAACAGCTTATATTCTGGTGAGGAGGTAGACGGGAAACAAAGTTCACAAACACATAACCAAGATAGTTTCCCACAGTAGTGCTTGCTGGGAAGAGTATATATAGGGTGATGTAACAGAGTGACTTCTCAGCTGAGTTCTAAATAAGGAGCCCCCACCTGGCGTGCGGAAGGGAGAAAGACCCACACAGAAGAGCTAGGACAGCCCCTCATGGTGGGTGAGCAGTGGAGCAGTCAGGGATGGATGGATGAGTAGGGCCCAGGTGCTCTGTGCTGCCTTGAGGAGATTGGGTCTTTGTTGTTGTTGTTTTGTTTTTGAGGTGGAGTCTCGCTATGTAGTTCAGGCTGGACTTGAGCTCATTATGTAGCCCAGGCTGGCCTCAAATTCGCGGCAATCCTCCTGCCTCAACCTCCCAAGTGCTGGGATTACAGGTGTGCATCACCATGCCTAGCGTGGAGATTGGGTCTTACTTCTTTGGAACCTCATTGGAGGGGTTTCCTTCCACTCATGCAACTATACCTATTTTCCCCACTATTTCTTTTCATATCGTTTTATCTGTGAGTATCTCAGTTTCTATCTTTAAAAGGTAAGGATTTTAAAAATCTGTAGCCACAATACCATCATCACACTTTAAAGTAGTAGTGGTAATTGGTTAATATCGTGAAATACTCAGTTGGTGGTCACCTTTCAGGGGAGATTTTAAGCAGGCCTGTTCTGGGTCCCGCAGGGGTTGGAGGCCCCCTAAATCCTTAGCATCCCAGCAGTGGGGAGGGGGGTCAGGGAGACTGCTGTTTACCATCTGTGAAGGCTGGTCCTTGTGGTCTGAACTGACTGACCCCTTGGTGTCTGCAGAGCAGGTAATAAGTGAGCAGCATGTGTGAGCTCACTGGATGCTCACAGACCAAGATGGACACAGAGGCTGTGCCACCTGGCTGAGGTTCCCCAGCTGATAGTCACAGACCAGGAGCAGAGTCCCAGCTCAGAGGCCTAGAGTGCAGTGTGCCCAGTCTTGTAACCCTTCACCTTGTCTCATATTTTCCCTCCTTCCCAGCACCTGATATGGTGACGAGTGTATATTTTAAAACATACCTAGTTTTAAATCCTTAGCTGAGTATTTAAACCAAAAAGCCAAATACTCTTCCTGGAGCTCCATGAAGCTTCCTGTCTGAGTTGGGAATGGAGGTCAAAGGTCCTGGCGTCCCTAAGCAGGAGGGAGAGTTAGAGATCATTGAAGTATGGAATGGCTGGGGAAACTGAGGTTTGGGGGAAGCAAAGCCTTGCCCAAGTTCGTAGTTGATAATGATGGTGGCCTGTTGATTACAGGCAGAGCCGACGAGTACAGGCTGAGAGACAGAAGGAGGTGGGTGTGGAGGTAATGCCAGGCTCCAGAGGATCTCTGGCTCCTGATGCTGCACATTTCCCTTTCCCAACCTCAATAAACACCCAGCCTGCCGTGGTCACTGGGTGGGGACAAAGGTCTAGAGGTGGCCTCATCATAGCTAACACTGTTGACTCTCTTTGGACACCAGACCTAGCATGGCCTTTGGCTTCAGAGGACGCACTGTTCTGCTCTCTTCTCTATCAACATCCTCTGAGCCCCTCCTAGGTACCAGGTGTCATACCAGGCATTGGGGACACAGCACAGTTGAGTCCACAGCAGAGTGCACTGGCTAGAGGGGAGACGGGCATTAGCTGAGCCTTCCCGAGGCGGTGAGTGTCCCACATGGGAAGCGCAGTAGCCATGGGTGCAGGGCTAGAGATCCACTTTCCTCATTGGTCAAAGGAATCCTATCTCCTGTCCTACTAGATGGTGGTGAGGTACAAGGAAGTCATACATACAGGGTGTGCTGTGACCTCTTGTTGACTTTTATGCCTGTGAATTACTGTAAGATGCAGTGGGAGCATTTTGATTGAGCCCTACTCTACCTCCTCTTTTCCCAGCAGAGGAAAGTGAGGCTCAAGGAGATCTGAGAACTAAATTGTGGACAGGCTCCCCCACTCCCATCAGATGGGGGAAACAGCAGCAAGGGCGGGTGTTTATCACTCTTTAATTTCTTTGCCTCCAAACTACAGTTGTCAGATTAAAATACAGGCAGCACAGTTAAATTTGAATCTCAGAAAAGATAATGTTAAAATATAAGAATGTCCCATCCAATAATATTGGGAGCATACTTATATTAAAAGTAATAAAATTTGAAATTCACATTTATTGGGCAGCCTATACTTTTATTTGCTCAGTCTGGCAACCCTTCAGAGGCCCTAACTACACAGGGCCAGAGGGCAAAGAGACATTCTCCCATCCCTGTTCTGTGACATAACAGGCATGAAGCTGAGATTCCTGTCTTCAGACATACAGTGGCTCCCTGACATTGGCCATGCTTGGGTCCACAGAGCCTTCTCACATCTTCTTCTCTTGCATTCACCCCAGTCATTCAGAGATACACATGTGTTCTTTTCCAGGATCATTCTGGAAAATCTGTTTGAAATCAGAAGTGCCCAGGTTGTGCAATGAGCCTGGAGAGGGCTCTTTTGCAAACAAAGTGGTGCAATTTCAGAAAACACTTGCAGGCCTCATTCTCCCATGGGATGGAGGCAGGATCAAGGCGTTTGGCAATGGGAAGCCGTGGGCAGGCAGTGAGGACAGCGGTGTGGGGGCTCACACACCCAGGAGGTGCCGGCAAGTGAAGCGTCCTCTAACCAGGCCTCCCTTATTCCCTCTCCACAGCCACCACCAGCACGGCCAGGCCAGCATGGTAGACCACTTGCTTCCAGTGGACGAGACCTTCTCGTCACCGAAGTGTTCTGTTGGTTTTCTGGGTGACAGGCTGGCCGGCGGGCAGGTGTACCATATGCTGCCATCACCCCTCTCTGAGGATGACAGCGACGCCTCCAGCCCCTGCTCTTGTGCCAGCCCCGACTCTCAAGCCCTCTGCTCCTGCTATAGTGGAGGCCTACGCACCAAAGGCCAGGATAGCATCTTGGATTTCCTGCTGTCCCAGGCCACGCTGGGCAGTGGTGGTGGTGTCAGTGGGGGCACTGTGGGGGACAGCAGTGGTCCCATGACCTGGGGGACCTGGTGGAGGGCCCCAGTGCCTGTGAAGGGGGAGCATTACTGCTTTCCTGAATTTCCTATGGGTGACACTGATGACGTCCCCAGACCCTTTCAGCCCACCCTGGAGGAGATTGAAGAGTTCCTGGAGGAGAACATGGAGCCGGAGGTCAAGGAGGCTCCAGAGAGCAACAGTAAGGACCTAGAGGCCTGTGGCCAGCTCTCCTCTGCGCCACACAGGAACCACCTTCATCCTGGTTCTGGAGGGAGAGAGTGCTGTAGCTCTCCACCAGGTGGCGCCAGTGTGGGTGGCACCCAGGGCCCAGGAGAGGGGCCTGCAGCCGAAGGGCCCATCCCGGTGCTGCTGCAGATCCAGCCTGTGCCCGTGAAGCAGGAATTGGGCACAGGGCCCGCCTCCCCTGGGCAGGCCCCAGAGAACGTCAAGGTTGCCCAGCTCCTGGTAAATATCCAGGGCCAGACCTTTGCGCTTGTGCCCCAGGTGGTGCCCTCCTCCAACTTGAACCTACCCTCAAAGTTTGTGCGCATTGCCCCTGTGCCCATCGCTGCCAAGCCCATTGGGTCAGGACCCCTGGGGTCTGGCTCTGGTGGCCTCCTTGTGGGCCAGAAGTTTCCCAAGAACCCAGCGACAGAACTCATCAAAATGCACAAATGTACTTTTCCTGGCTGCAGCAAGATGTACACCAAAAGCAGCCACCTCAAGGCCCACCTGCGCCGGCATACGGGTGAGAAGCCCTTCGCCTGCACTTGGCCAGGCTGCGGCTGGAGGTCAGTATGGTGGGGGACAGGCCCAGGCAGTGAGCAAGTCCCTGTTCCTATCTGCTCACTTAGGTGTGTAGCCAAGGCCATTTTCTCCACCATTAGATAAGGCTGATTAGGAAGGGGAGAGAGGGGTGGGCAGGGGCAGGGCCAGAGCTGGCACAGCTGCCCAGAGACTTCCTTGTCCCTCTGGATTACTAAAGCCGGAAGCCACCTGGTGTCTCCAGTTTCATAATGACCAGGTAAGGCTTGTCAGGACCTGTGCTGCCTACTGGGTCTCCCAGTCCTGTGGGGCTGGGAGCAGCGGAAGGGCGTTCATGCTAACCAGGAAGCTGAGGGTGACAGCACAGGCTGTGTGCCAGGCACAGGCCTCCCCCATGCCTTGCAGTGCCCATGGGGTAAGTATCACCATCATTCCCAGCTTTTGCCTGAGAACGTTAAAGCCTGGATTGGCCATGTACCTGTCTGAGGTCACCCTGCTCTGTAAATGGGATTTGTGCCCCAAGGGGTGAATTAGAGTAATCACATGCAGAAAGTGCTAGCTTCTCAGCAGGGAGATGAGGTTCCTTCACAGATGCTTGTGGGCACAAGGCTGGGCTTGGTCCCTGCTTCCTCCCTGGGAACATGGAGGTATGTTTTAGAAGTCACAAAAGCCAACCAAGAGGGAAGACCAGGCTGGCTGACAGTGCTGTGTCAAAGATGCAGAATCCTTCTAGGTTCTCTGCTGTGCATGGCAAGGCAGGGAAACTGGCCCTCAAAGGGTAGGAACCTTTCCCAGGGTTACCTGGCCTTTGAGTGCTAGAGGCAGATGGGATTCCTGTGCATCCCTCTCTCTGGGCCCTCAGTACTACTTGTCCTCTGTGGGAGGGCATGTCCACCTTTCCTGAAATGGAGACAGCCTGCTGGGAGCTCACATGCTCAGAAGTCACAGCCGGGTCCTCCTCAGTCTACAACAGCCATCTCAAAGGGATTCCTGGCCTGGCTGGAAAGGCAGTGTGTGCTATCAACACATTCTTTGTCTTTGCCACAGTGGCTGCTGCTCCTGCTGTGTGTGTGTCAGGGGGTGGGGGGTGGCAGGCAGCATGTGTGTCTGTATGCATGTTGATTTGTATAGAACTGAACCTTGAAAATGGATGTATAGCCATGTGTGTTTGTGCATATGCATACGTGTGTGTGCATCTTGTTTTCTTCATGTGTCTGTGACCGTATGTGTTTGTGCATCTCTTGTGCATGGTGGTGTGTGGGTATATGCACATGTGTATCTGTGGTTGTGGCACATGGGGCACAGTTTGTGGCTTTTGTTTCCTTGACCAGACTTTGGTTCCAATAGCTCATGAGTGTTGGCCTTGGGTAGGGGTCCTGGCCCGCTGAGGTTGTGCCACAGGCTGGGAGCTGTAAATGGACTGTGACTCTGGTAGCCCCTTTCCCTTGAGCACCAAGCTGGCCAGAGAAGGAACTTTTCTCAGAGTGTCTTGGATTATAGAAGCCCTTACCCCTTCCTAAGAGAGGATGTCACTCTTGGTCCTGACCCCCCACACTCAGACAGCTGCCAGAAACCCACAAGATTTTGGTCTTGGTGTCCCCTCTCGTACCATGGCCTGCGGAGTGGGCACAGGGCTAACAGTGTCCTTGTGAGAGAGGATGTTCAGTGGAGGGGTGCTGTGTTGGGAGGTCATACATTGCAGGGAGGAGCCCAAATGTGGGGACAACAGGGGCCCTCTTAAGGAGGGAAAGACATTATGACATCTTGTTTAGAGGAGGTAGTGGGGGCAGGGGGTTTGAGCCCCATCTCTGGATCAGCTACCAACTTGCTGTGTGCCTTTGGAGTGGTCCCCCGCAGAGCCTGTCTCCCTGTCTGTAGAGTGGGGGGCTAGCACTTTGTAGTCAGGGCTGGTGTATAGCAGCGATCAACAGCGCCCTCTTCTTAAGGGACATGTTGTCACTATCATACATGGTCAAAATCTGAGGCGTGCCCAGCTTAGGAGATTCCTCACACTTGTAGGGACTCTGCATACCTTCTTCCCTCAGTGGAGTGGCCGGCCCTCTCAGAACACTGGCCCTGACTCTCATGATGGGCTCATCTTTTCCAGTGTCATCCCCTGGCCAGTGCTGACCATTGGCGAATGGCTTCTTCAGCTGGGATGAGGTCAGGTGGGGCAGCAGGCAGGGAGGGCATGGTCACAGGCACACACTGCCCACTCCTCTAGCAAGACGGGGCCTGCTTTCTTCCTGCTGTCCCAGAGCCAGAGAGTAGGGCCTGTAGCCCAGAGTATATCTCAGGAAGGCAGACTGTGGCCTTCACACGGTTGCTTCTGGAGGCCATGAGTTACCCAGGGCAGGAGGTGTGTAGGTGAGAATGGACACTTGTGGGAGGGATTCAGTTATGTACTGTCTGAGGTCTGGCAGTGTCTTCTCACCCAGCACCCACTCAACTGGGGTGAGTTTGGTGGATGCTGGCATGGTGAGTTCAGTGCAGGGCAGCCCCAAGAGCTATCTCTGTCTGCCCTCCCTGGGCTTCTAGAGGGCTTCTCCACCTTCTCCGTAGCAGGTCTGTCCTTCATGATGTCACACGTGGCAGAGGCATTGTCAGCTGAGGGAACCTGTTTCTGGGGAGGGCTGTTTCTCTGAGAATGAGGGGAGTCCCTGGTTGACTTCAGGGATCCTGAATCCATGGGGTTGTACCCATGAGGTTTGTACTGTCTTCCAGTGAAGTTCAAGGGTAAAGTGAGCCCTGCAGCTCCTTTCAGCTGTCAAGTGGGAGGATGGGCCCAGCATGGAGGCAGCTCAGCTTGGACAGGCTTGGGAAAGTGAAGATGATGAGTTGTCATATTTATGGGCTACTTACTGTGTACTGGGCGCTATTCTCCTCCATTCGGTCCCTTTACTTCCGTGGGGACCTCATTACTTCCTGAGACTATTCTGGCCTCTTAAGTGTGCCGCATGTAATTTAGTGCACTTAAATTCCCATCTACACCTCCTACACTGGCTCACAGGCTGCCCAGCATGCTCCCTTCCTCCTTCTTCCTGTGGAGGATCTAGTTACTCTCCTTTGCAGCTCAGGCATAGGCCTACTCTAGGCCCTTGGTCTCCAATAGCTTCCCCATGGTGGCTGTCATGGTTTTGCCATGGTCTAGGCCTTGTTGTTTATACCCACAGGCATTATTTTGTTGAGTCCTCACAATAGCCTTCTAAAGTGTAGGTACCAACCTGCATTCAACAGAGGGGGAATCCAAGGCATGGGAGAATCACGTCATATGTTCCCAGGGATGTAGCTAGTGAGTATGGATTTGGAGTGCACCCCTGGTGGGTGCCTCAGCCCCACTCTGCTCTTCTGTCCATGCCACCTGATACCAAAGTGGCTAAGGCCATCTCCTCTCCCCAACCAGTCCGTCAACCCCTTCAGCCTTTGTGCTTATGGGCTTTGGGAGTAGAGTGGACCACAGCAAGCACGATGGTGACAGGAGCCCCTCATGAATGCCCTGTTAAGCACCGCTCTGAATGTTTTATATATTCATTCATTTAATCCTCAAAATTGGTCTACGAGGTGGGCATCAATATATTGTATCCATGTTGCAGAAGAGGAAATTGAGGCACAGAACAGGTTAGTAAGTTCTCCACAGGCACACAGCTACTACATGATGGAGCCAGCAGTTTAATCGGGGATGACTGCTCCCTGTCCATCCCAGCCTCTGGGACCTCTCTCCAGCCCCTTCTGCACACCTTGGTGTGGTGAGAGGACCTGCCTTCCTGCAGCTGGGTCTGACCTCCACCCTCACATCCTTGCTTGCCTCCGTGCGTGGGCTGCTCCCTACTCTTGAGGCCTTTTGTCTTCTTCCTCCTCCAGGCTAGCTTGGGTCCTGGCACTGAGCCCTGGGCCCACAGATCAAGTCAGCCCCCTCCTTAGCCCCAGGACTCTTCCTTCCACTCCCCAGGTCAGTGTGTGCCTGGGTACTCACCCCTGCTTCCTTCTGCTTTTGTCCTGCATCCAGCATTCCTTGTCTTTTCTACTCTTGTGACATGATTTTGTACCATTGATGGGTCTGAAACCAGACTCTTCTATTCTCCAATTATCTGGGAAGTGGCTACTTGCCGGCCTTCCTAGAAGCTGCCCTGCTTCATTCTCTGACACAAGCCTCCTTTGTTCCTCATAGCAGAACATCCTGTTCCAGAGTAGCCAAGCCATTTCTCCAGAAAGAATCCCCTTCCGCCATAGCTAATGTGAATATTAATAACTGTCACAACCCTGGGTGGCAGGTACTATTGTCATCTACAGTGGACACAGGAGGACCAGAAAAGGGCACTTACAGGCCCAAGGCCACAGAGCCAGGAGGTGGAGGGTGATTTGGCTCCCAGCCTGCTCTCTTGTTCCCTGTGTCACTGCTGTCCTTATGCAGTGAAGTAGTCTCTGACCCCATCCTTGTGGTAGACAGAGGCTCCAAGGATGGTTGGGCAGGCTGTACATATACAACTCAAGAGAGTTCCATTTCCTTTGTAGCCAATGAGATTTGATTGTTTATGATAATGACTTTCTGGCAGATGGTAGATTAGCGTATCAAGGAAGGGGCACCTTCACAGCAAGGTGCTATGTGTGCTAGTGCTGCTGTTGCAGGCTGCTTCCAGGGAACCACCTGGATCCCATGCTTCCTCTGCTCTGCAACCCAGCAGGACAAATAATGGGCCTTACCCCTAGTCCCACACGCATACCGTAGGACCTCACCAGGGACTGGCCTGCACTGAACTATATGCATGTGATAAGAGCTCACAATTCTTGAACAACTGCTGCATGCCAAGCACTCCCTTCAACACTTACTTCATGGCCTTTTACAATCTCCTGGGATAGATCAGTCGTTCCCTCTGTGTGTAGGTGGGGAAACTGAGGCTTAGCAAGCTTGGTGACTTGCTAGTTTGCCTGGTCAGTCCAGAGGCTGTGTTTTACCCACCCCGTCCCTATTCCTTCCCACTATAGTCTCAGACCTTGCTGTTGGCTGGTATTTGGAGAATGTGGTGGTGTGAGGTAGGGATCTTCTCAGGGAGGTCTAGTCCCAGGAACAGTCCCTCAAGTACCAAGGTGCTGCAGCAGCAGGGCAGGGGCTCAGGAGTGAGGACAGTTTGTTTTAGCTTGCTCTAGTTTGCATGCCCCTCAGCTGTCCATCCTTCCCAGGGTGTCTCCATAAGCAGAGGTCTACTATGGTCTATGTCATCTCCCAGATGAGCCCTGGAAGGCAGGCAGAAAACACAAAGTCTTCATCACACAAGTGAGGCAGCTGAGGCCCCTGATGGTTCATTCATTTGCTCAGGACCACACAGGGCACCCAGTTGGATGAGGACTGTCAAGGCAAGACCCTGAGAAAGAGTCTTGTATCTTTGGGCCTCTGTCCATGGTCTTGCCAGCCCAAAAGGACTGATCCCAGCCCCCTGGCCAGTGCCTGGGAAGACTTGCCCCTGCCAATTCACTTGTTCAGGAGCTATGTGTCCAACTCCAGCTGGGGGCAGTTGGCCCTGTCCTGGGGGCATAGAATCCTAGAAACACACTGCCTAGCCAGGTAGGGGAGGCTCTGGTGGAAGCTGGCGGCATCAGTTGGGAATCCAGGCTATCTTCAGTTACCATAGTAGGCAAGGTAAGGAAGGATACAGCAGGGGGCTGTGCAGAGACCTTTGCTGTGACAGCCTCAGTTGCTCTGTCTTGCCAGTGACTCTGCATCAGCCCCTCAGCACCATGAGTCCATTTCCTTACCTGCCATATAGAACAGGTGAGCTTCACTGAGTGTGAAGATATGCTGAGAGGCCTTCCCTGTGCCACGCGCCAGTGATGCCCTGAATGTGGATTGAAATGCCAGCTTCCAATCCAGCAGCTGTTCCCTGTCTGGGAGCAGGTCTGTGGGCCCCAGGGCAGCAGAAGAAGCACTTACTGTCCTGCAGAACTCTCCTGTGTCCACCTGAGCCCTCCCCACACGTGTTGCTGAGTCCTCCTGCTCCCCTTCCAGCTGCAGAACCAAGGTCACCGAGGTCAGGACAGAGGTGGGCCACCTGCTCAGATCAGTTGGATGGGTTGGGGTCTGCTTTTCTGGCCCACCATCTGACCTTCCTCTGGCTAAGTAGCCCCAGGTCTAGAAATGAAGTGTTAGGCCTGGTGCTCCTATGTGTATGTGTGTTCATGTGTGGATACATGTGTGCATGTGTGTGACAGCACATTACATGTATGTATGTGTGCGTGCGTGTGCACCGGGTCTGTCCCTGCAGTGGCTCCTTGTCCTCCTGAGGCACTTGCTAGGTCCACACTTTCATTTGAATGCACTTACTGAGCATCTACCATACAGCAGGCAGTGTTCTGGCCACAGGGGAGACCACAGGGAACCAGACAGACCCGTCTTCCTTGATGGAGATGACAGTCGAGTGGGACAGACTGATACTCATCAAAATGTTGAAACTAATTTAAAATTGCGGCAAGTGTGAGGAAAGAGAGGTACATAATGCACCTAGAATGAGGTATAGTCCTGGAGGGCTTTCCTGAGAAAGTGGCATTTGAGCTGACCTCTAAGAGATATGC
This sequence comes from Erethizon dorsatum, assembly GCA_028451465.1. NCBI lineage: Eukaryota > Metazoa > Chordata > Mammalia > Rodentia > Erethizontidae > Erethizon > Erethizon dorsatum. Next base: position 44,753,570 of record CM051825.1, read on the forward strand.
AGGATACAGCAAGGATGGGGAGGGAAGAGCATTCTGGACAGAACATTATGGACAGATGTCCTGTAACAGGAAGACCACAGAAGGTCCACTGTATGTGGAGCACAGAAGAGGCAGGGGATGGGTTGGTGAGGTGCCAGGACCAGCGTCAGGTGGGGAGAGTCTCAAGTCCCTGAAGTCAGTGACAGGCTGTTTGGTTACCTCGTCTGGGCTGTGTTTCTTGCCTGTTGCAGGAGTGCTTGCCCCCAGGCTAGTAGAGGTGGAAAGGGAGACATCAGGGAAACCATCTAAAACTCTTAAAAATGTCTCTCAGGGTGCGGTTTTGTTTGGGAGGCATCTTAAAGGGCCCCACATCCACGACAGCAGGGTCCAGGAGTGGTGTTAGTTCTAGTCCAAATATCCCTTTCCCTGCTGTAGCAGAAAAAACACAGAGGAGCCAGGAACTCCCTGAAGACGTGGACAGGGGCTGCTTCCTTCTTCTGGGCCTCAGTTTCTCCTCTGAACCAATTTCTGATAGTGTTTCAGGGATGCCCTTTGGAGTTCTGGTCCGGTGGGGAAAATGAGGCCACAGGATAATGAAAGGCAGTGCAGGTCAGGGCCTCTCAGACCCCACGCCAACTGTGTGGGCCATGGGAGAGTCAGTCCTAGGCTTGGCAGCCTTAGATCCTGCCATTCAGAATGCTCTGAGTGGACCCCTCTGTGACAGCTGGAGCCTGTGATCTGTGGTTCTTTGCATCCGGGGGGGCGGCAGGGGGCTCTCCTGTGGCTGGAATAGTGACTACTGCCAGCGAAGGCAGAAGTAATTTGGTATTTTGAGACCCAGCATGGCTTCACCAACCCTACCCCAATCCTGTGGAGGCCGAGCATCTTTGGGTGAGCGCCAGGTGGGTGCCTCGGGTCCCTGCGGGCTGCGCCTTGCTGACCCGCTGTGTCCCGCAGGTTCTCGCGCTCTGATGAGCTGTCGCGGCACCGGCGCTCGCACTCCGGCGTGAAGCCATACCAGTGTCCTGTGTGCGAGAAGAAGTTCGCACGGAGCGACCACCTCTCCAAGCACATCAAGGTGCACCGCTTCCCGCGGAGCAGCCGGTCTGTGCGCGCTGTGAACTAAGTGCGCCTGCCAGTCCCAACCCCGCCTCCCACCCCCCAGACCTATTTTTTTTAAACAATAATTTATTTGCCTCCTTCAGAGGGATGTGACAATGTTACTAGCCCACCTTCTGAAACCTAGGAGTTGAGACCCCAGAGCCATCACCCACTGCCTTTCCTGGAGGACTTAGAGCCACATACCTGCGTTCCTGGGGGCTGGGTCACCAGCACCTGGGACTGGAGGCAGGCCTTGGTGCCTTGGTGCCTTTGTGCCTTCCCGCCTTCCCGCAGTAGCCCAGCCTGTGCCACAGCCACCAGCTGGAAGCAGGGTCTCGGGGGCCTGGCCCTTCTCCCACTGGGCGCCTTGTCTGGGCCAAAACCAACACTTTATGTCTGGGGAAGAAGAAATGTGCAGTTTTGAAAGTTCAGTTCCCAGGGGAACCATGCTGGGAAGAAGGAAGTAGGCCAAAAGTCTAGGACCGCACTGTGGTGTGAGGGCAGCTGGTGTTTAAAATGCCCCTCTCAGGATGAACAGAGGGTATGGCAGGGCTCTTGTGGCCCCTGGCCACTGGGGCCTGTGTGGGACAGCCAGAAAGTGTCCCCTGCCTCCTGGGGCTGACAGTGCATGTGCTTGCGTTAAATGTGCAAGACGGACAGAACCATAAGCATCTGTCCCCAGCGTGGCTCATCCCTGTCTCCTGTTTGCCAGACAAATGCTGACACCAGCCTCTAGGGTCACCTTCCAGAGTAGAGGGGAGCAGACTGCTCTGGGTGTGAAAGAACTAGGTAGAGCCTCCCAGTCCTGATTTAGAAATGCATTCCTTGTTTTGTCTAGAAATTAATATCAAACAAACTAGCTTGTTTTGACAGGTTTATTTCACATCCTATGAATGTATGTAAATAAACTGTACATAGGTACATCTACATAAAATCTTTTAATAACATATCAACATTTGTGTAAATTTGAAATTAAAAATCTATAAAACTGGTGTACATATGTTACAATTATGTATATTTTCTTTGGTCCTTCATAAAAATATATTTACTTTGCCAATAAAAAGAAAAAAGAAGTCAGCTGCTTTTCTTGGCATTTGTGTGTTGTTTTCCTCCACTCTGCTGCAATGATGCTGGGGTTAAGTCTTTGTATCTACACTGGTAGAGTTCAAGGGATCTTGTACCCAGCGGAATATAGTAGTCCCCTTGGGATCCAGCCCTTGGGTTCCTATCACTACAGTTTTACTCCTTAGACCCCTGTGACGTCTTCTCTCCTCAAGCCCAAATCCAACCCATATACCAGAATCACCCTTAGGAAGCTGCACTCGGCCAGATGATCCTGCACAGATCACCTGCTCCCCTGGCTTGCTGTTTGAGTCCCTCACTCAGGAGCTCATACCATGTTCAGTCCGTCAGGGACATTGTGCGTGCCCCTCGTATGCTTGTGCACTGTGTCCTGAGGGCAGGTCATTTACTCACTTCCCCTGGACCATTTCCTGTTTGCACAGAGGATTTTGACTGCATTATGAGTCCTGTCCAGGCATTGGTGAGATGCAGAGAGGCCAGCATGTAGATTTAGGCCACCTGCTGCATCTTTCCCAATGCCCTGATATGTTTGAGGTGTGAATACATGCACACATCCTGTACATCCTGAGAGCCTGGGGACTGCAGGGCCAGAGAACAAGGAGATACTGTGGATTTTGCAGGGAATGGCCCTGTGAAAGTGACCAGGTCCAGCCTGCCACAGCAGCTCAGCTGGTGTGAGGGAGGGAGAGAGGGCTGCCCTGGATCACCCACATGCAGTGAGAGAAGAGAACCTTCTAAAAATGGCCGTTTCCTGTGGACCCAGCTCTTTAGAAGACCCATATGCAAGTTGGGCAAGTGTTTCTCATTGAGCCTCTGGGAGATCTGGAGGCAATTGGCAGATAGATTTCCAGCAGGGAGGTGTTCATGAGGGGTGTGTGTGTGTGTGAAGATGTGCATCTCAGGAAGTGGAGGACATGTTCTCACTGCCTTGGGACCTGGCTGCGGCTTATCCGTTCTGTCCAGTGGGAGCTGCCAGATATTGAGCTTTTGTGTGTGCCCAGTGCCCAGCATGGCTGTTGGGATGATAGACATCCCATTCTGACTGGCCTGTCTAGGGGAAAGGACTGGGCCTTGTAACCTCTGCCCTTTGCCCCCAAATGCCCTTTGTCTTTGAAGACAAACATGCCCTGGGGAAGTGAGGCATTGATTTCCAGCTCCACTAACGTAATCATCTGTAAGCAAACAACACAGCCACAGATAAGAGGGAATTCGGACAGGGGAACTGTCCTTTGCTCAGAATGGTGGTAGTAGAGAAGGAATGAAGCTGTGGCACGTGTACCTCCATGGCTGAGGACCTACCCAGACATATGGCTCATCTTTCTTCAGGGTTATGCCCCCAGCAGCCCATCTGACCACCAATCCTTCCAGCTGAGCTATCAGACCAAGGCTAGGCTGGCCATCTTGGGCAGGGAGCATGTGGGGTGGTCTAAGTGCTTCCCCTATCTGGGCACACTTAAGATGTACCTACCCTAAAGTGAGTCTGCCTCATGGAAGTCTTGGTCAAGAGGAACTGGGGGTGCACAGCAAGGCATGGAGCAGGGTCATGGAGCAAGCACAGTAGTCACACTGCCTGTTGACCCTTGGCTCTGGCATGCTGGGTGGGTTTTTTAAACCTCTCCAGATTCCAGCTCCTTCGTCTTGCAGAACAGGCAGGCATGAACATTTCTAGGTCTCAGGGTGGTGGTAAACAATAAGCGAGGGCACAAATTCAACTTTGTATGACAGCTGGGATGCAAGCCTGCTTCTCATCGGGGTGGGGAATCGGGAACTTAGGCCTCCATTTTTCTACACTGCAGATGGCCCTGATGTACCAGGGCTACTGTGGGGACCCAGGTGAAGATGAGAGTTGGGGTGCCTAGCTTGGCCCCTGCCTCTGGGAGACCCCTGTGCCACCTTCTCTCACCCTCTGTGATTTCTGTGGCTGGAAGAGGTGCCCTTGTCTAGGCCTATGAGCTGAGAAAGCAGATAGTGACATTGCAGGTGTGTGTCCTGCAATTATCTGTAGTAAGGAGGAATTTGGAAGGTCACAGAGCAGAAGACCTAGACATTACAACCCCCCTCCCACCTTACCCTGCTCAGTGTCCACTCCCAAGTCACACAGAGGGGAAAGGAAGGACCATTTATCAATCACTTTACCAGGTAGCATGTGGGTCAAGCTGCTATAACAAAGAAGTCCCCAAATTCCATGGTCCAAGCAAGGTAGAAGTTTATTTTCCTCTATTTAACAGTCTGAAAGTAAGCAGGCTGGGTTTATAAGGTGGCTCTGGCAAGGGCCACACAGGCTCCTCTTTTGTTGCTCCTCCAGGTTCTAGGGTACTGATTTAAGATGGCTCAAAGGGTCAGCTGGTATAGGCAGGTGTTGTAGTAAGGGTTTACAAGGGAAGAGATTTAATACAGGACACATAATTTATAAGATTATTTTATAATATTCACCCTAAGAGTCAAATGCAAAAGTGTGGGAGATCTGTCCACACACCAGAGACCCGAAGAATCCAGCTGAGGGCCTGGATCCCACAACAATGTCTTGCACTAGTCCAGCTGAAGACCTAGAGCCCATGGCAATGTCCTTCATGAGTCCAGCTGGAGGCCTAGAGCCCACAACAATGTCTCATGCAAGTCTGTATCAAAGATCTGCACTAGGAAGGCCCACAGGTCAGTGGTGGAAGCTAGAAAGTCTGCATCAGCGGGATGAAGGATCTGTGCCAGCAGGCTGAGGGATCTGCACTGGAGCCAGGAAGCAACACTCAAGGTAAGGACCAGAGCTCCCTCGAAGAGAACCACAGCCATCCTCAGTGACAGCGAGGACCCGAGCTCCTCCGATCATGAGAACAGCCAAGTTCATTTAAGAGAAGCCAGCATGCCAAGCTTCTCCAGAAGGATCAACAGCACATCATCTTCCCCTCCAGTTCACTTTTTATGTTGTTGGCAACAATCCTCAGGCCTTCCACATCCAGCACCATGCTTATTCAGTTCAGCTGAGTGTTATAAGTTGACCATTAGATAATCCAATACAACAGGTAAGGGGCCCTCTGTTCTTACCCTGTTCCCCAAGGCATGGACTGAGATGTGCACCATATGTTTTATTCATGTCCCATTGGCCAAAAGGACATCACATGGCCTCATCAGGTGCAAGGTAAGCTGGAACATGTTGTCTCCAGCTGGGAGGTACATGCCCAGCTAGAATATGGGGGATCTATTATGGGAGAAAGAAGAGGAAGCGGAAGTGGAGGGCAGCCAGCAGTTTCTACCGCGCCCAGTGTGCCCTCAACTTCCCATGAGCCTGCACAGCGCAGGGAAGCCATGGTGCACCAAGGTGGGTTCAGCTCTTGCAGCCTCGCCCATGTCCTCAGAAGGGACATCCCCAACAAGTGGCGGAATCAATGGTTGGGTTCCCAGGGGCAAGGGATTGTCAGGAAGGGAAACTTGGTGAGGAAGCAGGAGGCCCCATACAAAATCCTCACACCTGTGGACAAAAGCCAGCCCTTGCAATTATCTTCACAGTCTCCATCCTCTCCCTCCCCTCCTCCTCTTCTCTTCTTGCTCCCCTCCTCTTCCTCATGTTTCTCCTCCTCTTTCCCCTCCTCCTCCATCCCCTCTCCTTCTCCTTCTTCTCCTTCTTCTTCCTCTTCTCCCTCTACATTTCTCCCTCCCTCCCTCCCCCTCTCCCTCCCTCTCCTTCTTCTCCTTCTCTCCCTTCTCCTTCTTTTTCTGATACTGGTGATTGAACCCAGAACCTTCGCACTGAGCTGTATCCAGTCATTAAGTTGGCCACGCCGGGCTGAATTTGTAATCTTCCTGCCTCAGCCTTCCAGAATGCTGGGATTATAGACATGTACCACCATAACTGGCTCACTGTCTGCTTCTAAATAGGACTCAGAGTCTATGCAGGAACCATGCAGTGAGGTGGACAGAGTCAGAAAAGCCCAGAATCAATGATTCCCTGGAAAATTGTAGTTTTCTTATGCTGCATTGTTGCAGAATATCAAAGGCATAGGCAAAAGGAACTGCTGGGAATGGGCATGTTCCACACAGGTGTGAGGAAGGGATCTGCACTTACACAAGAGTGGGGTCAGGGTTGATCTAGTATGTGTCAAACAGCAGTTATTTTTGTGTTGTTTTGAGATAGGGTCTCACTAAGTATTTTAGGCTGGCCTTGAACTCACTATGTAGCCCAGGCTGGCCTCAAACTCTCAGTGATTTTCCTGCCTCAGCCTCCCGAGTGCTGAGATTATAGATGTATGGTACCATGCTTGGCTCTCAAACCGCAGTTCTGAACAGGACTTGCTTTATTTGAGGATAAGGCAGGAACAGAGACAGCTGCTCTGCAGCCTATTCCAAAGGTGTAGAATGAGGCAGAGAGAGAGAGAGAGAGCAGTATCTGGAAGACTCAGAGAAAGCTCACTCTTGGATGATCCCCAGTGGGGCCCAGGCAGCCATCTCCAATGAAGAAGGAACGGTACTGCCACCCCGGAGGCCAGTGAAGAGACCCAGGCAGCAAGAGCAGAGTGCCAGCAGAAGATGAAAAGAAACATGTAAAAGAAAAGGAGATACAAGGAAACAGATAAGGCCAGGGCGTGTTAAAATCCCCATAGGAAGCCACGAGGAGAGAGGAGAGAGCAGGGGTATCAAACACACTGTGAGAATAAACATGCAGAAATCTCCCTGGGTGCTGTGGGAAAGGAGATTCAAAGTAAGATAGATGAACACCAGAGGAGGACAGAACAAAGTCGCTGCTGTTAGGGGAGGTGAGAAGTCTGAGTCAGACTCCAGGACGAATGGAACAGGTACTAAGAACTCAGGAAATATCTTGTGTTTTAAGGATGGGAGACTGGGGCGAGTGGACTTTGGAGGTTGGGTGAGCTTGGCTGCGTGGGTTGACCGTTCTGAGTGTAAAGAGTGCTCATCTATAAATGAGTACAGCAACACTGAGCCCCCAGCGTTGTGGGAAGGTGGAGTAAGTTTGAATATTTAAAACAACAGAACCACTGCAGGATGGACATGAGGCAATAATATAGAAGTATAAAGGAGAAAAATGCAAACACAAAAGGAGGCTCTCCTGCCTGAGGAACAGGTCTACAATAACAATAAAAACACAGAACCTCAAATACAGCTTACATTCAGTAAGGTTCCGCTGTGTACCACAAAACCGTCGGTCCTGGTCAGAAAGGGTCACCTGAACCCAGAAAGAAGGAGTCACACACACACACACACACACACACACACACACACACACACCACTATGGAGGCCTGGACCCTAAGATGGAGAATCTGCACAAAAATTTTCCTCCATTTTTCCAGCTTGGCTCTTGCATGAACTCTTGTACCCTTTGTAGTATAAGGACTCACCAGCATGCAGCACGGATAGAGATGGCAGCTGGTCCTCAGAAGCCAGCTAGGACATTCCTTGCTTCTCCCAAAGGAGAGCTAATATTATAAAACCCCAAGGGCAGTCTCAGTCCTGGGCAGCTTCTGGAATTAGAGTTAGGACTGGGGTTACCACAATGCTGGAAAACCCTCTTGCAGCCAACTGAATGGGAGTGGAAGCAGGATGGTTGGAGTTGTAAATATCTGATTAAAACAATAAAAGCACATTTTTGTAGAAATACACCTAAACAATTCCCAATGTGTTTTAAAATCTAAATGCAAATATCAAAAATTGTTAGAGAAAGAGACGAAAGTTTGCAGTGTGGAAGTAATACTGCAATACTAGTCTGGCTGTAAATCCTGGAGTTATAGGAGGAGCTAGGAAGTTGTGGGAAGCTTGAAGTGTTCTCTCAGGATCTTCTCCTTCCCAGGGACATCTGCCTTCTATACAAGGCAGTTTAAACCCATCATATTTCTTGATGACCTATCCTCTATTTTCCCCTTTCCAGAGAAGTCTGTCTTAGGCACAAAATGAAAATGTGAGACTGAATGACATTTCTGTTGGGTACATTGGAAACTGGTTGACAGCTGTCCCAAGAGGGCTCTGATTAAATGCACCCACTGTCACCTCAACAGGGGAATGAGAGTCACCTGTCTGGTTCCATAGCACACGGGGCAGTGCTCTTTCTTACCTGCGCCTCCTTGGACAAGAAGTGAATGCTCAGACGTGGGGGTTGCTGGGAGGACAGTGGATAACCGCCCCATCAGAGGATGCCCAGGACCCAGGCCTGCGCCTGCAGAGGAGCTCTGGTTCTCACCTTGAGGTTGGGGGAGGTGTGGCCCTCCTCTGCATGTCAGCCTGAGGGAAGACTTTGGGGGTGGTGACCATAGTGAATGATAAAAGCCTTCCTACCCCGCTTCCCACCATCCTGAGCTGGGACTCTGACGGAAATCTGGGTACACAGCTAGAAATCCCATGCCACCTCCTGGGCAGAAGGTCACCTGATGTCCTGTACATGATTGCCAAGGTGGGGTGGATTTATTCTCTTCAGTCTTTATGTTAGTAAACCTCTTTCCAGATGACTATGGTGCTACTCAGTGTGGAGCACATTCTGTTTTTGTCACTTTTCCTGGTTCTCACTAGTTATTTGCCCTGGCAGCCACCACTGAAGGTTTACAGGATCACACAGCCCCATTAGTTTCACTTGGAAAACCCTTATTTGATATTTCTGTTTAAATAATATATTGAAATAATAGAATTGCATATTATGTTCCATTGTAATTATACAATTTTTTATATGTAATATAATTATAACAAATTTACTAGTATTTAACATATACAGAGTCCACCAAAAAAAAAAAGTACACACTTTGGGAAAAGAAAAACTTGTATAAATATTTTCATACTAAATTTATTGAGATATCATGAAATTAATACAAGTTACCTTTTGTCTCTACAATTAAAAGAGGTACTCAGAGTAGTGGCCACAAGCTTCCAGATATTTATTAGTATGGTGAACTGCTGCTTGGATAACCTCAGTCACTGAGATTGCTGCACATGCATTTTCAGTTTCTTCTCTAAGGGCCAGCAGTGTAGTGGGTTTTCTGTGATATATGACATCCTCTAGGGTCCCCCATACAAGGGTAACACCATCTGTTGAAAAAACATCACACTATTTTTCTTTGCCTAAAGTATGTATACATTTTTTTGAACAGATTTTGTATATCAGTACACACACAACAAAATATGTAACATATATTAAAATGATGACAATAAAATAATATAAAATAATATAATGTATATTTATGCCTATATACATGTATATAGAATTTAAATAATATATTTATGTCATATACTGTTATTTATAATTTAAATAATAGAATTACAGTTGAGTGTTGCTTAATGTTGGGGAAACTTCCTGATAAATGCATCGTTGGGTGATTTCCTTGTGTAAAACTCAGAGTATACTTACACAAATTAAGACAGTGATGACGTCACTAGGTGATATATTCTTATCACTAGGTGAGAATACTGTTGTATATGCATCTCATCATTGGCCAAAATGTCATTATGTGGCACACAGCTGTATGTTATAAGCAATAGAAGTAAAAATTATCACTGAACATGACCATCATCTCTGCCAGGGATCCCAATCATTTACTTTTTGTTTCTATTTCTTCCACTCCTAGGTACCTCTGTCTTTCTCTTGAAACTTCAAATTCTCTACCTTCTTATACAAAAAGAGGAGTATAGGGGCAGCCTCCTTGTGAAGGATGGTGATAATAATACCTTCTTCATGGGGTCACTGTGCAGACTGAAGGAGTAAAAATATGAGGTGCCCCTAGAACAGCATCTGGCAGAGGAAAAAAGTTGTAGTTGTTGGTGGTTTAAAGGCTTGATCTTTTTTTTTTTTTTTTTTTTTTTTCAGTGCTGGGAATGTAACCCAGGGCCTGATGCATGCTAGACAAGTGTTTTACCACTGAACTGTACTCCCAGCCCTATTGGAGGTATTTTTATTGCTATTCGTTGCTGCTTGAATCTTCCTTCAGTATCTCCCCTTCACCCCAAGCAGCTTAGTAAGATATCTTCTAGATGAATTCACTACTCTTCCCACTAGATGTTTTATTAGAGCAAATGTTCTCTAGTAACAGTGCCTGAACATCTTCCTTGCAAATGAGTCTTTGGTGAGCTCATTCCCTGCAGAAAGATGGTAGGGCTGTCTGTTTAATAGCATCTTCTCATGCTCATTCACAGGTCATTAAATAGTCAACAGCAGGGAGAGCTGGAAGCTGATGTGTACAAGCCACTGCTGATTAAGCACCAAGGAATAAAAAAGATAAGCCCAAGCTAAAATTATAGTGGCTTTAAAAGGCTGTGTACATTTCTTGGGTTTGTTTGTATTTTCTTAGACAGGAAACTAATCATTGCATTGTTCCATCTCATACCAGACCCCTGGGACTGTGTCCGCTCACACCATCACTCTTCCCGCTCCACAGAGGGGTGGGCCACAAATGCGTCCTCATTCTGGGGTCCTGAGTTCTGAGGGTAGAGCCCTCTCTCCAGGTTGGCACTTGTGCCCTTGGATAAGGAGGCAGCCTTATACACTGACCATTCCTAAAAAGGCCAGGTGGAAAATCTGGGCACTTCATGGTAGGATTGGTGACCCTTGAGTTCACGTCTGTGAATTTGAATGGGAGGGGCTGTCTTATATGCCTGATGTTTTTCTTTCACTGGTCCCCTGCCATCTTGTCATCCTCAGAATCCTATGGACAGGGAAGGATTGTCTTGTCTTCTCAAGCTTGTCTTCTCAAGCTCCATTTACCACTGAGCTGTACTCCCAGCCCTATTGGCGGTATTTTTATTATTTATTTATTTTATTATTCAATTCACTTCTATTTCTGTGGCCAGTACTACCTGGGTCCCACAAGGCCACACCTCCCCTGCCACAATTATGAGAGAGATTCTGGGTACAGTCACCATCTCCACAGTGATGTTCTCAGACCGTCAGAGGCCACTGGGTTTCACAAACATCCAGCACACATCCAGCACACACAAACATAAATATAATTTGTTGTTTGCAATGTCCTTGTGATCAGTCTATTTTTCATTACTATAATGAAATACATGAGGCAGGGTACCTTATTAAAAAATAGGTTTATTTTGGCTCATACTTCTGGTCAAGTGATGGATTTATTTCTGGTAGAGGTTTGAGGCAGCACAAAGCATCACATGGTAAGAGACAGAGAGCATATATGTGTGTGGTTTTGGTCTCTCTCTTGTTATAAAGTCATCAGGAGTCAATCACAGGGGCTCCATCCTGATGAACTTCTCTAATCCTAATCACCTCTTATGACCCCACCTCTAAGCAGTTAGATTAGCAGTTAGATTAATGTCTAATAGTTAGATTAAGTTTCTTCCTTCTTAATACCTCACTGGGAGGATTAAATTTCAACCCATGAACTCTTGGAGGAGGCACTCAAACCACATCCAAACGGTGACTGGCACCTTGCTAATATAATAGAAAAGGGGGGAAAATGAGGGATAACAATAAGAAAGGAAGAGGCAAGATGACCTTTAGTGCATATGATGTGATTACCCTTTGAAAAAGTCAGAAAGTGACCAACTAAAAATGTAACAGTAATCATAAAACTTCAATCAACAGACAGATACATGACGGACACATGGAAATAGATAGATTATTTACATATCACTGTATGTATTAGTTCATTTTTCATTACTGTAATGAAATACATAAAACAAGATACTTTATAAAAATATAGGTTTATTTTGGCTCATAGTTTTGGTCCAAGGTCAAGAGTCCACATCTGGTGATGGCCTTGGTGGCAAAAGTCTGAGGCAGCACAAGGCATCCCATGGTGAGAGACAGGGAACAATTGTGGTATAATTAATAACACCTCAGAAGTCAGTGCTCTGGAATGACAGTGACTTGGTATCACAGTGGTGACACTGGAGTCTGCTGACCTAGGCTGGTATCAATCAGGTGTCTCTAAACAACTGAAGTGTTCTACTGTAACTTGGGCTGTAGCTGGGCTCTGCTGTATCTGTTGCTCAGCCTCAGAGGACTAGGAAGTGAGCTGGAGCATGCGGTTATGGTAAGGACAAAGCTGCAAGAGAGCAAGGCCCATGCATAAGACCATTTCAAACCTCTGTTTGCATCCTATCTGCTTCAACCCACTGCACAGGACAGGTCCTATGGCCAAGCCCGGGGGGAGATGGGGCAAGAAGCTTGTAGATGGGGTAGAGGTATAGTTCAGTGGTCAAGCACTTGCCTAGAGTACACAAGGCCCTGAGGTCAGTACTACAGTAATTAAATAAATAAATAAGTGCATAGACAAAAGGAAAAGGGCCAATGATGCAATCAAAATCCAACTAACACCTGTAATAATAAATAGCACTCATGACAGCAAGAAAAATAAAAACAACATGCCAATAAATTGATAAAAAAATAAAAAATTAATATATCACATTAAACAGAAGCAATGACAAAAACTACATGATCATCTCAATAATCACAGAAAAAGCCTTTGACAAAATCCAACATTCATTCTTGATAAATACACTGAAGAAAATGGCTATACAAAGACCTTAACTCAGTCTGAAAAAAGCCATTTATGACACACAAACAATCGACATCATATTAAATGGTGAAAAGCCAAAATTTTTCTCTCTAAAATCAGGAACAAGACAAGGATGTACACTATCAACACTCCTGTTCAATATAGTACTCAAAGCATTAGGTAGAGCAATCAGGCAAGAGAAAGAAATAAAAGGAGTATGTATAGGAAAGGAAGAAGTCAAATTATCATTATTTGCAGATGACATGATCCTCTACATAGAAGACCAAAAAAGTTCCACTAAAAGACTCCTAGAGTTAACCACCAAATTCAGTAATGTAGTGTAGCAGGATACAAAATCAACACACACAAAAAGCCAGTAGTGTTCTTGTGCACAAATAATGAACTCACCAAGAAAGAAATTAGGAAAACAATATCATTCAAAATAGCATCAAGAAAAATTAAATACTTAGGAATTACCTAACCAAGGAAGCAAAAGATCTTTAGAACAAAAACTACAGTACTCTGAAAAAGGAGATCAAAGAGGACATCAGAAAATGGAAAGATATCCCCAGTTCATGGATAGGCGGAACCAATATTATCATTATTGCCTATGACTACCTTAATGCTTATTCCTCTTTTTTCAAAATGGTGGCCACATGTCCCATTGGACAATCTTCATCCCTGTCAACGTCCAGCTCTGTACATATCACAAGCAGCCTCCAGTCTACCTCTTACGGGGAATCTCTGAAGACTCTGGTGGACAGTGGTCCACAGACAGACCTCATGGGTAGAGGCTGAGAAAGGCTACTGGTGCCATGTTGGAAAATGCAGGGAGCAGTCTGGTGATTGGGAAGTGTAGTGGGTGGGCTAGTCTCTTGCAGGCAGGAGGAAGATCTGGAATGGACCCTTAGTTGGTGTATGGCAGGGAACTGAAGGCTGGATGGGCACTAGCCTGGGCTCTGGATTTGTCCCTACTCAGAAGAGTTTGTCTCCCTTGCATTTGCTATGGAGATGAAAAACCTCCAGAGTTACTCTCTTAGAGGCAACAGTTTGTCTTGGGAAAATAGCTGTCAAGGGCAGACTTGGGTATTTGAGGAGATGAGGACATTGTGCTGGTAGAGCTCAAAGAAATGAAAACAGATGAAGGAGAAACTATTGTCCTTGAAACAAGGCAGGGAGCCAGCTCTGATATAGTAAGATGTGAGAGTAGAGGGCAGAGGAAGGAGGCCTGAGAGGACGAAGAACATGAGGCTGGTGTGGAGTTGGGACCGCAGGCTCAGAGGATTAGTGAGGATGCACGGAGGAAGATTGAAGAGCTTCTTAGTAACCAGACAAACAGGAAAACCAGTGGGAAGCTGTGGTCATTTTGCAAACAACCTCCCAGTCAACTTAGCATGATGGGCTGCACATGGACAGGCCATGTGTCAGTACACTCATACATCTGCATGAGTGTACATGTGTACATGTAAATGTTTGTGACATGTATGTGTTTGTGCAATTGCATGCATGTGTATGTGTGTGTTAAAGAAAACATACATTTTGTGCCAAAGGCAGAAACCAAGGTTGCCATGAGACCACAGAACGAGGGGCAGCCCACGGTGACCCTTGGATTTCTTCAGGGAATGGAGGGAGTTTCAACCAGCCAGCATGTGGGTTACACCCATTTATTTTCACGAAATAAATACTCCTGGGGTGAGGGAGCAGACACGATGTGATTTCTTTTCTTGATGTTTTTAAAACAAGATTCACCAGGACTTCTAGTATAGGTTTCTCTTCTTTTCCTCAGGCTGCTGAGTGGAGTAAAGATTCTGGAATGATGGCCAGTCCTTTGAAGAAAAGTCCTGGGGGTGAGGGAGAGCACATCTGAGTTGTTTTGATACCAAAATAACTGTCCTGATCTTTTCGACTCCCAAAATATAATGCTTAAGAAGACAGTTCCTTCTGAAAGCTGAACATGCCATGGGGTGAGAGTTTCATGCAGCGGAAGGCATAGAGTGGCCCCTTCCAGAGGGGTTAGCATCTAAGTCAGGGCAGCAAAAAAGCACACACAGTCAGAGTTATCCACAAGAATCTAAAGTGCATGCCTGAAGTACAGTGTACCTTGCTTTTTCTGCACAACTCTAATCAATAAATCTCCTGCACACCTCAGTCTGGGAATCACGAAGACATTCATGGGGGTGGGGGTTGTGGCACAGTGGTATAACGCATGTAGTGCGTGAGGCCATGAGTTTAATCTCCAACAAAAATGAGAGAGAGAGGGAGAGAGAGAGAGAGAGAAAGAGAGAAAGAGGCAGAAAGAGACAGAGAGAGACAGAGAGAGAGATTGATTTTCTTCTGTCTTCTCCACCTTCCCATCTCTTGACCTTGAAAAGTCTACATTTACACATTTTGTTGCAGAAAAACTGACACTGAACCAGACGGAAGGCTTTTTGCACCAAGAAGTTGGAAGGCAACTTTTATTTAATGCCAGCGGGCTGGTGGGAATTTAACTATTTCAAAAGCACCAGCCCCCCACCTCAGAGTAAAGCATAAGCTTATATAGGATTTGTGAGCAGGAAGTACAAAGCTGATAACAAGTTATTTTATAATTGGTTACATATATTTGGTCATTTGTTGTTAGGTAGTTTCGTTCTGGGCAGGTTTTGTTAGGGGGAGTTCTTTATCATAAGGTGGGAAAGTCTAGCAGGGAGCTAGGGCTGAGCAGGTGAGTAAAATCAAGCGTGTCCTTGGCTGGGCTAGTCTGTCTTGAGAAGAGAATCCTTGAAACAAGATACATCTACAGGCTGGATAGGGCAGCTGGGCTAAGCTATCTCTAAATTGTGAAAATGACAATGTTTTATGGCTGACTGAGTCTGACAGTCTAACCCTGAGATTGGCTGAGCCTGCATATCCCGTCTTAATATAGTGTCAGGCTGTTAACCCCAAAACCTCCATCACAATGTGAGCTTTTGAACCTTTTGCTTTAAAATGGCTGAAATCTCTATTATGTGGGGCAGATATTTGTGGTGGTTGCCTTACCTAACAGCCACACAAATGTTTTCTCCCCTGCTTCCATTCAACCACAACAACAACAACAAAAAAAGCCACTTATCTAGTCTCCTTTGGAGTAAGAGTGGCCAGATAACCCAGTTTTGAGTAATGAAGTATTAAAAATCTTTTTATTTCCTGATAAAAGAGATGATGCAATTGAAAGGGGTGGGCACTGCTATTTTCTCATCTTTTTCCCCCTTTAATATGGGTGTAATACCTGGGTCTGTGGCAGCCATCTTTCCACTCTGAGGTGCCAAGCATTAGAATAAAAACCAAACATGCTAAGGAAGGCAAAACATAATTATAAAAAGGGCTCAGCTCTTGACAGTATTTTACATATCATCAGGGAGGGTTCACTCACTCCTGTGTGTGCTGGCAGAATTTACTGCTGGGCTGTAGCATCCTCTGTTTGGAGGAAAGCAAAAGAGGCAGGGGACCTTATATCCCAAGTCTATCCTGTGTGGCTTGATTTAGTCACACTATTTTAGTATATCCATTTTTTGTTTTTTCTTCTTTTAAGCTTCGTAGTATGGCAGGCATTTGCCCACGATCCAGTAACCCACTGGCTGCTGGGGTGGGCTGGCTGGCTGTTTTATTAAGTCCTTTATCTATGTTTTGCTTGATGTATGTATTTCTTATTTCAGATTGATTTTGGTTTCAGGATATACGTCCCTCCCCTTTCTTCGAATTACCTGTGTTTTTAGTTGAATTTCTCTGAGTAGCTCTGGACAGTATTTTACATAATGGACTAACTTTGAGACTCAACTGGCTTTCTAATTCTATATTTTTTGTATTTGTTAGATTAGGTTTAGATGACAGTGATAGAAAACCAAAATTGATCATGTTAAAAAATTAGTCTATTTCTTACAGAAATCCAGGCTATAGATGGAAATAAAGCACCGCAGTGACCAGGTTCAACATGTGGCTTTTGTCTTTTGATAAGAAGGTTCCTGTAGCTCCAGCCATCAACTATGGGCCCAGCTACACAAGAAGACGGGCAAGGCTCCTCTCTGTAACAAAAATTCCTGAAAGTTTCAAGCAACACTTTCATTTGCAGTGAATCTGCCAAAACTTAGTCGCATGACCATACCTAGTGCTGCAGGACTGAGAAATGTAGATTCTAGTCTGTTTGTGCCCAACAGATATTGGAGAGAAAAGGTAGAATGAGATATTTGGGGAATGACTATGAGTGTCTATCACATAAATAAATAGCAAGTGTTTTAGGTACAGTTAATGACATTTTATTTTACTTGAACCCAAAATCATTCCTACCTCATACAAAGTCAATGGAAGTGCAAAAATTTCAAAATCACTTATCAGGCTTCCCTTTCCAGCCAAGATGGGGAATCAAGGACTAAATGACTCTCCTGCATGAAACAGTGACAAATGTAGACAAAGCGTAAGAAACAATGATATTTAAAACACTGGCTATCAAACCGCGGGGGACAGCAATCCTTGATAGATGGAAACACATGGAGTAAGACCTTTTAGTGTGTTGAGAGTGTTTCCAGGCAGAAGTTCTGGGAGGAGGAACTCAGGCAGAGATCCCTGAGGATTTCAGAGTTTCCCTTGAGTACTCAGCGGGGAACCTGTCAGTGCCTGGATGTGAGGAAACCTGGGTCAGGAGAACATTAGGAAGAAACATAGGGAAGGGTGCCTGGTGCTATAGCTCACAAGGGTGCATACAGTGTCTATTTCCACCAGCCAGACTGTGAAACTTCAGAATTCACAGAGCATTAAATGCCATTCTCAGAATGGCCTTGCATCAGTGGGCTGATGCTGTTTTCATTCTACTTAACAAGTCTGAAGGGCAATACCTGAAATGATCAAACTATTTCCAAGTAGCTTTACTGAGTACCAGAATAAAATTAAAGAATATTTGTAGGAATACAAAGATATTGCTATGGCTTGTATCTGGATGTCCCCCCAGAGCCTCATATGGTCATAGGTGGGTTTTTTGGGGGGTGGGTGGATCTAGGGTGTGTGATGCTGGGATCAAGGATGCAATGCTAGGATTAAGGGTGTGAGTGCTACCTGTCCTAAGGGTAGGTACCCTGGATAAGATATAAGGGAGAGAAAGGGTGCTGCTTTTGTCTCTTGTCACTTGTCACTTGTAGCTTTCTTCCTTGGTGCCTTCTGCCTTCTGTCTTCTGCCTGCCATGAACTGTTTCTCTTCTGCAATACCCTTCTGTTCTGCCACCCTGCCTTTGAGTCAGCCAACTATAGATTGAAACCTTTACAAACAAGCAAATAAATCTCTCCTCTTTTAACTTTGGGTGTTGAGTTTTTTGTCTCAGCAACAAGAAAAATAACTAAGACAAATATACAGCATAACCTTGGTAAAATTCAATGTTTCATCCAATAAAAGATATTTAAGCATGCAAAAAAGCAGGAAAAAATGACAATTAATAAAGAAAAATCAATCAAAAGCAACTTAAAACAGACAGATATCAGGATTATCAGGCCAGGGCATTAAAACAATTACAGTTGTATAGTTTATGTTTATGTTTATGTTTATGTTTAAAAAAACAGAGACCTAAATAAAAATTCTACAGATGAGGGCCGGTGAGATGGCTCAGCGGCTTAAGCACCTGCCCAGCAAGTGCGAGGGCCCGAGTTCGACTCCCGGAACCCACATACGAAAAAGGGGCCGGTGATAACGCTCAGCAGCACAGGCGCCTGCTGGCGCGCGAGGTCCTGAGGTCGACCTCCCGGCACCCACCAAAAAAAAAAAAAAAAAATTCTACAGATGAAAACTACAATATCTAAGAAGAGAGATTCAATTGATGGCAAATTAGACATTGCAGAAGAAATTAGCCAATTTGATGACAGCAATAGAAATCATAAAAAATGAAGCACCTAAATAAAAAAAATAAATAAAGGGCACATCAAATGGGAGGGAGTTCAGTAAAGAAAAGGTATTTGAAAAGTAGTGGCTTACAGGTTTTAAAATGTTATACAAAGTATAAGTCCACTATATTGCTCATCTTTCCCATTGTTGGGACAAAAATACCTGACATACACAACTTAAAGGAGGAGATGTTTATCGCGACTCACTGTTTTTGAAGTTTCAGTCCATGGTTGGCTGGCTCCAAGGCAGAAACATCATGGTGGAAGGCATGGCAGTAGAAAGCTACAGACCTTGGGTGGCTGGAAAGCAGAGAGTGAAGGAAGAGCCAGAAAGGAAGGGGCCAGCGACCCGATATATTCCCAAGGTCATTGCCCCATGCTCCACCCAGATACACCCAAAAATATGTTTTACTAATCTCCTAGGCATCAAGCAATCAATTTGGCAATCAAGAGTAAACATCACACTGACAGATGTAAGAATTTATACAAATCAAGCACAAGATGTGGGAAGAAATGATACCATGGTATAGCCTAATCAAATTGTTTAAAACCAGTAATAATAATTTAATAAATTTTAAAAGGAGCCAGAGGAAAAATGATGTATCAAGTACAAAGGGACAAAAACAAGGGTAACAGCATGTTTCTTGCTAGAAATAATGCAAGTGAAATAGCATGTAAATACTGTGTGCATGTGTGTGTATGTGTGTGTTTTGAGGGAGGACTCTCAACTGAGAATTCCATACCCAATAAAATACAAAGGCAAAATAAAGAAAACTTCAAGCAAAAGATGAAATAATTAATTACCAAAGAACCACTCTACAAAAAATATAGGAACTCTATCAGGCAGAAGGAAAATTATACTAGATGTATATATGGATTTATACAAAAGAATGAAGAGTATTGGAAATGGTAACTACATAGAAAGATGTATGGTTTTCTTTTTTTAATCAGGTTTTATTGGTACATTTTAGATATTCATAATGATGACATTCATCATGGAGAATTTGTACCTGTACATATAACTTGGTCTTTTTCCCCCATTCCCCTACCCTCCATCCAACTCCTCCTCCCCTCCCCATTTACAAAAGCTTTGTTTCCATGTTTTCCTTCTTTTCTCATTTTTTTTTTTTACTTTTCTCTTCTTTCCTTTCCCCGTTCCTTCTCCCCTGTTCCCATCCCCATTTGAGCATTTTCTTCCTATTTCACAATACCTGTTATACATTTTGGTCCTTATTTACACTTTCGCTTTCTCACACCAGAGAAACAATGCAGCATTTATACATGTGTGCCCCATTTATTTCACTTAAGAGTATGGTCTCAAGGTGCATCCATTTACCTAGAAATGTCTCGGATGTATACTTCTTTATGGCAGAGTAGTACTCCATTGTATAAAAATAACATATTCTTTATCCATTCACCAGTTGATGGGCACTTGGGTTGTTTCCAAGATTTGGCTATTACAAACTGTGCTTCTATAAACATGGATGTACTTTTAATTTTTTCAGGAAGATACCTGGGGGGGAATGGCTGGGTCAAATGGAACCTCTAGTCCTAGTTTTTTGAGGAATCTCCACACTGATTTCCACAGTGGTTGTACCAGTCTACACTCCCACCAACAGTGAAGAAGGGTTCCTTTTTCCCCAAAGCCCTGCCAGCATTTGTTATTGGTTGATTTCTTGATAATAGCTATTCTTTCTGGGGTGAGATGAAATCTCAGCATTGTTTTAATTTGCATCTCTTGAATGACCAGTGATATTGAACATTTTTCATATATTTATTTTCTCTTTGTAGTTCTTCATCTGAGAAGTGTGTATTCATCTCAGATACCCTATTTTGGATTGGGTCTTTAAATTTGGGGGGTCTGCTGTTTTTGACTTCTTTATATTTTCTCTATAGTAATCCTTTGTCTGAGGAACAGCTAGCAAACATTTTTTCCCACACTGTGGGTTGTCTCTTCACTCTGTTGGTGGTTTCTCTTGCTGTGCAAAAGCTTTTTAATAAGATGAGACCCCAGTTGTTGGTTCTTTGTGATAGTTCCTGTGCAATCGGGGTTTTATTCATAAAATCTTTGCTTACACAAATGTCTTATTTAAAATTTTTTCAAAAGCTGATTGACTAAATAAAGGTGATAATAATATTTTTTGGGTTTGTAATACAAATATGTGTAAAATGTCTGAGCACAATAGCAGAAAAACCAGAAGGGAATAAATGTAAGCAAAATACTATCAAGTTCTTCTAACATAAGTGAAGCGGCATAATATAACTTGAAAGTAGACTGTAATAAGTCCTAAAGTTACCACTAATCGAACAGAATAACCAATAAACCAACCAGCTAACCAACAAAAGACATAAAGTGAAAGAATAAAAAATTCTCAACTAAACAAATCTAAATATACAGATGGGACAAACAGAGAACAAGTGGAAAGATGGTAGATTGAACTAAGCATGTCAACAAATACTTCCAGGGCTGGAGAGATAGATCAGTGTCACAGTGCCTGCCTGGCAAGCACAAGGTCCTGAGTTCGATTCCTGGTACAAAAAACAAAAACAAAAATAACAACAACAACAACAACGAAAAAAACCCAAATACTTCCAATTCAAATATTCAACTCAGTTAAAAACCTTTTCCAAATTGGAAATGAACTAAGACTCAAATATATGCTACCTATAAGAAATCTATGTATAAAATAAATTCAAAAATAGGTTAAAAAAATTGAAGGATGGGAAAAGATATATCATCCTAACACAAGTGAAAAGAAATATGCAGTAACTATATTCATACCAGGCAAAGTCAATTTCTGAGCAAACAATATTACTAGGAATAAAAAAGATCATTTCATGATGAGTCAATTCATCAGGAGGAAAAATAGCCTTAAATACGTGTGCACCTAATAACAGAACCTCAAAAATACATGAACCAGAAATTGACAGACCTTTAAGGAGGAATGGGTAAATCCACAATTTTAACCTAATATGTCAATACCCAAACCTCAATAGTTCACAATTAATAGAAGAAGTAGACAGAAAATCGACCACAATCTGTAATCCTTAAACAACACTATCAATGAACTTTATCTACATTCGTAGAACACTCCACCCAGCCACAGCAGATACACGCTGGTGAATGTGGAACACTGACATGTTCTGGGTCATAAACAGTTCCAGCAAATTTTAAAGGATTCAAGTCACACAAAGTGTAATTTCTAACCACAACAGAACAAAATTAGAAGTTCATAACTACAAGACACTTGGAAAATCCCCAAGTATCTGAGAAGTAAACAACACAATTTAAAATAACCCTTGGGCCAAAAGGAAATTATAAAATCTTTTAAACTGAATGAAAACATAACAGTAAAAGTTATGGGATGTTAGCAAAGCAGCAATAGAGGAAATTTTTAGCACTAAATGCTTATATTGGAATAGAAAAGTGTTCTCAAATCAATGTCCTCAGTTTTTACCTTAAGAAACTTATAAATAGAAGAGCAAATTAAATCCAAAGGAAGCTGAAGAAAGGAAGTAATAAAGATCAGATAGGAAATAAATAAAATAGGAAATAGAGTATGGGTAAATCATTTTTCACAATTCCTCCTTTACTTTGTAAGCTCATCTTTCTGCAGCTCCTACGAGTTGTCACGTTTCATTTCTTCAGCTTCTCCTTTTCTGGAAACAAGCCTGCAGAACAGCAAAGATCTGATTTAAGGGGAGCTGGGAAGCTCTCACCCCACCCCCAAATCTGGAGTGTCTCTACGGTTAGCAAAATAAGGTCTGGAATCTTCAGACTTCATTCCTTATTAGCACAAAATTATAACATGTTATGCTCTGTTTTGCTCACAGTAGAAAAACTTTCTGTTTGATTTACAGAGAAGCCCTAAGGATGGAGACATTGCACCAGGATGGAACAGAAAAGAAAGTTCTGGAACATGAGGAGCATCTCCAGAGCATAACTGATTCATCTACAGAACAATACTCTGAGGTAGGCACTATTAATGGTCCCATTTTACAGTTGAGGAAATTGAGACACAGGAAGGCAGAATAAGTAAAACCTCACAGGTTCCAGCAAAGTCTGGTCCATGATGTGATTCTTTGTGAGGTTTGTGTCTATGACCTCTACCCTTCACAGGGGCCCTTTTTTTGTCCTTTCATACTCAACAAGGTATGGCCTGTAGTGCTTCTTTTTCTCTCCAGCCTTGCCTCAGCCTAGCAGCCAGCTGGTTCCTAGGCACATTAAAGATGGAGAATGTTTTGCACATTTTCTATAAGGACCACATGTATTGCCTTGAGATTTTGGAAGAACAAAAACCCACTGGCCTTATTAATCCATCCATGGAGTCCTGTATTAGTCCCCAAAACAGTTGGGAGCCAGTCTTAGCCTCCGTGCTGCTCAGGTTCTGAGGGATAAGTCACTGCCAACCATTCAACAAGTGAAGCTACATCAGGTGCAAAGATAGCACAGAGCTCAGAACCTAGATCCTGGCTGCAGGAGGGCTGTTGGGGACAAAGGTGCAGATCATTCAAACATGGGAAGGGGAGCCAGAAAGATGGTCACTCTCTGAAGTGAAGAGTTCTCGTGGGACACTGAGAGGTCAGGGTAGTGAGGCGAGGGTGTCTGCTGTGGGACTGGTGGGGAAGAGGCTGCACCTGCTGGGTTGCCTGTGGATACATGGTAGCCCCCAACCAAGGACTGATGTGTGTCCACTGTGGGATGAGATGTGAAGGGCAGGGCACAGTCCTGTCAAGGGGCTAGCCTGAGGCTCAGTTGTTACAGTAAATACCTGCAAAGTACCATAGGAAGGGGGAGTAAACAACAGGAGCTTATTGTCTCCATTCTGGAAGCTGGAAGTCCCAGATCAAGTGTCATCAGGGTTGATTTCTCCTGAGGCCTCTCTCCTTGTCTTATCGGTGCCATTGAGTCCCTGTCTCCTTCATGGACACAGTCTTCCCTCTGTGTGTGTCTGTGTCCTAATCTCTCCTCTTATAGGACACCAGTCATATTGGATGAGGACCCACCATGAGGACCTTATTTTTTTTAAGAGTAGGAAAAGTTATTGGGGAATAAGAATGGGGAATATGGATGGGGAACAAGAATAGCTCCTGAGAGACAGGAGGGGTCTGAATTGGCTGCCAATGAGCCCACTTCTCTGAGGTTTTATAGAGCAAAGTCACGAAGTGAGTAAAACATGGGTCAAAACTATAATGAACCAATAAGATTACAAGTAGAGCTGTTTGGCTAATATTGATCCAGTAGTAGCAAGGGCATATGGATGACATCATTAACCTTGATCAATAACCTGTAGTCTTAATCTTGTCTTTAGTCTTAGTGTCCTTAGTCTTAGTCTTAGGGGGTGGGAGAGCATGGCCCAACCCTAATGAGATAATGGTTTATTTATATGGGAAATCTCAAAATGGTACCAATAATTTTATCTCTTAGGGAAGTATGTAAATCTGGCCATTGTGACTTTAATGTTCTTCAGATGCACCTCCAGCCACCGTTCTGATATGTTCTCATTTCCTGTGTTGACTCCCTCCGGGGCCTAGCCCTGTCTAACGGCCTATAATATTTCTATCTAACTTAGCTGTCTATAATATTCCACCCTCTGAAGAGGTGGAATGGGCTCAGTTTTCATCTAGCTGCTTTGAGCTGAGAAGGGTCAGTGTAGGGGAGACCACAGTCAGGGGCCTTCTCCAGAGAGCTGATCTAATGGGCCTTGAATAGAAGTCATGTTGCAGTTTAGGAGTTATGAACTCCCTTCATAAGGTCAATGTAGTGTATCCCAGTAAAAAAAGTCTGGCACATTTGTTGTTGGTTCCATCTGTATGATCTCTTGGAGTTTGGCAGCCTCTAGGCAAGAATAAACAAACTTTCCAAGAAATTAAAGCATGTATGACCAAAACATGAGCAAATAGAATGGAAAAGCAGATTGGGGAAAGAGCCATGTCAGACATTGTTTTTAAAGGGTTGGAACAGCAATTGTAACCAGTAGAGGTCGGTGATTGGAGCCCCCTTTTTATATCTAGCTTTTATTACTATGCTATTGTTTTTTTTGTGTGTGTGTGGGTACCAGGGGTCGACCAGCAGGCACCTGTGCTGCTGAGCGATATCACTGGCCCTTTTTTTTTTCTTCGTATGTGGGTTCTGGGAGTCGAACTCAGGACCTCACGCTTGCCAGGCAGGCGCTTATGCTGCTGAGCCATCTCACTGGCCCCTATGCTATTGTTTTTATACATCTTTTGTTTATACTTTTCTGCTGGGTGTTTAAATTAAAGACCCGTGTTAATCAAAATTAGCCTCTTGCTGTCTAAAAAGGTCATTTAAGTCTCCTCAGGCATTACTTTGGGAACCATGTACAGAGCCTCTCAGCTCCTCTGTCAGTGTCAGCTGCCAGGATGAGTCACGGTCTTGCTTGACCATGTTACTTTCTGTGAAAGCATGAGAGACTTTTCCTTCTTTGGTGACACTCTTTTTCGGGTACAGTGTACATTCATTGATTCCTGTCCTCTGAGGTCCAGCAATGTCAGGAGGTTGGGTGACTCACCAAATTTGTAGGATCCTGTAGAAAATGTTCCCTCATGTCCTGGGTCCTCATTGACCTTGGAGGGCCAGGGCGAAAATATTAGCTGTCCTCTTAGCCCAGTTACCCTTCTAGTTCTGGTCTCCAAACTTTAGTTGTTGAACACCCAGAAGAGAAGATCAGTTACTTCAGTATTCCAGTGAGAGCAGTGAGCTTAACTAGCATAATCTTATCTGATATCAAGCACTTTGAAATATAAAGTACGGTCAAAAGACTGTTATGTCCTACCAATCGTAGTTGTTTTAGAAAATGAATCCCTGCATAATGTTAACAGACAACAATTACAAAGTTTTACAGAGAAAACTTGAGATCAAGAGCCACAGATAGTATTTCAGCTTGACAATCTGATATTATCTTTGAAACAAATTTAATATCTATCTTAGTATAGAATAGCTTTTTTGTCGATCATCTCCATGTAGTACACAAAGAAGCTCTCGCCTAATTTGTTATCCGTTAATAGGATGTCATTGAAGAAGCATGTGACATTGTCAGGACTGCTCGATACCTGAGGATTTCTAAGTGTAGTGACACATATATAACATACACATCACATAAGCTTTATAAAAAACAACAACAACTATCATTTGACTGGTGGTCTCATGCTGGATTTACATGTACTCTTATCACAAGTAGCTGGAGCACAAGAGAAAGGCAGATATCTGAGTCTAAAAGAAAAGGTTATTGCCATAAACAATCGTAGTTTTACATCTTAGAAGACCTGGGCAGCCGGAAGGCATGAATACATTTAGTACACCATGAAATTAGCAATAATGAATGTCACGGCTATATAGTACATTTGTCTCTTAATTAGTTTTGTACCATGACCATCTTTTAATAAGAAAACCTTATTGTTTTATCCACAGAAAACTTAACCTTTTGATGATAACCAATATAAACATATTACAATAATATGTTTAGCAATGTTTATTGAGGTGTGTCTCCCATAAGGCTATGGAAATTATTGGGGTCCCATTAGTGAATAAAAACTGCAATAAATGTTTCCAGGCAGCTACTCCTTTATTCACTAAGGGGAGTCTTGTCCAGCAGTTTCCCAAAGCCTAAGGGGTCCCCATTTAATTATCTTAACAAATTTTTAGACGACCTATGAGAAGCACATCATAACAATTAACACATTATTCTTGGCCAGTGAAAGACTCCCAAGTTATTGTACACAGACAATAATATGCATTGCATTTGTAAAACCAGTCTTGATATCATTTTGATCAGCTGGCAACCCGAGTGGAAGCATGTCCTTAATTCTAATGATACTTATTTATAAGCCAACTTAAGTTGTAGACATAAATACTTTAAAAAATCCAAAAAGGCAAAAAGAAGAAAAAATATTGAGCTCAAACAAAACAGCTATAGATGTTGCAACCAGTCACAAATTGAACAAACAGACAAGCATGCATAAGACAATTGTTAATAGACCAGAGTGCACTCAGATGTATTTGGCCAAGTTGAATTACAATAACTCTTTGACAGTTTTTAGGTTTGTAACTATAAATAGACTAGACAGAACTTTTTATAAGTCAATTAAGAGAGATCTCTTGTAATAAGAATCAGAGGGAATAAAAGCCTTTTACACCCATGAAAGCAAAGATGGGCCCTCGGCTGATGGTTTATCTGATTGGAACACCCAGCTGTACAGGCTTCTCATTGCTGCTCTGATAGCCACAGTTGTTTGGTAGCCACAGCTGATAGCCAAAACTGCTGTTCTGACAGCCACATGTAACTGTTCCCTCTAAAGGGACAGACTGTTAAGGGTAATTTTAACTATTTCCAGGGGTGTTGTGCTCAGGCCAGGTTTGGGTGTAGAAAGAGACTAGGTGACACTCTTTGGAACTAAGTATATATTCCAAACAGTGGGGGAGAAGGCCTGCCAAGGATCCGATCTGCCCTGCTGTGTATGTCCACCTATGACAGTTTCTTCCTGTTTTGAAAAGAAACAAAGGGAAAAAGGTGTCCTTGTCTATCACTCTTACTCTGTGCCCAATCTAAAGCGTGCCTCATACTTCACCCCACCCAGGGCCAGCGGTGGAGAACTGTGGGTGTGAGGAAGTGGCCAGAGCTGGCTTAGCCACTCTTCCTGTGCACCTGGGCCCCTTCCTTGTGATTCTGTGACCCTTGGACCATATTTCACTGTAGGCTTTCCTTTTTCAGAACCTCAGTTAGCATATCTCTGAGAATAGCGGCTGGCCCGGCAAGATATTCTGGAGAAAAATCATGAAAAGAGGCAGTTCTCTGGGGCCGGGGGCTGTGCCTATCCTTTAATACCTGTTTCTCTTTAAAGCTGTTATTAAACTCATAAGGTTCCCTAGGAATATTTTGTCCTATCAATGAATTTATCTGTGCTATAAAAACCAGTCAGTCTGTCCTGTGCTATGAAAACCAGTTAGCATCATTCTTGAGGGGAGAGGGACGCGAAATCAGTTAATGTCCAGTTCTGCCTAACAACTGAAAGGCAGATACATTTGGACCAAACCTTTTACATTTATTCTTTGAGAGTTTGAGGATTAAATCTAGGCCAGTTTTTTAGAATACGGCCCAGAGATAAATGAAGATCAGTTTCACTCTGGAAGAGTCCCAGGGAGGGGAAGCTCACCATTCTGGAGACTTGGTCCTGAAATCCAGCAGCCACAGAGGAGAGAATTGCCTTGGACCAAACACTGTTGTAAACTGTTTTACCTCTTAGGGGCAGGACAGGGGAGAAGGGAGAGAAGAGTGACTCTAAGTATGGCATAAGAACTAAATCCTAACCGTCTCAAGGGCAGAAAAACAATTAAGATAAGAGCTTTCCCAGGGCGGGTCTCTAATCCTTAGCAAAACATGCCTCCAGAGACAAAAGCTGTGATTGACTCCAACAGCATTGCCAAGAAGAACATTAAACAAATAATCAAAGAACCTGAATGGCTGCTTTTTAACCTTTGAAAGAGAGTAATAGAGAGAAAATAAAAGGACAGATTGGATGTGCTCCAACTGTATTGTTTAGGGCTGACTTTCTAATAAATTAATCAAAAAGTCCTAAAATTCCAGCCTGCAAAAGAGATCTGTCACCTCCAGGGACAGATAGAAACAGGTAATAGTCCAGAAGAAATCTGGGCCCTGGGCGCTAGGACAAAGAGGTCTCTGGAATATTTTGGGTTCTCTATCTAGTCACCTAGGCAATTTCCCACCATGGCAGTGCTGGCTAGGGTCTACTTAAACCCCCTCTGAAAATATGTATCTCCGGGTATCTGTAATACACTTAAGAAGCTCACAGATTGAAGTCTGTACCCCTTGTCTAGCAATCACAAATTACATGTTAGTAAAGGCACATTTATCAGTTTTTCCTCACACATACATGACAGAAGAGAAAGGCTGACTAAAACTTTTTTCAACCTTAGCATACGTAAGGCACAAGTATAAATCGCTCCTCTGATAGCTGTTCTTGTGTGTTAAAGGCAAACAGTTTTTTGTAAGCTGCCTCAGCCTGACCTCGTGAGGGACAGTTCGCCTTTGTTTAGAAAGTGGTCTAGTGAACCAAGGCGTTCCAAAGCTAACTCCTAGTGAGTTGGCATGAAAAGAACTCATTCACATGAGCGGTTCTCTCTTAGACCTTCGACCTGGCAAAACTTTCTCAGGAGATCTAGAGGATTATTGTTTTTGTTTGTTTCTAGCCTCATAATGTATCAAGACATATCTGAAGAGGGTGACTATCTTACTGGCAGAGAAAGAGAAGTCCAAATCTGTACCTCAACTCTTAATGGAGGTTTAAGAGAGGGCTCTCAGTTCACTCTGGGACAGAGGATACCAGGAGATCACTGAGAGAGTTTTACCTCTTTCCTCACTAAGGAGTGCAGGTGGGGACGACAGAGAAGCGGAGATTTCTCTGCTGGTTACCCAGTCAGGCTGTCAAGACTCAGCTTCCACTGAGGAGCCTTTGGGTGCCTGCCGGGGAGTCTCCACAGCCATGGCCCTTGAGGTGCTCTCCCTAGCTTTCACAGGTGCCACACAACCAGAGGTCTGTCTCTAGAAAGGAATCCAGCTGCCTGTTTGGCTATCATTCCCACTGGCTTCAGTGGGGGATTAACCAGAAGGTGCTGGGGAAACCTGTCCTCTGCTTTGAGAGTGGCGGCTGCTCTAAGAGCGATTAACTAGCTGGCAGAGTAACCACTGTTTCTTAGAGCTCTATAAGGGACAGATAAAGATTATGTGCATGTATATTCTTCCGATATAATCCATGTTACAGCATTTTACAAATTCACATTTTTGGTTAGTATCAACATCTACTAGGGGAGCACCAATCTTACCTATCCCCAGCACTACTGTCTAAAATAAGACAAGCCATCCTGTAACCATCAAACAAGTCAAGCAAGGAATACAAGTAAATTCCGCAACTAGTAAGTCTAAATGCAGCATAAAAACAGGAGTACGAGACCCTGCCTGCAAAAATAAAATGTCCCATAGGACCTTATTTTAAGTTAAGCACTGCTTTAAGTCCCTAACTCAGTCACATTTTGAGGTTGGCGGGGGGATAAGTCTTCAATATACTATTCAGGCCTTAACACACCTCAAAGGTGGCCCCATAACCCCTACTGCCACTGTTAAGTCAGCTCATCCTGCTGGACCCTCTCAACAACCCCTGAGGGGGCAAAGTAGGAATCATCACTCACTTTGCATAACAAGAAGCTAGTTTGCAATGTTGATGGACTTGTCCTAGATCAAGTGCCATTAGCTGGATGTAGATAACACTGTCTCCCAAACTGCCTATAAAGTGGTAGCTGTGGGAATGGTTATGAATCTGTCCATCAAAAAGTTCAACTTGGCAGGTTAAGAGCACAGTTAAATTGCTACATTACAAAAATTCCAGGGGTGAGGGTGTAGCTCAGTGGTAGAGTGCTTGGCTAGTATGCTTGAAGCCCTGGGTTCCATCTCCAGCACCATAAACAAATAAACAAAAAACCCCTCAAAATCTAACAGCATAAAATAATCATTTATTATGCTCACAGGTTTGCTGGCTCATAAACTCAGAGAATAGCAGGGCATGATACATCTGCTCTGCAATTACTGAAGTCCTAGTTGGAAGAGTTGAAGTGCCTTGCCACTAGAGGGGTCCTCATTCACATGTCTGGCACGTGGGCTGGGGACCATCCACTTTCATGTGACCCTTCCATGTGGCTTCCCTGCATGGACTAATTTGAGCTTCCTTATAGCTGTGTTCCATGTGTTCCATGAGTGTCTCAGCAAAGCAAGGAGAAGCACACAGAAGTAACATGGTACAGCCTAGACATGAGACTCTCTTCCACAGTACTCTAGTGGTTGATAGCTGCTAAGATCCACCCAACTTCAAGAGGAGAGATGATGAAATCTACTCCCTTGTGGGAACAGCATACTGCAGCATACTGCAGCTCGTACTGCTGGAGGAGCTTGGCAGTTGGGACACTGTGTGGGCATCTTGGGACATGCCATTCATACACACAATTCTCCTTCCTCAGACTTTGCCTGTTCACTCTAGGGAATCAATATGGGGTAGTGCAGAACACTGACGGCTAATATTCACACACTGTTTGCTCTATATCAGACAAATATCATAGCCTAACAAAGTAAGTGCTGTGGTTTTATTCTTTTTTATAGCCCAGAGTTTATTTTCAGCCAAAGTTCTAACTTATTTAAAGGCCTCCATTATTGTACTTAATCAAAGATAAGCTTTTTGAAAATCAGAAGACCTGACATAGTCAGCAACCAGCTCTGTCTGAATGGGACAAGTCCTTTACTTTTCTAGACATTAGTGTTCACATCTGTTAGATAGGATTTTTGCACAAGAATATTTTAGGAATCATCCAGGGTGACCTGCAATTCTATGGCTACATTACTCTATGTTCAAAATAAGCTTCTGGTGCTTACAGCATTCCGTGCTCAAAAAAAATTTTTGGATGTTGTAAGATGGTTTAATACTACCCCGCCCCCCAGCAAATAAAACAAACCTTTCACCCAGAGTGATAGTGCTTTGACAGTAGCTGGGCCCAACGTATTACTTTCATGTTTATTTCTTTAATGCACGTATGGTGTGTACTATAGCTCTGATCAGACATTGTTCCAAATCCTTTTTGAATACCATCTCATTCATCTTCGCTGCAACAAGAAGAGGGAAGAATCTCACGCAGTGTAACCATTCTTGGATGATATAAGCACTGCCCAGGGTTTTGGAATTGGACTGTGATGTAGATTCATTACCAAAAATTGGGAGCATTTAGACTTTCTCAAGGCGCTAAGTTTCTTGTGGAGTGCGTCTTACCACCCCGGAGATCTGCAAACCTAGCCACCAGATCCCAATGGGGCACTTCGGGGAGCACAGGACGCTCTGATTTCAGTGTCTTTGCAGGAACTGGGAGCAAGTAGTCCCCTAGCGAATTATGTCAGGCGAATTCTCAGACCCACGATACCTGCAGGCTGAGAAGTGCCGAAGGTAAGTGTGGGGAACATGGCGTGGGTCATGTCACGTACGCGATGACGTCACAGCACGATGGCGGCTGAGGCAAGGAGTTTTTAAAAACTCTAAGAGAACAACACCCTAAAAAGCTGATTAGTTATGCCCAAGAACAGATGGCCAGACTACTGCAGCTGGAGTGACAAATAAGATGGTTGAAATTTCACCACAAAAACCACAAATAAAGGGGCCGGTGAGATGGCTCAGCGGCGTAAGCGCCTGCCTTGCAAGCGCGAGGGCCCGAGTTCGACTCCCGGAACCCACATACGAAAAAGGGGCCGGTGATATCGCTCAGCGGCACGGGTGCCTGTTGGCGCACGAGGTCCTGAGGTTGACCCCCCGGTACCCACAAAAAAAAAAAAAAAAAAAAAAAAAAAACACCACAAATAAAGAGGAATGAAAGAGCTGCTAATCAGACGCGATCCTTTCCAATGAATGAATGGCTGATCTCTCACGAGCCTCGTACTCCAGCCTCAAGGGACATGGATTCTGCAGGACCTCCTTTGGAAACAGGGTGCTCTCCCAGCCTGCCTCAAATTGGACCTGGACTTTGTTCAGTGAGTGACTTGAACTCAATTTGATCTCATGTTCATGAGTGACCAGGATCAGGACCTTATACCTGTTTGTGCCTTATAGAGTAAGGGTTTGCTATGTGAACTGATATCAATAAGCCGTGCATTCAAAAGACAGTATTTGTCAGTGGTCTGATCTGTTCACATCCCTTACTCTTATAAGGTGCTCCCGACAGTGAGACCCTGAGACATTCTTCAGCGTTCACACAAGGGGTCTTGCGATCAGTGTGAGTTCTCACCCCCTCTCCTCCTCTCTGCCCTGATGTCAGTCCAGTCCAGTCCCTTTCTCAGGTCATCCTGGGACCCAAGGAGAGTACCGTAGTCTGCTAAGCGCCAAGTTTGGGCCCTATCCATGAATCTTCCTATTGGCCTCATTCTTCTCTACACTGTCCTTACATTTTTCCCCATCACATGGTCACCTAACCAAGCCCCACCTACTACAACTGGCCGTAAACACCCAGTAACAATTGTCAACCAGGGAGCACATAGACGTCAAATCTGCAGGACATGCGTCAGAACATCTGGGACCAATAGCGAGCTCTGGGACGAGGGCAGCTCCACCCCCTAACCTCAATGCTGTTCCCGACGTGCATTGCCTTTCCCTAGTCCCTGCGGCTTCTGGAACGTTCCCTTGTAGCGCTTGGTGCCACTCCTTTAACCCAGCTAGTATGGCCAGGGGCGGGAGATGGAAATAAGGACTGGACCTGTGCAAAGTGCAGAAGCAAAAGGAGAGAGGGAGAGGCCAGTTCAGTGATGGAACTCTAGGCCTCATGCACGAGGTGAACCGCGATGGCAATAGGAACCTTAGGGCAAAGGCGGCAGTGAGCTGCCTGGGCAGCAGCATCCCAAGGAGCCGGGGCATTTGGCTTGCAAGTGGTTCCTCGGCCTCAGCACTGGTGGGCACGAATGCAGTACTGTTTCATACCATGGCACATGGAGGAACCAGAACGTGTTTTCCAAGGGACTCGATACCCTGATGTGCCCACAACGTACATGGCAGGCTCTAGAAGGCATCCAGTCCTCCCGGGGTTCAGGCTCATTTCAAGGTTTCTCCCTCTTCTGGTGCATTTCCTTCCTTTCTTGAGTCAAAAGGTACTGGGATTTTCACCTACTTTTCTGCTGGGGGTACCTTTTGGGCTCAAAGTCAGTATTTCATGCAGTATTGACGTGAATCAAGTCTGGAAACTGGTTTGTGATCATTCATTTTGTTTCATTTTTAAATTGTGGTAAGGGCCGGTGAGATGGCTCAGCGGCGTAAGCGCCTGCCTGGCAAGTGCGAGGTCCCGAGTTCCACTCCCAGAACCCACATAAAGGGAAACAAAAAGGGGCCGGTGTTATCGCTCAGCGGCACAAGAGCTTGCTGGCAAGCGCAAGGTCCTGAGGTCGACTCCCGGTACCCACATAAAAAAATAATAATAATAAATTGTGGTAAAAGTCCCAGTGCCACACACAAAAATTGTGGTAACATAGAAACATAAGATGTACAGTACTATCTAAACGACTTTTGAAGTCTAGATTTCAGCAGCCTGGAGCTTTTTCATGTTGTGCAAACAGATCTTCAGAACACCCAGCTTGCCAAAATAAGCCTCTATACCCACTAAACAACTCCCTCTTTCCTTTTCCCCCAGCCCCTAACAGCAACTTCTGTCATTCTACTTTCTTGTTCTCAGAATTTGACTACTCTAGGTACTCATATAGTGAATTCATACAGTATTTCACTTTTGGTGTCTGGCTTACTTCACTTAGCACAATGTCCTCAATGTATATACCGGCTGTAGCTTGTTCAGAAATTCTTTCTTTTTTAAGGCTGGATAGTGTTCCATTGTATGGATAGGCCCCATTGTGTTTTAGCATTCATCTGTGCAAGGACATCCGGGTTGCTTTTGCCATGTGTCCCTTGTAAATAGTGTTGCCATGACATGGGTGGAAAAAAATCTCTTCAAGTCTAGATTTTTGATTCTTGGGTGTATACCTAGAAATGGCAATGCTGGATCATGTAATAATTCTATGTTTAACATTTTAAGGAACCACCAGACCTGCATAGCGGCTGAACTAATTGATAATTCCACCAACAGTACTTTAGGGTTATGGTTTCTCCATGTCCTCTGTTTTTTGGGTTTTGATAGTAACTATCCTAGTGGATGTGAGGTAATAACACTGTGGTTTTGACTTGTGTTTCCCTAAGTGATTAGTGATGTTGAGGACCTTTTCTTGTGCTTTGTTGTCATTTGTATATCTTCTTAGGAAGAATGTCTCTTTAACTCCTTTGTTCATTTTTATTCCTTATTAACTAACTTATTTTTTGTGGTACTGGGAGTTGAACTCAAGGCTTTCATACTGAGCTAATCCTTAGCCCTTATTTTGAGATGGGGTTTCACTAAGTCACTAAGTTGCCCAGGCTGGATTTGAACTTGTGATGCTGCTGCCTCACCCTCCCACAGTGCTGGGATTACAGGCATGCATTAGCCAAGACTGGCTTAGTCTATTTTAAATCTGGAGGGGTATTTTTGTTATTGATTTATCAGTGCTGTTTTTATAACCCCTTTTCAGATAAATGGTTTGCAAATATTTTCTCCTATTCTGTAGGTCACCTTTTCAAACTTCTGTATCCGTTGATACACAGAAGATTTAATTTCCATACATTCATACCTGATACATTGATCATGTTCATCCACCCTCGTACCACCTCGTACCTCTTCCCCTCTCTCCCCCTCCCTGGTAGTCCATCTTCTTTCAGGTCTTTTTTTTTTTTTTTTTTTTTTTTTTGTCTTTTAAGTTTCCACATATAAGAGAAAATATGTGATACTTGTCTTTCTGTGATTGGCTTACTTTGCTCAACATGGTGTCCTCCAGTTTTATTTTCTCACAAATGACAGGATTCATTCATCTTTATTACTGAATAATACTTCATTGTGTATTTATACCATATTTTCTTCATTCATCTGTTGGCAAAGTAGAGAGACAAGTCCATACCATTCAATAAGAACTCGGAATGTAGATGGTCTTAAATCTCTGGCTTAGGATATTATTTTTCATTCTTTCATTTTCAGTCTCTGTATGTCTTTATGGTTAATATGTTTCTTAGAGATAATGTAATGTTGGGTTCTGTTTTTATTAAATACATTCAGCCAGTTTGTGTCTTTTAATGGAAGGGTTAAGACCATCTGCATTCAGAGTTGTTATGAAAGGTAAGGAATTGTTCTTTCATTTTGTTGATTTTTTCCTAGTTGGTTTGAATATTTTTTGTTCATTTCTTTCTTTCTCATTCATCTTTGTGGTTTCATGGATGCTTTACTGTGTTGATAATAGGTAGTCCCTATCAGGTGATGGGGGTCTCCAAGGCATTGTTGATACTGGCTTTGTTACTTGAAAGCAATTCTGATACTTGCGCAGAATGTGGGCAGCACCAGCCATAGTTTCTCTCTGGAGCTTCTTAGGCTGCTCACCCTAGGGACAGGGGAAGAACTGGAGCCACAGGGCTTGCTCAAGCCATCCCCTGATGCCTCTGAAGGGGGATGGGGACTAGTGGAACCACAGAGTTCTGTACTGAGAGGGAGGTGGTGGGAACTGCCTGGTCTGCCACCCTCAATCTTGGTGCCCTTAATCCTGGCACCGCACGAAACCACCTGTCTTGTTATGCCCCTAGTATCAGAGGACAGGCTCTTCTCAAATCCTCTGATTTGAGAGGGCGGTGCCCTCTACTTCCCTCTGTTTCTCATTCTGTGGTCCCCACAGCATAGAACTTTCAGCAAGTTTATGTCAAAGTCACACCCCTGACCCGAGACTAGTGAGGCAGCTATCACTGAGGCAATGCAAGGAATGACAGAGGGGTCTCAGATATGGGAATATGCAGGGGTTTCTCACCCCTAAAGCAGTACAGACTCAGACAATAGGTCCCTTTTCAAGATGGCTTCTGGCTGCAGCACTGTGGGAGTTTACTGGGAGATGGTAGTGAACTTCTCTAAACCCAGCCTGCTGTGCAGACTCTAGGTTTTATCTGTTTACACTATATGTCTGCAAGGTGCCAGCTTCTGGACCAACAAAGCCCGCTGAGACTCTTTCACCTTTACCCTTGCAGAGGGGAGAATCCCCCTTCCCTGGCCTTGGGGCAGTGTTACAGGCAATAGTTTTTTTTTTTTTTTTTTTTTTTTTTTTCTTACTCTGCTGTTGAATTCTAGTGTTTTCCTTTGGTTACTCACCTCAATATGTAGCCACACATTTGTTGCTTTCATTCTGTTGCATGGAGGAGCAGGCAAGTGCTAGATGATGATCTTGCCATTTTGTCCCTATCAGCTTGATCTTATTCTGTAGTTGAGGAAAATAAGGCACAGAAAAGTGAATTGACCAATCTTAGATTAAAATGCTAATAAGTAGAAGGACCAGGATGTGAACTCAGTCCCTCGCAAGCCTGCATCTGCCATCCTGACCTCTGTGTTTGTTGTCCAAGGATGATGGGATGGGGCTTGCCCAGCTAGAAATCACAAAGTAAAGCCACACTACATGTTTAATTTAAGAACAAACTGGAATATGAACCCACAAATGGATCCAAATGTATGCGAAACAGTAATATATGTGATGGAAAATAGTATTTTAAATAGTGGAGCAAGAATAAAGACTGGTCTTAGATCAACACACTTATCATTTGGAATTAAAAATTGATATCTTATACCATATCTTATATTATAATAAAGTCCAGATTAATTATTTAAGCATAAAAATAAATAAAACCATTAAAATACAACACAATGAAAAGAAAGATCAGTTGATTTTTAATATATACATAAAACAGAGAGGCCTTTCTAGCAATACAGTCAGAAACTGTAAAAGAGGACATGGCTAGATTTAATTAATAAAACTTTAAAAATTAAGTTTAGGATTGTTCAGCACAAAGTTACTGTAGCATAATACAAGGCCCTGAGTTTGATCCCTAGCACTGCAAAAATAAATTACCAACCAGGAAATAAATATATTGGTATCACACCCTACATATATAGTTTTTAGAAACTTGTAAGAGATGAACATCCTCCAAAATAATAGGCAATAACAAGAACAATCAACTCATGAATATACCCCAAAATAATAGGCAATAAGAAGATAGTCAGCTTTTACTATTTTAGAATGCTATCTGCATTCATGGACTAATTCGTGTTCTCAAATCAAGTGTTTTAAGTAGGTTCTATGTTTTCTGAACTTAGGAGATAAGAAATTGGAAGCTTATATATATATATTAGTCATTCCATTACTATAACAAATTCCTGAGATAATCAGCTTTTAAAGAGAAAATATTTATTTTTGGCTCATGGTGTCAGAGGTTTTAGCCCAGGATCAGTTGGCCCTGTTGCTTTGGACCTGTAGCAAAACAGCACATCATGGTGGGAGCATTTGTGAAGCAAAACCACTCATTCATGGCTAGGGAGCAAAAGAAAAGGAGAGATCAATGTCTCATAGTTCTCTTTGAGGGCATGCCTCCAATAACCTAACAACCTCTCACCAAGCCCCACCTTTTGGTTTCCACCACCTCCCAATAGGGTGAAGCTGAGGATCAACCCTTTAACACAGGGACCTTTGCGGAACCTTCCATATCTAAACTATAGCAAAGTGTAACTGAACTCCAAAGTCATCCAGCCAGAATCCCAAAAACCAAGCATCAGACATGAGCATTAACCCCTGTGCTGTAGGCTTCTCATGAAAAAATAAAAGCAGATGTCTAAATTGCTAAAATTATAATCTTAACATTTAATATAAATTCAATATAAACTTATGCAAATTTAGCACACATAAAAACACAAAGATCTTTTAAGTCCCCTCAGACTGAGAAACTTGAAAGACAAGTAACATCCAGTGTTGGTGGCACTGTTGCATGTTAAAAAAATATTACTCAGCAATACTTGTTAAAGCCCTGTGAGAAAAACTTTCTTCAGTGACTGTTGTGATAGGTGGTGGGACCATGGCAAGGGGATTGTGCAGTGGGGAGAGAGCCTGAGCTCAACTCTGAATATAGCTTGGGTAAGTGGGAATTTACAAGCAAGGAGCAGAGGGGGCAGGTTCAGTGGATGGAAAATGACTAAGAAGAACCATCAGGCATAAGAAGGATTCTATCTACACTGACCTAGGATTCTTGCTCAAAACAAGCCAGGGTGATCATACATCCCTGGGAGATCATGAAGGATGAGGAACTCGATCAGATATCTTCAAGGGTGAGAAGATACGGATAGTGTGGCATTCTTGCTAAAACTGGATTTTATAAGGAAGTACACAGATGAGCCTTGGAGAAGGTTTGGAAGCCTGAGTAAAGCATGGCCAAACAGAGAATCTTTGTCAGGGAAGAGGTACCATTACTATGGTCGGCAGACATGTAAAGCTGACTGCCTCTCTGGATAGGAAGAAGGGTGATGGGGAAAGGGAGCAGGTGCTGCTTTGAATGTTGGCACTGAAGATTCAGTTGTGGATGACTTCTGGCCAAACCAACTCCAAGATTAATCTTACAGCAGTACATAGAGACCGGGCTAAGGACTCAGTCTTTGCCACTCACTAGAACCTGGAAAGCCTGGAGATAGCAACAGTACTGCCCTTAAAATTGTGCTAAGGACCAAGTGAGCTGCGGAAGAGCCTGGGGTGTAACATTATGTCACTGTTAGATCTTAAAGCCATGATTTGATCTGTCAGCTTTCTGTCACTGTGACAAAATACCTGAGAAAATCAATGTGAACAAAGATTTATTTGGGCTCGTGGTTTCAGACCATACTCACTTGGCTGTGATGCTTCTGGGCCTGTGGTGAGGCAGAACATCATCATGGGGAGCATGTGATGGAGCAAAATGGTTTATCTAATGGATGGGGGGGGCCCAGGGACAAAATATACCATTCAAAGGCATGTCCCATGGGTTACTTCTTCCAACTTGGCCCCACCTCCTTACATTTCCACCACCTCCCAAAAGTGCCATCAGCTAGGGACCAAACCTTTAGCACATTGCCTTTGGGAGACATTTTAGGTACGAACTAAAACATCTTCTATTAAGGATTAGAGTGCGTATGTATGTACATGCATGTATGGTTGTGTATGTGATAGGTATACGCATCTGTGCATATGTTTGTGCATATGTATATGTATGTGTGTATTGTGTTTCCATATGTATCTATAATACATATGCATGTATTTCTCTGTGTGTATGTGTATATGTGTCTGAGTATATGTGAGTCAAGTTATGTGTATCTGTGTATGTGCTTATTTATGTGCGTATATGGATATGTGCATGTCTCAGTTATGTATGTGTGTATATGTGTATGCATCTGTGTACTGTGTATCCCTCTGTGTGTGTATATGTCTGTGTATTAATATGTATATATGTGTATATGTGTATGATGTGTGTATGTCTCTGTGCATTATGTATTTATGTGTATCTCTGTGTGAATGATATCTGTGTATCTGTGTATGGATGTGTGTATATCTCTGTGTGTCGTGTGTGTGTGTGTGTGCATATATATGTGTGTAGGGGAGGAGCACTGGAAGAGCACTGGAAGCTCTAGAAGGGAAGCACTGAGAAGGAGGTTTCCTCCCAGTGCCAGGACAAAGAGAACAGAAATGTTTGGTGTGAGAGAAGGAGCCAGGTCTTGCTCCATAGAGGCCCTGATGAAGCCCCCACAAGGCCTAAACCAGGTTGCTGACCTCAGCAACAAGGATGGGTCAGAGCCAGAAGGGGCAAAGGCAACAAAGGATTAGCTCATGGGCAGAGAGAAGCACTTGGTTAAAAAGTGACTCAGGTACCCTTTGTACTGGAAGCTTTGCTCTTCCTTCTGCTGCAGTATTGACTGGTGTGTGGCTTAATTATTGATGTTCCAAAGTGAGTTAACTTCTTCCCTACAGACCAGTTCTAATTAATAAATGTGGAAGAAATGAGAGGCAAAGATGTCTGCTGGAAGACTACAGTAGTCATTGCTGCAAGCAAAACACTAATGGACATTAAAATTAATGGGCAAAAGTTTAAGCAGAAACAAGATCTCTGCAGAGTCTCAAAATGTCTGTCCTAAATATTTAGTAATTACAAAGGAGAAAATAGTAAGCATATAGTGGAGAGTTCTGGCAGGCACCACCTTAACCAAGAAATCAAGGTTAACATCACCAGATACAATACCTGGTGACATCATGTACCTACTAATACCACCACTGAGGGCACTCACGTCTATGGAATTGCCACAGAATTCCTACAAATTCCTGATGTCCGTTTATTAGCAAGCAGCAGGCAGACATACAAGAAGAGACGGTCCACAGAGTAACAGGCTCATCCTCTTTAAAAGCATCATCACAGCAAGGGAGGGCTGAGTCCCTGACAATGTAGAAGAAATGAGGGAGACCCAAGAACAGAACATTTGTAGGAGCTTAAACAGGTCTGGAACAGAGAAGGGAATTGGTGGGCACCTGATCAGAGCAAATTAAATCTGCCATCAGCTCCCAGGACTGTGGCAATAGAAGCTCTCTGCTGTTTAAAAAAAATTTTTTTTTTAAATTTAAGTTTATTGGTACAATTTAGGCATACATAATGACCATATTCATTATAGGGAATTTGTATCCATACAATGATATACCTTGATTCCTCTTTTTTCCCCCATTCCCATCCCCTCTTTTCAAACCCCCTTCCCTTCCCCATTAACAAGGAAGGAAGGGAAAAAATGAGAAAATAAGGATAAAATGAAAACTGAGCTTTGTGAACGAAGCTCTCAGCTTTGACAGATGCACCAGGACTGCAAAAGAGGTGACAGGAGGGAAGAGTAAGCACCTAGTATAGAGGAGCTCTCTGTTCTGCATTTGCAAATCTTTTGTGTAACTAGTGATCTCCAAAAGAAACATTTTTAAAAAGCGAGTTCACTATTAGAGATAGATAAGGAGCAGTGCATGCATGAATCTGCGCGTGTTCAGTGATCCTTACTGGGATCTG
Organism: Erethizon dorsatum; assembly: GCA_028451465.1. Taxonomy (NCBI): domain Eukaryota; kingdom Metazoa; phylum Chordata; class Mammalia; order Rodentia; family Erethizontidae; genus Erethizon; species Erethizon dorsatum. Next base: position 44,794,598 of record CM051825.1, read on the forward strand.
GCCTCAGGTGATGCAGGCACACATGGTCCATGTGGCATACTGTCACTGAGGCAAGATTGTTTCTGCATGATCCTCCAAAGGGGGCACTGAGGGGCATGCATGAGCCCTGTGGTGTTAGGTATTTAAATCCTGGCTGGCACACCTAAGATCAGACTTATCCCAGAAAGTGCAGTTTCTATGATCAGTTGGAGTGAGGACTTAGCCAAAGGACAGAATGTCTTACCCCTGTGGACATGTTCTACCCCATGTACATTTCCCAGATCCCAAGAAGGTGTCTCCAAAGTAACCTGGCTAAAATGGATCTCCAAACTCCACCCACCCCCAAATCTGCTCTTCCTCTCTTCTACTCAACTCAACAAATGGCCCCAAAGCTAGAGTCCATCTTGCAGCCTGTTTCCTTAACTCTCGCTTGTTTTTTCTGCCTCCAAAATCAAACTGTAAACATATCTGTCTCATCATCTCCCCCATTGTCTATTATCCACCCAGCAGACATGTAAATCTTTAAAACCTCAGTTGGATTAGCCCTCCTGTGATATAGAACCTACCAACAGTTCTGCCCTTAACTCTTCACCAGGGTCTGCTGTCTTCCTGCCCATCCCATCACCTGCATGACCATCCACATGTTCCCCCCATACCCTTCTCTGTGCTTTCACTGTGCACCTGCCTCGTCCCTCCTCAAAACTAGACTCAGATCCAGGGGCACATTTTCAATGATGCCTTCCCTGCTGGCTCCCTCCTGGCTCCCTTACTTTCCCTCATCTAATTTCATTTCCTTCATAGTAGTCATTCCTGCCTGGCGTGATCTTTTCCATTGATCCATGTATTTTTTCCCCATCTAGAACATGCACTCCATGAGTGTAGGGCCTTGTCTGTGTCCTGTTTTTATATCCTGAATCTTGAACAGGGCCTGGCACACAGCAAGTGCTCAGCAAATACTGGTCCAGTTAATTAGCTAAATATCTGCTTCCTTGCCTTAATTCTAGTCCCTCCATGGGCCAGAGCAGTAGTTAGGCAGGTGTGACATCCCCAGAGGTATTATAGAGTGGAAAGAAGTCAATAGGTGTATGGTGAAACAGTGAACCTACTGGAAGATAAAAGAGATAAAACACTTGAAGTCATAGGTATAAGCAAGAAATTCTTGAATAGAACTCCAGTTGCACGAGAAATATTTACAAGAATCAACAAATGGGATTATATCAATCCCATTCACAGTCAGCAGAGTGAAGACACAAGCTACAGAATGGGAAAAATTTTGCTAGCTGGTCTCAGACAGAGGAATAATATCAAGAATACATAAAGAACTCCAAAAAATTAGATCACCCAAAACAAAAGACCCAATAAAAAAAAAATGGGCAAGTGAAATGAATAGACACTTCTCGGAAGAAATACAAATAGCCAACGAACATGAAAAAACTGTTCAGCATCTCTCTGGCTGTTAGAGAAATGCAAATTAAGGCAACACTATGACTTTATCCTACAACAGAAAGAATGACAGTCATCAAGAAATCAAATAATAACAAATGCTAGCATGACTGTAGTGAAAAATGAACCCTTCTACATTGTTGGTGGGAATGGAAAGTAGTATAACCATTACAGAAATCATTATGGAGATTCCTCAAAGAACTAAAACTAGAAACTCCACTTATCCCAGCTATTCCCCTTCTGAGTATCTTCCCAAAAGAGCTAAAGACATCATATTACAGCGATACATACATACCAATGTTTATAGTAGCACAATTCATAATAGCTAAATCCTGGAAGCAGCCTGTATGTCCATCAACAAACTAATGGATAAAGAAAATGTAGTATCTATATACAGTGGAATACTAGTTGGCTATAAAGAAGGATAAATTTGAGACATTCGCAGGAAGATGGATACACTGGAAAATATAATGTTAAGTAAAATAAATCAGATACACAAGTTTAAATACCATATGGTATCTCTCATTTGAGTAAGGCAAAGTATAAGTAAACAGCAAAATAAAGGTTCGATACATGGAAACAGGGAGATGAATCTTTTGCAAATCGAAAGTGGTCCAAGAGTTCTAGGGCAAGGGGATGTGGTGAGTGGAATAGGAAGTAAAAAGATTTAGGATGTGTCATGTACATGTACCAAATACCCACAATGACTGTAAACATTATATGTTTTAAATATAAACTATAAATAATAATACTGAAAATGGGGAAAGGGGATCTAGAGATTGAAGGAGGGAGGTGGGTAGAGATGCAAAGGGGAATACAAAGAACTAAGATATGTTATGTACATGTACCTCCTCCTTAAGAAGAATGTGAACTTTATGTATTGCAAACATGTGCTAATAAAATAAAATGTTAAAAAAGTCTTTAGGGGAAACTTCGTGTGTATTACATGGGGTCACCTGGAAGCCCCTAATCCTTCAGTAGCAGCAGAACTCTTCCCAACTGTTAAAGAATGGGTGAGTACAGAGTCAGAGACCTCAGCTAGCATTCTTGGGAAGCTAGGCACAGTAGCCATTAACCAACTTTGGACCTGACTGGGCAGTGGATAATTTACTGTATATCCTGACAAGTCTGAGGCAGGAGAAACAGACCCAACAGTGGGGTGGAAGAGAGGGCAGCGAGCCCAGGGAGAGGCCCACCCTGGATGACAAGAATAGATGTTCTGTCTGTTAACTTTTAGGTCATTTAGGGCATGAAGGGAGTAAATTAGGAAGGAATTTCATCGTTGAGGCCTCAATCTCCTTTTGTGGAATTAAGAAGTGGTCTTATTGCTGCAATGGATAGAACAGTGAAACATTTCTTTGGTGGCCAGGGGCCTGTGGGTTCCTCTTGATCAGTTTCCCATGCACAGACCCTCCTAGTGATCAGTTTGAAGTGGGAAATACAGGCTTTGGAGCAATCTGAAGTTTGTTTTGGCTCTGGACCAGGAAGTGTCCTTATTACTATAGCTCCAGCAAGCTCATACAAGGAATTGGGGAGGAAATGGACAGATGGGGATTAAAAGAGAGAAGAAAACACATACAACAACTTGCTGGCAAGGATCCACCTGTCCTACCAGAATGAAATCCCTGATGGATGACAGGAGCTGAGCTGTGGCCCTAGGAAGGGCAGGGCCTCTTCAAAGCATTCCCTCCTTGATACTCTGGTAGCCCTGGGACTCCAGCCATCTTGCCTGCCAGCCAGAGCTGAAAGGCCTTCTGTCTCCCTTCAGGCTGGGGTTGAGAGCCAGTCCCAAGATAATGGAGTGAGCTGAGGGTTCTCGTTCAGAGCCTTTCCCTCCCTGGGAGAAGAGAGCCCTGATAGGAGGTGGGCTGGTCAGGTTCACACAGCCAGCAAGTGAGTCCTTCCTCTCCCTGGGCTGGGAACCCAGGGCTCTTTCCATAGTCCCCCGCCACCAGCCACAGGTCCAACCCATGCCTCCTAGAGTGATGACATATGAAGGGGAAACTAATGCTATTGGAAACATGTAGGTGTCATGCAAAAGAAGCCAGAAGGAGAATTTTAAATGTGGGAAAATACAATAAAGAATGTTAAAACATCATACTTTAACATTCTTAAAGCAATGAATAATTTTATAAAGAAATGTCAAGTATTCAATGTAACTCAAGATATAAAGATAGCACAGGAGAAATCTCACATTTAAGTCTCAAAATATTAGTGTTATAGTTTGAATTTTAAATGTCTCCTAGAGGCCATGTGTTGAAGGCTTAGTCACCATGGTACTGTCTGGAAGTAGTGGAACTTTTAGGAGGTGGTGGCTAGTGGAAGTTAGGTCATTGGGGTTAAGCTCTTGAAAGGATATTGGGTCCTCAGCCCCTTCCTGTCTCTCTCTGCTTCTTCTTTGCTTTGCTTCATCCTACACTCCCTGTCATAATGTTCCACCTCACATAGGTCCACAGTGATGGGGCCAAGTGACCATGGACTAAAACCATTAGCCAAAATAAACCTTTCATTCTATTAGTAGATTATCTTAGGTATTTTGTCACAGTTATGGAAAGCTGACTAACACAATTAGCAAAGTAAATTTAGTAGAATAAGAAAAGAATCCACTATGACAAAATAAAAAAGATTTAGCCAAAGAATGTAGGCATGGATCATTACATAAAATCCATCAGTGCAGTTCATTAAATTATTAGGCAAAGCAAGAAATAATCACCTCAAAGATTCCCAGTAAATATTTCATAAAGTATAATACTATGTTTAGTATAAAAAGCATTTGCTGATTAGGAATGAAAGAAAATACCCATAATTAAACAAATGGGATTTTATGATAACCAGTAAGAATCACTACCATACTTTCCAGGAAGTACTCAAACGGAGTATTGAATGTCTTTGAGAATTGAGTGGAAACCCTAAATATTATGACCACAGACATAAACATGTCAACATGCATTTGAAATTCTATACAAATTTTGAAGGGGGTTATGTACTGCTTGAGGCCTGTTGTGATCATTTTAGACATCCAAAAGTCCTGATGTAAGGACCCTGAGTTATAGGCATGTAGGTCAGAGAAATAGGAATAGGTATACATGCAGTTCTAGATTTAAATCCCAGCTCTGTCATCCAGCCTTGTAACTGTGGGCAATTTACTTAACCTAAACTTTATGCCTTAGTTTCCTTGCCTGAGGCTGACAATGGAACCCACTTCACAGTGTTGCTAGGAGGGTGAAGTAAGATTAATGTATGTGAAGTTCCTGGCATATAATAAGTGCTTGATAAAGTTTAGCAGTTGGCTGCTATTCAAAGTAGTAACATTCTTTTTGGAATAAAATAAACATTCCTAGCTCATCTATGATTATTTCATATTGCATAACAGATCCTATTCAATAAAGTGGCCTAGAGCATGATTTAAGCTATAATTATTAATATAGAAAAAGATCATTCTTACAGGGATGATTTTTAACCTAGGAAGTATTAGAAACTGTAAGAACTAACAAGTGTTCAATACATTCAACGTATTTTCTCTACAAAGGTAATAATAATAAGATATAAAGGGGACAAATTCTACCCCTAAAACAACAAAAACTTAGAAATGAACTTAAAAATAAATGTGACTTCTGGTCAGGGAAATTAGGGAGGAAAATAATTAGGAGTTATCCAGATTGGAAAGGAATAACTAATTCTGTCTCTATTCACAAATTATATACCTTCTACATAGAAAATCCTAAGTAATCCACTAAAAATTATTCAAACTAATAAATTCAGCAATTTTGTAAAATACAAGATGAATATACAAAAATCAGTTGTATTTTTGTGTTTGCAATGAACAATTTTTTTTTTTTTAAATGTGGGTACCGGGAGTCGACCTCAGGACCTTGCGCTTGCCAGCAAGTGCTTGTGCCGCTCAGCGATATCACTGGCCCTTTTCTTCCTTTATATGGGTTCCGGGAGTCGAACTCTGGACCTCGTGCTTGCCAGGCAGGCGCTTATGCCGCTGAGTTATCTCACCGGCCCACAATGAACAATTTGTAAATAAAATTATGAAAACAATTCTATTTACAACATTTAAAGGAGTAAATGCTTACAAATAAATTTAACAGAAGTATATAAGGACATGGAAAAGCAAAAGTTTCTACTACTAGACAATCACAACACAATACACAATGTTTCTGTTATCAAATGTGTAGAAATTTCTCCCTACCAAATTATCAAGCCATTCTCTAGCAGATTTTCCAGTGGACACCAACTAGCTGTTTTCTAATTCAGTTCAATTTTGATGCTATAAATCTGGAGATAGTGTCATATTGTATAGTTTAACGGCTCACAAGAGAGTTGCCACTTCAGATTATAATCGGAAATCTGAGCAACTTGTCCTTCTGAATGACTACAAGCAAGAGTTCTCATGGCACCCTTCATGGGTTTGATTAGAGCCATTTTCTGGAGTGGTGCACAGAATTCAGGGAAATACACTTGCTGGTTTATTATAAAGGACATTACAAAGGATACAGGGGAACAGCCACATGCAAAGAGTGAGGTATGCATTGAGTGAGGTATGTGAGGAGGGGCACAGAGCTGCTATGCCCTCTGCATGCATGCTGCCTTCCAGAATATCAACCTGTCCAGCTATCCAAAACTCCCCACATCAAATCCTTTTGGATATTTATGGAGCTTCATTACATAGGCATAGTTGGTTAAATGATTGGCCATAGGTGATTAGCTTAGCTTTTAGCCCCTGCTCCTCCCCAGAGGCTATAAATGCTCTAACTTGAAAATACATAGAAGAAAACACAGGGATAAATTTTCATGACCTTAGATTCGATGGTGGATTTTAGATATAATATCAAAAGCTTAAGCAACAACGAAAAATGGATAAATTGAACTTTATCAAAATTTAAAAATTTGTGCTTCAAAAAATACTTCAAAAAATGAAAAAATAAACACCAAATGGGTGAAAATATTTGCAAATGCTGTATCTGATGAGGAGCTTATATCTCGAATAGAGGAGGAACACAACTCAATAATAAAAAGATAGCCTAACAAAAAACAGGCAAAGGATCTGAATAAACATTTCATCAAATAAGATACACAAATGTCCCGTAGGCACATGATAAGATGTTGAACAGCTCAACGTCTTCCAGAATTGATAGCACATGCCTGTCATGCCAGTTACTCAAAAAGCTGAGGCAGGAGGACTGCCTGCAAGTTTGAGGCCACTTATGAGAGCCTGTCTCAAAAAGTGTATGTGGGGGGGCTTAAGGGCTCAGTGATAGACCACTTGCTTAGAATGTGAAAGCACTTGGTTTCAACCTCAGTATTAAAAACAACAACAGCAGCAACAACTCAAACCAGACAAACTAAAAACCAACAGATTTTCAACATCTTTAGGGGACTGCAAATCAGGATCACAGTGAGATATTCACTGGAATGGCTGTAAGTAGAACGTCAGGTAACAACCAGCATTAGCCAGTACTTGAAGAAATTGAGATTCTCATCAACAAGTGGGGATGTAAAATGGAGCGGTCACTTTGGAAAGCAGTATAGCAGTTCTTTAAGAAGTTAAACATGGGGCCGGTGAGATGGCTCAGCGACTTAAGCGCCTGCCCGGCAAGCGCGAGGGCCCGAGTTCGACTCCCGGAACCCACATACGAAAAAGGGGCCGGTGATATCGCTCAGTGGCACGGGTGCCTGCTAGCGCGCGAGGTCCTGAGGTCGACCCCCCGGTACCCACAAAAAAAAAAAAAGAAGTTAAACATAAATGTTACTATTTGACGCAGCAATTCTATTTCCACAAAAATTGAAATACATTTACATGAAAACTTGTATATGAATATGCATAACAGCCTGACTTATAATAGGCAAAAGGTGAAAACAAGTACAATGCTCATCAGATGACAAATGGATAAACAAAATGTAGTTGACTTATACTTGGCCATAAAAAGGAATGAAGTAATGATATATGTTTTATACATGATTAAATCTTAGAAAAATCATGCTAAGTGAAAGAAGCCAGACACAGAAAGTGACATATGAACCTATTTAAATAAAATATCTAGAATAGGAAGATAGGAAGTAGATTGTTGCCTTGGGCTAAGGAGGCTAGTAGATTGGGTGTGGTAAGGTATTAGCTTAAGGGTACGGGCTCTCTTATTTAAGAAAATGAAAATGTTCTATATTTGAATGTGGTGATGGTTGCACAACATTGTAAATATACTAAAAAGAATTGGAGTGTGCACTTTAAATGAGTGAGTTGTATGGTATGTAAATTGAATCTTAATAAATGTGTTACCAAAAAAATGAAGTAAATGTGCAAAAGAGTGAAGAAAGCAGTAATAACAAAAGCCAATGAAGGACATTAAAAAAAGGAATTAAGTAAATAGTGATTTTTAGTTTCTTGGAAAAGAAGACTCAACATTTTGAGGATAGCAGTTTCTTTCAAATTCATCTGTAAATTCAAGTCCATTCAGAATTCTAATGGAAGTTATTTTGAATTTGATAAATTTATTCTAAGTTTCATGGAAAGGAATAAATGTTTAAGAATAGTATAGACATTTTATAAATAAAAAAATAAGTGTTGTCTTTTTGTGTGTAAACACATATTATAAAGGTACAGTGATGAAAATAATTTTGCAGAGCACAGGGAAAGAGACAAACAGAACAATGGAGAACAGAGAAACAAGAACTGGCCTCCTGTATATGATAATGGTAGTAAAAGTGGCATTCCAAATTAGTGAGGTGGCTTATTTGTTAAATAATTGGGCTTAATGGCCCAAATTGTGTAAGTCAGATTTTTTCCACATGCCGTGCATCCAAATAAATTTTAAAAGAAATAAATGTTAAGTTGTGAAAAATAAACCTTAAAGGAATTAGAAGAAGATGTAAGAAACTAATTGATAAACTTGGTATTGAGAAGTCCATTCTCAGCCAGCTAAAGAGAGGTTGGATAGATTTGTTCACATAAAAACTAAAATTTCCACATGGCTGGAGGCCTCCAATTTAAGTGATGGAATGAGAAAAGGGTTTCAACATTTCAATATTTGAGAACATTTTAAGAACTGGAGTATACAAAATATTTTAAAACTCAAAAAAGAAAAGATACATCTGCAAGGCTCTTCAAAATCACGGATGTAAAAAAACACACGAGTTCAATTTAGCCTGAGAACATCTTTGTTTGCCATCAGAGATTTTTTAAAACAGAAATTTAAAGGTCTTCAGCAGGGAAGGTGCTCTTAAATTTAGGACAGGGTGCAGGGTATTGGGTGCTAGGTGCATGATCACTGGAGAGGGAGCTCAGCAGAGGAGAGCCTGAGAGCCCTGTAAAGACAGGATGGTTGTTAGATGCCGCTCTTTAGGCATCAGGTTCTGTCTTGAGTCCAGATGGGTCCAAGTCTGGATGATGAATCAACTTAATTTTTTTTTTTTTTTTACTTTATGGTGGTGTGAAAGCAATATGCACTCAATGGAATCCATACTTAAAATTTTAAATTTGGCTCTTTTGTCATGCTAGTGATATTTAGTATGATCCTCTGTGCTGCTGCTGGACAGTGGGAGCTGCAGCTTGCCATCAGTCACACTGTCACAAGAGGAAACAACCGATATTCTATGGTACACATGCAATAAATTACATGAGATATGCAACCCTTTATTATAAAGTAGGCTTTGTGTTACATGATTTTGCCCAACTCTAGGCTAATGTGTTTGAGCATGTTTAATGTAACCAGATTAAGATACGTGTTTAGTAGGTTAGGTGTATTAAGTGCATTTTCAACTTAATGACGGTTTCTATTTATACTGGGTTCACTGGGACATAACTGTCATAAGTTGAGGACCATCTGTACTTTTAAACACTGGTTCATCTAGTTGTAACTGAAACTTGGAGGGATTAACATAACCCAGGTAGTAGGTGGTAGAACTGGGATTGAACCCAGCCAGCTTCCTCCAGGGGCTGGCTTCTAACCACTTTCCCAAAGCTGCCATCTGGGCTTCCCTCCACCTTGTTTCTCACGCCAGAAATGAGTGCTCTCTTGAACCCCTGCTTCTCTCCTGTGACACAGGCCAGGTCTGTCCACGGATGGCAGATACCTACAGTACATGCGTGACTGCACATTGGGTACCCTGCTCTCCCTCTCTGGGCTGCCTGCAGAGCTCTCCAGCTGTTCTCTACTCCTTCACTGCCTCCATATTCTACTTTCCACATAGCAGCCAACAGTGATTTCTTTACAATACAGATCAGATCTGGTTACTCCCAGCCTAAAAGCTCCCAGCAGCTTCTCATTGCACTTGAAGTCCAGTGCTGCTCTTTGCAATGACACAGCTCCCTCTTAGTGTCCAACCTTAGTGCCACTCTGGCCTTACACTTCATTCTGATCACCTAGCACAGCACAGGTGCTTTCCTCCATTCTCCTTCTGCCTGATTCCTATTCACTCTTAGATCACCAGTTAATATTTATTCAAAGATACTTTTGCTCAGTATTTTCTAGGAATGAACCCAGGATGTGACAAGTAGAGTGAGAGAGGGGGCCACACTTTATACCTGTCATATCCCAGTGGTTCTCAGTATGACTCTTAAACTTGCTTCCAGCTCTGCTGGCATCCCCCTCAGAGCACTAGTCCCCCCACTGCCAGCTGCCAAGTTCTGTGGAGCACCCGGAACCACAGTTAGTTTCCTTCCTAGAGGCGTAATTTTACCATCCCATCCACCACAGTGCTTCATCAACGTATCCAGTTCCACAAGGCTCTGAAAGTAGATGTTTTGCTCATAATTGTTTGACAGCAAAACCTGAATTGAACTAACCTTATGTAGAAGCAAAACTCTACTCAAATTGACTAAAGCTTTATAGTTGTACTGTATATCCTCTTTGGTATGATTATTCATCATAGGTACCTAAGGAATGTTAATGTGTTTGATTATGGGTGCTGCCTCAAGCCCTGGAGGGAGTGTTGTGCAAGATATGTCTATCAAATTACCTTCTGTAGCATGACATAGTGTAAATTCAGAAACTTTCTGGCTGCCTGTTTCCATCTTCCAAAATGTTGCCTTCTCTTGTCTGCTGCAGTCTACTCCAGCTTTGTCCTGTGGACTTGTTGAGAATGCTTCGTCTTTTAAGGGTATGGGAGAAAATAGATATGCACATGATTTGGATGTGTTATATTTTATAGGACTGTGTTACTTTAAAAAGAGAGAGATGGAGGGAGGGAGGGAGGGGAAAGAGAGAAAAGCATTTGATTCATAAATACTCTTGGGAACAGTGCATCTCAGTGTCTTGTGGGGTGATCATAGTTTGCATCCCAATGAGAGGGAGATGGTCATTCTGTGCCTGCAGATATGGTGCCCCCAAGTAGGACCTGCTTATGAACACCCAGTCTGGAATGAATAATCTGACTCTAACCAACTAAAATGAGAAATGCATTATTAAACAAAAGAAAAAGGCACTGTATCTTTCAAAAATATTGTCATAAACGAAGAAGGGCTGAGGAAATGTTCCAGATTTAAGAAATTGATGACCAAATGTATTACCTAATCTTGAACTTGATCCTGCATTGAAGAAAAAAATACTATACAAAGATATTATTGGACCAATGGAAAAAATTGGCATACAGATAGTAGCTGGAGGAAAGAATGTATCAATGTAAAAGTTACTAAAATCAAAAACCACACAATGAATATGTAGAAAAATACCTTATTTTCAGGAAATACACACTGGAAAATATATAAGGGTAAAGGGTGATGACTATGCAACTTAACTTCGAATGGTTCAGAGCAAAACATTGTACCTTATATATACATACGTGTGTGTATATATGCATACAAGTATATGCAGTATTCCCTTTTATCTATAGGGGCTGTGCTCTAAGAACCCCAGTGGTACCTGCATTTGTAGGTAGTACTGAAACTATATATACTATATTTTTCCTATATATACGTATCTATGATAAAGTTTATGAATTTGGCACAGTAAGAGACTAACAGTAACTAAAGACAAAACAGAACAAGTATAATAATATACTGTAACAAACATTATGTGAATGTGGTCTTTCTCAAAATACCATATTGTATGACACTCATCCTTCTTGTGATGGTGTGAGATGACTCAGCGTCCATGGGTGAGATGAGGTGAGATAAATGGTGTGCCATTCTGACTGGTAAGATGGAATTTTGGGCTGTCCTGCTCCCTCCTACACGGGGTGTGAGTCATTCCCTTGTTTAATACATCGTAACTCTACATAGCACCCCTCATTTAGTCACCATGGTGGTGAACCTTGGTTGTTGACTTGAGTGTAAGGAGACTAAATGTTATACTACTACATAAGGATTACGTGACTACAAACACCGTGATATGAGTTATGTACATGGATGATGGCAGCAGCAAAAAGAAGAATCGGGTTTATGCACATATGGGGACTCCCCCTTTCTTCCACTTCTTTTTCTTTTTCTTTTCCTTTTCCCTCCTTCCCTCCCTGTCTTTCATTTGTTTATTTATGCCTGTGGTACTGGGGATGAACCCAGGGGCTTCACACTGAACTACATCCTCAGCCTTTTAGAAATAAATAAATATATTTATTGTTTGTTTGAGACAGTCTTGCTAAATTACTGTGTTGCCTGGGTTTAGCTTGAACTTGCTATCTCCTGCCTCAGCTTTCTAGTGCTGGAACTACAGGCATGTGCCAGCACACCCAGCAACAACTCTGTTTTTTATTCCATTCAGGCCCCCAACCTATCGTGTAGCACCACTGATGCTCAAGGAAGGTCTTCCCCATTCTGTTTCCTAACCCACATGCCAGTTTCTCTGGAAATACTCTTATAAACACTCAGAAATGTGCTTTACTAGTTTTTATGTTTCTCAATCCAGTCAAGTTCACAACTAAGATTCCCTATCACAGTGACTAAAGGGTGGATGGTATAATAGTGTGGATGTGTTGAACAAGGGCATAATTTATGCCCTAGGTGGGGTCAAGCAGGATGGCCCAAGCTTCCATCTTGCTGTTCAGAATGGTGTATAATTTAAAACTTATGAATTGCTTATTTCTGGAAATTTTCATTAATATTTTCAGACCATGTTTGACTGTAGATCACTGAAACTGTGGAAAGTGAAGCCTTGAATAAGGGAGGAGTTGTTTATGTGGTAATTATACATGTGTTGTTGAGAGTGGGAAATAAGGAAAATGTGGCAAAAGATTAACAATAGATGGCTCTAGGTAAAGAATAAAGGGTGTTGTTTGAACTATATATTCTTTCAGTTTTTCTATAAATTTGAAATCATCTCCATTTAATCTTAGCTTCTTGTTTTATTATCATTAATATTTCCTTCTACAGGTTCCTTGGTTTTCTAGAATTTTAATGAGATTACTTTATAAATGCTTTCAATAGTTTACATCTTGTTTCTGTTGTAGGTGATTTCAGCAAATATGCTCTTCTCTGTGAGTGGAGTTTCTGCCAACTTCTTAATGTGGCCTTTGATGAGCATGCAATCTCTGTCTCTGTTGATCCAGAATCTTTTCAGAGGCCCCTCTTTCCCATTTATTCATACTTGAACAAGGCAACAGGCGTCTGGGCCTGGTGCTCTTGGTAAACAGAGTAAATGGGTACTCTGGGTTCTCCTCCCTCTGTGTCTTCAGAGGGTTACTTGAGTCCATATCTTGGCAACTTCTTGGTAGCATGGCAAATCTAATGTCCTGAGTCTCTGCTGTCCTTAGAATGGGGTCTCCTGAGATCCAGTGGTATGGTGGTATTTCTACAAAGGACTTGGTTTATTCTAGCTTGTAGCATTCTCTGGGACTTTCTTTGCCAGAGGACAACTATCACTCAGAACGCAGGATTTCTGGCTCTCATGGACACCATAGATGTGTCACTTGTCATTTCTCAGAGGACTCTTCTTGGGTTTCCAAGGTAGTGCTGGAACTGGAGCATGGTGTGGGGGAGAAGAAAGGCATGGAATAGCAGGATGTCCACATGCAGCTGTCACACTGGGCCCAGGGGAGCCTCTCATGGGCCATTGAGCAATATTTCTGATTTACAACACTGTCAAAACTTCACTATGTTTCATAAGAATTGTTCCTTCAGTGTTTGGGTAAGGGAAATTGTGTCAAGAACTTCTGAAGTTTGCTCTCATGCTTAGTGTTAAACTGTCTTTCTTCAAAGAGAAAGCACTCCCTGGATTCCAGAGAAGAAGAGAAGGAAGGGAGGGAAAGAAAAGGGAGGAAGGAAGGAAGGGAAAGAGAGAGGGAGGGAAAGCAAGGGAAGGAGGCTCAGAGGGAGGAGAGGAGCAGGCAGAGGCCGCTGAAAACAGCAAGGTTGGCTAAGAAGGGTACGGGTTTTTGTCTGTGACCAGACTTCCGCCTAGTGATGTCCTCACCCCGATTTGCTGGGATGCCCGCTCAACTGAGCTTCACATCATGCCAGGGTTAACGTGACATTTGGGATTCTTCCTGCCCTGTTTTTACCCCACAGTGTAGCAGATTCTTAATAATGGGCAAAATCGTCACCAGGCTATTAGCTATTAGTCTTCCTTCCTCCAGTGGGTGGTGGAAGGAGAAGCAGAGGGTTTTTCTATTCTTCCATGGCAGAAGTGCCATGACTTTCAGTCAAGGAGACCTAAGGGGGAAGAGCAGGGTTGGGCTGAGGGAGGGGTGGGCCCAAGGAATCTGTCATCTTCCTGGAGGCAGGTGGTGGACCAGGCTCTGTGGTGAGCTCTGTGGTTGGCAAGGCTTGGAATGTTCTAGGGGAGAGCACAGCAGGTAGAGACAAAATTTGCATGAGACTTGGGTCAGTCCAAGGCCTGGCAGGGATGGTCACTGGAAAAGGCACCAGAAAAGACTCTTTATAAAGAAGGATCTGATGTTCTGCAGAGTGCAGGCAGCAGGCAAGGGCCAATGAGGGAGGAGTACTAGAATCACCCTCTGGTCTGAAGACAAAGGAGGGGAAGCCACCCCTGAAAATGAGCCCATAGGGTCAGAGTGAGGGCAGAACAGCCCCTGACTTGTACTTCTCATTCTCCTGCTCTCCAGTGTCAGAGTATCCCCACATCCAGCATAAATGCAGCTTGGTACTCATGGGATGGAGGGTGGTCAGGATGGGAGCCCAGGAATATTGATGCCTATTGAATGCTGACTGTATGTCAGGCACCATTCTGTGTGCTTCACATTATTAATTCACTCAATGCTCACATACCCATATTAGCAAAGGGTTATTTATGATACCATTGCATAGAGGAGGATGTTGAGGTATGGTCAAATCCCCATGAGGCGGGCACTGTTATCTTTGCTGTGCACCTGGGAAATCTAAAGCACGGAGAGGTTTAGACTTTGTCTGGGAAGAGTAAACTGGGATTTAAATCTAGAGAATGTGGCATCAGAGAATGTCCCCCTAGTCCCCACCCTTGGGCAAGCCTGGCTGGGGGCTCAGGGGTTATTCCAAGGGGATCCACCTCCAAAGATCTTGCATACGTGATGTCCTCATTTTTACTTTCCACTTCCGCTCCCTTCGATGCCCGCAGTCTCTCCAGACTGATTGTTCTGCCTTCTGTACCTGCTCAAGCCTCCAGGTCTTGTCCGGACTTCTTCTCAGGTCCCTCTGATCTTTCAGCTCTTCTCACTCATCCTCACATGCATCCTGAACCAACCTCTGCCATGGATACCTTTTGCCTACAGCAGCATCTCCCAAATTTCAACCATTTCCTTTTCAAGGTCATGATTTTCCTCATGTACTTAAACCACCTGTATTATTATGTACTTAACCTTGTCCTTCAAATCAATCCACTTCTTGAATATATTTGAAAAGAAATCTCATGTCTCTCCTATAAATGGAAAACCAATACTTTTCCAATCAATCTTAAATAAATAGAAAACTATTCAAATGTAAAATTTACTCACTCAGGGTCCCCCTATAACTAGGAACTTTCCTTCATAGCACCATTTGAAATTATGCATTTATTTGCGATGACGTATGTGGTAGGCTGTAAGCATTCAATCTTTCAATGATGAGTAGAAGCAAAAGAAAATAAATAGCCTGAGATGAAGAAAATACTGAAAAAAGTACAGAAGATCATCTCTCTGAAAAGGTTCTACTTCAAGTCTAGACAAAAGTCAAAAGACCTCTTCTCATGAGTTACAGTTTAAATGGACATCTCCAGGTTGATCTGCAGTAATATTGGCAGCTTCTCAAAACCCTTGTTCATCTTCTTATTTAATTGTGAGTTGTCTGTCTCTATCACTATGACAAATACCTGAGATATTAAACTTATAAGGAGAAAATGGTTATTTTGGCTCACGGTTTTAGAGGTTTTAGTCTGTGGTCTATTGGCCCTGTTGCTTTGGGTGAGGCAGTACTTCATGGTGAGAGTTCATGGGGGAAGTGAAAAAGAAAGAGAAGGGGGCCAGGGTCCCAGTATCCACTTCAAGGACATGCCAAGGAAGTTAGTGACCTAACTTCCTCCCACTAAGCCCCATTTCCTGAAGGTTCCACCTATATATTTCAAGCTATATCAAACTCCATTAAGCAAGGGCTTTCATTTGTTTTTTTGTTTGTTTGTTTTTTACAGCTGCTAGATACATTTTTACTACCTGAATGAACATACAAGTTTCATCTTTCCCTGTGTTCTTGAGAAGTCAGGAGGGCTCTACTCAGAGCTACAAGATAGATTCTATTGTTAATGCAAAGATCTAGTCAGAGCTACAAGATAGATTCTATTGTTAATGCAAAGATGGGATTATATTTATCAACAGAATGAAGTTTTAAGTGGTTTTCCATTTTTTTTTTTTTTTTTTGGTCAGATCCATTCACCTTTTCCCTTATTGTTTCAGCCTTTGGTTTCATATTTAATAAGCTCTCCCTTCCCCCCAAGATTACATAAATATTCTTCTAATGTTTTTATGGTTTCATGTTACATTTGATTCTTTAATCCATCTAGAATAAGAAATAGAAATCTAGCTTTATCTCATTTCAAGGGGCTGGCCATTTGCCCAAGCTATTTATTGAAAAAAGCCTACACTTGCTCACTGATTTGAAAGGTCATCTTTTCATATATTAAATGTTTGTATAGCTTTAGATTGACATGGAGATTTCCTATTCTGTTTCTTGCATCAGGAATTCAAAGTTTAAAAGATCTTATCATTATCATCTGATAAGATAAATCTTACTCCCCACCCACTTTGTTTTCTTTTCAAATACTTCTTGCTAAAAAGTGGACATCTTTATAATAATGTCTTTCTGTCTGGGGCCATGTTGTATCCCTCCGTTTACTAAATAGTTTATATGTTTCAGGTAAGAGTTGGAGATTTCTTACTTTAGGTCCTGTGTGTGTTGCCTTGTTTAGTTTACTCCTAGGAATTTCTAATTTCTTATTGAATTGTGAATGGGATCTTTTTCTCCCCAATATATTTTGTTACAGCTATTTTGGGGCATTTGGCAAGCCACAAGTTTTTGTATATTTATTTTGTAACTGGCTACTTACTGAATTCTCTTTTCAATTGGAATAGCTTCTTTCCCCCTGTGGCTTTCTTTGGATGTTTTGCTTCTGTACACTTTTGTGGCACTGGCATTCTTGGGGGAAGGCTGGCCCTCTTCACATGGCCTTTATACTGCAGCTTGGGGAAGAGACACTTTGCCCTCCGTGAGCATTCAAGAGCACATCTCCAAGCAAAATATTTTTTCCGTGAAAGAGCTTGTTTTATGTCAGTATTTTGGTCAAGAATTACGGAATGTACTTCACAACAAGTTAAAAACACTGTTTTTTAACACCAGACCTTTTCCAACAAGATCAACAACAAATGTGTTACTTTTCTCACACCTTGGACATGTAGGAAAATGTGTACTCAGGGCGCTGGCCCGGCACCCGCCTGGGGAAGGTGCCAGGCTGGATGAATGCTTTGGGCAGGGGCTCGGCTTGCTCTTGTTTGCTGGACTTTGAATAGCTGCTAAGAGTCTCTCCAGAGCTCATAGCACCCCATGTCCATGGAGCGAAAGCCAGGGCAGCTGGCAGGCTTTACCCAGGGGGATGGCTCTTTGTGCAGTGCAGAGAGAACTGTTTGAGTCTCCCCACTATGTGCATCGCTGCATGTTTTGTTTGCATCATCTCACTTAGGAGCCATGTAACCTGATGAGGTAGTGCCACTTTCAGAAGAGGAACTGCAGTTTCCTCCAGGCTTCATGGACATTCGGGGACAGAACTTGGATTTTTATCTCAGGACCTATATTGCTGAGGACCTTGAGCTTTTCTAAAAAAATGAGTTATACTTACCATTATTTAAATGTATTTGAAATTAAAACAGAGAGAATGTTAAACCACAAAAACACATGGCAAACCTCTCATCAGCTGTCACACCTCGTGCCTGAAGTTGCTGCTATACTCTCAAAAGCAAATGAAAGTGAGGAAAGGAAGTAGTATCAAAGTATTATCACTTTGAAGACCCCTTCAAAACCCCCCTCCGGGGGCTCCAAGGCACTCTGGACCACTTTGAGAACAAGTTAGTACTTTCAACTCCTGAGAACCAGGGCTGTTCTGAGAACAAATCAGGACACCTTAGAGTTTCTGTGTTGGAAAGATGGGTTCAGATGAGCCAGTTGTAATCAGGACAATGCAAGGAGGATGAAGTTGATAATTAGGGAGAATCAGTACTTGTTTTTGGAGTGACTGCTGTGTGTGGATAAGGTTCTTGGTGCTGGCTCCACCCTGTTTTCTTCAGCCTGATGAGGGAGGCACCAAGACCATAGTAGCCCATTGAAACTGAGAGAAAGAAAAAGGCTTGCCCAAGATCACATAGCTGGTGAATGGCTTCAGGAGGCTGAGCAGGCCTAGTGACCTGCTAGGATGACTCTCAGTGACTTCCCAACCCTTGTTAGCCCATGGGGAGGCCCTTAGCTAATGTTTTGGCCTGATGTTTAATGGACCAAGCAGGGACTGTTACGGCTCACTCTTTTCTACTCCTTCCATCACTCAGTGAACACTTAAGAATCTGCTCTGTACTCTGCAGGTCAATCCAGGAGGCAGGTATTAACTAATGGTTGAACAAATATGGAACACTGGCCTGTGCAAAGTGTACTCATCTCTCCAGCTTTTGAAAGAGGGCTTCTGCAGTCAGCCATCCAGTTTTCCCCCACCGCATCCAGTGCCCCGGACCACCAGCCTTTCTCCCTGCTGTTTGTTCTGCCGAGATTGCTCGCCATCTCCTCCTTTTACTCCCCAGCTCCACATAGATGTCCTCAGAAACACACAGCAGAACACTTGGACCCTACCCCTAGCCAAGGTCAACAGGACCTGGAATGAAGTCATCTTTTCCCTCTGGTCCTTCCCCACCTCTAGGATACAGTTGTACGGGCAACATCTCTCACCGCTTGTCCTAGTCATGTTGGTCATCCCCCTCAACCATCCTGCTGTTCTCCCTTCCCACTGGGACCTGGTCAGCTTTTGCCCATCTGTTCTTGTTGCCACTATCTCAGAGTGGGGCGGGGACCATGTCTATCTCCGCACATGTCAGATCATCTTATCGGGCTGGTGCCTACCCAGCCTGGCTCCCTCCCATCTCCATGGACTACACTGACCACAGGCCTAGCACAGGTGAGATATAGGCCCTGTTCTGGGGGAAGGCACAGCTCAGTGGAAAGACAAGATGCCCTCAAGGCATGGAATGACACAGTGCTGAGTCAGTGGCAGGGGACCCAGAGATCTTTGGAGGAGGGTGAACCTGAGCTAAGGGACATGTGGGCCAGGTCCTCCTCAGAGGCAGCTGCTACTGTTGTCAAAGGGAGGAGGAGGTAAGGTACCAGACAGAAGAAATGGCTCACCTCCTTTATCTCTCTGAGTCCTAGTTTCCTCATCTGTAAAATAGGAGGAGACCAGGTAGGAGACCGGTAGCCAAAGGATTTGATCTGCTTGTGTTGCCCAAGGGCTGCCTGGCTGCCTTGATCCCTGCCCCTTTCAGCCTGCTGCATCATGGACTTTTCCCCAGACACAGCCACAGAGCCTCAGGGGAAAGAGTGAGCTGCTTCAAGCTTCCTGAGTCCCCAGGGTTCTGGCCTACATCTCCAGTCCTTTGTAGAAGGTAAATTCAGCCAGCCACAGGCGCCCCTCCAGGCAAACTTCGGTGGAGACCTGGGCCAGGCTGCTCAGTAAACAGCTCACGTGCTCTTTGCATTTCAGCTGCTGGGGCCTGTGCCAGGATGCACTGGAGAACACACAGCCTGAAGCCCAAGAAACCCTTCTTTCTTCCCTTTTTTAATCACTAACTCTCTACTTTGTCCCCCCCCTTCCCTTGCTTTTGGGAATGTTATGAATGGAATGTATGAATTCCAGCCTGAGTGCACAGCCAGGAATGCAGGCCCTGGTGACCTCCCTACCCAGGGCTGCCCCCACGGCTCCCCAGCCTGTGATCTGGGGATCCAGCCCTCTTGCTTGATACAAACACCTGGAGGGACTCAGCCTGACATCTGCCATGAGAGATTCAGAGGGCGGGCACCTGACAGTGAGGTGGTGAGGGGTGTGAGACCAAAAGCACACATGCTGCCAGGACACTTCTGGGCCATACTCACACATGTGCCCAGGGGATCCCCACACAAGCACCCCATAGTGCAAGATGCACACACAGCAGAGTCTGCACACAGAAACACTGCAGGTGGAAAACGCGCCCAGTGTAAGCACACACACCATGCTCTTCACCAACATCTACCTACAGTAGAGGGCAGCTATGTACACAAAGAAATGCCTTTATGCCAGGTGCTTACACCCAGGAACCCTTACACACACACAGCACAGTGATGTGCAGACAAAACACGGTAGGTTGTACATCTACACCAAGGAATCACATACATCCATGCCGTAGTCTATACACATAGGCACATACAGTGGAGCATGCACACACGAGAGACCCCCCCAAATATAACTTCCATCTCCTTAGGGGACAGGTGGATGCACAGATGGCCTGAGGTACTGGACACTGCATGCCAGTCTCTGGTTCCCTAGACAAGCCCCAGAGAGAGGCATCTTTGATTCTTTCTGGAGGATTACCCCAGGCCCAGCCTAGCTGCACAGGGCTGAGCCCCTTACTCCCATGGTGGTGGGCTAGGAAGATGTGCACAGAGATGTTGGGAGGTACAGGCGGGGGGGCTGTTTCCTCAAGTTCTTGTGTTTGTGCATTTCTGTTTGTTTGAAGACTGGAAGATGTTGCCTGGAGAACTGCAGTGCCAGTAAGGCCCTGGGTGTGACCCAGAAGGGCTGTCCCTCCCCACCCCGGCTCCTGGTTGAGGATGGCTGTTGGCCAGCCCTGGTGTCCTTGCCAGCTCTAGCACTTCCATAGCACACTCCCTCTAAACACTGTGCTCTCCTGTGGAATACAGGGTAAACACAAGCCTGTGGGTTCCGTGGGAACCATGGCCTCTTGCCAAACCTTTTATTCATTCATCCATTCATCCATCCATCCATCCATCCATCCGTCCATCCATCCAGGAAGGACTTCTTTGCTGAGTTCCTCCAACAGGCTGGGCACTGAGCCCCTCATATTTTATGTTGGAGAAATGGGAAAAATTAGGCCTTCTCTCCCACCAAGCAGTAATTCCTGGAGCTGAGTCCATCTGCCCCCTTCTGACTGACCTGTGAGCCACAACTGCTGCCACTCTTTTCCTGCCCTTCTTTATGGCCACTTGATTTGTCTTTCTCAGGCTCCTTCACTGTTTGTGTTGGGCCCTAGAATAGTTTGCTACAAGAAACCCAACAGCTCACACCAGGGAGCATGCCCTACCTATACCCCATGCTGCCTAGTTCAGCGTAACCTAAAAGTGTCAGAGAGATTGGCAGCAACCCCAGTGGATTAAATCCCTCGACACAGAACTTTTGGTGTATGTGTTTATTTTAAGTGGAAAGAGGCAGAGTATGCAAGTTTGGGGAGACAAGCGAATTGAAATGACAATGTGCATAAACTTCAGGTTCCTTATAAATGAATACAGCTTGAAACATCTCAGATGCTGAACTTGTGAAGCCCAAGGAAACAACTTAATACATCTGTTCTTTATGCCCCTCACCCCGAGAGGCACTGCTGTTTCCA
This sequence comes from Erethizon dorsatum, assembly GCA_028451465.1. Taxonomy (NCBI): domain Eukaryota; kingdom Metazoa; phylum Chordata; class Mammalia; order Rodentia; family Erethizontidae; genus Erethizon; species Erethizon dorsatum. The sequence continues at coordinate 44,816,045 of CM051825.1, forward strand.
GCTGCTAGATAGACTTCAATGATATGTGTGTAAAAAAGATTCCATTTGTAGAGCTCAAAAAAGACAGGAGCCTTAATCCACTTCACTCTTCTTAGATGCCATCTCTTAGATGTTCAGCTCTAGAATGCATCGGGCCATTCTGATTTGCATTTCAGTGTCATCTTTGTCTTTTCTTATTGTATGTCCAGTTGCAGGCTTAGGTCCAGCACCCAAGTGACCTCAGCCCCTAAACCATTTCCACCTTGTGGTCATTGAGTCAGGTTTAGAACACCTGTATTTCTGGTCACTAGTATGTAAACGTCCATGTTTCAGTTTGCCACTCTTGATTTGTTTTAATAATAAGAAGATAGTGCACTGAGACCTTCAAAGAATGGCATACCTGTTATATGGATGCACAGAATGATGCTATGGGATGGCCAGCCATGCTCACTTGCCAGTGGAGTGCAAATGTGTGAGGGAAAGCAGCTTAGGAGTGTCAGGCTGAGTGTACTGGAACACAGGTACAAGTCAGTCTGCTCCCTCTTGGAAAGTAGGAAATCCTAGGAATCTGACTGAAAGGAGAGGACTCTGGTATATTATCTGTAGGTTATTGTGGCCCAGGGCCTTGTGCAATCTGGGCAAGTGCAAACCAACATTCTGCCCTTTGCTGCTGATTCCTCTTTCCTCAACCTTCTGCTGCCACAGCCTGCCTTTGCATGGCACTCTCCAGTTTACGAAGTTCTCTGTTAGCTCTTATTATCTCTTCTGAGGAAGACATTCAGGCCTCCATGTTCAGGGGTTCAGTATCCAAGAACTCAACTAACAAAGAATTCAACTCTCTGTGTTGACAGTATCTAGGGATAAAAAATGTGTTTGTGCTAAACAGGTATACACTGTTTTTTCTTGTCATAATTCCCTAAGCAATACAGTATAACAACTATTTACATGACATTTACACTGTGTTAGGTATTACAAGTCATCTAGAGGTTGTTTAAAGTATATGGGTAGGTTCTATGCAAATACTATAACTTGTTATATAAGGGACTTGAATGCATGTGAATTTTGGTATCCAAGTGGGGGGTGTGTGTCTTGGAACCCTGTGGATATTGACTGATGACTGTAGAAAGCATTATCATCTGTGTTTTATTTATTTTTTTTTTTTTTGTGGGTACCGGGGGTCGACCTCAGGACCTCGCGCGCCAACAGGCACCCGTGCCGCTGAGCGATATCACCGGCCCCTTTTTCGTATGTGGGATCCGGGAGTCGAACTCGGGCCCTCGCGCTTGCAAGGCAGGCGCTTATGCCGCTGAGCCATCTCACCGGCCCATCATCTGTGTTTTAGAGATGAAAAAACTTGGTACCAAAAGATATGAGAGGCTTGCCAAGATCAAATACAGTAATGGATTTAGTAAAGGCACTGGAGTTAACTGAAATAAGATGCTATAAGCCAGAGCCGAACCTTACTGGGCTGGTCTCTGTTCATTTTGTCTCCTTTGAAGGCAGCTCAGACTGAGAACCACTCCAGGCCTCTGGCTCCTCCTCCTTCTCTGCCTAGCACTAGGGGCCAGGAGAATGCTTTTAAAGGTGAGCGATCCCTCGCTGCTAGAGAGTCTTAGGAGCCCCAGCTGCATCCCTTCCAAGCCTCTCTATTGATAAAGACCTTGCTTTCCAGAAAGTTCTGCTCTTTTTCCCCAGTACTTGTTGTTCTTCATTCCAGGAGATGGAGGCTAAGACGGAAGAGCTGCCTGTGAAGTAAGGTGTGTCCCAACTTCTCCAGTTCATGAGGAAACTTTTCCTTTCCTCTTTCCAAAGATGTTGGACAGACAGTGAGAGCCCAGAGTCAGAGCATAGACATCCTGGGTGGATTCTAGCTCTCCTTGACCTTTGAGAAGGGCCCAGGATGAATATGTATCTTACTTTTCTCTTGTTGCTGAGACAAAATACCCTACACCCAAAGTTAATGGGGGAAAGGTTTATTTAGCTCACAGTTTGTAGAGGTTTCAGTCCATATCAGCTGGCTCCAAGGGAGGGTGGCACATGGCAGAGGGGCAACAGTTTATGGTGGCATAAGACAGCAAAAGCAACAAGAGAGAGCAAGACAAGCCTCTTTCTGTCCCTTATATTTTATACAGTCTACTGGGATTAGGGTGGTGCCAATCCAATCAGTGGACTGATCCAGCAATTGCCCAGCCCTAATCCCAACACCTTTAATCCCAGCATTGCACTAAAAATCAATCACACATTCTAGATTCAACCACCTCCACAAAAATCCTTTGACTGCATGAGGCTTTGGGGGGACATCCAGACACAAACCACAACATGGATATGTTAGGTCTTAAGCTAACCTATTGTAGTTATACAGAGGTGGAGAAAACAGATGCATTAGAATTGCTTTTGAGACAGCACTGTATTTCTTCAAAAGAAATAATCCCCTTGGGGCTAGGGCATCTCCAGGGTTTACCCAGATCCTGGAAGTTGGTTGATAAGGATCTTCTAAGGAGAACTAGTTCTCTTACTCTTAGTATCACATGATGGATTCCAGTGTGAAATTTTAGAAACCAGAGTGAAATTGAATTGCTTTGCATGGAAGGGAAGTTATGGATATGAGAAGGAGGATAGGAGAACATACTGCTTGAAGGGAGTTGAAAAAGTCTAACAGTGCTAAAGGAAATGGTTTCAGACCATCTGAAGTTGAAGGTAAAGTGTTCTATATAAACCAGTTTCCTTCATCTAGAAAATCATCTTCACTCATGCTTCCAACAGTCATAGATGGCTTTGTTACACTGAGTTATTCAATGCAGGTCTGGGCATGGGTGAGTGGCAACTTTGGAATTTTGTTTAGGGTATAGTAAAGCCTTACAGGTCAGTCCACTGCATGGAGTGCAGGCAAGGTTGAATCTTAGGCTGGTGTGCTCAGCTGACTTATGCACTGCTTTTTGCCTTGGCCACACTTTGAGGGAAATTCTATCAACTATTTTCTTTATGACTCTGGATAAATTCCCTAACCCATTTGAGTCTCAGTTCACTGATCTGTAAAGTGTAGAGTATGTGAGTTTCCTATGGCTGTGCTATAGTTTGGTTATAAAATATCTCCCAAAGGATCATGTATTAAAGGCTTGATCTATGGTACTTTTGAGAGGTAGTGGAATCTAAGAATTGGGATCTAGTGAGAGGAAGTTTGGTCTTTGGTGCCCTTGAAGATGGTGGCCCCATCTCTCTTGCTTTCTGCTTCCTGGCTTCCAGTAGTTGGCCATTTTGCTCTGTTACGTACTGCCTGCCATGATGTCCTGCCTCACTATGGTTCCAAAGGCAATAGGGCCAAGTGACTATGGACTGAAACTTCTGAAATGGTGACCCAGAATAACGTTTCTTCCTTAAAAGTTGTTTATCAGGTATTTTGTCACAGTTGACAGAGTGCTGAATAATAGGCTGCAATAACAAATTACCAGAAACTTAGTGGCTTCAAACAACATAAATTTTTACTCTTACAGTCCTGGAGGTTGGATGTATGCACTGAGCCTCGCTGGGCTGAAGTCAAGTTGTTGGCAGGGCTTGTTGTCAGTCTCCTGGCCTTTTCCAGCTTCCAGAGGCCTCCTGCCTTCCTTGGTGAATGGCCTCCTCCACCGTCTGCAAAGTCAGCAATGGCCATCAACTCCTTGTCACATTCCTGCTGGCTGGCCTTTTTTTATTTTTCATATCTAAAGGTCCTGGTGAAAATCTTGGGCCCATGCAGACAACCTAGGATAATTTCTCTACCCTAAGGTCATTTGATTAGTAAACATAATGCTATCTGCAGCCTTGATCTCCCTTTGCCGTAGAACATAGCCTACTCATAAGTTCAGGGGATCAGGACACAGACATTTTTCAGGGGCAGCTGTTCTGTCCACCATTGGGAGGAGAAGTAAATTAACAACCAAATGTTTCTCAAGCAAGAGAAAGTGCAGCCACAGCTCAGAGGGCAAACTCACTAAGTGACATTGCATGGAGATAAAAAAAAGTGGACTGCATCCACTGACTGATGATGGCCAAAGGCCAGTTAGGAATGATGATACTGTCAGCAGATGACGCTGGTGAAGACTCACCTTGACACTAGGAAAAACAACAATTGGGACACAGACTCAGGCAAAGGTGTAAGGAAATCCCTAAATTAACTGGGATTTTGGTTAAATAAAAGTAGGAAATCGAGAAAGATTAATTTGAACGATAAATTGGATTTAAAATTATCTGTGTACCTTTATGGGCTAGAAATTGTCCTCACTGCATATAGTTAAGGGTTTAGTTTGCAGAGATAATCTGTAACTCAAATGTGATCATCTTCTAGCTGACTGTATTTTGCATTGTCCTGTGTTTCACCTCTAAAATAGTCCTGGGTAGACTTCAGGGCCAGCCTTCAAAGGGCCCATGAGTAACCCCAAGGCTGCTCTGCTCAACAGCAAGTCCTGGATTTGGGGACATTCAGCTTGGAGAGCTAGAGGGCTCACTCTCCCTAGAAGGACTATGGAAGGCTGGATTTTACAGGCCTTTTCTGCTGGATCCTATGCCTAGGAGGTCCCCATTTTATGAAGGGCTGGTCTGGACCCTTTCTAAAGACTTGTGGCAGAGATGGGCCAGACAGAAAGGGGGGTGGGTGGCCCTGAAAGGAGCTCCGATACCTTGGGCCTTGCTCCTGACCTGGTAGATCTTGTACCCTGCTACAACCAGCCAAAGGGTAGTTACTCAAGAGGCAGTGGAAAGCTCTGGATGTGCTGAGTATGCACTGGCCTGGCCTCTGAGATGATGCAATTCCGCCGTCTTTTGTGTAACTGAGATGAAATGGTACTAGGGAGGGGCAGACATGAGCTTCCCATCATCTGCACATTAAGCTGGATCAAAATCAACTATACTCACTTAAGGGGAGAGTCTGTATGCTGAGGGAAAGCAAGGCCGAAATCTGGTTTTACAGGCAGTACAGGCCCAATGAACCCAGCAGAGTCCAAAGTGGGGAGGGACAGGAAGAGCAAGAGCAGAAAAAGGAGCTAAAGGAGGAGGAAGCAGAGGAGGAAGAGGATAAGCAGGTGGAAGAAGATGATGAGCAGGGGGAGGAGGGGAAGAAAAAGGAAGGGAGAGGGAGAGGAGCAAGAGGAGGAGGAGCAGGTAGAGGAAAAAGGGGAGGAGGATGTAGTGCCCTGGCTAAGTGCTTTGCCCTTTTTAACAACAACCCTATGGACAGGGGCCAGGATGGAAACTTGGCACCTCCTGTTCCATAGTAGGTCTCCGTCCTAGATCTCTGCTCTCATCCTGAGGCTGACTCTAGGGTATAAAAATAGGTATGGCTCATGCGACTAGGTCTTGAAATCCATGGCTGAGCCAAATAAACAGTGATCTGATCCAACAGTAGAGGAAAACTCAGCGGTGTTGACTTTGCAAGGCCTATTGCTGTCTGTGATAACTTCTTAGGATCTTTTCCATGGGACATTTGACCAGTCTTGCACTCTTCTCTACCCTGATTTTAGAACCTGAGCCCTGGTAGAAGTGCCATGGACCCTGCAAGAAATTTTCAGACCAATCTATTCAGGGTCCTTGCAGCACTACACTGCCCCCTGCTGGTCAGATCTGTGGGATCCCTCTGAAGGTCATTAGAGAGGTGCCTGGTCCCCCGCCTCTGACCTGTCTTGGAGGAGCTTTTTGCCTCTTAGCAGATGATGCAGTGATATGCCAGTTACAGACCCATCCTTTCTTATTTCTATCTATTCTTCAGCCTTTGTAGATGTTTACTCAGAGTCAGTGAGAAGAGGAAACACAGTAATGAGCTGCATAATGACGTTTCACATATGTGACTGTGGTCCTGTCACCAGCCTGGGTCTGTGAGGTCCCAAAGGTTGAAATAAGGAAACTTTCCCACCCTTTTAAAAGTCTGTAGTTCAATGACTCCCGTCGCTGAAAAGGAATTTTCAGGATGTGCTAGTAAAAGAGACACAAGCAGGGTTTGTTTTAGGATACACTCAGGAGCGCAGTGCAAGTGCTCAGAGAAGATGAGACACATTAGAGGCTGGAGGAGGGTACATTTAAGGGGGTGTCTTCAAGATGGGTGATCTAGGATGTGCACTGTCACTGTCAGGTTACAATGAAAGCCATCTCCATGTGTTTGAAGTTGCGATATACTGCCCACCAATACTGCTGTTTCCTGAGGACCGAGGAAGCATGATTTATAGGCAGAAAGGACAGGCTAAGAGCCCTGATTTATAGGCTTATTGTAAAGGACCTTTAGGAATATATTGTCGAGTGAGTTTTGTGGCAGAGAAAGTCTTGAGTAACCTTTGTGTCTTGAAGCTGCAGTTTTCCTTAAAAGTACAATTTTAAAATCTCAGTTTTCTTGTCTCCTTTCTACCTAGTTTTTATTTCTTCTATCGTATCTTAGTCCCATAAGATTATAATAGAGCTGAAAAATTTTTATTGCTTACTGATATTGGACCTGTCGTGATGTCATAGCATAATGCATTCCTTGCATGTTTGTGGTGCCACTGGTGTAAACAAACCTATCTTGATGCCAGTCATATCAAAGTACCGTACATTCACTTAATGTATAATACGTGATACTTGATCATGATAGCACTTGACTATGTTACTAGTTTATGTGTTTACTATTCTATAATTTTTATCATTTATTTTAGAGTGTACTCCTACTTTTAAAAGTTTACTATAAAAAGGTTGTGTTCAGCTGACAGCAGCCTCCTACATCTCAACTTTACCACATCTCCTGATGGCATCAAGAGCTCATGTTGAGTGACTGACCTACACTGTCTAGGTTTCAGTAAGTGCACCTTGTTATATTCGCACAAGGATAGAATCACCTAATGACCGCATTCCTCAGGAAGTGTCCCCGTTGCCATGGAACCTGTGACTGCATTCTTATGGCTTCTGAGTGAGGTGGGAAGGGGTCAGCCCCCAGGCAAGACTTGTGGCCACTGAGAAAAAGCAAGCACAGTTCCCTCCTTCTGTACTTTGGTTTCTTTCTGTGTTCTTTATGAAGGATCTGGGCATTGGTCCTGACTTTGTTGTGAACTGTGGGTTCTCAGCCAGATAGTATCCCTTCCAGGCCTCAGTTTCACCATCCATAAAATGAAGTTCTGGGGCTGGGAGATCTATATGCTCTGCCAGCCTGACACAGTTTCAAATTCTGAGATTAAAAGTGAACAAAAAACTTTCCTCATCCCAAAGAAAAGATGCCCAAGTGGTGGCGTTTCCACGCATAGAAAGGCAGTAGAGGCACAGGGTTACTTGAGGCCCCCATTTCCTTTTGATACATTTTAACTTAAAAATGTAGATATCTTTATAGATTTTTCTGGTTATGAAAGTAATATGAACACAGGAAACTGCACTCAACTTTTCCAGTAATCAAGAAAAATTCTTGGCCGGGCATCTAGGTACACACTTGCAGTCCCAGCACTCAGGAGGCTGGGGCAGGAGGATCGCCACAAGGCCAGCCTGGGCTACATAGTGAGTTCAAGGCCAGTCTGAACCACACAGTGAGACCCTGTCTCAAAAAAAAATTCTTAAATGTAGATTATGTCATTTATCACTCATCAGACTGACAGTAATGAAGAAGTTGGTGAATGATGAGAGTTGTTGAGGGTATAGGATAAGAGGAAATTAGGCATTTGCTCACTGAGGATGTGTGCGTAAAAGCATCATAGCAACCTTAAAGGAAATTTGGGAACATCCATCAAATTTAAAGTGCGGGTGGGTGCTCTGCCCTGAGAAACTAAACTTCTGCAAATCTGTCCAGCAGAATAGCTTTCACGTGGGATGTTGTACATGGTCCATAAGGATCATCCAAGGTTCTTAGTTACAGCAAAAACTGGAAAGAGAATTGAATTCTGTCCAGAGCAAGGGGAGCAAGCTTATGGTACAGATGGGGACAAATGAGTCATGCCTCCTGTGGGCTACAGTGTGACTTTGCGGCCCTGAATTTCAGGGGCAGGGATCTGTTTCTCCACACACTTGAGTTGGGAACAGCCTGTGACACACAGAATGCCAGTGTGGCCTTGCGTAAGTCCCAGGGCTTGATCCTTAAGGGGGCTGTGGCTTCTGCCTTCACTGAGAACCCAGTGCCCACCATGCTGTGCAAAGACAAGGACAGCTTCATTAATGAATGGACATTTGGGCTCTTGGTACCTTTTAGCTACTGTGAATAGTGCTGCTATGAGCATGAGTTTGAGTACATGTGTTTAATTCCTTTGGGTATATAACTACAGGTGAAGTTGGTGAGACATACAGTACTCTATGCTTAACTTTTGAAGAAGCTGCTAAACACATTCAACCCCACTGTTCCCATCAACAGTGCATAAGGGTTCCAATTTCTCCATACTTCATCAGTATGTACTTTGTAATTTTTCATTAAAAAATTAAGCCTGCTATGGTTGGAACTTTTATGTCTGTGCAAAATTCATATGTTAAGCCTTGATCCCAATGTTATGGTATTAGGAGGTAGAACCACTGGAGATGATTAGGTCCTGAGAGTGGGTTCCTCATGAATGAGATTGGTGCCTCTGTAGAAGAGGCTCCAGAGAGCTGCCTAACCCTTTCCACCATAGACAGACATGGTAAGAAGTGGCTGTCTGTGGAAAAGAGTCCTTCACAGACTCCAGATCTGCTGGCACTTTGATCTTGGGTTTCCCAACCATTAAAACTGTAAGAAATAAATTTCTGTTGTTTATATGTCACTTAGATTATGGTATTTTGTTATAGCAGCTTGAGCAGACAAAATAATAGTGGTATCTAAAAGTGGTACTTCACTGTGGTTTGGACTTGGCATTTTCCTAAATGACCAGTGATATTGAATGTATTTTCATGTGATTATCAGCCATTTATAATCTTTTTGGAAAATTTTTTATTTACCCATTTTTTAATAGATTGTCTTTTTGTTGTTGAGTTATAAACATTATTTATATATTTTGGGTACTAAGCCCTTATCATATATATGATTTACAAATATTTTCTCCTGTACATTGTTTTTACCTTTTCTTGAGAGTGTTCCTTGGTGCCCCAAAGTTTTTTAATTTTAATGAGATCAAGTTTATATATTTTTTATTTTGTTGCTTGTGTTTTTGATGACACAAGAAAGAATGCATAACTCAGGTTTTCTTTTAAGAGCCTTATGTGTTTGTCTTCTATATTTAGATTTTCGTACATGGTAAGACTTTTCTCTGTTAGATGGTATTGGCACTCTGTTGAAAATCATTTGGCCACAAACAGAAGTTTATTTTTAGATTCTCAGTTGTATTCTACTGATTTGTGTGTCCATCCTTATGCCCGTATCAGCGCACTGTTTTGATCACTGTTGCTTTGTAGTGTGCTTTGATGTCAGGTAGGGTGAATCCTTGAACCTTACTTTTGTTAAAAATTATTTTTTATATTATAGGGCCCTCTGCAATTCCATATGAATTTGAAAATCAGCTTTGCCATTTCTGCATACAAGATAATTAGAATTTTGACTGGATTTGATTAAATCTGTAAGAGTGCTTTGGGTAGTGTTGACATCTAAATAATATCATCTACCAATAAATAAATAAATAAATAAATAAATAAATAATATCTTCCATACATGAACATGGTAAATCTATTTATGTATTCTTTCATTTCTTTCAGCAATGTTGATAGTTTTCATCTTACAAATCTTTCACTTCTTTGGTTAAATCTGGTTATTTTATTCTTTGGGATGCTATTATAAGTGGAATTGTTTTCATAATTTCTTTTTCAAAATTTTCATTGTTAGTGTATAAAAATAGAATGTGTTAATCTTGTATATCCTGTAACTCAGCTGAGTTTGTTTATTAGCTCTTGTAATTTTTCTGGTGAGGTTTTTTTGGGATTTTCCAGATATAGGATGATGTCATCTGTGAACAGAGATGGTTTTATTTCTTCCTTTGCTATTTAGATACTGTTTATTTCTTTTTCTTCCTTAATTGTTCTGGCTAGAACTTCTAGTACAACATTGAACAGCAGTGGTGAAAGCAGGCATTTATGTCTTTTTCCTGATCTTAGGGGGAAAACTTCCAAGTCTTTTCACTTTTGCATATGATTTTAGCTGAGCTTTTTATTGTATCCTTATTTGGGGAAATTCTTTTCCAGTTTCTGAGTGTCCTTTTTATTATGAAAGAGTGCTGGGTTTTGTTAGACTCTTTAGCTGCATTTGTTTAAATGATCAGGTGATTCCCCCTTCATTCTATTAATGTAGTGTATTATATTGATTGATTTTTTTCTTGTTTGAACCATATTTGCATTCCCTGGTAATTTAACAGATAAATACAGCAAAATCCATCAATCTTTTATTTTCTGAGTGTCTTAGTTACTTCCTCATTGCTGGGACAAAATACCTAACACCCACAAGTTAAAGGAGGAAAGATTTATTTTAGCTCACAATTTGTAGAGATTTCAGTCCATAGTTGGCTGGCTCCAAGTTAGGGCAGCCTGGCAGAGGGGCATGGCAGAGGAGAAACAGTTCACAGCATGCAGGCAGGCAGCAGTGAAACAGCAAACCTTCCTTTCCCTTTTTATTCTCTTCAGACTACAAGCATATTGTTTGGTGCCACCTGGACCCAGGGTGGGCCTTCTGATTGTTCCCACCCAGAACTGTGCTAAACCAATCAGTGAATTAATCCAGTTATTACACAGCCATAGTCCAGTACGGTAAGTCCCCGATCTATGAACAAGTTCCATTCTGGGAGGTTCATAAATTGGATTTGTTTGTAAGCCGACAAAATGAGTCTTAACAGTACACCTGTGAAAGTTCACAACTCAAATGTTCATAAGTCAGGGACTTACTGTATCACATACCTGTGATCCATCCACCTCCTCAAAGCCACATATATGAGCAATTAAGATTTTGGGGGTACATCTAGATATAAGCCATAACATTGAGTTCTCAATTGAATATTATGCTGAGAAAAATCTTCCTTATCTCAAAATTATCCTCTGTAGCTCACACTGTCTTTGGCTCCACTGAAGCCTCCTCCTTAGCAGCTGTATAGTATGTCATTGTGTTGGTATCCTATACCTTGTTGAAGCAATATCTGTTGATGAATGTTCTCAATGACAGTGTTGTTGGGTATTTCCTTTAAAAATAGCTCATCAAACAAAAGTATTCCAGGTCCTTCTTGTCTCAAACAAAGAATTGGATGAGACAAGCCAAAAATGGTGCCAAAAGTTTATATTAAAGGTGAGGGGGTGAAGGAGTAAAAGAACAAAAGAAAGGGTAAAGGCAAAAATAAAAGTGCACCCTATGTCTAGGAGACACAAGGTGGGCTATCATGAAGAGTCAGGACAGGGAGCTCCTCCTGTCCTCTGGTCTTTAGGTTGTCCACATCTCCTGGGAGCTTGGGAGAAATTGTACATATGGGTCCTGGCTTTGTCCTGGGATCTTGTAATTGATAGATCTTGCCCACTTCTCCAGCCAGTTTTCCCACGCCCTACCTCCTATATCAGCAGTACCCAGATCTCCTTTATCATATGCATTTCTTAAAACCTTGCTTCTCACTCAACAGTGGCGTGTGAAAATGCCTGCAAGGCAACTGCGCCAGCTCTAGTACAGAATGAAGAAGAGTCTCTAGTATAGTGTAGTATGGCAATGCCATGTTTTCTCAACTATTCTTCCATTGATAGATATTTCCAGGTTTGTTGGTTTTTGCCACAACAAGCAATATTGCAATAAAGGCTATCTATATCAATAACTCTTTTATCTCTAATTGCAGTAGATGCTCAACAGATGTTACTCAGTTGCTGTCTTATGCTTCCACCAGCAGTGCCTAATACATAGTGTTCTTTCCCCTGCATTTCCACCCGCAATAGCTCTTTTAAAAATGTGGCCTGCATGTAGATGTAAAACAAAATTGCATTGTTATTTTCATTTTATATTTTCTTGTTTGCTTATACACTTAACCTAAATCTTTTTATGTTTGGTGGCCATTTGCATTTATATGTCTGTAAATCTTCTATTCATATCCTTTACCCATTTTTATATGAGATTGCTCATCTTTATCAACTTTCTATCTTACAAATGAAGCTTTGTTTTGTCTAATATAACTTTTTTTACGTAGAGAAAATGAGTTTCCATTAAAAAAAAAATTTTATAGCATCACTTTCTAGAAACCAACCAACCAACCAATCAACCAACCAACAAAAAAAGTTGGTTTCTAGCATTGGTTAAGAGGTTCTTTCTTGCTCTCCAGGGTGTTCATGTAACACACTCTTTTTCCAAGAGAAAGAGATTTTTCTTGGGAGGTATTCTCATATTCTGTCTCTCTCTCCTTTTAAAAATGTTATTTGGTGCTGAGGCTTGAACTCAGGGCCTCATGCATGCTAAGTATGTACTCTGCCACTGAGCTGTGCCCCTAGACCTCATTATTTTGCTTTTTGTATTTATGTAATTAGTATATTTGGAATTTATTTTTATATATGGTATGAGAGTCCAATGTGATTATTTTGCAGATGGAGAGCCAGTTGTACCAGCACATTCATTAAACAATTCTTCATGTTCCCACCAAGCTGAACCATTAATTCTATATGTTTATACATATGTTGATTCTTTATTCTGTTTCACACATGCGCTTATCTTTTGTTACACTGACTTGCTGTGGTTTTATCCTGTGTTTTGGTTCTTGGACATATCCTCTTGTTGCTGCTGATCTTTTTCATAACTTTTTTTTGGTGGTGGTGGTACTGGGGATCAAACCCTCTGGCTTGCACATGCTAGACAAGTGCTGTACCACTGAGCTATGCCACCAGCCCTTTCATAACATTTTGTTATTGCTGTTGTTGTTGTTGTTATTATTATTTTGCTCTTCTTGGGGTTTATTTCTCCATACAGACTTTAAAATCATATTATCCAATGGGGGAGGAAAACTCTGTTAGGATTTTAATTAGAATTGCATACATTTTTAATATTGATTTTAGAATAATAGAAATTTTAATGCTAGCCTTCCCATTCAAGAAAATAATTGTTTTCTATTTGTTCAATTTTTCCACTGTGTGCTCCAAAACAATATTTATTAATTTTCTTTAAAGTTCCTGTGCTTTTCTTATTAAACATACTCTTAAATTTTAAAATATTTTCCAAGAAAGAGTTGTTTTATTTAACATGTCATATTCATCCATCTTAAATTTTTTTCCTAGGAGTTTTTTGCTGTGTTTATTTTGGCAGTACGGAGGACTGAATGCAGGACTTTTGCACTGAGTTACATCCCCAGCCATTTGTTTGTTTGTTTGTTTGTTTAGAGATGGGATCTTACTAAGCTGCTAAATTGCTCACACTGGGCTTGAATTTGGGATCCTCCTGCCTCAGTCTCCCAGAGTGTTGGGATTACAGGTGTGTACCACCATGCCCACCTCTAGGATTTTTTAAAAAAGGGTTTATTAAAGCATAATTCATATACCAAAAAGTTCACTCATTTTAAGTGTACGATTCAGTGTTTTTTTTTTAATAAATTTTCAGAACTGTCCAAATAGCACTATTATCCAATTTACACTTAATTCTTATTTTCCATCTCCAGTCCCTGGCAACCACTTTCTCTGTAGTGCTTCATTCTTAATAGCTGCTTGAGTTTTCTACTGAAAGAAATCAGAATATGCCCCCTACCCCAAAATATGACCAAACACTGATATAAAGATAATGAAGATGCAAGGCACCTCTCTGCCTTCCCCCTCTGCCTAAAAGCAGGAGAGAGATATTTACAAAGAGAAGATAAATGTACTCTCTTTCCCCTCACTGAAGAGGGAATGTAAATTCTCCTTTACAGTCTTTGGAGATAGTGCCAGAGGAATCTGGCAGCAGACTTTTCTTCTTCCCAGTTTTTCAAACCTTTAAAAGCTAAAACTACTTTTTTTTTAATCTTGTCACTTCTCTGAAATATATTGTTCTTTGTTAAAGATGATTTGTGAGCCAGACTCCAAAGGCACTGCTTTGAGTTACTTTTCTTCTGCATGTGTGTCCTGCATACATTAATAAACTTGCCCCCCGTCCCCCACTTGTTTTTCTCTTGCTCATCTCTTTTGTTGTAGGAATGTCTGTCTCAAATACGGACTCATGAGTGTTCAGGGAAAAAATATAGTTTCCCCCTTAACTATGTAATTATACCATTCTGAACAGAGATCATTTTGCCTGTTTCCAAAGTTTATCCAAGTTATTCCATATACTTTTATTTTCCAGTATGAGGATTGAACCCAGAGAGCACTGAGCTACATATCCAGTCTCCCCCGCACCCTTTAACCTTTAAATTTTTGAAGGAGCATCTTCCTAAATTGCCTAGGCTGGCCTCAAACTTGGAATGTTCCTACCTCAGCTTCCCAAATAGCAGGGATTACAGGCTTGTGCCACCATGCCCGGCTACTCCATGTTCTTACTGCATTTCACTAAAGCCTTAAAGACACTGCTACATAACAATGAGAACAAGTATCCATCTCTTGGTAATGATTTTAATTAAAAATGTGTTTAGTGTTTTATAGTTCATAATATTTGCTTTTAATTTTTATGAGTAATCTTTATTAAGTAATTTTCCTTGGCTCCTAGAGATTTATTAAGGATAACTGATCATTTTAGTTAGCTGCCTTTCTGCTTATACTTATTAATAATTGCATTAATGAAATCATATGGGTTTTTTCCTTTAGCTTTCCTGGCATTAAATAACTTTTTGTGTGTGGGGAGGTACTGGGGGTCGACCTCAGGACCTCGCACGCCAGCAGGCGCCCATGCCGCTGAGCGATATCACCGGCCCTTTTTTCGTATGTGGGTTCCGGGAGTCGAACTCGGGACCTTGCGCTTGCCAGGCAGGCGCTTATGCCACTGAGCTATCTCACTGGCCCAAATAACTTTTTTATTCTTGAAATAAACTCTGCTTCTTGATGTACCAGTCTTCTGAAACATTACTTACTTCCTTGGCTAACATTTTACTTAGAATTTGTATTTCTATATTTAAAAGTGAAATTATTGCCAGAGGGTGTGGTATCCAGTGGTGCCAGGCTGTTGCTGGCCCTCCCAAAGAATTACCTGGCACAATGGATGAATGTGAAAATGTAACTTTTATTTAAAGTAACAGAAGAAAAAGATGAAAAGAGAAGTGCAAAAGGGAAAAGTGAAAATATGTCCCCCATGCAGCACAAGCCACTGCAAGAACAGGAAGATAGCAGTGGCCCTGAAATCAATGATCTCCATATTTTTTATCTTCTCATATCTGGTCCATCAGGAGTTGGTCTGTGCGTAGATCCTGGCAGTGATTTGACAGTTTCCCATGTTTGGCAGGTCATGCCCAGTTGCTCAGCCTCTATTCTGGTTCTCCATGATTGACAGGTTACATCCTGCTGTCCAGCCAGCTTGCCACACCATAATCTCCTGCCTCATTTCCCCCTCAGATACGTAAATCTCCATAATTTTTTATGCGTTGTTGAGGGAGTGGAGGGCTAGGTCTTCATGTAGCTACTTTTTGCTGAAAAGGACTGTAGGCCCTCCCTCTGACTTCTTTAGGATGATATGGCTCACCAGCTGGACTGAGGGAAACCTATCAGAAAGCAATGGGAAAGGAGTAAGTGTCCATATACTGTAATGGAAGAGGGCTTGGTGAACCTGTCAGAAGCCTGTGGAGGGAAAGGCAGATACTAGATAGACTACCAATGCCTATTAATGGTGACTCTACTTATCCATACTTGAAGCTAAACGGGGTTCTTGTTTTTGGATTGGAGCCTCAGATTTCCAGAGGTTCACAGTAGTAGAGTCTTAGTCCTGTGAAAATTTGAATGATCATTACCCATGTAGGGCTTTTATAGCTTGTCACTGCATCCCACAAGGATGAGAATGGTTCCTTAGGAACTGGGAATAAGTCTAGAACCCTGATGGGGAAACTTTTAGAGACCGAGTGCCCGAACAGCAACCCAAAATCCACTTATTTATCACAAAGTGCCAACACTGCAATTAAACCTGAATATTGAGGTTTTAGTTTAGAACAAACAATTGTTATCTGATGCTCAACTGCTGGGGCAGCTTGGCTTGCACGCCAACAGAGAGGGCTCTGTGTGCCCACCGCCGCATGTGTGCCATAGGTTCGCCACCACTGGGCTAGGGTCTTGAGGGGCTGGCTGCAAGCCTGCCATACTTGTCTTCCTATCAGCCTTTTAAATTTCTAAAGAGACTTTAAACATCTCTGGTGTCCCTTGCAATGAATGACAGTGACCTTCCTGGGAAGATAGACTACCACTATGAGGTACTTGCTTGTACTCAGCAAGCCCCCTCCCCCCTTTATAGATAGTTGTATGTACATGTAGCAGAACTGCATATTCTGGACATTTTACCTTTGCAGTGACATATTAGAACAGGTGTAAAGAAGTTCTAACTAGGGTCCTTTTCAACCTCCATTATAGATCTATAGGTCCTCTATAGATCTAGAGGAGAAGTTTTCAGAGAAGGAAGTTAAAACAGGATAATTGAATTTGTCCATGACATCTAGGGTCACCCAGGGTTCCTAGATGTTTGTGGACAGGGGCATTGTAGGTTGCCCTGGGCCCCTTCAGTCTTTATCAGAGCAGATAGTGAGGGTTTTGGGTGGTCTAGCCTCTCTTTGGGAGTGGGGACAGTCAATCCTCCAGTGCCATGATTCATGCATACTGGCCACATGACACTCTGGACAAGGCCGGGGCAGTGGCTTGGTACAGTCACATGCCCAGTGTCCAGTCTTTTCACATTTAAAATAGAAACTCTTTCCTCAGTTGTCTTTGGGTTTTCCCTTAGACACCTTAGGTGTGCTTAAAGCATTGACAATTGTGACAGACATAATTTTGGCCCTTTTTTCCTCAGCCCTTCTCCTTTCATCCCTGTCGAGATCCCTGCTGTTGAACACAGAAAAAGCTATGTCCAGCAGTTGAGTCATAAGGGTCCAGCGGCCCATCTGAAATTTTTGTAATTCATACAGAATATCTGGGGCTGATTGACTAATCAAATGATATCACATCAGTGCATTTCCCTCCTTGGAATATGAGTCTAGTTTTGTATATTTATGAAAAGCTTCCACTAATCAGCTGTGGAAGACACTGGATTTTCTTCTTTGTCCTGTGTGATTTCTCTCACCCTTTCATCATTAATAGATTTTTTTTTTTTTTTTTTTTGTGGGTACCGGGGGGTCGACCTCAGGACCTCGCACGCCAGCAGGCGCCCGTGCCACTGAGCGATATCACCAGCCCCTTTTTCGTATGTGGGTTCCGGGAGTCGAACTCGGGCCCTCGCACTTGCCGGGCAGGCGCTTAAGCCGCTGAGCCATCTCACCGGCCCATTAATAGATTTTTTTAATGTACCTTTTTATTCTAATGATAAGATGAGTTATCATGTTAGAGATCATCTTTAACCCATAGCTAGTATTATAGTCCCTGTTTTGTTCTGTCAAAGGGACAACCTCTCTCCAGGTATGATGGTGCATATCTGTAATCCCAGCACTCAGGAGACTGAGCTGGGAGCATCACCATGAGTTCAAGGCCAGCCTGGACTACACAGTGGATTCAAGGCCAGCCTGAAAAACATAGTGAGACCCTGTCTCAAAAAAAGGGAAAATCTCTCTGGGGTGATTTCTTTCCCTTTTTGCAGCATATTGTCCATCTGCATATCCCTTAGCCTGTTCTAAGATTCTTTGTTTTTCATCTAAGATGCAGCAAGTGGCCAAGATGAATTGGACATCTCACCATGATAAGTTAAAAGTACAAAGGCCAAAGCTTGAAACACGTTTGTAAACCTACTAGGAAGTTTGGCCTAGCCATTCTTTACATTGTTGGATATCTCCAATTGAAAAAGTGACCTGTACTCCAATAGTCCCCTCTGCCCCTGGGACCTCTCTCTGGGTCACTTGAGAAACCGAAGATCAGGGTGGAGCCCTCCCAGGGCTCCCCTGGCTGTCTGGAAACAATATCTCTTACATTCATCCTGTCAGTGCTTTGGTAATCTGTTTAATGAAGTAAAAGTTACATGAATTTTGGAAAGGACCTAACCCAAGTTCCATATGTCACATCCATGTCTATCTCCAAGAATACAATAATAAAATACAGTGGTACCATCATTCATGAATGCTTTTGTTTGTGAACAATTTGGTTCATAAACAGAACCATTTGGCAAAATTTCGTTTCTGTTTGTGAACTCTGCATCAGGTGATGAACGTGATGATGGCCATCGTTTTCACACAAACATGAACATGGCCATCATTTCCAGAATCGTGGGATGAATTAGGTTCATGAACCAAGGTACTACTCTGTTGAGTTTTTTTTTTTTTTTTTTTGTGGGTACCGGGGGGTCGACCTCAGGACCTCGCGCGCCAGCAGGCACCCGTGCCACTGAGCGATATCACCGGCCCCTTTTTCGTATGTGGGATCCGGGAGTCGAACTCGGGCCCTCGCGCTTGCCGGGCAGGCGCTTAAGCCGCTGAGCCATCTCACCGGCCCCTCTGTTGAGTTTTCTTTAATCCTTTCCTTGCACCCTCAGATTACAAGAAATCAACAAATTCAGTGGTCACAGGTTACTATAAAAAATCCTTGATGCAAGGTGATAGTATTATGGAGTATTATGGATGCTGAATCTGTATGTACAATATTCTGTAGAGACCAGTGACAAATGATATAGACTACTGGGACAGGAAGTATTGCAAGGTCCATCAGAGAGATACAGACAACCATTTCCCATAATAGATAGGCGAGAAATTTTTCGGATGCCTTATTTTCAGTTTATCCCCATTTTTATAATGCTAGCAATTAGCAATGGTCAAAAGGGAAATACATCTCCACACATAACAGTAATATCTGCTGGGAGCAAAGCCCAGCACATCCATTCATAAAATCTGTGTCAAAAACAAAGCTCAGAGCAAGATTCTGCAAAATGACTACAACTAGCACAGGCAGTCAGGCCAATCTTATCTGTGTTCTCTCTTCTCTGTGTTCCACTATTTATGAGAAAATGAGGAGAAATACAAATCCTGAATAAAAATGAAGTATATCGTGTATTAAAAACTCCCACCTCAACCATCCAAGAAACAGGCAAAGTGAATAAAACAACAGTTTTCAAGGCACCGAACAAAATACAATGAAAGTCAGTGACCCAAGAGGTAGGAAATATATGAGGTGGACCCTACCATGAACCATAATTATCAGACTGAGTTGCAGCTGAGCAGTGAGCCCAGACAATTCTGCTCTTAGAAGACACAGTTCAGGGTTTAGGGAAATCATGATGTGCTGCAATTTGCAAAGCAATGCTGGAAAAGAGTGTCCTGAGTACTCAGCTGAGTATTCATTAGTACCCACATGTGAGAAAACCACCTGTTGTGGCTTGTATCTAGATGCCTCTTCAAAATCTCATGTGGACACATGCGGGGAGTTTTGAAAGTAGCTTGATTAGGGTGTGTAAATATGGATTAAGGGTACGATACTGGGATTATATAGTGTAGGTAATGGAAGCACTACCCTGGGTGTGGGTGGCACCAATCAATAGGCTTATAGGCTGGATGGAATATAAAGGGAGAGAAGAAAGGCAGGCCGCTGTTGCTGCTGCTTGCTGCCTCCTCCTGCCATACCATGAACTATTTATCCTCTGTGAAGCCCCTCTTCCAGGCTGCTTTGCCTTGGAACAAGCTGACTATGAACTTAAACCTCTACAAACTGTGAACTACAGTAAGCCTTTCCTCCTTTAACTTTGGGTGTCAGGCATTTTGTCTCAGCAATGAAAAAAGTAACTAAGACAGATTTTGGTACCAGGAGTGGGATCCTTGCTCTAACTGTACCTGACCATGTGGTTCAGGAGCCTTTAGAACTGTCTTGTGGGAAGAGTTTGGAATGGTTTGGAGATACCAGCTGAAGAAGCAGCCCTGGCATTCCTTGAGCTGTACTTAATGAGGGATTCTGGTCAGAGCTCAGAAGACCAGACTCCTGATAGAAATGCTGCCAGTAAAGACCAGGCTCAGGAGGTGTCAACTAGGAACAAGGCTTGTATTGGCTGTTGACTCCAGACCATGTGAGTTATGGTTTGGCAGAAAGTCTGTCTGCATTTTGCTTGTGTCCAGAGACTTTGTCTGAGACTGAAATTAAGGGCAGCGGGCTAATTAATCTGGCAGAAGAAATTTCAAGGCAGTCTAATGTTGAGACAGTGGCACAGCTACCGTTGGGGGTTTTACCCAGATCTATGTTGAGAATCAAGAGCACAAAACTCAGCAGAATGATTTAAAACATTGTGAGTTTGGCCAGAAAGGAAGCTCCAGTAAAGCTGTCAACTGCAAAGATAGAGCAGGAACAGGACAATGGAAAAGATGGTTTGGTTGCTGAGAAGGAACAGGACAATGGAAAAGATGGCCTGAGGAGATCACAAGAAAGAGCGTGACTACAGCCTTTGCAGCCTGGAGGTTGTAAAGGTGAAAGAATTTGCTTTGAGAAGAGAGCCCCAGAGAACCATGTTCAAGAGTAGTGGCAGCCTAGAGAATTTATTCCTTGGGATTCGGTTCAAAGTGGTCAGCAATCCAGGCACTGGGCCCCCTACAGCCAAGAGAGATGGAAGCCTGGCCACTGCTCCAGCTGGCGGCAGACCTTGGCGTCATCCACGTGGTACTGAAGGAAGGCTTCCACCCAGATTTCAGAAGAAGACCTGGGAGACCAGGCAGTGTGGTCCTGAGAGGTCAGTGTGTGAAGCTGTGAGTGTGAAGACAAAGGTGCAGTGGAGCCCCCAGAAGGTTGGAGAAGCCAGAAACATAGTTTGTCTAAGGAAAGCTACAAAGAGTGAGCAAAGCCAACCAAAGAGAGAAGCTGTGGGAGTTACAAGCATCTGCAGTGCCATCAGGGGTGGAGCCACCCAAACCCTTTGGAGTTCACAACTTGCCACAGACTGCCTCAGACAATTAATGTTTGGACAACTAATGTTTGCCCTACTGGATTAAGGACTAGATTTGGTCCCATTCCTTTCTATCCCCCTTTTTGGAATGGGAATGTTTATCTTGTGCCATTGTATGTTGGAAGTATTTAACTTTCCTTCTTCATTTTTTTTTTTTTTTTTTTTTTGTATGCAGGTACCAGGAGTCAAACTCAGGACCTTGCACTTGCCAGGCAGGCGCTTATGCTGCAGGGATTCACAGCTAAAAGTTTGCCTGAAATCTCAGAGGAGACTTCAGACTTGGACTTTTCAGCAATGTAGAAGCTGTTAGGACCTTGACAATTCTTGGAGGTAGACTAAATGCCTTTTGCATAAAGGAATGTGCATGAGTCTTTGGAGGGCAAGGGGTGTAATGTTATGGTTTGTATCTAGATATACCCCCAAAGCCTCTTGTGGTCATATATAGGGCTTTTCAGAGGTGGTTGTATTTATAGTGTGTTGCTGGGATTAAGTGTGTGATGCTGCGATCAAGGGTGTATGATTATTAAATTAGTCTACTGATTGGTTTGGTATAATTCTGAGGGTGGATAATGGGAAGGCTCACCCTCAGTGTGAGTGCTACCTGCCCTAAAGGTGTGTAGCCTGGATAGAATATAAGGGACAGAAAGAAAGCTGCTGTGGTGGCTTGCTGCTTGCTGCCTTGCTGCCTTGCTGCCTTCTGCCTGCCGTGAAATGTATCTCCTCTGCCATGCCACCCTGTCTTGGAGCCAGCCAACTGTGAACTGAAACCTCTATAAACTGAGCTACAATAAACCTTTCCTCCTCCAACTTTGGGTGTTGGATATTTGATCTCAGCAATGAGAAAAGTAAGACAGAGACCAAGAGATGGAGAGAGGAGAAAGGGAGGGCAAGATAAGGGGAAGTACAAAGAATTAATAATATGTACATGTATCAACTCCCCATGATGAATGTAATCATTAAGTACTACAAACATGTACTAATTAAAAAGTCAAAAAATAAGTGTATGTACTCAGTTCTTTCTGTTATCGTTTTCTTCTGTTTACCTCTCTGTACCTTGAGGTCTCCGTTTTGACCTATTCATTGTGTGGCAAGAGACTTTCCTTGGTTTCAGATCAGTAATAAACTCTTTTGTGTACTTTTCTTTGTCTCTCACTAACCTGTCTTCCAGCTTCTGGTGTTGCAGATGAGAAGTTAGAAGTGATTCCCATTTATTTTCCTCCATAAGAAGTTTACTCTTTCCTTCTGTGTTAGTTTTCTACCAGTGTTACAAAATACCAGAGATGATCGATTTAAAAAGAGAAGTTTATTATGGTTCACAATTTCAGAAGCTTCATTCCATGGTTGACTGGCCCATGGTTGTTGCTTTTGGGAATTTGGCAAGGCAGAACATCATAGTAGGAGTATGTGGCAAAGCAAAGTACCTCACCTCATGGCAGTCAGGAAGCAAAAAGAGAGACAGGAATCTCAGAGGGTCCCAATATCCCCTTTGAGAACATATCCTTAGTGATCTAACTTCTTTCTACTAGGTCTCACCTCCTGAAGTTTCCACTGCCTTCTGGTAGTGGCAGAAGCTGGAGACCAAGCCTTCAACACGTGGCCTTTAGGGGATATTCATGATCTAAATTATAACACTTCCTGAAGCCTTGTTAATATTTGTCTTTATTCCTGGCATTCTCGAATCCCTCTAGAATATCTGCATTGGCCCACCCAGCAATTTGATGAGTTATTTTAATTTATGGACTTAGACTAGTATTTAGGAAATAGCAGTGGCCTTCTGTCACTTATATGTGAGATGCCTTGTCTTTCTTTGACTACTTCTATACCTACTTTTACTCACAGGCTAGCTTCTCAAAGTCAGGCAAGACCCAAATCCGTGGCTTAACAATTATAGCTGACACTCCAAGAGGCTAGTTTTTCCCCTTGGCAAAATGATTTTCAGTTGTAGTAATAATTTTAGATTGTAGTCATGGTTTTCTTAGTTTTTATTTACTTTTGGAACAATTTAAAAAGAACAAAATTCAATTTTAAACATAGTTTTCAAATTCAGTAAAATATTCCATATATAAACTAAAATTTGTCTTTACCAAAGAAAAACATTATATCTTGTGCGTTGTAAGACTGTTTTACTGTTTCAGTTTTTAAGCACAGATAAAAATTCTGATGAGTCATGTGAAATAATAGTTGAAGCAAGTCAAGTTTCTTTTTTTTTTTTTATAATCACTATGCTACCATTGTTTGGATTACGCTGCGTAATTGCAAGAATATATAGTATCACAGCAACGGGGACAAGAACTGCATGCAAAGGAGCTGGAGCAGTTCCAACCTGTTCCAAACTTAAAAAGAAGTGTGCCAGAACCATTGTGTGTAGCTGAGGCTGAATGTGTTGGGGACCACTGCATAACAGGGAGATTTTTAAATTAACTTCCATGTAGCATTGAAAGTTTATGAACTACTTAGTACTGTTTTTGAAACACTGATGTAAATCATTTTAAAAATCAGTAACTATCTTCCAGTTTGGGTTCTTCCATATAAAGAGCTTAGAAGTCATTACTCCCTTCTTACAATGACAGAGAAGATAAACAAGCACTGTGTTTTAAGTTCTTAGAGAATTGAAGTTGTAGAGTTAGCCATTGCCTCAAACCTGAAGAGACAGGTAGATAATAGTGTGTTATGAGTTTAATTGTACCCCTCCAAAAGTTATGCTAAAACCCTAACTCCCAGCACCCCAAAATGTGACCTTATTTGGAGGTACAGTTGTAGAAATAATTAGTTAAAATCAAGTCATATTGGTGTGGAAGTGACCCTTTAATCCATTCTGACTGATACGTGTGTAAGAAAAGAGACACAGAGACACAGACACATGAGGAGAGAGTCCTATGTGACGGTGGACGCAGAGCCTGGAGTGATGCACCCTCATGCTGAAGACCACCAAAGACTGTAGGCTACCACCAGAAGCTCGGTAAAGAAAAAATTCTCCCCTATGGGTGTCAGAGGAAGCATGTCCCTTCTTACACCTTGATTTACAGATTTCTAGCATTTAAACTTGTGAGTTTGTGTTACTTTTATTACTGTGACCATCCCGTACACAGAGAAACACAGCCAAGTCAGCTTACCCAGGGCACAGGGTGCTGGAGCCATGGACCAGTAGAAACATCTACATGGCATTTTGATAAATTATTGGAGGTTGAGTGTAGTCTGAGAGTGGGAAGCTCCTGAGGGGTCACAACTTTGGGCAAAGTCTCAGTATTTTCATGGGTTTTATCTCCAAGAAGTTACTGATTGTTGTGGTGAAAAGCCACAAAAAAATTACATTGTGCCTTTGACAGAGGGAAGCAATAAGTAACCATTTGTAAATATGCTCCATATAGTCTCCATAATAGTAGCCAACTGTTCAGAAAAGGACGTGGTTAGATCTTTAATTGCCTATGGGTGATGATCCAGTTCTAACTCCCTCTAGGCTATCTCACCTAAGCTGGGGAGAGAAAAAATGCTTAGAAAAAGTTGTGAAGGTCATGGCCTAGGGACACTAAGATTTAATCATAAGAATACAGAATGTTTTCCCTCCCTCCTCGTCAGCACACTAAGGTGTGGGGGTGTTGGCCAGAGATATGTATGAGACTGATATGCAGAGGAAAGGGATTTTGGGAGCCACATGCCCAAAACCTCCCGGAATGCATGGTGATAGCCTTCAAGACCACAAGTCCAAGCAAGATCGAAATGCATCCCCGTAAGGAATGACTGTTCTGGCCCTCTCCCCATACTCCAGTTTATAACTTAGATTGGCCCTAAGGTCAGTCATGTAACAGACCACCCAGACCTTCCCCTGTCCTTCCTGGTTCTATCAATAAAAAGCCACAGAAGCTTCAGTGTGGGCCTGTACGAGACTCTGTCGTGCCGAGGGATCTTGGTTAAGGGCAGTCCCTCCGGCCCTTCTTGGAGTTTGAATTGGACATTGATTCTGAGTAGTCTCTCATTCTTTCCACGGTGTCATGGTTGTGAACAATGACAATAAAACTCCAGGATAACTTCTGGACTATGGCTGAAGATCTGCAAGGCTCAGAATCTACTTAAGAATGAGTTTTTTGGGAAATCCAAGTATAACGAGGATAAAAAACAAGAACACTAGAAGAATTTGAAGACTCTGGTACCCTTCACTATAACCAACATTAAGACTAGCCCACCTCCAAACCGGAATAACATAAAATATCACAGTAAAACTCTATTCCCTTCCATTCAGATTACCCAGTACATCATGTCTGGCTGTTATGGCTTGTCTCTAGATGTCCCCCCAAAGCAGCCTCATGGAGGTCACAGGTGGGGCTTTTTGGAGGTGGCTGGCTCTAGGGTGTGTGAATATGGATTAAGGGTGTGATACTGGGATTAGGGATGTGTGGTATTGGATTAGTCCACTAATTAGTTTATCATAGTTCTGGGTGTGGGTAATGGGAAGCCCCACCTGGAGTGTGGGTGTCACCACCAAAATGTTTGTAGCCTTGATAGGGTAAAAGGAAAAGGGAGGCTTGCTGCTTGCTGCTTGCTGCCTCCTGCCTGCTCTGCCATGAACTGCTTCTCCTCTGCAATGCCCCTCTGTCATGCCACCCTGCCTTGGAGCCAGTGACTATGGACTGAAACCTCTACAAACTGAGCTGAAATAAACCCTTCCTCCTTTCACTTGTGGGTTTTGGGTATTTTTGTCCCAGCAACAAGAAAAGTAACTAAGACACTGGCTTTCGACAACAACAACATAAATCACAAAACATGTTTGAAGGGGGAAAAAAAAAAAACAGTCTAAAGGGAGAAAATAAGCATTAGAACCAGACCCAGATGTGACACAGATGTTCAGTTAGAGAGTTGGGGGGTTGGAGATATAGCTCAGTGGTAGAGAACTTGCCCACCATGCACAAGTCCCTGAGTTCAATCCCCAGTACCAAAAAAAAAAAAGTTCGAGGCCAGCCTGAACTACATAAAGAGACCCTGTCTCAAAAACAAAAACAACAAACAAACAAACAAAAAATTAGAGAGTTGGAAATAACTTTGATTAAGATGTCAAGGTCTCTATTGGAAAAAAAATAGGCAACATACAAGAAAAGGAAACAGAGAAGTGGAGATTTAAAAATAAAATGCTTGAAATTGTACCCATTATAACAGAAATGACAAATGCCTTCATTGAGGTAATAGACTGGATATGGCCAAAGGAAGAACTAGTGATATTAACAGTAAGTCAGTAGAAACTTCCTACACTGGGGTATATAGAAAAGAAAAGTAGAACATAATATCCAAGAACTGTGGGACAATTACAACAGGTGTAATAACAGGTGTTTTATGTCCTGGGATATCAGAAGAAGAGGAAACAGAGTAGGGGAAATATTTGAAGGAACAGTAGCTGAAATTTTGCAAAATTAATGACAGATAGTAAACTACAGATTCAAGAAGCTTAGAAATACCAAGCAGGATAACTACCAAAGAATATATGTCTGTGCCTGTCATACTTAAAATTATAAAGAACCAAAGACAAGGAAAAACTTTGAAAGAATCCAAAGGAAAATAAACACCTTACCAAAAGGGGAGGAAGAATTATAGCAGACCTCATCGGAAACCACACAAGCAAGAAGACAGTGAAGTGAGATATTTAAAATATTGAAGGAAAATTCACTCACCTAGAATTTTATATCAAGCAAAATTTTTTCTTTCTTTCTTTCTTTCTTTCTTTCTTTCTTTCTTTCTTTCTTTCTTTCTTTTTTTTTTGTGTGTGGGAACCGGGAATTGAATTCAGGACCTTGCACTTGCCAGGCAGGTGCCATGCCACTGATCTATATCCCCAGGCCCCAAATTATCTTTCAAAGGTAAAATAAATATTTTCCTCAGAAAAAAACTCATTACCAGCAGACCTGTCCTGCAGGAAATGTTAAAGGAAATTCTTCAGAGAGAAGGAAAATGATATAGGTCAGAAACACTGATCTATGTGAGAAAGGGAAATCACTAGTGAAGGATTAAATGAAGACAAACTAAAAATTTTGTTTTTCTTATTCTCCATTGATTTAATAAGTAAATGTTCAAAGTACTAATAGTAATCTCCTGTATAAGTACAGCATATGAATAAGTGAAAGGAATGACAGCAATTTTATAAGGGATGGAAGGAACTGGGAATACTTTGTTATAAAGTTGCTGTACTACTTGTGAAGCAAAATACCGTTATTTGAAAATACATTTAAGGGCATATAGTTCATAGAGTTTGAAAATATACTTAAGGAGATATAGTTCATAGGTACAGTGCTTGCCTAGCATGAGCAAGACCCTTGGTCTTATTCCTAGCACTAAAACACACAGAACAAAAATATAAATTGTTAATGTATATTGCAAGTTCTAGGACAATTGCTAATTTAAAAAAGATGCTGAGAGAAGAGAAAATGGACTCATACAATATTAAAGTCACAGAAAGCAGAAAGGAATGGTTAAAGAAACAATATAAAATGGATAGGAAACAGCTACATAGTAGTATTACTCCAGCTATATTAATAATAACTTTAAATGTGAATGGCTTAAATACACAAAAGCCTGACATGGTCAGAGTAGATAAAAACACAACCAAATTATATGTCGATTATAAGAAATCCACATAAAAGTATGTACAGGTAAGAGTGGAGAAGGGAATATGGCACAGTAAGGAACCACTTAGAGCTTCAAAGTCACAGCAAGACTTTACTCCAGCGTGCCAGGAAACAGGTCTGTGCTGAAGAGAAATGCGTATGCATAATCACCAAAAAGCACACAGAAGCATACTCGTTGCAGTTATTCCTGCTCACCCCAGACAAATGCCTCTCAGCAGTAGAGGGGTGAAGACATCGTGGCTTACACTTGCAAATGAAAACATAGCCTTGAGCGGGCACTGCATAGATGCTCATGTTGGCGGAAGAAGCCACACACAAAAGAACAGTACAGTGTGGTCCAGAGGCTAGCAGAACTCACCCAAGGTGCCACAAGGTCAGGAGAGGTGCAACTTGGGCAAGACTCAGGGCTCCTGGGAGATTGTCGCATTTGAGTTCTCCATCTGGGGGAGGGCTCTACAAGGGACGCGTTCCTGGCAAACTGCTTAAGGTCTGCACGAATTCTGTATGCCTATCACATGTCATAACGTTTAAAAAGAACAAAGTTTGGAATAGGGGAGGGCATTTGGCTGGGAGATGGTGACTCAGTCCTCCCCCGTAAATTCACTCTGTGAGCCCCTCGCCCCACTCCACCCCACTCCCGCCCACCGGTCGCCTTAAGGCGCGGGGCCTCCTGGACGGGAAGGGCCACTTCCCCGGAGACACCTATTTTGAGATGAGGACAGACGGCTCGGCCACAGCGCCGAGATCCCCCGGGCTCCCGGCCCCGGGCAGGCGGCCAGGCCTCATTCAGCAACAGGCAACAGGCTGGGGTCCCGTGCGCGGGCGAAGCAGCCACGCGGGGCAACCCCTCCCCTGAGCCCCCTGCGTTTCCGGGCCTCGGTGTTCCCATTCGCGGCGAAACAAAGCGCCTTGTCCTCATTCCTGAGAAGACTGCTACGCCAGAAATGTGGCCTGGGGAGCAGGACACTTCTTCCATACCAATCAGACCAGGCGGCGCGTCCGAGTGCTGCTTCGACGCTGCTGATCTCAGCCCAGGTTTCTCTCCAGCGGGGAAGGCCGAGTGCGGGCGGGAGACGGGTGCTCTTCAGGAACCCAGTGGGGAGCAGCTTCGGAGCTTCAGCGTGTGATGAGGCGAGGGAGATAGGCATGGCCTATCTTTACAGTTAGCTCACTTGCGGGGACAGGTCATAAATACCCGTACACGGTTCAAAAGTCAAGAGGATTAAATTCAAAAGCTCACTTTGAAAAACTTGCTCCGCCATTCCTTCTACAGTACTCTGTCCTTCCGCACCCCCTGTGGGCATGGGTATATGTGTGCGTTGGGGGTCTGTTAAGTGTTTACACCAATACAAAAGAACAGAAAACCGAGTCTAGGAGTACACTCTACTTGTGCTGTTCTCACACAAAAGCGAACATGTGCTACGTGTTGTTCTGCACTTACTCCCCTCACATTTTGGATTTTTTGGGGGAGGGAGTGTAACAACATAGCTTGGAAATCTTGCCCTGCCAGTGCTTAGAGAGGTCTCCATTCCTCCATTCCTTGGACAGTTGGTGGTGCTCCTCTGTGTACTGGTTGTCTTAATCAAAACTCTGTTGGTAGGAAATTGGATTGTGTGTATGCCGTTTTGTATTCCTGCGGGTGTATATGTACAGAAAGCCCCCATGATCCTCCCACCCCACCATGACCATGTACTCAGCCTCATCTACCTGGACAGCTGTTGCAGATCTTGTGGTCCTGATTTCCTGGCTCTCCTACCCTCTGCTCCTGTGGGAGACTCCAGCTGAGGTAGGATAGGCTATGCCCTGATTTACCTTGTGAGGCAGCCCCTTGGATGGGACCTATTGTAAGCCTTTGGTTCTCAAGGACCAAACCATACAATACTCAGAGGGATTCCTCCAGTCCCAGTAATTCCTAGGGGTGGTGAGATTCTTTGGAGCTCCTTGGGCAGTGAGGTCCATAAAACATGATGAGGGCTCTGGCCCTGTGCATTGACTGTTTGGGACTCCAGGGATGGTGTCAAACCAAATGTGAAGACAGACATGCTGGAGGGGCACAGAAGATGCCCACACCTCCAGGCTGGCTGGCCTTTAGCCTCTCTGGTTGATTATGTGAGACCCCTGTTTGAGGCCCATGTATGATGCCTTTGTCTTACTCTGTGTGAGAAATTAATATTCTAGGCGAGTGGGTAGGTTGTATGTTCCAGATGCATATATACAACTCAAGTATGAAGACTGTTTTCTAATCCATATGTGACATTCTGGTCTTAGATCCATAACTGAAGCTGCCTGACACTTTATTCATTATGTCAGCATCTGGTACATATTTACAAGTGCTGTGGTAAGCTGTGTTATTATTCCCAAGTAGTTAGTGGGGCAAAGCCTCCCTGCCCTATTGACGTGGTCTTACTGATGGAATTCAACAGTAGCGGGAGCTTAAGGACCATCAGTAGTTCCATTAGTGCTCTTTCCCACCTGCCACGAGAACAGTGCATTAAGTAAGGGCTGATGCTTCAGTCTTGCATCTGGAATGAAGATGACATGAACATAGATCCAACTGAGCTGAGAGAGACATTAATATGAATGAGAGTAAACCGATGTTGCTCTATGTTACTAGTTTTGGAGTCACTTGTTACTGTAGTATAACACTTTAAGCTAGCTGGTGCAGGTACTATCTCAGTGCCAGGCAGTGTGTTTTGCATAGGAAATACAGCAATGACCTGACAGACATAGTCTCTGCCCTCGTGCAGGTCAAAGGAATAAATACTCCCCTGATAGGAAAGACGAGGGAGTAGCTGGTTTAGGGCAACAAAGATCAGGAATTCTGTTTTTCTTTTTGTTGCACTGAGGATTGATCGCAGGGCCTTCACACTGAGCAAACTGTCCAGACCTCTTTATTTTTTATTTTGAGACAGGGTCTTGCTAAGTTGCCCAGCCAGCCTGGGCTCAAACTTGCTATCCTCCTCCCTCAGTCTCCCAAAGTTGGGATTATAGGCAGGCACCAGCACACGTGGCGAGGAGTTCTGTTTTCAGTCTGCTAAGACTGACATAACCACAGGATGTGCAAATGGAATCATCAAGCCTGTGGTTGGATACAAGAATCTGTAGCTCATAAGGTTTAGAGTGGAAATTTGGACCACTGGAAATATAGGTTGTCAGTTAGGAGGGAGGCAGTGAAGAAAGGAAGTAGTTCACACAGCCTGAAAAACATCAGCCTTTTGGAAATCCACTGAAGTCCGGGGGGGGCGGTGAAGAAGTTTTGTCATAAAGCATGGAAGGGGGATTTAACTGTTTGTTTTTTTAATTAATGAAAGAGAGAGATCACTGATAACTGGAGAGCTGGGGACACTCAGATTGGAGATCTTCGAAATAATATCCTACTTCCCTTAGAGCACTGTTTCCAAAATTGGGTCTGCATATCACCAGTGGTACACAAGCTGATTTTAGAGAACATTACAAAATATTCGTTATTTTATAATTGTGTTTTCTTTTCTCAATTATCTGTGCTTATGGCATGTGATAATGGTTTTCCAACATTTTCAGTGACAATATATGCACAAAAATTTAAACAAAGACAGTAATTTGATTTAAAGAAAGGTTTTAATAATGTATATTTGGTGTACAAATTTACGACAAAGACAGGGTGACTCAAGTTTGAGAAACCGTGCTAAAGGTAATCCTTACTTGCCTAGAATGTGCAAGGCTCAGGGTTCCATCCTAGCCCTGAAAAAGAAAGAAAGAAAGAAAGAAAGAAAGAAAGAAAGAAAGAAAGAAAGAAAGAAAGAAAGAAAGAAAGATAAATCCTAGTACAGTACTTGTACACAACAGATGAGAAAGGTAGGGAGGTGCAGTGAAGTTAAGCCACCTCAGCAAGGCTCCAGCTGGTCAGCAGTGCTGCTGGGATTCAAAGCTAAGCATATGATGATGGTCCATACACGCTGACACCAGCGGGGAAGGGCTTGCCAATTGAGCCAGCAGTGGGATGTGACGGAGAGCTCCGGGCTCCCCCTAGTGACCAGTATCACTGAGCCCAAATGGCTCCCACCTGGAGGGGGTGCCCTTCTCCTTGGGGTAGGATGTCTTTTCTCACCCAACAGCTCATTTCCCAGCAAGGCCAATAAGTACTTTGACCATTTTTGGAAATGTCTGTGGCCTTGCTGATTTTAATAATGAACAAAGGGCCAAAGTGTAAGTGAGCCATCTGGGAGGACTTAAAAATCAGACTTCCATGGAGGAAAATATTTGATAGGAATTTAGGGGGGAGGCATTATTGGGGATTGAATGCAGGGAATGTTAAGCTATGTCCCTACCTCTTTTTTCATAGTTTTTATTTTGAGGCAGTTGTCCAAGCTGACCTCAAACTTGGGATACTCCTACCTCAGCTGGGGTTACAGGACTGCACCACCATGGCCAGCTTGATGGGAATTTTGACAGCTTGGAAAAGTCTAGAATCAGAAGGAAGAGATTTATGAAAATGAAACCATTGCCAAATGTTCAAATTAGGGTTTTCCTGTCAATATGTTGAATGACAAAATTATTCAGGAATAAGACCTAGTCAAGGCATTATGAAAGCCAAATACTCATCATGGAGACTCCAGGCCTACCTGTGAAATATTTTAGCCTCAGTTGCAGATCATTGCAATAAATGAATGTCACAATATAAAGTGGGTAATCTGAATTTTTTAGTTTCTTAGTCCATATAAATATAATGTTTACATTAAACTGTAAGTCTATTAAGTGTGTAATAGCACTGTACCTAGACGAATTCAACATGCCTTTCTCTCATTTAAAAAACTAATTAGCATGTAAGAATTGTACATATTTCTGCATATATAGGGTGATATTTCAGTGCAATTCCTCCCCTCCCTGTATGCACCTGATGCTCCTACCAAGTGGAATCTTACCTTTGTCCTACCTTACCCCTTGGATTTAGACTGATTTTAATGACTTGCCTTGACCACAAAATCATGGTAGAAGTAAAATTCTGAGGCCAGATGTAGGAGACCAGATAAGGAGGATCGAGGCCTAAATGACCTTCTCTGCGAGCACAAAGGAGAAAAACAGCGAACTGTGCTCCTTTGGCAACATGCAGGTATGTTGGCACATTGCAAGTTCCAGGGAAGAATCAACACGGCTGATCCAGTTGT
Organism: Erethizon dorsatum; assembly: GCA_028451465.1. Taxonomy (NCBI): domain Eukaryota; kingdom Metazoa; phylum Chordata; class Mammalia; order Rodentia; family Erethizontidae; genus Erethizon; species Erethizon dorsatum. Next base: position 44,848,642 of record CM051825.1, read on the forward strand.
TTACCTGGGCATACTATAGATAACAGGAGGCAAATGAATCTTGCATTATCCTAATTGCTTGCTTCCATGTTTAAGTAAATGAAAGCAAGGTGAGCCAAATGCTCAGGGAGTCTTTGTCCACTACAGGCAAGAGATCCCTGGCCCCCTTTCTCAAAATTATCTCTGTGTTTTTTTGTCTTTCACCCTCATTTGCTACCCAGTCGGGGATAAACTAGTAGGCTGGTTCCTACAGCCAGACCAGTAAGATGCAGCCTCCACCTGCATCTCTTGCCAGGTTCATTTTATTTTTTCTTGGAATGCTCCCTCTTAGAGACCAGCTGTCGTGCTGTGACAGGCTGAAGCCACATGGAGATGCCATGTGTGAGTGCTCCATTCAGGAGCCTGCTGAGGTTCCAGGTGACAGTTGCCATTCACTGCCAGCTCTGTAGCTGAGCTGTCTCAGACGTTGAGCCCAGCTGCATCTTGAGATGATTTATACAGCGAGCCAACAGCCACATAAGAAACCCAAGGAAAAGCAACTGAAATCAGTAAACCCACAGGTCTATTAAATTATAATAAGTCACTGTTGTGACCCCACTGCATTTTAAGAGTGGGCTTAAAAGCAGTGGTAGATATCTTCTGCTTAGACGAAGAACCTCATTTTCTCTGTCTGGATCCAGTGGCAAACCCCCATTTCATTGGCCAAGAATCATTGTCCATGGACAAAAGAAGTATAGTCTTCTGTCAAAGAGAAGTAGCAAGTATTCTGGAATTATAGTAAGAGAATAAAGTGACTGGACATAATGTAAACACAGTGATAAGTGTTTATATATATGTGTGTGTGTGTGTGTGTGTGTGTGTGTGTGTGTGCAATAACCCTTTATAATATAAAGTGAATAAAAAAATCTTTTTACAATAACAAAACTAAAATATCTGGAAATAACATTTGCTCCTTGGATACTTCTAGTTCCTGGTACAATCCCCCAGAGAGGCCGTGAGAGGTTTTGTAATGAGCCCATTGGCAGGCATTGTGTATTGGGAAATTTCCAGCAAAATTCCTAATAGGAATACTGCTTTTGCCAGAGGAGGGAAAATGTTCTTCTAAACTGTTAAAACTCTACTGTGCATGTGCTGTGGTTAGGATAAAATGGTGAAGAGAGCAGTTAGTCTGGTTGGACTATAAACTGAGACATTCTCCTAAGTATGTGCCAAAGCTTAATAAATAAATAAAGTCAGCTGCAAGTGAGAGAAGTGTCTCAGCTCCCCTAAGAACAGCTGACAGAAGGCAACCCTGCCAAGCCTTGCTGCTCTCAGTGCCCAGCCCAGATCTAGCCAGATGACCTCCCAGGACAGACAGGCACCCTCAGAACCGTATTGCTGCTGTAGACTTGGTAAGTGTCTCTCTCTGACCATTCTTTCCTCTAAAAATACATTCTTTTTTTTTTTTTTTTTTTTTTGTGGGTACCGGGGGGTCGACCTCAGGACCTCATGCGCCAACAGGCACCCGTACCGCTGAGCGATATCACCGGCCCTTTTTTCGTATGTGGGATCCAGGAGTCGAACTTGGGCCCTCGCGCTTGCAAGGCAGGCGCTTACGCCGCTGAGCCATCTCACCGGCCCCAACATTCTTTAATAAATGATTGCATTCATCAGTGACGTTGGCTAATGTAATGTATTCTTAACCTTTAGGTGAGAGAGTGTAACTAAGGCTACAAGTTTTCTCTCTAGGGGAAACCTCCATTGTGCATAGTACACACAAATTATTACACACCACTAGTTTTGACTCTATGAATCTTGTCCCTACACCTCAAATTGAGAGAAGCCTGTATTTTACAGGTGTGAAGGACATGGGGAGAGGAGGAATGGGTAAGACAAAGGTAAAAGAAGGCATTTTTAGGATGGAGAAGACTCAGCATGCCTTTGTAGTGATGGACAATAATAAGTGGATGGGGATGAGGTGGGGAGAGAGCAGATAATGATGGAAGGAGGCCTGTGAGGCATTGAGACCGGGTAGGGTCTTGGAGGCTAGGGAGCCCCAGAGAAGGGGAAGGGTGCCTCTTCTCTTTAGTTAAAGGGAAGGAGAAAAAGAGGACCAGCTGGGACCTGTGCAGCCCAGGCACAGGCAGCCTCAGGTGCATACATCCTCCTATGGGCAAGGACACATAGGGGATAGTATTATAACAGGGGTGTCACCTGTCCCACACATGTTCACTGATCATCCACTATGTGCACAGTGCTCGTCTAGGAGCTGATCCCTGCTCTCACAGCATTTGAACAGGAAGTAGAATTACATTAATAACCTGGATGCTTTCAGTCATTTCTTGGTGCTCGGAGAACTATATCAGGTGGATGGAAAAGAGGACAAGGAGAAACATTTCAAAGCAGTAGTCCAGAAAGCCCTTCCCATGGAGTTGTTTTGCACACTGAGACCCGGGTGAGGTGAGGGAACCAGCAGGAGAGCACAGAGTACCAGAGTGAGGAAACAGCAGAGCAAGGCCCTGAAGGACCATGGGCTTGGCATCTCATTCCCTACAAAAGGCTCACTGCCTGCCACAACACAGAACAGGTACTAACAACCACCACTGAATGAATAAATATGGAATGGAAGACATGTGCTCTTTGCCTTCCTAGGCCTGAGCCCTGGGTGCACCTTGATTCTCATTTACCACACGCACCCCCTCACTCATCCTGTACCAGCTGCATTGGCCTCCTTAGTGTTCCTGGAGCTTTCTAGGCATACTCCTGCCCCCGAGCCTATGTTCAGTATACCCTTCCCTAGGGGTACCCTTCCCCAGGTGTGCTCTTCCCACAGGTGTCCCATCTCCATGGGTGCTCCCCCTCAGGTATACCTTCCCCAGGGGGCACTCATCTCCCTTGCCTTTTTTAGGACTCTACTCAGCTACCAATGTGTCATAAAAACTTTCTTCACTGCCTTGTTTAAAATATAATCTCCCTCATCTATCTTATTTTAATTTTCTCTACCTCACATATCTATGATTTCCATGTTTATTTTGCTCATTGTCCATATCCAAAGATGTAAGTTCCAGGTATTTCTTAAGTATTTGGGATTGAACCAGGACCTTTGCATGAGCCACATGCTCTGTCCCTTTTCCACATACTTTTTTTTTTTTTTTTTTTTGGTACCAGGATTTTGAGACAGAGTCTTGCTAAGTTGCCCAGGCTAGGCTTGAAATTGTGACCCACCTGCCTCAGCCTCCTACTGGTGTGGTATTTTTTGTTTTTTGTCTTTGGGGTTTTTTTGTTTTGTTTGGTTTGGTTTGGTAATGGGAATTGAACTCAGGGCCTCACGCTTGCCAGGCAGGCACTCTGCCCACTGAGCTACATCCCCAGCCCCTACGGGTGTGTTTTAAAAACCAGGTTCTTTGCTATATCCTCAAACCTAGGCCTGTGTCTGGCATGTCACAGGCACTCAGTATACCTTATCAAGAGTGGATGGATATGAACACAACCATCCCCCTGATGTTCTTGAAGGGAACTACAGGGCCCTAGTCTCTCAGAGTCTGCTTTTTGATACGGTAAGTCATTTGCTCTGCCATGCATTCCTGCCAAGATGTGCCACCTTTGCCAGAGGCCCAGAGAAATGGGGCTGCCGGTTCTTGAACTAAAACCTCCAGAACTATGAGCTACACAAACCTTTTCTGTCTGTAGTTAATTCTTTCTGATATTTCATTATAGTAATATAAAGCTGACTAATATACTGGCTCTAACTTTATATTACAAACCTTCCATTAAATTTCATTTTTCAATTATCTAATGAAATTCCTAGAATCTTTCTTGTTCTCAACTTATTTATTGAGAAAGTAGTGAAGTAAAATGTTGCAAGTCTGAATTTGAATTGAAAGTTTCAGTCTTAACTTTTGATAAATTCTGTCTATTAACAGTGTTCCCTCTGAACTCTGAGCACTGAGCATACTGCATACATGACTAATTCTGTAACAGGAGGATAGCAGACTTGGGTGAAATTAATTCCTAATCTGAGATAGATGTACAAAATAAACATGCCATTCCTCTAATATCAGAAAGCAAGGAACTTTACTACAGGACATAACTGCACCCAGAAGCCTTACTGGAGAGGCTCCTCTGACCAAAGATGAGACCACTGAATGATAAGAAATAAAGAAAATTAACTGTAATGAATTGAAGACATAAAATATATAAAATTTTTTGAGTTTCTAATAGTGTTAGTTAGCCTTGTGTTACTACAATGAAATATCTGAGGCAATTAACAAATAAAGAGAAAAGATTTATTTAACTCCCAATTTGAAGGTTCAAGGTCTAAAATTGGGCAGGGGAGAGGCATTGGTTTGGTCTCTACTGAGGACTGCAGCTCATAGCAGAAATGTTTGTCAGAGTGAGCTGTCACATCCTGAGCCGAAGGGGTGTGTTCGTGTGTGTGTGTGTGACAGAGAGAGAGAGAGAGAGAGAGGCAGGAAGACAGAGACAGAGATGTCCCCCCAGTGATCTAAAGACTCCCACTAGGCCCCCCCCCATTAAAGGCCCACAGCACCTCCCAATAACACAACTGCGGGGACGAACTTGCGAACCTTTTCAAAACACTACCAATATTCCATCTGTATCAATAAGAGTGTTAAAAAAGCACTGACCACCTTTGCAATGTGCTATTGAAAACTGGATCATGGATCTAGGCAACCAGCACCAGTGGCCACTAACTTCAAGAAGAAAGGCAATCAGAGTCACGTGCTCCTCATGAAAGTAATATTTTCATCATCACCTAAGAAGTACACACACACACGCGCACACACACACACACACCCTGAATCTACCCATGCCTCTGGCTCTATCTACCAATTCACAGAAGCACAGGAGGGGACATAATTAAATGACAACAAAGTGATATAGAAAACTCTGCAGGGAAATCTACTTTTTTTCCTAAACAAATAATTTGCAAAGTGGTGAGATGTGTCATGCATATGTGTGTGTGTGCGCACGCGTATGTATGTATGAAAAAGAGAAGGTTAAAAAAGACTTAACAGTCATATCAACAAACTGCAGCATGTGGACATGATTCAGGCCTACAAAGTGTACTATGTGTGACAGTTGGGGGGATTTGGGCACATACAGATGTTTGAAGATATTTAAGACTTATTATTAATATTCAAGTGTAATGATACAATAATGATATTGTGTTTCTTTTTTTCAGTCCTAGGGGTTGAACAAAGGGCCTTCCCCCTGAGCTATATCCCCGCCCCTTTTATTTTTTATTTTGCGACAGGATTTCGCTAAGTCACTGAGTTGCCCGGGCTAGGGTTGAACTTGTGATCCTTTTGCCTCAGCTTTTCAGAGTGCTGGGATTACAGGCATGTGACACCACACCTGGCGAGTAGTTGTTTCTTGAAAATTATTTTATCCTTCAGAGATACATGCAGAACTATTACAGATGGAATGACATAGTGTCTGGGTTTTGCTTGAAAGCAATCTAATGCAAATGAATTCCATAGTTCAGGATAAATTTTTGTAGTGGCATCAAAGATGTCAGGTAACTTTGATTTGAAAATGATGAGCTCTGGACAATTGTCTACATGACTAAAAAATATCCTTGTTGTGATAACAAAAACACTTATAAAAAAAAACACATAGGTGTTTCAATAAAATTGTTTTATGTAAAAAATGAGTTAGAGTCCCCATCTGCTGACTCCTAAGAACATCTGTGATGGTTTAAAAGTGAGGAGGCCAGTGACATGGCTCAGCAGTGTAAGTGCCTGCCTGGCAAGCGTGAGGGCCCGAGTTCGACTCCAGGAACCCACATACGAAAAAAGGGCCGGTGATATCGCTCAGCGGCATGGGCGCCTGCTGGCACGCGAGGTCCTGAGGTCGACCCCCGGTACCCACAAAAAAAGAAAAAAAAAGTGAGAAGAGGTATTGTAGTACAGTAACACAATTCTAGTTTTTGTGTGTGTGTGTGTATGTGTGTGTGTGTGTACCGGGGTTGACCTCAGGACCTCACGCTCCAGCAGGCGCCCGTGCCGCTGAGTGATATCACTGGCTCTTTTTTTGTATGTGGGTTCCAGGAGTCAAACTCAGGCCCTTGTGCTTGCCAGGCAGGCGCTTATGCCACTGAGCCATCTCACCGGCCCCACAATTCTAGTTTTATAAAATGAGCAATAATAACATCAGCTGCCTCCAGGAGGTCCAAAGTGGGTGGGTAGTTGTCTTAGTAACATTTCTCTTGTTGCTGAGACAAAATACCTGATGCCCAAAATCAAGGAAGGAAAGGTTTATTTAGCTCACAGTTTGTGGAGGTTTCAGTCCCTAATCAGCTGGTTCCACAGCAGGGTGGTGTGGCATAGGGGCAACTGCATATGGTGACAGAAGACAGCAAAAGCAACAAGAGCAAAAGGGAGGAGCCTCTTTTCCTCCCTTATATGGTACGCAGGCTACCCGCCCTAGGGCAGGTGTAGCATTCACACTCCCAATCCCAGCACTAGACAATGAATCAATCACAAACTCTAGAAGCCTGTCCCCATGGCTGCATGAGGCTTTGGGGGGATACCTTAGAAGACACAAACCATAACAGTAGGTTATTAACCTTTTCTCTAGCCATCTTTGGATTGTGTCAGATTTTATACTGAGCACATACTAATTGTATAATTAACATTTAGCTTTTTAATATTTTATATGCAAATATTGTGTTAGTTTCCCATTACTGTAGTGAATACCTAATATAATAAACTTTATAAAAGAAAAGGTTAAATATTCTGACTCACAGTTTTGGAAGTTTCAGTCTGTGATCAATTGTCCCTGTTGCAGCTAATTATGGCACAGCAAAACCATTTACCACATACCTGGAAAGCTAAGGAGAGGAAAAAGAAGAAGCTGTGGTTCTACAGTACCCTTCAAGGACGTACTCCCAATGACCTGAAGACCTCCTGGAGGGACCCACCTCTTAAAGATTTCATCACCTCCCAAACGCACCAAGCTGGGGACTATGCCTTTAACACATGGGACTTTGAGGAGCATTACAGATACGAACTATAGCACAGAGCTTAAGGACATTTTCATTATCAAACAAGTTTCCTGGCATTGCTTTCCTGCAACCATTGTTGACCTTTCTTACCATAGATTGGCTTCATCTGATCTCAAACATCCTATAAATAGAAAAATACAGCATTTACTCTCTGAACCTGGCTTCTTACACTTAACATGACATTCTTGCATGTATTTTCTTTTTGTTGATAAGTTATAATTAGCTGTATAAATACATCTCAGTTGTGAATTCATTCTCCTCTTGGTGGGTACTTAAGTTGTGTTCAGTTCTTGGTTATGATGAATGAGGCTGCTATGGACACTTGCTTCCTTCTTTTGGATGTATGTCTTTATTTCTCTGGGCAAAAGACTTGAGAGTGGAATGGCTGGGTCATAAGGTACATGATTAATTTTTTTGTGTGTGGGTACCGGGGGTCGACCTCAGGACCTTGTGTGCCATCAGGCGCCCGTGCCGCTGAGCGATATCACCGGCCCCTTTTTCGTATGTGGGTTCCGGGAGTTGAACTCAGGCCCTCGCGCTTGCCGGGCAGGCACTTATGCCGCTGAGCCATCTCACCGGCCCTAATTTTTAACAATATAATTTAAAAATAAAGCAAAGGCTACAAGACTTACAAAGGGTGGTTCCTGGCCCAGGCATAGGCAAACATCTATTACAAAGAATGATAAGTACAGAAATGTGTACCCTTCCAGTTACCACCCTCAAATGGTCCCTCACTGTATAACCTGCTCATGACCACTCAGAACTGTCATCACTCAGAACTGCTACACTTCCTCAGCCACTAATTTAGGCACTCACCTTGCCCACATGTTCTCACTGAGGCTGAGATTCATCTGCTCCAGCATGACCATTCAGCACGACCACATAATTTCCCTCAACCCATCATTTGCCTTGTCAAGCTTAGATTCTGCTGTCCACTGCTGCCCTCAGACGTTTTACTGAAATCATCTAGGCAAATTGCCATCCTTAAATAAACCCAGGAATCTGTTTTCTTTTCTTCAATGCCCGCCCTGTGAGTTTTCTGATGCTGCTAGGAAAGGCTCTCAAAACAGTGCAGATGGTTTCTATTGCAAATTTACGGCCACTCATCTCAAGTGAGCCTCCAACACTGCCCAATATCTTTGCTTGTATGTCCTGTCCCCAAACTCCGCAGTGACTACTCATGCTTCCTTGAATTCTCCCTCTTTACTCTATCCCACCTCAGCAGGCTGTCTTACTTCATTCTTTAGGGAGCAAAAGAAAACGATGGGACAAGATCTACCATCTTGTACCAACAGGAAACAACATGTAAAGGAAATCCAGCATCCATCCATCCATCCACTCAGCCACCCACCCATCCACCCACCAGTATATCCACCTATCCAACTATGCATACATCCATACATTCAGCTACCTATCCATCCACCCATCCATCCAAGGGTGTACCATCCCCTCACTCACCCCTTTAATCTTTCTTCCATCCATCCACCCACCTACCACTCATTCATCCATCTATCCCTTCATTCATGCATCTCTCCATCTGTTCATTAACTTACATATCCATCCATCCATCCATTTATGCACCCATACATCCATCCCCTCATACACCCATTTGATCCTTGTTCCTTTCTTCCATACATCTACCTATCAACCTACTCATCCATTCACCAACTCATCCATCCCTCCTATCTAGCCATCTGTCCATCCACCATCCCCTCATTTATCCATCTGATCCTTCTTTCTTTCCTTACTTCCTTCCATCCCTTCCTCCCTCTGTCTTTTTCCCTCCCTCCTTTCTAGTTATGATGTGATTGAAGACCACACCTGAATCTGTTTTTGGATGCCTTCCCTTCCTACATTTTTGGGAAACATCAAGGCTACTAATTCTCTTCTTTCTTTCTTGTACACTCAACTTTTCCTTCTATGCTGAATCCTTTCCAATTGCTTTTATACTCTTAAGTTTCTTTCATTAAAACATTTTCCATTACAACCATAGTCCTCTCTCTTTACCTGCCCCTTTCCAAGCAAATACTTCAAAAGTGCTTAGCCCCTTCATGCTGGCTGTGCCCCATCAGACACAGGTCTCACTGAGTTCCAGATTACTTGTTTGAGCCAGACCTAGCACAACCACTTTCTTCTTCATCCTAGCCTCCCCACAACAGTCAGTGCTGTTGTCCTCCCATGGTGTTCATGCACCTGCCTGCTTGAAGCTCTGGTCTTTGCCCTTGATGGACTCTGCTTCTATTGCAGGTGGCTGACCTCAGCAGACTTCATTTCTCAGGCTCCTTTGCCTAGTGAGTGGCTTCTTTGGAAGGCACAGGGAATCCCTGGTGATGGTGAGAGGAAAGCAAGCTTTAGGGAGAAGCTGGGGTATCCCCCCAAGAATAGCTACAGCCCCCTCTTTAATCTCTGCTTCTCCTGAGAAGCCTCTGGGTGGTCATCCATTCTAATTTTCTCCTGTTGGGAGACTCCTGCCTTAGAAGTCTGCAAAAAGGAGAGAGCATAGAAGGATGAGGATTGGAACCATTAGCAACATGGCTCATGACTGACATGGAGACCACCAGCATCGACTACTGCAGAGAGGTCAAGGTGGAGAAGAGTGTGTATGTATTAGATCTCACTATGCCTCATCTTCCTCTTGTCCTTGAGCCTTTGGGATGGTGTTGACTCCCTGCCATTACTAACCTAAATTGCCTAACCCTTTCTTGTTTACCCCATTCAGCTCTTCCAACACTGTTGTTACTAGTGCCTCGTGAAATTCCCTCCATTGCACAATTTGAGGTGAGCTCTCTCCTGACTGGGCAGCACCAACTTAATTTCTGGTTGCTCTGTCCACTTCTGCTCATCCTGTGACACTTGCTTCTCAGGAGTCTGACCTGGGAGACCTGTGTCCATGACCTCTGTCTCTGATGTCCAGATTGGTTTGTCCATTAAAAAGTCCTGAAGAAAGACCAGGTGAGGGAGGGAGGTGTGTTAGTTAGCTCTCCATACCTGAGATAATTAACTTCTAGAGATTAAAGGTTTATTTGGGTTCTCAGTTGCGGAGGTTTTGATCCATGATCAAATGACCCCATTCTGTTGGGTCTGTAATGAGCCAGCACGTGATAGTGGGAGCACATGGTGAAGCAAATTACTTACATCACTGTTAGGGAGCAAAGGTAAGCAGATGGATTTAGAGTCCCATAATCTCCTTTGAAGACATATCCTCAATGATGTCAGGACTTCCCAGAAGGCCCCACTTCCCAAAGGTTCCACTACCTCTTCCCAGGCCCTGGCACCCACCATTCTGCTTTGTGTCTCTATGAATTTGACTACTCTAGGAACCTCATATGAGTAGTCATGATTTTTGTCTTTTGGTGACTGTCTTGTTTTACATAACATGTTTCATTTAGTATAATATAATTTCGCTTAATACAATTAATCTAAGGTTCATACATAGCATGAGTCAGAATTTCCCTTTTAAAGCTGAATAATATTCCATAAAACTGATTATTTAAAAATGTTCTTACTTTGAAAAATAAAAAACTTAGAGCCCAATATCAGTTACTAAAATGCTTTGGAAAATGTCCTGGCCCTGAAATCATAAGATCTGGTCACCACTGGACCAGAGCGTAAACTCATTTTCACCTCTCCAGCTCTTCTCATTCTCCACTCTGCTGTGTGCTGAATTATGCTTCTCATTGTTCCTCAAAAGCAACTCGTGTCCCGACCTCTACCCACTCATGCATCTATTCTTACTATTGTTTCTATCTGGAATGTCTGATCTTTTCCTAATTATATCAATCTCAGTCCCAATAGGCCTTATCTCCCCAGGGAGGCCCATGGCACCAAAGCCTCCTTGTTTATTTATTGTGGTACTGGGGATTGAACTCAGGGCCTTCACACTGAACTACATCCATAGGGCTTTTTGTGTTTTTATTTTGAGACAGAGTCTCTCCAAATCTCTAAGTTGTCTGGGCTGGACTTCCACTTATGATCTTCCTACCTCAGCCTCCCAGAGTGCTGAGATTACAGGCATGTGCCACCATACCCTGCTCCAAGCCCTCTTTCTCAACAGCTCCCCTCTCTGAGTTCTGACTTCTGCTGTGTCTGCACTTTCATCTTCCCCTCTAGGACATAAATAACTCAAGGGAAGAAACTGTGGGTGACCCTTCTCTATTCCCATTTATTCCTGGCAATGAACCCCTGGGGATGAGCGGGATACAAACAACCCAAAATATAGGGACATCAAGCTTCCCCTGAGGCTGGGAAGCCTGGCATAAGAATGGTTATGAACTTTGCGATCATAACTTGAGAAACATTGTTGTACATGTACTTCTAAGTCTTTACATGGGTTCTAGTTCAAGGCACAGAGCTACATTGAGGCTAACTCCTATTTTTAGTGCTATTTTTCCTATGTACAAAGTCACATATTGGGCTCTTTGAAAGAGAAATATAGAGAAAAACTACCCTAAATTCTAGGTTCCCACTGGGGAGAAGTTCTAAGAAGTGGAGTGTCAGGTGACGCTATGTGTGATTCACAAGGTGTGATAGAAACATCTGAACAGGGATTCTCAGCAGCTGAGCAAAGGGCAAAATGGCCCCAAATTAAGAAACAAGTTTCAGTTCCTTGACCTGTCTTCTTTGATTTTCCAAAGGCCATAGACCTGGCTAAGTTAATGTTTCTTCAGGAGCACATACAAGGCACCCAGTTAATGAGTTCCCAAAGGACTCGCTGAATCATGGATACACAACAGAAAGAGAATCCATCTCTTTAGCTATCTGCTCAGCATCCATACAGCCCTGAGCCACACTTACCCTCTAAACTGCCTCTGGATTCAAGCAGTATCCCCTGATCCCCTTACCCACAATCCAGGGCTAGGCAAGGACACATTACCTTTCCTGGGGGGTACCCAGCCACCACTGAGGGTCCTGCAGAACCTTCCAATGAGCAAACCTGTTCGTTTTTATTTGCCAAAGATACCTCTCTTGCATCCTTGAGAGAAACTTACAAGTTCAAGATAAAACTGCCACCCCCTTAAGAGAGGGAAGGGAGAGAATATCATATTGACAGTTACATTATAGTGTGTCATCTGTGTTATGACACAGAAACTACCACTGAAGCATAGGCAGGGCTCAGCTAAAGGCATAAGTGACAGGGAATTCCAAGCCTGGTGAACTGAGTTGGCAAAGGAGGGTTATAGTATGAGTCATTCAGAGAGTATCATACAGTCCTGGGCACAGAAGAGCTGGCTTCTGCCACTCTCTGACCTCAAGCTTCAGTTTTTCTGTCACTTCTACCATATTTAATTTGTTAGAAGCAAGTAACTATATACACCCCATGCTCAAGAGGCAGGGAATAACACCACTTCTTGAAAGGAAGAGTATCAAAGAGTTTTTAAACTACCATAGTCCACCTACTGGCCACAAATTATGTATATTTTTCTTACATGCAAAAATACACTCACCCTACCTAATATCTACTAAAAGCCCCGTCCCACAAAATCAGCTCAGGGTCCACAATCCCTGCATCTAAACCAGGTTCAGAGGTGGATGATGCTCCTTGCATATGCTTCCGTATATAGATCCTAGAGAATGGGTGCTTTCAGTATGAAGGCTTGTGAATTCATGAGATAGGTAATTGTGCCTCCCCACAGCACTCACCTAATATACAGTATAATGTGTAACAGTGGGACAGGCAGAGATTATCTGTGCTGGATGTTCCTGTTCAAAGAGTACAGGGATGAGAGGCAGGCAGCAGTCACCAGTAAATAGCAATTCTGAAATCCTGCTGTGCAGGTGCTGGAAGTTCCTTACTTGGGAGTCACTCTGACTCTAGCGTGAAAGTGATTCTCTACGCTCTAGGTTCCGCCCTTTGGACTTTTTGTTCTACTCTCTGAGCTGTCCTTTCTTTCTGTAAAATGTAGCCCGTGTTTGCATCTGTGCAGTTTCTCAGCCTGCTTTCTGCCAGTAGAATTTGGGGGAGTCCTGAGGTCTCTTTTCATTTTGTACAGTCTCTTCCCTTTTCACTCCAACCTGGTACTCTTTGGCAATATAATTATTTTTAAAACATTGTGTATTTTCTGTGAATCTCATTAAAGCCCACTCCTTCAGACAACTGTCAGACTTACAAATCTCTTTGCATTAGCCTTTTCCTCCCTTGGGCTTTTGCTGAGACTGCTGATGAAGACAACTTTAAGCTTCTTAGAAGCTCTATTGTTTAGCTGAATGCCCTTTTTCTCTTTTTGAGGACTTAAAAGATTTTATGCACACACCCCTAGCTTCATCATTAGATCCTCTTTTCCTGACATGGGTCTGAATTTGATCTTTGCCTGGAAACCTTTGTTAATTTTAGCATCATTTGACATCTGGAGGAGCTGAGAATTTTCAAAACTATCAAATTCTGGTTCCTTTTTATATAACAGAGTTTCTTTTGGCTTATCTCTCTTCTCTCACAATTTAGTATAAGCAGCAAGAAGTCAGGAGTTACCTTCAACACTCTGCCTGGAAATCTCCTTAGCCAGTTCATCCTGGTACATTTTTCTACCTTCCGCATTTCTGCAGGAAGTTTTGTGCTTAATCTCTCATCTCCTGCTCTGTGCCCCTAAGAGGATGAGTTCCTCTGTGACTTCCCAACACAACTTTTTGATATGTCCAGCCTCCATTCTCTTGTTTAATCGGTTCCTGTTACCTGTCCTTCTGCCACCTCTCTAACATTAAGGTTCAGATCATACCACTTTCCTACTCCAGATCCCTGGCATTCACTCACTTAGCCTAAAAATTTTATTGAGCACTTTCTCCACACAAAGTACTACACTTGGGGTTGGAGAATTCTCAGGAGGCTAGGATAATTTTTGCCTTCATGCTCCATTGGGCGAGATATGTAAATCAAATGATCCCAGAAGTAGTGATAAAATTGTAGTGGAGAGAGAGTTCATGAAGGGAACTTAGATGCATTTCTGCAGTATAATTGAGGGATCTGTGCTTGAGGGTCTGCAGTGAGAAAAGGCTTCTCTGAAGATGTGGATTTTAGTAGGAACTTTGTGAAGTATGAGGAGGGTAAACAGCACGTAGAAAGTTCATGAGTCAGGGTCAGTGTATATGAGGGACATATACAGTGTAATGTGAAAGACCTGGGGACTGAGGGAATAGGGAGGCAAACAGGCTAGAGGACTCAGCAGAGATAAGTCACTTCGATACTGCTGACCATGCTGGCACATGGGTAAAATATGTACATTAAGTCACCACTGCTATATGCCATCACAGCTTACTGGGATACAAGAGAGAATGTATCTTGTAAGTTTTCCAACCTCAAATAACTTACAGTCTAATGGAAGAGACAGATAAGGGAAGAAGACAATATCTGATATACACAATTAATGCTGTGAAGGAGGTAAAACAGGGTGATGTGATAGGGGTGTGGCTGAGGGACACCCTTAGATTGTGTGACGTGGAACACCTTGTCTAAGGCTCTGCATCAGATATTTGAGATTATGATAGCTAATTCAGGAGCTGCCCTGTAAAAGCTGAGGCTGGAGCAAGCTGCATGCGCTACAAAGAGGGCCAGGTGGCTAAAGCTCAGGTGGAGAGAGCCCTTAAAAGAAGTAAGGCTTGGAAGGACAGGTGTAGGAAGGGCTTGCCCCGTTAACAGAGTCATTTGGACAAAGACTTGCAGTCAAGAACGAATGTGTGTGGGCCGGTGAGATGGCCCAGCAGGCTTAAGCGCCTGCCCGGCAAGCGCGAGGGCCCGAGTTCAACTCCCGGAACCCACATACGAAAAAGGGGCTGGTGATATCGCTCAGCGGCACGGGCGCCTGCTGGCGTGCGAGGTCCTGAGGTCGACCCCCTGGTACCCACAAAAAAAAGAACAAATGTGTGTACATATCATTCCCCATATTTTTCTCCTTTCCTTGGCCCAGAGAGGACAGATGTCCTCAAATTCCCCAGGGGAGGGGTCAGTGCACCTGAACTAGGTGGAAGGGTGAGTGGAGAAGGGGAATTATCTAGAGGAAAACCTCTGTGGAGAGATGGGAAGGGCACACTGCACAGGCAGAAACCCAGGACTACCACATAAATTGTTCTTGGATGATGGATGAATGAAAATTTCCAGGTATTCAGAATTACTGGCACTACTTCAAAACCCTGACTGGTCTTAGTATCCTATACCCTCTGCCCCCAACCCTGACACTTGTGGAAAGTGAACTCAGGACTTCCTGCGTGCTAGGCAAGTGCTCTACCCCTGGGCTACTCCTCTAGCTCTAGCCTGGGGATTCTTTTTTTTTTTTTTTTCTAATAGGGGTTCCGGGAGTCGAACTCAGGACCTCGCGCTTGCCAGCAGGCGCTTGTGCCGCTGAGCGAAATCAGCGGCCCTGGCCTGGGGATTCTTGAAGGCACCATAGCAAGTCCAGTGAACGCAGGGCTGCAGGAGAGGGTGGACGACGCGCCCGGCCGCCATTAACTAGCCAGCGCTACCCTCCCCACCCCCACCCAGTGTGACTTTCGCCCTCCCTGTGCCCCTCCCCTGCGGGCACTGGCCCGGGCCGCGGCCCGTGTTCTCAAGGGGGCGGGTCCCACCTCGCTGCCCAGGACTGTCCCGCGCCTCCTCCAGACCCAGGAGTGCAGCTCACGGAGATTCAGCTCGCCCGCAACACCTGCACCTCCTGCACCTGGTGAGTCCCACCGCGCCCCGCGAGCGACCCGACGCCCTCGGGGAGGCTGTCCGAGTGCGAGCCTACGCAGGCACTGGGCGAGCTGCCCCCGGCGAGGGTTCCAAGCGGGGCCCGCGAGCCTCGCCGCGGGACGCTGAGCTTGGAATCTGGGTCCACGGACTGGGCTGGGAGAGGATCGGGTCGGGCTAGCGGGGCCCTCTGCTAAGCCTGCACCATTTCCGTGGTATGGGTGTTAGTGGCCCAGTTTACGGAAGAGAAACCTGAGACTCGGAGAGAAAGGGACATGCGAAGGGCGAAGGAGACTGTCCGTGGCGGAAGGACAGGCTGTCCCCTGTACCGTTTGCTTACTTAGCAAAGCCCCTCACTCCATTCTCGGAACTGAGAAATGTCCCCACTGATTGGTAAAATGTGGGGGCCTGGCCTCCTGGTGATTGGAGAGGTCATCCCAGAGCTGCTCTGGGGCTGGGCAGGCCTCCAGAGCTCCCCGCCCCACGCTGGCCCTGCTGTGTAGGAG
The DNA here is from genome assembly GCA_028451465.1 of Erethizon dorsatum. Classification (NCBI taxonomy): domain Eukaryota; kingdom Metazoa; phylum Chordata; class Mammalia; order Rodentia; family Erethizontidae; genus Erethizon; species Erethizon dorsatum. The sequence continues at coordinate 44,864,786 of CM051825.1, forward strand.
GAGGCCAACCCGGATCCTGCAGCCTGTTTCCCAGGGTCCGGCTACTGACAGTCAGCCTCCCCTCGTAGCGGGCGGGCGGGCCGGGGGCGGATTTTCCCAGGCACCTCTTAGCCGTCCAAGTGGGAAGAATCTCCTGTCGTACAGGCGGAAAAAGAATTTAACAAGTGATCTCGGGGTTAAGAGGCCTGAGTTCTAGCAACTGATAACTTTGTTCCTACTCCCCCACTTCTCCTTGATCTAGGGTAAGTATCTCCAGTTCTGAACCCTGATTTCTTGTCTGTAAAATTGGGAGGGGTGAAAGTTTATAGTGTGATCTCCCAAGGTTGCTTGAGAAGTACAGGAGATGGCGTCCGGCTCTCAGTGAAAGGGGGCTCTGTCTTTGCTACTAGCATTAACTCTCACAACAATATCAGGGAGGCAACACTGTGACAGCCCTTATAAAGGCAAGGAAAATGAGGGCCAGAGATGGTGTGATTTACCCAGGGCTGAAGTGACGTCTACAGGCTCAAGGGCCTGGTCACCGTACCTTAGTTTGTCTCCCCTGCCCAGATGTGGGAGTGACCGTGGGTAGACCATGACTCCAAGGGGTGCTGGCTCAGGGAGGGACAAAGCATCCTCCCTTCCAGGTGCCAGGCCCAACAGACTGATTGCTAGAGAGGGGTCAGCTTTGGGGCCTCCAGGGGGAATGGGACACCTTGTGGCCGAACACCCAGTCACCCTTGCTCCACCACTAAAGCTGCACTCCTCTTAGGGCTGCCGGGCCACAGCAGCAGAACAGATGGCCTCCAGTTGCTGCTCCTGCAGCAGAAGCCAGAGAGGAGGGGCTGGAAATTGGGTCCTGGGGAGCCAGATCGGGGCTGGGGTTTTAGGGTAGGAGGCTTGTGAAGCCATGACAGCTACAGCAGTCTCTCAGCGCCCCCAAGCACCACCAGTGCGCTTCTCCAACACAGGAAGGAGGCAAGGCTGGGAGGCCCTTCCCCTGGCTCCACCTCTTAGCACCTGCTCTCTCTGGGAACAAAGGCCAGCGCCGGCTGAGGCCCCTCTTACCACTCTTGTCCCTGCCAAGCTCAGCTTCCCAGGACTGTGACAACAGCCTCACCAGGAGCTGTACTGACACCCCGACTCTGCTTCTCTGTAGCCAAAGGATTTGGGGGTGGAGAGGGTGGGGAGGGGAAACCTTTATTTTTCTGCAAATAATAAATGTTCAGTATACAAAATTAAGAAGTGAATAAATAAAAGAATATCCTAGTAAGAAGAAAATACATATTACAGTCATCAGAAAACCCTGAAACCTGAAAACCTCTACCCAATGACTTTTAACATTTCAGTGTAAGTCCTTCGAGGCTTTTACAGTGCAAATAAACGTACACAGGCAGGCACACACATGCACACTTATGCCTTAAAAAGTTCTAGTGGTTTGTTACCTGTTGCAGTGTTTTGGCTCATATATTCCCAGATAGAAACAGAGTATATTGCCATTGGTAACTGCATGGCTCACACGGTGTGAATGTACCATACCATAAAAATGTATTTGCTTGTCCACACATAATTTAGAAGTGAATTTGCTGAGTCGGAAGAAATGAACCATTTTTAGAATTTTTATATTTACTGTCAAATTTTCCTCCAGATAGGTTACCCCAATTTATTGTCCATTTTCCCATAACCTAGCTTATATTAAATACTGACATTATTTTCAGTATCTGCAAATTTTATAAGTGAAATAGAGCTCCTTGTTTTATCTTGCATTTCTTTCATTATTTGTGATTGAACATGTTTTTCTTGTATATTGACTAAGTTTTTTCTTTTGGCAAATTGTTTCAGAGACATGTAAAATCTTTATGTATGAAAACTTATCACATATGTACATTTCACTTTTAAATATTTATTTTTAACACAGTTGAACTGTATTTTAGAGTAAGATGTAAGCTAAAGAACTAGCTTTATTCCTTTAAATTAATAGACTGTTTTTAGGGCCAGGGATATAGCTCAGTGGCACAGCACTTGCCTAGCAAGCGTGAGGTCATGAGTTCGATTCCTGATGCCAAAAAAAAATAGCTCAAGGCTGTTAAAAAATAGACTATTTTTAGAGGAGTTTTAGGTTTACAGGAAAACAGTACAGAGTTCCTATATATTTGGTCTGTCTCTCCACCCCTTCCCCTATTGTTAACATCTCATGTTAGCTAGAGCATTTGCTATACTGGATGAGCCAGTATCGATACAGAATTAAAGACCATTTTTTTTTTATGTGGGTACCGGGAGTCGAACGCAGGACCTTGCACTTGCCAGCAGGCGCTTGTGCCGCTGAGCCATCTCACCGGCCCTAAAGTCCATGTTTGACAGTAGGGTTCAATCTTGGTATTGTATACTATACACGTTTAGACAAATGTGTGAAGACATTTATCCACTGTTATAAAGAATAGTGCTGTTGTCCTAAGAATCATCTGTGTTCCAACTATTCATCTTTCCCCTCAATCCTTGGCAACCACTGTTATTTTTTACTGTCATCCAGTTTAGCTTTTTGCAGAATGCCATATAATTGTAATCACAGTATGTTGCCTTTGGGGCATAACACTAATTTTGTCATCCAGGCACAGACACATGGGTCTGTCAGACTCGTGTTTATTCTTTAGAATATTTCTATTGATGAATTATTAATTATAATTTTATGAATTTCAACAATGAGTACTTGACAGGAAAAAACTCACAAAACTAAAGTATTGAATTTTTAATATTTATTGACTGTTCATAAAAAAGCATCAAAATTTTCAACACTGACTGCTTTTTGGTGTACTAAGTCTAAAAGAGGACAACAGAAATAAATTCTTTTTTTTTTTTTTTTTGTGGGTGCCAGGGGTCAACCTCAGGACCTCGCGCGCCAGCAGGTACCCGTGCCGCTGAGCAATATCACTGGCCCTTTTTTCGTATGTGGGTTCCGGGAGTTGAACTTGGGCCCTTGCACTTGCCAGGCAGGCGCTTATGCCGCTGAGCCATCTCACCGGCCCCAGAAATAAATTCTTATATGAACTACAATGAATATACCAATAGCACTTTACAAAAAAAAAATCTTTACTTCAATTAAGGCAGTCTGCACAAATAACAACAGCACATTCCACACACACATGTTGCTTACACTGACAGCACATGTGTTTTGCTTTCCTGGACTTTTTGTAGTACATACTTGACCTCTCAGTGGTCTTGCTGTTTTGTCAGGAGGTTCTTATTATACTATACATTGTGTAGTTAACAGGAACATAAAATATCAATAAATGAAGTATTAAATTTTTAATATGTGTTGTGCATTTAAAATAAACATCAACACTTTCACACCAGCTGTGTACTTGCTTACAAAATTTAAAAGATAACATCAGAAATAAATTCCTATATGACCTACAATGAAAATACCAATAGAACTCTACCACAAAAATAAGTTTTGCTTCAACTGTCGCACCCAAGGCTGTCTTCACACAACAACTGCATATTCCATGTACATGTCTCGCTTACACTGACAGCACATGTGCTTAGCTTTCCTTTTCTATATGGCAGACAATTCTTGTCATCTCTTTTCTCTTCCTGTTTTGTTAGGAACTTCCTATTATGTTGTATAATATGCACTTAGCAGGGAAATAAGATATCAATAAAACAAAATATCAAATACACAGTGAGTGCTTACAATAGACATCAACATTTTCACATTAGCTGTTTACTTGCTTACAAAACCTAAAATATGACATCAAAAATAAAAACCTATGTGAACTGCAATGTAATCACAAATGAAAGTCTACCACGGAAATAAGCTTTGCTTCAACTGTCACACCCAAGGCAGTCTTCACACATGACTACTGAATGTTCCATACACAAGTATCACTTACACTGATAGCATTTATGTTCTGTTTTCCTGTACTTTCTTGTAGGACACAGTTGACATCTTTTCTGTCTTCCTGTTGTTGTAGTAGGTCTTTGTGATTCTGTGCCTACCTGTTCACCTGTCAGTTCACCAGTGTGCTCCACAGTTTTTTTGCGTAGTTCCCTGGGCAGAAACATTTTGTTTTTCCTCTGCTGTAAATGATATCTTATGAGCTCCAGTCCAAATCCTCTAAGGAAATGTCTCCATGATATTTTGCACTTGTTATTTTCTTTGTAAACTGTCAAACTATTTATGCCACACACATTTAGGATCAAGTAAATCACAACCATTGGCCAATGCTTTGTGTTTCAAGTGACAGCATAGTTGCTGCATAACTCATCAACATCTACTCCATCTTTAGTTTTGTTGTAGAAAGTTTCCATCTCAGGCTTCCATTTTATCGAGGTTTCCCTATCAATATTTCCATCATGGTGAAATGTTGACATCAGTAGTACCAGTTTGTTTTTCTTTGTCATACATGAGACTAATGTTATATCCTTCTGAAATCCAAAGATTGTGCTATACAATTCTCTGTTTTGAAGTTGCAACAATTCACTTGGAATTTCTGCTTTGTTCCTGTGTACAGTTTCTGTGCCAATCAACTTGTGCTCTGTTAGCAAATGTAACATCAATTGGAAACCGGTAAACCAATTTTTGAATGTCACATTTCAATTAGTTTGGGAGATGAGAGCAACAAGTCTGTTCACAGCATCATTTGTTTTATTACTATACAAATAAGGCCCTGATGGCTGAGTTCTAGGATAAATATCTACATTGAAAGCATAATAAGTCTCCACATCTACAAGGGCATGAATTTTTATGCCATCTTTTGACTCATCACTTTTCAATAAGTCTTTTACATTCCTGTGATCACCATGGGAAATCCTCGCTAAGTACAGCAGACCTATGAATGCTTTCAGTTCAGCTAGTGAGGTGTCATAATAAATACTTTTTTGAATATGGTTATCAGTGCATACAGAACGTTTTACTTGCATTTAAGCCTTTGTGTATTTCACAGCATCTTGTAGCATTTCATCTGTTACAATTTCCAACACTGAATGGCAGTGTTGGAAACATTTCACCCCCACCAAGATCCTCACTATATTTTCAGACCTAGTTCTAACATTGGATCATTCCATTTGGTTGTGCTGTTTTGTTCATCATTTGAAGAAATGAAAGGAAGTCTGCATTCCCTGTATCTGTATCAGTTGATTCTTGCTCTATTTCACTGTCACAGGAACTTTGGCTTACATGGCCAATGTCAAAGTCATTATCATCATCCTCATCATCATCATCATTACCATCATCATCATACACCTACACCACTCTTCTGTTATGAAAGCATGTATTTTACCAGAATGGATCATCTTCATCATCCATGGATCAGTAATCTGATGATTCACTTTTGACCTCCCCCAAAACTTGCAGATCTGGTTTTTCATGTGCCATTGTACTGAACAGGGCTACTTTCACCAGAAAAATCAAAACTTTTTTTTTTTTTTAACAAATCCTGGAGTGGTGTGGGTCTGTTGGACACTCTCTGATGCTCAGGTAAATAGATGCAATACAAAGTTACATGAAGCATAAGGTGGGTAAAAATCCCATTTTGCCACTGCTGCACACATGCATACACCTTACCACTCATCATACCAAGTGGGTAAACACATTGCTGTATCCCTCAGGGGAAGGTACTGAGATGCACAGCTGGCTACTTATGCTAAAGCACAAATTTACATTAGAAAAGTAATGGATGAGCCTGCTGGACCCAGTCTTATGTTCCTAGTATGTGTGTTGTTTTGTAGACCTTAATTTTCTACTCATTTGAGTAAATACCAAGGGAGTGATTGCTGGGTCTTATGATAGATAAAAGTATGTTTAGTGTTACAACAACCTGCCGAAGTGTCTCCCAAAGTGGCTGCACCATTTTCCTGACAGGATAAATGAGAGTTCCTATTGTTCCACATCCTCACCAGCAATTGGTGTTGTTAGTGTTGTGGATTTTGTCTATTCTGATAGATGTGTAGTGGTATTTTACTGTTGTTTTAATTTGTATTTTTCTAATGGCATGATATTTTTACTTGCCATCTATATATCTTTGATATGTCTGCTAATGTCTTTAGCTTATTTTAATTGGATTTTAAATTTTTTTATTGTTGACTTTTAAGAGTGGGTTGTTCTTTCATAGATATATCTTTTTTTAATATTTTCTCCTAGTTTGTAACTTCTTTTTTTTAGTCTCTTGCCAATGTCCTTTGCAGAGCCACACATTTTAATTTTAGTGCAGTCTAGCTTATCAATGCTGTTTTCATGGATCCTTTATTGATTTTTTTTTTTTTTTTTTGTGGGTACCGGGGGTCAACCTCAGGACCTCGGGCGCCAGGAGGCGCCCGTGCCGCTGAGCGATATCACCGGCCCTTTTTTCGTATGTGGGTTCCGGGAGTCGAACTCGGGCCCTTGCGCTTGCCAGGCAGGCGCTTATGCCACTGAGCCATCTCACCGGCCCCTATTGATGTATTTTCAAAGTTATTGCCAAACACAAAGTCATCTAGATTTCTGTAATCTTCAACAAGTTTTATAGTTTTGTGTTTTATGATTAGGTCTGTGATCCACTTTAAGTTTTGTGAAAATTGTAAGGTATCTGGCTAAAAGAGTTCCAAAATGGTGCATGAACAGGTGAGTGGATGCGAGAGACTTGCCTAGCATACAGGAGGTCCTGGGTTTCCTCTCCAGCCCAAAAAACAAAGAAGAAAAAGGAAAATATAGGACCAAGACCCTCAGTTGATGTGACAATTAAAGGAGTTGATATTAAAAGGCATTTATAATGTCTGGCTGTGAGAAACTTTATAAATTCTTTTTTATTGTTATTATAATATTCTACAATTATAAAAAAAAAGTACCTCAATCTCACATGGCTGAGGTCCAATAAATGAAGGGCTAAGATGAAGAGAACTGAGTCCCTAGGAAACGTTTAGCAAATCATTCAGATAAGAGAGCAGACTAACATGTTTTACTAAACAGCTTTAATAATATGCAAGAAAAGAACTGCATCTATAAAACAAAAACAATGCATAAAAAGATCAGCAAAATAGTATTGGCTATAACTAACACAAGGAACACAGCCTCAGGATCTCCGGACCTCACCCACCTCTCCCAGGTGCAGAAGCTGCTGGGGCTCAGCCCTGCCCATGCTGCAAAAGCTGCTGGTACAGTTTTTCCCACTTAAGCCAACCCCTTATACACCCACTGCTTCTGGCTCTGCCCTCAGCTTCTGGAAGCAGCTTGAGTATTAGCTTCTCTGAGCTGCTGCTAAAGGTACTGGATAATAAAAGTAGCTAGGGGGTAAATTAACTCCCACTGGAGCCAACTTTAACCAGTAAGCAGTGAGGGCTCTGGACACAGGATATGGAATACATATGAATGCACTTGTCCCCTTGGTTTGAAAAAAGTTAACTGACGTCTTCTAAATGTTATATATCAAAAATAGAGACTTGTCTGGGTACAGTGGCATACACTTGCAGTCCCAGCTACTTAGGAACTGAGATGGGAGAATAGCATGAGCCCATGAATTTGAAAGAAGCCTGGGCAACATAGGAAGATCTTGTCTCAAAACACAGAGTGGGGAGGGTGACAGAGACAGAGAGTGGAGGCAAGGGAAGGGAAGGGAAGGGATGGGGAGGAAACGGAAGGGAAGGGGAGGGAAAGGAAAGGAAGCGAAGGGAAGGGAAGGGAAGGAGAGTTTATTCAAACCTTCAAACTAATCAGTAGGGAAAAAACCGAAAAACAATAGAGTTAACAAAATTGCTAGGTTCTTGGATAATAATGAGCTAGCAGGGAGTCAGTAGCTGTGCTCTGAAGTTGATATATCAAGAAGTAAAAGGTGTAAATGTATTATTTTAAGTTATGATGGTTATTGCCAAAAATACAATAAGCAAGTCTTTCTGGATAATAAGACTAAGATGCCTATAGTTTGTATTATATTATTCTACACTGGAAAAATTTTACAGTGTCCCAATATTGTTTTTGCACCTTTTCAGATACAGGGCATTTTTAATTACAGAAGACTACTTACGGACTCTGTCATGACTTGATGTTGGGGAGAGTTTTTGCCTTGTTTTGTTTCACTTTATACACCTTTGTGTTGTTTCAGTATTACATTTATGAATAAAGTAGTTTGGGGAGGAATCTCAATAACACAGTGTACACAATGGCTACATTGGAATGAGCAGAAAGCCCATGACTGCTTTTCCTCTTCTGAATAGCTCAGCATACTGATCGAGGATTTATGACAGTGTACAAGGTGTGATTGAAACATATGTTGAATGTTGAAAATAAAAAAAAACTACTACAGTAAAGGACACATTAGCATTACTCTCAAAATACTTTCCCTTGTCTCAGACACTCTTATTCCGTCATTCTTGTCACTTTCTGAAGCAGTTCTGGAAGTCCTCTTTTTTGAGTATCTTTCATTGCATTGTCATGGTGCTGCCTCAATGTCCTGATTCAATTCAAAACATTTACCTTCATGGTCATTTTGATTTTGCAGAAGAGCCAGAAGTTGCAAGGTGCCGGTCTGGTAAGTAAGGTAGATGAGGACACGCTGTAATGTTTTTATAAGCCTGCCTTTCTATTGGACAGCACTTTGGCAGCAGCATGCACTGTATTTTTTTTTTTAATCACACCTCCTAATGACATTCACAAAAGAAGACTTCCAGAGCTGCTTCACAACATGGCAAAAATGATGGGCTAAATGTACTCGAAGTGAGAGGGAGTGTTCTGAGAGGGATTCATGGCACAAGAGCTCCTTTTCTGTCCGCAGTTTTACAGTCATGGGCAATTGCTTCCCGGGCTCTGCATGTCACTTCCCTGCTTTGTCAGACCCAGTTCCCATGGCACCAGGGCAGAAGGCTCTAGGGCAGTAATGGCGAGCTTTCAGTGGTACAAACAGCCTGCTGGAGCATGCCACCACTGTTCTAGGGGTAAAAAGGGAGATGATCAGGCTACTCTATAAGTTGTGACCCCCCCCACCAGGAAAGGGACCATTGTGTTAATCCCTAACAATCATGTCAATATCTGTTTGCACCTCTCCAAAAGAAACCTAGGAATTCAGGTTAGCTTTAAACTGCCTCTTCCTGAGATCATTAAAACTGCCTATGGCTAAAGACTGCCAGAAACTCTTAGACATATTCGAGCAGACCACATTGGTTGGCATGTGGGGAAGGGTCAGATGCCATCATTGTAAGTTGGTTTTAGTCACTAAGTTGTGATGATAGCCAGAATGCCCACTTCCATCTTCATAGCCCTGACCGTAGCTTTGTGTTCTCATCAGTTTCAGAAGCGTTGTTCACGTGCTGTGCAGTGCTTGGTGGCTTTAAGGCAGGCACTTCAGGAAAGTCCAGTCTTCCGTGTGGCGTCCCAGCCTTCTGGTCCCTGTGATAGACCTTCTGGTTGTGGGTGGCCCACAAAACAAAGCAGCCACCGCTATTTGTTTTTTAAGTTCATCTTAATTATTTGCATAGTTTATAAAAATTGTCCAGGGCCAAAGGCAATTTTGAGATCAAATCTGTCAACTACAAGAATTGTTTTTAAAGGAAAACAAATCCCACTCTTCCTCTTTTCCACGAAGAAAGCACCCCCATGCTGCAGGTTCTCTTGTTTGCTTTACAATAAATCACTGTGTGGTGGCAACCAGTCCAGACTTTTGGAGAACATTAGGTAGTATAGACAGGGTAAAAAGCCTGATATTTAGGAAAGTAAAATGCCTGCATCAAAAGCAGTTTTCTATGGGCCGGTGAGATGGCTCAGCGGCGTAAGCACCTGCCTTGCAAGCGCGAGGGCCCGAGTTCGACTCCCGGATCCCACATACGAAAAAGGGGGCGGTGATATCGCTCAGCGGCACGGGTGCCTGTTGGCTCGCGAGGTCCTGAGGTCGACCCCGCCGGTACCCACAAAAAAAAAAAAAAAGCAGTTTTCTAATTTTGATTTTTAATTTTTTATCTACCCAAGTCACTGCTCGCCTTGTGGGGGACATTAGAAACATCGTTCAAAAGCCTCTGTTCTTTCAGAGTAGATGCTCTCCACTCGTAAACATGGCTGTGTTGGATCCATGTGTGAAGTGGTTTTAAGCAGGAGTTTCCCAAAGGAGCACCTAATTCCACTGTGTATCTGGAGGGTGTTTTTTTTTGCATAGAACATAGTCACCTGTGATTCAACTTTCAGTGTCTTAACTTTTTTATACTTTGACAATTTTTTAATTGAATACTTGAGATATGTTGACTTTTCTTTTGTAAGTTGTGTGAAATACCATCCTTTGGGATGTTGGACAGAAGCATCATGCAACTCCCACACTCACTAAGCAGTCCCTGTCTTCTTGAGCATTCGCATCCTGAATTCTGAGCTTAAGACTGTCCCTTCACTTCTGCCTCCTCTTGACAGGAAAGGGCAGCACCCCCCAGCCTGATTGTATGAGATAGATGTTTAAAGATACCATTTCACTTATGCTTGATATAGAGGTATATAAATGTACTGCAGATATGGAAGAGAAAGCATGGCTAAATCTGGCTTAGGGCATCAGGGAAGGCATTTTCCCTGGGGATATTTGACCATATCCCTAATATTCAACATGTATGAACTCAAAAAGGGCCAACCATAACATTTCTGGAAGAGAGAACCGTGGAGGCAAAGGCTTGGAGTTGTGAAACCTGCCTGGTATGAGCAGTACAGCCTTATTTCGGTATTCCAGGACCCCCTCAGATAGTAAAATCTGCAGATGCTCAAGTCCCTTACATAAAATGACATAATACCTGCATATAACCTATGCACATCCTTTTGTATACTTTAAATTATCTCTGTATTGCTTATAATACCTAATACAATTGTGGCCATGGAAGTGACTTCTGTCAGAGACCTATCAAGGACACCCCAGTAACAAATGATGGAAAGTGCTTCTGGAGGGACAAGGCTCTGATCTAACTGTAGACAAGAAATGGAGACCTTGTGTGTGACCCTGACCTTGCCCAGTTGCCATTGTCATTTGTCTGTAGATGCTGCTGGCCAGAAGTCTTCAACAGCGTAAGGGACCTGGGTCCAGAGCATTTTGGGAGAAAGGAGAGTCACGGGGGTACAGAGTGGCTTAGAAGTCACTTGACTCTGAGGCTGAGTTCCCTAACTGTATCATGGAAGGACTTTGGTCTTTCCACAGTGCTGTTTTCTCCTTCTCTAGAGCAGTGGAAGGGGGCAGTCCCTCTGAGAGGCCTGACATAGGCCCTGACATAGCCCTTCAGCAGCTCTGAGTTCTCAATAGGAGTGAGCAGTCAGCCAGATATCCTGGAGGCCTGAGGGAGGATGGATGGCAAGAGTCACCAGTCTGGATGCTCTCAAGATTACACAGGGCCTGCCATTCCACATCCACTCTGCGCACAAGTGCCACAGATTCCCTGACCTGCCCTCCAGAGAGCCCCATCTCATAGGCACTAAAGCTCCAAGGTTGTGTGGAAATACCTACATCAACATCCCCACCCCTGAAAAATGTGTCTTCCTCTGACACACAGTCCAACAGCAGCTCTTCATCCTGCAGAGGCCACAAAATGTTAACGAATGTTAATGAAGTTGGGTGTAATGAAGTCAGGTTTCCATCACTGTGACAAAATGCCTGAGAAAACTCAACTTAAAGAAGAGAGGCTAATTTTGGCTCACGGCTTGAGGGTTCACTCCATGGCCAGCTTGTTCCATTATTTCAGGCTGTGTTCAAGCTGAATGTCATGGTGGGGAGCAGGTGGTGGGAGAAAGCTGCTCACCTGATGGCAGCCTGGAAAAGTGAGCTTGCTTTTATAACAGTCTGTCCTCAGACCCATTCAGCTAGGAATCCATAAATGGATCAATCCATTCATGAGGTCAGAACCCTCATGATCCAACCAACTCCAAAAGGCCCATCTCTGAACACAACTACATAGAGAAGCAAGCTTTCAAGACATAAGCTTTTGGGGGACATTTAAGATCCAAATCGTAACATCAAACAGGCAAAGTGCTTGCTACATGCCTGGCAGGATTGATTCTCCATAAACTGCCAGTGCTGTGGTCACCACTGATACCACCAACAAAATTCCGCAAGGAAAGCTGAGGAGCAAAGACACCTTGCAAGGCCCAGATATTATGGTTCAGGAACTGGTCCAAAACCCCTATGGACACTGTATCCTGAGTACCTGCTTTTCTGTGTACCTAGGCAAATGTATGAGGTGTGATCAAAAAATACAGTGAATGATTAAAATTTTAAAATGTATCACAATAAAAGATGCATTGCCACGAATCCCCCTCAAAACACTCTCTCCAGCTTTAAACACACTTATCTCATTGTTACTGCCACTTGCTGAAGCAGTTTGAAAATCTTCTCTGAATGTCTGTCGTTGCATTGTCATTGGCTGCCTTGATGTCCTGAATTAATTCAAACCATTTACCTTTCATGGTCACTTTGACTCTAAGGAAGAGCCAGAAGTCACACAGTGTCAAATCCAGGGAATAAGGTGGATTAGGACACAGCAGAATACTTTTACAAGCCTGCCTTTCTGTTGGATGTCACTCAGCAGCAGCATTCACCTATTTTTTATCACACCTCACTGACAAAAGACTCACAGAAGAGGGCTTCCAGAACTGCTTCAGAAAGTGGCAAGAACAATGGTATCGTGTGTTTGAAGTGAAATGAGAGATAATATTTTTAGGGGAATTAAAGGAAATGTGTCTTTTACTGTAAGAAAGTTTTAAAATTCAAGCATTCACTATATTTTTTTATCATTCCTTCCATAGTTTTTAAATGCTCAGAAAAAAGAAAAATTAAAACTGAATCATGTGTATGTTATGTGCTGAACATTTTTGCTTCCCCCTCTCCAGCCCCCTCAACTCTGTTGAAATCTTAACCCCTAATGCAAGGGTATTTGAAGGCATTTGGGAGATATTCAGGGTTAAAATAGGTAATTGAGGGTGGGGGCCCCCTGATGGGACTCATGGCCATATAAGAAGGCAAAAGAGAGAGAGAGAAAGGTCTGCCTTGTGAGAGCCCAGGAGGAAAGACCATGTGAAGAAACAGCGAGAAATCAGACAGCAGTCCACAAACCAGGAAGTGGACCTGACCAGATGTTGAATCTGTGCGCTCTCTCATCTTGGACTGCCCATCCTCCAGAGCTGTGACCAGTATAATTATCTGTTGTTTAAGATATTCAGTCTATGGTACTCTGTTACAACAGCCTGAGCTGACCGAGGAACTACATTTGCAGCTTTGGATATTCTGTTCTTTTTCATTCTTTTTGCTCTTTATACTTTAGTTTGGGAATGTTCTATTGATATTTATTCCAGCTCACTCATTTCCTCAATTGTGTCCAGTCTATTGATGAACCTGTCAAAGGCATTCTTCACTTTCATTATAAGTTTTTTTTATTCTTAGAATGATTTTTTCTTAGTATTTCCATCACTCTGTTTATGTCACCCCACCTATTCTTGCATGTTGTCCATTTATTCTATTAAAGCCCTTACTGTATTCACCATAGTTGTTTTAAATTCTCCATCCTGTAATGCCAACATCTCTGCCATATCTGACTCAAGTTACAATGTTCATTTTGTCTCTTCAAACAGTGTTTGTTTTGAATTGGGTAAAAGGTAATTCACTACCATAAAATAAAACAAATTGAAAATTCCATGAGATGTAAAATGAACATTTGATAAAAGTCAACTCTTTTTAATGATTAGCAAGCCAGAAATAGAAGGCAGTTTTCATAATATGCTAATCTGTTTTAAAACATGGGCAAAACGAGTAGTTTCCTCTTGAGGTCAGAAATGAGACAGGACCTACCATCATCATCTGTGTGCAACATTGTGGAGGTTGCACTGACAAAAGAAATAAAAGGCATCAGGATTGGAAAGAGAGAACTAAAACTACTGTCATGACAGTACGCTTAGAAAATCACAACAGTTGACAAGAGAATTAAATTTTATGTGAATTAAGTCATTGATTAATACAAGGCTGATGTACAAAATTGCTTGCATTTCTATATGCTAGTAACAAAAATATAACCCAATTTTTTAAAATGAAGAGCTTACTTAAGGTATAGAATAGACAGATTTATAGAACCAGAAAATAGATTAGAGGTTGCCAGGCAGGTAGTGGTGGTGGAGAATGGGGAGTTGTTGCTTTATGAAGAGTTTCTGTTTGAGTCCATAAAAATATTTAAAAAGATTGTGATGTTTGCATGCCACTGTATGTAAATTATGCCACTGTACCCTTAAAACTTTTGTATGTATTTACCACTATAACAAAACTTCTTGAGTGATAGTACATACAAAGATAGCCAAACTGCACAAAGGAATGGAATAAAGGTCCAGAAATAGTACATATAGGGTTATTTTTGCTGGAGAAAGAAAAGCCTTTCCGGTTACTAGTGCTGGGTTAATTTGATATCCATATGGAGAAAATATTTCTGAACTTCTGTCTGTATACGGAAGTCTCTTCCAGAGGATTGTACATCTAAATGTGAAAAGCAACACAAGGGTTTTAGAACACAAAGGGAACATCATCATGAACTTGGAGTGGAGAGAGATTTTGTAAATAAAATATAAGAACCACTACCCATAAGAGGAAAGTTTTGATAAAAAGAAACTAAATAAATTTTAGGAAGATTTTTCATCAAAAGACAAAGTACAGAATTGGAGAAGATGTTTTCAATATGTATATCTGGCAAAAGGACTCATAGTCTTCTCGTTTATTTAAAAACAAAACACCCCCCACGAAACTTCCTACAAATAAAAAAAACCACCCCCACCACCAAAAGAGACAAAAGACTAGAAGACATGTGACGTTGTGAAATACAAGTTATATTGTATACTTCCTGGCACAGAACTCCTAAAACATCCTTGGAAATTCACTAATCTATATACATACGATTTGCACTATTTTCTCTATGTGTGAAATATATACTTTGTCAATAAAATTTTCCCAAAAATATGTACATTTGGGTAAATAAACAGTTTAAAGAATTTAAATAACCAGTAGTTTAGGATTTTCACATATGAGTGAGGTAAAGGAATGACTAAACTTTGGAAAAATTTGCATCGCCTAGCTGTGCTCCATTCCACATGTCCTCCTCCTCTTTAGTCCATCCCAGCAGCACTCCCACCTCCTTTCCACCAGGCGCCCTTGGCTACTGAGGCAGAGATGGGCAGCCCTTTGGGCTGAGGTTCTCTTTTGCCCCTTTTGTGGCACCCTGGCTCAGGAATAAGCCAAATTTGCAGACTGGAAGCCATTAAAGGAACATGCCATCTTCATCTTTAACAAATGAAGAAACAGATTTGATGTCATTTGACCTAGGATCCAAAACTGATTATTTATAGAAATATGTTCAAATGCATGCCAATTTGGAGGGATTTAAGGAGAAACCCCCTAGTGCTACAATCACTGTCTGATTTACCTGTTGTGGAGTCCGAGATTCCACGTGTACAGACCCTTTGGGCTGAGTGTGCAGTTCCCTCCATTCCTTTCACAGTGGCAGTCTCCCTGCAGCAGCCTTCTGCCCCCAGAGCCACAGAGGTAGCCAGGGCAGGGCCAGCCAGGTACTGTGAGCTGCCCTCTCTTGAACAAGTTCTGGCTTCCTTGAGGCCTGTGAGCCCTGTCTAACCCTGGGGCCTGATTCCTTCCCCAGGTACCTGTGAGACTCCCTCTGCTACCATGAAGATTGCTGTGATTGGACAGAGCCTGTTTGGCCAGGAAGTTTACTGCCACCTAAGGAAGGAGGGTCATGAGATAGTGGGCGTGTTCACCATCCCGGACAAGGATGGGAAGGCTGACCCCTTAGGTGAGTGCGTGGCTCAGGGGTATGTGGGTGAAGAAGTCTTCAGGATTTGGTGGAGGAGCCATGGCTGGGAAGCATCTTTAAGCTGTCCACCCTGAATTCTGCACCAGTACCAATTGACTGCCAGGCTCTTCTGGAATAAAGTGGAGATACCCAGACCATCTGATTGTGAGGCGGAGTTTATGTCCTAAGGAAGGGCCATGGAGAATCCCGGCATGGTCCGAACTCCCACTCTGAGTTTCTCTGACCCAGTATCCAGGCTCTGGAAGGGCTCCCTGTGCAGGGTCACCTGGGTTCAGCATTGTCAAAGGTAGACATGCACCATATTACCATTTTGTGGGGAGGCTATTAAGACTTAGAGTGCTCAGCCCGCTCTGCAAGTATCTTAACTCAGAGATTAGGAATAGATTCTGAGACTTTTTATTTCTGACAAGTTCCTGGTTGATGCTGGTGCCCCTGGTTCTAGGAGGGACATCTTTTGTGAATCACAGGCCAGCAATATTGCCTTTGAGCTGGGAACCCCAGCATGAAAGGAAGCCAGGGTCTCAGTCAGATGAACAGATTCTCCAGAGATACTCATTGGTCCTTCTCAGCCCTGACAGAAGCAGATAGAAGGACTTAAGGACAGAAGATCAGGGTTAGAAGAGATGGCTTAAAGGACTGGCCAGGAATAGGGGCATGGCTCATAAGGAACAACAGTGGGCATCCCCAGACTGAGCAACTGCACCTAGTCCTTGAGCTCTGTTTCAGCACTGCTGATGCCAGTCTGGGCTGACCCTACCATGGTCAGAGACATGCTTCCTGACCCTAGATGACCAGTGACACTGGTTGCTGCTCCTGGACCCAGCTCCAGCCTGGTTGAGGATACTGCTTGACCCTGATCTCTGTCCAGGAAGTATCTTGAGGAAGTATTTCATTGACCACAGTGGGACCTTTTTTGCAAGTACAGTCCAGTCTGCTTACATCACATCTCACCATCCCTTACAGCCACCGATGCTCAGATACAGTGGCAGAGAGGCAGGCCAGAGAGGAGGGTTTGGTTAGACCGGGGGTGGGGGGCAGGTATCACACCACATGTTCTCATGGAGAATTGAGTGCAAAGAAGTGTTCATTAGGTATTGAAGAATGGAAGGCCAAAGAAAATCTTGAAGTACTGGGGGGGGAGGGGGTTAGTGGCTGACAGAAGCAGCTGCTACCTCTGAGGCTGAGACTAGAAGAAGCATCTGTAAATGCAGAATTGGGGAGCTTGGGGTCTGTAATCAGAACTGTGAGGATTCACTGCTCACCCTGGACAAGAGAAAGGGCCTTGCAGGCTGAAACTGTGCTGTGAGGTACAGACACCTGGGCATGTGTGTGCACTGAGGCTCGGTGTGCAGATACTGAAAACAGCTCAGCCTCTGCACCAGGAAGGGGCTGTGGCATGTGCAGTGAAGAATTGTGGCTGGGGTGATAATCAGAGGACAGGAACCCCATAGAAAGGACCAAGCCCCTTCCCTCCCTTCTCCCCATACTCTTTCTTTCCTCCAGACCTTCAGTCTTTCTCTAGACAGGGAAGAGCTGGTCAAGCAGAAGTCCAATTTTCAGAGTCCCAGGCCCCATCACAGACAGCTGTGGAAGGGCCGAGAGCCAGTCACTTAGTGCCAGGCATAGTGAAGCCTCATGGGAGGGGTGGCTGAAAAGCCAGCTGTCAGGTCCAACAGAATCTGGAAAAGGGAGGCACACAGAGATCTTGGTGATTAGCAGAAGGCAGTGCCTGGAGAGGAAAGTCCAAAATGGTCACCCTGCCTGGCCACTTTGTGGCTGGATGGAGCCTGGCTGGGCAGCAGTGGGGCAGTTGGAAGGCAGGCATAAAGAGAAGGTCCAGAGTCACTTTGCAGGGCAGCCAGAAGTGCTCATGTGTGGGTAAGTAGCTGAGAGGGGCTGTTTCCTTACTTGCTGTCTTACAGGCCTGGAGGCTGAGAAGGATGGGGTTCCGGTGTTCAAGTTCCCCCGATGGCGGGCACGAGGACAGGCTCTGCCTGACGTGGTGGCCAAATACCAGGCTTTGGGTGCTGAGCTCAACGTCCTGCCATTCTGCAGCCAGTTCATCCCCATGGAGATCATTGATGCTCCCCGACACGGCTCCATCATCTACCACCCATCTCTGCTCCCCAGGCACCGCGGGGCTTCAGCCATCAACTGGTGAGATGGGACAAAAACACTGTCCTCCATCTGTCTGAATTGTCATCCTCCTTTAGCCTGAAGCTGGATCTCAGGGATGTGCCTGTCCTGCATGTCAGATGTCATCCTTAACACAGATTGGTGGAATGTCAACAGAGAGTGCTATACAAGACTGGGGACAGGCATAAGTGAGCACTCTTTGTGTCCCTGCAGCTGGGACAGAAAGGGCTAGCAGCTTGTACAAGGGCACCTAGAGGGCTACAGAGATGGGGCATCACCCAGCTGGCTGCCCAGAGTCCTGAGCCAAGCTCTACCCTCTGTGTTACTCTCAGCAGCACCCTGCACAGAAAGAGATAAAGATGGAATGAAAGCAGGGCATGATGGTGCATGCCTGAAATCCCAGCACTTTGGGAGGCTGAAGCAGGAGGATCTCAAGTTTGAATCTTGCCTGGGCAACCTAGCAAGACTCCGTCTCAAATTTTAAAAGTTTTTCAAAAGGGCTGGGGTTGTAGCTCAGGGCAAAGGCCCTGGGTTCAGTCCCCAATCACACACACACACACACACACACACACACACACACGTGCATGTGCAAAAGATGAAGTGCAGGATCACCTACCCAAGACAGTTTACAGTAATGAGAAAGGTGAAGGAGACAATAAATGGGCTGATATATCAGATGGGTGGCCAAGGAGGCAAGCCATTTGAGCTGCAAAAAGAGAATGGATTTCTATCTCCTCTGGTCTGGTTGGAAACCAGGCTCCCCTATCTTTGATGATGTTACTTCACGTCTCTGAGCCTCCATTTCCTTATTTGTAAAATGAGTACACCATGCCTGTTATGCCTGTCATAAAGAGTAAGTTACATAAGGCATCAAGAGCTTTTAGCATGGTATCCAGCACATAGCTGGTATTAATAAATGTTATTTTCCTTCGCCTGGCCCTTCCTGTGGAACAGGTATCAGTCATCCTTGGGAGCAGAAGAGGACCTGCTGGAGGGTGACAGCGGCCACAGGTCTCCACCTAGGGCTTCCTTTTGGGTGGTCCTTCCTCTGGGACTCAGGGTTTCACTCTTATGCTTCTAGGACCCTCATTCACGGAGATAAGAGAGGGGGCTTTACCATCTTCTGGGCTGATGATGGTCTGGACACTGGGGACCTTCTGCTTCAGAAGGAATGTGAGGTGCTACCAGATGACACCGTCAGCACTTTGTATAACCGATTCCTCTTCCCTGAAGGCATCAAAGGGATGGTAAGGGCTGGGAGCCATCCATGCCTGCCCTTTCCCCTGACACCCATGACCACAGGGCCTCTCCATTCCTAGACTCTCTCATCTCTGCTTGCCTTCCTTATAAGCAAGTGCTTGTCTTGAGCTGGATGGGAATCCTGGATTCTGCAGAAAGGGAGATTTTACTTCAGAGTTCTATAGGACAAACAATGTATTGAATTAAGAGAAACTCTTGGACACAACTGACAGACCCAACTGAGAAAGTTTTGCCAGGAAGGGGACACTTTTGGCTCATTTAAGAGGTAATAATAAAGGCAGGAGGGTGTCAAGCATGGATGAATCCAGAACTTTAAGCTACATCACCAGGTTTCTATTGCTCTTTCTTCATACTTTGATTCAGCTTTTCTGTTTAATTAGTTTCATCCTCAGATTGGCTGTCCCAAATGAGAGGAAAGATAGCTCAAAACTTCTAATTCTTGATTCCTAGAAAAGAGAACACACCACCCACCCACCCACCCCTGTCCTAGAATTCATGAATGAATAGTTAGGCTAGAGTTTTATTGGCTAATTTGGAGTCATGTGGGTTATCCTGACCCAATCACTGGCCAGGATGATGGGGTCCTCTGATTGGCTGCCTCAGTCACATGTTTTTTGCTGTGGCCAATTGGGGAAAGAAGGTCGATACAATTGTAGTTCCCTGGTCTGTGTTTTCAATGGGAGAGGTTCTGTTTCCAGAGGCAATGGGGCAGGACTATGGAAAAGACAAGGATGATTGATGTTGGGGAGTTGTACTTGATATGGCAGGCAGGCTGGCCCCAGGAACCTGACCCTGCAGTGGTAGAAGAGGCTCTAGAGGTTGTGTGTCTGTACAGGCTGCTGTTGCTTCAGCCAGAAGAGTAGGCTGACTGGAGGTGGCCAAACGCAGGTAATATTCCAGGCTTCAAGCATGGGAGGTTTCCAAAAGGAGCACATTTGCACATGGCAATAAACAAGCATGACAGTTATGTACAAATGTCACTACAAGCCAGATGTCAATTGACCTTTTGCTCCTCAGGTCTTATTTCACATCATCTGCCTTTTATATTTTTGTTGTATTAAATTAGATGCCTCTGGCTATTTTCCTCCATGAAATGACCTGCTTTCAAAAGTAGTAAGCAAAGTAGACTTGCTGGACATTTAGTATGAGAGAAAGAGAAGGGTATTATTTGCACATCCCACAGCAAACAACTCAAATACCAATTAGAGCTGTACTGTCCAATAGAACAGCCACTTGTCACACACATACAGCAATTTCAATTAATTAAAATTAATTATAATTTTAAATTTCAAGTCTGGGGATGTAGCTCAGTGGGAGAGCACTTTCCTCAGTGGGTTTCTGTCCCCAGCACCACACACCCACACACACAATTTCAGTTCATTAGTCTCAGTAGCCACATTTAAAGTCCCAGTAACTATGCATAGTTCCTGACCACCATATTGGACTGTACAAATATAAAATATGTCCATCACTCCAGAACAGTCCATTGGGCAGCCCTGCTTTAGGCATTTCGGATACCCCAATTCTCTCCCAGTCTTGGCACCTCTGTGTCTCTTCTCTCACAGTGAGTTCTTGGCTCTTCCTTCCCTGAATCCTCCTCTGACCACTTTCCTTTTCCTTCTCACAAAGAAACTTCTTCCTCTCAGATCTCTAAACTTGCACCTCCAAACCCACCTTGGGACTCAGGATCTGTTCTTCTTACAAGACAGAGAAGGTTTTAGACAGCAACATGAGAACTGCGTGTGTGCGTGTGTGTGTGTGTGTGTGAGAGAGAGAGAGATCCTGGTTTTATAGTTTAGTCTTCTAATATCTCGGAAACTGTAAAATCTTCTACATGATAGAAAACCATGCATGTTAGAGGTGGTGGGTTTATGCCCGACGTGCAGAGTAGGTTAGATTTGCGCTAACTCCACTTGTTCGTGCAGCACATAGTTCTCAGGAGCCTGCTGCGTCCCAGGCAGGGCCGGGAGGGAAGGAGGGCCCCCTGCTAGGAGTGCTAACCAGTGGAGTGTCCACAGGTGGAGGCTGTGAGGCTCATTGCAGAGGGCAAAGCCCCCAGACTCCCTCAGCCCGAGGAAGGAGCCACCTATGAGGGAATTCAGAAGAAGGAAACAGCCAAGGTGAGTGTCGGGGCCCCACCCACCCCAAGCCCATACGTGCATGAGCTGAGGGTGCAGAGGCAGCCTGGTGAAACTGAGGCAGGGTTCATCCTGAGCCAGAAAGGTTGTAATTGTTCAAGGCCAGAAGAGACAGCAGTCCAGTTGGGGTTGCAGGAGCAGAGCAGTGGAAGGAGGAGGCACACGATACCAGGAAGTGCAGGTAACAGGGATCCTTCTGGCTTCCTCATTGTTTCTCTTTAGGGCAAGTAAAGCTCCCAAGGAGGGAGAAGAACCTGGGCCAGAATGAAATATCAGCCTTAGTGCTGTAGTGTCCAACATGAGATTTGAGAGACAGTTTGTTACTTTGAACAAGAGTGAGAAAGGGAACCTTGAAGGGAGGTCTGTGGGCTGTGTCTCTACTTCAGGACTGTGGGGTGCCATATGGAGATTTATATGGGCCCCATACATGAGGAGAAGCTAGGGGTTGGGCCCTATGGGACGGACCTGAGCACATTGTGCTTGGGACTCTGTGTGGGACTTTGGCTATTTGACAGTAATAGAACAGTCTTTTCCCAAAGCCATTTTGTAGTCTGCTCAACCTCTTAGAGACTGAGGATCAGAGAACATCCAGAACTGGGGGCACTAGCTCAGAGACTCAGACCACTGTCCAGGAAAAAGCCCAGGTCTGCTTACAAGTGCTCGGTCCACTTCCCAGAGGTCATAGGGGGAGCAGCCTGTGGAAAAACCAGCTGAGCACACATATCCTGCTCCCTACAGATCAACTGGGACCAGCCAGCTGAGGCCATTCACAACTGGATCCGTGGGAATGACAAGGTGCCAGGTGCCTGGACAGAGGCCTGTGGACAGGTGTGTTCACACACTGCTAGAAGTCAGCTGGACCGAATTGGTGTGCCCCACTGGAGATACAACTGTCAGATATGTTTGAAGTCTTAGCTATTGCCCGTATCCCATCTCCATCTGAATACCCACAACCCCTCAGCTCCTCCGAAGGACTAAGACCTGTCCACAATCTAACAGCTAAAGGGCAGATTTCTGACATCACTGGAGGCCTCCAGGTGCTTGCTGTAACACTGGAGTCCAAGTATATTTGTTGTACAGTATACTGAGTCCTCCCCAGAGGCTTGCAGTCCTCCCAGGCCCAGCTCTGACTTGGACTTGGCCCCAGCCAGGGGAGAGGCAGCATACTCAGGACCAGAGACTGGGCACTGGCAGGCCACATGATGAAGATGGGGACCCTTGTGGTTCCTGGGCTCTATAGAGGGATCGAGGGGTGGCAGGACCATGTGTGAGGGTTCTTGTCAAAACCTCAAGGGCAGCCCATCTTCCACACCATCCCAGACTGTCTAAACTCCTGATCCCCAGCTGACTGCCCAGACAGTGTCCAGAAGTCTGCTGCCCTCACCAAGGCTGAATGCTCTGTATTGGCAAATGCATCTCCTGACCCCAGTGACCAGTACTTGGTGGCTTCCCTATGGCCAATGACCTCACTCCCAATGTGTATTTGGTGTGTATTTTCCTCTGGTGTCAGTGCACCTGGGGTCTGAGGCTATGCCCGTTGCAAGGGTCTTAAGAACAAATACAGAAGTAGCCCTGCTATCAAGCCTTCCCAAAGGCCATCTCAGCTCCTTCAGGTCTTGTTCATGCCTTGTTTGTGCTTTGAGGAGAAACAAGGTATTAAGGACCACTCGGCCTTGCATGGCTCTCAGATCACAGCTCTCCCTGTCCCTAGCACCCTCTTCATCTTCTCAGCCCTGCACAGCCCTGTCTGGCAGTTGGCAGCAGGGGCCTCTTCTCATCCACCATCTTGTGGTTTTCTTCCTCTTGTTAGAAGCTGACATTTTTCAACTCGACACTGAACACTTCAGGCCTCGTGCCAGAAGGAGAAGATTTGCTCATCCCAGGTGCCCAACGGCCAGGCGTGGTCACCAAAGCAGGACTTATCCTCTTCGGAAATGATGACAGAATGGTAACAGCACTGCCATTGGTCACTTCCATACACTGTATGTAGGCTCAAGGCACCAACATCCCTGACCTTGGGCTTGGGCCCCCCAGAAAGACTCTAGGCTACTCTGGCAAAATCAGGAAGAATCAAAACCCAAAAGAGAACACCCCATGCCAGGCCCTGGCTGATAGGTCAGCCCCAAGCACAGGCTGCCTGAAGTAGGTTCCAATGCCCCACACAGAGCTGGGTTCCCTGTGTGGGTACACACAACCTATAATCAGGAAGAAGCCCACTTGGGGAGCCCTGACCTTGGGACTTTATTTTAGGCTGTAGAGTGTGGTCATTAAATACCTGGACCTCAGTTTCCTTCTCTTTGAACAGGGATGCCATAGTGATTTGGCATAGGTAGAGCCCTTGGATTCATATTGGGCACATAACATACCCCGATTAGTATCAGCAGACTCTGCGGATCAGAATGGCAGCTAATTTATATGGAGCATATATCTATGCACCATTTAAAAAATTAATATGCATTAAATTTAATCTTCCCAACAATACTATGCAATAGGTACAAATATTGTACCCACTTTACAGAGAAGAAAAGTTAAATACAGAGATTTAAATAACTTGCTCAAGGTCACCTGCGCTCGGTAGCAGAGCTGTGATTCAGACCCTAATGTTCTAGCTCCAAGGCCCACTGCTGGGCCA
The DNA here is from genome assembly GCA_028451465.1 of Erethizon dorsatum. Classification (NCBI taxonomy): domain Eukaryota; kingdom Metazoa; phylum Chordata; class Mammalia; order Rodentia; family Erethizontidae; genus Erethizon; species Erethizon dorsatum. Next base: position 44,888,708 of record CM051825.1, read on the forward strand.
TGACAGCACACTGTTGATACGCGTTACTTTTCCTCACTCCATCATTTCTGCTGGGAGTAGAGAGAGGAGGACAGGCAGGGGTCCCCCAGCATTTTACAGTGTTAGGCAACCCCCCTGAATGTTTTGCTGTTGGTCATATGCAGTGTGGATTGTTGTACTGGGGACTGATATTGGCTCACTCTTGATGTCTACCCTGCCACTCTCTGCTACCAGAGAGTTCAAGGTTGCCACTGATGTCTGTGATTTAGGTATTCATGATAGATAAATGCAATGTATCAAAAGAATATCTGTCTGATGTCAAGTTCCCTAGAAGCAGCATCTGAGACAGGAATTCTCGTGCCAGTGATTTGCAGAGGGAGTGCTCTCAGAAAAGCATGGAAGACAGTGAGGGCAGCAAGTCTGTACAGAGGAAAAAGCTAAGCAAAGACACAGGTTCAGGAGCAGTCTAGGTTTCATCTGATCCCAGGGAAGGCTCTGAATCATGAGTTGCATCTGCCAATTATACCCCCACATCTCTACATCAGCGGGGCCTGGGTTTCCTTGCCTCTGGGGTTTTTTTTTTTTTTTTTTTTTTTTTTTTTTTTATTTTAAAGAGAAGAAAAAACAAAACAAATCAAAAGAAGAACAAATTTTCAAACAAACATAATAGGAGGGTAACAATGGTTAATACATTACGTATTACTATCTTTAAGTTAGTTATTCAGGACACCAGACATTAGCATTCAATTGTCCAAACATTATTGGCACAAACCTTACTCTTCAATGAACTAAGTAAAAATGGTAGTGTATCTATCTTAACCATCTTATATATATATATATACACAATTTTTTCCCTTTCCCTTCTTTCTTTTCCCTATTCCAGTCTCTCTTTCCTTTTGACCAGTTTCTTTTTAATTCACCATGTCTATTGTACATTTTGGATCTTATTTACTCTTTCAGTTTCTCATACTAGAGAGATAATACGATGCTTACACATGTGCTTCTGGTTTATTTCACTTATGAGTATTTTCTCGAGTTGCATCCATTTACCTATAAAAGTCTCCAGTTTATCCTTCTTTATGGCTGAATAGTACTCCATTGTATAAAAATACCACATCTTTCTTATCCATTCCTCAGTTGATGGGCATTTGGGTTGTTTCCAAGATCTGGCTATTACAAATTGTGCTGCTATAAACATGGGTGCACATATGTCGCTGTGGTACGATGTTTTTAATTCTTCTGGGAAGATGCCCAGAAGGGGAATAGCTGGGTCAAATGGGACCTCCAACCCTAGTTTTCTGAGGAATCTCCACACTGACTTCCACAGTGGCTGCACCAGTCGACACTCCCACCAACAGTGAAGAAGGGTTCCTTTTTCCCCACAGCCCCTCCAGCATTTGTTATTAGTTGATTTCTTAATAGTAGCCATTCTTTCTGGGGTGAGATGGTATCTCAGTGTTGTTTTAATTTGCATCTCTCGAATGGCTAGTGATGTTGCACATTTTTTTGTATATTTATTTGCCATTAGTATTTCTTCATCTGAGAAATGTGTATTCATCTCAGATGCCCATTTTTGGAGTGGGTCTTTAAATTTGGGAGGTCTGATTTTTTTGAGTTCTTTATATGTTCTCGATAGTAATCCTTTGTCTGAGGAACAGCTGGCAAACATTTTTTCCCACATTGTGGGTTGTCTCTTCACTCTGTTGGTGGTTTCTCTTGCTGTGCAAAAGCTTTTTAATAAGATGAGATCCCAGTTATTGATTCTTTGGGATAGTTCCCGTGCGGTTGAGTTTTTATTCATAAAGTCTTTGCCTACACCAATGTCTCCAAGGGTTTTACCTATCCTACCTTCCAGCAGATTTAATGTTTCTGTTTTAATATTTAGATCTCTGATCCATTTTGAATTTAGTTTAGTGCATGGTGAAAGATATGGGTCTAGTTTTAATCTTCGGCATGTGTAGAGCCAGTTTTTCCAGCACCATTTATTAAAGAGGCTATCTTTCTTCCAGCGAATGTGTTTGGCCCCTTTGTCAAAGATAAGGTGGCTTAGTATGTCTGGGGTTGTTTCAGCGTCTTCTAATCTGTTCCATTGATCTTCAGGTCTGTTTTTTTGCCAGTACCACACTGTTTTTATCACAGTAGCTTTATAGTATAATTTCAAGTCGGGGATAGTGATGCCCCCTGCCTTGCCTTTGTTGCCCAGAATTGCCTTTGCTATTCTAGGTCTCTTCTGATTCCAAATGAATTTTAGGATTGTTTTCTCTAATTCTGTGAGATATGCTGTTGGAATTTTGATTGGAATTGCATTAAATCTGTATAACAATTTTGGAAGTATGGCCATTTTCACTATATTGGTTCTTCCTATCCAGGAGCAAGGGATATCTTTCCATTTTCTGATATCCTCTTCAATCTCCTTTTTCAGAGTACTGTAGTTTTCAGTATAGAGGTCTTTTACATCCTTCGTGAGGTTGATTCCTAGGTATTTCATTTTTTTTGGATGTTATTGTGAAAGGTATTGTTTCCCTAATTTCTCTTTCAGTAAGTTTGTTATTTGTGTACAGGAAGGCTATTGACTTTTGAGTATTGACTTTGTATCCAGCTACACTACTGAATTTGCTTATTAAATCTAGCAGTTTTTTAGTGGAGTTTTTGGGGTCTTCTGTGTAGAGTATCATGTCATCTGCAAATAATGATAATTTAACTTCTTCCTTTCCAATCATTATTCCTTTTATTTCTTTCTCTTGTCTAATCGCTCTGGCTAAAGTTTCCAGAACTATGTTGAATAAGAGTGGGGACAGTGGACATCCTTGTCTTGTTCCTGATTTTAGAGGGAAGGCTTTCAGTTTTTGGCCATTTAGTATAATATTGGCTGTTGGTTTGTCATAGATAGCTTTTACCAGGTTGAGATAAAGACCCTCTATTCCAATTTTCTGTAGGGTTTTTATCATGAAAAGGTGCTGGACTTTGTCAAAAGCTTTTTCTGCATCTATTGAGATGATCATGTGATTTTTGTCTTTGGTTCTGTTAATATGGTGTATTACATTTATTGATTTACGTATGTTGAACCATCCCTGCATCCCTGGGATGAATCCAACTTGGTCATGGTGTATAATCTTCTTGATGATTTGTTGGATTCTGTTTGCCAGTATCTTATTAAGGATTTTTGCATCTATGTTCATTAGGGAGATTGGCCTGTAGTTCTCTTTCTTAGTTGGGTCCTTCTCTGGTTTTGGTATCAGGGTAATGCTTGCTTCCAGGAATGAATTTGGGAGTATTGCTTCCCTTTCAATTTCATTGAAAAGTTTGAGAAGTAGGGGCGTTAGGTCTTGTCTAAATTTCTTGTAGAATTCGGCAGTGAATCCATCAGGGCCTGGGCTTTTCTTTGTTGGGAGGTTTTTAATTACATCTTCAATTTCATTGGCTGATATTGGTTTATTTAGGATTTTTAAATCTTCTTGATTCAGCTTTGGTAATTCATACGAATCTAGGAATCTGTCCATTTCTTCTGCATTTTCCATCTTAGTAGAATATAAATTTTCAAAATAGGTATAGATGATCTTCTGGATTTCTGCAGGGTCCATCGTGATATCACCCTTTTCATTTTCAATTGCATGGATTTGAGTCTTTTCTTTTCTTTTTTTAATAAGGTTGGATAAGGGTTTGTCAATCTTATTTATTCTTTCAAAGAACCAACTTTTTGCTTCATTGATTCTTTGTATTGTTTTTTTATTCTCCAATACGTTAATTTCTGCTCTGATCTTTATAATTTCCTCCCTTGTCCGGGCTTTTGGCTTAACCTGCTCTTCTTTTTCTAGAAGCTCGAGGTTCACCCTTAAGTTGTTTATTTGCGCTTGCTCTATTTTCCTGATATAAGTGTTTAATGCTATAAATTTCCCTCTTAGGACTGCTTTCATTGTATCCCATAAGTTCCGGTATGTTGTACTGTCATTATCATTCAGTTGTAGAAAGTGACTAATTTCTTCTTTAATTTCATCTGTGACCCATTGGTTGTTCAGGAGGATGCTGTTTAATTTCCATGTGTTTAGGGAGTTTTTGTGGGATCTTTTGCCATTGATTTCCAATTTCATTGCACTATGGTCTGATAATATGCATGGGATAATTTCAATTCCTTTGCATTTACTTAAGCAGGTTTTATGAGCTAGTATGTGGTCTATTTTGGAGAACGTCCCATGTGCAGCTGAGAAAAATGTGTATTCTGATGTTGTGGGATGGAACACTCTGTAGACATCTACTAAGTCCATTTGTTCAAAAGTTTGGTTCAGTTCTACTATTTCATTATTGATTTTCTGTCCAGTTGATCTATCTTTTTGTGACAGTGGAGTATTGAGATCTCCCAATATAATTGTATTAGTGCTTATTTGATTTTTCATGTCCTTTAGTACTTGTTTTATATAGCTGGGTGCATTGGTATTTGATGCATATATATTTATGATCGTTATCTCTTCCTCTTGGATTGTTCCCTTTACAAGGATGTAATGACCGTCTTTATCTCTCTGAATCCTTCTTGGCTTGAAGTTCACTTTGTCTGCAAAAAGAATAGCTACCCCTGCTTTTTTCTGGGTTCCTGTGGCATGGAGTATTGTTTTCCATCCTTTGACTTTCAGTCTATGAATTTCTTTCTGAATTAAATGTGTTTCTTGTATACAGCATATTGTTGGATCTTGCTTCTTGATCCATTTCGCCAGTCTGTGCCTTTTGATTGGTGAATTGAGACCGTTAACATTGATGGTTAAAACTGATATGTATTGACTTGTCATGATATTTTCCTGTTGTTGGTTCCCACTCTTTGTTTTTCCGCTTTCCGGCTATTTAATTATTTGCCCTGCCTGGTGGATTCCTTCTGTTGGGGTTCCTATCTCTTTCTAGAATGTCCTTCAGAACGTTTTGGAGTGCTGGTTTGGTGGTCATAAATTTTCTCAGATGTTCTTTGTCATGAAAGTATTTTATTTCTCCATCAATTTTGAAAGATAGTTTTGCAGGGTACATCAATCTGGGCTGAAAATTATTTTCCTTTAGAGCTTGCAATACATCATTCCAAGCTCTTCTTGAATTGAGGGTTTGTGCTGAAAAGTCAGCTGTGATTCTGATGGGTTTTCCTTCATAGGTGATTTGTCTCTTCTCCCTAACAGCTTTTAAGATTCTGCCCTTCTGTTGAATTTCTGGGATCTTGACTATAATATGTCTGGCTGAAGTTTTTTTTTGATCATGTCTAGTTGGTGTTCTAAAAGCTTCACTTATAGGGGTGTCAAATTCCTTTTCTCTTCCAGGAAAGTTCTCCCTGATTATGTCTTTGAACAAGGTTTTAATGTCGTTGATGCTATCTCCTGCTTTTTCATTTATTCCAATTATTCTTAAGTTGTTTATCTTTGAGTCATCTAGCAGCTGCTGAATTGATTTTTCATGGTCCCTTGCTATTTTTAAGAATTTTTCCATTTCATGATCACTAATTGCAAGCCTGTCTTCTATATCTGAGATCCTGTCCTCGCATTGGCTTATTCTGCTACAAATACTTTCAATGGAATTTTTTATCTCTTGGATATCTGCTTGAATCTGCCTTATAGATTCCATTTCTTTCCTATGCTGAGCATTCATGGTTTCTATAGTTTTCTTAAGTTCATCTATTTTTTTGTCTGTATCAGCTATAGTGTCCTTAAGCATGGTCTTCATTGTAGACATTATCTCTGCAGTTATCTGTGAGATTATTTCTGTTTTAATTTTTTCCAGAACCTCATTCAGTTGCTTTGTTGTTACCACTTCAGATAGGCCAGGTGGGTGGCTTTCGGATTGTCCCACCTCGTTGCTCCCTAGGTTTGCCTTTGGTGAATTGGATGTGTGTGGTTGCATCTTGTTTAAGTGTCGTCTCATTTTTTCTTTCTTTAATTCCTGGGGTGATGTTTGCAAATTACCTATAGTAGGTTACTTTATTGCTAGTGTTTAAGATCTTTAGAAGATGACTACTTCTCTGCAGTATCTTCCAAGTGGAGCTTGCTTTTAGGTTTTGAACTTTCTGCCAGATCCTACCTCTTCAATTCGTTGGGTATGCGAAGTTGCTACCTGTTTGGCCCAGTCCTTGATTCTTTGGTAGTGTGCCACTGTATTTTCTGTGTCCCTTAGTCAATCTCAATCATGAAATATCAGGAAGGAAAGATGTTTAGAACAATTATTTCACATTTGGCTATAATGTTAACTAAAGCATCAAACACAGCCTAAAAAATGACAGACTGAGCTAACCAGTTATTTACCACTTTTAGCTGTATAGAGTTGCGGTTATATAACAAAATCTAAAACACACCAGAAAAATTATATGCAGTATACAAGTCCTATGTATGTCAATTTTTCCCTGAGGAGTTTAAATTTAAAATGAGTTAAGGAGGAAATAGAGTGTTGGGAGAATAGGAAGGAATTAGATGTAAGGTTAGAGGACCAAGAGAGATCCCACTAAAATTGGGACACTGGTGCAGAGGACTGGTGGTAAAAAGAGAAGGAAGGGATAAAAGGAAGAACAGATCACAACCACAATCACAAAGAAGTTAGAGGCGCTGTTTACACTCATATAAAAAACCAGAGAGAATAATGAAGGAAAGAGCAAATACACATATAGAAACAAAAACAAAGATAAAAACAATAAAACAGACAGATCAAAAATAAAACCCCACCAAAAAACAAAACAAAACAAAACAAAAACAAAAAAACCCTTCGCCAGAACAAAAAAAACAAATCAGTGAGAAAAAAAAAAAAAAAAAAAAATAAAAATAAAAATAAAAAATAAAAATAAAAATAAAAAATATAAAAAGAATCAGTTCCAGGTGTTGACTCTGTTGTAGGCAGGTACCTTGTGACAAAGTCCTGTTCTGTGCAGGTCCGTCCCAGTAAGCCAGGAGCGCCCTCTGGCGGGTGGTGAGCAGAGGCGCGTACTTTCAGGCAGAGACCAGTCTAGCTCGCCTCCGCTCTCGCCGCCCTTTCACGATCCCTGGGCCTGAGAGGCTCAGCGTGCTGTCCGGAGCGCGGGTTCCCTGCACTGGTTCCCGCCGCTCTGGTTTTTCGCCACGCCCCCCACAATGGCGCCGGGCCAGTCGCTCTCTGGCGCGGGACAGGTGTGGCTGAGAGTCCAGTCTCGTTCGCCCGCTGACCTCAGCACACTTTCGTGGGCTCAATTGAGAGGCCCTGTGCTGCCCTGTCCGGAGCACAAGTTCCCAGAGCAGTTTCCGAGCCGCTCTGAGTTTCGCCACACCCCCCACAATGGCGCCCGGCCGGTCGCTCTCTGGCGCGGGGCAGCTGTGGCTGAGAGACACTCACCGCCGGTCAGCGCCGTTCTCCGCCGCTCCCCTGCCCCGCCGCTGTCTCAGGATCCTCCGTGGGGGCTCCCTGGGCGCCAGCTGCCACCGTGTGTCCGCAGAACTGAGCCTCCGCCGGCGCTCCAACTTCCGGGATATTAGAAGGTGCACACGCGCGGTCTGCTCCTTCTTTCCTTCTTCTTTGTTGGAAGTCACCCGTCACTGGTGCCGGGGGTCCCAGATTGCACTTCAGAACTTTTCTGGGTTTCGGGGAGGCATCTCCCCCCCTCCTGCGCTTTCTGGGTCGCTATATTCCCGTGTTCCAATGGTAACTTTTAGAGAGAGTTTTGCTGCCTGCTTCTTACTCATCCGCCATCTTGAGGTCTTCTCGCCTCTGGGGTCTTGTGGAGGGGCGTTGAGACACGGGATTAGGGTATGGTGTTGGTCCCCACTGTCCAGTCTTTGCAGCAGGTGGAGAATGGGGACACTAGGTAAAGCCGGCTAGAAGGACTGGGGGCCCAGGGAGGAGGACACTAGCGGCATCTGCCACAAGATCCACAGAGACAGCAAAGCAAAGGAGGCAGCCTGGTTGGAGAACCACGGGTAAAGCAGGTCTCAGGTCTTCCTCCTGGCTCTGGCTGGCCTTCAGTTCAGGCATCTTCATTTAAAAAAAAAAAGGGGTATAGGGCCGGTGAGATAGCTCAGCGGCATAAGCACCTGCCTGGCAAGCACAAGGTCCTGAGTTCAATTCCTGGAACCCACATAGGAGAAAAGGGCCAGTGATGTCGCTCAGTGACATGGGCGCCTGCTGGCACACGAGGTCCTGAGTTTGACCCCCGGTACCCACCAAAAAAAAAAAAAAAAAAGGGTATAAAGTGATTTACTAGGCAAAAATTTTAAAGTACACATTCAAAGAAATAGAGTACAGGCCCTTAAGAGAGAGAGGTGTATCACAGTCTAGGGCTAAGTATATTTATGGGGACTTTGGGGAAATCTGTGGAACCTGTAAATCTATGGAAAGAGCAGATGAAAGGTGGTGGTCCTCTTCTGCAGAGGAAGGGGGTCTGGTGATGCGGAAAAACTATTTTGCAAGTGAAAAAGAATACGCAAAGCCCATTTGCAAGTAAAAGGAGTGGCCCAGGTTTATAGCATCTTGGGAAGGAAAAATAATCTTTTCAACTGGTTTGGAGTCCTGAAGCTGCAATATTTATTTTTTAAAATTATGATTTTTTTTTGTCCCTTTTCTACTTTTGTTTCTTTTATCCTACCTCACCCTCTCCCTCAGACATTGATTCCTTATTCTTAAGGGATGCAGGGGGGCTAGATGTTCATCTTTTTATAACTGCTTGGCTGAGGTGGGAGGCTGATCCTACCTAGCATGGGATCAGAAGTCTCATCCTGACTGAGCTAAAGGAGACAAGGGAAGATATGGTTTGTTATCAGCATGTCATTGAGGCTTAAAGCAGAATCAGAATAACGGCAGAATCTGACACTGCGTCAATCTGTGAACATAGATTTTGTAATACAGAAGACACATTTGTGGAGCTGCCAGGAATACATATACAACATTGTGTGAATAACAGCACAGGCGAACATCAGCTTCATTAGGCACTGGGGAAGTTAGGAAAATGTAAATGCTATAAGCAATTTAAACAATCGAGGGTCAAAAATTAAAAATAGAATGATGATTACCTTTAATATTGACCTATATGTCTTGAGATGTTTACCCAAGCAAGTACAATAGGTGGAATGTATGAATATATAAACTCTTCTCTATTTTGTTAATGAGAAATCTGACTTATTAATTTAATTATAATAATAGCCAAGGAAAAAACTAAGAAAAGAGTTTCTCTGCTTTTATGTGAGCATTTTGCCATTAAAACTCATTACAGGGCCAGGGATATAGCTCAGCGGCACAGCGCCTGCCTGTCAAATGTGAAGTCCTGAGTTCGATTCCCCTCCCCCACCAAAAAAAACTCATTACAGTGTTTAAAATCTGGGATTTGGTTTCTATTTTGTAGATACAAAGATCTTTGTAGTGACTGGGTATAGGTAATGTAAACACATAGTCTGGTGTAGATAACAGTAAGGTAGTTCATATCCCAAAGTTAACAAAGCTTAGTATCTAGAATATTTATATTGGTATTTTTACCTTAGAGGCACATCTGTATGAAAAGCCCCCTTTACATGAGGGGTGCTTGAAAGAGTACATTAAAATAACATACTGTCAATACACAAAGACAATCTGAAGGACGCACCTTTGGAATAGCCAGCGAGACTGGGATCATGACTTACCATGACTGTAGGCCAAGGTGGTATAAGTGCACTTGGAGGGTGCCAGTAGAGGCTGGTGTAGTGTTTTGGAGCCTCCTTTTATTTATTTATTTTTTATTAGAACACGTTTGTGGTGCATAATGATTGTATTCCTTTTGAGGACTTGGTACATGTACATAACACATCTCCATTCTTTTTCTTCCCTTTCCCAACCCCCTCACTCTCTTGATCCCCTTCCCATTTGAGAAAGATCTATCTCCTTACTTGTGTTATCTATTTTTTTATTTTGCTCTTTATTTATATTTTGGGTTTATCATATAAGAGAAATCATATGATATTTAAGCTTGTGTGTATGATTTGTTTCACTTAACATTATGGTCTCATTTTCCTGCAAATGACTCGTTTATCCTTCTTTATGGCTGAGTAATACTCTATTGTATGTAAATAGCACATTTACTTTATCCATTCATCTGTTGATAGACATACAGATGGCTTCCAAGATTTAGCTTTTATGAATTGTGCTGCTATAAACATGGGTATGCATGTATCACTATAATATATCTTTAACTCTTTTAGAAAGATGCCTAGAGAAAGACTAGCTGGGCTGAATGGAATTTCTAATTTTAGTTTTTTGAGGAATTTCCATACTTATTCCCATAATGGTTTACATTCTTACTAATAATGTAGAAAGATTCCTTTTTCACCACAGCCTCACTAGTATTTGTTATTATTTGATTTCTTGACAATAGCCATTCTTTCTGAGGTAAGATGAAATTTCAGTGTTGTTTTAATTTGCGTTTATCTGATGGCCAGTGATGTTGAACATTTTTTATGGATTTATTGGCCAATTGTACTTCTTCTGAGAAGTGTCTTTTCACTTTACTTGCCCATTTTTTGATTGGGTCTTTTATTTTGGTTTTTTTTTTTTTTTTTTTTTTTTAGTTCTTTATATATTTTAGATACTAGTCCTCTGTCTGAGGAATACCTGGCAAAATTTTTTTTCCTATTCTGTAGGTTGTCTCTTCACTCTGTTGGTTGTTTCTTTTGCTATACGGAAACTTTTTAATTTGATATGATTCCATTTGTTGAATCTTGGTACTATTTCCAATGCAAATGGGCTTCTATTCAAAAAGTCCTTCCCTACACCTAAACTTCAAGAGTTTTACCTATTTAATCTTCCAGTAGGTTGTTTCTGTTTTAATATTTAGATCTCTGATCCATTTTTATTTTAGTTTAATACATGGTGAGAGACATGGGTCTAGATTCAATCTTCTGGATGTGGTTAGCCAGTTACCCCAGCACCATTTATAAAAGGGGCTGTCTTTCCTCTAGTGTATGCTTTTGTCCCCTTTGCAAAGATCAAATAATTTGGTGTGCTTGATGTTGTTTCTGCATCTTCTGTTCAGTTCCATCAATCCACATGTCTTCTTTTTGTGTCCATTCCATGCTGTTTTTACCACTGTAGTTTTATAATATAACTTCAAATCTGGGATTGTGATTCCTCCCACTTTGCTCTTGTTGGCCAGGATAACTTTTACATTTCTAGTTCCCTTCTGGTTCTATATGAATTTTAGGGTAGTTTTCTCCAGTTCTGCGAAGAATGCTGTTGATATTTTGATTGGGACTGTGTTAAATCTGTATATCAGTTTTGGGTGTATGGCCATTTTGACTATATTGGTTCTGTTTATCCAGAAAGAGTACTGTAGTTTTCATTGTAGAGATCTTTCACTTCTTTAGGTTAATACCTAAATATTTAATTTTTCTTGGTCCTGTGAATGGTATTTTCTTCCTAATTTCTTTCTCAGTGAGTTCATTTTTGGTGTACAAGGATGTTGTTGATTTTTGTGTGTTTATTTTGTATCCTGCTACATTGTTTGATTTGATTATTAATTCTAGGAGTCTTTTGGTAGAATTTTTTGGGTCTTCTCTGTAGAGAATCATGTCATCTGCAAATAATGATAATTTCACTTCTTCCTTTGTTCTACATATCCCTTTTATTTCTCTCTCTCTCTTGCCTATTTGCTCTTGCTAATGTTTTGAGTACTATATTGAACAGTAATAGTGATAATGGACATCCTTGTCTTGTTCTTGATTTTAGAGGTGAAAGCTTTCTTTTTTTCACCATTTAATAGGATGTTGGCTGTAGGTTTGTCTAAATGGCTTTTGTCAGATTGAGATAGGTCCTTCTATCTATTCAGTGTTTTAATCATGAATAATCGTTGGATTTTGTCAAAGGTCTTTTCTGTGTCTGTTGAGATAATCATGTGATTTTTTTATCCTTACTTCTATTTTTATGATATATTACATTATTGATTTGTGGATGTTGAACCATCCTTGCTTCCCTGGGATAAAACCTACTTGGTTGTGATGTATGATCTTTTTGATGATTTGTTGCATTCTGTTTGCCAGTATCTTGTTGAGGATTTTTGCATATGTATTCATTATAGATATTGGCCTATTTTTCTGTCTTTTGGTTGGATCCTTTTCTGGTTTTGGAATCAGGGTAATGCTAACTTCCCGAAATAACTTTGGGAGTATTCCTTTCCTTTCAGTTTCATTAAAGAGCTTGAGGCATATCAGTATTAGATTTTCTGTGAACTTGTTGTAAAATACATCAATAGATCCATCTGGACCTGGGCTTTTCTCAATTGGCAGGTTTTTTTACTACTGCTCTTCTCAATTGGCAGGTTTTTTTATTACTGCTTTAATTTCATTGCATGTTATTGGATTACTTGAGTTTTTTATATCTCTTGGTTTAGTTTTGGTAATTCAAATGCATCTAGGAATTTATCAATTTCTTTTGAATTCTCCAATTTATTGGCATATAGGTTTCCAAAGTAGTTGCTAATAATCTTCTGGATTTTGGCAGAGTCCATTGTGAATTCACCTTTCTCATTCCTAATTGCATGGATTTGGGTCTTCTTTTTCCTTTTTTTGGTAAGATTGCTTAAGGGTTTGTCTATTATTTTGAAGAACCAGCTCTTTGATACATGGATTCTTTGTATTATTATTGTTTTTTTTTTTTTTGGTCTTAATCTCATTGATTTTTACAATTTCCTTCCTTGTATTACCTTTGAGTTTGGATTGTTCTTGTTTTTCTAGGAACTTGAGGTATACTGTTAGGTTATTTATTTGGGCTTACTCTATTTTCATGATATGGGCATTCACAGTTATAAACTTCCCTCTTAGGACTGCTTTCTTTGTGTCTCATAAGTTCTGGTATGTTGTAGTGGCATTATTGTTTAGTTCTAGGAACTGCCTTATTTCTTCCTTGGTTTCTTCTGTAACCCATTTGTTATTCAAGAGTCTATTATTTAATTACCATGTGTTTGCATTGTTTCTGTGTTTTCTTTTGCCATTGATTTTCAGTTTCATTGCACTATGATCTGATAATATGCATGGTATAATTTCAGTTCTTTTGCATTTACTTAAACATGCTTCATTGGCTAGTATGTTGTCTTTTTTGGAAAAAGTTACATGTGCTACTCAGAAAAATGTTGTTGGGTAGAATGCTCTGTAGATATCTATTAAATCCATTTGCTTCAAGGTTTGGTTCAATCTGATAATTCTTTTTTGATTTTTTTGTCTAGTTGATCTATTTGTGACTGTAGGGTATTGAGATCCCCCACTATAGTTGTGTTTATGTTTATCATATCTTTTATGTCCAGGAGTACTTACTTTATGAAGTTGAATGCAGCTTTTAAGAATTTGTTCCTGTGTTGGACTTCTGGGATTTTTACTATGATGTGTTGTGGAGAGGTTCTTTTCCAATCATGGCTATTTGGGGTTCTGTATGCCTCACTTATTTGCATGTTAATTTCTTTTCCCATATTTGGAAAGTTTTCTGCTATTATTTCAGTAAGTAGGTTTTTTATGTCCTTCTTTTTTACCAAAAAAGGTAACTGACATTCAGCTAACTCCAATTAATCTTAGATTAGTTTTCTTTCTATCATAAAGCAGCTGTTGCATCCCGTTGTCATGCTTTCTCATTTTAAAGATACCTCTCATTCACTGGTCATCAACAACAGCTCTGTCTTCTAGTTCTGACACTCTATCCTCACACTGGTCACTTCTGCTATCCATTCTTTCAATAGAATTTTCAATCTCCTGAATTTCTGTTTGGTACCTTTTTATGGCCCCTAATTTTTTTCTATGCTGGCCATTCATGTTTTGGGTCATTTTGTTTAGCTCAGCTAGCTTTTTAGTAGTGTCTTCTATAGACTTGTTGGTCATTTTATTATATCCATTACCTGATTAGTTATATCTTTTTTGAGCTCGTCAAGCTCCTTATTGATCTGTTTTGTTATTTCCTCTGTTATCCTTTTGAAAAATTTGGCCATGTGGCTTTTGGGCTTTTTATTTCCTCCCTTTTTTTTTGCTCCATGGAACAGCTTTGGGGGAGTTAGGAGTTTTGGGGGCATTTTGTTGCCTTGTCTTCTCAAATTTCTGTTTGTTTGTTTTTGTGCTGAGGCTTGCAGGTTGATTATAGTGGAAAGCTTTGTTGATAGTGTGGAAACCTCTTTAGTTAATATCTGCTTTTCAGCAATGTTTTCAAGGCATGATTAACTATTGGCCTTTGCCTCTGTCCCAGGATCCAGCCCCCTTTGTTGATTTTGGAGGAGAGGCTGCAGTGTATTTGGCCCAGTACCCAGTTCTCTGGGAATGGGCCACAGTATTAATGACACAAAGGCAATCCAGATAATGGCATCCAGAGAAAACCAATTAATAGCAACAACTATGTCACCTTGGCTATAGTAATGAAATCAGCAACAGTAATAGCATCAAAGACAAACTGGATATTAACATACCCTATGAAGCAATAATGTACCACCTTTAACCATAGAAAAGTGATCCCTAATCATAGTACAAACACTAAGACAAACCAAATATTGACCTACAGTAAATATCTACTAAATGGAACAACTTTACCTCATCTAACAATAGAACAGTATTTAACAGTGATAGGATAGAGTTAACTAGCTATCTAAAGATTTATAAAGCATATTAGTTGTACTAGTAAAGGTAGAGGTGGTGGGGAACTGGAAAATGCAAAATGTAAAATTTGAAAAATCAGTGTAATGTAATTAATGGAAGATGAGAAGGAGGAGAGAAAAGTGAGATAGGGGATCCTGTTGAGGAGTAAAAGGAAATTAATAGTATTAGAAAGTAATCAGAAAAGAACAAATAAGAAAGAAAAAAAAAAGAGCAAAATACAGGGAAAAAGGAAAGATAAGAAAGAAAAGTTAAAAGGAAAACAAACAAACAACAACAAAAAAAAAACAAACAAACTCCAAACCTCCTCCCGCAAAACAAAAACAATAAAAGAGAAATAATAAAATATTTAAAAGTTAAAAAAAGATTAAGTTAAAAAAAAATTCCTCTGTGTTTTTGAATGAACACTTTCTTTCCAGGATTTGCAATCCTTTCCTAGCTTTAGAACAGAGGTACCTCTGTCCATTCACCTCAGAATGTGGTAACCATCTAAGCTGAGGCATATCCTTGCTCACATTGGTAGAAAAAGCAATCAGCCCTCTAGTCTCTGCTGGATGTAGGCTGTGGATGGAGGTTCAAGCAGACTGTGGGACTTAACGTCAACACTTGCTTGACCTAGTTTCTTACTATGGAGGGCAGGGACTTCTGGCCCAAGCTTAAACTTCTCAGGGGGTCTTTGTCTAACCCGCGCTCTCTCCATAATGGTATTGCTGGATTGTCTCTCACCCAGTCACTTCGGGTGGGTAACCCAGGAATTCCCAAAGCTGCTGGCCAGGTCTGTACTTTCACCTTATGTCTGTTGGCTCTCTGGACTTACCTTCTCTCCCTGGGCTTTGGCCTTGTCCAGGATCAGGTTGGTTGGTTAGTCTGCACCTCTCCTGCCCAATGCCAATGTCAATCAAAATGTAGAGCTGGCTTGGAATTGGTAGATGGTCATGGCCAGACAGGGGCTTGCTGTGTTATCTCCTGATGGGCAGCAGTTTGCTGCATCCTCTTCTTTTCTGTCCCCAGACACTGGTCTTGTCCATGATCAAGTTGGCCAGTTCGTTGGCCAACTGCTACCCATTCATGGGGAAGCAAAACACAGAGCTGGCTCAGAGTTGGCAGATGGCCACATCCAGGGTGCAGAATCCACAGGTGTGAAGTTGGTCAGGGGCCAATGGCACAGCTCCAGGGGGTGCTGCTCCATTTGGTCTGTGGGGGGCTTAGAGCCCCTTTTTATATATAGCCTAGCCTTTTGTTTTTATATTACCATTACTCTATATATTTTTTTTTTTTGTTATACTTTCCCACTTGGTGTTTAAGACCAAGTTAAAGTAAGACCTGGGGTTAATCACAGTTAATCTGTCTTTCTATATACATTTGTTAAGGTCCATTAAGGCTCCTCAGGGGTTAATTTTGGTGCCATGTGGGGAACCTCTTACCTCCAAAGCATTTTCAAAGACAGTAGGGTGGAGGTCAGGTGGAGAACCTTGTTTCCTAGCTGTTAGGGCATGCGTAGAATATGCCATTCATAGAGTACACTACTATCAAACAGAGACAAGCAGTCTACTGTGAGTTCATGTGAAACTGCCACTTTCTTGTGTATTTTTCCTGTCCCTTAACAAAGATATTTATTGAACAACTATTTATGAGCAAGCAGGCCCCAAATAATTCATACGATTATATTACTAAATTCAATAAATCTGAGGCAGATGTAAGAATATTTTACAGACACATTCTGCAGCCATTACAGTTCACATCAGGCACCCAGGCTGACCTTCCATCCAAGGCTGGATGTGAGGCTGATGAGGGCCCTACCTGAAGTGCTGTCCCTAAAGGTCCAAACTAGAGGGCTTGCTAGATTCTTTCTTTGGTATTTTAATCATTCCAACTTTATGTCCCAGACAAGTATCTCCATGGCTTTCTGGGAGCTGTTGGGTGATTAATTGTTTTCTTGATTGCCTTTCAATGTAGTTCCTGAGTTACTTTTTTTATGAGCAGGCATCCTTTTTATAGAAATAATAAATTTATTATACTTAAAAGGATAGGGTGGATGACAAAACTGAGAATCAAAGAAGGGCACGAGCTCTGCCATTTTTTCTGCATCCCTAGAATAGTGTCCTTCTAGCTCTGAGCTCCTCTCATATGGGACTCCCTGCTCTCTCCTGGTCGTGAGGACTGATATCAAAGCATGGAATGCCAAGCATAACACCCTTGTTGAACCACCCTCCTACTGCCTCAGCCTGACACAGGAATGTGAAATCCTTCCTTTTTCAGTTACTGGTGAAGAACATGCAGCTGGAGGATGGCAAGATGATCCCAGCCTCACACTTCTTCAAGGGAGCAGCCAGTAGTGCCCTCGAGCTGACAGAGGCAGAGCTGGTCACTGCAGAGGCTGTGCGGGTAAGAGGCCCCTTCTGGGGCGCTGTCTGCTTGGGCGGGTTGGGCATTGCACATGTGCTTTGTGAGTCACGTTCCATAGAGTTGGGTGTATGCGCAGACTCCAGGACAAAATTGGCCCTGTCCTGACTTGGGGCTTTCTGATGTCCCTGTGCCCCTCCTTCCTTTGTACCTGCAGCCTGAGATTTCATGAACTGGGTGTCTGACTCTTCTAGCGATTCATTTTCAGTAGTAAATAAATGAAGAAGAAACTCCTGAACTAGGTCAGTGAGAGACCTATCCCTGGCCTGTGATGAGAATGTGTGCACTGGAACCTGCCCATAGAAGCTGCCCAGAGGGAGTATCCTGGCTGAATGGGCTTTGGGGTCAGGCATACATGAGATCCCATCTGCCTTTGCTGCCATGTGATACTGAGGGTGCTTCCCTCTCTGAGCCTCAGTCTCTTTAACCAGAAGTTCAGTTGGTGGTCACTTCCCAGAGTTTGTTCTTGGCCCTTCCTGCTCTCTCCATCTGTCTCCCTCTCCTTGGAAGTCAAACCTGATATTGAGCCTAATTCAATAGATGATGTTGGATGCATTTTCAGCCATTCATCTGTTTAAATAATCATGTAATCAACTATGACTTATGATGAGGTACATCCCAATAAACCTGTCCTAAGTAGAAAATACCATCCTAAGTAGAGTGATGGGGTGGTGAGAAGGCAGTCTCTTGAGGCTGGAGGTCAGCATTAGAAACGAGCATCAGGGAAGGTAACCCTGAGGGGCCTTGGAGCTGAGACCTGGGTGGAGAAAAAAGATCTGAGGGGAGCCCTTCATGACAGAAGGAACAGCAAATGCCAAATCGTTGGGAGGGTAGGGAATTCCTTGTTTGGGGAACCATCTCAGGAGGATATGGAAGCCAGAGCCCAGGAGCCATACTGGACAGAGTGAGCCAGGGTCAGGCCACAGCTGGTGACTGTGGGTGTCATGACTCTGAGAGGGAGGACTCTGCCAGGGCTAGACATGAGGTGCTACATGGTCCAAAGGCACAGAGTTCCAGCAACTTCCTTACTGGAAAGCTGGACAGTTTGAATGTCTGTTTTTAAAAAATTCTACTGGGGCTGGATGATGTAGTTCAGTGGTTCTGGTCATGCTGAAATCCTTCCCTTTTTCTAACCAATTTGGGAAGAAAGAGTTCTTTCCCTCTCTTGTTTTGTGTTACATGAGGCTAGAGCTGACAGCCCACACCTCCTATATTCTAAAGCTAGTCAGAAACAATAAAGCCAGGCTGCAGAGAAACTGAGAAGACAGATATTAAACATTTTGCTGGCTAGAGATGTATCTCAGTACCAGAACACTTACCCAGTATGCAGAGGCCCTGGGTTCCATACCTAGCACCACAAAAAAACAACCAAAAATCCTAGTCTTTCCAAAAATATTTCCAGAAAGCTGCCGTGGTCCTGACTCTGTGCATACTGTGGGGTTACTAGGCTGGCTGGACAAACAGTCCTCTGGATCTTATAATCAGGGCACTGGGCGTGGGTTGATGGGGTCATCCGTTTGTAGACCTAGGCCTGAGCCCAAAGATGTTTCCTTTAAACAGCTATTGTGGAACCCTGTGTCTGTATTTTGGGAAAGACAAATCCCACCCTGTAATTGACAGAGGAGATAACACATGTGAGAACCTTAGGAACTCAGTCCTAGTCACAAACTCTGTACATGTTGGAATGAGACTTAAGACTCATCATGAGAAAAGGAGATAGAGTGGGCCACGCATACCCATGGGTCCCAAGGCCAAAGATCAACTGACCATGGGTTGACAGTGTTTTCTATAAAAATTATATGTGTTTTGAGCATGTACAGACTTTTTTTGTCATTATTCCCTAACAACCACTTACATAACACATTGTATTAAGTATTATAAGTAATCTAGAGATGATTTAAAATACACAGGAGGATGCACATAGGTTGTATCAAACACTATGCTGTTTTATATAAGGGACTTGAGTATCACAAATTTTGGTATCTTGGGGGTCCTGAGAATTAATCAGCTGTGGACGCTGAGGGACAACTACACTTCTTGAATGTGTGCCTGTACAGATCTCAAGACACTTCAGGAACAGTAGCATCTTCAGTTTTTAAAACTCTGTGAAGTAGGTGCTTCTTGTTACTTTTGTGTCCCAGCCAAGAAAACTGAGACCTGAGGGGTAGGGCCACAGCTGATGAGGGAAAATAAGCAGGTGGGCTTAACACTTGCTTTCAGCACCCCGCAGGATGGCCCTCACTGCCATGGATCAGATCATTGTCATGGTGACTCTCAGAGCACAGATGGGCTGGGTGTAAGGGTGTATGGTCTGGAGGCAGATGGGGTAGAGAGGAGACAGCCAAGAGGAGGAGAGAGACCAGTCCGCAGCTCCCTTGGAGGAGAGGCCCTGCCTGTAACATGCAGCAGAACTTACCATGTGCCTGCTGTGGCTGAGGGAGACAGTAGGCAGCATCCTACTCTCCTATGCTCCTGAGCCCAGGCTCTATATGGAATCCGTATGCAGCTTTGGCCAGATGAGGAAACAGAAGCTCAAGAGGCTGCCAGAATTTCCATGCTTGTCAGCAGTGGAGCTCAACTTGAAGGAGGCTTTGTGCCTTAAGTGTATCTGGTGACCCATTCACTGCAGTCTCGCAGAGGTTCCACTTACATCTGACAAGGGTCTGTGTATCTCGTGTACGCCATCCAGCAGCATACCTCATGCCAACAAGTGGCTTCAGACTTTGAAGTCCGAGGAGGGCAGTCTCTACCAGTAGAGCAGTCAGGGAAGGTTTCAGGGAAGAGATGACAAAGTAATTGGGCCCTGAAGTGTGCCCAGGATTTAAACATGAGCTGGGGGAGAGGGGGCAGGAAAGCAGCTCCAGCAGGTAGGAGTCTGGATGGAGGCCTGGAGAGACAGGCAAAAGTCCTGTGGTTTACAACAGGCGGCTCAGCCTGGTGCTGATAGTGACCCAAGGGTGGGAAGGCCGGATCTATGACATTTTTCCCAGAAAAAAAGAATATAGTCAGGGAGAGTACTGGTAGTATGTTAGTGAGCTTCCATCTCTGTACCAAAACATCTGAGAAAATCATTTTAAGAGGAGGAGAGGTTTATTTCAGGTCACGGTTTCAGAGGTTTCTATTCTTGATTGCTTGGCTCTGTTGATTTTGAGCCTGTGGCAGGCCCAAACATCATGGCAGAGAACACATGGAAAAGCAAAGCTGCTTACCTGATGCCAAATAAGAAGCAAAAAAAAAAAGAGAGAAAGAGCAAGGGGCCAGGGTCTCAATATTCCCTTCAAGTTCACATCCCCAGTGATCTAACTTCCTTCCACTAGTCCCCACCTCTTCATGTTTCCACCAGCTTGTAGTTGTGCATATCTGGCAACCAAGCCTCTAGCATATGAGCTTTTGGGAGACATTTAAGATCTAAACCAGTACAGTAGAGGTCTCAAGGATTGGGCCTGGAGTAGCACCTCAGGCCCACAGCCTGGCTTCATACTCCATCTAGGCCAGTGACTGATCCCAGCCTAGAAAGCAGCTAGAAAGTAATAGCCTGGTCTGGCGTGGACAGAGAGGCCAGCCTGGCACCCAGCCGTCAGTGAGTACATCCAGGGGCTGCTGTCGTGGAGCAGCACCTGCTCCCAGGCACCCCAGGAGGTGTGTTCTCACAGGGCCTTGTTTTCCAGAGTGCTTGGCAGAGGATCCTCCCGAATGTCCCAGATGTTGACGACTCCACGGATTTCTTCAAATCGGGGGCTGCGTCAGTGGATGTTGTGAGGTAAGGCTAGAGGAAGAGGGGTCCTGTCCCAGGAATCTGTTGCTGGGTCATAAATCGCTACAAAACTGAGTAGCAGGAAACAACCACTGTTGTGCTGATGGCTAATGTTAGCCTGGGACCCAGAAAGGGTCCCTGTCCGCAGCCCCTCAAAGCTTATGGGAGCTGAGATAGCCAGGCAGGAATATCCATCCCAAGGTGGCTTCTCATTGCCACGTGTCACCCAGGTTAGGAGGGCTGACACTGACAACAAATGGTTTCCCCAGTATGGTGGCATGAAGGCTTGAACTTCTATGTGGTGGCTCATGGCTCGGAGAATATGGGTGCAACTAAGCAAGGCAAATCCACTAATTGGTATAGTCCTGCCCCATCACTGCCACTGACCAGATTAGTTTCAACAGTCACAATCTAGGGTTGGGGACTGAGACCCATCCCTCAATGAGAAGATCAGAGAATCTGCAGCTGTCCTAAAACTGCCACAAGCCCCAGTGCTCTGGTTAGGGCCTAAGGAGATAAATTTAACATTTGGGAGCCCTCAAGTTATATATGCATGTATGAGAGGATGCAGGAAAGTGGGGTAAAGGAATCCCAATCTCAGTATTTTAAAATTGAAGCGGGCCTGGGAGTGTAGTTCAGTGGTAGAGCACTTGCCTACATGCTCAAGACCCTGGGGTTCAGTCCTTGGCACTGAAAAAATAAATAAAAAAAAAATGTATGTTTATGTACAGTAAGATGCACAGATCTTAAGTGAACAGTTCGGTAAGCTTTGACTTAACTCATGTAAACTGCACCTTACTGACACTGAAAGCATCAGTAGCACGTGGCCTTTCTAAGCATTCTCCCCATCCCCCACAGATAATGTACCACCTTGGATTAGTTTACCTATCTTTCAACTTCATAGGGATTGTCGTGTTTGCCATTTAACAGTGATAAGTTCTGACTTATATAAAGGGAAGGGTACAGCATGAATTAGTATTTTGCTTACAAAAAAGAGTAACTTACTTCAAATTGGTTAAGCAAAAATAAAAAATCCTATGGACAGCTTTAAGGCATAGATGACTACTCTAAAGGTTCAAACTATGTCATTAACATTATCAGCATCTGTTACCTTGGGATTGGATTCATTTTCAGGCAGGATTTACCATCATGATAAGAGGGCTGGCTGCACAGGTGTTACAGTCTAATTTCTTGTCTGTATTTCTAGTGAAAAGGAGATCTGCTTTCCTGATAGTTTCAACATAAGTTCTAGATTTGAATTTTACTTTCTCTGTGGAATGATGTGCCCCTGTAAGAACCAATCATAGGCCAGGGTATTACATGCTCTGATTGGCCAAGATTTGGTGTATGAACACTCTTGGAACTAAGGGTTTAGTCAGCCCCATTCAGGCCACATCTTTGGAAAGAAGGGATAAAGTTGCCCCCGTAGAAAATGTGAATGTTTTTACAAGAAGCAGGGGAAATGTATGCTGCAAAGGCAAAAAAACAAAACAAAACAAAACAAACAAACAAAAAAAACATGTGAGAAGTTTCTTATCCTTCAAAAGGCCCAATGAAACTCTATGGAGCTCCAGTGGAGGAATATTCATGTGAAAAATGAAGAAGGAAGTGTGTGTTATTGTGTGCAGAAAAATTTCAGAGAAGCACTCGACAGGTTTCTATAGTGTGGTTGCTTCAGCAGATCTAAAAACTGTAGTAGGGCAGCACTGGTGAGTAGAAGAGTGCAAGAGTTCCTGGGGAGCCATGAAAGAGGACTTCCAGAACTACTGCCGAGAGTGGCAAGAATGATGGGATAATTGTGCTCAAAATGAGGGCAAGTACTGGGGAGGGGGTTAATGGCAATGTGTCTTTTACTGTTAGAAATTTTTAAAAATTTAAACGTTCATCATATTTGTCAATCACAGCTTATGACATGACATCTTAACAATTTTAAGTACATTACAATATTGTTTACAGATCTCTCTAGAACATTTTCTGGCATGAGTGAAACTTTCTACCCATTGAACAACAACTCCCCGATTCATTCTCCTGCTCTGGTAACAATTTTCTAATCTCTGCTTTGATGAGTTTGGCTATTTTAGGTACTTTACATAAGTGGAATTATGCAGTATTTGTCCTTCTGTTACTAGCTTTTTGGGCTTATAATGCTCTCAAGTTTCCTCCATGTTGTGGCATAGGATAGGATTTACTACTTTTTATAGATAATATTCACCGTGTGTATATAACACAATTTTCTTTATCCATTCATCTACTGATGGAGCTTTGTGTTTCCACCTTTTGGCTACAGCAAATGAATGTGGAAGTGCATGGGAAGTCAAGACCCTGGTTGCCATTCTTTTAGATAAAGATCCAGAAGTGAGATTGCTGGATCATATCACAGTTTGAATTTTAATTTTTTGAGGAGCCTCCATACTGTTCCCCATAAAGGCTGCACCATTTTGCATTTCCACCAGCAGTGCACAAGGTTCCAATTTCCCCACATTCTCACCAACATCTGCCTTCCTTCCCTTCCTCCCTCTCTCCTTTCTTTCCTCTTTCCTTCTTTCCTCCCTCCTTTAAATAATGGTCATTCTACCAGGGATGATATGATATCTCATTATGCTTTTAATTTGGATTTCCCAGAGATGAGTGATGTTGAACATTTCATATACCTGTTGGTCATTTGTGTGTCTTCTTTGGAAAAATGTGTATTCAAATGTTTTGCTCATTTTTAAATTGCCTTATATTTGTTTTGTTCTTCTATTTGCTAGTGAATTTTAAGAATTTTCTATATATAATCTCTTACCAGATATGGTTTACAGACATTTTCTCCCATTCCATAAGTTGCCCTTTAGTTTGATCTAGTCTCACTTGTATTTCTTCTTCTTCTTCTTCTTCTTCTTCTTCTTCTTCTTCTTCTTCTTCTTCTTCTTCTTCTTCTTCTTCTTCTTCTTCTTCTTCTTCTTCTTTCTTCTTCTTTCTTCTTCTTCTTCTTCTTCTTTTGGATTGAACCCAGACCCTGCACATGCTAGGCAATTGCTCTATGACTGAGCTATACCCCCCAGCGACTCTCATTGCTTTTGTTATCTGTCCTTTTTGTGTGTGTGTGTGGGTACCAGGGGTCAACCTCAGGACCTTGCAGGCCAGCAGGCGCCCGTGCCGCTGAGCGATATCACTGGCCCTTTTTTGCATGTGGGTTCCGGGAGTCGAACTCGGGCCCTCACGCTTGCCAGGCAGGCGCTTATGCCGCTGAGCCATCTCACCAGCCCTATCTGTCCTTTTTGATGTCATATTTTGGTGTCATATCCAAAATATCATTGCCAAGACCAGTGTCACAATCTTTTCCTCTGTTTCCTTCAATAAAATTTATAGCTTCCTGTCTTACTTTAAGTCTTTCATCCATCTTGAGTTAACTGTTCTATGTGTAGTACACAACAAAGGTTCAATTTAATTCTTTGTCATGTGGATATCCAGTTTGTCCTATACCATTTGTTGAAGGGGCTATCATTTCCCTATCATGTATTCTTGGCACCCTTGTATGGGTTTATTTCTTGGATATCTGTTTTATTCATTGGTTTGTATCTGTCTTTATACAAGAACCATACTATTTTGATTATTGTAGTTGTGTAGTAAATTTTGAAATCAGAAAACAGGAGTTTTCAAACTTTGTTCTTTTTCAAGATTGCTTTGACTGCTTATGGTCCCTTGAGAATGCATAGAATTTTTAAGGTAGAATATGTAATTTCTGGGAAAAAAACTATTGGAGGTTTTTTTTTTTTGTTTTTTTAATGTGAGTGCTGGGAGTCGACTTCAGGACTTCGTGCTTGCCAGCAAACGCTTGTGCTGCTAAGCATTATCACCAGCCCTTTTTTTCCTTTATATGGGTTCCAGGAGTTGAACTCAGGACCTTGCACTTGCCAGGCAGGCACTTATGCCACTGAGCTATCTCACCGGCCCTGGAGTTTTAATAGAAATGACATCAAAATTGTAGATCACTTTGGGTAGTATTGTCATTGCTGTGGTTTGGGTGTGTCCACCAACAGCTCATATGCTACAAGGTTGGTCCTCAGTGTGGTGAAGTTGGTAGGTGGTGGGACCGTTAAGAAATGGGGCCTAATAGAAGGTGTTTAGATTACTAGAGACAGGACCCTTAGAAGGATTAATGTAATTCTTGTGGGATCCTGGTTAGTTCCTGTGTGAGTGGGTTGCTACAGGGGAAGCAACATTGAGGAAGCAAGGTTGACCCCTCCCTAGTCTATCTTTTTGTCTCACCATATGAACTCTTCCACATGGGCTCCCACCCTTGTGATGCTACCTGCTATGAGACCCTCACTAGAACTGAGCAGAATTTGTTGCCTTGCTCATAAATCTCCAGAACTGTGAGCTCAGTGTCTTACTTTCTTTGTTGCTGGAACAAAATACCCAACACCCACAACTTAAGGAAGAAGAGGTTTATTTTGTCTCACAGTTTATACAGATTTTAGTCCACAGTTGACTGGCACCATGGGAGGGTGGCATGGTAGCAAGGCATGGCAGAGGAGACTTACAGTGTGATGGAAGGAAGCAGAGCAGAGATCAAGAGAGAAGGGAGATACACCTTTCCAAGCCGTGCTTCCATGGACCCATCTCCTCTTCCCAGGCTTCACCTCCCAGCATCACCTTTAGCTATAAACTCAGCAGTGGATTCTACTAATGAGTTGGCCCCCATGATCCAATCATCTCCCCAAAGCTCCACTTTTGATTACATGAGGCTTTGGGGGGACATCTAGATATAAACCATAACACTCAGTAAACTTCTTTTCTTTAAACATTATTCAGCTTCATGTATTTTGTCATAACAACAGAAAACGGACTAATATAGTCTTCTTAACAATATTAGGTTGTGCAGTCCATAAACACAGATACCTTTTCATTTATTTAGGCTTTCTATAATTTTTTCAGCAGTATTTTGTAATTTTCAGTTCTGTCATTACCTTGCTTAAATTTATTCCCATTATATGCTATTATAAGTGAAATTGCTTTCTTAATTTCCTTTTAGAAGTTGAGACCTTTTCTGGCAGTGCCAAGGATCAAACTCAGTGTCCCACATATGCTAAGCAAGTACTCTACTACTGAGCACACCCCAGCCCTAAATTTCATTTTTGGATTGTTCCTTGCTAGTTTACAGAGTTGGAACTGATTTTTGCACATTGTTTTGTATCTTGCAACTTTACTGTATTCTTCTATTAGCTCAACATGTCATCTGTAAAAGATAGGACTTTACTTTTTCTTTTACAATTTGGATGCCCATAATTTCATTTTGTTGCCTAATCACCCTGGCTATTATTTCCAATACCATGTTGAATAAAAGTGGTGAAAGCAGGCATCCCTTATCTTGCTGCTGATCTCAGGGAAAACCTTTTAGTCTTTCACCATTGAGTATGATAAATGTGGGTTTTCATATATGGCCTTTATGATGTTAAGGATGCTCACTTCTGTTCTTAGCTTATTAGTTTTTATCATGAACAACTATTGGATTTTGTCAGATTCTTTTTCTGCATCAATTAAGAGGATCTTCATTCTATTAATGTATTACAGTGATTTTTTTTAATAAGTGCACCATCCTTACATTCTGAAATTAATCCTACTTGGTCATGATGTATAATTCCTTCAATATGCCGCTGCTTTTAGTTTACTAGTATTTTGTTGAAGAGTTTTATATTTACATTTACATTTCTCTGTAGTTTTCTTTTCTTGTAGTGTCTTTTTCTTGATTCAGTATCAGGTTAATGCTAACCTCAACAGCTGAGATGAGAAGTGTTCCCTCCTCTTCAAATTTTTTGTAGTGTGAGAAATATTGGTGTTTTCCTTTAAAAGTTTGGTAGAATTCACCAGAGAAACTATTCAGCCTTGGACTTTTCTTTATTGGAAGAATTTTAATTTAGTTTTCTTACTAGTTATATATATATTCATATTTTCTTCATAAATCAGTTTTGGTAGATAATGTGTTTCTAGAAATTTGTCCATTTTATCTAGGTTATCGAATTTGTTGCCATATCATTTGTTATAATATTCTCATAATTATTTTTATTTTTTATAAAATTGTTATAATGCCTTTCTTTGACTTGTGATCTAGTAATATGAGCCTCTTCTGTTTTTTCCCCACTTTGGACAGTACAAATAAAGATTTATCAATTTTGTTGATATTTTTAAGGAATCAAATATCAGTTTTGTTAATGTCCTCTTTTATTTTTCTAGTCTTTTCCATATATTTCTATTTTAATGTTTATTATTTTCCTCTTTTTGCTAACTTTGAGTTTAGATTGGACTTTTTTATTTCCAGTTCCTTAAGGTGGACAGCTATGTTACTGATTTGAGCTCCTTATTCTTTTTTAGTGTATGTATTTATACAGTACTTAAAATTTCTCTTTAGCACTACTTTTGCTGCATCTCGTTAGTTTGATAATGTTGTGTTTTTGTTCTCCTTTGATTGAAAGCATCGTTCTAATATTCTTTGTGATTTTTTTGACCTGTTCATGAAGAGTGGGCTATTAAGCAGGCTGTGGTGGCACATGCCCGTAATCTCAGCTACTTGGGAGGCTGAGGCAGGAGGATTGCAAGTTTGAGGCCAGCCTGACCAATTTAGTGAGACTCTGTTTCAGAATTTTTAAAAATGGGCTAAGGTTGTATCTTAGTGTTAGATGCTTGTCTAGCATGTTGCAAGGCCCTCCCCAATGCTAGGAAAAAAGAAAGACTAAGCTATTTAATTACTGTATATTTTGAGTTTTCTAATTTTTCTTATGTTGTTGCCTTCCAGTGTCCTTTGTGATTGGAAAATATATAAGGTTTCAATCTTTCTTAATTTATTTATTTATTATGTGACCTAATGATTGATTTAGCCTGGAGAATGTCCTGTGTGTGTGTGAGAAGAACGTGTATGCTGGTCTTGAGTGGAGTGTTCTGTGTATGGTTTATAGTGTTATTCAAGTGTTCTAGTTCCTTATTTATCTTCTGTCTGGTTGTTCTGCCCATGATGAAAGCTGGGCATCTAATCTCCAAATATTATTGTAAAAATGTCTATTTTTCCCTCCAATCTTGTCAATCTTTCCTTCATATGTTTTGAGGCTATGTTAGCTGTTACGTTTAGGATTGTTGTATCCTCTTTCCACAGCAAACCTTTAACAACCTAGCCTTCTTTTTCTCTTGTAACCTTATTAAATTTAAACTCTATTTTGTCTGATAATAATATAGCTACCACAGCTCTCTTTTGGTTGTTATTTGCATGGAATATCTTCATATTTTTACTTCCAATTGTTTTTGTGTCCTTATACCTAAAGTTTCTGGTAGCATATAGCTTGGTGTTATTTTTTTAGCCACTCATCCAGTTTATGCCTTTTAACAGTAGAACTTAATCCATTTCCATTTGATTATTGATAAAGAAGGCCTCCTTCCACTTATCTGTTTTCAATGTCTAACATGTTTTCTCTATACTGCCTTTTTCATTTAGTGATCTTTTTGTAGTGTACCACTTTGATTTTCTTTTTCTCTTCCACTGTATATTTTTAGTTATTTCTTAGTTGTGTTTTCTGTTTGTTCATTTGTTTGTTTTTGTTTTTTTTGGTACCGGGAATCAAACTCAGGACCTTGCACTTGCCAGGCAGGTGCTCGTGCCGCTGAGCTATATCCCCAGCTTAGTTGGATATTACAATTAACATTTTAAACTTATAACAACCTTATTTGAATAGTACCATTGTGAGTTCAGCAGTATTCAAATATTCTAATCCTATACATCTCCATTCCTTCTCCTTTATATTGTTATTATCACAGATGATGTCTTTATACATTGTATTCCCATTAATATAGATTTAAAATTATTTTATACAATAACTATTATAGCTTATAGAAAAAAGAGAAGTTACAAACTATACTAAAACTACAATTATATTGTTTGATATTTGCCTATATAGTTGCCTTTCCCTGTGTTCTTCATTTTTTTTATGTCTTCAACTTGCTATCTAAGATCCTTTTATTGCAGCCTGAAAGTCTCCCATTAGCATTTTTGGTAGAGCACGACTATTAGTAATGAACTCCTCAGCATTTGTTTATCTGTTTTTAATTTTTCCTTCATTCTCCAAAGATAGTTTTATACTTTTTTTTTTTTTTTTTTTTTTTGCAGAGGGTGGATAACTAGGGAATATACCCAGGACCTTTGCACTAAGCTACATCCTCAGCCCTTTTTATTTTTTTTATTTTGAGACAGGGTCTCACTAAGTTACTAAGTTGCCCAGGCTGGGTTTGAACTTGCAGTCCTCCTGCCTCAACCTGAAAAATAGTTTTGACAGGTGTAAAATTCTGGTTGGTTTTTTTCCTTTTTTTTTTTTTTTTTTTTTTTTTTGACAACTTCAAATTTGTCATCTTCCTCCCTTCTGGCCTCCATGGTATTTTAATGGAAATCAGCTCTTAATCTTATTGAGAATCCCTTGCATGTCATGTGACTTCTCTCTGCCTGCTTTCCAAATCATTATTCTCTGAGTTTCAGCAAGTTGACTATAATATGTCTCGGTGTCTCTTTTGAGTTCATCCTATGTCAGTTCATTGAGCTTCTTGGATGTGCGTATTCATGTGTTTCCTCAGATTGGGGAACTTTCAGACCTTCATTTCTTCAGATTTTTTTTTCTGTATTTTCTTCTCTGGGACTGCTAAAATGAGTATCTTGGCGTGCTCTCTGAAGCTTTATTTGTTGTTCTTCATTCTTTCATATTTCTGCTTTTCAGACTAGGTAACTTCAAGTTTACTGATCCATCCTTTCTTCTGACTGCTCAGATTTGCTGCTGAGTCTCTGGCGAGTGTTTCAGTTACTGTAGCTGTCAGCACAAAAATTTCCGTTTGGTTTTTGTTATAATGTTTCTCTATCGATATTCTAATTTTGTTCATACATCGTTTTCTTGATTTCCTTTAGTTCTTTGTCCATGGTTTCTTTAGCTCATTGAACATATTTGAGCCAGCTAATCAAACATCTTTCATTAATAATTCTAGTATCTTTTCTGCCTTGGGGATACCTTCTTTCAAATTCTGTTTTTCCTAAAAGTAGGCCCTACTTTCCTATTTTCCTCACATGTTACTCAAATTTGTTTTCATTGTTTCGAACTGGACATCCAGAATGTTATGTTGTGATAATTCTGAAAATCTAGTTCTCCCATTTCTTAGGGATTGCTCAATTTTACTTTTGAAGTCTAGGGCCATCTGTTTGTGACTTTTCCAAACTATTATTACAAAGTATATATTCCTCGTTGTGTGTGGTCATTGATGGTTTTATTCCATCGTTTTTGCAGTTACCCAGTGACCTGACAGAGATCTCCCTAAATGTCTGACTCCCAAAGGGGAGGAGGGAGAATGAATTAAATCTCCTGGAAGCTATGAAGTGCAATTAAAATATACAGTGAATATTTAAATTTATAAAAATTTGTAATTTTCTTACAGTACAAGACAAATTGCCATTAATCTCCCTCAAAATACTCTCCATTGCTTCAAAAAACATACTTATCCTATTGTTCTTGGCACTTTCTGAAGCAGTTATAGAAGACCTCTTTTGTGAGTGTCTTTATGATGTGTGATCAAAAATACAGTGAATACTGCTGACGAGTGCCATCCCACAGAAAGGCAGACTCATAAAAACATTAAAATATGTTCTCATATACCTTATTCACCAGATCTGGCACCATGTGACTTCTGGCTCAAAATGACTATGAAAGGTAAACATTTCAAACCAAAATGACTATGAAGGGTAAATATTTTGAACTGAGTCAGGACATCCAGGTAGCCAAGACAGCACAGCTAAACACACTCACGAAAAGGACTTCCTGAACTGCTTCAAAAAGTGGCAAGAATGATAAGTTTATTTCAAGCAAGGGGGGAGTATTTTGAGGCAGATGAATGGCAATGTGTTTTTTACTGTAATAATTTTTTTTAAACACTTACTGTGTTTTTCATTACATCTCATAGCTTCACTTCAGGTTTTGTGCCAGCCTCTCAGCCACTGAATGCAGCATCAGTGTTCAGAACATAGCTGTAGCATTTGGAGAACAAGGTTCTTATTGTTTACTCCGGCTTCAGCAAGCTGCACCAGGAATGTGCCCCGCATTTCCACTACCTTCCTGTGGTGATGGGAGGTTTGGGAGGGGGCAGTTGATAACTCCTGAAAGGCTGAAATTCACTGAAACTTACCAATGTTTATCAGGCTCTTCAGCATGCTTCCCCCTGTTGCTGCAAGAATTTCATTATCATCAGCTGAGTGCAGTGGTATACCCATGTCATTTTAGCATTCTGGGAGGCTGAGGCAGGATGATTGTAAGTTGGAGTCCCATCTAGGCAACACTGTGAGACCCTGTCACAAAATAAAAAATGAAAAGGGCTGGGGATGTAGCTCAGTAGTAGAGTGCTCCTGCTTCAATCGCCCAGTATTGCGAACAAACAAACAAAAGTAAACTCTAGAGCTCTAAAATGTTTGATTCAGATAGCTCTTATCCATTCAATAGTTGTTTAGGAGGGATATATTTTTAGAACTTCCTACTTTGCTGTCTTCTACCCAGATGTATCAGTCAGTGCTTACTACAGAAACAGACTAAATTCAAGATATACAAATACATGAGAATTTACAAGATTGGCTTATACTGGCCAACCACAGAGTCAGGTGTGGAAAAGTGCAAAAGCTCTGTCTGGGCCCTGGAGATCCAAAGGATCCAGTTGAAGGCCTGGAGCTCAGTGTAGTGTCTTGTGTGATTTTGTGTCAGGAGGCCAAAGGTCTGCGATGGAGGGCTAAAGGGTCCATACTGGAGGCTGAAGAGTCTGCAGTGCAAACCAGGAGATGATGTCCAAGATGAAGGTGAAGTCTGGAGCTGCTCCAAAGAAACAGAAGCAAGCCTTCCTTCTTCATTTCCCTTTTATACCTTTCAGGCGACAAGCCTACCCAGGGTCTTCTGTCTTCTGCGCAACCAGAACTATGCTGATCCAGTTTAGTTGAGTGTTTCTTAAGTTAACTTAGTTAACTTAGTTTGACACAGTTAACTATCACAATCTACCCCTTGTCAATTTGACAACAAGACACACTTCTTTAAACCATAGTCTCCAGATACAAAGGCAAGTTCATGATTACACCCAACATGTTATAACTATTCTGTGTACAAACGGAAATGCACTAATTCTCTCTGCAGAAGGCGAGTTTTCTCTGAGTGATGTTTACTCCTAACATTTCATAACTCGAACATTATAAATAAGTTTAACAGTACTTAAGAGCCAATATTAAGTCTATCAACATGATATTACAGAGAAGCATATTAGGAGAAAACTATTACAGTTACAATCTTCATTTCTATAGCTGATCACAGGGCCATAGCTGGTATTTAGAACGACTTTTTACTAATCATTCTGTATTCCCTCTGCCTTAAGCAAACACCTCAGCAGGTCTTGGTTCTTCCCCTGGTGAGGTGACCCATATCTTCATTCCTGAAGGTTCTGGACCATTTATCATCCTGCCTGTATTGGGTTGTTGTAGTTTCCTATTGACTTTAATAACAGGGCATGATAACAGTAGAAGGTGCCCAGAGGGATCTCCTGCACTCCAAGTATATTCTTCCTTTCCGCCATTGTGGAGGAATAGTCCAATTTCCCCTTGATAGTCTCGGTCAGTAACCTCTGCCAACACTGTAACTCCCTTTTTAGCTTGTTTATTCAGATGCATGAGAAGACCAAAATGATCAGGGGAAAATCTTGCTTCTAGTTCAGTGGTACCACTGTTGTGCTTCCTGGTACAAGTCTTACCCCCTCTGGAACTAAGATTTCTAAGCCAGCATAGCATAAGTTCTTGGGAAAAGGAATCAAAAATTTTGCTAGTGGATCACTAGGGGAAGTGGTGAGTGGTACCATTCCCACTTCCACTCCTTGATTCCTGGACCCATGAATCCTGGCTATGGGAGACACAGTACCATATAGTGGATGCCAATTCAAAGCACATGCAGGCTTTTGAAAAACCTTGCCCCTTTTGAAGAACTTTGGATGGTGAGGAACATGGTAAGACCAGTGACTTCCTTGAGCATGATCATGTTGCAAAAATCACTTCTTTGGTCCTGAAATGTGTTCCTTGGTCAGAAGCAATGCTGTGTGGAATTCCATGATAGAGGATGAGGCATTCTGTGGGTCCACAGATGGTAGTTTTGGCAGAAGCATTATGTGCAGGGAGGGCAAATCCATATCCAGAATAAGTGTCTATGCCAGGAAGGACAAAGTGCCATCCTTTCCATGGTGGAAGCGGTCCAATATAATCAACCTGCCACCAGGTTGCGGGGTGACCACCTCAGGGAATAGTGGCATATCGGACACTCGGTGTTGGTCTTTGATGCTGGTATGTTGGGCATTCAGCAGTGGCTGTAGCCAGATCAGCCTTGGTGAGTGGGAATCCATGTTGCTGAGCCCATGCATAACCTCCATCCCTGCCACTGTGGGCATTCTGTTGTGTACATTTAACTTTGAAGAAACACCAGACTGCTTTACAAAGTGGTCGTATCATCTGCATCTCCGCAAGCAGTGTGGGGAATTTCCAGTTGCTCAGTTGTTCTGCATCTTTACCTATATTTGGTGTGTGTATTGATCAGCATTCCCATTGCTGAGACAAAATGCTTGACATACACAATTTAAAGTATGAAGTGGTTTATAGTAATACCTTGGTTCATGAATGCTTCTGTTTGCAAACAATTCAGTTCTCAAACAAAAGCATTCAACAAAATTTCGCTTCCATACAGAAACTCTGCATCAGATGACAGACACAGCCATGGCCATCTTCTCCACACAATCACAAACAAAAACAAAAACATAGCCATCTTCTCCAAAAATCATAACAGAAATTAAGTTCGTAAACTAAGACACCACTGTATTTATCTCATGGTTTCAAAAGTTGCCGTTCATCGTGGGCCAATTCCACCCTCCAAAGGCACACACACCCTCAGTGACCCACTTCCTCCAACTGGCCCCACCTCTTAACAGCACATCCAACTACGAACTCATCAATAGATTAGTCCCTATGATCCAATCACTTCCAAACACATGAGACTTCTGGGGACATTTTCAATCTAACTCATAACAATATAGTCAGAGTTTCTGTCTCTAACTCTGTCTCTATCTCTTTCCCTGTTTGTCTCTGTCTCTGTCTCTGTGTCTTTCTATGTGTCTCTCCCTCTCCCTCTTCCTCTCTCCTGTGATGCTGAGGATCAAACCCAGGGCCTCGTGCATGCAAAGGATATGCTGTACCACTGAGCTACATCCCCAGCCCAGGCTCTTTCATTTTGAACATTGTAATAAGTATGTAACTGTATCTCATTGGGTCATTAATTTGAATTTCCTTAATGGCTCATGACCTTGAGTATCTTGTCATATTCTTATTTGCCATTTGTATTTCTTCTTTGGTAAAACATCTATTCATTCTTTTGCCCATTTCTAACTGGGCCCATTTCCTAGGATTGAATTTGGAAAGTTCTTTTATGTATTCTGAATATGAAGTCTTTTATCAGACATGTGATTTGGAAATATTTTCTTCCCATCTATGGCTTGTCTTTTCATTTTTAAGTGTCTTTTGAACATTGTTATTAATTTTTCTATTAGTTTTTATTATTAATAGGTGGGTTGTTTCATTTACTCATTACAAAATAGTAAAGGAGTTATAATTATTCCTACTTTATAAATGAAGAAACTAAGATATAGAGGTTTTAGTTCTTTACCCAATGTCACAAATTGGTAAGTAATAAGAGTGAGAATTTGAAACCTTCTGAGTCCAGAGCCTGGGCTCTTAATCCCAATTCTAGGTGGATGGCCACATTTGGAATGCTGGAGTCAAGGCATTGATCTGGGTAACTGTGTTCGAAACCACTTCCTCTGCCATTGGACCCACTCAGGTCTTCCAAGCCTCTGCCCATGTTCCTCATGCTCCATCTCCTCCCTCCAGATTGGTGGAGGAAGTGAAGGAGCTGTGTGATGGCCTGGAGTTAGAAAATGAAGATGTTTACATGGCAACCACCTTCGGGGACTTCATCCAGCTCTTAGTGAGGAAGCTGAGAGGGGAGGATGAAGAGAGCGAGTGTGTCATTGACTATGTGAGTCCTCGGCCCCTCTGGATGGGCATGGCCCTATATACCCTCAGGCATATGCATCTGTGGATCCACAGTGACACATGGGGGAGGCTGGACATTCTGGAGGCCAGGATCTCCTTGGTGCTGTGGATAGCCCAAGGTGTTAGGGGAGTAGGGTAAATTCAGTAGAGGATATTGCTGTCTAGTGCTCAGTTTTGAGTCAAATTTTGCATCTCAAGACACAAGACCAAAAGTAAAATGAAACTTTTAGTTCTCAATAAGGAAAACAGTTGATCCTGTACCTTCAAATTGTATTAATGAAAGTGTGATAAGTAATCCCAAATCTATTTTTTAAAGAAACTCTTGAAAAATCTCACTTTGGGATATCTTGTTAGGCTACCAGCTCCCAACAGAATGAGCTTTGAGGTAACTTATTTGGTTGGTGGTTTGGAACAGAATATGATAAAGAACATACAGGTGGCCAGGGTGGACCTTAGATTGCCCTAGGGATAGTGCGTAGGCAAACAATTGATTAACAGATTGGTGGTGGTGGTGGGGATCCTCAGGGACTCCTGTGTTCAATGTGGAATTGTGGTTTCATCAAGAAAGGAATGGTAGAGTGGGGGTGGCATTTCTGGTGGCTTAAAGGGCCTTGCCGCTCACAGCACTTCCTACATGCTGAGAATCCCCCAGCCCCATGAAGGATGCCATATAATTAGCCCGAGGACTCCAGTACAGGCAACATACCCCTTTTGTGCTATTTGTCTCTTCTTATCCCTCAACTGCCACAACGGCTGTCCCATAGGACAGCTCCCAAAGCCTCAGCCCCTGGTCGTGCATGTGTATGTCCTAGTGTGTGTATTTGTCACTGCTCCCATGTGTGAAAGACCCACACTGCAGCTGTACCTTCCCTCCCAGGTGGAGAAAGCAGTGAACAAGCTGACTCTCCGAATGCCACACCAGCTCTTCATTGGGGGCATGTTTGTGGATGCTGAGGGTTCCAAAACCTACGATACCATCAACCCGACAGATGGAAGTGTGAGTGTTGGCCCAAGCCCTCTCCTCTCCTGTTCCCCCAACCTCCTCCTCCCCAACCTCGGTCTCAGCCAGGGCCCTCTGTTGGATATACAGTTTTATAAGGACAGGAATAAAGTGGGAAGATGAGAAGGGGGAGTAGGCGGAGGCAGGAGGACTACAGAGGGACTTGAATCTGCTTCAGACACTGAAAACAGGGTTAAAGCTCTCAGAAGAAATGAGTCATTGTGTCCCCTCCACATGCAACAGTGACTCTATCATGCTA
The DNA here is from genome assembly GCA_028451465.1 of Erethizon dorsatum. Lineage (NCBI taxonomy): Eukaryota > Metazoa > Chordata > Mammalia > Rodentia > Erethizontidae > Erethizon > Erethizon dorsatum. The sequence goes on from CM051825.1 coordinate 44,924,777, forward strand.
ATATTCATATACCCACCACCAGGAAATTCTTTGTATGGAATCCTGTGTTCGTCAGACTTTCTCGCCTGTGACTCTCTTAATGTCATGACCCAGTACACACACTCTGTATCTCGTGAGACAAGACTCGCGCTTACGGATGCATACTGATGGTCTGTCCTGCCCTGTCCTGTAGTGTCACTCTATCCTTGCAGAAAACAGAGCACACTCAGAATAGATCATTTGAAAGGGGTTTGAAGGAAGAGCAATGTCCAGAAGGACAGGCAGGGAACAGACAGGATGGTGTGAGGCCCTTGGGGTTGGAACGTCGGGAGCATGGCATGGATGGGGCCACCTGGAAGGCATCTGGGCCTTGGACGGGGAGGCAGTGCTGTTCATGGAGACCAGGAAGGAGATACCAGCCTCACTCCTCCCACCCCGAGCCCCTGCTGGCTCCCCTTGCCAGATCCAGAGATCTTGCACTATAGTGTATGGGGGACTGTCAGGGCAGAAACGGGGCGGGGGAACAGGCAGATCAGAGACTGGCGCATGCTCCGCTCACTTCCAGTGTCTAGTGTATCTCACTTTAGAACTTTCTGGCTGGACTCACCAAGTTAATGAATCACACTCAGCTGATCCTTAGCTCGTAGCCTTAGCCTGGATCTCTTGTTCCTGCTGGGCTCTGTGGGAATATGAGAAGTGCTCTGACGGAGGAACACAAACAGACCTTTTCCCTTCACGCATAAGCTCTCGCCGGCCCCTCTTGGCCAAGTGTCCCCTTTAAGCCTGCTCATGCGGATGGGGATTCAGCCTCAATGAGGCCTTAGGAGGAGGCTACTGGAGCTATGGGGTGTCTCTGTGAACCAAGCCCAGGGAGGACTGTTATGCTCTGCTCCTACCACAGGTCATCTGCCAGGTGTCCCTGGCCCAGGTCAGTGATGTCGACAAGGCAGTGGCTGCAGCAAAGGATGCCTTTGAGAATGGGCTGTGGGGGAAGATCAGCGCACGGGACCGGGGCCGGCTCCTGTACAGGTGAAAGCCCAGCACCCACCTGTAGTCATCAATGCCTTCAGCTTGGGCATGGTGAGGGGAGGGGGTGTCCTTTCCTACAAAAATCTTATTTCCTGGGGTCCTGGGAAAGTAAGGGAGAGGTGGGCCCTGGGGAGATCATGCCAGACTGACCAGGCTGGAGGATCCTAGCCTGAGAGTCAGAAAAGTCTTCTTGGAGGAAGGGACTTAAGAAGTAGGATGGATATCTGCAGACGAAAGTGGCCTTAGGAGAGAGGTGCCAGGTGGAGGTGGGGTGGTATAAAGGAAGCCTATGATTCGTGTGGGATATAAGCTGGGGTTGCCTGGGAGACACAGCTCACATGATCAGCCCCAACCAGGCACAGAGCTTACCGGCACCGGCCTGGGCCGAATGACTCGGGGCTCCTCTGAGGGCAGGGGTGCAGCTGCTCATGTCTCTGCTTGTCATTGTTCAGTCTGGTTCTGGCTGCTGGAACCTCCAGGTCTCACATTTTCCCTGTTTTTTGTTTTGTTTTGTTTTGTTTTTTTTGTTGTTGTTGTTTGTTTGTTTTTTTAATGTTTAAGCCAAGAAGGAAAGGGCCCTCTTCCCTGTGGTTCCAATTGAGAGAAGTCTTAGACAAGGAGTTGTGATTGCTCTAGCTGATGACCACAGAGTGGAAGGGAGCCTGGACAAGAGGTGCTGTGCCCCTCAAACCATGGAGTCCCAAGGAGGGGGAAGGAGCAGTCCCCCCCGCCAGGTGGTGGGGTGATGTTTCCAGAAGCAGGGAGGGAATAGGGAAGAGAAGTCAAGCAGAGTCAGTCAGCAGCAGTCACCAGCTGAGTCATCTGACTTTTACTCTGAGGGTCCTGGAAAGGCTCCCCAGAGTGCGAAGCTGCTTATGATGTGGTCCTACCTAGACTTGTCAGCTGGCCGGAGAGCACCTGGCTTGGCCTTGCGGTCAGAATGGCTTTTGTGTCCATTCCAGAAGCTTAAATGCCAGGGTAGCCCTGCAGCAGGGAACCAGAGAGGGACCTGCATGGCTTGCAAAACTGAATTGAGAATGTGGGATTAGGACAGGCAAGGAGCAGGGAGGTGGAGCATGCTCATACTGCTGAAGTTTCCAGACCTCTTGGAGAACCAATCAGTTGTGAAGAGGCATTGGCTAGTGACAAATGGTTCTCGGGGCTGGAGATCAGGCAGAACTGTGAAACTTTAATGCCCAGGCAGCTTGTGGGAGCCTTCTGGGTACACAGTGAGCTTGTTCAATTGGAAGAGCCTTCCCCAAGATGCTCTGCTGCCATCTGGTGGCATATGTCATCATAATGCCTACCAACCACAGTGACAGTAAAGTGGGCTCTGTGTGGCTGTACGTGGAGACTGGGTGGAAAGGTGACTGAAGAGCCTTAGAGAGCCCAAGTGTTTGAGTCCCTGCCCTGGGCAAATTCCTGGTCCTCTTGGAGGAGGTGTGCTCATGCTGCACCTCAGCAAGACAGAGGCCAGGTCAGTATGCCCCTGGGAGGGAAGTGGGACAGGATCTCCCAGGTACATGGCTGCGGAGCACCCTGGTTCAATGCATTATGGCTCCCAGAGATCCTGAGGCAGGAGGTCTGACTTATCTGAGCATCTGGATGAGGCTGATGTGAAGAGGAGAAGGAAAGAAGGGATGAGAGTCCTAGAGCACCAGAATGAAGTGGGGACGGGACCTTGGGCTGGTCAACCAAATAGAATTATGGCTACATCCCAAGTGTGGTAGGCAACTGTAGGTCATCTTTGAGGTGCATTAGGTCGCATGATATCTGTGTGCAGAGAGGGACAGGGAGGAAACAGACCAGCCAGCTTTGGTAACATAATTGTCTCTGGACCCATATGCCTGTCTGCAAGATTAAGGCTGCTCCAGATCTGTTGTCCCCACCTTTCCCCTTCTACCCTGCCCCCTTAAAGATTGAGAACCTCCCATTAGTGAGGGTGGAATCTTATAACTTCCAGGCTGCCCTCAGCAGCATGTCTTTCAGAAGCCTGGGAAGGCAACTGAACAGCAGAGAGACAGACTCACAGTAGGCTGTATAAAGGCAAACATGCTTTCTCTTAGTTGAAGCTGTCCAAAGACAGGAAAGGTGGCCTCTTGAGATGGTAATCTTTCTGATGTCTGCAGCAAGTGCAGCATAATTGGGGGGGTGTTATAAAGTAGTCCATAGGTATTTCAGGAAGGCAAGAAGGAAGGAAAAGGAAAAGTGAGAGGGACAGAGGGTATCATACTGATGCCCATCCAGTAAAGTGAATGTTATTGGCCCATTATACAGATGAGGGAACTGAGGTCAACACATCTTGAATGTGGCAGACCTGGGAGTGGTGTGGTGGGTGGGACCACTGACTCTATGAAGAAGGACCTTGAAAGACTGTGCCAGGCCTGAACCCATCTCTTACCCCTCCTCTCGTCCTTCTCCAGGTTGGCAGATCTCATGGAGCAGCACCAGGAAGAGCTAGCCACCATTGAGGCCCTGGATGCAGGTGCTGTCTACACACTAGCCCTGAAGACTCATGTGGGCATGTCTATCCAGACCTTTCGCTACTTTGCTGGTTGGTGCGACAAGATCCAGGTGGGGCCTGGGCTCAGCCCACAGACAGAGTGCTTATGTGGGCAGGCTCATAGAGGAGAACTCCAAGGGCCATGTACTGGCCTGCACACTGTGTACCATGATGGATGGCTTAAAACGACACCCACTTATTAGTTCAGGTTTCTGCAGGTGGAAATTCCAGGGGGGCTCGATAACAGGGTTTCACAAATGTATTAGTCAACTTTATGCTATTATATGAAATACCTGATATAATCAACTTATAAGGAGAAAAGGCATATTTTGGCTCATGGTTTTGGAGGTTCCAGTCCATAATTAGTTGGTCTGGTTGCTTCGGGACTTGTGGTAAGGCAGCACATCATGGCTGGAATGTGTGGCAGAACAAAGCTGCTCACCTTGGGCAACCAGAAAACAAATAAAGAGTTGGAGGGACTACGGTCCTTCAGTCTCCTTTAAGGGCACACCCCTTTGACCTAACTTCCTGTTGCTCCCCCCAGCTCTTAAAGCTTCTGCCACTTCCCAATAGTATTGCCCTTAGGACCAAGCCTTTTTAACACATGAGCCTTTGGGGAACATTCCAGATCCAAACTATAGCAGCAAGGTAAGGTGTGAGCTGGGCTGAGCCAGAGCTGCTTCCAGACCAAGTTCAGTTCTCTGTTGCTGCAAGGCCCAAATCCTTGCTGGCTGCTGACAAGGGCTCCTTTGAGTCTCTCTAACACTCTTTTGCCACTAACGGAAAAAGCATTCTGCTTCCTAGGGGCTCTGGTATCTATTCTATGCCTGTGTGCCTCATCTCCTATCCTAAGGTCCACTGGGACACATACCATGAAGGAGGGGCTCACAGTGCTTCTGGCATATCTGAGCTCTGCAGCTCCTCTCCTGTCCACCAGGGGCTGAAGAGGACAAGATATGACATGACAAGGAGGGTGCCTGCGCCCCATTCTGCTGCCCTGTCACTTCCCACAGGAGCCTTCACTTTCTGGACCTCCTGTGCTAATGCAGCTGCTTGTAGCTGCTTACAGCTGCAGGGGCAGCCTAGCCTCTGAGCCCACATTCACATTTTCTTTGCCCAGAAATCAAAGCTAAAGGCCCTGTCCCTACCAGGACCAGCTTCCTGCCTTGGGGCTGTGCCTGCTAGGCTCAAAGTGGAGCCAGAGCTTTGCCCACCCTAGCTGTCCACTCTGTCATTTCTCAGGATGTGTAAGCTGGTATCTTCGGCCTACTATCCAGCTGTGTAGTTGGGGAGCTAGTACTTGGACAAAACCTTGTTTCTTCTGGGACCCAGTAGGGACTATCTTCCCAAGGAGAAAAGGGTGAAAGCCCCCAGTAATGCCCCTATGCTTCTTCCAGGGCTGCACCATTCCCATCAACCAAGCCAGACCCAACCGCAACCTGACTTTGACCAGGAAAGAGCCTGTTGGGTGAGTCCCTGCCCAGGGCAAGGTACAGCCATGTGGATACTTTTCAAGCATGTATACACTATACTCACATGCCAGCCCACAGAGAGCTCATTAACACCCCCTTCATACATATTAATGGGATGGGTATTCCATTTACTTCTAAAGTACCTGCTCTATGCCAGCCTCTGCTATGACAACATCATAAATATTTTGTTTAACTCCCACAAGAACCCTACATCAGCTTCATGGTAGCAGAGTATACCCAAAAAAGTTTATCCAGAAAGAGTATAATGAGATCAGTGTACATAAAAATGAGAAATAGTTGCATTAGTCAGGGTTCTCAAGAGGAAGAGAACTAATAGGAAAAAAAAATATATATATATATGTAAAAGAGAATTTATTAGATTAGCTTACATGATCAGAGGCTACATAGTCCCACAGTAGCCATCTTCAGGCTGGAGAGCCAGGTAAACTAGTAGCTGCTTAGTCCAAGAAGCTAGAAGCCTCAGAATAAGAGGCACCAATGATGCAGCCCTAGTTTGTTGCGGAAAGCCTAAGGGAGTCTCTTGTTGCAAGACTGTATTCAAGACCTAATGTTTTACTAATTTTCTTGTTGCTGAGACAAAATACTTGATACCCAAAGTTAAAGGAGTAAAGGTTTATTTGGGCTCACAGTTTGTAGAGGTTTTAGTCCATAGTCAGCCGGCTCCAAGGCAGGGTGGCATGGAAGAGGGGCATCATGGAGGAGAAACAGTTCATGGCAGGCAGAAGGCAGCAAAGCAGTAGCAGCAGTCTCCTTTTCTCTTTTAGCCTATTCAGGCTACAAGCCTTGATTGGTGCCACCCACACCCAGGTTGGGGCTTCCATTATTCACCTTAATCCCAGTATCACAGCTTTAATCCACATTCACACACCCTTGATCCAGCTACCTTCAAGACTCCCCACCTGATGTCTGAGGACAGTGACAGCAGCAAAAAAGTGAACCTGCTCAAGAAGAATAGATTTTACATGTATGTGAGAGCTGCCTCCTTACCCTGTATTTTGTTTCACTCATGCTTTCAGCTTACTAGCTGCGCTGCCCATATTCAGGGAGGGTCCTCCCACTTAGTTTGCTTATTATCTCACAAGCTAGTTATCTCTGGAAACACCTTCACTGACACACCCAGCAGTGTTTTAACTAGTTTTCTAGGCATCTCTTGATCCAGTCAAGTTGACAACCGAGATTCACCATCAGTCAAACCACAGATACCAGAGCTTAGCAGGAAAAATACAAATGTAGCCTAAACAGCCATTTGAGTAGGGGCTGGGAAAATGCACATTACAACTGGAAATGAAGCACCTCCTCTCCAGAGGGCCCCCATGCAGAGGTAGAAAGAGCCTACCTGTCTACTACGGGGGAGGCAGGTCCACCCCTGCCAGAGGCAACTTGGCAGTGACAATTTAGAATCCACATCTGAAGCTGTGGTAACTCATTCACACACACACACACACACACACAAGTGGGCTCACCCAGGAACCTGTATGCTGGCTCCAACATCCACCAGAGCTGGAAGGCTCTACTGAGAAAAATTGCTTCATCTGCCATTGTCTCAGAGCCCTGTGCTGAGCACAGAGGAGGGACAGGCTCATTGTGGCAGTGCTGAGCAGTGGCTGGAAGGAAAGGACAGACGGGTAGGCCTCAGATCCACAGGGTGGCTTGTCTCACTGGGTGAGCAGAACCCACAAGGTCTTCCCCTGAGAAAGGCCACTGACAAAAATAGATGGGGCAGCAAGGCTAGTGAAAGGTTGGCTCTTGGGGCAGCTTGACTGGGATGTATTCACTGGTTCCTGTGTCCCACACACCTACTCACAGTGACTCACTGCCAAGGTAGGCTCTGCAGACTCCCAGTCCTGGGGGCTCAGCCTTTCCCCTGACTGGCAGATATATGAGTTTTTTCAGGCTGCTACAACAGAGAACCACAAATAGAGTGGCTCAATCAGCAGAAAATTATTGGCTCACAGTTTTGGGAGGTGAAGTCTGAGATCAAGATGTTGATTAGGTTGGTTTCTTCTGAGAACTCAGGGAGAATCTGTTCCAGGCCTGGTACTTAGGATATGTTAATCAGTTTTCTGTTGCTATAACAAAATACCTGAGATAATCAACTTAATAAGGGAGATTTATTTTGGCTCATGGCTTCAGACGTTTCAATCCATAGTTGCTTGGCCTTGTTGCCTGGGGCCTGTGTTGGCACAATACACAGCATGTGGCAAAGGAGGGCTCTGTGCCATGGCAGTTGCGATGCACAGAGAAAGGCAGTAGGGAGCCAGAGTTGCAATATCTCCTTGAAGAGCACTCCCCTCATGACCTAACTTCTGCCCACGAGGCCCCACATCTTAAAGGTTCCATCACCTCTCGGTAGCCAGAGGCTCACAATCAAACTGTACTCACATGAGGACTGTGCTCATGAGACTTGATGGGACATTCAAGATCCAGCCCATAATATGGTGATTTGCTAGGTTTTTTTCATTCCTCGGCTTGCAGAAGTGTCACCTCAATCTCTATCTTCATGTCCACTTGGGGTTCCCCTGTAGGGTCTTTACATGGCTTTCTTTCGTAAGGACCACAGTCATGTTGGCTTAGGGCCCTTCCCACTCCACTGGGACTTTGCCGTAAATTGTTCCATCTGTAACAACCCTATTTCCAAACAAAGTCACATTTTGCAGTCTGGGTATTAAGACTTCAACATATAAATTTGATGAGGGACTCTTTTATGTGTTTTCTCCTTTGGAGCCCCCTGCAAGCCCACATCTCACTCTAACCAGTGGCCACACCCACTTCCCTGGGAACATTCAGTAACCCCATGCTCTTCTCCCTGCAGCCTGCCCTGTCCCTCTGGGCCCACTGAGTGTGTGGGGGTTAGGCATGCCTGCCCCAGCTCCAGCCCAGCCCATGGATCCCTTGAGATTCCTTATGGTGCCATCCTGCCCACCGGCCTTTGCACACACCTTTCCCACAGCTAAGAAGTTGCCCTCCTAGAAAATATTCTCTTGCAACAGTGGTAACAATCATAGCCTGTGTGGGGCTCATCTACTTGCCTGGCTCATCTATTTGCCTAGCCTAACACCTAGAGAGGTGTTACTGTGACTCCATTGCACAGGGGACAGGGAAGGCAGGACCACACAGCATTCATATCTGGCCAGGGTACCTGCTGGCCCTCAAGTCTGTGCTCACAGAATTCTGAGTATAAGACGCATGTGCCCCTCTGTGCCCCAAGGTGGCACTGACACTGGGCACCAATGCTTCATGTATACAGATCTCATCAGGTCTCCCGCAGTGACTCTGTCTTCTCCTCCCATGGACTGGCCTCATCAGAAACTGACCAGTGTCCCACACCATTGTGTCCAGTTATAGAGAGAGCTACTGTCGGCCCCATTCACACTCCTTCATCAGGGATGGAAAAGGCAGATGACCTGTCTCCGGCAGGACTTTTGGTGCCTTGTCAGGAGCCTGGTTTTGAGAATAGAGGCCAGGCCCTGGGAGAAGAGGAAAGAGGGGCAGGTAAGTCTATTGTGGGCACCTGGGCTGAGGAGAGGGACAAAGGCCTGCTTCTTTCATATGGCAGGGTCTGTGGCATTGTCATTCCCTGGAACTATCCCCTGATGATGCTGTCCTGGAAAACAGCTGCCTGCCTAGCTGCTGGGAACACGGTGGTGATCAAGCCTGCCCAGGTGAGTAGGGGTAGACCCAGGGCAGGGCCTGCAGGCACTCTCTGTACAGGGAAGCAGGGTGGGTGTGGGATTTGTGGTCCCTCCAGCCCTTCCCAGGGAAGCTACCATATGGCAGGAGAGTAGAGGTGGGATTTCAGGTCAATCATGCAGACACATGGGTGAGGACATCCCCCTTAGCCTGTTTGCTCATCTGTTATTAATAACCTTCCCTCCACTACCTGCCTTCCAGGGTGATAGGAGACTGGAGGGAAGATGTGCCATATGTTATAAACAGGGTGCCCAGGAGGCCACTCACTCTCCAGTTTCTATGGAGCACTCTGGCCCAAGGATATTAACAAAATCAATAATGATAGCTGACATTTCCAGCACTGTAAGACATATAACAAATTATCTAGTAATTTCCGTACCTTGGCTTATTCAAGCATTGCAACAAACCCCCAAGAAGACCTTAATCTAACCACTTCATTATGGGGGGCAGGACACTGACAGGTTAAGGCCACTGTGTCCAGTAGGGTCATTCTCACTTGCCCATTGCCTTTAGGTACCCTCAGCCCTGAGAAAAGGAGAGAAGCCCCTGACAAGGTCTGAGACCTCCTGAGCCAGCTCCCATGGATTCAGCCCTCAGCAAAGGCCTTGTGGGGGATGGGGAATGACCTAACCGTGACTAGGAAAGATACCTGGGTCAGAAATGTACAGAAGCCAGAAGAAGAATGATTGTGGGGACAAGGGGCAGGGATTGAAGAGCCAGAAAATGACCTCCCTTTTGGTTTGCAGAAGTGGAACAGTAATCAAAGTTGCAGAGATTCAGGGACAGCCAGGTGCACTGGAACTTCAGGAGGGCACCTGGTGCCAAGGCAGTACCCACCTCACTAGATGGTCTCGTCTCTATCCTAATGCTGGTAGTTCCCAGAGGAGAGGCTGGTTTTACTAAGAGTTCAGGAGCAGCCGCACCCTGGTGTGAGCTGGAGCCTTCTGAGGATGGGGCCCTGCTAGGAAGAGCAGCTAGCACAGCCCTTCTTCCCAATTGGAGCTGTGAGGGAAGCTAAGTGGGTTGGCAATGCCTCCTATGGTTGGTCTTCCTGATGCCCTAATCCATTCCTGCTGTCTCCCTGCTTCCAGCTGGGGCTGCAGGGAGAGGAAGGCAGAGCCTGTTTCCATACTTCTCTTTACCCAAAGGTCTCTTTGATCCTTCTCAGGTGACACCACTCACGGCCTTGAAGTTTGCAGAGCTGACATTGAAGGCTGGTATTCCCAAGGGTGTGATCAACATCCTCCCAGGATCTGGTAAGGGCTGCAGCCAGGCACAGGGCTGAGGCTCCAGGGGCCTGGAAATGTACTTAGCTAGGCAGGGCCTGCTGGTTAATGTGGGCTCCAGAGCAGCTTGGTGAGAGCAATGTGGGTGGCCAACCCGTCGTGCAGGAGGCCTCACCCTGGGGGAGAAATGTATACCTGGAAGGACTTCCACTTTCAAATGCTTCTCTTGAATGTTTTCATTTTGTATGAAATAGATGTATGAAATTTGTATGCCCAATAAATTACAGGACTTTAGAATTATCCACCCTTAGAAGTATGAGATAGTTTATCCATAGAACAGTCTAGGCTTAGAGTATTTGGGGAAGTAACTGCTTCTTTAGTTTCTTCTGTGTTTAGTGGTCTAATTTATCGGAAAAGTTGTCTTGTGCAGATTTTAAATCTCTTGGAACAAAAGTTGTATATAATAATCTTATTCTTATCTCCTTTTTTCTCTTGTTGATTATCATAATACCCTCTTTGTATTTTTCCTTTTGCACTCTTTTTTTTTTTTTTTTTTTTGTGGGTACCGGGGGTCGACCTCAGGACCTCGCGTGACAGCAGGCACCGGTGCCGCTGAGTGATATCACCGGCCCTTTTATCATTTGTGGGTTCCGGGAGTCAAACTCGGGACCTCGCGCTTGCCAGGCAGGCGCTTACGCCACTGAGCCATCTCACCAGCCCCCTTTTTTTACTCTTACGATTTATTTAGAAAAGTTGTTGCTTGTTTGCCCTCATGCCCTCCCTGTCAAAAAAAAGCTTATGGATCTCTTTACCCTGTTCCTTTGTTAGTCTTTTTATTTTTATTGCTTTTATCTTTATTATTCCTTTCTGTGTTTTCCTGAGTGTAGTTTTTTTAATTTTGTGAGTTGACTGTTTATTTTATTGATTTTTGCTGTTATGGTTTCAATGAGAAAAGCATTAAAGAGAGTTTTGGTGACACCTCATACCTATTGATCAACACTTTTATTGTTATAAATTCCCCTCTATTTCTGATATTTGATAGTTTTTGTCTTAAGGTCTATTTGTCCAATATTAGTTTTTGTATGTCCACCTAAGCTTTCATATGGTTGCTGTTTGCATATTTCTTTTCTATTCTTTTATTTTCAATCTGTTCATAACCTTTAAATCTTAACTGTGATGCCATTAGGCAGCATATGGTTGGATGACATATGCTTTTTTTTTTTTTTTTTTTTTTTTGTGGGTACCGGGGGTCGACCTCAGGACCTCACGCGCCAACAGGCACCCATGCCGCTGAGCGATATCACCGGCCCCTTTTTCGTATGTGGGATCCGGGAGTCGAACTCGGGCCCTCGCGCTTGCAAGGCAGGCGCTTAAGCCGCTGAGCCATCTCACCAGCCCGACATATGCTTTTTAATCCAGTCTGACAGTCTCTGCTTTTTGACTGAATAGTTTAATTCATTTACATTTGATATTATTGATATAGTTAGATTTGCCCACTTTTGTTTTCTGTGTCTCTTGTCTTTTCCCTTTTTATTTCTCTTTTACTGCTTTCCTTGGCATTAGCTTGGTATTTTCTATGTTAACATTTTAATTATTAATAATATTTTTTATTATATATTTTTTAGTTATTTTCTCAGTGATTGTTCTAGGATTTACCATCTACCATTTTAACTTATCAAAATCTACTTCAGATTTATACTAACTTAATTCCAGGAAAATACAAAAATGCTACCTTCACAAAGCTCTTTTATCTCTTCTTCTTTTTGTGCTATTACTACATTTTCTATTTATATAATATCTATATATGTTACAAACCAAGCAATACATAGCTACAAATATTATTTTATATAATTTTATATCTACTAAAAAATAAAGAAAAAGCAAATATATACTTGCAGAGTTTGTTATATTAATGTTACTTGTCATTTCTGGTTGTTGTCATTTGGTCCTGTGGATCTGAGTTACTATCTGTGGTCATTTCCTTACCCCACTTCATTTTTGTTCCCATTTACGTTCTTTCTGCTATGGCCTGATATGTTGCATTGCTGTTTGTCATAGATGCAACAGTATAATTATACACATATTGTTTTATATAATTGCATTTTATATCAGTTAAGAAAAGTGAAGTGTGTTATTTTACTATTTTTATAATTACATAATTACCTTTACTCTGCTTTTTTATGTGAATTCTGATTATAGTCTATTGTCACTTGCCTTCAGTTTAAAGAGGTCTCTAATAATTCTTGTGAGGTGAGACTGCTACCACTAATTCTCTCAGTTTGGGTGGTAATGTCCTTATTTGCATCTATTTTTTTTTTGAACACTAGAGAGTTTTGCTAGAGATGAGCTTCATGGTTGACAGTTTTGTTCTTTCCGCGTTTTGAACATATCAACATTCTGCCTCTGGCCTCTTTGGTTTCTAGTGAGAAATCTGCTATTAATTTGATTGGGGTTTCTGTATATGTGGCGAGTCACTTTTCTTTTGCTACTCTCAGCTTTGTCTTTCAGCATTTTTGTTACCGTATGTCTGGTTGTGGATCTTTTTGTGTTATCTTACTTGGAATTCATTGAGCTTCTTGGATGTACAGATTAATATTTATTATCAAATTTGGAATGTTTTCAGGCAGATTTTTTCTAATTTTTTTCTGCTTTATTCCCCCCTCCTCTTCTTTTGGTACTCCCATTATGCATACGTTGGTGCAATTAATGGTGTCCTACTTTTCTCAGTGGCTGAGAATTCAATTTTTTTATTCAATTTTTTTGGTATTTGTTTTTTCTTTTCTACTTTTGCTATTTGTTTTTTCTGTGTCTCTCAATCTACCTTCAAGTTAACTAATTGTTTGTTCTGTCAGTTTATATCTTCTGCTAAACCCTTTCTTTTTCACATCAGTTATTGTACTTTTTAATTACAAAATTTCTATCTGGCTATTTTAAAAATCCATCTCTTTATTGATACTATCTACTTGATGAGACACTGTCCTTATAGCTTCCTTTAAATAGGGTTTCCTTTAATTCTTTGAACATTTTTATAATGGCTGCTTGAAGTCTTTATCTGTTAAATACAACATCTGGGCCCACTATCGGGCAGTTTATATTATGTTGCCTGCTTTTTTTCCTTTTGTGATGGCTTACACTTTCTTGTTTATTTGCATATCTTTTACTTCTTTTTTAAAAACTGGGTAACTTAGGCAATATATTGTAATAAATCTGAATACTGATTTCCTTTCTCCTTTACCAGGCTTGTTTTTGTTACTGCCTTTGCTTTTTATTTGTTTAGTGACTTGGTAAGACATTTTAGTGAACTTTATTCCCCCTGCAGTGTGTAGCGTTGTCAGAGGGTAAATCCTTGGGTGTGCACACAGTCACCCTAGGGTGGCAGCAGTTTTAGCAGGACCCTCTTTGACTGTTTTCCCTGGTTTGCGTTCGGCTGTCTGCCAACTTCAGTTGTCACATCCTGCTATTCAGTTGCAGTAATTGTGAGCTGGCTGCTCTGTTATTGTCAACAATGCCCTGGGCTATAAATTACTGTACAATTTGGGCCTCTTTGCAAGGGGTAGGTTTGATGTCAGCCTTCGAGGTTGGTTCTTACCCCAAAAGGATTCCTCCCTCATTCTCTCTAACAAACTGTCTGACCTACAATTTATCTTAACTATTCTCATAGAGCTATCAGTTTCCTCTTAATTGCTCACCCCAAATCTCCATTGTTTTGGAAATGCCCTTAAGATTGAACTACTCAGCTATTTAAAATAGAGTCAGTTCCTTTGGGGAGTGTTTGAGTGCTCTGTATTCTTAGGAACAGTCTTTCTTCCCCTCTGTGAGGGAGCTGTGGCTCAGGAGATGCGGTCTTAATTTTCTCAATCTGCCTTACATGGTGCAGAGCCTTCCCCTTACACATGGGACTTGGAGGAAAAAAGGAGCTCCTGACACCTCAACCATATTCACCAAGAATTGTTTTTTTCAACTCAGGATTGGAGGAGATAAGAAACGCTAGTGGCCTTTCTCTCCTGGTGAGATACCACAGCCCTGGACTGGTGGCTGACAGGAGTGGGTGCTCTGCCTCCTGGTCATGCCTGGCTGGAGTGGAGCATCCATCAGGTGGTAGGAGCAGGGGAAAAGTGGAGAGAGGGAGTGGACAGTGGCTCCAGGGCCATAGATTCTTGCTGTTTTTACTGAGGTATAACAGATTTCCTTGAATAAATTTTTTTTTCATTTGCTGTATTGTCTTAGGGAAACTTTAGAGAATTTAGCAATTGTTTTTAAATAATTTTCAGCAGTATGGTTATTTCCCTAGGAATTCCACAGGGTTTCTCAAAGTAGCTTCACAGAAGTATATTTCCACATTTGTACCTTTTGAACATATTGTTTGTTTGTTTGTTTGTTTTTGTCTTTTTGAGTCAGGGTTTCACTATGTAGTTCAGGCTGGCCTTGAACTCACTTTTTAGCCCAGGCTGCCCTCAAACTCACAGTGATCCTCCTGCCTCAGCCTCCTGAGTGTTGGAATTACAGGTGTGTGGCACCACGCCTGGCAAAAATACTGATTTTTATTCTGAAATAATATATGATTGTAGTTTTGATTTGTTTACTGACCCCATAAGTAAAAGTAATTTTTTAGAAAATTTCCCAATCTATTTTCCTAAAATATTGCTATTATATGTCTAAGCTTATTATGTCATGATCATGGAGGATAGCCTATATATCAGTTTGCTAGGGCTGCTGTAACAAAGTACAACAAATTGACATAAACACAGCAATTTATTGTTTCACAGTTCTGGAGATGAAAGTCAGAAATTAAACTGTTGCCAGAACCATGTTCTAGGCTGTGTCCTTCTAATGATTCTAGGAAAAAATTCTTCCTAGCATGTAGAAGCATCACCTTATCTGTGGACTTCATCTATATGTGGCATTTTTCATGTTTCCAAATTCTCCTTTTTGTAGGATCCTAGTCATATTGGATTAGGGCCTACTCTAAGGACTTCATTTTTTTAAATATTTATTTGTTCGTTTGCCCTTCTGAGCATTGGACCCACTGAGCTACAGGCCCAGTCTTTTCTAAATTTTACTTTGAGACAGGTTCTCACTAAATTTCTTGGGCTGGATTTGAACTTACAATCCTCTTGCCTCAGCCTCCTGAGTAGCTGGGATTATAGGTGTGTACCACTACACCCAGCTCAAATGCTCTTATCATTTGTTTCCAATTTTTTAGTACATATTTGCAGTATATAATGATCACTTTCCTCATGGGGAATTGGTACATGTACATAACACATCTTAATTCTTTTTTCATCCCCTTTCCCTCACATCCTTCCCCTTCCTTCCATCTCTTGTTCCCCTATATTTACAGTTATATCCAAGATGATTCTCTTCTCAAATAAGGCCACATTCTGATGTTTAGGGGTTTGAATATCAAGATATGAATTTTGGGAGGATGTGATCCAACCCATAACAGCCTGTAAAAAAAAAAATCTTCTTTCTACCTGGGGGCAGTAGCACATGCCTATAACTCTAACTACGCAGGAAGCTGAGGCAGGAGGACCACAAGTTCAAGAGCAGCCTGGGGAATTTAGGAAGACCCTGTAACTTACTGGTAGAGCATCCCTGGGTTTGAAACCTAGTACCACATCAAAAAATCTACTTTCTAAAATGGAGAATTACGTATACAGAGTCTGCCCCAAAAATGTATACATCAGGAAAAAAAAAAGTGTATAAATATTTTAGTATTAAATTGATTGATACATCATGAGATTAGTACAAGTTGCTTTTGGGCTCTACAATTACAAGAGGTGCTCAAAGTGGTGGCCATTAGCTTTCAGACATTTATTAGTATGCGAACTGCTGAAGTGTGTATACAAATTTTTTTGGTGGACTCTGTGTATATACATTTCATAAATGTTTCTGGAATAGCCAAAAGTAATGCTATTATTATTGTTACTGAGAAGAAACTTTAAAGTCCCAGATACCTCCTGCCTCCCAGACCCCTCAGTACCAACATTCCGCACTGGATGGGTACATTTGCTACAATCAGTGCACCTACACTGACAAATCATTATCAGCCAAAGTCCATAGTTTACATGAAAATTCACTCTCTTTGCTATACATACTATGGATTTGGATAAATATGTAGTGGCATGTTTCCACCATTACAGTATCAGGCAGTATTTTCACCGCCGTAAATGTTCTTTTTCCCTTCTTCCTACTAATCCCTGGAAACCACTTATCCTTTTACTGTCTCCATAGTTTTGCCCTTTTCAGAGAGTCATACAGTTGGAATCATGCAATGTTTAGCCTTTTCAGATTGGCTTCTATCTCTTTGCAATACATATTTAAATTTCCTCCATGTCTTTTCATGGCTTAATGACTCATTTATTTTTAGTGCTGAAAAATAATCCACTGACTGGATATTCCATAGTTTATCCATCCATCTATTGATGGACATCTTGATTGCTTACAAGTTTTGGCAACTACAAATAAGCTGCCATAAGCAATGTGCTGATTTTTGTATAAACATAAGTTTTCAACTCACTGGAATAAATCCAAGAAACACAGTTGCTGAATCATATGGTAAAAGTATTAGTTTTATAAGAAATTGCCTAATTGTCTTCCAAAATGGCTGCACCATTTTGCATTTCCACCAACTAAACATGAGTTCCTGTTGTTCCACATCCTAGCCAGTACTTGTTGTTATCAGTGTGCTGTATTTTGGCCATTCTAGTAGGTATGAAGTAATATCTTGTTGTTTTAAGTTGCATTTCCCTATGACAAATGATACTGAGCATTTTTTACATGCTTACTTGCCATCTGTCTATCTTCTTTGGTGAGGTGTCTATTCATATCTTTTGCCCCATTTGTAATGGGTTGTTTTCTTATTGCTGAGTTTTAAGAGTTCTCTATGTCTTGGACACCAGTCCTTCATAAGATATATCTTTACAAGTATTTTCTCCCACACATGGTGGTTTAATAGGAGTGGTAAGTTGGAATTAGTAACAAAATAATTTGTAGAATGTTAACTTGGTATAAAGGGAGGATGCAAGGGTCTCACTCCAGAAATACTAAACTAGAAAAAAAAATCTTGCAGGTACACCTGAGCATATGAGTTTTACAAGTCGGAAGGCAGAGGAGCAGTGGAAATGAGGGATTGGGCAGGTGGATAGGCCCCAGGACTGGGTGATTCACTGAATGGGAAAGGAAAGTGTCGAAAATGACTCCCAGGTTCTTGTCTTAAACAAACTGGCTGCAGGGAGAGGTTGTTTACTGGATGGAGAGCCCTGGAGGGGGAACAGAACTAAGAGAAGATTAAGAGTTCAATTTCAAACATGTTGAATTCGAAAGCCTATAAGCCATCCAAGTACAGGTGCTGAGTAGGCAAAGGATGATAAATAGATCTGGATTCTAGAGAAGCTTGGTCAGATTTATAGATTTAGGAGATGACATACCTGAAGATGACATTTGAAGACCTGGCTGAGATCAGCTGAGGAAGCCCTCTAAACTGAGGAGAGGAGATGAGTGCCCAGAATGGATCCAAGGGTCCTGGGTATTTTAAGGTTAACTAAGCACAGAGATGGAAAATGAGCAGTTGGAGAACAAGCAAACTAGGAGAGCAAGAGTCAGAAGCCTACTCAGGAAGGAGCCTTAAGAGGGGAGAGTTTATGTTAAGTTTAGAGGAGGTGACATTGAGGAAACCCATCTTGAAGTCTCATTGAACCAGAGACCTGAGAAATGCAGAGGAATTGGCCACCCTGAGGGCAGGGTGAAGCTCCTGGAATGGAATGGGAAGGCACCAGGGTATGGGACAGGAGGCAGAGCATTCCACGCAGGAGCAATAGTGTGTATCAAGGCTCTCCATGGCCAGCTGCACTGAGCCTGGGCCTTTTTGGAATCTGTAATGCTCAGGACACCACATTCCCCTTGAACTCAACTAAACATCCTTGGATGTCTGCTAGACCCCCTGAAGAGCCAGTGAGCTAAGCATTTTTCAGATACTTACTTGCCATCTGTATATCTTATTTGGTGAGGTGGGTTCAACCTGTAGGGTGTCCCTAATAGGTGGAAAGCCACATGGTAGGTGTATTGGTTTGTAAGGGCTACCATGCAAAGTACCTTAAGCATGAGAAAAAAATTTTGTTATAATCTGGGAGGCTGGAAGTCCAAGTTCAAGGTATGGGCAGAGTTGCTTTTTTCTAAGGCTTATTTCCTTGGCTTGTAGATACTGTCTTCTCCTTGTGTCCTCACATGGCCATCCCTCTGTTTACATCAGCATCCTAATCTCCTTTTCTCTTAAGCACATCAGTTATGCTAGGAACGTGTACCCTAATGAACTCATTTTAATTTAATTATGCTTTAAAGACTGCCTTCAAATACAGTCATGGTCTGAAGTACTAGGGGCCCAGACCTCAAAATTTGAATTTGAGAGGACACAGGGGCCAAGACCCAGTGAGCTCCAGGTACAAGGGACACTAAACATGCAAGGAGCGCAGCACGGAGCTCTAGCCTTTGGTGTGGACATACGAGGGACTGGTGGCAGGCCTTGTGTATTCTCTGAAACCACTGGGGCGACCCTAAACTCCCCACCCACTCCCACCTGCAGGCTCGCTGGTCGGCCAGAGACTCTCGGACCATCCCGATGTGAGAAAAATTGGGTTCACAGGCTCCACAGAGGTGGGGAAGCACATCATGAAGAGGTAGGTGGCTGGGTGTGGGGAGAGGGAGTGGCCATGGTGTCTGAACACAGACAATGCTATCATGTGAGGTAGGTGCGGCTTCTCAAACTTCAGTGTGCACAGCTATCCACGGTGGCCATGTTGAATTCAGCCGCACTCAGTGTGTCTGTTTTCCACAAGCCCTTAGGGGGACTGTGGGGCTGCACTGCAGAGCCCACTCAGACCAATAGGTCCCACAGAGCTCACAGTTCCCCATAGCTATTGTGTGCTTAAAGTGGGGCCCATCTGAATGGAGATGTGCTATGGGTGTAAAATACATACTGATTTCAAAAACTCAACACACACAGAAAAGTAAAATATTTGTAATTTCTTGTACTGATTACAAGTTGAAATTGCAGTATTTTTGATTGGTTACATTAAATAAAATCTATTACAAGTTGGCCCTCTATCTATGCCTGCAGGTTCCACATCCACAGATTCAAACAACTGCAGATTGATAATATTCCGGGGAAAATATAGTAAACACATACAGCTTTCTTGCTTGTTATTATTCCCTAAACAACACACTATAACAGGTTTGTAACATAACATTTACATTGTACAGTCATATGTGAGTACTTGACTGTTTTGAAACTCATTGAATTTAGTACTCGACACATTTTGATGCAAAAATTTTGCCCCAGTACTCTCAAATGTCAAATGGTCATTTGTTTGGTATTTTACTCCCAAGCTAAAACTTAGTGTCAGTTGCCTCATGACTTGCAACCCTTTCCAAGCAAAACAATTTGTTTGATACTTGTCATTTTTGGTACTTGTTGCACGTCCCAGAACCAATTAACAATGAGTACCAGGTGTACCACTGTATTAGTTACTATAAGTAAACGAGATGATTTAAAGTACATGGGAGGATATACACTGACCATATGTAAATGAAGTACTATGCTATTTTATATGAGTGACTTCAGCATCCAAGGATTTTGGTATCCACAGGGTTCCTGTAACCATCCCCCAAAGAGTCCAAGGGGCAACTGTATTTGGATTAAATTCACCTGGTTTCTTTTCCATTTTCTTTCAATGAGGCTACCAATAAAAATTTCCGTTACACACATGTATAGTATTTGAGGCTTTTACTGTATGTCTAAGGACAGGACCCGTCTAGAACATCCATTTACCTCTCACCCCTTAGACTTCATCCTCTCACTGACTGGGGGCTGCTTATTCCTGGGTCTGTCACTAATTCACGATATGACCTGGGCCAAACTCAGGCCTCAGTTTCCCCACAAGCTTCATGAAGGTCATTTCTTACGCTCAGGCGTTCTGATCTCTACTTCCGATGAGCTTGGAGAGTTAGGCAGGCCTGCACCACAAGGTGGCTGCTATAGCCCTAGGAAATGCAAGAGCTGTCTCCATCCTCACCCTTGTTCCACTGCAGCTTAATTTCTGGGGCTGAGTTTCAGCGTCTGCTGTGCACTTTGAGTGATGGATGGAAACAAGAGAGCTAGGGGCTGTACTGAGCATTCTAGTCTGCAGGCTCTGACATCTTCCTCTAAGGACACGTGACTGCTTGTCTGTGTCAGCTTTAAGGGTCACCTACAGGTCACCATGTGACATTCTGGGGCAGTCCAGCTCCTGTGTGGCAGTTCCATAGGGAGAAAGACTGCTCTTGTGTTAAGACAAGACCTTCTTGTAGTATCTCCCAAAGCAGAATGTTCTTTCTCTCTGGGACCCTTCAGCAGCCCTGTCCTGCTCCCCACAGGGTACTCGTGCCCTGCAAGGTGGGGTTGCAGTCCCTGAGCCCACCCACGCCCTCTGTAGCCCCACCCAGTGCAGCCTGGCTCCCATTCTAGTGCAGAACACAGCGGCCTCATCTGGCCCCCTTTTGCTTCAGAAGCCACCACCAATGTAAGCCTTCAGGGTCAGGAAAGGCTGACATTGAGGGCTGTGCAAGCATCAGGTGGGGGCTGCTCCAGTTCATGTTGAGCATCCTACAACAGGACAGTCCTGCTGCAGAGCAAGCCTCAGGTTGCTGTGGGAGAGAGGGCTGACAAACAGATGAATGGGTGTGGAGCAGGGCAGTAACCCATGAGGGGGTCATAGGAACCATGTGAGCACACACCTGCCATGGTGAGGCTTGAGTTCTGGCAGGTGGGGTCGGGCATAAATACATAGTGAAGCAAAGAGGAGCTGATAGATGCACAGGAAGGTCAGGTGTTTTTATATGGAGTGATTGGAGAGGTACCCCTAGGAAGAGAACACTGCAGCAGGGGCCTGAAGGAAGTGAGCGATCCAAGGTGCAGGCATCTTAAGGAAGAATAGGCCAGAAGATGGGGGGTGGCAATGAGAGCTAGCCTCATGACTGGGTGTTGGAGGAATAGGAAAGTGGCTGAGGGTGGGGGTGGAGAGAAAGTGCTGGACCCTGGTCTTGTTCTTTGTGGCATAGTATGCTTTGTTCCTTTCAGCTGTGCCCTGAGTAACGTGAAAAAGGTTTCCCTGGAGCTGGGTGGGAAGTCACCCCTCATCATCTTTGCTGACTGTGACCTCAACAAGGCTGTGCAGATGGTAAGGGTTGGGCCTTGGGATGGAGTGGGAGGCGGGACGGGGACAAATGGAGGGATATGGACAGCCAAGGGGTACAGAGACAATGGGAGATGGGAGAACTTTTCTGTGACTCCACCGAGTCCCACCATTAATTTAGCCTCAATAAAGACAATCTCATTGTGTCACCATAAACATAGCACAGCAGGAAGGGGACTTGTGCCTTTCAAAACAAATTCTCCAAGAAGTTTCATAACCATCAAGACCACTGGGAGCAGATGCATCAGTTGAAAACAGGAGGCAGGATCTATCTGTCCTGGAGGTGTAGCTGCCTTTTCTATCTGATAGGAAAGAATACCAGGCCCTGAACCTTTGAGCGTGTCCTGCTGATGCCGGTGACTACTCTGCTGGTAGCCATGTGCACAGACGCTTGGCTCCAGCGCTAACTCGCGGAATAGCCTTGGGCAAGTTGCTTCATCCTGCTGGGCTTGTGTGCTCCCACCTGCAGGGGGGCCGGGATGCCGCCCTCTTCCTACCGTTGCTGCAGGGATTGACATCTGCAGGGCTTACGACAGTGGCTGTGTGTGGCACCTGCCTTGGAAATGTGGAGTTTGTTCTTACCATTAATGTCATTTCTATGCCTTGGTCCCCTCTCCCCTCCCCTCCTGTGGGAGCAAACTGGGAGGCCACTTTCAACCAGGTGCTCAGATATGCACCCCTGGCCCTTAAGTCCCACTCTGCCCTGGAGGAGAAGTGATGCCCCAGCATGGTCATAAAAGGTAGTCTAACCTCATTTGATGAGGACACTGAGGGAAGCTGGGACCTTGTTGACAGTCCCCCAGTGAAACCATCAGGCCTGGGATCTTTGCCTTAGTGCCAAGGCCAGTGCTATTGGCCCCTGCATAGGCCTGAACCCCGTTGTTAGATGACAGTACCAGCTTCCAGGGGAGGTGGGCTGGACCCTGGTCTTCCTTCCTCGCCTGGCCTCCCACAGAGGGCTGACCAGGTTTCCAGAAGCATGTTCTGAGAGTGTTTATTCTGAATTCCTGCCAGAGGCCCCCGGGCCTGGCTGCCCTTCCCTGGCCTTAGCAAGGCAAAGCTTGTAACTGCCTCTGCCCAACCCTCAATACAGTTACCCTTCTGCTTCCCACGCACACTGCCTAGCATCTCTCCAGTCAGCTCCCAGTGTGCAGGGAGTCCCAGGGGCACTGAAGTTCCCTCTCTCTTGTTCTCTGTTGTTTACAGTGTGGACAGTGGCCTCATTATCTAGCAGTGGGACCGACGGCCCCATTTTATCTCCTTCTCATGCCATGGCCTTGTGCCTTAGTGTCCCACTTCCCATACTGTCATGTCCTGCCTCTCCTCTCTAGACTGAGGATTGAATGGGACACCTGGGCCCAATGCTAGCTGAGCTTGGCCTGCAGGAAGACAGTAGGACACAGACACACCTCCCCTTCCCATGAGATGGGTGACGACTCTGGTAGGGAGCTAGGGCAGGTGCCCTGGAGGTTTTTTAACCCAACATTTTTGTCCATTCTCTGAAGGGGATGAGCTCTGTCTTCTTCAACAAAGGGGAGAACTGCATTGCAGCAGGGCGGCTCTTCGTGGAGAACTCTATCCATGACCAGTTCGTGCAGAAGGTGGTAAGTCCTGCCCTAAGGTCTCAGAGCTACCAGTTTAATGGGATCACAGCTTGGGCAGCTGGAGGGGGGTGAGAGGAGGAGAAGTATAGCCGGATGAAGTGGGCCTGGGTCCTTCTCTGATTGGGCACCATCTACCTGGGTCAGGGAACCTGTAGGGGTCCTGAGTCTTCACTAGTTTTTATCAGTTCATCAAGAAACAGGAACCCAGGCTCAAACTGACATAACCAGAAAAAGCCTGTAGACCAGGGGTGTGGCTCAGTGGTAGAGCACTTGCCTAACACACACATGGTCCTAGATTCCATTCGCAGCATCATTGGAACAAAAGCAAAACAAGGACCTGTTTCAGATGGGCTCCTAGAAGTACAGCCTGAGATAAGAGTCGGATATGTGTGGTTTGCTAAGGATAGACCTTCTTAGGTGAAGCCTGGAAAATAGAAAGGTCCAGGAGAGGCCAGGGACAGAACAGAGCAAGGACATAGCCCCAGGTCCAGTCCATCTTTGACATGATCCACCAACAGGAGCCTGGGAGCACAAAGTACTCCACACAGGAGCGCCCCTGAAGTCAATCAGCCAAGCTTGGGTCCCTGTGTCAGGCTGTGCAAAGCCATCAGCAGCTGCCTCTCCACTGCTGGGGATGGCACAGGTGCTGAACACGCTGAACACCATCTCCTGCCAGATTTATCAGCTCAGTTAACCAAAACCAGAACAGGATGGAGGCTTGCCTCTGGACAAATAGGTCTTGAACCCCCTTAGAAATATCTTATGTGTGTGTGTGTGGTGTTGAGATGGAACCCAGGGCCTCACACATGCTAGGCAAGCACTCTACCAATAAGCCACACCCCAGCCTGGCTAACTTGACATTCTTACAAACCAGAACCAGGGAGGGAAATAACTCTCCCTCTCCCTGCCAACTATGTTAGAAGAGTTATGGATAAGGATACTGGTTGGCACAGCCTGAGCCCCTATCTATCCTTGATCCTGGCAGCAATAATCCAGGCAGCCACTCTGGCTGGCTCAGCTGTAGGCAAGAACCCTCCCTCAGGTCCTAGAGAGCAGAGCCGAATCCCAGCATATATATGCAGAGATTCTAGAAAGACAGCCACCAACCTGTGACAAACAGTGGTTAGGAAGCCAGGAAAAAAGAGAGGGTTTGTGTGCTTAGGATGGGGTGGAACAGCTCTTAGGGGGGAATTCCTAGAGAAGATCTGTGTGTCATTCAGCTTTCTATCACTATCACAAAATACCTATGATAAACGAAAGGAGGAAGAATCTCTTTTGATAACTATGACAAAATACCTATGACGGACAATTTAAAAGGAGGAAGAGTCTATTTTGACTGATGGTTTCAGAAGTATCAGTCCATAGTAACCTGGCTGGGTTGCGTTTGGTTCTGTGGTGGCACAGTGTATCATGGTGTGAGTGTGTGGCAGAGGAACTGCTCACCTCTTGGCAGTCAGTAACCAAAGAGAAAAACATGAAGGGGGCACTGTCCCAATATCCCTTTCAAGGTCACACCCCCAGTGACCTAATTTCCTCTCACTAGGCCTCATCTACTAAAGGTTCCATCATGACCAGCTGAAGATCAGTCTTTAACATGTGGGCCTTTAGGAGACACTTCAGATCTAAACTGTAGCAATCTAGTACTGGATCTTGAATAGTGGGTCAAAGTATGAGAGGAGGTGAGGAAATGAAAGGACTTTCTAGGAGAGATTGTGACAGCTTTAGGTGTGTAACAAATGAACCTCAAGCCCAGTTATGTGGTGTACTCTGGGAAGGTGAGGCAGGAGGATCACAAGTTCAAGCCCAGACTGGGTAATTTAGCAACTTGGCGAGACCTTATCTCAAAATCTAAACCAATTTAAAAAAGGGCTGGGGATGTAGTTCAATGCAAAGCCCCTGGGTTCAGTCCCCTGTACTGGAAAAAAAAAATGGCCCTCAAGACTGAATAGCTGAGAATAATAGCCAGTCACTTAGCTCACTGTTATGGCTTGTGTCTAGATGTCCCAACAAAGCCTTATGCAGTCATAGGTGGCTTTTTCAGAGGTGGCTGAATCTAGAGTGTGTGATTGATTCATGGTGCAATGCTAGGATTAAGGTGCAAGGATTAAGGGTGGGTGATTACTAAATCAGTCCACTGATTGCCTTGGCACCACCTAATCCTGGTAGCCTGGATACAATATAAGGGACAGAAAGAGGCTTGCCTTGTCTCTTGCTTGCTTTGCCTCCTTCTGCCTGCCATGAACTGTTTCTCCTCTGCAATGCCTGTCTGCCATGCCACCCTGCCTTGGAACCAGCCAATTATGGACTGGAACATCTATAAACTGTGAACTAAATAAATCTTTCCCCTGTTTAACTTTGGGTCTCAGGTATTTTGACTCAGCAATGAGAAAAAAGTAACTAAGTCAGTCACTATCCTGTGGATGCCAGTTCGGCTTGGGATTAGATTCATCCAACCTTCCTTATACATCTGCAGTTCATCTCCAAGTTAGCCAGGGCAGTTAGTGACTCAGCTAGGACAGCTCCTCTTTGCCCGTGTGGTCTTGCATTTTGTAGTTTGTGCTCAGGCTGTTCAGACTGGGCAGTGGCAGGACTCCCAAGAATGAGAGAAGTTTAGATATCTCTTGGGACTCACAAAACATTGCTCTTGCCACATTCTGCTGGCCAAAGGACATCATGACCAGTGCAGACTCAAGGAGTGTTGAAATAGACTCTACCCTGGTAGTGAGGGAGCTGGCTAGCCTGACTGAACAAGTCCTGCCACTCTGAGGAGCATAACAGTAGCTGGGCCATGATACAGACTGGGTGATGACTGCAGACAAAGTGATCACGGGGGGAGGGTCACCGAGTGGAGTGTGAGTAAGGGGGGGCCACAGAAATGAGATCCTGTCTGAGGGTCTGCAAGGAATCATACTCCCAAAAGGTGACCATAGAGACCAGAATTCCGGGGTTAATTCTCCAGAGTCAAAATGCTATATTACTCAGTATTTTGTTAGTACAATGAAATGCCTGAGGCAGGCTACTTTATAAAAAAAAAAAAGAGGCTTATTTTAGTTAATGTTCTAGAAGTATGAGATCGAAACTGCATGATACAAACTCTTGCCAGGGCCTCCCTGAACTGTACCATATCATGGCAGGAGTGTATGTATATCTCTGTGTATCTCCGTCAATGTGTGGGCCTTCTATCTTCCTCTTCATAGAAAGCCACCAGAATTCAATCATGAAGGTTCCACCCTGTTGACCTAATGGAATCAGTTCCCAAGGCATCACCTCTTATTCTGTACTCAGAATAAGTTCTCACCCTCTTAATTACCATTTAATATAAGATATTGGAAATTAAAATTCTGCATGAATTTGGGTTGGGTGAACAAGCTGTATTAAAATCATAACGCATCTCATATATAGGAAGTGAGAGCAGCATCCAGGACACCCAGCAAGGTTGTTCTTGGTATCAGAAGAGACTGGAGAACAGTTGGGTTCACCAGGCCAGGAACAGAGAACAGGAAACAAAGGGTGGGAGGGTTGGTGACAGTATAGAAACCTCTTTCAGGACAGTCAGAGTCGCAAAGGAGCCCTGGTGGGAAGGGTGGTCCTGGTTGCTTGAGCTCTGCCTGCATCTGATTAGGGCCTGTTGGGGTTATAGAATTTTCAAGGGGCTTAAGTGGACTTGACCTTGGAGGAAAAGGGAAAGAAGAAGGAGTGGAAGAAGACTAGGGAAAGGAGAAGGAGAGAGGGAAGAGGAAAAGGAGGAAGAAGTAGAGGAGGAGGTCAGTCCATCCTGACCATGATGTGGTTTGAACTGAGTGTGGGTGATGACTTTGATCTTAGGAGGCCTGGAGAAGGGAGAGAAATGGGACAGGAGAACTCCAGCCTGGAGCCCAGAGGTCTGCCTGGCTGAGGATTGTGTTCACCAGAGTTCTTCCTCTGAACACCTCATCCCACATCTTGGTTCATTTTCTGACTCTCCACACCCCCAGGCTCCAGAATCATTAGATAACCTCTCTGTCACATCCTTGAGGACACCTCGGCCTGCAATTCTAGGCAGCAAAGCCTAGACTCACATTTATGTTGGCTGAGGCAGCAGGAAAGGCTTTCTGGGGAAGGAATAAAGATGGGTTTTGAACAGGCAAAAGTGTGAGCAGGGGTAG
This sequence comes from Erethizon dorsatum, assembly GCA_028451465.1. NCBI lineage: Eukaryota > Metazoa > Chordata > Mammalia > Rodentia > Erethizontidae > Erethizon > Erethizon dorsatum. The sequence goes on from CM051825.1 coordinate 44,951,674, forward strand.
GTGGAATCGAGCCTCAGACCTTTTCCCTCCACTCAGCATCTGTCCTATTCTGACATAGGCTGTTGCAGTGGGGCCCATATATTCCCACTCATCTCATATCCTGGAGTCCTAGGACAAATGGTTCCTGAAGGTCTGTGTAGCTGGAGGCAGGACCAATAGCCACACCAGTGCTGTGCCCACGTGCTACCCCCACCATGGTCACAGACACCTGCTTCTCTCTTCTACTTACCCTCACCCCTGCACACCTCTGCCCCACTGCCCATCTGTCATGAGGCTTGGGGATCCCCAGAGACTTTTATACCTTTCCACATAGGAGACATATGGGGTTTCAGCCTAGAAGGTAGGTTTGGAACCAGAACTGAAAAACCTCGAGAGTTGGAATATACCGTGTGGACTATCTTCAGGGATCTGTAGTGGGTACAAAAATGCAAATGTGGGAGGTGGATCAGGTGATGTCACCATCAGAAACTGGTGGCATCTGAGCTAGGCCTGACTGAAGTACCTTCTGCAGGTGGAAGAGGTGAAGAAGATGAAGATCGGCAATCCTCTTGACAGAGATACCAACCACGGGCCACAGAACCACCAAGCCCACCTAAAGAAGCTGTTGGAGTATTGCCAGTGTGGCGTGAAAGAGGGGGCCACGCTGGTCTGTGGTGGGAATCAAGTCCCTCGGCCAGGTCGGTCAGAGCACGCCCAGCTCACTTTGGTAAACTGAGGCAGCCAGTACCATGGCCTCTGATTTCTGACCCAACTCTCACTGGAGATAGCTAATGGCCAGGTACCTCACATCTCCAGGCCATAGGCCCCACCTGGACCCTTAGCTGGGGTGGGCCTTGGCTTTTTGGACACCTGCCAGATCCAGGTATGGGACTCGTGAGGGAGGACCCAAGAACTGTAGACAGTATTCAGGGCTAGGTGTTAGTCTGTGCTGTACTGGACTTTGATATGCCATTGCTATCATATGTCCTTACAATTCTCTCTTCCCATGGATTCCCTGACACATGACTTCAGGGTTGTCTTTCTATCTCTTTGGCTGTTACTTCTCAGCTATGGTTCTTCGGCAGAAGCTCCATCTGCCCCTTCAATACAGATGTGTCCCCAGGTCCGTCCTTAGCTTTGAGTGCCTCTGAAGGCAGATCTGTTGCCTGTAGAGCCTCATCCCCTGCACTGGCTCACATCCTACCTATGCACAAGTCTCAAACCTCCACCCCATCCCAAGCTCCTGAGCACACAGCCAGCTGCCAGATCGACACCTTCACCTGACGTCTCCAGGCACTTGAAATGCAACAGTCATCACAGTAGCCAACCTGACTCCAGACACACACACACACACACACACACACACACACACACTTCTCTAGAATCCTCTCTGATCAAGCCACTTGTACCAGGGAGCAGGAGCCACAGGGATGGGCCCTTTGTGCTCCTTCCCCGTCACTGCCTGCTCCACGGGAACAGGTGACGTGTCTGTCTTCCCCGCCCACTCCTACATGCCTCACCACAAGCCTCGAACAACTTCTCAGTTAGTTGATGCCTTGGAGAGGGCAGGAAAGAAATCCCAGCCTCTTCTCTTTTTACAACGATTTTAAATTAATTCCTGGTCCTATTAAATGTGGGTATTTTCCTGAACCTTGCTTCTGCATCCCTGCCACCTCTCTGCTGGCTCTCTGTATCTTGTCTCATCACAGCAGTCTCCTGAGCTCATAAGCCCCAACTAGCCCTTTACTTACACAATTGCCAGGGTGCCGGTAATCTCTCTCCAGAGTTCAGACACTGCAACAGTGACCCATCCTCCTGCAGTGGCAAATTCACACTTTTTAACTTGGCACCCAAACGCTTCTCATGTTCTCTTGCTCTCCATGCCACCAGACAGGGGTCTTGAAGCCAGGGACAACATCACTAGGGCTCCAGCAGGGCATGGATGGCAGGATTTGGAGGTCTGCGAAAGAGAGGATAATGAAGGCACTGTTCACAGAGCAGGGCAGGAGACGATGTAGTCCCCAGAAACCAGTAACAAGATGGAGCTACCACCTCCATCAGAGCCTGAAGGGATTCAAGGAGGGTAGAGAATTTCTGAAACCCAGTAAAGAGCACACCATGGGATTGGGACTGCCTCTTTCTGACCACACTCAGCTGGAAGGCAGAAGACAGGGAGCCTGGGCCTGAAGTCCACTTATCAGGACCCAGAGCAAACTAGAGTACAGAGTAAGTAGGGAGGGGCAGATGGAGAAGTAGCCCATACAGTCTTCATGCAGTCCAGCGCTCGGGTGCCTGATAGCCAGCAGTGCATGATTGTTGAGTGAATACTTGACATTCCCTGTAAGCCATTAGGCATTTGTACACAATTCACATCTTATAAATTGTAATTAATGTTAAAACATAATTTATAAACATACAAAAATACAGTGATATGCTGCATTTAGTTCAAAGGGTTGTGAGGATCACATAATATGGTTGGAGTAGGAAAGCCATTCCCAGACGTTGGCATTCATCACACAGGTGCCACGACACTCCATTTCTGGAGGGGGACGTTTGCACTGTGGCCGGTGTGACCCCGGCCCTGGCCATGGGTAGGGAGGCTGGACCATTTGGGATTTGGGTACTGCACCCACCTGCATGCCATGAGCTTGTCTCCCCTGCAGGTTTCTTCTTTGAGCCAACTGTTTTCACGGACGTGGAGGACCACATGTTCATAGCCAAGGAAGAGTCCTTTGGGCCCATCATGATCATCTCTCGGTTTGCTGATGGGTAGGGAATCTGCTTACATTTCAAGGGGCTGATTTTTTTCTGTGCATTACTGGGGTTTTTGCATGAACTTTGGGAGGTGGCCTATGGGTATCCAAGAGAATTCAGATAAGGAAGAACCTAGGGACACAGCCTGTGAAGGCTTCCTTACTCACTGAGGGTCCTTATCCCCATGTGAGGTGTCCCTGGTGATGAGGAAGGCTTCAGGTCACACTTTGAGCAAAAGTCATTTCCTTCTATCCTGTCCTGTCCTGTCCTCTCCCTGTGTGTCTCTCTGAATGTGTCTGTTAGCTTCTGTTCTGGTGGTATATTGCCCTGTACTAAGCCACCCCCAAACTGAGCGGCTGAGAATAGCAACAGTAATCTATTCACCTATGAATCTGCAGTTTGGTCAGGGTTGGATGGATGAACCCATCACTGCCCTGTGCCATATCCATGTGGCTATGCTCACCTTGGCTCGGGACCTCCCTGCAGACTCTCTCTGGCCTGGCACCCGACTCCTCACAGAGGCCAGTTAGAGATTGCAAGATTCCTCACTGTCTGCCCTCAGAACCCCGAGAGCATCTCTTCCACCATATCGTATCAGTCAAGTGCCCATTGGGGCCAACCAGGGTTAGAGGGAAGGAATAGACCTCGTTTGCAGTGGAAGACACAGCAGCAGTTTGAACACTCTTTGCCATCCTCAGCTTCTTCTCCTGGCTATTGCTTACCATTGAGCAAATTGCAAAATGGTACCTCGTCCTCAACTTTTACTACCAAACTGTCAAAGAATTACTGAAATTGTCAGTATAGGCTGATTTCATTAGAATAAGAGACATTACTGCCATCTACAAATAGTCAATAGGTCTTCAATCTCTGCCATCTGGTGAATGCCCAGCCTGAGGGCTCACCCTCACCTTTCCATGTGTGGCAGGCTCTGTTCCCATCTGTACAGTGAGGGACTGTCCCAGTGACCCCAGGGTCCTGGGGGGTCGACTATTTGCAAATCTACCCCTGCTTGCTCATGTCCTTCCCCTTTCCCTTCCTTTCCTGCCCTTTCCTTCTTCCTTCCCTTCCTCCCTCCCTTCTTTCATTTTCGAGATGAGGTCTTGCTATGCTTCTCTGACTAATCTTGAAATCCTGGACTCAAGCAAACCTCTCAGCGCAGCCTCCTGAGTAGCTGGGACTACATGTATATGTCACCATGCCTAGCTCTCCTCCTTACTGACACTCTCTGTCCTTCTCTATTCTGTCCTCTGTCTCCTCAGAACTGCTTTAGCCCTGGCACTTTTTCTCCTTCTTAGGCCTTGTGTGGCAAGGAGCTTGGGGTGGGCCTGGATCAGCTTTGGGGGAAGAGATGCTGGTCTTTCTTCATCTTGTGTCCAGGGCTGAGGGTCCTCTGAGCTTCTCTCAGGGAGTTCTTGGATTTTCTCCACAGGGATGTGGATGCGGTGCTGTCTCGGGCCAATGCCACAGAATTTGGCCTTGCCTCTGGAGTCTTCACCCGGGATATAAACAAGGCCCTGTATGTAAGCGACAAGCTTGAAGCAGGCACTGTGTTTGTCAACACATACAACAAGACTGATGTGGCTGCTCCCTTTGGAGGATTCAAGCAATCTGGATTTGGCAAAGATTTGGGTAACCTAATCCTGCCTGCAGGGTTGCTTTTATTTATTCATTCAACAAACTTCTGTCACCCAGTGCAAGGCCTGTGCCAGGTGCCATGTGCTGGGTGTCACCCTGAAGAGTGTGACTATTAGGTGATCACTTCTTACTGGGCAGGGACAAGCAATGATTAAGTTGGTGAATGAGATTTTGTGAGAGGTAAGAGTGCTAGGAAGAGGGCAGGAAACATAACCTGGGAGCAGACTCTAGCCACAGAGCAAGGGGGCCTCTCTATGGAGGTGACACTGCTCCCAGACCTGCATGACAAGATGGAGTTAGCTATAAATCTGGAGGTCCAGGAATATGTTTAAAGTAGAAGGAATCAATTTTGGTCTTGGAGCTGCAGAGAGGCCTGAGTAGTTGGTGTGGGTGAGGACAGGGAGGACAGGAGGCCTGAGAGGCAGGCAGTGCCCTCATTTGGGAGCCCTGGAGGCCATGTTCAGGGGCTCAGGCTTTAGCCTCAAAGGGAGAGGGAGCTGCAGGTACTGCAGTGAATGTTCTCAGTTACGCAGTGTAGGGATGATATCACCAACGAGCCAGCAGGCTCCAGGCTCACACAGGCTGAGCAGATACCCCACATACTGGGAACAGTGAGCTTGGCCCCAGCGCTCCTCTTTCCCTGGGCTGCTCATCCTACTCTCTCCATCCTGCCACTGTGGAAGCTGACAGCTTGGGGACTAGACAAGTTGTATGGGCAAGCTTGGCAAGGTCTGGGGAAACATGCATGCTGTCTCTAAGGGGCCATGGCTTCTCTCCTCAAACTCCTGTGCCTGCTCAGGGACTGCAGGGAGGATCAAATTGGGGCAGGAAATCAAGGGTGCTATTTCATAACTTCCATCTTTCAAGCCCCGCAGGAACCCAGGGTGCTTGAGAGAGGGGCCTCAGTAGCACTCTGCAAGCCCGACACATGTGCACACTCGCCTGTGCGGAGGCACACACATGCAGGTCAGGCAGGCCCACTGTCCTTGTCGGCTGCCTCCTCTGCCTCCTTCACGACACCTTGCTAGTGCCCACATGAGAATCCACAAGGCCCATCACCAGCCAGGGATAGCTGTGGGTGCCAAGGCCAGAGGACATGATCATGGTCATGTTAGACTCGTTACCCTAAGATCCCTCAGCTCTCTTAACCCTCTGGTCCCTGTGTCCTGCATAGAGAGGACCTGCAGGCCCTGTGAGAAGCCCCCAAACCAAACATTTTGAACAGCCCTCCTAAGGTGGGCCAGAGATACAGAGCGATGCAGCAGCAGCGGCAGCATTTGGGGGAGCTCCACTGCTGAGGGCAGCTTTAACTGATGGGGAGCTCTCAGGCAGCCAGGGGCCACACACATTGTCATGGGGCTGAGATGCACCAGCTACAAAGTACTGTCAAGTGTCAGAGTCCTCAGGGGTCCTATAGGGCCTCCCTTTCCCTAGCCATAGCGTGATCTAGAGATTGCTGTGGCAGCAGTGGGGAGGAGGTGGGCCACCAGGAAACACAAAGACAGTCTCTCTCAGCTTCCCTCCCCCTCCTTGCCCTATCACAGTGGATTAGGAGCTAGAGAAGTTTCTAGAATAGTTATTCCAGATTGGGTTTGCATCCATACCTGCACTGGAGTCCTGGCACCACCTAAGCATGACTTTCTCACTGTGAGTGGAGTAAGCCAGGGTCACCCTACATGGCTGCTCCTGGGACCCCTTGAGATAGTACATGTGTTGCACCTAGAACAATGTGCTGCACCATTTGGCTTACAGGAGAGGCGGCCCTGAATGAGTACCTGCGGGTCAAGACAGTGACTTTCGAGTACTGAAGGAGGATCTCTGCAAGAGGGAAGACCAAGTCCCCATGGTGCCCCTCACCCTGCATAGCCCTGACCTGCCTCCTTAGGGAAGGCCAAGGTGCCCTCCCACCAGCGAGGGTACACAGTCCCCTCCCAGCAGCCACTAAAGCCCTCCCACCTGTTCCCCCATCTGCACCATTTGGGACACGCTATGAACAATCAGAAATGGCCCATGGCAGAGAGAGGAGTGGCCTGCAGGGAAAATAAAGGTTTTGAGTAAAGGCCACCTCCTCCTCGTGTCTTCACTCTGTCCAGAGTACTCCTGGGAGCCGTGTAGTCACCCTGAACCCTCGGCACAAGCTATGTTGCTTGCACTTGGGAGAGCGAGATTGCCTGTGCAGACATGGAAGGAAATGCATGTGGTCACTCAGGCCTCCACAAAGCAGGTGTTGAAACAGAGTGATGCCCCCCATGGGTGCTGGCAAGGATCTGGGTTTGGGAGCTCTGAGTAGCCACACAGAGCGGAAATTGTCATTTTTCACTGACCTTTAAGAAGGTCTGTGAAGCTGGGCAAAGTGGCACATGCCTGTAATCCTGGTGCTTTGTGAAGCTAAGGCAGGAGGATCACAAATTCAAGTACTACCTAGGCAACTTAGTGAGACCCCATCTCAAAATAAGAGGGATAACCCCGGGAAATATAGGAGGTTGCAGGTTTGGTGTTGGAAAGCCTGGACTATGATGCAGCTCAGTGTCTGCAGAAGTCCCTGCCTGTTGTCTCAGATCTGGGGCAGTGCTCCTGTTTTTGCCCTGTGTTTCTTGTGGCTTCCTCTCACCCCCTGCAGAGCCTCTGTCTTTCTTGTACCCTCATGCATGGGAGCTTAGGGCCTCCCCTCTGCATCCCCATCCTGTAGGTCCCAAACACTACAATGCAACCTATCCACTGTTGCCTCACTTTCTCCCACATATTTACTCTCTTCTTTGCTGTACATTGCTATGATGCATTGCTATGATGAGGCTACAACTTCTCATAAGACCTGTGTGTGTGTGTGTGTGTGTGTGTACTGGGGAGCAAACCTAAGGATACTCCATAACTGAGCTACATTCTTAGCCCCTCTTATTTTGAGATGGGGCAACCTAAATTGCCTAGGTAGTACTTGAATTTGTGATCCTCCTGCCTTAGCTTCACAAAGTGCCAGGATTACAGGCATGTGCCACTTTGCCCAGCTTCACAGACCTTCTTAAAGGTCAGTGAAAAATGACAATTTTCATTCTGTGTGGCTACTCAGAGCCCCCAAACCCAGACCCGTGCCAGGCCCCATGGGAGGCAATGCATACCTATTTCTCATCTACCTCAGAGCAGCAGCCAGATCACCCCATGGAGCATTCCCGGCTTGTCCAGTCTCAATTCTTGTTGCCCACAGAGGGGAATAAATGAGCCTTTTGGGCTCTTTGCTACCTCAGAATTGATATCTACTGGGATGGCTGATGATGGAGATGGCTCCCTTGCTGGAGGGAAGGCTTTTCCCCTGTCCCTGGGGAAATGGACTTGCATTAGCATGGAGCACCTACATCTCAGTTGTTCCTTTCCTAGGCTCTGGTTGTTGGGCCTCAAACACCCCAGAACTGAAGTCCAAGGGAATGTAGCTTCCCTAGGCCCTGGGCCAGTCCTATCACGCTCTTCCCAACCAGAGGTGGAAGCCTGCCAGCATCCCCATGGGCCCAACCCCAGTTTTCCTGTAAACATCCCTTCATAACTGAAGAGTGGACCTAGCCTCAATGTAGGCCCATTCAAACTCAAACAGAGCTGAGAAGAAGCTTCCTCAGACAGATGCACAAAGAACTCGGTCTTAGCCAGGGCACCCCTCTGCAGTTGTACTTGGGATCTCTGGTTTAGATGCACTAAACTATACTTCTAGCTTTCTAATCTCTTCCCCCTTCTAGAATTCCCTGGAAACTATAAAATGTTGGTTATGCCCCATTTTCATTTTCTTTGTTCCCTTCTTTTATTTTTTTTAATTTTTATTTTAAAGAGGAAAAAAATAGAACAAAATTTCAAAACAACAGGAGTGTAACAATGGTTAATGCATTGCGTATTGTTATCTTTAAATTAGTTACTCAGAGTACAAGATATTGGCATTCAATTGTCCAAACAATATTAGCACAAACATTCCTTTACAATGAACTAAGAGAAATTAGTAGTATATCTATCTATCTTAACTATCTTTCAAATATATATATATATATATATATATATATATATATATATACTTTTTTTTTTTTTTTGCTTTTCCCTTATTAAGTCATAGGACTTTCATATTTTACCTGGGCACATGGCTGCCCACGAGAAAGACAGAATTTCCAAGCCAAGTGACAATCATGAAACCAAGTTCCAGTCAACAGAAAGAGAGTGCACCTTCTGACACATATCCTACAGAAGGAGGTCATGCTGTTGCCCTGGGCTGGCTGGAAGCAGGCTCAGTGGACAGGCAGGGAACATCTTCTAACTCTGCTGGTATGGGCAGCACCATGGGTATGGGGATGGAGGAAGCCTGAATCCCCCACATTGTGGAGGTGCATCTCCCCTAGAGGTGACTTATTATCAGACTGTCACATGACAGGTAGGTTTATCACTGACTTTTTGTGATTTTAAAATGCATTCGAGCCAGTGATATAGCTCAGCAGCACAGCACCTGTCTGGCAAGCTAAGGTCCTGAGTTTGATTCTTGGTAACAAAAATAAATAAATAAAAATAAAATGCTGCGGCTGGTGATATAGCTCAGTGGCATAAGCGCCTGCCTGGCAAGCACAAGGTCCTGAGTTCAACTCCTGGTAGCCGCATATAAAAAAATAAAAATAAAATAAAATGTGTTCATATTTCACCATGTTAAGAGAAGGGTTTAAGGTAGTTTAAAAATAAAATACAGAAGCTGGACGCAGGAGCATGTACCTATAGTTCTGTTATTTGGGAGACTGAGGCAGAAGTATTACTGGAGCTCAGAAGTTCTGGACCAAACTAAGCAACATAGTTGCCGTGTCCAGCGCAGCTCTTGAAACTCCAGAGGGAGGACGGTGGAGGATGAAGAAGAGGATGAAGAGGATGAAGATGAAGAAGGAGCCAATATACAGAAAGCTGAGGTCAGGTGGAGCCCCTTCACCTGATGGGAGAAAGGAACTTCCCAGCACCTGCAGAGCCTTTATTTATACAATCGACATATGAATAAATTCACAGAGAGTTTAAGGGGAGGGTAGGATCTGGGACAGGAAGAATATCTAATCTTCAGCAGAGCAGCATGCCTTGCCGCATGCCTTGGTGGTTTCACGGGGAACAAGGGAGGAAGTGTGTGTATTATCAGGCGAAGGTCAAGTCACTACGTGCGTCAGCTCCCTGAGCTCTGCACACTTCTCATGGGGCCCTGCCACACTCATGAGAAGCAGTGGCCTTGTTCTAGATACCTGAGGTATGGACAGCTTCGCCCCCAACAGATAGTGAGACCCTGCCTCTTAAAAAGCAAACAAAAATGTGTGTACACACACATACGCATCACAAACACATCCACGCAAGTGAATTGGAGCCCAGGGCAAAGTGGTAGTGAGATGAAATCAGCAGTGAGGTTATTATCAAAACTACTAACTGTGGGCTGCAGGTGTAGCTCAGTGGTAGAACACTTGCCTACCACACGTGAAGCCCTGGGTCCAATTCCCAGCACCACAAAAAACAAATTATGATAAAATATATTTAACATAAAATTGACTATATTAAGGAAGGGAAAAGCAATATATATATATATATAAAAGATAGTTAAGATAGTTATACTACTAATTTCTCTAAGTTCATTGAAAAGAAAGGTTTGTACTAATATTGTTGGGACAATTGAATGTCAATATCTTGTACTCTGAGTAACTAATTTAAAGATAACAATATGCAATGTATTAACCATTGTCACCCTTCTATTATCTTGTTTTGAAATTTTGTTCTACTTTTTTCTCTTTAAAGTATAAAAAAATTATTATATTAACCTTTTTTGTTTATTTGTTTAGACTTTGTTTTTTGAGACAGGGTCTTGCTATGTAGTTTAGGCTGGCCTTGAACTCACTATGTTGCCCAGGCTGGCCTTGAACTTGTGGTGATCTTCCCGCCTCAACCTCCTGAGTGCTGGGGTTATAGGCATGTGACACCATGCCTGGTTCTTAACCATTTTTAAGTATGCAGTCCTGATGTCATTAAATACCACCAAGGTCATCTCCCCAGTTTATCATCTTGTAAATTTCAAACTCTTCCAAACATAGAATTTTAATGTTCATGGCAAATGAGGTGATTCAGACAGCTGAGATTTCACTTTCAGCTCAGAAAGAAAAAGATACACATTTTACAACTTAAAATTTTTACCCTTTTATTATATGACTTTTACTATGAGTTAGAAGTTTTAACAGGGATGGGGTATAGCTCAATGTTAGAGTACTTTTCTAGCCTGCACGACTCCCTGGGTTCACCTTACAAAAATAACTTGTAGTAAATCCTCTGATCTAATTCTAGCCCATTGTTTTATATAAGGATTAATATATTCCATAAAATATTTAATGCATACACCACAAGTTGTGTAGTCCTGTATTGACATTTCTTTGTCTTCTTCATATATTGCCGTCCTCCAAACATGGACATAACCCAGGCCTCTGGGCCCTTGGCAGGGCCATATCCTGTGAGGGAACTGGCCAGGCTTGGGCTCTCTCACCCACCCTGGAAATTGTCTGGCTTCAAGTCCTATCTTCTTTGCCAGATCCTTCTCAATGTGCAGTCAGCTAAACCTATCTTTAGTGTCATGGTCAGTTTCCTTAGGCTCTTCGGATCAGGTGCTGAGGGAAATTCCCAGCTGCCTGGGGGTGCTGTCCCTGAGGAGTGCAGCAAGCCAGGCCCACAGGAGCAATGGGAGCTTGTATACATGAGCTGGGGCAGGGCTCTGCTAGGTCCTGGAAGCTGGACCAATTGCTCCTGACATTTCCAACTTCTTCCAGAGAGAGCCAGCAGCTTTGCCAAGGCCACTGCAGAATCCATGCTGGAGGGGCACCGTAAGTCTTCTCGCTGGCTGTTCCCTTTAGGCAGTTTGGGAGTGGAGATTTCTAGGTCTTGTGGTGGGGGGATTTCTAATTAGGCAAGGGTGCTCCTAGACTTCTATGACACTGCCAGACACTGGTAGACCAGCCTGTTTTTCTATCTGAAAAGAGCAATCATAATGCATGTTTTGCCTGCTTCCCAGGCCTGTCGTCATGATGATGTAATGTCATGGACATGAGCATATGTTTAAAGTCCAAGTAAAATGAAAGGTACTATCACCACTGAACCATGAAATTTATGTTCATCCTCATGGTTTTGCCAATTACAAGTTGGTTCCTAATGATAGTTCCTTCCTGGTGGCTCTCAGCCAGAATGTATTAAGGCTGGGTAGTCTGGGCCTGGGGTTGGGGTGTGACAGTGAACTGCTCCAAGTAGGATCCACTGATTTGGCAGGATGAACAGTAATGATGAACACTTCCCACTGTGTATGAGAATTGCATTCCAGCTGGACAGGTTGTAGGGGTGAGCCTATATCAGCTCTGGGTTATCCAGGATGCCAAATGGGGAACACCAAGGGGCATCCCCAAAGGTCCTTGAGATGTCTTTGGAATCATCAGAAACTAACATTCCTTGATATTTTACTGTTTGTATGTAAATTTTATATTATAATTTTAATATCAAAAAACAGGTAATTCATAGAGCAGTCATTTTTTTTCTTGGTGCTGAGGATTGAACCCAGGGCCTTACATGTGCTAAGCATGTGCTGTACCAGTGAGCTACACCCAGCTCCAACTGGAACTGGATTAACCCATTGGAACTGGATTAACCAGAGATGCTCTTTCCTTAAACACATGTTCATTAATTCTTTTATTCACCAATTAGCTTGTTCAGGAGAGGAAACCCGATGTCATGGAAAGTAATGTCTTTAGACTCAAGTCAGAGTTTGAATCCCTGCTGACCCACTGAAGGCAATGTGGCCTTGGGGAAGTGGAGTAACTGTTTAGTACCTCCTTTATGAAAAGGGCACACAGTCACCTTACAGGCTTGTGTGAAGGTTAGCAGTGTTGTATAGAAAGCACAGCACAGCCAGAGACAATGCCTGATGATCCTATTTTCACTTTCCATCATTGCACCTATTCACTGATTTGTGTCATCAGCAAGTGTCCTAAAGTGCTGTCAAGGGCCCTACTGGTGCCCTAGCCCAGGGGTACACCTGCCTGCCTCCTGCTTGACTCCAGTTGCCTTTGTCTTTGATGATTCTGCAGAGGTCTTTCTCTGAATTGCCTGGGGACACATTTCCTCTGGAAGCAGCCCTCACCTGAAGATATTTAAATGCTCCAGTTCTCCTCCTTCAGGTGGGATATGTCTGAGGCTCCCTATGTCTGAGCTCCAGGCACCCACAGTGGTAATTTCCTTGAATGTGACATTTTATTGGGTGTCTTTCCCTGTCTTACTACTTCATTCCTTAGCCAGTGTTGTCTCCCAAGAAAACTACTTGCACTTCAATACTTGTCTCAGGGTTGCTTCTGGGCTGTTATTGCTCTCTCTCCTTGCCTCCCTCTCCCCTTCATTTGTTTGCTTACTCTTTCCTCACTCAACCATCCATACTGTCCAACCTAAAGCAAGGGTCTGATGTGTATCTGTGTTAGTCAAGTTTCCATCACTGTGACAAAATACCTGAGATGAACAACTTAAAAGAAGGAAAGGGTTATGGTTTCAGAGGATTTAGTCTTTGGTCACTTGACTCCATACCTTTGAGCCTGTGATGAGGCAGCACACCATGGTGAGGAGCACATGGTAGAGCAAAGATGCTCACTTCATGGTGGCCAGGAAGCAATGAGTGAAGAAATATCCCTCCAAAGGGGTCCCAATATCCCCTTTGAAAATATGCCCACAGTGACTAACTCCTTTCCAGTAGGCCCCTGCCTCATGAAAGTTTTGTCCATCCCAAAAATGCCACAGGCTGGCTACCAAGCCTTCAACACATGGACATTTGTGGGTGTATCAGTCACTTTTTTCTCACTGAGGCAAAATGCCCAACACCCACAATTTAAAAAGAGAGGTTTATTTTGGCTCAGAATTTTGGTGGATTCAGTCCCTGTCAGTTGTTTCCAAGACAGAAACAGCAAGTCAGAACATCATGGCGAGGGAAAGCTGTTTACCACATGGTGGTCAGTAAGCAGAAAAAAAGAGAAGACCCTGGGATGAGAATAAATCTTTCCAAGGGAGGATCCAATATGGTGGAGTAGAGGAGGAATTGTGTCAGAGTTACTCAGAGGAGATTCATTGAAAACAAGGTTATTCTGAAGTGGGGGAGGGACTTACACCCTGACATAGAACATAATCTAAAAGATGATACATGTAGATCAAACCAAGTATCTAGATAGTTGAAAAGGGGAAGTGTTGCTGCCACAGCTGATCTGTACCACCCCCACCTCGCTCCTGCTGGGAGCAGCCATCATGAGTGCATCCCAAATAGCCTGAAGGAACAAATGAGCACTGCCTAGGCCAGACTCTGAGACAGACCTTGCATATTCCAGCATTTTCTCCTTATCACCCCCTCCAACACTTGGCTCTGTGCATACAAAGCCCTTTGCCTCATCACCCACCTCCAAACACTAGGGAATGCTGAATCTTTGTGGAATCCTCCCCAGTGCTCACCTCGGGGAAGGGATGCCCGCTCACCTCTAGCTCTGGGCAGAGAGAGGAGCTTGGGTGTAGAGTCTCTAAGCCAAGTGAGGGTAATGTGTCAGATTCTGCCTGCTGGCTGATGGGGTATTCTTGAGACTGGCTCAGTTCAGGACTTGAGTGCAAGAGGAAAGACAGAAAACTGATAAGGCTGCCTGCAGTCACACCAAGGGAACTGTGTGGACACTCAGGCTTTATGGCATAGTGGTCGCATACATGGGAACTGCAAGTATATTCTCTTGTTCAAATGTTTTATCTGGGTCCCTGCCTGATTTTTTTTTTTTTTTGGTTAATTTTCTCTTCTTTTTTTCTTTTTATTTCCTTTGATTTAGTTATTATTCTCTCTCTCTCTCTCTCTCTCTTTCTCTCTCTCTCTCTCTCTCTCCCCCCCCTCTCCCCCCTCTTCCTCCTATTCCTTTTCTTTAATACTAGCTTCTTTGGCAATACTATTTTCTTACTTTTTATTGTTTCTTTCACTTTTGAATTTCCTCTTTTGAAGTTTTTTCCCTTATATTCTGCTCTCTCTCAGTCATCCTTATCTTCTCTCACATTATCTCATCTTTCTGTCCACTTTATTCCATTTTGTTTTGTTTTGGGTTTTGTTTTTGTTGTTGTTGTTGTTGTTGTTGTTGTTGTTGTTCTTCTTCTTCTTCTTCTTCTTCCCTATCTCACCTAGCCTCTTGTCTTCCCTTGCCTCCTCTCCACCTTATAGGAGCACAAATACATGAAAAGATCTTGACAACCTCACATCTTTCCTCAATCCCAAATTACACATCCCTCCACATACATCCTTCCCCCGTCCCCACAAATATCTTCTTAAAACCCTCATCACTAACCCTTCACTCCCACTATAATAGACCTGCAACAGAACCTGGCCACCTATCTAATTTTTTTACTAAATATTATTTATCCTATCTACCTTTTCTATTGATTTAACACTCCTTTTCCACCCATCTTTCCATATCTTTCCTTCCCTTGTACTTCCACATTACAGACTGCTAATAATATAGTATAGCATATATGCAGTACTCTGAAAAAGGACGTGGAAAAGGACATCAGAAAATGGAAATGTATCCCCTATCTCTGGACAGGCAGAAACAATATTGTCAAAATGGCCATCCTCCCAAAAATTATTCAACACAATCCCAATCAAAATACCAATAGCATTCTCCACAGAACTGTAGAAAAGAATCCTAAAATTCATGTGGATCCAGAACAGACCCAGAATAGAAAAAGCAATCCTGGGCAACAAGCATGAAACAGGAGGCATCACAATACCTGAATTCAAGTTATACTACAAAACTGCAGTAATAAAAGTGGCCTGGTATTGGCACAAAAATAGACATGTGGATCAATGGAACAGAATAGAGGATGCAGAAACAACCCCAGACACATTTAGCTATTTGATCTTTGATAAAGGGGCCAAAAACATATGTTGGAGGAAAGATAACCTATTTAGCAAGTGGTGCTGGAAAAACTGACTATCCATATGCAGAAGGTTGAAGCTGGGCCCATATCTCACTAAACTAAATATTAAAACAGAAACACTTAACCTACTGGACAATAAAATAGGTAAAACTTGAAGTCGTAGGTGTAGGCAAGGACTTTCTGAACAGAACTCCAATTGCACAAGAAACAACAGAAATAATCAACAAATGGGATTATATCAAATTTTAAAACTTCTGCTCAGCAAAGGAAATAATCATTGGAGTGAAGAGACAACCTACAGGATGGGAAAAATTGTGCCAGCTATTCCTCAGAAAACTAATATTTAGGATACATAAAGAACTCAAAAAATGTAGAATCCTCAAAATGAAAGACCCAATCAAAAGATGAGCAACTGAAACAGACACTTCTCAGAACAATTACAAATGGCCAATAAATACATGTAAAATACATACAACATCTCTGGCCATTAGAGAAATGCAAATTAAAACAACACTGAGATTTCATCTTATGCCAGAAAGAATGGCTATCATCAAGAAATCAAACAATAGCAAGTGTTGGTATGGCTTCTTTGTGGAAAAGAAAACCTCTTCTACATTGTTGGTGAGAATGTAAACTAGTATAACCATTGTGAAAATCGCAATAGAGATTCCTCAAAAAATTAAAACTAGAAATTCCATTTGACCCAGATATTTCCCTTCTAGGTATCTTCCCAAAAGAGCTAAAGACATCACATTATAGTGATACATGTATCCCAATATTTATAGGAGCACAAATCATAACAGCTAAATCTTGGAAATAGCCAATATATCTATCTATCAACAGATTAATGGATAAAGAAAATGTGGTATTTATACACAATGGAATAGTACTAAGTTATAAAGAAAGATAAATTTGAGACATTTGTAGGAAAATGGATACACCTTGAAAATGTAAGGTTAAGTGAAATAAATCAGACACACAAGCTTAAATATTATATAGTTTTTCTCATTTGAGTTATCCATAGTACAAACAAAGAGAAAACTAAAAGATTGATAAAAGGAAACAGTGAGATAGATCTTTTACAAAGGGGAAGGAGACCAAAAGACCAAGGGTACAGAGAGGGAGAAAGGCGAAAGGGACATAAAAATATTTAAGATATGTCAGGTACATGTATCAACTACCCATAATGCATGTAGTCAATATTGCAAACATGAACAAAAAAATAATGACGATAATTGTGAAAATGGGGAAAGGGGATCCAGAGAAGGAGGGAGGGATGTGAGTGGGGAGGAGAAGGGAAATAAAAAGAATCAAGGTATGTTAAGTATATGTACCCACTCCCTAAGATGAGTGTAAATATCAGGTACTGCAAACATGTACTACTAAAATAAAATAAATTTTTAAAAATCAACGAAAAAAGAGAATACACCCTTCCAGGTCATACCTCCAGTGACCTGCCCCTTCTAACCAGGCCCCACCTCTGAACATGAGATGGGGGACATTTTAGATCTAAACCATAACAGTATCTTGTGATGTGTTGGGAATCCAACGCTGAATGAAAGTCTCCTGCCTTGGGGAATTCACAGCCTAAGAGCCAGTAACATACAACTTAACATAGTAGTTCCCCCTTGTCCTCAGAGAATATCTTCCAAGAACGCCCGTGGATGCCTGAAAATTCAGATAATACAGAGCCCTAGAGAAAATGCTTTTCCCTATACAAACCATGATAAAATTTAATTTATAAGTTAGGCACAGTAAAAGATTAACAACGGTAGCTAATAATAAAATACAAAAATTATAACATACTGTAATAAAGGTTATTTAAAACTTAGGAATTATTTCTGGAATTTTCCATTTAATCTTTTTGTATTGGTGTTGACCATGGAAAGTGTGACAGTTGAAAAGGATAGCTTCTTGCATTGTACAATAGCAAACCTACTATGTGCTAGGAGGGTGAGAGAAAAGAGGTCCACAAAAGTGTGTTTGGCACTTCCTGGGTATGGTGGTTCTGACCAATCTTGAAGGAGGTGATGCAGCTGTGAAGGAAGCCACCTCACCAGGGCCTGTTGCCTCTGAAGGGAAAGCTGAGTGGCAGCTCAGGGCCTGGAGGGCTTATTGTATAAAGAAGCTGAGGTGCCTAAACTTCAAAGTTGCTCGTGTGGTCAGTTTTGTGTGGACAGGCCATGCTCCATCACTCCTGCAGCAGCCATCACACCCATGTCATGTGAGATGAAGGAAGGACTTGGCCTTTGCCCAGGAGCCCTACCTCCTGGAAGTGGATGGGCAGAAGGAAGGGAGGCTAGGTTCAGGCAGCCCTGAGGCAGGGCTGCTACCACCAAACTGAAGCTCATTTGAAGAAGATGGGGACAAGCCAAGAAACACATAGACACTGTAGAGGCAGAGTGACATCAGGAAACTGGGACAGATGTGAGGAAAGGTGTGGGCTGGGTGAGGCCTGCCTGGATGCCCAGATTAACCTATCTGACTGGCCCTCCCTTTCCCTCTCTCCCACATCCCAGGGGTTCACTCAGGAGCCTGGAATTATGCCTCCATCAATAATTTGCAGCAAGCATGTATGGAACTATCACTATGTATAAGGCACTGTGCAGAAAACTCTGCATGGATTGCTTCATATGAAATAAGCACTGAGGTTATAACCACTCTATGGGTAAGACACTTGATAACTTAAAGTCAGCTCACTGTGAAAATATGAATCCCCCAAGCTGCCATAATAAAATACCAAAGAGTTGGTGGCTTAAACAATAGATGCTTGTCTTTTCATAATTCTGGAGGCTGGAAGTCTGCCATAGTTTGGATCTGGAATGTCCTTGCCAAGGCCCATGTGTTAAAGTCTTGATCTCCAGCTTGGTGCTATTGGGAGATGGTGGAGCTTTTAAGGGATGGACCTAGTGGGAGGACTTTTGGTCACTGAGGTATGTGCTCAAAGGGGACTAGCCCCTTCCTCTTTCTTTTATGTTCCAGCCATGAGGTGGATCATTTGCTTTACCATGTGCTCCTACCATGATATGCTGCTTTACTACAGGCCCAAAGTGAATGGATCAATCAATCATGTATTGGAACCTCCAAAACTGTGAGCCAGAATTAACCTTTTCTTTTCATAATTGGTTACCTCAGGTATTTTATTATAGCAACAGAAAGCTAACAAAGTCCAAGATCAAGGTGCCAAGATGATTGTTTCTGGTGAGGCTTCCCTTCCTGTCTTGCAGACATTCATCTTGCTGTGCCTTCCTCTGGGCACACACAGAGAGTGCGCTCTCTCATCTCTTCCTCCTCTTGAAAGTACTCCAGGTCTGATTGGATTAGGGCTACACATTTGGAGCCTCATTTAACCTTTATTGCTTCCTTATAAGCCAAATCACATTGGGGATTAAGGATTCAACATATATGTTTAGACATTATGTACAATTCAGTTTATAATATCCCTTAACAATGTATGGAAATTTATTACTTACACTTTTTTTTTCCTGGTGCTGGGGATTAAGCCCAGGGCCTTGTGCATGCCAGGCAAGTGCTGTACCACTGATCTATATCCCTCAGATCCATACATGTTTTTTGTCTATCATATCTCCAATTTCCTCCTGAAAACTAGTTTTGGCAAAAGCTGTTCATTGCTTAAAATCTAGCCAGGTCTTGCTTTCTGAGCCAGTACATTGACACTTGATATTGCTGGTTGGTGAGAGGGAGAGTAGGGCCCAGGCTAGTTTGCAGGAGCTGGTGCACACTGCCAGCCACTTACCAAGGTCTCAAGAAATGAGTCCTTGCCGCGGTGTGGCACCCACTCTTTGCTGCTTAGTTCACTTGGTTGACCCCTTTTTCCAGAGTGTCATTTCTCTCCTCCTGGGGTCAGCTGTTAGTTGCCATTTATCATGACACTTTTGCCAGCTTATTTTTCTTGCATTAGAGTTAAGAAGAAAATGATATGTTTCCTGTACCCATAACTCTACTGAAACTAGACAGGCTGCCTCAAAATTTACAAAGCCTTAGGGCAAGAATACAAAGGGGAGTCCACAAACCATATGCTTAAATATGTAAGAATTATAAATAAAACCAACAAACTGCTAAGAAAGTTTGCTCTATTCTCTGGCCTTGACAAAGTTTCCTTCATAGCAATCTGGCAGACCAGGTTCAAATGCAGAATTCTTGTACAGCTGGGAGCTCTATGAGGCCCTGTAGACAGCTAGCCTCCCCCAAACTGTTAGTGATTGAAATTGTTGATCTGGCACACATCCTAGAAACAGAGCTTGGAGCCATTGGGAAATCTGAGGCCTTGGATAGCTGGCTGGAACTTGCAGTACAAAGTCTAATGCAAGGCTGCTGGTTCCCTGTGGGCATGACCCCTGGTTCCATGAGGAGGGCGGGGCTGAGAGAGAGCCAGAGAGGGCCCGTGGAAGCCCAGGAGCCTGAGGAGGTGTGTAGGCCACACTGACTCCAGGTGCAGATCGAAAAGGCTGCACACTCGGATACACGGAATTAGGCAAGCGCATGTACATGTGCCCTAACCTGGAGAATATCTGTGTTTGACATGCAAAGCTGTCTTTCGTCGAAATAATGGAATGTTTTCCTAAGTCTTGTGAAATAAACTTTCGAATCAAACAGGGAAAACTGAAGAGGACTGGGAATTGACGGCTTTCTTAGGAGTGATGATAGCATTATGGCCATGTTTAAAAAACATACCTTATCAATCAGGTTAATATACTCAAGTATTTAAAGGAAAATATTTCTGCTTAGAATATTTAAAACTGTTCCAGGGAAAAAAAAGGGCATGTCTGGGGTAAAGGACTCAGACTTTAAAAAGGGGGAGCTGCAGAACACGGACCGTTCCAAAAGCAGGCGCAGGGGCGTTGCGTTTGCTGCGGCCCCGCCCCGTGGCCCCGCCCCGTGGCCCCGCCCCGCCCCCAAGGTTCCGACGGGCCCCGCCCCCGCGGTCCCGGCCCTGAGGCCCCGCCCAGGGGCGGCGCCGGGCCGGGGCGGGGTTGGGTCTCTGTGGCCCGGTCCTCCCCGCTTCCTTCAAGCCGCGGGGGCGCTCCTTTGGCAGCCGGCGAGCCCTCTGTAGCTGCTTTTTCTATGCCGCCCTCCCGAAAAAGCACCGGGTAAGCGCGGCCCTAAGCCGGACTGGGTGCCCTGGGTAGAGGAGGGAGAAAACGGGGTGGGGGCTGGGGTGCGCGCGCCCGAGAGAAGCTCCGGGAGCGGGAGGTCCGCGGAAGGTGGGTGCCCCAAAGGGGAGGTCACGGCGGCGCTGGATGGGGGGCCAGCGGGCGTTCGGGGCGGGCGGGCGCACCCGAGCTGGGGTACGGGCGCGAGGTGAACAGGAAATGGAGTAAACCGGAGGGGCACGGGGAGTCCTGGGGCGGGGGCGGCGCACCTAGGGGTCGGAGGTGGATTCCTAGGGGAGACCAGGGAAAGAGGGGTAGGGGTGGTTCTGCTCCTTAGGGATCCCTGAAGCTGGCTTCCCACACCCAGGTGTCAGGATTTAATTGCCTGTCTCCATCCTCTTCCTCCAGTCATTTTCAAAGTCAGAGCACTCGGGCATGGATTACTTGTAGATATGCGTTGCCTACTCTGCAGCCTCTCATAGCTCCCCAGCACCCCGGAAAACATTCTCTGCCTTAAAGGAGGTCCCTGCTAGTCCCCTCCACACGCTCGGCAAACTGCCCTGCAATGCCTCACACGTGCAGTGACCCTGGAGAGCCTGTGAGGCTGTCTTCAAAATCCCACCCTTGTAAGAAGTACTTTAAACCTGTGTTTCTCAGACTGTTTCGCCTGACCTCATTTCGAAATGCAGATTGTTCAGCCTGCCAAACCTTTTAAACCTGGTGGGTCTCGCCATGCTTGTCTGTAACCGGCCTCCAGGTGATTCAGATGCTGGCATCGTTTAAGGTCCATTGATGTGTAAAGCGTTAGAGCATCAAGGAGTCCGAACTGGGGGTTGGGACAAGCCAGGTGACCAGTGATGAAAATACAATCGTGCTCCCCTATTTGAGGGTGACACAGTCCAAGTACGCCAATGAATGCCTAAAGCCATGGCTAGTACGCAACCCAGTATATACTGTTTCCCATACATACACACCTATGATAAAGTTTAATTCATAAACTAGACACAAGAGATTAACAGCAACTAATAAAATGCAACAGTTTTAACAATGTGCTGTAATAAAATTGCCAGTATCACTACTCTTGCTCTTGGACGGTAAGTAAAATAAGGGTAACTTGAACAGTGGCACTGCCATACCACAATTGTTGAGATGCTAGATGGTGAATGATTTTGTCACATTGCTCAGAACTTAAAATGTACGAGTTATTCCTGGAATTTCTCATTTAATGTTTTTGGGTGCAGTTGATCAAAGGTAATCGAAATCTTAGAAAGTGAAATCAGAGAAGGGGGACTGCTATACTCCATTTAATTGTCACAACCCTCTACAATAGGTAATATTAACCCCATTGGTCGATGAGACAGTAGAGGCATATGAAGCTTAACTTCTCCAGGGTCACACATTTGAAGAGGAGGCACTGGGATTCTAACCCCTAGGTCCAGCTCTAGTATATTACCACTAGGGTGGTGGTCCCTCTGCTGGATGTGGTAGCACATGCCTGTAATTCCAGCACTCTGGGAGGCTTAGGCAGGAGGATTGAAATTTTGAGCCTACCCTGAGTGACTTAGTGGGACCCTGTCTCAAAAACAAACAAACAAACAAACTTAAAAAGGGCTGGAGATGTAGTTCAGTGCAGAGGCCCTGGTTTCAATCCCCAGTAGTACTGCAAAAATAAAACAAGTAACATTTGAACATGTTCTCTTTACAGAACACTCCAGCATTCCCCATAAAGTGGAGGAGCAGGTAAGAATGAAATGTTGACCACCGGCCTGACCTGGTTCCAGGTGACTTCTCTTGCTGTCCAGGGGTACCCTAACCAGGTCTTTCTTTGGGCGCTTGCATCCATGCATATGGGGTGAGGATGATGAGGCCTGAATAGTCACTGTCACGTTGCCCTTGGCGGAGGCAGACAGAGAGAGACCTGGTGTGAGTCTCTCTGTCCCTGTCTTGGGGCCCTCCCAGGACAAGAAGAGGTGTTTATGGCCGGTGAGATGGCTCAGCGGCTTAAGCGCCTGCCCGGCAAGCGCGAGGGCCCGAGTTCGACTCCCGGATCCCACATACGAAAAAGGGGCCGGTGATATCGCTCAGCGGCACGGGCGCCTGCTGGCGCGCGAGGTCCTGAGGTCGACCCCCCGGTA
The DNA here is from genome assembly GCA_028451465.1 of Erethizon dorsatum. Classification (NCBI taxonomy): domain Eukaryota; kingdom Metazoa; phylum Chordata; class Mammalia; order Rodentia; family Erethizontidae; genus Erethizon; species Erethizon dorsatum. The sequence continues at coordinate 44,974,235 of CM051825.1, forward strand.
CCCACAAAAAAAAAAAAAAAAAAAGAAGAGGTGTTTACAGCTTTTTCTAATTTGCATGTCCCCAGTCCCAGCTCATGTGTATTTTTCCTGCTGAGCTTCCTTTCCTCCTAGTATTGTTTCTTCAGTGGTTTTTCTGTTTCCTGCAGATTTGTAGGTGTTTGTTTTTCGCATCATCTTTTGTCTCATCTGTTGGTTCCAAATTTTCTCTTAAATTTGCTTGCTTTTAAACTTTGTTTTGTCCCATAGAGTAGTTAAACTTTGATGTACTTGTGAACTCCCCCAGCCCAGTCTCTCGTGGTCATTGCTTTTAATTTAATTTAATTTTTCCCCCTACCCTAGACTTCAGGGGTTGTAAGGTTGAAATTCCTGCTTTAGGATCAAAACCCTTTCTCTCACTGTGCACTCCTTGGGTGCTCAGGATGTCCAAGCCCTGTCCTGCCAGCAGAGGGAGCCTGTTCATAGGACTCGGAGGTCTGGGTGCCTGGACAGAGCCCTTCTCTCTCCAGAACTGTTTATGGTAACGTATTTATTGTACAGGCAACATTTTGAAAAGCTATATGACCGCCTACTTTTAAAAAAAGTTACATCCTTTTTATTTACACAGCTAATAAAACTTACACATTTCTCAAATTTCCCATACACATTTACAACTGGTTGCTTTTTTCTTTTACTGTAAATGATATTTTGTTTTTCCCAGATATTTAAGCATTCAGTATGTGTATGTAAAACTCTTCTGAACATTTAATTAGAACCATAAATCTAATTTATCTAACTCATGATGTTTCAGTATGTACACAATAATTATAGTGATTGCATTATTAATTAGTTCACTTACACTAAAACTGGTTACAAAAACTCAAATATCATGATCGGAAAGCATATCTGGTTGGCCCTGTACATCTGTGGGTTTCTCATCCATAGATTCAGCCAACTTCAGATCAAAAATATTAGATAAAAAACAAAAGTAGTGTGTCTGTATTGAGCATGTACAGACTTTTCCCTTTATCATTAACTGAATACATTATAACTATTTACATACCATTGACATCCTTAGGTATTGTAGTTAATCTAGAGATGATCTAAAGCAGTGGCAATGAACCTATGGCATGTGCGTTATTGTATTTTTCTTTTAAGACAAAAGATGTTAATGTATGGGCCGGTGAGATGGCTCAGCGGCGTAAGCACCTGCCTTGCAAGCGCGATGGCCCGAGTTTGACTCCCGGGTCCCACATACGAAAAATGGGCCGGTGATATCGCTCAGCGGCACGGGTATCTGTTGGTGCGCGAGGTCCTGAGGTCGACCCCCCGGTACCCACAAAAAAAAAAAAAAAAAAAAAAGATGTTAATGTATGAGTTTTTTTCTAAATTAAAACCTCAGTATTCAGGATTAATTGCAGTGTTGGCACTTTGCATTAAGTGGATTTCAGGTTGCAATTGGACACTTGTCTCTAAAAGGTTCGCCGTTACTGCTCTAAAGCATAAGGGAGGATGTGCACAGATTCTGAGCAAATCCTACACCGTTTTAAGAAATTGAACATATGAGGATTCTGGAACTAGTGTCTCACAGATCCCCAGGGATGAATGTATTCATTGTCTTTATGACTCTTGCCTATGCTAGTGTTATTTTTTTTTAATTTTGCTGCTATTTTTGCACCTTTCTAGGGTTTTACGAATCTTACCAAATTTAAGAGAGGAGGCAGTAGCTAGCCAGAAGTGATAGCTTATGCCTGTAATCTCTGCACTCTGGGAAGCTGAGGCAGAGGGTCACAAATTTGAGCCCAGCCTTGGCAATTCAGTGACTTAGCGAAACTGCGTGGCAAAAAAAAAAAGGGCTGGTGATATAGCTCAGTGGCATAAGCGCCTGCCTGGCAAGTGCAAGGTCCTGAGTTCGACTCCCGGTACCCACATATTAAAAAAAAAAAAAAAAAAAGGCAACAGCTGCCTCAGAGGCAACTGATGCCTCAGTGGGTTATCCATAGGGTGATTCTGGGTTGGGGATTTGGGGGTGGGACCTGGCTGTATCGTCCAGGGTAAACTCCAACCTGTGTGTTTTCATGCTGAGCCTAACTTTTGGTTGATACACCATGAGACTTTTGGATTTAAAATTTGGTTGTTTTTCTTGCAACTTGGAATCTGTTGACAGTGAGGGAGTCCTCCAGTGTGGCTGGTGGCAACCACCTCCTTATCCTAACCTAATTTTTTAGTATATTTAGAAACACATTTGTGTCTTACCTGAGTCTCAGTACAATTAATGGGGCTATCCAGAGGGTTCTTTTTTTAATTTTTATTTTTGAAAAAAAAATTTTTTGAGACAGTTCTTGCTACGTCGCCAGGCTGACCTCAAACTCCTGGGCTCAAATGACCCTCCTGCTCAGCAGCTCGAGTGGCTGGGACTGTAGGCATGACCACCATACCCACCTGAGTTCAGAGGTTTCATGCGCTTGGGCATAAGGCAGTGAGTCTGCGTGGTTCATGCTCCTCAGATTGCCTAGCTCTTAAAAAACAGTTTGGGGCCCTCTTTTTTTGGGGGGCCTCTTTTTAATTGGTTATCTTGTCTGACCGTGTGTGCTTACCTGCTGACGCTTCCTTCTGCCTAGTTATCCTATGACTATTAGGGCTGGTTGAGTTTTCCTTTTATGCTGGCCTGGTTTCTACTTTTCCAGCATTGTTTTTGACTCATCTGCTTGCTCCTGCTTACGCACAGCCACTGACTTACCTCCTTGTGAAGTAACATGGATATAACACAATCAACAAAATACTGTACCTGGCAACGTGGTCATATCCATCTTAATAAAATCAGTAAAGGAAGATTTCTGTAATTGGCTATATTTTTTCTTTATTGATTTTGATTTTGTATGCTTTTTTTTGAGGGGAGGGCACTGGGAATCGAACTCACGACCTTGCTCCTGGCACTGTGCAACTGAGCTGTATCCCCGGCCCTGTATGCTCTTTTATTTAAAACATTCTTTATTGACTTTGTATGTTCTCTATTAACCCATTTATGATAAAGATTGAAACTTTCTGAATTTTTGCAATGAAATTCGTATATGTTACCTAGAAAAATTCAAGGAATGAGAATTTGAAAACATTTCATTGTGTTCCATTGTTATGGGTGTTCCAAAAGTGGATCACTAGGCTTTGAAGGGTTATTTTTAACTTCTCTCTTTCCCTCCTCTTTTTTTATGGTGCTAGGCCTGGAAACTAGACCTTTGTGCATGCTAGGCAAGCTTGGTACCACTGAGCTACACCAGCTCAACTTTTTTATTTTGATAGTCTAATGAACTCATAACCTTTTGCAAACTTAGCTTGTAATAATTACATTTTGTATTTATTATTTGATGTTGAAGTTGTCACTGTTGGTCAGTGGTGATCTATTTAAATCTTTTGTCTTTTTAGCTGCTTCTCTGACACCCTTGAAGCATCTTATTTTCTGGCAACAACAGCATGCTTCAGAATCATCTTGATTTTTTCTCTTGCTCCAAATTACAGGATTCATTACTATCTAGGAATTCTGGTTCTGAGTAGTACTATAGACCAAAATTTGGGTCCCCTAGGCATAAGGGCGCATCTCCCAAGGTGGGAAAAAGGCCTGCTCTTTGTTCTACTTTTAGAAGTGTCAATGTCAAGGCCAGAAAATATATCATTGTGTGTTTTTTTTTTTTTTTAAAGGTTATGGTTCACATTGATTTTTAGCCATTTGATGGGCCATTTTAGCACATGGTGTCATGGGTAACTAACCTTTTTCTCCCACACTGCAGGCTCTGCTCTCTTCTCTGTCCACCCCAGAGAAGATCTGGTTGGACTGCTCAGAAATCACAGAGCTAGAACTTAGCAGTTAACTTTCAGTGCCTCACAAAGCATTATAAAACAACAGTGATTCACCATTTCTCAATGTTCTGTGGGTTTCTGGGACACATCTTTAGCTTCAGATGCTCGGAGCCTCTCGTGCTTTAGCCATACCCTTACAGGAAACATAAACTCTTTGCTGGGCCTGTGAGGCCCTGTGTGATGGGGGCTTCCTGTTCTGCCGTCTCTTTCACTTTCCACGTGTTGACACCTGGGTCTCTGCCTGTCCTTCCTGGGAAGCGAGTGTGACCCTACCTCTCCCCACAGACCCCCTGCCTGGGCCTTTGTACTTGCTGTTCTCTCTGCCTGGAGGGTTCTCCCCCAGAGCTTTCCACAGTTGGCACCATTTTTATCAATTAGGGGTCAGTGAAATTGTCACCCTCTCTTCTAGGGCTTTACTTAATCATCCATTCAAACCATTCCTCGCACCTTCCCCAAAGTAATTTTCTTCATACTTTTATTTATTTTGTACGTGTATTTTTTACTTATTTCTGTTACTGCCTGTGGAATATAAAATTCTGAGGGCAGGACCTTTTTTTGTCTGCCTTCTCCCTGTATTCTTAGATCGTGCCTAGCATGAAAGAAAGAAATGGAATACAATTTGCTGAATGAACGACAAATCAGGGATTCTCAGTACACATAAATGATAGTAGATCACAGCTTTGTAAATGTAAATTATTTAAAAGATAAAAAGATAGCATACAGTCATCGGAGGAGTCTTAACAATATAGCTGTGTATAAAATAGAAAAGAAGTGGGTGTGGTGGCATATGCCTGTAATCCTAGCACTCTGGGAGGCTGAGGCAGGAGGATCACAAGTTTGAGTTTAGCCTGGGCAATTTAGTAACTTAGTGAGACTCTGTCTTAAAAAGGGCTGGGGGTATAGTTCAGTGAAAAGGCCCTGAGTTCAATCCCTAGTACTGTAAAAATAAATTAATTAATTTAAAAATCATGAAGGATTTTATCTTGGTAACTTGTGCCTCTTTCTCTCCAAGCCCTTTGTCCGATGTCAACTGGCTGGGTGGATATTGGTGCCTTTTATGGGAAGGAAGAGGCTGGGAAAGACATAACTGAGAAGATCTCGAGTTTTCTGGGAGGCTGAGACAGGAGGATCAAAAATTTGAGTCTAGCCCGAGCAACTTAACAACTTAATGAGACCGTGTCTCAAGGGGTTTAGGTGGAGGTATAGCTCAGTGTGAAGGTCCTGAGTTCAATCCCCAGTACTGAATGGGAGGCTCTCTGTTAGACTTGCGGTGTTTGAGATGCACCTTAGACACCTGAGTAGGAAGTTGGCTCTCCAAGTCTACATCTTGGATGAGGTTCCAGCTGGAGGTATAAATCTGGGAGGTGATAGCATGCACTTGTCACTTAAGGCCACAGGACTGGGTGCGATCAAGGCATAGGCTATGGTCAGTGGAGAGATGAGAACAGAGTCTGGAGTGCCAGTGTTGGAGCATAAGGGAGAAGTAGTGCCAAGAAAAGCCAGAGCAGGAGCTGCCAGGGAGATAGGAAAGCAAAATGGTACCTGCAAGCCCAGGAGGGCCTCCAGGTGAGATATGGGCTGCCCAGGGAATGTGAATTTCAGATACACAGTGAATCAGTGTTTAGCATTTACATGTGCCAAGCGGTGGGTAAATCTAATAGTCTGACAACTCTAAGCCAGAGGAAGGGGTCTTAAGACCACTCGTGTAAGACAGTCAAGAGCACTCTTCCTGTAACCTTTATACTGGAATGCTGGCAGAAGGTGGCACAAAAAGAATTTAGGGGAGGAAGGTAGTTTTTTTTTTTTTTTTTCAGTACTGGGTATTAAATCCAAGGCTCTCTACCATTGAGCTACATCCCCGGCTTTTTTACTTGTATTTTTGAGACAGGGTCTTGCTGAGTTGCTGGATGGGACTTCACTTTGCAATCCCCCTGACTCAGCCTCCCTCATTGCTAGGATTACAGGCATGCACCATGGTGCCATGTATAGGCAGAATGTTTTATGGGGCATTAGCAGGAAAGTTCCACTAGACTTACAGGCCAGGGGGACCCACGTGGGCCTGGTTGCAGAAGTGGGAACACAGTGCTTGTTATTAGGGACCTGCAGCCATGTAGGCAGTCTGGACTTTAACAAGTGGGGGAGAAGAAGCAGGAGCTAAAGTCAGGTACAAGACGAGTGGGGAGAGTTCCTGCAGTGACAAGAATTTGGGAAGGCCACTTGGGGACGTCTTGGGAGTGCCTTGGGCCCAAGAGCATTTGGCTGGGAAGTCAGGTACATCAAGTTCTGGGGGAGTCATCAGACGTGGCATGTGTGTCATGCAGGTGACTGCTGGCCTAGATGAGCAGTTTGTGTTGGGAGGAGAGACCAGAGCCTGCCTGGACACTTGAGCACAGAAAGGTGGTGAAAACACACAGTGGGGTTGAGTCTTTGTATAGTTTTTACCCGAAGGAAAGGACACTCGAGGTCAAGGCCTGTGTTTTAGAGGCAAATTCTGCAGCACATTCCGGTTCTCGTGAAATGATCGCCCACATGTAGAGGGCAGAAACCAAGGAGGTAGGAAAACCCAGGAGAGGGTGTCACTCTCCTGGTCCTCTGTAGCCTCTGCTGCTTCTGTGTAAAGGGGACAGGAATAATCTAATCTTCCTGGTATCTTGTGAGGATTGAAGGAGGTGAAGGAACTCCACATGGTGTATCTAATATTTTCTGAAGACATTTGCCTCTGCTGTGACCCAGGTATCCCAGCCCCATCAGCTAAGTGCCTTCCTCCCCAAGGTTCCAGGAGGCCGCATAGATAAGCAGAGTGAGCGCGGGAGAGCTGTTGACAGCTCTGGGTGGTGCTGGGTCCTCCTGCTAACCGTAGGGTGGGGTCCTCTTCTCTCTCTCCGTTATCTCCCACCTCCATGGTTGGCCTTCAATGTGGGCCTGACTCATTTTGCCAGGATCGCTGGGGTGATTGTGACAGGAAGTTTTGAAAAGTGATTAGTCAGGCTGGAGGGTTGAGAATGAAAAAAACCACTGGGAAGGTGGAGCAGAGCTCCTGCCTTAATGACAGGAGGAATGACTGAATGCCATGCAGCTCCTGTTTGCAGAGCTGGGGTAGGGCCTGCGCAGTGGGCCTGGTGAGAGGAGGGCAGCTGTCCTCAGCCCTGAGTTGTGTGTTGCCTGAGCCCAGTAGAAAGGTGGAGTCCCAAAGGAAGAAGTGCTTCCAACGTTCGTTTCCATTGTTCATTGCCTCTGTGTGCCAAGCTGACCCTTCCTGGGCTCAGGTGCTCCAGGCTGCCTGGGTGGGTGGTTGGGGACTGTCCCTGCCTTCCAGGGTGCCCCCTTAAGCCACGAGGCCTCTCAGTGCACAGAGATACGAGGGTGGGGTTTGGCACTGGTGACCTTCAGCTCCTCGCTACTGCAAGTTAACACACTTAGAAACAGGCCCCTTGCTGAGTTATTCCTCATCTTCTGCTTGTGCAAACTCTCCAGAGAGTGAGAGCTTAGGGCCTTCTCAGATATTCCCTGAGCAAGTGCCCACCTCTAGACATGAGCCCTATACACTGAGGCCTTCTAGATTCCCAGGCCTGTTGGGAATTCTTCAAACCTGCAGAAGAAGTGTCTTTCCTCAGCTTTTCCTTCTGAGCCTTTTCATCAATCTGTTGTTTACCTAGTTGTCACCCACTGCGGGAGCCAGGAAGTGCCTGTAATTGTTTTCAACCACTGTCTCCCAGGGCACAGACTTTTGCACTAAGGGATCTCCAAGTCAGGTGTGGTTTTCAGGGTTCTCTGTGTGAAGTCAATGAAGATGGTTCTTTAGGAATAAGGAAAGAGCTGTAACTCTATCTGAAGTCCTCCATACTGCTGGTTCTCACCATAATTGTGGGTTGTTAAGTTTTCAAAGTCATGGGCAGTAGGACTGAGGCAAGTTAGACTGTCACCAGTGTTACAAACATTGTAATGTTGCAGTTCTGCCTGAGATTCAGAAATTTTTGAGCAGCTACTCCCTGGGTTGCTGTAAGCCTTTAAGCCTTTGATTAATGCCCAGAGTTCTGAAAAAGGTAATGCTGATCTCTTCTCTTCTTTTTTCTTCCTCCTATCTATTCATCTATCTATTCATCATTCATCTATCATTCATCTATCGTCTATCTGTCCATCTATCTATCTACCTATCTATATATTATAGTACTTATTGAAACTAGGGCCTTGAGTGAGCATGTTAAGCAAGTGTTCTAACACTGAGCTACACCCCCCAGCCTGATTTTGCCCAGGCTGAGCTCAAACATTTAATTCTCCTGCCTCAGCCTTCTAGTGGCAGAGATTACAGGTGTGCACTGTTGCATCCAGCTTCCATTCACCATTTTTGCAGATTCCCATCCATATATATTAGTGCTCTCTTGCATAGATGTGTTTTTCTTTCCCATATGTGCATATGAAATAACAAACTTCTATAAATTTGAGACCATGTGGGGAGGCCTCCACTAAGGGACTGTGGATTGGTTGAGATGGCACCAGCTTCCGCCTTTGCAGGAGGCCTGAGGGGTCACAGGGAGTTGGTGCCTGCTGGGAGTTGGATGTTCTGTAGTCCAACCTTGTTGCTTTGTATCTCCCAGGTTAGGGTTACCAGGGGCTGAGCTGTGTGCAAATGGAAAGGACAGAGACCCGACAGAGGAGGCTGGAAGGCTACGGCAGGCCAGAGGAACTGGGGACATCACCCTCCCTCAGCATAGAAAGACTCCCTGAGACCTCAGAAGATGGATGTCTGGGAGTTGCTGAGAGCCAGGTGGTGGCGCCCAAACCACTGGAGGCTGAGCCCAGCAGAGAGACTGCCTTGACCATTGGCCTTCAGGTGATAGTGCCCTTCATATTTGCAGGCCTAGGGCTGTCCTGGGCTGGCATCCTTTTGAACCATTTCCAGGTAAGCGGGAACTCAGTGGGTTTGGGGGCCATTGTCCAATGTCAGCCTACAGTGTAGACGGCTGCACATTGGGTCCAGCCTGAAAGACAAGGGGAAGGTCTCTGTAAATGCAATTTTTTCTCTATATTGGGCAAAATTCTTCTAGTTACTAATGACAGAGACTAAATTTAACCCAAGTTAAGTTTAAAAAGACAACTTGTCAGCTCATACAATTTTGGATTTCAGGCATGGCATAATTCCGTTGTACAGATACACCAAAATTTATTTGATCATTTCTTTTCTGATGTATTTTTAACAACTGTATTAGTTTTCTCAGGCTGCTGTGACAAAGTACCACACATTGGGGACATAACCAACAGAAAATTATTTTCTTACAGTTTCTGAGGCTGCTTCATCAAAGTGTGCTGCCTCCAAAGGAAACACAGTCAGCTAGCGTGACTATCTTTGTGATCTAATCGTATCAGCTTTGCTTCTGTTGATTAGAAGCAGGACACTGTTTCTGGCCCACACTTTGGGGGAGTCACTTGCGTAAGAATGTCAGTAACAAGAGGTAGAGGGCAGTGGTGGGTATTGTCAAGGGATGCTGCCCACTGTGTTCATTAAAGTGTGATTTGCATTACTGATGAGTGAGCAAGGTTGAGTGTCTTTTGACACTTGTTTAGATTCTTTACCATATGGAATGGTTTGACCCTCAGAAGGGGTTTCTGAGGGTACAAATACGAGTGGCTGCTGATTTCACTTTGGAGAGATCCTAGAATCTTCAGTTAAAGGTGCCAATTTGAAGTGGACCACTTTGCAAGTGACAGCATAAATGGGCATAAGTAAAATTTGTCCAGAATACATAGCCTCCAGAACCCAAAAAAGACACAGAGATGTTGGACTTGTATTAACGTTGTGGATACAGAGGTCAGTTGCTCCTGCTTTACCAGTCAGGGCTGAAGTGGTTCCCAGTTCAGAAAGTAAGTTTCAGAAGTTTAACCCTGGTGGCAAGGCTTCACCGCCAGTGGAGTGATGACCCTTTCTCTTCCTGTGGGCTCCTCTGTGAGTTATCTGTACACCCTTCATGAGAAGGTCCAGTGAACCTCCCTGGAGGAAGTTGTCATCAAGGTATGTCATGCCTGTGCTTCTGGAGAAAGGGGCATGCGGGTAAGATCCTGTGTGCAAAAACTGTGTTTGCTGGCAGAGGGAGTTAGTCCCCCATGGGGAATCTGGAAAGGGATCATGTCTCTTTGCAAGTCAAGGTTATCCATGGCTGAGAGACTGTTAAATGACACTGACCAGAATATATTAACCATATCTACAACAGCAGAACATTAACAGTTATTGATTGGCAGCAATTTCAATAACAGCGATGGGGATTTTGCGGGGGGTGGGGTGCAGCTCATAATGGATGGGGCCACATTAAGGTTGTGGTCTCCCACTGTGAGGCACTTTTCATTCTTTCCTGGTTTAAGGACAGGCCAGATTGGACTATTTTAAGGTGAAACAATGGCAAAATCACTCTTCCTTAAATAAGTTTTGGAAAGTAAGTCTCACCCCTTGAAGGTCCTATTTTAATTGATATGGGGCTGAGTTCACTGTTTTAACTGGGAACCAGGCAGTATACAAGGGGTCTCATCTGTCAAGTCGATCTGTAAGTCCAGCCAGGTGTCATGAGTGCCAGGGAGCACCTGCCAGACACAGGCTGCACGCTGTGATACAGCCAGGCAAGAATAGTTCTTGTTGTGGCAGCGAGAACAGCTGTAAGGTGAGAGGACATGGTAGTATCCAAAGAGAGACAAAAAATACGGACAGAGCTAGCTCAAGTTCAAGTCTGCAGCAATGGGCAAGTCTATCTCAAGAGGCCTTTGCCATGTCAGGAACCAGTTAGCAAAGAGGACATCATCAAAGCTGACCAGGTATCTTGGGTCATGTTTGGCTCATCTGTTCATGATGCCAGGTTGTTATGATCGCTTCCTTTTGCCCTGCTGGGAGGGAGGATTATGGGGATGGCACAGCACCTAACACTGGAGGTGAGCAACGGCAGTTTCTTAGTCCTGCCTCTCAGCCTGGGGAGGAGGACACCACACCCTACACAGGGCTGCACAGGAGGCCACACTCAGGAGTGGAGTGTGCACAGGCTATGGGGACAAGTATCGGGAGCTGGCCAGTCTCCCAATCCCCTGAACAAGTGTAAGCTGAAAGACAAAAGACAATAGACAAAAGTAACATGGTATACAGGGGCCCAGGAATGTCATAGCTCTTGTGGCTAAGATCCCAACTTCTCCAAAATGGCCACTACTCATTGAGTAACATATTGGGGCATGCAGAAAAATGCAGGGAATAGCTGAGGCAAGAGAGGCGGAAAAGTGAGCAAGGCCTTGAGAGAGTAGAACAAAGACATTCTAAACAGTAAGTCTTTGCTTACTGAGAGAATTGTTCTGTCTCTGAGGTTGGTAGTTAGAAATCTGGAAATTATTAGAAATCTGAGTGAGAGTCAGTGTCCTCAGCTGTGGTGTTATCTTGCCTTCAGAGATGTCACAGTGTCACAGGCCACTAGAGGCCACTACTATGACTGTTGGCATGGAGAGTTCTATTTTTCTGTGCCAGCCGCTGGCTCCACAGGCAAGTCACTTAGGCCTGGGACACACTCATAAGTTAATATAGAAAGCCAATTGATTAATTCTAAAGTCTGCTCAGCACCACCTCAGTGTGGTCTCCATCTGACAAGGCTCTGTAGGAACGGGGCTGGGAGTCCTGGTTCCTGCAGGAGGATGCGATTGACCTGTTTGAATAGTTATGCAGGGTAGCAGAAACTAAGGTCTGGTATTCAGAGACATGTAGGCACAGTGCCTGAGCCCCTCGATAAGGAGTGTTGTTTAGCTAAGGACCTTATCCATGGGAGCAGAATGGAGAAGGGAACTTGTGCTTAGGTCATTTGAAGTCCTTCTGGTTCCCCCAGATGGTAGTACAGCACATCATCCTAATTGCTTTCAGCCTTATAACACTCAGCCCCAAGAACAGCTGCCTGGATTTCTTCTTGTTTCTATGATTCTATTTGCCCATCATTCACTCAGGCAGCACACACTGTGCCTGGTCCCATGGGAGATATGACAGGCAGACCCTGCTCGTGTGGTAATCACAATTGAGTGTGACAGTCAGAGAGCAGTGTGTAAATCAGTGCTAGGTAGCAGCAAGGGCCAGGAAGAAAACAAAGCAGGGTGATGTGCCAGAGCGGGTAGTGGGAACAGCCTTGGAGAGGGAGCTGAGACGGTTCCTGGAGGAGGAGACACTAGAAAGGAGGCCTGAACGACGCGGGGGCTGCCTGGAAACCATGGGCAGGCCAGGCAGTGGGGCCAGTACATGAGGCCTTCATTGTTGTCCGTGGGTGGGTTCTGCTGTCTGAGATCAGGAACAGAATGGAAAGACCTTTCTAGTTATTTAAAATTTAGTTAGCTTGGTCTCTGAGACTTGAACAAGGTGCAGAAGCATTCAGGCCTTTAAGAATGACTACCTGGCTCAGAACCAGCCTAGGCTCAAGGTGACCCTAAGAGAGGGATCCAGTGTCCAGAAACTCTGGTCCTGGGGAATCGGGTGTTTTCCCCTGGGTGCGAGGACTGGTGATATGCATTCCAAAGCCCTCCTGCTCGCTGAGGACCAGCCCCTGAGAAGATGCTCCCTGAAAGCTAGAGGTTGGAACAGGTCAAGGGTTCAGATGCTCAGGCCTAGCCCTTAGGGCTCCTGATCTCTGCTCTGTGGTGGGAAGTCCTTTTGTGTGTGTGTGGTGGGGAGAATCCAGAGTCTTGCACATGGTAAGCACACACTCTGCCAGCATCCCCTCCCAGGTGTGCTGATGTGTATAATGGGTTGGAAACTGCTGATCTTGTCCCATTCCCTGTGTGGGACTGTGATGGGGGTTGTTTCAGTGTCATCCAGGAAACCACCTGATGCTTGACCCAGCTTCCTCTCACTGTCCAATACAGCCTGGAATTCAGTTCAGGCTCTTTGAGATTTTCCTTAGTGCCACTGAACTATTTTTAAAATCATAGTCTTCATTTTCCGGATTATGGCCCAATAAACTGTGTTGACATGTGGTGTTCTCAAGTTTTACAGGGAAGTAATTTTTCTCACATGAATGTATTCTTTTATTTAATTTTGGCAACAATTTCATTTGGTGGTTATAAAAGCAAATGATTATAGTAGTCAGAATATACAGAAACTAATAAAAGTCAACCACTGAGCTATATCCTAGCCATTTATTTATTTATTTAGAGACAGGGTCTCACTGACTGGCCCAGGCTGGTCTCAAATTTGGATCCTCAATTTTCAGCCTCCTGAGCAGCTGGGATTACAGTCAGGAGCCACCATGTCTACCCAGCCCAAACTTTTCATTGCATTCTTGTGTGCATGTTTGTTTATGTGCGCACGCATATCTTTATTTCTCAAAACAAATTTGAGAAATATTTTTGTCATAATTGGTAACTATGTCAGATGCCTTTTTATATGAGATAATGCAGATGGTTTATTTCTCTATTTCCTGCACTGACAAGAAGGTTCAGAATCTACTGTGCGCAATTACACATTATATTAGGATGTTTGACCACACCCCACACTCTAAGGACACCTCAGGAGACGGTGATGCCGGGGGAGAATAACCACTTATCTGGGGCCTTGGGAAAGGATATCTCATTGGAAGTGTTCAGCAACCGGAGAAGCTGGCTGGCCTCAAGGGCTTCTATCCTAAACCAGCTGATGCCCTGAACCCATTTGACTCTTATAGCACTTTTCTCAAAACAAACAAACAAACAACACCATTTCAGCCTGTGGCTCAAGCATGGCTCACGCACTCAGGAAGCTGAAGCAGGGAGATCATGAGTTTGAGGCCGTCCTGATCTACAAAGCGAGTTTGGGGCCAGCCTGATCTACAAAGCGATTTTGGGGCCAGCCTGAGCTATATATTGAGACCCCGTCTCAGAAAAAAAGAAAGACCAAGGAAGGAGGGAGCCATTTCTCTCAGCTTCTTAACTGCTTCAGGCCCATGTTTGAACAAACTGATCCAAACCACAGGTAATGAATGGGCTGCAGCAGGGGTTGGCAGGGGGAGCCAGTGCAGGGAGGGCGGCAGAGAGATCATGCTGGAGTCAGGGTCTTAGGCTCTCCTCCCAGGCTAACTTGCACTGGAATTTTGGGCAGAACTTCTTGTGGCCTTTGTTTTCTTATTTGTAAAAACCCAATGTTGTACTTCCTGTGAATGAACAGGTTGGGGATATTTTGAGAGGCCAATGATTAGTTGACTATGAAAGGGCTTTGAGAAATACATGTTCCTTCACAAAGGGAACTGCGAAGGATACCTGCCTACCTTCCTTCCGCCTCCAACCCTCCTCCTCTCCCGTCCTTCTCCTTTTTCTTTCCTTCCTCCCTCCCTCCTCCCTTCTTCTTCCTCCTCTCTTTTACTCCTCTTCCCTTCTCTCCTCCTCCTTCCTCTCTTTTTCCTCCCTCTCTCCCTTCTTTCTTTCCTGGGTTACTGAGCACTTGCTTGCAGTTGAGCTTGCTGTGCTCCCATTATTCAGTGGGTTTCCTTTAGAGGGATTATCATCATCATTCCATTTTCATTGTCATGATTATCTACCTTCCTAGAAAACTAAACGTGTCTGTTCAGCACCCTCATGCTTAGACAGGATCTGGCAGATCACACCATGAGTACTACGGTAGTGTGTTGAGTAAATTAAGGAGTGATTTGCTCTGCTCTGAAGATTGCAGCCTGCAGTGAGGCAGCCAGGCCCTCTTCTTAGCAAGGGAGGGAGACGTGCTTGCAATCATGATTGTGGAACCTGCTGCACAGGTTCCCAGAGAAAAATGTAGCACAAGACTTTGTACCAGAGAGAGAGAGAGAGAGAGGGAGGGAGAGGGAGAGGGAGGGAGAGAAGGGGAGAGTGGATAGGGAGGGAGATCAGAGGGAGATCAGAGGGATGTGTCTTTCCAGATTGTGAGGGGCCTTCCATCCCTCTTTCTTAGGTCATGAAGTGACAGCTGTTGTAGAAGTACAAGCATGTGATCTCCTTAAGCTCTCTATGTGGGTTGTTCCTATGGAGAGCAAGTGTTGGTTTCCGTGGGAGATGGATTAGAGGCTGTTAAGGGTCGTGGTGGAGATGGTGTCCAAGGGCTAGGAACAGATGTGGGAGAGGTTTCCAGACAGGCAGTTTGGATATGGAGTTGAGGTGGTGTTGGATGGTCAGAGTAAGGCTTGTGTTTTGATAGAACATGCATTGAGGCAGGAAGCTTGGTGGAGGTGAGTTTGGAAGAATTGATTGTGAAAGACTGGTTATGTTTGAGGTATACTTGTCCCTCCCCATAAGTGACTAAGAATGATGGTCTGAAGTACAGGGAAAGTCATGGCCCGAGGGAGAGTTTGAGAGTTGTTGGGTATACCTGGGACAAGCAGAAACAAGACCAGAGATAGTTCCCAGAGGTCCCAGTTATTCATTGCTGTGTGACAAAGCACCACAAAATGTGGTATCTTGTTGAAAGCCTGTTATTCAGTTTGATCATGAACCTGAAACTTGGATGGGGCTCCTTGAGATAGCAGCTGAGGTGCAGTTTGCTGGGTGCTGGTCTCGATCCAAGACAGTTCACTCACAGGAGTTGTGGGTTGTTGCTGGCTGTTGGCTGGCAGCACAGCTGGGGCTGTCAGCCACACCACCTGCATGCAATCTTCCCATGTGACCATCCCAGGAGACAGGAAGGAGCAGCTGTCAGTTTCTTAGGATCCAGAAAGTGCCTGACACAGTGGCTCTTCCAATATACTGGTCAAACAGCCATGAAATGAAGGGGAGGGACAGAAATGCTGTCTCCCAGTGGGGAAAGTTCAAAAGTCTGAGGAAAGGGTTAAAAATACCTGTTAGATGAATGAGTATGTAAAGAGTGTGACTGAAGTCACAGTGAGAGGGACATCAGGGGCTTGCGGGGAATCAGTTAGTGGAGAAGCTTGCCAGGGGTGCATAGGGAGAGACAGGATAGGATTGGGGAGTTTGATGATGGCTGGGCCTCCAGGTGATGTTGGTTTGGACTTGAACGTGGGACAGACTTCCTGATGGAGGAGAATGGGGTAAGGTTCCTGAGAGGGTGCTAGTTTAGGAACATGCGCAGAAGTGAGTTCTAGATCCCATGGGTAGCCCTGGGTCAGGTATGATTCTGACCCTCAGCTTCAGGTGGCTTCTGCTGGCTGTGGCCTCAGTTCATGCTCCAGCTAGCCCCTGAGCCTGGACATTCTGTCCCTCATGCCTATTGGATACACAGAGGATGTACCAGGCAGTAGAATCCCTGGGAGCCCAGCTTCCTGTCCAGCCCCTTCCCCTTCTCTGGGGTGCTTAGCAGGGCAGAGTCTGACCTTTCTAGAGGGAGAAAGTAAAGTCACTTTGGAAGTACACTGACAAGTCCTCCAGGCCTTTGAAGGACAACAGAGCTGCATTTCTTCTATGAACACAGCCTCTTCCTGTGACCATCAGCCCCCTGGACAGTGGTTGGAGTGACCACAGGTGTGGGTGGCTTCCTTCTTGGGGACTTGGCCTTGAGGAGTAAAACTCCTATAGGATGGCCCAAGGAAATGGGGCATTTTGACTGAGATCATTCCAGGCTCTTCTCTGCCAAGGGCAGAGCATCACATGTGTGGAGGAAGCAGGAGACCTTTGCGTGGGCACTCGCCAGGGCCTGGCCCACGTGGGCTCTGTCTCTGGCCAGCGTGACCAGGCTGCTGGACACAGTCAAGGTCACCACTAAGAAACAGTGAGCCTTACTGGCAGAGCGAGCTCCCTGCTGACATGCAGCCACTCTCTGAGGGAGCCTGACCTGCATGGAGTGGGCAGCAAGAGCTGGCAGTCTCCAGATGAGGCTCTGAGCCACACTGGCCTTTGTCCCTTACTTGTTTGCTCCGGCCCTTGGCCGAGGGGCCATCAGGGAACCTGCTCCAGGCTCAGGTCACCTGGCAACTTCCTGGGAAGCCTCTTTCTGTGCGGGTGAGGAGGAGAGAGGACAGCAGGCAACCAAGCTCGGACTTCTTGCTTCTGGGGATGTGGATGACATCCTGATCATGGTGGTCACCCAACTGAACCTGGAGTTTCGCTTTCAGGGCAAGAAGCTGCGAGGCTTCAGCTGTGAGCTCACCCGGTCCCCCCATGGGGTCTTCCCTGAGACCGTCTTCTCCATGACGTGCCAGGTCACAGTGCCCATACTGCTGTCTGGCTTGGGCATGATGGCTGCCGGCCTGATGATGAACATTGTCCAAGTGCGTCCTGGGCATCAGAGAGGTAGCGGGGATGGGGCGGAGGGCAGAATCAGGGTCTCCTGGCACCACAGATGGTGCAGGCCAGGGACACATGGGGCTTACGTGGGTTGCCTCACTGCTCAGCAGTTCTCTCAGTGGGGTTTGGTGGAAGGGTTCACTGAGCACCGCAGCATCCAAGTCACAGAGCAATGAGAATTCTGATGATGACCCTCCCTGAGGTTAGCCTGAATGGTCCCTGTCAGCAGGGAGCTCAGCCTCCTTTCTGCAGGAAATGCAGGCTCCTCAGGTGGGGTCTGCACTTAGTGCATGGGATATTTTGTCTCTTTCTGCCTTCGTTCCCCATCTGTAAAGCAGGGATCATAAGAGTACCTGTCTCACAGATTTATGAGGCAGATGACTGGGTGCTTGTGTGTTGTCCCTGTGGAGTAGGGTGTTGGGCACAGGCAGAACTGGGGCAAGCCCATGAGGTTCTGGGGAAGGACAAGGCTCAGAGCCTGGCAAGGGTGTCTGGGCAAACGAGGAGTGTGGTGGTCGCCTTCTGGAAGTGGTGTTTGCGGACAGACTTGTGCTCCTCGTGTTCTGTGTGCACCCTGAGTTTGGTCCCGGTGACATGTTTGGATGACTGAGAGGTTTCGCTGTCTGTCTACTCCAACATTTATTCAGAATTAGTGTGTTATTTTATTTTAGAAAAACCAGAGAACAGACATAAGTGATGGAAGAAGGGTGCCCATAAAAATTGCAGTCAACATTTTGTTTCATAGCAACATTATTTTCTGTGTGCATATAAACATGAATATGTTGGGATCGTGCTTTTTTTCATTTATTTTTATTTTTTTTTTATTTTATTTTTTTTTGTGGGTACCAGGGGTTGACCTCAGGACCTCGCATGCCAGCAGACGCCCGTGCCGCTGAGCGATATCACCGGCCCTCATTTATTTTTAACTGTGTGTGTGTGTGTGTGTGTGTTGCTGGGGATGGAACCCAGGGGATGGAGCCACATATGTACTGTACCACTGAACTACGTCCTCAGCCCCAGTACTGCTTTTTAATCTGTAAATTTGAATTTAACTCCAGGGACATCCCAGATGGTGTCTCATGCTCCTCAGCATCGCCATGATGGTGGCTGCCCACTGTCCCCTTGTGTGCCTTTGTCTGAGCTGGAGAGGGATGGTCAGTATCACTCAGTCCACCTGGCCTCGGAGCGTTGACTCACCAGTCCTCTCTGGCAGCTTGTACCTGCACACCTCAGTAAATGGGACATGTGGCCCTCTTGGTGCTGGGGCCCACTCACTGTTGGAGAGCTTGTGCTTCTTTGGCTTGTATCCTAGATACTCATCTCTTCCTGATTGCTTCCGCTCTGTGGCCTCTCTTGAGAGCTTCTTACCCTTTCCCTAAGATCACCCTGCTGATCCTCCTGCCCCAAGTCTTCCCTCCCTGACCTTTTTCACAGCCACCTGGTGTGAGGCTCGGTTTTGAATTCCCCATCTCTAACCTACCCCTAGGCCCTCCCAGCCGGGACCTCCGACTGCAGCTCAGGGACCACCCACTTCTTGGTGCCTCCATTGCTGTAGCCTGGAGGGTGTTTGTCAGTTGGGAGAGCTAGGCAGCAAGTGGACACAATGAGTAGGAGGAGCGAACACTTCCTTCTTCCTTGGGGGAGGACAGAGATATGCAGAGGGAGCAGCACAGTCTGAGTTGGACCCTAAAGGCTACTCCTGTAGCAATTTCCAAGATGCCATGGGAGAAGCAAGCATTCCAGGCAAAGGACTGTGTGTGCAAAGATAAGGGTGAATGAGAGTGTGCCTTAGTGAAGAATGAGGAATGTTGGGTGACCACTGTCATGGGACAGGGACAGTGCATGCCATTGAGGGGCTCTGCTCTGTTCAGAAGCTTGAGACATACACTGAGTGCAAAGGGGTTTTTGTCTTTCATTGATTGGCTTCCCTCCCTCATTCCCTTTCTTTCCTGTATTTCATTTTTTCCTTGTGCTTGTCTTCCTGTATATCTTTCCTTTTTCCCTTCCTTCCTTCCTTTATTTTATGATAAGTATTATATTTGTTTTATTGGAATATACTGTAGACATGTGGAAAATCACAGTTCCTGCGTGTAGTTGATGAACCGAAGGTGAGTGTCCCATCCCAAGCATGCTCCACGCCTAACAGTACGCTGTCTCCACCTGTCCTCTGCCTTCTAGTGCTGTGGGGTAGTTGTGGTACTAGTGAAGTATGATGCTACTCACATCATTCTTGAATATGTTTCTGGGGCATGTATGGACTCACGTGTGTTGGGTGGAATTGACAGTGCATGGTTATAAGTGGTTGAGTGATCTGGTCATAGTTGTGTGACAAAACTCACTGGTGTCAAAGATGCTTGGAGGATGAACTTTGAGGCAGCAAGGAGAGCAGGGAGATTGGGGCTATAATTCAGAGTCCTCTGAATGCTAGAACCAAAGGTATTGGTGGATTTCAGCCCCCCAGTGATTGCAACAAATGTCTTTAAAGTTTTGCTATAGAGGGCAATGGCAGAATTTTACAATCATGACAACTTGAATGTCAAGTTGGATGTAAGAAGTGTTTAAGTCTCAGCTGGCAGAGCAGGAAGGACCCTGGAACTGCAGGAGGTGGGGCTGCCGGAAGGGCCTCTGTGGGAGAAGCTGAAGTTTGGAGATCTTAAGTTGGAGGTAACTGTGTGACATTAATTATGCACTCCACAGTGGATGAGGCAGGTGTGACATTGGGGCACTGCCATATGCCCAGGACATTTGTCGGTGGATTTGCCTCTGGCTGCAAATAATAGAAAACCCACCTCAAAATGACTGTGGGAACAAGGGCACTTCTTATCTCTATAGAGAACATGGGAGATGGGGCACCTCCAGAACCAGTTACTTCCCTGGATGAATAATGACTCTTGGCATTTTCCACTTTACCATTTGTGTTAGTCTGCTAGGGCTGCTGTAGCAAAGTACCACAGACCAAGTGGCTTAAATAATGGAAATTATTATTATTATTATTATTATTATTGCATCTGGGTACTGGAAGTCTGAGATCAAAGTATCTGCAGGGTTGGCATCTTGAGTTTTAAAGTGCCGTCTTCTCCCTGTGTTCTCACATGGTTCTCCCTCAGTGCTCGTCTATATCCTAATCTCTTACAAGGACACTGGTCATGTTGGATGAGAGCCCCATTGTAACTTACTCATCTCTTTAACTATCTGTCTCTAAAAATATAATTATGTTTTGAGGTACTGTGGCTTAGGGGTTTGACATATGAATTTTGGGGAGGAGACACAGTTGAGCCAGTGTTGGTTTTTTGACTTTGCACAGAATAGCCGCCTTCATGGTTGTGTGATACCCAATGTGACCAGGCATGAATTCATAAGTCTCATGGTCAGCATCATTTCACAGCCCCGTGCTTACGGCAGCTGGCCACCAGCAAGGAGGATGGGACCACAGCGAGTCTAGATTCGTGGCTATGTGGAGAAGGTGGTGGTGGCTGTTGGTGAAGTAATGCCAAGGGCACAATGGAAGGTAACTCACACCTTAGGAGGGAGAGGGTGTGGAAAGAAAGGAGAACATAAGGTGAAGTATTTAAGAAAGCCAGTATTAAAAGATCAGGAGGAGGAAGAGGAGCCCACAGTGGAGGCCAAGATGGAATCATTAGAGGGGCCAGCATAGAACTAGGAGGCCGGAGGGAGAGGGTTCAGAGGTTAGCCTTTCGTAGAAGGAGCTTCATCCATGTTGTGAGGGAGGACAGTGAAGGTTACCGCTGTCTTTAGGGACAGTGATATGGCAGACCCTGGCCAGCGCAACACGGAGCTATGAGGAGTGAGGATGGGAACACATTCAGAAGTTGGTGGCCCTGGGAAAGAGCCCGGGTTGGGGAGGTTCATTGTCAGGGGAGGTAGAGATGAGGGTGAGTTTATTCTGACTTTGGCGTTGGTGGGTACTTAGTCTTGTGTGTGGGTGGGGACAGCATGCATGTGGTGCGTGGGGAAGACTTAATAGCCTGAAAGGAGGTGCACATACATGGCCCTACTCTGGTCTAGTCTGTATTTCACAAATGCTCTTAATTTGCAGAGGAGGTGGGTGAGGGCCCAGGTGGAGTATGAGTGCCTGTGTGATGGTCACTGCACCCTGTGCTACAGCATTGCTTAGGACTGATAGGATAGCTGCATACAGGACTGGGGCCAGATGCTGCCTGGATGACAGGGAGGCCATGGAGCCGTGCTGATAAGGGCTACACACCCCCTTCTTGGTGACACTGTTTGCTTCTGAAGCTTTGACAGCTCAGGACTCTAACAGAGTTGTGCCTGGGTTCTGAATTTCACAGCTTTGTAGATAATGTAAAGGGAGAAACTGAGGAGGGAGCCATAAGTGGGGTTACATTTCTTGATCTGAGAGCAGGAAGGAGTTTTAAAAGGGATTCAGCTCAATCCTTCTATGCGCTCCTGGCCTGTAAAGCCCTGAGCTGCTTGGAGATGGCTCTCCTGCTCCCTCTAGAGTTAAAGTGGATCTGGGGAACCGGAATCAGCACCTCCTGTCTCCTTGCCTTTAGACCCAGAATTCCAAGACCAGAGGAGCTTCTTGTCTAGGGGCCACAGGTATCTGTAGGTACCAGGAGAACAAAATAAATTAATCAGATCAGTTGGGGTATTTAAATTTGATTCTGGGAGGCTGAGGTAGGAGGATTGAAAGTTCAAGACCAGCCTGTGCAAATTAGCAACATAGCCAGACCCTGTCACAAAATTTTTTAAAAAATTTTAAAAATGAGGCAGGCATGGTGGCACATGCCTGTAATCCCAGCACTCAGGAGGCTGAGGCAGAAGAATTGCTGCAAGTTCCAGGCCAGCCCGGACTACATAGTGAGACACTGTCTCAAAAAAAAAAAAAAAAGCTATGGATGAAGCTCAGTGCAAAATCCCAATGCTGCCATGCACGTGCATGCACACGCGCATGTGCGCTTATGTGCACACACACACACACACACACACACACACACACACACCCCAGTTGATTTCAGAGAACAATCTGGTTGTATGTTAAAACAGGTAAGAATTGTTTTCAACTCTATAAATGAATTTTTTCTCTTTCCATTTTCTTGAAGCTTGTATCCCTTTCATTCTGTCTTTTTAGTTTTTCTTTTTTTATGTTTGATGGAGACATAAGGTCTCCATCAAACAGATTTTTCTGTTTTGAAAAATTCAGAGTCCAGCATGGTGCTCCCGAGTGGTAACTTACACTCAGTCTCAGTGCCAGGGAGCAGAGGGAGGCAGGGCCTGGGGCAGCCTGGAGGTGACATTCCCTGACAAAGTCACTGCCACTCCACTGTCCCAGCTGGTCTTGCCAGGTATTACCGGGCCTCCTAATTTATGAGAAATCCCTGAGCTCTGAAATTGATGACTCATTTGTGCTTCTACAAAACTTTGTATTGTGCAAAAAATTTCCATGCTGTTCAGACAATACTGTAGCATGTTTGAATGCTGGGCAGGACCGGTGCACCTCCAGCCAGGAACCGCCCTCAGTGTTGCTGGCTCCTGAGGACAAAGAGGGGCTTGCTTGAGACCACTAGAGCTGATTGGATAGATAATATGAAACATTTCATGGCTTCCTTGTTATTTTGTGTTTAAAGGTATTTGAGATACCATTTGGTCTTGTTCATTTTATAAGGATTCTGAAGACCTTTCCAGACCTATGAAGAGTCTGTGTTTACATTTATCTCCTTATCCTTTCTCTTCCAGCACTGGCCCGTGTTTGTGGAGGTTAAAGACCTTTTGACGTTGGTTCCACCCCTAGTGGGCCTGAAGGGGAACCTAGAAATGACGCTGGCGTCACGGCTCTCCACAGCTGTAAGTTGACAGCAGGCATTTTAGGCCACCTATGGTGGGGGATGATGTAGTCCCACCACCTGTCTGTCTTCAGTGGCTCATAGATAGATGGGCTGGAGTCTTCAGGAAGACAAGTGTTTATTGCCTTATGGAGCTGTTCCTAGTCATCCACCTCTCTGTCATCCTGTTTTTTCCATGATCAAATTGGACTGTGGGTGAGGGACCAGGCCAGTGCCTAGGGACCCTTCATTTCTCCTTTTACCCCCATGTTGCTTGGTTCATTATGTCCCTGTGGCTCCAAGTCTGCATGCTGCCTGCTCCTCCGCACCCTTCTGCACCCTGGGCCCATTTCCTCCATGTGTTTATACAAGAGCCTCCAGGAGCAATGCGGTTCTAAGAGAGCATTTTGTAGAGAAGACAAGAAGGGTCTAAATTGCCCAAGTTGCTGACCTCCCTTAGCAGGCTGTTCTCCAGACTGGCTCCCTTGTTACTGTGGGACTGGAGGCATCACCCTCAGGGTTGTGTAGTCAGCATAGTTCCTAGCTTTGCCAGTTCTTCTCATTCCCTCCCAGTTATCCCCAGGGGTTGGAATTCTTTTCTTCTTGTTATGCAGAATGGTTTCTCCCTTTCTCTGGTGCCCATGTGATGTGCTGTGTGTGAAAGAAGACTATGGCCAGGGGAGGTATATTGTGTTCAGACACCTAGAAGGAGAGCCTGGTAGCTGAGGTGCAGAGAGCTGGGGAAGAGGTCTTGCTGCGTATGAGGCTGGAGAGTAGGGTGTAGGCAGCTGCACGGTGGCCCCCAGGGATACCAAGGCCCCCATCCCTGGAAGCTCAGGAGTCTGCATGGGAGAAGGATCTTTGCAAATGTGATTAAGTTAAGGACCTTGGGATGAGAGATTATTCTAAATTATCCAGATGAACCCAGTATAATCACAGGAGTCCTTACAAAAGGGAGGCAGAGGGACATTTTGGGCAGAAAAGAAAAAGGCGGTATAATAGAAGCAGAATCAGAGAGAAAAGGTGCTGTGCCACTTACTGGCTTTAGTGGAGGAGAGGCCACAAGCCAAGAGACACAGCTCTGTGTGCTGCAGAAAGCCAGAAAATAGATTCTACCCTGGAGCTTTGAGGGGCAGTAAGATTTGGGCTCCATAAGACTCATTTCAGACCCCTCACCAACAGAACTATGAAAGGAGGGATTTTTGGTTGCTTTATACAGGTTTGTTAAAACAGCAAGAGGAAATCAACACATTGGCTCAGATCATACTACAGCCCCATAAATCATTGCAACATTTCAAGCATCTAATATTGTGATTTCGACACCCACATCCACACACATGTGCACACATACATACACATATACATACATATGTACATGTGTGCATGATTATTTTGGCCCATGTTTAGGATGAAAAATGTTTTGATAGTAATCTAAGCCATAGAGATTTCAGGAGCTACGTTTTTATTTCATAATGCTTAACAATGATCATATCTTAGTGTTACAATCCTTTTAAAATATATGAAACATGGAAGAAAAAAACTGTTGATATAATTCATTATAATAGTCTAAGGAGAACACATTATTATCACAGTAGAAGCTTCAAAAACCATCCAGTACTTCTATCATTTTTAAAATCACTACATGAAGATATATATTAATGCAATAAAACCCCACAAATTCTAACAAATAAGTACATGCATGTAATTATGATCTGAGTGGAGATACAGAACATTTCTCTCTCCCCAGAAAGTTCTCATTTCCTTTTGAAGTCTGTTCTCCCTATCCCTGCATCCCGGCCACTTCTGATTTAGCTTTCACTCTTTATAGATTTGTCTTCAACACTCATTCATGATTTAAAAACCACTCTTACTGTGAATTCAAGGTCAGCCTGGAATACATAGTGAATTTTGTAAATTCTCATTAGTGATGTATGAGATATCCTGTGTCTTCTGAATCTTTGTCAGTATTTGGTATCATTAGTATTTTTTATTTTTTGTGTTTTAATATATAGTGATATCTGATCTTGGTCTTAATTTGCATTTCCCTAAGGAATGTGATGTTGACCATCTCCTCGTGTGCTTATTGGCCAGCCATTCGCATATCATCCTCAGTAAAGTGTCCATTTATGTATTTTCGCATTTCATTTTTTTCTTTTGTTTGATTTGCAGTACTGGAGATTGAATCCGGGACTTTCACACTAAGCCACATCCCCAGGTCTCTTTCTCTTATATTATTTTTAAATTTTGAGACAGGGTTCCACTAAGTTGCTGAGTTGCCCGGGCTGGGCTTAACTTGCAATCCTCAGCTTTCCAGAGTGCTGGGATTATAGGCATGCACCACCACACCTGGCTTGGGTTGGCGTTTCATCTCTTGAGTTTTGAGAGTTCTTTATAAGATATCTGGTTTGAAAATTTTTTCTTCCAGTCTATAGCTTGTAGCTTCACCCTCTTTTTTTTTTTTTTAATGTGAGTACCGGGGGTTAACCTCAGGACCTCGCGCTTGCCAGCAGGCGCTTGTGCTGCTGAGCAATATCACTGGCCCATTTTTCCTTTTTATGTGGGTACTGGGAGTCGAACTCAGGACCTTGCGCTTGCCAGGCAGGCACTTACACCGCTGAGCTATCTCACCAGCCCAGCTTCATCCTCTTAATAGGACCATTAAAAAAAATTTAATTGTGGTAAAATACACATAACACGAAATTATTATTGTAACAATGATTTACAAATATCTTTCCCATTTCATGAGTTAACTTTTCACTTTGTTGTATTCTTCCATGTACAGAAGTTTTTAATTTTCATGTAGTTCGTCTGTTTCTACTTCTATTGTATTATATTTGTAGATTGCTATGGGAAATATTGACATCTTAGCAAATACAAACACTCCTTGTTTAACAACCGAGTTCTGTTCCTGCCAGCAGGTCATTAAATGAATTGGTCACTAAATGAGGAATTGTATATAGAATGCATATTATAATATTCAGTACAAAGAAATGATCAAAGGAAACTCCAACTTGATGAGTTTGCTTTTATTTGCATAACTCTTACATGCAGTACTGTAATGAATAACAGAATGTAAATTTGTAGTATTGTACTGTACGGTACAATCAGCAAAAATTGCAGTACTGTATAAACAAGATGTACTATACAAAAAAAGACACTGAGGCTGTATAAACAAGATGTACAGAAAAAGGGGGTTGGGAGAAAAAGGGGTTGTAAGTCTGAACAACACGACTTGGCCATAAGTCTGAATAGTAGTTAGACAAGTAGGTTGTTAAGTGAGGAATGTCTGTATTAAGTATTCTATTCTGTGAATATGGTATATCTTTCTATTTGCTTATGTCTTCTTTAACTTCTCCAGCAGTACTTTGTAACCTTAATTGTAAAAGTCTTTTGCCTCCTTAATTTAATTCCTAAGTATTTTATTCATTTTGAGGCTATTATAAATGGAATTGTTTTAATTCCTTTTTGAATTGTTCATTGTTAATGAATAGAAATGCAACTGGTTTTGTATCCTGCAACTTTGCTGAGTTCATTAGTTCTAATGGTGCACATGCATATGTGTAATCTTAAAGGTTTTCATCATAAGATAATAGTTCAGTTCCAAACAGTATGGCTACTTCCAATTTGGATAGCTTTCGTTTCTTTTTCTTGCCTACTTGTTCTAGCTGGGACTTCTACTACTATATAGAATTGAAGTGGTAAAAGCAGACATGCTTGTCCTGTTCCTGATCTTCAAGTAAAAGTCCTCATCTTTTAACCTTTAATATGATGTTAGCTGTGGGCTTTTCACATAGGACCTTCATGATGTTGAGGTAGTTTCCTTCTATTCCTAATTCATTGGGTATTATTATCTTGGAATAATTTTTGTCAGATGCCTTTTCCCCATCAATTGAAGTGATCGTGTGTTTTCTTTTTTTTTTTATTCATTTTGATAAGGTGGCATTTTACATTAACTCTTGTATGTTGAACTAAGTCTTTCATTCCAAGAGTAAATCCCATTTGGTCATGGTGTGAAGTCCTTTTAATATTCTGTTATATTCAGTTTGTCAGCATTTTGTTAAAGATTTTTGCATCAATATTCATTAGCAACATTGGTCTATAGTTTCATTTTATAATTTCTTATATTATCTGTCTGGCTTTGGTATCAGAGTAACACTGGCCTCAAGTAATGAATTTGGAGGTATTCCTTTCTCTTCAGTTTTTGGGAGAGTTTGTGAAGGGTTGCTATTACTTCTTTTTTTAAATGTTTGGTAGAATTTCCCAGTATAGCCTGGTCCTGAGTTTTCTTTGTGGAGAGGTTTATGATTACTGATTCAGTTTCTTATTACTAGTTATTGATTGGTTCATATTTTCTATTTCTAAGAATTTACCCATT
Organism: Erethizon dorsatum; assembly: GCA_028451465.1. Classification (NCBI taxonomy): domain Eukaryota; kingdom Metazoa; phylum Chordata; class Mammalia; order Rodentia; family Erethizontidae; genus Erethizon; species Erethizon dorsatum. Next base: position 45,001,418 of record CM051825.1, read on the forward strand.
TCGATTAGGTTATCCAACTTGTTGACATAAGTTATTCTTGGTACTCTTTTATATTCCTTTTTATTCTGTAGTGTTGGTAGCAGTGCTTCCATTTTTTATTTCTGATTATAGTTTTTTGAATCTTCATTTTTCTTTGTCTAGCTAAAGGTTTGTAAATTCTAATTCTTGGTTTCACTGATCTTTTTTCCCCACTATCCTTCTAATATCTCCCTGCTGTAGTCTTTATTATTTCTTTCCTTCTGCTGGCTTTGTGTTAGTTCTTTTTCTAGTTTAGGTGTGAATTTATATGGTTAATTTTAGGTCTTTCTTATTTTTAGTGTAATTGTTTAAAACTTCACTGCAGCCCATAAATTGTGGTATGTTAGTTTTTATTTTAATTTGTTTCAAGATATTTTTAGTTTTTCCTTGTGACTTCTTCATCCCATTAGTTCCTCAAGGATATGTTGTTTAATTTCTACGTATTTGGAGATTTTTTTCCCCCATTGTTCTTCCACTACTAGTTTCTAGTTTCATTTTCTGCTGATTAGAAAGTATATCATTTCAAGCCAATCATGGTGGCATGCGCTTATAATCCCAGGACTCTGGGAGGCTAAGGCAAGAAGATCTCAAATTTGACCCCACTGAGCTCAGTGACTTAGTGAGACACTGTCTCAAATTTAAAAAAAAGGATCAGTGATGTAGCTCAGTGTGAAAGCCCTGGAGTCAAGCCCCAATACCAAAAAAATTGTCTTTTCAGACTAATAAATATATCAACACCGATTTTTGGTCTAGTATATGGTCTGTTCTGGAAAATGTTCTGCATTCATTTGATAAAAATGCTTGCTTTTGTATTTTTGGATAGAATGTTCTGTATGTCTGTTAGGTCCAGTTGGTCTATAATGTTAATTAAATCCTGTATTTCCTTACTGATCTTCTGTCTAGTTTTCTAGGGGTATTAAAGTCTTCAGCTCGAATGTCTGTTTCTTCCGTCAGCATTTGCTCCATGTATTTAAAAGCTGTGATGATTGGTGTATGTATAGTTGTAATCTGTAATTGTTCCATCGTAGTGACTTGACCCTTGTATCAACCTGTAATTTTCTTCTTATAACAGTTTTTGAGTTAAAATCTGTATTGTCTGATGGTGCTATAGCCACCACTGCTCTCTTTTATCACTTTTTTTTTTAATGTGGGTACTGGGAGTCGAATTCAGGACCTCGCGCTTGCCAGGCAGGTGCTTATGCCACTGAGCCATATCACCGGCCCGATCACGGTTTTTATGGAGTATTGTTTTTCTATCCTTTTACTTTCCACTTGTATGTGTCATTAGATGTAAACTGAGTCTCTTATAGACAGCCTATAGTTAGATTGTTTTTTTGTTTTTTAATTCATTTTGTCAATCTGTGTCTTTTGATTGGGAAATGTAGCCTGTTTACATATAAATTAGTTACTAATAAGGAAGGATTTTTATTGCCATTTTTGTTTTCTGTGTCTTATGCCCTTTTTTTTGTCTTGTATTTCTTCCCCACTGCCTGGTTTTGTGATTAGTTGAATTTTTTCCTAAAAATGTTTTGATTTCTTTCTCCGTATCTCTTTGTTGATATTCTATAAATATTTTCTTTGTGATTACCCTGGGAATTAATATAAAATCCTAAAGTTACAATGGTCTATTTTAAACTGATATCAGTTTAACTTAAATTGCATTCAAAAATATTACTCCTTTATAGCTCTTCTCCCCCTCTACTTTATGTAATTGATATCCCAAATTATATCTTGTCACTATTAAAATGGATTTATAGATTTATAATTGTTTTATGCTTTTGTCTTTCAAATCCTGTAATAGAATGTGATTATGAATGAAAATTATAATAGTTTTTAAAATGTGTGTATTTACCTTTTCTGGAGTTTTTTTGTTTTGGTTTGGTTTTGGGTTTTTTGATTTTTTGCAGGAGTGAACCTAGAGAGTTTGCAGTGAACTTCATCCCCAAACCATTTTTAAAAAATTCGAGAAAGAGTCTCACTGAGTTGCCCAGGCTTGTCTTGCAATTTTGATCCTTCTGCCTCTGCCTCCTAAAATGTGCCACATGCCCAGCCGAACTTCATATTTTTATTTGGCTTGAAGTTCTCCTCTGTCATCCTTTCATTTTGTTCAACTCAGAGGACCCTTAGCATTCCATATAAGGCAGATTCAGTGATGCTGAATTCCTCAGCTTTTGTTTATAGGGAAGTGTCTTGATTTCTCTCTTATTTTTGCAGAGTATTTTTGCCAGATGTAGAATTCCTTTTTTTTTTGTGGGTACCGGGGGTTGAACTTAGGACCTTGCGCGCCAGTAGGTGCCCATGCCGCTGAGCAATATCACCAGCCCTTTTTTTTTGTGGGTACTGGGAGTCGAACTCAGGACCTCGCGCTTGCCAGGCAGGCGCTTATGGCGCTGAGCTATCTCACCGGCCCCAGATGTAGAATTCTTAGTTGACTTTTTTTTTTTCCTAGTACTTTAAATTGGCCTTTAAATTTTTGCTGAAAATCCTCTGGTAATCTTAAGAATGTCTTGTATGTGATGAGACTGTTGTCTCCTGAGGTTTTTAAAATTCTGTTTTTGACTTTGAACAGTTTGTTTATGTCTCAGTGTGAGATTCTCTGCTTTCATCCTTCTCTGAGTTCATTCATCATCTTGTATTTCCATGGCTGTCTCTTTCCTCCACCCTGGGGCAATTTTTGCCTTTATTCCTTCAAATAGGCTCCTTGCCCTTTTTCCTTCTGGTGTTCACCCTCCCTCACCTCTGTAAATCTCCAAGCTCCCAGCCCTTCAGCCCTCCCTTCTTTGCCACCTGGTTTGCCTCCCTTTCCTGTTCAGCCTTTACTTAGTAATGTGCTCCTGGGCGCCAGTGATGAACTTGGTGAGCACTTTCATTCAGAGTAAAAGCTGGGCTACCATGAGGGCTATAGTCAGAGATCTGAATATTTATTTTAGCCATTTTACAGCTGATGCAAATAGAATACCTTGAGGAAGACAAGTAGGCTCTGATTCATATGTGGAGACAGCAGTCACAGTATCTGTTAGGATACAGGACCAAGGTCAAGCCAGTTAATAACAAATGTGAGTTAAAACAGCAAACAAGTGCAGTGAATACATGGTCCTGCTGTGGAGCATAAAAAAGAAATGAGCCTGTTGACCTCACAGGGTCTGCCGTAGTCTCCTGCTCCACCTCATTACCTTGTTCCTCTGAGGACACTGAGGCGAGATCCTTCCATCTGCCTGAAGCAGTAGACAGAGGCCTGGCACCAGTTACATGGTACGTCTTGGGCCTGGGCCCTTCTTTGTGGGTAGGGGAAAAAAGTGATCATTACATTTGTTAGTAGTAGGCACATCTTTATATTTTTTCCCTTTGGAATTCAGAAACTTAATTAACTAAGTAAAAAGGACCTAGGAAGAGCCAGGTGTGGTGGCGCATGCCTATAATCCCAGCATTCGGGAGACCGAGGCAGGAAGATTACCATAAGTTCAAGACTAGCCTGAACTACATAGGAAGACTCATCTTAAAAAACAAACAAACAAACAAAAAAAAACAATAAAAGGAGCTAGAAAAATATATATATGCATTTAACCATTTGTTATTTTGCTGGCTTTTACTATGCTGTTAGGAGACAACTACCACTTTTAAGAGAGAAAGTCTGATTATATTTTTTACACTATGAGAGAAGAAATATACAATGCATTTCTTAAATGGCTCCATTTTGCAAAGGATGTGCAGGGCCAGGTCATTGAGGTAGGGCCAGCTGGAAAGGAGAGAAGGGAGTTGTAGGTTATGGGGACTGTGGCCCAATGTCTGCCTGTGAACCTTTCACAGTAGGAAGCCTTACCCTGAGTCCGTGTGTGAGCTTGAGAGCTGGAGAGGGCCTTGAAACCATAGGCAACACACGTGCTCTGCATATGTGCTCACACATGCACACACAGGTATGGTCCTTGACACCCCTCCCATTCTCAAGGGGACTGTGTCCTTACCTTTGTTCCCCAGTCCCCTCTAAAGAGACTGAGTTACTGTCTAGAAAGCTAAGCAGCCTAATTTGTTCTGAAGTCAGTGAAATGGTGTTTCTTGATTTCTCTCTTGAGAGGCCTCTGCTTTAGGATGGATTGAACTGCTCTGGGCCCAGCCAGACTTACCTTCTGTCCCTTTCTCTTCATCCTAGGCCAACACTGGACAAATTGATGACCCCCAGGAGAAACACAGAATCATCAGCAGCAACCTCGCCCTCATTCAGGTGAATCTCCACTTTGTCACATTGACATAGCCCCTCCCTCCTTTTGAATCTGCAGTGAGGACCATTCCAGGTAGGAAAGGGGAGGGCTACATGAGCCCTTGTCTCAGTACTCTGGACTGAACTTTGAAGACATATGGTCGTCTGTCTACCTGGCCCCATTCCTGCAGCTGCTGGGGACTCAACCCACCCCCAGGGCACTGCCACATCCACCTGAAGGAAATGCCTTTCCTGGGACTGAAGATTCCTTCTGCTTCTCTACCCACTTCTTTCCAAAACAGATTCTTGAAAGAGCCACCTATCCTTGGTTGTTCTCTCTGCACATGCTAACAGGTTTCTTTCTCTTCCCACTATTTTGACTCAAACTGTTCTTTCCAAGGTCACTGGTATTTTGTTAATTGATCCATCCTGAGTTTTTTTCCATGTGACTTTATTTAACCTTTCTGGGGGACATTGGTGGATGCTTCCTGCCTGGAAGTTCCCCCTTGACCCCACTCCTGCCTGCCTGCCTGCCAGTTCCTTGTCAGCCTCCGAGAGATCCTCTTAGCCCTTTGAGTGCGTCATGCTCCTCTCGAACTTGTACCTCCTCCTGGTCCCCTTGGGGCTAAGTTCTCATTGAGGGACCTTATTACTGAGCATTATGCCTGGGAGAATGAGTGCAGGAGGAAGTGAGGAGATTATCTCAGGGGCGGGAAGGAAGGCTGGATGTGGACCTAACTCCTATCAGGTTCTCTATCCTAAAACCTTCTGGGCCTTTCTGGGCAGGAGCAGCCTGTAAAATCACCAGAAAAGTGGACTCTTAAAATCAGACAGCCCACTATCTGTCACCTGGTAGCCTTGGGCCAGGCTATGTGTCCCTGTCCATCAGTGACACTCACCATAGCCCCCCTGGATTTCAGAGCCCCTGCATCTAACAGTATCTCCATCTGCGTGTCCCACAGGCATCCCCAAAACAGCATAGTCAAATTTGGCCTCATTATTTTCCCTCTTGCATTCATCTCTTCTAAAGGCCTCCTGCTCTGTCCAGTGTGACAATGGACAAGTCACTCTGGAAATCACTCGGCTAAAGGACCTCATTCTCTGTAAAATGGGTTGCAGTGAGGTTGTGATAGCTTAGGGCTGTGGCATCTATCAAGAACATGGCTAGAAATAATTTGGATCTGGAATGTCCCCTAAAATCCTATGAGGTAAACAAAGGTTCCCAGCCCATGGCACTGTTGGGAAGTTGTGAAATAGGTCTTTCAGGTGTGCTCTTGGAAGGAAGTGTCAAACCCTAGGCCCCTCCTCACTCTTTTGCTTCCTGGCCATGAAATGAGCACCGTGTGCTCCTGCTGTGAAGTCCTGCCACAGGGCCAAAGCAATGGGGCCAGTCGATCATGGTTTAGAACCTCCAAAACTCCAAGCCAAAGTAGACCTTTTCTCTTTGTAAGCTGATTATGTCTGGCATTTTGTTATAGTTGATGGAAAGCTGAGTAATGCATGGCCATCACCCAAACATGTCAGCTATGCTTGTGACTAGTCCTTCCCACTAGTGCCCTCAGCTGCTCCCCGCACCCCTCACTCTCACATCCAGCCTCTCCGAGGACTCTACCTCAGAGTCTTGTCTGAATCCAGCCCTGTTCCACCTTCTCCTCCCCTGACTGAAGACTATAAATCTCTGTGCCCTTCCATCTGCTTCCAGCTCATCCTTTGCGTGGCCCCCATAGTGGCCTTCCCTAAGTTGATGGCACCTCCTGCTTGGTGGATCCCCCTTGTCCCAGAGTGGGCCATCCTTACCTTGCTCAGCAGCCACATGTCCAGCTCATCCCACTCTCCCTGCCTTGCACTGAGCAGGAGTGCGCACACACCTTGGGCTGTACTTTCCCCGTGCGTGTGTGTGTGTGTGTGTGTGTGTGTGTGTGTGTGTGTGTGACTGACTGGTATGAAGTAGAAACTCATTTTTTCCCCAAACATAGATATTCAGTTCCCCCCCACACAGTGTTTACTCAGTATTCACCCATTTCATGGTGATTCGAAATGCTATGTGTATCATTTTAAAATCTCATATTCATGACTACGTTTTCATATATCAAATTTTAAAGTTTCATATATTAATGATTGTGTTCTTGGGCTCTATTCTGTCCTGCCAATTTGTCTGTTTCTGTCAGTGCCACACTGCTGTTATTGCTATAGCTTTAACATAATTTTGATGCTGAATGTGCCAGAACAACTTTTTTGGCCTTTTTTTCCTAAATCATCTTGGCTGTTCTCACATATTTACTCATTTTTGTGACATTTAAAACACCTCATCAAGAGCCATGAAAAATCCTGTGGAGACTTTGATTGGAATTACAGAGATTGATTTTGAGACGTTTTTCATCTTTAAACTAGCTCTTCTCACCCAAGAACATGGATGGCTCTTTTTTTCTGTCCGTCTTTTTCAATAACATAACACATTTCCATTTAGACATGTTGAATCAGAGGTTCCAATCCTGGGGTTCAGATCTGGGCACCTGATGGTGAGGATCTGCATGGCCACAGAACTGAGTGTTCTGCAGGATGGTGATGGATGGCAGTCTGATGGGATTGTGAGTCAGGGGACACCAGGGTATAGGGCAGGTGCCAAGGAGGGACAGTCAGACGACCAAGGCTGAGTGTGTGGGCAGAGGCCTCCAAGGTAGTGAGAGTGGCACTGTGAGCAGGAGCCTGGGTGCTTCTTGATGGAGGCCAGAATCACAGAGGAGGCTTCTGATTCTGTAGTGGAAGGTGGCATCTAGCAAGGGAATGGAGGGAAGCGGCTTGAAGGGAGGTGCTGGGTTCTGTCTTCCCTGGAGTAGAGGACTCTGCCAGCAGACACAGACGTGAAGGACAGGAGCCAGTGGTGAGCAGCAGCATCCCCTTACACAAGGAGAGGTATAGTGGAGGGCAGGGAGGATTGGCTTTGGGCAGAAGGACCCTCTCTTATGTGACTCATTTCTGCCTCAACAGGTGCAGGCCACTGTCGTGGGGCTTCTGGCTGCAATGGCTGCCCTGCTGTTGGGTGCCGCATCTAGAGAGGAGTTGGACTTGGCCAAGGTGGCATTGCTGTGTGCCAGCAGTGTCCTCACTGCCTTCCTTGCAGCCTTTGCCCTGGGTGAGCAGCACCCTTTGTGTACCCCAGCATCCACCTAGACCCTGGTGTTTTGGTTTGTAAAAGCCCTGTTCTGAGTACTCTATGTCCCAGTTCCTGGAGATATGAGCAATGGCTCCACCTGCTTTTCCCCTCTCCCAGGCCACAGACCCCTAGGCCACTGGGCCTTCTCAGGGCCAATTACCCCTTGGGACTTACTCTCCTCTCCTTTATCTCTCTTTGCAGGAATTCTGATGGTCTGTATAGTGGTTGGCGCTCGAAAGCTGGGGGTTAACCCGGACAACATTGCCACACCCATTGCAGCCAGCCTGGGCGACCTCATCACACTGTCCATTCTGGCTTTGGTTAGCAGCTTCTTCTATAGACACAAAGGTAGGGAGGGCTTCAGGGAGGAGGAGTCGCGGGTAGGTCACCAGCAAGGCTGAGCTGAGTGGGAACTCTGGCACCCAGCCATGGCATTCAAATCAGGCACTGTTCCCATAGGAAGGAACCTAGGGTAGGCTGTTGCAGAATCAGAGGTCCTCCTGCTATAGGGGGAAAGCCTGAGTCATTCAGTAGATCCAAAGTGTCCTAGAGAGACCTTGGTAGAGGGGAAATGAACAGCTCAAGTGAACAGACATGTGGTTGTTAATTTCCACTTTTAGGACAGAGACATGCAAAGAGAACACCTAGGGCCTCGGGCTGCTCTGGCCACTTAGATACGTCCTCCAGGCGTGAAACCAGTGAGGAGCAGGGGCTTACAGTGACAGTTTTTGAAGGCATTGCCCTAGACAATAGGAACAGCCTCATCAAAGCTCAAATCTGTCAATTCCCTATGGGACTATCGACCCAGGGATTTGAGAAATCACCCCACTTTTACATGCTAGTTACTGAAGCAGACAAATACGGTACCTGGGACCCTTTCTGTCTTAGCTCTGGGATGATTTCTTGCCTGCCCTCTTGGGTGTTGCTACCAGTGATACTTGGTTACCTGAGAGAGTCTCGGAGTTTAGTGGGTGATGTGAAGATCTGTAGGAATCAAATAAAATGACTTTATTTTACTTTTAAGCCAAACAAAATTTAAAATAAGATTTCCATAGGAATTAATTATTCATATTTGGTTTGTAAAATGAATAAGAGTCCCAGGCTTCCCCACACCCTCTTTCTGACCCCTACTGTCCCATATGCTTATTTTAACACATGACTTAGGATCTGGACATTTAGTTACCATCGTGAACCTGTGAACATCTCTCTGTTGCATCTCGGGAGTCACCGAGCCTGGTCTGGAAGGGACATCTTCACTGCCTGAGCAGTGAGTCGACTGTCCGACCTGCCAGGCACAGCGGAGAAGATGCAGCCCCACACAGGAAGTGTGTGTTACCATGCTGTGAGAATGTGAGCCAGGACCTTGATGGTGACCTGTGGGCAGTTAGGGAAAACTTGGACTACACTTCCAAGTGTCCCGTAAGGAGGTGCTTCCACGGGCTGCTGTGTCCCTGAGTGCTTGAGACTTGCTGGGGCTGCTTCCCATCTCCTGGGATGGCACAAGGACAGTCATGCCCACCATGAAGTGCTTCATCTGTAGGCATTCTCAGGCACCTGTGGAATGGGCCATGGTTGTATAGTGCAGGGAAAGAAGGAGGGAAATGTTCCTAATGTCACTTTCCCCGGGAGTACACAGGACACAAACTGTGCCTGTGAACCTCTGTGTTGGGGCCTCCTTGCAAAGAGGCTGTGCACGCTCTGAGCCTGCCCCTGGGAGGGTGTGAAGGTGGTCCTAGAGAAAGCCAGTGGTGTTCTCTGCATATGTGAATGGTGAAAGTGACATACAGAGTACAAAGAAGGAAGGGAGTGAACACAAAAGGTGCTTGAGTACATTGGGCCCAGGGTAGCAGTGGACTGATCCAGACACCAGTCCATCTTCACTAGCCTTGTATCCATTGGCAGTGATGACATGGTAACCTGAGTAGTTACCTTGATCCATGTAGGACCTTGATCCATGCCCTGTCAGAGACATGACAACAAGGACATCACTGGCCTCAGCCAGGAGAGGACTGGCATCGTGTACCTGCTTAAGCTTTCACAGCCCCAGCTGTCAGTAGCTGCTACTGTGCACCTTGGGCAGCCACCTCTTCATGCTTTGGTTCATTCCTGGTGTATAAGCAGGGTGTGGAGAACATGAAATGAGATCTTGCAGGGGAATAGCTGTCACATGGTCACTGTTGTGTAGGGTACGGCTCCTTACAGTATTGGCTGACAGGACAGTTATGTATGGAAAATAGCAAACAACTGAGAAGCAAAGGCATTGAAGACAGGAGCTTTTCCAGTTGCTTAATAGGATGATGAATCTTTGGAAGGTATGGTAGGCTTGTCCATCCCAAATGAAGAGGATAGAAGTGGCTCCTCAAGCTTCCCTGTCCTTGGCTCCATGCCTGTCTTTTGCTTGGGAAATCCAGGCCCCACCCTGGCCAGGCTGAGCCCTTGCATGCCAGCCTTGGCCACAGGAGCTGCAAGTATCCCCTTTCTGTTTCAGACACCTGGTATCTGACACCACTGGTCTGCATCGGCTTCATGGCTCTGATCCCCCTGTGGGTCCTCATTGCCAAGCAGAACCCCCCAGTCATGAAGATCCTAAAGTTTGGGTGGTTTCCAATCATCCTCGCCATGGTTATCAGCAGGTGAGCCTGAGTAAGGAACCCTGCAGTGCTACTTCCTCTCCCCCAAGAGCCTCAGTCTGGAGTGACATGTAGCCTGGACTCCTGCACTAACTCCCAGTACTGGAGAGTACCAACTCTATTCTCAGTGAATCCTGGACCTCATTCATTTTCACAGAAGCCACCCTGTTTACAATCACCAGCACCAGGGGCCAGGCTGGGAGGTCAGACACATCCTCTGCAGTCCCAGGAACCCACCACATCGTTGTACTGTGAGACACTGGCTTTCACAGTCCGGGGCTGGCCTAGACCCCTGCTTAGACTGCAGGGCTCCTCATTATAGCCTCATGGTGACAGCTAACTCTGGTCACTGTCCACACCGTGGCTACTGGTGGGATCTGGAGGACTGTGGGGTTAGTTCCCTGTGGACTTTTAAAGTCTTTAGGGGAACCCAGGTCTGCTTCACTCCAGCCTCACTCTCAAGGCCTCTTTCCTGCTAGAAGCCTTTGATGGGGCCACCGCTGTCCATTCTGTCATAGAGTTTTAATCTGAATTCAGGGAAAAGAGGTTGTAGTCCAGATATCTTTGCTTCTAAAAGGTTCCTGGGCTCCTATTCAAATCGATCTGCCTCGCCAGAGTTCTCAGAAGTCCAAGGGGTGAGCAAACCTTTGCTAAACTACAGTGCCTGGCGGCAGCAAGGTCTTGCTGCAGCAGTTCCCGAGAACAGGGCCATGAAGTGATTCTGTGCAGGTTGTATTTCCTGCTGAAGCCCAGCTCAGTCATGGGTCAGGAGCCATCCAGTGAGGGAACCCAGCCAGCTGCACAGCCTCCTGAAGCCATGCATTTATTTTGTAATGAGTTGTCATTATTTGATGGGCCTTGTGGAACAGTGAAGACTCAAAATGGGGATGGGAAAACTGGGCACAGAGGACCTGGGGAGGTCCGCTAGGCTGCAGCAGATATTCTGTGTAGGGAAAAGCTGAGCCTGGGAGGGCAGGCCAGTGGGACCATCTGCATAGAGAAGACTGGCAGGGCCTCTCTGAATGCCAGGCCTGCTCATTTGACTGCTGTGTCTGCTCTCTCCTCAGTTTTGGAGGGCTCATCCTGAGCAAAACCATTTCTCAGCACCAGTACAAAGGCATGGCCATATTTACTCCTGTTGTATGCGGTAGGTGTCTGACATGGTTCCCCTGGGGTCCTTGGCTTGGGTTGGTCCCTTGGGGCTGGTTGGGCCTGAACATCAGTCCAGCACTAGGCCTCAGGGGCAGTTATGGGGCCGCTGGAGCTGGTTTGTCTCAGATGAAAGGAGACCCGAAGGAGGTACTGCACACTGTCTTCAAGGGCACCACCAAGACAGGAGCTTTCCCAAAAGAGATGAATCCCAGGCCTAGAAGGCAGAGTTTAACCCTGGCTTTGTTGGCAACTGCAGACTGAATGTGGCCCCTCAGAACTAAGGTATTGGGCTCCTGTGGGTTTTCAAGGGTTCACTAGTGCCATTGAAACTCAGATATTTACACATACAAAGCTGGGTTTCTGTCTTCACCTTAAAAATGAAGGCTATGCAATTCATGCACACACCCAAAGCATCTATGGATGTGGACCTCTGTACTAACAGTGTGGAGTCCCCAGACAGGGACTCAGCACACAGGTTGAAGCTCAGTAGTGAGAAATGGCTTTGCCTGGAAATATTCAGGCCACCAGCCATGAGAAGTGTCTGTGCTTGTCACACATGATCACCTTTCCCTGTCACCTTCCACTCTGGGAGGGTTTATATTCTAGGCCTACCCTGATGCAGGACCTGTGTTTCTAGTTTGCTTCGATCTCTACCACTTCCTGTTGTCTGGCATTTGACTCCATTCCTTAATCATCTTCTATACGCTATACCCTATGGGCATTTGAATTGATGGCCCTTCTTGATGTCTGGTATCTCATGAAGCTCTGAAAACACAACCTGCCAGTTAGTAGAAGAACAAAGTGTGCTAAATCATTGCCCAGTTTGATTGGTCCCCAGGCCTTGGCCTTCTGGGACTGCAGAAATGGGCTTCACAGCTCCTTGGGCAGACCCTGAATATCTACAGCATCCCCTCCCCTACCCTGAGTGTGATGGCGCCTATGCTTCTTTGGTGGCAAGTGCCCCGCCCACATGCTTGCACCTGCAGAGCCCCACAGTAACTGGACATAGGACAGCAGCAGATGGCAATATGCTTAGAATGTCCCTCAGATGTCAGTGACTCATCTGTCTTTGGAGGCCAATCAGACAATTTGAGTAGGTTAAAAGGCAAGACAATAGCTGCATAGTAACGAATGGTGGGGACTGGGGCGGCAAGCTGCAGATCCCAGTGCTAATGTGAAGGGAGTGGTGCCTGCCTGGTCAGCTCCAGCCAGGTGTGGCCTGGTGGGAAAATAGATCCAGATTTGGCTTATTAAGAGAAGCCTAGAGTCTAGATTAAAAGTGTAATTTATAAATGCTCCCGATTAATTTGAGAGTTTCCCAGACTCTTGTAAAAATCACTTCTGAGCCAAAGAAAATCAATCTGCAGCCATCCTCTGCCTGCAGACTGTTTTTTGCACCCTCTGGAACCAGCCACATGGTTGGTCTCTGCCTTAGAAGTCACTGCAGCACGTCCTGCCCAGTTAAGAAAGGTTCTCCATGGGGCTGAGGTCATAGAAAAGGGTCAAGCCTCAACCCCTATCAGCCGCCTCCTAAAGGGAACCATCTCCCAGGCATGCTCTATCCTTTTGCAGCACCCAAGTCTGCTACCAGCAGAAGGAGCTGAGCATGGCCTTTGTCAGCTGGGCCAAGTGGCCCTGACAGAGCTCAAAACCTTTTTCACACCTGTGGAAGCCAGGAAGCTCAGCAAGAATTCCAGGGAGCAAACGCACTTGGCATCTTCTGGGGCTCCTGATTCTGCCTCCAGTCCTGTCAGTGTCCAGCACTCCATTCATCCACTCATGACCCTCAGCTCGGTGAATTTCCCCACAGACAGCCCTCCATGCACACAACCAAAGCATCTATGGATGTGGGCCTTTGTCCTAACAGTGTGGATGTGGAATCCCCAAAGAGGGACTCAGCACACAGACTGAAGCCCAGTAGTGAGAAATGGCTTTGCCTAAAAACACTCAGGCCACCAGCCATGAAAAGTGTTTATGCTTGTCACACATGATCACCTCTCCCTGTTGCCCTCCACTCTTAACCACTGTTCTCTTCCTGCCCTTCCCTTTCTTTTCCTCAGTGATTCCCATCTGTTGTCTGGCTCCTGTCCAGTCCCATGGCCTTGCGGTCTAACGTAGTTTCCTGGAGTGGCTTGCTGAGTGTTTATGTCTACTCTCCCCTCTCCTCATCCTCACTCCTTTCTTGTTTTTCCTCCCCTTATTTTACCTCCTTCCAGCCAACAAGTACTTACTGAGAACTGAGAATCTGCTTTGCCATTTAAACTTCCCTAACTGTAAGAGGTGCCAGCTGTCAAAGTGATACCCAACTCAGGAGGTCTGGACCACCTTACTGAGTGCCAAACAAGATCAGGAGGAGGGAAGGAGATGATACCAGATGCTGACTCAATCTAGGAAGGCTTCCTGGAGAAAGTGAGCTTATGATAAGAGAACTCAGAGACTGGTATAAAGAATGAGAAGCTGGATCTTTTTTCTCATTGCAGGTGTTGGCGGTAACTTGGTTGCTGTTCAGACCAGCCGGATCTCCACTTACCTGCACATTTGGAGCACTCCTGGGGTCCTACCTCTCCAGATGAAAAAATTCTGGCCTAACCCATGTTCTACTTTCTGTACCTCAGGTGGGTCTGGATCTTCCAGAGGCCATGTGGCCATTTCTTTAAACAAATAAAAATGTGTGTCATTTGAATGTGGGGTTTGCAGCAATGGCTGCCTGAGGCCAGTCCAACCTTAGCATAGATCACCTTCTAGGCCCCAGCTCCTCCTCTGAGGTACTTGACTACCTAGACCCGTCTGTCTGTCTTTCATTCATTCATTCATTCATTCATTCATTCATTCATTCATTCAAATATCGAATGCCTACTAAGTAGGGGGTCAGGTGTCAGTGGTGAAACAGAGATGGCTGATTTCTTGCCTTCATGGAGTACCAAGACCAGAGGAGCAAATAAACATAAAACATATGAGCTCATGATTACAAGTTGTGATATGTTCCAAAAGACAAAAGCACAGGGTGCAATGAAAAAGAATCAGAGGATATACGCGGGCTTGGAGTTAGAAAGCTCCTCTCTGAGCATGATCAGGGCTTGGTTGGAAAGAAGGGTCTTGGGGAAGAAGAAACAGTCTGAGCAAAGGCTCAGAGGCAGGAAGGGGCTTGGCGAGTTTGAGCACCTCACAGGCTAGTGACACCAGAGCATAATGAGCAAGAGGGGATGAAGGAAGTTGAGGCCAGAGAGAGGAGGAGGGAGTGCTAGAGGGCCTTAAAGTTTGAGGATGGAGTTTGATTCTATTTTTGAGAACCACTGGAAGCCATTGGAGGTGTTTTATCTTTTCAGAATGAGATCTTTTCTCCCACTGTATTTCATTGAATTATTTCCTGTTTCAGGAAATACCTTTATCCTCTGGTAGGGGAGCAATAGCACATCCCAGAAGGATATTTTTGCTGGCTATTATATTACAGGTTGGTTTTTACTTCAACACTTGAAAATTTTGCCACTCCCTTCTGACATCTACAGTTTTGATGACGAAACTGCTATCATTTGAATTGAATTGCCTTTGCCCGCCATGTGTGAATTGCTTTTGGTGTATTAAGTATGGGGGTGTTTCTCCCTTGCTTATTTTAAGACTTCTTTAGTTTTTAGATGTTGGATTATGATATGATTTAATGAGGGTTTCATAGGGTTAATTTTATTTGTTGTTTGGTGGCCTCCTTAGATAGGTACAATGAAATCTTTTGCCAAATTTGGGGAATTTTGCACCATTACTTTTAGTACTTTTTTTAGCCTCATCCTCTTCTTTCCTTCTGATATTTTACTGACATAAATGTTAGATCTTTTGTTATTGTCCCACAAGTCCCTTATGCTCTGTTTAATTTTTTTCGGTCAGTTTTTTCTCTATTTTTATAATGGCTAATTTCTATAATTTTTTTAATTCAAGTTCACTGATTCTTCTCTCTGTCCCTCTTCATTCTGCTGTTTATTCATTAAGTTACTTTTTCTGGTTATTTTTTTTAACTTCTAAAATTTCTATTTGAGTCTTTGTATCTTCTTTTTCTTTTCTGTGACTTTATTTTTTCACTTGTTTCAAGTGTGTTTGAGATTTTGTGTTGAAGGATGTTTATAATGGCTTCATTAACATATTCCTGCTGGCTTGAACCCCTTGTGGTACATACATGACTGTCCTATTGGGTGACTTGTACTACTGGTGGTACAAATGGATCTTATCACTTTTATAGGTCTTTTTATTAATGAAATTAACAGAAAGCCACCCAATGGGACAGTCATGCATGTACCACCGGTGGGTTCAAGCTGCCTGGCAGCAGAAGTACAAATTATGGCCTCGTCGTAAATGCGTTAAGGTTGTTTTTAGGTAATTCTGACATCTCTGTCATCTCAGTTTGTTGTCTGTTGGGTTGTTTTTTCATCCCTATTGAGATTTTTCTTGCTCTTAGTATGATGTGATTTTAGGTTGAATCTGGATATTTTGGAGAAGTCTATGGATCTTATTTAAATCTTCTGTTTTACCTGACCTGTGCCGTTGCGGGAAAGGAAACACACTATTTCCTTGTTGCCAGTCAGGGGTGGAAGGAGAAGCATCTTGTTACTGCCAGGCAGTGTGTGAGTCCAGGTCGCTCACTGGGCCTCCTCTGACACCAAGCTAGCTGGGAGGGAGAGGGATGCTTTGTCACTGCTCCTCACATGGCCGTGACTGACACAGTGGAGATAAACTTTCTGAGTCTCCACCTTGCCTTCTCTATGTTACCTCAGCCACGGAGGGGAGAGTCACATGATGCCTGGATGGAGAAGGAAGTTCAGATACCCCCGTCAGCCTTTGCTGTGGAAGTAGGGCTGCAGCTTTTCCTATAGTGTTTGGCCAGATAATAGTGGTTACTGCCTAAACGTTCTCTGCTTTGCTAGGCTACACTTTTCTTCACCCTTGGCGGAAGAGATCAGATATTGTTGAGTCTCTGTCTACTGTCATTGGCAATTCTGGGCTGCCAAATTTTGTAGGACCCAGTCTGAGATACATAAGAACAAATTAAAATCTTCAGGAAACTCACACTGTGTTGCTTATTGGCCCCTAGCCAGCTTCCCTTTTCTCTCCATCTTTCAGAATCTTTGTTTTATGTATTATACGGGATTTTTAGTTGTACTTAGTGGGAGGGATAGGGATAGGAAGATGTGTCTGTCCCATCTTGTCCAAAAATAGAAGTCTCAGTTATCCAATTATCCTTTCTTTCTTGGTTGGTTGGTTGGTTAGTTTTTGCCCGGGCCGAATTCATAGGCTACAATGCTGTTTCTCCCTCTACCTCTTAGGTTGCTTGGATTACAACTACACAGCACACACTGTACCTGGCTCCCATTTTTTCTAACTTGTCATTTACGTACAGAAAACCATTTGTTTTTCTGTTACTTATACATGAAGCATTTTACTGAATTATTGCTGTTTATATGTAGGTTCTCTATAGGTTTCCTTGAGTTTTCATGCCACTACCTCACACTTCAAGTGCCACACTACAGGCTATATACTGTTTTGCTTATTTTGGGGGACCATTTTAAAGATTTTTTCTTCTGTGGTGCTGGGAATAGAACCCAGAGCCTCACATATGCTAGGCAGGTGCTCTACCACTGAGCTACACTCTAGCCCTTAAAAAAGACGCTTTTTATTCATCGTCTATCATTTCTCATTAGGAATAGAGCTCTTACACATTCTTATCTTCTCTCTGTATCTTATCTTATGGTAGGCATCTTAGCTTTTAAGCTACATATGATATTCCCTTCCTTATTTTGTTGACATATGTTATATGAACTGCGAGGTGAACAGAGACTTTTTTGAAACTGGTTCTTTTGAGAAGTCGGTCACGATCACGTGTTGCAGTTTAACGTGTTCACAGCAGGGCTGTAATTTGTGTACCTCACTGCCAGGTGGCTTAAACCACTGGTGGTGTATACATGACTGTCCCATGGGGAAGCTTTTCATTAATTTTATTAGTAAAATGACTGATAAAAATGATTAGATCCATCTGTACCACCAGTGGTTTGAGCACCTGATGGGACAGTCATTCTTGTACCACCAGTGGTACAAGCTCGCAGAAACATGTTAAAACACTGTTTGTGTTGAACAGGGGGAATGACATTCATTGGACAGTCTTAAACTCATAGAGCAGAGGAAAATCTGGGGCTCACAAGCACACCTAATTGTACTGTCAAGGCCCCAGAGGCTTAGTAAGAAGAGGCTGCCCAAGGTATCCTGTGAGCATTCTGCCCTCCCCGGGTCACTAACGCGATGCCTGGGAGAATGTGGGAATGCCCCTTGACACCTGCGAACTCTTTTCTACCCTGAACTCCTCACATATTCTCTTTCCTCTGCCCAGAATCCTCTCCCAAATTAGATCTCAGCTTAAGTATTACCTCTCTGAGGGGTGTTCCGACCTCTAGAATTTCACCCATGCTCGTGTATACATTGTGTCTTGTCATGTCTCCGTAGTACTTGTCACAGTTTGAAATGACCTTTCTTATTTGTTTTGCATACTTGAATGTTATCTCTCTTTCCAAAAATGTCAGCCACATGCGTGTATTAGTCAGTGTTTACAAGACCTTGCCATGGCTGGGGCAAGGCTCCTCAAAAGACTGCACATGCTCTAAATTAGATTTAATGCAAGACACAGAAATTTACAAGATTGACCTACAGTGGCCAACCACAGAGTCAAATGTAGAACGGTGCAAAAGATCTGTCTTCGCACTAGAGATCCAAAGGATCCAGATGAAGGCCTGGAGCCCACAGCGGTGTCCCATGCAAGTCTGCATCCGGAGGATGAAGAATTTGAGACAGAAGACTGAGGGTCTGTGCCAGGAGGTTGAAGGGCTGGGGCTAGAAGCTAAAGGGTCTGCGCTGGCAGGCCGAAAGGCTGTGCTGGAAGCCGAAGAATCTGTGCCGAAAGCCAAGAGATGATGCGCAAGGTGAAGGGAAAGACCAGAGCTCCTCCAAAGAGAATAGCCAAAGCTCCTCCAAGGAAAATCAGCTGAAATCCTTCCCAGCCATTCTCCTTTTTATGCTGTTCAGACAACAATCCTCCTTAAAGTGGGTCTTCCACAGCCAGAACTATGCTGACTCAATTCAGCTGGGCATTCTCCACTGAGGTTGACAATCAGGTAACCACAGTGCAGCAAGAGACAAGATT
Source organism: Erethizon dorsatum (assembly GCA_028451465.1). Taxonomy (NCBI): domain Eukaryota; kingdom Metazoa; phylum Chordata; class Mammalia; order Rodentia; family Erethizontidae; genus Erethizon; species Erethizon dorsatum. The sequence goes on from CM051825.1 coordinate 45,019,738, forward strand.
GAATTCTCATCTGCTGGAACAGGTCACATAGCAGGGGATCAGTGAACACTTGTGGAATGAATAGATGAATGAATGTGGAAGCCTTATTGAGAATGACCACATGCCAGGGTAGCCTCTGCTGCCAGGAAGGTCATGCGGTGCTGTTGATTCTGTTTTTTCCAGAAATCAACTCCAAGTCGGCCCGAGTCCTGCTCTTTCTGGTGGTCCCAGGCCATCTGATTTTCTTCTATATCATCTACCTCGTGGAAGGTCAGTCAGTGATCAACAGCAAGACCTTTATGGTGCTGTATCTGCTAGCAGGCCTGATCCAGGTAAGGAAGACTGCAGCAGCAAAGGAGTAGCCTTCATTGGGTCACTTAGCTGGCAAGCATTGTCTCCTGTCCTAAGGGAGGTGCTGCATGGAACTGAGTGGGAAAGGGGTTCCACTCTTCCAGGGACCCAGTCAACTCGTTCAATCCATATGGCCTGGTCTAGACACAGAGGCTGTAGCATACACTACATACCTCACCCATGTGCTGTATGTACAACACACTGCACACTTCACAGTGTACCCTGCATACTGCACTCCGCTTGCCACTCACTCATCAGAGCAGCTGCCTGAGGAGGTGGTGCTTTCCCATGGAGCAGGCTGATGAGTGGGTCCAGTGATCCATGACATCATAGAGGGCAGGTGGGCAGGGATCAGGCTCCTGCCAGGGTGCTGCTAAAAGGCACACAAGGTCTTTGTTCAGGGTTAGATGGTGATGAGGACTGGTGAAGATTAAACTAGCACCTGCTTCACAGTGGCATTCAGCAGACTGCCATGATTCCAGCTGGCTGAAGTCCCCAGTGGGTCTGGGGCTTCTGAAGGGAGGTCTCTGGGCACTGGTGGGCAATTCTTTGGGGGTGTTGCTAGTACTAGGGACTGGGCATTTTCTAACCTCCCCAGGTTTATGGCATTTGCCATCATAGCATGATCCTGACCCCAAAAGGTAGGCCTGGGCAAGTCTGAGCAGTTGTCCTGAGTAGCTGCAGCATAGAGCTCCAGTTAAAAAGAAAGGAGCCTAGATGAAGTTCAGAGTGGCCATTGGACCCAACCAGGACTGTATGGACCTCCTTTGGCAACTTTAAGAAGAGCTAACTGACCAAAGCTCCAGGGAAGAGGGGCTCAAGCAAATACCAGTGGAAGTCCCAGCAAGGTCCTAGGAGTGGAGCCTGGTAAAGCAGAGAATGTCCCAGTTGGTAATTGGCAGAAGCTGTGTGTGGCACTTTGGGAGGCTAGTCCATTTGGTGTTGCTGAGTAACTTACAAAGAAAAGTGGTTTATTTGACTTACAGTTCTGGTGGCTGAAGGATCAAAACAGCATGGTGCTGGCATTTGATAGGGGCCTCCTGGCTATGACACATGATGGAGAAGAAGTGGACAGGGGACCAGCCATGCTCTGAAAGGGCACAAGTGTGAGTGAGGAAGCAAGACAGCAGGGAGGTCCACTCTTTTATAACAACCCCCTAATCCAGTCTCAGAGGACCAGACCCAATCCCTCCAGACAGTTTTAATCCATTCATGACCTAATCTTCCACTAGGCCCTACCTCTTAAAGATTCCACCACCTCAATATTGCCACACTGGGGGCCAAGTTTCTAGCACATGTCCAAGTGAAAGCAGACCCCAAGAGAAGCTTGAGGAAGGGGCTGGCTGGGGCTGACATGTCTACTTTGGTGTCTGCCCTGGAAACCCAGTTGGTATTTCTTGGCTCTGCTTAGCCTTCTGACTTGGTCTTTTGTGTCTGCTTGCTCTTATGACAGGTGACAATCTTGCTGTACCTGGCAGAAGTGATGGTTCGGCTGACCTGGCACCAGGCTCTGGATCCTGACAACCACTGCATCCCATACCTTACTGGGCTGGGGGACCTGCTAGGGACTGGCCTCCTGGCACTCTGCTTCATTATCAACTGGGTACTGAGGAGCAAAGCAGAGCTGGAGGGCATCTCAGAACTGGCCCCTGGAGCTCCATGACCGAGCCAAGCAGCTGCAGTGGCTCATAATTTTCCCTCACAGCAGGGTACAGAATGCTGTCTCTCCCATGCTGGTCCTCGGGATGGTTGAGAGCCCGCCTCTGCAGTAGCCTCTGCAGTGGCTAAGCAGACTCACACAAACTTTGACTTGGGTTGGTAGCCGAACCCTGAAATCAGGAGCCTTGCTTGTGAGTGTGGGAATGTGAGTTTGCACATGTGTGTGTGCAAAGCAGAGTGTTCAGGCCTGAAGACAGCTCAGGAAAAGGCAGGTCTGGTGTGCATGCTCTGGTTCACACCCATGCAGCCAGATTCAGATGGAGCAAGAAGGAGCTCCTTTGTGTCCCCAGGTCTCAGGACTACACGATGGCTTAACTGCTGTCTTCACTAGGTTCCAGCTCTGTGGGCCACACTGCTGGTGGCCGTACAAATGTGTTCACCCTCCTCGAGGTAGGCTTTGCTTTCTTCTCCTCTGCTCTCAGCATTTAAGTTTGTTGCTGCTTTCTTTTTATTTACCTATTTATTTGTTTAGTTTTTTTTTTTTTTTTAAATACAACTTTCTGTTTAGGTTTCAGTGATCAAAGAAGTGTAAAATAAAACAGATGGTATTGTACTTGGCCTTTCGCATCCTTAAACGTACTTAATACAACCAGGAGACTTGAGGTCTCCAAGAAAAACCCCTGGCATTTCTGTAATGTGGTATTTCTCAAACTGTGGTCTCCAGCCTAGAAACGTTAACATCACCAGGAAACTTATAAGAAGTACAACTTATTAACCCCACTCCACCCTAAGATTTGCTAGCACTCAGGTGATTCTCATACACACTCTGGAGAATCACTGCTCCAGAACTTTGTCCTTTTTTATGTTTTATTTATTTCTGATTGACATATAGTATTTGTACATATTTATGAGGAAAAATATGATATTTTGGTTCATGTCATCCTTTTTTTTTTTTTTTTAGAAGTATTCTCATTTCCTGTTACTTATTAACACCTGATAACAACTTTAGCCATGGTTTGGGCTAGGATTATTACCCTCCTATGGCAAAACATCTATTAATTCAGGTATCTTAATTCTCCCAAAGTCCTATGGCTAGTGAATGGTGGGGTCAGGATTTGAACCTAGGCAGTCTGGCTTAGACCCAAGCTAAGTGCGGTAAAGAGGTTTGACCAAGAAGGCAAAGCGTTTTCATCAAGAAATGGCATCTGAAGCTGAGCTCCAAGGGTGAGTTAGGAGGGAATTAGGTATTGTTTCAGGAGGTCTGGGGGAGGGAGAAGGTGGGAATTAAAGTCCATTCAAGGAGACGGACTTTATTATAGGTAAAGGTGAGGTAGGACAGTGGGCCCAGGGCTGAAGCTTGAGTTCCTGAAACATTTACTGACTAGGGGGGATTGATCCTGCAATGAGGAGACAGAGAAGAGATTACAGAAAAAAAAAGAATCAGAAGAGTAGTGTGTCCTGGAGACCAAAGAGGAAGGGTTTATGGAAAGAGAGTTATTGAGATCTAAGGAACCAAGGTCATAAAGATGTGCATTGAATTAAGGACAAGGGATTCCAATAGGGAGGACTATTGAGGAAGTCTTACAGACCAAGAGGCACATTAGTGAGGGAAAGAGGCATGAACTGGACTTTACAAAATGGAAATAAGAATTTTAGTAAGTTTGACCCTGCAAGGAAGGAGAGAACTTGGGTAGTATGAGGAATTGTGTCAGAACCAAGACTGTCACTTTCCATTCCACCTTGAAGGTTTACTGGGACCGACCTCTTGAGTTTTTCATGGCCTCCTTGCCACAGAATACAAGAATTTCATTGGCAAGTGTTCCCTTGATTTCTCTTTGATTTTGCATCTTTTATCCCTGACACTTGGAATCTGTCGTACATGGATCTTGTAGGAATTGACACAATTGCTAGCAATGGAATCCATTTTCTGAAGCCAGAGGCAAACTATCAAGAGAAGCTTTCAGAGAGTCTGTCCTGGTACAGAAATTTCAGCCTGATGTTTTGTATTGCTCAGGACTCTTGTTTACAAGTGACAGAGACCTAAACTCTGATTAACAAAAAAAAAAAACCCACAAAGATTCTAAAATAGTATTAGATGGATTTGGGCAAGAGTTAGGGATAGAAATAAAGTGTAGGGATGGGGATTAAAATCCTGAGGGTTGGATCCTGCTCCAGGAACAAAGTCAGCTTCTGGGATGAATTCAGCTACAGAGCTGAGGTCATGGGTCAATACATTTGTGAGACTGAGGGCAACACTGGAGGTGAATCTTGTTTCTCAGTTGACATCATCCGTCTAGCAAAATCCTGTCAATTTCTGGAATTTTTCTGGCAGGCTGAGGTCAACACTGGGTGTGAATTTTTCTTTGGGGAAGGGTAGTCATGACTATTTATACAGCTTTAACTTTGAAATCTTCGAGGATGAATCTGTGTGCAGATTTGAAATCATTAGAAATAAACCTAGTTGTGCAGATGAGGTTATCAGAATTATCCCTGATGGAGGGCTGAGGCTAGCACATGGGATGAATTTTTCTATAGGGGTAAAGTAATCACACATACTGAATGCAGCTGAAGGAATCCAGATGATCAGTGTAAGGATGACTATTACGGTAGGACTGAAATTATCTGGCTCTATCCAACCACAGTTATCAGGATTAAATGTACAACTGAGTGTGAGTTAATTACCAAGTATAAACCCAGTTCTGGAACTGGGTACCTCATTTGAGATGAACCTTGACCGAAGTCAGTGTCTGGTGGACCTCATAGTTTGGGTTTTAAGAGTGAGGGGTAACGGGCCAGTGATACAGCTCAGCGGCATAAGCGCCTGCCTGGCAAGCGCGAGGTCCTGAGTTTGGTTCCCAGTACCCACATAAAGGAAGAAAAAAAAAAGAGGAATAGGAATTGGGTCTGAACCATGGTCAAGGTAAAGAAAAACTGAAGGTTTTGTTTGAACGCAAGGTTCAATTAGACATCACAACCAGAGCTTTACTTGCTCTGGATGACGGTGGTGTCTAGTAAAAGTTCCCAATCAGAGTGAAAATCAAGTTAAGGTAGGAGCTTAGGGTGGGGTAAACTAGACAACCAACCAAGCAAAGTGTGTTGGAATTCATAAAACCCCATAGCTAACCAGTTGAGCAAGATGTTTCCTGAAAAGAGAAGGCATGTGCAGGACACGGAACCCCAAATGACTGCAAGTTTATAGCTCCTGAGTACTGTTCATGGAACCAATCAGCACTATTTCTAACCCTTCATTTGAATCTAGTGCTGTTCCCAGGATCAATCAGAAAATGCTATTCTTAATTCTGTGTTTACATACGGGCGTAACCACTCAAAAGTTATTGTTCCCAATGGATCCTTCATTTATATCTCACAAAAAGGACTACTATTAAACTTTGCAGTTTGTAAAGTAGCCAGGCCCAGTGCCACTCATCTGTAATCCCAGCACTCGGGGCTGAGGCAGGAGCATTCAAGGCCAAGCTGAACTACATAGACTGTTTTAAACAAAAAAAATTGTTAAGAAGACATCTCAAGATTCAGTAGTTATGGCCCTCATAACTCTAATCTTATCTCACACTATTTGAAACATTTAACTTGAAAAGGATTGGAAGCTGCCTGGCTCCATTGCACACCAAACCATCAAGAAGGACTTCTTTGGGGAGGAAGGAGGGACAGACGGTGAGATGGTCAGTGGAAGACGTAGGCCCCGCCCAAGTCAGTTTCCTGCCTATCTGGAAGCAGTTGTGGGAAAAGCATTCCAACTGGAGAATGTTTCCTTTCTAGTTCAAACCTGCCTGTGGGGACATCCCCATCACCATGTCTTATACACCCAGGCCTGAGCATGCTTACAAAGATTACAGTCCTGGCCTCACTCTTGTCATCCAGCAATAGTCTTGTTGCCTTGAGATACTTCCAGGCCAGTCCCTCCACTTCCGGGTCCTGGCTCCAAGTCCATTTCTGGCTAAAATGCCTCAGAGGTCCATCTCACCCTGGCTCCTCTAGTGGAGGCCACCTACTGCCTGGTTCCCCTTTTTTTTTTTTCCTCAGCCCTGGGATTGAACCCAGAGCTTAGTCAGAGCTATAGAGCTGCATCTCCAGCCCTTTTTATTTTTTGATACAAAAGTCTCACTACAGTCACTGTGTAGCACCGGCTTAAGTCTTCCTTCTTAAAACCCCTCATTATCACCTCTCTCCACTCCATACCCTGTCAAGTCCCCACTGTGGAAGTGGATCCTCACCCTGTGCCCCCAGCCTCCCCCTCAGAGCAGATGATCTCAGGAGATGAGTCTGGTCGTGGGATTCTGCAGTCCAGACTCATCTCCTGAGATTCCCCATCCTTGGCCCCTTGGGCCTGCCACTCTCTAAGCCTTGCTTGGTGGTCACCACCTCAGGGAGCCCCCTGACCCCAGACTGGGGGAAGTGACACCTTTCCTGTGACACCTCAAGTTCTGCCCAAATCCCAGCTCACCAAGTGTGCCTGCCAGGGTCTGTTTCATTTCTGCTGCCTCACAGGACAGTGTGTCCTTCCTAGCCAGTGGATATTTTTATGTGAATGTTGAGATGGGGTAGACAAAGAGGAGAAAAGAGACGACCAGATAAACTCAGGGAAACAGGAGAAGATGAAGGGATGGTTGCTATAGACTTGTACAATAAAAATGTGAAAGAGAATGGCCTGGGAAAGAAGCAGAGAGAAAAATGAAAAAAAAAAAGTTGGGGGGGGTGGTATCAGCAGAGAGACGGAGGAAAGCAGAATGAAGAAGTTGGCCTTGACCAGAAGAAGTACTATTTGGAACAGAAAGATAAATAGAAACTCATTAGCTGCTGATGGTTAATATTATCTTACTGGCAATTAAGTTTCAAAAAATTAATTGGGACACATTCAGACTGGAGCCTGCCAGTAAGGGCTTATAGGAAAGTGTGGTAGGCAGAATTCTCAGATGGCCCTCAAGATTCCTGCCCCAAATGTATGTGTTTTATGTAATCTCTCCCTTTGAGTGTGACCAGGACCTTGAGTATTATGGAACATTACTATCATGAATATATTGCATTCTATGACAAAAGGTATTTTGCAATGTAAATAAGGTTAACTTTGAGTTAATCAAAAGTACGCTATCCTGGGTGGGCCACACTGAATTGTATGAACCCTTCAAAGAGATAAACAGCTGCAGCAAAGATTCTCCTGCTGATTTGGAGGAAGTGAACTACCACAGTGTCTGGGAAAGGGTTAAAAATGAGAGTCAGCAAAAGCATATGTTTGCTGAAATTACCTTGGCTGCTGCCTTTCTGCAGAGGCTATCTCCCGAGAAAGGAATGTATAGACACACAGAGAACTGATCATTCCTTCACCAAGCCACTTTCGTCTGAACACAGCACTTGAGAAACTGAAAAACTAAATGTGATGCAACATTTTCTCTTTTGCTTGCCAAAGGCTCTGTCTCATGCAAGATCCTTCCCCAGAGGATTCCCCTTCATCTTTCGTGCTGTCTCCTGCCTCATTGTGTGGTAATATATTGTCTGACTATGCTCATATCTGCTGTACTTTTATAATAAACTTTCATCTTTAATACCATTATGTGGCTGTTCTCTCTTCATGTGGCCGAACCTCAGACTTCTGTGGCCACATATGTGTGACTTCTTGCTGCCACATATGGTTGGAGAGAGCCTCTGCAAGAGGATATGTGACAGACAGGAGAGGAATAACATTTTGCAGCCAGCATAAAGAAAGGTGTCCTTGGTAGAGGAAACAATATGGGAAAAATGAGAGTGTCTCACTATAAGTAGAGACCTCAGTCTTAGAGAAGTTATGCCCAAACCAAGTAGGTGATTGCTCAGAATTTGAATCTCATCTAATACCTACAGCTGTTCTGCTAATCATTTCCAGATGATCTTATCTAGAAGAGAATACAGTTTGTAGCAGTGTTATGCAAGGTGGATTGAAGAAAGTCCAGAAAGAGCCTGCTAAGGCTATTAAAGATGATGAATACACAAAGCAGATTTCCACTCTTGTCTCTGCTGTTTATTATAATTTTGGGTTGGTCATTTAACTTCTTGGAGCATCAGAGTCCTCCGTGAAATGTGGATGACAATGCTTATCTTAACAGGATTGATGTGCAGATTAAGCGAGAAAGTGTCCATCAGTCATCTAGCATCACATCTGAGATATAAGGGGTTCCTAATATATATGGAAAGTTAGAAGATACATGTTAAGTAAATGTAAAGACAGGTCCACTCCAGGAAACTTTTATTAGGTACTTAATAACATGGGTTTTGAGATGTATGTATATAACAGTTAACATGAGCTGTGCAAGGTAGCATATGCCTTTAATCCCAGCAGTTGGGAGGCTGAGGGAGGAAGATCACTGCGAGTTGGAGGCCAGGCTGGACTACACGGCGAGACCCTGTCTCAAAAAACAAAACAAAACGCAAAACAGAAACAGTCAACATGATGAAGCGGTAAACACTTAAAAAATAAATTTTAAAAATTCCACTTTATTTTTAACACAGTAATTATACATATTTATGAGGGTACAGTCTGGTAATTCAATACATGCATACAATGCATCATAAACGAGGGTAGTTAGCATTTCCATCTCCTTAAACATTATTTCTTTCTCTTGGGAACTTTCAAACTTCTAGTTCTTTTAAAAATATATAACAAATTGTAAACTATAGTCATTCTACTGTGCTGTACAACACTAGGATTTATTCCTCCTCCTAAGCCAGGGCCTTGCATAAGATGGGCACTCATTTTACCGTTGGTCCATAGGCCCCACTCCTATTTAATTGTATTTTTGATCCTGGCTATCTAACCTCCTATTGCCTCCCTCTTCCCCTTCCTAGCCTCTAATGACCACTATTCTACTCTCTTGAACAAGTAAGTAGTTTTAAGTGATGAATGCCAGTAAGATGTGGAGGACGCTAATTTTTAGGTCAAGTAAGGAAACGTACGCAGTGTTTCCCTCTATTTTTACTTAATGGTGAGCTAAATTATCACTGAATTGCCTAATAATGAGTTAATAGAAATTCAGACAAAATTTGTAGAGCTAATACCAAGACATACCAAAATGCAATAAACTATTTGGATTATGAACAACAGGAAACCACAAGTGTTGTGTTCTGAAACTAGTCCTGGCCCTTGCAGAACACCCACCAGGGTCCCTGTTTTGAGATGTAGTTCAGGCTGGCCTTGAACTCACTAACTGCCCAGGTTGGACTCCAACTCGTGGCAATCCTCCTGCCTCAGTCTCCCAAGTGCTGGGATTACAGGCATGGGCCACCACGCCCAGCTGGAGTTCCTTCTTTTGAATTTACAGGATAGAATCACCTTACCCTGGCTGCCTCAGTCTTCGCTCCTAAAGCCTAGCAGGGGATCATTTGCTCGCCAGAGTTCCTCCACCCAGCCTCTTAAACGGCTGTAAACTCAGGGGAAGAGCCTCCAGACTCGGCCCAAACACCCCCCTGCCCCCCCCGGCCCCTCCCCGGCCCGCCCCCGGCCCCACCCCGGCCCGCCCCCGGCCCGCCCCCGGCCCGCCCCTCGGCCCTGTTCCTCCTCCCAGTCGCCCCTCCGGGCCCCGCTCCTAGGAGTTGCACGTGCAGTTGTTGTGGTTTTACGTCAAAGAGACCCGGAAGTGCAGTCATTACGGGTCCCGCCCCAAAGATGGCGGCGCCTAGCGCACGGGGCGGTGAGCTGCTTCAGTTTCTGCTGAGTTTCTGATGGTAACCTTGACCGGGTCTGCGGGAGATGAACCAGCCGGGGTTCGTGGTCTCGCTGGTGGTGAGTGCGGGCGGGGCAGTGGGGTGGTATTGGGGCGGTCCTGGAGCCCGTGCCGGCTTCTCTGCACTTGCGCTTCGTTCCGGTTTTGCGCGGTTCTGCGTCCCGGGTCACCGACAGGTCTGGGAAGCAGCACGCGGCTGGGTCCCGGGCAGTCTCGGTGCCTGGTCTCGAGCCGTGTCTGTCCTGCCAGACGTCACAAAGACGGAACGAGGGCTGCTTGGCTCAATGTCTTCTGCATGCTCGTTTATTTAAAGAAAAAGGCGCCTCCAGTATACGTCATAGTCACTTGGGAATTAAAGAAGTATATGTATAAACAAAAAACAAAAACAAAGTCTGACTCAAATCGCTTACAGCCCCTCAGTCCAAGATTACGGTTGTCATTTTGCTTACTCTTTTATCTGTTTTAAAACAATGACGTATCCATCCATTCATTCAGTACACAGTTAATCTGCATATTCCGTTTCAAGGTTAGGCCTTGAACTATTCATGAGCACAGATAAGTTGGGGAGTCGATAGTTTTATTATTTAATTCCTTCGAAAAAATATGAAAGTCAACATGTCGCAACATCGAAAACTAAAAGCAAGAACAAAAAATCCTTTCACATATTTTGGAGCTTCATCAGGTCCAATAGAGGATAACTAGGTACAGCAGTGATTGGCTGGCTGTGCTTTCCTTGGGGAGCAGCGGGCAAAGGCAGATAATAAACGCATAATTTGTTGTTCAGGCTGGCCTATGTAGTTCAGGCTGGCCTTGAACTCACAGCGATCCTCCTGCCTCAGCCGCCTGAGTGCTGGGATTACAGCCATGCACCACCACGCCCGGCTAAACGCGTAATTTTTAAATGCCATTCAGCGCAAATGGAGGCCCCTAGCATTTATTAACTTAGGTAGCCAAAGTTCGGAGGCGTTTAGTGGAGATAAAGTGGTGAACAAGATAGACCTGCTCACGGGCTCAGGTTTTGGAGACAAAATAGTAAATGAGTATTGGGATAAATGACAGGTGGGTTATATTCAGGGCATTATGGGAATATGTGCAGGAAGGGTTGCCTTAGCTAGGCTTGCAGGTGATAGCTTTAAATTTAAATTTGTTGAGACTTGGATAAGTAAGGTCTACAGAGATGTAAAAAGATATGTTACCACTTTGAAGATGCTTTCCTGTCTAGCAGGTGAATTAGCAATAGTTTTGCCAACATTCCCGTGCCAGGAACTGGGATACATTGTTTATATATATTATTCCATTTAATTCTTACAAACAATTGAGATTCTACTTTAGTTTCCCAATTAGAACTGGGATACAGAGAAGTTAGATAATTTATGCAAACCCACACAAATACGACCCAGTTTATGTAAGTGTTGGTGCTCAGATTCCAGCCGAGGTGGTGCAACATTGGAGGCCGTTTTCCTAACTGTTCCTGATACAGTCTCTGAAAGTCGGCAGCTGCAGCAGTTGCAAAACAAAGTGCTAGGGTTAACAAAAGAATAATTTAAAAGTGAATATTATTAAGGTAGCATACACATACCGAAAAGTATTCTTTTTATTTTTTTAAATGAAGGTGAATCTGTTTCATGTTATGACAACATATTCCCAGAAGAATCTTTTCTTAGTTAATTATACATTTCAGTAAAATAAAGGGTAATGGATTAAGTGGGAGTCAGCTCATAGCATCTTTTTTTCAGTTAATTATACATTTCAGTAAAATAAAAGCTAATGGATTAAGTGGAAGTCAGCTTGTGAATTTTTCTTAAAAAAATAAAACTCAACTCTATTAATCCATGACAGTTAAACACCATAACTAAAATTTCCAAATAAGCACAAAAGGAGACAAAGCAGTTACCCTTTTTGCTCGATCCATCCAGAGGAAAATAGAAACTACACTTTATTAGCAGGTAAACTGTTAGAGTGATAGGTCTAGAACATAGTATACTAACTTTCAGTCTCAAACTGTTCTAAATGCTCATCATTAGTATGGCACGTTTTGGTCCAGATGTGGACTAATGCCAAGACAGATCACCATTTGTTACAGAAATAATTACTGTTGCTTTTAAAATTTTTAAATACATATATTATATATATATATATATTTTTTTTTTTTAAGCCATGTATACTTCCACACAAAGGCAGTTTTTTCCAGGAGGAATTTATAGGAAGCAGTCTAGGGTGTGCTGGGTAACATGAAGGTCTCCACGATGAGGTGCTAGGTCACACTGAAGAAAAGAATATTTTAAGATGTCATCTAATTCCATGTTAGCAGCCTGGTTCCCACAATAATAATAGTAATTGAATGCATTGAATGAATATGGTAACCACATCCTGATCATGGCACCAGTGTATCCCTCCATTACAAGCTGGTGGGCATGAGAAACCAGTGTGAGACCATTGGGATAGTTAAATGTATCAGAAATGTCGAAATATGTAGCCAGCACCATGTGGTGAGATACCCCTTCCACCACAATCATCTGCATCTGACCATAATAGAGCACACATTGGGTCCTCATATGGAACTACTTGTAAATGATCCAGAGCTCTTATATGATCCGATGTATCTATGGATGGAGAGAGGCCACCAAGGCGGAAGAATATCTGTCCTTCTACTAAAGCTTCAACTGGAAGATAATCAAACAGATTTGTAAAATATTTCCAAACATTGGCATTTCCAAATTGTCATTGATATTCATCATAAAAGCCATATACTTGGGTAATTTATTGACTGATAATTTCTTGTCAATGTTGTTCTGGATAACACGCCTTTAATGCTGTAAAAGAGTCACGGTCTTCGCGGAATAATAGCCCCTGTCTACATAGTCACCCAGGAATAGATAGTTGTATCTGGGGATTTTTCACTGATTCTAAAGAGTTCCATAAAGCCATGAAATTGGCCATGTGTATCTCCATACACGTAATAGGATAATGAACCTCTCACACAGTTGATTCTTTCGTTAAAATTTCCTTAACCTTTCTGCACAGAGTCTGTACTTGGTTCTCGTTCAATGTTTACACTCATTCAGCTGCTCAGCCCGCTGGTCCAGCTCTTTGATGAACACCTCGTTATCCATGGTGGCCCACTCCCCTTCCATGCTGCCTCTCCCGACATTTTTCCAATGTATTTGTATAGGGTTAAATTAGAATCAATGAGTGGAAGTTGCAAGAAGTTAGGTTTCTTTCCAGCTGAAGGAAAAATGTTTTATTCTTTCAGCACACCATTTAGAGGGACTACCTTTCCTTTCTCATTTTTCTTTTAACTGAAGAGAGGGATACTTGGAAATTTCTAGTGTTTGATAATTTAATTACATTTTTTATTACACAAAATTTGAGTAACATTAATGAAGTGCCAAATAAAAGAAAGATAAAACTTACACCCAAAATGATCTCACCTTTGTGAATCATGTATCTCCTAGCCATTTAAGCAGGTATATTGTTTGGCCTCTGCCCTGTTACTTGGGGTAGAATGCCTCAAAGATATGGTCCCTGCTTTCAAGCAGGCAGATGTTAAAAAGTAGAGGGCTGGGGTGTGGTTCAGTGGTAGGCTGCTTGCGTCGCATGCTCGAAGCCCTGCATTCAATTCCCCGCACTGCAAAACAAACAAACAATCAGGCCAACCAACCAAACCAAATTAAAACAAAACTAGTTTTGTTGCTGCAAATATAGATGCAGCTGTTCACTGAGCACTGTAACATGTGCTTATGCAGCTTTTTCATAGCTGAAGTCATGTAGGTACAATTTAGTATTCTGCTTTTAAAAAATACCTAAGTTCGGGCCGGTGAGATGGCTCAGCGGCTTAAGCGCCTGCCCGGCAAGCGCGAGGGCCCAAGTTTGACTCCCGGATCCCACATACGAAAAAGGGGCCGGTGATATCGCTTAGCGGCACGGGCGCCTCCTGGCACGCGAGGTCCTGAGGTCGACCCCCCGGTACCCACAAAAAAATAAATAAATAAAAAATACCTAAGTTCAAATCCAAGGATCATACAGGAATTTAAACACTAGCATTGCTGTTAGGTTTTTGAGTTGATGCTGAATTATTCCTGCAATGCCTTGCATGATTTAATTTTCTGTTGAGTTCATGGGTGATTTTTGTCCAGAGTGGAATTTGAGAGAGTTTTTAATTGATTACTGCTAGCGAAATATTTGAATTTAGAAATTTTAATATGTGAATTTATTAATTGATGTTAATATGTGAATGGAACCTTCAGTCTTTGGTAAAGACCTCCTTAGTTTTTGCTTGGTTTTTAATACTGACATGCTGATATTGGTATCAATAAACTTTGAAGGATATTTGTAGGATTCTAAAAATAATAGCTTATATATATTGATAGTAACATAATTCTAAAAACAATAGCTCATTTATATTGATAGTTGATTAAGAGCCAGGTATTTTGCTAAATATATAACAGGTTCATTTAATTGAATTTAATTCTCATTGAATCTTACTTAATTCTCAAAAACTCAAAAAGCATGATGAATACTATTTCCCCGCAATTTGTAGATGGAGAAATACAGGCTCAGAGAGGTGCAATAGCTTCCTAAGGAGACCCAGGTGAGATTGAGCCAGGTCTGTCAGTCAGACGCTAAATCCATGTTCTTAGGCAATTTTTAATCTGAAACAGTTTCTGGAGAAATGAAAGAATAGGCAAGTCAAATTCTACATCTATTATTGCATTCCTGAAAATTACTATAAAGTGAATACACAGTTCATTAGGAGATGACGATTAGAGGATTTTTGGAGAAGTCTCCCTGAATATGTCACAAACCTGTCAGTGTGGCTGCAGAAAGTGAAGAATAGCAGTGGACCAATAACTGTCTTTCAGTAGCACAGGTGCTGTAGCAAACCAGAATAGAGACAACCAGTGACTACTGTAGTTTTGGGTCCTGAGAGGGGTTAAAAACCATGGTGGAGAATATGTGGTGGAGCAAAGCTATTCACTCCATTCATGGCAGCAGAGAAGGAGAGGGGGAGGATTGGGGATTAATGCACTGATGATGTTAGTGCCCTCATGATCTACTCACCTCTCTAGGCCCCACATCTGAACCTTGCTGCACTGGGGATCAAGCCCTCAATGCATGAGTGTTTGGGGGACACTTCATGCTTAAACCATGACATGTAGGGCATGTATTTTCTCTGTGTCTATGATTTTGAGACTTTGATAAATTGTTATGCTATAGCACACCTTGCTGGTTATCTGAGTTATTCTGTTTATTTGGGTTTTGTCTACTTTTTAATTTACAGTTTTTCACTGTAAGCTACCGTAGATCTTGAAACTAGTCAGTTGTCTGAGAACATTAATTGATCACAATAAACTTCTCAGCCTAAACAGCAAAAGAATCTGATAGAGCTTCTTATACTTTAGTTGATGGCTTGTATAATTATGTACAAAACAATATTAATGTAAAATTAGAGGCATTCTATAACTTGTATATTTAAATCTTAAATATGTTATATGCCTAAATATATAGGTATTCTTATTCTTTAGGTTCTCTATTAGCTATTCTGTTTATGTTTTCATTCTCATGAATTTAAATGACCTTTAATTTATAGATGGTTGAAATCTATAGGAACAGTAACTTTTTTTTTGTTTGTTTGTTTTTTGTTTTGAGATGGGGGGGGTTCTCCCTGCGTAGCCCATGCTGGCCTCGAACTCATGGTGATCCTCGTGCCTAAGCCTCCCGAGTGCTGGGATTGCAGGTGTGTGCCACCATGCCCAGCTTAAATTTTGACTCGTATTTTACTAAATAGTTTGAATATGGTCATTTTTTTCTTAGAAGATAAGAGTTGTGATGAAAGAAGGTTTAGAGAAGCAGTGCATGTAAAGTAACCTAATAGATTAAGAGTAATTTATTGATTAAAATTTAGCAGCACATAGCAAGCATTTCTCTGAATCTTCACTTAAGAATGAAGAGAAAATCAGAGTAAAGTACAGAATATTTTTAAATTATCAGTCATATGAGACATTCACTTTAGGTTTTATATATTAAAGACAGGCAAATATTTCATTTACTAACTTTAATTTTATAAAAATTCTTTAAAAAATAAGTGAAAAAAAATGTCAAAAAGATGGCTTTTTTACTTTCCTATATTACCTGTGAACTTTTGCCCAGGAGTGAGAAAGGCTACCTTTATATCCAGAAAGCAAATCCACATTACAGGTTGTTCTCTTACTGTTTTTGTGATGAGGTTTCAGTAGTCATCTAGGCTGGTCTTGAACTCCTGGGCTGAGATCATCCTCCAGGATGCCCTGGCACCACGGGCACATGACACTACACTTGTACCTGGTTATTCTTTTAGTATCACTTGCAGCTCTCTCAGCACATCTCTTGCTCTTTCTAGTGACATCTTTTTAAGTTATGTGCCAAGTAGACCTGTGTGGTCTTTGAAGTTCTTTCATGTCTTTCAGGTTGATCATATAGTATTATAGTATTAGTAATTATGGTGATATACTTTTATAGTAAACTATTTTTAATAATTTACCTGTGTTGGTTAAAAATAAGCATTATTGGATTTCTCATCAGAGTATTTCATTTTTCCAGTTAACTCTTGCAGTGGTTTTATGGAGATGCAATATTTGCTAGGTATCAAGCTTTGCACCTGAGAATTTTGTAAACTCAAAGGATGGAAACAACTGAATTTGAACTTTGCCTGTGTATTTGAATGGTACTGATTCTTCTTTTCCTGTGGCATAGAATATATAGTTTCTTAATGTAAATTTTTGTATTTCAAAGAGGTAATATATTCACATTGTTCAGAATTCGGAAAAAGAAATTCAGTTAAAATTACTGTGTGGGAACCACATACTGAGTTTTTCTCTTCACATTTCTTCCATCTGCTAATTGTAATCTGGTTTTGATTCACATCTGTAAATGATGCCTTTAGTTACTGTGTATTGACCTTTCGTTGACACTCTTTGTGTTGATATTTTCCTGTTTCTTTTTTTTCCACTATAGTATAATCAGTTTTAAAATATTCGAAAGGTACTTCACTATAGTCCTGAGGCACAAACTTAGTTTTTAATCAGTTTTTAATTTACTACAGCATCTATAAAATAACACGATGCTTCTTGAGAGATGACTCAATTTGGCCAGCTCTTTTTAAAAATTCTCTTTTATTCACTTAATTTTAAAATTATGAAGGAATTCCCATATATAATGTGCAGTAGAGAAAATACTATATGAATATTTAGACGTGTGATTCCTAAAATGCAGATCTAGATAAATAAAGATTATTAGCTGTTTCAAATTGCAGGTCTCAATAAAAAGTTTTAATACAGATTCACTACCTGTGTTACAAAGACAGAAATGGAACACTGGGTCCAATATGGAAAGGTCACCAAGATAAATTGTTAAAAAAATGTTCAGTGCATGTTTTATATCATCTTCTATTTTATGTATATTTATATTTATATTTGCTTGTTATGTGCCTAAAGTAACTTTGGAAGGATACAACAAAAAAATCAATAAAAGTGGCTGCTTGAATTATTAGGATACAATACTTCGTACTCTTTCCCTTTCTGAGGCTCTGAGGCTTCATGGGTGTATGTGCATGTGAGGTGTTGTGGATTGAATCCAGAGCTTTGCACTGAGCTACAGCCCATCCCTTTTTTATTTTTATTTTTATTTTTTTATTTTTTTGTGGGTACTGGGGGTCGACCTCAGTACCTTGCACGCCAGCAGGTGCTCGTGCCACTGAGCGATATCACCGGCCCTTTATTCGTATGTGGGTTCCGGGAGTCGAACCCGGGCCCTCGCGCTTGCCAGGCAGGCGCGTACACCGCTGCCCTTTTTTATTTTTTAAGACAAAGTCTCATTAGGATTTTTTCTTTAAAAACATTTATTGAGGTGCGAGTATATTAAAAATTAATTTCAAATTTTTTTTTTTTTTAATCCAAGGTTTTTGCACTGAGCTGTATCCAAACCCTTTATTTGAGACAGTTCTACTAAGATGTTCTGTTGCCCAGGCTGGGCTTGAGCTTCTAATCCTCCTGCCTCAGCCTCCTAAAGTGCTGGGATTACAGGCATGTACTACCAAGTTTGTTTTAAAAATAAGTATAATTTGTTTTTAAATTATTTAAAAATTAAATTTAATACAAAATTTACAGTTTGCAAGTACAGCACAATTACAGTTATTTTCCTAGGAAAATCTCTGGGTTAAGGTAGTCCTTTGATTATTGCAAAGAAGTTTAGACTAAAAGAGATGAGAAATATGTTTGTCTTCAGAGGTAATGCTGATCTGAGAGTTACAAAATCTCCTTACATATTATATATTAAGGAGTAATACCTGACCCACGACCTTCACAGGGTTAAAGACTTCTTTCTTCCTATCTTTGTGCTAAAAGGGAGAGTGCTTATTTTATTGTAATCTCTTTTTTTCTTTCCCCCTTCCCCTTTTAAAGGCTGGTGGGGTGGCAGGTGCCTCTGTTGACTTGATACTATTTCCTCTGGATACCATTAAAACCAGGCTGCAGAGTCCCCAAGGATTTAAAAAGGCTGGTGGTTTTCGTGGCATATATGCTGGTGTGCCTTCTACTGCTATTGGATCCTTTCCTAATGGTAAATACTATATTGATATTTTTCACTGCTGTAAAGTCAAGATAATGGAATTTATTTTCACAATTGTGTGTATGTGTTGAAGTTTATCTTCTGAATTTATTTTCTATTCTTTAATCCATTATTTTTGAATAAGTAGATTCCATTCCAGTATGCTTATAATAAAAATGAGTAAGTAATCTTTAAACAGTGGGTTTTGGTGTTAAAAGTCCCATTCAGAATCCTTAAGATTTTATTTTAACATCAGTTCGATTAGAGTTGTGGTTCTGAACCTTGTCTGCACATTGGAATCTCTTGGGAAACTTTAAAAACTAAGAATGCCTGTGGCTCTCCCTCAAGAAATTTAATTGTCCTGGAATTTGCCTGATTATCAGGAGTTTTGGTAGCTTCCCAGGTGATTCTAGTGTGGAGTCAAGTTGGATAATCACTATCTTGGTGATGCCTGTGAACAGGTGAGTCTAAGAGGCATTCAGTTATTCAGTCTTAAATTGCCCTCAGATGAGCAAGTGTAGCTCACTAATATTCTCCTGGATACCCCCCTTCTAGTGTTTTTTGTTTTGGATTTAAAGTCATGTGATTTAAGGACCCTTCATTCTATAATCAGTATGATCTATTTTATTTAATCCACTTTTTGGTATGTTTTTCAGATACTTATCTCATTTTAATTGTTTACTTTGTGTGTGCGTGTGTGTGCATGCATGCATGTGTGGGTGCACTGGAGATGGAACCCCGGGCCTGAATCACACTTAGCAGGTGCTGTACCACTGAGTACGGTATATCCCCAGACTATGATGAGTGCATCTAGTGGCATGCCAAGGTGGACTAGACAAACAAGCAAAAATGACAACACAAATCCAAATCATGGCTCTAGGAGATTCATAAATTCTGGGGTTTGCATTCTCTTTTTTCAGGATAATCCATGGGATATTTTTCTTATGGTAACCTGACATTTATATATGCCCAATCTTTGATGTTAGATTTCACATAAGATTTGGAAAGAGAAAAATAGTGTTTCCATCTTTTTGTTTATCTCTTTCTCTTCTTCCCCCTCCCCCCAAGAGTCTGTAGAACAGCAAACTATTTTGGGGTTGTTCTTGAATTTTTGCATGTCTTAGTACTTTGGTCTTAGTTACTTTTCTTTCATTGCTGATACAAAATACCCAACACCCAAAGTTAAAGTAGGAAAGGTTTAGTTAGCTCACAGTCTATAGACGTTTCAGTCCATAATCAACTGGCTCCAAGGCAGGGTGGCACACGGCAGAGGGGCAACAGTTCATGGCAGCAGAAGGTAGCAAAAGCAACAAGAGGAGGGGCCTGACAAGACTCTTTTTGTCCCTTATATTGTAGACAGGCTACCCACCCTAGGGTGGGTGTAGCACTCACAGCCTTAATCCTAGCCAGAACTATGCCAAACCAATCTTAGACTGATTTACTAATCGCACACCCTTAATCCCAGCATCACACACTCTAGATTCAACCACATAGGCTTTTTCTGAAAAAGCCCTATGACTGCATGAGGCTTTGGGGGGACACAAGCCATAACAACTTTCAAGAACTTGTTATAACAAATCCTTATTGAGTGCCCACTCTGTCAAGCATGGTTTAAGTGTAGGAGAGGGCATGCATGTGTACCACATTTGTCTGTCTGGAATGACCTGATCATAAGGAGCTTAACTGGAGATGCCTGGGGCCAACCTTCAGCGATTGTGACTTAAGCTGTCTGAGGTGTGTCCTGGGCATTGGCAGTTTTAAAAATTCAGAATTGATTCCAGTGTGCACACTAGGTGGAGAACCTTTGAACTAAAGGATTACCCAAGCAAACGTCACTAAATCCTTTTCTTTTGGTGACCAGTTTTTAAGGGTTTTTCCTTCATATAAACTCAAATATTTTTCTTTTGCATATTCCACATAAGGATTATTGTGGGTAGGTGTAATATTAGCTGTAATATAGGGTACATGCTATTGTTAAGATCATAGGGCTATTTTACATGCTTCTCCCAGGAGTTCAGATATTGAATGTGATTTTTTTTCTGTGTGTGTGTGTGTGTGTGTGTGTTTATGTAGGTGGTGGTGTTCTTGCTTTACTTTCCTTTTTGACCACTCACAGAACTTTGGAGAGGGCCGGTGAGATGGCTCAGCGGCTTAAGCGCCTGCCCAGCAAGCGCGAGGGCCCGAGTTCGACTCCCGGAACCCACATACGAAAAAGGGGCCGGTGATATCGCTCAGCGGCACGGGCGCCTGCTGGCGCGCGAGGTCCTGAGGTCGACCCCCTGGTACCCACAAAAAAAAAAAAAAAAAAAAAAAAAAAAAGAACTTTGGAGAATAGAGGCTGCAGAGGAAGAACGCAAATCCTAGGGATTCAGAAATGACTTTTTTGGTCTTTCTACAAATTTTAAATGAGTTGAACTTTTCTTGGTGGTGGTGGCTGCCGCTGCTGCTTCTCCCTTTCCTCCTCCCCCACCTTTTTTTTTTTTTTTTTTTGTTGATGATACTGGGCATTGAATCCAGGGATCTTGTACCACTGAGCTATATCCCCAACCATTTTTTTTTTTTAATTTTGAGATGGGGGGGTTCTCACCAAGTTGCCCAGGCAGGACTTGAATTTGGGATGCTCTTGCCTCAGCCTCCCTCAGTGCTGAGATTACAGGCATGTGCCACTGTGCCCAGTTCATTTTGGATCCTTCCTTTCTTTTGCCAGTGGTTAAGGTTCTAGTCTAAGTATAGAACACCACTGTAATCACAATTACTGGTGACTTTTTTGAGAATGGATTCTGCAGAGGTGAGTGGTTGGGATGAAGGGGACTGAAGGTCAAAAGAAGACAAGGAAAGGGAGCCTTTATTCCCTTTTTAGAAGGGAACAGAGAGAAAACATAGTTTTTTCCATTTTATTTTGGACTAGAAGAATGTAGGAATTAACCCAGCCCTTCTTCTTTGCTTTAACTTGCTCAGAGCCTCACTGGAAACTTACAGTACCATCATTTTTAATCAGTGGAGCCTTTTTGGACACTATCTGTTGGGGCGGGGGGGGGATTGGAACTTACATTCCTAAGGACACAAAAATATATAGTCAGAAAGTTATAGAAGCTTAAAGTAGTTGACCTGGAAACCCATGGACTTTTGACACTTTCTCCTTTTCCCCAGAGTGGGTATGAGGTGGGCGTGGAGTGCATGTAGCTGCAATGCATACAGCTGAGTGCCATTAGAACTATTATAGCTGTACATTTAGCGAGTGGACCAGAGTGGGAAAAGCTGTAAGAACCACACACAGGACTAAACTATGTTTGCTACATAAGACTGCCAAATTGGTAATTACTCATCTATAGACAACATATCTCCTTATTTGGCATGGTACATATTTGTTAGCAGCCGAGGATCCTGTATAAACTTTTTTTTGGGGGTGGGGGGTACCGGGAATTGAACTCGGGACCTTGCGCTTACCAGGCAAGCACTGTGCCACTGAGCTATATCCCCGGCCTCTCCTTTATAAACTTTTTGACTAAAGAACTGATTTTCACTATCAGGCTATTTTCATGAGTGTTTCAGACTTGACTGTGATATGTTCCAATGTCCTTCAAAAGTTAAATTTGTCATTTCTTTATCTTTCATGCCTAATCTTTTATGGCAGTGATAAACATCTTTTAATTAACAGTACATAGCATATTTTAAAGCCCTCATGTGCAGATATGATTAGTTTATGGTGATAGAGTTAGCTTTTTTGAGATTTTGATTTGTAGTTTTAATTAAATAGTTGATTGTTTTCTTGTGAAATTGATGTAGTAAAAAATAGCGATGGTTGTTTTGAGTAACCATCAATAAAACATAGCATAGACATTTCATTTAAGTTAAGGTATATGTATACACACAGATATATATATGTTTTAATCTATATACAAATAGATGATTGTGTAGATGATTGTTTTAGACCATATATAATGATAGTTTGGATCACAGAAACCTATATCCTGTTCTGAAAAGTTGACTAGCTGGGTGTGGTGGTTCAGGCCTATGATCCCAGAACTTGGGAGGGTGAGACAAGGAGGCTCACCATGAGTTCGAGGGCAGCCTGGGCTACATAGTGAGTTCATGGTCACCCTGAACTCCCTAGCAAGACCCTGTCTCAAAAAAACAAACAAAACAACTGAACAGTGGTAAGTAACTTGCCAGTACAGCATGGAAATGCTGGGTTAGCTGATAAGCTCTCAGAGTAGGAATCGTGTTTGCATTTTTCTAAGTCCAGGCTTGGGCATATAATATGGGCTCTGTAAATTCTGAAATAGAGTGTGAGGATGGAAAAAAAAAGTATGCATTTATTATCTCTGTTATCTCATAATTTAATAATTACTGTCAGACTTTTTTGAGAAATAGTTTTATATATATTTTAACTTTGTAAAATATTGGCTTGTTTTTAATTTCAGCTGCTGCATTTTTCCTCACCTATGAATATGTGAAATGGTTTTTGTACCCTGATTCATCTTCATATTGGATGCCTGCGAAGCATATGTTGGCTGCCTCTGCAGGAGAAGTGGTAAGTAACAAGTTATATTTATGAAATACTTCAGAAATGCAAATAGTGCATGCATTTTTGGTACAAATATTTATTGTTTAAATTCATTTTTAAGTGACTCATAATATGATAGCAATTGTATGTATTTATGGGGTACCATATAATGTTTTGATACATGTATACATTGTATAATGTTTAAATCAGGGTAGGCATATTTATTGCCTCAATATTTATTATTTCTTTATGGTGAAATTTATTTCATTAAAAATTCTTTTTTAAATTATGACAGTCATAAATCTCAAAAAATATAACTGGATTAAACATGACAAGTTATAAAAGCTAAAGTCTAAGGATCAAAGAAAAATCCAGCTGTGTACTACATGCAAGAGACAGTTCTAAAGCATGATTACACAGAAAGAATGAAAAAGATGGAAAAAAAAATCCTTGTAAATTGTGTTTGTTTTGTTTATGTCAACACAACTGAGTTGGAGCCACTTGTCCCAGGATTTCTTCTACACGATAGTTTAAAGTTAAGTCAGCCACAGAGAGATTGGCAGAAGATTCATAAGGTAGAAGGGAAGCGGCGGCTGCGTTTGTGCTCCGAAGGCAGGGTTGGACACTGTTGCAGCTGCTGCCTCTCACTGAGCTCTGCTGGCTTGCTGTGTTGGCCTCTGGTGTATTTCTTGAGGACCCATCTTTTCCTTTAGCTGCTCCAAATTCCGGGTCAAGTATGTGGGCCCTGCAGTGAAAGGTGCAGATCTTTACTACAGTGTGTCTCCTGCAGGTTGGTGAGAAATAGGTACAGTGGTACCTCGGTTCATAAACTTAATTTGTTCTATGATTTTGAAAAAGATGGGCACGTTTGTGTCTGTGTGGGAAAGATGGCTGCCATCGTGTTTGTCACCTGATGCAGAGTTTGCAAACAAAACAGTGTTATGCCAAACACTTCTGTTAGTGAACCACATTGTTTGTGAACAAAAGCATTTGTGAACTGAGGTACCACTGTTTGTGTTCTGGTTTTCCTTGTTTTTCTCCACTTCATCACCATCTTTCCTTCCAGACCACCTGCCCTCTGATTTCTGTTCCAACAATGGATACAGAAGCAGCAGTGCCATACAAACTGCCTAATCAGCTCCCATGATTGTGGCCAAGTCTCTTTTATAAATCTCTCTTGTCAGTACTTATAGTTGTTTTTCCTCTCTTAAGAAACCCTAACAAATACAGAATACTAACTGAAATAGAGCTGCTAGAATAATGTTAGTATTGGGCAAAAAAGACTTAAGGCAAAAAAACAAAACAGAAAGACCTGTATACAATGATATAAGGAACGTTTCTCCTGGGAGCTATAACAAGCCTGGAGCTATATTGAATAAAACAGTCTAGGATTACATGAAGGGAAAACTGAGGAGATATGATAAGGAGAATGATAAGGATAATAGAATGATAAGGAGAATGATAAGGAGAAATCAAACTGTAGTCTTATTGGAGAAAGTCACATCTCTTTCTGAAAGCATTAAGACTGGGCAGGCATAAACTTATTAAGGCCATGGAAGATTTAAACACCACAATGGACTGGTCTAATGGATGTATATAGAACTCTGCACTCATCAGTTAAAAGTATGCATTTTCAAAAATACTTTGAAAGTTAACAAAAATGAACAACCCCATAGTCTACAAAATAAGCCGCAACAAATGCTACAGAGGCAGTATTATAGAGATCATTTTGAAACAAAAATTGAAACAATGTCAAAAAGATAGCCAGGCTATCTATACCATGTGTTTAGATCAAAGAAGAAATCATAATGTAAATAATAAAATATTTTAAATTAAAAAATACATAGTTATGGTTAAACAACAACCAATCAACCAGAACTAATGCAGAGGAGAAGGGTATAATGAAAATGAGTTTTTCTACTCCTAACTTACCTTTCTCTCTACCCTTCCTGCCTGATACTAAGATACAGCCTCTATTAATGTTATTTGTGTGTATCCATCTAGAAAGTGTCTACTTTTTACTAGTGTTATTTTTAAACCACACGGTCTGACACTTCTGTAGGCTTATTTAATTTAAACCCCTAGCCTTGCGATAGATAGGTGCCTGCCAGGATGGCTACATGTTGTTCATCAAGCAACATCTTTTTTATTTTTCTAATTAGAAAAGCAGTGCTGTGTTTGCATTAGAAAACTTGAAAAACAAACCTTTGTAAGATTAATGTAAAAAAATTATGATATATTATAGTTTTGTTTTCTATGTATTTTTATTCTGCTAGGAAATTTGTTTATTTTATTTATTTTTTTTTTTTGTGGGTACCGGGGGGACGACCTCAGGACCTCACGCGCCAACAGGCACCCGTGCCGCTGAGCGATATCACCGGCCCCTTTTTCGTATGTGGGATCCGGGAGTCGAACTCGGGCCCTCGCGCTTGCAAGGCAGGCGCTTATGCCGCTGAGCCATCTCACCGGCCCTCTGCTAGGAAATTTGTATGACATTCTATAAACAGTTTTGTGACCCAACATTCTTTTTCTTTTTTTTTTTAATTTTAAAGAGAAAAACCAATAAAAACAATGATACGAAATTTCAAAACAAGATAGCAGGAGAGTAACAATGGTTGGTACATTGCTTATTGTTATCTTCAAAGTAATTGCTCAGATTATAAGATATAGGCATGAAAAATTGATCAAATGGTATAAGCACAAACCTTTCTTTTCAATGAACTAATAGAAATTAGTAGTATAGCTATCTTAACTATCTTGCGTGTATGTATATGTGTATACACACACACACACACACACACACACACGCATACTTTTCCCTTCCTTCTTTTCTCCTTTCTCCCATCCCAGTTTCTCTTTCCTTTTGAACAGTTTCTTCCCGTTTCCTAATATCTATTGTACATTTTGGATCTTATTTACTCTTTCAGCTTCTCACACTAGGGAGACAATACAATGTTTACATATGCGAGACTGATTTATTTCACTACAAGTATGGTCTCAAGTTGCATCCATTTACCTATAAAAGTCTCCAGTTTATCCTTCTTTATGCCTGAGTAGTACTCCATTGTATAAAAAGACCACATCTTTTTTATCCATTCCTCAGTTGATGGGCATTTGAGTTGTTTCCAAGATTTAGCTATTACAAATTGTGCTGCTATAAACATGGGTGTACATGTATCACTGTGGTATGATGTTTTTAATTCTTTTGGGAAGATACTCAGAAGGGGAATAGCTGGGTGAATGGGATCTCTAATCCTAATTTTTTTTGAGGAAATCTACACTGATTTCCACAGTGGTTGTACCAGTCTACACTCCCACCAACAGTGGAGAAGGGTTCCTTTTTCCCACAGCCCCTCTAGCATTTGTTATTGGTTGATTTCTTGGTGACAGCCATTCTTTCTGGGGTGAGATGGAATGTCAGTGTTGTTTTAATTTACATCTCTTGAATGGTCAATGATGTTGAACATTTTTTCATATATTTATTTGCTGTCTGTATTTCTTCATCTGCGAAGTGTATATTCATCTCAGATGCCCTTTTTTGGATTGGGTCTTTAAATTTGGACGGGGTCTGATTTTTTTCAATTCTTTATATGTTCTAGAAAGAAGTCATTTGTCTGAGGGACAGTTGACTAAAATTTTTTCCCACTCTGTGGGTTGTCTTTTCACTCTTGGTAATTTCTTTTGATGTGCAAAAGCTTCTTAATAAGATGAAATCCCAGTTGTTGGTTCTTTGGAGTATTTCCCATGCAGTTTGGGTTTTGTTCATGAGCTCTTTGCCTACCCCTGTGTCTTCAAGATTTCTACCTACTTTCTCTTCCAGTAGATTCAGTGTTTCTGTTTTAATATTTAGATCTTTGATCTATTTTGACTTTAGTGCCTGCTGATAGACATGGGTCTAGTTTTAGTCTTTGGCATATAGACAGCAAGTTTTTCCAGCACCATTCATTAAATAAGCTATCATTCTTACAGTGAGCATGTTTGGCCCCTTTGTCAAAGATAAGGTTGCTGAGTGTGTTTGTAGTTGTGTCTGCATCTTCTAATCTGTTCCACTGGTCCTCAGGTCTTTTTTTTTTTTTTTTTTTTTTTGCCAGTACCATGCTGATTTTATCACAGTAGCTTTGTAGTATAATTTCAGGTCAGGGATTGTGATGCCTCCTGCCTTGCCTTTGTTGCCCAGAATTTCTTTTGCTATTCTAGGTCTCTTCTGGTTCCAAATGAATTTTAGGAATGTTTTTGTAACCTAACATACTTTATTAAGTGAATTTGGGTTAAGGAAAAGGGAGATCCTAATAGAAAAATAAAAGTATTGATTTTAAGGACATAATTTTTAAAAATAACAATTTTATTGAGATATAATTTATGTACCATATAATTCACCCACTTAAAATATACAATTCAGTGGTTTTTTAGTTTATTCACAGTTATGTAACCATCACAAGAGTCAACTTTAAAACATTTTCATTAACCCCCCAAAAGCCCTGTCTCTGTTAGCAGTCATTCCCCATTTCATGCAACCTTCCCCTGCTATACAACCACTAGTCTGCTTTTATTGATGTGGCTTTACCTGTTTGGGCCATTTCATATAAATGGAATTCTGTAATATGTGTTTTTTTTGTGTGCGGTTGTCTTCTTTCAGTTGACATAGTGTTTTCCAGATCCATCCATGGTTGGCATGTGTCAGTACTTCATTTCCCTTTTTCTTTTCCTTTTCTTTTCTTTTCTTTTCTTTTTTTTTTTTTTTCTTTTTGCCAAGTATTCCATTATATGGATGTACTAATGTTATTTATCCATTTATCAATTGATGACTTTTAGGTTCTTTCTGCTTTTTGGCCATTATGAATGATGTTATAAATATTCATATACAAGTTTCTGTGTGGGCATGCTTTTACTTGTTTTGGGTATATAACTAGGAGTAGAATAGCTGGTCATATGGCAACTGTGTTTTGCTGAATCTTTTAAGGAACTGACCAGATGTTTGCAAAGTGACTGCCTTTTTATATTCCCACCAGCAGTACGTGTTCCAGGTTCTCCGCATCTTATCACCATTTGTTATCTGTCTTTAGTTATAGCCATCTGGAGGCTATTCATCAGTAGCTTACTATAGTTGTGATTTGCATTTTTCTAGTAGCTCATGATTTCCAGCATCTTTTCATGTTCTTATTGACTATTTATGTATCTTTTTTGGAGAACTATTTATTCGCATCCTTTACTTTTTAAAATCATATTGTCTTTCTGTTATTGAGATGTAGTTGTTTTTTATGCATATATTCTACATATGTACAAGTCTCTTTTTAGGCATATGACTTCCAAATATTTTCTCCTGTTCTTTGTGTTGTCTTTCTACTTTTTACAAATTTTTTGTGGTACTGGTGATCGAACCCAGTGGTGCTGTACCACTGAACTACATCCTAGCTGTTTTAATTTATTTTCTAATTTCTTTATAGTACTGGGGGATTGAACTCAGGGCCTTTGCACTGAACTACATCCCTAGTCCTTTTTTTCCTTTGCTTTTTCTTTCTTTCTTTTTTTTTTTTTTTGTGGGTACTGGGGGTCGAACTCAGGACCTCGCGCACCAGCAGGCGCCTGTGCCACTGAGCGATATCACTGGCCCTTTTTTCGTATGTGGGTACTGGGAGTTGAACTCAGGACCTCGCGCTTGCCAGGCAGGCGCTTATGCTGCTGAGCTATCTCACCAGCCCTTTTTTTTCTTTTTTGAGACAGGGTCTCGTTAAATTGCTTCCATGGGAGTCGTACTTGTGATCCTTCTGCCTCAGCCATCTCTCAGTACTGGAATTTCAGACATGCACCACTGTTTTTGGCTTATGTTCTTAATACTGTGCTCTGAAACACAAGTTTTTAAAATTTTTAAAATTTTGATCATGTCCAGTTTATCTGTTTTTATGTCTTATTGCTTATGCTTTCAGTGTCATATTTAAGAAACTGTTGACTGATCTAAGGTCATGAAAATAAACACCTGTATTTTCCTGGCTTCAAAGTTTTAATGCTTATGTGTGATCTTTGATTCATTTTATTTTTGTACATGGTGTGAGGCTGTGGTTCAGCTTTATTCTTTTGCATGTGACAATCCTAGTGTACCATGCCTTTTGTTGAAAAGATGGTTTTTCACCATTGGATGGCTTGGTCCTCCTGTTAAAAACCAGTTAACCCTAAATGTGAGAGTTTACAAACTCTCAGTTTTACCCCATCTGTGTGACAGCCCCTGTGACAGCCTTGACTTCTGTAGCTTTGTAGTAAGTATGGAAATCAATGTGAGTTCTCCAACTTTGTTATTTTTTAATATTGTTTTGGCTCTTTTGGGTCCCTTGTGTTTCCACGTGAATTCTAAAATAATTTGTACATTTCTGCAAACAAGGCAGAGGGAAATCTGATAGGCGTTTGTTGAGTCTATAAATTAACTTAGGGAATATTGCCATCTTAACAATATTAAGTTTTCCAATCCAGGAACGCATATGTCTTTCCATTTATTTAGGCCCTCAGTTTCCTTCAGCAATGTTTTGTACTTTTTAAAGTGTAAATTTAGTACTTCTGTTAATTTATTCCTTATTTATCTAGGGACTGAGGATTCAACCGAAGGCCTTCATACTGAGCTGCATTGCTATTCCTTTTATTTTTTGATACAGGGTCTTGCTAAGTTGCCCAAGCTGGCCTTGAACTTTTAACCCTCCTGCTTCAGGCTTCCAGAGTCCTGGGATTATGGGCATGTGCCATCATGTGCCCAGCTCCTAATTTATTTTTGATGCTAGTTGTAAATTAATTTTTTTTAATTTCATCTTCAGTTAATTCACTGCTAATGTATAGAAATAAATTGATCTTGTATCTTGTAACTTTGCTGAACTCATTAATTAGTTCTAAAAGATTTTTCCAGACTCTTTGGGATATGTAAAATCATACCAGCTAACTTCTTATTCCTTTCTGAACTATATGCCTTCCCCCCATGCCTAATTGCCTTGGCCAGAGGCCCCAGTACGATGTTTATCACTATTGGTGAGAGCAGATATCCTTGTTCTTGATCTTGAGGAGAAAACATTATTCTTTCACCTATAGGTGTGATGTTAGATGTGAATTTTCCGTAGATGCCCTTTATGAGGGTGTGGAAATTGCCTTCTGTCCCTACTTTATTCCGTGATTTTATTTTTAACGAATTATCTTTTCAGCACTTCCCAACTCTTCTTGTGAAGCCAGTACTTCTTGTGAAGCACAAGTTCTCCTGCTTATTTACAAGAGATCAGATTGTAGTTTCCTTTTTGGGGGATGTCTTTTTGCTGATTTTGGTATCAAGATAGTACTGGCTTCATAAGAAGAGTTGGGAAGTGTTAAGAAGATAATTTGTTTAAAAATTATTTTAGGATTGAGACTGTCGCTCCGTGATAATGTGCTTTTCTTGTGTGAGGGCCTGCATTTGATCTCTAGCACTCAAAAAAGTAAAAAAGGAAAAGAAATGGTTATTTTAAAGAAATGTAGTGAAATTATTTCATTTTGGTTGATGAAAATATATTAGGTTGGATGTAGAAAATCCAGGAGAAATGAAACTAGGGAGGAAATAGTCTTAATTCTAAAGAAAAGCAAGTCTCTTCCTGTTCATATGATAATTTGGATTGTTGAAATTTTGATGATTGACAGGAAAAAAAGATGACTTCCAGCCCTTTTTGGTATTTTTGCATTTCATATATATATATATATATATATATATATATATATATATATATATATGATATATGTTATATATATATATATATATATATATATATGTGTGTGTGTGTGTGTGTGTGTGTATGTCACATAAAACTTTATGCTTTCCTGTTACTATTAAATGAATTTAAGTAAACATTTGTAGAGCATGTTGAAAGAAATTAGCGTGAGTTACATTATTTCTGAGATTTTGTTTCAAATGAAACTTCCTTTTGACACTTGTTTAAATGTTTTTGCAAAGCCCAAATTAACTTTGAATTTCAAAATAAAATTGCTTTCACCATTTGCTGAAATTTTAAAAGTGACAATATGTACTTGTATGGTAAATAGTAATTTTTGGGTATCAGATAGCATCAAGTAGTAGTTCTTTTTGTAAGCCATAGACTACTTTCAGGATCTGAGAAAATCTGTGGCTGTCCCATGGACATCTTGCGTATACTTTCTGGGGATTTTCATTCTTCTGCCCACGAACTCAAGGTAAAACTCCAGAGTTACAGTTCTGCCCCAAAATTTGCTTAAACTGCCACTTAATAGAAACTTACATGTAACTTTTAAGACACTTTTAACCCTTTACCCTAAGCTTAAATTATTTTTGGTGATTTTGTTCTGACATTAGAGCTCGTTACATGCAGTCAGTTTTGAGTGTTTTTACTTAAAGTATAACAAATGGTGTGTAAAGGTTTTAGTGGTTCTTGTGTAAATTATGTCCTAATGCCAACTTTTGCCTCTGTCATTGTAACTTTTTTTTTTCTTGGTACTGGGGACCAAACCCAGGGCATTGTACTTGGTAAGCATGCTCTGAGCTGCACCCCTAGTCCCTGTTATTATTTTATTATTGCATGTTGCATTGGTTAGTTTTGACTATATTTTTATAAGTCTTGTATTTGGTTGACCTTTTCTAATATGTTGTTAAAAGCACCTGGCAAATAAGGAACTTGGTCATTTATTTCATTTCGTATGAGCCATCTTGCCTGAAAGCTCGTTTGCTGTATTGGAAAGACTTTGTTCAGTTGATACACTTTCTGTCTCTTAAAATTTCCAAGAAAATATAAAGTGATAGAATAAGGTAAGGCAAATAGTAGCTGTTAATGCCATATCTTTTAATTTTTAGAAAACACTGCACATTCTGTTACTTGTAATATGTTTAATCTTTTTTAAGAACTGGATCCTTTTAAATGTAATAATGTGTATGGACTGTGGGCAGGAGTGGTGGAGAAGGTAGACTTTAGACTTTCAAAACAAGTGTCTGTGAGACTTGAGCTAACACAGTTCTAGGACGTTCTTACCATTGTTTCTCCTGGGTGTCCAGGATTCTTAGGTGGAAAGGCTCAGTGTTAAGTACCTGTTTATAGTTTCCATGATTTGGGTTCATTGATTGACTACTTCTCACATAAAACATTTTTTGATGTTGACTTTTGATTTTAAATTCAGTTATGTTGAAAAGTTTATGAAGTTTGTGGAAATGTTGGTTCTGATGCTCTAATAATCTTTGAACTTCCTTAGATTTCCTGAAGCTCTGCAGAATACGTTTTCTCAAATGCTTGAGGAAGTGTACATTAACAGCCTCTCTTGTTTTAGTAACCTCTTCAGTTTCTTAGAGCATAAATTTTTGGTTTCAGATTCATGCAAATGTGGTTGCTAAAAATAAGAGAAAGAAAAAGCTAAATTTAGAGGAAATAATTTTCCTGTGTAAAATAAAAAGGAATAGAAAAAAAAATTTTTTGCTGTTAGTGGTCAGAACCTTTTTACAATATTGGTGGGAATGTAAACTAGTACAACCTCTATGGAAATTAGTTTGGAGATTTCTCAAAAAAATAAAACTAGAAATTTCATTTGGCCCAGCTATTCCCCTCCTGGGTGTCTTCCTGAAAGAATTAAAGACATCATAGTTGGATGTGGTGGCACACACCTGTAATCCCAGCACTTGTGGTGCTGAGCTAGGAGGATCGCCATGAGTTCAAGGCCAGCCTGGGCTACATATGCAAGTTCAAGGCCAGCCTGCACTACATAGTGAGACCCTGTCTCAAAAAAATCAAGAAAAAAAAAAATCATATTACAGTGATACATGTATACCCATGTTTATAGTAGCACAATTCATAATAGCTAAATCTTGAAAGCCACCTATGTGCCCATCAACAAATGAATGGTAAAAGAAAATGTGGTAATTACACATCA
Source organism: Erethizon dorsatum (assembly GCA_028451465.1). NCBI lineage: Eukaryota > Metazoa > Chordata > Mammalia > Rodentia > Erethizontidae > Erethizon > Erethizon dorsatum. The sequence goes on from CM051825.1 coordinate 45,052,411, forward strand.
TGGAGTACTACTCTGCTATAAACAAAGATAAACTTGAGTCACTTGTAAGAAAATGGAGGCACCTTAATATCGTAATGTTAAATGAAATATATCAGACACACAGGCTTAAATATCACATGGTTTCTCTCATATGAGACACCCAAATTATAAATAAAGAACAAAATAAAAGATAACAGGAAGTAGGGAGATAGATCTTTCTTAAATGGGAAGGGGATCAAGAGACAGAGGGAAGGGGATGAAAGAGGAATTGGGATACGTTATGTGCATGTACCAACTCTGTACAAGGAATGTCAACATGTACTGCGAACAGGTACTAATGACAAAAGTAAAACAATGACTGTCTTAATAAAGAAAAAGAATAGTATAGAAACCTAGAGATAACAAGAAATAGTTTAGTGAAATATTCTTTAACATATTTGTTTAGATATAGACTTGTCATGTTCCAGATTCCTTAGAAACAATACTGTATTTTGTTGGTATTGAGAATATCCACAGTTACTTTGTTGTAGCGCCTGTGAAAGCAACTTGGAAACAAAAGAACACTGCCAAAATAATAACCATTCCCTGTAGCTGCAGCTTGATTAAATCTTAATGATGAATCAATATAACTATAATTACAACCTCTTACTTATGTCTGCAATTTGGAAAACAGTAAAATCGATCAAATAAGATTTAATATGTAACCACAGCAAGAAGAGTCCCATTTGTGTCATTTTTATTAGAAGTTTGATGTATCAAATCTCTAAATCCCTACTTCAATTATTTTACATTTCCATTTTCATCACACATAGTACAAGCCCTGTGAGAAGTAGACTGTCTAATTAGGTCCAAGGTCAGAGCAGGTTTACTTTAATAGTATGGATGATATCATATCATCATAACATTAATGTGGCAGCAAGGTTTTTAGGGTTTTAAGATTTGACTTTTTTTGTACATTATCCTACGTTATAGTTTAGTTTATATTATTTTCATAAGTGAAAGAACATTGAAAGTTTTTTTGCAGCCAAAAGCAGCCGCTGCAAATTTAATCTCTGTGCGTGGGTGATGCATAAATATCCTCATACACCTAGGCACTGCTGGATTGTCCTTTTCAAGTGTGTTTTTCAGTCCCATTCTCACTTGAATCTGAGAAACCTAGGAGATTAATTATATCACGTTTTGTAAATGTCTTTCTGACAGCTAACAGTACTTCTCCAAGCATGGCCGAGACCACCTACTCTAGAATCAATTACCTGGGCAGCTGGTCACAAATGATTTTTGGAGATGGCACTTGGGGCCCTGCCTTGTAAACAAGATTTCTAGATGACTCTGGTTGTCTCAGTTACTTTCTTTTTGCTGGGACAAAATCCCTGACATCCACACATGGAGGGAGAGAGTTTTATTTTGGCTTATGGTTTTTAGAGGATTTAGTTCATAGTCATCTGGCTGCAAGGCAGAGGGGCATGGTACAAAGGAAGGGAAGAGAAGGGAGGGGGAGGGGAGGGAAGGGGAGGAGAGGGGGAGGGGCGGAGAGGGAGAGGAGGGGAGGGGGAGGGATGGGAAAGAGCTAATGGAACACAATTAAGTTCAATGTTATAGGAATGTGATTTTCATATAGGGTGATATGTTGAAGAAACCATTTTAAGCCCTAAGAATGTAATTTGGTCAGCTATGAACACTATATTGTAATGGAAAATTGAGTCTTTCTCTCAAAAGACCAAAGTACTGAAGAAAGCTAGCATTAGCCTATTCTGTGTGAGCCTGAACTTTGACAGTGACAAACCTTTGTTTTTCAGAATTGGTTTACTTAGATTGGGCTTCTTGGTTGCATAATGAATTAAGTGCACTGTCACAAATTTGCTTGGGTTCATTCCTGTGTGATTTCTAGTATTTGAGTGCCTCTTGTGTAACTAGATAGGTGATAGTTGCTAAGAAACGATTAGTATTGATCCCTGTTTTTGAGGAGTGTATAAATAATAAGTTGGATTTATTTATTGAGTAATGAAGGGCTGTTTGAGGACCTCTGTAAGGAGGTAGCATGATGTGGATTGTGGACTGTCACTTACACAGATGGAAGTCAGAATGTCACTTGCCCGTGTATTTGCTGTGTGTCTGTAGGCCATTTACGGAGGTGTCCTCTCTCTCATCTTGAGCACCAGGGCCAGTGCTGCTCCACTCAACACGTGTGCAGTGCAGTGCTCAGCCCAGCACCTGACACACAGTGTCCAATTAGTGTTGGTCTTGTCCCATATCATGTAGATTGCTGAGTGGCATGTTTTAGATGTTTATGGTTTGGGGAGGGATTCCACCTTGGAAGGTGAAGACATTTAAATTCAGAGAAGTTTAGTGAGTTGCTCAAGATTTCCTACTTACTGTGGACAATAAAACACCATTGCAGAATGATAGGACTGCTGTTTCTCTGTGTGCTTCCTAGTGTACCTGCGATACCTTTGAATAGAATTCTACTTGTTATGTAGTGTGTTAAAAATGATAGAAGTAGAGAGGAAAAAAGTATATTACTTGGATAATATTAAGAATTCAGATCACTCTGAGCTTCTTAAAATAAGAAAAGTCTAGGTTCTTAAATTTGTTGTGGTTTTATGGAAGGCAAAATAATGTGCCCCCCCAACCCCTGATGTTCTGGTGCCTGCAGCCTGATAATGTGTTACCTGACTTGGTGAAAGAGCTTGACAGATGGAATGAAACATCTTGAGAGGGGAAATTTCCTGGATTATCCAGGTGGGCCCAGTGTAATCACAGGGTCCTTCTTCTAAGAGGGAAGCAGGAGAGTCAGAGGGAGAGACCTGAAGCTGCTGAGCTGCTGGCTTGAAGATGGAAGAAGGGTCCACAAGCCTGACAATGCATGTGGCTTCTAGAAACAAGGGAATTGACCCTGCCAGCTACAGAAAGCATGCTGCCTTGATACCAGTTCAGTAAACCTATTTTGCAATTCATACCAGAACTATCATAATAAATTATCACTAAGTATGGGCTAGTTTGTTACAACAGCAATAGAAAACTAATTTGCCATTAGTCTCCTCCATTTCCAGATTTTTTTTTTTTTTTTTTTTGGTAGCAGGGATCGAGCTCAGGACCTTGCACTTGCCAGGCAGGTGCTTGTGCCGCTGAGCTCTATCCCCGGTCCCTTCCAGATTTTTTTTACTGGTAGAAATCTATAAGTCTGTCTGTGGGGCTTTTGTTGTCTGTGAAACCATGGCACTTTTCTGTTATGCAAAGTATAAAAATGAAAAAGACATTTGAGGCTTTCTTTTTGGGTTGTGTAAGTCTGTAAACAATTTTACACCCAGGGCCTAGAAGTTGATAGAGTTATTTTCATTGGGAAGACTTGACTTTGTATGTAGTCTGGATTATCAAGGACAGTAGTAGTAGTTTTGTTACTCAAGACTAAAACCTAAGAAGATCTTAAACTTTTCTATGCCTACTGGATGTTTGTGTAAATGAAAATAATATTATATGGAGGAAATGTTTTATAAACTTATTCTCCAATATAAGTGGATACAATTTGAACTTTCAGGAGGCTAAATTCGGGTTTACTGATTGCTGTTTGATCAGCAGCTGCAATTCCACTAGTTACCGGAAGATGGCAGACTTGACCCACAGATAATTGTTCAGCAGTAGAGATTGGTATTTTCAAAACATTAATTAATTAATATTTTTGCTTTTGGTACTGGTGATTGAACTCAGGGGCTTCACACTGAGCTACATCCCCAGCCTTTAATTTTTTTTTTTTTTTTTTTTTTACTTTGAGACAGGGTAACAGATCAATAAATTGCCTAGGTTAGGTTTAAACACGTGATCCTCCTGCCTCAGTCTCTCAAGTGCTGGGATAATAGGGATGTGCTGCACTAGTGAGATTTTTCGTTTTAAATCAAGATGCATCTAGCCTGCCCTGCCCCCAGAGCAAACATGGCCCTGTGGAGCTAGTGATATGACCCCATAAGATTGTAAACTTTTGATATTGTTACATGATTTTCAGCGATGTTTTTCATGATTTGATTGTGCAGTACAGTGCTAACTCTGCCTGCCACACCTGCACCACACAGTTGAATAGAAACTTGCATGTAGTTTCAATTTGGTGAGTAAAATGCAGCCATTGCCAGTAATATTCCAACCTACCTACATGTTTGTGTGTGTCTGTGAAGGTAGACTTTATTAAGTGGACATGTAAGTTTTCTTATTTATTGAACTTGGGCTCGTTATATTATTTTGTAAAATAATAAGGTAAAATATAAAAAAGGAAAATTTGTTGCTTATATACATTAACTATATTTTATATATGGCCCAAGACAATTTCTCTTCACTAAATGTGGACCCAGCCAGCCGAAAGATGGACATCCATGTTTTAAATTATAGTATACAAAGATGCTCTAGGTATTATTTGTAACCCTTTCTGTTGTAGTCAGGGTTTACAAGGGAAAAGATATGATACAGGACACATAATTTATAGGATTATTTTATTATATTCACCGAAAGAGTCAAATGCAAGAGTGCGGGAGATCTGTCCACACACTAGAGATCCAAAGAATCCAGCTGAGGGCCTGGATCCCACGGCAATGTCCTGCACGAGTCCAGCTGGAGGCCTAGAGCCCACAACAATGCCTCACGCAAGTCTGTATCAAGGATCTGCACTGAGAAGGCCCAAAGGTCAGTTGTGGAAGCTAGAAAGTCTGCGCCAGAGGGGTGAAGGATCTTCGCCAGCAGGCTGAGGAATCTGCACTAGAGCCAGGAAGCAACTCTCAAGGTAAGGACCAGAGCTCTCCCGAAAAGAATCACAGCGAGGACCCAAGCTCCTATGATGATGAGAACAGCTGAGTTCATATCAGGAAAGCCAGCATGACAAGCTTCTCCAGGAGAATCAACAGCACACCATCTTCCCCTTTCCCCTCCAGTTCTCTTTTTATGCTTTTGGCAACAATCCTCAGGTGGGCCTTCCACGTCTAGTACCATACTCATTCAGTTCAGCTAGGTGTTCCAAGTTGACCATTAGTTAATCCACCACACTTTCTGTTTTTTTGTTTTTTTTTTTTTGTGGGTACCGGGGGTCGAACCCAGGATCTCACACTTGCCAGGCAGGCGCTTATGCCGCTGAGCTACCTCACTGGCCCCTCCACCACACTTTCTAAAGAAAATTTGGGAATTACAAAAAGAATGTGGAATAAAATACAGGCTAATAAACAGTGTATTTCAGCAGTCTTCAGTGTTGTGAATTGTCTCCTTGACCTTCTTGTATTAATCCACCATATTGCATTCGTGAGTCCCACGTAGATTTTACTCTGTGATTAAGCTTGGATTGCCTCTGTATTATAGTGTATTGTTAAGTTTATGTTGAATTTATTGTAGAGTTGCCAGATGAAACATTAAGAATTCACTAACATTAAACTTTCTAAGTTCATTAGATATGTATGAATACAGTATACCTTTAGTGAGAAATAATTCTGGAGATGATAATCAAAAGATTTGGGTTTCACCCTTATTTCCTGAGCCAGAGAACTCTCTGACCTTGAATAGCTTCCGTTATTTCAGATTGATTTATATATAAAACATGGACACAGTTACTCTCAGAGGAATGCTTATAGGTTGACTGACTTTATTATAGAAAAGTTTTTTTTTTTTTTTTTAATATGCGGGTACCAGGAGTTGAACTCAGGACCTCGCGCTTGCCAGGCAGGCACTTACGCCACTGAGCTATATCACCAGCCCTAGAAAAGTTTTAAATCAGGTATTTTTTGCAAACTGTATTAAAGTAGTTGGGGGAAAGATATGTTAACATAGCTGTGATTTGGTCAGTGACTTTGGCAAACATTTCCAGAGCAAGAAGGCAGAGTGAGATTGTAAAACTTGGCAGATGATGGGTTGGAGGTACAGAACTTGGCTGTGGCAATGAAAGAACCAGAGATTCAGCAGCATCTTTCTCTCCTCTGTCTCTTCTTTCGTTCATTTTACCTAATGAAATTTGCTGTGATTTATTCACTTTCAAACACATAGTCTTATGATTTGTAGTTTTGCATCTTTGTGTTTTATTAATAAATACTAAACGGACACACTTAACTCTATTGAATAGTTGATAACTTTCAGAGACTTTTTTTATTGCAAAAAAAAAAATCTTGGTAACAGTATCAGTATTTCATCAAAAATTTAATTTAAGGCTTATCGTATTATTGGTATTAATTCTAATTAGCCCAGCATTGCATTTTGATGTTATAAAAGATGTGAGTCATGTCTTTTTCCTTATGCAAAGCCTTAGTTGTTTTGTCTTTTGATAGAATTTCAGCGTATAGAACATTCTTGGGTTTAATGAAAATGCCACCATTCCTGTGTCATAGGTTCATCCTGAACCGCAGATGTGTGAGGGAAAGAATGTTGTGCAGGGTAGATTCACCAAGACTTCCACAAATGACATTACCTTTATTTCCTTTCGTAGAACCACAATACTGTAAACACGTTTTTGTTCCTGTGCAGTGAAATACTCTGTTGTGGTGCAAATTCAAATCTAAGAAAGATCAGCGTTAATAGAAAACCAAATGGAAGGTACTGGAGGAAATAGTGGGAGGAATTACTTTGTAGCCCGTCTCCCAGGCCACCATCGCCATGCCACAGAAGTCAGGAAGCCATGCTGGGTGCTTTGTACTCCTTCAGTTAGTTAGATTGTTTTTCATCTGGGAACCTTTTCAAAGTTTTTCTTCTGCTTCTGTATTTTTAAGAAATAAAAATATAATATTAGAACATGGAAGGTTATGAAGCATGAAGTTCCATAAATATTTATACCAAATGTCAAAAGTGGACAATTCCTATTTTCTGGACATATGAGGTCATATTTTACTATTGACCTCTTGAATTGAAAAATATAAGGGGTTAGTATACCTTCTTCTTTTTATTTATTTATTTATTTTCATTTCTTTAATGAGCCTTGGATTGCTGGGATCTGTCCTTTCGGTTCATATAAGTTTCAGTAGACTAGTTTTCTATCTTGGTTTATGTTTCTCATAGTTTACACTGATTCAAAAGAAACAATTTATATGTAATTTTAGGCCTGACTGTAAACTGTTTAATCTGTTTTTTTGGATTTTATTGTTATTACATTAAAAAAGCTGTTGTTTTTGTCAAGACTATTAAGTAGATTTGCATCTAAAAGCATATTTTAAGTTACCCCTTTCGTATTTTCTTTTCTCCCTCACTTAAAAATCTTTGGTCCACGACAAACATTTTTATCTCTAGAAATTGTTAAAAGAAAACCTTATGAAGTAATAATACATGGTAATTATAGAGAATTTAGATGCACAAATAAGCGAAAAAGAAGAAACATCACCTGTAATCTCATTTTATTTTTCTAGTTTTTTTATATGTATAGGCTATTTTATATAAAGAAAACATTTAAAAATTGTAGAATATTGGTGAAGTCATTTATTTGGTAATGATTGTATTTTTTCCCCTTCTAGGAGTTTCATTTGCTTTCTACAAGAAATAATATAAAAATATATATATAATAGATTTTTCCTCTCAGTTGATTAGTAGGGTTGGTACATATCACCTTCAAGGTGCTTATGGTTTAGTAGAAAGAAAATAATGTATTTAAAAATTACGTGGAGTGCAGCTGGGAGTGGTGTAGTAATTCCAGCACTTTAGGAAGCTGAGGCAGGATGATGGCAAATTTGAGTCCTTCCCGGGCATCTGAGCAAGACCTTGTCTCAAAAAATAAAAAAAGATGAAAGGGTTTGATCCTTAGTATCACACACCCATACAAAAATGTGTAGGTTGAGTTAATAAATAAAACATTAAAACATCTCAGGTCAGAGTTTATTTGGGTATCAGAAGAAGGAGGGAGCTCTTTTGAGGTACAGAGAAGGTATGATTATAGGAAACTTAAGAATTATAGAAACAAGTACCTAAATGGGTACCATAAAGATTTCTGGTCCAAGTCAAGTAAGAAAAATATTACATATCATTGTGTAAATATATATATTTCTACTTGTCAGTTAAATTAACTAAAAGAGAAATTAGAAAACCAGTGAGTTCCAAGAAGGCCAGGGAAATACTGTGAGGTTTCTTGGGGCTGAGCTGCAGTCGTGATCTGAAGACCCTCAATCAGGCCTTCCTGGGGCTGAGCCCTGGGTGAAGCAAGGTCTGGAGTAAGACGCTGGGAGCGGCGCCCAAGACTGGGATGGGCTTGGCTACTTTTGTCACAGCCTCTGGGGTCTTCCTGTGTTACCCCATGATGTCAGCCTCTGCCTTCCCCATCCATGTGGAAGTATTACTATCAGAAATAAATCCTTTGATACGTGGCCCTCTTTACATACGAATTCATCTCTCATTTTTTTTTTCCCCAGTGCTTGGGACTGAACCCAGGGCCCCATGCATGCCGGGCGAGCACTCTACCGCCAAGCTCCTCCTTGGCCCTCTCCTACTCCTTAGCCAACTCCCTCTGGCAGTACTCTGCTCTTAGCCATCTATGTCTGTGAACCACTTCTGCATTCACTTAGTAATGGGTGACTTTCCCAACCACTTTGTCAAACAGCTCCCCAATAACCTTCATACGTACTTCGTTCAAGACTTGAGAGCCTTGCGAGACTTCTGGCCCCCTTGAATGTCATGGTTCTAGGTTGCTTGCAGTTGAAATTGATCCTGTGTATTCTAAGAAAAAAAATTCTCTTTTGGAAGGTTGGTAGATACTGTTAAGTTACCTTCTGCTTTTCCTTTGCCAACAGAACGCTGATATAAACGGCTTGGGTATAGTGGTCCTAAGCCTGGCTAGACTTATGTATTCTCAGCCTCCCTAATAAGCGGTGGCCATGTCACACATTTCTAGCCAACAAGTGCAAGAGGATGTCACTGAGAGGACATCTGGGAAAGAAATGAGCCTATTTTTGCCTTGAGCACAGTGGTGTAGTGAGGGGATATTTGAGGAGATAAGTGCCATTTCTTACTTGCGAGACCGCAAGCCTAAAGCAGAAAGGGCCTGTGCCAGGGGTGGCAGGGTGGAAGGATGGCAGGGTGGAAGGGCCGTGTGCCTGGGCTCTTGTGCACCTGTTGAGGCTCTGCACTAAATACTGAATTGTGTTGGAACTAAGCAACTTGTGATAGACGTAAAAGTCACTTACTGACATAATGAAATAAGATTTATAGTTGATGTGCGGGTGGTTGTATCCAAAAAAGCTGAGTCAGCTTGTAACTGACTCAGAACACTTTAACTCCTTGAATAGAGAAGACTGGAAAAGACGACTGGGAAATGAATGGGAAAGGAGTCCACAGCCAGGCTGTAGCTCGGCCCATACCTTAGGAACAGTGTGGCTGGGATGCTGCCTCTGGCACTGCCCAGGGCTACCCACACTGGGCCCTGTGTAGCTGGGTGCTGCGGCTGCAAGTGGGTGCTGACTGTCCCGGCAACTCTAGGACAGCACTGGCCAGTGGAAACATAGGGCAAGTCATGAATGTGATTTTACATTTTCTAGCCACGTTAACAAAGGTGAAAAAGAATAGGATGATTTTGATGATATTTTATTAAACCTTCCACATCTGTAATAACATTCAATGTGTGATAAGTATAAAAGAATTATAAATGGAATTTGACATTACTTTTTCATTCCAGGTTTTCAAAATCTGGTGTGTACTTTACCCTTACAGCACATCTCAGTTGTCCTAGCTGCTTTTCAAGTACTCTGCCTCAGGGCCAGTGCCTTGTGTGTCTTGGCCAGCGTAGCTCTAGACTCAGACTGCTGGGCTGCAGGGTCTGCTTAGCCACTCACCTGATTGTGGTTCTTTTGCAAGGAGAAGAGCAACTGACTCCATGCCCTAACTGGAAAACTCACAGAAGAGTTGGAATTGGGCAGTGGAGGAAGGCAGGTGCTCACTGCAGCTAATGACTTCTGTGTTTCTAGTCCTGTTGTTTTTCTAGTTTTGTGGCCACATATTCATTTCTTGGCTGGATATAGCTTCTTGACATATGTTGCAGTCTAAAATGTTTACTATTTGCTTTTTAACATCAGAAGTTTGCCAACCCTTGTCTTGAAGGGGCGATGTTAGAATTACTTGTTCTAAGGCAAATAATGTGGTGGCGAACCTATGGCACATGTGCCACAGTGGGCACACAGCCCTTTCTGTCAGCACACGAGCCAGCTCACCTTAGCAGCTGGGTAACAGTTGTTTTTTCTAAACCAGAATGTCATTATTCAGGTTTAATTGCAGTGTTGACACTTTGTGATAAATAAGTGGATTTGGGGTTGCAGTTTGGGTGCTTGGTCTCTATCTACAAGGTTCGCTATCACTGTTCTAATGTGTGAGTATGGACCAGTCAGGATCAGTGTCAACTAGAATCACGGTGCCAAGTCCAAGGATACCCGAAGTCCCTCCCCAGTCATGTGGTGGGGAGGTCTAGTGCTGGGGTGAGGTGGGGTAGAAGGGCAGGGGTATCAGCTAATGGTCAACCTTGCCTCTACTGATGTGTTATGTTGCTTCCTTCTTTTTGGTTCAATTCTTTGATTAAACGGGACAGAAGCGTCTGTTATGCACCAGATGTTGTGGGTGTTGGTGAGTCACGATGAGTAAAGGTGCTTCTTGCCATCAAGAGGCTAAGTGCGTGTGGAATGACGTGGACGAGATGGGTGATCTGTAGAGGACCAGGGAGAAAAGCTAGCATGACAGCAGTACATTTCCTTTAAGGGCACAAGTGTTTCAGCTGCATAGACTTTTCTTCTTTGTAAGAGTCTTTTTTTGTCTGTGTCTTATACTCTGAGTAACTACTTTTAAGGTTATGATATATAGTGTATTAACTATTGTTATTTTCTTATTTTATTATGAAATTTTGTTTTATTCATAAAATAAAAATAGATCTTTTGACATCTTGCATTAAACATGTACGTGATACATTTTTACTATAAGTTTTGCTTATGAAAAAATGTCAGTTTTTATAACAATTGTTTCCTTTTTAGAATGTAATTAAATTTATGTATTTTAGGTTGCCTGCCTGATTCGAGTTCCTTCTGAGGTGGTTAAACAGAGAGCTCAGGTATCTGCTTCTTCAGGAACATTTCAGATTTTCTCTAACATTTTATATGAAGAGGTAAGATGTAGTTTTAGACGTTTTTCTTTGTTGAGAAAGACTTTATAGTAGTTAATGCTGTGGGGCTCATTCCAGGAGCATTAGAGGACGCCTAGAGTTTAATTTAATGTCCAGTTATAGTAACTTTTTTTTGGCTAAATTTATTTTTGCCTTTTCTTTATTTTGAATTTTTATTTTCATTTTTAATTCCTTTTCAGATTTCTAAACAGATACATCTTTAGTGCTCCTTCTGTGTGTTTCCTAAGTTGTAATCTACCTGTAGTTATTTTGGAGTCCAATTTGGGACAAATTATAAATATGTAAAATGAATTAAGATTTTTTTTTTTTTTTTTAATGCGGGTACCGGGAGTCGACCTCAGGACCTCGCGCTTGCTGGGCAAGCCCTTGTGCCGCTGAGCAATATCACCGGCCCTTTTTTTCCTTTATGTGGGTTCCGGGAGTCAAACTCAGGACCTCGTGCTTGCCGGGCAGGTGCTTATGCCGCTGAGCCATCTCACCGGCCCGAATTAAGATATTTTATTAAGATATCACTACAGTATTTGAAGGCCCATGGAAGAGAAATATAATAATGGACTGATAATAGTGAACAACAAAATATTTATATTAACATGTGATTTCTCTTTTTCCGGTCAGTGTTAGCTTGGGTCAGAAATTATTCTTCCTATCTTTCTTGCCTTGTGACTAGGAAGCATTTAGCTATTTTCCTTTATAGGGTTTTTTTGTTTTGTTTCTGGTGGTACTGGGGGATAAACTCAGGGGTGCTCTAACACTGAGCTAAATCCCCATCCCTTTTTTATTTTTTATTTTTTTGAGACAGGGTCTCACTAAATTGCCTAGGCAAGACTCAAACCTCCAATACTCCTTCAGTCTCCTAAGTGCCGGGATTTGACAGGTGTGTGCCACCATGCCTGGCTCCTTTTTAGTGTTTATAGAAGCTGTTTTTTAAATTTTTCTTTGTTTTGTGGTGTGCTGGGGATTGAACTCAGGGATAGTCCACCACTGAACAACCTACTCAATCCTTTTTTATTTGAGATAGGGTCTTGCTAATTTGCCCAAGCTGGCCTGGAACTTTCAATCTTCCTGCTACAGCCTTCTGAGTAACTGGGATTATTAGGAACATGGCACCATGCCCAGAAATTTTTTTTTTTTGTGGGGGTGGGGCAGGACTGTTGATTGAACCCATAGGGCTTTTGCACTAAGCAAAACATATCCAGCCATTCATTTATTTGATTTTATTTTAAAATTTTGAGACAGGTTCTTGCAAAGTTGTAGGTTGGGTTCAAACCTGTGATCCTTCTGCCTCAGAAGTGCTAAAATTATAGGTGTGCCTTGCCACACTTAGCTTACTTTTATTTTGTTTGGTTTGGTTTTGTTTTGTGTTTTGAGATAGGGTCTTACTGTGTTGCCCATGCTGGCCTTGAACCCTGGGCTTAAGTGATCCTTTTGCTTCAGCTTCTTGAGTAGCTGGGACTACGGGCACATGCCACTGCACCTGATGATTTTTTGTTTTTGCTGCTGCTGTTTTGTTTTTAATGGGAATCAGTCTTATTGAATGTAGGCTTTAGAAAATTATTCTTCATGGTCTGTCACCTAGGTCTGTCACCTCTCATTCAATGAGGAGACATTGAATGAGATTAATTCTACAAGATCTGCATTGGACTATGTGGATGGTTAAATAGATAAATAAAGGTTTGTCTGGAAATATACACCACTACTTTTTTGAGAGATTATTAATGAGCTTCTGGTATAAAAGCTGTAAAATGTAATTCTCTTTTATATGAAAGGATAATTGGTATTTGTGTACATTTGCTTTTGGAAATACATTTGAAGTATGCAGTTTTTTTTTTTTTTTTCAAGAAAAGAAATGTTGAATAACAGCAGCTAAAACTAAATGTGGAGCCAGTTTAATTTTTTGAGCTGTATCCATTTGAAAAGAAGCTAACCGAACTTTGTATGCCTTAAGCCAATTTAGAACCTTTAACCTCTTTGTAGAACTGTGGTGTGGCTCAGTGTTTCCCAGCTCAAATTTAGAGCAGGTAAATATCCTTGTTCAGAATATCATTTAGAAATCCTCCTTGCTATTCTAACTTCTGAACTCTTGACTTTTTGTTTGTTTCAGGGCATCCAAGGATTATATCGAGGCTATAAAAGCACAGTTTTAAGAGAGGTAACTCACTTAACTTCCACTGTTGAACGAAAGAATGATATGCTTTGTTCATTAAATTTATATTTCTTAATAGTTAGAAATATATTAGGAGAAACTGGTTTAAAAATCAAAAAGGGCAATTATCGCTCTTCTAAACCCTGAAGATATGACCAGCCTTTGGCCTGTGTATTGCGCATGCCTGTGTTACAATGAAAAATGTTTTAAAAAGGAAGTTTCGTTAGTGGCATAAAGTAACTATGATATATACCTTACAATGTGGCCCAGGATAATTTCTCTTCACTCAGTGAGGCCCAGGTGAGCAAGGTTACACACGCCTGGTAGTCTTGTGTTCTTACCTGTAAAAGAATTGTAGAATGGGTTTGCTGGAAGAGCCCTTCCAGGGGTCAGAATGGCTACACACAGTGTGGCCTTACTGTTTTTCTAGTGAGCCTAAATGTCTCTTATAACCAAAATACTAGCAGATCACTACTAAGAGTGAGCTATCAAGTAAATTACTGTAATATGGAGAATTAATGAAAAATTGGCAATGAAATAAGTACTTTGAGACAATTCTTTCCAAAGCCTCTATCATGGAGTTATTGCTTGGCTCCCTGATAAGGGAATAAAATGAGCTGGGAAGTGGACTGTGGCCTGGAGACTGGCACTGCGGGCGTGTGACTTGGAGTGCAGTGTAACCAGGGACTCGGTGCCTTCTAACCCTGAAGCCCTATGATTATGTGGGACATTTTCTCCCTCCTCCCTCCCTCCCTCTTTCCCTCCCTTCTTTCCTCCCTTTCTTCCTTCCCTCCTTCTTTCCTTCCTATCTTTCTTTCTTTCTGTCTTTCCTGAGTGAAAAAGCAAAACTTTACCAGTAATAGGTAATTTTAGCAGATTATTACAAGTAGCAGGTTTTAATCTTTGTCTTCTGTAGGAGAGACTATTTTGACATTTAAAAGTTTGATTTTAGATAGTGAAATACAAGAGAAATCTTTGGTTTGGGACATAATTTTCTATTAAAATGCAATTGAGAGCTTGTGTATCACTCCACTGCACCTATATTTTCTATTTGAAGTTCCTTGGATAATAAAGCATTTTTATTTATAAAAATGTTTTTAATGTGATTAAAGAGTATCCCAGCTGGCAAAATATTGAAGTTCATTGAAATCTCTCATTTCATTCTCAGTTGTTTTATTTTCAGCTGTGGATTACAGTCTGCCTTATGATACATCACCATTGTTACATGTGATTTAAAGATTTGATTTTCACAAGGTAGCAACCTACAGGGTAGCCATCTAGTTGGTGTAGACCTTGAAGAACTTTTGGTGGCAGACTGAATGTTTCATAATTACTTATTTGTGTAAAGATGACCTCTGTCTTTCAGAAATATCATCCATACTGTATCTTTGTTCTGTTCTTATTTTCTGACTTACTAAACCTGTTATTTACTCACATTTTACCTGGGTGTTGGAAAAGGTGGGGGGACTAATAAACTTTTCAAAAATGTTCGTGAAAGATGCTGAATACATTTATATTCCAAAGAGTACTGGTTTTGCATACAAAAAGATAAAACACATGGTTACAACTACAATCTATTCTTTTAAAAATTTATTTTGACATATGTCATGCTAGTAATTAATTTTTAGGCTGCAGTCCTTGCAAATAATGTGACCTTACTGAGATGACTTTGTTTACTCAAAATGGCAGAGCTTTGTTGGAAACTTAATTGGGGTCTTCTGCATTGTGCGTATTCATAAAAGATCTTTCAGAACTGATTTTAGTTGATGTATTGCTTTTGTACAGGATTCTCAGATAAAATGAGAGAAGCATTATTGCTGAATGAAACATAGCTTCTTTTCCAAGTGAGAAAAATAAGAAATGATGCATCTGTCTTAAACAAAATTCTTGCATTATAAATAGTTTTGATTCTTACATTATTCTGACACCAGTATCAAATCTTTTGCCAAGAGCTCATCTGATTGTTTCAGTAAGAAAATACATGGAAGCTTTAGTGAGAATCACTGGGAAATTTAAACATTTATTCTGTGTGTAATTTTTTCTTTAAAATAGTTTTATCTCCATAGCAGTAGCCCATTAGAATGAGATTGAAGTTTGAGTCCATGCATTATAAGACAGATTATGTGTGTTCTTTAGAATTTTTGAATCCTGTCATACTATTTTATCTGCCTTTGATGTTTGTGGAGATTGCATGCTTGTCGTTATGTTCTCTTAAACTGTTTTAGTTACTGTGAATTTTCTACTGAGTCTAAGCAAGGTCAACAGTTTGTACTATTTACCTCACCCTTTCAGTTTTCATTTTTCTCATGATCTTGGCCAAATTAGATATGGCCAAGCATCTTGGTCCAGTGGTGTTATTGCAATGAAAGCAGGGAGCAAAATCATAGCTGCTGTCATAACCAAGATGATTTCTGGTGGAACATTGGCCAAAAGATTTTGCAGAGAGCAGCCTCATAATGTTGCATGTAAATTAGAAAAACCTGTATAGAGAAAGAAAGCAAAGAAAGGCAATATGTTTCAAAAGAAGTGGGAATAAGTTAAGCTCAGTAGATGTCTTGTCCACAAATTCTACTCTACAGTCATTTGTAGAGTGCTGTGTGTTAGGTGTTATTCAGAACTTTTCTGCCCTAAAGGATTCACATTCTCTGAGGAAACAAACAGGGAAGTATGATCTTTAGGGTGCAGTGTAGTGAAGGCTGCAGTTATAAGCACGCCCAAGATGTACCTGGGCTTATAGAGGAAGCACTGCTTAAATGGTACTCAACTGGTATTTGTTGCATTAATAAAAGTGAGTCTTAATTTTAGATCTATCTCAAGCTTACAGAGGATGCTTCAACAGAGCGCTCCCAAATTGGGGTATTGGTAAGGAGGAGAAGTTGAACCTCCCACCTCAGCTGGGTGTTTCTCAGGGGACTGGAAAAGGGCACATGGGAAAAGCCCTGGAAAGGGCCTGACTTGTATCCATAGAGATAAGAGGATAAATTATTGGTACGTGGGCACTTGGCTGCACAAATCTGAAGGTGAGAAGCTGGTTGGGGCTATCTCAGTGGTAGGATGTTAACGTTTTAGTAACGCCTGACTCCTGGCTTCCTTCTGGTGGACGAGAATAGCAACTGAAGGGTTTAGAGGTAGGTGAGGATTATTCCTTCCAATTCCAACTTTGCTATAAGCAGTCAAGGAGGCCAAACAAATCATTCAGCCTGTTCTGTATGTTCATTGTAGCCTCCAGTATTTAGGCGCAAAAATCACTGCTCATTGAAAAGTTCACTACAAAGTAGATAGAACAGCTTTCCAAACTTGGGTACCCTTATCATCCCTTGGCAATGAGAATTTCCCCCAATCTGTTGGCTGGACACAGGTCCCTTTAAAGATCAGCCTCTTGATTGTCTTTGAAAGTCTTCCCAGCTCTTTTGTTTGCCCACTCTCACCCCCCTCACCCCCAACTCTTCATGTTATGGTAGACTCTGGTGTGTCTTTCCAGAAGCTTTCTTTTTTTTTTTTTAATGTGGGTACTGGGGGTCGAACTCAGGACCTCGTGCTTGCCAGCAGGCGCTTGTGCCACTGAGCGATATCACTGGCCCCTTTTTTTTATGTGGGTGCCAGGAGTCTAACTCAGGACCTCGTGCCTGCCAGGCAGGCACTTATGCTGCTGAGCTATCTCACCAGCCCTCCAGAAGCTTTCTATCTAGGGGTTGTATGTCTTATTGTTTGTTAACCTAATATTTTTTTGGAGATCATTTTAAGTCACTTCATCAAGAGCACCACTGTTTTGCATAGTACTTCATTGTACAAGGGACCCATTATTTACTCAGCCACTGTCCTGTTGGTGGACCTTACAAAGATGCTGAACTGCTTAATAGTGTTCAAACATTTCGTTCATGCCTGAGAGTGTGTGTAGGTTCCACACTAAGAAGTACAATCACTTGGTTAGAGGTGTGGGCATTTGTAATTTTGATAGGTAGCACCAAGTGGCCCTTAGTGGAAGTGCCAGCTGACACTTGCCAATAGTGGAAGAGTACTGTTTTCCCTGCCACTGCATTGGGAGATGAGAAATGATGTCATTGTAGTTTTAACTTTAAATATAAGTAAATTTGGGCTTATTAACATGTATCTAAAAACTGTTTTGTTTCCTTTACTGTGTAGTGATTGAGTCATCACAACATTCTTGTGAGGATTAAATGAGAAGATTTAGGTGAAGTACTTTCTGTAGTGACTGTCACACAGTACCGTACATACTCAAGAAATGTCAACTGTGATTCATATTCTCGGTAACTGAAAGGGCCTTTGACAGTGAAGGACACCACAGTGTGATACACAGTTCTGCCCCTTACCAACTGTCTGCTTTTGGCAAGTTACTTAACATTTCTGAACCTGTTTTCCCATTTGTGCTAAGAACTTTGCATAGACTGTGTGCACTGAAATCTCATAGCAGTCCTCTGAGGCAGGTATTACACCGGTACCATCTACTAGAAAATTCAGAAATTAAAGCAGTTTCTAGGTTGCAAAGTTCTTGAATAGGGATGTAACCTTCTACATTTAAATGTATGAACAGTTTCATGATGAATAACAATTGTCGTGTTTGAACTGAGAGGTCAAATATTGCTTGTAAATTTTTTCACCTGCAATTTCAGAGTGTTTTATCCAAATGTCTTATAGAAGGGAATTTCTATAATCATAGTGAATTGCAATCTGTAACTGATTTTATATTGACTGACTTCTTCTGTAGGAAAAACAGTATCTTAGTATAATAATGTAGTTACCCTAACTGATGGGTGAGCTGATCAGAATCACTAATATAAGTGGGTTGGAAAAATTGTATGATTTCCTTTTTGCATCAAATTTATGATTTGTTGCAGCATTTTTTTTTCTTTTATGTGGGTACCAGGAATCGAACTCAGGACCTCGCACTTGCCAGGCAGGCGCTTATGCCGCTGAGCTATATCACCAGCCCTGCAGCATGTTTTTCAAATAAGATTACCCAGAGACTTTCTTACTGAGTTGCAATACTTCAGTGTTTTCCATTGAGAAATATTTTGAAGCAACTGTAGCTAGAACTTCTGTTATTTACCATCTTTGTCTGTATACTACTTTTTGCTTTCATAACAGTAAAAAGAGGAAAAAGAAGTTAGTATCAGGTGAGGGTTTCGTACTTCTGTGTATCAGTGCTGTGTATATGTCTCTGTACGATGTTTTTTCTTTGATCTCTATCTCTTTGGCTTGTCTTTACATTTCACTTGTGACTTGTCTTCCCTTGCAACATAGAAGTTCTTCTTGAAACTATTGGATTTTACTTCTTTGTACTATGCACAGGCTTTAGCACAATACCGTCCACATAGTGAGTACTCAATAAACATTTTTGGTTTTCCCATTTCTTTAAGCTTGATTCTGTTCACATGTTATCACATACCACCATCAGTTCAGAATGGTGAACACAAAGGGGGCTTGGGAACAGGCAGGGCAGCAACTCAGCCTTTTGATATACACAATACACTACTGTGATCTTTGCCATAGATAGGCAATGAAATACTATACTAAAGAATACATGATTTTATAAAATTTCAGTCTTAAACCTTGAAAAAATAGTTTTATAATGTTTTTATTAAAACAATGTAAGTGCTATAATAATTCACTTATTTTCTGTATCTTAGTAATTCTACTGAAAATTCAAGGGGAAAAGTGATTAGGAACTTTTCCAAACTTTTAATATGAAATTGTTTTTCAGTTCAAATCCAATGCAAACATTGAACTCTATTTTAATCCTACATAATTCATTTTATTAACTATGACCAAATAGAACATCTGTTAAAATTCCATAATGTTAGCTTCATGGGAAAAGAAAAAAAATCTGTTTGTTCTTGGAATTTGTCCATTTTTTTTTTTGTTGTTGTTGTTCAGGCTTTCAGTAAATGTGTAACAAAACATTCTTATTAATGAGAATATTAAACAAATGAAAATGAAATTTCCCCTTTAATCACAGAAGTTTATAAAATGAGTCACTTAATGGCATTTATATTATTATAACTACTGTAGAGATGTTTTTATGAAGAATGAGGGATAGTTCATTCAGTTAATCCTTTAATGCAAGAACCTAAAATTGTAACTCCTCAATACAGATTTTTAGCCTACAGTTTTTCATCATCTCTTAAATAAACATTTTAGGAAGAACAATCTAGTAAAATTAACGTAGAAAAATTACTTTAGCCCCTTAGCACATATTTTCTCATGCTTTGTTTATATGAAACCAGCTGCTATTTACTTTTCTTGCTCCTTGGACAAAGTTTGTTTGCACTGTGAAGTTTTGAAAATGCTGCGTATTTTCATTTTGGCACATTGGCCGTGTTTTCCAGAAGGGGCATCAGTTCCTGTGTGCGTGGTTTACTGGGAGGCAAATGTGGTGATGTAAATACAGAAGACAGCTTGATAAAGGTGGAAATGCTCTCTTCATTTTCAATGTTATGGCTGTAAACCGTGGTGTTGAAGTGGTTCTTCTTGTTCCCTTGTGTTTTTGTCCCACGTGGAATATCATCTTCCTTCATCTTTGTGTTAGTTTGGATTGCAGTCAGGCTGCAGAGAACAGAAAATAGGAGTACAAACTTTCAACAAACAAGGGTTTTCTTTTTTTCTTTCTCCTCCTCCTCTTCTTTTCTATGTTTTTTCCCCCTTTTATAACAAGAAATCTGAAGGTGGTTAATCTGAGGCTGATGTGCTGAGTAACTGATGGCCAGGAGAATTTAGTCTCTTTTCTTCTTGTCTGACCTGAATGCTCTAGCTGATGGGTTTTGGTCACGAAGTATGGCTGGACTTTTAGGCCTTGGGGCCCATTCAGGCATGAAGATTGAGAGGGCAGGAGGTAGTTCTACATTTTTCTGTCCTTCTGTTTGTCTGGAAAATGAAAGCATTCCTGGGCCTCCCTGAGTTGCGCGGGGATTGGAAAGTTGAGTGGTAGCTTTGCAGTGCGGAAAGAGAAGGCAGGGCAGAGGGGCCTGGCAGTACTGTGAGTGAGTCAGCCTGCAGTGTCTACGCATTCCATCTACTCAGCCCCTTACTAATAAAGTCCATCCCCTTAAAACAGAGAGCATTTCACACATCTCCACCTCCATCTCATCCTTGGGTATCTCCTGGTTAACATCCATGAGCACCCAACATTTTAGAAGTTTAATTGTGCTCTATAAACTATAATGTTCATCTTTATTCTGTTCCTACCACCTCTGTTCTTTGGGGCACCAATGTGAAAGCTCTTCTTAAAGAATTATTTGGTGGTATCTCATTATTTTGAAGACATAAGTTTATTTCAAAGTTATTTTTTGTGCAGTTTTTATTTTAAAGTTAAAATCTTAGAATATGCTTGTATTGATATCGTTTGTAAACACTTTCTTTAAAAATATGTAAATCACATTTTAAATTGAAGTAGTAGCTGATGTCTAATGCGTACTTATGGTATTCTAGACACTGTGCTACGCTTTTAACACATTATTTTGTATAATCTTCACAGTAGCCCCAAACAGATCTCTACTTCCTAGTAACTGAAGCTTCCGGTTGTAGTTGAGTCAGGGTTCACCTGTAACAGGGAGAGAACCAACGAGTCCAGAGCCCATGAACTTATGGTAGCTGTATGTTTTACATTTTATAGCATGTACATTTTCATGTGGAGGCAAATAAATATTTAAAGTGAATATTCCATATTTATATCTCTCTTTGGCCTTTAAAACTTTAGATATACATTAGTGCTGGGAGTAATTAGAAGACATAGATGTAGAGAATCTGCTTTGATAGAACTGCTCATAGAGAACAGTATCTTCTAAATGTGTTATTATCTAGTGTTTCCATGATTGGCTTATGCCATTCGCCCACATGCTCTTTCTTTGAGGGGCCTACTGTGACCACTCAGACTGAGATCTGTGCCAATGCCAGTCCTGCACCTGTTACCCTGGTGTGCATCATTAATCTGAAATTATCTCCATTTCTTATTTACAAGTTTATCCTGTTTCCCTCCCTCTATTATAGAAGGCAGGTGCTTCTTGTCCATTTGTTCCCTACTATTAATCTAACACCTAGAACACATAAAATTTAGAATGAACAAACTTGAATCATACTTGCTTCTCAGAAGTACACTTAAGATTTTTAATATTTCTGTTTGATATTTGGGATACATGGATTTGGTGAGAATTATGGGGTCCTCACTTGATTCCCAGACAAATTAATGGTTTTCTGCCAAATAAATGTTCTTCACTTTCAGTGAAATCAGTTTTCTTCTGACTTTTCTTAATATATTTCCTGGTAATGTTGTGCCACCCACAAGTAGCCCTTATTTTACTTTTGTCATTTCTAGTTATGATTGTTCTTGTGAATATTATATATATATATATATATATATATATATATATATATACACGCTTTCTGAAGTGACACATGGAAGAAGTAAACAACTTATTCATGAAGAAGATCCCTCAGAACTTTAGATGCAAATTATGTCCATTGAACAGAGTTAAGAGTTAATTTTGAACTTCCCAGTGTTGTATTCCATCTTACTATCTGAACAAACACTATCAGGATTAAGCAACATGCTATATTTACATATTAAGAAAACTAAATTTGAAGTCAAATCTAGAACTTTCATGAGCAGTTCAGGGACAGTAGTTGAAGGTAGTCATTAATACAATTACTGAAAATGTTAATCTGTAGGTTTTGATGAACTGGCTGCAGATCACCTTGGAATCATGTAATAAAAAAAGTAACCTATAAATACTAAGTATGATGATGCATTTACGTATATTTTTGTAATCTTTAAATTACTAACCAATAAAATACTAACTTTTTTTCCAGGTCAGAAAGCTGAGGCTTAGAAGAATTAGAAATATAGCTAGGAAGGGCTAGGCCTGGAATTTGAAGTAAAGCTAATTAGAATTCTAAAGTCTGTGTTTCTTGTTATAGTTTACCTTCTTCTCACATCTTTAAGAGTTTTTCAGGAAATCCTAGTAAAGTAAAATGATGGCAGATCTGTAAGGCTTGGAGCAGATCTGTTGGTCTGAAAGTATAGCACAACTTTTGAGTGTTACAGGATTCCTTTTTGCACTGGGGATTGAACTCAAACCCTTTGCATTCAGCTATATCTCCAGCCCTTTAATTTTTTTTTTTTAATTTTGAGATGCAGGGTCTCACTAAGTTTCCTAGGCTGGGCTCAAGCTTGTAATCCTCCTGCCTCATCGTCCCAGAGTACTGGGATTATAGGTATACACTATCAGAACCAGCTTTTAAGCAACCTTAATAAAGGATGGATGAAGAAGGATGCTGAAGTCAGTATAATTCTAATTTAGAAGCACTTCAGTGGGATCTGCCCATATACATTGGGTCTGTTTTTTAAAAGAAGCAGAAACAGTGAGAAAGAAGGATATTTCTTCTCATTTTTGAAAATACTCTGCTTTTTATTATTAAGCATGTGGATGCAAAACTTGTGGTATAGAATCAGACGCTAGAGGGCGCACAATGCCTGTGTTACAGATTTGATGACAAAGTATGTGTGGACCCAGAAGCTCCTAGATTGCTTACCCTGGTATTCATAGAAACGGGTCAGACTGGAAAATGAAAATCCAAGCATTATGTTTTCTGACCCAAGGTGCTTGAATGCATAAATTTGTTTTTATCTTTTAGTGCATGCATGCACAGAATTTATTTAGGTTCTAACTTTTCCAAACATTTATCATGGAAAACTTTAAGGATATATAAAAGCAGATTAGAAAATGAATCCTTGTAGTTCCATCACCCAGCTTCAGCAGTTACCAGCTCTTGACCATTATTGTTCCACTTATACGCACACCTACTTCCTGCTCTTCTTTATTAATTTGATGCAAATTCTAGACATTATTTTATCCTGAAATACTTCACTGTGCATCTCTAAATGATAAGAATGGTAAGTACCTTTCACTTAAAAAATTAATGTTGTAACGGAAAGATAAGTACTGTACTAAATGATCTCACATGTGAAATCTAGAAGAGTTGAACTTGTAGGAGCAGAGAGTAGAATGGAGGTTCCCAGGGTCTGGGAGGGCAGAAGGGGAGATGCTGGTCAAAGTGTATAAACTTTTCAGTTGTACAGTGAGGACGTTCTGGGTATCTAAAGTATAGCAGGGGTGGTAATGGATGTGTTTTAGGTCATGGTAACCATCTCACAATGTATACATGTGTCTAGTCATCACAGTGTATACTTCGGGTATATATATATATAATCTTTATTTGTCAATTATTTAAAACCATGAATGTGTGGTCTCCAAGTATTTCCCCCATGCTGTTTATCAATGACAAAGAGAAGGATAGTAATATTACAGTTGGAAAACTGGCAGACACTATTAGTAGTAAGATTCACAGCATGTGTGTCCAATTATGGTGCCCAAGAAGGGCATAATGTCTTCTAGCCAAATGAATAATTTTAATGTGATCATGAAAAAACATCATATAAACTCAAATGAGGAGATGTGCAAAATTGTTGTGGCTAGGGTGGATTATCAAACTGATCACTTTGGGATCTGCCCCAAGGATTGGTGGCGCATACTTCTGGGTATGTCTGGGTGAGTCATGGAGGTATGGCCTGTAGTGCTATATGTGGTCTCTGGGCCTTTCCTCTCTGGCAGTGTTCCCCTGTTCTACTTCCTGGCCATTATGAACTAAGCAACTTTGCTCTGCCATGCCTTCCACCACAGTGTTCCTGCCTTGGAGCCAGCTGACCATACACTGAATCCCCTGAAACTGTGAGCCAAGTTAAATTTCCCTTTTAAATTGTGAATATCAGGTACTGTGTCTTATTAACAGGAAAGCTCACTAATACAGTTATCAAGGTCATGAAAAATAAAGATGAAAGGATTGTCAAAAATAGGAGGAGACTAAGGTGACAGCAAGTAAATGCAATATGGTATCCTTGATTAGATCCTGAGTAGGAAAAGGGTGCTTACGGAGAAAACTGAAAAAATTCAAATGGGATCTAAAACTTAGCTATTAGTATTGCAGCAATACTGTAGCTGGTTTTGATAAGTGTTGTCTGGTTAAAATACTAGCTCTAGGGAAGCCAGCTGTAGAGTTTATTATGAACTCTACCATTTTAGCAACTTTTATAAAGTCTTTAAATTATTTCAGAAACAAAAAGCTTAAAAAGAATGCCAGATTTGGACATTATACTTAAGTAAGTACAAATAGTTATTCTTAAAATCATCTTCTGAAGTAATGACAAGTTAAATTTAAAATATTTTTAATTTTTTATCAAAGAGTAATATATGAAATCAGTAATAAGCCTAATGATACAGAACTTAAGATGAAAAGCAAAAGCCCCTTGTCTGTCCCTCTGTTCTTTTCCCACTCTACTGTAGAGTTAGTTACTCTTTTAAATCTATTTCTATTTTTAGTTCTTCTGATTACATTGACATTCAGTATAATATATTTAAGCATCTGGTTCTTAATTTTCAACATTAGTTAGCCATCTGTTAAATTTTGGGGGTGGGAAAATGTGATGTAGCTCATGTGATTCTTCTTTTCAATCCTGTCTCATCCTGTCATTCCAGCTATATACATTTCATTCTTTTGGTTATTTTAGAAACTTTTTAAATCATATATTTGTGCCTGCCGGCCTACCCACCTGCTGTCCCTCCGCTTTCTTTTTTGGTGCTGGACATTGAACACAGGGCCTCTCACACTCATCCACCGAGCTGCATCCTCAGCCCTTTCTTTATTTCTTACGCCATGAACTTTTAGCATCTTAAAACTCTTTTCTCATCATGAGGCTGTAACTTCCTTTTTTACCTCCTTGCCTGACTCAACTTACAAATTCTGTTTTTTGGAAAAACTTTCAGCTGTACTTTCACCATCAGTTGTCAGAATGGCTGACAGTTTGATCCTGTTCTTCACTCAGAATCGCTCCATACTTTTCTGTGTTGATTCTAAAAGTTGTACACCAGTGACCTAGTATATGTATTATGGAGACTTTATGAGTGATCACCAGGCCAGATAGCATGCTAGGGTTATTGTTTCCTTTAGTGTTGGTGCTGTGTCACCCTGAAGGGAATGTTTCCAGCATCAGAATTAGATAGAATACCTTTTCTTGGACTCTATCCATTGCTAAAATTTAATATTATAAATTGAATTTCCTGATTATTTGGGACATGAACTTATTTTTTGTTAGAGTTTTTTTTTTTTTTTTTTTTTTTTTGCGTGGGGTGTGTGCATTATTTGCCTTTAAAAAATACATTTGCAACAATCTTGAAATCACATTGTCTTTTGTACTGAGTCTCTTTCTCTTGGGAATCTTGGAGTCTTCTACTCTTCTCTTTTACTCTGGTACTATATTCACTGGGTCTCATCATCTCTTTGTTGGTTTCAGGAGTTGGGTTTTCTGTTTCCTGCAGGCTGCGGAGCATAGTGGTTCAGACCATTGGCTTTCCAGCCAGACTGCCTGGGATCCAGCCACAGCTCTGCCTCCGCCAAGCTTCTACCTCTGGTGCCTTTTCTCATTTTTGGTGCTTTTTTTTTTTTTTAATCCATGCTAATAAATCAGTCTCAAGGCTAATTTCTCTCCCTCTCTTTCTCTCCCTTTCTCTTTGACTCTGCTTTTGCCCTGAAACATTCATTCAAAGTTAGTAGCAGATGTTCTGACACTTAATCACTAAATATTTCAGTAGGTATCTTCTACGAATGGAATCATGGTTCTCATAACTACTTTATTATATCCAAGAAATGTAATGATGTTGTGTTAACATTACCTCTTACATGGTCAGTTTTCTGTATTATCCCAGCAGTAAGAGCTTAACAACTTTTATGTCTCTTCAGGATCCAGTAAAGGATCACAGATTGTATTTGGCTGTTGGATTCCCCCACTTTTTTTTTCCATCACACTGACATTCTTGTAGAGTCCAGGGCACTTATAAAGTCCCATAATGCGGAATTATCTGATTTCCTTGTGATTGGATTCAGGTTACTTTTATTATTGTTACTTTTGCATGGGTACTATATATATATATTGTTGTGTATTCTATACTGCTTTATACCATGAGAACATAAATACTGTCCTCGAGTTGGTGAAACTGGGTTTAAGCATTTGAGTAAGTTGCTGTTCTCTGGTTTTCTGTACACTAAAGATTTAGTTCTCTTTTGTTAGTAAAAGGTAATCTGTGGGGTAATATTTTGAGACCATGTGATTATCCTGTTCCCCAATAATCTTTCACCTAATAGTTTTACCATCTGTGGATGAGCTGAAACATTTATTACATTAGTATTGCAAAATGACGATTTTCCTAATACTATCACTTTTCTCTGAATTTATTAACGGGTGTTCTTCTGTGAAGATTTATTTTTACTATTCCTATGGACTCATGGATTTTGTGTGTGTGTGTGTGTGGGTACAGGGGGTCGAACTCAGGACCTCGTGCGCTAGCAGGCACCCGTGCCGCTGAGCGATATCACCGGCTCTTTTTTTGTATGTGGGTTCCAGGAGTCGAACTCAGGACCTCGCGCTTGCCAGGCAGGCACTTATGCCGCTGAGCCATCTCACCGGCCCGACTCATGGATTTTTTTACCAGCCCCATTGAGGTATAATTTATATACCGTATATAATTAAAAGTGACAGTTCACTGGGTTTTAGTGTGTTCACAGATGTATTCTACCCATCACTGTAGTTATGGACTCTTTTTTATTCAATAATTATATCTATTACCACATTATTATTCTTTTTGATGCCTAAACTGTCCTAAATTTGGTCAGTGAGAGCCTCTTCAGGCCCACTTCTCTGTTTTTTGACATTTGTTCCATTGTCCTTTGAGAACCAACTTAAGTGGCATAACAGGCTATCCCAGCCCTACCTGTAGTCTCACTGGCAGATGCTGTAAGGAGCCACCTCCCCTTGGAGCCCTGGATTTCTTGTAGTGGGAATAATATTTAGAAACCAGATGTATATGATTTTATCTAGGGTCTTTTAGTGGGGAGAAAAAACAAATTTTAAATATATATTTCTTCCTTCCCACTTCCATATATACATTTCAAGCAAGAAGAAATCATGATTACTGTTTATCTTTAAAAGTAACCTGCCATAACACTGACTCATTTCTGCTTACACTGCTGTGAATTTTAACAAATGTGTGTGTCCCTGTAACCACCAGCACAGTCAGGGTACGGGGTGTTTCTGTCATCCTGAAACTCCTGTGCTGTCCCTTTGTAGTTCTGCTTCTGACCACTGGCCACCATTGATCTGGTCTCCATTGCAATAGGGTTTTTGTTTTGTTTTGTTTTGTTTTTTGTGGGTACCAGGGGGTTGACCTCAGGACCTCACGCGCCAGCAGGCGCCTGTGCCACTGAGCGATATCACCGGCCCTTTTTTCGTATGTGGGTTCCGGGAGTCGAACTCGGGCCCTCGCGCTTGCCGGGCAGGCGCTTAAGCCGCTGAGCCATCTCACCGGCCCCCAGGGTTTTGTTTTTGAGAATATCATTTAAGTGGTTCATGTAATTTACAGCCTTTTAAATTTTTTATTTTTATTTTTTGGTACTAGGATTTAACCCAGGGCCTCATGCATGCTAGGCAGGTACTCTACCACTAAGCTACATTCTCAGCCCTTTTTATTTTATTCTGAGATAGAGACTTGCTAAGTTGTCCAGACTGGCCTTGAATCTGTGATTCTCCTGCCTCAGCCTTCTGAGTAGCTGGGATTATAGGCAGGTCCCACCATACCTGGTTTATTGGTATAACCTTCTAAGACTAGTTTCTGCCACACAGCATAATGCTTTTGAGATTCATTCCAGTCATTGTGTGTACCAATAGTTTGTTCCTTTTAATTGGTGGGTGGTATTCCATTGTTTAGGTGAACAATGGAATACAAAATAGGTGTTTATCTGTTCACTCATTGAAAGACATTTGAGTTCTTTCCAGGTAGGCATTATGAAAGAATTGGTATAAATAGATGTATTCAGGTTTTTGTGTGAACACAGGTTTTCATCATTCTTGGATAGACACTCAGGAATGGGATTGTTAAATATAGGTTTAATTTCATGGGAAGTTGTCAGACTTGTTCATGGCCATATAGTTTTGCATTCCCACCAGTAGTGTATGTTCCACATCCTTGTCAGCACTTTGTATTGTTAGGATTTTTTATTTTAGCCATTCTAATAGATATATTCTGATGTCTTGTAATGATTTTAAATTTCATTTTCCTAATATCTGATTGTGTTGAACATCTTTTCATATGCTTATTCATCACCTTTATATCTTTTTTTGGTAAAGTATCCATTCAAGTCTTTTGTCCATTTTTTAAAATTGGGTTTCTTACTGCAGTTTTAAAAGTTCTTTATATATTTAGAATGCTAGTTCTGGTCAGTTATGTGATTTGCAGATATTTCCTAATAGTCTGTGGCTTGTAATTTCAGTCTATGAACAGTATTAGTTTGCAAAGTAAAAGTTTTGAATTTTGGTAAAATTCAACTTGTATTTTCTTTTATGAATTGTTCTTTGGATATAGGTATAAGAACTTGGCTCACTTTGGCAGCATATATACTAAAATTGGAATAATGTAGAGATTAGCGTGGCCCCTGTGCAAGGATGACATGCAAGTTCATGAAGTATTCCATATTAAAAAAAAAGAAAGAATTTTACATAACCGAAAGTCACGAAGATTTTCTGCTTTGTTTTCTTCTGAAAGTATTATGGTTTTATCTTTTATGTTTATAGTTTATTTTGAGTTGCTTTTTAAGAGTGACATGTAGGTTGAAGTTTGTTTTTTGCACGTGAGTGTCCAGTTGTTCCAACACTGTTTTTTTTTTTTTTTTGGTGGGTACCGGGGGTCGACCTCAGGACCTCACACACCAGCAGGCACCCGTGCCGCTGAGCGATATCACCGGCCCTTTTTTCGTATGTGGGTACCGGGAGTCAAACTCGGGTCCTCGCGCTTGCTGGGCAGGCGCTTACGCTGCTGAGCCATCTCACCGGCCCCAACACTGTTTTTTGAAGTATCTTTTCTCCATTAAAATGCTTTGTGCCTCCTTTTTTTTTTGAGACAAGGTCTTGCTAAGTTGCTAAATTATTCAGGCTGGGCCGGAACTCGCTGTTTTCCTGCTTTAACCTCCCAGAGTGCTGACCTTACAGGTGTGTACCAACATGCCTGGCACTTTTGCACCTTTCTACAATCAGTTGATCATATTTATGTGGTTTTGTGCCTAGAACAGATACGTACTGCTTCCTTGCTGTGCACCAGGCAGTATCTTTGTTTTCTTTTCTTGTTCAGGTATTTGTTTTCATATTTTTGAACATCTGTGTTGAAACATGATGTTTGAAAGATGATTTCCTAAGGCATTTCCCTTTATTTCTGTTTTTTTTTTTGTTTGTTTGTTTGTTTTGTTTTGTTTTGTTTTTTGTGGGTACCGGGGTCGACCTCAGGACCTCGCCCGCCTGCAGGCGCCTGTGCCGCTGAGCGATATCACCGGCCCTTTTTTCGTATGTGGGTTCTGGGATTCGAACTCAGGCCCTCGCGCTTGCCAGGCAGGCACGTAGGCCGCTGAGCCATCTCACCAGCCCTATTTCATTTTTTAATTGATAGGATAGACTAAGAAATACCTCCAGTCTTTTTCTTAACTTAGAGGAAGACTGACTGAAAAGATTCTTAAGATTATGTATCTTTTGTTTTTATCTTCCATATCTCCAAGGATGCTATTTTTTATTATTTATTTTTTATTAGTACATAGCTGCCATACATAATGATCACATTCATCATAGGGAATTTGTACTCATACATAATATATCTTATTTCTTTTTTTTTCCATTCCCCTCCCCTCCCTTCAACCCTTCTTCCCCTCCCCACTTACAGAAGCTTTGTTTCCATTTTTTTTCCTTCCATTGTCTTTTTTTCTAAATCCTTTTTCCCTTCCTTCCCTCCTCCCTCCCCCCTCCCTTGTTCCTCTTCCCATTTGAACATGTTCTTCCTACTTCCCAATATCTATCCTCCCTTTGCTATTTATTTACCCTTTGGGTTCCTCCCACACAAGAGAAACAATGTAATATTTAAACTTGTGTGTCTGATTTATTTCACTTAGAATTATGTCTTGAGGTGCATCCATTTACCTAACAGAATGCTTATTTTCTCTTGAATTAATATACTGTTAATATGTACATCAGTGAGTTAGAAGGTCAGTTCTTCATCTAACTTTGATTCACAATGTAGTTAGTATTGACTGGCCATGATGGTACACACCTGTAATCCCAGTACTCTGGGAGGCTGAGGCAGGGAGTTTGGGAGCTCAAGCCCAACCCAGGCAATTCAGTAACTAGGTAAGATCCTGTTTCAAAATTAAAAATACAAAAGAGGGCTGGGGAGATCTCGCAGTGTGAAAGCACTATAATTTCCTTATACTAACTGGGCCACTAGGTTTTTTTTTTTTTATTGTTGTTATATTATCATATAGTGAAAATAATCTTCATGAAGAAAGAAAACATGCTATGTATTTTATTTTATCCAGCCACAAACATCTTGGCTTTGAGTTTCCTTCTTCATAATATCCTGTAACATATAAGACCTGAAATGATTTACCAGGATCACTTTGTGCTAGAAACAATATGGAACCCAGATTATTTGACTATTAATCTCCTCCTTCTTCCCCCCTCCTCCCCCTCCTCTTCTGAACTAATTCTAGACTTAAAGGGGAAAAGTAGAATTGCAAGCTGAGATGGAATTTGTGTATTGTTGTGTATTGCTGTCATGTATGTATTGTTGTCATGTAAACTATAGTAATGGATCATCTTAGAATATAAACACTGAATAGAACATTTTTAAAAATCCACTCAGTACTAGTAGTCTCCTCCCACCCCCCAAATTATGGTGATATTAGGTAACTAACACTCCATTTAATATTTAATGACTCGCTTATTGCAGACTTGTCATTGATTACCACAGGTTAGGAAAATCTTTGTAGCAAATGTGGGTATGGACTCACGTGTGTGAAAGTAAAGGCATATACTATAGTCTGGGCTCTGAGGTGCGGATTTCTCTTAGCTCTTGGATGAATTTATTCTCATTGCAATTAAATAGTAAAATGTTAAAGTTTTTATCAGGGACACCTTACTGTGATTCCTTGTGTTGTGATAAAGTTAGATACATGTTGAGTCTCAAAAAGAATGATTGAATACAGAAAAAAAAATTGTTCAATTAATCACATGGAAATCAAAACCCCAAAATAATATACAGCCCATTTCACAACTTAGTATTAAATAGATACCACTCATGTTGTGGGGCTTTTTGAGGGGCTTTTTGTGGGACTTTTCAATATATGTGGCTTCATCAGCGTAGATTAGCCTTTGCATTTTCTCAAATATGCTAGTGTGTGTGTTTTAAAAACTATTACTTATATTCCATTTCTTAAAAAAAAGAATTGGGGTCATCAAAACTGGCAAGCGTTAAGCATGCTAATTAGTTCAACATACTGACCAATTCTCTGAATTATTAGTTCAAAGAAGTGTGTGGACAGGGATGAAATTAGATTTGGGCATTTTTCACTCTAGTTGTTTTAGGATACCATGGTTGCTTTGATCTGTAAATAACAGATGTTTTTTAATGCATAGTTCAGGATACTTCAAACGTGTTCAAAATTTTGTCTCGGATTTGGGACTCATCATTCTTATCCTCAATTGGATATGCACACTTTTAACTGCAGCTACTTTAGAGAACGTTTTTGAGTTTGTTTGATAGTTGAAGCTAGCATATTTGTAATTTTTCCTAATATGTATGTATTAGCTTTATTTTTAAAAATAAACTGGCATGACCTCGTTATAAGGCAGTATGTAAAATTACATTATCAGTTGCTGAGTATATATTGACTTAATTTAAATGTCAGTTTTAAGAATGAAACTATGAAAACAGAATATATATTTATGTGTTGGCATATTTTTATGTTGCATGTGCATGCACAGATGTACAAAATTATGTTGCATATAAGTATATGCACAGTCATGCTTTTAGATATTATGTGGTAAAATTTTTTGCTTTGTTTTCGTTAGCTAAATATTTGTTTAACTTTAATATTTAATAACTACAATTAATGTCAAACCTGGTAGACTGTACAGAAATACTGTTTTTACTTCTCTTTTGACTTTATGTGAGAAAATTTTAGTATTGAGGAGTATTTTTGTAATGAATGGCATCAAATGAATGGTAGTTGGGATGAGAAGGTAAAAACAACAGGTTAAAAACTGAGACAATGCCCCCCCTTCATACTGGGGATTGAACCCAGGGCCTTTATACATCCCCACTCACCTACCCACCCCCTTTTTAAAAAATTTTGAAATAGAGTCTCAGTCTAAGTCGTGCTCCCATTTGAGATCCTTCTGCCTCAGCTTCCTGGAGTGCTGGGATTATAGGCATGTGCCACCACACCTGGCTAAACTGAGGAATAATCTTGTGTCCCTGTTTACCACATTCCCTGATCAGAAGTCTTGATTGATGTGGCCCCTGCTTCAGCTGACATAGGATGCAAGAAAGTCAGACAGTGTCCTCTGTGTAACCTCTCATTTATTTATTTATTATTATTTATTTTATTTATTTATTTATTATTTTTATTTTTTTTTATGTGGGTACTGGGAGTCAACCTCAGGACCTCACACTTGCCAGCAAGCACTTGTGCCGCTGAGCGATATCACCGGCCCTTTTTTTCCTTTATGTGGGTTCCGGGAGTAGAACTCAGGACCTCTCGCTTGCCAGGCAGGTGCCTATGCCACTGAGCTATCTCACCGGCCCTGTTTTGTTTTTTTGAGACAGGGTCTCACTCTGTAGTCCAGGCTGGCCTTGAATTCACTATGTAGCCCAGGCTGGCCTTGAATTCTTGGCAATCCTCCTGCCTCAGCCTCCCAAGTGCTGGGGTTACAGGTGTACACCACCACGCTCAGCAACTCTCATTTAGAAATATTAGAAACAATAATATCTTGCATTAATTCTAGACGTGAGATACCATTGTGTTTACTAAAGTCATCTTTGTTGTTGTTGTTCATTAAACTACATGAGGTTTTACAATGCACTTCATTTGTGGCTTTTCTTTATCAAAATGTTACTATAACAATAGCCTCTTTCCTATATAAGACATGCTGGAGTTCTAGTTGTAATTATGCGACTTACTGCCTTGTGCCTTCTGACATTGTTGAATCATTACCGTCAATGATTTCTTCATTTTTAAAGTGTTTGGTAAACTATGACCTGTGGGCCAAATGCAGACCGCAGCCTGTTTTTGTAATAAAGCTTTATAGCATGTAGCCTCACTCCTACATTTATGTGTGTCTGTCTGCTGCCATACTACAGTGACAGAGTTGAGTAGTTGTGACAGAGATCGAATAGCTCACAGAGCCTAAACTATTTAAACTATCTGGCCTTTCATAGAAAAAATGTGCTGAATTTTGAAGTAGGCGGTCTCTAAGACCTGTGCCCTGCCTGGAGTGGGTTTCCTTTATGTCAACTTATCCTTAATTCTAAGTTCAAAAGTCTTTTCTATTACCAACTTTGCATCTTAACAAGAGAATGAAATTGTCCAGTAGATTATTGGTTCTCAGAGTGTGGTACCTGGAACTTGTTAGAAATGCAGATTCTGAGGCTCCTAGATTTCTGATCAGAAACTCTGGAGACAGGCCCACAATTATTTGTTTTAGACCCTCCAAGCGATTCTGATGCATGGGAAGTGTGAGACCCATTGGACTAGATGAAGTTCAATTGAAAGAGTTTCTTATGGGGTGGGGATGTAGCTCAGTGGTAGAGCACTTGCCTAGCATGCACAGAGGCCCTGGATTCTATCACCAGCATGGGAAAAAAAAAAAAAAAAAAAAACTGTTGGATATCATTACAGAAACTGTGAGATTAATAGTTTCTCTTTTCTTCTCTGGTAAATGCATCTATCATAAACTATGAGTTTAAAAAAATATAATGACAAACTCCTGAAGGATACATGTATGTTACCTTCAGTGGACAATTTTAATAGACAAAAAAAAAGAACAGTCTGATTTATTTCTTCATGAGGTTTTCTTTGCTTTGGTAGAACATGACTTTGAGTTACCTTAAAGCTAATGATTGGAAATAAACAATTTTCACAAGAAGATAATTACCTTAAGAGGTATTTTGCTTTTAAGGAAAATGCTTTAAGGAAAGAGCATTTAACCAACCAGTCTGCTTTGGCTGGATTTCTTAACCATTTTAAGTGAGATCACTGTTGGATTGGCTTTATTTTCAATGCTAGAAACCACTAGAAATGAGCACCAGTCAAGACTACTCATCTCTGTTAAGAAAGATCACAAAAACTGTTTTGTATTAAATCTCAGAGGAATAGCAGAATTGTACATGTCAAGAAAGCATTACAGGATGACGTTGTTATTTGGAGAATTGCTTTCATCTCTGAGATATCTCACACCTGCCTCATTTGGCACAGAATGTTTCCATCTCAGGAAAAAGTCTTTGCCCTCCCCCATTCCCAAGGTATATGGATACACCACAGCAACAAGGGAAAGTTTTCACATAAAAACTGACTTAAAAGTGTCACCTAAAAATTCAGATGTATAAACTCAACTTTATTTTGTTGAAAAGGGGACATTGATTTTGTCCGTGGTATCTTTACTATATTGTGTGGTAGGTGTGTGCTTACACATGGATATATAGTTAATTTGATAGGTGTGTGAATGTGTCTGCCCATGTTTCCATATGTATGTATACCCGATGCACACAGCAAACTTTTGATTATATGGTCCTCTCACAGTTCTTTTTAACTGTTTCTAAGATCTTTGATACCTCTCAGTCACTTAACGCATTTCCGTAGGTCACATTTGCATGCTAGCTGCTTTTACTTTTCTCCATTTTTTTTTTTTTTTTTTTGTGGGTTCCAGGAGTCAAACTCAGGACCTCGCGCTTGCCAGGCAGGCACTTACACTGCTGAGCCATCTCACTGGCCCCCCTTTTCTCCATTTTTAATATGCCAAACATGTAATATGGTTCAAGGGGTGCAAAATGTGTGTGTGTGTATGGGTGTGTGTGTATACATGTTTATGTAAGAGTTAAATGTCTCCAAATGTTACGTTAAATTCTGTGAAGCTGTTCTTCAGAGAAACTGGTTTGGGATTTTAGGTTGTAGGTAATGTTGCTTTTTATTAAACAGTGTGCTTACTTGACTGTCACGGGGGTTGTTTGTGTAATTCCTTGGGAAGCTTTCTCATGCTGATAGGTTTTGAAAAGGGAAGTATTTACTTGCTTCAGTTTTTCAGGGGGTGGAATTGAGCTTCTTTTTCACATTTTATAGATGACACATTTGGCTATGCCTGGGCAAAATCCAGTTAAAAATAATAGTATTTAATATTTAATAAACTACCAGGCTTTTGAACCATCTGGAACTTTATTTTCTTTACATGCAGCATCTGAGTTTCAGCTGTTAGCATTTCTCCTTTGCTCTGGGAAGGGTCAATTGCTTTTAAAGTCTTTGATGCTTGCTGTGTCAGCCCTTTTCATATTTTCAAAATGCCCGTGTAAAAGGGCTTTTCATCCATTCATGCTGATAATTCTTTTGAACTTGAGGTTTGAACCAAACTAATCAAATTTAATTATAGCTCAAATCCCGTTACAGTGAACTCCAGTAGACTTTTAGGCTGAGTTTTTTTCTTTCTTCTTTTTTTGTTATACTGGAATTCAGCCATTACCAATATTACATTAAGTGAGTAGGCCATTGACTACAGTTTGGGAGACATTTTGTAATGGCTGCATTTTTGGTAAATTGACATTGGTAAGATGATTTGAATTTTATTCTTTCTTAAAGAGAATAATGAGTTAATTACAAGTAAAATTTTATTTCTCTTTGCATAATAATTTAGGTGGTTGTTTCCTATTCATCTTTAACAGTTCAAACAATTAAAATTTAAAAGCTTCTTTGTTAAAGAATCTTTCTTAAAGAATCGAAAGGTTTGTTGTTGCTAATTATTGTTTTTCGTCTATTTTTAAGATCCAAAACTAAATGATTTACACCTAGCTCCTGAGGTTACCATGGTGATTTATCCATATTTGTCTTGTATTCTGAGACTGTGTTTTCCTTTTTGCCCCTTCATCAAAAACCATTTTCTGAAAACAGTTTGTTATGTGTTTACTGGTGAGAAACTAGGAAATACAAATGTTTAAGACTGAAGCATTTATTAAAGGGAGGTAGATTAGTACTGATATTTTTAGTGCTGCAAAATGATTGTTAACACATGTGTATTATATTTTAGTATCTTGTTAAATTCTCTAGTTAATCTGTATTTATGCTTCTGTATATGCAGACTGCTTTTTCCAATACAGTTAAAAATTCTGTCCATTTTTAAATTGGATTTTGTTTGGACTTTTAAGCAGATTTGGGAGTAGTAGTACTTAAAATACTTTCAGTTTCCTTTCATTTCTAAATAAAATCTACACATTTTTATAATACTCAATCAGTTTTTGACCTGCAAGAATCAAATGTCAGAACTCATTCTTAGGACATTTGATTATGAAATGGAAAATAGGGTTCATAAAAAATGAGCAAATAACAGCTCCTATAAAGATGAAAATTCACTTTTCTTTTATAATTCAATTCAAAACTATCATTTTCCCTTAAATTAATTGTAATAAGGACTCTTGTTTTAAACCAAAGAGAAACGTGAAGTTAATTTATATTCTAGCTACTTTGAAATATAATTTTGCTTGCTGAGTTGCTATAGATTTTGAATACATATGCTTAAAGGAATTTCAGTAATAATGCTGCCATGTGTAGGACAAGTTCATGCTGTAAATCTTTAGTTTAGCTTTAGAATTGTTGGCCACAGTTCCCACTCTGCTCGGAGAGCATGGCCAATTCTTGTGTGCCTTTTGACTTAAATGCCAGGGAGTGTGACATCTGCATCTGTTTGTCAGTAGAAGCTCAGACTATGATTAGGAAAATAAAACTTCAGTTAACAAGGTGAACTGAATCCTGCTGGGCCAGCATAATTTCTAGAGAGCAGGGGCTAACGTTGTTGTTATTTAGGAGAAAGATGTCCAGTTCTGTATGTGTCTAGATGGAGTACCCTGGGCATTCTTTTCTTAAGTGTTGCCATTAAGAACATTAACAGCAACCTAAGTTGATGAAACATATTTTATCTATAGGTCCAGATGGTGAGAGTTACAGAACTAAATGCTTACAGATGTAAGCTTGAGAATTATATAAGTTGGTAGTTAGGAGCATGAGCTGTGAGCATAACCTGACCGGATTCAAATGTCAACTCATGTGCTTACCAGCTGTGTGGCCTTCGGCAAGTTATTTAAACTATCTTATCTCATTTTCTTCCTGTCTGTGCTGAATGGTTCATAGTGCTTGAAAGAGCATTGGGGTGGAAAGTGCTCAGGATTTTTTGTTCACTAAAACATTTATTTAAATGTTTTATTGTTTTATTTATTTATTTATTTATTGGAACTGGGAATCGAACTCACGACCTGGCGCTTGCCAGGCAGGCACTGTGCCACTGAGCTATGTCCTGGGCCCCTATTTAAATGTTTTAGTATCATTGTATCTAGCCTTCTCTCTCACTATGCACTGACTATTACATAGGTGCAAGTCTTGGGTAACTTGTTAGATGCAGAACTTGACAGTTTTCTGTACTTTGCAGAGCTGTCCTGTTTAACAAATGAACTATGATAAATATCAATATTTTATCAGAAAGATGACATATGACAAATTATGACTTTTAAGATAAAAAAGGTCTGGTAAACTCTTTAAAATTTTGCTCTATAAGGTTAAGAAATTTAAGAGATTTTGTCACCAAAAAGTGAGTTTTGTGGTTTTTATTACAAAGTAGAATCACTGGTTAGTTTTCTGAAATTTGTTAGTAAGCAAATGACAGTTTTCTAAGAACTAAAACTTATATTTTTCATTGAAGTTCCCACAAAGCACTAGTGTTTCCAAATGATCTCTTTCCCATCCCCTCAAATAATAA
Source organism: Erethizon dorsatum (assembly GCA_028451465.1). Classification (NCBI taxonomy): domain Eukaryota; kingdom Metazoa; phylum Chordata; class Mammalia; order Rodentia; family Erethizontidae; genus Erethizon; species Erethizon dorsatum. Next base: position 45,090,571 of record CM051825.1, read on the forward strand.
TGTTCAGTTCATTAAGTTTGTTGACTTCTCATGCCTTTCTTTAGTGTTCTCATGGTGCTGAGAAATTTAGAGAATCAGTGCCTAAATGCAGGGAAGGAATTCTTTTCCATTAATAGGTATATTGATACAATTTTTTCTAGGGCTGGGGCCCCGCGCATGCTAGGCAAAAATGCCCTACCGCTGAGCCACACGAGTCCTAAGACAGATGAGAAGATGTTCTTTTTCTCAAGTGGATCAGCGTATTTTTCTTCTTAAGTGGCTCTGTAAGAGTAGCATGATTACATAATTTAATCAATAGTGTGAAAACTGGGACTGCTTAGATTTTAAACAACAACATTAACAGCAAGTTTACGTGTTAAGGATAGAAAGATTTTTAGGTAGATAAATTTGAGTGACTTTCTCCCTCTGGGTGATTTATGCTTTGCTTTCACTTAATGCTGATACTGGAGCATTTTCTGTGTGCTGGAGGCTGTGGAACAGAGTCAGTGCAGAGTTAGTCGCCCTCAAGGAGCTTATGTTTTAAGGAAGGAAGTCAAGAGCTAGTATCACCTGAATAAGGTTATTATTTGTGGAGTCAAAGTTAGTGAAGTAGGAGAGAGCACTGGATGGCATAGTGTTTTTACAAATTTCCAGTATATTAGAAGGCTCATAATTTGAGTCCAAGGTAATTGTTTCTTTATTTTACTCCAAACCACCAACAGTATTGAAAGTCGAAAGGTGCCAGAAGCAAAGGAGACCATATGTACCTGGAAACGTCTATTGTGGTTAAGGAAGCAGACATTATAGGCAAAGGTAACATAGTGGAATGTTGTACATCCTGCAGGTGTTTTATCCTGCCAGAAAACTTCAGACACTTTCATTAGAGAGTGTATTTTTCATATGACTAGGAGAAAATGAAGTTAGTTTCTCTGTGAAACAGAGTCAACTTATCTCGCATTCTTATAATGGTGACTATTTCTGTTTTTCACAGTCAGTTTGACTAAATCAAGTTAAACTGTTGTCTAGTCTCCCTTTAGCAGGTTTTCCCTGGGACTGTATATATTATACATATACATATATATATACACACATATATATATATATGCATATGATCCATATGTATAAATATGTATCTATACGTATATATATACACACACATATATATGTATCTATACGTATATACGTATATACACATAGATACATAGATATATACACATATATGTATGTAATATATATATACTGTAGACAAAACAGGACCAATATGACATCTGTGTAACTTAAAGGCTTAGCTAAACTGAAATCATTGTACCAATGACAGCAATTTAATCACACACACACACACACACACACACACACACACACACATACATACACACCCCACCACCCTTTCTTTGAGACAAAATCTCACTATGTTGCCTATCCTGGTCTGGAACTCCTGAGCTCAAGCTATCCCTCCACCTCAGCCTCTTGAGTAGTTTGGGATTATAGGTGTACACTGCTGTGCCTGGCTGCAGATAGCAATTTAATCTTTAGTGGGCTTTTAGACAAACAGTTGAATTAAATTTTTAATTTAATGAAACTTGAATTATTTAGTGATAACTTGTATATAACATTTGACATTTTAACCATGTTTAAGTGGATAATTCAGTGGGATTAATTACATTCACAGTGTTTTGCAGCTGTTACCACTATTTCCAAAACGTCATCACCCCAAACACAAACTTTGTAACCATTAAGCAATAATTCCCCTATTCTTCCCTCACCCCAGCCCCTAGTAACTTCTAATCTACTTTCTTTTTGAATTTTCCTGTTTTAGATATTTCTTAAAAGAGGATCATGAAATGTAGCTATTTCTCTTAGCCCATGTTTTCAAGGTTTACCCATGTTGTGATTTATAACAGACCTTCATTCCTTCTCACCGCTAAATTCATTTTTCATTGTGTGGATACACCGCATTGTATTGTCTGTTCATCTGTTGCTGATTGCTTGGATTATGTTCAACCTTTGACCATTGTGAATAATATTGCTTTGAACCTTGCTGTGCGAGAATCTATTTGCACACCTGCTTTCTGCTCTTGTGGGTATGTAGTACCTAGAAATCCATTTGCTGGTCATACATTAGTTCTATTTTTAACTTGGTGAGGGAGCACCAGGCTGTTTTCCACAATGGCTGTATCATTTTACATTCCCACTAGCAGTGTGTGAGAGTTCCAATTTCTTGCCAACATTTGTTATTTTTCCATTAAAAATTATTATTGTAGTATTATAGTAGGCATAAAGTGTTATAAACCACTTAGAGTTTTAAAGTAGATTGAGAATAATTTGTTGATGAAAGCCTTAAACTGTGTTTTAAAAAATTACTAACTTCCACAATTAAAAAACAATTTGTGTTTTAAAATATTTTATGTAATTGCTGTGGGTTGAAAGTTTGTGTCCTCCCACATTCATATGTTGAAATCCTAACCCACAAGGTGATAATGTTAGAATTTGGGGCCTTTTCTAAGTGATTAGGTCATGAGGATGAAGCCTGCCTGGTAGAATTAGTGTCCTTATAACAGTGGTCCAAGTGAGACCCTGCCCCTTCTACCTGGTGAAGTTACAGGGAAAAGACATCTGTCTGTGAGCAATGAGGTGGCCCTCCCCAAAAATCAAATCTGCCAGTATTTTGATGTCTTCAACCTACAGAATTTGAGCATTACATTTGTGATGTTTCTAAGCTACTCAGTTTATAGTATTTGTTATAGCAGTCTGAATGGACTAAGAAGGTAATTAGAATAACATTTGTTAGACTCTCTAATTCTTTTTTTTTTAGTTTGAAAACATTAATTACTTTAACTGACAAATAAATGCTAATCTTATTGTGTGTGATATAGTTCGAAATGCTGTAGTATATGTTGTGGAATGGCTAAATTGAGCTAATTAACATGTATTACCACATATGTATTTTTTATGGTGAAAGTACTTAAAATCTAATTTAAGTGGTTTTCAAGAATATAGTACATTGTTATAAACTATAGTCACCACGTTACATGTTTTGATTACATTCTTGTTGTTGGGATGAAAAACTCTACACCCACAAGTTAAAGCAGGAAAGTTTTATTTAGGCTCATACTTTCTAGAAGTTTCAGTCCATAGTCCGATGGCTCTGATGGACCTAAGGCACGGTGGCATGGCAGAGGGGCATCCCAGAGAGAAACAGTCCATGGCAACACAGGCAGAAAGCAGCAGCAGCCAGCCTGCCTTCCATCTTTCCCTTTATATCCCATCCAGGCTACAAGCCTGTTGGTTGGTGCCACCCACACCCAGGGTGGGGCTTTCCATCACCCACACTCAGGACAACACTAAACCATTCAGTGGACTAATCCAGTTATCACACACCCTTAATCCATACTCACACACCCTAGATCCAACCACCTCCAAAAAACCCCACCTATGAGTGCATGAGTCTTTGGAGGGATATATGGACATAAGCCATGACATTGTACAGTAGATCTCATGAATGTGTTTCTCTCATCTAATTGAAATTTTATATCCTTTGACAGGTAAACTCCCCCAAAACCTTCCATCCCTGCCTAATCCCTTGGTAATCACCATTCTACTCTCTGCTTCTATGATTTTGACCCTTTCAGAATCCATGTAATATATATAAGTAAGATCCTGCACTATTTGTCTTTCTGTGGCTCGTTTATTTCACTTAATATCTGGATTTCTCAAGTTTTTGCAAATGACAGAATTTTCTTCCTTTTCAAGGCTGAATAGTATTCATTGTGCCTATGTTCCATTTTTTTTTTATTCATTCTTCCATTGAAGACACTTAAGTTGATTTCATGCCTTGTCTTTTGTGAGGAGTGCTGCAGTGGGCACAGAATCCCAGTCTGCTGTTCAACATACTCATTTCTTTTAGTGATATACCCAGAAGTGGGATTGCTGGTCATGCGGTAGTTCTGTTTTTATTTTTTATGAACTACCATACTGTCTTTTATAATGGCTGTACTAATTTACATCCTCACCAACAGTATACAAGTTTTCTTTTCTTTACATCCTCTCCAACACTTGTTATCTTTTTCCTTTTTGATAAATCATCAAATGATGAGATGTGTTTTCCTGATGGTTAGTGATGTTAAGCATTTCATATACTTTTTGCCTATTTCTTTGTCTTCTTTTGAGACATGTCTGTTCAAATGCTTTGGCCTTTTAAAAATGACGTTTTCTTGCTATCGAGTTGTTCAAGTTTTTTGTTCTTCTCTTTTTTATTAGTATGTTCATGACACATAATGAATACATTCATTGTGGGGAATTGGTACATATACATATTTTCCCCACTTTTTTATTAGTACATGTTGGTTATACAGATTAATGGGTTTCCTTTTGGCCAATTTGTACATGCATATAACATACTTTAATCACCCATCCACCTCCTCTCTTGCCTAACCTCTTAACACATTAAGTTTTCCTATATGAACTTTGGGGGACATGCTTTTCTTTAAAATACAAGGTTGTCAGAAATGAACTTTGAAGATAGTCATGGGAGCTAGAGGATTTTGAGATAATTCACTTTTTGCCTTTAGAATATAGTAAAGGATCTTTCAAGGAAGGAGGGGAGGCCTTTGTATTAATATCATTAAACTAGTTTACTGTGTCCTTTAGTTTGTTAAATAGGACACTTTACCCTGCAAGATTTAAACATAATACTAGTTGAAGATGTCCTATAAAGTCCTATAAGGTAATAAAAATTATTACAAGTAATGAGATCTCATTACAAGTAATGAGATCCATGTTTTCCAATTTCTGGGATAAAAATAACTTAGCTGTTGCCACAGTTTCAATCTCATTATAACTTCAGTGGAGTTTTCCTATTAAGACAAACCTCTTTTTAACCAGAACTACACTTTTTAGCTTAGGCTTCATAAGCCCCATGACTGAAGTTGTGTTGGAATCGAGTATCCTGCCTTTAACAGACTCCTAGAACTCTTATTTGTTTCCCACAATTTTCTGAGTGTTTGTTTCAAACGAACCATAAAATGACTCAGTGCCAACATGTGGTTTTAATAACAAATAAGTATGGGCAAATGAATGTTGACTTAGAATTTGAAGTTTTGTACATATGTCATGACTTTAACTTCTAAGTCAATTTATGACTCAGCACTCAGCTGTGCTAAATAATTTATCAGTTAATATAGAGAATTTTTCATTCTAGTCATCCATTATTCAGCATTCATGTTGATTGAAAACCACATATTGTTGATAAACAGTTTTCTGCAAGTTTTTCACCATATATTTTTAGTCAAATTTTATTAAATAGGAAGGAATTTCCCCCTAAGCTCTTTTTTGTCATCTTGTTTTTAATTATTATGGTTTATATTGAATCACAATGACAATTTCAAGGTGATTAAATATGGTGTTACATAACTCACATCTTTGTAAATGTTTCCATTAAAGCAGAGACTTCTGAGGTAGAAATTTACTATGGTATCTGCTTGACATTAGGATGAAGCATAAGTGGAGATTTCTCTTCTTCCTTCTGTGGTGGACGATCATGAGACAGCTGTTCTGTGTAAATGTGTCGCTTTGCTCAGATGGGTACAGGGATGGGAAGGTGTGATGAGCGAAAGAAGGTTAGTAGAGGCCACATTGCAATTGTTTCGATCACCACGGGCCCACTCCTGTACATAGTCCAGTCGGGCCTGGGACTTATTCCTCTTGCCTTAGGCTCCCCAATGTTGGGATTATGGGCATAGCTTCTTTAACAAGCTTTGACTAATCTGAAACCATATTTTCCAATGAACTTTACAGTAATAAAAATGATATTTGTACAAAAGAATGTACAGTATCTAAAACAGTGTACTCTATCAGTTGTTAAAGTTCATTTATAACCCCAGTTTTCTTTGGCCTCATATTTTATGTCTATTGAGGAGAAATAAAGCTCCTTTTCTTTAACTCTGTTAGAGTCAGTGATTGAAGGCCTGAAAATTAAAATGACAAAAGACAGATGAGCAGAAAAAAGAAACTAGATTTAATTATGTACATACATATACACAGAAGGTGGTAAGAAGATGTAATTGAAAGACATGGTTAGAATTTTGGGCTTATATGAGGGCAGAAGGGCCTTTCTGGGAGAACAACTGATTTCTTAGAATAGAGAGAGCAGAAGGAGCACTCGGAAAAAAATAAACGACTGTTTTTGGAGAGATAAATGATACTTGGGAGAATAAATGTGAAATGTGGTAGTTTTGTGACAATGTCAGTTTGGAAGTGATGTAGACTTCACCAAGAAGTGAAGCTTAGAATTACTCCTGGGAAGGGGTTTGTGACAGTGGAGTTCTTTTAGGTGAATCGACTTTTAAGCAGAGAAAGGATTTCAGGAACTCTTAATGCCTTCAGCTCAAAATAATTTTCTTGTCATAGTGGCTTATTACTGGATCTCTTCACATTATAGCACTTTTTTTTTAAGCCTTTGGGACTAATACTTTGTCTTTACATAATGATTTTTCCTCTTCAAAACATTTGTTCCTTTTAAAGCAGTTTTATAGAGATGTTGTTTTACATATGAAAAATATGTCCATTTAATGGGTAGTGTGTTTTGACTTATTTGCACCATCTTATAACTACATCATTTCAAGTAAGATAGAGATCTAGAACAGGTGTTAGAAATCTTTGTATATAATGGGCCAGCTAGTAAATATTTTAAACTCTGCATGCCATATTCTTTCTGTTGTACCTACTTAGTTCTGTTCTCGGAGTGTGAAAGCAGTCAAAGACAATACATAAATGGGTAGGCATGGTTATGTTCAGTAAAACTTTACCAAAACAGCAGCCTGTAGCTTATGGTTTGCCATTCCTGGTAGAGAATGTTTTCATCACCACCAGAAAAGTTCTCTTACGTCACTTTATAATCAAATTTCTAGCTCCAGCCACCCTCTCTTCTGCAGTATAGCACTTCAGACCTGGTTTGTGTGTTCTAGAGAATTTAAAATATGTGAATTTAAAATATGCATAAGTCCTTTTCAGGGTCCAGCTTCACGCACTCAGCATGTTTTTGGAGTTCAACCATATTGTTGTGTGTAGCAGTTGCCTTTTCCTTTTTGTTGTTGAATGGTGTGGAGTTGTATAAATAAGCTACCATTTGATTATCCACTGTCCTGTAGATAGACATTCGTGTTGTCAGTTTTGGGCTCTCATAAATAAAGCAACTATGGTTGTTCTTATACAAGTCTTTGTGTGAGTGTTTGTTTTGATGTCTTTTGAGTAAATACCTAGGAGTAGAATATGTGGGTCATATGATATGTATTTAACTTTTTAAGAAACTGCCAAATTGCTTTCCAAGGTGACTGAGCCTTACTATACTTCTGCCACTCATGTGTAAGAGCTCTAGTTGCTCCATATCCTTGTCAATACTTGGTGCTGGCAGTATTCTTAATTTTCTGCTTTTCTATTCCAATCTTACTTCTTTTTTTTTTTTTTTTTTTTTCTTTTTTCATTTTTGTTTGTTTTTGCTTTACTGCATTGCCTAGGCCCTCAAGTGAAATGTTGGATACATGTGCGGAGCATGGGCATCTTTCCTGTCCTTCCTATTTTCTTAGTCAAGGGAGAGGCACGCCATCTTTCGCCCTAAGTATTATGGTAGTTGTAGGTTTCTTACAGTTGTTCCTTTATCAGATTGGAAAAGCTCCCCACTCTTCATAGTTAGCTAATATTTTATTTAGTCATAATGGATGTTTAATTTTTTCAAATGTTTTTTCTGCATCTATTAAAAAGATCATATGGTTTTTCTTTGTTAACATGGCAAAATATATTGACTTTAGAATGGTGAAGCAACTTTGTATTTCTGGGTCATATCTCACTGCCCATGATGTATTATCAGTTTTATATATTTCTGGATTCAGTTTGCTGACAGTTTTAAAGGATTCTTTCTTATTATTTCATTTTTCTTACCACTTTGGGTTTACTTTGCTGTTCTCTTTTTAGCTTCTTAAGCTGTAAGCCTAGATCATTGACATGTAGCCTTTTCTTTTTTTCTCATGTAAGCTTTTAAACTTATAAAATGGGCGGGTGAGATAGCTCAGTGACATAAGCGCCTATCTGGCAAGTGCAAGGTCCTGAGTTCGACTCCCCATACCCACATATGAAAAAAGGGCCGGTGATATCGCTCAGCGGCACGGCGCCTGCTGGCGCGCGAGGTCCTGAGTTCAACCCCTGGTACCCACAAAAATAAATAAATAAATAAATAAATAAACTTATAAAATGCCCCCTAAGCACCAAATTAGGTGTATATTCCCAAACTCTCAATATGTTGTATTTTCACTTTCAGTTGTTTCTGATGTGTCATCTTTCACTTAGGATGTATAAAGCCACAAGAAGAAGAAGCCAGATAATGTATAAAGTAGTATTTCTTTTTCTTGAGCTCATCCGAGTTCAGGTTACAAGGCCATCAGGTTACAAAGGAGTTGCGAGCTACTCCAGTAAGAAGTAGAACCCAGAAACTGTCACCTTTGGCAGAGAGGTAGAGATGTGGTGGTCATGGAAGTGGTATGAATAAAACTGAAATCTTACTCTGAGAAGCTGGTGTGGCGTGTCATGGCATCTTAGCATTCCTGAAAGTTTCATTTACAGTTAACTATTCATTTGCTCATTTCCATGTTATCCTACCAACCACATACGTAGAAGAAGGATTTGGAGGCAGAACAGGAGACCTGAAGGAGTCCTCTGTGGTACAGAATGTGAGGGTGGACCAGGAGTACCTGGAAAAGTCCATATGCACTGGGTTCCCTGCACAGGTACAAGGTTTGGATCAGCTACCACTGGAAAACAGTTTGAGAATTCAACCACGTCTTGGAACCTTCAGTGAGATACAGTATAAGTCATTCACTTGCTGGTGGAGGGACAGGTAACCCCAACTCTTCCTGAGTCCAGGTAGATTGGCTGCTGCTAGCGGAAAAAAGTTAAAATCCTACCTCAGTGTTGTAATTACACCAGGAAAATTCCATCTGGCACTAGGACAGGGTGAGGAAATAAAACCTAGGTATCTTATTTCTTACTTGTTTGAGGGAAATGATTGATTCCATGTAGAATAACTGGCAGACTTCTGGTTGACAGTGATTTGGGGCCTTGTTGCAGGACAGACTGACTTTGTTACACTAAGCTGACTTAACCTGCTCAGAGTTCAAGCCAGAGTGTGTTACCTTTGAAAGTCGCCTGTTGACATCCTTTGTTAATTTTATATCTGAGATGTACTTATTCTTGTGTGTACTTAGATGTGCATGGATAATGAGGTATATATATTTAGAATATCAATTCTTTTTTTTTTTTTTTTTTATGTGGGTTCCGGCAGTCGACCTCAGGACCTTGTGCTTGCCAGCAAGCGCTTGTGCCGCTGAGCGATATCACCGGCCCTTTTTTTCCTTTATGTGGATACTGAGAGTCAAACTCAGGACCTCACGCTTGCCAGGCAGGTGCTTATGCCGCTGAGCTATCTCACCGGCCCCATAGAATATCAATTCTTTATCATGTACATTATAAACACATACCCAAGTTGTATTCATTGCTTTTCAATTTTCTATAAAACTTTTATGTTCAATATGGAAGTTTATATTTTATATAGAGCCCCTCCATCATTATTTCTTACATTGCTTTTGTGAAAAGTCCTGTAGTGATTTTTTCCTCATATGCAATTTCCATATTCCAAAGTACACTGATCTTAAGTGTACAGTTGGGTGCATTTTCACACACGTGTGTATTGTTGTAACCACCACTCTGACCAAGGTACAAAACTTTTCATGACCCCAGAAGCCCTCTTGGGCCCCTTCCCATTTCATGCTCATGGCTCCTCTCCCTAAGAATTAACCACTGTTTTAACTGTCAGTGCCATCGATTAGTTTTATCTTTTGCTGGACCTTATAGAAACAGGATTTCACTCTACTTTGTCCTTTTTTTTTGGTGGGTACCGGGGGTCGACCTCAGGACCTCATGCGCCAGCAGGCGCCCGTGCCGCTGAGCGATATCAACGGCCCTTTTTTCGTATTTGGGTTCCGGGAGTCGAACTTGGGCCCTTGCACTTGCCAGGCAGGCGCTTACGCTGCTGAGCCATCTCACCGGCCCTACTTTGTCCTTTTTTTGGTCAACTTTCTTTCAGTCTGAGGTTCAGCCATGTTACTGTATGTATAATAGGGTTTTTTTTGTTTTGCTTTTAGTTTTACTTTGCACATTCCATTACATGAATATGCCACAGTTTGTATATGATTTCTTCTGTTGATGGATATTTAGGTTGTTGATAGTTAGTGGCTCTTGTGAATAAAGCTGTTGTGAATACTCCTGCATATGGTTTTTAATTTTATTTTGTGTGAGTTTAGATACTCATTTTCCTTGGGCGTGTACATAGGGCAGAATTGCTATGTCGTAAGGTAAGAGACATATGATAGACACTACTCAACCCTTGTCTAGAGTGGTTTGAATACTCAGAGGTATGTATTCGTTTTTCTCTTATTGTTGATGTCCTTTTTGTTTTATATATTTTGAGCAAAAATTCTGTTTTACTTTACTGTCAAGCTGTAATATCCAGTGTGAGATGTATTTTGTTTAATTGAATGACAAAGCACAGCCTTGTGGAATGTGATAGTAGATCAAGGCCTGCTACCCCTGCCGTATCTCAGTGTTCTTCAGATGTTGTGAAAGCACGCATTCTTTCTCCAGGTTGGTACATTCCTCATAACAACTTCATTTCAGCTTGTGTAAATTCTTAAGGTAAGGTAGGTATTCTTTACAGGGAAAATTTTGTGGTGATTTTATTTAAGTATTCTGGCATAGAGGAGTTTATATATATATATAGTAGTGTCTATCATATGTCTCTTACCTTATGACATAGCAATTCTGCCCTATGTACACGCCCAAGGAAAATGAGTATCTAAACTCACACAAAATAAAATTAAAAACCATATGCAGGAGTATTCACAACAGCTTTATTCGCAAGAGCCATTAACTATCAACAACCTAAATATCCATCAATAGAAGAAATAATATACAAACTGTGGTATATTCATGTAATGGAATGTGCAAAGGGTGCAGGAGGATAGTAGTTTTATTGACTCTAAGCCCCTCTTAAAAATGAAAGTCCGTAAATCACAAATTGTTGCATTACAATAAGCACTTAGATCTGTGAGCACGTGTTAAGGTTAAAGGGGTTATAGCACAATTGTATAAGCTCCACAGGCCAGGAAATCACACTGGATTGCTGTTCCATCTTTTCTTCAGGTTGGAATTTGATAGCTTCTTAAAGGAAAAATTGTCTGAATGCTCACAGATGTGCATATTATTTTATTCTTTACCCAACTTTAGCTCAGTGAGCCTCAAACTTCAGGTGCATCATTCTCTAGATAGAAGACCAAGTATTCTAAACTTTAAGGGCAATTTAAAGGAATTATATGCACATTTTAAGATTTAAATAGTCTTTTCCTTTATTGTGCTTAATAGTTGCTCCCTATCCCCCTCTCCCATTGGGTTTTTTTTTCTCCTATATCCCGGAGGACTTCTTTAACCCCCTGCTTTATCTTGGTCTCCTTTGATGTATGCACAATTCTAGTACAAGTATTTCTCTTAGAATATTCATATAGTTCCACTTTGTAGGAGACTTAAGGTATATATTCACCAAAAAGAACAGGTAAACAGAATAAGAGTCAGGCAAAAATTCTAAGGAAAGGCAAGGTGTTACACCCTACCTTGTTTGTGTATCCACTAAATGAGGTTTTAGAGATCAGTGGATGTGTGGATGGATGGGTATTTGTTAGCTGACTCATTTACAAATGTACACTCACACTTTCATGTGGCCAGGGCACTATCCATGGGGGAAAACATCTGTTAACATGAGAAAGAGTCCCTGTCCTTTGCTTGTGCATAGCTTACAGCCTAGTGGGTGAAGCAGATATTATTTAATTTGAATATAATGAGTGCTTTATAGTTGCTATGAGAATGTCTGGGTAGGACACCTATTTAGTCTGGGCCAGTTAGTGCTTTTGGGTTTGAGTTCTCATGTACGAATAGGTAGAAAGGGTGGAGGTGGGGCAGGGTGGCTGAGCAGTCTAGGTAGAGAACATCATGTGTATAGAGACCCTCAGAATAAGGCCAGTGTACCCTAGAGCACCGAGGAAGGTAAAATGGCTTGAAATCAGTAATTCATGCAGGACCTTGAAGACCTGGAAGTGCATCTTGCTTTATCCTAAAAACTAGAACATCATTGAAAGTTTTACACATAGGTACTATAGTTTGGGTGGTAAACATCCCCCAAAGGCCCATGTGTTAAAGGCTAGGGTGGCACTTTTGGGAGGTGGTAGAACCTTTAAGAGATGGAGCCTAGTGGGAGGTCTTTGGGTTTTTGGAAGCATTCCCCTAAGAGAGAGTTGTGGGACCACTGCCACCTTCTTCTCTCTCCTGTTTCTTGGCCATTTGGTGAGTAGTTTTGCTCCACCATGTGCTCCTACCATGCTGCTTCATCACAGGGCCAGAGCAACTGGGCTGATTATGGATGGAAACCTCCAACACTGAGCCAAAACAAACCTTTTCTCTTTAATTATCTCAAGTATTTCATTACAGTGACAGAATTGACTAATGCAGAAGGTGACTACTTTTGTTTGTTGGTCTTTTTTTTTTTTTTTGTGCTGTCTCTGGGCCCTCTTGAGAATGGATTATGGTGAGAATGAAAAGAGATTGGCTAGAGAGGAGTCGGGGTGTTGCAGCTGTCCATGTGAGAGGTAATGGTAGCTTGAACCAGCAGTGTAATGGAGAGATGTAGACTTACTGAAGAGACGTTTAGGAGAGCAGATTAACAAGACAGGATTGGCTGGTAGCTGGTGAAGAGAAAGGCAGCACCAAGGAGCCTCCACAGGTCTCTGGCACAGCCATTTTCAGTGACCTGGAGAACCGAGGAGAAGGCTCGGCTATGTGGGATGGGGTGGGAGACTGTGTGGGGCACACTGGATGTGAGTGTGTTGCCTGTGAGATAGCAAAGCAGAGCTCCTGAATGAACATCTGAACATAAGGTTCAGGAGACAAAGGAGCTGTCTGGGTTAGAGGGAGAAATTTCAGATGGATTTTTTAAAAACCATGTTTGAGTTGGCCAGCAGCTTTTGGATCTTATACTTTTTATTGGGGTTCCATTGTAATAAAAATCTATAAATGTCACAGATTATGCTCATAAATTCTTTTTTTCCATTTTAAATAAAATATCTTACATGATAGCAGCAGTGGAGGAAAGTGGAAAGATAAAACCCTAAAAAAGGAGCCGTTTATAAAGATGCTGCCAGCCACACATGATAGCCATGCCTTTATTACCTGTATTTTCCCCAATGAGGGCCTCTTTGTTGTAGATTAGATACTGAGATTTAGGGGACATGGAGTAACTTGCTCAGGATTATTTGACAGACGTGGATTCTGACAAAAGTCTGCTTGACTTCCTAGCTCTTGCTCTCTACTAACCCTGTTGCAATTTAGAACAGAGTTAAGTCAAAATAATAATCTACAGTCAATTTAAAATCATTTTTGAAGCATCTGTGGATCCACAGGTATGTAGAATATCCTTTATTTCAATAATGTACCTTTTGTTTTCTCTGTTTATGTCTTCAGCCTGACTTCTTTCAGCCAACAAAATTTAAAGCCTTGGAAATTGAGAATTTTAAATGTTGGGACGGACTTGGACAGTCTTGGTGTCAATAGCTTTATTTTGTACTTAAGGAAATAAAGATACCAAAGTCATAGATCATATTCAAGGAAAGTCAGACTATGTAGCCTAGATATGAAACTTCAGGTCTTCCATGGACATTGCTGTATAAATTGCTATCCTCATCTCTGACTTTTCTTTCATCTCTCACAATTAATAGCCAAAGCTCCACGAGCTGTTCTTCCAGCCTGTCATGCCTATTCATTTTCCAGTTCCTACTCTTTCCAGCCTGGACCACCCATGCACTCAGACATTGTGGCAGGAGGCTCCTAGTTGGTCTTTTTCTAAAGCACCACTGTGCCCCTGTTCCTCTCCAGCTTATATAACTTGAATTTGCTCCAGAGCCTTCTGCTTGACACCAGAACCCCTCTTCTCTGACTGAGGTCTCCTCCCACACTTCTAGCATTGTGCCTGTCCTTCTTTATTGTCGCTTTTACCATGGGGCCTTGAATCTTACACGAAGTCTGAAAATGTTTGTCAAGTAAATGCTGTTATTTTTTTCAAAGTTGCATTTTCTTAAAAGGGCATTGAAATCTTTTAGGTCATTTGGATTTTAAGAGTATATTTATCTTTGCATGTTTGATGACTTTTCCAGTATGTATGTATTTACTGTTCTGTTTGTGTCTCATCTCTGGCTTCCACATCCGTTTTGACAATGTTCCTAGGTCCTGAGAGAGGGAAGGGATCATAGATGAACAGTGGCTGGAGTCACAGGGCCTTGGTGGAATAGACCTGATGGAACATTTTTTTTTTTTTTTTTTTTTTGGTCATGCTGGGCATCTAACCCAGGGCCCCTGGAATGCTTAGCCAAGTGTTCCACCACTGAGCTGTATCCCCAGCCCTGTAGTCTGATTTGAAAACTGAAATTAAGTCATTGGGAATTTATTATTTTTAGGTGTTTGATTAGGTCTACCAAAGTCATTTTGCAGAGACTGTTATTTCACTGCTGTATTATCTATAATCTATCAAAAACTACCTCTGTATACAGTATGAAGTATGTGTAAATGTATGAGTTAATTCTTATCACACTGTAAGGTGGCCAACCTATGTAATACTCAACAATAATAGCTTACATTTGAAGGACCCTGATCAAGAATCACATTCCAGAGGTGGTTGGTGATAGCAGGGACTTCTAATTATACCACCTAAACCTCTACTAAAGGATTCATTAATTAACATAAAGAACCTTCTGGTTCCTGTCTCTCCAGGATCCTGTTGCCTGAAGGTTAGCCCTCCAGTGCTGTTGCATTTTCCTTATACTGCCTCAAACAACAGGAAATAGAGATTTTACTAAACTTAAAAATTGTTTCTTCCTCCTTTTTGTGACTGACAGATTATGCTTATCTGTTTGCAAATTTCCTTAGGCTTCTTGTTATTGTAAATACCTTTATAAAGAGGTCATTGCGAAGGAGAACTGTAGCCCTTAGTCCTTCCCTACTCACCTTTCTTGGCTTGCCAATACTTAAAGCAAACAAACAAAGCTAGTCTCATGGTGATTTAGATCCCCGTTAGTATCCCCTGCCATGTTCACGCATTATACACACACTTACTCACATATGCACGTGCATGCAGAGTTGTGATAGGTTTCAACGTTCCTGCCTGTATCACGTGAATCATTGGGATCATTTACCCGCTTTTTCAGAATGCTATCATAGATTGATTGGCTTTTTAAAACTGTGTTTCTGGGCCGGTGAGATGGCTCAGCGGCGTAAGCGCCTGCCTGGCAAGCGCCAGGGCCTGAGTTCGACTCCCGGAACCCACATACAAAAAAGGGGCCGGTGATATCGCTCAGCGGCACGGGCGCCTGCTGGCACGTGAGGTCCTGAGGTCGACCCCCGGTACCCACAAAAAAAACAAAACAAAACTGTGTTTCTTAAATTGACAGCCTTTTTTTGTTTCTTTAAGCTGAAAAGATCAATTATGAAGGTGTTCCGCTGAATATTTTCCTTAATTTAGAAGATAAAACAAGTGATTTCTTGGTTAGTTCTGTAGAGTGAGCAGAGCTTTGTAGCTAATGCCAGTGAAAAACTAGTATTTCATCCTGCCTGTATCGTAGGAGTGTGTCTTAGAGTTTTGAACTTTGATAATTGATATTATCCTTCATAAATAGTGTTATGTCTTTGGTGTATATGTGTGCAAACACTGTTACATACACACACATAAATACATAAATATACAGCGGTACCTCGGCACTTGTTCATTGGTTCTGGGAGGTGTGACGCGCACAAACGAGGATGAGTACCAAACAAGTTGCTTTGATTGGGAAGCGTAGCAAGTCACGAGGGATCTACACAGACAGTTTCTACTTTGCACATCAATACCAAACAAACGATGAATACTGGCACAGAATTTTTGGGTCTAATTGCATTGAGTGCCAAATTTGACAAGTTTCCAAGGAATCGAGTACCAAGGTATGACTATATATGTAATATATAGTCTTCTCCCCTGCCCCAATTCTTTCCGTTTCTGTAACAAAAAAAAAAAAAAAAAAAAAAAAATATATATATATATATATATATATATATATAATGTTGTTTAGGAAGTCTTTCTTACTTTTTAGATCAAAATTTAAAATGGAATGAGTAGAAAAACCTACATGCCATCTGCTTGCTTTCTTGTTTACCTTGTATACAGGCAACAATTGCAAATATGGAGGAAAAACCAGTTTGTGCTTTTTAACTAGTAGCTGGTTATCCTTCCTGTTCTACCAGTCAATCGTATTTGTACTTCTATTAGAGGTTTTTTTGTTTTGTTTTGTTTTGTTTTTTAGGTACCAGGAATTGAACTCAGGGCCTCATGTTTGCCAGGCAGATGCTGTGCCGCTGAGCTATATCCCTGGCCCCTCTGTTAGAGTTTTAAAAGGAATTTTTTATTATAAAGGAATTATCTATTTATTACATCTAAACATGTATGTAAATTGAGAGAAAACTACTAAAAGACAGTGTTAATATTTTGGAACAGATACTTTCAGTTTTTTCCCCTCACTTTATTTTAATGTTCATGTCGGTGGAGATTATGAATCAGTTTCTAGAATTACTGAGTATGGCATTTTATCCTTGTAAATGTTTTAGTCTGCTTCTTTTAGGGATTCATTCAAAATCTGCTATGCGTGGGGTGCTATTCTAGGGCCTTTGACTTATGCCACCCCTCTCCTGCTCCATTCTTAACTTTCATATTGTTTCCAACTCTTCCAATCTGCCTCTGACTTCCATAGTTTCCAGTTAGTTGGCCTGACAGATAGGATGTGATTTGTGAGGGAAACAGAGCAGCCAGAGGTGACTCCAGGTGGAGGTGACTCCGTGTGATTGCTTTTAAGACCAGAGAACCCGGAGCAGGTTTGGAGAAAGGTCAGGAGTAGAGTTTGGACATGCTCAGTGTAAGATATTGTTTTAGTCACCTTTCCATCATCAGCATAAAATACTTGATCTATACACTGCAAAGGAGGAGAGGTTTATTTTAGTTCGTGGTTTTGGAGGTTTCATTCCATGGATAGCTGGCTCCAGGGCATCATGATAAAGAGTATAGTGCAGGAAAGCTGCCTACTTTATGGCAGCCAGAAACCAGAGAGGCATGTGCCAGAGAAAGGATGGACCCTTGAAAGGCATGCCCTTAGTGACCCACTTCCTGCAACTAGCCCCTGCCTCCTCCTAATAGCCCATTTAGCTATGAACTCATCAATGGGTGAATGCATTCATGAAGTTAGCAAGCTCACAACCCAATCACCTATCTAGGCATCTCTTAATCCAAACTGGTTAACAGTCAAGATTAACCATCATAGATGTCAGATATCTAAATGGAAGTGTTCAGTGGGCAAGGGAAAACACTGATGTTCTAATTAGGTGCAGCAAGATGGTAGACAAAATTTTAAATTTTAAATTTACTGCATTATAATTTAGATATAGTTTGAATACATGGAGCGGGTGGGAGATTGAATCTAGGGCCTTCGCACTGAGCTACGTCTCTACCACCACCTTCCTTTGTGAAAGTTGCCCTGGTTGGACTCAAACTTGGAATCCTCCTGCCTCATCCTACCCAGAGTGCTGGGATTACAGGATATGGAGCCTTTTATAAAAACAGCCTCATTTAAAATACTTTTTAGTTATTGTTTTAGGTTTTATATCTGTGAGCAATTAGTGATATTTTATTACACTATTACTTTAATCTTACAAATTAAACTTTTTCATTCTGAGCACTATTATAATAGCATTTAAATCTTTAAGATGTTAATCATTTTTTCAGTTATAACTCCTTTCGGCTTAGCATATGTCTGTAATTTTTAAAAAGGAAGCTATTTAATTAAAATGTTAACCACATTTACAATAAGAAATAAAATTAACAAATAATATACTTTCTTATTTAGGATGTTTTCTACAGGGACATCAAAATGATGATTCCCAGGCTGCTGGGTTTTAATTTGAGAGATTCATCTTTATTACTTGGAGAAAATGTAGATTTTTCTCTCCAGTTATGATTGTGCTCCAAAGCGCAAATAAAATGAACAATCTTCATATGAGCGCCTTTCTCCTTTTTACGAAGCAATTTTATCAAACCGCTAATAAAATAGTGTAATTTATATACCACCATATTTTCCTGTTTGAAGTCTACAGTTAAATGACTTTCAAATTGTCATCATGCAGCACTATTTTATTTTCAGTGCCCCAAAATTCAGTGCTCCCTACTCCTAGTTTCTTCCCTTGGCTATTGTTAGGTTAATTTTATTAGAAAATCTTATTTGAGTACTTTTAAAAACAAAAGCTTTATTTTAAAATGTTTTTCATAAAACCATGGCTGAGATAGCAGTGTTAGTTTATAAAATTTTCAAGATAATAAATACACATCACTTTGAGTTTACCACTTTGGTCTCACATTTGTATGGTGTATTTGTTACAATTAATGAGCCAATATTGATACATTATTATATTTACAGTAAAATTAAAGTTTTTTATTTTCATTTTAGAACAGAAACAAAGTTAGCTGTCCTGTAGGCATCCCCAAGAAGATACACTGACTGCCCCATAGGCAGAGGAGCTGTCTGCCCCATAGACAGAGGAGCCAGCTCCTCCTCAGCGAACTGAAGTCCCTACTTCATTCAGATTTCCTTAGTTTTTAACCTGATGAAAACACCATTTCTCCTGTAGCATCTTCTCCAGGATATCACATTGTGTTTAGTTGTTGTGTCCCCATTGGCTCTTGACTGTTACAGTTTCTCACATTTTCCTTGCTTTCTATGGCCTTGCCAGATTGGAGGAATACTGGGTAGGTATTTTGTAAACTGCCTGTCTGTTGCATTCAACTGATATTTGTCTTATGATTAGGCTGGTATTGTAGTACATATTACCGGCATGACTTAGCGCGGTAATGTTGGCCGGGATTGCCTGGCTGAGGGAGCTGTGTCGGTCAGGTTACTCTCCCACCTTGCTGTACTGTCCTCTTTAGAAGGAAGTCACCATGGGCAGGACATACTTCAGGAGTAGTGAGTTATGCTCCATCTTCCGTACAGCAGAATATTTACACAAATTACGGAATTCTTCTGGACAGATAAGTTCTTTCTTTCAATCGTTTATTCAGTTACTTTTTGTGTCAGTAGCAATTTGTGGATATTTGTTCTGTATTTGGGTTATAATCCAATGCTATTTTATTTTCTTGCTTGATTTCTTCTAGTTTGGGCTACTGGGTGTGTTTTCAGGTGGCTTCTTTTTGTCCCTTTAATACGTCTCTTGGTCACTGTGGGTGTTGGGTTGGCGTGCCTGTTTGAGTGCTTCCTGTCTGGCACCACAAGCCGCTGCAGGCTTGTATAGTATTGTAACATCCGCCCCGTACCAGAATCAACCCCGGTCTCCTCCCTCCTTCATCCTCCCAACAAGTCCGTGTAGCGTAAAAACCTCTTTGAACACTTTTAATTTGCTCACCATTGTGGTGGGCACTGGGTTGTCCAAAGTGGCAGAAGATAAATTCCATACTACTATTCTTACGTTGCACACTTAACATGTCCTGTTTTTGGTGGTTGTTGTTTTAGTTTTCTCCTTTTAAATTTTACGTCTCTTCTAAAATATATTCTTATATATTAATTTCTAAAAAAGTTGTCTAGGGGTGATTATAGCGTGTCCGCTATGAGTTGGGATTTGTGTCTTTCCTTTTACTTCTTTGCTCAATTTCCCCTCCCCAGTCCCACCTCCCACAGCCTATATTAGTAATTTAACATGTATGCATGTATTTGCCTCCATATATATACAAATACAGTTTTTGTTTTAAACTTTGTAAAAGGGCCCTTACAAGCTGGGCGTGGTGATACATGCCTGTAATCCTAGCATTCTGGGAGGCTAAGGCAGGAGAATTGCAAGTTTGAGCCCAGTCTATTCCAGGCAACTAGGGAGCCCCTGTCTCAAAATAAGAAAATAAAATAAGTGTATGCGTGATGGGGTGGGCTGGGGATGTAGCTCAGTGCAAAGGCCCTGGGCCTGAGTTCAATCCCCTGCATTACAAAAGAAAAAAAGTGGGGAGGTTTGCTTACACAATATGTATTTTTCTGTATTTTGTTTTTGTCTCTTAGCAGTACCTGTAAGGATCCCTCATGTCAACTGTTATAGTTCTAGTACATTTTTTAAAAAATGACTATGCATTCTTCTGTGGTGGTGGATTATTTTAATGTGTAGTATTCAACTTTTCCCAGTTAATGATACTTACTTCTAATGTTAGCCTTTGTGAACAGTGTTGCAGTAAACATCTCAGGTATCTTTAAACCTCTCAGATATCCTTAGTCATGGCTTATTTCTGGGTTATTTCTATTGTATCTAAAGGTTCTTTTAGAGCTAACAGTTCACACACCTACCAGCAATGTATGAGAAGGCCTTTTTCCTTGTACAATATTTCTGCCTATGGTAGATATAACAGTTTCTATATATTTTGTGAATCTAATTGATGTGATACCTCATTGGTAGTTTGGTTTACTTTTCCTTGTGTTTGAGTGTCTTCTCATTTATTTGTTGACAACAGTGACCATTGTGATTGTGATTTGCTGTTCTGTAAATTTACTCCTTTACTGTATTTGACCATTTTTTCCCAGGTGTTCATCTTGTGAGTTTGTAATATTTCTTTGTATTTGTAACAAATAAGCCTCTGTCTTCTATTTTGGAAGTATTTCTCCCAATTTATTGTCCGTTTGTTCTTTGCTTTTTTTTTTTGTTCATTATAAAATTTTTTAAAATGTTATGTAGTCTGGATTTAAGATCTTCCTTCCCAGTAGAATAGTCATATGTTCATGCAGGTTTGAATGTGTGTGTTTCTTGTCAAAACAATTATTTATATATATATATACACACACACACACACACACACACACACATATATATATATATATTTTTTAATGTGGGTACCGGGAGTCGAACTCAGGACCTCATGCTTGCCAGCAGGCACTTGTGCCACTGAGTGATATCACTGGCCCTGTTTTTCCTTTATATGGATACCAGGAGTCGAACTCAGGACCTCATGCTTGCCAGCAGGCACTTATGCCACTGAGGTATCTCACCGGCCCTATTTTTACATTTATATGTTGTACCTGGAATAGATAAGGTTCCATTTTCTTCTGTTGACTTTAGTTAATTATACCAGCAACTTTCCCAGTGTTTTCATAAATTCTCACATTTTTGGAATCTATTATTTTGTTCACTGTTCTGCTGTATTTAAATAGTTTTACAGTGTACTTTTAAAGTAGTAATATATTGATTTGATTAGAATAACTTTATAGTATATTCTGATACCTAAACGTGAATCCTCCCCCACTACACATTACCCATCTCTTACTATTTTTTTTTCAAACTATTTTTGTCTACGCATGGGAATTTTTTCTTGCATGTAAATGTTAAGGTTAATATACAATTTAAAAGTGAAAAATCTTTCTACATGAAAGAATAATCTTGGGAAAATCGAAACAAGTACAGTGTAGTTTAACCATTTTTGCAGAGCTTGTTTGACATCTATGATAGAATTTTAATAGTTATCTTCATACATTATAGGTCATATGTCCCTCTTAAATTTATTTCTAGATATTTTCTAGTTTTTGTTAACATTGTGAGTGGCACCCCTCCCCACTTCCCAGTTGGTATAATTGTTTTGAAAAATATTGACTTTCACATTTTCTTTGTAACCATCCATATTGCTTAATTTTCTGATTAAATTCAGAACTGTGTTAGTAGAAACTGATGGGTTTCCTAAGGAAAAGGTTATTTTAGGAGAGTAATAAAGGGTCTTTTCCTTTCTCCTTTCCTACCTTGCTTTTCCCATGTTTCTCCCAAGTGATTTAATATCCTTTTGTTGTTGTTGTTGTTGTTTGTTTTTTGAGACAAGGTTTCAATAAGTAGTCCTGGCTGGCCTTGAACTCTTGGAGATCCTCCTGCCTCAGCCTACCAAGTGCTGGGATTGCAGGCATGCGTGCGCCACCATGGCCAACTTTATTTCTTATCTTACTGTATTCACCAGCATCTTTAAGGAATGTTGATGAATACTGCTTTTCAGCAGCAGGCATCCCTAGCTAGTTTCATGTTTGAATCATATAACTGATACGTTTTTGGTTGATTATGTGTTTGTGACATGCCTTCTTTCTAAATCATGGTTTTATCATTACTTAATGTCCAGGGCAGGGGTGCAGTATTAAAGATGGAAACCAGGGGTGCTCTGCCACTGAGGTATATTCCCAGCCCTTTTTATTTTTTTATTTATTTTTATTTATTTATTTTTTTGTGGGTACCGGGGGTTGAACTCAGAACCTCGTACGCCAGCAGGCGCCCATGCCGCTGAGCGATATCACCGGCCCTTTTTTCGTATGTGGGTACCGGGAGTCGAACTCAGGACCTCGCGCTTGCCAGGAGGCGTTTATGCCACTGAGCTATCTCACCAGCCCCTGTTTTATTTTTTGAGACAAGGTCTCACTGAGTTGCCCCAGCTGGCCTCAAACCTGTGATCTTCCTGCCTCAGCATCCCGAATAACTGGGATTATAGGCATGTGCCATCATGCCTGGCTAGCTAGGTCTTTTAATGGAATAATTTATTTTCTTCACATGTCACATAAGTAAATAGTTTTTTTATCTTGTTTTGTTTGCTACATATTTTAACTTATAGTTTCTTATCACTTATATTTGCTGGTTTAATAAAGTTATGTTGGATTCTTCTTTGTAAAAATTCTTATTACTTTGGGCCGGTGAGATGGCTCAGCGGTTTAAGCGCCTGCCTTGCAAGCGCGAGGGCCCGAGTTCGACTCCCGGAACCCACATACAAAAAAGGGGCCGGTGACATCGCTCAGCGGCACGGGCGCCTGCTGGCGCGCGAGGTTCTGAGGTCGACCCCCCGGTACCCACCAAAAAAAAAAAAAAAAATTCTTATTACTTTGAAAATTCTATACATTTCCATTCCACTAATGATTACCTTTTCTTTCTCTATTCTTATAATTAGAAACATTTATATGTCATTCATTATTTTAAAATAAGGTACCTGTGAAAATGCTCCCAACTTGACTTTGCTATATGATTGGTTCCCTTGTATCTCCTGCCTGCACCCTTCACAGTAAGATGAGACTTTCACAGTAGTTTCACTTCCCTTCTACTCCCTCACACTCAGCTAAGAAATTTAGGATGTTTTTACTCGTACTGTAGTTAGCCCTTCTTCCAACTCTTCCATATTCCTGAGATAGTTAAATACTTCAAGTTCAGTTCTTAATAGATAACTGCTCTACTGTACATCTTTTTTAATAATTCTTATTTAGAATATTTTACATGCTGCATCATTACTTATTTAGATTAAAATATATATAATCAAACCATATTTCATAATTTTAAAACTTTTTTTGTGATACTGGAGATTAAACCTAGAGCCTGTAGACTGAGCTACATCCTGAGCCCTTTTTCATAGTTTTTATTTTGAAACAGGGTCTCACTAAGTTCCTAAATTGCCTTGGCTGGGTTTGGAAGTTGTGATCCTCTTGCCTTAGTCTCCCAGTATGCAGCGATTACAGACATGCACCACCATGTCTGGCTTCAAACACTTTTTTCTTTCACCTTTGAAATTGAGATGCTTTAGAGGTAGGAGACTTATCTTTACAATTAAAATGGTTTCCCAGAATTAGATTTATAATTAGAATGGAAGCATTTTCACTTTCTTCTAGTCAGTGAATTCAATGAAATAGGTACAGATATATGAAATGTGTATATATAGAAAAAGCAAGTGTGAGCATACACAAGGCTTATTTCTTACTATTATTTTCTCTTACATCCTTCCTTAGAGGTTTGTCTTATAACTCATTTGTTTGTTTGTTGTGGAAGTGGAATCTTAGAGTCTTACGTTGCCCAGCTGTCCTCACACTTCTGGGCTTGAGTGATCCTCTAGCCCTAATACCCTGGAGTAGCTGGGCATACAGGGATACATCACAGGGTTCGACTCATTTATTCTTTGATCAGAGTTCTTAGGTACTATGTGGGTAGTGCATCTCCTAAGTATTTATGTGTGTCTGTTTTTCTGGACAGATGATAGGTATAGTGTGTTGGCATTACCATCTTTTCCCCAGTGATCTGTGAGAGCCATTGCTTGGGCTTCTGTGGTATAGATGAGAAGTCTGGTGCCTCCTTGAGTTTTCCCTTCTGTAAATTATGTTCTTTTGACTTGTATATATATATATAATTTTTTTCCCCTTGTAGAGTTCAGAAATTTGGTAGGATATGTTCCTAGAATGGAATAAGCTCTTCTGTCTGCAGATGGAGGTCTTCCTTTGGTCCAAACAAATCTTCTTCTCTTGTATGTTTTATTATTGTCTCTCCTCTGTCTTTTTATGTTTCTTCTGCTGGGACAGCTAATCATCTCCCTAGATCTGTTCTTCAGGTCTCTTTCGGGGGGTCGACCTCAGGACCTCACGCGCCAGTAGGCGCCCGTGCTACTGAGCGATATCACCGGCCCCTTTTTCGTATGTGGGTTCCGGGAGTCGAACTCGGGCCCTCGCGCTTGCCAGGCAGGCGCTCGTCGCTGAGCAGTCTCACCGGCCCTCATTTATTTTTAACTGTGTGTGTTGCTGGGGATGGAACCCAGGGGATGGAGCCATGTATGTACTATACCACTGAGCTACGTCCTCAGCCCCAGTACTGCTTTTTAATCTGTAAATTTGAATTTAACTCCAGGGACATCCCAGATGGTGTCTCATGCTCCTCAGCATCGCCATGATGGTGGCTGCCCACTGTCCCCTTGTGTGCCTTTGTCTGAGCTGGAGAGGGATGTTCAGTATCACTCAGTCCACCTGGCCTCGGAGCGTTGACTCACCAGTCCTCTCTGGCAGCTTGTACCTGCACACCTCAGTAAATGGGACATGTGGCCCTCTTGGTGCTGGGGCCCACTCACTGTTGGAGAGCTTGTGCTTCTTTGGCTTGTATCCTAGATACTCATCTCTTCCTGATTGCTTCCGCTCTGTGGCCTCTCTTGAGAGCTTCTTATCCTTTCCCTAAGATCACCCTGCTGATCCTCCTGCCCCAAGTCTTCCCTGACCTTTTTCACAGGCACCTGGTGTGAGGCTGGGTTTTGAATTCCCCATCTCTAACCTACCCCTAGGCCCTCCCAGCCGGGACCTCAGATTGCAGCTCAGGAACGCCTGGAGGGTGTTTGTCAGTTGGGAGAGCTAGGCAGCCTCTCTACTGTGGGTAAATCTCCGTAACTTCCTTTACTATTTTTATCTAGTGAAGCCCCTTCTCCCTTCATCTTGAGTGATCATTGTCTTTCTGAATGCTCAGACTTAAGTGTTGTCGTGTTTTCTTCATGAATTTCCTGGGGCCCTGCTCTGCACTTGCCTTGGTGGATTCCAGGAGATAAAGATATGCTGCTCCCCACCTGTGGATCTTCAGGTATCTGTGAGCCAGGCTTTTCTTAGATCCATTAGCTTATAGTCCTTGTTCCTGTGTTCTGACCACCTGCTTAGCTCCTGGAACATGGAAAAACCCGCATATTCTAGTTCTCTGTACCTAAAGGAGCTCTTCCGGTGTGCTTCACTTCTGTTCCCACTCTTGGCAGGCTTCTGGCCTGTGGTCTGTCTCAGCATATAGCTTGAAAAGGGCAGTGGATGTAAAGGGAGGTGAGTTCATGTTACCAGCTTCTGGACTCTTCTTGGGCCTGGCTTTTTTTTTTTTTTTCTTTAACTTTCTCAGTGCCTTCATAGTTATGGATGTGTGTTCTTGCCCAGGGTAGCTAACAGTAGAGAGGAGAAAGCATTAGACATGGAAGTTAGGAGACTTCTGAGACAGATATTACTGTTCTTAACTCTTTGCTTCTTTCTTTGTAAGAAGATTGATTATACTTCTCTGCCTGCTGCAAACAGTTTGTAGCGCCTCTTTGTTCATTGTCTGGCCCAGTGCTATGACTTGTTTTACCAGTGAATGTGGGTGGGGGTGACAGTGTGCCAGTCCTGAACTGAAGCTTCAAGAGGTGGAACAAGCTCTGCCAGCCGTCTTGTTTCTGCCCTTTGGCTTGGTGTGGTACAGATATGGTTTGTTCCTCCTAATGAGATCCCTTATGAGAAGACATGTGGAGCAAAAGCCACAGCCTCGAGGGCGGCCATAGCCACCTGCAGCTGACACATAGTGTGACTAGAAGTTTGACATGCCCGAGATTTGATGACTATTTTGTGATTGCAGCAAAACTCTGGTTTAGTTTAGTTTCTTACTCCTCCTTTTGTTAGCTGATAGCAATTTTACTATATGTGTGTGTATGTGTGTGTGTGTATATATATATATATATATATATATATATATATATATTTTTTTTTTTTTTTTTTTTTTTTCCCCCCTTGAGCCAGGGTCTCACTATGTAGTCCAGGCTGGCCTTGAACTCACTATGTAGTCCAGGCTGGCCTCGAACTCATGGCGATCCTCCTGCCTCAGCCTCCTGAATGCTGGGATTATAGGAGTGTGCCACCACACCTGGCTTCTATATTCTTTTGAAGCAATAGTTTTGCTTTTTTTAAATTTTTTTATTTTTGAGGTATACTGTCGAATGAACTCAGGACCTTGTTCATTCTAGGTGAGTGCTCAACCACTGAGCTACATCCCAGCTCTTTTATGTTTTACTTTTGAGACATGGTCTTGCTAAGTTGCCCAGGCTGGCTCTGAACTTGTGATCTCCTGCCTCAGCCTTTCCAATAGATGGAATTACAGGCGTGTACCTCCATGCTTAACTCTGTAGTCTGTGTTTCCTAACTTATCTCTTCATTGGCTGATATTCATGAACTACTTACTGTTTGTAATTAGGGGCAGACAGTGATTATTTGTGGTAGAATATTTGCAAATTGTCAGATGAATCCCCACCCACATCACAGCTAAGGAAAAGATTAGTAAATTGGGGGCAGTATCTTAAGGCAGGTTATCTCATTTATCTAATGCTGTAAACTCTACCCAGAATTATTCTTCTAGAAGCATATTATTTATAAATTTCAATGCCTAGGCTTTAATGTTGTTTTCTGTTATCCCAAGTAAGAGTTAACTGGGGAAGGGCCGGTGAGATGGCTCAGCGGCTTAAGCGCCTGCCCGGCAAGCGCGAGGGCCCGAGTTCGATTCCTGGAACCCACATACAAAAAAGGGGCCGGTGATATCGCTCACCGGCACGGGCGCCTGCTGGCGCTCGAGGTCCTGAGGTCGACCCCTGGTACCCACAAAAAAAAAAAAAAAAAAAAAAAAAAAAAAAAAAAGAGTTAACTGGGGAAGCATTTAACATGTTCATGACGGGGCTGTAATTCATGTGTCTCACTGCTGAGTGGCTCTGAACCACCAATGGTACATGTGTGACTATCCCGTTGGGCAACAAGGGACAGTCCCATCAGATGGTACAAGGTACCCAATGGGACAGTCATAATGTACCACTGGTGGTTCAAGCCTGTGGGAACGTGTCACGGAGTGGGTTCCCAAGCTGGTATTTCCTGAAACATGTTTATGTGCATATTATCTAGCCTGTTGGCTTAATTAACAGATATAATGAATGGAATTTGTTTTCATATATTTTCCCTTTTGTATATAATCAACATTGATTTTTTTATTTGCTCTCAAAACATTGTTCTAACAAATATTTGTATGTCATTAGTTAAGTGAAAGAAACATTCTGAGCCAGGAGACCTGTATTGTACCTGGATTCTGCCACCAGCCTTATCTCCTGTCTTTTCTTCCCTTGTTTGGCCTTTGCTGCATTTGTTCATGTACTAAACATTTGTTGAGCATTCTCTTATCCAAGATGCTAGATGTGCTGAGGAGTAGACCAAACACTTCCACCCACCTGCCCTCATCAAGCTTGCCGTTTTGGCTTCCTTTGCTCCCATGACCCCTTCTTTCTTCTCCTGTCTCTTTGTTGCTTTCTAAATAAACTGATGCTAAAACATGATGCTAGAAGGAAGAAGAGTTATAAGTGAAAAAATCAATTAAACTACATCTGCTAAGGCCATTCTCAACTGCAGAAAAAAATCTTAAAACAATCTAATTATATTTTGTCCGGGATCAAAATTGCTTGCAAATTGCAACTGAAAACATCTGTGTCCTTACTCTGTGCAAGTGTTCTACCATCTTGACAGAAATTCTCCTTTTAGAATTTCTGATTCTCAAGCACCACCTTTCACTGTCTCCTTGCTGTTTTCTCGGAGGATTTAAAACAGCACTGCTTAGTGTACTGTCAATCACCATGCAAATAACTGAAAATGAACTTCATTTACTTATTATGCACAAGAAGGAATTTTCAGGTTTCGTTAGCAAGAATCGTCCTAATTTGCTCAGTGATTATTTGGAGAATTATGATCCATAGTTCCTTCCAGAAGCCAGTGAAAATAAATGAATCACTGAAGGAATCAGTGTGTGTGTGTGTGTGTGTGTGTATTATGTTGTATGTATTTATATATTAGCAGATTTTTTGGAGGTGGGTGCTGTGGATTGAAACTGGGGCTTTGCCACATGCTAAACCCGTATTCTACCTGTGAGCTACAGCTTCAGCCCCTATATTAGTAGATATTTTAAAAGCTTTTTCAAGAGTTTCCTTTTTTTTTTTAAGAATCCCCCCAATTAACAAAAATAGTTCCTTATTAAATTTTAAATTTGGGGGTACAACATGTATCTGCTTGTGAAATGATATTTATACAGGTCGAGTACCCCTTATCTGAAATGCTTGGAACCAGTGTTTTTGAACTTTGAAATATTTGCATGTTCATAACTAGATATCTTGGGGATAGGACCCTCGTCTAAACATGAAATTCATCATATACACATAGCCTGAAGGTAATTTTATACAGTTTTTGTAGTGCACCTGTGTTTTGACTGTGACCCATCACATGAGGTCAGGTGTGGAATTTTCCACATGTAGTGTCATGTCTGCATTCAAAAAGTTTCTGATTTTGCAGCATTGCAGATGTCAAATTTTTGAGTTAGGGATGCTCAATCTGTATTTTGCTCACTGAGACATAGGTTGGTAATTTGTCATGCCATAATTGCACTTGTAGACTTACAGATGTAGAATTACATCTTAAAGCAAGTATTGAACATTACCTATGGAGTCAGTTAATATCAAGTGTTGTATTGTGTGATTTTCTTGTTGACTGATTAAACTTGAGACCTAAAAGTTTAATATACTTGAATATTAATACTGGGCATTTTCTAAGGAATTATAAATGTTGGGGCCTTAGTCTACCATGTTGTTAGGTATGTTCATAAATAAGATGTTTACAATCTGTATGATATGTCTAAAATGAATTTTAAAATAGTGTATTATGGGGAAACATGGAAATAAGCCATTAGTAACGGGCAGTGAAATATTATGCAAGGTTCAGAAAGAAAGATTAAATTAATCAACATGGACATATCTCTAAGACGTTGTTTAGGAAAACAAATTTTGGAACTTCTTGTGTACTAATGTTTAATCAAAAAACTTAAAACTAAATGTGTTGAGGTAAATGAGAAGATATATCCCAAACTGTTAATGACAAGTTATTTTGGCTGGACTTCATTCCTTTGCATGTGAATATCTGGTTTTTCTTTTCCCTGTTGAATGGTCTCAGCATCCTTGTTGAAAACTATTTGGCAGTATAATTGTGGTTGTATATCCAGGCTCCTCCTTGTATTCTGTTGGTCTGTATGTCTGTCTTAATGCTACTACCAAACTACTTTGCTCCTTGTAGCTTTTCAGTAATTTCTGGAATCAGCAAGTATAAGATCCAACTGTGCTCTTATTTTCAGGTTATTAGGAGTCCCTTGTAATTCCCTCTGATTTTCAGGATAGATTTTTATATGTTTATTAAATATACCTTTGGGATTTTTTCTGAATAGTACCTTTTGATGAGCACAAGTTTTAAAATTTGATGCAGTCTAATTTCTAAATTTTATGGTTTTTGCTTCTCGTCATCTGAGAAATTTCTTCCTATCCCCATGTCACCAATATATTCTCTTTGTTTTTCTTCTGCAAGCTTAATAGGTTTAGTTTTTATGTTTAGGTATATGATTTATCTATCCATCATTAATTTTTGTTTATGCTTATAAGCTCGATTTTATGCATGTGAATAACCAGTTAGTTGTTCTAGTGCTGTCTACAGAAAATACTATTTTTGAACTTTCTTCTTTCCCATTGTTTTGTCCATCCGTATGTATATTGTTTACCCTGCTTACTAGAGTTGTATAGAAATCTTAAAATCAAATATTGTTAGGAATCTAGCTTTGTTATATTTTTATGATTTTTGTAACCATCCCAGGTCCTTGACATTTCATGTAACTGTTAGATTCAGCTTGTCAGTATATGTTTTGAAAAAGAGAAAGAGAAAACTGCTGGGATTACGATTGGGAATGTATTGAAATTAGAAGGTATTTTGGGGAGAAGTGACATCTTAGCAGTATTGACTTTTCTAGTCCTAAATAGCCTATTCTCTTTATTTAGATTGTGTTTAATTTCTATTAATGATGCTTTAAAACTTTTAGTACAGGGATCCTACAAGTCTTTTGTTAATCCTGAGTAGTTGTGTTATTGTGATACTATTGTAAGTAAAACTGGCTTTTAATATATATTCACTTATTTTCAGCTGCTGGTATTTAGAAACTGTATTGATACATACCTACCTACACACACACACATTTGTGTGTGTGTGTGTGTATGTGTATTGATTCCTTTTAGATTCTTTAGGATTTTCTACCTAAATAATCATGTCATTTATGAATAGAGATTTTTTTGCTTCTTTTAAATCCTTATTTTTAAAATTTCTTTTTCTTGCTGGATTGCACTGAAATAGTGACACTTGTCTTTTGGGTTTTAGAAGTAGAATGAAGTACTAATGAAGACTAATTTTGACATTGCTATTATCTTCATTACAAAACAGTGTTATATAACCTACACCCTGGCATGTAACTTGATAGACTGGGAGCTACTTCCACCTAGATAAAATCACCATGATGATTCTGTAGAATGTAGAAAGAGGAGAATCTGATCATCATATTTATATATAGTGTATTGAGTCCTTCCTGTGTTTTATGCACTGAGTTAGTGATTGGCAGTACCCTCAGTGTTTGGCCCTTAAGGTCTAAAAGATTTACCTGACAGTCATACTGCTCATTTTCATCTCCGTTTCTCTATCAGGTTTTGTTTGTTTTAGTTCTATGTTGTGCTTTCTTTGGAAACATGTTTTAGGAATTTTTGTATATCTTAGTAACCTAAGAAGTAATTCGCTTTCAGTATTTCCCCTTTTAGGTTTCTTTTATTAGGTAAACATTCTTTTCCCTATGTGCAGTGCACATAAATGGATTGTACTATAGTTGTTAAATTTTTTTTTTTTTAAGTGCATGGCTGTATTCTCATCACTGAGGGAGGCTGAGGCAGGAGGATTGAAAGTTGGAGTTCCACCTGGGCAACTTAGCGAGACCCTATCTCAAAATGAAAAATAACTAGGGATATAGTGCAGTGGTAGGGCAGCCCTGGGTTCAATCCCCAGTCTCTCTCTCTCTCTC
This sequence comes from Erethizon dorsatum, assembly GCA_028451465.1. Classification (NCBI taxonomy): domain Eukaryota; kingdom Metazoa; phylum Chordata; class Mammalia; order Rodentia; family Erethizontidae; genus Erethizon; species Erethizon dorsatum. Next base: position 45,122,227 of record CM051825.1, read on the forward strand.
ACTCTCACTCTCACTGTCTCTCTCTCTCTCTCTCTCTCTCTCTCTCTCTCTCTCTCACACACACACACACACACACACACACAGCAAAATGTATTTACTGTTAAAAGTATTTAGTGATATGTCAAATACTATCAGACTAGCTTTGAATGGTTCTCATTGGTATTTTTAATTTTTTAAAGAATAATAGTCACTTTGACTGGGTATAATGATGCACATCTGTAATCCTAGCACTCTGGGAGGCTGAGACAAAGGATCACACATTCAAACACAGCCTAGGCAACATAGCAACTTAGTGAGACCCTCTCTCAAAATAAAAAAGGGCTGGAGATGTAGCTCATTGTGAAACGCCTGGGTTCAATCCCCAGCACCTCTAAACAAATGACAAAAAAGAAAACAGTAGTCACTTTGGGACAAATTTTTATGCCTCAAGTTCATTTGTCCTGGTTGCCACTGGGGTTGGGTGGGAAAAGGCACAGTGTATTTAAGAACAGAATGGCATTGTTACCCATGGGGAACTAGAATGGAAAACCTTAACTCAAAACAGGAATTTGGAAACTGCAACAAGGAAGAGACTCCCCTGTGAATCGCTTGTGGAGTTGCTTGGATTTGGAATGGGCCGACACCTGGACCCACTCCTCTATGGCAGAGCTGCCTTTTCCACACTGTTCTTCAAATAGCTTGTGATTTGAGGTCTTGCACATCCTTTTTTTTGATTTTTAAGAAATCTTAATGCTATAGAATTTTTGGTTATTTGTAGCAAATGTGATGACTTTCACAGCTTTTTAAATGTACTTTCTTGTTCTTAGGCTTCACAGGACACTCATATTGCATTCATTGCAGCTTCCATTCAAATTTTATTTATTTTTAAAAATGTATTAGTGTTCTGCTGTGATCTTTCATTGAAATGTAGAATTTTAGAGGTAAATGATACATTAGAAATCATAACTTTAGGCCAGAGATATAGCTCAGCGGCACAAGCGCCTGCCTGGCAAGTGCAAGGTCCTGAGTTCAATTCCCAGTACCAAAAAAAAAAAAAAAAAAAAGAAATTATAGCTTCACATCCCCTCAGTTACATTATAAATCACGTGTCTGTTTATTAAAGGACCGTAAAGGTACAGATATTTATTTCTAGATCACAGAGTTGGAAATATTGATTAGCTTTAAGGATAATTCAAGTCCAGTACCTAATGACAGATAAAGCGTGCTTATAAGTAGTAATTGTGTACATCATTGATGTTGTTAGTGACGCCCAGCACTTGCTTCCTCTGATTACTAGACCCAGGTTTCATTTTATTTCCTCTGCCTGCCATCCTCACATGTACTGTACTATAGAAGTTGCCGTGTTTGGTACTAAATGTAGACTGTGTTAATTTGTAGCAGGTTTTCCCCTACATCTGCCTCTTTGATGGTAGCTGGGTTTACTGCCACTCCCTTATTAGTGCCCTGGATCTTAATAGCCTTATTCAAACAAAACATCTTAAATGCGGGCATTAAACAGGTCACAACAGTGAGCCATTTTGTAACTTTTGGTGAAATAAAATAGGTATGTTGTGTTTTGGAATATAAGACCACTGAGTGCAGCTATTCATTTTCTTCATCTATAAAACATTTAAAAATAACAGCTTACATCTGTTTGGGGTATAAAATTCACGATTTGAAGAAACATCACTGTTGTGTAACTCCAACCCAGACAGGGAGGTAGGTCCTTTCTGACTGCCACGTTCTCTACAGTGGGGAGAAGTGTTCGTGTAAGTGGTGTAGCCGTGATTGCTGGCAGGCCTTATACATGTGTGGGACACATTTCTACGATCACTACTTCACACGATGAACGGCAAGTGTGCAACACGGTTTTGATTTGAACATTAGAAAAATTTTTCACACATCAGGAATTTATCTTACAAGCGGTATTTCACTACTAGAAGCCAGAAATAAATGTAATTATTTAAACAGTTATAGTACATTTAATTTCTGCCAGTTAATCTGTCCGTTTTAGATAGTAAAGCTGGGATTTACTGTTGGCTTACTTTTTAAAATAAATAACCAGTGGAATAGTTTGGCCATTTCAAATATGTGATTTTCAAATTATTTCTCTAAACTGAAGGAACAGTTTAATAACTTTCAATAGGGGAAAATGGGTCAAATGTTCTTCCACAGAATTCAAAATCCACTAGCAATATCAAATAAGTTCAGATAACATTTAGTGCAATTTTATGGGTTATTTCAATCAAGAAGTGAATAATTCTAGCAAAGATCATCCCAATACATTTTAATGCTTTTTTCATCTTATATATGTGAAATATTTAAAGTCTTGTTAAAATGTGATATATTAGCATTTGAGAGGAAAAGAAAACATGATCTATAACCCTGCTTGTTAGTTCTCTTGGATGTATTTTATCACATACTTTTTTTTTAAATTTAGAAGAAGTTTTGGAAGCCTAATATGTAGTGAGATTTTGGAGTTTTGATAACTTAATTGGAAATACATCTGTTTAGTTTCAAAATGGACAGTGTCAGATGATTTTATGTTTTGGTGACCAAAAAGAAAAAGCAGGCCGGTGAGATGGCTCAGCGGTGTAAGCGCCTGCCTTGCAAGCGCGAGGGCCCGAGTTCGACTCCCGGATCCCACATACAAAAAAGGGGCCGGTGATATCGCTCAGCGGCACGGGTGCCTGTTGGTGCGTGAGGTCCTGAGGTCGACCCCCCGGTGCCCACAAAAAAAAAAAAAAAAAAAAAAAAAAAAAAAAGCAAAGAAAATCTAAACTAAATTTGATTCCTCTTGTGGGACTTTTGACATTCACAGTGGGACTCCGCTCACTTATAACAAGGACAAATTTCTCTGAGATCCGAATTTGTCATATTGATCCAGGCTATTGACATTTTTTTTCTCTCACTGCCACTTTGTCTTAGTCACTTTTCTTATCCATGAGTGCACAGTACCCAACAACTGTAATTTAAAGGGGAGGTTTGTTTTGGTTTATAGTTTATGGAGGTTTCAGTTCATGCTTGCCTGGCTCCAAGGCGCAGGACTCCATGGCAGAGGAGCACAGCAGAGGAGAAACTGTTTGTATCATGGTGACAGAAGCGGAGAGCCGGAGGAGGAGCCGGGAAGGGAGATTTTAACCTTCCATTCTCGCCAAGCGACCCACCTCTGCTGACCAGGCCCCAGCTCCTCACAGCAAGTCAGCTCGATGCCCCTGTAACCCAGTCACCTTCTGAAGGACCTGCCTGTGTCCCCATGAAGCTTTAGGGGGGCATTGAGATATAAACTAACACACTTGTGAAAAAAGGGTTTTCTTTCTGTGGGCACTGTCTGTTACACTCAGGGCAGTCATTTATTCTATCAGAGTTAGATGTTGCCAGACTTTAAATTTCTAAATACATACAAATATTTCAGAACTAACAACGCCCTTAATTCTTGTGAAGGTAGGTACCCTTCGTGTGTCCATATATAAGGGTACTGGTCTGTGGCGTGCCGAAGGTGCCATCAGTGTCACCACAGACCCTGGCCTACATAAGCTAATGGGTGGGACTGCTGCAGTTCAGTCATTTATTTTTTAGGAAATATGAAGGCAGTTTTTATTTTAGAATTTCAGAAAATTTAATAGCAAATCTGTTGTACTATGAGTGAATTTATATTCAGATAAATACTGTTAGATGTTTCTTCGGTGGTGTGGAAATGAGACAGGGCTGTAAATACCTAAATCTTTAGGCATGTGTACATAGCTGCTTGGACTCCTTATATGTAAAAGAGGGTGAGGGGCTGGTGAGATGGCTCAGCAGTGTAAGCGCCTGCCTGGCAAGCACGAGGTCCTGAGTTCGACTCCCAGTACCCACATAAAGGAAAAAAAAGGGCCGGTGACATCACTCAGTGGCACAAGCACCTGCTGCCAAGCGCAAGGTCCTGAGTTTGACTCCCGGTACCCACATTAAAAAAAAAAAAAAAAAAGAGGGTGGTAATAGTACTGGCTGCATTACACCGTTGTTAAGAGGATTCAGTGAAATAAAACTATAAAGACCTGATAATTTTAGCCTGTATTGTTAAACAACTCACTGTAACTACTTCCTGTATAAGTCTGTGATTACCTGATCAGTATTGAGCTTTTCTCTCCCTGACTGCCCTTGGGCCTCTGTCAGGAGTCAAGCCATTTCTGCCCCGATCTGTATGGAAACTGTGCTTGTCCAACCTCGCACTCCAGGACCGGCTGCTCTGTCCTGGAGTCCTGTCCCTCAGCCTGTTCTTGCAAGTGGCTCTGTCCCCATTCTTTCTTCCCTGCATGTGCTCTACGTACTCCTACCTTCCTCCTTTTCTCTCTCTCTCCTTTCCTTTTCTTTTCCCCTATTTCTTCTGCTCCCCTTTCCCTTTTCTTTACTCTTCTCTCTTCTCTCCTTTCTGTCCCCTTCTTCCTTTCCTCCTCCTCTCTCCCCCGCCTCTCTCTCTCCATTTTTCACTCCTCCTTTTCCTCTCCACTTGCCTTTTCCTTCCTTCCCCTCCTCTCTCCCCCACCTTCTGTTCCCTTCTTGCTCTTTGTTGTCTGCACCCTCTACAGCTCTTTGTCCCTCCACATTCCTTCCTCCATCTTCTGTTCCATTTCTTTTTTAAATCCTAATGCTTTGAGCACTAAGCTGTAGACAAGCCTTAACTCCAAAGTCGAAAAATGTCAAGTCCTTGCATTTCACAGAGAGTCACAGCATCATTTTATGTCCTTGGGCTCCAAAAGTTGTGGAGGATCTACTGCTGTAATTTACCTCTTTTTTTCTAAGTATGTATGCTTACCTGTGAGTTTGTTTAGCACTATATATATATATATATATATATATATATATATATATATATTCTAAATATATATATATATTCTAAACAGTAATTATAGGTTCTTATAATGATAATGCTAGGCAGACACTGATTTTTCTAATTTGTTTAATTTTTTTTCTCCTCTATTTCCAGATTCCTTTTTCATTGGTCCAGTTTCCTTTGTGGGAGTACTTAAAGGTAAGTTTAAAATCTGTCTCTATCACAAATGTCCAACAGTTTGAGTGTGGCAGAGAACAGTACAATATTGACTGGAAGTTTAAAAACTCAACTTACGTATTGCTGTTCTTTGTTTACCCAGTGGAATATTTTATTTCACTTCACTTTGTTTGTGCGTGTTTGTGTGCGCAAGGTAAGGAATAACAATGAAGATTAAGTGTGAAAGGAAAGAAAGACAGACCTTGAATAGCAAGACCCGCTCCACAGGTCAGAGCAGGCAGGAAGGGGAGCGGCAGGGCCTTGGGGGCCTGACAGTTCTTCCATCTCTCCTGCTGACCTGCCTGCTCCTGCCTTCCTTCAGTAGGACTGGGAGCCCTCAGTGAAAATCAGCAGAATTTGGGGACTTGTGAGTTAACCCTGGGGAAAACCATTTGTTCACAAAGAAACGCAGTGTAAAAACCTGAGTTCATAATATGCATGGATGTTACATCAAGTTTTCATCGTCTGGTGCAGTGATACTGAAAATTGTGACTCAGGAATTGTGTGGATCTTTGCCAGCATTTCAAAGATATTGGTAAAAAAACAAACAAACAAACAAACATATATTTGAGAGCATTTTACGTAGTAAGGAAAAGTTTGTTTTGTAAAACCTCAGTATGTATCCACATGTATGTATCTATACTGGCTTGCAGTGTAAAATGTGTTTCTTGCTGGAATAATGGTCAGAAAAGATTTAAAGCCATTGTTCAAATGAAAACAATTCATAAATGACCAAACTGGAGGCATTAGCTAATTCAAAAATAAAGGAATTGCACCCATAATTTTGTAGTCATTATTTTTTTTTTTTTTTTTTGTGGGTACCAGGGGGTCGACCTCAGGACCTCGTGCGCCAGCAGGTGCCCGTGCCGCTGAGCGATATCACCGGCCCCTTTTTCGTATGTGGGTTCCGGGAGTCGAACTTGGGCCCTCGCGCTTGCCGGGCAGGCGCTTAAGCCGCTGAGCCATCTCACCGGCCCTGTAGTCATTATTGATGGGGTGTTTGTATAAAATATCTTTTGAAGAATATTCTAAAAGTTATTTGGACTCTGAAATAAATTCTTTTGAGGTGATATACTAAAGGTTAATAAATTGAGACAAAACATTACTCTTCGACTCTGGAATCTTAAGTATTGAGAGACATTTCTTACAAGTGATCTGATTTTAAGCAGTAGTACTGCTCATTTAACAGTTTTTTGGGGTCTTGTGTTTTGTTGGTTTTATTTTACCATTTCCTCTGTGGTAGATGGTGCAAATAGATTATTCAGGCAGTGTTTCAGGGCATGACATGACAGCTATCCAATGAGAAGGTCACATTCCGTTAGCATACCAATTCTCCTTTTTAGTGTGTGACAAAAGAACAATGAAGCCAACAGCTGTCCAGCAAACAAGACTCGCTTTATTAGTTCTTCAATAACCAGCATTCACACAGATTCTGCACACTTCGACATCCTGATGTCTAACTCAGTGAAGGAATGTTTTGAGGTCCAAAGATGGAAAAGGCATGGGATTTCTTTCTTTCCAATAGTAAGGACATTTGTAGGATTCTAGCTAGTTAAGAAACGTCTTGAGTTTTTCAGAGTAAACAATACTGTTTTATTTTTTATTTTTCCAATTTTGAATTTAATTAAAATTAGTCTAATTTGAGTAACTCTAAATATATGCTCTCATTTTGCATACGTGTTTCTTTTCTTATTGGTATGTGTTTCAGGATATAATGATCACGTTCCTAATGAGGAGTTGGTACATATATATAATACACCTTAATTCTTTTTCTCATCTCCCTTCCTGTTCCTCCCTAAACCCTCCCTCTAGCTCTTGGTCTCCTTCCCTTATGCAAAAAAATCCAGCTGCCTATTTAGTATTGCCTATCTTTTGTTTGTTTGTTTTTGTTTTGTTTTATTTTATATGCGGGTATCAGGAGTCAAACTCAGGGCCTCGTGCTTGCCAGGCAGGCGCTTATGCCATTGAGCTATATCACCGGCCCAGTATTATCTATCTTTCATCTTGCTTTTTAATCATGTATGCTTTGGGTTTCTCATATAAGAGAAACCGTATGATGTTTAAGCTGCTGTGTCTGTTTCATTTCACTTAACATTGTATTCTCAAGGTGAATGAATCCATTTTCCTACAGATGACTCAAGTTTATCCTTCTTTATGGCAGGGTAGTTCTCCATTGTGTATAAATGCCACATTTTCTTTATCCATTCATCTACTGATGGACATCTAGGCTACTTCCAACATTTAGGTCTTTTGAGTTGTGCTATATCACTATAATACGATGTTTTTAACCCTTTCAGGAAGAGATGTAGAAGAAGAGGGAATAGCTAGGTTCAATGGAATTTTTATTTTTAGTTTTTTGAGGAATCTCCATACTGATTTCCATAGTGGTTGTAGTAGTTTACATTCCCACCAACAATAAAGAAGGGTTCCTTTATTGGCAGCCTCTGTAGTATTTGTTATTATTTGATTTCTTGATGATAGCCATTCTTTCTTGAGTAAGGTGGAATCTTAGTGTTTTAATTTGTATGTCTGTAATGGCCAGAAACGTTGAACATTGTTTCATGTATTTATTGGCCATTTGTACTTCTTCTGAGAAGCATCTATTCATTTCAGTTGCCTATATTTTTTATCAGGTCTTTTATTTAGGAGAGCTTAATTATTTTGAATTCTTTATATATTCTTGGTATTAGTCCTCTGTCCAGGGTATAGCTAGCAAAAACTTTTTTGCATTCTGTTGATTGTCTCTTCACTCTGATGGTTGTTGTCTTTGCTGAGCAGAAACTTTTAATTTGATACGATCCCATCTGTTGATTCTTGATGTTATTGCTTGTGCATTTGGGGTTCTACTCAGAAAGTCCTGTGTCATTAAGAAAAGTTTTACCTATTTCAATTTCTAGTAGCTGAAATGTTACTGTTTTAACATTTAGACCTTTGATTCATTTTGATTTTTGTTTAGTACTGGTGATAGAAATGGGCCTACATTCAATCTTCTACATGTGGATAGCCAGTTTTCCTAGTACTATTTGTTAAAGAGGTTACTTTTCCTCCTGCATATTTGGCCCCTTGGTCAAAGATCAGATAGCAGAATGTGCCTGGGGTTGTTTCTGTATCCTCCGTTCTGCTTCATTGATCCACATATCTGTTTCATTGCCAGGACCATGCTGGGTTTTTTGTTTTATTTTGTTTTGTTTTGTTTTGTTTTAATCACTGTAGCTTTGCAGTATAACCTGAAATCCAGGATTGTGATGCCTTCTACTTTGCTTTTGTTGTCCAGGATTGCTTTTGCTATTCTGGGTCTCCTCTGGTTCCATGTGAATTTTAGGATTGTTTTCTCCAGTTGCATGAAGAATGCTATTGGTGTTTTGGTTGGGGTTGAATTAAGCCTGTGTATCAGTTTTAGAAGTATGGACATTTTGACCATATTGGTTCTTTCTATCTGGGAATAGGGGATATCTTTCCATTTTCTGATGTCCTCTTTGATCTCCTTTTTTCAGAGTACTGCAGTGGTCATTCACTTCCTTGGTTAAGTTAATTCCTAAGTATTTAATTTTTCTTGATGCTATTGTGAATGGTGGTGTTTTCCTAATTTCTCTCTCAGTGAGTTCATTATTGGTATACAGGAACACTTGATTTTTCTATGTTGATTTTGTATCCTGCTTCATTATGGAATTTGGTTATTCAAGGAATCTTTTGTTGAAATTTTTTTGAATCTTCTGTATAGAGAATTACGTCATGTGTAGGTAATGATAATTTGGCTTCTTCCTTTCCTATCCATATCCCTTTTATTTCTTTCTTTTGCCTGATTGCTCTGGCTAATATTTTGAGTATGGTACTATATTGAACAGGAGTGGTGGTAGTGAACATCCTTGTCTTGTTCCTGATTTTAAAGGGAAAGCTTTCAGCTTTTCCCCATTTAATATGATGTTGTCTATTGGTTTGTCATAAATAGTTTATATCACATTGTGTAGGGTTGTTCTAAGTTTCTTCAGGGTTTTTATCATTAATGGATATTGCGTTTTGTCAGAGGCTTTTTCTGTGTCAATTGAGATGATCATGTGATTTTTGTCCTTGCTTCTGTTATCTGATGTATTACATTTATTGATTGGTGTATGTTGAACCATACCTGCATCCCTGAGATAAAGCCTGCTTGGTCATGATGTATGATCTTTTTGATGATTTGTTGCATTGTTTGCCAGTATCTTGTTAAAGATTTTTGCATCTATGTTCATTAGAGAGATTGGCCTATAATTCTCTTTTTTTTTTTTTTGGTTGGGTCCTTTCCTGGTTTTGGAATCAGGGTAATGCTAGCTTTAAGGAATGTCTTTGGGAGTACACCTTCATTTCAATTTCATTAAAGTTTGAGGAGTATTGGCATTAGATCTTCCCTGAAGTTCTTGTACAATTCAGCAGTGAATGCATCAGGTTGTAGGCTTTTCTTAGATGGTAGTTTTTGTTTTTGTTTTTAATTACTGCTTCAATTTCATTGGCGGTTATTGGATTATTCAGAGATTTTATATCTTCTTGGTTCTGCTTTGGTACTTAATATGTATCTAGGAATCTATCCATATCTTCTGGATTCTCAATTTATTGGAGTACAGCTTCTCAAAGTAGTTACTAATAATCTTCATTTCAGCAGTGTCTGTTGTGATTTCAGTTTTGTCATTTCAAATCATTGTGATTTGTGTCTTTTTTTCTTTTTTTGGTAAGATTGGTATCTTGGTTACTTTTCTTGTTGCTCAGACACAGTGCCCAGCATCACAAGTTAAAGGAGGAAAGGTGTATGTCACCTCAGTTTGTAGAAGCTTCAATCCGTAGTCAGATGGCTCTAGGAGGTTCTGTACGCCTCAGTTATCTGTGTGCTTAATTCTTTCCCCATACTTGGAAAGTTTTCTGCTGTTACTTCTGTAAACAGGTGTTTTTTTTTTTTTTTTTATGCCATTTGTGTTGTCTTCTGATTTTTCACTAATTCCAATTAAGCGTAGTCGTTTTTGGATTATGTAAGAGCTGTTGGATCCGATTACGTAAGAGCTGATGGATCTGATGTTCTCCACATTTTCGTTTTTCCTGTTCTGAATAATTGCTTACCAGTATCAGTCCTGTCTTCTAAGTTCTCACACTGTGTTTTCACATTGGTTTCTTGTGTTGCCCATGCTTTCAATAGAATTTTTCATCTTCTGAATTTCACTTTGGTATCTTTTCAGGGACTCTAACTCTTTGCTAAACTGATCATTGATGTTTCGTTCATTTTGTTTCGTTCACTTTGCTTTTTATTAGTGTTTTCTGTAAACTCCCTCGTCATTTTGTTTATTAGGTCTGTTATCTCTTCAGTTATATTTTCTTTGAGCTTACCATACACCTTATTGAACTGATTTTTATCTCGTCTGTTAGCCTTTTGAATAATTTGGCTGTGTGGCTTTTGATTTCCTCCCCTCTATGCCCCATGGATCAGCTTTTGGGGAGTTGGGAGTTTTTGGAGGCATCTTGTTTTCTTGTCTTCTCATGTTCCTGTTGTTGTGGATTTTTTGTTTTGTTTGTTCTTGTGCTGAGGTTTGTGGGTTGATTATAGTAGAAGACTTTGTTGCTAGTATAGAGACCTCTTTAATTAGTGTCTGCTTTTCAGTGATGAACTTTGGGCATGGCTAATTATAGGCCTTTGCATCTTTCCTTCATTTATTTGAGGGGGGAGGCTGCCGTATATTTGGCCCAGCACCCAATTTTGTGGGAATGGGCCACAGCATTGTTAACACAAAGGCCATCCAGATATTGGTGTACAGAGAAGACCAATTAATAGCAACAACCACACCACCTTGGCAATAGCAGTAAAATTAGCAAGCATAATAGTGTTAAAGACAAACTGGATATTGACACACCATAAGAATCAATAATGTACCACCCTTAATTGTAGAAAAGATACCTATAGGGCCGGTGAGATGGCTCAGCGGCTTAAGCGCCTGCCTTGCAAGCGCGAGGGCCCGAGTTCGACTCCCGGATCCCACATACGAAAAAGGGGCCGGTGATATCGCTCAGTGGCACGGGCGCCTACTGGCGCACGAGGTCCTGAGGTCGACCGCCCGGTACCCACAAAAAAAAAAAAAAAAAAAGATACCTATAATTGTAATGTGCTATGGCTTGTGTCTAGATGTCCCCCCAAAGCTTCATGAGGTCATAGGGCTTTTTTTGGAGGTTGCTGAATCTAGAATGTGTGATTGATTCATAGTGCAATGCTGGGATTAAGGGTGCTGGGATTACGGGTGGATGATTACGGGTGGATGATTGCTGGATCCGTCCATTGATTGGATTGGTACCACCCTAATCGCCGTAGACTGGATACCATATAAGGGACAGAAAGAGGCTTGTCTCTCTCTCTTCCCCTGCCCTTCCCTCTCTCCCCCTTGTTGCTTTTGCTGTCTTCCACCACCATGAACTGTTGTCCCTCTGCCATGTGCCACCCTGCCTTGGAGCCAACCAATTATGGACTGAAATCTCCACGAACTGTGAACTAAATAAACCTCTCTTCCTTTAATTTTGGGTATCAGGTATTTTGTCTCAGCAACAAGAGTAAGACATAATGTAAATACTAAGACAAACAAAATACTGACATACAGTAAATATCTACTAAATGCAACACCTATGTCTTCAGTACCAGCTGAACACTATTCGACAGTACTAGTATAGAGTTAATTATCTAAAGATTCATAAAGCTCGATAGTTATACTAGTAGAGAGAGAGGGGATGGAGAATATGAGAATGAAAGAAGAAAAATACTCCATTTCATGGAACTAGTAGAATGTGGTGTCTGCATAGACAGGTTTGCTCAGCATACCAGTTCCAGTATAGGCATATTAAAGATGGAAAAGGGAGTAATAGAGTAAACATGTGAGTGTACCTGTATGTATATACTTTATACAAACTAACTTACTACCTGAAATTAAATATAACATGTCAGGTCCGGTGAGATAGCTCAGTGGCATAATTGCCTGCCTGGCAAGTGCTAGGTCCTGAGTTCGACTCCCGGTACCCACATACGAGAAAAGGGCCAGTGATATCGCTCAGTGGCATGGGTGCCTGCTGCTGCGCGATGTCCTGAGTTCAACCCCCGGTACCCACAAAAAAAAAATAAATAAAAATAAATAAATATAACATGTCATTATGGAAGAAAACTACCTGAAAATAAGAATAAAGTACTTCTGTTTCCAGATTACTGGTCAAATCAATGTAAGTTGCCGATTAAGATTTTAGCCAGGGCTGAGGGAATAGTGCAGAAATAAGGAGCTTGTCTAGTTTGCGTGAGGCCCTGGGTTCAACCTCTAGCACCACAAGAAAGAAGACGACGACAAAGAAAAAAATAATTTTAGCAAAATCATATTAAAATGAAGCAAGCACCATTTTGTTTTTCTTTTTTGGTGTTGGAGTATGAAAAAATAGGAATCTTAACAAGTCAAGAAGTAAGCAGATTTGAATTCTTAATTTACATTTTAGAAAATATGAGACACTTTATGGAAAAAGATTAAAATTTCTCGGCATCTTTTCATTCAAATTATAAAAGTAATGTGCAACTTTTTTTTTTTAATTTCTAGGCTATTGAGAAATCCATATAAGGAGTGTATTAATTAGAAAAAGTACGACATTGCTCCTTTTCACTGAGATTCATGGACTAAACAAATGTTTTTAAAATGTGTTTTGTAGTTAAGCTGTCACAGATGGTGGGGAGAAAAGACAGACATGAAACTTGTATGTAATGATATGTTAGTTTGTGTGCTTTCATCCCAGCTACTCAAGAGGCCGAGACAGGTGGATCCATTGAGTCCCGGAGTTGGGGGCTGGTGTGGGTAATAGAGACCTTGAATCTTTAAGAATAAATCATGACAAAGCCAAAGAAGGGCATGAGGATGTAGCTCACTGGTAGAGTACATGCTTAATATTACTGAGTTCGATCCCCAGCACCAAAAAAGAAAATGAGGGAGGGATGGAGGGAAGCAAGGAGGGAAGGAAGAAGGGGAGGGGGGTAGAATGAGAATGAATGTCATGTATTGTAAGGGCCTGAGAGCACGTATGGAAGGACATGGCTTCTGAAAGCCTGGGTTTCTCTCGCAGCTCCTCGGTAAGAGCTGTGCAGCCGGTTGCCAGGCATCGTGCTGTAGTTACAGTTACAGAGCCAGGCTCTCAACACCCAGTATAGTCCTTCAGTGAGGTTTCGCCATGCCTATGGGTCCCGGTCTAGATATAGAGCGTTGGGGGTCTTTTGTAAAAATAAAACCAAAACAAAACAAAAAAGAAATGCACATCTTTCTTTTAGGCATTTTCCTCCTATATGATCCATGAAGATAAAATGATTGCTGTGTGTCACATGAACTTTTTCTGGCTGAGTTGCAGTGTGAGAAAAGAGGAGTTTTGCCCCCTTTAGTTTGATCAGATTATTTTATATATTAAGAACCAGGCACAGCGGCACATCCTATAATCTTAGTACTTAGGGAAGCTGAGACAGGAGGATCTCAAATTCAATCTCTCCAGGGCAATTTAGTGAAACCGTGCCTCAAAATAAAAGAACAAAAAGGGGGACTGGGGTTGTAGCTCAGAGGTCCCAAGTACCACCAAAAACTATAGACTATACAGATATATGCACTTTTTAAAAAAATGTCTGCTCTTAGTTCCTTTGGAAGTCTAAGTCCCTGCCAGTATTTGGTCTCAAGGGATCCACCTGTACATTTACATAAATGTAACTTCCTTTTTTAAAAAAACGGGAAGAGGGGAGTGTTAGCTTTGTCTTTATTTGTTCTTTAGACTTGCTTACTGGTTCTTTGCAAGCAGTCTGGGGCGTCTTATAGTATATTTGGTTCAGGTGTGCAGCACGACAGGCACGTGCTGCCTCTTGCCTTGCTTCGCGCGCAAGCTTTGCTGGCTGATGGCAGCTGCCTCGCCAGCTGAGCCCATGCTAATTCTCGGCTTCGCTCTTAGCACAGCTCATTGGAAGGCCTCATCCAGTCCAGATCAAGTTAAGCCACCGTATGGAACCTATTTGCCATCCCTGATTAATAGGGTTGTATACTGACCTCAGAATATAAATTTGGGATTAGGATGGTTGGCCACATCATGTTTTTCTGTTTTTTACAAAGGGTAAAACGATCAAGCCCTACTTAACACTGTAGTTATTTATGTCAGTGTTGTAGTCAGGGTTTGCAAGGGAAACAATACAATACAGGACACATAATTTATAGAGTTATTTTGTAATAGTCACCCGAAGAGTCATATACAAAAGAGTGCAGGAAATCTGTCCACACACTAAAGACCCAAAGAATCCAGCTGAGGGCCTGGATCCTACAGCAGTGTCCTGCATGAGTCCAGCTGAAGACCTAGAGCCCATGGCAATGCCTCCACGAGTCCACTAGAGGCCCAGAGCCCACAACAATGTCTCATGCAAGGATATTTCATGGATCTACGCTGGGAAGGCCCAAAGGTCAGCGGTGGAAGCTAGAAAGTCTGCACCAGTGGGATGAAGGATCTGTGCCAGCAGGCTGAGGGATCTATCCCGGAGCCAGGAAGTGACGCTCAGAGTAAGAACTGGAGCTCCCCCGAAAGTCACCACAGCCATCCTCAGCAACAGTGAGGTCCCGAGCTCCTCCGACGATGAGAACAGCCAAGTTCCTATCAGGAAAGCCAGCGTGACAAGCTCCTCAAGGAGAACCGACAGCAGCCACTCTTCCTCTCCAGTTCTCCTTTTTATGTTGTTGGCAACAGTCCTCAGGTGGGCCCTCCACACCAGGCACCACACTGATTCAGTTCAGCTGGGTTTTACAAGTTGACCACCAATTGTCAATCCACCACAGTCAGTAACAAACCTTTGCCTGCCTTCTTTGTGTAAGGAACTGTGTAGGACTCAGCGGGCTCTAGAGATGAAGGATGATGAAAACAGGTGGCCCCTCCTTAGTTATACTTTTCTGGTGCTGTGGAGGATGAAGGCTGACTTGTTAGTGTGTCTGCTTCCACATAGAAGGGCTTTTCAGAGCAAGTTCTTCAATTCATTTTAACTATTTTTGATAAGTATCTTGTGTGCGTGCATGTGCGTGCGTGTGTGATACTAGGGATCAAACCCAGGGGTGCTCTACCACTGAGCTATAGCCCCAGCTCCATCTTTATTTTTAATTTTAAAACAGGGTCTTGCTAAGTTACCCAGGTATAAGACTTGTGATCCTCCTGCCTCAGCCTCCCAGAGTGCTGGGGGTACAGGTGTGTGTCACCACACCTGACTGATAAACATGTTTTTAAAAAGTTTTAATTAACACATAATAATTGGACATATAAATATGGGTACAGTGTGATGATTTGCTACTTGTATCCATTGTATAATGATTGGCATAATTAGAATACTTATTGTCTGAAACGTTTATCATTTCTTGGTGATGATAAACTCTTCCTTCTAGCTTTCATTTTTTTTTTTGGTACCGGGACTCAAACTCAAGACCTCGTGCTTGCCAGGCAGGTGCTGTGCCACTGAACTATCTCACCGGCCCTAGCTTTCATTTTTAACGAGAAATCTTGAAAGCTTGCTCTGTACTTAAACATAGCAAGGCAAGTGTTCTTTGGTAGGTAGAAGTATTAAAAATAATCAGAACTGTTCTTGTTGACCTATAATATCATAAGCATCATTTATGATAATTTGTTTTGTTGTTACTATTACTCAGATATTGAAATAGTAAATGAGTGGGGGTATTTTTCCCAAAACTTAAAAAACAAAAACAAAAACTTGGAAATGTAGAAAGCTGAGAGAACCCTAATCAGAATAAATACCCTCCAACAAAACCTAGTCACGCATATAAAAAAAAAATTATAAACTATAAAACTTAACTGTTTACTAAGCAAACCTTGCATTTTAGCCCATTTTGCTTTTGCTCAAGAACAGTAAATATCTTTTCCTATTCAAGACTTCTTGTAAATTCTTATCTTTACCACCTCATTTATCTACAGTGCATCGATCTAAATATCTTAACCAGGCAGAATACTGTACAGTATCACTAAAAACAAGTCCAGGTGAACCAGACAAAGTTGGTGCTACTTACACATAACCCAGATCAGCCTGATTGCTAATTAGCAGTTAGATGTATCCAGTTTTAATTATGAAAACTGCCTGTGTGTGAGACGTCCATGTTAACCTTTTTGGCCACTCGATTATATCTCTAGAGCCATGGTGTAATAGCAATGAAAGCCTTGTTGTAATTCCCAGTTATGTTTTATATGCTTTTCAGTTTCAGAACTTAGTTTTAGAAATCTCTTTTAAGCATATTAGTGTATGAATACTTCACAGAGGGATGGTTCATCTGATTGAGTAATAAAATTATAGACAGTTTTAGTATTATTAGTTGTTAAAGTGTATATGCAAAAGCTACACAGTAGCTTGATCACCGATGGTGTGGGAACATATGCGTAAAAGTTAGTGCCTGCTGGCTCTGTTACTGCCATGAAACGCTCGTGGTGGACTCAGTGGCAAGACCCACACAGGGATGATACCAGCAGCAAATCTATGCTTAAAAACTTCAACATTGTCTTTTCCGTTGTCTTAGTCATCTGACGTTACTCATTTTAAATTGGGTAGATGATTTTGTACACAACTTATCACTGCAATATAAAAAACATGTAGCAGGGCTGGTGAGATGGCTCAGCGGCATAAGCGCCTGCCTTGCAAGCGCGAGGGCCCGAGTTCGACTCCCGGAACCCACATACGAAAAAGGGGCCGGTGATATCGCTCAGCGGCACGGGCGCCTGCTGGCGCGCGAGGTCCTGAGGTCGACCCCCCGGTACCCACAAAAAAAAAAAAAAACATGTAGCAAAATTTCATAATCTTGTGAGACTGGAAGCCACATGAGTACTTTAAATAGACCAGGGGAAGAAGTCCCAAATCGTAAATTTTCCTGCATTGGAGCCAGATCACTAAGCGTCATTTGTGGTTCATAAGACGGTAGTGTGCATTTGGGTAAGTCTTTTGAAGGGAAGCGCAAAGCCATGTCTTCCCGCCGTTCTTTGGTAGCGGACACCTGCCCGGGCTCTGCCTTGTCAACGCGGACGTTGAGGTCCGTTTGGGGGCAGATTCCCTCGTGTGATCACCTCCAGCAGAATGAAGAATTGGGAAATTAGAACAACCTAGTAATTTTTGTAGTGATATCGCTAAGTATCCTAATGGATAAAGAAATGTCATTAATTGAAAAAGACAGGTGGATGTTTTAAAAGTAACATGCCTTTAAATAATAGTTATTATGGTGAAATTCAGCTGAGGCTTACAATTTAGTATTTCAGTCTCCTACTTTGATTGCTTACTGTGGAGGCTGGCTGAAGGGGATATCAGGACTCTACCATTTTTACAACTCTTCTGTATATCTAACATTATTTTGGGGGTAATTTTTTGTATAAGGTATTGGAAATATTTTCTCTTCTTACGTTAAGGAAGCTTTACTTGAGAAAAACTGTGGGAAGGAAATTAAGAACGTTTCTTTCTGATTGCCAGTCTCATTACCTAAACTTGACATTTTTCTTTGATGTAAATGCATCTGAAGATTTCCTTTTTATTTGAAAAGAAAGTTGAAGTGGGATAAGTAAGCAAACACCAGGGAAAGTATGACCCCCTACCTTTTTTTCCACTCTTACTTTTATTTTGGAACAGAACCTCCACCTTAGGAGTTGAGATTCTTAACAATGGTTCATCATGTTTGGGCCCCTTTGTGTCCCTACTCTGCCTCGCTCCCTCCTCCATCTGCCTTGAAAGGAATGATCATTAGATCTTGGCGACAATGAAAATATGAACTTAGATTGAGAAATTATGACTGTTAAAAAATTACAAACTGACATTATTTAAACTTTATTGACATCAAATTAGTTCATTGACATGAAAATATTTTCTTTAATAGTTTGCATATTGTAATGTAGCTCCACTAGAGTTGAGCTGTGAGTGGCAGTCAGGAATCTGGTAAGGTTGCGTATGTACTGTTCTCCTGTTTATCTCTCCAAGATACGTGACTGTGGGGAGCCTCAGCTTCTCCCTCTCACTTTCTGTGTGAACTCAGGCGGGTTGTTTAGCATCTCTTAGCACTTGCCCATCACCTGTCCTTGTGAATAATAATATTTTCAAAATTGAGAATAAAAAAAAAAAAAAAATATATATATATATATATATATATATATATATGTATATTCTTCAGTGTAATGCCCGGAACATGATATTCAATAAATGTTAACTGTTATTGTCCATACTAATTATTTATGCTAGTGGATACACTATATTTTGGTTCTATTTTCTATCTAATGTTAAATGATTTAAATATCATAATCAATACATTTTAGTCTTCTTGTGAGTAACTTTTCCTGACTTTCCAACCAGTTTTTTTTTTTTAAGTACAGTCCTCCTGCCCTTTAAATACAGGAGCAAATTTGTAATTTCAAAGTATTTCCCTACTTTGTAAACAGTACATTTTACCAGTAAGGTTCTTTTTATTGCTTTATGAATTTAAAGTTGTTCCCAAATGAATCATTTATAAATAACACTGATCTGTCTAGATTGGTCTCAATATTACTTTTCCAAAGTTTCGTATTCAGAAAATTTTCCCTTAAAAAAAATCTCAGAATCATATTATTTAAGCAAGTTGTTTAGAATATTGAAACAGTGTGTTCACTGACTTGGATATTTTACTATCATTCCATTAGAAACTGTCATCTGTATATGGAAGTATGTGGGGTTTCTTCGTTTTGTTTTTGAGACAGGGTCTTGCTGTGTAGTTCAGGCTGGACTTGAACTTACTGTGTAGCCCAGGTTAGTCTTGAACTAATGGCAATTGTTCTGCCTCGGCTGCTTGAGTGCCGGTGGAAGTATGTGTCTCACAAATGCCACTGTATCTGCTGCCAAGACAGCGATACCCTGCTGGTGGAAATCAAGTGTTTGTACACCGCACTCCAGATCATCTCCTGCCTGTCCCAGTTCTGCCTGCTTGCTGTGTGAGCCTTGCCAAGTTACTTAACATCTCGGAACCTCAATTTCCTAGTCTATAAAATGACAAAATGATAAAAATCACACATACCCACAAGATTGTGGTGAGGACTCCATGAGTACATATATATACTGAACACAGTAAGTTCAACGGAAGTATGTATTGTGGTTGCTGCTATAATCATTATTTATATCGTGCGCTGAGTTTGTTGCTCAAGTTTGTTATTTGACTTTAAATGTTTTGGTAGCTCTAGAGATTTTTTGTGAAGTTTTCTTAAGGTATTTATTAATATCGCTTCATAGTACACAATGGTTTCTTTATGTGTCCTAGGCTAACTCTGGACAGGTGACAGTGGGCCGATTGTACCTTTAAATGCCTTCAGCATCCGGGTCCGTTTGGCTGTTGTCCCCCAGCAACCATCTTCTTCCTCTCCGCGTTAGAGCACGCACTCCTCTGACAGCTTCTCTGCCACCTCCCTTCTCCCTTTTGTGTCACCCTCTCCTGCCCCTCTGTACTTCCCTCACTTACTAGACCTTGTAGCTCTTAATACTTTTTTCCTTGAAACAAAACATAAATTAAAAAATAACAAAAAACGATTTTTTCCTTGAGTCTGCAGTGCCTGACACCGAGTAGGTGCCCAGTAACTGTTTGCTGGGTTGATGAATCACGCAGGGTCTTCAAGTCCTCCCTCCTGTGTGCCATGTCATTCACATCTTGTTTCCCTGTGGCTCATAAACTCAGCAACACTGCTGTATTTGAAGCCTGTTTGGAGTGAACTCCTCTTGGAAGACATCAGAAGATCAGCTGAAGCTGACCTGCACTCATCAGTAACAGCCCAGTTTATGTCTTGCGTTCCTCTTTGGGCTCGTGAAGGAAGGGATGGTGTTAAAAGTGGCCTTCAGGGCTGAGGGTGTAGCTCAGTGCTGGACTGCACGTGCAGTGTCCTGGGCTCAACCCCCAGCACTAAAGCGAAGTCTGGCGAGAAAACTGGCATTAGCCTGATGAAATACACATTTCATTACTTTAAAAGTAAAAAAAAAAAAAAAAAAGAATCAAGGTATTTCATGTACAGGTCCCATTCCCTATGATGAATGTGATCATTACGTGTACCTGAAAGTACCAATAAACTTAATTTAAAAAGTAAAAAAATTATTTTACTGTTTTCTTATTTTATCTCTAGTGCTTGTAAGTGCGCTGGAAAAAATGTTTTCTATAAAAGCACAGATTTATTTGTAAACATTAGAGCATTCACTGAAAATAGGCCAGACACTACATTTAATAACAGCACTATCTGTCCGTCCATCCATCCATCCATCCATACACACACACACACACACACACTCTCTCTCTCTCTCTCTCTCTGTGTGTGTGTGCGCATGTGGTATTGGGGTAGAATGCAGGGCCTTCACACTGAGCTATGTCCCCAGGCCCCTTCCCACTTTTTATTTTGAGTCAGCCTCTTAGTAAATTTCCTAGGCTGGCAGGGCTGGAATTTATAATATTCCTGCCTCAGCTTCCCAGAGTGCTGGGATTACAGGCCTGCACCACCATGCCTATCTTTGGAAACCTATTTGTAATAACACTTTTTAAAGCTTATCTGACTTTGCAAGCAAAGTTACAATACTCTATTTAATAGCTATACTTTTAGTCCAGTAAATTTAATAAATGCATTTCCAGATAATTACTCTCATTAGTGTGGATAGGAGCAAATCAGAGACACTACACATTATCATATATCTAATGTATTAAATAGCATAAAAAGTTGCTAAAACTGACAAAGTGAACAGGGCCATGTGTATCTTCATTTATAGGGCATCTTCCCCATTTCTCTAGTAACCCTCAGCCTTCCAGACATGGCTGCCAGTGGGGAAATAGAGTAAGAAATTAGTGCTAACTTCGCTGCTCTTTTTCTCAGTTGGAGTATATTTGATCATGCCTAAAAATGTCACACCATGTTCAGTAGGTCATTATACTATTCTAACCATTTAAATTAATATATTCAAGAAGGTTTTTGGTAATATTTTTATCATTATTGTAGTGCCATTTATTGGACTAAAGGTCCTATCTAGTGCACTTGGGCAAGAAAAAGAAAAAGACACCATAATTGGAAAGGAAGAAGTAAAAACTGTCTGTGCTGACAGATGATAGATCATTGGCTTAGAAAATTGACGGACTCTACAAAACGCTACTAGTGCAAAGTTTAGCAGTTGAATTTATCAAGGTTGTAGAATATGAGAACATTATTCAAAAATCACTTGTGTTGATGACCAGTCTCTACATGTCAACCAGGAACTATCAGAAATTGAAATTTTAAAAAACCGAATAATACCATTTACAACAACATCAAAACATATGAAATACTTGGGGATAAATGTGGTTAAAAAAATGTATAACCTGTATCCTGAAAACTTTAAAACCATGAGAGAAATTAAAGGAGGACTAAGTAAATAGATATGCCATAGTTTTAGTTAAAAAGTAATATTATTAATGCCTGCATTCTCTCCAAAATAATCCATAGATTCAGTGTGATCTCAGTCAAACTGTCAGAAGGCTATTAGTAGTCTGATTCTAAGAATTCATATAAACATTCAAAGAACCTTGAATAGTCAGAACAAATTTGGCAACCAAAAAAAACTACCTGGTTCTAAAATTTACTGAAAGTTGCAGTAGTCAAGAAAGGAGAGAACTGGCATCAAGATAGATGTATAGATTAGAATAGAATAGAGTTGAGATAAAGATCCACACATGTATGGACAGTTGGTTTTTGACAAAAGTGAGAAAGCTGATTTTAAGGCCCTGTATGTCTTAATTCATTGGAGAAATGTTCATATTTTCTAGTTGCTGGAACAATCATATATCCATCTGTAAAAGCAAAAGAACTCCAGTCCATATTTGTGCTATATACAAAAATTAACCCAAAGTGCATGATAGATATAAATGTAAAACCTAAGAACCTAAGATTTCTGAAAGCATAGGAGAAAAATCTTTGTGACCTTGGGTTAAGCAAAGAAGATTATTTAGATGTGTCACCGGAAGCCAGATCCATAAATGACAACTTGGAGTTTATCAAAATTAGAATATTTTATTCTTTGAAAGATTCTGTGAAGAGAACAAAAAGATAAATCACAGTCTGGGAGAAGATATTTGCAAGTGACTTATATCAAGAATATATTAAGAACTGTGAAAACTTAGTAATTTAGATAATAGACAACCTAGTAAAAATGTGCAAAACTTTTGAATTGACACTGAAGAAGATACACAGAGCTGGTTGCACTTGTACATGCCTATAATCCCAACTTGTTGGGAGGCTGAAGCAGGAGGATTGCAAATTTAAGCCTAGCATGTGCAAGTTAGCAAATAGGTACCTGAAAAGAAGCTCAACATCTTGTCATTAGGGAAATACAAATTAAAACCACAGTGAAATACTACTACACATTTATTATACAGTGCTATCTTGATTCATGAACTCACTTCTCTCCACAATCTGGTTGTAAATTAAATTGGATGAGAACCAAATCAAATTTCCACATAAGGTCAGCATTGAACCTAACCATTGAATTTGATTTGGTTCTCATCCAACTCAGTTTGTGACCAAAATTGTGGAAAGAATCATGTTCATGAACTGAGGTACCACTGTATTAGTGAAAATTTAAAATGCTGACAATACCAAGTGTTGGGAAATACACAGAAAAACTGGAACTGATAGAAGTGTGAAGTGTTACAACCACTTTGGAAAATAGTTGGCAGTTTTTAAAAAGGTACCTGGCCATGTGACCTAGCTACTTCACCCTAGGTACAAATGTTCATTGTGACTTTATTTGTAATAACTAATCTGAAAAATTCTGAATGCCCATCAATAGGTCAGTAAACTTATGACACAGTATGAACTGTTGGTATCTGCAGTGACATGGATAAAGCATAAAATAATTCTGAATGGAGCTAGATTAAAATTAATGTGTGATTATATTTCTAAAATGTTCTAGAAAAGACAAACTACGCAGTAGTGTCTTAGTTACTTTCTCATTACTGGGACAAAATACATGACACCCACAAGTTCAAGGAGGAAAGGTTTATTTTAGCTCACAATTTGTAGAGGTTTTAGTCCACAGTCAGCTGGCTCCAAGGGAGGGTGGCACGTGGCAGAGGAGAACCAGTCCATGGCAGGGCAGGCAGAAAGCAGTGAGCCTGCCTGCCTTCTTTTCCTTTTATTTCATTCAGGGTATGAGCCTATTGGTCCCACCCTTTTCAGTAGGTCCATCATCCACACCCAGAGCTATGCTAAACCAATCAGTGAACTAATCCAGTATCACACACCGTAATCCACTCACTCCCAGAAGGCCCACCTATGAGTGCTTGAGGTTTTGGGAGGGCATCTAGATATAAGCCTTAACATAGACTGACAGATCAGATTATTTAGGGGTATGAGGAAGGTCAGAAAAGAGGGGTTCCATTGGAACACAAAACTTTAGAGTCATGGATAAGATTGCTGTCCTAATTATAGCAATGATTTTGTGTGTATGTGTGAAAACTTGTCACTTTCATTTGTGTTTTTTTGAAAATACCAAATTGTATACTTTATTTGAAAGTAATTATCTCAGCAAAGCTAAGAGAAATAACATGCAAAACTCTGGTCTTAGAAAGCTTAGGTAAAACAGAAACAAAAGCAAACAAACAAAAGCCTAGCTAAAAGTGGATAACAACAGGACCCAACCCAGTGTTACTGTGAATACTGACTTTAAAATAGGATGAGAGATTAGATCAGTGCCTGACTCAGTATTATGCAACATTTTTATGTGACTTTCTCTTGTCTCCTATGAGATTGTAAACTCTTGGTGAGCAAGGCACCATTTCTTTGCCATAATTTTGCCCAGTTTGAACTTGGCCATGGGTAGTTGTGTAATCCTCAATTTATGTATTACGTGAACAATACAAAGAAAAGTTTTGACAGATTTTAAATTAACACTCAGGGAACAGAATCAGCATCCTTCAAACATGCAGTTTGGGTAAGGTTTTTTAAAAGAATTGAGGAATTTGACATACACTATTCTGGACTGTGAATTATGATATTTATATATTTAGAATTATATGGGAAATTAAGATATTTCATTGTCTTAAAGAAGTTTTATTTTAATCTGCGTGTATGAAATATTCCCTGAAAATTATTTCCTTTGAGTACTCCAGTGTTACTGTTGCCCTCGTTTCTTTAACTTATTTTAGAATGCAGTTAAGTCCTTGGGAAAATCACTTATGTCATCAGTGAAAAATGCCACCAAAATAACTTCTCACTTAAGTTCCCATCCCCAGAGCTAACCCACAGGAGGTTCCGATAAATTCAAAGATTTAATAATTCGTATTTGTCTTTCTCTTTACACACAGGCCCTCTGGTCCTGGCGGCAGGATCATGCGGTGGATTCTTGGCAGTCAGCACTGTGTGGAGCTTTTGCAGGTGCAAAGGATTATATTATACTGGGAAAGACGGAGGGGGGAGTGTGGATGTGAAAATATTAACTATGCAAAAACAACATTCTTTAGAAATTCCAGATTGTTTAGATGAAGAGAGCTTCACTAGCTGTTTAAAGAAGTGTATTAGAAAAAAAAAAAAAAATGCTAAAAAGGTGTCTGCCTGAAAGACAACCAATTTGTTTTTGACAAATTTTTCCTTTTCTTTTTATCTTTGTTAAAGCCTTCACTCAGGCCCTGGGATTACCTTACAGATGACTTATAAAATCCTCCATGGGCAGAGAGGCTGGCTGGGGATAGGGCTCGGTGTGCAGCTGTCCGCCTGGAGCAGTGCTTCAGGCTTTAAGCAATTTCTTTTTTTTTTTTTTTTTTTTTTTTTTTGTGGGTACGGGGGGACGACCTCAGGACCTCGCGCGCCAACAGGCACCCGTGCCGCTGAGCGATATCACCGGCCCCTTTTTCGTATGTGGGATCCGGGAGTCGAACTCGGGCCTTCGCGCTTGCAAGGCAGGCGCTTAAGCCGCTGAGCCGTCTCACCGGCCCAGCAATTTCTGCAGAAGGCAGTGATTCACTGCTCGGGTGACATGTTTGACAGTGCTGTAGATGAACTAGTGTCGGGAGAGCAGAGGCCACTCCACAGCTTACTGAAGGCTAAACTGTACTGCATAGAAAATATGGCCAGCCAAACATCTGCGCATTTTTTGTGACATTAAAGAGCAGAGTGACAATATGCAATGTTGTGTTATCTGTCACTAAGTCGTATGGATTTTCCAATGAGGTTTTAATGAGAACTCAGATCTTTAAAGAGTTTAATAAGTGATATATTTAAAAGCCTAAGAGAAAAATATATTTTATCATACAAATAAAGGTAAATTAGAATTAGAGCTGCAATGAAATGAAGTAAAAAATTTTCCAGAAAATTGTGAACTGTTTAGATTCAAAGCCGATGAACTGAAAGGGAGGCCAGTTTAAGGTGTCAACTTTATTGGAAAATAATAATTTTCCAATTGCTTAATGGTTGTTGGATTGGATTTTTTTTTTGTTGTAGTTAACTAGAAAAACAAAACATACATTTCATAGGATTCTTTATTAATAATTAAACCCATTTGACTTGTGCAGATGATCATCAGAAATATTCCTCTTGCCTCTAAATGTGGTGTCAACTGAGATTGATTATGATGGGGAATTGTTTCCACATGACGCTTAGTCATTAGCTGTGTTAAAGGAGTAGGTGGTCTCCATCTCCAGAGGTCAGGAGTCCTCATTACCCAGCCCTTAAGTGAACTGTGCAGTTTTGTTGACTCCCTCCCAGGCCCTGGGGACGAAGTAAGCATTATGGAAATTTAGTCATCCTGGATTAGGAAAGCCATCCCCCGCCCCCATTTCCTTTTTGCACTACTAGAGATTGAACCCAGAGCTTTGCGCATGCTAGGCTAGCAGTCTACCACTGAGCTATATCCCCCGTCCTTTTCCATTTTTTATTTTGACATAGGGTTTCCCTACATTTCCCATACTGGTCTTGAACTTGTGATCCTCCCGCCTTGACCTCCAAAGTAGCTGGATTGCCAGTCGTGTGCCATCATACCCAGCTAAAGCCACTTCTTAAGGTTAACAGTGCTTTAAAACTTACATGTGTTGAAATAAGAAGTAAATGTTCTGTGGTCATATTCCTTAAATAGCTAATTCAAAGATTTGCTTGCAGAATCATCAATAGTACATGTTGAGGACTTCATTGTTCATTATACTGTAATTGCTTTTCCCTTTTCCTGAATCATAACTCTGTATTAAGCACTTAACACTTGTTATGTGAGGGAGGAAGGAGTTTTGCTATCAGACTCATGCTGTGTGATAGGCAGTGCTGTCCCGGCCCTCTCAGTGCAGGTGGCTCGGTGTAGGGGTGCTGTGACATGGCCTGTGTTCCCAAGGGATCCAGGATACTGCCTGTGGTTGGGGAGGAGGACACCCGAGCCTCACAGCTACCCAGGCTGATCTGTCTGACAGTCAAGGCGAGCAAGTGTCTAGTCTGTCCCCAACTCAGGAAGGAGACTTTGGGGCTTTCCTGAGTGCTAGTCAGTTTGCTGTGACATATGTACAAACAACCATTCCAGCCTATAGGATGACTTCAGGGATTGAGGTAGTATATGTGTTTGGACTTTGTAATCTATGAAACTGAGCAACCCAGCCAGGTGTAGTAGCACACACCTGTAATTCCAGCACTCTGGAGGCTGAGGCAGAAGGATCACAAGTTCGAAGCCAATTTAGCAACTTAGCAAGACTTTGTCTCAAAAAATAAAAAGTCAGGGGCAGGGGATGTAACTCAGCGTGAAGGCCCTGGGATCAATCCCCAGTACCACAAAACTAGACAAACAAACAAACAATAAAATTTTAAAAGGACTGAGGATATACCTCAGGACAAAGGCCTGGGGTTCAGCCTTAGCATCACACACACACACATGCACACACGCTAAGCAAAAAGAAAAGAAAATCCGTGTTGTGTAGAAGTGACACTGTCTGAGCCCTTGCTGTAGCCCCGCTTCACAGCGCAGAGATGTGAGGTGTGGCAGCCACAGGGAAGCCCCTACAGGTGCCGTATGTGGCCATCGAGGCAGTGGCCACGCTTGTCCTTGACCCGGAAAGTGGCTTTCTCCTTGCCATCTTCCAGGTGTGGACTGGCTGACTCACTGCCAGCGAGCTGTCCCCTGTGCTGTCCCTGGCACAACTCCTTGCCCAGGCTGGTTTATAAACCCCTTGGCAGAGATGTCCAAAAATGTCTTTTGAGATTGGAGGTGTTAATGGCTCGTCATGCTCAGAAATTCCCTTGACTTCTGATCAGGGGTTAAACTAGCTAAAAAACAAACAAACAAACAAAAAAAGGACTTCGCCACCTTTTTCACTTCAAGTTAATTTCTAAACATAGAACCATGATGATGTCTGGGTAATTATAACATTTGCTACTATAGTTTTATTTAATATGCTGTTTATTTTGATAAATTTTTCATAGTAAATACTTTCTGTTGTCTAAGAGAACAGACGTGGGGGAGAGAAATATCTCAATCTCTCTGTGGGC
Source organism: Erethizon dorsatum (assembly GCA_028451465.1). Taxonomy (NCBI): domain Eukaryota; kingdom Metazoa; phylum Chordata; class Mammalia; order Rodentia; family Erethizontidae; genus Erethizon; species Erethizon dorsatum. The sequence goes on from CM051825.1 coordinate 45,149,729, forward strand.
TTGAAATTCTAGAATAGAATGAAAGTTTATTTGGATAACAAATGAGAAGGCCTGACACAGGAAACCACATTGTGGACATTTTGGACATTGTGGCACATTCTGGAGATCATACAGAAGGGGTGCACAGAGGTCCTCCCGTTCCCCCCTGACTGATTGGAGGAAAGAAGAGCCTGGGGGAGCAGTGAAGGCGTGGGGCTCCCAGGACTGGGCACAGGGCTTCCCCACTGCCAGCCCTCTGCATTCTCAGCCACTCACCTGAGGTGACAGCTCCTGACCTAATGTAGAAAGGTGGCTCCTTTGTCTAAGAGAGGGTCAAGATTGCATTTGCTTCCCAAGGAGGTGTGAGAGATTATTTGATTGCAAAAGTCTAGTTTCCCCTGGATGTGGCCCTTGAAAGGAGGCAGCTTAACATTCCTGTAATACCCGCCGGGAGGGAACCGTGAGGTGTCTCACGTGGGATGTGAATGCCGGAGCAGCCTGTATTTGCTGTACTAGATAGTTTGTTCCTGTCTGATAGCATGTTGCTTTTATTTATTTTTTACCAGTAGCTTGCAGCTCCCTTAAGTAAAACAGAATAGAGCTAAATTTTAGCTGAAAATCCAGCCCCTACTCTCTCCATTCTGTTATTTTTACAAGTCCTTATTGCACTCTTCTCAAACATTGCAAGGGCTGAGTTAGGGAATCTAATATTTGAAGAACTTCAACTTGATATATTATTGATTGACATAAAGCAGTTTCTACCATGCTATTAAAATTAGGGCCTCTCAGTGCATAGGTGTTTTTATGTTTAACTTTTCTTTTCTTTTCTTTCTTTTTTATTTTTTTCTTTGTACCGGGAATTGAACTCAGGACCTTGTGCTTGCCGGCAGCTTTTCTTATTACTTCAATGAAACATAAGTCTCTAAGAGAATATTGGCAGGTATCCACAGCAAAGGGAGGGTAAACCTTTGCCGGTGGCCAAAATAAGTATCCAAATTGATTAAATGTTCCCTGTCAACTTTTAGGTCTTTTTAACTGGCTTAGGAAAGTTTGTGAACATTTTCAAATAGGAAAATGAGTTTTAACAATAAGACAAATTTTAATTTGTCTTATGCTATATCAAAGTCCTTAGGGTAGTGGAAAGAATGAGTAACTTTTGCAGTCAAGATACATGTGACCTTGAGTCCCAGCTCCATAGTGGCTTCATGGCCCTAGGCAAGAAGTAGGAATAGTAATACTTATGCAGATGAGTGACAGATATCAGTGACAGTGTCTGGTGCATTTCTAGAGTAAGCACAACATAGGTATCAGCATCTGCCTTTTCCTTCTCTATGCCTTTTGGAGGAGGAGTTGATGTTTTTAGTTTGGAAAAACTATAGACGTTTGTCTGTATTTTTGATTGTCCACTGTGTGCCCTGGATTAGAGATAAGAAAAATCATTCTGGGTGTGGTGATACATGCCTATAATCCTAGTGCTCTGAGAATTTGAGGCAGGAGGATTGCAAGTTCTGTCCCGGTCTGGACAATTTTAGAACTTAGTCTCAAGAAATAAAAAGGGCTGGGGATGAAGATTAGTGCAAAGGTCCTGTTCAACCCCAGCCCTTCGCCCCCGCACACACAAAAGAAGAAAATCACCCATTATCTCTGCCTGCCCAGAAAAGAGCAAATTGCTGTGAGGCCTCCTGTTAGCCAGGTGCTATTCCAGGCGCTGTCACAGACTCATGCAGTCCCTGTGTCACATGCCTCTGCATTTTACAAGGATACTGCAGCACCGGCAGACCGGTACCAAGCACTCTGGGTCTACACTCAGGGACACTTAAGAGCAAGTCTCAGCTCTGAACACAGCAGAACCTTCTACAAGCCAGCTCTGTAAGTGTCGATCCTCTGCCTGTGGCATGAGGGGTCTCATCAATACGGGAGCTAGAGATTAAGTAATTCACATGTGACTGGTCAGCTGGTAGAGCAGGGAGTGAAGCCGTGGCCATCCTGACCACGGAGAAGAGTTCTTTCCAGGCAAATCCTGATAGACGGTGCTGCCAGTGAGGGAATAACCCAATATAGTAGTATTCAGAGTGAGAAATTTGGGATGATGTATTTGGTGCCTGTTTCCTTTTCTTTGGTAAAATTTATGTTTTTATTTTTGGATGGATATAAAGCTTTCCTGTACTCTATTCTAAAATTAATAAAAGTATATTTGCTCCTCTAGAGCAGACTGTGTTTTTAAAAAATTAAAAGAATAAGATTTCTCAACCAGATTTACAAAATGTAGGTTTAGCAAGTGTCGGAATTTAGGGAACCCTTGGAATTTTGAAGCAGGCATTTCACACATTCATCATCCTAAATGGCCTTTTTAAAAAGGGATTCTAATATTCATCTTGAGATTCCTTATCCCTAAGGTGTGTGACATTCATGGGTAACCAGAAATGAACATAAACACATAAATGTGGAAGAGCTTCACTCTAATGATCTTATTTCAGCCACGTATTTAGAAAGCTATTGGAGAGGTCAGACGGCTGTGTTATCCATAAGCCGGGACAGTGATGGGGAGAGGAGCTAATTCTGGAGCAGCCTTCATACATGTGTTCTGTTCAGGTTGTGTGGAACTGTTGCTGGCCCCAGCTCCGGGAACCCCTTAGGGGTTTAGTATTTCTCTCCTAAGGCCTCTTGGGTGTTAAAATATATCTTTGTACTATATTAAATAAAATATTGACACAATAAAATGTAGTTCATGTTATCAAAAAAAAGGCTTTTAGTTGCTGTGCCCACAGATGTGGACCCTGTGAAAGTATGTGGTTTGGCCACCATGATATTTAGATCGAGAACACAGAGAGAAGGTTGGAAGGCCGGCCCAGGGCCACAGTGTCTGCTGAAAGCAAGCGTCAGAAGAAACTGAAGAGAGCTGGGAAGTGTAACTCGTGCTGGCCTGCTGTCTGGATCCTGTGAGATACCGGGAGAGTTATTCTTTTAACTTGAAGGATCTGGCTGTTTATACCAAAAGTCCTCACGTGGTGCATTGACTCTGTCCAGTTCGGTTTATGCAGAACAGAAATGACAGAAGCACTTGGGAGTCCGTTTCAAGAGCAGCGCCCACAGGAAGGCACAGACCCTGAGAGCTGTGAGCAGCAGCGCGCCGCTCCTGTCTGGCCATATACACGCACGTCACGGGCACCGTCGGATTAGTTTGCTAGTCCCTGAAAGAGCAAGAGGTGTTGTAAGGCCTTGTTTTACTACCTGAATCAATAAAGCATTATCTTTTACCTCTTTTATATGCCGTTCTACATCACGACAGAAGAGATGAAATACAGTAAGTCCCCAACTTATAAACGTTGGCGTTGTGAACATTCACAGGTGTGCTGTGTAAGACTCACTTTGTGGGCTTAGGAACGAATCCAGCTTACGAACAATTCTCCCAGAACAGAACTCATTCGTAAGGGGGGGACTTACTGTATATGGATTAAGATTTTGCAAGTGTGCATCCTATTCCTGGATCAGTCAGGTGGACATATGATGAGTGATTTGGGCAGAATTGAAAGGAGTTACAAAGCAAGAAATAAAATTGCTGTCTAGTACGTTAACTATCTCACTTGGGTGTTATATGACAGGTGGCTTTGCAGCTGTAATCACCACACCTTTGGATGTGGCAAAGACAAGAATTATGTTGGCAAAGGTAAGTGGCAAAATGCTGTAATGTAGACTGTCTGTTAGGGCTTGGGCTTGCAGGTATATAAAAGTGAATAAAAGTACCTGGGAACCATTGATAAAACTGATACAGAAAGAGTAGTTATGCAATAACTGTGACAAATGTCTATGCAGCATTTTTCCATTTCAAAATCATTTTCACTTGCATTACATCAACAGGTCTGAGCCTCTACCTGGTAATACTAGTGTCAAATCTATATTTTTTCAGTGACAGACCTCAGGCTCAGAAAGGTTGATTAGCTTTGTATCATACAGCAACTAAGCTACAGGCCAGTGGTGGTGAATCTACGACACGCGTGCTGCAGCTGGCTGTTTGTTACAATTGAAAACTCTACAAGGTTCTCCATCACTGCTGTAGGCTGGAAACATAGATAATGACTGGCCTTAACTGAATGAGACATAGTTGTCAGAATTGTCTAAAACAATTGTTAAAATGATTCTGTTGGTAGATTTGTCCTTCATTGCTTTAGTACCACAGTATCTGAATTATAGTAGCTTTTAAGTAAGCTTTGATATTCAGTAGAATAAACTGTCTCGCTTTGTTTTTTATAATTGTTAAAAATTAAAACTTTTTTTTAAAAAGCTAGACTGAGTGTTCAAAGAAAGCCGTATGGGGCCTGTGAGATAGCTCAGCGGCATAAGTGCCTTCCTGTCAAGTGTGAGGTCCTGAGTTCAACTCCTGGAACCCACACAAAGGAAAATAAGGGCCGGTGATATTGCTCAGCGGCACAAGCACCTGCTGGCAAGCGCAAGGTCCTGAGTTTGACTTCTGGCACCCACCAAAAAAAAAGAAAGCCATATGAATAATGTTTCTTGACCAAAGCAGTTTTTTAAAAACTCCTGTCCTTGTGGAAAAGTAGAACAAAGGTGAGCAGAGCCCTAGTACTTAGGTGGACAGGACCGAACCTAAGAATGTGGATCAGGTTTTAAATTGAATGTAGTATCGTTTATTAAATGTGCTTAGTAACTACTTAGGCACATTTCTTAATTGTACTACTTACCCTGGTGACTCCCTGTGCTCCTCAGATCAGCTTATCAGTCTTTTCCAGTTGTATGTCAGGAACCTGGGTAAACTCTAAAAAGCAGCTTCCCTGTGTGATAATGGCCAATCCACTGCATGAATACAAGCACTGAATATAAGTGTTTCTGGGCCAGTGAGAACAGACCTTGATTTCTGAGCAGCTCTCTGGACTGTTTGAAGCTCTGTCCTAGATGAGGTGTGCATCTTAGGACCTCTGAGAGCCAGCTGTAAGTTGAAGAGTGTCAAGTGCTAATGGATTTCTCCTTGTCTGTTCCTGCAGGCTGGGTCCAGCACTGCGGGCGGGAGCGTGCTCTCTGCCTTGCAAGGGGTCTGGAGGTCACAGGGGCTGACAGGGTAAGGACACGGAATGCACAGCTGCTTTGCCTTCTCTCCACCAGCTCCTCCTCTTTCAGCCTGCCATCGGATGAACACCTTTTCCTTTTTCTGCCTACATTCTCATTTGGGTTCCTTTATTTGGATTGTACTAAATGTTTTATTTGATGTTGGATATGTGAGATTATTAGTGGTGTGTTTTGGAATATTTTGGCCAGGTGGTTCTCATTCTTGTCCATCTTGATGTTTGATGATATTCCCATGTGTGGCCCTCACCCACATCTGGGCTGCAGCATAGACGAAAGAGGTTCTCAGTTTCACAATGCAGAAATGCAAGTGAGGGAAGGTTGCATTATTAGAGCATTTGTGGCTTGGGTACTGTTTACTATTATTAGCAATAGAGTGTAGCCACCATTGCTTTATGAGGAGGGTGTGGTCTGTATGGATAGGCGATTTCGTTTGTTGGTTTGTTGGCAGTGATTTTGTTATTGTGTGACCATCACAAGTACGCTTATACAGACCTGCACAGGCTAGCCTGCAACACACCCAGGCCGTGAAGTGTGGCCTGCTGCCCCTAGGCTATGACCCTGTCTTGCAGGTTACCGTGCTGAATGTTGTAGGCAACTCACCTACATCATAATCTTGGGGACCACCATAGTCTAAATGTTTGTCTTTCACCCAGATGTTGCTATGAGGCGGGTGCCTACACTTTCAACACGCCACACACAGGACATCTCAGTTGAGAATAATTGATCTGTATTATTGGCTGAGTGCCTTAAACTTTTAGCTTCCTTCCCTCTTCAGATATTATTCCAACAGTGCTTTTACAGTATAAATTTGCAAAGTGTGTAAATGTTGGGATCTTACAGATAAGGAAAATTATGACTTTCTCTTTGGAATCTTCTACCTGGGATGATCCTTAGAGCAAAGCAGTGGGCTCCCTTTGGACAGGGCAGGAAGTCTGGTGCTGGGCTGGCTGGGACAGGAGCCGCACCTGGGTGAGGCAGAGCAGAGGCTCTAGTGGGTCTCCAGCCTCTTTTCCTGCTGGTACTGCCACTGCTCATCCCATGCTGGCATGGGTTACTTGATTGCATTTCTGTGTGCTTTGAGCTGTGTGTATTCCAGCTGTTTGATAGTCTAGGAACTTAAAGCTGGGAGGTGAGGCCCAGTTCAAGTTTGGGAAGGAAAGCAGCCCCATCCTTGGCACAGAGTTTCCAGTTGGAACTCTGGAAAGTAGGTAACTTCAGCTGCCAATGGATTGAAACAGGAGTGGGTCTAGTGGAAAGGACTGACTGAATTTTGAAGTCTTGGAGCATGAGAAGGGCAGAGTAGTGGCATCTGTGCTGTGAGTCTGCCAGTCATGGCTGATACCTGGTGATAAGAATCTGATTTCTTGTATCAGAGGCCCATTCATTCTGGAACCAAGTTTGCACTGAGCGAAATAATGGTATGAGGGGAAAATGAGCTGTGATACCATGTGTATAGTAGCTGGTAAGATTATGTGTTTCAGTGATTGGGCCACATATGCGGAGAGATTAGATGCAGTAGTTTTTTTAGATCATAAAGGCAATCTGCCAGATTTCACTCTTGTTTCCATGTAGTTCATGTTAGAGTCTGTGGAAACTGCTAGCCAGAACTCTGCTGTTGACCTTGGCTCTGTGGAGTAGAGGTCAAGCTGCAGCCCACCTGCCTTTCTTGAGAAGGTGGTAATGGGGCTGGCATGATCCCTGGGCAAAACCATGGCCTCTGAAAGCTGGTAGAGAATTACCTTGAGTAGATCATGGGAAAATCAGGCATAGACTTGATGTTATAAAATTAAGCACTGCCAGAATTATAGGCAGAGGAGGGGGTGTCAGAATGAGGCCAGTGGCCTCTCTTCTCTGCCTCCAGTGTTTACCCTGAAAAGGTAAGGGGCTTTTTCCTTACCTTCTACAAGTCACTTAAGTCTTGGGCTGTAGTTGGTACATACAGGTAGTCCTGAGCAGCGTATTCCAGGCAGAAAGGTTGTCACTTAAGATATGACACTTTTAGTAGCCCCCTTGTTAGTATGATGGAAGACAAGTAATTTGACCAAAAGGCAAATGAAACAAAAACCCCTCCAGGCCTGGGAAGCTCTCTTCATGGTCTTAGGCATCCTCCACCCAGAAGGTGGCTCAGCTGGCTTCCTGTGTTTCATGTCCAGGCACAGAGCCCCTGCTGCCTCCTGACCTCATGCCCCCACACTCCCACACTCATTCCAGCAGATAGTGCTACCCACTTGGTGGTGGATGGCGCTGTCCTCTCAGGGTCAGAGCAGATAGAGACCATTTTGTGTCTCTATGTCAGTTCACCAGGCAAAGGCTATATCTGGCACATGTGTGGAGCATACTCTTTAGGGCACGCAGGTCTCCCCCTAGATAAAAGCCCCACATGCCCATTCAATACAGTGGTGGAGAGCAGATGGGAAGCCTGTGTATTTGTGGCTTCTTCATCAACTGGCTTTTGTTTTTCTCGCCTGTGCCCTTTGGTGGTAAGTGACTGCCATGAGCTCTGCTTTGTGCCTAGTGCAGTGGGAAATGCTGTACCTCTCTGGTCTCATCTGATCTGTGGACACTGGCGCACACCCCTGCCTCCTTGCATACCTCTCCTCCGAGTTTGGTTTGGGGCACTCCCTGTACAAATTACTTTAAGGCTACAATTGTGTCAGTAGCTTCAGTTGTCATCTAGTGAAACCATAAACTGCTTCCATCTGCCTCTTCCCAAGAGTAGCTGAGCATGTTAGTGGCAAGAGCTGAATAAGACTGGCTTTTAGAAATAAGATAGTAAAAGAATTGTGGCCAGCGTGGTCTTCCACAGCCCATTTTCTGCTGACCTCCTTTTAGCACCTTCCCTTTGTAGGGCAGGGCTAGGAAGATCAGTCCATATTTAGGCCAGAAAGACAGTGGCCTCACAGTGGTAATTTACATGGTTTTGCTCTCACCAGTCACTTCATGCAACAACCATGAGCACCATGCTGAGCTGAACTTTTTTTCTTGAATGTATATTTTGGTCTGTGTTTTGGCCTTCTGTAAGATTTTCATGTTTATTTTCAGATAAGAAAAGGAGGTTCTTAATTTTATGTGAGATATTTTCCCAATGATTAAAATTTGGAGTTGGCGTAGCCCCAAAGGCCCCCACACGCTAACGTAGCAACCTCGTGTTCCTCAGAGATGCTGCGTGCTGCATGCAGAGGGGAGCAGCCAGGGGACAGTGAGGGGGCTGTGAGGGCCGCAGGGACTTCCTTCCCATCTGCTTTCCCACTCAGTTGCCCTGGCTCGTCACGCAGGGCTTCCCGTGTCCTCCAAATGCACAGCTCCTAGTGGCATCTGCAGACTTTCCAGTTTTCTGCTCTGGCTTTGCTCCGAATGTAGTGCTTTCATTAGTCTGCCCACTAGCTGTGACTTTGGACTTGGTTTCTACTTATGGAGTACCCTTCTGGAGAGGTGTTCAATATGAAAATGTGGACAGGACAGGTCTCCTGGCCTCCACAGAAAGCAGGTGTACACAGCCAGGGACACACCCTCAGTGTCCCTTAGTATGCCCTTATGTGGACTTGCTTTTAAACCTGTGTTGTAAATATTTGCTGTTGGTGCCTGTGTCCTGCTTCTGCCCGCTCCCTATCAGCTGGGTTTGCTCTGTGCCATGACAGGTAACCAGGGTTATTTGCAGCTTTTCTTTCCTCAACAGTGTCACACTTTACGTACGTGAACATGGACTTGTGCGTAGGCAGGACAGGGTTGTGATGCCCAGTGCTACTCTTCTCTCACTGGGCTCTGGAGCTGCGCCTAGGCTGTGTACCCACTGTGCCCGCTTGCCTCAGTCCTAATTTGGACTGAAAAAGAAAACAAGGATCCGGGCCGGTGAGACGGCTCAGCGGCTTAAGCGCCTGCCTTGCAAGCGCGAAGGCCCGAGTTCGACTCCCGGAACCCACATACGAAAAAGGGGCCGGTGATATCGCTCAGCGGCACAGGTGCCTGTTGGCGCGTGAGGTCCTGAGGTCGTCCCCCCGGTACCCACAAAAAAAAAAAAAAAAAAGAAAACAAGGATCCACGGAGACTTGGTTCCTCCTTGTGGCATCACATTTGTGGGGCCCTGGCAGGAGCATCAGAGTTACCCGAAGGTCTGCTTGTCTCTCCTGGACTGACTCCCCTCAGTCATCCTGGAAAGCACCCTCCAGCCTTACTGGATTCAGCCCTTTGACTCCTTTTATCAGGGACATTGAGCTGCAGTGTAGATTGAGTTGAGCAAGCTGTGGGTATTAAAATGTAACCATTTTTTTTTACAATTAAAAAAAAACAAAAACAATTCTTCTTCCCGTAGGTTATTCGCAGGTGTCTTCCCTCGAATGGCAGCCATCAGCCTGGGAGGTTTCATCTTTCTGGGTGCTTATGACCAAGCCCGCAGCATGCTGTCCACAGTGGGCAGGAAGAGTTGGTGAGGCAGAGGCCACACATGTGCCTCCCTGAGGAAAGGGGACTGTGGCGAGAACTCTGCCTCCCATGCACTGCCGCTCGGTCCTCTGAACACATAACCCGGGGCTGCAGCCCAGGCTGCTAAGACTGCGACCTTGAGAACGCTTCAGCCACAGGCTGCCTGGAGTTAAGTCATCACCTGCTGTGGCCAGAACAAGGAAACCATGTCCATGGTAGAAGTCTGAACAGTCTTCTCAGAATCTTTCAATAAATAAGTCTGGTGATGCTGAGGACTAGCCTTTCATTTAATCTGATCTTTCATTTCCTGCCACCTCATAGTGGATGCAGCAGAAGGCAAGATGGTTACAATTTTAAAACAAGGGCTAGACAAGGAAAAGGAAGGAGACTTAGGGCAAAATGCTGCATGTAGCTATTTCTCCCCTGGGTAAATTCCTATTGTGTAAGGTTTCAACTTTGAACTACACGTGCATAGCAAGCATTCTTTCTGGTAACCAGGCTGCTGTTTTTCATTATTTCACCTATAAAAACACATGATGGTATTATTTTACAGAGACGTGTCCACCAACCCCTGTAGTGCATGAAAGCAAGCCAGCAGTGGCAGGTCCTATGACTGGGCAGGCCCGGTGGCCTCCAGAAGCGGAGCCCCACTCCACTCTTTCCCTGGCAGGCTGAAGGAGGCCTGGGTGTGCGCTATGCAATGGCATTGCTTCTCTTAGTAGGGTTTGTGGCCTGGAGTAATAAGCTCAAGACTGGAAGCAGAATGGAAGATGTGGCAAGGTTAGCATACTTTGGGGTTTGAGGGCTTGACTAATAAGGTCCAGGTGTAGCCAACTACAGGGAGAAATCGCAGGCATCTAGCAGTGGTGTCTTCCATGTAGCAACAGTACACAATGCTGCCTTGCCTAAGGTTTTTTGTCCTTTTTGGGAAAAAATATTAAAAGCAGAATGACCCCAGCCATACACTGAACATTTATAAATGAACCTTTATTAAAGACACTTCAATGTTTGTTAGACACTTCAGTATTTTACATGTTTTTAAATGTACATTGTACCAAAATTTCTATAAATAAATAACTTTGTACATAAAAGTAATACTTCCTCTTTCACATTGCCTCTCAGAAGCAGCAAATTCACATATTTTATGGAAGTAACATTAGTTAACTTGAGAACAAAACTCTAAATGTGCTTACCTTTGGAACAGTGATGACCTCTGACAGTAAAATTTAACATAGGTAACCATTTTGTCAACACCTCCCTTCAGCATTTGGCTAAAGAAACTTGCTCTCTGAGATTTTAAAGACCTTCCTTGTTTCAAGGTAATTTTTACTGAATTACACATTGGCACTCACAAGATGGTTAGCTACAGGTCTCAAAAGTGCAAATATACCCAGGTCTGGGGCTAAATCTTGTACAGTCCAAGCCCAGATCCATCTGTGTGAGGAAAAAGGTGTGGACAGGCCTGCTCTGGCTCTTCAGTAGAAATAAGCTAGCCCTGAAAAGTGAGAACTTTATCCTTTTCATCCTCTAATGTAATATTGGCAGAACTAAAACATCACTATTGAAAAAAATCCACAGGTACCAACACCAGCAGCCTTTGCCTTAATAAAAAGCTTCAAATAACAATCCAAGGATCCAGACAAGACCACATTTGCTTTTATCATAAAATGAACTTCAAAGAAGGAAGAAAGGCAGTGCTTAATTGTGGTGGCTTAACAGATCTCCCTCTTGAAGAATGAACTTAAACCCACAGTACGTAGTTACTCTCTGCAGAGGCGAGCGACTAGCACACGACAGGCAGTCTGACTGGCACAGGAAGCCAAGGGCCTCCCATTCTTCCCAACCCACCGGAAGTGCTGGGGAGCAAATGTGATTTTCACTGAAGTTCCAGCTGTGCATTAAGGCACCAGAACTATTCCCCACCCCCTCAAAATTAAACAGCAACCTGATATGAAAAATAATATTGTCAAAATTGTATAATTCTTTTGTTAACCATGCACTAAAAGATTAAAATAGCCTCTGTAAAAGATATATAATATATATATATATATATATATGAAATCTCTAAAAACTCTTATGTACAATGGTATCAAATACTTTTCTGCCTTTTGTACACAAATAGCCTCTTGCATTTCTGTGCTTCAGATGCAAGTCCTGTGACTGTTATTCCGCACGGAGTTAAGACTATGTACAGATCAGTGATGCTTGAGCCCAGCTTCCGCATAGCCTCTCCTACCTCTCTTTCCTGCAGACAATGGTACGACAAGAGCTGAGGTAGACAAAGCCTAGCTTTTTGGTGCCAAAAGCAGTGGTACCCTCCACTTCCTGGGGAGCTGTCCTGTCAGCGGTGTGGATTCAGGACCACAGTCACATGCCGTGGGGAGGTGGCCATTGGAAACAAGCAAGTGCTGGGCTTCTGCGAGCTCTGGGCTGCCTGACGTTAATGCAGACAGCGGCTGTTGGTCTGTGGAGTCTGAGTCATACAATCGTGCTAAAGTCCAAGATGAATCCCCTAGGAAAAAAGACAGGGAACATCAGACCCTCCAGTCTGACCACTGAAGTGGCTCTAACCCACCTGCTAGAGACACCTCAGAAAACAGTCAAAAGTTACCTTTTCCATCTAGAGATGCCACTGGTTTTCTCCTCAAGGATGGCAGCATTCTGTCGTGGTTACTGGGGTAGAGGGAACCCCTGCAGTCAGCGCAGGACACCTCAACAGTCCCACTGTGAGGGTGCTGTGAAGAATGTTCTCGGTGACTCTGACTGGGCTCCTGGCTGCCTCCTGTGCTTGGCTGGGCACTGTCTTTGGACACAGGCTGAGAACAGAAGGCCTGTTCCTTGGAGTAACTGTCCATATCAGCGTTGCAGTCACTACATATGGTAGGGCCACTGTGTTCTGAAGGACAGAGCAAAGACAGAGCCATCGTCATCACAGAAGTCCCCAACTCCACACAAGGCACAGGCTGCTTCCCTCCTCCAGCTATGAAAAGGTGAGCATGATGTTTACATCACCGACATATACACCTGTATACACACTCTCCCTCCCCAAAGCATGCTCACAGGAAAGGGCCTAGGTGTACCCAGGCTGCTAGTGCATTAAACATTCCAGATGTAGTTTTGTACACAGAGAACGTGGTCATACTGCTTTTGATCACGGGGAAAAACCCATGGTACCTGCTTCAAATGAGGCTGCAAGTCTTCTGAACAATGAGAAATTTAGCCTCAAAATATCCCTGGTGAAAAAGGATTAAAACTCTGTATTTTTGGGTCTTGCCCCTTAAGTTGCTTAGTACCCTATAGATTTATCTATGAGAAACAGTATTCTAAAATTAAAAGGAAGCCAGGCTGGAGCTTCTTGTTTATATACTGAATACCAAATTCAGAGATAGTACTAGACCAGTGAATACATCAACCAAAATTTGGATTTCAAAAGCAAACTACTTTTTCCTACCCATCTTAGGTGGACCAGGTGTCCCACTGGCTTTCTCCGTCACCTTCCAGGGCTCTTTAATATATACCACAGAGAGCTGGGGCTGCCTGCATGTGATGGCGTGAACACTGACCTCTGGAAAGAGGCTTGCGTCTCTCAGGCAAACACCTGCAATGGATTCTTCCAGTCAGAAACACTACTTGGCACTTCTCGGTAAGCTTTACAGAGGGAATGAATGGGCAAGAATACTGAAACCGCCTTTTTTTTTTTTTATGAATTTGCTTTTGAGTAGTGGATTATATGCCCCCAAGAGGTCCAGCAAGGAGCATGTTTTCTAATTCTATCCTCCTAGCATAGCAGGCAGGCCTTTCAGCATTTGGAGCCACGTGAAAGAAGTTCTCAGGAGGATAAACCCTTGCAGCCCCAGGCAAATGCCCAGAATCTCCCACCATCTGAAGTTGCTCCCCTTTCCAGAACTTTCTATGAGACTAGAACAGAGAGCAGACCTGGGTACTTCTCTCTATTCTCATCCCTTGGTATCTACAAGGGGTTGGTCCCAGGGCCCCACCAAAAGCCAGAGATGCTCAAGTGTCTTATATAAAGTAACACAGTATTTGCATAGGATATATGAGCATCGCCCCATATACTTTGTCATCTCTGGATTACTCATAATACCTAGTAAAATGTAATGCTATGTAAATAGTAGTTATACTGTATGTTTAGAGAATGACAAGAAAACAGTCTGTATATGTTAAGCAAAGTTTTTTTTTCCTGAGTATTTCAATCTGTGCTTGGTCGAATCCATGCATACAAAGGGGTTGACTGCACAAGCAGTGTGTTGGTTTCAAGACCTGAATGTCCTTTGCAGCTATTATTCCCATCCATCCTACCTTACTCTGACATAGACAGCACTAAGCCCAAAGAGTGACCAACAGCCATTTGCCATTCAGCCTTCCAGTTTACCAGTGTGTTCCCTCTACCGCCAGAACCTGCCCTGGGACCACAATCACCTCAGACCTGTTTCACTGTTCTTGAGGCCTTACCATTGCTTTCAACATGTCTGTTGGCCTGATGGCCACCCTCTGTCCTGACCACGGTCTCCTGCCGGTCAGAAAGAGTCCCCTGAGAAGAGAGGTAGCTTGGAACATCTGGTGGCACAATGGTTTCATCTGCAAGGAGATAAGACAATGAAACATTAAGGCCACAGTGACAACAAATGCAGACATACATTCACTTGGTCCCAGAAACAAGATGGCTCCATCAATAGCCACTGTGCTGTGCAGAGATGCTGTGCAATCAGTGCAGGCAAGAACTGCCACCTCCTCCCACCAAGATGGAGAATAATGATGGGCTCACAGAAGCACACAACCGTGAGGATGGAGGACTGACATGACAAGGACGATGTGCCTAGGATGCCTCTGAATTACAGAGTTCATCCATCAGGCACATGTATTCAACAGTATTGTCATCTCACATACATGCCTAGAGTTAACATGGTATCAGAGGCTTAAAGCCTCAGCTCTCCAGAACACTGTCTTCCCAAAGGGCCTGGGGTTCTGAGTATGCTCAAGTTCCTGAGCGACCCTCTGGACCTGGCCTCGTTGTCCTGCTGCTCTGCCTCCACTGAAAGTGAGCTCTGGCAGCAGGGCCCAACCTGTGTTGGTGACGCTGTACTCCTCGCTCTTCCTCCTGGTCTGGTAGATGATGCACACCCAGACCAGAGACGTCAGGACAATGCTGCAAACCACCGCGATGGTGAAGATGCCCACAGTGGTCCCGTCCTTCCTGCAGCCTGGGGCAGGCAAGATGCTCAGCTGGCTGTGCGCACGCTCTGTGCCCAGGGCATTGGACATCTCACAAGTGTAGCGGCCCGCATCTTCCGCCACCACGTTCTGAACGACCAGCAGCTGGTTGCCAGGTGTGAAGTGGTGCCGCTCAGTGAGGCTCAGTGGGCGGTCCCCCTTGAGCCAGGTGATGCGGGGTGCGGGGCTCCCAGTCGCTTTGCACTGCAACGCCACCGTTTCTCCCACAGATACCACGCGGTCTTCTAAGGGCACCGCCAAGGATGGGGTTTCTGCAAGAGGTCAGGGAAGTTCATGCCTTTATCCCATGAGCCTCAGTTACTGTAGATCTACTTTGTTTTCTGGACAAGCGGTAATTCTGCATATCAGTAAAAATGCCCTCTGACATATTCACAGTGGCATGCTTGTCAGGGTGGCTTCACAAGGAAAAGGTGCTGACCTCTGATCACAGAGCCCTGCCGCTCCCAAACTGTGCTGTAAGGCCTGTGTCCCTCTTCCTGACCAAGACCGCACCTATCCTGCCAATTCAGAGGGCAGTTCTTATTTGGTATGTTGTACACCTGAGTCTTACCAAGGCTCTTCATTCACTGGCTGGTTTTTTTTTTTTTTCCCCCAAAAAATAGAACTAGGGCAGTGGTGGCGAACCTATGGCATGCATGCCACAGCGGGCTGTTTATTATTATTGAAAGGTCTAAAAAGTTCACCATCACTGAATTAGGGGATGGGGACTAAAAAAAGAAACAAGTGTATTATGTACATGTACCCACTCTTCAAGATATGAATGTAAACATCATGTACTGCAAACATGTACTAGAGGCAGACAGAACGAAATCCTCGTTCAAGAAAAATCTTAGAAAGCAGCACCAAATTTCATACTAGGTAGAAAGAGCCCATCCAGGCTCCACAGAGCAGTGTGACAAGCTGCCTTCTAGGTGCCTCCAGTATTGAAGTGTGTGTGTCTCTCTCACCCCCCAACCCCCAGAATGTATCAACAGCATACCTAAGACAGTCAGGGTGGCATTTGCTGAAATGGAGCCGGCCGAATTCTGGGCAGTGCAGCTATAAACCCCCGAGTCGTCTATTTTCACATCAGTGATGAAAAACACGTCATCATCTGGCATGACATGCATGCGTCGCTCACGCGCAGCGGGGAAATCTGTGCCTCCATCTTTCTGCCAGGCAATCTGGGGGTTAGGGTGGCCAGTGGCAGCACACTCGAGGCGGGCCGTGGTACCAGTCCGGATGGCGATGTCATAGGGCATTTTGGTGAACGATGGCAACACTGGAAGACAGTGCATACAGGGTGAAGTGATGGGACAGCCAGCAGATGCGAAGCCAGGGAAATCCTCTGGCAAGCAGACCTCCCTGCACCGTACTTCGGTGTCAGCTCACTGCCTCCTCACCCTTGATGCAGTACCTATGGATCAGCAAGGGATGCCCAGCTCCTCCCCACCATAGGCACAGCGTCTCCATCAACCTCCTCTTACACTCTCGGCTGGTGATAACCCCTCAAGGGTAAGGCTTGTGATGGAACATTCCACCTCACAGTCACCAGTCTACACACAGAGGTCTCCGAGAAGCAGGGGCCTACAGTGAGCCTGCTTTAACTACCTACAGGCAAGAGCCTGGTAAACAAAAGTACCCGTTCCATCCAGATGGAGTTACAGAGGGCGGGCTGGGCATGTTTGCCCCGAGGAAGCTAAGATGGCCTTTCCTCTTGAAGAAACCCACTATTTAGACAGGAGCTATGGGGACCCGAAGAAGCTTGTGTGCTTCCTTCCTGGTCATCTTTACACGGGTAATGAACAGGGCGATCAGGAGCATGGTCTGTGGGAATCCTACAGAGAACCACAAGGAGACGGCATCCCCATACCATTCACAGTGAGCCTGGCTTTCTGCGAGTAGGTGGAGCCAAAGTGGTTGGTGATGACACATTGGTAGCGGCCCTCATGCCCAAAAGTGACACGACGGAGGTGCAAGATGGTGGTGTACTCCATCACCTCTCCATCCTGAGCACGGACATGGGCAAAGTTCTCCATGTCAGCATTGGCCAGGACCTCATTGTCCTTCTTCCAAGCAAAGGTCATAGGGGAGCTGCTGCTGCTGGCTGCCGAGCACGTGAACCGGATGTCCTTGCCCACCACAGCTGTGGTTGTCTCTGGCTGGGTGATGATCTGTGGCTTGGGGAAGTCATCTGGGGAGAGAAGGGTCAAGTGTAAGGTGCCCAGGCTCTTAGTATACAGGGGACCAGCTGCTGTTCAAGGTAACAAAAACTGAGTCAGAGACCAAGCAGAGATGAGATCTTCCACAGGCCCTGTCCATCATCACCATGGTGTCATCATCACCATCACCGTAAGTGGCATCTCAGTACTAAGAGAATGCACACAAAACTTGTCTAGAAAGTTCACATTCATAGTATTTAAAGTAGGTACAATCTAATGTCCATCATCTGATGAATGAATAAATACATATCCATACAAAAGAGTATTACTCAGCCATTAAAGAAAGAATGAAGTACTAACATATGCTAAAAATTTATGCTAAGGGCTAGGTGTACACCTCGGTGGTAAAGTGCCTGCCTAGTATGCACAAAGCCTTGCATTCAATGCCCAACTTGCAGGGGTAGGGGACAGTGAAATGAGAAAAGATAGGCACAAATGACCATAGACTGTATGACTCCATTTATATTAGCTGTCCAGATAGGTAAGTCAGAGACATAATATAAATAAGCAGTTGCAAAGGCCTTGTAGCAAAGGAGAATAGGGAGCACTGCTGATCTCTGGGGTTAGGGGTTTTAGAGGTGATGAAAATGCTTTTGAAGTTAGCAGTGACAACACAACTTTGGAATATTCTAAAGCTATCCAATTATATCTTAAAGGGTTAAGTTTTTATGATATGTCACATATATAATTTTTGAAATTTTTAATTAGCTACAATTTACTTACACTAATTCACCCATTTAAAGTGTACAATTCTGTAGTTTTTAGTTATTAACACATAGGTGTAACCATCACCACAGTCAATTTTAAAACAGAAACCTTGTACTTCTTAGCTATTCCTCTTCTCCCTCCTTCCTTCCCCAGCCCTAAACAACCACTAATGTACTTTCCACCTCTACGGATTTCCCCATTCTGGACATTTTATACACATGGAATCATAATTTGTAGTCTTTTGTGACTGACTTCTTTCAATTAGCTTATCATTTCCAAATTTCATCCGTGCCAAAAGACTGCTTGCTTTTGAATGCCCAATAACATCCCACCAAATGGCTATACCACCTTTTGTTTATTCATTCATAAACGGATGGGCATGGGTTGATTATAGCTATTATGAGCAATGCTGCTGTGAACATTCATGCAGACATTTCTATGGGACATATATATACTTGTTTCTCTTGGATATACCTAGGAGAGAGACTGAAGGGTCACATCTTCACTCCTATTTCTGTGTTTAAGTCAGGAGTTGCTAGGGCTGCCTTCCAAGGTGACTGTGCCATTTTGTACTCACACCAGCAGTGGAGGGGAGTTGAGGTTTCTGGACCTCCTCACCTGCACCTGTTCCTGCCTGACCTTACACTAGCCCATCCTGTGGGCAGAAGATACCTAATGTTTCCTTTTTTAAAGAGAAAGGGTGAGAAACACCCAAAGAGCTTGAAATTGATCACCTGCCAAGCACTTTCATGATTCCCTCTAACACAGGATGGCTGTTTGTGGGGAAGTCTGAGCTGAAACATGGGGTGGGCCTCACAGATGTGAAATAAACAACTGTTGCTATCCAGAATATGCCAGGGCCACAGGCTAGGTGCTGTGTACTGAAAAGCCAGCTGGCTCATCCAGAGGGAAAGATTGCCCTATTACAGGAAAGAGGGAGGAAGTGGCAGGGAGCTCTAGAAACAGTGGTCACAGATTTGAACAATGGATTGATGAACCATGGCCTGCACAGCCATTTTGTGCCTAGAGAAAGGGAGCTGTGCATAGCCTCAGGGCCACACAGAAGCAAGGACTGCTCCATGTGCAGGGCTGCTACCACATTCTTTGTTAACTTCCCCCTGGTCTGGAACAGGAACCAGCATAGCAAGTCTGCTTTCACAAGTGGTACCAGTGAAGGTGTAGGGGTGTGTGTGTGTGTGTGTGTGTGTGTGTGCGTGTGTGCATGTGTGTGTGTGAAACACTCACCTATTGCCCCCCACAGGTACACTGACTACTGCTATAGCCAACAAGTAGGATAGAGAAGCAACACAAAGGGATCCCTATCTCCTAGGTAGGCTCCTGGTGAGGAGTGAGAGCAGCAAGCACTGAAAGGCAAGAGGGGCACAGACCTGACCAGCAGTTCTGGTCATGTCTGGGAAGCCCTCATTCCTGCTTAGAGCATACACCAGGAACAACTCAAAATTCACCTTGCTCTCTGAGACTCCCACCTTCTTGGCTGTGAGGCTGTGTCACTCCTGTCCGAGACAGCCTCTGTGTGTGTTTTCAGCTGTTCAGCCTTCTCTGCATTCTTTGCAACCACACTTGGGCCCTAATCACCCCTGGTCAAAAAGACTGCAAGAGCTACATACCAACAACCAGAAGGAAGAAAGAATTTCAAGCTACCAGTGCAGATTTCAGTGGTCTGGAGAAACAGCAAGAGTGCAAGTCAACATTGAGGAATTATTTTTACGGCAGCAAACGTTCTCCTGAGACCCACTCTTCCTGTATTTAACCTCTCATTCTTGGGACTGGAAAGAAACACACATTAAAACCCCAGCCTCATACACTGAGTACAGTCACAGCTAAACCCGGGCACCAGCACCCTTCTGAAACACCAGAGCTATCTTCCTGTAACTGACTGCTTTGATTTGTAGCTGAGCCCACTGTACTCCCCTCTGGTTAAATGCACGTACTCCAAGAACCACATAATAAGGCACCATTCAGTAAATACTGTGTGTGGTTTCAGTGGGAAATAAATTGCATCCAGCAGCTGATGTGTAACCACAGGCCGGGGTTTACCTGGATCCCAGGAATGACTCCCATAATGTAAGGAGTTCCTCCTGGCTGCCCTGCCCTTCATGAAAACAGAATGCCAAAGATGGTCTTACCACACACAAAACTCTCTGGTGGTACTGAGAAAATGCTCTGGCCCTTCAGTGACTCTGGGTGGGCACAGGTGGCTGTCACAAAGGCCTGCAGCATCCTGCTCACTAGCCACGGGGGCAGCCACTTCAGCTGGCAGTCACACAGGAAGCTCTCACTGTTGATGTGGCTGAAAGAAGAAGAGACGTGGATGTTTACCGAGTGACCACAAAGGAGAGGTCTTTCTTAATATATAGCACGACCAATCACTTTCCACTGGCTTCTGGTGCCAGCGCCAACACACTAGACGGGTACACCTTCCCTCCCAGGTCTTCTCCAGCAACCGGGAACAGTGGACATAATCTACTTGGAGGTCTCTGCACCTATAACACTCTCCCAGTGATGCGGAGTACACAGCCAGAGTCACAATGCGTGCAACCTTACTCTTGTCCTCACTCTCCTGTGCGACCCTGGGGATGCCTTCCGACCTTTCTTGACCTTGGATACTACAAACAGTGGCAGGAACACTTTCCCCTCTCTGGTGTTCCTTTCCTGATCAGCTACTTGGACTTCCAAACTCAATCTGAGACTTTGATATAAATTCTGCAACAAGTCCTAAGAGTGCTCTTTTCCTATGTGGCTGTTATTTTTTGACTTGTCAATGCTGCATGGTTTCTTACGTCCACATGTAAGCCTCATCCACATGCCACCCTCTTGTTTGTTTATCTCTACACCAGGATTAAGGAGGCCAGCAGATGGGGCTGGAGAGAGAGCTCAGCGGCATAAGCGCCTGCCTGGCAAGCACGAGGTCCTGAGTTCAACTCCTGGTACCCACATATGAAAAAAGGGCCGGTGATATCACTCAGCGGCACGGGCGCCTACTGGCGCGTGAGGTCCTGAGTTCGACCCCCAGTACCCACCCAAAAAAAAAAAAAAAAAAAGAGGCCAGCAGAATTCAGCTCTGTTCCCTAAATAGTGCTTATTAGTTAATTGCCACTGCCCAGGGAGCATGAGAATGCTCAACTTTGGTTTTGTGAGGCTCCAACCAAAACAGAGAATATTTTCTTTTTCATTTCTCAGCAACTTAGGATAAGCTTTTCAAACAGAAATCATAATGGCCATCTGAGCAGACATTCCTTCCTAAGGAGTCACTAGACGATAAGTCACCCAGAGGGTCTAGCTGCCCTGATCTTGCAAAACCTCAAGGCTCGAGCTCAAGAGCAATGGCTGGCCCATGACAAGAGAAAAAACAGGAAAAAAAAACCACACAGGCATCCCTGAAACAAACCATCTCTGTACCTGGTGACCAAAGGAGGCATGAGAGAGCTTAGAAATTCCTAACACATCGTCCTGGCCAACATCAGCTCCCTTTGCCAGCCACCACTGTCCTTAGACACCAACAAAACAAGCCTGAGGACTGGCGTTCCGTTTCCTATTTCACTCCCGCCTCCTAATGAGCAGAGAAACTGTCAAACTAGCAAACAGCAAGAAAGAATGAAATTTAACTCCAGGCCAACTAAATTAAGTAAAATCTATTATTCTTTATTCCCAGATGAGCTGTGCATCTTGTTAAAATAACTTTGCAAAGTTCTTTACCAAAGATTGAAATAATTGATCCCAAAGTTTTATAATAGGGATTGGGCCCACATTGTTAGACTACATTTTATTTGATGGGCAGGTCAAGTTCTGCTGAGAGACAATGAGAGCTGTTCTGTTGAGAGTCACTGCAGGTAGCAGAAGGACAGTCCCTGTTAACCATGAGAAAATAGACTATTCTTTCTCTGCATATGTGCAGGTGGGCATCTTGCATCACAGTAACGAGCTCTAGGTGGTAGCCAGTTGGCTGTGCCAGGCACTGGGGACCTCATCAGCCTGGTAAAGAGAAGTATTTCCCTGCCATCAGAAGCACCTTGGGCTGTGGTCAGGCAGGATGGCCTGGGTGTTGTACAGGAAAGCAGAGGACGAAAGTGGGCCATCACCATGACACTTCAGGCACTTATGTGGGGACAGAAAATGAGCACAGGAACACACTGGGGAAAACAAATTTGACCTCTACCCTTGATCAGATGCGTGTGGAAAGGTCTGGACACTGTAACCCATTCAGTGTGCCTGCTGGGCAATATTTAGAGAATTTCCCACCTTGGAGAGACCAGGCCCTACAATAATGGAGAGAGGGTTTTCCTAAGGAATGAGGCAAAGGCCAAAAAGACAGGAAGGACTGAGCCAGGCAGTAGGGCAGACAGTGATCTCCTGACCCCCAACCCTGCAAGTTCTCTGACCAGGGCCAGGCTGACTGGCCCATGAAGACCATGAGCAGCCTTCTCAGGCACTGCCTTGCATGGCCCCTGCCTCCAGCCATCTCAATACTTCGTAGGCTGACACTGTGCATTTTCATGATTCCAACTTGAAGTGTGTTTTTAATTATTGCTTGTGGAAAATTACCCAGAGGATGACTAAGTGCACAGGACAACCTGCACTGATCTGATGGGGTAAGAGAATGACCAAGTGGAATGAATCCATTTCTCCCCTAGAGGACTGGGCCCAGGCCAGCCACAGCTGGGTATACACTCAACTGATGGGAAACCCAGGCAGGAGATCTGGCTGAGCCTCCAGAACCAGGCAGAAGCAGTTTTTTTTGTTTTGGTCAGGGGCAGAGGGTGTCCAAACTTCTGGAAGTGTCCCCTTTCCTCCTAACTAGACAACAGTCTCGTAAGAGCCCCAAAAGGAAAATCTTCCTTCCTTCCTCTCCAAATGCCTTCTCTCATTTGAAACTTGCAGACAGTATCTGCAAGTTTCAAAGACAGGAAAGCAGAAAAAAGTATATAAAAAAAGCTCATATACCGCCCCCATCGTTACAATCAGTGTTTCATTCAGCTTGCTTTATCACAGATCCCAGAATCCAGCCTTCTAAAATGGTCCGGAATCACCTGGTGCCTTTCCCTGGAATAGGAGCTATGGAATTATTTCTGTCTGTCTTACCCAGATGGGCAGAAGCAGAACTGCTAAGGCTGGAAGAATAGGGCATTCTGCACAGCCCCAAGGTCCCAGTGAGCCTGTTACGAAAACTCCTGTTCTCAGGTCCTGACCCTTCTAAGAAAGAACTTCGCAGCTTCAAGTTTCTTGACAATTGATCACCTTGAGGCAAGTGTTTGAGCACCTCCCCTCCTCTCAGGAATGTCACCTATCCACTTCAGTTCTCATCATGGACACTGCACCTGTTTCCCCACTCCTACTTTCCCTGCCCCAACAAGGGTCCACCAGGAGTGGCCTCAGAAATGGAATGAGGCAGGGCACAAGGATGACCAAAGCACCGCTAAGCACCCAAAGCCACACCTGCAGGGAACTGACGTTATGGCTAGAACTTACTGGCTGCAAAATTAGTCACATATGGCAAAAGGAAAGGAAACCTGGGAGTTGCCACCTGAGTACCTAGGCTAGCTCCTCTAACTCTTGTCACCTGAGAGCTCATGGTGGCAGTGCACAGCAGCACCACTACCTCTCGGCATCCCAGCCATGCCACTGCCTGGCTCACAGCCCCTCTCATACATGTCCTTCATTTTAAGCAAACCCATAGGATGAAAACTTGACTCTGACACAATGAAAGGAATGATTATCCACTTGATAGAACAGAGTTTTTCACATTATCCAGAGCAGTGGCTAGCAAATGACAGTCTACAGGCCTGCTCCTTATTGAGTCAATGCAGATTTCACGGCTCACAGCCATACCCATTTATTCATGCATTATTTACAGCTGCTTTCTGCTGTAACAACACAGCTGAGCAGTCATGACACAGGCCCTATTGCCCACAAAGTCCAAAGTACTATGTCACCCTTTAAGAAAAAGTTTGCTGTCCTCTGCTCCACAGTAAGTGCCACGGGACATTTTTTTTTTTAAGGACAACTTAGCTTCCATGAACCTGTAAACAATCACAGCTATTACATAAAGTGAGCAAAATACAATTAAGGGTGTTTCTTATTCTAAAACTCTACTCATGTCAATGATGGCCAAGAACTCCCAGGTACTTACAGCTCTTTAAGATTCTTCATCTTTACAAAGGCATCAAACTGGACAGACCTAATGGCATTCTCTCCCAGGTTTCTGAAAGAGAACACAGTGCCTTGTGCAAAGAAACCCTAGACACCCTTCAAGACAGCCACATGCTTGAGCCAGGACACTCAAGGATTTTCTGGGACCGCCCTGGTTTCCAAGATGACCCACAGATACTAGCCAGACTCCGTGCGATAATTCCACTGGAGGTGACTCTCATTTCACATGTGTTGACACAGTCCATGGAGTGACTCAGGGGTCAAGCCAGCCTTAAGGGCAGCATTGACACTAGGTGGAGGCTGCTCAATCAACAGGCAAAATCTTCCCTGGCAGAATTAAGGTTGAACTTGATTCAAAGAGGAAATAATCAGAAACCGCACTCTAGAGGCATCCACTGCAGAAGCAACAGGAACAGTCTGGGCTGGCTCTCCTCTTCCTCCCGGGGTCTCAGAGGCAGCCATTTCAGGAGGGAAGACTGCAGTCAGGCCCAACGTGTGCTCAGCATGGCTGAGCTGCTTTAGCAAAGGTACTGACTGGGCCAGGATAAAGAACCTTTGTGGAAGTGGCAATGAGACAAGGTGCCCATGAAGGAGCAGGGTGCAGGGGTAACAGTGCAGCAGGAGAAAGGAAGGTACTTATCCAAATACCCAGCACATTAATTAGGAGCACAGCAACCAGCCATGTGTTCAGTGACTGTTCTAGTATAGGCAAAATAAAGGCCAAAGTTGAAGCTGACTTATAATGAGAAGGAAGCAGCTGGTGCTTGCAAATAGCCTGTTTCTTTTTTTTTTTTGTGGGTACCGGGGGGTCGACCTCAGGACCTCGCACGCCAGTAGGCGCCCGTGCCGCTGAGCGATATCACCGGCCCCTTTTTCGTATGTGGGTTCCGGGAGTCGAACTCGGGCCCTTGCACTTGCGGGGCAGGCGCTTAAGCCGCTGAGCCATCTCACCGGCCCAAATAGCCTGTTTCTTGATTTACAAAGATACAATTAAATTGCTAGCAAATTTCCCTGGCAGCCACCTCTGGCAGGCAAGGTCTGGCAAAGGTACTCACAGGTGCTCCAGGCTTTCTAGCCCCGAGAACGCTCTCTTAGCCACGGACTTGATCTTGTTTCCAAACAGAGTCCTGCAGTTTCCAAACAGAAGAGATCAGGGTCAGGGAGACAGGAGAGGGTTGAGGAAAGAGAACGCACAATTAGGGCAGTGCTACCTGGTCTGTCTGTCCAGTGAGAGACAAAGGGAAAGCTAACCTGTGCTGAGATTATAGCCTTCCCCTTTCTGAAATGAAACACTTATCTTTATTAGAATTCCATAGTAATGACAGACTGGAATTGCATACTCTGCCTGGCCTAGAAAGGCCCATACAGTGTCAAATGGAAGTCACCTTGTCCAGCCTGGGCTCTCTCTTTCCAAGGACCACCCAAAGGGGTTGAGGGTGAGGCTGAACCATGGCCTCCCAACAGACACAGGACTAGTTACTGTTTAAGTTAAGAGGAGGGAGAGTCCGAGAAGGTAACGAAAACTGTGCCACCCATTAAAAACTGCCATCCACTTCTAAGAACTACTTTCTGGGGACAGTCATTCCCCAAACAGACAAGAAAGGGACAGGAAAATAGGTGTCCATCATGATGGCTCCATAGCTCTTTGCACCAGACATGCACCCAAGCAGCCAGGGTGCAGCTCCAGTGAGCTGTGTGCTTGCCCGCAGGACCTGCAGGAGATGCCCAGTCCTGCGGCTTCTTGAGCAAGGTCCCGGATTATATACGAGGTTCATTAAATCCCATGCAGTTGGGTCCTCAACAGTCAACTTTCCAGGTTATCTAACATCTGTACCCTTGGGCTGCTGACCCATGAGAAGCAGCTCCTGCTTCTAGGCAATTCCAAAACCAGCCATAACAGTAGCTGTTAAGTTTTCTCAGACTCTACAGTCTGCCCCCGCAGGACACGCAGAGAATAGAGTGCTGCTTCCACTCTATTCAGTTGAGACCTTTAGCTAACACGTAACAAACCTAACTTCAAACATGGAATTATAATAGGTGAGTTTTACTTCTAGAATTAGATTTCAACTGAAGGTAGGACATGTACAAGGAAAAGAAAATAATGAAATTATAAAAACATGGTACCCTATTTTCTACGCATCTTCCACCCCCAGTAAAAGTAGTGAATTGGCCAAGCCCTTTGTGGAATAGGCAAGTTAGAGGTGGGAAAAATCGAAGCTGTGGGTTCCACAGCTCCCACACAGGGGAGCCGCTAGAGCAGTGGTGATGAACCTTTTAAAGTTTTCAGTGATAACAAACAGCCCGATGCAGCACGCGTGCCATAGGTTCGCCACCACTGCTCTAGGGTGTGCTGGACAGAGGGAATGCAAAGCATCAGGTCCCGCTCTGTGGTCAGCATAATGCAATTATGGTCTCTGAAGAGAATCCAAAGGCATCTGTCCAATCCTCCTGGCCTCTTGGCACAGGAACCTGTCTGCCAGTGAGCAACGTGTTGAGTGGACTCTTCAACTTTAATGTCCTCAGGATTCTCTAAAGAGCTTGCTAAAAGGGCTGAATACCTGGGAATTCTCAAAATCAACAGGTCTGGGATAGAAACTACCAGGTAACAGGGCACAAGTGGGCAAAGGAAAAAAAAAAAAAAAAAACCTCTGGAGAAAGGCAGTCTGGCTCAGTCCTTTCCTGGGAGAGGGAATTCTTGATCTAGGATCTCACCAAGAATCAGGGAAAGATTTGGACTATCGGCCAGCTCTACCTTCACCCTGCTTAAGATTCGGACCCAAAAGGGAAGCTCTTCCCTGAAAGAAAAACAAAGGAAAGGTGAACTCTAGAAATTGAAAATAACAGGGTAGCCTTGGCCTCACCCAGCACACAGGCTGAGCTTGGGCCTAACCACAAACAGGGAATGCAGGGAAGGACCCAGGCCAGAAGCAGTCATGCCCAGAGCAGGTACAAGAGTGCCTGCTCCACCCGCTCCCAGGGTACCGCTGGCCCATGGGCCAACTCCTGGGCAGTCTCGCCACTGGGGGATCCTGACTCATTTCACCAGAAACAGACTGCTTTGCTTCCCAGGGGTGCCTCCCATCCACCAGCCCCCAGAAATCACTGTTCTGCCTGTAGACAAAGCCAGCTCTGTTTCCTGCCTCTACTGGATGGTGAAGGGCAAAAAAGCCAAACGACCCTGTTCCGTGACTTCTCTCAGAGGCAGCCTACATGGATGTGAAAACAACTGCACCCTGAAAGTGTCTGCACAGCCTCACAATATGAAAATTTTATTTTAAAACAAATAAACCAAGAACACAAAAAACCCAGTGGCCTTGCTAATTTAGGCTCTTTAGCAGCAAATAACTAGCAGCGATGTGTCTGAGGGCGCTGCCAACTTCTACACTTACTCAGATCCCCCTAAGCTGCGGCACTGTGTGTTCCAGGTCCTAGTAAAAATGAACGGAGCTGTGCAGTGAAATCGCTTATAAACTAGATCCAGGAAAAAGCTGGGCTTTATTTCATCCATTAAATATTAGTCACATTGACCTCTTTTTACAGTGAGAGCAGGCTGTTATTTCTAATGGTGATAATAGCAATAAAACAAATTCTCAAATTTTCAATTACTCAGAGCCAATCATCTTGTTGGTGGATTAAAACAGGCCCTTACCTTCTCCCTGGAGACATCTGGGGTCTTGGGGATAGTGCCTGGGCTAGTAGGCTATGTGGTTCTAATGAACAGCTGCTGTGTGGATAAAAAGGATGGATGCTCTGTCCCACAGCCAGGGCTCCCCATGAAGGGACAGCTGGCCTGACTCCGAGGAGAAAGGGAGCTAGGGAAGTCACCTCCTATACCCTTTTACATACCTCATGGCCAGTGCAAAAGCAACAGTACAGGTGCTGGGGGGCAGGGGGCAGCACTATGGTGGTACTTGTTCTCATGCCCTTGGGAGAAGCCGTAACATGCACAACCCCCTCCCCTACCCTGAATCCACTCTGCAGCCCCCGCTCTGCCCACTGGCTTTGGGAGCAGCTCTCCACGCAGGAATCCAGAGGCTTTGTCCTACAGTCCAGGTCTGCACACTTGCTTTTCACAGATGCCGCATGTACCCCACACCCATCCCACGAAAGGAATACAAGGGAGCAGGCACCTGCCTCCAGTGTCCCATGCCTGTCACCAAGGGTTCTAATTAACTGCCTCTCACCTGGGGCCCAGAAACTCCCCCACTGCCCCCTTGTGCTGACTGTGCCCTTGTGTGGCGCAAACACAGAAGAAAGGAACAGGCTAAAGCTAGGACCGCTCTTGCCACTACCCAAGAACTGTCTGAACTGGCTGAGTTCAGCAGCTGGAAAGAGGACGGGCAGGGCAACACCCACCCAGGATCATGGAAGGAGGCCTCTATCGCTCTGCTGCCTACTTCTCCCTGCTTCTTGGAAACATCTGACTTTAGGCCTGGCCTCCTGCATGGCAGAAAGGACCCCAAGTCTTTGAGGAGATCCAGAACATGGGCCTCTCACACTCTCCAAAGGCCAACCGAGGCCAGATCAGACTCACAGCACCGACTGCCATCTCCACAGCACTTTGGAGGACAACCCTGCTTTGTGCTACCACACTCCCCATCTCCCAGGGTCCCATGAGTGAGGTCCCAGCCACTTGGGGCAAGACAGTGTGGTAGCCACAGAGTCTTCTGGCAATGTGTCAAGGAGACAGGATAGGGAAGGGGAGCAAAGCAGCTGTTTCCCTTCCTAAACATTTACTCAACTCCTGCACTACCCCCAGAGCAGTGGGCTGAACTGGAGCTGCACACCATGATCAAGTGGAAACCATTTATTTTCCTCATTTCCTTTTGAAACGCAAATTTTCACACACCATCAGGACAGAATTGTATCATAAAGTGGTTGTCACATACCAAGAGCGGTCATCATATTGTCCCAATCTGTTGTGTTTTTGTTTTTGTTTTTTGTAGTACTGGAAATTGAACCCAGGGCCTTGTGCCTGCTAGGAAAGTATTCTGCCAATAAACTACATCCCCAGCCACAGACTGTCCCAATCTGATTTTCCCCCTAGCTCTGCCCTTTTGCAATTTTCTAACCCAGGTGGATTATTTCAAATCCAAGTCACAGGCATCATACAATTTTCTTTTTTCATGCAAGAAGAAAAGGACTTTTTCCTTTTGCAACATTACCATGATATCATCACACTTAAACCACTGACTGCTTATTTAAACACCTTAAGGGATTCTTGTTACTGTTACAACTTCTCAAATACTGGGGGTCCCCCTCTCAAACACAGAGCCTCCACCTGCAAGATAGTGATTCAGTGGGGCTGGGTAGCTGAGGCTGGAGATCCTCCACTGTAGGGAGTCTCAATGTGGAGAAAGTGCCTCAGTGGAGCCTATGTCAGACAACATAAGGAAAACAGGGTGGGGCACATACCCCGGGCCAACACAGAGCTATTGATCCACTGCAGCAGTGGAGGGAGGAGGATCGCCAAGGAACAGGGCAGGTACTCAAGAAGCAGTCAGGCTAACTCATGCAGCACAGTCCCCCAGTGGTCCCAGGGCTCTCCCAGGAAGAACCTCCTGGAAATCACAAAACCCAAGGAGCAGTTCTGGGTTCCACTGGCACGACATGTACAACAGAGAACATAGCGGTGCCACCACTGCCCACCCACCAGCTGGTCCAGCTGAGGCCAAGGCAGGCCTAAGCTGAATGCTGGCTCTGGTGCTCTGCCTCCAAAACCCTGCTCCCAACCTGGAGCTCTTCCTGTCAACAGGCATGCACCACAGCCCATAGCTGCTTTTGGGTCTTCCCGAGCTTGCAACGTATGGGATAAGGAGCCAGGAGGTTGGAGAAAGGGGAGTATTATTTTAGGGACAGCAGACAGTACTTCTGACATCCCATCCAAGCAGAAAATGCTTAAGAACAAACAATCATCGGAGAGCCAAAACAGCTAGTTCTTACTTAGTACCCACCTAGCACAAAAGTGTCAAGACCCACATGCTTCAAAACAAAGCAGACTCTCCACGCTGCTCCTCAGGCTCCTCCAGGGCTTTCAAAATAGTTACTTTACACGCACACGCTGCTCAGCTCTCTGCCACCGGGAGGGGCTTGGGGAGATCAGTAGCAACTGTCTCAACTTTCTGACCCCCATGCCTGCATGTTAAGTGAGATGCATGGGGAAACCGGGAGCACCACAGAGCAGGAATACTGGCTTTGGAGTCAGGCGAACAAATCTGGACCCTGTACCAACCAGCTGTAGAGTCCTGAGCCAAATCCTTTTACTTCTGTTTTCTTAACTCTAAAAAAGGCTGCATAATGGAGCCTGCCCTCACGATATCATCAGATATTTCCCTCAGACGCACATGCAAACACACAAATACACACACATAGAATAACTGGCAGACTGCAGGAGATGAGGGGGAAAAAAAGACCCAAAACATTGAGTTCAGAGTAGCTATTACTATTGTCCTTAGTAATGACTCTATGGAGATGAGGGGGAAAAAAAGACCCAAAACATTGAGTTCAGAGTAGCTATTGCTATTGTCCTTAGTAATGACTCTATTTGCAATAACAATTAACAAATACTAACAGGAGCCTCAAAACTATCAAGTTACTCAAGACATTTTATAAAATTTCTAGAAATCGAGTAAGATGGCAAAGGCTTTCCTTTGTGCAAAGGACAATAAAAACTTGTTTTCACAGCAGCTGTGAAGTGGGCCTGAAAATTCCCAGGCCACCAAACACCAGGTGTGTAGAACTCAAAAACCCACTGCCCACCAGGGTGGTGAAAAGACTCCTGGTGTGACAGGCTGGGGTCTCCCACATTTGTCCTCAGCCTCTTCCCCCTACAGCAGCAGATCTCAGCAGCGCTGCTCTCCACTGGGGGTCCAGGACAGACAAGCACAGGGTAGCTACCAGAGCAGCCACCCAGAGTGGCATGCTGGGAAATACTCACAGCTTGCTGAGGTTGTCAAGCCCTGCAAAGGCACCAATGGTGTCCTCTATTGTGCCTGAAATCTCATTGTGGTCCAGATCCCTAGAGAGAAAACAGACTGTGAGCTCAACATACACTCTTACGCATGCAGAGGGAGACCACCTCATATCGATTTCCCACTGGATGTGCACCCTAGGAGTCCAGCGTCATACGTAGTCATGAGAAGGCCCTCGGAGGAAGCCCTGCTCTGCACACACTTCAGTGTGGCCTGGCTTCCTTAGCCTTCCAACAAAATTGACTCACACCTCAAACACTAGGCTCACCCCAGCTCCATGTGCTCCCAGGCAGCTCACATCAGGCCTTGGGGGAGAAAAGCACTGCAGAGAGCACAGGGAGGCCAGTCTATCTCCTGCCCTCATGGAACCACATCTGGCCCTGGCATGGAAAAGCAGCCCTGTCTCCTCTCACCTCAACCAGAGTCCCTTTTTTCTCTGGACTTGGCTATGAATCTGCAAAAGGCACACGAAGGAAGGGGACAGCAAAGAAAGAGGCCCTGGCCTGGGCCCCTCCACACTGGCCAGTGGTCTTAGGCCAGAGCCCATTTGCTCACAAGGTTTGCACAGTTCTGGATTCTGAGCCAGCAAGGACATCTGGGTGCTGACTCAGCCATGTGACCCACTCGCCAGGAGGGGAAAGACAAGGCCAATATGTCAGGCCGGCTCCTCCAGCAATGCAAGTCCCAAGGCCAATTAGTCAGCCTCCTCCCCAGCAAGAAGGGCAGTCACAGAGCTGAGACGTCACACCTGGAGGCCAGGCCCATGTTCTGCTGGTTCCAACTTCCCATAAGGCACTTGGCTCCTGCATGTCCCTCTCCTGAGCCTACCCAGACACAGGCAGAGAAAAGAAAGGGACCCTGCTCTTGGCTCCCAGGGGATGCTGCCATAGGGAGGGAGCTGTGACTAAAGGGTGAGAGGTTTGCTGTTACTGCTGCTGGAAGGGACTTCTATTATCTTTTACCTAAACAGCTCATCTGTCTGCTCCAAGCCCTGGCTTCTCTTGAGCCTCCTCGACCTAACCCTTCTCCGCAGTGTTATTCAGGCCATGCAAGGGCTTAAGGGCTGACGTCAGCTCAATGGTTTGGTGTCAGGCTTTCACCATCCTTGCAATGACTCCACACTGAAGCCTACTCTACCAGATGCAGTCCGTCCATCCCATTGCACATGCCTCTCTGCAGAGGGGTGTGCTCAGGAAAGCCTCAGAATACACTATCACTATCTAAAGAAAACTACATGCCCCTCTGGGGGCTTCACGCTAACAGCTGCTTGGAAACTGCCTGAAGGTGACAATCGAAAGGTTCTATAAACGTCCCAGAAAAGCATATCCTGTAGCAATTTCTGACAACTCCATCTAATTAGACATGTAGAGGGACAAGGTATTAATTACCTTTTTTTTTTTTTTTTTTTTATGTGGGTACCAGGAGTCCACCTCAGGACCTCGCGCTTGCCAGCAAGCGCTTGTGCTGCTGAGCGATATCACCGGCTTTTTCCTTTATGTGGATACCAGGAGTCGAACTCAGGACCTTGCACTTGCCAGGCGGGCACTTATGCCACTGAGCCATCTCACCCGCCCACCTTTGTTTTTTAAAATGACTGCCTAATGAGGCACAAGGAAAGACAGGAGTCCTTGTTTCCACCCCTCTTGGAAATGAAGCATCCTGGGCACTAGCTCACTGAAGAAGTGCTAGAGATGAACTATGGTATTCCACTGGCTCGGAGAAAAAACATATAGGACTTCAAAACGGAAGTCAAGTCACAGCCAGAAGGCTCAAGGACTGGCACCGTGACTGCTGTCCTGGAGGCAGCCACAGGAGCCCTACATTAACACTTTCCCAACAACAAGACCGCAGTATCCTACCAAATACAATTTGCTAATAACACTTTAAAGAGCCATCACCCCTCTACAGGCACTGTCCTGGGGGAATGACAAAGAGTTTTCTGCTCAACCAGTTCTTGTTCAGTTGATTATATAGAAGTTTGAGCTGGGCATGGTGGTACACACTTATGATCTTAACACTCTGGGAGGCTGAGGCAGGGGGATTGAAAGTTTGAGCCCAACCTGGGCAACTTAGCAACTTAGGCCTGTTTCAAAAAATAAAAAAGGGCTAAGGTTGTGCCTCAGTGTGAAGACCAGGGGTTCAATCCCCAGTACTACAACGAATGAATGAAAACAAAAACATAATAGAGATGTAGCTCAGTGTGAAAAAGCCCTGGTTCAGTCCCCAGTATTAGAAAAAAAAATTTTTTTTAATTGAGACTGGGCACACATAACTGGTCAGCTGTGAGTCTGATTCTGACTTGAAGCCAATGAGAATGGAATTCAACAAAGCCACTGCTTTGCCCTGTTCTGCTTTCCCACCCGGGGCCCCTTCGTTCTGTCACCCAACAGTGAAATGAAAGCCATACAGGACTCGCAGGTTCCTGAGTCCCTTGAAGGCGCCTTCGGCAATGTGGCTGATGGCATTGTGGCTGAGCCGCAGGATACTCAGGCTGCTCAGCTCGGCCAGGCTCTCTTCATCCAGACGCGTAAGGTTGTTGAAGGACAGAATCCTAAGGAAGGAGCAAGGGGGCAAATGTTACCACTGGGCCCAGGGTTTGCACTCCTCTCTCTTAAACAACAGGGCCACAACCAGCCAGATCTCAGTGGGAAGAGGACGCACGCAGGCACGCACAGGAAT
Organism: Erethizon dorsatum; assembly: GCA_028451465.1. Lineage (NCBI taxonomy): Eukaryota > Metazoa > Chordata > Mammalia > Rodentia > Erethizontidae > Erethizon > Erethizon dorsatum. The sequence goes on from CM051825.1 coordinate 45,183,189, forward strand.
CCTGATGGTAAAAATGGCCACGTAGCTTGAAACCCACAGGGGGCCAACATCTGCATCTTCTGACAACTAGAATGGAAGCCAGTGTCTGCTAAACTGTGAGCTCACACGAGGGGGTACAACACAAGAACCCACAAGGTTCCAACCCTTCAGGCTTGTGGCCATGGCTGGTCCTGATTCGGGCTGTGAAAGACCTCCCTAGGCAGATGTCTGATACATAGGACCAGATTGCAGGGTATTCAGACACACAGCAAGGGAACTCCAACTACACTCCCTGCATCGGCCAGCAGAGGGCACCATGAGCCACAACCAAGGATCCCACATGAGAAGACCCCACACAGGGCCTCCCCCTTATCTGAATGATATCCAAGGCACTGGGGTTCCTCCCACCTCCTCTGTGAAGAGGTCAGGGACTATGGCCCTCAGGTCAACAAACTTTCCTCCCTGAACTCCTCAACTCTGATGTAGCCCTGGGCTGGTGATTTGGCATACTAGTCACTATCTGGCTGAAATGGGAAATTTGGGCTGGGGCAGAAAGAAAAAAAATTACAGAGAAGATCACTGGGTTTTTAAAGGCGGCATGCAGCAACATTCTTTCCCTCTCAGAGAAATAAGTCATGGTGTCTGTCAATCACAAAGACCTGGCAACAGATCAAAATCACATCCTCACCTGCAATTAAAAGAATTTAGCTTAAAGGAGAGGCGGGAAAGCAATCTTCAGTCAGGCTCTGAAGTTACCTGGCTGTGGGGCCAACAGCTAGGATGGGGCAAGGCATACTTTGGAGGCCTTCAACCCCTCTAAAAGGCACAGAAGTCAGCTTCACACAGTCTACCAGCTAAACCCAAGAAAGCTTTGGGGACAGAGGCTCCCTGCAGGAACTGAGGTGCTACTCCTACAGCCCCTGCTAGTCCCAAAGCAGAGGGAGGTGGGGAGGAAATTAAAGGGACTTAAAGCTCTAGTCCCATCCGGGCCTAGCTGGTCTGGGCATCTGTCTTCCTCTAGTACAGGGCTACAGGAGCTGCTGGCTCCACCTATTCCTCACCCCCACAAATTCCACCCTCCTGTGCAGTGGGGTAGGCCAACTGCTTTCTGGGCTCTAGGACTGGCCTCCAGGCAGTGTCTCTGAACACTGTCACAAACCAAAGCTGAGGATACTCACAGCTCATGCAGCTTCTGGCAGAAGCTCCAGCCGTCCCGGTGAATGCGAGAGATGGCGTTGTTGCTGAGGTGTAGCTGGTGCAAGGCAGTCAGGCCGTACAGTGAGCCACTGTTCACCTCTACCAGGCTGTTGTACTCTAGGTGCCTGCAATGACAGTCACATGCAGAATGAAGGGGGGACTTTCATTCATTCATCAAATGGACAGAAAACAGGAAGTCACACTGTATCAGATACTGGTCAGCGCCAAGGACAGAACAGTACACAGAGAAGTGTGACATCTGTGTGTGTGCACACATGTGTGGGAGAAGACAAACCAAGGCAGACAGAGCGAAATGCCAAGACAGCCTCCGGAGGTGCAGGGGACAAGGGGAAGCTCCCTAGAAGTGATATTTTAGCAAAGTATTAAGTGAACCAAGCAACAAATGGGCTGCGCAGTTCTCAGCAAGGGCAAAGCCAAGAAAGGAGAGAAAGAGAAAAGGAAGCAGCCCATCTTATAGATGACGAAAACGAAGTTGAGAAAAACCAGGTAACCTGCCTAAGATTCCCCAGCTTAGCAAGGAATGAGAGGCCAGAAGTGATTTAAACCTATCTGGATAACAAAAGTCGGGGCTCTGGACCACTTTATCAGGAGACCCAGTTTTAGCTCCGGGGTCAGACAGTTTGGATTTACAGTAGTACCTTGGTTCACAAACTGAATTCTTTCCACAATTCTGGTGGCAATAAATCTTAATTTTGCCACTTTGATGGCTTAATGAGCCTGAACATCTATGAAATGGAGATATCCAAGAGCATCAGTATAATAGGGCCATACGAAGAAAAAAAAATAAGAAAATATGTCAGGATATTAGCACACTGCTTAGGACTTCGCTCTCCACAACTGTAAGTAAATATAGACAGACCCTGACTTACGACGGCTCAACTTGTCACTCTCCCACTTCATGATGGGTGAAAGTAAAACACATGCAACAGAAACCACACTTGGAATTTTGAATGTGGCCTATTTCCTGGGCTAGTGCTATGTGACATGATTCTCTTGCAGGGCTGGGCAGTGGAAGCGAGTCGCAGCCCCCACAGCCAGCCCATGATCATGAGAGGAAACTACCAGTACTTATTGGTCAGCTAGGATGCTCCACAGACTAGGTGTAGCAAATGCATTTCCAATTTACCGTATTTTCAAGCTCCAATGTGTTTATGGGGATGGGACCTGTCAAAGGTTCAGGTGTGTCTGTATGCTATAACCTCCTTCCTACACACAGCACATCCTTACCCAGATCACTGTGTCCCAGGCAACTGATGTCCCTAATGAAAGTCACTAATTCAAATTTTGCTCCACGTTCAATATTATAAGAGTTTTGAATAACCAAGGTTTGCTTTTTGTCATCTTTCTATCACTGCTCAAAAAGGAAGCAGTAAAGAGGGAATGAACAGTAGGTAAAGACTGCTTTTCTTTACTGTCTGATTTAACTAGGCAGATATATTACTTTAGATTAAAAATAAATTTAAATGTTTAAAAACACGAGATCCCATAATTGCATTTCTGTGCCTTTTGTTGTTGTTGTTACCCTAGCAGGCACTCCGCTCTGCTGATGTACACATCTTTTTTAATATTTTATTTTTATTAAAATATGCAGTATTTATCATTATGTAGTATGTAATGATTACATTCATTGTGGGAAGCTGGTACCTGCCCATATCTTAATTCTTTTTATTTGCTCTGCCTCTCCCCTCCCCCTCCCTATTGTACACATCTGGCTAATGGGAATACTCCCTTGATAAAAGCTGCACATCTGCACCAAGTGTCTCCATTAGCCCAAAAGGCAGAAGAAATAAATCTCCTAGGATGAACTACACATTTTTGGCCCACCTGCACATCACAAAAGACTGTCAAGCCTGGATGGGGAGAGAAGGAACTTCCTGTATGGTGTGGGAGTGGAGAGGATGTGGGGAGGGAGTCTGCTCTGCAGACAGAGTTCACTGAAGAAGTGGGGGTGAAAAGCAGAAGGGTTCCCTCCTCCACCTTACCTGGCCTAATGCCTTCTGAACCTTCTCCAGGAGAGTTTCCTACTCAGCCAGAAAAGCTCCCTCAGGTTTGGCCCAATCGAAAAAGACAAGAGTTGGGACCAGATGAAGGCAGGGTGCTGGGTCCAGGGCGTGGTCCTTACACCCAGTGCTCAGATGGATGAATGCGCATGGAGTGCACACACACACACATACCCCACAGCACAGAAACCCACCCGCATCCTTGATCTCCCTACACTCACAGCACGTGCATCTTGGAGAGCCCCCAGAAGGCACCATCAGTCAGCCTGCTGATGTTGTTCCGCTGAAGCTTCAGCACCTCCAAGCTGTCAAGCCCCTGGAATGTGAGGCCCTCGATGAGCCGAATCCGATTTCGATTGAGGTCCCTTAAGAGATGAAAGGGCCGGTGAGATGGCTCAGCGGCGTAAGCGCCTGCCTGGCAAGCGCGAGGGCCCGAGTTCGACTACTGGAACCCATATACGAAAAAAGGGGCCGGTGATATCGCTCAGCGGCATGGGCGCCTGCTGGCGCGCGAGGTCCTGAGGTCGACCCCCGGTACCCACAAAAAAAAAAGAAAAAAAAAAAGAGATGAAAGGGTCAGATGGGTCAGAGCATGCCCTGCGCACATCCCACCCATGGCCATTCCCAGGCAGGCCAGGCTGGGGTTTCGTCAGTGGAGAAATGGCAGTGAAGGGGCCAGGGAGCCAGGATGCTCAACAGGAGCCCAACTTGTGCCTTATCCAGCATGCAGCCACTGCTGCATGGACTACTGAGGTCACTTTGGAAAGAGCAGCATCTGGAACTACCCCCAGCAAGGTCTGACCTGGCCTGGCATTCTCTGAACCATGAGTACTCCATGTTTCTTGCTGTACAGGTGCCATTCATGATTCTGTAGCCTGGACACAGGCATGACTTAGGAGGCAGCCCACTTAGGTGAGGTCTCTTAGCTCAGCAACAGATAGACGCTGACCCACACTAGATGCCTCAACCCAGGAAAGTCCCAACCACTATCAAATGGCCGTCATGCTTTCCACTGGAAGCCCCTGGCAGGGCCTCTACGTAGAGAGAGGTTATTGCCTGTTGCAGGAGTGGGATGGGCGCATGGAAGGGTGTGGGGGTGGTAGTGGTGGTGGTGGTAAAGCACATATACTTGGCTTCTAGCCCTGGCATAACAGAGCCTTGGTTGATCAAAAAATGCCAGGAAGCTGGGTAGGCTGCACCTATTAATAACTCTGGAGCAAGGGCAGAGAACCCTGGGCTAACCCCAAATACTTCCGTAGTGTCTCAGGACTCTGCCTCCTACAAAGCTCCCTTAGCACCAGTGAAATCTTCTCCACTGACTGAGAAGAGTTAAACCCAGATCACCCAGCCAAGGGAGGTGACATGCTGCAGTGAAGGCTGGGGACCCCTGTCCTGCCACCAGTTGGGCCTTCAACAAGCGTTCTGTCTTGTTTAAACCAAATTTCCAAAATTAGCTTATTTTCCTGAAATACATTTTCTACTAAAAATAAGAAGAAGGGGGTGAGGGGCAAGAGGAGGAAAGGGAGGGAAGGAGAGGAAGAAGGGAAATCCAGTACTCTAGCACCCAGGTAGCAGATAATAATTTGATGGGAGGGATAAAAGTCCTTCACTAGGTTTTTGTTAGTGAAGTTTTTCTTGAATCTAAAATCCCACACCATCTTGGAAGTACAACTGGCTTTGGTCATTGAAAACCTAACTAAATAAATCATTTTAAGAGAAAAATTAAGTTAACTACCTTATAAGATTTAGGAGATGAAGACAACAACCATCTCTCTTAGTACCTCACTTGCTATATGAAGTTCCTGTCAAACTGTCCAAGGAGTGTCAGATGCCCTCATGCCCAAGGCATAGATTTTACGGATACCTTTAAAAGTGACACTAAAACTTTGGAGATAAATAAGAAACTGAACACACAGCCTAAATACTAGCCAGCATCAGCTAACCAGCAGGATCTTTCATTTCATTTTGGAAAATGTCGGCAAGGACAAGCATGTACATATACCCAGTGATCTTTTTCCTCAGCAGTCTAAGGCAGCCCACTAGCACCAGACCTAGCTCCTAATTTGCTTTTATTAGGTGTTGCCATAGAGCCATTAATGATAGTTTATGTAGAGCTTTACCGAGGGAGAGCGAGGAAGGGGTTGCATTTGGTATGGGGTCCTTGGGGAAAATGTGATCCCATAAAGTTTGCTAACCTTAATTAAAGTGCAGGTTTCTGTACTCACAGTTGTGTCAGCCTGGGTAATTTGAATGCTTTTACAGGAAGCTGGGTGATCCTGTTTTTGCTCAGACGAAGAGTAAGCAGTGACCGTGACAGACCATCAAATGCTCCCGACTCCAGGCTGCCAATGCGGTTGCTCGCCAGGTTGCTGGAATGATTCAGGGAGAAAATATAGTGCAGCAGGAGGCTTTCCTCATACTGCTCCAGACACAAGACCCAGCTGGGTCTGAGCTGGGAAAACCCACTAAGACACACCCGGAGGGACAGGTTTCCAGTGAGACATTTGTTATCACAAGGCTCTGAAGCCTGTACTGACTCCCAAGTGCGGAACCAGACGAGCAGAGGTGGCAGGACTGTCCAACAAAGGCCTCAAGGCAAGCTTTGTTTCAGCCACAGCACCCTGTACTTCAGGCTGGTAGGGCCAAGAGGGTGGGAGTGACAGTCACATACCTCACCCAAACCCTCTCGCACACCAGCCTGGCCACCCACTGCCACCTGCAGGACTCCTTCCTCACCCCCACTGCCCAGGCTGATGAGAAGCAGCCTAGTCAGTGCCGATTTAACAATGTGGGGAGAGCCTTTGTGAATCTCAATGTATGACTTACATAACAAGTACATATAAACCAGTTCAAGGGGCCGGTGAGATGGCTCAGTGGCTTAAGCGCCTGCCCGGCAAGCGCGAGGGCCCGAGTTCGACTCCCGGAACCCACATACGAAAAAGGGGCCGGTGATATCGCTCAGCGGCACGGGCGCCTGCTGGCGCGCGAGGTCCTGAGGTCGACCCCCAGTACCCACAAAAAAAAAAAAAAAAAAAAAACCAGTTCAAATCACTTTAAATGCTTCAGAGAAACTCTTGTTAAACAGACCTATGCCAAGTCCTTTAGAACACAAGCAATGCCTTCTCATGACGCCTTCACTTACAGGTTAGGTACATCAGGAGTGCCCCCCATAACCACACAGAGAAGACATGCACTGCGGTGCACAGCAGAGACGCGTGTATCTCACTGTGTGCAAACTGTATCAAGTAACAAGAAAGGAACCATACGGTACTCCTGTGAGATACTAGTCCCCGCATCTCTCCTACTGCCCTCCCCAAACAAAGGCTGGGTGGCTCCTTGCCATGTGAAAAGGAAAAAGACAAGAATGAATCTTCCATCATGGGGGGAGGGGACAAGGCACCTGTGGTCTTGCCATCAGGCAGAGGCCCAGGACAGGGCACACGAGGATTCTCGGCAAATGAGACTGGACTGTTTGTTCTTAACACTCCAGATTAGAGAAGAACAGTCTGGGTGCTGAAGATATACCAGCCACCAGCTGCCAAAATAGAAAGCCCCTCCCACTTTTGTGCAGGGAAAGAAGGCCACTGCAATTCCACTGAGCAGTTGGTGGTTTCTTTGTCCCAAACAAGGAAGTGTCAGGTGGCAGCTGGACACCTTTTGAAAGCCCCCACTTAGGACTTAACAAAGGCAAAGGCCTCCTATTCCCAATTCTGGCACTTTAATGCAGCCCAAGAAGGAAATGGCTCCTCTCCTCCAGGTCTTGGAAAATCCATGTGCCAAACCTTATCTTTCCTGAAAAGATGGGTCATGATGACCTCTAAACCAGCCTTGTAAATGAATTCCAAAATTACTCACTGCTCATCGGAAAATGTCTCTTTATAGGAGGTGTTCAGATTCTTCTCCAAAGAAACATTTTCCTACAACAAGTAGTAGATAGGTTTTAAAATTTTTACTCCTGTCTACTCTATACTGCACATGAAATGGAGAATTAATATAGGTTAAAGGAAAACAAATCTAAAAGGTCCAGAGAACCCACAGAACAACCTAACTGCCCTCCCCAAATAAACCGAATGACTTGTTTTAACGGCACATGCCACTAAAAAGATCAGCACTGACAAGTTTAAAGAGATCTCCCTTCAATGTAAGTACTCTGACACCCAAGTAAGTTTTCTCTCCAAGCTTTTCTGGGAGGTAGCCCAAAAGATGAGAACCAAAACAGGCTCTGTGGTGTGTTCTTGAACAGGCTAATAATTAAGGACCTCTGCCTGCCTCAGCTTCCCTGTGTCTGTAATGTCGGAAGAACGCTATGAGACTTGGAAATACTCTATAAATGGGGCCTCTGCTCTCTGCCCTGATGAGGAAAACCAAACTGTATTGTCCCCACTGACTCAGCCAACTGTGGCTGAGAAGCAAAGGAAGCATCCACATAAGACCAGACCTGGGCACCAGGAAGGCCATTACCTGGCCGGAAAGCAGAAGAGTGGCCCAGGAGGCAGAAGTACTTACAGTTCCCTTATGCGCAGTCCATGTGGAAAGCAGGTGCTCCGGATTTCTGTGATGTTGTTCAAACTCAGGTCCAACACTTCCAAGGACAGGTATGCCTTCAGCTGACTTCCCTCCACACTGCGGATCTTATTGTGCTGCCTGAAACAAGGGGAGGTGACTTGAACATTTCTTTTTTTGCAAAATAACTACAGGAAACTAAAACTATGCTCTCCTTCACTATTTTACTAGTTGCTTTGTTCTTTAATAAAAATCACAGTTCATTGGTACTAAAAATGTGATCTCCCATTCTTCATCCCATCAAGTTACCTAATCTGCTACCTGGGAGCTACAGAGTGCTAGATTTTATGTTGGGACAAGTTGTCTGTCTGCCAGAGTACTGTGACTCAGATGCTGTGCCCAGGGGCGGCAAGAGAAAAGGTGGTATTTAAGACCACTTGAGACAAGAATGACATGCCCAGCACCCAATGATGCACCTACCATATAGGATGAGTTGGTGCAACTAGCCAGCTCCAACCCAGCTCCCATCTATAATCTTTGGAACCTAGACCAGTGGCACAACTTTCAGGGCTGTAGGCATCAGGGCCCAGGGGTCAGTTTAATCCAATGTAAGACACTGTTACACAGCTCATATTTTACTGACACTGACAGTACCAGCCACGGAAACAGATAAAAGATTTTTTTAAAAAAATGATGATGATAATTATGGCAAAATCCTGACAATCTAAAAAGGGAAAGGGGGGCTGGGGATATAGCTTAGTGGAAAAAGTGTCTGCCTGGCAAGTGCAAGGTCCTGAGTTCGATTCCCAGTACCAAAAAATAAATAAATAGGAAAAGGGAAGCTCACTTTCTAGGTGTAACCAGAATCAAACCCCTTACTTCTACACTCTTAATGAATTTCTTTTTTTTTTTTTTTTTGTGGATACCGGGGGTCGACCTCAGGACCTCGCGTGCCAGCAGGCACCCGTGCCGCTGAGCGATATCACCGGCCCTTTTCTTGTATGTGGGATCCGGGAGTCGAACTCGGGCCCTCGCGCTTGCCAGGCAGGCGCGTACGCCGTTGAGCCATCTCACCGGCCCCTTAATGAATTTCTGCCTCAGATTTTGCACCAGAAACACAGGGCCACAACCTGTCATTCTGCCAAGTGTGTGCAACCTGTCACTGATGGGTGGGGATGGCTGGCTTGCCTGGGCCACACTGAGTGAAAAGGAACTGTGTTGGGCCATGTATAAATTATAATATAGTTAACATATATAAGTAACAAATCTCGTTAATTTTTAGTATTTTTATTATAATGCAGGAGTGTCCAAACCATGGGCCACAGGCTAGACTCGCCTGAGTGAATGATCCCAGCTGAAACCACACTGAAGCATCCATCCAACATTAATCAGTATTTACTGCTTCAAGAAAGTTACTTTACACCATGACTTATTTGGACCTTTAATCCTCTTTCTGTCAAGCCCACAAGCTAACCAAGCAACCAGCAGTTATTAGTGAGGAAAAAAGTAATGAATGCCAATCCAGGTGGGGACTACCCTGCTGTGGACTTAGCTCTGCCTGGCATTCAAACCACTGTGACTCAACTCCAATAGTAGAAACCTAAGTGTGTGTGGTGAGGCAGCACCGGCCTCTTGGGTTCCAGACACACATTCGGGCTCATACTTAGTAAACAGGGCTGCTCTCCAGCCAATCAGAACATTCTGGAACACAAAACAAGCAAGACAGGCATTGCTTACCAAATGGCATCTCCTTTAAACAAATACTTGACCAAATCAGTTCCAAGAGGCATAAACAAGGACCTTATTCCCAGAAGCTCCGGGCTTCTCCCTGATTCCTTTGTTGTTTCCACAAGTCTCCCAGGCTCTCAACTTAAAACTCCATTTACAAGGGCAAAACTCTGCCCACAGAGAACCCTCTTGAGAATGGAACACCCCCCCACACTTTTGAGTTCTTTAAATTCTTTAATAAAGATAGTCTCTTCAGTTTTCTGATTCTAAAAGAAAAAGAAAAAAACCCTTATTATGTAGAGTACAGGAAGAAAAAGAACAAGAAATACAGGCCAGAGGGTCGAGCCTTACTCTGGAACTCTGAATACAGTCCCAGAAAGCCAGGAAAAGAGGGTCCAGGACTAGGCTCCTTTACCCAAAGCTGCACAAAGATGGGCCTCGTGTGCCAAGGCTTTGCGTAAGCGAAACCCTGGGGATGGTTGTGAGAGACCTGACATGTCTCACACCGCTGTCTCTCTCCTCTCCCCCACATCCCATCTTCAACTCTCCGTTCTTTGTCTTTTGTCTTAAACCTTTTTTGTCTTTCTTGTCAGTCTATTCACAGACTCAAACTCATCCTGGGCCCCTCCTCTGCACAAAGGACTTGTAAGGAAGACAAGTCTCTTTCATACACTGGGGAGAAGTTCTCCCATTTACCAGAAGGAGCAGCCATGGAGATGGGAAACAAGGTGCTGGGACTGAAGGAGCAAGGGGGCCACACTTTATTGTACCAGGAAGAAGATGCTGGGACAGGTGCCTGTGACCAGAATGCTGTGGTGAGGGACCAGACAGGGGAGGCCTCACAGTGGACTAGGTGAAAGGGCAGCAATCGGAGATAGGCACCAAAGAATACTAAGAGGGGGGCTGCAGATTACAGCTGGGGAGCATCAAATGGTGATCCTAAATCTTCTATTCCAGACCTCCGGAGAAGGAAGCCAGGCTAGCAGGCCACTGGCTACACCTTCCAACCTTACTCACTTGCCATCTATTCCCAACCCAGAGAGATCCTGTTAATAAAAGTCAGGGGGCAGGGAGCTCACAGAATAGGAAATATTTACAAATCAAATTACTGATAAGAGGCTCATATCCAGAATACAATCACCTCTGTATCTGCAGGTTCTACCTTTATGGATTTAACCAAGCACAGACAGAAAACATTCAGGAAAAAATTGCATCTGTACTGAACATATATAAACATTTCTGTCATTATCCCCTATGTGATATAGTGTAACTTGTATTTCCTTGATGAATGCTGATTTTGAACATCTTTTCATGTGCTTGTTGACCATCTGTATACCTTCTTTAGAGAAGCATCATCTAGAACAGCTCACAGATAATATAGTATAACAATTATTTATATAGCACTTATATTGTATTAGATATTAAAAGTAATTTAGAAATGATTTAAAGTATATGGGAGGGTGAACACAGGTTATATGCAAATACTGTGTCATTTTATAGAAGGGACCCAAGCATCTATGGATTTTGTTATCTGTGAGCTGTACTACATGATTCTATATAAATAACACTGACAACTCAACAACAGAAAATAAACATTCTAATTAAAAAATGGGCCAAGGACTTGAGTGGATGCTTCTCTAAAGAAGGTATACAAATGGTCAACAAGCACATGAAAAGATGTTCAAAATCAGCATTCATCAAGGAAATACAAGTTAAAAACTATGCTATCACCTCACAGCCTGGGATGGCTACTAATCAAAGGAAAACAGAAGTAGCAAGTGTGGGTGAGGATTTGAAGAAAACAGGAACACGTGTACACTGCTGGAGGGAATGTAAAAGGGTGGGGGCCTACTGAAGAAAATAGTAAAATGACTCATAAAATTAAACACAGATTTACCATATGATCCAGCAATTTTACTTTTTAAAAATTGTCAAATCTTTATATTTAAAGATAAATAGGGCCGGTGAGATGGCTCAGCGGCATAAGCGCCTGCCTGGCAAGCGCGAGGTCCTGAATTCGACTCCCGGAATCCACATACGAAAAAAGGGCCGGTGATATCGCTCAGTGGCATGGGCGCCTGCTGGCGTGCGAGGTCCTGAGGTCGACCCCTGGTACCCGCAAAAAAAAAAAAAAAAAAGTAAATATACTTAATATATTCACGTATTTTAAAACATAAGTAGGATCTTACAGTATTTGTTACAAAATTTGCTCCCCCTTTATTAGTATATGTTTGTGGAAATAAATACATTCATGATGGGGAGCAATTCTATTTAAGAGTATTAAAAGAACTGAAAGCAAATCTCAAGGAGATGTTTGTATATCCATGTTCCCAGAAACGTTAATCACACTAATCAAAAGGTAAAGCAACCCAAATATCCATCAGCAGAGAATGGGTAAATGCAGTATATACATACAATGGAATATTACTCAGCCTGGCAGAAAGGAGATTCTGTGGCATGTTACTGAAACAACGAAGACCCTTGAAGACACTATGCTAAGTGAAACAAGCCAGTCACAAAACCACAAATACTGTATGACTGCTTTTATAAGTGGTATCTGCAAAAGTTAACTTCACTGAAACGGAAAGTGGAAAGGCAGCTGCCAGGGACTAGGGAAAGAGGACAATGAAGACTTGTTTAATGGACATGGAGTTGCAGTTTCGCAAGGTGGAAAAAGTTCTGAGATCAGCTGCACATGAATGTACTTAACATTATTCAACTCTACAGTTAAATTTTATGTTATGTGTATTTTACCACAATTTAATAATAAAACAAAACACAAAACAGTTCACAGGACTTCTCTGCCTAAAATAAATGCTGACTCTTGCGGCTCACTTAGGAGTAAGGCCCTATAATTCCCTCAGGACCCAAGTTACCTGCCATACACCTACCTGGCCTCCCACTCTTCCACTTCCTATGACCCCCAGATATGCCAGCCCTCAGGACCTTTGCACCTGCTGTTCCCACTGCTTAGGATGCTGTTCTCCCAGAAATTCACCTGCCTCAAACCCTCGCATCTTTCCTGTCTTTATTCAAATGGCACCTTCTCAACAAGACTCTCCCTAACCACCCTCTCTTAAAACCACAGTGCACACATACCCACACGTGCACACACACACACACTTTCCACTCCCTTGTTTGCTATTTTTCTCAGTAGCACCAACTATCATCTAGCATACTTTGTAGTTACTTGTTACTAGAAGAAGTATAATATCTTCTCCCACTATAATATGACAACAGGAAGGGAGAAATGTTTTTCTGCTTTGTTCACTACTGTGCTTCCAGCCACTGGAAAAGCGTGAGGCATGGAGTGGATGCTCAATAAATACCTGTTGAATGAATCACAAAGAGTGAATACAGGTTAAATTTAGAAAGGCTGAGGGTAGCACAAATGTGGGGCTCACCAGCATTTGTGCAGAAGAAAGCAGAAGAGCTCAGTCAGGAGATCTCATGAGTGCCAGGAGGGAAGACTGCTCAAACATTAAATGTACATATAACAGCAGCACCAGAGAGCCCCAGGGCTCCAAACCACATCCCCAGCTGCTGAGGACACAACTGCCACCATCTGTCCCAGGGTTGGTCTCTATGCTCTAACTGCAGCCAAGGTCTGGATCAAACCTTCCTAAACGTCCTGTGCTCAGCAGAGCTGACTTGAAAGCTCTATGCTCCTGCCAAACCTGGCAGCCCTTCCCTGCATGGCAGGAACCACTCTACTCAGATGTCTGAGGACCCCAGCAACTCCACCCAAGGCCAAGGAGGGCTTCCTGCTCTGGAACATGGCACCGCACAGTGGAACATGAGCTATGGGCACTGCTCCACCCAAGTTCAAGTCCCAGGTACACCACTCACAGGTGTGAATCTGGGTGTGTGAAATTCCTATGCCCCATGAGCTGACAAGACCTGGCATGTAGCAGTACCTCAATGAAATGAGTTCCTATTTTTATTAGTCACGTTTGTATCCTCAGGACCAAGCTGAGGCTCTAATTTATAGGAGATATTCTGGAAAGTGAACGAATAAATAAATAAATGAAATAAAACAAGCAGTCTGGCTCCCCTCTCAGGAGCCAAGGCCTTTCAGCTCTCACTCTGAGCCTCACACAAGAAACACACCTGCTCCAGCTGCAGGAAGTCAAACCCAGCCACAGGGACACTGGGCTGACTTGGGAAGCCACACTTCAAAGCAGGTCTCAGGCTGCAACTTCTGCAGGCCTCAGGGTAGCTCAAGATCCAAAGGACCCCAACTGGATGGATGACATCTTATTCCCACAGCCAAGAGGTGCTGAGGCTTCCGTCCATGACTCAAGAACACCAGCTCCACCCCCACCACTCCAGATGTAGACAACCCATCTAAGGGATCTCCTTCCAGGCATCCCTCCAGACAGGCTGTAGGAAACAGCAGTATTCAGACCCCTGCAAGGAACCCTTCCTAACTCACTGAGAAGACCTATTGGGTGCCCTGACTCAAGCCACCATTCACCTTCAGGAAAAGTTCATTTTTTTAATGTCACATACAAACACAGGTGTCTTCACATCAGTCACTTAACATAATCAACTGCCTGGTTCCCAAGAAGGTATGCAAATTTTCATAACCTCCAAATCCAGCTCCAAGTTCACTTTAACAATAGCTGACTGATTACTGAATGTCTATCATATATGTACTGGGCCCTGTGTGATGTAGCAATAAAATCACATAGCAATCTAAAGAAGTAGGCACTGTTATGATCTCTACTTAGATGGCTGGAAAAATTGAGGCTCAGAGATCTACTGGAACTTCCCCAAAGTCACACACATGGGAAGCAAGAGGACCTGAGATGCAAACCCAGGGGAGTGTGACTCCTTATCAGCCCACCTAAGAGGCTCTCCTGGCAGAATCTTATGGACATGATCCCAGATCACAACCATAAACTTCAGCAAAGCTGGGCTAGGTATGAGTGCTAGCTGCTATTTCTTGCTCATGTCAGACTGGTCTTTGTAAGCTGGCCTCAGCCAGGTGGACCAGCTTGTGTATCAGCTTTCCTGGGTCCTGGATGAGCAGCAAGTGTACACTGGCCAGTACAGAGGCGAAGCTACAGTTCTGACTCTGCATGTTCTGCATGGAAAGAACAGAATGGTTCCTTTGAGGTTATGTCTTCACAGACCTACACATATGAGTGAGGGCTCAGTCCCTTCATGCCTAGGGCAGGTATGACAGCAAAGAGATCCTTGGACATTTACAAAAAGGGTGAGGCCGGTGCAAAGTGAAGAACGGTGCTGTGTTAAGAACGCTTTTTATAGGCTTCATCAAAGGAACACTCACAAAACTAGAGATTCTGCACGATGGAGCATTGGGAAAGTGTTTGGTGGCCTTTGGTCACATGGCATCACCTCCATCCAGTGTCAGCTTACTACTCAGCCTGCCCTCCAGGGCCAGGAGAATTTAATACAGCAGAAGTCTATTAAACCAACACCTGTTTAAGACTTCAAAAATAAAATCAGTCTTCAAAGGTAGACAGCAGGCCAGATAAGTCTCCCTGCTTGGCTACATTTTCAGAGCCAATGTTAACTTAGACAATAAAACAGACAGAGGCATTTGAAACCCACACTTAAAACTCTTTATCATAAGTGACTGTTCCACTATGGTTCTGTGAAAGCCTGGTTTATAAGGTATTCCCATTAGTACTGGAAAAGATCTCATGTCACAGATAAACAGCCAGGAAGAGAGGGTGAGGAGATCAAAGGCAGAAGGGCGAGATGGGTCAACTAGATAATTTTTGTTTCCTGAAATTATGAACCTATTGTCTACACCAAGAATCAGCAAATTTATTCTATAATGTGAAAAATGATAAATATTTTAGGTTCCTGGGTCATATGGTCACTGTTACAACAAATCAACTCTGCTGCTGTAGTCCCAAAGCAGCCACAGATCACATGTAAATGATCAGTGCAGTTGTATTCCTCTAAAATTTTAACTTACTAAAATAAGCAAAGGGCCAGGATTTGCTATTCCTGTTAATATCATGGCAACCAGTTTGGGTTTCTGGGGACAGAGACCCAGATTCTAATTCTAGCCCTGATGCAATTTTGGAAGTGTGGATAAACCACTGTTTCTCTTTCTGGCTTAACCATCTGCAAAATGGGGCTAAATATTTCTCTACAGGAGAGGAAAAAACCCCGCCATTCTCCCTTCGGTGCTCCATGTCAGACATCACTAATCACAATCTTTTCTGCCAATGTATTTTCTACCTCTTCAAAAAGTGAAACAGAACTCAAGTCTACATTGTTATGCTCCTCAAAGATGATCCAGGTTACTCTCTGGAGCCAGTAGAGCTAAGTGGGCAAAGAGGACTATCTTACAGAACACAGAGGTCCACACACTGTACACCCTCCCTTTTTTTAGTTCTGCCAATTACTCTGAAACATATTGAAGCTGGCTAACTCACCAGCCCCACCACGTAGGCTGGGATGACCTTTGACTCTTCCAAACTTTACGGTGACTATCCACTTTTTGAGTATGGACTCTAACCAGAAATAACACCTCTCCCATCATTTTAATTATTTAACAAGTTAGCAAAATCCAAGTTATAGCTCTCTGCTTCACCTAGACCTCTGGCTAAAACATATGCATTCACACAATCTAGCCCTGGAATGGAAAAAATTCTTTAACATACTTGCCACACACACACACACACACACACACACACACACACCACTTCGACCCCTACTTGCCACCATTCCCCACAGTGATCCTGGCAGACACAGTTAATAAAACCTAACATCCTGACAGCTCTGATACCCACAGCACTTTGCTCATCATGGTGCTGCTCCACAGTTCTCACTAAGACTGCATCATAGCACATAACCTACTGCCCACCCACAGCAGGCGCTCAAAGTTCTGATCAAAATGGTGGAGGGAGCGGACACAGTAGCGCATATGTATAATCCCAGCTATTTGGGAGGCTTAGGCAGGAGAATTCCAAGTTCGAGGCCATCCTGGACAACTTAGACTAAAATAAAATAAAAAATAAAAAAGACTAGGAATGTGGCTCAGTTGTAAAACACCCCTGGATTGAAGGCTTACCCGCAACCATACCTACCATGTGGGGATATCATGTGGAACCCAATGTGAGTGCAAAATTCAGTACAGGGCAGAGCAGCCCTGATGCCTACCCCAAGAACACAATAAAGGTGACGAGTTCTCCTTTGTTTAAAAAAAAAAAAAAAAAGACAGTGCCATCAGGCAGGCCATATGGCCAAGTGTTGACAGTTGTTTTGTTTGCAAACATTTTCACTGAAGTATAGAAGTTATACTTAAAGTATATAAATTACATGTGCAGAGTTCTATTTTCTACAAAAGGTATACACCACTGCTGAGGGAGAACACCATAAGAACCCCAGATGTGTCAATCGTCCTGTTAGCTTCCCAGTTGTTATTCTCCCCAAACCAAAAGGAACTTCTACTTTCTACTCTCCATGATTAATGCTGCCTATTTTTGTGTCTTATTACATGAAACTGTTCTGTGTCTACTGTATCTGTCTACCGTCACCCAATATTATGTTTATGAAATCTACCCATGTTGTGGCATTAGCAGGAGTGAATTCTTTTCTATTGCAGTATAATATTTCTATTGAAGAAATATATAGCAATTTAGTTTTTCATCCCACTGCTGATGAACAGTGAGTTATTCCCTGTTTGGGCTACTATAAAAAAATGACAGCTGTGAATGTGGACGAGTATTGCACAGGCGCCTTTTGGTGCAAATGTACATGCTTTTCTGGTAGGCATGCAAGGACCAGGCACAGCACTGTTACACAGGTCACTGAGTACACATGTGATCAGCCTCACTAGACACTGGTAGTGTTTCTTTTAAACCAAATTCCTCAGAGTTGAAATGCAACTGAAAAACCACTTGATCCAAGTGCTGTTTTCATCTGACCACATTCTCAGATGCCACCACCCTCAGAAGTCCCTTTTCCTGCACACCCCAATAAAAAGCATCAGGAATATAGCCTGAGGGCACATAACATGGCCAGGCTCAAATCTAATCTTGTTCAGATGTCAAACAGAATTATTTTATTGTAAAGAAGGACTTAGTAGGCAACAAAATAATGATGATAATAATTCTAAGACCCAGCAAGAATAACATCAAGACCACCACCCATGTGCAAACTTGAAAAGGAGATTTTTAAATGAATGAATGGAGAAGAGTTTTCCTAAGCCAATTTTGAAGAAAAGTTTTTCTTCTCAAAATGACGATCAAAAGCATCACCCTCGGGCCGGTGAGATGGCTCAGCGGCTTAAGCGCCTGCCTGGCAAGCGCGAGGGCCCGAGTTCGACTCCCGGATCCCACATACGAAAAAGGGGCCGGTGATATCGCTCAGCGGCACGGGCGCCTGCTGGCGCGCGAGGTCCTGAGGTCGACCCCCTGGTACCCACCAAAAAAAAATAAATAAATAAAAGCATCACCCTCACCATCTTGCTTTATGTCCATCTTCTTAAAAATGAAAACTAAAACCATCTGTTCCACTGCATAAATTGATAATCTGCTTGAAGAAACCAGTGTCTCACAAGAAACGGCCCAGCCAGGATAATTTGCTGGACAGGAAATGAGAATCAGAATAAGCAGGTCTCTCTTGCTCACTCACTCCCTCTTTCCTCTGCTGCTGGTGAATCACCAGTTCCCTGGGGAATTTTGGCAGATTCTCAGCCTGGCTGCAGATGACGTTCCGGATCTGTTTATTCAGGTGGAGATCGGATAAAAAACAAGAGCAGCCCAGTGGCTGGATAAACAGCCTTCACCAGGCGGGGTCAACCCCTCTGAAGGCAGGAGTGGGCTGTGTCAGCCAACCTCCCAACCCATTCACTTCCTTTAGGGTCACTGTGCCTTTGGGGTCTTCAACAGATAGTTCCCATTAACTCCTTGCATGGGAGACCTGATGTCCCGATCCCCATGGGAGTGCACGGTCCCAGGGACTCCACTGCAGCAGATCCCACTTAGTTCTCCCATGCATCTGCTTCTATCTATTGAGGTGGATGCCTCAAGTCCAAAATGAAGAAATCTACTGACAATCAAAAAGCAGCCACCATTGTTCTGTGAAGTCCAAAGTGATGCAGATCATCAGGATCCAATCCACGCTATCAGAATATTTCTGCATTTCCTTTTAACAAACACACACACACACACCCACACCCACACGCCCCTACAGTAATGGACATTATTGAGTGAAAGAAGCCTATCTGAAAAGATGGTTTTATGATTCCAGATCAGACATTCTGGGAAAGGTTAAGACTACTGGAGAAAGTTTAAAGATCAGTAGTTGTCAGGGTGTAGGGTGGAAAAAGAGATGGATATGGGGTACACAGAAGATTTGCAGGGCAGTGAAACTTCTGTGATGGTGGGTGTATGTCATTATACATTAGTCAAACCCACAGAACATACAACACCAAGAATGAACCCTAATGTAAACCGTGTACTATAGTTAGAAATAATGTATGAGTATCATTTCATCCGTCAGTGGTAATCAATGTACTACTCTAAGGCAAAATGTTAATAATAGAGCAAACATAATCCTAGTACTCCGGGAGGCTGAGCCTGGGACATTACAAGTTCAAGCTCAGCCTGGGAAATTAAGCAGTTTAGTGAGACCCTGTCTCAAAATTTAAAAAAAGGGGGGGGGGGCTGGAGACCTAGTTCAGTGTGAAGTCCCTGGGTTCATTCCTCAATACCAAAAACAAACAAACAAACAAGAAAATAAAACACAGGGCCCACAAAAATGGTGTAAAGACAGAGAGAGGGTGAGGGAGGGAATGTAGTAATTCTGTATTTTCTGCTCAATTTTTTCTGTAAATCTGAAATTGCTCTAAAAGTATATGAACTGAAAACAAAACAGAACCTCCTCAAATATGAAGCAGTCAATAGGATGTATGCTGAACTCTGGCTGAGATTTTCAGCTCATCTTTATTTACTGCTATATCCTTGGCACCCAGGAAAAAAAAAAGTTGAGACTAGCAAAGGTGCTCAATTGGTATCTATTGAGTACACAATGAATTATAACTTCAGTTCAATTTCCTGAAGGTTATTCAGGAAAAGAGAATGGCAAGATACCATCCTGTTAAAAACTTTTAGGAAGAAAAAAACTTAAAAGTATATAAAGTTAACTTTCTTTCTTAGATAGTGAAGCTGAGAGATTGACACTAGAATTGGATCTGAGTTACTTATGCATTTCCCAAGTCCTATTTAACCCCAAACACTACCTTTCATGGAAGAGCCAGGTCTGCTTGCCTGACATTATTCCTGGCCCCAGCCCTGAGAGGCAGCTTCACCCCTCTGAGTTCCATCTCTCAGCACCTCCCTGCTCCTGCCTTGGGAGTTCCAAGTAGTCACTGCTGATCCAGGGCCTCTTGGTGCAAGCCACATCTGGGCCACACATCCTGATGAGAGAAACTGAGCTATCCTAATACTGGCAGGGACTTCTAAGGGCTTAAGGAGTCCCTTCTGTGCCTGGAGGGAGGGAATTTGTCCTGGCATCTGGGTGGGGCAAAGAGGTACCAAGTTGAGTCAGGAGACAGAAAGCCAGGTTCCCATCTATGTATGGGTACCTTTGGGTCACAAAAGCCAGAAGTGTTTATCCTTTGTGGTCAGGGCAATATGGCCACCTCATGATCACTCAGCTTTACTGCCCCCTAAATGAGCTGATATATCACTTCTATTGCTCTCCTTTTGTTTCCCTTTTCCTGGCGACATGCTACCTTTACACACTACAGCACACTGGTAGTGTTCCTCTTGGCCACACAGACAAACCTGCACAAGGCCTCAGCCCTCACAGATGCCAGGCCAGCCTGGGGGGTCAGTGTATCAGCACTGTCCAATTCAGCGGCACCACCAACCCCACACAACCAAAGGTCTGGGAGTACTGCACAGCTGACCTGGCCCCCCCGAGCTCTCACTAGAGCAAGCCCAAGTTCACTCTCATCACAACTGTCAAGGTGTGTGTCCATGCCTGTTTCACTCTATTCCTTGAGGAAAGAGGAAAGGACCCCCACACACAACAAGCTAGTGGCATGCATTTATCCATACTCCAGCTGAGCTGCTGCTGCTGGCCAAGAAAAGTGGGCAAGGCAGAAGATGGCAGCAACCAAGAACAAGGCAGGGAGCGGACCCCTTACGGCCAGCAATAAACCCCAATAATCCTGACTAAGGAGCTGCCGTGAGTTCTGTCCCTCTAAGGAAGACTTGCCGCACTGGAGGGGTAGGTAGGAAAGACCCCAATCCTGGGAATGGACGACGATGGTGCCACTGTGCTTTGCACTGCCCCGAAGTTCACAAAGGCTGGTCAGAAACTGGGAGGGGTCACCAGGAGTCCATGAATTCATGAAACCACCAATGACCTCATTACAAATCCCTGTGGCTGCCTTTCTGTGTCAGCTCAGGCATGGCACATACCCAAGAAAATGTCCAAACCTCTGTGCTGAACTGAAGAGATACAGCTGATCAATGTGCAATGAAGGTCTAGGTAGGAGAAAGGGTAGGAAACACTATGTGTGGCTCTCTTGCATATTATTTTAATGTGCTTGTCAATTAGGTAAATAAATGTATAGGGCAGGTACTGTGAACTTAAGACATGGGACTGTGGGACTTGATCCCTGCATGGGGCAGTGGCCCAGGCTGGCCTCAGGCTTTCCTCACCTGTTCTCCCGAGGCACATGAGGATACTGCACGTACAGGTTGTCTTCATTGAACCTTGCACCCTAACGTCTCCTGGCAGAAGAGTTTGCTCCAGGTGGTGACAACTTCAAAGAGGCTTTGTAGCTAGAGCCCGGGATGGAGCCCTGGGGCTTCTGCAGCTGCCAGGAAATGGTTCCAATGCCAGAGTTACTGCACAGGGCACTGGAACTTCCAAGGCAGCTTCCCCTTGCTCCTCCTGCCATAAAGGAGGCATCCTATCTCTGTTCTTTCCTTCTCAGTAGAAAGGGCAGCAAGAGCAACAGTAGCTTTCGCACCAGAACATTCTGCTGGTGCTTACCGGCAGCCAGGCTCTCTAGCCTGGCTCCTCATAGGCATGACCTCATTTAACCCTCCTGACCACCCAGAGAAGGCTACTACTACCACCTCATTTCACTGATTGAGATGCTGAGGTACAGAAGACTAACTAACTTGCTGAAGGATACAAAGCAAGAAGCAGAGCAGCTAGGACTGGACCCCAGAACGTGAACACACCCCACACTCCTCCTTGGGACATGGAACTGCCTCATGATGGAAGCAAGCAGAAGAATCCCTGGGGAAAAGAGCTTCTCTGGAGAGTACCTTGTACCTCTCCTTGGCATACAGCAGGAAGAACTGTCCCCCACACTGGGCCACACCATGTGATGAAACAGAGGCAGATCTGTCTCTGCAGACGCAGTGTGTGGGTGGGGGAGGATCCTGCTGTGAGCCCCTGCACATCTCCCTCGCACCCCCTTGGGGGGCCTACACCCCTGCTCACTCTCTCATGTGGTCTTCCTCGGCCCTCAGCCCACAGTATGTCAACACGCAGTTACTGCAGGGCCTAGCAGACCTCCCTTATTTATACTAAAAATGACTGGGGGGGTCAGCTTTCCCATCTCTACATTGGTAAGCAGAGGGACTCTTATTTCCTCAAGCAACAAGTAAGACAGGACAGGTCACTGATTCTCCAGGGGGAAGAAACTTGCCCACCCACTGCTGTCCAGCCCAGAATGCCAAACAAAGGACCTCAAAACTGAGGCTCAGAAAGGTTAACATCCTGGTTAGGAGTTGCCAAGCTACGTAGGATGTGAGCCCAGGGCTGTTCTGTGGAGCAACAAAGGCAGAAGCAGCCAGATTAGACATTCTGGACTAAAAGAGGGGACTGAGGGTGCTGGGGAGCTCCTGAAATTTCCTTGGGGCCACAAAGGGCCTTTTGCCTCTGCCTGACACTGGCACATTGCTGAGATTCACATGCCAGCTTCCTGACAGCCCTGCAGTTCCAGGCAAAGGAGGAAGCTGTTTCAGCATTTGGCTATATTTTCCAAGACAAGATCCTCCCCACTCTGGGGAATGATACTACTGATGTCCCTTTAAAAATAAAACCAGGTCTGTTTCCTGTCCCATCTGCAAGACTTCTGATTTCCTGATCATATGATTTAGGGTATCTCTTACCAAGAAGTTTCCCAAGCCTTTCAGCATATGATCTGGCTACACTCAGGAAGAGTTAAGGATGTGTATGAGTGGCATTAAGAAGCTGGCCTTTTAATGCAGTCCTTATCCACCCCAAAGATGATAAGACCTGCCATAAACATCAAAGTGGCACTGCAGCCAGCACTACTGCTGTGCACCCAGAACCACCTGTACCCATGTTTGTCTGTTCTGTGTTCCAACAATACCCAAGACTTGTTCTGTTTCTTTCCTGGAACCACATGCTTTTTCTTCTGTTTCGGGCTTTTAAAAACACGTCATCATGGACTTAAATGCAAAAGGTAAAACAGCAAAACTTCTAGGAAAAAACACAGAAGATCTCTTCAATCTAGAGCTAATCAAAGTTCTTAGATTTCACCTTAAAGCATAATCCATAAGAGGAAAAATTAACACACTGTATTTTATCCCCCAAATTAAAAATGTTCATTCTGAGAATGACCCTGTTAAATGAAATTACGATGTACAGACCAAGAGAAAATATTTTAAAACCATACAACCAGTAAAGAACTACTATGAAGAATATGTGAAGAACTCACAGAACTCAAACAGCAAAAAATAAAATATACAGTTAGAAAATGGGCAATAATCGTGAACAGACATTTCACCAAAAAGAACCTACAGATGGCAAATAAGTACATGAAAAAATGTTCAACATCACTGGCTAGAGAAATGCAAATTAAAACCACAATGAGCTCTAACTACATACCTATCAGAATGGCTAAAATTCAAAAGTATACCAAGAAATGCTGGGCAGAATGAGGAACAACTGGATTATTCACATGTTGCTTATATGAATATAAAATGGTATGGGGCCAGGGATATAGCTCAGTGGCACAGCACCTGCCTGGCAAGTGCGAAGTCGTGAGTTCAATTTCTGGTACCCCCCCCAAAAAAAAGGTATAGCCATTCTGGAAGAGTCCAGCAGTCTTTTAAAACACTGAACATGCAGCTATCATGCAACTCATTAACTGTACTCCTGGGCATTTATCTTAAAGAAATGAAAATTTATGATCATAGCAAAACTTTAAAATGTTCGTAATAGCTTTATTCCTAACAGGCCCAATCTGGAAACCTCCCAGCTCCCTCTCAATGGATGAGTGGTTAAACAAAGAATGTTAAGCCCATATCATGTATTATGACCCTCAAATAAAATGGAATAAACTCTCACAACAACCTACATGAACCTCCAAAGAATTAACACTGAGTGAAAAAAGCCAACCCGCAAAACATATATATATTGTATGAATCCACTTACATAACACTTTTTAAATGAAAAAAGTACAAATTTGAAAAACAGATTAGCAAGTCACCAAGGGCATTGGGGGCAGAAAAGAAACAGGTGTGACCATAAAAGGGCAACATGAGGGATCTTGGTGGTGATGGAAATGTTTTCTGTCTTGACTATATCAATGTCAATATCCTAGTTATGAAGTTTTACAAGATATCACCACTGGGGAAACTGGATCAAGGATATGCAGGGGTCTCTATTATTTTTACATGTCAACCAATAGTTACTCCAAAGTAAAAAGTTTAATTACAATAACAAAAAATGTCATGGTATCCATGGTAGAATCAGACAGAAGGCCTGCAGGATTTCAGAGTGCAATCAATTGTCCTGCTACTTTATCTGGTCTCCAGCTTCTACTTCAAATCCACATGGTATCACTCAGTTCTCAGAGCCAAGCACAGAGCACCGCAGAGACACCCAGGGATACATATGAACTGTTCACTTTCCACCCAGTGGCAAGGGAAGGGGTTGACTTTCAGAGACAAAAGTGCTGCTGATAAAGCTTAGGACAGCTAGTGTGGCCTTTGCCTGCCATTAGGGGCTGGCATCCAGCCCTGTGTCCTCTCCTGCCACCTGGCAAGGAGGAGAGATTGCTGGATGTCCATACCCCAAAAGTGGCAGACACAAGCTACCAAGTAACAGATTCTCAAAATGTCATCTCTAAGACTAGTAGTATTCCATGAAAAAGAGTTCTGGGCCTAATCAAGTTTGGGAATGGGTACATATACTCTCTACCACCTTTTGCAGACTTCCTCTGCAGTGTGGCATAGGGAAGGTACTAATGAGCACACCGAGGACGATAATTCATTACGCTTCATTCAGCATTAGCTAATAAACTTGCTAAACTCCAATACCCTTTCTTCATGAACCAGGCAGCTCAGTCTGTATGGGCAACAGCACACTTCAGTCTCTCATCAGAGGTCTCACGGCAGCCGGAGACACACAGTGCGGGGCTCCGAGGGCCTGGTGCAGCTTGCGGATGAACCCACACGTGATAGGCCTACACGGAGGATCCCTGGGGAGTTCCTAACCAAGGCAAAAGTAACATTCAAGGACAGGCATTTAGAGAATGGTAGTAGTACTTGTCCCTGGCCAGGGTAGGGGTGGGGTGAATTTTACCATTCTCCAGGTCAGCCAAAGAAAACAAATGTAACAGAGCTATGATGAAATTATCTCAGGAACAGTTACTCTGCTACAGCTGCTCAAAATGAGCATTAGGATATTAAAGGTTCTGACATGTCCTGTAGCCAAGGTGCCTGCCTTTAACTCAAGGCACCTACTGACATCTCTAATCCCAAATGTTCTCTGATGTAATTTTTGATTCAGACTGCTGTGCCTCCCCCATTTTCCCTTAATCTTGGAGGGAGAAAAGGTGGTGTCTTCTAGTGTGGGCTGAACACCTAGAAGGAATGGCAGTAATTCTCCACCTGCGCTTCAGGAAAAGCCTTTCCTCTAACCATTTGCTGGCGCTTGAACAGGTGAGCGAAGATCAGACAGCCTTTCTCAGACTCACCCATGCCAGGGTAAGGGCATTTCTTATTTAAGCAAACTGAGGCTTGAGAAGCTGCTGCCAGAAAGGAGCAGAATAAGGATTCACAGGCATACACTGGAACCCCCAGGCCGTACCACTCCTCTCTCAGTCATTTTGCCCCCAGTGGCAGGTGCAACTACTACTACTTCTCCCCCTTCACCCTGCCAAGGTTTTCAATAAATCAAGGAAAGCAAGTCCTATTTCTTGGCTGAAAAGAGCTATGTTCTCCAGGTCCCCTCAACAGAGCATTCTGTACTGTCCTGTCCCAAGCTGGTCCCTTCACCATGACAATAAATGCCTGAAATTAACCAATACTGTTCCATGATCCACAATTACTTAATCTTAAGATTGCCTATTTATTTACTATATTGTTTTGTTTTATCTTGTGTGTTAGGGATGGAACCCAGGGCCTCGTGCATGCTAGGTAAGTACTCTACCACTGAGCTGTATTCCCAATCCTCAAGTTTATTCTTTTATTCACATGTTTCGATACATATCATGGGCAGCTGCTGTGAGAAAAAGATGGATATGGCCACTGCATCACTGCCCCTCACCCCACCCACAAAGGCCCACAAAGTACACTGAGTGGCAGAGAAAGATGCAGATAGGATGGGTATTTTCTCACACAGGAATATGGCATCACTGGGGGAGGAGGTCAGGAGAGGGACAGCCATTCCACATCAAAGTGACAAGACAAACAGGCATAGGACTCAGAAACCCAGTCAGTATGGGGTTTTCATTCTGTACAGTTTGATGTAAAGTTTGAGACAGGACATGATGAAAGACCAGGCAGAAATGCAGCCAGGGCCAGCTGTGAAAGAGTGGGATTTTATCCACAGATGAGGGGAGGCCATGAAAGGGTCCTTCATTCATTTCTTCATCAAATACTTCTGATGTGACAAAGGTAAGTCAGGTTTTTCACTGGGCAGCAGTTGTGGAGTAGGATGGGATGAGATTAGATAGTGCTTTCAAGAGGGAACTAAGAGGAAAAGAAAGGCCAAGTCTGGATACTTTAAGGGCCACACAGCCTAGAGGGCCCCCATATACAGAAAAATTGCATGTCTCCTATTCGGCAGTGGATCAGAAGGGCTGGCTAGGATCACTTACATCGCTCCAAAAAGACTTCCCAACATGGACCACGGGCTCAGCTGGCCCCTTTATAGAACCCACAAGCATGTGAGCCGCCTCTAGCAGGAACCCAAGGTCCCACAAGTGGGCCACCAGAAACAGCAGTTCTCCACTAGAGATGAAAGTCTGTTCAAAGAACAGAGACCCTAGGCCCATGGGCATGGAAGCAGCCACAGGTACTCTTAACCTGAGTTAAGTACTGCTGATGCAGAATCAGCCCCTTTCCTTACAAATTAGATAAGAGAAACCCAAAGAGGAGCTGTGTTTATGAAAGATGTTCAGTCCAGGCTGAATCAGGACAAGAGGCCAAGGCTGATGCTTGGTCCTCTCTGTGCACTATCAATGCTAACAAGAGGGCAGCACCCGCACACTCCAGAAAGGATGCTTCCTCCCCATGCTCAGGATATCCGGCACCCACCACCTCAATACACACTGACCATGGGGCCAGACAAGAGGACAGTGAGGAGCCTTCTCCTTCCAGGGGAGAAATCACTCAGGACACCCTAACATTCTGTTCCAAGTGAGAAAAGAACACACCAATGTTCTGTACTGAAACGCCTGCCATGGGGCACTCTGGGTCTCATCAATGTGCCAATTCCTTAAGCATTCTGAGGCCACTGAGATCGGATTTATTCAGGAAGCTGAACTGATGCCACAATGCAATACCTGTGTGCTGAATCCATTTCCTTTGACCATGGACTGAATCTCTCAGGGCCCAGAGCTGTCTTCTAAGGAACAGGGTTATAAAGACGGGCATGGACACCTACTTGGAACCATGCAACTGCTAGAGAATCACCCAATCACAGTTCGTGTTAACACATTTTCAAGAATACAACAGAGAGAAGCCAGGTCAGCCTGGCCTATGAAGGCAGCAGGTGGTGAAAGGGTTCATCATGGCTGTCAGCAAGGCCATGGATAAGGGACCTGGAGAAACTGCACCTCCAGCCCACAGTGCCCATCTTTCTTTCTCAACAGGCCAGCACTTGTTCTTACATGAACCAAACAACAAAGCAGAGAGGTGAAAAAAACTTCACTGTACATGTAGATAACTACTGCTTTCCACTTATACAAAATATACCTGATTTGGAGAAAAAGTCACATTGTAAAGATCCAAGGGGAAATTTTCTCTTATTTCCAAAGTTCTAATGCTTTTGAATAAATATAAAGGAAAAAGTATTTTAAAAACTTGAAATAAATATGTTTTGCCTGTTGTCTTATTACAAAAGTTTTTTTTCACCATATGGGCCTTGTGTGGAATGCAAATCGGAGTGAGTGGGCTACCTTTGGGGTGGGAAGAGATAACCCACAACAAGGGGTGAATCCAAGGTCTGTTTTGTGATCATCAAATGACATGGTCAGGTCTAATCATACCAAACACCCTTCCCCAACACCACAAAAGCTAGTTCCTAGTCATTTCAACTGGTAACTAGGAACCCCAGAATCCTAAGTGCTAAACTGAAGAGCAGCTTTAGTATCTCCTCTACCAGGTCAGAAAAAGAAATAAGTGGAGAAGTACTTTAAATGAAAGGTCAGAGAGAGGAGGAGAAAAGAGAGTAACACTATCTTTTTTATCTGCAATTACCCAGCTTATTGTTTATTAAAACTTGGCTGCACACTGAAATGACCTGGAAAAAGTTAAAAAATAAATAAAAACTCCAATATCTGGGCTCGAGGCTGGTCCTGGCCCTCACACACCTGCAACCTAAAGTCTGACTTAATTGCTCTGGATTTTAAAGTTCTTCAGGTCATTCTATGATGCAGCCAAAATGAAAGCCACTGCTTAAACACTAGCTTAAGACACTTTCGCTGTCTGCTGTGCCTGCCTACCCCAGGTAGAGGACCAGTCAATGAGAAAAGAGAAGGGAACATCAATTCTAGTGCTGTATGCTATAGCTCCTATAAAAGGAATGAATATATGGCAAAGTTAAGCACTTAGGCACACACACACACACACACACACACACAGGAATTTTTGTATGAATTTCATCTGGTTCACGAGAGTGAGCCACAGGAATATCTGCAAGTAAGATTGTGTTTAGAGCATGTACCCCTGCCTTGATATCAGGCCTCTTGGTTCAGGGAAGAACACAGCAAAACCTTTCAGAGCAGAGCTCCAACAGCAAGCCCACCTGGCCCATACCTGAGCTCAATGTACAGTTGTCAGGGTTAACGAGCTGTCCCACACCTGGTGTACATTCACTATACCCCAAACACTGTATTGAGGACACGTGTTGTCTAGTTAATACTAACAACCACTTTTCCTGCAAACATTTTATAAAAACACTGAGGCCTGAAAGAACCTACCCAGGTGGTATGGTAAGGGCAGGACAGAAGCAGGACTCCAACCCTGATTCACAGACACAAGCCCTCTCTGGCCACCATGCCCCATGAAGCCCGCAGGACACCAGTCAGAGTAAGGTGCAGATCTGGCTTTACCTGTCTTTATCCTACTGCTATGTAGGGAAGGAGCCCAGGTATCTGCAAACTAACTTTCGGGCAGCCCTCTCCCACATTCAAATGCTTCTTAGCTCCCCAGACAATGCCTGGACATAGCTGAGCAGAAGGGAGGGGCCCCATAGAGCACACTGGAGCGCAACAGCCTGCAGCCTTCACAGCACACTTTCATCTCTCGGCTGGAGGAGCTGAGAAGAGAAAACCACAAACTGGCACCTCTACCTCAGCTGTTTGGGTCTGAAAGATGTCCAGGAAGTGAGGACACTACAGAGGAATCTGCCTTGAAGTGATGTCTTTGAGGGCAGGTCGCCACTATCTTCAAATCTGCTGGCACAATTGAACAACAAGTTTGGGCTCTGCTGAGACCTGACAACAAGATTACTTTCCTCTGTACACTTAACAGATGGCTGATCATTAATAGCTTGGAATAATCAACTCGCTTGGAATAGCCAACTTCCGTGTGACTGGGGGGGGGTGGTCAGTGTCAGTCTGATCTGCAGTCTGCCCAAAATAAGCTCACTGGGAGGTCAAAAAGAGACTTGTAAAGCAAGGACACTTTTGGAGGATGTTTGCTGACTTTTCCTAGGCAGAAGCTTCTCACTCCGCACCCCAAAGCAACATCTAACCCTTGAGCCCACAAGTCTGAAGTGTTCCTTGCCTAAGACAATTTGGTAATTCACCACTGGCCAAGACAAAACCCTCCCAGATTCCTAGACCCCAAACAATGAGCATAAGCTCCAGAGATAGAGAGACATAAGATCAGGTCCCATCTTTGTCACTTCCTAGCTCTGTGACCTCAAGGAACTTACTTGCCTTCTCTGCACTTCAGATGTCTCACAAGACCACAGAACTAATACTGTAAGAAAAGGCCCAGGAAGGCACACAGAACAATGCCTATCAATGACAGTATTCCTCATCAGCTGTCACATTGGTTTCACATCTCAACCATATGAGATTGGCAACATTTGATCATTTCCGCACTACAAAAATGGCCACTTCATACAATTCAATATACTAAGTAAACTATCCTATCTTTACAAACCCTTGCCTCTGCACAAAATGAATCTAGCATTCCCTATATATTGCCCAACAATGACAGGCCTTCTGAAAGAAAAGCCCCGCATAAATGCAAACACATTTCTTCCACTTGGGCTGTAAAAGCTGAAAATGGCTCCCAGGTGTGAGCAGACACAATAGGCCCTGCCTTCTTTCCAAGGTCACCACACAGGTCAAAGTCAAGCCAGCCATTTTCGGATTAGGTGCATATGCACATGAGTCTTCCCCAGTGGTAACTGGATTACAGAAGCCACCTGCAGGAAGTAGGGAGGGGGAGGAGGAGGAGGAAATGGTCCCAGTTGGAATAAGACTGTTGATATGGGCAGGAGCCAGGCACTTTCACACAGGAGATTGTGCAAGGAGAAAGCTGCTCTGTATTTCCCGAGTCTGTTTCACAGAGTCCTGGAGGGTTTTCAGCACCCACCACTGGAAGGAGACACACTTCCCCTCCAAGTCCATCCGCTGCTTCCCCAGCATTGGAGTCCTTGGACTGAATTTAAAGCTTGCATAGTCATCAAGAAAAATGAGAGAGGGTAAGGGAGGTGAAGCACCCAACAAAATTCTCAGCCACAAAATTTAAGCTACTGAGTTCACAAAACAGGCAGTGACCTCCATGACCATATTCCAATTCCATGGCTATCCCTCTCCTCGGTCCCCCAGCCCTGCAGCTGGGGCTCCCTTCATCTCTCAGCAAATAACTTGCAGATGTACCTCTCATCTGGCTGGCTAACCACCCCTACTCTCAAAGAAAGTGGGTGGGAAGGAAGGGAAAGAGAAGGAAAATGACAAGTCAGGACTGTGTGTGTAACTTGGCAGGCTCAGAGGAGGCCACAGTGGCTCCTTTCCCAGTGAAAGGCGCACTCTGACAGGGCAAAAGGACGTCTGTGCTATAGAATCCCTGGGAAGTTTCCGGGACAGAGAGCTGCTTTCTTTGTAAACTCAGTGTTTAATTTTCTATTCTGGGCCTCATTGGTGGTATCTAGCATCAGATGAGGCTGCAGTTCTAAGAACCACGAGTCCTGCTCTGCCTTCCAACAGAAGCTTGCTGGCTTTCATAGCAGCCTGCCTGTTGACAAAGGAAAAGCAGGGAGGGCAAACTGGCCCCCAAATGGAACGAGGCCTGTCCTTTTAGTATTCCTCTGAATACTCCAAGTTCTCAATTGTGTTGGCTGAACATCTAGGGTGTTCCATCTAGCACCTATAAATTACGCCCACTTGAGGGGAAGGGAGAGACAGGAAGTTGTAGAACAAGAAGCCTCAGCTGCAATGCTATATTATTTAAGAACCTTCCTGGCCATACATCCCACTAGAGACACAGGGTCACTAGACAGTACTCAGCCCTTGTGTGACAGCTGTCTATTTACCCAGCTTTCTCTGCAGCCACACAGTTCCTTGAGAACACAAACTCCAGGCCATGAGACCTGGACTGCTTGTTCTTACTGGGCTCCATAAGGACATGGGTTGGCAACCCTGCAGCAGACACAGCAGCCTCACAGGTGGAAGCCAGGGTCTCCTTCGCTTTCTCTACACTTCTTCTGCCTACTGACAGCAAGGACTACAGCTTCCCAATGGCAGAAGGGAAAACGGGAAGAGGTCATACACACTGCAGGTCATTCATACTGATTCTGATTTCCCCATTAAGGCAAAGGAGAACTGCCCACCCACCTCACAGACACTGTGTGTGTGCGTGTGCATTTGTGTGTGGAGTGATTTCAGGGAAAGAGAATAAAAAGAATCACACTCTTTTTAACTTTCACCTAGAATAAAGAAGTGCCGCCTTTCAAGAATTAGGCAAGAACAAAGACTTATCAGATAGTGGCACTGATAATCAGCAGGAAGGTAAGAGGTGTTAAACTGACTCCTGCCCTCGAATGCCGGCTGTTAAGTGGAGCTGCCAGTGCCCATATAGTTGAGATAATGGACAGGTCTCCTGCCAGGTTAGGGTGCTCATGGGACTCTGTCTCTTCTGGAACTGGTAAAGGTCTTCCGGGAACCTACAGTTGTCACCAATAAACAGCAAACTAAGCAGAAACAAACTTATAACAACTGTGGGCTTCAATCCCTGATCTGCAGCCAACTCTATTTTGGCCATGGTACTTGTGCTCAGTGGCCCCTGCCCCAGAACTCTCCCCAGAAGTGACTGCATTACCAGGGCTTTGGAGACCTCTGGTCCCAGATAGCTGCCTGTCACCACACTGGTGATGGTGTCTAAACAATTTACTGTCTCCCAAAGCCCAAGCAGCTTAGGAAGAACACTCAGACGACTCCTCAACCCACAGAAGCCCAGGCAGTGGTCCTCCAGGAGCAGCGGCATCACTTGAGAATGCAGCAACAAAGCAAACATTCTGGTCCCAGTCAGAACAGAGACTGGGCCAGCCATCTGTCCCTTCAGCTGACAGTGATGGAAGGTCCAATCTGAGACCCTCAATATTCCCTTTTTTTGGCTGTTCAAGGAACAAAAGACATTCATTTAAACTTGGACTGGGCCTTCGGAAAAACAACTTTGTCTAGAGTAACTTCCTAAAGTGGCTGGAGTCACTACCAACTCCATACTTTGATGAGAGTGTGTTTTACTGCCAGAACAAACACAATGCCAATGACCAGTAAGGTTCAATTTCATACTGACACCGAACAGACTAGCCTTCCTTTAACAGTAAGGCTACTTCAGGTTCCCATGTGGAGGAAGCCTCTCCAAAGTGGCATGGAGACAGATGCCTCTGTATTTTCTAACACCCTTGACTAGTCCTCTTAACTTGACAATTGGTAGATGGTCCAGTAGGCAATTCCTCCCCAGGAAGGAGGGAGGAACAACCGCTTTACCTTGGGAAGAACAGCTATTTCCATTTCACTTGTGCGCTTACCTACAATGCCTACAGGTTCTACTATGTGCACCTACGCAAAGAATATCATCATCTGAGATTACCACTCTGCTTTTAAAGACAACCACAACTGCATACTTCCAGGGATAAACACCATGTACAAAAGAAAATTTTCATGTGAGTTCTTTATTTGATTTGTAAATGCTGGCCACCTTTCAGGAGACACAATATACAGGAAGTTTTAAGGGCAGCTAAATGAAGAGAAAGGCAAGAGGCCTCAGAGACAGAATAAATGCTGCAGCTCCCACATTTGCACACATGTGCACACACAAGTTTTAGGAATACCAGCAACAACTTACCACTCAGCATAATTTCACTTGTGCTTCAAGCCTAATTACTGATGGCCTTAGTTCAGGTCTTGAAGCCAAGCCTAATTTTCTGAAGTTGAATTCTAAGTCTCTTTCTCCCTTGCCTCTAGGTCAGGCCTCAAAGGGACTCTACTATTCTGCCCAACCCTTCATGGCAGATCATGGCTTCCTCCCCTCCAAGACTTGCTCTTTAATTACATTTTCATGTGAATTGATCTTTGCACTAACAAGCCTGTAAAGAACACTGATTTCCTCCCTCTATTTTCTGGAGGTTTGCTAGATATTCTGAGTTAAGTATTTCTATTGATTTTACTTCACCAGCAGATCCATCCAAGGAGAGGGGCTCAGGCTGTGCTGCCTCACATCCCTCCAACTCCATGGTTCCCTTGCTCTGAGCAGGGACAGAGACAGGACACCACATTGCTTTCCTTCTAGGTTACAGAAGTTACAATAAAGGGATATTCCATCCTTTTTATTTAATCAGTTTTTATTTAGCCAAGAGGTCACAGCAAAATGGAATGGGTAGTTAAAACCACACCAGAGATTTTTATTTAAACTACTCATATTTTAAGTCTTTCAGATACATTTGTTAGCATAAGAGAAAAAGACTTTCAAAGGAAGGAAGGGACAGAGTGAGTGAGGAAGGGAAGGAAGGAAGAAAAAGTTTTCAAATAAGCAGTTGGGAGGCTGGAGTGAGGGGAAATAGGAAGTAACTGCTTAAGGGGATGGGGTTTAATTTTGGGGTGATGAAAATGATCTGGAATTAGATAGCAGTGATGGTTTACAACACTGAGAATGAACTAAAAGGAGATGAACTATATGCTTTAAAACGTAAATTTATGTTACATTAATTTGACCTCAATAAAAAACTGTTCTCCAAAGATTTTTTTCCAAGATGAGAAATATTTCATTGTGTTTTCAAACACAACATAAGGCTAAGGAAATATAATAGCAATATTACAAAGTCATAAGTAATTGTATGCAACTAATTTTTGTCTAGATTCCCCAACTATGAAGACGCAGATTGGAGAGAGCAAAGGACATGCCATGGTAAAACAATAAGGTCCAAAAGGTACCACCACCTGGAAGAGAAGTGTGGCGACAGAGCAAGGGCCACATGGGAAGTAAGTTATGATCTCTGTATAGCAGACACAGCCAAAGCCCATTTTCTAGCAAGCTTCACTCCTAGGAAAAAATTAAACCATTTCCACTGCAACCAATCTTCTCAATGATACAAGTGCAGTAACACCATAGGAAAAGCAGAAATTTTTCAACAGAAATGTCATTTATGCATCAAAATTACTGTTGCTGTGGGAATCATAACTTGAGTTTCCTGGACTTCAATTTTTTTTTTACAATCACCAATGTACAAATCTACCGGCAGATTCTGCTGCTATTTAACAAAAAGTTGCTTCTTGGGGCCGGTGAGATAGCTCAGCGGCATACACACCTGCCTGGCAAGCGCAAGGTCCTGAGTTCAACTCCCGGTACCCACATACAAAAAAAAAAAAAAAAAAAGGGCCAGTGATATCGCTCAGCAGCACGGGCACCTGCTGGCGTGCGAGGTCCTGAGTTCGACCCCCGGTACCCACAAAAAAAAAAAAAAAAAAGCTGCTTCTTTTTCTAAGAACTATTTATGAAATTAGTTCCCTCACTCCAACCCAATCCTATTAAAAGCATTCCTTGAGTTTTATGCTTTCTCTTAAGCACAAATGGCTTCAGAATTATCCTCAGAACACGATGCAAATAAATCTGTCCTTTGACAAATACTTTAAGTGAATTAGATCCCTTTAATCAGAAAGTATTAACCAATAGAAATTGTGCTCCATGATGCCAGTTCCCAAAACTCTAGAAGTCTCTTTTGAAGCCCTATGTTAAAGCCAGGAGCAAAACAAAACCTCTTCCATGTGGCCATCCCCAGAGTGACATTCAGCAAAGGGGGAACTGATGCCTGGTAACTCAGGGCACTCCAGCTCAAGAGAGGAAAAGCTCACTTCCAGAGACCGAGTCCAGAATTACAGGTGACTGAACTGAAAATCACAAACTGCTACTTCTGTTAAAAAATACAAACCACCAACAGTGGTTACCAGAACAGAGGGGTAACTATGGCTTTTGTGACATTATTGCCTCTACTCTCAATTCCTTGGTCACAGAAAGGCTATGAAAGCTGTGAGGATATTTTACCATCTGTTTCATTCATTCGAAAAAACAAGACAAAACGAAACAAGCAACTTGTCCCACATCACATATGCATCAGACAGAGAAGGATATACACCTGGTCCCTACTTTTCCCTGACGCATCTACCTGTAAACATGCCCCAAGAAAGTTGTCCTGCCTCCTCTAACTTACATGGCCTCAATAGATAGCTGCTCTATTTCCTCTGTACAATTTGGTTATTTTTCTGATCCTCTACCTGCTCAAAAAGGGAAATAAGAATTTGGGGAGGTGGCCCGGCATGTTGGCGCACGCTTGTAATCCCAAGCGCTTGGGAGGGTGAGACAAGAGGATCACTGTGAGTTCCAGGCCAGTCTGGGCTACATAGTGAGTTCGGGCCAGCCTGAACTATATAGTGAGACCTTGTCTCAAAAAAAAAAAAAAGAATTTGGGGAGGACTATTAGAGTCTACTTAACCACCACATTTTCAAGCAATGTGTTAGGGTTTTCATATCACCTTGGGACAGCCACTGGGCCACAATTGTAAGGGCACAGAAGGTACCTGCTAAATATTTGCAGAACATGTGATACCTTTTACTTCTAAAGTTCTGAAAAGCAACGGACACATAAGGAAAACATGTTCTTCAAAACTTGAAGTGCAACTGCCATGTGGATGGTGGATGGAGATGTTGAGGCCCCTACCTTCCTTTAGGCAGGATGAGAAAGGTGGTCCTTTTTGCTGTAAAGTGATACCCATCTGCTGCCTGCTCTGTTATTTTCTACTTGTCCTTTGCACAGCCCACACGGAAAATAAAGAAAGGCATGCAAGAGGATAGCAAAATTACCTATAATCTTGCTGCCAAACATCACACTGCTAAACTAACTTTTTGCAGGCACTAAATTCAAGCATCTAGTCTAAGAACAGGGAACACAGGCACCTCAGAGAAAATGAGGATAAAGACCCTTTAGTTCTGTAGTTTCAGGGAAATCACTGAGTAAGTCAGATGGAGATCAACTCCAGGCAGAAGAGGTGGTTGCCAATGCTAACCTGCATTTTCCAAATGAATCAAAACAAGGAGGGATTCTTTTTTTCTTTTTCTTCTTCTTCTTTTGCTTTACATATTTCAACACTGTCTAATGGAATAACAGGAACAAGGCCAAACAGCCCCACTGCTCGTGGCACCGGGGACAAGGAGCAGCAATGTATTTTTAGTCAGAAGAGCAAGGGACAATTCAAAGTGCCAAGGGCCAAGGGGGCAAGCCTAGGGCCCTCCTGCCTCTGGCACACAGTGGCTCAGAGCCACCTAGCAAGCTGCTGCACCAAGTAGACAGGGTAGAGAAGCTATGCAGGGCATTCGTATCCAGTCTCACTCCACCTCACAATTTTGCAACGCAGAAGACCCTCAGGGCACTGCACCTTCTGCTCTGGCAATACAAAGCATTTTCTATGGCTCTGGCTTCCTCAATGAAGGAGGACTAAGAGAAAGGAAACCAGCTCTTCTCACACTGTAAAGGGTGGGTGATGCCAGGGACCTTGTTAAATGTAGCTCCTGAAGGATGTGGCCTGAGATTCTGCAGTTTTCACCAGCTTGAAGCTGATACCACACTGCTGGTGCATGATCTGGGGTTTCAGCAGCCAGGAGTCACAAGCACCTTCAAGTGCTCTGCTTCATGAACACACAAAGGATTAGCACATCCCTAATTAGCCTCACATAAGGCTAGCTCATTTAATTTAGCCAGCAATTAAACACCTTCCAGATACTGTACGCACAGGCCATAGAGATCCAAAAAAAAAAGTCAGACCTTTGCCTCTCCATCAAGGGACACAGCTTTCATGCCAGCGCGTCCCAGGAACAAGGTCCAGCTCACAAACCCTCTGGCCCTAAAGGTGAGATCTCAACCAAGGCCCAAGGAGCTAGGCAACAACCAACCACCAAGCAGAAGCAGCAGCCACCACATATTGAACACTCACCAGATGTCCCACATGACGTCAAGAGCTCCGGGTACATTCCCTCTCCCCTGGAGCCCTGCCCTCACTCACTCCATGTATAAAATGGGTCAGAACACATTTTGTAAATGAGATTAAATCATCTGTCCAGGAAACAATGAAACCCATCTCTAATTCCTAGGCTCTCCTACAGCCTCACCAGGCCTTAAAAAGGGTTAAGTGTGAAAGCATGATTTACCAGGCCACAGCACCCAGTGACCACAGGAACGAGAGCCAGCCAAAACCTGAGATCTGCAAGCTATGCTAGCAATCTTACTGATAGCACCTTCCTGCAAAATCCCTCTACTCAGACTGCTGAGTCCTGGTGTTGAGAAAAAGATGTATACAGGTGAGCAACTATTAAACCAGCAAAATAAAAATAAAGTAAAAATATGCAGGGCTAGGGTGGAGACAGGAAATTTAGTGTGAAGAGGGAGGCTCTGTGCTGGGGAAGCTGCCAATAAAATCTCGTGGTGAGCACTGCCGGACGCAGGGCTGGGACATCTGGAAAGACCTCTGGCTGAGCTTGAAGCCAACAAATACCTCCACCCCATGGCTGCAGAAATGGGGCTAGGGCAGGTGCCTAATCTCTAGGAAAGGGGGAGGGGGTGGCGCCTCAGAATTGAACTCAGGGACTTCACAATGAGCTATATCCTCAGCTCTTCTTATTTTGAGACAGGGTCTCACTAAATCACCCAGGCTGGGCTGAACTTGTGATCCTCCTGCCTCTTCTTCCAAGAGTGCTGTGATTATGGGCATTTGCCACCACACCCAGCTTCGGAAAAGTTCTTGATCAAATATGTTAATACCCCTGTGGCTTTCCTTCTTTTTTGGCTAAGACCCTGTATAATCTTTTTCTATAGTAATGCACAGGTTTTGTTTCATCTGACGCTTGACCATAACAATTAATTTGTCACTTTTATGTTTATTTCAGAGTTCTGGGGGGTACTTTAATTTTTTACAGCCATAAAAGGAAACTGAGTCACATTACCAAATTCAGTGGCACAAAAATGAATCTGCCACCTAATAATTCACACA
This sequence comes from Erethizon dorsatum, assembly GCA_028451465.1. Taxonomy (NCBI): domain Eukaryota; kingdom Metazoa; phylum Chordata; class Mammalia; order Rodentia; family Erethizontidae; genus Erethizon; species Erethizon dorsatum. The sequence continues at coordinate 45,221,610 of CM051825.1, forward strand.
TCTTCATATAATTCCAGTTTATTCACCCAAGTTACAGCAATCTATTTCTATTCCCCTCTGGGCAGTTAAAAGAGTTATTTTTCCCCAAATTACAGACAAGGCAGAACTTTCAGCTTTTAATTCTGTAAACCCCCAAACAGCAAATAAGCCATTTGCCATGATCTTTAGGCTACATAATGAAAGGCTATTCTTTACCAATGAACACATGAACACAAGTTCTCCTGCCACCAACTGTTGGCAAGATTACACCACGGCCCCACCACACAGTCCAGGGTCCCCAGGTGGCACCACTTACAGAGAGAGAGAGATGACATGCATTGAAGCAGCACCCAGGGATGGTATTGCTGTCAACTCATTGTTATTGAGGTACCTGTAACAACAAAAAGAAATTAAATCATCTTAGAGCATTTAAGTCAGTAGTTTGAAATCACACACATATTAAAAAAAAAAAAATCAAAAAACATTGCCGAGTTAGCCACAGTAATATTCTAATGTTAGGTAAAAGATAAGTAACATAAAAGTGCATTTTTAAAGAGAGAAAAGTCAGTGAGGTCACAAAAAAACTAATTTTTCACACCCACAGTAAGAAAGGAATTCAAAGAGGAAATGTGTCCTATCTCCTACCTGTGTCTCATCAAGCCCAGAAATCAGAACTCACAGACAAGAAATAGTGAAAACAGGCCAGGAGGCAAGTCCAGGTCAAATGTGCCCCTAAGACCACCAGCAACAATGCTCCTGATGGGCTGAGGCAGTGAGGAAAGGATCTAGGGAGCAAAGACTGTCCCCCCTTGGTTGTTCTGGTGCTCTACCCTGGCCGAAAGGCAACTGGAACAAACAAAAGCTGGAGACCACTTGTTCCCTTGTGCGGAGTTTTGAGGGGCTTGTGACATGTGGGGCCAATTATTTCAATGCCTCATCTGTGAAATAACAAGGGAGCTGGACTCGGAGACTCATCCATTGAGGTTCCAGCTTCCCGGGACTAAGATGAATCCTCTGGATGATCTTCCAGAAAAACAAATACACACACACTTCTGCACAGACATTCTGAAAATCCTCTACAGACAAGAAGTTTCTCTCCAAATTCCCTTCCGACTCAAACACTCTAAATTTGTATTTTCATAGTTAATATCGCTTAATGGAAGGGAAAGCCCACAAACCAAAACACATCTCGCCTGGCCTGCCCCCAGAGGCTGTGCAATCTGGTCTCCTTACATGGACATATATTTCCAAATCTGGGAAGAGGATCCAAAATCAGACTTGCACTGTGAACCCAGAGAGCCTGAAGAAAGCCAAACCACAGTGTTCAGGCTTTCTGCTGGGTGATGGACTGGAAAGAAATTGTATTTGAGACGCAAAGTCAAGGGGATAAAACTGGGTTATCTTGTTCTCTATTTTTCAAAGAGGTACATCTTACATAGAACATCTTATTACTGTTTAAAGATAAGGCTACTGAGACGACAGCTGTATTCAGACAACTATACAGCTAGCATTTGCCTGAACAGAGTAATCTGGTTGTCTGCCATCTTTTAAAGTAATGAATAAGGGAAAAAAAAAAAAAGAAAAAGAAAGAAAGAAAGAAATAGCCTAGAATGATCCCATTTGCTTTCTTCAGTGCCCAAGCCAGTTAGGGATGAAGCTTGGCAATCACTGGGCTGTGGGACAGAGAGTGCCTGTTTCAATAGCTTCATGACTGAAGCATCTGGCAGAGAGAAAGCAGATCCCTATCATGTGGCAAATCCTTTCTCCACTTAAGGAGCCCTTGTTTGTGTGTTGAAATAGGCAATTAATTACTTTAACAGTCTCTTATCTGACTACCCCCTGAACAGATAGCTTCTGCTTCACCTTTTTATCTTTCCCAACCCTGCTGTGATCCATTTGCCATCATGGTACTAAAAAGCTTCCATCAGTCTTAATCCCAGCCAATAAATTACTGTAGTACCCCTCAGTACAGTTATTACTAGAAGAGGTCTTCCGGTTTATCAGAAAACTAAACTAAGGTCAGGGGCCTGCTGCCTATATGGCAGCCTCTGCAAGAGCTCTTCTTTATTTATTCTAAAACATAGAGAATGGTCCTAATAATAATAGCAGGAGATAACTTATTAAGTCTTACAGTGTACAATAAGTCCCTGACATATGGACATTCAAGTTGCAAACTTTCACAGGTACACTGTATAAGACTCATTTTGCCGGATGTGAATGAATCCAACTTACAAATGTTCTCCTGGAATGGAACTCATTTGTAAGTCAAGGATTTATTGTACTAACTCATCTTCATACCCTCACAGAAAACACAATGAGAGCACTTCTAAGATGGAAGTTTGTAAACGCACACATAAAAATGATAGAGCAATCCCAAATAAATAACCTTAATGATGCATCTCAAGATCAATTCAAATCTGAAACTAACAGAAGAAAAAAACTATAAAGATCAGAGTGGAAATGAATGAAATTGAGACTTTGAAAGAAGGGAAGGGGACTTGGGGATGAGGGAGATAAGGTGGGGAGAGAAAGGGGAAATAAAAAGGATCAAGATGTGATATGTACAAGTACCAATTTCCCCAAAATATTTTCTATGGACTACAAATATATACAGTACTAATAAAATAAAACTGGGTGGGGGAGCAGATACCAGGAACATTTCCATGGCACCAATGAAGAAACCAAAACTCTGGTCACCAATGCTAAGCGGCCGTGGCCTAGGGAATGTAGCCCCAAAGTCTAGGTTCTTAACTACTACCCTCTATTTCTTTGTAATTATAGTAAAAATTCCACATGCATCATGGAATTCCATCATCACAACAACTTCAAGTTAGGTATCAGGGACTACCACTCTTCTCTAAATTCTCCAAGTGGGTTTTAGCAACTAGCCAAAAGCCACACAACCAAGGAGATACAGCCAAAAATGAACAAAGTATGACTGCAAATCAGAGAAGAGCAACAAGCTAATAGGCCAACAAGCATGGGGCAGGCCGGAAAGCTCATAATCCCTTAGGTAATACTGCAGTTGTTTTTCTGCCTGCTTACGATCTGACTTGATTTTGAACCTAAAACAAAGAGTATGGGCTTCTCCACAAGGGAACTGTGACTGAGGAAACTGGTCTCAAGCCAGCCCTACTGTACATGTGACAAATTGCTCCACCTAATTTCACAGAAATAAGTGAACAGGGAAAAGGGGCATAATAACATTTCAAATCTTGACAGAGCTGCTGGAGGTGGAGCATGCAGAGACAGTAGACCATGGCTAAAGATTAACAGGGCATTGTATGTTTCTACCAGCGCACTCCCATCAGCAGGCTCAGTTAGAAATAGCAAGCTCTAATCCTAACAGGGCTGCCTGATTTATGAAGAGGACAGTTGTAGCCCAAGGAGAGGAGCTGCACGGCTAGCTTACTTCTAGATCATTTCTACTTAAAAAGAACTGCTGGATGAATGTAAGTCTCTGCCACTGCTAGCTTCCTCGATGTTCACCCTAGCCGGCTGAAAAGAGAATGTGATCCTCAGAAGGCAGCAGAGATAAAACTCACTCCAAAACTCAAAAAGCTTCTTGCCAGACTGAAATAGAGACTCGTCAAAAATAGCACAGCTGCAGCATTGAGGGAAAAGGCCACTTGGGATGTTTAGCAGACTCTTCATGAATACAGAAACTTTAGTGATTAAGGATGGGGTCTGATGAAATCTTTTCATTATTTACAGTTACGCAGTTCTCCACCCCTCATACGCTGTCCTCCTCCCTCGTGTCCTCAGTTTACTTCCCCAATTCCCTCCAAAGTTTACTTCGACCCAAGGTCCTAAAAATCTTTCTGAAATGTCTGGCTTCTATAAACCTTTTCCTGATGATTCAGGACCAGAAGTGAGTAGGATGCATCAGAGCATGAATCATGGCCCAACCCTGGAGCTGGAGGAGGTGTAAGTAAGGTCAACAGGGCTGCATGTATTGCCTGGCCCCAGCGCAGAACCTGGAGGTAGGACCTTTCCCCCTCAATCCTTAAGGTCAGCTGAGACTTTCTGGTCCCTCTGCTTTCTCCCAAAACTTCCATTTACTTGGCTTGGCTCAAGGAAGTATTATATTTAAATGTTTAAAAGGATATTTCACAGTATATCATTATTTACTGTCTTAATCAAATTTGGCTTTAACGAATGATATAAAACCCACACAAGGAGCAATTTTTCTTGCTGTATTTATTTACAGACCAACTGATAAAGGCACACATTAAAATTTTCAAACTATTTCAAAAAAGAATATAAAGAATATATAGTAAAAAAATAAAGCTTCCTTACATTTCTGTCCCCTGGTCTGCCTGCCTCCTAGAGGAAGCTCTTAGTGCCAGCTATGATAGATGAGCATGTGTTTTGGTTTTACACAAGTGCTTGTAGGTTACAGACTGCTCTGGACTGTTTTTCCTTTGATAATGTATCTTGAACATCTTCACAAATCTTTCAACCAGCTGCAGAGCCATCCTCTGCAGGTATGAATGGTAAGAAAGAACCATTTTATTAATTATTTCAGCCAATCCACTATTGGTAGATAAAACAATTCTTTTTGGTTGCTTCCAAATACAGAGCTGCAATTAATAAAACTCAAGATTGGGCAGAATGTTGGAACTTTGATTCACTTTGATTCTAAGAGAAAAAAAGCTCAGTAGTAGGAATACAAGTTCTGGAGAGCCACTTAATAACTACTATTATGCTTTAGTTACTGGGAGAATAATGCATACCAAATAATTGCTTTGGCAAGACTTCTGGTAGTACGATTTTTATACTAGATGGCCAGATAAAATTTCAGTATAATGATACACAGTCCTCTCATGGTATCCATGGGATTTAGCTCCAGGGCCCCTACTGATACCCAAAGCTGCTCAAGTCCCTTACAGAAAAATAAACCCATGCACATCTTCCTGTGTACCTTAAATCATCTCTAGATTACTGAGAATACCTAATATAATGTAAATGCTCTGTAAATAGATGCTACACTGTATCACTCAGGGAATAAGGGCAAGAAAAAACAAGTCCATACTTGTTCATTACAGATGAAATATTTTCAATCTGATGTTGGTTGAATCCACAGATGCTAACTAAACCCATAGATACGGAGGCTGACTGTCGTTATTTTAAATTAACACTGGTATACAATAATCAGGGTGAACACTGACTATATGCCAGACTCTATCACAAGCCTGAACACACGAGTGATCACTCTACTTCACAACTGAGGCGCAGTTACACAGCAGCAGAGCAGAACCCTTTTTTGGGGGAGGGGACTATAGCTTGGATTTTTAAATCAGACAGACCTGATTCTTTAGCCCTAATCTCACCTTTTACCAACTGAATGACCTTCAGCATGCCACTGAATCTTGCTGTGCCTTAGTTTCCTCTTTCAAAAAAGGTAAATAAGAGACATACCAACTTCACGGAGTTTTGGAGGGATACAACTGAAATGATTAAACCTTATTTTAGGGTAGGGATAGATACATGTGAAACCTGAGGCTCAAAACAATTCTCGCTATTTCACCTGTCCCTCGAACACAACCATTACTACTACCACATGCACGTACACATGCGTGGGGCAGCAGCCTGAGATGGAGCAGAGTAAATACCCAAAAGGCAGGGCACACGCAAGGCGCCCTCACTGCCTTCGGGAACACTTTAGGTCAGTGGCCTGGCAAGTGCACACAGCGCCCACAGCAAGCACACATGGCCCAGGCAGCAGTAATGTGATCGTGCACCAGTTTTGCAGAGGTCTGTATAAATAGCCCTCTTATTATAGCGGAGCCTCGGTGACCGCGACCCTGGGTGGAGGCCCTCCCCGGTGGGCTTTCCTCAGAGCTATGGGCAGTAGAGATCGTGTGGCTTGGAAGCAGCTGCACAAGTGTCCCCATGTCCTCCAGGGGCCTCCAAAGGGCTCACCTTTCTTTTTAACCAGCTCACAATGTTATGTGGCTCTTGGGCCTCCAAAATTAAACCAGTGTTAAGCCACCACAGGATCCTCTGCCAGCATGGGGCTCTGCAGACTGCAGGACTGAGAGAACCGGCTGCTCCCAGGAAACACTTGGGCCCAGTTAGTTCTGAAGTAAGTGTGCCGGCTATTTCTTCTCTCTTCTTTCATGTCTTCCACACTTCCACACCACTCACTCCTGATACCTCTGTCTCCACAATGTGTGAGTATTCATTTAGGGAAAGGAGAGCACCCCGAATTTCTATCACTGAGAAGTTCTGCTGCTTTGGACACCAAAAATTTATCTCACCATCAACAGGACAGGGAGTGACATCAGGAACAGGAGGCGTTCACAGTGTAAGAGGTTCAACCTGTCTGTCCTTAAGGACATTTATAAACCAATGCACTGAGCTCAGGGGATGCACAGTCCCAAAAACAGCAAAAGAGAAGGAAATAATATCTAGTGAGCCTTTCCCACAGCCAAAGCCCTATGCATTCTTTTCAATTACTAACTCCAGTAATACTGATAATGTATGATTACACCGATGTCACAGAAGAGGGAAAGGAAATGCTGAGAAGCTAAGTCACTTGCCCAGGGACATGAACCCAGAACCAGAACTCAAGTCCACTTCTGCTTGCTATTGAAATGAGCATTTTCCCCCACTTTACTACACTGTACCCATAAGATACAACTTCTGCTCCCACACTCAGGAAGGCCATGTTGCCACAGAGCATGGGAATTTGGGAACAGGCCCCATTCTACCACTTACTATCTATGGGATGTAAACTCTTAAGAAGCATGTAGAAGAAGCCTATATGGTGGAGGTCAAGGGAGCAAAACCAAATGAAAACTGAAAGCCTATCTGTCTAAGCAAGAAACAAGAGGAACAAGGGAACTAAGAGACCAATTCAGAAAATGCTTTACAGAACATCTACTGCATCCAGACTGGGGGACAAAGGATATGTTAACATTAATATTTTTTAAAATATCAAAATGAATGCAAAGCCGGCTGTGGTGGCACACGCCTGTAATACCATTACAACATTCGGGAGGCTGAGGCAGAAGGATAGCTGTGAGTTTGAGGCCAGCCTGGGCTACAAAGTGAGTTCAAGGAGAGTCTGAACTGCACAGTGAAACCCTGTCTCAAAAAGACAAAAAGAAAAAAGAAAAACAAAAAATGAATGCAAACCAAAATGCATGAAGAACAAAATATCAAAAGCTTATATCAAGACAGGATCAGCTATAATGCTCTATCAAGCCATTCCAGAATCAGAGGAAAAGGGGAAAAATCAGTAATAATGATCCTGTCTTGATTCAAAGATTTTATATTTTGTTCATTACAAGTTTTTTGCATTCATTTTGATTTTTTTAAATATTGCACCCAAATATCTATTATCTTGATCACTGAATTTTTGTTGCCCTCATAATTTCTGTGCCTGAGTTGAGTGCCTCACTTGTCTGTCACCCCAGCTGTGTGTCCCACTTGATCTTGCATCCCTAGTACCCAGGACAGTACCTGCTACAGAGCAAGCCATCACATAAGTATAAACAAAAGCTTGAATGATGCCAGAAGAAATACCCCATTTTAATTCTGGGCAATTCTAAAAGAAACTACTAAGCTCTGAAACCTACATAAAACGTGAGTATATTTTAACCACATGCCTCAAAGACTCAGATCAAGGGCTGGTGAGATGGCTCAGTGGTGTAAGTGCCTGCCTGGCAAGCGCAAGGGCCCGAGTTCGACTCCCGGAACCCACATACGAAAAAAGGGCCGGTGATATCGCTCAGTGGCATGGGCACCTGCTGTCGTGCGAGGTCCTGAGGTCGACCCCGGTACCCACAGAAAAAAAAAAAAAAAAAAAAAAAAAAAAGACTCAGATCAAGAGAAACCACTGGTTCATGAACCTGACTGGCTCCTCTCACAATGGATTCATCACCTTGGGTGACTATGATGGGAAGAAGTATGTTCACCTGAAATTCATGTGACGAAGCTATATCCTCTAGTATCTCGGATAGGGCCTTTGAAAGAGGTGATTAAGTGAAGTCATAAGGACAGGCCCTGAGCTAACATGACTGGTATCTTTATAAGAGGAAGTAAGGATACATGAAGTGACACCAGGGATTCATGTACACAAAGGAAAACCACATGAGGACACAGCAAGAGGCAGCCACCTGCACGCCAAGAAGAGAAACCAACCCTATGGACACCTTGATCTTGGACTTCCCACCTCCAGAACTATGAGAAATAAATTTCTGCTGTTGAAGCCCTGCAGTGTGTGGTATTTATTTTTGAGGCCCTGGCAAACTAACACAGTAACTCCCTTCAAATCTCCCCCCAGTTTACTGACCCTGTGGGAAAACGATGGTCCTGGGCAAAGAACTTCCGAGGCCCCCTTACAAGCCATGTTCCGTTAGATCTGGAAATCTAAACTTTTTTTTAAAAAAACAAACATGGACATCATAAATGTCCATTTGAAAAATCTGGAGGTGGGGATAGTGAATACAGATATTTTTGCAAATTGTACCAGCTGATGAAATTAAATTTTATCTAAGCTATCAATAATGGAATCTAATAACTTCTATCAATGACTTATAATAAAAATGTGTAAAGAACTTACTTAATCTCTAGTAAAAATACCTAATAACAGTAGCACAAGGTGAATGATTTATATAAATCTATGGGTAGTAGTTTTACATAAAAAGTAAAATACGTCACTCAAAAATTTTAATTTATATGAGAAAATATTTTAAAAGGTAAGAGTGAGTCGGTAAGACAGATACAAAACCACAATGTACAGTTTATCCTAAAATTATGTATACAGGTATATATTTTTCACTACATGTTCACAATCCTTATGTGTGGATGATACTACTGGTGATTTTCATTAATCTGCAAACATTTCTATAGTTGCCTTTTTCTACAGTATGTATGTATGACTTAGATGAAACCTCTTGTAAAGTCCCTATGGGGTAACATTCCTGATAATCCTAAATCCCTATCAAAAGCAGAATCCTTTGCATTAAAAAGACAAAAAGGCCTTCCATTAAAGAATATTGCAAAAAGGCAGCAACTCTTTTAGTGCTTACAGGCAATAATGCCCGACTTTTGGAGGTGGAGAGGAAAAGGTGAGCCTCTGCTGTCCATTCTAGATGCTATGCCTGATTCCTGAGAAACAGAAGGATGGGCTGGCACCATGTACCACTGCTGAGTAGGCTGCTCCACAGCCCTGGGGACAGTGAGAAAGTCCCAGTCCAGGTGTGTCACCCCTGTGAGTTCATGAGGCTTCGCACAAGGGAGAGGACTCTCCTATACACCTGACCAAAAGCTGTGATTTCCAGTAACTCTGCCTACTGGATTGTAACGCACCCTTCATGGGCTGCATAGAATGAAGAGAAGGCTGCACAGTGCAAGTAAGTACAGTGTCCATCTCTTATCGATGAGGAGATACATTCCAAGACCACCAGTGGATACCTGAAACCACACAGTACCAAACCCTATACATACTATGTCTTCCCATACATACCTATGATAAAGTTTAGTTTATAAACCAGGCATAGTAAAAGATTAACAACTAATTATAAAATAGAACAATTATAACAACATCCTATAATAAAAGTTATGTGAAATTTCTCTTTCATTCAAAAATGCCTACTGTACCTTCATCCTTTTTCCTGGACCCTTAGTTTGTCTTTGGCATACCCAAGTTACCAGCAACACTGCTCTTGTGCTTTGGGGTCATCAATAGGTGAAATCTGGGTTATCTGAATACTGTGATACCATGACAGTTGATCTGATAATTGAGGTGGCTACTAAGTGACTAAGAGACAGGCAGCATAAATAGTGTGAATATACTGGACAAACAACGATTCATGACCCAGACTGAGCAGTGCAAGACTTCATCATACTACTCGTAAGTGTATAGTCTAAAACTTGTGAATTGTTTCTTTCTGGGATTTTCCATGTAGTATTTTAAGACTGTGGTTGCCAAAGGTTAACTAAAACTGGGGGACAATTATAGTATCGTTTGTCACGGATGGCCCATATGCAAATGCCCTTCCCACAGTTTAGCCTACCCATTTAGATGAGTGAGAATGCTGCAAAAGGAGTGGCTTCTCCCCAAGAGCTCTCCATCACCCCACCCCATGGCCCAGAGGTTTGGGGAAGCACTCACACTTCCTGCAGATTTGGCAAGTCCTCGAAACCAGCAGGATCAATCTCGTAAAGTTTGTTGTAACTCAGATTCCTGGTAGAGGGAGAGGGAAAACAAAACAACAACAAAAATAGAATCAATATTTGACACTGCACACAAGATAAAGCAGCTTGCTCCTCCCCCAATCCAAACCCTCTCCCTCATAATTTCCCCTCTCATGCATTGTTTTAAGTAACATAACTGACACTGAGATTTACAAATAGCATACGTCTCCCCCTCCACTAGCATCCATAAGCAAGACAATCAAACCAAGGCTGTGAAAATCCAAATCACATTTCAATTAATACCATTTTACTACCTACCAAGTTCTAAAGAAATCTTAAAGGGAATTAGTCCTCTATGTACATTAGAGTGACCTGGTCCAAATGCTATACACGGTATCCAGTCCAAGGCTCTTCTTAGTGGCATTTTCAATTAATGTTTTACTAAAGCACTGACATCAAGAAAGAGAAGGAAGTGTTGGCCTTCATTGTTTAAACTGGTGGTTCTCATCCAGGATGACTCTGTCCCCCAGGAGACATGTGGCATTATCAAGAGGCAATTTTGGTTGTTGAGACTGAGGAGTGTCTGGTAGGTAAAAGCCAAGGATGCAGTTAAGCATCCTACCATGCACATGCATGCAGCTCCCCACAACAGAGCTCTAAATGTCAGTATCAGCCACAGACAGAGAAATCCTGGTCTAAACAAGAACCTAAGACTAAATACTGCTCAGATGCACAAAGTTCAAGTGACTGTTTAAAAAAAATGGATACTATAAGATTCAGAATCATAAAATTATTTATGAATAAAGCATTCCTACCATCAATTGACAAATATTAGGAATGACAGTCACACAGGAGAAGAGAGACAGTTGTTAGAAATTTATGTTGGTGTTAACCACAGGCAGAGAAAGCCTCATGTGATCCACCTTCTCAAGATGACAGGACCTGACTCATTTGTTCAGAATGACACCTATCTCATCTTCATGGTCCCCAGCTATGCCCCTAGAGGCTGACAAGGAGCAGGCCTGGCAAGGTTCTATCATCTGAGCCTCTCTGATCACAGCCTCAACCCAGATCAGCTTAATCTTTCAAGAACAGAAGTCACAGGATGTGATCCAAAGGTGACTTAACTTTTGTACTATAGTCTTGCTTCCTGCCAGTTTACGCCAGCCCTGTGTATCCCAAAAAGGTTAACATTTTTCATCCTGGCTATTAATTCTATTGACATTACTGCAATTAACAGTACTACTAATCACGAGTTTAAAGTTTAACTCTTAAAGCATCACATAAGTGGCAACTATCTTTTAAACTTTCTCCAGAGACATTTCAATCAATACTAACCTAGAGCTGATAGCCATTTCACTGTGAACTCAAAGACATTCATCTAAATAAAAGTCAAGCTGTACTTGAAACTAATGGCACATCTGTGTTCATGGCACAGCCTGAATTAAAAGCAATTTGTCTGGAGATTAAGTTAACATAAAGATTGAAGGTGGTAATTTTTTAAACCACATAACTGAAGTCAAGTGTGAGCCTGCCTGTGCTTGGGGCTATTTATTAATGGGTATGTAGAAATCAACAGGTTAGACCTGGGAAAGAAAATTCACAAGTTGAAAGAATTCCCCACATCAGAAAAAAGACTAAACAGACTAAGATTTTCTTCTATTTTGAGCAGATTATAAAAGGGGGATAGGTGGGTATTGTTTCTGTGGTAAAGATACTGTGAGTTATGAGACTGTAACTTGAATCATCACAGGTAATGGCACTGGTTGAGCTGGAGGTGACATTGGAGAAATCCTTGAAGGCAAGAGGCTAAAAGGTCAAGCATATCACATAGCTGGTAGAATGAGGCTAACACGGGTGCCTTGCTGCCCACCTAAAATAGCATTTGTTCCTTGGTTCTAGAACCAAGGGCAACACAATGTCCTTAGTTTTCTAGAGAGGCTCAAAATCTGAATTCTTATGGGAAACCTTTTCAACTCTTAAAAAAAGTAAAAAGGTAACCCAAGATGAGCCAAACAAAATCTGTCCGCCAGCCACATCTGGCTTGAAGACAGCCAGTTTTTGCTCCAATCTGGGCCACTGGCCCTTGAAGCTGTTTGTTCAGAGTGATGGGCTTGTTTCTGGCTGCACACTGGCTAGGGTGGAGCTGGGCATCACTGGGTTTTCGCAATTAACTGACAGTCTGTTCTGAACCATCTGAAATGAAATCACTCCCCACCCCTACTGTCCATATCCCTCAGCAACTTAGAATAAAACCATCTGAAGCCACAATACCCTCTGGTTTGTCTTTCCCTTACAAAGCAGATGCATTTATCTACAGTTCAGGAAATGCCACATAAATTCTGCTTTTTGGATCAGGCTACTTGAGAAAAGGGTCTTCCCTATAGTAGGATTATTCAGAAGCTGAGTAACATAGGGCTTAATACTGATGCCAGCCACAAAGATGAAGACATTTTTAAGTGGAAATGTAGCCTCTTGCTGGGTCAACATGACGGCAGTTGAGTTTTTGAGTTTTAATGAACTAGAAAAGACACCTATCAACACACACAGTGTTAAGAGACTGCCTAGAAAGGATATCTCCTCTCAGGGCACCTATGAGCAAAACAGAGAGGAGAAAGTGTGGGATCACATCCTTGGAACAGTTTCTGTGGAGATGCTCTAAAGTTTGAGAAGTGGTACTGAAACCCAGAACAAGCTGCCAAACCTCAAATGCTTTATCAGGAAATGAGGAAAATAATTTACTATATTCTCCCTGGTACATTAGAAGAATAAAATCCTCACACTCACTTCCTCATTGGCCTATTTCAAGGAGACAACTCCCAGTATAATTTTTAAAAATATATTGTGGAAAATGTATACAACATAAAAGCTATCATTTTAACCATCTTTAAGTGTACTGTCCAGTGGCATTACATACATTCATATTGTCATGCAACCATCACCACCCCCACATCAAGAACTTTCTCAACATTCTGAACTTTCTCCACATTCTGAACTCAAAACTGTACCATCAAACACAAACTCCCCAGTTCTGATGCCCCAACCTCAGGCAACCACCATTCTACTTCTGTCTCTATAAATCCAACTAATCTAGGTGCCTCACAAAAACGGAATCATAAAATATTTGTCCTTCTGTGTCTGGCTTATTTCATTTAACACAATGCCTTCAAGATTCACCCATGTTGTTGATGTGTTAGATTTCACATCTTTTTAAAGCTAAGTAACATTCCTTTGTACGTACATCCTATACTTTGTGTAGCTATTCATCTGTTGACAGGCATCTGGATTGTTTCTACCTTTAGCTACTGTGAATAATGTTATGAAACCTGGTGTACTTTTTTCCAAATTAAAAAAAATTAAGTGTTTTTCTTTTTTTGACCTTTGGGCCATTATGTTTATTAACTGCTTATATCTCAATGATTAAAGGAAATAAACTTACTCAGCCCAAGAGCTCAGCAAAAAAGGGCATGAGTTCTCATCTTCAATCCTTAGAACAATCAAAGAGTTAATTGGTGAAAAATCTCCACTTAGGCCTTTCTTCCAGGTGGCAGCTAACATGCACACTCATCTAAAGCATCTCACTTATTTCTAGGAACATGAACACCCCTTCCCAAGCCTGACATCTGAATGGGTTTTCAGTTGAAGGTTTCAGACTTTCCTGTCAAAACAATTCATCTGTCAGCAGGACAGATGCAGTGAAAAGCATTTCTGCACCTTTCAGTAGCAAGGAGCTGGAGAGAAAAGAAACCTCAGGGAATTTAGTTCCTGCCAATTGCAGCTTTCATTAAACATTTTGTCAGCCATTGTCATAACACAAATTTTCCCTCTTCTTGCACAAAGGGCACACAGATCTTCGAACAATTGAGCCCAGCCATAGATATTCTTTCGCCTAATCTGCTGAAAGATGACCGTGCTGCCCACCATTTGTAGAACACACAACGGGCACTTCTGCAGAGAACAGCTCGAGTTTTACCCAGGCATGTCTGAAAAGCAAACTATCTAACAGGGCCTGACAATGATCTGCTCACTTAAGCATCCTTCCTGAAAAGACCTCTGCCCCAAAGCCCACAGAATCTGAAGACCGAAGCTTTTAATAGCTGAGAATTCCACACTATTATATAAACCTAACCACTAGCCATGTGGCTATTTGTATTTAAGTTAGTTCACATTACATAAAATTACAAATCCAGTTTCTTGGTCACACTAGCCATATTTCCAGTGTTCAACAGACACACCTGGCTTGTGGCTACTGGGCTACGTGGTACAAATGTGGTATTAAAAAAGCATCCTTTTCATCATTGTGCTGGATCTAAATCATGAGGTAATCAACATATACTTCTAATTCATGAGAACATCAATAAATAGTTCAAGCAAAAGCGCACCTTCAGAAGAAACTTGGATTTTAAAAATAAATCTCAGGGGCCTTGAGTATAGCTCAGTGGTATAGAACCTACCTAGCTTGAATGAAGCCCTGGGTTTGGTTCCTAGCACTGAAAATAATAATAACAAAGGTAATAATAATAAAAATTAATCTCAAGTTTCCTAATAACTTAAAAGCTTTGTTGGAAGATGTGGTGAAGGGAATGCACTGATACTAACGCAAGTCCTTTAAGCACACAAAGTTCTTAACTATCCCAACAGAGATAAGACCTTTGAAAGCTCCAGTCCCTAGGAAGACATCCCTAATAAAAACTGCCCTCAAAGTGTAACTCCATAGGCTTAATTGGTATTTACACAATCTGACCAGCACCTTCCTGGATTACAGCCTGAACCACATATTACAAACTTGACGAATGTTCTTTAAAGCTGGTAAACAATAATTCATTGACTTCTTGGAAGTTGAGGGACAAAAAGTCCCATTTACTTTTGACTAAGCTGTGGTGAGGAAATAACCCTACTTCATTAGACACCATAATCACTAGCAATTCATCCCCAAAAGCAAGCACTGCTCATAGACTACTGCCTCTGCAGAAAGTACCTCTGTGAAGAGTACTAAAATTAATGGAAGGAACTGATCCTAAATCTGTGACAAGAATTCCTTGAGGAATGAGGTTTTCTATTCAGTCTGATTTCCAGGGTAGCCTATTCCATTACTCAACCCTTGCTGGACTCCTGAGCATCATAGTAGTTTGCATAGTTTAAGCTTTTAGATTGTTTGCCAAGATGAATGCTGCAGCTGGAAAAGAGGTAACAGCAACCCAGTAACTCAACTTCTGAGCACCAATGGATGCTCAGAGTGGCCTGGGAAACCTGGCTTTCAAGATACCATAAGCTCTAGCCAATCATCTCTTCTTCAACCTCAGAACTTGCACTACGTGCTGCACATTAAGAAGGGAACTGCTAAATTCTTAGAACAAACTGGGAAAAGGTGACTGCTTCTTTCAAGATTTCAAAGTGTGTGAGTGAAGAACAACATACGACCTGTTAAAGTCGTATAATCCTTTAAGCTTTTAAGACTGTTTCTGCTGGATTCTTACCTTCTGAGGAATAACATGTAGACCCATGTTATAAGGTTTTATGAGAATAAGAGATTTTTTTTTAAATCCTACACTATTAGATGTCCTTATCATTTTTTCTGTTGTGGTGCTCTGTCCTCATTAACCAAAGCCACAACTCGACAGTCCAATAATACATATTAAAAGCTTATATAAAGAATGACAAAATTACAACTTAAATTAGAATCATTCTTCTGGTATCTTCACCCAAGGATTATCACTCAAGAGCAGGTTCTATACTTGCTGTCATTCTGTTAAGCAGTTACATATTCCCTAAACTGATGCTTGATCATGGAACATATCCTTTGAATAACCAAATGAAAAATCACTCAGATAACATCCCAATATGGACAGCTCATTTTGTGAGCTTCTCATCAATCATATTTCCAAAAGTCTGTAATGAGTCACAATTATTTCAAGTTCTGAAAATGTTGCACAGACCATTTCTATGTGAAGGAGGCCTACATGTAACTCAAAAGAAGAGATAATACATAAGACACACTAGCCATATCTGGACCCAAAGTCACTGCCTATAGTTTACTCCTTAAAACCAGCTAAACTAATCAGTATAGGTCTCTGAATTCTAATGCTTAAGGCATTAAGTGAAAGCAGCCACTCATGCCTACTTCACTAATCCCATGAGGTCTTCTATGTGCTTCTCTAATAGTTTATACATTTTGTCCTGTCCTGTGACTAGTGTGATACAATTATATATCTTTTCCCAATAAAAGCCAAATCTGACAAATATTTGAACGTTTGTCTACAATGTACATTGTGCTATGATAAATTCTGATATAAGCTGGGTAAGATCTACGATCTGAAGGAATCTGTAACCTATGGGTCAGGTAAGACTTATGACCAAATAACCATAGCCAAAGGCTCTCATATGGCAAGTGTCTGACAATGGTAGACCAGAAGTTGCAGACTGGTAGTTCCTGGCCCAAAGCTGGGCTGCAGGGAAACTTCTTTGTTTCTCATTGAAGTGTCTGCAAAAAACTGCCAATCAATCAATGGTTCAGCTTCCCTTGAAAACAGTCAGTGGGTCAACACTTCTGATACCAAAAGTAGGCTACATTTAGCAAGCACTCCACTGGCCACGGACCTCACAATTCCTTACTGTCTCACTCAAGCCCTCTTCACTCATTGGTACTATCTATTTGGCCTCTATCTGAGTCTGTCATCCCTGGTATACATAACACTGAATCCAAAAGGCATCCAAAGCAGGGAATATCAATTGTGATGAGGAAGGTTTATCAGAAAACACAAGACCTAAGCTAAGCCTGGAAGAAGAGAATAAGAGCATGAAATGAGGACAGAAAAGTAAAATAAAGCATGAAGCCTATGAAATAAACAAAAAAGTAAAAAAAAAAAAAAAAAGTCAAGACCTTCCAGAAAGGAAGGGACAAGACACAACCAGTTTAGGACAAAGTCAAGAAGAGTAGCCCCATGCTGCCAGACCTACAACCTCACAGGCAGTTGAGTCAAGGGTTATATAAACCTTAACAAATCTGAGTGCCTAGTCTCTCATGAATGTTAATCTATAGGACCATTAAAGCTAGTTTCTGTAGGAACAGGATATCTCCTTGTTCACTAACTTAAAAGTTTAATCCAAATAATCAAGAAGCTCAATATGTTTTCTCACTAAAGGCAGTCAGCATTTGCTTTCTGTATCATGCCTTAAAACAGAATATTCCACAATCTGTTTTTCTTACCAAATTCTTAGTTGGCCAAAGAGAAACGAATTAATTAGGTCTAATGTGGGTTCTGTTACTTAAGCATGTTTGGTGGAGGTTGGTACTGGGGGAAAGACCAGAAATTTCCCATAACGGTCACTCATTAAACATGCTCTATGCATCAT
This sequence comes from Erethizon dorsatum, assembly GCA_028451465.1. Lineage (NCBI taxonomy): Eukaryota > Metazoa > Chordata > Mammalia > Rodentia > Erethizontidae > Erethizon > Erethizon dorsatum. Next base: position 45,239,091 of record CM051825.1, read on the forward strand.
TAACCTCCAAAGATTAATTAATTTGATTAAGAAGAGGCACTCTGGTCGTGCAGTTGATAGATCCTTTATAAGCAAAAGGCATTTGAGCAGGAAGTACCGTAGCTTCTTGCCACAGGCCTGACCCTCCCACAAACCTGCCACCAAGGGTACATCACCATGACCATCTCAGCAGGCAAGGTGTCACCAATTTGGTTTTGCTACTAGAGAAATGCTTTGCAGAGACTGGTAAATGGAGAGGACAGGAGAGGGGTCAAAAGTCTTGTCACACAGGACTTACTCTTTCAGCTCCATAAAGGAAACAACAACTCACCCTTTCAGAGTCCTTAAGTCCTACAAAACTTTGCAAACTCATCACTTGCACAACAGCCACCCCTTTTACCACCTGTACCCCAACTCTACCATTCTGCAGAACAGAGGATAGAGGCGCCTCACAGCCAAGCATTCCCTGCCCCCAAGGTGGTCCTGAAAGCCAGAGATACAAACTACATCAGTGTGACCAGGTAGGCATCTGTCCTGACCCCAGGGAAGGGACAATGCTCATCTCTGGCCAGTGCTCAGAGGACAGAGAGTCTCCCAGTTAAAGGATGGAAGAGGATTTTTCTAAATAAAAACAATTATCTGAGGCAAGGAACAGACTTTTGCCTCTGGAGTAGTGAAAACAAATTTGGCAAAAGGAACAGGAAGTGAGGGATGGTTGAGGCTGAACAACAGACACATTAATCCAGTGAATAAATCTGGAAACATAGGTTTTTCAAGAGCTTTGGAAAGTCCACCAAGCCACGAATTACCATTTCCTTTCCTGTAACATCCACCTTTACCCTTGTACCCCTACAAATGACTACTTTCAAGAGATTAGTTTCCCATGGAACAACCACTGTTATACCATGGGAAACTAATAATAAAAGTACCACCACTGTTAAAAAAAAAAAAATGTAATGCAGCTTTAAAATTCATTAACTTTGGGCCGGTGAGATGGCTCAGCGGCATAAGCGCCTGCCTGGCAAGCGCGAGGTCCTGAGTTAGATTCCCAGTACCCACATACAAAAAAAGGGCCGGTGATATCGCTCAGCGGCACAGGCGCCTGCTGGCATGCGAGGTCCTGAGGTCGACCCCCGGTACCCACAAAAAAAAAAAAAAAAAAAAAAATTCATTAACTTTGAGTGCACACCAGAAAGATGCAAACTAGCAATTCCTATGAACACATCTTTGATTCCATGTGTCACACATCAGAATTAACTGTGCGAACTGCAGCACAACACCTATAAGTGACGCTATGATCAATTTCCTTTTCCAACACAACAGATTATTCTCAACACTAAGTGGTTTTACACAGTGTGTCCACACTTAAGAATCCTGAGAGGAATGTTGCTTCAGAGGATAAGTATGTTAACGTAACAAACAAAGTACTGATCACAGGTAGCTGGGTGTTGTAGTACATGCCTGTAATCCCAGCATTCCGGGAGGCTTGACACAGGAGGATCCTAAGTTTGAGCCAGCCTGAGCAACTCAGCAAAACCCTGTCTCAAAATTTTTAAAGTGTGAAAGGGCTGAGGATGTAGCTCAGGGTGAAGGCCCTGAGTTCAATCCCCAGTACCACCAAAAAAATGTACTGATCACAGAAACAGGGTGGCCAAATTCCAGTCCTGTCTTTCTGGCAGAAGGTACAGCCAAGGATTTCACTGGGATAAAGGGATAAGGAAATTCTATACAAGTGACTTTTGATTCTTCAGGAATGAAACCTCTAACAATGCATTATTTCCTCTGAGCGCAATAGTGGCAGATTAAAACATCAAAACAAACAAACCAAAACCCACTTCTCTCCATCTGAGTCATTATTTTCCATTTTAAACCATGTTGCTCAGGAATTTTCTAGAACCAGGAAATAAGATCAGAGTATTTTGTGCCTTTGTATTCCTCAATTCTGACAATTCATGTCTAACATAATCCATTCAATGAAAATATTAGTACATAAACCTTGTGTTACAGAAATGTATGCCAAAAGATAAAAAAAACTTGGTGGTAACTCATGTCTGGACATATAATGATTTGGGGTTTTGTTCTTCTTACTTTTATAGTAGTTAGAATTTAGATAAATGTTTCTGAGTTACAAAGGAAAAATATATAAGAACTTGCCTGTTTCTCCTTCCCCTAAAAGGGAGGAAGAAGTACATGGAAGTGGTTTGATTTAAACAAATACATTTGTACAAACAACAGCTTACCTTGGTGTTCAGCATTTCTTTCCTCGCCCACCCTCATACAAAAAGGGGGGAGCAAATGACATAAGTGGGTGTAACGACTTTCCCAGGCTGCAGCTGCTCATACGGAAAACTCTGCCATGAAGCCCAAATTTCCAAGGGGATGCTCTGGAGTTGCTATCAGTTTCTATTACTTACACGTGTCCTTACTTTTCAACTGGAATCACATTCACTTCTCACTAACGTCTGTGGCATCTCTTAGTGCCTGTGCAAAGCCCAAGCATCTAGAATCCACAAAATAGATATAAAAATCCATGTTTACTTGCATTTAATCCATGTGCAGCGGAGAGCATCGTGATAAATGCCAAGGTTCCTTCAAACATTTTTTAGGTTTAACACATCTTCCTTACCCAGTTACCTCAAAACTTAAAATTGAAGTTCACTCAAACCCAGACAGCAGAAACCTAGTACTAAATCAAATGAATTTACCCGCAACTTTTCAAAAACACATCTGCAGTAATACAGAGAGGTACAGGAGTATATTCAGCTAAGTAAAGAAAATGCAGAGTTTTAAAAGGTCAGCCACCTGGCCAACAGTTAAGTCACTAACTTTATTAGCTAGCTTATCAAGGTGGAATCTCATTCTGCTCATTTTTGCGCAGGGCTTTTTAAAGTTTATGTGTGTTATGAAATGATTAGCTGAAGCCAAAAAGCAAACTGTTTCTTTTTACAACACTAAGACATCTGAACACCCTCAACTTAAAAAGATTCATCTACTACATCACTTTCTATACTTCAGAGGTGCAGGGCAGTGCAATTTCTCTACTTCTGGTTACTGAAATGTCTGAGAAGATACGAAGTTAAGGTTCTACAACAACAGAGTATTCCAGCCACTATTTTACACAAACTGCTTTCTACCACTAAAACATGGAACTTCCTTTTCACTGAAATTACAAGTGCAAAGAATCAGATGATCTGTGTGACCTCCATCCTTAAATACAGTAAATTTCACTACGTCAAATAAAAAACTGGCTGTGAAACAACACACTTTTGTTTCTTTTGTTTTCTTACTCATTCACCGAAGCCTCTAAAAAAGATGCCTCACCTTTTCTACATGGTTCATATCTATTCTTTCCCACTGCACTAGGTCATTTTTTCTTTAAGAGTGAATCCTAGCAGCAAATTCTACCTGCTAAACTATCCCTTAACCAAATACTGTACCTATCAGTCTTGAATTTGTTTTTTAAAGCAAATCACTGGTTTACATGATGCAATAAAAAATTACAGTGAGGGCCGGTGAGAGAGCTCAGCGGCATAAGCACCTGCCTGGCAAGTGCGAGGTCCTGAGTTCGACTCCCGGTACCCACATATGAAAAAAAGGGCCGGTGATATCGCTTAGTGGCATGGGCACCTACTGGCGCACAAGGTACTGAGTTTGACCCCCGGTACCCACAAAAAAAAAAAAAAAATTATGGTGAATGTTAATTTTTTATTTTAATTACATATTGCTGTTAATCCTCCTCAAAATACCACCCTCTTGCTTCGAGTGCACTTATCCCATCCTGTTGCCACTTTCTAAGCAATTTAGGAAGTCCTCTTTCATGAGTGCCTTTAGTTGCACTATTGTGGCTGCCCTGATGTCCTGAATCAATTCAAAATGTTTATCTTTCTTGTTCATTTTGACTTTGAGGGAGAGCCAGAAGTCACATGGTACCAGGTCTTGTGAATAAAGTGGATGACAACTGTTACGGCTTGTGTTCAGACATCCCCCAAAGCCTCATGGGGTCAGAAGTGGGGCTTTTTTCAGAGGTGGCTGGATCTAGAGTGTGTGATGCTGGGATTGATTCATGGTGCAGTGCTGGGCTCAAGTGCTACCAGCCCTAAGTAACCTGGATAAGATGTAAGGGATAGAAAGAGCTGTGGTCATCCCTTGCTTGTTTTGCTACCTTCTGGCCATCATGAAGGGCTGCCTCTCTGCCATGTGCCACCCTGCCCTGGAGCCAGCCAATTATGAACTGAAACCTCTATGAACTGTAAGCCAAATAAACCTTTCCCCCTTTAACTTTTTGTATCAGCAACGAGAAAAGTAATTAACACAAGGACACACTACTACGTTTTTACAAGCCTGCCTTTTCATTGGATTGCATTCAGCAGCATTCACCATATTTTTGATTACACATTTAAAGACACTGATGAAAAGACGACTTCCAGAATTGCTTCAGAAAGTGGCAAGAACCATGGGATAAGTGTGTTCAAAGCAAGGAAGAGTATTTTGAGGGGGAAAGCAATGTGTCTTTTACCATAATAAATTTTTAATTTAACATCAATCATATTTTTTGATCAGCCCTTGTAAGTGATTAGAAGTCCTATCAAAAGACAACCATAAGGGAATCTTCTTGGAGATTCACTTACAGGCACAAACCTAAGCAATCCATGTGTATTTTAGATACTCCATAACCTCTCTGTGCACTAGGAGAGACAAGAGCTACTCAATTCACAGAGCATCTTCACATATGAGCGGAAATCAAAGTCACGGGTCACACTGAACCCTGACATCAGTGAGGTCAGCGACATTGAGACAGCTGCTCTGTGAACAGCTAGGACTTCTCTGCCTCAAACTTGCTATGTAATGAACCCAAATTCTCCAATTCTACCAGTCACTTTTTCAAAGATACCGTGATCAAATCCAAGTCTGTCAAAGTCTTTGCTCAGCTTGTCCTACATCAAGTGACTCTAACAAGACTCCTCCAACAAGCACACACCCTTGGGCAAATGGGGGAGGTTGATGCCGCACACTTCCCATCAGCAAGATTAGCGTCATGAGCCCTCTTCAGTGACAGGGTGGTCTGTTCTGTGCCCTGAAATACAGGGTATCAAGGTGCAGGCACCATCGGTGCAGAAAGGCACTCAGCTACTCTGTGCTCAACAGGTATTCCAGCTAAGGCTCTGCGGGCTAGCTTCTCTTTCTCCTCACTCTCCCACACTCAGGCCTGAATCCTGTCAAAGTAAATAAAAGGTGCTCCAATCCTAGGTCTGTCTGTCCGAATGGTCACACAAGTATGACTCAGCAAAACTGAGCTGGCAACTACATTTACTTGCAACAAACTCAACAGTGATCAATAAGCCAAAGCAAGTTTAGATTTGGTTAGGTTTAAGCTTGCACAAGCACAAAGAGAAAACCACCCACTCTCAAACCCAGAGAACCAGTGCAGAAAGCACCTGCACCAACTCGTCAGGGTGGTTTATAAGGTCATGAGTGCCTAAGAAAAGATCTTTTATTCCTAGGGGCATGAGACAAATGGCAGGCCTTTCACACTACTGGTGTCAATATTTATCCAAGGCCTGGGTATTCATGATGATATAAAACCAGCACCTTTTCAATTCACTCATTCACGTAAGTTGCCACTATAAAGCCCCAAAACAGATTCGTTTACAGCTTAAGTTTCTTCTTTTCCATTGCCATACAAGCAGCTGGCTGTAGGACCCACAATCTATGTCAGAAATAATCCTGGCAGAACAATGTATTCAATGCATTTTTGAACTGTCAATATCAAATGGCATTCAACTCAATGACAATAGAGAGGCAGGGAAAGGAGACAAAGAACCTGCTTTCTTCTTTCCCATGGCAGTCATATATTCTGCACTGGAAATGAGCAAAGCTTAGACCTTGCAGTAAAGTAACTGAACCTCAAGAATCATGCCAGGCATTTCTAAGTGTGCCTTACCCACATAGCAGGATTATTTCAGCTACCAATCCCCAAAGACACATGAAGCTCTCAGGAAGAACTTGCTATTAAATAGCCCTGTTCAGCCAGCTCCCACTTTCTTGAACTTCTTCCTCTATCACACCCTCTCCTTTAGCCCCCTAAACCAGCGATGGCAAACCTTTTAGAACTTTCAGTAACAAACAGCTAGCTGCAGCATGTGTGCCATAGGTTCGCCACCACTGTCCTACAACCTCACCCCAAGTAAAGGCCTAATCACAATTCTCCTTCACAGATAAAAGTCAGAAGAAATAACTAGACCATTAATATCAACTTTAAGAAGTCCTACTGAACATTAAAAACAGCTGTGCCTGGTGAAACCCAGGTTCACAAATGGTTTTCTCCAATATTACCGTGACTCAAAGCCCTCAACAGATGTGACAACACAGAGCTCCCACAGTTAGCTCTGGTGGCTTCTTCCAAGGAGACACACTTCTGTGGAAATCAAAGCATGAGAGAAGGATGGCACTCTCTGGTGGGCAATGAAAGAAGAATGTGCCTCAACCCCTCTTGCGAAGTTGCCAGGCAAGTGACATTACACAGATTTCACAAGCCAACTCTACATGACTCATTAAACCTACTCTTCTAATCCCACACCCGCAATTCTTCCCAACTGGATTCTTCCTCCCAAATCCCACCCTAGGATTCTGAATACTCAATGCAGCCTGATACAGACCCTCCTACATTCTAGCAGGTTGCAAAACACCCCCGCCATGCCCTTCTAAGCAAAATATGACAGCAAATAACAAGCTACCACATATGATGTACGTGTGGCCTGTGAGGGGCCACACTCCCACCTCTGCGTGCTGAGTGACAGCAGGCAAATAGCCCAAAATGGTAGCAGGTGAAGGTGTGGTCGATTTTTTTTTCTTATGTAAAAATATACATGACATTTAAGCACCCAGTATTTCCTCATTTACACTGAAGTTAATAATTCACAAACCTACTAACTTTCATCAAGGATCAGAAAATTTAAAGGTTGTTTGTGCAAACACTCCTGTTCTTGCTCTTATTTAACAGCTGGTTATTTAAGTGATGGCTTCTGTTGCCATGAGGAGCAGACAGCACTTCAAAATGTTACTTGTGGAGCTAAACACACCACTACATCCTTTGTTTCACCTCTGAGTTCCACAGTATCCAAACTCCCACACTGATTTTGCCTCTCAGATGGAACAAGTAGATAATTATGATAATACCAAAGTATAGCACAAAACGATACTCCTTTGCTAAAACGTTACTGTGATCATGCTTTCCCATTTCTAATTTGGCCCCTCAGAATGGACACTCCCCAAAGATGCCAAGGAAACCATTAACAGGTATGGCAGCACCCACGAGGCGAGCTGCCTCGACCTCGGTCCAGACTGCCTCATTACCTGAGGAAGAAGCCCTCTGAACCGCAGCACCCCAGCTCCCTCTCCCCGCGAGACCTCACATTCTCAACTTCTCCTAATCTTACTTAACTTCATTCTCTCTTGTTTTTTAAGAAAATGTTATAGCCAGAGCCAGAAACCAATGCCTTCTCCAGCCACTATCTGTGTCTCCACCTCCTGCAGCATAGGAGGATTATCAGTTATTGGCTGCTTCAACCAAAGGAAATTAAGCTGAGGGCATCAGTTAGCTGCAAAGCTGTGGACTTACTACAAACCATGATACTCAGCATGGGTTTCTGAATCACAACAGCAAAGCCACATAAAGGCCCACCTGAGCCTTGTTAAAGAGGTTACACATTAACCACCACACACCTCAAGAAGATCCTATCACCTCCACCATCTCCACACCTTTTATATCATGCCTTTAAAAAGACTTTCTGGAAGTTGTTACTATGGAGCTTGGAATACATGGAAATGAGTCTGGATCTTGGTTTGGTTTTGAACAACTAATTTCAGTGGGTACAGGTGGTTCTGAGAAGGAACCCAGTTAACCCTAGTAGGGCGGAAAATAATAGCTAGCCCAAAAGAGCGGATCTGTAGGACAGCCAGCTTGAGGTTACCTTAAACAGGTGTGTGCAGATAGGCATTTCAGGGACAGGAGAAAACAGTGTCTTGGATAACGCAGCAGCAGAAAAGCCATGGGTCACACGCAGTGGTTTTGGAAACAAATGAACACCTAATTGTTATTAAGCACCTGCTTTGAGCTGGGAGTGGGGCTGGGCTCTAGGGCCACACTGATCAGTCAGGGAAGCTCTGCCCTGAAGGAGTTTGCAATCCCAAGGGGAAAACCAGGGCTAAGCCAGGAAGCAGAGAGGTTCTCTGGAGGACATCCTGACACAAGACAGCAGCCATTCTCCTCTCTAGGTATCCTGGGATGGCTCTCTCTAAGAGGTGGTTAACTGTGGCCTGGTGAGGTGGGGATGGGGGATTTGAGGCACATAAGGGAGCAGGCACAAGCAAGCCCTGCAGGGGTTAGAAGCTTGGCTGCTGAGGAAACAACCCACTCCTATGTGGGCTTCCATTCATAAAACCCCCTGAAGAAGGGCGTGGTGGTGCACACCTCTAATCCTCTCTCCAGAGGGAGGCTGAGGCAGGAGGAGCACCATGAGTTCAAGACCAGCCCGGGCTAAATAGAGTTCAAGGCCACCCTAAATTACATAATGCGACCCTGTCTCTAAAACCAAAAAACAACAATAACAACAAAAAAACCTGACCACAGAGGAAGCCAGAAGGCAGGGGGTACGAGGACCTAAAATCACAAAGAACTGCAGCTGTGTTTTCAAAATGCAGATCCCACTCCACGACACCATAAATTCTGGCATCGGGATCTATCCAGGAGTTTAAAAATGCCTACTGACTGACTGCCTGGAGGACTGACCAAGGGTGACCAAGCAGTTATTATCGCACTTGCCTTCAGAGGTTAGCCCACAGACCAGGAAGCCGCACTCAGTGGGTCTCCAAGGGTGGGGCTGTCAGTGTTCTTTCAAACTACCTGGAATGTAAATGCAAAGTGCCTTCTTGCAAGCTTATTACCTCCACCCCAGGATCCTGTGTCCACTCAGTTCTAAAATGGGACTAGCAGTAGGAAATATAAAAACCAGAGTGTCTGATCATCCACACCCAGACCTGAGCTTCTAAATGCTTGCAGTGATTTCAGTACTAACCTCTCTAAATAACTCAGCCACTTACTTTCTGGTTTCTTGCTTTAAAAGAAATTCACAAGGCCTCAGCTTCCTTTCCCATTAAAAGCCACCACAGCCATAGTTTTCAATTAGTTGTGTCAGCCCACCATCCTGCAGCTGCCCAAGTTCAATACATTGTCCCTTCCCCAGGTTCCGGTCTCCACCAAGCACTTCACACCTCCCTATTGTAAACCTGTCCAAAGCAATTACCCTGCCTGTATTTGGACAGCCTCAGTACTTGCATTTCTGTCTAATTTATGGCTGCAAAGCTCAGATGGCAAAGGCAGGCTTGCCCCGGAGCAGAGGAAATGCAGAGAAAATGGTCAGATCCAGGGATAAATGCATATGCACAGCAAATTTCCTTGAGTTACAAGAGAGCAAATTATCCCATTCTCTTAGTGGCAAACTGTGTGAAACTCTTCCCTATAGTCTGGAATCTGTGCCTAATTTATGCCTTTCAAAAAAGAAAAAAAAGTCTGGAGTCTGGATTCACTACAAGAAAAACCATTGCTCTTCTCTGCCACATTTACTGCTCTTGGGATTACAAACAAGGGGGCAGGTTACAGTTACCAACTTACTATTTTTCTTTTTTTTTTTTTTTTTAACTTTATGATGGTTCAACGTTCAGTATAGGGCCAGTGAGATGGCTCAGCAGCATAAGTGCCTGCCTAGCAAGCGCGACATGCTGAGTTCGACTCCCGGAATCCACATACGAGAAAAAAAAGGGCCGGTGATATCGCTCAGTGGCACCAGCACCTGCTGGCACGCGAGGTCCTGAGGCGGACTCCTGGTACCCACAAAAAAAAAAAAAAAAAAAAAAAAAAAAAAAATTCAGTATAAGCCGTATTTGGAACTGTGAATTGGGATCATTTCCGCAGCTAACGACATGCCTTATGATGGATCGTTCTCCTCCCCTCTCCCCCTCCTCCCTCCCTCCTTCCCAATCCCTCCCTCCTTCCCAATCCCTCCCTCCCTCTTCCTCTCTCTCTCTCTCTCTCTCTCTCTCTCTCTCTCTCTCTCTCTCTGGCTGCTGGGCAGAGGCAGCAAGCCACAGCTCTCCGTCAATCACACAGTAAGGAGGAGGCATGACCAACACTCCACCGTGCACTGTGTTGTTAAGTGACAATATCACTAGGTTAGGTGTATTAAAGGCATTTTCAACTTTTGATAGGTTGTCAGGGTAGAACCCCATCATACATCAAAGAGCATCTGTTTTGTCCCTTATGTCTACCAGAAGATCTCAAAACCTTAAAAACAAAACTCTTCTCACCTGAAGAAGTCAGAACATCATCCCAAACTGGGAAATATCTCAAACTAGCTGAAATTATACTATTTTTTTTTAAATGCACTGCCTACAATTGAACAAGAAAGAGACAAATAACCCAACTAAAACACGGGCAAAGAATATGAGTAGATAAGCACATGAAAAGATGCTCATGATCATTTCTCATTAGAGAAATGTAAATCAAAACCACTTCAGACCCACCAGAATGGCTAAAATAAAAGACAGGTAATACTGAGTATTGGCAAGGTTGTGAAGAAAATGGAATCTTCATAAAATGCTGGTGAAAGTGCAAAATGGTGCACACAGCCTCTTTGGGAAACAGTCTAGCAGTACCTCAAAAAGTTAAAAAGCTACCTTATATGACCCAGCAATTTCACTGTTAGGTATACACCCAAGACAAATGAAAACACACATTCATGCAAAAACTTATACCCAAATGTTTACAACAGCATTATTCATAGCAGTCAAGAAGTAGAAACAACCTGAATATCTACCAACTGATAAATGGATAAGCAAAATGTGGTACATCCAAACAACTAAACATTATGCAGATGTAAAAAGGAATGAAGGACTGAAACATGCTACACATGCAGGAACCTTGAAAACATCACACTAAGCGAAAGAAGCTGGGCACAAAAGGCAATGTCTTGTGTGATTCCGGGTAAGTGAAATGCCACGACAGGCAAATTCACAAACACAGAAAGCAGGTCCTGCCAGGGCATGGGAGGAGGGAGGAAGGAGCAAAAGGCGGGAACTGCTAACAGGCACAGGGTATTTTGTTGTAGGATGATAAAAATGTTCCCAAAAGAGTGATGATGGTTGTACATCTTTGAACATACTAAAAACTTAGAATCTCATCATATAAAAGGATGACTATGGTATTTGAATTATATCTCAAAAAAGTTGTATTAAATGAAGAAAAAACTCTTGCTACCTTAGCAGGCTCTCAAAATTCCAGACTGAAAATGTTTCCTAGCTACTTCTACACCACAAATATGCAGAAATAACCTTTTCCTCTAAGTGCCAGAAGATAGGAAGTAGAGACCAGACAAAATATCTACATTTAGGAAAGTAAAAAAAAAGATACTGCCATTGAAACTCCCTCCTATCCAATTACCCCATTTTCTGCTTCCCAAATGGTACTATACTCACTACCAAACTCTTCTGCCCATGCATCTATGAGATATGACACCCTCAGCTGGAGTTTATTCTCCCACAGAAAACAAATTCTCCGAATTTCAAAGGAGCATTTTTCTTCTTCTTTTGAGTAATTATTTATTTATTTTTGTGTGTGTGTGTGTGGGTACCGGGGTTTGAACTCAGGACCTTGAGCGCCAGCAGATGCCCGTGCCGCTGAGTGATGTCACTGGCCCTTGAGTAATTATTTAATAAGGCTGTGGAAAGCAGGGTTCCTGATAGCTAGCCATTTGAAAATCAAGAATAAGCCAGAGGCAGGAGGAAATGTTACCATAACAGGGAAAAAAAAATAAATCAGTTAGAGTAAGATTAGGATCTAACCCCTTTCTGTGGTTGGGGCAGGCAGATTTTGAGTAATAGCATGCTATTTCTGGAAAAGATCTTCCAGAGGGAAAGCTGGGAGGTGGGGCTGTTTAGCTATATGTTTCAGTATTATATTAATATATACTGAAGTTGATTGAAAATGGAAATAAATAGCCAACAGCAACCCCTGCATAGGTGGCTACTCCTTGATTGCCAAAAGCAGGTCCTTCTGCACTTTGGGGACCACACCACAGCACTGCCTTGGCCAGCAAAGATGTAGTTAATTGGGAAGCCCCAGAATCTACTGGGGCCAGGATGCTATACAACATCAAAGAGATTCCAGTTGCTCCCCTTGCACAATAAACTCCTTTCACCCAACATCATTCACACTTTCAGAGTGCAAAGTTCACTCTGATATTGGTGGCTTTGTCACTTTGTAGCTTTTTTGGCAAGTGCCCCTTGGCCTGGTTGTTCATTAATACATAATCAGAACATTAAAAGCATTGTTTCGCCTTTTAGAGAGGCTGTGGCCAATTTAATAAAGCCGATATTGTCCCTACGGTGGGGGAATCACCTTGAACCTGGCAGAGAATTCAAAGATACACAGGCCAGAGGATGTGTGTACTACATGCACACACAGAGTTAAGTATTTCACAAGACGTTTTTGATATTCCCATGTTTTTGATGACATGGCAAAGGGGCAAAATGAAAACGGTTATCTCACCCCACAAAGCGACCTGTTATTTTTTCCCCTTAATCCTTTCAACACCAAATGATTACTCGCTTTTAAAACCTTCACAGGAAGTAGTGATCTCTGTGGCATGAAGATGAACAAGAAGCTATGTCTTACACACTATTAGAACTGTCTGTGAGAATACTACTTCAGGCGCTTTTACTTTTCAAATCAGACACACACAATGACAACTCACTTTCGAGACCATGTTTACTTTGCTGAAAGCCACATTCTAAACACAGGCTTGTGTGTAGAAGGGAAGCAGCTTACAGTCCAACCTTGTTTATGTTCCAAATAGGTTTGACAGAAAAACCACATCAATTTGTTTTAAAATAATTTCCATTTGCTGGAAGCTGTTCCTGAAGAGTTCTCGGCCACGCTAATCTGCTCTGATTCCTACCAGCTGTAGGTACCAGGCTCACGGGCCACAGACAGGGTGGCTGGGGCACAGGCAGGCTGGGCTGACTTTGCAGAGGTTGTAAGCAATCTGAACTCCACAAACCATGCACCACTCCTTCCTCTTGAACACATAATCAACACAGGTTAAAGAACACAAAATGTATCCTGGTTCAGCATCAAAATTTACACCATGCTTCCTGGGAGCCCAGTTTTCTATTTATTCCTAGGGTTTCTCAGAAACACACCAGCTCTAGTCCTAAACATATGGATTTGTGCTCAAGCCAGAAGTCCTCAGTTGACACCAAGATAATTTATTGGACTGAGAATCAAATTTAAAAAAGGAAGAGAAGTCAAAAAGGAAATGTCTGTGAGTAACCCAAGAAAAGCTTTCAGCCTCACCATCCAAAGAAGTGCAGATTAAAAGAATCCAAAGTAATTTTCATGTATTAAACTGGTGGTATATGTTTAAAGAAATAAAAAGCATCTCTTGGGAGTAGTATATCAAAAATCTTAAGAATTTGCATATCCAGAGCCATCCGGACTTGATAACAACCTAAGAAAATGAGGAATGTAAAACTACTCATGTGTACAGTATAAGGATGTTTAACAAAGTGGGAAAAAACTTAAATGCTCAACACCACAGAAAATTTAATTATGATTTAAACAGTATGTTTTTTTTTAAAGTTTAAACCTTGGGGAAAATATTGATGATATTGAGTCTGCAAACTACATCTTGAAACAGATATTTAACTGCAGAGATTATTGGAAATCCATACAGCAAAGTGATAATATTTGTCACTGGATAATGAGTTCAGTTATTTTTCTTTTGTAATTTCCTCCTTATTCAATAAATGCCTAACATTTATCACCAGATAAATTAAAAGTAAAGACATGGTAACTAGGCTAACAGGTCAAGAGCATAAAGCTTCCTTCATAAGGTCACCCTCCCAACTAGTCCAGCTCACCAGGTATAAAGTCCTCCCCTGCACAATCACAACCTGGAGACCTCAATAACCAATTAACATGCTCACGAAGGGGCCATACATGCATGACTGTTCCATCGGGAGGCTTTTACCACCTGATGGGACTATTCCACGCCACCTGATGGGACAGTCATGCATGTACCACTGGTGGTTCAAACTGGCGGGAACGCGTTAAGATTGATGTCTAAGGCTAAGCTTACCAGGCCAAACACAGCTTTCTAGCTGTCCTTCATTAGCATCTCTGGGAGACTGGCCAAAGGGGATCCACGTTGAGCCAGGTCAGCAATACTCCTCTGCCAAGGACACAGATCCTGTATGTTTGAGGATGATGTGGGGGCTGATGCCTCACACCTGCAGCCCACTCAAAAAAGGGCCAGATTTAGAAGCCTATCTGCCTCAAGCTTCCTGTTGTAGAAGTTTCTCTAAGTTTGTATTGTTACTTTGGCTCTGCCTGCTGAGGGTATGGTAACCTGTGCTGATTACAATTCCCTCTGGTCAAGAAGAGGACTCAGGGGCCGGTGATATAGCTCAGCAAAGAGCTGAGCAAAGAGCAAAGTCCTGAGTTCGACTCCTGGTACCTGCATATTAAAAAAAAAAAAGAGGACTCATTCCCTTCTGCCAGGAGCAAAGAGGGGGAAAAACTATCTTGGCCTATTCATCATTTCTGTCAAAGTAGAGGTCTTAGCAAAGTAACTAAGAGCCCAAGCAACCAAAACCAGCTGCCTGGCGAGGGCTCAGCATAAACTGAGAATAACCACAAGGGGAAGGGTGTCTAGACAGCCTTAGTCTATGTGAGCAGCAACCCTCCTCAAAGCAGCCTCCACAGTGTGGCTCCAGGGAAAGAGCAGATGAGAAACCATGTCAACAGTTGGGAAATGCACCATAGGCTCCCTGGCCAAACACGACTTAGAAGAGAGCTACAGAGTCTGACCCACCTGCCAAGGACAGCCACAGGGGATCCAGCAGGGAAGCAGTGCCCTGAGACCCCATGTGGGAGGTAGGTCACAGGCAGTGCTTCCACTAAAAAAGAATTTGAGTGATAATACTTGGACATGAGAGGGACTAAAAAGACTGCCAATTTTCAACATGGCAGGTAAACAGCCTTCCTGTCATCTTTTAAACTCAGTTCTGTATTTTCTTCTTCCTTTTCATTCCTTTAGGTTTCTCAACATCAACATTTTGGTAGGAGGTAGAGGAAACTACCAAACAAAGTACATTTAGGAAATGCACAGACAGATGAGCCCTGAGAGGTCTAAGTTATTCTACTTCCCTGGAAAAGGTATTTCCAAGGACTTTTAGAACTATATACAATAAATGCCAGTACTCTTTTCTGTATCACTATCTGTACTGAGCATTTTATGGAGCCCAGGCTTTGTGCTAGATTCTGGGAAAACAAAAACCTTGCCTGGAGCTTACAGACTAATGGAAGACCCAACAGTAATCAAATAATCACCCAAAACATCTGTCCACAGAATCCTCTAGATTGGAATTCAAGTTAAAGTAAATGTCAGCCATGGCTTCCAGGAGAAGAGACATTTAAGATGGATGATTAGGAGCCTGCAAAGCAAAGACAGAAGAATTTTTCTCGGATAGAGGGAACTGCATGCAATGTACACAGGAGACATGAACAGTGTAAAGGGTCTGCAAAAATCCCATGTGGTAGCAGAGGCTGATGGAGCTGGATAGGAAGGTACCATGAAGCTGGACAGGTGAGTGCACAGTCAGCAGCAGAATACATGCATTCCCATTTGTGACTCTGTAAAGACCACCCCACAATGGCTGTGGGGGTCAGGTGACAGGAGTAAAAAGCTCTCTACTCTCCCTAAAGTCTGCATAAACTTTTTAAAAGTTTAATATAAAACATATCATACAAATCACTGTCACTTTCCCCCCTTTCTTCCTTTTATTATTCTGCTGCACTCCTTCTTTTAAGAGGGGGGGAGCAATGGGTCACTGGTGGCCACGGCATTCTCCCAAGACCACATGCATCCCCCAGCGCTGCCCAGTCCAAGACATGCCAAGGATTTCAGGCTGAGTATAAACTCCATCAGCAGGCTAAACTGTTTATATGTTCTTGAGTTAAAAATACACCACTTGGGTCAGGGTTAACACCAGGGCCTTATCACCAAGGCTGTTTGTGAGCTGGTTACACAAAGCTGGACTATGACTCGCCCATCTTTTAGAGGTGCCTTGATCTGCAAACTGTCTAATGATACATCAGTGAGATTACAATAAAGCCACCAAATATACACACATTTGAGAAAAACACTTTCCAAACCCAAGCATACTTTACTGTTTATAAATAGTTTACTTTTTTTGATCCCCAGGCATGTAATATTCGCAGTTGCTCCAGAAACCAAAGAAACATGGAATAGGAACACAAACCACAACCTAACAGAAACAATAAACAACAGATGGCAAGACATATGCACATGTTACCACCCCCTTCACCAAAGAGGCAAACCAAAAATGGATTCTGGCACACAAGTCTACCAAGGCAGAAACATGCTCTTCAAAATCATATCCAAGACACAATTTATGGAGCACCAGCTGTATGGCCAGAACTGTGCTACTTGCTTGGAGCAACTGAAGAGTTGAAAGACCAATGACTAGCTTCAGGGAATTCATAGATTTGAAGAGAAGTCAAGAATAAGAGCTAGTCTTGTAGAATTTTTCTAGCTACAATAGTGTAGACAGATGCAGGTCTGAGTTCTACTGTTGGAAATTGCTAGACCCTGAGCAAGTCATTCAACCCCATTGGACTGCATGTATAAAACAGAGATGGAGCTGGGCCTGGTGACGCATGCCTGTGATCCCAACACTCAGGAGGTTGAGGCAGGAGTATTGCCAGGATTTAAAGGCTAGCCTGGGCTATGCAGTGAGTGTAAGGCCAGCCTGAACCACACAGTGAGACCCTGTCTCAAAAAAAAATAAAAAAATAAAAATAGAAGTAGTATATTTCATAGGGTTAAGATGATCATAACATAGATGTATCCTGCTGCAAAAAATGTAATCTGCTATTATTGCTATAGTAACCTTCTTCACACTTCTGTTATGTGTTATGTCTTGTTCTAAAAATTCTTTATTTCATTTTTATCCTCATACCAAGTTTAGTGAGGTAGGTACTACAATTATCCTAACTTTACACAAGATGAAACAGAGCAGAGGGAAGCTAAGTAAACTACCAAGGTCACCCAAGCAACAAGGCTCCAGAGCTGCCACTCTTACATTGAGCCATTTAAGAACATGGACGCTTCGTTCTCACCCTGACAACCCTTAAATCCAGACACAGGAATGAAGGACTTCACAGAGGATGAAGACACAATGTTATCTCCCCTGAAACACTGTACTACTCCAGGCTTTTCACTGGTGGACAGGACAAATGCTTAAATAAATTCAGGCTCTTAGACAAGTTTGCCTTAACTAGTGATTCTGATTCACTGGTGTTTATGATGTGTTAAAATGACATCTGTCTCAAAATAGAGGGCAAGGGTCTCGATAACTAAGTATGGCAATCATATTGCTTTCCATATACAGACATGTCTATTTTAGGTATCATGATCTCATGTCCAATCACCCTGCTAATTTCAACTCAATGTTAGTTTTTTTAAACTCTGACTAGAATTTTCCAACTACACTGTAACTTTAAGCTTTTGTGTTCCCTCTGCATTTAAAAAGAATGCCATTTCCCAATATATAACTCCCAGATGTAGAATTCACAGATGATTCATCTCACAGAACAAGTGTTCTGAGATATCAGCTCCAAATAGAGGAAAAACTTGGAATTCCCTTCTTCCTCAAAGTATGAACTTGCCTCAATCTGCTTTGCTCAACAAAGTTTGTTTTCAATTATATTTCCAAATTCTTTTAACAATAACTGCACAGCTTCTGGCACCAAAAACATCTGATTCTTTGAAGTGGTTCTCAAGCAGAAACTAAAAAATAAGGAGAAGAGGGGAAAGAAAGGGAGGAGTGTCTATGATTTTTGGTTTAGGTCAAATATTCTCTCCAACATATAGAATCAGACAAACCACAAGCTGTGACATCTCACTGAGGCTCCAGGCTGCAAAGCACACTAAATTGAAGAAAGCCTGAGTTTACCCCTTTACCACTTGCTGGCTGGTAAGAGGGCACAGATGCTCAGCACAAAGAAAATGGCCCTTCGCTCACATCTCAGTTCCATAAACACTGTAAAGTCTTCCATGAAGGTCAATTAGAAATAATTATACTTTAGACGTAAACCTCAGAACCCTCTGTAGAAATAAGGAAATGGTGGGATCCTTTCTGCCATCAAAGAAGGTACTAAGCCCAAAACAGAACGTCATGGAACAAAGAAAAATCATTTTTAGGGATTCCTACACAAGTGGAATAGAACAATCACTGTGGCTTTCAGGGATGTACGGAAAGTTACTAATCAGACACTCTCTGAGAATCATCTGGGAGAGGACTAATTACAAATAATAAATTCACCAGAAGGAGGTCACATGAATAACAGAATGACTGACACTGACAAAAGAGACTCCTGGAAGGGTGGGAAGGTTATTTGGCCTATTCTGATTTCAGAAAGCACAATGGGGGCCGGTGAGATAGCTCAGCGGCATAAGTGCCTGCCTGGCAAGTGCAAGGTCCTGAGTTCAACTCCCGAACCCACATACAAAAAAAGGGCCGGTGATATTGCTCAGCGGCACGGGTGCCTGCTGGCGCGTGAGGTCCTGAGGTCGACCCCCGGTACCCACAAAAAAAAAAAAAGAAAAGAAAAGAAAGAAAGCACAATGGAAAAATGTCATATTTTAGGTTCTAAACAGAGTTTTTGTTTAAGTAGTTTTAAGTAGTAGTTTTTAAGTAGTAGAATAGTCTAAATCCTGTTGTACTGCTACCAAGAAGTTCCAAACCATTGTGACTCCAACTTCACTATATTTTATCTGTATTCCCCAAATTCCAAGAATATGTTATAAAGCAAGAAAAAAATTAAAAAGTTCATCTTATGAAAATTTACATGATAAGAGAGTCAGAGGAAGAGAAAAGCCAAAGAGGCAATGGCAAATTCCACGTGGAAGAAAGGTGGATATTCAGAACAAGAAGTTAATGCTTTCTAGATTCTGTACCATAAATGTTTTAAGGAGTTTAATAATGCCAGGAATATTTTCAAAAACAGTGTATGATCCAAGAGGAAACCAAGGCAAATCCAGACATATGGGTAGAAACTGTAAGAACTAGAGCCCCCCCCTCAAAGAAAAAGAAGAAAAAAAAAACTTCAAAATTGGAGAAAGAGGGCTAAGGTATAGTTCAGTGGTACAGCACTGGCCTAGCATGTACAAGGCCCTGGGTTCAATTCCCAGTACCACAAAATAAAAACAACACTGAAAAAAATCAAACAAAATTGGAGAAAGAAGCCACTGGGCTGTACATACTAGGCTGCTGAGAGTTTCCACACTGAAACGTACACATGAAAGACTTCCCTGGAAAAAGGGTTGAAAGCTTTTCCTAAATTTGTCATGTCATATGCTTGTAGCCAGTGGCAAGCCAGCTAAGAAGGGACAATGGGGCATGGGTAGTGCCCTTCTTGTGGCTGTCACTACTGATTTGTTTTAGGCTGCCGATCCAGTCATTTTAGCAGTTTATCAGCATCACCTATAACTTCACTCAATTACTCAACTGAAGGCCTGCTTTAGAGATACTGCCTGCAGTGGCCTTAAGAAATTACCCCGTAGAAAAACATACCTTTAATTTGCTTTTTTTTTTTTTTGTACCAGGAATAAAACTCAAGGCCTCATGCTTGCCAGGAAGGCACTGTGCCACTGAGCTACAACCCTGGCTCTCCTTTTATAAAATGTACGTTTTTTTGGTTTTCTGCTTTTGAGACAGGGTCTCAATAAGTTGCCCAGGTTGGCCTCAAACTTGCAATCCTCCTGCCTCAGTATCTGGAGTAGCTGGGATGATAGGCTTGAGCCACTGAGCCTAGCTTTAAATCTAGGTTCTTGAAAAGGTAAATCGAAGATAGAAAGTTTCCAGCTTTCATAGTTTTCTTCCAGTTTTCTTTGGGCCAGAGGAAGAAAGGAGGAAAAGTCAAGACTGACTTACCTGAACAGCTTGGAGGCTGAGGTGTTCTAGATTTCAGATTTGTTCAAATTTTGGAATCTGTGCATGGGAATGGGATCCAAGTCTAAACACGAAATTCATTTATGATTCATATATGCCTTATACATATGGCCTGAAGGTGATTTTATATACTGTTTTAAATAGTTTTGTGCATGAAAACAAACTTTCACAGTATGGAATTTTCCACATGCGGTGTCATGTCAGCACTCCAAAAATTTCAGAATCTGAAACATTTTGGATTTCAGATTTTAAGATTAGGAATGTTCATTCTGTACTTCGTGCAATATTCACCTCTCTTCAGTAACACTGACAGGCCCACAAAAAACTCTCTCGTTGAGGCTCCCCTAGGCAGATCCTTTTTCCTTTTGCTGCTTGGGGATACATCTGAGGATTCCACTCAGAAGTACCAAATATGCAAAAAATACTTCTAAATACCCTAAATATCCTAGACACGATCTATTTACTAAATCTTGATGTCCAATGAACAGTAAATTAATTCCCTCTTGGCTCCAATTAGGATAGAATCATAAACCTGCAAACAAGGAGACTTAGAAATCATATATCCCTTCACACACAGGAAATTAAGTGACCAGCCTAAGGTCATACTTCTAATCAGCAGCAGAGCTGGAACAAAACTGCAAGGTCTCCTGAGAGCCAGCGTGAATTTTCCCATTCTACTATAATCTTACCTTCACAGCTTTAGAAAATTAATTTTTCCCTTTAGGTCAATAGTTTTTAGCCCTCTTTAGTCAGGAACTCCTGTAAGAAGCTTACCAAAAACGTGAGGTCCTTTCTGCCCAGAAAGATGTATTAAGTATCAAGATTTCACATCCAACACACTTCCCTAGACCCCAAGTAAATAGTACTGTATTTGAGGTTGGTTAGTCTTTGTTCTAGGACAGCTCAGAATTGAATAAAAGTTAAACACTCTAAATATTGTTGTAAATGGACCAGTAGGGAAAAAAAAAAATCTCTATATCAGAGTTCCTTATTTTTCTCTTGGGCAAAGCACAGCCCTGGATCAGGCCAAACCACCCATGACCAACGGCTCTAGACAGACACTAAAAATGAGAAAATAGAGGAATTTCAGATGAGGCAGCCCTTGATAGCTACAAAATATTTATTGTAGCTAAATATCTCTGGTCTCTGGACCTCCTCTCCTCCAGAGGAGAAAACCCTGTCCCACTTGAGCAGCAGCTTCTGCATCCATCATTTGGTTGCATCAACAACCTAATTCCTGGAAGCACTGAGTTCTTCTGGCTGTTTACAAAATTTTGCAACTACTGGGAGCTGGTGTGCCAGAAACTCATACAAGCCAGGTAGAGGGAGAAAATTGTAGACATACACACAAAAATTATCTTAGTTAAAAAATAACATGAAAACTAGGATATGCGTGCTATTAGAGTAAATGAACACACACATACATACAAAGGAAAGAAGGAAAAGTAAAATGTAGGCAGGATGCATGATGTATGATACTGAATCAAGATATACTGCTGAAATCAGACAAAAAAATTCTTTCAATTTGCAAAATAGAACTTAAATTTATAGTCAGAATCTCTCAATTCTAAGTTTTCCTGCCCATAATTTTTTTCTTAAACTCTTTGCTGTGTGCTTGTATTTTTCTAAACAGAGAACCCCCTATAAAAAGTATCTAATCAAATATCATATATTTGTTTAATTAAGCTTAACAGATTCATGAGTTTAAACTGACTATGTTGGATAGGTTTCAAAATCACTGAACTTTATAATCTACCTGGAATTAGAATTTCAGAGACAGGCTATGGAAGTCATTCCATAAACCATGAAAGTGAACGAAACTCAGGACTTGTAACTCCCATTCAAATTCCTAACTAAGCTGCTGCCAGCGTGAAATCTATGCTAAAGGAGTCCTCTCTCAGTCAACAAAGTAACAGACTACAGAAATTAAACTAAGGACTTCCACAAAACCAAAACAAATTAAACCCTTCAGTAGCTACTTGGGAGACAGCATTTTCAAATCTGTGTGATGTTTAAATCAAGCACAGAAGGTTCTAGGAACCTGGTTTTTTGTTTTTTGAGGATTTTCTTACAGGGTGCCTCTAACTCTATTTAAAGGAGACTCAAGTAGCCAAAGCTGGAGGGTCAGGCCTTGGAAAGTAAACAACAGTTAATTCATTCAGACTCATGACTTAACTATAACCAATAGCTAATTAATTACCCCTCTATTAAACAGTATCTGAAATATCATTTTTTTCTTAATGTGGGTACCGGGAGTTGAACTCAGGACCTTGCGCTTGCCAGTAGGCGCTTGTGCCGTTGAGCAATATCACCGGCCCTTTTTTTCTTTTATGTGGGTACCAGGAGTCGAACTCAGGACCTCACGTTTGCCAGGCAGGCACTTATGCCACTGAGCCATATCACCGGCCCTGAAATATCATTTTTAAATGATCCATTGTAATTACATTTGTTCACTAATGGATTCTAATCAACAATTAATAGATTGTTAAGGAAGCCCCAATCATGGGATATGTGGAAAAAGAAGAAAGCTAATCAAAGTTGCACATTCTGGATAAAGAATCCAGAACAAAAGAACTTTCTAAGCACCTCCCACCCTTTGAAAAGAAAAGAAGAGGGAAGGAAGGAAAAGAGCTTTGTATTTTGAGAACATATATACTAGATTATATACATGCCCAATAAACATTCTGTAAATACATAGCTTACCAAAATTCCCTTGGAAAAACACTTAAATAAGTATCAATTTTTCACAAGTTGTTCAAACTCATATTTCTTCAAATCATCCTTTAGTGAATAGTATGGTATGTGAATTATAACCCAATAAAGCTATTATTTTTTTAAAGTTTTCCAGATGAAATGATATGCTCTGGATTTACTTCTAAAAAAACATGGAAGGGGAGAAGAAAGTACTGTGGTATTGGGGCACAGACCCAAGAAGCCAAGCCACAAGTTAACGGTTGCTGAAGCTGGTGACAAGTACTTAGAGCTTATTACATTATTCTGTCCATTTGTGCAGATGTTTGCCTCTCTCTGTAGTAAGAAAAAACACCCAATACCAAACAGAATTAGTTTATGTAAAATACCTGGCTGCATATCAAATATTCTCTTAATTCAGAATTTTTTTAAAATTTTATCTTTCAGATGATTTCACAAGAAGCTATATCTGCAACAGGTTTCTTCCCAATTCACTTTCACTAAGAAGAGCCCAGTGCCTCAATCTCTTGTTATCTAGCCTGAAGTGCTAATACTTACGATACAAAGGCTTTCAAAGAAAGAGCACTACAACTACAAGATTTGGACCTAAACCAAGATTATCTATCCCCCAGTTCAGAAGTGCTCAGTCCTTCTCATTGTATCTAACAGGCTATATCATCAAATAGATAATCTGGGAAAAAGAATTTATCAAGTGCAATGTGTGCTCTGGCCAAGATAAGCAGTAAATTATTTGAACAGCAAATTATAAATTAGTGGGAAGGGCAAAGGACAGCAGGTTGGGGGAGGTGACACTTGTTAAATGCTGCATAAAGGAGTTTTAGAAAATAAAGCTGTGAGGATTTTTGTTTTTTAAGTTGGCTAAAAAAAAAAAAAAAAAATCCCTCCATATCTCTACCCTGTTTCTCAATGTCCAGCTAATTCTGCTTGTGGAAGATCCTCACTCATTTATTTTATGCAGATCATAAAAGATTAGAGATCTGTGGACTACAAAAGTCTCAAGAATAATGAATACAAAACACTTAAAAGAAAGACAGGCCATGCTTTCTTAAAACCCTCTCAATGCTGTATTTTGCCAAAACAAACTGAACAAGTAGTGATTGGAACCTGCATCCTGGTTCATAAGGAAATCAAGATGTATTAGGGCTTGCAGAGATGAACGGATTGGTTGTTCACACAATGGGCCCTACTGGTTATGCTAGATTAAATAGTAATAAGGACGCAAACAATCATAGTCGTTCATGTGGGCAAGGCTGTGAATCGTGGTCATTCATTGGGAAAAGAACACAGGTACAGGTGCACAAGAAACAAAAGCAAATACGTAGTAAACGGTTTTTCAGATGGCACCCTTGCCAGATTCCTCAAATGACCCTGTGTTCACAGCCTATGTCCCCCACAAAGTTACCATAAGATTGTAAACAGACCAAAACAAACAAAATATGTTTACTGCACACAACCCAGCAATCGTCTCCCCTTCTATCCCCTCCTCCCTCAAGTCTTTCCACAGAGAAGGTGGCACAGTGAGGATTCCGAGGCCCTAAAGTCTGTAACCTAATCGCGTTTGGAATAGCACACCTGCATTTTTCCAAGGTATTGATGGAGAGGAACTATTTACATCTTGGTAAGGCTCAGTTTCAATGAAACCCTGGGAAATAATAAGATAAAATTATTAGTTTAAGGACTTCTCACTTCTCTGCCTTTTCCCACCCCTCTACCTAAAAGAATAATCCTAAGAAGGCAGAAGTATTTGTACAACTGGGATAGATTTAAAACTACCTCAATAAGTTTTGCTAATTATATAATTTGCTGCAACTGTTTATAGCTTCCTGCCTGTTCATCTGAGATTTCTAAGGGCACTTGTAAGTATGCAGAATGTAGCTTGAGTTGTGAGCCCTGATATCCTGCCACCCCAAAAGACTCAAATGAAAAAGGTTAATCTTTCCCAGAAAAACCTTTGTTACAAGAAAATCTGAGAGAGAATGCATGTGAGAAAGGATGCAAAACATGAGGTAGAGGCCTTAACCTTCAAATTATGCTCTCAAATCACCAACTGGATCAATCTACATTGAGGAACCGGGCTACACACATCATCTAACTCTGCTGTTATGGTAGCTATAACACAGTATTATAATCTCCTTTTTAGAAATGAAGGAAAGGAGTTTGACCAAAATCACAAATACAGCTGACAAGTGGAAGTCCCACAAATGGACCTTAAAAGTAACTTTCAATTTCCATCACTACTTTCTGGCAATGCCCATGGGCTAGATATGACCCCATACGGTCAAGGGCAGCAACACATCTCACACAACATTCTCCCAGTGTAAATGTGAAGGAAGTTTCATCTTCATCCATCCTTTCCCCCAGTCAATCACTGAATCAGAGACCAGGGAACAAGTGAGTAGCAACTGCCTATGTAGACGATATGAAGAACTCAAGGCAGGAAACAAATATAAAGACTCAGAAAAATGGAGAAACCACTTAAAAAATATAATATAATGACTTTTATAAGCAAATTAAGTTTATGACTGTGCTTCAGAAGACTATGCATAAAGTGCTTGGATAGTCAGGCATCATGACATACACATGTAATGTCAGCATACGGGAGGCTAAGGCAGGAAGATTGCCTTGAGTTCATGGCCAGCCGGGGCCACAGAAGGAGTTCAAGGCAAACCTGAACTATACAGTGAGAGCCACCTCAAAACAAAACAAAACACCCACACAAATAAAGTATTAAGTTATAGAAAATATAGTAGCACAGAAACACATGAAGCATAAAGCCCTTGGATAAGAAAAATTCACAAGCATGCCCTTTGTTGTAGTCAGGGCTTACAAGGGAAAAGATTCAATACAGGACATATAATTTATAGGATTATTTTATAATATTCGCCCAAAGAGTCAAATGCAAAAGAATGCGGGAGATCTGTCCACACACCAGAGACCCGAAGAATCCAGCTGAGGGCCTGGATCCCACGGTAATGTCCTGCATGTGTCCAGCTGAAGAGCTAGAGCCCGTGACAATGCCCCCCACGAGTCCACCTGGAGGCCTAGAGCCCACGACAATGTCTCGTGCAAGTCTGTATCAAGGATCTGCACTGGGAAGGCCCAAAGGTCAGTGGTGGAAGCTAGAAAGTCTGCACCAGCGAGGTGAAGGATGTGCACTGGAGCCAGGAAGTGACGCTCAAGGTAAGATCCAGAGCTCCCCCAAAAAGAACCACAGTGAGGACACGAGCTCCACCGCCGATTCCTATCAGGAAAACTACCATGACAAGCTTCTCCAGGAGAATCAACAGCACACCATCTTACCCTCCAGTTCTCTTTTTATGCTGTTGGCAACAATCCTCAGGTGGGCCTTCCACACCCAGCACCAGGCTGATTCAGTTCAGGTCAGCGTTACAAGTTGACCGTTAGTTAATCCACCACGCCCTTACAGAGGATGCAAGTTGGCAAATTTCAATTTGAACAGGGAAAAACTCTAATTTTCTTTTTTTCTGCAATCTTTACTGATCTATTCATTTTGCCTAATAAAAATGGCCATGAATCAAGTTCTTCAGCAGAAAATTTCTAAACTCCAGTTACGTAACTGGCCAATTAATCTGTCAGTCTGGTCTACCATCCTAAACTCTGCAGCTGTACAAATTCCTTGGGCAAAAAATAAATGCAAGTTCCAGAGGTCAAACTATTGTAAAAAGTTTAACCTCTGGTCTTCAAAGTACTCTTTTTTTTGCAGAGGAGATAGAAACAAATTTTGTTTCATACTGAATTCTAGCACTTTAACTTGAAACAGAAGCAGAAGATAACCACATTACTGACACACAAGGTCTGAAGTTATAATCTAGAAGGAATGGACCCCACTGGCTCAGTATCATGCTTATGTCATTTAAAACAAACACACACACTAAAAAAACCTAATGGTCTCTAAATTTCCCACAGACAGGAGAACATCTGAGATTTTTTTTTTTTAGATATTTCCCCTCCTTTGTCTGGGAATTTTTTGCCTCCACCCTTTTTCCCTCCTGTCCCAAGACAATGCCTTCAGCCTCTGAAACTGCATCCATTGCAAACAGCTCTGAATATTAACACAATCCAGAGTCCTGTTAGCTTTTAAAAGACCCCCAGGGTTTCAAACTGCAGTCACTGAGGAGGGGAAAGGTCCCCAGTAAGTAAATGTCACCATGATCATTCAAAGGGGGTTGAAAGTTAGGCTTGCTCATGAAATTTAAAGTTCTTCAACCTATGGGGTAAGTCAGAGGAATCCCTTTTATGTTTTAAACAAATGATGAAAAGAAAAAAAAAAAAAAAGATCCTGGTACAACCAACATTCTTTATTGCTTACAGCAACTTTCAATTCAATGAATTCTCCTCTAGATTTCCCTCTCCTGTGGACAGCACTTTTGACATAACATAAGTCTATTTTAAACAGCCTCTGTCCAGTCTTCCTATCCCCCAGCTCTTCCTTCAGGGCTTTAGCAGGTGCACAGCACTGTGCCAGGTGCACTGTTAAGATACACAAACCCCTAGTGCGCTCGCCGGCATTCCCATCCACACTGAAAGAGAGGATGCTGAAAAGGCTTTGCACCAAGGAGACACCTCTGCAGGAAGGGAGAGGCCTTTTCATTGTGAGCATGGTGTCTGATGGCAACAAAGGTCAGCCAAAGGCCATCTCCACTGGTCAGGGAAGCTGTACAAGGAACCCAGGCAGAGTGATTAAAACTTGAGACAGCCAAACAGGGACCCAGGGGTATCTACCAGCTCTCACTACACTACACTGCAGGTTCCTCATCTTCCTGAAAATGCTCTCCGTATTTACTCCTAATACACTCAAAAGTCCAAAGTCTGTGAAATCTAGTAAACAAATATAAGTATGGACAGAGGTGAACACTTTTTTTTAAGAAAATCCCTTGAAAAGGGGGTGGGAAAAGCTCTGACATATTAAAGTCAAGAGGGATATTGTTCCTATGTATAAATTCAGAGTGAATTCATACCAGTCCCTGAGGAGAGGGTTCTTGACACTTCCTAACTTGGCAGTATTCACAAATTAGGCTTTATGCCATAAGTTCTTATCAGTGGTACTTAAACAATATGCCTTTCTCTCAAAACAACCAATATTATTTGTGAGAAACCTCCCCTCACTCAAAAAAGACGTCAGGGGACTAGCAAGAAACAAGTTCTCCACCATCAAGAGGCAAGTGAGGCCGGGCTTCATCACTTGCTGCAAAGAAAAGGGTTCTGAGCTCAAGCTAAGTTCCCTAGAACCGTGAGAGCACTTGAACCTTTCAGATTTTTCTTTGCCGTGACTCCGTGTTTAAAAACTCCCTTAAAGGGCCTGGTGATGCAGATCAGTGGTAGAACACTTGCACAAGGCTATGGGTTCCATTGCCAGTCCAGCTCAATAAAGAAATCTTTCCCTACTCCAAGAAATTTCAACTCAAGGATGTTCAAGATCTGTTGGGCTCTGGTGTGATATGGAGACAGAAGCATAAGGAAGTATCTAAGACCATCTATGTACTTTGTTTAAAAAAAAAAGTTTAGGTTCTGGAAGGATTTGATCATCTAATTTGCATAAACAGGATGGACGTATTTGCCAAATCCTTACAGCACCTTGCACACCTGGGTCTTGAAGCACAGCTGTAAAATTTAAAAGACAAAGGCCCTCTTTGCTTCACAACTAGGTAACCTTGATTTGTGTATTTTCTAATGTAACCATAACCACCACTTCTGTGCCAAAATATTCAAGGTGAGGTTCGCCACAGATTTGCTATTGGAAACACGTAATACAAAGAGACCCAGATCAATAAACTCATTTTAATGTAGCCCAGGATGACCACATTTGATGTGCTTTTATTAATGCCCCTGCTTTTGAATCCTGGTCATCTTTCCTCCACAGAGAACAAGCATTGTGGGTTTGTTCTTCCTCTAGGGCCAGCCTGGTTGCCTTCCCACTTACAATCCCATAGGCCAGCATTTAGCTCTCAGAACCTTTAATAAGCCAGCAAAGTTTTGTGACTAAATACTGTATTCGAATTTATGCCACAGGTATGTCTAAAGTAAAGTGTATTTAGTACTTTTTAAATAGCTTCTGAAGCCATGCTCTCAAAAATAATTTCAAAAACAGCAAACAACTGAGTACTAAGAAGTTCAATTTCTTCTAAGGTTCTGGGAAGCTGGAATAAGGCTTGGCAGTGCTTGGTACTATTTATGAATGTACTGGCTGGACCATACCAATCTCACCAACGTAATACGATGGAAGCCACAGTTACAGCTCCACTACTACAAGTTACTATGCTGAATAAGTTGTCCTCAGGCCCTATGAAGGAACCCATTTTACCCTGTCAGCTCCATCCCATTCTTTCTATTCACACTACATTTGCATTCACTATTAAAAAGTTTTACTTTACTTATGCTAGGCCTAGGAGCAACTCCAAAATTAGATGCACTGTTTACAAAGGGAAAAAAAAAAAAAGTCCCATAAAGCCACAGATCCCCTGCTATCTCAAACCCACAGCCTGAAACTGTTTGAACTGGCTGCAGTAAATCTAGTTCATGGGCTTGTAAACTGGCTTAAAGCATTTTCTAGACACAATGGATTTAGAAGGTGTAAACTCAGTGAAATTACAAGATATTTCATTATATTATACACAGAGATTTTCTCCACTCATGTCTTGCCAAATCATACCCAAGAATATAAGCCATATAAATATTGTTCTAGAAATTCCAGAGTACAACTAGTAGTTTAAATTGAGAGATCTGAAGATTACGGGGAAGAACACATTTGCTTAAAATTTCTTTAATCAGAAGGACAACCTGGGCTATAGAGCAAGACCCTGTCTTATTAAAAAAAAAAAAAAAAAAAAAAAAGGAAGGAAGGAAATATAATAGCCACAAATATTTTTTCAATGAATACTTATTTTATACTATACAGTGTTGCCACATACTAATCAGACATCACACTGCAGGAATCTTAAAATCTAATCAGTTAACAAACATAATGAGTATAATCAAATCTCCTGAAGCTCGAAATACCCAGTTTGGTATTTATTGATCATCAAATGCATGAGTTAAACAGAAAAGACTGCAATTTTAAAGGTATTTACGCTGTGTGAAACGTCACTTCTAGGCAAAAGAAAGTCTAAAAAAATGACCAGCATGTCCTGCTCCGAAAAACGGCAAGGCAAAGTGGGTCTTGTGACCACAGGAAAGTGCAAATAAAAGGACACTCTGTCCTCTCCCGGAAGTTACTGCTTGGGAACTAAGTGCCTTCCCCCACAATGCCACTGACATATGGCACTGCAAGTCACTCTTCCAACAGGTGAACACTTGAGAAGTTATTCTGATTCTGCCCACGTGATTCTTTAAAAAAAAAAAGTATGTAAAGGAAAACTCACAATTCCACAGACTGCCTCAACTAATAAAGTATTACGGAAGAGCCTTATTGGGTTCTATCTCCAAGTACTTGGCAGCCACTGCCTGTGTTAAAACCCACCCTATTGACCACTGATTTTCCCTAGGTCACTAAATCCCACAGAGGAAGCAGACATTGAAGAGAAAACCGAACCATAGCTAAAGGGTCCTGGCCAGCTTCAGAACTCCTGGTACTTGCTCCTAGGACCAAGTTAAAGACCTGTGTCCCATTTTGAGAGGCACAGGATCTTCGAATTTGAAAGAAATTAACCTTTCTTCTGCTCCGGGCAGCCAGATACTCGGACCATATTTTCTGAAATCAAACCACAGGTGTTGCTTAAAACTTGTGTCACCAGTTTTGTTCTTGTTTTTTTTAACCAGCAAATGTTATGCCTGAGATTAGGGTGCCTTTTCTGTGTTCTACGGAAGATGTCCAATTCAACTGAGAAGAGGACTACTCGAGATAGCCTTTTCTGGAAGGCACCAAGAGTTATACAGAGATAGTAGTTACTGGTAACTGCACAGGAGTTGACTCATGGACCAGATTTCGTTAGAAGTAAAAAGAAGGCTACTCCATTCCAACATGTTTACAGAAATCTAACGTCTTTTTTTCCTGCCAAAACTCCCATAAGAAGCATCCCGCTAACTCCAAATAGGACACGATCCTGATAGCACAGGAAAGCACCTCCTTCGGGGTAAACAAACTGCTAAAGTCAGCCAAGCCCCTGGCACCATCTCTTGAATCAGCACTACTACTCCAAAACTAATTTGCACCATTTATGGAGGAGAAACTCGAGGGTGGCCCCACCCCACAGGATCGCGAAGTCCCAAAGGGCCCCAGGCAACAGACAGGAAGGGTCTGGAACAGTTCCCTATATGCCGACCAGGCTGAAAAGAACAGACTCCTAAAAGCACTCACAGACCTTCAAATAGTATCAAAGCCCCCCAACGCGTAGGTCCTCTGAGGGAAGGAGGCTTTCTACCTAGGGCCAGAGCCACGTCAGGCCACCATGGTCCTTGGGATCGAGATCCAGCTACAAACACTAATAAATAATGCAAGTGAAACACCGGAGCCAAGAGTCACCTTCATTCATTACCCACTGGGAAGACCCAGAAGCTCAGACACCAAAGAGTTGAATTACAGGACAGGAAAAAAGAAACACATACCCCACAGACCCCACACAGAATTCCTGACACTCTGCTCCAGACGTTTCCCACCTTCTACACACACACACACACACACACACATG
Organism: Erethizon dorsatum; assembly: GCA_028451465.1. Classification (NCBI taxonomy): domain Eukaryota; kingdom Metazoa; phylum Chordata; class Mammalia; order Rodentia; family Erethizontidae; genus Erethizon; species Erethizon dorsatum. Next base: position 45,270,518 of record CM051825.1, read on the forward strand.
CTCACGACCACTCTTCACTAAGCCCCACATCGCCCTCGCCACACACTCTCACCTCCAAATCTTCACTACCTAGGACTGCCCGCCTCCACTCCCCAGTGACCCACACTCTTGGCCTCCAGAGCCCCATGAGGCTAACCCACTCGCCGCCCCCACCCCGGGCACAGCCGCTCACACTTGCCACCTGATACAGCTCGTCTCCAAACCTTCAGGACCCACGCTGCTCATTCCGACCCCCACGAGGTACACGCGCTCACCTCCAGATTCCACACGCAAGCTTTCCCCTCTGCCACCTCCACGCAACTTCACACAGAACCCGCTGCACACCCCTACCCCAAGTGACAGCGCCCGAGGCGCAGGCAGGACAACACTCACAGGCTTCGCGTCCAGGCGGGCAGGTCCCCGGGCACAGCGGTCAGCCCGCGCCCGCCGCAGTCCAGGGCGTCCCCGGTGCAAGTGCAAGCGGCCGCGCAGGGGGCCCGCGTGCCCGGCTCAGCAGTCTCCGTCTCGGCCCCGAGCAGCAGCAGCCAGAGCAGGAGCAGGCAGGGCGCGCAGCGCGGGGCCCCCGGCGCTCCCCCGGCCGGCCGCGCCATCTTGTCTGGAGCGCGCCGCGAACTCCGGCGCGGGATCCGCGAGGTCCCAGGCGCGCCCCGGGTCTCCGCACCGCGCTAGGCTGCGCGCCGAGGCATGGCCGCCGGCACAATCTCCTTCCACGGCCGCGGGCTCCCTGCCGCTGCGAAGCGCCAGGCGGAGGCCGCGAACCCCTCGCCCATACGGGCCGGGCCGCCCGCGCTCGCCGCGAACTACGCGGACCTGGGCAGAGGGGCCGGGCCGCACTCCTCGTCCTCGCGCCGCGCTCCGGTCCGCTGCGGAGCTCGGGCTCACGCCAAGCGCCGCCGCCGCCGCCGCCGCCACAGGAGAAGCGCTCAGCCTCGCAGCCGGAGCTCGGCGTCGGCGGGCATCTTCCTCAGCGCTCGCACCGCACAGCTGGAGGCACGGGCTGGACCGCCGACCCCGCGCGCCTCGCTGTCCGGGCGCCGCGAGCAGAGCACGGGGCCGCACAGCTCCTCAGCGCAGCAACAGCTCCGCCGACCTCGCGGCCGAACAATCAGCAGCTCGCCGCTCTCCCCACTGTCTAGCCCCGGCCGGTCCCCCAGGCCCCGCCCCCGGCCGCGAGCCCTCACACACCCCCTCGGCCGCCCGCCGACCCACGTTGGATGCTTTGCAACAGCGGTGCGCCCCGCCCCCTCACTTTGCTCATTGGCTGCCGGAGCCCACAGCGGAAGATCATTGGACCATTTATCGTGAGCCCGCCCCCGCAGCACGGCCGCCGCCCCGCCCCCACACCCCTTTCCCACCCAAGGTGTGAAGGGCGGGGGACTGGAGGAGAAAGGGAGGGCAGGCCCCCGCCTCATGCTTTTTTTTCTTTTTCTTCTTTCTTTTTTTTTTTGAAGAGACGGGGTCTTGCAGTGTCCCCCAGGCTGGCCTCGAACTCCTTGTGGGCTCTAGTGAGCCTCCTGCCTCAGCCTCCAGAGTAGGGGGCTGGTCTATGGGCCCGGCTGGTTCCCCAGCCTCTAAAAGGAGACTACCGCCTACAAAGAGGAGTAAAGATCTGCCTCTAGGCCTAAGGGAGAAGAGAAAGTGGGTTAGGAAGGAAAGCTTGGCTTTAGAACGGTCGGGCCCCAAGATTTCTTTCCCCTCCCCTGGCTGCAAACGAGATCGCAAATGGTAAGAGGAAGCACGCACCCATTTTCCAGGTCCCTTCCAGGAACCGAGACAAATTTAAAACGGCACACATGTCCTCTTTAGTTATTAGGGGTGGCTCCCTTCTTTCTGGCACAGCCTGGAACTCGTTTTCTGCTCCTGACTTGTTTTTGATATCTTAAATCCAGCAATATGCCCTTGATTACCAAAATCAATGTGTACTGTAGAAACCAAATCTCAGAGTAAAAAGAATAGTAATGAAACTTTTAACTTGGGCTCTTACAGATCATTAGTATAATTTGTGTTAGTATTATATCGTTTGTAACAACTGCATTAAAACAGTAAAGTGCGCGCACACACACACACACCTTTGTAGGAAAAATAAAGAAACAAAGATTAGCACTGTAGTATGCAGCTACTCCACGGTACATTTTGGCTTGCCTGGTATCTCATGCCCCTTCCCAAGAGCGTGCAGCTTTCTAACTGTACACATTGTCAGGAAAATTAAGCAGGTCGAGCCTGTTGAAAAATATTTGCTCCAGTCTATTAAGTCTGACTTGTACTTTATGGAAACAGAGAGGAGGAAATGTTCTTCAGGAAGCAAAAGCAAAAACAACAATAAAAAAAGTTTAAGGGTTTTGTTCCCTATTTGACACTTTCTAAGGGGTGTGCTTTAACTGAGATGTATTAAATGTGTTCAGCTTCCTCTCAGCCGTAAGATTAATCACCTCTTGTCTTTAAGCAAAATTGGCCCTGAGTTTCATGGTCAAGGGATGGCTGTGGCCTTTCTTCTCATCCCTTCTTCACTGGTTTTTCCCTCCTTTCCTCTCTTCTGATTCATAATGCTACCAGAGAATGATGTTTCATTTCTTTTTCACTTTTTTTTTTTGCGTGATCTCAGCAGTGATGCCCACAGGAGTGCTCAAATATGTGTGTAAATCAATTCAAATAAGATTCCCAAGAAACGTTATCAGAAAAATGTACCTGACCTGTTCTACCAAGTCCTTGAACCGTGTTTTATGTTTCACTTATAATCCACATAAACATAAACCTTCTGTCTGGACAAGAAGAAATATGTCTCTTTGGATTCATACCTTTGATGAAAAATAATAATAAGCTGGGAGAATGGAATGTAAAGGACCCAAATTGATGAAGTCCTCTATGTCACTGTTTAAGTTTTTCAAGACCAAAGAACCCAAAAGAATAATTTAACATAGAATACTCATGACCATTTTCTTAACAGAACTGTTGGATCATTCTCCCACTCCCAAAATAAAACAGCATATGCAACAAAAATAAATTGAAGGGATTAAACTTCTTGGAATGCTGACCTAAACTTTTCTTTCAGGTTGGTCCCATTAATGAATATTAAAAAATGTTTTTCAAATACTTACGGGTGTACCTGTAAGACGCTCTTTGGGGATCACAGAGTTCTAGAGAATAAAATTTGAGGATCTGCAAGGTTATTTGCCCACAAACCTAAAGCATCCCCTGTGGGCTGGTTACCACGCAGCCAGAGAAAAGGATTCCAAACTGAGGAACACTTAGGGGGACGGGGCGCCTGAGCCTTGGCAGTTCCTCTGTCTACAGCAAAGCATGAAGTCATGTCTGCTCCTCATACCATGTATGGAAGTTTGCCCACATACTAGCAACCTGCGTGTGATTGCAGTGAAAGTGTGGGCTCAGAGAGCCATGATATCTGGCTCAGAGGAGAATAATCTGTGGCCACAACCTAAAATCAGGGAGGTGACAATGCCAAAACCAGTTTCTAAGGGCCATTATGTCCCTGCTTATAAACGACCAAATCTTGGTCCTTGAGGCACAGAGCAAAAGTTGGTTATTCTGGATTCTCGTTTCCTCCACAGCCGCGTTTATACATTTAGCAACTTATTCCTTGAATGGGTCATCTAGGCATTTTAGATTTTCCAGTTTGTTTTAATCTACCAGAGACCAAATATGGGTGGGGAGTAGCCTGGAATCAAATCCCCACTGAGAATCGCTGCAGGTCTCTCTTGAACACAGACGCTCTAGCAGTTAATCATCCTAAACCCACCGCTAGAGAGAGGAACCCCAGATCACCAAGAACTGGAGAGAGAAGGAAATCTCAAAAAGAAAGCAGGTTGACCATAGGAGTTTTTTGTAAGAGACAACTTCCAGGGGAATAAATTATAGCAGTTTGCTAGAGTTCTAGGTGGAGATTATTGATGGTTTTTAAATAATGCTGAAATTCACAGGTGCTTTCTTAGTGTTGGAAGAGATTCTACATTATGTTCATTACATTAAAAGAGCACCTAGGGTGGGGGTAGGGGGCTGGCCTTAGGTTTGCACCACAAAAGAAGAAAAAAGAAAGAACCAGGGCAGTCTTCAGAACACCTGGGTTCCAACCAGGCCTTATTATTACCATAAAACCTTTGTCTCATCATTTCCTTTCTTTAAGCCTCAGTTTTCTCAAATGGGAAGCCAGGATAATGGTACCTTCTGACCTGGGTGCCAAGAAAGCTAAGAAAGGATCCACTTTGATGAAGGACACAGAGGTATTATGAACTGTATAGGACTACATGCATCTGAAGTTTATTTTTAAATTGTTACTGAATTGTTTATTCTGAAAAATTGAGAATCCATGTATCTCCTAGAGATGGAAAATCTTAGTAAGTTCTTTCACCACAGAAGTTTCTTTCCCAGGAATGCTGCAAAGGGTTAATAATTACCTGCAAAACCCCTGAAGACTTACAGGGTGCTGACAGCCGTGCTTTGAGCCTGTCTTGTATCTCTCTTCCAAGGAAAATAAAACTGTGTACTCATTAACTCCTTCCTCATGGTAATCTTGGCAGTGAGATGGATTAGGGAAGAAGGTAGAAGAGGAAGCTAATGAGTCTGGGGATGGAATATAAGAAGAGAGAATTTTGAGATCTCCCTGTCCCCCATTGCAACCTTGTCCTTTGGTGGTGGTGGTGGATAGAGATGTGTTTTCTTGTGCAACCCCTGGCTCTTGGGATATTGGTTAATGCTCACACAGCACCAACCTACAACAGCTGGGGGTTTGCAGCAAGGCTGGCTGATACCTGCAGCTCAGCTGCAATCCTTCACAGCCCACCTCTAAGACATCTACCAACGCCAAAACCTGTAGAGTCCAAGGTCTAAAGCAAACTAGAACCTCTTTACTTGTCTTGCCTTGTGAATTTGCCGTTTTAACTGCTTCACTGGGAGGACAAAAAAAAAAAAAAATCACCAAAAGCTATGAGCATTTCAAAATCCTGAGATTCTAGAGTGACGCTTAGTATAAGAGGCAGCCCCTAGGTCTGACATCAATAGTGATGGAATGGCCTAATTACATCCCTGTAGACTATCTCTCACCCCCAATCTGCTGCTTTTCTAAACGTCCCTTAGAGAAGCACATGAAGTATTGGGGGTAAGGAAGACAAAGTTTATGCCTCATTGCCAGCAACTCAGAAGTAACACTTTGATGTACACTAAGAACAGCATATTTATTATAACTTATAATACTTACCTTCATGAAGTAGTATACCTTTTATTTCTCAAAGCAATGTCACATCACAACAACAGCTACCATTTATTGAGCACTTATTATGTGTTGGTCACTTTGCTGAGTGCTTTATATACTTGCTTCATTGAAGTAGGAGTCAAGAAAAAATGTTCAAGGCCACACGAGTTAATAAGTGACAGAACACCAGCTCTGTGGACACCAAAGAAGTATTATGACATTTGAGGCTCATAAACTTTGGATTTGGGGGGTATTTTTTATTTTTTATTTTTTTTTCCCAAGACAGAGTCTCACTGTGTTGCCCAGGCTGGTCTTGAAGTCCCAAGCTCAAGTGATCTTCCCACATTAGCCTCCCACATGCTGGGATTACAGACATGTACCACCACACTTGGCTAACCTCATAAACTTTGAATACAACAGTTGTTATCTTTCCCACTTTATAGAGGAGAAAGCTGAGGTTAAATAATTATCTCAAGGTCATACAGGATCAAAAATAGTTTTGTTTTTGTTTTTCTGTTGTTCTATCGTTTGATTGAACCAGGGCCTTTGTACTGAGTTACACACTCAGCCCTTTTTAATTTACTTTTTATTTTTTATTTTAAAGATAGGGTCTCACTAAGTCACTAAGTTGCCCAAGAGAGGCTCGAACTTGTGATCCTTCTGCCTCAGCCTCCTAGAGTGCTGGGATTAATAGGTGAGCACCACTGTGCATGGCTATAAATAGATTGAAAGTTCCTTCCTTATCACCATCACTCACACTTTATATTGTGTATGTCTCATGAGGTGTATCATGATGCCTCTTTCTCAGGGCTATCATGAGAATGGACATAATTCTTTTCTTTTCCTACCTACTATTAGATTTCCAAAATGTCCTCTATGATTAATAAGTTAAAAGTTTTCAAAACAAATATATTGACCTTTCCCCCACCTTTCAAAGCAGCACTTATATAATAAGAATGGTTAATAATTTCTGAGAGCTTACTATATGCTAGGCATTATTTTATATTATGGCTTTATTTCAGTGAAGTCACATATGAATTCTATGAGGTAAGACCGAGAGGTATAGCTCAGACATAGAGCACTTGTCTAAGCAGGCACGAGGCCCCTGGGTTCCATCCTCACCACGAGGGTACAAACAAAAAGATAATTAAAACGTAATTCTATGAATTAGATACCATCGAGGTGTTTTGTTTTGTTTTGGTGTACTGGTGCTTGAACCCGGGGCATTCCCACTGAGCTACATCCCCAGCCCTTTTTTCTTTTCTTTTCTTTTTTTGAGACAGAGTTTCACTAAGTCACTAAATTGCACAGCTTAAGCTCGAACTTGCAATCCTCCTCCTGTCTCAGCCTGCCACATTGCTGGGATTACAGGCATGCACCTCCATGCCTGGCTGAAATAATCATTTTTTAGATGAAGTTACTGAGACTCAGATCAATCGACTTGCCCATGTCTCATGCTAGTTAGGTGTTGAGCAGGAATCCAAACCCTCTGTCACAGCTAACCCACTGCAATCCCTCACCTGCTCCAATCATTCTCCATTACAATTCCCTTTCATGTTTATCTCTCCTCTAGACCAGCAATTTATTAAGCTCAGAGACTGTGCTTTAATCTGATTTTGGTATTCCCATTGTCTAGCACTGTTTTGGGCACATGATAGGCACAGAAGCAATATTTGCTGAAGGGGCCTGGCCTGCTCCTCAAGGAGGGAGACCTGTTAATCATTCTCCCTCCTGCATTTCATATATGCTCATGATTCAAATCTGTGTACTACAGCATCAGCATCCCCCAAAGACCCTCAGCAGTGTGAACCTAGCCCCAACCCAGGCCCACTGGATCAGAATCTGCCTATTAACAAGATCCCTGGGCAATGTAAAGATAAAGAAGCACCAGGTCACCCCCTCTACAATACATACATACCTCACGTAACTGTTTCCCCTCACTGTTGTGTGATAGACCGTGTTCTTTGTATATTATATATTTTATGTGCTTGTTTTTACATTTTCCATATTTTCACAAGCTCTTAATAAAATAATTCCAAAAATAAAGGCAAGCATGTGCTTGGCATTATTGCCCTAATCTGAAGAGCATTCTAAACATCTGCTGCCCATGAGATTTTGGTAAAAATCCTCTCATGCCGTTCAGCTCTCTTTTTCTTTGAGATGCATTCAGGCTAATAAGAAGCATTTGTGAATTTTATGGCCTGTTATATTTATTCCAAAGTGAAGATGGGGCTTATGACACAGTTCAAATTTATCATGGACATATAGAGAGACACTTATTATATGTTTTTCACTGTCATTCCTGTCCATGAGCTACATTCTTCAGAAAATCATTCAAATATCCTTATTTCCTGGGGCAGGGGGAGTTCTGACACTCTTCTTGGATTTAGATGCTATAAATCAAAGAAAAGTCTTTGTCTTGTCACCAGACCCAGCCACTCCCACCCCACCAAAAAACCATAACTCTTTCTCACTCAAAGTGCATTGACATAGTACCAATGCACTAAACCAAGTGTGCAGATTAATAGCCTGCAAAGACAGCCACCAGCAGTTCCTCCTATCAAGAAGTAGGCTCTATTTTTCCTCACTCATTGAATCTGGATTGACCAGGTGACTTACTCCAATCCATATAATGTGGTGGAAGGGATGTTGTACCAATTCTGAGCTTGGCATCTTTGGCTCTTTCCCAGTTCCTACCCTGAGCTGCCATGTAAAGTAATTCAGGCCAGCCATGGTGGTATATGCCTATAATCCCAGAATACTGGGAGGCTGAGGCAGAAGGATTGCAAGTTCAACCCTAGCCTGGGCAAATTAATGACTTAGTGAGATACTGTCTCAAAATAAAAAAATAATAAAAATAAAAAAGTTTGGGGAATGTAGCTCAGTGGAAAGACCCTGGGTTAAACCCTGTACTGCAAATTCTCTTAAATATAGAGGTCTGAAGGAGCAGAGACCACAAGGAAAGAGAAGCTATGTGGAAGTAAACGGAGCAGCCCAGCCAACAGACAGCATCATAACCCCAGACCAAAAAAAATCTGAAGCCGTTATGGATCTTTTAGCCCAGTCGAGCCACTAGCTAAAAGCAAATGCGTAAAAGAGCTTGGCCACCATCACATGAGGAGGGATAAGCCATCCTCATGAGTCTTGCCTAAATTCCTGACCCACAAAATCATGACCAGTAAAAACAGACCTTGTTTCAAGCCACTGAATTTGGGGGTGATTTGTTATGTGGCCATAGATAACTGAGACAACAAAGTGTGCCTAAGTGGATGTGCAATAAAATGTGAGTGGATTTTAAGGGAAGAATAAAGTCTAATCAAGTAAACCTGTCATTAGAAATGTCAACAAAATTAGTGTTATCAGTTGACCTTGACATGTTTGTCAGAGTGCTTGATTGAATGCAGCGTGCCAACTGGCTGATGCTGCTGAACTCAACTTGTTAGGTAATAAATATTCTGGTTCTTCAACAGGCCACAAAACGGGCTCCCTTCTTCCTCTCTTGGAACTAGGTATGAGAGAAATGCAGACCATCTGTTTATTTATAAAAGGTAAGTTCTCCCATGTAACCCCATGGCAGTAAGATAAAATACCTTGATTACAAGAATGAAATAATTGAAATCTTCTTATATTCTTCTCAGATAAGGCTTAAAATGTTTACTCTATTTTTCATAAAGGACAAATGGAAATATTTTTAAAAATGCAGGGCCAGTGATACAGCTCAGCAGCATAAGCGCCTGCCTGGCAAGAGTGAGGTCCTGAGTTTGACTCCCGGTACCCGCATATTAAAAAAAAAAAAAAGCAATCCTACTCATAAAACTGGCTTTGACATACAGAGTATAGGTATGTTTCCTTGGTAGGAAGTGAGAGTGGTAAGTGCTGTATCTCTTGGACACAGATTAGTCCAAGCTCAGCCAAGCCAGCAGCTGTATGCTTACCTTTAAGGTCTGCATAGCTTACTGCTTCTATGTGTATTATTTTCTGCTCTCCTCCAACTCTAGGTTGTTAGGAGTCTTCATGCTGTATTGCATGGCTGAGGGGTAGATAAATACAGGTTCAAAACCAAGTTTGCTAAGTCCCTGCCATCAGGGAGTTTATAAATCTTATGATTCTGTTGACTGCTAGATCCCCAGTATCTAGAATAGTACTCAGGAAATGTTGAATGACTAAATGGCTGAATGAATGGAGTTTTCTGTATGTGAACCTCATCTTCCTATCAAAATTATAAGAGGGTCACAGGAAGCAGGTCATAGAATCACAGACTGTTAGAAGACAAATGGATCTTCGTGATCATCTGGTGCAGTGGGTCAGGCTCCACCCCAGACGTGCTGGATCAGAAACCTCAGGGGTAGGGTCAGATGCCATGTTTTAACAGCAGGTGATTTTCATGCACAATAACGTTTGGGATCCACCCATCTAGTCTAAACTCATTTTACAGATCTAGAGAGGGGATAAGATGGCCTCAAAGTCACACAGTCAGTTAGTAGCTGGGAGTGAAACTAGGGTGACAAACTATGTAGGTTTGTCCAGAACCATGGGGTTTCCTAAGACATGTGATTTCTAATGCTAATGCAGTGTCTTAGTCCCTTTTTGTTACAATCAAATGCCTGATACCAAGGTAATTTATAATGAATGGAGATTTATTCAGCTCACAGTTCTGCAGACTGGGAAATCCAAGAGTGTGCCATTGGCATTCTGCTCAGCATCGGGTGAGGGCCTTTTATGGCTTCTTTACATGGCAGAGGGCACTACATCTTCAGACAGATCAAGCATGCTAGCTCAGGTCTCTCTCCTTATAAAGCTGCTAATGACATCATGGAATCTCCACCCTAATGACCTCTGCTAACCTTAATTACCTCCCAAAAGCCCCACCTAAAAATACCATCAACATGCCGTTATGGTTTATGTTTTGATGTCCCCCTAAAGCCTCACACACTCAGCTGGGCTTGTGGAAGGTGATTGGATTATAAAGTACTACAGTTGGCTTGGTGTTAGGGATTGGGGGTCTGGGTCACTGGACATGACCTAGAGGGGTTTATCTCCCTCCCTGGCTCTGCCCTTCCTCTCTCTCTGCTTCCTGGACACTGTGCTATGAGCAGCTCACCTCTGCTCAAGTCCTTCCACCATGCCTTCCTCCTTGGAACTGGATAACTATGGACTAAAAATTTGAGCCAAAATAAACCTCTCTTCCTTTAAATTGTGGGTGTTGAGTACTGTGTCTCAGTGATGAGAAAAGTCATTCCTATCTAGAATTTCTAAATAATTGAAACTTGCAAAGCATAATATCCCAGCTAAGGTCACAAGTTCACACATCAGGTATCAGAGTTCACTCCTCTTCATACCTCCATCCCTACCCCCATTGGCCACTAGGGTCCTCTGGACATCACATAAATGAGAAGGCTGTCTTATGCTGAATGACAGCTGTTTTAGAAAGTTGGAGCTTCTACAGAAAGGAGCCTGCTCCTGCAGATTGAACACAATCAATTCCACTGTGCCCTAGGGTCTCCTGAGAGGTTCTCTCCCATGATGCAGCCCCCAAGTCCCTCAGGAGAATGCAGGGTTCTGAAAGCTAAGAAAAAGAAATTGTCAACTCTGTGAAATGATTTTGGAAGGTCCAGGTGAGGAACTAAGAGCTGACCCTTGGATTTGGCAAAAGACTTCATTCCTGGCCTTGATAGGAGCCCTTTACGGGAAGCAAGGGAACTAAAGCAGGATGGGTACTTTACGCAGAGAGTATTGGAGAGAAAAATTGGGAGCCGCAAGGAGTTGTGTTAAACAGGTAGGGAAGTGGGATAGTGACTAGAGGAGGAAGTGGAGTTGAGAGAGCTTGTTTTGTTTTGTTTTGTTTTGAGATGAGAGAAATATCATGGAATTTGTAATTATTCAACAAATCTTGTAGAGAATGGGAAAAACCAGGAATGTGCTAGGGAAAGAAAAGGAACGTAAGAATAGGCAAGAGAAGACCAATGGAGAGGGTGGGCTCTTCCAGGATCATGGAACCTTAAACAAGCTGAATGGGAGATTTCATGGTGCAGTAAGGTGCAGGTAGCCAGAGTGGGTGAAGGGAGGTTGCACCTATTCCCTTTTGATTGCTTCTATGTTCTTAGTGAAATAGAAGGCAAGCTCTTTGGTTGAGAAAGAAGACTGGAGGTAGAGGTGAAGGAAGTTTGAGGAGCCATAGGCAGGTAAGAGATGTGAGCTGGGTGTGATGGTGCATCCATGCAATCCCAGTACTCTGGAAGACTGAGGCAGGAGGATCCCAAGTTTGAGCCCAGTCTGGACAACTTTGGGACTTAGAGAGACCCTGTCTTAAAAATTAAAAAGAGGGGGGCCGGTGAGATGGCTCAGCGGCGTAACTGCCTGCCTGGCAAGCATGAGGGCCTGAGTTCAACTCCTGGAACCCACATGCGAAAAAAGGGCCAGTGATATCGCTCAGGGGCACCGGCGCCTGCTGGCGCGCGAGGTCCTGTGGTCGACCCCAGGTACCCACAAAAAAAAAAAAAAAAAAAAATTAAAGAGAGAAAAAGTACTGGGGATCTGGGGATGTAGCTCAGTGCAAAGGCCCTGGGTTCAATCCCCAGTGCAGAGAGAAAAAGAAAGACAGACAGAGAGATAGAGAAAGAGGGAGGGAGAGAGAGAGAGAGAGAAGGAAGAGGAGGAGCTGGAGGAGGAGGAGAAAAAGAAGAAGGGGAGGGGGGAGAGGGGAGAGGAAAGTGAGAAGATATGGTTGTAGATAAGAAGAATTGTTGTCAAGGGGTTTCTCTAGTCCACAAAGACAAGGTTAGGGATGACCCTAGTAGGAAGAAGCTGGGAGAAGAAGGATGTCTGGCACTCACTGGATGGAAATGAAGTCACTGGAGTTGATCAGTTTCAAGTTTTGAGAGGCCAGGAAAGAGGAAAGACCATCGATACAATTATAAAAATTACCAGGAATTATGATGGGAAGAGGATTGAGTGAATGACAGTGGGCCAGGAGTGGGGATCAGTAAATGAGTGCCACAGGGAGGCTGGGCTTTAGGGGAGGTGTGGATGGAGAGTTTAAAATCCTGAGATCCAGAGCTTCAGGTATCTGGGGCAAGAAGGAAGGAGAACAATCTGGAAGTGGCAATGAGGATCAAGACAAACAGCTACAGCTCCTGACCCAGTAATAAAAGAGGTGTGAAGGGAAATGAGAGCCATCAGCCATCAGTTTAAGATAAGCGGGTATTTGCCTAGATAGTCATCAGTACCAGGGGCAAACTTGATAGTCAAGGACCAGATAGCTAATGTTTTCAGCTTTGTGGGCCCCAGTGTCTCTGTGACAACTACTCTACTCTGCCTCTGTAGCACAAAAGCAGCCATAGACAGGAAGAAAAAGACTAGCTAGAAGAGGGTCTAATGAAGAAAAGAAGAGATGCTTATCTGAGGACCAAAGATAAAAAGGATTGAAATTTAGGATTCTAGTTCCAAGCAGAATGGCCATGTATAAATGTGAAGGTTGTTGACTGCACAACTCTAGAGAAAACTATTAACATAGAACCAAATCAAATTTCCCCATAAGGGCAACATTGAACCTAACCATTGAATTTGATTTGGTTCTTGTCCAATTCGGTTTGCGACCCGAATGGTGGAAAGATTTACGTTGGTGAACCACAGTACCACTGTATTTTCCTTTGAAATTCTGAAAGGCTAAGTATTTTGCCTAATATTTCCCACTAGTAAACATGTAAACTGAGGTTTTCCTGATTCCCAAGTCTGGATTCCTTCTATTCTCTTCTCCTTTCAAATTGGCCACATGTTTCTCTAAGGATGACCTAGTAAAGCACATATTAAGAAAATTTCTTTTGGAAGCCTAATTAAAAATAATTACATACCTTAAAAGACACTAAAAACATGGCAGGCATGCCAACAAAGACAGTTCTTATTCTATCAGTGTCTTTATGGATTTGGATTCTGTTCAGAAAAGCTCAGGCTCAAAAGGTAATTGCTGGCAGCATGCAAAATCCATCAACCCATAACTAACATATGACAATTATTCTAATTGCCTCTAACAACATTTCTATGTTTTTAATTGTAGAGCAATTTGCCAATGGTATCGTTAATTGGCAATTCATATTTTAAACATGTCCAGGACAATGGGTCATTATTTTCTTGGAGGTAACCAAAAGCATTAACAGAATTCTCAAAATACATTTTATTCTTTTTTCTAACACCAGAATTGCCTTCAGACTGCAGCTCCCTCTGGTTAAAGTGTGTTTTCTTGAGGTAATTTAATATCACGTTAGCACTTCAATATATTTTCCTAACAATTCTCATAGATCAGATCCTCGTTTCTCTCTAGACACCCCAAACAGGGTTCCTGCTGACTTCAAAGGGAAAATGGTGGGTGCAGGGAAAACGAGGAATCTGGTTCCTGGTTCAACAAAGCTCCACACACTATAAAACTTTGCTGGTGTCTTCCTGTGTGTTAAAGGCCAATTAATATATGTGAGGGAAGTCTTTGTAAGAAGCCACTCTGGTAACTTGTGAACTTGCTATAAGCCCAGCAGCTAATATGAAAGCAAGTTTAGTGAACCCAATTCCCATGCAGAATTCCCCCATCTGCTCACAGAGAGGGAGTGAAAAGAGTAAGAATTTCCTCAAAAGGCAGAAAAGTAATGAAGACAGCCATTGACTACCCCCCAACCCCTTCAACATCCATTTATTTATAGCCCACCCTGGTCCAAATGCTGAGCTAAGTATCAAAGATTAAAAAATAATTCATCACCCATGCATCGACCTCCTGTCTCAATGTTCAGTGACACTTTCCTCTGGTGTGTTTGGTGGTGGTGTGCCTTAAATCTGCAGCTGGCACAGCTGGACACAGCTCCTCTGTGTGGCAGAACCATTCCTCTGGATGGCTGACTGTCTCTCCTGGAGCTCCTGGCTTTCAGTCTTCTCAAGGGATATGGCTTCTCTATGTGGACATAATTGAGGGGAACTGGAAGAGCCAAGTTCCTTTACCTTGTCTCTTATTTCCCTCACCAGTACCATGACCATGACATTTATAAGTTGTACTAGGCTATAAGAATTCAGTGATAACCTGGAGGTTACCAATGGAAACTAGAAGACAAAACTTGGAATAATGTCAAACTCTTTGTAACTGTTTTCATAGACTGCTTCCATAGAAAATCAGAGAAAAGCCAACACCTGGACAGGGGATTCCAGTCTGGTGTTGTTTCTCAGATCTTCCTAAGACTCTCTCTCTCCCCGAATACAGTGCAGCTCAATTCTGATTGCAGAGGACCTGCGAAACTTTACCCAAACCAGTTAGAATCCCTGGTTATGAAGCTTGGGCATCAGTATATATATATTTTCCCCCCCAAGTGATTTTAATGTGCAACTAGGGTTGAGAATCACTGTCCTAAGTTAGATTATGCCCACCCCCCCAACCATGGGGCAGGTGGGGATAGGAATGTCTGAGCGGATCCCAAAGCTGGAATCATTCAGTCTGGAGCAGAGTCTGCAAATTGAAGGCCCACCCACAGACTGGATCCGGCCAGCAGATGTGTTTTGTTTGGCCCGCATGGGGTTTAAAAAACTTGAACTACTTGCCAGCATTCATTAATGGGAATATATTGCACAAAAATCAGGATATCTGGCTTCTACTGGAAAACAGGAATATCTAGCCATTGTCAGTCTGCATTCCTGTGTGGTAACAATTGACTGGGTATAGTGGCACATACCTGTAATCCCAGCACCCTGGGAGGCTGAGGCAGGAGAATTTTAAATTTGAGCCCACCCTTGGCAACTTATGACTTAGTGAGATCCTTTTTCAAACAAACAAACAAAAGGACAGGGGCTGTAGCTCAGTGCAAAGGCCTTGGATTTAATCCCCACTACTGCAAAAAAAAAACCAAACAATTGGCTGGAGAGAAGCCACCCAGCCCATAGGTACAGCCAGTGTTTTCTG
This sequence comes from Erethizon dorsatum, assembly GCA_028451465.1. Taxonomy (NCBI): domain Eukaryota; kingdom Metazoa; phylum Chordata; class Mammalia; order Rodentia; family Erethizontidae; genus Erethizon; species Erethizon dorsatum. Next base: position 45,285,649 of record CM051825.1, read on the forward strand.
GCTCACCACAACCACTCTCTGTTGTCTCACACCAAAGCTGCCTCACTCATTTATCTTCCTGGCCCCTGGAGCATTGACTAGGTAATGGGTGAAAGGGAGAGGGAAGGAGGAAGCACAAGCAAGAATTTAAGTGACATCACGGGCTAAAGGTGGAGATGAACACACAGAGGTTTTTTTTGTTTGTTTGTTTGTTTGTTTTTTTGTTTTTTTTTTTGTGGGTACCAGGGGTCGAACTCAGGACCTCGCACGCCAGCAGGTGCCCTTGCCACTGAGCGATATCACCGGCCTTTTTTTCGTATGTGGGTACCGGGAGTCGAACTCAGGACCTCGCACTTGCCAGGCAGGCGCTTATGCCACTGAGCTATCTCACCAGCCCACACACAGAGATTTACAGGAGAGAACTATGTTTCAATATGCAACGTAATCTTGCATGGGCCTCTGCCCACAACAAGAGATTATTTAGTATAATGATTGCAGAGTAGAAGGGATTTGACACCCAAGTTGTTCCCATTCTACCCTACCTCCACTGCTTTGCTCAACCTCAGGCTTGCACCTGCATAGGAAAAAAAAAAAATCCCACCCCCAGACTACCTACCCACTTGGTAATGCATTGTTATCACTGCCTGAGGCCAGGTCACATTGCCAGGCCAGATGGCCCAACACCTGTCATCCTGGGGCAGTATTTCTCAATGAGTGGCTCATATACCTCCTGGCAGATTCCTGTGCCGCACCCAGATATTCTGAATCTGGGTCTCTGGGGTTATAGATTCAGGCATCCACATTTGCAGGCCAAATGAGTCGTATGTACTCCCTCCCCAGTATTAACAATAGCAGCAGCTAATCACAGCTTTAGTGTCTTATCTCTTTGAATTGTCACAAAAATGCTTGAGTTGGGTTGTAGTAGGCCACTTCAGAAATGAGGAAACTGCAGCACAAAGAGGTTAAGTAACTTACCTGAAGTCACTTTGCAAGTAAGTAGCACAACTGAGATTCTGATAATCTATTCTAGTTGGTAAAGCACTACTTTGAGCAAAACTGAGGTAAGAGGCAGATTCTTGATTTCCCGAGCCAGGCTGTTTAAGGAGGATGGGGTACAATTTTGTAATTGCATTGATGAAACAGAGACCTTGCATTCTGCTACTTGCAATTGTTTGGGGTGGGGAGTGGGGTGGATCTGAGAGGAAAACATTACCCATAACATATGTTATGCAGTGTTTAAATGACAGAAAATATCCTGTGTCCTGTGGCTGGTCCCTTACACCATCTTTCATCAACTCGGTCATCTTGGTCCTTGTGCTAGGACTAACATACATTGCTTCCTCTGTGTCAATGTTCTTCCCTTCAATCTGGGGCCAGCTCCTTTCCTCCTTACCTGGATAGATAGTAAATATGTTAGGCTGTGGGGATCACAAGGTCTTTGTTTAACTGCTTCATTTTTGTTATTGTAGCATGAAAATAGTCATAGACAATAGATAGATAAACATCTGTGTCCTAATAAAACTCTGTGGACATTGCAATGTGAATTTCATATAGTTTCTATGTGTCCCAAAATATTGTCTACTTTAAATTCTATTTTTTTTATATATATAAAAACATAAAATCTATTCTTAGGCAACAGGCTGCCTAAAACTGTTGGTAGTAGGGCTTGGGACTTGGCTGCTGACCTCTGCTCTCCATCATCTCATAAGCAGCTGTTTCTCAGGCTTCCCCTGCACTCAGCACAGCACTCAGCTTCTCAGGGAGGCCTTTCTTCCCTGCTCTGCCCCAGTTGCTCCTCTCGTCCTCCTGGTCACCTCTCTCCCAACAGCTTTAACAGTGAATACTACTTTTACTATCTTAAGATTGTCCTGTTCATGCATTGGTTTCTTTGCACAGTGTGGGTCTTGCTCTGCTAGAATATAAGTTTCGGAAGAGCAGGGAGCTGACTGGCTTGCTCTTTGCTGTGCCTTCAGTGTCTGAACAGTAAATACCACGTTGTTGGATGAGTCAGGGGATTAATGACGAGGCAGAGCTTTCCCATCTCCTGCATCTTGAGAGAAAATATTGCCCAGCATTGCTCATTGAAGTTACAGAAGCAAAGCCAAACCTGGTTTCTCTTTTCTATAATAGAGTAGTATCTCAAATACATCAATAGGTAGTGAATCAGGATAGCCACGATTGAATAATGTGCATAATTCTTGCAGTTAGGCATATCTATTATTCAGAAAATGAAAATTTTATCTTGGGCAAACTGAAAGTTCCTACATTGCCTTAAATAAAAACTTAAATAATTGGGGCTTATTATATTTCTTATGTATATAAATAAGATTAAAATAGCTCTTAAATTGTGCCTATAGCTCTGCATGGTATCACATGACTAATCACAACACTCTGGGAGGATGAAAAAAAAAGAGAGCTGGGTATGTAGTTCAGTGCAAAGGTGCCCTGGGTTCAACTCCCAGTATCTTTAAAAAAAAAAAAGTGTAGTCAGGGTGGGACAAAAACCAGCCACTCAGAGGCTGGCATCAGCATGGACCTGAAAGAACAACTCAGGCTGTACGAGCTTTTGTGAGCAGTGCAGGAGTGGGGAGGATCTCAGGAGAAGCCCTGCCTAAAGCCTCCTGGCTGGCCAAGCTCTGTTTCTCCACCCATGGGAACCTTCCCTTAAGCTACGCTGAGGAGAGCAGCTATCTGCCCCCGCTGGTGAGGACCTGCACAGGAGGATTCTGTCCCGAAGTCAAAAAGAATACTGGGTGGCAGTGGAACCCACATTGCAGGGTCACCCCACATAGAGGAGGAACAGGACTGAGTCCTGAATGTCCACCAGGCCCCAAGAGGGTTTTTTCCCTGTGAACTTCACCACACCCAGCTTTTGGGCTGAAGGGAGTTCTTTTTAAAAAAAAAAAAAAAAAAAAAAGCACAGTGCCAGCCTGAGAGGCCTGTGGTTGATGTATGTTGGGTGTTGGTCCTCTGCAAATATAGTTGAGAAAACCAAGTCACAAAGGGCAAAAGCAGCAATGGTCACATGGAGGATTCCAGAGTTAAAATCTGCGTGTTTGTCTCGCAGACAGCCCTGTTTCCCTCCAAGCATTAACCATGGTCCGTTTGTTACTTTGATTACCATCATTCCTTGGATTTTGCCTGGGAATCCAAGGGAAGCCCAGGACCTCAGTGGATACCAAAATCCATGGATACTCAAATTGCTTATATAAAATGGTGCAGCATTTGCTTTTCACTTACCCACATCCTCCCCAATACTTTAAATTATCTCTGGATTACTTGTAATACCAAATACGCCATTAATGCTGTATAAAAAGTGTGATAGTGTATTGTTCAGGGAATACTGACAAGAAAAAATAGTCTGTACACATTTAGTACAGATGCAATCTTTTTCAAATATTTTTGATGTGGGTACAACAGATGTAAAACCCACAGATGTGAGGGCCAACTGTATAAATCATTACAATGCCTCAAGGATTGCTTTCTGGTTCCTAACACCGGGAATTTTAATAGAGCTTCACTGATATCACTTATAAAGCAATAGGCTGGTGGATGACAGGAGCAGAGGGAGGCAGCAGGGTCCCACCATGTTGGAGCTCTCAGCTGAGAAAAATGATGTGTATATTGAACCATGTATTTAGACATAGATTTGGATTTTTTTTAACTTAAGTGCCATTACCACTGGAAAAATATCAAGTAAGTTCCTCTTAGTGGCTACCAAAGTTAACATGATTGAGTACATAATTTACGTCTTGCCTCATTTAATTTTCACAGGCAACAAAGTAGAAGTAGGTTCTGTTATTGTCCCATTTTACAGGTGAAACAACCAAGGATCAGAAATGTAAAAGAAACATCTGCTGGTTGACACAACTGGTGAGCGGATGAGCTGGGGATCAATTTGGAGGCTGTCTGAAGTCCATGTACCTCATCACTAAGCCTCTTCTGATGGTGCCCTTCTGGGTTGACAAAAATCTTTACTCACTGTGATTAGAAGGGCCCTCAACCCCTTCTCCCCCATCATCTTTCTCATGAGAGGATTGATTTTACCATTAGAGAGTCATTCCTTTGGGGGAAATGTAGATCTCTTGGTAAATTAGAAGTACCTCTTCCGAAGAATAACACATTATGCCTTTATCCTTCTTGGACTGCTCAGTATCATATTGATAAGAAGGAACAACAACAACAATAAAAGGATCTAGGAGGACAGCATAATTTAGAGAGTGACCTTGAAGGGTCCCTCCCCAAGCTCGCAGCTGTGGCTTCCTAGGCTAGGTAGCTATATAGATCAGGGGAGTGGACAGAGGAGACAGGCATTTCTCTGCTCCATAGTTTGGCTTCAGGCCAACACCAACATATGTGTTCTCTTTTTGGGCACCTAGCCACGCCTCCTGTGTTAGTCAGCTTTCCATCCCTATAGCGAAATACCTTAGACAATTGACTTGTAAAAAGGAAAGACTTATTTTGGCTCATGGGTTTAGAGGTTTCAGTCTGTGATTGGCCCTGTTGGTTTTGGGGCCTGCAGTAAGGCTGCACATCATGATGGGGAGCGGAAGACAGAGCCAAATTGCTCCCCACACTATCCAGGGAGCAAAAGAGAGCGTGAGGAGGAGGCTGAGGTCCCACAGTCCTCTTCGCATGCACGTTGCTGAGTGCCTGAAGACCTTCCACCAGGCCCCACCTCTTAAAGCTCTACCACCTCCCAACAGAGCCACAGGCTGGGGACCAAACCTTAAACACAGGGACCTTCGGGGAAATTCAAGATCCAAACCATAGCATTTGCCTTAGAATAGGATGGTCTCATTTAGTTCAGACTGGTGAACCTTGAGAAGTGAAATGAGCTTCAGAAAGAGAAGTGTGAATCCCTAAGTAGCTATTACATGGAAGCCTCTACCCCTAGTAAGCTATGATATGAGCAAGACATAAACTTGCCACGTGCAGCCACTAAGCTTTGGGGACTCTTTGTTACTGTGGACACCTTACCCTACACATAGCATTTGCCCTCTTTACTGTTAGCCTTTTCAGACTTGCCAGTCGTGTGCTGCTGTCCTCCCAAGTCATGTGGCAGTAAAGAGCTTTTTATTTAGAGTTGGCTGTAGCGAAATGTATGAGGTTGGGTAGTGTCCCCCCCAAATACATACACTTTCTAGAACCTCTGATTAGTGTCATTTGGAAGTGGCATTATTGTAGATGTAATTAGTTATGCTGAGATCCCACTGGAGTAGGGCAAGTTGTTGGACGAAGAAGAGAATCCAGAAACAGATGCATGCAGGGAGGACACCATGTGACAATGGCAGCAGAGACTGGACTGATGCATCTACAAGCCAAAGGCTCCCAAGGACCACTGTCTACTCTAGAAGCTAAGACAAAGGCAAGGAAAAGATTGCCCTCTAGAGCCTTCAGGGATAGTATAGCCTTGCTGACACTTTGATTTCTGACTTCTAACCCGTAGACTAGGAAAGAACAAAATTCCACTGTTTTAAGCCACTCAGTGTTTGATCATTTGTTATGGCAGCCCTAGGAAACAAGTACACAAGAAGCCAGCCACCACCCTGCACATTTGGCAGGGACTCCAGGACTGTGTGTGTAGGTGGGAGATTCAGGTGTGCTCTGACTAGAGGCTATTGGCACAGGATGCTGAGGGAGGTGACCAGAGTGACACGTTTCATGGGATTGGCATGGCTTGGCTTTCTTGGGACAAAAAATAAGACCTTGGCTGTCACTAACTGAGTCCTGACTGCAGAGGTTGTGCTTTGTCTCCCTAAGGTGGTTGCTAAGAGGTTGTGGTCAGAGTTCCATTGTCCTGGATGGTCCAGTTGTTCATTCTGTCTCTTGGTCTAAATTCTTCAGGATCAGTACCCTTTAAGAAGACATCCCAGGTACTTACCAGTGTCCCCAATGCATCTCCACCCATGTCCTTTACCTAGGTTGTCACCTCTGAACCTACATTTTTCCATATGCCTTCTTCATCATCCTTTACTCCTCCTTCCCCATCCTCTTTTTTCTTTTTACGGGTGGTATTGGGGACTGAACCCAGGACCTCTTGCATGCTAGGCAAGTGCTTTACTATGGAGTTACACCCCCAGCCCTTTTTCAATTTTTGTTTTGAAACAGCATCTTACTAAGTTGCTTGGGCTGGCCTCAAACTTGTGATCTTTCTGATCAGCTTCCTGAGTTGGTTGAGTGTCATGGTTTACATCTAGAATGTCCCCTAAAAGTCTCATATATTCAGAGGTGGAGCTTTAGAAAGGTGATTGGGCCATGGGGCCATTATATTCATCAGTGCATTGATTTATTGATTTATTGATGAGTTTATAGCTACATGTGCTGTTAGGAGGTTGGGCCTGGTCAGAAGAGGTGGGTCACTGGGAGTGTGCCCTGGAAGGGTATACTCTTGTCCATGGCTCCTCCCTTCTTCCTCTACTTTCTGGTTGCCATGAGGCAAGCAACTTTGCTCCACCATGCCCTTCTACTGTGCTGTTTCTGCCTTGGAGCCAGCTGACTATGCACTGAATCCCTGAAAACTGTGAGCCAAATTAAACCTCTCCTTTAAGTTGAGAGTGTTGGGTATTTTGTCTCAGTGACCAAAATGGTGACCAGTTCACTGGGATTATAGGTGTGTACCAGCATGCCAGACATCGCCTCCTCTTTCTTCTTCTACTTCTTCCTTCTCCTTTTCTTCTTTGGGGACAGTATCATAAGAAACCATTAAACAATAAAAATGATAACATGAGCTAACATTTACCGAGTACTCATTATGTGCCACGTGTACATGGTCCATTTAATCCTTTCAACAACCACAGGAATAAGATACAGCTAGTTTTGGTTTGCATATGAGAAGGCAGAAAGCTAAGGAGAATGAAGCAATTTTCTAGAAAGTGGAAGAGCCAGGATTGAATCTAGGAGTGCTCTTTTTTGGATCTATGCTTTCCTAATTCTCCTTATTACCTTCTAATAATTTTCTCCCTATAAAACTATAATTGCCATCATTATGATGATTATCTTATTACTATTATTAAATGTATTTTTTATATTTCTTCAAAACCTTTTCAATGCTTTTCTTTTTTTTTTTTTGTGGGTACCGGGGGGTCGACCTCAGGACCTCGCACGCCCGCAGGCGCCTGTGCCGCTGAGCGATATCACCGGCCCCTTTTTCGTATGTGGGATCCGGGAGTCGAACTCGGGCCCTCGCACTTGCCAGGCAGGCGCTTATGCCCTGAGCCATCTCACCGGCCCTTCAATGCTTTTCTTATAAAAAAAAAAGGTAGTGCTTTTTTCATGATCCAATTATGGTTAAAATTGGAAGGAATGCTGCTAAAAGCATATTATATATTTAAATATTTAGTAAGGGTTTTTAATTTCTAAAAGCTGATACTATGCAACCTCCGAGCACAGAGATGATTAAAGCTAGTGTAGTGGTAAGCTCTTTATTCGATTATTACAGATTTAAATTTTAATTGACTCAGCAAAAGAAAATATTAAGCAGCATTGAAAATCGATGTGAAATGGGCATCTGTGCAATATGGCCACCTGTAAGCTGGAGGTTGACAGAATGCAGGTGCTTCACTGGAATCCAATTAGAAAGATTGCTCAACTCTAAATTGTTACCCATAATTCATGTCATAAACACCACAGAGTTATGCTCAGAATCTGTCCTTTAAAGAACATGTACCTCTTCAAATCTCTCCAGTAGCCTTAAAAACAGAATTCTAGCCTCTCAGTTTTTTTTTTCACTCTGCAGAATGTAAAATGAGGCATGGTTGTCTTTAGCAAGAAAAAGCTGTTAAACACATTTGTTCATTAGAAAAACTATAATTATCACATACCTGTTATTAACAAGGCATGTGTTGGGCATCACAGGGGCTAATAAATGACTCAGACACTGGAACTCACAGCCTAGGAGGAAAGATCAGGTGTGCATGTAAATACCTAGAAAATGATTTGTGCTATTTAAAAGATGTCCACAAGAGCCAGGTATGGTACGTACGGTAGTGTATGCTTGTAATCCCAACTGCTTGGGAGGCCAAAGCAGGACTGTACAAACTTAGGAACAGTGAGATCCTGTCTCAAAAAAAAAAAAAAAGTCCAGTTATATATCTCAGTGAGAAGGGTCTGGTTCAATTTCTACTACCACAAAAATAAATAAATAAATAAGATGTCCACAAATTCTTTGGTCTTTTCCTGTAGGACAGTGGGACCAATGCCCCCCTCCCGAACCTGGCATGTGAATGGTTTGGGCAATAAGAAGGGTGAAATAACAACACTATGTCAGGCCCAAGCTTGCCTTTGAGGGGAATGGCTGCTTCTGTGTTGGTCTCCTGGACACATGGACTTTCAGGTAAAAAAGTCTGACAAGGATACCAAGTCATCAAGAAGCTCAAGCCAGGCATGTAGGGAGTGAGCAAGAGAGACACCCATGTCAGTTCACCCGAGGCTCTAGCATTCATAGAACAGAAACAAGCCATCCCTACCTTGCTGTGATCAAAACATTAACCCGGAGAATCATAAGATATAATAACAATAAAATGTAGCTTTAAGTCACTAAGTTCCAGTACTATGGAACTGGAAGTAGTAATCAATAAGCCGAATACATAGCATTGAGAAAAGGAATAGAAATCCAAAGCAAAACTGTTTCCAGTCTTGGTGGAGAGAGGAATCAGGGAAAGATTCAAGGTGGTGATGACATTTGAGTTGAGTCTGGAAAATTAGGCTTTAGAAAACAGAAAGAAAAGGAGAACGGATTTCCAGGCAGAACTAATAATGTGGGCAAAAGGCACAGAGGTGATAAATATGTGTGAGGAAGACTGAGTGGTTCATTTTGGCAAAAGAAATGGTTTGTAGGAGGAAATTATGATGAAACAAATGAAAGGAGGACTGGAGACAAGAATCACATCTCTGAAGGCTCAGAAGGCCGGGATGAGTGGGTCAGTGGGCAAGAAAGGGCTGTCCACAATCTAGCAGGCTAGAAGGATAAAGTGAATGGCAGGAAGAGTGCTAGTTAGGATGGTCAAGCAACTAGGGGACTAGAGGTTCACCCAGATATATCTTTGGGGTAGAGGTGGAGTCCTGGAAGGACTGGATTGGTTGGCAGAATAATGGCCCGTGGAGATATCCACATCCTGATCCCTGTAACATGTGAATAATTCACAGTAAAAGGGACTTTGCAGATGTAAGTTAAGGATCTTGAAATGGGAAGATTATCCTGAGTAACAAAACGGGACAAATTTAATCACAAATGTCCTTAAACTGGCAAGACCTTCCTAGCTGTGGTCAGGATGTGATCATAAGAAGGGTCAGAAAGATGTGATGTGACAGGGACTTGACCTGCTATCACTGGCTGTGAAGAAGGAAGAAGGGGGCTGCAAGACATAGCTCATGGCTGCCTGTAGAAGCTGGCAAGTGCCTCAGTTCACTGCTGGCCACAACATAGGAACCTCGACCTACAGCTGTGAGGAACTGAAATTTGCCAGCCACTCATATGAACAAAGGGACAAATTTTCCCCTAGAATCTCCAGAAAGGAACTCAGCCCTGCATGGTCTCATTTTAGCCCAGTGAGACTCATGTCAGACTTCTGATCTCCAGAATTGTGAGATTATAAATTTGTGCTGTTTAGCTGCTAAGTTTGTGGATATATCTTATAGGTAATGAATACAGATCCAGATAATCAATGACATTCGTTGAACATCACTGAATTAGGGTCTGGAAGCTGATGGGCCCCTTGTGGGCTTCATCTCCCTCTGGGCAATGATTCTATTTTCATGATCCATGGAAACATGGCCTTTGTGTCCTGGTTTGTTCTCTGGCTCCCTGGGTGATGGTGATTAAATTACTTGATCTCTCTGAGCTTCAATTTCCTCACCTGCTAAGTGAAGAGACTAAGCAAGACACCCACCTTCAAGTGGCTTCAACCTTTCCATTTTTTTTCTTCTCTACCATGATATATTTGATAGAGAATGTTTCCATCTTTCAGGCACCAATGGGCATAACCTAGGCTTTGGTGAATTTTCCAGTGCCCTAGAGATAGCATTCTTTCTTCTGCCCATCAAGAAGTCATCTCAGGCTGGGTGTGGTGGTGCACAGCTGTAATCCCACTACTCTGGGAGGCTGAGGCAGGAGCATCACAAGTTTAAGCCCAGCTTGGACAAGTTAGCAAGACCGTGTCTCAAAAAAAAGGAGTGAAGGATGTAGCTCAGCACTAAGGCCCTCGGTTCAGTTCCTAGTACTACAGGACGTGAAGCCATATCAGAATGATATTTTGATAGAGGTAAACATATTTGCTGTAATTTCTTGAGCTTACTTAGTTTGAAACTTATGTGTTCGTTATAATATTTTACAAAGGTGGTACAAAATGACAATATAATGCATGACAAGAAATATTTATGGGCCATAAGTCTTATCAGTAAATTACTACAAGTAGTGTCATAATACTAATAATAGTAGCCAGAAATGCTGAACTACATGCTTAGCACTGAAATTGAGCAGCTTTAGGAACTGAAGAATCATCTGAGTTAGTTGAGGATAAGCCGCTTGCAGTTGAGAAGGCAGAAAGAAGGCAAAGGGGAAAAATTCCATTTTTCTAAACTTAAAAAAAAAAAATTAGAGGTGGGTGTGGTGGCACATGCCTATAATCTCAGCACTGTAGGAAGCGGAGGCAGGAGGAGCACAAGTCTGATCTCAGTTTGGGCAACTTAGAGACTTAGCGAGACCCCATCTTAAACCAAACCAAACCAACAACAGAAACAGTCGGAGATGTAGCTAAGGCCCTGGGTTCAATCCTCAGTGCTGCAAAAAATAAACAAAACAAATACCACCAACAACAACAAAAACAGAACAACAACACAACAACAGCAAAAACCTGACCCCTGGCCGGTGAGATGGCTCAGCGGCGTAAGCGCCTGCCTTGCAAGCGCAAGGGCCCGAGTTCGACTCCCGGATCCCACATACGGAAAAGGGGCCGGTGATATCGCTCAGCGGCACGGGCGCCTGTTGGCGAGCGAGGTCCTGAGGTCGACCCCCCAGTACCCACCAAAAAAAAAAAAAAAACCTGACCCCTGCACCCAGTATTAAACTGAAAAAAATAATATAGCAATTATTACACTTATAACTATTTAATTAGGAAATGACACACAAAACTTAACTTGAAGGAGCAAGGGCCAAGGACAATCTAGTGATTTTTAATGAACTTTGTATTGAATGAGAATGAGCAAAAAAAGGTAAGAAGGGAACTGATCAATGTCAGCAGCAGGATGGCCTATGAGGCAGTCTATGTAATGACCCTGGAGTTGATTCCTGTTGAACATCTGTGCCGGGAATAGTTCTAAATCTGAACATTTCAATATTTCCAAGGTAGTTCAATCTGAGTTAGCCATTCTTACACAAAGCACATAAATTTCCAGAAAAGGAGATGATACAGAGTTGAGAGAGAAGCTCTTCCACGAGGGTAATGTCATTGTATGGTTGCAACTGTGGGCTTTGGGGGTCAGAAATACCTGTCTGTGTAGCTTGTCCTACCACTTGCTGCGAGTGTGACTTAGGCCAGTGACACAAGCTGTGTGACTGTAGTAGCCCTACCTTAAAGTGAAGAGAATAGCTGCGGCTTCTTCCTGCTCCAGTGCTCAAACCTACGCCTGGTGAGCAGAAGGACTCAGCATCAGCTCTCACTACTACAATGACACCACGGACGTCTTAAGGAACAGCCTGCCACAATGACTAGCCTGCTTTCCTCTCATGCATTATGTCACGAGTTTCTTTGCCTGCTTGGGGCACTATTAGTGCATTTATACCTAAAATTTCAAACATGTGTCTATGCTCTTAAATACCTTTTTTAGAATTCTGTATAGTTTGACTTTCGTGTCGTTTTCTTCTTTAAATTTTGATCTTTGAAGAGTTTGACTTGAGCTAGTCTTTTTGAGGATCGCACTGGGTACTCCTAGCCCCATTCTTACAGCAAGGAATGTGTCAGCCTTTGGACATCTGGTATGCCCATGTTAGAATTTCTTTCCTACTCCATAGTGCTCTGGGGCAGAAAATGAAGAACATCAGAGAAAAATACACCAGAAGAAGTGGTGTTTATTTTTCCCAGTGTAAGTGACACTGTTAGTTCTAAACAGATCACTAGACCAGAAAATTATTAGAATAGCACAGCAATTAGAATAGTAGGAGTGACTCAAAGTGGTTTCCTTGCTTTGGGACAGCATCAGTGAAACTTCAGCTATATAGAGGAGAAAAGGCATTGGGACGAGGGGTCAGAGGGGATGGGTTCTGATCCTGTCTTGCTGCACATTTCTGTGTGACTTTGGGCAAGTCACTTGTTCTTTCTGGGCATTAAATTCCTCCCCCACGAAATGAAGATCAACATCTCTATTCTGAGACACATGGGCCACTGGTGGTATGGGACATGATTTAGGTAATCTTGTTATGTATTTAATAAGTACTGAAAGATAGAGTAAGCATATCAGAACTATAATTTCATGGGTATTATTGCTTAAAACAATACCCATGCTTAAAAATATTTAAGTTTAGAATGAAAGAACAAAATCAGATAATAACATTTTTTGTTAGACATTGGTCTGATTTCCTAAGGTATACATCTCAGCTGATGACCCTGACTGGTGTGCATTAATTATTTTCTTATTTTCTACATTTGATAGTGCTTTAACCTCTAGGGACCTTTTAGAACCGAGACGGATTAGCTAATTTCTATAGATACCAAGCAACTGCCTTAGTGCACAGCTTTAATAGACAAACCAACCAATCCTGAGTCTGCGGGGCACCCAGCTCTCTGTATTAGGCCTCTGTCATCTGGGACGCTAGCTCTCAGTCCTAAGTCACTCCAGCACCGGCTATCAGACAACTAGAAATTACTCAAACTATCCAATCCTCCACCGCTCAGTTTGTCTACACTGCCTTACCTATTTCTTTCTGTGAAAACACAATAAAGGCTCTGGTCCACGCTTTTCCTTGGGTCTTTGGCCTCCTTAATTGACACTGGGCTTCTTCATGTGGCTCTGAGTGACACGCCCTTCCCCCTCCTATTGGGAAATGTAATAAACTTTCTTGTCAATAGCAATAATCTTCTGATCTGATAGCTTCACCATACCTGAATAAAAAGATCCTGGGAGCCCAGCATGATGATGCATGCCTGTAAACTCAGCACTCTGGGAGGCTGAGGCAGGAAGATCACAAATTCAAGCCCAGCCTGGGCAACTTAGTGGCTTAGTGAGAATTGGAAAAAAAAAAAAAAAAAAAAAAAAAGTTGGTGATATAGCTCAGTGTGAAAGCCTGTGTTCAACTCCCAGCACCAAGAGAAAGAAGAAAAAAAAAAAAAAAAAAAAAAAAAAAAAAAAAGATCCTGGAAAACTAGAAGGCAAACTTTTAGACATGGGGAAGAGGATAAGGGAATCAGGGGGAAGGAGCAGAAATGGAGGGGGAGTGTACAGGCATGAAAATAACCAAAACATTATATATATGTGCTAGAACAATTTTCATTGTTCTCTGTTATAAGTATGTACTCATGTTTTTAAAAAATCCTGAGTACCTTCTTTTGACTGTGCTGGGATCAAACCCAGGGCCTTTCACACACTAGGCAGACATTCTGCCACTGAGCTACATGCCCAGTCCCTGGGTACATTTTAAAACACAGTGAGAGAACAGCTTTGGACTACTTTTACTAGTTCTGAGGAACTTCTACCCTCTCACCTAGCAGGATGGCTCTTTTTCTTTTTTAAAAATGTTTCCATTACAGAAACTGGGTTTGATGCCATGAGCGGGGGGAAGAGCCTGTGAAGAGTGTCTGCTAATGGACACTGGCATGGGGGGGTGATGAATGTTGGCTGCGGGATTAAAAGTAATGATTGCACAACTTTGTAAATGTATTAAAATCCACTGAACTATGCACTTTAAAAGGGTACTTTTATGGTATGTGTGTTATATCTCAATTTCTTTTTTTTTTGGTACCAGGAATAGAACTCAGGACCTCACACTTGCCAGGCAGACACCATGCCACTGAGCTACATCCTCGGCCCCTATATCTCAATTTTAAAAAATTGTTCTTTGGGCCACTTTTCCTCTTCTCTCTAACTCATATCTGCCCTACAGGAATTGCTATAGATGCTACCTTCTCCCCCAAAACCAGTGCATGGAATGCCTGTGGTTATTATAGTTCTCCTTGCCGGACTTTAAATACTAGCTTATGCAGGGAAGGGGTAAAGAAAAAGAAGCACTTTGAGAGGCCCTGGTCTGCTGCTTATGGAATGTGCCATTTCACACTCCCCCTTCTCTTTGCCAGCGTTTAGCCTTGATACCAGAAGTTCCTGGACTGGACCTAGTTTTCACGTCAGCAAAACAAAATCCTCAAGTGTGTGATTTTTCTGGTATGACTTTTCCTACACATTTTTCTCAGGCTCCTAAATAAAAAAATGAGAGTAGGGGTTCTTTCTTTTCCAGGTGAGGCACTGTTTCTCAAAGATGTAGAGACAGGTGAGGTAGGCAATCAAGTTAAATTAAAGTCTTACCTGTTTTTTGAATTGATCTCAGACAGATGACTTTTTCTCAGGCAGAATCTGTGAACTGGAAGAGCTTTAACCCACAAACACCCATCCTAATGGCCACGCTTCATATTCAAGTAGTTTAAACAGATGTTAACTCTTTAGAAGATTAATAGAGAGCTTTGATAGCTGGTTATGTCAGCTTGTAATCAGCTCCTGGGAAAGGGAAAATCAAACCTACTTCTACGAATCTGTTCCTATCTTGACTGCTAATTGTTTGTTATCTGCTGCTCTTTGCTTGAAAGGATGCTGAAAACCCCCTCATGACACAGCCTCCTGATAAAACACTGATTAATTGTATTAAAGACTTCCAGATAAGACAGGACCCTTCCCAACTTCCTCTACTTGGGTAAAGAAAGCCACAAGGTAAAGTAGGAGCTCCATGCAGAACCTCTGGTGAAATTAAGGCAGTATTATTAAGAAGTCAAATGGGGTGGAGTCTAAGGAGGTAAGGAGCAGTCCAGGGTATTTACCTGGCCCCCCAAGGAGGGACATTCTCGTGCTTCTCAAATCACCTGAGCACCCTGTTAAATCACAGATTCCAGTTCAGGGGGTCTTGTTGGAGGTCGAGATTTTACACCCTCACCAACTTCCCATTGATGTTGATAGGGCTGGCCGTAGGCCACACTTTGGGCAGCAAAGGGTATCTGTGATTTCCTATGGATCTTTAAAACCTAAATTCAAAAGAATGTCCTGAAAGTTGATACTCCGTGGTTCTTTTTTGTGGGTGCTAGTTAAATATTAATGATAGCAATGATAATTACAAAACAATCATGACTGGCATTTATGGAAGGCTTAGTGGGTGCACGGCTAGCTGAGCCTAACTATAATTGTTACCATTTCATAAAAGGACCACCTAAATAAGTTGCCCAAGGTCTCATGGCTAGTGACTGTCACTGCAGAAACTCCAACCCTGTTTGACTCCATAGGTGGGCTCAGAAATATTGCAGGTTGAGCATCCGTAACCCAAAAATCTGAAACTTTCCAAAATTGGGACTTTGTTGAGCACCAATATGATACAAGTGGAAAATTTTCTATCTGACCTCAAGTCCTGGGTATCAGGAACATTAAAAATATTGTATAAGTGGGGTGTAGTGGTACAAATCTGTAATCCCAACACTTGGGAGGCAAGGGCAGGAGGATTGTAAATTCAAATCCCACCTGGGCAACTTAGAGACTTAGCGAGGCCCTGCCTCAAAAAAAAATTATATAAAATTACCTCCAGGCTATGCGTATGAGACATAAATGAATTTCATGTTTTGACTTGGATTTCATACCCAAACTACAACATTATGTATATGCAAATATTAAAAACAAAACAAAACACCACTTCCAGTCTCAAGTTTTTCAGATAAGGGATACTCAACCTCTACTGTCTCATTTTCCCTTGTCTTATTTCAGGTTCAGTAGGGCCAAATATGTGAAGTTTGTTTGATTTTTGTGTTCAAAATGGAGCAATTTTCATGTACGGTAGGACTAAGCCAACAGTGCACATTTACTCATGAAATCAGACAGAGAATGCCAACGGTGTGTGATACACAGGCAAACACTCAATGGAGAATGGCCTGTAGACTTGGTCTGCATGGATAGCAAATGTGCACCCTCGGAACTTATTTTTTTACCTCGTAAAGTGGACTAGATGAGGAGAGTGTTGCCATGATCATATGACCTATTCAATACTGATGGCGAGGTAATAAAGCTATAATATATTGTTTGTTTGTTGTTCGAGATAGGCTCTCACTATGTAGTCCAGGCTGGCTTTGAACTCATAGCAATCCTGCCTCAGCCTCCCAAGTGCTGGGATTATAGACTTGCATCACCATACCTGCTCTTAATTTTTGAATTGACATCATGTTATCTTGAACAAAAATGAAAATGCTGAGTTAGGACACTAAAAGCATAACTAATTAAAGAAAAAAGGCTGATAAATCAGATTGCATCAAAATTAAAAATTCATGCACTTCAAACGATGCTGTCGATGTTGAAATATGACTCAGTGGGAGACAACTTGCCTAACTTGCAGAAGGGCTTGGGTTTGAGTTCTAGCATTGCGGCGGGGGAGGGGGGCACTGTTAAGAGAAAAGATGAACCACACTGAAAGAAAATGCAAGTCATCTATCTGATAAAAGTCTTGTGTGCTCATATTTCTGTAATTGCCCAATTGAATAATGACCAAAATATATGAATACACATTTTATCAAAAGAGATATACTGATGACCAATATGCACATAAAAAGATGTTAATACCATTGGGCATTAGGGAAATATGAATTAAACCACAATGAGTTATCACTTCTACATCGCCAATGAGCATGTACAACAGCTCAGTTACATTAGAGAACAGTTGGAATCCTATAAAGGATTTTGAATCCTTGTTCTAATTTCCTTGTGCATTGAAAAGTTTTTGTGATGTATTTCTTATGCTGGTTTCTTTTGATTTGAATTTTTTTTTAATATGCGGGTACCGGGAGTCGAACTCAGGACCTCGCGCTTGCCAGGCAGGTGCTTATGCCGCTGAGCTATATCACTGGCCCTTGAAAATACTTTTACATCAAAAATATTTCAAGTCCCTTTAAAAAGTGAAATAGGTAAGCTTAGATCTTTCTGTTTGCAATTTCTGTTAATCTATTATTTATTGCAAGCAACAGTTCATACTGACAATGTGTATAATTAAATTTAAAATTCAGCTTTATTGAATCAAATTTAATTTAAAATTTTGACACTTGTTAATTTTAATTTATATTTTATCTTAAACTAAATTAATAGGTAATTCTTTTTAACATTCTAGAACAGAAATGGCTTTAAAATATTTTAATAATTTACGTTCGGTATACCTCTTAAAGAAAATGTATGTGAATTTATATACATTTATATTTGCTAATTTCCCTTCTCTTTATTTTTTCTTCTCCATATTATTCTTATACAGTGTATATTATTGTTTTAGTCACTTTCTTACTGCAGGTACATAATATCTGACACTTGTAACTTAGAGGAGAGGTTGAATTTGGTTCATAGTTTATAGAGGTTCCAGTCTGTAGCTGGCTGGCTCCAAGGCAGAATGGCATGGCCCAGGGGAGTGGCGGAAGGCAAGCTGCTCGTGGCATGGCAGCAGGGAAGCAGAGAAAGACAGAGTCAAAGGAGGAGCCAGGAAGGGAGATAGAACTTTCTCTGTCATGCCCACAGTGACTCCCTTCTTCCATCCAGGTGCTACCTCCTAACAGCAAGCCAGCTACAATGCCCCTATAATCCATCCAATCACCTTCCGAAAGTCCTACCTATGATTCCAGGAAGATTTAAGGGGACATCTAGACATAAATAATAACAACTATGGTGGTTAACTTTATAGTCGAGTCAAATGTTTTCATAATGTTGAGATGGTATCCAAAAGAATTAAAAGAACCGGCGTCGTGTAGAAATTCTGGACTTTGAACTAGATGGAGGACAGAGAAGATTTTGGGGTTTTACCTCTGGGAAGTGGGTGAATATGTTTGTGGCTCTGTGGGATTTGGCTGCAAAATGCTAGCTGGAACTTTTTGCTAATATAAATATGAAGGACATGTTAGAAGCCAAAGGAGTGAACTGGGTGGAATTTGGCAGTTCATTCTCTGGGGGAATCACCAATTGCATGTGCTCCATGTCCTACCATAGAAGCCAGAGGGAGAAGACAGATTGTCTCTCTTTCTTCCCTCTGGAAGCCTGGGTGGGAGCCTTGGCCCAAGGAGAGAATTTGAAAAGTAAAATTATTATTATTTTTTTCTTTTTTTTATATTTTTATTTATTTACTTTTTTTAAAAGACAACAAATAAACATTCTCATGTATTAACAAACTCAAGCATTAGAGAATGTACAAATACCTTTTGGAGAAAAATATTACTCAGTATAAGATTAAGCCATGTAAAAGTTAGGTAAAAATAGAAGACTAAGGAATGGAATAGTCACAGTGAAGTTGCATTTTCATACTAGGGAGACAATACGATGTTTACAAATGTGCATCTGGTTTATTTCGCTTGTGAGTATTTTCTCGAGTTGCATCCATTTACCTATAAAAGTTTCCAGTTTATCTTTCTTTATGGCTGAGTAGTACTCCATTGTATAGAAATACCACATCTTTTTTATCCATTCCTCGGTTAATGAGCATTTGGGTTGTTTCCACGATCTAGCTATTACAAATTGTGTTGCTATAAACATGGGTGCACGTATATCGCTGTGGTACGATGTTTTTAATTCTTCTGGGAAGATGCCCAGAAGGGGAATAGCTGGGTCAAATGGGACCTCCAACCCTAGTTTTCTGAGGAATCTCCACACTGACTTCCACAGTGGCTGTACCAGTCGACACTCCCACCAACAGTGGAGAAGGGTTCCTTTTTCCCCACAGCCCCTCCAGCATTTGTTATTAGTTGATTTCTTAATAATAGCCATTCTTTCTGGGGTGAAATGGTATCTCAGTGTTGTTTTAATTTGCATCTCTCGAATGACTAGTGATGTTGCACATTTTTTTGTATATTTATTTGCCATTTGTATTTCTTCATCTCAGAAATATGTATTCACCTCAGATGCCCATTTTTGGATTGGGTTTGAAAAGTAAAATTAATAAGATTCAATATGTATATTTACATCTAGAAACTATATTCTCTTCTTGGGTACCCAATATTTTAGTCTCAGTACACTAAAAGAATAACTTCCCCAAATAAAAATAGAGGTCAAATATTTGAACATAGTGGAATAAAATTAGAAATGAATAACAGAAGCATAAAAAAGGAATTTCAGCTGGGCATGGTGGCACATGCCTGTAATCTCAGCACTTGTGAGGCTGAGGCAGGAGGATCATTGTGAGTTTGAGGCCAACCTGGGCTACATAGTGAGTTCAAGGCTAGGCTGAACTACATAGTGAGACCCTGTCTCGAAAACCAACAAAACAAAACAAAACAAAACAAAACAAAAGGAATTTTAGAAATAAATAAAAATATTTTCCAAAAAGTTGCTGAGTGAAAGGAAAAATGAAAATATAATTTCTACCCAGTGTATGGCATGCACCTGTAATCCCAACTACTTGGGAGGCTGAGGCAGAAGATGGGTTAGAGTTTGAGATTACCTTGGGCAACATAGGAAGATCCATCTCTTAAAAAAAAAAAGGTACAATGTAGATGTAAATGAAAAGAGAATTGTTTCAGAAAACCACCAAGCTCAAAGTCAGCTCTGAGCAAAATATTGGCTCAAATGTTTTCATCATTAAATAGGAAAGAATAAAAACAAACAAAATGAATACTCAACACAAAAATTCAAGAATTTATCAAAATGACAAAACACACATATCGAAAATAGAAGGAAAAATAATTTTAAAGCCAAAGTTAGTGAATTTGAAAAAGAAAACCAGCTGGGCATGGTGGGACATGCCTGTGATCCTAGCACTCTGGGAGGCTGAGGCAGGATGATAGAAAAGTTCAAGCCCAGTCTGGACAACTCAGCAAGACTCTGTCTCAAAATAAAAAGTAAAAAACAGGATGGGGATGTAGCTCAGGGCAGAGGTCCTGAGTTAATTCCCAGTGACACAGAAGAAAGAGAAAGAGAGAGAGAGAAAGAAAGAGAAAGGAAGAGAAAGAGAATAACTATATAGTTGATAGAGTCTTTTTAAGAAAAAGAGCAAAATAGACAAATTTTAGGAAATTTTCACCAAGAAAAAGAAAAATAACACAATAAGTGGCATTTCAAATGAAAAAGAAAAAGAGCAAGGCAAAACAGATGCCTCTTTATTAATACGTCTGAGAATCCCAAGGAAATCTTTGAGAATAAAAAATATCAAATAATTATGGAAGAAAATTAAACTATTTATCAAAAAATTACCACTAAAATAGTTTCTGAGGCCATACAAGTGAGGGGTAAAACCTTCAAAAATAGATCATTCTTATATTTAATACACAAACTCTTCTAAAATAGATAAGATCAAGAGCTATAAAATTAAATTCAACATTATGTTTTAACAACCATTTATGGTGATCAAGTACAAATTATTCTAGTTAGTTTCTTTTTTTTTCTGTTTTTTTTTTTTGTGGGTACCGGGGGTCGACCTCAGGACCTCGCACGCCAGCAGGCGCCCGTGCCACTGAGCGATATCACCGGCCCCTTTTTCGTATGTGGGTTCCGGGAGTCAAACTCGGGCCATCGTGCTTTCTACTTAGTTTCTGATAACAATGTTTTAGAAGAAATAAGAAGTCTTCACTCAATGTACAAGGAATATTTATCTCATTTCAGCAGGAAATCCATGTTTAATAGTGAAATATATTCCCATTCCCATTAGATTTAAGGTTGTTCTGAGTGTTCTGGCCAATGCAAATAAAATATGAAATAAAAATATGAAAATTGTTACTAGAAAAAGGACATAAAATTCTTATGATCTATAACAGAGGTTATAGTAAGTTGTCTAGATATGATAGGAATAAAAATCAGTAGCTTTTTGCATGCCAGCAATTAGGTGTAATTGCTAAAATGTGTAATTGATAATATAGATTTCATTCCAAATAAAGTAACAACAAATTATCTAGAAACAGTTCCAACAAGAAATGTTATAAAAAATAGTTTTTAATAACACATGGTTACCACAATCAAATGAGTTAGCACATTCATCACCACCCAAGTTACCATTGTGTGCACGTGTGTGTGTGTCTGGGAAGGATACTTAACACTTGCCCTCTTAGAAAAAAAATTTTTTTTTTTTTTTGGGTACCGGGGGGTCGACCTCAGGACCGCGTGCACCAGCAGGCGCCCGTGCCACTGAGCGATATCACCGGCCCCTTTTTTCGTATGTGGGATCCGGGAGTCGAACTTGGGCCCTTGTGCTTGCCAGGCAGGCGCTTACGCCACTGAGCCATCTCACCGGCCCTCTTAGAAAATTTTTAAGTAAACAATACAATATTATTAACTGTAGTAGCCACACTATACATTAGTTGTCCAGGAATTATTCATGTTCTAACTATAAGTTTGCTCCCCTTAGACCAACATCCCCCATTTCCTAACCCCACTCTTTCAGCCCCTGGGAACCACTGTTCTACTCTATCCTTTTGAATTTGACTTTTTTAGATTCCACATATTAGTGAGATCATACTTACACAGTATTTGTCTTCCTGTGTCTGGCTTATTTTGTTTATAATAATGTCCTCCAAGTTCATTTATGTTTTGCAAATGGTGGAGTTTCCTTCTTTTTTTTTTTTTTTGTGGGTACCGGGGGGTCGACCTCAGGACCTCGCGCGCCAAGAGGCACCCGTGCCGCTGAGCGATATCACCGGCCCCTTTTTCGTATGTGGGATCCGGGAGTCGAACTCGGGCCCTTGCGCTTGCAAGGCAGGTGCTTATGCCGCTGAGCCATCTCACCGGCCCTTTCCTTCTTTTTTTTTGTGGGTACCGGGGGGTCGACCTCAAGACCTCACGCGCCAGCAGGCACCCGTGCCGCTGAGCGATATCACCGGCCCCTTTTTCGTATGTGGGTTCCGGGAGTCGAACTTGGGCCCTCGCGCTTGCTGGGCAGGCGCTTAAGCCGCTGAGCCATCTCACCGGCCCTTTCCTTCTTTTTTAAAGGCTGAGTAATATTCCATTGTGTATATACATCTTTTTTTTATCCATTCCTTTATCAATGGATACTTAGATTGCTTCCGTATCTTGGCTACCGTGAATAATGCAATAAACATGTGCAGGTATTTCTTTGAGATGTGGATTCCATTTCCTTTTTATCTATACCCCCATGGGCATAGCTGGACCATGTAGTAGTTGTATTTTATAATTTTTTGAGGAACTTCTATACTGTCTTCCATAGTGGCTATACTAACTTACAGTCCCACCAGCAGTATACAAGGGTTCCCTTTTTTTACATCTTGCACACTTAACTTTCATTTTGTTTTGTCTTATTTTTGATCGTAGTCATCCTAACAGGTATGATGTAATATCTGATGGTTGTTTTGATTTGTATTTCCCTGACAATTAGTGATGTTGAGCATTTTTTCAAATACCTTTTGGCCATTTGTATGTCTTTGGGAAAATGTCTGCTTTGCCTACTGTTTAATGTTTTTTCAATCAAGTCATATGAGTTCCTTATGTGTTTTAGACACTAACCCTTATTAAATAAGTCATTTGCAAATATTTTTTCTCCTTCTGCAGGTTGTCTTTTCATTTTGTTGATTGTTCCATTTGCTGGGCAGAAGCTCTTTTGTATGAGGCAGTCTCCCTTGTTTATTTCTGGTTTTGTTACCTGTGCTTTTGGCATCATATCTAAAAATTGTTTGCAATTGTTTGTTTAGTTATTTATTGCTCATCTCTTCCACTAGAAAATGCTTCCTGAGAGCAGAAAACACTTCTGTTTTGTTGACTACTGTATCCATATTCCAGCACCTAAAACAATGCCTGATACCTAGTAGATGGTCAATAAATTGTTAACGTGAAATATCAGGTTATCGTGTGATCCTCTCAATTAACCCTGAATGGTTGAGTAGGTAGTAAGGGAGCTGTTTATAGATTGAGGGACCAGAAGCTTACATGATCATAGTGTCCCATACTCTTTCAATTACCAGACATACCACAATCTTCATGACTCATATTTTTTTGATTATTAGATAAATGTTTCTTTGAAAAGTTTTATTGAGTTATAATTCACCCACTGTGTAATTCACTGATTAAAAGTAAACAATCCAATGGTTTTTTGAGACAGGCCTTGCTATGTAGTTCAGGCTAGCCTTGAACTCACTTTTTTAGCTCAGGCTGGCCTCAAACTTGCAGCAATCCTCCTGCCTCAGCCTCCTGAGTGCTGGGATTATAGGCGTGCGCCACCACACCCAGATCCAGTGTTTGTTTGTTTGTTTGTTTGTTTTGTATATTCACAGAGCTGTGCAACTATTACCACACTTTTATAATATCAATATTCCCAAAAGAAACTCCTTACCTTTCAGGCAACACCCCTCAATTCCTCCAACACCCCCAGTCCAGACAACCATTAATCTATATGAAGTCTTCAGAGACATGCCAATATATCTCTTCAACTTATATGTATCAATTATATGTATCTTCTATACATTGTTTGTTGGAACTATTTCTAGATAGTTTATATTTCCGTTGTTATTTTAAATGGAATTTTGTGCTCTACAGCTGTGTTACTCACCATACTTTCCTACTGAACACTGGAATTGTAGATAGTCCTGCTGTTTTGTTTTTGTTTTTGTTTTAACTTTAAGGTGGCTCCTAGGCTGGGAATGTAGCTTAGCAGAAAAGTATGAGTTCGGCATGTGTGAGACCCTGGTTTCAATCCCCAGCACCAAAAACAAAATAAAGTGTCCCCTAGAATATTTAAAATTATATATGTGACTTTCATTATATTTCTATTGGACAGTGATGTCTAGATAGGACAGATTTATCCGATCAGTTTAAAATATGTATTTCACTTTGTATTTTGCAGCCAAAATAATAAAAGCTTTTAGAATTAATATGTTCCAAAGGGTTAAAATACATACCAGAATCTGAAAACTTGGTATGTAAAAAAGAATGTAAAATATTTCATTTAGAGTTTTAAATTTTGATTACACATTTAAATAATACTAAACGGGGCCATATATCTAAATAATATTTAAGGATAAAATATGTTATTAAAATTAATTCCACTTGTGTCTTTCAACTTTGTTTAAAGTCACAAGTGGAATATTCAGTTCCAGATATGATTTGAACCATATTTCTATTGAACAGCAATGTTCTGGACATCAGATTTATCAGATAAGTTTAAAATGTGTATTTTACTTTGTATTTTGTAGTCAAAATATTAAAATCCCTCAGAAAGAAACATATTTTGAAAGGCAGTAGAGAAAGATCACACGACAGGGAAAGATGGAAGATATATCATGGAAGTTCTGTTTGGCTTTATGTTCAGCTGTCTCACAAATGTTATGACTGGTCATGACCTGCCCACACCTACCCTGGCCTGGATCGTTCTAATAGGACCCATCCTAAAGGGGTCTTCCTCTTCCGTCTTTGGCTCTCCCAGGGAATCTTCTCTATACGAGTCAGATGCTATTTCCACAATGCTAGTCAGATGAGGTTATTTCTTAGAAGACTTTCAGGGCCTTGGAAGGCCTAACTCAAGTACTCTATGGGAAAACAGGTACTTAAAAAGTATGTAGTTCTCTATTCTAGGGACCGGAAGGCCAACTGCCCACAGGAATCAGGCAGCTAATGTAAATGAGGAAAGCAGACAGAGGAAGGCAACAAGGATTAGTGGGCACTGTGGTGCTCTGAAGATCACAGGTCCCGTTTAAGGAGTGGATCTTGTGCAGTTTCAGCCAATTGCTGACATATGGAAATGAGGACTTCAGGCTGCCAGAATTCAGTTTTTGAAGAGGAACTAATACAGATGTTTTATGACACCTCTTGATTTTTGAAACATTGTTTATGCCAAACAAAACATACTTGGAGTCTTTCCTACAGGAAGCCAATTTGCAGCTCTGCTTTCTATATGTGTACGTTCCAAACTAGCGCAGGCATCTGGATTGGATCTCTCAGTTATTTGCTGTTTAGTGGTTTCTTCGATATTTGCTTGTGAGTCTATGATTTGTTTTCTCAGGAAGACTGTAAGGTTTTTGTGGATACAATTTATATTTTCTCTCTCAATGCAAGAGTCAATCTTGATTAATAATCTTAGTAAATGGTACTATTCCGTTCTGTGGTTCTTAAATTTCAGTGTGAATCAGCACTACCTGAGTAGTTTGTTTAAAACACTGATTTAAGCTGGCTGTAGTGGTACATGCCTGTAATCCCAACCACTCTGGAAAGCTGAGGCAGGAAGACTGCAGGTTTGAGCCCAGACTGGGCAACGTACTCAGTGAGACCCCGTCTCAAAATTTAAAAAAAAGTGAGAGTGAGGATGTAGGTCACTGTTTAATTCAGGAACCTCAAGGAGGAAAAAAAACCCAAATACTGATTTACCCTCAGGAATTACACTCCTTTGTGTATACCCCATGGAAATGTGTACATATATCCATCAAAAGACGTGTACTAGAATGTTCAGAGTGGCACTATTACAATAGTCACAAGATGAAATCTATCCAATGGTCTATCATCAGCTTTAGGATAAATTTTAAAATTGTGATATAGCCATAGTAGAAACAAAACTGGACAGCAGCAACACAGATTAATAAACTGCAGTGGCAGGCAGACGACAGAGATTAATCTCACAAATCCAGTGCTGAGCAGAAGAAGGCAGATACCATTGGGCCTGCAGCATATGTCTTGATTTCTATAAATACAGAAAGCAGCAAGACCTAATCTATGGGAGAGGATAATATTTAGATCAGGATAATAGTAACTGTTGAGGAGCGTTAGGGACAAAGGAACATGAGAAGATTCTGGCAATATTCTGTTTCTTGTCCTGGATGCTGGTTAAGAATTCTTTGAGCTGCACATTTATTTGCCCTTTTATGCCCTTTATTAGTATCATAGTGAAAAGTTAAAATGCTAATTCCAGGGTTCCAGCGCAGACTGGTGGAATCATTCCCTTGCATGAAGTTGGGGGTTGTCAGCAAGGTCCCCAGGCATTTCTGTGCAGGTCATTAAGGGACTACCATCTGGGAAATGCACTATCCTAGAGAGACACACATACTTTCTTCTTCAAGACGCTTCTATCAGCCTCTTGGTCGACTCACTGAGCATCTGTCTTTCCCAGTCTCTTTCGTTGTATAGTCCCTCATTTTACTAGAAGCCAAGAGTTACATAAAATTAAGAGACATTCATGTGTACCTTCAAACAGTGGCACTTGGGGCAACAGAGAGACATAGCTCTGATGTTGTGCCAGCTTATAAAATATGGCTAAATAAAATTAAATGTTTATGGGGTGACTAATGTGTCAAATCCTTAGAGGAAAATGCCAAGTGTTCACATTGCTGAATTTCAGTGGACTCTTGGCTTCTGGGAAAGGGGAAAAGAATAGAGGCCAAAGGGATCTGGGGATTTTCCTGGAGATTTCATGACTGCAGCAGGGCAGGGAAGGACCAGCCCTCCAAGCTCTGGGAGCTGTGCCTCCAAGGCTTGTTGGTGTCAGGGTGAGAAAGCTGTCACTGAAAAGTTTATTCAGATTCCATACATTCACATTTGAGCTCTTGCATTTATAATCCAGAAATAATGTAAAAGGAAAACGAGGAATTCATCCTTTAGTTTCAGGAAAAGCCATGATTTTATCTGTTGCCTTCACCTTGGAATCCCTTGTACCTTGCACCCTTCCTGGCACATAAGAATGCCCAGTAAATTCATTTGTTTATTTGTTCAATGTCTGTGCATCCAGTATCTGCTCTGGGCTGGGTACCAATCTAAGCAGTTGAAAACAAATAGAAATCCCTCTCCACAAGCAGCTTCTTTTCTCAGTGGAGGGAGTTGAAAAATAAATTGATGAACAAACAAATAATAGTATGTTCCATAGTGATAAGTGCTTTAGAGAAAAATGAATCGCACAGGAGGTACAGGTGGCTGGAGGTTTGAGAAGAGTCGCAATTCTGTATGGGGATTTTTAAGGAACGTGTTACTGAAAATTTGGGCAAAGATTTGAAGGGGATGAGAGACCAAATCATGTGGATATGTGAGGGAAAAGCCTTCCAGGCAGGGGAGCAGCAAGGACAGGCCAGGATATGCTTCCTGTGTTTGAGCATGTACTGGAGGCTGGAAGAGCTGATAAGAAGTGAATGGGAGGAGGTAGTAAAAAGGAGATCAGACAGGCTACGGGGCTGGCAGGTCACACCGAGGACTTTCACTGAGAGGCAGGAGCCATAGGAAGGCTCCTGGTAGGGCGATGACATGATCAGACTAAGAGCTGATTGAGGGCCGGTGAGATGGCTCAGCGGTTTAAGCGCCTGCCTTGCAAGCGTGAGGGCCCGAGTTCGACTCCCGGAACCCACATACAAAAAAGGGGCCGGTGATATCGCTCAGCGGCACGGGCGCCTGCTGGTGCGCGAGGTCCTGAGGTCGACCCCCCGGTACCCACAAAAAAAAAAAAAAAAGAGCTGATTGATTACAAAGAACCTTCACAGATGCTATTATTTTTGCTCTTCATAACCACATTAAAAGATAAGAAGAACAGTAATTATTGGCCATATTTTCAAAAGATTATGTCATAGAAATTAACAATACAGACTTTGGTGAAAACTAGGCCTGGGTTTGAATCTTAACACAGTCACATAAAAGCTGGGACCTTATGCAAGAGCCAGCCTCAGTTTCCCCATCTCTACAACAGAGACCATAAAGCTGTTGTGCCCAGTTTAATGTCTAGCACTTGTACTCCCTCAGTGACACTTGTTGCTACCTTTCTGCACTGGAAGGGGCTGTAGAGGTCATTCAGCTCACAGGCTCTAGAGATGGTCTTCAGAGAATCACATCAGCTGGGGTCTGGCAAACACACAGATTCCTGGGCCAGCACTGTACCCTCTGAATCACTTACTCTGTCATTTTGGAGTCTTATTTTCAAAAGATTATGTCATAGAAATTAACAATACAGACTTTGGTGAAAACAACCTAAAGTGATTGTATCAACAAGCCAAATAACAGAGAGGTTAAGGGAGCTCTGGTAGGTTAAGTTAACCTCTCTTATGCTCATTTTTCTCCTCAGTAAATTGAGAAGAGTAACAACATCTACTCTGAGATAGATGTTGTGATAGATGTCTACAAGCCCCACCAGCTCTTCCTGGATCATACTATACACTCCACTGACACTAGCTACTAAGGTTCTTAAAATTACATTGTTCTTACTTAGGTTAATTCACCATAAAAAATAAGATACACTGAGTTTACTCTATTTTTTCACCTGTAAAAATCTACAGTTTAGTAAAGAGAAGTCATATGAAAAAGATACCATCCAAAGGATCCTGTAGGTTTCCCCAGGGCCACATGTGTCACTTATGTGGAGAGATATTGGAAGGAGGGACACTGGAAAGATGTCAAAGGATAGTTTCAATGTTGTGTCTCTTCCTGCCACTTTCATGAAGACATGGAGCAATGTGAAGTCTGAAACAGAGAAGGGGTTAGATGGGGAGAGAGGTTGACTTTTTCCAGGAAGGGTGAAAATAAACACGTTGGTGCCAGGCTCTTGAACATTTACATAAGACAGGAAACTTGTTTTGCATAGGACCACTTGTGCCTAGGGAGACTTGGCCAGTTAAAGCACTTGTCAAGATGTGGGTCTTGGAGTGTATGAAACAGAACAGATCTCTGCAGAGTTCAAGATTTATGTTCCAGGACAGTGGGAGCGCCACTCCGGATACACCACTCATATGGGTTCTGGGCTGCCTTCTCCCAGGTCCTGTCTGTGATTTCTCTGCCTTCTTGGGTTAAAGTATTACTCAGGTATTTACAAAAAGGCAGCACATAACTGGCTGAGGTCCAGTGGAGTTCAGGGCAATCTATTTGCACCAAACCCTGAAATACGCTGAAACACCAATTTTGTTATTAAATAAGTGAACAGGAACTGGAATCAGATGCCATAAAGGGGTTCCACTCTAAGGACAGGGAAATGCCCTGAGATTAAGTGACTTGCCTGAGGTCCCATAGATACTGGACCACGGAGGTCAATTTAAGTCCCCAAATGCTTTGTGTCAAAGCCTTGTTGTTGTTATTTTTGTTGCTCTTGTTCTTTTGCTGTTATTTGAGTTCCTCGTATATTTTGGGTATTGACCACTTGTCAGATGCATAGTTTGTGAATATTTTCTTCCATCCTGTGGGTTGTCTTTTCATTCTGCTGATTGTGTCCTTTGCTGTGCAGAAGCTTCTTGGTTTGGTGTAAAACCTTTGTCTCTTTTTTCTGTCATTGCTCTACTGTTGTATTCTGGAATAAGTTTTGGAGTTCTATTGCATAGGAGGTTGGTTATAGTCAAGAGTATTGTATCATATAATTCAAAACAGCTAAAGGAGAGTATTTGGAATATTCTCATCACAAAGAAATGATGAATGTTTGAGATGATTGACTTAAATACTCTGAGTTGATCATTACATGTATATTTCAGTACATGTATAAATGTACTGAAACATAATACTGTACCTAATAAAAATGTATAATTATTATCTGTCTACTTAAAAATAAAGCCCCATTATGCAGATGTTCAGACAACAGACAGGTCTTTAGATTTACAGAAAAAGACCTCAGGCCCTGATAAAGGCTACTCCACACAGAAGTGTGTGGTGACAGAGAATTTCCTGGTATCTTTCCTGGTAGTGGTTTGACAGAATTTAAAACCACAGTGAAACAAAGGTATATAGAATGCTAGACCAACTGTCTGGATCCACACATAGCTATGGGAGGCAATCATTAATATTGGAAGAAAGGAGGCAAATTCATCATGAAATTAGCTCCTCTGCCACCAGAGTTATACCTACAGTGGGTCTGCTGGCATCAAACCACTGACGTCCTAGGAAGAGTTTGTCTCCACCACCTGGCAATGATCCTAAACAATGGTGGAATTTGGTAAGAGTGGATAAAGAGAGTGCTGCTAATTCAGTTTGCTACTGGTAGCTCACAGAAAATGCTCACTCAAATGCCAGCAGCACCACTGAAGGATAGCCAGGTTTCAGGGAGGATCCTGATATTATGTTTGTTCAGCAGACACCTAGCATTCATTCCCAGATGTAACATTTGTAAATAACAATTATGAAGATGTGAACATAGTGCTTAGTATATGCCAGAAACTGTTTTAAGAATTTTTATATAATTCACTGAACTTCTAAGGACAAGGTACTATCACCATTTTATAGTGGAAGAAGCTGAAGCAGAGAAGTACACTCACCCTGGATCAGATGTCTGCTAGGCAGCAGAGGTTGGATTTAAACTAGGATGGGATGGCTTCACAATTTTCAATCATCATTTATCACCCATGAAGACCCAGACTAGGAAGTCACTGGTTATTCTTAAGAAGCACGAATTTAAACTCGTTTGCTGCGAGGGACTTTGTGAAAGAAGCAAGTCACTTAGCAAGTGACCAAGCCCAATTCGTTGAACAATATCTGAATCTCAAGAAGGCTTTGCTGTTTTCTGGTCAACCTAATTTGTACCTTTTGTGGGAAAATTATATACCACAGTAGATATAATAATTAAAATGCTTTTGACTACAAATCACAAAAAACCTAAGTAATAATTTTCTTAAAAGTTAAGACAGCTTTCTTCTACAACAAGGAATCTGGAGACATGTGGTTCTCCACTGGTACAGTGGCTCCAAGAGCCTCAGTATGTTGGTGTTTTCTCTCATCATGGTCCTTTGATGGTTGCAACAGTTCCAACCATCACATCTTCATCACATCCACTATTCCAAGAAGAAAAGAAGGAGGTAGGGACAAAAAGAATTTTCCTCATCTCCTTCATGTCACATATTAACTGCTAGGCTGGGATTTCATTTTTTTTTTTATATGTGGGTAATGGAAGTCGAACTCAGGACCTTGCGCTTGCCAGGCAGGCGCCTATGCCACTGAGCTATATCTCTGGCCCAGGCTGGGATTTCTTAATCCCATCCTTGTTGCCATTTTAGGCTAGACAGTTCTTTGTTGTAGGAGGCTGTCTTAGGCACTGCAGATGCTGAGCAGCATCCCTGACCTCTAGCCACTACACACTAGGAGCACGTCCCTAGTTAGGGTAACAAAAATATCTCCTGACATTGCCAAATGTAAGTGCACACATGCACACACACACGTGTGTGTGTGTGTGTGTGTGTAAAATTGCCTGGGTTGAGAACCATTGCCCTACATTAATCATCGGCAAAGAGAAGTGGAAGAGTGATAACTGACTAAGAAGCAGTCATGGTTCATCCCTTGGGGCTGGACACACTGCTGCCTGAAAAGCATCCCAGGTAAAGGAGGAGGGGGAATGGTTGTGGGATTGGCAATCCTTCCTATGTTGCTTTTTTGTTATTCAAACAAATACTGCTGTTGGAAATCTAAGGGCAGAATTGAAAGGATGTTTTCTCTCTTCTCAAATCCAGGAAAGCATTCCTGGAGCATGTCAAGAAGAATCAGGTTATAAAAATGAGTGTTCGGTGATATCTAATCATCAGCTTTGGTGGCCACAGGAAACAATAGGTATTTAGTTTTGTTTTTTTTTTGTGGGTACCGGGGGGTTGACCTCAGGACCTCGCGCACCAACAGGCACCCGTGCCGCTGAGCGATATCACCGGCCCCTTTTTTGTATGTGGGATCCGGGAGTCGAGCTCGGGCCCTTGTGCTTGCAAGGCAGGCGCTTATGCCGCTGAGCCATCTCACTGGCCCAGTATTTAGGAGAGCCAATCTTTTTATTTAGAAAATTGACACCAAATTGCCATTCTTTAGGGCCAGGTTTTTTTCTTTTCTCTTCTCTTCTCTTCTTTCTTTCTTTCTTTCTTTCTTTCTTTCTTTCTTTCTTTCTTTCTTTCTTTCTTTTCTTTCTTTTTCTTTTCTTTCTTTCTTTCTTTCTTTCTTTCTTTCTTTCTTTCTTTCTTTCTTTCTTTCTTTCTTTCTTTCTTTCTTTCTTTCTTTCTTTCCTCCCTTCCTTCTTTCTTTCTTTCTTTCTTTCCCTACCTCCCTGTCTATAAAAATAAACCTGTTATTTGTCCAGGGATATTTGGCAAATGAGGATTTCATGTGAAAAATTCCTAAATTTGTTACTAATGCCTTAGATTTTATAAAATACATTGTCAAAGCATCACTGTTCATTATCCCCAATGTGAGTACAGTTATCCCAAAGTATAAACTTTAGTAACAACTAACACGTACTGAACATTTGCTGTTTTCTGGGTACTCTGAAACACTGCAGGAAACAGATGAGTTCTGGGAAGCAGGTGCCAGAATTCATTTACAGAGGACAAGCCTCAGAAGTTGAATGACTTGCTGCCCACATTGCACAGCCAGTAGGTGCAGCAGCCGAGTCCTGGACTTACAGAGAGCTTGAATCATTATTACTGTTTTAAAGCCACTTTCAGAAATTAAGGTTATGACTCTTATCAAGCCAGTGTAAAAGAAAGTATTTTATAACTAAACACACACGTTCCAAACAAAAGCATCTCAAACTTTCCACATTGTTTGAAAACCATTGGTAAACACTGTCAAGTTGGCTGGCCAAGGCCATTTCTGTTTTACAACACCTATTTTAAAATTGGGAGTGTAGCTCAGTGATGAATGCTTGTCTAGAATGCATCAAACCCTGGGTTCCATCTCCAGCATCACAGAACAAAAACAAAAACATAAACAAAAACATTCTGTCATATGTGCAAGACAGAATTTTCTGCTAGAAAACATGACTTAAAGGTTACAAGGTGTTATTTCTTGTGGTTTTAAAAATTTCAGAAAATAGCTGTCATGAAAGTCATTTTCTACATTTTTGTAAACATGTTTAATAAAAATAGCAAAAACTATATGAAAAATTACTCTAAATATAGAAATGTTGGAATCAATTTATGTTTTAGAGGCTCTCACTTATGAAAACACTTGACTACTGAGCCAGTACTGTGTATCTTAGGCAAAGGAGTTACTCTTTCATTACTTTTGAAACAGTTTTTTCCACTCTTTTAGCAGTATGAATGAAGGAATATTGAGAATATTCAAATAGGAACCTGGCTTTCATTATTAAAGGGAAAACGCAGAGTAAATATGAAACTACTTACATTAGGGCTACAGACTTCAATAAAAAAAATAAAATAGTAAAATAAAATAAAGGAAAAAAATCTGTTAGTTTAATACCTACCCCCACAAACCTGGAGGCATAAAACTTCAGAGATTAATTAATTTTGTTTTACTCAAATACTTTATAATGATTCAGCAAAACAAAACTATAAATACTCAGCTTTGAGTAACTTTAAAGTGGGAGCAGATTTGCTCCTACTTCTAAAACCATCTTATCCTACAAGAGTCGGCAGTATCAGGATGTGCTTCAGTGGAAGTTTATCCTGAATTGATTGGAGCAGAGAAAATAACATCTGATATGTGTACACTTATACTCCCACTCTACCATGCACTCGGTACATTTTTCCTCATTGCAGTTTTTTAAAAGGTATGATTCAAAGCATTTAACTTGAAAATGAAGCTAATTAAATTAGATTTTGGAGAACTAAAAAAAAAGAACAACCCTAAAGGGTGTGTGTGTGTGTGTGTGTGTGTGTATACAGTTGTCCGTCAGCATCAGCATCTGTGGATTTCTTCCATGAGCCTCAATGAATACCAAAATCTGTGAGTGCTCAAGTCCCTTATTAAAATGTTATATTTGCATATAACCTAAGTGCATTCTCCCATCTACTTTAAATCTCTAGATGACTTATAGTGACTCATACAATGTAAACAATGTAAAGTAATTAGGTGTTATTTGGTATTATTTAGGGAATAATGACAGAAAATTCTGTACATATTCATTATAAGCGTACTCTTCCCCTTTTTTTGTTTCCTAAATATTTTCAATCTGTGGTTGGATGAATCCATGAATAGAGAATGCACAGATGTGGAGGGCTGACTGTATGTGTGTGTGTTCGTGTGTGTGTGCATGTGTGTATTCATGGTAGTTATATTCTATGAAGTTACAACAAACACTGAATTAACAAAGACCAAATCACTCCTCCTACTGAACTATTGGGTTAAGTTCATGCAAGCCTATGGTTATTGCTAAGGGATCAATGTGTAATCTTATTTTATGTATCTTTTTGTTTAAAGACACCTTATTTAATATACAGTATTGGCTCATTAACATTGAACTCACAGCCCGAAGCCCTATAACTCAAGTTTGAATGAAACGTATCCAACACATGTGTTTTCTCTGCAAAGTATACCACAACCTTCTTCTGCTTAGGAACATATCAGTACTACAGTTGTGGGCCATTTTAAACAATGAAATCACAAAGAAAAGCACAAAAATTTGACAAATGTGGTGCTAAATAGACCATGAAAAGAATAATTGTTTACAGAGAGAAACAAACTGCAAAGCACTGCTTTGTTTGACCTCATCTGGGAACTGTGCACACTGGGTGACTCAGATTTTCGCCCTTTGCATAGGTCTGTGGGTGACTGCAAAATGCTACAGGATTGATTCTGAGCTGGGCAAATATGTTGAACATGCAAAAACGTCTATCTTCTAGCCAGGAATGGTGATGCGGGCCTATAATCCCAGCACATTAGGAGTTTGAAGCAGGAGAATTTATTTGATTTTATTTTTTGGTACCAGGAATTGAACTCAGGACCTTGTGCTTGCCAGGCAGGTGCTGCGCCACTGAGCTAAATCCTGGCTGGAGAATTTAAAAAGGGATGGGGATGTAGCTCAGTGGAAAGGCTTTGGGTTCAATCCCCAGTACCATAATAAATAAATAAATTTAAAAAATATGTCCCCTGTTTACTACAGATAAATGAAAAGAAGCATTTTCTGTATCAGGCCTTCTCATAGGAGCTGGGAGCAGGTAGTTTTCAGTGTGGATGTAGTTTCCAGGCTTCAGAAGATAAAGAAAGGGAGGGGCTCTGAGATAATAGGGTCCTCAGAGAGTGCAATAGAAACCACAGCCCTCCATTTCAAGGCAAATCTGAGCTCTGGAAGTACACAGTAGATGTGTGAATGTGAGCAAAGCACATAACTGCTCTGTATCTCAGTTTTCTCAAGTATGAGAAGGGATGGATTTTGGAACAGACCTCTTTGCATTGCTCTGAGGACTAAATGAGATAATCCATATAATCGTTAAAAATACAACTGTTTTTTGGTACAACCGAGATCATAGACAACTCTTGAAATGCAATAGGTGAAATGTGCCACCCCACTATGACATGTTACTGTTTTAAAAAGGGAACCTTAATCAAGGTTCTAGAGACAACCAAAATGGAAGAGCAAGTTAAACAGCTCTATGTTAAGAAAGCGATCAGATAAACGCAGAAGGGAGGAAGGCAGAGTCTTTTTTTCCCCCAACAAGACAATGGCGTGAGAAAAAATAAATTAAGAGAAGGGGGAACTGTTACACATTACACGATGGAAGGGATATAACCATCAAGTGCAGTCTGTGGACAATCCAACCATAAAAAGACACTTTTGAGACAGTTGGGGACATTTGAATATGGGCTACAAGCACACCATTTTCAATAATTATTGTTAATTTATTACGTGTGATAATGGTATGACAGTTTCTAGAAAAATGTCTTTATACTCCAGAAACACATGCCAAAGTGTTATAGAGTTTATGACACATTGCCAGGGATTTGCTTTAAAGTATTACAGAAAGGGAAAGAAGTATGGGAAGGATTTGCAAAAATTGTTTCTAAATTGGTTGTTTGACTAAAATTAGTGGTAAATTCTTCCACAGCACTTAATGTCTGCTGTGTAAAGTTCAATTATTTTATGTAGTCATCATTACTTAAAGAATGAACATGGGCCAGTGATATAACTCAGTGACATAAGCGCCTGCCTGGCAAGTGCAAGGTCCTGAGTTCGGTTCCCGGTACCCACATAAAGGAAAAAAACAAAAAGAATGAACATTATAGTTGCACAGGGAGACAGAGACAAAGACATGCCTGGAATCCCAGCACTCTGGGAGGTTGAGGCAAGAGGACTGTAAATTCAAGCCCTGTCTGTGTAAATTTAGCAACTTGTGAGGCCCTGACCAAACAAACAAACAAAACAAAACAAAACAAAAAAAGTGCTAGGAAGTGTTAGGATGTAGCTCAGTGTGAAGGCTTTGGGTTCAATCCCAGTACCTAAATCAACCAACAAACCAACCAACCAACCAACCAAATAGTTGCTAAGTAAGAACTCAGGCAGCAGAGATCTGGAACCTCCAGGGTCCTCGAGATCTTTTAAGAGATTCATGAGCTCCAAGCTCCGGTTGTAACTATACTAATGAGCTAAAGTTGAGACTAAAAGCACAGAGGAAGTGTTCCAGGCAGAGGGAGCAGCATGTGTGAAGGTTCTGCTGAGCCCTGTGCACGCGGAGGTCTGACTCCAGGTGGTTCTGCATAACTGAACATAGCTCACAGCACATGCCAAGCTTCTGGAGTGGTTCATAGGAGGATTCCTCTGCCTTATTGCTGTTCATTGGAAGCTTTGACACCTGGCTCCAAAACTCTTCATTTTCTGAAACAGGATCTCAATATGTAGTTTGGGCTGGCCTTCAACTCACTATGTAGCGCAAGATGGCCTAGAGCTAGAGGCAATCCTCCTGCCTCAGCCTCCTGGGTTCTGGGATTACAGGCATGTGCCACCATTCCCAGCTCTGGCTCCAAAACTTGTAGCAAAGTGGGACCTTGTCAAGGTTTGGAAAGTCTACTTCCACAGCAGCAGGTTCTGCAGATGTTTTCTCTTGTGTTTCTACACACATAAAAATACCGTTTTTTTTTTTTTTTGTGGATACCGGGGGGTCGACCTCAGGACCTCGCGCACCAGCAGGCGCCCGTGCTGCTGAGCGATATCACCGGCCCCTTTTTCGTATGTGGGTTCTGGGAGTCGAACTCAGGCCCTCACGCTTGCCGGGCAGGCGCTTACGCCGCTGAGCCATCTCACCAGCCCTAAAAATACTGTTTTTAAAGATAGGTTTAGCAACATTATAGTAATTATTTCAGTCTACCCCCCAGAGAGCTTGGGAGTTTATAAAGTTCTTTCTTATAGGCATTTCTGTGTTTGAATTTTGAACCTATGAGACCTATGAGGTAGACACAGAGAGTGCTTTTATCTCCAATTTATTTATTTTAATGTGGGTACCAGGAGTTGACCTCAGGACCTCACGCTTGCCAGCAAGTGCTTGTGCCACTGAGCAATATCACTGGCCCTTTTTTCCTTTATGTGAGTACCGGGAGTCAAACTCAGGACCTCACACTTGCTAGGCAAGTGCTTATGCCGCTGAGCTATCTCACCGGCCCCTTATCTCCAATTTAAAGAGCAGGAAACTACGGTTCCAAAACAGAGTGTGTTAGTCAGGGTCACCCAGTTAATGAGTGGCCAAGCCGGGACTTGAAGCTCTGTCTCTGGTCACCAAATCAATAATCAATCTATTTATTAAAATGGTCATTGATTCCATAACTCTGCCCCAGGTGATGGCTGAGGTGGCAAGATGAGAAGGATTTAAGCCCCACAGTTCTCTACATGTTTGAGCAGAGTGTCCAGCAAATAGTAGAAAATCACATGCCCCTGGGAGGCTGAGGCAGGAAGATAGCAAGTTTGAGCCTGGTTTGGGCAATTTAGCAATATAGTGAGGCCCTGTGTTAAAAACAACAACAGAACAAAACAAAGCAAAAAACAGGGAATATAACTCAGGGTGAAGGCTCTGGGTTCGATCCCCAGGACAGAAAAAGGGCATGGGGGATAAAAAATAAAATCATACCAGAGTCCTGTGTTCTTCTACTACTTATTCCTGATTCTTTGCCTTTGCAGATGCCTGCGTGGTTCTGGTAGATGCGTTGATATTGTATAGTGATAGTGAAATCACTGGGGTAAAAAGAAAGAATTGTTAAATTCAAGGCTCTCCATGACCTGGCCTCAACCTACCTCTTCTGATTTGGTTCTATTCCTTTTTGAACTTCATGCTCTGCTAACAAACAGATGATTGTAGTTCCCCAGAGTACACAGCATGCCTTTGCTTCCTTGGGGTGCCCTTTACCCTTTTGGCAGAACTGCTGAACCCCATGGATCTTTTAAGACGCATTTCAGTTATCATCTCCTCCAGGAGGCTGTCCTTGACCCTGAGCTTGCATGGGATTTCTTTTTTTTTTTGTGGGTACCGGGGGTCGACCTTAGGACCTCGCGCGCCAGCAGGCGCCCGTGCTGCTGAGTGATATCACCGACCCTTTTTTCGTATGTGGGTACCGGGAGTTGAACTCAGGACCCCGCACTTGCCAGGCAGGCACTTATGCCGCTGAGCCATCTCACTGGTCCTTGCATGGGATTTCTTTATGCTCCCCCAGTTGCTTGTGCCACTTTCAACCTACAGTACTGAAATGATCTTCCAGCCCAGATGGCTCCCCAGTTGCGTAGCTCCCTTCCCTGTCTATATTCACTTTTGTATTGCAGCACCTAGTGAGTTCTGGGCATACTTAGTGGCAGGTGTCATATGAAGCCAGTCAGAGACTCTAAGCCTGAATGCCCTGATGAAGAAGGCTTTGGAGTTTCAGAGAAGAAATTTTCTTGAGTCCAAATCCCTTTCTGTAGCTGTTTGCCTCCTTTTCTCTGTGTCCACTCCAAGCTCCACTGCCTGTGAATTACAAAAGGAGGAGGAGAAAAGAAGAGGGAGGAAGAAGGAGGATGAGGAGGAGGAGGAGGAGGAGGAGGAGGAGGAGGAGGAAAAGAAGGGGCCCACTAGTTGGGTTTTATCGGGAGCTTTTGTGTTTTAGATAGGAGACTCGGTTTAAACAGTCCAGTCTTCCTCACTTCTTGCCTCTGCACAGCTAGAGGAGGCAGAGGGGAGAATGTAGATCAGTTCCTGAGTTGCCTTTTGACTCACAGGCAGGGCTAAATTTAGGAAACCGCTCCTCAAGAAAGGTGCTGTTGGCAATTTAGGAGAGGGAAGCAATTCTGAGATGCTGGCTTGAGGTTAGTCTGGGTTAATAACCATAATTGCTTCTTGCAGCTATTAATAATTTCCAGTAATTTTGAAATGAAGTAATTAATTCACCACTAGTGAATACAGGTACTTAGTGAGGAATTAGATACCTTGCCTAAGGCATCCTTAGAATAAGGGCGGGGAAAGTGGTAGTCTAAGGTAGAGACTGCTCTGTTCCAAGAAACTCACCTTGATGATCTGGTCGAGGATGTTATTCCTTACTCTGCACACGGTCCTCAGAGGGCTTTGAGGGTTACGGTGATACCTGTGTACAGGAAGAGTCGTGTTTTTCCTGGATAGTATGAGTCACACGGCCTTCCTGACTCCCTTCTGATGTTCATTGCTGGAAAGATCAGAGTCAAATTTGTCACTTGCCTTTTTAGGTTCTTACGGCGTTCATTTTTGGAACAGCCTCAGTCTTAGCTCCATCCTTTCTTTCCTTTGGCCTATCTACTTGATTTGTTTTGTTTTGTCTTGTTTTGCTATACTAGAGTCAAACCCAGGGCCTTCACACTGAGCTACGTCTCCAGCCCTTTTTTGTTTTCTCAGACAAGATCTCACTAAGCTGCCCGGGCTTGGCTTGAATTTGTTATCCTCCCAGAGTGCTGGGATTACAGTATGTGCCACCACGCCCAGCTTGGCCTATCTACCTGAAACAAACATGACCAAAAGCTTGTGGGGTGGGCTTCTAAGTGGGAAGAGGGGGCCAAAAAAGGAATCTCAGAGTTGAGTCTTATAGGAAAAAGACTAAGCCTAACAAGAGAGCATGGCTCTGTAACAAAACACCTTTTGCACTGAACAGTAGGTTCAAACTTGTTGATTTTGGTTCACATTAAGAATTCATTTTTATTTTTTTATTGAACCCAGGGCCTTGCACATACTAGTCAGGTACTCTACCACTGAGGTTCATTCCCAGCCCCAAGACACCCATTTAAAAAAATAATGCATACTGGTAATACAGAGTAGGGAGGTTCATTTTGGTATATTAGTACATGCATATAACATTTTGATATTTTCAACCTCGTGACCCCGCTCTTTCTTCCACTCTTTCCTTGATCCCTTTCTGTATCTCTAAAAGTCTACCTGCTAGAATAAACTCACTTTAAAATACCGATCTAGTATAGGCATGTTTTTGTATATAACAAAAACATCATGAATCAATTCTTCAATGCATGTAAAATACTTTTACTTTCTATTTTAATTAACTTTTTAGAAGCATGGTTGTAATCCACTGAATTGTTATTGTGACTCATTAATGAGTACTTCTGTGTAGATTAAGCATTAGAGTCCTAAACTGTGGATAGGTTTAGAGATTGACAAAGTGAAAATTAAACCTGAGTAGTGGCTGAAAGTCCTTGGAGTAGGTCAGGAAAAGGTCCTGGAAAAGCCCGCTTTATCGTGCAAATGAAGGTAAACAAGCTCCATTGTCTTGGAAAAGAGAATAAAGAGCATCTTTTTGTTCTTCTGAGTGGTTTGGCAAAAGCTCCTTCACTCTTTGTTATGGAGGGCTGCTCTCCGGGGAGAGTGACCCTATTTGTGAAAATTGCTCCTAATCTCTTTCCCCCAAGATTCTAAATTTTAGAGAAATCTGGGCCATTTATTATGGCCCCACCAATGGCAAGACAGGGCAATTGAGTCCCTAAATTAAATTTACCTTGAGGACATCTGCCCTAATGATCAGGTTTAACCCCAAGAGTTGAGAATTCACAAAGATGGGCTGATTTGGGCAATGTACCGATGATGATCTGAATTCCCAGGGAAGGAGAACACCAGAGCGCAGGTGTGCTTTGGTGAATGACATGTCAATGGAAAAATTCTGTAACCTTAAAGCCCAGTTGCTGGGTCCATAGAACAGCCAGGACACCAGTCATCAATGCTCCACCCACAGGCTGAGGTGCAGGGACAGTCTTCAACAGTGGCCCTGTATGCTAGTGAGAAACGATGGCAGATGTAACTGATCATTGTAGAGATTCTCTGGCCAGTGAGAAAGGAGTGACTCTTTCGGATCATTAAATCTTTCAGAATCTTTGTAAGCTGAGTATGTGTGAAGAGGTCTCAAAGGAATAAATAGAACATTCTGCAATTAAAGCAGGCATTAACTTTAAAAAATTGAACCAGATCTGAATCCTGAGTTTGCAGAGCAGGTATACAGTGGCAGTACACATGGAATTTAGCTTAGGTCCATCCAGCTGAGCCTGTGTTCCTAAGCATCCTGCAGTGGTTCTCCAGATGTGGTTCGCCTGACCAGGAGCATTAGTATCACTGAGGTCTTTTTAAACATGAAAATCCTTGGTCCCCTTCAAGACCTATGGAATCAGACACTCTGATGGTGGGGCCCAGCAATATGTGTTTTCATGAGCCCCACAGGTGATGTGACTGCATGCTGGTGTCTGACATGTAGTGCTTATTTGTTCTCCTCTCCTCCTCTGTCGTCTCTCTCTCACTCTCTCTCTGGGTGAGTGGGACTTAACCCAGGGCCTTCACATTGATGTACATTCCTTTTCCCTACCTCCTTTTTATTTTTTATTTTGAGTCAAAGTCTTGCTAAATTGCTTAGACTGGGCTTGAACTTGTGATCCTCTTGCCTCAGCCTCCCAGAGTGCTGGGATTACAGGCATGTGCCACCATGCCAGGCCTGTGCTACATCTCTCTCTCTCTTTTTTTTTTTTTTTTTTTGGTACCAGGGATCGAACTCAGGGCCTTGCACTTGCCAGGCAGATGCTGTGTTGCAGAGCTATATCCCTGGCTCTACATCTCTTGATTGCTTCGAGAGGTCACGTCAAGGGACTGAACTGTACTGTTTAGGTTTATTTGCACAAAGATGTTAACTCTAGGATGTTCACGTAACGATGGAACAGACTAATGAGGTGACCCTCAGAACATCTCCTTATTATTAAGCAACACACAACTGTATATTAAAGCAATATCTAGGATAAGTCAGGTCATGAAGTTAGGAAAGAGAACCTTGAAGACCCTGCTGAAGAGCTGGTGTTTAGTTCCAAACTGAAAGCTGGTAGAACTCGCTCAGGTAAAGAGCATACAAAAAGATAATAGGATGATAGAGGAGATGACAGCAGCCTAGAGGGAAGAAGGGACAAGCCAAAGCGCAGCAATGTGGCTCTAGGGAAAGGGGCTGCAGAGATAGTTTGGGGTCACAGTGAGGTGGGCCTTGAATTATAGGATTAGATGCTAATACTTTATCTACTACACAAAAAGGATGCATGGGAGGTTTTGAGCAAGGGAAAAAGCATGAACACGCTTTTGGCAGTTCCCTATGCCTGTCGTTGGCAGGTCCCTATGCCTATCGCTGCCCACTCTTGACTCTTTCCAACAGCCCCATGAAGCACTAATATAATATTCATTTTACAGATGTAGAAACCAAAGCTTGAAGCTTTGAGAAGGTCACCCAAGTAACCAGTGGCACACCTGGATTCAAACCCAGGCACCAGCTCCAGGACCCAGGCTCCACACCACTAGCATAGCATTTCTCAGATTATTTTTGGACTGAGGCTGAGTCGGGAATATTAATTATATCATGACTCAGTGTACACATAAAGAAGTGTTAGACAGCCCTACTTAACTGTGGCATACACCCTGCTCTTTTTTCCATTCTATACTCTTCAATTCCATTTACAAAATGCTTTTAGTTATGGCTCACTGAGTTGGTTTCACATTCCCACTAATGACTGGGTCATAACCCATACCTGGGAAAATAGTGCATGAGAACACAGTACTTATAAAGGAAAAGCCAGTGGATGTGAAATAGTGAGACTGTAACATAGGGCAGATGTCATTTAAGCATATAGTTTTGAGGAGTAAGTGAGAACTTTTTTTTTTTATGGCACTGGGGTTTGAACCCAGGGCCTTTGCACTGACCTATATTCCCAGTTCTTTTAATTTTTGTATTTTGAGACAGGGTCTATGTAAGTTGCTAAGTTGCCCAGGCCGATTTTGAATTTAAGATCTTCCTGCCTCAGCCTCTCAGAATGCTGGGATTATTGGTGTGTACCACCGTATCTAGCCAGGTGAGAAGTGTTACGGTGAAGCATTGGGGTTGGAGAGAATGAGCCAGAGAAATAGGAATGGTAAGAGAACTGTGAGGGTTCCAAGAAGAGGAATACACAATTCTGAGCCTTGAGAAAGAAACAATTCAGAGAGGAGAATCAGGGAAGGACATCTCTACAGAACACTGCAGTGGCCCCTGGGTTCTGAGGGGTTAAAGCCAAAGTTTCTAAATCTCAGTACTATAAGCTGTAAAATGGGTTAATAGCTGTCTTGACCTGAAGAAGTTGCTGAGAAGCTACATAGCAATAGAACATGTGCTATGCTTTGCATTTAATCACTATTTACTAGAGATATGATGAAATCTCATTAGTGTAAACTTTTCTAGTAGCCACATGATAAACAGGTGAAACAGCTGGACATGCTAGCGCATGCCTGTAATCCCATCCCTCTGGAAGGCTGGGGCAGGAGAATTGTAATTTCAAGACCAGCCTGGGCAATTCAGTGATTTAGTAAGATTCTGTCTCAAAAATTAAAAATAAAAAAAAGGGCTGGGGATGTAGCTCAGTGGAAGGGGCCTAGGTTCAACCCCCTGTACTGAGAAAAGAATCCCACAAAAATAACAGGTAAAATTAATTTTAATCACATATTTTACCCAAATCAGTATATCTAAGATATTTCAATATACAATTCATATAAAATTATCGAGATGCTATATATTTTTTTTCATATTTTATCACTGACATCTAGTGAATTTTTTTCCCTTTATAGCACATGTCAGTTTTGATCAGCCACATTTCAGTTTTCCATTGCCCCATGTGCCTTGTGGCTGCTGTATAGGCGATATAGGCCTAGCACACAAGAAGTGCTCTAAGCATAATTATTTTAATAGTCATCGTCATCATTGCCATTCAGTGTTGAGCAGTGGAATTCAGGGCTTTTTTTGAGGGTGGTAGAGTTTGTGTGGAGAGCAGCAGAGGAAACCCTACTTCCATGATGTCCAGAGCGTCTGCTCACTGAGATTTCCTTGCAGCTGAGGTCACGGGCAAGTTAAGCCACT
The DNA here is from genome assembly GCA_028451465.1 of Erethizon dorsatum. NCBI lineage: Eukaryota > Metazoa > Chordata > Mammalia > Rodentia > Erethizontidae > Erethizon > Erethizon dorsatum. The sequence goes on from CM051825.1 coordinate 45,329,740, forward strand.
GAGTCTTGAGGTTTGGCCAGTCGGGGCCATTGGTGTGAGACATGGACTGTTTGAGCACCAATGTTTCTTATGTGGCCATGTTTATACTTTTGTTTCTGGTATGAATTAATAATTTACTTATGATATTTAATAAAAAACAGACATCACCTCATCAATGTTTAAACAAAAACAGTGCTATTCATCTTAGTAATTCTGTGAGGTTGTCTGTCTTCTGCTGTTGGATTTGAAGGGTGGTGGGAGGGAGCGGCCTGCAGCCTATGGAGTTTTATGCCAAATGGGTCTTTGGGCCTCAAAGTATTGGCTTTTTGTTCACGTGGCGTCTCTGGAGGATCGCTAGTGCAGGTGGGATGTGGGATAGGGCTGTCAGGTCAGGGCCTCGGCTGGGAATGAGGCTACTCTCTTAGGCCCATTGGCCCAGGAGTGTGAATGCCAGCTCCTAGCTCTGAGCAAGACCTTGGTAGTGCTGAGGATGTTAAAAGCGTGGTCTCACGTGTTCCTTCCACCTCCCCTGTAGAGTGCCCATTCTCAGAGGACAAAGCCATAGCTTAGAGAAGTGAGGCAGCCTGCCTGGCTCTGCATGGCTGAGCCTGGCTTCTCCTCAAGTGTCTCTGCTCCTAAATGCTCTGCCATGCAGGAACATCCTTTCCTCTCTTTCCTTACCAGACCACATCCTCCCTGGAGTAGCTTTCTCCTGATTTGGAAGCTTGTGTTCTTCTGATCTGGCTACTAAGTCTAGTTGAATTCTTTTCTCATTTGGAAGGGAAAACTACCTTCAAAAGTGAGTTGAGCACATCTGAGTGCAGTAGTGGAGGTGCATTGCTGAGCTGTGGGGGTGGGGGTGGGCAGGAGGTGGGGTTCCAGCCTCTCCTTATTCATCAAGGCCAGTGCCATCCTGTTTGGAGGAGGATGAGGACAAGTGCCATCATGTGCCATTGTGAGCTTGTCATGTGGCCATCACTTTGCTCATTGTGCTTCAACCACATTTTCTCCCTTTTCTTGGATTTGCTGAGCTCTTGCCAGACTCTGGGATTTTACGCTAGCTCTCTTCCCAGTCTCAGCTGAGAATGTGACCTTCTCTGAGTCACTATCCTGGCCTTCCCTTATAAACAGCTTTCCACCATTACCATCTGTGTAGATCTGACCATCTATCATATGCTTATTTGTTAACTGCCTGACTTACCAGCAGAATGTAAGTTCTACTAGGGCAGACAACAGGTCTGTTTGGTTTGCTAGTAAATTTCTTATGCTCAGCATGGTGCCTGGCCTCAAATAAACTCTCAGTAAATATTTCTTGCACCAATGAACAAATCAAGATGGAAATCTTTCAAGATCTATGCCCACTGTGTGACCCGGGCTAGTTCCTTCCCTCTCGGTCTCTCAGTTACTTCATCTGTAAAATGGCCTCAAGGTGACCTCTAAGCCTCTGTCCACCTCTGAAATTCTACAGCACTCTAATCTGACACTGGACATTGCTGAGCCCCACCCATCTAGCTATTTTGCCTTTATCACCTAATGATATCTTTTTTTTTTTTTTTTTTTGTGGGTACTGGGGGGTCGACCTCAGGACTTCGCGTGCCAGCAGGCACCCGTGCCTCTGAGCGATATCACCAGCCCCTTTTTCATATGTGGGATCCGGGAGTCGAACTCGGGCCCTCGCGCTTGCCGGGCAGGCGCTTAAGCCGCTGAGCCATCTCACCGGCCCACCTAATGATATCTTTAGAAAAGGAGGTGGTAATGTTCTGGTAGAACCTTAATTCCTTTTTGAGCATTTGGGCAATTTTCCAAAGCTTATAATTGCATTAGAAACCAGCAAAGTCACTGAGTTATTGATTCTGGAATCTCTGTTGGGAGGCCCAAACCCAGAAACTAGAAGCTTGGTATTCTTTTTTCTATTCTTTTTTTCTTTTTTTGGAGGTGGCGATGGGGTAATGTTGTGAGATTTACAGGCCAGTCCCTGAATCAACAATTCTTTCACTCTATAATGAAGTTGTATTTTTAAATTTTTGCTTTTGACTTTAATTGCAGCCAGGCATAAAACGAGAGAATGAGGTGCCGTTGCAGATGAGTGCACATTCAAAATCATTCAAACTCTGCTTGGAAGAGGAGAAGAAAATTAATAATGAGAACAAACAGGCCTTTGGAAGCGGGCTCCCCCTCCTCCGCCCTTTGTAAGATGGAATCCTTCTCCTCACAGAGTCAAGGGAAAAAGCACCAGAGCAAACAAACCGGGATGCTAACACAATGTGTTGTTCTGGTCTATGCAGATCTAAATAAAGGTCAGACAGCATGATGTGTGACACATTCAGAGTTCATTCACTCAGACAGCAAATTTTTATCCATCACCTTTTCTGTACCCAATTTTGAGCTGGGGATAGGGCTGAAACGATGACAAAAACATAAAGCTCCATTCCTGACACAGTCATATGGTTAATGATCATGATAATTGTTACTCACACTTACTATGTGCTCAGCATAGAGTTAAGAGCATTTAACGAGGTTTTTCATTTAGTCCTCACAACATAACTATCTTTTGGTATTCTAGGGAGACTGGTTCCAGGACCCATGCTAGACCAACATCCGATATTTAAGTCCCTCATATTAAATGACACCAGATTTGCATATATAAATGACACCTATCCTCCTGTATACTTTATTTTTTATTTTATAATATTAATATTTTGTGGTACTGGAGATTGAATTTAGATGCACACCCAGCCCTTTCTATTTTTTGAGACAGTGTCTCTTGAAGTTGTTACATTGTCTGGGTTGGGATTGAATTTGTGATCCTCCTGCCTCAGCCTCCTCAAGTGCTAGGATTACAGGCGTGTCCTCCTCTGTACTTTGAAACATGTTCAGTTTACTTACAATACCTAGTATAATGTAAATGCTATGTAAACAGTTATACTGCATTGTGTAGGGGATGACAAGGGAAAATCTGTATGTTGAATACAGACACAATTTTTTTCGACTATTTTCTATCGGCAGTTGATTGAATGCACACACAAGGGTCAGTTAGAGATGAGGACGCTGAGGCATGGGAACGAAGTGATTGTTCAGGACCATGCGACCTGTGGAGCAGCAGGCTGAGCTCCTAAGCAATGGAGCTTAGATGCCTATACAGCCAGTAGGGGAGAACACAGGCAGTTCTAAAATAGTGTGAGAATGTTATAGTGGGCAACACAGAAAAGCAACAGGCATGAGAGGCCAAGGAGCATTTGTGAAAGATGTTTTGTCTAAGCTGAGATCCAGAAGGGGGGAAGGAATAGTTAGGCACAGATTGTGGAGCATTTGGAAGAGCTGAAAGTGTTTCAGATAGAGAAGAGGAGTTGGCCAGAGAGGAGGAGATATGGGTATGCCAGGGTAAACAGGAGGCCGTGTCATGAAGGGTCTGGGAGGCTGACCTGAGACCCTATATCCCTGTGGTGGGGGAGGCCTTAATATAACCCCCTGAGATTCATGTCTTGGAGAGATGATGGGTAACTGCTCTGTGTGCAGAACAGACTGCAGGGCTGTTCAGTCCAGGGAAGAGGTGCTGCAGGTAGTCCAACTTCAGGCTATGGGTGATGGTGAAGTAGAGCAGCATATCAGTTGGAGAGCATTTATGATGTAAAAGTTACAGGACTCTGGGAGGCTGAGGCAGGAGGATTGCAAATTCAAGCCTAGCCTGGCAAACTTAGAGGTTTAGAGAGACCCTGTCTCAAAATTAAAAATAAAAAAAGGGCTGGGGATGTAGCTCAGTGCAGAGACCCTAGATTCAATCCCTAGTACTGGAAAAAAATTATAGGACTTTGCGATAATTCAAGTCTCCACTGTTCAATAAACAACTTTGGTTGCTTGTGATAACTAATAACTCTCTACTTCACTCTGAGCTATGTTGATGCATGAGAAAATCCAGGTGACCCTCTAACCTGTGAGTCATCTTTTTTCCAGGGCCTACCAAAAAATCTAGGTAGAACACACCTGAGTCCGTGTAGTCAACAGCCTTCTAAGTTGCTGTTCTTTATACTGTTTATAAATTCCCTCATATAAAATTTTCCGCTAATTTATAAATAGGATCTAGCATTTTGCCTTCTAACTGGTGCTTGAAAGTGATTTAATTGCCCTGCTTTACTTTTGCCTTGGCTATGAAGAAATTCAGGGTGAGCTTTTATATTTACAATAAACATTAGCTTAGGGGTTTGATTTGTTTTCCCTTCTTTCAACTTATTTTTTCAATCACTTAACACATCTTTTTAAATATTCATAGTGGCCTCCTGTATGGCTTAGATGAAGTAGAGTCTAAAAAATAAATAAATATTGGCTGTCCAAGAGAGAGCTCACTAAGTTTGGCTTTTAACCTAGCTCCCTCTTTACCTGTCACAGGCCTGAAATCCACCACTGGGTTTAGGTGTGTGTGTGTGCATGTTTGTGTGGTGCTGGGGTTGAACCCAGGGCTTCACCCATGCTAGGCAAGTGCTCTACCACTGAGCCACACCCCAGTCCTGGACCTAGGTTTTGTGATAGGACAAGGCCTTGAGAGGCACACACACATGGTTTTGGAAGGCAACTTTTCTGTATCTAGTTTTTCAAAGGTAATGACTATCACTTAGCAGGATAGGACAGGACATAGGAAGGGGGCATTTGGGTGAAGACTTGAGGATCAGGGACTCTTTAGAGCCTGGAGCGTTGTAAAGGCTCAGGATGAACCTAAATAGGAGACCATGGAAGGACTGGCCAGATGATACCAAATGAGGACACAAGTCAGTGAGAGGACAGGATGTGGAAGCCAGATATCTAGTCAGAGGAAAATGGGGCAGAGTGTGGCCAATCTTCTTTTCTGCCATGCTGTTAACACAGGCAACCATGCAGCAGCTAGGACTGACTGATCAGAAAATTCAGAATGCCAGGCATCTCACATGTGGTGATGCTTAGGTGGGTTAGAAAGAGCCCCACTTTCTCTTACCCAAATGTCTATGTTACATTTCTGCTGGTGCTTTGTTCTGTGCATGAAGTCATTGCCACTCAGGGAGCCTCTGTTACAATGTGAGTGTGGTCATCCTCATCCTTTCCACAGTTTTAGTTACCTTCCATCAACTCTGCTCTGAAAATATGAAATGGAAAATTCCAGAAATAAATAATTCATACATTTTAAATAACTTTTATTACATTTATTGTTAAAATGGTTGTTTTATTATTAGTTACTGTTCATGTCTTTGCCTGATTTATGAATTAAACTTTATCATAGGTATATATACATGGAAAAAACCATATTTAGGTTTTGGTATTATCCACAGGTTCAGGCATCTGCTGGGGGTCTTGGTATGCATTTGCTGTGGATAAAGGGAACTCCTGTGCCCCTGAATGATGTCATACAATAAGGATGAAATCATAGGGGCACAGGCCCTTGAACTAGAAGGGATCTTTGAGATCACTGGGGGCAGCCCTCATGCAATAGATGGGGACACTGAGCCACAAAGAAGTTGACTTATCAGACCAAAGCCACAAGGCCAGCTGGTGGCAAACTTTGGACTAGAATGCAGATCTCTGGCCTCTAGTAGAAGGTCTTTCCTCATTACCTAATGAGAGGCCAACTTACATTCTGTGCCTTCTGAAGTACCAGGTACTTTCATTTTCAGAATAAAAGGGAATGTATCCAGGGTAAGCAGGTTTCAACATGAAGGGAGATAAGAGTCAGGCTTTCAAGATCTACAGTCCCTCTACTCCACCCCTGTGTGGAGAGGAAAGGGCATGTGACTAAGCCTGGCCAATTACAGTTCCCATGCTCATGTTTGTAGAGTGGATCCAATCAGAGTCCTCCAAAATGGGATGTGTGAAAGTCTCACCTCTTCTGTAAAGACTATTTGGGCTGGAAATGCAGGAGCCGCCTTTCTCATGGCGTTCTAGAAGGGGTGCCTGAATATAAAGACAACATAGAAAAAGCAGAGCAGAGCCCCAAATTGAAAAGTGAGAGCATGAGAGGAAGGTAGGGAGAGGAGAAGAGAAGTGTGTGTGTGTGGGTGGGGGGGGGGGGACGGAGATGCAAAAGCAAACAAGCATCTGGAGTAAATAATTTGAGTAACTGGATCCAGCTATGCCTGAAGCCAGACTCTTAAGACTTTTCAGTTTTTAGTTTATGGGAGCCAGTAAAGATCTTTTATTTATTTATTTTTGTTTAAACTAGTTCAAGTTGAGGTTCTCTTACTTTTAACTGTAAAGATCCCATTTATAACAAGATTTTAGTATAAATTATCCTACTTGGCTTTCTCAACTACCCTGTGAGATAGATTATTATGATGTCTGTTTTATGAATGTGAAAAGTGAGGCTCAGGATAGTGATTGGCCCATGGTTTTAGAGCTCTACTAAAGCAGGCTCTGTTACTCTTTGTAAGATCCTTTTTGTCTCTGTCTGTCTCTGTCTTTCTCTGTCTCTGTCTTTGTTTCACTCTCTGTGTCTCTCTGCCTCTCTCTGTCTCTCTTTGTGTTTCTGTCTCTGTCTCTCTGTCTCTCTATCTCTGCATCTCTGTCTCTCTGTCTGTCTGTGTCTCTGTCTCTGTCTCTCTCTCTTTCCCAATCTGGTAGAGCCTCGCTATTCAATGTATAATCTATAGCCTGGCAACATGGGTGTCTCCTGGGAGTGAGATAGGAAAGTAGAATCCTACACTTCACCTCCAAAGGATTGAATCAGAATCTATTTGTCCACCAAAACCCCAGATGATCTGAATGCATAATAAACTTTGAGGAACACTGCACCAAGAGCAGGGGTGACTTCAGAAGGGTGGGTTGTTGGGGTGGGTTGAGATGCTTGAGTGGCAGAAACATCAGCTCTGTCCTTTTATGGCATGGTGAGGGGCTAATCATCCATCCTCTTTGCTGTCTTCCTGACCTGGGGCATTAGCACATCATTAGTTGCTGAGATAACGCTAAGGAGATAATCCTGGCTCTCAAATTGGATCATGTGGCTTTCTGGGTCTAAGCAGGGGACACTCCTTCAACAGAGAGAGGCCAGCTGGTCTCCAGCTCTTGTGGGCACACTCTGTGCCAGCCGCCCAGGCCGCAGCTTCCTCAGGCCCCAGCAAGCCTCAGCGGGAAGCCCACACGTGAGCGAGTTTCCTCTGTGGTCACTATGTGGTCGGCCGGAAGCCTGTGGTCGGCATGTGGCAACCCAAATAATCCACTCCACCAGTGTGAGAAAGCCACAGGAGAGCAGAGAGGAAACGTTGACCCCAGCTCAGCCTTGAGGCTGCAGGACGAGATGGGCGTCCCGCTGGGGTTGAGCAAGGCCGCGGAGGTCACCAGTGTGTACTCGCCTGAGAAGGGTGTTAGAAGACAGTTGGACGGTGACGAAGGAGCACTCCTGTAAACACAGGCTTGAAAGGCCTGAGTCTCCTCTGTCTGGATTATCTCCCAGCGCTGGGGTGGGAATGAAGACACGCAGACACATCCTTCCACTCCTGGGGCCTCAGTCTGTTTCAGCAGAGACCCAGCCAAGTTCTGAATGTCTCTAATGAAGACACCTAGCCCTGTGGGGTGGGAATGAATTGTTTCTGGAACCAGCTCCTTGGATCGCTTGGTGCCTTCACCTCGGTTTTTCTTCCATGTTCTTGGAGAAGGGCTGTTCCTGTGTGCCACATGGTCCAGCACCACAGGAAGAAAAGGCTGAGAGTAACCACGCCTCTGACTTGGGAGCACATTTTGCCTCTGATGTCTTTTTCCTGAATGCATTTCAGCTTTACTCCTCTGATTCTTTCTCTCCCATCTGGTTTCTATCTGATCCAAGCAGCTGTTTTTTCCATTGAAAATAACACACTTACCTCTTTCTTCTTTACATGCCGTGTTTTCAGTTCTGAAATACTTTTTCATATGGACTGAAACACACTGGATTTTTTTTTTTTCTTCTTCAGGAAAAGGAGTACCTCATGTTTTGATTTGGGTATGTGCAAATTCTTTAAACAGACCCAGAGAGCAATGGCTCCTCTGGCTGGGATGCCATTCCCTATGTCTATGATGGCCATGCTCTGTGCACAGAAAGACTTGAAGCCATGACTAATATCAGTGCAGCACCGTACATATAACATAATCAGTCATGTATCATAAATATTTATAAAGACCATAAGACCTTCTCCCATGGTACAAAGACATGTGCCCTGTATGTGCACATGTGAGCAGGATGTGCTGGACATTTTTGGAAAATGAAAAATAGATGACCTTTTTTTTTTCCAAATGACAAAATACCCCCTTAGAGTTTAGAGATACCTGGGAACACAAAGTCCTGGAATTTTCTCTGCTGATTGAAGAGGACGGTGGTTCCCTTTGCCATTGACATAGAAGAATTTATTCCCATTTTAAACAATGTTTACATTATCCAGCTATGCAATAGGGAAAAGGATACAGGAAGAGTTTGAAAAAGAGCAAGATTCAATATTCAAGAAAATGGCTATTTAAGTGAGATGTGCTGGGGTCAGGAGAGTAAAAGCCAGCTCCTCCATTTGTCAGTGTGTGACCTCTTTGTGTCCCTAGATTTCCTTCCAGGATCTTCACACAAGGTGGGGGGAACACTCCTCTCCCACTCCCTGCGGTGGCTCCTTAGGTCTCAGCTTCAGTGTTGTGTCCTCAGAGAGGTCTTCCCTGCCCACCCCATCAACGTGACACAGTCACTGGCCTTATTTCCTTAATTACAAGGTGCACTCGCTTGTTATGTCTTTGTTTCCTCATTTTAAATCTGTTCTCTTGCCTCATGTAAGTCCTCCTAGTGGGAGGGGTTGTGGTCATCCCCCTTCTATTTTCCATTTTTTAAATAAGTGGTCTTTATATTTGGAACAGTTTTGGGTTTAGAGAAAAACTGAGTGGAAAGTACAGAGAGTTCCTACATATCTCCTTGCTCTAGTTTCCCCTACTACAGGTTAAGTATCCTTAATCTGAGAATTTAAGATCGAAAATGCCTCAAAATCTGAAACTTTCTGAGCACAGACAGGATGCAACAAGTAGAAAATTCCACACCTGACCTCCAGTGATGGGTTGCAGTCGAAACACAGGTGCGCTGGAAATATCGTATAAAGTTACCTTCAGGTTATGTGTATAAGATATACATGAAACATAAATGAATTTTGTGTTTAGACTTTGGTCCCATCCCCAAGATATCTGATTCTGTATATGAAAGTATTCCATAATTCAAAAAAACTCCAGAATCTGAAACATCTTTGGCTCCAAGCACTTTGTAAGGAATACTCAGTGTGTTAACATCTTGCTTAGTGCGATACATTTGTTAAACTCAACTGATGAGTCCAACATCTATACATTGTTATTAGGTAAATTTCCTCCTTCACCTCAGGGTTCCATCTTGGTGGTGTACATTCCAAGGGTCTGATCAAGTACTTAATGACATGTACCCGCTATTATAGAATCATAGAATCATTTCACTGACCAACAAAATCCCTTGTTCTCCACATTCATTCTTCCTTCCCTGCTCTAAACACTTGACAACCACTAATATTTTTACAGTTTCCATAGGTTTGCCTTTTCCAGAATGGCACAGAGTCCGAGTCATATAGTAGGGAGCCCTTTCAGATTGGCTTTATTACTTTTTTCACTTAATAACTCCTACCCTCACCACCCCATGGGGTATTATTTCCAATAATTTAAAATTTCAGGGGCTGGTGAGTTGGCTTAGTGGCATAAGCGCCTGCCTGGCAAGCGCGAGGGCCTGAGTTCGACTCCCGGAACCCACATACGAAAAAAGGGCCGGTGATATCACTCAGCGGCACGCGTGCCTGCTGGCGCGCGAGGTCCTGAGGTCGACCCCCGGTACCCACACAAAAAAAAAAAAATTAAAAAAGAATAAACTTTCAGTTGGAGTTTTGCAACTTTAGACATAAATGAGATCCCCTCTTGGGACCTGATCTGCTCAAAGATCAAATGAGACCCAAGGATGGGACCTGATGCTCCTGAGTTAGGTCGGAGTTGTCAAACATTATTCCCTGGAGATTCTGGAGAGCACTTGATGCTCATTAAAAAGGAGACACTAAGTTGCAGACTCATCTGCCTGAAGTATGAGATGAGGCCCAAAGTCTTCACACATGTAGGCCCGAGAAGTCAACTGGATTAGTTTGCGTAAGCTAATACAGAGTATTGTTCTAACAGCGTTCTATGGACTCATTTATTTAATCCTCACAACTACCCAGGAATCAGTGCCTTTATTGTCCTAATTTCATAGGGAAGAACGCTGCATGGAAGTTACGTAGCACACCATGATGAGGTCACACAGATCCAAGAGGTAAATGCTGCTGGGGTTCAAACTGGCAGACTGGCACCAGAAGCTGTGTTTTCAGCCTCATGGCTATACTGCCCTTTATGGGTTATCATTGATTGCTGACTTGGAATCTGGATGCTAGATTTTCTTTTTAGCTTTTTGCCTTATTTACAAGTTCAGCCAAGTTGAAGAGAGATCAGTTTATTTCAGAAATATGACCAGGAAAGACAAAGGGCCACTTAAAAAGAAATGGGCACACCCATTAGGATGGTTAGTATTCAAAATATGGGAAGTAACAAGAGTTGGTGAGGACGCAAAGAAATTGGAGCCCTCGAGCATTGTTGGTGGGACTGTAAAATGGAGCAGCTGCTTCAAGAAACAGTTTGGCACTCTTCAAAAAGTTACACATAGAATTACCATATGAGCCAGAAATTCCACTCTTAGGTATATATCCAAGGGAATTAAAAGCAGGAATTCTGACAGATTTACATCTCCCTATATTCACAACATTATTGACAATAGCCAAAAGGAGGAAACAACTGAAATGTCCAGCTGATAGGGGAATAAATAAAATGCACTATATCCATACAATGGAATATTATTCAGCCACAAAAAGGAAAGACACTTGTGACGCATGTTACAAAATAGATGGACTTTGAGAATAAATGACAAGTGAGAGAAGTCAAACATAAAAGGCCAAAGATTGCACAATTCAACTTATACAAAGTGCTTAGAATAGGCGAAGCCATACGGACAAGAGGTAGGGTTGAGATTACCAAGGCCTCTGGGAAGGGGGAAATGGAAAGATATTTTTAAATGAGCACAGAGTTTCAGTGTGGAATCATGGAAAAGTTCTGGAAATAGAGGTAATGGCTATACGACATTGTAAGTGTACTTAATGCCACTGATTTGACATATAAAAATGGTAAATTTTATGCTATGTATATTTTACCAAAATTGAGAAGGAAAGAAAGAAGAAAGAAGGAAGGAAGAAAAAAGAAAGTAAGAAAGAGAGAGAAATGGAAAAGGGAGACCACCAGCCAAATAAGAAACAGTGAGGCAAAGTGACTTTGGATTCGAATCATACTCTTATCTCAGCTCTTGGTATTTCATCCCAATAATTGTCTTCATTATTGCAATTTCATTGTGTACATAGACACAGCTGGGATAACTTTAGAGAGAAATCCATCAAGGGTTTATCTTCCCATATAGAAGGAAAATGTTTTTAATGTTAAAAACCATTAAAAACATAATAAAATGTTAAACTTTCAATTCCCGAGCAATATATTCAGCTGGAGAATGTCCCTCTGATTCCTGCTGGGGGTTACTCCATTGTTGCATAACTGCGGTGGGAGTTATGATGGCCCATTCACAAATACAGGCACTCCAGTTATTGGCTTATCACAGACACATGTGATTGGAAACAGAATGTGTAACCTTGAGCTCCAACATGATGAACCCTTGCCAGCTCAACTGAAAGAACAATTTCTGTATCCAGCTAAGGGCTGTGGTTTGAGCAAAGACAAACATTACATGAAGCAGTTTGTTGTTCAATGATGCTGAGGATGAGTAAAGTTCACAAGAGCTCAGTTTTGTGTGTTTAACCAGACATGGACACCAAAGAATTAATGTAGACCAGGCAACAGAATGCATATAGTTCATCATGGGGGACCAAATTCATCGTGAGTCTTGGTGTTCAGAAGACAGACTCCATGAGTCAGGAAGGAGTGGCCTGTGGCTGGTAATGGGAATGACTGCATTGAGAAAGATTACAAGTATATCCTGGTAGGGCTAATGCCAGGGATAATAAAGCTTATGGTGAATTCTGGTAAATATGCTTTACCATATGCCACAGTGTCTCTAGCCTCTTATATAGGGCATATGTACAGTCTTTCCCCACAGTTCAGTTGAAGGTACAGTGTGATAATCTTTGAGTCACTTTATGGCTTCTTATTGTGAGTGTCAACATCTGGATGGCTAATATCTGCCAATTTTGGTGGCATTGATGAGAACAGCTAGTCAGTTTATTTAGGAAACACTTCCCTCTTAAAAAACAATTTAGGTAGGTGTGAATTACTGTATTTTATTGACTTTCAGGGACAGCTCAAAGCTGTTACTTCTCTACAACTGTAGATTAAGTGGAATAATACTCATCTCTCAAGTTTCTCAAGCCACTCCCTAGCTCTATAACGCAGTGCACGCCACTATCAACTTTCACCTGGGCACTGCAGTAGCCTCCTAGCTAGACTCCCTGAATATGGGCTTACTCTCCTGAGTCCAGTCCCTAGTAACTGGCCTGAGTGAGCACTTTAAAATGTAGATTTCAATGGGTATGGAGGTACACATCTGTAATCCCAACACTCTGGGAAACTGAGGGGGGAGGATTGCAAATTTGCAAATTCAAGCCCAGCCTGGGAAACTTACTGATTTAGTGAGCACTTGTCTCAAAATAAAAAATACGAAAAGGGATGTAACTCAGCGTGAAGGCCCGGGATTCAATTTCTGGCACTGTGAGGGAAAAACAAAACAAAACAAAAAACCAGTAGATCTTACCTGCTTAAAATCCCACAGGTGGTATCCTACTCATTCTTTTTGTAGTGCTTTAAGAGGTTATCCCATCTGGCATTTGGTGCCAGCTTGTGCCCCGACCTTGTGCTTTACTGGCCTCTGGTGTAACAGTCACAGTGGCCTTCTTTTAGTTCTCTGACCCCCCCCTTCTCCAGCCTCAGAGACTTCTCTGCCTCTCTGCCTGGAATATCTTTACCATTAGTTTTGACTTGGCTGCCTCTTACTTTAGACTCCAACTGATACGTCATTCCCTCAGAGAGGCCTTTCTGGGGCAGTCCATCCAAGTTAGAATCTTTGTTCTGTCTCTCTCCCTCTTGCTCTCTCTCTTCATCTCTCCTTTCCTTCCTCTCTCCCTCCTCAATAGCACTTAGTATAGAGGATTATATATTTAATGTTAGCTTCTTACTACATTATAAGCACAAAAGGGGCAATGTGTATCTTATTTATTAATGTGTCTTCAAGATCTAACAGGTGACCTGGTACATAGCAGTTACTCAATAAATACTTGTTGAATGAGACATATTGAATCATAACATACTCATTTAAAAAGATTTAGGTGGAGATATCTTACCAATAGACCACATGCATTCTTTAGAATTCTGAGTTAATTTTATTAGTGTCCAGATATCTTATTAAATTCTGAAAACATGATAATAGGGTGACACTTAGCTAATCATTTAACCTTTTTTTATATTTAATATGAATTTCCCACACAGATGGGAAGCTACACCAGCCTTATAAATGGATTTACAAAATTTGTACTGTTAACACACACACAACACAATTCTACCATTCTGCACTCCCACCCCTTTCTGCTTTTATTATTCCTCAACTCATCATTACCAAGAATCAGTCCAGTATTTGGCAACCAGAGGTGTGGAAATGAGCTGAAGACACGAGTAGGAATTGACATGGAATCCCTCAGAGCTCCCATGGGATCCATCCTCAGGAAAGCCAATGTAAAAAGTGACTGGAGCAGAGGATGACAACATTTATTTTTCAGCCATTCCTTAATGTTTCTAGATGCACTTTGTGCAGGGCACAATAACCACTTTTAAAAATGGCTGACTTTATTCGTGGAGCTCTCCAAGAGTAGGAAACACCATGCTCTGCACAGGGAAGAGTCGGCTAATCCACGGAAAGGATTTAGCAAAATGGTCGACCCTGGCAAGTGCTTGCTCACGCTGTCGGTGAGGATTATTAGCATTCGGCAATGCTAGGAGAGCCTCTTGCAAAGTTTTGGTGTTGAAATCATTGCTGGTCGTCTTAGGACTCTTATGGCCAAAAAGTTTTTGATGAACCAAACTAGTTCCCTTCCCTGTCGCTCAACAGTCTTTTGTACCCTTCACTACTGCCTCTACCTTTCTCAAAACATGAAATTAGAAAGTAATAAGTAATTATTTCATGATGATAATGTCTAAAAGAGTTGGGGTGAATTGTAGGGTCCTAGCAATTAGCCAAAGAGCTATGCCTAGATTTTCCCCTCCTTTCTCTCCCAACCCTCATTATTTGGGTAATTGCATCAATTGTACACTTGGTTTTGCATGTACTGCCAGACACTAAGCTATGCAAAAAGGGATGTCCTTTAATGATTTCCTTTGAATGACTTTCCATCTAGGGAGGAAGAGGGCCTCTCTTGTTCAAAAACAAAGGAACCATCCATCCACCAAGACCTTTCTTCTCTATTAAGTATCCCTTGAATTTCAAAAGAGGACTTGAAATTTCTCAGTCCCATTCTTAACGACAGCTCCAGAGCTGCCGCTTATTTTCTTTGTCCCTTTAAGACCAGAAAACACTACAGGCCATGAAATAACTGCGCTTATTTTTCTTGGGTTCAAAACAAGACCAGATTCCAGCCTCTAATGCTTACCATTTCATAGTAACCAAGCAGTTTATGATAATCAGCTCAAGAATAGACTTCCCTTCCAAACAACGGTACAGTGTATGGCTACGAGCAGGAACAGCTGTATTTTGCCAGTCAATCCTCATGTTAAAGATTTACAGTTTTAAATTCTGTCACTTGGTTTGCCAACTGTCTCTCTTCCCAGAGCTGCCCAGTTGTTTCTGAGGGGCCTTGAAGTGGTTTCCTAGCTATTTAAATGCCCCGAATGACAATGTGCCCTTAGAGTCGGACTGGAGAATGGAATTCCCTGTTTATATCCACAAGACTTCTCTCGCTCTCCTTTTAAACATATGCCGAGTCACCACAGAAACTGGAACCAGATTAAAAGAAATGTTGGCTTTTAAGGGGAGTTTGAAAAACGTAAAGCTGGGAGCCGGCTTCCCGCGCTCCCCTTCGGTCCCTTTCTGTTATGGGATTCATTTGCTCTGGGCCATCAACCAGCCGATTCATCATGCTCGTCCATCAGAGCCTTCAAAGCAAACCCTACAGCTGCTTTTGCCATTTATCAGTGGGAAATAAAAGAGAAAGGGGGGAAAGTAAAGAAAACATATCACCACCTTCCAGGGCCTGTGATAATGGGTGTGAAAAGAGGGTGGAGGGAAAGCTTATCTAATGAAACCCAGAGACTTCCTGGATGTGAGTTTTGGAACAAAGGCTTAGGAGGGAGAGCAAGGCCAGCAGCCAGTCAGCAGGCAAGTCTTGGAGAGAGGCTGCCAGAAACAAAAGGTTTAGTGGGAAACCAGAGGAATGCGCACAACATGATCTCCACTCTGGAGCAGTTTAATACCTACAAATATTTGCAGAAATTTGTTCTCTGTGACCATTCTCCCAGCTGCAGTGGAACTGAGGTGTTGAGGGTGGGGGCAAACATTTGACCTTAACGCTCTCTCCTGCAGACGGGGAAATGACTGATCTAGTCTTCCCCAGTTCTCATTTCCCTAGGGTGCTGTGAAAATCACCTGCCTCATAAACCAGGCCGATGCATTTTAATCTTGAATTTTCATACACATTTGCTCTCAGATCTGAGGACTCAAAAGCAGGGACTGTGACTGATTCCACCTTGGAATTTAGCCTATATAGTTGTCATCTGTGCAGAAACAATCTCAATCTCTCTCTGTCTCTCTGTCTCTGTCTCTGTCTCTGTCTCTGTCTCTGTCTCTGTCTCTCTCTTTCTCTCAGGCTCTCCCTCTCCAGTTCTGAGCATGGAACCCAAGGCCTTCACTCTGGGCTACCTCCCCAGACCTTTAAAAAATTTTAAATATTTATTTATTTGTAGTACTGGGCATCGAACCTAGGGCATTTCTGCTGAGTTACATTTCCAGCCCTTCTTAAATTTTTTTACTTTGAGACAGAGTCTCACTTACCGGCTAAATTGCCCAGACTGCATTTGAACTTTCTATTCTGCCTCATCATCCCAGAGTGCTGAAATTACAGGCATCACCATGCTTGGAGAAGCTAAATCTCTTTGTGATGGAAGGAAGAAACAGCTTATCATTAATGACAGAATATAACAGTTATCAAAAAGAATGAGAGGATAGACAAACTGTGACGATGGTGTGGATAATGACTGATATGTACAACAATGTGGGAGAATTTTATAAATAAGAGTACACACTATATGATCTCATTTATAGGAAATTCTAGAACAGGCAAAGCTATTTAATGTTAGAAAAAGAACAAAGTTGCCTCTGAAGGAGATTTCCTGAAGGAGATTTTCTGGTAAAGGGCATGAAGGCAGTTTCTGGGGATTATGTTAAATCCTGTATCTTGATAGGACTTCGGCTTATGCAAATACATTCATGGTCAGCACTCACAATTTTGCACCTAAGATCTGTGCACTTGTCAATACTTAGAGAATATTTATTTGTGCATTTTATTTAATGTATATTTTACACAAAGAGTAAAAACAATGTAAGTAAATACTGAGCTCTAGCCAGTGATAAGCTTGCTGAACTATTTGGGTGAAGGTGTACTGATGTCTTCAATTGACTTTGAAATGCATAAAAAAAAATACTATGAATTGGTGGATGGCTAGAAGGATAGCTTGTGGGTGGATAATCAACCAAGCACAAGAAAATAGTAATGGTCACAACTACTGGTGGGTGCTAGTAACATTGCTTACACTTTGTTTTATTTTGACCCTTTCCATGAAGTGTTGGGGGAAAAAGGGTGAGGAAACTGTTTATGTCCTGATATGGAGTAATTTTCACTTATTTTTTCTTCCTCATACTGGGGATTGAACCCAGAGCCTTCACACTGAGCTACATTCCCAGCCCTTGTTCAATTTTTTACTTTGAGATGTGGTCTCACTAAATCATGAATTTGAATCAGATTTAAAATCCTCCTGCCGGGCCGGTGAGATGGCTCAGCGGCTTAAGCGCCTGCCTGGCAAGCGCGAGGGCCCGAGTTCGACTCCCGGATCCCACATACGAAAAAGGGGCCGGTGATATCGCTCAGCGGCACGGGCGCCTGCTGGCGCGCGAGGTCCTGAGGTCGACCCCCCGGTACCCACAAAAAAAAACAAAAAAAAAATAAATAAATAAAATAAAATCCTCCTGCCTCAGCCTTCCAGAGTGCTGGGATTATAGGCATGTGCCACTATGCCTGGCTTGCCTGAGGCTTTCTTTGGCTGCCAGAGACATCTGTGCCCCAAGATGGCTATTCCAGGGAGCTCAGCCCCACTGAAAGCAGCCCTCAAGCAATGACTGGTGGGAGCTGGAGATTTACGTCCCAGTTTATCCTTATTTGGCTTCCACAGGCCTATTTCCCTTTTCTCAATGAGCACTGGGGGGAAAGTGGGCCTTGATGAACTTGGTTGCAGACTTTGGGCTTGGTTAAGATGCTAGGTTTTAACCTAGCTTCTAAGTCTGGGGCTCCTCAGAGGAGCATGGACAGTGGGCTCTCTGTGGTTGTGGATTCCACAGAGGTGCATTCATAGTGGATAAGTTGTGTTTATATTGAACATGTGCAGGCTTTTCCCCCTGTGATTATAGACAATACAACCTAACAATCATTTACACAGTGTTTTCATTGTATTTGGTATTTAAGTCATCTAGAGATTATTTATTTATTTATTTATTTATTTATTTTTGTGGGTACCGGTGGTTGAACTCAGGACCTTGCATGCCAGCAGGCGCCTGTGCCACTGAGCGATATCACTGGCCCATTTTTCATATGTGGGTTTCAGGAGTTGAACTCAGGACCTCACACTTGCCAGGCAGGAGCTTATGCCACTGAGCTATCTCACCAGGCCGAGATTATTTAAAGTATACAGGAGGATGCATGGGGGGTGATAGGCCAATTCCATGCCATTTTGAATAAGGACTTGAATGTCCTCGGATTTTGGTATCCATGTCCTGGAATAAATCCTGTGAAGATACTGAGAAATGATGGCATTGATTGTCACATTTTCTCCTCAAGCACACAGGGAACATTTCCTTGACCTTTAATCTTACTAAATAGAATCACAGAAGATATGCTCATTTAAAATTTGTACTGGCTTCCATTTTCTATCAATAACTGGCTAATTTATACTTCTAGCACATGGTCACTTTTTACTCTCTGTGATGCTCTTTCTTTCTTTTTTTTGTTTTTGTTTTTGTTTTTATAGGGATTGAACCCAGGGCCTTCATACTGAGCTACATCTCCAGCTTTTTATATATTTTTTGTCTTGAGACAGATCTCTCTAAGCCACTAAGTTGCCCAGGCTGGGCTCGAACTTGCAATCCTTGTGCTTCAGCCTCCCAGAGTGCTGGGATTATAGTACTCTTCAATGTGCCAATACCAATATTTTCCTTGAAATTATCAAGAACCAAATGGATGCGAAATAGTGTGGTTGGCACAAGTTTAGTTCATTTGACTAATCGCTTTTGAAGGATTCTTACCTTTAAACCTTTAAACTAATACACATGTGTGATAGGACTAATTCTCTACATCCTGGCTTTCCCTTTTTTTACTTGTTACTTTTGAAAAACCAGTGGGATCTTTTTTTTTTTTTTTTTTTTTTTTAACAGTGATCAGATGTGAAGAAACCTAGGCCAGGGTGATATTTCCTTGTCTGCCTCTCTCTTATGGTGTCATTTCCCTTCTCCCAGACACAGGAGGCCGTTTGAGGGCGGGTCTCCGTGGGTGACTCAGATCAAAACCCTTTTGGTTCAGGAAGCCCAAACACCAAGATATTTTCACGCTGGGATTACTTGTCCAGATGGCTTCAGAGCAATTTTCTTGGCATGCTCGTAAGAACACAGGCATTTTCAGGGAAACCAAAGAACATAGTAGGGAGGGTGGGGGAGGGCAAGCTATAGCTGAGACGTCAGAAAAAAGTTTTGGATCACACCAAATGGCACTGGCTAGTGGAGCTGGAATCAGTCCTAGTTACATTGGACAGTGGTGTGCTGCTCTCTGCTCCAAAAGCGTGGCCTTTTCCTCTTTACAGTGGGAATTACCTGGCTATCCAAACAAAACAGAGAATGGAAGAACCAGAGGGAAGCTCACAGGGAGGGTGGGACAGTAACCCACAGCCTTATGAGCAGAATGTTGCCAGCAACAGCACCAGATACTGAATAAGGTGGGGAAGGGGGCTTCTTAGTGGTGACGTCATTTCAAAGGGCTCTGTTAGACCTGAAAACACTGCATGGGCATCTGTCACTCTGGTAGCTTCAGCAGTCAGTGTTTAAAAACACAGAAAAATAATCCTGGTGTGGTGGTACACATCTGTAATCCCTGCTACTTGGGAGGCTGAGGCAGGAGGATTCCAATTTTGAGGTCAGCCTGGACAATTTAGCAACTTAGTGAGACCCTGTCTTAAAAATAAAAAATAAAAAAGATCTGGGTGTAGCTCAGTGTTAGAGTGTCCCTGGGTTGGATTCCCAGTAGTGCAAACAGCAGCAATGACCCTCTCTCCTCAGGAAAAACAACCAAAAAACACACAGAAATAAATGTGGCAGGCTGAAGATTCTAGGTACTGCTGTGAGGGAAGTTTGCAGATGTCACAGAGGTCTCAAGTCAGGTGATTTGTAAGATAGGGTGACGATCCACGAGCCCTTTAACAGCTAAGGGCGAGTGGTGGAGGTGGAAGCTAGGACCTGCACAGACACAAACATCCACAACTGTGAACTGCCCACGGGGCTATGTGGCCAGGGATTGTGAGTGCCTGTAGGAGCTGAGTGCGGTGCCTAGGGAACAGCTGGCAGAAACATGCGGACTTCAGTCCTCCGGCTGCAAGGGAGTCAATTCTGCCAATGACCCCTGTACTAAGAACAGGATACAGAGGTCAGGATGAGATCGGCCATCATGGCTGGCATCTTAATTTCAATCCAGGCAGGCCCTGAACAGAGAATCTAGCTGGGCACCATGGGCAGACTTGTCACCTTCAGGTACTGTGAGAAGCCAGACATGATGCCATGTGCCTGTAATACTAGCACTCTGGGAGGCTGAGGTAGGAAGATTGCAAGTTTGAGTCCAGCCTGAGCACTTAGTGAGACCCTGTCTTAATATTTAAAATTAAAACAAAGGGCTGGGGAGGAATAAATTTGCATGGTTTCATGTGTGGTCATTTGTTAACAAGCATTAGAATGATAATGCATGTGACAGTGGCGGCATTGGTAGGCAGAGACGGAGATCATGAGAATGGGGCCTTTCTTCCTGCTTCTCTGATGAAAAATTGTGTTTATATTGAACATGTGTGTTTTTGAACAACTTACCTACCCTTCCTCAGTCTGTTTCCTCATGTGAAAAATTAAATTAAAATAATGACTGCTATGAGGCTTAAATGAAATAATGTACATCAAATTCTAAAAATGATACACAGCAATTTAATGGGTGCTAAAAAAGTAAGAGTTGGGCCGGTGAGATGGCTCAGTGGCATAAGCGCCTGCCCGGCAAGCGCGAGGGCCCGAGTTCGACTCCCGGATCCCACATACGAAAAAGGGGCCGGTGATATCGCTCAGCGGCACAGGCGCCTGCTGGTGCGCGAGGTCCTGAGGTCGACCCCCGGTACCCACAAAAAAAAAAAAAAAAAAAAAAAAAGTAAGAGTTAGCAGCAGCAGCCATGGCTTGTGAAACACTGTAGCAGATGTTGCGCACTGTGCAAGGGGATTTACAGATGCTCATCTTCAAAGAGACCTTGGGAGACCGGAATTATTGTACCAAGTATTGGGCTCTTGGGTCCCAAACCCAATTATCTGAGGTGTTAAATATTTTAAGCCCTATTCGCAGTGAAGATGTTGTAACTCTTCCAATGCTTGTCATGAGGAGACCAAGGGCATCTGGTAGGATTCCTGGACTTCTTAGTTTATCAAAATGGAGTTAAAATGATCTCTGGTGCCCCAGCCATAGTCTCTCCTTCATGAAATGCTGTCTCCTGCATCCCTATTCACCTTTTAGACCTCAGCTCAAGTAGTATTTTCACTTTCGGACTCCACAAATCAGACCAAGTGTACCTTGACACATTCTGCTAACATCCCTGTCCCTCTATCATACATACTAGAACAGTGGCTCTTATTAATTTTGACCCCTCTGTGGGGGGCATTCGTCATTGTCTGGGGATACTTTAGTTGTCACTAAAGGAAGCAAGTGCTACTGGCATATTAGAGTCCAGGGACGCTGCTAAACATGCTACTGCGGGGCCTCTGGAGCGAAGAATGATGCAGTCCCTGAGTTCGCAGTGCTGAGGAGGAGAAATTCTGTGCTTCCCAGTTGGCCCACAGGGCTGGGGTTGCATCTGCGTTTGCTGAAGATTGCATCCCCAGGGGCTAGGATGATGATCTCAAGAAAGACTTAATGAAAGAAGGGAGATGAATAGGGAACCTAAGGTCCCTCTGGCAGCTGGCTCTTCCCCCACTTTCTCAGTTTCAGAAAACTGACATCAGTGGTAGAGAATGACTTTGACACTTCCATACATCATGGGAGGAGGGAAAAATACAGGGGCAAAATAGTCTGGGATAAAGAAGTTGAGTTCTTTACTTTTCACCCTAAGTGGTCTTGGTCTCTCCAGTTTTCTTCTGGTTTAGCCATTTTTTTTCTTTCAAAAATAATTTATATACAATGCAGAAATGAAGAAAATGCAAATGATCCAAAAGAAAAAAAAAATCCATAATCCTATTATCCAATGTAAAGGCTGTTAATACTTTAGGGCATATCCTTTCAGTCCCATAGCTTTAAAAATAAGAACACTTTATACATATAAATGCAAGATGTTTGTAAATTAAGAGTAATTCCTGAATATTCATTTATTTGTTTGTCAAATACTACTAGTTTCCCACTAGTATGCTCATACAGCTAGAAAAACAAAATCTTTTCATGTCTTCTTGTGGCTTTCTATAGCATAAGCTTCCATGGATGCAGATTATAAATATCAAATGGTTATCCCATAATTTATTCGACCACTGTTGCATTATCAAATATTTAGATTATCTCCTCCTCCCTTTCCTTTCCTTTCTTTTTTTCCTTTTTTTCCCTTTCCTTTCTCCTCTTTTTCCTTTTCTTTCTTTCTTTTCTTCCTCCTTCTTTTCTTTGCCATCATAAACACCACCATCATGAACATCTTTGTGGCTTAACTTTGCACACATCCTTACTGTTTCTTCAACATCAGTTTGACCCTCACTGCTTTGGAAATCAGCTACTGTCGTTTAATTTAACCGAGAAGTCAGGCATGGTGGTGCATGCCTGTAATCCCAGCACTCGGGAGACTGTTCCAGGCCAGCCTGGGCTACATCACACAGCCAGCAGTAGATCCCCAACAGGCAAGTGAAAATATGCAAGTGTTTGCTTGCTCCTAAGAGCGCTGCTGGGAGAGTCAAGTTTGTAAGGGGTGAGAGATGGAGTGGCAATTCTCACAGGAGACACAGCTTTCGCGGTGTGTAACGTGCTGGGGGAGGCCAGCCTTTGGCACAGAGCAATCTTACAATCTCTTCTGCCAGAGGCTTCTCCAAATTCTTTACTTATTTTTGATTAGTAGTGAAGATTCTTGACATTCATAGTTAAAGGAGAAAAAGATGTGCTCAGGGACCAATTAAAATAGAAAATGCCAACTGGCTAGGAGTCATCATTTCTGTGTGTGTAAGGTGGGGAACCCAGTGAAAGCCCTATGTAAACAGCTTATGGAGACAAAAGACAAGTTGTTTTCCTTTCTGTGCACTGGAAATTCAGGAAGAACTTGCGTCATATTTTGCAACCTACCTTTGCTGGGGTTTGGGTAGCACGACACACCAACCTCACTGCTGAAACCATCTCAGAGCCAGTAATCAGGTTCTTTGACCTGAAAGTCAGAGATGGCACCAGCCCAAATCAGGTTACATTCTGCGAGACAGGGAGCAAAGAGGGTTGCAACGATGGTATTGAGGACCACATGGCATATTTACAGAAATGCCAGAATCAGTCCCACTTTTACCTCTGACAATTGCTGAACTCTATGTTGATAGTCTGCACTTGAGGTATTCTCCAGATGGGCAAAGGACGAAAGGAGAAAGCATGTGTTCCAGCAAACGTGGAACACACCTTGTAACCGTGGGAGGCAATTCTGGGTCGTGTTCTTGGGACATAAGGGGCTGAGATGCAGGCAGAAACCACCCAAGCCAAAGCATTTAAAATCATGTGGTTTTCCAGGGCACAAAGCACAGGAAAGATGCCAGAGGAGGGGAAGAATGTTCTGTTCATCAAACATAAAGCAAAGCAAATATTGCAGGTTGGAAAAGAATTGAATGTTTTAATACTGTGCAAAAGAATGGATGATAAATCCACTTAGAATTGATGGAAGCAGCCGTATGAAGAATCCAAAAAGCTTTGCTCCAAGTCCTGAGGAAGAATAATGTGATCCCTGCCCCCAGCATAGTTCTCTTTTTAAATATGTTTCCTGTAATTTATTGTTAAAATTAATGAGGATTCCCTGTGTGTTGGGTGGCACGAAGAAACCTCTTTGAGGTCAAAATGTTCCTACAGATAACTCGACATGGGTCAGTGAGAGCTAACTAGATCACTGTTGGTGAGGACTTTGTTTTAAGTTCAGAAACACTTGAATCTGTTATTATCCTTTGATACTTTTGGTGTGGTTAATTGAATGTCCTGCATGCTACTTCTTACTCAAATTATGCTCTTGACCTAACTATGTTCACTGTCTCTCATCACCTCCTTTCAGTCCTTATTTTATTACCATGAGCTAAAATGATTTTTTTATTTAATTTAATATATATTTTTTAAAGTATTGAGGATTGAACCCAGGGCCTCTGCACTGAGCTACAGACTTAACCCTTTACGAATTTTTTTTTTTTTTTTTGGTACCAGGACTCAAACTCTGGACCTCATGCTTGCCAGGCAGGCGCTGTGCCACTGAGCTGTATCCCAGGCCCCCTTTTACTAATTTTTTGAGACAGGGTCTCACAAAGTTACTAATTTGCCCCGGCTGGGCTTGAACTTTCAATCCTCCTGCCTCAGCCTCCCAGAGTGCTGGGATTGCAGGTGTGTACTGCCACACTAAGCTCATTTTAATCTTTTGTGCTTAATCTGGAACACGAAATACAGGAGTCTCAGGAGTTCCTGTGTCCTGTTCACACTAGTGTCTTCTTTACCTGGCACATAGTACAGGTGCTCGGTAAACATTTGCTGATTAAATCAAGATGTTTTTATATGTTTTTACACAATGCACTTCTAGGAAGGAAGGAAGTCAGTGTTCCCTGAAGATTCAGTACCAGCTGAGTGCCCTAGAATAACGCCCCCCTTCTTTCCTTTTTCCTTTTTGAAAATTATGCTGTAGGGCTGGAAATGTAGCTCATGGGAGAGCACTTGCCTAGCATATGTGAGGCCCTGGGTGCCACTGGAAAAAAAAATGAAGCTGTAATTTACAAACAATAAAATTCACCCATTTTAGTGCGCAGTTCCGCAAGTTTCCACAAACAGGTACAGTCACATACCCGTCATAGTCAAGATGTGGAATAGACCCAGCGCCCCACAATTCCTCGTGCTACTTGTAGTTGGCCTCCCCACGCCCACCTCCTCTGCCTCAGCAACCCTCGATCTGATTTACGTTGGTCGAGGGTCTCCGAGCTTTTGAATCTGTCTTCTTCACAGAGTGGGATGCATTTGAGATCATCTCTGTTGCAGGGATCACGATTGTGTTCTTCCATGCCGAGGAGGTAGCATGGTTTGTTTCTTCCCTACTTGATGGACGTATCTTTTTTTATTTGAAACAGATGCGCAGAGGTTTCAGGGTCAGGTGAACACAGCGTTGTGTTCTGGGACCGGCAGCTCTGAGCTGTGTGACCCTGTGACGTGTCTGTGAAACGCTCTATGACTCAGATCCCTCAGGGAGGGCCGTGGGAATAGAGTACATGAATATTTAGTGCAAGGTCTGGCCGTAACTTGGGTGTAATATATAGGAGTGCCAATAATTTGGGGGGTGGTAGGAAAGGTCCTACTTAAATTTTCTTTGCTCTGATCACCTTGCTAATGTTGGATTATTCAGTCCTATTATTCAGCTGGTTAAGACTTTAATTTCTTTAACTGAAAAAATGAGAGGCATACTACCTCTTCCCAGAATCCCTATGCAGACTGAGTGGGCTCGTATACATATGTAACTACCCTAATGTGCTGTTTCAGGCTCAGAGGAGGTGTTCAAGAAATGGCAGTTGGAACATGAAGGCCTGGGGCACTAGGCTAATGAAACTCACACGCATCTTCAAGGCTGCACAGGTTAGAAAGCAGCAGCGTGGTACAGACGGGAGGTGGAGGATGGGCTCCGGAGTCACACTGCCTGTTTCTGTTCCCAGCTCTGAGCCTTCCTACCAAATTGAACCTGAACAAGTTACTCAACCTTTCTGTGCCTCAGTTTTCTCAACTGAAACTTGGGGACAGTAAGAACGCTCACCGATAGGTTGCTCTGGGGATTACGTGAGATCATGTATACCACTTGCTGAGAACACTGCCTGGGGCACAGGGTTCAAAGAATGTCAGTTACCAAGACGCTGCTTTTGAAGATTAGATATGGAATGTGCCCCCATAGACATTTTGCTGGTATTTTCCTTTATAGAAAAATGCACTGAGTCTTGTGACAGCTTAGTAGACACACTGGAAGTCAGAATTTGTGTTTTCTGGCTCCAGGCCTGCTGTGTGACTCCAAATATAGTGATTGCCTTCTCTGTGCACAGATGCTTCTTTAGGCATGGCAGTCCTGTTATTTACCTGGCTAGGAGCACAGACAGAAATGAGGTCCTTGTGACGTGTCCAAGGTCTGACAAGGCGCTTAGGGCCAATATTTTATGTGCATAGGTAAAGGAGAAGAGAGAGTCTTGCTGCTAGGAGTCCACAGGTAGTCTTGTGGCCTATTTCACTTTTTTTTGCAAGTCATCCTCTAGTTTTTTTTTTTGTGTGTGTGTGGGTACCGGGGGTCGAACTCAGGACCTTGTGTGCCAGCAGGTGCCCATGCCGCTGAGTGATATCACTGGCCCTTTTTCCATATGTGGGTTCCGGGAGTCAAACTCAGGACCTCACGCTTGCCAGGCAGGTGCTTATGCCACTGAGCCATCTCACCGGCCCCCATCCTCTAGTTTGAAGTGATTCTCTGGCTACCAGTTGTCCATTTTACTTCTTTCTTCTCCACCAGCCTGTGAGCTCCGTGAAGTAGAAAGGGGTAGCTTCTATTTTTTTACCATTTACCCTCATCATCCCACTTAGTGCAGCCATTCAAATAAACATGTTGAGTGAATGAACCTGAATCATGAGCTTGTTCACATCAATGTGCCTTTATATTTTTCGTGGTACTGGGGGTCAAGCCAGGGCCTCCACACTAACCCACAATTCCAGCCCTTTTTACTATTATTTTTTAAAAAATTGAGACAGGGTCTCACTAAGTCACTAAGTTGCCCAGGTGGGACTGGAACTTGTGATCTTCTTGCCTCGGCCTACCAGAAACCTGGATTACAGGCCTGTGCCACCACACCAGCTTAAAAACATGTATGTGGCTTGAAGTGAAGGACTTTAGCTTTCCATAAACACAGTGTGAACTTGGTTCAAGGGGAGTAGTTCACATATGTGCAACTATTCTTGATATTGGCAAAGAGCAAGCACATTTTACTGAGGTGCTACTATGTGCCAGAAACTGTGCCTAGTGCACAAAGTGTTCACTCACCATAGGGTGGGAATTGTAGTCAGTCCCATTTTACAGTTGAGGAACTGGGAATGCAGTATCCCTCTCTTGGAGTCCTGGGCTGTACCTTGGGTAAGTCACACCCCTTGTGAGCCCCTGTCCTTTGCTTGTAAAATCGGGGGATCAGATTAGAGCAAACTTTCCTGCTTTGCAGAGCTGTAAGTCTGAGAGGTCCAGAAGGGAAAATGAAGGCTTTATGGTGGGCAGACTGTACATCCCCCCTCCCTCTGCCTACCTCACTGCGGCAGAGCTGGAAGAAAGTTCCATGTCCACTGCCAGAGTCTGTGTCAAATGTGTTTCCCAGGGCCCCTTTGTTTCTCGCCTGGTGCTCTCTCCTGCTCCATCCACACCCAGGGGCACTGGAAAGTGCAGGGAACTTTGCCCCAGGATCCATCCAGTGGGGCCCGGAGCTCTGGGTGCCTCATCTTTCAGTGGGACAATCTTGAGGCATATGTATAGCATCCCTAGAGGCCCTCCAGCAATATTGAGTTCTGGTCTCTCGCAGTGTTAAACAGCTTACTAACATTTTTTTTGGGGGGTACTGGGGATTTAGCCTTCTGGTGAAGACTTTGTACTGAGCTACAATCTCAGTCCTTTTTTATTTTGAGAGTCTCACTTGCTAATTTGCTAAATTGCCCAGGCTGGGCTCGAATGTGTGATCCTCCTGCCTCAGCCGCCCAGTGTGCTGGGATTCCAGGCCTGAGTCACTGCACCCAGTTTTATTGCTTTTTGTTCTTGTTTCATTCTCCCTACACCCTGCTTTATGATCCCTGGAATCAACTCTAGATAAACTATACTTGACTTTGTCTCTGCTATTGGAAGACTACAAATGAAGACCTAGGGTCAAATCATTTGGGGAAACACTTCATGCTTGTTCCTCTCAGACGTTCACAAAACGCATCAACATGTTCAAGGCTTTGAGAAGTCCGGCTGGAAACCTGTGCAGTTTTCTTCAACTCAGCCTTTTCCAAACTAGTGTGGCCACAATTTTTTTTCTTTTTCTTTTTTTTTTTTTTTTACCCCTAACACCTTATAAGGCTCCCAGAATATGTGTTTCACAGAATATGCTTTGAGAAACGTTGGCTGGTGTAGCGGGGGTGCATTCCTGTAATCCTGGTTTTCTGGGAGGCTGAGGCAGAGCATCTCAAGTTGGAGCCCAGTCTGGGCTACTAAGCTACTAGTAAGACTCTGTCTCAAAATAAAAAATAAAATAAAATAAAATAATAAAACAAAATGAAATAAAAGGCTGGGGAATGTAGTTTGGTGAGAAGGCCCTGGGTTCAATCTCCAGTACCACAAAAAAAAAAAAAAAAAAAAAAAGACTTGACTGGTGTAGTCTCCAGGGTCTTTCCCCTCATTTTTATCCTGAAAATTGATGGGTGGATTCAGCAGTCTCAGCTGCCATTTCCTGGCATGGAGCCAGCAATCAGACAACCAGACAGAACTCCCAGGATGGGAGATTGATCTCAGGGCCAGGGACTCAGAATCTTCAAAGAAGGCCTCTCCAAAAACCTTCTTTCTCAGAAGAGGTCTCTTCCCTTTTCCTTATAAATGGGATGGTCAGCCTGCTATTGGGCCAGGAATGTTTGGCTGACCCGCCTGGGAACGCAGCTGCGGGTCTTCTGAGAAGCGGCTCCACTTGCTGATGACGCAGGAGTTCGGATGAGAAAAGCAGGAACTGTTTGCCACCGAGCCCGCCTCCCCACACTCTGCTAACAAGCAACCATGGGAGAATTTAATTGGCATGGGTCCAGAGGGGCTAATTATTTCCTACGGTGACATACAGCAGGCACTCAGGGACCCAGGGATTGCAGGGGCCGGTGGGTGTGCATGCAAGCCCTGGTCTTGGGGTGTGCAGCCTTTGGGGGGAGAGCTGGGGAAAGGTGGGGGCAGCCAGCAGCATATCTATTCATTCAGCAGAGTAGAGTTGAAGTAACAACATTTGGGTTCTTGATTTGGGGGATCAGGTTACACTTAGCTGAAGGAAATGGTTGAAAATCACATCATCTTCTAAAAATGAAACCGATGAAAAGAATAACAATAATAGTAACATCACTTTCTGAAATTCTCTTGGTGATAGGATGCACACACAGCCTTTTCATCCAATGATTGATATTCAGTGATTAATCTAGGTCAAGAGTTCGCAACCTTGGCACTATTGACGTGACAGATGGGATGAGCCTCTGATGTGGGACTCCTTGCACTGCAGGGGGTTTAAAGGGTGCATTATTTTCTGTATTAAAGCAGTCAAATTACTTTTAGATGGAGAGGGTTCCCTTGGTGGACTTGGCCATAGCTGGTAAAGCTTAGTGTTTTTGGTTACTTTATGAGTTTGCATTTCTTCTCTCTGAAGATGGGGCTCAGAGGGGAACCTACAGTAGACAATCCCACTTACTCCACAGCAGTTCTTGGACCTTTTGACCTTGGAGGAAGGGTGACAAACTCTCCTGGCTTGCCAGGAGGGAGGGGTTCTCTGGGACATGGAACTTCTGGTGCTAAAATGGGAAAGTCTCAGGCAAACCCAGCCAAGTTGCTGACTGTGGCTGGAATGGGAGAACATGAGCCCTTTTTGGAGAGCCCAATGCACCAAGGTCCTGCCTGGAAAGAACAGATTTTCAGCAGGATACTGTCCAGGTGGAAAGGGCAGGCCACGCCAAGGACATGCCTTATCTCTCCAGCACTGCTTGTTTTGTATTTAGGGGTTGAAAGTCAGGGTGTCCTAAGGAAAGACCATGAGTTCCAGGCAGGGCTGCACTGTATGACCTTCAAGGGCTCTAAGACACCTGTGAATTCCTAAGCCCTTCCTTCATAAAAAAGAGAGCAGGAAAACAACAAGAGAACCCCCAACATTATATTTAAGACTGTATCTGTGTAAAGGTGGATAACCCAGACTGGATATATTATTATGTAACCGTAACTATTACATTCATTTTCTCTTCTCCCTCTCCTTCTCCCCTCCCCTCTTCTTCCTCTTTTTCTTTGTGGTACTGGAACCCAGGGCCTTTGCACTGAGCTATATCATCAGCCCTTTATTTTTTTTTATTTAGAGACCGGATCTTACTCAGTTGCCAAGGCTGTGGTTGAACTTGCAATTCTCCTGCCTCAGCCTCCCAGAGTGCTGGGATTACAGGGGTGCACCACCACACCTGGGTTTTTCTTCTAATTTTAAAATACTTTAAAATTAAAACATTCTCATGACCCTTTAAAAGTGTCATGGGCCTGAGGCACTGTGTCTATTCTGCCCAACGGGCAAGTTGGCCCTGATTACAGCACTCGAAAGAGAGGCTTGGAAATGAAGAAAGTTTGAAGGCACCAAGGCCAGCGGTTCCTAATCTGATTGAACTTCCATGGGAAAGAAAAAGTGTTTTACCTGTCAACATTCTCTAACTGAAATTTCGCATGTCCTTCCATTATTACTGTAGGCAGAAAATCATACCCATTCTGGCAGGACCTGCTTCCCTATCACCAACAGAAATGGCAAGTGTCTTCAGATCATACTATAGTTGTGGTAGATGCCTTGAAATTGCATCTTCCCTCAACGTTTCCTCAAAATTATGATGATTTATTAGACCAGCTGCTAGATCACGCTCTAGATTAGCCAGTCGACTATATGAGCTTCTTCAGTAACACCATATTACTTACATATAGAGTTCATGACTGGGGCTCTTCCCTTACCTCCAGCCCTCTGACTCGGCTCTGCTCATCTTATAGAGAAACCCAGGACAGGGTTAAAGACCTGCTGGTAAAGGAGAAAGTCACACCCCAGGTGTGCAGCTCAAGAAGGTGTTAATTGGGAACCAGGTGAGCTGGTAGTAGAGGCCCAGGGAGGTTGCATTTGTTATTTTATTTTGTATTTTTAACTGTGGCTTGGTGGTTGTCAGAATAGCATCAGCCCTTCTCCTGGTGGAGACAGGCTGAGTGTCTCCTTCTGCAATGCTTCCCTGTGGAAAATTCTACTGCAGTGGTCTTGGGGCAGACCCTGAATTCTAGTTCAATATGTGTCATTTGCTTATTTGTTCTTAAACTTCACTGAGCACTTTCTGTGGGCCACACCTTTTGCGGAGCAGGCCTCATAATAGCTTCACAAGGAAGGTGCTCTTATTATTTATATTTTTACATGTGAAGTAACAGAGGGAGCCTCAGCAGGGCAAGTAACTCGCCTAAATCCATATCAACAGCAAGTGGTAGGGTGGGATTTGAACTTGGTCAGGTTCTTCCAAAAGTTTCTTCCCTTGAACTTTTGATTTCCTTTTTTGTAATTGTATTGGTGGTTGTTTTGATTCAATAAAACATTGTTTCCCCCTGTGGTACTGGAGATGGAACCTAGGGCCTTCACACTGAGCTACAGCCTCTGCTCTTTTTTCTTAAGACAGGCTCTTGCTAAATTGCTAGGTTGCCCAGGCCAAGTTCGAACTTTTGATCCACCTGCCTCAGGCTCCTAGAGTGCTGGGATTACAGGCATGTACCACCATGCCTGGCTAGAATTTTCTTAATTTTAAAGTGGTAGCACATCTTAGATCCATTGGCTGATAGGCAGACTGAGCAAAAAAGCAGCCTTGAGGCTCATGATCAGGTAGCATGTGAAATGCTGAGTTCTTAGAATTGCAAGCCCCTGGAGTGGAAGATATCCTTCATCCTTAATCCCACCCAAAGCTTGTTGCTCTATGTAATCACAGAGGCTGGCATCAGACAGGTCTTGCGTATCGGGTTTTGGAGGAGTGCTGAGGTCAGGAGAGAAAATTATCTTCTTACATTGATGCACAGGTCATACAACTCCTGCACACATATCCCTGAATTTTCAGTTAAAAGGTGAGGAGAATAAAATTCACCTTTGTTCTGTTTGGCTAAATTCAACTTCAAGTCTTCCATTATTGGGCCGGTGAGATGGCTCAGCGGCATAAGCGCCTGCCTTGCAAGCGCGAGGGCCCGATTTCGACTCCCGGATCCCACATACGAAAAAGGGGCCGGTGATATCGCTCAGTGGCACAGGTGCCTGTTGGCACGTGAGGTCCTGAGGTCGACCCCCCGGTACCCACAAAAAAAAAAAGTCTTCCATTATTATAACTTCGAGAGAAGTGGATGATTTTAATCTGGGACACTGTAAGCCCGGTTGGCTTGCCATCAGAATTGCTCCATGCCAGGTCTGGGTCTAGCTCCTCTTCTGGCTACTTTCTGCCACCCAGAAAGGTCATCGCTCAGTTACAGCCACTCCACAAGGCACACAGCCTTTGTCACCATCTGTTTATATCCCAAAGAAAGATTTGATATTGCAAAACACTGAAACTTAGAGTAATTGGAGCAAGGAAAAATCCATTCCTTGTTTTATATCAAGTTGTCATAATCCAAAGGCAAGCTCCAACCTTAATAACAAACACCCAGTGTTATGACATTTTACCTTTTCCAACTATTTATGTAGGCACAAATATTGTGTTTAAATTTTAAACTATACAGTTAACATAA
Organism: Erethizon dorsatum; assembly: GCA_028451465.1. Classification (NCBI taxonomy): domain Eukaryota; kingdom Metazoa; phylum Chordata; class Mammalia; order Rodentia; family Erethizontidae; genus Erethizon; species Erethizon dorsatum. The sequence continues at coordinate 45,362,032 of CM051825.1, forward strand.
AACAGTACACTTACTTAAATATAGTAAAAATAAAGTTAGTTATGCCAATTTTGTCTCTCTCCTAGGCCTTATTCTTTAAATAGATCATTCGTTCAACAAATGTCTGTTGCATGCTCAGTGTCAGACACCGGGCTTGGCACAGCATACCTCAAAGTGAACCAGAATCGATCCTCGTGCTCTGAGCATGCATGAAAACCAGGAGGGAAACAGTGGGGGCCCCTCTTCCATCCCCTGTGCTTTTCCATCTCTCATACCAAAGAGATACCAAAATTATCTGCATTCTAGCCGGGGATATAGCTCAGCAGCGCAGTGCCTGCCTGGCAAGTGCAAGGCCCTGAGTTCGATTTCCAGTACCAAAACAATAACAACAACAACAACAACAAAATTATCTGTACTCTTTTTTTCTTTCTCCACCAAGCCCTGTGCCCCCAGATCCATCTGTCAGGACATCTATAAGCTGCAGGCCTTCAAATATCCCACAGTAAAGCCCAATTCACATTTGAAGTATCATTTTTCAGTAGTTTAATGAACTTAGGCTGTGACACACACAAAGGACAGTGGTGGAGAAAACAGTATTTCACAGTCACCCAAAGAAAGATAAAGTGTGTGATGCTCAGGGACTGGCTTCCTGACTCTCCATCCCACACTTAGACAGCAATTGGATTTTAACAAGGAGTGGGGTTTGTGGTTTGAGAACTATGGTGTTTTTATTGCCTTGGGTCATATTTGAAATATTTGCAGTTATTGAAAATAGTGTAATGTTATTTTTTCCCTTGTCTTCAAAACAAACCCAGCAAGATTTTATAAGTCATAATAACAAGCATAAAATTGGGACATTGGAAAACCTATGGGCAGAGCTTTGGAAAATCTGTTCTCCTTCAGGACAAATTTTTGGATCTTGGTGTGGAGGGCCATGAGTGTCTTCGGGACTCACCTGACCTTGAGTGACTTGGGGGCCTTGAAGGAAGGGGAATGGACTCCAGGAAGAACAGAGTTGGCATTTCCAGCCCAACTCTTCTCCAAAGCCAGGATGCAAGTGTTCAGGGGCTTAGGGATTTTCCTTCTAGACAAGATGGCCTCTGTTTTATACTGGAAATGCCTTTGAAAGAAAAATAGTAATGCAGATAAAGATATTTATTTAATACACCAATTCCCAAAACCCATTCCCCAGGAAATCTGTCCTGTGACCCTCCCTGTCTGGGGCCTCTCCCTGCCAAGGGCCTCAGGTGGGGCACACGCTGAGACATCTGGCCTTAGAAACAAGGGTATTGCTTTCTGCTTATTATAAAGATTGGTAGAAAAATGAAGGGCAATCAGTCTTTGCTCAGAAGGAAATATGTTTACATATATAATGGTAACCATATAATAAAATTAATATTTCTTTAGTATCTCCTAGGCCATACTTCAGTTAGTCCTATGAAATGTATGCTATTATTATTCTGGTTTTATTGATGGAGAAAACTGATGTACAGAGAGGTGAAATAACTTGTGCAAGGTTGCACAAGGAGGCATGTGGCTGGGGTTAAGATCTCACTGCTGGCTCTAGGTCAGGGGTGCACATTCCTGGATGTTGCTATTCCCTGCCCGGGTTTGTCTCTCAAGTCTGGGCTTAAATAAACCCACTCTCAGGTATTAGAAATCCTGAAATCCTGATGGGAAAGGAAGCATAGTATTTGATAGTTTTCCTCTGATTTTTCGTGTTAAAAAATATGACTCTCAGATGTATTTGGAACACAAAAAAAGAGCAAATAAACCAAAAATAATGAAAACATATTCTCCCATTTTAACTGTACTTCATCTCCCCTTAAAAAGCAAAAGAGTAAAGGAAAAGAAAAGAAAAGAAAAAATGCCCTTGATTTGTGCCTACTTTTTGAGATTATCTTCTCCAACTTTTAACTTCCCAGTTTTAGGATGGCAAGAGAAAGAAGATGAAGAGACAATGAAAAAGTGCTTTCAAAGCTGCACCGGAAGCAGCAGAACTCAGCAAGATGCACACTGCTGGGGCCCAGCCTGCGGGGCCTGGGCTGGAGGGTGGGAGCTGGGGCCTGGGGAGAAGTGCGGAGGAACGCCTTAGCATCCTGCGTCCTGGGATAAAAGGCCAGAGAAGAAAGGAGCCTCTCAATGAATGGTGTTCAGAATGGGCTGGAAACATGGGAAATGGGCCCTCTCCATGAAAAGCTGAAAAAGTGCCTGTTTTGTTAATTCCCTCCCTGTGAGCCCCCCCTCCCTTGACCCTTCCCCAGCTCATCTCGCTGGGCCCAGAGAAAAGGCTTCTTGTGTAACCCCATCTGCCTGCTGCGCATCCCCTTCCTTTTATCTCTGCCCAGGCCTGGCAGTTGGGCTGGGGTTTCAGCTGCCAGAAATTTTGGTTTCACATAAAATATTCCCAAGATGGGCATCTGAGAAATGTCAGTTACATCAAAATTGCCTTCTCTAACAAAGATGCCAGAAAAGCTCTTTCCTTAGTAAGGTTGGGAAATAATTCTCTTTTCAAGACCATGCCAATACAAATTCACATCCACATTTGGGAGGGTCTGATTTAAAGGGACAGGGAACCACTTTGGTTTTACACCAGAAAGAGATCTGATTTTAAATTTAATGATGGAAAAGTTGTGCTTCATGTGAGTATGAATGTTGCACTGTAACCGTCTCCTGAAGAGGGTTTGTGCCTAAGGCTGGACAGGGAAGTTTTGGAAGATGTTAAAAAAATTACCAATGGATGACAGCTGGTATGGCTGACAAAGTCACGATGATGGGGATGGAGGTAAGAGGGTAGAGAATAGGAAGAAGAATTTCATAGAGACAGTTTGTGGATCCACAAGAAACAAAGGTGGCGGAACTCTCTGAGGTAGAAGGTTGGGCCACTTCCCATAGTTCCTTAGGATACGCAGAAGATAAACATTGAGCAAACCATCAGAAGTGGTAGAGGGAGCTGGTACAGCATTTGTTACCTAATTAGCTCCAGTGTCCAGAGTTGTTCTTTGTTAGGCTGACACTTGTCTAGGGGTGGAGGTGGAGGGTGGAGGTTGGGAGAAGTTGAGAAGCTGAGGCAGTGGAGGGTGATGTTGAAGAGATCAGGGTGGAGGTAAAGTAAACAGCAAATCCACTGCTATGGCCCGTGTGACCATCCTAAAACTGTAACCTCAGATTTAGAGCTGGGCGCAAAGGACCCCTTAATCTTTGAAACCCTGGCCACGCCTCTCTATCCCTATTTTTCTCTCCCTCTGTGAAGAATAAGCAAACACCTCTAGTCAGCCTGCTTTCCCTTTTGGTACCAGTTGGAGGCCCTAGGCCAGAGAGGACTTTCCAAGATAGAAACAAGAACCAACACTCTGGCTAAGCCTTCTACCGTGAATGCCTGTTGTCCTAGGAGAAAGAAGCAGTCCTCCCCATGGCCCAAGCGTGGGGTGACGCTTTGAATAATCAACCAAAGCACGTCTTTGAAAATGAAGGTGGGTGCAGTTAAAGTCACTCCAGGGCAACAGAATCTGCCCCAGGAAAATCAAGACAACTTGTCATGGATCCAGGAGGCCCTTTTGGATCTGGTCCCTGCCTACCATCTCTGCCTCGCTTATCTCCCTTTTCCCTGGGCTCCATCCATGCTGGACTCCCTTTGTTCCTTGTGCTAGTCCCACTCCAGGGCCTTGGCACATCCTGCTCTCTCTGCCAGGCTCACTCTCACTCACCCACTTCACATGACAGTGCCTTTTGGTCTTTCCTGCAGAGTCCTGCTCCACCCTAGGAAGGCCTCTGTGTTTTATGGTTCTATGGACCAGGTGAGGATAGGCAATATATGTACCCACTGCTGAGTAATATGAATGAGCATGCAAATGAACAACTGAATGGATGAATAAATGATAATCTCTCTTTGTCCTAGTCAGCTTGGGCTGCACAGTATAACAAAACCCCATAGACATGGGTTTATTTTCTTACAGTTCTGGAGGCCAGATATCTGAGATCAGGGTACTAACATGGGAGAGAGAGAGAGACAGAGAAAAAGAGAGAGAGACAGAGAGAGACAGAGACAGAGAGATGGAGACAGAGACAGAAACACAGAAACAGAAACAGAAACGGAAAATATGAATATTTTTCTGCTGCCTCTTCTTACAAGGGCACTGGTCCCAACATGAGGACCCCATCCTCATGATCTCTTCTAAACCTAATTACTACCCAAGGGCTCTATCTCCAAACGCCATCCAAACACCATCACATTGGGGGCTACGGCTTCAGCAGAAGAATTTTTGGAGGGACACAATTCAGTCCATGACACTCTTTGATTCTCCAAATTAACTATATGTTAAATTTGCTTACTGAGTCATATGTTATAGTGTAGATTGTTTATCAAATCATTCTCGTAATTTCCAAATCATAGACTATTTATTTTTAAATAATTATAGATTCACAGAAAGTTGCAAAAATAATAGAGAGAGAGGCTCTATGTTCCCTTCACCCCATTTCCTGCATTTTACATAACTTAGTACAATATCAAAACCAGGGCATCAGTGTTGGTATAATCCACACACTTGGTTTGAATTTCACCAGTTTTAGCTCTACTTTATATTTATGTTATTGTGTGTTTTTGTGTTGTGCTTGTAGTTCTACACAGTTATATCACATGTATAGATTTGTGCATCCATCACAATCAAGATCCAGGATTGAGCTGGTCATGATGGTGCATGCCTGTAATCCCAGCACTCTGGGAGGCAGAGGCAGGAGGATCATAAATTTAAGCCGGGCCTAGGCAATTTAGTAAGACCCTGCCTCAATATAAAAATAAAGGATGGGGATGTAGCTCAGTGGTAAGGTTCTGAATTCAATCCCCATACTGCAAAAACAAAAACAAAATCAGGAACAAAGACCCAGGATTGTTCCATCACCCCAAAGATCCCCTGAGCTACCCCTTCATGGCAAGACTCACCCATCTCCTCCCACTCTATTCTTAAGCCCAGGAACCACCCTTTTGTTTTCCATCTCTGCAGTTTTGGGAGGGAGCTGCAGCTTCCCTCCAGGGTCTGCTCCAGGCCTCACTGTTCCCTCTGTGGCCAGCTCTGGGTGATATTAGAAAAAAAACTTATACCACTCACCAACTAATACAGAAATATTTCAACATATTAACCATCTCTGTCTGTGCTGACATGTACTCATTAAATAGCAGCCCCATAGAGAACTTTGTATTTCAAACAGGCTTCATCTTTCAAATGACACATTCAGTTTCTGTCCTTGAATCTTTTTGAAGTCAAGGTCCTTGTTGTACACATCATATCTTTGGCAACCTGCTCAGCAACAGCACACAGTAGGCTAAGAGCACTTTTGCTGAATGAAGAAGTGAAGAAGTAGGAGCCTCTTTTGTGGATGGCTTGTTGAATCTAAACTGATTTCTCTCTCTCTCTCTCTGGTGTGTATATATATATATTTTTTTTTCTTTTCTTTTTTTTTTTTTTTTTTTTTTGGTGGTGGTGTTGGGGCTCAAACTCAGGGCCTTACACATGCTAAGCATGTGCTCTACCACTGAGCTACATCCTCAGCCCAAACTGATATCTTTTTAAAAAAGATTATTCATTTCTTTCCCCAGAGATGGTTTTCCCTCAAATTCCTTTCTTTCTTGCTTTCTTTCCTTTTTCTCTTTCTTTCTCTCTCTCTCTTTCTTTCTTTCTCTTTCTTTCTTTCTTTCTTTCTTTCTTTCTTTCTTTCTTTCTTTCTTTCTTTCTTTCTTTCTTTCTTTCTTTCTTTCTTTCTTTCTTCCCTACCTTCCTTCCTTCTTTCCCTCTCTCTGTCTCTCTGTCTCTCTCTCTCTCTTTATCAAGGAAGGGGGAATGTGTCAGCTGCTGCTAGCCTAAATGGCCTGGTTATGGTCTTCACCTTGTCTCCTGCCTTCATGACTATGTTGAAATAAGCACAGGGAATTATGTAAATTGGCAATAGACTCCAGCAGTTGGGATAGGGGAAGGATGCATATTTGCTTATCCAATTTTCTGCTCCTCTACCAAGCAAACACATAGAGCTCTGACCTTCCATATATTTTTCATGCATGTTGAAGGTAAGTGTTCCAACAAGTTGGGGTCCCTCCCTGCCCCATTCCATCTGAAGCAGGCTGTGGTTCTGAGGCAGAGACTAAACAACCTCCAGTGGCATGAGGCTTTCTCAGAAAGTGCTGGATTCCTACCCCCTTGAGTTGTTAGATCTGAAAGTCTTCCCTGACTTTTGGAGCTGGATTAGGCAAAACATCTGGCATCTAGCACCCTGTGTTTACCTTGCAAGGCAGTGACTATGCTGAGCTGGAACTGACTGCTTTCTGGTCTGTCATCCCCATTAGATTATAAACTCAAGGAAGACTAGGGTCATATCTGTCTTCTTAACCACACTGGTTAAGCATAATGCTTAATTAGGGTAGGACCTTAGTATGCATTTATTAAACAGATGAATGAATGAATAAATGATCAGAAATATATAAAATTATTAATCAGAGCTTTGTGACAGTCAAAAAGTCATCTGGACTTGTGACACCGTATGTTCTGGTCCTTAGTACAAGAATAACCCCAAACCATTGTCATGCATCCTATGACTCAGTGGTTCTCTGAGTGTGTACTAGAATCACCTGGAAGATTTGTTGTTTGTCCAGGACAGGGCCCCAGACTTTCATTTCCAACAAGCATGTGCGACATATTGATATTGCTGGTACAAGACCTCATTTTGTGAACCACTTTGATGAAAGAAGGATTGTGCTAAAATTCTTTCTCCTTTACTTATATTTATACTGCAGGATTAAAAAAAAAAACACAAAAAACACTAGCACCACTGCTTATGATGTCAAATTAGCATTATTAAAATGTGATTTAAAGAACTTAAGAAGCTATCTCTCTAACCTTGTGAGAGATGACTGTTCTGGGCTTTTCATTAAAAAAGATAAAAGATATAGTGGATTCTATATTCGAAAGGCAGATGGAGGCAAGATACTGGGCTTTCCAGGGCAACCTGGCTTTGAATCTCACTTTGTCACTACTAGCAGAGAGCATGCACAATTTACTTGCTCTCTTAAGGTCTTTATAAGAGAATCTTTATAAGATGAAGATAGTAAAAGATTCTTTTCAGTGCTGGAAGAAACAAGAAAAAGCCAACAATTATCCTCTCCAAAGCAGAGATGAATTGGAATTGGATGAGTTGGTGAGCTGCCCATCGGGTGCCACTAGCAAATAACTTCACACCATGGCAAATCTCCTTGAAAGTGGACAGCAAGTATTACCAGTTCAGGGGATTTCCTAAAGTTGACAAAAATATGTTAGAGAACTATTTTCAAGTCCCTTAGAAACAAGGATCTAGTAGAATTAGGTAAATCTACAAATGAACAAGAGAAAATCCAGCAAGAGGTCATCACAGTTTTAAAAGATAATTATTTGGTTACCCAAAATAGTGCGTTTGCATAGCAAGGAATAGAGTGTTTTCTGAAGCTATTCAGCTCCTGAGTTTTAGATACTGAGGATTTTATTGGAAAGTTTATCTCAGTTTCTTTGGTTATTGAGCTTAGACAGTAAGAATTTGGCTAGAGAGTGATATTTATATAAGTAAAGTGAGTCTTTTATAGAATAGATGCTTAACGAATGACAGCTATAATAGAAAAACTGAATACAAAAGAATGTTACATGTATAAGATGGGTAAATAACATCTAGTTAATTACTTGAATACTCTTTATATGAGAACCTACAGGAAGCAAGTTATAAAGGGAAGGTAAGATCATGGTGATATGGAAAATATTCACCAATGACAAGACTGTTACAAAATCAGTTCCTACTCAAATCCTTCCTTGCTTAGCATCTGTTTTGTTCACTATGTGACAGTGTTGGTTGCCCTCTCTTGTGGATGTCCACCTAGCAAACAATCTAACACATGAAAAATCTCCTTGAAAGTAGACAGCAAATCTTATCAATGCTCAGTGTTTCATGAAACCTACAAAAAGATTTTGGAGAACTATTTTCAAGTCACATAGAAACAGGGATGCAGTAGAATTAAGTTCACAAATGAAGAAGAAAAAATCCAGAAAGATGAGGTTATCACAATTTCAAAAGATAATTGTTTGGCTGCCCAAGGATTGAGAGAGACTTTGAGAAAAGCTATGAAGCCCTGAAATAATTTTGCACATTTGACTTGTGGTAAAACTGCAGAAGTCAAACAGAAAGGGATCATACTGTATCATTTTATCACTGGTTTTGTCAGAAAAATTAACAACTACAATTCTTCCTTTTTATAAGAATTATAAATTATAATTAATTATAAATAATTATAGATTAGATATAGATTATAAATAGTCTTTATAATTATGACCCAAAGAGAAGGTTGGCAAACTATAGCTTAAAGCCCAACTCTAGCCAACCAGCTGTTAAATCATTACTGGAACACAGCTATACTCACTCATTCCTTATTATTAATGTTTGTGTGTATATTACAGTGGCAGCCTGGAGTGGTAGGAGCGGAGACCTCTTTGCTCACAAAACCAAAAATATTTCCGATCTGGTCCTTTCAGAAGCTTGCTGACTCCTGACCTAGTTTTTTTTTTTTTTTTTTTTTTAATAAACTTTTCCTCTTTATTTTTACATATATATATATTTGTAGTGAAAACATCCTCCTTCACTACTTACAGTGACATTTTGATTTCTACTTTACGTTGACTTATTTTAGATGATGGCTGTCTCTTACCTTTTCCCAAAGTATTTTTAGTGTATGAGGCATCCTTATAATTCAGGACAAAACATGACAGTTCATAAAGATGACTGACTACTGGTCCCCAGTGTAAGAGCCCATGCCTTTGGGGTGAATCTTGCACTGCGACTTACTAGTTGTGAGTATCCAGCATGTTCATTAACTTCTCTGGATCTGAGGCTTCTCCCCATCAGTGGGGGGTAAGGATATCAGCTGTGTCCAGTCAGCAAGCTAAAACAAGATAAGGCCAGGTTCCTGCGCCTCTCCTGGTACACACAAGGTACCCACATGATGAGAGCTGTTGTCGTTTCTCTGTGCTACAAATGGTGTAGAGCGCAGTTTACACAGATGGGTTCTGAGCTCCAAGTTCCTCCAGCGTCCTCCCTGTGTTATTTGCTTTTTCTAGCATTATGGTTTGAAAATACCTTGCTGGGAGCAGAGGCAAACCCTTTACCAAATCGACCAGGCTGCACAGTCTAAAAAGTAAGGGACTGCTTAGGAACTGATCTTTGCTTTTTGTGGCATTTCCTGTAGTCAAGGGATGTCTCAGGCAACAGCAGAGATAAGGAAACTTCACGGTGATGGACTCAGGGAGATGCAGCTCAACACAGCTCATATGATCTCAAGAGTGTGGTATTTTCTTTTTTCTTTTCTTTTTTTTTTTAATCAGGAAAAGAAGACAGTGGGATGGCAGTGATGGGAATGAGGGTGTCAGTCAGCAGGCTAGCGCACTGGTGAGGGACAATGCAGGCCTTGCCCTAGCTCATAATCCTCACAGGACCAATCCTCCTTCAGTTCTCAATTGGCCCCCATGATCCCACCCGCTTGAATTCATGCCTTTGTTCATTCCCCTGCTCTGCCCTTGGGTATGGCTGCACCTAGTAACTTGTTTCTAACCAATGGAACGGGCAAAGTTGATAGGATGCCACTTCTGTAATTAGGTCATGAAAGCGGTGCTGAGTGTGGTGGCACACACCTGGAATCCCACCATCTGGGAGGCTGAGGTAGAAGGATCACAAATTTGAGCCCAGCTTGGGCAATTTAATGATTTAGTGAAACCCAGTCTCAAAAAATAAGAAAGGTCCCAGGATGTAGCTCAATGTGAAGACCCTGGATTCAATCCCCAGTACCGATAAAGAAAACAAAGTATTGAACTTCCATCTGTCTTGCTAACAGATTCTCTCTGTTGCTGTTTTAGTGTGTACATTTCATGAAACAAACACCACCTGTGAGAGATCCAGGTGTCTGGGAACCATTTCTCTGGCCAGCAGCCGCCAGGGAACAGGCCTGCCATCCAATAACCTGCAAGGAGCTGAGTCCTGCCAACAACCATGTGAAGTGGGTGGGGAAGTGAGTCCTCTCCCAGTTCAGCCTTGGCTATGACTCCCGTCCTTCCAGACATCTTGATGGTAGCTTACAAAGGACCCTGAAGCAAAGGGCCTGCTCAGATGCCTGACCCCCAGAAACTGAGAGATAATAGATATGTGTTATTTTAAGCCTCTAAGCTTTGGGGTAAGTTGTTACACAGCAATTGATAGCTCGTGCAGATTTCTTCCTTAAAATTGACTTGGGGTGTGTGGCTCAGTAGTAGAGCACCTGGGGTTGGATCACCAGTACTGTGGGGGGTGGGGGGAGAGAGAGAGAGAAAAAGGAGGAGGAGAAGGAGGAATAAGAAGAAAAGAGGAAAGAGGAGAAGAGGAAGGAGAAGAAGAGGAAGAGGAAGAGGAAGAAGAAGAGGAAAGGGAAGGGGAGGGGAGGGGAGAGGAGAGGAGAGACTTGTATTTTTCCTTGCAGTAGTTATACTGTTAGTAACCTGGCTTTCCCTCTGTTATTCTTCATCTAACACGTGCTCTATCTCAGGACACACCACTGATAGACTGATCTGTCTATAGCACACCTCTGATTCGATTCCTCCCCCATTAAGCCTTCCTAGTCTTTCCCTGACTGAAGGATAGGAGTTCAGCTTTTTCATCCAGCATTCAAGGCTCACTTTGATATCTGTCCTGTACCAGCTGCTACAACACCAATTAGCACACGCCACTCTTGTGCTTGTAACAGCCTCTGTTGGATTCCAGCTGCCAAACAGATTCAACATGCTTTCTCCAGTGCGACAATCAAGGCTTGCCATGATCTGTCACCTCCTCCCTTTCTGCATCCCACTCAGCGTTTCAGCAACACAGCACAGTGTCGGGTGCTCCCTCACTCTCGGGTGGCACTGTCTCCTGCCTCCCTCACCCAGCTTTAGGATGTGTGTTTCTCTCAGCCTCCATTGCTGTCTCTTTCTTTCGATCTCCAAATCCCCTTCTCTGGAAAAGTCGTACTTCAGGGTCTGCTCAGATCATCTGAGTAACAAAAGGGGAAAAGAAGCTACAACACTCATTTGCTTGGATCTGCATAGTCTGTCTCTGGAAGGATCCAGAAGAAAACTGCATCGGTTGTCTCTGGGGAAGGGGCTTTGGGTGGGCATGGGAGATAGAGTTTGGGAGGGAGAATATTCATTGTAAAGCGTTTTGTGTGTTTGTAATTTTGTAGCATATGAATATATTTACCCATGCAGACCTTAAATAGAAGAGTTATAACAAAGGAAAAAAAGTTAATTTCTTAACCCACCCTGTCTTAATCTGCCCTTTGCCCTCCTCTGACTTTCTTTTGCGGAGCTGATTGTGTGGTGGCTTGTTCATGTCTATCAACCTTTCTTGTTTCTGAGGTCTGAGAACTCAGGGATCAGCCCTTATTTACCCCTTATCTCCTGTTCCCTGTTGTCTATTACAGTGCCTGATACTTCATAGGCCCCCAAATATCTGAGGAATAAAAACAAATAGACTTCCAAATGTATTTCCCACTCTCCCAGCCTTGCCCATGTGTGCTGGACTTTCCTGCCCCTGGGCCTTAGTTCTTACAGTTCCTTCTGCCTGAATTTCCCTTTCCTCCCTCATGGTGTATCTGAAGTTTCCTCATCTCTTAAAGCACAGCCCTCACTCACCTCAGGAAGTCATCTGCTCCTTGGATTTTCCATAGATTCCTGAAGATTTTATTACTTTATGCTTTGTTTCAGGGGTTGACCGACAGCAGCCCATGGGCCAGATGTGACCTATTGCCTGTTTCTCTACACGAAGATGTCCGCTGCCTTCCCTTACAATGGCAGAGTGGAGTCCTTGACAGGGCCCCCTAAAGCCTGCAAAGCGAAACATATTTACAACCTGATCTTTTACAGAAAAAGGGTTCACTCTTGATTTACATTGTAGTTACGCCTATTTAGTATTCTCTCTAAGACACAAACTTGGACTCAAACTGTTGGAGCCAGCCCAACTCATGGCTCTGGCTAAAGAGGCTCCTCACCTTCCCTCAGAAGCTCCTGAGCCCTGTCCCCGGGAGCATCGTCCTCTTCCCAGAGTCCCTGGCTCCTTTCCTGCCTGGGGCTTCAGCCTGCTGTGTGGTTTCTGCTAGTTCTCCCAGTCACATCCCTTCTTAGAGGGGCTTTCCTCACTACCTTCTCGATTTAGATAGCATTGCTAGTCTGTGTTCTACCACCAATGTATTCCCACATGGTGCACACTGCAAGCCATAATTTATGGTATTTATTTACGTGTGCCTCTCTCCCACCACACTGTGAGTTCCTTGAAGGCAGGGATTGTATTTGTCTAGTTTCCTACTGTATTTGCAGTGCCTTGAACATCTTGTCGTACAGTGAGTAAATACTGTAGGAAACACTGCTGTTTCACTAAGCACATGGATAGATGACTAGAATCTGTCTCCATAAGAGTGACTAGCTGAGTGTTTAACAGACACTCAAAACCATGTGTTGAATGAATTAATAATGTCAGAGTGGACACTTAATCATGATAATACTGATAGATGAAAGTAACTCATTGCATAGTTCTTCCAACTCTTTAATATTAGGCTCATGGAAAAGAATAGCTTCCTTCGGCTCCATTTAAATTATTCAGGATAAAGGAAAGGAAGTCAGCTCTCAAGGGATGAGAGAGAGAGAGAGAGAGAAAGAGAGAGAGAGAGAGAGAGAGAGAGAGAGAGAGAGAGAGAGAGAGAGAGAGAGAGAGAGAGAGAGGCGTGATTCACCCACCCGCAGGTCTGACTCCAGTCAAGCTGCTGTCCACAGACCAGGGAACCTCGGGGAATGGACTAGCTCTTTGGGACTCTGCAAATATGCTGCTAGTGGACTGTGAAATCTATTTTTTCAGAAGTTACTTACTTAATATGTTCTTTTTTTTTTTTTTTGTGGGTACCGGGGTGTCGACCTCAGGACCTCGCACGCCAACAGGCGTCCGTGCCGCTGAGCGATATCACCGGCCCCTTTTTCGTATGTGGGATCCGGGAGTCAAACTCGGGCCCTCACGCTTGCAAGGCAGGCGCTTATGCCGCTGAGCCATCTCACCGGCCCAACTTAATATGTTCTTTAAAGTAATACTGTTTTGCATTACAAAATTGAGGGATGCACTGCAAAGAACTTAAAAACTAAAGAAAATGTGAATAAGAAAGTAAAAATCTCAAACCTACCCTCATGATTGTCTATTTTTTCTTACTTGTATGTATTTTAGGCTTTCTTCTTTCTCCCTTCCTTCCTCCCTCTTTCTTTCTAACACATTTGAGACTCATTTAGCATTATATCCTGAACATTATCTTGTAACATTAAAGTTTTTTTTATAATGACTTTTTAAAGGACTGTATAATATTCCAGGAAATTTACTCAATCTCTCATCCAGTTGTTTTTTGTTTATTGCTACTATCACCCTATTATTATCTAGTATACAATTCTGTAGTGAACATATTTGGCAACTTACATTTCCTTTAACTAGATTTATAAAAGTAGAATTATTCGGTAAAAAATGTAACAATTTTACAATATGGTTAATGAGTAAGGGTTAACTTTGTGGGACTGATAAAGATTCACAGATGGAACCTCATGTCTATATCACCATGAACTTTCACCAATAACATTAGTATCACATTGTAATTTTAATTAGGAAGAATCAGTTAAAATATTTATCATTTATATTTTTCTTTTTAAGATAAATCTATTTTTCCTATCCATCTTTGTGTGTAACTTAAATATTTTAGAATTCATTTTTTGGTTTTGTTTTCTTTTTTTAAGACAGGCTCTTGCCATGTGGTTCAGGCTTGCTTTGAACTCGCTATGTAGCCCAGGCTGGCTCGAACTCATGGCGATCCTCCTGTTTCAGCCTCTGGAGTGCTGAGATTACAAGCATGTGCTACCATGCCTGGCTTCAATTCAGTTATTGAGATCTTTGTTGTTGTTTTTACTTCTAACTAAAAGTAATTTTTAAAGTATAATATACAAAGTCACTTGATATAAATAATCAGGCAGTAATAAATATAAAAATGAAAATGTTGAACATTAACTGTTCACTTACCCTGAGCCAATCTAATGAGTCATTCTAACTTTTCTGAACACTGAGAATGGAAACAAAAGAATGGATGTGAGAAGCCTAAATCTAGGTCAAAGACCACCTGATGGTTGTGGTACAAGAAGAAAATGTAGCAAAATCACCCGGGGCTGTGCTTGGGGTGTCAGTTGGGAATTTTCTTCCTGGGCCTTACCCTCACTTGGGAGGTCAGAACCACTCGCTGGCAAGGGCCAGGGATCTGCATAATAATAAGGCTCCTGGAATTTAAGGGTCCCTCAAGCTTTCCTCCTCACACTTATTTATTCTTGCTTTACCCACCATCTGCAGGGGGTCGGGAAGGCATGCACATACCCAGTGAGATGCCTGCTGTTCTAACAGCATTGTGGCCAGGGGGAGTTACGTAGGGCTAATTTTCCCTCTTTGGATATGAGATCTTGACTATAACCAGGGAGAGGCCATGCATCCTAGGAATCCAAGAGTAATCAATACAATACCCAGGGGAGAATCTTTAACCTGAGAATTTATGAAGTTGACCGGGCCTTGTTTCCTGCCAATGGGTAAAGGTGGTCCCAACTTGGGGGGTGAAGGAACACTGGGGGTGGGGGTGAGGTGTAGTGTCATGGGTCCTAGAGGGAAAAAAAGGTGGGGACAGTGTCCCCTGGATGGGCAATGGAACATTTGCATATAAAACAGGGGGTTAAGCCCACAGAAATCCTGTGAAATAGTCAATGCTGAGGAAGCGTCTTTTTTTGTAGCGTTCTTCAGATACTGCTCACATGGCTCTGACCATGTTATTGACAAATTATTCCTAAATTGAGGGCTAAAGTATTTCACTGTAATGCTAAAAAGTTGTATAAAAATGTTGGGTAATTTCTAGTACATTCTGATGCTGTGAAATAAAAATGGTTTTAGTAACTTTTAAAAATTATCTAGGGGAAGCTGAATATCACAGGGATTTGACAACATTACTCCTTTTTCTGTTTCCATTCTACTGCTTGCACAGAGTTCACCATGATATAATATATTTTAGTACTTGAGAAGCTTTTTATTGATCACTAGCTAATTTTATATCTTCAAAATTTTCTATGAATGTGACGTTCTAGATGTTAAAGTCATTTTGTCCACGTTGTTATTACTTGAACTTGACTGTTCAGAACAACACAAGCATTATTAACTTTGGTAAATAATTGTGAGGCACGAGGAGTAAAACTTCTGGAAGTGTAAATCTTAAATAAGAGAAAGGAACTTTCTGTCTAATTAACTCCTGAATATTTCTCACTGTCCAAATGAGACAGGGTTCAACTTTTTTTTTTCTTTTGCTTTAATCATAACTGGAAGGACTGAAAATTTTTGTTCACATAAGTTGACAGGAATACACAGAGTTTTGCTATAGCAACATCACTCAATTCTTTAAACTTCCAAGGCATTTGCCAAAAATCAGGTGGTGATCTATCATCAAAAATTATTTTTAAGGCTCTACCAGCTGACGACGCCATCAGATCTGCCATCAATTTTGTTGAAAGCAAAGAATTGAAAACGAGTTGACTTACAAAGGGATTTGTAACACAATCATTGGGCTCCTTCACTTTCTCAACACTAAAACAGCTAGATTTTGAATCACTTCTTTGTTTAGAAGCCTGGATTTTTTTTACCCTGGGGCAGCGCAGCACACAAGCCAAGGAGGAGTGAGAGGTGGCCCTTTCTTTTGTAGAAGAGGAAAAGTCAGCTGGGAATGGGGAAGGGGAATGGGAGAGGCTCAGGGAGGCCCGCAGCTCTGGGCCAGGCGCATACTTAGGGCTGCAGGTCTTGGCACCTGGAGGCTCTGGAAGGTGCCTGCAGGCTTGTCCTCATACAGAATGGCTCTAGGAGCACCTAGGGACTGGCTGATCCTCTAAAATTACTCCTTGAAAAATCAACTAATAACAAATGCTGGAGGGGCTGTGGGGAAAAAGGAACCCTTCTTCACTGTTGGTGGGAGTGTAGACTGGTACAGCCACTGTGGAAGTCAGTGTGGAGATTCCTCAAAAAACTAGGGTTGGAGGTCCCATTTGACCCAGCTATTCCCCTTCTGGGCATCTTCCCAGAAGAATTAAAAACATCGTACCACAGCGATATATGTGCACCCATGTTTATAGCAGCACAATTTGTAATAGCCAGATCTTGGAAACAACCCAAATGCCCATCAACTGAGGAATGGATAAGAAAGATGTGGTATTTTTATACAATGGAGTACTATTCAGCCATAAAGAAGGATAAACTGGAGACTTTTATAGGTAAATGGATGCACCTCGAGAAAATACTCATAAGTGAAATAAACCGGACGCACATGTGTAAGCATAGTATTGTCTCTCTAGTATGAGAAACTGAAAGAGTAAATAAGATCCAAAATGTACAATAGACACGGTGAATCAAAAAGAAACTGGTCAATAGGAAAGAGAGACTGGAATAGGGAAAAGAAAGAAGGGAAAGGGAAAAAAATTGTATTTATATATAAGATGGTTAAGATAGATACACTACCAATTTTACTTAGTTCATTGAAGAGTAAAGTTTGTGCCAATAATGTTTGGACAATTGAATGCTAATGTCTGGTATGCTGAATAACTAACTTAAAGATAATAATACGTAATGCATTAACCATTGTTACCCTCATATTATGTTGTTTTGAAAATTTGTTCTTTTTTTGATTTGTTTTGTTTTTTCTTCTCTTTAAAATTAAAAAAGAAAATTACTCCTTGAAGACTTTGCATGCCAAGAACTCCTTTCGAAATCTTTAAGGCAACTACCAAAGAAATAATAGATTTAAGCAAGAATCATGGATGAGGGGATATAACTGGAAGATAAAATTTGGTGAGGAACAGGACAGTTACAAAGCTTCAAAGGATGTGCCCACGAAACATTAATTAATTACTCATTTAATTACCAAGTACAAAATACTTGCAAATCGACGGGCGGAACCTGGAAATCACTGTACATGGACACACATTGGGTCTCTACTGATAAGATACACTGAGCAAAACATAGCATCATCTATCTGATGTTATGTACTGCCTAAAAAGCGTAACCCAAATCCATTCTTGGGGAAATAATAGACAAACTGAAATTGAAGTATGTTCTGTCAAATATTGAAATTTCCAGGCCTTTAAGAAATTTCCAGGTCTCACCTGGCTATGGTAGTGCATGCCTGTAGTCTAGCACTCTGGGAGACTGAGGCAGGAGGATCACAATTTTGAGCATAGCCTCTGCAACTTGTTAGTGAGACTCTGTCTCAAAATAAAAAATAAAAAAAGGGCTGGGGATGTAGCCCAGCCCTGGGTTCAATTCCCCAGTTGAAAAAAAAAAAAAATTCCAGGTCTCAAAAGGCAAGGAAATACTGAAGAACTGTTCCAGATGGCAGGAAGCTGAAGAGATTTGACAGCTGAATGCAGCATGTGGCCAGGATTGGATCATGAATTTATATAGGGGATTACTGGGATAATTGGTAAATGCAAAAGAGGTCTGTGGATTAGAGGCATTATTGAATCAACATTTGAAGATTGTACTATGTTTGTTTGGGAGAGTGTTCTTGGTTTGAGGAAATGTACATTGAAATATTAAAGAAAAATTAACTGATGGTACGCCTACCAGTTTTAAACGGTTCAGGGAAAAAAATGCAAATATACATGTTGAGAGAGTGATAAGGGAAATAGGAAGAATCTGGGTAAAGGGTATGCAAAAGCTCATTGTACTGTTGTTAAAAATTTTCTGAAAGTTTGAAATTGTTTTACGATAAAACATTTAAACATCTTAATCTCCCAGAAGACTAGGATTCTGCAGTTTGAAGATCACTATTGGTTTTTTTTTGTTTGTTTGTTTGGAGCCCGGCAGACAGAGATGTAGACTTTAGGAGTCCAAAGCAGGTGTGGACAAACACAAACAAATATATGGTCTTGAGCATGTAATCGGTATGTGGGAGATTCTCCAAGAAAGAGATGCAGAGGAACTCCTTTTGGAGAAGAGTTTTTTTATTTATGTTTATGTAAGGGGTGGGTAAGGGAAGAAAAGTTGGGAAATGATGTTAAAGCTATAGCAGCAGATGGCCAAATGTGAGGCAAGTGGAAGATAGATATGTAAGGGTACTCCATGGCGTCTGATGCTTATCTTTAGCATTTTCCATTGAGTAAAATGATGATAAATCTTGTCCAGTGTAGCCAAAGGAATTATCTCTGTCTTGGTCAGAGATTCCCAGGGATCCCACTGCTAGATTCATCCCTGTGATCATGGAGAGATCCAGGCGACTTCCTTGCAAACCAGTAAAATACAGCAGAGGTGTTAGAATGTCACTTCTGTGGCCAGGTTCCAACCATAATATGATCTAATTTCTTACAGGCTTTTGCATGCTGTGATGTGCATTTCCTGATGCCCTTACTATAAAATGTTTGTCTTTAAATCTTTATCAAGACTTGATTTCTGTTATAGATTTTGCCCCCTCCGCTTGGAAAACGATCCCTATATTTGTGTCAACTTGTAATTCTGTTTCTAACTAGAGCCTCCTGTTTCTGTCCAGATTTCCTACTTAAATATTTTCCCTGTAGCAATGACCTAGAATGCTTACTATTCAGATAAGAGAAGGTAAATTGGTTTTATCTGATAAAGTAATTGGTAGGTAACAGCCTTCTTGAAGTTCTCCACTATAGAGGATTTTGAAGCCCTTTCTGGGCTCAGTGAGAGAGAGAGAGAGAGAGAGAGAGAGAGAGAGAGAGAGAGAGAGAGAGAGAGAGAGACGATTGGTTAATGATGTTTTCTGTGACCTCTAGAAGTGGGACCATAACGTGCTTCTTACGTGGGGCAAGCAGCCTCCATGGTGGTGCCCAGTGGTCCCCCCCTAGTATTCACCCCCCTCAGCATGGGCAGACCCCAGTGTCTGGAACCTATGGCATATAGCAAAGGTGATGGAACATCACTTCTGTGGTTAGGTTACAACAGATTGCTGAAGATGCTGTTTGTTGCTGGGTTTGATGGCGCAAGCTGCTGAACTGGGGTTGGCCTTCAGGCAACAGCCAACAAAGAATTGAAGCTCTCAGTGCTCAGAGCTTGAGGAATGGGATCCTGCCTTCAGGCGAGACTCTGGCCCTTGACTGCATGCAGCCAAGTCAGACTCCAAGGTAGAGGATCCAGCCAAGTAAGCTGTGTTTCTGTGGATTTCTGACACATAGAAAGTATGTGATGATAAATGTGTGTTTTAAACTGATACATTTTGGGATAATTTGTTTTATGGCAATAGATAACTATTATACCATATATTTACCATCCTTCTGTGTGTGTATGTTTAAGTGTGTGGTACTGGAGATTGAATTCAGGGCCTTGTGCATTCTGGGCATGGGCTCTACTGCTGAGCTATATCCTCAGCCCAGTATTTACCTATTTATCTTTTTTTTTTTTTTTTTGTACTAGGGACTGGGGACTGGGCTCCATCCCCAGCCCTTTTTATTTTGTATTTTTCATTTTGAGACAAGGTCTTGCTATGTCACTAAGTTTCCAAGGCTGAGCTCCAATATGAGATCCTTCTGCCTCAGTCTCCCAGGGTACTGGGATTATAGGTGTGCACCACTATTTCCAGCTCTGTACAGTATTTGCCTTTCTTAATCATTTTATGTAAATTACTCTGTAGCAGAAGAATAGTAGTAGCAACATCCTACACGAAGCAAGAAACTACAGCTGAGTGAAGGGAGGAGAGAGAGCTACATAAATCACCAAGACCAACTACAAGAACCAAGACAGAGTAGAGGCCATTCAGTGGAGAGGCAAACAGTTTTAGAGAATTCAGCTGCACTCAGCAGTATCAGTCACCTTTCCGTTGCTGGGTCAAAATACCTGATGCACACAACTTAAAGAAGGAAAGGTTTATTTTGGGTCATGGTTTCAGAGGTTTCAGTCCATGGTGGACTGGCTCCAAGACTGAAACATCATGTTAGAAGAGTGTGGTGGAGGAAAGCTCTCCACCTCATGGAAGCCAAGGAGCAGAGAGTAGAAAGATCTTGGAAAGAAGGGGCTAAGGATAAGATATGAGATGTGATTGAAAAATACAGTGTGTGTTTACAATTCCTTCTGGAAAAGACACATTTCCTACAGTAAAATTTCCTACAGTAAAAGACATATAGCCACTAATCTCCCTCAAAATACTCCCCCTCACTTTGAACACATTTATCCCATCATTCTTGTAACTTTCTGAAGCAGTTCTAGAAGTTCTTTTTCATGAATATCTTCAGTTGTGGTGCTGTGGCTGCCTTGATATCTTGAACTGATTAAAAATGTTCACCTTTCATAGTCATTTTGACCTTAGGGAAGATCCAGAAGTTACATGGTACCACATCTGGTGAATAAGGTAGATTGGGACATTTTGTAATGTTTTTAGAAGCCTGCTTTTCCTTTAGATGGCACTCAGCAGCAGTATTCACTGTATTTTTTTTTTTTAATCAGACCCTCTAAAGATACTCATGAAAAAGGACTTCCAGAAAGTGCTTCAAAAGGTGGCAATAACAGTGGGATAAGTGTGTGTGAAGTGGGGGTGTGTGTATTTGAGGGGGATTAATGGTACTGTGTCTTTATTTTTTTATGGGTACCGGGGGTCGAACTCAGGACCTTGCGCACCAGCAGGTGCCCGTGCTACTCAGCGATATCACCAGCCCTTTTCTCGTATGTGGGTTCCGGGAGTCAAACTCAGGACTTCGTGCTTGCCAGGCAGGCGCTTATGCCGCTGAGCTATCTCACCAGTCCCAAGTACTGTGTCTTTTACTATAATAAATTTAAAAATTTAAACATTCACCATATTTTCAATCACGCTTTGCTTACCCTTCAAAGGCATGCCCCAGTGACCCACCTCATTCAGTTAGGCCCACTTCCCCCAAAATCCATTGAGCTATGAATTCATCAATGGATTAATTCACTTGATGAACTTAGAGCCCTTATGATCCATTCATCTCCTCAAAATCCATCAGCTAAGCAACCAAGTCTTTAATACAATGAAGCTTTTGGTGCACATTTTGGATATCAACAATAACATTGGCCAACTTTGCCAACATTGGCCAACTATTTTGCCACTCAATTCAGTGTAGCTCATAACAGTCTGTACTTTTTTATTCTAGCACTTATATTAGTTCAACATGGTTCTTAGTTTAATTATCTTTCTTTTCCACCAGAACAAAAATTTGATAAGTTCAGGGATTCTGTCTCTTCCATTCATCATAATAGTGCCTCCACTTGGCATAGTGCCTGGTACATATTAGACTTCCAATAAGTATTCGTTGAATGAATAAGTGCTTTCAGTGAATGTCAATAAGTCACAAAGTATCGCCACACATTTTAGAAAAATAAGTACAAGAAATGGTCATGATGAAGATTTTTTAGTGCTTAAAGGGAGCAAGTCTTGGTATCTGGCCAATTCACTCATTTAGGTCATATAATTCTCTGATAATGCCGTTTAAATGGAATATGACTGTAATAAGTACCATTAATTATTCATTGCTAACACAGTGTTCAAGGTCAAGTGAAATCTGATGGAAAATCTATTGCGGAAAATCACTTGCTCATCGGTATCACAATGTTTGTGGCTGCTGTTTGGAGTTTATCTCCTTCTGCAGGGACTGTGGCCACTAAGTTCATCTTAAAGAAAATAAGGCAATTTCAATTTATCTGATTGCACGTTTCTCTGCTGTTAGGAGTTTCTTTCATCTTGTAAGTGATGTTAATTTTTTTTGAGCTATTAGAAGGAGAAAATGCGTTATGCAAGGATAGAAGCAGAGTACATAGAAAAATAGATTACCCACGAAAAAGAAATGTGAAAGAAAGTGTCACCAAACTTCTGAGATCCACCCCTGTAAGTTAACCAACATAAAATCCAGCATGGTTTAGAATTTGCTTGACTGGCAAAATGGCAAACAGTGGCGAAGTCTTTAGTCACTGAGGACCAGAATGGTATTTAGATGTTTTCTCCTGTTGCTCTGTGGGAAGAATTCTGAGGCCCAGTGGAGGAACACTGTGACTGACTAAAGGAGGCAGAGTCGGGGAGAGTTTATTCAGTGAATCATTATGTAATAATATAATAATTATATCATATAGTGAATTATTCAGTGTATTTATGTATCTCAGATTTTTCTAATCTAATACAATTGGCTTCAGGGTAAATTGGGACTTGGTTGAACCCTATTATGATTTATTTTCCTTACTGTGATAGCACTGTAGTTGGAGGCTGGGCATGACGATGCGGCAGGAGCACTTGGATGCGAGCTGCCAGTTGAGGAGACTTATTAAACACGGGCGCAGAGCAGTAGCACCTGAGCCTGACACGGGATCAGACCAAGCCTTGCATCCAGTACCAATCTTCTGGTATGAGAACACACTGAACCTGGTACCTGATATCAATCTTCTAGCATGGGATCCGGTGGGACCACCTGCTTCAACTATCAGACAAGACATAAAAGGACAGCAGCAGTTAACTTTGCCATCACTGCCCTCTTGCTCTTCCAGTGGTTCGTTCTGCTTGTAGGTTGTATCTTCTTTTTCCTACAAAACATTTCTTTTCCCCTGAGGACTTCTCTTGTGATTCTTCTGCTTTTTCTCTTCTTTTTCTTATTTCTGCCCTAGAATAAATGGTAATCTTTCACATCCACCAATTGTCCTGACCAATTCATTGATCGGGACACATTAGAAACTGGAATGCACTGCTGGTCCCTACCCCATTGGACAACAGTATGAGTACACATATTTTTCCTTTTTTTTTTTTTTTTTTTTTGGTTAAGCCACCACTCTTCTAACCTACACTTCGTTTTTACTTACTTTCAACAGGTTATTTCAGTTTAGGGAAGGATTTCAGGCTTTGAATTGTATCAGGTTTCCCAATAGTAGATAATAAAACCCAGAAAAAAAATGAATCATTTTTCAAAGGTGACAGAATTCACTGATGTCTCCGGGTTAGGTGTTTGTGTTTCACCATAAAGCAATAACTATACGTCCATTGGTGATGGGCTTTAATCCTGAGATGAATAAAACTTGTTGGAGCAGAGACTGGGAATAGGATGGTCAAAGGGTAAAGAGTACTGCTAATGCTGTGGTCTCACATTGCACATGATCTCAGGGCATCTGGCCTTTCACTACCCTGAACTTGTACATGAAACATGTTTTTAAAAAGTATATTAAGAGACAAAATAAGCTGGCAACACTTTCAAACATGGGTTATCAAACTTGTAAAATGTAGATTGTAGAAAGACTGAATATTTTTAGACAATTTAAGCCTCCAGAACCCCTTTTCCTTGCTCCTTTGTGAAACTTGAGGTGGCCTGACACCCTGGGAGGGAGGTGCTTGGGTTCCTTCCCTTTGGCAATTCTCCAGATGGTCTGGATTCCAGTTTTCTCCAGCTGTGCACGCTAATTATATTAACGGTGCATAACCCCCACTGCTTCCCCTCAAATGAGATGTGGAACGAATACCTTCTCCAAGAAACTGCCTTCTCCCTATCACTATGTAGTAGTGCCTAAGCACTTTGGCTTTCCATTTACTTATTCATATATTAATTTAATAAAAATGTATTAAACATCTAGTAATGCTGGTAAAGAAGAAAGATAGGATTGCTAGCTTCATGAGTGATACATGCTAGTGGGAAGCTAGAAAAAAATCATGTAAACAAGAATAAATTTTGTGTCACAAATGAAACAGAGATTAAAAAAAGACAGAGGGAGGAATTTCTGTTTCTGGCTTTGTGGACTACATGTTTACAGAAACCTTTTCTAGCAAAGTACAACCAAAATGACAAAATAGTAAAGACTTTAAAAAAAAAAAATAAACTGATGACTAAGCAGGAAAGTAAAGGAATTCTGTGGAACCCAGAAATGACCATAAATCTTGGGAGGGGTATTTTTAGATTTGGTATTTGCCCTCAGGGTAAATCTCACCTTTGGTGGCCTAACTCCTGGGTTTTGATTTGTGTCCTGTAGAAGACAAGAGATGTAGCACAGGCTGGCTGGCTGGACCTGCACATAAAGCCGTGAGACCAAAGGGCAAGCATCTGCATACTACAGTTTGGATCTTAAATGTCCCAAGGCTTGGTCTTCATCTGTGGCAGAAACTTTAAATAGGTGTGGCCTAGTGGGACAGTTTGGGTCACTGGGATGTGCCTTGGAAGGGCATTTGAGACAATAATCTCTTCTTCCCTCTCTTTTGCTTTCCAGTCTCCATAAAATGATCAGCTTTGCTCCATGACACATTCTCCACCATGATGTTCTGCCTCACTACAGGCCCAAAAGCAATGAGGCCAGTCAACCATGGACTGAAACCTCCAAAACTGTGAGCCAAAATATACCTTTCTTTATAGTTTATTTTATGTATTTTGTTACAGTAATAGAAAGATAAAAGGTATTTTATCAGTGAACTAAAACAAAACAAAGAACAAAATGAAACTGAACCCTTAGCCATGAGAGACATTTGGGTTATTGTGTCTGCTTCCACCTTACTTTGGGTGAATAAAGAAAGATGAAAAAATCCCTTGAGAACTTATCATAAGCTCATGGCAAGGGTGCTTTTAGGTTTCAGCTTGGAATCCACGCTCTCACTCAATCTCTCAGCAAATAAACCACCCCCTCAAACTAAAAATGTAATTTTAGGTACTTTTCACATATCTGGCAAAAGGAAAACCTCAAGTCATATGTAGAGAAACTAACTTTCAACTCAGGTCTTTAAGAACAGCTAAAAAAATAAAACTAACAATCAAAACTACTATGAACTAGGAAAGATATTAATCATGAATATAAGAAGAAAATAAGACTATATATAAAATTCCCCAACTAGTAGAGAGAAAAAATGGAATGTGTGGTAGTAGGTAGGGTGGGGTAGAATTGGAATCTCATCCAATTCTACAGAAAGTTTAAAATAAGATCATAGAAATAAATCCAAGTACATCAGCAGTTAGAATCAAATAAATGAAAATAAACTAAACCCTTCAATAAGAAGTGAAAGATTATTAGGTAATACTTTAAAAAATCTAGCTTTATGCTGTTTGTATGAAATACACAGAAAACACAAGGATATAGAAATATTGAAAATACAAGGGTGGACAAAGTACGACAGGTATCTACTACTAAAAAGAAATATGAGGACTTGTACTCCTAGAAATAATAATTCTAGAGACAAAGAGAATCATTACATTTTGATAAAATTTCAATTCATCAGAAAAACAGAAAAATTCTACTTTAGTTTCCAAAAATATAAATTCAAAATATCCAAAGCAAATGTTTCAGAAACAAAGAAAAATGAAAAGATCCCTTACATAGTGAGAGATTTTAAAAGTTCTTTATCAATAATTTATAAAAGTAATAAATAATGAAAATATGGGCCGGTGAGATGGCTCAGTGGCATAAGCGCCTGTGTGGCAAGCGTGAGGTCCTGAGTTCGACTTCTGGTACCCACATAAAGGCAAAAAAGGGCCAGGTGATATTGCTCAGTGGCATAAGTGCCTGCTGGCAAGCACGAGGTCCTGAGTTCGACACCTGGTACCCACATAAAAAAAAAATACAGATTTAAGCAATATGGTTAACAAGAAAAATCTAGAGGGCCGGTGAGATGGCTCAGCGGCGTAAGTGCCTGCCTGGCAAGTGCGAGGTCCTGAGTTTGTCTCCCGGAACCCACATAAAGAAAAAAAAGGGCTGGTGATATCGCTCAGCGGCACAAGCGCTTGCTGGCAAGCAGGAGGTCCTGAATTTTACTCCCAGTACCCACATAAAAAAAAAAAAAAAAAAAAAAAAAAAATCTAGAGGCATATGTATGGCATATTATTCTTAAAACAGGGAAAATTTTTTTTGGTACATACATGCAACATTGCATAAAATTGGAATGTGTACTAGGGCATAAAGCAAGTGGAAACACATTTTAAGCAGTTGCTGTAACACAGGAAAATTGTATGCTGGTAAACTACAGCTGTGGGAAAAGAAAACATCCTGGTTGGTGATTGTCCCTATTTCTGCAGCATAAATATTCCTACCATCACTGATTGCAAGCTACCAATGGTTTAAGAATTAGTTTGCAGAGGGGCCAGTGAGATGGCTCAGCGGCTTAAGAGCCTGCCCGGCAAGCGCGAGGGCCCGAGTTCTTCTCCCGGAACCCACATACGAAAAAGGGGCCGGTGATATCACTCAGCGGTACGGGCGCCTACTGGCGCTCGAGGTCCTGAGGTCGACCCCCCGGTACCCACAAAAAAAAAAAAAAAAGAATTAGTTTGCAGAATTCCCAAATCTTTAACGGTCAAGTCTTTTTTTTTTTTTTTTTTTTAATTTTTATTTTAAAGAGAGAAAAAAATAGAACAAAATTTCAAAACAACATACATAATAGGAGGGTAACAATGGTTAATATATTATGTATTGTTATCTTTAAATTAGTTACTCAGGGTACAAGATATCAATATTCAATTGTCCAAACAATATTAGCACAAACCTTTCTTCTCAATGAACTAAGCAAAATTAGTAGTGTTTCTATCTTAATTATCTTATATATATATAATTTTTTTCTTTTCCCGTCTTTCTTTTCCCCATTCCCCCATCTCAGTTTCTCTTTCCTTTTGAACAGTCAAGTCTTATGAGTCAATTTGAGTTGGCTGTTGCACTCTGTGACTATAAAAAATAAAGTTAGCTATTAATAAAAAAGTATAATATCCCTCCCCCATTCATTTGGATATTGAAAACATACTTCTCAAGTCCATATGTCAAAAAAGAATGATAATGGACATTCCAACTGTATGATGATAAAAATACTATATTGTAAAACTTGTGGGATGCAATAAAAATGTTCTTCAAGGGAAATTTGTATCCACAAATAATTAAATTTTAGGGCCGGTGATATGGCTCAGCGGCATAAGCGCCTGCCTGGCAAGCACGAGGTCCTGAGTTCGACTCCTAGTACCCACACACACAAAAAAATTAAATTTTAAAAAAGGAAAGGTTGAAAGCACATTAGCTAACAGTCACCTTAAACAAGCAATGCAGATGAACAATAACAGAAAAACAATAACACAAACAAACATCAGGACAAAGTCAAGAAAAATAGAATGATGGTTGTAATAATGAAAAGTGCAGGCATTATGAAGGACAACAAATACACTGCACAGATGACAAATATTGTGTGGTTTACTGAAGTGATATAATTGACAAACTTCCTGTAAGACTGACCAAATAAAAAGAAAACCCAAACAAAAAATTAAAGTGGGACAACATTATGGATGTATCAGAAACTAAAAATATAATGTAAAACTTGTATGAATAATTTTATACCAATACTATTTATTTATTTATTGCTAGGGATGGAACCCAAGGCCTCATGCATGTGGCCATACTCTCTACCACTGAGTTGCATCCTTACTCAGTGGCAATAAATTTTAAAATTTCAAGTGGAATGGATACATTATTAGAAAGTATCCAAACTGATTCCACAAACAGATATAAATGATCCTATGTGTTAATTATCTATTGCTGTGAAATTACCCTGCCAGTCAAAGACTTCCAATGAAAAACATTGATTACTGATCAGATCAGCTGGCTTGCTCCTCTGGTCTTGTTGTGGTTTCCTCCTGTGTCTTTGGTCAGCTGGAGGTGGGTGTATGGCTTTGCTGACAGAAGCTGGGCTCTGTTCCAAATGTGTTTCAGGGGCAGCTGGCTGCAGGCCAACACAGGGTGGCCTCAGTTGAGATGACTGTGCGGGTTGCTGTGGGGTTTCTTGACCCCCAGGGGCTGTGCTCGAAGGGTTCGAAGACAGGTTTCAAAGACAGGGTTCAACGGCAGTGCACAGAAGCATGAGAGGCCTGCTGGGATCCAGGTCAATGGAAGAACCACATTCTAATGGCTAAGAAATTTACAAGGCTACTCCCAAGTCAGGCTATACAACTTGGCAAATTAGTCAGACCCCGTCTCAAATTAAAAAAAAAAAGGGTCTGGAGTTAGAGCTCAGTATGAAGGCCCTGGATTCAACTCCCCATGACCACATGTACAAACCCACACGCACTCCAAATACAAAACCAAAGGGTGTGGAGATAGATACATTTTCTTTGGTGAGAGGGCAGTGGATACAGAGAAAAAAGGAGAATTGTGAACATTTGATAATCTACCACATCCTAAAATCATCAAAGATGTTCATTCAGCAGTTACAAAGTCTTCTCACTAAGAAAACATTAGGCCCCGATGCTTTTTTATTGGCAGGTGCTACCAAACATTTAAGGAACATACAAATCTCATCACATAGAATCTTTTCAAAAATAGTAAAAGAGGGACTATGCCACAACTCATTCTCATGAGATTGGTAAAACACAGACACTGAAACTAGATGAGAACAGTATAAAAGAAGAACACTAGGCTCAAATACACTAAGGATTATAAATACTGAATTCTAAACAAAATTTAAGGAAGCCAAGTTTGTCAATGTCTTAGGAGAGGGGATGTATCATAACCAAGATTGTATTCCGGGAAAGCAAGGTTGGTTCAACCTTCGAGAAATCTATTAATTTATTGCATTAATGAAATATAGGAAATAAACTCCAATTGATGAAAAAGCATTGAATAAAATTAATGAATAGAGTAAAAAGTCATTATAAATATTAAGAATAAAAGAAAATTTTCTTAAAAAACCAAAACAGTGTCTATAAGAACTTCTAACCAAATATGAGACTTAATGTTGAAATGTTAAAACATTACTTTTAAAATTAGAATAAAGAAGAGACTAGCAATTATTTTATTCAACATTATTTTGGAGGTTTTAGCTTATGCAATAAAATAAGAAAATTAAATAAATGTATAAATATTAGAAAGGAAGAAACTAAACTCTCATTATCTATAAATGTTATATATGCCTATGTAGAAAGCAAAAGAAATTAAACACACATAATTTTACACACAAATTTAGCTAGTTTGTAGAATACTAAAAGGGGCATTTGAAAGTATAGTGTATGTTTAAATTAAAAAAAAAGTCTTGCAGTTAAAGACACATTGCTAAGAACAATAGGCTAATTATGTTTGAAGTGTGGGAGGATTTTGAATATTTTGAGGCAGATTAATAGCAATGTAATTTTTACTGTAATACATTTTAAAATTTAAACATTCACTGTAGTTTTTCATCACCCTCATCGAGTAAATGTTTATGATGATTTCTGTCAAATAAAAACATTATGGTGTGTTCTCATCCACCTTACCCACCAGCTCTGGCAACACGAGACTTCTGCCTCTTTCTCAAAGTCAAAATGACCATGAAAAGTAAATGTTCTGAATCAATGCAGGCATAGAGGCAGCTACGACGGTGCAAGTAAAGTCACGAAAGACTTCCAGAACTGCTTTTTGCTTTGATCATGCCATATATATTTATATAATTACATTTCTCTACATTAGTAATAAATAGAAAATATAGGATTGTTTATAGTAGCAGTTTTGATATGGAATGTCCCTGGAGATGGTGGAAACTTTAGGAGGTGGAGCCCAGTTGGAAGAGGTGGGTCACTGTGGGTGTGACTTTGAAGGGTGTATGTATCTCTGGCCTGTCTCTGTCTCAGTTTCTGTTTCTTTTCCCTTCCAAGACATGCAGCCAGTGATAGACTTCCTCCAGTTAGGGCCTACCACCTCCCTGAACAGGGCCAAATCCCTTCTTTCAGACAAAGCACTTTTAATACCACCTGGCAGAAAGCTACCTCATTTTTTGGTGTTGCCATGGTTATTGCCCTCATTTTAGAAGATGGCATGGGTGATAGGGAAATTTTCTATTGCCTTGCCATGTATTAATCCTGTGACCTGACAAAGCAAGAGCTTTCAGGAGCCCTGGTGTTCCTGCGGTGGCTGTAGAAGAGCTATGGAAGGAAGAGAGACGAGGAAAGGAGGAAACAGCTTCAGGCGAGGGCACGTTCGGCCAGTGACTGCTTCAGCCTGATGATGATCATTATTCATAAACTGTAACTGCTCATTTCTGGACTTTTTTGCTCATTAAAAGCTGAGTGTAATAGTCTTAATTAAAGCCAGGAGTTGGACTCATAAGAAAGAGAAATGAAGAACATCTAAAATTCTGAACCTAAAATAAAACTGTAAACAGATTATTTTTGTAAGGATAATGCTTTACATATTCACTGTAGAAAAATGTTCTATTTCTTTTTCAATTTTATTTCTTTTTTATTTTTAAATTTGAGACTGTGAAATTTGCTCTGAATCCAATGGGTCCATAAGTCAAGTTTTTTCTGCTTCATTGCAAAGAGCATCCTCCCTATGTTCTAGCAGATGTTTGTGTTTGTAATCACAATTTTTTTCTTTTAGTGGTACTGGAGATTGAACCCAGGGCCCTTGCACTGAGTTACGTCCCCAGCCCTTTTTATTTTATTTTGGGGCAAGATCTCACTAAATTGCTAAGTTGCTTTGGCTGGAATCAAACTTGAGATCTTCCTGCCTCGGTCTCCTCTAGCTTTTAAACTTTTTTTTTTTTTTTTTTTCTAATTTGAGACAAGGTCTCACCTAGTAGACTAAGTTGCCCAAGTTGGGCTTGAACTTTTGATCCTCTTGCCTCAGCCTCCCATAAACCTTTTGTAAAAAAAATTTTTTTTGAGGCAGTCTGGCTAAGTCACTTAAATTCCCTGGGCTGGGCTCATATTTGCTATCCTCCTGTCTCAGCCTCCCAGAGTTCTGGGATTACAGGTGTGCATCACTATACCTGGCTGCTCTCACTTTTAGATATATTTTTACACCTGCTCTTTCCATGATCTCACTTCTTCCCAAAGGGCTAGTGGGGAGGTTTGATTGCCTGTTGCTTGAGTTTGCTAAAGAAGGTTCAGTTTGCTTTCGATCCACACTTCTTTGCTGCAGGACTTCTCAGATCCTCTGTATTCAAATATGCATTGGGAAGCCGGAGAGGAGACAAACTAATTGACATTTCTTGAATTTGTGTGACCTACTTTTTATCTACAGAATTTTCCAGAGGGTTAGTGAGGAAATGCTGCCTTAGACACACTTTTCTTTACCAAGTGTTTTCCTTAGGAGTGTTTATAATTACCATACTTACAAGCCAATCAAACAAAGGAGAAGCAGGGAAAGTTGGAATGGTGGGACAGCTGAAACTATGATGGGGACAGAGCTACCATTGCAGATCCCACCATTTTGAAAAGACCATCTTAACTTGCCTTATTCAACTAGTGACTACTTATAAAGATGGACACCTCCCCCTAGGGGAGCATGTCCTCTTGCCTGATGTGGCTTCAGAGTCATTTTCTAGGCCCTAGGTACCCTCTCCCAGTTCATGACAGCTATCCATCTTATGTCAGTGTCACAGAGGCACTGGATGGCCTGGGCAGAAGCTCTGTCTTTTCCTCCCACAGGTCTCAAGAACCTGGCCATCCTGCATGGGGCTGGTCGCTGGGGCAGTGCATGCAAACCCGGTGGCCAGGGTGGGCTGGCTGACTATCTCTGCCCAGCATGGGAGGAAGCAGCTTAGAACATTTCCCAGATGGGGAATTGGGGGGATTGGGAGGGGTTAAAAGAAGGGCTTTTTCATTCCTCCCAAGAGTACTTGTCATCTTGCTTCTCACTTGCTAGAAGTAAGATGTTAGTATTCTGAGGGGCATCTATTCACATGTCTGAGCAACTTTGACTGACCCTTTAGACCAATGGCTCTCAGTGGAGGGTGATGTTGTCTCCTGCGGGGATTTGGCAATGTCTGGAGACATTTTGGTTGTCACGAATTGCTCCAGGCATTCAGTAGGTAGAAGCCCGGGATGTTGCTAACCTGGAATGCACAGGACACCCCAACACAACAATGAACTAACCGTCCTCCTATGTCACTAGTGAGTCAGAAAAGCCAGGGTTCAAATTACTGGCTGTGAGGCCTAGCCAACTCACTTCACTTATTTTTTCCAGTTACAAAAAAGCCAATGCCTACCTCACAAAGTGCTTAGAATAGTACAAGACACTTAAAATGGTGATATTTTACTCTCATTGCTCTGTAAAAGGAGCTTGCATTGGCTCCATGAGAGACAAGATGTTGAAAGATGTAGCTAGAACTTCACAGGGCAGGCAGAAAGGTATGAGTAGCAAATGACTGCCAGAGTTTGCAGAAGACATAGAGCGCACAAGGGTGCAGCCCTTGGCAATATAGAACTGTGCTGTCCAACAGATCTTTTGTCGATGATGAATGAACTCCACACATGTACCGTCCATTATGATAATCACTCCACATTTGGCTATTGAACACATGAAATGTGGTCAGCAGGACTGAGTACCTAAATATTACACATTTTATTTAATTTTACTGAGTTAAAATTAAGAAGATGCACATGGCTGGTGGTCTCTGTAACGGACAGTGCGACATTAGAAGGGACGATGTTGCTGCAGACCAAATAGGGAGGATGGATGGTATCGGATAGGGAATGTCATAGTTAGAGATACAGGACTTGAGGAAAGAGGCTGATATCTCATGGAGAAGATTCTGGGAAAGGTTGACTCTAGTGTAGACAGGCTCTTGATGGCAGGAAATAGCAATGAGAAAGAGAGGTGGAGGAAGCAATGGGGGCAGAGGTGTGTAGGAGAAGAGTATGTCTGCACAGATGAAGGTCAGGCCATCAGACAGAAATACTGTACTTTCTGAATGCACGAATGTGACATTCAAACTAGGCAACATCAAACATAGTAGACAGCATATCAGGTTTTAAGCCCGGAACTCAAACACAAAACGAGGAGGAGCGACTTGGAAGAAAAGAAATGGTTTTTTATAGGATAAATTCTTAGTGAATCCGCCAGAAAGTGAGGGCTGTGGGTCTCAAACCCAGATCTGTGACTTCAAGCACAATGTTTTCTTCTCTACTCCATGAGGGCACCAGGTCTGAGTGTGGATAAGGAAGCTGTAGAATCTAATAGGAGAAACTGGAAGACAGAAATACAACCCTTGACAATTTGACGATTTGCCTTATGCTGCTCTGGTTTCTGGAATGCAGTAAATTATGGGATATCACAGATGGGTGGAGGACAATTGGTACCACAGCCCTCCTCCATCACAATCCAATTTTACTGCAGACACCCAAAAGGTGCCTTAAACTTTCCCTAGAACTCTATTAATTATCATACTCTACTAAGTAGTACTGGTTTAGTAGCTATTGGGGCTGGACTAAGAGTGGCAATTGCTTTGCAGATTTTATTCCTGGCAGAAGAAGAAAGAAGGAAACCTGAGGCTTGCAATGGCATTTGCTCCTGGAAAAGAACAATGTGTCTCCTAATATAAGGAATATTTGCAAAATATGCCCAGCTGCAACACTTATTATAGACAAGTGCACAGTGTGATCAAAATACTGGGTATGGTGAACACTTAAATGAAAAAAAAATTACTACAATAAAAGACACATTGCCATTAATCCTCCTCAAAATACTCTCCCTCAGGCAGGAAGTATCACAATCCCAGATTTAAAGTTATATTACAAAGCTACAGTAATAAAAACAGCATGGTACTCTCATGAAAACAGACATGTGGATCAATGGAGGATACAGAATAGAGGATATAGAAACAATCCCAGGAACATTCAGCTAACTGGAGAGAGAGAGAGAGAAAGAAAAAGAAAGAAAAGGGGAGAGGGAGAGGGAGGGAGAAGGGGAGAGAGAGAGAGAGAGAGGGAAAGAGAGAGAGAGAGAGTAGGGAAAAGGGGAGAGGGAGAGGAGAGAGATTTTTGGGGCAGTGTTGGGGATTGAACTCATGACCTTTACACTGAGTTACAACTTTAGCTCTTTATTTTTAATTTTTTATTTTGGGACATGGTCTTGCTAAGTCACTATGTTGCCCCAAGCTGGGCTCAAACTTGTAATCCTCCTGCCTCAGCTTCTCAGAGTGCTGGGATTACAGGTGTGTGTCAGAGAAATTACAGATTTTGAAAACTGAGTACATTACTCCTCAGTGGCATTCCATAAAAGAGTTAAAATGAAGTTAGAAAAACAGAAGCTCAGGGCCAGTGAGATAGCTCAGCAGCGTAAGTGCCTGCCTGGCAAGCACGAGGTCCTGAGTTCAACTCCCGGTACCCACATAAAGGAAAAAAAGGGCCGGTGATGTTGCTCAGCAGCACAAGTGCTTGCTGGCAAGCAGGAGGTCCTGAGGTCGACTCCTGGTACCCACATAAACAAACAAACAACAACAAAAAAAACCAGAAGCTCAATGGCATTATCAATATCAATCACTTAATCATTTTAATCATCTGGTATTAATATAGGAATTTTATAACTTCAAGGAAAATTTTAAGGTACCTCTAGGTCTTCTCTCCTTTTGGAGTTAAAGTTTGTAGCATTTCACTCTGGCTAGATCCCAGCACAAGAGCTCCAGGTAACCCAGCTGCCAGTTTTCACATCCCTGGTTTACGAAACCTTCAGCCCCTTTCTTTCCCCAGGCAGTTTGGATTAAATCAGATGTGTTTTCAAATTACTTTGTCTCTTAATTTTTAAACCCTTGTTTATTTTAACTAAAATTTAATCCATATGTTTCTGATTCATTTACACTTAACTCATCAAAATGTTGTTTCATAAAAAGTTCTTTGATGTCCAAATTGCCTTTGGAGCTATTTTTAATAAGTTTTTTTTTTTTTTTTTTTTTTTATGAAGCTTCCCTACTTAGAAACAGAAAGTCCCATTTCATTGCTATTTAACAAGTAGGGGTCCACAGGGTTGGGTTTGGTTTATTATTTAAATGAAATAATGTATGTAAAATGCTTCATAAAGTCTAAAGCTATAGCTGCCTGTTAGTGATTAGAGTTATTATTGTTATTAGGACCAGGCAGAGGACATAAGGTTGGAGGTTCCTTCTTCCTGCAGTTGGCTAAACTAGATCATCTCATTGTTAGCTCCCATTTTAACATTTTTTTTTTAATTTAAAGACTCTAATTCTTAGGTACATATATAATAAACATGTCTAAAGATTGAGGAGGATTGAAGGACTGTCAGAGAGAGTCTCCCATGTAAGTGGAACCCCTTTATCTGGGAACTCGCTTGGACCTACTAAGCAAGGTGTAACAGGTTGACCCTCAGTGGGGTCCTGAAGCTGCTTGGCTCTCACGGACTTAGAGCTCGAGGTCTTCTCAGTGTATTATTTGCATGAACTGAGACTCTGGTAGAAAAGGGATTCACTATACAGGAAGCTGTGTGCGCAGGGAGGTGGGGCAGGAGGGAGGCAGGTGGGGTCTGTTAGTTCTATGGATGCATCCTACACCTTGTGGGAAGCTACATAGAAAGGTTGAGTGAGTCATTTGAAGGGAGGGGGGTTTGTGCTATGTTTTGTTCCTCAAAAATTCGTGTGCTGGAAGCTTGGTCCCCAATCTAAAAATATTGAAAGTTAGTAAATCTTGAGGAGGTGGGGCCTAGTAGAATTTTGTTACGTCATCCTCGAAAGGGATTAGTGCAGTTTTCACAGGACCAGGCTTGCTCCTGAGAGAGCAGGTTGTTATAAAACAGTGAATCTGGCCCCTTCTCTTTCCTCCTATTTTGTTATTCTCTCTCTCTCTCTCATATATGATTCTGCCATGTGATGCTATCTGCCACGAGGTCCTCATGAGATCTGAGCAGATGTGGGCATCATGCTTTTGAACCTCCAGAAGTACAAGCTAAATAAATCTCTTTTGTTTAAAGCAGTGGTGGTAAACCTATGGCACTCGTGCTAACAGCTGGCTGTTTGTATCATTGAAAGCTCTAAAAGGTTGGCCATCACTATTATAAAATATCCAGCATTGGGTACTTTGTTATAGCAATCCCAAACTGACAAGGACAAAAATGTGAGCAGATGTAACGTGGCTGAGGCTCAGATGGCAAAGTGTGAAGCAGGACAGCCTCTCTTCTAGGCGGAACCCAGCTGTGCCCTGGTCTTATGGGTGTCCTTATATATTGATGGCAGCATCTGGGGAAACAGTAGGTCAGTGGTGGCCGGGATTCTACTGTCTGGTAAGATATTGCAGAGAAATCTTGGCAATACTCAGCGGTTCCCTGTTGCAGAATCACCCAGTTAAAGCTGGTGTAAGTATACAGGTACCTTTATGGGTTCCTAGAAACATTCTGGGGTGTGGGTGTGGGTGTGTGTGTGTGTGTGTGTGATGGGGAAGGGTCCCATGTGGCTCCATGATTTCATTCCTAGCTGGAATCTGAAGAGGCCCGAGGCCATTCAGGACACATGTGAACATTGCACAGCAGCCATTTTGTTGTTCTTGTCTTGACAATTATGCAAAAGGTCTTGACCACTTCAACAAAAGTGAACAGGAAACCTTTGTATCCTGGAGGTTGACCTCGTCTCAAGTGTGAAGCATGAACTCTCAGCTCTCTCATGCTTTCCTGATGGTGGAGCCTGTTACTCACCAGGCTGCCTTTAGGAATTTGGAACCAAACATGAAAACCTTTTATCACACAATGGAGGGAACATTGCTCTGGCCTTTCGCACATCAGTCTTTCCTGGTGAATGGCTCCTTAGCCTTCTGATTCTTGCCGTATGGAACAATCGGCTCCTTCAGTTAACTTGCCAGAAGTAATCAGTTATTTCTCCTAGCCATAAATTTCAACCATTCTGTTTTGAGGGGGAAGAAATTAAAGTAACAAAGGGAAGTGGCTATAAAGAACAGGACTGTCAGAATAGCAAATGTTTGAGTAATTTGTTGGGTCCCTGGTTTAGGGTTGACTGAGTTTGCACTAATTTTGATTTGGACAAAGAGACCTTATTTGGGACAAAGGGACTGTATGTGAATTTACAGCTCCAGTGAAGATTACGAGTGGGACAAGCTTTGTTACAGATATTTTATTATAACTCAGTTATTTCACTGATTTTTTTCTTATTTATTTAAAACTTTCATATCTGCTTGGCTATCTTTTCATAAGACAAACCAGATATTTGAAAACACCCATGGAACTTAGTCCATTATAGACATTGCCCAGAAAACCACCGGGTCCAGCTAAATTGGAGTAACTATGGTGAACAGCTAATTCCATCACAGCTTCTTTGGAAATAAGGGGGAAAATTCCCCAAATGACTAATGTTTTTAGGTCCAACAGTGCTTTTTCATTGTTCTCACAGCACCTGGTATAACCTACTGGCTTTCAATTATTATGAGAGCCTGAGGACTTGAAATGAAAAAGAAAATAGCATCCCCTAAGTCCACAGGGCAAAGCAATCTGCTTTCATAAAGAAAACTCAGAACGTTTCCCCACATGTGGCCGGCTAAGCTGCCCGTGTCAGGGTCAGATTTATGTATTTGCTCTGGAACCAAGATTTTTGTACACCAGGCACAATATCTTGGAGTATGTACAGTGTATGCAATTTTGCTAAAGCAAACAGCTGTACCACTGGGCTGCGTAAAGCCCCTGTCCCTAGACACTGGAGCCAGAACCTTCTTGGGCGAGCAGGTGTGTCCTCACCAGGAGGAAGCCTTTCTTTGAGTCTGACTCCCCAGGTGTCTGAACATTTTCTCCTTTCTAGAGTTGCAATCTGATGACTTCTGAGAGCATTTGGAAAGGCGATTCCCTTCTTGTTTTTCCCTTTACAATAAAAACTAAAGAAGGGCACCGTTTTACAATCTGAGGGGAAGGGCTGGGTGTTTTCAAGAGGAAGCTGTAGATAAAGTCAGAGCTGTTACAAAGGCACTTTATCTTTTCCTTCTTCTCTTCCTCCTCCTTCTTTTTTTAAAGTTTCCCTCCCTCTTTTCTGGTAGTGAGGGTGGAGGGTGGAGGCCATGGTCATGAGCAGGAATTGGAAAGGGAAACGAAAGGCAAAATCATGAAACTGCATTACCACAGGAAATCTCAATGGTTCTTTTTGTGGTTAAGTCTCCTACCTGGCCTCCACCAAGGGATTTTATCAATGTAAAATAATCCACATTTCTGCAGACAAGACTTTTTAAAAAAAAATGCAGTGGGTTAGATATAGTGAGTGGATGGAGCCATTCATTTAATCATTCAATAAATATTTATTAAGTGCCCACTTATTATTAATGTTGATGTTACTGTTACAGTGGAGTAAAATATCCCTAGAGGAACCAAAAATATGTCCCTCACTAGCTAACCTGAAAACCTTCACAATTTCAACCATTCCCTATCCTTCTATAGAAGACACTGTTGTGTAGTAGCTAAAATCGAAATGCTACGTGAGGACAGTGCTATTTTGCTATTATATTTAAAAATGGTCAGTTGAATTAGGGGATATAAGGTGACATGGTATCATAGGAGAGTCACAGTTCAGTAGCTAGGAGAGTTGAGTTCTTATCCTGGTTCTGCTAATAAGTAGCAGTGTTATATGATCACATGCAAGTATCCTTCCTCTCCTAGGTAGGCCTCAGTCCCTCCATAAGAAGGAAGGAGGAAGGATTTTAATTGCCTATTAGCTTTATGGGGCTATAATTTGTTAATAGTTTAATAGTGGCGCTCCAGACAAGTTGTGGTGGGGGGTGAAACGCTTGGCATGTGGTCTAATCTGGAAGAGAAAAAGATTAGAATAAAGGTAGAGAGCAGCCAGCCTTAGGCACGCGGTTAACGATGCCTGTTAACAATATATCAGGGTAATTGGGACGGGGGGGATGGGAGGAAAGAGCACAGGTCACAGAGTCAGGGGACCTGGATTTGAATTCTGACCCTGCCACTGTATGGCTGGAGGCATGTTACTTACTTTTGCTAAATTTCAGTACCCTCACCACTAAAATGGGCTAGTATTAGTATTTACCTACCTTAGTCTGTTTGGGCTGCTATAATAAAAATGCCATAGATTAAGTGACTTATTAACAACAAAACTATCTATCTCACAGTCCTGGAGGCTGGAAAATCTGAGATCTGGTGTCAACATCGTTGGGTCCTAGGCAGAACCTTCTTCTTGGATGGAGAAAACCAACTTCCTGTGGTACCCTCACAAGGCAGAAAGATGGCTGGAGAGCGCTGTGTGGTGCCTTTTGTCAGGGAACTAATCCATTCATGTGGGCTCCAGACTCATATCTTAATTACCTCCCAAAGGCCCACTTTGGAGGTTAGGATCTTAACATATGAATTTTGGGAAGACAAACACTCAGTGCATATAATAGCACCATATAGAGTTGTTGTGAGAATTAAATCAGACAGTCCACCTAACCCAGAGAGCCCAGAACACAGTAAGTTCCCTGTGTCAGTCCTCAGTGTGGTCCTCAGTCCTGGCAAGTCTGTCATGGAGTCTGGGAGGTCAAAACTATTTTCCCCACAATGCTAAAATGTTACTGACTTTTCACTCTTACTCCCTTGTGAGAACACAGTGGAGTTTTCCAGAGGCTGTATGGCATGTAACATTTTAACGGACTGAAGGCAGAAGCAGTTGTGACAATCTAGCTGCCTTCCCTTAAGACAGTGAGTACAACATTTGCAAAAAATGTAAAATAATGCCACCGCTCTTTGTTCATCTTGAAAAATAGTTATTTTTCATAAAATAAGTAATTTTCTAGCATGAATAAATTTGATTGTTATCTAAAATACACCTAAATACTATGTAACATATCCTATTTTAATTTTTAATATGGCAAATATCAGTAGCTCTAATTCCTTACAAAAACTATTTGATGTTGTCAATCATTTTTAGAGTGTAGTTTTAAAAATATAGAAAAAATGATATTTTTGGGATAGTTTCTTATTGCTACATAATTACTGTGAGACAATACCACAAATGTTGTGGCTTAAAAGAACATAGATTAATTAGCTTAATGTTCTGGAAGTCGAGAGTGTAAAATGGGTCTCCAAGATTCTGTTCCTTCTGGCTTCAGGGGAAAATTTGCTCCCCTGCCCTTTTCAGCATCCCAGGCTGTGATGCATTTTGGCTAAAGGTGTTTTTTTGTTTTGTTTTGTTTTTTGTTTTTTCTTTACCTTTTCAAAATCAAGAATGTAGCATCTTCAAATCTCTCTGCTTTTCTGGTCTTACTGCCTTTTGTCAGTGATCTCCTGCATCCCTCTTATAAGAACCCTTGTGGTGACACTGGGCTTGTCCAGATGATCCAGCATAATCTGCCTATTTTAAGATCATTAACTATCACATTTTCAAAGTCATTTTTGCCATTTATGATAACATGTCCACAGGTTCCAGAGATTATCGCTTATCACGTGGACGTCTTGGAGGCCATCACTGAACCTTCCCCAGCTTCATTGTATTGTTTACCAATTGGATCTTTACTATACAAGCAAAATGTAACTATTAAAATTTGTCATACTATATATTAAGTTAAATGCAGATGTATCTTTTTTACTCATTTTGTCAACAAATATTCTTCAAGATCTAAATACTTAAGAGCACCTTTTTATTTTCTGTACCTTCCTCACGGGCAGTAATGTCTTCTCTGTATTGTTAACTGGCTTACTTTCAGCCTCTTTTTTATATCTCACCCCTCCAACAGTCTCTACACCATTCCCTAAGCACTATTTCACAAAATGCTGCTCCCATGAGATTATATCACATAAAAAACAGTTCTGTGGTCAACACTTTTTAGGAAACTTTACACATTTTATTCTCCCCTTTGGATATTCATAGTGCAAATTAGCATATTAAAGGTTAGCAGAAGTCCTGTAGGGCAAGAGGTATATGCATGTGTGTATGGGCGAGGGGTAATTTAAGAGGATATTTTTCAAATTTATTTGCCCAGGGAATAATTTTTTCTATAAAATTGATTTACATCACACTACAAGAAATACAGCTGTAAATGCTTTGAGGCAAGAACAAATCTGTGTCCATTGTATCTTTTGTTGCTGGCATGCTGTGGATGCTTAATAAATATATGTTGAGTGAATGGATTCAACAAGAGGAAAAACAAAGTTGATAAAACAAAATCGCTTCCCTGGATTTATTAAAAATGAAGGACAGATGTGTAAATAATTATTTGTAGTACTATATGAATTAAAAAGTTGTCTAAGCCAGGGTTGTTAATAAGGAGAAAATCAGATCCAAATGCCAAAAACCAACCCAAGAGTTAAACAGAATGGAGCTATATCATTTAAGCTGCCCCTTGAACTTTGTGGACTGCCCTCTTTCCAAGAGGAAACAAGAAAATTAGAGCTGAGCAGCATGGAACAGAACAGAAAGAAAAAGCTGTCTTCAGATAAAGAATGAAAAATATTATAGAAAAGATTACACTAGGGTTAAAACTCCAAGTCAGAGCTCTACTGCTCCTGGGGCAATGGCTGAGGACCGAGCATCACATCCAATTGTGTCTGTGAACCACAGGCAGTCAGTTTGAGGGAGCGAACTGGTAGCTTGTTGCCAAAGGTTGGACATGAATTTTCCAATCCCAACCACCATCATTTATCAGAAATGAAGGTTTTCTTGACACAGGAAGCAGCAACGACCTTACTTTGAGATGGTGCCAAAGGCCATGGCAATTATGAGTGAACTAGTCATTCCGATGCATGCTCCATGGCCTGGCCAGGTGCCCCGTGAGTTCAATCTGTGAGCTGATTCAACCAAGATCACGAACTGGCAGCAGCCAACCTCTCCTATATGCTCTGCTGAAGTCAGTAGTTCAAGCAAGAAGAGAAAGAAGTTGGCATACTTGGTAAGGATACCTTTGTTCAGTGCTAGAGGCTAAAGACTTGGGGCCCCCAGAAAGATCTGAGTGTAACCATACTTCCGTCATCCCTGACAATGTGCAAGTTAATTACCCTCTTTGAGTCTGCACTTTACTTTGGAAGTAAATTTATGAAGTGCACGTAGAAGACACTCAATTAATGGTAGAATAGCACTTATAATAAATAATGCTCATTACTGAATATATAACATTATTAGTATAATAATATGTTATATACTAAATATAATAAATACTGAAGGGTACATGTATGACAAATATATAATAATTTGTCAGTAAGCAATGACAGGCAAAAATTTGTGAGTTACTAATTCTTGCTCCACCATCTCTCTTTCAGGATTTCCTTTTATTCTATAACTCTGTTCCCTATTTGGGAAGTTTTCCATTCTGGATTCATTGTCTCAGGGAAGAGACTAACAGAAAAGCAAATAAAACAGAAGCTTTTCTGAATTTTGAGTTTCAAAAACCAGACAATAAAGAAATAGAAGGTAAGATTCATGATATAGCCTTACTCTGTCCAGTGTGGCAGCCTCCAGCCACATGTGGCTATTGAGTGCCTGAAATGTGCTGGTCTGTGTGCTAGAAGTGCATAAGACATATGGTGTTTCAGACTTAGTAGAAAAAGGGACATAAAATATTTCATAATAACTATA
Source organism: Erethizon dorsatum (assembly GCA_028451465.1). Lineage (NCBI taxonomy): Eukaryota > Metazoa > Chordata > Mammalia > Rodentia > Erethizontidae > Erethizon > Erethizon dorsatum. The sequence continues at coordinate 45,404,309 of CM051825.1, forward strand.
GAATGTTTGTGTCCCCATCCTTAATTCACATGTCTAATACTGTTATTATTTAGATCTTGAATGTCCCTTCCCCAAAGCCTCATGTGTTCAGAGGTGAGGCTTTTGGAAGATGGTTGGATCATGGTGAAGCTTTGCATTCAGAGCTGAATGTGCTATATGGAGTCAGGGTCTGGTTGGAGAAGGTAAGTCACTGGGGGCATGACCTAGAAGGGTGCGCTTCTCTCCAAGGCTCCTTTCTCCCTCTGCTTCCTGGTCACCATGACATGAGCAGCTTTCCTGTACGAGACTCTTCTACCATGTCCTTCCTGCCTCAAAGCCAGCCAACTATGAAGTGAACCCTCAAAAACTCTGTTCCTTTAAATTGTAGGTGTTGGGTATTTCCTCCCAGTGACAAGAAAGTGATTAAGACCAAAGCTAATTCAAATGTGATGGCATTTGGCGATGGAGCCTATTGGAGGTGATTAGGTCATGAAGGTAGAAACTTCATGCATGGTATTCATGCCCTTATAAAAAAGGCTACAAAGAGTTTCCTTGCCCTTTCTGCCTTCTAAAAACCAGGAAGGTGACCTTCATCAGATATCAGACCAGCTGTGCCTCCACATGAGACTTCCAGCCTCCAGAACTGTGAGAAATAAACTTCTCTGATTTACGAGCCACCCAATCTATGGTATTTTGTTAGAGTAGTCTGAATAGACTAAGACAATTGCTAATTTAAAAAATTAATTTTAAAAATTGATTACCTATTGAATTAATAATATTTTGTTGGGTGAAGTAAAACGTATTATTAAAATTAATTTCACCAGTTCTCTCTTTTTTTTTTTTTTAAATAGCTACTAGAAAATTACCTATGTGGGTCACAATTGTGGTTCACATTAAATTTCTATTGAAGTGCACAGGCCAATACAATGAAGGATTAGAGAAGACTCATGGTATAGACAGTGGATTTGGGAGAAAATGTATCCAGTCTGAGCAAAGTTTTATAGTTCTGATTAGTAAAGAATTCCTGAACTAGGTGAAGAATGTCGAAGGCATGGATGAGGGCTAAGAAGCACGTTCATTCCTGTGGGTTACATGCCCTGAGCCCTGGAGAGGGAATGACACTCTCCCCAGAGAGGGTTTGTTAATCAAGAGGCAAGGGTAGTTGTACCTCCTTCGCCAGGAAGTGTTCGAATGTGGCAGGAAAATTCCAGAACAGAGTAAACTATAGAGTGGTCTCAGTAAACTGGGCCTCGATGGCCTCATCACATCTACCCCACTCATGGAGAATTCCTATGCAGCCCAAGGAGGCACAGATGTAGTAGAGCACCTGCTAAGTTTGATGAAGCATCATGGCTAGGAGCAGAGGCTGACTCAGCCATGACCTGAACAGACCGATAATTCAGGAGCCTAGAGGATGATGAGGGGGTCTCAGTGTGGATTTTCTTGAGCCATATTCCCTAGAAATAGAGCCTGAAGGGTCCCTTATGCATGTGACTTCCTGAGGCAGGCAGTGTTCTCAGGGGAAACCCTGAAAGCCAGAGAGGGAAGCCGGCAGAATGGGGCAGAAGAAGAAAGGCAGATATGTGGTTTTAGAAGAAGACTGGAGAGCTGTGGAGTGTGGTCAGCGTTACAGACTTTGTCTCATGTGAGGCATGGGGTGAGATTTCACGGTGCAGGCCACCTAGGGGCCCGGAGAAGGAGGTTTCCTCCAGGACCTTTCCAGGCGGCCTCTGTCTCTGGGAGAAGCGGCTGTTAGAGAAGGAGAGCGCTCCCAGGAAGGCTGCGCACTTCTTCAGCAGCCAGGGAGGGAGGGCAGGGCCGTGATCAGGAGCTGGTCCACAGCGCCTGCTACGCAGAAGTCAACAGGGGAGCAGATGAACCCCAGGCACTGCTTGGACACAATTGAAACCCCAACCAGAGCTCAACAGCACCTCTGTGGAAAGGGAGAAGTTTATAAATGGGCAGAAATTAAGTGTCTTCTATCCTTACTGAAAGGGGGCTTGAAATTATGATTAAGGCAAAGTACAAAGAAAATAAATTTATATTATGAATTGAGACTTACTCTTCATTGAGATAATTACTAAGACACATCAAACTAACATAAAAGTATGACAAGAAGTAGGTTAGGAAAGAAAAGTAAATCTGACCATAAAAATGAGGTATGATCAAAAATATGGTGAGTGTTGAAATTTTTAAACTCTATTTAAGTAAAAAGACACTGGCCTTTAATTATCTCTAAATACTCCCTTTCACTTTGAGCACATTTATCCCATTGTTCTAGGCACTTTCTGAAGCAGTTCTGGATGTCTTCTTTTGTGAGTTTCTTTAGCCGTGGTATTGTGGCTGCCTTGATTCCCTGAATTGACTCGAAGCATTTACCTTTTGTGGTCATTTTGACTTAGGAATCTTACAGTACCAGATCCAGTTAATAAAGTAGGCAAGGACATGCTGGAACTTTTTATGAGCCTGCCTTTCTGTTGGATGGCATTTGGCAGAGGCATTCACTACATTTGTGATCACACCTCATAAAGACATTCATGAAAGAGGACTTCCAGAACTGCTTCAGAGAGTGGCAAGAACAATGAGACAGGTGCGTTTGAAGTGACGGTGTTTATTTTTGAGGGGGATTAATGGCAATGTATTTTTTTCTGTAAAATTAAAAAAAAAATTTAGACATTGACTATATATTTTGATCACCCCATGTACATGACTTTCCCGTGAAGTAAAAGATAAGAGAGTGTATATAGTATTGGTGCAGTAGGGACTGGTGGTACTATTGGTAAGAAATATTTACACATCTCTGTGGTTCTGTGATGTAATGTCCAGGCAGATAGTAAATGGACTGCCATGAATTGCGAATGAGATTCTGACACTGTAAATATCTCGTTAACAGATTGCTGCAACTTACAAAAAAAAAGAAAGCTTTTATGGACTTTATTCATGTGGTCACCACATTTTCTAGAGCATTTACAAACATTTAGATTTGTTTAATTAGAGGCAAAAACAATGTGGACCAGAGGAAGCTGCCAATAGCTCATGGGAGTTTAAATCTTTTTGTGTGTATCATTTAATACAACTCTATGTAACAGGTTTTTCCTGCTTTTATTTGTTTAACTGATTAATTAAATCAATTCCAGTTTACACTTTAGCCCATCATAGTTTAAAGAATATCAAAGGAGAATTTAATGAACTCAAAAATCAAAAGCAATAAAAGGCTCAACTCCTAAGTTCATTTAAAAAAACAAACAAAAGCCTCACCGATTTGCCAAATATATGCTATCACCAAATGTGCTGATGAGTGCTTCTTCTCATTTCCCCCCAAACTCTCCTGCTCATTATTCTCCTTTCTCCTCCTTTTGGTCTAGAACTCTTCTGCAGTCTCCACTGTGATATCCTTAACCATTTGCTGCACAATTTCCCTGACCCCATTTATTAATTCCATGAATGTTTCCTGAGTATGCATACATAATATGCCATAATCCAATCATATATAAAACTGGTCCTATTTCTATCTTCATGAAAGTTATAAGCAAATTGTCATCAACTGGGCTACCAGAGCCTCAGATACATAGTTTGAAACTGGTTCCTTGGGCTGGAGGTGTTGCTCGGTGGTGGAGCACTTGCCTAGCGTGTACAAGGCCCTGAGTTTAATCCTCAGCACTGCAAAAATAAAACAAAATAAAACAAAATAAAGTTGCATATGACACAAGTGATGGTTTTTGTTCAACCAAATATTTGTAAGCTTGTTATAGAAACATTGACTAATATTTACTACCCATCAAGACAAGTTGGGGCATTAATGACAAGTATAAATGGCCAATAAATACATGAAGAAATGTTCAACGTTGCTGACCATTACAGAAATGCAAATTAAAACAATACTAAGATTCCATCTTACCCCAGAAAGAATGACCATCATTAAGAAATCAAATAATAACAAATGTTGGCAAGGCTACAGGGAAAAAGGAACCTTCTACATTGTTATTGGGAATGTAAACTAGTACAATCACTATGGAAATAAATATGGAGACTCCTCAAAAGACTAAAATTAGAAATTTCATTTGACCCAGCTATTCCCCTTCTGGGCATCTTCCTCAGGTATTTGTGTCAGTAGGCATTGTCTCTATCAGCTCAACCCCTGGAGTCACTGAGCCAGCCTGGAGGACATACAAACTACCCGAAATAGGGCCGGTGAGATGGCTCAGCGGCGTAAGCGCCTGCCTGGCAAGCGCGAGGGCCCGAGTTCGACTCCCGGAACCCACATACGAAAGAAGGGCCAGTGATATCGCTCAGTGGCATGGGCGCCTGTTGGCGCACGAGGTCCTGAGGTTGACCCCTGGTACCCACACACACAAAAAAACTACCCGAAATGTCTCATACTCCAAATAACTGTAAAAACAAGGCCAGAGGACAGAGAATGGGATCAAATCTGCAATTTGGACATGTTGGTGCAGCATGGATTGAGGAAGGGGAGGAGAAAATTGGGAGCAAGGAGAAAAATTAGAAAATTAGAAAGGCAATGAAATAATCCAGGAAACAAGTATAAAGTCCTGGAACAAAGGCATTAGGAGTTGGGATGCGAAGGAAGAAACAGTTTAATTATAATTGTTGTGGGTATGAGATGACATACTGATTACTCATAGAGGGAAAGAAGGAACGATGACTAACAAGATACCATTAAAATAGGCAGAAGGATAAGAGCTAGCAGCAGAGATGGAGAAGGTGTGAGAGCAAGGGTGAGAGGAAAGTGAAGAGGTCGGGATCCCAGAACAGCCAGCACTTTTAAGGAGGCCATGGTCTACAGAGTAGAAAGTACTAGAGCGGTCAAGAAGGGAAAGGAGAAAAATATATTGATGGTATTGGTTGTTTTTGGCAACATGGTGGCCATAAAAGCTATCTCGAGCCTGTGGGGGTAGACTGATGGGTGTGGAAGGCAAGATAAGCCTCTTTTCTATCCTGGAATGCAGGCAGGCACTGGGCGTAGGATTATTTCTTTGAGATTACGAGGGCTGCTGGAATAGACATCACGTGAAGGAACTCTCACAAGACCTTGCTTTGATAACACAGAACCCTTCTAATTTATACTCATGTTGTCCTTGGCTCACTGAAAATGGTATGAATACAAAAACTTCAGCATTGTGACTACCCTCAACTATTTTGGACATTCTGACTACTACCAAGTCAGTTGGGCCAAGATCAACTGAGAAATTATGCACATGGGTGTGATAGCTAAATACTAAATGTTTACTGTCTATACCAAAAGATAGGAATGAAAAGTTCTGCTAATTAGGTCCTGTTTATATTTCCATTATCATGGCTAATTACCTGTATTATTCAATGATATGCTTTATTAATTATCACTAGTACTCTTATTTCCCAGCCTGTTTTAAACATCTTTTTTTTTTTTTTTTTTTTTTGTGGGTACCAGGGGTCGACCTCAGGACCTCGCGCGCCAGCAGGTGCCCATGCCACTGAGTGATATCACCGGCCCTTTTTTCGTACGTGGGTTCCGGGAGTTGAACTCGGGCCCTTGCGCTTGCCAGGCAGGCGCTTATGCCGCTGAGCCATCTCACCGGCCCATGTTTTAAACATCTTAACAATGCTTCCTCTATTTACTAGGTGCTCTTACCAGCCAAGATTTTGTTTATATGAAGAAATCAATAGATGCATAGAACATGATGAGCAAATTACAAAAGGTACTTGCTGCCTTTGTTATTTCCATTAAGAAACATGGTCCTGGGCCCGGGCTCAGTGGCATAGCGCCTGCCTGGCAAGCACAAAGTCCTGAGTTTGATTCCTGGTATAAAAAAAAAAAAAAAAAAGAAAGAAAGAAACACGGTCCTAGGCTGGTCAAATCCAGAGTCACAAAGGATGAAATTATAAAGAATATTTAGTAAGCCATTTTCACCTCTCAGAAGACTTTTCGGTGGAACATGGGAATTTTATTCTATTTATTTATAAGACACAATTGGATGTCATTATTGGATTTCTGTAATACTACTGTAATTTTGGGCCTTAAAACTTTTCATGGGCCAGGAGTATAGCTCAGTGGCACAAGTGCCTGCCTGGCAAGCTCAAAGTTCTGAGTTTGATTCCCGATACCAAAAAAAAACCAAAAAAAAACTTTTCATATATGGCCACAATGACAACAGAATGTCTATTAAACTGTGTTGTTCAGAATACAGTAGACTTCTGGCTTCTATCATGGTCAGCTCCAGGTGTTTATAAGAGTGATTGGTGGTTGGGAAGATAATTGGAGCAATATCTGCATTTTATGAATGGGAGAAACTAAAGTCCAGATAGGGAACAATGAGCTTCTATAGATTTGTCGCTTATGGAAGCAGCAAAGCTCAGACTGGAATTCCAGTCTTCTGTTTTTTCCACTGACCTCTACTCCATCTGGCCAATGCTGGAAAGTCAGGGAGCTCACGCCTGGCTGCCTGCTAAGCCACACTTGCTTCATCTGGAGAACAGGAGTTGTGGTAGTTGCCATAGTACAGGGTTTATTGTTGTGCTTAAATGAGGAACTGTATGAGAAGCTCCCACCCAGGGACTGGCTCATGATGGTGACCCAGTGAATGTCAGCTGCCTTCAACAGTGCAGATCCAGAGCTGACTGTGGCTTTGCTGGGATTGCCCCAATCCCAGAAACAAAGACTAGAATCCCCGTAAACTGATATGTGATCAGTTTTCACAAGGTTATGATCTGTTTGGTTTTTAGATTCTCATTGCTGGTCAGTTTCAACAAAGACCCAGTCATAGCCACATACAAACATCAAAACCATGTGGGTAAAAACATATTTTCCTTGTTGTTTTCCACAGATGTATACCTAAATCAATTAACTGGATGGCAACTATCATATGAGATCTTCTGATTAATGGAGGCCAAATGTACTGAGAAGAAGGGCAGAGCCATTAGGCATGTTCATTAGGAATATATTTATATTGTTTGAATACACTGTGATGTATTTGGATCCTCCACATGCCTCTGTTTTCTCATCTATAAAATGGGGATAAAAGAATAGCTACTTCTTGTGATGTAAAATGAGACCCTGCCTTGGGGCCAGCCGATTATAGACTGAAACCTCTACAAACTGTGAGCTGAAATAAACCTCTCCTCCTTTAACTTGTGGGTGTCAGGTATTTTCTCTCAGCAACGAGAAAGTAACTAAGACACCAGCTCCATCCTCTCTGATTCTTCCATTCTCTGCTTCTGGTTGCCACAAGGTAAGCAGCTTTCTTCTGCCATGCCCCTCTGCCAAGATGTTTCTGCCGGGGAGCCCTCTGACTGTGGCCTGAAACCTCTGCAATTGTGAGCCAAAATAAATCTTCCCTTCTCTAAGTTGTTCTAAGTTTTGACTCTAAGATATTATAGCAACACAAATCGGTTAACATATTCTCCTTTAACTAAGGAGGCAGGCTTCCTGATTTCTCAGATTCTTTGTCTCTCTTTGGTCAGTAACATCCTAGGTCTAGTCTTGGGGCCTGAGTCTGAAACCTGTACCTACATCTTCCCAGGTTGCCACATCCCTAGCTCAAGAAATTACTGTTCCGTCTTGAAAAACCTCTTCGTTCCTGAATTTAGCCAGTCCCAAATGAAGGATATTCCTGTTCAATACAGTTGTATTGATTCCTAGATACATTTATTTCTATAAAATATAAAAATACTATGTAAAATATGATAAAAAGTTAAGTACATAGCTGCCCATAAAATAAATCATTTCAATGGCTGAAATAACAAATTATAGTGAAAAACTGGAGGTTAGGGAAAAAAGAATCTGCAGGCTTAAAGAAATGTGCAAATAAGTCTTTTATTAATAAAAAAAATCAGTAAACTTTAGAATTCCATAGATAGATTCAATAGCAAGTGAGATATTGATGAAGAGAAAATTAGCAATTTGGAAAGTAAATTTGAGGACCTTAACCAGAAAAGGGATTAGGAGATAGAGTGGGAAGAATGATAAGGTCCCACTTTAGGTTTCCAGGACAAAATAGAGAGTATATGGGGAGCAGGAAAGTTGAGACAATGACGGAGAATGTACTAGAATTTTTTATTAATATATGTTTATAGTATACAATGCTTACATTCCTTGTGGAAAATTGGTACATGTACATAATATATCTTAATTCCCCCTTTTTATCCCTTTTCCCTTTCCTCCCTCCTTTCTCCATTCATCTCTTGATCCCCTTACCTTTTCTCATACATGTTTGCAATAAACAATGTTTACATTCCTTGTGTGGAGATGGTGCATGGACATGACACATCTTAATTCCTTTTTTCATCCCAATGAGATCAGTCCTCCTTCTAAAGTAGACTCCTTGACTAGGCTTATGCTTGGAGCAGGACACTGATACCCAAATGGTGGAATATATAAGCTGCTCAAATGCTGTTTTGCTGAGGATACTGATTACCTCTATAGCTGTGAGTCTACTTTGCAAATCCAACAGAAAAAGCAAAAGAAAATGCCTTCACACAGGCTCAAAGATGAAGAGAATAAAGTTATATATAATATAATATAATATAATATAATATAATATAATATATATATAATTCCAATCTTGAACTTGTAAGATGTCAGATGGCTGGTTCTTGCCACCAAATCTATGGGTACATCAGTCAGGCCCAGAAACTTACACCTTTCATAAGCACCAGCCCAAGTGATTCATTATAGATTCATCACTGCATGAAACACAATTCCAGCCCATGCTCGCATCAGTATCCTGTTATTTTGAATCTTATTGCTTAAGAAAGAAGATACTGGCTCCTGTAAGCAGGAATTGCCTATTTCTGTCCCAGTGAATGCACTACCCATCCTCCCCATGGCCAAGGCATTTCTTGAGATAGATGCTAATGTCGGGAGACCATTTTAAAGCCCATTGTTCAAGAACTATAACTTTTGAACCAAAAGATGAAATAGAAAAAGAAGAGCACAATGTTTTAGAAAAAAGATGTGGTCGTAGTAAATTATTTTTAAAAGTTATTTTAAGATGTCAGAGTTAGTAATTTTGCCAATTGAAGAAAACAAATATATTCAAAACCTACAGATCAATTCAGTGAAGGTTCAGTTTAGAATTGATTTCTACCACATGTACAAAACTGATGTTCGGATGTAAATGGTGTAACTGAGCTAGCACATATAGTCCTATCAGAAGATCTTGATCCAAATCCTGGTTCTCAGCAATCTGGCCATGTGACGTAAACCTCTTTGAGGCCTGATTTCCCAATGGGAATATGGTAGGGTAAATATTGTTGATAATGTGTATAACTTGCTATCCCAATTATTAGTATTATTCATAATCATTACTGTTGTCATTTATCTTCTCCTACATTTAAACGACAAGATGGAGAATATGATGGTATCATCTCATAACTTTGTTGTGAGGGTTATTACATTAGATAATAAATAGGCTAAATAGTTAGTGCTTATGTTGTGTGCCAACATGTCTTCAAGTACTTTGCATCAAGTCATTTAATCCTTTAAACAATGCTGTGAGGTTCTCCTCATTTTACAGATGAAGAAACTGAGGCTGAGTGACATTAAATATACAGTACGATTAAAAACTACAGTGAATGCTTAAATTTTTAAAATGTACTACAGTAAAAGACACATTGCCATTAACCCCCCCTCAAAATATTCCCTCTCCCTTCAAACACACTCATTCTATTGTTCTTGCCACTTTCTGAAGCAGTTTGGGAAGTCCTCTTTCATGAGCATCTTCAGTTGTGCTCTTGTGGCTGCTTTGATGTCTAGAATTGGTTCAATAACCTTTCATACTCATTTTGACTTTGGGGAAGAGCCAGAAGTCACACGGTGCCAGGTCTGGTCGATAAGGTGGATGAGGACACACCATCATGCTTTTATGAGCCTGCTTTTCTGTTGGATAGCATTTTATAGCTGCATTTACCATGTTTTTCAACATGTCTTGAAAAGATGTGAAAGAAGACTTCTGGAACTGCTTCAGAAAGTGGCACGAATGATGGTATAATTGTGTTCAAAGTTGAGTGGGTGTCACACCGATGTAAGGGTTGAGGATGCATCTTGTATGTGAAGAGCAGACACACAGTAGAATCTTAATAACGGGAAGTGTTCATGATGCGTGCAGAAAAACCTTTCCTAAGTGGTTGTCTTGGGATGATGGCTGGATGGAAATTCCACATTAGTTAGCACTCTAGTACTAATACAATTCATTTGTTCATGGAAGATGGGCTTCCTGGTGCCCTGGCTGACAAAAGAAACATCTCCGAGCTACAAGCTGCAAAAAAGAGTGGACATATGTTTAATTAGGAGTTGGACCAAATCCATCCATTGTGGTGCCCAAATTAATGATAACTGTCTGTGAAGAAGTTGAATACTTGTCATACTTAGAACAGTTTCACTTTTAGTCCTGAGAGAATGATAATGCAGCCTGATCTTAGATGCATCTTTGCAGCATAATCACACTCTCAGGACTCACACTATAATCATAATCTTTTTTTTTTTTTGTACCAGGAATCGAACTCAGGACTTTGCACTTGCCAGGCAGGTGCTTGAGCTGCTGAGCTATATCCCTGGCCCCTCTCACACTATAATCTTAAGACTGGGTGGGGAAAAAAAAAAACCTTTCTTGTAAGTTTTTTTGATGGACTGGCATTAGACACAATAAAGGCAGCGATATTTAAATTGATCAGGGACATATGTTGAACATATTTTATGGGAGAAATGTAGACCCAGTTAACTGCCAGAACAGGCTATTTCTGAAACACTGGACAGATGGAACCCAGCAGAATACTCCTGAATGGTCTGAACTCCTCAAAATGACCCTAATATTAAAAAAATAATTAATCCTGATCAAAACACTTCAGTGATTTTCAATTCTTTTTCTCTGGACTTTGTTCACTCTGTCTACAAAGATATTTGGGATATAAAACTTCTCTGTGTATGTGTGTGTGTATTACATGTGTGAGTTACACATTCCTGCTTTCTTTTTTTTTTTTTTTTTTTTTTTTGTGGGTACCGGGGGGTCGACCTCAGGACCTCGCGCGCCAACAGGCGCCCGTGCCACTGAGCGATATCACCGGCCCCTTTTTCGTGTGTGGGATCCGGGAGTCGAACTCGGGCCCTCGCGCTTGCAAGGCAGGCGCTTACGCCACTGAGCCATCTCACCGGCCCCACATTCCTGCTTTCAAAAACATACTTTGTTTTATTTTCTTTCTGTCACTCACTGTGGGAAAAGAGCGTGTGTTGTGCACATTGCTGGCTGTCTCCCCAGCATCTGCTCCCTTCCCGATTTCCATTTAGGGAGCTGACTCTACTCTCAGCTCCATATCTTGTCGCTATTCTGCTGGGAAACCTCTTTTCTATTCATAGTAAAAAGCCAAAGTTTCCAAGGGAGTGAACACCTCAACATGATCTGTGCCTGGGTCACCCCTGCCTCATCTCCTGTAGCTGCACCTACTCCCTTCACACGCCTTTGCGCTGACCCCCTGCTGTTCCTCAACTACTCCAGGCAGATTCCCCTTTCCAGTGCCTTTTGAACTCATGAGCTGTTAGGAGACATCTCTGAATAAAATAAAGGAAGACCTCAACTGAGTTGAATAACCCCCCAATCCCTCATTTTTGCACACAAAAAGAACATTCCGATAAAATCTGATTAATTTTAAGTCTTCACTATTAAATGTTTCAAGAGGAGTTTGCACCAACATTCTGCCCTGGCAAGAATTTTAGACGATGTGTATGAAGCCTTTCTTCTTGGGTTCATAAAGAACAATGTGTAATTCAGTTGTGGAGAGAAGGCTTTGTTGAAAGCAGTTGAAAGAGTTATTTACTGGGTGGGGTTTCGAGTCTTTTGGGTGGATTGCGTTTACACAGCGTTGGCTATTCTGCTGCTACTTAATGAAAACTTAAAAATAAAAACATCTGGAAAGTGTGCCAACTGATGCTGGCTTCACTGGCCCAGCTGTCTGGCTTGCCTCAAGTAATTTTAATAAAGTATGTTAACTCAACCAGGGTCATGAAAGAATTCTTGTTCAATAATCTAGACCTGTCCACTGCTATAACAGTTTTGGGAATAGGTCAGTGAATTTAATGGAGTACTTAAAATAACACTCCAGGAGACTTAAATTTTGATAATTGTACAAGAAGCTGTACTTCAGATATATTGTATGTTTCTAAAATGATGCATTTTCCCTAGAAGTCTGATGGTTGCACTTTAAAGGGGCTGTGGTTACCAGGATCAACTTTAAATAGTTTGCAGTTTACAGATGACCCCCAAATGAAGTTTCTGCAGCTCACAGTTGGGAGGGAGGGTGCTACCTCTCTCAAGTATGCCCTATAATGATTTTGTTTAATTTCCTGTTGTAAAGAGAGATCTTGAATGGAATTTCTTCTTAAGGGATTGTTTGGTTTAAATCTGATCCTCTCAAATGCTTTCCTAAATCCCTCCTTTGAGGATTTGGACTCTGGACTCACCTGAAGGTATCATTTCAGTTCTTGGATGAGAGACACACTCTTCATCATTCCAAAGCAATCCCAGAGAGTCCTTCTCTGTCACAAATGGCACTAGCAAGTGTACAAAGCCTACTTTGTTCTGCGGGAAATGAAAATGTATTTTTAACTGTGTATCATTGGGCTGAAATAGGAAGACCCTCCACCTGGACATTAACTCAAGACGGAATCACTAATGTTATTAGCTGTCAACGCTGCTGTTTATGTGGTTGGTGTTCAGGGTATCTGGGTCTCATTTTATTCAATAACATGATACCTGTACTTACTAGCAACCCTGATCTGAACTTTTTGCTATTAAACTCAGGTAGGAAAATTAGTATTCAAACCAGAGAGTTGAAAGGCATTCATATTTCTTTCTTTTCTTCTTTTTTCTTTTTCTTTTTTGCTTTGGGCAATTAGTGGAGCAAAAGACCTCCCAGTCCACCTATCCAAATTCTCCCTACTACTCACTGGAAAAATAATTCAGTGATAACAATGAAGAGCCAGTGTTCAAGCAAATTCTTTTGGGATTATGTATATATCTGCTTACCAATGCAGGTAAGGATGACTCATTTTGAATCATAGCACATGAGGTCCATGCAAGTCTAGTTATTGGAAAGTTATAGGCTAGATGTACTGCTCATACAAATAAGAATTTCTACACAGTGTGCAGTTGAGCAAACAATCCCAACAAATTCAATTAACTATTGTGAGATACAACTAAGAGTAACTTATAATAAAAACAAAACCAAATAAATCACCACTAGAAGAATTGAAAACTACAGTCAGGTAACACAGCACAGTACAATATATGTAGTATGATCACACAATATGGTGAATGATTAAATTAAAAAATATTACAGTAAAAAACACAGCATCATTAATCCCCCTTAAAATATTCCCCTTCAGTTCAAACACTCCTTCTTGCCACTTTCTGAAGTAGTTCTGGAAATCCTTTTGCCTCACTATTGTTTCATGAGTGTCTCAATGTCTTGAATCAACCCAAAACATTTATGGCAATTTCTGTCAAGCGAAAACATTGCAGTGTGTCATCACCTGTCTTATTCACCAGACCTGGCACCATGTAGCTTCTGACTCTTCCACAAAGTTCAAATACTCATGAGAGGTAAATGATTTGAATTTAGAACACAGAGGTAGCCACGACAGTGCAACTAAACACCCTCATGAAAGAGGCCTTCCAGAACTGCTTCAGAAAGTGGCAAGGTCAATAGGATAACTGTGTTTGAAGTGAGGAGGAGTACTCTGAGAGAGAATAATGGCTATATGTCTTTTACTAAAATGAAAAAAATAATGTAAACATTCACTGCATTTCATGATGATACTTCAAAGCTCTGTGCTTCCCATGACCAGGTAGTGTGTGCATGTACAATGAGAACTTCACAGTTTGGTGGAAATCTGCTTGGCAGGCAGCTTTCTTAGAATTCAGGATTAAAAACCAAAGTAATCTTTCAGTTTCAACAAATGAATATCACATTTTAGGAACTCTGAATAACTGATTTAATGGTTTGCTATTAAGTAGTTCTTTTTTTTTTTTTTTGTGGGTACCGGGGGGTCGACCTCAGGACCTCGCGCGCCAGCAGGCGCCCGTGTCGCTGAGCGATATCACCGGCCCCTTTTTCGTATGTGGGTTCCAGGAGTTGAACTCGGGCCCTCGCGCTTGCCGGGCAGGCGCTTAAGCCGCTGAGCCATCTCACCAGCCCTATTAAGTAGTTCTTAATCATGTAAAAGTTTATGGAATTACAAGTCATTCAGGCAGAAGACCTAAAAGAAAAGAAAATCTGTGTATTTTAGAAAATTTAGCTTCTTATTTTTATAATTGCAGATTCATATCTGGTTGTCAAAATAGTACAGAGAGATCCTACCCAGATTCCTTCAATGGCAACATCTTGCAAAATTACATTACAATATCGTAACTGTGATATTAACATTGATACAATCAAGGTGCAGAACATTTCAACTGGAAGCCCTTATGTATCTTTTTATAGCCATGTCTACTTCTCTCCTATCTTCATCCTATCTTTAACCCTGGCCAACTAGTAATTTGCTTTCCATTTCTGTAATATTCTCATCTCAAGACTGCTAAATGAATGAATGTCAGAGTATGCAAAGTCTGGGAAAAGTGTCAGATTGCTTTCCAGAGTCTCTATGCCGTTTTACATTCCCACCAGCAATTATGAGTGACCCACTTTCTTCACATCTTCTCCAGCATTTAGTATTGTCACTGTTTTTTTCATTTTAGCCATTCTGATAGATGTGTAGTGATTTTTAATGATTTTAACATGTGTTTCCCTAGCAGCTAATGATGTTGAACATCTTTTCATGTGTATCCTTGCTACCAGTGCGTCTTCTTCAGGGATCTGTCTTCCTAGGTCTCATGCCATCTTCTCATTGGCATGTGTAGTTTCTACTGTTGAGTTTGGAGAATTCTTTTATAGACTAGGTACTGATCCCTTGTTTGATATATGTTTTACAAATGCTATTTCTTAGTCTAGTGGTTTTTATAAAAGCCCTCTTACAAGGTATTTTGTGGTATAAAACTTTAAAATTTTGAAGTCCAACATCTTTTTCTCCATTTAGGAATCCTAACTTTTGGTATTGTGCTTAAGAATTCTTTGTCCATCCTCAGAGCCCAAGGATTTTTTCCCCCTTTTCTAAATATAATTTTTATAGTTTTACATTTTATACTTAAGTCTATGATTAATTTTTGTTAATTTCTGTAAAAAGTACATATGATATTTAGGTTAAGGATGTTTTTTCCTTTTTCTTTTTCACCTGTTTATATCCACTTCTTCTAGCACCATTGTTGAAAAGACTATCTTTTTCTCCTTTGAATTGTTTTACTGCTTTGTCAAAAGCAGTTTGGATTATTTGTATGGATTTATTTCCAGGTTCTATATTCTGTTCCATTGGTCTATGTGTCTATCCTCTGACAATACCACATAGTCTTGGTTACTATAGCTATATAAATTTTGAAATTGGGCATATTGATCCCTTACAACTATTCATCTTTTCAAAATTATTTTTCCTATTCTAGTCCCTTTGCTTTTATACATAAATTTTAGAATAATTTTGTCTACATACACAAAAAACCTGTAAAAAATTTGGGAAGAACTA
The DNA here is from genome assembly GCA_028451465.1 of Erethizon dorsatum. Classification (NCBI taxonomy): domain Eukaryota; kingdom Metazoa; phylum Chordata; class Mammalia; order Rodentia; family Erethizontidae; genus Erethizon; species Erethizon dorsatum. The sequence goes on from CM051825.1 coordinate 45,419,886, forward strand.
ACATCCATGAATATGCTATGTCCAGGCATATATAGCCATCCTGGAATCCATAGAGAGTATGTTGAAGCCTAATCTTCATTGTCATGGTATGGGGAGTGGGACTTGGGAGATATATAGGTCCTGAGGGTGGAGCCCTCAAGAATGGAATGAGCCTTTATAAAAAGAGATGTATAATCTCTCTCTCTCTTCTCCTCCTCCTTCCTCCCCCCCTTTTCTGACATGTGAGGATACAACGAGAAGTTGGCCATTTTTGTGAACCAGGAAGCAGGTCCTCATGAGGCATGGGATCTGCTGGCACTTTGTCTTGGACTTCTCAACCCCTAGAACTGTGAGAAATTAATGTGTCTTATTTAAGCCACTTAGTGTATGGTATTTTCTTATAGCAGCCTAAGCTAAGACAATGATTGTGTCATACTGCATTGCTATCAGCAGTATATGAACATTTCAACACCTCCTTGCCAGCAGTTACTATCACCAACTTTTAAAAATTTAACTTTTCTAATAGTATGTGGTGCTATCTCATTGTGGTTTTGATTTACATTTCCCCAGTGTCCCCAAATGACATTACACATTTTTCATGAGGTCTTTTGTTTTTGAGGTTTGTTTGTTTTTGTTTTGTTTTGTTTTGTTTTTTTGCTATCTACATGCTTTGTGGTACAATGTCTGCTCAAATCTTTTGTCTATTTTAAAAATTAGGCTGTTAGTTTCTACTAATGAGATTTAAAAGCATTTTAAGTGTATTCTGGAAATGCATGCTTTGTTGTATATATGATTTATAAATATTTTCTTTCAATCTGTAGCTGGTCTTTTTATTTTCTTAGCCTTTTGCAGAAGTTCTTCATTTTGATAATCTTTAGTCAATTTTCTTTCATGGGTTGTGATTTTGGAGTCAGGTAAAAGAGCTCTGCTGTGAAAGTCTTGTGCTACATTTTGTTCTGAAAATTTTACAGTTTTAAGCTGCACATTTAGATTTATGATCAATTTAGTGTTAATTTTTGCAGTTAAGCTTTTTTTTTTTTTTTGCATATGTCTGTCCAATTGTTCCAATACTATTTGTTGGAAAGTCTATTATTTCTCCATTGAAACTTCTGGCCTCTTGACAAAGATCAATTGACCACATTTGTGTTGGCAAATTTTTGGACTCTGTTCTGTTCCATTGACTTATATCTCTATCCTTGTGGGCTCAGTCAGGGGTAATTTTGCTTTCCCCATGTGGTAACATCTGAGGACATTTTTGATTATCACAAGTGGAAAGAGAGTGTGGCTGGCATCCTATGTGTAAAGTCCAGGAATGCTACAAAACATCCTGCAGTATATAGGATGGCCACCACAACAATTATCTGGTCCACATGTGTATAGTACCTAGGGTAGGAAATTCTTGCCTGTCCCTTTACCAGTACCAAACTTTCAGGATTACTGTTGTTCTCTAGCAAGTTTAAAGATTGGTTATGTGATTTCCCTGACTTTATGTTTTCCTTTTCAAAACTGTTTTAACTATTTTATTTCCTTTGCTTTTCAGATACAGATTTTAGGATCAGCCTGTTATATCTAAAATAAACCTGTTGGGCTTTTTATTGGAATTGTATTAAATCCAGATAATTTGGTGAGAACTGACATTTTTACCATTCAAATTTTCTAATCCATGAATTTCTGTGTTCGTTTGTCTTGGTTACTTTTCTCATTGCTGAGACAAACTACTTAACACCCAAAGTTAAAGGAGGAAAGGTTTATTGTAGCCCACAGTTTGTAGAGGTTTCACTTCATAGTTGGCTGGCTCCAAGGCAGGGTAGCATGGCATAGAGGAAATCACAGAGGAGAAACAGTTCATGGCAGGCAGAAGGCAGCAAGGCAGCAAAGGAGCAAGTGAAGTAGTGAAGAAGCAGCAAGTGACAAGCAGTGACCAAAGCAGCCCTCCTTCTGTCCCTTTTATTCTATCCAGGCTACCTCACACCCAGGGTGAGGCACCCCTGATCCCAAGCATCATACACCCTAGATCCAGCCTCCTCCCCAAACTCCTACCTATGGCTGCATGAAGCTTTGGGGGACATCTAGATACAAGCCATAACACTGTTTATTTATAACTTTTTAATTTCTTTCATCAACATTTTGCAGTTTTCACCATACAGACCTGGTTCATGTTTTATCATATAACATTTATATTTGGAGCTATTGCAAATGGTATTATTTTTTTAAATTGTAGTTTACAACTAAATATTGCCAATATATTTGGTTTTCTTAAGTTCTTATATCCTGCAACCAATTTAAATTCACTCTTATTTCCAAGAATTTTTGTAGAGATTCTTGTAATTTTCTATACAAACAATAATGTCATCCACAAATAGGGATAGTTTTATTTTCCCTTTCCCAAGTGATGCCTTTTTCCTTTTTATCATCCTATTGTACTGGGTAAGATTTTCAGTGCAATGCTGAATAAGGGTGATAAGAATGGACATCTTTGCTATGTTCCTGACCTTAGGGGAAACAATCTTTCACCAGTAAGTATGATGTTGAATGTAGTTTTTTCATAGATTCCTTTATCAGGTTGAGAATGTTCACTTCTCTCTTGTTTTATGATTGTTCTTATAATGTTGTACTTCTTTGTAGCAATCAAAATGACTATGTTGTTTTTCCTCTTTAGCTTTCTAACATGATAGATTATGTTGATTGATTTAAAAATATAGGACCAGTATTGCTTTCATGAGATTAAACCCTATTTAGTGAAGGCATATAATCCATTTTATATGATGTTAGATTCTATTTGCTAATATTTTGTTGAGGATTTTTGCATTTATGTGCTTGATATTGGTCTGTAATTTTCTATTTTTCGTTTTGATGTTAAGCTAATGTTGCCTTGATTAAATGAGTAAGGAAGTGCTTTCTTTTATTTGTTGAAAGAATTTTGTAGAATTAGTGTTTTGTTTTTTTTGTTTTTTTTTTTTTCCAAATATTGGATAGAATTTGCTACTCAAGCTCTCTGGGCCTGTAGATTTCTTTTGTGAAAGACTGTTAAAAATGCAAATTCAACTTCTTCAATAGTTTCAGGACTATTCATATTATGTATTTCACATTAAGTAAGCTTTGGCAGTTTGTAACTCTTAAGGAATCAGTTCATTTCTTTGAAGTTGTTGAATTGATATGTGTAAAGTTTGTTGTTTCTGTTCCTGTAATTCCCTTATTATCCTTTCAAATGTCTGTAAAGGATTCTGTAATGATATCTTTGTCCACACTCTTGATACAGCTAATTTATTCTCTTTCTCTCTGGCAGTCTTGCTAGAGAATTATTAATTTATCACTCTTGAGAAAGAACCAACTTTTGGTTCACTGATTTTTCTCTTTTGCTTTTATGTTTTCAATTTCATTAATTTCTACTCTTATTTTTACTATTTCTTTCCTTTTCCAAATCCTTGCTTTGGATTTGTTTAGATTTTTAAGATGAAATTTAGTTAATTGATTGAGACCATTCTCCTTTCTTAATATAAATATTCATTGCTAAAGATTTCCCACTAAGGACTGATTTAATTGCATTCCATACAATTTTTTATGTTTTATTTTTATTTTCTTTTAGTTAAAATTATTTTCTAACTTCTTTTGAGAGTTCCTTTTCAATCTATGAATTATTTATAAGTGGGTTGTTTAATTTCCAAATGTTTGAAGAGTTTTTCTGTTATTTCTAGTTTTGTTTGATGATTAGCTAAGAATATACTTCATACTTTGGTTCTTTCACATTTGTTAAGTTTTGACCTATGACTCAGAACATAGTCCGCCTTTGTGAATGTCTCATGTGCACTTGAAAGAAAGTGTATTTTGATGTAGCTTGATGGAATGTTCTTAAAAATCAATTAGATTCCGTTGGTGGATGGTGGTGTTGAGTTGTACTACATCCTTGCTGATTTTTCTTTTTATCTGACCTATCTACTGCCAAGAGAGGTTTGCTGAAGGTTTCAACTATAATTGTGCATTTATCTGTTTCTCTTTGGCATTTTGTCAGTTTTAGTTTCACGAAGTTTGAAAGTATATTACGCCACAAACATTTAAGATTATTATGTCTTCTTGATGATTTGATCTTTTTATTGTTATGTAATTTCTTTCTTTATTCTTGATTGTATTTTCCTTTAGAGCAGGTCTGATGGCAATGTATTTTTTAGCTTCCCTTCACTGAGAATATTTTATTTGAACTTCATTTCTCATGAGTTTTTCACTGGGCAGAGATACTGAGTTAATAGTTCATTATTTTTAGTACTTTAAAAATGTGCTATGTCTTTCTGGCCCCCATGATATTCTCATGAGAAATCTTCAGTCACTTGAATCATTATTTCCCTCTGAGTTATGTATTGGATTTTTTTTTTTTTTTTTGGATGTTTCCAAGAAATTTTCATTGACTTTAGTTCAGTAAGTTGGTTATGTTTGATCTTGAATTTCATTGTTTCTCTAGTTTAAGTCTTGTCAGTGTTCTTGGATCTGTGAATAAATGTCTTTTGTCAAAATTGGGAAACCAATATCCATTTCCTCCCAAATATATATTCAGCATTGTATTCTTTCTCTTTTTTTTCTCCCTAGAACTCTGATGACATGAAAGTTAGACCTTTTATTAGTAGTGCTCACATGCCTCAGGGCTTCATTCATATTTACAAATATTCTTTTTCTCTCCATTGTTCATATTAATTTATATTGATCTATTTTCACATTCACTGACTCTTTCCTCAGTTATCTGCTATTGATCCCATTCAATGTATTTTTTATTTTCGTTATTGCATTGTTTATTTCAAAAAATTTGCATTGCTTCTTTTTCATATCTTTTTTTGGTGAAGCCATTCTATTTTTTTCCATTTATTTCAAGTGTGTTTGTGATTGCTTGTTGGAGCACCTGTGTAATAGTTGCTGTAAAGTCTTTTTCAGGTAATTCTAACAACTATGTTATCTTAGTGTTGATGTTTGTTCACTGCTTTTTCCATGCAATTTGATATTTGTCACATTAATTTTATATCTAGTACTTTGAAATGTATTTTGAACCATTCAAGTTTTATATTATAGAACTATGTCTTGTTTAAGTCAAATGAAAATTGTTTATATTTTTATTGTAATAGGTAATCAAACTGGTAAGATTCAGGCCACAAATTCCAACCTGACATGTGTGGGCACTGTTTCTAATGTCATTTCAGTTTTCAAAGCCTTTGCAGTACTATTTGGATCTGTTCCATAACTGTGTCACTCAGTGGTTAGTTTGGGACTTCGGCCATGGCCTTTGGGTTCATTCAATTCTCAGTCTTTGGCATGTTGATTAAGATCGGATTCATGAATGCATAGCTTGGAGTGATCCCAAATACTATGGGCTTGCTCTTCTGAGCCCCCCTCTGCTACCTCTTTGGTATTTTTCCCTTTCCCAGAACTCTACTTTTTGGCCCTCTGGCCTGACAATTGAGCTTTAATTATTCTTTCCACCATGTATGTCTATAACTTCACTTATATCTGGCCCATGTGGCAGGAGGACTGATAAAGAAGAGAATGAGTGGAAGGATTTATATCTCCACTTATCTTAGAGGGAAGTGTCCTTTCCTCAGGGTTTTGGTTCTTCCTAGCTCCAGGTAGAGCCTTTGTCACTTCCCTCATTGGGTTGCTTGGGGGGCAGGGTGAAAAAAACTGAGAGAAGGGGGAAAAAAGAAGGAAGGAAGAGAGGGAGAAAGGAAATGAAATTTCCATTTTGCATCTGAGTGCTAGGAACTCACTTTCATCTCTTCTCAAGCCAGAGCAGAGGCCTTTGTAGAGCACTGACTACACCCCAGGGCTCCTGTTTGGGTTTCAGGCTGTGCTGTTTTTAGGCCAGGGGATACTGGAAAGGAAAAAATATCAACTCACCTCGCCACCATTGTAGTACTTCAAATTCTAGGTCTTGTTTCAACTCCATGTACTACCATTGAGTTTTGAGAGTCCTCAAGTAACTGCTCTATGCATTCTGTCCAGGTTGATAGCTGTGTTCAGTGGAGGCCCAAGGTTAAGTGTGTTTCTGCCATCTTACTTGGACTGGGAATCCCAGAACATACATTTTAAAGCCAATATAACAGCTATCATTCCAAGTATGAGAATCACTGGTCAAAAGCAGCATGGCTCAAACTCTAATATTTTTTCCAAAAAACAAAAACACAACAAAACAAAAAACACTCCCCCCACAAAACCAAAAACCAAAAAGCAGAAACACATTTGTATATTTATCAGTCTTTTAGTCAGAACCAGGTACCATAAATCAAAACACAAAACAAAACAAAACAAGACAAAAGCAAAGCAAACAAACATAAAAAACATTGTGATTTAAGTCTTAGCTTCTTAAAGCATATTTCAAAAATAGTATACCTGGATGATATTACTTTAGCTCTTGGTTGAAATGTACTCAAGACAGTGATTAAAAACAGACCTTGGTTTTTATCCAATGTTGAGAAAAGAAAATGTAATCTAGAGTTTGCTTTGTTATCTTTTGCGACACTGCTTTGAAAGACATTGTCCATTCTGCTCAGTATTGTTTAAATAAAACATTCCTCTTTGAATTTCATGTAAAGAAAAGGTTCACCAGTTCTTATGAACTCTCATACTTCTCACAGGACTTTGGTTTTCTTATGATCCTGGCTTTCAGGAGTCTCAGAACTTCATAGAGTCTTTGTTCAATCTCACTGGCTTTCCTCACCTAGGACTCTTGGAATTATTTTACTGATAGAGACTAAGTAATAAATAAATACAATACAATGATAGGATTATTAATCTCTACTTGGTTTTTCTTTGCCATTTTCTTTGTATTTGAATTATGCCCCTTTTAAAAAATAAAGCTTGAATGAAATAATTATATTGAATCTTAGTATGGAGTACATGGGATTTTATAATGCAATAGCTATCCTTTTTGTATGTACTTGAAATTCTCCACAATAAAAACTAAAATTTTATTTTATTTTATTTTTTTGTACTGGGAATCAAACTCAGGACCTTGCACTTGCCAGGCAGGCGCTTGTGCCGCTGAGTTAAATCCCTGGCCTAAAATTTTAAAAGATAAATAAAATAATTATATAGTATAGCATTGGTATTAAACTAAAAAGGCAGTGCTTGAAATAGCTGGTCGTGGAACAAACTTAGCTCATTAAATTCTGATACACATGTCAAAGGTGCTATCATAAACCAGAAGAAAAATTCTCAAAGTATGTATAGTATAACTGGTTATGGATTAGCACTTTGTAGAAAAAAGGTTTATTTTTGACTAGATACAATACCTCAGACTTAATTAATCTGTGTAAGAGTTCAGTGGAAAAATTAAACACTACGAGATGCAATAGAAAAATATGAATGTTTAATTAACAATTTTAAAATGTCTCACGGTAAAAGACACATTGCTATTACTCTCCTTCAAAATCCTCCCCCTCAATCTGAGCACACTTACACCATCATTCCGGCCACTTTCTGAAGACGTTCTGGAAGTCTTTTTTCATGTCTTTTCCTAGCTTCTTCAGTGTCCTGAATTGATTCAAAAACATTTACAGCAATTTTTGTCAAATAAAAACATTACAGTGATCCCCTAACCACCTTATTCACTGGATCTGGCACTGTCTGACTTCTAGCTCTTCCTCAAAGGCAAAACGACCTTACAAGGTTAAGTATTTTGAATCAGTTCAGGACCCTGAGGCAGCTGCAACAGGGCAACTAAAGACATTTATGAAAGAGGACTTCCAGAGCTACTTCAGAAAGTGGCAAGAACCATGGGATAAATGTGTTTTAAGGGAATTGGAATATTTTGAGGGGAAATAATGGCAATATGTCTTTTGCTGTAATAATTTTTTTAAAAAAGAAATATTCACCATATTTATTGATCACAACTCATAAGTATCTAAAAAAATAAATGATTATTGACTATTTGGGGAAGAACTTTTAATGGTAAAAACAAAAGACAATAACTATGAAAGGTCAAAGATTTTATCATATAAACACTTTGTGCTTTGTATTTTGAAAATTTTAAAAACCATAATTAATAATTTAACAATAAACTAGGAATAATATTTGCAACACATACCAGTGGCAAAAAGTAAGCATTCTCTACTCATGTTAAGCTAATGTAAAAAAATAAAATAATTAGTAAGAGTCAAGGAGATAAATAGTCATCTTAATAATTTACAAAAAGAAATGGCTAATAAACATGTAAAAATGTATTATTAAATAACCAATTAAAGAGAAATTAGAACTACTGGATTTTACTTTAAAAATAATTTAAATTGATTTTAATACATGTGCCTGATAAACAATGATTTTTTTTAGATTATGGGTAGTCACAGATAAAAACTGAGAAGAATAATTACAATATGACCCCAAATGTGTCATAGGAAAAGGGAAAAAAAAAGCACACAAATATACATAGAAATTTATTGAAAACTTACGGCAGAATTTTTATCAAATGGGATAAAAGATAATTGATATTTCATTATGTATCATGTATACATAATGAATGTGTATGTGTGAGAGACTTGTATGTATCAGCTATATAATCACCCAAAACTTTTGTATGAAAAGTAGTAAGCAAATATGAACAAATTCCTTTGGAAGAAGTCCCCTACCTTAAAATTGAGGATGGCTCCAAATCCCAATTTCTACTTCCCTGAATGTTCTTAACATTGAATCCAAGCATGCCGTGTCTGTGTCTAGAGTCAGCTGAAAAGTGAAAATTAGAATCTACTTTTTTGGGGGTTATAAGATGACAGATGACGAATTTCCCTCTTTCTCTTTTCTAAACTTGTGCACTAAACCACCAAATCTACCAGCTATTGTGGTGTCCCAGAGTTTTATAAGGTGTGGGGACAAACTATCTAGGTCCTTAGGGCTGCTTTTGTTGGGGGGCTCTTTGTTTTGATTTAACCCCTTCCTTACCATAAAGATTTGAACTAAATCTATCAGATCCTCAGGAAATCAGCTCTTGGGAGTAAGACATTTTGGCCAGTACTTCAGTTTACATGAAATACATTCTTTCTGTTTCACACTGTAAAGCACTGCACCCATCTCCATCAGATTCTGGAAAGAGGACTTTGTAGGTTAGTGAAGACATTAGAGTTTATAGGGGTAGAACTTGGAGGGCAATGGGAAGGTTATGTTCTCTACCAAAATACCACTCAAGTTTAGGGCTGGACAGTCACTTAGGAAAGGTTCTAAGGTGTGGTGTCTTTTGCTGAACATTTTCCATTTTTCCCTACAATGCAACACTCCATTCTTCTGTAGCTCTGTGCTGATCTTCATGGACTCATTCCCTGGGCTCCTTTGCTCTCTAGTTTTCCATTGGATGAGGCCAATCAGATGCACATCAAGAGACTGGAGAGTAAAGTCCTGGTGCTTCTTTCCCTTGTTACTTCCTCTACCATTTGGTGATCTCTTTCTACTGAAAGTCTCGTCTCCTGTCAGGCAGGCCTTAGGTATAAATGGCCCCAACTTATGATGGTTCAACCTATAATTTTTCTACTTTATCACATTGCAAGAGCAATAGAAATTCAGTAGAAACTGCAGTGTGATTTGGTCTTTTTGCCCTTCCAGGGATATTCTTGCCATGCTAGGCAGTGGCAGGGAAATGTACCTCCTAGTCAGCCCTGTGGCCATGAGGGGAAACCACTGAGCATCTTTTAGTGCTGTGCTGCTAGGCTAGGAGGTTCTGCAGCTTAGTTATAGTAAGTGCATTTTCCACTTACAATGTTTTCAACTTAGCATGAGTTTTCAGTATGCAAGCTGAGGAGCATCTATACAGCCACAGCTGCGCTCTCCAGTTCCAGTAACTTTCTAGTTTCATACCTTCACTCCTGCAAGTCTCAGTGACTGTAGCCTCTCCCATACTTTCATAAACAACAGCACACTTTCATTAAATTAGCCTCCACTGTCCAAGGGAGGGAACCATGCATGTCCTGCCAAGACCCTGAGCCACACTTGTCTTGAGGCTCAGTGATTTTTTTTTTCCACTTTGTTTTCAAATGAAGAGCTCAGCACAGTATCTGCTGGCTGAATGGTAGTGATGGCTTCAAGATGAGGCCCCTTGGAAAGTTTCATGGCAAAAGAAAAACACTTGAAGCCAGATGTGCACCCTGAAGTCAGTCAACATGCATCAAAAGCAGGAGGGCCAGAGTTCACCCCCAAACTCTAGTGATTTTCTGATCTAACTAAGTGCAGCTTTAAAACTATTGGCCATTGATGAGGTTTATCCAGATCTCACAACAACCTAATCAACTTAGTGTGCAACTGGAGGGTTCAGTAAGGGGTTTGGGGCTAGGGAACCAGCATACGATGTGTGTTTACTATGGGTGGGACATCTTGTCACTCACTCTACCAAACTGCTACATCTAACCTTTTCAACTCCTCACACAGCACAGGCAGACCCAGAAGGGTCAGGTAACTTGTCCTGATGCGCCGTGATGTGAAGATACAGTGCTCAGATACAGGCCTCAGGGGCTCCAGCCAAGCCTGAGGCTGAAAGCTTTGGAGACAAAAGCCTTGCGTTTATGCCCAGGCTTCTGCCTGGATGACTCTTGAGCACCTTATCTAATTTTCTGTGCCTTATTTTCTTCATCCTACAGAGGATAAGACAGTTCCTAGAGTCCGGGTTCACTGTGACTACTAAAGAAATTACACAGAGGAAATAGTTATTTAAACTCTTAAATATTATAAAAATATGATTCATTCCTTGATAGTCTAATTCCCTTACACCTTGGAGGTGGCAAATCTGATTCCTGTTTCCACTTCCATGAGAAATCTAAGAGTAGTACTAGTGAGGTCCGACTTTCCTAATAGTAATGATAACGGGAATGATAATAAAAACAACAGCAACTATGCTTCTAACAACCACTCATATTCCTTGGACGCTTACCATTTTGCTCAGATGATGTCATTTCATCCTTACACACACCCACTGTTTGAGTAGGCATCATTGTCATTTTTGGATGAGAAAACAAAGGTTCAGAAAGCTTAAGTAACTTGTTGAAGTTCACATTAAGAAGCCTGGTTGGGGTCAGCTCTGCCTCCTAAACTGTGCCAGTGACTACAGCAGCTGCTAGTTGTATGTCATGTTACACTCAAAATGTGGCTGGGGCAAGCTGAGATGTGCTGCAGGTATAAAACACACACTGGATTTTGGAGACTTAATATGAAAAAATCTCATAAAATTGTATCTAGATTGCATATTTTGGTTATAACGGTTTAACTAAAACATTATTAAAATGAATTGTAATTGTTTCTGTTTACTTTTTAAAATATGACTACTAAAAAAAATTTTTTTTTTAAATGACAGACATGACATACATTAAAGTTCCCTTGGGCGGTGCAGGAGCAGGGCTAGAGCTATGAGAGATGTCAAGGGTTTTTGCTGGGCCTATTTCTAAGATTGCATGTGTGCAGTAGGAACAAAGCAAAGGAGACATTTGCTTTCGATAATATTTAAGGAGAGCAGTGATGGAGGAAGGGACCAAGCTATATTTATGTGGCTTCCAAAAAGCCACAGCTTTGCAGCTTTATCCTCACTGAGAGGGATCTGCTGCGTGGGGCTGCGGCATGTGCTTCTCTAAATATCCTGATGATTGAATCCAAGCTGAAAGCAAACATTTCAAACCCTTTGGCAGAAGCAGTTTGGAAAGAGGCTTCCAAGCCATCAGGCCAGCAGATGATGTTTACTTCTTGTGACATAAGAGTCAAGTCAAATTTTATTTCACAGCAGTTACTTTCATGTTCTGAGAATAGCAAAATCCCTTCAGATGACCAAAACACCCTGCACAACCCCAGATTCCATGAAACACATCTGTGGTGTTGTCTCTTTTGTGGAAAACAGTGCTCCATTTTCCTTGTCCAGACAGGTTCTTTGGCCTTCTGACATGCTTCTTGTAAGAGCCAAAGTTGTGTGTGTAGGGGTGTGTGTGTGTGTGTGTGTGTGTGTGTGTGTGTTTAGGTGTGTTTCTTTAAATAAATTAATCTTAGCCAGTTTCAAAGGGGTGCCACTAAATTCTGCAGTGTGATTCAAAGGCTCAATGCCTTCCTGTAAAATGCTTGGCAGGGGACAAAGACTGGTAGACACAATAAGCAATGTGTGCTCTACACAAAGGACTTCATACTTTCCAAAGTCTTTCTGCCCCCATGGTTTTACTGGCTCCTTCCACATCTTAATGGTGGAGATGAGGAGACAGAGGCCAGGCAGGGTTTCAGCTCAGTATGGCAGAGAAAGGACAAGATTTGCAATCAGCAGGCTTGTTCTTATGTTTTTGCCCAACTTTTCTAGTTGTGTGACTCTGGGCAAGTTTCTAACCATCTTTGAGCTTTCTTTGACTTATTTATAAAATGTGGCTAATTTGGACTCTATTGGTTATATATGCTGTATGATTTTGTTTATATGATGTTTTAGAAGAGGTGAAACTCTATCAGTGATTCACATGGGCTAGGGATTGGGCATAAAAAGGGTCTGACCACAAAGGTTTAGCACAAGATTAAGTTTTAGGTTAACTAGACTGTTCTGTATCTTCCTTGTGATAGTTATGAAAACCCAGAAATAACTGTGCAGCAAAAAATGTGAATTTTACTGGATGTAAATTAAATAGTTATACAGTTAAAACATAATAATAAAGTTAAAATAATTGCTTCTCTGGAAGGGATGTTGTGGCATTTGAGTTTATTCAGTACAGAGTTTATTCAGTACAACAAAACCTCCCTCTTTGTATTCCTATCCTGACTTTTCTAGGTCTGCAGCTGCTGAGTAGAAGTGTAGGAAACGGAACCAACCAAATTTAATTCAATGTTTAAAACTGGTGAAAAAGGAGACAGGACCAAATCCAGGGCTCTCAGTGGAATGGTGATGTGGGGACAGTTGACAATATGGGAGGTGGGAACTGAAGAACTCATTTCTATGGTCCCCTGCCATAGTGAGTTCACAAAGAAGAGAGCTTGCAAACCTTTCCTTTGTCCGCCCTGCTGGCCAACTTTAACTCCCACTGCAGTTCCTCTTCCCTGCCCTCCCAACTCTAAACTTTCTCACCACTTTTCACACAGATCTAGTTGTTTCTTGGTTATTTGTTTCAGGCATCGTGCCAGCTGGCTTGATCTGCCTGCTGCCACAGAAAACACCCCCCTCAACCCCATTTCTCATGTGTTGCTGTTCTAACAAATAAACTACTGTCCAAGTTTTACACTGATTCATGCAAATGACCTGGCCCTTTCCATGCAGAATGCTTTCTGCAGGTTAGGATTTTGCAAAGATGGAATATACCTGACTGGCAGCCCTGAGGTCCTCCTAGTGGGCAAAGAATATATTTAGCTGATAGGTTTTTATTAATGACATTGGGTGCTGCCCTCCATGGCTCTTGGTTTCTTCTGTCTTGCTGAGGGAAGCTGGAGTTGGCTCACAGATCCAAAGCATATGGCTTTGAAACATAATTAAATCTGTCTGAAGGGTCCCACCTCTGGGTCTCAGGGATTTCCTTGTCACATTTTTTGAAATGCTCTGAGTTTCTGATGTTTTCTGGTGGGATACAAGGAGAGAAGTGGTTTCCTTTCCCTTTTTGCAGCTTGAGGTCTCTTCCATTTTTCCTTGAGAAATTAGCTATTAGTTGGTTAGTAACCTCCCCATCTCCTTCCTTTTAAGAAAGTGGTTATCCATGCACAAAATAGAGAATTTTAAGGCTCAAGGATGCTTGGGAAAGGGAGTTGGAGATTTAGACTTATTTTGGTGACCTCTGGGAACAAAACAAGGAACTTCTGAAAAGCTAGTTTGTGGAGGGTTATAATTAGAAATGCCCCCAAGTGTTTGTGTCCCCATCAACAGAGGCATTCAAGGGAAAGCTGGAGGGCCATCTGCCAGTCTACCTGAAGCATACTTGGGAAAAGCTTCATGCATCCCAGAGAGATTGGTACTTTTAAAATTCCCCCCCACTCAAGACTGTGATTCTTCATGACTCCCTGACTTAGGAAGTAAGATGCTGTTGCAAAAAGGTTGTCCAGCCAAACTGCCATGGAAATTGGGTAACATATACTGGGCTGATTCCCCACTCCATTTTCCACAATTCTAGATTCTCCTGTGTCCTGGGAGGCTGATGCACATAGGCTACCTCAGTAGGCTCCTGTGCCCTCTGGCTTCCAGGTGAGCTCAGTCACTAGAGACCCAGGAAGGCGACAGGACAGAGGGAGGGAAGGAAGGAGGATTGTGAGGGGTGGTTCTAGTCTTAGTTCTCACCATGGATTTGGCACGTGGTGAAAGCATCCTTGGACAAAGTCAGCTATCCTCTCTCCTCTCTGTTCTGCTTCCTCCTCATGTCCTTTTGGGCCAGACATGGTTACACTCTCCTCAAGTTATTCAGCTTGAGTCGGCTTGCTGTTTCTTTCCCAGCAAGATTCTGCCTGACACTAATATTAAACACCTACTGTGCTCAGTGGGGAAGATGACACAGTTCTTGCCCGGAGTGATTTCCAGGATACTGATGGAGATATGATGAGGATCTTGAGGAAAAACCACAGATTTTTGCTATGGTGGCTGTTGACCTTGTGGATTCTTCTAACCCAGGAGACAGGTACTGCACCCAGACCCATGAGCAGGCCAGAGCAAATTCAACTAAAACTAAATGGATCATCTCCTACGTGGACTCCATCAAACTAACTTTGGCCTTCTAACAAACCAGATTGACTGATGATTCATTCTGGATGAGCTGTTTTGGCCTGGCGTTCAGACATGGCTTTTGACAGTGTTTGTGTGATGATGAGGTTAACTTTGGAGAAGTGACACATGGGGGAGGAGTGGTTTCTGGCAGCCACATGATGATCTAGGAGGGTCAGGATCAGAGACACATATTGGGGCTGGACCCCAGGATAAGGTGGAGAGAGACACTATACTGTGGGACACGCAGAACTGTTTGGTCACAAAGCAGAGTTCTGAATTTCCCCAGGAGGGAAGTGCCTGTAGGAACATTACTAGGAATAGCAGGTCATGCCCCTTCAAGGAGGCTGCAGTGGGAAGAAACATGTCCTCATATATTCATGAAAAGACATGTGAAAACATACAGAATGGTTCATACCCAGGCCCACTTTATGGAATCAGGCAATATATACTGTATGTACTTGGAATATATCATTTTGGGGACTAATCTTCCCCCATGAAAAAATAATTATGGTTTAAAGTGAAAGCAACAGGCAAGTCTATCCCATTTACTATGGTGAATTTTCCTTTGGCCTCCCTGATCTCTTCTGATTTAGTCTATCAAAAACACTGTAGAAAGCAGAGCTGTAGAAGGTAAGGGAAATCATCACTTTTTCTTAAGATTCCCCTTGGTCCCTATTATAATTTGGATCTTATATGTCCTTCAAAGGCCCATGTGTTAGAGGCCTGGTCCCAGGGTAAAACTATTGAGAAGTTGTTGAATCTTTAACAGGTAGGGCTTTTAGGTCACTGGGGGTGTTCCCTCAAAGGGATGGTGGGACTGTAGTTCCTTCCATTGTTATTATTGCTTCCAGACCATGAGGTAAGTGATTTTTTTACCATGTATTACTGTCACAGTGTCCTACCTCACTATAGAGCCAAAGCAACAGGGTCAACTGACCATAGACAGGTCAGTTGTCTATGGTGACAACCTCCAAAATGGTGAGTTAAAACAAATCTTTTCTCTTTATAAGTTGGTCATCTCAAATATTTTGTTACAGTGATGGAAAGTCCCAAAGTCCACTAAGCTCATTAATTACCATGGTGGATTAACTAATGGTCAGCTTGTAACACTGAGCTGAGCTGAATCATCATGGTTCTGGATGTGGAAGGCCCACCTGAGGACTGTTGCCAATGCCAACAGCGTAGAAAGAGAACTGGAGGGGAAGACTGTGTGCTGTGATTCTCCTGGAGAAGCTTGTCACACTTATTTTTCTGATATGAACTCAGCTGTTCTCATTGTCAAGGAGCTCAGGTCCTCACTGTCACTGAGGATGGCTGCGGTTCTTTTTCAGGGAGCTCTGGTCCTTACCTTGAGCATCGCTTCCTGGCTCCAGTGCAGATCCCTCAGCCTGATGGCACAGATCCTTCATCCCACTGGCGCAGACTTTCTAGCTTCCACCACTGGCCTGTGGGCTTTCCCAGTGCAGATCCGTGAAGTAGACTTGCATACAACATTGTCATGGGCTCTAGGTCTTCAGCTAGACTCATGCAGGACATTGCCATGGGATCCAGGCCCTCAGTTGTATTCTATTTGTCTCTAGTGTGTGGACAGATCTCTTGTGCTCTTCTGCATTTGACTTTTTGGGTGAATATTATAAAATAATCCTATAAATTATGTGTCCTGTATTAAATCTATTCTCTTGCAAACCCTAACTACAACAACTTTCTTGGCACAAGATGGCTTTATAGGCAGTTAAGTGTGGCTCTGTGACAGTTCTACTACATGTAATATGGGAAGAAGTAATATTCATGGTAACAGTTCCTTTCTCTGAGTCTATTAAACTCTGAATATGTGGCAGGAGCCACAGGGCATGGTACATCCAAGATTAAAAGGGCCTAGGTCCCTAACTCTGTCCCCTTGAAAATTAATCTTTATGTGAGGGAGAAATAAAAATTATTGAGTGCAGCCACCAAGATGCTCAGATTTATCTGTCATGGCAGGTAGTTAGTTCCTCTAAATAATGCAGTTCCTATGCAAATTTGACCCCTACCCCATCAGTATTCTGTGAGCTTTCCAGAATGGGAGTCATGGAGGAATGCCAGCCTTTCTCAGGTCATGACAGAGGCCTTACTTGCTTTACAACTGCTAAATCCAAAGGGCCATTGGAAAATCTTCCCAAGAAAAGAAAGTGGGACTAGTTGTTTCCATGGCTGCGAAGAGAAGCTTCTAGCAATGATGATGGGAAAAACCAGTTTCATCTTACTGCACTGAAACAAAGGTTTGTCTCACTGCAAATGAACAAATGTACAAACTTTTTAGTGATATAAATACCTGCTATAGAATAAAACTTAAAATCCTATAGAGAATATTTTTGGGCCAAGAGAAATAAAGCCTACCTCTAATTCTTATTGTTCTGCCCTAACTAGCTGCGTGAAGTTTGGACTCCTCTCTTGCCTTTTGTAGGCTTCACTGGGTATGTAAATGATCCAATAAGATACGATACATTAAAATAGGTTGAGATACCATAAACTATAACGGGATGGGTGATCTGATTCAACAAAACTGGATTAGAATTTGTTGGAGGGAGTCTATATAAATGAGATACAACATAGTCTGTCCTCCAAGAACTTCTGGTCTACTAGAGGAAACAGCCTGAATAACAAACCACAATCCCCAATAGGATAAAATAATAGCAAACTATCAACACCATGATTTGGATTGCAAAAGCAGCAATTAATTTTGAATTTGAGAATGAGAAAGGCTTCAGCAGTGTTAGGCGAAATGTCTTAACATGACTTGCAGAGATACGTGTGTGCCTCCCTACCCCACATGCTTCTTTGGTTTCATTTCTTGCCACTCCATAGGCAAGATTCTATGTTCCTGTTATAGTCGTCTATTTGGAGTTCTTATATTTGCTACCTGCTCTCTTTCTTGTCTGTGCACCTTCCTTTACTCTCTCTCCTTCTGGCATATAATGTGTACATATGTTTCATGCTTTAGCTCAGGCATTGTCTCCTCCAGGAAGACTTCTTGGACTCCATCAGTCCAAGTTATATAATCTTTGTATCACTTCGCTGTAATAGACGATGAAAAAAATGATATTTACACATAACAGGATATCTGGAGCCATACAGAGCCAGAATTAGTTCTGTGGTAAACGTGACAAGATCAAGACTTGGATTCAACTTTCCTGCAAGTCTCTCGGCCTTTGTCTCATGTTCACAAGATGGCTGCTGAAGCAACAAATCATGCCCTATCATAAAATAAACAGGAATAGGAAGGAAAGAACACACCTCCCTGTGATGGCCTTACTTTTTGAGGAAAATCCTTCCCAGAAGTCCTAGGTATAGAATTTCTTGTACATCTCCCTGGGCAAAAAGTGCTCATATATACATTTTCTAACTGCAAAGAGTAGAAAGTGTTTGACATTTCTAGGGGAAGAGGCACAGAAGGAATCAGAAGGATGTGACTGCCTGTAAGGGTAACAGCTGAGTGTCCTTTGAGCTGCCACTGCCCCATTTGCCGCTGCAGTCCATGTTCACATTGTACATAATAGCTGTACCCGGTAGCTTCACCTTGGGTGGGTGGGGCGCAAGTGTATGGTGTGAATGAACAAGAATAAGCATTATTATTACCAATCCTTCCAACAGCAAAAACAATGAATTTAAATCACCTCAGTGAGTTGCTCTTTCAACAACACTTCACTGTCCAGTGGCTCCCTGGTGAGATTCTAACAAGTAAGACCTTGAGCTTAAGAGATGCCAATTATGGAAATGTTTTTTTTTTTTT
The DNA here is from genome assembly GCA_028451465.1 of Erethizon dorsatum. Classification (NCBI taxonomy): domain Eukaryota; kingdom Metazoa; phylum Chordata; class Mammalia; order Rodentia; family Erethizontidae; genus Erethizon; species Erethizon dorsatum. The sequence continues at coordinate 45,438,278 of CM051825.1, forward strand.
TTTTTTGTGGGTACCGGGGATCGACCTCAGGACTTGCGCGCCAGCAGGTGCCCATGCCGCTGAGCGATATCACCGGCCCGAGATGCCAATTATGAACAAAACCCACACAATTCCCAAGTCTCTACCGGGCGGTTAAATCAGGTGAGGAGAGTGAAAGGCCGAAACATGGGAGCTGGGAGAAGCAAAACTTGAGAGCCGAATGGGCTTCAAGGAGACCAGATAGCAATATGTATCACTTACAATTTGTTTGGTTACAAGAAACGGAAAACCCTAGTTAGTTTACATGACAGGGAACATTAACTCTCTGAATAATGAGAAGTCTCAAGGTAAGGCAGCTCAGGGTGACTCTGCCTGTGATCCCTAGCTCAGCTTCTCCAGGGTTGCAAGGTGACCTCACAGTTCCACACTCTCCAGCAACGATGTCCACTGAAAGATCCATTTCACTGTTATGCTTCCTTTCAAGGGAAAAAGATAGCTTTTAAAGAAGTGTCCCAGGAGACTTCCCCTTTTTTATCTCTCAGGTGACACTGGGTTCGATGTTCATCCATAAGTAAATCCCTGGTACGGGTAATGAGATGATCCTGTCTGAGTTAAACCAAGTAAGATTTATCTTTGGTATACATCGAAGCCCAAGAAAATTAGGGGCTTTCTTCCACGGTAAAACAGTGGGAACTGGGATGGCTGTTGGAAAGATAACTAGTGACATCTATTGCAAGTGGCTACCTTGCAACCAAGCAACTCATACCCTTGGAGTGAGTCCTTCTGGCAAGGCTGAGTCTCATATCATACCTGGTACTGCAAATACTCTATGGATGAACAAGTAGCCTAGGTTGGAATCCTTGTCAACTGGTTTCCTCTGCCACAGTCCTGTATAGAGGTAAGTACAATTACCTTAGAATTCTCAGGACATGGATAGAAAATAATCTATGACATCCCATCCCTTAGGTCACATCTTTGCAGAGGGGTCCAGTCAACCATCTCCAAACATTAGGCACAGTGCACCCTGTGTGAGGCTGGGGAAGTGAGGCATTGGCCTTTCACCCAGCTCTGGTGCTGTGTCTGAGCCCTGTCTTTTTACTTCCTTGCTGGGTGACCAGCATCTCCCTTCCTGTCTTAGTCACTTAAAGACTTCTGTATTCCAGATTTGGAACTCTCTTTGCTTTTTCCAAATGATGAGGCAACATCTTCATCAAAAGTTCGTAATCTGAGAGCAAGTATTTTCCCATCAGGTGGGAGGAAAAGAGCTTCAGAACAGGTTTTGGTCCAGCTGATCTGGAGGGACAATTCGTGTTGTTTACTTTCCATTACCCAAGGTACATCTCAGCTCAGGCCAAGAACTACCTATAAGCCAGATGTTTACCTGTAGACACTGAATTATTCTTCTGTCTAGTTACCTGGGTCATTTTCATTAAATATTTTGATATTTTAAGACAGGGGCCAGCAGACTACAGCTCGTAGGCCAAATCCAGCCAGCCACCTGCTTTTGTAGATAGAGTTTTATTGGGACATGGCAACACCTATTTGCTTACCTGTTGTGTGTGGCTGCTTTTTGAGCTGAGTTGAGTAGCTCCGCAGCAATCCTATGGCTCTCAAAGCCTAAAATATTTACTATATGGCCCTTTATAGAAGATTGCAGACCCTTGTCTGAGAGGGAAGGAACAAGTGAGAAGCACCGAGTTTGTAAACAAGAGAGATGCTCAGACTCGTACACATGCACCAAACACAAGCTGCAGAGAGGTTGGAATGGAGTCAGGTGGTTTGCAGCCAGCCGTGGTGAATCAAGATGGGTCTTACAGGACTCCTGCTTAGCCCCGGATAAATCTGAGACTCTCTTGGGGAGCTGACCCAGGCTACATCTTCCCAGGAAGAAACACTGCACTTCACAAGTGTTTGCATTCTCAAACAGGAAACCTGGAGCTGGTTTTCCACATAGGACTTTAACTGTTCCAGACGGGGTGTTACTGCAATCTGACGCACACACACATTAGAGCTGCTCCGTGGAGCCGCTGGACTGACCATAAAGCACTCAGCCACAGACCTCTTTGGTTTTCAAACAGGAGCCCAAGAAAGGCCACAACAGAAACCTGTTTATACAACTCAGGTTTTTTTTTTTTTTTTTAATAACATACGGTAGATGTCAAATGAGCCTTAATTACTCACTGTAAGAATTAATTTCTACTGAAACCTAAGGCAGACAGAATTAGCTGGCTAGGATTCTGGCTTCCTACCTTTTCTTAACCAAAAATGAAAAAAAAAAAAAAAAAAAAAGCCCTGGAAGAGAATACTGATTCAGCAGTCTTGTTCTAGACACTGCACAAACACTACGGGTGCATTTTCTCACTCCCTCGTTTCAGGATACTGCGAAAAAGGTACTATCTTACCTGAGAACACTTCCATTAGCTTATGGTTGGGTAAAACAGCTAACACATAAAATGTTAAATATTTTGTGAAATTTGTTGAATACTGTACTAAAAATGAGAAACAATGGTTGTACAGGTACACTTTGCTTTGTTTTCAAGTAAAAAAAATTGGTAAGTTAAAAGCAATCTATAGATTTAATGCAATCTCAAAATGCCAATAACTTTCTTCACAGAACTAGAAAAACAATCTTAAAATTTACATGGAACCAGAAGACACCCAGAGTAGCCAAAGCGATCCTGAGAAAAAAAGAGCAAAGTGGGAGGCATCATAATTCTGGATTTCAAGTTACACTTCGAAGCTACAGTAATAAACAGCATGGTCTGGACACAAAAATAGATCCGTAGACCAATGGAATAGAGCAGAAGACACAGAAGCAACCCTGTGTACCTTCAGCCATCTGATTTTTAATAAGTGGGCCAAAAATGCTGCAGAAAAGGCAGCCTCTTTAACAAACAGTACTGGGAAAACTGGTTTCCATGTGCACAAGATTGAAACTAGATCCGTATCTCTTATCCTGCACTGAAATGGATCAAAGACCTAGATATAAAAACAGAACCTTTGAAACTCCTGGAAGATAACATAGGGGAGGATAAGGATAATATAGCCATAGGCACTGGCAAGGACAGCCTGAGTAAAACTCCAACAGCAAAGGAAAATAACACCAAGAATCCGCAAATGGGATTATATCAAATAAAAATCTTCTGTACAGTAAAGGAAATGATCAACAGAGTGCAAAGACACCTACAGAATGGGAGAAACTTTTGGCCATCTACTTCTTTGATAGAAGACTCATATCAAGAATGTAGGGCCAGTGAGATGGCTCAGCAGCGTACGCGACTGCCTGGCAAGCGCGAGGGCCCAAGTTCGACTCCTGGAACCCACATACAAAAAAAAGGGCCAGTGATATGCTCAGCAGCATGGGCACCCGCTGGCGCACGACGTCCTGAGGTCGACCCCTGGTACCCACAAAAAACAACAAGAATGTATAAAAAACTCAAAAAACATCAGTCCCCCAAAACCAAATGACACAATCAAAATATGGGCAAATGAACTGACTAGAAACTTCTCAAAAGAAATACAGTTAGCCAAGAAGTACATGAAAAAATGTTCAACATTTTCATCATTAGGGAAATGTAAATCAAAACTACTCTGAGATTCTCTCTTACTCCAATCAGAATGGCTATCATCAAGAACATAAGAAACAGGGCCGTTGAGATGGCTCAGCGGCGTAAGCGCCTGCCTTGCAAGCGCGAGGGCCCGAGTTCGACTCCCGGAACCCACATACGAAAAAGGGGCCGGTGATATCGCTCAGTGGCACGGGTGCCTGTTGGCGCGCGAGGTCCTGAGGTCGTCCCCCTGGTACCCACAAAAAAAAAAAAAAAAAAAAGAACATAAGAAACAACCAATGCTGGTGAGGCTGTGGGGAAAAGGAACACTTCTACATTGTTGGTGGGAGTGTAAACTGGTACAACCACTATGGAAATCAGTATGAGAAGTCCTCCAAAAATTAAAAAATAGGAATTCCATTTGACCCAACTCTACCTCTCCTGGGTATATTCCTGAAAAAGTTAAAAACATCAAACTATACATATCCATCTTATAGCAGTGCAATTCACAATGGTTAAGCTCGGTAAACAGCCTAGATGCCCATCAAGAGATGAATGAATAAAAGAAATGTGATTACTATATATGAGGAAATTGAGATCATAATATTAAGTGAAATAAGCCAGACACACAAAGTTAAATATCTCTTGGGTTTTCTTATGTGAAAAACCTAAAATATAAATAAAGAATAAAATAAAGGAGAGATAGTAGGAAATGAAAATGCAGACATTGTAGAGATAGGGTAGGGGATCAGAGGGAGGGGCAGGGAGGGACAGGGAGGGTAAAGGGATCAAAAATGATCAAGATATGATATACACATGTACCAATTCTCTAAAACGAATGTGTTTGTTATGTCACAAACATACCTGAAAAGTGTCTCCTCCAGACCATAGCTATATTCTTGTTTCTCTAAATATACTACCATTATGGTAAGTGGTGCAGATTAATTTAGCCCCTTTTCTGTTTTTTCCCTCTGTACAATCTTATCCCCTAAGAAGAATAAGCTCTTTCCCGGAGCAATTATTCATGTCTGGCTTGTTCTGTATCTGCCACAGTACTCAATAAGTACTTGAATACCAGCATAAGGAAACACAATAAATTTAAATGTATTATTTGAAAAGAAGCAGGATCTAAATTGTGACGCAAATGGGTTAAGCCTTAGCACAATAATCATGAGTCCTATTTTGTAAATAACATTGCATTGAAGTGAGTGTAAGTACGGAGCTTGCTGAGGCCTTAGGGTGCTAAGGAAGCCCTAGAAGTAAGGAGTCATTCTACGCTACTGTCTAGAGCAACCACATAATTTGGCACACACTAGCGCCTGGTAGTATAAACATTTCTTAACATAAATCTTAAAAGGGCCGTGATCCTAAACTCACTTCTCCTTTTATAAAGTTCTTATGTTTTGACATTAGGACAGATTCGAATGTCATATGAATTTAGCAGCTGAAATTGAGTGGGATAAGGATGGCCATTAAGGATACGCTCTAGAAAGCACAATGAATTTTAATGCTATCCACAGTCCAGGTTTTATATTTTAATCCTAACGCATGACAATCTAGAGAATTTTCAACCAACTTGAAAACTAGATGTTGAGGCAGTAGACCAGAGCACCCGGTGGTGATGAGTCTGTGTTCATGTGAGTAAGTTAACACCCTCTGGATGTATACGGTCACATTGCTTAGCTTCACTTGAATCAGAATCTGCTAACCCAACTTGATTTCTTAGCCAGTAGTTGTAGGATGGTGAAGTTCCACTTTATGTGACAACTGACAAGTAGTGGAGTGTTTGGCAGACTTTAAATGTGCACACAAGTCACCCTTGGATATTGTTACAATGTAGATCCCAGTTCAGTAAGTCTGAGGCAGGACATGGGCTTCTGCATTTCTAATATCCCAGGTGGCATGGATGTTCACAGTTCACAGAGCACATTTTGAGGAGGAAGTAGGTAGAGGATGCTGGGATAGTTAAAAAATGTTGCATAGATGGACCAGGCTGGGTATAATGATGAGGCTTCTGCACTGTGTTAAAGGGAACAGAAACAAGATCCTTCTAGAAATGATCGGGGGAGAAATTCAATAGCTTTCCAACAGGCAATGTACATGCACTCTGGAGCCAGTAAGCCTTGCTCTGACTCCCAGTTCAGCCACACACTCATTAGCTGTGACTTTGGCAAAGTCCACTTCTCTCACCAAGCCTCAATTTCCATAATTGCAAATTGGGGATCATACTCAAAGGGTTTGTATTAGTTACTATGCTTAGCTAGGACAAAATACCCGACATCTACAACTTAAAAGAGGAGTGGCTTATTTTGGCTCATGGTTTCAGTGGATTCAGTCCTTGGTTAGCTGGCTCCAAGGCAGAAATAGCATGGAAGAGGAAAGTTGCTAAACCCATGGCAGCCAGGAAGCAGAGAGAAAGAGGGAGTCAGGGACAAGAATATGCCTTTCCAGGCCACACCCCCAGTGACTCACCTCTTCTGACCAGGCACCACCTCCAAACATATGAACCTTTTGGAAGACATTTTATTTATTTATTTATTTATTTTATTTTATTTTTTTGGTGGGTACCGATGGTCGAACTCAGGACCTCGCGCTTGCCAGGCAGGCGCTTATGCCGCTGAGCCATCTCACCAGCCCCCTTGGAAGACATTTTAGACCTATACTATAATACAACTGTTATAAGCACTAAAGAGAGAGCACATGGAAAACACTTCGTCCCATATATGGCACACACTAGTTAACAAAACACAGTATTGTTTTTTCTTAAATTAGGAAAAAACCAGTCAAGAGTTGACAATACAGTGATCAGTAAACACTATATTGAGACATTCCAGGGAAAAAAGCGTGAGGAAGACAGGAAAAGGAAGAGGAAGAGGAAGAGCAGGAAGAGAAGAAGAAAAGAGGTGAAGGAAGAGGAGGAGGAGGAGAAGGAGGAAGTAAATTCCAAAGTCTACCTACAGACACAAACACATATGCATTTGGAATGATTTAGTATTTCCACAGCCACATGCCAAGACCCATCACAAATAGAGTTGTATAGCACAATAGGCCATTTGGAAAGAGCAAATATTTAAAATGATATCATTGGAGACAGGAAACTGAAAGTCCCTACACAAAGTTAGAGCTGTGTACATTTTTTTTTTGGAATGCTTCATTCTTTAGCAGGATATTGACAAGGGCTGCTCTCATATGGAAACAATTTTTCAGAAACACCTAGCATAACTAATCTAGGGATTGATTTTTTTCACACAGATTTAACACAAAAAAAACCCCATAAAGTGTGTTTGAGATGTAAGGTTGGTCAGAGATTAGATCACTAAAGATAAAGCACCTTAATTCCTATATTATTTCTGATTATGGCCAGAATGTGCTTTTGGGTCACTTGTAAGAACTCAAATGCATTTTTGTAAGACTTACAAGAGTTGAGAAATCTCTATTTTGGTATTTTTCTCATAAAGACAAACTGCAAAAAAAATCTTAGAATTTACGATTTTCATAAAATTCTTTTTTTTAGTTTATTTTGGATTTTTTTCTGGTCCCACAGATCAACCTGCCTGGCTGAAACAGTGAGACAGACACATAGCTCTGGAGGAGGGTAGAGATAGGTAGGCGTCTCCAGGGAGTCAGACCGGGTTGTTCTGGGAGCTGGACCTGACCCTAGAGATACATGAGACCAGTCTGCTCTAGAGAAAACAGGTGGGAAAATTCACACTTACACAATGGGCGATCAAAAAATATAGTGAATACTGAAAAAATTTTTAAAAATTTATTACATTAAAAGACACATTGCCATTACACATTCTCTCAAAATCTTCTCCTTCCCTTTGAACACAATGAAGACACATTTTAATGTGTCTTTTGCTGTAATTTTTTTACTTACATATTCATCATATTTTTCAAGCACACCTCACAGATATAAAAGTAAATTTCTTCAGAAACAGTATGGTAACCACCAGGTTGGAGTTACACTGGTGTTTTCTGCAAGCGTGAAGGAAGGTGCCTGTTCAGAATGATGAGACTTAGTGGAAGAGAGAGTATCGGAACTCAACCCTGATTGAGGAGTAATTGTAATTGCAAATACATATGAATAACTTGGTCAGTGCATGGTGTATAGAGTTTAAGTAAGTGGCCAAGTCATGCAGTGGATTGGAGAGAAAATCCTGAGTCTGCACTCTGGATCATAGTGCTACCCTGCCAGGAGCAGGTGGGGAGAGCCGAGGAAGGGCATGAAAGGCAGGAGAAAGAGCAGAGCGAAGGCCCTTGTGGGTGAAATAGTAGAATGGGGATGGAAACACAGAGTTCTGACTCCAATATAAGAGTGTAAATTCCAAGTGGTAGGGGGCCAGGGAGCCAGACAGGAGCACTGGGAAGGACCAAGAAAGAGAGGGACCCATGTCTGTGCTGAGGAGCTTGATCTATCTTAGCGTGGGCAGTGGATTTTATGTTGGGGGTGCAGGAGGTGTGTGGGAAAATGGCCAGGTCTCCTATTTTGAGACATCACTCTTGCAGAGGAAAGAAGGAAGAAAAGTGAAAATGGCATGAACTGATAGATACACAGGAAAACACCCTGTACTAGGATGTGGAGGTAGCTATGCTAACAACTTTTGAGATGGCCCCCAGTGATGCCTGGCTTCTTATATTCATGGGTATCTGTAATTTCCTTTCATGCTGTATCAGACTCACAACATATGGAAAAGGAGTGACAGGGTCATTTCCAAAGTTAGTTTACAGTAGATCATGCTTTCCAGGATGGCTTCAGCTCTTTCTCTTGTAACAGTTGCTCTAGAGGAACTGAGCTGCCATGCTGTGAATTGCCAGGTGGAGAGGCCCATGTGGCTGGGAACAGGAGCCTAGAGCCAACAGCCAGAGAGCACTGTGATCTGCCGCCAACATGACTGAGCTGGGAGGTGGCTTCTCCAGTCCTTGTTGAGCCTTGAAATGCCTGCACTCTGGGCTGACAGCTTGATTGCAACCTCATGAATGACCCTGATCCAGAGCCACTTTGCTAAATCACTACTGGATTCCTGACGACTATCAGAAATTGTGCAAAATAAAAATATGGTCATTGTTTTATGCTGCTAAGTTTGAGGTAATGTGTTATGCAGCAACAGATAATTAACACAAACAACTTCAGGAATGGGGGAAAATGGAACACATCAGGGATGGCATCAAGCCTGGGTAGTGTATTAGTCCATTTTCCATTGCTATAACAAAATACCTAAGGATAGGTACTTTGTAAAGAAAAGATACACAGTATATTTAGCATATATTTTTGGGAGGCTGAAAGTCCAAAATACAAGAGCCCATGTTGTCAGCTTCTGATGAGAACCTTTGGGAGATGGCATCACAGTGGTGGAAGCATGTGTGACAGAGGTCACATCACAAGACAAGAAGCCAAAGGGAGGAGCGGCCAGTCTTATTCTTTTATGACTAACTGCACTCATGGGAACTAACTAGAGTCCTGCTAATCCCTCCTGAGAGCAGTGCCCCAGTGACCTAGCTACCTTACAGGAAGTCCCACCTTATAAATGTTCCACACTACCTGACATGTTGGGGACCAAGCTTCCAACACATGTCCCCTGAGGGGTGCACTACATCCAAAATAGCAGATGGCTAGACAGATGGCAGTACTAGTACCAGAAACAGGTCCAGTCAGAACTCAAAGTTCTCCACCTCAGAGGGCTCTTCTTTCTGAGTTCTCCATCTGACTAATGACACCGCTGATGTCCCATTGACCCAGATTCAAAACTACAGAGTCACTAATCCCTGTTACGTAACTGATGTCAAGGTTGTTGATAATATTTTTAGATGGTTTCCACTGTGTTTCTCTCATTAGCCACCACTCCAACTGAACTTCATTTTCTCATTATATCTCATCTCATCTTTGCTGTAAAATTGCAAAATCTTCTTTATTCTTCTTGCCCTTAGTTTCTCTTTGATTTAAACTCATAAAGGTAAAAGTTTCTAAAGTACTATCTACCACTGCTTTATCAGATAAAGTCCAAACCCCTCAAGCTTGTGGTCAAATCTCCCCATTTCATCAGCTCAACCCCAGCCCTGTTCTTCTCTGTATCTGCCAGGCATCTTATTCAAAGGGCAACAATGGACCAAAACTTTGTTTATATTCTGCTTCTAGCAAGACTTTCTTTTTCACTAAACTTTTAGCTCTCTCTTAGCCTAACTTGAAATTTGCCACTTTTGATTGAAAATGTTTGGTATCTAAACAACTAAATGTGACTTAATTTTCCTGTGAGCTCTCACAGGACTTTCATACCTCTCTTGTGTTCCATGTATTACATGTGTGCATGCATGCATGTGTATGTTCTTGCTAGATTTCAAATTCTTCTATGTTGGGGCTGTATCTTATTTATCTTTGCCCAGCACCAGTGAGTGTGCTCAATAAATCTTGGCTAAGTGAATGAATCTCCTTTCTCCTTTGAGCCTCCCTAAATTGAGTCAACTTTTAATGATTTTCTTTATTTCTTACCCTTTCTTTGGTCAAAGTTTTATATCCAACTGCATACACAAGCCAAATAGATATAATACTCAAATAAATGTAAGTCACTGTATTTGCACCAAACTCAGTGCTATAGTTGTCTATCAAATAGAAAGAAACATAGTACTAATTTAACATTTACTGCTCTGGAAAAGTAAAATTTGTTGATATAAATGGTTTTTAGCTACCAAAAGCTATCATTTACAGACTGCTGCGATTATAGACTCCTATCTGTCCGGCCTATTGGGTGCTGCACAATTCACATAAATCCCATTTTTATTTCTCATGAGAAACATAAGACAGAAGGACTATTGTCCTTTCATCTTATGGATGGAGAAATTGAAACACAGAGAAGTTGAGTGATTTGTCTAAAGTTGCACAGCTAAGAAGATGTGTAGCTGGAATTTGAACTAAGGAGTTATGATAAGTCTATCCTTTGTATAGCTATTACTGTAGGGCTGCATGTAGTTTTGTAAATGTTTGTTTTGAAGAAGTTTGCATACACCTGATTTATTTTTTAAGAGTATCTGTCTAATCAGAGCCTAGATTCACAGCAGAAGAGCTGGGTTTGTATCTTCTCAAGCTTTTTGAGTGTATGAGAATTACTTCTTCATCAAGAGCTGTCATATCCTTCTCTATGTGTCCACCTGGCGTGCCTTTCCCATCACCCTCTCTCATCTTTCATTTTACTTCAGTCTCTTACACAGACTTTCTCAGAGAACAGGGCATTTACCACTGCCTGGGAGCACGTCTAGGAAGTCCCCATGTCGGTGTACCTGGAGTCATATCTTCTGTGTTCTACTGTCACTGTGATGGAGGAGATGCAAGTGAGTGGGGTCCTGTCCCTGTCTGAACCTCCAGCAAGTTGATGAATCAATAATTGTCCCCAAGATTTGTAAACCTTCTTAAGGAAATGAGGAAGCCTGTCTCATCACTGTACCTTCTAGTATAGTGTTTATAGAACATTCTCAGAAATTGCTGAAATGAACCTCAGGGTTCTAGGCCAGTGTTCTTCATTAGAACTTTCTGCAGTGACAGTATGATGGTTTATATCTAGATGTCCCCCCAAAGCTTCATGTGCTGATAGGTGAGGCTTTTGAGACGTGATTGGATCATGGGTGCATGATGGTCATTAGTGGATTAATCCACTGGTGATGAGTTTATAGCTAAATGGCATGTTGGGAGGTTAGGCCTGGTTGGAGGAAGTGGGTCACTGCAGGTATGGCTTGGAAGGGTCTATTTCCCTCCCTCTTCCCTTCACCACTCTCTCTCTGCTTCCCACTGCTATGCCATGTGCTGCCTCCCCTTTGCCATGCCCCTCTGCCATACGTTGCCTTGGAGTCAGTTGACTGTGGACTAACCCTGTACAAACTGTGAGCCAAAATGTTTCTTCCTTAGAGTTGTGGGTGTCAGATATTGTGTCTCAGTGACAAGAAAGCAACAAAGACAGATGGACATGTTTATTCTTTGTGGTGTTTAGTATGGTAGCCTCAAGTCCCAAGTGAGTGTCGACCATTTGAAAATCATCTAGTGCAAAGAAACTTATTTTTGAATTTTGTTGAAGTTTAATTAATTTAAATTTGGATAGAATTGTGGCTAGTGGCTTCTGTGTTGGACAACACAGTTCTAGACTGAAAAGTCAAGAAAATGGTTCCCAATCCTTTTATCTTACAATGTATGGTGATAAGTAAACAAAATGCTGGATGTAAAAGATCATGTCCTATGATGATATTGGATAATCTAGTTTAAATCACTTCCTTATTATCTGCTATCTTGCCTTCAACAACTTACTTAACCTCCCCATGCCTCAAATGTGGCCACACCTGCAGTAACGCTTTTCCTCTAATCAGGCCTAACCTCCCAACATCACATTTAGCTATAAACTCATCTGAAAAACGAGTTTAATGATAACTACCTCCCTTAGGTGGTCAGCAAGGTGAAATGATAGATTTAAATTGCTTAGCACAACACTCAGCAGATGGAAACCCCTTAATAAATGATTTTTTTTCCCCATTGAGAATGTTCTGAAAGCACAGAACTCTGTGTAAGGATAAGATATAATTATTAGCAGGAAACCACATGGTCGTGGTTGTTCCCTTAAACTGTGACTTCTTCTCTGCAAGAATATGTGGCTGTTTTGGCTTTTCTCCTTTCAGAGCTGCCTTTTGTGGTCATGTGTTAGCTCACAAATATCTGAGGCTAGAGGTGTACTCCTGAAAGAATCTCAGCTCCTGGAAACGGCCTGACTCCCTTTGACTGAGGAGCATGCTGTCCTGCTACTGGGAGGAGCTGGGATGAGATTTGCTCCTTAGGTGTCTGCTGACAGCTTAGCTTTCCTTAGAAACTCTGCTGTGGAGATGGACTGTGTATGGACAAGCCACCGCTGGTCTGGCTGTAGTGGCAGCAACAGCAGCAAGTATCCTTGATTGTTTCCCTCCTGCTGGCTGGTAATCCCCTCTTTGTTTGTCCCCTCAGGAGTTAAGGCTCCGGGGCTTTGATAGAGAAAAAGCAGATGTTTCACAACTGTCATTGCCACAGGCGCCACCATATTTCATGTCGTTATTGATATGGCCCAAGATGGTACCAGCATTTAGTTGTAGAGAACAGTCCATGGGTTCTTGTTATTAAAGTTGCTCCCTTCCAGCTACCAACTCACTGGAAGGAAGCACCTCTACTCCCCCCACCCAGTGAAGCAAGACAGCTCCTTACAGAGCCTGAAATAGATTCCAGTCCTCACTGTTCCTGCATCTGAGACCATCATGCACATCTAGGGGTGGAAACTGAAGCAGAGAGGGACAGGCTCACACAATGATCTTTCCTCCGACAAGTAATTGCTGAGGGCCAAGACAGTGTCAAGTGCTGATGGCTGATGCTGGAAACCAGTCACTTGATGTTTTGCTATCTACTGACTGACTCCTTGACTGGCCTGCCAACAAAATACAAGCCCTGTGAGCTCAAGGATTTTGCCTGTTCATCACATGGCACTCGGAGATTTCTTATCAAATATTTCTTGCATAAATGAACGCAGAGCAGTCTTTTCTTGTTGATGAATATTTCAAACAAAACATGTACTCAGAAAGCCCACACCAGCAAATCTGCTTCACAGAGAACCAGATACATTCATTTGGCACATACATTGACTTAATGGTGCTTGGTAACTTGTTGCTTTTTTTTGTTCTTTTCTTCCTCTCTCCTTCCCTCCCTGCCTTCCCTTGATCACTTTTTCATTCATCTAATATTCACTGAACACCTATGAGTAGCTAGGCACTCTGTTGAGTACATCAGTAAAGTGGTGTCTTAACACATTTATCTTTTTTTATCCAGTGTATTTGGGAAAAGAAGGAACGTCCCTCCTGTGAGAAGGATGGTTTACTGGTGTTTGGAGAATTTGTTGAAAGATGGGATTAAAACTAGAGATACAAGAGTTGAACTACACAGTTTATAGCAACATTCTGAAAATCATCCAAGGGGAAAAATGTAAGGTTTGAAGAGAAGATTTAATCTCACTATGATATTTTTATGGTAGAAATATTTCCTGGACTAAATCACAGGTTCAAAATATACAACACGTATCCATTCCATTGAAGAGACAAACTAAATTCTTCCTACACATAAAGAATATGATGTCAGGGGAGAATATAAATAGTGTAGGACCTGGGGTGACCCAAATAGAAAGTGTATTGGTCTAAAGCAGGAGTCAGCAAACCAGGGCCCATGGACTGAGTCTGGCCCAAAGCCTATTGCTGTAAATAAAGTTTTATTGGAACACAGCCACATTCATTCATTTATGTAGTGTCTATGACTACTTTCATGCTACAACAGCAGAGGTGAGCAGTTGTGACAGAAAAAATTTACTATTTGGCTTTCAACAGAAAAATTTACTGGCTCCTGGTCTGTAGGAGATATGCTCTGAAGCCAAATAAGATCCTTTAAAAGAATACAAATGTGGTATATATACAAATGGAGTACTACTCAGCCATTAAGGAGGATAAATTTGCATCCTTTGTAGGAAAATAGATGGATCCTGATAATATAATACTAAATGAAATAAACAAGACACTGAAGGTGAAATATCGCATGGTTTCTCTAATATGAGAGACCCACAATATAAATAATTTAAGGGGGAAAATAAATGAGAGATGATAAGAAACAGGGAAGTAGACTGTGGAAATGGGAAGAGGAGCTGGAGGAGAGAGAACGGAGGGCAGGAGGGAAGAGGGAGTAAAGATTAAGATGTGGTAGAGTATGTTTCAGTTCTCTGAGATCAACGTAATTATTATGTGTCACGAACATACACTAATAGAAATTTTAAAATCTATATAAAAAAGAACGCAGTCCTCTTATTTGACTTGGTAGACTGATGTTTATACACCTGCTTACCTTATCAATGAAAAGCAGCCAACGGTTTGTATTACTACATCATCAACTCCAGTAAGTTATTGTTCTCTGTAACTCTTCCTGCAATACAGCCACTCAATTAAGGACCTGAGATCATTTTCTATAAATGAAATTGTTGAACGATCAAAGTCTTTTCATTGCAAGCTTCCTGGTACACCGCGCCTTTGCTCTGTTATGCCAGAGCTGTGTGAAACAATCCCGTCAGCTTGTTTATCCTGAGGCCGGGCTTGGCTTCGGCAGCCTGGTAACTGAAGAGCTCTTCACTTGTGCGTGCTGTGTGGTTACAGGTCTCAAAATGCCTGTAAACTTGATTAAACTTGTCCCTTCTCTGCCTTCTCATTTCACATGCAGATTGCTTGTGATTCCGAGTTACATAATTCCCGGTTTCTCAATAAAGAAATCAGCAGGTGGTATGACTTTTTGTTTTCAGAGTTACCTGCCTGTGTAAAAATTTGGAGCCAGGTGTGTCTCACTGAGTTCAACAGACCCAAGCATTCAGACCTCCAAGGCCTTGAAACCCAGCCCTGGTTAAAAAAAAAAAAAAAAAAAAAAAGAAGGAAAATAAATATTTTCAAAGAGGAGCCAGGGTTTTTGACCATTCTCTTCTGTTACACAATTCAGAAACTTGAAAACTGAGTCCTTCACTGTTTAGTGATGATAGATAATAACTGTTAAATAATAATTTAAACAAAAGTTTCCAGACACACATTTAATATATTCCTCATAATTCAGTACAGCTATTTTCACTCTTTCATAAATGAGGAAACTTAGAGAGTTCCCGCAACTTATCTAAGGACACGTGGCGATTGAGAGGGGCAGGTTTCAAACACATACTCTTCCCACTCTGCCATTCTTCTTCCCAACAGAAGCGTGAAAACGAGGACACAGAGTTCTTCATGATTGCTATCTTGAGAAATAGTTGAGTTTTCCACATTTCTTGTAGTCAGAAATGCAGAGAATCTTATGATTAATGGACATTCATTTTCATAATCTTAACCAGTGAACATAGACACTGGCTTTCTCTTTTTTTTTTTTTTGTGGGTACCGGGGGTCGACCTCAGGACCTCGCACGCCAGGAGGCACCCATGCTGCTGAGCAATATCACCGGCCCTTTTCTCGTATGTGGGTTCCGGGAGTCAAACTCGGGCCCTCACGCTTGCTGGGCAGGCGCTTAAGCCGCTGAGCCATCTCACCGGCCCCGACACTGGCTTTTAATTTTTGTCGTTATTTCAAATGGAAAGAGATGGAAGGCATTTGGAAGACAGCAGAATAAGGAAGAGAGAATAAATTAAATCCAATTTTCACTGAAGAAGCTCTCTCTGGATAGGAAGAAGTCAAGTCTGGATGACAAGGGGGTGAGTGTGATCAGATCAGCTTTAAGAACATAAGTATATTTTTAAATTGTAAATTGACAATGGATGGTTTATATATTTAAGGCATACCAAGTGATGTTATGGTTTATGAATACAATGTGGAATAATTAAATCAAGCTGACATATCCATCATCTCAAATATGTATCATTTTTTATGGTGAGAACATTCGAAATTCACTCTCTTAGCAATTTTGAAATGTACAAAACACTATTATTAACTATATTCCCCACTCTGTTCAATACAATAGATCTAAACAACCAAGAAAACAAACAAATATAATTTATTCCTTCTAAATGAAAATTTGTGCCCTTGACCACTACTGTCCCATTTTCCTTCTTTGTTTCAAAAAACATATTTTTTAAAATGGGAAGTTTATTAAAATAATGGATCTTACTTAAAGGTTGGTGATAGTTGCTCTATGAAAGGCCCTCCTGTCCTTGGCCCTTTCCTTTCTCTTTTATCCTTCCTCTCTCATTCATTCACAGACTGCCTCAGTGCCTACTCAAGGCCAAGCTCTGTGAGGTCTCAAGGGTGTGAGGATAATGTGGCATAAATCTCACCCTCCAGAACCTTGAATTTAGGCTTCCATGTTGAAAGCTTCTCCCTTGCTCTCCAACCCCACTGATAGGGTGGAGTATGTGGGACATGTCATTGAAATACAACCCAGATATTTCCAGGGCCCCAAACAATTTGGTACATACAGAGAAGTTCTCCCCTCATTTTCAAGTTTTGTCCTAGGAATTTCCTAATGGACACCTCTTTCTACCTGGTTGCTACCCTTTCTTGTTTTCCTGGCTGCTGAACCATAACTTTAAGTTCACCATCTTTTGATTCACGGAGATAAAGCGGAGAGGTGGGGAGGAATTGACTTATTCTACCTTCTCAAGCAACCCAGAGGCAGGGAGAAGACATACAAATAAAGCATTGCTATAATGAGTCAAACCCATACTCTCCCTTCTAAGGACTCATTCTCATTTAGAACCAAAGAAAATTACAGTAGGTGGAGATTATATCCTACGTGTCCTGGTTCCCATTGGTAACATAGAATATTTCATTAATCCATTCTTTAAAACCTTTAAAATACTTCTACTGCTTTAAAAATCACATATGTCTGTGGAACATCAACACCAAGAGTAAACTTGAACATAAACTGTGGACTTTGGGTGATAATGATGTGTCATTAGAGGCTAATCGATCATGACCAATGTTCAGTGTGGTGAGGATGTTGGTAACGGGGGAGGTTGTATGGAATATGGGACAGGAGATATATGGGAGGGAATTCCATGTTCTGCTTAATTTGTGGAATCTAAAGCTGCTCTAAAAATTAAAGTCTATTAATAAAACTTACGCACATTTATGGGGTTATTGTGCAAACTTATACAAAGTGCAGGAAAATACAAAGAGCAACGTAAAAATCATGCAGCATTCTTCTGTCCCTAGGGTGAGATGCATAGGGTGAATGATTTGGTTAAATTTCCTCTAAGTTTCTCTGACCATACATGTGTGTCATGTCTATAAATTTCCATAAAGAGGGATGGGTGTGTATGTATGTTTTACTCAATGTGTTATCTGTTAATATTAATTCAAAGAACTTTAATAGCTGCATGGTGTGAATGTGGCATAATTTACCTAACTAGTCTCTAACTGAACAGCCATTTAAGATTTTTCATTTGTATAACTAATACTCCACCGCACATTTTAAAATGTTCATATTTTGCCTATTATAATCTCTTTTGTATCTATATATCTTTCTAGTCCATAGCATGCATATGTTGGAGGATGATGTTATAAGCTACATAGATTTAATATGCCCCGTGTGAATTGTTCTGCTTTACACAAAGTGTACACAAGTAGGCAGAGAATTGTGAATACTTCTAGTTCTCAAACCTCTATTAGAGGAAAAGAGGAAGAAGATTTGACTGCGAGATCACGTATATAATGCCTGCTGCTCAGGACCTTGCACTCAGTATGTGATCAGTACTAATAGCTGCTAATATTATCATTGTGGATGTTATTTCTTTTGTTTTGGTCCAGAACTCTTTCCTGAAAAAGACTAGAGCATGGCACAGGGTGACCTAATATAACAAGAGAGGCAAAGAGAACCACATTTCTATTCCTTCAAAGTTTCTGACTCTGGCCATAATTAACTGTGAGTTTGAGAAACAAATGATCATCTCGAGGTTACAGTTCACACCACCATCCTCTTTAAACACAGTGACTGGATACCAGGATAACAGGCTTTCTCATCTGTGCTGAAGAAAGGATGCACAACTTTTCTGGCTTTTGACACATTATTGACTTTGCTCTGACTTTCTTGTTCTAAGAAATAACGAGGGACATTTAGATTTATACACAGGATCCTGTGTTGGAGTCTGGACTTTCACTGTGATGGCTCTCAAGGTCAGCCCCAGACCAATCCCAGAGCCTTCAACCAAAGTCACCTGAAACTGTTTCCTTTATCCACCTCAACTTTAATGGAAAAGTTAAGAAAAAAACAAAACAAAACAAAAAAGCAAACAAACAAACAAACAAACCTCATACTGAAGTATCTCTCCCAAATCTACTATGCTTTTTTGTGAGACTATGTGCAACTCTTCTGTCTGATATAATTTTGAACATCGCCTTCAGGAAAAAACAATCCTTGCTATATTGGTTTTAGCTCAGATTTGACTGTGTTCTTTACCCAAGAAGAGATGGCAGCAAAATCCATAAGATTCCTTTTGGGCTGCTTGCAGTAATGAACCAATTTTCAGTGACTTTGGGTCAGTAAAGCAGGAAAATGTTAGCTGAAGAGAGAGAAATCAAGCAAGCGTGCTTGTGTCTATGGACACATTGTTTGTGTCTATGGTAGAATTCATCATAAAATTATAAGTAATCATGTTTTATGAGAATTAGAGGCAACAGACTGTTTGTATTAAATTTGACATTAGAAATAGCAGCAAATTTTTTCTGGTCTCTCACTGACCTTCAAGGAGTAACTAGCTTCACCAGTCATAGCACGTCATGAAATCTGTCACCTCCTTTGTAAATCTAGTAAGACTTTTCAGTCAAAATCTTGTGCCATCTCAGAGAGGCTTGACTATAAGTAATAACTATAATTACAATTTATTGAACACTTATTGGGTACTGGGCACCATATTAGGTCCTCTGTACATATGAGTTAATATGTATTTATCGAGAGCCTACTATGTGCCACGCATTTTTCTAGGGGTTCAAGATACACAGAGTCCATGTTTTCTGCAAACTTTCATTCTAGTAAAAGAAGATGACTGACAAGCTTATAAACAAATAATAAACAAATACAAAATACGGTCAGTGCTGCACCAAGAATGACAATAGGGAAATGTGATAGACAGTGATTGGATGGTCAAGAAAGGCCTCTCTACAGGGGGCACATTTAAGTTGAAATCTTAATGAAAGGAGAAGCACCCCATTTGGGTGAATAGGGTGAATTTAATCCTCACACCTGACACATTTAATCCTGACACCACACTCAGCTCTATTCCCATGGGAAAATGAAGACCTGAGAGGCTAGGCAACGTCACGATGGTCCGCCGGGCCCCACTGATGAGTAATGCTGGCTGGTCAGCTTATAGATGTCTCTGTCAGGAGATTACAATGAGTGCAGGCAGCGCAAGGTGGGAGGGAAATAGAGGAGACAGGTGATTTGGAAAATGTAACCTCGGAGTTTATTATTTCAGGTGTGACTGCTCTGTGTGAAATAAATTTGGAAAGGAAAAGTGAGCTGTCTTTCTGATGAGCATCCAAAGAGCTTGCCCAGTTGGAGGGCCAGGAATGTCCAGAGTCCAGGCAAGCAGGGCCAGGCTGACCTCCAAAAGGCAAACCTTTGACCCTGGCTGGCTGTGGGTTTGGCATCTTCCTCAGGCATCACTGGAGGCGATTGCTTTTGGGTCCTGAATGTCACAGTTAAAATCAGTCTCTTAGAGGAAGAGTGTGTTAGCTTTCCTTCACTATAATAAATACCTGAGATAATCAGCTTATAAAAGGAAAAGGTTTATTTTGGCCTACAACTTGGGAGGTTTCAGTCCATGATTAGACAGAACCGTTGCTTTGAGGCCTCTAGTATGGTTGGAAGGCCAGCACATCATTGTAGGAACATGTGGGGAACAAAACTGTTTACCTCATGATTGGGACAGGAAAGAGAGGATGAGACAGGGGTCCCACAATCCTCTTCAGTGGCACACCCCGTAGTGAATGGAAGATCCAGCTAGCCCCCACCTTTTAACATTTCCACCGCTTCTCAATAGTGCCAGGCTGGGAACTGAGACTTTATCACATGGGCCTTTGAGGGGGAATTTAAAGTCCAAACAAGAGCAGTCTCTGAGGACTGGCTGCCTTCTGGGAGTTTTGTGACCTGCTCACTTCAGCTTAAAAGAACAAAATATGAAAATAAAATTTCATTAATCTTTCAGTCTCATACGTTCTGGACTCACTACCCATCATTGTCTTTTTTGGGGGGTGTTTTTCTATTTCCTAGAAGGTCATGACCAGGGTTTTGCAAATTGTCCAATTTTAAATGAGAGATGAGTACAGAATGGTTTCTTCCCAAATACAGACAGCATGGATGGATGAATCCAGGTTACAGCAGGCATGGGAAGCACGTACTCTCCAGGCTCCGTGTGTGGGTCTGGGCTCCATGTCTCCTGAGCCCACAATCTCCAGTGTAATGATGTAGCTCCTATGCGGCTGACTGCTGCCTATGACAACAAAAGGAATGGTTTTTATTCACTGTCTCTGTGTTAAATATACATACATAGAGCTCAGAGGTAGAATATTTGCTCAGCACTTATAAGGTCCTGGGTTCAATCCCCAGCAAAACAAAACCAAATAATAAATAAATACATAAATAGGAAGATTGTCCTTCTTGGACCATAGTTACATGTTCTTACCTAACTCTTATTTCTTGATTTGGGGAATCATCTTACTTTGAGGGTCTGATACTCTCCATGATGGGTTTTGGGCTCCTGTCTCTCTTTCCTATAGAGTCTACTTTCATGAAAAGTAGGTAGTTCTTGTTTACATAGTAAGTAATACTCATGCACTGTGATCTAGTACTCCTCAAAACAGGTCCATACATGACGTACTTTTGGATCACCTAGGTATATGTGCATGTGTGTGTGTGTGTGTGTGTGTGTGTATGCACATCTGGTTAAAAGTTTGGGTCTCATCTAGATGCTACTTAATCTCAGTCCCTGGGGGTGAGGCCAGGGATCTATATTTTAACAAGTACTGCAGGTAATTCTTAAAGTACATTCAAGTTTGAGAATCTGGTGTAGGACAGTGGTTCTCAATCTCGGAAACAGAGTTACCAAATGATATTTTAAAACACTTGGCATATATTCTGGTTCTTCGAGTCAGGCCATATTCTGGTCCATCAAGTCAGATACTCTGAGTGGTGGACCTGAGGGATTCATAGTTTTTAAAGCTCTTTAGGTGATTCTAATGTGTAGCCAAGATGAAGTGTCTCCCCTGGCATGACTTGACATAGGATAAAGGTCAATATAGTGAACTCAGTCCTTCATCAAATTGACTGGAGTACATAACTTCCAGTTTCCCAGGGCCTTCATTACTTTTAGTCATACTCTGTCCTTGAATCAGA
This sequence comes from Erethizon dorsatum, assembly GCA_028451465.1. Classification (NCBI taxonomy): domain Eukaryota; kingdom Metazoa; phylum Chordata; class Mammalia; order Rodentia; family Erethizontidae; genus Erethizon; species Erethizon dorsatum. Next base: position 45,459,693 of record CM051825.1, read on the forward strand.
AAGGTAACTTCAGCAAACAGAGCACAGACAACTGCAGCTGTCTTCACAGCTATGTGAGCATGAGGATCACTTGGGGAATTATCTAGAAGCCAGACATTTGAGACCAAATTCTAGATGCTGCTTGCTTCAGCAGGGCTGGGCTGAAGCTTAGGAAATAGTGTTTGTAACCTGCACTTGGGTGATTCTGATGCAAGTTAGTTTGGGTCCAACTCTGTGAAACAACACTTTAGACCAGTGCTTCTCAGGTGGGGAAGATCCTGCAGCTGACACTAGGACACTTGACAATGTGTGGAGTCACTTTTGGTGGTCACAACTGGGGTGTGTGTGTGTGTGTGTGTGTGTGTACTATAGAGATCTAGTGAGTAGAGATTGGGGATGTTGTTCAACATTTTACAATGAAGAGAATCCCCCCCAGTAACTAATAATTATCTGGCCCCCCAATATCAATATCAGCAAAATTGAGAAATTGTATTTTTGTTTAACATCTCTTTTGGTTCAAACTTCCTGGTCTTCTAGCCTACCAGAAAAGAGATCATCCCTTTAGAATCTCTGCAGCCAGGGCGGAGGATGTAGCAAGGTATTTGCCTAGCACACATAAGGCCCTGAGTTCAATCCCAGCACTGTGAAAAAAAAAAAAAAACTTCCATAGTTATTTCTGGTATTAAAAATCACCAGCAAGGCCGGTGATATAGCTCAGTGGCATAAGCGCCTGCCTGGCAAGCGCGAGGTCCTGAGTTTGACTCCCGGTACCCAGACATAAAAAAAAAAAAAAAACAAAACAAAACAAAACAAACCAATCATCAGCATGATTCCTTTCTCTGACTGAAGCAAACTTTCTTTAGGCCAAGATCCCTGATCCCTGCCTCATTCATTTCTGAGTCTGGCTTCATCACCCCTCCTCCCTTGGTATGTAAATGTGTATGACATGTCAAAAAAACGAAAACACTCTGATCACAAAATGGGTCTGTGACTAGTAAATACCCAGGGCCTACAGGAAGGAGGAAAACCCAGGGGCATCATTTTCAGTCTAAATGCTCAATACAAATCTACCAACCTTCCTTTTAGACAGTGGCTCTCTGTGTATTTTTTGCAACAGTCACCAAATAGTACAGTTGAGGTGCTGCTGTACCTGCTGAGGTGCTCTACAGTCAGCGTGAGGACATGGGGGCCACCCAATATATGGGGAAACTTGTTGGCTGTGATTGCCATAGTGTCTGGCTACCAGTTGACAACTGTGAGCAACTATCTTTGTCCCTAAACCAACCCTAAATTCAAAGGCTGGCAAGTAACTCTACACAGTTCTGCAGGAGAAATGCACAAGGAAACAAAGCCCTCAATGGCTCTAAAAATAGCCAGGTGATTACTTTTGAAGATCTTTTAAGAAGATGCTTTTAACTGCTGGAGTGAAGCAGCACAGGGCTCATTTGTTTGTTGATAGGCTCTGTCTCTATGTAGTCAGGAGATTTAGTTTTGGAAACCCAATCAATATTTAGGTTACTATGCTAGAGGGTTGACCATAGCCAGCAACAAGGAATGGCCCTTAGCAAGGCAGACCTGACCACATTTTTTACTAAATTAATCATACTAGTTTCCCTGATCAATTGTAACACTCGGCATGAGCATTGTGGTAAAATGTGTTCACTACATTTTTACTCGATGCGTTGGAGTAATCTATCAGCACCGTCAGTTCTTTAAAAGCTGCACTAAAGCTATTCCACCTCCGGCAAGATTGTGGAATGAAGAAATGAAACATATCACAGATTGGTGGCAAAGTTCAACCAATTTAGCAATTTTGTGGTTAATCACCCACGGAATACTTTGCTCTTTTTCTTCTCTATATTTTAATTTTCAGTCCTGGCAATATATGCTAAAATGCCCTGGAGTTATGAAAAGTATGAAAATGTGTTTGTTTCAAATAGTTGGCTAGGTTCTTCAGCTGCAGGCCTACCACAGGTGTGAATATTTGTTTATAATCCAAACACAGCAAAATAAACAGTACCATTTTGTATACCCTTTCCCCATACAATGCTTTGAATATTTCCTTTGTGATGGTCAATGACTTTGTTTAACTTAAAAAGAGCCTGAATGGAAAAGAAGGGACTGAAGACTTGTAACTGTTTGTACAAGGGCCTGGAGTGAGTGATGGCTAAACTAAGCTGGGCGTAGAGCCCTGACATTTTGTCAGCTCCCCCAGGAGGCAGATGTGATGTCCACGACTCACCTGTCAAGTGCTGATGGAAAAAAACTCTGTCCTGCGTACCCTTTAAGGCTACACACATGACCTCTAACCCCGGAACTCTTTCCAGGCTTTTCCACTGGGTATCAAAATTCTTTCAAATATTTCCATCTGGGCATCTCCTTGAGTAGTAATTGCAGCTCAGCATTTTAACACTGGTGGTCATTGTTGAGGGAGTATCCATCCCCCTTTTCTCTGCCTCATGGCAAAGATTGGTTCTGAAGTCTCATTGGTGGCCTTCATTGTTCAAAATTCAGCCTTTCCTCCCTGTTGAATCCTAGAGTCCTGCCAGAAGTGGTATATTTTTGGGGCTGCTCAAATTCCTGTCCTTATATTAAGCTTCCCAGTGATGGCAAACATTTTAGAAGTTTTACTTGATATAAACAGCCAGCTGCAGTACGTATCCGTAGGTTCACCACCACTGTCTGAAGTCCCTTGAAGGACCCTACAAGACAATAAATTATTCTGCGCTATGAGGTTCTGTGTCTTCCAAGTGATTGTTTTGGTTTCCCTTCTTGAAAAGAGGCAACAACATAGAAGGAACCCTGACACAACCTGACAGCGAAATTTAGTGTTAAATAAAACCTGGAACTAAAGTTCAAGGCCATGCATGAATTTTTTTAAATCTACATTTTGTACTAACATGATAAAAACCACCCAAGATTATCAGAAGAGATAATAGGAAAAAAAAAAAATAAATAACATCAACATAGGGTGCATCCAAGAGAAAAGAATTCAGGCTTAAAGCAATATACTTCTTACAAATGAAAAGGGTCATAGCAAACAAATAAGTCAGTTGACGGAGTCCATTCAGACTACTAATTAATGAATTTCATGGAGGAAAACAAATTCACCTAAAATTATGCCAGTGGAGGGTAGGAGTCCTTGGGTCCATTAAAGCTTTCTCAAGATAAATCAAAATGGCCCTGGACTGCGTCCACAGGGCAACAGATCTATAGCAGGCTCGTTTAAAGCAGAATATTTCCACTGTTTCTTCCAGAGATGGTTCCTTTTTTCTCTGGTTTTACAGATTGTCAGACCAAAAGATCTCAGCATTTGTTGAGCACATGGATGTTCATAGCTCCTCTACAGAAATTTCCACTGAAACGAGCTAAAAATAACCAAATGAAAGGAAAGCCGTGGTCTATATCTTTAGAAAGTATTAACATCATTTCCTTCATTTTACAGATGAGGAAGTTGAGATCCAGAGAAATGAAGTGGCTTTACTTCAATGTTGCAGAGCTAGTAAATGACAAATTCTCAGTGAGGACTTGTATCCATCATTTCTTTACAGCCCTGGGTTTAAAAGTCACTGCTTATTTGCAGAGCTAAATTTACACATCATTATAGCCCATGGATATGACCTTCTGAATTTCATAATCTGTGATTGCTAATCAAGTAGGCTTCTAGTTATTACATTACATTTCTGGGAAAAAGAAACTCTGAAAGACTATTCTCTTTCTCATAGCAAACGCATGCTCGGGGGGAGAAAGGGAGGGAGAAGGGAGGGAGAGAGAGGGACAGAGAAAGAATGGATATCCATGGGAGATTGGTTTGAGAAGCCTCCTCAGATACCAAATCTACATATGCTCAAGTTTCTTTAAAACATGGTGTAGTGTTTGCATATAATCTATGCACATTGTCCTATATACTTTGATCTCTAGATTAATTATAATACTTATAACAATGTAAATGCTATGTAAATAATTGTTATACTCTATTGTTTAGGGAATAACAGGAAAAAGTCTATACATGTTCAGTACAGATGCAATTCTTTTCTTTGGTTTTCTGACACAGGGTCTCACTTTGTAGTTCTGGCTGGCCTTGAACTCAAGGCAATGCTCCTGCCTCAGCCTTCTTAGTGCTTAGATTACAGGAGTGTGCCACCACACCTGGCTCAGATGCAATTTTTCTCACTATTTTCGGTCTGTGATTAGTTAAACTTATGGATGCAGAATCCATGGATGTAGAGGGCCACAAAAATAAGAAAATATTATCAATGACACTTGTAATTATGGAAATACATGCCCAAATCATCATAAATACCCTTTCATACATGATTACAAAGTTGAACAATATCAATTAGGGATGATATGAAGTAATGGAAACTTAGACTCTTGGAAAGACTACAAATTTTTATGATAAGGGCTGGTGAGATGGCTCAGCAGCATAAGCGCCTGCCTGGCAAGCTCGAGGTCCTGAGTTCGACTCCTGGAACCCACATATGGAAAAAAGGGCCGGTGATATTGCTCAGCGGCACGGGCACCTGCTGGTGCGCGAGGTCCTGAGGTCGACCCCGGGTACCCACAAAAAAAAAATTTTTTTTATGATAAGATAGAGTGATTTGGCAGTGTCTCTTCATGTTAAGAAGGCCTTTACCAAGGGTTACACTGTTGGGTGAATCTGGAGTAACTCTTATTCGGATACACAAGAAGATACATGCAAAAATATTTGCTGAAGCAATGTTCAAAATGAGAAAAATTAGAATGACAAATTGTATATTCATATGATGGAAAGTATGCATAAACTTGTGTGGTTTCTCTCTGTATATATATTATATATATTATGTATATACAGCTTGTATAGCTATTATATATACATATATACATATATATGCTCTTTGTCTTACAATGCAGTTATGTCACAATAAACTCATTGTAAGTTGAAAATGCTGTAAGTTGAAAATGCACCTACGTTACCAAATGTCATAACACTTAGCTTACCTTAAATGTGCCCAGAGTATTTACCTCAGCCTATAGTTGAGCAAAGAATTATTAGTATGGTTGATAATCTAACACAAGTCCTATTTTATAATAAAGAATTGAATATCTCATGTAATTTATTGAACACTGTACTGAAAATGAAAAACAGAGTGGTTGTGTAGGCATGTTTCCCACCATTGTAAAGTTGAAAAATGGAACCAATATAGGTTAGGGACTGTGTGTGTATGTGTGTGTGTGTGTACATACACATATATGTCAACGTGAATCTCTTAACCTTAAATGACAAAGTAAATTGTAGTAAAATATAAAGTATATCATTTATATAAAGTTTAAAACATGGAAAACACTTAAGTATACATGTACACCTAATAAAAGCATAAAGCGATGCTTAGTGGTGCAAAGAATAATATTGAGAATGACTGTTTTGATGGGAGTAAAAAAAGAAAGCAAATCTAAGAGAACTTACACAGAGGGCTGCAACAGTGCTATAGGAATCTTTATTTCTTAAGAAGCATTAAATACGAATGTACTTGTATTTTGTATGCTCTTTGGGGTGTTTGAAATACTGACTAAATTAAAACAAAAAACTTTTGTCTTTAAGACTACATGACCCAGTATGTCATGCCCTTCCCACTGTTGTCACCTTCATATACTGAGGCGCTCTCTGCCATGCCAGCCTGCGGTTCTCCTCTCCATCCTTCCTCCCTCCTCCTGCATGACTTCACTAGTCCTGCCGCTCAGCCATCTACTGACCTTACAGTTCCTGGGTCCTCTTTGCTCCAGCAACCTTGAACTTCATGTGGACTAGTAACTCACAGGCCAGATCTTGTCACTTAGAACATCTCTACCCAATAGCCCCTGTCACCATTTTCTTCTTCCTCTTCCATAATCTTGTCTGGCTAATCTTCATTTTGATCTCCTGATTGACTTTATTTCTCTAGCCCATTTTATTTCCCCAATCTTCCCCTGAATTATTTCTTCTTTCTTAGCCAACCTGGACCCATAAATAACTAACATCTTACAGCTTTGGTTGCACCCATCTTGCCTAACTCCAACCATCCTTTTTGCTCATACTGGCCTAGGATGCTGAGCAACGCTAACAGAAACTGTGGAATCATCCTGACCAGCTTCATTTCAAATCCATTTTCTCCAGAGCAGCTGGGCTTCAGGTCCTGATCCCAGTCTATTCACTCATCTCTAATTGAAACCATCCTCAGCCTTCATTGCCATCCACGGAGTTCTTTGGCCTCCCGTGGTGAGTTACCTGTGCCCCACAGAAGTAAGTTCCAGGAAAGTGCCTCAAAGGTAGCTCAAAAGGGAAAGGCCTCTGTGCTTCACTTCTGAGAAGGTCTGCCTTAACCACTTTAAATATTGGTCTTTCAAGTAGGATTTCATTTAACTAAAAAAGGAGGTGTGTCTTATTGCATTTTGTGTTGCTATAATAAAATGCTGGAGGTCAGATGTCTTTACAAAAAAAAGAAGTTTATTTAGCTCACAATTTGAAAGCTGAAAGATTGGCTTGTCTTATCTGTTTGCCTCTTGTGAGGGCCTCTGGCAACATCATAATGTGGAGACATCAGGGTGGAATATGTATGAGAGAGCTCAAACAGTGAGAGAGGGTGTAGTAGAGAGAGCAGGGTGAGCAGGGCAGGGGCCAGACACTCTTTTCTTACAACTCCCTTTTGCAGTATCTGATCCAGACCCAGGAGACCTAACCCACTCCTAGAAGACCAGCATTCATCTCTTCCAAGGTTGTGTCCCTATGGCTTAATCATCTCCCTTAAAGTCCTCACCACTGCAATACTGTTACACTGGAGAATTAAGCCTCATCATCACTGCTAGTGGGATGAAACCACATTCAAATCACAGCAGGTGGAGGTGGGGTCCTACTGTCTAAGACATTTTGGGGGCTTTCCATTGCCTTTGGTATAAAATGCAAACCCTTAGCATGGAGTTTGAGAGATGGGGTTCAATTCTGGACTCCCACACTGCAATTGCATGGTCTTTCTGCCCCGACCTCCAGGCACTCCAGCAGGCACAGTTCTGCCTGCTCATGTACTTATTCTTATGGCCTTTGTCTGGCTGACTCCACACTTTCCAATTTCTCCTTAAATGGCCTTCCCTGGGTCTTCGTCTTTGTTCTATCACATAGCCTCCTGCACCTGCTTAATAGCCCTGTTTCCCATTTTCCTCTCATTTTTGGTGTGCTTCTTTATTTAGTGTCAGGTCGTCCCATCACTAGATTGCAATCCCCTGGGAGGGAAGCTTCATGCTTGTTTTGTTTAACATTTGGTACCAGGCCCAAGAGGTGTTTTTAGCCCCTCTTCAAACTCTCAGAAGAGGACATTCATCCCAAACCTCCCCAAATAATTAATGAAAGGAGAAGTAGCACCATTGCTGAGGAAAAAGCCACAGCTAGAGGCTGCCCTGGGCTTTGCCACACATGAATACTGGTGGTGTCCATGATTCCTAGTGTATTACATTGCCATGCACAGGAGGTGCTAGGAGATATTCTTTGAATGAATCAACACATCTTTGCAAGTTTGAGAAGTACAAGTTTAAAATATAAATTTCACCTTCTCTAAATCAATATGAGAAAGAAAATTAGTTGGTCGGTCTTCTCCCCTTTCCCGATAGTCCATTACCCACCTGGGGTAGTCTGTTACAAGACAATAAACAACACAACAGGTCACACAGCAAACCCTGCTTTCCAACATGTGTGCTACACCGAACCTTTGTATAAGGTGAGTGGAGATGCTTGCAGAGGTAAATGTTGAAGGATGAACTGATTTCAGAATAAATTGGTTAATTACTTGTTTCAAGACAAAACTCAAGGGTCCTCGGTCAATCTTGGAATAAGTGACAAGGCTTTATAAGAGCTGAAAGACCTGTCATTGCAGCAAAAGGAACCTGTACTCCAGGACACAGAACAGTGGTTAGTTGCTTTAAATATATGAGACAGATTAGATTTAATTACTAGTTAGGAAAGCCAAACCCCAAACAGAAAAATCTCAGTTATACTCATGTGTGTACATGAGTTGCCAGGGCCACACCTTTGGTTGGCAAGGGCACCCAGCACTGCTTCTCCCCAGGCTGCCTTCCCCCTTGCCTGTCGTGACTGTCTGCAAAGCTCCTACTGAAATGTGGTGAGATAGCAAACATGTGGTTTGTGTGGGTGTATTTGTCCTTCTGTGCAAACAAGATTGACTGCTTTACAAGAAATAAACAAGCAGGAGCTAGCTTTAGGCAAAACCAAGGGTAGCACCCACCAGGAACAAGGGTTGATGTGAGGGTGTAAAGGGGGGTTAGGTATGTGAGCTGAGCACCTGGTCCACACAGGGATTGGAACTGCAGTGGAAGTGGGGTGAAGGATATCATAGCAGGGGGTATAAGTCTGGTGATTATGATAGTTACAATTTTTTTTGTAATAACTATGATGAACCAGTTACCATGCTGTTTACTCAGGATGGTTTATTTAATCTTTTCAGAAATACAGATACTTCTGTTATTCCTATTTTACATGTGAAGATATTGAGGATCAGAAAGGTTAAGTAGTTTCCTAAGGTCACACAGTTAAAGCCAGAACCAGGATTTTAGCCTAACATTGTTTATCTCTAAAGTCTGTGCTCAAATACCACTGTTTCAGCCTCAGCCTTCAGCTGTCAGGATAGTTTGGAGAAAGAGAAAGTTTCCAGCTTAGCACTATGATTGTGTGTGTGTGTGTGTGTAGGGGGTTTCTTAGAGGCTAACAAACATAATGAGAAGAAAGTCAGTCTCTGGAAGCTTCCAGAGCTGTACCACCAAGGACAATGTGCACTGAAGGACATATGTTCTCTTGATCTTAATTTGAGGATACAATAAAAGAAATAAAAAGCCTTCCTGAGGAGAAGGGAAGAAGCACAAAATCTACAGGAAAACAGGCAAAAACAATAACCAGGAAAGTGTACCAGCCAATTTATCAAATGCTGAGAATTGGGTTTTGGATCGAGTTGCTTTTTACACAAGCAACTCCATGTAGCTGGGCCCAGGGTGGTCTTATATAAGGATGGTAACAATACTCCTGAAGATAAAAGAAAAGTCAGCTTATTCTCCAGAAAAGAGGAGTCAATAAAGACCGCAGCCTAATGTGTGATTACTACTTCACAATAGATAGAACAAAAACTTTATCTAATTCATCGTGATCAATGCCATTGCAACTTTGCTACTCAAAGTGTGATCTGCAGCCCATCAACATCACCGGAGAACATATCCCAGATTTATTGAAACACAACTTGCATTTTAACAGGATCTCTGAGTTATTCCTATGTGCGGTGAAGCCTGAGAAGTACTACCTCAGAGTGTACATTGTGCCGTCTTGGCCACTTGGTGAACTATGCAGCCTTCAGAGCCTACCCCAGATAGCACATCTTCTCCAAAGTTTCCCCTAACACAATTAATCTCTCCTACCTCTCTGTTATTTCTCTGTAGCTCCTTGCTTGTCTTTACCCCTGCTCATTACCTATGTTGTTGTCCTGTTTGTGAGGAGAGGGTACACATGGTACTCCTTTTTGCACTCTAGTGTTAGCCAACTGGGTCACTTTGATAAGAAATGTTCTAAAAAGTATTTAATTTAGTTGTAGTTGCTCAGTAAAAGTCCCTTTTGAACAGTGGTTTTAAGATTTTTCTGTGCACAAAACCCACCAACTGACTAAGCTTGTTCAGCTGGATGCCAGTAGAGCTACCCCCCCCACAAATACCCCCGTTATGAATTCTCAGGTTTAGTTGAGTCCCGTTTGCAGTTTTAACTATCAGCCCAAAGTATTTCCAGTGGGAATGGTCAGTGGAAGACTCCGGCTTGGAGCTATGTCTTGATGTCTGGGGTGTTGAGCTTCTGGTCCAGTGGGCTGATACTGTCCTGCTTCATTGTGTTGCTCTGTATTCCAGGCACGAAGAGAGCCTTTGTTTGTCAGTGAGGGGCTGCCCAAGTATGATTGGACTCTGTCTCAGTGGGGATGGTTTTACAGAGAGACAGAAGCATGCCAATAGCCAAGCCCCGACAGTCTCAGGTATTCAATGCTGATGGGTGACTCTACTATTCTAAAATCTCCCCTGAAACTGCCCCCTGGCTCTTATTATTCTGGAAACACATGAGTATATTCCACACACACAGCTCCAACTGTGTGATTGCTGCTGTGTGCCCAGCAACACGTGACAGGTAGAGACATTGATTGTCTCATTTAAGTCACACAACAATGCTGCGAGGTGAAGGACACCTTTTAATGATGAGGAAATGGAGGTTCATGGATATTTGGTCACTTACCTAGGCTCACCTGGCTAGGAAGAGGCCGAGCCAGGGGTCCAGCTGTGTTTGTCTGAGTCCCGAGATGTGACCTCTTCACTATTTGTCATGTTGACTCTCTGTTCCCTCAGCTACACTTGTTGTTTACACATGATTCCACAGGGCAATAGTGGTGAGTCTTTCCCAGTGGTTCTTCACTGCCCTCCTGTCCAAGCCTGCTTTTCCATTGGTCTCCAGGCCACAGAGAGCATCTAGAACTACAAGGCAGTGATTTCTTTCTCTTCTTAAGAGGTTGTTGTTTTAACCTGGTTTGACTTTTCCCTTAGCTGGTGTTGCTTCTGTAGCCACATGTACCTTCATGGTTGGAGTAAGGGCAAGTGGACACATATATTTGAGTTGTTATAACAAGGAAATCAAATCACAACAGCATATAGACAATCAGTATTTGTTGATTTTGAAGACAATTAAGAGACTGGATTATCAGGGCCATGGCTCATTTAGTGAATGTTCTAGAATTCTCAGGGAACAAAGCAAGGTTGTTTCTTCTTGGGAGGAGGGAGATTATTTTGGGAATTAGAAGTAATGAGTGGTTAAATAAATGATGGTATATCCATAAAATGAGACACAGTGATGGTTAATTTTTTCAATGTCTACTACATTTAGGGCACAGAGATGAACACAGCAGCCACAACTCTATCATAGAATTTATTTTACATTGAATGAAGTGAAATGATTTAGACCTAAATATACTATTACTGAGTCTTTCAAGATATGTAGTAAAAATGCAAAATGTAATTTTCACAAGAGTATGTAAAAAGAAAAAGTGTTAAAAAGTGTATATATTTGTATACAAATGAATTTGCCTGGTGGCTACACACAATGAAATAAGTGGTAGTTATCAGGCCAGTGAGATGGCTCAGCGGCATGAGCGCCTGCCTGGCAAGCGCGAGGGCCTGAGTTCGACTCCCGGAACCCACATATGAAAAAAGGGCCGGTGATATCGCTCAGCAGCACAGGCGCCTGCTGGCACACGAGGTCCTGAGGTCGACCCCCGGTATCCACACACACACACAAAAAAAGTGGTAGTTATCTTTGAGGACAAGTAATAGGTTTGAGTTGGGGATGGAGGAATGAAAGCAATAGATAGACAGACAGATGATGATAGATAAAGAGACTTAAAAAAAACCAAACAAATAGGGACTACTGTCTGCCTGTCCTCAAATATTTTCAACAACAAACAAACAAACAAACAACAGCAAGTATGTCCCAGACCCCGTGGATCTAGAGATTCATGTGTGTTGTAGGCAAACTGTAAGTAGAAGTTTACATAGTACAAACTAGGAAGGCCCCTTAAAAGGTGGATGAATCAGACAACACAAATAATAGAACATTTCCAACATGACAGAAGGTTCTGTGGGAGAGTGCTCCTCTCCCGCTTGCCTCCAGACTTGATGAGAAAGAATAAATCCCCATATATTTGTCTTTGCTACTTGTAGCTGAATTAAACACACACCCTACAGATTCCTTTTTTCTTTTTTTTTTTACAATGAACATATACCAATTTTATGATATAAAACTAACATAGTTTTAAATACTCAATTGACCATCCAAATGGATTTAAACAGATAAAAAGATAGACTATAAATAATCGGGTTTAATTATTTTTAAAAAGGAGAAATATTGTGTCAAAAAATAGAAATTTTATAACTCCAGGTATATAAAAGCTCTGGAAAACTATAAACATTTAGATTTGTTTCCTTGCTCAAAAACAAAAGACTGGGTATCCAAAGTTTACCTAACCTTCACTTTGAATCGACACAGACCGCACACCAGGTGGGCACCCACATTTCTATGGAGTCCTTGTCTGCACCGTTCTGCTGTGCAGCACATAAGAATGTTCTGAGAGATACAGTTAACATTCACGGGGGACACTTTTATAAGGATAAGATATGGTCTGGTGCTCTTTGGCTATTCACCAGACTCTACTGTTTGCATTTGGAAAATATACAATGGCATTACATTTTAAATATACTAAGTTACAGCATGTACTTTTTGAACCAGCAGCAAAATTATGATACCATTGTGTATTTTTAAAGATTAAATATTTCTCATATTTTTGCACTACAGCGAGCAAACCAAAGGCTTTTAGCATTCCAGGTCAGGTCGACTATTTCAACAAGGTTGTTTATTCTTCATCAACGTGGGCGGGATTCAGAGGAATCATTTCCATTCTTCTAAGAAGGTGGCACCCATGTCATCTCTGGCGTGAATGTCAATGTGAATGTCCACGTGTATTCCGATCTGTCCAGGAAATGCAGCAAAGAAAACCCATTCACCAGGTGAGGTAAGAAAGAGTAGGTAAACTAAGGCTTTGTGGTGGATGCTAGAGCAACATAGAAAATCCTAAACTCCTTTCAACAAGGCACCAGATGAAGTAAGTGCCTCAGCCCCCACCTGATACTCTGCCAGCACAAAATGCAGGACATGTGTTGGTTTTTTCCTTCTCCTAGTCGCACATGTGTGCATGTGGTTTATTATTTGAGTTGTGATAATTTGACGTATATGCTGTTTTTGTATATCTCGAGTTTTGGTTCTGCAGAATGTCAGAGCATGTCCTTGAGATGAGAGTCCAAAGGCAGGGCAGTGGGTGCTGTTATGAAATCCTCTGGTCACTGCTCTGGGAAAGAGAGGAATTCAACTGTGGGCTTCACACAACCACTACCTCATCTTTATCTTTGTTCGGAACAAAGGAAAGAGAGCAAAGGAGTAAAATGCCGAGTTGAGGGGCACAATTAGGAGGGGAGGCTCTGGGTCCTGCTCTTCACACAAACTTGGCATTTCAAGTATCTTGTACCTCCTTATACTTCCATCAGCACTGGCGAGTTCGAATGCAAATTTTAGGAACTTGAGCTCTGTCCCATTTATCACAACACTAAGTCTGACATCCAGAAAATATTGAGGGGCAATTTCAAGTTTTCCTGAAGTCTCTTGAGATATTTTGCAATGCCTGATGATGTCCTGTGCCCCCCCCTTTGCCCCACTGTCTCTGCAGTGTGGCCAACTCTTGCTGCAGCCCTTCCACCCCTTCCCAACTTCCTCCAGCATGGCTCTCTCCTAACTTCTGCACCTGGACATTCTGGACTTGTTAATTTTTTTTTCACGAGGGTCTTAGTCTTTTCTAGTGTAAATGGTTTATATTCTTCTTGCTGTCTCTCAATTCTCTTTCTGTTCTCCTAAGCATGAACATAATCAAAGGACCCAGAGGGTGAGCAGGCAGATCTCAAGCCCCCTTGGAAAGGACTGGGATGGGGAAAACCGGAGAAACTCGCAGGTTGAATTTTAGTTTTTGTGAGTCTTTGCCGCAAAACCTTTTAATATTCATCTAATTCATCCCATCTTCTTCCAACCTCCATGCCCCCTTAACTTTAGCTGGTCTGTAACACCTGCTAGTTTCTTTCCAGCAACTCATGTGGACTCCACTGCTCCCTCCTTATGGCCTCTTCTGCATGACCTTGAACCAGCCACCTCCTTTCACAGAGCTCTCTTCCCTCTGAGGGATGAGGCACCTGTTCTAGCAGGTCCCTCAGGGCCCTGCTCTTCTAAGGTTGAAAGATGCACATCAGGCCTGCTCCAAAACACAGGCGCAGGCCTGGCTGAAAGGGAACACCTTAACATCTCCTTCTGGGTACTTTTTAATGGCACAAGTAACTCACGAATATTTTTTCCTCCACAAAGTAGAAATATCAGAGGTAAGCCTCTACTCATTAGGGATAAGTTATTGCTTTCTCCAACCCCAATCCATATACCCTCAATTTTTCCAGATTAAAGAAACACATACACCAGCAAATTTTACCCACCTTGCTTCCTTAAGAATTTGATGTGAACATTTACTGACAGTATGTATGTTATTAATGTACATATAGGTATTCAAAGAACTATAGAATATTGTTTTTTGAAGGTTTAAAAAAATCCAGGGCCGGTGAGATGGCTCAGCAGTGTAAGCGCCTGCCTAAGAAGCGTGAGATCCTGAGTTCGACTCCCGGAACCCACATACGGAAAAAGGGCCAGTGATATCGCTCAGAGGCATGGGCACCTACTGGTGCATGAGGTCCTGAGGTCAACCCCCAGTACCCACAAAAAAAAAAAAAAAAAAAACTCCAAATGTGTTTCTTCGCATTTGTACTTCCTAGTTCCTCTTGAATGCCTGAGAGCCTGGTCAAAATGAGACCGCCTGGGCAAATGTGTTTTTGGTAGGCAATTGGTGCTGCTATGAATATAAAAATAAAAATAAAAATAAAAATATAAATAGTACATATACATATTATTTTATACTTGCACTTTTTTGCACTATAGAACATAGATCATTCTTTTTAACAGCTGATCCATAATCCCTATAGTGGCAATAATAATGATAATAATAATTGTGACTGTTAATCATGATGTCAATTGATTGGATTAAGAAATGCCTATCAGGGCTGGTGAGATAGCTCAGCGGCATAAGTGCCTGCCTGGCAAGTGTGAGGTCCTGTGTTTGACTGCCGGTACCCACATATGAAAAAAGGGCCGGTGATATCGCTCAGCAGCACGGGCACCTGCTGGCGTGCAAGGTCCTGAGTTCGACCCCGGTACCCACAAAAAAAAAAATGCCTATCAGATTAGTAAAGCATAGTTCTGAGTTTGTTTGTGAATGATTGATAGGTAGGTCAGCAAACTGAACAGGGAAGACCCACCCCCACTGTGGGTGGCACCAACCAATAGGCTCATAGCCTGGATGAAATAAAAAGGGAAAGGAGCAAGAAGTGCCTCCATTTTTGAAGAGTCCCAGTCTTCCTGAGCAGGTGTGTCCTTTGCCGCTGTTGGACAGTGGTTTTCAGGTCTCCAGTTTCTTCAGCCTTCCAGTTCAGGCTCATACTGGTGACTCTCCAGAGAATTTCTAGGTGCTGCATTCTTGATATCTCTTGTTCTGTGGCTTCCATCTTCTTGGGCTGAACAGCTGCTGGATCCTTCTGCTCTGTAGCATGCTGACAGTCATTGTGGATTCTCCTGCCTCTGATCCTATAAGTCTACCTTATAAACCCCCTTGCATAATTATACATATATTTTCTATTGATTCTTTCCTCTAGAGAACCCTAACTTATACAGTAATCATAACAAATATAATGAATAGACTGTTGTTTGCCAAGAACTGTTCTTACTTAATCCTCATGAACTCCAAAAAATAAGTGGCCAATGTTGGGCCGATTTTACAAACGAGAAAACTTTGAACCAATGCAAACCTATGCCTTATTTCATCTGATACTGGGCATTTAGGTTGTTCTTATTGCTTTCTATGACAAGTGTGGTACTAAATCTCCTTGCCCAGGTGCAAGTAGGATGGGGACAGGAAGGGTAATAGCTGAGGTGCAAGACATGTGCATTTTTGGGTTTATGAGCTACTCCCAGTTTGCCCTTGATGATTATATCGGGAGGTCCTGAGCACTGAGATGGATGGGGATGGGATGGGTGTGGAATGGGGTGGATTGGCAGGAGGACCAGGGAGCAGACAGGGGAGCTCCACACTTCAACATCTTCCACTTGTACATCCAATTGTACTGAAGGACAATCCTCAATAAAAGCCAGCATTTGACACCATAGCCAGACCTTGGTACTCATCATTCATTCATTCCCAAACTTGTGACAAGTGCAAAAACCAATGAATACCAAACTAATTTTTCCACAAGAAATAATATAGTTAGAAATAATTTGTGAAATTTCCCCAGAACTGTCACATATTACAGGACTAACATAAACATTTTAGGCTTAATAGTATCACTCTTCACCTTTTCATAACCCATGACTAGCTTTTAAAATGCTCAGAGTGGTACCACCCAGTCCATTAAATCCACACATACATCCGAAACCCAAGTGGGTGACCAGAGCACCCGGGCCCATCCCTTCCCCAAAACATTTCTGGTTTTTAGAAGTCATAGATAAGCCAAGGTTAATGATGTCATCCACATGCCCTTGCTATGTGCCCCGTTTCCCTACTGGATCAATATTAGCTAAGTGGCCATACTTGTAATCTTATTGGTTGATTACAGTTTGGTACACTTTGTACCCACCTCCTGATTTTGCCCTATAAAACACTCTGGAGAAATTACCTCAACGGCAGCACACTTCTAGGACCTCTCTTGTCTCTCAGAAGCTATTCCTATTTCCCAGTAAACCTTTCCTACTCTTAAAAAGAATGCACAAAGCACAAGATAATAACATCGAGTGGTGGGGGTTCTGCATTGTCTGCATTGTCGTGGGCTACCACGAGACCCCCCCAACTCCCAACTTAGACATGTTTTCCTGTCAAAATGTGACAGTACAGAGTTTGATGAGTTCTGAAGCCTACGAGTACCTGAGCTATGACTGTATTTCTTCCAACTCCCCTACCCCAAGGCACTTTTTGGCCTTTGCTCTGTCTCCCAGCCCCTGCAGTGCATCTGGGAGCCAGCTGTGCCAGCTCTGTTAGGCTTAGGAGAGACGTCAAGCTTTTCAGTATTTACTTTATCCATAGAACATTAAGGCAAGCAGGCAGGCCTCCATCCCTACGCACCATTTACACAGATGTCAGGCCAGGGATGTGGGTTCATTTTTCATTCTTTAATCTGCAGGTATGAATTAGACCATAACCTGCCTCATTGACACCACGGCATCAATATTTTCTCCGACTGGAACATGGTCCCCCTGTTCTTATCCACCATTTAAAAATAAACTCAACATATGGCATTTGTCTTATGTCAAAGGAATGCAATTTTGTTTTTCTTGACATATGACTCAATTCAAACTTGGGGCAAAACTTTGATATTTCAGAGGGGGTTGCAGTGGGAGGTAATACAATTGCTACCTTCCTGTGAAACAAGTTAATCCCTTGAGGCAGATTTCTGGGACCTGAGATGTCCCAAGTTTCTCAGATAACTGAGTTCCTTAAATCAAAATATGTGTCATATAGACCCATGGGTAATGCTGGCTACTCAATAAGTCAAACAAATAAGTAAAATGCATGCAAGTTGGGAACATCCATGATGATACAGTTTTCTCCAAAATCCTCAAGAAACAATTATTTAAACACACCCCAGTGTTGCCACATTGATGGAGCCAAGGCAAGAGGATAGTCTACACAAAGTAACAGCTTTCAAATGGGGAAAAAACAGGCAAATAAAAGCAGAATGACAATAACAAAAGCTTACCACCACTTACTGGGTGTTTATACTATTCAAGGCACACAGCCTAGTGCTTCCTCTCCGTGATACTATTCGGTACCACAGCCCTCTGAGGGGAGCATCGTGATCATCCCCACGTCACATTGGAGGATTTGGCTGAACTTGTTCTGCTATTAAAGGACAGAACTGGGATTCAAACTTGCTTCTGTCTGAGTCCAAAGCCTGGGCTCACTCTGGTAATATGTAATGAGAACCTAATATTCTGTGTCATCAGAGAGAAGAGGTTTAAAATTCCATCTTTCAAAAACTAAGTATGGTACAATTCTATGAATTTCATCTTTAAATAACT
The DNA here is from genome assembly GCA_028451465.1 of Erethizon dorsatum. Taxonomy (NCBI): domain Eukaryota; kingdom Metazoa; phylum Chordata; class Mammalia; order Rodentia; family Erethizontidae; genus Erethizon; species Erethizon dorsatum. The sequence goes on from CM051825.1 coordinate 45,477,469, forward strand.
TCTCAACCTTTTAGCCTGCTTTCCTTAGTTCAGGCTCTGAAGTGGCCTCCTACTAGGTACTCTACATTCTCATTTCTACTAGGCTATTGATGGGGTGATCTTTCAGGGGAAAAAAATATTATCATGTGATCTTTTCCCAAAAATTCTTGGTAATTCTTACATATAACTTGCAATATGGCTAGGATAGTGCACTCTACTCTGAGCACTCCGTGAACACATTGCAACTATTTCCTTCTTTTTCCTGCCACATTTTCAGAAATTAGACATCTTAGACCACACCTATAGATCAGGTGATATTAGGTGCTGGAAGAATGAAAGATTTGAATCCTAGTCTTCTTAGCTCTGGGACCCTGGGGCAAATCATTTTACTTCTCTGATCCTATTTTTTTTTTTTTTTTTTTTTGAGACAGGGTCTCACATTGTAGTTCAGGCTGGTCTTGAACTCACTATAGCCCAGGCTGGTCTCAAACTCACAGCAATCCTCCTGCCTCAGCTTCCCAATTGCTGGGATTACAGGTGTGTACCACCATGCCTGGAACTTCTCTGATTCCTTTCCTTTCCTTTCCCTTCTTTTCCTTTCCTTTCCTTTCCTTCCTATCTTTTGGTTCCCTTCCTATCATTTCATTCTCTTCCCTTCTCTTCCTTTCCCTTCTCTTTCCTTCCACCCTCCCTCCCTCCTTCCCTCCCTTTCTTCCTCCTTTCTCTCCTTTTCCTTCCTTCCATCCATCCTTCCTTCCTTCTTTCCTTCTTTTCCCCTGCAGTCCAGGGGATCAAATCCAGGACCTTAGCACTGAGCTCTGTCCTCTGCCCATTTTTATTTTAATTATTTGAGACAGGGTCTTGATAAGTTTCCCAGGCTGGGCTCGAACTTGCCATCCTCCTGCCTCAGCCTCCCAGAGTTCTGGGATTACAGGTGTGTGCCACCACACCCAGTTTCTGATTCTCATTTCTTTTGTGTATCCCTCTTACCTGGCATTATAGCTTAGATCTGCAGAGTCCCCTAAATGTCCATGTGTTAAAGGCATGGTCCTCAGCTTGGCACTATTGAGAGGTGGTAGAAATATTTAAGAGGTGGCCTAATGGTAGGTCCTTTGGTCATTGAGAGCGTGCCCTTGAAGGAACTGTGGGACTCAGCCCCTTCTTTTCTTTCCTCTTTCATTCCTGGCTGTGAAGTAAATGGGAGGCTCTGTGTATGCTTGACATAGCACCAAACCCAAAGAGATGGGGCCAACAAGTCATGGATTGGGACCTCTAAAGCTATATAAACTTATAAAGTTTTCCTCTTTATACATTGATTATCTCAGGTATATTTACATTAATAGAAAGCTGACTGACACACCTGGTCAGTGTAGGGTTAGCAGTGGCATATGCCAGAGGTACACAGGATTCTAATAACAATGTTATTACTAAATAGTGTAGAAATATTTCATCAGTTCTTCAAACCTTAATAAACAACATATCTGGACTATTTCACTTGTGACAGCAAGGTAGCAGCAGGATATTTAAAGAGGAAAAGATTTTGTGGGCCAGAAGGAAGAGGAAGCCCTCTTGGAGCATGAAGTCTTCCTGGTGGAAGGTTTATGGTGACTGAGAGTACCTGTGGGGAGGATAGAAGCTTCTGGAAGGAGAAAGGAGGCTACTTAACAAGGACGAAGAAAGGGGCAGAGACACCCTTTTGGCTAACCTAGACCATTTTGGCTAACCTAGGCTGCAGATTGAGCTGTGGGCCAGGAGAATGAGAAACACGATAAGGAGGAGGAAGCTACCTTGGCCTCTTGTGTAACCTTTTCTTACCTAAAGCAATTTTATCCTTGGGACTTGGGGAAAACTTTCAAGTACCAATTACTGAAGAATACACCATTGTCAAATGGCAATGATTTCTGATATCTCCCAATTTGTTGGGTTGGCAATCTGGGTGGTTCTTCAGTTGGTCCTGCCTGGGGTCACTCACGTCGCTATGGTCACCTAACAGCTGACGGGGGCTGTCAGGCCTACTGGCTTTAAGCTGGTGCCTCAGCTGTCCACTACATACCTCTCATCCTCCAGGAGGCCAGATGGCGCTTCTTCACTGGATGAAGGTTCTGAGGTGGTGAGAGCTGAAGCTTCGAGGCCTCTTAAGGCCCAGATTTCAGAACATATGTGATATACTTCTGCCCAATTCTCTCTGTCAGTACAAACTGAGAAGGCAGTACAGCAATATCATCTGCCAGAACATAAGAAAGCATGATTCCTTGGGGCCATTATTGTAACAAACCATGCACAATAGGGATATTCTCTCTAAAATTACTGCTTCCAGAAAGTTCTGATCCCACCACTGTAAGGGTTTTACCTACAAATTGTATGGATATTTGAATTTTTGGGGTCACCAGGATAGTTAATGGTCCCTGGTCAGTGCGGTCAGTTACTGACTAAGTAAGGGACAAAGTTAAGCCAGAAATCCCCCAACTCCTTGTTTCTCTCCTCTCTAAAAATCATAGTGTTGACCTGAGGCTTATATAAGCAAAAAGGAAAATTATTTGAAACTTTAAATTGATTTTTGTCATCTTAGATGAAAGATGCTTTAGAATTGGAAGGGTATCTAATCCTAAAGACTCTTCTGTAACCACAGTAGAACCCAGCATACATACCATGGCCCAGGATCATACTGAATGATACCAAAAATAGAAGTAATTCTAATCTTCACTTGTCTCCTTTGAGGAGCATGAAATAGGACCTGATTTGCTACCCAAAACACCCTTTCTTTCAGTTGCTGTGATGGGTAAGCTTGACTGAGTCAATTTGATCGGCTTAGGAGCTGCCCAGGGCATTAGTAAAGCACACTTCTGGAGTGTCTGGAAGGGTCATGGCCCGGGGAGTCTATGTCTGCCCCTCATCCCTTCTTCTCTGGCACTATTCTCCTGCTCTATTTTCCAGCAGCCATGAACTAAGCAGCTTTGTTCTGCCAGGCCCTTCTGCCGTGATGTTTCTGCCTTGGACACTGCCAACCATGGACTGCATAAACCTGTGGACCAAATATACCTCTCCTTTTTTAAGTTTTTGGTGTTGGATATTGTATCCCAGTGACAGAAAAGCTGACAAATACAGACACTAACTCTTTCCCACCTTGAAATTGCTCCTCCAGTCTTTCTCCTTAACCCCATTCTAGCTTTTATTCTGGATCTGGCTTTGATAGTCCCAAACACTAGGCCTTCCTCTTCTCTTCCCTCCAGCTTTGGTTTTCCACATGCATTTCTTCTTTCTAGAAGAGTCTCTCAGCTCTCTCTGATGGAATCCCCCTTTCTGAATAACTTCTCATCACTGTTTAGTTGGTGACATTTGATGCCATATAATTCTTTATTGTGGGGCTGTCCTGTATATGGAGGATGCCAAGCAGTAGCTCTGACCTCCATCTCTTAGATACCAGCAGCACTACCCCTCAGGTGTAATAACCCAAAGTGTCTTCAGACATTTTCAAGTGTCCCCCAGGAGGCAAAAGCATCCCCAGTGGAGAAGTCCTGGAGTATGCCAGTCTGTATAATAAAGGCACTGGGAGAGTAGAAAGGGTGCTCAATGTTGGTTTCTAATGACTCAAAAATATACCTGTATTTAATAACACGTGTCTCTTAAAGTGCCATGATCTGGCAATGTGGTCACGAGAGGAAAGCTATCTCCAACATGAGTTAAATTATGTGTGCTGTGCTGTAGCCTGAGAGAAACACAGGGAGCTAATAGGAGTGACCACCTGGTGCTGTGGAGCCCCCGGTACAGTTGAGTTCAGGTTTGAGATCTGCCACTTGTCGTCAGACTCCACAGGCCTGGGCTGGGGTATGAGCAGTTTCAAAGTCTATGCATGTGTTTCCCATGTGTCCATCTGCTTAAGGACCTCATTAGTGTTCCTTTGACTGTGGTCCAGGACCACCTTGGATGTTGGTCAAAATGTAGAGATCTGCACCCTGACTGATATTTAATAAATTGCAATCTATCAAATTGAGGACACAGAGATTTTCATTTTAAAGTCACATTCTAAGTTTTGGCTACAATAAGGACAATAAAAATTAGAGATTATTTCTAGATAACAGACAATGATAAGTTTTTTGTTTTTTGTTTTTTCATACTGGTGACATGTGGAGGGCCACCTGGATGGCTCTCCTTGAAAGGTGAGCAATTGTCTACATTTTGGCTAAACCTGGCCCTATTTCCATGTATTGATATGTGCAGAGCTAGCTAAGTTTTGTCTTTATCCCCTCAATTGGCTTTAAGCAATGCAAATGGGTCTAGCCGAGGTGATGATGTGTAGTCTTTAAAGCAGGTTAGTGATGTCTCTGCCTAATGTGACAGGTCAGTGATGCCCTGCCTACAGCTCCCAAGTAGTATGTGTGAGCTAGGCCGAGAGACACCACGCTGTTGGCTGAGAATGAGCCTTGAGAAAAGAGGCTATGACTTCTCAGAGCTTGCAAATTACACATCAAAACTGAAGTACCGACCCCAAAACACTAGATACTGCCCCAATCTATGATATGCAGATTACTCTTTCTGCATCTCTCTCTCTCTGTATGTTGCAGAGGTGATTTCAGGCTTCCTACCTAACCCAGCTCACAGCACGCACTCACTCAGTACTTCCCGCCACTCTCACAGTCACTCACTCCTGAGCCACTTCCCTCTTCATGAATTAATAAAACCTGAGTTTGGCCCTGGGTTGAGGCCTTTGTTCCAGTTAGCCATTATTCTGACTGGACTTAGGACCAGTCAGAATAACTAAAACTACAAATTGGCTCCCCACAACTACAAATATGCCTTAGTGTCTTTATTTTTGCCATGCGTTGCACTGGAAGTGGTAGACTGGAATTAACTTATTAGAATTTGAATAACTTTTTCATGGGATTACAAATATAAACATCACCGGACTTTGACAAGGTCCAAGAAGGTCTTTCTATAGTGACATAGTATTATTATTATGCCCATTTGAAAGATGAAGAAACCAAGCCTCACAGTAATTGAGCCTCACAAAATAGAGTTCACAAAATAAAGTCAAATTTAGAAATAATTTGGTTACATCATGTCTAGTATTACTGACAGTATTCAGACAATGTAACTCCTATTACACCTGCTTATAAAAGAAAACTGACTTTCTCAAGGTCTTCAGCCTGGTATGTTTGGGAAGTCAGGGTCCAATCCAAGAAGTTTGGCTACAGAGCCTCAGTCCCTAACCATTGTACATTCGGCCTCCCTTTGGAATACTGATTTCTGAGAGCATTGAAACTTGAATGATTTCTAACTCCTGACACCTTGCAAATTTTCAGATTAATTAAAATTTTCCAAACCTTTTGCCTATATCTATAAGCAGTGATGGCTTTGTGAAAAGGCAATTTTGGAAGTGGGGCTGGGGCAAAAGATGTCAATGAAATAAAAATGGGAAGAACTTGGCTTCTAACTATGGGCAGCCTTTTTTATTAATATCTTTCTCCAGGCTATCATGGCTAATTTATTGCCATATTTCATTAGAGAAACTAACTACAAGATTATAAGTAAGTACTTTTCCATCAGAAGGAGCCGTTAATTTGAAGTTTGATAATGATGTATGTTTCTGATTTAATGCTGATTGACTGTGCATTCTGAGAGAGCACGTGGAGTTTGGTACCCTCCTCTCCTCTTTTCTTCTCTCCTAGTGCACTAACAGCCAAATACAGCAGGGGCATTAGTTTTGGTTTTTTTATTAATGTTTTATCTGTTCAGGATAAATCACAGAGAATGTACAACAGGCTGAACATTTACAAGGAGAGTTCACAAAATAAAGTCAAATTTAGAAATAATTTGGTTACATCATGTCTAGTATTACTGACAATATTCAGACAATGTAATTCCTATTACACCTGCTTATAGAAGAAAAAAACCATTCAGTCAGTAACCCTAAATTAAATTAACATTTTTAGTGTATATAATTTGTTGTTCAGAATGAAATATAATTATCATTTAGGGATAGCCATATGGAAGGCATTACCAGCCTTCACTAAGTCTTGGGTTTTAACAGTGATCCGTGACTCGAAATACTTTATCCAAACAGGTTGTAAATTCTGAGCAGAGCAAGATGCATTTGAGTCATTTTTATATTAATTCTGAATGAGGAATTCATTGTCTTCCCAAATTATAATAAATTAGAGAGCAATTTCCCACTAAACAAATCAAGGAAACTGAAAAATTACTTCTCTGGGAGCTGTTTTCTACATCCTATTTTAGAGCTCTCTCTCTCTCTCTCTCTCTCTCTCTCTCTCTCTCTCTCTCTCTCTCTCTCTCCCTCTGGCACGGTTTTACTATTCTCAATGTGTATACTAATAGACATCTGTATTGCCAAAATAATTTTCTTCCTCTTCTTTAAAGTGGAAAGTGAACTCTGAAAAATGTTAACTGTTCAATATAATTTCATTCCAGGGAGAGTCTGGAGCCTGCGATGAGAGCTCACATTTAAGAACCTCAATTAATATTTAGAACATCAACTCCCAAAGCTACTGCATTTCTCTCTCAAAGATGTTCTTCCCGGGGAACTACAACTGTGAGTCATGGGGAGGGCAAGGATTCACCTAACTTGTACCTTGTGGGTACTAAAATGTCTTCAAAATTCTTGGGTCTGTTAAATTAACCTAAGATTTAGATCTATATAAATAATTTTGTAGAATAGAGAGGAAATAGTAATAATACAGAACTCCATTGAAAACCAAAACAGAGAGAAAAAAACCAAGACCAGAAGCACTTTTTTTTTTTTGGTACCAGAAATCGAACTCAGGACCTTGCTCCTGCCAGGCAGGCACTTGTGCCACTGAGCTATATCACCGGCCCTAGAAACACTTTTTAAAAAATGTTTGCTTTGTTTTCTCAAAATCTATTTCTCCTATCTTCTTTTTTGTTCTTTATGGTTATATGTGAGGAGATTCTTTCATGAATATGGTATGTGCTGATATTTCTCACTCGACCAATCCAGCAAGCCCTTTGATTCACTGTAAAGATTAGCTTGGTCTCTGTTTAGTTTATCTGGACCTAGGACTTTCTGTGCAATGCCTATTTTTGTGGCTATTGACACAACAGAAATTTCTGGCTTTGTTTCACAATGCCTGACTTATAAAAATGAATTAACAACTTACTATCTGATGGGTTGCAGTTTCTCTGAGGAAGAGGAGCTGGTAGATACTAAGACCAAAACACCCTCAGGATAAAGAAGAGCTTGTCCAGTGGATCTCAGGTAGGAGAATTTTATTGAATTTTAAAGGGCTTCTCTGAGGTTACCATGGTATTTCTCTAAGGTCATCCAATTTGCAGGGTTTGCACTTGGGTTGGCCACTGGACATTGGAATATTTCAAATCCATGGTTCCCAAGTTGGGATAAATCAATTGACAGATGTATGACCTGAAACTACCAAGTGGCCTATCTTCCATAGACTTGCCCTCTTTCTGTAGTCTGAAGGCAGTCTTATTTCACTTCATTTTAACACTTTAAAGTTGGATTAAGTGGACAGAAAGCCATGATGATGAGTTTTTATAAGGGACGTAAGTAACTGTCACCATGTAAAAATTTTCCATACCGTTTCACTGTTAAAACCAATCCTCCCAATGTATGTCAAAACAAACACAGACACTTCTTAGATTAAATGGTGAAAGTTGTCTGTATACCAAGGACAGCTAAATCCAAAGCCAAGTCACAGATAGTCATGGAGATCATCCGTAGAGCCATGCTGGCACTAAAGTTCTGTCCCAGACATAAACCAAAACGTCATAGTTTCAACCAAGCATGAACATGGCTGGGTATTAGCAGACTCTTGCAGAGGGGCTCCAGGTATTCTGAACAAAGATCATGAGAAAATTCATTGTAGATCTTCACCAAGGAGGGCAGAAGAGGACATTTTGTTTCTTTTCCTTCTGTTCCCTTATGGGTAGTATTTTAATCATAAAAGTTTTTTTCTAAATAAAAAATATGTCTAAGTACATAATCATAAAATATATATTTTGGAGAATAATCCAGAGTTAGGATCAGGAATAAAGACTTTTATTTTCATATCACCTGATCCCCCCTTTCCATATTCTAAGCATAGTTCAGACATAGTAAAAACCAATGGAAAAGTGTTTGATATTTCTGTCTTGGTGAGTGTCAGAGTCATGATGCTCGGGGTTGTAAAAAAAAGTCCAGAGATTCCATTTCATTTCCTCTATGTTTATATATAAAATGCTTAAGTAAAGCCTGTTATCTAGCAAGTATTAAAAATGTATTTGTTGTAATTATTGTGAGAAATAAATGAGATGACATTTGTAAATCTTTTAGCAGAATGCCTGCCACACAATACATTCCAATAAATGGTACTGATATAGATAAAATTATAATTTTTATAATAAATATATGATATCATTATTATTCTTTGCTTGACACATTCCTACTCATCTCCTAAAACCTCAACTTGAATTCATACTAAAAAAAATCCTGAAACTAGAAATTCCATTTGACCCAGCTATTCTCCTTCTAGGTATCTTTCTGAGAGGGTTAAAGACACCATTACAGGGATACAGGTATACCCATGTTTATAGCAGCACAATTCATAATAGCTAAATCTTGGAAGCAGCCTATATGTCCATCAACAGATGAATGGATAAATAAAATGCAGTATTTACACACAATGGAGTGCTGCTTTGCCATAAAGATAAACTTGAGTCATTTGTAGGAAAATAGATGCACCTAGAGACCATAATGTTGACTGAAATAAATCAGACACATGATCTTAAGTATCGCATGGTTTCTCTTATATGAGAAACCCAAACTGTAAATAAAGAGCAAAATAAAAGACAGATAATATGAAGTAGGGAGATAGATCTTTCTCAAATGGGAAGGCGATCCAGAGATCAAGGGAGGGAAGAGGGAAGAAAGGGGATGAAAAAAGGAATTAAGATGTGATATGTGCATGTACCAACTCCACACAAGGAATGTATTGCACACATTCTGTATTGCAAACATGCACTAATAAAAAAGGTTTAAAAAGAAGCTTTCCCCATCACCCCAAATAGGTAATTATTTTATCTTCTACGATACTGTGGTATTTATATATTATATGTACCTATTTTATTGTAGAATAATGATTTGCTTGTTATGATTTCCACAGGCCACAGGTCTGTCATGAGAAAATTCACTGTAGAGCTTCACCAAGGAGGGCAGAAGAGGACATTTTGTTTCTTTTCCTTCTGTTACCTTATGGATAGTATTTTTATCATAAAAGTTTTTTTCTAAATAAATATGTCTAAGTACATAATTATAAAATATATATTTTGGAGAATAACTCCAGAGTTAGGCTCAGGAATAAAGACTTTTATTTTCATATCACCTGATCCCCCCCCCTTTCCATATTCTAAGCATAGTTCAGACATAGTAAAAACCAATGGAAAAGTATTTGATATTTCTCTCTTGGTTAGTCTCAGAGATTATGAAGGCAAGGATCATGATCTTTTTAGTATAAAACTTCCAACAAACCATAGTTCAGTGCCTGCCACATGGTAGGTGCTCAATAGACATTTGTTAATCTGAACAAAAACACTGGATTGAGAGACAAACATGCCCAGATGAAAATGGGAATACAGAAAATGTTTTTCTTTGAAAGAAAAAGTCTCAGGGGCTTACTTGAAAATAGGCTGACCGTTCACAGAAATGAGCACCAATAGCCTTGTATGAGCACCTCGGGCTGGGTGCAACCCAAGCGCTAGAGAGTGGCCCAGCCTCCTCCTCTGTCTCAGCAGCTGCAAAGCAGATGGCAGCAAGTGCGGCTCAGTGACGCTGCCGTTAGGCTGAGGGAAGGGGCCAGGCTTTGGAGGGGAGAGCATGGTTTCTGCCATGTGCTTATTAGAAAATATAATGTTCTTTAAAGCTCAATTACATTATACCAAGGTAACCTGATGTGAGCTTTGGTGGTCACGGGGGAAAACAAGGGTCTAAAATAATCTACACCTGACCTTCATGACGCGAAGCTGAGATGTGAGCCATCTTGTCTAAAGATGTCCTTTCATCTTTCCCAATGTCTTGCATTTTCTTCAACCCACAAAGTGACATATTTGCAACAAATGTAGTCAGAGTGGCAGGAAGGATCTAAGCAGAGAGCTTTGGCCCAGAAAATGTCCTTTCATGGGGCCAAGTCTGCAAAAGTGCAATGGTTTGGTACCAAGCCACTGCCACGCAAGTAAAATCCCAAGCAGCTGTGTATGGCCCTCCCCCCAGCCCCCAGGCTGAATAAACAGCCTGCTTGGCTGCAGGAACAGTCTCCAAGTGCATACCACTTCCTCATGGGCCCCATCCCCAGTCCAAAAACAAAGGACAGCTTTTCTTCCTTCTCTAATTTATGGCCTTACTCAAGCATCCATTTCACATCACACAGGATGCACAACAGGCGTAGTGTGATGGGGAGTGACACGGAAAGCTGAAGTAGAGGATGTCTTCCAGGAACTCTCAGTCTTGCCAGTGACAACAACTGTAAATGTGCATTGCAACACAGTTGTGATATGTTCCCAGAGAAAAGTATGATCAAATAATAATTGACAGGGGATGAGAAGGGTAATTGTGTTTAACTTTCCTGATAAATTAGTAAGATGAGGGTCTTCTGTCCAATGGGGGACACAGGAGGACACTGGCACCAAGTATGGATTCTAGAAAAGGCATTCAGGGGCAGGGGATATAGCTCATCTGCACAGCACCTGCCTGGCAAGCACGAGGTCCTGAGTTTGAGTCCCAGTCCCCCCCAAAAAAGGCATTCAGTGTCAGAGTAGACTTTATAAATCGTTCAAAGTATTATCAGTTATATGATAGAGCTTTCCCTTATGAAGAGGGGTGTGTAAGTGGTTTTGGGGATTTTAATGGCATCTGTCTGGCATCATCATAATCTTAACTGCTTCCAGGTAGGAAATTCTTGCACTTGCGCTTCCAATAATCTAGAAAACTTTTCCTGCATGAAAACCAAATGTCCTGCTGATTCCTGGGCTAGGTCAGCAGAAAGCACGTCTAAGCTTGACATTACATTTACCTGCATCTTAGGCAGCCATCTGTGCTTATTCTGGGAAGTTGCTCCCTGCCCTATAAAAAATATAGAAGCTAGTGGCTAGGGCACAGGAAATTCAAAAGAGCCAATAGGAAGAATGAGTTGTTTTACTCTCTCAACACAAATTAGGCTAGCGTCACATGGGGAATGAGGGCCATAGAGAATGATCCACGGACAGAAGAGTTTGTGGACATTGTCTAAACTCTGGGTGGTCTCAAAATATAATGGTTTATGAAAATTACATATTCTTGTGCCTTCCTGACATTCAGACTCAGAACATGTTATGATTTAGATCTAAAATATACCTCAAAAGTCTCATGTGTTCAGAAGTGGGGCTTTGGAAGGTGACTGAATGATGGGGGCAGAGTACTCACTAGTGGAATAATCCACTGATGAGTTCATAGCTAACTGTGATATTAGAAGAACAGGCCTGGTTGGAGGTGGGTCACTGGAACTGTGACCTGCAAGGGTGTGTTCTTATCCTGAGCTCCTCCTTGCATTCTCTGCTTCCTGGTCATCATGAGTTGAGCAGCTTTCCTCCACCACGCCCTTCCACTGTGCTGTTTCTGTCTTGGAGTTAACATATCATGGACTGAACCCTCCAAAACCATAAGTCAAAATAAAGCTCTCTTCCTTTAAATTGTGGGTATCAGTATTTTGTCCCAGTAACAGGAAAGAGACTAATATAGCACATCTCTGTATCTTTCAGAGTCTTTAGGTTACAGCACTTTCCAAGACAAACATAGACTATTCCTGACTTATGATGGTTCAAATTGTGTGTGTATATATCTATATGTATGTAAACATATATATATATATAGATATATACATACTTTTTTTTTACCTTACAGTGGTATAAAACTGACAAGCATTATGCAGAAATTATACTTTAAATGTTAAATTTGGATCTTTTCAATAAATTACATGAAACAGTCAACATTTTGTTGTACAATAGGTTTGTGGAAGATCATTTTGCTCATCTGTAGGCTAATATAAGTGTTTTGAGCACATTTAAGTAGTCTAGGCTAAACTATTATATTTCATAGGTTAGGTATGTGAAATACATTTTCAACTTATGATATTTTCAATTTATGTTGGGTTTACTGGTACACGACACCATTGTAAGTCCAGGAGTATCTGTATATTCATGACCAGTAAGGATCATCTTTTATTGAAATATGCTGATATATAATGATGTTGCCATGTCTTTGTTTTCTTTCTTTATCTCATTAAAAAGACCATTCTCCTTACTGGGAAGGTAGAGAGATGGGTAGGAAGGGATAGGACACTGGGAAACAAAGAGTGGGAATGGATAAGGAAGATAGGGAGAAGGACAAAAATTCTATATTGCCACAAATCATATGGGGAACCTTACAAGCAGAATACTTGAGGAGGTTTTATCGATTAGAAGTAAACACTAAAAGTGAGAATAATATAAATCCAACAATTAAAACTTAATACAAATTGTAGGTACAATGAAACTTTCTAGCCATAGCACATGGTTGGCAAACTTTGTCTTGTAAAAGTTTACGTAGTAAATATTTTTGGCTTGGGGGTCCTATAGTCTCCGTCTCAGCTACTCGACTGTGACACAAGTCTCAAAAGCAGCCACAGACAATATATGACAAAGAAATGTCGTGAGATTTGGCCTTCTGGCAGTAGATTGCAAATCAAAGCAAGATAAAGTAATAACTGCTATTCTACTAGTTTAACACATCTTTTGATCCAAAGGAGGTAGGTATTTTAGGACACATTTCCCATGACCTTGCCAATATTCACAGACCATGATTTTGTGCTAAGTTAGGAAATTTCATCTTTTTCCTGTGATAGAAACTTTGGGGCATGCATGATTCCCCCCAACTTCTCACTAATTCTATAATTTAGATCTTATTTGTCTAAGGAAGCAACTTGGTGCTTCAAGGGAACAAAAGACCAGTGGATTTGGGGCCTTTGCCTAGAAGTTTAAGGCAAGGACCCTGGGATCACATAATGGTCCTTTTCCACACACACAGCTGTGAACCAGGGGAAATGACATACAATGTGCTCAGAGGACTCACTTCTAGTTTTTGCTCCTGACAGGCTTTTCCTTATCTCATTAGAAACCCCACTCTTCAGAGGACATTTGGTTCATACATTCTTGAGTTCAGTGGCATCCTAGGCCAGCCAGTGAGTTACAGAACCTAGTTTGCAAATGGATAAAATCAGGGCAAGAATGTTAAGAGAGTATCCCTTTAGGGAATTCCATACTGGGCATATTTCAGACATTTCAAGGCCCAGATCTCTGGTCTTTGTTTTTCCCTTAGCAGAGATGTACAGTAATAACGGGTGACTTAGATAGGTTAGATAGGTCAGATTGGTTAAATTAAAATCAGCACGTTGTAAAGATAATCTCTCTGGAGAAAAATATTTCCAAGCTACAGCCATTGGCCTATTTATTTAAAATACTACTAGATAAAGCAAAACTTCTGCATAAGAAAAGGACTGCAAAGGCACTCAAAGGTGATTTCAGTAGGATTTGGGGGCTCTGACAAGTTTTAAGTGTCCCTGTGAATCTGGTGAGATGTCTTAAGGATTTTTTAAAATTATAGTGAGACTCACAGTGAGGACAAGTTGGACAATATCAGCCCAAGAACCTGACAGTTATCATAGCAAGGAAGGGAAATTTGACAGATGGAATCCTTTTATGATAATCTCAACAATGTAATCTGTAAATGTGAGTGAGGCCCCACCTTAGAGATTGTGTGCCAAGTTTAGGGGTGGCCAGAGGACGTGCCGGTCCAGAATGCTGTAAGTCATACTTTAGTTTTTCCATGAGTTTTCTGCCTCTGAAGAAGAGCTGGGAACATTTGTCCACGTTATATTCTGTAAAATCTCACCTAATCTTCAGAAATAGGAAGAGATGGTGAGAAATAAACATGTATTGTTAGAAAATGTTGGAATATTTTACAAATGCTGCCACAAGCCCAAATCCTTTGTCCTATCAGGTGTTGACATTTCTTTTCTCTATTCTTTTAGCCCTGTTCTTTTTCCAAGTAAAATTACTGCATGTGGCAAAATAAGTGCTCAAAATGTGTTGGGCTTGATGAATTTTTAAATGCAGTGAAAACACGAAATTAGCCAGCACCAACATAAAAAATTATTACTAGCATCTCAGAAATTTCCCTTGGGGTCTCCTCCCTCATAACATCCACTCTTTTAACACCACAGGTTAGTTTGTATTAGGAATACTTAAATGAAGGTGATTTCCCTCATCCTTTCCCTGAGGATTTGGCAATGTCTGAAGACCTTGCTGGGTTCCACAACCGGGGAGTGGGTGCTACTGGCATCTAATGTGGTGGGGATGCAGGTAAACATACTTATAGGTACAGCAGAACCTTCTACAACAAAGAAGTACCTGCTCCCAAATGTCACTAATGCCAATATTGAGAAACCCTGCTCCATGTAAAAGGAACCAAGCACTCACTACGTTTCCTTTTGTGATTGGCTTCATTTGTTCTCCATGATATCTTTTTCTATTTGATCCTTCAGTTACTAAATAACTAAAGGAGGTTCCATATTAGCTTGTTGTCATCCAAATTTTATATCTGTTCTTATGGAAAATTGTATTACAGTGATGTTGTATATCAGGGTTTCTCGGCCTTGGCACTATTGACATTTTGGGCCATTGGCTTCTCTGTTTTGGGCCTGTTCTGAGCACTGTAGGATGCTTAGCAACATCTCTGTCTTACTCACTAGATATCAGTAGTAACACTCCCTCCCCCACTTATGACAACCAAAACTGTCTCCAGACATTGCTAAACGCCACTGTGAAAGGCAGACAAAATTTTTCCCACTCGAAAACTAGTGTACACTAGGTCACATTCCTTTACCAGGCAAGATCTTCCAGTATTCATCTATTAATAGTCCAGTTTAAATAAATTCTTGGTCTTAGAATGCAGGCAGAGGAAATCTTTGGTATTTCTTCTGTTTAAGACACAAAGCAGATTAAGTATCTGGAATAAACGTAAAAATCAATGAAATTATCATCTGAAGATCAGGCTCTAGACAGCTAGGGCCTGGCTCTTAGGTTCTGTTTTCTAGCATGGACCTTGGGAATGTTTAAAGGGTAGCTGTTGAAGATAAACTTTTCAGTTCAAAGCCTCCGTTCTGGCATGGACACAGTTTAAGTCAGGGATGGCTGGAGACTGCTATCTCAGGGCATTTCCCTTTGGGTTAATGTTTTGGCAGATAATGTCTCTATTATGCTTGAATATTCCATCCCAGGATCATGGGTCTCAAGGCTGAGGCTGTTGAGCATCATAACACTGGAGGGAAATCAGCTCTTGGTAGATAGGGAAGGAAAGAGCCACAATTCATTGAACACTTACTATCTTCCTGGCACTGTGCTAATCAGTCTACATTCTTATCTTTTTTAATCCTCACAAGGATCTAATGGGGTAAATATTATTACTTGTGTCTTACTAATGGGAGAACTGAGGCTAGACAATTTGACTAAGGCCAAATAACTAGTACATGGTAGAGGTGGTGTTTGAACCCAAGTGCGGAGGGTTAAAGGAGGCTGGAGATTCTTTGGCAGTTCTCTCTTTGGTAGGTAGGGCTGATTTGCTCTCTCCTGGAATCTTGCCTGCTTCTGTGACTAGCTTTGTGGATGAGGCAGATCTTCAGAGAGCTGCATTTCTACTTTTACTTGTTTTGGAATATGCCCTCACATTCAGGGTGGTAAGACATCATGTTAAAGGTTAAATTCTTTTGGGGGTCCCATATGGGGGGTGGGTGTTAGGGAAAGGGAGAGTTGGGGTGGGAAGATAGGGAGGGAAGAAAAGAGAGAAAGAGAGAGAGAGAATGAACAAACATGTATGGAAACAGCAAGGGACCAAAAATGTGAAGGAAGCCTTCTTGTACCCTCCAGCCCAATGGATCCCTGGCTGCAGGAGGCTGAGTGAATGACCCCTGTAGACCCCATGCAGAGTTGTAGCATCATCCTGCTGAGCTCCATCCACCAACAGAATTATGAAGAAATACGGTGGTTGTTGTTCTAAGCCTGTGAGCTCTGGTGTAGGTTGTTACACAGTAATAGATAAGCACATCCTCAGGTCTGCTTTATTCCAACATACCGGGCAGGTTCCAGGAAGCCGAGAGGTCAGAATCAAGGTCAGGAGAACTGACTTTGTCTATCACCATCCATCCATGAAGGGAATGCGCCATGCTCTCTCCCAGGGCCTTGGGTTGTAGACTGAGCTTTTGTTACACTGTGCTCGCAGCTCTAGGATTCAAAGATCCTCTCACTATGGACACTCCTAAATCTCTAGGCTGTGAAGCACTGTCAGTACTCAAGTGAGTTTCTCTACTTCACCAAACTCCAGTTCAGGGAGCCCTGAAAGGCTTATCTTTGAGGATATCTCAGGAATACACTAAAAATTGAATATCGGACTCTAACTAGACAAAGCCGTTTCCCAACCAAGGGAAGCAATGTTATATGAATACACTTGAATAATTATAGTTATTATTTATTTTATAGTTGCCTTTCACTTCTAGCAAGTGATACAGGCTTTCCATATGCCAAAGATGGAAAATTTAAGGCAACTATTACTTAGAACAATGAATTTATTTTTAAAATATTAGTAAATAATAACGGTGCTATGAAAACGGATAAAATAGTGAAAATGATAGATGAATAACCAAAATTTGGGAAATAGTCAAAGAGACAAAAGGAGATAAAACACTTTCATGAGCCATCTTTCTTTTTTTTTAGTTTTTTATTTTTAAAGAGAAGCAAAAACAAAACAAATCAAAAAAGAACAAATTTTCAAAACAACATAATAGGAGGTTAACAATGGTTAATGCATTACGTATTATTATCTTTAAGTTAGTTATTCAGGATACCAGATATTAGCATTCAAATGTTCAAACATTATTGGCACAAACTGTACTCTTCAATGAACTAAGTAAAATTGGTACTGTATCTATCTTAACCATATTATATATATGTACAATTTTTTTTCCTTTCCCTTCTTTCTTTTCCCTATTCCCCTATTCCAGTCTCTCTTTCCTTTTGACCAGTTTCTTTTTGATTTACCATGTCTATTTTACATTTTGGATCTTATTTACTCTTTCAATTTTTCGTACTAGAAAGACAATACGATGCTTACACATGTGCATCCGGTTTATTTCACTTATGAGTATTTTCTCAAGTTGCATCCATTTACCTATAAAAGTCTCCAGTTTATCCTTCTTTATGGCTGAATAGTACTCCATTGTATAAAAATACCACATCTTTCTTATCCATTCCTCAGTTGATGGCCATTTGGGTTGTTTCCAAGATCTGGCTATTACAAATTGTGCTGCTATAAACATGGGTGCACATATATCACTGTGGTACGATGTTTTTAATTCTTCTGGGAAGATACCCAGAAGGGGAATAGCTGGGTCAAATGGGACCTCCAACCCTAGTTTTTTGAGGAATCTCCACACTGACTTCCACAGTGGCTGTACCAGTCGACACTCCCACCAACAGTGAAGAAGGGTTCCTTTTCCCCCACAGCCCCTACAGCATTTGTTATTAGTTGATTTCTTTATAGTAGCCATTCTTTCTGGGGTGAGATGGTATCTCAGTGTTGTTTTAATTTGCATCTCTCGAATGACTAGTGATGTTGCACATTTTTTTGTATATTTATTTGCCATTTGTATTTCTTCATCTCAGAAATATGTATTCATCTCAGATGCCCATTTTTGGAGTGGGTCTTTAAATTTGGGAGGTCTGATTTTTTTGAGTTCTTTATATGTTCTCGATAGTAATCCTTTGTCTGAGGAACAGCTGGCAAACATTTTTTCCCACGTTGTGGGTTGTCTCTTCACTCTGTTGGTGGTTTCTCTTGCTGTGCAAAAGTTTTTAATAAGATAAGATCCCAGTTGTTGATTCTTTGTGATAGTTCCCATGCGGTTGAGGTTTTATTCATAAAGTCTTTGCCTACACCAGTGTCTTCAAGGGTTTTACATATCCTGCCTTCTAGCAGATTTAATGTTTCTGTTTTAATATTTAGATCTCTGATCCATTTTGAATTTAGTTTAGTGCATGGTGAAAGATATGGGTCTAGTTTTAATCTTTGGCATGTGTAGAGCCAGTTTTTCCAGCACCATTTATTTTATTTTATTTTTTTTGTGGGTACCGGGGGGTCGACCTCAGGACCTCGCGCGCCAGCAGGCGCCCGTGCCACTGAGCGATATCACCGGCCCCTTTTTCGTATGTGGGTTCCGGGAGTCAAACTCGGGCCCTCGCGCTTGCCGGGCAGGCGCTTAAGCCGCTGAGCCATCTCACCGGCTCCTCCAGCACCATTTATTAAAGAGGCTATCTTTCTTCCAGTGAATGTGTTTGGCACCTTTGTCAAAGATAAGGTGGCTTAGTATGTCTGGGGTTGTTTCAGCATCTTCTAATCTGTTCCATTGATCTTCAGGTCTGTTTTTTTGCCAGTACCACACTGTTTTTACCACAGTAGCTTTATAGTATAATTTCAAGTCGGGGATTGTGATGCCCCCTTCCTTGCCTTTGTTGCCCAGAATTGCCTTTGCTATTCTAGGTCTCTTCTGATTCCAAATGAATTTTAGGATTGTTTTCTCTAATTCTGTGAGATATGCTGTTGGAATTTTGATTGGAATTGCATTAAATCTGTATAACAATTTTGGAAGTATGGCCATTTTCACTATATTGGTTCTTCCTATCCAGGACCAAGGGATATCGTTCCATTTTCTGATATCCTCTTCAATCTCCTTTTTCAGAGTACTGTAGTTTTCAGTGTAGAGGTCTTTTACATCCTTTGTGAGGTTGATTCCTAGGTATTTCATTTTTTTGGATGTTATTGTGAAAGGTATTGTTTCCCTAATTTCTCTTTCAGTAAGTTTGTTATTTGTGTACAGAAAGGCTATTGATTTTTGAGTGTTGACTTTGTATCCAGCTACACTACTGAATTTGCTTATTAAATCTAGCAGTTTTTTAGTGGAGTTTTTGGGGTCTTCTGTGTAGAGTATCATGTCATCTGCAAATAATGATAATTTAACTTCTTCCTTTCCAATCATTATTCCTTTTATTTCTTTCTCTTGTCTAATTGCTCTGGCTAAAGTTTCCAGAACTATGTTGAATAAGAGTGGGGACAGTGGACATCCTTGTCTTGTTTCTGATTTTAGAGGGAAGGCTTTCAGTTTTTGTCCATTTAGTATAATATTGGCTGTTGGTTTGTCATAGATAGCTTTTACCAGATTGAGATAAAGACCCTCTATTCCAATTTTCTGTAGGGTTTTTATCATGAAAAGGTGCTGGACTTTGTCAAAAGCTTTTTCTGCATCTATTGAGATGATCATGTGGTTTTTGTCTTTGGTTCTGTTAATATGGTGTATTACATTTATTGTTTTATATATGTTGAACCATCCCTGCATCCCTGGGATGAATCCAACTTGGTCATGGTGTATAATCTTCTTGATGATTTGTTGGATTCTGTTTGCCAGTATCTTATTAAGGATTTTTGCATCTATGTTCATTAGGGAGATTGGTCTGTAGTTCTCTTTCTTAGTTGGGTCCTTCTCTGGTTTTGGTATCAGGGTAATGCTTGCTTCCAGGGATGAATTTGGGAGTATTGCTTCCCTTTCAATTTCATTAAAAAGTTTGAGAAGTAGTGGTGTTAGGTCTTCTCTAAATTTCTTGTAGAATTCGGCAGTGAGTCCATCAGGGCCTGGGCTTTTCTTTGTTGGGAGGTTTTTAATTACATCTTCCATTTCATTGTTTGATATTGGTTTATTTAGGATTTTTAAATCTTCTTGATTCAGCTTTGGTAATTCATACGTATCTAGGAATCTGTCCATTTCTTCTGCATTTTCCATCTTAGTAGAATATAAGTTTTCAAAATAGGTATAGATGATCTTCTGGATTTCTGCAGGGTCTGTTGTGATATCACCCTTTTCATTTTCAATTGCATGAATTTGAGTCTTTTATTTTATTTTTTTAATAAGGTTGGATAAGAGTTTGTCAATCTTATTTATTCTTTCAAAGAACCAACTCTTTGCTTCATTGATTCTTTGTATTGTTTTTTTAGTCTCCAATACGTTAATTTCTGCTCTGATCTTTATAATTTCCTCCCTTGTACGGGCTTTTGGCTTAGCCTGCTCTTCTTTTTCTAGAAGTTCGAGGTTTGCCATTAAGTTGTTTATTTGCGCTTGCTCTATTTTTCTGATATAGGTATTTAATGCTATAAATTTCCCTCTTAGGACTGCTTTCATTGTATCCCATAAGTTCTGGTATGTTGTACTGTCATTATCATTCAGTTGTAGAAAGTGTCTAATTTCTTCTTTAATTTCATCTGTGACCCATTGGTTGTTCAGGAGGGTGCTATTTAATTTCCAATTGTTTAGGGAGTTTTTGTGATTTCTTTTGCCATTGATTTCCAATTTCATTGCACTATGGTCTGATAATATGCATGGGATAATTTCAATTCCTTTGCATTTACTTAAGCAGGTTTTATGAGCTAGTATGTGGTTTATTTTGGAGAACGTCCCATGTGCAGCTGAGAAGAATGTGTATTCTGATGTTGTGGGGTGGAACACTCTGTAGACATCTACTAAGTCCATTTGTTCCAAAGTTTGGTTCAGTTCTACTATTTCATTATTGATTTTTTGTCTAGTTGATCTGTCTTTTTGTGACAGTGGAGTATTGAGATCCCCCAATATAATTGTATTAGTGCTTATTTGATTTTTCATGTCCTTTAGTACTTATTTTACATAGCTGGGTGCACCGGTATTTGACGCATATATATTTATGATTGTTATCTCATCCTCTTGGATTGTTCCCTTTACAAGGATGTAATGACCGTCTTTATCTCTCTGAATCATTCTTGGCTTGAAATTCACTTTGTCTGCAAAAAGAATAGCTACCCCTGCTTTTTTCTGGGTTCCTGTTGCATGGAGTATTGTTTTCCATCCTTTGACTTTCAGTCTATGAATTTCTTTCTGAATTAAATGTGTTTCTTGTATATAGCATATTGTTGGATCTTGCTTCTTGATCCATTTTGCTAGTCTGTGCCTTTTGATTGGAGAATTGAGCCCGTTAACATTGAGGGTTAAAACTGATTTGTATTGACTTATACTTGTCATGATATTTTCCTGGTGTTGGTTCTCACTCTTTGTTTGTTTTTCCCCTTTCCCTCTATTTAATTATCTGCCCTGCCTGTTGGATTCCTTCTGTTGGAGTTCCTGGAATTGTAGTCCTTGTTATCTCTTTCTAGAATGTTCTTCAGAACATTTTGGAGTGCTGGTTTGGTGGTCATAAATTTTCTCAGATGTTCTTTGTCATGAAAGTATTTTATTTCTCCATCAATTTTGAAAGATAGTTTTGCGGGGTACATCAGTCTGGGTTGAAAATTATTTTCCTTTAGAGCTTGAAATGCATCATTCCAAGCTCTTCTTGCCTTGAGGGTTTGTGCTGAAAAGTCAGTTGTGATTCTGATGGGTTTTCCTCTATAGGTGATTTGTCTCTTCTCCCTAACAGCTTTTAAGATGCTGCCCTTCTGTTGAATTTCTGGGATCTTGACTATGATATGTCTGGCTGAAGTTTTTTTTTTGATCATGTCTAGTTGGAGTTCTAAAAGCCTCTTTTATATGTGGGTGAAATTCTTTTTCTCTTCCAGGGAAGTTCTCCGTGATAATGTTTGTGAACAATGTTCTAATGTCATTGATGCTATCTCCCGCTTTTTCATTTATTCCAATTATTCTTTTTTTTTTTTTTTTTTTTTTTGTGGGTACCGGGGGGACGACCTCAGGACCTCACGCGCCAACAGGCACCCGTGCCGCTGAGCGATATCACCGGCCCCTTTTTCGTTTGTGGGTTCCGGGAGTCGAACTCGGGCCTTTGCGCTTGCAAGGCAGGCGCTTAAGCCGCTGAGCCGTCTCACCGGCCCAATTCCAATTATTCTTAAGTTGTTTATCTTTGAGTCATCTAGCAGCTGCTGAATTGATTTTTCATGGTCCCTTGCTGTTTTTAAGAATTCTTCCTTTTCATGATCACTAATTGCAAGCCTGTCTTCTATATCTGAGATCCTGTCCTCACATTGGCTTTATCTGCTACAAATACTTTCAATGGAATTTTTATTCTCCTGGATATCTGCTTGAATCTGCCTTATGGATTCCATTTCTTTCCTATGCTGAGCATTCATGTTTTCTATAATTTTCTTAAGCTCATCTATTTTTTTGTCTGTATCAGCCATAGTGTCCTTAAGCATGGTCTTCATTGTGGACATTATCTCTGCAGTTATCTGTGAAATTATTTCTGTTTTAATTTTTTCCAGAGCCTCATTCAGTTGCTTTGTTTTTACCACTTCAGATAGGCCAGGTGGGTGGCTTTCAGATTGTCCCACCTCATTGCCCCCTAGGTTTGCCTTTGGTGAATTGGATGTGTGGGGTTGCATCTTGTTTAAATGTCGTCTCATTTTCTTTTCTTTCTTTAGATTAATTCCTGGGGTGATGTTTGTAAATTACCTATGGTAGATTACTTTATTGCTAGTGTTCAAGATCCTTAGGAGATGACTACTTCTCTGCAGTGTCTTCCAAGTGAAGCTTGTTTTTGGGCTTTGAGCTTTCTGCCAGATCCTACCTCTTCAATTTGTTGGATATGTGAAGTTGCTACCTGTTTGGCCCAGTCCCTGGTTCTTTGGTACTGTGCCACTGTATTTTCTGTGTCCCTTAGTCAATTTCAATCATGAAATATCAGGAAGGAAAGATGTTTAGAACAATTATTTCACATGTAGCTATAATGGTATCTAAAACATCAAACACAGCCTAGAAAATGACAGACTGAGCTAACCAGTTATTTGCCACTTTTAACCCTATAAAGTAGAGTTGCGGTTATATAACAAAATCTAAAACACACCAGAAAATTATATGCAGTATAC
Source organism: Erethizon dorsatum (assembly GCA_028451465.1). Classification (NCBI taxonomy): domain Eukaryota; kingdom Metazoa; phylum Chordata; class Mammalia; order Rodentia; family Erethizontidae; genus Erethizon; species Erethizon dorsatum. Next base: position 45,500,426 of record CM051825.1, read on the forward strand.
AAGTCCTTAATATGTCAATTTTTCCCTCAGGAGTTTAAATTTAAAATTAGTTAAGAAGGAAATAGAGTATTGGGAGAAGAGGAAGGAATTAGATGTAAGGTTAGAGGACCAAGAGGGATCCCACTAACATTGGGAAACTGGTGCAGAGGACTGGTGGGAAAAAGAGAAGGAAGGGATAAAAGGAAGAACAGATCACAACCACAATCACAAAGACGTTAGAGGCGCTGTTTACACTCATATAAAAACCAGAGAGAATAATGAAAGGAAGAGCAAATAGACAAATAGAAACAAAAATGCAGACAAAAACAACAAAACAAACAGACAATACAAAAATAAAACCCCACCAAAAAAAAGAAAAAAACCCTTCACCAGAACAAAAAAACAAATGAGAGAGAAAAAATAATTTAAAAAATTAAAAAAAATAAATAAAAAAGAAAAAGAATCAGTTCCAGGTGTTGACTCTGCTGTAGGCAGGCACTGTGTGATGACAGAGTCCTGTTCCGTGCAAGTCGGTCCCAGTAAGCCAGGAGGCCCTTTGGCGGGGTAGTGAGCAGAAGCGTGTACTTTCAGGTGGAGACCAGTCTCCTTGGCCTGCCGCCGTCAGTGCACTTTCCCTGGGCCTGAGAGCCAGGCACGGTGCTGTACTGTCTGAGCGCGAGTCCCGAGTGCTGTGTTTTCGCGCCGATCTGATTTTCGCCACATCCCCCACAATGGCACCTGGCCAGTCGTTCTCTGGTGCGGGACAGCTGTGGCTGAGAGACACTCACCGCTGGCCAGCGCAGTCCTCCGCCACTCCCCTGCCCCGCCGCTGTCTCGCGATCCTCTGCGGGGGCTCATGGGGTGCCAGCTGTCACCGTGTGTCCACAGATTTGAGTTTCTGTTGCACCGCGATTCCTGGGACAGGGAGAAGGTGCGCAAAATGTCGAGCCATCTTTCTATTTCTTTCTTTTTGACCTGGTTGTTCACACCCAGAGCTCACACTGTCTGCTAATCACACAAGAGGCATACTCTTGGTACACAAATCATGACTTATGGCAGAAATGGCAGAAGTACATGCACCACTGAATTTGGCTTAAGATAGAATCTAAGGAAGATGAAGATGCATATAAGGAAAAAACAAAAGACAGATTATGGAATATTAGAAGTTCCACTTGGTAAGCAGTGGACTTAGGTAGAAGTGTTATGTTTCACTTGGAAAGCATGAATAATAATTAATGTGACAGGTTCTGGCTGCAAAGGTAGAAAAGCCCATGGAGAAGGACTGAGCCAGAAGTCAACTTGAAGGCTCTGATGACACATGGGCAAGGCCATGCTGATTGGTTTGTAGATGCCACTGTGACACTGTGCCTTTGTCACTGCACTTGGGAAATCTTATCCTGGATACTACAAGTATTAGCTTGCAAATGATGGTGATTCATGTTTTTCATATTTACAGTACTATAAGGATAGAAATAAATCTGCATGTATTGCCATCAGGCTCTTTGTAACAGTTACCCTTGGGATGGGAATAGGTGATGCATTATAGAGCGCCCTTCCGGGTCCTCGCCCAGTCTGGGAAGTTTATATTTGTAATCCCATGGAAAAGTTATTGGAATTCTAGTGAGTTAATTCCAATCTACCACTTCCAGTGCAACCCACAGTGAGAATAAAGACACTAAAGCATATTTATAGTTGTGGGGAGCCATGCTAGTATGATGGCTAACCAGAACAAAGGCCTCCTCCACCCAAGGCTAAACCCAGGTTTTATTAATTCACAATGAGTGGAGTGGCTCAGGGATGAGTGACTGTGAGAATGGTGGGAAGTACTTGAGTGCCCTGAGCTGGGCTAGGTTAGGTGGCCTGAAATCACGTCTGCAATATGCAGAGAGAAGGATATGCAGAAAGAGTAATCTGGGCCAGTGAGATGGCTCAGCGGCATAAGCACCTGCCTGGCAAGCGCGAGGTCCTGAGTTCGACTCCCAGAACCCACATAAAGGAAAAAAAGGGCCGGTGATATCACTCAGCAGCACAAGTGCTTGCCCGGCAAGCACGAGGTCCTGAGGTCGACTTCCAGTACCCACATAAAAAAAAAAAAAAAAGAAAGAGTAATCTGCATAACACAATTTGAGGTAGTAGCTAATGTTTTGAGGTTGGTGCTTCAGCTCTGTTGTGTAATTTTTTATGCCCTGGGAAGTCATAGCCTCTTATCTCAAAGTTTGATCCCAGCCAACAGTGTGGAGTGTGGGTCTCCCTCCCTTCTGGCTCACACATGCTTCTTTGGAGCTACCGGGCAGGGCAACACTGACTTGCCTTGCTTCAAAGACTACACATCAGCACCTCAGCTAGAGTGATTTGCATTGCTTAAAGCCATTTGAAGGGATAATGAAAAGTCCTAGCCAGCTACATGGAAATAGGGCCTTGTTTAGCCAAAACGGAGATAATTGCTCTTCTTTCAAGGAGAATTGTCCAGGTGGTCCTCCACAGTGCATTCTCTGCCTAATGTTTGGATTTTTTACAGTGAGCATGCGTTACATGTCTAGACAGAAAATGTTAAAAAGATAAGTAAAATTAGGGTTAGGGAAACAGAAAATCGGGGTGGTTAAAAATTAAGCTCTAGCTGGGAGTAATGGCACATGCCTGTAAGACCTGTCTCAAAAAACAAAACAAAACAAAAAACAAACAAAAAATTGAGTTCTAATACCAGAGCAGAGCAATCCAGGATTGAATTCCAGCGCTGCTACTTACTACCTGGACCACTTAACCTCTCCAAGGCTCAGTTTCCTTATCTCTGAAATGGGGATAATAGTCCCCACCTCATAGAGGTGTTGTAAGGACTGCGTGAGATATTCCACAGTAGTCATTAGCATGGTGGTAACAGGAAGGATCCAATAAATTGAAGTATTATTAAATTAATTACTATCAAATACTTAAATTATTACATGAATGGTGGATATTGTTCATCATAATGGTAACAGTAATAATTATGTTTCATAATGACTGACTTTTCACTATAAGTGTGTAGTATTTTGTAAGGTGAAAAACACTAATTGTTGATCTAAAATAGTTTATGCAGTTAAAACAATTATTGTCATCACTATGATGGCTAATCTTATGCGTCGACTTGGCTAGGCTGTGGTCTCCAGTTGTTTGATTGAACACCAGTCCAGATATTGCTGTGGAGGCATATTTTTTATGTGATTAACATTTTTTTTTTTTTTTTTTTTGGTACCGGGAATCGAACTGAGGACCTCATGCTTGCCAGGCAGGCGCTGTGCCGTTGAGCTATATCCCTGACCCCAGTGTAATTAACGTTTAAATGTGCAGAATTTGAGTAAAGCAGATTGCCCTCCATAAAGTGGGTAAGCCTCAATCAATCAGCTCCAGGCCTTAAGAGAAAACCCCAAGGGCCCCTGAGGGAGACATTCTGCTTCCAGTTTCCCTGTAAATGCAACACTGAAGCATCAACTCCTCTTGGAATGTCCAGCCTAGCCTGAAGATTTCCAAGCTGTCAGCCCCACACTTGCCTGAGTAGATCCCTTAAAACAAATCTCCCTGTGTTTCTCTTTCTTTCTCATATCTCATGGGTTCTAATTTCTCTGGATAAATCTAATAGAACAACCAATAAACAAACACACACATAACATGCAAAGTTCCTCACACAACAGCCGTCCACATTAGAAAGGATCAGTAATATCCTCCATTTTGGGGTGAGGATGCTGAAGCATACAAAAGCCAACTAACTCACCCACAGTCAGTTATTTGTTTGTAATATAGTGGGTCAGGAACTCCCTGTGGCTCATTCTTGGGCTTGCAGAACCCATAACATGGCACCCCAACCATATCATCCTCCTACTCATTAGTACCTAGCACCAGAGAGCTTATGCACATCACAAGCCACAGATTAGGAGACGGCCCTCTCACAGGAGGCTCCTGCACACACACTGAGCTCATCTCAGCTCTGCAGTGCAAGTATAACCCAGACATCTCCTTTCTTCCTCACAGAACCTGGTCCTTGGGAATTCAGCATCTATCCATCTGTCTATCATCTATGTATCTATCTATCATCTATCTAGTTATTCTGAACTCTGCAAGAGGTATACTGGTCATGCATTTATGCCCCCAGAAAAGTTGGTTATGTAAAAGGGAGGATGAGCACAGAAGCAAATTGTGTGTTTATACACATATATATGTGCATACAATTTTTCTACTGTTTTGCCTATAAAAGAGGGAATGGGGAAGCCATAGTCTTTCAGTGTCAAAGACTTCAAAGAGTTCCAATTCTCAATTCCTTCCTCTATTCTTACTTACCTCAAAGCCCAACAGGAACTGGATTAGAACTTTTGGTGATAGGGTAAGTAAGATCCTTTATTTTAGGTTGATAGGAGTCTTACTCTGGAGTTCAGCATTACTTTATGACATGGGCCCTCCATTATCTTTCAGATTTGAAGGTCATTTAACAGATTAGAAATACTTTCACACAAATTTGTGTTTGAGCTTCACAAGATAGTGGAGTCAAGGCAAAGATGATTTCCTATAATACATATTACAATGCTAAGATTCAAAGAGATAAAGTGCTTTAGACAAATGATAGGTCAGATTGGTGCATGACTATTGTGTAGCCAAGACTTTCTTTTGGACACTACACTGTGTCTTTCATTCAATAAACAAATACTTTATTTAAAAAACTATAACACTTATCATAAGCTTAATGCAGTGATGCACAAAACAGACATGACACCAGCTTCCATTGTTCAAGGCTCTCTTTCTCAAATAGGTGACAGCAGTGGTTCTTAACCAGGGGAGATTTTGCCCCTTGGAAGACATTTGGAGAGTCTGGATGCACTTTTTGGTTGTCATAACTGGGAGAGGGAAATACCACTGTTGTGTAGTGGGTGGAGGTGGAGGCCACAGGGCAGTTCTCTTCAACAAAGAATTATCCAACCCAAGAAGTCAACTGTGTTAAAGCCAAGAAACCTTGAGATCAATCACCTATTTCCTCCAATTTATGTATAAAGAATAGAATTTAAAATTCATTTTAAATAAGTAGCCCCAATACACATACTGTTGGTTCTATTATGTAGAAATTATTTGGTAAACTGGAACAGGAAGTTGAAAAGCTTTCTCCAAAAGAAAAATGTTAAAAATGCTAACAGAGAAAATAAGAGAGATTTGTCCAGCCACAGTTACAATACTGTCTACTATGGTTTTGTCTTTCTGCGTGTGCTCACTTGCCCTTCCACTTTTCTGCCATACTGTGACACAGCATAAGTCCCCGCAGATTTGGAGACCCAGCCTTGGACTTTTCAGCTTCCAGAACTGTGAATCAAAAGGCTTCTATCCTCTATAAATTACTCAGCCTTAGGTGTGCTGTTATAGCAACAGGAAACAGACTAAGATACTGACAGACTGTTGTAGTGGAAGCAACGTGTCTCATGGGAATAGTGTTTTCTTGTGCCTTTGAATTTCACTGCAAGCCAGTCAAGGAAAGTGAGATCCACATACTGAGACAACTAAAGACATGCTTTCTCCATGACATTCGAACATTACCATCATGTATGGTGGGAACTGACTTTTTAATTGAAATATCTAATTTCTGTGAAAGCAAGAGATCCTTTCAGGCAAAAAATGATGTCTTAGTAAAATACTGGATACTATAGTTTCTTTTCCATGCAGAGAGTAAAGTGTACATGAGGTTGTTGTCCTGAGTCTGGCAAGTGGGACCCTCAGGGCTAACTGGCTACCCACAGTGGTAAGTTTATACAGCATGGTGCAACAGCTTTCTCAGTTAAGAAATGGCTGTGTAGCTCAGTGACAGAGAGTTTACATAGCATACACATGGCCCTGGGTTCGATCCTAAACACCACGCACATGCACACACACACACAATATCTGGGTCCAATTGAGTTTCTTTTCTTACTGCCAGGCTTTTTCTTAAACATAAATATCTCTTATGGGAAAAAATAGCAGGGAATTAAAAACAAGTTAATCAGTGGGTGAGAATTAGTTTTAGTGTAATATTTGCTCTCATAAATATGATAAACATGTGTGACCATAAACAAGTTATTTCCCCTCTTTGGTCCTTAGTTTCCTTATAAGTCTGAGAAGGATAGAACAGATCATTTATGAAATTCTATGAATCATCTGTTGACAGGATAAATTATGCTCGTTGTGATTAAGTGTTCAGAATAATCTTTTCTCCTCTTTCTTTCTTTCTTTCTTTCTTTCTTTCTTTCTTTCTTTCTTTCTTTCTTTCTTTCTTCTTTCTTCCTTTCTCCTTCCTTCCTTCCTTCCTTCCTTCCTTCCTTCCTTCCTTCCTTCCTTCTTTCTCTTCTCTCTCATCTATGCTTGTCCTTAAAGACAAAGTTTACAATAAAATGAACAGGATGCATTTTGTTCTAGAAAAAGCAGACTGACAATACTAAGTTACACAAGCTAGTACTTTTGGTCAAGTGCTAAAAACTGAAATTAACAACAAAAATATACCAAGATAAAAGCTGGGATTTCACAGTACCCTGCCGGGGGTTGTGCCCCTATCTGATTTTACTCTGCTTATGATCAATGTTAACCTTTCTTACCAGTGAGATCTACTAAAATTGCTAGAAGGCCCTGAGCAACCCCTTTATCATGACCAAGGTCACTAGACTCCCCATCTAATCCATTCATCTCTCCGAAAGAGGGAGAGGTCACAGGGTCACAGTGAAGGGTAGAGGTATGTGCAGGTTCCGTCAGCAATCTTTACTTTCCCATAGATGCATTTTGTGCTTATGGCTGGTTCCTTCTGTTGCTTTCAGAGGAGGGGTGTGTGTTTGGCACAGGCCTCAAATTAGAATCAGTAACTTTAGTTCACAGACTTGCAACCTATAAGAGTTTTCTGGAGCTGCTCAGTCTCCTAGCTCATTGTATGTTCTAGGGAGATTCCTACGAATGACCACCAAGTTCAAGGAGAGAGATGCTGTCCTTGTTTTTTCTGCTGAAGATGCAGGCAGGGACCTCGTTGGGTGTCAGGCAATATGTTCATCACTAACAACTTCCCTTGGTCCTACTGGAGGTAAGGAAGTAAGTTTGGGGGAATCCTGAGCCTTGAGTTTACTGTCATGACCCCCACCCCAAGCTGGCTTCTAGAACTTTGGGTTTCACACTTCACTGTGGTCTGGGGAGTTCCTCCAGAAAAGTTTTCTCAGAGAACAAAGCTTACGGTTTGTCAAGACGACATTTCTGTCAGTCTCTACACTAAATCAGTAAGGAGTCCATTCTCATTTTGGGGATTAACAAGGAAATGAAATTTCCTTTTCTAGGGCATGAATAAAACAGGCAATTTACCATCTAGCTAAAAGGCCCAGGCCAGTTCTTATTTTCTGGCCCCTAAGGACTAGGTCAAGCAAACTCTACACTCCCAAGTAACCCTGGAACCAGGTGGTTCCAGCTCTTCAGGCTCCTTTCCCAAAACTTTAGACAGCAGCTTCCTAAAGTTGGCTAGAAGGAGTTGAAACTGTTGGAGTTTGGCCTGACTTTGTAAATCTTTAGCTAACAAGGACCTAATTCAAAGCTGCTTTTAAAAAATGTCAAAACTACAAAGAATGCTATTTTAAATTAACTCCGAGCTTTGCAAGCTTTTTGATTTCTTACTTTCTCTGTGGAAGACCTTCATTTCCCCCATTATCTGTGGCACCTTGCTAGGCGAGCTGCAGAATGTGCCATGCCTTCGAAAAAAAAAAAAAATCTCATTGTTTGAGTGTCTCATGCTTGTCTTTCAGCATGCTGATTTGCTCTGGCCTCAGTTTTGGAAACTGGCAGCCTTGGGGAGGATTTTGTGACCAGTGTTATGACTTTGCTGTGAGCTTGCCAGTCCTCTTCTGATTCCAGTCCAGTCAGTCCTGTTGGGTCTTGATGCTTAGTCTCTTTCTGTTTACTCCACAGGGGATTGCGTCACAGTGCCTCCGGGAATGGACTGCACACAACTTTCTGTATATATGATGGAACTCTGTCTTAAAGTGTGTTCCAAGTATTAGGCAATCACTCTTCAACCTCCTTCCAAAATGGTACTTTTAAAAATTAATTTCTTTTTACCTGCTTTCAGAGGCAAGTTTTGGCTCTCCTGCATATAAAAGAAGTTGATGCTAGATTGTCTAGCCCTGAATCGAGAGTGACATGGTTTGAAGGCTGAAGAATGACTTTCTGGAGAGGATGAGACATTCTGTAGGTGGTTCCATCATGAAGAATATAGGGTCATGGCCAATTTAAGAAGGAACCATTGTACTTTAACCACTGGGCTCAAACATGGGAGATTTGGTGGAGTGAGTGTCATAAGCTGTCCTTTGGGTTAGATCCATCTGATCCAGGGATTCATGAAAACATCTTTTATCATTTGTGTTCTTCCAAAATGATAAAGGATAACTCTTCCATCCAGCTGATCAGATCACCTTTACAGAGAGGTTTTCCTGTACTGATGGAACAGAACAAGGAGGCCTTTTATCATTAATCAACACCCAGTGTATCTTGGGAAGACCCAGTTAGTACATCGAGGCCACAAACACCAAGTCTGAGCTCATTCCAGACCCTAAGGGATTCTGGAGCAAGGCTGCTTTAGCCCAGTTGAAATTTTTTCCAAAAATACAAATGCCTCAGGTGAGTCCAGTCCCTGTTTTTCAAATACATGCAGTCATTAAGATTGGTTTTACTGACTTGGCTCACAGTCTTCTTTTTCTTTCTTGTTTTTATTCCTTGAGGAGAGATTCATGTCTTCTTGCTTGCTTTTGGAGAAACAATGATGAGCTCAGGCAAATTCTGCATTTTTAGTTCCAAAATATAATATAAGAAAATGAGGGCCAGTGAGCTATCTGAGTTCAACTCCTGGTACCCACCTAAAAAAAAAAAAAAAAAAAAAAAAGAGAAAAAAGAATTCACAGGGTAAAATTTCCTAGCCAGTTGACAATCAGACACACTGTCATTTCTCTGCTCTAAATTCTGGGATGGGTTCTATTTCTCTTGGGGCAAAAACTGAGGTCCTTTCAGAGACTTCAAGGCTCAGTTTCTGAGTCATGGTACTTTCTGATCTCATTTCCTGTGACTCTCCTGTGTTCATCACTCCCTGTTATTTCTTGAACACTCCAGGAAGGTGCCTACTAAGAACCTTGGCATCAGCTATTCCCTCTCCCCTGAGACATCCAGAAGGCTTGCTCCTTCCCTTTGTCCAAGGCTTTGCTAGCTGCTCACTTTCTCAATGAGGCCTTCGCTGATATCGCTACCTGTCTCCCTAACTGTCCCTGCCAGCCCAGCTGCTCTACCCTGCTTTACTTCTTTTTCCAAAGTAATTAGAAATATACTATATAACTTAATCTACCTTATTTGTGCACCCCCCACTAGAATTTAAAGTCCACAAGAGAGCAATTTTGTTTCTTCACTTTGTTCATTGATAATCCTACATGCATAGAATAGTGTTATGGTACTGGGTTCTTCTCTGTCTCACTGTCTATCTGTCTCTCTCTCAATGTCTTCAAGTTACATATCTTTCACCTCAGAGCAACCTTTCCAGTTGTAGGAAAATTCAGAACTCCAGAGATTTTGTAAGAACACTATTGCTTTGTTCAAGTTGGAACGAGCCTGGTTTAAAAAAGGAAAAATCAAGAACACATAGTAAATGCTGTTCTTACTACATGGCATAGTGTTAGTAGCCACTGAAGACCTGGTCCCTTTTAGGAATTTATCTAGGGGAAGTATAGCTGGGATGATTTTGGTTGTTAAGGAACAGACAACTCAATTCGTTGGTTTTAGAAATAAAATAATATACCAAACCACCAGCCCATTTCATCTCTGGGTATCTACCAAAGGTAATTGAAAACTTATGTCTACAAAAGATTTGTATAATAATATTCTTAGCAGTTTTCTCTATAATGTGCAAAAATGGACACATGCCAGGCATCTATCAATAGAAGAACAGATAAACTGTGGTGTACTCATACAAAGGAATACTACTCACTAATGAAAAGGAATGATACATATAACAGCAGATATGAATCTAAAAACTATTATTTTGAATTAAAAAAACCCTGACACAAAAGTACTACATGACTCACCTTATGAAATTTCAGAACAAGCCAAATAATGTGGAAAGATTAGAAATGTAGTTGGAGGTTTGAGGTGGAGATTTACAAAGAATAAGCGACTATTTGAAGGTAATGGTAATGCTTTATATTTTTGTAAGGGTTTTGGTGACACAGATGTATTTGTCAAAACTTAGCAAATGTCTGGAGGATCTCAAATCCAATGCTATCCTGGACCACTTAGTAAGACCCTGACTCAGAAATAAGTAAATAAGCACTGGGGATATGGCTCAGTGGCAGAGTACATGCATGAAACCTTGGGTTAAATCCCTAATACTGTAAAACAAAACAAAACAAAACAAAACAAAACAAAACAAATAAAAACTTAGCAAATGTGCCATTAAAATTTGTGCATTTGATAGCATGTAAATTTCATATCAAGAACAAAATTATTAAAAAATATAGGTCTACAATGATATGGATATTGAGATATTTAGTTAAAAATATAGATGCGAAGGTATTTCTGTTCAATATAACGTATGAAGCGTAACAGCATAGTAGTTTTTAGACTGACCCATATGGTTACATGTAGCTCTTTCCTAGTTACTGCTGAGCAGCATTCTATTGCATGTATGATGAGCTGTGTACATGTCTGCAACTTGCTTTGATATGCATGAAAGATGGATTGATAGAAGGGTGGATAGATGGGTAAATTCGTGATCAAGCATGTAGAACAAAATAGTAAGGATAGCTTCTCAGTGTTTACTGACAAGTCTTTCAATATTGCAGTATGTTGAATGATTCATAATATAATAATGGAAAAAAAGATGAAGTGAAATCAGGTGTCCATGTACCCAGGAAACAAAGAGGTGGACCAGGCTTTATTTAGCCACTGGCAGGACTGAAAATGGGACCTTTATTACATAGCTACAGGTTGCTGGGGCAGATGCTTTTCTTCCACAGCATCAGCATGACCACTGCGGCGACCTGAAGAACCACCCTGTTTGTGTCAGACGTACCCTAACCCCAGAATACCACTCATCGCCAGGCCTCTCACTCAGTGCTGTTCATTGCTGCCCTCCTTTGCATCCACCCTGGGACTCACGTTCATCGTCAGCCCTCTCTCCCAGTGTCCCTTCACCACCTTGCTCCTGCTGAGAACTGCTTCTCCCCTGAGGGCGCAGCCTCTCAGAGGTGGCTGTTTATTCACAGCTGCTGGGTCTGGAGAGGCAGATGTCCCCTTCCTTCCAATGCCTCTTCTGATCAATCCTCGCTCCACTAGCTTTGTAGCTCAGGCCCTCAGACAGGACTATTTCTCCTCCAAGGAGAGTAACCTGCAGTACTAGTTCATACCTCCTTCTTTTTCACTGAGGTGTGTTCCACACACACCATTGTTAGCTAAAGACCTTATGCTGACAAAACAGGTACATACCTATCTTTGTCCTTGGTGCTGTTACTTCTGTCCTATTACTGTACTGAGACAGGAACCACCATGGTGGATCAGAAAGCTGGGATGACAAAATAAAGCCTTGGGCGCAGTAAACTATTACTCTTTGTCACATGGCATGTTTCAACAGACCTGTTCTCTGGCATTTTTTTCAAGATACTTCTATCCCTCACCTCTTGAACTGCCCCAGGACTCAGTTCTCTTCTTTACTTTATCCACATTCAGTTCTCAGTTAATGACATATTTGTCAAGAACTGACAAATGCATGACTTGAGGCTGACCTCAGCCCTAAAGTCTAGATTCATGTTTCTAAGCACCCAACTTGCCTGCAGTGTCATCTTGAGTGTCTCACGAACTTTTCAAACTTACTATATCCCGCTTTCGATTCCTACCCTTCTCCTTCATACTTTTTTTTTCTTTTCTTTTTGTCATTTCTTTTTTTAATTAGTACATGTTTGCAATGCATAGTAATTACATTCATCTTAGGGAATTGGTACATACATGTATGCATGTATATGTATATGTGACACATATATAATATATTTTCTTAATAAATTTTAATTCTCTTTTCCCTCCCTGCCCTCCTGTCTCCCTCTATTCCCAGACTTCAGAGTCCACCTCCCTGTTTCCCATCATCTATCTTTTATTTTGCACTTTACATTATTTATATTTTGGGTTTCTCATATAAGAGAAACCACGCAATATTTAACCTTTCTTCTAATCTTAGCAAAGACTCTGTTTTTAGTTAGTTGCTTTAGGCCTAAAATCTTGGCACCATCCTTGACTCTTCTCCATCAGTTATAACAGCAAATCCCAGAGGGAGAATGTTCAGAATATATCTAGATTTTGAGCACTTCTCACTGCTTTTGGCACTGCTATCCTATTTCTCATTCCTATTCTTTCTCAGTCTGATTACTGTAAAGCTTCCAAATTGGTGGTCCTGCTTCCACCCTTTCCTCCTGCAGTCTCTGCTGGATGCTAGAGCTGGAGATACTCTTATAACGCAGACTGTACCTTCTTTATCTGAGTCCACCCAGTGGCTTTCTGTCCTACCATTACACACCAAGCTCTTACATTGACATTTGTGTCAGTTTGTACCCTACCATATTGATTAGGTGAGAACTACTTTTATTACAGTGTTCTTCTCTGAACAGTTCCCTGAATGGCTCTGGGTCAGAGTTGATGAAAGAGCAATCAACACAAACTTTGGAAGACAGAAAGGCAGCCATTATTCTTGGGAGGTTGTTGGAGTCAAATGTGGTAAAGAACATAGACAGACCAGGAGGCTCCAAGTGTTCCTCTCTTCCGTTCATGTTGAGCTCTTCCTGGCTGCTGACCAACAGCTGGTCCAGCCCCTCACCACACTCTCTCCTGTACACACTCAGAGGTGGTGGCTGTGTACAGGCAAAGGGTTCTGTAGACTTCTCTGTGACTCCTCCTCACAGTTCCACTCCACCACTGAACGTGCTGGTTTCTAGGTCTGCCTCCGATCTCTGGCTCATTCCCCCGCTTGAGGGCTGGTTAGAAAGTCTGCTCAGAAATCTAACACCACTTTTCAGACCCCTCAGTAAGAGAAGGTTTAATTCCTATGACCAATCCCTTATTTCCAATTACTCATAATGTGTGTGCTCCCCTGGTACAACTGTGATTGCTGTGATCTCTAAGACCCTTGGTACTTCTCTGAAGTCATCTCTCGCCATGTTCCCTTAGTCACTGCTTCCCTTTCTATTCCTGGCACATATCAAGGACACTCCATCCAAAGAGCTGGGCCACAATTGGTACTTCTTCTTCTTAGAACATTTTTCCTGCAGACAATCACAGGACTCATTCCCTTTCTTCCTTTAGATCATTGTTCAAATGTCACCCCGGAGTAGTATTTCTAGTAAGAAAATAGCAGCTGTCCCCTCGCTATGCTTAGCTCCCTCTATTGACCTTTGTGTTATTTTCCTTCATTACACTTTGAAATAACACCTGGCATGTCATTTATTTATTTCCCAACAGGCATTTTTACCTAAAATCAACTTGAAATTTGAGGAGTTTCTTTGATAGAAAAATAACCACGTCATTATTTTGGCTATCCTCTAACTGAAACTTAGCATCCATTTCCTTCAAATATAAATATGAACAGAAAACCCCAGACTTAGCAGTGCCTGTGGCTTGTTATCAATAAGGTATCACAGATGTATTCCCTATTTCAGTTGTTGACAATACTGTGCAATATCATTTGTGCTCATTAATTTGAAATTATGTTAGTCATTAGGCTTGCGGTTAGATGACATGTGATTGAAGCCTTCCTTTTTAGAGGTGCTCCCAAGATGTAGCTGTAGATGTACTGGAAGTCCTCTTTTGTGAGTGTCTTTATTTGTGCTGTTGTGGCTGCCTCCACGTCCTGAATTTATTTAAATTGTTTACCTTTCATGGTTCATTTTGACTTTGGGGAAGAGCCAGAGGTGTCAGACCCAGTAAATAAGGCAGGTGAGGACACATCATAATGTTTTTATGAGATTGGATGGCAATTGGCAGCAGCATTCACCATATTTGCAATCATACCTCATAAAAAGATGAAAGAGGATTTCCAAAACTGCCTCAGAAAGTGCCAAGAACATGGGATTAGTCTGTTTGAACCAAAAGAGAGCGTTGTGAGGGAGATTAATGGCAATGTATCTTTTACTGTAATAATTTTAAAAATTTAAGCATTCACCATATATTTCAGTCATACCCCATATACATTTGAAAATACTATTTTGAGAAAGGATTCATAAACTTTATGCAACTTCCATAGTGTCTACAGCACAAAAAGGAGTTAAAACTCTGTTCTAGAATGTGAGTTCCAAGAGGATAGAGCTTTTTTATTTTCTTTTGCAATTGTTTAACTCCTCTGCTCAGGAATCTAACACTTGGTGAGATCTGATTAATTTTAGCAATAACCTAAGGCCGGATGGGATTCTGTTATTTATATCCTCCCCTCATTGGGGCATCCACCCTTTTGCTTTGCCTGCAGGCCACCATTTCCTTTACTCACCATAGGCAACATATACATTAGAAGAACTGCATCCCTTCTGAATGACTGGAGACAACATTCTCGGAAAACCTGCGACAGGTAAAGGCTTTTCTTGACATGATGCCAAACCTTCCATATATACCTGTAAAGAGGAAACAGCATTAAAAACCAAATTCCAAGTGTAAAACCTACTAACAAGAAAGATACACAATAACTCATAGTGGTGATTTCCATTTTGGTATTTTTCCCCAAGAAAGAAACATCACGTTGTATTCTGAATGGACATTTTCACTCTTCTAAAAACACCAAATTAAACTGCTTTCTTTCAGTTGTTCTCAGGAATTGCAAAATAATAAATTTCTTTTGACTGAAACATTCTGTGTGTTGATTTTTTTCTGTTCTGAAAACTTCTGGCACAGAGGAAGTTGCTCAGGACCTCGAATGTTTTACCAACTGGGTATGGAACTTATAAACATCATATGGAGAGACAAAGTCATAGGAAAAAAACACAGTTTGAAACACTGGTTTATTTTGATACAACCAAGATACACAAAGCTATACAGGACATAAGTGATAATCCCACCACTATCGATCCCACCAGTATGCACTGATCTTGCCTGCTTTGAGAAAGGCAGCCTGATAGTTCCAAACAGATCGAAGGGACCCAGCTACTGCAGTAGTCCAGTTTCTATGATGGGAAAGGTTTTTTCCTAAAGAAATTTACATTAAATCTGATCACTATCTGATAAATAGTGTCCTGGTATCTGATCAATAACTTTCCTAAGGTCTATTTATAAATATCTATTATGTTATAAATATTTAAGTGGTGAGAACTAAAATTTACCAACTTTATTACTTTTAGTGGAATGCTTGTTGCTTGACACTATTATCCCATTTAAATTTTCCCAACAACCCAATGAGGTCACTGTTAAGGGGACTGAAGTTTAGAGGAGGGTTATGCGATTTGCCCCAGGTTTCACTCTTTCTACCTGAAAGGCTGCTCCTGAGTTCATGGAATTTCCCAGACAGACCCAAATCATTTTTGACCATTTTTATGATTCTATTATTTGTTTACTATTGTTCTAGACGTGTACTAGTTTAAAAGATTAAATAAATAAATTTACTTTAAAAGGCCATGTCACATTGTTGCTGGTAATAAACAATACCACTTGCCATGGGTTGAAGGTAATAAACAGTACCACTTGCCATAGTTATAAAAATAAATATACTGAAAACAAGACAATGTCAGCACACTTCAGCCAAATGGAGTTGTCGGTAAATGTTCTGACCCTGAGGCCACTTTTGTTAGAGAGCCAGTAGGGATTAAAGGTGTATGAAAGCCATAATTAGCACCAAAATGGGACCTTTTCCTTGGATAATCAGAAGGTGAGTAAGAGAAGCAAAAATGGGAGGATTCTCTCACCATGTGATGCAATGTTACTTAATGCCATGACCCAGAACCATCTAAAAGCGTCTCCTGCACCACTGGCCGGACTGGTCTCGTGCTTTGGAATATGTGACACAGTGCTCTTGTAAAGACCTTTGGGAGATGTTGTTGGCAGATCCCCCAGGCTACTACTGCTGGATGTTATCTGAAATTTGTGCACAGTGCTCTTGCAAGCAACTGGCTTCTGAATGGGGGGCAGCCCACATGAGCCTGCTTGGGTTACACACAGAAGGGCCAGGCCTGAAGTGTATTCACTCAAAAACCACAAACAAAAACCACCAAATCAAGAGCAGGTGGATAAATATCCCTTTTCCCCTAGGCTTCGTAGGGCCCATATCAAGGTTGTTCTATGTGTATCTGCAAGAGTCTCCTTTAAGATAGTTAGACTACTAACTTCTCTTAGTTCATTGAAAAGAAAGGTTTGTGCTAATATTGTTTGGACAATTGAATGCAGATATCTTGGACTCTGAGTAACTAATTTAAAGATAACAATATGCGGTGTATTAACCATTGTTCCCCTCCTATTATCGTGTTTTGAAATTTTGTTTCTCTAAAATAAAAAATATAGGGCCGGTGAGATAGCTCAGCGGCATAAGCACCTGCCTAGCAAGTGCGAGGTCCTGAGTTCGACTCCCGGTACCCACATACGAAAAAAGGGCCGGTGATATCGCTCAGCGGCACAGGCACCTGCTGGTGCGCAAGGTCCTGAGGTCGGCCCCCGGTACCCACAAAAAAAAAAAGAGTCTCCAGCAAAATTGAGCCACAGCCGCATTCTGCTCATGAACAAACCCTCTATTACCATTTTTTCCCTTCCAACTCTCTTCCAACTCTCATTGCTTTACTCCCTTGCTGTCCTGGCTGGGATTTTCTCCCTCCCCAAATAAATTGCTTTCACCTAAATAATTTTCTAAGGACCAGCATTTAGGGAATGCCAACAAAGAGTAGATCTTTTGTTCTTGTTGTTTTTACCATTGTCGTTGTTTTGTTTTGTTGAGACTGGGTCTCTGGTGTCATTCAGGGTGGCCTTGAACTCACAATTTATCCTAGGCTGGTCTTGAACTCATAATGATCCTCTTGGTTCAGCCTACAAAGTGCTGGGATTACAGAAATGTGCCACCATTCCTGACCACAAAGACTAGATCTTATTTTTTAGAAGTAAGAAATAAAGGAATAAATAACCTAAAACAAAACTTTTGACTCATTGTCATTTCTTTATAATCAAGCCCAATCCTAATCCACTCTTACTTTTAGAGCAATGATGTGAATCTGGACACAGAAAAAGACATGGACATGGGTCAACCTCTCAGGCACTTCTCAATAACCAAGGAGTTGTAGATTCCTAATGCAAGCCTTGATCATCAACTGTGATGATTCAATCTCCTTTCTCATTCTGAAAGATTGAAGTTTGATGTTTAATATGACCTTAGTAACCACAGTGGTTATGCTGGGTTTTTCCTTTTCTTTTTGGGCTTTAGATGAATTAGGGGCTGAGTATAACTTATCTATCTTTTGTAGAATGGACTGGTTATAAGTAGATTTTCTGATGATAAATTTAAAAGAAACCCTTCTGCCAGAAAAGTCTGAATAAATGGTTGTTCATTTTACTTAAAACTGAAGAGCTTTGCTGACAATGTGTGGATTTGACTTCAGAGAATAACATAAACAAAATCCTGTGCATATTTTTAGAATATCTCTGCAGAAGTTGAGTAACATGTATTACTATATCCACAAATATGGCAATAAACCATATGGAGTTATTGAGGCTTATGATTCTCATTAAGGTTTAAAAAATATGTAAACAGAAACGGATAGAGAATGATATATTGAGTGCTTACTTAACCACACTAAAGCTTTATAAAATCTTAACATTTTGCCATAGCCCCCTTTTTCCTTTTAAATAAATAAAACATCATACATATGCTTGAATCTCCTATTACCTCTTTCTACTACTCCTTTTCCACATGGATTTTATTTTTATTGTGAATTTGTTTTTATCATTCCCAAGGATGTTTTAATATTTTTACAACACATGCAGTATTTTAAACTACAGTACGGTTTTGCATGTTTTTAAGCTTTATATAAGTGGATCATTCTGTTTGCATCATTCTACAACTTGACTTTTTTATTCAATACCACATTTTAGAGATTTATCCATGTACACATGTGTAATTCAGATCACTCATTCTAACTGCAGTAAAATGTTCTGTTGTATGAATAAACCACAATTTGTTTTTCCATTTTCAGCCTCATGAATACTTAGGTTGTTTCCAATGTTTTCTTATAACAAACAATGCCTCTATAAATATTCTTGAATGTAGTTCTTCATACATATGTGTAAAAAGCTTTTGTAAGATATATGTCTAGAAGTAGAAATATACTGGGTTCTATACAATGTGTGGCTTCAATTTTATTAGACTGCCAAGTTGCTCTATAAAGACCTATTTATAATTCTATCAGCATGTTTGAAATTTCTCTTTCTCCTACATTCTTGCCCACATTTGGTATGGACAGACTCAAGTATTTTGCCAAGCTGAAGGCTGTGAAAAGTATTTCATTCTGGTTGCAATTTGCATTTTTCTAATTATTACAGTGATGGAAAGGAGTTATTTTGGATGCTAATGTTTTGCAGGTTTATGTATAATTGCAAATATTTCCCCCTAGTCAGTGACTTTCTTTGCACCTTATTTGTGGTATCCTTAGATGAATAGAAATTCTGAATTTTAATGTAATTAATTTTCTCAAATTTTTTCTTTATAATTAGTGTATTTTGTGTATTGTTTAGGAAATCCTTCCCTACCCTAAGCTATTTGCATATCCTCTTACATTATATTTTGAGTTTTATAGTGTTGCCTAAACAGGTCTAAAATCTACCAGGAATTGGAAAGGAGAAGAGCTCTGATTTGTTTTTTTGTATGGTTACCCAAATGTCCTAGCACCATCTATTGAAAAGATTGTCATTTCTCTACTGCTCTGTATGGCCACCTTTACCATAAATCACACCATATCTGTGTGGGGATATCGCTGGATTCTCTAGTCTCTTTTGTTGGTCTGTCTGCCTGTCTGTGTACCAATTGTCTTGGCTTTTCACAGGTGTCCCATTTGGTGCATGCATTTTAGGATCAGTATGGCCTGTTCTATGGAAAGTCCTATATATTAACATGGTAACTAAAATTCTTTGAATTTATTAATTTAAGGATAATAAATATATTTGTGACATTGAAAGCATCCTTTTCATACAAGCCTGTTTATTTGGCTTTCTTTTAAGTGCTTCTACAACTGTTTATCGTTGCTTTAAATAGGTGCTACATTTCTCAAGTTCTTTGGTCTTATAATTAGGGGTTTGTAAGTTATTGTAGACTCTAGCCATCATGCCAAACCATGAAAAGTGCTGGTTAACAGAAGAGAGACTTTATTGGAATTATGCTTTAAAATAACCACTTATTGAGGTGTGGTACCTAGGAGCTAATGGTGTAGTAGCTATCACTGTCAAGACCAGTCACATGCAGGTACGAGGTGGGATTAAAAAATACAGTGTGTGTGTAAATTTTAAACAATTATTACCGTAAAAGACATGTTGCCACTAATCCCCTTCCAAATACTCCCCCTTACTTTGAATACATTTTTCCCATTGTTCTTGCCACTTTCTGAAGCAGTTCTGGAAGTCCTCTTTTGTGAGTCTCTTAAGTCGCATCATTGTGGCTGCTTCTGTATCCTGAATCAATTCAAAGTGTTCACTTTTCATGGTCATTTTGACTTTGGGAAAGAGCCAGAAGTTGCATGGTGCCAGATCCAGCAAATAAGTTCGATGAGAACACACTGTAATGTTTTTATGAGCCTGCTTTGCCATTGGATGGCACTCAGGAGCCGTGTTCGCTGTATTTTTGATCACATCTCGTAAAGACACTCATGCAAGACTTCTAGAACTGCTGCAGAAAGTGGCAAGAGCAATAAGATAATTGTGTTTGAGATGAAGTGTGGGGGAGTATTTTGAGGGAGATTAATGACAATGTGTCTTTTACTGTAATACATTTTTAAAATTTAAACATTCACTGTATTTTTTGAACACCTCTTATAAAACAGGAATGGAGTTTATTGCTGTATGCCGTGTATACTTGATTATATTTGAGGCGCGAAGATGTATGAGCAACTTCAGGATTTTATGAAGGCTGTCTAAAATCTGTATCTAAAGACATTTGTTTTATGAATGTCTTTTATGATGTTTATGAATGTCATTCTTAGATCTCTGTTTTAAAGTTATATATACACATTTTAAATATTACTAATATTTAACACCATTGTTAGCCAAGCATTTTTTGGTTTTGAAATCTTTTCTAACAGTAGCAGATTTTTCTTACCTGGTCCTTAGCCTTTGTGTTCTTTTTGGGTTTACTTACTCCTCCCATTCCTTCACCATTGTGTTTGCTATTCCAGAGAAGAGCATTATAAAGAAGATCTATCAGCCAAAATTTCAGGCACAGAGCACATTTCTGCTTTTTTGTTGGTGTTGTTAAGGAAATTATTGCAGTGTCTCTTGACTGAGCAAACCCCAGCTCAGCAGTGGTCTGAGTAACCTTTTAGCCAATAATTGTGTAAGGAATGGGTACATTTCTCCTCAAAGACCCCAAGTTAATATCTGACCTAATGTGTCATTTGGTTAATAGGCACAAAGGCAGCCTCTTCTTTTTCCCCAACAAAAGACCTGAGAAAATGCAAACATTTCCACCTACAGGGAATAATTGTCTTGAAGGAACTAGACCAAGAAAAACCTATGCAAAAATTCCCTCATAGCAAATTTGAGCTTGGTGGTGCCCCAGAGTCAGTTAGAACACAGGTGGGGCTGGAGGGCCACTGAGAACCACTCCCATCCCTACTGCATAATTAAAAGAAACATTCTGGTTAATCCCACTACACAGTGAATCAGCTTAAAACTTAGTGCCATCAAACAGTGGTAATCATTTGTCATCTCTTACAGTTTTTGTGGGTCAGGAACTCCAACAGGCCACAGTAAGGACAGTTTGAGTCTACTATAGGTGTCTAGGGCCTCAGGGAAAACTCCAAGGGTAGGGGTTGGAATCATCTGAAGGCTGAACTACTCATGTACTCTGGAATTGAGGCTAGCCACTGACAGGCAGCCTCACTGGGACTTGTAAGCAGAACACCACAAAAGGCCTCTCCATGGTGATAGACTTTCTTACAATGTGGTAGCTAGATTCTATAGGAAATTGCTCCAAGAAAGAAAGAAAGCTAGAGAGAAATTGTCTTCTTTTTTTTTTTTTGGTAGCGGGAATCAAACTCAGGAACTTGAGCTTACCAGGCAGGTGCTGTGCCGCTGAGCTATGTCCCCTGCCCTGTATTGTCTTTATATGCTGCCTTGGAAGTTAATGTCATTTCCTTCATTCTGGGTCAAGACAGTTTTAAGTTCTATGTAGGTTCCAGGAGAGGAAACAGATTCCCCATCACTGGATGGAGGAATGTCACCACACATTGTAAGAAACTGTGTAGGATGAGATAGATATTTTGGTGCCATACTCACTACATGGGGCCTCCATGGGCTGGAAGGGCTGGGTTAGGATTCAGGCTGAGCTACTCACTAACTGAATGGCTGGGAGTTAGTAAAATACCTGGCCTTTCTGTACCTCAGTTTCCTCAGAGGATTAGTGTAAAGATTCAAAGAACTACATAGCAGGCAATTAGAATAATACTTGGCACATATTAAAATGCTAAAAGATGTCTTATTCTATAACATAGAAGGAGGGTTGCTCTGTCCTAAGCTACCCACTTCCATGATTTCCATTCTCCAGTATAGGAAGGAAGGGTCTTTAGCATCTTAACGAGTAAAGTTGCACTATGAGAAATGAATGATACTGACCAAAGGGGGAAGAAGCTATGCATCTGATGTGTTTTTTCTGCTAAAGAATCTGAAACCAGGGCTGGTGAGATGGCTCAGTGGCATAAGCACCTGCCTGGCAAGTGCGAGGGCCCGAGTTCGACTCCCGGAACCCACATATGAAAAAAGGGCCGGTGATATCGCTCAGCGGCACGGGCGCCTGCTGGCATGCGAGGTCCTGAGGTTGACCCCCGGTACCCACAAAAAAAAAAAAAAAGAATCTGAAACCAGTCAGTCTTGTCCTGGTCCCTTGGAGGTCTGTAGGGAAGTGCTGACTGCAGAGAAAACACTGGTACAGACAAGAGCTCCCAGGTTGTACCTCGTGGGTTGGAATGCAGGCTTTGCTTCTTAGTAAGTCTGTGACTGCAGGATAGAAGATGAGATGTGATCCTAGGAAGAAGAGAGGAGAGGAAGAGGGGAAAGCAGAAAGAAGGAAGAAAGGAGGGAAGGAAAGAAGGAAAGAAGGAAGGAAGGCTCCCCATAGCATTCCTGAACCTGATTTTGTATGGTTCAAAAACCAACATGGTAGGACCTTGTCTTTGTAATATCCTGCTAAGGAGAAAGATCTTTTTAATGACCCTAGTGACTGCACTTGTCTGCAAGACTTTGGACACAGGGAAGTTTTCCTACTTGTCTGGCCAGAGGAAATGCACTAGAATAATAATGCTGGTTTCCCTCTGTGGTGAGATTACAAGTGACTTTTTAACAGACTTTTCCAAAAGTCCTATCACTTCATAATTGAAATAAATGTGAAGGGAAAAATGACCTCCTGGTCTGCAGCAGCTGGGCCTCCACATTAATAATGCTTCTGAATATCAATTACCAACATGTTCATCAGCATTTCAGTGGGAAGAACTGAGCCGAAGCAACCTCTGGAGCTTTCTTCCCTCAGGAGAGAGGAGAGTTGGCTGAGTTCCTCTCCATCCTCCCTATTTGCAGAATCACCAAGCTAGGCTGACTTGTAGAGGAGTGAAGAGGTCTGCTGCTGGCCCAGGTTGGAGATGCCCTACGGAGAGACCCCTTCTAAAACCCAAGGCCCCTCTACAGTCAACTTGTTATTTCAGTGAAGGATCCAACAAGTTTCTCAGTGGCCTAGCTCCCTGTGACTGGAACATAATTTCTGCTATTTCAATTGAAACCACTGTTGCACACAAAAAGCTAGGGTTGCGGGGAAGGGCAGGTGAAAGATTGCAGAGGGAGTCCAGCACATCGTCGCCCTCCACTCTATTGCAAATAGCACACCCAGATGTCCTCAGGGAGGGGGAAGTACAATAAGAAAACACCTGTGAATTCCTTGCAGAACTCCCCCATGGCCACATTCCACCCTTCCCTCTCATATAAAAGATTCCATTTGCTTCATCTCTGACCCCAGGGCATGGACAAATGGATGGAGGCCTGGTGTGGCTTTTCTGCTTTTGGCTGTGTTCCCCTTGTCAATTAATCACCGCACCCCAGTCTGACAAGTCCCACTCTCTGCTGCAGCTCATCCTCTGGCTGTTCCGGTGATTACTCCAAAGCCTTCTCCAGATGCAAGAATTTCTCAGTGTTTTCTGCTTTTTTCCCATAGAGCAGACTGCAGTCAGAAGGAAACCTGAGGACTGGATTCTAGTCTACCAGCCTTGTCACCAGTCTCCCTAAGTTTCTGCATCCTTGGTTAGTGGTGCCAAAGGGGAAAATTATAAAGATCTTAATTAGCTTATTTTTTATTTTAGAATTGGGCAACAACACTTCATTCCATAAAAGGAAGGGTTCTAAGGGGCTGAGCAGAAAAGGTTGGTTTTATAGACAAAGACAGGCTGAGAAAAACAAAGAAAGTGTAAAAAGCAGATTGGTCATTTCAAAGTAGCTTTTCTTGTAAGGCAAGTACAGGGAGACAGAATGGCAGAAAAATAACCAATTGGTTAACATCCTATTACTTCAGGTTACTTTCTGCTAGGATTAAAGTATTAAAGGATGTAAGGATTAAAGCAGAAGGAACTTGGTTGTCATGTGTACTGCTTGGCCTGTTTGGGAAATTTAGCTGTCATCCCTAATGTGCATGACCTAAGTTGGGGAGAGGCGGACAGTAGAAGACATCCTGGCAGTTCTCCAGTCCTAAAGAATGAGAGGTGGCATGTGGGGCTGCCTTTTGCCTTTCTTTCTTTCTTTCTTTCTTTCTTTTTGAAGGGTTCTAGCTCATATGGAGGCTGCTTAGTCGTCATGGTGACGGTCCAACATGGAGGAGAGCTTATCATGCACTCTCTTCTTCTTGCTCCAGCAGGAAGTACCCCCCCAACCTCACGCGTGCGCCAAACATCCGCCAATCCCTCTTTGTCACGTCACCTTGCCCACCTCTCCACGCTCTGCCTCTAAACAAGCCCCATAAATACTTTGTTTCTCAGCCAGCCCCTCTGAAGGTCCTATGCACTCTACTGCTACCTTCCTGCATCCTGCATTAAAGGCTTCTCTCAACCTTTTCTTTGTCTTCACTCGCGCCAGACCTAACACTTTTTTTATATGTATTTTGTGTAATTCTAATTCACACTCAAGTCTGAGAATCTCTTAATTCAAGGATATTGCATTTATAATCATCATTCTGATTTGGAGAAGTAGAACTATTATCTGAGTAGCCCAGGAGACAGACAGATAATCTTCTAGAAATTTCTTGGCTTATTACCTGAGAATAAATGAACAAAAATCCATGCTCCAAGGGCACCTTGTATCTTCCTCAAACATCTCTCCCAGTTAGGACAATTGGAAAATAAATATCCTATTGAACTAGAATGCCAGGTCCATTGCCACCTTGGCACACAGGGACCCTTCCAAGGTTCAAAGGGAAAAGGTTCACACGTAAGTAAGCAAATCACCAAGCCTGCTCCCACTGTCTCACTACAAGTGATACATTTTGTAGTGTCAGGAGAGTGGCCCAAAATCTGAGTTATGCCAGATGGGGAAAGCAAAAGGGACCAAAGGTGGGAGGGAAATAGATTGTACCATGGGAAGACTCATTTTCCAAACACAAAGAGTGCCATTCATGGTTCCCATCAGGCACAGAACCTCCTTGGTGCTTTCAGGCAGGGCAGATGGAGCAGAAGAAATCACTGAAGGTAGTGCAACCCCAAGGTGGAACTGCCTGGCTCAGTCTGTGAATGTATTTCTTCCTCTACTCAAGAGCTTGATGAGGGAGGGAAGAAGATATTTTTCTTCTCCTAGATAAAGATGGAGACATAACAGGCATAAATAATCCCTATCGGGGGAACTGTTGATATGAGAAGATACTTTCCCTACAGAGGAGATGTTGGGAAAAATCGAATGTGTATGGTTGGTAGAGGGGGACACAGAAAAATACTAGGAAGAATTTTTTTTCTCAAATACCAATTTCTTAAAGATTTAGCAGGCTTTGGGGAATGTTTGACACCTTCTCATATGGCAAAACCAAGAGTGTTCTGAGGGGATAGCTCTGGAATCATTTCAAAGCTCTTGTTGGTGCACACATTTGCAGACCTCTCTGGCTACCACGGATTGCGAACATAGGGAATGTGCTACCATGTGGTAGGAGCGTGGGCTGTGTGAGCAGAGCCCTTTTGTAGGCATCTGATGCGTACCAAACACCAGCTCCACCTCTCTCTGCCCATCCTTCAGCCCCATTATTTCCACCCTGAGACAATCTCGGCCTTCAGAGAGAAGGCTGCTTTTTGGGTGGGGCAAAGGGCTCAATTTCTCCCATTTCCTTTAAACCAGCCCAAGACAGGCTCATATTTCTGGCTTCTTTTGCAGAACATATGCTAAACACTTGGTTCACTCGTGGGTTTCTTGGCAGCTTTCTACACATTTAGGGTTGGGAGTGGGAGTACAGACCCTAAATCAAGAGGAGGAAATCCTGGCCAAAACCTATTGCTGCTGTTGATTTTCGTAAAGAATGTTTCATTGTTGTGCCACCACGTCTGTCTTTGCTATCCTTAGATGGCTTTGAGCTACAAAGGCAGAGTTGGATAGTTGAGACAGAGATAGTACAGCCTGCAAAGGTGACAGTATTTTTTTCTGTGGCTTTTTCCTGATAAGCTTTCCAACCCCTGGCTTACATAAAAGAGATATGGGTCAGAACAGCTGAAAAAATAAGGCATACAAAAGAATTGAAACAAGACAACTAAATTTCTGATCCTGAGAGCAGAAAAGCAAGAGAAATAGCTTCGTGTTTGCAACACAATAAGGAACATGCCCAGATGCTCCTTGACTTAATGATGGTCCCATGTCCTGATAAAGCTATTAGAACTTGAAAATACACGTCGAAAATGCATTGAACACACTTAACTTATGGAATAT
The DNA here is from genome assembly GCA_028451465.1 of Erethizon dorsatum. Taxonomy (NCBI): domain Eukaryota; kingdom Metazoa; phylum Chordata; class Mammalia; order Rodentia; family Erethizontidae; genus Erethizon; species Erethizon dorsatum. The sequence continues at coordinate 45,526,529 of CM051825.1, forward strand.
CCTAGCTTAGTAACACAGTTGACTGTAGAGTGTCAGTCATTCCGCCTAGTGATACTGCCCAGCCTCGTGAGAGAGGATCATAGCATGTGTTGCTAGCTTGGGAAAAGAGCCAAATTCAAAATTCAAAGTACGGTTTCTGCTGAATGCATTATCATTTTGACACCATTCATAAGGTGAAAAATGGGAAAATTGTAGGTGGAACCATTGTAAGCCAGTTTCCATGCGTCAAATCATGGTGCCAAGCACTTTACACACATCCATCTTAATGCTACCCCCAAGGGAAGTCTGCTATTTCTTCCATTTTACAGCTGAGAAAACTGAGGCCCAGAGATGCTGAGTCACTTGCTCTGGTCATCCAGCCTGTAAGTGGTGGGTGAGAATTGGAGCCCAGGGGTGTTTCTGAAGCCCAAAGTCTTGACCACAGGCCACCCCACTGATTGGCTCCCTGTTGCCAGGGAGTAGGGAAGAGGCTGCTTCCTTCTCTTCCCTGGTCAGTGGTGGCCAAAGTCAGCACTGACCAGGGCAGCAGCAGTATTACAAGAAATTAGGTTTGTTTTGTTTTTGAGAAGGGTCTCACTATGTAGCCAGGTTGTCCTTGAACTCATGCTTCTCTTGCCTCAGCCTCCTGAGTGCTGGGATTATAGGCACGCACCACCATGCCCAGCTGGAAATTCGGATTCTTTAGGCCTCCAACAGGCCTGTGAAGCTGCATTTAAGAGGTTCTTGTAGTGGGTGGGGTACAGAGGACTTCCAGGTCCAGTCACAATTGTTTCCTTTGGCTTCACTACTAGATTTTAAGAGAAGAAAACCTAGTATCATTTGACATGTCGCTTTTTTCTATTTTCAAATTTTGGTAGGGGATGAGGTTGAAATATCCAAAATGTAACCCTGAAACTGGCACACTAAATAAGGCTTTTTAATGGCTCTGCACAGCCTTTCATCCAAAACTCTCAGCCAGCTTCACAGGCTATAACTGTTTACTCTATTACTCCCTCAGGGACTGTAATGGAGTGTGGCTGCTTCAAGACACAAAGAGTCTAAGTCCTATAATTTTCTTCTGGTTCTTCCTGGCTATTATAGCACTTTGCTAATATTGAAAATTTGTGAACTAATTTCTCCATTTTGATTGGCATTTACATAAATTAGTATTCAAGGCACAGCTTGGGTTCAAATGACTGTTGCTTATGCTACTGGGCATAGTTAAAAGAAAGAAAGAAAAAACCCTAAAAGCAAAATCGCCCTTAATTCACTATCTCCTTATAAGGATTGATAGGCTGAGTATGTGCAAGATATATGTCCTACCTCAGAGCCAGCTCCCACTGAGGACATCAGTGGCTCCAAAGAGTGAAGCATGAAGAGTGAAACTTATAATTCATAGTTATTTTTAATCTCATCCAGTTAAGCTAGTCTTGGTATCTGCTTTATAATGTACATATTAGGTCATTCAGCAAAGCATTACTATAATTAATCAGCAGATATTCAACAGTTTTTAAATGAAGGGACAAACTTCACCATCTTCTATCCCTTTGCTCAGCATTTGAGAAGCCCTAGACCCTTGGAGTTCCCAAGAGGGACCACCCAACTTGGCCAAGCATCACCAAAAGGAATCGAAAACATAATTTGGCCCAATCTTAGATTTTTCAAAACCAGCTGAAAAGTTAAAGCTGATAGGTCTGTACCACATTTATGGATTACATTTGTTTGTTTGCTTTTTCATACGAGTGGTACAATGACAATTTTAGAATTCAGGATTTGCCGTTTGGTAGGATTTTAAAAACAGCAACAACAACCATATAGTGTGGAAATGTATCTAGTGCATAGGTTTCATAAGCCACACAGGCGCAGAGTTCTCATTTTCTAGCCCTGTGCTTCGATGACCATCTTCTCCCCAGGGAGGCTCTGTGGCTCCTCTCTCCCAGCCCTGCCCTGTGCGTTCTGAGAGGCTTCTCCAGCCTCCCTCCACTCCCTCACCTTTCTCCCCACCCAGCGCAGTCTGGTTTCAGTTCAGCTATGGCCAGCTCAGCTCTCTTAGCAGCCTCAGTGGGAACCAAAGGGCAGGCTGGGCAGGGCAGGGTCTGCTGGGTGGGGGAGGCCCTGGACATCAGCTGGGGTGGGGTCAGGGATAAGGGTGTGGGGACATCTGACTCTCAGCCTGGCCCCTCTCATACCATTTGGACACCAGATGCAGAATGAGGCCTGCCATTTGGATCGCCTTGAGCTAAACCTCCTCCCCAGGAGTGAGGTAGCCCTGCTCCTCTTAAAGGCCCCACAGAGGATCCTTCAAGCCCCCCCAAAGACGAACTCACCCCTTCCTTAGCATCATTTCCTGGCTTCTTGAACAATTGCCAATGGGAGAAATCTGTCCTCAGATCTGGCAGAAACTCCCTGCTGGGTTTCTTTTCAGCCTCTTTCCAGAGGTCCGGAAGGGATGGGAGTCAGGGCTTTCCTGGGAGAAACAAGGGGAACAGAGGGGAAGACCTAAGAGCATCACATAGAGCTGAGTTTGAGTCCCAGTGTGTTAACTAGCTGGATGATTTGGGGCAAGTTATTTAACATCTCTGTGCTTCAGTTTCTGCATCTGTAAAATGGGCCAAAACAGTACCTCTAAGAGAAATAAAAGCTTATATCCATACCAAAACTTGCACGTGAATAATCACAGCACCATTATTCATCATAGCCCCAAAGTGGAAAAGGCACGAGCACCATTATTCATCATAGCCCCAAAGTGGAAAAGGCACGAATGTCTTTGTTTATTTTTAGATAAACCAAAAATAGTATATCTGTAAGATGAACACTTTCATATACACACAAGAGAATAAGGTACAGTATAGATACAGGCTCTTTTTATTTATTTATTTATTTATTTATTTATTTTTTTGAGGCAGGGTCTTGTTATGTAGTTCAGGCTGGCCTTGAACTCACTGTGTAGTCCAGGCTGGCCTTGAACTCACAGTGATCCTCCTGCCTCAGCCTCCCAAGTGCAGGAATTACAGGTGTGTGCCACCACACCAGGCAATACACGCTCTTTAACATGGATGAATTTTGAACACAACATACTCAGTGAAAGAAGCCGGACACAAAGGACCGTATATTAAATGATTACATTTATATGAAATGTCCAGAATAGGCAAATGTATAGAGATGGAAAGCAGATTATAGGTGTCTCAGGCTGGTGGGAGGGGGAAATAGGGAGTGACTGCTAATGGGTACAAGGGTTCATTCCTTTTGGGGTGATGGAAATGCTCTAAAGTGGATTTTGGTGTTAGCTGTACACTATGTGAATATATGAAAAGCCACTAGACTGTACACTGTAAGTGCGTGAACTGTATGGTATATGAATTATATTTCAATAAAACTGTAATTTTTTAAAAGGGAGAAAAAAGCCACATAGTACCTACATCACAGGGCTTATTGTAAAAATTAAATAATATAATGCCCCTGAAGTATTTAGCATGGAGCCTGGTAAGCAATGAATAAATGTTACTTTTAACAGCAATAATATTGATTAAGGAATATATAGTTATATTTATATCATGTTATAGCATCTTATAAAATAGTAATTTTTTAACAGAATATATAACGATATCTTAAATATATGCTATCGTAAAATAATAATTACAAAAATGATTGCTATTTTTACCTTGTCTCTTCTTCCTCTTAAAGTTTTCTGACTTTAGAATAATCTTCCAACTTTCAACAGTACCAAAATTATTTTTGAACATTTTGAATATTACATTATGTATTATCGTGTATATAACATGGTATATATACTTCAGTATCATTACTATAATATATGTGTATGGTGTTGTTACTATCCATTTTCATATAATAATATGTCCAGTATTACATGCTATAAGGTATATAATAATTGTATTGTATTATAATTACTATGAAATATGTTAGTATTAGCGTCACCCTTTGACTCCTCTTCCTCTTTAACTTTTCTGAATTTGGAGTGGTTTTTCCAATTCTTTGAACATCTCTTGCCCTTTGATATATTTGGAAAGAAAATAGCTCTGAATTTGGAGAAATTAAACTACAGTAATGACTCTTAATTCAACTGCCTTGTGTAGTCCCAGCCAGAAAAACAGAAAAAAAGACCCCAGGACACTCGTACATTTGGCTGGCCACTCCTAGGAGCCCCTTGAGGGGGCAGATGACACAGACCAAGGTGACCCAGCAGCCACCACAGGGCTCAGACAATGTGGCAGGAGGCCTGGTTGGTTCTGGAAAGGGGCTTGTCCCTCCGGAAGGGCCTGTCCTGGGGGATAAAGAACCGTTTCTTCCCAGCCCCCTCTGGAATGCCAGCGTCTTTGTTAAGGGGACCTGGGGGGATGGGGTCGCAGGTCTGGGGCTGCTCTGTCCTCCCTCTGGATCCAGGAGCTGAAGGGCTGCAGTGCAGGTGTCTCGTTTTCATTAAAATGGCAAATCAGCGCGCCTACTTGATCTGATAACAAAAACAGCATTGAAACCAGGTGTCCACCTCTGGTGGCCAAGCAGGAGACAAGACAATGATTTCCCAGGATGTGTCCCCTGCCTGGCTTCCCCACAGAGCTCTGTACCCATTCAGTCATGGGTGAATGCAGGACTTCTGAGAAGCCCCAGCTGGGCCACAGCTGCTGTCCCGAGTAAGGACCAGACTTCTGAAAGAGGGAGCAATCGCACCCCTGCGTCCCACAGCTGGGGCCAGTCAGCGCAGTTTTGTGAATCAGAACTAAAAGGGAGAAATGCTGGCTGGACCTGGAAGTCCCCTGCAATCTCAGTTTTCCTAACACCCTGCTAACCAGAGAGGGAAGGTGAATTATTCTTAATTTTCCTTATTTTCATTTGCTTTTTTGCTAGACAAGCTTCCTTGCTCATTTGTCCTATCAATTAGTTAGGGTGAAAAAAAGAAACAATCTTATTCTGGAGATATCTTTGGGGTATTTGGAGGTTGTATCTGACATGGTAATAACTTTTGTATAATGAAATTTACATGAGTGTGTCTATGGAGAAATGAGAATAAAAGATTTTTTTAGAGAGACTGCTAGATGCAAAGTCATTTAGAGGAAAAGTCTTGGCAAATTAGAACCTCAGAGCATCCAGCTAGACTATGCAGCTACAGGAGGGCCCTGATAGCCCACAGTGTGTCTCCATGTGGGTGAGTAAAAGTGGGGCATGACTGTCCCAAGACACAGGTTTGATGAGTAGAGGATGGGGGTGGATTTAGTTTCCTACTTGCCCCCTTGGCTGGGCATCTTGAGCAAGCATCCACCCAGTGATTCACCCCCTCCCTCCCTGCTTATTCTAAAAACCAAGACTCAGAGACAGAAAGTGACTATCCAAGGTCACATGGCCAGTCACAAAACTTGACCAGTAGCATCATTATCACCAGTATCATCACTAGAGATTTGTTCTAAAGCTTGTGGCTCCATCATTGTCAAGTTCAGGAACTAAGACTCCTCTCCCAGGCTGCCTAAAATGCTTTTGGGTTTGGTCATTTGTCTCTGGGATTCCGCCATTTCCTTGCGGTAATACCAGGAAGCCGAACCATGGTGCTGTCCCTCCTTGCCCCGTAAAAAGGTCTCCTTCACCCTCCAAGCCCATCTCAATCTTTACTGTCTTTGCATCTGCCCCTGGAAGCACAGGATTAACCCTATTTTCTGCCCTGCCACAAAATTCGATTGACCCCAGAAGCCCAGAACCTGCTATCTACTTAAATAAGAGAAAGTGTAAAAAAAAAAAAATGTATATAGAGAGAAGAAAATTAATATGTCAAACTACTCTCCAGTATCACAAACAGGAATTTGTTTTCAGATGAGACTGAACTTACTCATTCGAAACCTCTTATTTTGCAAATACTCAGAGAGCCTAAGTGATGCACCCTGGTTACAATAAAAGGCAGAATGTAAAGGGGGAAATTGTATGTGAATCGGATAACATTTTAAATATGTTTCCATAGCTTTCAGGTTACCAAATTCCTGGATACAACTTGCTTTGAGTCTAAAAACAAAAATCCTTTCTCAAATAAACAACTCCAAATTTTCTCCTTTACATACTTGCACATAGGCATAAAGGGTTTTCTTAGTATAGGTTCAGCTGTGTTTCCTAAAGAATTATTATCTTTTTTTTTTAGGATGTAACTTAAGAGATAAGATACATTGCACTTGGAGATACTTTTTCTCAATAATGTTCCTGGAGAGAAAATGTATGTCCTGCTGATGGCACAAGAAAACACTGGGATGTATCTTCTCCAGGGATGTTTTTTTGGTTGTTTCACCACCCAGATGCCAGCACCTCTCAACCCTAGAAACCCCATAAACCCCAACTCCTGCCCTGGCCTATGATATGATATCTGTATTCTTCAATAATTCGCCCTGAGAACCACAACTAGTCTTCTATTGAGTGAGAATTTGATATAAAAATAATGGATGCCAACTTTCATTCAACATTTATTATGTCACAGGCACTGGTAAAAACATTACCTTGTCAGCTCTGACTATCATCTCGTGCAACAGGCATCATAGTGTCCCCATTTTACAGGTGAAGAATCTAAGCACAAGAGAAGTTGAACTACTTGCTGTATATCACAGAGCAGAGCCATTATTTGAATGTGCGTCTCTCTGACTACCCAGGCAGTCATCTTAATCTCAGGTTTTCTGCGTCAACCTGATTGGCTCCTGGGGTGCCCAGATTTTTGGCTAAGCATTATTCCTGGGTGTGTCTATGAGAGTGGGTTTGGAAGAGATTAGCTTTGGATCAGTAGATTGAGTAAAGAAGACGGCCCTCACCAGGGGTGGTGGGTACCATTCAATCTGCTGAAGGCATGAACAGAAAAGAAAGGCAGAGGAAAGGGGACTTGTGTTTACTTGAGCCAGAACATGGATCTTCTCCTGTCTTCACACAGGGCTTAATTAATGTTCGTGGTTCTCAGGTCTGTGGAGCTGGGTTGGATCTACAGGACCAGCCTTCCTGAGTCTCCAGCTTAGAGACCACACATGGTGGAGACATCTCAGCCTCTATACTTGCCTAATTGAGTTCCTCTTAATGTATCTATATCTAGATAGACAGACAATCTATTTCTTATTGGCTCTGTTTCTCTGCAGAGGCCTGGTTAATGCAATCAGCATGCTAGATAACCACCTGATAGATAGATACACTGAATCCCTCATTGAGGGACGATACACCTACACATTGCCCCCAGATTAGAGAAGATCTGAATGACAAACTGTGTCCTCCACACTTAACTATATGTGCCAATTTTCTTGGGACATTGTGAAAGAGAATTTCTCAACTCCACTCTACTTACCAACAGTTTAAGGCTTAAAAATACCTCCCAGGAATTCCTTTAATGGCTTCCAACATCAACATATGATATGATGTCCAGAAAAATGAAGAGAAAATTAAAATTTATATGGAGAAATGAGAAAAACATATAGATAACATCTAGCTAGCATGCCTGAGGACACTACAGCTGCCTTGTATAAAAATAAAACCTAAGACATGATGGGGACCCATCCTTCCTTCCGTCATTCATTCATTCATTGATCCAGTAATTCATTACTGAGTCCCAATCACGTAGTCACAAGAGACAGCAGAGCTTGGGAGCTGGGGGGGCAGGGGTTAAAGGGAGTTTGGATAACTGGTATCAAAACACAGAGGAGGAGTAAGCATTAGAGTTCTACAGCACAGGATGACTATAGTTTACAAAACTATATTATATATTAAAAACTAGAACAGAGGAGTTTCAAGTTTCCTGACATGAAGAAATGTAAATGTTTAAAGATATGGGAATGCTAATTACCCTGATTTGATTATTACTTGTCATATATATGTATCACATTATCACAAATATGGACTAAAATACAGTTTTATTTTATTTATTTATTTATTTATTTATTTATTTTTTGGGGAACCGGAAATCGAACTCAGGACCTCGAGCTTGCCAGGCAGGTGTTGTGCCGCTGACCTATATATCACCAGCACCCCTAAAAATACATTAAAAAAATTTTTTTAACAGAAGAGCATGGAGTCGGGTGTGGTGGCGCATCCCTGTAATCCTAGCATTTGGGAGACTGAGGCGGGAAGATCGCTGCAAGTTCGAGGCCAGCCTGGTCTACGTAGTGAGTTCAAAGCCAGCCTAAACTACATAGTGAGACCTTGTCTTAAAACAAAACAAAGCATCACAGACGCTGGATCCAGTCCACTTAGGTTAGCGATTCTGCAACTTTCCTGTAAGACCTTGGGCACATTACTGAACTTCTTAATATTTTAATTTCCTCATCTGTAAAATAGGGATAATTCTTCCTTTATACTACTCAACTGCCTAAACAATAGTGATGATTAAATGGGTTAGTATAAGGAGTTAATGTGTGTAAAGTGCTTAGAAGAGGGCATGCCCATTAATAAGTACCACTTAAGCCTTTCCTGTTATTATGTAATAGAGAATGTGCTGCCAGTGTTTGCCAGGTCTCTGTGGTCCCAATCCTGAGAGAATCCCTCATTTTCCTCTTTTCCTTACTCCCTGTGTCCTCACACATGATCCATGCGCAAGATCTCAGCCCTCTGCCTCCGAGGAGGGTTGTTCCACTCCATCAGCTGTTCTCAGTCTTCACCGCTTCTGAGTCAGGACCGCCTTTGTCTCTTCTCTGGACCACTACAGCAACGGTGCTTTCACCTCTCTACAGTCCATCCTCACAGTGATCAGAATGATTTTAGTGAAACACAGGTCATCCTCTTAAAACTACCCCCTTCTTTCCTACTGCAGTCAGAAGAAAACCCAGGCTTCTTCCCATGTCCTAGATGTACAGTGACCAGATTAAAAGCAACAAACTAACAAACAAAAAACAGGACATCTTGATAAATTGAAATGTTCTGAAAATATAACTTTTCAGTAGAATTCTGTTCCCAATATTGCATGGGACACACTTATACAATCGCACCCCACAGAACAATGTTTCTGCCTAGGCTGGACTACATATGTAGTGGTAGACTCCTGAGATTATGAAGCTGGAAAGTCACCTAGTGATGCCATCATCTAGTGATGCCATAGCTGTCATAAAGTCGCAGAGCAATGTATTGTGCACATTTGTGGATCCTGGTATGAAAAATCCCACCGCCTGCCAGTCATATAAAATTAAAGCATGTAGAATTTATACGGTACGTGATACTTGGTAGTGATAATTCACGACCATGTTACTGGCTTACGTATTTACTGTACTATACAGCTTTCTCTTTGAGTATACGCCTACTTATTAAAAAAAGAGTTGAGGGTAACCTTTGTAAAACAGCACACCATGTTCCACTGCAGCAGCCTCAGATATCCCATTTGCTTGAAGGCTTCAAGAGCAAGCATGGCGTGATGACCACATAACGTCTAGGTTTATGTAAGTACACTCCATTGTGTTCACACAGTGAGAGGACAGCCAAACAGTGACGCAGTTTTAAGATCACATCCGTCTTTAAGTAACACATAGCTGGACTGGAAATTACCTGCCATTACCTGAAGTTCAAATGTAATGTAATTTTTAAATTTATATTGCCAAACCTGCCATAGAGGGCCTCTGCGATAGTGTTCTCACCGCTTCTCCCAGCCTGCAGCTTCTCTCCTGCACTCTTCTTGCCTCCTGTTCTGTTCTGTCCTGGCAGTTCTTGATGCCTGGAATACTCTGCTCCCAGGTGTCGCTATGGCTGGTTACAGCTTGTCACTTTAGTGTTTATATCAAATGTCACTTCCTCAGACAGGTCTCAGCTGATAGCCCAATCTATCTTGGGAGTTATCAAGTGTTATTGCCTTTTGTATTTCAGTCAGTATATGTGGGTGTACTGATATACTGTAAAATTCATCCACTAAAAAGTGTACAGTTCTATGAGTTTTTACAAAAGTATACAACTGTATATCCATCAATGCAGTCAAGATCTAGAACATTTCTTCACCCTTACAAAATTCCTTCCTAGCTCTTTGCAGTCAACCATTCGCCCCAACCTCAACCACTGGCCACCACCGAACCCTTGTCCATCCCTCTGCTTGTGCCTGTTCCGGGTGTCATTGTGATGGGACCATACAGGAGGCAGCAGCCTTTCGATCTAGTGCATTTGATATTCATCCATGTCGCTTTCATCAGTAGTTTGTTTTCCTTTTTTTTGCTGGGTAGGACTCTCTGGTATGGATTCACCTCAGCTTGAATATCTAATCACCAGGAGAAAAAACTTCGGGATCTAATTTTAGAAATAAAGCCACAGTGAATAAAGCAAATGAATAAAAGAGATGTCTATCTACATACAGAATTTGATATAAATCTAAGTTTTTATTTCTCTAGTGTTAATATAGAGGTGTGAGATGGTCGTGTCATATGGTTTTGTATGTTTAATTTTATAGAAAACTGACAAAAAATTTCAGAGTGGCTGTGCTGTTTTGTGTTCCCATTAGTGATGTATAAGAGTTCCAATGGCTGTGTATCATCATCAGCAGTACTGTTAATTTTTTAAAAAGATGTCTTAATACTTGTGTGGCAGGGCCGGTGAGATGGCTCAGCGGCATAAGTGCCTGCCTGGCAAGCGTGAGGGCCCGAGTTCGACTCCCGGATCCCACATATGAAAAGAAGGGCCGGTGATATCGCTCAGCGGCATGGGCGCCTGCTGGCGCGCGAGGTCCTGAGGTCGACCCCCGGTACCCACAAAAAAAAAAAAAAACTTGTGTGGCAGAATCTCATTTGGGATTTTAATATTCATTGAGAATCTTTCCATATGCTTATTTGCCATTTTGACATCTCCTTTGATGTAGCATCAGTTAAAATATTTTTTCCATTTTAAAATTACCCCCTTATGATTGAATTTTGAGAGTGCTTCACATATTTTAGATACAAGTCCTTCAGCACATATATGTTTTATAATTCTCCCAGTCTGTTGCTTGTCTTTTCATCTTTCACCCAACCTTAGCTGACTCATCCCCTGTACTCCTCAGCTGCAGGATTGTTTTCTTTCTCCTCACTATTTATCATTTTCTGAAATAGTCTTATCTATCATGGGCCACCCTTCACTGGAATGCAAATTTCCCTAGGACGAGGACCTTGTCTGAATCTCCATTGTATTCTTAGGACTGAAGTTTGTGTCTGCCACACAGTAGACACACAATAAACACTTGTTGAATAAATAGTAATAACATCCACTAACACTTTCTAAGTTGTATTAGGCTTTAGGTACTCTGCTGATGACTTCACACAATTTACCTCATTTAACTATCAACATAGCACCATGAGTTAGCCTCTATTATTGCCTCCATTTAATAAGGCTGAGATAATAATAATTATAATAAATAGAAGACCTGCTGGTTATTAAGCTATTGTTTCTTCCCTCAAATCTTCCACACTCTGAAGCTAGACTTGGGACTCTTTAGTTAGCAACTCTCTGTTAGGTTCACCAGTAAGGTGCTAGAGAGAGCTGGCCAGATGGAGGAGCGCAGGACTTCTTCCTCCTGGTTTTGCTTGCTGTTGCTGCTGGACTTTCCGCAGTAAACCCATTGGTAAATCCATTGGTTACAGTAGCATGAGTTGCTTCCAGGTTGCAGTTTGTTCCACTTCCAGAACCAGGGGCATCAAACTCTCCCAGCAGGTTCCTCTTAAGGGAAACAATGACTTCCAGTCCTGTGTGCCCCTCCCCACCGTCTCCCTTTCTCCCTCTCATCTCCTCCATCTCTTTCTTTTAAAGGTTTCCGTTAAGTTTTAACAATCCCAACTTCTGTTCCCTGGACAGTTGAGGAGGTTGGGGAAGGAGCTGCCTCTTGCATTTATTTCCTTAGTGATACTTCAGTGTCCCTTTTGTGCCTTTTCAGTTTTCTAATATACATGATTAACAATACCTTATGAGAAATTCTTTCTAATGAAATACTAATTGGGATTTTGACTGATAGGGGGAGCTAAGAATAGAGAATTAACAGATAGGAAACTGACAGCCAAGCAGGAGTAAGATGGTTACACAACTAGCTTCATAAGAGGAGGAGCATTAGAAATGTCTCGAGAGGAACAAACACAAGAAAAGGGCAACTTGGCAGTATCTGTTAAAATCTGTTAAAATGCATCCCCAGAGAACAGGATTACATTGTATGATTTTGGCAGCTTTCATGTACAACTGAAGAAGAACAATTCTTTACAGAAAGGATGTTGGGTAGACCTCCAATAAATGTCCTTTTCATCATTTTTAAGACTAAACCCAAGTATGGCTTTGTCCATGGAACTTTCCATGGCAGAATCTTGGATGTTCCTCAGCACCACAAACTCCTTCTTCCTCACCAGTGTTCCATGAAGTAGAGTAGAGAAGCCGGGACTATGCTCTCAGAGTGTCCCTTGAGCAGACATGGGGGAGGGTCAGAACATATATCGCCACTGGGGCCAATGAAATATTAGAGGGCCGTGGATGTAACTCAGTGGTAGAGTTCTTGCTGTGCGTACATGAAGCCCTGGCTTCATCTCCAGCACCCCACCACCTCTCTAAGAAGTGAAATATTAAGAAGAAATTTCTAGAGGAGACACATGAGAAAAAAGCCATTTCAGGGAAACCAAGGGAGTAGCCCTGATCTGCCCTGGCTACCTCTTGCTTCCTGCCCTTGAATGTGTTTGAGATGCTTGAAGCTGTGGCTGCCTTATTGGATTATGAGATGACAACTCAAAGATGAAGCATTCCTGGGAAAGATAGGAAGAATCTGTATTATTAAGGGTTCTCCAGAAACATAGAACAAGAGGGGCTATTTATCTATTTAAGATAAATGGTTCATGCACAAACAGAGGCTGAGAATCATTCAATCTGCAGTCTGTAAGCTGGAGCACCAGGAAAGTTGGTGATGTAGCTGGAAGGCCTGAGAACTGAAGATTCCGGTTCAAGTCTGCAGAGATTGAGGGCACAGAGCACGAGAAGATCAGAATCCCAGCTCAAACGGTGAGGCGGAGGAAGGTAAACCCAGCTGTCTTCTGCTTTCTTGTTCTATTTAGGCCTTCAATGGACTGAATGGTGCGTACTCATTTCGGGAAGGGCTATCTGCTTTATTCAGTCAACCAATTTAAATGGTAATTTTATTCAGACATACTCTCACAAATACACCAAGAAATAATGTCTAATCATATATCTGGACATCCTGTGGCTTGGTCAAGTTGACACATAAATTAACCGTCATAGAACTATGTCCTCAATGATGTTGATATGTCTAAATAACTTAAGTATAGCTGGCTTCAGATCGCTTCTCAACAGATTAAATCTTACGGTTTAAATAACTGGTTGGCTCATCTGTTGCTTATAGCTAGATGCACTTTACCTGGTAAATCTTCTAGCCCCTTAGCTAGAAGTATCTTTCTTTCCTCTTGGTTCATCAATCCTCTTCTGAATTTTTCTATAATTTTGTTTTAGAAAATTGTATATTGACGTGTTTAACTTTCTTTTATATATTAAAAATATTTATAAATGCATAGTTTTTCTTTTTATACATCAACTTATGAAAACTAGAAATTCTTTTTTTTTTTTTTTTTTTTGTGGGTACCGGGGGTCAACCTCAGGACCTCGCGCGCCAGCAGGCGCCCGTGCCGCTGAGCGATATCACTGGCGCTTTTCTCGTATGTGGGTTCCGGGAGTCGAATTTGGGCCCTCGCGCTTGCCAGGCAGGCGCTTATGCTGCTGAGCCATCTCACCGGCCCAAGACTAGAAATTCTAATTCATGTGGACATTCCACACAATTTCTAGTAGAGTACCTAGTTCATTGTAAGTAACTAATAAATATGTACACATATTCTGTATCTGTGTATGTGAGTCACTGCTACATTTCATATTTACTGTTTATAACTTGTACTGTGAGAAGAATCTTAGTTAAAAACATTAACTGTCGATTCAGGTAGAACCAAGGTCATATCTTGGCTCAACCTCCAATTAGCTAGGTGGTTGTAGGTAAATCTGGCATCTACCTTTCATCCTCCTCCAAGTCCCAAATCGGATATTATATACCACATAAAACGAACAGTGTCCACTCTGCCCCAGATTTGAAAGTATTACTTTCTTCTTAATTCATCACTCCTTTTCCTGAAATATGCTTTAAATTAATGTTTATATAAATGTGTTCATTCTACATTCAGTTTTCTGCTACATGATTTTTTTCACTCAATATGTCATGACAATTTTTTTAGTTCAATATATATGGCTCTACCCTATCTTCAGAGCATTTAATAGTACAGATATATCAGAACCCAATAATCCCATTATTAATGAATATTTGTCTATTTCCAGTTTCTGCACATTGTATAACATTTCACAATATGTGTGTTTCTTTCACTGATGTGCAGGGTTTTTTTTTTTTTTTTGGTACTGGGAATCGAACTCAGGACCTTGCCCTTGCCATGTAGGCGCTTGTGCCGCTGAGCTATATTTCTGGCCCCGTGCAGGTATTTTTTTTAGGACAGTCACTGAGATACAATTGATTGGTAGATAGGCACATTTAGAAAGTTAACAGACTATACCAAGTACACTTTAATTAGGTTGTAATAAGTAATGGTGGTTAAAATCATTCAATTGCTCTTTCTTAAACTTTGCTTACCATTTCAGATTCTGGAACAATAGGAATAAGGGGCCTGTAATTGTCAGAACACCTTGGTGCCCAGGTTTATTACACGTCACTGTCTTAGTGCATTCCCATCTTTGGGGCAGTTTGGTAATGTAAGGGAAGACCAGAGGCTTTGCAGCCCTCCAGGTGGCTCTGGTACATCTGGGCTGTGATCAGAGAAACGGTGCCAGACTTCTTCAAGTTCTTGTGTCCTTATTTGTAAAAGTAGGTGAGGAGACTTCTGGGGCATGGAGGGACTGAGAGAGTGCTTAACCAAGCTTTACCCAAGTCACCTTACAACCTTCTGTATACCATCCCCCTTGCTGTTCCCTTTTCTATCATCTTTTAGTCCTTGGAGGTCTTAGGAAACTGATTGTATTCATATTCAAAATCAGGACTGATAATGTGAGTTTGAAATAAAGATGACCGCTGATCTTCTACACAGACTTCCGTTCTCTCAGATGGTTTGGAGTGGATACACATTCATACTCGAATCAGGCCAATATTCTGATCATAACCTACTTAGTCTTAAGTTTCCAACTGGTAATTGTTGAACAGATTAATTGATTCTACTTCACAAAAGTTCCAAGATGAGATCTTTTTTGGGGGGTTTCTAAAAAATACAAATAAAAACAAAATCATTCTGTACTTGCCACTTTGTCAATTTGATAATCGAGGTACTACCATTTCAACTTAGGCATTCAAATATTTCACCACAACAGAGGGCATCCTAAGAAAAGGTGAGTTCAGAAAGGGCAGCTCTGAAGAACCCTCTGCAACATCGCTGTCTCAGTTACTTTTCTCTCGTTGCTGAGACAAAATACCCGACACCCAAAATTAAGGAAGGAAAGGTTTATTTGGCTCACAGTTTGTAGAGGTTTCAGTCCATACTTGGCTGGCTCCAAGGCAGAGTGGCACATGGCAGAGGGCAACAGTTCATGGTGGCGGAAGGCAGCAAAAACAAGCAAGAGCAAAAGGGAGGAGCGTGAGAGCAAGAGAACAAGCCTCTTTCCCTCCCTTATATTATATGCAGGCTACCCGCCCCAGGGTGGGTGTAGCACTCACACCCATAATCCCAGCATTAGACGGAGAATCAGTCATAAACTCTAGAAGCCCGCCTCCCTGACTGCATGAGGCTTTGGGGGGACATCTAGACAGAAACCATAACAATCATGCAGGACCGCATGCTGTGAAATTCTAAGGCCATTTGTCTAGATTCAGGGCTCAAAGATTAACAGGTTGGCTGAAGAACAGCAGACAGAATCCTTTAAAAGAGATCAGGCACATTCAGGGTGGTGTGGTCACAGAAGACAGACTCCTTTAGAAATGCCACAAGAATAAAAAAATTTCAGTGTCATGTGCCACACTAAGGTGAAGCAAAAGGAGTCTGAATAAAAATATGGCTTTACAGTTCCTCTGATTCTGAACAAGGTGACTGGTGTAGCGAAGCATGATATTCAGGCAGATGAGATGCACAGGTTCTTCATGGGAAAAAATAGGACAGCAAGAAAGCAATACATTTCAGGTGAGGATTGCTTGATAGAGGTTAACAGATGTAGCATTTTATGAAAAGCTCCTTGCTGGCATTTTAATAAACTTCATATTAAAAATTATTACTTCCTCAAAAGAAATTTCTTAGCATAGATTTTTTAAAAACCATGAGTAGGAAAATTTCTCTTAAAAGCAAACAAAAATTCAATCCCTAGCATCTTGAAGATTAAGAACCAATTAAATTCATTAAACATTTACTTTATTAAGGATTTATAATAATATTATGTATAATGATAAACATAAATGTATAACATGTAACATGCAGAATATAAAAGAATATAATCATATCATAGGCATGACATATAAATATAATACACAAGAAATAAAATACTATAATTTAATATTGTTATACTAATAATAGCTAATATTTATGAAGTACTTTCTATGAAGAGGCTGTATTCTAATCACCAAAACAGGTCATGCCTGTGTGTTTACATGAGGAAACCAAGACTTAGGAAGGCTGTTAATTTGCCCAAGTTTGTGTAGTTAATGAAGGGGGAAGCAGGAATTTTACCAAGGTGATGTGACTCCAGAATAAACAGTCTTAACTGACCCAGTATATGTGAGGGATGACCAAAATATGTGGTGAATGCTTAAATTTTTAAAAAATGATAGTAAAAGACACAATACCATTAACTCATTTATCCCATCATTCTTGCCACTTTCCAAAGAAGTTCTGGAAGCCCTCTTTTATGTCTTTACAAGGTGTGATGAAAAATACGGTAACTGCTGCTTTAAGGGGATGTTCAACATTCAAACTACAGCAAACCCCCAGTAATGACAGTGAGAAATCATAGATCAAATGGGTCATCATTTTGGAATTCTTTTTTTTTTTTCTCTTTTCAGAGAACATCACAGCACTAGGGCTGATGCTCACGAAATTTTGGAAGACAACCTGGGCAAAATAATCACATGGGTTAAATGACTTTCTTCCTGCTGTGGGTCTCTGACACCCTGGACATCATACAGCACCCAAGAGTAGAAAGGTTGAATGAACTTCTTCCTCAAGCACCCATGTGGCTTGTTGGCTCTAGAGTTTTGATTGTACTTTCAAGACCCTTCTTGCAAACTCTCAGAACATATCTAAAAATAATTGCCGAAGCTGTAAGTCCAGATTTTGAGATCAGGAAATATTCACAGATTTATGAACTGTGCACGCTGGTGTAACTGACAGCCTCATTGCTCATCACGGCTCACTCTCCACCCCACACCTTCTGTAATGGCTTGGATAGCACAGTAAGCTTAGAACAATATAGCCTCATCAACCTTGGCAGCCTGGTGGCTGGTATTGGCTTTCAACCTCTGAGACCAGCCAGTGAGATCCATGCTAGCTGTGTTCATTGATGTGAAGTTCTCTGGAGCACAAAGCCATCATCCAAGTTCATTTCTATGACACTCCATTGCAGGCAAACACTTGGATTCACCTCAGTGATTGGGCCTCTGCAGGCATTTGTCTATCTTCTGAGAATTATCCCTCACAGCCTGGAAAACGTCAGGGTTCATGTGCCTCCAAATCCAAAATGAAACATGAGATCTGGTGTGTGTGTTACAAATTGAAAAAAATAAACAAAAAAATAACTTCCTACTTCTTATACCTGTGAGCTCCTTATCAGAATACTTGCATGTCCTCTTTCCCTTTCTCTTCTGCTTGACTTCAGAGTTTCCAAGTCAACAGTATAAGTAACTCAAATATATTCCTTCTCCTGAGAGACAGGGGTGGGTGGATTCCTTTGCTTCCCCAACAGTGAGGGAGGAAATGAATCTCTAGGAGGGGGTTCGGGGTGGTGGTGGTGGTGGTGTGTGCATCCTCTGGGTAGGTTTCTTTGGCTCTAGAAAGAGCAGACCTAGATGGCAGGTCTTCTGACTTTGAATTCACTGCATCTGCCGCAGGTGGAAAGGCAGTCATCTACAGTCGCCAGGCAGGTGAGATAAAGAGTAATCAGAGCATGTTTGTCTTACAATGGCACTTGTGGCTGAAATGGTTACTACTCACCAGATTTTCTATGTGCTCCCTATCTTTCCCAGTCTCCCTCACAATTAGGTTAGGGTCAGGTGACTAGTTCTGGCCAATGGCCTGTTAGTGGAAGCTGCTTTTATCAAATCCAGGGCACAATTATTAACAGCTACTGTGCTTTCTATTTCCTCCCTCTGCTGCGGCGACTTCAGACATCATATCTTCTGTGCAAGAAGGAGATGGTCCTTGGTCTACAATCCACATCACGTGAGGTAGAAATAAACCTTCAGAGTTAGGCCACTGAGATTTGTGCTGCTAATATTAATCACTCAAGTACAGCATCTTAAGTTGTACATTTCAATACAAGACAATTTCTTTATCAAACGTGAAGACTTGTTCTGCACTGTCCCAAGAAAATATGCTGTGTCCTATTTTTCTTTAAAAAATTGACAATGACAGTGGCTAGTATTTATCTCCACAATAGCCCTTTATTATTCTCAGTTTGCAAATGAGGAAACTGAGGCACAGAGAAGTGAAGAAATTTGTCTGAGAACACACAGCAAGTACAAGTAGTGTTCCTAGATTTAGCACATAGAAATAAATGAGGCGTAATTACAGTAGAAAATTATTTATTATTTATCTGCAACTCAAATTTAATTGGTCTTCTTTTATCTGGTGAACCTATGTAGAAGGGGCTACCAGAATTTGTACCCCAAAAATCTGATTCCAGAATCCACAAGCTGAATCATACATACAAAGCTATTTCTCAGACTATTTTCATTTTATACTTTTATTAAAAATATTTTTTGAAAATGGATAAAATAAAATTCTATTTTCTCTCAATTATATTTTTGAAAACAGGCAGACCTAAATGGAGCCAGCACAATAGTAAATGGTCACTGTGTTGGAGCCACATCAGGTAGGTAACAGGGAGTGGTGGAGTCTATGGCTAGCTGCACCGTAAGCATCATGTAAAGAGACCGTCACTACTAAGCGATAGTAGATTGTTGCCATGTGGGAATCTAGGCTTCTTCTAAAAGAACTCAGAAATACAGACTTTTATATAAAGCATTGCTATTTGAAGATGGTAGTAACTCAATTAAAAAATTATAACCCTGCATGGGTCCAAACATTTCAATATGTGGCTCACCAGGTTGTGAATTCTGCCTTCTTATGATGAGTTTTTAAACTGCTGTTGCATTTGTCTTCAGGTTACTGGGAAGCCTCTACTTTTTTATTTTTCCTTTTTTTTTTTTTTTTTTTTTGAGGCAGGGTCTTGTGTGTATTTCAGGCTGGCCTTGAACTCACTATGTAGCTCGGGCTGGCCTCAAACTCACAGTGATCCTCCTGCCTCAGCCTCCCTTATGCTGGGATTACAGGCATGTTCCACCACTCCCAGTGGGAAGCCTCTACTTCTACATAGCTTTCTTCCTAGGGAAGAGTCAGACTCAAGGCTGTAATTCGAAACTTTAAATCATCATTAAGTACATATGTAATTTCAGTCCATGAAGTTATTAAGCCTCTGCTAGATAAGGCAATTTTGCCAAGCATTATAAGACAATAGACATGAGCAAGTTACAATGCATACCTCTACTATCTCATCACTGATGAGACACATAAGTGCAACACCATAGCAGAGAGAGGAAAAGCAATTATGAGAGGGATGGACCTAGCACAAAATACCTGGGAGCAAGAGGGAGTATCCAGTCTGGCTGAGTTGGTTTGGAAAGATTCCATGAAGAAGACAACACTTAGGAAACAGCATGGCAGGACAGGATTTCAGTCAATATAAGGAAAGAGAGGCGAAGGGAAAAGGAACAGCATCAGTGATGGCCCAGACACAAGACAGTGTTCTGTTTGGCTGCAGCAGAAGACATTTTTAGAAGGTGGAGTACCGCCAGGTTGAAAGAATAGGCCAAGGACCTTAAATGGCAGACAAGGGAAGGTTAGATCAAAACAATACACTTTCATATCTATCTCAATATCATCTCTAGCGTGGTACAAGGTATGACCAAAACATATGGTGAATGTTTAAATAAAAATAAAAAATTATTATAGTAAAAGAAACATTGTTCTTAATCCCTCTCACAATACTCCCTCTTTGTTTTGAGCGCATCCTATCATTTTTGCCACTTTCTGAAGCAGTTCTGGAGGTCCTCTTTCATGAGTGTTTCTCTGTGGCTGCTTTGTTGTCCTAGAGTGATTCAAAATGTTTACAGCAATTTCTGTGAAATAAAAACATTTCAGGTGTCCTCATCTACCTTTTTCACCAGATCTAACACCTTGCAAATTCCGGCTTTTCCCTAAGGTCAAATGAAAGGTAAATGTTTTGAATTGATTCAGGACATTGAGGCAGCCATGACAGCACAACTGAAGACACTCACAAAAGAGGACTTCCAGAACTGCTTCAGAAAATGGCAAAAATTATGGAATAAGTGTGTTTGAAACAAGAGAGAATATTTTGAGGGGATTAATGGCAACATGTCTTTTACAGTAATACATTTTTAAAATTTATATGTTCACCACGTTTTGATCAGACTTTATATATTACATATTCCAAAATCTTTGTGTATTTTCTCTGTCCACATGGCTAGCATAGCTAATACTATCTCGGCTTTACATCTGGGAAAACCAAGTAAAAGAGGTCAACTATGTCTCTCAAAGTAATGCAGAGAATCATAGAAAGGCGTGATTAACGTACAGATGGTCTAGAGGTTCACAGGCTCTCCGCAAAGGGTGGGTAGTATGGCTTTCATCTTTGCAGGCTGATCCCTCTCAGCTGCATCCACTGAACTCTGACATTTCAGGGAAAAGCAGCCATAGATCGTATGTGAATGAATGGACGTGGCTGTATGCCAATAAAACTTTATTTACAAAAATAGGCAGTGGGCCAAATTTGGTCATGGCTGTAGTTTGCTGACCACTGGTCTGAATTTTTTTCATAATGCGTTTGGGTGATTAGGAACTTGTCTGCTTTGTTTCCTGTCATATTCTCTGTGCCTAGAATAGAGCCCAAAACATAACAAGGACCAAATATGTGTCTGTTGATTGAGCAGTCATATTCCCTGAAACTTAATGCCTACATCAACAACCTGTTTCAATACATTTGGCCTGGAAGTCACCCCTCTGCCACCTTCCCTCTCTACCCACATTCAGCTGTGTCAAGCCCTGTTTATATTACTCTTAAAATTCATGCTGCACATACAGGATGACCACCATCATTTCTTGCCTGATGTGTTTTAGCAGAGTCTTAGGCTCCATGCATATCCACTCTTGTCACCTCTAATTTAGCCTCGATGCAGAAGTCTGATCTGAATGGCAGGCCCTCCTTGTTTAAAACTCTTCAATAGAACCCCACCTTATTTTCAATAAAAACAAACAAACAAACAAACAAACAACTAGTCTGAAGAGACCATTCATCATCCAGAGAGCACTTTATAAATTTCTAGTTTCACCTGTACCATCCCTGTATCCATTGTCACTCCAGTCACTGTGCTCTTTTCTAGATGGTACGGGGCTCTTTCCTGCTACAGGGCCTTTGCACAGGCCATTTCCTTTCCTCTACTTTCTCCCTGCATTTGTCTAGTTGATTCTCTTTCCATGTTCAAAGGTGAGTTTCCCAACTTCCTACGTTAGGTCAGATACCTCATCTGTTCTATCGTAATAATCTCACAATAATCTTGTTTATTATATATTTGATCAAGAAATAAATTACTAATTTTTTGTTTAATGTCTGATGGTTTTGCTCACCAGTATATATCTAGCAGTGTCTAGTAGTGCTCACCAGTACCTAGCAGTGTCTTTCATGTGGTGGGTACTCCATAAATAATGCCCGAATGAATGTATAACACCATAGAATTTTAGTTGTGGAAAGGACTTCAAAGGCATCTACTTGAACATTCCACCCCATGCAACATTTTTAACCATTTAAGTGGATTTATAAGGTATGGGGTGCTTCTCTCTCAGCTCACCAAATAGTGGCCTTATTTTACTTGCTGCATTCTAATAAAAATTTTGATGAAAAAAATGCTATTCATGATACCCCAAAGTGTTAAGACTATGGTAACCGGGGCTATCCCTCCTGTAGTGAGTGATTCACACCCTCCATCTTCTTTTCATAATTTTCCAATTTTTCTATTATTATCAGGTATCCCTTTTAGAATGAGTAACACTTTCATAGTTACCTTGAATCTATAGATTGCCTTTCCTTCAAAATACAGTGATGCCTATTAAAAGCAGTTATGTTTATGAAAATTTTTTTAAAAATTACCCTCAAGTAGGGCCAGTGAGACGGCTCAGCAGCATAAGCGCCTGCCTGGCAAGCGCGAGGGCCCAAGTTCGACTCCCAGTACCCACATACGAAAAAGTGCCCGTGATATCGCTCAGCGGCACGGGCACCTGCTGGCACGCGAGGTCCTGAGGTCGACCCCCGGTACCCACAAAAACAAAAAAAAATTACCCTTAAGTAATAGGAGCAGAAATTATCTACCAGCTCATTTTACAGATGGATTTATAAGCAAAGACCGTATATACGAATTTTCTCTGGTGATGCAGCAGAAAAGGGGAGGAATGGGGATCATATTCAATGCACTTCCAGCACCCACAGGCTGTACACCTTGAGTTCCTCAAGACGGTGAAGCTCAAAGAATAGCTCTACCTTTCCCTGTGCAGTATTCCTGAAAGGCAGAAGAGAAATCGACCTTGAATGGAGAACAACCTTTTCT
This sequence comes from Erethizon dorsatum, assembly GCA_028451465.1. Lineage (NCBI taxonomy): Eukaryota > Metazoa > Chordata > Mammalia > Rodentia > Erethizontidae > Erethizon > Erethizon dorsatum. Next base: position 45,549,312 of record CM051825.1, read on the forward strand.
TCTGAGACGGCGTCAGATATAACGATTCTTTAGGGAGAGGCTCTGGTACGGTACCTCTCTCTCACGGGTAGAAACCAGAAATAGAAGCATGGCTCTTACTGATGTTCACGTCAATCATATATATGCATTTCTTTGTTTTCGTGGTACAGGGGATTGGACCTAAGGCTTTTTCACTAAGCTGCATCCCAGCCCTTCTGCATTTATTTTTTTTAATTTTGAGATGGCCTTGCTAAGTTGTAAGTTGCCCAAGCTGAGCTTGAATTTGTGATCCTCCAGCCTCAGTCTCCCAACCAGTGTCTTGTGAACCATTCAGACTCTTGCTGTTTCCCTTGCGGTCAATTACACATAAAAGGAAAATTTCATTGTTAGATTTAAATTCAGACATTAACATTACCTTCAATGAACTAAAGCACAAATGGAAAACTCTGCCGTGGTAATCTACTCTCTCGCTGTAACCTTTTTCTCCTTAAGCACTAAGCAGGGGCCAGACTCTGAAGTGTTAGTTTGGCTGTCCTGCAACCTTATCTGAGTTGCAAAGAAGCCAGGACAGCCTCTGAGAGTGTAAGAGAAACTTGCTGGTAAGTGTAAGTGTGGTTATTTTGAACTGTACCATTTCCCCCACTAGGGACGTCGTTAGCTCTAGTTAAACACACTAGTGCCACCTATTGGAAAAGTATATGTTCAAATAAAAATAAAGTTGTAGGCTTAAAGTCTGCAGTCTTGGAAAATGCCTCTCTGGATGGCAATTTCCCTTGCCAAAGAAAAACAAAGTTAAGCTAGCTTACTGAAGGAAATTTAGGTGATTTCTAAGTATTTTGCTTTGGGGGAAAAAGAAGTTTTCATTTTTCAACTTGATAGCAAAGAAAATATTAAGTAATAATGAAATAGTAGACCAATAAATACCACCATTCAGGAAAGGGCCTTTCTGTGCATGTCTGTATGGCCACCCCTGATGGGGGCTGAGTTTCCTGGGGTGTGAGCACGAGGGATCCTTTTCATGGGCCAGGGGCTGACTCAGTGGCCTGTGCTATAGACACACCCAGAGATCTGGAGACGAGGCAGGAAATACACAGACCTCACTGACCTTTTTACAGAGGGGAAAAAGGTTTCTCTCCTCCCCCTGCCTCCTATTAATCAAGAATATAATTTGTTTAGAAAGTATAAAATGTCCCTCTTTTCCCCTCCTTCCCACTGAAGTGCTTTCAGAAGAGTAGTAAGAAACCTGTACAAATTCTTGTGTGTGTGTGGGCACGTGTGTGTATGAATGGTACAAAAAAAGATAAAGAACTAATATGACCATACATACTTGTATATAGGATGTGTACATTGAAAGAAGAGGGAGGAAGAAGAGAAAGGAGGAAGAGGAGGAGAAGAAAAAGAGGAAGAGGGGGAAGGAAGAGAAGAAGAACTAATAATGCTGATAAACGGCACAAACATTTTCCTGGAGAGAGTCAAACATAAAACAAAAAGTGTGTTAATAGAATTTCTATTTAGGGGAAAGGAAGCAGAGAGGGAGGGTTTTATCTTCCAGTTAATTTGTCTGTACCTTATAATTTTTCTGATCCTATATGCCCGTGTTATTTTTGTTAGCTGGAGGGAGAAATGCAAGGCAAAACAAACCCCTGCTGCAAGCAAAGCAGACAGACACTGCCCTGGAGGTGGGCAAGACCTAGGCAGGGCTGAGGAGACTTGGGAGGGGGCACTGATGATACTGTCTTTTGATCCGGGAGCTGGTCCCAGTGACAAAGGTAAAGATAAACAACTAATATGACCGCACAAACTTGTATATAGGATGTATACATCGAAAGAAAAAGAGGGAGGAAGAGAAACTTGTGAAACTGATCACGCTGCATGCTTCTAATGGGTACACTTTCCCACATAGGTGTTAAACTAGAGGAAAAGTTCTAAAAATGATGCAAACAGGACTTCTTGGGCAGTAAGATTATAGACCACTTGTCTTCTATTTCTCTGTATTAAATTCATAAATGTTATAAAAATAAATGCAAATAAACCTGATTTTGGTATTTTTTCCAAGTATAGGCTTTAGTTACATCCATTTACACATTGATGTAATCAATAGGGTTAGCAAAGCTAAACCGCATCTGAGCTGGCAGTTGCCTTTGTGGCAGCTTCTCTCCTCTGGGAGCTTGGGGCACAGGTTTGCTAGTTAGCCTGGCCGGAGGTCCTCACCGGGAGCGGCTACAGGCCCCCGCAACACCCAGTGTTGGACGCCCAACACTTCAATGACCGCTGCAAAAGCTCCTGTGTTTGTCAGTGGAGACTGTCCAGCTGTCCCAGCGTCCCCACTCTGAATCAGGCAAACTCTCTCCTCCCTCCCTGGCCAGGATCTTCCTTCGCTCCCTGCCTGCAGGACTCCGCCTGTTCAGGTTACCTGTTTACCTCTGAACATTTGATGGGCTGGCAGATACCTTGGCAGATACATTTTCAAATGGCTGTGCTGCCTTGTCCTTTCTGAGGAAGAGCCACAGTATACCCTCGCTGCTGATGAACGAGCGTGCTGTCCTTCCATCAGCTCTTGATAAGGTCAGGGAACACTGGAGGACTTGGGTATGGTTACAAGACGATCACGTGCTGAACCACATCACCCTACAGCCGGCTTTTGCATTCACAAAATTATCAATTGTGCTACACTCACAGGCCAGAACTGTGATCTTGTTCTACTCAGATGGCAGATAAAGTTTGTGTGAAACCAATAAAGTCTTTTTTTTTCACTCAAAGAAAGGAATATTAGGAACCAAGTTCTTCACTTTTGTAATTTTGTAATTTTTCAGCTTCCTTCTTTCCTTCCTTCCTTCCCTTTTTTCCTTCCTTCCTTCCCTCTCTCCCTCCCTCCCTCCCTATTTCCTTCCTTCCTCTTTTTTTGTGGTACTAGGTATTGAACCCAGGGCCTTCACACTAAACTACATCCCCCATCCTTTTCTATTTTTTATTTTGAGACAGGTCTTGCTAAGTCACTAAAGCTGGGTTTGAACTTTTGATCTTCCTGCCTCTACTACCCAGGCTTCCTCTTTTTTCCTTTTTTTTTTTTTTCTGAACCAATAGTTACATTCTCACATGTGTTCTCTTTTTTTTTATATTTTTTTTGTGGGTACCGGGAATTGACCTCAGGACCTCATGCTTGCCAGCAAGCACTTGTGCCGCTGAGTGATATCACCGGCCCTTTTTTTCCCTTTATGTGGGTTCTGGGAGTCGAACTCAGGACCTTGTGCTTGCCAGGCAGGCGCTTATGCCACTGAGCTATCCCACCGGCCCTCACATGTGTTCTCTTGAAGGCAATGGGCATTCCACAGTGGGTTAATAGATTCACATATTTAAAACCCAAGGCAGAAAAAGAAATCTAGAATTTAAAAAGAATTATGATTTAGTTCATGGCATAATCTTCTAATTTTCACTAGAAAACAATGAAAAAATGGACTTTATTTCAATATAAAAGGAATAACAGTAATGACTGTACTATAGTAACTATAGCAGATGTCATTTACTGATATCCACAATGTGTCATGTGTTGGAGTTCCACCTTAGTATGTGTTAGTTTCATCAATTTTATCACATGTCACTTTTATTATACAAGAGATGAAATAATACCCGAGACATTCAATAACCCACCCAACATCACACGGTACATAGATGTGTATGCCATATGTGAGTGGTGGAGGAGGATGTGCCCTTGGATCTTTCTTAGCTTTCATCCTCTGAATGTTTTTTTTTCCCCCCTTTGGTACTGGGAATTGAACTCAGGACCTTGCACATGCAAGGCAGGTGCTGTGCCGCTGAGCTATATCCCTGGCTCTCATCTTCTGAATGTTGTACCGATATATTGCTATGGTCCTTGTCACTGTTGTTTGTTTGAGACAGGGTCTCGCTTTTATAGTTCAGGCTGGACTTGAACTCACCATGGATCCCAGGCTAGTCTCAAACTAGTGATGATCCTCCTGCCTCAGCCTCCCAAGTGCTACGATTATAGGTGTGTGCCACCATGCACAGCTGTCCCTTGTCACTCTTGAAGGAGTTACATCTAAATGATTTAATGCTAACAGTTGACTTTTAAGGTATAAATTCTTGGGAAACACAGGAACTGACCATGTCATCCCTAAGAGGTCAACAACTCAGGAGATCAATCTTTTACCTCCAGTTCAAGGAGTCAGGTGGATCTTTTCTACAGGTGAGTCATTCTAGATTCTCATAGGCATAAATAATCTGAAGAATCTTTTTTGTTTTTGTTTTGTAGGGGTGATGGTGGATAATTCTATCATTATAAATCTTCTGGCTCAGACCAGAAAAGGTGGTTCAACTATGTCAGAGATACTCAGGAAACCATGTGGTGAGGGAATTTTTCTTTTTAGGGGGGCTTAGGAGGTGGTGATGATGGTGGCAACCTGCCTGATTTGCTTCTTAAATATCAAATCTAAAAGTGTACATACACCTGGGCATGGTGGCCCATACCTATAATCCTAGCACTCTGTGAGGCTGGGGCGGGAGGATTGCAAGTTTGAACCCAGCCTGGGTAACAACAACTTAGTGAGATCCTGTCTCAAAAATAAAAAATAAAAAAGAGCTAGGCATGTAGCTCAGTGGGAAGGCCCTGGATTCAGCCTCCAATACCCCAAAACAAAAATAAAAACAAAAACAAAATTGCTGTAGGAAACTGGCCTGTCACTACCTAGGCATGGGCAAGAAAGCTGAGAGGTTCACTAGGGCCAAGATCCACCCCAGTAGCCATGCAAAAAATATGACAGTGAGGATGGCAGAGAGGGGCTCTTCTGGACTTCTTTTTATGTGAGCTAAAATATCTCCAACATCTCTTTATTAATTCTGAATTAAGTCATCCTGTTATTTTGGCTACAAGGCATCCCAAGTAAAAACTTCATTCAAGAGGACTGGGCCCACACCTGCAATCTCAGTGCTCTAGGAGGCTGAAGCAGGAAGATCCTAAGTCCACAAGCAGCCTGGGCAACTTAGTGACTTAGCAAGACTGTCTCAAAGTAAAACAATAAAACGGGTAGTGATATAGCTCAGTGGGAAGGCCCTGGGTTCAATCCCCAGAACCACACAAAATAAATAAATTAACAATACACCTTGGTGAAATTATCTACCTTCTCCAAGGGTCTAAATCTATGCATTTGCAAGAGACAACATATCTAAAGTGCACAAAAGTGTATTAACATAGAAATGGTATATTTTTAGGTTTGTGGTCATTTTTGATAGAGGCTGGCAGCAAATGAAAAGGAGAAATGAGGGAGCAAATACTCACTGCCCTTAATCAATTCTTGGGCAATGGACTTGTGTGTGTACATATCTTACAGTGGTTTAGTCTGCGCTTGGCTTGCCATCCAACCCTGCTGCGGCACGAACTTTGAGGTCAAATGGTAATTTGGTTCCAGAAGTCACCATAGGAATACTGTTGCCCACAGGAAGATGATGGTTTTGAACAGCAGATTCCCCAAATGCAGGAGGTCAGAGGAGGTGGACTTTACAAAGTTTACATAACAAAGAGCAATTCTGTTAACTAAAATGATTAATTCCCATCAGTACACTTCAAACAGAAGTGTTACAAAACATTATTGTCTGGGTCCACATTGCAGAGGAAGGGTTTTTCACAAGTTCCATTTCCAATAACTCTTTGGACAAAGCCAGAGCTTTTTTTTTCCCTTGAGGGCGTGGTAGTAAGCAGACATTAATTTCCAGAGGAATCTATGAATGGGCACTGAGTAGGCTGTGCCCTAAGTGTGAGATATGTCTCACTTTTGTTGTGGCAGGAAAAAGACAACAGCCGCTCTGAGACACGGGGGCCTTCTAGGGGGATCTGGGATTGATGAAAACTGCCCTGGCAGGACAAAGGCTGGATTGTCCTTCTCTTCAGAGACAATGGGGTATTTAGAAGGCTCATAGCATCAAAATTCCACCTTAGTCCTTCAAGACAGTTCCAAGTTTTATGTCTCACTGCTGACAGTAAGCATAGAAAAAGCCTGTTTTATGAGTTTTCTTGCAAGGAAGTAGGCAACTTTATTTTGAAAATGTTCTTTGCCTGCAAGTATAGTTATTTCTGAAAGTCCTCACAATTCAATGATCCCATTTTCTGGTTCTTGGAAAGTAGCCGCAGGAGTAAGGGTGAAGTGCTGAGCTCCCAAATCCACAGGTACAGATCTTAGCATCAGTTCTACCAGCTCCCTAGATGACCTTAAGCCTGACATCTGTAATTTCCTCATCTGTAAAGAATAACTGCCCCACAAAGCCTATTTCTCAGGGTTGCTGAGAAAGTCAAAAGCACTGATATATGCTGGTTTATTAAAAATAGTTTCAGAAATGATCATTATCGCTAATATTCCTATATTAACAATTACACTCCCTTAGAAGATTTTGAGGTGGGTTTCAATGGACAAATTAGGACCTTTTTCCTTTATTAATCCCCTTTTTAGGCAACTAAATCTTTTTAGTTTCCTGATTAGTTAAATTATCCGCTCCAAAGTGACTACAAAAATAGGAATAATAGCAAATCTTAAGGTAGAGGGCCAGTGAGATAGCTCAGCGGAATAAGCGCCTGCCTGGCAAGCATGAGGTCCTGAGTTCAACTCCCGGTACCCACATACGAAGAAAGGGCCAGTGATATCACTCAGAGGCACGGGTGCCTGCTGGCGTGCGAGGTCCTGAGGTCGACCCCTGGTACCCACACACACACAAAAAAAATCTTAAGGTCGAGAAGACCTGTGAACTCTAACCTGATCCTAGATTATCCTCATTTTCCAAAGCTAATACATTGCATGCTGATATGCTCTCTTTTCTCTTCCTCATTGGCCAGTTTAGTAAAAATTGAATTGTAAGATTAGTATGATTTTCTATAAAAAAATGATTTGCCAGCCTTAGCAATAATGGCCTAAAACTTCAGTTGCAAAAATGAAATTGTAACCTAGGATAAAATGTCATATTATCATGGAGAAGCTATGCAGTTTTCTTTAGATGTCAGAATTCACATGGAGAGTTACAAGGAGATCAAACTATGCATTAAATTTGGGTGCATTTTCCACATATGTTTTATTTCATTTACACAGCTCTTCTGCAGGGAGAATAATAGTTTTTTATGAGTTCTATATGAATTGTTCTGTTTGCCTTCTTCACTCTCTATGCCCAGCCATCTTTAAGAATCAAGTGGAAATATCACACCAAACCCAAAACTTAGTTTTGGTAGAAATGTACCATCCTTACACTGACTTGAAATGTGAAACAGTGTTCTACTTAGGATTTCTAGAATGGATTACAGCAGGTGCCTGCTAGAAGGTAAACAAATGGTTCGATGCCCTTGCTGTAGCAGAAATGATCTTGGAAAGTCCCCTTGGCCAGCATTAGGAAAGAAAACGACCTTTATGGCTCCAAAGACAGATCAATCCTCCCCTTCCACCGGCATTTGAGGCAGGCTCTTAGGAGGTTATGCAGCACACACCAATACTCAGGAAAGAGAATGCAAGAAAACATTCTATCTGAGATGATTCCAGATCCCAGGTGGAACTTTTGGAATGAGAGGTTGGTAGGGATTCTAAAATGTAGGGGATGTTTGGCCCACAGGAACTGAAGGTCATGTGGCAAGTCTCCAACCTAGGGAAGAGCTGAGCATGGGGACGGTGGAAGTTGTGCCGTGAATGGTCGGCTCTAGGACATGTCGTGTGGCATCCAGGACCCACCTGATGCTGCCCTCTGGGACTTCACTCACCAGATCAATGCTCTCCCCCAGGATTTCTGTTCTCCCCTGCTAACTCTCAGACAGGAAGTGGGGGTGCCTGACGGCACACAATCTGGGGATGGATCCAGTGTCCTTCCAAACTGAGGAGTGAGTGGCAACATGCCACTTACACATCATTCCAAATACTGCAATATGGCCTTCTCAACACTGAGATTTTTTGAGACAACCCTCACATTGGCTTCTTTTAAATTCGCATACCTTTTAAATTTTTACCTAAATTGCCCCCATTTGCAAATACCTTTCATTGGTTACATCTCTTATTGGGGGGAGTGGAGATAAAATGACACATAGCCTGACTAATTATGCATCATTTCTATACCAGGCATCAAGTCAGCTGAAGCTTGACACGTGTTTTCTTTAAACCCACCCTATAAACTCAGAAAAGTTCTTCTTTTAATGTAGTCTTATTAACTAATGCACTTTAAAAGTGTCTTGGGAGTATCTTAAAAGACCATAGCTTAGAGCTATGTAGAAGGCATCTATTTCATGTTTATTTAACAACAGCATCAGCTTCTTTTAAAAAGTGGAATTAATTATCAATTCATGAATCAATTCCTCCAAGTTCTCTTTCTGCTTGCCCTTCAGCTACATCTTCTGCAATTCACACTTGCTCTAAGCAGCACCAAGACCTTCACGATGAAAGATAAAGCATGTTTGGTTTATGACCGTGATATCACATGTTTTGATGCGATAATGTGGATTTACCTTGACTGACATTTGTTTGACCATTGCCATGGGGGTACTTTCAAATCAGAAGAAAATCATTTACGTGGAAGAAAACATTCCAGGAGTTTAAGTCAACACTAGTTGGGGAACTCAGCCTAAACTTGTCCTTTTTGGAAATCAAATTGGCACAAATTCCATGTAACAAACACATAGGATCAGGGCTGCTAAATGTACTATGTGTTTATTTAAATCAAGCCAAAATCATTACTAAGCACCTACTATGTGTAGGACAAGTCTAAGTACCTTCATAAACATTGTTTTTATTCTACATACAGAAATATTAACAAGTCCCAATCAGTATTTGTTTTCCATTCATTACACACCAAAAGTCCTTCCTGAATGCCACGTAATCACACCTATGTATTTGCCCTTTTCCAAGATTTACAAAAACATTTCAGACACAGGCTATCAGAGAAGGAGAACTACACAAATGTCTCCTTCTGATAACAGGACTCGGTGGCGACTTCAGTGGCTCCAAGTTCTGGGAAAGTTTCCACTGCCACCCTGGTGCCCTCTTCCCTCTATGACTGCAGCAGCATGGAGTAGCTACAAAGATGGAGACCAAGGTGACTGTCCTGTCCTTGTAATTCTAGGTGGTCCTGTAGGGTATCTAGGCCAAGGGCATACCAGCAGCAGCTTCATGATACTTTTCATTGTCTTCTAGGCCAATCCCTTCACTACAGATGAAAAAACAGGCCCTGAAACAAGTGAATTGTGCAAGGTCACATTGCTAATGTATCACTGTGCCGGCCTTGGAAACTTGGTCCTGGGATTCCCGTCTTTATGTTCCTTTTCTTCCTTCTAATTCAAATCATTTTTACCTTCCTGATTTCTAGATGAACTACGTCCCTTCTCACCCCTGAGCTTTTGTGAATAGGCTGTTTTCTCTGTGTTCAATTCCACCATTGCCTTCTATCTCCCTTGGTCCTTATTCTTTGGCAACTAATCGATTTACCCTTAAGCTTGTGATTAAAGCATCACTTCTTTAGGATGCCCTTCCTGATGTTCTGAAACTGAGTTAGGTGCTCTTCCAGCAAGTTCTCCAATCATTCTGTACTGAGGCCAACTCCAGCATCCTTTACCCTATGCTGTAATCATCAACATCTCCAGGACATCACAGACTCAGTGATGCCAGGGGCCGCTCTAATGCTATAGTTGCATCCCTGTTGTTTAGCACAGTGCTGGGACTCACTAAATGGGTAATGAATGAAGAAATGAATAAACAAGCAAGTGTTCTCTCCTATCAGAGTGAGAGTTGAAGGCCTTGTGCTAGTGATGGGTGGGATCCAGTTTACACATTATCAGAACCAGTAGAAAAGGAGATGAGTCTGTTTAGGCCCTAACAGGGCCTTCATGATTAATCTCCTTCAAACTTTAGGATGTCCACTCTTCAAATACAAATGCGTTCAGAGTTCTACAGAGGCTTGCAATAAAGCCCTGAATAATTTAGTAAGCTATTTAGTAAAAACAGCATGCTAAATAAACCTCTCTATTAAGTACCCAACCTCAGCTATTTGCTATTGCAACAGAAAACAGAAAAAGACAGGTGCCCACACCAAGTACTCATGGGCCTTCAGAGAAAGTGCTGAATGCATTGCCCTTGCCCTAGAGCAACAGGAGTAAGCATGTGGAAGATGTCCACACATTTCAGGAGTTTGCCAGTGCTAGAACAAAAGGGCAAAGAAGGGAATGGGTGTGGGTATGACTTTGCTAGGTCGGCCACTGCGATGCCCTGGAGTCAGGAGACATTAGATGTGGTCATGGTTGAGTTTCTGCCTAATTCACTCTTCCAGCAAGTGCTCATCAGGTGCCCGCTATGCACCAACTATAGACTGAGTTTGGTTCTAGGCACTCGAAATGGTGGTGAACAGGATGTGTGGACAAAACCCAGAGACTCCAGGGAGTGTGAGTGGGAGATGGAAGGAGTACTATTTTGTGCTGTGGTGTTGAATGGTGACTGGTGTGCAGAATTTCAGAACTCAGCCATTCCAGAGCTGCAAATATGGGGCCTTGGAAAGTGTCACCTGGGCAAACACATGTGAGGTGTGATTGAAATATACAGAGAATGTTTAGATTAAAAACACTTATTATGGTAAAAGACACATTGCCGTTAATTCCTCTCAAAATACTCCCCCTTCCTTTGAACACAGGTATCCCATCATTCTTACAACTTTCTTAAGCAGCTCTGCAAGTCCTCTTTCTTGAGTCTTTGCAAGATGTTATCAAAACTAGGGTGAATGATTCTGCTGAACGCCATTCAACAGAAAGGCAGACTTGTAAAAACATTGAAGTGTCTCCTCATTCACCTTACTTACTTCCGGCACCATACAACTTCTGGCTCTTCCTCAAAATCAAATGACCATGAAAGGTAAAGTTCTGAATCGAATGAGGACATTGTGGCAGCCGGGACAGTGCAACTAAAGGCTCTCATGAAAGAGGACTTCTAGAACTACTTCAGAAGGTGGCGAGAATAATGGGTAAGTGTGTCTGAAGAGAGGGGGAGTATTCTGAGGGAGATTAATGGCAATATGTCTTTTAGTACAATGATTTTTTAAAAAAACTTAAACATTCTCTGTAGTTTTTGATCACACCTCATATAATAGGGAACACATCAGAGAGAAAGTTCTGATTGATGGAGAAGGTGTGATAACATCTTTCAGGAAGGGAGACTGGGAAATCATCTTTGTTGGGAATCCTTAAAGGAGCTATAGAAACCAGCTGGGAACCACAGGACCTATATTTTGTCCTGCTTCTACCAGGCTGTGTTGCCGAGCTGCTTTCTGGCCAAAGGAATGGGGATGCTCTTCGGTTCCTGCCACTCATGACCTGGATGGCCTGAATTTAACAGATGAAGGTGAAGGGTAAAGTCTCTGTCACATAACAGGATTTATCTAAGTGACAGGTACAGAAATTAAATTTCACCCCATAGCGCTGACTCAACAGATACATTCAGGATTGCTTATTGTGACCTCGAAGGGTGCTTACTCTGAGGAGCTGCTCAAGAAGTGATATAAGTGATTTAAGATAAGGGAGGACAGGAACTTGGGGACAAATAAGCTTGAAAAATGCTTTGTGGATCAAAGTTTGCCAAGTTTCTTAACTGTAGCGCTAGCTCCTTAGAGTCTTTAATGTGAATATGTACTTTCTGAAGCCCTGGGGTGGGGACAGTAGAGTCTGGAAGCACTTGCAGATATATTTGGGAACATGAACCCCTTCTCTAAAGGTGCCCACATGGAGCCAGCATCCTTAGAAACTGCTTTGGAAAACATTAGCTTAGGATGATACTGTAACTGGGCTTCAGCTCTCATTCAGCATGAGGGAGATGTTCGGCTTTTTTCTTTTTACCAAGCCTTGCATTTTAATTTGAAGACACTGATTTTTTAGCCCTTTATTATTTTTGAAATGCCCATGCTACCCATTATAGAAAATATCTGAAGTCAAGCAAAACAGAAGAACAAACAAAAACACCACTTCTCTTCATTCCCTGCATTTCAAAAATATATGTTATTACTAGGCTTAGTAAAAGTCATTAAAAAAAAACCCTTACTTTTGGGCAGTGTAGTTTTTTGTACTTATAAAAACAGTTATCATTTGCATTACAAGGATTTTTTAAGAAGTTACCTAGATATAAACCTCTCCATAAATATCATCTACATCGATATCAATCTATCTATGTATTTATCTGGCATGTTTATATAGTCCATCAGGTAAAGTACAATACTTGAAAAAATACAATGAATGCTTAAATTTTAAAAAATGGAAGTAAAAGACATATTGCCAAGAATCACTGGACAGGGCCGGTGAGATAGCTCAGCGGCATAAGCACCTGCCTGGCAAGTGCGAGGTCCTGAGTTTGACTCCTGGAACCCACATACGAAAAAAGGGCTGGTGATATCACTCAGTGGCACTGGTGCCTGCTGGCACGTGAGGTCCTGAGTTCGACCCCTGGTACCCACAAAAAAAAAAAAAAAAAAAGAAGAATCACTGGACAAATGTGTTTGAAATGTGTTACTGTATTTTGAGGGGCATTAATGGCAATGTGTATTTTACTGTAATAAATTTTTAACTTAAGCATATTTTGTATTTTCTAATCACCCCCATATGTATCCCTAAGAAAGAATTAACAATAAATGTTACCTTTATGGAGACAGGTAGAGACTTGAAATTGTTAAATAAATAGAAACGAAGAGGAAATACAGTACAAATCAATGTATTTAAAACACACATCATGATATTTAACCTATAATTATTAATTTGTTATTAAAGATCTGGTAGGACTGAAAAATTGCAAAACCATCTGCAGGGCTGGGTAAAGAGGTCACTTCATGGGCCCCAGCCCCAGAGTCTCTGCATCAGTGGGTGTGGGTCCGTACATTTCCAAGCTCTCTCCCTTCCTAATTTAGATGCACGGACCATATTTTGTGAGAAGCTAGGTTGGAAGTTAAGAAGCACTATTGGGTTATGGGAAACATCTGACTAGAGCTTTAGATACGATGCCAGTTTAAAGTAGCCAATATAATTTTGAAATAATACTGAAAAACTATGTTTTATTATAATCAATTATTTCTGGGCAGCTTGGGTTTCATGACAGGCACTACAGGATAAGGGCATGTGCTGGGTAAGAGAGTCTGCCCGTGTCTTTCTTTATTATTGCCTTTGCTGAAGGAAGACATGGTCTCCTGTCCCAAGTTTATCTGCTTGGGGAGGAAAAGAGATTGAATAATATTTGCAATTGCAGATATATTTTGCTTCTGCTTCATGTGTTGAGTTTTATTATACCTAACGTTACAAAGCATTTTCGTTTATAAACACAGTTAATGGGCCTGATTAGATGACCTTTCTAACTGATTAGATAGGTTTTCATCTCAGCCTTTAAGGAGCAGCAAGAACACATGAGGGGACACAACCTTTACAATGTCATCTAGCAAAAGAGGTTTGGGGGCAGCCCCAGACCCTGCAGAACCCCTGAGGAAGAGAACAAATATTTGGGACTTTCCTGGCTATCAGTAGCTGCTACTCTTGCACACAATGGCAGGGGAGGGGCAGTCCCTTTCCTCCTGAACACAGACGGTTCTTGCTGCTTTCTGCAACAGTATTGCTGCCACGCCGAGGCCCCCAAAAGAAAGACTTGTGTTAACTGGAAGATTATTCACCACCTCCAGGTAACTCCAGGTTCCCTCAATGTTACAAAAATTTCTAACAGCAATGCCATTGCCTTCCTCACCACCTAAAGCTGGAGTTCTTACATTCTGAGGGGCCACAGACTCCATTACACTGTGTGACCAACTTCGTACGTTTTCACATTTGTCTATTTGAATAATGGGAGGAGAAGGGCACGCCGTGTGATGCTGTTTTCTCGGTATTTGGTATGAAACATAAACCCAAAGGAATCCTCAGAACAGCCAGTTCTCTGGATGAGGAAGCTGAAGCACAGAAAAGTGAATAACTTGCCTGAAGTCACATAGATTTTATATATTGGAAGTGAATTAAAACTCAGGAAGTCAGACCCCTGAGTCTGTTAACTGCTACTCTATAATATTACAATAATACTAATACTTTTGTAGTACTGGTGATTGAACCCAGGGCCTTTGCACATCTCATCCAGGATGTATATAGCCAGGGCTACATCCTTTGCCTTGTTTAGTTCTTATTTAGAGACAGGATCTTGCTAAGAAGCTAAGTTCACCAGGCTGGGCTCAAACTTTCGGTCCTCCTGCCTCAGCCTCCCAGAGTACTGGGATTATACTACCGTGCCTGGATATATCCTCCTTACAATATTAATATTATTACTATCCTATGGTTCATAGGTGTTCAGAAAGATTCAATGGCTAAAACCATAAAAATCAAGTTTGATAGTAACAAGTGAGAATTCAATGGAATTATCAACAAATGAATGTCCTTTACTTTGCAGCTTGCCTACCTGCTATTCCTCCTTCAATATAAAGCCTTATTAGAGCTAGCACTAACAAGGTCCTGAAGAGAAAGAGATAGAGGAGACAATGAATAACAGCAAATTAAGAGGAACAGAATAGCAAAGGACCTAGTGCCCTCTGCCATGCGCTGGGTATTCACCATCTGAGCACCTCCACCTCGATTTCACTCAGAACATCTCATGTACGCCATCTCCCTTCATCTCAAAAAACCCATTTTACAGATGAAGAAATTAAAGCTTAGAGCCAGCTGGTGTAAGGTGCTCAAGTCACATAATAAGTGGGTGAATTTGCCCAGGGAGAATATATATTTCCAACAAGGTGAACTAGTCCTTTCTAACTCTCCTGTTTAGAGGCCCAATTTGTATTGAAGACACCATGAACAACCTGTTGCTTGCTTCTGTGCAGGAGTCATTCATACTGTTCACCAACTATTCCCTGTGTTCCACCATCTGGGCCCAGGGAGACAGAACCCCAGTCTCTTCCCTCCCGCCACCCTGACGACTATAGATCTGGCCCTGAGTGGTGAGCAGAGGTTCTGTGGACCAGTTCTGGATGTGCTGAAGCTCGCTTTCCCTGGGCAGCGTTTCAGAAGAGAGGGCTGTGTCAGTCTGGGCCCTAGAAGAAACAAGGCCAGCGAGGAGCCTCCCTCTGCCTCACACAGGTGGACTGGTGCTGCTGAGAGAAACCCGGCATGTTTTATTCTGAGATCATGACATTCTCAGGAAGTTGTAAACATAGTAATATACCTCGTAACACTTCCTTCAGTGTGGCATCATATATAAGGTAGTACGATACAAATCCAGGAACCGGACATGGGTACTGTACTGTTGACTCCGATGTGAAGCAGTTCCCTCTTATTTCCAAACATTAGTGTGTGTGCACTTAATGTGATTAAAAAATATGGTTAATGTTTAAATTTTTAAAAACTATCACATTAAAAGACACACTGCTATTAATCTTCCTCAAATACTCCCCCTTGCTTCTGACACTCTTATCTCATCCTTCTTGCCTTCTTGTCTCTTTCTGAAACAGATCTGGAAGTCCTGTTTTGTCAGTGACTTTATGAGGTGTGATCAAAAATATGGTGATTGCTGCTGCTAAGGGCCACCCAACAAAAAGGCGGGCTCATATAATATTATGCTTTGTTCTCATTCACCTATTCACTGAGTCTGGCACCATGTGACTTCTGGTTTTCCCCAAAGTCAAAATGACCAGGAAATGTCACATTTTGAATTGATAAGAGGACATTAAGGCAGCCAGGACAATGCAACTAAACACTCATAAAGAGGACTTCCAGAACTGCTTCAAAATTGTTGAGAACCAAAAAAAAAAAAAAAAAAAAAAAAATTGCCGAGAACAATGGGATAAGTGTGTTCAAAGGAAGGGGGAGTTTTTTAAGGAGGATTAATGGCCATGTCTTTTACTGCAACACATTTTTAAAATTTAAACTTTCACTGTAGTTTTTGATTGCACCACATATATACATGTGTGATTCTATATACTTAATATATTTGATAATAATGTGAGAAGGAAGAGTTTAGGAGCATAGAAGAGCTTATTATGTAGAAGGTGGAAAATACCCCCAATTTTAATGCCAACAGTCTGCACATGGAATGAATGGACACACTGATTAGAGACTTTGTTCTGTGTCCTCCTCCAACAGCTGGACACAATATTTTGCAAGCATGACTAGTATGGAAAGCTTTGTGCTTTCCCACTGTTTCCATTTTCCTTTTACAATACTGTCATTTTTATGGCAATTCTTGAAATGATCGATCCACTTCGGACTACTTTCTTTCCCCACACTGTTACATCAGATTATTTAGATCAAGACCGAAGCAGTAATCGCACACAACCACTTTGCAGATACTGCCATGGAATGTTTAGGTCTGAACAAGCAGGAAAAATTGGGCAAGAGTCTGACACCAGACATAAATTTCCATTGACTAGCTCCATTGTTTGAATTCTTTTTCCACTGTTTTATATAACCTTTTAACTCTAAACTGTTATTGCAGTAATTGAAGATTCTCATTTATTTATAAGAAATAATACAGACTGATTCCATGTACCTTTTACCCAATTTCCCCAGTATTAACATTTTGCAAAACACTAGTACACAATATCACAACCAGCAAATTGACATAGGTACAATCTACCTATCCTATTCAGACCTTTCCAGTTTCACTTGGATTCATTTGTCTCCAAGTATGTATTAAGTTTACACAATTTGATCCCATGTATATGTTCATGTACTCACCAACCGGGTCAGACAGAGAACCATCACAAGGACCCTGGGTGGTGTCCTTTGATATCCACATCTGACTCTTTCCTCTTTCCCCTCCTACCATGGTTCTTAGTCATCCCAGCAACAATAAATCTGGGCTGAATTTCTAAAAGTTTTGTCATTTCAGAAATGTTATATAAGTGAAGTCATCAAGGTACCATATTTTGAGGATTTTTTTCTTCACTTGGTATAACTTCCTGGAGACTCCTCTAAGTTGTTGCTGTATCAACAGTTTATTCCTTTTTATTGCCAATTAGTATTCCCTGGTGTGTATGTACTGCAATTTGTGTAACCATCCACCTGTTGAAGGACACCTGTTAGAGGCTATTATGAATGAAACTGCTATGAACATTCATGTATAGGTTTTTGTGTGAATCTAAGTTTTTATTTCTCTGGGATAAATGCCCAAGAATGTGATTGCTGGGATCATGGGAAACACATGTTTAGTTATACAAGAAATTACCAAACTGCTTCCCAGAGAAGGAATACCAATTTTTTCTTAGCTATCAAGAATGCAGGAGTGATCCAGTTTCTCCTCATGCTCCCCAGCATTTGATGTTATGGCTGTTTTTAATTTTGCCATTCTGACAGGTTTGTAGTATTATTTCATTCTGATTTTATTTTTCATTTTCCTAATAGCTGATGACGATGAACATGTTTTCATATGTTGCCTTCAGGTCTTCTTTCATGAAATGTCTATGCATGTCTTATTCATTTTCTTATTGGATTTCTTTCTTGTTGAGTTTTGAGTGATCTCCCCATAGTCTCAATGCTAGTACTCTGTCTCCCAGTTTGTACCTTAACTTCTCTCCCATTTTATACTGGCTTTGCAGAGCAAGTTTGCCTTCTAATTTAAAGCTGACTTTCTAAGGAATTAAAGTGTTCATTGTTTTTTTTAATTATAGGATAAAGAGGTTTTTTGTTCAATCATGTGAGATTATTGGGGAAATAGTTTCAGAAAAGTTTCATATGCTGGGAGAATTAAACCTCCTATCTCATCTCTAGCAGACCTAACAATGAAGATTCTTCTAGTACTGAAAAAGAAACAAAGGACACAATTCCAGAAGAGGACACACTGTAGTGTCTGAGACTCGGAGTTGTTGGTAGATGTAGTCTGTGAGAAGGGGGGAAAATATATCACAGGAATGACGCAAGTTCAAACTGAGCATGTGAGGAGAGAGGAAGCCTGAAACAGCTGGCGAAGGGCTGGTCATGTGAAGGCTGGGGAACCCACAGTTGTTGGTCCACTCCAGTCATTACTGTGCTGGGAAAGGCAAATGAAGCACCCACCAGACCCAGATGCCAAGGCCTTAACAGTGTATGTTTGTGGAGAGTTTACGATAGCCTATTCCATTTTGTATTTAAATTTTCTAACTTAAGTTTAAATTATAAAAGAATGTCTTATTAGACTGAGGACTGAAAAAAAATCAAATTTGTGATATAATCCTTCCCATACATTTCATGAAAATGTAAACACATATGATTGTCCTTCAGTATCCAGCGGCCCTGGGGAAACTCAAGTCCCTTAGTATTTACATATAACCTACACAATCCTCCTATATGCTTTAAATCACTTCCAGATTACTTATAAAACCTAATAAAATGTAAATGATATGTAAATTGTTGTCATACTATGTTGTTTAGGGAATAATGGCAAGAAAAAATGTCTGTACAGGTTCAATATATACACAATATTTTTTCTGGAAGTTTTCAACCTGTGGTTCATTGAATGCACAAAGGAAGAACTCACAGATGCAGAGGACCAACTGCATCTAATTATGTGCTGCATATCTAGATGATTTTAGTACTTCTGAGCTGCATTAATATTGAAGTTGCATGAAGTACACAAAGGTTATTCTAATATAGTTTTCTCACTACTGGAAAGATTATTTACAAGAGATGGCATTAGTGTGTCCTCTAGCCATATGCTCTATTCTTTTTCAATGTGAAGACTGACCTCTAGTGTTCTATTCTTTTTTTTTTTTTTTTTTTTTGTGGGTACCAGGGGGACGACCTCAGGACCTCGCGCGCCAACAGGCACCCGTGCCACTGAGCGATATCACCGGCCCCTTTTTCGTATGTGGGTTCCGGGAGTCGAACTCGGGCCCTCGCGCTTGCAAGGCAGGTGCTTACACCGCTGAGCCATCTCACCGGCCCCTAGTGTTCTATTCTTTCACGAATTAATAAACAACCTAAGGGTGAATAGATATTTGGGTACAAATTGCTTCAGAAATCAGTGCTACTAACATTCGTTATATATCTACAAGGAATTGGAGCCATTTCACCAGAGGAAATGTCAAACATTCATAAAAATAAAGAAGCTGGCATCTTAAACCTCCCTGCACTCACCACCCAGATGCAGCCATTATCAATACTCCACGAAACTAACTTAATCTGTGCTCCACTTCAAACTCTATCACTTAAAATCATCTGTTAATCAATTTAATTAATTGTCATATTTTGAACATCAAAATCTATCATTTCAGGGTTTAAAACCTGCTTAAAACAGTATCCAATATACTGATGTCTACTTTGCTTGGAGTGGAAAACTGAAATTATAGCAGATAACTTAGGGGATAGCAAAAGTAAGGTGCCATGAAGGTGATATAAAAGTTAGCCTTGAAGTATTAATGACTACTAAGGCAAGAAAAAAATGATGTCATCAGAAGCAAGACAGAAACAGACATATGGAGTGTTACAGCTTCACTATGAAGTTCCCTGTAGAGACTCATATATTGGGACTTGATGCCCAATCTACCAATGTTCGGAGTAGGGCACAGAGAGGTGACTGAATCTCCGGGGTAGGGGCTCGGTCCACTGATGGTTCACAGCAGAGTGGGCTGTTAGGAGGTGAGCCCAGTTGGAGGAAGTACGTCACTGGGGGTGTGATTTTGACAGGTGTATCCTGTCCCTTCCCCTTCCTGTCTCTCTGGCTTCCTTGATTTCTCCCAAGTGCCTAGGTCGAGCATCCTTGCTCTACCATGTCCTTCCACCATATTTCTACTGTGAAGCCAGCCGACCATGGACTAAAGGTCAGCTCTGGAACGTGAGCCAAAATAAATCTTTTCTCCTTTAAGTTGTGTTTGTCATGTATTTTGTCCCAGCAACAGAAAGGTTACTAACCCATGGAGAGATCAAGAGGGGGAAGAAACAAGAGAAGAGGGAAGAGGACTTAAAGAAAACTTTCTCACAGCTGCTTCCTCCAAGAAGCCTTCCCTCATGCTTGAAATTAACTGCCCCTTTAGCTTGGTTGTTATTTCATCGACACTATTATTATTTCAATCTCCCTCTTTCAAAATAAATTGCTGCAAATATCTATTTTCCTCAATAGTTACATGCTTATAGAGCACTGGAATATGTCTTCCTCTCTTTGCACAAGATGAACAACTCTAATCTAAAAATCTAAAACCTGAAATGCTTCAGATTTTAGTGCCTTTTGAGCACCAGCATGATACCACAAATGGAAGTTTCTGCATATGGACTCATGTGATGGATTGCAGTCACATTACAGGCTACTAAAAACATTGAATAGAATCACCTTTGCGCATATGAATAATGTATATATGAAACATAAATGAAATTCACGTTTAGACTGGGGTCCCATCCCCAAGGTATCTCTTTATGTATAGTGAATACGGCAAAATCCAAAACAATTGGAAATCTGAGACATTTCTGGTCCCACGCATTTTAGACAAGGGATACTCAGCCTGTGTTACTATTTCATACCCAACAGTCAGGGTGATCCTGTTAAACTCCAACTTAGATCGCATCATTTGTTTATCCAAACCCTATGGAGAGTTCTCACTTAGAGTCAAGCTGAAGTCCTTAAATGGCCACAGACATGCCAGATATTCTCTGCCTTGGGGCCTTTACACAGGCTGTGTCCCCTGCTGGAAACATTCTACCTCCAAATATCTACTTAGGTAACTCACTCACATTTTCCCATGTTTTTGCTCAAAAAATACCTTTTACTCCTCTATTTTGGCACTTTCCACCTTCCCTTTATCCTAGTTTATCTTTTTCGAAAGCAAGTGGCACCAAATGGTTCCACCCTCCCCTATGGAATGTGAGCTCGTGTGCCTCCATTGTGAATTCACTTGCCACCTTGTTACCTAGGAGACAGTTCAGACATACCTGTGGGATAAATTTGGAATGAATGGTGTCCCACATAGTACCTTTCATAAAGTAGGCACATTGAAAACATATTCGTTGAGTGAACCAATGAATGAATTCTGATCTAAACCTGTTCTGCGTAATCAACCCACCTAAGAAAGCAGGGGAGAGTTACTCAAAAAGTTGGCTAGTTGAAATGAAATGATAGAACACAGAGAAATGTAGGGGCTCTGTCAACTTAATAATTTATCCTTGATGCCAGAGCATGAGCTGTAAGAAGTCAGGTGAGAAGCTCTGCCTTGTTATATTGCAATACCTCCTTGCAGCTCTGCACATTGAGTGGTGAGGTTTCCCTTACACATCTTGCTGCGGTACAAGTCCTTTGAAAAGAAAATTTGGCAGTTCTCACTCACCCCAAAATTAGTGGACCCTAAATTAGATGTTTCAAAGCAGGCCTCTCCATCAATGGATGTTTTCTATTTGTTTCTTCTATTTGGTGGCAACCATATTCACTTTGGAAAAAACAATAGTTTCCTTTTGGTCATCCTGCAGTGATTTTTTGGGAACAAAATAAATAGAAACATCAAGGGAAAAGCACAAAGGCCCTTCTGCAGTGGGTGGTCAATATCACTTTAATTCTTCACTGTAACCCTCACAAACCTAAAGCCCTGTGAACTATTAAATTACCATGGGGATTTCCTCTTGCTCTTGTTCCAGCTGGTCTCAAGACTTTCTCAGCAACAGGCAGTGTGGGTAATGTTCTCTGAACACCTGTCACCTGCTCCATACAATAATCTAAGGAGAATGTACATACAAAAGGCCTATTATCAATTATGCAATGATCAATTTGGCTCAGACTCCGTGTCTGTGTTGGGCCTCCTTTAGAATGTGCTGAACATTCCCTTAGCAGGCACAGCAAAACACAGAAGGCAAGAAAAGGCATGAGGAGATGGCTGCTAACCCAGTGCCTTCCAGGTTCAGACAGACGTGTCAAGGTGATCAGTGGGTGGAGGCAGATATTCGTGTGAGGCTCAAGGCAGGGGATCTGGGCAAGGCCTGTGTTAGCTCAGCTGTGAAGGAAAATAAAATCTGTATCTATGTCTATATAAATGTGTGTACATGTATGCATGCAAACACGAATTTAGTGAGTAGTTTTTCTTTGATGTTATACCAAATGATACTCAAAGCCTTGGTATTAGAACCCTAGATTCTTAGCTTCCCCATCATCTGTCTTTAATGCCTGGCATGTCCAGGTTACCACCGTCCCCGCTGTGCAGGGCTGAGAGAGACTGTCGGGGCTTGATGTGGGAAAGTCCTGAGCAAACAAGTTGGTCACCCTGTGTCATTAATAGTCCACATATGCTTGCACGGCACCTATTTGCAGCTCACCAGTATGCACAGAACTAATGATTACAAGGGGAATGAAGACAAATATTAAAGATATTCTGAATGCAAGATAGGTGGAATAAACATGAAGCCTATAGCTTATCAAGGGGTGGAGGCAGTGTCCACAGTTTCCCAGGGGCAAACAATAAAGGAGTACAATATCTGAAGAGAATTTTAAAGCAATAATAAAACCAACTCAAAGGTTGCCTGCTTTTAATTATCAGCCTGTAGTGGCAATTCTAAATAAAGTCACTGATAAAATACTTCTGGCTGATGCTGATAACCCCCACTGCACCTTCTCTTTGGTATGCTACTGGATGTTATCTGGAAATGTCTTCTTTATTGAGGGCTTGTTATGGTTGTGCTGAGCTCTTTACCTGATTTTCTTATTTAACCCTCTCACTAACTTATCAAGAAGGTACTCTGACCATTAACTCTGATACATCCACTCGACTAAATTAAGAAATGTTTAGAAGATTAATAAAGCATACTTCTGGGTGTGCCTGTGGGTGTTTCCAGAGAAGACTGGCATGCAGGCCAGCACATGAGGGGAAGAAGACCCACTGTTGACTGTGAGTGGCACCCCCAACAGGCTTGCAGCCTGGATGCAATGAAAGGGAAAGAAGGAGGAAGTCAGCCCGCAGCGTTCAAAGAGCTCCATTCTGCTTGAGTGGGGATGTCTTTTGCTACCGCCATCAACTGTGGACCTTAGAGTCCAGTTTCTTTAGCCTTTCAGCACAGACTCATACCAGCAACACTCCAGGAACTTTTCAGACCTTCAGGCTCAGACTGGTGCTACATCCTTGATACTTCTTGTGCTGTAGCCTCTGGCTTCTTGGACTGAGTAGCTTCTGAATCCTCTGACTCTCCAGCACTCAGACAGTCATTGTGAACTCTCTTGCCTCTGATCCCATAAACCTACCTAATAAATCCCCTTGCATGGTTTTTATAGATACATTTTCTACTGATGCTCTTCCTCTAGATAACCCTAACCCGTACGTACTCTTCCTTGACTCACTTTGCCGATGAGGTGCTAAGAAGTAAAGAGGTCTGAATCTTTTCTGTGGGATGCCAAAGATGATTCTCTTCACCCTGGAGTTAGGTTGGCTTTGCGTGCAGCTTGTATGCCAAGACTAGGCTGAAAGCTGAGCGGATGACGTCCACACTGCTGTGGTGGGAAGGGAAGTGGTGGAATAAATGCATTCACATGTGTTCAGTGACTAAAGGAACAAACGAACACACTGGAGATAACTCTAGTAGCTTCATGCTCAAAACAGAGTCTTTTCCATTTTTCTATAAGTTGGGAGTTGCTTTCAAGTCTTATGGAATCAGGACATGGAAGACTACCTGGTTACTATCCCTGTCACTCTCTTGGGGAAGGTGCTTATACCAGTGGACACTCAGTGCTGGGGATGAGCTGGACCATGAAGTACTAATGTATTTGTAAGATTCTTCTTTCTAAGACTAGCTTCTCTTAGCTCCAAAGCCACGTGGAAGAGAGGTCCCAGCACTGAAAGAGCTTCTACAGGTTTGCAGTAGCCAATGAAGCCATTATTAATGGGGCTTCCAGAAAGTACCATATCTTACAAACCTGGCCTGACAAGTGGCAAGACTGATGGTCCCTGTATTTCCTCTGGATAGTCTAATGTGAAGACCCTTCCATGATTTCAGGAGTGGATTCTAAACAAAGGTTGTACACTGATGTTTCGTGGCTTACATCTGGCTAGTAAACATGATTCATTTGGCCTGCACTGTGTCCCCAATTTTTTTAGTTACTTGATACTTTAAAGGATAGGGAAATTTTTCACAAAAATGTATTTTTGTGGCTTGTCCTGCAATATTAGAGAAGCTGATATGCATGTACCTACAGCATGGACTGACTCCTTCAGACAGGCCTAGAGTTGCTATATGTCCCACCTACCCTGTCTTCTACTCGAGTCTCTTCACTTATTCATGTGACCTGTCTAGTCCCTGAAGTCACTGTAGCTTGTGATCCTTCCAATAGATTTATATTTTCCATTATGGTAGCCATGAGCCACCTGTGGCTAGTTACTTTTATGTTTAAATTAATTAAAACCAACAAAACCTAAAATGTAGCTCCTCTATGGCACCAACCATGATTCAAGTACTCCTTAGCCAGTGGGGGTTAGTGACTATGGTCTCAGATGGCACAGATTAAAACATTTCCATCATCACAGTGGGACTGTTGGAAAATGTTGCTATAGAAATTAACTATCTTCAGAATAAAGGGTCACACCTAGTATGCAATTCTCCATATCTCATACCACTTACCATTCACCTAACAGATTTTACACCCTGAAAATCCTATTTGGGCAGGAGGAGGAAGAGGTGGAACCGTTTATAGAGCTCCTTTGTGTTAAGTAGTACGATATATAAGGGAAATTTCATGAATTATGAATTTGTTCAGCAGTCCTATTAGATAAGGGAGATTATGACTTCCACTTATTCTAAAGATGAAGAAATAAAGGTTGAAAAGTTAGTTGAAATGCAGAATTTCATATTGTTAGTATATTGTAGAGCCAGGATTTAAACCAAGGTCAGCTAGGTCCTAGAACCCATGATCCTAATTCATGATTATTTCATGATACCAAATCCATAAAAGTGAATCCATAGTCTCCATTAGCAGCTAGCCCACTGGAAAGCCAACAGGAAGGAACCCAACGCCCTTGGTCCACTGGGATCTCACCAAGGCATTTACTAAATTAGTACAATTAGATTGGTTATATATATATATATAACTAATATGTAACTGTATATAACTATAATAACGGGGACCATAACTATAATAACTATATATAACATATATATTCACTGTGTAGCTCAGGCTGGCCTCAAACTCATGGTGATCCTCCTGCCTCAGCCTCCTGAGTACATGCCACCATGCCCAGCTAGATTAGTTATATTCTTGACCAATCCTAATGTCCATTTGAATTAAAAACTGAAAAACATGTGTTTTAATGTTGACAACTATTTCTTCATTTCTATTATCAATCCATTGCTGCTTGTTTTCCTGGATTTGACTGGGAATCCACAGAATATATATGTATATATGTATATATATTCCATCTATTAACAATCTAATTTACTTTGACATTCAAATGAAAATAACCTTCTTCTTTTTAAGAAGGTTTATTATTAAATTATTGTTTTCTTCTTATTTCAAAGCATAGTTTTCAAAAATCACACTTTTAATTACATTATACACCCAGAATGGAAAATAATTACTTTAGTTTTTGCTTACTATGTAGGGATAAGAATGACAGATCACCTGGAAAGAGCGAGAGTGTTACAGTAATTAATCTCATTGTGGGTAGGGATTTTGACATTATTTTCTTATCTTTGGGAAAAGTCATTACCAAGGTAGAGGTGTTTCTCTATAGGTTCAAATTCTTCTCGATGAGTATTTTTTTTCTTTGCTTTTTGGGTAACTTTTTATTTGATGTTTCTTCTTGTTCACTAGGATTGCTTTCCACTTCATGTTTCTAAATTATGATTTCTTTTAAAGAACAGAATACAAAATCATATTGAGTTACCATTTAACGCAGAACAGTGAAAACCATTTGTAATTGGGCAAGTCTATTTTTGAATGTAAAAAGGACATATTCATTTGGCTTATGTCAAGCCTTTTCTGTGTTCTATATTTAAAAATTTTCTTGCAGATTTCTAAACTATAAACATTTATCAGAAATATTTTTATAACAAGACTCACTTTGCCAGGCCCCACAATTATCATCAGCTTTGCTTGCTAATGAAGAAGAATGCTTTCATCAGGATAAATTTATGCATGGGGCTGGGGAGAAGATTCTCATCTATAGCCCAGGGGCTGCGGTAAAAGGTTTAAAAAAAAGATGGAAATTTCGATTTATACAGTTTCTCATTTCAGTGACCCCCACACATAATCCTGGTTCCCCTCTAAGGGTCAGGACTGGGATTGTGCATTTTTAAATGCTGGCGGAGCTTTAAAATACAGAGGAGGATTAATCACCATGGTGGACTAGAGACAGCAGCAGCATCCACAGGTTGGACAGCAGGTACAGCTGTACAGGGTGGTAGGGAGACCAACTACTGGAATATAACTTGAATAAGATAGCGAAGGGTCAAATCCAGAAATAGGAATAGCTAGAGTAAGAAGCAAGGCACTACTTACCCCAGTACTGCTCACAGCTGCAGTTTTGGAGACTGTGCCTTTTTGTGAAATGTGCAAAATCCTCCAGCTGAAGAAGGCAGTGCTGGAGGCCAGCTCAGTGCCCTGAGTGGTTCTCCCCATGGGATCAGGACCGAAACAGAGAAAGTTGCTGGGAAGGAGCTGCCTGATCCTGGAAGCCCAGAACCACAAGTCAGAGAGAGACTCAGAGGAATGCAGAGGCTGGGACCAGTGAGTACCGGGGGAAGAGAGCAGCTACAGAGTGATGCTAGCTGGAACTGTCTCCTTCCTGACCGTAGCTTCTGGAAATCGCTGGCCTGACAGAGACTGGTGAGCTGTGGCACAACTGGGAGCTGGAGAGAGAAGGTGTAAAGTGTTGGGAACTATGAATTATAAATTGACATAGTACGTCCTAGGCTCTCCTTACCCTGCCTGCCTTGTGGGCTGGTTTTGGAATGTGGAAATCACCTTTCTCTGGGTCAGTGAAATTAGCACCCAGGTGTGGGGATGCCTTCTTCCTTTTATGATATTAAACTTGCCCATTCTACTACTGCTTCTACACTGTTCCAAGAAAAGCACCCTACCCACTTCCCTACACTGGCTAATAAATAGTGGCTAGCACAGAGGTCTTTATCTCTGCCCATCTTGAGGCATTGACCTCCCAGCCCCTCATCATGCATTACTAAATTTGTCTGTTCCTTATTTCATCCTTTCACTGTACCCCTCGTACAGGCAGTTGGGGATCTTGGCCAGGTCCCCAGTAGTAAAGGCTGAGGCAGGAGTGTGGCCCAGGAGCCTGAGGCTTGAGACCCATCTGACAGAATAGCAGGAGTGCCTGTCATCATTGCCAAGAACATTACAGGCTCTTGAATATGGTGGACTAAAGACAGCTGCACTGACAAATGGCAAAAATTCAGAACAAAGAAAGGGTATTTAAAGCTGTTAGATGAACCAATCACTTACAAAGGCAAACCCATCAGAATAACAGCAGATTTCTCAATAAAAATGGCAAGGAGTAGGAGGGATTGGACCAAGATATTTCAAGCCCTGAAAAAAAATTGCCAACCCAAATTCCTAAACTCTGCAAGGCTATCCTTCAAAATCAAAGGAGAAATAAAGACCTTCCTCGATAAGTATAAAGTAAAGAAATTCATGACCACTAAGCCAGTATTGCAGAAAATATTTAAGGGAATCCTAAACACAGATATAGAAGACAACAACATGACATCAACATCATGACACCAAGGGAAAAAACAAATCTCATTGGGAGAGTAGATAAATGAATAAAAAACAGAAATGAATCAAACACTAGAAAAACAACAAAATGGTAAGAAGTAGTACACATCTTTCAATAACAACATTTTATGTATATGTCTTAACTCCCTCAATTAAAAGATACAGAGAGACAGACTGGATTTTTTAAAAAATTAGAACCCATCTGTATGTGGCCTGTAAGAAATATTCTCAATCTGAAATGACTTACGTAGATTGAAAGTGAAAGGATGGAAAATGATACTCCAAACAGCTAGAGCCAGAAAGCAAGCAGAAGTAGCTATGCAGCATAGTAGACTTAAAACCAAACTGGTCAGAAGAGACAAAGAAGGCCACTACACATTGATAAAGGGGAAAATTCATCAAGAAGAAGTAACATAGCTGGGAGTGGTGGTACACATCTGTAACCCCAGCACTCTGAAGGCTTAGGCGGGAGGATCACCATGTGTTTAAGGCCAGCCTGGGCTACATAGTGAGTTCAGGGCCATCCTGGACTATGTAGCGAGACCCTGCCTCAAAAAAAAAAAAAAAAAAGAAAAGAAAAAAGTGGTAACAATTATAAATATATGTGCACCAAACATTGGTGTACCAAATTTCGTAAAACGAACACTACTTGACATAAAAGGACAGATAGACCCAAATGCAATCATAGTGGAAGACTTCAACACCCCACTGTCACAAATAGGTCAATCAGATCCCCCCAAAATCAACAAAGAAACATTAAATTAAATTACATTGTAGAAAAAATGGTTTTAACAGATACCTACAGAGCATTACATTCAAGAGTCAAATACATATTCTTTTCAGTGACCCATAGAACTTTATCCAAAATAGACCCTATTTTAGCCCAGAAAGTGAATCTCAATAAATGCAAAAGAATTGAAATAGTCTCATACATCCTGTTAGATCACAATGGGATGAAAGTAGAAATCAATAGCAAAAGGAGCCATAGACACTACATAAACAGGGAGATTGAATAATATACTCCGGAGAAATTTTAAAAGTTCCTACAATCAAATGATAATGGAAAAAAATTATACCAGAATCTGTGAGATACAATTAAGGCAGTTCTGAGAGAGGTTTATAGCTATGAATGCTTACATTAGAACAATAGAACAATCCCAAATAAATAACCTAATGATGCATCTCAAGATCCTAAAAATTGAGAACAAATCAAACCCCAAACCAGTAGAAGGAAAGAAATAATAAAGATCAAAATGGAAATTAATGAAATTGAGACTGAAAAAATACAACAGATCAATGAATCAAAGTTAGTTCTTTGAAAAGATAAACACATTTGGTAAACCTTTAGCCAAACTCAGTGAGAGAGAAAGAGAGAGAGAAACCAAATCAATACAATTAGATGAAAAAGAGGATTACTAGAAATTATTTTAAAAACTTATATTCTAATTAAATCAGAGACTTTAGAAGAAATGACTTACCAAATTTGAGTCAAAAAAAAAAAACTAAACATCAATAACAAGCAATGAGATTGACACAGTAAAAAACCACCAAATAAAAAAAGCCCAGGAACTCATAAATTCTATTAAAACTTAGGAGAAGCACTAATGTCAATGCTCCTCAAAATTTTACATCTAATATAAAGCGTAAGAATACTTCCAAATTCATTCTGTGAAGCCAGCTTTACCTTGACACCAAAACTAGATAAAGATGCAACCAAAATAAAAAGTATGGACTAATATCTTTGATGAATGCAGATGCAAAAAATTCTCAATAAGATTCTTGCAAGCAGAATTCAACACATTAAAAATATCATACACCATACAAGTTGGTTTCATCCCAGAGATGGAAGGATGCTTCAAAACACACAAATCTGTAAATGTAATACACCACATAAACAGAAACAAGGATAAAAAAAAAAATCACATGACATTTCAATTGATGCAGAAGAAAACCTTTGACAAAATCCAATATCCCTTCCCAATAAAAAACTTGATAAAAAGAGGTTAGAATGATCTTACTCCAAACTGATAAAAAGCCATATATGACAAACCCACAGCCAACATCATACTCTATGAAGAGAAACTGAAAGCATATCTTCTAAAATCAGGAATGAGACAAAGGTGCCCACCTTTACCACCCCTGTTGAATATAGTACTTGAAATTTTAGCTAGAACAACCAGACAAGAGAGAGAAATAACAGGGATACAGATAGGAAAGGAAGAAGTAAAATTATCCCTATTTGCATATGATATGATTCTTTACTTAGAAGTCCCCAAAAATTCCATAAGAAGAATTTTATATCTGATAAACAACTTCGGGAAAGTGGTCATGTATAAAATCACACAAAAATCAATAGTGTTCCTTTACACTAATAATAAACAAACCAAGTAAAAATAAGGAAACTTGGGCCGGTGAGATGGCTCAGCGGCATAAGTGCCTGCCTGGCAAGCGCGAGGTCCTGAGTTCGATTCCCAGAACCCACATAAAAGAAAAAAAGGGCCGGTGATATCGCTCAGTGGCACAAGTGCTCGCTGGCAAGTGCGAGGTCCTGAGGTGGACTCCTGGTACCCACATTAAAAAAAAAAAAAAAAGAGGAAACTAATTTTACTCACACTACCTTGAAAAAAAAAATGAGTTTGGAATCAGCCTAATCAAGGGGGTGAAAGAGCTCGACAATGAAAATTACAGAGCACTGAAGAAATTGAAGAGGATATTAGAAAATGGAAAGACTTCTCTTGTTCATGGATTAGAAGAAATAACATTGTTCAAATGGCCGTATTACCAAAAGTAATGTACAAATTCCATTCTGTCCTTATTAAAATACCAACATCATTTTTCACAGAACTAGAAAAACAATCATAAAATTTGTATGGAATTGGAAAAGACCTAGAATAGCCAAAAGAATCCTGAGCAAAAAGAGCAATGGTGGAGACATTACAATATCAGATTTTAAATTATACTACAAAGCCTTAGCAATAAAAAAAAAACATGTACTGGCACAAAAACAGACATGTAGGTCAATGGAGTAGAACAAAAACACAAAAACAACCCCACTCACCAACAGCCACTGGATTTTGACAAAAGGGTAAAAACATATGCTGGAGAAAAGACAATCTCTTTAACAAATGGTGCTGGGAAAACTGAATATCCTTATGTAGAAGATTGAAACTAGATCCCTACCTCTCACCCTGTACTAAAATCAAATCAAAATGGATCAAAGACCTCGACATAAAAACAGAAAGTTTGACTCTGCTGGAAGATTACATTGGTGACATACTTGAAGCCATAAGCACAGGCAAAGACTTCCTGAACAGAACTCCAATAGCACAGGAAATAATATCAAGAATCAGTAAATGGGATAACATCAAATTAAAAAGCTTCTGCACAGCAATGGAAACAAACAATGAAGTGAAGCAACAACCCACAGAATGTAAGAAAATCTTTGCTAGCTACTCTTTTGATCAAGGATTAACATCTAGCATAGATAAAGAACGAAAAGAATTAATCCTCCAAAGCATATAAGCAAATCCCCCCCAAAATTGGCAAATGAACTTAGTAGACACTTCTCAAAATAAGAAGTATAAAAGGCCAATAAGTATATGAAAAAAATGATCAATATCTTTAGTCACTGGGAAAATGCAAATTGAAACTACTTTGAGATTCCATCTCACCCCAGTCAGAATGGCTAACATCACGAATACAAAAATAATGAATGCTGGTGAGGATGTGAGAAAGAAGGAACTCTTACGTTGTTGGTGGGACTGTAACTAGTACAACTACTATGGAAATCAATATAGAGATCCCCCAAAAAATTCAAAAAAAGAACCTTTTCATCTAGCTATACTATTCCTGGGTATATTTCCCAAAGAATTACAGACAGCATACTATAGTGATACATGCATATACCCATGTTTTTAGTGGTGACGCTCATCATAACTAAGTTGTGGAAACAATCTAGATGCTTGTCGATAGATGAATGAATAAATAAATGTGCTCTACAGACACAATGCAATATTATTCAGTCAAAGAGGAATGAAATCACATCATTTGCAGGAAAACGGATGGAACTGGGAACCACCGTGGTAAGTAAAATAAGCCAGACTCAGAAAGTTAAATAATGCACGTTTTCTCTTGTATGAGAAACCTAAAATAGAAATGAATAAAATGAAGGAGAGCTAACAGGAAACTAGAAGGTAGAAGGTAGAGTTTTAGAGATGGGGAGAATCTCAGTGAGGGAGGAAGAAAGAGAAAGGGGGGTAATAGGATTGAAAATGATCAGGCATGTTAAATGCAAGCATCAGTATTCCCAAATGAGCTTTGCCATTCTGTATTACTAATGATCTAATTTTAAAAAGCACAGATGAGTATACATTATTGAAAATGCTTGGGGCTAGTATTTTTTTTTTTTTTGTGGGTACCGGGGGGTCGACCTCAGGACCTCGCGCGCCAACAGGCACCTGTGCCGCTGAGCGATATCACCGGCCCCTTTTTCGTATGTGGGTTCCGGGAGTCGAACTTGGGCCCTTGTGCTTGCAAGGCAGGCACTTATGCCACTGAGCCATCTCACCGGATGGGGCTAGCATTTTGGAATGCTTCAGATTTTGGAATATTTGCAAAGACTTTACCAGGTAAGCATTTCTAATCTGAAAATCCAAATGTTCCAAAATCCAAAACTTTTTGGGTTTCATATTAATATTCAAAAAGTTTCGGATTTTGGATTTCTAGATAAAAGATGCTCAACCTTTACCTCTACTTTAATATTCAGACTCGTATTTTTGACCAGATTTCCTACCAGTTTTGGAAGAATTTTCATAGGAGGAAAATATACTGGAATCAGATATTGACATTAAAATGTGACAGGAAAGTGATTTCTGAATGCAAGTGAATCTTCTTACCAGTCAAGGTTGAGCTGAAGAATTTATTTAATACTCTTTCAATAAACATTTGCTACTTGCCCATGATGTGGCCCTCAAAGTGCTCTATATCTGTGCTTTTTAAACTTCGATGTGCAGACAAATCATTTGGGGTATTGTAAAATTTCAGATTCTGTTCCCATTGGTCTTGACTGGGGGCTGAGATTTTTCATCTGACACACACCAATATGAGGCGATGCTTCTTATCCAGAGATCAAATACTGAGCAACAAGACTTTTGGCATCGGAAATAGATATGAACAAAATACAGCCCTGTAAAGGGCACTTGAACAGATGAAAGAGAAACGAGTGACTGAGGAATTACGAAAAAGAGTCAGAGGGTTCATTTTTGGCACTGCTTGAGTGCTTTTAGTTGACTAATACTCCTGGAGATAACAACTGTAAATTCTGGGCAGATCATAACAAAACAGCTATCTAAAGGCCTAGGATAACAACCAGAAGAAATCAGAGACTGTAGTGGACTTGACACTTTCAAAGAGGGAATGGTACTTTGTAGGTTTTTCATTATTGGATAGTTTTTCACCTTTGGGAAATCCTTAGTCTATGTGGAGCAACTCAAACTCAGAGAAAGCTTGTAGTTATACTGGCTTGAACAAAATCATATGTCACAGTTCTGGGTGATTACAGCAGCTGGAAAATGAATGGGAAGAGGGATATGATACAAAAGGAGAGCCACAAGGGATCCCCCAATGTGTATAAATCCTGTTCCAGTTTGTGGCTGTTTCCCGTCACATATGCAGGAGGCAGACTCTCAGAACTCCAGGTAAGGCTAAAGGAACAGAGCCAAGATTTCAGCTACTACCCATAGCAGGGAAGAAAATATTTCTTGTTTGAGTTCAGCAAAGTTAATAATCAGTAGTTTTAAAGGAGCATAATGCAATCCAGAGCCTCTTCAATATATCATCTTCCATATCCAGGACATTTTCAAGACACAGCAAAACTTTTCTATTAAGGATCAGATAAAAAACATTTTAGATTCTACAGACTGCATATTGTCTCTTATTTCTTTGTTTAAAACAACTCTTTAAAATGTATTAAAAATATTCTAAGCTTTTGCATTGCTGGAGATTGAAGGAAGGTATTGTTATTCTTTAGGTTACAAACATACAGGAAGAATGCCATCCTCAAAGAAATCACATAATTTCTTCACCTCTTAGTAAATTAAGAAAAATATCTTGTGCTTCACTCTTTGCAGAATTCTTGATAACTGCCAGTGGGGTAAAGGCAAGTAAGCATGGGTGTGGATTTTGACAGAAATTGGGAAGAAAAATCAAGAACTTGAAAATAGAGTTAGATAGGAAAAGAATACAGAACAAAAGAAGAACAGAACTATGTTGTCTCCAGAAGTGAAAGGAAGATTGCCAGCTCGTCTTTGGAACCAAATAGGCTTGGAGAGCAGGAGAGGTAGAAAAATAATTCCAAAGTCAGCTGAATATAGGAAAAGATGAAATCGGGTAGACAGTAATAACAGATACGTGCTTGAAGTCAAAGAATAAAAATAAGATTAAATTTTAGCTTCAAAGATTACAAGGCCTTTAGAGCATATGGTATAAAGTACAGAATAAAATACAGTAGAACATACAAATCAAATTTGAACAATATTTCTTTTAGTGTGACTTATTAGGAAAAATGTTCCATTTTACAATAGTAATTATTATTATTTATCTAAACTTAATAAGGACCAATTTAGAAGTCCTAAGGTTTCCAATCCAGTTTTGAAGTACAAAAACGAAAGATCGAATGCAAATAAACAAAACTTTCAAAACTTCACCGATATTTTATGTGGGTCTTCTACTTTAAAGTTCATCCTCACAGACTTCCACGCACTGTGAAAGAATGAGAAAAATCTATTTTCCATCTCCCCTGTAGCAGGAGAGAGCAGTTGCTGCTGCATTTCCTTGTAGATGGAAGCTTTTTGCTGTTGTTCTCTAGGGCTCCTGAATATGCGTTTGAGCTGTGAAGCCAAAGAAGTTTATGACAAAAGGCCTTTTCCTCTGAAATGGTGGCTAACAGAAACAGTAGGCCTGACACAATCAATCTAGGAGCAGCAGGGGTGGGGACAGCCCAGGAGAGGACAAACCACAGATAGGCAGTGAGGAAGAAATCACATTCTGTTTTCAGAAGAACTCGGAAAAGATGGAGCAAATTGGGAGGACGTGTACATTTCCTGAGCAACATTTCACCATCTGAACTCCTTACATGCCCTTTCTCACTGTGATTTCTTCTTCCACCAGTTCAGTCCCCTGATATTCTTCCCTCAGATCAGTATTCAGCACTCAGCATTTTAAACCGCATTTTATTTTTCATGTTAAATGTGGAGATTTTTTTTTTTTTTTTTTTCTCCTCAAAGATGGGGAGAAAGTACTGCTGGCTGCTGTGTTGCTCAAGGACTGCAGCATAAAATCTGCAGGATGAAGGCAAGAGAAGGAAGAAAAGGCAGTGAACACATGCGTGCAGCAAGGAGGAGAAATTTGGTGTCGTGGCAGCGGTATCATGCTTTGGAAACAAAGGAGGATTTGGAGAAACTGAAGTTCCCGAATCAATCTACACACAAGCAATGTAATTAAGTGGTAACCCACAGCTCAAAATAGTTAATACAGCTCCTAAGAAGAGAGAGAGAATACATTTCTCAGCTGCAATCTACCTTGCTCTCCAGTATTAAAATTACAGATTGGACTAGGGTTAATTGGCTGGAAACTCATCCGTTTAGTGGTAGCAAAAACAGCTCAGTTTCATTTGACTGAATTCGGTGCGGGCACGGGGGTGTGGGCTAGGGGAGGCAGACTCTTCAAGGTAAGAAGTCTTCTTTAAAAAACTCTCTCTTTTGGACATGAATTAGGCAAATAAATAAGTCAGGCAAACAGGAGGCAGAGCCCTGTAAAAATGCGTATGTGTCTTCAGAACTATCTTTGCCCAAATAACTACGTTTTATAGACATCTGATGCCATGACTTCTTATAGAAAGTGTGATAGGGTTTGCCTAGTGGGTACACTTACATTCACAAAAGTTAATCATTTCCAATAATGGTGTGTTGGAGTGGGGAAGCTTTAAAAGGAGAAAACATACTATGGGGCTCAAAGAATTATACAATGCTGGAAGAGAAAGAAGGGGGTTTAGAGATTAAGTGTCTCAATCTAATTTTACTTAAGTCAGGAGTTGGTGAACGATTTCCCAATGTTGTGCACCCAGTAAATGTTGGAGCCAAGACTTGATCTGTCTTCTGACTCCAAATCCACTACTCTTAGACTACCTTAATATTTCAGCCAACAAACTTCTACGGTCTTGATTCCTCATGTTGTAGTAATCAGTGTAAGGATTACACTGTAAAATCCTACTTTTGGTGGCTTAGCAAAAAAAATTATTCATTCATGCAAAGTCAAGTGCGGGTCAGTGGGGACTCACTCTGTCCCGTGAAGTAAAGGACCAACCAGACTCTTAACAAGGACAGCAATCATAGCAACTGACGGTTTAGTCCACCACGGCAGCAAAAAAGAGAATGCGGACTGGTACACCAATTCTTCAGTGCTTCAGCCTGGGAAGTTTTGTGTTATTTCCACCTCACATTTCACTGGTAGGAATAGTTACACGGCTCCACTTAAACCAAAAGTGTGTCGGAAATATACTCTGCAGAAAGGGAATGAGAAATGGACATGGACGAGCACCTGTCATCTCTTCCATAAATGTTCATACACCCAGCGTCCAAGAAGCACAAGTAAAGCAATATTACTATAAGCAATGTGGAGGGATTCTGGGTGGTTAGAAAGTAAGAAAATAACATATAATCTGTCCACTAAATCCTTATACAAGTGTGAAACCCTGGCAAGAAATACTAATGACTTATGAATTTACTTCTTTTAGTACAATCATTCTAAATCCCTCAGCCAGGCCTCACAAACGTTGTGATCCAGAATATTGGCCACCTGCTCTGTTTGTAAAAATTCCATTGACCAGAACTCTAAATTGGATCTTTCTTTCCAGGGCATTTTGTAGCTTTCGGTTGGCCTAATGTCACGGGGAGCTGTGCCTCCAATAAAATGAGCATAAATATTTGTGAAGCTTGACTGCCACTTCAAAGCCAGGTTAGAGCCAGGCCCTGGAGAGCATGTGCTTTGCTGGCACATGGCACGTCCCAAGCATACAGCCCAGTGAGCCGCTGGAGACTTTCCGACTCTAGAAAACTCTGCAAAGTTTAGCTAAGCGTCCCTGTTAAAGCTCACCATCTGCTTATTGTGTTAATAATATTGGCAGTGATCTGGGGTCTGTGTCTCTAAACTGAGAAAGGCAATTGGGCCCTTAAACAGATAGTGTGGCCAAGAGCTTCTGAACATGGGAAACTTCCTCATGGAAGCTCCAAACAGGGGTCTCATTTGCTCTTAACTCCCTCACTGCATTGCACAGGGTAGAGTACTTCCTTTCCCTGGATTTTGTTGTTTTCCTACTTGTTTTGAGGACAAAATATTTGTTACTTCCATATCCATTTTGTTGAAGGGAATACTATAGTTTGTAGTTTATCAAATAATGGGATACTGGACTTAGAAATATTTAGATTTTCCAGTAGAAATGCTTTTTGTGTTGGCTGTGATACTGAAGATTTTCAAGCAGGATGTATGTACATATGATGCAAACTTCTTTAGAACAGAATTTCTTAATTTTTAATGTGCAGACACTGGGGATTTTGCAAAAAAAAAAAAAAATGCAGATTCTGACCCAGAAGGTCTGGGATGGGACCTACAATTGTGTGTTTCCAGAAAGCTGGAAAATTATGCCAGTACTGCTGACCCCTATGGGTGGGTCCAGCTGCTGGTGCCTCACATAGGTCCCCGGGATTCCTTTTACCAGCTTCAGTATACCCACTGCCCCACGGTTATCCATTCTGCTGTTGAAATCTTCGATGGACTGCCCTTGAGCTACTGTTTATGTCTTGCCCTGACCCCACATCTTTCTTTGCAACTGGATCCAGTAACTCCAGATATGAAGGAACAAGAGCCTGTCCCCTTGTCACAAGGTGTGACAAAGTCTAGGTGCAGTTCCTGCTTCAGAGCTCCTTAGTAGATTGGAATTAGGTGGAAAAAAGACTTCCACCTGAAACCACATCCTTACTCTAACCTGCTTCCCTGTCTTCCCTAAAGATCTCACCAGAAATCACTGCTTTGCACTTTCCTAAGAATCCCCATTGCAGGCTAAGCTTCCAGGAAATCTAGAGAAACACTTTAGGCCACACTTTGAAGAACAAGTATTGAATGTTCCAGAAAAGCTAAAGTAGGGTGCAGTGGACTCAAGCAAATCAAGTGTTTAAAAACTTAACCAACACTATTTCAGCTCCTACTCTAGGCTAGGACCTGTTACATGCTCTCTAGAAATTATAGGAACCATAATTAGCTCCATTTTGCAAACAAAACCAAGAAATCAAGTAAAACATCTAATGACAGCCACCTGCAAAGTGGCAGAGCTTGAACTGAATCCTGATGGCCTGGCTCTATGGTTTTTGCATCCAGTTATCAAATGACCACTTTCTGCTTTGTGACTGTGAGCTGTACTTTTCTGACCCTCCAGTGCCTCATCTGTAAAAGATGGAATATAATAACTATCTTCAGGGTTACTCAAAGGCTAAATGAGATAATTACATAAAGTACTCACTGCAGAATTAGTCACATTTTAGGTGCATTTTTGACCTCATTGAACTCATTTCTTTGGTATTCATCTGAGATATCCACCTCATCTCTGTGAACCAAGATCCACATCAGATTCCATAGTACCACACACTATGGTTCAATCCATAGTACCACACACACCAAAGGCTATAACAAGCCTGGTATGGTACATATATTGTTTTGGTGAATGGTCTCATGTTTGAAGTCTGTTTGCTTCCAGAGAGATGGAACTTTTTTTCTTTTTAACCATACTTGTCATAAACCTCACTAGATGAGGCTGCTGGTACTTTTCTAGCGAAGATTAACAAAGCCCAAGTTGAGTTCAGGCATGCTGACATTTCACTCTTCAGAAAGCTTATGGACAACGCCTCTTATTCAGAGTGAAAATTCCTGAAGAGCAATGGGCAGGCCCTAGAAGCATGGGAAGGCCATTGGATGAACCAAAGCCTAACTCAAGGGTGCAGAAAACTGGCTGGCTGGATGGAATGGTAACTTCCAAGAACATTCTGAGGCTAACTTTTCTACATACCGTAGAAAAGAAAGGTGTGCAGACCCAGACGGGTAAGATGCTGGAAGTACCTGGTTTGAATATATTTACAATGTACAACAAGAAGCCAAGAGAAAGAGACAGGGCTTACACACATAGAAAAGGCACAAGGGACTACACAGGGAATATACAATGTTGCTAGAACCTGCTGCTCACTGGCAGGTCAGCCTTCCCCAGTGGGAATAAGGACTGGAGTTGAGCATCAAGCAAGGGGTCTGCGGGTAGATGGAGCCTGGAGCCAATATGCACTTGCTCGACAGCAGAGATGTATAATAAGTATACCTGGTGTGACTACTTGGTATTTCATGGATATTTAAATTCTACTTTGTCCTCCTTCTTCTTATCTATGTTCAGCACATACGTGCTCTACTTTCATTTTCTGCACCCAACACATCATATTGGGTCCTATACTTAATTCCACCTATCCATTTTTATTTATTTCTGTATTTTCTTTCCATTAGCAAAACTGAATAATTTTAAGTAATATAAACATAATGAAGAGTATTTAACATGGAAAAATTAGTTTGTAACGTCTGATGTGGTGGCACATGCCTGTAATCCCAATTCTTTGGGAGGCTGAGGCAGGAGGATCGCAAGTTTAACTCAAGCCTGGGCAATTCAGTAACTTAGCAAGATCCTGACTCTAATATCAGACATAAGAAGGGCTGGAATTGTAGCTCATTGCAAATGCCCTGAGTTCAATCCATAGTATTACATATACCCAAAAAGCTTATTAAAAAAAGATGTTATAGAAAAAAAAATGTTAGAAGATCTGTGAGAGTAATAGTTGGATAACCCAAAGGAAGCACCTATAATCCTTGGGGCTAAGGGGCAAGGTGAAGAGATGCTCATTACTAGAACCCAGGAACTTGGGCTATGTAGCCAGAAGTGGGACCATGGAGATGATTTCTGAAGGGGGAGGGGAAAGGAGAGGGGGAGGCGAGAGAGGGAGAGAGGGAGGGCGGGAGAGAAACAGAGACAGAGACAGAGACTCCCTGCCTTCTTCCCGTCTTCCGTCTTATCTCTCATCAGTGTCTATCACAGGCTAATGTAGCCAGAGGTCAGTGGCATTGGGAGCCTGGAGTATATAGTATGTAGAAATAAGCACCTGCAATAAAAAGTGGAGCAGAGGAAGTGTGGCGAATGGGTACCCTGACAGCATCCAAGCTAAACTTGCTGGCAGTTGTTCATGGTGACTGGTAGTAAGGCTAACCGGACAGGGCAACCCAGGGGAAGTCTGGCTTCTCTACCTTCTGACCTAAGTGTGAGAATCACTGAGCTAAAAGTCAACTAACAGTCATAAAAGAAGAATTATTTTAAAGTCAATGGAGTTCTACTGTGTGTGTTAGATCAAACCTGATGTCATGTAAGGTTTTTATCATCCCATGATTTACTTCCAGGATTCTATGAGTCAAAGAAAGATTTGCTCCTGAATGACTGAATAAGATTTTAAAAGTTGATCCACATGTTTGTCCGTGGTGGGCTATTAAAAACTGAAAGGCAATCACTATTTCAAGAAGAGATCATTTAAAAAAACTGAATACTACTAGCAAGAAAAGTCTTATTACATTTATTATTAAGAAAAATTTATTATATTATCTACAGTTAGAATACATATTTCCTACATTTAACAACTGGGCAGCAACTGGCTAAGGAGAGAGAAGAGGAAACTTTTATTTGTTGTGGGGCTGATCCTATGTAAATCAAACAAACCAAATTAATAATGGTAATAATTTGGTGAGAATTTTCTGTGTAGCAAGAGCTATGCTAGGTGCTTAACAGCAGCATTTTTCCACTCTTACACTATTGACATGTTAGGCTGGGTATTCTTTGTAATGAAACTTGTGCACTGTAAAATGTTCAGCATCGTCGCAGGCTGCTATCCTTTTGATGTATCCCTCACCTATATGTGACCATCAGAAATGTCTCCAAACATCCCAAAATGTCCCCTGGGAAGCAAAAATGGTACTTGCTGAGAACCACCGGTTTAGAGGCATCAATCCATTACTATGCTCAGTGCACCATGCGCGGAGAGGAACCTGACAGTGGTTAAATCGCTGGCCCAGCATCATCAGATGGTGAGAGCTGCTCTCAGGATTTGAACCTGGGTTCGACACTAACAAAACTTCATCTCTAACCTAAATGCTGATCTGCCCCTCCTTTTTGACTCCTTTTCTCTGAGAATTATTTGTGCATGACTTTGGTTTAATTAAAAGAAAAGTAGCAAGAAAAGCAGCAGTCATTCCCAGAGTTGAATTTATAGTGAGAGATTAATTGGATTTCTGATGAGGTGGTAGTTTTATGCCACTTAGATCACAGAATTTTGAAAATGTAAAAAGCCTTAGAACTCATGTGTTCAGGGAAACAATATCTGGCAGCATCTGGTTTATTTCGAGGGAAGAAGGGATGTGCTGAAAAGCCTTTCTCTCTTTTTTATTTTGGTGCTATGATGTTTACTGAAGTTCCTTTCTCTATAATGTTGAACTATTGCAGTAAATGTTCAATTTCAGCTGTGTTCAGCCAAGGTCAGGTGTGAGGGAATAAGAGGCTCTCTGATAACACTATGTAAAAATGATTTATTGCATTTCTAGAGGAGGATTCTTGACAT
This sequence comes from Erethizon dorsatum, assembly GCA_028451465.1. Lineage (NCBI taxonomy): Eukaryota > Metazoa > Chordata > Mammalia > Rodentia > Erethizontidae > Erethizon > Erethizon dorsatum. The sequence continues at coordinate 45,590,647 of CM051825.1, forward strand.
TTTGAAAATGTAATGTAGTGCAAGAGTAATTAAGCCAAAGGTAGACTGCCGAACAATTGAGTAACATTGTCAGAGAAGCCTGATTAGCTTAGATGCTTCCTAAATTAATTTTGCCAGCTATGAATTAAAGGTTAGTAATTAAATTTATGGGCCATAGCTATTGTCTCTAGGTGGCATTTTACATGGGAGTATTTGTGTTCTGAGAGGACAGGCAAATAAAGCAAACGTCAATCGCCTCTTTACTAACAACCTTTGCTTAAAGTGTCTCTTAGGGATAAAAGAAAAATAATACTGAGTCAAAACTTGTCTATAAGTTGAGTATTGTTTATAGTATCCAATTAAGTTTTAACAAGTAAGTTCTGGCTGCTCTCCAATCAGCTAAATAAAGGAGAAAATAAGAGCAGTTTTAATAGAAGGTATTCATATCCATCGTACTATTTTACTACACTGTTCTGTTGGAGGGATTGCTTAGTTATGTCATCTGTTGTTTTTTCCATCTGTCTGCGTGGCTCCTTTCTAAAAACTGTGCCCCCCTTTTCCCACCTACTTATGGAAGCTGACAAGTTCACTAAACATCTCCTCTGGCCATACCTGATGGGTCCAGGGGTGAAGGTAGATTCCAAACTACCACCCAGGAAATTCTTACTCTTTCACGCAGTGATCTCCAGTGTGTTGCCAGAGTTGTAAAACCTTCACCATAATCAACTTTAGAACACTTTATCACCCCTACAGAAATCCCACACTCTTTGGAAGCAACCCCTCATGCTTCCTCTCCCACACTAACAGCCCCTGCCCCATGTTTAAGCAACCACAATTCTTTCTGTCTTATAGACTTGTCTATTCTGGATATTTCATGAAAATATAACTATGTGCCTCTTATTGTTTGACATAATGTATTTGAGGTATATCTATGATGCAGCGTGTATTAGTACTGTACTGCATTCTGTTTTGTGGATCAATAATATCTCATTGTATAAATATATCATATCTTATTCTCCCATTCATCAATTGATAGACATTTGAGTTGATTCTACTTTGAGGATATTATTATTAATGCTGTTTTTCTGAACATTTGTCAATAAGTATTCATGTGAACATATGTTTTTGTCTTGGGTATATATCTAAGGAGTAGAATTAGTGGTTAAGTTTGATTACATTTTGAGGACTTGCAAACTGTTTTGCAAAGTGGCTGTGTCTTTTTATATTTCCATCAGCAGCGGATGGGGGTTCTAATTTCTCCACATTCTCACCAACACTTGTTATTGTCCAACTTTTTAATGTTAGCTATCCTGGTGATTATGAAATGACATCTTGCACCTGCATTTTTCTAACACTAGTAACACTGAGCCTCTTTTCATTTGCTTGTTGGCCCTTCATATACTTCTTTAGACAAATGTCGTTCAAATTCTTTGCCTATTTTTTGTCGTATTACTGAATTGTAAGAGTTAATTATATATTCTTTATATAGAGCTTTTATCAGGTATGTAATTTGCAAATTTTTTCTCATTTATTATTGTCCTTCCATTTTCTTGCAACAGGAATGTATTTTTAAAAGTTTTGATGCAGTCTATCTATTTGATGCAGTCTATTTATCTATTTCTTCTTTCATCAGTTATGCTTTTGTGTCTCATGTAGAAACCATTGCCTAACTGAAGATCATGAAAATGTACTTGTCTTTTCTTCTAAAAATTTCATAGTTCTAGGTCTTATATTTAGATCTACAATCCATTTTGAGTCAATGTTTATGTTTGATATGATGTAGGATCCAATTTCATTCATTTGTATGTGGATATCCAGTTGTTTCAGGACCATTAGCTGAAAATACCATTTGTTCGCCATTGAGTAGTTTTGGCACCTTTGTAAAAACCCAAAAGACCATGGATGTAAAGGTTTATTTCTGGATTCTCAATTGTATTCCATTGATCAATGGTAGTACAATGGCTTTGAAATTGGGAAATGTGAATCCTCTAACTTTTTTCTTTTATTTCAATACTGTTTTGGTTATATTGGGTCTATTGCATTTCCATGTGAATTTTAAGATGAGCTTATCAATTTCTGTAAAACTAGCATCTGGGATTTTGATAGGGATTGTGTTGAATCTGTAGATCTACATAGGGAGTACTGCCATCTTAATAAATATCTTCAGATCCTTGAAAACTTGAGCTAAAGATGGAATATTTATCTGTTCATTTAGATTTTTGATTTCTTTCAACAATATTTTGTAGTACTCAGAGGATTCATTTGTACATCTTTGTTAAATTTATTCTTAGGTATTTTATTCTTTTTTGATGCTATTGTAAAACGCATCTTGGGAATTTAAAATAAGGATTAAGCAATTTCAGTTTCAGTTTTCCTAGCCTCTGAAATGGCAGAAATGTAAATCTAGTTAATGCCTGTAGCCATTTTCTGCATTATAGTGGAAGTATACACATAGTCTTAAAATACATAGCAGACACAGAAATGAGAGATGGAGAAGACTCCTAGGAGTTATTCTGGTACTGGGACTCTGAATTTAGCTAAAGTTCTAGGCCAGCTGCATCTCTGTAACAATTCTTTGCTTTTGCTTGAGTTACCTCTACTGGACTTCTGATATGCTCAACTGAAAGTCCCAGCAAACATTGTTGGCATGCAGAAAACAGAATCTGCTACTGCTCTGTGGAAGAAATGGGTCATTTCAATGTCATTTCCATCACTGAGCTTTCAGTTAATCATTCATTTTTATATCAAGTGAAATAAACAACATAATCTTTTAATGATCATCATCTATCCTGTGAAATCACCCTGCCACATTAAGCTTTTTGGCACTCTTAACATATTAAACTACCCAAATTATAACAGAAGTGCTAAAGCTATGAAAACTAGCATTAGATTTATGTAACTGAGCAGAGGGTTTAATGCTCACTTCCATTAGATAGTTAGTTTGCTGAAATGTGATAGATGTTGGAAATTAGCAGTATAACATAAAACAGTTTTAGAAATATTTTGGCAAAGTCACAAGCCTAAATTTTTTTGGTATGTCTGGACTCTACATCAATACTTCTCAACACTGGCTTTGATATGTGTTTGTCATCAATTATTTCAAGAAACAATAAAATTTTCAAAGTACATCTAGGCTCACTTTACTATATACTTGTAATATATAAATGATATTTAGGGAAATATGTCATGTAACTTCCTTCTGCCATGTGAATTATATAACCAGAAAGACAGCATTCCAAGGTAGATATTTTGCAAAAGCTCAAAAAAGGCTAGATCTTATAAGTGAACACTTCCAATCTTTGTATATTAACCAAGCCATACAAAATAGTACTTGAAATTGTATAAATCACCCTGTGGTACAGTAACATTCCTTCCTTGAAATTAAGGAAATTATTTGAGATGCTCACTGAGGATGTTCAATCTCACATTATCAACGACAGCATTAAAAAGTAAAGAGAAATTAAATGTACAGCAGGGAATATGTACAGTAATTTTGGTCCATTCACATGATGAAAAATCAAAGGGCTTTTAAGAGTAATACTTAACTTATTTGACATAGGAAAGTTTTCTGATATACTAAGTGAAAAAATGATATTATAAGATATTCTAATTTGGTAAAATAAATTTTGTATATTCTTTTATATTTATACATAGAAGAGCAACTGTGAATAAAAAATTATCTTGGATAACAGGAAGACTAGTTATTGTTATATTCTCTTGTATATTCCACATAGTATTTATTACCATTTGCTTAAAAAGTGAATATTATTTCATAAAACGTATTTTCATACCAGAAACAGATACAGATGACAAGACCTTATCAGGAGATGAGACATTGTGTGTGATTCTACCTGTATTGAATGAGACAGTGTCTTAGACCTGGCTCAGCCATTGAGTCTTTACTATAGATGAGGAAAAAAAAAAATGAACATTTGTTTCCCCTATGTACTTGTTTCTTGTCCTAAACTCATCTGTCTCATCTAGCTTTCAAGGTTGCAACAAGGAGCTAACTTATGAAGTTAACTTGAAAAACATAATAAAAATACATGAATGATAGTTAATGATTAGTTATGAATGAACAGGTGGTAATAAAAATGCTAACAAGAGTGAATGTTTAGTTATGTGCAACTTACCACAACTGTAATTTACTTCCAGAAATTATTTTTTAATAGAGGTTAGATTTTTGTGACTGTTTTGGTAAAATGGCCTGTTTTCAGATCATAGTTCACTGAAACTAGAAACCCCAAAAGAAACCACAGAAATTTTACAAACATGTAGACATTAAATAACACACTCCTGAACACTCAGTGTGTCACAGAAGAAATCAAGGAAGAAATTAAACAATTCTAGAATCGAACAATAATGCCAGTACAATGTACCAGAACCTATGCGACACAATGAAAGTAGTCCTAATAGGAAAAGTTGATTGCTAAGAATACTCACATTAGAAAAACAGAATGAGCTCAAATAAATAACCTAATGATGCACCTCAAGATACTAGAAAAACAAGAGCAGTCCAAACCTAAACCTAGTACAAGGAAGAAAATCAAAAAGATCAGAGCTAAAACTAACAAAATTGAGACAAAAACAAACAAACAAACAAACAAAAAAACAAAGAATCAATGAATTAAAGGGCTGGTTCTTTGAAAGAATAAACAAAATAGACAAATCTGTAGCCAAACTTACCGAAATAAGAAAAGACACACATCAATGTAATTAGAAATGAAAAAGGAAAAATCACAATAGAGAATGCTGAAATCCAGAAAAGCATTAGTAACTACTATGAAAAAACTGTAGTGCTCCAACAAATTGAGAATCTTGAAGAAATGAACAAATTCCTAGACACCCAGGAATTACTAAAACTGAACCAAGAATACGTAAGAGTTCTGAAAATCCAATAACAGGAAATGAAATTGAGGCAGTGATAAAAAATTTACCAACTAAGAAAAGCCTAGGACCTGATAGATTCACCACTGAAATCTCTAAGAATTTCAGGGAAGATCTAATGCCATTATTCTTCCAACTCTAATGAAATTGAAAGGGAAGGAGTACTTCCAAACTCATCCCTGTAAGCTAGCATTATCCTGATTCTAAAACCAGACAAGGACCCAACAAAAAACAAAACTAGAGGCCAATCTCTTTACTGAACATAGACAAAGAAAAATCCTCAATAACATAGTGGCAAATTGAATGCACAAATCATCAAAAAGATCATACATCATGACCAAGAAGGGTTCATCCTAGGGATGCAAAGAAGTCTCAACATATGCATATCAATAAATGTAATACACCACATGAAAAATGAAAGGACAAAAATCACATGGTCATCTCAACAGATGCAGAAAAAGCCTTTGACAAAATCCAACATCCAATCACGATAAAAACCATGAAGAAAATAGTTAAAGTGGGGCCTTATCTCAATCTGATAAAAGCCATTTATGACAAACCAATGGCCAACATCATATTAAATGGGGAAAAACCTGAAAGCTTTCCCTCTAAAATCAGGAACAAGACAAGGATGAACATTGACTATCACCACTCCTGTTCAATATAGTACTCAAAACATTAGCCAGAGCAATCAGGCAGGGCAAAGAATAAAAGGGATACATATAAGAAAGGAAAAGAGTCAAATTATCATTATTTGCAGATGACGTGATCCTCTACATAGAAGACCCAAAAATTCCACGAAAGGCTCCTAGAATTAATAATCAAATTCAGCAATGTAACAGGATACAAAATCAACACACAAAAATCAATAGCATTCCTGTACACCAAAAACGAATCCACTGAGAAAGAAACCGAAAAACAATACCATTTATAATAGCATCATGAAAAATTAAACACTTAGGAATTAATCTAATCAAGGAAGTGAAAACCTTGACAATGAAAATTATACTACTCTGAAAACTGAGCTTGGTGAGGACATCAGAAAAATCAAAAGATACCCCCTATTCCTGAATAGGCAGGACCAATATTGTCAAAATGGCCACACTTCCAAAACTGATATACAGATTTAATGTAATCTCGATCAAAATGCCAACAGCATTCCTTGCAAAAATAGAGAAAATAATCCCAAAATTCATATGAAATGAAGAGACCCAGAATAGCAAAATTAATCCTGGGTAACAAGAGCAAAGCAGGAGACATCACAATCCTGGATGTCAAGCTATATTACAAAGCTAGAGTGATTTAAAAAACAGCATGGTACCAGCACAAAAAAGACATGTTGGTCAATGAAACAGAAGAGAGGATGCAGAAACAACCCCAAGCACATTCAGCTATTTGATCTTTGACAAAGGGCCAAAAACATACACTGCAGGAAAGACAGACTAATAAACAGTGCTGGGGAAAATGGACACCTACATGCAGGACGCTGAGTCTAGACCCACATCTCTCACCATGTGCTAAAATGAAATCAAAATGGATCAAAGACCTAAACATTAAAACAGAAACAATCTCTGGAAGATAAAATAGGTAAAACTCATGAAAACACAGGTGTAGGTAAGGACTTCTGGAACAGAATCTCAACAGCACAAGAAATAGTACTAAGCATCAACAAATGGGATCATATCAGATTAAAAACCTTGTGTGCAACAAAGGAAATAACTAACAGAATGAAGAGACAACCTAGAGAATGGGAAAAGTTTTTGCCAGCTATTCCTTAGACAGAGGACTAGTACCTAGAAAATATAAAGAACTAAAAAAATTAGAACCTCCCGAAATAAAAGACCCCCCCAAAAATGGGGCAATTGAATGAACAGACACTTCTCAGAAGGAGTACAAATGGCCAATAAATACATGAAAAAATGTTCAACACTGGTGGCCATTAGAGAAATGAAAATTTTTAAAAATGCACTGAGTTTCTTACTCCAGAAAGAATGGCTGTATCAAGAAGTCAAATGACACTCTACATAGAAGACCCCAAAAACTCCACTAAAAAACTGCTAGATTTAATAAGCAAATTCAGTAGTGTAGCTGGATACAAAGTCAATACTCAAAAGTCAATAGCCTTCCTGTACACAAATAACAAACTTACTGAAAGAGAAATTAGGGAAACAATACCTTTCACAATAACATCCAAGAAAATGAAATACCTAGGAATCAACCTCACAAAGGATGTAAAAGACCTCTATACTGAAAACTACAGTACTCTGAAAAAGGAGATTGAAGAGGATATCAGAAAATGGAAAGATATCCCTTGCTCCTGGATAGGAAGAACCAATATAGTGAAAATGGCCATACTTCCAAAATTGTTATACAGATTTAATGCAATTCCAATCAAAATTCCAACAGCATATCTCACAGAATTAGAGAAAACAATCCTAAAATTCATTTGGAATCAGAAGAGACCTAGAATAGCAAAGGCAATTCTGGGCAACAAAGGCAAGGAAGGGGGCATCACAATCCCTGACTTGAAATTATACTATAAAGCTACTGTGATAAAAACAGTGTGGTACTGGCAAAAAAACAGACCTGAAGATCAATGGAACAGATTAGAAGATGCTGAAACAACCCCAGACATACTAAGCCACCTTATCTTTGACAAAGGTGCCAAACACATTCACTGGAAGAAGGATAGCCTCTTTAATAAATGGTACTGGAAAAACTGGCTCTACACATGCCGAAGATTAAAACTAGACCCATATCTTTCACCATGCATTAAAGTAAATTCAAAATGAATCAGAGATCTAAATATTAAAACAGATACATTAAATCTGCTGGAAGGTAGGATAGGTAAAACCCTTGAAGACATTGGTGTAGGCAAAGACTTTATGAATAAAACCTCAACCACACGGGAACTATCACAAAGAATCAACAACTGGGATCTCATCTTATTAAAAAGCTTTTGAACAGCAAGAGAAACCACCAACAGAGTGAACAGACAACCCACAACGTGGGAAAAAATGTTTGCCAGCTGTTCCTCAGACAAAGGATTACTATCGAGAACATATAAAGAACTCAAAAAAATCAGACCTCCCAAATTTAAAGACCCACTCCAAAAATGGGCATCTGAGATGAATACACATTTCTCAGATGAAGAAATACTAATGGCAAATAAATATACAAAAAAATGTGCAACATCACTAGTCATTTGAGAGATGCAAATTAAAACAACACTGAGATTCCATCTCACCCCAGAAAGAATGGCTACTATAAAGAAATCAACTAATAACAAATGCTGGAGGGGATGTAGGGAAAAAGGAACCCTTCTTCACTGTTGGTGGGAGTGTCGACTGGTACAACCACTGTGGAAATCAGTGTGGAGATTCCTCAAAAAACTAGGATTGGAGGTCCCATTTGACCCAGCTATTCCCCTTCTGGGTATCTTCCCAGAAGAATTAAAAACATCGTACCACAGCGATATATGTGCACCCATGTTTATAGCAGCACAATTTGTAATAGCCAGATCTTGGAAACAACCCAAATGCCCATCAACTGAGGAATGGATAAGAAAGATGTGGTATTTTTATACAATGGAGTACTATTCAGCCATAAAGAAGGATAAACTGGAGACTTTTATAGGTAAATGGATGCAACTTGAGAAAATATTCATAAGTGAAATAAACCGGACGCACATGTGTAAGCATCGTATTGTCTCTCTAGTATGAAAAACTGAAAGAGTAAATAAGATCCAAAATGTACAATAGACATGGTGAATCAAAAAGAAACTGGTCAAAAGGAAAGAGAGACTGGAATAGGGGAATAGGGAAAGGAAAGAAGGGAAAGGAAAAAAAATTGTACATATATATAAGATGGTTAAGATAGATACACTACTAATTTTACTTAGTTCATTGAAGAGTAAGGTTTGCGCCAATAATGTTTGGACAATTGAATGCTAATATCTGGTACCCTGAATAACTAACTTAAAAATAATAATACGTAATGCATTAACCATTGTTACCCTCCTATTATGTTGTTTTGAAAATTTGTTCTTTTTTGATTTGTTTTGTTTTTTCTTCTCTTTAAAAAAAAAAAGAAGTCAAATAATAACAAATCCTGGCAAGGCTGCAGGGAAAAAAATAGCCCTTCTACATTGCTGGTGGGAATGTAAACTAGTACAACCACTATGGAAATCAGTATGGAAATTCCTCAAAAATCTGAAAATAGGAATTCCATTCAACCCAGCTATTCCCCTTCTGGTATCTTCCCAAAAGAGTTAAAGAGTTATTCAGCAATACATGCATATCCATGTTTATAGCAACACAATTCACGGTAGGTAAATCTTGGAAGCAGCCTGTGTGTATCTACTGATGAATGTATAAGAAATGTATTTATATATAATGGAGTACTACTGTGCCATGAAGAAAGGTGCAGGGAAATTTGGAGGTGATGAATATGCTCATTATCTTGATTGTGGTGATAGTTTCATGTGGTGATACATATATCAAAACTCATCAAATTATTTAAATATGTGCATTTCGGCATACTTCAAAGAATTGAAAGGGGGCTTATATTGCTCAATAATAAAAATCTACAGAGTTCAAGGCTGCAAGGAATGATTATCAAAGGCACTACTATCACCTCTATTACCAGTACTAGTATTTGTTAGACACTCAATTCTTTATGGACCAGGCAATCTTCAAAATTTTACTTGTATCATTTCATTTAATCCTTGCAATCACCCTGGAAGATTTATTTTACTATTATCTCCATTTTACAGATAGAAAAACAGTCACAAAAGGTTAAAACTTCCCCTGGGTTGCAGAAATAGTAAGAAGCAGGCACAAGATTTAAGCCTGTCAGAATCTGCGCTCTTCAATAACATGCTTAAAGTTGCTACAGTATTTGGTAGAATTTTTCCTATTGGTACTTAAGGGCAGAATAAGGTACAAAGGTTTAAAAAAAATTCTTGCCAGGCCTGCATAATATATCAAATGTGTAGCATATTTGAGGATAACCCCAAGTTGAAACTCTGTCCTGGAAATGGTACTTGGGGACTTGTGATGGATTTGTGGTTTGAGCAGTATGCTGTCAGGGCTTCCATTGTGGTGAACCGAAAGTAGGGTTGCCTAAATTTTGGTTTGGTTATTTCATTTGTTTCTAGGGGGATGTGGAAACACTGAACATTTCCAAACCTCATACTCTGTGTGAGGTGCATATTTGTGGTTGCTATCTTATAGAAAAAAAATAAAATTTACCACTTTAGCTACAAAATATATAGTTCAGCTAGTTCCACACCACGCGGCATAATTGTTGCCTTACTCTTGTTTTGGATTAGTTCTTTTTGGTGCTGCAGATCAAAGCCAGGGTCTTGTGCATACTAGGCAAGTGCTCTACCAATGAGCTATGATCACAGACCCGTTGCCTTATTTTTAAAGTTAGTATTTTATCCTGGAGAGAGAGTTGCACGGTAGTTAAGATGCATGGCTTTGGCAGTCAGACAGCCTGGTGTTTGATTTCTACTTCTATGTCTTACAGTGTATGACCTTGGACAATTTAACAATCATTCTAGCTTTCAGTTTCCTCACCTGTAAAATGGTGATGATAAAATCCTACCAGGTAATACTGTTGCAAGGATTAATCAGTATAATGCTGGTAAATTGCTCAGCATAATTCAGGGCATAGAATAAAACTTTCAATGTGCTATAGAAAATGTAGTTATAATAAGTTTATCAAGTATTTCTTCAACTTAGAGGGTTTTAACCCAGGGAATATGAACATTAGAGGTCCTTGATTGGGCTGGAGGGAATCTGTATGGCTCCTAAATGATGTGTAAATCCACGTGTGTTCCTTCATGTTGGAAACAGGTACATAGCTTTCATCTGATTCTCAAAGAAGTGTTAGAAGTGCAAGGGCAAAATCCAGAAAATTCATCAGAGAATAACATGTGATCAGGTCAGCCTGACTAAACGTGCTACTCAGAGGCCTTTAATAAAGACCTAAATTTTCCCCTCCCCGTTGTAGGGATTGTGGGTGAGCAGGACAGCAAGCTGCTTGTTCTTTGCCTCAGGGCCTCCTAATGGTGTTGCACCTATGTGGGTGTGATTTGCACTCCCTAGATTCTGTGTGGCCTGCAGTCTACAGAACTTGAGCTACATCCTTGGCACAGCACCACTGCATGCCACATGTTCTGGGGCACAGTCCTCCCTGGACTGCTGTAGGAGTGTGGCAGTCAAGGGAAGGGCTTGTTGAGTTAAAAAGGCTTCACTGTGCTATGCTCTCAAGTGCTCTTCCAGACGCTTGCTTTACATAGTGTTTTGCACATCCCTCTATCACTTCAGTGTGCATGAAACCACCTAGGGACTCTTGTAAAAAAAAAAAAAAATTGTGGAGGCCTGGTGCAGTGGTGCACACCTGTAATCCCAGCTACTCAGGAGGCTGAGGAAGGGGACTGTGAGTTTGAGGCCAGCCTGGGCAACATAGCGAGATTGTCTCAAAGGCAAAAACAAAAAATTTTTAAAATGAGCTCTTACACAATAGGTCTGTGGAGAGGCTGAGACTGGGGCTAAGGCTTTAACTTCTTGTTAATTTACTTTCTGTTTCCCCAACTATCTCTGGGCAAAGTGAAGGCAAGGACAAGGCCTGGTGGCTTTGTATAAAGATGACATATAGAAGTTGAAAGTAAAAGCTAATAAGCAAAAAGAAGGAAGGACAAACAGGCTAGAGGAAAGGAGGTTGTCTACTGTCACATGCAGGCCTGTGGCTATCTCAGGTGGATCCACTTTCCAAATGCCTTTTCGCTGGTACCATAACTTGCCTTTCTCTCTGGAGCTCTTTGGGCCTCGAAAGAGGAGGAAATAGAAGCCACCAAGTTAGCTGCTGATCGAGGAACTTGCATTTGCTTCTGAGACAATTCTGTAATTCCAAGAGAAGGAAGTTGTGTACTGTGTAATGAAATTCGTTGCATAGAATATTCCATGGGCATAAAAATTCACAGAATGTAGACAGACACCTAGGACCATCTTACACACCTTCTTTCAGTGTAATCTCTTCTCAGATGTGTTCTGCGAGTTTTTATTTTTGTAGTTCTTTCAGCCTTTCCTGCTAATGCATAGAAACAAGACTCAAGGAGAGCAGGCGGAGGACTCTGGAAATGTTCTTCCCAGAGGCAGACACAAAATGGGTATGGAAAATCCCAGCTCCTCCTTTCCCTTCCATCATGTCAGCTGGAAACAGCTGTGACTCCAAGAGTGGCCACATATGACCTTTCCTGCTCAGGGAGAGCACTGCATGTACTTACCAGTGGGTTGTGCCACAGAGATGGAGAATGTGGGTGCCATCACTGAGCAGGCCATGCCTAGCTGTCAAACTATTTCACCCGGCAATGATGAATCACTGTGACTCTCACATCTATGTTCCCATGACCTCTGGGCAACAAGGGAAAGCCCAGAACGATTCTGGGCACTTGATTTCCCTAACAAAGCAACAGAAGGCCCAGATTAAACTGGCCTCTTTGAAACTTGAAAGGAAACACCATTTGTCACCTTTGAAGGGGTGGGCTGATTAATGCGCAGTGAATAATCACAACACAATTCACTGATTAAATGCGCAACCATTGTAAATGCAGATTCAAACCCTTGGAAAGAAGCAAATGCAGACCCTTTCTGAGCTGGGTTGAGTCTGCCTGTTAGTTTTGAATTTATAAAGAACGTACAAATTCCAAAGGCAATTTTGGAAAAAGGGTTTAAGAGACACGTGGGGAAAAGCAAACCTCTAGCACATGTTCTGAATGCAGAAACTTGTTAAACATGATCTTGATGTTATAACCCATGTTCAGCCACTCTCCCCAAATGGGCACAAAATCTAGGAAAAGTAACCTATCCTCATCAAAAAGTCAACATTGCCTGAAAGTTGCCACAAGAATGGAAGTACTAAGTTGCCATAACCTGGGTATTCTAGGAATTCTTTATATCTGAAATTGTTTACTCAAATGAATAGAGAGTGGTTATCCTTTTCTTGGTGGATATTTTCCAAAACTCCCAGCAGATCTCTGAATCCACATATAGTCTGAACCCTATATATATTTTTTCCTATACACATATTCTGGTGATAAACTCATTTTTTTCACTCAAAGGAACCACTTCACAGGTTCTTGCTGCCATATCCAAATTGTCATCATTACTACTTTTGTGCTTTGGGACCATTTTTAAGTAAAATAGGGTTACTTGAACATAGGTACTACAATACTGTGACAGCGGGTCTGGTAACCAAGATGGCTACTAAGTGACTAATGGGCAGATAGTGTATACAGCATGGATACACCGCACAAAAGAATGATTCATGTTCTGGGCACAACACAGCAGGACGACAGATGTCAACACAGTACTCGGAATGGTGTACCATTTAAAACTTATAAATTGTCTATTACTGGAATTTTCTCTTAATATATTTAGATTGCAGTTGACTGTGGTTAACCAAAATGGTGAATAAGGGGGAACTACTGTAAAATAGATGATTGTTAACCCCGCTTTAAGGTAAGGAATCTGAAGCATACAGTGCTTAAAGTTACATAAGTGATTAGTGGTACAATGTACTCAAATGTGGGTAACCTAGCTCTAGCATGTGTGCTTTTAATTCCAGGGGATGCCGATGATACTAAATGATGTGCTTTGTAGCCTTGCCGATTTCACAGCATTTACTACAAGTTTCTAGGAAGTATCTTTCTGGGCTCTGATATTTCATGAGACTTGCTTGAAGAGGCAAAAGAGTCTAAGTGAAGAGGTTGTGTTCAAGTTAGTCAAATACTAAATGCCTAGTAAGACCTTGCTGTGGCACCAAAGAGGAAAGACAGTGGTCAGAGAGGACTTTAAAGACACAAGGAATATGGCCCCTGTTCTTATACTGTGTCTTCTAAAAGCCATATTTGACATAAAGAAGCATTTTCCTTGAGCAGCCTTACCCAAGAGGCCTGCACTATCACCATAAATGGAAGCCAGGTGGGAGCTGGTGAGTTTGCCACCCAGAATCCTTTTGCCCTCCTACCGGTGACATACCCCACATTTCTTGTGCAGCATTCCATCTCTTGTTCTCCCAAGATACACAGCCTTGTTCTGAGGTCCAGGGTGGGCTGGTGGCCTGAGTTATGCCATTCAGAGTCATCTTCCTGGAAATTTGATCTTGTCATATAAGGACAAAAACCCTTTAATATCAACAAAAAGTGCATACTGAGATGGAGCAGTGCTGATTTGCCTCTGTTTCCTGGATCTCCAGATTGTAGTGGCACTTTGATCTGTGCCCTTCTGAGTACTGTTCTTCAGGTGTTGCTTGGGTGGTCTGCAACTCTGTGGTTGCAGAGTTGGTCTCCTGTATCCCTTGATAAATTTATTTTGGGCTTCAATTGTCCAGTTACTATTGCCTGTAACCATATAACTCTAATTGTCCACTCATATTACATATTCAGTTATCCTACAGTTGATATTGAACTGCCTATATTTCAAGTCACTTTATAGAAGCAATCTCTTGGCCACAAGAGGAGTGATTAGGTAGGGTTAGGTAGGATTCATATAAGCCTGCTGATGAAAGTCAATGTGGCCATATTTTAAAAGAAAAACTATATTTAAAAAAGAAACCCCAAACTCACTCTGTTCATTTCTTTAACTGAACTGAGCATAAAAGCAAGCATCAGAAGATCTGACTGTTAGACCCAACTCTTCTACAAAAAGACGGTGTGAACTTAGGCAAATTACTTCTTCTCTCTGATCTCTATAAAATGAAGGTGGAGTTGAGTATTCCGCCCAAAAGTCAGTTTCTAATGTTCTAAATGGAAAAGATATGCTTTAGAAATTGTGAAGGATTGAGTACATGCATTGCAGGATCTCTTTTGTTCTGAAAACAAAGCCTTTTTTTTTTTACATACAGATTGGAAAATAAAAGTTCCAGCTTGACTCGTTAAAGTAGAAATCTTATGATGAGTGTGTGATGGAGGATCCAGTATCCTTCTTGTGTCTGAATGGTCTTACTATTTAAGAGGAGCGCGCCAACGGTTAGGATTATCAAAAACTCTTCTGTCACTTAACTGAAACCTAGCTGTGGACCATCCCCAAGGAGATCAGCGATAAATGTAATTTATTTCTTAGCTATTAATATATGAATTTCAGATTTAGATCTTCAAAGGAATTTATGTTGAAGCAAAATTCATGTTAAAGTTTATTGGATCTTTTTTGGCAACTATTCATATTTTACAGTTTCAAGGTTAATATGTATCACTAAAGAGAAACAAACAAGCAAATAAAACACATAATTTAAAATAGTTGGAGTCTGGAAAGGTATTTTTCATCCTATCTCCTCATCTTATACTTCTCTGGCCTCCAAAATCCATGCAAACCACAAATTTCCTAAAGCTATTCCTGACCTAACTTTGGTCACTCTCAAATTCACCCCTTTTGCAACTTACTGGCATGATGTAGGTGTGAGGTCAGTACTCTTGAGCTGTGCAAAATGGTCAGTTCATATGGTGAAAGGCTAAATATCAAAGGATTTCAATCAATTCTATGTAGAGCTAAGTTCATCAGACAGGACGGGAAATAACTGAGTCAAAAGTTTACTTCTTCCAAGTATCATGAAAATTTAGATACACAAACTTGTAAGGCATAAGAAATACTAAGATATTTATTCTATATTAAGTTGTATTTCTTTCAAAAACAATTTCAAAACACATTCTTTTCCCAATCACTGATTATTCTCATTTTATCAATTGACATTAAGCTTAAGATTAAGATTAAATAAAAGAACACATGGAAAGCCATTCTCATGACTTCAGGGCTTTATAATTGTTGCCAACTCTTGGCTCTGACATTGATCTGTTATGAGTTGTACTTAAATCACATCATTTAGTTCTCACTGCCTTCAACACAGATGCTATTACTATTGTGGTTTTGTTGTTGTTGTTGTTTTGTTTTATTTTAAACAGTGAAACTGAAGTTCAGAGTGGTAGAGGACTGTGCCTAAGGTCAAACAGCTTGGGAGTGGCAGACCACAGGGCCACATTTAGGCCTCTTCCTTAAGGTGCATTCTTTTAACTGCTCTGCCATGTTAACAAATACAGGGAGGGTTGGAAGGAATAAGAAAACAGATGCGGTTTCTTGAAAACATTGAAATCTTAACTGAATATTACGCCAAAGGGAAAAAGGCACTTTTCCCCCTTTTTAATAGCTTTGTTAGGAATGATGAGGCTACTGGGTGTGCTGTATGACATCTGACGTCTTGTCCGTGAGCCACCAGCGCACCCCATGATTGTGCATTTGACCTGTTGGTGTGGGGTCTTCCTGGTGGTTTGCTTTAGTGTGTGTGGGGGGTGTTATTGTTACTGGTGCCTCCTCCTGACAAAGAGGTAAAAGCTAGAGTTGCTGTGACATAAGCAAAGCCCTCCTTGGACAGCAGCTGCCCTTGGCTTTGACCAGAGACTGCACTGGTAAGAGGGTCCATCTGTGCTGTTTCCTCAGGGAGGGTCACATATTTATCTCCAGAGAACTTGACACAATGACACAAGCCATTTGTCAGCCACTGACACACATGCTTGCTGATATCACACATTACCTTTTCAGTCAAAGCAATAATTCCATGTCCTGAGAGCGCAACTGTGCAGTGCCAGGTGTTGGTATTTTAGAAATAAACTGTGGTAGGGACAGCTGTGGTGGCAGATTTCCATTTTTTTATGCCAAGCTGGTGATAGTGTACTATGCTAGATAAAGAGTTCCAGATAGGTCTTTGTGTCTCCACAATAAAGAGTGATTTGTGCTGCTCTTTCTCTGGGGGACTCCCCTGAGCAGAGAGCTTCGAAGGATGACTCCTGAGGCAGGCACACATCCCGAACACCCTCAGAGATCCTTCACAGTGTCCGGCGCTTCTCGTCACTGTGTGTGTGTTCTTCATTATACGCCCGTCTCATATCAACTCAAATGCACTGTGACACTGGCTTTCACTTTCCTGATGGGCCAGCGTCCTTTTGAACCGCACCAGTGCTGGTTGAGGCATAATTATTGCTACCGTGGGTAATAAGCCTCTGTACATCCTGATTTAATTAAGGGAGAAATTAATTTCATGAGAGTTCTACGGATTCTTTTATTTCTCAGGTGAAAGCAGAGCCAGGCTAACAAAAATCAGCCCTCCACGTTCTCTGATTGTTAAAACAGGCCCTTATACGAAGTAAAATTTCAGTTCAATACCAGCATTACTGAACATCACTTGGTATTTTAACAGTTCAGTAGTTTCAGAAAATTTCTGGTGAGAATCTTATGAAAGCTTGGCAGTTCTTCTCAGAAGAAAAGATTTTCAGAATATTGTATATACTTTCAGGTTTTCAGGGGTGCAGGAACATCTTTGCCCTGTGTGCTCTAAACTAGTGCTGAGAAGACTTTCTGTGATGAAATGGTCATACATGCACTGCCCAACAAGGTAGCCACCAGTCGTGTTATAGAGCGTTTTGAAATGTGGCAGGCGCAAGTGAGGAAATAAATTTTAAAATTTATTTAATTTGAATTTAAAAAGCCACATGTGGCTAAAAATTACTGTGAACTTTAAGAAAAGCTGAGGTCTCCAACAAGGGTCTCAAGTGGCTAACTGGGACTAAGATTCAGAATGGAGCCTGATAACCATTTGCTAACTTTGGGAGTATGCACTACTCTATGTTCCTGCAAGGATCAAAAGCTGAACTTTGTGTCCTTTGCCAGGCGTGTACCTGGTATCCCAATGGCCAAGATACAGGCCCTGGGAAGTGTGATTTTGATACCCAGAGCTGACTGATGAACGATGACCTACAGTTACATGTAAACAATACCAAATCAAGAATGGGGATGGCCACATTCCTTCACGTACATAAAACGAATGGATCAGGATTGAGCAAGCTTGCATCCCTCCTTTGTATAAGGATACCCTCATGGAAATCTGGGTGGGAAATCCCTAGTTATGAATTAGCACCTCTCTATTCATGGGGTACACACTTTCCTTTTGTACCAAAGGCTTTATACAACTCAGTGGTTCTCAAGCTGCTCATTTTAATGCAGTCTCTTCCTCCCCCTGCTTTTCCTCCTTCCCTTCTTCCCTGCTTCACTTTTATTTCCTTCATTTTTTATTTTATTTCATTTTATTATTATTATTATTTTTTTGTCGGTACTGGGGGGTCGACCTCAGGACCTCGCGCGCCAGCAGGCGCCCGTGCCGCTGAGCGATATCACCGGCCCCTTTTTCGTATGTGGGATCCGGGAGTCGAACTCGGGCCGTCACGCTTGCAAGGCAGGCACTTACGCCGCTGAGCCATCTCACCGGCCCCACCTTCATTTTTTAAATTAATTAATTAATTTATATTTTTGTAGTACTGGGGATTGAGCCCAGGGCCTTCCTGCTGAGCTACATCCTGAAGACCTTTTATTTTTTGAGACAGGGTCTCACCAAGTGACTAATTTGCCCAGGGTGGACTTGAACTTGTAATCCTCCGGCCTCCTCCTCCCAAAGCATGGGATTACAGGCGTGTACCACCATGCTGGGCTTCCGTTTTCATCTAAAATTCTTTCTTAATGAATTTTTGCTGAGCATACTATACTGGCCAGTTAGCTCCAGACTACAGGTTCACTGACATCAAGTGAAGAGACCATTTCATAAAATTCATTTTTAAAAAATACTTTTACAGGGCCGGTGAGATGGCTCAACGGCATAAGCGCCTGCCTGGCAAACGCAAGGGCCCGAGTTCGACTCCCGGATCCCACATACGAAAAAAGGGGCCGGTGATATCGCTCAGCGGCACGGGTGCCTGCTGGTGCACGAGGTCCTGAGGTCGACCCCCGGTACCCACAAAAAAAAAAAAAAAAAAACTTTTACAGAGATATAATTCACATACCATAACAGCTGCCCACTTAAAGTATATAATTTAATGCTGTTTAATATATTCCCTGTGTGGGTATCAAGAAATGATACTGGGGACACACTGAGGCCTTTGAAGCTGCCTCAGATTCAAGGTCCCTCTGCCCCTGCTTTGTCGCTCCCCTCCCAGCACAGGGACAAGCTTTCTTTGGAGTTCCCTGATCTACCCGGCCCTGCCTGCCAAAAGAGGAGCACGGCTGCCATCTTTCTTCTTAAATTATCATTAAAACCAGAGAAGATGAAACTCCTATCACTGGAAAAAAGAATGAAAGTCAAGTGACGCACACAGCCCAGAGCAACTCTGCCCCAGGGGATCCGTTCTTCTGGGCCCATACACCTGCCCTAAAAATAATTTCCTTTCATTCTGAAATTGCCTTCATCTCATCCCTGTCAAGAAGGCATTTAAGTTTCAACTATCAGAACTTCTTTTCCCTTGAGCTTTTTACTTCACGCATGGCTCCCATATTGCCATATTGGCAAATTTGTATGTTCTCTTTTCTGTTAATCTGTCTATTGTCATTTTTACTTCACAGACTAAAATTACCAAACCTTCAGAGAAAAACTTCGAACTTCCCTATGACAGTTATGCAACCATCACACACTCAGTTTTAGAAAATTTTTATCACCCAGAAAACCCCAAATCTCTTAATAGTCACTCCTTATTTCCCTTCAGGATCCCTTAGCCCCAAGTAATCATGAATCCACTTTTTTCTCCATGTATTTTTCTATTTTAGTTGTTCTATATAAATGGAATCATGTGGCTTCTTTCTATCATTCTTCAAAATGTTCTTTATAATGTTTTTAAGATTCATCCATGATATGATATCACTGATACCGATTATGATGCATTAGTGATCATGGTGTATCAGTATTTTGTTCCCTTATATTGTTGAAGAATACTCTAGTGTATGAATCTACCATATTTTTCCTCTCCATCCATCAGCTGGTAGACATTTGAGTTGTTTTACTTTTGGACTTTGACAAATAATGCTGCTTTGAACATTTGTACACAAATATTTGTACTGATGTATATTTGTATTTCCCTTGGGTCTATACCTAGGAGTGGAATTGATAGGTCATATGATAACTTATCTTTACTATTTTAAAGAACTTTCCAAGCTGTTTTACTAAGTGGCTGCACCCTTTTAGATTCCCACCAGCAATGCACTGGAGTTCCAATTACTCCAAATTTTTACTAACACTTGTTACTACATATCTTTTTATTTTAGCCATCTTAGTGTGGGGGGGGATGAGGTATCTAATTGTGGTTTTGGCTTGTAGTTCCCTACTAGCAGTGTTTCATGTGTTTATTGGTTATTTGTATATCTTCTAGGAAAAAAATGTTCAAAACCTTTGTCAGTTTTCTGATTGGGCCATACTCCCTGTATTGATATTCAGTTACAACAAAATCTCTGCAAGATGCCAGCTGAAATTTTTTCTACAGAGAGTTTTGAACTCATCCTAAAATTCATATGGAAATGAAAGGGACCCAGAATAGTCGAAACATTCTCAGAAAAACAGTAACAAAGCTGTCAGGCATGGTGGCTCATGGCTGTAATCCCAGCACTCTGAGAGACTGAGGCAGGAGGATCATGACTTTAAGCTCAGCTTGGGCAATTTAGCAACTGGTGAGACCCTGTCTCAAAATAAAAAGAAAGACAATGGAGTACTACTCTGCCATAAAAAGGATAGACTTGAGACACTTTTAGGTAAATGGATGCATTTCAAGACCATAATTTTAAGTGAAATAAATCAGACATGCAAGTTTAAATATCACATTGTTTCTCTTGTATGAGAAACCAAAGGATAAATAAAGAGCAAAATGGAAGATAGGTACTGAGATGTAGGAAGAACTTGTTCAAGTGGGAAGGGGAATAAGGCAAGGGGGAGGGGAACAGGAAGGAAGGAAAAAGGGAGTAAAATAAGAGAATGGGAGGAAAACATAGAAACATTGCTTTTATAAATGGGGAGGGAAAGAAGGACTGAAGGGAGGGGAGGTAAATGGGAAAGAAAAGAATTAAGATATACTACGTACAGGTACAAATTCCCCATGGTGAATGTGATCATTATGTATAGCAAACATGTACTAATAAAAAAAAAAGAAAAAGAAAGAAAGAATGAATGAAAAGAAGAAAGAAAGGGGGTATAGCTCAGTGCGAAGGCCCTGGCTGAATCCCTAGCACTGCAACAAAGCTATAGAACTCACGTTTTTCAATATCAAGACTCACTGCAAAGCTGTAGGTCTGGTACAAACCGGAGAGCCTGCATGTCTTACACTTTCCCAAGTGATTGTGAGGCTGCTGGTTTAGAGAATACATTCTGAGTGTGCAGGCTCTTTGCAACTCCTTAAAACGCCTTTCCCTAGTAGTCTTTCCCCACAAACCCCTGTCCCTTATTCCTTGAGTTGGAGGTGAATATATCCTCTTCTATAACCTTTAACATCTTTCTCATGCTCTTTATTTGCACTTGCCCCATTCTTTTAATCATATCATTTTTTTTTTGGAACTGGGAATTGAACTCAAGACCTCATGCTTGCCAGGCAGGCACCATGCCATTGAGCTATATCCCCAGCCTTTTCATCATATCTTTATAGGTTGCTTTCTTCCAAAGGTCTTGAAACTAAAAACAGCAGAGTTTCTGTTTACCCGTATAGCTGGGTTCAGTGTTCAAAGGCTAGCACTAGATGCTTATTATCCACCCAGAGAATGAATAATAATAGCTGATTATTTCGTGTCAATTTATGTGTCAGCACACTGCCAAGTGCTGTGCAGATATCATCTCATTTAATCCTCAGACCAGCCCTGTGAGGGAGCCCTTATTCTAATCCCCAGTGTGCACATGGGAACTGAAAATCTTATCTGAGTTCATGATCTGCTGAATTTGCTCCTGGTTTCCTTAGAAAATTAACTCAGTTTAATTCAACTATATTGACTAAATCTGTGGGGAATCTAACATATGCTGTAATTTATTTGTGTATACCATGGAAACCAGTTTAGAAAAGAGAAACAGTGAAGCACTGTTTCCTTTTGTGCCTGTATGACGGTCAAATAGGTGGGTAACGATGCTGATGCCACCATTCTAGCCCTGCCCTCCCTCTTCTTATGGGGTCAGTGCATTTGCCTCCATCTCAGTTCTGTTCCTCCATCTCCATCTCCTACACATCCTCTAAACTGTGGATTGGATTATGTCACTGTGTACAATTTTTTATGACCCAAAGCTGCCCTATAAAATTCCCAAACTCCTTAAAGCAGCTTAAAATCTTCCTTCAAGCAAATCACCTACCATCTCCTGCTTACATCTCCTTTGTACCTGACAACCTTCTGGAATCCAGAATGAGTACTCATTCTCCAAGTGTGGCAAGCTTTGCATACTTTGTGTCTTGGCACACTCTCTTCCCACTGCCCTCCATGCCCTCCTCCTATGATTGACCTGACCTTTGATCCTTCACCCTTAGCACCCAGCTCCTCCAGACTTGACTGAAAAGTGGTCTCAGCTCCACTCTGTTCTCCAACCTCTTCTGTGCTTTCTTAGAATGATGCCCACACCTCCGAAAACACAATTATCACATTTTATCATGGCTATCTATTCATATATTTTCTTCACTAGGCTGTGAGCTTCTCTAGGGGAAGAAATGTCTCATCTGCTTCCATTATCATGCTCAAGCACAAAACTCAGGACTCAGTGAAAGTAGTTGAGTAAATAAATTTGGTCAAAATAGAAGCAGGTTGGGACCGGGACACCCATTATTAACCTCACCTACTCCGAGACTGCTCTCACATGAATTCCCCCAAAGATCTCCTCGTGTCTAGTTTCTACAGCAGACACCACATCTGCTCTGAATCAGCGTTATATTTGTGTGTGGAACTGTAAGTTCCTCAAAAGGGCTGGAGTTACAGCACTTCCATCTCTGTATCTCCCGGCTCACACAGGACAGTGTCTTGAACACAGAAGCCATTCGGTGAAGGTTTGCAGAACTGCAATGAGCTTAACTCAATTCACAGATTTTAGCCAAGTTATTTTAAAGCCTCCATCACTCTGGGGAAACAATTATCTCTAACACAGGAGCGAGGGAGCTGTTGCAGTGCTGTTTGATGTTCCACGCTCTCACATTCCTATTGCAAGAGACATCTTTGGAACAGATGGGCAGACTGTCCCCTCTGATGACATCAGTCAACACTCAACCCAGACAACAGCAGCGCAGTCAGTGTGTGGAGAGACGGGAGTCTTTTCAGAATGGAGAAGTCAATTGAAGAAATTGTAAGGATTCACAGCAGGAAATAAATTTCAGTTCGTAACTCTCTTTTTCTTTTGTGGTATCATAAACAAATTTGTGGGTGAATGACAGAGCATAGCTCTTCTAAGGACTTTCCACATGGTAGTCTCAAACCCACTCCTTTTCTTACCATTCTACAAATATTTATTGGGCATGAAGGACTATGGTTGGTACCACTGGAAGATTAGATTGAGCAGATATAAAATCTAGAAGCATTCGTTGGTACTTTAAAATAATATTCTCAATATCAAAGGCAAGAAAAATATCACATGCCAACAGTGAGTACTATATCTGTAACTGCTTTAGGCCATTTCAGTTTTAAAATTCAGATTTGAGGTTGAATACTGCAAAATCAATAGATTAGCTAATGATTCTCATGGTTATCTGTTATCGACATTTGCAGCTCTAAGCTAGTAATGATTGAAATTAATGTAACTGCTCCTGTGATGAAGATAAATATTAATACGGCTACAGCTTTCATCACTAAATGTATCTTCTACCATACTTGTGCCCTCCTCCCCTCAGCCACATTGGCTTTCCACAGAGACTTGACGCTTTCTGCTCCTATGATAAAACATACACATGCTGTTGCTTTTGTCTGGGACATTTTTATCTCTCCTCACCATTCACCGGAGTAACCACTACTTATCCTTCATGTACCAGTGCAGTGTCACTTTTTCAGAAAAGCCTTCTCTGACCAGGTCATACCTCACAGACCTTTCCTTCAGAGCATTTATGGTAGTTACAGTTTCGCTTTTCTGGGACCTTTCCTAGATTATATGGTTTATGATAGGAGAAATACAATCTATATTTGTTTACCATTGGCTCAGCAAAGTGCAGGGAACGTAGTGGTTACTCGAAACGTTGTTGAATAAACTGATGGAAAGTAAGTGGAGACATGATGAAAAATGGTATTTCTACAACGGCCTACCCTGTTAATATTAGAATGACTCTATCTTTGTAGATGGATATCAAAATAATTTGAAGAAAGAGAGGAAAATGCTGAAGAGCAACATTGCTGGAGAAGAATCTCATATGAATGCATTGAAAGATACAGAATCAGTGTGGATTCTGAAAACACGAATGATAAAGGATATGCTATATTCAGGGTAATTAATACATAACTATAAACACCTTTCCCAAAAGCTGTGATGTTAAGAAAAATATTGCTCATACCCCTTCCAGGGGAAGGAAAAGGAAGAAGGAACACAAAGCAAGAATCTTCACATTTATGGTAGAAATATAGAATCCTTCTAGACTGAGTCTGAAAGATATGAGAATATAACTATTTTAGAAATCTGTCAATCAAAATTCTAAGTGAATCCACCCTGGAGAGTCACCAATGTGAACTATGAGCTAAGTACATCAATTATGTATGCAAGAGTGAAGCAAAGGTGTGGGTATGTGGAAGTAAAATATTATGATTAATATACCTGTCAGAAATTAGAATGCCATGACAGCTGGTGGTTCGCCTAAAGCTTCTCTCCTGAAGAGCTCATGTTGCAAAAGATGC
Source organism: Erethizon dorsatum (assembly GCA_028451465.1). Classification (NCBI taxonomy): domain Eukaryota; kingdom Metazoa; phylum Chordata; class Mammalia; order Rodentia; family Erethizontidae; genus Erethizon; species Erethizon dorsatum. The sequence continues at coordinate 45,615,207 of CM051825.1, forward strand.
CAGTTGTTCAACTTCATACCACCATTTGCTCTTGGTGGACCACCTAGAAATAGGTCTTAGATTCAGTTCTGCATTGAAATAAATAAGAAAATAGCTTCATTTTGAACCTCAAAAATGCCTGGGGGCTGCCATATAATATATATGTCAGGTAGAACCCTTAGAACACTTAGATCAGCAATAAAACTCTCCTTTACAAAAGCTTGAAGAAAACTCTTGCCTAAGGTGGGGTGAGTGTTTTCCAAAGGTGACCTCCAAAGTCTACACGGACCTGGCACAAAGAAATCTGGTTCCCTCAGCAATTACAGAGCCTCTTAACATAATAAGCCTTAGGAAATAAGTTTGTACCCTAATGATTGAAATGCTCAGAGAGGAAGCAATACAAATGATGGCCACGATGTGAAGTTCCAGGCAAAGGGAACCGACTCTTGCTCCAAAATTATACTCTGACCTGTTTTTCCTGCTTCTGCTCATTCTTATCCTACATCTTTTCCTGGCCCCTGGTGCCATATGTCTTTCTTGCTGTTAGTGGTGGGCACCTCTGCAACATAGTCTTGTAGAGCCTATGATTCATTAAAGAGCAGAAGCTTGGATAATCAATTGTGTCATTTGGCTGTTCATAACCCATTTCGTGCTTGCTCTCATCCTCTCAATGGCACATGGCCGATTTCAAGAAGGTCTTGGGTAAATTTGTACACATGGGGTCTGTACAAAATCCTCTGGGAATAATGTTAGTAGTAATGGAGAGTTGCCTGGCTATGCAATACTTAAAGGCATGTGTCTCATCCTCAAGGATAAAACAGAAGCTCTTGTGGAAGTAGTGCAGTATTCATCGAGCATCAGGAAATATGTATAACTTTTGACACAGCATTAACATTTTGCTCTTCAAAACCTGCTATAAGGAAATAATCCATCAAGAAAACCTATATGCACAAAGATTTTCATCACTGCATTTTTATAATAACCAAGAAATGGAAACAAGCCAAATAACTAATAGGTAAATGTAGTATAACTACTTGTAGAATTTAAGTAACTACTATTGGGGATTATTATCCAGACTAGGCAGCAAACTGGCAAAAATGCTTAGGACTAGTGTAAAATGAAGGAAAAATTAGAACATAAAGTAAATGTATATACATCCTCATACCTAATAAAATATACATAATAAAATGCAAGAGGAAAGCATATTAAAATGTTCCCAGGAGAGTTTTTAACTTGTGAGATTGTTGGCTCTTTTTGGCCTCATCTTCATTTTCTTTTTTTTTTTTTTAATGTGGGTACCGGGAGTCGAACTCAGGACCTCCAGCTTGCCAGGCAGGCACTTACGCCACTGAGCCATCTTACCAGCACCTCATCTTCATTTTCTAAATATACAGTGTGTCATTTTTTAAAAGAGCTTCCTGAAGATAAAATCCACATACTGTAAAACTCACTATTTTAAAGCATACAATTGGTAGTTTTAAAGCATAGTCGCAGAATTGTACAAATTCACCACTATTTAATTAAAGAATGTTTTCATCATCCCGAAAAGAAACTTGGTACTCTTCAGCAGTCACTCCCAATTTTGTTCTCCTCCTAACCCATGGCAAACACCAGTTTACTTTCAGTCTATGTGGACTTGGTTATGCCAGAGGTTCCACATAAAAGGCATCATACAGTGTGGTCTTTTGTGTCTGGCTTCTTTCATTTAGCACAGGCTTTCAAAACACAGCCACACTGTAACATATATCAGTAGTCAGTACTTACTTCCTTTTATGGTCAAATACCATTGAACTGTATGGATGTATTATTACATTTTATTTATCTATTTAGCAGTTGATGGACATTTGGATTGTTTCTACTTTTTGGTTATTATAAATAATGCTACTATTAACACTCAGCTACTGGTAACTTTTCATTTACCATAGGTATATACCTTGAAGTAGTATTATTTAATCATAAGGAAACTATGTTTAACTTTAAACTTTAAAAAAAATTTAATTTTTAACTGGAACATAAAATTGTACATATTTATGGGGAACTGTGTGATATTTTGATACATTGTGTAATGTTTAAATCAGGATAAACACATCTATCTTCTCAAACAATGATCAATTCTTTATGGTGAAAAATTTGAATATTCAAATTTTTTTCTTTTGAGGTATATATATATTCATCTAAAGTCACCCCACTGCGCAATAAAACACTGGAACTTGTTTCTCCCACCTAACTATAACTTATAGTCTGTTAACCTGCCTTTCTCTGGTTCCCTACCCTCACCAGCCTCTGGTAACCAGCATTCTATTTTCAACTTCTGTGAGAGCATCATTTTTAGATTCCACATATAAATGGGATCATGTGGTACTTGCCTTTATGTGCCTAAGTTATTTCACTTAACACAATGATCTCCATTTCTACCCATGTTGCTGCCCATTCTTGTAAGAAGAAAATAGGAGCCCAGAAAGTTTATAGTTCTGGCAAGATGGCACACAGCTAGTGTGTTTCGAGATAGTGGATAAAATATGATATAATTTGTGCTATAGACTAATTATACTATCCATGTTGGATTGAGTGTTTGCATCCTCCCCACCCAAATCCATGTGTTGATATCTTGATCCTCAAAGTGATGAATCTGGAAGTGGAGTGTTTGGGGGGTGATTAGGTCTAAATGAGGCAGAGTTCCTGTGATGGGATTGGTGCTCTTATAAGAAGAGGAGGAGGGGCCGGTGAGATAGCTCAGCAGCATAAGCACCTGCCTGGCAAGCGCGAGGTCCTGAGTTCGACCCCTGTACCCACATAAAAAAAAAAAAAAGAAGAGGAGGAGACCAGAGAGCATATAAGACCACTCTTGCATCCCCAGCTCATGTAAGGCTACAACAAAAAAGTGGCCCTCTGTGAAACACAGAGAGGGTCTTTACCAGATGCAGAATATGCCAGCACCTTGATCTTGAACTTCCCATCCTCCAGAATTGTGAAAATAAATGTTTGTTGTTTAGGCCGCCTTGTCTATGGTATTTTGGCAGAGCAGTTTGAACTGACTGACACAATTTGTTAGTGTGTGGATGGGATTATAAGAAAGGAACAAACAATCCTAACATGACAGAGTAAACAACATTAACCGATTGTAGGAAGCCAAACCTCCTGGAGAATGAACTGAACTTCCACCATCACTGGGAGATTCCTGGACTGGGAGCAGCTCTCGGCTGGGCTCTAAATGCCACCGGGACACAAAGTGAGTCTGACAGCCTGGTAACCTGAGGAAAAAAAACCAAAACTCTGCATGACGCTGTAGCCTCAAAAGGTACAACTCCAAAGCAAAAAGGACAAATATCTCTACCCACTAGCCCAGGGGGTGAGAAGGGAGCTTATTTTTGTGACTTGGATTTGTATGGGGAAAGAGTTAAATTAAAATTTCTTGGGATAAATTAAAGCACTGAACTTGCACTATTTATGGATTTAGAGCCAAACTCTCTACTAACCTAGAATAGAACTACCACCCCGCTCTGCCCAAACTGAGAAAGTAACAGAAATTGGTATGGCCCAGTGGTACCCCTAGATTACTGAGACGGGAACATAAATCCCACCTGTAGGGCAGCTAATTACCCGGGCATACAGGATTATAAGCCTGATTTTAATAGGGCTACACAACCACACATAACAAAACACAAGGAAACACACTCTGCCTTCAGCAAGAATCAGCAAACTAAAACAATATAAGGACTTCTTAGAAAGCTATAATATGAGCCGGTGAGATGGCTCAGTGGCGTAAGTGCCTGCCTAGCAAGAGCAAAGTCCTGAGTTCGACTCCCGTACCCACATAAAGGAAAAAAAAAGGCGCTGGTGATATCGCTCAGCGGCAGAAGCGCCTGCTGGAAGCGCGAGGTCCTGAGTTTGACTCCTGGTACTCACATTAAAAAAAAAGCTATAATATGATAGAGACAACAAATCAAATATATTTAAAATTATTAAAGAGAAAGAGGAGTAGAAACCAGAAGGAAAGAACAAAGTGAACAAATAAACATCAAGGATATTTGGAAAATAACCCGATAGAAAGACAAGATGGCAGGCTCCTAGTACTGTAGACAAGGAATGGTGGGTGGAAGGAGATGGAAAAGAACATTAACCGATTTTAGGGAGCCAAAGCTCCTCGTGAATGAACTGACCTTCTACCAGCAATGGGAGATTCTTTTATAAGCCATATGGGCTTATAAAAATGTATCTACTTTTCAGTGGTCATGTTTTAATTTTAAGGCATTAAGAAACAAAATATGTTTCTTGAGAATGGCATTGTACTTAACTATAGATGCTTTTATTCCAAATAATCCAAACAACTACATTTCTTCAACCTTCATCAATTAGTCCTATAATTAGAGCATAGTAATAGATCCTGGGTCAGAAATCTGAAAAGGGTAACCAGGTGTCTTAGCCACTTAGCCCCTTATGCTTTGGGCACCACACACCTCTGATGGTGTCCTCTCTATAACAGCCCATGTTTTCTCAGCTCCAAACATCACTAATTAAATCAAATCTATTTATTTCTTGCTATTTTCAGTTTTTAAAAAATGAAGCATTGATGATACTCTATTTTTCAATGCTTTCCAATTTTAGAAGCTGGTGAAAATTTTCTCAACTTGGAAACATATTATTCCGGTTTCTGTTTCAGAAATTTTCATATTTTTGCAATCAGTAGATTCTTCAGTGACAGTGATTTGTGTACAGTGATTTATAGCCCTTTCTGGCTATTCAGGGCTTTCTCATGCATTTCAGTAGACCTGATTATTCTACTTCTTTTTTTTTTTTTTTTTTAAGTATAGTGAATGCTACCATCTTATTTTTTTTTTTTATTTCTTCTTTCCTCTCAAAGACATTCTGGTTATTTAATTTCTGCTCCACTTAAAAAATTCTGCCTATCACAAGTTAAGAAGCTGAGGTTGTTTGTAAATGCATAAAATATATTCTTACTTTAGAGATAAACTAAATCTCCCAAATGTTCATTATTAGACAAACTTTAGATCCATAAGTAGGATTCTCAGTATTCACATTTTTACTTTATGTTCTTTAGAAATGTTTCCAGTCCAATTTAAATTAATAGCACTCAGAGTTACTATTTTTATATTTTAGCTGAGGACAAAATAAATCGTCTCTACTTAAAAGATGCTTAAATTCCTAAGAGTTACAATTCATACTTGATGATTTTTATTAGAAACACCAGCAAAGAAACTAATTATATAACAACAGATGAACAATCAGGGTGTAGAAAATCTTGCTGTTACTACATTTGCTGAAAGATATGTTTGCCCACAGGGGCAAGGCAAGTTGGAGAGAGGAACCATTGGTAACTAACCTTGCTGTAAAATTATCAGAAATCACTAAGCTTTCTACTCACAATTGAATCTTTTCTGAATCCAAAGAGGTCCTATTCTGTCAGAGAAGAGTCTGTGAATCAAGAAGCATGTCCACTTTGTGGGATGTGAATGCATGTGTTGGCAAACTGGCTTGGGACTAACATAGAGAGACCTGTAGAACTATGCTAAAATCAGATGTAGTTACTTTGATTCTCCCTTTAAAGCTAAACTGTGTGAAGAACTTCCAGCATGGTATAGAGTAAGGACCTCTGAAAATATGCTCATTCATATCAGCAAAGGGAACACTGGCAAAAAGTTGTCAAAATGAACTTTCTCATAACTGGAAATTAATAAAGCTTCATAACAATCCAAGAAATATTTATGCAAGAAGAATGGCTGATATTCAATAAGAATAGTGAGTTTTATGCACTTTAATATGCGCTAAACCCTTTCTCTCTGCCCTAGGTCTATTATAGTCTTAAAACCCAACAACTTCACAACTCAGATAGCAGGCATAGGCACAAGAGGGGATAGAATAGGTTAAGAGCTCCACAACAGCACCATTCCTAAAGAATTTTCTAATTTGACATGTCTGACAACTTCCTGGGAACTGCTCACTTGGAGAGCCCATATTTAATTAGGTTGACTCAAACTATGTTCAGTGTTGAAAAAATCAGTGGTAATTGTTTAACATCACAACTTCCTGGGGGAGGAATCAGTTGAGGCAAACAAAAGGCTAGCCAAAAACTTTAAAAGGAAAAGCAAGAGAATTAAATTTGACAAGAGGTTTTGAAAAGCTCCAATACAGTCTAGGGGAACTAGAAGGTCAGATGATTGTGTGGGGTTTTGCACAGGACCAGAATAAACCCATCAAGGTCCTACTCTTTCACCTCTAGCTGACATTGGGCTCTGAGTAAGCAGGAAGTGAAGGCAAAAGCAAGGATATAAACTACTCCAGAGCATTGAAGATATGCCTCTAAATGTACACAGACCTATGCAGCAAGAGCAGGGATATTCATTTGTTGAAGGCATCTAAGGAAATCTCTATCCAATCATGAACTAACCACTAGGCAAACCAAACTGAGACTTCAGTAGTCACATATAACAAAGAATACAAACTTCATAGAATTAGTTTAGGAAAGGAACTAATCAAAGAAACATCAACAACAGTAAAAACAAGAAACTCTGAAAAAGGTGAATGTGATTACAAGAGATGATGTTACTGGAAACATCCAGTTTTTAATTAAAAATTATGATACATATAAAGAAATGGTAAAATACGGCCAATACACAGAGGAAAAAGTAGTCAATACAAACAGTTCCTGAAGAAGCCCAGACATTGGATTAGATGAAATTTTAAATCAGTCAATCTGCAAAACTAAGGGATAAATATAGTAATAACTCAGTTCACGAATGCTTCTGTTCATGAACAATTTCATTCCCAAACAGAAGTGCTGGGCAAAATTTTGCTTCCATTTGCAAACTCCAAATGGGGTGATGAACACAACTGTGGCCATCTTCCCTGAATGAACATGAATGCAGACATTTTCCCCAGAATCATGGAACGAATTAAATTCATGATCCAAGGCACCACTGTAACTGAAGAGCTAAAAGAAAGTATGTGTGCAATATATAACAAATAGAGAATGTCAATATGGAGACAAGGAAGTGTAAAGAACAAACAAGTAGAAATTCTGGAGTTGGAAAGTACAATAACTGAAATGAAAAATTCATAGAAGGGCTCAATAACAGATCTGAACCAGTAAAAGAAAGAATCAACATATGTAAAGATAGATCAGTTGCAATTATCCTGTCAATGAAGAGAAGCAAGAAAATAAATATATAAAATTAACAGAGGCTGAGAGACAAGTAGCATACCATCATGTATACTACTATGTACATAATAGGAATCTCTGAGAGAAAGGAAAGAAAGTAAAAGAAAAAATATTTGAAAAAATAATGGCTGAAAACTTCCAAATTTGATAGAAAATATTAATCAGTATTTAATATTAATCCTCATTAGTCCTAGAATATCAATGAAGTCTAAGTAGGTAAACCCAAAGAGATCCACAACTTAATCAAACTACCAAAAGCCAAAGCCAAAGCCAAAGCCAAAGCAAGAATCTTCAAAATAACAAGAGAAGTAATTCACCATGTATGGCAATTTTTAAAAGATTAATAGCTGATTTCTTTTCAGAAACTATGGAGAAAAAGCCAGGCATGATGATGCATGCCTGTAATTCTAGCACTCAAGGGGCTGAGGCAGGGGGATTGCTATGAGTTTGAGGCCAGCCTGGGCTATATACTGAGTTCAAGGCCAACCAGAACTACTTAGTGAGATCTTGTCTCAAAAAAACAGGCAAAAAAAAAAAAAAAAAATGAAATAAAAATGAGAGAGAGAGAGAGAAAGAGAAAGATGTAGAGACAGAGAAAAACAGAGAAACAGACAGAGAGACAGAGAGACAGAGAGAAAGAGGGCAGAAGGCAGTAGAAGGACATGCTAAAATAGCTGCAGAGGGGGGAACAAAAAACAAATCTATTAACTAAGACTTCTACATCAGCAAAATTATCCTTCAAAAACAAGGAACTTAAGACACTATCATATTTAAAAACAGAGTCAAAGGTGAGAGTTTCTTCATGGGAAACCTGCCCTAAAAGACATACTAAAAGGAGTTTCTCAGGCTGAAATGATACCATACAGGAACGTAAAACTACACAAAGACATAGAGAGGAGAAGGCAATTTATCTACATAGGAAAACATAGTAACAGCATAGATAAATTTTTTTATTTATAACACTTCTGCTAATTTAAAAGTACATTTTATAAAGCAATCATTATATAACAGTGCTGATGATCTTTTAATGTATAAAGATATACTTCATGTTATAATAATAGCACAAAGGAAAGGCAAAAGAATGGAGCTATATAAAATAAAACTTTATATGTTACTAAAATTAAATTGGCATTAATATAAACTATATTTTTATAAGTGAAGGTGTTTATTTTAATTCTTGGGGTAACCGCAGAGAAAATAACCCAAAGATATATATCATAAATGAAGCAACAAGGGAATTAAAATGGTACACTAGAAAATATCTGTTTAATATTTAAAAACTCAGTAATGGAGAATAGAGGGGGGAAAAGGATATAAGACATATGGAATGTAAGTAGGAAAAAGACAGATAAATTCTAACCTTTTTGATAATTACACTGAATTTAAATAGGTTAAATACTCCAATCAAAAGATTCTGGGGCAGGGGGTGTGGCTCAGTGATAGAGCATTTGCTAGCATGCACCAGAACCAAAGGTTGTTTCTTTACAAAGACAAACAAAAGAGAAAGAAACAAAAATGACAAGCTTTTAGGTAGACTGACCTAAGGGAGAAAAAGACTCAAATTACTAAATACTATTAATAATTATAGGTCAACAAATTAGATAACTTGGAAAAATGAATTAATTCCTAATGAGACACAGCTGCTGACACTGACTCAAGAAGAATTAGAAAGTCTAAATAGACATCTAACAAGCAAAGAAATTCAATTAGTAATAATTAAAAAAAAAAAAAAAAAAACTTCCACAAATAAAGTAAATGCCATATGGCTTCACTGGTGAAAGCTACCAAATGTTCAAAGAAAAATTATTACTAATCTTTCATAAGCTATTTCAAAATATAGAAAAGTAAGGGACACTTCCCAACTCATTCTATGTGGTCAATATTACCCTGATACAAAAACCAAAGATACGAGGAAAAGATAACTACTGATCAATATCCTTTATAAATGCAAAATCCTCAGACTACAGCACACAAAATCCAGAAACATATAAAAAGGATTATAAACCACAACCAATAGAAGGTTGATTTAATATTTGAAAATAGAATAAAGGACAAAACCACACAATCATCACAAGAGACTTGGAAAATCATTTCACAAAATCCGACACACTTTCATGATAAATTATTCTACCAAGTAGGAATAGAAGGGAATTTGCGGGCCGGTGAGATGGCTCAGCGGCTTAAGCGCCTGCCCGGCAAGCGCGAGGGCCCAAGTTCGACTCCCGGAACCCACATACGAAAAAGGGGCCGGTGATATCGCTCAGCGGCAAGGGCGCCTGCTGGCGTGCGAGGTCCTGAGGTCGACCCCTGAGTACCCACAAAAAAAAAAAAAAAAAGAAGGGATTTGCCCAGCCTAATCAATGCTATCTTTGAAAAACCGACAACTAATTTCTTATTTAGTTATGAAAGACAGGATGTTTTTATTCTAAGATCAAGAACAAGATAATATTGTCTGCTTTTGACGCCTTTGTTCAACATGGTACTAGATCTAGGTCCTAGTCATGGCAATTAGTCAAGAAAAAGAAATAAGGGCCGGTGAGATGGCTCAGCGGCGTAAGCGCCTGCCTTGCAAGCGCGAGGGCCCGAGTTCGACTCCCGGAACCCACATACGAAAAAGGGGCCGGTGATATCGCTCAGCGGCACGGGTGCCTGTTGGTGCGCGAGGTCCTGAGGTCGACCCCCCAGTACCCACAAAAAAAAAAAAAAAAAGAAAAAGAAATAAAAGGCAGGCAAAATTGAAAGAAAAATTAAAAGCATGTCTATTTGCATAACACATGGTCTTTAATATAGAAAATCATAGGGAAGCCTTTAAAATTGTTAATTCTAATATGTGAGGTCAGAAAGGTTGCAGGATGCACAATAATACAATAACCAATTGTATTTGTAGATACTAGCAATGAAAATTTTTAAAATAAAATTCAGAAAACAATTACACTTAACAATAGTATCAAAAGAATAAAACAGGAATACATCTAACTAAAGAAATGTAGAACTTATCACTGAACACTATGAAACATACTTGAAAGACGTTTAGAAAGAACTAAATAAATGAAAAGAATCTCATGTTCATGAATCTGTAGGCTTAATATTGTTAAGATGGCAATAGTTCCCAAACTGATCTACAAATTCAACCTAATCCATATCGAAATCCCACCTTCTACTTTTGCAAAAATGGACAGTGACCTTAAAATTCACCTGAGGGGCCGGAGAGATGGCTCAGCAGCGTAAAGTGCCTGCCTTGCAAGCGCGAGGGCCCAAGTTCGACTCCCGGATCCCACATACGAAAAAGGGGCCGGTGATATTGCTCAGCGGCACAGGTTCCTGTTGGCACGCGAGGTCCTGAGGTCGACCCTCCGGTACCCACAAAAAAAAAAAAAAAAAATTCACCTGAAAATGCAAGGGACCCAGAACAGTAAAAACATTCTTGAAAATAAAACACTCTTTTTGAGGTGATTAATATGTCTTAAAGTTAAATAGTTGTGATAGTTACAAAAACTCTATGAACATTCTAAAAACTACCAAATTGTGTCCTTTTAAAAGGATGAACTTTTGGGTATGTGAATTATATCTCAATACAGCTGTTTGTTTTTGTAAGGGTAACTTGTGGCAGATACATCAGGCCACATGTATTGATGGTGTTCATCTCAGTTTGCTTTCCTCCTGTTTCTCTAATACTAAAAGATGTTGGAATGTCTATACTTAGGATAACTGAAACAGAATTATTTTATAGACGATAATGTTTTGTAGAAGATAATGTTTGAGTTCAGAATAATCAGTCATTGCAGAAATGGTCGGTTTATGAATTTTTCAGGTGTGATCAAATCTGCTTCTGTAAGTGCTAATCGACAACGCAATGATTTTAAGCATTTTATGACACTGACAAGGGCTTTTACTTTGCAGAGGCTTTAATGTACAATAAAAGCATATCACTGAAAGGTCAGAACTGTTGGATGTAGAGCAGACATGTCAAGGTCTTTCACCCTCTTGGTTTAAAACCAAGGCAGCACATTCAATCATCTTCCCTTTTCCTCTATGCCAGATGTTGTTCTTTGTAAAATCAGCTCATCTGGACTCCTAAATTATGGATTGCTTACTTTGAAAACACTAGGCTAACAAGTTTCCAAGGATAAGTAATGAAATAAATATTTCATGGAGAGCTGGAGGCCTAGATTTCTAACTCTAATTTCAGATTCCATTTCCCTGCTTTTTTCCTTTTTGACTTCTTAGATTTAGTAGACACAGAGGAGGGAAAAAAGCCTAAGGCTATTTGAAGAAAGCAATTATTACACATTGAAAGATTCTGTTAAGGTGTCTTGTGTCTTTGGAACAGCATATGAAAAGAGAAGAGCTTTGCATATGAAAGTGGCAGAGATAAACCAACAATCAGGAGCTGGTTATTTTAACTCTTACTAGAAAAGAGGCTATCAACCTTGAGATAACCAAGGCCCCTTTCCTGGATGAATGGCACCAGGATCAAAGTCTCTAAATAGACAGAAGTCCTCTCATAAAACATAACATTTTCTGGCAGGCACTGCAATGTCTTATTGGCTGGGGATATTGCTGTGGTCCATACCACCAGGTATGAGGACAAATTAGAACTGTTAAGAACCAATTAGAATGAGGACCAACTAGAATCATTAAGACTTGGAACACACAAAAAGTGCAAATATTTTGAAGCCATGACCCAGAAGATGGTGAGCTAAAGATGAAGGGAGTTTTACGGGGAATTTATATGAAACCAGGCATAAAACTGAAGAGCTATTTAACTGCCACTTGCCTAATACTGAATATAGCCAAATCTTAATATATATTATGTGGCATATGACATTATCTCTATTTTAAAGAGGTAGAAAGTGAAGTTTAGTGAAATTTACTAACTAATGCAAGGTGACCAAGTTGGTGAAGTTTACTTGGATTTGCACCAAGACATTACATCCTTTAGCCCATGCACTCAACCATAATCTTGCATTGTGGTCCCAAATTAAAAATGGATCTCACCTAGTGAAGACTTATCTCAGAAGGACAAAGAACATTCTTATTTGCTTGCCTTTCCCAAATAATTGTCAATACTGTGCACAATTTCTTTCATTCCACACATGTGTTCAGTGCCTCCTATATGCTTGAAACACTATACGCTTTAATTCTGTGGAAAAACGACGAGGGTGAGAAGTCAGTGACAAGATTGTACTGAGCCATTTTATCGATTCTGCGCTGGCACTTTGGGCTTCATGCTAAGGATCTCTTTACAAGTACATTTATTATTAGCTATCAAATACTCTGATTAAGAGGAAAAATAATTACCTTTCTGTACTAAATGATTTCACAAATAAATGCCTTTAGTTCACTTGGAATGTTACATAATACACAAATGTTTTTTTGTTAATACTTCAAAGACAGCTATTGGTCTTCTGATAGCATTTTAAAGGAGGAAACTTAAAAGGAATTGGTAGGTTTGTAAGTTCTCCCCTAACAACTATCGAAGACAAATTAGTTGCTTGAAGATGTTTATGTTACCAGTTTGGTTTTCTGTATCCTGACCACTCATATGTGTAAAATGAAAATTATTAGCTCCAACCAAGGCCTAAAAGACAGTAATGAGTATTGAAGGATGGAAAAAAAACTACATGTGTCCTTTTAAAACCCTCTGTGGCTTGAGAAACCTCCCACATGCTCAGTGGAAGGAATCCAGCTTTTCTCTGCCAGCCTGTTTAAGCAGTTTGACCTCTGGCTTTCTCTACAGGGCTACAATTTAACTTTTCATGTAGTCAGTATCCAGCATACTTTTTTTCATGCAAATTTCCTTGTCAAAACTACAAAGGGACACTTGATCAAAGGTCAGCTCCTCTTTGTATTCCTGTTTGATAAAGAAATTTCTATTTCATCTTTGGCTTTTAGGGAAGGTTAGGAAAGTGTTCCTTGACAGAGAAATGACTGATGCACTCCTTCCCTGTCCTTTTAAAAAGTTTTTCAGCTCTTTTTTTTTTTCTTTTAAATTTTATGAGTGTTTTGAGTATACTTTCATTTTTTTAATGGAATACTTCAACCAGCTGTGGAAGGAATCTGAACTTTGCTGGCCTGTGACTTGAAGTTGAATTGCTGGTAGACAATAGCTCAGCCACAAATGCAATAAGCATCAGCTGTTTTTATCAGCAGTTTTGCCTTGTTGTGGAACTTGCATACAAATAGGGCTCAGAAGGAAAGTTATGACCAAGAGCCAAATAAGGGTTTTTTTGTTTTTCTTTTCTTTTCTTTTTTTTTTTTTTTTTCTTTCCTGGTGTTCTTTTGTCCTTCTGACAAGAGCAAAGAAAGGAGGGACAAGAAAATTTTAAATTAGTTTGTGTAAATTGACTTATTCTGCAGTGCTTTAACTCACACTGCAAATACAAGTTGAATAAACAAAGCAATTCATTTACTTAGTACTGTGTATTTTCAAGTACTAAAGGGAAGTTTGAGTATGAGATGCTGTCCGATGGGCAAAGCTCCACTTGAATCTTCATCAGGACCATCTTGTTTGTAGATGGTGTATGGAACTGAAAAGCTCAGCTCACGGTAATAGCCTATTTATTGAAAAATTATACTGCAAAAGCAACACTGCAACAATTATGTTTGAAGAGACAATATTCCTGATTAAACACAACGCTTTCATCAGACAAAGATGTTACTGTCAAATAGAAATTTGGAGAACTAAATAGCACTGTGCCATGTAGATGACTTCACTGCTTGATAAAAAGGACAGTTGTCACGGGCTGGGTCTTTGGGTCCCAGAGACTGAAAGAAGGAATTTAACCCACCCCTTTAAAATAAGTACGTAGGTTCACTGACTCCTGTCGTGGAAAAAGAATTTTTAGGGAGCGTAAGTAAATTGAGGCGTGAGAAAGATTTATTAGAAGTAAATATAGGACGCATTCCAGAGTGGAGGGCAGGTGCTCAAAGAAATGAGGCATGGGGTAGGGCACACATTTAAAGGCTGTTAGCAATATGGGTGATCTCGGACGTGCGTTCTCACTGCCAGGTCACAGTGTAGGCCGTCCACATGGGTTTGAAGAGGAGATACGCCTTAGCCACGCTGTCTCCAGCACAGCTCCTTTGGGGCTGGAGGAAAAGGGCAATTTGCAGGTGAAAAGGGAACCCGCAGACCCATTTGCAGCTGAAAGGTAGTTGCTCAGGTTTGCTGTTTCAGGAGAGGGGAAAAAAGTAAATAAACTGGGCTTGTGTTCTGAAGCTGCAGTTTTTCTTTAGAAGTACGATTTTAAGTTCTCGATTTCCTCGTCTCCTTTCTGTCTAGTTTTATTGCTTCTATCCTACCTCACCGTGCCCACTGGAAGAAAGGGACTTGGAGAATAGACCCTATGCCAATTTGCTTGTCTGTAAAATGAGGATAATTAAAGCTCCTTACACAGGAACACTCAGTAGATGCTGCATTTTTCTTCCCTTTCTTTTAATATATAATAAATATATGTAGTAAATAATAGAGTAAATAAATAGAGTAATAATGCTATGGGCACACAGGTGAAGCCCTACTTTTGTACCCATGAACAGTGTCACAACTAAGAAGCAGGTCAAGGACTTGTGCTCAGACTCTCTCTCTCTCTCCCCAAGTTATGAGCTCTTTCCTGTTTTTTGTTTTTTGTTTTTTTACAGAAAACTGTAACGAAGAACTTTTAGAATCCCCATGTAACGAGGAATCAGAAACTTCTCCAAAAGAACACCTTTTTCTAGGTATCTCACTTCCACTTTTACCAGTTTAGTGAGCACTTTATAAAACAGTCACCGATCCTGTCTCATTTTTATTATTTAGAAAGTCAGGTTCTTGTGTACCAACAAAAAAGTGTGCTCCTGTTTGGGTAAAGCGGAGTAGCTCTTCGGGGTGACTCTTCGTTTAACTCATGCCTATTCTTCAGAGCATGAGTGCATGTGGGGAGAATGTGAAGGCGCATGCGGTCAGCCCAGCCCAGGTAGGTGTCAGGCAAAGACGCGGAAGGTACGCGGCCCGAGGGACTGGGCAGAGCTTAAATCCTCTGCTTGTACCCTTCAAAGCTCAGGAATAAGGGAGAGCAGGTGCTTATTCACTTTCTTTACCTACCCCTTCCTGACCTTGTTGACCTGTAACACACCCCACTTTCAAACCCCCACCTGAGTATCCAGCTTTTCTCTCTCCAGGTCTTTCTTTTATCTCTTCCCATACTCCTTTGGCATGTAGATTTACAGGGTCTTTTTCTGCTACTTTGGAGGGGGTAGGAAGGCGGAAAACAACCCATAGTTCTGGGATGCTCTTTGGTGAGCTGGTAAAGGAGGGACAGGGCACTGAGAAAAGTCAAGTAATTCACATGAGATTGATAGGAGTCTGTCTGCGCTGTTGTACACATGAGTTCTAGTTTTGTGGGTGGAAAGGAAACTGTTAGGAGTGGGGATTGCTTAGGACAGGGAAGTATCCCTGAGCAATCATTAGTTAACAAGGTCATAGGTAGAAAATAGGTAATTCCCCTCCAGTCTGTTTGGGGAGAAATTAATCAAAGCACTGAAGGAATAGGGGCAGTAGAAGTAGATAGTTTATGGTCTGGCCAAACTGGCCATCCTTCTTTCACTTGATGCCCCTCCCCTGTGAGCTGGGGTTCATTCTGAGCCCCTGCTTTTCAAAGCCGGGACCCCCCACACACACATTGTGTACCTTTACAACAGCCAACATCTGCTGCAGGAGTGAATGCACTGGCAGTGACACGAAATCACCAGACACTTGTTTTTCTCTTTGCTTTGTTTTTGTAAGGTAGAACAATGAGCTTGTATCAGGAGGCCGTGTGGACATCGAAACCTCAGAGACATCTGGTTGTGGTCCCCTAATTAACACCATTAATGACTTCCTGGCAGGCATTCAAATGACCCAGTGCTGCTTTCAGGGTAGATGATTATCTTTTTCTTTTCTTTTAAAGGGACAGAAGTCAGACTCCATCCTGAGCTGCCTGTAGGCTTTCTAGGGCTACAGTTCGACCTGAGCCTGAGCAGCAATAATCTGAAAGGGAACACCTCTTGGAATCCTGAATCCTGCACCCCACAGGTACATGCAAGTGAAAAGCAAGCACCACTTTTTCTTTTTTGTTGGTACCGTGGGTCGAACTCAGGACCTCGCGCTTGCAAACAGGCGCTTATGCTGCTGAGCGATATCACCGGCCCCTTTTTTTCCTTTATGGGGGTACTGGGAGTCGAACTCAGGACCTCGCACTTGCCAGGCAGGCGCTTATGCCATTGAGCTATCTCACCAGCCCCAAGCACCACTTTTTGAACAACTATTGGCTGTGAATTTGATGAACAGCAGTGGCTTCATATACAAGCATGCTTTCCACCTCCACTCCAAGAACAGCTTAATATATAATTCCCAAACTACACAATTCACCCATCAAAGTATAGAATTCATTACATTCATAGAGTTGTACACCTATCACCATAATCAATTTTTTGTTTGTTTGTTTTTTGGTACCAGGAATCGAACTCAGGACCTTGCACTTGCCAGGCAGGTGCTGTGCTGCTGAGCTATATCCCTGGCCCCATAATCAATTTTAGAGTATTTTCATTACTCCAAAATGAATTCCTGTACCCATTAGCAGCCACTTTCCACTTTCCTCGAATCCCCTGTGCCCTAGGCTCTTATTTATTTATTTATTTACTTACTTACTTATAGATAGGCTCTTGCTATGTAGTTCAGGCTGGCCTTGAACTCATGGCAATCCTCCTGCCTCAGCCTCCCGTGTGCCATGATTACAGGTGTGCACCACCACACCTGGCCTAGGCTCTAATTTAATTTCTGGTACTATATAATGGGATTCCTTCAACCATGTTTTTAAATCAGTGAAGGCAAATCTACCTCACAGCTCTGCGGAGTACAGTGTTGGTACTGTGTTAAGCACACAGAGTCAGTTTTACTGAACTGGGTAAGAGCTCAGCAGCTAGGAAATCAGACCTGGATTTAAATCCTGGCTCTGTACTAGCTAGCTGAGTGTTTTTTCAGGCAAGTCAACCTCCTTGAATCTATATTCTCAACTGAAAAATGGAAATAATTCCTAATTCACGGGCTTGTGCTCGCTTCAGCAGCACATATACTAAAATTCTAATTTGTGGGCTTGTTTTGAGTATTGAATAGGAATGATGCATATAAAAGCAGTTAATAGCATTCCTAGAATGTCATAAGTGCTCATTACAGGTTAATAATATCATATTTATTGTAGTCATTCACAAAACTTTCTGTAGAATGGATTGCACTTTATTGGATAATCCATCCTACCCCAGTTTAACAGCTCCACTTCTTTTTCTTTTTTTTTTTTTCTACTTCTTTTATAGTAATCTGAGTTGTCACTTAACAGGTGAATGGCAAGAACGGCTTCAGAGCAGTGGAGGAAAAGGATGCCAGACTCAGTGGGTGGAGCAATGAATGACAGCAGAGTAAATGGGGGCAGTAAGTGTAGACTTTCAAGAAATTATGCAGTGAACTGCATAGTGAAACCCTGTCTCAGAAAAAAAAAAGACCGAAAAAATAAATAAATAAAAAGCCCAAGACTAGAAGAAAAATGTATGGAGCCCCAGCCCAAGTGCAAAGCTGTACAATTATACCTGGGTTAAGGTATAACCTATCAATGGCTGCACAGGCCTATCACCAAGTAGGGGCTGAGTCGATGAATAGGGTTGAGAAGATTTTATAGTAGTTGACAAGAGATGCTCCAAAGAGCTGTCATTTAGTAGACACCCAGGGACTATTTTAAGCACTTGATGTAAACTCACATCTACCTTGCATTATTGAAAAAGAAAATTGAGGCACAAAAACAAGTAACCTGACTGTTTCATTTTTTGGCATTTCAAAACCTGCCTTAGTTCGCTCTACACTTACACCCTGTCATCTGGTTAGCTTGTAGCTAAGGCCCGTGCCAGCGTGTTCTCTACTAGGAGGGCTGTTGACTTGCTTAGCCTTCCTGTGAGAATTTCCCGTCCACCCTTTCACAGGTGCGGTTCTGTTTGTGTTCTCTGCTTTTAGCGACAGCAGAGGGCAGCAGAGTCCTTTCCAGCCAGGCATTTTGAACAAGACTAAGGAAGACTTGGGGCTGTGCACAGGTAAAGAAGCCCCTTTCCAAGGTGAATAGCAAGTGAGTTTCAGATATCTAGGATGGAACTTAAGAGCAATGAAACATTTCCTTGTATCTCTAAATATAGAGATAATTCAAACTTCTGAAAAAAGGAGATGTATATTTGGAAATAAGAGCATTATGGTAACTTCTTCTGAAAACAATTGTAGTCTTATGATTGTCTTGGTTAATTAGTGATTTTAGAATAAACTCTTAGCTAGAAACTTCAGTACACCCGCAGTACAGGGTGTTTCACTTACCATCCAGTATGTTTAGAAAATATGGTGAATGTTTACATTTTTAAAATTATTACAGCAAAAGACACATCATTAATTGCCCTCAAAATACTCCCCCTCACTTCAAACACACTTTTTTGATCACTCTTGCCATTTCAGAAGCTATTCTAGAAGTCATCTTTCATGAGTGTTTTTAGTTGTGCTGTTGTGGCTGCCTTGATGTTGTGAATTGATTCAAAACATTTACCTTTCACGGTAATTTTGACTTGAGGGGTGAGCCAGAAGTTGCATGGTGCTAGATCTGGTGAATAAAATGGATGAGGATACACTGTAATATTTTTACAAGCCTGCCTTTCTGTTGGATGACACTCAACAGCACCAATCGCCATATTTTTGGTCAGACTGTGTGTAAAAACACTCATGAAAGAGAACTTTGAGAATCACTTCAGAAAGTGGCAAGAACAATGGGATATGTGTGTTCAAAGAGAGTGGGAGTATTTTCAGGGAGATTAATGTCAATGTGTTTTGTACAGTAATAAGTTTAAAAAATTTTAAACTTTCACTGTATTTTCTGATCACACCTCATTTATATATATATATATATATATATAACTTTCAATACACTTACAAAGATGGGCACAGTTATTTCTTCATCTCCATGTTTTATGGGCAATAGAACAGCTCGACCTTGCCACGTTGGTCAGGTAAGTGGGCAGCTGATGAATCCAAGTGTCTTCCATCAGCTGTGCTCGGTAGGATTCCAACAAATGCTTGCCTACTGTGCCTCTGGAAGAGAATTGTGAATCTTAACTGAATTTCTCCTCAAATTGTGTCCTACTGTTTTGCTACCTACTATTTACAGGGATATTTGCTATCACACCCTCATTGCTTTTATTGTGAGGACTATTAGAGTCTCTAAAAATTTCTGTTTTGGAAAACCAACCCCCAGATTCTTAGGGCCGGAGGAGAGAGAATCACTTTGCTAAGCCATAATCATAGTTATTCTACCAACAGTCACTGGAAGATTTTGTTGCTGTTTATGGCCACACGAATCAGTCTCAGGCTGGATCGTTTGGGCTCTGTTTGAATTTGATACTTTGAACTCTCAGTTTTAAAAATCTCCACTCAGTCTCAAGCAGATAATCTTAGGAAATTGGATTCTCAAGAGATAGTCGAAGATAGTGTTGAGCATGCCTTTTAGACATAAAATAGGATTAAAGAAGTTCATCCTGTTGAAATTATTTACCACTGGTGCCTCTGAATATAAATGTATTCCTAAAGGCAATGAAGTTTAAGGCAGTCTTATGAAGGAGAATAAGAAAAGATTTTTATTATTATACATATGGAGTATTGAAAAGGAAATGAGAAGGAAAAAATAACTACAAGGAAAACATAAAGTGGGTGTAGGATAGACATTACATTTTGAATATATGAAGGTATTGTCAGGAGAAAATTCTATTTTCACTTACAAACTCTATGCAACACACATAAAGCAACAAATTTTATTCAAAAGCCTAATCCAGGTTTAAGATGTAGGAGAAAGAGGTTTGCATTCTGACTTTGTTCTTGTAGTAAGAGCTGAAATATGATTTAAACTTTTATTCATTGATAGGAACTCAGGAGCTATATGAAGCATTTGAAAAATAGGTTCCATAAAAATCCAATGACCCACTCCTTTATGCTGAGAATGGTACTAGATACTATGAACACTCATGGGGTACAGGAAATGCAACCCCGAAATATGGAACCTTGGCATTTGAGAAGCAGGAATCGCTGTGCCCTCTTCCTGTCATTCTCTTCTAAAGCAGCCATAAAAGAATTCTCCGACCTTCCTCTAAACTAGTTCCTAAGATCTTCATTCCCTATACCTGGTGGAAAGGAAAGAACAGACTAAGATGCCAAAAATAATTCAAACCAAAGGCCTTGCTAAGATTCCCCCAGTTTACTACCATTAGATCAGATCTCCTTTGTCCAATCAGCTTCTCCATAACTGTCCACTTTTCATCAAATTTAAGCATAAAAATGCAAGGATTGACCTGTTTCTTTGGGTCTTCATTTCTGAAGGCTCCCATGTTACATAAAATTTACCTTAAGGACCAAGGGATGTAATTCAGTGGTAGAGCACCTGCCTAGCACGAATGAGGCCCTGGCTTCCATCCCCAGCACTGAAACCCCCCCACCAAAAAAAAACCCAGACATTTTTATGAATTATTTTCATATGCTTTTCTCTTGTCAGTGTGTCTCCGTTATGGGATGGGAGGCTCAGCCATGACCCTAATGATGGGTGCAGAAAAGAGTATATGGACCAAATACCAACAATGAATATAAACAGTAAAGTTGTAAACATGAACTAAAAATAATGATAATAAACATAATAAAATAATAAATAATGAAAATTGGGAAAGGGGATCTAGAGACGGGGAGGGAGGTGAGTGGGGAGAAGGGGAATAAAAAAGAATCAAGAGGGGTTAGGTACCTGCACTTCCTCCCTAAAATGAATGTAAACTTCGTGTATTGCAAACATGTGCTAATAAAAAAAGGAAAAGATACTACTTTTTCTCCCTCAAAATACAAAGATGAGTATGAAGGAGAAAAACAGCCTCATCCTGACAGAATCCAGTGTCTGGTAGGAGACATGGAAAAATAATTTAACATGTTTATTTAACAAATAATTACAGTACAATGAGATACATACAATAACCAAAGTATAGGCAAAGTGTTGCAAGAATGGGAATAAAAAAGAAACAACTTCTGAAAAGAATCTTACATACCTATTCCCAGCAGTTTGATCTGAAAATAAATCAGCATTATAATACACAAATAAAAAGATTAGGCAATTTGCTTTGTAACTTCAGATAGTTTATTTCTGTCCATTGATAGCCTGGATCATTTATTTTTCATGGCTATTTGGAATTTCACTCTTTTGAAGTCATTATATCAGTCTCTCCAAGTAAAATAGATTCCTCATGTTACTTATTTTGGGGGGTTGCCCATAACATTGAACACTGGGCTGGTATTCAACAAAAATTTTTGATCTAAATCAAATTTGAATATGAGTAAAAGAGAGGTTATTCATTAATAGAAGGGAAAAAAGAAGTTGTTCATTAATACCTGAAGCAAAACTGGATAAAGTTATTTTTTGAAAAAGGAAAATAGACCGTATCATCTTTATATGGTCATCTGCCAAAACTACATTAAATGCATTAGCTAGCATTAAAAAGCTAACTTTATAAATTCCATCGCATCATTCAGATTTATTGTTTCTTTTGGCAGAACATACGTATCAGATAACTAAAACGCAGAAAATTCTGTTCAGTATGAGATGAATTTAGTGTGTGTTCAGGTATTTTCTTTATACAACAGGATCTAGATTCTAAAACATGGACCTCTCTACAATGATCTGGTTTCAGGTATGGATGAAGCCTTTTTTTTTTTTTTTTTTTTTTTTCCTGAGACAGGGTCTTTCTCTTTAGTCCAGCCTGGCCTGGAACTCACAGTGTACCCCAGGCTGGCCTCCAACACATAATCTCCCTGCCTCAGCCTCCCAAATGCTGGAATTTTAGACATGTGCCACTGTTCACAGCTTTAGATGAAGACTTTGAAATCTGTAGAACATTTTAGTAATGAACTGTTTTCTTCCCTCAGAGTAAATATTTAACTTTTTATAGGACTAGTTGCATTTTGAATCCTTTTAAAACCTTTTTCAAAAAGATTTATTTATTTATTTATTTATTTATTTATTTATTTATTTATACATGTTTGCAATACATAATGATCACATTCATCATGGGGAATTTTTACATGCCTTGTTGAAAAGATCAGCAAGAAGACAAGGGATTTATTTGGGGTGGTAGTAGTGGCTCTCCCTGGGAACACTTTCCCACAAGGCATGCTGTTGATAGTCGTCGACTACAGCATAAGTCAAATTGAAATTCGGCTTTGCACAGGACTGATACTGTTTTTCCAAAATGGCTCCTCTCAAACCGAGCAAAGAGTTCCCTAAATCCTCATCGTGCTGTCCCAGCTTCACTCTGCCCTAAGTCGTGTGCCCCTGAGAATCAGGGCATCTTGTACTTTCATAAAGTACTTGCACTGTGCATTATCTCATTTGCCATGAATAACATCGCAGCCGAGTTGTTAAATAGCCACTCTTCAAACACAGATCCATCCAGCACATGGAGGTTACAAGAGGTGAAAACACCAAGGATGAGCACAAACTTGGGTGCTGAACTTAGTGACCCCATCTTATCTTGCAATGTTTCCCCGGTAGCCTGGTGCTTTCTAAAGCTTGACAAGGTGCTATTCAGGCCGTGTTCTCATCCTCTGTGGATACTTTCAGTTGTTAACTACAGTGAAAATCCTTACTCACCCGTAGCAGGTACTGCAAATAATCCGGGAGCTTATGACTAGCAAGATTTGAGAATGTGTCTGATTCTGAATTCTCTGAATTTGGAAACATTGAGTGACTTCCTCTCACTCTGAAGACATCACTACTCAAAACATGGGGTACCCCCTCCAACTGTCTGGTTTAAAAGAAATGTATAATCTATTTTCAGAGAGAAATGATACATACAAAAGTCTTACCGTTTTTTGTTTTTTTTCAATACTGGGAATTGAACTCAGGGCCTTCACACTGAGCTACATCCCCAGACATTTTTTTGATTTTTATTCTGAGACAGTCTCACTAAGCCACTAAGTGGCCTAGGGTGGGCTTGAGCTTGCAATCCTCCTGCCTCAGCCTCCCAGAGTGCTGGGCTTATAAGCGTGTGCCACCATGCCTGGCTTGAAGCTATTTTTAATCAGTACCCATGGACTAGAACTCCAGCTGTAGAGAGGGCATGGTCTGTTTTTTTGTTTATTTGTTTTCGTTTTTGGTTCCAACTGTTTCCTCATCTCCTAGTCAGCAGAAAGTACATATTTAGTGTTCTATGAATTTTTTTTTTTTTTTCCTGAATGAATGAGCAGCCCAGGCAGTAGGGATGATGGGATTCAGAGGGAAAGGCTGTGTGGATGGAGAACTCCTCAATGGCAGCAGGGAGGAGGTGAGCTTGGAGCTGAGCATTAGACTACATTCAGCTTTGGTGGTCTTACTAAACTTAGTGCCTTATTTATTTATTTATTTATTTATTTTATTTTATTTTTTTTTGAGTACCGGGGGTCGACCTCAGGACCTTGCGCGCCAGCAGGCACCAGTGCTGCTGAGCGATATCACAGGCCCTTTTTTCGTATGTGGGTTCCGGGAGTCGAACTCAGGCCCTCGCGCTTGCCAGGCAGGCGCTTATGCTGCTGAGCCATCTCACCGGCCCATGCCTTATTTATTTATTGTCTGCTATATGCCAGATATTGAGGGAGGAGTGTCCTTTTTAAAAGGTCAATTAACCACTGATCTAAGAAGATCCTGAGAATTTAAGAGGCGATTTAAATTCAGTCTTCTTCGCCCAGTGTTTTCTATAGTTCAAAACATGTAGGGAAAAGCAAAACTAGAGTGAAAAAAATAAGAAACAGTCATTAGTCTGAAAAGAGACGGTAGAGTGGCAAAAAAGAGAGCTTGCCTGCCACCTCCTTTCATTTCTTTCTAAACACAGTTCAAAAGTCCTGGGAAAAACTGCAAGTTTGGAGGAACAGAAATGGTATCCTCTTTGTCCCTGCACTGCAGAAGGGTCCCCTTCCCTTTGTTTCCCAGCCTGGAGGCTGATGGCGCATTAGGCACGGTAGTCCGGCCTTCCTTGTTTGTCTAATGCAGAACCTGGCTGCTTCTCTCTCTGTCAACCCTATTCCCAGGCACACCTCAGTCAACAAACATCAACGCAGGTGCACAATGGCTAAGTGGCTGAGTTTCTGGAAAGTAAACTTCTGTCTGTTCGTAATCATTTCTCTTGCAAATGTAAAAATCACTCAAGTGGCTGTGGGCTTTGGTGACTCACAGGTAACTGAGAAACCAGGAAAATACAAACACTGGGCAGATGTCTGAATCCCTCCCCCACCAGCTCCCTAAGTAGGAAAACCTTATAGAAGATGCCCGATCTTTGGCGGCAGGAAACGTGCTGACTGTTTCAGGCAACTCACAGTGTTTCCTGACTTCCTGGCTGTGTCAGTATGCAGATGATTTTTTCATATCAATGGATTTGTGCTTGAAAAGAAAGTTAAAAATAAAATTCTTATGTATAAACATGTTTGTATATACAGTCCTTCAAAAATGTACACACATGTCAGGAAAAGAAAAACTTGTATAAATATTTTAATACTAGATTTACTGAGATATCATGAGGTTAATATAAGTTACCTTTGGCCTCTACAATTACAAGAGGTGCTCAAAGTGGTGGCCATGAGCTTCCAGACATTTATTAGTATGGCAAACTGCTGCTTGGGTAACCTTGGTCATTGAGATTGCTGCACATGTATTTTTAATTTCTTCTCTAAGGGCCAGCAGTGTAGTGTGTTTTCTGTGATATGTGATATCCTCTAGTGTCCCCCATACGAGGGAAGGTAACACCATATGTTGAAAAAACATCATACTATTTTTCTTTTCCTGAAGTGTGTATACATTTTTTGGCGGACTCTATATTTATGTGTGTACACACGCACACACACACATACGCACACACACAAACCTGATCCAGTGAATAAGATGGACGAGGACACACTGTCATGGTTTTACAACTCTCCTTTTCTGTCAGATGGCACTCAGGAGCACCATTTACCATATTTTTGATCAACCATTGCATATATGGTGGTACCTCACTTCATGAACTTAATTCTTTCCATTGTTCTGGTCGCAGACCAAATTGGAGGACTTTGGCTGTTCTCCAAAATCAAAATGACCATGAAAGGTAAACATATTGAGTTGATTCAGAACCTGGAGGCAGCCACGACAGTGCAATTAAAGATGCTCAAGAAAGGGGGCTTCCAGAATTGCTTCAGAAAGTGGCAAGAATGATAGATAAGTGTGTCTGAAGTAGAGAGAGCATTTTGTGGAGAAGTAATGGTGATGTATCTTTCACTGCAATACATTTTTTAAAAATTTAAACATTCACCATATGTTTAGATCACACCTCAGATATATGATAACGTACACACAGATCTTTTGCTCGCATTGCCTCTGTTGTTCAGCTTTCCTGGGAAAGAGGCTGCAGTTTGAATGCTGTATGGGACACCAATAAGCCCTGTGCTGTGGAGTCCAACAGGCTTTGGCTTAATTCCAATTTCCCTGTGTACTACATGTGGCCAAACCATCTGTGTTCCCTCCTATATATCAGGATGCTCACACATCCCACATGGCGTCACTGTGGCAATCAGATGGAATCATCCCGTGCACTAACCATGTTGATGATAATAAAATTTAGCTATGATTATTATTCTCCTTTATTCTCAGCCTTCACCTTGAATGAATGAATCACCTGTTTCTGACATTCTCTATTGATTATCCTCCTAATTATTTGGGCCAAACAACTTCACAAAGGCTTTCTGACCTTCACAGTGCTGACACTTAGGCAGAATGATACTCTGTGGTGAACAGAGTCCTGCACCTTGCAGTGTCTTTAGTAGCATTTGCCCACTGGATGCCAAAAGATGCCTGTCTTCAACTGTGACAACCCAAACTGTCTCCAGACTTTGATATTTTTCCCTGGGGCAAAAGTCACTGGGGCTTCGTCATTCTTGGCTCCCCTCTTTTTTCACTCTTTTACCTAATTTCTCAGCACACCCTGCTAACTTGGTTTGAGGATGCCCTTTCTTGCTCTTTCTTCTGCTGTGGGAATCCAAGCCACCAACTCTCTCTGGAGTGGCTTCATCAGTCTCCTTGCTGGTCTTCTAGTCCCCCAGCGTCGTTCTGCTTTCCTCATTTCCAGCCCATGTGGATCCTTGATGCTCTGAGACATAGGCTCCATCTTCACACTGCCTATTCCTTCCGCGGGAACAGCTCTTCCTCCATCACCTCCCGGCCTCATCCCTCACCCTTGGGCCTCTTCTCAAATGTCACCTTTGATGTAGAGCCCTCCCAGATCATCTCACACTCTTACAACTCTCACACTTATCTTGCTTTATTTTTCTTCATGTTCTTCCTTCCATTTAATTTTCCTTATTTTGCTGTCTACTTCCCCTGGAATGTCAATGCCATGAGGGTAAGGTTTTACATTCGCTGAATATTTACTTGTGTTGCCCAACACCAGCAGAGTGCCTGGCCCTTAGTAGGCACTCAAGTATTTGTTGAATGAATGAATAAGTGTATTATCAAATTTAAAAATATTTTTTACTGTCATGAAATGTACATGACATGAAGTTCTCCATCTTAACAACTTTTAGGTATTTGGTATATTCATCTTGTTGTGCAACCAATCTCTAAAATTCTTTTGACTGTGACAGTTTGAAACTGTATATTCATCAAATAACCCTCAAAAACCCCAGCATGGGCAACTACCATTTTACTTTCTGTCTTTAAGAATTTGTCTACTCTAAATACCTTGTACAAGTAGAATCATAACAGTATTTGTCTTTTTGTCACTGGCTTATTTCACTAAGCATTATGTCCTCAAGCTTCCATGTTGTATCACGTGTCAGGATTTCTTTGCTTTTTAAGGCTGAGTAATAATCCATTATATAGATCTACCACATTTTGTTTATCCATTCATCTGCCCATGGACAAAAGTGGTGTTGCTGGATCGTATGGTAACTCTATCTTTAATCTGGAGGAGCTGCCATACTGTTTTTCACAGCAGTTACACGATTTTACGTTTCCATCAACAGTGCCCAAGGACCTAATTTTCCCACATCCTTGCCAATATTTGTTATTTTCTGTGTTTTGATAGCAGCCCTCCTGATGGGGATGAGGTTGTATCTCCTTATATGGGTGATTTGCACTTCACTGATGAGTAATGATGCAGTCTTTTTCCATGGGTGCTAACATTTAGGTTCCTCTTCTCCTCAAGGCTTTGTGGCTTAACTGGCTATGCCATATAAACCTCCACTGTTTACATCTCTGCCTGCTCTACACTGTACACATTGTGGGACTTCATAACTTGGTGTTGGTCTTTTCTCAGTGGCCTTTGCTGGCTAGTGAAGAAGGCTACCCTTTCCCATTTGAGAATACACCAGAAACCGGTGAATTAAAGTCCATCCTTATCCTTTTCTCACTGACATCAATCTTTATGCTTCTATAAGCAATTATGTTAGAGCAGTTACAAGGGTAAACAATTAAATGTGCAAAGTAGGATGGGCATTGGAAAGACTTCCAGAGGCTCCCAGCAGACAATTTACTCCACAGAGTCACTCACATAATTACAACACAACACTTGCCAACAGAAATTTAACCCCAGAGGCAGGATTCTTTCCCCTCTGCCTCCATTGTTTTTCCCTCTTTAATCCTGTAACATCTACCTTTGAAGAATTTTTTGGAATCACTGACTTACTTTAACTGTACCTTGTCCATTTTATCCATACTAATTAGTAAAGCCCTCTTTAGAAAAATCTGGGACATGTTCACTTGTGCTTGTGGGAAACCTGTTGTGGATAAACAATTCATAAAGGAACCACCTGTCTCCAAGTTAATTTTTTCCCACTTAGCCTTGATGACTTCCTCTAAGAAATTTGAAGTGCTTCCTCCAAGAAATACTAATCTGTACGTATAAAATTCTAGAGTATCCCTCCTGGGAGGGTTCATTCCAGTGAACACTTGCTCTTTCTTTGTCACCAAAGCCTTGAGGTTTGCTGCAGTCAAGACCCAAGGTGATTATATTGCTGTAGGACAATAGAGATTTGCACATGCGTAAGCCTCGATGTCACCAGGTGACTGACTGCCCAGAAAGTAGAGAGTATAATCATCTTCCTGTATGCTTTCATTTTTTTCAAACTTTTTTTTTTCCATAGTGGGCACTGAATTCAGGGTCACTCTACCACTGAACTACATCCTCACCACACCAGTCAAAACCCAGTGTTCTCCTCATACCTCCTCTTTGCTTGTTGACTTAATTTTCCTATTAATCTCTGTTTATTAACCTCAAATAACTTTTTCACTTTTCATTCTGCTGTTAACAGGAAGCAGATAGTGTGTGTGTGTATATATATATATATATATATATATATATATATATATATATATGTGCTAAGCTTGTGTATCTAATTTTTTCACTTAACATTAGGAAGCAGATAGTACTCAAAGGAAGAAAAGATTTAAACATTTGAAGCATTTAAAAGCTTGAGGCTAGAAAACTCAGGGAAGGCTCCAGGGAAGAAGAAGCACTGGGCTGGACTTTAAAGGATGTGAGAAGATTCAGCTAGGGAAAGAGTTATTCAGATGGAGAATGAGAGGTACAGCGCTCATGCTTTGGGAAGAGGAGAGTTATCCACAGGGCTAGAAAAGACTGCAGAGAGGAAGAAGACTCGAAGCCATGGAGATTCATGAGTTTACAGCAAGTAGTCTGACTTGAAGTGAGAATCCCTGAGAACCCACTAAAGACTTCCTAGTAGCTCACTATAGTCCATTCAGGCTGCCACCACAGAATGCCAGGGACTGGGTGGCTTACTAGCAACAGACATGTATTTCTAGTCGTGCTGGAGCCTACGTATTTCAAAATCAATGTGCCTGTAAATTTGGAGTCTGGTGAGGGCCTGCTTCCTGGCTGAGGGATAGCTGTCTTCTTGCTGTCGCCTCACATGGTAGAGGGGGCAAGGGAAATCTCTGTGGCCTCCTTTTAGAAGGATGCTAACCCCATTCATGAGGGCTCTACTCTAGCAACCTGATCGCCTCCCAACAGTTGTACTTCCAAATATAATCACCTGGGGCATTAGGTTTCAACATATGAAGTGGGGGGCACGTTTATTCTATAACATAGGGAGGACATCATTTGCATCCATCACCTATTCTATTACATGCATATCTTCCCTAGAAAAACTTTATGTCCTTGGACAACAGTGTGCACACATTCATTCTTTTTCTTTCTCTCTGGTTCTTCTCTCTATCCCCTAGCATGTTACCTAGCACATTGGAATTCAATAAGAGTTCGATGACTAGATAAATAAGGTAGTAATCCAAGCATAAAGATAGAGTGAACATACACAATAAATGCTCCAGTTAGCACTTGAACATCGTAAGCCTTTACATTTCCCATCAAACCATCCAATCTCTGACTTATCTGGCCTCCTTTTTCTCACTCAGCTCACCAGTCCTGTGCATCAGATACTATGGATTGGAGGGGCCACCTGCAGGAATCAGAATGACAAATAAGCAAACTCTGACAGAAGCTGTAAAGAGTGCTCTAAGGGGATACCGCCTAACGTCATGTGGAAACAATAAAAAGAACAACTAGCTATGTACAGGGAATGACGCAAGTCACAGAGACCATTCATTCCATCTTACACAAGGAGCTGGAGGTATCCTATGTGGGATACACACTAAGCCAGGACCCCTATTCTAAAGAACTCTTAGTCTAATTAATAGTAAAATGACATCATTTACTAATCTACTACCATTATCTCATGGACCCTCACATAAAGCTTTTATGAAGACAAAGATACTGAGATTCAGAGAATACAGGGGACTTTTGTCCAGTTGGTGCTGAGATTGATTCCAAACTCTCCAAAACAGTAGAGAGAAAGCTGTACAAGGTACTATGAAAACTTTGAAAGAGATTAACTTGGAGAGAATCAGGGAAGACTTCTTGGAAGTGATGGTGTTTTCTAGAGGAGCTATTATTTCTACCTGTTATTTGCTATAATGAAAAAATTCTGGAATCTAGAGCTGGTATTATATTTTTCACCAATCCTGCTGTGAATTCGAAGAAGCGGAGAGGTGCAAATTTTCTGTCGCATTCCATTTGGCCACCTGAGGTTGCATGTAGAAATGATTTAGTGGTGACATTTCCAGAAGAGTTTTGTTTTTGTATTTTTTTTTTTTTTGTACCAGGAATCGAACTTGGGACCTTGCACTTGCCAGGCAGGAGCTTGTGCTGCTGAGCTATATCCCCAACCCTCCAGAAGAGTTTTGCCCCAACAAAAGTCTGGTGCCTAAGGCCTCTTCTCTCCTCACACAATGTCAAAAATGGTTGGGGCTCAAAGTTCACTACATTTTGTTACAGAAAACAAAATCAAGGTGCTGGGGAAAGACAGGCTTATCTCTTGCCTCACCCAAACACAGTTCAGCTAATATAAATCAATTTATTTGCAATGGATTTGAGATCAAGCATATGAGCCTTTACGTGTAAGAGGCAAGTTACAATACCCTTAGCCTGAATCATTAATGTCGTCATGACTCTTTCAAGCCTTCTTGCTAAGCCAAGCTTAACCAATGATGATTAGCTTCTCCTCTTTTCTCTCCTTAATCAAAGATTGTTTGGAGTCAACTGTGAATAATTCCTCAAGCTGTACCATTCAATCATTTGATTCAGCATCTGCTGGATTTGGGAGGAGGCTGCTGCTGGTTCCTAGGCCTGCTATTTTATCTGACTCCTTAGTAAATGATGAATAGGTTGAAAGCTTAGAAGGCTATTTTCTAATTTCTCAAGGGTCTCTTTACCACCTAATTTTCTTTTCATCAAATGTTATTTACTGAGTAACTCCAATCAACTGCTTTGGTATTGTAGCTTGCTGTAATTCTGGCAGATAATAAATGTCAGTATGTGGAGGGTAAAAGATCTGAGCCTCACATTTAATAATACTGTTTATTTGAAATTGGCTCTACTTTCATCAGACCAAGTCTCATAGGATGCAAAACCTTTGCTCAGCCTTCCTGATGAGATCTCTGGGGTCCTTGTTGGTCTCCCTAGGATTTTCTATATGTGCAGGAGATGAAAAGATTTCTAAGATCTAAGAAACAAAGAGATCTATTATTTATCTTGAAAATCATATTATATTTTGTGTCTTATAGGCCCTGTAGGCATGCTAATGAGCAGTCTATCAAAGACATAGGAACAAAGATATTAAATTAATGTGTCAAGTAGAGCCAGGTAGGAAAAAAATCATTCTACCTTGGAAGATAGGAAGATTAAAGTGGGATGTCACAGATGGGAAACGTGTGGAAGCCAAGCCACAGTGCCCCTTTCTACTCCATGGTAACCATTACATGTCAAATCAACCTTCCTTTCATGCTAAGTTCAGATGTAGCTCAGAATCCTTCTCAACGTAGTTCACTAAGAAGACACTACCCATCTAGACCTGCCATGCAGTGGGAAATTTGTTCTGATTGTTTAGCACATAGATTTATTTATTAATTGATTTTTAATAGTCATTAGGTTACCTGATTAAATTTGTTTGGGAATGAAAATGTTTACTATTTAATATCTATACACAGACTCAAGGAAGGGCAAGCCAGCAGCAGTACTGAACCTCCCTTGTTGTCACTCCAGTGTTATCACTGGAAGACAGACAACAGAAACACAGTGTTTGAGTGGCTTTTGGGCTAAAGGGACAAGTGTGTCAAGTGTGATGCCCTCATTGCAGCCCTACAAGTGGACGGTTAATCCTAGAAATTCAAACAAGCACCACTAGATGCATCTTCAAGGAATCGTACAAAAAGGAATGAAGCTTACCACAACAATAAAGAACTTCTCTTGGGAGGGAGGGACAGAGAGACAGATGGAGATGGAGATGGAGAGGCAGAGGCAGAGACAGAGACAGGCAGAGGGAGGGAGGGAGGGAGGGACAGAGACAGACAGAAAGGGAGAGGCAGAGGCAGGGAGTTAGGGAGGGGAAGAGAGAGAGAGAGACAGAGAGAGAGAGATTGTTTCTGCAGAGGAAAATTTTAGCCATCCCTAGTCCCTTAAGTAAGTTATATCCAAACACCAGGACAATTTATAGGACAGTCTAAGAGGCCGCCTTACAGACATACCCCTCCACACACACACTTTTGTGGTAGTGGAGACCGAAACTGAGTCTACATGCCCAGCCTTTTACAAAATTTCTGAATTTTCAGACAAGGTCTCCAAAGTTGCCAAGTTGCTCAGGTGAGGCTCAAACTTGAGAACCTCCTGCTTTAGCCTTCCAGAGTGCTGGGATTACAGGCATGTGCCACCATGCCTGGTACAAAGGCATGCCCTATTAAACAGCATATTAAAGGAATTAATAAAACAAGGGGGAGTTAGCCTGTCATTTCAGTATGGGTAGCTTCTCATGGCTCTTCTTGCACTGGGTTTTCTGGAACAGCTCAGTGATAATATTTCATCTTATTAGCTGCAGTTTTACATATTGTCAGCTGGTTTATTTCACTGATAGCTGTCTGGCCTCATTAACAGCAGGCTTCCCTCTGCTTTGAAGCTGTTGGTGGACAGCCTAGTGGGTTGGCTCTCCTGACCATTACTAGTGGTGTCCCTGCCCGGAACCCTCCAAGGCTTCCATAAACCCTGACTCCCATTTCAAATCATTCCTACCTGGAATACAAACAATTGTTTCTGTTTTCTTGTCTGAACTGGAGGCAAACAAGAGATACCATACTGCATTTTATAATTTTAAAAATGCATATTTAGGGGCCGGTGACATGGCTCAGCGGCATAAGCGCCTTCCTGGCAAGCGCGAGGGCCCGAGTTCGACTCCCAGTACCCACATACGAAAAAAGGGCCGGTGATATTGCTCAGTGGCATGGGTGCCTGCTGGCACGTGAGATCCTGAGGTCGACCCCTGGTACCCAAAAAAAAAAAATGCATATTTAAAGAAATTATTCTGAGCTCTAAATATGGTAGCTCTTTATCCACATGTTCGTGTCTCGAACCACGCCTTAAGTAGGAGACTGCACGCTAGCTCTACATTATCTCATGCTGAGCCCTGGTTGTTTCACTCCTGCCATGTCCTCATAAGAAGGCTTTTAGCTCAGAGTTGAACCAAGTACTAGATAAAATTGCTATTTCCCTTCTGAATTCGTGGTTTTCAAAATTTATGAACATCCAATTGAGAGAAGACCACAATTTATTTCAAACTAGAGCTAGAAAATTCTTGTTACTCAAGTTGACAATATCAAATATCATCCTCATGGTTTCACTCTGTATTCTGGGTTTCTTGTATTTGCAAAAATTGTGCCAGCTTGTCTACTGTCAACATGGCCTATCCACCAGTCCTTTTCAATCTCCTCTATTTTGCAGAGGAGGGATTAGGGACTACACATGTCTCTGAGGGTACTGCCCTGGGTAGCTCTGGATTGGAGCTGGAAAATGAGAAGCACATGCGTGAGATCCGGAAGATATAGGAGAAGAGCAGGCCTTTATCCGCTTGAAGTGATGGTAACCAGATGCGTGGGCAGGGTTATTTCACAGTAAATTCCTGACTACCGACAGAAAGAGCTGGTGAGAATTTCCCAGGGACTACTGGGAACTGCAGAAGGCTCTGAATGAGCTCAAAGAACCACCTGCTTCAAAGCTTTTGCCTTGAAGTCTCTGTGGACTATCCCCACCCTCTATTCCCCCAGAGCTTCTAACATTTGTATAAACTCCTAGTTTTTATCACACATGAAATACAGAGCAGTGTCTCTTTCTCTGTCTGAACTTTGCTTAATATAACAAAAGAATAAATAAATGCCCAGAATGTATATAACAGCGTTATTCTGGGTTAGTCACCATAGTTTGAAAGCAATTGACATACATGCCTTTGCTGCTGACCAAGTAGTTATGAGTTATATAACTACTCACTTGCCATTGGATAAGACCCTGTGAGTAGTTCTGGCCATTGGGTCATTTGTAAGCAAAACGGATAATTTTAGGAACACAGCATTTGTGAGCTTCTTGTGCTACCTCCACACTCCTTCACCATCCGCAGAGATTTTGCATTTCAATGGCATGGCTACAAGAACGTAGGGCTCTGTGAGCCTGCTCTGTGTGTCCTGGAGTAGAGCCAGCTTGTAGATCTCTGCTGAATGTGTAACACGAATGAAAATCAATCCTTCATTCTGTGACAGCTGCTGAAATGCTGGTTAAGTTTGCTTCCACATCTGATCCTAGCCCAACGTGATGGATGATTTTGGAGGTAAACAGCCTATTTTAAAATAAAATTTGAAACTATGAATGTACCTTTTAAATGAAATGTACTATATTACTATCATTTTGTGGTTGTGGTGAGTGAACTGGGGGAGTGCTGAGCTACATCCCTACCCCTTTTTATTTTATTTGAGACAGGATCTTGTTAAGTCCCGCAGGCTGGGCTTGAACTTTCAGTCCTCCTCCTCCTGAGTAGCTGGGATTACAGGTGTGCGGCATCACACCGGCTATGTACTATATTATTAATAAAAGAACCTTGCTGAGTTCTTATCAAATCCACACAAACGTAAGATAAAAAAAGAGTAAAAATAATCAGTAGTGTGTGCCCATATGTATACATTCATATATATATATATATATATATATATATATATACACACACACATACAGCACTCATTCAGTTTTTAAGAACTACAAGATGGATAATTGATAAATGGACAGAAGACAGAAAAATGTAATTTATTCAGTGAAAATACAAATTCCTAACAAAAAAGAGTAAGTATTCTCTTTTACTACTAATAAATATGCAAAATGAAATAAACTAACACTTTGAAGTTATGAAATCAGCTAAATTATTCATTTTAAAGGGATACTACTTCAAGTTAGTTGGGTTATAAGAAAACTTGTTTACCTATATTTGGGGGGATAGCAATATGAATGCATGTTTTTGGGAAGAAATTTTAAAAAAGGGTGACATATAAATGGCTATAACCTTTGTACTCATAATTCTACTCTAAGAATAATTGAAAATTGGAGGAAAGCTATATATATGAGCAAATTTGTTGCCAAGATTGTATGTAATAATTTAAGAATGGAAATAACAATTAATTTAGATAATTAGGCTTGTTAACATTGTTTGGTGTTACATAGCTATTAAGAAGATAATAAAAAGTAGGTTCTCAAGCATGGATGTGTATCAAAATCACTTGGAGAGCTTATAAGAATGTGATTGCTGAGGCCCAATCTGAATTTCTGCTTCTGCAAGTCTTGGGTGGGAGCTGAGATTTACATTTCTAGTAAGTTTCCCAGTGAGTTAGTCCAAGCATCATAATCTCATGGCCCTTGGTATAAGGTTTCAAAATATAAGTTCATATTTGTGATACGCTGCTAAGTGGGGAAAAAGAAACATTGAAATCATGCATCAGGATGTGCCTTCTTAAAAATGCAAAGAGAGCTTTCAGTAAAATCACGGGTAAGAGCAGAGGATGAGGAGCCCACCAACCTCACTGGAGTTCTAGCTATGGGCACTGTGGGCCTGATGCTCTGCTCCTACAAATTCTTCAAGTTCTAAAAATCCTTGATATCAGGAAAAGGAAAAGGGGCTGGCAAAAGTCATTAAAAAATTAGTAAGTAATTAAGCTTCTAAAACATTAGAATGACTTGTTAGTTAATTGAAAAGGCAGCTTTTAATTAAATGTAAAGGAAACAAATCCAAACTGTGTAAGTACAATGATGACACACCCTGGTTTAGACTGAGTTTTTACCAGTTTTTACTGCAAGAGCTGTCAGTAGTGTCCTCTTCACTCAAAAGTGTTCTAGTTTGGATGATAAGAATAGGGATAAGAAGAGAGCTGCCAGATAAAAAACAAAACACTAAGTACTCCATGGAACATGTGGTCATTTATCTGAAGTTCAGTTTTAATAGGGAGTCCTATATGTGTCGTCTGCTAAACCTATGTCCCTGCCGATCATTGTCATTATTCCTCCTCCAGTCTCACTGTTCTTCACAGGCTTTGAACATCCATGCTCTTTCCTTCCTCTGGGCTATGGCACCTGATCTTGGATTCTTCTGGATCACTCATCTTTATTAAGCTGACTTCTGATCAATCACATCTCAAGCAGATGTCAGTTCAGAAAGATATTTCCCGTTCACCCCAGCAAAAGAAGCCCTGTACCCTTCTCTCTTGTGCTATCTAAAATACAGCATCACCATCACCCCGTGGTTGTTTTTCTCCCTGATTCAGTTAGGTATTCCACGAGATCAAGGGACCTTGCCTCTCTTAGTCACTGCTGGGCTGGTATATTTATGATTAGGACGTCTTTAGAACATAGGTCATACTTCACAATTGTTGAATGCCAGATAGGTGTATACATGCGTATGAGTTCCTTGCCTCAGGAGTAGACACACAGAACTTTTTCCTAGAAAGAGGGTCATATTTCTTTAGAAGACCTTAACCTTGAATGTGATCTACTTTCTAATGGGTAACAGTTGTGCATATGGTAATGGTTTCATAAACTATGTTAATCAAGGAGTCACAAAAATCACTTAATCTAGGAGGTTTCCTCAACCACCACCAAATACTGATTATATTTACATAGAAATTGACTCATTATCATGTAGCTGATAAACACTGTTGGAGGGAGATCCTAGAAATATAGTTTCCAGGGAGAATCTCCAACCCTAACAACTGAGAAGAAATAATCTTTAAAAGGCTGCCACACATAAAGTGACATTCCTGTGTCGTCATATCCTTTCCCTAGAACAGGAGCAAAAATGAATAAAGTTAATAAAAAATAATATTACCATATTTAAAAAAATTAAAATATGTTCCAATATCTGATGACAGATGTTGTGACAAGAAAGACCTAAAGTTTCTAAAAATTCACTTTGGGTGCTACATTGTTAAACATAGATTAAGCAGATGAAGAATAAACAAATGATTCCAATTTGATTTGTTAAGAATCATCCCTTCAGTGAGGGTGTGCACATAAAGTAAATGAAGTTTTGCTTTCTGACCCACAAATTTATTTATTTATTTTTTATTTATTTATTTTTTTGTGGATACCGGAAGTCGAACTCAGGACTTCGCGCTTATGCAGGCACTTATGCCACTGAGCTATCTCACCGGCCCAACCCCGCAAATTTAAACAAAAGGTACCAAATGTATATTTAAACCTCCATTCACCATATTTTCAGTATGGTTTGTATTCTTGTATTTTATTTTAAAAGAATCCTCCTCTTCATTGATGTCATAGATCATTCTATGGGGTATAAACAGCTCCAGGTGAATCTGGGCTTTTTATCAACCTCCTGTTGAAGCTATGACCGAGGCTGCCATATACCAGCACCATGTACCAGAAAGGAGGCTTCCCAGCCCTGGTCCACATTCAGAGCACAGACATTAAAGAGGAGAAGTGTGGCATGCAATCTCAGTTTACTTCTGCACTGATCTCACAGTAGGGCTAATTCTCTAGCCCTCTCCTGTTCTAGAGAGCATTTTGTGTTGGGGAGCTAACCTAGTTCCCATAATGCAAAATTGGAAGTGTTATCTGATAAAATTTTATGACCTAAGCAAGATCAATATAGTGATTGTTTTTCCCCTTTTTTGATTTACCTCTCAATTTTACTCAGATACATTTGAAATTAAAATTTAAAATGATGACTTGAGCCATAATGCGTTCATTATGAATAATTAGCTCACAGTTATATAAAGAGGGTTTCTATAAGATGTGACTCCAGTTACATTAAAAATCACAAAGATAAAAGTTTTAAAATAATGTACAGTATTTAAGACAAATCAAACATTGTTCAGAGGTGAGCAGGAAAACCATGCTGTGACTTAACACACTGTTCTTCTATTTCATTTTGTACTCTGGGACAATCACTTGTTAACTCAAGTAGACCTTCAGATGGAGAACAGCATCTGAGGGTCTGAGAGGATCTTCATTTGGCTCTGGAAATTGGAAGATATTTTTATTTCTTCACTTCCTCATCAAGGCAAACTTTTAGCTGAAATTGTTGGCAGTGACAACGTGCACTTTTAGGACAGAGATTGTATCTTCTTCATTTTTATTTTCAAACTGTTCAATATGTATTTAAATCAAATACAAGAAAAATATTCTGCTTGTTCTCACAAGCAATCGTGTATCTGGGCTCTATTTAATCTGGCTGGGGATGGGATATCAAGCAGACAGTTTTAGATAGACGGGTAGATGGGGAAAGACCAGGTAGGAGCTGTGGCAGATTCAGCTGGGAAACAAACTATCTTACAGTTTTATAGAAATCCAAGACCCATATCCGAGGATGTACTTGACATTAAAACATTAGTTATATTAGAACACAATGGAGGGGCCCGGGATACAGCTCAGCGGCACAGTGCCTGCCCGGCAAGCGCGAGGTCATGAGTTGAATTCCCCGTACCAAAAAAAAAAAAAAAAAAAAAAAAAAAAGAACATAATGAAAAGTAATCAGGAGGAACATTTCTTCATATCTGTTTTTGAAACTTATCTAGATGTATAGAAGGCCAATTTAATGAAAAATAGCAAAGATTACAGATATATTTGGATCCAATGTTACCCATAATAAATTTTGGTTTCATTTTTATTTTGAGAGTATCTCGAACTTACAAAAGAGTTACAAGTATACACAGTACAAAGAACTTTTGTCTTAAACCATTTGAAGGTCTTTATATGGCAGCACAACACATTTAATACTTCTGGAACATTTTTGTTTGAATTATGATGGATATATGCCTTCCATTCTTATAGAGAACCTTATAATGTATGTCTTGGAAGAAATATCTTTGGGTATGTCCCATCATATTTGCAATTTAAAAAAAAACTGTTAAGTCTCAAACTCAAATAGTTCAAGTAAACAAGAGTATGAGACACAGGCTACTTAAAAAGACTATGTCTTAACCGGGAATCCATTTTACTATAAAATATAGGGTTTAAAAGAACAGAAATCAGAGCTAAGTGTAATCCCAGATATTTAGGAGACTGAAGAATAGAGGATCCCAAGTTTGAGGCCAGTCTGGACAACTTTGAGAGACCCTGTCTCAAAATAAAATTTTAAAAAGGGCCGGGGAAGTAGCTCAGCAGTAAAGTGTTTTGTTTTGTTTTGTTT
The DNA here is from genome assembly GCA_028451465.1 of Erethizon dorsatum. Taxonomy (NCBI): domain Eukaryota; kingdom Metazoa; phylum Chordata; class Mammalia; order Rodentia; family Erethizontidae; genus Erethizon; species Erethizon dorsatum. The sequence continues at coordinate 45,654,497 of CM051825.1, forward strand.
TTTATTTTTGTGGGTTTTTTTTGTCTGCCCAAGGCCCTGGGTTCAATGCTTAGTTCTACATAAACAAAACAAAAAACAACATAATCAAGTCATTTTGTCCAAATATTAGATTCTACGTAACTCCCTTTTTATATCAGATGGAGGAATGTAAGAAGAAAGTCCAAACAATTTACTAGCAAACCCAGTACTAGCACCCCTGAGTCCAGACATGGTCCACACAGGAACGAACAGTACAGGAGCAAAGTCCCAAACTACTGGAGGCAGCCCTTTCCCTGTCTCTCCTGTTCCCAGGTTCACCTGGCCTGCATTTACATTCCCAGAGGCAATTAAATTCCACCATCAGCAGTTTACTCCTTGACACATGTGGGACCCTGGTGTTGAAAGCCAGTTAAACTTTCTGCTTCTGCTGTATTTGTCTTCCAGCACTAAATCAATGACTTTGCTTTCAACACTTAATTATTGTTATCATCCCCAAATACATCACTTTTAATGAAAGACAAGATCAATAAGGAAGAGGGAGATCGATAAAGATAAAACTGAAAATAGGACCTGAAAAATTTAATAACCTGTGGGTGAGGTGGGGTAGGGGAAGAAAACAGGTAAAAGTGGCTCAAAAGGACAAATTACCTTACAAGAATTGAGAGAAAATGTCACCAGGGTTCAGGTGACACAACAGATAAATGGGGGCTTAGGGAGGTGTATGAATTCCCCAGGTAAGATTTGGAATAAGAAAAACATGGATAAATCAGGAGGAAAAGAAAAAGAAAAATCACTGGTTTATTTTCCTTCTCTATCTTAAAAATTTCATCAAGGTGCCAAGTTATTTCCCACTTAATCTTCTTAAATATTAGACTGAGCCATTCTATTTGGATTGCATTAATTAACCATTATTTTAAATTAGTGTTCATCATATGCTTGGCACAGCTTAAATACAGAGTGAAAAATAACACAGGAATAAAACACAAGAAACATCTTCACAAGGAAGATACCTATCAAAATAAAATTATTTAACAAATTAAATTAATATAGTCTTCAACTTATGAAAAAGGGCATATGACAATATTTAAGTGTTTCATATGTGTATGACGCAGACCCTTTATAGATTGTACTATAAAAATAACCTGGAAGAATTTTAAAATAAATTTTCACAACACGAAAATATAACAACTTGAGTTTCTGATGATTCTTTTTTTTTTTTTTTTCTTTGTGGGTACTAGGGGTCGACCTCAGGACCTTGCATGCCAGCAGGCGCCCATGCCGCTGAGCGATATCACCGGCCCTTTCTTTCGTATGTGGGTTCCGGGAGTCGAACTTGGGCCCTCATGCTCGCCAGGCAGGTGCTTACGCCACTGAGCCATCTCACCGGCCCTTGATGATTCTTAAGGTGGTAACAGCCTCGGGGGCCTGCACTGTTCCTTGTGCTCCCTGCCCTATAAATAGTTCCTTTACTGAAGCGTCCACACATTAACCCAATTCCAGTGTGCCACCAGTTCCTGCTGGGTGCCTTGCCATACAGAGAGTGAATATGGAATGTTCTTTCAGGGCACATGACTGTAAAGGGAAACACAGTGGTAGGTATAAGTAAAGGAAGGGGCAGGGTGAAGTCATCCTTTTATCCTTCCCATCTCTTGGAACATGTGTGCATCCTATCATGTAACTTAGAATGCAAAAAATAAATCCATATTTTAAAAAATATCTTGCAATGACATTTGGTTCTAGCTTTACTTGTCAAGATTACTCTCTGGAGCTACTATGATCTTGGAAGAGCCAGGAGCACAGACCAACCCCAATCTTCTGGCTCTGGCCATTTCTAAGGCAGTTGCTCCTTTCCCAGAGCAGCACGAACCTTTTGGAAACAGGCATCCTTGTTTCCTAGCTCAGCAAGGGGACTTTGCTGAGGCTCTCAAGGCCTCAGAGACTCATTCCACGGGTACAGAGTGCCTCAGGTTACCCCCACATGCAAGCCTGGAGCCTCCTTCCCCTTTCTAGTAGTCCAAATTGATTTCTTCCTGTCTCTGGCCCTGACAACCAAAATGGATTTTCAATAGATTCCACAAGGACTGGAAGAATATGCAGTATTTTCTTCTAGTCCATCTTCCAGGATGTTCCAAGAAATCCAATTCTAGTCAGAGATGAGATCCAATTCCAGTCGGATCTGCCACCTCATTGCCTTTCTATTAACTTCCAGATAAAACAGAGGATGAAACAGAAGACCCTCAAAATCCTGTCCCCAGCTTATCTTTCCTGCTTTACCTTAGGTCAATAATCTGTTCATAGACCAAATTCATGGAGCTACTGATCATTCCCGAAAACCCAAGTAATAGAAGAGGCTAATGTTAATGAACATCTATGATGTATCTCTCACCAGGCTCCCAGTTTGGTATATGATCTCATTTAATCCATACAGTCCAGAAGGAGAATGAGGCTCAAGGTTTAAGAGTTGATAATTGCTAGGGATGGAGCAGAGCTGGGCCCAGTCTTTTGGATAAAGCAGGACTTCCCTAGCTCAAGGTTACCACTGATGAAGAACTCCCAACCTGAATGATCTTTCCCCCCTTCACCAAGAAGCCCTTGGCTTCCTTAAAGCAAAACCTGGAGTTTCGCCTCCCATGAAGTCTTCCATGGCTACAGAAAGATCTGTCCCTTTTTCTCCTCGGACACCACAGCACTTTCAAGGCCTCCTTGTCACAGGCCGTATCACCAGGCCTTCTCCTTTCCCGCATCTGTGTCAATATATAATTACACACTTTTCAGATGAAATACGAATAGCAAATAAATATGTGAAAAAATGTTAAACATCATTGGTCATTCGAGAGATGCAAATTAAAACAACACTGAGATACCATCTCACCCCAGAAAGAATGTGGCTATCATCAAGAAATCAACCAATAACAAATGCTGGTGGGGCTGTGGGAAAAAGGAACACTTCTCCACTGTTGGTGGGAGTGTCGACTGGTGCAACCACTATGGAAATCAGTGTGAAGATTCCTCAAAAAACTAGGATTAGAGGTCCCATTCGACCCAGGTATTCCCCTGCTGGGTATTTTCCCAGAAGAATTAAAAACATCATACTACAGCGACATATGTGCACCCATGTTTATAGCAGCACAATTTGTAATAGCTAAATCTTGAAAACAACCCAAATGCCCATCAACCGAGGAATGGATAAAAAAGATGTGGTATTTTTATACAATGGAGTACTACTCAGCTATAAAGAAGGATAAACTTGAGACATTTATAGGTAAATGGATGCAATTTGAGACCATACTGATAAGTGAAATAAATCAGACTTGCACGTGTAAACATCACATTGTCTCCCTTGTGTAAGAAGCTGAAAGAGTAAATAAGATCCAAAATGTACAATAGATATTGTGAAATGGGAAGAAACTGTTCAAAAGGAAAGAGAAACTGGGATGGGGGAAAGGAGAAAAGAAGGAAGAGAAAAGAAAAAAAAAATATATATATACATACACACAAGATAGTTAAGATAGTTATACTACTAATTGCTATCAGTTCATTGAAAAGAAAGGTTTGTGCCTATATTGTTTGATCAATTTTTCATGCCTGTATCTTGTAATATGAGTAACTACTTTGAAGATAACAATATGCAATGTACTAACCATTGTTAATCTCCTACAATCTTGTTTTGAAATTTTGTACCCTTGTTTTTATTGTATTTTTTCTCTTTAAAATTAATATATATATATAATTACTAATTGCAAGGCATTTTTTTTTTAGAATAATGACCAAAGATGTATTATTCATCTTTGATCTGAGCTCTTGCAGAGCCTGGTAAATATAAGATGTTCTAACCAATAGTTGATAAACAAAGAAAAGATAGAAAAATGAATTTGAGAACTATAGACTGTTTTACCACCATCTTTAACTATATTAGGAATGAAAAAAATGTATGCTGTGTTTGGGAGGGAAGTTTCTAACTTTATCCTATCTAAACATGACAAATAATAAGATTTTTCAAACATGCATGATATTGGGAATAAAAGATTTATTAAAATGTCAGAGAAAAACAACCTTTAATTACAACATTACTTTCAAACAGTGCATCATGTCATATTATTCTGTATGAAATACAAATTAAATTTCCCCAAAATTTACCAAGAATATAGAATTCTCTTATTGTGAGCTTGGCAGCAGTGATTAATTAATTTTTTTATACATATAAAAGAAAAAGGATAATGTAAACATGACAAATTTTGAAAACAGAGACTAAAAGAAAAAAACACTTAAGATCAAAGATGAGGGCCGGTGAGATGGCTCAGCTGCATAAGCGCCTGCCTTGCAAGCGCAAGGGCCCGAGTTCGACTCCCGGAACCCACATATGAAAAAGGGGTCAGTGATATCGCTCAGCGGCACGGTGCCTGTTGGTGCGCGAGGTCCTGAGGTCGACCCCCCGGTACCCACAAAAAAAAAAAGATCAAAGGTGAATTCTCCAGGACTCTAAAGCTCTAAAGAAATTCTTAAAAGTGGATGTTAGTGGCTATATAATGTCTTAATGTAATTAAGATTAATAAAGGTTAATAGAAAGGAACACAATTGGTGTCTAAATTGTTATTTGCAGTATTCTAATCTAGAATTAAAAAGGAAATAAAATATTTTAACAGATGTGCATTAGAAATTTGAAGTGTACAGCATTAGTAAAATCTTAAGAGACATGGAATAAAATGACCTCTTTCTGTGAACCAGCTTTAACAAAATTCCTCAGTTTACTCTGTGTACATTTGTGTGAAATACTACAGCACCAAGAAGCTAAAATCAAGACACTGAAATGGTAATTATTACAAGGGTGTACTATTCAAAATTTGGTACTCTGTGTTTGCACTGATTAAGCATGAAATAGAAATGAACAATTCTCAGAAAAGACAGAACTGTTAATTTCAGAAGTTGATGGACATGGGCCGGTGACATAGCTCAGCGGCATAAGCGCCTGCCTGGCAAGTGCGAGGTCCTGAGTTCAACTCCCATTACCCGCATATTAAAAAAACAAAAAACAGAAGTTGATGGACAGTCATCTGGTAGTTAGAAAAGCAAGATCTGTTCATGAAAGAACTTCAAAGTGATCACTTGTAAATTTATTTTGCACTTAATTAATCTGTAACATTCCAGGAGGATCATTTTAATCTTGCATATATCTAATCAGTTCATTTAACGTTTTTTCTTCTTGAAAGCAATCCAGTGCAAAATAGGCAAAACCAAGGCCCTGAGCTAATTACCATAAAATGAATGAGCTCTGAATCCATTAAAGAAGATGTGAAAGTGTTTTATACAAAATGAGTTCAAGAACCTTAGTCTAAGGGACACAGTTTGTGACTCTAAGGCATTGGCATATGTGCGATGATTTTAAAATAAATACTTGCAGGGTAGCAAGTAACCTTCTCCAGTTGCTGATTTTGTTCACTAAGACTAAGCTGGAGACTTGGTTCTTCCAGAGTAATGCAAACAAAACTATGACCCTGCCTTAGTGCTCTATGTTGAGAAGATATGGTATCACAAATTATTTTATTAAGAGTTCACTTAATGGAGTTCAAATATCTTCTTTGTAAACCTTTTGAATAGGAAATAATGCAACACATTTTGCTATTTTAGCTTTTTTTTTTTTTTTTTTTTTTTTTTGTGGGTACCGGGGGTCGACCTCAGGACCTCGTGCGCCAGCAGGCGCCCGTGCCGCTGAGCGATATCACCGGCCCCTTTTTCGTATGTGGGATCCGGGAGTCAAACTCGGGCCCTCGCGCTTGCCAGGCAGGCGCGTACGCCGCTGAGCCATCTCACCGGCCCATATTTTAGCTTTTAAAATAAAGCTAAAGTAAGCTATAATGAAGACAATGATTTTAAATGCTAGTCACATATTCTATTCATTATGTTCTGTATAATCGGTTTTGAATTTAACACCAAACTTCTGCAATCATTCTTTTCAATAGACTAAAAATAAGTTTTAAAATGGGTGCAGTGGAACATGCCTGTAATCCCCAGGAGACTGGGGCAGGAAGAGGGCAAGTTCAAGGCCAGCCTGGACAATTTAGGAAAACCTCTGTCTCAAAATAAAAAATAAAAAGGGGTCGGGGTGTAATTTAGTGGGAGGTGCTATGTCAATCCCCAGTATTGGAAAAAAAAATGTTTCGAAATATAGGAAGTGAAATAATTTTTTTTTTTTTTGTGGGTACTGGGGGTCAAACTCAGGACCTTGCGCTTGCCAGGCAGGCGCTTATGCCTCTGAGCTATCTCACAGCCCCGTGAAATAAATTTTTATGCTTATTTCCACTGCTAATTCATTGTTTATTTAATTACTACTTTACGAACACTGGCTCAGGATTCAGGAAGGTGTTAGGGCAGAAAGAGGCAGTCAACAAGATATATCCAATCTTGGCTCTCATGGAGTTTATATTCTAATGGGAAACACAGATGAGAAACAATATTTGCATAAAGATATATTTCTTGGATACCGGTAGTAAATAGAAAGTTCTCAAGCTTTCAAGCCAGGCAGACCTGAAATAAAATCCTGCCTAAAGTAGGGATTATAATACCTACCATAGAGAATTTATCAGTGGGTATCTAGTATAATGTCTGAAAAGGCCTGACAATAAGTATTCAAATCCTCCCATGTTTCTCCCTTGTTTACATTCCTTCTTTCTTATTTTCTATTCATATGAAACTGGATAACAAAAATTTAGCAGTAAAAATTCTTTTCTTCTATTAAATTTAATAAGTTATTTAATAAAAAATTACTTCAAAACAAAAGCTAAAATAATTTTCTTAGTTAATGAAAGTTATGTGTCTTGAAATTAAGTGCATATTAAATTTTGTTATCAAGTTCCTAGTCTGTGCTCAGTGTTCATCCAATTTCCCTATAAAGAAATCCTAAAAAACGAATTCCCTTAGGGACAACTAGATTTTATATTCAAAACAACAAAACCCACTGAAAACAAAGAATAAACTACATATGCTCTGAGCTATTTCCTCTTAGGTATTAGAAAACCAAGTAAAGAATTAAAAATTTATTAACATTTATTATAATCAATATAAATGTGAACAAAGAATGCAATCATCAGAAGTTTATAAGAATTTTTTTTGCTTACTAGGGTTGTTAAGTAAAATGAAATATTAATCTTTGTTAGAAAGATTTACACATACTAGAATTTCCCTAGATTTTAACTATGTTTTTAAGAAATTAAATAGAAGACATAGTCTTGCAGGTGACATTATGAACAATGACAACACTATTCCTTACATTTCTTCAGGTATTAATGATACTTATCTTAACCCTGTGGAATTAATTCTGAGCATTTTAGTTTATTACAATTCATTTTAATATGACCTTCTTTAGCAGAAGGCTTAGAATTTTGCTTATAATCTAAAATTCCAACGAGAAGAGAATCCAACGACATTTTCTTCTTGTGATGTAAAGAAAGAAAACAGACGTCATACTTTCAGAATCATGCCATCTTAGAGCAAGAAGGAAACTTAAAAACTTATGTAGACCAATTTCCTTATTATGATGATGATAAAACTTAGGAGGTTTAAGTTACTATTTGGAGATAGCATTGTAATCTATGGTCCAGAGGAGTGGCTGGTAGGGGTGGGGAGTCGCTGGGTGGGCAGGGGTCCACATGCATGTGTACAATCCAGTGTTTCCCTATTCCATCTGCTTACCAAGTGCAAATGAAGCACTCAAGAACATCAGCTTTACTGAGGGTGGATGGGAGGGGCAATTTTACTACTTACTTCAATGTGATTTTGAATCTACATTTTAGGGTTCACACCTGTGTTTCAACCGTCCATGAAAACCTTTTATTTGTTTATTCTATATCTTTTAAACTATTTTAAAAATAACAAAATAACCCCACAAACCCATTGAAGATATTATATCTCAAATTTTAACACATCGGAGACTTCCAAAACATAAATCTTTGTCACTAAGTTAACTTGCTTTCCTGCAGCCCTTAGATCAAAGAAGGAATCACAAGACAAGTGACAATAGGGACCAAGGACATACTGTGCAGACTGAAGGCAGTGAAGAATTCAGTGAAGGGGAGCACCCAGTTCCATCTAATCCAGGCAATGTATTTCTGCCTAAGCAAATATGGGCCCATTGGTACAAGTCTCAGTAATTTCCAGTGAAGAATAGAGTTCTGTCTCATTATGAAATCATGAAAATAGAAAAAAAAAGCTAGTTCAGGATCCAACCTGTGACTGGTTTCATTACAAGCTGCTCTAATGACCTGTGAATATGAACCACAAAGTGAAAAAAGGAAAATCAAATGAAAGTGGAATTACACTGTTTTTAAAGGTTGGCAAGTAACAGAATGTATAAAAAGAGAACTGAACAAAGTAAAATTTCATTCAAATAAGGAATATCAGCTTGACTACCTCTAGAAAAAAATCCCTTTTGTTCAATTTAAAACTATCCTAGAATTCCAAGGAGCTTGTTAAAACACACAAGCAACAAAACAACAAAACCTGCTATCATGTGGAGCCACTATTCTTTTTCTTACTCTTTCAGCAAAAATTTATAATTTTATGTTTTTCAGTGTTGGGTTTTTTTAAAAAATGTAATGTTACGCATGTATTTGCATTTTGTTGTCATGGTTTCAGCCTCCTTTGGAGGGCAGACTGGCTTCTTCGCTACTATTCCTCTTATCTGAAATTGACATTTGCTTCTTCATTATTAGGTACAGACTAAACATTTCTGGCAGAGATCTGACATTGGTGACACTGCCCTTCTGAGATCATCCCAGCAGGACACAATATGTTCACCAATTTCATTACCCAGAATAGGTTTTTATCACTTGGTTTTGCAGCACCCACCAAAGTTCTCCATTATAATCTCTATTTTCATTACAATTTGTAGTCAGTAATTGACTGTAATCCCTTGGAGCCATTTTTCCCTTTAGCGAGTTAGCATAGATTATGGATGTGGTTATGAAACAGAAAAAATAACTACTTAAGGATCCAACCTGTGACTGGCTCCATTATCACCTGATCTAATTAATGGTGTTTACTAACCACAAGGCAAAAAAAAAGAAAAGTCATGTGAAGGTGGAGCAGCCAGACAGAAAGTCCTGGATCTGAATGTAACCATCATTGCCATCTGCAAGAACCTAACACAGACATGCTTTCATCTCCATCTCTCTAATCGAGAACACCAGCACCACCTCATGGGACTGAACGCAAATGGAATGAGACAAGGTAAGTGTGAACTGTGGCAGGTGCCATGGAGTAGTAAGCTTTTGTCGTCACGACCATCATCATCATCATTAGCACCGTTACTCATTTTGGGGCTTTTTCTTTAAGGCTACACTGCAAATTGGGTCAATGCACTATAATCCCATATAGTAAACAGATGAATACATTTAAATGAAAAGCCAAAAAAATCCCAAACAAATTCATACATAAAATGATAGTATTTAATAAAATATAACTATAGGGAGAGAAAATATAGGATGAGATTTCTTCTGATCTGCAAGAATTGAATATTGTTTCTAGGTCTGGTCACTGATGTAGTAATTAGCATAAACTGCCCAATTTTTTCTTGACTCTGTGATTGGTCTTTTGCCTATTATAATCTGTAATAGTACCATTTTAAGATTAACTTTTCTGGAGGAATTCGATGTGATTTAAAATTCTTTAACATCATGGTTTAATCATTTCAGAACTTTTTCTCCCCCTACCAAACAATAAATAGGCCATCTGTTTCAACAAAGTCATCAATAAAATGCTGTTAACATCAGAAGATCCATAGCCCACCAGGGTTTTTGTTTCACTAGCTTTCAAAGTCACACCAAGCCACTACCCAGCACAGGACAGCAACAGAAAGCACTACTGTAGTTATCTGAGTTTGGAGTCAACACAGGAAAATGAGTTGAAAGTTCCAAAGATAATTTCTTTTACAGTTTAAGCTTGTGTATGAAAGCTTGCATATATTTAAAATATATATATATATAACTCACAGGAATCCTCCTGCCTCAGCCTCCCGAGGACTGGGATCACAGGCATGTGCCACCACACCTGGCCTTTATATTATTAATAGTATTATAACTGTATCATTTAAAAATGGTTATCTAGGGCCGGTGAGATGGCTCAGCGGCATAAGCGCCTGCCTGGCAAGCGCGAGGGACTGAGTTAGACTCCCAGAACCCACATACGAAAAAAAGGGCCAGTGATATCGCTCAGTGGCACGGGTCCCTGCTGGCACGCAAGGTCCTGAGGTCAACCCCTGGTACCCACAAAAAAAAAATGGTTATCCGAAAAATGGATTGAAAAGGTAGGAATTTATACGTTTTTGTTGATTATGTTAGGTTCCAACATATGTGTAACATTTTTAGGGTGCGCTTCCTAAATAGACATACACGCACAACTTTGGTCGCTATTGTAAGTATGTTAGAAAGCTTTTCCTTTGCCAACTCTCCACGTTCAAGGACCCGAGGCTCCAGAGACTTGAACACTACCCACAATCCTTAGAAGCTTGCAATAAGAGGAAAAGGGGACACTGGGGCTTTTCCTTATCTGTAAATAAGAGCGTTGGCTATTTAGAGTCTCCTTATTTTCCCAAGGAAGTTCTGAGGAACAGAGTAATTGCCCTTTCCCTCAAAATGTTCACCAACTGTGATGTCTGAAACTGAAAGTCACAGTTCAAAAACTGTCCTGGAGCTTTCAGACTTCACTTTTGTCCAACCCGCCCGTATAAAAAGAGCAATTCCTGAGAAGCAGACAACAGGAACCACAGAAGAAGGAAAGCTGCATGCATTGTGCAAGGGCCCACTCTGATACTGGCACCGATCCCAAGAATTTCATATTCATATATCTGAAATCCAGATTTAGTCTTATTTCTCCACGCATCAGAACATTCATGTTCATTTTCCAAAACATCAAATGTTGCCAAATATAGGATGCAAAGAACAGCCAGGGGTGAGTAACCTTTCCTTCACCACGAAGAATGCACTTTCCGAAAGACACCAGATTCTTGTCCACAGAAGAGAAACAGTTGCTAAAGAGCATCCAAAAACAAAAACAAAAAAACAAAACAAAAAAACAGAGGGCGATCTTTCACGCAGCAGCGCTAGATGGCAGGGCAGAGCCAGTCATGTCTCTGGCTCTGATGCTGAGGCCCTCTGGACTAGTCTCAGAGACACAACTCCGGGAATTTTTTTCCAGCCCTGAGAATTTAACCAAGGACCTTCACACTGAACTACATGCCCAGCCTCCTCCCTACACCCCCCTTTGAAACAGGGTCTCCCTAAGTCACTGAAGTGTCCAGGCTGGGTTCAAATTTATGGTCCTCCTGCCTCAGCCTCCCAGAGTGCTGGGATAGTGGGCGTGCACCACCACAAGAAAAGCCTTTAGGCTGAACCAAGTTCCAACAGTGGCCTCTTCATTATGGGAGCCACTACTGTGAATAAAACTCTTCATGCCTTTAATTGCCACTCATTTGGTGAGGTTAAACCCACTTTGGCGGGCTCTCACTATCCAACCTGGTTCACCAGTCTAGCAGGCCACAGGTCAAAGTAGAGTCCCAAATCAATAAGAGAAACAAGGCTGGGGGTGGTTGGGGAGCCCCCAAATGCACATTACTTACAAATGGCTGTCTCTGGGAGAAGCACTATGCAGGAGAAGTTGTCTGGCTTTCTGGGCACCAGCGGGCCAGCCAGGTTGCTCCAAGTCTGCTTAGGTAGATCCACGTGAGAGAGCAAGAGGGAGAGGCCTCTCTGCATGGTGCTGCTGTGAGGAATCACAGGTGTTACCATGTGTTTGCAAAGCTGGAAAAAGAGGTTTCTTAGGAATCAAGTTTTAGTGGCCCTCCAAGCCATACTTTCTATTTAAAAAATGAACCAGGACCTGCTTAAATGGTTGTTGGGAGGAATAGATGAGATAGCTGAGCCTCTAAAGTTCTTTGTATGGTGCTTCATCAATGAAGTACTAGATAAATATTCACTATGGTTATTACCACTACCAAAGGAGACAGGGACCAGGAAGGTTTTATAAAACAAAGAACATCGTCCACCACCACCATTATCATCATCCCTCCTTCCTCATGCCCTCTAGGCCATAACACAACCAGCTGACTTGGTGTTTTCAATAGGACACCCTGGAGTGTCTTGCACCTCTTCAATATTGTTTATAGTTCATGCTATGCAAATCAGGTAAAGGTAACCTGAAATCTGCCTCTACAGATCTGCCTTAGCAGTTGTGAAATTTGGGTAACTGGTTTCAATCCTTCTGAGCTTTGGTTTCCCCATCTGAAAAGCCAGAGTAGTAGTAGAACTTTTCTCCACAGGTTATTTATGAGATAGAGACCACATACTGACATGAGGATCTCTTAAACTCAGGGGTCCGAGAATAGCCTGTATCATAGCAAGACTGTCTCAAATAAATACATAAATAAAAGCAAACTTGGTTTCTTTAAGGCTCAGTTTGAACATCTCCATTTGTCTGCCTGCCCATTCCCTCATGTAACGTAGGCTCATGCCTCCTTCATACTCTGTGGGATTAAGAAATGAATTAGACAGATCTAGAATCCAGCAGCTCTTTGTCTGGGAGCAGAAATAAGACAGGTATATAAAGTTCTGAATACAATGTAGACTGTTAAAGGCCAAAGAAGCATTTATTTTAAAGATGGTGTTAACCTGAGAAGAATCTAGGCTGAAAGACAAGGTGTATCGTGTACCACTGTAGTTAGAAGCATGGAATTTTGTGTTACAGAGATCTAGACTTAAATCTCAGCTTTTCTGCTTGTTTCCTAGATAACTCTGGGAAAGTTAAAATTTCTCTCCCAGCTTCAGTTTTTACATCTGTAAAGTAGGGATAATTGTAGAAGTACATAATCAAGAATGAAGTGAAGGGAATGTATGGAACTACTTGAAATGCTATAAAGGTTAACTATTATTGGTAGTGACAGTATTAATATAGTTCATACCACCGTCAAGCCTTGGTGATAGTGGTACAGTACTGAATATGCTTCTTGAATTATGAGTAAGGTTTGAACACAACACTGGAGATTACACAAGAAGAGCAATTCAGAAGTAAGAAAGAAGAGCTAACAGCAAGAACCATACAGTGGCTCTGCCTGGCCTTATAAAACTCTCACATGTATAATTAGAGCTCTCACCTATCTTGGTTTGGCCTGAGACTGAAGGATTTTCTAGGAAAGCTGGACTTTTTTTTTTTTAATTTTTTTTTTTATTTTAAAGAGAAGAAAAAACAAATTAAAAAAGAACAAAATTTCAAAACAACATAAGAGGAGGGTAACAATGGTTAATACATCATGTATTATCTTTAAGTTAGTTATTCAGGGTACCAGATATTAGCATTCAATTGTCCAAACATTATTGGCACAAACCTTACTCTTCAATGAACTAAGTAAAATTAGTAGTGTATCTATCTTAACCATCTTATATATAAATACAATTTTTTTCTTTTCCCTTCTTTCTTTTCCCCATTCCCCCATCCCAGTCTCTCTTTCCTTTTGACCGGTTTCTTTTTTGATTCACCGTGTCTATTGTACATTTTGGATCTTATTTACTTTTTCAGTTTCTCATACTAGGGAGACATTATGATGCTTACACATATGCATCCGGTTTATTTCACTTATGAGTATTTTCTCGAGTTGCATCCATTTACTTATAAAAGTCTCCAGTTTATCCTTCTTTATGGCCGAATAGTACTCCATTGTATAAAAATACCACATCTTTTTTATCCATTCCTCAGTTGATGGGCATTTGGGTTGTTTCCAAGATCTGGCTATTACAAATTGTGCTGCTATAAACACGGGTGCACATATATCGCTGTGGTACGATGTTTTTAATTCTTCTGGGAAGATACCCAGAAGGGGAATAGCTGGGTCAAATGGGACCTCCAACCCTAGTTTTTTGAGGAATCTCCACACTGATTTCCACAGTGGCTATCCCAGTCGACACTCCCACCAACAGTGGAGAAGGGTTCCTTTTTCCCCACAGCCCCTCCAGCATTTGTTATTGGTTGATTTCTTGATAATAGCCATTCTTTGTGGGGTGAGATGGTATCTCAGTGTTGTTTTAATTTGCATCTCTTGAATGACTAGTGATGTTGCTTATTTTTTTGTATATTTATTTGCCATTTGTAGGAAAGCTGGACTTTTACTGGGAAGACTAGTAATGTCTTGGGAAAATCAGGATAAGTTGATCACTCCATGCACATCTTGCAGTCCATGTGAAGGGTTTTATGTTTGTGGACAACAGGAAGTTCTTGAAAATAATTGAAAAGGTGAGTGACCAGCCACAAGTGAGTTTCAGGCAATTAGTCTACAAAATGAAGGTTTTATCTCTTGTCCTGACCAATTAAATCTCTTCCTTGCTGTTCCTCACACTATCCTTTACTTACTTGTATCTGCCCTCTATTGTTTATCACATCCATGTTAAACACTTGTGTGTCCCCAGAAATTTACGGTCTCCTTAAGGGTGCCAATCTCTAGGTGTCTTGGTGAGTCTCCTTGATATAAAGATTGTGTCTTCGTTATCTTATCTCCATGTTGTCTTATACACATGTTCAATATGTATTGACTCAAACTGAAAACCTATGATTCTGTCCAATACAACACTGATATTTGTTGTTCATCTCAGTTCAAAATTGAACATCAGGTGTTTGTATACCTAGTAATTATTCTTCTGGTGACATAAAGTCAGTCTGTTAAAATATTGATTGGAAAATCATATACTACATGATCCTCTGTAAAAATGTAAGGAAGTATTCTTCCCTTCTCCATTATCATTTTTTTTTTTTTTTTGTGGGTACCGGGGGTTGATCTCAGGACCTCGCGCACCAGCAGGCGCCCGTGCCGCTGAGCGATATCACCGGCCCTTTTCTCGTATGTGGGTTCCGGGAGTCGAACTCAGGCCTTTGCGCTTGCCAGGTGGGCACTTACACCACTGAGCCATCTCACCGGCCCTTTATTTATTTATTTATTTTTTTGTGGCCATTATCATTTTTAATTGAAGAAACTTTTCTTATCCCTCATTTGACCAACAAATGCTTAGTGGTACTATGTGATGGTCCTTGTCCTGGGCCTGGAAAACAAGTAAAGAACTGAGGTCCCCCACCTTATTATGTGTCAAACCCGGGAAGACAGAGGAATGGGTTGACTTTCCTCCCAAGATTCAAGCTGGGCTTAAGGTCATTTTCAAATGCTTAACCACCATTGCCTCACAGGATAGTCTGAAACTGAAATACTTCTTTTAGGGCATATGTGTGTGTGTGTGTGTGTGTGTGTGTGTGTGTGTGTTGTGTATATGTACAGTACTAGGGATTGAATCCAGGACTTTCACAGTGAGCTACGTTGCCAGCCCTTTTTTGTTTATTTTGAGATAGGGTCTAACTAAGTCACTAAGTTGCCTAGGTTGGGCTAGAATTTGTGATCCTCCTGTCTCAGCCTCCCAGAATGCTGGTGTAATAGAAATTGTAAAATTTTAACAATCTAGCTAGCAGTCTGATATCATATTAGGACAAGATATGCTCATCTAGCCCGCCACACAGCTAGACCACTAGACCACGTCGGCTTTGACTAACCACACCCAGCTGCTTATTCAAAGATAGCCTGACCCAGGTCAGTCTGACCACATCCAGCTGCACTGTCTGTGTTTTCCCACCTAAAAATATATTCTGTTTTTCTAGCATACTTACTTTTACCCAGCAACAGACAATGACTAACTCAATCCAATGAAAACACACCGCGCTTTCAAGACTCTATACTTCCTTCTTGTAAACCTAT
Organism: Erethizon dorsatum; assembly: GCA_028451465.1. Lineage (NCBI taxonomy): Eukaryota > Metazoa > Chordata > Mammalia > Rodentia > Erethizontidae > Erethizon > Erethizon dorsatum. Next base: position 45,670,248 of record CM051825.1, read on the forward strand.
ATAAACTAAACCCAAAGCTGACTTGGCTCTGGTGATCTGAAAATGATTCCAATCAGTCCGCTGGAGTAATAAAAAGTTACCTTCCAACTCCTTGGTGCGGAGCGTATTCTTTTCGATTTGGTATAGATTCTGCAACACTGGTACTACAGCTGTGTACCTGTAGTACATTACCAGCTAGAGACTGGGTTTTCATACCTGTTTAGACTCCTCCCTAAAGGTATGGGGATGTGGTCTGGAGTAGGACAGCTATCCTCAGTTGAGACAATCTCTAGAGATGCTCACCTGAGACTTATTAGTCTGTTTTACTCCCAGCATGTGGGTGACTAAGTCCGCAATATGACAGTGTCCACTGCATGCCTTGTTGTCATCATTTCAGATGCATACAGTGAATCTTTACATTTTTAAGTGACACAATTTTGAAATGATATGCTTTTCTAAACTACTGTATATATTTCCTGTTACTATTATTTGACATTTAGATAATTCTTCATTTCTCATTTATTTAAGGGTACCTATTTCTAGGTGTCTTAGTGAGGATTAAAAATCATATAATGGGGCCAGGGATATAGCTCAGTGGCACAGCGCCTGCCTGGCAAGCGCAAGGTCCTGAGTTCTATTCCCCAGCACACACACACACACACACACACACACACACAAAAAAAATTATATAATGGATAGAGGGAATTTGCAAATTTCCTGGCATACATAAATGTCTAGTATTTGTTAGCTGTTTTTATTAAAAGGTCCAGGAATACAGAGCGACTCAGTAATAAATGGAGAAAAGGAAATTATGTTAGGAGTTTAAAACATACAGACTGACTTAAAGCCCTGAGCTTGTCATTGGTCAAGTTTACATTATGGTATTTGACTAGTGGGTGTCTCGGTCTAGTTTTATGTCAACATTAAATGAAAGTTTGGGTTTTGGCACCTGGTAGGAAGCCTAGCTAGACTGCAAGCATTTTTCTCTCACTCTTATGAAAAGGAAACCTGAGAATGTTAGAATTCTGTCCTTTTGTGGAATACAAACATAAACAACGGTAGCAAGAAAGGGAGAGAGATCAAGATATAATAAAAGACCCAAATTTGAAATGCAGCATATTTTTTCATCCTCATACCTACCAATTTAAAAATATCATCTTACTCAAGTCCTTAGAACATGAGCTCTTCCAGGTAGATGCTAAATTTCTCGAACAGCTTTTTAATTTACTGAACATAGTATTAGCACTAATGAACAGAGTGATAATGCCTCTTTTGGCTGTTTTAGTAAAGAAAATAATGTGCTACACACACACATATAAATAATATATGTATTATACACACATATGCACACTCATGTACTCATTTGTAAAAGTAGATTAAAAAACGAAGACTATCTACCTTCCTCTGCTCCTACCTTGATTCCTAAGATAGGGCTCAAAACTTGCTTTCAAACCGGAAACTGTGTCCTATTCTGCTTTTGTTTTTATTTCACAAGTACCTAGTACAGTGCCTGGAATACAGTGGCTAGTTAGTGAAAAAATGTTGAGTGAATCTCAGAGCTGGAAAGGATGTTAGAGACAAAAATAGTCCTTATTTTAGAAATATCCAGAAAGATCAATGTATACACAGTGGGTGCAGAGCTGCTTGAGTAAGATAAAGGATTCAGGTCTCAGAATTCCCTGGTAGGGCTCCTTCCACCACAGCATGCTTTCAACTTGTGCATATTAAGCTCGTGGGTGGAACTGCTCACAACTTTGCTTGTCTGTCATTACTACCCAGGGTGTTCATCTTGTTAGGTATATTTGTTTCTCAAAAGTTAGAAGTAAAACAGAACATTTAGAAACCATAAAATAGCCTTAGTGTGACCTACTCATCTGCACAATAGTTTTCCTTTTGTCGCTTTCTGAAACTTTTACCCGCAGGATGTGTAAGATGCTTTCTTTATCATTCTGTATAATTTCAAGTTTCTTGTTATTTATTTATTAATTTGGAGGAGGTCTAGATCATGTGTTAGACAAAAGACTGGGGACAAGGGCAAGCTTGAGAGATGTAGATCTTTAAAAAATTTTTATTGTAAAAATATTGTTCATCATTTAAAAGATAGGAATATTTTTTGCAAATCGTGCATGATCTCAGGACACTAACATGATAATAGCTTGATAAAAGCATTCCGAATATCTCTCTAGTTTTCTTTCTCAGGCATATGGTGCACAGTTAGCATCAACATGCACTAACATCTGCAAAGTTTCTCACTGCATAATTAGCATTTCCACATTTCAACGTAGCCTTTGCAGCTATCATGCTTGTTGAATGCATACACCACAGCTGATTTAGCCATTTCCCTAAAGGTGGAATGCAAAGCCTTTTCCACTTATTTGATATTTTAAATCAAGCAGGGATGAGTATTTTGGGTCACATAACTTTTTCTATAGTTTGGATTGTTTCCTGAGGATAAGTTCCCAAAACAGAATTGCGGAGTCAAAGAGAATGGACATTTTTATGGTTCTTCAAGCAGTGCATGGCCAAATTCCTGCCTCAGGGGATAGAATTCAGAGTTTAATTAAATTATGTAAGAAAGTAGCCGTGAGGATTTCCTGTGATTAGTGTTGCCAAGCAACCAGATAAATCCCATAATGTGAATGGAAGAGTTGTTTTGGATTAGGGTCCACCTTTTCAGCCCAGTTTATGGAGGGAGATCATTAGAATTCTGCCGGATGTTGACAGGTGTAGGGGCACGTGTAACCTCAGCACTGGGTGGCTAAGGCTGGAGGATCTCTGAGAGGCCACCCTGGGCTAGGTAGTGAGTTCAAGGCCATCCCGAATTACAGAGTTTCAAAATATTGAAAAAAAAAAATTTCTGCTGGATCAGAAAATTGTAGAAATTTGCATTTGAAATGCTAGCTAAATTCTTGTGTCTATTTTTCTTAGCACTGTCTTTGATTTGTGACAGTTATCTGGTAAGGAAGCAGGAAAAAGAAAATTTGAGGAGTTGGGGATATAGCTCAGTGGTACAGCACTTGCCTAGCATGTGTGAGGCTCTGTGTTCAATCCACAACACTGTGAAAAAGTTAAAAAAAAAACACATTTAAGGAGATGGAGTATTATGACTTTGAACATTTCTCTAACATTAAGTCATATTGTCCAAACAATATAGTTTAGAAAGAAGATTCAAATCAAATAATATACTCAGGGCCTGGGTTTCCCACTCTGTGGCCATAGCCACTAATCCCCTAAGACTGGAGGGTTCAACTCTGTACTCAAGCGGTCATGCTGAGGTGGAACCCTTAGAAACACCTCTGGGAAAGCTAGACAAACATACAGCTGGATGTCTCTGTCAGTAGAAAGGGACCCCATTTGTTCTTCACCCCAACTTGATTATTGGGCATTTTCTTTCCTGTGTGTTTATTCCCCAAAGCAACAATCACTTTATAATGTCCCCAAGAGTGGCTGCAAATGGATGAAGAACTAAAAACATCTCCCAGCACCTACATATGCTTCACAGTTTTATAAATGTTTTCACACACATTAACTTCAGAGGAGCCTTGAGAGTTAATTACTATTTTTAATCCTGTTTTACAGAATAAAACAATGAAAACTGAGATGCATTGAGTGATTTTCCTTCAATTCGGAAGCCAGGAAGAGGCTGAATCTGGACTAAAATCCCTGTTCTTGGATTCCAGATCTTACATGCCCGTTAGACCCATACCACAAAGCACTGATCACAAGAAAGATAAAAGATGACCGTTAATGATCTGGAGCCATTTCACAGAACCTCTGCACAGGAGAGTAACAAATGACAGAAGGTGCAAAGAAATATTAAGTACTCATGCCAGAACTGTCACAGGCAACAAACAGAGAAAACTATGGGAACAGAATAACCAAGTTCTTGGTCGCTGTGTGGCTGCCTCTGAAGTCAGGAAGACAGTGCACAGAAGGGCCAGCAGTCACACCCTAAAACAGTCATATCCTTTCCGGCCACACGGGCAACAAACAGCCTCCCCCCACAAGCAATAGCAATTTCTGGTCATTCAGAAGACAGAGATTATACACTTGACCTCACAGTCAAGATTTCAGAACTGCATACATTCTGTACTGTCTTTAAATTTTCAGTATATCTTTGGAATGTTCTTCAAATTTTGATACCTCTGTAGGTAGAGAATTTTAGTCAGCCCTCAGCCTTCTTTTTCACAAATCTTAATTTTTATCCACATGAAGGAACTGAGACCTGAAGAAGCTATGATGTACTCAAGGTTTCATTTTCAGTAAAGGTAGAAGAGGAGAAGAAAGGACTGGGCCTCCTCTAGGTGAGGTGTTTGCCTCACTACGATTTAGGGAAAGCCAATGTTTCCTTTTTTCCAATAAGCTTCCAGCCAAGAAAACAGAAATTCCACCTCTTGGAAAGATTGGAACTATCATTTCTTCAAAACTTCTTAGGGGAAGAGAAAAGAATTATCTGGCTTGTGAGATGACAAAAACTCTGACACTCGTGGTCTGTATTTCTCTAATAGGAGATGCTAATGAGGTACTCTTTGTTCTTGTGGCTTCCTTCTTTCCATGTCCCCAGACTTCTGGCTGTGCTGGGCAGACACCATTTTCTCCATACTCTGATTTGATAGCAAGTACTCAGAATTCCCCTTTGGCTATTTGTCCATGTCCTATTTTCCAATCAGGCTTAGTCAGACATGAAGCTATTATATCGATCCTTGTCTGCTTTCTATGCCCAATTCTTAGTCAGTTTAGGACCCAAACAGGGTGTAAATGAATTAACTGGTGTCTTTAGATACCTCAAAAATTTCCAATACTTAACTTCCTTTAAAATTTGACCACACTTAGTTTTTAAGTGCATATTCATGAGCCTCAGATTTAGCAACTTCCTAGAGCAACTAATAGTTTTTAATCCAGGTTTTCTCAGTTACAACACTATTGACATTTGGGGCCAGATAATTCTTTGTTGTGAGGGCTGACCTGTGTATTATAGGAGGCCTAGCAGCCCGTCTAGTCTCTACCTACAAGAAGCCAGGAGCATCCCTACTCCATTAGAAACACAGAATGCCTGATGGCCATGGCCTGCTGAACCCTCCAGGTCAGTCTCCTCTTCAAGAAGTCCAAGCCCTCCTCATCCCATTAGTTGAGTTATGGGATTATCAGGTGTTAACTGTGTATTTCAAAGCTGTTTATGTCAATTGTACTTGTTATAATTGTACAGTCTACATAAATATTACACAATCCAATGAAAAATGAATTCAAAATAAGAGAGTTTTTTTCCTACTCAAAGTCAATGATTATGAAAGATTCCATATGGAAGAGACAAATTATTTCTTACCCCTAACTTTTTTCTCTTCTATCTACAACTGAACAAGGAGTCCTAGCCTCCCCTGCAGTTATGGAGAACCCGTGTGGTTGAGATTCAAACAATGGAATGTTGACAAAAATGAGGAACATAATTTCTAGATCTGGCACTTAAAACTTTCTTCACTCTCTCTTACTGCACCTGCAAAAAATCCAGAAGAGATCTCAGATAGCCCATGGTGAGTGTGGGCAAACTTTCTGTAAGGGACCAGATAACAAACATTTTCAGCTTCACATGTTCTTCTTCTTTTAAAGAAAAACTTTTAAAAAGGCAAAAATCATCCTTAGCTTTGCAGGCTGTACAAAACACTGGACTGAACTGAGCTCATGAGCAATAGTTTCCTGTTGCCAGAGTAATGGGCATGATGAGCCATGTGACACCATCTTCCACTAACATGCTTAGAAAATCCAGGTCAAATTACATCTAGATAAAACACGGTACAGTATTACAGGGAACTATAAAAGTCTAAAATGATTCTGCACACAGATTATTTCAATTCTTTAAAAATTCTTATTCTACTATAAGGAGAGTTAATGTGGAAACTACAAACTTTGCAATTACAGACTATAGAAGGAAGAGAAAGAGTGCCAGATTCCAGTGAGCAGACCTGGTCCAAGACAAGGCCTTTGTCTTAGATCAAAAGACGGCAAATGAATGTCTATGCCTGGAATTCAGGTTAAAAGTATAAATTCTGTATCTCTTTTAAGATTCGCTATTTTAACAGACTTTTTATTCAAGAAAGGAGTCTATTATTTTAATTCTCTTTTGAGTAAAGACAGACTGAAAGGAGATGGCAGAAGAACCTTAAAAGGAATGTAACAGTTTCACATTACTGATCCTCTGTAGGGGTCTTGATTCAGACATCAACTCTTCCAGATATTTTTAACACAGTAGCGGCAAAGTTCTAGATGCAGAAATATTAGAATCCTTAAATGTGGAGTTCCTTACGACACCCAACAGGTTAATGCTCAGATTGACTGGGGTGGGGGAACTGCTAATTCCAAGGAGCCAGGACATCTTGAAGAAGGGATGTTTTGCCAACTGGAGCAGAGATGGGGCCTTAGGAGGGAAACAAGGAAGCTCCCTAGGGGACAATCAGGTAAAAGTTAATAATTCAGCCAAATTGTCACCATGCCTTGCTAACCTGAAGCAAACCTCTACACTCAGCAGAACGCTATGCCTTTGTTTTTCCTCAGCAAATCTAGGAGTTTGAGTCAGTGTGGGCTTCATTTCAGTGGAGTCCCCTGACTCTCCACAAAGATACTCTCTGCTGCCTGTGTTTTCATGTCTATCAGGGATTGCTGGCCCAAATCTGGCACCCAAATGTTTGCCATACAAAGACATAGAAAAAGAACAGTTAGTATATTTTTGAAAATATGAATGGATATGGGCCAGGCATAAGAATAAGCTAAGGAAAGCTAAAAATCAAACCAAACCAAACCAAATCAAACCAAACCCCCAAAAGTCAGCCATTATTTCAAATTAATGTGTCTCCATGTTGTGCCTTTTAAAAATTGAAATAGAGCTCTTCCATGGGGAACCAGACACGGGCTAGCCTTAGTATTATGAAGTATCACCTATGTAACTCACACAACTGTCTGTTTTTCCTGCAATTCCTATCAGCTTTCATAACAAAATATTTGGCAATTGTCTTAGACAACCAGTTTGCCATGGCAAACTGTTATAGAGGGGGGACTTGAGCAGCAGAGATTACTTTCCACAAAGCTCTGGAAGCTAGAAGCCCAAGAGTAAGGTGGTCCAATGTGGTTGGGTTCCAGCGAGGCCCTCTTCCTGGTTACAAAAGACCACTTTCCGGCTATTTTATTATATGGGTGGAAGGGGGGGGAGATGGAGAGACGGAGAGTAGAAAAAAAAGGAATAAATGTGGAACAGGTAGGGGAGAGGAAGATGGGGAAGGGAAGAAAAACTATATTGTCTGGTGTTTCTTCTTATAAGGGCTCTAATCTCATTCTGAGGCCCCATTTTTATGAATTTATCCAAACCTAATTATCTCCCAAAGGCCACACCTCCAAATACCATTACATGGGGTTTAGGTTTTAACATATAAATTTGGGGAGGGGAATGCAATTCAGTCCATGGTAGCAATGACAATGATGGCTCCAAGGTGCCATCTGTTACAAAGAATCTTTAGTCTTTATGTGCACTAAGTGCTGGTAAACACTTTTTCTCGCATTTTTTCTCTCCATGCTGTTCATGGCTATTTGGCCAACCAGTTTAGGTCCAAGCGCTGATGCAAACTCAATATAAAACAAACACACAAAACTTTATTTTCACTTTCTTCCATCTGCTGTTTTTGGGGAGTGGGGGGATAAGAAGAAGAACCACTTGGGCCAGTGAGATAGCTCAGTGGCATAAGTGCCTTCCTGGCAAGCGCGAGGGCCCGAGTTCGACTCCCAGAACCCACATACGAGAAAAGGGCCGGTGATATCGCTCAGTGGCACAGGCACCTGCTGGCTCCCGAGGTCCTGAGTTAGACCCCCGGTACTCACAAAAAAAAAACAAAACAAAAACCCAAAGAAGAACCACTTGACACTGTGATAAACCTGGAATGCTCTGTGATCACTGTCAGAAAAACACCCTGGGGAGAGCAGCGGCAGCAATTTGCATAACATGCATTTATTTGTTCAACAAAGATTTTAGCGGTGCTTTCTATTGTGTCCAAATATTCGCTCTTTCATTTCTGCCACATTTTCTTACAGGAAAAAAACTAAAACAACCAAATCAGTTTCTTTCCTTTCCCCTGGTGCTGCTGAAGCAACCAGGGGCCTCCTGCAGGGTAGGCAAGCACTCTGCCGCTGAGCTACACACCCAGACTTTGTTTTTCTTTTTTGTGGATAGCGGGGGGTCGACCTCAGGACCTCGCACGCCAACAGGCACCCGTGCCTCTGAGCGATATCACCGGCCCCTTTTTCGTATGTGGGTTCTGGGAGTAGAACTCGGGCCCTCGCGCTTGCCGGGCAGGCGCTTACGCCGCTGAGCCATCTCACCGGCCCCACACCCAGCCTTTTAAACAAGAGTTATCGTCATTTCGATGCAACAGTTCAAGTTACTGTTGTAACCCTAACCCTAACCGCCTTCTTTCTCCTGCTTCATATATCTGGAGTTTTTTGTTTTTGTTTTGGTTTTTTAGTTTGTTTCTGTACTTTTTAAATTGAAAATGTTTAAACCCAAGAAGTACAATGAATTACCATAAACTCTTCAACTTGCTAAAATTTGATACATTGCCGCTTTTTTTTACTGCTCCTCTCCATATGTAGTTTTATCCTTAGTACTTGTGCCAAGCCATTCAACAGTAAGTTGCAGAAATCAGGCCCTTCACTGCTAAAATCCTGAGCTTGTATTCTCCTAGAACAAAGTCATTTTCTTAATAAACAGAACCCGGGGAATTAAAGGGACAGGTGAGAAAGGGGTCAATTTTGTGTGTGCGTATGTGTGGTACTGGGGATTGAACCACAGCCTTCACAATGAGCTACAAACCCAGGACTTTTTTTCATTTTTTGAGACAGAGTCTCAATAAGGTTCTAGCTTGCCCAGGCTGCTTTCCTGACTCAGCTGCCCAGGGTGCTGGGGTTATAGGCATGTACCACATACCTGCCTGAAAGGGCTCAATTTTTCTTGAAGACTTTGTATAACAATTAAATTTTCCCTGTGATCGCAGGAACCTAGTAAATAAAAGATTTCAAATTGGGTTTACATATGCTCCTTTGACCGGTCTTAGCCTGAGTAATTAATAAAGTGTTTGGGTTGTATTTTTACCACAGACTTCAACTCAAAGTCAGTGGGCTAACACACATGGAAATATTAGCAATTTATTGACTCTGTACACTGCAAACATCTTTGAAGTTTTCTTATGTTGTTTCTGAGATCCCAAGCTATGTACATTCTTGTGTTTAATCAAATTAGCATCCCTCAGCCATCAGGATTAACATGCTGCTGCTCCGGGGTTTGCCTTCGGTTTGCCTTCGGATTCCAGTGAGAAACACACGGACCCTTCTTTGCCAGCTATCACATTTTCTGGCCTGGAGCCAGCCATTTGGTAGGCCTCAAGCTTGAAGCTCAGACTAGGACACAAAATTTGCCATCTGGAAAATAGCTTTAAACCTAAATTCTAACATAAGTGGACGCCCAAAGATAGAAAATTCTTCAGTGTAGTTTACTTATAGCTTCCCACCTTTAAGAATAAAGAATTCCTCCCGTGTGTCTTTTGGTTCTGCATTTTCTTGGGTTTGATGAGCTTGTTTCACAAACTTGATTACAACTGTTGATCTTTAACACACCTGCTTTCCTTGCTCACTGCACTGGACCATGTCTTGCCTTCTCCTGTCATGGTGGAGTGTTAGGAAAACGTGCTCTTTGAGCATCTCATCTCTCACTACCTCTCACAGAAAGCTTATCATCCATAGCAGTACCTAACTATCATGTCACTTTTTTTCCATTAGGACTGAACTTTGCTTAGTCATGTTGGCAGAAATATTTGTGATACAGTCTGTTTTGAAGAGCAGCGTTTTAAATGTGAATTTCAAAATATTTTTTAAAAAAGAAAATAGAATCAAGTCTCTCATTTGAAGCTCCAAGTGGATATATCAGATCCACACTTGTGAATAAAAGTACCATAGCCCTGGGCCTGAAATGTGCAATGGTAGAACACATTTGAACTTCTCATGAGCACTGGGATACATTGTTTTGACTGCACACATTTCAAAGGCATACTTCTGCATTTCAGTAAATTTAGGAGTATGTGTGAGAAAAATGTGAAAATGACAATACACCAGAGTTTCTCAGCCTCAGTACTGTCGACATTTGGTGCTGTATAATTCTTTGTTATGGGGAGCTTCCTGTGAACTACAGATTATTTAGCTATGTCTCTGTGCTCTGCCTACTAGATGCCAGTAGCAACACCCATACTCCAAAATGTGACGATGAAAATCGTCTCCAGACATTCAAAGATATACCATGGAGGACAAAGTCACCCTAGCGGAGAACTCCTGCCATACATGGTTTGAGTTTATTCTTCCCACGTGAGTAGAGTAAACCAATCATAGCAACAACTGTTTGCTTAAAGCTGTGTGTGTATGCTACACATTGCCTACTCACCTGCAAGGCCACTGAGTAGGTATTAGCATGTTTATCCCTGCATCACTATAAGGGTCTAACACAGTCCTGGTATAGTATATTTGTCATTGGTGCTGACTGACAAACACTTCTGGCTTCCTTCTGAGAATGGTAGATGTGGATTCCCCAATCTATTTGTAATTAGGGTGGCTATGTTATCAGAGTTTTAGGATGAAAGCCCTTGCTTCAGGGGTCCCAACACAGTAGGCTTGGCCACTTGTCCCAAATACCAAAGAGAGGAGCAGTGGTGAAGGGGAGGTAAGAAGTTTTTTGTTTTCTTTGTTGTTTTTCTACTGGAGACTGAACCCAGGTCCTTCACACTGAATTACATCCCCAGTCCCTCACTTCCACGTTTAAAAAGTTTTATTGTTTTGTTTTTTATTTTGAGACAGGGTCTTGCTAAGTTGCTATGTTGCCCAAGCTGGGCTTGATCCTCAACCTCCCAGATTGTTGGGATTACAGGTGTGTGCCATCATGCCTGGCTAGGAAAGGAGGTTCAATCAACATGGTCATGTCAGGAGGACAGATAAAGTTTCAAGATTTGTCATCAAGGGGCTGACAGGAAACTTGGTGTTACTGAAAAGAAGAACAAAGGCAAGGTTTGGGGGTCTGCATAGCTGCTGGGGTAGGCAATCCTGGCCAAGCTGTGCTCTAGGTTGGTCAGTATCTCAGGACAGGTTCTGCGAGGTGTTGGGAGCACCATAATCGCTTGATGGAGCAATTCTGTTCCCTTTTTGAAACAACCACTCCTGCTTAGAGGGTTAGCCTTTGTCCCATCTGGGGGTAATTGCTCCCACTTGGTGTGGGGTGGTGGCCTCATCATGCGATGGTCTGCAAAGATCTGCTTTCCCTGGAATTCGAAGTGACTGCAGGTTAAAACAATGTCTGGAGACTTCTGTGCATTGATCCTGGAAGTCTGGAACTAGGCCTTGTGAAAGCCTGCTGTTGGATGTCTCTGAAAATCCTGAAAATTGCTTAGTTACTCATCTTGGTGTCCTCAATCTCGAAGCAGGTTGAGATAAGGTAGGTATATTTAAAACTAATAAGCTTTGTATTACAGGCACTCCTTAAGTGATTAACATGCCTACATATAGAGCTGAGCAGAGAGCTGACTCAAAGCTTTAAGATAATAAAATGAAGGCAGAGATGCCAAGCTTCATCTTGCTTCCAGTTGTGCACTAGACACTTGCAGCCCCAGCCTGTAGTTCACTGTGTGTTTGTGAACTGTAACAGAGCTGTCATCAAAGTGGGAGGCCCCACGGCACACATGTGCCCAGAGCAGACAGGAGCACATGGTAAAACAGTGGTTCCAAACTGGGGCAATTTTCCCCCTAGGGGACATCTGACCATGTCTGGGAACATTTTTGCTTACACATCTGGAGGTGGGAATGCTACTGGCATCTAATGGGTAGAAGCCAGGGGTGCTGTTAAGCATTTGACTATACACAGGGCAGCCTGACACAACAAAGAATTATCTGGCCAAAAATGTCAATAGTACTGAGATTAAGAAGTGCTGTGGTAGAACAACTAGAAATAAAAATTAAATATTCCTGAAAGTCTTGTGGAACATCAATAGATTATCTTATAATTTTTGATTATTTTGAGGATTGAAGTGTGATCCACTCCCCCTCTGTGGTCTCTCTGCCGTATTAAGGTAATCCTTGCCAAACACTTGGTGCCTCTTCCCTATGGGTTTGTTCCTGCGTCTATGCATTGAATACGGCTGCCCAATGATTTTTCTTCTAGGCTTTTTAATGACTCCATGAATTTTAAAAAATCAGCTCATGACTGGATTTAGAAGGAGCCACTAATTGTTTTTTAATTCTATTAGTTTAATTTAGGTTATATGCCCATCTTCAAACAGAAGGGTATTAATGTCTCACATATTAACAGTAGTGTTGGCTCTTGAAATCATTCTAAGTTTGAATATTACAGAATAAATCAAGGGTCCAGTACAGCAAGTCTATTCAGGGTCTCTAATCTTGTACAATAATTCATTTTTGCCAAATAGTGATGTATAATTAACTTAATAAATATGAATAATTGAATATATATATATATGTATGCCACGTACTTATTTATTGGAAATACAAAGATACCAAGTCATTATACTTCTAAAGTTATCTTTTTTGTCTGACAAAGTCAAAATACTTTAACAGGGCTGGGAGAGTAGCTCTGTAGTAAGATGCTTACCTGGCATACAAAACCTTGGGTTTGATCCCCAGCACTGCAAAATCAAAACAAAACAAAGCTTAACGGAGTTTCTTTATAGTTTTTCCCTCCAGCCTTTTGCTTTCTTTTCATTTCTTGGGGCATCAAATATCTCAAACCTATATCAATAGGATGGTGGATATATGACAGATTATCATTTACCTTGTGTTTGACAGCTTTGAACATGTTTAATGGGGGGAAAAATCCTACATTTCTTTCAATACTGTATTATTCTCCAGGACTTTTATACGTAATCAAGAGAGAGTTGGCTTTGGAGCCAAAGACCCCTGTAGAGCCATGTACAAGTTAGTGAAATTCTGCAGGCCTTAGTCTCCTTATTTGTTGCATTATTGTATAATACATAATTAAAACATGAACTTAAGTCAACTAAAGGTAGTAACAAAGAGCCATTAATTTTCTTTCCTTGTTCAATTCCTGAATTAATCCCCATCAACATATGAATATATGAACAATTAATTCTTTACCTTCTAGGCTAAGTTAAAATAAATCAAATAGGTAAAAAAAGTATCCCATTCCTTTTAAAATATTTCAGAATATTTCACCATTCAATATTATATAGCCTCCTTTAATGACCAACTTAAATCCCATAGCAGCTGAACAGAATTTCTTTTTTCTTTTTTAAATTAAATTTATTGGTACATTTTAAATACACATAATGATCACTTTCATCAAATCACCTATAAAGGAAAGCTCGTCAGAATCATGGCAGACTTCTCAACACAAACCCTTAAGTCAAGGAGAGCTTGGGGTAAAGTATTTCAAGTCCTGAAAGAAAACAACCTCCAACTAAGATTGATGTACCCTGCAAAACTATCTTTCAGGATCAATGAACAGAACTTACCTTTTCAGAAATCCTTAACATTAATTGTCTGAAATTGTTATATTATTCTAACTACTGGCTGCCTTTAGCTCTCATTATTTAGTTGATATTGCATTTGAATATATTTCATAGCCATAGATAGAATATAAGCTCCTTGAAGTTAGACATCTTGTATCCCTCCCTCTCTTCCTGCTCCTTCCTTTCTGTTTCCTTCTTATCAATCTTGTTTCATACATTACCTGTGCAGAAGGCAGGTGGTGGTAGGGAGCAAAAAATATTTTTGAGGAATTGAATATTCATGCCATTAGTTTCATAGTCTTTTTTATATATACGCTAAATTACAAAAATGTAAAAGACTAATTAATGCATTTTAATGTCCCTTTATATGATCAAATTCAGTGGTTCACAAAATGCCATCTTCTGGTTTTTATCATGTTGAGTACTTACATTACCTCAAAGGGCGTAAAAAAATACAACAAAGTTCAGAAATGCCCAATCAGTAAGCTTAGTGTTAATAGCTATTTAGAGTTTTGTATTTGCCTTAGTCACTTTCTTGTTAATGAGACAAAATACCTGACACCCACAACTTAAAGGTGGAGAGGTTTATTTTGGCTCACAGAGTCCATAGTCAGCAAGTTCCAGGGCAAAATGGCATGGTGGAAAGGCCTGGGTGGAGGAAAACTACTCACATCAAGGGAAAAGAGAACAAAAGAAGGAGCCAGGGAGGGAGACACACCCTTTCAGGTCATGCCCCCAGGGACCTGTCTCTTTCAACCAGGCCCTACCTCGGAACAGCAAGTCAGCTCTATTGTCCAAATAATTCAGTCACCTTGCAAAAGTCCTGCCTAGGAACAAATGAAGGCTTTGGGGGACATTATCAATCTAAACCATAAAAATATTTAAAAGAAACTAAATCACATAAATACAGAAGTGTCTAGAAAAATTTTATAAAACAGTTTCAGTATCTGGTACTTTATTAATTTATATTAAAATAATTTCTTTTTCTTTTTTTCTTTTTTTTTGCTTCATCCCAAGAATTAAGGGCCGGTGAGATGGCTCAGTGGTGTAAGTGCCTGCCTGGCAAGTGCGAGGTCCTGAGTTCGACACCCAGAACCCACATACGGAAAAAAAAAGGGGACAGGGGATGTCGCTCAGTGGCACGGGCGCTTGCTGGTGCACGAGGTCCTGAGGTCAACCCCTGGTATCCACAAAAAAAAAAAAGAATTAATCCAGGGCCGGTAATACAGCTCAGCGGCATAAGTGTCTGCCTGGCAAGCACGAGGTCCTAAGTTCAACTCCCAGTACCCGCATATATATATGTACACATAAAGAAAAAAAGAATTAATCCAGCCAACACAAAAGTCTTTAGCAAGAAAAAAAAAATCACATTGAACATATCAAGAAGGTTGTAGCTGAAGGCCAGGAAGAATAAACATATAAGGATGTCATTTGCTGAAAGGTAAGTGCTTCAAGTATTCTCTCTTTACTTTCATTTTATATAGCTCTGGTCAATTTCATAGCCTCAACCAGTACTGGACAGGGGAATTGGAAAACTGCAGAATTGATTTGCAGAAGTGAAGTTCTATTTTCTTTTACACCTCCTTCATCAGAGCTGCTATTATTCTTGTGTGGTGCATTATTATTATTGACGGTAGCCAAGGCGCAACTGATAATTGCTAAAAGTCATTCTCTTAAAGTGGAGACAGAAAAAAACAAGGTGACTGTGCAGTTTCCTCATTTTTCAAATCTGCTGTTTTCCTAACCCTTAGTCTTTGCTATATTTTAAATGCAAAGAATTACCTTCTCTCAAGCAACTATGATTATAGCAATCCTCTTGGCTTTTGATACGTAGGTAATAAATATTACAATAATAAAGCTCTACTTGAACCAAATGTAGGTCATTCAAATATTCTAATTTGCTTTTTCAACTTTCATTCTTAGTACGGGTTTTACTTAACTGTAAATATATGAGAAAATTGCTTCACAGGACAATATAGTACTTATTATATTACAATAAAGACTGGATTACTTTTGCTGCTGTTCCAGATTGGCAGTACATTTAACCTGTTCTTATTAAATTTGAAATTAAAGCTACTTCTTTGAAAACAAAGCTGTAGCTGATAGCTATTTAGTACCAACCCTAATACAGAATCTCCTTTGTATTCTTAAATATCATTGAGAATGAATAGGAATATTGCTTCAATTTTGAGATTCCCCCATTTATTCTCTTCTTTCAAATGCATAATAATGATAATGAAATCTTTACTATGCAATGTCATCTGCCCAGTAGATGGAGTCTATATGTGTTATATAAATGGTAAGGTTAGAATTATAAATTTTTAGTTTTTATATTTATATTGGCTATACATTTTTATTTTTTATATTTATATTGGCTTTTGTTCTTTATATTCTGCCTTAACCAAATTTAGAAATCTTTGTGGGTCAAAGAGTCAGAAAATTATTCTTTAATTAATTTAACAATATTGCCAAGATTGTAGATCAATAGTTGAGAATTAAATGGAATAAAAAATTGGCCAAATTTCCTAAGGACTAAGTAGAAATTCTATTTCAAAAGGTTTGAAAAGGTTGTCAATTAAATTGAATTTCAGATAAATAACAAATAATATTTAAGTATTTCCAAATAATGCATATAATCCTGTATTTTTGTTAAATCTGACAACGCTGAGGATTAATGGCATTGATTGATAGCATCAATATTGTGACAAAACCTTTACTTTTTAAATAAAATGAGGTCATGAAAATTAAAATTCAATGTTATGAGTAATAAAAGTTAAATAAAGTTTATCCACACAGAGTGTACAGAAAGGAAATAGAAAGTATTCATTAAAAGGAATTATAAATGCATGTGGATGTTCATAAATTCCATTTCCAAGGAATCACAACATTGTTTTAGTACTGGGGATTGAACTTGTAGGGCCTCCACACTGAGATACATTCCCAGCCTTTTTTAATTTAAATTTTTATCTTTATTTTGAGACAGAGTCTTGCTAAGCCGCTAAATTGTCCAGGTTGGGCTTGAACATGTGATCCTCTCGCCTCAGTCATCCAGCATGCTGGGATTACCATGTCTAGTTGACCACTTCTTAAAAATAGTAATTTGCACTTTAATTTCTCAGCATACCTAGGGAATCAAGTGTTTTTCATTCTTTCTCTTTCTGAATCATAATTTAAATTCCAAGATCCTTTATTTAGAAGATCATCTGGGGATAGAGGATGTGCTTAGTGTTAGCACAACATCAAAAACCAAGGAGAGAGAGAGACAGAGACAGAGACAGAGAGACAGAGACAGAGACAGAGGCCTTTTTATCTTTTCAGTGTTAGGAAAGTTATGCATATGGGCTACCTAGGTGTCCATTAAAAATTCTTTCCTACTCATTGATCCTTACATTCAAAGGTCTAGCATTCCCAATGTTCATTTCTTGTGCTTTACATTTATTTAAAAGATATTAAGTGTCTATAACGTTCGAGGCATCCTATTATATGCCAGAAACACAAGAGGAGTAAATCAAAACATGTCAACAATAAAATTTCTGCTTTCTTTCAAGAGTGCTGTAGCCTATGAAGCAGAAAGAATATGGATTATTATTCCCAGATTATAGGTAGAAAAGCTACATGCTCAAGAGTTGCAAGGTCTAATCTAAGATCTCACATAGGGTAAGCAAAGAGCCAGGACGTCGGAATCTCCCTGTTTCCAGGTTCACGGCACTCTGAAATATTTCTTCAAAGGAAATCCCAGCCTCCTTAACCTCTCCATTTCTAAGGAGCAAAAGAGAAGGCATGTCGAATCCCTCTGTAGTATTCACGCGCCCGAGGAAGTGGGACAGGTGCTCCCTGGGTGTGTTAGGAACCAAGACTCAACTGGCTTAAAGGTCCCTAGCAGCCTTGTAACCGGACCAAAATAATCTGTGGAAACCGCAGCACCCTGCCAAGGCGATGGTATTTCAATGGGGTGTCACAGGTGACGCATCATAAACGGGTTGCTTTTGGGCCTTCTGATATTTCTCTTCAGGGTGGGATGTCAGATTGCTTTTGCATTTTTGGACAACAGTCCTTCTGTCCATTTCCAAATTTTTCTGGTTTCACAGCCCACACGCCGACCCTGTTTTCATACTGGAAGCAGTCATTGGCACGAAGTTTAGGAAATGAAGGAAAAAGTTGGAAAAAAAAATACGCCAGGGGCTAGGAGAGAGGCCTAAAATAGGGTGACTCTCACTTGGAGAGCTTCGTTTACCCCAGCCCCGAGAATGACAGCTCTCCGCGCGCAGAAGACTACGCCTCCCGGCAGGCATTGCGCACACCGCGGGCACAGGCTGGCAGGCTCCCTGCGCTCCACCTCCGTCCTAACCAGCCAATAGGAATCGCCGGCTCCCTCCTCGGCCAGACCCGGACCACGAGGGCGCGTGGGCAATCAAACTACATTTCCCGACGCGCCTGTGCTCGCTTGGTGGCCAATTAGAGCCAGGAATTTGGAAGGTGGGGGCGGAGCCGGATGCATAAGCTACCTCATTGGCCAGAAGAAGCTTAGTAGAGCCGGAACCCGGGAGCTGGAGAAGCGAAATGACATTTCCTCTTTAAATAGCCGGAGCCGGGGCCCCATCCAGAAATGGCCGCGTCGGCAGGTGGGTAGCGTGGTGGTCGGGGTGGTGTTGGAAGGAGGTGTGCGGGGAGCGGGGAGGTGAGCCGGAGCCCGGTGCTAGCTGCGGGCGGAGAAGGTAGGGACAAGGGACGGAGAGAACGATGGAGATGTGGAGAGGAGCCGAAGAGGGAGGATGAATGGCTCGGAGGGAGGTGGGCGGCGCGACCGGCGGGGATGGGGAGGCTGGGTACCCGCCGCTGCGGCGCGTTCCGGAGGCGGTTGAGGGGGCCGCGTGGGCCGCCCTCCGTCGAGCTCCCCTCCTGAGTCCCCGCAGATACCTCGGCTGCCTGCTCGCCTGTTCCTGCTGCGAGCACGGGGCAGCGGGCTCGCCGGGCTCACCGAGGAGCAGGCTGGCCTGGGAACTTGTTCCGCAGCTCGCTCTCTGCTCTTTGCCTTCCAGATTCTATATCCTGTGTGTAGACAAATACGTATTTGTGTAGGGGGCGGGAGAGGCGCGTCAATCAAACACACACACACACACACACCACAATTTCTCGACGCTGTCTCTGGCTCGAACTTCTTGTGGTTGTACAATTTCTCTCCTAGATTTAAGTAAGTCTTCCCCAACACCGAATGGCATTCCATCTTCAGACGCAGCCAACGATGCCATGGACCCCTTCCATGCTTGCAGTATTCTTAAGCAACTCAAAACAATGTATGATGAAGGACAACTGACAGACATTATAGTGGAAGTGGATCACGGGAAAACATTTTCCTGTCATAGAAACGTTCTTGCTGCAATCAGCCCTTACTTCAGGTATGATGATGGTGGAAACTAATAACCGTAACCACACCCAGCTCCCCATTCTCCTCAGTGTTGTCCATTTAATTATTTTACTGAGATGGGATAATAAAATGAAACCGATGAGTTTTGGTTTTTGAACGTAGGTGACATGCCGTGTCTTAATAAGCCCTTGTTTTTGACCCCGAAAGTCTGATAGTTCAGGAGGTAGGTTTTTAAGTTAATGTACTTGTGTTTGTTTAAAGTGAATAACCTGAAGACCTAGACATATGCTACCCAGTATGGCAGCCATTAGCCATATATGGCTATTTAAATTATTTAAAATGAAACAAAATTAAAAATTCCGTTCCTCGGGTACGCAGAACACATTTCAAGGGCTCAGTTAGCCACATGTGGCTAGTCTCTGCCATCTTGGACGGCACAGATATACAGCATGTCATCATTGAAAGTTTTATGGACAGTGCTGATCTAGAATTTGTTCCAAAAAATTACTCATGATGTATATTTCATTAGTGTGTATAACTCTTCTAGAGATTAAAATATAGAAGCCTGTTTCTTTATAAATTACCATGCACTAGATCGTTTTGGTATTATGGAAAGAAAGGCAGTGGAATAAAAATGAATGAAAATTTGGTTTCTATGTGTCTTAGGCCCCATGCTAGTGATTATTTCCAAGATTTCCAGAAGTATTTTTTTGTTTTCATTTGTATTAGTTTTGTTTATCATAAACTGTTGAAAAGTAAGGATATAAAACTTGGGTCTCAAAAATAACTTCCTACCTCAGAAAAGTTGAGTGGAAAAGGCAGTTTCCTGCCTGAGCATAGCTTTTCATAAGTGCTTGCTTTTTTAAGCCTTTCAGTATTCAAAAGTGGTGCGTGAGTGACAGTAAAATCACCTCAACCATACACTAAAAGTACTTTTTCCTTTTGAAGGTATTTAGTTTTTAGGGTACAGACCAGTGTAATGTTCCAGCCAGTAGTCTCTGGTTCCTCTTTTTCAGAGTGCTGGGTTAAATATAGTTACATGCTTGTGACTTAACCATTTAGACTTGCCTGGGTAAATCACTGGACTACTGAGTATGAATTATCACAGGACAGTGAGTTGGAAAGAAAAAAAGATGAAACTCATATATGCAGAAGATACAGAGAAAAATTGGCTTGGCAATGGAAACTACCGATGAGATTCATTTACCCAGGTTATCAATTAGATATGATCATATTATTCATATATTTAAAAATATAGCATGGTTACTTCTTATCAAGCTCTGACTAAACTTACTTTATATGTGTTGGTTGATATAATCTTTTTTTTTTTTTTTTTTTTTTTTTTTTTTTTTTTTTGTGGGTACCGGGGGGACGACCTCAGGACCTCGCGCGCCAACAGGCGCCCGTGCCACTGAGCGATATCACCGGCCCCTTTTTCGTATGTGGGATCCGGGAGTCGAACTCGGGCCTTCGCGCTTGCAAGGCAGGCGCTTACGCCGCTGAGCCATCTCACCGGCCCTGATATAATCTTTATAAACCTATCTCTGCACAGTTGTTATTCCCATTTTACGTATGACAAAACTGAGGCTCAGTGAGTAATGTCTAAATCATCTGCCTGATTAGTCAATACAAGACTAGATTTGATTCCAGACCAGGCTTCTTAGTCACGGTATGACTTAAGGAACAAGAGTTAGTAAAGTGGATCCTCTTTAAAGTTTCCTTTCAAAATTTTTTATTGTATATTAGATTTGAATAGTAAAAGAAAAAATGAATTGAAATTTCACAATGAAAGTAACTACATCTAACTGAAATTTTATGCTCTAAATTAGCAGTGAAGGCCTACACAAATTACTTTAAAGAAGTATGTTTACATAGGGTATGGTGACACATGCCTGTAATCCCAGCAGTTTGGAGGCTGAGGCGGAAGGATCGTTGCAAGTTTGAGGCCAACCTGGGCTACATAGTGAGTTCAAGGGCAGCCTGAACTACACAGTGTCTCAAAAAACAAAAAACAGCAACAACAAAAAAGGAAATATGTATATAGTAGATGTTCTTAATTCCCAAGAAATTAAAAAAATGCTGGAAAGCTTTCTGAGCACAAAGATATGTGCATTCCAGTAAAGACGTGTGGCTAGAACTGAAGGATTAGATTAATTTCTCTTGCTAGAATTTTGGTACAGAAGTTTCTTGGCAGCAGTAATACTCCTGATATGGGATGGAGAAAGTCATACTTAATAATTTCTAAGTCTTGCATCATAGGTAGAAGAATTAGAACAGCTAGAAATCTGGTGTGGCAGGGACTTGTCAGAATTAAAATTTGCATGATTATTGGAACATTTTTGCTACTCAGAATTTTGCAAGTAAATTTTATTTAGAGTTTACTTGAAGAACCTCTTAAAACAGAAAACTCATCAGTACCAGACCACTCCAGACCAGCCTGTTCAAGTCAAGATTAGTTCCCATGACAAAGGGATATGTGGTAATGTGCTCCTGTGGGAGTTAATCTCTGCCTAACGAAGGGCTTTATTTTTCTTTCTAATTGGTAGCCGCATAGGTGAGTTTTTCAGCATATGAACTGAAAACCAGCTCATACATAGGAACATTAGTCATAAAAAAAGAAAAGCCTGTTAAAATTGTATTACATTGTAGAAGTAAAAACAGCTCAAGATTGATTATCCTACACTGCAAACTTTTATACCCTTAATATTTCTCATATTACATTTAAGATTAATTCCATGTGTTTGTTGGAGATTTCAAAGGCAACAGGATATATTCTCATTTTTAATGATATTTCTCATAACACTTAAAAGGGAGGGGTCTGGATCTCAGTAATTAACTTTGTCACCAATGTTAGAACAGTTTTTTTAACAATTGTTTGTGAAGCATGCTAGAACTTGAAAACAAAGATAAATACGACAGAGCTGTTTGTTCAAATGACTTTTAAGACAATTTGATTTTTATATTTATTCTACAAACAGCCTAGAATGAAACCTTAAAGGAAGGAAAATAAAGGTAAATGATATTTGTAAATTTCTAATACTTCAAGAGCCAGGTTTTTTAGCTACTTAATGTTTTGGCCAAAAAAGTCCCATAAATACACCAATATTTTTGATTTTTTAAAAAAGCTTGCGCTTAAAGACAAAAGTTTGGGACTTAAAAAATCATTATGTCTAGAGAATCAGTGGTGTATTAAATGTTAGAAGGCATTATATTAACACTACCGTAATGTTTATTTCTGTATAGATATAAATAGGTAAAATATGATAACTTTAACTGAAAAGATAAAGTATATTGTTTAAGGAAAACTTTTGAAAATGTCCAAGACTAAGTGATTTTCAATTCCTTATAAGAATTAAAGGAACATTAAAAGATACTAGATTTTAAAGGAGGAAGTAGAGAGTATATACTTTTGAAGAACATCTTGCTTTTTCTAAGATGAAATTTTTGAAGATATATTTTGGGTACAAGTTGCTTTATAATTTCCATTGGGACCTGAAGTTTTATTAGACTGTCTCTGTGTGTGTTATTGTATCATATTACTACTCTTACAGGTATCCTTAAATTTTCTGGGGCATGTCAATTTAAGATGTCATGTCCCTAAGGCAACTTGGCTAGAAGCTGGGGTAGGGACTCCAAGGAAAATCAGATGACCTGAAATATGCGCTGTGATTCACTGGTTTGCTTTACTTGGGCATATTCTTTTTTTTTTTTTTTTTTGTGGGTACCGGGGGTCGACCTCAGGACCTCGCGCGCCAGCAGGCGCCCGTGCCGCTGAGCGATATCACCGGCCCCTTTTTCGTATGTGGGTTCCGGGAGTCGAACTCGGGCCCTCGCGCTTGCAAGGCAGGCGCTTATGCCGCTGAGCCATCTCACCGGGACTTGGGCATATTGTTTTCTCACAGTTGTCACTGTGGGAGAGAGACCAGTTCCCTCTAACCCCCTTAGTTCTTATGTGGTCTCTGTAGCTGGACCTAAGAACCCAATTAATACAAGAGCTGAGTAGTAAGTGGAAAGCATAGGGATCCCAACAGAGTCAAGTCTAAAGAAATAACGAAAGCATGATGCTTCTGTACCTTTTAGACAAAGAATATTAAATTTGTGAAGGAATGACAGAGCAAATAGCTATCTGGACTAGGGCAGTAAATTCTAGGGATGTTACTGAGAGATAGATCAGAGTGTGGGGGCAGGGTGAAAGCTCATGGAAGATAAAGGTTAAAGAGTTTGTCTATTCGGGCTCACTACCACCACAATTATCCAATTATTTGGGTGATCAAGGCTATTTTCTAGCCTTGGTATATGAAGAACATCCTTCCCAAAAGACTTCATGGCTTGCTGTGTAGGGAAAGACAGATAGTTACAGTTCCTGAAGTGATTTCAGTTTGAAATTATCTGCTACTGTGGCATATTTTGGGATGGCTCATCTTTAACTCCTTTAGCATAAATTGGACTAGCATTGAAAACAGGGATTAAGGGAATAACCAGACTAAATCCTTCTGCTAGACGAACAGTTTTTCTCCCTGTCCAGAATATATTCCTTTAGTTTGAAAAGGTTATCTTTATGATAACTGTATACTTTTAACAACTGGTCACAATAATTTTTATTTGCAGCACACATAAAATATTAATACTCTTTCTTTCTTAGATCCATGTTCACTAGTGGCCTTACAGAAAGTACTCAAAAAGAAGTTCGAATAGTCGGTGTTGAAGCTGAATCGATGGATTTGGTATTGAATTATGCCTACACCTCTAGAGTTCTTCTGACAGAGGCCAATGTTCAAGCTTTGTTCACTGCAGCTAGCATCTTCCAGATTCCTTCCATCCAAGATCAATGTGCTAAGTACATGATCAGTCATTTGGACCCACAAAATTCTATTGGGGTCTTTATCTTTGCTGACCATTATGGTCATCAGGAACTTAGAGATCGATCTAAAGAATACATTCGTAAAAAGTTTCTGTGTGTCACCAAAGAACAAGAGTTTCTCCAGCTAACAAAAGACCAACTGATAAGCATACTAGACAGTGATGATTTAAATGTAGACCGAGAAGAGCACGTTTATGAAAGCATTATAAGGTGGTTTGAGCATGAACAGAACGAGAGAGAAGTGCACCTTTCAGAAATTTTTGCCAAATGCATCCGTTTTCCTCTGATGGAAGATACTTTTATAGAGAAAATTCCACCTCAGTTTGCACAGGCTATAGCCAAAAGCTGTGTAGAAAAGGGACCATCTAGCACCAATGGCTGTACACAGAGGCTTGGAATGACTGCTTCTGAAATGATCATATGTTTTGATGCTGCCCACAAACACTCAGGAAAGAAGCAAACAGTGCCTTGCCTAGATATAGTCACAGGAAGGGTGTTTAAACTATGCAAACCACCAAATGACTTGAGGGAAGTTGGAATTCTTGTATCACCAGACAATGACATTTACATTGCAGGGGGGTACCGGCCAAGCAGCAGTGAGGTCTCCATTGACCATAAGGCAGAAAATGATTTCTGGATGTATGACCATTCCACCAATAGATGGCTGTCCAAACCGTCCTTGCTTCGGGCCAGAATAGGGTGCAAACTTGTATATTGCTGTGGTAAAATGTATGCAATTGGAGGTCGTGTTTATGAGGGTGATGGGAGAAACTCACTGAAATCTGTGGAGTGCTATGACAGCAGAGAAAATTGCTGGACTACTGTTTGCGCAATGCCAGTTGCAATGGAATTTCATATTGCTGTGGAGTACAAAGAGAAGATCTATGTTTTACAGGGTAGGTGCCAAAGTGATTTAGTTCTGTGTGGAAGGATAATACATCAAGTGTGGTTTTCTTAATTATACTGAAAAGGGTAACAGTTCTTGCTAGTTGAGTAATACCTCTGGCTTCTTTATCAGGAACTATTTGTTAGAACACTATTCTATATAAAGGAGCATGGTGGCACATGCCTATAACCCCAGCACTCAGGAGGCTGAGGCAGGAAGATTGCGAGAGGGCAGCCTGGGCTACATGGCAAGACCCTGCCTCAGTGCCCCCCCCAAAGAAACTTTTGAATCAAAAAAGGTTGAAAATATTCAAAAGTGTTTTTAAGTTACTAAAATGATTGTGTGAGTTTTTTGCTGCGTTTTGATATCATGGGTATTTTTGAAAACATTCTTTAATAAATAATAGTTCAGCATTTTGGGAGAACTATTTCAGAGCAGTTTTAAAGACTTTAAACAATAAAGTGAGATTAATATGTGGTTAATTTTACTCTTCATATATATATATATATATATATATATATATATATATAAAATCAAGAGATATAGCAACTACTTTTTTTTAAATGGGGTACACAGGATTAGTTTAAAAGTGAAAAAAGAATGAAGTATTGACTAGAGTTATACTATTCACTTACCAAAGATTTTTGTATAAGCCTTGTAAATGCAAAAGTTATGAAAGTTGATAACAAAGAGGTAGAAATTATAGTCCTTAGATTTTTAATTTCATGAAGTTTATGTTGGCTTTTATAATAGGTTGTTTTCTTTCTTTGCACTAAAGAACTTTGAGATGTCACCTTTTTCTTTTGTAAGAGTGACTAGCTAACATATTTATCTTACAAAAGAAAAACTATTACAGGCCAGTCTATCGCAAAGATGCAATAGAAGTAAAGTGATTGGGTAAGAATAAAGAAGATTTTTGATTTGTGAGAACGATAATTTCCTTATAGTTTTTCTAATATGTTTTAGTTGCTTGGATGTTGAATACAGTGTAGATAATAACAAAATCGTTATTCTTTTTTCTTTGAGCAGGAAATTGCTATGTAGTTCAGGCTGGCACTGAACTTCCTATACAGTTCATGGTGGCATGGAACTCTTGGTGACCCTCCTACCTCAGCCTCTCTAATTGCTGGGGTTATGGGCATGTGCCACCATACCCAGCTCTTCTGTTTCTTAATGGGCTATATGTAAATGTGTTCCTTATGCTACTACTTTAATAAAATAGGAGAAAGGGCAGTTTTCATGAAGATATACCTAATTTTTAAGTTCTTATCCCATTTTTAAAACAATTATGGGGCCGGTGAGATGGCTCAGCGGCATATGCACCTGCCTGGCAAGCGCGAGGGCCCGAGTTCGACTCCCGGATCCCACATACAAAAAAAGGGCCAGTGATATCGCTCAGCGGCACAGGTGCCTGCTGGCGCGCAAGGTCCTGAGGTCGACCCCCGGTACCCACAAAAAAAAAAAAAATTGTTTTTCGCTGTAGTCCTTTGACTTAAAATTTGCTAGAAATTCCTCAACCCTTTTGTTTTCAATATCAAGTTAATTCTCCAGAGGGAGGAGTACTCTCTGGTAACTCATTTGAGTTACATAAAAGCACATGTGTAAGAATGCATATATTCGCCATTCAGAATGGCTGGATAGGTTTTATCATCCAGTATGATGAAAATGTGTGTGTGTCTTAGTGGCTGACTAGTTAGTTGATAGAGGTAGAATTCATTATTATACTCCCAATTGGAATGTAAAGGTTATATATTAATGCAAATGCTGTTGCAAAATAGTGGTGGATTAATAAAATTTCAGGGCCAGTATGAACATCATTTACTGTGAGGTTATATTTTATATAAGACGAATATGAGGTTCTGAAGGTTTTCTTTAATTGGTTATTGATTTTATTGTATTAAAGAGGATGTTAGATTTTAAAAATCAACTTTTTTGTGTGTCATCTTTCCTTCCTATAATATGTAGAGAATTGGCACACATTAAAAAGTTTTAATTCTTATCTTCTTTCTCAAGACTCCAGTAATAAAGTTAGTGAATAAGGCAGGTAAGGGCCGGTGAAATGGCTCAGTGGCGTACATGCCTGCCTGGCAAGCACGAGGGCCCGAGTTCGATTCCTGGAACCCACATACGAAAAAAGGGCCGGTGATATCGCTCAGCGGCACGGGCACCTGCTGGTGCGCGAGGTCCTGAGGTCAACCCCCAGTACCCACAAAAAAAAAAAAAAAAAAAAAAAAGGCAGGTAATGTACAAACAATAGCTGGGGCTCAAGTAAAATTGACGTTAAAATGCCTCTTACTAAAGAGGCAGCTAAAGTTCTAGATGAGAGTAACCTTAAGTGAGTACAGTTTTCAAAAGGAAGCTTAATTTAGAATCTGGTATTTCTAATCTGAACTGAAGCCTCTACATAAATAACCTGACATGAATTATTGGAAGATTATGTTGTACAGGTTGAGTATCCCCAATCCAAAACTTGAAAATCCAAAATGGTCCAAAATCTGAAACTTTTTGAATGGTGATTGTGACAGGTCACATTCTAAAAGTAGGCACACTAAAAATATTATATAAAATCATTTTTAGGCTACCTATAAGCTGCATATGAAACATAAATGAATTCCATGTTTAAACTTGGGTTTCACCCCCATGCTATCTCATGAATGTGCAAATATCCCAAAGTTATTCTAAAATTATTTTAGATAAGGGATACTCAAACCGCACTGTGACTTTTTTTTTTTTTTGCACTCTTGAACTATAAACTGTTCATAAGGAGTTCAGAGTTTTATTACAGCACTTATACACATGTGTCATTAACAAAACTCTGATAAACCTTTAGTACTTTAATTCTTACAGACACTTTCTTATTGGCAGTCTGATTTAGCATACCCTTTATTGTCAAATTAGAGCAGAAACTGACTCAAAGTCAACTCCATAAACCATGTGTAGTTTCCTATCTTTTCTACCTTAGCCAAGTTTTCTCCTGTTGAGGTTTATCTTTACATTTTTGCCACACTTGAGTAAACTTATCAGTGACCATAAGCACAAATCTGGAACATTCTTTTTTTTTTTTTTTTTTTTTTTGGTATCAGGAATCGAACTCAGGACTTTGCGCTTGCCAGGCAGGCGCTGTGCCACTGAGCTATATCCCCTGCCTAAATCTGAACAATTCTATATGCTGTCTTCTAATGAAATAATTGACACACAAATGTGTAGTGTCTTATTTATGATGAAACTATATATATGCGTTTTGGCCTTGCTGGCTAACCACTAGTAGTAATGCTTCTTTAGAGCTGGCTTCAGATAAATTTTCTATAACACACAATTGGCTAGAACAAATGGAACCAAGTCTTTTTTATTTTGCCATCAAGCTGAAATAACTGCTTATACCTCCCCCGTATGAATACTGCAATTCAGGTTGACTGTAATATTATCTGTTATATATTTTAGAAAGTGAATTATTTGAAAAGTACTGTATGGTGTTTAGAGCTTGGAAGTACAATATATCACCAAAATCAAAAATGAAAATGTACATTGTTTTCCTTTTTTAGGAGAATTTTTCCTCTTCTATGAGCCTCAAAAAGACTACTGGGGTTTTTTAACCCCCATGACTGTGCCTAGAATCCAGGGCTTAGCAGCTGTATACAAGGACTCTATCTACTACATAGCTGGAACCTGTGGAAATCACCAACGTATGTTTACTGTAGAAGCCTATGATATTGAACTCAACAAATGGACTCGTAAGAAGGACTTTCCATGTGATCAGTCTATAAATCCATACCTTAAGTTGGTCCTCTTCCAGAATAAACTTCATTTATTTGTTCGAGCTACTCAAGTGACTGTTGAAGAACATGTCTTCAGAACCAGCAGGAAAAATTCCCTTTACCAGTATGACGACATCGCTGACCAGTGGATGAAGGTGTATGAGACCCCGGATCGGCTGTGGGACCTGGGCCGGCACTTCGAATGCGCTGTGGCTAAACTCTATCCTCAGTGTCTTCAGAAAGTACTCTAATGAGTAGCAGGCCTTCGTGCCTCACTGGAATCTCATTCTGAATGCTTGTCTGAAGGATCGATGTCAATATTAAGAAAGCTGAGAGAGTTTTGTACACAGATTTGGGTGCTTTTAAAGATTACACGTAGGGAGGGATTTGCTTTCACTTTTGTGATGTTTTCATTTCAGTAAGGAAAAAGTAACAAAGTGCAATTATCAGCATTTTTTTTTCTTCCTGACATAAAAGTAATTGTATCATTCTAGAACTGTGATAAATAGTCACTGAGATACCCAATGAATCAAGACAACTATGCACTCTTTTAAGAGCAGTTAGGGTATTATTGGGTAGACACATCCAAACTAGCTTGAGATGACTTTTTATTTTAAATACGGGTAATAATCTGAGGCAATATCACTAGGACTTTATTTAGCTGTGACCTCTCTAACAGAGAAGCACTAACTTAGATCCTCATTCTTAATATTTATATATATTTACATATATATTTTTGTGTACTGTTTTCAAGTGTACTGAGATTTAAATGTGTTCTGTTATTAGGTAGACTGAAGGAAAAATCAGTCTCAGCAAGAACTTTTAGTCTGATTATTTCACATTTTCCATATTACCTTAAGTTAAGCAAAAGTTTAAAGTGGCAGTTTTCTGTGGAAAACTTCTTCAAGTGCTAACACTGTTTCCTTTTTTTAAAATCCTGGAAAGGGCTCAAATTTGCAGGTGGCTGGTGCTAGTATAAATTAATTCACGTAGAGAGCTAGGTGGGTTTAAGTGGTCTGAGCCTATGCTTGTCTTTCAGATTAGTGGTTGTTTCATGGCCATGGTAGTACTTTACCTGTTGAGCTCTTGTGATGTCACAAAGCTTGGTACTTATGTGATAGAATATGACCAGATATTGGCTAACTGAACAGCATGACCATTGTACCACATTTGCACTAACACGGGCCAATTTGTTGTCCAACCTCCTTTTTTATCTTCTACCTGTCTAGTCATTGTTGGTACAATGAAAGCTAACTTATAATGTGAAGTTTACACCTACCTTTAAAATTCTGTTTTCCAGAAACATAAAATTTTTGCAGTGGTCTAATAATTTAATGGCTTTTGAAATTTCACATTACAGTGATAACCTCATTTTTTTCTTTTTGCACTTCACAATGATGAATACTTTTACATTGAAATACTGTTATAGCTGAAGGGGATTGACAAGGAAAAGAGTGAGTGAACAGAACCATAGCTTTATAGGTACTAAGTCATTTTTCATATATAACCGATAAATTTCTAACAGGAATATTAACATGAGGGATAAACCAACTTACGTGTATTTCTTAGGCAGATATTTAGATCAGTAACTTTTTTTTCACTATGCCTGGAATAACTGATAAAGGATAGCTAAGAGTCCGTCCTCTGTTGGAACAGTTTGATTCTCTTGAAGAAAGCAAACTGGCATGGTTTGTATTAAAAAAGATCTTGCACAAATTGTAATGTGATACTGTGAAACAGATTCAAGGCATTGCCTCTTTGCATCACATACCTCGTTGTTCAGAAACTTTCCAAACTGCTTTACCAAGACCTGTACAAGGAGGGATAGTTTCCTGAACTGGAAGTTGAAGTGGACAGCGTTTATAGAAGTAACAATTTAAAATCGAGTCCTAGAAAGCTAGATGTGTGGTTTCTTCTTATTGGCCTTATAATTGGCCTTATTGTCTATAATCTCTTTTTAAACTTCATCAGCCCATATTTTTCCTCCCCAGTTTTTCTTTGTTTCTGTTCTTATCGTCATACTTTTTGGGTTATTTCTGTGAGTCTTGTTGTGAATAATTTTTTACAGTTTTATATTGCTGAGGAGAAGGAAAAAATAACCAATTTTTGCAAGAGATATCCGTGTAATTGATTTTTGAAAGCTTTGTTGAATATCTAAAGTCTCCTGCCACTTTTTGACAATCTTTTGTCTTTAGAAAAATGTATTACTTGAAAACATGACATAGAACATTGAGTTAGCAGTGTATAGGTGCCGTGTGATACATAGGAGAACAACAGTGTGGTTAATTCTACAGTACATCTGCACAGCTGTTGATCCTTTTGCTAGAACAATTTATATTGAGAGTATGATCTATGTACAGTGTGTCAAAGTCAAGGCTTAGAATTTGCTATGGGATTAGAATATATCTTGAATTTTGTATGAGGAACTATTTGTTTACATTATATATAGCTGGGATATTTTGCCACTTCTAAAATGGTTTCAGAAGAGGTCCTAGAAAGCTAAAATTACTGATGTGTGTGGGTTTATGTACAGATCTTTAAAGCACATTTTCATAGTATGATGAGAATATAAATAAAAGGCACAATGGCTACTATAGAATTAAAAGGTCTAACATATGCCAGTCCCATTTTACCTATGTTTTTGCATTTAAAGAATGTAAGTAGCACTTTCCTATATATTTTTTACACATTGAAAACTGGACTTGGTTTAACTATGTTGTAGGAAAATACAAATTGTATTCTTTATTTTCCATATTTGTTTCCTGTTATCTTATAAAGTTGATGCTTAAGTGTTAAGCTGATTTCTTTGGTGCATGAGAAAAAGTGGATGTAATCTGCCAGGAATCAGAGTCTCTGTAAAGCAGTTTAAAATGACATTCAATGTTCAGTGCTCAGGTATGTAGTAAGTACTGTAGTCCTATGGGGCAAATGTGTAGATATTTTTAAACATTTTGCCGTAATTGCACAATTTTTTGCATTTTTACCTGATGTCATTGTTTCTTATAATAAAACCTTTCTGACTGAAAAATTCCAGGGTTGTAAACTGACCTCTGATAAGTGAGTTTTGCGGAATTAAAATTTGATGAAAATCATGAATGAGGTTTTAATTATTGACTATCTGGCCTGTGCTAGAAAATGAACTAGTTAATATCATTGTACAGCATGCTTTTTTAAGTTCTAAAGCAAGCTCACTTCTGTTGGTTAACCCTGTTTGTTCTGGCCTAAAATGTTACTGTCCTCAACGCCTCTCTCTTTACACATTTCTTATCTAATCCATCAGAAAATCCTGCTGTTTCCTCTTTTGAAATGTACCCAGACTCTGTCTCTGTGCCCTTGCACACTGTGACCCTCCTCTCAGCTAGCCTGTCTTGTCGCCTTAAAGCAGTTGCTGGTGAACTTAACCTTCTTCCCACCACCACTCTTGACCCCTTGTACTCTGTTTTCCCCACATAGTAGTCCCAAGTGATTTTGTTAAAACATAAACAAGTTCATGTCCCTCTTCTGCTCAGATCCCTCCAGTGGCTTCTCATCGCCCTTCATGACTGCCAAACCGCTTACATACATTATCTACATCCCCAGCCTCATCTTTTAGACGTCTACCATTTTGCCAGTTCATTCAGTTCCAGCCACCCTGACTGCTGTTCCTCAAACATGCCAAGCACCTCCCATATCAAGACCCGTGCCCTTGCCATATTGTCAGATAAGCCTGACAACCTACGTGAGTTTTAAAAATGTCACCAGAGAGGCTTCTCTGATCACCTTATTTTCCAACTCCTTCCCTGCTCATACCACATACATCTTCCTACTTTATTTTTCATATACATCTTCCCCAATTAAACTGTAAGCTTCGCAAAGTGCAGGAATTTGCTTTATTCACTTGTACTTTAGCTCAATGCCTGGCACATAATTAGGTATTTAGTAAATGTTAGTAGAAAGAAATGAACTTTCAGTTAAGTCTCAGACCACCCTGAGAAGTGGTAGAACCAGGATTGTCATCTCCATTTTATCAGATAGAAAACACAAAGACCAGGTGACTTGCTAAAGGTCATCTAGCAAAGGACTTAACTGGGATAAGAAACAAGATTTCTACTTTCACCTAGTTCCTACATGCTATATTAGTTCCCAACAAAATGGATAGTATCCATATTTTGATTAATGATTGCCTGTTTAGAGCTCCATTTCTCCCCAATGCCATTGTTTAAAATATCAATTGCAATTTACATCTGATTCTTAATAGGGAGTAGATGTAGGAAAATACTTCCTCTTTGTTTCTCTAACTACCTGCTCCCCATTATGATACTATTGTATTAATAAAGCTATTGTTCTGAGTTCCATCTCTCAAGTAAGTTGATCCTCTAAAGATTGTTCCATTCATCTATGTTATCAAATTTGTGGGCATAGAGTTGTTCATAGTGTTCCTTTTTTCTTCTAGTGTCCATGTAGTGAGCACCCCTCTTTAATTTCCAACATTGGTAATTTGTCTCTTATTTTCTTGGTTAACCTGGCTAGAGGTATACCAGCTATATTGGTCTTCTCAAGAATCAAGTTTTAGTTTTAATTGTTTTTATGTACTGTTTTCATGTTTTCAATTTCATTGATTTCTTCTCTAATTTTTTAATTTCTTCTGGTTGCTTTAATTGCTCTTTCTATAATTACTTAAGGTGAAAGCTTCAATTACCAATTTTAGATCTTTTTCTAATAGATGTATATAATGCAATAAATTTCCCTCAAGGACCACCTGTATAGCCTCCCACAAATTTTGGTATGTTGTATTTTCATTTTTTAGTACAAAATATTTTTGTTATTTCTACTTGGAGATTATACTCTTTCATAACTCTTTAATACCTCTTTGTTTTGGTACCGGGAATCAAACTCAGGACCTTGCACTTGCCAGGCAGGTGCTGTGCCACTGGGCTATATCTCTGGCCCTTTAATATCTCTTTCTATCCTTGATAATTCTTCTTGTTCTGAAATCTTCTCTGTCTGAAATTGATATAGCCTCTTGAGCTTTCTTTTAATTTGTTAGCTTAATTTATCATTATCTTTTACCCTATCTCAGTTTTTATATGCAAAATAGGCTTCTTATGGGCAACTATAGCTGGGATTTACTTTTATATACACCATGAGAATCATTTTTTAGTTGATGTGTTTAGACTACTTACATTTAAAGTGACTACTGATATATATGGATTGATAGCTACCATCTTTGCAATTGTTTTCCATTTATGGCCTTTATGGCTCTTTATCTTCTACATTTTTCCTGATTTCTGTTTCTGTTTGTTACCAGTACTGGAGATTGAACCCAGGGAGTGCTAAGCTACATCTCTAGAACTGTTTTATATTTTATTTTGAGAACATTCTTGGTAGATTGCCCAGACTGGCCTTCAACTTCCAATTCTTTTCGTCTCAACCACTGAAGTACCTGGGATTACAGGTGTGCACCATTGTACCCAGCTGCTTTCTCTGCTTTTAAACAAGCATTTTATATTATTTCCTCTTTACACATCAATTATCTTACATCTTTTTCAGTGGTTTCCTTTGATTTACAATATACATTTTAAAATTAATCTGAGACCACCTTTAAATTACACTATATTGCTTCACATGTAATGCAGGTACCTAACAACCAGATTGCTAATTCTTCCCTTTTAGCCCTATGACATTCATTGCTGTCATTCAATTCACTTACTATAATCTGCTGTAACCACTCAATACATTTTAATTTTTTATTTGAAAGTTATCCTTTTTAGATCAATTCATATTTAAAAAGATGTATCACCTTCATTTTCTGCCTGACAGTGTTCATTTCTTTATGTAGATCTAAGTTTCTAATCAATATCAATTTCCTTCTGCCCAAAGAACTTGTTTTGCCCAAAAGATTGGATTTTTTGGGGGGGCGGGGCCGGTACTGGGAATGGAACTCAGGAGCTAGCACTTGCCAGGCAGGAGCTGTGCAGCTGAGCTATAACCCTGGCCTGCAAAGAACTTGTTTTGTTTGAGGCTGCTTCCAAGTCAGGTCTGCATGTGGTTGAGTTCCTGCAGATTTTGTTTGCTTAAGAAAGTCTCACTTCTCCTTTACTTCTAAAGAATAATTTTGCTGGATTTAGAATTCCTGATTCGTTTGTTTGTTTTTGTCACAAAGTAACTATGTCATGATTAAATCTCAGTTGTTTAGTGCGCCTGCATCTTGGTGTTGTGACCTTCACAGGGTGTCTCCATTTATCTCCCCTGCTCCATCCTCCCTTCTCAGCTGCAGCAGTCCCAATCTTATTTCCTTGAAACTTGGACTGCTGCTGACCCTGCTTAATCCTTTTCTCCTTAGGAGAGAGGAGAAAACTAAAGTGAGTTAGAGTGGGAGGCATGCTCTTCCCCCAGCTTTTATGAAGCTCTGTCAAAGGATTTTACCCTGGAGAATAGGTCTTTGTTTTATTTGAGATAGTGGGGGATGAAACTAGGGAGCTCAGAGCTACATTCCAGTCATTTTACTTTCTTTATTTTGAGACAGGGTCTTGCTAAATTGCCCAGGCTGGCCTCAATCTTGTGATCCTCCTGCCTCAGCCATCTGGGTAGCTGGGATTACAGGTGCTTACCACCATACTCACTTGGAATAGGCATTTATTATAGAAAATGTTATACCTGTATTTCATAATTATTATTTCTCCTTTCCTCCATTCAGAGCCACTATGGGCTTTCTGAGATCTTTGCCATAAGAACACAGTGGGGTTCCAGTGGATGAAATCTACAAGTGTAGGGGTCTTTGACTGGAGTTCCTGGTAGTTTCTCATTTCCCTAGGAGTTCATTCTCAGCCTCTGGTAGTTCATCAAAATAATCACTGAAGTATTCTTACAAGTTTATGGCTCTAGCTACTTCCAGCCTAAGTAAGCATATCTTGACTTTGCCCTTCTAGATTCACCTCTACTCCAGGTGACTGCCATGTAGCTGATTTCTGACAATCAAAGAAGAGTCATGAATTTTCATTTAGAGCAGCTTTTTCTCATTGCAAGGTTGGGGCTGATGATATCCAAGATCTTTAATTTTCAGGGCTGAATCTAGAAGTCCCTATAATAAACTTTTAATACACACATGTTGACTGAATGAACAAATTATTCTTTAGTTCATACATATTTTATCCCTTCTTTTTATATGTATGATGTAGTTCACAATAAAAACGTAACTCACCTTGTAAAACATGTTCATACAATTAATCATTTTAAATGTCTTTTACTTGTAATTTACATGTTCATGAAATTATTGGGCATATAGTTCAGTGAATGTTGACCCTCCAATACCTAGCTCTCTAGGACCAAATTAAAACTGAATGACCCAGTTTAATTAAAATCATCAATCATTCTGAAATATTTTTCACAATTTAAATTGAAAATGACAATGTAAGCATTTAAAATTATCCTTGTGGTTATATGAAACATTTTCTATTATCTAGTTTGTTAGCAAAAAAAGAGATTTAATAGGCCCTTTTTTTCTTCCCTCTTCCACAAATATATGTGCAACTCTATGATTTGACAAACAAAACACTAATAAATATCAAGAAATAGAAACTGTGTTATGTATTTTCTGTTATGTGTTTTATATTGGTCTTATGAATATGAATTACAGTGTTTTGGGTGACTGTGGGCAGATTACTTAACCTTTCTGAGCTTCAGTTTTCTCATGCATAAAATAGGCTAATAATATAACCCATTTTAGAGTTTCTGTAAGGATCAAATAAGCATTTAAAACACTCATCACAGTGCCTGATACATAATGAACACGCCACGAATATTTGTTCTAGTTAGTATTATTCATAACTGTACTTCTTTAAGACAGACTTAAAGCATAATGTTTGTAGAACAATATTCTATAATAGCTAACATAAAACACATACTAACGAGAAGTATAACCATTTGGACTCTGATTGTGACCATAAGACACGCATGAAAACAATTTTCACAGTTTTATAGTCACACAGTTCTCACTTTCATTTCTGGACTGTGCATTTTTAAAGGAATGAAATTAAATATGGTATTTAAAGCAATTTATACAAGGCTTATAAAATAAAAAAAAGACATTTTTTTCCTGTTTTTAAGAACTGAATGGGCCTGTCCTTAGACTTTATTTTGTCTTCCGTTCTCTTTCAGAAATAAGGATCTGTCTAAGGGTTGCTGTAACAAATCACCAAAGACGGGGTGGTCTGAACAACAAACATTTATTCCTCACAGTCCTAAAGCCTAGAAGTGGAAGATCAAGGTGCGGCACATCCTGTGTCCAGTGGGGGCCTTTTCCTCTGTCGTTTTCATTGCATCCTCTCATGGTGTGGGTGTGTGTGTGTGTGTGTGTGTGTGTGTGTGTTTGGTTTGTTCTTTCACAGTGCTGGGGGATCAAACTCAGGGTCTAGGCAAGTGCTCTACCACTGAGCTGTATCTCCAGCCCCTCTAATGTCTTTCTATAAAGACATGTAGGTTCTGCCCCCATGACCTATAACCTCCTAAAGGCCTCATCTAATACCATCACAATGGGGATTAGAATTCCCACAAATGAATTTGAGTGGGTAAAGGGGAAACAAACATGTAGTCCATAGTAGCATCTAATAGAGTTCTGAAAAATCCTTTGAGAATAAAAAAATAAAGTGAAAACACCATACCAATGTTTATTAGGATGTCAGGTAACCAAAGTGTTAAGGAACCTATGCCAAGGAACCACACAGCACGGGGACTATTTCCTTGTAATTGGTGAGAACCCGAGGTGGTATGAAATCCACTGGTGTTCTTTGACAATTAACCTAAAGCTCAAGAGTTAGGTCAAGAATAGGAGTCCAGCATCCATATAGCCAGTTTTAGTTGAATTTGAGTAAATGAACAAGTTAGTTCAAAGATACAGTGTAAAAAGAAAGTAGCTGAGAACAAAATTTAAGAAATTCAGGGCTAGGGATATAGCTCAGAGGCACAGCTTGCCTGGCAAGTGCAAAGCCATGAGTTCGATTCCTGGTGCAAAAAAAAAAAAAAAAAAGAAATTCAAAGGGGAGAAGGCAACTGAGAAGTTACCAGTGAAGAAAAGGAACCTCAAAGTGATAGTACCGCCAGAAAGGACTTCAAGAATGAGATCCAAAGAGAACAAATCAAATTCAGACTACAGGCTCCTGGAACTGGCAATGTAAAGGTCAGAAAGAAGGAAGCCATTTTTAGCAAAGCGCTAGGGATAGAACCCAATTAATGTGGAGGTTGTGAGTGGGCAAGGGTGTAGGCAGTCCTCAGGAGGTGGGCAGGTGGGGAGACTAAAGACACAGAAGTGCTGGAGCAATGTGTTCAAAGAATCAGAGCACTCGTGCCTTTTCAATGAAAATGGGAAATAAAAAAATCCATGCAAAAATACAAAGCCCAGCTAGTTTCTACAGTATTCCCAGTTGAGGGTTCTCCAGTAATCCTAATCCCCCTAAAAGTGAAAACCATGGGGATATGGGCACACAAAACCTGGTGGCAAAGAGGCAGAACTGACACAAACCCCTAGAATTAGGAGTGGAGGAAAAAAAAGAAAAGAAAATCCTGACTCAGAAAGAAACGTACTTTCTATAGCCTCTCACATTTCTGCCAGAGAATGTAAATGGTAACAGTTTTTGCAATTTCTTGCTAATTTGCCCCAGAGCCAAACATAGTTCCCACCCTTGACCCAAAACATCTGGTTTGTGATAAGTACTCCAATATCCAGTGTTTTATAAAGTATGTGGTGGGGGTGATGATGGCAGGAGTGACAAGCAGAAGAATGGTTGAGCTTATCAGAGCACGCACTACAAAGGTGGGGAGGATGTGGGGTCCTCTCATTTAGTGTTTGTGCAGCAAGAGAAGCCAGGGAGATATTACTGTCACTTAACGGCCATCTCTAACTTTTTTTTTTTTTTTTGGATACAGGGTCTCACTATGTAGCCCAGGCTGGCCTCGAAATCATAGAGATCCTTGTGCCTCAGCCTCCCGAGAGTGCTGGGATTACAGGCGTGTGCCACCACGCCCAGCTCTTAAGGGGCATCTCTAAAAAGGGGCATTTCATGGATTTCAAGCCCAAGTTGTATAGTACATACTCTGGAATAGTTTTGGTTAACAACTTATAAAAGCATATTTTATAAAATATGCATTTATATTCATGTATCAATGTGATATGCAGCAAAATATGTGCATTTCCATATAGGTATGTCTTTTTTGAAGGTTTCTAATAGATTATTATGATTTTTTCTTAAATCTACTTTTCATGTTCCAAAAAATAAAACACTATCCACACTTTACTGGGGACAGAGCTGTACAAGTTGATTTACTGTTCAGCATGACAAACTCTATATTTTTCATACCTATGTATGACAATAACATCCCAGGTGAAATATATTTTAATGCTTATGAGTCACCAGCTAATATCTTATTCTGGCATGCCACTTTCTGCTTTCTGAAATGCTTCTGTGTATATTGTCTTTTTGGATTCTACTAGTCCTGTGGCCATCTCATTGCCTCCCTTTTACTGTTGAGGAAACAAAGACAATGAATCGTTAAACTCGTGGGATTACCCTTAGCTGCTGATGAAAGCAGACATGCTGGATCCTTTGCTCCTCAGTGAGCAGGAAGTGGGAAGATGGCCTCGATGGTTGTATTCAACCCTAGAACACAGAGATGTAAAAAGTATGACAGTTGGCGAGGGGGCCAGTTGGGGATGTGAAGTGAGTGAGCTCACTTTTGGAAGAGCCGAGTTTCAAGTGACAGAGGATGACTATGCATAGATTGTTGTGCAGCAGCCAGGATGGGTGTGGAAACAGGAGACCGGATGGAGGTGATAGGTCAGGAGAAGATGTAGAGCTGGCGGTCTCCCAAGTGCTGGTCAGAGCTGAGGCCCATGAGGAGGTAGTGAGAGAGAAGGCCTTGGACAAGCCCAGCCCTGGGGGCCTGAGTGAGGCTGAAGGAAGGGAAGAACGGGCTTTCAAAGGAGCCAGGAACAGAGGGCTGGAAAGAACCAGGAACACAGCACTGAGAAAAGACAGAGGCCATATGTCAGGGAAAACTGGGTGTTCCAACGACAGTGACTTTTAAAAGGTCAGTTAAGCCTTTTGTTCACAAAATCTTCACTGTGAAAGTTTTAAATTCTGAGGTGAAAAATTGTTTATTCATATAGAACAACCAATGACTTAATGAGCCAGAATGCTACATTTCCTAATCAACGACTCAGGAATTTTCCTGTGCTGTGACATAACAGTTCTATCACCCCTCTGTACCTTCTGAAAGGACACTGGTTCTCTCTGCTTGGATTAGAAGCTCCCCGAGGGCAGTGACCTTCAACTCCAACGGTACAACTGAGACCATGGTGCCTGATACACGGGAGTCTCTTAGCTATTTCAGGAATGGTGGCATGAATGTCCCTCTTCACTAACCACAGATTTATTGGGTTTATTTTTCCTCCTTGGGACCCTGACTTCATATTTGCTGTTGTTTGGAAAGATACATTTTCAGGCTTACTTGTAATTGGCAAACAATTTTTTTTTTTTTTTTTTTTTTTTTGTTACCGGCAATCAAACTCAGGACCTTGTGCTTGCCAGGCAGGCGCTGTGCCA
Source organism: Erethizon dorsatum (assembly GCA_028451465.1). Lineage (NCBI taxonomy): Eukaryota > Metazoa > Chordata > Mammalia > Rodentia > Erethizontidae > Erethizon > Erethizon dorsatum. The sequence goes on from CM051825.1 coordinate 45,710,223, forward strand.
CTGAGCTATATCCCTGGCCCAGCATTTTTATATGGGGCTTGGCATTTAACATCCAGAAAAGTTGTGAAATCAATTTGCTGCAGATAAAAATGGACAGATGGAAATATCTGGTGCTTTTCTGCACATGTGCTATATATACATCAACAGACCATTGCTTATTGGGCTCCACTCGAGTTTGGTTTTATCAGATTTTCAGAAGAGTGTGGATTTTTGTTTTGGACCAGAACACTGGGGTGGAAATACGGCCTCCTGACTAAGAAGGAGTTTGGGGTGGATGTAGACTATTTATTGGTGTTTTCACTTACTTTTCCTAAAGGCTTGTCAAACTTCTCTGGACAATTTAGATTTCAGTTTTACCCAAATAATTTTATATTTGCATGGATTTCATCTATTTTATCATGTTCTATGCATCATGGAGGAGAAAAATAAAATCAACAGAGATGGGGGAAGGGGAAAGGAATTGGACTCCTGGAAGGGAAATGTTAAACTTATTGGATCAAACTTATGTTTTAGTGACAGTGGACATTTACTGATTTCTTCCCATGCCCAGTAAATGGAGACCCAGAAAAATGACCTAGTTGGTCATATTCAAAATAATGAAATGTTTTCCTTCTGTATATTTGAGTTACAATATTGAAGTTTTACAACCTGCTTTCCTCTACACACAAAGCATTCAGATTCTCAGATGGGATCCCACATTCAAAAATACTTTTCTTCCCTTCTCCTATCTCTGTTAATACATACTAAAGCCATCTATCCACAGCTTGTTAGCATCTTGTGCTACCACTGATAATTTGTAGGTCATTCTGGTTTGCTGATCTTTGTAAAGTACCTCTCTATATTTTCTGGAAGCTTTTAGAATCTTTTACCTTCACTTGTACTTGGAAACTTCACAGTATTTGCCTCAGTGTATATATTTTTTCATGCAACATACATGTACTCTGGGAAATTCTCCTGTGCCATTTATTTGATAATTTATCCCCCTGTGGTCATAGTTGCTTTCTTTCTAAAATTCCTATTCGCTACACACTGGACTTCTTAAATATATTTGTTCTCATATTTTTCTCTCTTTCTTTCTCTCTTTTCCCTTTCTGGAACATTTTTCTTGATTATACCTTCTAATATTTCTAAATAATTCAGCCAGTGTGTTTTTATTTTTATTTTTTATTTTTTTTACTTTTATTTTTTTTGAGACAGGGTTTCACTATGTAGCCCAGGCTGGCCTTGAATTTACAGGTAGCCTAGGCTGGCCTCGAACTCTCAGTGATACTCCTGCTGCAGCCTCCCGAGTGCTGGGACTACAGGCATGTGCCGCCACACCCAGCCAGTGTGTTTTTAAATTTACAAGTTGTATTTACTTTATTATTGCCCCTTTTCATGGAAAACTTACAGTATTTTCTTATGTCTAAAATATCTTCTTGGGCCGGTGAGATGGCTCAGTGGCGTAAGCACCTGCCTGGCAAGCGCGAGGGCTCGAGTTCGACTCCCGGTACCCACATACGAAAAAAGGGCCGGTGATATCGCTCAGCGGCACGGGCGCCTGCTGGCGCGCGAGGTCCTGAGGTCGACCCCTGATACCCACAAAAAAAAAAAAAAAAAAAAAATATATATATATATATCTTCTTGTATTTCTCTGAGAATCCCGTTCTTTTATAACATTTTTCATGAATATTGTCAAACACTAGGATTAAAGAATTCTACAGTAAATGACCTACCCATGACCTATACCTAAAATTAAACTCTATAATTTCCATATATTTATTTTATTACATATCTATCTGTGAGGAGCTAGTCATAAGGATTGAGGCCCAGTTGACCTTCCCTGCAGACATGAAGGAGGGAACAGCAAGCCACTCCCCTTTGGCAGCGTGCGGCATGCTGGCGGTGCAAGTTCCAGTGAAGAAGTCAACAACAGCTGAGATCTTGTTTAGAGAAATACTTACCTGGTACACTTTGCAAATAATGAGAAACAGATGAATTTTCCATTAACCCAATTGCTTGTTCCCTTGCCTAAATTGAATAAAAATGAGGTGAGCTAGATGCTCAGGGCTCTTTGTCCACTAGAGGCAAGAGTTCCCTGGACCCTCTTTTATTTTATTTTATTTTATTTATTTATTCTTTTTGTAGGTACCGGTGTTCAACCTCAGGACCTCGCACGCCAGCAGGCGCCTATGCCGCTGAGCAATATCACAGGCCCTTTTTTCGTATGTGGATTCCAGGAGTCAAACTTGGGCCCTCACGCTTGCCAGGCAGGCGCTTATGCCACTGAGCCATCTCACCGGCCCCTGGACCCTCTTTTAAAATTATCTGTGTCCTGTGTTTAATCTCTATCCCCCACCCCCAGTTAGGCATTCCTAGCAGGCTTGTTTCCTGCATCTATCCATGTTTTCAAGTAATTTTTTTTTTTTGAGACAGGGTCTTGCTGTGTAGCTCAGTCTGGCCTTGAGTTCACTATGTAGCCTAGGCTGTCCTCAAGCTCACAGCAATTCTCCTGCCTCTGCCTCCCAAGTGCTGGGATTACAGGCATGCACCACCACACCCAGCCTTTTAGCTAATAACTTTAAAAGATTTTTGTTTCCTGTGCTTTGGACTACCTCAATTTTCTTCAAGATTTATTTCTTTTATTGTTTATCTTTCTCTCCCCTATTCCTGGGGTTCCTAGCTGACCCAAATCACATTTGAAGAGTAAACTCCTAAAAATTTTGACCATGTCCACTAAGCTTTGAACCCGAGGTGTGAACCCCTTGGCTGCTACCATCTGTACTCCAGGAGGTGGAAGGTTATGTCTGGCTGTTCTATATACAGAACTACAGTCCTCATCCTGTGGACATTCTGATTGCTCACCAGTGCGTTCTGCGATCCTTGGCATTTTCTGGTCCCAGGGCTCTCCAGGATTTGGTGGAATGAATCAGTTTTCTTTTTATCCATATTCACCTGATACTCTTCAAATGTGGCTACTTCCAACCTGCTGAATCCACTCCTCTGTTTTTCAATCTTTCAAAATTTGGTTGAAATCTCCTTTTCACAGTTGTTGCCTATCATATTTTCTTTGTTCTTATGCTTTGATGGCACATATATGTATATACATATACAATTTGAACACATGTAGATTATCTATGCACATATTTGATTATATAGTACCATGATTTACATATACAGTAAATTATGTATGTGATTTTCAACCATAGTTTTAATGGACTCTGAGGATGGCGAGGAGAAATATACCCTTGGTTTATATTATGGAAAACTGTCTATCTCTTCTTGTTTTCTATATTGTCTTATTTTATGAGAGTATCTTCAAGTGATACATTCATAAAGACTTTGTGTCTGGTATACCCTTTGAATCTTTGTGTACCAGATTTTTTTGTGTATGTTTATGATGCTAGGGATTAAACTCATGGTGTCCTGCATGCTAGGCAAGCAATCTACCACTAAACTGCCCCTGCTCCTGTTTTTATATTTTCATTTTACCCTTACCCTCCATTGTCCAAATTTATAATCCTTTACTTTTAGGACATTGTAGCACTTCCTCATTATCTCCTAGCATTTAGTGTCATGGAGAACCAGTTTGATGCCAGTTGAATTCTTATTCTTTTGTAAATGAGCAGTTATTGTTTCCTTCTAGAATATGCAGGATTTAAACTTTATTCTGGAAATTAAAAACCAGGAAGGGTTGCTTTGGGGCTGTCGGTTGTGGGAAAGGTAGTAGGCTCTGGTGACCCCAGCATGAAGCAGAAGCCATAGCGGGACTGGAGAAAAGGTGCTTTTACCATGTACTGGTGAGTATTTCCTTCTGAGACTGACCTTCCCAGAGAAGGAGGCCTGAGATGGCCATCAGAGGGGCTGTCAGTGTTTTAACTGCAGGACACAGCTGTACAGAGCAATATGCGGAATAAAGAAGTTGTTTATCCACCCAACAGAGACCTGCCAGCTGCCATCTTAATCCAACTTCCTACCAAAGTGGCCTGCTGACCACGAATTGAAGAAGTTCCCTTAGCACAGGTGATAAACAGTCTAGCAGAGATGATCCTTAGAGCAAGCAATCTAGCACATTCAAAGAGAAAGTACAGAATAGCCAAGATAGCCAACTGTAGATAGGCACAACCTCAGCCACTTCCGGTCTGCTCAGAAATTGAATGACTGCTTTGGTTTGAATATAGGTCCTATCCCTAAAAGATCAATTTGTTAAGGCTTGTTCCTCAGGATGGCACTATGAGGGGTGGCAGAGTCTTAGGACGTGGTGGTCCTTAGGTTGCTGGGGGCAATTCTCCTTGAGAATTGCAGGACCTTGGTAGATCTGTTTTTCTCTGCTCCCTGGCTTTTGATGTAAGAGGTTTTGTTCTGCCCCCCACTCCCACTATGGTGTGCTGCCTCACCACAGGTCCGAAGTAAGGGGGCCAATCAATCAAGGTCTAGAATCCTCAAAACTATGAATCAAAATAACACTTTTATTTTTATAAGTTAAATAGCTCAGGTATTTCATTATAGGAGTGAAAGCTGAATAGACACCATGCACCATTAAAATCTAAATTTCATTTCAGGTTTAAAGGGGAAGCTTCAAATGGTTCCCAGGTAAATATGGAATCAAAAAAATAGCTCTTAAGATTAGGTGAATGTAGCTGCATTTTCTTCAAAAGTAAGTGAATGTAGCTTGAAAGTAACCTGAAAGATATTTCAAATCAATGATGATGTATAGGTGGCAGGGGAGAGCATACATAAGAAGAAAACATCATCATGGGGATCCCACTGCAGACTAGAATGGAGTTAGGGATAGAGGAGGAAATGAATGGACTGGCCAGCTATACTTACTCTGAAGCAGATGCTTTTCCCAGGGATAAATGCTGAAAAGTACAAGGGAGTGGGTTGGAGACAGAGGAGTAGTGATAATCAGCTTTGCATGTGCTGGCCAGATCACTGAGCAGGAATACTGTAAACCCCGAGTCACTGGAGGATCTGTGAACACAGGAAGCTGGCTCTCTCACCCTCTTGCTTGCCTCAAACTGAGGACTGCTAAAAACTGAGGAACAGTAGTTTCCCCAGGACAGAAGACACAGATGATTTCATGAGAAGTAATTGAAGAACAAGATATCCAGATTACAGCTATGAGCATTTCCTTGCCCAGCCAACTCAACTGAATTCATCCCTGCTCTTCTCAAGTCAGACAACTGGCCAGGATTAAATGACCCACATTCAAAGGAGAGTAATATGCAGAAAGGAACATCTTGGGATTGATACATTGATATAATACAAGAAAAAAGAGAGAGAGGGAGACAGAGAAGGGTAGAAGAAGAAGAAAAGGCAAGGAGGAAGAAGGGAGAGAAAAACAACATGAAATTTATAGATAATGAAAACAAGTAGAAGACTTTCCTCAGGAAAAAAAGAAAATTCAGACATATATTAATCTATACTCTCATATTAATTAAAGAAAGCATGTAATGTGTAGAAACCAGAGATCTAAGAAATGATAAGATAAGAGAGGAACATGAAAAATGTGCCCAGAGAACTTTTATAGAAATAGGAACTAATAAAATCATTGTAGAAAACAGCATTGGATAATAAAATACAGTAGAAAATATGCCTGCAAACAGAGCTAGGTGTGGAAGACCACCTGGACGATTCTCCTTGAAGGAAGAACAATTGTCTCCATTTTGGCTAAACATGGCCCTATTTCTGTGTATTGATAAGTACAGAGCTGGCTAGGACATTTGCTTATCCCCTCCACTGGCTTTTTTTTTTTTGTATTGGGAATTGAGCTCACAACCTCGTGCTTGCCAGGCAGGTGCTGTGTGGCTGAGCTATATCCCCGGCGCCCCTTCAATTGGCTTTAAGCAATGCACATGGGTCTAACCGAGGTGCTGATGTGTAGTCTTTAAAGCAATGCACAGGTCGGTGAAGCCTCGGCTACAGCTCCCAAATAATATGTGTGAGCTGGGCAGAGTGTAGCCACGCTGTCGCTGTTGCTGAGACTGAGCCTCAAGATAAGAGGCTATGACTTCTCAGGACATAAAAAATTACACATCAGAGCTGAAGCACCGACCCCAAAACATTAGATACTGCCTTGAATAGTGTTATGCAGTTTACTCTTTCTGCATATCTCTTTCTTTCTGCATATTGCAGAGTTGATTTCAGGCCTACCACCTAGCCCAGCTCAAGGCACTCATGTACTTCCCACCACTCTCACAGTCACTCATCCCCGAGCCACTCCCCTCTTCACGAATTAATAAAGCCTGGCTTCGCCCCTGGGTCGAGGCCTTTGTTCTGGTTAGCCATCACCCTAGCTGGACTTAGGACCCCCTTGGCTCCCCACAACTATAAATATGCCTTAATGTCAATGCTCATGATGTATTGCGCCAGAAGTGGTAGATTGGAATTAACTTATTAGAATTCCAATAACTTTTCCATGGGATTACAAATGTAAACTTCACCAAACCGAGACGAGGTCCAGAAAGGGCTTTCTATACTAGGGAAACGGAGACTTTTGAAAAAATCACGCCAGGAGAAAAGGTATATTTATATTCTGATAGATGTAAAATTCATTAAGTGAATTTAAAACTCAGTAATCTAGGAATGGAAATAAGTTTGTTTTATTTGATAAAGAAAACTTTAATGGAAATCCTGTCCAAACATATGTATTGGAGTAAATGAAAGCTGGGTATGGCTGTAATCCTAGCTGAGGCTGAGACAGAAGGATTGCAAGTTCCTGTCCAGCCTCAGTAATTTAGCAACTTGGAGGGGGGATTAATAAAGAATAAAATTTAAAAAAGAGCTCGGCATGTAGCTCAGTGCAAAGGCCCTGGAATTGTACATCCTGCTATCGAAGTCAGAAGAAGAGATGTGTTATTTATCCTTGCTCTGTTAGTGCTGATCACTATACAATCAGGAAAGAAAAGTAAGAATAGATTTTGTGGGCAAAAATTCAAAAAGATTATTTGTGAATTACTGTTTTGCATAGCTAGACATCTAAGAGAATCAAACTGAAAAAGATAGAACTAATTTTATAGAGTTAAATGAATTTGGCAAATTTTAAGAGATTATTATTAGTATGGAAAGCAAAGCGCTGGGATATGCAAAAAAGGACTTTTTAAAATTACGATTTTAAAATAATGGCCTAATTTTAAAGTTACACTTAAAATTCTCCTTAATAAATTAATTAACACCTTTGGTGGTTAATCAGCACATGTAAAAATATGTATGTATTGCACGCACAGATGCTCTACTTTTTATTTCAGTACTGAAGATTGAACCCAGAGCCTTTGCCCTAAGCTACATCCTCAGCCTTTTTTTATTTTGAGGTAAGGTTTTGCTAAGTCACTTAATTGGCTAGGCTGGGCTCAAATTTGCAATCCTCCTAACCCAGCTTCCAAGAGTGCTGGGATTTTTTTTTTTTTTTTTTTTTTTTTGTGGGTACCGGGGGTCGACCTCAGAACCTTGTGCGCCAGCAGGCACCCATGCTGCTGAGCGATATCACCAGCCCTTTTTTCGTATGTGGGTACCGGGAGTCGAACTGGGGCCCTCACGCTTGCCAGGCAGGCGCTTACGCCGCTGAGCCATCTCACCCGCTCAAGTGCTGGGATTACAGGAATGTGCCACCACAGTGGGAAAGATGCTCCTTGATTTATGATGGGTTATGTGCCAATAATCCTATTGTAAATTGAAAATATTGTAAGATGAAAATCCTTTTGATACCTCTGACCTGTAGAACATGATAGCTGAGCGATACAGCACATTGTACTGTCTTTCCTGACCATTGCGTGGCTGATTAGGAGCTGCAGCCAGCATTGTGAGAGAGTGTTGTAAGTCATATCGCTACCTGGGGAAAAGCTCGTACTTCAAAGTGTGGTTTCTACGGAGTGTGTATCCTTTTACATTGTCATAAAGCCAAAAAGTCGTAGGTTAAATCACTGTAAATTATGCACCATTTGTATAAGACCAGTAATTGTAGTATTTACAGTATTACATGGAATCATGTGTTTAAGGACACAGAAATATATACTTTGGACATTAAGGAAAAACTATATACTGTATAGATGTGTCCATTTTTTAAAAAGACTGTGAATACATGTGTATTTTGTCTATGTATGTATCGTATGTTAAAGTCTTTATAGTATTTACTTTTATATACTAGGAGAGAAGTGTCCTTATTGTTTCACTTCACTTCTTAGTAATTATTGTGAGTGTTTTAAGTGTCTTTTATTTGATTTTCTTTTTTAAACAAAGAAAATGTGTTACTTATGCGAACTGAATAAAGCTAACACTAAACTCCCTGAATTTGAAACCAGCTCTACCACTCACTGGGATCACTGGCAAGTTATTTGAGTTTCCAGTGTTAGCATTTCATTTTTAATATGGAGATAATATTAGAATCCATGTCACAGGGTTGTTAAAAGATTAGTAAATTAATATATGTAACACATTTTAAGAGTTCTTGGCACATATAAGCATTTTGTAAAGCTAGCTATTATTTAGGAGCATGTATTTATTAGTTGTGAAATATTTGCCCTAAATTACTTTTTTATTACTAATTAATTCTTATCAATGACATATTACATAAAATTTTGATGTTTTCACGAGTACTAAACTTACATCAAACTTCTATCAAATTATACTTCTTTATTGCTTAAGTTAATAAATTGACTTCTATATCAACTTTCTCATTTTTCTTTTTCATGTCTAGTGAAAAATACATATAGTACTTAAGATAAAGTGTTTTACTTAACCGATTTATTTTTTATTTTTATTTATTTATTTATTTTTGTGGGTACCGGGGGTTGACCTCAGGACCTCACGTGCCAGCAGGCGCCCGTGCCGCTGAGCAATATCACCGGCCCTTTTTTCGTATGTGGGTTCCAGGAGTCGAACTCGGGCTCTCGCACTTGCCGGGCAGGCGCTTACACCGCTGAGCCATCTCACCGGCCCCATTAACCGATTTATTTTTAAAAAATGAATGTAAGACAATATTTTTAACCTCTTTTAGCCTTTTATGCCTTTTGTTTTACCCTTCAAATTTTATTGCTCCTAAATTTTATGTAAAGCTGCTTCGTTCGTGCCTGCTGGGAAACAGCAGAGGAATAGTGCCAGAGAGGGGGCCAGGGAGCAAGATATACTGTAGTACCTCAAGCCACACCTCCATGGCCCACTCAGACACACGTGGGGGCCTGCTTTACTAATCTTCCAGGCATTTCTTAATCCAATGAAGTTGACGTATCAGGATTAACGGTCATGCCATGTTAGTTAATAGCTTTAAAAAAGTTTCATGTACCAACTCCCATGTACCACATGTATGTTTCATGTACCACAATGAATGTGATCATTATGTACTCCAAAAATGTACTAAAAAATATATTTTTAAATAGTTTCTCTCCTCTCAGGAATGGTGCGAACCTGAAATCATGCAAGTTAAACTTGGATCCTTCCAACATTATGTTTTTTATGCAGTTGAGAAATTATACCCTGGTATAAGAATTCTGCAAATGTGGCAACTTAGTGAAAATGAGCAACTGCCCTTTTCAAGATAGGTCTCAGAGCATCACTTCCTTCTTCTGTTTGAAGAACTATATCGTGAATCTTAAGAGAAGCTGACATGCCTATTTTATTAGGAAATAAAACTTCCCAAAAAGCTCTGTGGTATTTATTCTGTCTCAGTTATTTTATATCATCTAGATTCAGTGGTGTTGAACTGATGGCAAGCGTGCTGCAGCAGGCTCTTTGTGTCACTGAAAGCCCTCAAACGTTCGCCATCACTGATCTAGATTATTGCCCCCACTGTCAGGGGTTGATCATATTAGCTTTTGGTAGAGTAGGGTGTAACACTAATGATGATAATGTGTAATTAATTTGAGAGTAGATAAAAGGCTTACCGGTAAGTGAACATCTCACATTTCCCAAAACATACTACGTGTGCATTTACAGAAGAGACTTTTTAAAAACTTTGATTTTTCCCTACCTTTAAAAAAAGTCAGGGCCGGTGAGATGGCTCAGCGGCGTAGGCGCCTGCCTGGCAAGCGCGAGGGCCCCAGTTCGACTCCCGGAACCCACATACGAAAAAGGGGCCGGTGATATCGCTCAGCGGCACGGGCGCCTGCTGGCGCGCGAGGTCCTGAGGTCGGCCCAGGTACCCACAAAAAAAAAAAAAAAAAAAAGTCAGACAATGTATGCTATTTTAGTATCCAGAAATCAGGTTAAATGAAGCCATTTTAGCTGCAAGAATGTCACAGCTAGAAATTATTAAATAGCTCCATTTCAGAAATATTTAGTGTAGAACTGAGGGTAGTTTAACTGGTATTTTTTAAATTTAGAAAATATGGAACAATTGAGTAAAATATGTTAAGAGTTCTGTTAATGCTTGCTCACTTTTTTCTCCTACTAAGTTTGTTTTAGAGGTGTATTAAATCTTTTAATTACAATTACATGACAATCATCCTGTATTGATTTGAAATGGGATGATTAACTTTCTACTATTTTTTCTATTTTCTAACAGATTTTGCATTAGCAACAAAGGCATAATTTTGAGAGTGCATTTTGGTCTTTGATCATGAAGTTATGGCTCTTTGTAGAGGGTTCTTGGGAGAAAGACTTCAAGTCCTCACATAGATTAGTGTCTAGTTAACCAAAAAAGGGTTCTTTTCTCCTACTGAGGGTCTCTGAGAAGGCAGATGCCTGGTCACCGCCTTGCAGTCCATTCCAAAGCCACGTGACCAGAGCCTGGGTGCCCCTCTGTGAACCACACACTCTGGGATAAGAAGTCCATTCCTTTGTGGACATGGAGAATATCTCATCAGCATAACTTTTTCTACAAATCTCACATGATCAAAAAAGACAACCATGACATTTTATTATTCTTTTCCTATATTTGAGTCTTTTGAATCATTTCTCCCCTCATTCTGGACCTTTTCTAAATTCCTTTAAAGTGTGTGATCATAAATTGTTTGACCAGTGCCCAATAGCATCTACTTTGTATAATGTACTTTGCATGATATGTTTCCTTCTCAACCTACTCTAGCACTTCTACTTCTACTATAGCTCTCTAGTTACTCTGCTGTCCAATCATGAAGCCTTGGAGTGTTTAATCTTGTTTGCAATGAATCCAGTAACTTATCATGTACTTAAAGTTTTCCATGTAAATTTTTTTCTCTAATTAATTAAAAAATTCTTTTTATTCTCATAGTTATCACTTTCTCTTATCTAGTAGTTTCAGCTGGTATTTTAATACATCTGTCTTCATAATCTATTCTATGCCTATTGTCGGATGATTTATTCAGTATAGCTAAAATTTAGTATTGTGATGTGAAAATATCCTACTAAATATTCTTCCTATTAGTAAAACTCTGTCTTTTTTCTTGCTTGGCTTCCTTTTTACCTGCCCTTCCTCCGCCCCCTCTCATCTTCCTGCCTTTCTTCTCTTCCATCTTCCCTCCTTCCTTTCTTTCCTTCTCTCTATACACACTCTACCAAGACCAGCATCACCAATTAGTGAGTGACAGGCATTTTACTCCAAATTAGTGGGATGATGACAAAACTGTTCAAATATGGCTTCTGCCAACCAGGATGAAGTCAATATTCTTCACTGTGACATGTTAGGTACCAAACAGTCTAGCCTTTATCTCCCAGTATTTACTGTTATCAAACTATGTCTTAAAAATATTTCTTTTAAACAGATTATTATTATTTATTTTTTATGTGGGTACCGGGAGTCGAACTCAGGACCTCGTGCTTGCCAGCAGGCCCTTGTGCTGCTGAGTGATATCACCAGCTCTTTTTAAACAGATTATTTAACCTATCTCACTATCACAAAGTGATTACCTCACTTCCTGAGAAAGCTCCATTACACTCATCTGTACAATGATATTATCTCTGTCTTTCAATAAATGTAGAATTCTGTTTATTTTTAATGCATGGCACTTTGTTTTCTAAAGTACCGTCTTTTATGTATGTGTCTTTTATCCTTTGTCAGACTGGCCGTTTCTCCCAGCAAGTGCTAAGTCTCAGTTATCGCACCTTATCAACTCTAGCGCTTGTGTAGTGTGGACAATCAGTAAATCATTTGGACAGTTTACCTTGCTTCGTGTTATACTAAAAAGTCCTTGAAATGAGAAACAATGCATAGGCAATTACTGTGAGCGTTATCGCAGGTCCCATACAACACTTCCAAGAATGGCCTGTAGTTTGTATCCTGTTAGATACACATCAAATAAATAATGTTGGAAATTAGTTTCTTTTATCATCAGAATGCTACCAATAAAAACCAAAGAAAAACATATAATCCACAGTATCCGTGCACTTAAGTAGCTGTTCTTAATAGCTTTTTAAACTCCTTTGTCAGCCAAAATATTTTAAGCACCTTTCTAATATTTAAGTGTGTAAAATAAGAATGGTTTTAGATTTGGACTTCTAAGTAATTTTTTCTCTTTTGTGGATTTTCCTTTCAGACATAATTTTCAGTTTTGAATAATAACATTTAAAATCAACCTGGAGGTAAAAGTTGTAGGACAACATAAAAAATGAAGTCACTTCTGGTGTGCTTCCCATTGGCAAATTACTGTGTTTCTTCTGCCACCAGGCTTAGTCTAATGATGTGACCTTTACTGTGCTAATAGACAGCAAACAAAAACCTGCCACATTGTGATAAAATACAGGTTTTAAATATAAAATGAATTACGTTAAGAAGACTCATAAAGGTCAAAAGCATGGAAAGAATTTAGTTGAAAGAATGATTAGTGTTTGACACATGTTCCAGGTTTTTCCCGAGGTTATTTTCTGAACTCTTAAGATTTAATAACTGCACTAGGAAATGTCATTAAAAAAGTAGCACTGTGGTGGTGTTGACTGATGTTTGTTTAGGCTCAAATGTTAGTTTCTTCAACAACTCTCTGTTGTTCACTTATTAGGTGCCAGGGAATGGGGTTGCACTAATAAAGGCTTCAGTGATGATTCCTGACCTCTTGTACCTATGGTTTCATAGAAGACGAAGATAAACCTTCAACCCTCCATGCAGAAAGGTCAGGCTTTAAAGGGGAGATGCAGATGGAAGCGGTGGCTACCTAATCCAGACTACTAAGGCGAACCCTGGAGGTGAGAGAGTTGGCCTGGCATAACAGAGGGGAGGGTGTTGCACACAGAAAATGTATAGAAGGTACACATGTGCAGAGGAAAAAGAATGGTCTATGGTGTTCTACAAAGTTCTGTGAAGTTCATTATGGTGGGAGAGTCAAGTTTGAGAGAGTAAAGAACCCTATATGATTCTCAGTTGGGGAAGATTGGGGCCTCCAGAGGATACTTCTCAATGCCTAGAGACGTGTCTTGTCACAAATGGCAGAGGGGATGCTGCTGACCTCTGGTCAGTAGAGTACAGGGTACTGAAGCATAAGATAATCTCCATAACAAGGAATTATCCAGCTCCCAACGTGAATAGTGTCTAGGCTAAGAAAACTTATTACAGATAAACTTGTAGACTTGAATTGGGGTTAAATCACAAAGCTAATTGAAGGAATCTGGGATTTACTCTACGAGATTTGGGGTACTACTGGAGACTCTTTCTGTGACGCCAGTTATCAGGGACCCTGCTGTGAGTCCCCAATCTCCTGCCAAGTGTTATGGTACAACAGCAGGAAGAAAGAGCAAGAGACGAAATGGAGGTGCAGGCAGGGATCTGGGATGGCCAGTTGTTCTCGGGGAACAAAAAGCTGCAACGCACCCAGAACCTTGGTATTTATTCATTCCATCTGAGTCAAGGACAACGGATGAAGGGCAGTGGGCGTTTCTGGAAACAGTAATGGCGACTACGGTGGGCTAGTAAAAAGAAAAAAGCATTCTTGCAAAGACAAGGATGAGGCAGGGAGGCAAGAAGGAAACGGTAGTTTCCCCAGGTCCCTTATCATCTTTGGCAGGTCTTATCATGCTCTGTGAGCAACACAGGCTTCCAGCTGTGACCGTAGAAGAGCAGGGAGTTTCCAAGTTCCAATCTGACTCAAAAGACAGGACAAGGACAAGTGTGTACATCCCCTCGACTCAATTTATAATTCGTGGTCCCCAACAGAGTACCACTGGTTGTTTGTAACTGTGTGAGTAATATTCTACTATTAGGTGAAAACTAAGTGTTTTTTAACTTTACATTGAGTCTCATTGACATAATCTGATAATTGTACTTAGTATGAATTACATTTCCTTATCTTAAAAAGGTGGGGAAAGCATCATTGTGAAAATTTTTCTAAAAGTTAAAAAAACAAAATAAAAGATGACCTATTTTTTGTTCCTCACCATTATTAATATAATTTTAAAAAAGCATGTGTACAGTGTATATTTTATTGGACTTTCTCCTGCCCTAGGTGGTTGAGCATGAGTGTCTACTCTTATGAATCTAAAGCACTTCTGCATAGCAAGAGAAAATACACTTTCACCTAGAAATGAAAGAATTTGTAAATGGGTATGGTGGCACATGTCTGTAATCCCAGCGCTCAGGAGGCTGAGGCAGGAGAACTGCTGTGAGTTCAAGGCCAGCCTGGGCTACAAAGTGAGTTCAAGGCCAGTCTGAACTGCACAGTGAAACCCTGTCTCAAAAAGACCCCCCCCCCAAAAAAAAGGACTTGTAAATTTAGAGCAAAGAGTTTCTTAAACTTTTCAAAAAAATTTAGTAGCAGACACTTTTGTATACCTGATGACATTTATGGGCTCTCTTTTCAGTAATTTGCACCTGTACCCCAAACATGTAATTTCAGGAGTTCACATATATTACGGAGATACAATGGTTTTTCACAGGATGCTGATGCCACCAGGAATATTAAATAGCCAGATTTATAGCAAAAAACATTTGCCAGGGCTGGTGAGATGGCTCAGCGGTGTAAGCACCTGCCCCGCAAGCTCAAGGGCCCGAGTTCGACTCCCACAACCCACATACGAAAAGGGGGTTGGTGATATCGCTCAGAGGCACCGGCGCCTGCTGGTGCGCGAGGTCCTGAGGTCGACCCCTGGTACCCACAAAAAAAAAAAAAAATTGCCAAAGGTAATACAGCATGACTTAAAACCATTCAGAGAAAGCTTAGCATTTTTTAAATAAGAGGGACTGCTTCAAAAAGTGCTCACCAAGATACCATTTGTGTCATCCTGTAAAATATAAGTAATATTGCATCATAGCAAAAATGTCCATGGAAGGGAGCATTTTTCCTATGATCCATAATGAAGATAATATGTTGCTCTGGTTCCAACAACCTCTGTGATGAGCAGTTCTGCAAACCATGTGCTTTCTCTGAATCCTTTTCCATTTAATCATTGTTCTTTCTAAAAAAAATAGTGATTAATTTGATTATAGGATGGTCTTATGAAAAGGAAAAAGAGGCAGATCGATCAATGCTTGAGTTCATCAGTTTTTTTCTTCAAACTTTCAATTTCCTCACTGTTTTTCAATACAGATGTTCCAATTCTCATAGTCATGGACTCTTCCCCTAACTCCCAAACACTGTACACACACACACACACACACACACACACACACACAATTGATTTAAAGGTTCCGTCTCTACTGAAGATTTCACTGTGAACTTGGTGCATTTTCTACTTCCTGATTTGCCACCAAGCCCCACCACTTTTCTCTCTAGCTTGTTCTGGAAAGAGAATCTGAGTGTCAGCTTCATCTCCAGTTGTGGCTGTGGTTTCTAGTTATTTGAGCCACTTAAACCAGATTCCATCCATTGTACCAACTTAAATGTCCCTTGATGGTCTTCAGATTGGGATTTTGATGTACTCTATAAATATTAGGCAGAGGTGAATACTGAGTCAATATCAGAGATGTTAATTACTTGCATATTATCTCTTCCCTCCTGCATTCATAAAAATAATCATGACTTGAAGGCTAGAGTTGAAAAAAATACAAAATGCAGAAGATACAGTAGAAAAAATCCTATTTACAGTAGCAACTGAAAAGATAAAAAAGAATATACTCAACTAGACATATGCAAGATTATGTGAAGAAACCTTCAAGTTGCTATCAAAGAATATAAAAAGAACACGACCACATGGAAAGTTATATTATGTTCTAGATCAAGAAGATTCAATGTCATAAAGATATTATTTATTCCTATGTTAATTTAAAATTCAATATGTTATACTATTCTAGGCAGCTAAGTTAGATAAAAATTAATATACAGTCAAAGAGGGACTGGGTCCTGAAGGAAGTCAGCAAAAAGCAATAGAGACATCAAGATTGTGGCTGGAGACACAAAGTGGAGATGCAGTGGCCTGGCCTGCATGTCTTCCTAGAGATTAACAGCAGCTTAAGATTATACTGTCATTAGTGCCACCTGGTCCAGTGGACCCAGACAGGCATCAGGCACATAGGTGGTGGCCAGAACATACTCCCCTCCCTTTTCAAAACTGCCTTTGTTCTTTCCATGTACCCTTGCTACATGACTCATTTTCCTTTTGGATCAATATTAGCTAAGTGGCTACACTTGTAATCCTATAGGTTGATTGTAGTCTGACCCGTGTTGTACCCACATTGTGATTTTGGTGTATAAATTACCCTGGACAAAGGGCCTGGGTGGCCATTCATTTGAGACTCCTCCTGGAAGTCCAGGGGCTATTCTCCTTATTTCCAAAAAAACTCTCCTAATTTCTCCCTTTGCTTTGCAACTCTATTCCTCAATGTTGTGGGACAAGGAACTCAGCATATTTGACATCTAACAGGTCAGGAGTAATATTTCTCCTATATCAATACCAATAAAAATACCAAAAATTTTCTTTTATCATTTTTTTCTTACCAGATAAGCTCAATATAAAATATAAAGTGTAAAAATAAGCAAGACTAATCAAAAAGTGAAAACTGAAAAAAGAAAAGCAGAGAGGTGAGACTAACCCTATTGGATAGTAAATTACACCCAAACTTAAACACTGTGGTAGCAGGAATAGAGAAACTATTGGAATAGGTTAGAAAATCAAGAAATAGACCTAAAATACATGCCAGATGATAAAGAAGTCACTTTAACTTTGCGAAAAAATAATATGGATTAGTCAATACTACATGGTCCTAGGATAACTCATTAGCCATCTAGAAAAAATCTATCACATACCTCACACTGATCTATAGGATAAACTCCAAGTGGATCAAAAAATATAAATGGCAAAAGTAAAATCACAAAACCACTAGGAGAATAAATGAAAAGTTTTCTTTATTAACTTGGAAGATTAGAAGCTATAAAAGAAAAAGTATATTTGGTAACATTAAAAATTTCTGCATGACAATATAAGGTAAGCCAAAGCCTGCTAACAATTTATAAATATATTTGCAGCACTAATTGAAATAGCTAAAAATTTAGAAACAATTTGTCATCTCTAGAGACCAATTAATCATTTTTGATCCATGCAATGGAATACTATGCTGCTGTACAAGAGAATAAGGGAGTTCTCTATGTATTGATACAAAATGAAATCTAAGATATTACTATGAAGTGAAAAAAGCAAAGTGCAAAACATTGTTTTCATCTATTACCTAGTGAACAAAAAGGAGGAAATCAAGGAAAAAAATATGTGTGTGTTTGTGTGTGTACATATATTTTTGTATCTGCTTGTATGGATGAATAAACTTCGGAAATGTACATTAGAAACCTAGAAGTTGGGAAAGTGAGTAGAGATGTTCACAGATGAAATTTTCTCTGATTCCCTTTTTATATTATTTTATTTTGTATCACTGATCCAAAAATTTAAATTAAAAGATCTAGTTGTATCTTACCTTTTTAAAGTGGCCATAGTTTTGTTACTAATTTTTGTTTTATAAAATTATCATAGGGAGTATGTGCCAACCACAGAATTCCCTCAAGGTATCAGAATTCTATGAAATCATTTTAAAAGGAATTGATTCAGAATGTGCACCCATATGGTGCTAAAATAGAAAGTGCTTAAGCAATATTCAGTGTGATGAAGGTGAATTTCTGGGTTGTGGCCCTTCCTGGCTGTCACAGTCACTTCTGAAAACTCACTCACATCCTTACAGCTCTCTGAATCCATCCACGGGGCTATGAAATAAAACTTTAGGGCTCTGATGAGCCAGGTTATGGGCTTTGAGAACAGGAAGTAAGTACATCAAATCACGAGTGGGATGCACAGTTAGCAAAGAAAAGGCATGTGTTGCTCAACCAATGACCAGCATCCCAACTCTGAATTTCTTCCTCCTTCTAGCCTGAGTGAATCTTTGCTGACTTCTTGCTTCTCCAACGAGCTTTTACATAGTTTAGGCTCAAAAGAGAGAAGTAGGGAGGAAATTAAAGAGGGAGAGAGAGAAATCACCATTCCAGGTGTTAGGTACACAGTAATAATTTCTGGTTAATGAGATGTTTTAGAGAAACTGCATTATAGCTCTGTTTAAAACCATTTTTATATTATGTTTAGGTTTTTTAAAGTCCAATTTTGGAGAAAAAGGCTTGTATTCTTTCAAATAGAGCAGGTTATGACTCTGAAGACCAGATAGAGGGCTGACCACAGAAAGGAGCAGACAGGCTTTGAATAGATGAAATTCCATTCTAATTAAACAGGGTCCTCAGAAGCACTTCAAGCAGTCTAGAATTACTGTGATGTCTGTTGATATTTTACTTTCTTTCTTCTTTTTCTACTGAGTGAGAGGCATATAAAGAAATAGAGAAAAAAGCACATTGAAAGAGAATCACTCATGCTTTGAAGAGAAACCCACAGTCAAAAATAAACAAGGAACATTAAGAGTGAAAGATGATTTAGAAAAAATGACCATTTATATGGTATTTTCCCAATGTTTTTCCTCTAAAATTGTGCAACTTGCCTAAAGAGAATATTTGTTTATATTTTTGCTTTCTCTACTTTTGACAACGTCTGAGTGGAAACTTGTTAAGTCCTGGGACGTGACTGTGGGAAGGCTGGCTGTCCACACTTTGCAGCTATATCACAGTAAATAGGATGACGCATCTACCCCAAAATGGGAATTCAAATAGCAGGCAGAGTAGTAGAAGAAATCCACAGTCTACTAAAATATTACTGTAAACATGAAAATTTACAAAATCATCTTGGTAAATATCATACCTTTTAAATCTGTTGCCTGGAGGCTGACACTGACATTGGCTCTCTGGGCAGATGCAGTTTTCGGTATGAGAATTAGATCTTAGGTCTTCAGAGTCTAAAACACAAGAAAAGCAAACAAAATTTATGGATGATTGCTGAAGTATATTTAACACTTACTTGTACAACTTAAAAGCCGGTGGTTCTTATCTTTGTTATTTTTTTAACAGTGATTTTCAAAATTTCTAAGTTACAGTGATAGTCATTTTTCAAGTATTATCCTCTACAGAATCTAGATACATACAACAAACAAAAACAGGAATTTCTTGTGTCAACCTATTTTACAAGTTTATCTTTCTAACAGTTTTTCTTTATTTTTAAAGCCGGAAAAATAGACTGTTTTGACAAATGGATGGTATAAAAGCAAAGGTTCTCATTATCATGACAATTACGACAGTTGTAGTCTTTTGTCAGTTTCAACACTCAATTAATTACTGTAATTTGTTTTGTTTGTACAATAGGGAGAAAATATTAATTTATGAAATAGGAGCAAGTAGCAGCTTTCTAAACCACTCCCTGGACAGTTAAGCTGGTTCTGAATTTCACAAAGGAAGGCAGAAGGTTTACTTAAATTTATTCATTAATGTTGCTAACTATTGTCTACAAAATTGAATAAGTGTTCAAATTTCACAGAAGCTGATGAAAAGATACCAATTTTGTGAGAAAATGCTTAAAATTTTATTTTGTAACAAAACGTGATGCTTGATGTCATTTAAAAAGCTTTTGTATACTTCAATGCTTGTCTCTATCAAATAGAGCAATTTAAAACTTCAAAAGAGTAAAATAGATTTTGTTTTGTCTGTTAAGTCCAAAATTTCTGAGAATGGTAGTACTGTACTCTGAAAAGCATAATAAATTCATTCATGTTATAAAAAAATTGGTAAGTCATAAAAGCCAATATAAAAAGTATAATGTCGTGAAGCAGACATCCACAGTCCTGAATAATTAATAAAAACATGAATGCAAGACATATTCTTTTAAAAAATTAATGTTGCATTTTTAAGTGGTTCGACTATATAGAAAGATGTCAAAGCAAATATTGTTTAAAAATTTGTACCTAAATGATTTCGCCTAACAGCCCAATGTCAGATGTAAATGATCTCTAATGTGCTAAAATTTCTTATTTAACATTATTGAATAAATGGATTTATGTGTTACAGTTTAAATCATATCTATGAAGCAATATTTGATTTAAGTGGTGCATGACTCATGAAGCTCATTTTGAGCTATCTTTTAAGATATCTCAATAGTGGAGTCAGGGTTTGGGGACTTAGGGTTGGAAACAATTAGTAAAATCCTAAAACCCTGAGCTTTCATGTTTGTGTGTAAATCCCATAAATCTCTTAATCACTCTCAGACCAGCTTTCATCTAATTTTCCCATGAGAGAGTTGTCAAATCAATCCTTGCAGTTGAATTAAGGCATATTGGAGCTCTTCAGAGCTCCCTAAAATTTTTATTTTATTGTGATAGAAACATGAGATTTATTAAGGAAATTTTAAGTTTATAATAATTGTTGACTGTAGGTACACTGTGGTATGCAGTGTGCCTCTGTATTCCAGAGGGAGAGAGGCTCCCAGGGGGCGTGGTTCTATTTGCCTACTGCTAAGAAAAAGAAAATAGTTCAGAGGATTTGCCTACTGAGGTGCTGGGCCAATTCACTGAACAGCCTGACTCAGTCAAGGTTTGCCTTCTTGTTCAGATCTATTTCAGCTAAACAGAAAAATCTTGTGAAATATCTATGAGTAAATCCATTCCCATACCTAGATATGTGAAAAAGTTGGGTTAGCAGGTTCCCAGTATTATAAAAAAAAAAAACAGTTTTTCATGAAAGCACAATGAAAATTCTCTTCCATACAGCTAATTCTTACTAGAACTGGTCTAGTTAGGGACCAAAAAGGGGGTCTATCCATCTGAGGGAGGGTAGAAGAAATAAAAGATAGGTAGAAAGAAGACAAGGAAATCATAACTACGAACTGTAATTTAAGAAGACTGCAACTTCCAGGACCCAGCTAAAACTACCCAAGGTGATCCATATCAGCATTCTTTTGGTTAAATTTAGGTTCCTTTCCTTCCAGACCCACCACACTCAAAATTCCTCAGGAATAATGCAAGTTCATAAATTGGCATAATTGAGAAATTAAAGAGCAGGAACCTGATCCTGTAGAATGGGCTACTACCCTTCTGGGGGTGGACCATCTTTTCCTGGGGTTTCTACTCCCTCAAGAAATGCGTAAGTGTTCCCTGTTCCACGAAATAAGCACCTCTCTCTTAAGGGCCCCCACTCTATTTCTCTGAGTCTGTACCTTTTAATTCCTGCTTAATAAATACCCTTGCCATGCCTCATATGGTCTAGTCCTGAAAATTCTTTTTCTGAGATGGTGGTCAGCAAACCTGCAGACTTATTCTACAGAAAGGGAGGGGGATTAGGTTCCTTATCTCAGCATTTTGGTACTCATCCTGCCTCCTGTCCCCCAGAACCAATTCCTAAACATCAGTAAGAAAACAACCCAATGGAAAAATGGCAAAGAGATTATGGAACTTGGCCAGTATGGTCTTTCTACAAAAATTGATTGTCTTTAATGCATTTACTTCCAGAATTAACTCGGAACAACTACTATGAAACTTGAGGCAAGAAGCTGAAGGAAATGATGAAGTTGGAGGTAGACACTGATGATTTCAAAACTTGGCCTTTAGAAAAACAAAGAAAATAGACAAATTTCTAGAAAATCTAAGAAGAAAGGGGACAAACCTAGCAAGTGATATTAATAAGAAAAGTAAATTTAACTACAGAGAGATAACAGAGAAATAAAAATCAAAAGAGAATATTATGCATACTGGTACCTGAACACATTTGAAAAGATAATAAAAGGAATATATTTTTTAAAATAATATACATATAAAATCTTGACTGAAGGGCCGGTGAGATGGCTCAGCGGCGTAAGCGCCTGCCCGGCAAGCGCGAGGGCCCCAGTTTGACTCCTGGACCCCACATACGAAAAAAGGGCCGGTGATATCGCTCAGCGGCACGGGTGCCTGTTGGTGCGCGAGGTCCTGAGGTCGACCCCCGGTACCCACACACACAAAAAAAAATCTTGACTGAAGAAGGAATAGGAAATTTGAATAAAAGATAAACAAGGGAAAATTAAGTAAGTTATCAAAAAGACTCTTTTGCCAAATAGTATTATGAATCAATTCAAGAAAAAAATCAATATATAATTCCTGTGTATTTTAAACTATTCTTGATCACAGAAGACATGGAAATCTATCTATGTCATTTTCCAAATACATCAAACCTTGAAATCCACATGTGTCAAAGACTATGTTAAAATTTATTTTATAGTTCTGTGTTGCTTTGTGGGTATAGTATGCACTTAAAAAAAAACTAAGAGTAGAATTTGCTTGTTTGGATTTGGCACGGACCCATTTTGTCCAGGTGCTCAATGATTGCTTGGTACTCAGTGCTCAAACTAGAACTTGTCGGTGTTGCCTCCTGACTTGCTACCCTTTGTAGCCAAAATGATTTGCTATTTGTAACTTTTTGTACTCATCCTGCTTCCCACCCCCCAGAACCAATTTATGATAAGTAGCAAGATATCACTGTATTAAAATAATTCATCATATGCTATCAGTATGTTAACATCATATCAATAGAGCAAATAAAAACCATGACAGTCTCAAAAGGTCTTAATGAACATTTTGATGAAATGTAATACTCATTATCTATTTAAACATCTCTTTAAGAAAACTAATGCTCAAACTAATTATCTGTAATAAGACACCAAATTTCTATCTCAAACTAAAGTCAAGTATCACACATAAAGAAAATTTTCATGTTAAATGAAAAATAAAATCAAGATCATATATCTAGCATTGTTCTTGAAATCCTGAAAGGACACAAAACAGAAAAGAATTATATATATGGAATAAACTAAAGTGAATAATTATTATCTGCAGGTGATGTATTTTTATTTTAAAAACTCAACTCAGTCAATTGGAAGACTCTTAGAATTAATGAGTATTTAGAGACTGGATACACATACACGCATCCTAATTGCTCTGCAGCACATCAATCAGAAAATGTAATTTAAAAAGAAAAAAGACCTATCGAATTTTTATATCTCTCTACAATTCTTCCCAAAAAACAATAAGAAAGAATAATGGCATAAACCTAGAAGACAATGTTATAGGTTGAAAACATCCCTAATTTCCAAATCCCAAATCCAAAATGCACCAAAATCTGAAACTTCATGATGGCCAATGTGATTCCACAGTGGAAAATTCCACACTATGAAGCTATGTCTCACACACAAAATTATTTAAAATATTGTATAAAATCACTTCTGGACTATGTGTAACTGAATTTCAAGCTTATTTGTGCCCCATCCCCAAAATATATCATTATGTATATGCAAATATTTAAAAAAAAATACCCCTGAAATCCAAAACCCTTCTTGTCCCAAGCATTTTGAATAAGGGTTATTCAGCCTGTAATAAAATATACAGGAAAAAAAAGGAGAGTAAGAAGCAGGCAGCGAAACTCTCTCTAAAAGTTACCGTTGGAACACGGGAATATAGCGACCGGGAAAGCACGGGGGGGGGGGAGATGCCTCCCCGGAACCCAGAAAAGTTCTGAAGCGCAATCTGGGACCCCCGGCACCAGTGAAGGGTGATTTCCAACAAAGAAGAAGGAGCAGACCGCGTGCGTGCACCTTCTACCATCCCAGGAATCGCAGCACGACAGAAGCTCAATTCTACGGACACACGGTGACAGCTGGCGCCCAGGGAGCCCCCACGGAGGATCCTGAGACAGCGGCAAGGCGGGGGAGTGGCGGAGAACTGTGCTGGCCGGGGGTGAGTGTCTCTCAGCCACAGCTGCCCCGCGCCAGAGAGCGACCGGCCGGGCGCCATTGTGGGGGGTGTGGCGAAAATCAGAGCGGCGCGAAAGAAAAACAGCGCTGGACACTCGTGCTCCGGACAGGGCAGCGCGGGGGCCTCTCAGGCCCACGAAAGTGTGCTGAGGTCAGCAGGCGAACGAGACTGGTCTCTCAGCCACACCTGTCCCGCGCCAGAGAGCGACTGGCCCGGCGCCATTGTGGGGGGCGTGGTGAAAATCAGAGCGGCGGGAACCAGTGCAGGGAACCCGCGCTCTGGACAGTGCACCGCGCCTCTCAGGCCCAGGGATCGTGAAAGGGCGCTGAGAGCGGCAGGCAAGCTAGACTGGTCTCTGCCTGAAAGTACGGGCCTCTGCTCACCGTCCTGCCAGAGGGCCGCTCCTGGCTTACTGGGATGGACCTGCACGGAACAGGACTCTGTCACCACATGGTGCCTGCCTACAGCAGAGTCAACACCTGGAACTGATTCTTTTTATTTTATTTTATTTTATTTTTATGTCTTTCTCACTCATTTGTTTTTTGTTCTGGCGAAGGGTTTTTTTTTTTTTTTTTTTTTTTGGTGGGGTTTTATCTTTGTTTTGTCTGTTTTATTGTTTTATCTTCGTTTTTGTTTCTGTATGTGTATTTGCTCTTTCCTTCATTATTCTCTCTGGTTTTTTATATGAGTGTAAACAGCGCCTCTAACTTCTTTGTGATTGTGGTTGTGATCTGTTCTTCCTTTTATCCCTTCCTTCTCTTTTTACCACCAGTCCTCTGCACCAGTGTCCCAATTTTAGTGGGATCCTTCTTGGTCCTCTAACCTTACATCTAATTCCTTCCTATTCTCCCAACACTCTATTTCCTCCTTAACTCATTTTAAATTTAAACTCCTCAGGGAAAAATTGACATACTAAGGACTTGTACACTGCATATAATTTTTCTGGTGTGTTTTAGATTTTGTTATATAACCGCAACTCTATACAGCTAAAAGTGGTAAATAACTGGTTAGCTCAGTCTGTCATTTTCTAGGCTGTGTTTGATGCTTTAGTTAACATTATAGCCAAATGTGAAATAATTGTTCTAAACATCTTTCCTTCCTGATTTTTCGTGATTGAGATTGACTAAGGGACACAGAAAATACAGTGGCACAGTACCAAAGAATCAAGGACTGGGCCAAACAGGTAGCAACTTCGCATACCCAACGAATTGAAGAGGTAGGATCTGGCAGAAAGCTCAAAACCCAAAAGCAAGCTCCACTTGGAAGATACTGCAGAGAAGTAGTCATCTTCTAAAGATCTTAAACACTAGCAATAAAGTAACCTACTATAGGTAATTTGCAAACATCACCCCAGGAATTAAAGAAAGAAAAAATGAGACGACACTTAAACAAGATGCAACCCCACACATCCAATTCACCAAAGGCAAACCTAGGGGCCAACGAGGTGGGACAATCCGAAAGCCACCTACCTGGCCTATCTGAAGTGGTAACAACAAAGCAACTGAATGAGGTTCTGGAAAAAATTAAAACAGAAATAATCTCACAGATAACTGCAGAGATAATGTCCACATTGAAGACCATGCTTAAGGACACTATAGCTGATACAGACAAAAAAATAGATGAGCTTAAGAAAACTATAGAAACCATGAATGCTCAGCATAGGAAAGAAATGGAATCCATAAGGCAGATTCAAGCAGATATCCAAGAGAACAAAAATTCCATTGAAAGTATTTGTAGCAGATTAAGCCAATGCGAGGACAGGATCTCAGATATAGAAGACAGACTTGCAATTAGTGATCATGAAAAGGAAGAAATCTTAAAAACAGCAAGGGACCATGAAAAATCAATTCAGCAGCTGCTAGATGACTCAAAGATAAACAACTTAAGAATAATTGGAATAAATGAAAAAGCAGGAGATAGCATCAATGACATTAAAACCTTGTTAAAAGACATAATCAGGGAGAACTTTCCTGGAAGAGAAAAGGAATTTGACGCCCCTATAAGTGAAGCTTTTAGAACACCAACTAGACATGATCAAAAAAAACCTTCAGCCAGACATATTATAGTCAAGATCCCAGAAATTCAACAGAAGGGCAGAATCTTAAAAGCTGTTAGGGAGAAGAGACAAATCACCTATAAAGGAAAACCCATCAGAATCACAGCTGACTTTTCAGCACAAACCCTCAATTCAAGAAGAGCTTGGAATGATGTATTTCAAGCTCTAAAGGAAAATAATTTTCAACCCAGATTGATGTACCCTGCAAAACTATCTTTCAAAATTGATGGAGAAATAAAATACTTTCATGACAAAGAACATCTGAGAAAATTTATGGCCACCAAACCAGCACTCCAAAATGTTCTGAAGGACATTCTAGAAAGAGATAGGAACCCCAACAGAAGGAATCCACCAGGCAGGGCAGATAATTAAATAGCAGGAAAGGGGAAAAACAAAGAGTGGGAACCAACAACAGGAAAATATCATGACAAGTACAAGTCAATACATATCAGTTTTAACCATCAATGTTAACGGTCTCAATTCACCAATCAAAAGGCACAGACTGGCGAAATGGATCAAGAAGCAAGATCCAACAATATGCTGTATACAAGAAACACATTTAATTCAGAAAGAAATTCATAGACTGAAAGTCAAAGGATGGAAAACAATACTCCATGCCACAGGAACCCAGAAAAAAGCAGGGATAGCTATTCTTTTTGCAGACAAAGTGAACTTCAAGCCAAGAAGGATTCAGAGAGATAAAGATGGTCATTACATCCTTGTAAAGGGAACAATCCAAGAGGAAGAGATAACGATCATAAATATATATGCGTCAAATACCAATGCACCCAGCTATATAAAACAGGTACTAAAGGACATGAAAAATCAAATAAGCACTAATACAATTATATTGGGAGATCTCAATACTCCACTGTCACAAAAAGACAGATCAACTGGACAGAAAATCAATAATGAAATAGTAGAACTGAACCAAACTTTTGAACAAATGGACTTAGTAGATGTCTACAGAGTGTTCCATCCCACAACATCAGAATACACATTTTTCTCAGCTGCACATGGGACATTCTCCAAAATAGACCACATACTAGCTCATAAAACCTGCTTAAGTAAATGCAAAGGAATTGAAATTATCCCATGCATATTATCAGACCATAATGCAATGAAATTGGAAATCAATGGCAAAAGATCTCACAAAAACTCCCTAAACACATGGAAATTAAACAGCACCCTCCTGAACAACCAATGGGTCACAGATGAAATTAAAGAAGAAATTAGACACTTTCTACAACTGAATGATAATGACAGTACAACATACCGGAACTTATGGGATACAATGAAAGCAGTCCTAAGAGGGAAATTTATAGCATTAAATACTTATATCAGGAAAATAGAGCAAGCGCAAATAAACAACTTAAGGGTGAACCTCAAGCTTCTAGAAAAAGAAGAGCAGGTTAAGCCAAAAGCCCGTACAAGGGAGGAAATTATAAAGATCAGAGCAGAAATTAATGTATTGGAGACTAAAAAAACAATACAAAGAATCAATGAAGCAAAGAGTTGGTTCTTTGAAAGAATAAATAAGATTGACAAACCCTTATCCAACCTTATTAAAAAAAGAAAAGAAAAGACTCAAATCCATGCAATTGAAAATGAAAAGGGTGATATCATGACGGACCCTGCAGAAATCCAGAAGATCATCTATACCTATTTTGAAAATTTATATTCTGCTAAGATGGAAAATGCAGAAGAAATGGACAGATTCCTAGATTCGTATGAATTACCAAAGCTGAATCCAGAAGATTTAAAAATCCTAAATAAACCAATATCAACCAATGAAATTGAAGATGTAATTAAAAACCTCCCAACAAAGAAAAGCCCAGGCCCTGATGGATTCACTGCCGAATTCTACAAGAAATTTAGAGAAGAACTAACGCCCCTACTTCTCAAACTTTTCAATGAAATTGAAAGGGAAGCAATACTCCCAAATTCATTCCTGGAAGCAAGCATTACCCTGATACCAAAACCAGAGAAGGACCCAATTAAGAAAGAGAACTACAGGCCAATCTCCCTAATGCACATGGATGCAAAAATCCTTAATAAGATACTGGCAAACAGAATCCAACAAATCATCAAGAAGATTATACACCATGACCAAGTTGGATTCATCCCAGGGATGCAGGGATGGCTCAACATATGTAAATCAATAAATGTAATACACCATATTAACAGAACCAAAAACAAAAATCACATGATCATCTCAATAGATGCAGAAAAAGCTTTTGACAAAGTCCAGCACCTTTTCATGATAAAAACCCTACAGAAAATTGGAATAGAGGGTCTTTATCTCAATCTGGTAAAAGCTATCTATAACAAACCAACAGCCAATATTATACTAAATGGACAAAAACTGAAAGCCTTCCCTCTAAAATCAGGAACAAGACAAGGATGTCTACTGTCCCCACTCTTTTTTTTTTTTTTTTTTTTTTTTTTTTGTGGGTACCGGGGGTACGACCTCAGGACCTCGCGCGCCAGCAGGCGCCCGTGCCTCTGAGCGATATCACCGGCCCCTTTTTTCGTATGTGGGTTCCGGGAGTCGAACTCGGGCCCTCGCGCTTGCCAGGCAGGCGCTTAAGCCGCTGAGCCATCTCACCGGCCCTACTGTCCCCACTCTTATTCAACATAGTTCTGGAAACTTTAGCCAGAGCAATTAGACAAGAGAAAGAAATGAAGGGAATAATGATTGGAAAGGAAGAAGTTAAATTATCATTATTTGCAGATGACATGATACTCTACACAGAAGACCCCAAAAACTCCACTAAAAAACTGCTAGATTTAATAAGCAAATTCAGTAGTGTAGCTGGATACAAAGTCAATACTCAAAAGTCAATAGCCTTCCTGTACACAAATAACAAACTTACTGAAAGAGAAATTAGGGAAACAATACCTTTCACAATAACATCCAAAAAAATGAAATACCTAGGAATCAACCTCACAAAGGATGTAAAAGACCTCTATACTGAAAACTACAGTACTCTGAAAAAGAAGATGGAAGAGGATATCAGAAAATGGAAAGATATCCCTTGCTCCTGGATAGGAAGAACCAATATAGTGAAAATGGCCATACTTCCAAAATTGTTATACAGATTTAATGCAATTCCAATCAAAATTCCAACAGCATATCTCACAGAATTAGAGAAAACAATCCTAAAATTCATTTGGAATCAGAAGAGACCTAGAATAGCAAAGGCAATTCTGGGCAACAAAGGCAAGGCAGGGGGCATCACAATCCCTGACTTGAAATTATACTATAAAGCTACTGTGATAAAAACAGTGTGGTACTGGCAAAAAAACAGACCTGAAGATCAATGGAACAGATTAGAAGATGCTGAAACAACCCCAGACATACTAAGCCACCTTATCTTTGACAAAGGTGCCAAACACATTCGCTGGAAGAAAGATAGCCTCTTTAATAAATGGTGCTGGAAAAACTGGCTCTATCATGCCGAAGATTAAAACTAGACCCATATCTTTCACCATGCACTAAACTAAATGCAAAATGGATCAGAGATCTAAATATTAAAACAGAAACATTAAATCTGCTGGAAGGTAGGATAGGTAAAACCCTTGGAGACATTAGTGTAGGCAAAGACTTTATGAATAAAAACTCAACCGCACGGGAACTATCCCAAAGAATCAATAACTGGGATCTCATCTTATTAAAAAGCTTTTGCACAGCAAGAGAAACCACCAACAGAGTGAAGAGACAACCCACAATGTGGGAAAAAATGTTTGCCAGCTGTTCCTCAGACAAAGGATTACTATCGAGAACATATAAAGAACTCAAAAAAATCAGACCTCCCAAATTTAAAGACCCACTCCAAAAATGGGCATCTGAGATGAATACACATTTTTCAGATGAAGAAATACTAATGGCAAATAAATATACAAAAAAATGTGCAACATCACTAGTCATTTGAGAGATGCAAATTAAAACAACACTGAGATACCATCTCACCCCAGAAAGAATGGCTACTATAAAGAAATCAGCTAATAACAAATGCTGGAGGGGCTGTGGGGAAAAAGGAACCCTTCTTCACTGTTGGTGGGAGTGTCGACTGGTACAGCCACTGTGGAAGTCAGTGTGGAGTTTCCTCAAAAAACTAGGGTTGGAGGTCCCATTTGACCCAGCTATTCCCCTTCTGGGCATCTTCCCAGAAGAATTAAAAACATCGTACCACAGCGATATATGTGCACCCATGTTTATAACAGCACAATTTGTAATAGCCAGATCTTGGAAACAACCCAAATGCCCATCAACTGAGGAATGGATAAGAAAGATGTGGTATTTTTATACAATGGAGTACTATTCAGCCATAAAGAAGGATAAACTGGAGACTTTTATAGGTAAATGGATGCAACTCGAGAAAATACTCATAAGTGAAATAAACCAGAAGCACATGTGTAAGCATCGTATTGTCTCTCTAGTATGACAAACTGAAAGAGTAAATAAGATCCAAAATGTACAATAGACATGGTGAATCAAAAAGAAACTGGTCAAAAGGAAAGAAAGACTGGAATAGGGAAAAGAAAGAAGGGAAAGGGAAATAAATTGTATATATATATAAGATGGTTAAGATAGATACACTACCAATTTTACTTAGTTCATTGAAGAGTAAGGTTTGTGCCAATAATGTTTGGACAATTGAATGCTAATGTCTGGTATCCTGAATAACTAACTTAAAGATAGTAATACGTAATGTATTAACCATTGTTACCCTCCTATTATGTTGTTTTGAAAATTTGTTCTTCTTTTGATTTGTTTTGTTTTTTCTTCTCTTTAAAATTAAAAAAAAAGTGTATTCTATAAAATATACAGGAAAAATATACTACTGATATAAAAAAAATCATCTTTGTACATTAAGAAAAAGCACATATCACTGGCTTTTATAGAAGATGAATAAATAATAGAATATTATTCATTATTCTCAAATTAATATATTTCATGATTCTAAAATTTATGTAGAAGATTAATCAAGTGAACACTTCGCGCAATGACTAGCACACAAAAACACGCAATATCTTAGAGTTGCAAAATGTATCATCACCTGCAATAGCCATTTAATAAAGATATTGTGAAAACAACATAAGGCAGAAATTTGAAAGGTGCTTTGAGAAAATATGTAAATTATTAATATGGTTGGTAATTCATGCTGTTGATTTTGAAATATTCTTAAGATCTCAATCTTCATCATGAACTACATGGTTTTGTATAATATGAACCCCTTGCTGACCTGGCCCATGTCAACCCTCTGGCTCTGACTTTGCTCCTATACAATGGAATAGCAGCTGCATGGCTGGAACTCATGATGGCAACCAACATGTTCATTTCTCTTTTAGAGTGGCAACAGTTTTGTGCAAGGGATATGACCGATTCTGACTTCACTAATACCCTTCACTGAGAATGATTGCAAAGTACTTAGAAAAGAAGGTCATCTGCTAGTGGCAGTGGAATGGTAGGAAGTCTAGTAACCATAAGGTATATTCAGTGGGCAGGGAAGGGGATAAGACCAAATTGCACTAGCTGAAAAGCATGTGGCTTCTTTAATACTGGACATTGCTTAGGCTTTATCTTTTAAAGCAGAAAACCTTGCTAGTTTTTCTAGTTGGAAGTGCTAGAGTCTGTCCACTCTATATTATTCTGAAAGGGCTGCCATGGATACTACATACTGGGTGACTTAATAAAGTTTTATTTTCTCATAATTCTGGAGGCTAGAAGGCCAAATTGAGGCATTGGCAGGGTTGTTTTCTTCTGAACCTGTCTCCTTGGGTTGCAGATGGCTGTCTTCTCCTTGTATCTGCTTGTAGTCATTCACCCATGTGCATCTGGGTCCTCATATTTTATTATTAGGACCCACCCAAATTACCTCATTTAATTTAATTACCTCTTTAAAGTTATCTCCATAGTCACATTCTGGGGTACTAGGGGTTAGGCCTATGAATGGGGGGCACAATTTATTCTCCAACACCTTATAGTTCTATTTCTGATTAGTTAATCACTGGGATGAAGAATTCATAGCAATTTCTTTATAGGTTGCTGCCTTGGTGGGTATGGCCTCCAGGTCTTGCAGTACAATAATGGCAAAGTTGAAAAAGGACTACCCCTTTAATTCCAAATGGTAATAGTGTGGCAATTCTATATATACGAACTATGTAAAGTACAGTGAATGCTTTAGAACCTATTCTAATTCAGTAGTATATTATGTTTTTGCTATAATAGCTTTATTGAGATATAATCCATATACTATGTAATTCACCATTTAAAGTAGGATTCAGTTTTTTTAGTATATTCACAGAGTTGCACAACTACTAATCTAATTCCAGAATGTTTTCATCCCCCATCAAATAGCCCCATTACTCCCCTTTCCCTTTTCCCTCAGCCTCTAGTAACCACTAATTACTTTCTGTCTCTACTGATGTGCTATTTTGGAAAGTTTATATAAATGGAATCATATAATACTTGTCCTTTTGTGGCTGGTTTTTCTCACTTAGCATGACAGTTTCAAAGTTCATCCATGTTGTAGCCCATTTCAGTACTTCATTCTTTTTATTGCCAAATGAGCTTCTATTGTGTGCATATATGACATTGGTTTGGGTATATCATGTTAACTTTATCTGTTCATCAGATGGATGGTGTTTACATTGTTTCCACTTTTTGGCTTTTATGACTAATGTTGCTGAACATATTTATGTACAAATTTTTGTGTAGACATATGTTTTCAATTTTCTTGGGCCTAAACCAGAGTTGAATTACAGGTTTTAATGTAACTGTAAGTTTAACATTTTGAGGAACTATAAGACTGTTTTTCAAAGTGACTGCATCGTTCACTACCCCTCCACCAAAGCACCTGGGTTCTAATTTCTTCACATTTTTGTCAACCCTTGTTATAACCCATCTTTTTTTATTTTAGACCTCCTAGGGTCTGAAAGCATACACTGTATGACTTCTATTCTTTTAAAATTGTTAAGGCATGCTTTGGGGCAGAGAATGTGATCTCTCTTGGTGAATGTTCCACATGATCTTGAAAAGAATATGTATTTTGCTGTTCATGAAGTAGTCTGTAAATATCAATTATATCCAGTTGATTTATGGTGTTTTTGAGTCCAACTATGTCCTTAATGGCATTCTGCCTGTTATATCTGTCCATTAGTGAAAGAGGAGTGTTGAAGTATTCAACTATAATAGTGAATTCATCTATTTCTCCCTGTAGTTCTATTATTTTTTATCGCACATATATTGATACTCTATTGCTAGGCATATACACATTAAAGATTATGTCACTCTGGAGGATTCATTCCTATCACTATGTAATGCCTTTATCTTTAATAACTTTGCTTCATTTGTAGTCTACTCTTTTTGGAAGTGGTTTATTTATTTTTTATTTTTGATTCATGTTACATATCACATCTTTTTCTATTCCTTCGCTTTGAAACTATAGGACTTTATATTTAAATATAATGTCTGGAACAAGACATTCATTGGAGAAAGGACAGCCTCTTCAATAAATGGTGCTGGGAAAACTGGATATTGTTATAGAGAAGCTTAAAATTTGACCCTCTTCTCTTACTCTACAAAAATAAACTTAAGATGGATCAAAGACCTAAATGTAAGATGGGAAACTGTGAAACTGCTAACGATACATAGGGGAACCACTTAAGACATTGGTATGGGCAATGATTTTTTGGTTCTGATCTCCATTGCACAGGAAACAAACAAAAATTGACAAATAGGATTATGTCAAACTAAAAAACTTCCATATATGAAAGGAGACAATCAGTAGAGTGAAGAGACAACTTATAGCTAGAATATAAAAAAGTTAACTGAATATAGACTACTGACTACTAGAGGTTAGCATCTAGTGTTATGAAAAGGTTGATGATCAAGATTTTTGCCAATGTTCTCACTGATTTTATAGAGGAGCAGATTTTTTTTTAGGTCTTTATTTCTTTGAACTATACTGTGTTAACACCATTTTTTTTTTTTTAGTGTGTTTGTCTCACTATCACTTGAAATTCTCCTAGTCACAGTGAGAATTATCTGATCTATAAGCACTGATAGGAATTTTCTTGCTGGGAGTGCTTTGCTATCCATACTTGATATTTTATCTCTCTTCCTCTCAGTTTTCTCAAATGTATTTATGTGTAGAGAATGAGTAAAAGATGTTCTGCCAAGATACAAGAGCAAGCATGCTAAAACAGTTAACTAGAAACATATAAGATTGAAACTGATCAGCCCTTTGGGTCCAAAAATGGAAAGATTCAGTGATCACTCTCAGGTAGAGACAGAGTTTTCCTTCAAAAAGTAGTTGAAGTGAAAAGTAGTTGAAGTGAAAATTCTCTGTTACTTTAAGAAATAAACATCATTAAAAGATTACCAATTTCAGAATACGGATAAGGTAATTTGCTTTGCTTCTTATTTTAAAACACTTAATAGTGTATTTTTTCTTGAAAAAGCAATATATGAACATAAGATTTTGAATTTGGCTTAATGCTGACTTAGTAATATAACCAAACAACATTTTTAAAGACTAGGCCGGGCTTAAGGAAATTTATTATATTAAAAGTGGTTGTAATGATTTAGCAACATTTTAATAGAAAGATGATTATTATACAGTATTTCCTGTGATTTAAAATAGCCTTAGCATAAAGTTTGGAGGTTATGGAGATTTAGGACCCATGGTTCTTATTATATGAGATACTTTTTACAACCTAGGAGCACAGGGAGATCATAGAATTAAGTACCTAAATTTATTCTACAAAACAACTAGATTCAGGTCATAACAATTTAAAATGTAATTATTTCCTCAAGCTAAAGTTTGTCATTACTCTATTTATAATTTAAAAAGTGTTTACTGAGCAAATTTATTGAATAAGTATATTATCAGGAATAAACTCTGAAGTATATAAGCACATATATAATCAATAACCTTCTAATTTAAGTTATTACTTATCCATTAATGCAGATCAGAAAGATCCCTCATTTAAAAACACTTTAACAGCATGCTTATTTGGTCATTCATCTACTCATCAAATGTTATTTAATGTGAAACTATATGGTAGATGCTAGCAATATAACAAGGAAAATACATGGGCCTTGTGGAACTTGGTAGAAGACAAAGATCCCCTCCCACCCCATCCTGCCTGAAGCAACAGAAATAATGTGGATGCCAGCTGAAAGAAGTAACATAAAGGAACCCAAACAGCAAGGGTCAGAAGAAGCTTCTAGAGTCATAGGAGACCTCTCTGATGGGGAGTCCTAAAAGATGTGATGCTTGACAAGACTGAGAAGAGCCATGGTAGGCAGGGGAATGGAATGGCATGGGCAAAAGTTCTGAGGTTGGAAAGGACTCAGAGTAGTCCATGAACTGCAAAAAAGCTCAGGGATACATAGAGATAAATGAAAATAGAAGGGAATGAGAAGGCAGCTGTCATGAGATGAGGTGCATGCTGGGGAGGCAGGGTCTAGATAAAGCAAGGCCTTCGTAGGTCATAGTATGGATGAAGTTTAAGGTTTTCCCTTCATGACAGTGACTATATGAGTTCAGCATACAATTTAGGAATATTTGAGGTTAAGTAGTAGAGTGGAAAATCCTTAGGAGTCGGTTCCTTAGAAAATAAAATAAAACATTGCTTCTAAAGTATATCCATCAACGAAGTAGACAAATTTGCAATTTCCCTTTAGGTTCTGTGGGTACCCTAAATTAACTTTGGGAACTGCCAAAGCTCTAAAGACTCTGGAAATATTTACATATATCCATGGTAGCTAAAAGAATTTCTAACTCAGATCTTCATGGCAGAAAACATCTTGGATCACTTAATAATGAGATAAGATAATTTTGGAATGAACACTCAAAAAAGTTTCAACAACAATAATAACAACAGCTAACATTTATTGTGGACTTACTGTACATGAAACATTATTATTATTGTTTAATATGAATTAATTCACTTAATCTCTGTAACCCTGTGCAATTAGTATTATTATCCTTGCTTTAAAAATGAAAAAAACAAAGGCAGAAAGAACTTAAGTAATTTGGCTGTTGCCATGCTGGAACATCATAAAACTGGGATTTGAACCTAAAAAATCAGAGACCTTGCTGTGTTCGGTGTACCTCATTGCCCAAACTTGGGGTAACTCTCTATGCTCCTATGTGTAGCCTAGCCACACAGGACATCTGGAAGTTCTGGCACTAGTTTATGAAGGAGAGGCTTTGCTGCCTAAATGATAAGAAGGATTTATGTCAGCTAGGGAGATCCACAGTTACAGTGAGGATTAAAAAAAATGGTTTTTGATTGGAAAACCAAGTGAATATGAGATGAGCTCTTGATACATATGCAGAGTCTTAGCTAGAAACATGCCTATGAAGGAGAGGGTTGCTTAGGTCATTCAGCCTTAGAACATAATCTATCATCCATCCCATATCCTGAAATTATCTAGGATAACTCATAAAGGAGGCAGCCATGGAATTATAAGCTTAGAAATCAGTAATCACTTAAATATGCAAAAGAAGGGATAGAGTGGTATTTGACATGAGCACATTTCTTCATCATATTTCTGTAATCTTGATCTTTTCAACAATGTTGATTAAAAACATACTGGTATTTGCTGTCTAAAACCAATTCAGAAATATATGAACTTTTAGGAATGTTTTCTTGCAGAATAATAAAAAAGATACATATTTTTAGTACATATTAAGACTTTGTACAATGTCTTAGAAATTCCTTGAAGTTACTTTTGTTTTGCACATCTCTTAAAAATTAAATGTTGGGCCAGGGATATAGCTCAGTGGCACAGTGCCTGCCTGGCAAGCACAAGGTCCTGAGTTTGATACCTGGTAAAAAAAAAAAAAGTTAACTCGTAGAACAGCATATTCTATCAATGAATTTTACAATTCAATGTGTACATGTTAAAATATAATATGGTAGAAGAAAATACTAATTTCTCATTATCTTTGTTACGTGGTAGGCTAGTATCTTCTACCAGAAAGAACAGGAAATCACAATTTGTGAAAACCTAAAAGAAGTCTTTAAAAAATATGTAGAAATATCATTTTCCCTTGAAATAACATTTTCTACCTTCTAAATTTAAACTTTTATTTTACCACTTAGAGTAGATATAGATTGTTATGGATCTTATAGCTATATGTTTATTTTGTCTTAGCATAGTTGAATTATACTCTAGAATTTTCTTCTGTTTATGATGATCTATAATCAAGGAATGATTGAAGAGAAGAGATAAGAAACAGAACTTACTGCTGAAAGAACATGAGGAAGACAAAAGCATAAACATGAAAGGGTGAGATAGATGATAGCAAGAAATCGCTATTATCTAAAAGGGAGTTAATGTATTTTAATTACTTCATTATACACATACAATGATGTTAACAAATTGAAATTAATTTCTGAAAAGTCAAAATGTAGAGAAAGCTGCAGAATGCTCTAAAATATTGCTTTCTTATATGCACAGTTATTTCTTATGACTATTAATGATTCATAAAAATGTGTTTACATAATTAAAGCATTGGCATTTACATGAAAATGATGATATTTTACAAGTGCTAGAGGTACAATGATACAGGGAAATCATTGTGGATGAAGTATTTTATCAGTAATTTCACAGACTCATATTTTTGTGTATCATAATATCATATTGCAAAATGACATTAGAACTATATTGAGTTGAGAAACATGATACAAAAATGTCATGCTCTTCAACTTGTACTGAGATTAATTCAGGAATTACATGGAGCAAGTAATTTACTGGATATGAATGGGAGCCAAGAAGCTTCAACATATTGGAATTGCCTTGGAATTGAAAGTATATCATTACAGCCGGTTAGATTCCTATCAGATAGGCACAGTGCTCTAAAACAATCTGAGAAAGATGTTCGATTCTAGATATTTTCAGTCAGTAGAAAATTCTTTGGTAATTTCAACTTTAAGTTTTCCACTCTTCTGTTTTGTCAACAACTTTACGTAGACTCTTGTTTTCCATTCTCAGTTTAAACATAGTCTGGTACATTTTCAAATACATACCTTGATTAGTTGGGTTAGAAATAGTTATCGTATGAAATACTATATGAGTACTTTCATAGAATATTTAATATGTTTTAATCTAATCCCCATTAAGACAGTACTTTAAAAATCCTGTATATTGTTCCATAAATATTATCTGATTTATTCTATGAAATGTGAAGACCACGACTTTTTAATCTAAAACCAATTTAAAGTTATTCTTTAGATCATGAACTGTCCAGAGGTAATTCTGTTTGCTATAAATACAAAAGGTTCTAGTTAAATTTTATTTCTTATAATAATTATCTTCACTAATTTTCAAATTATATGATCAATTTCCAAATGAAATTTAATTTATAGTAGTTGTTATGGTTTAGATCTAAATGTCCCCCAAATGTCATGTGTTTGGAAGGTGATAGGATCATGGGGGCACTAATACTCATCAGTGGAGTCATCCACTGATGAGTTCAGCTGTTGAATGTGCTGCTAGGTGGTGGGGGTTGGTTGGAGGTGGGTCAGTGGGGGGCATGACCTGGAAGGGTGTGTTCCTGTCCTCAGCTCCTTCCTTCTCTCTCTGATGCCTGGGATGAGAGCTGTCCTCCACCATGCCATTCTGCCATGTGCCTTCTGCCTTAGAGCCAGCCAACTATGAACTGAATCTCTGAGAAACTTAAGCCAAAATAAACCTCTCCTCTTTTAGATTGTGGGTGTTGGGCATTTTGTCCCAGGCATGGGAAAGTAGCTAAGACAGTAGTACTTTGTATTTTGTTTTTCCCTGTGTTATTTTAAAGAGGATTAAGAACCTGTTATAATGTTGTTGTATCTTAAAAACACCAATATTTGAACTGCAATACATACTGTGAGGTCTGCTATCTTAGAAGCTTGATTTGTAAGTTAAGGTAGTGACTATATCTTTTTGTACAATGAATATAACTCCATAAAAATTTCAAGTTTCTGTCCTTTGTCCATCACACACCATATACTTATTTCCCACAGAAACACTCCAGTTACAAAAAGTAGAAATTATTCAACTAATAATCAGTAGAAAAGTAGGTTAAAAAAGAACACTCAAATTATAAAAAAGAAGAAGACAAGGATGTGAAACTACTTTGGGGATACTCTACTCAAAGGAAAATGAAATCACAAATATATGAACACAAATCAAATACACTCTTTTAGGAAAAGTTTATAAGAGCTGATAGATAATAAAAGTAATATGTTTGGAACCTTCTGGGCTAAATAACATTAAAATGTCCCTTGACTACAGGACGATGCAGACTCTGCGATATGCACAGCATTAATTACCATGGAGACATACTGAGGAGCAGACAGGGTGTCTGAAATAGCTGTGATCATGGAAATTTGTTTGATTTTGGTGACACATATCATATAGGATCTGTGAGAAATGTTTGGGAAGTACTGTGGTAAATGCTTTTATGTCACCAACTTTATTACAGAATATATTTATTGAGGTTTCATTTAAATCTTGAGCAAGTTGGGTGACATTATATGAATTTCAACTCTACATTAATAGTCATTTATCTTTGCAGATTACTTTGGAATAAAGGCAATTTTGTCTATTTTACAAAATACAAAATTCTGAGTTAACAAAGGAAATACAGTAATTTCAACTTTTAAAAGTGTAACTTTTTGGGCCGGTGAGATGGCTCAGCGGCTTAAGCGCCTGCCCGGCAAGCGCGAGGGCCCGAGTTCGACTCCCGGAACCCACATATGAAAAAGGGGCCGGTGAAATCGCTCAGCAGCACGGGAGCCTGCTGGCGCGCGAGGTCCTGAGGTCGACCCCCTGGTACCCACACAAAAAAAAGTGTAACTTTTAAAGTTAAAATTTCCAGCAACATAGCACAATAGAGCAGAACAAAAAGTCCAGAATTAGAACCGAACAGATATGCTCAATTAATACTTGACAAAATTATGAAGGCATTTCAATGGATTTCTCCAAAATAAAAACTTCTACTCTGAGGGAGACACTGAGTGTACAAAGACAAGCTACAAATGGAGGTGAAATATTTGCAATCATACACCTAGTAAAGGACTTGTATCCAGAATATATAAAGAACTTTCAAACTCAACAAGAAGAAAACAAATACAATTAAAAAAAAACACAGTAAGCCAAAGATTTGAACAGACACTTCTGTTTTAAAGATGTAAGTGTGACAATTAGCCACATAAAGGAGGCTTAGTGTCATTAGCCATTAGGGAAATGCAAATTAAAGTCATAATGAGACATTACTACATATCTATTTAAATGGCTACAATAACAAAGAAACAGTGCTCAAAGCAACAGCAATAAAATAAAAACTGATAAAATCAAGTATTGGCCAGGATACAAGGCAGTTAGAACTCTCATCTGTTGCTAGCAATGTAAAATAGTACAACCACTTTGAAAAATAAGTTGAAAGTTTCATATAAAATTTAAATGTTCACTTAAATCATATAACATGTAATTCTAGTCCTAGCTAGTTACCTGGTGAGAATGTATAGCAGTTCCATTCATAGTTACCAAAAATTAGAAAGAACTGAAACATCTTAGATGGGTGAAAGATAGCATGAGGTACTTTCATAAAATGGAATACTACTTAGCAACAAAGGGAGCAGTATTGATATATGCAACAAGCTGGATTAATCTCAAAAGCCTTATGCTATGTAAAAGAAACTACTCTAAAAGGCTACATGATTCCATTCAAATGGCATCTTAAAAAAGGCAAGACTTTAAGGGCTGAGTAGTTACCAAACGATAAGGGTCAGGAATCTTAATTTGTGGCAGCGCTTACATGAACTGATGCATTATCAAAACTCAGACTTATCAAAAAGATGAAGTTTACAGTATACAAATTTAGCAGTAAAATTTAAAGACCCATCAACAAGAAAAGGATGCAGAGGAAGGAAGTTATTTAACTAGCTGTCCAGAAAATTATTTTGCACAAAGTACAAAGATCAAATTGTAGCTGCAGTTACATCACAAGTGGAGTGGCCACACAATTTATTACTCTAATTGGACACTTGATAATGAAAGGAGGGGTCTATGATTGTTTGAAATGAGACAACAAACCAGACCTGTCCCAAGCATAATAAGATAGGAAAACACACCAGAGAAACCATTTACCGCACTGGAAATAAACGTTACTTATGTGGCAACATTTAAGAGTGTTTGCAAGAATGTAAACTGGATTTGGAAAGCCATAGGCAGGAAAAATTTTGGGGTCTGGAATCATACAGAGAGATCTGAATTTTGGAAATCTCTCCAATGTTTTAATGTAACACCCACGGTGAAAATGTATCATCTTTGCCCATTTCACCACATTGATTAATATAACCCTCATAAACAGATTGGATTTGGGCAATACTGAGGGAGAAGTAGAGAAGCCTCTGGAAGTCAGCATCCAAAGCCAGTTTGAACTAGCAAGAAGCCTAGAAATGAATGTAGACAAGGAAGAACTGGCAAAGAAAATTGATGGCCAACTGCTTGGAATTAGTACAAGACTAACAGTGCATAGTGTGTGCCCAGGACAAGGAAGTGAGCCAGCACTAACTGGACCTGTCTTGCTCCTCTGAAGCTATAAAATGAGCTATGTTGAGACACAGAATCAGCCAAATTTAAAAACAAATGTTTCTTCAATCATTCAACAAACATTACCGAAGTATTACTGTGGGTAAGGCACTGTTGTGAGTACCAAGGACATAGCTCTGAAAAAGACAGATACAGGTCCTAGCCCCTGCAGTGTACTTCTGGTAGCAAAAAGACCAGCCACACAAAGTGTGTGTGTGTGTGTAAATTAATTTGTGATAAAAGCTAAACATAAAGCAAAACATAAGCTAAGAAACAGTGAATGTGGCTCAAATTTTTGGATAAAAAATAGGAAAATCTGGAAGTACTCCTCTGAAGAGATGACCAGGGTGAAGAGAGAAGTGAGGGACCTGGTTGTGCAGCTGTCCAGAAAGGCCTTGCAGGACAAGGGTACAGCAAGTACAAAGGCCCGGAAATAGAACCATGGCTGTCAAATTCCACAACCAGCAATAAGGCCTGTCTGTCTGGAACACTTAGTGAATGGAAGAGCAGTAGGCAATGTGGTCCAAAAGATAGTGTGCAGATCGTGAAGGGAGTTTTTAGGTGGAGGGACTTCTTTGAAGAAGTTAGAGAAGAGGAAATGACATAACTTACTTTTCGAAGGATCACTGCTTTGTTGAATATATTTCTTCAACTGGATGGGAGAGAAGCAGAGAAACCAATCAGAAGGAGATTGCACCAACCCAGGTGAGAAAGGAAGATGGCTTTGATGAGGGTGGCCCAGTAAAGATCATGCAAAGTAGGATGGCTGGAAATACAGGGGCTAATAAAAATATGTGGTATGTGTTTAAATGAAAAATATTTACTACAGTAAAAGACCCATTGCCATTAGTCTCCCTCAAATACTCCCCCTAGCTTCACACTTATCTCATCTCTCTTACTACTTTCTGAAGCAGTTCTGGAGGTCCTCTTTCTTGAATTTCTTTAGTTGCTCTGTCATGGCTGTCTTAATGTCCTGAATCTACATTTACCTTCATGGTCGTTTTGACTTTAGGGAAGAGCCAGAAGTTGCACAGTGCCAGATCCAGTGAATAAGGTGGAAGAAGACACGCTGCAATGTTTTTATGAGCCCACCTTTCAGTTGGGTGGCGCTCAGCAGCAACGTTTACCATATTTTTAATCACATCTCATAAAGACATCACAAGGAAATGCATTTCCAGAATTGCTTTTGAAAATGGCAGGAATGATGGTATAAGTGCAAGATTAATGGTGATATGTATTTTACTGTAATAATTAAAAATAATTTAAACATTATTTTCCAATTATATCTCATATTATAAAGGCATAGCTGATAGCATTTGGTACAAGCTAGATGTGGCACACAAGAAAAACAGTTAAATATAACCCCATTTGGGGGTGCCTAAGCACATAGAAGAAAGGTATTTCTATTAACTGGAAAGAGGTAGGCAACAGGAGGAGTGAGTTTTGGAAGAAGGTCAGCAGTGTGGTTTTGGACTGTGGGGCACCCTGGTGGGATGTCAAGTGGCAGAACATACAGGGCAATACAGCAGAGAGCTGAAGACTGAAATGTGACGGTCACTGGGATATAGTGGGATTTAAAGTCATGAAAATGGATGTAATCACATAGAGTACAGATGAATATGGAAAAGAGAAGAGATCCAAGGTCTGTGTCCTGGATGACCTCCCCTTTTGAGATCTGAGAGATGAAGAGAGACCTGTGAGCCACGAAGAAAAGGGCGAAGAGATGAGAGCCAAGGGCATTTGCCACACAGTGGTCATGCCTCCATGCTCAGTTAAGGTGCTAGGTGCCTAGGACCTCAGTCTTGAAAACAAACAAACAAACACCACCAAAAATGTCCCCACTCTTGCAAGACCAAGAAAGGGTAGCTGTTGAGGCCTACAATGACAGTAGCTCACACTGGCTGGGTTCCTGAGGTCCTGGGCATTGTGCTAAGCAAATATAGGAAGCTGTAACTATTTTTACCTTCATTTTATACATAAGAAATGTACAGCTAGAAGAAATTAAATAACTTGCTTGGAGTCACACCACTAGAACACAGTAGAACTTGGATTCAAATTTAGGCAGTCCATTTTCTTAGCTAAAAGCTGCTCACAATTAATGGACCAGCATTAACACATACTGATCACTATCACTTAGTGTTCAGAAAACTTGGGTTTTACCATTTACTCATTAATTCCTTGGACTGGGGACATACCGTTAACCTTTAAGAACTTTAATTGTTTCATCTGTAAAAGATGTCAATGTTGTCCTGTGCAGATACGCATCATCTAACAAATGAGACCTCTTCTGATTTCTGTGAGTTATCCTTGGGTCTCTTTCCCTCATCACCATAATCATTTGGTTGATTTAACCTTCTGACTATGGCTTGAGTGTGTCTCTTTATTCCTATCTGCTACATCAGTTCTGTCTCCTAATTGATTTATCTCCTTATCTCCTCTCCCCTCTTCTCCCCTCCCTCCCCTTCTCTCCCCTTATTTCCTCTTCTCTCTTCAGTCTTCTCCTCCATCTCCTCTCCTCTCCTCCTTTCCCTTCCCCAGTCACCTTTCCTATCCTCCCCTCTCCCCCTCTCTCCCTTCCTTTTCTCCTCTCTTATTCCCTCCTTTTTCTGCACCCCCCATCCACAAGGCAGTCAGAATGATTTCTCTAAAGTGAAATTCATTTTAGGTCACTCACACTGGATGAAACCTGCAAAGACTCCCTGCCATCCTCAGGACACAGCAGTCTGGAGGCCACTTCTTTTTTTTTTTTTTTTTTTTTTTTTTTTTTTGGTGGGTACCGGGGGGTCGACCTCAGGACCTCGCGCGCCAGTAGGCGCCCGTGCCGCTGAGCGATATCACCGGCCCCTTTTTCGTATGTGGGATCCGGGAGTCGAACTCGGGCCCTCGCGCTTGCCAGGCAGGCGCTTAAGCCGCTGAGCCATCTCACCGGCCCCTGGAGGCCACTTCTTGAGGCTGTCCCTGATTCAGGCTGTGTTAGGCTCCTTTTCCACATGTTCTTCCTGTACTTTCCACAAGACAGGACATTAGGAGACAGACCTAATAGTGTTTACAAGTCTAGGCCCATTCTCTCCCTGCATATCCCCTCTAGACTAA
Source organism: Erethizon dorsatum (assembly GCA_028451465.1). Taxonomy (NCBI): domain Eukaryota; kingdom Metazoa; phylum Chordata; class Mammalia; order Rodentia; family Erethizontidae; genus Erethizon; species Erethizon dorsatum. The sequence continues at coordinate 45,754,908 of CM051825.1, forward strand.
AAGTCAACCTCTGTGAATGCAGAATCAAATGCCAAAGAATTTCCCAGTGTCTAGTATAAGGCATGACACAGCATAAGTATTTATGTTATTAAGTATAATAAATGTTGCTGGTCAAAAACCACAAAGTATTGGTGTGACAGTATTTATGAAAGCATATATAAATGAATGAGGAGAGTTATCGCAAAAACCATTCACTCCAAGTTACTCTGCAAAAGTCTTGGTGTTTTAGGATGGAAAACTTGAGATACTTCTAAACCAATGTCAAAACTGCAATTGGTGAGGCAAGTTGAAAGGGTTTGTACTATCGACTCACAGGATAAATGCCAAACACAGGACTTTTGATCCCGGGGGTGGATCAGAAACTGGGAGAGGCCTCACATATCTGGTTTGCTTGCATGTTTTATTATGAATCACTGAGCTTAAAAGGTAGCTATGAGGCAGGTGTAATCCTTAGCCACAAGATGGTGTCGTACCAAGCCCAAATACAAGCAGGTTAGCATTCCTATTCCATTGCCACCCTATTCAAAGGGGAGGAGAAAGAATAGACAGACACCAAGCCATTGAAAACATAAACACCCTTTGGAGGTGGTGATTTTAATAACATAGAACTGGAAATAATGCCTTCTAAAATTGGAATGGACTGGTTCATGTGCATATCCAAGCATAAATCTCTTGGAAGTGATTCTATATCTGAGGCATTCTATGATTTTCCCCCTGAAGTTCTTTTTTCCAATTATTTTTCTTCTCGGTGCTTACTCGACAGCTGAGTATGTATTTGGAGTCCTTCCAAAGTCAGGCCCGAGGACCAGAAGTACTGGTATTATGTCGGAATTCATTGGAAATACGGAATCTGCCTTTTAACAAGGCTCCTAAGTGATTTATTGGTATGCAAACATTTGAGAAATACTGTTTTTGAGGACTGTCAGGGAAGAGCAAGATATCAATTGTCAGTTGTTCTCAAAGTGTAGTCCCCAGATCAGAAGTATCAGGATCACCTGGAAAGTTGTTAAAATGTAAATTTTAGCCTTGTTGAACTACTGAGTCAGAAATTTTGGTGTGGGTTCCAGTCATCTGTTTCTAGGGACTTTGCATGTGATGCTGATATTCACTAAATTTTAAGTGTCACTCTTTTAGATAGACTTCCAGGGGCTGCAGGCTTGGGAATAGAGTGCTAGGGAGTCAGGAGGTAAGGGTGCTGAATCTGTGACCAGCTGGAGCTACCTAGCTGTGTGACCTTGCAGAAGTCACTTTGCTAAATGATTTGATCTAGTTCCTTCACCTGCAAAGAGAAATGTGAAGAGAAAAAAGTTCTTTCTAACAAAATTTCTCTAAGTGTGATTTATGGAGGTCCAGGTTGTTTATGGAGGGCTCTGTTGACAGTTTAATTTCAGAAATAAAAATAATAGCACAAATAATAAAAAGAATGAGCAAAGACATTTTGTGGTCAAATACATTAGATGATTTTGAAATATAAGTTATAAATACCAAAACACAGTTATACCTTGCCTCACATGTGCTGTGAGGTTTGAGTGCATAAGGTTGACTTTTCATCTCAGCCTGCTTCTTGTTAACAAGGTACAGCTCATTTCACTAATATGATTTCAAACCATTTACTTGTTACCATTTCATTTGTTAATTTTCTATTTTTATTTGTTGTGATTATACTACATTATGATCACCATTTATAAAAATAGTTCAGTAAGTTATGAGTGGTTCACTGATGCATAAAAGTGCCAGTGTAACAGATAAATGAGTGCTATTTCAGAATTGCTCTGTAGATGTAAAGAACAGCACTTAGGGCTAAGTGTAGGATTTGAACCTGATTATGTAAGAAAAGCGAATCTTCAATATGAGAATTTTGCTCAGGCAATTGAAAGAGTGCAAAGAAGTAAAAAGATAATCTATATATTTTCTATTAGTTTTTACCATGTTGCCTGTTATGAAACTTCAAGAATATGCCTTCATATTTCTTATTTTCTTCACTGTCAAAAAAGGTAAATACTATATTCTATCCTAGATTACAAAATTTCCCTCTAACTTTTCCCTTACTCTGGACCTTGATCTTTTTTCTAAACCTAATTTTGTTTTTGTCAAGAATGCTACTTTTGGGACCCAACTTCCTCTCAATTATTTTTTAATTTTTTGGATGAAGGATGAGATAAAACTACATCTTTAGGAACTGGTAGGTGTTTATTTCATTGATTTCATGTGGTATACTCAAGAACAGAATCTCAGCAGCATATTAATATCTCCCATAGTTCAATGTATCACTTCAATAGCCAAAACACTAAGATTTATCAGGAAAATCCAACTGGAAGCAAATGCCTTGATTGACAAGAGTCTGATTCATTTTCACAAATTAGTTGTTTTTCATTTCAATAAGTGATCTTATTGGTCATTACACACACACACACACACACACACACACACACACACACACACACACACACTGTATTGGAGCATAGAGAATGTTTTCCAGAGCCTTAAACAACTGAGGACAGGATGAACAATACATTGGGTTTATTCCTTCAGGTTACTTACCCATCTTGCAGTTCTTGAGTGTGATGTGCTTTGATGGTGGGCTGTAGACAGTCTTCACTACACAATTCTGGACACAATTTTCTGGCTCGTCTGTGTTCAATGAGAGTATCCATTGGAGCCAAGAATTGCTTGCTACTATTTTTTCCCTCAGCTTCATACCCTTTTTTTTATCCACAGTTTATAAAGTTCTTTTGTTCAGTTTTTCCCTAATTTATATTCATGACATATATCATTTCTATGATCCTCCATGGCACAAACAACATCATAAAATTATGGCGCATAGTATCTTTAAAGAAACCAAAGATTGCTTTACAGTTTGAGGTTGCTTTCCTGTTTTGTGTTGCCTGTGGACCTAAGGAAATGAAAATTCTCAGCCGAGGTTTTCAGGAAAGTACCCGAACAGCTGATTCCATGAGTTGTTATGAGAAATTAAATATGCAAATCTTCTTACATGCATATTTATGTGGGAAAAACACCTGCACATCTGGATCTCTGCAGTCCCTGCTGATTAATATGCATGTAAACCAGAACTGCCCATTCCTGGGTAATAAGAATTTTAAATGAACTTGGCTTCTTTTCAAGTAAATCTCTGGGTCTTCAGCACTGCAATTAAATATGCCAGGTTAGATGCTCCTTTCATGTTAAATTGACTTCCTATCCTATAAAGAATCTCCACTTTCACATTCAATAGATAGTTTTTCTTTCCTTTGGGGAAAAGAGTGACTACAGTTAACAGCAAATAATGGGATTTGCAATGTAAAGAAAACCATCTGGTAAACTAGAATGTTTTACAGTGTTTTTTTTTTCCTAAAGGTATGAGAAGATGAGTCCTGCCAAGCAACAGCTGAAACACCAAATTAACTGAAAAACGAAAGCCAGCTGGTTATCTTGCCCCTAATGAATGAATTTCCTTTTTTGTACTGTACTATAAAATCTAAATTGTATATGTCTTATTTCACTTAGGCATCTGAAAAGACTTAGGACACGAGCAACAAGTAGGCAATTTTCTAAGGTGAATACATTGAGGCTTAGAATCCCAGTGTTCCATTGAAGACCTCCCAAGCAAGTAGAAATAAAAATCAGAAGTAGGGTTCAATATATATAATTGGCTCCCTGATTCTGAAGTCCATATCTGGAGATTCAACCAACCACAGACTGAAAACACTTGGAAAAAGTTGTGCACATTCTGAACATATGTAGATCTTTTTTGCTTATTATTCCCTAAACCAGTGGTGGCAAACCTATGTCAAGCATGCTGCAGCAGGGTGTTATCATTGAAAGCTTTAAAAGGTTTGCCATTACTGCTCTATAAAAGACAGTATAGCAACTATTAACATATAATTTACCTGTATTAGGTATTATAAGTAATGTAAATATGAATTAAAGTATATGGGAAGCTGGGCATATGTCCTCTTTTGAAAGCCTATGCAGAATACAAGTTGTCCCAGACTTACAATAGTTGGATTTACCATTATTCAACCTTACAATGATGCGAAGCCATATGCATTTAGTGGAAACTGTACTTTAAATGTTGAGTTTTGAGCTTCTGGGCTAGAGCCAATACGTGGTGTGATACTCTCTCATGGTGCTAGGCAGAGGGCTGCGAGGCACAGCTCCCCATCAGCTATAAGATCATGAGGATGAACACTGACCTGTACAGTGTGCTGTGTGACTAAGCTTTGATGACTAGGAGATTAAAGTCATTACCTGCACTTCCAACCTACAACAGGTTTATGGAGATGTAACACCATCATAGTCGAGGAGCATCTGTATTTGAGAAGAATGAAATAAAATAAAGAATGAGAAGGGAAATCTCTAATGGCTTCCACTTATTTTTTGTTTTTCATTGGCTAAAACTTGTCTGGTAGGTGTAGTGGTAGTTATCTACCTACACCTCTTTCATGGTAGTTGATATCTTTTTAAAATTTTTCCAAAATTAATTTTCTATCTTTCCCTTTCTGTCCTCTCATTTTTGAATTCTATTTACACACATATTTGGCTGATTGAAGTTTCCCACAGTTCACTGATTGCCATTTTAATCTTATGCTGTTTCTCTCTCTATGATTTATTTTGAATGCTTTTTTATTTCTTATGTTTTTGAGTTCACTAGTCTTTCCTTTCGCAGCATCTAATGTGTATTTATTTTTTCATACAGTGTATTTTTCATCTCAAACATTGAGTTTTAATCTCTAAAACTTTAATTTGAGTCTTTTTTATGACTTTCATGTCACTACTTAGTGTATTCAATTTTTCCTCTAGCTTCTTGAATATATCAAGTACTTAAATAACCATTTTATGATCCATGCCTATTAATTCTAGCATTTTAATCATTTTTAGATGAGCTTTGATTTTCTCATCACTATGGGTTACATAGTGTTTTGGCTTTTTTGCAAGTTTAGTAATTTTTTGATAGAATGTCAGGCACTGTGACTTTTAGCTTGTTGAGTGCTAGATTTTTCCCCCTGAAATTATTTTCCAATTTTGTTTTGAGACATTGCTAAGGTGCTTTGAACCATGCAATCCTTTCAGGTCTTGTCTTAAAGCTTTGTTAGTAGGGAGTAAGTGTAGTGTTTGACATACCATTAATTTCCCTGACTATTGAGGCTCTCTAACTGATGCCTTTATTCCTCAGATATACTAATATACTATTGTTCATAGCTGAATATGCTATTAGGAGGTGGAGCCCAGTTGAAACAGGGCACCAAAATTATGTGCCTTTGGAGGGCATATTTTTTGCTGGCATTCTTTCCCTCTGCTCTCCTTCTTGGCTACCATGAAGTGAGTAGCTATGCTTCAGCTTTGCCTTTCCACCATCATGTCCCTAACTTGGAGCTGGCCAACAGTAGACTAAAGCCTCTGAAAATGTGAGCCAAATTAAACCTCTCCTCCTTTAAGTTGTGGGTGTTCCTTCCTAGCAATGGGAAAGCTGACCAATACAGAAAATTAATACTAGAAAAATGGGGTCATTGCTGTGACTATACTGACCATGTGGTTTAGAAACCTTTGGAACTGATTTGTAGAAGGAGTGTGAAAAAACTTCAAGAAGCAGGCTAGAGCAAGCTGAATATGCTAGAAGTAGAGCCTAATTGGTAATTCTAATGGGAGCTGAGAAGACCAGAATGTTAATAGCAATGTAGAAAATAAAAGTTAGGTTCAGGAGGTTTCAGATGAAACTGAAAACTCTATGGAGAAATGGACTAGAGGCCCTGAGTGTTACACTCTGGCAAAAAAGAAAACTGTCTATATTTTGTCTCTGTGCTATGTAAGACTTCGTGTGAGGCTGAATGTAAAAGTAGAGGACTAATTGATCTGGCAGAGGAAATTTGAAGGCAGCCTAATATTCTGGCTGTAGCATGGGTATTACTGGCTGCTTTTAGCCAGATTTATAGTGAGAATTGGGGGCACAAAGTAGAGCAGAAAGATTTGGAAAACTTAAATTTGGGCTTGAAAAAAATGTGTAAGATGCCTCTAGGGCATCTTAGGAGTTAGTAAGACCCTAATCATTGCAGGCTCAAGGGTGCAAAAATGTAAATTTTCTCTTTGAGAAGAGAGCTTCTGGCTCCAGGGAAGGGCCACCTAGAGAATTTGTTCCCATGGTTTACAGTAGTCAGCCATCCAGGCACTCAGAGTTCACTGCAGCCATGTTCCAAGGGGTGTTGTCTACTGCTGGAGTTGGCAGCAGATCTTTGTATTGTGCATGTGATGCTTATTTTTCAGAGATGCCAAATGAAAAAGTTTCAGGGTCATGGAAACTTCCAGCCAGATTTCAAAGGAAGGCCTGGGAGGCCAGGTAAGAAGCCTTTGAGAGGTGAGTGTATGAAGCTGTAGAAATGAAGCTGAAGGTACAGTGGAGACCCCAGGAAGTCAGAAACACCAGGAACACAGAATGTCTGCTAAGAAAAGCTGCAGGCAGTGAGCAGATACAGCTTGAGAGAGGCCTTGTGGGCTGCAACCCACAAGGCCATTGGGTGGGGCTATTTATACCCTCTGGTGCTCATATCTTGCTATCACATAATCCAGATACTGGGCATGGAACTGCATGATTTAATGTTTGCCCTGCTGGGTTTCAGTCTTGGTTTGGACCTATTTTTTTCCATCTCCTTACCAGGAAAGCTCATTAGAGACTCATTACTCAGGGTTTTTATTGGGGGCTGGTCATTGAGGAAACCTCTGTCTGGTTTGTATCAAAGTTCCAGACTCCCAGAAGGAAAGCAAGTGTTCAATAATAAACTGCATCATTTTTTACAAGTACTTTTGGCACAATGTGCCATTCTTAGCAGGGAAATGCTGAAACCCTCATAAAATCCAAGGGGCACATAGGACTTTTTAAAGGATAAGCAATGCCAGGCCATTATATAACTCTTTTGCACAATGAGTTTTGCTTGCATTTCCATGGGTCCTTGTAGTTCTCCTATAAACATAGTATTCACTTGCCTGCTCCCACAGACTGTAAACTCTGTGAGAAAAGAGGAAAGACAGGCTATTATCTCTGATAGGAAAGAGAAACAATTTATATTTCGTTCAGTATGGTGTCTCTGGTCCCTAGCATAAAGCTTGGAATAAGGTAGATGCTCAATAAATACTTGCTAAATGAAGACAAAAGGTTAATATTATGAAAATATATATGACTTTTAAAATTATAAAGAAAAATGGGAAGATCACATAAACAGAGCAATATTCACCAATAAGAAAATCTTTCTATTTTTTTTTTTTTTTGGTGGGTACCGGGGGTCAGACTCAGGACCTCGCACACCAGCAGGCGCCTGTGCTGCTGAGCAATATCGCCGGCCCTTTTTTCATATGTGGGTACTGGGAGTCGAACTCAGGACCTCGTGCTTGCCAGGCAGGCGCTTATGCTGCTGAGCTATCTCACCGACCCAGAAAATCTTTTCTAAATTAAAAAATTAAGATCTGTTTTGTATCAAAGAAAGAAAAGTCTAAAACTGTTAATATCCAAAGTTAAGGATGTATTTTAGTGATAACTGTCATATGTTGCTGACAAGAATATGTAAATCATATAAACGAACAGGTTAGTAATGTTTGCCAGTAGTTTTAAAATGTTCATTACAATGTTTTAGGAAATTCTACTTACCATAAGAAGCTAATAGAGTTTTAAAAGAATAAATATATTAACTACAACTTTATCTAAAAGCCAAAATTTGTAAATATCATCAATGTTCAGTGGTAGGGGAGGTTAAATAAATTAAGATACATAAATAAAATGAAATATTAAGAATTCAACTATAGATTGCAACCAATATAATCTTAATGACATAAAAAAAAAACATGCATAGTATCATAAGCAAAAATACAGGATATTAACCAATCAGTATATTTTGGCCAAAATTCTGTTTATATTTAAGTGCATAGGAATATACATTTTGAATGTATATTTACAAAAATATAATATTGTGAAATGTATATCATAAAGTATCACTTGTGAAGAGTTTAATCCTAAAGATTGTTATTCTTTTTACTAGGTGCTTTCTAAAATAGATATATTCTCTAAATAGTATACACACATACACTTGCATATACATTACAAATTAACTATGTATTTCCTAGTTTGTTTCATTATTTGATCACTGGATAATAGCTACTGCTGGAAGAAAGATCTCATATTAAACACCATATGTGACACATCTGTATGAAATAAAGTATATTCATCATCAAAAAAGGACTAATTCCCACCAGAGACATATGTGGAACTCACTGTTTTAGCCCTACTTTCCTAGTACTAGTCATCATTATCAATATTTTACTTAAAATATAATTCTGAAATTGTAATTTTTTTCATTTTAGTCATTAAATATTTTTCTATCTCTGCTTATGATTCCTTTCCTTATGATCTTAGGATTATTTATGTCTTCTTCTAAAGTCTATCCTATCAAAGTACTCATAAGATATTTTACATCACCTATGAAGGTTTGATTTATTATCTTTCAAATCTTACATTTTATTTATTTATTTATTTTTATATTTTGTGGGTACCAGGGGTCGAACTCAGGACCTCGCGCACCAGCAGGCTCCCGTGCCGCTGAGCGATATCACTGGCCCTTTTTTCGTATGTGGGTTCCGGGAGTCGAACTCGGGCCCTCGCGCTTGCCAGGCAGGCCCTTGTGCTGCTGAGCCATCTCACCGGCCCCACAAATCTTACATTTTAAAGTAATGGTTTCAAGCTATGAGTGAAATGGGCAGTCATCAAAGGTTAATTACATTTCTCCTATCTGGAAATATGAATGTTCTGAGTATTTATATAGGATTAAAGGATTTTAATTACACACACAGAGACACATATACACACACAGACAAAGAGAGAAAAATTTGTAACAACAACTCCTTCTGAAACTCTAATAAGGAAAGCTATGCAATTTGATAACAAAAGATTTATGAAAAAGGATCTCTCCTGACAAATCACATTCTCTGCAACATCTGTCATTTTCCTGTCTGATTATATTCGTGTCTCCTTCAAAACATTACCGATAACAGAGGCTTTGATCAGTCCTGCTGGGATGCGGAATCATCTCTACACAGAGCTTCCTCTGTCTTAGCTGAGGTTCCTCTAGAGGCAGCCCTCGCCCAAGACTTGGGGGAAGTAACTTCGGGGGATGTGATCCTGGGACCTAGGATGAGGGCACAGGGAATAGTTGGGGATGGAGGAAAGCTTGCAGCACACGTTCAGAATCAGGCTACTTCTGAAGATGACTGGAGCTTGTTTTGGCTGGAGACTGTCTGAGGCACAAGCCTCAGACATGTTTCACTTCAGGACAAAGAAGCTGAGGTATAAGTACTAGGTATCCTCCCACGCTTCTCTGTCACTAGTTGAAGATCCTCCTGGGGACTTTAACTTTCAGGCACTCCGGGATATTGATATCTACAGAAGGAGGCCTCATGTGCCCCACAGGCAGAGAGAATCATCTGTTCCTGTGTGGGAACCATCTTCAGGAGACCACAAAGGACAGAGGAAGGCCCTGACTAGGCCCTCTGCATGGAACAGGATGTGGGCCGGGAGAAGGAATGCTTTGGTTTCTACTAAAGACACTCTCTAGTTCTGATTATAGAACTTCCCTGAACACTAGTTTTCTCATCTGCACAGAGTTTTGTCAGAACAAGTACCTGAAACTCAGAAATAGGCTGAAGGATTACTAGATGTTCTTTCAGGGCAGCTCTGGGCTTGATTTTCTATTCACTGGGCTATTTTGCAACTCTGTAGGAGCAGAGCTTAATTTCTAGATTTTGTCCTATAGAGATGCAAATAATTTCTGTCTAGTGAAACAATGCTCTAAAATGTGACAGTTATGGTTTTCTTGAACATTTTCCTATTTTGTATCCAACCCAAATATCTTATCCTAACATTGCCTATAAACATCTGGCTCTTTCAAAATTCTTTGGATTGGTTTTAATATCTCAATGGCTCTTTCATTATTGAATAGATTGAATAAAATATTTGACACACTTTCATTTTGTATTTGAGAGTTATGCATTTTTCCTCTTGGAAAATTATACTTTTGCAGTTTTACAATCTTGCTTTAGTTGTGAAGTTGTCCCAAGTTTCCACAGAGTCATCATATGTAAACCAATGGGTGTACAATCAGAACTGTGCAGAGCCCGGATGTCCACGTGGCCATCTCCAAGCCTCTCACAGGGCACTCAGAACCTCTCTCGTAGGAGTTCAGTACCCAATGCTCTTGTAATTGATTTCCAGGTCCCTTCTGGCTTTTTCTTTTGCTTCCAAATCCCTTTTTTGAAAACAGAAGTAAACACTGTGTGGACAAAGACCACCCAAGTGAGTTTAAACAGGTGATTTAGTCCCAGCTTGCTACACAAAAGAGTCAGCACCACCAATGTTTGGCAGAGACTGAAAAATGGGCACCAGAGTGGGAGGATTTACAGGGTGAAAAAAAAGAAGCTTCTACTTGCCCTGATTGGAGGCTGTTGGCACTGGGAGGCTGAAGCTGGCCTGACAAGAAGCAGGTGGCCTAGGGATTGGTTTGGGGCGCCATGATTGCTTTAGTGGCTTTATAAAAGAGAGACCTGAGCTAGCACTCTTGCTCTGTTTTACCATGTGATGCCCTGTGTGAGGCTATGGTGCAGTAAGAAAGTCCTCCTGGATGCCATGCTCTTGGATTCCCTAGCTGCCAGAGCTGTAAGACATGAATTTGTTTTCTCTATAAATTACCTGGTCTGTGGTATTCAGTTATGGCAACAGAAAATGGGCTAAGGCTCTGCTGATTATTAATTACTAACTTTTTGGGGCCAATTGCTGCAGATGTTGTGGTTTGGTTTCCTGGCTTGTTTCTTGCAGACTGCAGATCAAAGTTCTATTTTTATGTATGTGCAGGCCACTGTGCATTTGTGTACTCAGTCTCTCAATGGAGGGATAATTATACTGAAGTACAGGAGGTCCCACATTCAGGGGTTAAGATTCTATGTATCTCCTGTGAATTCCAGCCTTAGCTTAGGCGTAAAGAGCTAATGTTCCTTTGGTTAGGAAGAAAAAGAAACTCAGGGACCCAGATCAAGGACCAATAAGTAGCAACAGCTAGGAGGGCTCAGCAGAAGAAATGCAAGCTTGTGAGTGCATATGAACCCATCTCAGAGATTTCCACAGATTCATGGAGACTTCAAAAGAGGCAATAAGAATAGAAGACAGAAGGGTTGCTTGGAGATGGCTAAAGTGTTGGTGTTTTTATGATGTCTGAAACTCTGGGTTATGAATCTGAAGTGAAGGAAGGTATGTTAATTAGCTTTCCATTAGTGTAACAAATAACTAATATAATGAACTTATGAAGAAAAAGGGTTTATTTTGGTTTATAGTTTGGGAGGTTTCAGTCCCTGGTTGGGCAGAACCATTGCTTTTAGGACTGCTTAGGTGAGGGAGCAGCACTTCATCGCAGGGACATGTTGTAAAGCCAATTGCTCAGCCTTATGGGCCAAGGATGCAGAAAGGAGAGAAAGAAAGAGGAAGGGATGTGGATCCTGAAGTCCCCTTCAAGGGCATGCATTTAATGATGTCAAGCTTTGTATCATACCTTACCTCTTACATGTTCCACTAACTCCCAGCAGCAACAAGCTGAGGACCAAACCTTTAAAACTTGAGCTTTGGGGGGACATTACGGTTCTAAGCTATAGCAGAAGGCGACATCTACATTTAAACTTGGATATCTTGCATTGGACCAGCCATGTTCCTTCCTCAGGAATCTGCAAACAGCCCTTCAAGGGAGGGCTTGGTTTCATATCTTCTCTGAGAACAGCATTACAAACAGAACAAAAATAGCTATAGATTGCCATGGGGATGGATCAAAAGACTCTTTGATCAGTTATTCCACTCATGAGAGCCTATCCCTAAACCAGGGATGGTAATGAAAGTAATTTAACATACATCTATAATTAATTTGTTACACTTTTGCTGCTGCTGGCAAATCATACTATTTTAGAAAAGTTCATGGAATTAATCTCCCAGAAGAGATGAGATGGAAAGCCTTCAGAAATAAATGGTTTTATTTACTCCCAAACATGTGAGTTTTAGAAGCTAATTTTGGTTATAGGTCAGGGTTAATTTAGTGCTTCAGATTTGTCTTTAAGAAGGCTGTGTAAGTCAAAGATATTCTCCTTCCCACAAAATGCACAGGAAATCTGAAGCATAATTTTTTTCCCTCTCAGATGGTTCCTATGATCTGTTAAAGACAACAGATCATTCTTTCCTAATATGAAAATAACATAAAGGTAAGAGATATTAGAAAAAAGACTACAGTTGTTTACTTAACTGAATGTAGAGAATAAAGAAAATGTTTTATATTCTTGATATAGGTATGATTTAAATGCTTTGTAAATTATTTAGATGACAAGAGTACATGCTCATTAGGTTTAGAGGTGACCAAAATTTGGGCAGACTGCTAAGTGAGGTGACAAACTGATCCCTGTTTGCCCAGGAATTTCCTGTTGTTAGCATTGAAAGTCTTATTTCTGCAAATCTCCTGCAGTCCTGGGCAAACCGGGACCACTGGACAGCCTACCTAAGGTTTCAGAAGATTTGACACTATGTGGATTCAGTTTTGAAAAATCATAAGTGGAACTGAGTAAGGAGGAGCCCCTATGCTATATCCTTAAGGATGGAAAATTGATTTCCAAAATATGACATAAGGAAAAATTGACACGAGAAATACAGGAATCAGTGGAAGCACACAGTGCACATGATTCCCAGGAACAGAGGTTTGACGAAGTCATGTAGGACCTGCCTCTCTTTTACTACCCCAACAGTGGTCCAGGATAAAGTGAGACAGGACTCAGATGCTTTGACCGTCCATCTGCCTCTCCCATCCCACTGTTTATGTTTGTTTCTAAGAACATGTAGAGCAATGTTCTTGAAGTGTGTTGCCTGGACCAGCAGCCACAATATCACCTGGACACTTACTAGAAATGCATACTCTCAGCCTCAGAGTTACAGTACCTGAAACTCTGAGGAGCGTGGGCATCCTGCTACATGCTACATGGAACTGAAAGTGACTGAAAGCGACCTTTCCTAATTCTTTTCAAATTATGGGCTACCTAATAGTCAAAGTTTTAAATATAATATATGGAATAAATGGATGAGGCTACTCAGGTATAGTAAGGGACTAAAGTGTCACTTTCTCAGCACACCCATACAATATCCATGACACAGGCCTGCACATTAGATGAGAAGGGAATAGATGGCTACACCGACAGCCATGCTTTCCTACTTGTGATATCAGCTGTGGTGGCACAGACTGAGTATCCAGTATTCAGAAGTATTTCAGATTTCATTTTTTAATATTTTAGAATATTTACATATACATAATGAGATATATTGGGATAGGACCCAAGTCGAAACACAAAATTCATTTATGTTTTATATGTACCTTATATAATAGCCTGAGATAATTTTATACAACAATTTTGAAAAGTTTTTTGCATGAAGCAAATTTTCATGGTGTGGAATCTTCCACTTCTGGCATCATGTCATCACTCATGAAGTTTCAGATTTTGGATTTTGGGTTTTGGGATTAGGGATGCTCAACCTATATTTGGAGTCCTTCATGGAGTCCTTCATGGATCTGATGCTGCTGAAGATTATAGGAAAGCAACTTCAACATTTCCTGTGTGGATAAACAATATGACTAAAGGCAATCAAAGTAATAGATCTTTGTTTTAACTATGTTTACAGAAACAGGCTCCCTGGGCTCTGGGGAATCCTTTTGGCCTAATTTATTCAAGACATTGAAGGAATGGACTGATAGACCACATGAGTCATCCTCTGGTGTTTTGCCACATTACACTGCAAACTTTTCTGTTTAATCTAATAGGTCCCCTTTTGTGTTTTCAGGAAAAGAGAAAGGATTTGTCACTTTTTTTTTAAACTTCACCCAAAGTGTCCTTAGAGGGGTCATTTTACTCATCACAAAGGCTTAGGCTTAGTTAAACTGACAACCAGGAGCCAAGGGAGGACTCTGGGAAAGGATTTTCAGTGCCCAAGAGAGTAGTGGATTGGATGACATCTCAACATAACTCTTGCTTCTTCTTGTAAGGATCTCAACTTCACAGAGAAATGAATTATTAGAATAAATTAAGATGTAATTCAAAGTGGATAATGTCAATACATTAACCAACATGTGGGGAGTTATTCAGAAAAAAATTGGCTTTAAACTAAAAATTTAGATATTTTTACATTGAAAAGTATCCAGAAATACATTGTAAATTTCAACAACCACAGCAGACCTATTCTGGAGAGACTTGAGTTTATTTAGTGCATGGCTTTGTGAAGATTTATATCACTCAGATCCACAACAGAAACTTTCTCCAATTTGAAGCATTTAGGGCCATTTAAAATCATTCAGCTATGAATGAAATTGGACAAAAAAATGTCTGTCCACTTAGGAACAACTTCCAAAGCATTCTATTCTTTTCAAATCAACAGAACAATATTTTCAATGTCTAAGTAGAACACACATATAATGTAGAGTGCCAGTTGCTTTAGCATTTAAATTAATTCAATTGTGTGATAACTGTGCTTCCATAAATTTTGCTTTTTTATATCAGGTTGATATGGGTCTGTCTTTGAGTTACCCTAACACTGAAGACTTTGTGCAAAGTCAAAAAAGTACACAGGTGCAAAACTAGATCAATTTCCACAAAAATGCTTTCAAAGCTGTTCTCATGCTTAATATAGGGGCTTTTGCAATTTTTTCTTTAATTGGGAGTGTGCTATGGGCATAGTATTGATAAAGGATATTTTCAGTAGGAATGTGATTTTATCTAAATTTACTCGAAGGATATAGAAATTAATGAGCATATGAGACTTCGACAAAATTTTCACTTGAAACCTTTCTTCTAGAAATAAATATAGCAACAGTCAGCAAGTACACTCTGAAGAATTTACACTACAGGTAGGTGCCATTTGTGTTTGTCTGCCTGTGTGATTCAGGGGACTCAGAATGCTTCCCTCTTCTCTGATAACCACGTGTCTGAGCTTCTGCTGTGTGCACTGGATGGATGGGAAAAGGGCAGGAAAGGGTCTCTTAATTCTTTTCTAGAAATGTAAATACACTGGAAGAATTAAGTAATTTATAATAAGGTATAGGCAACTTATTAGAGGTGTTCTCTTCTCCAAGAAAAAGACCCAGGATAAAAGGGAAAGAGCCCCAGTAAAGGAGGAAGGAAAGGTGATCAAAATGCCAACTTCCCAACTTTGTTCAAGGTCTGAACTAACTAGGCACATCCAAACTAGCACAAGACATGTGATATTTTCACTAGGCAATTTACTGGAACAAGATGACAACAATGTTGCTAATGCTGCTGCTGCTGCTGCTAGAACTGTAGGAGCATTAAGTACAATAATAGAACAGAAAATACACTTTTCCTTTGTTTCATTTGAATCTTAGAATAACTCTCTGCAATAGGTACTTTCATCACGCCACTTAGAAGATGAGGAAGCCAAGTGTAGTGTTAGAAGCAATAAATAACTAACTTCACCACATACAAGAAATGCATGACAATACTAGGAAAGGATGTGATGTTCTGAATGAACACCTCCACCAATCTGCCTAAAGGCTAAGTCCTCCCCTCCCTGGGAACTGTGTGTCCAGTTTCGGGAGCATGTATTGACTAGCTGAGCTCTAAGAGAATATTTCAACGCCCTTAGTCAACAGTTAATTTTATCTTTGAATCAGAATACACCCCAAATTGGGATGGACAGCTTTCTGTTCTAAAAAAATTCCAAACTACTTATAAAGCCCTGGATTCAATCCAGAGCTCATAGAATTTGCCCTGCCTTTGGCTTTCTTCCAAGGAACTGTGATTTCCTGGTTCTGCAGATCAGGCCTCATGTGGAAAAAGGTGCCATAGTTCTCGGGAATGGCCACTCTTAGGCTCAGTCTTTACTGTGAAGCACAGTTTTGTGCCACTCACAGACATTCACACAGCGTAAGCCCCCTGTTTATAGATTTGGATGGTGTTTTACCAGGAAAAGTAAAATGAAGAATTTGAGCTATTTTCTGAAGCAAAAACTTTAGCTGAATGATTCTGATGTTCTATAATGTTCTCATTAGCCAAATAATTGTCCAACTCCTGACCCTGTCTCACCTTGACAATTTTCTTTAATTGTATCCACCTAGAGAGTTTATACCACTGGGAACAACTGTAAACAGTCCAGCAGCAATATGGCTCTGAAAAGAAACATCAGTTTTTCACATTCAAAAACATACCTGAGAGCCGGGGATATAGCTCAGTGGCACAGCGCCTGCCTGGCAAGCGCAAGGTCCAGAGTTCAATTTCTGGTACAAAAAACCAAAACAAAACAAAACAAAACACAAAACAAAACAAAACAAAAAAACCTGAACAAAAACATCCTTAATTCCCATAGGCCATGGTCACATATGCATTCTTTATTTCTTTGAAGGAGAATTCCTATTACTAAATGCAAGCTTTGAGCAGAAAATTCCTGTCTTGCTTTTAATCCAAGCTCTCACATCAGAGAGCAATACTCATCTGGGAATTCTTGCAGGATGGCATGGAAAATAAACAGAAAAGCTGCAGTGCTTAATTCAAGGACTGCACTCCTCCCTCTGCGTGAACCCAGTCCTTTTTCTCACAAGTGCTCTGTGAAGAATAACTAATGAATGATCGTAAACGGCCAGGACAACATAGAATGCAGTATAAGTGATGGATCCTATTTTTCTCCAGCTGCTTTCTTTCCATTTTATACTAAGCACAGAGGGTCTAGGTTTATGTCTGGGCTCCCTTACGTGATCCCTACAGCGTTTTGTGAGTAACAAATGCCCCTCCTTGGCTGATACTTGTACTGAGCCACGCATGCTCACATTCTGTGGAGACGGCTGTTACAGACGAGGTTGTTACACGTGAGTCTACCTTCTGTGGTATTGACCTTGTAATTCGTGAATATGTGGAGAATAAGCTAATGACAGGTAGGCTCAAAAATGCATTTCTGCTTCATAGAAACAGCCATTGAGCACAAGAAAAATAAAGGACAGTTTGGTATTAGGTGTCTGTCACCATTAGAGTCAAGGCTGAGGTTTCTCCAGAATCCTTTTGGAGAAAAAGGAAACACGGGGGCTAACTACTTTATTAAACAATAAAAGAGTTTTACAACATCATAGAAACATATGTTCAGTCTTTCATGGAGGGATGCATAGAGAGAAGAAAATGAGTCACAGAAACCATTTGCTGGTGACCCAGGTAAAGACCCATTTGTAACCTTCAGGGTTACAACCTTCATGGTGGCACAGAAAGGTAACAGGGCTCTGTTACTACCAGGGGTTGCTAAAGAGCAGATAGGATAGTTCTTTGTTTCACCTTTCAGATATTTATTTTAAATTGTGTAGAGGTCACAGTTGAAATGAGGATTCTGGGATGTCTCCTTTGGGGGTATCTCCTCAATGCTATGAAACTCATTCCAGTTCTATAATAGCTATGGGAGTTTCATTTAAACTTACATCATCACTTCTGGTTTCAGCTTCAACATGTAAGAACTTGAGAGTCAATATTTTCATTCTTTTTTTTTTTGTGGGTACCAGGGGGTCGACCTCAGGACCTCGCGCGCCAGCAGGCGCCCGTGCCACTGAGCGATATCACCGGCCCCTTTTTTTTTCGTATGTGGGTTCCGGGAGTCGAACTCGGGCCCTTGTGCTTGCCGGGCAGGCGCTTAAACCGCTGAGCCATCTCACCGGCCCTAATATTTTCATTCTTGTAAGTAAAATGCAAAATTGTAAGTGAAAGTGAAATTCAACAACTTCTTTTGGTTGGACCAGAGTACAGAAATTACAAGGCAAACTGTGACCTCCCCTCCCCCAATCTGGAGAGACAAGAACATCCAGAGAGACAGAGCTAGATGGGCTCATCTGGAGCAGAAGCTGCTGGAGCCATAAAAAGGGAGGAATATTTAAACAGAAAGTGTCATGCGTTGGTGGAGGCTGAGGGTTAACTAGTGTAAGAGTGGGAAACTCCTAGGAGCTGTGTCTTGGGGGGACATGTTTTTGGCTTGTGCATCTAAGAAATCTATTAGACCCTCACAGTGACAGTCTCAGAAAGAAGCCCTTGTGACTCCGGAAGGGCAGAGGGGAAGCGGAATCCTTGTGAAATGCACCCGGAGACTTCCACATACAAAATCTACTTGCCAGGGGAAAGGAAGGAGAAATACCTGTGAAAGTCACAGGCAATGCAGACCCGTGAAAACACAGAGATTTGTTAGAAGTTTATAGAATGCTCCCCTGAGCCTCGCCATCTCATCACACCCACAGTGCTCTTAAATCAGAGCAGCAGGTCACAGTTGGACTGCAAGACACAGACTTTCTGAGAAGGAGGGCCTTAGGGAAGAACAAAGTCAAGCAAGAAACCTAAACAAGGGCGCCAGAGAATGTGATACCTCTGGTGTTTGTAGGTACAACAAACTTTAAAAGCAGCCTAATTCCTGACTGGATTAACAAATATCCTTACACTACAAGACTACTTAACTTCAAGCACCATGTTCATTTTTCAACAAGAATTTTCAAGGCATTCCAAAACACAAAACAAATGAGCACTAGCAAGAAATCCCCCAAAATCGCCCAGTCTGAATAGATAAATAAAGCACCAAAAATAGGCTTCGGATATGACACAGATGTTGAAACTTGAAATTTAAAATAATTAAGATTAATAAGTTAAGAGGTCTAATTTAAAAGTAGACAATGTGCCAGAAAGAACATATAGGTAATATATGAAGAGAGATGAAAACTCCAAGAATCAAAAGGAAATGCTAGAAATTAAAAAAAAAAGAAAAAAAAAGAGTGAAACAGAAATAAAGAACGCTATCTACGGGGTGAAGAAAGAGTCAGTGGCACTGAAAGTATGTCAGTGGAAACTTCCCAAAATGAAATGCAAAGAGAAAATAGATATATAAAAACAAACCACATAGAACATACAGAAACTGTGGGACAATTTGCAAAAGTTGCTAACATAGGCATAACTGGAATAAAAGAAGGAAAACAGACAATGGAGAAAAATATTTCAAGGAATAATGGCTGAGAACTTTTCAAAATGAATGACTGATGCAAAACCACAGATCTAAAAAGCTTACAGGACACCACGTAGTATAAATACCAAAACTAAATAACTGTAGAAAATTAAAGACCAGGAGAAAATGTTGAAAGATACAGGGCCAAAGGGGACCTTTCTAAGGAGAAACAGGGTAAGAATTAAAATGGACTGCTCGTCAGAACCCACACAAATAAGAATAGAGTAGAGCGAAAGACTTAAAGTATGCTTTGTGGAATGAATGTTTGTGTCCCAACTGAATTCATATGCTGCAGAAGTAACTACCAGTATATATGTATTTGTAGGTGGGGCCTCTAAGGAAGTAATTAAAGTTAAATGATGCCATAAAGGGAGGCCTTGCCCTGGTAGGATTATTGTCCTTATAAAAAGAGAAAACAGAGCCCCTGCCTCCATGCACTGAGGAAAAGTTACAGGAGGACATAATGAGAAGGCAGCCATCTGCCAGCCAGGAAGAGTTCCTCACCAGAAACCAAATCAGCCAGAACCTTGACTTTAGATTTCTAGCCTTTAAAACTATCAGAAAAATAAATTGCTGTTGTTTAAGTCACCAAGTCTATGGTGTTTTGTTATGGCAGTCTGAGAAGACTAAAACAGTGTTGCAAAACAAAACGACAAGGGCCGGTGAGATGGCTCAACGGCGTAAGCGCCTGCCTGGCAAGCGCGAGGGCCTGAGTTCGACTCCCAGACCCCGCATACAAAAAAAAAGGGCCGGTGATATTGCTCAGCGGCACGGGCGCCTGCTGGCATGCGAGGTCCTGAGGTTGGCCCCTGGTAACCACCAAAAAAAAGACAAAAAACAAAATGACAAAAACAAAAAGCTCCACCAAGCCAGGATATTATATTCAGTGAAGTAAAGAAGAAAAGTGATGAAGAAATATTTTATCAAATAAACTCAGAATTCATTAGCAGACTTGTCCTATAAATAATGCCAAAAAAGTTCTTTAAGTAGAAGGAAACTGATAAAGGTCAGAAACATGAAACTACATAAAGCAAGGAACAGTATTGTAGAAGGAATCAATGAAAGCAAAACAAAATATTTAACTTGTATTCTTTTTAATTAATCTAAGGGATACATATGTGTTTAAGGTAATAATACCATACGGATAAATGACATGAATGACAGCAATGTCACAAGAGATGGGAACAAAGAATCAGGAATATCTTGTTTTTAGGTATTTGTACTACTTGTGAAGTAGTATAATGTCATTTAAAAGTAGAGACATAGAAACTAAAAATGTGGGCCCAGCACTGGGTATTGTGGCTCACACCCATAATCCCAGCACCCTGGGAGGCAGATGCAGGAAGAGAGATTTAGACCAGCCTGGGAGGACCCCATGAACAAAAGAAAGAAAGAGAGAAAGGGAGAAAGAGAGAAACAGAAAGGGGGTGGGTGGAAGGAGGTAGGAAAGAAAAGAAAGAAGAAAGGAAAGAGAAAACAGAAAGAAAAAAGGAAAGGATGGAGGAAAGGAAAGAAGAAAGGGAGGGAGAGAAGGAGGGAGGGGGAGGGAAGGAAGGAAAGCGAGGAAGAAGGAAGAATGAAAGAAAAAGAAAGAAAAAAGATTAATTGTAAGTTTAGGGTAGCCACTGAAATTTTTGAATTATAATTGATATTTTAGGAGAAGTAATTAAATGTGATGATATAAAAATGTTTAATTAAAACCAGAGGAGGCAAAAAAATTCTGGTGGTGAGAGAAGGAAGAACCAATTAATGAATAGAAAACAGAAGCATGGTAAATAGTAACCCAACCACAACAATAATTACTTTAAATGCAAACACAATTTAAACTTAAATACAAATTAAAAAGAGATTGTCAGATTGGATGTAAACACAATTTCCACCCACATGTTGTGTACAAGAAAATCACTTTCTGTAAAAAGACTCAAGTTGAAAGAAAGGAAATGGAGAAAGGTATGCCAAGCCAATACTAATTAAAAAAAAAAAATGCTGGGGTGGTTAATTTATTTCAGACTAGTCAGATTCAAATATAGAAAATGCTTATCAGGGGATAGAGATAGGTGTAACATAATTATAAAGAGTACAATTCTCTAAGAAGACACACAATCTTAAAAGTATATGCATCTATAAAGAAAGCATCAAACTCGGTGAGTAAAAATTGAAAGAATATAAGGAGAAATGGACAAATCCATTACAGTTGGAGACTCCAATGTTCCTCTTTCATTAAATTACATACTAGTAGGCAGAAAATCTTAAAGATAGTGTATGAATGATCTGAATGGGATTACTGATTAGCTTGGCCTAACTGACATTTATAGAAGAATCCATCCAACAACAGCAGAATGCACACCCTTCTCCAGCTCACATGGAGAGCACAGCAAGAGACAGCATGTTCTGGAACACAAAACACACCCTAATAAGTTTAAAAGCATAGAATTCATACAAAATACCTCCTTAGACACAAAAGAACTAAGTTAGAAATCAATAAAAGAAAGGCATCTAAAAAGTCCTCAAACATGAAAATAAAACAACACTTTAAAATAAACCATGGGAAAAAAAATTAACCATGGGTCAAATAATAAGCCTCAGGAAAATATTTTGAAATAAGTAAAATAAAAATACAACTTATGAAAACACGTGGGATACAGAGAAAGCAGTTCTTACAGAGAAATTTGTGTTAACTGTATGTTAGAAAAGAAGAAGAATCTAAAATCTATAATTTTAAGTTCGACTATTGAAAACTAAAGAGAGAGATGAAATTTAAACCTACAGGAAGCAGAAAAAAAGGAAATAATAAAAACTAGAGCAAAAATCCATAAAAGTGAAAACACGAAAAGAGAGATGAAATAGAAATCTGATTCCCTCAAAAAGATCAATAAAATTGATAAATCTCTTTCTAGGCTAATTATGAAAAAAAAAAAAAAAAAAAGACACATCACAAATCGCATCAGAGATGAAGGAAGGCTCATTACTGTTGATTCCCTTATACATTTATAGGATAATAAATCACTGTTATGAATAGTTTTACATTTATAAATTTCATAACTTAGATTAAGTAGACCAACTTCTTAAAAGATAAACTTCCAAAATACACTTGGAAAAATAGATAAACACAATAGCCCTATGTCTATTAAATAACTTGAACCAACAATTAACAGTTTTCTAGAAAATGAAAGCTAGACTCAGATGGGTTCACTTGTGAATTCTACCAAACATTTAAGATATCACTAAAATACTGACAAAACAAATGTAATGTACAAAAATTAACTATCATGATCAAGTTGGGTTTATTTGAAGTATACAAAGATGGCTTAATTGTCAAAAAAAAAAAAATCAATGTGATCCACCATATCTGGCTTAATAGGAAAGATCATAACAATTGGTGCTGAGAAAGTTACCTGACAAATCAAACACTGAGTCACTGTAAAAAGAAAAAAGACAGAGAAACAAAAAAGAGAAAAAAAAAAAAAAAAAAAAAAAAAAAAGAAAGAAGGAAAGAAAGAAAGAAATACAGGAAGCAGGGAGGAAAGAAAGAAAATCCCTCACAAGTTTAGGAATAGAAAGAACTTCATTAAAACACCTAGATAAAAAGCTACAGGTAACATAATTTCCCTCTAAGATCAGGAACAAGGCAAAGATATCTTCTCATCATTTCTATTCAACAGCATACTGGATGTCCTAGCTATGAGCTACCAAAGAAGAAAGAAAATATATAGAGATTGGAAAGAAAGAAATAAAACTGTTCCTAGTTTGCTGATGATATGACTGTGTATGTAAAATATCTGAAAAACTTAACAAAAACCCAATGGAAATAATGAGATTTCAAAATAAAAAGTCAAAATACAAAGCCAGTTGTTGCCTAACAATCAGCAACGAATAGTCGGAATTTGAAACTAAAAACACATGCATATATGACAGTTACATGCACACAAATATCTAAATTTAACAACATACTTATGGATCCACATGCAAGCTGCTACAAAATTTTGATGAAATAAATCAAAGAAGACATACATAGAGTCCACATTCCTTGATTGGAAGACTCTATATTATTGAGACAGTTAATTCTTCCCAACTTGATATATAGATTCAACATAATCCTAACCAAAATCTTAGCAAGAAATTTTGTAGATATTTACAAACTAATTCCAAAGTTCATATGGAAAAGAAAAAGAAAGAGGATACCAAAAAGAAAACACAAAGAATGTAGCTGGGGGGCTCACAATACTTGACTTTGAGACTTTCTGTAAAGCTGCAGAAATTAAGACAACATAGTATTGGCAAAAGAATGGATACATACATTAATGAAACAGAAAGAAGTTTTACATAGATACAGTCAATTGCTCTTTGACAAAGATACAAAGGTAATTCAATGGAGAAAAGGTACTTTTTTTTGGTTTTTCAGGAATTGTTATTCATTTAGTCATAAATTTTATTTTTAAGTCATTTTTCTTCCCTTTTTATTAGTATATCTTTGGAGTACATAGTAAATACATTCTTTGTGGGGAATTGGTACATATACTTATCCAATCTTGTAGTATATATACACAATGGAGTATTACTCAGCCATAAAGAAGGATAAATTTGAGTCATTCATAGGAAAATGCATGCACCTTGAGACTATAATGTTCAATGAAATACATCAGATATAGGTTAAGTATCACATGATGTTTTTTGTTTGTTTTTGTTTGTTTTTGAGACAAGGTCTCACTATGTAGCCCAGGCTGGCCTTGAACTCACAGCAACCCTCCTGCCTCAGCCTCCTAAATGCTGGGATTACAGGTGTGGTGGTACACACATGAAATCAGCTTTACATGATTTTTATAGGAGAAGCCCAAAGTATAAACAATTTAGAAGCAAAATAAAAAATACACAGTAGGAAATGGAAATAGACTTTGCAAAAGTAAAAAAGAGTTTTTAACCTTTGGTGTGGGAATAACTGGGTCTCTCAATAAATAAATGAACCCAGGGTCTAGGGTGTAGCTCAGTGGTGGAGCACTTGCCTAGCATTTGTGAGGCCCTGGGTTTGATCCCTAGTACCAATGAAAATAAATAAAAGGACAAAAGAAATGCAAAGGAATCTGGGCAGGTTTCTCAAAAATTATCTCAAAATGTATCATAGACCTAAATGTAAAAGGGAAAACTACAAATCTTTTAGAGAGAAAATTCACAACATCTTGGGTTTAGTGGTTGGTTTTTGTCTACAACACCAAAAACACAATATATAGAAGAAAAAAAGCAAAGACTGCATTTTACTAAAAATTTTTTAAGACTTTGCTGTATAAGAGACATAGTTAAGAGAGTAGAAAGATGAGCCATAGACTGGAAGGCAATGTCTATAAAATTTATGTAATAAAGGATTTGCATTTATAATACACAAGAACTGTTAAAACTCAATAAGAAAAATAAGTTAATGAAAAACATGGGCAAAATATTTTAACAGACACCTCCTCAGTAAAGATATAAACATACAAAAAGATGCTAAGCATCATTTGTCATTAAGGAAGTGCTAATTAGAATAATGAGGAGTCTCACTCTATACCTACATTTATAAGAATGACTAAGATAAAAAAAACTGACAACCCCAGTTGCCGGCAAAGATGCAGAGAAGCAGGATGCCTCATTCACTGCTGCAATGCTTGCAAAATGGTATAGCTGCTTTGGAAGTTTTATAGTTTCTTATAAAGTTAAAACAGGCTTACCATATGTTCCAAGAATCATGCTCCTAGGTATTTACCCAACTGATGTAAAAATTCATGTCCATACAAAAACCAGTATGAGAATGTTTATAGTTGCTTTACTTAACTGCTTTACAAACTGAAAGCAAATGAATTGCCCTTCAGTAGGTGAATAGATGAATAAAATGGGGCCCATGCAGACAATGAGAAACTCTTCTGGCAAAAAGCAATGAGGTATAAAGCCACTGAATTCAAGATTGGAGAGAATTGTGCAAGGGATGGGTTTTGATGCTTTGGAGCTGGCCTGTGCAGTATGGCAGTTATTAGTCACATGGGGTTGTTTGAACACTTATGATATGGCTAGTGGATTGAGAAACTGAATCTAAATTTCAGTTAAGATATCCGGGGCCAGTGAGATGGCTCAGCGGCGTAAGCACCTGCCTGGCAAGCGCGAGGGCCCGAGTTCGACTCCCGGTACCCACATACGAAAAAAGGGCCGGTGATATCGCTCAGCGGCATGGGTGCCTGTTGGCGCACGAGGTCTGAGGTTGACCCCTGGTACCCACCAAAAAAAAAAAAAAAAAAAATCCACACTTGTCTAGTGGCTGCCACCACATTAGGTATGTCAGTTCCACACATTAAATTCTGCTCCTCACCCACTGCATCGTTCTCTAACCCTGATCTAGTGGCTTTTTCTTTCTCTCTCTGTTCTCTATCATGAGGATCAATTTAGCCTTTCTCTAAAAGTTTTTATTTGATGGTCTCTCTTGGTGGGAAGTGAGGATTTGGGACAGGGAGAGTGGCAGTGAGGAGAAAAGTTTCCTGAAACAAGACAGTATCCTCTTTTTGTAAATAGAGTCCTAGACACCGCCCTAAGCAGTCCGTGTGGGATTTTAAAAATTTCTCACGAAATCCTTTATGTACCATTATCATGATTGGCATTTTATAGATAAGGCATCTGATGCACAGAAAGGCTGTCAATGTTCACACAGCCGGGAAATTGTGAGAGAGGCCAAGTTCATGCTGTAAACCACTGTATTCTACAGTATAGATGCCTCTTGGTTTGGGATTGGGTTATGTCCCCAAGGCAAATATGGTGAGTTAAAAATGCATTTAAAACACCCAATGTACTGAACACCATAGCATAGCGACATGGCACACTGTGGAGTACTCACTGTTTCTCCTCCTGATTGCAGGGCTGCGTCTCGTTGCCCTTCTCAACATCACAAGACAGGATTGTCCTTCACATCCTTAACGTAGGTAATGACCAAAACTCAAAATCACAGTAAAGTTTCTACTGAATGCATATTACTTTTGCACCATTTTAAAGTAAAATAAGGGCTGGTGAGATAGCTCAGCGACATAAGCACCTGGCTGGCAAGCGCGAGGTCCTGAGTTCGACTTCCGGTACCCACATGAAGGAAAAAAAGGGCCAGTGATATCGCTCAGTGGCACAAGCGCCTGCTGGCAAGCACGAGGTCCTGAGTTCGACTCCCAGTACCCATACACACACAAAAAAAAGTAAAATAAATCCTCAATCGAACCATCTGTGGTACCTCCTGGTATTACCCTCATTTGCGTGGCCAAGGAACTGAAAATGTTATTACTTTCCAATGTCTGAGAGTTGGAAGCAGCAGGTTCTGGACTTTAGGCATTATTTATTGTTCAGATAAATACATCAGTCCCTTGCTGCACCTCAGAGCTGATAGAGTGCGGAGAACATAACCACCGGATTCACACAGTGGCACGGATAAGGTCATTCTCTATGTCAAACACCTTCAGTGGCTTCCCAGTTGTGTTTACATCAAATGCAAACACCTCAGCCTGAATTGTGTATATAACTTAGCTGTGGACTCATCAGCCATTTCCGGGGTGTTTCACCCTTTGCTTCACGTGGTCTCTCCGCCCTGGTGACTGGGCTCTTCCTGCCTTGGCCTTCTTGACTTCCTAACTTATGACCGAGGTATTTTTTCCACTTTCATGTAGGATGTCTGATGTTTTCTCCTCAGGCCCTCCCATCCTTTCCTTTCCCTCGAAGCCTGTGTAACAACCCAGTAACATGAGGCCAAGGAATCTTCTCCTTTCCAATCCACTGTCATTGCCTTAGCACACACTCAAACCACTGAAGCCTTCCGATTATTCCTTCTTCATAGCCCACCTCCAGAAACATTTCTTGTAGCTTTGGTTTGGTCTTCCTAGCACAGATCAGCAGCTGAGACTCTTATTTACTGGCTTACCTGTTGCCTTTTCTCCACAACAAGGTAATAATAAAGGTTTTCTACTTCCCTTGATCATTGACTTGCTTTTTTCCCTAAGCGTGATGAGTGTCTCTACACCCCTGGACCCTTGCACATGCTGGCCCCTGTCCCTGGGATGCTCTCTCCTGTGTAGCCATCAGGACCATGCTGACCATCCTCTCAGGCCTTCCATGACCAGCCTCACTAATTTAGATCCTTTTTTGTCTTTCTCCTTACTCTGATTTATGTTTCTTTGAAGCAGTCGTCATTATTGAACATTATATAAGCTACATTTTGTTTTTGCTTTTTGTTAGTCTCCTTACTACAACAAAATTCTACATAGTCCCATGCTTTTGCAAGTGCATAGAACCATGCTGAGACACCCAATAAATGTGTTAGATAAAGGAGAATATGTAAAACAGAAATAATGAACAGAATAGCTCTGTTAATTAGTCATCCTGGTTACAAGAGACAGAAGTGGCAGTACTTAAAATTTGGAAGGGGAACTATGTATATACTTTTTCAATGTAGTTTTTCTCTAGATAGAGTTATATGTCCTAAAATGTGCAGTACTGAATACTGGTCTTGAAAAATTCAGTGACAAATGTCACATAGATAATAAATGCTGCATTCCATTTCCACTTCCTGAAAATTCACAACACACTTTAGCATTTAAAAGGATCTAAGCAGTACTGCAGCAAGTGAACTGGATTAATTCTATTCTAAATTTTCTTAAATATGAATAAGCACAGGATCCCTTTTCCAAAGAGGCTCTTAGAATCGATTCAAGTTGAGATGGTCACTTGACACTGCTGTCCTGACACAGGGGTAGGCCCATGCTGAGACAATCACAGGGCTTCATGAGTCATCCAAAGGTGGGCACATGAATCCAGCCTGGCCAATCAGAAGACACACAGAAGTCTAAAGGAAGGAACTGGGAGACTGACTTCCCTGGCCTCTCAGGCTGTGGATTTAAAGCTATAACTTTTAATTGGCCTGATCTATGCTTTTTATTGCATGGAGAAAGTCTATTTATGGCAAGAGAGAAGGCAATACTCGGAGAAAGACTTAGATGAGAAACAGAGAGAAAGGGAGGAGGAAAAAGCACAAATAACAGAATGATAGGGAGAAATACTGATCATATGACACTTAACTCTCTAAACCCAGTCATCCCTGAAGCCAGATCCACCTTTGCCCTGTCTTTTGTTTACATAAAAAAAATTATTTTTAAAGACTGGCTAACTAATACATACCAAATACAATTTTTACCTTTTATGCCATGGAAAATTATACCCCATGACAACCTTAGCAATAAGTCTGAGTCGCTGGCCAGCCCACCTGGATTATAAAGGGAAACCACTAACCATTCAACCAACCAACTAGAGAAAATGGTGCTATTGTCTTTGAATGGTATATGGATTTTATGAACATAAAGCTACTCTTTCCTGGACGAAATCTACATAGATTCTTTTTTTTTTCAATTTTTATTTTTATTAGTACATATTTGCAGTACATAATGATTGCATACCTTGTGGGGAGTTGGTACACGTACATAACACATCTCAATTCTTTTTTTTATCCCCTTTCCCTCCACTCCCTCCCCATCCTTCTATCTCTTAGTCCCCTTCCCATTTGAAAAAGATTTATCTCCCTATTTCCTTTTATCTACCTTTTATTTTGCTCTTTATTTATATTTTGGGTTTCTCATATAAAAGAAACAATGTGGGCCGGTGAGATGGCTCAGCGGCTTAAGCTCCTGCCTTGCAAGCGCGAGGGCCCGAGTTCGACTCCCGGAACCCACATACGAAAAAGGGGCCGGTGATATCGCTCAGCGGCACGGGTGCCTGTTGGTGCGCGAGGTCCTGAGGTTGTCCCCCCGGTACCCACAAAAAAAAATAAATAAATAAAAAAATAAAAGAAACAATGTGATATTTAAGCTTGTGTGTCTGATTTATTTCACTTAACATTACGGTGCATCCATTTTTCTACAAATGACTCAAGTTTATCCTTCTTTACAGCAGAGTAGTACTCCATTGTGTATAAACACCATATTTTCTTTATGCATTCATCTGTTGGTGGACATATAGACTGCTTCCAAGGAAATCTACACAGATTCTCAGCTTCCAAGAAAGAGCAAGTTGCTTAGATGCTGTGTGATAAAGACCAGGGTAAGCATATGCAGGTTTTGTAGTACACAGTTTCAAGGGAGGGAATGGATACTGTTCATAACCTCTTGGAAGCCTTTTGGTCTGGCAATGCTGTCTGTGTGAATTCTCTATACCTTTGTTTCTGCACCCAGAGGAAAATATCTTTCACCTAAGATGGCAGGATGCTGGCCTACGGCTTCTCCATCCCCCTCAGCATCTCACCTAAAGAAGGGGTTTAATCATGCTCGTGGAATGAATGAAACCCAGGCTGCTTTCGTTCCTCATTAACACGGTTATAGTCAAAGTTAAATTAAGAAATTCTTAATAAACTTTATTTTCAGCATATTACTTCATGAATGCTATCTTTGTAGGTTCATATGTATTCGGTGGTTGCTTTTAAGAAATCTAAAAATATCATCCCTTGGCATTTGCCCTAGAATGGCACTGTGTCTTTGATGCAGCTGTAATAGTCACACCATATGGGGGAAAACTTGGGTTCTTTCAAGCAGACTCCTTTTTAGGGTAGGTAAGTCTGCTGCTGTTGCCCAGGCTTGCAGCCTCCTGCACCTCTTTATTTAGGTGTAGCATTCCAGGGCCATTATTTCATTGTAGGATTTTTAAATAACTTGTAGTTTGGGCTTTTCACCACTAGAGTTCAATCTTGCTCTTATCTAAATAATTTCATAGACATAAAAAAATAGTATCCTCCAAAACAAAACAGAAATTCCCAAAGTACTTTCTCTAATTTAAGTATCAAGGACCTATTTTACTAATGCGCCTTTTCTTTCTGTCACATTTAGGAGTTCCTGGTTGGTATTGTTGTCAAGTAAAAAGTTCTGGCACACCCTCCTTTAGTTATAAGCAATTTGCCAATAGCTGGTAAAACTTTTTCTTAGACTCAGTTTGTTTATTTCCAAGTGAAATCTACAGCTATAATTGTCCAGCTTATTTATGAGACAGCATACTTCTGGTCTGTGGAATTTGGGGGCTCAAGGGAGGGTAGGGAGACATAGAATAAACACAAATGCAGCTCTGAGGCTCAAAGTTGATCACTTTTTAAAAAAGTTTTTAAAAGAACATTGATAAGCGAGGCATCAAAGGCACAGTTTTGTCACAACTTTGCTATTGGTCAAGTTAAAAGTCCCAGGACTGATGAATACACATTTCTCAGATGAAGAAATACAAATGGCAAATAAATATACAAAAAAATGTGCAACATCACTAGTCATTTGAGAGATGCAAATTAAAACAACACTGAGATACCATCTCACCCCAGAAAGAATAGCTATTACCAAGAAATCAACTAATAACAAATGCTGGAGGGGCTGTGGGGAAAAGGAATCCTTCTCCACTGTTGGTGGGAGTGTCGACTGGTACAGCCACTGTGGAAGTCAGTGTGGCGATTCCTCAAAAAACTAGGGTTGGAGGCCCCATTTGATCCAGCTATTCCCCTTCTGGGTATCTTCCCAGAAGAATTAAAAACATTGTACCACAGCGATATATGTGCACCCATGTTTATAGCAGCACAATTTGTGATAGCCAGATCTTGGAAACAACCCAAATGCCCATCAACTGAGGAATGGATAAAAAAGATGTGGTATTTTTATATAATGGAGTACTATTCAGCCATAAAGAAGGATAAACTGGAGACTTTTAAAGGTAAATGGATGCAACTCAAGAAAATACTCATAAGTGAAATAAACCGGATGCACATGTGTAAGCATCATATTGTCTCTCTAGTATGAGAAACTGAAAGAGTAAATAAGATCCAAAATGTACAATAGATATGGTGAATCAAAAAGAAACTGGTCAAAAGGAAAGAGAGACTGGGATGGGGGAATGGGGAAAAGAAGGGAAAAGAAAAAAATTGTATTTATATATAAGATGGTTAAGATAGATACACTACTAATTTTACTTAGTTCATTGAAGAGCAAGGTTTGTGCCAGTAATGTTTGGACAATTGAATGCTAATATCTGGTACCCTGAATAACTAACTTAAAGATAACAATACGTAATGTATTAAGCATTGTTACCCTCCCATTATGTTGTTCTGAAATTTTGTTCTTTTTTGATTTGTTTTGTTTTGTTTTTTCTTCTCTTAAAAAAAAAAAAAGTCCTAGGACCTCTAAAAATGCTGCTCTTGTCAAAATAGAGATAACAGTAATAGCTAATATTTATAAGCATTTTACTACATGCTTGGCACACTATGTCATTTATTCACAAGAGTCTCATGAGTCAAGGATTTTTCCAGTCCTATTTTACAGATAAGTAAACAGAATAATAGGTATAGGTAATTTGACTAAGGCCACCAAGGTAGTAAATAGCAGAACTGGGAAATTAAGCTTAGGTTCTCATCTGAACACTGGTTAATAAGGTTTCCAAATTCATAAGATATAAACTTTTTTTGGCACCAGGAATTGAACTCATGACCTTGTGCTTGCCAAGCAGGTACTGTGCTGCTGAGCTATATCCCTGGCTATAAGGTATACAATTTTTGAAGGTACAGATAAAGAGAATAACAACCAGAGGAACTGGATACTTCTAGGCAGGACAGCAAATTTTTCAGGACAAGATCAGCAGGATTAGATGAGAAAACAAGATGTGCTAACAGTGGAATTATCTTCAACTGGGTTTTTGTAAGAGACATAGACATACTGCTTAAATGACACCGTATGTAGGCCCCGCCTTCTCTAAAACAGAGAGCTCAGTATCAATCTCTAATGAGGTACTAATGTCCCCCAGTCACGCCGACTAAAATTCTCACCATTTTTTTTTTTAAAAAGGAGAATCTTGAAATTGATCTTCAAGATTTAATGTGGTATTTATAGTAGTGACAAATAATTATGTCCAGGTTGGCTTTCTAGTCATGTTCAGGTAGTGTCCTCTGATCTTTTTGTTATCATTTATTTACTTTTTTTTTTTTTTTTTGTGGGTACCGGGGGTCGACCTCAGGACCTCGCGCGCCAGCAGGTGCCTGTGCCACTGAGCGATATCACCAGCCCCTTTTTCGTATGTGGGTTCCGGGAGTCGAACTCGGCTCGCGCTTGCCGGGCAGGCGCTTAAGCCGCTGAGCCATCTCACCGGCCCCTATTTACTTTTAAAGAGTATTTTTGTGGTGCTGGGGCCTCAGGAATGCTAGGAAATTGTACCATTGAGCTATATCTTCAAGCGTATTACCAATTTTATGTTCTGGGTTATCAAATCCTTCTTCCCAGCAAACACTAATATAGTTACCCATGATTGACCACTCATTCATTCACTCACTCACTCATCAAACTTTTACTAAGCACTTACTACATGCCAGGCACCTTACTTAGTACTGTAAGAAAACAACACAAAACAACAGCAAAATATTCCAAAAACAAACAAACGAAAAAAGGAAATCTCACCTTCCATTCCACATTTTCTAAGGATAACAGAAAATGAAACACAAAAGAGTAAAACACATAGCGTGGGTGACGATGCTAGGCCTTACACGGAGAACAGTATAACAGAAGGAATATAATGAGTGCCATTCTGTTTTGTTTTCTCATCACATAATTTTAAACAGTGGTTAGAGAAGGGTAGCAGCAGTAACAGTAATAGCCACGGCAGTTCTTTTCAGTGTCATTGCAGGCAGAGTAGCAGCTAACACTCAGTGAGGGCTTACAGGATACCAGGCCCATTTAATTTGTGTTTTCTTTAATACTCATCACCACTCTGTTTCACAGATAAGAGGAAAAAAAAAAAAAAAACAAACAAACAGAAAAGCACACAGTTTTTCCTAATCCCACAGCTAATGAGAGAAAGATCTGTATGTTCTGGGTCAGAGTCCAGTGTCCTCATGCCACCAGGAAGCTTCTCTTTGGGAATCCCTGCTCCCTACTGTAATTGTCTATGTATGGGACAACACTGAGTGAACCATGCTAACTTGATTTTCTAGTCCTGGGTTTATTTCAGCAGAGCAATGTAAAGATTAGCTGCTTATTTTTCAATAATAACCCCTGAAATATAACTTTTATATGGGATAGATTAAGTTAATTAGAATTTATTTGTATGTCTAGAATAGGTAGCCCCTGTACATAAAATTTTTATAGCAGCTGACAGAATTTAGTGCAAGTTATATTGATTATCTATAAGAACTATAAATAAATGAACTCTTTAGCAGACTGTGAATAGAAAGACAAACAAATAATCCATTGGTGATAAATACAAAACACAGATCATTTGAGGGAGCAGGGGCTTTGAGATGGGCTTCTAACTACCCTCAGGAACTGAATTTTACTATACACTTCTTAGCACCTACAACAGAGTGAAAACTCATACTAAGTTACATAATGTTGCTTTTTTGGGCCAAAGAAGGCAGAAATCTTCCTTGAGAGAAGCCTTCTTACAACGAAAGCCTTTTAAAAGTCTCCTATGGGCCGGTGAGATGGCTCAGTGGCTTAAGCGCCTGCCTGGCAAGCGCGAGGGCCCGAGTTCGACTCCTGGAACCCACATACGAAAAAGGGGCCGGTGATATCGCTCAGTGGCACGGGTGCCTGCTGGCGCGCGAGGTCCTGAGGTAGACCCCCCGGTACCCACCAAAAAAAATAAAAATAAAAATAAATAACAGTCTCCTAGGCCAACAGCATGGAATATCTTCAACTTTGCGAGAAGCACAGATTCATGCAAGAGTTCTCCCTCAAATTATTAATTATGGTAAGCAAACTTTTGAAAAATGCTTTTTAAGAACTAGTCCAATGACTGGCAAAAACACGTATAAAAGACTAACAAAGAGAACAACAGCTGCCACAAAGTGACGTTGGCAGCTAATAACTATTGTGTACTTCCCAGAAGTCAAGATTGTGCTGAGCATTTTACAAGAATTATCTCATTTAAGGTTTCCCATGAGTCTCTGAGTTAAGCATTGTTGTAATTCTATTTCAGTGATAAGAAGCTGAGGCTCAGAGAAGTTATGTAAGTTCCCCCAAACTACTCAGCATGAGAGAAACTCAGAACCAAACACAGATTGATTCCAAACTTTGTATTTTTGGTACTACTCTGCGACTACCCCATTGCCTTTGGTGTATTTATGCCTGATTTTTATTGGGACAGTTGCAATAAACTCTAAAAGACCTGCAGGAAATGATACATTAGGATCAGAAAGCATAGAGGAAAAAAAGCCTCTGTGTTTCCAACTTCCAATAATAATAACTGTAAGAAAAGGCAACCATAGAAATCACATGAAATCAGCTCTGCCGGTGTCAGGATGAAGAAAAGTCACGAGGAATAACTCTGGGCACTGGCATAGGTCAGCCCAGGGTCCTCCGTCAAGTCTCAGGATAATGAGCAACAGCTGTAACGCTGGCTGCCTGCTGTTTCAGAACCAAGGACAGCGGCACACTTCCCCTCCACTAGGGGGCAGAATGGTCATTACATTGTGATTGTATACAAATCAAGCCTGATCTTCAACAGAGAGCAAGCTCAATTTCCAGTCTCAGAATAGGAAGCCAGGAGACCAAGAGTTCATACTTGCCCCAGGTAAGAACTTTAGACCTCTTTAAGGATGCAGTGGACGATCCATGGTGGACATGCCAGGTTTTTCACTTGTTAACCATGATGTCATGAGCTAGAAAATGTACCAAATACTAAATACCAAATATCAGAGGAGCTTCTGGAAAATGCTGGTTGGAAACTGCCCCTCCTAGCCCCTGTACCAATATTGGTTCATCTATAGACTGAGAGCAATAAATGGCCTGTCTAGGGGACACGTGGAATTTTCCTTACCCAGGCTATTAAAAGGACAGGAAAGGAAGTTCTGGGAGGGCAGCATTAAAAATAGTTAAAAACATGGGTTTTGGAGCCAGATAGACCTGGAATTTGATTTGATTTTACCAGTTTTCCACTATATAACATTGAGTAAATGATAACCTCTGTGTACCTCAGTTTTCTGAACTATAAAATTGGCATGATAATAATACATGCCCTCAAGGACTGTTAATATTTGAAAGCATTTGGCTTAAAGTCTATAACACAATGCTCAAGAGATGATGATCCTCATGTTGATGATGATGATGATGATGATTGTGCTATGTGAAGGAAAGGAGAGAAATGAGCTCAACATACCTCACCCAAATATAGGAAACACATATAACCATTCACTGGTTCATTTGCTCGATCACATATTTATCAAGCATTTATTAGGCATCTATAATGTGCCAGGCAAAGTGAACATACAAGTAGTCACTAAGACAGTTCTTGAATATTTTGGGAGATGATAAAGAGGGCTTTAGTCAATGAAATGAGAGTAGTAATAAGCCGAATTGTTATACAGAATATTTGGAAGATAATGTGTGCTTTGCTGTGCTTTCCTTTGTGTGTCAGTCAGCTTTCTGTCATAACAAACACCTGAGATGATCAATTTATAAACAGAAAAGGGTTAAATTGGCTACGGTTTTAGAAGTTGCAGTTCATGATCAGTTGGCTTTAGACCTGTGGCAACACAAAATTGCAGGAATATACAGTGGAGCAAAACTGCCCATCACATAGCTTGGAAATAAAAGAGAGGAAGAAAGGATTGGGATCCCACTATCCCCTTCAAATACACACCCTCAATGACCTGAAGACCCCCCACTGAGCCTCATCTCATAAAGGCTCCACCACCTGCCTGCCAGTAGTGCCATCTGGAAACCAAGCCTTCTAACACATGGATCTTTGGGGAATACTTGAGATCCAAACCAAAGTACCCTCCTTTCCCTACAAGAGTGCATAGTATTTTTTCAGATAGCATCTGCTCAGATAGCACTGTGTGTCTGTAGATGAGAATTATGACAACATGGAGGAGAGAACCAATCTCTCTCTCTCTCTCACTCAGTGCCAGAGATGGAAACTGAGGAGAATTGAGCTACAATCCCACCCACTCTTCTGTTTTTATTTTGATACAGCATCTCATTAAATTGCTTAATTTGGCCTCCAACTTGCAACTTTCCTGCCTCAGCCTCCTGAACAGCTGGGATTACAGGTGGGCACCACTGCACCTAGCTTTAAGTAGACTTTTGATGGACAAAACATGTGCACAAAAATCAACCTTTCACATTTTTTTCAAAAACACTAATATTTGGGGTCACTTACTACCTCAGCACAACCCAGCCTTTCCTGAACGATGTAAGGCTGCAGGTCACAAAGTGACCTACGGTGGTGGAATCCAGGCAGGGAACCAAACAGACAAACACCAGTCTACACTGTAGTGTACATGCACCAAGAGATGTAAGAGCAAAGTGTTGTGAGGCAGAGGCAAAGCAATAATCTTTTAAGTAATGTGAGGAATGATTTCATAAAGAAAGTGATATTTTACTGGACTTGAAAAACGCTAAGCTTGGGCTGGGGATATAGCTCAGTGGCACAGCGCCTACCTGGCAAATGCAAGGTCCTGAGTTCAATTACTGGTATCAAAAAAAAAAAAAAAAAAAAAAAAAAAAAAAAAGAAAAGAAAAGAAAAAGAAAAAAGAAAGACTCTGAGCTTATCTGGCAGAAAAGCACCTGCTGAGGGCAGGATGTGAAACTCCATCCCAAGCAGAGGAGACACCACTGGGAGGCCCAGCAAAGCCATGGAGTCAGAGAAGTGTTAGGCTTGGGGACGGGGTGATTATTACCCCTCACTGTAACACCGTAGGACACATTGCAAAATAGGCAAAGGGGTAGGGAGATCACATTCAAGTATTCCAGCAACAACACCGGTCTTACTAGCATCCAACTCAGATGGTACATCGTGTAATATTTTGCTTCATTTCTAACTTTGTCTGATAGCTACAGTTAAGCAGCAAAGGCCCATACAATTTGGCCAAAATAATGTTGGAC
This sequence comes from Erethizon dorsatum, assembly GCA_028451465.1. Taxonomy (NCBI): domain Eukaryota; kingdom Metazoa; phylum Chordata; class Mammalia; order Rodentia; family Erethizontidae; genus Erethizon; species Erethizon dorsatum. The sequence continues at coordinate 45,791,851 of CM051825.1, forward strand.
TGGAAATCAGATGCTCTGGCTGCCAAGAGGAGCTACACCAATCTTGAGAGGAAATCTGGATACAGCTCTTGTCTTCTCTGTGCTTCTGGGACCTCACTGATAAAATGATTCGAAAGGCCTAGGTTATTGCTGGTCCTTCTGATTCTAAAGCTATTTCTGTAGCACATTTGGCAGTGCCATTGTATGTTTGAAAAGATTTTACTTTTGAGGAAAACCAGGCTATTGGCATTATTATAAATGGTGTGCTATCACTAAAATCAGCATAGAGTACATCAGAAACTGCAGCTAACCTGCCCCTACCCATGTCCACTATGGTATTAACATTGGGTGTACTCCCAAATGCCCATGGCCTGAGGACTTTTCCTGGTGGCCAGAGCTTCCTCTGCTATACTGAGAGACTGTAATTACTGCTTCTTGTGAGTAATCATCAGCAATAACTACAGTAAGCTGGTGTGCAGACATCCAAGTTCCCTTCTCCATGGGCAGGATGGTTTTGAGGCTGGAGACACTCTGACACCTAGCAGGCCTAACCTTACATTTCTCACAGTGATGACTGCCTTGATAATAGGAATTTAATCAATGTAACCTCCTTCCTGTGTCACTTCTCACTTCTCTACCAGGGTTTCTTGACACTTCCCAAATAAACCACCTGCACTTGAATTTCTGCCTCAGTACTAGCGTCTAGGGAAGCTAAGGCATGTGTTAGGCCACAGTGAATACACAGCTATATTCTATCAGGTATTGTTGTAATTGGTATAAATTTACATTCCACATTTGGGTGCAAGTACGAACACATTTTTAATTAATTAAATCTGGTTCTGAACCCTGGTTGTTATTTGAGTGTCCTTGTCCCTTCCGTTATCTCAGGTGCTCGATGAAATCTAGAAAATTTAGAGAAGGACCTCGGGTTTTAGTCCACCATGGGTGTCACCTAAACCCTCATTTCCCTGACAGTGATCCATAGGGGAGCGAGACTGCTCCCTTGACAAATGATTTCTGCAGTTGTTCACAAATCTGTGGAATTCAGTGTGCAGTTCTAGCCACCGATGTTCTTGCTTAGTGAGTCCCTGCTGCCTCCTGTGCTCTCTGGAAACAATTCTTTCCTTTTATTTTATTTTATTTTATTTTTTTGTGGGTACCGGGGGTTGACCTCAGGACCTTGTGCACCAGCAGGCACCCGTGCCGCTGAGCGGTATCACCGGCCCTTTTTTCATATGTGGGTTCCGGGAGTCGAACTCGGACCCTCGCGCTTGCCAGGCAGGCGCTTATGCCACTGAGCCATCTCACCGGCCCCAATTCTTTCTTTTGTGGGAAGCATTCTACTTTGTCTGCTTTCATCTTCCAGGGCAGGAATCCATATCCTCTCACTTTGAGGAAACCCAGCCTACTGAGTCGGAAATATTAAAAAAAAAAAACAAGAAAACCTCACTTCTCCTTATCTGCATGTATGAGTGTGTGTGTGTGAGTGTGTGTGTGTGTGAGAGAGAGAGAGAGAAAGAGAGAGAGAGAGAGAGACAGAGACAGAGACAGACAGAGAGAGACAGAGAGAGGATGACTATATTCTATAGACCACAAAATGTCTCTCTTTCTAGGAAAGATGAAATAAAATACTTTATGCCTCCTTGATAGTCCACAGCTCCCTTAACAGAAAAAGGAAACTGATTAATGCTACTGTGTGTATGGCTGTCATTGTTAAAATACCTCATTCTTTCACCTCCTAAAAGTTTGAAGAACTTCTTGTACCAAGGAACTGGCAGACAGAGAGAGAAACAAAGGAAAGGGGAAAGAGGCATAATCCCTTCTTAGCAGAACCCTTTTAAACATGGCCTTTGCATAACAGGAACTCGGATTTTCGGGGAGTTACATTCCCTTAGGCATTTAAACTGTGAGGTGTGAGTTTGTTGTCTGTTTGTTGTACTAATAATATTGGATACAATATTCACTAATACAGTGACAATAGGTTAAAGGTAAACAGGCCAGGTGCTTTTGGTGGCTATGTCACTCTCTGAGGATAATTTGTTTTTAGCAGATATAACTAAGAATTCAGAGTAACCCTGGTAACCGGTATGGTCATTTTAATGAACACCCTGGATACTGATTCGCTTCAGATGAATGAAAATAAGACCATTTAAGGGGAAGAATTCTCATGCAGGAATATTTCGTTTTAAACTAGCCAACCTCTTTTCTCTATGCAGTGCAATAACACAGCTTCAATGTAGACACAAAGTGTTAAATATCTGAAAAAAGGGTAAATTATGTACAAGGGTCATCATTGTTTTTTGAGAGTAGGCTGCTAATGATGTCACAGTCACAAATTTGATTTCCATCAGATTTATTAATTACCAGCTGATCTCAGCCTGCATTTTCTCCTGTAAACCTCCTGCTATTTCCTTAATGCTTTCCAAGATGGGACTTATCATTTCAAATATTACCAGAAAAAAATCAAAACAAAACCCTTAAACATGTTCAGCTAAGGATGGAACAGGAAATATGTGAGTAGCTAAAACATTTTCTGTTGGAAGGATGAAGTTATAAGTGATTTACTCACTGGTAAGGAGATTCATGCAATTCTGCTGAGTTACTTATGAATATAATCTTATTCTAGTTGTTATGGCAACATATACAGAAAAAAGTGGTAAGAGTTCACGATTAAATTTTTCTTGAAATGATACAAAATATTAACTCTAAGTATATGAATTCTGTAGAAAATATTGTTTGAACGCTTTCTCAGAACTGCCACTGGGTTGAAAGGGATGTCTGCCTGCAGCTGGTTGGGCATTATAATCTCCTTAGTGATGAGAACAGAAAAGTGATGAGCATTTAAAGAAAAATAGAAGTCTCGCTTTACCCCTGGGACATCTCTTTCTAACTCCCCAATCAATTAATATGCAAGGCATGAAATACTAAGTGTCACATCTATGTCATACTCTAATGCCTATGCACTGTGGAATCAAAGTGTAGAATTCTTTTGCCAACATGAGTTGGAACAACAACAAAAAATCCCATTAACCAGAATAAAAGGTCAAAAGCGTAATTCTGAGTTTTCTTTCAAATTTCCTACCAAAACAAGGGCAAATTGGGGGGAAAATATCCCAAGTTTTTAGGAGATCATTTTCTCAGTGTGTTAGTAGAAAATAATCCCCTGGATAAAAAGGTTACAAAGCCATCAAACATCATTTTATCATATGTGAATAAAAACCTATAACTTCATCCAGAAAAGAAAATTACTAAAAACTTGTAGGAAGGAAGGCCACTGTTGTATCTTTCATTATAGTTTTTATTGCAGCTTTTCTAGAGTAAAGGTCTGAAGATTTTCTCCCCACCATGTACTTAAAGATGGCACTAAGGAAGAAAATAAACCACTGATCATTATTTCTATTATCAAACACAATTCATTTCATCAATGATGGACCATCAGTATTTAATTCTGGAACTCTCTTGCATGTGACTCATAAATGTCTATTTCTCGCACTGATGAGAAGTCAGTTGACTTTAGTGAGTGAGAGTTTATTGAGAATTTGAACAAACCTAATCTTCCCAGGCACTGGGCACAAACTGAAAACATCAGCATTTCTATGTGCAGGCTGCTGGGTGGGATTAAGGGTACACTTCCACCTATTTTCTAGCAGATGCAAGTTATGAAGGTCACCCTAGCAACATAACTAGTCCAACAAGATGACTACAGAAGCTTTGGCATAGGTACCTAAGTGACGCCATAGTTGTAGGCACTGCTCTGGGATAGTGGGACATGTAGACACTCAGCTGTCCCTAATTTGTCACAGGTGACAGGCCTTTTGGGTTAGCTTTTCTCCAGTCTGCTACTCCATAATTCACCTGCTTCATTTTCTCTTCCTCTCTAAAGTGAAATTAATTCACTATTCAAATTTCACACCTGTGCTTTACATCTTTCTGTGTGTGCAGCACACTTCCAAATGCAGCAACCCTGAAGTTAGCAATAACTGCATCCTCCATCTGATTACAGTAGAAAATACTTTGTGGCTTCAGTAAATGTATCCACAATATTGTTCTGTTTTCTTGATCATCCTTACAACTTATCTCTGTTTTAAATTTAAATTTATTTTTAACTGATATATAAAAACATCAATGTTGTACATAGTTTTGGGGTGTTGTACATAGTTACGGTGTTCTGATACATGTGTACCTCATACGACTTGTCTTTTAGAAATAATTTATTACTCTGATTAAGAATCAGGTGCTCAGGGCTGGTGAGATGGCTCAGCGCCATAAGCGCCTGCCTAGCAAGCGTAAGGTCCTAAGTTTGACTCCCGGTACCCACATACGAAGAAAGGGCCGGTGATATCGCTCAGCATCAGGGGTTCCTGCTGGCTCGTGAGGTCCTGAATTCCACCCCTGGTACCCACACACACAAAAAAAGAATCAGGTGCTGAAAATCTGAAAGGCAATAGATAGACACAGTGTTCATCCTCATGGTTTATGTTTTGGAGATGGAGAAAGGAATTAAACAAACTAATTAACTGCGCCATGATCATTTTATTTTATTTTATTTTATTTTACTTTATTTATTTTTTGGTACCGGGAATTGAACTCAGGACCTTGTCCTTGCCAGGCAGGTGCGGCGCTGCTGAGCTAAATCCCTGGCCCACCATAATCATTTTAGTGGGGAGACAGAGAAAACAAGTGGCAAAACAAATTTAAATAACAAATTTAAATAGTATTACAAATAAAGTTTCTCTCTTCTTTTTCTCCTTTAAAAAGATTAGGGGGGCAGTGAGATAGCTCAGTGGCGTAAGTGCCTGCCTGGCAAACGTGAGGTCCTGAATTTGACTCCCGGTACCCACATATGAAAAAAGGGCTGGTGATATCGCTCAGCAGCACTGGCGCCTGCTGGTGCACGAGGTCCTGAGTTTGACCCCCGGTACCCACACACACACAAAAAGAGATTAGGGAAAAGTGATCAGTATATTCTATTCATATTACCAATCAGCAACTGTTAAGTACACTGACAACACCAGATGTTGACTCTAAAACAAGTGGCATCTGGTCCAGCCCAGCAGGCCTGGGCTCTCCGACATGCCCTGAGACACCTGGGAGGATCCCGGGGAATTTTAGGACAGCATTAGCAACTGATACGCCACCAGCCCAAGCATGCAGGGAATTTCCTGTGGCACCAAGATGTCACTCAGTGACATCTCTTCCTTCATCAAAGCAGGCTGTTTACAAAGCCAGCACTGCATTCTTGTGACCAGTTCATGCGACTAATTTTCTTGCTAAAAGGGAAAAAAAAGGAAATGACATGTGAAACCCTTGCTACTGCACAAATATCTGCAAATTTCAGGAAGAAGAAAAAGAAACTTTTAAGGGTCAGAAAAAAGGCACCAGATTGAGACACAGAAGGCACAATTTCTTCTCCTGACATCACTAAATGTTCAAAAGTGATGGGCAGCCCATTTCACCTCACTGGGCTTCATCCATAGCTGAATGAGTTGGTAGATCACCTCTAAGAAGACAGGTGAAGTGACTAACTACACAGACTCTGGAGAGAGAGGCAGATTTGGATTTGCACCATTTTTCTCACTATCTCACTAAATGAGAACTTGGAGGGGTTAGGTAACCCTGTAAACCTCTGTTTCCCCATCTGTAAAACAGATCTGAGTAAAATATCTAGCTCGTAGGACTATTTTAAGGATAGCATTCAATAAGGCAAGTAAAGTTCTTGCCACATTGCCTAGATAAGTGTTAAGTGTTAGCTTTTAAAACAGTTTTTAAAAGAAATTATATAATGACTTTACTACTCATCTAGTGAGACACTGCGGTAAATTAAGGTAAATGAGTGTTCACATAACTTTTCAAGAAATGGATAGCTGTATAATGACACGAAAAAATTCCACTTGCTACTTTTCTTATCAGTTTGTACTCTTGAGGAGGCGCGTGTGTGACTACACATGGGTGAATAAGAACGATTTCTTATTCAGTAAGTATTCACAGAGTACATACTTAATATGAAAATGATACTCTGCTAGTGTTATTACCATGGAGATGCAAGTACAATAAAAACTTTCACTGCTTAAAACATAATTTGGAATGGGTGGATAAGATAAACACAAAATAACTAAGATTCTAAAGAAATAAGCAATCAAATACCAAATTAGAGGAAAGACGGCAAGCAGGATGGGATACATACAAAAACACTGACACCTTACTACCAATGAACTGGCCTTAGAAGAGTATCAGCCAGACTAAAGTTGGACTTTGTCTGAAAAGGATTAATCATAGAGGTATTGAAAATGGCTTGCTCATAAAAAGTCCTCTGATCTATAATTAAAGAAATATTCCTGCATGTGTGCATAAAGTCTAAGCCTTCTTCATTCAGCATATTGTACCATGAAAGGATAGAAAATAAAATATCAAAACTTGTAATGAATTATATCATGTGTCATTTATAATATCTGTCATGTGGTGGCTTTTGTCAAATAAGATTGATCTGTTTGTGGTATCATCAGTTGGTTAATCAAAACAAGTGTTGCAATGATAGGTGCTGGTCTACATGCAGCAGAGATATTTGCTATTATTTGGAAATATTAGGGTGATATTATTTCTTCCTCAATCAGTGGTCTGAGTTGTGAAATTTGACAGATTTTATGATTTTTCTATTCTCTTTATTTGTAATGATAAAAATAGCATCTGGATTTCATTCCATCATAAATCGAGCTTGGTACACACACACACACACACACACACACACTCATCATGGTGATTCCATTCTCTCCCTGTGTACTGGTTACAAACAGAGCTCAAGCTTGTTAATCAGTCAGTGGATACTGAAAAGGCCAATGTCTTCCTGCACATCACTCCAGTCTCCAAACCCAGGGGCATCTTAATTCTGACACACCTTTCCACAAGCTCCTGACCACTGCCTCAGAGGAACGTCATCCTGGGTCAGTCAGGAAGCATGATGGTCACATTTATTCCACATCTCATCTCATCACAAGATTTCATCTCTATCCAGGGGAGATATGAGTACATCACTTCAAAGAGCAAAATTATTCATAACCTTCAGTACCTTTTCCCAACAAAAAACAACAGAAACGACTTTCTTTAAAATGTCATAATTACTGACTAATGTTCGGAACAGATTTTCTCTTTATATTATTTGCATCATCTTTGAGTTTACCCTTCTCCAGGTTAACTTCATATGCATTGGGCAAACCAGAAGCTACTTACCAAAGCCTAACCCATGGTCAGCTGCCCCTAGTGACCATTGTTTGTGGGCACTTAGCATGTCCCAGGCTCTGCATCCTTTTTACGTATTATTTTATTTAATCCTCCCAGACATTCACAAGGTGGGTGACCACTGTTATTCTGAAGGATAATGAGGATCAAAGCGGGAAAGGGTTTGTCCAGAAGAATCAGTTAGGAACCAAAGGAAGTAGGGTTCAACAAACAAACCAGCCAGGAAGCTCTGGTGCTAAAGTGTAGGCTGTGAGTCACTATCCTGTAACTTTGCTAATTTATACAAACAGTGAAACACTGGATTATCAAGTTGTACTGAAATAATCCCCCAACCATTGCATAGTTTAAACAGCAGTGGAACAGAGAGTAAGGGACCAAGCTCTCTCAACTTCTGATTCTTTCTCTACAATTCATTTAATAGTCATATGGCCTTGAGCAAGTTAAGTAACCTCTCTGAACTCAGCTTCCTCCTGTTTCAAAATGTGAAAAATAGTACATTCTTATTCCCAGTGTATTTGTGAAAATTAAGCATGATTAAAAAGCAGGCCATACATAGTACACTGCCATCTGCCAAGTGCTCAGTGAATACTACTGAATATTATTATTATAGAATAATTATTGAGTACTGTTATTCAATAAACTAAGGATGCAGCACTCAGGTGTCTAAGGAGTGAACAGGACCTCTAATAATTCAAGACTCATTGGGTGGAGGTTGTGCGGAGGAAACCCACAACCTGTGGCAAGGGAAGTTTGTTGCACAGAGGAAAAAAAGAAAAAAAGGCAAAGTGCTTGTGAACAGGTGCTGTAGGCAGCAGTTTCAACTGAATCCGTCACACAGCTTCCAGCCCCTGTGGAATTATTATGTTTTCTCTTTCCCATTAAGGATTCACGTCTGGATGTAAAGTTCAAATGCAGACATTATCGGAAGGAGGGTGCACGGGAGCTGCTTCCACAGAGATCTTGGCTGCATTTCTCTTGTTTTCTCCTGAATTATTTATCTTGAGCATCTGTGTTACATTATCTTTACATAATGTCACAAAGGAAATGAGAGAACGGATGCTTCTTTCTCATTTGCCCACTGACAGTGAATGCGCCCCACTGCTTCCAGGTGTGTTTTTTGCTTTTCTCCACTCACTTATCTAGCTATCACCCTGGCAAGAGGGGCACATCCTCTCTCCCGGTGGGCTAAGTGAAACCAGCCTCCAGTCAGATTGGGGATAACAGACAGTCCCAGCCTCACTTCAAGATAAAGCCAATCAATCTTTTCCAAAAGCTCCACAGCTCAGCAATCCTGACGGCCTAAGCAACTAATTCTGCAGGCTAAAGTTTGTTTTTCAGCCACCAAAATACAAATATCTTATGCATGTTGGCTGGGATCCAATGGCCTAGACCAAACTGGAAACTTTTTGGACACCATGAGTATTTGGAAAGTTATTTCAGAGAGTCCCATCTAGAGTTTCTGCAACAAACCTAAAAACTGTCATAATAACAAATCAACATTTATATGTATTAGGCATTTTATATATGCTGGGAAATAAATCACATATGTTACACTAATTTACTTAAATTTTATCACAACCCTATGAGATAGGTATCTTATCCTTATTTTAAAAGGATGAAAAGAAATTAGTTCAAATAAGTGACTTGTTCAAATTTACCACTAACCAGGGACCAGAGCTCAGATTCAACTCCAAATCCCAGCCAGTGCTCTTTCCTGCTACTTTTTGATTAATGTTTATGTGGTATAGCTTTTGCTAGTCTTCTAGTTTTCTTTCTTTTTTCTTTTTCCAGTACTGGGAATTGAACACATGACCTCGCGCTTGCCAGGCAGGCACTGTGCTGCTGAGCTACATTCCTGGCCCTTAGTCTTCTAGTTTTAACCAGCCTGTGTCTTTATAATTAAAATGGTTTTCTTGTAAGCAGCGTACAGTTGAAGTTCATATTTTATCCCATTTGACAATCTTTGAATTTTAATTAGAATGTTTAGGCTACTTATATTTAATGTGATTATCAATGTATATAGGTTTTAATCTATTATCTTCAATTATTTTCTATTCGATCTGCTATTTGTTTGTGTTACTGTTTTACTTCCCTTGGATTGACTATTTCATTTAATCTCTAATTTTGGCTTCTTGACTTTTCCTTTTATTTTTAATGGCTACTCTAGAATTCATAGTACATTCTGATCATGATTACCTTCATGTAACATTGTATCACCTCATGTATTCCATCTTTCCTTTTGTACTGTTATGTATTTTGCTTCTACAGAGTCTATAAACTCTATTATGTAAAACTTTCACTTTAGACAAATATTATTCAAGGGCTGCTAAAAATGAGAAAATATTCTACATCCCAACATATTTACCATTTATGGTGTTCATAAGTTTTTGTGTGAAGTTCCACATTTCCCCTCACTGTCATCTTCTACCTGATAAATGGATTTACCTCCTGTAGTATGTGCCGTGGGGCCCCATGGTGTGCCTGTGGCTATTGTGAAGAAATCGAATCCTGGTATCTGCATCAGGGGTCACCATTGCGCTGTCTGCCATAGGTGAGGCGGATCACGTTGAAAGAAACAGCTAAGCCCAGCAGTAGAGATGCCCACGCACACTTGTAAGCTGAGAACCTTGGCAAAAACCTGGCACAGGGCCCTGAAGAGAAACTCACCATCAGGGAGCCTAGTTCAGCACCTTCTGAATCTCCTCATCCTTGAACAGCTAGAGGCTGTTCAGAATGAGGTCAGACTGTGGTAATGTGTCAGGAGTGCCTTCCTTCCTTCCTGTCTTACCCACATGTTACTACCTTTTGGAAATGGATGACAGAAAAGTGGAGGACTTGCCAGCTAACTGGGTCTTTGTATCAGTCCCATCTAGAGTTTCTGCAACAAACCTAAAACCTAAAGACTCAAAGAAGGGAGAGGTCTTCTGTACAGGAGCTGCTTATCAGACTTCCAATGACGAGAAAACAGTTCAAGAACCAGGAAACAGGACCTTAGGATAACTGTTCCATTGTGATAATTCTGCATGAAGGGAAGGGTCTGGAACCAGGCACGGCTTTAAGAGGTAATGATGATTATGATGACTAATAGTAATGATGATGACAAATAACAGTAAGTTAGAATTTGGTAAGATTGAAGATATTAGAACAGTGCTTCAATATCTTTGTAGGCACCAGTTTATGTAAACCCTGCAGAGTTTAACTGGAGTATTAAATACCATGTACAAGAGCATTCAGTGGCAGAGGCAAGGTTTTAACCATGAAAGTTTGGCTTTCATGTCCACACCTTTAAGCACTATCTGGAATGCTTTTATGGAAGCATTTGTCCAAAGCTTCCTGATGCCTTAATAAATTAATAAATATTTGATGATATTTATTCTGCTGTTCTTGGTCTCACAAGAGTATTTACACACCCCCAGATTAATTTTTATTCTGACTCTGATGTAATCTTTCCTGTTATGACAATAAGATTCGTATTTTTAAAAATTGATGACACTTTGAGACCATAATATTAAGTGAAATAAATCAGATACAGAAGCTTAAATATCACATGATTTCTCTTATGTGAGAAATCTAAAGTATAAATAAAAAGCAAAGTAAAAGATAATAGGAAGTAGGGAGATAGATCTTTCTCAAAGGGGAAAGGGATCAAGAGATGGAGAGAGGGGTTAGGAGGGGAGGGAAGCAGGATGAAAAAGGAATTAAGATGTGTTATGTACATGTACTGATTCCCTACAAGGAATGTAAACATTATGTACTACAAACATGTACCCATAAAGAAATATCTGGAAAAACGTTGAAATAAAAATTGATACACAATGAAGGAAATGAGTATATTATGATTGACAACCAAGCTCACTAAAAGAAACCAGGAAGGTCTCTGGACCTGGACAAGGAGAGATCCAACCCTGGGACTCTCACTTCAGAGGCCTCACATATCAAAATCCTGAAAAAAGAAACTTAGTGAAGAACACATAGGCATTCTCTCCCTTGGGTTCTAGCCTTCTGTACTTGGGTTCTAGCCTTCCACACCTTTATGACATGATCCATAACTTTAACCATCCACTTAGTTCAGGCTCAGGAAAAGGCTTCTTCATGTTCTCCCATCTGCTCAGACAACTGGTAATTGCTTCCAAAGAACATGAAAGTGCATGCATTGCGCTGTTGCTTGCATAGGAGAGAGATGCTGCTACCGAGTGCAGGGAGATTTTGAGAGGTGGAAGGACTTACATAGGAGATAAGACAAGTCAACTTGTATAAATCTGGCCCTCAGATTTTAAGAATAGAAGAGTCTGATATCAAGAAAATGATTTTCCATTCATGTTGAATGTCCATTTTCTCGATATTGTTGGTTTTACAATTCATTATCCTAAGGATGTTTGCAAATTAGCATGATAGTCACAGTGATTGCACTGGCAGCTGATGGATATTTTACAATATTAAGTTATGCATGTCACTCCCAAATGTGTACATATGTCAGTCTATACTAGACATTATGCATGAACTATGTCACTTATGTTTTGTACTGGCAACCAGGTGGACATTGAAGCCTGGTATTGCACAGAGTATAATTTTTATAAATGTAGACAACTTAATGCAATTAAAAGAAAACAAACTTATTTTGAGTTTTAAATTGTAATTATAATTAGTACTTTTGACTTTTAATTTTAACAAATACATCAGGATAATTAAAATAACTTTTATGAAACATCTAATGACTATCAATTACCATTTAATTTGTATTTCTGATGAAATATATAATGTAATCTCTGAATATATTAAATGTAAACATTAAATTCTATTACATGTCATTTAAAAATTCCTTTATGTTACAATTGTCAATTAAACATAAAATAAGTAAAAATTATAATTATAGCATTATCACTAGTAATTCTGCAGAAGTGAAAGCCAGGAAATGAAGTTTTGCAGTAAATATACAATCATATAAGAGCTATCTTTATTATTCAACCATATCACTATCTTAATAATAGAACATATACAGTAGGACTTCATAATAATTAACTTCAGTTGCCTTTTACATTAGGCAAACTACCATTTCGTATAAGAAACGCATCTTTCGCATATATTTTTTTATTTTTCATAATGAAGATATAGTTGCCAAAGTAGGAGGATAGAATTAGTTTTATTTAATAGTTTTGTTAGATGGTGTCTTAGTCACTTTTCTCATTGCCGGGACACAATACCTGATACCTGCAACTAAAAGAAGGAGAGGTTTATTTTGGCTCATGTTTCAGTCTGCAGTAGGCTGGCTCCAAAACAGCATGGCAGAGGGGCATAGCAGAGGAGAAGCTTCTCATGACATGGTGAATGGGAAGCAGAGAGTAAAGAAAGTAGCAAAGAAGGGAGATAAATCCAGGCCATACCCCCAGTGACCTTCCTTTTCCAACCAGATCCTACCTCCTAACAGCAAGTCAGCTATAAGTCGCTACAATCAAATCACCTTCCAAAAGCCCCATGTATGAGTCCATGAGGCTCTTGGGGGACATCTAGATATAAACTGTAACATTTTGCCCCCCCCAAAGATTCATGCACACCTCTTTATGCAAAATACATTTCGTCCATCTCTAAGAGTTGCCAGAGTCCTAGCAGTTCCAACATTGGTGAAAAGTCCAACTCAAAAAATCTGCTCAGAAATTTAGGAAACTTGTAGCTGGGATGCCTTATAACAATCAAAAGAAAGCGAAACACTGCCAAAATACAATGACACAGTGTAAACATTCCCATCCCAAAAAGGGGATAGGAAGAAATGGGACCAAAGCAAGAGCAAACCCGGCAGGGCAAACATTGAATCCCATAGTTCCATCCAGCATTCAGGGCAAGTTGTGGAGAGATGTGAACTTCAAAGCACTTGCACAGCCGTGCCCCCATGGCATTGCTGGTGGTTGCAGCTCTCTTGGCTTTTCTCTTGGGCTGATTCTGCTCACTCCTTGTGGCTTTGCTCAGGCATTTCATGTTCTTGGCTTCTCCAAATTTCTGGGATCTCCACTGCACTTTTAGCTTCTCTCTCACAAATTAACACACTGCCCTTTCAGAAGCACACTGCTTGCCTTTCATCTGAAATCTGTATGGAGTGCTCATGACCCCACAACTCTTCCACTCTGCCTTCCTATAAAACCAGTGCCATGTGGATGATGCCAAGGTCTGCTACCAGCTTGCATCGTAGCCAGGCTCCCTTGTATCGTGGCCGTAGAGATCTCTGAGTGCCTGGATAGTTGAGCAGTATGAACTGAACCCTAGGGAATTGCCTAGGGGTCTGTTCTCCAGCTTGGTGCCTTAGGACTTTCTTACAAAAAAAAAAAAGTCTTTCACTTTTGCTATTTTGAGCTTGCAAAGAGTGGGGCCTTGCTGTCTCCTCATGTGTCCTTAAGGCATTTTCCTATCATCCCATTGTAAAGTACTTGGCTTCTTCTTTTTTTCTTTTCTTTTTTTTTTTTTTTTTTATTTTAAAGAGAAGAAAAAACAAAACAAATCAAAAAAGAACAAATTTTCAAAACAACACAATAGGAGGGTAACAATGGTTAATGCATTACGTATTATTATCTTTAAGTTAGTTATTCAGGATACCAGACATTAGCATTCAATCATCCAAACATTATTGGCACAAACCTTACTCTTCAATGAATTAAGTAAAATTAGTAGTGTATCTATCTTAACCATCTTATATATAAATACAATTTTTTTCTTTTCCCTTCTTTCTTTTCCCCATTCCCCCATCCCAGTCTCTCTTTCCTTTTGACCAGTTTCTTTTTGATTCACCTTGTCTATTGTACATTTTGGATCTTATTTACTCTTTCAGTTTCTCATACTAGGGAGACAATATGATGCTTACACATATGCGTCTGGTTTATTTCACTTATGAGTATTTTCTCGAGTTGCATCCATTTACCTTTGAAAGTCTCCAGTTTATCCTTCTTTATGACTGAATAGTACTCCATTGTATAAAAATACCACATCTTTTTTATCCATTCCTCAGTTGATGGGCATTTGTGTTGTTTCCAAGATCTGGCTATTACAAATTGTGCTGCTATAAACATGGGTGCACATATATCGCTGTGGTATGATGTTTTTAATTCTTCTGGGAAGATGCCCAGAAGGGGAATAGCTGGGTCAAATGGGACCTCCAACCCTAGTTTTTTGAGGAACCTCCACACTTATTTCCACAGTGGCTGTACCAGTCGACGCTCCCACCAACAGTGAAGAAGAGTTCCTTTTTCCCCACAGCCCCTCCAGCATTTGTTATTAGTTGATTTCTTAATAATAGCCATTCTTTCTGTGGTGAGATGGTATCTCAGTGTTGGCTTCTTCTTAATAGTAATCTGTTCAGCAACCTCACTCTCCTCTGCTCTAACTTTATAGGCCCCAATTTTACAGGAGCTTCCTTTCTGGTGAAACTCAAAACTTCTAAAATCAATCATCTGTGCTGTTTGCTCTTGCTTCTCTTTGTAGAGCTAAAAGCCTCCAACAGTATCCATACCACAGCCTGCATGTTGGGCTCCCTTGAAATTTCCTCTACTATATTAATTAGTCTGTTGTCCTTAATCTCAGTCTCCTGAAAAGCCTGAGGATACAGGGAAAATGTCCATAAATTTTCTGTGAGAGTATAACACACGTGGTCTTGAATCCAATAGCCAATAGAGGTCTTGTTCCCAACTGAAATCTCCTGTGCTTGGTCTTTACTGTCTGCCTTTTTATTAGCATTCTTGTCTTTTGAGCCCTGACCAGAATTTCCCATCAAACTTGGCTTACAGTATTGTAGGGCTTCTCTATCTCTAACACTTTCCAAACTCTTCCCATGAACCAGTTCTAAAGGGTCCTAAGCCACATGGTCAGGTTGTGTCACAGCAATGACCCCACTTCTCTGGAACCAAAGGCTGTCTTAGTCACTTTTGTCATTGCTGGGACAAAATACCTAACACCCTCAAATCAAAGGAGGAGTTTATTTTGGTTTATAGTCTGTAGAGGTTTCAGTCCATAGTCCACTTGCTTCAAGGCAGCATGACATGGCACTGGGGCATACCAGAGGAAAAGCTGATTATGTCATAGTGCCTGGAAGCAGAGATAGAAGGGAGCATCCAGGGAGGGAGATAAACCCTTCCAGGCTATGACCCCAGTGACCCACCTTTTTCAACCAGACCCCACCTCTTAAGAGCAAGCAGGTTATAAACCCCTATAATCCAATACCTTCCGAAAGCCCCACTTGTGAGCACATGAGGCTTTGAGGCAACATCTAGATCTAAACCATAGCAGATGAGTTTATGGCTTTTAAATATTCTGATCTATCATGTGTGGGCTTCCATTTATTCTGTTGTCCCAGGCCCCACAGATGTCAGGGTCTTAATGGCGGGAAACAAGATTTCTTTCCAAAATCATAATTTGGGATGTGTATCTCTTGAGAAGTAAGCATAACCACATTTGAAAGGGACTGTCTGCAGTATTGCCTCCTAGGTTCACACTCAGAAAAACTTTTTCTTAACATGAACAGTTTCATTTTTACAGCTAAAAAGCTGTAGACCTTGATTCACTCTCCAATTAACCTTAATGAACTGAAAGGATTTGGGAGCTTGAGGATCTTCAAATTCATTTCTGCACATACTAGCAGTGAATCCAGTTCGCATAGTTGTCACTGATCTTGCAAAGCCTGCTCTGCTGCTGTCTTTCCCCAGTCAAACTGAATCACTATCCCTTTTCAGATGCCCACCCCCCTCTTAATTTTTTGCTCTGAACCTTTCTCTACCTTGGCTTCCTCTGTAAATCAAAAATGCTCCTCTATGTTTTCTGTCCCTTCTGGGCTTGCTCTCTGCCTGGTATGAAGGTTTCCAGATGCCCTGAGTGATCTCATTAAATCTCTTGCCTTGGTAAGGAGCAAGGTAAGAGCAGCAGGAAGGCTTGAAGTTCTTACAGCAGAAAGATGCTGGTAACTCCACACTCAAGAAAGTGAGGCAAAAGGAGACAGTCCACATAGTTTCTAAGATGTGAGATGAAGGTAGAGTTGTGGAAAATCTAAGTTATGCATATTCCCTTAAAATAAGGTGCTGCGGTTGATGCAATAGTTTATAGGTATGCAAGGACAAGATTATTAACATATTTATTTGTGTTTCTTTTGTTTCACTTTATCCTCCACCCATTCCAAGCAAGTCACCAGTCCTTCTATTCCTTGTGCTGGGGAGTTTTGCAGAGCCTAATCCGAAATGGAAGGAAGGTGACTCTTTTTCCTTTTTTTGTGAGAGGTTGAGCTCATGGAAAATACGATGTTAGCTACTGCTAAAGATAGAGGGGTTTTTTTTTGTTTTGTTTTGTTTTTACCACTAGACTAAGGGGTAAATGCAGGTCAGGAGGCTCCATGAGCACTGGGGACCATGTTCTTCTGCCCTATGATAGTTTCTTACAGCTAAATCCGAAGGCTTAAGGACAAAAATCTTATGTATGCTTAAAACAACTGAATCCTAGCTCTGTGATTCCCATTCTTACCTGTGCCAACCCAACAAGACAACACAACTATTGATTGTAAGTCACATGTGGGTGTAGACATAAGGACATCAGAAAATCTGCCGTGGACAAAAGAGTAATGCCTTGGAACCAGATGAGGGTACAGGGAGCCCCAGTGACGACTGGGACTGAATTTCAACTCAGTTTAGTAGAATGATGGTTCATGGTTGGATACAAGTTTTTTTCTAAACTTTTTAACTGGATTTACTGAAAAATTGTAAAGATAGTAGGAAGTTTCCATACAAATATCTCACCTGATTTCCCTACTGCTATCCTTCTCTATTACCATTGACCATTTGTCAAGGTCAAGAAATTGACCTTAGTACATTACTATTAACTAAACTCCAGACTTTATATAGATTTTAGCAGCTTTTCTACTGACATTCTCTTTCTGTCTCAGGATCAAATCCACAGTATAATGTTGCACTTAGTTATCATATCTAGTCTTCTTTGGTCTGTGATAATTTCTCAGTTTTTTTCCTGTTTTCCATAATCTTGAAACAGTCCCCCAGTGTGGGCTTCCTCATTTTCTCTTGTGATTACACTGAAAGCATGCGTCTTGAAACAAAGACCCCTCTCACTGCATTATAGCACAATTCTTCTATTTTACACAATAAAATTTATAGATTGAGATTCAGAGTTGTTATGTATATGTTCATTTACAAAAGGAGTTTAGACTGCCACTGTCTAAGAGAATCATAACTTGATTTGTTGCAGTTGAAAAAGACTCCAACATTGGGGCTGGTGAGATGGCTCAGCGGCATACACACCTGCCTGGCAAGCGCCAGGGCCTGAGTTCGACTCCTGGATCCCACATACGAAAAAGCGGCCGGTGATATCGCTCAGCGGCACGGGCGCCTGCTGGCACGCGAGGTCCTGAGGTTGACCTCCGGTACCTACAAAAAAAAAAAAAAAAAAGAGAAAGACTCCAACAGCTGTTGCATTTCCTTAGGCTGGTAAACATTTTCATCAAGATTCATAACAGATCTTCTTATCTCTTCCACTGTGATTTTGGGACCACTTACACAGGATTTCTTAAGTACTATACTTTAAGTATGTTGAAATATGAACTTTCTTGCTTCTATACTATTCAGGGCTCTTTGGACAAATAAAATCAATTCTATTTGAATCTTAAGAAAAAAATTTTAAGTATGAGGGGTGGTCAAATATATGGTGAATGTTTAAATAATTTTTATTACACTAAAAGACACATTGCCATAAATCCTCCTCAAAATATTCCCCCTCACTTTGAACCCACTTATCTCATCATTCTTGCTACTTTCTGAAGCAGTTCTGGAAGTCCTCTTTCATGAGTGTCTTTACTAGATATGATAAAAAATACAGTGAATGCTGCTGATGCTGGCCATCCAGCAGAAGAGCAGGCTCATAAAAACATTACAGTGTGTCTTCATTAACCTTATTCACTGGCTCTGGTGCCATGTGACTTCTGGTTCTTCCTCAACGTCGAAATGACCATGAAAGATTAAGGTTTTGAATCAATTCAGGACATCAAGGTAGCTATGCCATTGCAACTAAAGATACAAAAGAGAACTTCCAAACTGCTCCAGAAAATGGCAAGAATGATGTGTGTTTTCAAACAAGTGTGTTTGAAACAAGCAGGAGTATTTTGAGGAGAATTAATGGCAGTGTATGTTTTGCTGTAATAAATTTTTAAAAAATTTAACATTCACTGTATTTTTTTATTGTACTTTATACATAACCTATAAAACATACTATGTATCAGTAGCTCAAACCAGTGCACTCACTTTGTGGTTTCTAAGATACAGGAACTTGATTGTAATAACATATCTAGACTGGGTTTTAATAGTGTGAAATAAATTTAGGATTCATGATAAGAGCCATGAGGACAGTCACCAAGGTTATTAAGGAACAATCATTCGTTACCTCATTTTCACTACAATTTTCAGCCCTCCACATCATCCAGGTCACCATGTAGGCATTAATCAAAATGTTCCCTCCTGCTTTGCCGGAAATTCTGACCCACAGATAATGATTGATTCTCACTTCATGGGGATTAGATGGTTGTCCCCTGGAGAAGCTGAACATCTGACTGGGGCAGAGACCATTCACAAGGCTGAGTGACTCTTCAAAAGCAGGTACTTATTGGTTCTGGCAGGATGGCATTCCACCTTATTCACTTTTATAAAAAGAGTTCTTGGAAGTTCACGTACTTTTTTGGACATATAGGAATCCAGAGATTGTGCAGAATAGGTGCTGGCTTTTTATTATTATTTTAAACAAAAATATTCTGATGGCCCACAAATGTCAAGGCTGGTGGTCTTTGTGTTTTGGCATGTAATGATGGGATCATTAAAGCAAAGTTCAAGAGGTTGCATGTATCCATAGTTTGGCACTGTCCTACAGAGCCCTGACTCAATACTGTTAGTCAGTTTGATAGCAAGCGTACTGTCTTCTGTTTTTCTTGGGCAAATAAGGATTTACACATCATCTTATTCTTTCCTCTGTTTGAGGTATGGAGCCTCTGTCATTAATATCTTTCTTACCGCTTATCTTTTGATTCACAAAGAATAGTTTGTTAATATTTTAAAGGAGAAACATAATGAGTACAATGGTGAAAATAATGGACATCAACATGCAAGTTTCATTGCAGTGGTTGAGTGTCAGATCCATGTGAGTCAGGCTAGGCCTTGGCAGAGCTACACAGAGAACAAATCTTCAGAAAAGTCAGAAGATAACTACACAGCAAATCAACCTTTAATCATAGGCTGATTATAGATAATGAATCCTTTAGCCCCTCATTGGCACAAAGGTAAATCCTTCGCTGAGTGAGCTTGGCCTACACTAATGGGCCTGCTAAGTATAATTTAGACTGAACCACTAACACAAAGATAAAATGAAAATGCATGTTTCATTTTATTCTTCAAAGAAGTAGAAGGAACTCTCTGGTCCGGGTTCAGGTACACATTACATTTGTCCATGTAGCAGTTTCATTAACACGGGTCAATGGAATGAGAATGTAACATCTCCACAGCACCAGCAATTCAGGCAAAGGCTCTCCTGGAAGACAAGATCCAGATCTGGTGGGATCATTGTTTTCCTTCTCACTAACTTTGCCACTCTGGAGGTTTTAGGACTAATCCCCGCAAGCTTAAGAGTTAAGGAATTCTATTAAGACCAAAGTCAGTCCCACCAAGCTTTTCTTCTTTGTTAAATACTTTGATATAGTGTTCATGAACAGCCAAATGGCAGATTGATCAGAGAAGTATGGTAAAGTAGAATGTTCATGGGGGTAAAATATTTATTTTTAACGGAAGTTATGCACTACTTATAGGAAACTTCTACAAAATGCTTATGAGGGGCAAGTTTTCATGCTAAATTTCTCCACATGCATTATCTTTTAATCCTTTCAACAGTCAATGAGGGATATACTATATTAACCCATTTTATAGACAAGAAACAAAGGTACAGAAAAGTAGAATCGCTTGCTCAGAGTCACAGGTGGTAAGTGGTGAAGCCAGAATTCAGATCCAGGCAGCCTTGTGGTAGAAGTCATGCTTACTATGCATCCTTTGCCCTTTCTTTTCTGTCCCAGACAAGACTGTGGATCTGAACTGTTTGAAATAAACTTAGATAGAAATCACTGGTAGAAAAGAAAATTAATCATGAAATAACCAGGCATTACAAAGTTGGACCATAAATTGTCTTGCCAGCACTGAATAGAAACAGAATTATTTGGTCTACTTGACTTCAGCTATGTGTTGAAGCCCAAAATTCTATTTAATGAACTTGCAGATTTGGCCATCATTGTCTTGCAATCATACGTTGCTTTAAGATCAACTGGGCTATACACAAGGCCTAATTTCGGTCATAGGAGCACCAGGTCTAATACTTTAGAGCTAATGGAACTATATCTAAGAATGGATAAAAAAAGAAATGATTTCAGCTCCTGAGCTGGCTTTGATCTGCATGAGAAGAATGAGGACTGGGAAGATTCGGATTGCTTTTCCTTTCACTATCTTCTTCGAAATTTATTAATTCGTGTCCTCTCCCTAGGATCATGCTTTCTTTGCTTAGTCTCTGCCTGGTCTGTAAATACAACCTTAGTATTCTACTTGTAGAGTAAAAGAATTTTTGCAGCATCCATCTATCCATCCTTCCACTGTTAAATGAGACCATACGAATGAAATCAATCCTATTCAATCTCCTCATGCGGTGGAACAGAGAGTTTTACTCATTTCCACTTTAAGTGGGAGCAAACACAATAACATGCTTGTCAGATTTCTAGGTTCAAAAGATTGGGTTCAGTGACAAAGAACATCATGGTGCAACCTGTACCCCCACCCCCAAAATAACCATTGTGGTGGCCACAGTGTGCACTGCTCAGATAGTCATTTTCTTGGAGAAAAGCTAAAAATGGTATAATGTAGTTGGTGACAGCCTTCAGGTCCACCATGACATTTATACCAAAGTCATCTTTCTCCAGAGCTACCATGTGACAATGCCCAAAGCTGGGTCATTTCTACTTGATCTGGAGCATGGTCATGTATATGCATGTTTTGGCTCATTTTCAAGCTATACCCTACAATAACTTCTGGTGTGGTGCATCTGTATGCATATGATTCCCAAATTTAATATCACATGTTCCTAGTTTGCTCTGAAATCTAAAAGCCTATGTCCAATTGTTTGAATGACATCTCTACTTAATATAGCCAAAATTTAATACCTAACTACTACTTCCTTTGCTTACTCTATTCAGCCATGCATGTTATTACATAAAATGCCAGAAGTGCTTCTAACTTGGCTTTTTTGCACTTGCTCTTCTCCCTGGCTAGACACTCTTTCCACTGATACTCACGTGGCTTGATTTTTCTTTATAATCCAATCTCTACTTCACTTCTACCTCTTGCAAGAAACCTTAACTATCTTATTATAGGAGCACCTCTCATTGTCCAACTCCCACTTCCATTCTCTTCTTCATAGTAGGTATCACTGATTGACATTTTGTTAAAAAAGATAGGGCAGAAATAAGGGAAAGGAAAAGAAAGAGAAAAAAATTAAATGGTATTATCAATTTATCATAACGGACTTGGCTAACTCAGCCAACTGTTAGTTCCAAGTGAAAGTTGGGTATTTAGATGAGTTAGGAAATTTAGGAAATATTGCCTGACTATGTGTCATCACAGAAAAGATGAAAATAGCGGTATGGTCAAGTTGGATTACCTTAAATGTATCTGACACTTTCTGAAATAATAAAGGATGGGTATTGTTGGCAGAATTCCAAAATTCAGAGCCAATCCCGCCCAAATTAAAGTGAGTTCTTATTTAAAACCTTCCAAGTCAAACATGATTGGATCTTATTTCCCATAGTACTTAAGTATATAAGTAAACCTGTGGGAGGGAGGATGAAGAATTTCACGCCCCTGACATTGCACCCACAATCCACACAATAGAAAAATTGTACTATACCTAAAAGTGTGTAGAGGCTTTGATATATTCATTTTACCTATAGGTTTCTATCCTACAGAAATATCTGCTTAGGTAGGCAGATATGTGTGCACATGAATGTCTACCTCAGCATTGTTTTTAGCAACCAAAAATGAAGAAAAATGTCTACCAATAGAAAACTGGCTATATACATTATGGTACAAATGCATAGCAGAATTCCTTCTAGCAGTTTAACATCGTGTAGATCTACACTTTCTAATATGGAGACATATGTGTGATTTATTACAAAAAATAGGTGTTAAAATTTGTGTGAATCTATTAAAATGTGCATAATACATATATATGTTCGTGTTTGTATATATATACCCATGCATGTATATAGACACATAATTATTAACATAAAAACACAGACAAAAGGTTTAAAATGACATTGCTTTGAATGTTAATAGATTTCCAGATGTGTAAATTATGAGATTTAAAAATAATTTTTTCATTTTTTTGTATTCTGTAGGTAGTTTAAAATAATAAGTGTGATGGTTAAGCTTAATTGTCAGCTGGATTAGATTAATATACTCCTATAGAGTCTATCATGGGGCACTACAATCACCAGTGGATCAATACAAGAAGCACCGCTCAATTTTTGAAATGAAAAAAGATGATAATATACAGAACACTTATGTATACAATTACAGATTATAGGAGTAGATGGGAGTTTACAATTCATTAAATGTTAATCTAGTTCAGGAAACTCTTCCACTTTGCAGAGGAGGAAACTAAGACCCAGAAGGGAAACTGAATTACCTGGGACTCAGATTTATGACTCTCTCCAGTTCTGCCATTTTACCACCCAGCAGGAGCTCAATGAGTGCAGTGACTGATGCGATGGGCGGTATTGATGTGCAGGAGTCTTAGGGTGATCTCATTTCACTGTTGAACTGTGGTAGAAAATCTCACAGTGAGAACAGAGGTTGTTCAATTTCTCCTTCTGTTCCAATTATGCCAGCCTTTGATTTGCATTGATCAGGACATCTCCTTGCCCGTCAACGATGTTGATTGAAATTGTTTATGGAAGATTCCCTATGATAGAGGATGCATGTAATTACCCCTACACTCACTGTCAAACTTCTAGTGTTCATTGAGAGAAAGATATTTGCCCTAGAAAAATATATTTTAGTGAGATCTTCTGACTTAATTTATATGAAGTCTATCTTGATAGAGAAACTAAACCCGAAGCTGATAATAAAAATGTTGTAGATCTAATTTTTGTTATCCTACTCTCCCCTGTAAGGTTGTAGTGTTAAATAACATACTGTTGAGAAAGAAAGCATCTTGATATAGAGGAATTTGAAAAATTGTTGTTGTTGTTGTACTGGATATTGAATCCAGCGCCTTTGTATTGATTTATATCCACAACCCCTTTTTTTAAAATTTTTAAATTTCCATACGGAGTCTCACTAAGTTGCTCAGTTGCCCAGTTTAGACTCAAACTGCAATCCTCCTGCTTCAGCCTCCCAGAGTGCTGGGATTACAGGCACGCATTACCAACTCAGCTGAAAATTTATTTTTTAAGGACACAAGAATTCTCAGATGACAGTTGTGTCTTCAACACTGGGCTTAAGAAGCTGATATATATGATCTCTTGATGACAGTGTAGCCAAAAAGGGAGAAAAATAGTCTGCTTAGTGCTTCATGATTGTCAAAAGACTATTACATTTTTCAATCTGAAATGGAACAGAATTCTCACATTTTGGCCCAATTTTCCACTTCAGTGTTTCACCAAGAAATGACTGTAAGTTATTGTAACTACCAGAAGCATTTTTTAGTATCTCACCTTGGCTGAAAACTGAAAGTTATACAACCCTGCACATCTTTATTAAAGAATCAGCAGAGACAAAAAATGATTCTCCTTTGGCCATAGCCTCAGTGACACTGGGCATCGATGGAGTTGTCTGCATGGAAGACGGGGAAATGTGGGGAGAAATAACTCTCTTCTGTCATCTTTCAGTTCACTGCCTGCAAAACCATTATTCAGAGAGAGAAGGTTTAGTATTTATCAGGTAAATCAGAGGCAACACGGGAGGTGTTTCACAGGAGACATTTAATCTCCTCCTCAGTAGGAGATCTTATTCAATAGACAGTGGCTTAGCCGATGCTTTATCCACTGCCTTCTGTAGCAAAGTGGTAAGAAGTGTAAATTGACTGCATTAAGTAACCAGAGTTCTGAACTTTGTTGTCCTGTGTTTGTTTTGCTTTCCCTCTCTCCTTTCGTAACCTTCTACAGAATGAGTTATCCCCTCAGCAGTGCGACTCACATATTCTGCCCTTTGCTTTTCAGGACATTATCTACTTTGCACAATATATTCCAGTGAAAAATTGACTACAAATATGGTTCAGATGCCTTTGCTTGGTCAGGACCATTTAAAATTGAGTACATTTAATTCTCTTGAAAATGCGTGTCCCTGATTTATGTAAGTACCCTGACACACAGGAATGACAAGGCTGAATGCAATGTACAGCTGGTGAATAGTCTTCCCTATATACTTTATTATGTGTTGATCTAATCTTTTATATTAATATATAATTATGTAACATAGTATAAAAAGCCTTGCAATGGAAGACAAAAGATCTAGGTTGTAGTTTGGGCACCAACTCCAAATAGCTTTGTGGCTTTGAACAAGTCACTTTATTCAGTTTTTCCATTTTTTTTGAATAAATTTTTTTCTATCACAGTTCTGCAGCCTAAAAGTCTGAGATCAAGATATTAACAGGTCTGGTTTCTTCTGAAGCCTCTCCTTGACTAACAGATAGGTATCTTCTCTTCTGTGTCTTTATTTTTTTCTTGTTTATTGGTATGTTTTAGACATACATAATGATCACATTCATCATAGGGAATCTGTACCTGTACATGATGTATCTTGATTCCTCTTTTTTATTTTTTTATTTTTATTTTATTTTTTGTGGGTACCAGGGGTAGAACTCAGGACCTCACACACCAGCAGGCGCCCGTGCCGCTGAGCGATATCACCGCCCTTTTTTCGTATGTGGGATCCGGGAGTTGAACTCAGGACCTCGTGCTTGCCAGGCAGGCGCTGATGCCGCTGAGCCATCTCACCGGCCCACCTCTTTTTTAAAATTAAATTAAAATTTCAAATAATAGGGTGACAAAGTAAATTATAGAATAGGGTTATAGTAGATTCCACTTCCTTTCTGCCTGCCTTCTTCTCCCCCACCTGTTCTTCCTCCCTCCTTTCTTCTATTTCTCTCCCTTTCCTTTCTTTCTCTTCCCTTTCTTCCTCCCTTCTTCCAACCCTCCCTCCATCTCTCCCTTCCTTCCGTCCTTCCATCCTTCCTTCCTTTCTCCCTTCCAGCCTCTACCTCTATTCTCTCCTCTCCTTTCCTTTTTCCTTCTCCCCTCCTTTCTTTTCCACTTGCCTTTCTATCCAAAAAGCTATACATGTGTATTGCATACATCATGATGGTTTGAAGAATCGAAACACCATCGATGCCATAAACACAGCTCTGATCTTCAAACATTTCCTATTACGCTCTTTTAAAAACATTTTCATGCTTGCATGTGTATGGACAAGAACACAACATGAGATGTACTTTCTTAGTCAGTGTGTAAGTACACAGCACTGAACTGTTAACTATAGGTGCTATGCTCTGGTCCATCTCTAGGATTTTCCATCTTGAATAGTTGAACTTCATATCCTTTGACAATTACCTCCCTATCCCTTCACTCCCCGGGCCTTGACAACCATCATCCTTTCTTCTACAAGTGTGACTATTTTAAATTTCTCATAGAAGTAGGTATATGTACTATTTGTTCTACTCTTTTTGTCTTGTATCACTTAGCATAATGTCCTGTAGTTCATCCCTATCCTTTCAAATAACGAAATTTTCTTCACTGTTGAAGGTTGAATGATTGTATTAGTTTTCTTTGCTGCCTTGCTTCCTTAATGACCACTGTCCAGGGGCTGTTCTCAGATTCTAGAGGTCCCTCCATTCCCTGACTCCGGGTCCTTCCTCTTCAGAGCCAGTGACAATAGGCTGAGTTTCTCCGAGGCTTCCACCTGTCCTATTTCTGCTGCCACTGCATCTCTCTGCCTCCTTCCAGAGAAATGTTTCTGCTTTTAAGGGCTGAAGGGATTAGACTGGGTCCACCAAGACAATTCAGGATAAACTCCCCATCTCAGGTCTGACCTTAGTCACAGCACACCTATATAATCTGTGCTCAAATTCTGGGGATCAGAAGGTAAATGTCTTTGGACAAGGGCATTAGTGTTCCTAACACATCTGTTTATATGGGTTACTACAGCTTCTCCACTCCTAAAAGAGGGCAGTATGCAGAGATCAGTGTTTTGCAAAGTGTGTGAAAGCATCCAGGTGGAGGACCACAGCATAAGCTTAGGTGTGCCCTGGATCCAGATCTGACACTGAATGACCCTGAACCACACACTGAGATTAAGTCAGTCTCTCTCAAGTCTTCATATGAAGGCAGGGAAAACGTCTGGTGCTAAGGTTTCTTTCAGACTGCTGTAATACTTGCTTATTTCCTTTCTCATTGGGTTAGAGGTTGAGGGGAGAAAGGGAATGAGGAGAGAGTATAGGATGCAGGCCTGAAGTTTGTGAGCCAGTCTGCCTAGTTAGATTCAGCAATGTGATTTTGCTTTCTTAAAATGTACACTGTTATCATCTGTTTATGGAAAATTGATATGTTTTCCATTTGTGGTATCCATTTAGATTTTAATTTTAAAATCAATATATACGCAAAATAAAATGAATTAATTTGAAGAAAAGTATCAAGAAAGCAGCAATACAGGAGATACAGAGATAAACCCAATACTGTAAAGGTGGGACAAGAGTGACAGAAGATGTGGACATTCTGCACAGGGCAACTTTTAACATCCTTTTGAGTCCTGAAAAACTTAAGATAGCCAATAGAAAAATTGGCTAAATCTTTTAAAAGTACTTCAAAGAAAAGCTATTCACGTGGAAAATTAGCATATGAAAAGGGACTTAGCTTTGTTAATAATCAGAAAATACAAACTAAAGCCATCATGCGATACCATTACACAACCACCAGAATGACAAATATTTTAAAAATCTGACAGTACTAAATGTGGCAAGAATGTAAGGCCATGGGAATTCTCATTTACTGTGGTGGGAGTGGTGCTCTAGGGAAAAATTGTGAATGATTTTGAAAAGGACCAAAATGTAAACTATGTGCCTTTCCACATTGTCACTGCCTTGCATTATCTCTGAGCTGCTTTACAACTCCATAAACTTTAGAAAACTGAGAGTAATGCAAATGATTCATGTGCATAGAAATGCAAATTTTGTCCAGTGGGATGGAATTGACTGGTGACCAATGTATAGTCATGGATTTTACACCTGCTTGTAAATTCTGTTCAGCATTCTCCATGCCTATATATGTCTGCTTCTTGGATTCCCCTTTGAACTGGCTATAGCACTTAAAGGCCCCTCACTGATAGATGAGAAAATATCCACTGTTCTAATTTTATATTTGAAGGGGAGTCATAGTTTTATATTTTTGTTTTTACTTTTATTAGCACATGTTTGTGATACATTATGATTAGGTTCATTGTGGGTAATTGGTACATGTGCATGACACATCTTAATTCTTTTTACGTCCCCCCTTCCGTTCCCCTTCCCTCTATCTTTTGATCCCCTTCCCATTTTCAAAAGATCTATCTCATTGTTTGCTATTACCTTTTATTTCACGCTTTATTTATACCTTGGGTCTATAAGAGAAAACATGAGATATTTTATATTTTTAAAAGGTATTCTTTGGGGCCGGTGAGATGGCTCAGCGGCATACGCACCAGCCAGGCAAGCACAAGGGCCCGAGTTCGACTCCCGGAACCCACATACGAAAAAAGGGGCCGATGATATCGCTCAGCGGCACGGGCGCCTGTTGGTGTGCGAGGTCCTGAGGTCGACCCCCGGTACCCACAAAAAAAAAAAAAAAAAACGGTATTCTTTGACAGTACTAACTAGAAGACAATGGAATATTAACAAGTAAACACATGTGTAGCCCACTGTCTTAGTCTGTTTGGACTGCTATAACAAACTAGCTCTGGATAGATTATAAACATTAGAAACTTATATCTCACAATTTTGGAGACCGGGAAGTCCAAGAGCAAGGAGATTTGTTGTCTGGTGAGGATTCATCATCTGTCATACATAGTGCTTTCTAGATGTGTCTTCACATGGCAGAAGGGGCTAAAGCTCGTTGGATCTATTTTATAAAGACTAGCACTAATTCTATTCACCTCCCCCAAATCATAATTCTATCACCTGCATGATTAGGATCTGAACACATGAATTTTGAAGGGATGCAAACAATCCATAGCACCTAGAAAACCCATCTCTGTGTTTATAGCCTAGAAAAACTTACTATGCAACATAAGCTATTCAAAGAAATGTTGTTTGTAAAGACAAAACAAAACAAAAGTTTAAAAACCCAATGTTTCTCAACAGTAGAATAAATTGATAAATTCATATGGTGAAATATTATGCAATAAAAATGAAGGAAAAACAACCGTGCACACTATGGATGAAGAGAGAACATGATATTAAGTAAGATAATTCAGACACAAAAGAATGCATATCTATAATTCCATTTATATATGCTACCGAAAAGAGGAAATGCTATGGTGTTTAGAAATTCATGCTTAGGTGGTAACACTATAAAGAAAAGCAAGGTGGCAAGTACTACAAATGTTAGGATAATTGATACTTCTGGGAAAGGGGCTTGGCAGATGTTGGGCACCTGCAGCAGTCTGCCTTGTAAATTAGGTGCTAAATATATGGTTGTTGCCTTTATTATTATTCTGTTAAATGGTTTATATTTCCATATATATATAATATATTTTACAAAAATAATGTTAATGCATTGATTATTCTGGGTCCTTTTGATAAATAAACTGCTGACTGATATGTCAGAGAAAGCAACCTCAGAAGTTACCCTTTGAACCTCAAAGCTGATAATTGACAAGTACTCCTGCACGGTGATGATATATACATCCCAAGATCTAAGTGCTTCCCCCAGACGGCCTGCAGAATGCCTCCTAAGTGCCTTCTCCTCTGTGTTACATTGCGGGATGAAAAACAGTCCCACAAAGTCCCAGAAGCAAGGAGTAGCTTCAGTCTGCTCTCATCATTTCCAAAGGATGAAAGCTCCTTTGCAGATTCTACCAAGAAAGAATGGGAAAATGTAGGGAGTGATAAAGGAAAAGGGAAGAGAAACCTTGGACTTCAATTTATTTTGCTGCTTAGGTTTTGAACATTTTCTACTATATCAGAGAATGTCCCTAACAGTATATATATACTTTTTTATGTGGGTTCCGGGAGTTGACCTCAGGACCTCGCGCTTGCCGGGCAGGCACTTATGTCGCTGAGCCATCTCACCAGCCCTTAACAGTATATTTTTACCCTATTTTTCTACTTTTTGATTTCTATTAGCTTGAAATATTTTTTATTAGACTAGTGATAGAATAAGATGTTGAATATGAATGCATTTTGTAACCTGTGGGGTATAATAGAAAGGATACAACATAGTACATGGTACCACAAATGTACATACATTTACCAACCATTGGTTCAGTATTTCCTGAAGGAAATGGTTTTGGCTAATGAAACTCAGGAAAACATGGAGTTGAAAAAGCAATCAAAGAGATGGGGGAATGGATATCTCAGTAGGAGAGCACTTGTCCAGCATGTGCAAGGTCTTGGATTCGATCCTTATCACCACAAGAAAACAATAAACCAGCAAAATCAAAATTACAGGGCCGGGACATAGCTCAGGGGCACAAGCGCCTGCCTGGCAGTGCAAGGTCCTGAGTTTGATTCCCAGTACAAAAAAAAAAAATTACATATAACTTTATATATTTATAAATATCTTTAAATATATTCGTAAGTAGAAAATAAAGGAGGACATTTTTACCTCTAACACTTAAAAGCTAATCTAAATTGTTCTGAATGTTAATATTAAATTAATAAATCATGTAGAGCAGACTTCTAGCTGTGTTTCAGCACAACTCTTGACAGAACTACAAATTTCCTATAATCTAGACTTTCCATTATTTCTTTAGCTTAAACTGTGCTAAAAAATTAATAATTGGACAATTTTTAGGATAAATGAATAGCTCCACTTGAAAAAAACCTCACAAAGTAGGATATTAGTGTAATGAGATTATAGCCCGAACAAAGAACTATCCCTCTATAAATGACCATTTATTATCCCCCTAGGAATAGTCTTCTAAAGGAATGAATACCAAATGCGAAAACTGCTTAATTATTTAGGAAAACTCCTTAATTATGGTGCTTAAAAACTTTCAACCACCATGAGTAGGAGCTCTATGTGGCCACAGAGACACCTTTAATATTTGTTCAAAGAGATCTTTCTTTAGCTGTGTCATCTATGACTAAAATTCCTATACTGAACCCTTGGCTACTGTAGCTACTACTGTCTCAGGTGTCATTTGTTGAGCACCTACTATGTGCTAAGTTTTATATATGTAGGCTTGAACGAAGCAGATGAGCTATCTATAGCTGCACCACCCTTAGGCAGAGTTAGTTGCTAACAGTTTCATTTAAATTGAAAATGATGTATATTCAAAATTACCCTTGAACTTTCTCTAAACCACTCATTAAACATAGGTAACATTTTTGTCTACCGAATCATCTCTTAATAAGTCAATAAAGCCAGTTTTCCCTACAAGATTGAAACTGATCTCTCTTCACTTACCTGAGGAAGTGGGAAAATTGGGGCCCACATGTAGAAGTTAAATGTGAATATAATGTGATTTCTATTTTTAAAGAACATGTAGCACTGTTAGCCGTGAAATAAATTAACCCTTTCTCTCTATTCCTATTGGATTCTCTCTGTGTCATATAGTTCTTATGTGAACGTGGTTAATTTATATGTAAGTTTATGTCATGTATTTAAAATTGAAGAGCATTCACATCGCAGTCATTCCAAGACCAGACTGGCTGACTTAATAGCTTACTTCATGACTCAAGTCAAGATCTCAGACATTAACTTGGAAGGTTGGAGATCCTGCAATTTAAACAATTGATTAAGGAATCTTTAAACAACTGGCTGCTTGTGTAACTCCCAAGCTCAGTACTATCTTATTTATTTATTTTTAAACGAACCTAAACAGGGCAGTAAATCTTGAAGAACAGCTTTTGCAAAGAGAGAAATCACACTTGTGGAACATTTAGAATATTGATTATCCCCTCCCACTCCATTGTTCTCATAATAATAATTTAGTGATGTTTTTAAAAGGCGCAAGATCACATAATGCTTTGTAGACAATGACTTTGGATACGTTTTAGTCCCCAAAGAACTTCTAAGCTCTATTTTCCTCAAGACTAAAAGGAGAGGGCCAGTGAGATGGCTCAGTGGCGTAAGCGCCTGCCTTGCAAGCGCGAGGTCCTGAGTTCGACTCCCAGAACCCACATACGAGAAAAGGGCCGGTGATATCGCTCAGCGGCACTGGCGCCTGCTGGCGCGTGAGGTCCTGAGGTCGACCCCCGGTACCCCAAAAAAAAAAAAAAGACTAAAAGGAGAGAAAAGCCTTGGATTCTGGCCATAAAATAAATACTACTTAATATTCTCTCTTCTTGCCACATTGTTAGTTTTGCTCACATTTCTTCTCTTACTCTCAGTTTTGACTAAGGCTTCTCTAAATCACCATATCTTTGAAGTCTTTTTCTACTGAATAATACAGCTAACAAGATTTGTGGAGCATTTTTAACTTTTCCAACACTTCTACAACAGCACCCATTTACCCTCCCAACAGTCAAGTCTGATTTTCCTTATTACTGATGCAGAATATGATCAGGCAGATCGAGTGGCATATTTCAGGTTCCACAGCTATCCAGCATCTGACAGGAACTAGGACTCAAATGTTCTAGCTTCTAATTCTGTGCTCCTTCATCCAAGCTGAGCCCTGGTACCAAATGGTGGAAAAGTTCATCTCTTAAAATAGCTGGAAGAGAGGATTCTGAATGTTCTTGTCACAAAGAAGTGAGAAATGTTCAAGTTAATTGCTCTGACTTATCATTATGCAATGTACACAAGTATCATTGACTTGATTTATCATTATACAATGTACACAAGTATAAAGCATTACATTGTATCCCACCAATGTGTACAATTATTTGTGTCAGTTTAAGTAAAATAAAACAATAATGAAAAAAAAGAAAAAAAAAGGTCAGTCTTTTATTGTTTGAAGTTGCCTAGAAAAATCTCATGAGATATTCCTTTCTAAGTTCCAGACTCATATTCAATAGCCTACTTGATATCCCTGTTTGGTAAATAAACATCTCACTCTTTTGTTTTTGTCACCGTAGCTTTTTACAATACGTATTTATTAGGAGTATAATTGACTTGCTGCATATATTTAAAGGGTGCAGGATGATGAATTCTACTTTGTATTTACATTCATGAAACAAACTCCACAATTAAATGAATGAATACATCTGCAAACTCCCCAAAGTTTCCTTGTAGACCATTATAATTCATCTTACATGCCCAAAACAGAACCTTTCATTTTAAACTCTGGACATGTCTCTAACTAAGCTACCCCTGTTGTATCAGGTTGGATCACCATTTACCTTATTGTTAAACACGCTATCAGCTAGCCCTAGATAGTCTGAATCCATCCACTTCTCCCTCTGACCACCTGCCTAGAATGAATCATCTGGTCTACGTGCAGCTGTGTAACTGGTCTGTGTGTATCCACTCTCCCTTTAACACAATTGATTTTTTATCTAGTAGCTATACTGTTCCATTAAAAATACAAATCCAATAAAGTCACTCCCTTGCTTGAAGCTCTTCCAATGCCTTTCCCCTGTCCTTAGAATACAATGCATACCCTTCACCATGTCTTATGAGGTTAGCTGTAATCACTGCTACCCACCTCTGGGAGGTCCCCTCTTCTTTTTCCTTATTTCTTCACCTTCTCCCACTCACTGCACTCCAGTATATCTGACTTTCTTTAAGTTTCTAGGACAAGAAATGTGTGTTCCTGCTACCATGTCTTTGTACCTACTCTTGCTTCTCCCTTGAACACCCATTCTCTAGTTTTACGTGGCTGGCACCTACTTGTCATTCACATCTCAGTGTGTATATTATCTTTCTGGAAGAATCTTCTCAGATCTCACCATCCCTACTCCCAGTCTCCAGGTCATCCCCCTGTTCTGTTATTTCATAGCACTCCTAGTGTTCTGAATTACTTACAACTTTACAGGTCTGTCTCTACCTGGTTCATTCATTGGAATATAAACTCTGAGAACTCGTGCTCGCTGCGTTCTTCTGCACCTAGAATGTTCTAACAGATTTCATACATTCTTTCATTCCATCTTCACAACACTTCTATGGCAAATGACTGTTATCACCACTGTTTTAAGGAAGTAGAGTCTCAGAAAGTTTAATTTTCTCAAGATCCCTACAGCTGAGAAATAGCAACCTACGAACCCTCACTTTGATCTGTCTGTATGCTGCCCAAACGAATGAATTTCTCTACTCTTATATTTAACAATATTCACGATGCCTGTGTTTAAATACTAGTTGTATAACTCTGAACAAGTGGTAGAGTTAACCCTGTCTAATTTGGCTTCCTCATCTACAAAAAGAGGGTTAATATGGAACACAGCAGATGTTACCTACGGTATGAGGTCAAATTTGCCCAAATCGGTAGTTCTAAAATTGCAGTATCTGTATCAGCTGGGAAACTGTAAAAGAAAATGCAGTTTTTCAGGCCTACTGCATAGCTAGTGATACACGAACTCTAAGAGTAGGGCAGAGCAATCTGCGTTTTAATACATCTTCCAGGTAATTCCGTCACCCTAAGCTTCCAGACTTACTGGTAGGAAAATCTTTTAGTTAGTGTCCAGCACCGAATAAGTGAAAATAACAGGGTTATTATTAACATGGGAGGTAAATAGTCCGGTGATGCTCTTACCAGGAACATTATTGACAGGTTAGAAGGATAATTTCTTTTCACATAAGACTATTACTGACATTTCAATATATTTAGCCTTCTTAGACCTTGGGTACTAAATGTCAGTTGCAACTCTTCCAAGTTTTATGGCAAAAAAAAGTTTATCTTATGTTTCTAGCCAAAAAATACCCATTGGGAGTAAATGACTTAGTGCTGTCCTGAGTGAAGAACCACAGCTCACTAATCAGAATGATTCTCCAGAATGTTTTCTTGCTCAGGTTCCAAATAGACTTCTGGCAAAGAGCGTTGTGGGTGTGAATTGGGAGAAATTTAAGTGGAATTGCAACATTGATATTTTGGAGGTGCTAAATTGTCATTTTATCAGGCTCTGAAGGGGAAGAACAGATGAGTCAGAAATGGTTCTGCCCTCAAGGGGATTCAGTATAAATGGAGAAGTTAAAGTAATTGCAAAAATAGTTACATCACATGGAATACTTGACCTCTCTAAGAGATATCAACCAATACAGTAGTTTTGAAAGAGTGACCATTAGCCACATGGTAAAGTAGGAAAGACTGCTTGGTGGAAGCAATATTCGAGGACATAAATAAATGCCTTTGGCTGAATGCACTGATATTTCCTCAGTTTAATTGGAAATGTGTAATGACTATGCACATTTTTGTGGGTATTAATAGCACATACTGTATGTATGTAGAAGAAAATGAGAGATACAAAAACACGACAAAATTGTGAGTGAAAGAAAACTGTGCAGCACTAACAATCCAGTGTTGCCCTATACAACCGAGAAAAGTTTTGAAAATGCTAGCACCTCCTAAAATTGCAATTATGCGGCAAATTCTTGTCAATAGAGATCTCCATGACTATCAAATAGCAAGATGTTCCAATAGCCATAAACCAATGCTGTCTTCCTCATCAGGGATGGAAACACTTGTTCTCATAGAATTGAAGAAGAGTTAGGCTGGGAGTATAGCTGAGTGGGAGCATGCTTGCTTAGCATGCATGAGGCTCCGAGTTTGATCCTCAGGACTATAATCATCAATCAATCAACCAATCATGAACTGTTATCATACAAAACCAAATACTTTTAGCTTGGACCATTCTGATGCTGCCTCTAGAGCTAGTATCACTGCAGAAATCCTAAAGAAGGGGGCTGTGGATGGTGAGGAGTGATTATAATGTTCAATGTGTTTGGGGGGTGTTTTGGGATCTCCTTAAGGTTGGCATAGCAAGACACTTGAGTGCCAACCATAATCAATTGTTAAGGGATGTTTGAAAAGGATTGCAAGACCACAATTAGCAGGAAAGTATACTAGTGATTACTTAGTAATAACTACCTTGAAAAAGTGTTAATTTTTTGCTGCCATTTGGAGCTGGAATATCCCCTATAGACTCCTGTATTACAGCTTGGGTCCCAGACCATGGTACTGTTTAAAGGTGGTAGATTTCAGGAGCTGGGGCTCAGCTCACTAGATGTATGTCCTCGAAGGGGATTGTAGGAGCTCAGTCTGTTTTCCATTTGGCAATGAGGTAAACACTTCTGCTCCACCATGTGTTCCTGCCTCTCTTCTGCCCCAAAAGCAACTAGGCCAGATGAGCATGGACCAACTTAACTGTGAGCCAAAATAACCCTCTCTTTAAAAGCTGATTTATCTTAGGTATTTGCTATGGTAACAGAAAAGTGATTAGCACACATGACATAGGAAACAATTTCTATGTTTTGGTAAAAGAATATTTCATATTAGTCTGTCAGAGATAATTATTATTTAATAAACAGTATAACTTGATCTGTATTATACTGAGGATATTTGCTATGAAATTTTTCAGAAATATTTGATTTCTATTTAGAGATATAGTTCTCCAAAACATAGTCTTCCCTCTTGATTATATATTCTTTCCATTCTGACACAGACGGGAAGTAGTAAGTTGTACTTTAATAGTTATTCATTAATTCTGGGAGAAAATAGAGTGGGCTAATGGCAGGTTGAGCAGCTCATTCTCCAATAGTTTCAGGGCCTCTCCATGTACCTTAATCAGGACCCCAAAGGCGAGATACACCACCATGTATGACACAGCTTCTGAAGTTATGCAGTAGCATATCAGTCACATGCTATTGGTCACAAATTGGTTCAAAGTTCACCATCTCAGAATGAAGGGGTAGGGAATTAGTCACCATCTCTTCATGAGAATGTGACTAAGCTTCAGAAATACGTATGGTATGGGACATATTGTTCGTGTTACCTTTGGAAAATCTGACCCTCCAAAGTCACAAACATTTACTGAGAACCTACTACGTGCCAGGCTGCACACACATTGGCAATGTAATGAAGAACAAAGGCAAAATCCTTTTGCTGTAGGGCTTCCATTTTACACTCATCATCTGTGGATTGGAGAGATAAACAATAAGTAAGCAATATACTGTTGGACAGTTCTTAGTGCTGTGAAGAATATTAAAGAAAGAGGAACGATGGGTTTGGGAGCTTCTCTAGATAAGGGCAGTCGGGACAATTCTGTCTTTATCAGAGAACTTGATGGAAAGGAAAATCATTTGGAGATCTGGGCAGAACTGAGTTCTAGACGGAAGAGGAAATGTATAGCAATAAGGTAAGAATGAAGTTGACATGGATGAGGGGCAGGAAAAGGTCTGGTGGCAGGAACACAATCAGCAAGGAAGAAAGAGATGCTGTCTGAGAAGCAGTTTGGAATGGAGCGCTTCAAGGCCAAGACACAAAATGTGGATTTTGTGCCAGCCCTCTTGTAAACTCCATGAGAGGAGGCCCTGCCTTCTTACTATTCACTGTTGGAACTCCAATGCCCAGAGCTCTGCCTAACATAAAACTGACATCTGTTGAACGGAGAATGAATGACTCAGCACCACCCCTTCAGCCACCACTTGCCCACATCCTTAGGCAAACTCTGCATAGTGTGGACATTTTCCATGGTGACAGAGCAGTGACATCTCACTTAACATCTTTAGTTTAAGACTGGCTGGACTACTAAACTGCATCTATTGCCACTTAAATGAAGACACATAATAAGGAGCTAATTATAATGTGTCCTGCTCTGCTCTTGAATAACTAAATGTTTTATTGTGATGTTGTAATTTGAATTTATTGTCCTTTACTGGGGAACAAAATTAAGCATAATGAAGGCTGTTAGTCTCTTAGTTCTGCCTATATACTGTACCTTCTATCATTTTTATCACTTTGATTAATGGGTTTAATTTACTTTGACTAGGATATGAAATGAATTGGTAGAGGGAGGAGGTGAGACTTGAAATCCTTTTAATTAGCCTAATAATGCCAAATCAGCATGTGTTAACAAGGATCCATTGTTAATTAGCTTTTGTAAGTGTTTCTGGCAAGGTAGCAGAGTAGCTCTGAAATGTTTGGTGATACCAGATCTATTGAGTTGACAAACAGAATGACATTACACATTCCTTCAAATGAAGAGTCTTTAATCTTTCAAGGTGTAGAGAGTTGCACATCATGGATGGACACTTCTCTAACTTACAGGGGATGTTTTGTTTTTTTGCTTACCCTCCAGTCCCATACCTGTCCCTTCTTTACCCTCTCTGCTCAAGGACCATGCACTCTGACTGTTGGTTGGATTTGGCCCTTGGAAAGGCCAACAGAAGATCAGGATATAGCAGTCTGTCTTTATCTACAAAGGATACATTTCAAGACCCTCAGTAGATGCTTGAAACCACAGCAGAACTAAACCCTATAAATTTAATGTCTTTGCTACCTTAACTAAGCACTTAGCATAGACTGTGGCTATAAATTTGCAATTTAAGGTGTGGTGGCAAAACTAGCATGAATTTCTTCTTCCTTCTGCACAATTTCACATGTGAATATTTATTCTTACTGTATATCTTAACAACCTCAGCATACAATTTTTTTCTGTCTTTAAGTTGAGAACTTTCATCTTTTCATTTAAAGGAAGCACTTTATTGGCTTCTCTTTGTTAAATCCAAATTGCCAGCATCACTGCTCTTGCATTTTGGGGCTACTATTAAGTAAAATAAGAGTTACTTGGACACAAACACTGTGATACCATTACAGTCTATCTGATAACCAAGACAGCTATGAAGTTACTGTTAGGGGGGTAGCATACATAGTGTGGATACACTGGACAGAGTGCTGATTGCAACCTAAGCAGGATGGAGCAGGATGGCATAAGATTTCATTATGCAACTCAGAAACTATGAATGGCTTATTTTTGAAATTTTCCATTTAATATATTTGAGTGTAGGTAACTGAAACCACAGAAAGTTAACCTGTGGATAAGGGAGGACTCCTGTATTGATTTCTTGCCCCCTACCACTCCCCATATACAAGATCATCAGATTCTGCCTTTGAAGCTGGCTGTGTTCCTTGCCCTAAGGTCACTGTTTCTCAAGACAACTTTCTCCACACAGTGGTCTCCCTCTGGGTTCTGCTACATCTTTCTACTTTTGTCCCTTTCAGGACTCTTGCACTAACTCCTATGGCTCTCCAACCCCTATCCACACCTTTGTACATAATTCCTTTGAGAATAATTCCCCGGTGCACAGCCCGCTTTGAGTGTGCTATTTCTTGTTGGGACCTGATTGATGTTTTCTTGTCAATACCAATATTTAATTTATTTTATTACATTTAACTTTTTTTATACATTTCAGTAAAATTGACCACACCATTTGAACAGGTTTCCACGTTCTGTTTTTGATGTGATATTGAGTCATGTTTAAAAAGTTATGCATATTCACATATAAATTTTCTCTACTGCTAGTATTTGCATTAATAAGAAATCACGTGGTGGGCTGGGTATAGAGCTCAGAGGTACAAGTGCCTGCCTGGTAAGCGCAAGGTCCTGAGTTTGATTCCTGGGACCAAAACAAACAAACAAACAAACAAACAAGAAAAACAACAATGACAAAAAAGAAATCAAGTAGCTTTGTGTGTGTGTGCGCAGAGTAGGTGGGATGCCATCTTTAAAAGGTCTACCCAAAACAAACCTTTAAAAATACAAATTTCCCAAAATATATTAAATAAACATCTTGATGCAATCAGCAAATTTACTCTTGGGTCATTATTTTTAAAATACTACATCAGGGAGGCTGGGGATTTAGCTCAGTGGTAGGGTGCTTGTCTAGCAAGCGGGAGTCCCTGGGTTTAGTCCTCAGCACCAAAAAATAAATAAATAAATAAAAATAAAAAATAAAAAGCTGAAATACATTAGGTTTTTCTCTAAGATGAGTGCACAGATTTAAATGCTTACATGAGGAAGTAGACACTAGAAATTTATATTATTATGGAAATGCATGTATTTTGTGTATATGAGCATAAAATATAATTCAAGTTTTCTGTAACTATAATAGAGAAAAACAGCAGCCACTTCTGAGTGTTGGTCACTGTATCCCATTTGAATTAGAGTGAGGTGGCACTTGGGTCTCTGTGAGGAGAGTCATTAGGTCTTTGTCTCCTTCCTAAATTTCCACATCCTTTCTAACCCTAAGGGGTTTCAGTGGGTTCTGTCTCAGCTGGGGGTGGGGATGATGGATCCTGCTAATAGATGTCCCTTATCTATTCTGCTCTTTAAGACTTTTTTGCTAATGGATTTCACTGGCAACAGAAATGGGGCCACTGAGAAATTCACCACCGAGATATAAGCAGTTCTGTGCCCAGCCCTTTTTCCACATTCTTGCTACACTTTCCCAACTGGATGATTCTTTTACATAATTTAAATTTTTCAATAGACTTATTAAATATAACATTGTATGCAGAATTCTCTACACACACATTTATAATGATTTATTGAGATTTTGTATCCAGGACAGCAGGGACTGTGTGCACTTTGTTTCCCAAGCACCTAATACAGTAGCCTTAACAGATATGGTGAGACAATGAGTGAAGAGAAACTGATAGAGATAAGAGATAAGCTAACAAAAAACAAGTGGTTGAAATGCAGACTTCAGAAACATTGAAGCATGGCAGAAACTGTAAAAATAACTTAATTTTGATGAAGAAGGGAGGAGATGAAAGTGGGGAGTGGGGAAGAGGCTCCTAACTGCACTCAGTGTATGTGAGATGGAGGGGGCAGGAGTTTTAGATGTCTTTTCTCTATTCTGTCTTCTTTAGAAGCCAACTGTGGCAAATATCCTAGGCCAGGAAGAATGGCCCACAAAGCCCAAAATGATTCTCAGAATTCAGGTTCAGTGTACTTACACCTATCAATGACAAGAGCACACACCAACAGCTCTTGGGCCTTTTTCCATCAACAAATAATTCTAGTTAGCATGCAATGCCAGGGGGGAATATAGGCATAATAAAAAATTTTCCAGTTGTGCCCTCAACCTCCGGCACTCAGAGCCTCTCTGCTAAGGTTTGCAAGTTCTCTTCAAACTGAGGAGGACACGTCTGGAAAGTGTCTCCCAGGCTTGACAGTTGGGCTGTTAAGCATTCTTGCTTTTCCGGATCTGCCAGCTCAATTATGAGAAGCATTGTGTAATAATCTGACCCTGAGCCAAGGACACAGGCCCGCAGAGGCCTGGACTACTTGGGCACAAAGCCTTTAACTTTTTGGGGCTGAGCCTGCTGAGCTAATCAGTTTCCTAGGATGGCTGGAGGCCTGGTGATCCTCATGTCCTGTGCTTTCCCTAAGATGTAGCCTGTGCAGATGAAGCAATCATTTGTGTTCCCCTAGTTCCACTAGGATTTTATAAGATGTCACCAAGTTGTGTTCTACATAGAACTAAGGGCTTCCCATGGCTCTAAATAGTGAGGTGTGGTCTCCTCTTGCCTGAAGAGCCAAGCCATTCTGTGATTTGTATGAATCTGCTTTGCTGTCAGATAATAACACAAAATCTACACTTGGTCAAACTTTTTTATTATAAGAAAAATCTGGCCTAATTTGTTTATATCCACTCTTTCAGATGGTGCCTGGCAGTTAGAAGGTAGGCTGTAGAGGGCTGTCAGGTGAAAGGCACTGAGTTAAAATAGGTGAAGACTGTTCTAGGACTTACTGTCATCACTCAGGTTCAGCACTTTCAGTTTAAAGAATCAACTTCCAGGTCAATACAATCCCACTTAGATAACTCTCTCTTTGTTTTTTAGGCCTGGTCAATTCTGGATTCCCCGCTTCAGGATCTCACAGTACCACCCCGATACTAGCATAAGGAAGTCCACAGCGCTTCTGGGCCCTTCGCTACCCTCACTCCTCCCTGGCGTCCCTTGCTCTGCTGGCCCCTGGCCACCCCATACTGGTGTCTGGTGAGGTCCACATGGCCCTGCTTCACTGCTGAGGTCCGTGGCACCCTCCACCATCTTCATCTGATGTGATTCCACTTAGCAAAGAAGACCGGAAATGCCCATTACCCCTGTGAACACAGCAATTAATTTAGATACTCAAGAGAAGATGGTTCCATACACATTTGGCCTTTTCAATCATCATTAACAATGCAGAGCTACAGATTCTGCTTATCTGCACAGCCACACCTCAATCTGCTTATTCCTTATGAATTTATTCATGGCTCAGGATGTGATTTTTCTCCCCAAAATTTGCTCATTTAGATTCTTTAAGTATTGTATTAGAAAGGACTAAGATTGGCAACTGTATTTTACTGAAGTTTTAAATACTTAAACATGTTAATATTGTATTAATAAACATTATACCGTATTGCACTTCAGGTATAGGTAATTATTATTGTTGTTTTTAAGTAGAGTAGGATTTTAAATAAAAACCATAATGAACTTTAAGTCCTGTTTTGAAATCAGCTTGGTTTACAAAGAAAAATAGATTTCATTCATATAATCAACTATACATTTCTATTTTAAGAGGAAAATATTTACCCTGAGGCAAGGAAAACAGAATCCCAACTTAGTTTGTGTTGAATGCTTACATCCTGGAACCTTGCATAGAGATGATTGTATGTTTTGGATTATTTCTGCCTCTTGTATGCCTTGGAGGCTGAACACCTGGAAGGCAAACTCAGAATTTCAGTAAGTCAAATCTTAATTTTTGTTTGTTTGCAATCACTGAAAGCAGAGCGGTAAACAATCCAAACAGATGATGTAAAATAACTTTAACTGTGGAATGTTACACATTTAACTTCCTTCACATACCTCCTATGATTATGTTTTACCTAAATTAATTAACTAATTAATTAATTTTATTTTTTGGAGACAGGGTCTCACTATGTAGCTCAGGCTGGCCTCAAACTCGCAGAGCTCATCCTGCCTCAGGCTTCTGAGTGCTGGGATTACAGGTGTGTGTCACCATGCCTGGCTGTTTTACCTAAATTTGTATTCAAATTTATTTGAATATTAAGTGAGGGACATGCTAAGTGATCAGGTAAAAATGAGTTTTGAACAGAATACAGATGTAAATTAGGTTCAAAATCAAGATGCAATTCTATTTCCTCTTACTCTGTAACTTCTAAGCAAGTTAGTATATTACAGAAACATATTTATTACATTATTTTCAGAAAACATTCTTCAGATGAAAATAGTTCATAAATCTTGAGTCACAAAATTCTGCCAAATACTAGCTTTTATTTCACCAGTCTATATCCATAATTAATGTACCGATTTGCTCCATACTTCAATTAAACTTGGTAATTTACACTTGCCCCAAATGCCCTATAGTTTTCAACTCTATGTTACGTTTTCTTTGCCAGACACACTTTCTTTGCTTTTGTCATATGATTCAAGTCATGAGAGTGTGGGTGAAAGGGCTTCCGGGGTTTGGAGCCTGAAAGAACTGACAACAAATCAAAGCAAAACAAAACAAAAACTCTGAACAACCCTCAATAACAGCCAGTAGTAATTGTGCCCTCCTTTGCTCAGGGATAGTCGAAGTGTGTAGGCTTTTTGTGTGCTGTCTCCTTACACTTTGCTTTGTAGTGAGGTTTGGAAACTGTCAGAAGTATTTAAGGCCCTGCAGAGGAAACAAACTGAACTCTTGTCTCGAACATCAGAAAGTATTGTACAATTTTATAATTTGAGAAATCAAAGACTCCGAACACGGCAGAGAAAAACAGAAACAGTAAATTTTCAACAGGAAAGGCTAGGCAGAGCGTTTACCTTAAGGAAATAAATAAGGGGCAATTTATGAGCCATCACTATCTCCCGTTTCAGACATGTTTTATGGCTTCAT
Source organism: Erethizon dorsatum (assembly GCA_028451465.1). Classification (NCBI taxonomy): domain Eukaryota; kingdom Metazoa; phylum Chordata; class Mammalia; order Rodentia; family Erethizontidae; genus Erethizon; species Erethizon dorsatum. The sequence goes on from CM051825.1 coordinate 45,835,123, forward strand.
GCAAGTACTAAAGCATGTTTCACAAACCTTACAGTCAACACAAGACTCGTAACTGAGGGTTACACGCCTCAGATGGATTGAGCCCAGCTCCACGCCACAAAATAGACGATCATGTCCTCCTTTTTTTATTGAACAATGGAAAATACATTACACAGTATCCATAACTTGTAAGAAGAAACAAAACATAGTCACACTGAATGTCACCAGAGACCATCACATCTTTTACCACCTTCGAACCATCACAGTGATCAGCTGATACTTCTAGCATGCGACTTCTTTGCTTCCTATGTTACGCTTTGTGCACTTGTCTTAATATCACTACCAAATGCTAAGCAATCTGACATTAGAGATGAGTTTTTCCCTCTTTGGAAGTATAATGGCATAGCAGTTACCCCCAAGCCCCACACATGACCAAATCTCAAAAAATATCACTTGAATTGAATTTTGCCTGCAGATCATATAGACCTGAACACATTTTACAACCTGTGAAATATTTCTTTCATATTTATATAATAATATAGTCAACAGTCAGCAGTATATTGCCCAGGTTTAAGTTCAGGTTCTGCCACTTATTAGCTATTTAATCTTGGACAGTTATTTGTAGGCCTCAGTTTCCTCTTCTGTAAAATAATAATAATAATAATAATAATAATAATAATAATAATAGTGAGACTTAAATATTGTCTGTCAATATGTGTAAAATGCCCAAAAATGTGCCTGGAACGTAGCTGACACTTGGCAAGTATTCATTATTATTATTCAGACAAAAATTTTAACTGTCTGCAAAAATTGCTTTTGGCTGAGATTCCAAAGGAATGGCAGATAATTGAAAAGTGTACATGCCTCACAAAGGATATTTGTTTGTAAGAGATCAGAAAATTATAAATCTTCTTCCTCCCTTTTCAAACAAGAAAATATGTGGACCCCCCATGGAAATGTAGTCTCCCACCCCATGAAGAGAGCAGCTCTGTCAGTCTCTGCAAAATACTCAAATTAAACAGACAGGACTCAGGGATAAAGAGATGCAGTGAGTAGTGCCTCTCCAGTCTGATTTTCATTTCACTTCAGTTTGGGATATGAGATCCAGGTGTGTAGTGTCATCTCTTTCTGATGACATCCAGCACCATGTCATCAGAAAGCAGAAAATTATGACAACTTAAAAAGGCATCAGCCTGGCTGATTAACAGTTTATACATTAATTTCTTATGATTAGGATTAAGTGATTAGCCTTACTTTGAAAAGCCTCAAAAGAGTAGTTGACCTACAAACAGATCAATATTGACTTTCTTCATGAGGAATTTACCTTCTCTTCACCCTCTCTTTCCTCTTCCTTATCTTACCGTATTCCTCAACAACTCTAAGGAGATGACATGAAGAAGAAAGGCAGCCATTCTCCAGTGTGATGGGACTAATCAGGTGCCCAAAGACCCCTTTCCTTCCTTTTCTCTTCATTCTTGAAAAAGACCTTGTCTATCTGACATACGTTTTCCATCATAAAAATTACTTAGTGGGGCATGCACTTTACTCAATCTTTAACAGATTAAGCAGACCAAAAATAAGGGTAGAAAAGAGGTGAAAAATGTTATCAATAATTTTGTTTTCATAGCTATGTATTAAAATTTACTCCCAATAGAAACTACACTTCTTTGCAGGCCCAAGGAACGTCTTAGCAAAATCCTTACATTAGAAAATAGGCTTGTTGGATTAGCAGAGAGGAAAGGAGGGAATTGCATTAACTAGGTAAATTTTGAAAGCGTGGGAGGAAAGCTCCTCAAAACAGGGCAAGGAGGAGTGACAGCTGGCATGGGTGGCCATGGCCAGTGGCATGTCTGTGGAGGAGGAGGACACTGACAAAATGGTATCATCATTTGTTTGTTTTCTCCATGAGTCTAAGAACATAGCCTAATATATCAATAGTTCCTGTTGTTTTTTCTAATAATGTATAGTCCTAGACTTAGCAAATGTTGGATCAATTTATTCTGTTAAAAATTGTTAAAATGTGACAATTTAGAGGAATATGCTCTAGTGGAACTCTTGACCCACCACCTCTTCCATTCCCAGTCATGTAACTGAGATCACTACTAAGAACTATGATTGGGGAGAAAGACCAGAGGCCATACTTAAAAACTGAGCTGGAAGACCAATGGAAATCAAATTTTGCCAAGCGGAGTAGAACTATTTGGCTATTAGTGGCAATTCTAGTGCTTACTGTAAACATTGTGAATATGATTTAAACCTGGTTTTGTATGCAATGCTGTAGAGAAGAAGGAGGGAGGACCAGGGCAAGTGAGGAGAAGGGAGAGGGAAAAAATGATAGAGAAAGAGAAAGATTAGCCAACCCAACAAAGATTATAGAAATGTTAGGGGACCAGAAAGGGAGCACTGATTTGTAGGAAGTAGACAGCTGGAAGCAGTTGTGAGATGGTCCAAGAAGACAAGAGTGAGAAGATGGACATCCTGCTGAGGAAAGAGCCTTAGTGAGTCTTGCGAAGAAGAAAGAACATAATCTTGTTGATAATCTCAGGAAAGACCTTCATAGGGAAAGACCCCAGTAATAGCATTATATGCTTCTTCTAATGCATTTTTGACTCTCAGGAGAAAACAACCAGAACCTTTCCTCTTTAACACATTTCAGTTAAGACAATCTGCATCTAAAATTGTCTCCAAACCTAAAGAAGGAAGTATCACATATTTGCCAAACTTTTCAAATTCTCTTACGTAAGGAAACACCCCACTTTCTCTTCTGATTACCCATAACATTAGTAGTTGTGTCCTCTTTATCTCATAAAAAGAAACATTCCATAATTATAAAATAATACCTACTTATTAGGAAAATATAGAAAGACATAAAACAATAAAGTCATAATTCCATCACCAAAAGGTAACTGCTATGAGTTACTGTGATATGTATTATCCAACGTCTTTTCTCTTCTTTATATTTAATGCATATATTTAACAAAATTTAAAATCATTAATAAAATTAGATATGCACTTAAAAACCTGCTATGTCTCCTTGTTGTGAATATTTTCCCTCCAATATTATTGATATTACATAGTGTTCCACAGTATGGATATTCTGTTTTTCACTTCCTATTCTTATACATTCTAGATTGTTTCCAATTTGCACTACCTTTAACCACTGTTTGACTAGTTACAATTTATCTGCCTTCTTTTTCTCATGTTCAAACCCTTAGGATCTATTCACACATGACTGGCTGGGCCCCTCTTTTGGAGAAGGAATAAATTTGTCCACACAACTGAACTTGCTAGAGGGAAATCTGGAGCTGGGGTGCTTTTCTAACCAGCAGTGTCTGTGAGAAAGGAGCATCTGTTTGGTATCACACTACCCACAGGCTAACATATATTAGGGCAGAAATACCCATCCCCACACCATTGCTCTCCCTTTTTCCTACATGCAAGAAAGTTTAGGATCTCGAACTGGGTATTTTTATTTTGTGATAGTTGTACACTTTGTAAAGTATAAACACCTGTGATTCTTTCCCAGCACTCAGACAACCAATGTTCTTTGGGAAAACTTAGGGGAAGAAATTCACAAGGAACAACAAGAAACAATACTTTGCTATAATAATCCTCTTACTAGCTTAGATCTAAAATGCTGTATTGAGTTAAATAACATTATCAGAGTTAAATAAATAATGACAGATAGGAGAGAAATAGGCTAGAGACACTGTATTTCAGACTGTTCAGAAAAGAGAGAAGATGCTGTTAATCAGAAAAAGGTCCTTATATTAAGAGTGTCAGACTAAAAGGGAGGAAAAAGAAATAAATGAAGTCTTAAAGAAAAAGGGAATGAATACTTATAAACAGAACATGTTACCGCATGGGTTTGGAAATGAATGCAGGTATATAGATGTGCATAAGCACATCTGAAACCCTTTTCTCCAATATTTAAGAGAGTGATATTTTAGGTTTTGCAGGTTAGGAAGCTTCTCTTACCATGCTACCTAGCTCTGCTATTGTAATGTGAATGCTGTCATAGACAACGTGCAACAAAAGGTGAGTCTCATTCTAATAAAACTTTATTTATAAAATCTGGTGGTAAGCTGGATATGGCCCACGGGCTATAATTTTCTGACCCCTGATTGGATGATCAAAATGGCGGGAGTTCTCTAAACTCCAGTTCCTTTCTCTATGAAATAGAACTCATACTTTCTTGGGGTTGTTGTAAGGATTAAATAACAATTGTGAAAGTTCTCAATACAGTGCTTAGTATGAGGTCCACACTCACTTGTGACCTCGCCTCCACCCTTCAAGTCATTGATCATAATCCACAACAGAGCATTCATTGCTTCAGTTAGTCATGCATGCAAATTAGAGACAGAAGAACAGGTAGGAAAAGTGATAGACGGGAGGTCGTTATTGATTTGGGTAGTGGTTTTTCGATAAACACAACTCAGGACAAATCATTAAAAAGCAACATCTTGCTAATTGAAGCAACAGCAAAGTACAACTACAAAAACAAATTAGCTCCACTTGATATAAGGTGGTTTCCATGACTGTAAGCTCATTTTCCTACTTGTCTCTGAGGCTTTTAGACTTAAAGAAAAATATCCTCACTTTTAAAAACTGGACATTGCTTTTAAAAAATGAAAGTATAAACTTACTGGCATAGGTGAATTGTACTTCACCAAATATGTAAAATAGTCTATTTTCCATTATTAATTTCAGCAAAGGTTGACATCTTAAGGCTGACTGGAAGTGTTTTGGTTCTCCATCTCTCAGCGTCCTACCACCATGGGTTCTTAGAAGCATTTCTAAATGAGGTAATTTTATTTTACACAGCATTTCTTGTAAAAATTATTGTCTTTCTGTATATCTAATTAAAATAAAGATGTAATAAAGAATTTACTGCTTTAATTAGGGCATAGATCTTAAAGCAATTATCGCATCATTAATAATTCTTTAACAGACTTTCTTGCACAAGATGAATAAAAAGACTTTTTTAAGCTGTGAAAAATCAATACGCATTACTCATTTACATTAACAAAGCTACACAAAGTAATCTGAGGCTTCATTAAATTATTTCTCCTGTAAACCAGAGGAGTTTGGAGAGTCATTAGCTATTTATAACGTGGTGAAAATTCACTTAAAAAGCAGAAATCTTATCGATGACTGGCTGCTTGTAGCAGTCTTTAAAAAAAAGAGTCAAATAATAGAAATATATTTGCAAATGAAAAATAGACTGATATAATGCTTAAGGGGAATTAAGTGACAAAAGGCAGCCACCATTATAGTGTTATAATATGAATGATTCAAAACTCTATTTGAAAAGTAAAATTCTTAAAAATTTTTCCTTTTAAATTGTGGTTAAGGTCCCTCCTCTCTACCATGTACATGGACATTTGGGCTTTCAGGCAAAGTAGCATCTAAGAGATGCTGGGACACATGACCTTAAAATGCAAGCATGAGGGCAATGTGAATGGTATTTTATGAGTTTTGCTATTTTCTATAATTTCATAATATTACAGGAAAGCTGAGAAGAGCAAAACCAAATGAAGCCTGACCAACAAGTCAAATAAATTCTAGATTTTATTTATTTATTTTTTGCCAAGTCAGGAAAGACTATGTTGTTATAAAAAGACATTAATGGGGAGAAAAAACACTTGGTGATCTAAGTTTTAATCATATTGTCTCTGGTCAATGATTTGGAGGTTGCTATGGACCTCTGTACACATGAAAGCAAAAGGCCCAAGAGCACACCATGTCTAATTCCCCCAAGGAAGAACTGTCTAATGGATCAAACGAATCAGCACATCATTGGAACAGTGACCTTGGGCCCTTTTTACAGAGTTGCTTTCTGAGCCCATTAAGGTGACAAATGACGAGTCATTTGGTAAGCCCTCAGTTAGCATGACCAGGTTCTGATGTACAGTTAGAAGTGATGACAAAATCATTAGCATGAGGGAAGACAGCAATACTCACTCATACCAGTCTGTGAACACATGGCTGAAAAACTATTGCTGGGCCCTTGTAAAAAATTTACTTCAGGAGTTGTAGAAGAATTCAGAGAGCTTATTCACCAACTCTTCTAGAAAAATCACTGGAAAACAGATTTGTAGTTTCTTATGTTAATGTTCACAGGTTGGCCAGGAAGAACTGCTGGAGTGCTGGGAGTGACTGGCTCTGCATGTGTCTGGAGGATGTGTTGCTATGCCACATGCAAAGATATGTTCCTCAATCACTGATAGTCTTTGGCCTGAAAACAGTGAAGAAGACATGCAAGAAGCAAAGGTCATGACGTTTTCAATTTTCTTCTATTATCTCTATTATACGAGATAAAATAATTTTATCATTTATAATTCTTGCCATGGCTGGAATTATCTATTATACTGATATAATTTGCAGATCATGAAATACCATAGTCTTACCCACTAGGAAATGCAAAGTCATGGATGCTGACAAAACTTTATAACATATAGGGAAGAGACAGGGAATGCTAATTATCCTCCCCATATCCATATTCTGATTCTTCACAGGTGAAAGGATCCGTGAACTCTAGTAAGTTCACGGATGAGGATTGCCTAGTGTATACTTTCTGTTAATAACAGTATAGGGAAATTTCATGGAGCAGCTTTTTGGAATTTTCCTTTAAAGCCACCAGAACATGTCTTATGTCCCTTCTTTGCTCATTTCCCTTCCTTCCTGCTTCTAGAGTATGGATGAGATGGCTACAGCTGAAGCAGCCATGTTGCACCATGCACTGGTTGACCTTGGAAATGGAGGCTTAGTCCATTCAGGCTGCTTTAACAGAATACCACGAATTGGATGGATTATAAACTTGACAGATTTATTTCTCATAGTTCCGTTGGCTGGGAAGTTCAATATCAAGACACTGGCAAATTTGGAGTCTGGTGAGAACATGTTCCTCATTGGTGACAACTTCTTGTTTTGTCCTTACCTGGTGGAAGGGCTGAATGAGTTCTCTTGGGTCTATTTTATAAGGGCACTGACCCCATTCCTAAGGGCTTCACTGTCATGGCCTGATCATCTCCCCAAAGACCCTACCTCCCAACACCATGAATCCTAGGGATTAGGATTTCAATATACGAAATTTGCAGGAACACTGGATTAGTCTGTTTTCTCTTGTTATAACAGAATATCCAAGACTGAATAATTTATAAGAGGTTTATTCAGACTCATGGTTCTGAAAGTCCAGAATGAGGCAGGCACGTTTGGTGAGGGTGTTATACCACTTTCCAGCATGGCAGAAAAGCGGAAGGGCAAGCAGGAGTTGTAGAAGAGACAAAACATAAAGAACAGCCTTGCCTTATAACAGCCCATTCTCATGAGAACAAACCCACCCCTGTAACAAAGGCATGGACCTATTCCAGAGAGCAGAGCCTGTGACACCAAACACTTCCCACTGCTCCCCACATTCTGACATTGTCACACTGGGGTCAACACATGAATTCTTTGGGACACACTCAAATCACAGCAGATACAGAACATTCAGACCTTAGCAGATCTGTAGATAAGAGGCTAACCCATGAGGACTTCACAGAGCTGGGATGGATGTTCCCAGGATCCTTACCTTGCAGCCTGGCTGCTAAGTGATTGAGTTCACAGGCTGCTGTGGAAATAGGGGGCTTGCAAACAATATAAGGGTAAGCAAGGTCTGCATAAGCATGGATGTATTTTCCCTCGTAAAGCGATCTTGAATCTGTAGCCCAGTTTCCCCACTTTAAAGCTTCTGAGTTTTGATTGCTAAGGCCTTCTCTTTTTCAAGATTTATAGAAAAAAATCCATATTTCCCCTCAGAATTGTTTGGTTTTATTTCTTAATATTTAATTTCTTGGCCGGTGAGATGGCTCAGCGGCTTAAGTGCCTGCCCGGCAAGCGTGAGGGCCCGAGTTCGACTCCCGGAACCCACATACAAAAAAGGGGCCGGTGATTTCACTCAGTGGCACAGGCGCCTGCTGGTGCGCGAGGTCCTGAGGTCGACCCCCCGGTACCCACAAAAAAAAAAAAATTTAATTTCTTATCCATCTGAATGAATCATCTTGGAGTTGCTTATATAACAGAGGATGTATATAATTTATACTAAAGTTAATTTCAGTGATACTCAGGTAAGCATTTCTTCACTATTCCCCTTCCCTCCCATGACTATTACAATTTTACTGTTTACAGAACCACATGAATTTATATTTTTCAGAAGAAACACAAATAATCAACAAAACTATGGAAGTGTTTATTAGCAATGCTAATAAAACTGTTTCGCTTAGCAAATAGATTAAAATTAAAAAAACAAAAACAAAAAACCTGACATGTATACAGCGAGACAGAGACTCTTTTCCTAATGGTGTGAGTGTGAATTATTTTATCTTCTGGGAAGCAATTTTGCTATTGCTGTAAGAACCTTATGAAAGTTTATATCTTCCCATCTAGTAATTCCACATTACGAAATCTACCTAATAGAATTAGTTTAACATTTTAACAATGAAGTTCAAAGATGTTCATTTTAGAGTTATTCTTGGTAGTGAAATACTATTTTTTTTAAAGTATCTCTGATTAGAAGCATGGATTAAATTACGGCACATTTATCACTAGGATACTACATTGCTATTAAAGAGCATTCTTGAAAATATGGTAGTAAGATGGAGCAAGGGCTACAATATAATAATAAGTAAATATATATATGCTTTAATTTCAAGTATATTTACAAAATTCAAGCATTATTTACAAAAAAAATACTGACTGTGATTTTTACTCTTTGAATCTGTTACATGTAACATCACTGTTTTGCTGCCAACTACTACATTCTTTCTTTCATTAATATCATGATGATTATGAAATGAGTTATAGCTCACTAAAAAAAACTGATTACTGCCTAATAGGCATAAAGTAACAATAATGCAGAGATGCAACTATTCGTACTCTGAACATATTGATCAAACTGCCTGGAAGATGACACCCCCATAATTTAAATGTACAAGGTCAAGAAATATCACCAGAAAGCCATCTATTCTGTCATCTGGCAAAAGATTTTTGGTTGGTTTGACACAAAATGATCACTTATGCTTATTCAACAAAGACTGGTCTTACCTGGACAGGTCTGAAAGTTCAAACACTTGAGAACATAGAAATATTGTCATCTAGAATAAATTAGATTGATGGCCTCAATAAAGAGTGACACAGCCTTGGATAGAATGAATTCTATTGGGCTGGTGAGATGGCTCAGCGGCATAAGCGCCTGCCTGGCAAGCGCGAGGGCCCGAGTTTGACTCCCGGAACCCACACACGAAAAAGGGGCCGGTGATATCGCTCAGTGGCACGGGCGCTTGCTGGCACGCGAGGTCCTGAGGTTGACGCCCGGTACCCACACACACACACACACACAAAAAAAAAATAGAATGAATTCTATTGATTATGGGAGCTGAGTATGGGATAAAATAATATTCTGATTAATTCCAGATTTCAACTTGCTATGAAACACTAAAAAATTATTTAAGATGACTCTTAAGTATGCCAAAGATTTATCTACAAAAGCATTCCTTGCAGAAATATTTATTTTAATGAAAACCAGAGAAAATAGGAGAAAATTCAAGGTCTAACAATTCAGCTTTTTATAGAAATAATATTTCTATACAATAAAATCTTCTGCCACAATAAAGAAGGGTATGTCACAGAATATTTGATGAAACAGAAAAATGTAAACAACATTTATTAAATAAAATGTGGTTATAGGACTGAAATCATTTTATATATTCATATCCATTCATATATATGTGCAAAAACCCTAATTTTTTTTTTTTTTTTTTTTTTTTGGTACCAGGAATTGAACTCAGGGCCTCATGCTTGCCAGGCAGGTGCTGTGCCACTGAGCTATATCCCTGGCCCCAAAACTGTAAATTTTGCACCCAAACATTATGTTTAGTGATAGCGTCACAATTAATTTTTCTTTTCTTTATTTCTGTTTACTTCACTTTGTAAATTTCTTGTGACAATAAACAACGTCCCAAGAATTTTGTCAGTTTTCTCACCCGTGAACCCATTAGCTAAATGTATTAAAGCATTGCAACTCCAAACACATTCGCTGGAAGAAAGATAGCCTCTTTAATAAATGGTGCTGGAAAAACTGGCTCTACACATGCCAAAGATTAAAACTAGATCCATATCTTTCACCATGCACTAAACTAAATTCAAAATGGATCAGAGATCTAAATATTAAAACAGAAACATTAAATCTGCTGGAAGGTAGGATAGGTAAAACCCTTGGAGACATTGGTGTAGGCAAAGACTTTATGAATAAAAACTCAACCGCACGGGAACTATCCCAAAGAATCAATAACTGGGATCTCATCTTATTAAAAAGCTTTTGCACAGCAAGAGAAACCACCAACAGAGTGAAGAGACAACCCACAATGTGGGAAAAAATGTTTGCCAGCTGTTCCTCAGACAAAGGATTACTATCGAGAACATATAAAGAACTCAAAAAAATCAGACCTCCCAAATTTAAAGACCCACTCCAAAAATGGGCATCTGAGATGAATACACATTTCTCAGATGAAGAAATACTAATGGCAAATAAATATACAAAAAAATGTGCAACATCACTAGTCATTCGAGAGATGCAAATTAAAACAACACTGAGATACCATCTCACCCCAGAAAGAATGGCTACTATTAAGAAATCAACTAATAACAAATGCTGGAGGGGCTGTGGGGAAAAGGGAACCCTTCTTCACTGTTGGTGGGAGTGTCGACTGGTACAGCCACTGTGGAAGTCAGTGTGGAGATTCCTCAGAAAACTAGGGTTGGAGGTCCCATTTGACCCAGCTATTCCCCTTCTGGGCATCTTCCCAGAAGAATTAAAAACATCGTACCACAGCGATATATGTGCACCCATGTTTATAGCAGCACAATTTGTAATAGCCAGATCTTGGAAACAACCCAAATGCCCATCAACTGAGGAATGGATAAGAAAGATGTGGTATTTATATACAATGGAGTACTATTCAGCCATAAAGAAGGATAAACTGGAGACTTTTATAGGTAAATGGATGCAACTCGAGAAAATACTCATAAGTGAAATAAACCAGAAGCACATGTGTAAGCATTGTATTATCTCTCTAGTATGAGAAACTGAAAGAGTAAATAAGATCCAAAATGTACAATAGACATGGTGAATCAAAAAGAAACTGGTCAAAAGGAAAGAGAGACTGGAATAGGGAAAAGAAAGAAGGGAAAGGGAAAAAAATTGTATATATATATATATATAAGATGGTTAAGATAGATACACTACCATTTTTACTTAGTTCATTGAAGAGTAAGGTTTGTGCCAATAATGTTTGGACAATTGAATGCTAATGTCTGGTGTCCTGAATAACTAACTTAAAGATAGTAATACGTAATGTATTAACCATTGTTACCCTCCTATTATGTTTGTTTGAAAAATTTGTTCTTCTTTTGATTTGTTTTGTTTTTTCTTCTCTTTAAAATAAAAAAAAAAAAAAAAAAAAAAAAAAAAAAAAGCATTGCAACTGTGGTGAAATCTCAATAATTCTAAAATATTTATTTATACAAGTGGAGACAACATGCTATTTTAAGGCAGTTTTTCAGTTAATAGTCATATGTATACTGCTCTTCCAAAGAGAGGGAGAGGAAATCAGCCCTTCAGTGTAGAGTTTGATTATACAAAGGTAAAATCTTACTGGAGTTACCAGGGGTTGAAGTGAAATTAGAGGTGGTTAAACTGTTGTGTATGATATTGAGAGAAATTTGTCTTGTTTTTCTTTCTGAGTTCTGTTTAGCCAAGAGGTGAGCACAGGATGTAGGGGAGGGGTGAGGGTAGATTATGTGTTTCTCTTTCCTCCTGGGCTCTACAAGAGGAGGCAGATTGGTTCCCTTGGACACTAGAGGACACCTCAGCTTCACATGTGGAAAACATAACCAAAGATATCATCAGCGGAAATGGTGATCAGAAACTTCTATGTATATCCTTGGCCTTCCATGTTCCAGGAGCTTCCAATCTGCTTTAGGTGTAAAACAAATAAAAACTATAGGCAAGGTAAGTTATGCTCCTTGTCAAGGAATATTAATGAGCTAAGGCTGCAACAACCTGATGCTAGAGAAATCACTGAGAAGATTAATATTCACTTAGATTTAGAGGGCAGGGCAGAAAAAATCCTTGAGTCTCCCTTCTTCTTCATCAACTACAATTATTCCCTGTATTAGGAATGCACTGAGCTTCAAGGAATATGAAATCCAACTAAGTGGCTCACATGTACAGAAATGCATTGTCACATGGAGCAGCGGGATAGCCCCTTGCAATGGTTCACCTATCGATGATATTGTTAGAGAGTCAATCTCTTCCTTTCTTTTCGCTCTGCTACCCATGGTACACTGGATTTTTATCCTTGGGTTTGTTGTGTCATGATCGTAAGATAGGTGCCAGATCCTAACATTTTATTTGCATTTGAAAGTAGAATAAAAAGAAAGAGACAAACACAGTTGCCTTTTTAGTGAGAAAGCAAATGCTATCTCAGAACCACTGCTTTTACCACCAGCAACTTTCTCTGAGATCTGTCCATGGCCATCCCTTAACGGAAAAGTGGCCAGGGAAGTATTTCATGTTTTCCCCAGCCTTTTAGAGAAATGAGCCAGGGAAAGTGGGACTAGAAGTTGTTCTCTGTAGCCAAGTAGTCTCTCCCGCTCCTTGTGCTCTTTGCATTTATATGACAATTTTCCTACCATTTCTTGTTATTCCTTCAGTTGCTCCCCATAATAGTTACAGAATACCTCTATTTTTAAATTCTGTCTGATAGGTCTAGGTATAGAAACACAGAAAAAATTTGGAAGCTTGGAAGCTTGAAAGACAATAACAAACCTACTGATGGTTTTGTAAATCAGAAAGTACCAAAGGGCAGACAAAGCATTTGGACAAGATAATATCAACATTTTCTTCTGCCATGCTGATAGGCAGATGGGTGGGACAGGGCACTGCCTCATTCCCTAGTGGGTCCAGCGCTGTCTTTTGCCTGTTTCTCTTGTCTGATTTAGCTTAGGCTGCCAAGATGGCACAGCTGCTGGAGAAATGAATTCCACTACTGTAAAGAATGAATATTCAGAGGCGTCTACACCAGTGTTTCTTGAGTTGTTTCATGATTGTACCCCAAAGGACCCTTTTGAGATATTTTTTCCTAATTATTTCCCCTATAAAAATTTACTGGATGGGTATATATTTTTATTAATTATAGGCATATCTACCTTGTACATGAAATGCACATACTGTCTATGATTCTCTTGTGCCCATAGCCCAAATTGATTTTTGTTCCACTGGGGATGATATTGACCCCCCACACACACATACACACTGAGAGTTTGTGGTCTATAATATGAATACTACTTCTCGAGAATGGATTAGTGGAGGAAATTCAGAAAATATCTGAAATAACCCTTGAAGAACGAAAGAGAAAACTTACATAGAGAAAAAGAAGAAGCATTAGGTGTTCCAGGAATATAAGAATAAATCTGGGGCAGAAGAACAGTAGGAAATACTGAGATGAAGATGTGGAGTCACAGGTATAGATAGATGGGTGATAAAGAGATACGAACTTCAAGCATGGTCTCTCTCAGATTGTGCACTCGAGGGCCTTGATACAGGCTCGAAGGGTGAACTGTAACAATAGGGAATTCATTACAGGGAGGTGAGATTACCAAGCTGTGGTGATTTGGGTGATAATGAGCAATTTGACTGGTTTTCCCATCTTTACTTTTACTTCTCAAGACAGCTGCCTCCAAGAGATTCTATCTAAAGGATCTTTACGAGTCCAGTTAAGAACCCTTCTAAATTTCTATTGCAAAGAATAACACAGCTCGTACAGTTAAACAATGACGATACGCACAGAAGCAGTGCTCAGAGACCTAATGGCGTAGTAAAAAATGACGGAGTCAGGAGAAAGGTTGCCTGAATTATCAAACGGCAACCTCTCCCCTGAGCTTCCTACGGCAAGAAAAACACCTAGAAGCTTAGGCATAAATAAAAGTTGCTTTGTGCTTTACATTTTTTCCCAAAATGGTCATAATTAATTTTGCTGACACAAATACACAAGTGGTTAAAGAAGAAAGGCACCATGTTGGTGAGAAGACAAACCCATTTTTGCCTAATACACTGGAGAAATAAGCCCAGAAAAAAAAGCAATCTTTCTAGTCCCTCCAAGGTCAGCAAAACCTCTGGTTAAAAACAAACTAAAAAGCTACTGCACGAATGCAAATACATTAAGGTCACGGTATGTATCTCACTAAACCAATTATTTCAGACAAAAATTACCTAAAAAAAAAGTGAAACTCAAAAAGATCTCTTTCGTGTGCTCTCTGTAGTATTACTTCACTCGTTGTGGAAAAACTCCCATTTTGCAAAACATAGTACACATACAAGAACAATAGGCGCCACACATACACACACACACATGCACGCACACAGAAAGGATAGGATCATTTCAAGAAGTATGCAGCAAAAATAAAAGTAAATTGCTGTGGGGAGGTCAATGAATTACACATTGCAGATAGATCAATTCCTATTGTCTTTTACTCAAAAAGGAAGAAATCTTGGCAGATTTTCCCTACTGATTTTATTGATTCTTTTATTGTTATAAAGAAATCTACTGATTATCCTAATTCTTCAGTCTGGAAATTAAATCTGTATAAGAATGGTGCCATTCAAAGCTCAGTCGCCTCCAGCACCCTCCTTCCTAAATGCACAGGAAAAACCATTACATGAGATCCAATAGCTTTCACCATATGATCAGAGTGCAAGACTTGTAAATATGAGCTCAGGTTAAAATTTCGTAAAAGATGACTACCTGAATCAATTTGGTATCCAATAATGGACACAGATACAGAACATTAAAGGAAAAACTGATGAAAAGTGAATAAAGTCAGTAGCTTAGTTAAAAACAAGGTAGCAATATTATGTCCTAATTTTGATAAATATACTTGGTTATATAGGATGTTACTGTTTTTATGGTTTGGATCTAAAATGTTCCCCCAAAGGCTCATGGTTTCAGAGGTGGAGATTTTAGAGGTAACTCTTTCATGAGGCCTCTAATTTCATTAGAGGCTTATATATTCATAACTTGATGGCATATTGGGAGGTGGTGGGAGTGAGTCATGGGACATGAATTTTGGGACTATATCTTGTCCTCAGTCTCTTCGTTTCTGGTTTGGCTCTCTCTGTCTATGCTTCCTGGTTTCCATGAGATGAGCAGCTTTCCCCTGCCAGGCCCTTCCCTCATGATGTTTCTGCCTCATCGCAGGCCTAAAAGCAACGGAGCCAGCCTAGCATGGATGATACCTCTGAAACTATGAGCCAAAGTAAACCTTTCCTCCTTTAATTTGATTTTCTTAGCTATTTTGTCCCAGCAATGGAAAGCTGACTAACATACTATCACAGTGGAAATGAAAGAAAGGTGTGTGGGAACTCCTGTACTACCCATGGAACTTGTTCAGTAAACTTAGAATTATTACAAGATGAAAAGTTTATTTAAAGAAAGATTTCTCTCCAGTTGACCAGTCTGAGTATACCGTTAGTATTCTCCGGTGAAAACCATGTTTTGCTATCACTCTTCCACATCAGGGATTATTATGGCCTTTTTGAATATAGAAGCATTTAGTAAGTGCTTACTGAATTTGATTCTACAGTACAACAAAGATACTCTCAGCCTAAAGTTGGAAACCTTTGGATCTGGATTATGAGTTGTGAGATCTTGTGTTAGGTATTTATCCCTTTAATACCTCCACCTCTCCACTAAACCCTCTCAAGAAGGAACCTGATCTTGCTCATCTCTGCAGCCTTGATTCCCACTTCCTGCAGAGACAAGGAATAAGTAAAGGCTCAGAGTCAAACTTAGTTTAAGATTCCAAGTCCTCCATGAACTAAGGAGGCAAAATGTTTAACATTCCTCAGGTTCAGTTTCTTCATCTATAAAATTAACTGCTGAGATGATTAAATGGGATGATACTGTACAGCACTCAACAAGCTAGATTAGTATTCTTTCTCTACAGAACAGCACCTTTCACATGGAATTGTATTTACTTTTAATCTTGAAACACTTTTCTAGTACTTATTATGTGTAACACCCTATTCTAAATGTTTCTCAAATAGTAATTTATTTTTGTTATCTTAATGTAATATTAATCTTATAATTATATTAATATTAATCTTAAGATACATAATATCTTAATGTAATCTTAATGTAATATTTGTTATTAACCCATTTGCAGATGAGAAAATGGGGGCATGAAGAAATTAAGTTGTGTGTCAAAATCAAACAGCTAGTAACTGGAAGGACCTGGGATTTGTACACACGCAGTCCAGTTCCACAGTCTGTATTTCTAAAACACAAGGATATAAGGAAACATGGTCTACTAAAGAACTGCATAGAACAAGGTACCACACTTGCCTTGCTCCCTGTGGTCTCCTGAGAGTGCCCAGCACACAGTAGGTGTTCACTCACATGCTGCTGACTGAATGAATGCATAGTAGCCCCACTGCAGCCACCTGCCAATCTGAATAGCTGCCAACCTGTCTCCCAGCATCTTCAACATTACAAGAGAAGACAACTGGCATTCACTAAGTATCTCCTTTGTTTTAATCCCTGTGTCTGAAACATTAGACTCTCATTCAAGTTTAGAACCCGACCTTTAAGGAGCATATGGATATTTGCTCTCTCCTCCTGCAGAAATCAGAGCACACACAGAGCTCTGAATGTCCTTCCCAAAGACACATAACTTACCAGAAGTAAATCCAGGATCAGATCCCTACAATTCCTGCTTCCAAAGCTCAGAATTTCCAGGATACCTGTTGGCCTCCCCAATGAGCTCATTGTTAGGAAGATGTTTTGTTCTAGAAGTGGCTGTTTTTTCACTTGACCCAGGTCTCTGCCATATGCCTTCTCAGAGAGACTTTCTCTGACCTCTCACATAACTGTGTTACATCCACTTGTTATCCTTTTATTCTGCCTTATTCTTTCCTTCATAGCATTCATCATTATTGAGTATCATATCACTTTTCTGTGATGTTACTGCCTCCTAATTGGTTAGCTCTACAAACACAAGGAACATACCTGTCTTGGTGGCCACTGAATCACAGGAACTGTAAGGCTGTCCTCCAATCAGGATGACCGTCAACACCACTGAAGAATTAAATGGAGCCAGTTTTCCTACCTTCTAAATCTTCATGAGCTTAGAAATAGCCCTCTGCTGCTGATCACAAACTGTCACAATTCACCTTTCATTTTCCTATCATGAAACAATTGGCCTTGATTTATTTTTATCACTTTATTTATATATCTCCTGCAAGACTGAAGCATCAATTTTCCTAAGAGTTAATGTTAATAGGATCAATAAACCATGACAAGGATGCATCAAAGTGTCATCTCTTCACCCAGACTCGGGGCAGGCAGTGCTGCCAGGAGACAGCATCTGCTGAAATCTGCCCAGCCCAGTGATTGGAAAGGAAGTACAAATTAGAGAATTAGGAGTGAACCTGAGCATTTTGATGATTCAGATAACACACCAAACATAACACCACAGGGTGTCTGCAAATGAGAGTCACGTTTGAGAACCGCCCTACATACGGTCCATGCTAAAGCTAGAATATGTGAGGGAGGCAGCCAGGGGCAGGGGTCATGTGAAGAATGAGCCCTTTGTTGGAATCCTACTTGGAGTGATTGGGGGTAAATTGGAACAAGACATTTCCCTGGTGGGCTTGTCTTTTACCTGCTTTGGAAGTTTCCCATTTCAATGTGTGCAAAGCAGGCAGCCGAAGGAAGCCAGAGAGTGCACTGCTTAATGGTGAAGCTAAATGGGCTTTGCAGACAGATTTTTTGACCTGTAGACATGTGGTCTCCTTTACTCCCATCTCTAGACTCTGACTCCCTAGGCAAGCAGGCCTGCTGTGATGAAAATACACAGATTGAAAATCCCTCCCACTTCTGACATCTCCAGGGTATCTCCAAACTATATCAAAGCACCACATCTTCAAATCTTCAGGGGAAGGCTGATGGCAGAAGCATACAGGAGCTCTCCTGAGATCACACATCTCTCCCACCCAAGTCGATCATTATTTAGACTCTCACCATGGCTCCAAAGTCAGAAAGTCATAGAAACAGCTGGAGAGATTTTGAGTCTTATGATTCCCCCATTCCACTTCAGACCTACAGGCAAAGAGGTTCAGGGCAGGGATGGCAGTTAGAGAATAAGTACCTATATTTTAAAGTGCTTCCAAGAAATTTTAACAGGACTTTTAAGCTAACATATATTTAAGAGACATTCTTCAAAAATCCCAGTGGTTCTCA
The DNA here is from genome assembly GCA_028451465.1 of Erethizon dorsatum. NCBI lineage: Eukaryota > Metazoa > Chordata > Mammalia > Rodentia > Erethizontidae > Erethizon > Erethizon dorsatum. The sequence goes on from CM051825.1 coordinate 45,853,440, forward strand.
ATTATGAAGTATAAACTTAATTGTGTAAACTTTTGATTGGCTTTTAGATTTGACCAGGAGATTAGAAAAGCACACTTCTAGGTGTGTCTAGATGGCTCATGAAGGTATGACCTTGGGTAATATATAAGATCCCTGGCCGTTTCCTCTCTGGTGGTGTTCTCCTGCCTTGCTTCCCAGGTCCCATGAACTAAGCATTTTTGCTCTGCCGTACCTTCCTCCATGATGTTCCTGATTTGGGGCCAGCTGACCATGGACTGAATCTCCTGAAACCATGAGCCAAATCAAATCTTTCCTTCTTTGTGTTGTGGGTGTCAGGTATTGTGTCCCAGTAACAGGAAAGCCAGTATCAATCATAGCTGCACATCATCTGAATCATTTGTGAAGAATATAGATGCACATGTTCTACTCTAGACCAAGGTTTCTGTTTTGTAGGGGGCTGTCCCTGGTTCCTACCCAATAGATGGCTCCTTCCCTCCCATGGAGCAAAAATTTCTTCAAACATTGCCAATCCCCGATGGGAGACAACATTACCTGCCCTCTTCATCCTGGTGTTGGTGGTGCTAGATCAGCTTATATTTTCAAGCTCATATTAAGTCCAAGTCCTTCTTACATCATCTCCATTACATCCATCCATGACCTCTTAATCCTTGCTCACTCTGGTTGACATGCATATCTTCAGTATTTATATACGTACTGTTTCAGGAAGATACCACGTCTGCATCGTGAGGTGGAGGCCAGCTGTTCTATGTTTATTATATTTCATGTTCATGGCCCAGATTTGTGTTTGCAGTGACTTAAACAAACAGCTCACTAAAGGGAATGGACAGCTGGTAATAAATAACTAATGAGGGCAATAACTTTTTAAAAAGCGTATTAGAAGAATCAAGTACATTTTTCCCTTGTAGAAAATCAGCAAAACAGATTCACTCACTAAATATCCCATCAGTATCCACAATGTGCCAGGCAGTGAGCAATCAGACAAGATAGTTGCCATTATGGAGATTATCTAGAGGGGGAGAGACAAGTATCATGCAAACTAACGTATCGAGTAAGATCATTTCAGATGGCTTTCAGTGCCATGAAGGAAACAAGTGATGTACATTGGAGAATATGGGCAGGGCTACTTTAGAGCACAGTTGAAGTGACATTTGAACCTAAAACTGGTGCTGTCACATACTCCTGGTGACATGAAAATTGGTTCAGTCTGCCAGGAAGGTAATTTGTCATTATATGTCTCTGGTTGTAATATGTTCATTTTATCTAATTGTTTAACATATATAGGGTATCTCTGAAAATATGCCCAAATGATACCACTGCTAGCAAAGAACATCAAAGAAAATTTCAAAATACTGTAAAATATCCCAATACTGGAAAGACAAAGACTTCACAATATTTTAATTAGCAATAATTGTGCCTTGGATAGACCTCATTGGCTACGATACTGTCACTGCACAAAGCTTCACAATATTTTATAAAACTATCCGCTGAATTGTCAGCAAAAGAGAATAATTCAATAAATTCAAAATTCAAACTACTCTAAAACTTTAAGAAGTTTCAAATTTTGGAGCTTTTTGGATTATGGATGCTTGATCTACAAAATAATGGTTCAAATTTCTGGTCACACCCTTCTCTTTCCTTCCTTCCTTCCTTCCCTCCCTCCCTCCCTCCTTCCCTCCCTTCCTCCTTCTCTGCCTTTCTCCTTTCTTTCTTTCTTTCTTTCTTTCTTTCTTTCTTTCTTTCTTTCTTTCTTTCTTTCTTTCTTTCTTTCTTTCTTCCTTCCTTCCTTCCTTCCTTCCTTCCTTCCTTCCTTCCTTCCTTCCTTCCTTCCTTTCTTTTTGCTTTTCAGTACAGGAGATTGCACCCAGGGCCTTCACACTGATTTACATCCCCAGTCCTTTTTATTCTTTATTTTGAGACAGGGTCTCACTAAGTTGCAGTTTGCCCAGGATGGGCCCAAACTTGTGATCTTCCTGCCTTAGCCTTCCAGAGTGCTGGGACTGATTCTTTTTGTGAGGCTTAGCTTAGATCTTACATCTAAGCAGCCTTACCTGACTGCCACAGTCCCAGTAGTAGTTCACTGTTTTCTGCTCATTGCTTCCAAAATATTTTTGCCCTCTTATAAACTGAACTATGTTCCCCAAAATTCACGTGTTGAAGTCCTAACCCCAATAACTCAGAATGTCATTATATTTGATTTAATGGCCTTTAACAAGGTTCTCAAGTTAAAATGAAGTAACTAGGGTGGCCCTTAGTCCAGTTACACTGGTGTCCCCATGAAAGGAGGAAATTCAGACACACACAGAGACACCAAAATGGTCACACACTCGGAGGAAGGACTGTGTAAGAACACAGAGAGGAGCGTCATCTGCGAGCCAAGGAGAGAGGTCTCAGGAGACTCCAGACCTGATGTGGGACTTCTAGCCTGTAGAACCATGAGAAAGTAAATTCTGACTGTTTAAACTACTCAGACTGTGATATTTTATTCTGATAGCCCTAGCAAACTAATATGCCTTCCTACTGTGGTTCCATGGGATTTACAGTTAGCAATGTACTTATTTTTTTGTTCCACGAGTGAACCTGCCTATTGTGTAAGAGTTTGCTTTGTTTACCTTTGTATTTAACTCCAGAGTCTTTTACAGTTTCTTACACATAATGATTCAGTGAATGTTGGCCAAGATAAATTTCCTGAACTTTTTGTCCTTAACCAACGTATTAAACTATTTTGTATACTACAATGAAATACTTGAGGCGGGTTAGTTTTAATTAAAATACAGGTCATGGGCATGGCACTGGCATCAGCTTAGCTCTGGTGAGGGCCCTCTCAGCTGTGTCACACTGTGTGTGGCAAGAGTGTATGTGTGAGGAAGAGATCATACCTCAACATAGGAAGGCAGAGAGCCTAGGATCCCACGCTCTCTCCTGGGGGTGTGACCCCTAATTGACCTAATGACCTCCCACTTAGCCCCACCTCTTAAAGGCCCCACCACCTCCCAATCTGTTCACCTGCCCTAGGGACCAAGCCTATATCACACGAACCTCTAGGGAACACATTTACACTCTATCAAAACCATAACAACCAATCCGTGGACATAGTAGCTGTGGAATTTTTTTTTTTTTTTTTTTTAAAGAGAAGAAAAAACAAAACAAATCAAAAGAAGAACAAATTTTCAAAACAACATAATAGGAGGGTAACAATGGTTAATACATTACGTATTACTATCTTTAAGTTAGTTATTCAGGACACCAGACATTAGCATTCAATTGTCCAAACATTATTGGCGCAAACCTTACTCTTCAATGAACTAAGTAAAAATGGTAGTGTATCTATCTTAACCATCTTATATATATATATATACAATTTTTTTTCCCTTTCCCTTCTTTCTTTTCCCTATTCCAGTCTCTCTTTCCTTTTGACCAGTTTCTTTTTGATTCACCATATCTATTGTACATTTTGGATCTTATTTACTCTTTCAGTTTCTCATACTAGAGAGATAATACGATGCTTACACATGTGCTTCTGGTTTATTTCACTTATGAGTATTTTCTCGAGTTGCATCCATTTACCTATAAAAGTCTCCAGTTTATCCTTCTTTATGGCTGAATAGTACTCCATTGTATAAAAATACCACATCTTTCTTATCCATTCCTCAGTTGATGGGCATTTGGGTTGTTTCCAAGATCTGGCTAAAGCAGAAAAACAAGTCATATTTTTAAAACTTTAGTGAAAAGGAGGAATTTATATCTTAAAAAATAAAAATCAGTTGATAGAGATTTTCTAAAAACCATTTGCATAGTCAGCAGTTATTTTCTTTCTCAAATAAGCACATGAGATGCTTCAAAAACTGCATAGCTATGAAGCCCATTAAAATCTTTGTTTTTAAGTTTCATCCTCTTCCCCATGTCTATAAAAACACCATAGGTGCACTACATTTTCAAAGGAATCATTGGGCAAATAATCTGCTATAATTTCCATATATTGAAAACTCACTTTGGAAAATGTTTTAATATCTGATATAAATCTTTGTATATCACATATAATCTCATATTTTCCAAGAGTGCAGCTCAACTCAAATAATAATGTCTTTCATCTCAAAATTTCTAAAAATTCTCAATCCTCACATTTCAAAGTTTGCTATGAGTCCAAAGCTTCAACATCACCTGACAGTTTATTAGAAATGCAAAATTTCAAGCTCCACCTCAGCCTACTGAATCACAATTTGCTTTTTAATGAGATCTCCAGATGATTTGTGTGCTCATTAAAATTGGAGAAGCACTGCTCTAGAATATGGTTCTCAGGACTAAATGACTTGTTCAGCCTTTCCATCATGAGGATTTGTCTGAAGAGATGAAAAGGTTAGAATTTTCCATGGTTGGAACCAGTGCTATTACAAGATTCTTTATGATTTTTGCTTTGTTTTTAGCCACAAGGGGAAAAAAAAAAAAAGGACAATAGGCAGGATCATTTTAAAGTCAGAAAGCATCTCTAGTTTAGTTTTTTTGGATCTATCTGTAACTCGAAGACAGTGTCCTAGATAGGAGGATGGATGGTGTAAAGAAATCCAGGGTCCATTAAATAAATCACAAAGTCGATAAAGAAATAGGTAAAGGTACAAATAAAGAACGTTGAGAATCCTTCTGAAATGACTTAATGCCAACCCAGACATGATAATTTTAAAACAATAGGAAATTCCTCTGTTTCAGGGGCAACAATGAAAGGTGATAGCTAGAAGCTATTTTTCTTTACTGTGGGATTAGTCAAATGCCTTTTTAAAGGGTTTTGTACTCTATTAGTAATTATAAATATTCAAATGGATATGAGCAAACAACTCTATGATATGTAAAGAACAAAATATTGACTTTTGCTTTTCCCCTACCTCTACACACTGATTTCACAGAAGAATTCAATGGTATTTATGGCTCATGAGCAAACTTAATGGTAAAAATGTTCTGTGGATATAAAAACATTTCTTCCCAGGGGCTCACACTGCTTTCTAGACATTATCTCATTAATTGCTCTCTTAAATCTTTCTCATTGATTTTTACATTTTCTAAACCAACTAGTTCACTATTTTTTGCATATGAAGGAAAGAGTTTACTTCAATTGGAATTTAAGATCTTAAGCATCTTTCAAAATGGAGATGTTATAGCTCAACTGACAAGAAGTTACCAAAGGGGCTTAAAAACAAACAAACAAAAAGCTCCAAAGTGACGGTACAAGGTTATTTATTTAATCACTAGGCAAAATTCCAAGGATGCCTTAGAAAATTGTACAAGGAATGTAAATACTTGATTAATGTACCTCGGTTATATCAAACAGGCAAGATGTGTCTGAAGATCAGAGATGTGCCAGAATCTCAATTTTGAAAGGGAAAACATAGCATAGCATACATCATTCAACAAACCACCTGAAAAAAAATATATTGCAATTGTCACTAGTGACTAGTAGGGATTTGCCAAGAACCAGGGCATTCCAAACCAGCCACATTTCTGATTTTGACAAAATTATCAGTTTGGTAAAATAAGGGAATTCATGGCTACAAAATTTAATTAATAATGATAGAATTTTTTTGTTGAGTACTTCCCATGTGCCAGAAACTGTGGTGAACACTTTATAAACACCTCATTTAACAATCCTCTGAAAGATATGAGAAAGTATAATTACTGCCATTTCACATATTAAGGAAAACAGCTAGTTCAAGGTCACAAGGTTTCTCCCAAAGATTATGTTTTTGTGCATCACATGGTACACTTTTGAGCAAATAGGATTTGTCGAAAGAGCATTATCTGAGCAATCTAAACTTTGTCCACAATGTACACATGCCCACAATGTCTGGTTTATAATGCCTGCTTGCTGTTGTCTCCCTCTCCATATCAGGGACCTTTCTTCCCCTTGATTTCCCCTGCCAGCCCAACACTTGCCCTCAGAGGCATCAAATCACTATGGCAAAGACAACTGGCAGAAATGGGAGAGCAAGAGTGTGCACTAGTTCCTCAGGCTCTCGATAAACCCTCAACTCAGGAGGTACAGTTAAACTCCTAGATATCAGAGAGGGGTTGGTTCCAGACATCCCCACCTGGAGATAACAAAATCTGTGGGTACTCAAGTCCATTCCATGAAATGGTACAGTATTTGCATACAACCTTTATACATCCTCTTGCACACTTTAAATCATCTTAAGATTTTTTTTTTTTTTTTTTGGTGGTACTGGAGATTGAACCCAAGACCTTTGCCCTGAGTTATATCCTCAGCACTTTTTAAGTTGTTTTTTTTTTTTTTTTGAGACAGGGTCTTCCTAAGTTGTCCAGCCTGGGTTCTAACTTACGATCCTCTTGCTTCAGTCTCCCAGAATGCTGGGATTATAAGCATTAATAATGCATCCAGCTATTTATTATCATACTTAATACAGTATAAATACTATATAAGTAATCGTTATATTGTACACGTTCAGTACATACATTTTTTTTCAAATGTTTCAACCCATCGTTGGTGGAATTCACAGAGGTAGAACCTAAAGCTACAGAAGGGCTAGATGTACATTACACACAGTCACAGAGCCCTCCGACTCTCTGTGAATCTACGCAAATAATTCTGGTTTTCATCTTTCTCAAATTCTTCAAACTTCTCTAATAATCATAATCTGGATGTTGTTTGTTAAAAATATCAACTTTTGGGTCTCACTTCATAGCCAGTACATTTCAGACTGTGTGGGGAAAGCTTGGAAAGTTGTTAGTGGCAAGATGGATAATAAAGTGACTACTTCTTTTTATATTTTAAAATGTTTTATAAAGCGGTATTTTAAAGATATTTTAAAATACACAACATAGTCATTGAAAGAACAAGGTGGTTGGAAAGGTGGCCCAAGGAAGAGTGTCAGAGTGGGGTATTCAATGACGTGATGGCACTCCCTAGCTTCTGGTCTACGACAAGTTGCTAAACTGCTAGGTGTCCATTTCTATTATCTACAGTCCTATTTGATGGGGTCATTTTGAGCATTAAATAAGTTAGATCATGTAAAACACCTTGAATGTTTCCTGACATAGAGTGAGTGCTATACGTCACTGTTCCTAGTATCTCTAGGTGCAGAGATGAAAATTTTACCAAAAAAAGTGTTAGGTGAAATGAAATTGAAGAATAATTTGTATGGTGTTATCATTCTCATATATTAAAAACTGTATTTATTTGAATAAATACAGAAACTGCCAGGAAAGAGTTACCTCTCTTTATGGTACCTATTAGAAGAGGAGGGAGGGCGAGGAGCCAGGAGAGGCGTGTGAAGAAAGCTTTTATTTTTTACTATATGCTTCTTCCTATATTATTTCACTTTTTACAGTGACTATATTTTTATATACTTATTTTATAATTTAAAAATGAAAATTTTATTTTTTAATGTTGAGGGAACAGCACACAGGTGGCCCTGATAATGTACCGCCTCTCCCGGCTAGGAAACAATGAGATAATACGTGAAAAGGCCCAGAGCACCACCTGCCAGGCTACCTCTGCCCAGCAAATGCACATGCTCAGGGTTTCTCCTGATCTTCAAAGGCACAGAACACACAAACCCAAATCATTTTTCAGCTGGGTCACTGAGTAGTTCTGATATTAGTCTCTTGAGAGGAGAATGCCAAATCCCTAAGTTTTTGTTGTTGCTGTTTTGTTTTTTGTTTTGCTTTTCATATTCCAGTGGCTGACACTTGTGCTTGTCACTGCTAGGAGGGAGGCCCTTTCACTCCTCAATTTTCATGTTGACTCAGGACAGGGAATCCAATGCTATTTCTTTACTTACAGATTGGAAGGTACAGATTGATGGGCAACAGATATCAGCCATTTGTGGGGAACTGTGCAATCATAGTTCTGAGACCTCATGGCAATCATACCACTTATGGCCTCCCACAGGTAGTGCAAATGAAGTGCAGAAGCCACATAATAAAAATAAATATGCAATCACAGCTAACATTCAAGTGGTTGCTATGTTTCAGACACACAGTAACTGGCAACTGTACTATCACACCCGTTTTGTAGACTAAGGTCAGGAGATTAAAAAAAAAAGAGTAAGTAGCAACCACAATGAGGAATCACTTCATGCCTATTAGGATGACTACCACCAAAACCCAGAAAATAACAAGTGCTTGCAAGGATATGGAGAATTTGTAACATCTGCATGCTGTTTGGTGGGAATGTAAGATGGTGAAAAATGCTATGGTGCTTCCTTGAAAAATTAAAAATGGGTTTATCATACTTCTAGGTCTTCCGCTTCTGGATATATACCAAAAAAGAACTAAAAGCAGCAACTCAAAGAGGTATTTGTACACCCATGTTCACAGTAGTGTTACTCCTAATCATCAAAAAGGTAGAAAAAACCCAAAAGTACACTGATGACAACTGGGTATACAAAATGTGGTATATGTACAATATATTATTTACTCTTTACAAGGAAGGAAATTATGGTACATAATACAACAGTTACAAAAATACAAACATTTTATGGTTCCACTTAAATGAGGCATATAGAATTTGTTGAATTCATAGAAAGTGGAATGATGGTGACTAGGGACTGGAAAAAGGAGAGAAATGATGTTTAAATTTTGAAAAATTTGATGTATAAAGTTTTAATTTTGCATGATGAAATTTTAGGAGATTGGCTACACAACAGTGTAAATAGACAACACTATTAAATTGCATACTTCAAAATGGTAAAATTATGAATTTTATGTTACGTGTATTTTTACCAATAGAGAACATAGAATGAAAAAGGGTAGAAAATCTGAAAAATAGTTCTTTTTTTTTTTTTTTTGTTTTTTTTGTTTTTTTTGTTTTTTTTGTGGGTACCGGGGGGTCGACCTCAGGACCTTGCGTGCCAACAGGCACCCATGCCGCTGAGCGATATCACCGGCCCCTTTTTCGTATGTGGGATCCGGGAGTCGAACTCGGGCCCTCGCGCTTGCAAGGCAGGCGCTTACGCCACTGAGCCATCTCACCGGCCCTGAAAAATAGTTCTTGTTGGTCTCTATCACTGTTAATGTAGTATAATGGAAGGATAAAAAGACAAAGGATATTCATATTGTCTATCACTTATGTGCTTTGAGTACATCTTTGTATAGTATGCTGACACTCAACCTTCTTGTCTGTTAAAGGGATAATACCCATTTTGCCCACCTCATAGACTGCAGTGAGGATCCAAACAGCTGGAAATGTTTTAAGACTTAAAATTTTGAGTTTAATTCATCCACTTAAATTGCTTTTTTTTTTTCACAATTTATATTCTACTGTTTCTTTAGTCTTGATTTCAGTTTATAGGGCTCTCTCAAATCTGTGGATTCCACTGCCTATATTTGGATGTCTCATGGGGACCCCAAATTAGAAATGTTACAAACTGGATTAATTATTCTCCCCTCACCTATTTCTGTTTTGTTGAAGTGTCATTCTCCGCTGAGTTGGATTTCTTTCTTCTGAATGATACCCATATCTTGGAAAATGTAAAATTCCACCCATTCTCCTATTGTTCTTTGCACTTCAGCTTTCCTCCACTTAAAACGTTCTTGCAGTCCTTTCCCAGCCACCTCCTCTTCACCCTGCCTTGCTCAGTGCACACCCACATCTCCGGAAAGTCTTCAGTGGTGCCTGCAAACCTTCACCAGCATGCCACCAATGTGCTTTTATTACTACTTCAGTGTACTTCTGCTCACAGCCCTCACAGCAACTGGGAATTCCCCGCTGGTTAGAACTCCTCAAGGGCTAGAAAGCCCACTGAAGGTGATATGAATTATGTCCATTTGGGAGACAGACAATGAGAAGTCGAAAAAGGATTTCTCAAGCAGAAAAATGCAGTGATGGTCATGATTAGGGCTGGGGTAGGCAGTATTGCTGAGAGGAGTACTGCACCCTGGAGGGACCATCAGCAAGAATTTTTCTGTATGGTGCTATGTAAGACAGGACTTCATAGTGGAGAAGGAACAGTCATGCCTTGAGCAGACAGAGGAGTGTCCAGGCAGGAGGAATCACTTATTGTGGAGATCTCAAGGCAGGAAAACATGTGAGGGGTTTGGAGAAGGTAAAGGGATCCACAGTGGTTACTCCCTAGGGAAAGGGTTGAGTAAACTGGGGACAGATAACTGGGCAGGGGCTGCACAAAGTGCACCTTAGCTGTAGTCTACTGAGCAGTGGAGGTTGGGGGAGGGTTTTTAAGAAAATAATGGACACAATTCAATCTAACTTTTAATAAAAATAATCCTGACCAAGACCTTACTCTGAAAAGCATCAATTAAAGTGAAATATTCAAGAATGTATCTTGTTTTTCCACATAAACTATATTTCAGTATAACCAAAAAGCTCTACTTGATGAAAAAAAGACATTTAAAGAAGAATTTCAATGATCAAATATAGATAAAGTAGTACAATTATTTTCAAAAATCACTTAATAACTCCCAAATAAGATAACTCTTTCAGTTAACGATCATCAATTAAAAGATCTTCTAAATGAAAGGGTGAGTAGGACCTTTTCCATGTAGAATAACAAGAAAGGCACTACCTACTTTCACTAAGCAATCATAGTAACAAAGATTTGAGGAAGTATGAAGTCCTATGAAAAGTACTTATGAAGTATTTTTGCCCAAAAATACCTGAACTTGAAATTATTCAGATATTGAGAGTTAATTTCCAGTGTATACAGAATATAGGAGGTAAATAGAAAAGTAAAGAACTGCCATGTAAAAGCCAACAGACAAATCTAGAAATCCAGGTGATTTTATAGGTCATTTGAACCAGCTTCTTAAACTAGTCATTAGTATGAAAAAAGAAAAGAACAACGAAGCAACTACTCAACATATAGAGGCTTAAGAAATATAAAAATATTTTACAGACCTTGTTTCATTCTTCACATAAACCAATGGTAAAAAGACATTTTTGAAACAAGTGAAAAATTTTCAGTGTGGACTATGTATTACATGATACCATGCACAACAATGATATTTTGTTAAAAAGTTCATACTTTTAGATATGCATAATAAACTATATAGATGTAGAATGATGGTATCTGGGTTGGTTGGTTTGTTTTGAGGTGCTAGGGATTGAACCCAGGGCCTTCACACTGAGCTATATTTCCAGTCCTTTCTTAATCTTTATTTTGAGACAGGGTCTTGGTAAGTCACTAAGTTGCCCAGGCTGGGCTCGACCTTGCGATTCTCTCACTCACATGCTGAGATTATAGATGTTCACCACCAGTCCTGTTATATGTTTTCGAGACAGGCTCTAGCTATGTCATCCAGGCTGGCCTTGAACTCTGTCTCTGCCACCCAACTGCTGGGATTACAGGTGACAGACACCATAACTGGCTTGGGATTTACATTAAAATAGTCCAAATGTTGGGGTAGGGGAGGCAGAAGCCCGAAATGAGCATGTCAAAATCTCAATAATTTTGGGATTTAAAAAGATTACATAGCAAACGTGACAGAAGGAGTTGTAAGGGTACCAGACTATAAGTAGAAAAACCACTTCTGTGGTCTATATGGGAAAGGATATAACTTGGGCTGAGGGGAGCAGCACACAGCAGGTCCTCAGTAAACATTTTTTTAAATGAAGCAATGACAACAATTCAAGTTTTAAATGATCACATACTTTTAAAAAATGTAAAAGGGTAGAATGTGTTCCTTTTGAAAGTCACAATAATTTCAACTCAAAATTTAATAGGAAAGGGGTTCTAGACTCAAGAACGGATAGAGCCTAGAAGTCTTCTGGTCATACTTTGCCCAGAGAATTTTCTCCTATCAGCCTGTCATAGTACCTGGAATCTCAACATTAGAGGTAGTTGGATCTTTTGACAAATGTTGTGGCTGAGAGTTCTTGGTTTATAATGACTAGAGTGATTGTTTTCTCATAGTATTATAGAGAGCCCTTCCTGGTCCTCGTCGCTGTCCAGGAAGTTTATACTTGTAATCCCATGGAAAAGTTATTAGAATTGTAGCGAGTTAATTTCAATCTAATACTTCCAGTGCAACTCACGGTGAGAATAAAGACACTAAGGCATATTTATAGTTGTGGGGAGCCATGGGGGTCCTAAATCCAGCCAGGGTGGTGGTTACTGGAACAAAGGCCATGACCCAGGGCCAAACCTGGGTTTTATTAATTCTCAACGAGGGGAGTGGCTGTGAGAGTGGTGGGAAGTACTTGAGTACAATGAGCTGGGCTAAGTAGGTGGCCTGAAATCACCTCTGCATATTGCATATTGAAAGATATGCAGAAGGAGTAATCTGCATAACACAATTTGAGGTAGTATCTAATGTTTTGGGGTCAGTGCTTCAGCTCTGATGTGTAATCTTCTATGCCCTGGGAAGTCATAGCCTCTTATCTTGAGGCTGGATCCCAGCTGACAGCGTGGAGCAGGCTCTCCATCCCACCAGGCTCACACATGTTTTTGGGAGCTGTGGGGATGGGGTAACACTGACCTGATACCTTGCTTCAAAGACTACACATCAGTACCTCGGCTGGACTGATTTGCATTGCTTAAAGCCAATTGAAGGGATAAGGAAAAGTCTTAGCCAGCTCTGTACATATCAATACATGGAAATAGGGCCAGATTTAGCTAAAATGGAGATAATTGTTCTTCTTTCAAGGAGAGCCGTACAAGTGGTCATCCACATAGTATCAAATGTGAGCAAGGTCAACTATTTAAGGCAATGACCCTACTTTTACATGATGTCCCTGGCAAGGCATTCTCGCTGAGGTACACAAGAGTGAAATTACTCCAGTGTGTGGCAGGGAAGTGTATCTAAGTCCCTTACACAGAGCTTCAACATTATTTACCTCAGCTCTGTTATTTGACTATAATTAAGATTTAATATACTGGGTTTGTCCTTTGTCTACTTCATTCAGTGGAGAATTCAACAGAGTTTTCTCAGCCTTGTTTGGCCAAACCCTTATTTAATGGTAACCATGTTGTGAACTAAATCCAAGAGCCCTGGCTGGACCGTGAGCCTGGAAAGCCACTGCCTCTCCTTCCCAGCAGGACCCCACATGGCCCCAGACCCATTTATACAAAAGCACATTTGGCTACGTTCCTAGAGGTTGGATTTGAAAGTTTGACTCCATTGAGTTGTTGATTCTGGGAAAGGTCTCCCTCTTTGAATATTGCTGAATTTAAAAACTAGTTAGAGACCGAGTGGTAGAGTTAGAAAAATGCTATATGAAAATCCTCAAATGAGATAGTAGATACAGATAGCAATCTTCACTGGACAGATCTACTAAATGAAAACTACTAGATAAAACTGCTAGATACCTGTGAGTCAGAATGCAGAAACTGTGAACGGAACATGATGGCAGCTTGAGCAACTGCTTGGGGTGCACCGAGACCTCAGGAAGTGGGGGACAGAATGGTCATCTGAGTCTTGTGAATCTAATGATGAAAGATGAATATTTATGTTTAATGACATTAGCTACAAACATGCTGACCTGGCAATGGCATCCCTTAAGAATTCATTCTTACTAAGTAAAGGCAGAAAAAGTCTAAGTATCCACAATAGGGGATCCGCCTCAAAATGACACTCAATCCATATTACAGAACATACTGCTTTAAATAATGTCCATCACATATTTAGATGCAAATTTGGGTAAACCAGAAGCACACATACTCAAACTCTAATTTTATTTAAAATGGCCCTTTTCACATGGAAAAATACAAAAGAGTTACACTAAAAGGCAATAGGTATCACCAGATATTTTCGTGTGTTCATGTGTCTTTGCTTATTTGAGTTTCTAATTTTCTAAAACGCAATCCTTACATATTTTAGAAAAGGTATGCACTTGCCTACTATAGCAAATCTTTACATTTTAAGAAGAAATAGTAGATTGGAAGGGGCAACAGAAAAGCCATGCTTTGGGAATTCAAGAAAGGAAAAAATAGGTTGAAATTCCAAGTCTTTATTTGAAGCATCAGGACATAGATAAGTTTTCCTAAATTGGTTTCTTACAGCACATTGTTCTATAGAGGTTAACAAATGGATTTGGAGGAGAGGGAAAGGAGTTTGTCTGTGCTAAAATAATATTGAAAAACCTGAGAAAAGTGTTAAAAATGGGTTTCTTCATTGCAGAATTTTCTGCAACCTGAATATATTAATGTTTATAATCAGTTTCAAGGAAAGAAATAGTTTTCTATTATAAAAACCCTCTTCCTCAACTAATAATAACTCACTAGGACATAGTTTGAGAATCCCAACACAATGGAAAGATGTCTGGGACAGAAAAAAAGTGAGAGCTGTACTCTATTTTGGTGTCATCTAATCATGCTAAGCAGCAATTTCCATTAGCTTCCGCTTCATCATTTGTAAAGTGAGTGCAATATAACCCAACTTTATATTTAAAGAAAGCAGATAACAACTTCAGTTTGTGTAAGGCTTTTCAACTTTTGAAGCAACTTTTCTGCCTATGCTATCTTACGAGATGCTTCAAATGAAAGGTTCCTGAAAGTGCTTTGGAAGCCTGAAGTATAAAATACAAAGTAAAAAATAAGGTTTAATAACAGTGCCAACTCTAATGATATGTTAACCTCTAACTCAGGGTCAGAATATTTTTCTGTAAAGAGCCAGATAATCAATATTTTTAGGCTTGCAGCCATGACATGTGGTTCCTAACTAATCAACTCTGCCACAGTAGCATCCAGGCAGTGGTATATGGTACATAAAGCAATGAATGGGGCTGTTTTACACCAGCTATGTTTTATTTACAAAAAATATGCAGTGTGATAGACTTAGCCCCTGCACCAAAGTTTGTCCCCTTAGAGTAGACATCAAGAACCTGTGTTTGACATGGGATTCATGAGATCTGTATTCTTTTCATGTTGAGAGAGCGAGCGAATGAGTGAGAGTGAGATCAAGAGAGAGAGCACGAGAGAGACAGAGAGAGAGATTTCATAATTGAGTCCCTTTCATTAACTGGGGCATAAAAGTACATCTGTCCTGTCATTCCTTCCAGAAGAAAATGGGGGGAGAGAGCCCTAAATGGTGACTTGGAACAAAGGGACATGTGCACTAACTTAGGTTGAATGAAATCAAATTAATGCTGTTTTCTAATTAAAATTAAGAATGATTGAAAATTTATGCTGGTGATTTAGAGGAGGACAGATCCCTTTAAATGTGTTTATCTTCAACATCATAACTTATCAGATGTGAAGTAAAAGATACATAAAATTTGTTTCAATTAAAATAATCTGGAGGAAAAAAATGTAGTTTTATCAAAGCTCTTTAGTCTATGTCAATGGATCCCAATATTTTTAACTGTTGGACTGAATTAACTAATATTGGCTATTTAACCAAATTGCTCAAAAATGTTAAATCACTTGAGGCTTTCTAGCTTCAACATGTTAAATGTTTTAACCTTACAAAAAATGGAGGGCAGCTTCATAGCTTTTAAATGTATACTTTCAAATTTGAATTCTGTCTCTAGCATTGCTTTTCCATAGATTAGACTTGATTTTTGTGTTTTTGCAATAAAGCAGGTTGATTCACAGTATGCTTAGATTATAGTTTGCTCATTCCAAAACCCATGTGGAGGTTTAATTCCTCAGTGCATCACTGTTGGAAAGTGTGGCCTAGTGGAAGGGTTTGGGTCGTGAATGAATTGATGGTTTCTAGCAGTCGTGAATTCTTGTCTTCATAACTGGATTAATTACTACAAGAATGAGTTGTTATGAAATGAGGCTGCTTTCACCCCTTGCACATTGGCTGTTAGCACACACCTGCTTGCCTTTCCACTTTCCACTGGTTAAATCTAGAACATACCCCGAAAGATTCATACGTTCCGAGGCTGGGCTTTGGGTGGATGACTGGATAAAGTGGGCATATATGCATCAGTGGATTAATCCACTGAAAAGTTCAGAGCTAAATATGCTGTTAAGAGGTGGCGTCTGGTCAAAGAGGTGGATCACTGGGGTCATGACCCAGAAGGGTGTATTTCCCTCCCTGCCTCTTCCCTTGGTTGTCTGCTTTTGGTCACCATGACATGAATAGCTTTTTGTCTGCTATGTCCCTCTGCCATCCTGTTTTTGCCTTGGAGCCAGCCAAATACAGACTGAAACTGTGAGCCAAAATAAACCTCTGCTCTTTTAAATTGTGGGTGTTCTGTATTTTGTCCCACAGATGGGAAAGCAACTAATACATCCACCATGAGGCTTTCACCATAAGCTTGCCAGACGCTGTTGCTATGGTCTTGGACTTTCTGGCTTCCAGAACCATCAGCTCAAATGAGCCTCTTTAGAAATTACTTAGCCTCAGGTATTCGGGACAAAGCAACAGGACATGAACTAGGACCACACAGTTGGTTGAAATTCCAGATTTTGGTGGAGACAAATTAAATAACCATTTTACATCTACTAGTGCATAACTTTGAGCATATCTGACAAAAACAGAGTTGCAATGATAATTCTATTTCATTAATATGAATAAACTCATTGATATAATTTAATTTTAAGGACTCCAGCATTCTTCTGGCTATAGTTAGCCAAACGAATGAGCTTGATTGCCTATTCTACAGTGGCCCACCACACATAGGTAGTAGCCCTTTCAACATCTTTACCTATCTCCTTACACGAGGTTCTGTGATGCAGCCTGTAACTGTTTTACAGAGATTCCATCTTGTCTGACTCTGCCTCGCTTTCTCTCCTTTGTTTCTACAAATCCTAAACATCCTTCCATTTCAACTCAAATCCTCCCCCTAAGAAATCCTCCCCCTAAGAAATCTTCTTTGACCCTGGCCCAAAGTGATTATTCCTTCTGATCAATTCCTAAAGAATTTATTCTCATATTGTTACTTGCCACTTAACAGATGAAACTTTTGGTTGTTAATGATATCGTCTCATCACTAAATTTCTAGAAGGCAGGGGCAATCCTTTAAAGCTCACTTTCTCACTTGTTGGAAAGACAGCTGGTTGGATGAACAAACTATCTATCTCAGCTAGACTTCCAGAAGCTTGATGGCAAGAACTGTGACCAACAAGAAAAATTTAGTTTTATACTTTTAAATGATAGTTCTCTTTCATAATTTTAAATTCTAAAAAATGAACTTGATACATATATACAGAATGTCAAGAAACAGAGAATTCTAAGTGAAATCTAAGGTTTAAAAAATCTATAGATTAAAAAACCAGTAGTATAGAACAAGAATTTTATAAATAATAACTAATCCAACATTCTGTTTACAGAGTATCAGAACATTTCCAGCTGAAAATAATTAAAGAAATTATACTATACAAAGTTTTGTGACCTTAATTATTACAATTTAAAAAGGAGTTCAGATGTACAAATGAAAAATAACTGGAGTAGGTCCTAGTAATTCAGACAAGAAAAATTGGTAGTAAAGAGAAATTATGAACACTGAGAGTGAAACAGCAGGGGGAAGAGAGCAAAGTGTGACATGGCAAATGGTTCCCAATAAACAATAACCACACTGTTTTTCTAGTTTATTTTTTCCCTCCTCAGTGTCATCTGGATGAATTGGCCAGGAGGAAAACTGTATTTGTAAATATAAAGTTGTGATACAAGATTTTTCTTTTCCAAACAATTATTTTCCAAAACGGGTTAACCAGAAGAACACAACTCCTAGATTTCATCTAATTTTAGAAGCAATTGGAAAATTTTTGAGTCTATTTCTTATTCCTTATCAAAATGGAAAAAAAAAACCAAAATGGATTAAGGAATTGGAAAATAATAAATTTCCCCTCACACTGAAATCACCTGCCACTTACTGATTTTGCTTTTTGCTGAACCTTTCAAAGGACCGTACAACATCACGGCACCTTCTTTGCCTCAGATATTTCCTCTAACTATACCCCACTATAGATTCATTCTTTCACAAAGCATCCTCCTGGGCTGCACAAATATATACATAAAAATAAAGGCAGACAATCACAACATGAACACAAATGTAAGGTCTGTGATTACATACATAATGTAGGCAATATTGCCATAAATTGACACACCTGCTTTGCTGCTCTGCAGCTATATGATAAATATACAAAACAGATGCCCTTGATTCTAAAAAGAAAAATCAAAATTACAACATTCTGTGGAGATAATATTGACGAGGGTGAGAAGTAGATAGGGTGAGAAGTCCCTAAAAATTTCATCCTTCCCACACTAACTGACATGCAGGTGGCCCAAAAGCAACTGGAAGCCACTTAATTTACAAGCAGATGGTGAGGTCTACTTTGGTACATATTTCTCCACCTTAATGTCCTTTCTCTCAAAGAACTAAAATGGGAGAAAGGTGCAGGATAGAAGGATACAGGAGAAGTTACAGGAGAAGGATATTGCAGAGGGCAGGTGAAGGGCAGGCTGATGTAGTAATAATTAATAATTTAATAATTTAAACATGTTCTCTGAAGCCGAGCGCCTGACAAGCTGCTGTGCTCTGTCAGCGTGGAGGCAGGTGCGAGCCAAGGAAGACATTCTGTGAAGTCGACAGAGTACCTCTGGGAGAATTCCGATCAAAGGAATGATTAAGAGGGTCAAACTTTTAAAAATCACCCGATCCAGACATTTTTGTGGGAGGATACGTTACCAATTAAATATGTAATTGCATAGCTGAGTAGAAATGGCAGTTC
This sequence comes from Erethizon dorsatum, assembly GCA_028451465.1. Taxonomy (NCBI): domain Eukaryota; kingdom Metazoa; phylum Chordata; class Mammalia; order Rodentia; family Erethizontidae; genus Erethizon; species Erethizon dorsatum. The sequence continues at coordinate 45,872,024 of CM051825.1, forward strand.
TCGCTTAACCTTCTAAACTCGGCTTTCAGGCAGGTTTCAATCACAGGATGTCACTAAATATAAGTGCCACGTAGGTGTCATGAATGCGTCACTCCACATCCGCATCCCATCCAACAGTGGAAACAGGCTTAGTACAGAGTATGTGCTTTACTCAGATACTCGTGTATACATTCACATAGTACATTCAGAAATAAACCGTAAAAATGGAAGGAAAATTAGAATGAACATCATTTGATCTAATTCTCTACATTTTACACAATAGGAAATAGTAGTCTAGAAAATAAAACACACACACACACATTTGAGCGATAGCAAACATACGGATAGAAGAAAACAGAAAATTTGAAATCAGGTGTCCAACACCCAGATTCATGTTTCTTATTTCTTTATACTTCATGACAATTTGAAAATGTCTTTCTGTATAAGCAAATGCCTAAATTCCCAGACAAATACTTCCCTTTAATTCTATTCAGCAGAGTTTGGTTTCCTATCACATCCTAAATTTCCAAAACTAAGGTCAGATGGTGAGGACACCATCTCTGCAGATTCATAGAGCTCAGAGCCTAGGCTTGAATTCCAAGTCTTACCTCTGCTACTTTAACCGCCTGATCTTGTCTGAACCACTTAAATATCAGCACACTTGAAGCACTGAGAAAAATATTAAACTCTATTATCATTAGCATCACTATTTTTGGTTTTCACTTATGAGTTTTATATTTTATTATATTTACACATTTATTCAGTCCCTATTTTATACCCTGCCCTGGAGGCAGTAGGGAAGGCAGATAGTATCTAGATACGTAATTTAAAAATTACCAAGTGAGAGTAGGTTTTACAGCCCAGTGAGGGTTCAAAGGAGGTAGTGTCCCTAAGGGCCAGGATCTGTAGCACGAAGGATTCCCGGGAAGGGAACAAACAGTAAATGTGGATGATGAGTCAGGATGGTCAGGCATGTGGAGGGCTGGGACCTAAGAGTACCGTGCCACACTGGCGGAAGGAACATAAGAGACACATCTTGCTTGTGGGGAGCTGCACCCTGTTCACACTGACCATAAGAGGTCTCAGGAGAAGACGGGACAAGGATGAAAGCAGGTAAAACAGGAAGGACTAGACGGTGTAAGACCTCACTTGTCATACCACAAAATTTGACCTTTGTCCTTTTTTAGTGGTCAGCATGAAGCCATTCACTAGATTCATCAAAGATTGGCATGATCCAAGAGAGCTCCTTCTGGAGGCCAGGAAGGAGTGAAGGCAGGGCCACCCAGACAAACAAAAAATCTAGCCAGGTATCTTGCTAAGATCTGCCTTTCCAACAAGATAAGTGCCTTGAGGTCTGGGCCTATGTCATATTCAGTAATCAACAAATATCTGGCATAATGTAGGTGCTCACTGAATAGTTTATTAATGATGAGCACAGTGTATTTTGGGTAACTCTAGTTATATTTCATATATATATGAATGTATTTCTCTCTCTCTCTTTTTTTTTTTTGTGGGTACCGGAGATCGACCTCAGGACCTCGTGTGCCAGCAGGCGCCGGTGCCGCTGAGCGATATCACCGGCCCTTTTTTCGTACGTGGGTTCTGGGAGTCGAACTCTGGCCCTCGTGCTTGCCAGGCAGGTGCTTACGCCGCTGAGCCATCTCACCGGCCCGCTGAATGTATTTCTTAAGTGGGTCACTGATGTTGATGTTTTCAATACCCTCATTTTAAATATAAATTAGACTTTTAATTATTTCAAGGGAAAGAATAAGAGCCAAAGTGAAATAAAAAAAAGGTATTTGTTTTTCTAATGAAGCATGGCTGTTAGTAACAGTCCTTTAAATGTGATGCAAGGAAAAGAGACACCAAATTCCTTCCTGCAAGGAAAGAAGCAACTAGTTTTCCTTAGAAAACAAAGTCTGGTAGCTCATTAACCGGGTGAGACCGTCAGAATCTGAGCAATCCTTGCTCTTGTCCATCTAGCCACCATGATGGTCCAAGGTTTCCTGCACTAATCCCTGTGCTGGCTGATCAGAGTGACTGTGGCATCAAAGCTGCTCAAGAACAGGTGTGGCAACCTTGAACTACAGGGTCTTTAAGTCAGAGCCCAGCTCGCACCTAAAAAGAGCTAAATTTCTGGGATGGGAACATAATACGAACACAAATTTCTCTTTCCTAAAGGCTCACTAGGTCCAAGGCACTGTGCTTAATGTTACACGGACATTATCTCCTGTAAGCTTCCAGAACCTCCTAAGTGATAGGAACCATTATCATCTCCAGGTTACATGAGAGGCTCAGAGAAGTTAAGTAATTTTCCCTAGGTCACATAGCTAGGAAGTGGCATAATTAAAATCTGCCCTCAAAGCCTTTCCACCTTAACTGATTCTACACTGGTCTTAGTAAATGATAATGATGCCCTCGTTTTGACAGCACTTGGCAGCTCGCTTTGAACCTCAATTGTTTTTCTTCAATCCAGAACTAACCTTGTGAGATAAGCAAAGCATGGGTTATGGTCACTCTGCGACATGCTAAAGGACATGTGTTAGACAATATAACATAATTTTGTAGCAAATGAAGGGCTAGTGTTATGGTTTGGATGTTGTTTGCCCCCCAAATTTCATGTTTTGGGAGACTGTTCCCCAGGATCATGGTCTGCGGAGGCAGTGTGCTGCTTCCAGGGAGTTTCTCAGGTAAATTAAGGCTATGTTCTCCATAGGAATGATTTTTCTTGTAGGCCCCCGGTTAGTTCTCAGGAGAGGATCTTATAAAAAGCTGAACTTTCCCTTCACCAGCCTCTCTGCTTCCTCCCTCCCCATGGATTCTTCTTCCTGTGTGCATCCTACTGACCCCCAGGAGGCCCTCCCTAGAGTCCAGTTGAAGCTGAGGCCCTGCCCCTAAATCTCCACAACCATGAGCTACATCGGCCCCTTTTCCTCATATAGTCTACCTCAGGTATTTCATTACCATGATGAAAGACTGGAGAATATAGCTAACAAACGAAAGAAATTGTGTTCAAATTACAGTTTTGTTACTTCCTAGCTATAGGACCCTAAAAATTGCTCAGCCTCTTCTGAGCCTCAGTTTCTCCACTTATAAAATGGAAATAATACAGTGCCCACCTCACAATGGCTGAAAGGGTTGAATGTGATAGTGCATGCATAAATCTAAGACACCAACCATATGCTACTGACCACAAGTTAGAGTTTACCAGGACTGCCCCTCAACAATCAGCTGATACAAGTATGGAGTCAAAAAATTATTTCATTTCAGTCCAATCCCATCCAATTAAATTCATTTCAGCTACTGATTCTGAGGTATCCAGTAGGTGACAGTATTTTATGGACATATATCTTGACTCATGGTCTGCGTGTTTCTCATTACATTCCAGTTTATCTATCACTAAAACCCCAAGCCTTGTGGAAGTGTCTTTTTTTTTTTTTTTTTTTTTTTTTTTTTTTAATGCGGGTACTGGGAGTCAAACTCAGGACCTCGCGCTTGCCAGGCAGGTGCTTATGCCGCTGAGCTATCTCACCGGCCCTGGAAGTGTCTTATAACATTCATAACTTAGGTATCTCTGGATGGCATTTAATGTTTTCCAAATACATTTTTTCCTTTTTGCTGTTTATCTCCACTGCTGTCCTCTTCCTGAACAATACTGGCCTTCTTGTTCTTTCCTCTCTTTTTTATCTGTGGATTCTATGCCTTAGTTCATCACTGGCATTGAAGAACCCCCTGGGCATTGTACAGCCCTGCTCAAAACCCATAAAACAAGCAATCAGTGACCCTTGCAATTCTCATTTCAAGGAGTGCAGTCTTCTGAAACCTCCAAGATGATAGAAGCTGTTGGATGGCCATCCGCGAGGGAACAGGAGTGGGTGGCAACAAGACTCAGAGCATGGCTGGAGAGTCCCTGGTTGCCAGGCTAGGGGTGAGAAGCAACATTAAAAACCTTGCAGAGGTCTGCAGTGGAGCTCTTCAGTGGCCTCATTCTAGCTAAAAGGTTTCCATTTGAGTGCTCTGATTTCTGCACGTTTGTTTAAGATGCATAATTCATAAAGGGTACATAGCACTATCCTTGAATAACTTTCCACTCTTCACCTGCTCAGAAGGATTAGCTGGACGGACTGAATGTCACAAGAAGACCATTCTTGAGATCTGGCATTATCACATTTGATAGCTTGGGAAGGGTCACCAGCTAGTTATCTTTTCCTCCTCTGCATTCCTTGATTGTCTTTGTCAGATACTTGTATAAGTATGTACGCTCTGGCAGGCAAGGTTCTTTCCTCCCTCTACACAGTTCCAGCAGAGTCTAAAACGATGAGAGTCACTCAGATCAATTACATTTTCATGCACCACTGTCCTGTGGGGAAGCAGGAGCTTTCTTTAACTGTGTTTATTTTGTAAAGAGAGGTTGTGGTGGGGATTACAAAGGCAAGGCATAAATTCAGCACTCTCCTAAGTAAGTCTGTTGGAGCTGACATAAACAAGAAAACTATCTCCTTAGAATCCATGAGCTTGCCCTGGATTATTTGTCACTCCAATGCCCGTGATGACATAACAGTCAATTTGCAGGTGATATATGATGCTCCTGGTAGGACTGATAAGGAACAGCTGCACAATAGGGGTTACGGGGTGGGGGGGAGGTATTATTAGTGGTCCAACCTGCCCCGAGTTTACTTCTCTTCGCATGATTTTCAGCTGACAATAACCTCCTCTTTAAAACAATCCATCAAACAGAACTAGAAGACAAACAACTTCATGCCCTAAAAAACTATGTCCTGGTTCAGCCAGCAGCTGTTACTACTATCCTATGATAGTTCTCCACCTAATCATTTCAACTAAAAAGCAGCCTGGTCCTCACTTCCTTGGCAAACATGTAAAAATTAAGTGGAAACAATGAAAAGGCGGTGTTGTAGTCAGAGTTTGCAAGGGAAACAATGTAATACAGGACACATAATTTATAGGATTATTTTATAATAGTCACCCAAAGAGTCAAATACAGAAGAGTGCAGGAGATCTGTCCACACACTAAAGACCCAGAGAATCCAGCTGAGGGCCTGGATCCCATGGCAATGTCCTGCATGAGTCCATCTGAAGACCTAGAGCACATGACAATGCCCCCAACGAGTCCACCTGGAGGCGTAGAGCCCACGACAATGTCTCATGCAAGTCTGTCTCACGGATTTGCACTGGGAAGGCCCACAGGTCAGTGGTGGAAGCTAGAAAGTCTGTGCCAATGGGATGAAGGATCTGTGTCAGCAGGCTGAGGGATCTGCACTGCAGCCAGGAGGCGATGCTCAAAGTAAAGACCAGAGGTACCCTGAAAAGTACCACAGCCATCCTCAGCGACAACAAGGTCCCAAGCTCCTCCGACGATAACAGCCAAGTTCATATCAGGAAAGCCAGCATCACAAGCTCCTCCTGGAGAACCGACAGCTCTATCTCTTCCTCTCCAGTTCTCCTTTTTATGTTGTTGGCCACAGTCCTCAGGTGGCCTTCCACACCCAGCACCATGCTGATTCAGTTCAGCTGGGTGTTACAAGTTGACCACCAGTTGTCAATCCACCACAGGCAGTGTTGTCTCTACTCATGATCACCTGCTATGTGTCTGTTCATTTAAAGGGCCCAACATGTTTGTATTACACAACATATCTGTGCCATCTGTATTATTCCTCACAATAATCTTAAGTGGTTCATTCTATTAGTAACCCTATTTCACCTCGATTTTTTTATTTGTAAGAAAAATCTAAATGATAATAGTAACAGTAGTAGAAATACTAATTAAATAACAATAGTTGCCTTTTACTGTTTATTATGAGCTAGGCGCTGTGAGAAGGCTCTTGCTTTGCTTATTTCTTTTTAAAATTTTTTATTAGTACATGTTTGTGATACATAATAAATATATTCATTATGGGGAATTGGTATATATACACAGACATATCGCATGCTGATCCTTTTTATTTTCCTTCCCTCCCTTGTCCCCATTCCCCGATCCCTTTCCCATCTCCATAAAATCTACCTCCCTGTTTTCTCATATCTATCTTTCATTTTGCCTTTTAAATTATTTATACTAAGACAAACAATGCAATATTAACATCCTGTATCTGATTTATTTCACTTAGCATTATGGAGTCAAGGTACATCCATTTTTCTGACAAATGACTCATATTTATCCCTCTTCATGGCTGAATAGTGCTCCATGATGTATAAGTTCTACATATTGATGGCCATATAGGCCACATCCAAGATTTAGCTATTGTGGGTTGTGCTGCTATAAACACAGGTTTGCAGGTATCACTGTAATATGAATTTTTTTTTAATATGATGGTTTTAACTCTTTTAGGAAGATAACTAGAAAAGGAATACCTGGGTCAAATGGAATTTCTAGTTTTAGTTTTTTTGAGGAATCTCCATACTGATTTCCATAGAGGCTGTACTACTTTATATTCCCACAAACAATGTAGAAGTGCTCCCCAAAGCATCACTAGCATTTGTTACTTATTGAATTCTGACAATCATGGAACATAAGTACCGTCTTCGTCATCATTTTTCAGACAATGAATTAAGAGCTGGGGAGTGTAAGGAACTTACTAGTACCTTCTGGCACGCAGAGACCCTGTCTTCCCAAGCCACACAGTTGCCAGTGTAGAAGTCTCTTGAGATACTCTCGTTACCGTGCTTGCTTCAGCCGCACATATACTAAAGGAAAAAAAACCTCCTTACCAAAGTGCAATGTCAGAAATCACACCAAAGGAGACTCCACACCCAACACAGGTTTTAGTTGCTGAAGAAGACAGAAACTGCTGAATGGGTTACAACCTACTTGGCTACTTATTTTATTAGGCCCCTAAAAGCTGAGGAATCTTACAATAAATGTGTATGGCCAAGCAGTTTTCAGAACTGCCTACACCTGATTTTAAAGCAGTTTGACCTTTGCCAAAAGGTAAAACTAGGATGAGCCTCAATCTTAAAGGGACACGTAATGGAAGCTGATATTACCTCCTGAAAGTAATTGGACCAGCCAAGTAGAATGGAAGTGCCTTTCCCCAGAGTTAGATAAGGAGGTTTTCCCTGGCTGATGTAAATTGCTTTTCTTTCTGCACAACGGCCACTTATTGGCTACTTATTCCCAACCTCTGTTTTTAGGAATACTATATACATCATCTTATCTGATCCTCAAGACAGCCCTAGGAGACAGATTCCCTTCTTGGTCCCATGTTCACCAATCTTTCAGGCCCCTCATGTAAGATTTTTCAAAGGTTATAGAGGAAACTCTAAAAAAAAATATTGCTTGTGTGAGCTCTGTTGCCCTCAGCCCCCCAGATGGGCTGGGTTGTTGAAAGAGGTTGTCTGAGCAGAGGCTGACGGGGAGAACAGTTAGATAGGAACCAACATTTGCAGTCAAACACTTTTTTGTTGGTACCCAAACCAACAGCTGTTTGCATTAGATTAAACCACTTGGAAAACAGATGAGAACTAAAGTTTTCATCCTATTTGGGGGTATGTCCCTGGTCTCAACCCTGTTGGGTATAGCCTGACCGATTTTTTCAGAATGCTAAGGGGGAACATTGTGCTCACAAGCTTGAAATTAAAACGTACTTATTCAGTACAACCTTTGCCCCTCCCCATTTATCCTCTTATCTTCAGTTTCCTCATATGTGAAGTGGGGATATTATTATGATCATTGTAACAGACACTCTGAGTGCTTATTATGTGCCTCTCCTAAGTGCTTCACACTTACGCCTTTTTAAAATGTCACAACAATCCTATGGAGAAAGAACTGCTATGGCCCCTGTTTTGTAAGTGCAGGCGGAGAAGAATGGTGCAGAGATCATCTGTGAGCTAGGATTACTTATGGCCATGAAGGGCAAGCACCGGGAATCCAGCCAATTCACCCTCATGTCCATCACCCCTGAGTGCACATCAGAAGTACTGGGTAGGTAGAGGCCAAGAAATTGGGCATGGACCTGAACCAAGGTCATGACTGCATATGTAATAATGGCAATAAAGTTGAATCACTAAGATAAACATAAATTCTATTCAAAAAGCAGACAGGTAAGTATTTAAAGTTGCAGCATTCTAATGCACAAAAACAGATCCAGATGAGCACTTTACTTACTACATCTTCTCATTCAACTCTGGCTAAAATATATCTTCGTGTATATTCCAGGCTGTAATATTTCATACTGAACTAGAAAATGTGGCCCATGTCCAATGGCCTCATGCTCAGAACAGGCTTATTTTTTTCCTTGAGGAAGAAATACGGTTTTTGACACTAAGCTTCACTACTAATAACTGGGATCTTAATCTAATTCCACTAGGATATCCTTTCAACTGAGATAGGAATGGTGACATATCATGTGTGAACCGTGTATTTTTATAAAAACCACCCTCTCACCTCATCTCATCTGCAGCCCAGGGAGATTTCCAACCGGAATACCTCCTACAGATGTGAATTCTAATCATATTGTCTCAGTTACTTTCTTGTTGCAGGGAAAAAATACCCACCACCCACAATGTAAAGGAGGAAATGTTTATTTTGGCTCACAGTTTGTAAAGGTTTCAGTCCACAGGCAGCTGCCTTTCAGGCAGGGCGGCATGGCAGAGGAGCATGGCAAAGGGAAAACAGTTCATGGCATGGCAAGTAGGAAACAGTGAGCCTTCCTTCTTCTTTCCCTTTTTTATTCAATCCAAGTTATAACCCTATTGATTGGTGCCACCCACACCCAAGGTAGGTCTTCCCTCTTCAGTAGGTCCATCACCCACACCCAGGCCTATGCTAAACCAAGTAGTGAACTGATCCAGTATCACACACCCATAATCCAGTCACTCCAAAAAGCCCCACCTATGAGCTCATGAGGCTTTGGGAGGACATCTAGATATAAGCCATAAATAACAATAAGAACACTAACACTGACGCTCATAGATTATTCCCTCTGTGCTAGGCTTATTTTCTCTGTATCTGGAACTCTTTACATCTCAGCCACTCCTAATTATAATTGTGAGGTTGTTATTGTGAAGATTGGCCAATATTTTATAGATCATAAAGTTGAGGCAGAGAATTGATAGACAGCTAATAAACACTGGGACTAGAATTTGACCCAGGGGCTGAAAGATTCTAAGACTTTTAATGATTTCACAGGCCCCCATCTATGTTTTTATTGCCCTCTTGATTATATATCTATATCTCTCTCTCTCTCTCTCTCTATATATATATATATAGATATATATATATATATTTGGGTGATTTGTGATTTATTTATTTGATATTATATGTTTCCAGTATGTAATGTTTACATTCCTTGATTATATTTTAAAAATTAAAAGATATTATTAACAATATGTTTTAATAATAATAACAATGGTTAACTTGTTTCATATTCTTATTATATGCCTCCCATTGTGCCATACAGTTCTTCAACTAACACTTTTGTCAACATCTCCATTTTCCAGATGAGCAATCTAAGGTCTTCAGAGGTTAAATAACTAGAAGTGGTAGAGCTGGCATTCTACCCCAGGTGTTCCTAAAGTAAAAATTAATACACACTGGAAGTTTAACTTTCAAGGTAATCCAAAGAGGGGCAGTATTCTTGACTGCTCTACAAAGAACTATTCATCAGAAATGGATGACAGTTAGAAATCTGATGGCAGATAATGATAAAACCCACATTTTTGCCCTTTCCCTGGGCTAAAGCAATTTAGACACTTTTTTCCCAGTTTTATGATTCTAAAGAACATTGGTTAGCTGAGTGGTGCTTGGTAGGGTATTAGTGAGTAGGGACATTTTTGCACTGTAAAGTACGTGCAGAAATATACTGTTTTAGAAGTTGGAAGCACTGTTCAAAAGTCCAAATATTCTATACCCAAATGGGGTGTCCATGGGCCTCAACCCTTTTCTTTAAGCTTTCACCAGAGGCATCCACTTCTGCAGGTGGGTGTGAACCAACTCTTCCTCTCTTAAGTGCACTCTACCACCACTGCTGACTGGATAAGAGATGACATCTGACTAAAGGTAGGCCAAGCAGGGTTCACTTTCTGGAGTTTTAAATTCATTGTCTGGTAAAACAAAAATGGGAGAATTCAAAGCCTGTCATGTATCCATATTTATTTGTTTGTACAAAAAGGTAGAAAAATCCAGTCCACAGAGAAATAAAAAGCATATGCACAAAAAAAGTAAAAATAAGAGAAATTACAGCCCCAGAAGTTGAGAAAATATGCCCACTTTCTGGGGCCAATTCCCTATTTTCCTGAAGATACGTTCCTGGCTTTGAAAGTATTTCAGTGCTATTAGCCAGCTTCCTAACACTGTAATAAATATTCAATATGATTGACTTATAAAGAATGAAGGTTTATTCTAGCTCACAGTTTTCAAGATTTCCATTGCTTTGGTTTTACGGTGAAACATATTTGTGAGAATTAATGGCAGAGGAAATCTTTTCTCTTGTCCAGGAAACAAAAGAGAGAAAGAGGAATATTCTGGGTTTCTATAGTTCCCTTCAAAGACTCACTGCCAGTGACTTGAAGGCTCCACCTCATAAAGGGTCTGCCATTTCCAAAAAGCACCAACCTACAGAGCAAGACTTTAATACATGGATCTGTAAAAGGCATGAAACACCCGCACTATGTCAAGTATACTTATGATAAACCCCTTCAGCCCTCCTTTCAAAGACTTAATCCAGTTTAAGTGGGCTTGCATTACTTTAAGGAGCCTTAATAAGACATACAGTAAACTAAACAAAGTCATGGATAATTAAGTCCAATTACAAGCAGAATTTCCCAAAATTTGCTCAAGGGAAAACAATTTCACTGCTTTATCTTCTATGGAAGATTTTAAAACAATCTTCTGGAAACTGGAATGCTTTACCCTTTAATGTGAAAAAGTGAACCAAGTTTCTGCGTTTGGGGTCTTTAGAACTAGATTTGGAGACAAGGATTTGAGTGCAAATTGATTTATTTGGGAGGTGATTCTAGGAAGCATCAGTAGAAGAGGGAGGAAGTGAGTCAAGAAGAGAAGGAACCCAGTAAAGGATGTGTTACTGAACCATTTGACATCAACTGGGGACTTATACCTCTGGGGAACTCTGGGAGTCAGTGTCAACCAAATGTTTCAAGGACCCACCGCACAAGGGGTACAGAAGTTGAGGCATATTTATATACCAGCTTCCATCCTGCTGCTTGGTGGCCAGTCCTGATCTAGAGCCAGAGAAATTTGTCAGGGGAAGGAAAGCCTTTCCAGAGCGTTGGAATTCCTGGAGGCACGCCATGAAGTGGAAAAACAATGGGATATGGGTGGGAGGACCATAACATCTGCTGTTGGTTCATATAGAAACACAATACACATGGGGAAAACTTTAAAATGTATATTCAACAAGAAGGCAATTTTAGTCTACTCAATAGACATGAATGATTTAAGGTGACTGACGTTTGTTGCTATTTTCAGGATATTGTCCCTTGGCCATTCTTATTCTCATAGTTCCTTCTCTGTTAAAATAGATAAGAAATGTGGGCTGAAGGGTCTTGCGGCTCATCTAAATGGGCTTTGATGTACGTATTATTGACTTCCAGGTATATCTGGAGAAATAATTCCTTGTGTTCACCTGTATTCACCTCCTCCTCCAGGCCTCCTAGTTCCCTTCCTCCTAGGAAAGGGAAGAGCTGGAGAACTGCCCCAGAGAGTAGGGAAGTCATCTTTCACAGGGGCCACAGACAAGGTGCAAATCTGGATATGCTTTGTGCAAATAATGAGAAGTAGAGGGTTACAGAGGCTCTTGGTAGAAGACCAGGGTGGAAAGCCCTGGAAAGGGGTAATTGTTTTTTTCCCTAACTTCCTCCTCACAGAAGTATTAGAAGAAATCCTTCACTTGGTATTTATAGAGGCTAAACAAGAAGATGAAAAAGGAGGCAGACAAGGCTCTCAAAAAGTCCTTAAGAAGTAGAGGCTGATGTGGATGTTATCTGCTATACTGAACTTTGGCCAGACTTAACCAAGGGTCATCATTCATGGGTATGGACCAATTGGCAGTGGGGCTGCTCCCGCTCTGTTAAGTAGTCGATGCCTGCTTATCTATGTCAGTAACTCCTTTCCAATATAAAAAAGATCCCATTCTTTCAGCTTCGTATGTCCCCACCAACTTCCAGTCTCTGGTGGTTCCTTCTGTGTTGTTCACACAGCACCTGGCCTGTATGGTTTTCCTACATGTGTGCCTAATCTCTCTACTAGGGAACACTTAGTGTGGGATAGGGATGGAAATAAGCAGAGATGGGAGTATAGAGAAGATAATGAAATAATTCATTATTTTCCCCATAATTTTCACTATCTGAGGTGCAGAATTCTGTAAAATAGCACAGTGGTCAAGCATGTACCTAAAGCTACATTGTCTGGATTTGAGTATGAGCTGTCTGTAATACTTATAGCTTCATGCTTATAGTTTGTTGGGTAACTTTGGTGGATCTCGGTTGGTATGTAATCAATAGAGTCTGCCACAGTTGGTATTTAGTAAATATTTGTTGAATGAATTAAAGAGTAGGCAATAGAATGGACGGATGAATCGAATATGATGTTCCCTACAGGTTGAGAGTACAAGGAACAAGTTTATTTCTAACATTTGTGAGGCTCAGGACATGAGGACAAATGAAGGTCCCTGCCATGGCTCCAGCCTATACCATAACATAAATTTGTGTGGACATCACAGCCTGTGATCGAGTAAATGTATGCCATTGTTATGCTCAATAAAGAATAACCTCTAGCCCACCAGCAAGAGCTAAATTTATGTGGTCTTAGGTAACAAACCTGGAAAGAGGACCAAGCAGGGACTGGAAGTGCTTTGTGACTATTTGGGAAGAACATCTGTATATATGGGGCTTAGAGGTGGCATGAGCATGGAATGTGTACCTCCCTTTGCCCAGAAGATTCCCTTTCTAGGCAGAAGGTGCAGTGAGGGAAGAGTTGAGTGATGTCCCTCAAAAGGCACACTTATGTGAATATTCATCAGATTGTACACTGATACTGTATGTTTCTGTATGTGTACACTTTGATAAAATTTAGATGGAAGATACATAAGTATAGAGATGGTAAAGTAAAGTAAATGTTAACAATTCCTCAATCTAGGTAGTAATGGTAAGGTTATACTTGGTACTAGTCCCTCAATTTTTCTACATATGTGAAATAATGATAAAAAGCTGGAACCATTACAACAGTAGTAAATTCTTTAAAGACAAGGTCTATCATGCTATGACACCTCATAACAGGGGACTGAATGTGTCATAAGCAAGGAGGTAAGATAACTTCCAGGCTGTTGAGAACTTTAGTGTGAATTAGTAAAAAGTTCTGGCTCCAGGGTATGCACCCAAGGACTGACACCTTCACAAGACAACTTGTAGGAATTAGCACAAGACATGCTTCTTCCAAGCAGACCCAGCTCCATAAAGAGCACTTGGATCAGGAAGGAGGAACCATAATTTGAGACTACGAGATTAAAAATGGTGATGTGAAGACCAGCAGCAAAATATAACTTCTCTGAGATATAGAATTGAGATACCTGGAAAATAACAATTGGCTAAGGAAAAAATGAAGTAAATCTCGGAATTGGATGGAAGTTGGCAGGAAAACTAGAAACTACAGAGAAGCTAGACAAACTGAACACAACACAGAGAAAAGAACAAATTAAATCCCAGCTCCCTAACACAAAGTGAGCCAAGAGAGAGCTGGCAGCTCCAGGGAGAAACAACTGACCAGGCCAGCAGTGTTAATCCCACCCCACCAAGCCAATGGTTATTGTAAACTGCACAAAAGCATTATAAGATTTCACTCTGAAAGTAATTCCTTCCATATGGCAGGCTAGAGTTGGAGAAGAAATCCAGTGCAGCACTTGTCATATTTGAGGGTGTTTAATCAGAAGCCATTTTGGGACAGAGTTAATTTTTTAATGCTGAACTACAGAACAACTACAGAAAAACTACACTTCAGGGTTTCCGGCATCACCCTACTACAGTGACCGGGTGGGAGATACGAGACAGTTACAGAGGAAGTTCAAGTTCTGGCCAGGAAGGACACAGGGGTCCTGCTCTTTGTGGTGAGAAGCCAGGCCAGTTCTGTACAGTTTTCAGAGGGGGCTAGGTCTGAAAGTGCTGGCATTTGTCCAGCAGACTGCTTGAATCATCCATCTCACTGCCAACATCCACCACAGAGATCTGTGGTCTGTTTGTTTTCCCCATTTGCCAATGTGATCAGGGACACGCCTTGGCTCGGATGGTTGCCACAGATTGGGATTTATGCACAGAGGGCCCTGGAGGAGGGAGAGCAACACAGAAACCCTCAGGCCACAAAGCTCAGTGAGAGAGCAGTAATTTAGGGATACAGAGAGACATGCTGTAGATACTCATAGCAGCTGGAGTGAATACAGCCTGAGGGCAGACACTAATGACCAATAACACCCAGCAGGAAAGGAAGGGCAGGATTCAGCATTCACACACAAAAACTTGAGTGTGGAAGCAGAATAAGTGTTAGTAGTGACTCATTATCCCTTCCTCATGTCTGGTGGATTCCAATACTACAGACCTTGGAAAGAAACCACTCATTCAAAAACACAGAGGAATTTTTTTGTATTCATTTCTCTTTTTCTTCAATGTTTTCCTTCATTGTTTTCTGTTTTCTTTTATTTCCTTATTTTGGCTTTTTTTCCCCCTTCATTTTCTTGTTTGTTCTTTTCTGTAACTTTCTTCTAATTCCATTAATTTTCTTTTACTCCATAATAGGAAACTTTATCTCACTTTCTTCTATGCCTTCTAATCTTCCTTTTCTTTATTTTTCAAATCTATTTCTTTCATTTTCTCCTTCCCCATTCTATCTTTCTTACTATTAACTTTATTAATCTTCAGTTATTTAGTTGACTTTACACTTTTATTGCTGAATTCTTTTGCACTGTTAATGGTGATACAATTGTTGCATTTAGTTGATATTTACTGTATGTCAGTATTAGGTTGGTCTTTGTGTTTATATTAAGTACAGATCTCTTTTCTATTGTTAAGGATGGTAAAATGGTAGCTTTTGTTGTATCTCATGCTATGTCAATATCCCATTTGTCTTTGACTCTATTATTGTTGTTGGTTTCGTTGCTATTGCCAGGATGGAATAGTTGTTACTATTAATTGGTTTTTATTATATGCCAATATCTGGTTTGTCTTTGTGTCATCAACAATACCGTGATTTTTTTCTGGAGAACTGGGTACAGAGCCAAACACACTGAACACTACCCTCCCAAATTAACAGAGGTAGCGAAGAACTATAGTTAACCATACCCAGAATGCATCACTGGAAAGCAGACACTAACAAAAGAGATGTTATTACTAGCAATAAAGTCTTTCTACTATAATCAATCTTCAATTCTCAGCACAAACACAAACAAAACAAATAAAAACACTAGAAAACAAGGCAACATAACACCTCCCAAAGCTCCCAATTCCCACAACACTGATCCATGGGGCATCAATGGGGAGGAAGTCAAAAGCCAAACAACTGAACTATATGAAGCGATGAAAGAGAAAACAAAAATCAGATCAATAAGATGCTGAGTGAACTCAAAGATGATATAACTAAATAGATAATAGACTTAATAAAAATATGATATGTGGCCTTAGAGAAAACACTAATAAAAAGCTAGTAGCACTAAACAAAATGATACAAAACATGAATGACCAGTTTAGCAAACAGAGTCCATGAGAAGCTATCAAACAGAAATCTAGAAGATTAAAAAATTCTATCACAAGTATGGCCAGCAGAGGTGACCAGTGTAAGAACTGGGTGTAGGAACTAGAAGATAGGGCTGATGCAGATGACAGTATACTCAGATATACCTTAAAAACAACAACAGAATGGAAAATAGATCCAATAGCTGCTAGATGATGCAAAGAAGACTAATCTAAGATTAACTGAATTTATTGAAAAATCAGAAGATAGCACAAATTGAATAAAAAAACCTTATTATTTACAGAAATAATAGCAGAAAGCTATTCAAGTATGGGGAAAGAATTTAACAAGCAGACAAATGAGGCATGTAGAGCCCTAAATAGCCAGGATTAGAAAAGAACTTCTCCACAATACATTATTGTCAAAATTTCAGAAGTCCAACACATGGACATAATCTTGAAAGATGTTAGAGAAAAGCAACAAATGATTTATAAAGGTAAACCCATTAGAATTACAGCAGACTTCTCAACACAAACCACAAAGGACAAGAAACCCTGGAGCGAAGTGTTTCACTCCAACTGAGAATAAAATATCCTGCAAAACTGTCTTCAAAATTTGTGAAGAAATAAGGTCTTTCCATGACAAAGATCACCTTAAGAAACTTAGGACCACCAAACCAGCAATCCAAAACATTCTCAAGGATATGCTAAAAAGAGACAATGAAACTAACAATGCCAAAAAGTCTAGTGGAGTGAATAAACCAGGTAGGGCAAGCAGTTAGGCAGAAGGGGTGAGAAAGTAATCAGCAACAGGAAAATAATGCAGTGACGGGAATAAGTCAATACCCTTCAGTAACAACTCTCAGTATGAATGGTCTCAACTCCCCAATCAGAAGACACACATGAACAGATTGGATCAACAAATGCAGTAAACAAGATACACACTTAATCCAAACAGAAAATAACAGACTATAAATCAAAGAATGGAAAATAATATTCTACACAACAAGACCCCCACAGCAAGTGGAATAGGTATCCATTTTCAGAAAACTGAGTTCCAAGTCAAAACTGATCAGAAGAGACAAAGAAGGTCACTACATATTGATTGAGAGAACAATTCAACAGGAAGAGATTACAAATATAAATATATGTTCCCTGAACACAGGCATACCCAATTTATAAAACAAACACTACTGAACATAAAAGATCAGAGAAACAGCTATATAATTATAGTGGGGGACCTCAATACATCACTTTCATAAATAGACAGATGAACTAGATAAAAAATCAACAAAGGGCTGGTAATATAGCTCAGTGGCACAGCACCTGCCTGGCAAATGTAAGGTCCTGAGTTCAATTCCCAGTACAAAAAAAAAACAAAAAACCCAAAAAACAAAACAAAACAAAACAAAGAGAGTTGAACCAGACCATTGCAAAATGAATTTAATGGATACCTACAGAGTGTTCCTCCCATCAACAACAGAATACACATTTGTCTCAGTAGCACATAGAACTTCTCCAAAATAGACCACCTATTACCCCATAAACATGCTTAAGTAAACACAAAAGAATCAAAATTATCCCATACATATTGTAAGATCACAGTGCAAAGAAACTAGAACTCAATGGCAAAAGAAACCACAGAAATGATACAAACACATGGAGATTAAGTAATACCGTCTTAAATAATCAATGGGTAACAGAGGAAATCAAGGAAAAAATTAGACATTTCCTATAATCAAACAATAATGCCAGTATAACATAGCAGAACCTATGGGACACAACAAAAGAGCAGCGCTAAGAGAGAAATTTATAGCTGTGAATGCCTACATAAGAAAACAGAGTGAACCCAAATAAATAACCTACTGATGTACTTCAAAATCCACCCCCCCGAAAACCAAGAACAATCCATATCCAAAGCTAGTGCAAAGAAGGAAATTATAAAGATCAGAAGAGATATTAATGAAATTGAGGCAAAAAAGATACAAAGAATCAATGAATCAAAGGCCTGTTTCATTGAAAGAATGAACAAAATAGACCAATGCTTAGTCAATCTAACACAAAAAAGGTAAAAGAAGACCCCTATAAAAGCCAATTATGACAATGCAATTAGAAAGCAAAAAGTCGAAATCACAGTGGGCCCTGCTGGAATCCAGAAGAGTATTAATAACTACAAAAACTTGTACTCCAATAAATTACAGAATCCAGAAGAAATTCATAGCTGTCTATATACATATTAATTACCAAAAGTGAACCAAGGAAACATGAAAACCCTGAGTAATCCAATAACAGGCAATAAAATTGAGGCAGTGACAAAAATTTACCAAAAAATGCCTAGGACCCAATGGATTAACTTCTGAATTCTGCAAGATCTTTAGAGAATACTGAATGCCAATACACCTCAGACTCTTTAAGGAAATTGAAAGGGAAAGAGTATTGAAAAACTCATTCTTGGAAGCCAGCATTACCTTAACTCTGAAAATAAACAAGGAATCAACTTTGAAAAAAAAAGGCCAATCTCTTTAATGAACATAGATGCAAAAATCCTCAAGAAGATACTGGCAAACAATACGGCAAAAGATTGAAAAGCTCATACATCATGACTAAGCAGGCTTCATACCAGCAATGAAATGATGGTTCAACACATGCAAATCAAATAAATATAATATATCATATAAACAAAAGCAAGGACAAAAAACATATTATCATCTCAATAGGCACAGAAAAAATCCATCCTGAACAATAGGTATGTAAGGACCTTAACTCAATCTGTTAAAGCCATGTATGACCAACCTACTGCCAACATCATATTAAATGGGCAAAAACTGAAAGCTTTTCCTCTAAAATTAGGAACAAGACAAGGATGTCCACTATTATCATTCTTGTACAATATGGTACTTTTTTTGTGTGTGTGGGTACCGGGGGTCAACCTCAGGACCTCGCACGCCAGCAGGCGCCTGTGCCACTGAGCGATATCACCGGCCCTTTTTTCATACAATATGGCACTTGAAAACCAATATTATCAAAATGGCCATACCTCCAGAACTGATACATAGATTTAATGCAATACCAATCAAAATTTCTCCAGTATCCTTTCTCACAGAACTAGAAAATATCTGAAAACTCTTATTGACTCCCGAGAGACCCAGAATAGCAAAAGCAATCCTGGACAACAAAAGCAAAGCAGGAAGCATAACAATCTGGTATTTCAAGGTATATTACAAAGTTACAGTGATAAAAAACAGGTATGTGGCTCAATGGAACAGAATAGAGCATGCAGAAACAACCCCAGGCATATTTAGCCATCTAATATTTGACAGAGGTGCCAAAATCTTACACTGGAGGAAAGATAGCTTCTTTAGCAAATGGCGCTAGGAAAACTGGCTATCCACACACAGAAGATTGAATCTAGATCCATATCTCTCACCATGTACTAAGCTAAAATCAAAATAGATCGAAGATCCAAATATTGAAACAGAAACACTCAATCTGCTGGAAGATAAAATAGATAAAACTCTTGAAGACATAGGCATAGGCAAGGACTTTCTTTTTTTTTTTTTTTTTTTTTGTGGGTACGGGGGGTCGATCTCAGGACCTCGCGCGCCAGCAGGCGCCCATGCCGCTGAGCGATATCACCGGCCCTTTTTTCGTATGTGGGTTCCGGGAGTCGAACTCGGGCCCTCGCGCTTGCCAGGCAGGCACTTAAGCCACTGAGCCATCTCACCAGCCCAGGCAAGGACTTTCTGAACAGAACTCCAGTTGCACAAGAAATAATATCAAGAATCATCAAATGGTACTATATCAAATTAAGAAGTTTCTGCACAGTAAAGGAAACAACCAATAGAGTGAAGGGACAATCTTCAGACTGTGAAAGTTTTGCCAGCTACTTCTTGGACAGAAGGCTAATATCCAGAATATATGCAGAACTAAAAAATATTAAACTTCTCAAAAGATCCAATCAAATAATTGACAACAAGTGTGTAAATACTAGTCAGAAGAAGTGCCAATGTCCAATAAATACATGAAAAAATTTTCAACATCGCTGGCCATTTGAGAAATGCCAATTAAAACAACACTGAAATTCCATTTTACTGCAGAAAGAATGGGTATCATCAAGAAATCAAATAATAACAAATGCCAGCAAAGCTGCAGGGAAAAGGGAACCATTCTACATTGTTGGTGGGAATGTGAACTAGTACAACAACTTTGAAAATCAGTATAGAGATATCTAAAAATAAATAGAAATCACATTAGCCTCACCTATTCCCTTTCTGGGTATCTTTCTGAAAGAGCTAAAGACATTGTATTACAGTGATATATACTTACCTATATTTATAGTAGTACAACTCATAATAGCTAAATCTTAGAAGCAACCTATATATCTATGAACAGATGGATAAAGAAAATGTGGTGCTATGTACAATGAAGTACTATTGTGCCATTTAAAAGGATAAACTTGAGTCATTTGTAGGAAAATGAATGCACCTTGAGACCATAATGTTAAGTGAAATAAATCAGACACAAAGGCTTAAATATCACATGGTTTCTCTTATATGAGAAATATAAATGAATTAAAGAACAAAATAAAAGATAGATAATAGAAAACAGGGAGTTAGATCTTTTTCAAATGGGTAAGGAACCAAGAGATGCAGGAGAGGCGAGGAACTGAAAGGTAAGTGTATGTAAAAATAATTAAGATGTGTTATGTGCATTACCAACTCCCCAAATGAATATAATCATTATGTACTACAGAATGTATTAATACTAATAAAAAAATTTTAAAAGTGAATTGCCTACATCATCTTAAATAGCAGCATTGTCCAGAGATGGTGTGATTGTCAACTGTGATATGTCAATTTGACTTGAGTAACAACCACATTGCAGATGAGTAAAACTCTAGGTGTATCTGTGGGTGATTGAGATGTAGGCCACATACCGAGGAGAGGAGACCCACTCCAGATGTGGGTGGCACCACACTATAGGCCTCTAACCTGGACAGAATAAAAATAAAAAGAAGGAAGTCTGCCCCTTTTATTTTTGGAAGAGCTACCATCTTCGTCATTGCCTTTGGACCTTTGTCTCTAGTTCCTTTAGGCTTCCAGTGCAGACTCTTTAGCCTTCCAGTGCAGTCCTTTCTGACACGGACTCACACAGGGCTCTGCAGCGAGCTTCCAGGCCTTCAACCTTCTTTGGCTGGATCTTCCTGACTCAAGACCACCAACAGTCATTTTGTATTCTTCCACCTCTGATCTGGCAGACAGCCACTAGGACTCTTCCACTTCTGATCATGTAACCCTATCCAGTAAATCCCTTGCATACTCATACATATATTTTATATTAAATTTGTTCCTCTAGTGAACTCTCACTTATACGATGGAGGAGGAATTTTCCAGGCAGAGGAACTGGCGTGTACTGAGGTCCAGTGGTGGGCATGAGCATGTTGAGTATCAGAACAAAGGGGTGCCCACTGTATTCTAGACGCAGAGAACTAGGAAGAGCTTGATGTGAGTGAAGACAGAATAGATAACCAGGGATGAAAAGAGCTAATGATAGTTTGGGGCTTAACCTATCTAAGTCTCGGGTTCTTCATCTGTAAAATGAAAACGATAGTTATAATCAAGGATTAAATAAGATTGGCACATAAATGAATAGTCCATAACAAATTTACACTGTATTGATTATTCTTTTCTCCTTGTGCCCATCGTTATCTCTTATAGCATTTACCCACTACTCATCCCCTTTACTGTCCTTCTAATAGCTAACATATACCGGATGCTATATGATGCAGGTCTTCATCCAAATACTATATGTACTAACTCATTTATCTCACAACAACATTGTGACATGGGTAGTATTATCAAGCCCATATTATGGCTACGGGAATTGAGGCATATTAATTGATATACTCAGGCTCATAGTGTCAGAAAGTAGCTGCACGAAGATTTGCATCAGGCAGCCAGGCAACCATGCTTTGTTACTCCCCTTACAAACAAACAGGATGAAGAATTTACAGGTTTAAAAAGTCAGACACCCCAAAAGGTCTTTTCTACATTACATAGCAGCATCATGATATAGGTCAGGGCATAAATGTGCCATCCCATTAACTTTGTTGTGAATACTCTTTTCTCTGTACAAATCCCAGAGGCTATGATCCTGCTTTGGATTCTTTTCCATCCATCCCAACAATTTCCTCAAACTTGAAGCAAACCTGAGCTGAGAGGGAAAAATGAAGTCATCTCTTTGGGATGGCAGCATTGATTTTTAACCATGACTGTCACAGAATGTTAGAGCAGCAAAGCCTTGGCAAATGTTGAGTGGCTGGGGCCTCTTAGAGGTGCTGTGACACCAGAAGTGGGGTTTTAGAACATGGACCAATCTTTCCTGTTTTGTTTTGTTTCTCTGTTTGGAAGAAGCTACCCGTATACATTGCTGTTTTAATACAGATGAAACTGAGCTGTCTGCATAATTCTGGATTATAGTCAAAGTCCAGCCAGAAGACAGGAACCTCGCTGGATAATTGAACAGGAAATTTTTTTTTTTTTTTTGTGGGTACCGGGGGGTCGACCTCAGGACCTCGAGCGCCAGCAGGCGCCCGTGCCACTGAGCGATATCACCTGCCCCTTTTTCGTATGTGGCTTCCGGGAGTCGAACTCGGGCCCTCGCGCTTGCCGGGCAGGCGCTTAAGCCGCTGGGCCATCTCACCGGCCCCAGGAAATTTTTAATACAGAGAACTGTAAAGGAGTGGAAGGCAGTTAACTACTGAAAAGGGTAAAAAAAAGACTCTAAAGGACCCAGAAGCAACAGGAGCAGAAGAGCAGCCAGTCCCTCTAGGCTGAGGAAGTGTTGACAAGAAGGAGCAATGGACTGAAAGCCCCTTCCCCAAAGGTAAAGTTCAGACTTCTCTGAAGAGGGCATGACTTCTGCAAAACTGAACATGTGGCTGCCACGGAAGAAGGAGATCACCAGAGGGCACAAGCTGCACTGGCCTCTGTGTGTGGCTGGCAGTTGTTGGGTTCAGGAGTGCAGATGCTGCTCAGAGCGGTGATGGTGATTGAGTGTAGCCTGAGGACTTCCTGGGGCTGGTCTTTCCAGGCTACTCAGCTCCTGCAGCAATAATGGAAGATCAGAATCTGGAGGGGAGCATCTCCCTGCCTCTCTAACCTTGCAGGATTATTCCAATGTTCTCTTTTGACAAAGTCCAACATGCTGCCAGCTGGCAAAGGAAAATGTTTAGAGGGTCCAGAAGTGATATCACAAAGTGCAAAGAATGAGGGATTTGGAGCAGAGACAATAAACCGATAACCAGCTGCGCACAATATTTTTGGCAGTAGCACTCCATGACACTTAGTCCGTTTGAGGATATCCCTTTTTATTTCCATCTCTTTAGAAGTAATTAAGTAGCCCAACAGTTGTGTGGAGTGTGTGCTTATTTCTTTATCTAGCACCACTGCATTTAAATCTTACAATGGAGCATATGTGAATTTGCATCCAACTCATACTTTAGGAGGATGCCCTATGAATTCCACGAAGCGAAGTCTTTGTTTCATTCCATATGATATTACTAATGCTTTTTAAATGTTCTACAAACAGGAGACACTCATAAATATTTATTGAACAAATGAATGAGTTAAGTCCTAATTGGCTTATCCTGTGGAATATCCTGTGCTATACCACTGAGTAGCTCACAAGGCTACACCTACACCAATGTGAAAACCAATAGATAAAGTGTTGGTCGATGGTGTAGTGCGAGGAATTTGCAACTTCATGGGCCAGGGCCTTCTGAATGAACAGCCACCTCATGTCCCTTGGTTACAATGCAGATATCTCTAGCCTCACCTAGCAATGTGCCTTCTATACCTGGATCATGGATACTATTTCCTCAGCCCTCTGGCTGACCTGAATTGGAACACTGCTGCACAAGAAAAACCTTCCATGATCACATTGTCTGAATTATTCTCTTCATCCTAGCCCTCAAATTATTTTTTATCATGGTATTTCCAAATTTTGCTACCCACCAAAATTCCAGTTAATCAAGACACTGCAGCACTAGCATGAGGGTGTACATATAGATACTTGGAACATGGTCAAGAGTCCAGAAAGAAAACCTGGTACACTAATAATCAAGAGATTTTAGACAAAGGTGGCAAAACAGGTCGATAGGGAAAGGAAATTTATTTCAACAAATGCTACTGAGACAGTTGAATATCCACATGCAGAAAGACCATACACAAACAGGTGAAATCATACCTCATATCATACACAGAAGTGAACTCAACTGGATTGCAAATCTAAATGCAATAGCTGAAACTACAGAACTTTTAGATGAAAACATGGAAGAAAATTATTGTGACTTTAGTTCCGGTACCAAAAGCACAAACTATAAAAGAAAAAATTGATAAGTATGACTTCATCAAAATTAAAATCTTTTGTTCTTAAAAAAGGATATTAAGAAAATGAACAGACAAGTCATGGACTGGGAGAAAATATTTCAAACATATATATCTTCTTAAAGACCTACCCAGAATATATAAAGAACTCTTACAAATAAAAAAAAGATGAATAGATCCATTAAAAATGGGCAAAAGATATGACTAGACAGTCTACCAAGTAAGATATGTAGATAGCTAGTATGTATATGAAAAATTTCTGAACATCATTAGGCACTAGGGAAGTGCCATTCTGAACAATGAGATAGCACTTTGCATACACTAGGATGGCGATAGTCCGTCGACAGACACTAATAAGTTTCAGTGGGGATGTGGAGAAGATCTTCATACACACCTGATGGGAATGTAGAATAGTGTGCTTTGGAAAACAGTTGAGTAGTTTCTGAAAAGGCTAAACACAGAGTTACCATAGGACTCAGCAAATCAATTCTTAAACCCCCATCACTACCAAAATGAAACTATGCCCATACAAGGATTTGTACAGTATATGACTAGTCAAAGCAACATATTTACCAAAAAGTGGAGACAATTTTGATATCATTCAAGTAGCAAATGGATAGGCAACATATAGTGTATCCCTACAATAGAACAAATTAAGCAGTAAAGAGGAATGAATGAAGTGCTAATACATGTTAAACCATGAGTGAACCTCAAAACCATGTTAAGTAAAAAAAAGTCAGGCATTGAAGATGACATGTTGTGTGATTTCACTTATATGCAATGTCCAGAAAAGACAATCCTATTGATAGGTAAAATGGATTAGTTGTTGAGGCTGAGAGTGGGAACAGGATTAGCTACAAATGAAAACAACGGATGTTTTGAGGATGTAGGTTAATGTTTTAAAACTGGATCGTTGGGCCGGTGAGATGGCATAAGTGCCTGCCTGGCAAGTGCGAGGGCCCGAGTTCGACTCCCGGAACCCACATACGAAAAAGGGGCCGGTGATATCACTCAGCGGCACGGGTGCCTGCTGGCGTGCGAGGTCCTGAGGTCGACCTCCGGTACTCACCAAAAAAAAAAAAAACAAAAAAAACTGGATCGTGGTGATGGTATAGATACACTAAAATAATTTAATTATATAGAATATAAAATATAATGGGTGGCATTTATGATATACAAACTCAAATCTCTTCCTCACATTAAAAGGGCACCATAACCAAAGGAGCTGACTATCCAAAGGGTTAAAGGGTTGGAGCTTTTATGCACAAATTAACTTGTTACTACACAGAAAGCAATCAGGGCCGGTGAGATAGCTCAGCGGCATAAGCGCCTGCCTGACATGCGCGAGGTCCTGAGTTTGACTACCAGTACCCACATAAAAAAAAAAAAAAAAAAGGAAATCAATTAGTGATGGCACCATTATAAGAAGTTTACTTAACATTGTGTGTCTATTTTCTTGGAACGAATTAGTGAACAATATCATCTTGGCCCCCATCCTCTTTGGAACTTACAACTCACTGTGGGAAATAGACATTAACCAACCATAAAGACATTGGCCACGTTTGCACGTTAAAAAATAACAACCATCTCCTTTCTGATGTTCATCCACCAAGCCTTTATGTAGTTTTATTTATTTATTTTTCTCTTGTATGCTTCCTGGGGAGAACCAAAGCTTCCTGGTAATATAAGATCTGGGGCCAAATGCAGTCTCCCAGATACACAATCTAATTTGCAAACCTTCCCTACTATCCTTCCAAGCAGACGGTCAAAAGGGGATTCTAGGGCCAACAGTTTGTTTGGACAAACACCCAAATGGCATTAGGTAGTGTATCAGTCAGTATTCACTACAGAAACAGAAATATAAATATATAGGCCTGGGATATAGCTCAAGCGGCATGGTGCCTGGCTGGCAAGCACAAGGTTCTGAGTTCGATTCCTGGTTCCAAAAAAGAGATAATATATAAAGATTTACAAGGTAGGCTTACAGTGGCTGCCTGAGAGTCAGGGGTAGAAGAGTGCAAAAAGGCTATCTGCATGTTGGATATCCAAAGGGTCCAGTTGAAGGTCAAAGGCCCAGATCTCACTGAAGAGTCAGATGGGAGTCCATATCAGGAGGCTGAGGGGTTTGCAATAGGAGGCTGAAGGGTCTTTGCTGGAAGGCTGAGAATGTGTGCTGGAATCCAGGAGACAGACATTCAAGGGGAGAGCTCCAAGACTGGAGCTCTTCCAAAGAAACAGAAGAGAGACTTCTTTGTTCCCCTTTTTATTCCATTTAGGATGCAAGCCTATTGGTGCCACTCACATTCAGGGTGGGCCTTCTGTCTTCAGTAAATCCATTTAACCACACCTAGAGCTATGCTGATCCAATCAACTGGGCATTTCTTACTCAGGTTGACACAACAGTTAACTTACAGGCAGTAAGATAGAAAATGAACAAATAAAATTAAAAATGTTATTAAGTCAGATACCATTGTGGACAACTGGAGCTCTTGATTGGCCAGTTTTCCTGTTACTGGGACAAAGCACCTGACACCCACAATTTAAAGATGAAATGATTTATTTGGCTCATGGTTCTCAGCGGTTTCAGTCCATGATTGGCTCCAAAGCAGAAACATGATGAGGAGAGTTCCAGCAAGAGGTATACCTTGTGGGCGTGTCTCCAGCAACTCATTTCCTCCATCTGGACTCCACCTCTTAACAGCACATTTCGCTATGAACATCAGTGGATTATTCCACTAGTGAATATAGTGCCCCCATGATCCAGTCACCTCTTCAGAAGTCTCTTAATCCAGTCAAGTTGATAATTAAGATTAACTGGCACGAGTTCACTCCACTGGAAAACCAAACAGGAAAGGTGTGTGTAGAACAAGCTTCAGAGAATTGTCCCAACTGAGGAGCAAATAAGCTGGAGTATTTTCTACTGTTTTTGGCTGAAGACTTACTTATGGAGGCATTCACTGTCCTCCACTTTAGATTTGCCAAGAGTGATGCCTTGACTGGAGAGGTGGTGTGGGCAAGGGACAGAGAATTGCAGGTGTTGTTAATAAGCAGCCTTCTGTAGACTGCACCCAAAGAAACATTTTCTGAGAAGTTAAGGGAATATATTGTGGTGGGGAAATGACATCTAGTTTGCCCCTAAAGGACAATGTACAGCCCTGTTTAGTGGCTCTGTGAAGCTAACCTTGGCAGACTGAGGTGTTCTGCTCCAGAAAGTTTCTGGTGAATCACAGAAAAACAGTGTTGCTTCCAAGAGGCCAAGTCAGTAGCTGGCAGCATGGAGGAAAAAGCAAATTGAATTAAATGGAAATGACATTTCATTTACCTTGCCATCCACTCTGATGGCCTCCTACTGGCCCTCTGAAAAAAACAGCCAGTGACCACTGACCCAGACCTTAGCTTTTAAGATATTGTGACTTTGTAGATACAGCCCTAAGCTTTCGGGGAGCTTGTGCTTATGGATGTATAGTGTATGGGAGGGCAGTAAAACAAGTACTTTGGGAACACATTCGGAGCCCAGGACCCAGCCTATCAATAGGCAGTTACTAAGCAGAGCCGAGTGATCGGATTCAGCCAAGCTGTCCTCTCATTTCAGTGTGGCAGTCTTCCCAGTTAAGGTCTATGGTGGCAGATCAAATATTCTATTACATTATTTTCCAATTTCAGGCATTTCCCCAGCTGGACTCTCAAGTGGTATATTTTCCAAAGTTCAGTAACATTGTTCTGCTCACCATCTGCCTTGATGGCCTGACATATTGGACACTGACTCTGGGACCAACACATGTGTGGTCCAACGCCTCCATCCTACCACTGTTTTATGGCACTTGAGGGATGGTGAAAACAGAGGTCTCAACCCACCTGAAGCAAACAACCTCTATTCATGTGAAGGGCTTCTCCAGAATTTCTGGTATTTATTCAGTATTTGCTAAGTGAATGTAGATTAGAGTCACCTGAGAAATTTCACTATCTCCCATTCTCTGATGAATAATATGACAATTTGGCCTTTTCCAGTACGGCTGTACAGCATGTGTAAGATATTGAAGGCACTTACAAGCAGCATTTTAGTACCAATTTGATCTGATTAGGTGTGTTGTCAATGACAGGGCCCTGAATTCTAAGCAGGTGATTTGTTTTTCTTTCTCCCTGCTGTTCCAGCTCTCCTGTGAATCATTATCTAAATTTTAGGGAACCAAATTTAAGAATAATTCATGTTCTTTACAGGGAGCAACACAGAAGGGGCACAGCTGGAGCCAGAATTCTGCAGCTCTCTTAGGAGCTAGTCTGGAATAGCTGAAAAGGAATTAAGCCAAATATTCCACACCCAGTAGCCAGTGTGATGAAAAGTGATTAGCATTTAGCACAACCATGGCAACCTTTAAATTTGAACAAGCCCCTGATCCCAGCTGCCTGTAAACTTCTCATTTCCAGCTCTTCTTGACAATGATGACACTAATTGGTGACACAACTCATTTCCATCAGTTCCCATCACCCCCACTTCCTGTCACCCCAAGATTAGATCCTGGAGGGATATATCTGTGTGTGCAGCTGGAAGAAGGAGAGGGGCAAAAATATGGAATGAAGGTGTCATTTAGCTAGTCATCTTGGAGGATACAATATGGAACTCAGGATACTGAGTGCCATCTGGACCTACATAGGCCTGAGTATCTTATGATTGAGGCAGACTCCTGATGGACTGGTCAGGTTGAAAGGATGTGGTTGTGAATAGGTTAAAATCAAGAACCAGTGTGATTTTTACACTGGCGAGCAAGGCGTGGTGGTTGTTCATTGCTGAATCAAGACATCTTAGCGGTAAAAGCCCGGAGTGCTCACTGAGTGCGTTCTCCTTCTCAGCAGAGGAGCCAGTCCTGCTATTCTCAGGACAAGAGGGTGGCTGCTGCTTCTGCCTTAAACCAAGAGTGCAAGCTCAGCTCCTGCCAGTGTCAGAGAAGGAAGAGCAATGAGCGAAGTGGAGCTAAGTGTGAAACAGTGGAGAGTAGTGGGGTCTGAGGAAAACTGAAAAGCAAATGTTCTAGCTATGCAGCTTCACTCAGTTGTTGAAAATGCAAAATGAGCGGGGCACCGTGTTTGTGTGTGAGTGTGTGCGTGTATGACGACAGAGACACTTGATTTTTTTAAACACCAAAATTTAAGGAAAAAATGAAATGAAAAACAATACTAACACCTATGCAAGTGACAGTCCACAGCTCACCAGTTTGCAGCCCCAGCTTATGCAGACTATGGGGAGAACACCTCACAGAGCCACTCAGTGGACGGAACAGCTTCTTTCACATATCCATCGCATTTCAAGTGCTGTGCATTATTGCTTCCACTCATATTTTTTTAAACTCATCCAACAAATTTTTATTAAAGCGCTCTTCTCAATCAAGGGTTGCAAGGGATCCCTTGGGATGACTCAGGGAGTGCAACAAGCTTTCTCGTGGAGAGTTCACTTTACCTGTCAGAGGACAACTCTGGCTCTGCCCCAAAGCCTTCTTTTCTGCATTAAACAGCTCCATTCTCTACCACCTTTCCTAAAATGTCAGGATTTCTCTTTTTATTCTCAGGTTGTTAGTATCTTTCTTAAAAATGTAGTCAAAGAACTATAAACTATTAGCTATAAAACCCCATTTTGAACATGTTCCAGCTCATAAATTTTGTTAAATAATTTGCTGAGCATACGTAAATGCACTGCTGTTCAGTATATCTACCACCCCTTTATGGTTTATCTGGGTTTTGGTGTAGACACATATCTTCATTTCTTAGAATCCTAAGATATAAAGTGCTCTGGGGATACCTCTGCACCTGGCAACTACAATTTATTTTCATATTCTTCATAATTTAATGAAAAACAGTACATGCATAGCCAGGCTTATTTGCTTTTCTTGGGCATGTATTTCCAAAGGTCACAGATTTCATGCTGAAGTGCTACACGATATAAGCATTTCTAGGAGCACTTGAGGAAAATAACATTAATTGCCTGAGACTCTAATTGGCTTTATGACAGTAGTCAGGCCAGTGGCTGGGAAAAGACACCCCAGAACAGCTGTCAAATGCACATCCTGGCAGAAAGGCATCAATGACAAGAGCCCTTCCTGCACAGAACTGACATTTGAGAGGCCCATACAGACCCAGCAATCAGAAAAATCTCCCTCCATGTAATGATTTTTCAAATCTGCTTAATTTAAAATGGTTTCTGTGGAGCCTGCAAAACACACTACATTCCAGTTCTGGCTGGCAATAAGCTGCACATGGAGTAGATAAACCCCCAAACTACTAGTCATCAGGTGAGTGTTTAGGAATGTAAACAATGATTAGGCCACAATTACATTATTTATTCAGCCTTTGCTAGGCACATATTTTTGTAATTAGTGATGATTTGGGGAGGACCAAATGGAAATCACCAACCTTGGTCTGCCAAGAATAACGAGCATTAGCAATTACACAAATATCCTCAAATGATTGTCCTGTTTCTTTCCTTTCTGAACATTCATCACAAATTGGGTATCAACTCTGTCTGTTTTACCTCTTGATTACATGAGATGAAAAAGTATATGACCATAAGAACTGCAGACACTGGTAGCCAGTAATTACAGTGTGAGGTTTGCGTAGCTAAGAGAAAACCACATCAAGAACTGGGAGATTGGGTATGTTGTAGAATCCTACCACTTCATATTGACCAAGTAATTAAACCATCAAAATAATTTGCAGAGAAATTAAAATGCACATATAGAAGTAAATTGAAAACAAGAACTATGCAAAAGCAGTAAGATACTATCATTATTATAGTTGTATTTCCCCAAACCCCCAATCTAAGATCTTAAACAGTTACAACCTGCTCCCAACATATCGTTCCCTCCAGAACTGCAAAAGCAGCTATGCAGAGCCATTTCTACTTCTGTTTCCAACACCACCCCCACCCCGCCTGCTGTCCCCCACAGATGGCTAAGATCAATGGGCTAAGTTGAGCCCTCAGAGATACTGTATTTGATTTGCAATGTCTGTTTTTAAATTGTCTTGCTTGTCAATATTTTATACATGAGCTATTTCATGTGGATATATCCATCTGATAATTCTACATCAAAATCCAAATATCCTACTTCTCTTGAAAACCAGGAAGATGTGGCAATGTTGGCTTGGGTTCCCTACAGCTGCAATTGCTGGAGCTGAGCAACAGCTGCCCCAGAGCTACGTGCTCTCTCTCCTCA
Organism: Erethizon dorsatum; assembly: GCA_028451465.1. Taxonomy (NCBI): domain Eukaryota; kingdom Metazoa; phylum Chordata; class Mammalia; order Rodentia; family Erethizontidae; genus Erethizon; species Erethizon dorsatum. The sequence continues at coordinate 45,903,276 of CM051825.1, forward strand.
TGGTGCCCACCTAGCTCACTCCCTCGGCTGTGTTTCTGACTAAACCCCACAGGCATTTGGATTTCAGTTTCAGTTCCAGTGTCTTTGCCTGTTTTATGTGGAAGAGGGGGAGATACTCTAAACCAGTGGTAGCAAACCTATGGCATGCGTGTTTTTTTTTTCTTTTCAGACAAAAGATGTTAATGTCTGAGTTGTTTTTTTCTAAATTAAAACCTCAGTATTCAAGATTAATTGTAGTGTTGGCACTCTGCAATAAATTGGGTTTTCGGTTGTAGTTTGGGCACTCATCTCTAAGAGGTTCACCAGCACTGCTTTAAACTATCAAAAAAGGTGAATCCAAGGATAATCAAGAGAAGCAGGGAAACAGGGTAGCCAGCATCCTGGACATTAAGAAATAACAACAGATATATCCAACAGTTACTATGAAAAGCAGTAGAGAAAAATAGTTATATGTGCAAGCAAAATACAAAGCAGTATCAGACCATGGATCCAGCCCTTATTAGCTTAGGAGAATTACTTAAACTCTGTGGGTTTCTGTTTTCTCATCTGGAATATGGGGTATTAGTCAGCTCTCCTCTTGCTGCATACAATATCTAACACCCATAACTTGAAAGAGGAGTAGTTTAATAGGGCTCATGATTTAAGGGGATTCAGTCCATTATAAGCTAGCTCCAAAGCAAAAACATCATGGCAGGAGGATGTAGCTGAGTACTGTACATCCTTCTAGGTCATGCCCTAAATGACCTGCCTTTTTCCATCAGGTCCACCTCCTAACAGCATATTCAGCTATGAACTCATCAATGGATTAATCCACCAGTGATTATAGCACCCTCATGATCTAATCACCTTTTAAAAGCTCCACCTCTGAACAGGAGACTTTCAGGGGACATAAATAAAAGTTTGGTGCTTAATAAAAGTTGTTTTTAGAATCGTCTACATAGGTTTTTTTTTTTTTTTCTTTTTTTTAAGTATCCATTATGTACCAGAGACTATTCTAAACACTGGTGATACAATAATAATCCAAACAAAGTTTATTCCTGTGGTTTACTTTAAATGAATCCATGTTAAGCACTTAGAACAATGCATGGCATATAATAAACACTCAATGCATGTGAGCTATTATTTTGCCATTATTTATAATGTCTACTCAAAAGTGACTACTTAAGTCAGGAATGATAGATCTGTTTAAACTTGCCTTTTATTTCCTGATAGTAACTACCTGAAGAAATTTCAGCATAACTCTTGAGGCTCGTCCAGGCTTAGAAGAAAGGAACCCAGTGGTTGATTATTAATATCTGCAAGGGCCTGAACTACCTACATGGAAGCCTGAAGATTTTGCCAACCTGGTTTAAAGAATCTCTAATTTCTGTAAAATATGCCTTATTTCTGACCCTTCTATTTGGTCTCAATCTTTTTGAGACTGCTTGTCCAGGGAGATGCAAATCATCATATCCGTGTTTTTCTCTTTTTAGCAAGCATCTCAGAAAGGCAAAGTTGTGTTCTGCTGGTGCAGATGCGCTAAGAATATGCAAAGCTCAAAGGGCCATGCCTGCCATTAGGAAGGGTTTGAGGGTGCCTGCTCCAGTAACCAGCCATAAAGATGACCCTCTCACCTGCAGACCCAACTCAAGGGGACTGAAACACCTGCCTACTGCGAATACTTTTCTCCTCAATAAAACATCTAAAAGAAAACAAAGAAAGAAAGACTGGCTTCAACAAATCAACCACACAACCCTAGAGTCAGTCCGTGGAAAGCCCTGAGGCTGGGGTTCTCCTGGCTGTGTCTGCACCTCCAAGCCTCCACCTTGATGCTCCCGCACATCTTTTCTCACATAGTTCTAGGCCAGGCCAAGGGGGAAAGGCCCCCTTGTTCCCTCTCTCAAACAAACCCTAATGTTCACTCTTTGCAAACTCCTGGGGGGTGAATGTGAAAGGAAGCCTTTCTCAACAGCATGTATGTCAACCTACCCTCCCATTCATACATTCTATTATGGTTCCAGAGAAGCCATCCACACCGTTCCTGTCAGGTAAAGCAAAACCTATATTATGCCTAGGTCAGCGGACTTTAATGTGACACAGTGTGGATGGCCTCTGGGTTCTCCTTGGTTTCCCACATGGCACTCTGAGCTTTTCTTTCAGAACATTTCTCATGATATATTTATTTACTCGTACAGCTACTTGTTAATATCAGTCTCCCTGATCAGACCATAAGCATCTTGAGGACTCAGACCGAGGCTGTTTGTCACCACTTTGCCCCCATACTACAGCTCAGAGGGCAGACAACTTCTTCTTAGAGGGGCCAGATAGCAAATATTTTTGGCTCTGTGGACCCCCCAGACAACTTGACCCTTCCACTGCAGTGCGACAGCAGCCACGACTACTGTGTAAACAAATGGGCACAGCTGCCTTCCAGTAAAGCTTTATTTACCGAAGAGGTAGTGGGCTGGGTTTGGCTGGTAGCTTGTCAACCCCTGATCTAGCACAATAAATCATTAATAAATCTACATTAAGTATAAAGATAGGAATTGTTCATCTCATTTCTGAATCTCAACAGGACAAAGGACATGAGGAAGTTGTGGTGATGAGCTAGGACGGTGTGTGGGACAGCTAGGCGTGGAAGGGGCAGGAGGAGTTGTAGGTGGGAGATGGCCCATTTCTTGGTCTGGGTGCTGATTATGTAGTGAATTTACCTTTTTAAAATTCGTCAGGATGCACACTCGAATTTGAATTATTTTCTGTATGCATTTTATGCGTTGAAGTCGACAAGTTAAGAAACAAATATGTAAATAAAGCAAATTAGTGCTAAAGAGAGAAAGCAGGGCATTGCTGCCTCCTAGGTTTGCGCTTTCTTCATGACAGGTACAACAACAAAAAGTGCCTCAGCCTGCTCTGAGTGTAGACGATCAGCTGTTCACCTACCCGGCAGACTTGAGTGAAAGTACAGCTGATCTCTCAGTTCCATAGAGAAAGTTAGTATCTTGACCGAAGTGACCTCTGAAACCAAAAAGACCTGTATTCTTCAACCTCTCTGAGCCTTCATTTTTTCATCTTTGAAATAATCATTTCTGCCCTACAACATTGTTGTGAGGGTTGAATTATATAATGCATATAAAATGTCTGAAACAGTGCCTGGCATTAACTTCCATGATTAGTGCTCAAGGAATGTCACCTAATAGTATCCATAGAAACACACAGTGGAAAGAAGGTGCATGGATACGTTCCTCAGCCTTTCTTCTGCCTTCTCCACTCTGCTCTGGGCCCTAGGGTTCGCCAGCAGCAAGGAATACGTTAATGCCTCCTGTGCCTTTTCTGGCTTGCAGTGGTGTGAGGTCAGAGGCATGAGAGAGTGTGAGGTCAGGGTAATTATTTCCGCAGGTCCTCCCAGAAGCAACCCTTAATGAAAGGGATGTGAGCGGAGCTTTTCACACAGCTCCTTGACGTGCAGTACCCCTGGGCACTCCTTTTTCTTTCTCCTTAGCTCAACAAGTGGGAACTGCTCTTGCTGCTGACAGCCAGGGGGCACTGGAGCATTCCTGTTGTTTCCCTTCCCTGTGCCCACACCTTTGTCCTCTGCCACCAGGACTCTGCCATCCCAGCCCAGGGCTTTGTCCCATGTGCACTCAAGTTCATAGGGATGAAGAATTCTTACATTAAAAAGTGAATTTGACTATAGGCAAGGTAGGAAAATGTCTGCTAAGATCCGGCTGTGATTTGTTTTGGCTCACACAGAAGACTTGAAAAAACAAGGGGTATTTTTCTCCTAGATCCAGCACACGGAAGTCATAAGGCTTTATTTGCTAAATCTAGACTTTCAGCCTGAGTTTTGTTTCAGGATAAAACAGCCATTAGTGACTGATCTAGAAATACAGGCTTTGTGTTGGATGTTCCAGGAGTGGGCCGTGCTGGGAGCGCTTTGCGTGGGTTTTGAGAGAGCCTAGGAGCTCATCCTCTTCCCAAGACCAAGACTTCTGTGAAGAAGCAATGGATGTCAAAGGCCTGAAACATCAGGCCCTAAGGATTTGGGAACCTTGGTGGAGAGTTCACACCCCAAACCTGTTGCAGAAGCGTCTGATGTGCCCTCTTTGAATGCATATGTGAGCTTGGATAGTGATTTCTACAGCAGGGACCATGATGTCTTGACACTAGAGGCCTTTTCAGTTAATATTATTGGCACCACATGAGCTCCCACCAGAATTCTTTATAATCCCAAGTGAAAGTAGAAGTGTCCCCTAAACCATAACCAGTTATATCAAGCTCTACTCTAGTGGTTCTGATTTTATGTGACTCAACTTGGGCCCCTAAGTTACCATTTTAGCATACCCAGTGATGCTAATGTGAATAGTCCTTTGAGCACAGTGGGGCAGAAGTTATAATTAAGCCTTATTTTACTAAGAAGAAAACAGGACCTCTGAGAGTCCAAACTTCTCCACCTCCAGGCTAATACTGTATTAGCTGAGCAAGAAAAACTGGAGAATTTGCCATTTCTTGTACATAGAGCAGATCTATACCCATCATAGAAGCACAATTCTTATTCTATTCTGGAGACTCCTGACCAAACCCAAATGTTTACAAAATTCCAAGAACTGAGTGGTATTCTGCTCTTTCTTTGAACACTGAAGCTAGCACAGCCCCTTGGCTCAAATGTTCATTAGGTAAGGCTGGTCTGGGACACAATCTATGAAACTGCTACTCAAAACCAAGAAACGTTCCCCACCCTACTATTGGGTGCTAAGCTTGGAAAACCAAGTAAAACGATCAAGTTAGATGCTTACAAAGGCAGCAAAAAATGTTGACATAATTAATCTTCATCATCACAGTTCAGTTACAACATCAATGTCAAATATACATGGAGAATAAATGTAAATTATAGGTACAAATCAATTTATGCATTTAGTAGCTATTCCATTTGCCTACACACACACACTTCATAGCTATTTGAGACTTACATAGTTACTGGTCTTCAGAAAAACGTGAGTTTGCAAACTGAGATCTGAGATTTAAAAAAATGACAAACGGAAAGATCAAAACACCATAGCATGAGGAGATCCTTGAGTTAGTATTAGGAAAGAATGTTTCAGCATACCCTGGGAAGAGGTGAAGCTCCAGCTACATTGCCTATTTTCTCTTTTTATTCTTTCTGTTGCTAACCATCAAACCCTAGCATTGTTGGAAGTGAAGCTTTTGGAGGGGCATCCAGATAAAAGAGTGAGGCATTGGTCTTGCTTCAATTCCAAATTGCTTGGAAATACTCTTTCTCCTCTGAAATGTCTCTCCCTGAGTGTCCCCAGTGCTGGCTGTCTGAAAAGCACCTGGAAATAATGCCAAGCCCTGAGAGCCCAGGAATGTGTCTCAGGAAGCTACAATTGCAAGAGTGCTCTCTGCGTGGCCCTGCACGGTACTGTATCTTTCCCCCAAAGTCACTGCCAGTGCTTTTTTCTCTCTGGCTACTCAGATAGATGGAAGAGGCAGGCTTTCTCTACTCTGCTAAATGCTTATCTTCATTTTGATCATTGTTGGCTTTGGATCTTTAATAAAAGTCACAGGTATTGAGTGGGTTCATTCTTCCCACCCTCCCTTGTCCTCTCCCTGAACATCACAAGGCCTATATGTAATGTGGTAGTCATAGTTTCACTCAGCAGAAGTTTCAGAGAAGGAGGGTTCTAGTTAATAAACTAATAAAGAAGAAAAGAACATTTTTAATTTTGTAGTGCTCTTTACTGAAAACCTTTCTCTAAAATATTTCTTCCTTCCTCTCATACTTTGTTCACTCTCATTTCTATTTCTATTGAGGAAAAAAAAAAACCCATAATTATCACCACCAAATGTCCCAGTGTATACGTGCAAAAATCACTATAAGCATTCACGGCTGCATAGGGGTAAAACCTACGTCAGGTTTCTGATATGTGCAGGCATGGCTACAATTTGGCTCTAACTTTACTTGCGAGAAACCTAGTAGGCAAAGCAAAATGAGAAACAGATGAGATTTTGGATGAATTCATAACTTATGCTAAAATAAGTATCAATCAATTATTTTCATCTTAAATCTAGATTTCAAATATTCAATTTCATTGACCATCATGACTATCAAACTGTCATAACTGTCAAATATCAAATGTTAATATTTAAATATCCAGGCTTTTCTCTTGTATGTGAAAGAAGCACAACATTCCTTGGTTCTTATACTTTATCCACTCTAATATCTTTAATTTCTAACTTCTGTATTTAATGCTTAGGATTTCAGTTACACATTTTGGGAAAGGCACATCTTCTTGGCTATTATAAATGGAAAAATTCCATATTTTAATTTGGAATCACAGGAAAACCAAATATATATAGTGGAAAGGGCATAAAAATCTGATGTCGAAAACCCCACGTTTGTTTCCTGGCTCTCCCTTTTATTGTCCATTCATGAAACATATCGAATTTCTTAGCCTTCTTTTCTAATCTGCCATACATGTATAACAACCACAATGCCTACCATGTAAGACTGATTTGAAGACTAAGTATGCATTTGTGAGAAAATTTGTCAATCGTAAAATTATATCCACTTCTACTTTCATGCTGTTATTAGGCCAAAGTTCTTTCCTAAAGACAAGCACAGAAAACCACAATGGTAACAGGAAATCTTATGGTATGCCTACCATATGCCAGGCATTCTACTAAACACTATTTAAATCTGAGTCCATTTAAACCTCACAGCAACTCTAATGTGTTATTATTATTCCCATTTTTCAGATGAGAAATCTGAGGCAGAGGAAGGATTAATAAACTTGTCCAAGGTCACATAGCCAGTAACTGGCATGGTTGGGATTCAAACTCAAGCACTCAGTACATGGTCCCTTATCACCATACTGTAGGTCCTCAGTACACAGCTACAGGAAGTGTTTCTGTTGGGGAAATCAATAAATGTGACACACATACAACAAGGATTCCATCATCAAATAAATTTAGGAAATACTAGATTCAACTAAGTTACCTCAGTTTTTTGGCTGCAGACCTCCCCAGATCCTTTAACATGCACTGAGTCTCTTCAGATGGGATGTGGTGGGCAGCAGCCCCCACAAGGCCAAATGAATCCAACCCGTTTCTTCAGACATCTTAAAGGGTTAGCGTTCCACAGAGTCTACTAAGGCAAATGCTGATACATGAAGTACGAGAACAGCAGTTCCTTTGAGTACTCATGAAAACAATCCTTTGAGGCACGAGAGACAAATATGTAATAGATACTGATTCCATTCAGATGGGATCTCTGTTTTATGCATTTCTTTCCATATTAATTGGGTAGCCCAAAGTAAAAAAGTTGTAAGCCTATGATTCTCTTTTTAAAAATGCATGTGTAAAGGATGCTTTTATTCTAAGAGAACTGTAAGGGATGAATTTTGTCCTCCCTAGGAGGGTTGTCTGAGGCTGACACATGGAGAAGAAAGATGCACAAAGAGAGAGCTGAGCCTTCGTGCACCTTGTTGCAGTGAGATGCTGCCGAGCGCACCAGGGCAGGACCAAGAGAGCTCCAGGAACCAGCTGTCTGCGGTGATTAATGACAGCGCAATGACCCACTCACCCCTCCCAGGCACTTCTCCACCTGGGCATCTGGAATGATCCCCAGGACATATGGAGAGAAAGGGGGAAGAGACTGGCTCCAAATCACTCACAGCCTATAATGACCTTAATAGAGACCCCAGTGTAAACGAATCCTTGCTTATTGAATTCCTGATTTTCTGCTGCTAATATTAACTCTACATTACTTCAATCCCCTCCCCCACTCACAGCCTACTCCCAGTCAGGCAGAAATTATGGGCCAGTTGTTACTGCCTTAACACAGGGACTGAAATAGTTTTTAAAAATGGGTCTAGACATCCTCATTGGGCATTACCAAAGGAAAGCGTTGTGGTGAACAACATAATTGACCCACTTTTTAGAAATCCTATGAGCCCTTATAAATCATATTGGATGTGCCCCATCAAGACATCAGCACTAGCCTGGAGCCATCACTCAACTTCATCTCATAAAATGTGCTTCCCTGTGTATTCACAACACACCCACAATTATGTTAGCATATATTAGAGTAATATATCCTAATAATATATCCAATTATGTTAGGATATGTTAGAGTAAGCCCAGAATTCTAAGTCTAGAACTCCACACGGCATGGATGGTGAGAACACCCTTCTCTGTGTTTTGACCACATAATGTCATTCCTCTGATTGATGCAACCAATTTAAGAAAAAGTTTGCTGTTGTTATCCTTATTTCTTCCCTCAATCATTTTAGCCTTGGAATTAACGTCAGTTCACTTTGCTACTTACTATTCGTCTTCTCTGATTCACAACAATCTTAAGAAAAGTAAAGTTGTAGACGGAGTACATCCTCTCAAACAGTTTCCAACACTGATTAAAACCTTTTTTTCCCTGCATGGTCTCTCCTCGTATGGATACAGATTGGCACCCTGGATGGAATCAATGAACCATTTCCTTGCAATATCTCATGAGAGATCAGCACTGTCTGTTAATACTTGTGCCTCAGCGTCACTGCATTCACTCACATAGAATACTGTGAGGCTGAGTAGGAGCTCTAGGAATACTAGGAACCAATAAATTCTTGACCCTATTTATATGTGGATCTATTGGGTACATTGTTTTACAGGTTAAAATAAAACTGATTGTTATGTTGAAAAAACCTTTCATCTTTGTAGAAGGATGTCAGAAGCAGCATGGAGAGGAAGTAAAAGAATGAGATTGCAATGGACATTTTTGGTTAATTTGAATGTCAGTTGAAAGTAACATTAGAAAGCAGCATTTGAGAGAAATAGTGGAGAAGCAGAAGTAGCCAGGGAGAGCCTCAGATGGCTCAGAGCCAGACTGTCCATGGGTGAAGTGCTGTGCTGATCAGTTATTAACCAATGCTATCCCAGAGAGAATGACTTTGACTCAAAAGCTAGGGTTGATGGGAAGGAGGCAACAGCTGGAGGCTACCAGCTAACCACACATCTTGTACCATTCTTAAAAGAGGATCTGAATTTTACACGCTTGTCAGGACTTACACCATGCCTTCCGTGCCTTCCTCATGACGGAGCAGACATGCGATTTGAGTTAACACAGAAGAACCTCTAATTACAAAACTCTCAACATTGGGGGCCTCATTGATGCAAACTGCTATAAATATGAGGAAACACAGACACCAGACCAAAAGCACATTAAATCTGGCCACAAAAAGCATTAGTGGTCTTTTGGACTTACAAATAGAATTTTAAAAATCTGAACATATTTGTTAAGTAGAGGGGATCTCTAGATATAGTCTGTGGATTCAGACAACATATTAACTCATATTAAATCAATAATATTTTAGGGTAAATTAACTGACACAATAACTGCCACCTTGGAAAACCAAGATCAGGAAATGGGATACATGACTGGTAACTTATACTGATGAGGAAAGGAGGCTCTAGGCAGAAATTGACAAACACAGTCATAATGAAAAAATTTCATTCCATTTCTTTCAGTTACCAGTAATTTAAACAGACAAAATAATAAAAAATATTCGAGAGATTTGAACATAATTAAAAGTTTATCCTAATTTTTAAATTAGACACTAGCCTTACAAAAACAGCCTTCAAAAGTGGAGATCAAAAGGGCTAGAAACACAGAAATCCGTGACTGGTTCTCTCCCTCTCCCTCTCCCTCTCAGCCTTGTGTAAACATGTTTGTTGCCCTTGTAGGCTTGCTGAAGTCATGACAAATGCAGCACCCACTCACAACCTCACCTCCATCCCCCGTGTGTGCCTTTTCACTAGTGCTGTCTGTGCTACAGCAGCCGGCTGTGCTCACATCACAGATGTGTGTGCCTAGGCCAGAGGCGCAAGCCGCTGGACTCACAGGACACAAGTCAGTTGGTATTCATGAATTGGACACTTGCATAACTGATAACTAAGGAATGTTCCAATGCCCCTTGATACATAGCTCTGTGTGGTTTTCCTAAATTCTGAATTTCTGAGAGTCTGACCCAGGTGTACCAGTCATTGAACTTGTAAGTACATTTTGCAAAGTGTTCAGCACTCACCTGCCCACTGGCCGAGTTTTCTGAGTTTATAATCTGTCTCTAAGAATAAGGGGGGTAGCTTTCATTTTTCAATGCACATTACTGCATTTTATGGGAGAAATTTTATGTTCTAGGAATAGTACAAATTTAGATATTTTTAAGATTTCAAGATATCTCTTATGAATATTGGTGAGTCTTGTTTTATTTTTAAATGAACATAATAAATATATCTAGAACCCTGCATCTCACTTTATTAAAATATTACTTCTTAAAAAAATTAACAGATCCTCCATAGAAAATGGACTACATTCCTTAGGTCACAAATCATTAAAAAAAAATTGAAAAAAGAAAACAGATTACTATTCCACAGAGCACATGCTCTTAACAATTAAAATAGGTACAAAGCCTCCCCCCTCATTACTAAGAAAATCATCAAGGGGCCCAAAGGGCAATAGATGGTTCATACAAATTACTATAATCGAAAGAGGCTTCAATGAAGGAGCTATTTAAAAAGTGTGGGCAGATATAGGGAAACCACAAGGAATGGTGCAGATCCCCAGGATGAGCAGAATGGAGGGGTATTATCCCCAGGCCCAAAGAAGCAAGATGCAGAGAGGGTAACCACAGTTTAGACTAAAGAAGTCATGTGGGAGACTTCAAGAAGACTTCAAGAAGAGAAGGACCTGAGGTTGAGAATACAGCCATCCCAAGGCCCTAATGAGACAGCGACATTGACTCTATTCCTAATACATTTGCAGTTACTTCAACAACTGAGCCACAACACATCATTTAAAATGCCCACTCTTTAGGAGCCTAGAAGCAGGATGTCTTTTTATTGTCTTTTCAGCAGACCCAAGAAGGCAGTGGAAAGGAGACCTTAAGTATCCTCTCTTCCCTTTTTTTTCAGCAGGGAGAGAGAGGGAGAGAGAGAGAGAGAGACAGAGAGAGAGAGAGGGATCCCTTCAGCTGTCTGGTGAGACAGATAAAGAGGTCCAAGAGAACAGCACCTATGCCAATATGACCACGACAATTCTCTTGGCATTTGGAGCAGGCAGCTGGCCTCTGGGTTGAGGGGAAATGCTTGGCTTTGAATTCTTCCCTGCTGGGATTAGACAGTCCAAACTATGGTCTGAACAATTTTCATTTGTACTTTGGAAAAAAAGGTCTCTTCCAGGCCTACCCTATGGCACCATGAACATTTGAGCTGCCCCATCAAATGCTCACCACGTTTTCAGACTTGTCAATACAACCAAGTTTGGTTGAACCTGACTTTCAGGGCAATAGTTACTTATACAGACCACTAAGATGCCTGTATCTCCCACCAGGAATACAGAACTTGCTCTAAAATAACAATATATGTTTGTAACAGCCTTCTCCAAACATCCTTACGTCACATTACTTCCATTCCATGCAATCATCACTGTCATCCCTCAACTACAAAGGCAGCCCCTAAATTCCTGGAGTGTGGCTGCTTGGAAACCTCAGTGCTAATTCATTTTGCATTAGTGGTTAGAAGCATAAAATCTTGACTCCTGGCACTGAGAAGTAAATTACTCCTGGAGAACTATACTTAGATGCCTTGAGTTTAATTACCTTGTAATTTTGAGGTCATGTTATTACCATGAAGTTACACGATTTTGGAAATTTATTTACAGCCTATAAAAAGCAAATGACTTTGGAAATGAGTGTTGCTAAATTGGTCCTTTGTAAATAGTTCTTTTGTTGCTTAAAAAAATAAAAATAAAAAGCTTTCCTACCAGAAAAAATGTAGGCTGTTCAAATGCCCTTTTTTAAAAAAAGTTAAGAATCAGAATCTTGAGTTAAAGACGTCAAGGTCCCTCCAAGAAGAGTCAGAGGGTCTTCAAATGGTCAGGAGGCAGGCAGCATTCAGAAAGAAGACCACTTTACTAAGGTAAGGGATCAGATATAAGGAGAATGGTGTTAATAGGATCAGAGGTCAGAAGTTCACAAAAACATTGTCAAGTTTTGTCCGTGGAAATTCACAAACACTTGGGAAGATCTGAATATTGCACTTACCATAGATTATTCTATTCTGTCCAAAGTACCTTTATATAACATAAGGGAATGTAGTGAGGCATAATTGTTCTGTATGGGGAATCAATATGTTTCCCTCCCTTCTCACCCAACAGCCCGACTTTTGTATCCTTAGAATTGGTGGCAGGCAGTTTCACCTCCCAAGAAGAGTTGCTGACTGTTAAGGAAGCCAATTGGTATGACTTTCAGAGAGGATAAAGGTCATATCCCATGCGGGTGTGGTCTCTCCTCTCTCCCTTGCTCTTGAAGGGATAGAATGAGCAAAGGGTTGTTCCCAACAGGGCCTGACACTTCTCTGTCTCCTCCTAATGGCTCTCTTTCCTTCCTGTGGGGTAGCTTGGGAAGGGGATCCAGGCAAGCCTGGTCTGGCCCCATTGTCCCACTGATCATACACATTGACCATTCCTTATCTCATGATGACTGATCCAAAGTCTTACCTTTGAGCATTTTGGGAGATAGGGAGCAGAACCATCTTTGCAGCTTGCTTTATTTTAGGTTGATTTGGTCTTATTGGCTTGGAGAGAGGACTTTTAAATTGGGTCAATCTATTTAATGAGAATGCTACTTGATATTTAGATCCAACCACAGTAATACCTAGTCACTCACACCAATTACTGTTCCTAGGCATGTGTCTTGCATGAGGACCTCATGGGGAAAATGGGTCCCTGGTCCAAGACAGAATTTGTGTGTTCCTTATGAGTTCACCGTGAACCAACAGTTGACCATTCTCTGACTGAAATGACCAGAAGGGATTCTAGGATTGCAAACTTTGGCATTTTCAGTATTTCAATAACCTTTTAAGACAGCAAATTCTGCTTTTAAAGTGACATTAAGTACTTTTTTAAAAAGTTCTTAAATGTTTAAAAATAACATTATGAGATCAAGTGTTGCCAAATAATAATTAAGAATATTTTACAAATATTGCTTTATTTACTTTTTGTCTGTATCCCAGAAACTGTAAGCAATCGGTACACATATTCAGTACTGGAACTAAAATGGCATGACATATTTAGCAGCTTAATGTTTTATTAAAGTTAAACCAGCTGGTGGAGATTTGGTAAATGAAGCTGTATCTCAACTTGCTATGAAGTCTATACCATTGCTCTGCACTGGAGGCTAAAAAGCCATCCTGTGAATTCAGGCTATGAGCAGCAGTAATCTAACTCTTGTTACCCTTCAGGCTAGAATTTTATTTTGGGGACTAAGTTTTTTACATGGCTGACTATAGATTCTGTAATTTCTATGCTTCTAAAAATGAATTTCTAATAAAAATAAGATTATATTCTGCTGAAGAAAAAATGTAAATTCATTGAATTTCTAATTTTGTAGTAACCAATGCTACTAAGGTCCTCAGGGATACCAAAGACAAATCTGAATGCAGAATGATAGAAATGATGGTAAGACTCAGTCCCTCAAGGACTGAAAAGTGGTATACCAGCAGTAAGAAAAGCTATCCTAAGAATGTGAAATGGTTTTTCCCTCAAATCGAGCCCATCTTAATATGGATATACATGTAATTATTACATTATATAAGTTGAGTATGTTTATATAAGGTACAATGAAACTAAAGAGCAGAAGCAGAAGACTTTGCCCAGCTAGTTGACTTTAATAGTTAATGAATGGACTTTCAAAGGAGGCGATGTTGATGCTGTCTTAAAATATGGATTGAAGATTGCTAGATGGAGAGCAGATATATTAGTCAGCTTTCCTATTACTGGGACAGAATACCTGGCACCAACAACTTAAAGGAGGAGTAAGGTTTAATTTGGTTCATGTTTTAAGGGGATTCAGTCCATGGATACCTGGCTCTTGGCAGGAACATCTTGGCAGAAGAGCCTGGCAGGGGAAAGCTGCTTAATTCATGGAGGCCAGGAGGTAGAGCAGGAGAACAGCACTAGAGAGGAAGGAGCCAGTGAGGAAGCGACCATATGTAAATTCCAAGACCACAGCTTCCTGACTCACCCAGAAACACCCAGAAGTATGTTCCACCAATCCCCTGATCAGGTCCCAAAGCCAATCAACTTGACACAGTCAAGCTTAACTGTCACAGCAAGGAACAGAAACATGTACATAAAGAATAAAATAAGGGGAGTGGAAAACAAATGTACAAAATGTCATCAGGGTACTCTATTAGAAAAGTCTAGAAAACTTTTTTGTACATGGTCTTTTCTATTTACAGAGCTTTCTACGACACTGAGCCCCTAGGAGGAGCAACACTTTAACCTCTATTAACTGTTCAGCTATATCTGGATCAAGAATGGACACCTAATCCAATACACTGGTTGTTAAGTAATCAATCCAACTGCTTCTAGAGAAGAGCTCAGACCTGAATAGACTCACTGGATAAGGTGGCAATAAAAGAAACCACCTGTATTATGTTTCCTGACTTGTGATGTACTAATAAAAATATCAGAAGTTACACTACAGCAGGGGGCAGCAACTATGGCCACTGGGATGATCAAGCCTAGGGCTTAGTTTTGCACAGCCTGAACTAAGAATTATTTATGAAATTTTAAGTCATAAAGATGGAGAAGCACGAAGTGGGACAGGAAAAGGATAAGGAAGAGGATACAAGAATTACATTGTCTTTATAGCCCTTCTAGAAAAGATTTACCAACGCTGCACTATAATAACAACTACCACCAATATCAAGGACTTTCCTCTTATGTTTTCTTCCAGGAGTATTTTTTTCTTTTTCAGTTTTTATTTTTTATTAGTACGTCTTTGTAGTATGATCACATTCCTCATGGGGAGTTGGCACATGTATATAACACATCTCAGTTCTTTTTTCATCCTATTCCCCTCTGCTCCCTCTTTCCTCCATCTCTTGGTCCCTTTCCTTTTTGTAAAAGATCTATGTTCTTATTACCTATTATCTATCTTTTATTTTGCTCTTTGTTTATATTTTAGGTTTCTCATATAAAAGAAACCACACAATATTTAAGCTTGTGTGTCTGATCTATTTCACTTAACATTATAGTCTCAAGGTGCATCCATTTTTCTACAATGACTCAAGTTTACCTTTTTTTATGGCAGAGTAGTACTCTATGATGTATAAATACCATGCATTCATCTGTTGATGGAGATACTGGGCCACATCCAAGATTTGGCTATTATGAATTGTGCTGCTATAAACATGACTATGCATCACTGTAATATGATGTCTTTAACACTTTCAGGAAGATATCTAGAGGCAGAATAGTTGGGTTGAATGGAATTCCTATTTTTAGTTTTCTGAGAGATCTATACTGATTTCCAATGTGGCTGTACTAGTTTACATTCCCACCAATAATGCGGAAGGGTTACATTTTCCCCATAGCTTTGCCAGCATTTTTTATTATTTGATTTATTGATGATAGTCATTTTTTTCCTGTCATAACATGAAATCTCAGTGTTGTTTTAATTTGCATTTCTCTAATGGCCAGAGAGTTTTATGGGTTCAGGTCTGATTTTCAAGTCTTTAATCTACTTTGAATTGATTTTTTTGTATGGTGTAAGAGAAAGATTCAGTTGTTGTTTCCTGCATGAGGATATCCAGTTTTCCAAGTAACCTTTACTGAAGAGTCTCTTTTTTCCACTGTGTGTTCTTACTACCTTTGTCAAAAATTAGTCGGCCATATTTGCATGAATTTATTTTTGGCTTTCTATTCTGTTCCATTGGTCTATATGTCTTTTTACGCATGTACCATAATGTTTTAATTATTATAGTTTTTAATACAATTTGAAATCAGAAAGCACTTTGGCTTTGTTCTTCTTGCTCAAGATTGCTTTAGCTACTGGGATCTTGTAAGGTTTCAGATGAATTTTAGGATTGTTTTTCTCTTTCTATGAAAAAGAGTATTGGAATTCAACATCTAAAGCACAGGAGCAAAAACAAAAACCAACACGTGGGAGTACATAAAACTAAAAAGTTTCTGCACAACAGAGGGAATAATCAACAAAATGAAAAGGCATCTAATGAAATGGGAGAAAATAGTTAGAAATCATGTATCCTAGAAGAGGTTAAAATTCAAAATATACAAGGAATTCATACAACTCAATAGCTAATTAATAATAATAATAATAATAATAATAATAATAATATATTAGAAATAGAGAACCTGAAGAGATATTTTTCCAAAGAACATATACAAATAGCCAATCAGTATATGAAAAAATGCTCAATGTCACTAATTGGTCATTACGGAGGTGCAGATCAAGACAAAAATTAGGCATCACCTCACACTTGTTAGGATGACCACTGTCAAAAAGTCAAGAGATAATAAATGTTGGTGAAGATGTGGAAAAGGGAATCCTTGTACACTGTTAGTGGGAATGTGAAATGATACAGCCATTTAAAAGAGTATGGAAGAATATGGGAAAGAGTATGAAAGTTCTTCACCAAATTAAAACTAGAACTTCCATCTGATCTAGCAATCTTACTTCTAAGTATATATCCAAAGGAAATAAAATCACTATTAGGAAAGGATATCTGTACTCTCATGCCCATTGCAGATTATTTAAAATAGCCAAGTTATACTATATGAAAACTACCTAAGTGTAGCTAGATAAATTGATAAAGAAAATGTGATATACTGTATAGTAGATGGATATATAGATAGATGATAGACAGATAGATAGATAGAAAGATAGATAGATAGATAGATAGATAGATAGATAGATAGTCCCAGCACTCTGGGAGGCTGAGACAGGAGGCCTGCCAAGTTCCAGCCCAGTCTAGGCAGCATAGCATCTTAGCAAGACCCTCTCTCAAAATTTTAAACATTTTTAAAAAGGGCTGAAGATGTAGCTCAGTGGTAAAGTAGCTCTGGTTCCATCCCCAGTACCCCCCCCCCCACACACATAGGTACACACTAAAACAGATACCTAAAACTTCTGTTGTGTCCACACTGAACCAAATAAAACAAGGTTCTTTCAGTTTCTTAAAATTACAAAAAGCCTTGAATTTAGGGAAATTGTAGGACAGAAGTTATAAAATAAGGTTGGAGTTAGATTAGAAGGGTTTTATATTTCTTGGTAAAGTGTTTCTTTTGGAAAGTCTTAACTGGTTTTAGTTAATACAAAAAGACACTCCTGTAAGTTTTAACCAAAGAGTTATGTGATTAGATCGGTATTTTAGAAATGTCACTCTAGCTACCACATAAAGATGTACCTAATGAGTGAATGTGTGCAAGTGGGAGGCCAGTGAGGAAGTTACTGCCAAGGACAAGGTGTGAGTAGCTGTGGATCTGACACAAAGCAGTATTCACAGGAGTGAGCAAGACAAGTGGGGCTGAAGAAACAAGGCATAAAAAGTAGATATGTACAGGACTTGATGCGCAGGAAAGAGGGAGGCAACAAGTGGTGAGGAAGCCTGAGATTTATGGCATTGACAACTAAGTGAGACTTATAATTTAGCCATGTGTGGTGGTTCACACCTGTAATCCCAGCGCACTCTGGGAGGCTGAGACAGGAGGATTGCCAAGTTCCAGCCTGACCTGCGCAGTTTAGCAACTTAGTGAGACCCTGTCTCAAAATTAAAAAAAAAAAACAAAAAAAAAAAAAACACCTTTTTTAAAGGACTGAACATGTAGCTCAGAGCAAAGGCTCTGGGTTCAATCCCCAGGCCCACAACAAACAAACAAACAAACAACTGACTGATGTTTAACTTAGAAAGATGGAGGAGAAAAGAGTTCAGCTCTTGACATATTAATCCGCTTACATCTCTTTCTCCTTGAGCATTTCTTTCTGCACGAGACAGGAATAAACTTCAAATCTTTTCTATTCAAACTGCAATCCTCCAGGAATGCTTCTTACGTTGTTTGAAATCATAAATGCCAGGTGGGTCGTGACATTTTTAGATTTCTACATTGAAAGCCACCGTTTTGAAATGAGCTGCAGCATACAAAGAATCTCTATCTGATTTATTTCTCCCACTAGGCCCTCAGTGGCTTGTCATGAACTTGCACATTGAAAACGGAAGTTTATTTTGCTACAGTTTTGCTCAGATTTTCTCTCTGGAGTAAACTGGAAATAGAATTTAATACCTAACAGTAGCTAATTAAATAGGAAGCAGATGGAAACAATTTTTAACAGATTAAATAGATTGAATTAATTGTGTACTAAAGAAGCAATGAAGTTATGCAATCAAAATCAGAGTCACAAATCATAAGAAGCAACTGGTCTCACGAGCTTGTTCAAGGATTGATGACAATCCATTAGTGCACCATTACCGTAACACTTTCCACGGTACATTGAGCTATGTACTACCAGGAAAGTCAGTACACTGAACATACTTAATGCCATCGAACATGTATGTGTTATAGTATAATATCAATAACCCATGAGTTGTGTATACACTGGTTCCCTCTATTTGTAAGCTGCAATAATTGTGACGTCACTCAGATGTCATTTCCCTTTAGTGCTTGTTCTGATCACTTGCTTGGCTGCTCTCAGATTCATTCCTATACTTTGTCTGCTCTGTTCTGTGTCATAGGAAGTGGAAAGTTGAAAACTACAGTTCCTGGATTCTTTCATGAACTGGTTATAACTGGGTTCAGCCAAGAGGAGATGATGTTGAAAAAATAGAGGTCAAGAAGAAGGGAACCACCAGGACCTTTCTGCCCCTCTCTGTCCTCTTCAGACAGCTTCTTGTCAGCACCTGCCTCTCTTGCATGTTCCCAGCCCCTGCTGGTCACCCACTCCCTCTGCCCTCCTTTAGCCTGAGATTTCATTGCATAGCTGTGTCTTCAGGCCTCCAGCTATTTCCTGACAGCCAAAGCCACAAGGACCTCAGGCCAGCGCCTCCTGCAGGTTCCAGGTCATTCAGGAATCCCAGACTCCTAGGCTGTGGGAATACTACCTCCTCTCTTAGTCCCTCTGTTCCTGGCACAATTTTACCTTCTTCCATCTGCTGAGTTCTAGGTTGGCTCACCTTTCCCTGTCTACTCTCAGGTCTTCCAACACCTCCACAACTAGATCCCCCTATTAAATTCCCTCTTTCAAGCCACTGGAAAGGGTTCTCTATGTATGCAGAAAAATGGGCCAGAGCTGATGTCAAGGGGACATGTAGAGTTATGAGCCTAGGTTAGTGGCACAGACACAAAGGGGAGATTCTGAAGTCAGGCTGGGGTGGGGAGGAATGTGTAAATCTAAGAGGATCTTTTTCTCAGTGGATGTCTCAGAAAAGAAGTGAGCCAAGGCCTTAAATGGGCTGTTTCCCTCTGCCTTCCCTACCCGCTCCTCCAGCTTTTGATACTCTCAGGGCGCAGTCTCACTGCAGCAAAAATGCACAACCCATTAACAATCCTATTCTCCACATCCTCATGCTAAACACGCCCTAAGAGAAGAGTTGGCTGCTTCCTCTGAGAATAAAATTGAAAAAAGGAGAGATATTAACAGATTAATAAATTATTGAGAGCTAAATTGGTATGTAAACTGCATCCTTTAAAAGCAATCTTTTGATGCCTTTTGTAGGATGGAAAAATGAGCTGATCTAACCTCGGCTGAGTTGCCTGACTCTGGCATGCTTGATTTTTTTTCAGACAGGAGACAGCAACACCTTTTGCTAAATTCAAAGGACTTAGAACAGCCAGGCAACAGGCAAGCGGGAGAACAGAAGCAACAGTCTACAATAGAAGCTGACCTGCTGACTTTTGAGCCAGCAGAACTGGGTTTGAATCATAGCTCTTTTGCCTACTATCCTTGTGACTTTGTTCTGTGACACTGCTTAAATCCCAGTGCCTCAGTTTTCTGAACTATAAAAATGGGGATAATGGGGCCGGTGAGATGGCTCAGCGGCGTAAGCGCCTGCCTTGCAAGCGCGAGGGCCCGAGTTTGACTCCCGGAACCCACATACGAAAAAGGGGCCGGTGATATCGCTCAGCGGCACGGGTGCCTGTTGGCGCACGAGGTCCTGAGGTCGACCCCCGGTACCTGCAAAAAAAAAAAAAAAAAAAAATGGGGATAATGTCACCTATCTCTTTAGATGGTTGTGAGAATTAAATACACATATTTTAAAAGTATTATTGGAGTACTGTGACTGGCCTCAGCAAGATCTAAGAAAGTAAAGAGCTGAAGAAATGTGAAGGCTCAGCGATAGTGCTATTTATCCATTGGAATAAGGGGGAGGTTCTTAAAAATGACTGTTGGGCCACATGCCTTGAAATTCTGATTCAAAATGTTTGAATTTTTAATAGATTCATACACAGGGGCTATAAATGCCTCTAGACCAAAGATCCCATTATAAGAAACACTTTCATTTTTACTCCATTCTCTATTTGCAAAAGTTCCTCTGAATCCACTTTTCCTTTTCATGAATCAACTGAATTTTAAAGTTGCTTTCCTGAAGCATCACGTTAATCAGGGGAAGAGAAGGCAAATCAAGCCACACTAGACCTGGGAGAGGTTCAGCCACTCACTGACTAGGTAGTATTAGACAAGTTTCATTGCTAGAAGCCTTAGTTTCCTCATCTAAAGAATGAGGTAGTAAAATTTGTCCTATACTTTTTTTTTTTTTTTTAATGTGGGTACTGGGAGTCAACCTCAGGACCTCGTGCTTGCCAGCAAGCGCTTGTGCTGCTGAGAGATACCACTGGCCCTTTTTTTCCTTTATGTGGGTTCCGGGAGTCGAACTCAGGACCTCACGCTTGCCGGGCAGGCGCTTATGCCGCTGAGCTATCTCACTGGCCCTGTCCTTTAATATTTTATCTCAGGATCAATGGAGAAAAGATATGAAAGAATTTGAACACTAGAAGGTGTTACACTAACGTAAGTTGTCACTATTCTATGAAGGTGATATAATTGCAGTCTCAATTTAATAAGGAATAAACAAGGAAGAGTTTTATGTTTACTTGATACAAACTGTGTGTTGCCCCAAAGCCTACCTTTCTCACTATAAAGCAAGTTTTAGTAAACTTCTCATTTCAATTCCATGACTTTTCACTCATTTTTTTTTTTTTTTTTAATGTGGGTACCAGGAGTTGACCTCAGGACCTCGCGCTTGCTGGGCAGGCGCTTATGCCGCTGAGCTATATCACCAGCCCTTTTCACTTATTTTGGTTATTAAAGCATCTTAGTTGGATTCTGATTAGTCTTGCCTATCTTCAGTCATATAGTCAGCCCAAAGTGCTGCCCCTGAGCCTGGCATAGAATGCATTTATTGTACCAGTAGTATGGAGAGGTGTGGGTGTGCCCACACCTCTGACCCTGTCCTGCCCTGCCCTTTCCCTACCTTGGGACAGAGAGGAAGAAAAGCAATGTTTCCTTATAGCCTATCTCACAGCACCATGCGGTGTGGTTCCTCTCCTCATTGGTGGTTTGGCCACTTCCTTCTGTGAACTGTTCTGTGTAGGACACTGGCCAGGGAGCCCTTTCCTTTCTCTTTATCATGACGGATGGTGGATCCTGGCTGAAAGAATGACATCTATGTCAATTCTGAGCAGAAGGGCCGGTGAGATGGCTCAGCGGCATAAGCGTCTGCCTGGCAAGCGTGAGGTCCTGAGTTCAATTCCCGGAACACACATACGAAAAAAGGGCCGGTGCTATCGCTCAGTGGCATGGGCGCCTGCTGGCGCGTGAGGTCCTGAGTTCGACCCCCAGTACCCACAAAAAAAAAAAAATTCTGAGCAGAAAATTTGAGGGTCCAGTGGGGCATCCCAGATTCCTGTTTCCCTTGCCATAGCAACCACCAGTGTTCCAGACGGCTCAGCTTCCATCAGCCTTCATCACTGGGGATGCCTTTGATGGACATGAAGAGTGGCACGTGAAACTTTGAGACTTTTGGATTCCCACCCAGCATAATTGAGGCTAGGCTGAATAAAACAAGGGTGTGGGTGGAAACCAGAACACCCAAAGAAGAATTCCTTAAGATAAGCCAGGTAGCTCCATTGAGTGAAAGCTCAATGAATAAGCAGTGTGTTAAACCAGCCTCATATTAGTACTCCTGAGAATAACTCATCACAAGCTACACTGCATTTGGCTAGAGAGAATAAGGAACAATCTTGATGGCTACTTCTATGAGCAGTGGTCAAACTCATCATTTATTTACAAGACTGTGGCCTGTGGTACTGTACTGCGGACGCTCTGGTTATCAGGGAGTCAGTGCTGGTGGAGGAGGAACTCACGTGTTTGGAACCCAGTATTGGTTTATGTGGATAAACTAATGAGTTTGGTTGAAGGACTAAAAAGTTTTTTTAACACCAACTCGCAACATTTGGTAAAACTGTAGAACTATTTTAATAATTTGAAAAGACCATTTGAAAAGAAATAAGATTTAATAGATTGAAAAGACAAGCCACAAACTGGCTTGCGGAGTACATATCAGGCTGTGGACTTGTCTCTACACTATGAGAAGAACTCATAAAATCTAACAATGAGAAAACAAACAACTCAGTTTAAAAATGCGTGAAAGATCTAAGCAAATATCATATCAAAGAAGATATAGGAGGGTTAATAAACATATGAAAAGGTGACCAACATCCCCCGTCATTAGGTAATTGTAAGGCAAAACAACAGTGAGATACCAATCCACACTTATAAGAATGGCTTAAAAAACTGAATAGTAAATGCTGCAGATGCTGTAGAAAAACAGGAAATCCTTCTGGCTGCTGGTAGAAATGCAAAACGCCATAATCACTCTGGAAGACAGTCTAGCAGTGTCTTGCAAAGCTAAGATAGTCTGACCGTGCAATCCAGCATGCACACTTCTACATATTTTCCCAAATAAGTTCAAAACATGTCCAAACAGAGACCTTCACATAAATATTTATAGAAGCTTTATTTATAATTGCCAAGAGCTGGATGGAAATAAGGTGTTCTTCTGTGGACATATATATAAAATGGAATATTATTCATAGTAAAAAAAAAAAAGAAATTAACTATCAAGCCACAAAAAGACTTACAATGTTCTTAATTTTATATTGCTAAGTATGATTGCTAATTTTCTTTGTCAATATAGCTAGGCCAGGGAAACCAGATATTTGGTCAAACATACTTCTAGATGTTACTACGTAGGTATTTTTAGATGAGATTAACATTTAAACCGGTAGACTTTGAGTAAAGCAGCTTATTCTCCATAATATGGGTGGCCCTCAACCATTCAGTTGAAGGCCTGAACTGAAAAATTGAGTGACCTCCTCAGGAGAGGGAATTTGCCAGCCAACTATATGTGGTCTCAAATTGCAGCATCAACTCCCCCTGGTTCTCCAACTTGCCAACTTGTTCTGCAGATTTTACTGTGTGATTCCTAAACACATGACATTCAGGAAAAGGCAAAACTACACTCACAGTAAAAAAAAAAAAATAGGTGGTTGCCAGAGGTTGGGAAGTTGGGGGTAGAGATGACTCAATGGAGACAGGATATTTTTAAGACAATGAAATTATTATATGTGATATTATAATGGTAAGATTTATTAATTTATTTGTCAAAATTCATAGACCTATACCACACAAAATCTTAATGTAAAATATGGATACCAGTTAACAACGTGTCAGTATTGGTTCATCAATTTTAACAAGTGTGGTGCACTAATATAACATTAATAATAAGAGAAACCTCGATAGGGAAGAGATATATAGGAAGTCTGTATGTTGTGCTCAGTTTTCTGTAAAATTAAAACTCTTTAAAAAATAAAGCCTAATCTTTTTTAAAGGATAAGACAATTATCGTCCACTAGTGGGCCTTTTAATATAGTAATTCTTAGTGTGCTGTGGAGGCAAAAAAATCAACTGCTAGGGGAAAATGAAATCTGCTGTATATTATAGGAAAATACTTTGTAATTAGGAACTCTTACCTCTGCCATCTAATTGACTATGCGATCATGGGAGATTAACCATACTGGGTTTATATTTTTTTCACATCTAGAGATAGTTAAATGAGACTTACAGAGTTGTCATGAAAATTAAATGAGAGAATACATGAAAAATTCTTAGCATTGAGTGGCTCAGAAAATTGTAGAGATGTAGTCATGTAGATGATGCCTAGAGAAAAGAGATGGAGAGGGGGAAAGGAAATAAAAAATAACCAGTGTGAGACTCTGAGGGCTTTGGGCAGGTTTTTATTTTTTTTTTTACATATTCAATTACTATCATTATTACTTTCAGCAACCTAATGCTCAATATTCAGGTATAACCCTACAGGTTGGGGGAGGGAAGAGTAGAATCCTTAAAAAAATAATTTCAAATCATATAGAAACTCTTCCTTTTTCACAGCAAAGAGGGGAGACCTCCCAAGGGAGCCCATCTTACTAAACCTTCAGTAAAAAGAGAAAACCGAAACATAAAGAACTCTGAACAAGTTCTATAACAAAACTAAGAGCAAAGTTCATATATTACCTCAATGTCCACCTTTACTTTATATAGTTCTAAATAAAAGTTCAAATCCAATCAGTGTGAGTGATTTTGGAAGAATTATGATTTCAGCACAGTTTAACTTGAGTCTTTTACAACATATTTTCCTCCCTGATGTGAATGATATGCCAAAGAGATGCCGAGGAACCAGGTAACATGCCCCAGTTTCCTCAACAAAGGCTGAAAACTTTACTTGTCTTAAACAAAAAGTCTTTTGCCCCGGATTTTCTGGAGGACCTCTATTTTAAGCAGCTCCTCTTATTCTGTTTCAAGGATTCTATTTTTTGAAGCCTTGATTTTGCCTGGATGCTAAACTATAGGCAGTCATATGACTGGGGCTGAATCTACTGCATCAGGCCTTATATTTAAGATACTAAAGAAGACTTCCTGTTTCAATAAAGAATGCTTGGAAAAGCATGACCTCATTTGACTGGGGACAGAATGAAGGGTGGTTTGTCCCAAGTCTCACACCTAGCATGCGATAAGAGAAGGTTTCTATCAAGATCCTTGTGACTTCAGAGATTGCGCTTTCAGCTATTACTTTTCATTTCTGTGTCCTTGAACCTTGACACCCAAGTAGTTGTGTCTTTGGGATAAATCCCATTCTAAAAGTACAGTTCAGGGAGCAAATTTAACTTAAAGAGGAATCCCATTTTGCCCATATCTATTAAGAGTATTTAAGAATATCAAAATGGGCTAAGCTCATGAAATTCTGATTTTTTACTCTCATAAATAACAACTGCCCTGTGATTCTGTTAAACTATAGTCCCAACTGCTCCTGCATCACAAGCCTATCTGCTTTCTTCTTGTCTTCCTCCTCACCTGGATATGCTCACTACTACAGGGCTAAATCCTATACCTATTCCTCTCTTGGTTCCATTTCACTCTCCACTCTCACCCCACTCTCCCAGGCTGTTTTCCTAACTGCATCCCCAAAAGGCCAAGACCCTATCTTATGATGAAAGCATTTTCCTGCACAAAACTGTCTTAGAACCCTTTATTTGAAGCAAATGTAGAGAAGCAAGAAGAATGAAACATTCACAGATTATAAATGCTAATATTTTGCCTTTCTTCATACATGAGAGATCTCCTAAATCAGGCCCTAAATCTCATTCGTTTCTGAATTTCTCATTTACAGTTTCTGGTTGCTGTCCCAGATTATATCACAGGGGCAACTGTCTAACTTTATATATCAGGCTTTGTGATGATAAAGACTTTGTACCCTCCTGAATCTGTGAAACCCCTATTTCTAACAATTACCCCTGGAACACTCACTAAATTTCTACCAGCCATTGTCAGATTAGAGTTTCCAAAAAATGGAGTAACAATACATAGTTCATCCTACATGCTCTTCTTACAGTATGAATTGACTTTCCTCCATCAGAAAGTAGGGTCAATGTTCTCTCCCCTTGAACCTTGGCAGACTATGAACTACCTCAATCAAGAGAATATCATGAAAGTAGAGGTACTGCAATTTCCACCTTTCTCTTGGATGCCTCACGTTAGGGAAGCCATGGTCATACATTTAGGCTCATGGAGAGGCACTGAGGCCTCCAGCCAAGAGCCAACACCATATTTATTACCAAGCATGCCAGTGACTCACCTGGGACATGGACCCTTCAAGCCTTCACATGCCTGTGGCCCCTGCTAACACAAGATTGCAACTTCACAAGAGATTCAACTGAGAATTCCACATCTGAGCCTTTCCCACATTTCTAACCAACAGAAACTGGGAGTGATAATATACCAATATTATATGTCTCTAAATTTTGGGCTGATCTTATGTAGCAATGAATAAATAAAGTAACTGTTAACACTTAATCTTAAATTTGTCCCAGTATTGTCCAAATCAATCCAAGTTTATTATAACCCACCTTTTGGAGGGATAAAGTATTTTCAGAAGGTTAAGGCCGGAATCGTGTGTGGGGTTCTCTTATTGCCCCAAGGAAACAGGCAGCACTTGGGCCAAAGGAACATTATTCAGAAAAAACATTCAGTCTATTCAAAAATTAGATCACTTCTCAGTCTTGTCTAAGAGACTTCCTGAATTGATCTGGTTGCGGTGGCAAGATCTTAATTCTGTGGATGAATAGGAGCATTTGCTCATGGAGGTGAGAATTTGAATCTTTCTCATTAGATCCCTGAGTGGACTCTGCATCATTCAGGCATTGTAATATCTACACTCGGTTACTTTCCTTCTGTGGTAGAAGAAACTTCCATCTAGCAGGAATGGGCAAGTGAGAGCTTCTGGAAGATTGCTCTAAAAGAATCATGGGAGTCCAACAATATCCTGGTAGTGTTCTAAGGTCAGCGAAGCATTTATGTTGCTTTACAGCACACGCACTGGATAAGCAACCATCAAGAGATGGAAGAATCACTGAAGAAGAGCCATGGTGTATTATCCAGAAGAATCAGGCACACTGTAGGAAGATTACAACTCTCCACATAAGCCATTTGTTCAGCAGGAAGGATTCAAACTGTGGACACCCAATTTTTGCTTTCCGTATTTTCCTCCCTTCTCCTGAGGACTCACCTGTCCTTTCTTTGGCGCAGGACCCCACTAAGTATCACCTAGGATGTCTCATGGAACACAGGAAAGGGGGAAGCCTTTGGAAAAAAGTAGAGCTGGCAATTTTCTGAGAGTCTAACATCCATATGAAACTGAGTATTTCCTCCCTTTGACCTGAAAACAATGAACAGTTGTTTGGGAAAGTCTCATTTTGAAATATGTTTTTGAGACAATTTGATCCCTTTTAACTGCAAAGAATGAAGGATTATACAGGTTTCCTTAAGCCATGGGAGTTATTATAAACATAAATTTGGAAATGTGCAAGACAGCAAAATAGATATGGCTTCAGTTCTCAACACACAGATATTTGTGTAAGAAGTCTAGTATTGCCACCACAATGGTAGAAAATCTAATTTTCCTCATTTTGAACAAATGGAAGAATGGAACTCTGGGACTCATGGAGATCCAGCAAGCTTGGAAAAGAGATTCTGATGTTCACAGTTCATTGTGCATAGAAGCGAGGCTAAGCTCCCCCAGATTCATTCAGAGATGCTCATGGAATTTACTCATTTAGGATTGGGCTTCCAAGGCCACAGCACATAGTCCACGCTCTCCAGACACACATGTGTCACTGCTGTCACAGGCTGCCTCTCCTAGTGCTATGTGGAGGGATACACTCTGTGTCCTCCAGGCCCTGCTGCCAACCTCTGTCCTTTTGACAGAGGCACACAAAGTGTGGCTGGGAAGAGTGCTCAGTCAGTCAAGGGTTTAGGCAATAAGAGAGTGTCTTATCTATAGAAGACAGGAAAACAGTAATTAAGTTTACAAGTATACTTTTTTAATATTACCCTGCAGGCAATTTAAAAATACTTGTCCTCCCAGGTGTGGTGACACACACCTTGAATCCCAGCACTACAGGAGGTTGAGGCAAGACTATCACAAGTTCGAGCCAGCCTGAACAGTTTAGCAACTTAGTAAGACCCTATATCAAAATTTAAAAAAAAACAACAACAATAACAACAATGAAACATCACAACTCATTTCTGTCGAGAGGCAGACTGTCTCCACATATCCTTGGTCTGCCACTAGCTTTTGAATGATAAAGAATGTAAGCTCTTTTAACTCTCTTCTGCCACAGTAAAATTTTAAATCTTTTATACATGAAGAATCTTATAACCTGGCATCATGGGATGAACAGAAATTAAAACACACCTAGTTTTATTGGGATGAGAATCTGAATGGCCCAGCTAATCCTCATTATTGTCATTGTATGGAGCTTTTCCACTTGGCTATCTACTTCTGGCCTAATAAGTGATGGGGTATGGTTATAACATGTCCTAATGTTCACCTATGTGGAAGGAACGTCATTTAAATGGGATGTGGATATGCAGATACAGTGAGTTAGTCCATGCAACAGAGTTTCCATTTGTTGAGTGCCTTTCAAGGTGGGCAGACAAGTGGGAAATGATGGTGCATGTTACCATGGCATATGGCTTGAGCTCTCTGAAATGCCTTCACGTGTGGCTCTGGCAGTTTAATAAGACCATGCAAGGTCAGCATTCAAGGCCAAATACCAGCTGCTGACTTGATAAGAAAATTCTTTCTGCCTCAAATTTCCTGCCTAGAAAGGAAGAGTAACAGCATTAAGACCTCAGAGGATGCCTGCAGGGATAACAAAAAATACTAAGTGACTTCAGTAGTAGAGGATATTTATCTATTTCATAGCTTGAGGTAAATACACGTAGTTTATTTCATAGTTATTACTAGCTTAAGGTATCATTTAGCAAGGAGGAAAAACTGAATTTAAAGCAGTGCAACTCAAAGTGTGGTCCATGAGCCAGCATCATCAACATCCACTTGAAACTTGTTAAAATAACCTTTGTTGTCTCAACTAAATGAGAATTTGGAGCTATTTATTACTGCAGCACCCCCCAACTGTACCCACTGACATAACTATGAGTCATGACTCATGATATGGACCAAAAATAGAGCTTCAAGAAAAGTTATAGCTCTAGATGTGTATACAAGAAAAAGAGAAAGGCTGAAAATCAATAATCTGAGCAACTAGTTAAGTGAATTAGAAAGAAGAAGAAGAACAACAACAAGCCCACGAAGTCCAACTGATCCATAAAGCTGAAAGTGAGTTCTTTGAAAAGACTCATCTCTAGTGAGGCTGCCCAGGAGGCTGGCCAAGAGACAGAGAAGGCACAAATGCGACAAAGGTCATTTGGGATGGGAAGGAACTGTATTGATGAGGATAAGGAAAACCAAATACTCAGAAGATAACCAAAATCTCAACAGCCTAAAAACATTCTTGTCACAATCCAGTTCAGGTCTGTTAGCTGTGCTTGGTGACTCTCCTCCAAATGTTGACACAGGCTTCAAACTGTCCCTGCTGGTACTCAGCAGGAGCAGACAACAACCACCAGGAGCAGTCAGCCCCAGGGTGGATTTAAACAGTGCATCTGGGCCTCAGGATCTCAGCTTTTTAAATTTGCTCTCTTTATTTCATCACCTGGAATGTAACCCTGCATTTTACATGCTTGAATGTTTGGACTTCACTTATTAGTCATGATAGGCTGTGTGGTGGTCATGAAATTATTTACAATGTGTTACCATTTTATAGAGCTTAAAAATAACCAAAATGAAGTACTATGTTATTTAAATGTATACAAATCAGATAATACTATTTAAAAAGCAGAATAATAAACACAATATTTAAGAAAAGAACTCTATTACCAGGTGCTTATATAGGTGAACTCAATGGTGTTAGCATGTTTACTTTTTTTTTTTTTGCCTGCTTCATGATTATTTGTACAAACAACACAAAAGGACACCAGCCCCATGCAGATGGCAGCCCAATGCTCATACCAGACCTTTTGATCTCACACTGGCAGGAAGATGCCCTTATGGTAGGGGGAGCCTTCATGGAGACCTGGGCATCGTTGGGAGCCTGAGACAAAGCTGGAAGTGAAGCTTGAGTTTGTGATTATTAATTGTGATATGTCAACTTGCCCAAATTAAGAAATGCCTAGCAGTTTAGTGAAGTACACTTGAGTGTGTCTGCAGGATATTTCCAGAGATGATTGGCATGTAGGACAACAGACTGAGGGGGAAAGACCCACTCCAACTGTGGAGGCACAAGCAACACACTTGTAGCCTGGATGGAGTAAGAGGGAAAAGAGGAAGTGGGACAGCGTTTGGAAGAGCTCCCTTCTGCTTGTGGCAGTGCATCTTTTGCCACCATTGTCTCTGGATGTCAGATTCCAACTTCTTCAACCTTCAAATGTAGATTCATACCAGCAACTATCCAGGGAGCTTCCAGGCCTTTGGTCTCAGACTGGTGCTGTTTCCTCGACCCTTCTTGTTCTGCAGCTTCCACTTTCTTGGACTGAACAGCTACTGGCTCTTGTGGCTCGCTAGTGCGCAGACAGCCATTGTGGACTCTCCATCCTCTTATCCTGTAAGCCTATCTAATAAATTCCCATATGTTCTTTAGAGAATCCTAACCAATATAGAGCTGGAGCTGCAGCCTGGGCTTGGGCGTTGGTTTGACCTTGGCCTTGGCCTTTGATCAGCAGACCCCAAGATCCTTGGCAATATGGGCACAAGAACACTTTCTGAGCTAGGCAATTAAGCTGAGCTTACAGCTGTCATCCTTTGGGATCTTAGACTTACAAGGGCCTTAAGATCCTCAGAAAGTGCATTTATGGCCTTGGCTTTGCTGGCCTGTATCTCTTTGGCAAAACACACATTCTTCGAGGAACTTGGGGTCTCCCCACCTAAGAGATTCATATCAGGGGTTTCTTGATGCTGTTTTGGTGTCATTTTTAGGACTGGTTATAGGTGGTGTGGTTCTTAGACTTGGCCATGTCTACACTGTATGCTGCATGCTTGAGGTCTTGAACTGGGTAGTATGTTCTTGGTATTCATTTTGTTATTGTATTTTGTGTCTCACACAGGTATACATATTATTGTGCATGTATTAAATATTCTCTCTAATTACCCATAGGTTTTCCACTCAAATTTTAGGACTTAGCTTCTCAATTTCTTGGTTTTTCCATCTACAAAGTGGAAAATGCAACTCTTGTTTCTACTTCCCTCATTAGGAGAGTATGAGAAGAAATGAGTATTTTAAGATCTTAGTGCAAAGTTTCCATGTATTCTAATTTCCTTGGCTTCTCCAAAAAGGGGCATCCTTAGGAGAGTAGAGAAGGGGAAAGATATTGGTTCCTGTTTTACTGTGGTTGTCTAGTAAATCATCTGATGATGCGGAACAGTCTTTTCATCCATCTTCTGGGGCCATTTTGTGATGTGACATCCTGAGCTTTGCTGTATATGACAACTCATTAAATCGGTTTCTCATATTCACATAGAAGGGAGCTATGGGAGAAGAGGAAAAAAGGAAAGAAACAGAGAAAAGAGGCAGGAACCATGATGAGAAGACAAGTGAGACTGATTAGGTTTAATGACTCTATTTCCCACCTATGAGCTTCAGGGGCCATCAAAATGCTGAAGCACATTTCATTTTCTAATTGACTTGCCCACCCAAGAACTAAATGGTAATTCTCTTTAGCAACAAGTGGGGCTCCAGTAGCAGCAATGACCTGAATCATTAACTTGGGCCCAAAGACCTGTCTTCCCACTCCCAAGGATATACTTTGGGGATCCCACAGAAGGAAATTATTTGTTAATAGTAACATACAAAAGCAGGAAACAATCCCAGTGCATATTTTCCAGCTAAGTTTAGCCTAGAGAGTTAATGAGCAATAACAGTTTTATTAAGCCATAGCATTTGGGGCAATATTTATTCATCGGAAACAGGCTAAGAAATGTAAATGCTAAAACAAAAGGCATTGCAGATTGGGAAAAATAAACAAGCAGTCAGTGAAGCTGAATGGAGCTTTTCAAAGGAACCATAAAATGTACCCAAATGCATAAGAGGAAAATTAAAGATCAAAAAGGAAATTATCATATTCAAGCAGTTCTGCAGTACAAAGACTTGTCTCTCCTGGACTTTGAGGGGAAAACAGTCAGTGGTAATAATTAAGAAAGGCTGCACTTGTTTTTTTAATAAATATTTCATGATATGTCATCTGCTTCCAAGAGGAGCCATAACACAGCACAGCCACTGCATACTTAGCAGTTGTGGAATGACAAAAACTGGGCTAATTATGCTAAGATCATACAAATTTAGAAGCAAAGGCAGTAGAAGCTGACAGACTATGTCAAGGGCTATGAATTTGGGTTATGCACAGAACTCCAGGAGTTAGCAGTGTCAGCTTGTTAGGCGCAGGTTTTACGCACTGGGGCACCCTCACTGAGAGTTCTAAAAAACACTTTTTGGCAAGAAAAGCACTTCAGGCATTTTCACAAATGAGTGGCTCAAAGCCAGAGTGCCTGAATCACACTCACCTTTCTCCATCTCACAGTTGCTAAGCCTCAACTGCAACTAATGCTGCCCGTTTCGACTTCCCTGAGTGAGGGCAATTTCTTAATCTCTTTGAGGTTGCATTTCCTTATTGATTAATTGCAAAAATGTCTACTGAGCACCTACTAAGTGTCAGACACTGCACTGGACACTGGTGACTCAGCCATAGATGAAATAAGTGTGCCCTTTTGGAGTTTTCCTTCTGGAGGGAATGATGGATGATAAACAAACGAACTATTTCATATTTTAGGCAATGATATGTATTAAGGAGAAGGATAAATGAAGAAAAGGGGACTGAAATGTTGAATCGAGGGTCGTTTTAGCAAAAGTAGCCAGGCAAGACCTCACTGAGAATATTGGAGACATGATAGAAGGAAGTGGGAAATGAGCCATGAGTTATCTGGGAACCAAGAATTCAAGGTAGAGGGAACAGCAAGAGCAACATTGTGTGTCTGATGTGTTGGAGAAACAGCCAGGCTGCAAGCAGACTGGAGATGTCAAGGAAGGTGCGGTGAGTGGAAGATGAGGCCAGAGGGACCATGGGAGCTAGCAGGTTATGATTTTACTCTGGGTGAGGTAGTACAGAAGAAATAAAGATAGTGGAGAAAGGAAACAAGGCAAATTGTAAAACTATACTTAAAATTGTACTTTTAAGAAAACTGCAGCTTCAGGACACAAAGTTACCCAAGGTTACAATGCCTCTTTCCCTTCTATTCTGGAAACTCATTCCAAAATATTCCTAAGGATCTTAAAGATACAGTAAGCCTATAAATTGACCCTGTGTTTTTCACCTGAAAAATTGAACCTGAGCTTTTCCTCCAATATTATAGCTTCGTGGAAAACACAGATATCCATCCTTAAGGAAATAGCACTATTAAGTACTTCAAACACAGGCAAATGGTTTGCATTCTAATGTAGCCCCACTAACAGGACATTAGGAAGACACATCCTAGACGGCCTGTCTTGAGCATACTCCAAGACCACATACGAACCCCCAACCCCAGGCCAGAATGCATCTCACTCTGTGAGCACCACGGCTTCTTCTGAGTGTGTACTTCTTTCTACCTAATACATCTTTGTATGCCTCTCACTGATGTGTCCTACAATTCTTTTCTGTGATGTAAGTCAAAAAATCTACAACCTATTCCGTTAGTCGGGTGAGCTGAGGTCCCCTCTCTGGGACCTTTTCAGACCCTTTCTGTTGACATGGCAATAGAGGCAGCCCTCAGGGGATATAAGTAGAACACACATGTCATCCAACAATCTTTCCACAGCATTACCCTGGCTGCTATGTTGAGAGCAGACTGTGGTGAGGCAAAGTCAGGAGCAAGGATACCAGTAGGAGGCTCCTGCAGTCATCCAGGAGAGAGATGATGGTGGCGTGAACTCAGAGCAGCAGCAGATGTCCAAATAGGTGGGGCCTAGTGCTAGGGCTGGCAGAACTTTTCTGTGGATGTGGAAGGTCAGACTAAAGAGGATTCAAGGAGGACTCCAAGACTTTTAGCCTGA
Source organism: Erethizon dorsatum (assembly GCA_028451465.1). NCBI lineage: Eukaryota > Metazoa > Chordata > Mammalia > Rodentia > Erethizontidae > Erethizon > Erethizon dorsatum. The sequence goes on from CM051825.1 coordinate 45,937,141, forward strand.
GCAACTGAAAGAACAGAGTTCACACTTACCAAGAAGAGAAAACTGGAAAAGGAACACATTTAGGGGGGAAAATACCAAGAGCTCAGTTTAGGTCACGATCAGATGCCTGACCATATTCAGAAGTTGAGTGGGCAGTTAGGTATGGGAGAGGGTCTGGGTTTGATTATTAAGCTGGAAGTCATCGTCATCTAGATGGTATAGCCATGAGACCAGATGGCTTCACCCCGGGAGTGAGTCCAAATGGAAGAGAGTTGAGAACCACCAAGAGTACCCAAGGGTGCCCTGAGCCCCATAGCATTCTAACACATGCTTGTGTAAAATGGCAAAGGGTTATATCTGCAGATGGAAATAATAATATTATACCTCATTGTCTTGTGGCACTTTGGCAGGGAACACACGCAAAGTACCTAGCTTATACATCTTAGCATATAAATACCAAGTAAATTTAAACTGAATCAAACTATCCTGTTGAAGTAATTCCTATTAACTGGGAGCAGAAAATAAGGCTTAAAGAGAACTAGGAGCTTCCTGCCTGATGAGCTTTGGAGATGAAATTTCAATCCATGTTTTATTTTCACATCATTGATAGTGAATAAGTCTCATGCCTATCTTTGAGAACTTCCATTATTAGAGTGGTGGAAGATCTAAGGAAGGAGTTCACAAATTAAAAAAAAAAAATTAAATAACAATCCAAAATTGGAGGATTCCTAGACCCATGTCCTGGGAGCCTTGATTGTAGGAACATGTGATTCCTCTTTAGTTCCAAGCCTGTTGGATATGGCCTGTGATGCTACCTTCTTGGTGAAGACCTCATGGCTATTCATGGAGACAGTTTTGAGGAAGATTTTCTTTTCCTAGTTTCTAAATTAACTAGAACACTGACTGGCTCTGGCATGATTTACTGTGCCAATTGGAATTCAAGACCCACTTGATGTGATCACAAACAACTTTTCCTTAAACATAGTGCCTGGCCAAGTCAAGCTGGAAACTCTTCACCCTTTCAAAGGGTTTCTTGACACCATGATGGGAGAATGCCTGCAGTTGACAGCATTTACTTCTCTTCCATGGTCAGAGTTTGTCTGGCTTTGTATGAACAAAGTTGCTAAAAGCAACTCATGATTAAATGACACATTTCCAAGTTCCTAAATCTTTAATCACAAGTAGGACCACATAGCAATGTCTATGTGGTGTTGGTGCCAGCACTTCATATGGTAATTATATCATCTACATCAGGCTTTTGGATCTTCCTTCTTTCACCGTGATGATAACAAGGTTGTAGGGCTTGTATTTATGATCAGAATCTTCCATTTCATAGAGAAGAAAACGGAAATTCAGAGAGACTCCGTGAATTGCTGATAGTCCCATATCTTGGAAATGATGATGTAAGGATTTGAGCCAGATTTACCAGTTGACATCATCAGCACTTACCACAGTGACTTGCAATTTACTACAACTAAGTGACTTGCTGTCACTGCATAGTAAGATTGCAAACAAACCTTCAGATTCCACTTTCCCAGTATATATTTCAGTGACATAAAATCTCTCATAGTTAAGACAACTTTTAAGAAGGGCTTTTAATTATTTTACTAATAATCTTCCTGAGATGGAATTTATAATGGGCTTACATGATCCTGAAATTTTCTCTAGCAAAAAAGAACATCATCTTGAAGTTATATTATTTTAGAAATGTTGATGTTCTATGCCCATAGACATTCTTTAAGTAGCCAGAATTTTTAATCTGTGGGGTCCTACAGTATCTTTCTCAAAAAGACTGAGAAACTCCTGTATTTATTTCCCCACCAAAATGAATCAGATGTTGATTTGGTATAACTTAATGCCTACACATTTAATTTCTACATTGTAATCCACCCCAGAAGAAAGTTCTCAAATGTCAGCAGTTACCCACACACTAATCAAATCCCCAAATCCATGTTGGTCTCACAATTTTGTGACTGCCTCCTGCACTGCCTGAAAAACATTCATTGTTTTCTAAATGTCCTTGTTATGCCAGCCCAAAATACGTATCCACTCATAGCATCCCACACAGTTAAAGTTTTCTCTTCAATTTTGCTTCCAAATTTGTGAGGAGGGAATGGATATCGGAGAATTTGGGACCAAGCAACTGGTTTTTATAAGGCATGCCCAATTCCTTTTTTCTACTTCCAGATAATTGCTTATGGAAAAAATATAACCATCGCCCTAACTAAAAAATGAGACAAGATTATTTAGGATATCCTAAGTTCAATTTTTTCTTAGTCATGTTAACCTGCATGAGCTCTGTGGAAGTTGATATTTTTTAAGTAGAAATTGATGGAGGGTTTGTACCAAGAAGTTAATTTTCATATCCTGATGGTCACTTGGTGCTTTAAGGTACTTTGAGAACAGGAAGGAAAACCAGCATCCTCCCAATTAGTTCTTTTCTGGCAACACCTGAGTGCTCCACAAATGGGCCAGAGTGGCTTTGTGCTGAGAGAGCTGCTACAAAGACAACAGAGCTATTCAGTGTCTGCCAACTAACCTGCGAGCCTTGGAATCACTCATCTAATGAGACAAGAAATAACATGGCAGTGAGGATGCTGCTGGACCTGATAGTGAGCAGCCTTCCTACTCAGCAGAAAAGGAGAGGTACTGAAACGCTCTTTTGTCAGCAGATAAGTGGATTCAGAAGAGTAAGTAGGAGTAGTTTTCCCCTTGCCTGCCAAACTCTCCCCACACCTGTAAGCCAAGCACTCCTCGTGCCCCACACCCTAGCCCTGCCATCACCACATCTGCTCTCCTTTCCTACTCTTTACCCTTCCTCTTTTCTTCATTCCCTAGGTTTTTGCCCAAAGTTAGCAGTTAAACATTATCCAGCCATTAAAAATCTCATTGTAATGCTTTAAGAAGATTATTTACAGAATGCAAAAAAGTTCATAATAGACCACTGTAAAGAATGGGTTTCAAAACAGTAGGTAATACATCATTCTAATTTTATGTTGAAGAGAAAGACTATCTAGAGGAAGATCAAAACATCAGCAGTGATCTTTTCTACACATATGGAACCATGAGCGATTTTAATACGCTTTGCTTAACTAAATCCATTTCAACTTTATAAAAGACATGTACTTTACTTTAAAATTGCACATTTCAGGCCACTGCAGTAAATTTAACAAACACTGGTTGCCTCGCTAGTGTAGGTAGGACCTTGCAGTACATGCTCAAATAATATAGAACCAAACGGCCTTCCTTGACCTCAAAGAACTTACAGCCTAACTCACTGGTCAGAGAACTTGGCCAAACAACATACAGGTGACCAAAACATGAAAGATTTTGATTGTTCAAATAAGCTTTTTAATCTTAGAACACTTTTAGATTTACTGAAAAGTTGAGCAGATAGTGTAGAGATTTCCCATATACACCACACTGTTTCTCTTAGTAGCATATTTATATTACTATTATACATTTATCACAACTAATGAGGTAATACTGATACATTCCTATGAACTAAATCTCATCCTTGATTCCAATTACCTTGGAATTTACCTGATATCCTTTCCTTGCTTCAGGATTCAACCGAGGACAGCACACTACATTAGTTGTACATCTCCTGGGTCCCCTTTAGATTGTGACAATGTTTCAGCTTCCCCTTGTCTTGAGAGAAGTACTAGTGGGGGATTTTTCAGAATATCCTTCAGCTGGGATTTGTCTGATGCTTTTTCTGATATTAAGGACTTACAGTTTTTTTGAAAGGAAGACCACGGAGGTAAAGTGCCAATTTTATATCCAGGGTGCATGCTATCAGCATGATTGATCATGATGAATGTTTACCTTGATCACCTGCCTGGCGGTTATTATTTGCCAGGTTTTTCCAACCTTGTGGGGTTACTGTTTTTCCCATGTCCCTAGTGTAAGTAGTCTTTGGAAAGAAGCTGTTCTGCAGTCTGCCCAGATCAGGGAGCTGTGCTCAGCCCCTTGGCAGCAGAATGTGCACACAATTACTTGGAGTTCTGCACGTGAGCTTTCTCTTCTCCCATTTGTTTGTTTGCTCAATCATTATATATACCAGTGTGGACTCAAAGATATTTGTGTTTTGCTTTGGGTTATAAACCATTATTGCTCATTTTCTTGCACAAATGTTCTCAGCTTTAGCCCCTGGGAATTTTTCAGTGCGCCTTTGACACCAACTCCATTGACGTGGGACTTTATCTTGTTTTACATACTTCCTTACTTTCTGGTTCATCTCCTGCATTTCCTGCCCCAGTTATAAAATCAGTCATTTCTTCAAGGGTCTCTCCTTCCTTTTATTGGAGAGTGGTGTTAGAAATCAGGATCTGGACATTATGTATGCTTATTGTTACTGAGGTGTAATTGTTCCCAGGTTGCTCAGGTGACCAAGCAAGAAGATACACATGAGTATACTAACACATGTGCACACACAGATCTGTAAATATTTCTGCCTGAGCCATCTGTATCTGTATACTAAGGTACATGAGTTTATATTGAGGTCTCTGAGTCTACGCAGTTACTATATGAATCAGTCTAGACTCTTCCCCCATCTTATTTATAACTCCTGCTCCAATAGTGAGATAGATACCAATAAAATCAGTATCTCTGCAAATAGGACCAAGGTATTAACATATATTTTAAAGGTCTTGGTTCTTTGAATACGCTGCCAGGGTTGACAGCTGCTGTCCTGATCAGATTATATTGATCCTCCTTCCTAACTCTTCCGCGCCTAGGTCTGGTCCACAAAAGAACTTCAAAACAGTATTTGTTGCTTGAATGAAGTTGAGACAGGTTTGAGATGAGACAGCTACTACAAATGGATGTGCTATGAGTACAGAAAGGAAAGACAAGGTGAAGCTGAGTGTTTGGGCCAGAGATGCTGCCAGAAAATTAAGAGATGTTTAAAATTTGGACAAAAGAGGAGAGATGAGGCCACTGTCATGATACACATGAAATAAATGTTTATAAAGGCCTTTGCTGTTTTCCCTTCCACAGAGAGGCTGAGGAGTGAAGGCTGCCATTCAAACCAGCATACTTAGCTATAAGGACCAATTTCTTCACTGACAAGATGTAAAAATAGCGAGCAGTCTGTGAAACACTAGCCCCTGCAAATCTATTAAAAACTCTTGCAGACATCACTACTGAATTAGGTCAGCTAAGAAATGGAGATAGAACTGGCAACAGAATGTTTTTTAGCTTTTCTTCTTCCAGGAAACAGGACCCCTTCTCCCTCTTACCATGCAGTCATTCATGATGTGTTGCACTTAAAGGTAAGAAGGAAAAGTCATGCCAGGTTGACTACAAACCTTCACCCTTTCTTTCTTGCTCATCCTGCATGTGCCTGTAAGCCCCACAGTCTTGTCCTACTCTCCCCCAAAGAACTCACTGCACTGCTGGGGTCAAGGGTGGGCTCACCTGGACTTAACACTTGACTGCAGCTCCTGTGTCACTCCTCCCCGCTCCTGTCCGGCTACACCAAACTGTTGCCTCTTCTTCAAACACCTTCCTGGCCCCAATGTCACTTTCTCAGGCCAGTCCTCCCTGACTGTGTTGGAAATTCATGCTTCTTGGTCACATGACCTCCTAACACCACCTTCCTATCCTGCTGAGCATTTGGGCCAGCACAAGAAACCACTGTTGTTAGTGGTTTACGGTTGTTTGTTTTAGACTTTGTAAACTAAATCTCTAAATCCAGACTGTAATCTCTTCCACTAGACTGTAAGGATGGTATCATGCCAATTACTTATTGCTGCAGAACAAATTACCCCAGAATTTAATGGCTTAAAATTACAACCATCATTGTTTTGCTCATGAATCTACAACTGAGCAGGATTGATGGGAACAGCTCATTTCTGTTCCTCATGGTGCCAGATACCCTGGAGTTGGAGGATACGCTCTGAGAGGGCCACCCTCCATGGCAGGCAGACAGTTCTGGTGATCATTCCATCTGCCCATCTCCACTGGGTTCTGAAAACAAGTCTCCCAAGTGAATGGAATGGTGGTTGTAAGTTTCTGAAGGCCTCAGACTAGAAACTGATTAGTTTCTATCATTTCTGCCATATTTTATAGATCAGGGCTCACAGGAGCCAGATTCAAGGAGAGGAGACATAGATTCTCCTTCCTCTTCAATGGAAATAGTATACTTTGAAAATTCCACTAGTGAGATTTTTTTTCTACATTCCATCCTTACTGTTCCCTGAGCATCTAGTACAAGCCTGACACAGAAGAAATGGAAGGTTGAAGGAGAAAATGCGTGCATTGGCTCTCTTGAACTTGGGATCCTCTGCTTGGCCACAGTATTTCTGAGCTCTGTGACTACCTAAATGTTGCCTACAAGCCAACCTGTTATACTAAACCATTGCATGGGGCCATCATGCCAGCAGAAGCCAATTTATTCAAGCCTGCCCCTCACTTCCCGATTCACTTTCTTATAATTGTGAGGGAAGATAGCAAACAAGTCACTCTCTCAATTAGCAAAAAACAGCAATTATAGACACTTTGCCTGAAAATACCGTGTACTTTAAATTAGTTACAAATGACTAAGACAAGTAATACCCACCTACAGCTGACATTCAACACACCCACAGAGAGCTCACAGCCATGGGTTTAAAATCACTAGGGAAATCAGCTCTGTATAAAGACTGCTTAGAAAGAACCTACCCACTTATTAATCTTGAAAACAGCCTTATCCATTCATTCAGTCCAACCCATCCTCCTCCTCCACTTATAGGCCTGGTTATCAACCCGAAATCTATAGTGAGCATCTACTACATGCCAGGCACCATTCTAAATGCTTTCCATGAGTTAATTAAGTACTGCAACCTATGATATCTGTTCTATTATTCTCATTCCAGTGCTAGTCAGCTATCCTGTTGCTGTGACACAGTACCCAACACCCACAATTTAAAGCAAGAAAGGTTTAATTTAGCTCACAGTTTCAGGAGTCTCAATTTATAGTCATCTGGCTCTAAGGCAGACCCCTCATGGCAGAAGGACTGGCTGAGCAGAGTTGCATAGTTTACAACAGCCAGAAAGCAGAGCAGGTCCAGAGCAAAAGGTCAAAGGATCAGATATAGATCCTAAGGCCACACTTCTATGACCCATCCAGATACACACAGAAGAGTGTTCCACCAACCCCCCCAGAGTATATCTCAGAGCCCATCAAGTTGAAACTCCATCCTAACCACCACAACGTCCCTATGATGGACATACAGGAAGATGGCCTCATGATGTCCACTCATGAGGATGCCTTTGTGTGATCTCCTCCCCTCAAGTGTGAGAAGAACCTTTATCTCTCCTCTAAAGAGTGTTATATGTCAAAGGTGAGGAGATGTAGATGATCACATTGTAGCATTCATATTACTGACATCTTTCTTTACGGTGCTGGCTTTGAAGAGGCCAGCTGCCATGAGTTTCATGGCCACAAGTAAATAAATCTTACCAGCAATCTGAGTGAGTTTAGAAGTTGAGTCTCTCCAGTCAGGGCAACAGATGAGAGAGCCACCGTGGTTCACATCTTGATTGCACACAGCCTTGCAGAAGAACCATTTAGACTGCTTTTGGCCTCCTGGTCCAGAAAACTGTGAGACGACACATGTAGGTTATTCTGAGCCACTCAGTTTGTTCTGCTTTGTGATGCAGCAGCAGTTAAGTAACACCCATTTTACAAGGGAGGACACATGGGGATACTCAGCATGTTGTTGAGGGCTCCCACCTCTGTAGGCTGAGCCTTGTGGCATAAGTCCAGAGCAATTCTGCAGGTAACTGAGAAACCTAATCTCTCAGCTAGGAACACCCTGTTCATGGAGTTATAACACAGGCAATATAACATTAGAGCCCATTACATACAACATACTCAGATTTGCTAGAGTCGCCTTAGGCCAGCTCGAAGGTAGAAACTGCCACCATCCTTTGGCCTGATTGAAAATATTTGGGTAAAATATTGCATCTGCGCTGAATGTGTACTGACATTGTTTGTATAATTATTTTCCACATAATGCAGTATAGCAATTATTTACATAACATTGACAATGTATTGGCTATCATAAGTAACCTAGAGATGACTTAAAGTACACAGAAGGAGGTCTGTAGTTTCCATGTGCAAATATGATGCTCCTTTACATAAGACACTTGCACATCTGTGGATTTTGGTATCTGCAGGGAGCCCTGGAACCAGTTCCACATGATTCTGAGGGAGGCCTGTGTATTCCCTGAAGATCTGCAATGCATGTTAAGACATGAGAAGTGCTGGGAAGTCCAGTTTCCTAACCTAAGTCACTCTGTTGCCTCCACTAATATCTCCTGAAGATGTAAGGCATATTATTGTGGGAGATGTATGTTCTTCAATTTCATGCTAAATAATAGCTTTTTAAGGGAATGTCCAGTTTCTTATTATTTCTTACAAAAGGGCAGAAAAGACAATTTCATTTCTCTTTAATGAGAGCGTTTGGCTAAAGGGGTGAACTGAGAATGGCTCTACCAAGTGGGCCATCATCTAAAACAATGGGACTCTGTTTCTTCTGCTTCAAAGAAGAGAAAACTTGCAGCTTTCGTGGTTGTCTCAGTTATGTGAAGGTCCCAAATGGACTTGTCTGGACACAAGCTTCGGAGCATTTCACATTAATTACAAGTGTCCATTAGAAGGCCCAGGAGTGGCTCTGTAGGCAAATAAATGGGGCCAGAACAGATCTGTAAAAGCACAAGGCCCAATATAAATCAGACCAGAGCTGCCAGGGGTCTTCACTGGGACCAGGAGCATGATTCTGCCATAAAATGATTCATAGCTGCTTCTTCCATATAAATATTTTGTGCCTAGCAGAAGGATTCTTTACCATTTATTACAGGCATCAGACTTACAGATACAGCACAGAAAGGGAACATAATTTGGCTATAAAAATGTTTTAATAAGTGATTTTTATATAACCGAAATGCCAGTTCCTTTACTATATCTTCCCACTCATTTTACAACCAGTTAATATTTTGCTGAACTTTTGCGTTGTATTCTACTCAGCCACCTCTGCAATCTTTTTTGCCTATTTTTCTGCCAGAGCCACGAAAATAAAGCTGTCAGTTTGTGAAGCCATTTTTCTTGTCTGGCAAATTGTGTAGAGGTAACCACAACCTCCTACCTGCTCTACTATATAATGGAAGCATCCTAACTTAACAAAACAGAATTTAAATATTCTTTCAATCTGTGTTATCTACAGCATCTAGGATGAAATAAGTGAAAATATATTTCATAGACATTTTTTGACCTTGTTCCAAGGGGAATGGTTATTTACAGCTATTAACCAGCCTGTGTGCTGATACGCTTAGAGAGGTTATGTAGCTCTCCAGCAGGACTATCTCAAGGTATTTGAACTGAAATAATAAATGTGGCTGCTCTTTAAGGGAAGAAGGATACAGCAAGAAAGTGCCCCAGAAAAAGAAGATTAAGAACTGAAGTGAGCTAATGGTATATGGTGGTAAGGCTTTGAATATGATGAGGATTTATGGTTTCAATTAGTGCTGGAGAGCAATTTCAGAAAGTTATTAGCAGGCAACTGGCATTCTCAAAGATGGCTCATTTGTGTATTGCTCAAGATTAGCTGGGTCTTTTAGTTGTTTACAAACACACATGGTGGCTTGTATTCAAAGTGCGGAAGTGACTGCAATATTACATATTCAGATCTCTTTAGCACAGATGAAGCCTGGTGTTTTCGTTTCTTACTACTCCTGTGTGGGCAAAGCAAAACTCAAATTTGCTACATATTCTTTAGTTTTTTTTTTTTTAAGGTAAGTTTTCCCTAGTTGTTGGAAACTCTGATACATTATTTCATTTGAATAGCTTCCCCCATTCAGCACACTCCCTCATATTTAGAAATTCTTAAATGCCTCAAATACTCCATATCGTGTTGCATAGAATAGAAATTAATTTTTAAAATCTCCCTATTGGATTGTTTTGCACTGAAACTCATAAATCTTTATGTCGGATTTGTGCGTATTTTTCTCTTTTTAAAGCCTTTGGGGCACTATTCATATGGTGCAAAAATTCTCAAATAGATTAGAATTCTGGTTGAGGCATCTGCAAACATAACAAAAAGTGTTCATTCCCAGGACATTGAAAGCTGTGTCTGGTTTTTTCCACATAAAAAACCATGGAAGGTATTACATCACCTCAAGCCAGCAGACCTTGATCTCAGCCTCCCACTGAGCACTGAGCCAGTTTCCAGGAATACAAGGAAACACTTCCCTCACACAGTGACACTAGGATCCCCTCATAGGACCACAGGCCCTGGTCCAGGGTGATGTGCTTGCTGTAGACTAGCCACTCTTCATCGTGAATCTGTTCTATATGGCTGCACGGCATATGGTTCCTTGACCTCAAGTCAAGCACTTACCCATGTCTTTATTTTCCGTTTATTTTTATTGTAACTAAGCATCTTATTTGGAACACATACATCTTTAAATAAAAGTATGTATTTCTGTAAGTTTTTTGGACACATTCAACTTAATGTGTCCAAACCTTTAGTTCTCCAGCTATGAGAACCTAGTGCAGCAATAATAAACCTTTTAGAGCTTTCAGTGATACAAACAGCCCGCTGTGGCACGTGTGCCATAGGTCCACCACCACGGACCTACTGTGTGACCTGGAACCTGGGATGAAAAATGGGCAGAATCTGATGATACTGGCCTGTCCCATTCCATTAGGGACACTTGAATCTGAGTACTCTTCCACTCTCTGTGAGGAAAAGCTCTACTATGCACCCATCCCCTTCTGTGATCTTTCCTCCATGCTCTCCATCCCTCTGGTGCATAAATAAATCCAACAAGTTCAGGTATCTGTACAGGTAAGAGAAGCAGAGTTCTCAACAGGATTTTGCATTTAATCTTGCAAAAATACTAACACAAAGAGAAACAAAGTTCTGTCTGTGTGGGGCAGAGAAGATTAGAAAACGCAGGTATGTAGATATCCCTAAAAAGCTATTCTGCCTGCAGTATGTTGCAGGTGGTAGGAGCTAGGAGTCTCCTTCTTCACCTCCCCTTTACTATCAAGGAAATGACTGTCTTCCTCTCGCTTTTTTTTTTTTCCTTTTTGGTGCTGGGGATTGAACCCAGGGCCTGGAGCATGACCTCCAGCCTCAATTTCTCTCAATTTTGATTATCTCGGGCCTTGGCTCGGATGTTCTCGACATTTGAGACTAGATTCTGAATGACAGGCAGATGAAGACATTGTTTTGGAGGTGGTGATGAGCAGACAGCTATGATGTCAACTCCAGCTTCACGGGCATTAGCTAACCAAAGAACACCCATAAAAGGAGTGTTTGCTATAGAAATATTGCTGTACTGGTAAATAATGGTAGAATATTAGCTCTTGAATTTTGTAAGTGTTGGATGATTTTATTGAACTAATTGGAATAGTATTCTATGATTGAGCCAGAAAAGATAATTTTAAAAATCTCCCCCAACGTCGAGATGTTAAAACTATATAAAATAATATAAATTGAATATGTATTTGTATAGCTGTTATGTATATGCTCATATATGTATGCATATGTAGTCATACAAACACAAATAAATATGGGTACACATATGTCCATATATATCCATTCAGAGGTTAAAAACAAATAATAAATTGACATGGTAAATTGAAGTCTATATTTCAGAGATGTGTCAGCCAAGGAGAGAAGAATTTTGGGTTTGGAGTTTCAATCCACCTGCTCCAGTCCATCACTGGGAGAAAGTTTCTCAGTTCTCTGGCACTTCCAGCCTATCCTGTGAGTATGAATGTGCTGCTAGGGCCAGAGAAAGTCCTTAAACAATCATGCTTAGTGGCTTAGAGTCAAAACCCCTCAGGTCTGCTAGCACGGGAGTGGTGTGTGCATAGGGGTTGTGAATGGACGATATTGTGGTGTTTGCTTCAGGAGCAAGCTGCTCCGGGTTATCCGCCTGGATTCAAGTGCGGTGAATGGAAGATGACCTTTGTATTCTAATAATTCCAATTACTCGGACAAAAGTTCTGGAATGTAAGTCATATAGCATCTGCTAGGTTCAAGCGCAGTGCCTGGGCCGTGTAACACGAACCAAACCATATAAAGAAATAAGCAAACCAGGGAAGGGTGATAGCTCCTAGAAACTTAGGGACTGCCATATCAGGAGTAAAGAAGGATAAAAACAAGGCTGAAAAAAATGAACTCAAGACAATGTGACTCGCTGATGTTAGAAGGACAGTCTTCTCATTAGCACATAAGTGTAAGTGTACATAAGTGTGAAGTGTCTTGGAACACATAACTGGCCTTGAATCTCTAAAATGCCACTGTGTGTGTGTGTGTGTGCGTGTGTTACAATTGCATCTGGCTCTCTGTTTGACACAATTACTTTTATTACTCTGGGTTTGGGCAGGAGTGTTTGGGAAAGCTTAGAAGAGAAATTCAGGTTGAAGAAGTCAAGAAATAAACCACAGAGGTAAACAGCAACCTAGTATTCTTTCATATCACAGAATGGTTGTATTTTTCTAGGAAATAATTGAGTTATTCAAGGGACATCTTAGAATGGTCTGCATAGATGACTATCTATTTTATATTTTGTAGTATAAATGCCAAAGCAGTGACAAACCTGTTCTCCCTAAGGAAATAAAAGCAGGGAAATCTAGAACTAATGAGTAATAGCACTGAAAGGCACATTAACCAATATAATATTTTACTTGATCCATGTTTGATGAATCACAGACTAGGTTATTTTATTTGATTTAAAGCTCTTTGTAAGAATTGTGTAATTGTAAATTTTTAAATTCCAATTTTGTTCTTGCATACTAAAGAAAAATTATTTTCTTATCACACTAGGAGAGAATCTCCTTTTCTAACAGTTCTGACAAAAGTTATTGACCCTGAATTCAAAAGTCTACTTTAGCATCAACCACAGTGGCCAGAGGCCAAGCATTTCTTTGCAAGTGGAGAGGTCTAGCTGCCACATCACTTGGAGAAACTTCTCTCAGGTCAGAAATGTCAGTAAGAATTTGTATTAGTATACCCAGGTTTACTTTTATGTACGAGTTGCAATAAAAACATTCAGTGAATGTTTAAATTTTCAATAAATTTGTTACAGTAATAGAGACATGTATTAATCCCCCTCAAAACACTCTCCCTCACTTCGAACACATTTATCCTACAGTTCTTACCACTGTCTGAAGCAGTTCTGGAAGTCCTCTTTCTTGAGTGTCTTTAGTTGCACTGTCATGATTTCTTGATGTCTTGATTTGATTCAAAATGTTTATCTTTCATGGTCATTTTGACTTTGGGGAAGAGCCAGAAGTTGCCTGGTGCCAGATCCACTGTATAAGATGGATGAGGACATACCATAATGTTTCTGACAGAAATTGCCATACCAGAAGCAACATGTAACATGAAATGTTGTCATGATGGAGGATGAAACTGCTTGCCCATTTCTCAAGCCATTTTCTTTTCTTTTCTTTTCTTTTTTTTGTGGGTACCGGGGGTCGAACTCAGGACCTCACGCACCAGCAGCGCCCATGCTGCTGAGCGATATCACCAGCCCTTTTTTCGTATGTGGGTACCGGGAGTCGAACTCAGGACCTCTTATGCCGCTGAGCTATCTCACCGGCCTTCAAGCCATTTTCTACACACATCATTTCTTAAACACTCTATTAAGCATTTAGAATCGCATTCACCATAGTGTTCCTGGGTACAAACTCAGCTCATGCATTTCCATCAAGGTAAAAAAATATAATCAACATCACCTTGATGTTGGATTTTAATTGACATTCTTTTTTTGCAGAAGAACTGTGTGATTTTCATTTAGAAATCTGAACCTTGGTCTCTATAACCATAGAACTGAAATTTCATCCCCTGCAATGACATTTCTTAAGAAGCTAGAATCTGAAGTGGCATAGTGGCAAAACGCCGATGAAATTGACAGAATTTCATGTTAACACATTGATTGTGATCCAGGATTTACATACAACACACTTTAAAATGCACCTTCCACCACTGTAGCTCACAAACAACTGACTGCATCAAACAAGTTCAAGTTGCATCAGACAAGTTCAAATTTGTCACATACCATTGCTAAGATTCAACAGGCTACTTCTTGTATTGAAGATCCCTGCCTTTTTTGGGTGGTACTTCACAGCAGCATTCACCATATTATTTGATCAAACCCCAAATGCATGCGTAGGTTTGTATATCTACCTACCTATCTATCTATCTCTCTATATATGATAGCAGAAATAAAAAACTACTTGACCTAAATATTTGCATATTTATTAAATATGTCAGTGTTTGAAAAGTGATGCTTCCTGAAGTAGGCACTACTACTCATTTGTAGGATCATGGGTTAAGATCATGCTGCGAGATATATGCAGAGAAATATAAGTCACATAGTTACTAAGGATTCTTCATATAAGCACACTACATTCTAGGTACTGTAATGTGTAAGGTTTGCAAAGAAACTAAACAAAGCTGAAATCTACTTTGTATACCCTGAATTTTAATATGCAAGAAACAGCAGGCTGTCTACCCATACAAATTGGCTTTAAAAAGCAAGCAGTTAATCTTAAGGTAAATAATCAGTTATTTTAATAATTAATCCAATTGCTAAAATAGTGATTGGAAGCCAATTACCAAGAGGTCTAAAAAATAGTTATTTTATTGGATTCAACTTTAAATGAAAGTTTAATGTTTAGAAGTAGACAAACGAAGATACAAATGTTTTAATAATAGGTTTAGATTATTCTGATAATGAATTCAAAAGACTGTTAATGAGTTTATAGCAATTGGTGAAATAATCAATATCAAGAGAAGATTCAGAATGGTAGATGTGGTTCATATTCATGGAAAATGGGGAAAGTGAGAAAAACGAAAAGTAGTTGAGATACAATAATTCTCTCTCCTGTGTTTTTTTTTAATCAAAGTTCTTTTCTAATTTTTTTTTCCCTTTTTTTTTTAGGTGGGTACCAGGAGTCGACCTTAGGACCTCGCACTTGCCAGCAAGCGCTTGTGCCGCTGAGCGATATCACCTGCCCTTTTTTCCTTTATGTGGGTTCCGGGAGTCGAACTCAGGAGCTTGCACTTGCTGGGCAGGCGCTTATGCCGCTGAGCTATCTCACCAGCCCTTCTTTTCTAATTTTAAATTATGATTAGAGTGTCATGAAACATGTAAAAAATACTTAACAAAATTAATTTTCAAGTGAACATTTAGTACTATGGTAGAAACTTTTGTTTAAAATAGAATAGGAAGAGAATATCAGTAATAGAGGTGAGGAATGAGATAGAGGTTCACAAAGTCTGGGTTCTAGATTCTATTTTGCCACTCTCTAGACAACTTTGGACAAGTCTTAACCTCTCTTATCCCAGCTTCTTTTGAAAATGAAGCTGATGAACTTGATGATCACTAATACCTCTTTGAGCCTTAAATTGTGTGATTCTATGTGACACTTTAAAAACTTCGTGTAGTCTAACAAATCATAAATCAGAGCCCAATAGTAATTGTGAATATCGAAATATATTCATTGGAGAATAAAACCAAGTTGGAAACATAATTGAACATTCTTTGAAGCTAGTTGCACATTCTCTAATAGTTTATGTAGTGAATGATGTTATTGAATAAAAATTAAATGGCAATAACAAACATTTTAAAGAGTCATATTTATTTCCTTTGATAAATGTAATGTGTGTTTGGAGGCAAAAAAAAAAAGCATCCCAACTCTGCTTTCTTTCTTCTTTTTTTAATTCTTCTAAAGGCTGTTGAGAATTCCTTTGCCTTTCTAGAGAAGCTAACATAAAATCACATCTAATTCTCATGTAGAAAGCACGAGTTTTTGCAAGACTCTGTGCACCAGGTCAGCAGTTCGGGAAGTGGTAGTTCTTTGTTAACTCTGGGTGCTAAATGGGTTCAGGGACAAAATGCTTTACTGAAGAACTAGGAATCAATAAAAACAATCTCTGCTTTTCTTTTATATTCCTGTCTTTAGGAATATAAAATAAGAAAATCTGGAGCTAAATTCAGAATATTTAAACCCCATATTAAATAGAATGAAGTCACTAAAAAATAAAAACTGATGTTTAAGTTTCTGATTTGTTCAAATAAGTAGAGGTACCATTCATCTGCCAGAGAATATTAGGAAAAGACCAGATGTGGGATGAGAGGCATAGGTTCAGCTTATTGGAGTACATTTCAGGTGTTTCAGAGATCAAGTGGAGATGTTTGAGGGGGAATAGAATGTACAGAACTAGTAAAGAGGTCTGGGCTGGAGACAACAATTTAGGAGCCACTGTTACACCCTTCTTGTGAGTTAACATAATGGATCTATGGAATGGAGTCTTTGAGAACAAAGTATCAGGAGACATATGCCTCTTGTACATCATCTCGTCCACACTCGCAACAGTACCATGGGTGAATATTATTAATTTCATTTTACAAGTGCAGAAACTGAGGCTCAGAGACAAGCAGCCATGTGATTCACCATGGTAAAACATTTACTTTTATTCCATGATCTACTTTTTCTTAGGTCAAAATGATTATATGTGGCTCTTCCTTTGTCAGCCTCCATCCAAATCAGAATCGGTCCTGATACTCGAAGAGCAGCTGCCAGGGGAAATCAGTCAAGAAAGGGATTTTGCCTGTGGTTTCTCAAAAAAAGCCAATGTAACTTCTACTCCAAAGAAGTGAGGTGATCAGATAATGAGGAGAAATCAAATGGAAGGGAAGGAATGAAGCAATCATCTATACAGTTAGAAGAGTTTGATATTTATATTCTTATTTCTTCTCATCCTCGTTTGAGTCTGACCAGCCTGAGTTTAATTTTCTTGCAATCCCTTTTCTATTATTATCTTTCCATTTTCATTAGGTGTCTGTCACTGGACTTCTCTGTGGTCCGAATTCCAATATCTCATGTAATTTTCAATGCCAGCTTGGACATCAGCATTGCCCTCTTGCTGTGGGTTTTTTTTTTTTTTTCCTTATTGACCTGTCCAGCTCTTCTTCCTGTCACATCACTCTTGATATTGGAAGAATGGAAGGCAGTCAAAGACACACATATGTGCACAGCTATTCCTGGGAACAGAAGGCTGATGGGGTCTGCTGAAAGTAGGAAGGAAGGAGCTCTGCAAGTCAGAGAGCCGCACAGCAAATACAAGAATTTGAAGTCGATGCTAACCAATACTCTCAAGCCTCAGTTAGTCCCCATGGAGCCATGCCTTTGCTGTTCCAGTAACATCAAAATTCTCATCAGCAAATAACCAGTAATCGCACATATTGTCTTTTTGTATTATTCTCATCAAGATGGTGAATACTCAACTGCAAAGAGAGAACAAAAGAAAAGGTACTGATTCCCTAGTGGAAGTTAAAAAGCATACTTGAACCCTACTGATAAGGAGTAGAGGCAGCATGAGAGTTTACCTAATGGAAGGTTTGTGATTTTGTTTGTTTTTAACCAGCCTATATGCAGGTTAGAAACTTTAGGTTAGAAACTTGCAGAAGAGACTTCAGTCCTGGTAAGTCACAGTCATGGTCATCAATGCATATTTATTGTGCCCTGGGCTTTATAGTAGGCCTGGCCAGGAGCTGATCTAAGTTATGGGACCTGGAGCTTACACAATGGGGATGGAGGTGGGGAGAGAAGAGAATCTTTAAAACTATAATATAAAAATCTTGCATATGAAATTAGATACGGTGATCCCTTTTACCCATGGTGATATGTTCCAAGAACCCCAGTGCATGCCTGGAACCCTGGATAGTCCCAAACTCTACACATACTGGTTCTTTTCTTACACATACTTGCATACACACATATTTTGTGCCTTTTCTGTATTAATTGAGCACTTATCACTGGTTATCACTTTTGCAGTTTGAGATGTGACTGCAAAACTAGCACAATTTCATGTTTCTTCTTCATAATTTCATGGATAGAAGATTCCTTCTTACTGTAGATTATAGGAACCACAGGCTATAATTTTTTTTTAATATTTTCTTAAGTCAAGCACTTTTCCCTTTCCACATAAAGGAAGAACTTTACAGTTTCTTTTTGACGTACTGAAAACACTGTCATTATTCTTGTTTTGAGTTCATTACTAAGTAAAATAAGGGCCACATGAACACAAACCTGTGATACCACAACTTGATCTAGTAACCAAGGAGGCTGCGAAGTGACAAAGATAAATAGCAATGTCCACATTATAGGTATGCTGAACAAAGGACTGATACACAACTTGGATAGGATGCAATATGACAGCAAGAGAATTTTATTACACTATTCAAATGGCATGTAACTCAAAACTCAAGAGTTGCTTTTTTATGGAATTTTCCATCGAATATTTTTGGACTATGGTTGGCTGTAGGTAACTTAAACTTTGGAAAGTGAAATAGTAGATAAGGGTGGGGGGCACTGTGCATGGCATTAGAAGGATCTCATGCAAAACAGGGACCCCGAAGTTTAAGCGTCATTGGCTTAAATTCAATTCTGATCCTAGATACAAAGTAGTAAGTACTGATATGCATGGTAATAACAGTAACAGTAGCTACTGGGGACCTCGCACAGTACTAAGCACTTTACACATGTTATCTCCCGACCACTGTGTGAATTAGATATTAATTGCTGCAGATGAGGAAATTGAGTCTCAGTAACCTGCCACAGGACACACAGTAGTGGAATTGGATTGCAAATCAGAGACTCTTACACTAATGGCCAGCCTTTCAACCACCAAAACATAAAGTTCTCAAAAAGTTTTCAGTAGTATTATACAACATACTAAACCAGTACCTAAACCAGTCTTGGAAAGTTCCAAAAAAGTTTTTGTTTTTTTCAGGAGACAACACTTAAAGCAACATTTCTCTGCCTTAGCTCTATTGACATCTGATGCTGAATGATTTATTGCTATTGGGGCTGTCCTGTAAATTTTAAGACGTTTGGCATCATCCCTGGCTTCTACACATAAATGCCAATAGCACCCTGTCCTCGGTTGGGATAACTAAAAATGTCTCCAGATATTTAATATATTCTTTATTATCTGTTGTGGGGAAGTGCAAAAATTACCCCAGCAGAAAAACAAGAACTTAAAGGACAAAAGGAGCAGAGTAAGGAAGTGATGTGGGGGAGGAACACTCCAGAAATATCTCACAGCAAGAACAAGGTAGAGTAGTGGGAACAGAATGACAGGTATAATGGAAGGACAGAAAATTTGCTGCTACCTGAAGCTACAGGGCAAGGCCAGGGATTCATTGGTGATCATTCTATACCAATCTAAGGAGTTACGGTTTTATCCTATCAGAGGGAAGGCCATACATTAAGCTATCAAGATATCTGGACAGAATCAAAGGTGTATTTCTTAATAGTCACTCTGGTTTCTTTGTGAATAATATATTTGATGGGGACATAGCTAGTTCAATTGATTTTGCCCTTTTCTATTTTAGACGTGGATAATGCCCTCCACTATTTCTACATATTACCCAGAGAAATGAGTGTGCAAATGGTGACAGCTCACTTCCATACCTGAAAGACAGAAATCTTAGTGCCACCCTACCAGGAGGGGACAACGGCAATGCCACCTTCAGATAGTGGGCTAGAGAGGGCTTTCCTGCTGAACAGCTGCATCACTTGTGCAAAAGCACTGGCCTAGAGCAAATGAGGCAGCTGTACAACATGTGCAGTAAGCACCACTTTCTCTTTAGCTGTGTTTAAAACAGAGAGGGAAAAAGAAAGAATCAAAAAATGGTCTATGAACATCAATCTCCAGGTCAAATGATTTAAATAATAAAAAAGCTATTTTTGATAGTATCATAGACATTTGCTCATTGTCTTTCCAATATAAATTCTCTTCATTGTCCTTACTAACAAACTGACTTTGTGCAGGTAACCATATTCTCAGCTAAAACTTTGTTTCCCCAGACTCCTATGCAACTAGAAGTGGCCCAGTAACAAAGACAAAAACGATTTACATGTTAAGCTGGGCCTACAGATGCTCAACTGGTAACTCACAAAGCAGGATAAATCTCCATGCCTCTGGTTGCATTTTTTTTCATCTATTGCCTTTATTATCTTAAAACTTTGGGTCAGGTATCTGTGCAGCTCTGCACGTAGGCATGTTAATCACTTAAGGAGTATCTGTCTAAAAACTAGTAATACAAAGTTTATTACCCCTAAATTTTCATAGCCTATCACATTGCCCTTCAAGTCTGAAGAATCAAGATAAGAGTAATAAAAGTAATTTTCAGGATTGCAGGGACATGCAAATGGAAGCTTTTACAAGGTCCAGTTTCAGACCTTGTAACCTGGAAGTTGCAAGGCACCTGGAAGTATCCAAGCACTGTTCTCAACCTGTGGTCACCTCAGATCCCAGAAAAAGCAGAGCCTTAAAGATCACCCCCATGATGAGCTCACCCCTCAGTGGGAGCAATTATCCTATGATGGAACAAATGCTGCCTTCTTAAGTAAGAGCAGTCATTTCACAATGAAAATCAAACTGCCCTTCAAACCATGATGGTTTTCCCAGAATGTCACAGAACCAGTCTTGAGGTAATGACCAACCATACCATGGCTTGACCAGAATTGCCTACTCTGGCAGCTACGCAAGCCCCAACACCTGGTCTTTGTTCCTGTTTCTTATGAAACCCATGATTTCTATCAGCTCCTCGAACAGATCATGGACCTCTTCATCTGTCCTTCCCAGCATGTCCTGGCTGATTAAAGCTCCTTCCTTACCCTCCACCACTGCCCATTTTGGGACAGGTGGCCAAGCCTGATCTGCTGGGATCCACAGTCCTGGGGTTTCCAACCTAAAACTCTATTGGTGTTATCAGGTGGGATTTCCAAGAAAGCTTTCAAAAATGAACAGGCTCAACTTGTGTGATGCTTTGGTCTTTTGAAACTTCTATCACCTACCTGGAAAGGTATTGTGGCCTAAAATTAAACAACTATACTGTTACCATGAGGTAACTACTGGGAAGATGAAACTCTCTACACCTAAAATGTAAGAGAAGAGCTGGAAAGCGAGGCCAGGAAGAATTGGCCCCCTGACACATCAGTGTTGGGTCATCTCCTTCCTGGTGTCCCAAGTGTGTGCAGCTAAGCCAAGGGAGTTGGGGTGGGAGGTCATACACAGCAACTCAAGCAATTCCAGGAGGAAAAAGAAATTGACAACAGAGGGGATAATTAGGAGAATTTAGTAATACTTCTTATGCTATAACAACAACAACAAAAAATCCTAACACCCAAGAAGAAATGATCAGAATCTTATTTTGACCAAAAATATCTACTCCAGTTCAGTAGAAGCATTTGAACTGTCAAGGGTTTTTGAGTGATACAGAGAAAAATCTACTACAAATGGGGAATTTATTGGCAAGAAAACATGGCAAATATTGCAAAAAGTTTTTTTTTAACCATTGTCCAGTACTTAGTTGACAGAAGAACTAAAATAAACAGAAGCAGAAATTTCAAATATAGAAAAGAACAGCTCTGATTCTTTTTTTTTTTTTTTTTGTGGGTACCGGGGGGTCGACCTCAGGACCTCGCGCGCCAGCAGGCACCCGTGCCACTGAGTGATATCACCGGCCCCTTTTTCGTATGTGGGATCCGGGAGTCCAACTCGGGCCCTCGCGCTTGCAAGGCAGGCGCTTATGCCGCTGAGCCATCTCACCGGCCCCAGCTCTGATTCTTGAAGCATACAAAATGATGCCCATAGAACGTTTATTTTCTTCTAACACAAATGACTCCCAAATTCTAAAATGTGCAGAGCATGTTGGGAAGTGACCACCTCCTAACTACTGGTCTGTTGACATATCAGTAGCATTTTCCTTTGTAAGGAATGTAATGTCCTTTCCCCATCTTAAAGGGGGCACTTTCTTACACTGGTATAACTCACCAATCAGCCAAGCAGATTTAAATTCCTAATGGAAATCAATGGGTGGCCTACTCATTCCTCTAGTTTCATTTCCATTACAAAGACTGATATGCAATCTACAACCAAGGCTGGAACAGCTACAAAAAACTGGCTGAATAATCTGTTTTCTGGTTGGAATTCACATCAAATACCACCTCTCCAGGAGCAATTCCCACTAGAGAACAGAATGTTCTGGAAAGAATCGAACTCTATGTTTGAACTGGAGGTGCAAGGACTTTTTCATTATAAAATCTAAGTAGTTAGTTTGAATTGTTTGCTTTTGTTCTCCATGGGTAATAAAAATCTCATTGTTTCCTCAATGTTTGTGAAACTAAACTTTATCAGCTGGAGCTAATCTTTAATTCAGAAGTTTGAGCTGTCTATCAAGCAATACCTGGAGAAAATAAATAGGAAAGTTATGGACAGGTCTTCCAGAATATGTGAATTGAATGAATTAGTCATACTTGGCAAGAAACAATAACACTAGTGTGGATGTATGCTCACATATGTGGGCACACAGGAGAATAGAAGAAACAGAAGGAGACAAGGAAAATTATAATTATAAAATTGTATTTTTAATAAAGACTACAGTTGAAGGAGACAAGAAAAATCATAATTATAAAATTGTATTTCTAATAAAGACTACAGCTTCAAATCCAGTAAAAAAAAAAGTCCTAAGATCCTTAAAAGACACAGTAAGCCTGGGCCATTCCCTTTTACCTATAAATGAGCCATTTTCACCAGTGATTAGACCATCCCTTTTCACCTGTAAAATGGACATTTCCATTATAAATGGGCTCTATCACTTGTGATGTCTGTTGCCTATGAATGAGCCATCAGCCTTCCCCTGAAGAAAGGATTCTTCCTTTCCATCTGTAAATTGAATCCCATCTTTCCGCAGATTCACAATTTCCACATATTTCCACCTCCCAAATCCCTATAAATATACCTAGCTTGAGGCCATAAGGGCCTTTCTCCCTCTGGAAGGCCTGCACTCTATCCCTTTGAGTAGGTACTTTGAAGATTCTGCCTAATAAATATCTTTATTCCTCTTATTGACATATCCTGAAAATTCATTTTCTTTGAAGGAAAGCAGTAAACCTGCAAGCTGCCCCATGGGTGGAGTGAATCAAAATTCCCCATCTCTACTTTGGGGATCTCCGTGGACCCTGTCTAGTGACAAATACTAGTCTCTGTGTGTACACACATGTGTGAACACACAGTGGAAAGGGTATGAGTGGGTATGAAAAAGTGAAAATAATTTTTCCGATATGGTTGTGAGGCAGGAGATTAGGGTGTGGAGGGCTGGCTGGGAAAGCAGGAGAGATTAATTAATTACAAAGTCCCAGGACCCATGTGCAGAACAGTTCCCAAATCCCTGCATATGAGCCTAATCAGAGGGTGCCATCTTCACTTCCTCTTGCAAGAACACAAGCAGGTTTCTGATAGGAAGGCATAGACCTGATGCCAGCCAGGGGAGTGGAAGACACAAAAAGACAGTGGCCATTGAGCTTTGTGCAACCGTGTTCTTTCACAGTAGTTGGCTCTCATGCTGTACAGTGTACTTTTTTTTCTACTTTTACTTGCCCCAAACTTGCTCTGCAGAGCATATTTCTTTTCCCACTTTTAATAAACATAAAACTTCACTACATTTTGCACTTCTTTTGTCCAATTCTTTGTTCAAGACAAGAAGAACCTAAGGAGACCTCAGAACCCCAAAATCTGGTAACAGATGCTCAAAATATTGTTAGTACAAACAAATAGTTATTAGCATTCTACAATAGGTAGCCTGGAAAATCCAAATTAGACAGAATGTACTCAAAATATCAGGGGAGTGTGCACAATGGGTATGAGGTATTTATTACTGGTAAATTACATGGAGACATAATAAAAAGACTAAGACTGTCAAGGAGAATTATGCATTTTAAATGCCTATAATTTTTCCTTTTTACTTTGATGAGATATTTACAATATTTACAAGAAATGTAATTGTGGCATATGTTTCATAAAATATTTACTTTTAAAAATTTCTTCTTAAAAAGAATTTCTGTGACTTTTCTTACAGTTATAAATTTGCCTCCTTCAATAGTTCCTTTTCACTGTCTCCATGGATATTGCAATTTCTCAGATACTATACTGATGACTTATTGTTTTATAATACAAAAATCATACTGCTGTTGATTTCGTTCTAAGCCAGGTAAGATGTTGCTTTGAATTCAAATTATTATTAAAACTCAAAGCACAAAAACATCTGAATTTGAAAGAGTTTATGATGCTCTGTGTATCAAAAAAACAGTGAAATGGAAACAAACAATACAAAATATCTTTCATAATCAGCAATTTAGATGTAAGTTGGGCTGCAGGCATGGTATGATTAAGCCTTCGGCTTTCTCTTATCTTTGCTTTTGTTTATGGCAGATTTGTTCCTAGGTAACTTCCTTTTGTCTGCAATATGGCTACTGGCATCAACTGGGACAATTCAAGAGGATAAACCATCCTTCCAACCATAAAGGCCTTTTTGAGTGTGTATGTGTTGGATTGGTTAGAAGAAATGTCTGTGCTTTGGTTTCTGGACCAAGCACAGGAAAAAGAATGGATTAACTTGACTGAACTTGGCTAATCAGAGTATACTCTTGGTTCTGGGGATAGAATTGGCTTCTGAAATATTGCAGAGAGAAGGCTGAGACTGATCCCTATAAAAAAGTGAGTGGAATAAACACCTACTAAAGAGGTAGTCAACAAAGCTACTGCACTACAGGAATCTTAGAAAGATCCCAAATATGAAATAGACAAGACACAGGGATTTACTTAGTATGACCTCTCTAAGACCCATGTGTGTGAGCTTTAATACATTATTAGAAAGGAAACCAAAATAAACGAAGAATCCTACAATTTTCACTCTATGAATAGCCATTGGTAAGAGGCAAACTTGAATGGGAGGAGGATGGTAATTACTTGTATCCTGTAGAACTGGGATGTATAGATTTCATTAGGAAACCATAAGTTCCTATAGCCTGGGTTAAATTCAACCTTTGCCTGTAGGTAGGCAGGCAGGTAGATGTCTAAATTCATGATTTTTAGGCCTTTGTATGGATCTTGCCCTATTTTCATGGGACTGTTTTATTAATTAAGTTCTTAATACCAAAATTACTGGATCAAAGAACAGTTACTGGGTGTTAAAAACATGATAATTATTACCCAAATATGCTTTGAAATGATGTATCAACATACACTATCTGCAACAGTATTTGAAAACACAATCTTTACATTTTTGCCAACATTGGATAATATTAAATCTTAAATTCCTACTAAACTGATAGATAAAATATTTAATAATAATAATAAGATTATAATGCTTTGAGTTACATTTCTTTAGTTATAATCAAGGCTGAATTTTTTTTTATTAATTCTTTTCATTTGCATTTTAAAAATTATTGCTCGATTGGCAATTTATCATATGCTTACTGAACATTCACTGTAGGACTAGGCGTGTTTTATAATGTCCTGTGCAAGACCTCAGGAATTAATATTAAGGTAAATCTCAGTGAAGAATCATTTTCAGGTTGCCAAGTAGCTGTGACCTCATTTGCAAGTTATCAGTTTTATTTGGTCCACACATAGTAAGGATGCCAAGCATGTGTTTTAGATTATTTTCTTCAAATATAAGTTATCTCAGCTAGTCTTTTTTTGTAAGCAGGGTGATTAGACAATTTGTGATGATTTTTATATGAAGAGGTTTTTATTCTCTAATGAGGTCTATATCAGTGGAGGTGGGACAATTCATGTTAGGGTTGATGTTTTAGAGTATCAAAAATAAGACATTCCCCCTTTTTTTAAAACTTGGCAAGAAGACCTCTCTGCATATTCCTTCAAGAGAGGCAATATGACTGCTGTTGGATGAGAGAGCAATCAGCTTAACTGAAGGAACTGGATAGGACTAACTGGCAGACAGGGCTCCTCCATTTTCATCTCTCCTCTTTTTCTGCTCCATTCATCTTGCTTTCCCCCTCACCCACTAAGCTCCAGGCTCACTGCCCACTGGGAATATCTGTATTAGCCAAACTCGCTCCTGCCTTAAGGCCTTTGTATTTACTGTCCTCTCTTCTAGCCCCTTCCCAGTGCTCTCACCAAGGTTTCTTATTTTCCTTCAAATTTTTTGGGGAAGGTGGTCCTCAGAGGTAGTCTTGGTTGTCTTTTATCACAACAGTATTTATTTCTTTCCTGGTACTTATCATAATTACTTACTTGTGAGATTTTTATTTTATTTTTATTATTTTTTTATTTTAAAGAGAAGAAAAAACAAAAAACAAATCAAAAAGAACAAAATTTCAAAACAACATAATAGGAGGGTAACAATGGATAATGCATTACGTATTGTTATCTTTAAGTTAGTTATTCAGGGTACCAGATATTAGCATTCAATTGTCCAAACATTATTGGCACAAACCTTACTCTTCAATGAAGTAAGTAAAATTAGTAGTGTATCTATCTTAACTATCTTATATATAAATACAATTTTTTTTCCTTTCCCTTCTTTCTTTTCCCTATTCCCCCATCCCAGTCTCTCTTTCCTTTTGACCAGTTTCTTTTTGATTCACCATATCTATGTATATTTTGGATCTTATTTATTCTTTCAGTTTCTCATACTAGAGAGACAATACGATGCTTACACATGTGCGTCTGGTTTATTTCACTTATGAGTATTTTCTCAAGTTGCATCCATTTACCTATAAAAGTCTCCAATTTATCCTTTTTTATGGCCGAATAGTACTCCATTGTATAAAAATACCACATCTTCTTTATCCATTCCTCAGTTGATGGGCATTTGGGTTGTTTCCAAGATCTGGCTATTACAAATTGTGCTGCTATAAACATGGGTGCACATATATCGCTGTGGTACGATGTTTTTAATTCTTCTGGGATGATACCCAGAAGGGGAATAGCTGGGTCAAATGGGACCTCCAATCCTAGTTTTTTGAGGAATCTCCACAAGGATTTCCACAGTGGCTGTACCAGTCGACACTCCCACCAACAGTGGAGAAGGGTTCCTTTTTCCCCACAGCCCCTCCAGCATTTGTTATTAGTTGATTTCTTGATAATAGCCATTCTTTCTGGGGTGAGATGGTATCTCAGTGTTATTTTAATTTGCATCTCTCGAATGACTAGTGATGTTGCACTTTTTTTGTATATTTATTTGCCATTTGTATTTCTTCATCTGAGAAATGTGTATTCATCTCAGATGCCCATTTTTGGATTGGGTCTTTAAATTTGGGAGGTCTGATTTTTTTGAGTACTTGTGTGACTTTTAAAAAATGTGATATTGGGCCGGTGAGATAGCTCAGTAACATAGGCGCCTGCCTAGCAAGCGCGAGGTCCTGAGTTCGACTCCCGGTACCCACATATGAAAAAAGGGCTGGTGATATCGTTCAGTGGCACGGGCGCCTACTGGCATGCGAGGTCCTGAGTTCAACCCCCGGTACCCACACACACACACAAAAAATGTGATATAAAAAATATCAAGCAACTATTTTCCTTGTTTATCTTATAATTTATCTCACTAGAAAATAAGCTCTATAAGCAGTAAGATCTTGGTTCTTGAGTTTGCATCGAATGTGTGAAATATCTGTTTTGGAAATGGTGATGGAAATATTTCTAGGCCAGTGTGGGAATCAAATGATGGAGTTAGGTCCTGGGCTCCAATGGGATACAGTGCAAAATCAAGGCTTCTTTCTGTGATAGAATTGAGCAGAAGAATATTTGCAATGATTCAAACACCCATCCCTTCTCAAAGAAACCCAACCTGCAATTATAAGCACCATTGAGACTGTTTGAGGCTGAAGTATACTTGCTACCGATTTAGCCTGTGTTGCAGGAGCACTTTTAACTGGAGCTATAATTATGCTCATGGTGTGAAAAGTTACATCAGTTTACACTGACACTTGATTGCTCAGTTTATCATTACCAAATGTCTATAAAAATGAACTAAAACTTGGAAGCATATCTCTGACTCATTCTCCTACTTAATTACATTTATGGAAAGAGAGAATTGGTCACATAGATTATCCATGGTTTAGAAGTTGCCATTTAACAGTGTTTGTCAAATGAATAGTACTCGCAAAAGAAAGCACTGAGTATGTGTCTATATGTGTGTGTATATGTGTACACTTATACATAAGAGATACTTATTTATATTTACCTAAAATGTAATATTTATACATAATTAATAGGTAACATTTATGTTTGCAAAGGATACACATCTTTATACATATAGAGAACAATTTGCCTGACCTATTAAATATAAAAAGTCGCTTGCTTGCTTGCTTTTGCTGTCTTCTGCCTGCCATGAACTGTGTGCTGGGATGCTCCTCTGCCAAGTCACCCTTCTTTGGAGGCACCTGATTATGGACTGAAACCTCTACAGACAACCTCAAGTCCCTAGGGAGTCATTCTACAACCATCGTATCTAAAATAGGAATGCTGGGAAAAAGATGGTGGATCTGTAAGAAATAGGCTATGAACCTCTCCAAAAGTCACCCTCCGGACACTGGAATATAGTGACTAGAGGAGGACAAGAAAGAGGGAAGTGGCTCCCCTGGACCCAGGAAAGATCTGAAGCACAGTTCGGGGCTGACGGAGAAAGTGAAGAGAGAAATTCCAACAAAGAAGAAGGAGGTGGCTGCCGGCGCCATTTCCCTGTGTCGGGAATCCCTACGCGACAGAAGCGGTTCAAATCTGCGGACCCGCAGTGACTGCCAGTGCCCCCGGGGGCCTCCGTGGAGGAACAGGAGAAGCGGCGGTGCAGAGAAGCAGCGGCTGTAAAGGACACACTGACTGGCGGTGAGTGCTGACACCGAGCCCTCCTGCACAAGAGAGCGACTAGCCGGGAGCCATTGTGGGGGGGGCAGCAGCTGAACTTGAAACTCAGGGCGGCTGCCACTCCACCCACAGCTCCAGTGGGGACCTCTGTGGAGGAATACGAGACGTCGTGGAACAGAGAAGCAGTGGCCGTGAAGGACACACTGACTGGCGGTGAGTGCTGACGCCCAGCCGTCCTGCATGAGACAGTGACTATCCGGGCGCCATTGTGGGGGGGGGGCAGCAGCTGAACTTGGAACTCAGGGCAGCACCACTCCATCCACGGCTCCAGCGGGGACCTCTGTGGAGGAACACGAGACGCCGCAGTACAGAGAAGCACTGGCCATGAAGGGCACACTGACTGGCACTTTTCTTCCTGGTATTCCAAGACTGAGATTGTCTAAGGATCACAGAAAATACTGTGGCACAGTACCAAAGAACCAAGGACTGGGCCAAACAGGCAGCAACTTCTTATCTCCAACAAACTGCAGAGGTAGGATCTTGCAACAGGCTCAAAACCCAAAAATAAGCTACACCTGGAAGATACCTCCGAGAAGTAGTCATCTCCTAAGAGTTTGAAATACTAGCAATAAAGCAACCTACCATAGGCAATTTACAAACATCACCCCAGGAAATAAACTAAAGAAAGAAAAGAAAAGGAGATGACACTTAAACAAGATGCAACCCCACACATCCAGTTCACCAAAGGCAAACCCGGGGGGCAATGAGGTGGGACAAACCAAAAGCCACCCACCTGACATCTCTGAAGTGGTAACAACAAAGCAGTTGAATGAGGTTCTGGAAAAATTTAGATCAGAAATAATTTCTCAGATAACTGCAGAGATAATGTCCACAATGAAGACCATGCTTAAGGACGCTAGAGCAGACACAGACAAAAAAATAGATGAGCTTAAGAAAATGATGGAAGCCACAAATGCTCAGCATAGGAAAGAAATGGAATCCATAAAGCAGATTCAAGCAGATATCCGGGAGAATAAAAATTCCATTGAAAGTATTTGTAGCAGATTAAGCCAATGTGAGGACAGGATCTTAGATATAGAAGACAAGCTTGCAATTAGTGATCATGAAAAGAAAGAATTCTTAAAAATAGCAAGGGACAATGAAAAATCAATCCAGCAGCTGCTAGATGATGCAAAGAAGAATAACTTAAGATTGATTGGAGTCAATGAAAAAGCAGGAGATAGCATAAATGGCATCAGAACACTGTTCACAGACATTATAACAGAAAAATTCCCTGGTAGAGAAAAAGAACTTGACGTTCAGATATGTGAGGCTTATAGAACTCCAATTAGCCATGATCAAAAAAAAATCTTCCGCCAGGCATATCATAGTCAAGATTCCAGAAATTCAACATAAGAGTAGAATCTTAAAAGCTGTTAGAGAAAAGAAACAGATCACTTATAAAGGAAAGCCCATCAGAATCACAGCAGACTTTTCAGCACAAACCCTCAAGTCAAGAAGAGCTTGGAATGATGTACTTCAAGTTCTAAAGGAAAATAACCTTCAACCCAGATTGATGTACCCCTCAAAACTATCTTTCAAAACTGACGGAGAAATAAAATACTTGCATGACAAAGAACATCTGAGAAAATTTATAACCACCAAACCAGCACTCCAAAATGTTTTGAAGGACATTCTAGAAAGGGAGAACAAGGACTACAACTCCAGGAACCCCAACAGAAGGAATCCACCAGGCAGGGCAAACAATTAAAGAGAGGGAGGGAAAAAAAATAAAAAGGGGGAGCCAACAGCAGGAAAATATCATGACAAGGATAAGTCAATGCATATCAGTTTTAATCATCAATGTTAATGGTCTCAATTCACCAATCAAAAGGCACAGACTGGCAAATTGGATCAAAAAGCAAGATCCAACAATATGCTGTATACAAGAAACACATTTAATTCAAAAAGAAATTCATAGACTGAAAGTCAAAGGATGGAAAACAATACTCCATGCAACAGGAACCCAGAAAAAAGCAGGGGTAGCTATTCTTTTTGCAGACAAAGTGAATTTCAAGCCAAGAATGATTCAGAGATAAAGAAGGTCGCTACATCCTTGTAAAGGGAACAATCCAAGAGGAAGAGATAGCAATCATAAATATATATGCAACAAATACCAGCGCACCCAACTATATAAAACAAATATTAATGGACATGAAAAATCAAATAAGCACTAATACAATTGTATTAGGGGATCCCAATACTCCACTGACACAAAAGGACAGATCGAGTAGACAAAAAATCAACAATGAAATATTAGAACTGAACCAAACTTTGGAACAAATGGACTTAGTAGATGTCTACAGAGTGTTCCACCCCACAACATCAGAATACACATTCTTCTCAGCTGCACATGGGACGTTCTCCAAAATAGACCACATACTAGCTCATAGAACCTGCTTAAGTAAATGCAAAGGAATTGAAATTATCCCATGTATATTGTCAGACCATAGCGCAATGAAATTGGAAATCAATGGCAAAAGAAACCACAAGAACTTCCTGAACACATGGAAATGAAATAGCACCCTGTTGAACAACCAATGGGTCACAGATGAAATTAAAGAAGAAATTAGACAGTTTCTGCAACTGAATGATAACAACAGTACAACATACTGGAACTTATGGGATACAATGAAAGCTGTCCTAAGAGGGAAATTTATAGCATTAAATACCTATATCAGGAAAACAGAGCAAGCACAAATAAACAACTTAATGGTGAACCTCAAACTTCTAGAAAAAGAAGAGCAGACTAAGCCAAAAGCTCGTACAAGGGAGGAAATTATAAAGATCAGAGCAGAAATTAATGTATTGGAGACTAAAAAAAATACAAAGAATCAACGAATCAAAGAGTTGGTTCTTTGAAAGATTAAATAAAATTGACAAACTCTTATCCAACCTTATTAGAAAAAGGAAAGAAAGTACTCAAATCCATGCAATTAAGAATGAAAAGGGTGATATCACAATGGACTCTGCAGAAATCCAGATCATCTACACCTACTTTGAAAACTTGTATTCTAATAAGATGGAAAATGCAGAAGAAATGGACAGATTCCTAGATACATATGAATTACCAAAGCTCAACCAAGAAGATATAAAAATCCTAAATAAACCAATAACAATCAATGAAATCGAAGATGTAATTAAAAATCTCCCAATAAAGAAAAGCCCAGGCCCTGATAGATTCACTGCTGAATTCTACAAGAAATTTAGAGAAGACCTAACACCACTACTTCTCAAACTCTTTAATGAAATTGAAAAGGAAGCAATACTCCCAAATTCATTCCTGGAAGCAAGCATTATCCTGATACCCAAACCAGGGAAGGACCCAACTAAGAAAGAGAACTACAGACCAATCTCCCTAATGAACATAGATGCAAAAATCCTCAATAAGATACTGGCAAACAGAATGCAGCAAATCATCAAGAAGATTATACACCATCACCAAGTTGGATTCATCCCAGGGATGCAGGGATGGTTCAACATATGTAAATCAATAAATGTAATACACCATATTAACAGAATCAAGGACGAAAATCATATGATCATCTCAATAGATGCAGAAAAAGCTTTTGACAAAGTCCAGCACCTTTTCATGATAAAAACCCTACAGAAAATTGGAATAGATGGTCTTTATCTCAATCTGATAAAAGCTATCTATGACAAACCAACAGCCAATATCATACTAAATGGACAAAAACTGAAAGCCTTCTCTCTAAAATCAGGAACAAGACAAGGATTGTCACTGTCCCCACTCTTATTCAACATAGTCCTGGAAACTTTAGCCAGAGCAATTAGACAAGACAAAGAAATAAAAGGAATAATGATTGGAAAGGAAGAAGTTAAATTATCATTATTTACAGATGACTTGATACTCTACGTAGAAGACCCCAAAAACTCCACTAAAAAATTGCTAGATTTAATAAGCAAATTCAGTAGTGTGGCTGGATACAAAGTCAACCTCAAAAATCAATAGCCTTCCTGTACACCAATAACAAACTCAGTGAGAGAGAAATTAGGGAAACAACACCTTTCACAATAACATCCAAAAAAATGAAATACCTAGGAATCAATCTCACAAAGGAGGTAAAAGACCTCTACACTGAAAACTACAGTACTCTGAAAAAGGAGATTGAAGATAATATCAGAAAATGGAAAGATATCCCTTGCTCTTGGGTCGGAAGAACCAACATAGTGAAAATAGCCATACTTCCAAAATTGTTATACAGATTTAATGCAATTCCAATCAAAATTCCAACAACATATCTCACAGAATTACAGAAAACAATCCTAAAATTCATCTGGAACCAGAAGAAACCTAGAATAGCAAAGGCAATTCTGGGCAACAAACACAAGGCAGGGGGCATCACAATCCCTGATTTGAAATTATACTATAATGCTACTGTGATAAAAACAGTGTGGTATTGGCAAAAAAAACAGACCCGAAGATCAATGGAACAGATTAGAAGATGCAGAAACAACTCCAGACATACTAAGCCACCTTATCTTTGACAAAGGTGCCAAACACATTCACTGGAAGAAAGATAGCCTCTTTAATAAATGGTGCTGGAAAAATTGGCTCTACACATGCCGAAGATTAAAATTAGACCCATATCTTTCACCGTGCACTAAACTAAATTCAAAATGGATCAAAGATCTAAATATTAAAACAGAAACATTAAATCTCCTGGAAAATAGAATAGGTAAAACTCTTGAAGACATTGGTGTAGGCAAAGATTACCTAATCTGTTCCATTTCACTGAGTACCAAAACATATCCTCTTTGGCACAGTCCCAGGTACTTCTTGGAGTAGCATTTCAGTTGTGAAATCACACCCATGACATGGAAACTAAGCTAGAACTCTCTTGGGATTACAAAGAATCAAGGAATGTTCCTCTCCTGACACCCCACTCTGCAACTATTCTGATATATGGCACTTGGGTACATTCTTGATACGATATGCTGGTTTCCATTCATATTAATTTGACCCTTAATATAAATACAGATATGGCTGAAATGGGAAGAATATAAAATGAGAGAAATAAACCACATCAATTCTCCACCATTCTCTCCAATCCTGTGATTCTTTGCTTTCAGCTGGCACTGCCGTCAGCAAAGTCCTTTTGTTTCCCAAAACATAAATCTGCCAGAGAAGTCTAACCCTAAATTACTGTTGCATTTCTGATGGAAAGCTGCCACATGATTTAAATTCCAACAGCTCTACGGGCTCCCATATTTCTTGTTTGTGACTTGCCACCTCACTGGCAAAGTGCATTGTACTATCATTTTAATAAATAGTTTTTGAGTGAAGGCCATTTTTCTTTGTGTCCAAATGCCATCTGTTTATTTTTCTTTCTCCTTACTGACACATCTTGAGATCCAATAAAAGGCTTTGAAAAATCGTTTTATTTTAAAGGTAGTCATCACGTTTCAATAGCCAATAAACTGAATGATCAAAAAGAAGGATGTCTTTAAACCACCTTAGAGGAGAGAGTGAGTGACAATTCTGGTTCGTCAGTTTGTCTTCAGGGAAGGGATATCCTTGATTGCTCTTGTTTAGTAGCTTAGGTGTGAATAAACATTATTTTTTAGAATATCAGTTTTCTTGAGTTTTCTCATCAGCCAAGTATTTCCCTGTAACGGTAGATAATTACCTAGTATATTTGGGCAAATGGAGTCTATCTTCATGATAGAGATGGTACTTAGATACGGATTGAGTCCAATTGGATTCACTGTCCAAGCTATGAAGAAATGGATATCATGCGACTTTTAATCTTGTATGAAACAAAAAGATTAAACTGTCAATATTACGATGAGCTGCCGTGACGAGCCCTGTGATAGAACCGCACTCTCAGAACTGCTGCTAATAATATGTATGCAAGGAATAGATTTTTCCTGATAATGCATGTAATTAGAGTACAGGACAGAATGTTCTGTTCAAATTCATGACATGCCCAGCTAATAAAGGAAGAGAGGATAAGGCCCTTGCTATTTATTTGCATGAAAAACTTCAATCTAGGATATACTTTAGAGAAATTAGTTTTTAATCTAGGTGACTAGATGAGATTTTGACCCTGAACTGTTTTTTGAGTTGACCTGTGAGAATTTATGCAGAAATAAGACTGTGATGCTTACAAACCAGACAGGCATTGCTTTTTTTTCATTAATTTCTGAGTGTCTCATATCATCGAAAGAAGCAGAAAATTGTTCCTTTTAAAAACCCACCTTCTGAGAATTTGCTTTCATGAAACATAATCAGCAAGCACTGATAGGAATTTTGCAAAAATGCATTTTGTTTATATTTAGAAATTCAAGAAGTGAGAAACATTGCTTCAGGAGGGAAAGTTCTTCTCTGACCTGTATCAACCAGAGATCTACTATCGTTACATATTGTTATGAATCGATGTGAGAAGCATCTTGCTATCTAGTATCAGCTCTTCAGGGTGAATTACAGGTACTTGAAAGAAAGCTCTACATCAATGCCAGTATTTATTTTTCCATGATAAAGGTTCTTGTTACATCCAATGAATATGTGCAAGGAATTGCTCTTAAGAGGGATTTTCCCCTAGTTTTTTAAAAGCAATGTCTAATATCAACATCCTCCAAGTAATGGATCATGTATCAGTATAGTCGGCTTTGTGATACAATAGAAAATAAGTCATCATGAGACAAAAGGTCAATGTCTGGTGTTGTATGTTTCAGCACCATTTGATGCTCTAATGAGTAGGAACAGCTGTCACAACCCTTGTGCAGATGTGAGATGCAAGAAAGGTCTGCCCAGGTGAGTAGAAGGTGCCAAGACCCACCTGGCTGCTTAACCCAGAAACAGGAGTCACCTTTACTTCCTCCCCTCAGGTTTCTTCCTACTTCCAAGCCATTGGTAACTGTCAATTTTCTCCTTAAATGTACATCACAAAATTGTCACTCCTTTCTAGGTCCATCCTAGCTGAGACTATCACCTCTGATTGTCTCTAGTCTACTAAACTTTTTTTTAATTTAAATATCTCTCTTTCCTCGGCCTCTTCTAAGCTATCTTCCACAAAGCACAAAAATAATCAGATAATGTTGCTCTAAATTAAAATCTTTAGTGGCTTTATCTTGTATTTAGAATAAATCCAAACTCCATAAGCTCAGAGCTTTTGATTTTTGATGTGGCCTCTGCTTCTCCATTGTATCTCAGTTCCCATGGAACCAGCAGCATGACAGCTACAGTTCTTTGCCATCCCTGGTTTTCTTTCCTGCTCCATGGCCCACTGCTCTTGCTACTTGGACCACTCTCCGTTCTCCTGCTTTCCTCCTAACTCAGCTGAAATAGCCCGTCTTGTCCACTGCAGAATCTAGAGAACATCTCACGCTCCTCAGCAGCTTCCTTTGCTATGTTTACCAATGCCTGCACTAACAATCTGAAGTCCCATGTTATCTGCAGGGGACTGGTTCCAGCACCCTTACCTACACTAAAATCCAATGGTGCTTGGATTTTTTAAAAATCGAAGGTAAGTTCCTTCTATAGAGTAGAGTAGTATTTGCATGCAACAAACACACATCCTCCATACACTTTGAATTATGTTTAGATTACTTATAATACTTGCTACAATATCAGTTCTATGTAAATAATTGTTATGCTACATAGCTTAGGAAATAATGATGGAAAAGGTACATGTTTGTTTAGTACAGAGGTGATTTAAAAATATATATATTGGTTGTTGGTTGAGTCTGTGGATGTGGAGTCCTCAGAGATGGAGGGCCAGCTGTATTTTGTTCGTTCAGGTTCTTTCTTCTTTGTCCATCTCCCCATGACAGTATCAGCGTCTTGAAAGTAGGGACAATGTCTGTCTTGGCTGCCATCACCTCTACATTTCTAAAAGTTCTCCATCAATGATTGTTGCATGAATATAAAAACATATTAGCACACACTTTTATAGACTGAGGTTGCAAAAAGTTATAGAGATGAAGATAAATTTCAGGGTGGAAAACTACATTTTGGCTTGTCTTCATGTTCTGGAAAAACACAGCTTTTCTTTTCTCTTCATCCTAAGATAAACGTGCAATTAAATCTAATGCTCATAAACGGAAAGTGAAGGGAAGAGATGCTCTCATATATTGCAATCATGAAACTTGCTCAAAGTGTCTATACATATATTTTTTTAATTTGTGAGTGAGTGAGCCAAATTTTTTTCTGGAAGTGAGCTAAAACCTTTTGGAGGTTTTGCTATCTCTTTTGGGCCACTTAAGTAACAAGAATCGTAGAGTTGTTAACTCATCCCCAAGTGGTGCATTTTTTACCAAAAACAAGTCGGGTAGTTCTGTCCACTTGTGTGTATTCATTACTCAAAACAAGTATGACAGGCTTGTAAAAAGTGAAAGTTATTAGATGATGTTGTTGAAATTTCTTATAAATCAAGGTACGATGAGAAAACTGAAAAAAACTATTTTGTATCGATGTATTAGAAAAAAGATTTTATGATCACATGTATGTTTTAAAGGGACAAAATATTTTACAATGAACTTCTATTTTAACTTTAAGTACTATTTCTCTTTATTATTCATTGCCCATAGAAAATTCAGAAAGCAAGTAAAAATAATTAATGAGCAAACTACAATTTTACTTCCCAAACTTATATAGGTATATATTTTATCCCAAAGGTATACATTCCATTCCATATAATTTAAAACTTAAAAACTTAGCAAACATGAAACAAATGAAATAATATAATGCATGCTTCATGTAAATGTTAAATATAAGATTGTTGATTTTGAATAAATCTGTCAAACTCCCATGATTAAATACAGTCTTGGCAAGCAGGGATAATTTAATGGAAATTTTTATAAACATGGCTAACATGTGAGTGTCGTGTTCTTCCCATAAACTGAGGGCAGGTACTGCTGAATATAGTTTATCCAGTCATGTAAGTCAGCCTATCCAGTTAAGGTTAAGCACTTGAGGGGATTCTGAACTTACCAGGAAGAAGGAATCATTTTCCCCAAAATATTGCTCACCCCACATTCAAGGCATTCTGAACACAAAGACGCAGAGTACCCTAACTAGTTGGAGGCCTTGATGGGGTCTCTATGGTTCATCCATGGTAAGAGATCTGACCAAGTGAACCTGGTTATGCAGGCTTAATCATGAGTCTGTACGGCTGGAGGTCAATGGGTGCATCTGTATAAGCCACGTTTCCCTAGCACCAGAGCTCCAGGGCAGGGTGGGAGCTAGCATAACAGCAAATTCTGGACTGTAGTGGCTAAAGGGGAGGATATCACCAAGCAAGTCTATGTTTCTATAGTAAGAAAGATGCTTATGGCTTGTGTCTCTGAAGGAACAGGGAGTGGAAGTCAGCCTGTGTCTGCAGCTCAGAAAGAATATAAACATCACAGGTGCAAAGATATGATGGAGAGTAATCACAACTACAGAACCATGCAACCGGGAGAAGCCTTCTGCAGAGGAATCACAAGGCACCATTCTGTATGTGTTTGGGAGAAACCCCATTAAATTATCATCTGTGTTAGATGCTAGGGTTCTTCTGGGGAAGCAGCAAGATCCATGATCTGGGGAGTCCACTCCACTACCACATGCAAGAGTAGTATGCACAACAAACACTTAAAGAAGATTAGAACACGTGGCCAGAGGTGTCTCAGCAGCTGCTGAGAGGGATCTACTAGAGTCTCACTGCAAGCACAGGTACATGCATATACACATACAAACACATATGCACATAATCCCACCAAGACGTATAATACTTACTCATTTTAATCTATTCAGGTTGTTAGAACAGTGCTCAGCATACTGGTGCTTACAAACAATAGAAACTTATGGCTAACAGTTCTGAAGGCTGGAAGCTCTCAGTGTCTGGTGAGGGCTTGCTTCCTAGAGTATCCTTTTGCTGTAACTTTATATTGCAGAAGAGGTGAGGGATCTCTCTGGGGCTTCTTTAATAAGGGCATTAACGCCATTCATGATCATCATCCCAAAGACCCCATCTCTTACCATCATTTTGAGGATTAAGGTTTAACATAAGAATTTGGAGGACGAGATACAAACATTCAGACCACACAATTCACACACACATACCCACAGAGGTGTACGTACACACAAATATGCACATATACATGCACATACACATGCACAAAACACACACCCACATGTAGATGTGTACTTGCATGCCACACATTCACAATACACATGTACATATAGGTACACACACCTGGATTACACACTTAAGAGCACATGCAGCAGTGCTCATTCAAGCTTGTATTCAGTCTTCACTAAACAAGGTCTAGTTCCCATTATTGGAATGAGGGTTCAGTCGTTTTCATTCAGTCATTTTGTTACCTTTACAATATTCTACATTTAAGAATCTGTGTAGGAATTGATTTAGACCAGTGGTAACAAAATAGATGGCTCACAAGATTGGTTCATTCTACAAACTGGTTATATTTGGCTCAAAAAGCATTGAAGATACATTAAAATGGTTGCCAACAGTCACAAATGAGGAGGTTTTGTACAAAAAGCAACTCCAGCTTCTTTTGAACAAGTAAGAGATTTGGCAGCTGTGACTCACAGTCCTATAAGTATGACAAGTGGCCAGAGCTGAGGACACTGCTGGTTAGGCCCTCAAAACCCCCACTGTGTCATCCACACTTTCAGTCTATTGTTTCTTAAACGCCTGTGCATATGGGCACCACTAAGGAGTCTTGTTCAAATGTACATCCTAAAATAGCAGCTGCAAGAGGAAGCCTGAAATTCTGCATTTCTAAAAAACCCCAAACATTTCTGCTCTGAGGACCACGCTTTGAGGATCTAGTCACACACAGTGTACAAAGGACTGCCAGATTTAGCCAGAAAAAAATACTACATCAGTGATGGTGAACATTTTAGAGCTTTCAATAATGCTAACAGCCTGCTGTGCCAAACGTTCACCACCACTGTATGCTCAAAAGTGAATTTCACAAATGCAGAAACGTAGTATTTGGATATACTTACACCTTCCAAAAAAACTCTTCCTCTGAAATTCAAAAGCAACTGGACATCCTGTAGCTAATATAAAAATCCTACCCTCATGCCTGATTTGTCCTGAAATCCAAATTTACTTCATTGATCCCTTAGGATTTTGAATTGACCAGACTCTGAGACAGGGATTCAGGAAGATGTGATTGATGGGATTCTCAATAAAGAGATAGGGCTGGACATGGTGGTGCATGTCTCTAATCCCAGCACTGGGGAGGCTGC
Source organism: Erethizon dorsatum (assembly GCA_028451465.1). Taxonomy (NCBI): domain Eukaryota; kingdom Metazoa; phylum Chordata; class Mammalia; order Rodentia; family Erethizontidae; genus Erethizon; species Erethizon dorsatum. The sequence goes on from CM051825.1 coordinate 45,977,095, forward strand.
GGCAGGAGGATTGGTGTGAATTCGAGCCCAGCCTGGGCTACATAGTGAGTTCAAGGCCAGCCTGAACTGCATAGAGAGATCTGGTCTCAAATAAAAGACTCAATAAAGAGATAAAGTGAGGCAAGGAGAGAGACACAATAGGGCAGGGAAATGAGCTAAGCAAGGACATAACCTCAGCTAGAATCCAGCTTTAGCCTGATCCCAGGGGGAGCCTAAAGCACAAATGGCAATACTGACATAGGCCCATGCCAAAGTTCAGGGGCCTTTGGTTCCTGGGGAAAGCATTTGCTATGGGCAGCTCCCAGGGCTATCTTCTTCACTGAGAATTTCCTGGTGAATGTAAATATCAGCTACTTGCAGCAACACTCATAGCAGCTAGAAGATGAGCAAATCTTTCTAGTAAAGGAGAGCTTGGCATTGTAAACATCCACTATGGAGTTCCTGGTGATAAGGAGCCACTGGGCCTACTTGGACCATGCTCTCAGATGCAGAATTTGCTCATGATTTGGATGTCTCCCAGCAACAGCATTGTTTATCGAACACTGTCTTGGAAAGACTCATTCTGTGTGGATGCCTTACACACCACAAACACAGCCATAGAAATCTCCTCTGTTGTACTTCTCTGAATAATTTACACACACAACCTTTACCATGCTTTAATCCAGTTAAATCCAGCAAGTAGGTACTGAGTATTTACTATGTGCAAATCATGATAATGTATCACTTGGTCTTCTTGAGCATTCTGGGAGCACACACAGGCTAGCTACCCCTCATTTCATGTATAACAGATGAGAGAACACACACTGAGCCCAATCCAACTCCTTCACATAGACCTGAGTCACATGGAGGTTACTTTACCTTCTCAAAGTTACTAAAGTTAACTGTGAGTAAACCTGCACCTTAATAACATACCTCTCTGCTTTTGAATAAGTTTCCAAGCCAAAGTATTCTTAAGTGTATATTCAAAAATAATAAACATGCATAGTCCTAGAAAGACAACAAAGAAATTCATCCAACAATCTTGCTTTAAAACTTCTTAGTTTGAAATAATTATGGATTCTCAAGACAGTACAGAAAGGTCCCTTGATTTAGTTTCATTTTACATAATTATAGTGCAACATCAAAACAAGGAGAATGACATTGGTAAGGTGTGTGTACAGTTCTATGTCATTTTCTCACATGCATGGATTTGTGTAATCACTGCCACAATAGATACAGAACTGGTCCATGGTCACAAGATCCGTCCCCAACACCTCAGTCATCCTTTATAGTCACACAGTCACCCCTCTCCCCACCCCTCACTCCTGCCAAACACTGATCTGCTTTCCTTCTTTGCAATTTTGTCATTCCCTGAATCTTACATAAATGGAAGCATACAGTACATGACCTGTCAACAAAAGGCTTTATCACTCAGCATAATGTCCTCGACTTCTAGCTCATATGTTACATTTTTCAATAGTTTCTTTCTTTTACTGCTGTGTGATATTCTGTGGTATGGAGGTTCAACATTTTACTTAACCATTTAACTACTGAATAATATTTTTGTTCAGTTTTTACCTGTTATTTTCAGTGTTGTTAACTTCTGTCTTATATTTACATTTCTTTCCTTCTGTTGGCTTTCAGCTTCATTTTCCCTTATTTTTCTAGTTTCCTAAAATGGAAGATTATTGATTTAAAGGTCTTCATCTTTTCTAATCCCATAAATTAACTAGAAATATATGGTTTAGTATCCAAATATTTAAGGATTTTTCCTGTTCTTGTTATGTATTTCTTTTTTTAAATTTTTTAAATTTTTTATTTTTTTATATGCGGGTACCGGGAAAAAAACTCGGGGCCTCGCACTTGCCAGTCAGGCGCTTATGCTTGTTATGTGTTTCTACATTAAGAACACATGCATACGATTTCAACTCTTTGAAATTTGTTGAGGTTTACTTTTTGGCACAGATTATAGTCTATGCTGGTAAAATTCTGTGAGTGCTAGTACAAAATGTGTTCTCTACTATAATTGGTTGGAGTCTTGTACATGTGTTGACGAGATCTGTTAGGTGATGGTGTCAATGTGTCTTAGTTGAGGTTTGTGCACTTGTTCTATCAATTATTGAAAGAAGGATGTGGACGTCTTCAACTATATTTGTGTATTTGTCTATTTCTTCTAGATTTTGCTTCATATATTTTGTAGTTGTGTTGTTTGGTGTACACTTAAAATCTCTATGCTTTTGTGGTAGACTAACACTTTTAACACAAGTAATGTCCCGCTCTGTATCTGGTAACTTTCTTTGGTTCAAAGTCCACTTTATCTGGTATTAACATAAACACTGCTCCTTTTTTTTTTTCTTTTTTTAATTACAGCTCTATTAGTATATTATTCAAATACCATTAAATTCACTCTTTTAAAGTATACAATTAGTGGCTGTTAATATAGTCATGGACTTGCACAACCATCACCTCTACCTAATTTTAGGACATTTTCATCAATAAAAAGAAACTGCATACCTATTCAGTTTCTCCCTATCCTTTCTTCTACTTGGTCCTTGGCAATTACTAACCTATATTCCATCCCTATGGTTTGCTGATTCTAGGTAGCCTACAGTACTTGGTCTTCCTTGATTGACTTCTTCTACTTAGTGTAATGTGTTTAAGGGTCACCGTGTAGTATCATGCATCAGTAATTTATTCCTCTTCATGGCCGAATTTATTCCACTACATGAATATACCATATTTATTCATTTATCAGTTATTGGACATGTGTGTTGTTTACACCTTTTAGCTACTATGGATAGTACTACTGTGAGTATTAATGTATATGTTTTTATGTGAATATGTTTTCATTTCTCTTGGGTCTGTACCTAGAATTAGAATTGCTGGGTGATATGATAATTCTGTGTAACATTTTAAACAGAAACTGCCAAACCATTTTCTAAAATAGCTTCACAGTTTTATGATCTCACAACAATGTATAAAGGGTCTCATTTTCTACATCTTTGCCAGTTCTTGTCATTGTCTTTTTGAATTAGCTCTCTTAGCTAACTTTTAGTGGTATCTTATTGTGGATTTGCATTTTTTGGAATGATGCTGGATGTTTTTCATTTGTTTATTAGCCAATGGTATATCTTCTTTGGAGAAATGCTTATTCAAACCTTTTGCTCATTTTAAAATTTGGTGATTTGTTGTGTTGTAAGAATCCTTTATGTATTCAGGATGAATTTCCTTTACTACATTCATGACTTGCAAATATTTTCTCCCATTTTGTGGATTGTGTTTTTATATTCACGATGATGTTGTTTAAAGCACAAAAGTTTTAAATTTTGATAAAGTCCAATTTATCTATTTTTTCTTTTGTTGTTTTTGCATTTGCTTTTGGTGTATACTTAAAATACCATTCCCTAATTGAAGGTCACAAAGATTTACTCCAATGTTGTCTTCTAAAAGTTTTATAATTTAACTTTTTTTTTTTTTTTAATGTGTGTACCAGGAACTGAACTCAGGACCTCACACTTGCCAGGCAGGCACTTGTGCCGCTGAATTATATCACTGGCCCTATAATTTAACTTTTAATTTATGGCTAAAATCCATTTTGAGTTAATTTTGCTCATGGTGTGATTGATATTTGCAAAGCAATCTCTATTTTTACTTTAAACTTACCTATATCATAATTTCAATGAATTTCTTACAGACAGAACAAAGTTGGGCCATATTTTTAGTTCACTCTGCAAATATCTGCCTTTTAGTTGGTATAATTCATATATGCTTAATGTAAATATTGATAGGTTTGGGCTTAAATCTGCTGTTTATGTTTTGCTTTCTGTAGCTGTCCCCCCCCCATTTTCTATTTCCTGGTTTTCTATGGGTTATTTGAACATCTTTTAAGATTCTGTTTTATCTATAATGCTTTTTTGAGTATATCTCTTTACCTATTAGTGCTTCCTCTAGGTATTACATATTTTACACATAATGTATCATGGTCCACTGGTGTCATCATTTTACCAGTTTAAATGGAGTGTAGAAATCTTAGTTCCCTTTACATTTTATTACTCTTCCTCATTTAGAATACAGTTATCTTATGTCTACCTTCTCTGTTTATTAGAGAGATCCACATTAGGTAGTAGTATAATTTCTGCATCAATTGCCAAACACAATTTAGAAAATTCAAGAACAGGAAAGTGTATTATATTTTGCTCTTTCCATAGTTTTTCTTCTTTCTGATATTCCTAGAGGTGTTCTTTTATTCTTTCTGTTTTTGTTTAGAGAATCTCTTTTACCAATTCTTCTTGGTAGATCTTCTGGAAACAAATTCTCTTAGTTTTCTTATATCTGAGAATATCATGATTTCCTCTTCATTTTTGAAGGTTATTTGTATGAATAGAAGATTCTGGGTTAGCATTTCTTTCAGCATTTGAAAAAATGTGCCACGTCTTTCTTCTACCTGAATGATTTCTGATGAGAAATCTACCATTTGAATATTTTTTCTTGTAGGTAACATATCATTTTTTTTCTGCTCTCTCTTGCCTTTCAGAAGTTTAACTATGGTATACTTTACTGAAGATTTCTTTTACTTTTGGAATTTGCTCAAATTCTTCTTTTTTTTTTTGTGGGTACCGGGGGTCGACCTCAGGACCTCGTGCACCAGCAGGCGCCTGTGCCACTGAGCGATATCACCAGCCCTTTTTTTATATGTGGGTTCCAGAAGTCGAACTCAGGCCCTCGCGCTTGCTGGGCAGGTGCTTACATCGCTGAGCCATCTCACCGGCCCTTGCTCAAATTCTTGACTCTATGGATATATATCTTTTACCAAATTTTGGAAATTTTCAACTATTAGCTCTTTGAATATTTCTCCCATTCTCTTTCACTTTTTATTTTGGATTCTAAGGCCAAGAATATCATATTTTTAAAAAATAATTCCTTGGTCTCTGTATGTTTTATATAGCTCTAATCATACATGCATGATATATAATGAGTATGCATATTGTACATATATACATTATATATGTACGTATAATATACATCATTATACAATAAACATAAGTTATTAGTATATTATATGAATAAAATATGAGAAATATAAATAATATATAATCTGATATATATGGTCTACTTTCATATATATGTAGTCTGTTTTCTGTTGTTCAAATTGATCAGTTCTATTACTCTGTCATTAAATTCTTTCCTCTGTCCTCTCTATGCTATTGTTAAACCCTTCATTCAAGTTTTATTTCTGTTCTAAAATATCCATTTGGTTCCTTGTATCTTCTATGCTGAGACATTCCATGTTTTTGTGTTGCAAGTGAGTTCATAAGGGCTCAATAAGCATTCTTATGATGGCTTTAAAATTCTTGTCAGATAATTTTTACATCTTCATCAGCTCAGTATATCTATTTATTGTCTTTTTCTCGCTGAGGTTGGGAATCTTATTGGTTCTTGGTATGATGAATGCAAATTTTTATTGAAACCTTGACATTTCAGTGATTATTTTGTGAGATCTGGGTCATCTGTTTTGTCCGGCCTCCTGTGACACTATTCTTCAGGAGAAGGGGATGGCACCTAACTATGGCAAGGCTAGGAGTAGGACTTCAGGTTCCTCAGGACCCTTCTGTGTGAAAAAAGGAGGGGCATCTCTATCACCAACTGAGGGAAGAGATTCAGGTTTTTTATTTTTCTGTAGTATGTGGCTGAAGTAGAGCAGTTACCATCCAGAAATTTTTTTTTTTTTCCTTTCCCTTTTCTTGGTCCTTAGGCTGGAGAGAGGAGGCTTTCTTTTTTTTTTTTTTTTTTTGTACCAGGAATTGAACTTAGGACCTTGTGCTTGCCAGGAGAGAGGGCTTTGGTTGGGGCATGTTTTTCTTTACCTGTTGACACTTCTAGGTTGTTGATTTCTTTATCTCTGCGTTATACATGGCAAAAAGAAAACGCTGAGAACATACTACCATTTCTTTCCTGTTTGTAAGGTCCCTACCTGGTTCTCCTTCTTTGCTCCACCTTTCAGAGTCTTCTTGTTTAACATATAATGGCCAGGGGTTTTAGCTGTATTTATTGAAGGAATAGGGAAACATATATCTATGTTATCTTTCTGGAATCAGAAGTTTTCACCCAAGGAAAATTAAAAACCCTGTTATTCAAATCCACTTTGGCCAGATTTAAGTGGGATTCACAGTTCTTCGTGATCTCATCAGTGTCCATTTTCCTTGTCCTGAATTCCTCTTGTGCCACTAATTAAAGTCATTCCACTAGTATGATGTCTTATGAAAAGGAATGTTAATCTTCTTTCTAGGAATCCAAAATCATCTTTTGCCTAGTGATTTCTGCCAAAATTAGGAGTCATGGGCCAGGGATACAGCTCAGTGACACAGGGCCTGCTTGGCAAGTGCAAGGTCCTGAGTTTGATTCCTGGTACAAAAAAAAAAAAAAATTAGGAGTCAACTGCAATCTTTTTGAAAGCCTTGTTTTCCTGTTCTCCAACTCCTTCAAGCTTTTGCTTCATCTCTCAAATTAGTCTTGCATATTCTATAACTATTATATTATTTAGTGATTCTCCTAATGGCAAAGCTGTGCTAATCTCTCACAAATTCTACATTGCTCATATGACCATATTTAATGATATTACGTATAAGCCATATACAACACCTAGTAAGAAGCACCATGGGTCCCGGATTGGGGAGGTGGTATAAAAACAGATTCATGTTCAAATTAAGATAATTATAGGAGGGTTTACTTTATAGGAACTATTAAAAACTTACAGAAATCAATTTTTAAAAGTGATATTTCAGGGATGAGGGAGAGAGCATTTCCCACCACTTAGAGAGTCATACAGAGAAGCCTGTCCTGAGATCAACTTAGAGAAAATGCCAGCCACGAAGCTTCCAAAGAGGAAGGAGTGATAAATATCCTGACTTCTTCTGATTTTCTTTTAGGGAGCCCAATGGTTAAACTTAAAAAGAAGTCAGAAGATAAAGAAGTTCATGTTGAACTCTTAAGATAGAAGGGTAGGTTAAAAAAGGGCCAGTGAAAAACTGAAACAATGAATAAGGACCAAAATGTACAATAGATATTGTGAAATAAGAAATCATTCAAAAGGAAAGAGGAACTAGGGAGGGGAAAGGGGGAAAGGAAGGAAGGGAAATAAAAGAAGGATAAAATGGAAACAAAGCTTTGTAAATAAGGAGGAGGGGAAAAGGGGTTTAAGGGAGGGGAAAGGATCGAAAAAGAAAGAGGAATAAAGATATATCATATACAGGCGCAAATTCCCTATAATGAATATGATCATTAAGTATATCTAAATTGTACCAATAAACTTAATTAGAAAAGGGGGGGCAATGGAATATGTCCAACCTGGGTGGTTTGTTAGTCTAGGTATGAATCCAAGCAGAATAGTCAGGTGGCATACTAAGAGAAAGGCAGTCAAGAATTAAAATGAAACTCAGACCAGTATTGGCAATTTGAATAAGTGGAAAGCCATACTTTACATAAAAGTTAATGTATTTGAAAGATTGGCAGTAGCTTTTAGCTAGTGGCCCTATGACCAAAATATGAAGTAATTTGGGCTCAAGGTTTCTGATTTATCTCTGATTTATTTACTTGGGAAGTTGTGTATGAGAATTGGGCAGAAAACACTGAACAACATTTGAGATTTTCCAGTTTCTCCTCTTTGAATTTTGCCATGATTTCTGGAACCTAACACCTATTTTGTAGTCACCTAAAAAAGCAGAAAAGTTTGAAAAAGTAGATGAAAAATAGCATTTGCTTGTGCTTTCCTATTTTTTCACAGATTTTAGCTAACTGAGTGTATTTGCTCTCTAGCACTAGCTCTGTAATTTTATTCTTGTTCCCCTAATATAGTGCACAATTAGGAGAACCATTTTATTTGCAGCTTCCTTGAGCTTGAAAGATGGAATCAACTTTGAAAGCAGCACGGCTATATCTTTAGTATTCAAATGGCACTGCATCTGCAGCTACCACAAGCTTTGAGATACAGAAGCATCAAACTGGTCAAACTCAGTGACCCATGACTGATATTAATGCCAATATCTTCCCATGGCCTCCTATAAAAGTGAACACAGAGCAAATAGGAAATAGGATAAGAAGACGGATTGGTGACTATAAAGAAAGGCAACAGACTACAGAACTTTCATCTTCTTGGAGGATGTGCAGAAGCAAACATACTTCATGAGATAATGTGTTCCAGAGGGGAAAGGGAGGAGGGCAATGGGGAGAAACATCAGACCAGAGCACCGGTGTTAAAGAAGAGGAAACCTCTCTACATAGAGTCAGGGGAATGTCATTCAGTCCCATCTGTCATGTCTGTGCTGATAGAGAGGGAGCCAAGGAAAGGTGTAAATTTTTTGAAGAGTCTTGAAAAATATATTGATAAAATGCACCCAACTACTTGAAAGTTCTTATTCTGAGACAATTTTTTTACTTTATTTAGGAAGGCACAGAAACTATTAAACATCTTTTAGTAGATCTGAGACCATATGGTCGCAGAGCAAATCAGCTTTGCCAATAATTAACTCAGGTTAAATTATTTCATTTCTAGTGCTAAGTTTTCTCATTATAGTAATTGTTTTAAGTACAAAAGGACAGATGGTGCTTCACTCTTATTTTCACTTACTCTAATTTTAGATGTTGTTTAAGTTGCCTTATTACTCGTGGCTAATGTGTGCAACTGCATGTTTTTATGTTGAAAATATATACATATATTTAATGAGACATGACAGTGGAAACTTCTGAAAGTTTAATGGTTTCCTATGAGTTTGTGGTTTCTCTAACAACTGTTGGTAGAAGATTTAGGAAATAAATGTCAAACAAACAAATCTGGAGTTCTCCCTAACACTGAAATGTGAATCAATGAGAGTTTTGATGCATGAAGTTCTTTTTCTTCTCACCTTCTCACTCATCTTCAGTGAGTATTTTGAGGATTATTAAATTGAAATTTAAAAATAGCAACTCATAAGTATTTGCTATTTATCTTACCAAACTTTTGTGATAGTCAAGCTTGATTGTGTCAACTTCATTGTCTTGGCAGCCACCCAGGAGACTGGTGGAACATACTTCTGGGTGTGTCTGGGTGGGTCATGGAGGTGTGACGTTGGGGTCTAGATCTGGTTCCTCATCCCTCCCTCTCTAGTGTGGTTCTCCTGCTTTGCTTCCTGGCCACCACACACTGAGCAGCTTTGCTCCACCACACCTTCTTATCATGATGTTCCTGCTTTCGTACCAGCTGACCATGAACTGAATTTCCTGAAACTGTGAGCCAAATTAAACTCTCTTGCTTTAAACTGCAGGTACTAGGAAATGTGTCTCAGCGATGGGAAAGTTGACCAACACACCTGTCATAAAGGCTGTGCCTGTAGCTCAGTTGCCTAATGTGAATGTTAATGCTCCTATGTCAACTTCATTGGATGAAGAAACACCTAGCAGATTATTAAGGCACATTCCTGGGTATCTGGGTGGATCATGGAGGCATGACTTGACTATTGTTCATGGTCCTTTCTCCATTCCTCTTTGACAATGTTTCCCTACTCTGCTTCCTGGCCACCATAAACTAAGGATCTTTGCTTTTTTTCCATGTACCCTCCACCATGATGCTTCTGTTTGGAACAATCTGATTATGGACTAAACCATGAGTCAAATTAAACTTCTCCCAAAACCATGAGTCAAATTAAACTTCTCCTTTAAATTGTGGGTATCAGGTATAGTGTCTCAGTGACAGGAAAGCTGACTAATATACCTAGCATGTTGGAGGCCTTGAGTTCCATCTCTAGCACCATAAGAAGAAAGAAAGAAAGAAAGAAAGAAAGAAAGAAAGAAAGAAAGAAAGAAAGAAAGAAAGAAAGAGAGAGAGAAAGAAAAAAACACCAAGCACATCATAGAGCTACTCATCTAAAAGAAAGAAAACCTATCCAGTTGCCAAAGGGAAATTATGCCGTGTGACAAACACCAAATGATTTGGGATTGTACTTTCCATCTTGAAGCGGTCCCTGAGACTGTTCAAAAATGAACAGTAAGTATTTACTTAAAAAGATTTCTGGGCCGGTGAGATGGCTCAGTGGCGTAAGCGCCTGCCTTGCAAGCGCGAGGGCCCGAGTTCGACTCCCGGATCCCACATACGGAAAAGGGGCCGGTGATATCGCTCAGTGGCATGGGCGCCTGTTGGCGCGCGAGGTCCTGAGGTCGATCCCCCGGTACCCACAAAAAAAAAAAAAAAAAAAAAAAAAGATTTCTACTTGCATAAAATATAAGTCCTGGGCATGATAAAAATAATCTTTTAATATATAGGTGATATTAGGCAAGCTAACAGAAAAGACACTATTAGAAATAATGGAAATATTAAAAATATTTTTATAATTTTTCTTGCTCTGTGAAATTGATCTGTAAATATAAGGTTAATAGGGGTAAGAGAGCCTTGTCAGGACCTCTCACCCAGTGTGCCCTGAACAGACTAAAGTATGCTGGGACATTATCCATACCTCAGGGTTCCCCATTAAGAGCCCCCCACACCCCAGGCAGCCTCTGGTATTTTGTCCATATATTTTATGCATATCTTGACATGATACTGTCTAGAAAGCACTGCTCCTAGTTATGCATTATTACATCAAAAAAGATATGTAAAGTACATGTTATGCATAAGAAGTTTGACCAGGTCAGAAAATCAAATCTGTTTATAATAGTCAAATCTGTTTATAAAAGTCACCTTTGCAATGACATTTTCCACTTGAAGAGAAAACTATAATTTCTCTCAGAATTTGCTTGCAAGTTTGGAAAGACAGAACATCTTTAGCTTCAAGGGGAAATTTCCTATTGGGAAAATCAAATGTAGGCTTATAAATGACTCCGTAATAACGCCAGTACAGTCAGAATGTCTTCTCCTTGCTGACTAAGTCTAGGCCCTGAATACTATGTGAGTTGGCTGGAAAAAACATGCCTGTGTTACGTGGTCTCATTACATCACATACTTCTTCACTTGGAAACTGTCACCTGTGACCAGTCACTCTCCAAGGGGAGGAACTCAAAAGAGAGTAGGAAACCAGCCCTGGACGAAGGGAATTGCTGTTGATAACATTTGACATCAGTAGTTTTGATGTTTTCTCATTTTAAGTAATGACAGAAAGAGGGGAAATAAAACATAAAGCTAAAGAGGCCTCAGAGCTAAACTTCTCTTCAGAAAATTGTGGTTTGGAGTATTGAGGCGATTCTAATTTCTAACAGAGTGCTCACTAGATGGAGCAAATCACTCCAACCAGCTCTTCTCATGGGGATGTTAAAAAGTCTGCACAATGTTCCGGACCGAGACTGTTATGTCTCGTCTGGTGGGTCTCTGTGGTGGGCTCAGTTGCTCTACAGTATAATCGTCTTGATCTCCCACTATTCCCTTCCGCAGTTCTTACTCTGTGTGGTTTTTAGTAACTGTGCATGGAGTAGTTCTAGTGGGAACAGGGCCTGAAATGACTGGTAAACGCCACAGAAACATAAACACATCTTCCCCCCAGGGCGACTTGTCTTCCAGCAAGATTTTATATCCGTGAAAAAATAATTTGCCATTAAGAAGACAACACTATTCATTTTAATTAATGCATTTTCTATAAGTAATCATTAAAAAGGCCAGATGAGCCAGTGTTTACAAATTCATATTTTTACTACGGGTGTTTAACTGCTCCATAGATCTTGTTCTCTACCTAAATGTTCCCTTAAAATATTTTGATTTATTATGATTAAGTGTAAGCTAGGGTGGGCCATTAATTGATTAAAAATAAGTCTGAGTTAAACCTAGGCATTAATAACAGTATTAGAAAAAAAAAATACCTTGGGTCTCCATGGTAAACAGAGCTGTAACTCAGATGTGAAATTTTACCTTCTTGGAAGCTGACACCAGCCAGTCCCTGGGTTGGAGTCATTCCTCACAGCTTTTCCTTGGACTCCACAGTATTTTTCTTTGCAAAATTGAAATTTACAGGCCAACATTTGAAAATCAGTTGTCTTTTTCCACAGCATCAAGGACACCCTTGATTTCAATTTTAAAATATCACCTCTTTCAACTCTAAGACTGCAAACTTCAGGGACCCTTCATGCCTGCCCCTTGAATGATATGGGAGAAGTCTAGGTTGTCAAGTGTCCCACTTGGTCTAATTCACTCATCCATCAGTATTCATTCAATCACTATTTCCTGAGTACCCACCATGCACCAGAAGACATTACCCTAGATTCTGCTCTCCTCAAAAGTATAGTGCAAGGGAATAGACAGTAAACAATTCCATAGCATTGCAGATTCCGAGGAGTACAATGAAGAAGAAAGTAAGGGTGTGGAGACAGCATTTGCCAGGTGTCTTGAACTATTCTGGGGATGGAAAAGTAAGAAATGAGAAAGGTTCCTGTAGAAGTAGATATCTGAGCTGTGATGAGAAGGACAAGGAGAGGTAGCCAGGCGCAAAGTGTCCTGAGCATAGGGAGGAGAAAAAGGGGATGCAGAGGCATTACAGATTGTTTGAGGACCTGAAAGAACATGGTGTCCAGGCAAAGAACATGAGGGTCCTGGCATGAATGAATCCTGGGGGTGGTACGTAGGATCAGACCAGGAGTCCTTTGGGTCATGTCAACATGATTGCTCTTTGTCTTTTTTTGTGTGTGTGTACTAGGAATCAAACTCATGACCTCAACCTCTTTCTTGCTAGGCAGGCGCTGTGCCGCTGAGCTATATATCCCCGGCTGGTGTTTGTCTTTAAGAACAGTGGTTAGACACAGGAATTTTCCAGCAAGTATCAGGAGACTGTGCTTTAATAGTAACATTCTGACGACTGGGTGGAAAGGGTTTGTAAGAGGCAAGGGTAGAAGCAGTTGAGGACAATATGAATACAAAGGAGAGTTAACCCTATAGAAAAGACTTAGGAGATTGAAATAAGCCTTAAAGATTTCAGTGACATGGACATTCACCCAAGGCTGTAAGGGGGGACCTTCCATTTGCTGTTCCACATCTGTCTACCCTGCTGTTACAAGGGGGCAGACCCAGGCCACCAGGGTTCCCTCACCTGAGTTTTCTGCTGCGCTTAGCTGAGGGATGGCACCGGCGGGACAGCAGATGAGCAGGAGGGTGAGTCCCCGAACTCGCTGAGCCAGCCTTTGCCCTGCTTCATCCCTCCACCCAGGACACTATGGTTCTCTCCACTCCCCCTAACCTTGCCCTGTCCCTGCCTTTCAACCTTAGAAACACAATAGTTTCCTGATGCTGGCCCCACAAGTCTAACCACTCATTGTTAGTTTCCCTTAACTTTGCCATACTTTTCTAAATACTATTTCTTTCATTAAACTCTCCTTCGTTGTCCCCACTTGAGCATGCAATTTGTTTTGTGCCAAGATCCCTGCCTTTACCCCAGATTATGGCCACTCATTAGGAACAAATCATTTGGTGTTTTTATAATATTGTCAGAGGTAAAGAGGCAAAAACAAAAACAAAAACCAAAAAATAAACCAAATCAAACAAAAAGCTAAAAAAAAAAAAAAAAACAGTCAAATCCAAAAGCAAGCATGGCAGGCATCATGCTCCCTGCCATCTGTCTTAGAATGACAGATGGAAAGCATCAAGAGTAATAAGCGCACAAGAAAGATACAGGACAGGCTACTGCCCAGGATGCTGGTTTGCAGCAGAGCCTCTGCCAGGTCTGCAGCCTCCTTCCTCCCTCCCAATGGCTGAGAGTGTTTGTGGCCTGAGTCCCAGCTGCAGTGCCCTCTGGGTCTTGCCTTTCGTTAAAGAAGGCCAATGAACCATGGCAGGCTGCAAAGGGCCATACAGGTCAATGCAGAAGGCCACTCCAGGTCCAGGCTGAGGGTCTGTGGTGGGTGCAAACTCCCCTTCTCTGCCAGTTTGCTTCCCTCAACCCACATAGATACTGATTCCGAGGACACTCAATAAACTCCCGGTATGCTAACCTCTACTGCAGAATCAGCTTGCTACAGAAGACAGTTCTCAATGGTCTATTTTCTTATAAAAATATAAAAACCTTAAACATCAGAATATCAAAATGGATATAACAACAAAAAAGTGAGTTTTATAAAAGCCCATACAGTGTTAATTATCTTAATATGGATTTACACACTAGGAAGTAAATGTGGTCTGTTTGTCCCTATCTAGGTTTTGGCAGGAGGATCATAAGTTTGAGCCTGGCATGGGCAACTTAGTGACTTAGGGAGACCCTGTCTCAAAAAAGGTGTGAGGGGCCTGGGACTATAGCTCAGTGTGAAGGCCCTAGATTCAACTCCCCCAGTATCACTAAGGAAAAAAAATACAATATTCTTATGGTTGTAGAAAGTAGCATTATTTTAAGGCTGATTAAGATGAATGACCTTTTGGGAAACATGTTCCATGGAGATATATCTCCCGCCGTGTGCTGCGAAGAAAAAAGACAGACTTTGGTGTCTTATGTATTTCCCCAGGGTTATTTGCAAATTCAGATACTATTTAGTCAACTATTACTATAAGCCAGACCATGTGGTCAATGCTCCAGTGTATGGTCTCATGTAATCTACACAGTAACCATTTGATGTAGATAATTTTATTAGTCATGCAAGTATAGTAGAAGAGCATCGGCCAGTAGTCTGACACTGTGTTCAAATCACTAGATCTCCCCACTCATTAGCTTCCTCAGCTGAGATGGGGGCGAGGGCTACCTACAGAGTTGTGGTGGGGACTAAATGAGATCAGCAGGGCTGCAAGAATGCTCTCCAGGCTACGTAGCTATGCCAGTGTTAGGAACGCTATTCAGCATTATTTATGTGTATGGGAGTGAGCAAGTGAGTGGGTATGTTTGAGAGAAAGAATTGGCATTTAAAAGACTAGCAAACTGCTACCTTCATTTCTTTATTTATCCACAAACAAAAGTGATATGGGTAGGGGAATTACTTTTTCTACTTCAAATTATTCAATGAACATAAACACCAGGGTCCTAGACCAATAAAAAGAAAATGATGTGGGATCAGGGAAATGACAGAGTTGAAAGGCATTTTATAATAGAAGACACGCTTGTTATTGCCCCCTTTTCCTTTTCAAAACAGTTTTGATAATTATTATTGCTATTAGTCAAGGTAAAGTTGATTGTTTCCACATTCTGTGGCGTGCCCTGGTCCCTCTGCTCGCTGGGAGTCCAGAATGTGCGCCTGACAACACTCTGTTCACCCTCTTAAAAAAGCTGCATCCTCATAGACGTCTTTTAAGTCTCACTAGTTCACTTTAGAATGATAAAACTCCAGTTGCACAGCCAAATGGAGTTTCTCAGCTTCCTGTCATGGTGATCGGTGGGATTCATGTCAGAGTTTTGTGAGAACTATAATAAGTTTCATTTCTATCATCTGGAGTGCTGGTTCCCTGGGAAACATTTATAACTAAAGCTGCTGCTCAGACACAGGCTGGGGAAGAAGAATGTAGCTCCAAATGGGAAATATGCGGAAAAGCCACCCGCATAAATTTAACTGAGTGTTACTAACTTGGGTGGATAGAACATTGTTCACAGGCCTGGGTGAGTTAAGCCAGTGTCTCAGAGCTTGAATTATAGGGAGAGGCACATTGGTTTAGAAGGCAGCCTTCAAATACAAATGCAGCACAAAACTTTCTACAGATTCTGTTCTGATATGAAAAGAGACATTTTTGAGAGCCTTGGCTGGTTGTAAAGTTTGTACTTCACAGAGTAACAAGAATAATAAAAACTCAAGAACAGATTTTCAGGAGTCTTGAGGAGTGTTTAAAAGCTTTGGCATAATTAGCTCCATAGTTTCTTCTTGATGTAGACAAAAAGGAAGGGCCCACTAGAGATACTCGAATGGGTTAAATATTCATTCTTTCACTTATTTATTCAAAATATAGTATGAGTAATCACTGTATCCCAGGTTCTGTGCATAGCTTGGATCAGAAAAGGAAACAGAGCATAATTGTTTTATTCTCAGAGTACTTAGAATCTTAGAATTCTGTAGGAATTCTGTAGGAATCTTAGAATTCCTACAGGCTTAGGAATCTTGATGTTAAAAGAAGTAGGCCCTCTTTTTTTAGACAATAGTCACTCTTGACTGTACTTTCTCCTGACAGTTAAAATAGGAGAATGGAAAGGACATTAGAAAGATGGGGGAAGTAGGGAAGAAGAGAGAGAAGCAAAGTGTAAAACAAGAAGAAAACTCAAAGGCAGTGTTACCAGAGTTGCTTCAGGGAAGCCAAGCCCTGATCCAGAATGGAGGTTCGCCACCTGCAAGTGATCAACTCCGTAATGCTTTTGGATCTTTGTTTCATCTTGCCCAACCCCTGGACCTCAGGTAACTTCTATCAAGGAATATATAGAGATATAGATATATAGATATATAGTCAGGTCCAGCCTTCTCTGAAAGCAGTTATCATTTCATTTCAATTTATTATTCAGCATGGGGCAGCAGACCAAGTCCTGAGTTGGCAAATACACGGATGAAAAATGTTCAACATCCTAACTTGCTAGGGAAATTCAAATTAAAATCCCAATGAGATTTTGATACCATCTATTAGAATGGAATATATTGCTGGTGGGAATGTGAAATGGTATAAGCAGTTTGACCGTTTCTTATAACAGTCATTTACCATATAACCTAATAATCCAATCCATCCATATATCTTTCAGTTGGTGACTGGATAAAATAATTGTGGTACAACTATGTAAAAAAATACCATCCAATAATAAAAAGGAAGGAAGTACCAATGTATACAGCCTCATAGATGCCTATCAAGCAAATTATGCTAAGTGAAAGAAGACAGCCAAAAAAGGCTATGTGTTGTATGATTCCATGTACATGATATTATTACAAAGGCAATTACAGAGACAGAAAACAGACCAGTGGTTTTTCTGTGGCTGCTGTGTGGAGGAAAGGCTGACTACAAAGGGCTCCTGGGGAGCCTTCTAGATGGTATAATTGTTCTACATCTTGACTGTAATGGTTGTTCTATGTTCATTAGAACTCATTGAAACTTATAATAAAAATAATTCTATTAAATTATACTTCTATAAGACAGATTTCAATAAAAAGATTTGGTACTCAACATCAAAAACATTTCTGAGAGTTTTTTCTATTCTTAATTTTATCTGAGCTCTAAAGATATAGTTAATTCTTTAAAAAAGTTATCATTTTAAATTGATAAAACTGTATATATTTGTCATATACAACATGCTGCTTTGAAATATGGATACATGGTGGAGTGGCTAAAGTGAATTAATTAATATATGCATTACCACATACATTTACCACTTTTATGGACTTATTATTTTTAGGCAAATATATAGTATAGAAGATTACTCTGTACTAGAATTACTAGCATAGTGTTCATTTTACTGGTAATCACAGCCAAAAAGCATACCCAGTGGAAAGCAATAAATACCATTTTCACTGAATGTAATGAAAGAAATAAAGGAATATGTAGACAAATTTTATGAAGGTACTAATTTGATAAATTATAACAAATGTCTGAAGAGATACTTTTATAATAGTTTAAAAGTATAAAAATATTTAGAACAACTGATGAAGAAAGGGAGAAATGGCATCAGTAAAAAATGAATAAAGATCTAAGTATGAAGAGTTCGTTTTTCAAAAAAAGCAGCACTAAAA
Organism: Erethizon dorsatum; assembly: GCA_028451465.1. Taxonomy (NCBI): domain Eukaryota; kingdom Metazoa; phylum Chordata; class Mammalia; order Rodentia; family Erethizontidae; genus Erethizon; species Erethizon dorsatum. The sequence goes on from CM051825.1 coordinate 45,994,687, forward strand.
TTTTCTCTATGTACAAAAGAAAAGGGAAGCTGAAAAGCCTAGAACTTATTATTCCAGAGTAAGCGGAATGAATGTGATTGATATAACCATCCTCAAAATAATTCACAGAAGCATTTAGCAGGGTTTAATATATAAATTAAAAGAAGCCTTCAACCATATAGCCACACTCTGTTCCAATTAAAATGAACAAATTTCCTAAATTAGCTGAATAGAAAATTGAACTATATTACAAATGAATGTAAACCGGAGTTCACATTTCAGTAATAGGTAATCTACAGTTATGGGAATAATCACTCACATATGAAAGTGAATTAAATAACATTTTTGGAAGATAAAGTGAATCTTTATATTTGCAGAGAATTAAATGTGTGAAGTAGGATACTCTACAATCTATTGATATTCAAATGCAGCTTTTAAACTTACTTTAAACCAAAACAAGCACTGCTTTATGAAAAATATTCGTCTTTGTTCTTCCAGTATTATAGAAGTAATAATTTTATTTTCAATTTCAAAACAAAAATTCAACAACTTAAATTTGTAATTAACAATCTTCCCACAATGAAAATAACAGCTTTAATTAGTAGATAAATTCTACCATATAAAGAAAAAACATAATACCAATTCCACATAAGCTCTGTTGGGAAATAGAAGAGAAGAAACTACCTTTCAACTTATTTTAAAAGCCTTTATTCCCTTGATAGCAAAAGAAAGGTAGTACAAAAAGAGATCATTCCAAACCAACGTGCATCATGAGTAAAGACACAAAACTTCTTAAGAAAACATCAGGGCCGGTGAGATGGCTCAGTGGCGTACGCGCCTGCCTTGCAAGCGCAAGGGCCCGAGTTCGACTCCCAGAACCCACATACGAAAAAGGGGCCGGTGATATCGCTCAGCGGCACGGGTGCCTGTTGGCGCGCGAGGTCCTGAGGTCGACCCCCCGGTACCCACAAAAAAAAAAAAAAAAAAAAGAAAACATCAGTGAATTAAATCTATACATTTATAAAATAAATAATACATCATGACCCAGTAAGCATTATCATAGGAAACAAGATTGGTTTAACATTCAAAAATAATATTAATAGACTGAAAAAGAAAGGGCATATGGTCAACTCAGTACAGGAAAGCATTTGACAAAATTCAATGTCCAGTTATGGAAAAACAATAAATTAGAAACAGAAAAAAGAGCTTCCTCAACTGGGTAAGAGTCATCTATAAAAAAATCTATGATATTAGTTGTACATACTATGTTTTATCTAAGACTGGAAAGAAGTTCAATCTTAAGACTTTTACCTAACATTGTATATATTTCATTGTCACTAATACAATAAGGTAAGAAAGGGAAATAAAAACATATAGCTAGAAAAGGAAAAAGTAAGCTATCCTTATTCATGCATGACATAATTGTCTTTGCAAAAATTTCTCAGGAATGTACAAAAGTACTATAAGAACAAATAAGTTAAAATTCTGAAAGAAAACATTATTGGGAGCTGGCCAAGTTCCCAATCTTATGGACAAGCTTATGACAAAGGATTAAATAAAAGAGATAATGCAATATGGTTTGTGGGGCTCCAGGAAGGTCAAAACTCTCCTGGAGCTAAGACAAAGACTTCTCTGGACTGTCAGTATTTATTGGGTCCTTAACAATTCAGGGGGGTACAGGAAAGTGGAGGGCACATCTGAGGCAAAAGGCTCTCGAAAATGAGCAGGCCTTGAGAAGTTAGAACAAAGACATTCCAAGCAGTAAATCTTGCCAATTGAGAGAACTGTGTTATCTCTAAGGTTGGCAGTTAGCCCCTTTGAATTCTGAGTGAGCTAGTGTCCACAGCTGTGATCTTATTTTGCCTTCAGAGACTCAATATGAGCTTTCCCAACGCAGCCAGAAAGTACTGTGGTCAGCAATTTAACCCTTACACAGCACGGTCCCCAACAAAACATGAAAATGTCTTTGTACTTTGGATTAGGCAAAGGCTTACAATACAAGAAACAGAAAGCATGAAACAAAACGTTGATGAATTGGGCATCAGAAAACTTAAAATAGTAAAGCACAGTGTCATGAAAATTAAAGGAAAGCAACAGCCTGGAAAAAATATTTACAAGAAATATATTTGATAAAAATTACTTTTATTGGGGCCGGTGACATAGCTCAGTGGCATAAGAGCCTGCCTGGCAAGGACAAGGTCCTGAGTTCGACTCCCAGTACCCACAAATAAAAAAAAAATTACTTTTATCTAGGATGTATAAAAACTCATATAATACACTCATAATATTAAGAGAAATCCAGTTCATTTTTTAAAATGGAGAAAATCTTTGAACAAATAACCAAAGAGTCTATCCTACTGCAAATAAGTACATGAAACAATAATTAATGTCCTTAATCATTTGTGGAATGGAAGGTGAATCCACAACTAGATTCCATTACATCCTAGAATGTTTAAATTAAAATGACTAACAATACTAAGTGTTGACAAGGATTTGGAGCAAATAGAATCTCAGTTTTTCTAGTTTTTCTAGTACAGACTTCTTGGAAAAACTGTTTTGCTGAATCTCCTATAGTTAAATATGTACTTACTCTGGGATCTTCTTTTAGGTATGTTGTTGCCAAGAAAAACAAAAATTTATGTTCATACAAAGTTGAACATGGGAATGCTCATGTCAGATACATTTATATTAGCAAAAAACTGGATACAAAGCAAATATTCAACAACTAGATAATGGATAAACAAATAATGGCATATCCATGCAATGGAGTATTATCTTGAATAAAAGGAACTATTGATGTTTGTGATACCATGGATGAATCTCAAAGAATTATGCTGTTACCTAACATGTATAAGACCCTGGGTTCAACCCTTAGCTCTGTAAAAAAGAAAAAAAGCATTATAATAAATGAAAGAAGCCAGAAACAAAATGTATCTTACATCCAGCATAGGCTGTATGCTATGCCATACAACAAGCCTCAATAAATGGAGAGGGATAGAAATAATACAAAGCATCTTCTCCAACCACAATGAGATAAAATTAGAAACTGATAACAAAAAAATCCCCAAATAAGTGGAAATTAAATACACACTCCTAAATAACCAACGAGCCAAAGAAGAAAACTGGAGAGAAAATATAAAATAAGTTGAATTAAAATGAAGACACAACCTACCAAAACAGATAGGATGCTGCTAAAGCAGTTCTTAAAAGACACTTTATAATGGTAAATTTCTACATTAAGAAAGAAGATTGCAAATCAATGAATTAAACTTCTACCGTAAGATACTTGAGGAAAAAGAGCAAACTAAACCTAAACCAAGCAAAGGAAAGATAAAATAAATATTTAGAGCAGAAATTGGTGAAATACAGAACAGAACAGAACAAAAAAATAATAAGGTAAAGGGATAAAACCGAGCAAGAGAAAACCAAATGACAAAAAGTTGGCTCTTTGTGAGGAAACAAACTGACAAAGATTTAGCTAGATTGACTAAGACAAAAAGGAAATTCTTCACAAACTCTTCCCAAAAATTGAAGGGGAGGAATACATCCTAAATCATTTTATAAGACCAGTATTATCCAGATACCAAAAACCAGCCAAAGATATCTCAAGAAAACTGGACACCAATATTTCTTGTGAATATGGATGCAATCATATTTAACAACATACTAGTAAACTCAATCCAGTAACACACAAAAAGTATTATATACCACAACCAAATGGAATTTATGCCAAGAATGAAAGGTTAGTTTAATACCTAACAATCAACTACAGTAATGTAATATATCAGATCAATAGAATTTTTAGAAATTATATGTTTACTCCCATAAGTTCAGAAAGATAATTTGACAAGATAAAAAAGTCAATAAAGTGGAAATAGAAGGGAAGTTCTCCAACCTGAAAAAGGTCATAATAAAATAACTCACAGCAAACTTATGCCTAATGGTAAAAGAACAAATGCTTCCTCTGAGAGCAAGAACGAAACAAAGATATTCACTCTCACTCCTCCTATTCAACAGTGTACCAGAGGGACTACAAAAGGCAATTGGGTGAGACAAAGAAATAGAAAGCATCTAGAATGGAAAGGAGTATATGAGACTATCTCTGTTTGCATATGACATGACCTCATCTGTAGAAAATACCAAACATACTAAAAGACTATGAGAACTGATATATTAGTTCAGCAAGGTTATAGCATACAGGATCAATATGTAAAAGTCAGTTGCAATAAACTTACTAAAATGAAATTAAGAAAACAATTCTATTGATAACATCAAAAACAATAAAATAGTTGGGAATAAATATAACAAAAGCAGTGCAAAACTTATACACTGAAAACTACAAACACTGTTGAAAGAAGTTAAACAGGCTCAAAATAATTGGAAAATATCTCATATTCATGGCTAGGAAGACACAGCATTGTGAGGACTGCATCACTTCCCAAACTGATCCACGTATTGAACTCACTCCCAATCAGAATCTCAGCTGACTTCTTTATAAAATTTGATAACCTGATTCTAAATTCATATGGACTTGAATAAGAAAAAAATAGTGAAACTAATCTTTATAAAGAAGAACAAAGTTAGAAAACTCACAATTTTTGAGTTCAATACTTACTATGAAGCAATAATCATGAAGACAGTGTGGTGCTGACACAACAACAGACATATAGGTCAATGGAATATAATTGGAAATCCAGAAATGAAGCCTTACACATCTGATCAAGTGATTTATAAAAGGGCACCAAGACCACTCAATGTGGGAAGAACAGTCTTATAGTAAATTGTGCCAAGACTAGTGTGTAATCTCACATCAAAGAATGAAACCGGACACTTACCTCAAACCATCCTTACACAAAAATTAAAACTGAAGAACATTCAGTAATGGGCTAAAGTCTAAATGTGAGAGCTGAAACTATGAGCTGTTTTGAAAACACAGGTATACATATCTATCATCTTGGATTTAGCAAAGAAATTTTTAAATGATACTAAAAGCTGAGCAACAAAATAACACTAGATAAATTTGATTTCATCAAAATGAAAGATGTGTTTCAAAAAGCACTATCAAAAAAGTGAAAAAAGAATTCACAAAATGGAAGAAAAAATTTGCAAATCCTGTATTGCATTTGTATCTAGGAACTTGTATCTAATCTAATTGAAAGGAATTTTATCTAGTATACATACAGAAATCTTACCACTCAATAAAAGACAAATAATCTAACGTATAATGGACGAATGCCCTGAATATACATTTCTATAAGAAAGATGTGAAAGCATATAAAAACTGTTCTATAGCATTATTAATCAAGAAAATGCAAATGAAAACCACAATGAGCTATAACTTCGCACCCATTAGAATGATTACAATCAAAAGTCATATGACAATAAGTGTTGGCAAAAATGTAGAGAAAGTGGAATCCTCATATTCTGTAGGTAGGAATGTAAAATGGTCCAGATACTTTGCAAAACAGTCTGGAAGTTTCTTAAATGATTAAACAAAAAGTTACAATAAGACTCAGAAATTACACTCCACCCAGGAAAAATGAAAATATATGTCTATAAAAACTTGTACATGAATGTTCATGGTAATATAGTCATGCTAACCAAAAGGTGGAAATAACTGTAACATTCATCAACTGATGAATGTATAAACCAAAGGTGGTTTAGTTTTATACATTAACCGAAGCATGTCATTCAGCCGTAAGAAGGAATAAAGTACTGATGCACGCTGCAACATGGATGAACTTGAAACACTAGGCTAAGTGAAAGAAGCCATTAACAAAGACCATATGTTCTGTTCATATGAACTGTTCAGAATAGAGAAATCTATATTGAAAGAAAGAAGATTAGTGGTTGAGTGTGGAGAGGGGGAGGTAGAAGACTGACATCTAAATGGCATGAAGCTTATTTCTGAGGTAAATAAAATGTACTGAAATTGGTGGTTACTGTACATACCTCTGAAAATACTAAAAACCATTCAATTTTATACTGTAAGTGGGTGAATCATATATCATGTACATTATAGCTTAATAAAGCTGTTAAAAATTTAAAAGAGTATCCACTATTTCCACATATATGAAATTTCAGAAAAGGAACATTATAGGGATAATATGTAAGTAGGTCAGTTGGGAGAGGGACTGACTGCAAAGGGGCCCAAAGGAAAATTTCGAGGTAATGTAACTGTTCTAAAACATAGTTGTGGTGGTTACCTTGTTGGATACATTTGTGAAAACTCATCATTTGTAAATTTAAAACTGAAGGCTTTTAATGAATGTGAATTGTATTTAATGGCTGATTTTGAAAAGGCAGTAAAAATACCAAGTGCTTTCAGATTTGGCTAGGTCATAATTCCTCTAGATATAGTATCAATGCTAAGTGATGACACAAACATTTTGATTACCTTGGTAAACAGAAAATACTGTAGCCTGTTTCTTTTTTTTTTTTTTTTTTTTTTTTTTTTTTGTGGGTACCGGGGGGACGACCTCAGGACCTCGCGCGCCAGAAGGCGCCCGTGCCACTGAGCGATATCACCGGCCCCTTTTTCGTATGTGGGTTCCGGGAGTCGAACTCGGGCCTTCGCGCTTGCAAGGCAGGCGCTTAAGCCGCTGAGCCGTCTCACCGGCCCGCCTGTTTCTTTTAAAAAGCAGGTTTTACACATCACTGCAAAGTATTCTTCCATTAACCGGTTAAACAGACATTTGCACATTTAGGTATGTATTGGCCCAAAAGGAACATTTATTTTCAGAATAAGGACCTTTAGTTATATGATGGAGTGTACAAATTATAAATTTTATCTGGATGCAAGGCTCTTTTCTTCCCTAAAATAGTTATGCAGAAAATAGGGAATCTCCTATTTGTTCTCTTATTACAAGGTACTTCCTTCAATGTTATGCTTTGAACCAAAAAAACCTGGTCCTTTAAAGAAAAGAAGAGAAAGAAATTTAACACAAATTTAGCCTTTTTCCTGGAGGAATGACCTCATCACAGCATGACTGGATGTCACTCTCAATAAGCCTTTTAAAAAGCAATCCAGAAAATGATTACATTGTGGAGATCAGGAGTATAAAACTACAGAACAAATAATGGACCTCATTTATTTGTAGCAAAATTAATATACTAAAAGAGGAATGGGGTTGAATTTTAATAACAATACACGGGGTCCATGAACAGTGATCCTTATTGTTCACCAGGCAAATGCACATCATTCTCTAGAAACTGAACTGCCTGGTTCTCGCGCTGCCTTGGAGAGATACTCAGCAGGTCAGTGGGCACAGCAGAACTGAACAGGGAGTTCCAGCTGCTAGGGGTCTCAGACTTGGGACTGCAACATGTGCCCATCAGAACAGTGCCCACCAGAACAAACCACTAAATTCCCAGGGAATTAACAAGAAAAACACAGTACAGTTTTATATGCGGGTACTGGCAGTCGAACTCAGGACCTTACGCTTGCCAGGCAGACACTTATGCCGCTGAGCTATATCACCAGCCCAGTTTGAAAGGTGGAGGTTCCACACACTTAAAATGTTTTCCCTGGTAGAAGTCAAATAGTGTCATGCTTCAGAGCAGAGATGGTGAAGGCAGATTCCAAGTCTTCCCAGCCCAGATCCACCCCTTATAAATATTAATCTTTTTCTGCCTCCGTTTCTTCTTATGTAAATTAAGGTTATTAGTAGAATCTCCTGTCTACAGGGTTGAAGGGTGGGTGAAGTGAATTAATAAGTATTTTGTGCTTTGAATAGTACCAAGGACCATTTAAGTGTCATCTATCACTTGAGGTAGGACAGGCAATTGGCGTTAACCCTATTTTAGTTTGGGAAGCTAAATTGAGGTTTACGAAGAGCATGTGAGTCCCGCAGCTAGGCAGTGGCTGAGCTTCTGACTCCAGCTTCTGACCCTAGTGTTTTACCCTTACATTGTATCCTTAACTTAGAATCAAGAAAAATGGGTTACAAAGATGGGCTCCTCTCATTCTTCTCTAGGAAAGCAAGTTAACCCAGCCAGAGGTGGTGGCACACGCCTGTAATCCCAGCTACTTAGGAGGCTGAGAAAGGAGGCTCACAAATTTAAGGCCAGCCTGGGCATGACCCTGTTTCAAATCAATAAATCTATAAAAAATCAAAGATTCTACTTTATCACTGTGACACAAAGATTTCACTTTCTCGCTGTGACACTCTAGAAACTGCAGGAACAGGCTTAGGCCATTAGAGCAGTGCTTTTTCAATTGCTGGTACTGTGGTAACCTACAGTAACCTGCAGTGGGTCAAATATTCAATTTACCATTGCAGCCAGCATGAAAATGCCTAAAACACAATAAAATAGAAAATATCAGAATGTATCAACCATTGTAAGTAATTACTATCTTGGTAGATTATGGTTTAATGACATATGTACTTAGAGTGTATACCTATGCAGGTAGTCAACAGTGTTATTTCTGTGGTTATTCCTCCTCCACCACCAACCTTCCCTGTTGGAGGATGAGTCACTGCTACCCTTTGCTAGGGAATTTGCAGAGATTCTAGCGTTGGGGTGCGCTTCCTCACTGTACTGATGTTTCGTAGTGCCATGAATCTCACGAGAGTCAGCGGCATGTAAACACGTAGTGTATCCAAGCCTGAGAAGTAAGTTTCAGAACAATTACATAGATCAAGTCAGTGTTCTACTCCTTCCCTTTGCCATGAGCTCATCTCAGGCTAAGGGTGTTAGTCCCAGTGCTGAATGAGAAGCTGCTTGAAGAAGAGTTGCCGTCTCCCTGCAGACTGGAAGAGAGCTACAGTGCAGACCACAGTCTATGTGCAACACCAATGAGGAATAAACTTGTATTTTGAAGCTCTGGGATTTTGAGTTGCTTTACCTGGTCATAGATGACTAATGGTTGGGTTGTATTGGGTTGATAAGGTAAAATGTGTTTTTTTCCTGAGGATAGTCATCAAAAAATAATTGACAGTCATGTGGTAGAATGATTGTCACTTTCCGTGAATATAACAGAAGACCATAAACTGTGTGACTTGAACAACAAACACTGCAGGGTGTGGTAGAGCACACTTATAATCCCAGAACTCTGGGAATCTGATGAAGGAGGATTGCAAGTTCAAGCCCACCCTGGCAACTTAGAAATTTAGTGCTGTCTCAGAATAAAAAATAGAAAGCACTGGGGAGGTAGCTCAGTGTGAAGGCCTGGGTTCAGTCCTCTGTTTTTGTGAAATAATTATTTTTTACAGTCTGGAAACTGGAAATCTCAAGATTAAGATGGCAGCATGGTTGGTGAAGGCCCCTTCCTGATTTCCAGATGATCATCTTCTTGTATCCTCAGAGTGGAGATAAGAGCTCTAGTCTCTTCATCTCCTTGTAAGGGCACTCATCCCATTTATAAAGACTCTACTTTCAGACCCAATTATTTCCCAAAGACCCCAGCTACTCCAAGTAATTTCACACAGGAGGTTTAGACTTCATTATATGAATCTCAGGGGACACAAATGTTCAGTCCTTAGCAATGGCCACTTGGGAACTTGATTCTTTAAAATATTACTTTAGTTCACTTGACACATTAGGTGTTTCTCTAGATTTCTCATTGACTTGTACTAGTTGGGAAATGCTTCACCTTTATTTTTGTCTGCTTTGCATTAAACAGACTTAGCATTATTTTTTCCCTTGAGACTTGGACAAGTGCTTCTCAAATTTTGGTAAATGGAGATTGATTAACACATTTTTTTAGACATGAATACTGCCATATATGGTACATAAAAATATAGTAAGAATAGCATGTACTATTTAATAATAAAAATCACATGCTGGCGGGTGAGATAACTCAGCGGCATAAGTGCCTGCCCGGCAAGCGCGAGGTCCTGAGTTCGACTCCCACAACCCACATAAAGGAAAAAAAGGGCCGGCGATATTGCTCAGCGGCACAAGCACTTGCTGGAAAGCGCGAGGTCCTGAGTTCGACCCCCAGTACCCACAAAAAAAAAAAAAAAAATCACATGTCAATGAGAGAAGATGGTTTTGTAATACTCTTATAATATAAACTAACATCATAATTAAGGTATACATGACCACTTGTGTCAGAAACACCTGGAAGATAGGTTCCTCATTCACACAGTTTATTTTATATCCTTTATTTCTATAAAGAGATATTCAGGTCAAATGTAGACCCACATTGTGGAGAATTTTTCACTGAAAACCATGCTGGCTCATTATCTGATACTGGAGATAATAATCATTCCAAATATCACACTCAAATGTCAGAACTTGAAGGATTATGATAAGTGTAATTCTAATCAGCTCTGGCTGCCTTTGGTTCTACAAAGTAGTTTTCCTTTAGCTATTGCAGGTGGATCTGTATTTAATCATGCCCAATTACATGCCAGTGATTTCTTTGATAGTTGGGGTCAGGGAGTAGAGGTACCAAGCATTTGAGAAGACATAGTATTTGTACCACAGTTTGTTCTTAAGAAATCCTGATGTCCTGCCTTTAACAATAAAACAAAAATGACATTGTTTGCTTGAAGTGATGGGTGTATGCATTCAAAACTCTGAAAAATTACTAGAATCTGGCACTTGGGCAATATATTTGAAATTATACAGACGGTCTTTACCAGCATCACTAGTGTCATGAAGAAATGTGATTTTTAAATCTTCTGTCCTCAACAGCAGTGTGAAAGAGAAGAATTTTGTAATTTTTTTTTTTTTGTTTGAGAAGTGGTCTTGATATGTGGTGCAAGCTGTCCTCGAACTCATGATCCTCCTGCCTCAGCCTCCCTGGTGCTGGGAATACAATTTGGGCCACCACATACAGCTTTTACACATTCTTTTGCACAGTGATCTTTTTTTTTTTTTTTTTTTTAAATGTGGGTACTGGGAGTTGAAAGCAGGACCTTGCGCTTGCCAGGCAGGCGCTTATGACGCTGAGCCATCTCACCGGCCCTTGCACAGTAACCTTAAGGAGTTAAATTCAATTGCTGTGATTTAATAATACTCATTTTTCTTTACCATTTCTTCAATACTAAGTCAAGATGTATAGACATATCAACTACATTAGGCACTTTAAGTAGTGTTGTTGGACTGATAATCAGGGTGATATCTTTAATTCAATATTGATTCATATGTTGCTAGTGTTCCTTTGAACTGATTACACGATACATTTTCTATTCTACTTCATAGCTTTCTAATGACCATCAAACAAAGTATCTCTCTGTAGAATGGATGCCCAATGGTAAACAAAACAGAAAGTCATTATCACTTCTCTCTCTTAGGTGCACATGCCCATGCTAACCCACCATACAATTGTGATGTAAAGCACCTGCCAGCTCACACAACAGTGCTTTCTATTTCCTGGTGAATACACTTGCATTATAGAATAGCTATAGGTGACACCTGATGAAGGAATTGAGCTAGAAGTTCCCTCAGCTTTCTCTCCCAGAAAGTCTGTCCCTAACTCTGCTTGCTTTACAAGGAGCACACAACTGTGTGATGCTCTGTCCTTTGGCTCTCTTCTCTGTTCTTAACAGTACAATTCACCAATTTTGTATTGGAAACTTTATTTTGCATTGTTTGTTCTGAGAATATATGATCCTGTTTACCATTTAAAATTTGAAAAAGATAAAAAGTGTGGAATACTTGATCACATTGTTATATTAAAAAATTGATAATGCAGTGAGTACTGAACTACTTTTGTGTCCTTGGAAATCAAACTCATAGATGTTCTTCACTGTATGTCTTAGACATATTTTCTGCTTTGGCAGCTTGAGTCGACTTCTCACATCCGCAACTTTGACCTGAGCGAACAAGATTTTGATTTTGTGTTTACTCTTTATGCTAGTAATTTCATATTAAGCTATAGTGAATAGTAAAAAGTACATATATTTTCTTTGTCCACCACTACTTTTTAACTTGAACCACTTCAAGTCATTTATTCATTTTAGTGAATTAGTTAATACAAGAAAATAACAGCAAAAATTGACATTTGATAAATATCAACAAATATTAAATGTTTAACTGAGATGACTGTACCTTGTTATCTATTTGGAAAGAGATTAACAGATGCTTTTACAAAGCTATTAAATGAAACCGCTTCACAGGTTGATCCCTGAATTATGGGGTCATTGACTATCATCTTCATTTTCCTCCTTTTCCCTTTCATTTTCCTAATTCTGATTTTCTTTAGAAAGTCACCCCAGGCATGTTCATCCAATTCCGTGCTGATATCACCACCTCCACGTTATCAGCATTCTTCTCAAAAAGGTAATTAATATTCTGACACACACTCTCCTCCATCAAAGGCCAGCTTTCCTTTTTCTTTTTAATGGTTTTTGTGTTCAATGTTTTTTAATCAATCACTTTGTTATTAATAGATGTTCTGAAAACTGTTATCCATAATGAGTCAGTTTTGTAAAATGGAATCATAAAGGGCTACTCTTGCACATTCTGTGCTGTAGAAAACTAAATGCACTTGTTTTTAGAGATGAGCAACAATGTCATGTAAAGATCTCCAATGCCATTGGTGGGACCAGTGTTTCATGTCATCCCCTCTCAGTGCTCTTCTGTGGGTTTTTCACACCTTTCTTCCTTACATCTTCAATATCTCCTTCTATAGGGATCCAGATGTTGTACTGTAGAATTATAAGATCTGAGGTTGTAGCTTCTCAGCTTACTCTCAGTGTGACCTTAAGAAAGCTGAATGTCATGGAGCCTCAGTTTCCTCACAGGTGAAACTGGTAGTAGCAGTGAGGATTAAGTGAGTTTGTGCATATACATTGTCCAAGGGACTTCTGGGCAAAATGGCCACTCCATAGATTTAAGTATCAGTACATACTTTCTACTTAAGGCAAATAAAAAGAACAGGTGAACACGAAAATAGAAAGGCAATAAGATATGCTGAAGCTCAAAAATAAGACAAATGTATCATGAACCAAAAATAGAACAGAAGTAAAATATAATCAAATGAGCTGAGATTGCAGGCTGTTTGGATTCTGTTTCAGAAATAAGCAGTGGTTAGTGAGCAAGCCTTCTAGATGTTTATAAAGACCGGAAGGGATTTGCAAGAGAGAGGCAACTGGGGTCAGCGTCACTGTTCCAACATGGAGACAGGGAAACTGGGCAAAAAAGCTGCACTTCATACATCAGCTACCCGCTGCAGTCATGTTCCATGTGATTCCATCATAAGACACCTGTAAGCACTGTTCTGATGACACAGAAGGGAAACCGAACTCCAACTCAGTTTTTCCTACTCTACATTAACAATGCTGATCACGTCTGTGATCCCCTAAAGGTGTGAGGATTTCTCCGCACCAGGAAGCAAGTGATTCTGTAGCAGGCAGTAGCTGGGTGCCCTTTAATCCACTTTAGTTCTGACACTGTCTACTTGGAGATGAATCAGATTTAGAAGCAAATAGAAGCCCTGAGTTGTTTTATCAGTGCTTCTGATATAAATTGTGGTTCTAACAACATCCTCCTTGGGTGATGAATTTCCTTGAGTGGCTCATAGGACTCAAGCTTCCAGTCAAGCCCTGCCTGGAGGCACCACCCTCCAGGAACCTCTACAAGTTCAGCAATCTGGAAGCTCTCTGAGTTGTGTCACTGGGGTTTCCTAGAGACTTGGTTGGATAGACAGGATTGCTAATAAACTGGGTGGGGACAGCCAGCAAGGCTGTGAGCTCAGATTTCCCTTGGCCTCTCTATACAGCATTCCTCCTTATAAGACATGGGGCAGGACCCTTTGGGAACGAAGGTTTTATGGCCTGCTATCAGATGGGGTAGGTCAGAGTTATGAGCCAAGAACTGTGAAGAAAAACTCAAATATACATATATCACAATATCATGGCTGTGTTCATGATTCACAGTTTCTATTTCCCTAACTGTATAGCTAGACTGTGTATTTAATGTACACTTTGCATTCTTGTGGGAAACTGAAAGTGATTTATAGTCTGATATCCCAGTGGACCAAGAACCTCAAAGTGATATTGTAAGGACTCAGGGTCCAGCTGCTAAAAGTGGCAACTGCAAAAAGGAGACAAGGGAGAGAAAGGAAAGAAAAAGAAAACCAAACAAACAAATTGAAATAATGCTTTTTTGTGTGTGGCAACATTCATTCCTAAAGAAATCTATTTTGTAGAGGAAACTGACAAGGACTTTAAAATAAATGTTTAGGATATTTAAAGACAAAATGTATTAATTCATTAACATGACAGGTTACGATACAGACTTAGAGGAGAAATTGATTAAAGGTGTCAGCAAATTTAATTAAGTATTAACTATTTTGGGTATATGTTAAGCAACATCATATTTTGGTGTTTTAACAAAAGTAAGATGGGGAGAAGACAGCAGTTTGGTTAAATTATGATAAAAGGAGGAGAGAAATGATTTAAAATGTTAGACTTATTTTCCTTCTTCCCTTTTTGTTATTATATGTTTGTGATATAATAAATACACTCATCATGAAGAACTGGTACATATACGTATTGCCTCTTGGTCTTTTTACTTCCTTTTCCTCCCTCCTGTTTCCCCCAGGCTCATCTCTCTTTCCCATCTCCACAAAGTCTATTGTTTTAAATATTTATAGTTAAATCAGTATGCAAAAAATTGAAGAGATGCTGAAGATTATAATATGCCATCTGTATTTTTTTAACCCATATATATTACATTATCACAATTTTTGCTGCTCAAAAAAGATACACACTTTACATCAGCATTGGTGTGGGCCAGGAGTTAGGGCACGGGTGAGTGCTCTCTCTCACAATGTTGGCCTTGCAGTGTCCTCACCTGAAGGCTTGTACAGGGAACAGTTTACTCCAGAACTTGCTGAGGTTGTTGCAGAATCCATATCCTTGTAGCCGTCTGACTCGCATCCCAGAATTCTTGCTAGCCATTGGCCAGACGTGCTCGTGGCTCCTAGAGGATTGTGAGGTTGTTGTTGGATGGCTTCCTCCATAGGCTGTTCACAAGATTACTTTTTGCTTCTTCTGGGACAACAAGAGTCTCTAGACTTTGGTTCCTCTAGACTGAGAATTAGGGAAGCTAACAAGGACATTGCTGAACCCTTGAAGAATCAACTTGAGAACTGCACTAATTTCTGATTCCTGTTATGGGAGATAATATATTCCTTATGTTTAATCAGCTCTTATAAGAGTGTCCTATGCTGGGAGGCCAAGGCAGCAGGATGGAAAATTTGAGCCTGGCCTGGGAAATTTAGCAAGACCCTGTCTGGGGATGTAATGTAGCTCAATGTGAAGACCCTGGGTTCAATTCCAAGTACTGGAAAAAAAAATGTTCTGTGATTTACAGCCAATAGCATTCTAATGGAAATAGCATTTTCTTAGTTTTATTTTTAAAATAGGGATGTGATAACAAAATCCACAGCTTTTCTTCCCAACCAGAACAGCACAATTCTAGTGGCCTTCTCTGCTGGATGGAAATGTGGTACACGAGTCAGGAATGGAGAGAGATGGTCAGTAGATAACAACTGTAAAACCTTTTCAACTGTTGGCTCCTTCTGATCAAGGCACAGAAAAAATGAGCAGGGCCATAAGTGATATCTCAGGAGATACCCACAGACCTCTCCCAGGTAAGAAGCCCAGACTCCTGGCAATCTAAACACAGGACTTGACTGTCCATTCCCTTCCTTTCCATGCTCTTCAAATACCCCTATTACACAAGAACATTTCTGATATGTTATCTAACTGGACCAAATCCTAAAACATTTTTGGGTATTAAACAAGTATAACCCATGCTCTTCCATTTTTCAATAATATTAATATGCAGTTTAAGTGTGAAAAAGAATTTTGTGCTAATGTTCACTAATTTGTGAAAGCAACTTTAGCAAAAGTATTCCCCCAAATCAACCTTCCTTTAACATAAAAATATGCCAGTGGCTCACTTCTTCAGATTTTGGTGGGTGACATGCTCTTGGAGACTGGTTATGTTCTCATTTGAGTCTTCTACTTCTTGCTATATAATGCATACGACTTCCTTGTTTTCCATCAGAGTACCTGAAATTGGAGTCAGATCACTGTAACGATGTTTTTCTTGTGATATGTTTAGACATATAAGACAACGGGATCCATAAGGTCGTGTTAGTCCTATTCCCTGATGAAACATGTGGTGTTACTGGTTCCTCTTCCCCTGGAGGAGTATACTTGAGGGACTGTGCCTTTTAAATTTTCCTATCTCGTCCTCATTTGTTAGGAAAACAACTCCATGGTCCCTTCAGATTGCTGACATTTGGATAAGGCCACATGAAACAGGTGAATTTTTTTTTTTTTTTACTCTCCAGACAGAACCACACAGAAGATTTTCTTATGAAACAGAATAGAGTGATCATAATGGAGTCTCAACCAAAAGTCAGGACTCTTGGGTCTGATTTTTCAGTCTTATACTTCTTCTAAGATGCTGAAAAGGGAAATCACTCAAAAATCTTTTAGTGCCTTTTTGGGCTGCACTGATATGTAGCAATTATACCTTTCTGTTACAGAGCTCTCTGCCATCTATTGTGATACATAACTATCTCAAAGGAGTTGGTGATGGCTTAGTTAATGTGTGGAATGTAAATCACTTTGAGTTTCTCACGAGGATGCAAAATGCACATTAAATACAGAGTCTAGAGACATGGGAAGGGAATCAGAGACTGCGAATCATGAAACAGCACTTACAGATGTCTTGCGAGGCAGGTTACATGCTATACAACTGCAGCCGGAAGTTGAAGAAGGAAAGCGATTCTATTGACAGGTTGGGTTGATTTCTACAGCAGAGCTCAGAAGACAGATGAGGCAGATCTCTACCCCTGAGTCCAAAATGGGGCACTGTATGGGCCCTGGGGACACTAGTACCACTGTACGGGAATGGTGCACAGTGGTCTGGTCTCTTGCCTGTCTCTTTATTATGTTGATGGCATTAATGTCCAATTCATTCTTTCCTGTACATATGCCTCTTGGCATAGGTTTTTTGGTAACTCCCATAAAGAGGTAGAGTATATTAGGGGCATCTTGAGTCTGTATTTTGTCATTTGAGTTTCATTGACCAATAGGATGTTAGTTGTGATACTAACAGTTGTCTACTAAGTACTTGTCTGTTTTGCTCTTGCTCATCTATGGTGGTGAGGGGAACAGAGTTTGGTTAGATTGCTAAAAGACGAGACATGTGGAACACAGGCAACTCACCGTTTTGTCCCAGCCAAAGCCAACCTAGGTCAACCATTAGCCAGCTACTTCCTATACATGTGAATAAACCCAAGTAGCTAAATCGCTGACTCATGCTCATGAGCAGAATAAATGCTGATTGCTCCAAGCCAAGCCACTGAGTTTTGAGTGATTTGTTGTACTGCATTTTGTGGCAATCAAATGGATTTCCAACACTTTCCCCTTGCTCTCTTGCTTAGGCAGCACTAGATTCATTTATTTAAGAGAATATGCTGTCTACCCCAGCACAGGATCCTTGCAAGTGCTATTCCCTTTCTGCCTGTAACCATCTCTTATATATCTCATTGGCCGCTTACCTTGATCAGGTACTTGGTTGAACCTCCATGTTGCAGATTATGTTCTAGAATGCCTCATGGAGTCAGGCCTGGGCTAGACTTCTACTCTTTGAATTTACACTTTGGATTTCTCATATAAGAGAAATGATGTGATATTTAAGCTTGTGTGTCTGATTCATTGGACTTAACATTATGGTCTCAGGGTGTATCCATTTTCCTAAAATGGCTCAAGTTTATTCTTCTTTATGGAAGAGTAGAGTCATTGTGTATAAATACCACATTTTCTTTATCTGTTCATCTATCAATGGGCATATAGATGGCTTCCAATATTTCACTATTATGTGTTGTGCTGCTATAAAAATAGGTATGCATTTGTCACTGTAATATGATATCTTTAATTCTTTTGGTAAGATACCTAAAAAGGGAATAGCTGGGTCAAATGGCATTTCTATTTTTAATCTTTTGAGGTATCTCCATATTGATTTCCACAGTGGTTGTACTAGTTTACATTCCAACCAATAATGTACAGGGTTCCCTTTTACCTGTAATGTCACCAGCATTTGTTATCATTTGATTATGGATCATAGCCATTCTTTCTGCAGTAAGACAGAATCTCAGTATTGTTTTACTTTGCATTTCTCTAATAGCCAGAGATGTTGAACATTTTTTCATTTATTTATGGCCATTTGTACTTCCCCTTTTATTTTATTTTTTTTACTTATTTTTTATTTTTTTAATTTTTATTTTAAGGAGAAAATATAGAACAAATTTTCAAAACAAGATAATAGGAGGATAACAATGGTTAACACATTGCATATTGTTATCTTTAAATTAGTTACTCAGAGTACAAGATATCAGCATTCAATTGTCCAAACAATATTAGCACAAACCTTTCTTTTCAATGAACTAAGAGAAATTAGTAGTCTACCTATCTTAACTATCTTTTATATATATATATTTTTTTTTTTTGCTTTTCCCTTCCTTCTTTTCTCTATTCCCCCATCCCAGTTTCTCTTTCCTTTTGAACAGTTTCTTCCCGTTTTACAATATCTATTGTACATTTTGGATCTTATTTACTCTTTCAGCTTCTCACACTAGGGAGACAATACAATGTTTACACAGGTACATCTGGTTTATTTCACTTATGAGTATGGTCTCGAGTTGCATCCATTTACCTACAAAAGTCTCCAGTTTGTCCTTCTTTATGTCCAAGTAGTACTCCATTGTATAAAAATACCATATCTTTTTTATACACTCCTCGGTTGATGGGCATTTGGGTTGTTTCTAAGATCTGGCTACTATAAATTGTGCTGCTATAAACATGGGTGCACATGTATCGCTGTGGTACGTTGTTTTTAATTCTTCTGGGAAGATACCCAGAAGGGGAATAGCTGGGTCAAATGGGACCTCCAATCCTCCAATCCTAGCTTTTTGAGGAATCTCCACACTGATTTCCACAGTGGTTGCACCAGTCTACACTCCCGCCAACAGTGGAGAAGGGTTCCTTTTTCCCCACAGCCTCTCCAGCATTTGTTATTGGTTGATTTCTTTTTTTTTTTTTTTTTTTTTTTTTTTGTCGGTACCTGGGGTCGACCTCAGGACCTCGCGCGCCAGCAGAGGCCTGTGCTGCTGAGCGAAATCACCAGCCCTTTTTTCATACGTGGGTTCCGGGAGTCGAACTCGGGCCCTCACGCTTGCCAGGTAGGCGCTTACGCTGCTGAGCCATCTCACCAGCCCTATTGGTTGATTTCTTGATAATAGCCATTCTTTCCGGGGTGAGATGGAATCTCAGTGTTGTTTTAATTTGCATCTCTCTAATAACCAGTGATGTTGAACTTTTTTTCATATATTTATTTGCTGTTTGTATTTCTTCATCTGAGAATTGTGTATTCATCTCAGATGCCCATTTTTGGACTGGGTCTTTAAATTTGGGAGGTCTGATATTTTTGAGTTCTCGATAGTAATCCTTTGTCTGAGGAACAGCTGGCAAACATTTTTTCCCATGTTGTGGGTTGTCTCTTCACTCTGTTGGTGGTTTCTCTTGCTGTGCAAAAGCCTTTTAATAAGATGAGATCCCAGTTGTTGATTCTTTGTGATAGTTCCTGTGTGATCAGGGTTTTATTCATAAAGTCTTTGCCTACACCAAGGTCTTCAAGAGTTTTATCTATTCTATCTTCCAGCAGATTTAATGTTTCTATTTTAATATTTAGATCTTTAATCAATTTCGAATTTAGTTTACTGCATGGTGAAAGATATGGGTCCAATTTTAATCTTTGGCATGTGCAGAGCCAGTTTTTCCAGCACCATTTATATTTCCTCTTCTTAAAAGTGTCTATTTACTTCAGTTGGCCATTTTTTGGTCTTTTATCTAGGGCTCTTTATATACTCTAGATAATAATCATCTGTCTGAGGTATAGATGGCAAAAACATTTTTCCCATTCTGTAGTTTGTCTCTTTACTCTGTTGGTTGTTTTCTTTGCTGTGCTGAAGCTTTTTAATTGGATATATTACCATTTATTAATTCTTGATGTAATTTCCTGTGCAATTGGGGCTCTGCTCAGAAAGTCCTTGCTTATGCCTATGTTTTCAATAGTTTTACCTATTTTATCTCCTAACCGAGTGTTTCTGTTTTAATTGTTACATCTTGATCCATTTTGATTTTAGTTTATTACATGGTGAGAGATATGGGTCTAAATTCAATCTTTTGCATGTGTAGAGCCAGTTTTCCCAGCACCACCTGTTAAAGAGGCTATCTTTCCTCCAGTGAATATCAAATGGCTGAGTGTGTCTGGGGTCATTTCTGCATCCTCTATTGTGTTCCATTAATCCACATGTCTGTTTCTCGCCAGTACCGTGCTATTTTTAAGCACTGTAGCTTTGTAATATATCTTAAAATTTAGGATTGTGATGCCTCCTGCTTGCTCTTCTTGCCTAGGCTTTATTTTTCATTTAATTAATTAATTAATTAATTAATTTATTTATTTATTTATTTTGCTGTGTTGGGTCTCTTCTTGTTTTGTGTAAATTTTAGGACTGTTTTCTCTTATTCTGTGAGAAATACTGTTGGTATTTTGATTGGGGTTGCATTAAATTGATATATCAGTTTTGGAAGTATGGCCATTTTGACAATATTGGTTCTGCCTATCCAGGAACAGGGGATATCTTTCCATTTTCTGATGTGCTCTTCAGTCTTCTTTTTCAGAGTAGAATAGCTTTTATTTAGGGGTTCTTTTACTTCCTTTGTTGGGTTAATTACTAAGTATTTACTTTAACTTGAATATATTGGCAATGGTATTGCTTCACTAATTTATGGGTGGGTTCATTATTGGTGTACAGGAATGCTACTGATTTTTGTGTATTGATTTTATATTGTAGTACCTTGCTTAATTTATTAGTTCTGGAAGTTTTTGGTAAAATCTTTAGTGTTTTCTGTGTAAAGGAACCTGTCATCTACAAATAAGGATAGTTTGACTTCTTCATTTCCTATATGTACCCTTTTTATTTCTTTCCCTTGCCTGGTTACTCTGGCTAAAGTTTGAGTAATGTATTGAACAGAAGTGGTGATAGTGAGCATCTTTATCTTGTTCCTGATTTTAGAGGGAACACTTTAAATTTTTCCACCACTTAATATAATGCTGATAGTAAGTTTGTTGTAAATTGCTTTTATCAGATTGAGTAAAGTTTTTCTATACCTATTGTTTTCAGGGTTTCTATAATGAATGAATGTTGGATTTTGTTAAAGGCTTTTTTTGGGTCTAATGAGATGATTATGTAATTTTTGTCCTTGCTACTGTTTATGTGATGTATTGTATTTGTTGATTTGCATATGTTGAAGCATCCTTGCAGTCCTGGGATGAAGCCTACTTGGTCATGATGTATGGTCTTTTTTAATGATTTGTTGCATTCCATTTGCCAGTTTCTATTGGGGATCTATGTTCATGAAAGAGTTTGGCCCATTTTTGCGTCTGTAGTTGAGACCTTGTCTGGGTGTGAAATCAGTGTAATGCTAACTTCCAGGAATGAGTCTGGCAGTACTCCTTTTCTTTCAATTTCATTAAAAAGAATTGGCATTAGATGTTCCCTGAAGTTCTTGTAGAAGTCAGTAGTGAATCCATGGGGTCCTGGGCTTTTCTTAGTTGGTAGGTTTTTAAATTTCTCCTTCATTTCATTGTCTATTATTGGATTGTTCAGGGCTTTTATATCTTCTTGGTCCAGTTCTGATAATTCTCATGTTTCTAGGAATCTATTCATTTCTTCTTGATCATCCATTTATTGGAGTATAGATTTTCAAAGTAATTACTAATAATCTTTTGGATTTTGTGAGTGTTCTTTGTGATTTCACTTTTTTTCATTTCTAAGTGCATCGATATGAGTCTTTCTGTTTTTAGCAAAGTTGACTAAGTGTTTGTCTTTTTGTTGTATTCTTTCAAGAATCAGCTACTTGATTCATTGATTATATATATATATATATTTTTTTTTTAGTCTCAAATTCATTAATTTCTCCTCTGAACTTTATAATTTCCTTCCTTGTACTAGCTTGGGATTTGTATTATTCTTGTTTTACTAGGACATTGAGGTGCACCATTAGGTAATTTATTTGGGTTAATTCTGTTTTTCTGATGCAGGCATTCACATTTATACATTTCCCTCTTGAAACTGCATTCATTGCATTTTGGTAGGTTGTAGTGGTACTTTTGTTTGATTTTAGGAACAGTCTAATTTCTTCCTTGATTTCTCCTGTGACCCATTTATTATCCAAGCATGTATTGTTTAATTGCCATGTGTTTGCATAATTTCTGTGATTTCTTTTCCACTGACTTCTAGTTCATTGCACTATATGATCTGATGATATGCATGAGATAATTTGGATTCTTTTGTGTTTACTTAAGCATGCTTTATGGGCTAGTACATGGTCTATTTTGAAGAAAGTTCCATGTGGTGCTGAGAAAAATGTGTATTTTGTATTGGGTGGAATATTCTGTAGATATCTATTAAGTCCTTTTGTTTGAATGTGATTCAAATCTGACATTTGTTTGATATTTTTTGTCTAGTTGATCTGTCTATCTGTTATAGTGGGATATTGAGGTTCCCCACTATAATTGTGTTGATGTTTATCCTATTATGTCCAGTAGTGTTTGTTTTATGAAGTTGGGTGTGGCAGTGTTTGGTGCATATATGTTTATAATTGTTATCTCTTCCTGTGAAATTGTTCCCTTAAGGAATATGTGGTGACTTTGTCTCTTCTGATCAGTTTTTTTATTGAAGTCCAGTTTGTCTGATAATAGGATAGCTACTTCTGCTTGGTTTTGGAGTCTTGTTGCATTGAATATTGTTTTCTATCCTTTTCTTTTTAGTCCCTAAATTTCTTTTTGAATTAGAAGTATTTCTTGTATATAGCATACAATTAGGTTTTGTTTTTTGATCCATTCTGCCCATCTGCATCTTTTGATTGGGCAGTTGAAACTGTTCATATTGAGTTATTACCAAAAGGTATTGACTTATTCTTGTCATTGCATTATTTTGCTGTTGCCGATTTTTCTTCTCCTTCTCCTCATCCTTCTCCTCCTCCTCCTCTTCTTCCTCCCTTTTCTTCTTCATCACTGCTCATGCTACCTGCTATACTTATTCCACTAGACTTTTTGGCATTGTTGGCTTCAATGTCTTTTTCTAGGATATCCTTGAGAATTTTGGGGGGTACTGGCTTAGTGGTGATGTATTGCTTAAGGCATTCATTGTCATGGAAAGTCCTTATTCCATGATCAATTTTGAAAGGAAAATTTGTAGGAGATATTAGTGAGGGTTGGCAATTTTTTTTTAATAACTTGGAACACTTCATTCCAAGCTATCCTGACCCTTAAAGTTTGTGTTGAGAAGTCTGCTGTAATTCTAATGAGCTTACCTTTGTAAGTGATTTGTTACTTTTCTCTAACAGCTTTTAAGATTCTGTCCTTTCATTGAACTTCTGAGAGTTTGCATATGATATGTTGTGGAAAAGTCCTTTCTGATCATGATAATTGGGGTTTCATTCCTGTGACTTATCTGTATGTTAAATTCTTTCCCCATATTTGGAAAGTTTTCTGGTATTACTTCTATCTTTTTTTATGCCATTTGTACTGTCTTCTGATTTTTCACTAATTCCAATTAATCTTAGATTAGTCTTCTTTGTGTTATCTAGCAGCTATTGGTGCATTTCCCATGTTTTCTTGCTGTTTTTAAGGTGCCTCTGAGTAGGTCACCTATATCAACACTATCTTCTGGTCCTCACACTGGTCACTTCTGCTGCCCATACTTTCAATAGAATTTTTTACATTTGCATTCCATTTTTGTATCCTTTAATGGACTCTAATTCTTTGCTAGTCATTTATGTTTTATATTATTTTGTTTAGCATAGCTAGCTTTTTATTAGAATATCCTGTAAGCTTAGTGATCATTTCATTTATTATGCCCATTATCTGTTTAATTATATCATTTGAGCTTGTCAAGCACTTTATCAATGTGGCAATGTGCTTTTTGTCTCCTCTTTTATCATTTCATATAATTCAGTTGTTTGGCTTTGATTTCCTTCCCATCAATCCCTAATGGGTCAATTTTGTGGGAATTACACATTTTTAGAAGTATTTTGTTGCTTTGTCTGCTCGTATTTCTATTTGAGTGTGTGTGTGTGTGTGTGTGTGTGTGTGTGCTGACAATTGTGGGTCAATGGTAGTGGAAAGAATGCATTGCTAGAATGGAGATCTCTTTAGCTAGTGTCTGCTTTCCAGTGATGCACTCTGGGTGTCACCAACCATAGGCCTTGACTTCCCTCGCAAGATCCAACTACCTCTGTTAATTTGGGGAGGGAAATGTGTGGTCTAATTGGCCTATCGCCTGGTTCTGCAGAAATGAACTGCAATATTCTTGATA
This sequence comes from Erethizon dorsatum, assembly GCA_028451465.1. Taxonomy (NCBI): domain Eukaryota; kingdom Metazoa; phylum Chordata; class Mammalia; order Rodentia; family Erethizontidae; genus Erethizon; species Erethizon dorsatum. The sequence goes on from CM051825.1 coordinate 46,019,027, forward strand.
ACACAAAGACAAACCAAATATTGGCATACAGTCAAAAACAATTAATAGCAACAACTATGCCACTCTGGAAATAACAACAAAATCATCAAGAGTAATAGAGTCAAAGATAAACTGGATATTGACACACCATAAAAACCAACAAAAGCTACCACTATACCACCTTTGTGTCAGTGAAGAAACGTCCCCTTTTCCAGGAGCCGTGGTTAGCTTTGCAAACTGCTTTTTCTTTTCTCTGCATTGCACTCTGTTTTTCCAGCTTCTTTGTAGTTTGTAGTTTTCCTATCAGCTCCCTCTGAATTTCTGGGCTTTTTCTTCTTTTCCATCTTCTTCTCCTTCCTCTCACTCTACCTCCCTCTCTCCCTCTCCTTCCTCTCCTTCTCCTTCTTCTTCCTTTTTAACATATTGTTTTTCAAGTGTTTTGATTCCAGGTACCAGCAAGGCTGCATTTTTCTAGAGCTAGGCTTATAAAACTATGTCTTTGCCTAGATCCTTTTCCTGCAGGAATCCATTCTTTCACCTGCCTTTATGCTTCTGAGAACCTTCGCTCAGTAAATCACTGTCAAATGAATCTGTTTCAGATTTTTCTTGCAATCATACCCAGCCAAAGATGTGGTTTAAATTTGAGTATTTCTTAGCCAAGGAGGCAAGCAACTAATTAAGAATCCTGAAATATTATCCTTTGTGATAAGTCTTTGTATAGTGGAAAATAAGGGCTTCCTTTCCTTAAAGGATTCATACATTAACAGATGTCTAGTAATTTGGATTGACTAGCATCTCCATAGTTATTAAGTCTTTCACATATAATATTTTTAGTGATGGAGTAAAAAGTAGGACCATACGTCAAAGTTTTATTTCTTCCTGGGAATGTCTGTTCCCACAACTGTATCAGTATACATCACTTCATTTCTCAGCAGAACCATCCGGGTAGAGTAAGAAAGAGTTTGATATCTGACTCCCAGGATTTTCACTTCCCTTCTATTGCAGGTTGCTATTTTTAGAAGATAATTAAGGAAGCGGCAATTGCTGGGAAAATGCCCATGATATAATGTTAAAAGAAAAATGATACAAAGTTACACACAGTATAATTATAAATAGTAAAATTCCATCTAGTTACTGAAAATGAATGAAAGGAAACATACACAGACATCAACAGTAGTAGGATTATATGTATTTTCCTTTCATATTTTTAAAAATTAAAGCTTTTAAACAAAAGCATGACTGTAATTTTAAAAAAATGATTAAAAAATGAGTAACTGCCAAAAAAAAAAAAAAAAAAAAAAACATAGAGAACAATGCTATCTCCCCTCACCCCTACTTAAAATTTGCTGAGTTCAGAAGTCTGAGAAGAAAGACTTCCAATTTGGGGAAGATAAATAGATGTACTCATCTCTTCTCCCAGTAAGTAAACTAAAACTCATGGACATTATATACCAAAGATAACTACGAAATGTGAATAAAAAGATCTTCCAGGGACCTCAAGAAACAATGGACATTGAAATGTTTATATTTTTAAAATTACAATAAAAGACACATGCCACTAACCATGCCCCGCACAAATATTCTCTCTCACTTTAAACATACTTATTCCATTGGACTTGCCACTTTTTGAAGCAGTTATGGCGGTCCTCTTTTGTGACTGTCTCTAGTTGCACTGTTGTGGTTGCCTCAATATCTTGAATCAACTAAAAACATTTATATTTAATGGTCATTGTAATTTTGGGGAAGAGCCAGAAGTTGCATGGTGCCAGATCTGGTGAAAAGGTGGATGAGGATATGCCATAATGTTTTTGACAAAATTTGCTATAAATATAAACTACAAACTGCTTCAGAAATTGGCATAAGTGACAGGATTAAGTGTGTTGGAAGAGACAGGAGTATTTTGAGGGGGTTTAATGGCAACGTACCTCTGACTGTAATAATTTTGAAAAATTTAAATATTCACTGTATTTTTTATCACACCTTGGGTATCTCCACTTTAAGCTGAAGAATCTGAGCATTTGGAAGTGCCAAGGGGCAGAGACAAGGAAAACCCTAACAGAAACCTGTTTTCTCCAGCACAGGACCAGGAAAGTAGCAGCCTTAAGAAGGCAGGAAACTTTTAGACCATAACTGTTGGACTTCAGTGAAAACACCACAGAACTAATCTGTGATTCTACCCCCAGCCAACCCAGCAAAGGCTGAGTGGGAGCCTAGCTTTCAACCTTTATCAGGTGGTAAGGAGCACCCATTTACCCTGTCCCAGCCCCATGTCTGTGTTATCAGAGAATGCTAACTAGGATGTTGGACTTTTATCCAGCAAGGCATTGACAAGACCCATCCGCTCCAACATGGCATCAGCTGAGAGCACATGGGGGCCTAGACTTCTACCCCAGTCAGCAGAAAGGAGGTGTCTGTCCCACAGATCCCTGTCATGGTGTCAGTGGAGGGCAAGCAGAGACTTTCAACTAGTGGTTAGGAGGCTATAACCTACTTCTGTGGTGTTGATAGAGTCCATAAGGGGAGCACTAAGAATGCATCCCTAACCTTCTAGCCAGGGAGAGACTGGTGCAAGTATGGTGGGAAATCAGAATGCCACCTCACCTGGAGTGGTAAAGAGCCTCTGCTCAGGTGCGAATGAGGCCAGGTAGTGAGCCTGGTCACTCCCCAAACACAGCAGTGATGGGTGGCTCCTCCTCACTGCTGGAGCAGTGTGTGAAGATACCAGCTAACCCACAGTCTCAAAGGGCACACTATGGGCACATTTAAATAAAAAGCACCCTTCCAACAAAGAACCGGAAAGACCCGAAACTGAATGATGAAAGGATAATTAGTATATGTGAAGGCTGAGGTGGCAGAAATGTTAGAATTATTTATCAAATGTGTTAAAGCAACTATCAGACGGATACTGTCATTAATTACAAAATATAATTACAAAACACACCTGAAAGACAGAAAAAAACAAACAAAACAAAAACCTCAGCAAAGGAGCAAAAGACAAATGAAAAAGAACCAAATGGAAATTTCAGAATTGAAAAATACATTAGGTGGGAAAAAATGGATGAACTGAAGAGCAGAATGGAGGGAAGAGAGAAATGAATCTGTAAACTGGAAGATAGTCAATAGAAATTACCCAATCTGAACAACACAGAGAAAACAGACTAGAAAAAGCCTATGAGTCAAAACTTAGGGACCAGTAGACTACAGCAGAAAAGTTCTAACATTTGTGTCATTGAACTCCTGGAATGAGAGGAGAAAGAGGGTGGGGCTGAAAGAGTATGTGAAGGTATACTTAATAGCTGAAAACTTATCAGATTTGGCAAAAGACATGAAATTTCAGAATTAAGAAGCTGAACAAAACCCAAGATTTCCAAGCATAGAGCTGAGCAGACTACGTGGGCCATTAGAGACACCAGACTATAAACTAGTTCACGGTATAGTGTTCTTGTTTTCATCTATAAAAGGATTTGAGTGACTTCCAACTGTGATACTGAATGGTATCAGAACAGTGTCCAGAACAAAGTGACTAGCTATTATTACTTCAGCTGGCCTAGGAAGATTTGGAACAAAGTATAGCAAACTTTGAGACACTCCACTGTTCAGTGTTTTTTTTTTTTTTTTGTTTGTTTTGTTTTGTTTTGTGGGTACCAGGGGTCGACCTCAGGACCTCGCGCGCCAGTAGGCACCCGTGCCGCTGAGTGATATCACTGGCCCTTTTTTCGTATGTGGGTTCCGGGAGTCGAACTCGGGCCCTTGTGCTTGCCAGGCAGGCACTTACACCACTGAGCCATCTCAGGGGCCCTGTTTTTTTTTTAATGTGGGTATCGGGAGTTGACCTCAGGGCCTCACGCTTGCCAGCAAGCATTTGTGCCACTGAGCGATATCACCGGCCCCTTTTTTCCTTTATGTGGGTTCCGGGAGTCGAACTCAGGACCTCGTGCTTGCCAGGCAGACGCTTATGCTGCTGAGCTATCTCACTGGCCCCTGTTTAGTGTTTTTGAGCATTTGGTATTTTATGCATGTGCCATTGGTAAGAAATGTATAGACTAACAGGGAAGTATCATGCTTCCAATCTAACATGTAAATGAACATTTGGTAAAATTTGGGATTTTTTTTTTTTTTTTTTTTTTTTTTTTTTTTTTTTTTTTGTGGGTACCGGGGGGACGACCTCAGGACCTCGCGCACCAACAGGCACCCGTGCCGCTGAGCGATATCACCGGCCCCTTTTTCGTATGTGGGATCCGGGAGTCGAACTCGGGCCTTCGCGCTTGCAAGGCAGGCGCTTAAGCCGCTGAGCCGTCTCACCGGCCCCAAAATTTGGGATTTTAAATTGAAATCTGAAATATACAAACAATATTAGCACATTTAAGAGAGTTTAAGAAGGATTCTTAAAATTTAATTTCTGGGAATTACTTAAGTGCTTGGGATGGTTTGTCATAAAACTGAAAATGCTGTAAGAGAATATAATATATTAAATTTGTATAGGCAATTTGAATATTTAAAGGAGTTTTATTAAGTGTGACAATATGAATTATAGGCTGCTTAAAAGGGATTTATTAAAATAGGATAGATTTATAAATAGAATAAGAAGATCCATAAATTTAGAAATTAGGCTTTGAAATTTATAACTTAATCAATTATTCACCTTTAACTGAAGTCTCTGAAAAATATTTTTAGTGCCTAAAATCTGTCCCTAACTTTGTAAAAAAAAAAAAAAAAAAAAAGTAATCCCTCACATTGACATGTTTGTTACAGGAGTACATTCTGTGATTATCACTTATAGGAAATTCTTGTCTGGCTGTTCTAGTGTTTCATTTTCCCACACCACGTCCCGTCACGTTCAAGTGGGTAGTTCTGAGTGGGTCTGGGTCATCCTTTCTGTGAACCGAGGCTCTGTTGTTACTGAATCTGTTTTTCCCTGCAGCTGCCATGTTGCCAGGGGACAGCAGATGTTAGATAAACATTTGTTTGAATTAAACTTAATTAGCTACACTTTCCAAATCTTATTTTTAAATGGCATATTCTGGGAAGTGATCCTGAAGAAGTTTGGCTTCAAAGGATGAAAGAACTTAGTAAAACCTGAAATTCACCAGTCATATTTGCAGTTTGAGCGCTTGTGTAATAACAACTTGAAGTGGCATGTGGTTCCCTCCAGCACTCTGCTGCGTTTTTGGAAGAATGGTTGACTGCTTTGGAAATGCTGCTTTATGACCTCAGGGGGCATAGTTCTGCCATGTTGCTTTTAACCAGCGATGTCTCCAAGGTGCTGGGTGCCCTTACACTTATGGCTTTTCCTGAACAGTACATCTGACATTCACCTCAACATAGATCACCACATTGTTTGACATTCTTTACTGGAACACGATGTGTCATACTTTCAAATATTAGAATTAGACATGGCACTGCAAATGTTTAAGAGATGCAAAACAACATGAAAAACATCCCCAACAATCATAAAATATTATAGAAAAAAGTTGTATACAAGGTGTTATTAAAGTATATGGTGAATGCTTAAATTAAGAAAATTATTACAATGAAAAACACATTGGATTAATTTTCCTGAAAATATTCTCCCTTGCTTCAAACACACTTATCCCATCATTCTTGACACTTTCTGAAGTAGTTCCGAAAGTCCTCTTTCATGAGTGTCTCTGGTTGTACTATCCTAGCTGCCCTGGTGTCCCAAATTGATTCAAGACATTTACCCTTCATTATCATTTTGACTTTGGGGAAAAGGTAGAAGTTGCAGTGCACCAGATCTGGTGAATAAGGTGGATGAGGACACACTGTAATGTTTCTATGAGGCTGCTTGTCTCTTGGATAGTACTCAGCAGCAATATTCACTGTATTTTTGATAATACCTTGACAAGACACTCACAAAAGAGGACTTTTAGAAGAGCTTCAGAAAGTAACAATGATGGGATAGTGTGTTCAAAGCGAGAGGGGGATTGATGGCAACATATCCTTTAGTGTAGTAATTTTCTAAAAATATAAACATTTACCATGTATTTGGATCACCTCTTGCACACTGGTTGAGAACTGGTAACTAATTAATGCAGTGAAAGATCTAAAGCTAACATGAGTAAGCATTTTCATACTAAAATGTAAAATGAGTGAATTTTTCAAATGTATTTGGACTAGCTTAAAAACACACACTTGGATTTTTTCTTAAATATTTTTGTACAATTTAATATTTATCCTCCCCAATAGAATATTATTAAAAGAACAGTATAACTCAGGTAAGTTTTCACAATAAAGTATTGGCCAATTAATTCAAGACCTAAAACTGAGGAATTTATAAATGAATTTATATCTTTTAAATATGTTTAATACATTTATCTAATAAACTATTCTATAGTTTCCTTTTTTGGTAGTGTGTTTTTTTTCCCCCCAAACAGAATACTTACTTCCTTTTTGTAGTGTTTTTTGTTTTGGTGACTTCATTTTTATTATACAGTAATCCATAATTACCATAGTAAATTAGTAAATACAACTAAATCAGGCTATCTGAACTTTGGTACCATTGACATTCAGGCTGAGCATTCTTTGTTTTTTCTAACCTGTGTACGGCAGGATGTTTATCTGTCTCTTGCACTGTAGGATGTTTACCATCAGGATGTTTACCAGCGTCCCTGTACTGTGTACTGAAGGACATTTACCATATCCTTGGCTTCTACCCACTAGACATGAAGACCAGCCCTATGGTTGTGGCAAATAAAAATATCTCTAGACATTGGTAAATGTCCCTAGTAACATTTCTCTCAGTTAAGAAGTACTAAATTAAATGAAAAGAAAAAAAAATTACCTATTTTTCTGTCAAATTTACTTTCAGTTTTTATCTTTATGATCAAATTCGTGTGTACACATTGGTAAAATTTTTAAATGACTGTATATATTGTTTTGTTACTGCTCTTTTTTTTTTTTTTTTTGTGGGTACTGGGGGTTGAACTCAGGACCTCGTGCACCAGCAGGCGCCCGTGCCACTGAGCGATATCACTGGCCCTTTTTTCATATGTGAGTACCAGGAGATGAACTCAGGACCTCACGCTTGCCCGGCAGGCGCTAATGCCGCTGAGCCATCTCACCAGCCTTGTTACTGCTCTTTTGAAGTCTACATTATGAACACCTTTTTACAAATAAGCACGTGTCTACTTTTTAACAAATGTATATCCTGTGGTTTGTGTAGAAAATAAATTATTTACTCAATTTACTATAACAAGATATAGAAATTGTTCTTAATTTTTCCTTCTCTGAGACAATAATGGCATAGATCATTTGGTCTGATATTCTTAAGAAACATTTTCTTGGGCCGGTGAGATAGCTCAGTGACATAAGCGCCTGACCGAAAAGCGTGAGGTCCAGAGTTCGACTCCCGGAACCCACTTACGACAAAAGGGCCGGTGATATCGCTCAGCGGCACGGGCGCCTGCTGGTGCGCGAGGTCCTGAGGTCGACCCCCCGGTACCCACAAAAAAAAAAAAAAAAAAATTTTTTTTTCTTTCCCTAAGAATTCTGCCGATCATTTCACTGTCTTGTGTTATTAGAAGTGGCTTAAGAAAAGTCTAAGTCCAGGGTGACTGCTTCTTTGTGTTTCTCATTTGCATGCTCAGAGTTCTTTAAGGTGGACCTCTATCCTTAAAATAAAAACGTATTGATACTTCTGGGAATATGGTGTGCCTTTCCCATTTTTAGGTAAAATTCTACATTCATTTCAATAAAAATTTATTTTATTATAGTCTTCAAAGTAACTTTCCGTATCAGCTGATTTTCCTACTTCAAAAACACCAATTATTATTTTTATGTTAGATCACCCTTGTGCTACATATTATTTTCTCATCCCTCCAATTTCTTCATTTCCCCTTCTGAATTCACTGTGACTCATACAATTTTCTCACTTTATATCAACGTTTCAGGTATTTTTTTGGTGTCTTTAATAAAAACTCATAATCCATATTTACTCTTGTAAATTAGTAAATTCAGTTAAACTAGGGTTTCTCAATCTTGACACCATTGATGTTTTAGGTTAGAAAATTCTTCACTGGTGGTAGGGGACATCCTGTGCATTGCAGTATATTTAGGATTTATTATTTTTTTGTGTGTGATTTATTTATTAGGTTTTCAGTATCTTCTTTTCCTGGTCTTCAATTGGCTTCTTTGGCTACCTTTTCTTCTGTTTTTTCAGTCCTTAATTATTTTCTTACTTAATTGAATTTTCTCAGGATCCATATCATGAAGCTACTGTGAAGATGCTTAACTGTTTTTTGAATTATATGTTTATCCAAAAGAGATTATTGTCTGTACGGTGTTTTTACTTCTCTGTTTATATCTAGCCTCCCTTTATGTGGAGCACAGACTTCATGCTGTTTCCTTTTTCTCACTCATAATGAACAGAGGCACTCTGTTCACATTTTCTTTGTTCTGACAAGGTGTGTACAAACTTTCTCTGATTCCGAGATTGTCATCTACCTCTGAGTGTGAGCATGTAAGTCCTACCCCTTCTCCTGGGGCGCCATCGTGGAAATGTTAAGTAAAGCATCTAGCTCTCACCCTCTTTGCTCCTTTGGCTTTTGGGAGATCATGATCTTGGATGCTGGGAAGGCAATGAATTAACAAGCCATTTGGATCAGCTCCTTAGAAAATGGCACCAGCTTTAAGCATTCTGCAGGTGTGAGAGACGTCATTCACACTGTAGTTCATACAACCTGCCCAATTCATACTGTGTTCTTTCAACCTTTATATTTTGCTTCCCAAAGTGTGGAATACACTAAACAGGTGATACATTAAAGACCTCAGCTTGCTCTATGTCTTTGTCTACAACATACTTTTGAATCATCATGCCTATAAACGGCGTAAGTATTGTGAATTTGAGTCCCTACAGGTATAAGACAAAGAGCAGTGGCTTTGGACTCCGAAGAGCGAGTTTCAACCCTGACCAGCCACATACTAGTCCTGTGTTATTGGTTATGTTACTGAACTTCCCTGGGATACAACATTCTCACTTGTAAAACAGAGCAGCTAAGAGGATTAATTAAGGTAACACAGGTAAGGTTCCTTAATCAATGCGAGCTCCTCTGAAGTGAAAGTAACACATCCCATTAGATTTAGACTATAAGGCCACATTGTCCAGTATAGTAACCACCAGCCACATGTGGCTATTAATTAATTTAAACAGACCTTAAAATTCAGTTCCTAGTACTCAACAGTCACATGTGGTTAATGATACTGGACAGCGCTGATATTTACCAGTGCTATCACAGGATATTCTCTTGAATAACAGATGAAATGGCAAACTTATGTCAGAATCAGAAGTCCAGATGTCTAAATTTTTGCTATGTCTAAATTTAACTATGAAACTTTGGTTGAGCAACTTTATCCCACTATGTCATAATTTCCTCACTAGTTAACTGGAATGGCTTTGCAGTAATGTTGTGGGCATTCATGGGCCACCCCCCCCCAAAGTCACGTTTTTTCTTGCTTTCTCTTTATCTTCCCAGGACCCCGAAATACAAATACATAGCAGTCACTAGCAAGAATCACTTTGAGGATGACTTGATTGATATAGCCCTCTGGAAACTTAATATTCATATCCAGGACTTGACACTATTCCAATACCCCTGTATGTAGTTAAGAACAGCATATGTTCAAAAGCACAACAAGCAGACAGTTCCTGTGATGGAAAGATACAAATTTACATAGCTGGATAGGTTTTCATTGGCAAGTGGCCCTGTGGAGACTCCTAAGTTCTCATGCAGCTTAAAACAGAAAGATCAAAAGTCATATTTCTTTTTTTTTTTTTTTTTTTTCCATTTCTCTTTCACTTTAATACCTACATTTGCCTTTCCTAGACCTGAAACAATCTGTTGCTGTCATTTGGGGGAATGGTGTATTTTTAAAAAATTTATCTAGATGAAGGGTGGGTGATCCTTTTCTGTAAAGGGCCAAAAGGACAACATTTCAGGGCCATAAGGTTTTTATCATGAATACTTGGCTCTGCTGCTGTAGCATAAACTTGGCCACTGACATGATTTCCATAAATGGTGTTGCTGTGTTCCAGTTAAGTTTAATTTTTTTTTTTTCTTTTTGTGGGTACTGGGGGTCGACCTCAGGACCTCGCACGCCAAAAGGTGCCTGTGCCGCTGAGCGATATCACCGGCTCTTTTGTCGTATGTGGGTTCCGGGAGTCAAACTCAGGACCTCGCGCTTGCCAGGCAGGCGCTTATGCCGCTGAGCCATCTCACTGGCTCCAGTTAAGTTTAATTTACTAAAACAGACCATCATGCCTTTGTTTGCCACCTTCATATCTGGAAGTTTATATAAAGACATAGCCTTCCCCTTTTATGTGCTATTATATGTTTTTTCACTTATTTTACTTTTGAACACATATTGTATCTCACAAAGTATTACATTATAGTTTTAAATGTTTACTTTAGAAGTGTCAAAAATATTTTTTATTTTATTAAGCCTTTCAATTTTAAAAACAAATACAATTTTTCGGGATGATTTTCTTTCTCAGAGAGCAAACTGAGAAATGGACATAGATACAAATTGTAAAATAACTAATTAAAAATGATTTACAGATCTAATTAGGTTATTTAAAAAGCTTCTTGGCTATTTTACTAATCCAAGAATTGAACTGCAACCTAGGTGGAAAACCATAACAGAACTAGGTGCCTCCATGTCATTATTTCTCACATGGACATTAAGGTTCAAGACATACTTAGGTAACCGAGGAGCATGTGCACACTCAGACATGAGGGAAAAAAGGACCCCAAAGAACTAATGAGAATGCAGTGAATAGAACCATAGGACTTTAGAGTGGCAAGCAACTTTAGCTGATGATTGTGGTTGACATCTCTCTTTTTTTCTTCAGAGTATATGCCATTTATTCATGTTGGGGCTGCAGTTTTCCTTAGCCCTACCTCTTCCTTGCTCTCAGTCTCAGTAGTTAAGGTGGCCTCCAATCCAGGCAACCAAGTGGAGGTTAACCCGGGCTGCATCTAGCAGAACACTGTAGCTTCCTTTTCAGAACTGGTCCAGGCATAGGTTCCTAGCCCAAAACTGGCCATAAGAGCCATCCATACTGAATTCTGGGATGTTTCTTAGAATTACCGAGAGAGAGAAGCTTCCTTCCTTCCATCCTCACATTCTCTTTCATTTACTCGTTTCTACTCTCCCTGCCCTTCCCTCTCCTGTGGATGCTAAGCTTGAGGATATGTGCCTGGGATGGCCCACAGCCACTGCACCTCCTTGTAGAAGTAGTCTACCTGAGTACAGAGACCAGATGCTAATGGGTTTGTCTCTGAATCCAGCCTTACCTGTAACCACAAACCTCTCTGTCTTTTATAATCTCAAGAGTAAAATAGATCTCCCCCTTTTTCAAAGTTTAAGTTGGGCTTTTGTCACAACCAAAAGTGTGGACAAATACTCTAATTAAACAACTTAAAGAAATAAACATTGGTAACTGGTAGGGTCAGGACTAAATCTCGAAATCCGATATTTATTCTGTGAGACTGTGTCAGTCTGTGGTAGACTAGCAAGTCAGTTAAACTCTGAGTACAAAGCCGTTCAGGTAGAATGGACACTTGAGTTTCATGCTTAGACTACACAGTATCCATCGATATAGCAGGATCCATTTGCATGTGCACACATGACCCACTAATCCACTCTACAAATACCAATAGAACACGTACTGTGCACAGAATCAAGGATACCATCTGAGCAACATAAATACACAAAGTTGAAGCTTCTAAGAAAAAATTTTAAAAATGTAATTTTGACAAATTACTTTTTTTGAAAAATAAAAGCTATCTACCTGTTATGAACTCTTTTACAAAATAATTACATGAATGACTTAATTCCTTTATCCCCTCCTCCAACCTGGTTGATTAGAAACATCAATATTTATAGGAGATTCAAACACAGGCCATTTGCAAAGAGCAAAAATTCAAATATGTTGATTGTTAGAAAATCAACTAAATGCATGTTTATTTCTTTTCACCATACTAACTAGTTATTAAGCTACCAGAAAACAAAACACTTTAAAACACATTATTTATTTCATTCATTGCATAGTCTTTAAGAAAGGGTATTAGGCTGATCTAGCCAATGGTTTATTTCTCCAGGGAAATATGAACTTTTGTGCATTGGAAGGAAATCGTTCATGGCGGCAAGTGAGCCTCTAAACGGAGACAGTGAGGACCAGTGTGTCACCTTAGGATAGTGCAGACAGCACACTTTCACCTGCCAGACATCTGACACGGTTTCCTGGGCATCTGCTTTGTACATAAGTTTTACTGTTTCAATGAATCATCTTCTACCGCAGAAATGCTTATCTTATAAAGGTGAGTGGAAGTGGGAAAATCCTTGGACAGCTATGCCTTCAGGCATGAAGGCTAGTATTTTATTTAAAAAAAAAATGGTCTGAGGAATAAAATTGACTGAAATGAGAAACACACATGTATCTTAGTGCTTACAAAACATAGGATTTTATTAAATTTGCATAAAGATAAAAATTTTACCAAAATTTAAATAGAAACCTAATTTAAAAAATTTCCACAAACACGGACATTATGGAAAAAGGCTGCATTTGCTTCAAAACTACATTTTCCCTTTTTTCTACTGCAAGATGGTAGATCCTGTAGGTGACGGTGAGGAAGGAGAGAGGATGTTCTCGACACAATTCCATCTTCAGAGTTAGCTCATTTTGAAATGACTTAATAACCGAGATGTCCGTAAGAATCAGCATTCATCAGTACTGAAATTAAAATGAAACCCTCTACTACAAAATCACAAATAAGGCTGCTGGCTGTACTTTTAGTAGGAAGTAAACAATATTCAATATTAAGGCAAATGGTAAAATATGTGTATGGCATATTAATGTAGAACTTCCACTGTAAAATATGTTTTAGAATATTCTTAAATTTTTCTAAAGATGTGTTGGAATCAGAAACTTATAAAAACTGCTACAGTGAGTAATAACTATTTGCTTGAATGTCTTAGCTCTGCCCTTTTGATAGCTAATGTGTTAAATGGAATCCTATTTGAGGTTTTTATGGCTTGTGGTTTTTTTACTATAGGGTGAATATTCACCAACATTCTTCTCAATGAACCAAGGCTTGCCTTAATTAAATTTCTGTATATATGCACATTATTGGGCCAGAGACTGCTCCCCAAAGTTGGCAAAAGCTTGCAAATAGAGGACATTATTTGCATAGTGACATATAAGTAAAATCAGACTAGGCTGTCTAGATAATTTATCTAAGAAGATACAGATCTAAGATTTTGCACACAGTGATTCTTCTTCATGTCCTCCCCCATTTTCTCCCAGTGAGAGAACCGTTTATTTATCTATCTTTTTTCTTCTTCTTCACATTGAGGGAGCCATTGGGAAAACAGCCCCAGGACCAGGCAGAAGACATCACTTCTTTCCCACACTGGCCACAGCCTTCTTGGCCGCGTCCTCCAGGTCCATGGCCGCGGTGATGGGGAGCCCACTGTTTCTGAGTATGTTCTGAGCCTCCTGGACATTGGTTCCTGGAAGGGGGAATGACGGACAGTCACTGGATGAAACTGCAGCTGGTGCTCTGTCAAGTTTCCTAGGACCTGGAATGGCAGATGCCTGGGTCTTACCTGACACCATCGCAACTTAATTACTATACGGTTTCAGCTGTTTATGATCTAGATGTAGCCTTCTACACATACTTCGATGACAAATTCATTTTTTCTCTTTTTTCACTTCAATTATCTAGTGTATAAAGAAACTGCCTGTATTTCTTTGGTACTTAAAACATGAAGATGAGCTTCCTTTAAGATTACAGTATATACAAAGAAAGATTGTTCCATGAGTTGGAATGAAAAAGTCTCAACTGGCCTTATCCCAGAGTTCTGAGAGTATGGAAAGAAAAAATCTTTTGGGAAAAATGAGAATGACAGATCCATTTGAATGTGGGCACAGGCGTGATGTGGAATACTGGGGTAGTGCCTGGGAACGTGTGGGCTAACCTACCTATAGCTTTTCACCGGGAGATGAGTTAAACCCAAGTTCTAATCAACATCATTAACAGGAAAGATTACATGATAACATCTGTTCAAGTTGCGACCCAACTAGAAAAGATGAAATAAGGGACGTGCATGAGGGAAATGAATGTTTTTTACTGATAGAAGCTGAAATATCTGCTAATAATCCAGTCAAGTGGGCTTAATGTGGTTGTAGCCCAACCCACAAATCACCTGTCTTGAAGACCTTTTGGAAGGCAGGGGTCCAAGTTGTGATCTGATCTGATCTGATGTGAAATTCTGAGAATCTGCTCTGTGCTCACCAATTCCCTGTATCGGAGACCCTGGCAATACCCGATGTGTTCTTTTCTCCTTCTTCCTCACTCTCTAGAAAGCGCGAAGGCACTGAACACGAGCAGAGAAGTGTCTGTTGACAGCTCTTGGCTGTTCCTGGTGGACGTGCAATATTTGCTGGCCAGGCCACCTTATCCGAAGGAGTCCCCCAGGGACTGCCTTTCTAATCTGTACACTTCTTCCCTGTTCTTTCAGAGTGAACAACTCCTTAGGACCAATGAGACAGAACTGTCTCAGCTAAATCATTTCCTGTGCATTTAGCCAGTTAGCAAGACTTACTTATAAACAAAGATGTTGAAATACAGGCACTGGAGAAGCTGTTTTAGCAGAGTGTAAAGGAAGATGGGCATTAGGCCAGCTTGATTGCACACAAAGACCAAGGCCAGTGAAGCTGTGGTGGCTCGGCTGAAAAGGCAAGGCAGCATGGGCTCTCCTGGGACCAGGAATCCACTGAGCAGCTGTGAAGGAGGCACTTGGCACTGCGTTTTGGGCTGAGGCTTCCTTACAGCTGGTTTACACAGGCACCTGACAAAAGGCCCCTCTGGAAGCAACAACCCAAGAGGTGGGGATGTTGCTAAATCCTAAAATCCTCACCCTCTGCAGTGTATTTGTTTTGCATAGTTTTAGATAAATTAATTTTTTTTGAGCCTAAACTTCTTTATTTCAATACATACACGCATCATCTTCCTCAGAACTCACACCCATTAAGTGCTTATGCATGCCAGGCATAGTGCCAAGTAGCTTATGTGTAGCATATGAATCTCTACAATAACTATGAGCAGGTCCTATAACCTCTCTTTTATAAATGAGGCAAGTGAGGCCCAGAGAAGTGAAATAACTCTCCTGTGGTCACAAAGGTGGCAAGTGGCAGAGGTGGGACTTGAACTGTTCTCCCTGAAGAGTGTGCTAGTTCACTTTCCTATTTGTAAAGTGAAGACAGCACAGCTGATACCATACTTCGTAATGATTAGCAAATGAAAGGATATCTGTGAAAGCACTTTGTCAATGGCAAAAGCCCCTGCCTGTCATTTCAGCACTGGTATGCACTACATTTAACATGTTCCTGTTAAAGGTGGTAGGCAGCTTCTAAAATAAGTGGATCTCAACTGATCAACTGAGTGACCCCACCTCCTGCCCTTGTATAATCTTATCCCTTGAATGTGGCTGGGACCCACTGCCTGGGTTCTGGGGAGTGGGAAGACGGCAAAAGTGACGGAAAGTCACTTCTGAGACCAGGTTACAAAAGCCTGTGGCTCTGTCTTGCTCCCTTTGTTTCTTCTTTTGTTCACTCTGCTGATGCCAATAACCATGCTGTGAGTTGCCCTCTGGAGAAGCCCATTGGTAAGGATCTGAGGGCAGCCTCTGGCCAAGGGCCAACAAGGAGTGAGGGCCACCAGTCTAGTGGCCCTGAGGAACTGCACCCTGGAGATGAATTCTTCCTTAGCCAGGCCCACAGATGTCCTCAGCCCTGCTGACACCTGGATGTGGCCTTGTGAGAGGCCCTGAGTGGGAGGACCTGGCTATACCACACTCCATTCCCAGCTATAGACACTGTGGGATAAGTATTCCTTTTGTAATGCTGTGGATTTTTTTGTGGGGGGAAAGGGGGTCTTTTTTGTTTTCTTTTCGTGGAGTTGGGGCTTGAACCCAGGGCTTTGTACATGCTAGGCAAGTGCTCTACCACTGAGTTACATTCCAGGCCCTGAGTTTTGATGTAATTCATTATACACATGGATAGATAACTAAAATAGATGTAAAGGCTTATTATTTCATTAATACAACCTCAGTATGGATTTTGATTCATTTGGTAAGGTTTTAGCCAGTGTCCTAGAGGCTGAAAAGCAGGACAGGGGACTGGATGGTGGCAGGTATTAGATATGAGGCTAAGGAATTTAGACATTAATCTGTAGGCTGGCTCTCATGGAGCAATGACGGAGTATGAAGCCACAGCACCAGACTAACATAGAAGTGCATCGCTCTTTGAAGCAGAAGGTAAATGAAAGTTAAATGTGTAAATTTCTACCTCCTCAACAGAGACATGACCAGACATCTAAGTTAAAATAGCAGAGGCTCTTCTCCGTTTCTCCTTGGCGCACCCTCCGATCTCAACACACAGCAGTTGGAGTGCTGTTCCTGGGTTTGGCCCCATCTCACCTCCTACTCCTCCTGGGTTTAGTCTTATCCGGCTTCCCGCCCACTCTGAGAATGGGTCAGTCAGCTTTGCCTAACTTCTCGTCCATGTGCATGGGTGAACAAGCTCTGCATCCCTTTTTTCCCCCACATTTCTTTAATTGCTGCATATTGGTTATACAAATTAATGGTTTTTATTTTGGCAGCTTTGTACATGCACATAACATACTTTAATCCCCCTCCCCCATTAAACCCCTAGCCCTACTCTCTTCCCTAGTTTCACATGTTTTTGGAAGAGGGGGCATAAGGGTGGGTAAAAGAGGACATAAAAATGATCAAAATACATTATACACTTGTTTTTGAAGTAACTTAAGATGATTGCTATTCTGTCTCTAAGTAATCCAGTTCCTTAGTTAACAGCTTATTCAGCATCTGACTTAACATCAGTATTCCCAAGGGGGTAGGGCAGGACTGATTCATCTAGTTGAGCTGGGCCTGGTGGGGTCCCTAACCCCTGCTGCTGCCCTTGCTTGAGGCTGATACTCACACATTCATGAGCACTTGGATATTACATGCCTTCCTTTGTACCACCTTCCAAATGCCCAATTAAAATGGGCATTTGGAAGGCCATTTTGGAAGCAATATAATACCCTGCTTATTTAAAAGCAGGGGCTTGCTAAATAAGCTTCCAGAGCACTCTGCACTTCCAAATCTAGAACACAGATTATGCTCTACTGCATGGCTTAGTGCCATGTCCCTCCTCCCCACTGAAAAGACGCACCCCTTTGGGAGACTTGCTCTGTGGGATGTCTTACCACACCTGTTGCATTCTCTGTATATGCTGACAGACTAACTACCATACGAAGTGTGTCCAAGGAAGAGAGATGTGGGTATGCACCCTCTGATCCCCTTGCTGGCCCAACACTATCCCCACCAACAGCACTGACACAGAAACTGGAAATGCTGGAGCTGACCTGGGAATCGACTGTTCGGGGGGAACTCCAAGGGTTTGGGTCTTGGCCTTTGTCTCTAGAGGGCCCTGGAGCAGCTGGCTATGCACTGGTGCCCCACTGAGGACTCCAGCTGCTGCCACGCCTCCTGCCTTGCAGCTGCTTGCATCTCAGGCCTGAGAGGCCTTGCTCCAGGTAGGGCCAGTGGGCAGGTCAGGGGAAGAGGGGGCAGCAGGCAGCTTCCTAGGAAAACACATCCTTTCCCCCACAGCTGCTCCTTCAGTGCCGTGTCAAAATGCCTAATTGCTTCATCATTCCAGGATCCACTAAAATGCATTTTAATTATACTTGCTCTTACACTTTAATTACAGCCTTAATTATTAAGCATATTCTAGCATGTTCAGAATGAAGCAATATGTGAAGGGATTCTAAAACTCAAATATAAAGCACGGGAATAGGACTATGATGAGAAATAGATAATAGAGGTGAGATGGCCAGATAGAAATCTGTCACACAGGAGACAGAGAGGCAGAGAGACAGAGTGACAGGTACCCAGACAGAGAGGCTATAAAGAAGTGGGGTGGAGGGAAAGCGAGAAAGCAAGGTGGGAGAGATGCAAGAAAAGTAAGTGGCAGGAGAGTCAAAAAGAAAGAAAAAGACATAGGAGAGAGAGAGAGGAAAAGATATGAGGAAGATAGATCGGAACAAAAAACAAAGCAATGCCAGGCAGGAAAGGAAAGCTTGGGATCTGGAGAGACAAGAGAAGTGGAGAAAGAATGGAGGAGGAAAGGTGGAGAGAGAAGGGGAGGAAGAAACAAAGGAAGAGAAAGGAGAGGAGAGGAGCGCAAGAAGAAAGAATGGGGAAAGAAGAGAAAGGAGGGGAGTTGGATGAGAGAAGGGGGAGGGTAAGGAAGGGGGCCCACCCAGAAATAGGAGAGAGTCCTGGGGAATAACCCAGAGCTACGGACACGAACACAAAGAGACAGGCCTCGGCCACAAGTCAGAAAAAACGGTGAGCTCGTGAAGTGGCCTCTGGCCCAGCTGTTCCCTTGACCCTGTCACCCTTTCTTCTGCGCATCCTACCTGGCTGCTTCTTGGATGGGATGGCTCTGCCCATAGCTCGGCTGTGCTGAGCACTGACCCTGCCCTGCCATTAACTACCCTCTCTTCCCCTTCCTGTTGAGGGGGCAGCTGGAAGGGGGAGGGGGATGCACAGAAAAGAAGAGGTAGGAACAAAAACATCAGCCACTAAAACACATCATTGGAAAGGAAAAGAAGAACAGAAGAAAGTCTTCGACAAATGCTTGCTAGCTGCTGGATTTCTTTCATTATTATCTAAGTGTTCGCGGTTAGTTTCTTCTTGACTCACCCAGTGGCTGACATCTATTCCCCATCTCTTTCTCTGATTTTATTTCAGAATAGAAACCATCATAACTGCTTTAAGCTCTGACACAGAATTGTGTCCCAAAGAGAGTGTTTATGCCTGCGCACACAATGACAAAAGAAATCGATTTCTTTCCTACATTTAAATGGTGCCACTGACATGCTCTAATATTTATTAAGTGCTGCACTGCTTTTTAATGAGGCAGCGGGACAACACTTTTAATAACCACCTGTACAGATAACTGATCCGCTCACGCTGCTCCAGCTTCTGGCGCTTCTTAATGCTTGCTGACAGCCACTTGGCTAAATGGTTATCTACCTACTGCAGGCCTTGAAAATGGTGAGACAGACAGAATCAAGGGGAATGAGTTTAAAATGGTATCTTGCTCTACTGCTAAAGAACATTATAAAAAAATAATGATTAAAAATCCAAAAATTTCTGGACCTCTTTTGACTGTTTTACAAGTGACTTTCTGCCACAGGGTGGAGTGAGAGAGCTATAACCAGACATACAAAGTTAATTCATCAAAATCTGTTCCTTGCTTTCATCATAGGTAAAAGAAGATAACTGAAGTGGACACAGATGACACGATTTTGGTCCCTCCCCCCTGTTAAACCAGCCTTTTATTACTGAGCAGTGAAAAAGAATTCTCTAGTCTGGAAGTACATAGAAATTATCATTTTAATCACAATTTAGCTTCTTTTGCGGTGGGGGTTGTTCGTTTCAATTGTTGTTGAGACACGGTCTTGCTAACTTGCCCAGGCTAGGCTTGAACTTTCAATCCTCCTGCCTCAGCCTCCCAGATTACAGGTGTGTGTCACCACGCCTGGCTCAGGGTATTTTTGTTGTTGTTGTTGTTAAGAAAAATGGTAAAGGGTCTGGTGAGATGGCTCAGTGGCGTAAGCGCCTGCCTGGCAAGCGCAAGGGCCCGAGTTTGACTCCCGGAACCTACATACAAAAAAAGGGGCCAGTGATATCGCTCAGCGGCACAAGTGCCTGCTGGTGCGGGAGGTCCTAAGGTCAACCCCCGGTACCCATAAAAAAAAAAAAAAAAAAAAAAGAAAAGAAAAGAAAAATGGTAAAATATGATAGTATTACTGAGTGCATATTAGGTCCAAAAACTATTTATCAGATGCATGACTAAAGTGTTCTCAAGTATCACAAAACTTACAGAGCAATCTTAAAGCTGACATCTAATTCTCACTTTACAAATGGCTGAAGCAGTAGGAGGTTTCTCAACTGTTCTCACACCCCTTAGCAAGTCAGAGGCTGGGCCAGGGCAAGAGTCCCATGTTTGTGTGATGATAAAAATCACAGACCGACCCTTTCACAGCTAAAAGGAACCTTAGGGATCGTTTAGGAAAAGTCTCTTGTTTCTCTATGGTATTAGGAAACTGAGGCTTAGAGATGGCAGAGAAATTATTCAGGTCAAACAACCAGCTAGCTTCACAGGCTTGGCACAGTTTAGTGTCCAAAATCAGGGCTGGCAAACTTTGTCTTTCAAACCAAATCTATCCTGGTGCCTGTATCTGTACCCTTTCTGAGCTATGAATAGTTTTTACATTTTTAAGTAGCTAGGAAAAAATCAGAACAATATTTTATGATATATGAAAATTACATGAAATTCAAATTTTGGTGTCCATAAATAAAGTTTTCATGGAGCAGAGCCAAACTGATGCGTTTACAGATTGTCGATGCCTGTCTGTGTTCTCCAGTGGCAGAGCTCAGAGCTGTGACAGACGGTATGGTTCATTACACCGAAAATATTTCAACCCTGTTCTAAGTAAGTAAGTGAATTTTCTTCCCCCCTAGGAGATGGGAGGTCAGTGGAAACAAGCCAAATTCAATAAAGCTACAGATTCCTCCCCAAATATTCTCTGTCCCTGTGCCCTTGCTCCCCTTTGCTTGTTCTCCTTTTAAGTGACAATCGGACACAGGAGGTCCATTTTCTTCATGACATGTAAATTTAGATAACTTATCACATCTCTGTTGTCTTGTTGCTGTTAGAAATGGAATAATTCTGTGAGAGTTGGAGGCAACACTCCTGCTGCATGAGCAGCCTGCCCCTGCTTGAGACGACGTGCACCTAATATCTAGTGTTTTGCTCAGCAGCCAATGAAGGCCATGCACATGGTCTTGGGTGAGTTACTAACTTGAGCTCAGAGGATAAGAATTACTAACAATTATGCAGCCTGAGACTGTTCTATTTAAAAACTCAACTGCTCCTTACAATGACCCTATGAAGTTGCTATATACAATATTTATTCCCATTTTATGAGAAAGGAAGCTGAGATTTTTAAATTTGGCTGTGTTCTAGAGTGTCTGAATGACCCGGAAAAGTTCTGTGGTTTTGAGACTTAAGATTTTCCCTTAGATAGTAAGTGCTTTAGTCACTTCCTTGTTGCTGGGACAAAATACCCAACACTCACAAGTTAAAGGAAGAAAGGTTTATTTTAGCTCACGGTGTGTAGAAGTTTCTGTCCATAGCCAGCTGGCTCCAAGGCAGGGAGGCATGGCAGAGGGGCGTGGCAAAGGACAAACAATCTAAGGCAGGGCAGGCAGGAAGCAGTGAAATAGTAGCCTCCCTTTCCTTCTTATTCCCTGCAGGCTACAAGCCTTTTGGTTGGTGCCACTCACACCCATGGTGGGCCTTCCCAGTTTCCGCACCCAGAACTGATTTAGTTATCACACACCATTAATCCATCTTTATACACTCTAGATCCAGCCACATCCAAAAAGGTAGACATACAGATACAAGCCACAACAATGAGTATCTTATCTAAGTGCCTGTATCCCTCAGCTGACATAAGATATCCCATATCCAGATGGAATTTCCATGGTAAGAAGGAATCAGCACCTGAGGTATAAATGTGACAGTTATTCATACAATCACAGCAGAAGTCACCAGCTTCAGTGGCAGGAAGCTTATGGCCTAGTTCTCTCTGGCATTTCAAAGAATGGTCTGTATGTGCTCATAAGCACTCAAGTGAGGTTCGGGATCAAGTATAATACAAGTTCTTTGAGAGTGTATGGCAGGTGTGTAAGCTTTTGCTTTCAACTATGTTGGCCCTTCAAAAAAAGCAGCATATATATGAATGTAAACCAAAGTTAAGGGAGTTGTAATATTAAACTACATTGGGAAGAACCCTCTGGCAAGGAAGAACACCTCACAGCTCTGCACCGACTCCCCATCACTGGCTGGGGCTAGGACAGAACTTTTAAAGAAGGAATGTTTAATATACCTTAAATCTGCAGACTTTCCTTCCATGCCTCCCCTAAATCTTCCTCATGGCTTTCAATCCATGAATATTCTAATTCATGGGTGATTTAAGGAATTTGCAAAGGTAATTTTGACCATGTGAGGCATCTGTCTGAAATGCTGACTTTGGAACTCCACTGCTATTTGGTATGGTTTAGGTATAGCTTAAGTGTGACTCCCAGAGGTTCATGTGCAGGAAGCCAGCCCCCCAGATCTGGTTAATAAAGGACACAAGGATGCACCATATGCTTTTATGAGCCCACCTTTCTGTTGCATGGCCCTCAGCAGCATTCACAGAATTGTTGATCATACTTTGTGAAGATACTCAATGAAAAAGGACCTCCAAAAAGTGACAAGAACAATGAGGTAAGTGTGTTCAAAGTGAGGGGGGTATTTTAAGGAGGATTAAGGGCAATGTTTGAGGGGGATTAATGGTATTGTCATTTACTGCAATACATTTTTAAAAAGTTTAAACAGTCACTATGTATTTTGATTATACCTTGTAAACAGAGCTAAATAAACTTCTTTTTGTGACAAAGTACCCAGCTTTCAGGTGCTTTGTTACAGCAGTACTAACTGGATAAATATACATTACTACATCGCTATGTGTGATTTTGCACTTACATGGGGGAAATGACTGAGTGGACCTCACTGCTAACATTTTCCTTGTGAAGAAGTTATATTTCAAGAGCTTAATAATGCCTGCCAAATTCTCACTTGACTCTCATGAGACATTTTAGAGCTGAGGACAGAGGGGTATGCAGGCACAGATAACATGGGACCTTCCAGAATTCTAGGTCTTGCTGCTGGCCTCGGCTCTACTCAAGGATCTGCACAATATAGGCCTTGGGACAGAGCTGTTCCATTGCCTGTTTTTATACAAAAATGTTTATTGTGACACAGCCATGCTCATCCATCTATGTACTGTCTATGTCCACTTCAGACCACAATAGAAGAGCTGAGTAATTGTAACAGGGTGTATATGCCCCCAGAGCCTAGCATTTGTCTCTTTACAGAAATAGTGCAGATCCTTGCTCTGTACAATCTGAATGTTTATCGCTGTGGCTGCAGGGCTGAATGGAGGGTAAGAAATGGCCTCATTTAGTGCTTTCACAACTGGCAGCCCCCACTCCACTTCCTACTCCTGATATACTGGACAGCCGTATTTTTAAGGGAAAAAACTTCCCCTATGGTTTCTTTGAATCAACAGTGACAGACATTTGGTGTAAGTGCCCCCAGTCTCTTTTCTGGCATTTATAATGGTCAACAATAATGATGAAAGTCATTTCTAAGGAGTTACGATATAGCCTCAGAATCCTTCTTGGCACAACACTTCAGGCAGCCACTGCCAACGAACTGCAGGTGGTGTGAGATGAAGCCTATTTGCCCACCCTTGTTCTGAAACAGTCTCACGGAGTCTTTCTGCTTCAGCGGCTCTGCATGCAGACAGCCTGGAGATGGCGCCCTGCAGGGGGCCCTCCCTGGAAGAGCCCTAACTAGCAGGTACCACTAGTGCCTGTAAAACAGTGCCTGTTTTGTTTTTTTGTTTTTTTGTTTGTTTTTTTGTTTTTGTACATGGAATCGAACTCACAACCTCATGCTTGCCAGGCAGGCACTGTGCCTCTGGGCTATATCCCCGGCCATACTCATAAGTGAAATAAACCAGATCTACATGTGTAAACATCGTATTGTATCATTAGTATGGGTATTTGAAAGAGTAAACAAGATCCAAAATGTACAACAGATATTGTGAATAGGGAAGAAACTGTTCAAAAGAAAAGAAAAACTGTGGGGAGAAAGGGGAAAGGAAGGAAGGGAAAAGGAAAAAAATATATGCAAACACAAGACAGTTATGATAGTTGTACAGCTAGTTTCTCTTGGTCAATTGAGGGGAAAGTTACATGCTAGTAATTTTCTGGACAATGTTTCATGCCTAAATCTTGTACTCTGAACAACTGCTGTGAATATAATAATACACAATGTGTTGATTATTGTTACTCTCCTACTAGCTTGTTTTGAAAATATTTTACTGTTATTTCTTACTTTTTTCTGTTTTTAAACAAAACAAAACAAAACAAAACAAAACAAAAACACTGCCAACTGGGCCTACCTGTGTATCTCCTTTCTGTTGGCAATGTGCTCTCTTTAGTGGCTGATCAAATATGACCTTCGAATGTCACATGATGAAACTGGCATGAAGAAATGAACTGACTGGTCATTCAGAAAATACCATAGAGTTCTGTTGCTATAAGATGCTATAAGGTAGGACTTGGGGATATAACCGACCTGGTATCTGCTATACTCTGAATCCCTCTTTATTAATATAGACAACCTTCTGTTGCTGCTCAGAGAAATAGGGCTAGATGTTTGTTTTCTTTCCTTTTTCTTTCTTTCTTTTATTTTTATTTTTTTAAATTAAAAAAAATTTTTTTTGATAGCACTGGGGATTGACCCCCAAGGCCTTTCACTGAGCTACATCCTCAACCTATTTATGTTATTTTATTTTATTTTGAGACAGGGTCTCATTAAGTTGTTAAATTGCCCAAGCTCAGCTTGAACTTTTGATTCTCCTGCCTCAGCCTCTAGAGTGCTGGGATTACAGATATGTGGCACTACACCAAGCCAGGTGTTTGTTCTTGAAAGGACAGCTAGATTGGGGCAGGCCCTGACCAAAGCAGATCCTGGGTCAGACAATGCCCTATGCTGTGCACAGGGGAGGTTCTTCCTGCCATGCAGAGGGATAGGCATTGATTAGCCTATCAGTCCTGGTTTCCTCCACACCCATCACTGGCTCTACCTGAGGGAGGTGGTGGAGGAGAGACATCTCCCGGAGTGTCTGAGTGGTGAGAACTAGCATGGAGGGCCCAATCCCTTTCTTTCAGGGCTGTGCTATACAAGGTCAACCACTGCTTCTCAGACTGACCTGAAGGTGGTACCTGTGACCAGACATGTAAAATTGCCTAAATCTGGGGTGAGAGGAAAGCAGTTGCCTGGTGGACACAGCAAGGTACACCCTTCAACATCCTTTCGTCAATAATGAAGATGATGCTTTGATCTCTTTAGTCTTTTGTTTTATTTCTTATCATGATCAGGACTCAGATGGGGAACAATCTGTTAGACCCCCTCAAAAGTCCTTACAGCAGAGACCAGTTGAATGGGCTAGGGACAATGGTGCCTTTTAGGTAAGCTAATGAGACTGAATACCTGTGGGATCTGGACAGTGGGGCCAGGTTAGCCTTAGAAAGAAGTCATAGGGGTCCAGGCACCAAGAAAGAGCGTGAAGGAGGGAGAGTCCTTCAACACTGAGGGAGACCTAGAGTGAACAGTTTTATTTAGTATGATGGTGGTCAGAGAATCCCAGCTCACTACATGACATCTACCCCTAGCGCCCCACTAAACAAAACCACTGTGTAAGCCCATAATTATGTTAACTACTTAAGGTGCATTAAAAGGTTTTTTTCTTGCATAGGCAGCAGATATCCAACATGGAAATATCAGTTACATCACCTACCTAAGGGTGAAACAAAAATTTCAAGTGCCTAATATAGTAGATTGATCACCTTGCAAATTCAATGTTAGATCTAAAAAAAGCTGTCATCACACTAATACTTTAGGTTAGGTACTGTCAGGCTTAGTCTACAGACTAAGTGTGTTATCAACTGAGATGATGAGGAGGCTTTGAGGGGGTATGGTGGGGCACAGTGGGCTCCCTTTATATTTCCTGTAGTTTGAGCTGGTGAAGGTGAAGTAAACACCAGGAAAAGGGAGGAACGCAAGTCCCAGGGGGAAGAAGAGAGAACTGTAGCAATTAAAGAGAGGAGAGGTGTGGGGAACGTCTGAGCTGTGGCTGAGCCAGAGGCGAGCCATATACACAAGTTGGGACTAAAACAAAGCCAGACCACCAGGTGTCTGGCCTTGGTGTTCCTCCTGTTAACTACAACATCAGATAGCTCTAAAAAAGTTTCACTTTTAGTGTTCTCAACAAAACACTCAGACCTTACACTTTTGACTCTGCCGCGTGCTTCTCCTCTTTTACTATATATAAATAAAGACACAGAATGGAAGAAAAAGAAGAATGAGAATTAAATGCACAGAGGGTAAGAGCAGAGCCCCCTCCTGGAGTCACTTCTCCACCCACAGCAGCAGCAGAGGCAAAGAGCAGAGAAAATCAGCACCAGGTCAGGCTGGGGGTGGAGTTGGGGAGCAGCTTAGCTCCCTGAGCAAGAGGACAGGGCTTGAGAAAGGAAGGGAAGAGGAAAACTCACCTGGGGACAAAGTACACTGCAGAAATAAGCAGCCAAGAGAATGTGGGAATATGGAAAAGTGCAAAGAGGCTTGTGTGATTGTCAGACACGGGGCAGGACCATAGCTCTGCTGGGCATCTGCTCTCATTGTGCCCTGGGCTACCCCACTGCTCCCCAAACAGCCCTACCCTCCCTTTACTCTGGGTGTTGGCAGCAAGCCTAGGGCTCCAGCATTCCATTTTCTAACATGAAAACTTTTTGAGGCTAGTTAGCCTCAGAAGGGCTCTCATTTTGATGGGACACAAAGGCAGTAATCTGCTCTTGTCTCTGGTGTTACACTCTGGCACGACTGGGCTCTTACAGAGGGGACAGTCACCAAGAGAATGGACATGGTAAGAGCCCTGTAGCTGTTTCTTGCCCTTGTAATAGTCACAGGTTTCTTGCTCCCTTTTAGCAGATCAAAGCACAGTACAGTAATTTCCCTGTGCCATGCTAAGAGGGAAACTTGATTTGCACTCCTCTGGTGATAGCTCCCCTGGTGAGCATTTCAGGGAGCAAGGTAAAGAGGTATTCACCCAGAGGAGAAGCTGATCTCCTATCAAGGAAATAAAAAAGCCAGAAAGTCTTGGAAACAACACAGACATTTTAAGGGTAACAACAAAGAGGGCTGGATTCCTGTTTTTAAAGATATTTGGCAACAGAGAATCTGTCTTTACATTGCTCAAACAAACCTTCTGGTATTGGATGGAAAAATCAAGTTGAGAAGGTCTAAGAGAACCAGGATCCAAACTATAAATTATCCAGGCTTATAATTATTTTTTATATGCTCCATTTGGACATCTGAGATGGAAGAGTTTGCTGCAGGTTTAAATTGGCCAATAATAAGGAAAAATAAATATGGAAAAAATTGTCTGCAGATGTTGGTGGATTCTGATAGATAAAATTATAAAAGACATCTATACAAAATCAAAGCTTGGGCTAAAACACATTTGTTACCAAATATACAAAGCTATAAATATTTGTGTATTACTCAACAGTATTAGATTGGCCTGAACTAATCACCCAGATAATTTTTATGTCATTTTGTATATATTTCAAAAAGAGAAAAAAATAATTCATTTCAGATAATTTGTTCTTAATTCATGCTACAACCACCTACATAGGCTGAATTTCTCCCAAATATGTGGTTGTTCAATTCACCCAGACGTCTTTTACATAAAAATAATCCTGTGTCTCAGCTGGTGAGGCCCATTCTGATAAGGCAAGTAAATACATGTAATTATAAACTTACCATTTTCAAAGAGGAGAGTAATCCCTTCCTTATCCACTGGTAAAAGAGCTTGTAGTTATTATACAGTCGAGAACAAAGACTTTGTCCACAAAATCCTACCACACCAAGACTGATTTGACTGACTAACCATTTTCTCATCAGGTCATTTCTAACATGTGGTGTGTGGGCCACAGAGTCTTTAAAACAATGGCAAGTGGGTGAGACTGGCAAGGATCCTGCATTCTCCAAACAATCACAGAACAAACAAGAGGGGCCACTGTCTTGATTTACAGGAAATGGATCCCATTACCTAAACATGTTACTGGGCTTTTGAAATGTTTGTTATCTTGTTAGAAATCTCACAATTGCTGAGACTCAAAACAATTATGAATGTTAGCAATACTAGGTATTTATGATTATAACTTAGACTAGTAAAATTTTTCTACTACACTTGATTTTCATGTGCCACTTGGCTTTGTCATAGATGCTGGGATGAAGGGTATATCACAATGGACAATGTTCCATGTTCTGGGAATGAAAACCAAACCGATCTTAACACTAACGTGACTAAATGTCATAAGAAGTTCAGTTAAAACAGAGTAGAATGTTAGTCAAGGCAAACAGAAATGATCACTAGAATTGTCCCAAATTTAAAAAAAAAATTAGACTGAGTATAAAAGAAATTCCCCAAAGGCCCTTGTAGTTAATAATGCTTTCTGTACAGGAATCACTAAGCACTACTTTCTGCGATGGGATATTTTTGGTTTTGATCTGGTTCCATTTTAACAAAATTCTCCTGCACGGAATGATGCCCAGTGCAGCCAGCCTGTGTATGGTTTACTAAGGCCTTTGCAATGGGTGTTATATCTAGTTATCAATCACATATCTCCTTGGATTGTCCCCTGTACTTTACATCTCTATCCACATACATTCTCTCATATAGTTTCATTGCAAACCAGGAATGATTAAAGCCCAATGTAATACTCTCCATTCTCTATCTAGTTTCCACTGACTTTCTCACATTCTTATGTCACCTAAACCCATAGCTTCCTCTTTCTCCCTCATCCCTTTTTTCCTTTCTCCTTTCCTCTCTGCTGCTTTTACCTTGATGTGGCATTTCTGTCTCAGTATTTATAGACTCTACCCAATGTCACAGACACTGGCTAACAACTTGACGTTCCAACTCTGCTCTTTTAGATAGAACCTACTGTTGCAAAGTCATCACTGTCCCCCAGGACAGCATCAGATTGACCTAGGTCCTGGCTTTCAGTTTTACTACTCCCATGATCCTAGTTCCAATTCCCAGGTAGGGGTGATGACTCACTTCGGATCCTCTACTCTCTCCTTCTTCCTCTCCAGTGACTCACATCTGGCTTTTCTTTCTAGGCTATATTTGAAAATTCTTCATTTGTAATCTTTTTTTAGAAAACTTGCACCTGCAAATCTACTACAACTATGTCAATGCTGATTAAGCTTTCAAAAGGGGATATGATACATATGGAATATTAAAAAGTTGATCTCATAGCAATTAACAGGAGAAGAGTTACCAGAGGCTGAGGACAAGAGGGTGGGAAAGGTCTGTGTAGGGCTGGTAAATAGGTATTAAATTATACTTAGGTAGGAGCAAGAAATTCCAATGTATTACTGCATAGTAGAGTGACTACAAATAGCAATAACATACTCTATATTTCAAAAAGTTAGAAGAAAACAGTTCTAATGTTTTCATCATAAAGAAATGGTAATGTTTTAGGAGAAGGATATATTTAACCTGATTTAACATTTACAATGTATACATGTATCGAAACAACAGATGCTACAACTGAGCAATAGCTTGGTTTTCATTTCTTTTCTATGGTTTGTGTTTAGATGTCTCCCTAAAGACTCATGCAGTCATAGGTGAGTTTTTTCAGACGTGGCTGGAGCTTCAGTGTGTGATTGATTCATGGTACAATGCTAGGATTAAAGTTGTGTGATTACTAAATTGGTCCACTGATTGGTTTAGCACCACCCTAATCCCAGTAGTCTGGATAAAAGGGGCAGAAAGACATTGTTAAGACCTCTTGCTGCTTTGCTAACTTCTGGCTGCCATGAACTGGTTCTCCTTTGTTGCTTTTGCTGTCTTCCGCTGCCATCAAATGTTCTCCTCTGCCATGTGAAACCCTGCCGTGGAGCCAGATTATGTACTGAAACCTCTAAAAACTGTGAGCTAAATATACCTTTTCCCCTTTAACTTTGGGTGTCAGGTATTTGTCTCAGCAATGAAAGAAAAGTAACTAAAACAGAATTTGGTACCAGGAGTGGGGTCATTGCTGTTACATTACATGGCCATGTGGCTCAAACACCTTTGGAACTGGCTTGTGGGAAGGGGAAGAGCCAGGAAAGGTTCAGAGATGCTGGATCAAAAAGTAGTGCTTGAACACCTGTGGCTATACTGTATGGGAGATTCTGGTCAGAGCTCAGAAGACCAGAAAGCCAGTAAAGACCAGGCTCAGGAGGTTTTTGCTGCGAAGAAGGACTGCATTAGCTCCTGGACTCCAGATAATGTGTGTTATGGCTTAGCAGAAAGTTTGTCTGCATTTTGCTTGTGTCCCAAGACTTTACTTGAGACCGACATTAAGGGCGGTCAGCTAATTAATCTTGCAGAAGAAATTTCAAGGCAGTCAAATGTTGAGGCATTGGCATGGCTACTGCTGGGGGCTTTTAGCCACATCTATGTTGAAAATCAAGAGCAAAGAGCCCAGCAGAATGATTTAAAACATTCTAAGTTTAGCCAGAAAGGAAGCTCCAGTAAAGCTGTGAACTGCAAAGATAGAGCAGAGATATTGATTGCTGAGAAGGAACAGGGGACTAGAAAAGATGGCCTGAGGACATCACAAGAAGCAGCAGGACTGCACCCTTTGCAGCCTCAAAATTGCAAAAGTAAAAGACTTTGATTCGAGAAGAAAGCCCCAGAGCACCATGTTCCAGAATGGTGGAGGCCTAGAGAATTTGTTTCTTGGAATTGGATTCAGAGTGCTCAGTGATCCAGGCAGTCGACCCCTACAGCCAAGACAGAGAGAAGCCTGGTTACTGCTCCAACTGGCAGCAGACCTTGGCATCATCCCCATGGCACTGGTTTTAGGTGCATGCAGAATGGAAGAGCTGTGGAGTTAGGAAGGATTCCACCCAGGTATCAGAAGGCCTGGTAGGCCAGGCAGTGTATCCCCAAGAGGCCAGTGTATGAAGCCATGAGTGTGAAGCCAAAGGTGCAGTAGAGACCCCAAAAGTTTGGAGAAGCCAGGAACGTGGATCATCTGAGGAAAACTGCAAGGGGGGAGCAGAGCAGGCCCAAGAGGGAAGGCATGGGAGCTACAACCACCAGCACTGTCATAGGGGCAGAGCCACCCAAACCCTTTGGAGTTCGTATCTTGCCACAGATTGCCTCAGGTGCTGCACATGGAACTACAGGGCTTACTGTTTGCCCTGCTGTATTTTGGACTTGCTTTGGTCCCATTCCTTTGTGTCCTCCTATTTGTACCTTTTGGAATGGTAATGTTTATCTTGTGCCATTTTATTTTGGAAGTATTTAATTTTCTTTTCATTTTTACAGGGCCTCACAGCTAAGAGTTGCCATAGATCTCAGAGGAGACTTCAGAGTTTTCAGCAGTGCTGAAACTGTTAGGACTTTGGCAACTCTTGGAGGTGGGACTAAATACCTTCTTCATAAAGGAATGTACATGAGTCTTTGGGAGGCCAGGTGCAGAATGTTATGGTTTGTGTCTAGATGTCCCCCAAATTGTCATGCAGTTTTAGATGGTTGTTGTTCAGACGTGGCTAAATCTATAGTGTGTGATTGATTCATGGTGCAATGCTAAGATTAAGGTGCTGGGATTAGGGTGGGTGACTGCTGGACCAGTCCACTGATTGGATTGGTACCACCCTAATCCCAGTAGCCTGGATACAATACAAGGGACAGAAAGAGGCTTGTCTTTCTTTTTCCCTTGCTTGCTTTTGCTGCCTTCTGCCATCATGAACTATTTCTCTTCTGTGATGCCCCTCTGCCAAGGCACCCTGCCTTGGACCCAGCCAATTATGGACTGAATCCTCAACAAACTGTGAGCTAAATAAACCTTTCCCCCTTTAACTTTGGGTGTTGCGTATTTTGTCTCAATAAGGAGATAAAAGTAACTATGACAGGACCTTTATGGGTAATATCTCTTCCAAGTATCTACATTTCGTTATTTATGATTAGCACCAAGAATACAGTTTGAGAGAATTTTTCATCCTTCCCTTAAGAGGTCCAGTATAATTTTAGGACTGGTGTTGTCTTGGTGCAGGGCTGCTGATTTCCCAGAAACCACATGTATGGGTGCTAGTATCTTTGGTAATGCCATGTTGAGTGGGAGGGTCTGTATCTATCTAATGACATGGATCACACAAGACATAATTTCCACAAGAGGAAGAAAACAACACCAGCTAGGACTCTAGAATTACCAAAAGTACTTCTGCTTTTTTCCCTCTTGATAAACATCACAGGTGCTTATTATAGGTTAGGGGCTTATAATAATGAAAAGAGGACAATGGTAAAGAAAATCAACATGAATATTTTAGCCCACATAAATTTTGGGGACAAGGTCTCTTTTGAGCTACTCCTGAGTCAATTCCCCATGGTATAGTAGATATCATGAGATCATCGATGTTTCCAAATATTCAGAAAGCAAGGCTAGTGGTTGTCTGAGATCCCCTGAGGGTTACTGCTATGAAGACAGAAGCAGATCCTACTAGGGCAACAATTTGTTAATATTTCATATATTGTCTCATATTGCCAATTGTTGGTTTTGGTTTTCTCTAGTTAATTTTTATCATTTCTGCTCATCTTCCTTAATTTACAATTGACATTTACTAATATACTAGCTAATTAGAACATGATAGACATATACCTTGGAAATGGATTTTCTTGAAAGATACAAAACTGACTGTCTAACAAACTTAGAAATTTCAAGGCTTCTTCCTAGTATCTCTGATACACCAAGCAGAAATTATTATGAGAGATCATCTTAGATGTAGCATTTTGCATATTTCAGCATTTGTTCTCCTCAGGTATTACAGGGATCATTTAATACTTCTGGACTAGTGAGCATAGTGTGAAAATAAGAGACATGCTTCTTTTAAATCTTTTGGTAAAAACTAAAAAATGGGGTTAACTCGCTTTCCTAGAAATGTATGAATAACTAATAATTATGGATCTGTGATGACAACAGAGGCCCAAGGTGAATCCTAGAAAAAATGAGTTCATTATATTATGCACTTATTTCTAGTTGTATCTGAGTTACAAACACTAGTATAATTTGTAGATACAGAACTGCTCCCTTTAAAGAAGACGAGAATCTTCTTTTACAATCTGAGGGACATGGGCCACTTTGACCCTGAAAAACAGTCTGACATCAACATTCTAATCAGAATTATACCAATACTGATGAACTCGTTAACTCTATGCTCAATGTTTTCATCGCAGTTTTGTTAATTATTATCCTCTTATTAGTTTTATTGAGCTCAATTATGTTCCATTTATACTTCTAGGATTTACTTCACTGACATGTTGTAATGTCCATATTAAACTTTGCCACCTGGAGCTTTTGCCATGCTCATCTTTCCCCTGTGATCATTGTGCAGATCTAAGGCTGGGAGGTAGACAGTCTCGGGGAAGAAGAAGGGAACGGGACAGGAAGTGAGGTGAGAAAGATATGGAGAAAGGAAAAAAGCAGGCTGCAGCTCTTCTGCAGTCCTGCTTCCCCCATTAGGGGATAAGGATCCCCTAGGTCAGTGGCTTCAGACTTGTATCTTGGAGGAGGAGGAGGTCTCAGGGAAGAGCACCAGCACAGGACCTGGGCAACTGAGCTGCCCCTAGGGTGACACTGGAGAAATCAACCCTGGGGGGGTGGCTGGATTACTAACACATGAATTTGTTCACAATGTAGATAGGACTTTTGGGTAATTTTCAAATTAAAATGTTTTTGCTTCTCTACTCTCATGCACCTCCATAGAATGCAGGGGGAGGGCAGGGTCCTGAGGGTAAAAAACAATTTTCCTAGTAGTAGTATAGTAGTTATTAATAACAATAGTAATACTGTGTTAGCATTTGCATAGATGGTGTGAAAGTAAAGGTGGGTAATACTACTGTCATGTTACCAAGGCATCCAGGAAGGTTACTAGTAACCACTGTTTTTTTAATTACCACACATTTGCAAAAAAATTCACCAGTTTTGAGTGAATAAAGAATACTATTTTATTAAATCTCCACCCTTGATTACTTGTTAATACCCTTATGATCAAATAGCATACACAAAGCTGGAGAAGTATGCACCTGTCTGAGGATGGAACTGAACTGTTCTCTTTTCCAAGGAATGCTGCTTTCACTTGCGAGAATGACCAACACTGCAGCGTACAGACTTGGCTATCTAGCAGATACTTTCTCAAAATGAGTGAAGTGAGTCCTCAACAAGAACAACTGACTGTTTTGTGGCTAAAGATAAAATTTGTATTTTAAACCGAAAACTCAAATTCTTGAAAACACGCATCTGCCACTGTGAACTTGACAGCTTCCCAATACCTAAAAAGCCTTTTGAGGAAAATGCTGTTGATAATAACGAATGTGAATTTCAAGATATTGTACTTTAAAATGTGTCAACCTTTGGGAGATCTGCATAATCGACATTTTAAAAAATTATTAATGCATGATATTACAAATTGTGCATGTGTAAAATACATTCAATGTACAATAGAGACCAACAGAATTTGATATAATAGTATAAAAAGTTAATTGAGATAATTTCAGATGCAACATTAAAATATTTGGTAAAGAAACTACTACCTATAAACTTTTTGCATAGTGCTAAAGAAGGAAATTCACAAATACATGAAGATTATTAAAAACTTATTCCACTTCCAACTACATATCTCTATGAGACCAGATTTTCTTGTCATATATTTTAAGCAAAGCAATGTATTGGAATAGATATAATGCAGAAGCACCCATTAAGCTAGATAGGAAAAGTATTTGTAAAATTGTGAAACAATGCAATTATTTTTACCAAAATTGTTCTAAAAGTTATTTTTCATAAAATAAATAATACTTCACTCACTCCTTATCTATGATATTACTTTTTCTAGAATCAGTTATCTGCCTAAAAATGTTATTTTTCTTCACTCCTTCAAAAGAGAGAGCACAACATATTCACATAAATTTTACTACAGTATAATGCTATTTTATTATTATTGTTGTTAAACTCTAACTGTATCCAATTTATAAATTAAATCTATCATTGGTATGTATAGGAAAAAATAGTATACACGAGTTATTTATATTGTGGTTTCAGATGTCCTTTGAGGATCTTGGTATGTATCCTCCACAAAAAGAGTAGGACTACTCTGCACATAAAGTATTTATATATAAAATATGTAAAACAAAAATATAAAATATAATAATAAAATTTTATTGTTAAAAATGAATAAGTATTTTTGTAATTCCAAGTAATGCGTTACCAAGTTAATTGATAAATCAATTGAATTAATAAGTTATTATTCACTAATACAATCTAGAATAAATAAAAGCTCTTTAGAGGCCTCAATTTTAGCAAGGAAAGGGGTTCAAACTTCTGCTGGGACAGAAAGTTTCAGAGCTGTTGCTCTCCACTGATAGTTCTTACAGCACAGAAATTCTCTGAGCATTTTTCCCAGATTATACATCTCAGGAGATGATGCAAAAGAGAAGAGCTTCCATTTTGGAGGAAGTTTGGAAAATTTGGAGAATCACAACACCTGCCACTCCTAAAGAGCTACAATCCATATTAGCCTCCTGGGGGCCCAGGAAACTCCTATTGTCCTGTGAGTGCTTCATGATATCTAACCCGGTGTTTCCTTATGCTATAGCAGGGGGTGTGTGAGTTCAGAACACGCTGGCCACAGGGTCATGCGGAAGAGGTGTGAGCTCACTGGAAAATCACCATGACTCACCTTCAAGGCGGACCACCAGGGGCACTTTCAGTTCTAGTTCCCGGCAGGCTTTGGTGATCCCATTGGCAATGATGGCACAGTTGACGATACCACCAAAAATATTGACTAAGATGGCTTCAACCTGAAGTGAAAAATAGGAAGGTGCCCATCAAGATGCTGGTAACAGTCTCAAAAACAAACCAAAACAAAACAAAAAACAAAAAAACGCACCTGGTTAAATGAGAGAGACAACTGAAGTAAGAGTCTTTGGCTTTGTTTTTTCATAGGACATAAAGTATAAAAAGGGTCAGAATATGTTAAGAAAGTTAAATTTAGTAATGAGCTAATAAATAACAATACGAAGCATTACTATATAGACCCATATTGTCCCATCAATGATTCCTTTGAATTCAAATTGAATTCCATTACCATTCATTTATCTGTTTATTAAATACTGTCTTCTGAGTTATTTTCCTACTGTTATCTGGATTTTTAATTTTTTTATGTATAATGTCAATTAAAATTTCAAGTACTTATAGTTCTTTTCTCCATGGTGTACGTCAAAATTTTTCTTTATCATTTATGGTACTTCATCCAACAGTCAAAACCAGGAACTTACTACTTGTTGTATGGTATTAATATGTAAAGATTCCAGTTTTTCCATGCTTCTGTAATAGTTCTTTAATATGCCACGGGCACATTCTCAAAAGTCAGGTACAATTATCTTATATGGCAATCTTTTTGATTAAGAAAAAACATACCCCAAAATAAAAAGATACAAATTCATAACAGGTGTGATATAAAGGAAGTCAGGACACTGAATGGTTTTTCAGAAATGTAAATTTAAACTTGTCAAGTTAACTTGTTTGTACATATTCCATATTCAAAGGCATGTAGGCCAAGAAAAAAATTGTACTTGACTTGATAAATAGGCATAAGAAAATCCTGTATAATTAACATGAAGAACAAGATAATGAAGAGAATTCATTACCTAGATTAATTGATAACACCCACAGAAAACAGTTATTCATCAAGCTTGAGGCATCGAAATTCCAACAATGGAGTCACAAGTAAATGATGCTAAACTAATGAGAAAGTATGTATGTGTGTGCTGCACGCCATTTTTAGACCCTATTATTTCAGTATGTTAAATTAACTGTGCACAACATGTGGAAAAAAAGAAGACCTTTCATTTGTACAGCACTTAACTGTTTAGAAAGTGTCATTACATGAATCCTCATTTTTGTGTTTGGCTCCATCCCAGAACCCTGCTCATTCAGTACAGAGAGGCTTGGTCCTCTGGAGCTCAAGAACCCCTTGGGAGTATTCAAGTCATAAGGTAATGTGTAGCAGTGGTGAGGCTCTAAGTCAGCTCTCTAGATCCCTTAATGATTGTTCATTTATGCCTATGGCGGGAGCTAGGACCCTTGGCAAGTTACATAACCTTCACTGAATGTGCTTTCCTCCTCTGTAGAATAACAGTACCTAGTCCATAAGACTGTTGAAAGGCCTAAGTAAGACGATACCTGTGAAATGTTTAGCACACAGTTTTAAATGCACTTAATGGATATTTATATATGACTTTGTTCAGTGAGCAATGATGAAAGTGGGCAGGTTACCTAGAGAGTAAGAAAGAAAACCTTTTTCAGTAGACAGCAGCTAGGTAGAATTTGAATATCATGGGAATGCACTTACTGAAGTCTAACAAAAAGGTAATAATCTAGGAATAAAATAAATGAGCAATACTTTTCAAACCAATTACGGGTAGGAGCTACTCCCAAAGAAGAAATCTCCCATTACCATTCGCAGCAGGCCCACTGGTAAGCAGAAGCTGGCTTTCTAATGACAGCTATTAAATGCTGTAAGTACTGAGGTTTGGTATAGCATTGGTTTCCAAATAACTGTGGGGTGGAGAGGTACTTGCCAGAACAATGAACGAAAAACACTCAAGAGCAACAGTGACTCCATAGGGTCTGAGATGGAAGCTGGGAATGCTGGGGTTCTCTGAGGTCTATGCAGGAGAACAAGCATCCTCTGAAGCCCACCCTAGTCCCACACACCTCTACAATAACAGACCACACATTTTTTTTTTTTTTTTTTGTGGGTACCGGGGGTCGACCTCAGGACCTCGTGCACCAACAGGCGCCCGTGCCGCTGAGCGATATCACTGGCCCTTTTTTTGTATGTGGGTACCAGAAGTCGAACTCAGGACCTCGCGCTTGCCAGGCAGGCACTTATGCCACTGAGCTATCTCACCGGCCCACACACATATTTTTCTTTTTCTTTGTGATACCAGAGATTGAATCCAGGGCTTTTACACTAAGCTATATGTCCAGGCCTTTTACAAATATTTTTTGAGATAGGATCTTGCTAAGTCCCTAAGTTGCCCAGGGTGGCCTCAAACTTGTAATCTTCCTGCCTCAGCCTCCCTCAGTGCTGGGATTACAGGGGTAGACACCTTGCTTGGCTCCCGATCATGCATTGGTTAAGGATGAGTTCACATGTCAGCCTCTCATGGACATGCTACTGTCCAGTCCAGTTAGAGGGAATCACTCTTTAATCTAACTATAACTATGACTATTCTACAGTCAATACACCATACTTGAACTTCAGTGAATGTACCTAAATAGGTAGAGATGAGGGATGAGGAGGAGGGAGACGCCTGTGATCCTGTGATTTCAACTCCACTGACCGGGCAAATTCCAAGCACTGAGGGTCAAATGAGCTATGAATGTGCTGTTGCCTCAATTCCCACATGTCCCTTGCATGTCAGTATCTCCTTGTTAAACATAGATATTCTTCATGCAGCAACTTGTACCTAAAGTTAAGCCAACCGTGATTTGGTGCTGAATCCAAAGACCTCAGGTAGAAGGAAGCTGCCAGGATGGAGGCAGAGATGTTCCCCAACTTAGTTTACTGAGGAACCAACTAAAGTTTGAATGGAAAAATAACCAGAGATAATGCAGGTAAGACAGACAGAGGAGGACAAAAGGTAGAGGCCAGAGATGGAGATCTGGCCCCTCTCATTTATCCCTATCACGTCCAGATCTGAAAAGGCACGACTGGATAGTAGCTTCCCTGGGGGGCACAGAGGGCACGACAGGACAGAGACAGTGGAGAGAAGAATAAGGTGTGAGAGGAATAAGGTGTGAGGGGAAGCAAGAAAGAAGCAATGAGAAAGGAAGCAGGAGTGAGTGTGGAGGGGAGCAGAGAGGGAGGGAGGGAGCAAGGGAACTGTTAGAGGAAGAGGAGAAAAAGGCTGACCAAGACTAACAAACAGCAGCTAGAATTCCTACAAGAGCAATAAGACCTAGGTGCGCACGAGCTGCTTGGCTCAGGGAGGCGGGACTGACAAGACACCCGGTGAAGAGCATGGATCCTCTCGGGGGCCAGAGCCCATTCAAGAGGTTCCACCATCCTCGCTGTCCCTCCCACAAGAGTCATTTGCTACAGTCAAGCACTTTAATGGAAATCTGATTTAAGGTTTCACTCTGGGCCAATTGCTATAATTAACTACTATAATCTGCAATCTCAAACTGAGAATGAAATTAAGACAGTTTAAAAATGAAAGCCTCATGACATCATTATTATTATTTAGCATTTATAAAGCATGTCAAATTCTCCAAGTGTGCTTCATGTGTTCATTCATTATACAACCACTAACTGCTGTTCTGTGATAATACCAAGAAAACTTAAATTGTCTTTTTCGGCCCCTGGCAAAGAGAATGTTAAAAAAGAAAAGTCAGGGCTGGGTAACTGTAAATACCCGAGAAGCTCCTAGAAGATCCCTAGCTACTTTTCAGAACAGGGCCTCTTCAAGTTCTTGGTTAAGAATTAGGAGGGTTCTATTTACTGTTTCACATAAAAAAGTAAAGATCATCTAATGAGGACGTTAAGTTGCCAGATCCGGAGCAGAGGTCCCTAGGTCCCAGGCAGCTACTTTCCTGTGGAGTCTGTGGCATCACTGGCAGCTATGCAGGCGGCTGGGTGCTCTAAAGACAGATTTCTCGAGAGTGCTGCTCCTATGGAATGTGGCCTCAAAGGCAAATAGTGCTAAGTGGTAACACACAACATATGCATGTAGAGTAGTGGTGTGGCTTTCAAGAAAATTATGAGTTCTCTGCAGTAATCTATAAAATTTTGTGTGAATGCACCAGTCTGGGAAGTGTCTATAATTAGGAAGCACTACATTCATAATCATAAAATAATAATTGCTATATTCACTGAGCATTTAGCAGGTGGCATGCAGTATTCTAATTATGCTACATTTTACATATAAGTATCATATAAGGTAGGTGGAATTGTTTTTTTTTTTTTTTTTGGTCTTTTGAAACAGGGTCTCGCTATTGTAGTTCAGGCTGGCCTTGAACTCACTATGTAGCCCAGGCTGGCCTCAAACTCACCACAATCCTCCTGCCTTACCCTCCTGAGTGCTGGGATTACAGGCATGCACCACCATACCTGGTTGAGGTAGGTGTAATTTTCATACCCAGCTTACAGATAAAGACACTGAAGGTATTGGGAATCACTGGAACTATAGCTTACCTACCATCAAGCCTACGGAGGTCCTACAATATATTTCCTCATTTATTATGCAGCCAATTCATCTACAAACATGTGCAATAGATAGGATTTAGCCAGTGGTGCAAACCTATGGCATCTATGTTTGTTTTGCTT
The DNA here is from genome assembly GCA_028451465.1 of Erethizon dorsatum. NCBI lineage: Eukaryota > Metazoa > Chordata > Mammalia > Rodentia > Erethizontidae > Erethizon > Erethizon dorsatum. The sequence goes on from CM051825.1 coordinate 46,059,237, forward strand.
TTAAGACAAAAAATATTAAATGTCTGAGTTGTTTTTTCTAAACTAAAACCTCAGTATTCAGGTTTAACTGCAGTGTTGGCACACTGTGATAAATAAGTGGGTTTGGAGTTGCAGTTTGGCTACTTGTCTCTAAAAGGTTCACTATCACTGACTCCCAGCCCATTTTACAGATGAGAAAACTAAGACCGCTAGAGGTTAAAAAAACCAAACTTGTGCCAAATTATGCAGATACTTTGTTTTCAGGCTCAGAAAACTCAGTTCTTCTTAATTCAATATTGTCTTGAATCTCTTTTATTGAATACAAATGTTGCCAGATTGCAAAATAAAAAGTGAGTTATTACTGGGCATGGTAGTACACACCTGCTGTCGGCCCACTGGAGGGGGCAAGGGAGATTTTTGCAGGTGAGGTCCTAGGGTTAAAGAACACACGTGTGCAAGACATCAGCAACAGCAGCAGGCAGCGTGGAGCAGAGCACAGAGCTCAAGAGAGCAGCCTTTGTCTTTATTGTACAATTCTTACACAGGTTGTTATCTCATATTTACATTCTTACATAGTGCTGTAACCTGCGCATGTGTGTTTACCTGTGCTAGGTCACGGTTACATAACTGTGTCCCACTGTGCACCTGTGCTAGACAAGTGGAGTCACATCCTCAGGTGTCCTTAGATGCCCGAGCTTTGAAGCAGTCTGAGTGGTTCCCCACATCCCACCCCCTCAAAGGTTGAGGGTACATAAATTTAACATTTTATACGTAACAGGGCACAAGTACCTGTAGTTAACAAATCAAGAACCATGTGGTTTTGCAAAATCACTTTTTTCATTTGAACAGTTTAATCCATAAGCAACATCAAAGCCTGGCATGTACCATTTAAGGCCTGGGCCATATGTTGAGCAAAGGCTTCAACCTGGAGGGCTAAGTTTATGGTCCTTGCCCCTGGTCAGATGCTATTCCTAGTGGCACCTCATATGCATCAGTAAATATTTTTGGTCAGGTGCTGTGGTGAATTGACAACTGGTGGTCAACTTGTAACACCCAGCTAAACTGAATCAGTGTGGTGCTGGGTGTGGAGGGCCCACCTGAGGACTGTTGCCAACAGCATAAAAAGGAGAACTGGAGAGGAACAGGTGGTGCTGTTGGTTCTCCTCAAGGAGCTCATCACGCTGGATTTCCTAATAGGAACTTGGCCGTTCTCATCATCAGAAGAGCTCAGGACCTCGTTGTTGCTGAGGATGGCTGTGGTACCTTTTGGGGGTCCTTACTTTGAGCATCGCTTCCTGGCTCCGGTGCAGAACCCTCAGCCTGCTGGCAGAGATCCTTCATCCCACTGGTGCAGACTCTCTAGCTTCCACCACTGACCGTTGGGCCTTCCCGGCACAGATCCATGAAACAGACTTGCATGAGACATTGTTGTGGGCTCTGGGCCTCCAGCTGGACTTGTGGAGGGCACTGCCATGGGCTCTAGGTCTTCAGCTGGACTCATGCAGGACACTGCTGTGGAATCCAGGCCCTCAGCTGGATTCTCTGGGTCTTTAGTATGTGGACAGATTTCCTGCACTTTTGTATATGACTCTTTGGGTGACTATTACAAAATACTATAAATTATGTGTACTGTATTGTATTGTTTCCATTGCAAACCCTGACTAGAACAGATGCTATTCCTAGCGGTCAGCCATTGCAATGCCTGGTCAAGGCACCTGTTAAGTCCTTTTCTGGTGAGAGGAAGGGCTTATGTCAGGAACCATGATACCCTTACATGGTCAGCTTTGTAGCCATGCTCCCATATGTCTCGCCACAGGTCGGCACTCCACACAGGACAGTGCCCTATCTGTCACTCCTGAGCTGCCCAAACCGGCAGCCAGAGCATCAGCCCCCTAAAGATGGCCCAACTGTCTGTGCACACATGTAGGGGGCCTTCTTCATGCATCACAAGTAGCCACACTGCCTGCAACTCTGCCCATTGGCTTGACCTGCCTGTTCCAGTTTCAAACCAGAGTATTTCTGCACTGGGCTGGACAGCAACTGCTGTCCATTGCGAGGTTGGGTCACGGCTAGACCCGTCAATATACCAGGAGTCAGCCAGAGGTCCCTCTTTCCCTTTTGCATAGCGACTAGGAGTCAAGTCCTGTAGTCCGTCCTCCCGGGCGGGTTCCTGGGCCATGTACATCACAGGTCCCAAAACCATTGCCAGTTGGGCTGCCAACAGGCTAGCTGAGAAAGAGGCCCGCTGTTAGAAGTAGGTCCCCCTATGCGTGAGTGTGGGGGGCCTATACCACTCCACTCCTGGGACGGCTGTCCATGTCTGTACCCAGCCCTCTATCTGTCCTGTGATTCCTCATAGGCATGCAGAGCAGCATACAGAGCTGCTACTCTTCAGTCAGGGAATACCAGCTCTTGGCTCCCTTCCACAACTGTGATCAAAATGCAATAGGGTGCTTCTGCTTCCTCTGTTTTTGTCACAGGCCCCAGCCAAATCCATCATCATCCACACTGACGGTCAGGATAAATGGCAGGTTGGGGTCAATGACTCATAGGGCTTGCACCTGTGCAACAGCCCTCTATGAGTCCTGAAAAGCAGCTTCCGCTGTGTCTATCCAACGAGCAGCTTTAGCTGCATCTACCGAGCCCCATGTTGTGCTCCTTTTGGTCATCTGGTATAAAGGGCACAGCAGGTTAGCTAGGTGCGGTACAGCCACCAAAAAGCCCACATACACCTGCAATTGGTGTACTGTCATGGGTCTGGTCTTACCTGACCATATAACACCTGCAAAATCTCCCTTAGGCCCCCTAAGTGGGCTGACACCTGTAATCACAGTTACTCCAGATGCTAAGGCAGAAAGATTGTTAGTTTGAGGCCAGCTTGGGCAACAGAGAGTGATCCTGTCTCAAAATAAAATAAAAAGGGTTTTGGGGGCGTAGCTCAATGGTAGAGCTCTTGCCTAGCATGCGCAAGCCTAGATTCAAATCCCCCGTGCAGCAGGAAAAAAAAAAAAGTTAATTATTTATTCAATGCATATTCTCTTTTTTTTCAACGTGTATTCTTCAGGTCCTGCTCTGAGCTAGGCTCTTTTTTAATCAGAGCGTAGTGAGTAGCTAAAACTGGGAAAAATGATTTTAAAATTAGACAAAAGTGCTGTATACATAGATCTGCAATTATGAACTGCGGCAACAGTTATGAAGGAGAGTACGACAGGAACACAGGACAGGAGCCACGTTGGGCAAGGTGGTCAGGGAGGGCGCTCATAGGCAGAGACATAATGGAAGGTCTGAAGGACATCAGGAAGAGGACAGGTAGCTTAAGAAAAGGGAGAAGTGGACTAGGGAATACCGTGGGTAAAGGAGAAAGGACCAGCAAGAGCTGGGTGTCTCTGACAAACCACAAAACCTGGAGCACTAGGTGCCTGGGCAGGTGAAGGGCAGTGGTGGGAAATGGGAGACGCTACCCCCCCAGATCGTGCAGGTTATGGAGTAAATGCCATGAGAACTCTGAGAAGCCTAAGATTTCAGGACACCAACACAGACTTAGGAAAGCCCAGGAAGAGAACATTATTCGGCGTCCATAACATGTTTATATTAAACGTGTAAGACAAGCATTACTACCTCCATTTTATGGATAAACTGAGGCTCAGAGACCTCAGGGCACCCTAGAATAACTGGGCAATCTGAGGGGAGCTAGTGATGTACACCAGGAAATCTGGCAAACTTTTCTATTAAGGGTGAATTGCTGGATCTATTGGGCTTTGTGGGCTGGTTTCTTTCACACTATATAACCCTGTCAATGTAGCATGAAAATAGTCATAGACAATGTGCAAAGGAAAGAGTGTGGCTATTTCCAATAAAACTTTACTTATAAAAACAACTAGTATGTGGGTCTGGACCAGAAGCAGCACTTTGCTAACTTCTGACATAGACATGATTTGGTTCAGCGGCCCTCACATCACAAGTGCACTACCCTGCCTCCATTTTTGCAGCATCTGCTATTTGTATTTCTTCAATAGCATGCTTCAGATTTTGTCTTGCTTTGTTGCATCACTTTTTTCCTATCACTGACAACATTAAGGCATTCAGGCTATAGTGGTAGTCGATTACATAAGGAGAGGCATTCCAATTCTAGTATTATTCCTTTCAAATGAAACCAGTACATTTAACAAGTTCATAAAATGAATGCACTTGCTTTATTCTTTTTCCTTCACTGACACTGGCTGGAAGTGAACTGAAAGATTTCCCCTAGAAGTCAGCCATTTTGCAATGGTTATTGCAAATGGTTAAGTACTGCACTGGATTTAAAATATACAATAGCATATACATGAAATGCTGCAAGGCCTCCTGGGTTTTTATCTCTGCCTGTTCCAACCTGGGATGCTAATTCAGTACCTCTGCAGTGGGCATAGGCTGATAAGAATCAAGCAAGCATGTTTGCATTGGTCAAGATAACTGACTGTTGTTTTTTTTTCTTTTCCAAACACAAGTTATTTTAATTCTGAATGCTGTTGTTCTTGTTTAAGCATCTATTTTTCTGGAATTGTTTTTCTCTTTTTTGTTGTTTTTATTTTCCTGCTGAATTCTAATCATGTCTTCTAATCCATTGGCAACCAACGGAGGAAAATAAATGGTGAAGGAAATTAGATGCAGCTTAAATAATTGATGTTTGTATGCCTGGCTTTGATAAAAATACTCTGCTAAATTAGAGGGGAGTCTAAACGGAATCAGTCAATAAGGAGGTGATTCAGGTGAGGAATTCAATCTCAAGCTTTCTGTAATCTCACAAATAAACCAACAGATCTGTTCCATAGGGGCCAGATTTGCCTTTTGCTGAAATCTGGGTGAGCTGCTCAGGTTTGCTTTACTACCTGTGGCTTGTTCCTGAAGTCTGAAAGTGTGGGGAGCCATAAATGACCCAGCTTCACGTCTGAGCATGCGCCCCCCCCCCCGCCCATCCTGATACTACGTCACCCATTAGACCCTCCCACCGTTTCCCTCAAAGAGATATAAGCCCTGGCACTTCCGCAATAAGCTCTCTCGCTCTGATCTGTGTGTGTGTGTGTGTGTGTGTGTGTGTGTGTGTGTGTGTGTGTGTGTGTGTGGTGTGTGTGTGTGTGTGTGTGTGTGTGTGTGTGTGTGTGTGTGTGTGTGTGTGTGTGTTCTTTCTCATCCCCATACCGGGTTCGCGTTCCTGGTCGGAGAGTCTTCTTGGGCCACAACACAACATGAAAGTACATTCATCTCTTAATACTATGGGGATCAGTGCTAGGACCCCACCCCAGCCCTACAAATACCAAAATCTGAAGATGCTCAAGTCTTTTTATAAATGGCGTATTTCCATATAACTTATCCACATTCTTCCTGTACATTTTAAATCATTTCTACATTACAAATAATATGTACTACAATGTAAATACTATGCAAATAGTTGTTCTACTGCATTGGTTAGGTAATAATGGTAAGAAAAAAATCTACAAATTCAGTAGATGCAATTTTTCAAATATTTTCATTCTGAGGTTGGCTGAATCCACACATGTAGAACTCACAATGCAGAGGGTCCACTCTATTTTGTACAAATCTAAGTGCTAGAATCCTTGCATTAAAGCAACGGATATACTCCTAAAATAACTACTAATGCCATGTGAAAAACAGTATTTCTTGAACCCCCCTCCCCCCCTCCCCCCCCATGCCATCCCGACTTTTAATTTCTTTCAAGGAAAAAAGAAACAACGTTAGTGAGTTTACCGTCCAACCGAAAAATCTCTAAATGAAAACAGACTGTCTTAAACACCCTTAATACCAAACAACATTTTGGCATTTCAAATTCATCCATCAAGGTAAAGCACAACTATTTTATTCCAACTTTGTCAAACTGATTGCATGGAAATGACATCTGATGGATGAATCCTCTGTGAACAATATTTTGATAGAGAGGTTTCTATTCAGCTTGACTTCTGAGAACAGGCAGAGAGAGCTGAGGGAAATGTGTCTAATTTGTCCTTGATCTATCTGCTCTCTTCTTGAATTCTTATATCCTATAATCTTTTCCTCACATGAATAAGTAAAATCACGTGGAGGGTTAAATTTATTGAATGTAGATTTTCCTAGGTGCTAGAAATTATGTACTACAACCTTCCCTGGTAAATAAACTGGGACTCAAAGAGCTTAAATAATGTGTTCAAGGTCACATAGCTTCTAGTGATGGAGTTGTTTTTGAAGCAAGACAGTCCTCCTTTAACACGCATGCTCTTTCCACCCTCTCTGCTGTCTCTCTATAATGAGTGAATCCCATGATTAGTTAAAAGCCCCAGCTGTATTTTTTTTTTTTTTTTTTTTTTAAGGTTCAAGGGCACACTCTCAAGACCTATATTCTGGTGTCTTAAGAATTTCCTGCTTTAGGGCCGGTGAGGTAGCTCAGCGGCATAAGCACCTGCCTGGCAAGCGCGAGGTCCTGAGTTTGACTCCCGGAACCCACATAAAGGAAAAAAAGGGCTGGTGATAATCGCTCAGCGGCACAAGCACTTGCTGGCAAGAGCGAGGTCCTGAGGTCAACTCCCAGTACCCACATTTAAAAAAAAAGAATTTCCTGCTTTCAAATTTCATTGCTCAATTAAAATCGATCAGAGATGAGATATCTTTTATAATTCTGTGGGCCAGTGAGTTTTGTATCTCCACAACCCAAAATGTTTATTGATAAAAAAGATTTGTCCAGAATATAGGTGTGTATTGCTCATTTAGATGGGGCTGGGAGTGGTAATGATGCCAGATGGGTAGGTCCTAGGGCCTTTAGAACCTAGACTGTCATGAAGAGATGTCCCCAGTGAGATCCCCCTATGCAGAATGCAAGCCTCTCTCCACTTTTTGACACAATGCAATTCATTTCTTTGTTGCTGCTCCTGTTTGTAATTATAACCATGAAAATTCAAATGGAGAAATATAGCACTAGAGTCACTGTGGATACTGATTTGAAGCATCAGGTGGTGGAGTGGACACTGGAAGGCATGGTAACCCTGTCCTTTGGAATTGGCTCTATGGAGTGCTGTACTGAGAAAGATGATGAGGTCATATCTGTGGGGGACATTTCTGTCCTGTTAACAATACCTACAATGGGGCTGGTGAGATAGCTCAGTGGCATAAGTGCCTGCCTGGCAAGCGTGAGGTCCTGAGTTCGACTCCCAGTACCCACATAAAGGAAAAAATGGGCCGGTGATATTGCTCAGCAACACAAGCGCTTGCTGGCAAGCGTGAGGTCCTGAGGTCGACTTCTAGTACCCACATAAAACAAACAAACAAACAAACAAACAAAAAACCAGTACCTACCATGGGAATGTAAGACAGTCTAAGTATCATATATGTAGCTCTGGAGTTAAATAACATATATTTAGATAGTTAGAAGTTAAGATTTAATCTGTCAACATTGCTTGACCTTAATGTCTTTTACAAAGAAATCTCCGGCAGTAAGGAAATCCAATTCACACCAAGTATAATCACTTATATCTCACGAGTTATCTATATTTAAGTACTGTATATCTAAACAAAAATTTGAATATAGACTCCAAGCACTACATAGGACCCAGGCACCTTCCATTATGATTACTAGTTTAACAAGTTAAAAAATTCTGTGAATATCACACCATATAAATTATAAAGCCATACTTCCTCCTCTAACAAGTAGCTGTTCCTTTAAGTCTAAGTTTTCCAACATGTGTTCTATGAAGCATTAGGCTTAAGTAATGCTCTGAAAAAAATCTTCTGGTCAAATAATTTGGATTCTAGCTTCTGTCAGCTTTAGCAGACCATATATGTTTTAAATTATAACATCCTAATTTAGTCATTTTCTGCAGTCAATGGGTTGGAAATTTGATCTCTACAAAGCGGTCACAAAAAGTGCTGAGGAGCTGGCATATCTGTCGTGGGAAGTGAACTAGGGTCCTCTCCAGAGAGGTGCCCAACATTTCACTGTTGGGGTCAACTTTATAGTATCTGTGAAAGTAGAAGACTTTCATAACCAAGAACAGCAACCACAAATTCCCCGGCTGGCCAAGGGTGGGGTATAAGTGCTTCCACAGCCATCAGCAAACACACCGAAGCGATGACATCAGCTGTTAGTGCATTTCAAGAGAAGGAAAACTCTCTAAATATAGGAATACTGGTTGGTTGCCCTTAGAGGCAGGTAGAGGAGACAGAGTTGAAAGGACTGAAGGTCACTGTTCCTTGAGGGAACAACACAAATGAGTACTATTTTTTTTTTTTAATGTATTACAGAGACATTTCCCATATTCTTTTGAAATGAGAATCACAACTATTGCCATGATTATAAAAGCCACTTGGACATTCAGAATGGTACATAAAAGGCTCTCTTTTGAGTGCCATATGTTTAAAATAGCTCTGGTAAACTACCATAGCACACAATTTGGCCACAGAGTCATCTGAAGATTAAAAAAAAAACAAAAACCAAACCAAAACAAACCAAAACAAAAACTGAACACTGAGATTTAGATCATACAATTCCACCAACAGGCATCAAAATACTTTCAAAAAGAGAAATATACTATTCTCACTTAAGCAATAGGCTATTAGAATCAACTGTTAAGAAATATTTTGATTACAGAACTGCCTTCCCAGCCTAACAGATAATAGCTTTCAAGGCATCAAACTCATTGCTCATAATACAATATCTGTTTTATTTGTAACAGGTGCTACATTGGCACAGATTAAGAATATTTATTGGCACACCGTTTCTGAGCAGTATTTCGTCCAATCATCTCAGACTTATGTCATTGTGATGAATGTGAATATGTATATTCCCATCATCATTTGTTGGGGAGTTAATATAGAGAATACTCATAAAATTGCAACTTGGTGAAGGACTCATTTATTAATCTATAAACAGGATGTCTATATGTGCAACATAATGGTCTTTACAGGTCTTTTTTCCTTCCTATGAGGGAAAAAAATGCCTCTATGGGTGAGTTTTTTTTTTTTTCTTTTATTCACGATTGACATCAATTAAAAAAAATTAGCTAAGTAGACAGTGCCAAAACTCAGGACCACACGGATTTACACTTCACACCACAGAGAAATGTAGATAAATTTAGTTAATAGCAAAACCCACTGTTTCTGTAAATAACAAGTCTAATGTAAAATGAAGGTGGAATACAATGATTCTGTGACTCTTCATACATCTGTTCCAATAAACCTACTTGATCATTTCGATTTCTGGAAAAACAAATAGTTGAGAAGGATTGACATCAAAACCCCACTAGATAAATATCTGACTGGGGCAAGTAAAATACAAGATTTCAGCAAAGACCTCAGCAACTTACAAGATATTTCTTATGGACTAAAATTTATACTAAAATTGTTTTAAGTAAAATAATTTTAGAAACACATATATGTCATCCTACTTATAGTAAATTTCACCTGTATATTTATGAAAATCAGTTTACTGAAAAATTTCTCTATAAAAGCAATTTTCCAATACATTTCCTAAAGTCTCTCCTTTGGTCATCACAGGCACACGACCTCTGATGCCACACCCCACACCCAGAATCTTAAACTGTCACACTGTCATTCTTAATATTCTTCAGCAACATAGATTTGAATTTAAGTAAATTAAAGAGAAAAATGACACTCTAGGAAAGTTATCCATAAAAACATCTGTAATGATAAAGATGAACATCCCATTTGAATTAGGGTTACTTTGAAATGCCAGGGCAGGACTGGCACCTGCTAGTATATAATATTAGGAGGCAAAGAGTCCACGAAATTCATTCTACCTCTTCTAGCAGCATCAGATGTCACTGTTACCAAAAACCATCCTGAGCTGTAGACAATATTCTAAAATTACTGATATCATTGCCTGACCTTGCTGTAATCTGTTGTGTGGAAGTCTCATCTATTTATTTTGCTGTTCAGCAAATGTCAGTATGGTGGGTCTGAAGCAAATTAAAACTACATTGGCAGAGCACTCTTACAGCCTGCTAAGGATGAAATTTAACAGAAATTCTTCCACCTCAAAGTAGAAATTGTTGATTGGCCACACCTTCTCCCACTGACAGACAATCTTCTGCAGATTTCAGGAGAGTTCTCTAGCTGTTAGGCTCCTTTTATAGAAGGCTTCCAGAGTATTCTCTTCCCTTTTGGCACATGCTCAACAGGCCACCAAACACTGACATCTGGGGGCCTGTCTGTGCTGTAGATCTTTTCAGTAACTCTCAAGGTCCTCTCCTCTCTGTTCTACCCAGCTCCTAGCCCTGGAAAGCTGACTGCGGTGGCCAGATTCCAGGCTGTTAGCCCAGATATCTGGGAATATACCCAATCCTCATTATCAATCTCTTCTTAAATAAATTCTCCGCCATATGCTAGGAGCAAGTGAACCACTGTTTCCTGTTGAGACTAAGTCATAATATCTTATTTTTCTCCAACCTGCCTTGAATTCAGGAAAATTCATTCACTGTGAGGGTTGAATCTTCTAGAACTGGAAGATTAATTTTTGGTTCAGTTTTACCCTCTCTACAACACATCCATGGTCATAAGTTACACAGTAAAAGTAAAACAAATCTGAAAATTCTCAGCACAAGCCATTAAACAAGTTTTATCAAACAAGTCTTTTGCAGGTTCATTTTGGGAGAAGGCTCACACATAAGAATATAGAATTGGTTCTCATTAGCTGTCTGGATCAACACCCAAGTTAAAGACAGAAAAAGGAAAACAAGCCAAATGCTTTATTATCTTGGATTCTGTCCATTATAAATGACAGACAATAGCTTGTCAGGTGGAAATGAGCTTCCCAGCACTATAGTGGACTCATTTGGTTTATTAGCTGCAAACAAAAACTAAGGAAGGCACATCTAGAAGGTGACTGCAATTCTTACCTCAGAATATGAAAGATGGACTCAAGAAGATTGAATCCCGTGTGGCTTCCCAGTCCGTCTACAGGAGTAACACAGGTAACACTAAGACGAGCCCAAATAACAAGCAAATATAGGAGCCTACAGCCTTGGAAAAAGATGATTTTTAATTTTCATGCAACCCTAATGATCTAGCTACAAGTGCTCACCTCACATTTATCTCAAAATCCACATTATTGTTTTATTAAGCAAATAAATGATATCATTGAGCTGTTAATCATCAACAACAAAATACACTTGGAGGGAATATGTGTAGGATGCTTTAGGAACCAAAGAAATACATGGGGAAGGAAAAAGAAGCTCTGAAATTCCAAAATTCCCTCATGGCTTTGCCAGGAAGTAAGCAGCAGCCTGTAGGCAAAAAGATGCTCACACAGTTTCTGAGTTTGCAGCTCAGACAAGTGCGAAGGTTTCAAACTGGTTTGTTTCCTCAGAAACTCATGCTGGAATTGCACTGCCATTGTGGAGGTGTTGGGAAGTAGAAACTCTGAGAGGTGAGTGGGTCATGAAGGCTCTACCCTCATGGGTGGTGTAATCTGATCATGGATTAAAGGGTTCCTGAAGGAGTGACTTGGTCATAAAAGTGACCTCTGCTTGGCCACCTTGCTCTGCTCATCATGTGATGCCTTCTGCCATATGATAGCATAGCAAGAAGGCCAGATGCTGAGCAGATGCTGCAACTATGCTCCTGAACTTCCCACCTCCAGAACCGTGAGACAATAGACCTCCATTCTCCATAAATCACTCAGTCCAAGTATTCTGTTACAGCAAATGAAAATGGACTAAGACAAATAGTGCTTGGTTTCCTGGTATACTGGAGATTCATTGTTTTATTTTCTACCTTATCTTTGACCTTATTCTCTGAAACATCTAGGCAAAAATCTCATTCACTTTATCTCACATCCTTCAATATGGGTTTCTTCATGCACATGTATTTTCCCATATGCTAGATACAAAAGGTAGTCTTTTTTTTTTTTTTTTTTGGTGGGTACCAGGGGTCGACCTCAGGACCTCGCGTGCCACCAGGCACCCATGCCGCTGAGCAATATCACCGGCCCTTTTTTCGTATGTGGGTTCCGGGAGTCGAACTCAGGACCTCGCGCTTGCCAGGCAGGCGCTTATGCCGCTGAGCTATCTCACCGGCCCCTAAAACGTAGTCTTGAATCTACTTAGTGGTTGCTTTATGCTGTACAAAAGGAGTTTACTCGATTGACAGGGTATTTTCATAAATCCCTTCACGGGCTTCATTTTCATTCCTTTTTAAGATTAACCTGAATACCTGCTGGCGCGCGAGGTCCTGAGGTCGACCCCCCGGTACCCACAAAAAAAAAAAAAAAAAAAGATTAACCTGAATAAAATGTCTAAGTTCTTACTCCACAAACCCTGGGATAGTGTTCTGGTTTGCTCAAGACTAGATGAGGGCATTTCCTATTTCTGGTTTGCACTAACCAGGTACCATCTCCTATAATACCCATTCCTGCCACACAGTGTGAGTGGCACAGGGTCCATTCATACTATACCATCTTGTGACACTCCAGAGTTCTTGTCAACAGGCTAGGAAGACTGTAATCTCTGCCCAGGCAGGTATGGGAATAGGAATTCCATCCAAGTTCCATGTTATAGTTCCAAATAACTGTCCTTATAGATGTATGGGGTACCTTGAAGTTGCAGGTACATCTTACAGGAAATTATACTGACTTAATCGCAGAGTGCTGATTATTGATTGGAGAACTGGAAGACTCCAAACTCAGTTCCCTCAAAGGCCAAGTTGATGAGTAAATGAGTAAAGAGATCTTGGACTAAGACAATAGAAAATGCTCTGACAGGGACTTCCACGAAGAGGGTAATGTGGTAAACAGCAGCAATCAGCCTCTCCAAGATTTGGAATCCAGACACTGGAATATAACAACTTGGGGAAGAAAAAAAGGAGGGAGGTATATCCCTGGGATGCAGGAAGGATCTGAAGGGAAAACTGGAGCCCACAGGAAAAGTGGAGAGACAGACCTCTATGCAGAAAAAGGAGGTGGCAAACTACTTTCTCCCGATTCACAGCTTGTGGCATGAGAGAGGAGGTTCAAATCTACGGAGAGACAGTGAGGCCGGGTGACTCGAGAGGCCTCCAGGAAGAAATGCACCAGTGGAATGGCCTAGTGGATGCTGTGAGATACAACAGCTGGTGAGTAACTCCAGTCCAAGTGTCAGCTGTATCGCCTGGAGAAGGTGTTTGGCCAGATGCCATTTTAGGGAGGGCCAACTGACCCTGGGACTTACCATGGGTTGGCTTCAGCTCAGGGGTCCCAGTGACTGGGTGAGGGACAACTGCAGGAGATACCCAGGGTCAAGGAACCCAGGTCAGGCTGGCAAGAGACACTGAGTGTTGCAGGCTAAACAACTCAGGCCCCAAACCCACAACGAGAGGTTAGGACCAGCCTGAACTTCTATGGAGTTGAAAGCACCAGAACAGGCACCCCACCCTATTCCCACAGTGGGCTTGTTGTGATTATCCAGCACCCAGCCCTAATCCTACTGCAGGCTTGCCGAGATCACCCATCACGTATCGGGCACTGTCTGCCTCCCTTATTTACCAGTGACACCAGACACATGCCATGAATTGGACACTACCGCAAAACTGTAGACCCCAGAAAATTACCATGGGGTTGAAATTACAGAGAAATCACTTTTTTCTTTTTTTTCCATAAGTGTGAATACTGTTTTTAGGGGTTTTTTTTGGTTGTGTTTAGTTCTTGTTTTTTTTTCCTTCTTTCTTTCCCTCCTGTCTTCACCAGTTTCCCAAAGCTTGGATAATCTTACTTTGTCCTTCAGCCTTGCTTCTAATCTCTTTCTTTTCTTTTCTTTCTCCATCTTTTCCTCTTAACCTTTGTAAATTTTCTCCCCTGAAGATAAAATTGCTCTACTGGGGGGATTTTTACTGGACATGATTTTATTTGTTTTTGATTTTGTTATATAACTATATAGCTTGTATCTATGGTTAAAGGTGGCAAATTAACAGATACCATAGTTTGCCATTCCTCCACTGTGCTTGATGCTATTGTTATTACTGACTGCTACTGTTATTAGCCAGGGAGACACAGATGTTGTGATCAGCTGTTCTTCCTTGTATGCCAAAATTTAGTTTGTCTGGGAGTCATAAAAGACACCATAGTCTAATGACAGAGAACTGGGTGACAGGACAAACAAGCAGCAACCTTTCATCCCTAATAAATTGAAGAGGTAGGATGGTAGGACAGCTCAAAAGTCAAAAGCCAGCTATGTCTAGAACATCTCTGAAAAGCAGTCATTTCCTAAGGAGATCTCGATACTAATAATAAAACTACCTACCATAAGCAATTTACAAGCATGAATGCAGAAAGCAAAACAAAACAAAAATAGAAAATGAGAAGACACGGAAGCAAGATGCAACCCCAGATCTCCAGCTCGCTGAAGGTAAGTCCAGGGGGCATTGAGGTGGAAGAAATCAAAAGCCAACCAGCTGAACTTTCTGAAATGGTAGAAGTGGAAATAACAAAGCAGAGAATGAATCTCTAGAAAAAAAAATCAGAAATAATTATGCAGATAATTAAAGAGATGATGACCATATAGAAGAACATGGTTAGTGAATCTAGAATAGAAGCAGGAAAAAAATAAAGAGGAGCTTAGGAAAGTGACAGAAACCTTGAATATCCAACAGGAAAGAACTGGATTCTATGAATCAGATTTAAAGAGATGTCCATGAGATTAAAAATTCTATTGAAAGTATATGCAGCAAAATCAACCAATGTGAGGACAGAATATCATATCTAGAGGACAGGTATGCAGTTAACAATAATCAATGAAAGACTTCTCAAAAATGGTAAGGGACTATGAAAAATTAGTCCAACAGCTTCTAGGGGATGCAAAGAAGAATAACATAATACAGCAGAATCAATGAAAAATCAGAAGATAGTACAAAGGACATAAAAAGAGCTCTTCACAGAAGTAATGGCAGAAAACTTCCCAAGCATGGAAAAAGAATTTTACATACAGATAAGTGAGGCACACAGAACTCCAATTAGCCATGATCAGAAAAAAAAAAAAACCAAAAACCAAAAACTAAAAAACCCCCCCAAAACAAACTATACCAAGGTGTATAAAAGTCAAGATTCCAAAACTTCAACACAAGAACAGAATTAAAAGCTGCTAGAGAAAAGAAACAAATCATATATAATGGAAAGCCTATGAGAATCACAGACTTCTCAATCCAAATCCCTACACCAAGGAGAGCTTGGAATGAACTATTCCAAGCCTGAAAAGAAAGCAACCTCCAACCTAGATTGATGTACCTCACAAAGTCATCTTTCAAAATTGATGGAAAAATAAGATACTTCCATGATAAAGAACACCTGAAGAAATTCATGACCACCAAACCAGCACTCCAAAAATTTCTGAAGGATATTCTAGAAAAAGACAATGAAGACAACAATTCCATGAATCTTAATAGCATGAATCTACCAGGGTAGGCAAGCAAATAGAGGAGAAAAAGGGGAAACAACAACAGGAAAATAATACAACAAAGATAAGATTTTTTTTTAAGGATAAGTTAATACATATAAGTTATAACCATCAATGTAAATGGTCTCAATTCACCAATCAAAAGAAACAGACTGGTAGAAGGGATCAAGAAATAAGATCCAACAATATGCTGCAATAGAAGAAACACATTTAACTCAAAAATAAATTCATAGACTGAAAGTGAAAAGATGGAAAACAATATTGTATGCAACAGGAACCGGGAAAAAAAGCAGGGATAGCTATTCCATTTGCAGACAAAGTGGATTTCAAGCCAAGACTGATCAGAAGACACAAAGAAGGTCACTACATACCTGTTAAGGGAACAATTCAAGAGGAAGAAATAACAATCATAAATATATATGCACCTGATACCTACATACCCAACTATATAAAACAAATAGTAATAGACATGAAAAATCAGATAAGCACTAATACAATTATAATGGGGGACCTCAATATGCCATTGTCACAAATAGACAGATCAAGTAGATAAAAAAAATCAATAGAGAAATGTCAGAGCTTAACCAAACCTTTGACAAATAGATTTAGTAGATATCTACAGTGTTCCACCCCATAGGAACAGAATACACATTCTTCTTAGCTGCACATGGGAATTTCTCCAAAAACATGCATACATAAATGTAAAGGAATTGAAATTATCCCCTGCATACCATCAGATCATAATGAAATGAAATTGGAAATCAATGGCAAAAGAAACTACAAAAACTGTATAAACACATACAAATTAACACCCCAATAAACAAACAATGGATCACAGATGAAATTAAAGAAGAATTTAGACAGTTTCTACAATTAAACGATAATGCCAACATGATATACCAGAACTTATGGGATGCAGTCCTACCAGGGAAATTTATAGTGGTGAATTCCCACATCAGAAAAACAGAGTGACCTCAAAAAACCTAATGTTGAACCTCTAGCTTCTAGAAAAAGAACAGCAAGTTAAACCCAGAGAACATACAAAGGAGAAAATTATGAAGATTAGAACAGAAATTAAAGCAACCGAGGCTAAGAAAACAATACAAAGAATCAATGGATCAAAGAGTTGGTTCTCTAATAGTAAATAAAATGGAAAAACCCTTAGACAACCTCATCAAAAAAAGGAAATGAAAAACGCAAATCCATGCAATTAGGAATGAAAAAGGTAAAATCACAATGGATCCTGTAGAAATCCAGAAAATCATTAATACCTACTTTGAGAACCTGCATTCTAATAAGTTGGAGAATGCAGAAGAAATGGACAGGTTCCTAGATATATATGAATTATCAAAACTGAATCAAGAATATATAAAAATTTTTAATAACCCAGTATCAATCAATAAAACTGAACAAGTAATTTAAAAATTACCAACAAAGAAAAACCCAGGTCCTGATGGATTAACTGCTGAATTCCACAAGAAATTTAAGAGATATAATGCCACTACTCCCCAAAATCTTAAATGAAACTGAAAGGGAAGCAATAATCCCAAAGTCATTCCTGGAAGCAAGCATTACCCTGATACCCAAACCAGAGAGGATCCAAACACAAAAGAGAACTACAGTCCAACCTCCTTAATGAACACAGATACAAAAATCCTCAATAAGACACTGGCACACAGAATGCAGCAAATCATCATGAAGATTATACATCATGATCAAGTAGAATTCATTCCAGGAATGCACGGATGGTTCAATATATGAAAATCAATAAACATAATACACCACTTTAACAGAACCAAGGATGGTCATCTCAATAGACACAGAAAAAGCACTTGACAAAGCCAAACACCGAATCATGATTAAAAAAAAAAAAAAAAAACCTACCAAAAATTGGAATAGAAGGTCTTCATCTCAGTGTGATAAAAGCCTTCTATTGTAAACAAACAGCCAACATCATACTAAAAACTCGAAAACTGAAAGCTTTCACTCAAAATCACAAAGATGCCCACTATAATAACTCTGGTTCAATATACTTAGAGCAATTAGACAACAGAGAGAAATAAAAGGAATAAGGATAGGAAAGGAAGAAGTTAAATTATGATTATTTGTGAATGACATGTTACTCTTCATAGAAGGTCCCAATAACACCACCAAAGAAAGACATCTAGATTTAATAACCAAATTCAGTAGAATAGCAGTATACAGGTGAACACTCAAAAATCAATAGCATTCCTGTATGCAAATAACAAACTCATTGAGAGAGAAATTAGGGAAATGACACCTTTCACAATAGCATCAAGAAAAATGAAATACTTAGGAGTCAATCTAATAAAAGAAGTGAAAGACCTTTACATAGAAAACTACAGTACTCTGAAAAAGGAGATTGAAAAGGATATCAGAAAATGTAATGATATCCCTTGTTCTTAGATAGGCAGAACCAATATAGTGAAAATAGCTATAATATAAAACTGTAATATAGATTTAATGCAATCCTGATCAAAATACCAATAGCATACCTCACAGAAATAAAGAAAAGAATCCTAAAATTCATTTGGAACCTTAAGAGACCTATAATAGAAAAAGGAATTCTGGGCAATAAGGGAGAGTCAGGAGGCATCGCAATTCTTGACTTGAAATTATACTACAAAGCTACCATGATAAAAACAGCATGGTACTTCAGTAAAAAACAAAAAACAAAAAACAAACCAGACCTGAGGATCAATGGAATAGAATAGAAGATGTAGAAACAACTCCAAACACACTCAGCCACCTTATCTTTGACAAAGGGGCCATATACCTTCACTGGAAGAACGATAGCCTCTTTAATAAATGGTGCTGGGGAAACTAGCTTTCCACATGCTGAAGATTAAATGTAGACCCATATATCTCACCATACACTAAACTAAAATGAAAATAGATCAAAGATCTCAACGTTAAAATAGAAACACTTAATCTGCTGGAAGAGAGAATAGGTAAAATTCTTGAACAGACATAGAGGTAGGCAGACTTCATGAGCTAAATCCAGTTGTACAGGAAATATTACAAAGAATTAACCAGTGGGATCACATCATATTAAAAAGATTTGCATAGCAAAAGAAACCACCCACAGTTAAGAGACAACCCATAGAATGGGAAAAAAATTCTACCAGCTATTCCTCAAAGGACTAATATCTAGTATATATATGAAGAACTAAAAAAAAAAAAAAAAAAAAAAAAAAAGAAAAAAGAAAAAATCAGATCCCCCCCCAACCAAATTTAAAGACCCAATCCAAAAGTGGGCATCTGAAATGAATAGATACTTCTCAGATGAAGAAGTACAAATGGCCAATAAATACATGAAAAAAAATGTTTGACATTACTGGTCATTCAAGAAATACAAATTAAACCACACAGATTCTATCTCACTCCTGAAAGAATGGCTATCATCAAGAAGTGAACCAATAACAAATGCTGGTGAGGCTGTGGGGGAAAAGGAACCCTTCTCCACTGTTGGTGGAAATGTAGATTGGTACAATCAATATGGAAATCAGTATGAAAATTCCTCAAAAAACTAAAAGGTTCCATTTTCCCCAACTATTCCCCTTCTTGGTATCTTCCTGAAAGAGTTAAAAGCATCATACCACAGTGATAATATGCACACCCATATTTATAGCAGCACAATATGTAATAGTTACATCTTGGAAACAGCCCAGATCCCCAACAACAGATGAATGGATAAAGAAGATGTGGTTTTTAAATACAATGGAGTACTACATTGCCATAAAGAAGGATAAACTAGAGACATTTTTAGGTAAATGGATGCACCTTGAGAACATAATTTTAAGTGAAATAAACTGAACACACATGTTTAAATATAGCATTGTTTCTCTGTATGAGAAACTGAAGGGGTATATAAGGACCAAAATGAGAAGTAGAAAGAAAATGTTCAAATGGGAAAGGGAACGAGGGAGGGGGAAGGAAAGGAAGGGCAATGGAATAAAAAAGAGGACAGAAGGAGAAAACGAAAACAAAGCTTTTGCAAATGGGAAGGGGAAGAAGGATTGAAGGGAGGGGAATGTGGGAACAAAAAGAAGAATCAAGATATATTACATACAGGCACAAATTCCTTATGATGAATGTGATCATTATGTGCATCAAAAATGAACCCATAAAATTAATTTTAAAAATCCACTGTGACAAACCAGAGAAGACATGTCTTTTTTGAAAGAAGCAGTTGCTATACAACCCATGCAACTGTTGCCATGGGAATATGGGCTTCAGGTATCCAGATCTTTCCAGTTTTCAAAAGCCAGAAATCTGGATTTTTAAGAACACTCAAATTTACCACACAAAACTTAGCTGAGAGCCACACCTGTCCTCTCTGATTGCTGCTTGCAGCCTTCATCCCAGTCAGATACAAGAACACCCCAGCAGGTGCTTTCCAAAACAGTGTACTTCTTTCCCAATGTTGCTGTCACCTTTGCCAGCTTCCTGACTTTTCCTCTCCTCAAGGGATTTGGAAAGCTCTGCATATAATGAAATATTCTGGAGGAAAATTATGTGCGAATATAGAAATGTGGAGTAGGGTATGAAGAGAAAAAGGAAAGGAAAGGGAAAAAAAAAAAAAAAGGAAAGCTTAAGAGGGCATCCAAGTATGATTTCTTAGATTTTAGGAGATGACTGAAGAGTTACAGAACATGGATCCACATACGGTAAAGTAATATTCACGCCCAAAGTAGTAGCTAACATGTACCAATCACTTGTTAGATGCCAGACACTTTCGTAAGTATGTTATGTATGCTACCTTACATATATCTCAACACAACCCCATGACAAAAGCTGCTTTCTGCATTTTTGAGAGGGCATACAGTGTGGTGACATTAGGCATCCTCCCCAAGGTCACAACTGGCTAAGTGTAGATCCTCACCTGGTTCTAGAGCCAGTACAACACACTGTTGTGCCCTGTATACTTTAACATCTTCAGTCATCACACTGGCACTGTGTGGCTCAAGTCCTTGGGATAACCTAAAATGACCTTTCTACACATCCAACTCCAGCAGTTCTTTAAACTTGGGATAAATCTTCCTATTATAAGCTCCTTCTGTAGTAGTTTTAAATATATTCACAAATACCTAAAGGTTTCCTGTCCAAGATATAGGGCTTACTTTTCCTCCTTTAGAGTATACGGTAGACTGAGTAACTTGAATCTCATGACCAGAATATGGTGGACATGATGAAGTGCCACTTCTGACAGTAGGTTGTAAAGGTACTGTGGCCTCAGGACACTCACTCTAGGGAAAGCCAACTGTCATGGCATAAGGTCACTCGAGAAAGGTCTGCCTCCCAAGGAACTGAGCCCCCTACCACCTGCCATGTGAGTCATCATGGAAGGCCCCTCACACCAATCATGAAGGTTTCAAAGTTAGGTGCAGGTTAATTTATTTTTCTTTATATTTTGTATTTTATTTATTATTTTGTGTTATATTACAGTATTGTAACAGTTTTTATATGAATATTTTTGGGTTGTAAAATGAATCATCTGAGTTTCCGTTACTTCTTATGGGGAAATTTGCTTTGATACACAAGTGCTTTGGGTTACAAGCATTTTTCTTGAACAAATTATGCTCACAAAGCAAGGTTTTACTGTATACTAAACTTCAAGTAATAGGAAGTAACACGGATTTACACTTGGTAATAGGAGGCTATATAAAATTTTCTTAAATTTTATATATGAAAAATTCCATTATGATGATGTGGCTTTAGAACATGCTAGTTTTTTGTTTGGTCTTAAAAAAAACAAATACAATGTACAGGGAATATAAGAGTATTTGATAGCATAATAGTGTCTTATTTCTCTGAAAAGAGTAAAATGGAATAATTTCTAAAATGATCTGTTACATATACCTTAAATTCTTCAGTGCAGTACAAGTTAAATGAGAATTCAGAATTACATCACAGCTTCATCTTTAAAGAGTACAGGAAATAATCTAAATTTGTTAAATATACAGATAAGTATAGGACTATCCACATAAAGTTTAATTAACTTCAGGATGAAATCTATTTCAAACCTTGACAATTCTGATTGTAGTTCTTACTACAGATTCTTGAAAATTATTAAATTTAGTAAGTTAAATTATGTGGCACAGTATTACAATAAGTGAGTTAAGGCAAGATCGATATGAAACATAATTCTGACA
The DNA here is from genome assembly GCA_028451465.1 of Erethizon dorsatum. Taxonomy (NCBI): domain Eukaryota; kingdom Metazoa; phylum Chordata; class Mammalia; order Rodentia; family Erethizontidae; genus Erethizon; species Erethizon dorsatum. The sequence goes on from CM051825.1 coordinate 46,080,793, forward strand.
GGTTTCCACTAGAGGCCAGTGTAATTCAGCATGGAAACAGAATTCATAATCAATCCCTATGGAAAAACCAACATTATTTCTTCCACTTAAAAGTGGAGCCCTTCTGAATTGAGGGAAGAACATGATGAAGAAAGCTTTTTTGGAAGCTCTGAAGAGGAATGTTTCAAAGGATAAGAAAGATGAGCTAAGAAAGGATGAGTCATGAAAAATAGGAGCAAAGAGAATTCTTATCTACAGAAAAAAAAAATAGCACTACCATATACTGTTTCATGTTTTGCCAATGTAAGCATAAAATTTCAAGATTCTTGGTGTAATTGTAAGCTTTTCCATAAGTGTTTCATTTGACAATAAATTAAAAATAATTAAATATCATGAATGGCTAGAAAGTGCCACAGTAATCTTGTTTTCAGAGCAGTCATCACTGCTACCCGCCTAGACAATGCCAAGGGTTTTAAAAAGGGATAGGAAAACTGTACATTTGCAATTTCCTTCCGTTAAACAATTTTATTCATAACAAGTACCAAACGTCTTCTTCTCAAACATGGAATAATTCATACAAATTCATCCAGCACTACATTCATATTATAAAATACATTTCTTAATAATGGCGCAACATGATGCTTACAATAGTTTTTAACAAGGAACTGAAGAAGTTTCTCAAAACTAAAAATAGGAGAAGAAATGGAAATCTGATTCTGTTTTTACACTGTTGGAGAAAATGTGATTTTTTAGTAAAGCTCAGGATCCTCAGTAGATTTTACTTTGTAGGAATAAAAGCTGAACAATATAACACACAATGCATAGAAGTGTCCTCTTTCCCTTCTCCTCCAGTAGAGAAAGGCGCTTTATATAATGGGGCCATGTCAAGATTAATGAACCAGGAAATCTGAACACTGGATGGGACCTCAGAGGTCAGAGAGCTGGTGTGGGAATCTTCAATGACAGGGAGCTTTCTTCTTTGAAAGATGGCCCATTCCACTGTTGAGGCTATACTTTCTTGAAAGTTATTCGTCAATCTTTACTTTGGAAGACCTCTTCCAAAACAACAAAATACTGTTGTGGTTCCTGAGGTCAACATGAAGAGACAAGCTACAATGATAAATAACACATGATTCCCACTATGAGAATTTGTAATATTCTAGCCTAGTGGTAGGTTCTTTTCCTGGCCTCTCAACCAAAAGTACTGGCTTTATTGTTTGCTAGCTGTGCGAGTTAGTTAACTTCTTTGGGCCTCAGTTTCTTCATCTTTAAAATGGGGAAAACAATAGTACCCATCTTCTAGGATTGAATAAGATAACAAAAGGAAAACACTAAGCCCAGGATCCTGACACCTGGTCTTTCCCATCTATTACCTGTTAGCAATTACTGCTACATAGTGATTACTTGACATGTTAAGTCATTTGATCCTCACCAAACTCCTGAGGTATGATGCATTCCCACTATCTTTTAGGGACAGGAAAACTGGGACTCTCAGAGAGGTGAAGTAGCTTGCAAGAACCAGCAGCTAGTTAATGTTCATATAAGGGATTGAACACAGGTTTATCTATCTAAGTTTTAACAGTTATACCAAGGATTTTGGAGAAATGGTTAGGTAACTTCCTACTCCCTGTGACAGAACTGACATGCACTGATGAGAGGGAAAAATGTGTCCCTCATTTTTCCTTCTTTGATGTAAATATAACTAGGGCCAAAAGCTAACCATAAGAATTTCCCTTCAAAGCATGGGAGAGCAGGGTCCTGGAGCCAGGGTGGACCTCTGAAATCTGAAGCTCCTGAGCCCTACTTCTGGGGAGCCATGGAGCCAGTGTCCTGTTGTGTTGCCCTCTGCTCCAGGAGCCCACATGTCCTGGCTGACTGCTGTTTCTGCAAAAGTTTGTGCCCACTCCTTTAATTGCTCCTCCCAGGATGGAACACATGGCTGCACCCATCTGGGAACTCAGGGATAATAAAAAGCAGCAAGAGAGAAATATCTTGTTGGGAATAAAGTCACATAGATGACTTTATTATGGGGAAAGTGTTTTATGTAATCTTTGAAATAGCTGTGTGTTGTCTGTAACAAGTCATGAGTTAAAATAGTGTCTACATCAGCAAGAGGGACAGACACTATGGAGTGCCCTCCAGGTGGCTTGCCATCTGATCTGCAAAAGATTTTTCAGTCAGTGTTCCTCCTCCAGCACCAAGCCCTCACTGTGAGCTAGGTCTTCTACGGCCCAGAGCCCCACAGCCTGATGGCTACAATAATGACACGAGAAGAGGGCTTTCAGTATAAGGCAACTAACTTCACAAAGGAATTGATTTTCTATTTGTAAACTGCTTAGAAGAACAAATTAAAAGAACTTTAAATCTCATGTCTTTAATATCCTGAAGAGATACACTTACCACACCTCAACTTAGAACACCAGGTCAGAGATTATCTGTTTTCTCCTAATATAAGATTTTCTATTCCTTTTAACTTATCTTTTAGAAGATGCATTTCTGTTTACTCATCAGGAAGGGACATAAGAATTTGGTGTCCAAAGGACATGTGAATCAGCCTGCCCAACTACTCTGGCTTTCAGTAAGGGAGCTGAGACCATGAGCCTTAACATTAACAAAAAATTACACTCATTTATCTGAGAAGGTCTTCTTGCAAATGTGCTTTAACATAGCTGGTAAGGCCAGAAGAAACAAATTTAAACTCAAATCTTAGCAACTAGATCTCATATTTTGTCTCATTATGTTAAGGAGAAGAAAAACTTATGTTGTTGATTCCAGGTTTATGACCATATGATAAGCAATTTTGGTTCACTGTAAAAAATAAAGTCTCTCTAAATAAGTACCAAGCTAATATTCCATGATGTAAACTGTTAAGACAATTCACAGAGTAGAGAAGAAATTAGTAGGAAAAGAAAATAGGGTCAAAGGCAGAAAAAAAGTTAGAATACCAAGTTGCATGACCATATGAACCAGCTCAAAATATGCTGAAGTATGCAGTCACTTCACAGAGGCATGTGCCTCTGAGCTGTTTAAGAAGAAGTGGGGAGGACACTAAAGACACTATTAGGGACAAGGATGGTTTGATTGCTTCATGCAGAGAACTGATTAGCAGGTATGAGAGATTGTGGGGAAGCAAAAACCAAATAGTTGGATTTATTACCATCATCACCCAGAAACCAACTCATTTAGAAAGTAGGGAGTACCCAGTTGCAATTCTAAATTCATAATTAAAATGGCAAAAAAGCATAATTAAACTGGGTTGGAAAAAAATAATTGTGATTAAACTTAGTCTGAATATATGATAGGTCCAGGCATATGTTACAACAGGGGTATCTCAGCCAGAAAAGATATAAGGTTAATGGATTGAGGAAGACAGCAGTCTAGAATAGTGATGGTGAACCTTCTAGAGACAAGTGCCAAACTGCAACCCCAAACCCAATTATTTATCACAAAGTGCCAACACTGCAATTAAACCTAAATACTGAAATTTTAGTTTAGAAAAAAACAACCCACCTACACATTAACATCTTTTGTCTTAAAAGAGAAACAACAATCAACACGCATGCCACAGGTTTGCCCCCACTGGTCTAGAACAATACTTTCCAAATTTCCACAATATTGTCAGGTTAAAGTTCTCATCTCCAGCTTCAGAAGAGGTGAGGAAAAGATTATAAAAGGAAGTGGGAAGGACATTATTAAGCATGAGTGCAGAATATAATAGAAAATAATATTTTCATGTTATTGATTTAAAGAGGCCCATGTTTCACAAAGTAAAATTACTGACCTTTATCTGTTAATTTCATTTTGAAGAATAAGGAGAATCTCAAGTGTACCACCCTGACCACCACTACCCTACAATACGACCTGTTGCTACAGAGTTCTGCTAGTATTTCAGTAACAATACTCCTTTGTGCAGCATGATACGTAAAAACAAACAAATACATACGTACATACACCATTTATGTTGTGCGTCCCCAGCTAGAATTAATAAGAAACATGGTGATGACTCTTTCCTTGTCCATTGCAATATTCTGGTTTCACCTTCAGGCACATATGTATTCCTCAATAACCATAATTCATATAAACATGTAACATCTAAGAAGAGATGGTTTTTTCTTAAGTGCACCATTCTGAGTCAGGTATTATGCTATGCCCATTACAGGAACTGCATCCTCACAGGTATTGATACCAGAGGGTATGGAGGTGAGAAAGCTGCTCATGGTCCTACAGTTGCCTGATGTCCAAGTGGGTGTTCCAAATTCTTGTCCCTGACAATAAATCTACCACATTGAGAGACCCAGTATTCTGGTACAACAAGGGAATTCCAGATAAAGTACTGGAGTACAACAGGATCCTGGACACATGCTAAACACTGTCTCTTTTCTATATTCCCCCAAATAATCCTTCTTAAGAAAGAAAGAAAGAAAGAAAGAAAGAAAGAAAGAAAGAAAGAAAAAGAAAGAAAGAAAGAAAGAAAGAAAGAAAGAAAGAAAGAAAGAAAGAAAGAAAGAAAGAAAGAAAGAAAGAAAGAAAGAAAGAAAAAAAAGCAAGGCAGCAAGCACATGAAATGTTTTACTAGTTAGTGGTCAGGTGGGAGACAGGTTCTAACCTTTTGTTGTTATTGTCACTGGGCATGGAACACAGAGCCATGCGAGGCACGTACTATGCCACTGAGCCACAGCCCCTACAGACTGGGTTCTAGTCCTGACTCTTTCTAGTATTAGTTAGGGGACCTTGGAAATATTTCTGCAACTCTTGTGGCCTCTGCTGTAAACCTCGTTCAGGAAATCCTGAAGAAACTTCCTCTACAAAAACACTACATGCACAAAGAACATCTGCCAGTCATGGTGAAGACCAGCAGGACTGGGCTATTGCTTTATCCTGCTATGATATGTGCATGTAAACTTTTTACTACAAGAAGAAGAGATGATAAAGTAACGTTTTTTGGGAAAATGAAGCTTAGAAACTCATTGTCACCTACTGTTACATATCTAGGTCAATTTGGCTTTTATGGATAAAAGAAGATTGAAAAAAGAATTATAAATTAGAAAAGTTTAATTAGACTATAAAGATGCTGTCAGGAGAGCTGAACTGCATCTTTTGACAAAAACTAGACTGAAAAAGTAATTAAAATTGGGCATTTAAAAGCCTATTTTGGGTTATGTTGAGGATGTGAATATTTCAATGGGAAGTATTTCCAATTCTTTGAAAATCTGCACATTAATCAGTTTAAATGTATGTACATGTCTTCAAGGCAGGGAGTTTACTTAAATGAGGCAAGTAAATGAAAAACAGGAATGAGAGGCTGTCAGCTCTACCTGACTCTCAGAGGCTAGGCTTCAAAACTTATTTTTTAAAATTCTAAATAGCTTTGGTGAGCAATAAAACACAGCAGGGATATTGAGAAAAAGAACAGCTAAAAAATATGTACTAGGATCCTATAATGTGTGTGACAGCATTGAGGTGTGGTGATAGAGGAAGTCTGTGACCACAAAGTCACACTTAGTGCCTTTACTAATTTAAAATCAAGTGTTGAACTAGATTTAGTGAGAGCGAGAAGCAGATTTCAAAGGCATAGCACAAGTAAGAATCTCTTCGAACACATGGTAAAGCTCTACTTTAATAGCGACTTCACCACCTACCTATGATGATATCTACCAGGAGATGACTGCAGACTTTTTATTGCCTGTGTAACTTATGAAAGGATGAGCAGATGATGCATAGTGCAAGCATGGCATTTACACTGAATAAGTATCTTCATCTCCTACAAGAGGGCTGGTGAGCAATCCGAGGGCTGTGAGCACACATTAGGCTGAGATTTCCAGATCTGAGGATGGGAGGCAGAGCCATGTGGCCAGTGCCTCTAGAGACAGATTTATTGGGCTGAAGGAGGAGGGTTTCTGGGCTGGGCTGCCAAGGTTGATCTGCTCATTTGGGAGGGTGTTTACTAGGTGTACCATGAGAAATAATTTCATGCCTCCTCCACTGATGGAGACCATCACGAAGCAGCTCTGAACAGGATTTAAAATTAATCAATTGGCTTTCTATATTTACTTATGAGTCTGTCCCAGGCCTAGGCGACTTGCTTGGAGAGCAGCAGCGGGTACATAGTAAGTGAACCTCTACGTACCACTGGTCCCAGGGGAGACTTATATTGGCCTGTGATGCTGTGACACCTCAAAGGGGCAAGATAAGGTTGTAGCTGAGGACACCAGGCTTTGACTCCAATTTATAAGATAAAGACTGCAGTTGCAGCCATTTGGCTCCTGCTACAGATGTCAACCTAGAAATAAGACAGTTTTCTTAACTGACAAAATTTACTGCTTGAAGAAGTCTTTGAACTGACTTCCCAAGATCCTGCTCAGTTCCCATGCTTGCCTCAATATCTCCTTTCTTTGTTTGAAAACCAAATAAACATGGGCTGCCGGAAGTTCTTTGTCTCTACTCCCAGAGAGTCTCTACTCCCTGAACAAGTTTTGACCTTCCTGGAGCCCCCAAAATTATACCACTTGTCTCTTTTATTTAAGCCATTCACCATCCACTCATTTAGGAGCTTGTGGGCCTGGTCAGTCCGCGATATTCCAGTAGAGGGCTAAGATGATAGAAGAATCCAAGACCATACAGGAGAATTCCCTCCTCTGTTTAACATCCACTGACTTCAACTGGACACTGTCTAAGCCTGGCTTTTGATTTTAGCTTTTTCATCCCTCTCTCATCTGTTAGAGCCCAAATATCCACAGATCATGTTGCCTTTGCCAATATTTGTCTGTTTTTCTTTTGCCAGTCTCCCTATGAGATTCTATAAAGACCAGGTAGAACTGTCTTACTTCCTCTATTCTATGACAAAAGCCTTTAGACTTTTAATATTTTGACATCAGAATCCATCTTGAAAGGATTCTTTTACTAAAGTGGGTTTTGTTGCTGAAATACCATTATTAAAACAGTGGCATGTCTTACTGCAGCTGGGGTTCTAGAACAAGAAACACTACACTCCTGTTGTTTAGGTCCTGATATCAATAGTATTGATACTAATACTAACTGTACACTACTGTTCCTCCTCTTCCTCCCCTTTAGGGAGTCTCTAAAGGGCTTCAGGCTTGGTGCAAAATTAGAACTTCAGAGATTGACGGGTTCCACAATTCTGTTTTCTGTGCACTTGATCTTCAAGAATCCTTCAGCGGAATATAAAAGCAAATGATAACTCATTCAAAAACACCAGTGAATGACCTCCTTAGGAACTCTTGTCACTGATAAAAAGAGGCCTATCCGTCTGGAATAATCTTGTAATTCACTTAAACATTTCTACATAATGCCTCAATCTCTATACTATACAATGATGAAGGAATTCAACCCAGTTGGGCTGGAGAGGAAGAGGCAAAGGGGAAAGATAAAACCCAATTTACCTCTTTCTGTTCAGAGACCTGATTATCTTCTTCATGACCCCATTTCTGTTTACAGGAATGCAAGGATTCTTTACAATCCTAATGATCCCCCCATGGATGGACTGCAGTTATCAGTGTCCCTCCTAAGATGTGGGATAATTCCTTGGAACTGCTGCTTTCTGCAACCACTCAATGCTCTCATGTAACTTGGGGAAGTGTTTAAGAATGTGGAAGGTAGTTTAAAATTGCCTATATTCAGTGTACTAGGGTTACCACACACTCACTCTGAAAAAACAGATTAATAATAATGCCTTATAGTACAATCATCCACAAAGAAGTATAAGAACCTGGCATATAATAAGAGCTCAGTGATTGTCAGCCATTACTAACAACACCATTACCACTATTGTTGCTTTGAGAGATGTGTCCACTGAACTGCTCCAGGACAAGAATAGATATAGAAGTAACAATAGCTTTCCTTGGCCTCTATCATTTAGTCCCTGAATATCTAGCTTACCATTCCAAGTTTTTCCAGTCTTAACAATTTCACCATTGTCCTCCCCTATGGAGCCATCACCCTCAAAGGCCTCCCTCCTCTTCCATCCTTGAAACACTTCTGCCTTCAGGTCTTTTCTCACCTTGACCACACAAGGTCTCCCAGCTACATTCACTTTTCCTTCACTGTCACTTTCAGTCAATCATTTCATACATGTGTAAGAGTTATTCTAGTTTTAAATTCAATGTCATATAAGATTACTACGACTTCATCTTTCTAATGACAGGGCATAGAGTTTCCCATTTTCATTTGGTGTTTGCCTTGTTGCACTTGCCATCAGTCTGGGAATACAGAATAATCTACTTAGTATCAGTGGAGTGACTCACATCTGTGTTCTAAGTATGTCACATGTCCCCAGAAGTAATACCGGGACTCTTGGAAAGTATTTTATGTGTCATCTTGACTGGAAAAAGGGATGCCCTTTTGGTAAAATATTACTTCTACAGTTATCTGAGAGAATCTTTCTAGAAGAAATTAGCATTTGAACAAGTAGACTGAATAAATATGACAGTCCTCACTGCTGTGAATGGGCATCAGCCAATCCTTTGAGGGTCTGGAAAGAACAAAAAGTAGAGGAAAGAAGGATGAGCTCTCTCTGCCTAACTGTTCACCCAGGATCTCTGTCTTCTGTCCTTGGCACTTCCAGTTCTCAGGGGTGCAGAGTGAACTGAAGCCACACCACGGGCTTCCTGGCTCTCTGTACTTCAAACTACACCACCAGGCTTCCTGGGTCTCCAGCCTGCAGAGAGCACAGCACAGACTTCTCAGCCTCCATTACTGTGTGACCAATACCTTAGGATCCATCTTTGTATCTCCTATTTGTTCTGTTTCTCTAGAGAACCATGACTAATACAAAATGTGAAGTAAATCTTCATTGGACTTCATGGAATACCACTTAACATGGCTACTGAGGTTTCTAGCAACCTCAAATAAAAGAAGCTTTATATCAAATGAAGATCTGTAAAATATTGCCACAAGCTCAAAAGAAGTTTAATGTATTGTCAGATAAAAATTCCAGCTCAAGAAACTCCTGCTTTGACATAATAGAAAACATAACACAATTTACTAACTGTCTCACTTAAAATACCTAAGTATTTTAAAATACCTAAGGACACTAAGTCACTTAAAATACCTAAGTACAACTCTTTTTTTTTTTTTTTTGTGGGTACCGGGGGTCGACCTCAGGACCTCGCGCGCCAGCAGGCGCCCATGCCGCTGAGCGATATCACCGGCCCCTTTTTCGTATGTGGGTTCCGGGAGTCGAACTCGGGCCCTCGCGCTTGCCAGGCAGGTGCTTAAGCCACTGAGCCATCTCACCGGCCCCCTAAGTACAACTCTTATGGAAAAGAGTACATTTCTGAGGGTGGTCCAGGTGAGGGAAAGAACATATTTTAATCTTTTAAAATATTCACTTCTAGGCTGGGAGTGCAACTCAATTTGTAGAGCTCTTGTCTAACATACATCTCTGGCACAGCAAAAAGTAGACTAGGCTAGAATAGAATAAAATAAATAAAGTATTTCTTTTTGAGCTGAAAACTATAAACCAAATAGAAACAAGCAAGCAGTCTGTCAAATAATACCAAAACCCAGAATCACTATTATTTCATTACATGTTGTATTAGGACTTAAGGTCATTAAGGTTAACATGCACAATTACCAAAAATTATAAATAAGAACATGTTGGCTGAAAAACTGCTCTTATTATTTTTCAAAATACTAATAATATCTCTTTGCACAGCAAAAATCCTCATTTCAAATCCCATTTGTTCAAAATGTAAATAGGACTTATTTGAAATTCACTTTTGTACTATCTACAAAAAAAAACAAACAATTTGCTGAGTAAAAAAGACTAAGATTATAAAAAAATACTTAATATGTTTACAGAAACACACTTTTCTCTAACACAGAATCATCTCACTTATAAATACCTGATTCCTCAATAACAAGGCATTCCTTTTTGTTAATTAAAATAGCTGGCAAAAGACATTTTGATTATGTATCCTTTGCCTATGTTAAGTACAAAAAATAATAAAAATGACACCAAGTACAACTTATAATAGGATCTCTTCCTGCTTTTGGTCTTATTATAAGACTGAACAAAAGGTTTTTGGGGATTATAAGATAAAATAGTTTTTCTCTAAATAATATTCAGCTAATTAATAACGGTTCCAGTCACCTGAAATACTCATAGATGTGTGTTCTATGTTATTATCACACTTTTCTTTTTAGCAAAACTTACTTTCCCTTAAAAGTAGCCCACCAATTCTCATGAGAATTTCAATCTATTGTTGCAACAGGCTGAAAGATCAGATTCTAAAATAACTTGAAGGAGAAGAGGCCCTTGGCAAGAGGGTTAACAACATAAATCAGGCCACAACACAAGACCAGACCTACTTTATTGTTCACAGTCACAAACACTTGGTTTTTTAGAAGGGCATTGTCATCAAGGAAGCTAATGGACAATATTTTTATGGGTAAATCATAGCTGACAGCAAATCCAGAACCAATGCAGACAATTGACTTTCCTACCTAGTTAGTAAGAAAAGCCAACTCGAGCTTCAAACCATGATTAAACACAAATACTTACCATTTAGGCGCTGGCAACTGGTGGCTTTACTCATGTTTGCTCTCCCTGAGTAGGATATGGAAGGGGAATGAAATTAAGAATAGCAGGGAGAAGCTGGACATGGTGGCACACACCTGTAATCCCAGCACTTGGGAGGCTGAGGCAGAAGGATCGCTGTAAGTTTGAGGCCAGCTTGGGCTACAAAGTGAGTTCAAGGCCAGACTGAACTGCATAGTGAAACCTTGTCTCAAAAAGACAGGAAAGGGCCGGTGTTATAGCTCAGCAGCATAAGCGCCTGCCTGGCAAGCGCGAGGTCCTGAGTTCGACTGCTGGTACCCGCATATATAAAAAAAAAAAGACAAGGAGTAAAAAAAAAAAAAAAAAGGAATAGCAGGGAGGCCACTTACATTCTGTGTCCCAGATGCATTTTTCAGCTATCGAAAGGTGCTGGAGTGCAGGTCAAACTTAATAATGGAAGACCACCTGGGGGACTAAAGACATATCCAAGTATACCTCTCACAGAGGACAATAAGCATCTTTACTTTCAAATCCAGCAACAATGGGATGTAGGCACTGTTTTGCTGGTTTATTAATCTTGTTTCAAAAATAACAGCCAAGTAACTGGCTGCATTACATGTTAGAGCACTTTACAGGCAGTAGTTAGTTTTAGTAAATGCTATATTCAGGATGTCTCTGAAAGTGATATAGGTGTTAATATTAATTTGATAATCATAGAGACTTTTCAAGACAAATGAAATGCTAAAACTCTTGAGCAAACAGCTGTGAAAGATACTTTCTGTGATCAGCTGTGAATGTTCCAGTTATACAGTACTATTCATCTATTCCAAATGTGTCATTTATTTTTAAATCTTTTGTTCATCCAAAGGCCTAGAATTTCTTCCTTGTTTTGAAACAGGGTCAAGCAAAATTGCCCAGGCTGGGCCTGAATTTGAGATTTTCCTGCTTCAGCCTCCCAGGTGGCTCAGTTTACAGGCACATGCCATCACAGCTGGCTGCAGAGTTTCCTTTCTCTTTAGGCTGGTCAAGTCCTGCTTACCCTTAAAAGGCATCCTTTATGATTCTTCTTGTAACCTCTCTGGGTATAGTACCCCCCAAATTCATCCAACATGGTGACCTCTGTGTGCTAGGTTTTAAGCCTCCAGTTTTTATAATACATCCCCATGTCAACCTTCTGTTTTTTAGATCCCTCTGGTTCTTCCATCAGAATACATACAGCAAGTTATCAAATAACCACATTATACAGCAATCTCTCAGCTTTTGAATTTCCTGAGGGCAGAAATAGAACTCTTCTACCTAGAAGGTCCTTTCTCCACTACCAAAGTTAGAGTTTTAAAAGGAACAGAAGGCACTGTGGGTACAGTTTAGTGGCAGAGTATGTGCCTAGCATACACAAGGGGCTGGTCCTATCTCCCCCACACCCTGCATGCAAAATAAAAGGAATAAGGGCTCTGCACACATTTACTGAAGGGAATTAAAGGAATGACTAATGTCTCCTGAGCTTTCTTACCTTCTTAAAATTCTGAATACGTAAGAAATTAAGTTGAGATGATATCCTGTTGTGCTGCACTGTTGCGCCCTAAGTTAGAGGAGAGTCTGTCTGTCTGTCCTTTTTGCTGTATGTACTTCAGGGGCAGGGAGGAGAAGAGTTGCTATTGCCAGCCACTACCTCCAGTAAAAGTCTAAAATAGTACTTCTATAAAAGCTACCCATAGAAAACATTATCTTACCACTATATTAAAAATCTTAAAGTTAATCTCTAAGAGAAACCACTTCATGCAGCTTCCCTAAACCCTGTCTTGTGAGTTTTAAAATACTTAGCTGAATTTTACTTTTATCTTCTCACCCTATTTACCAGTGGTGACCTAATCTGTGGTTAAAATTGTCTAAAAAGGACCAATTTTATTCAGGTAAAGTTCCAGATGGAAGGCAGGATGCTCACTCAACAATAAAATGGTGAGGTAATGGGTGGGGGTGTAGGGGTGGAGATGATCCTTCCTAGCTGTAGAGAGAAGGGGCCAGGTTCAAGCTACTGAATGGCCTTTCTCTTTTTAAATTGCTGTGTGAGTGACAAAGGCTCTTTCTTCCAAAAGAGAACTGAAAAGTGAAGTAAGAACTGCATGGTGTGGCAGAGTGGGCCTGCCACAGTAGCTGATGAATCAAGCAGTGCGGTCAGTTTGTCCCAAAAGGACAGGAAGACCCTGAAGGAGATCAATAATTGATCCAGGATTGGGTGAATTAAATTTGGTCTGAAGACTAAACTAGAGTCTTAAGTGTAAGGCCACAGGAGGTACAAGATTTAGTGAAAAGTGAATTTATTTGCATAGAAATGTTTAAGTAAGTCTAGCTCGATGAAAACATCTACAAAACATAGCCTTTTAACTGTCTACTTGCTGATTTAATTACTAGTTTAATTTCCCATCTCAAAAGAGAACTGTAACAAAGCAACCTCTATGCCTGTGGGAAGTGTGTCCAATTAAGCCATGAGGGCAAATCTAAGATGCTACCATGCAGACCTAGGGGATGACCAAGAACATAAGAATGGGTCTCAAGTATTCAGATCTTGCAACTCCAAATCATTACTGTGTAACTAATTGCTATGTGTACAAATTCAGCAAATGAAATAATCAGTTAAAAAATCTCTCTGAAAAGCAAAATAGCACCCATACATATATATATGGAAAGGATAATGATAATTATTCATGGGATGCAGCAAAGTTCAATCTAAAATCACACATAGGGTACTGAACAGTCTTAGACACTTTCTTGTCACTGAGACACAATACTCAGCACCTACAACTTAAAGGAGGAGAAGTTTACTTCGGCTTAGTTTTAGAGATCACAGTCCTTGCATGATCTGTCAGTTCCTAAGCAGGAAAAGCATGGGAGAAAAGCCTGAGCAGAGGCTCAAGTCACCTCTGCCAGGAAGCAGTGAGAAAAGGGAGCTGGGGAGGGAGATATACCCTTCCAGGTCATGCCCTCAGTGACACACCTCCAAACTGGTCCACCTGCTAACAGCAAGTCAGCTACGAACTAACTCGTCAGTGGACAAGTCCATCGATGAGTATAACACCCCTATGATCCAATCACCTTCCAAACACTGGAGGTTTTTTAGGGGGGGCATCCCCAATCTAAACCTTGACAATGTAATAAAATTTTATTTTTCAACACAGGATGGGAAAAGAGTAAAGACCACAGTGATTTTTACACTGGTTGGGGAATGGAGTAGATAGTCATCAAATTTAAATATAAAGCAAATGCTTCATTTAAAAAATTTTTAATCTTTTTTATTAGTACATGTCTATAGTACATAATGATTACATTTCTTGTATAGAGTTAGCACATGTACATAACACATCTTAATTCTTTTTTCATCCTCTTTCCCTCCCTTCTTTCCCCTTTTCCCTCCATCTCTCAGTTCCTTCCCTTTTGCAAAAGATCCATATCTCTATGACCTATTATCTATCTTTTATTTTGCTCTATATATTTTGAGTTTCTCATATAAGAGATAACATGTGATAAAATGCTTCATTTAAAAAATAGATTTCCAGGGCCGGTGAGATGGCTCAGTGGCATAAGTGCCTGCCCGGCAAGCGCGAGGTCCTGAGTTCGACTCCCGGAACCCACGTAAAAAAAAAAAAAAAAGATTTCCAGGAGTTGACAGAAGGGTAGGGGAATGGGGGGGAAAAAAATCAAGTTGTATCATATACAGGTACAAATTCTCTATGATGAATGTGATCATTATGTATATCTAAAATGTACCAATAAAATCTGATTGAAGAAAAAAATAATTTCCTTCTTTATTAGTTTTTGTGTCACATGGACATGCCTACCACACAGTAAGGTGAGAAGCAAAGGATTCATTTATTTCCTTTTTCCATTCCAAATAAGTAAGGAACAGAACTACAGCTAAGTAACAGACTGGATCAAACCCAACCTCATGTGTTACACGGGTTTTCAAATTTGTATTTTCCTGTCAGTGGCTGTGGGTCTTTAGGAGTAGCTGGTGAGAGCTAATTATATAAATCTGTGAATAATTTGCTTGTGTTTCTAAATGAGGAACAAGAGACTCAAGGTCATCTCTCCAACAGTGTCCTCTCAGTCGCGTCTCTACACATCTGCTGCAGTGGGTGAACAACAGTCTCTTCTACTGCGTTGTGTAGCTACAGCTGACCACTATTCGCACTCTCAGGGAATCCCAAGTACACTTGTGGGAGTGCAGTTTCCTACTTGTAAGACTGAAGGAGACCCAAACAATGTGCTTTCAGGGTCTTCTAACAATTATTTTCCTTTTGAACAAATCAGAATAATCTTAAAAGGTTATATACTTCAATCCTCTCTTCAAATGTAGGTTGCTCTGGAATGAAGTAGAAAATATGTATTATTAACACTAGCAGTTGTTAATGCTAGTAATGATAATACGTTATCTCCACCACACAGTGATAATGGGTTTTTTATTATTAAAGTAAGCTGTAGCCTTTATTTATGGACATCAGCTAAGTCAAAGAAAATGAAAATGCAAAATGACTGCACAGCTCAAACTGCAGCAGCTCTTAAGACTCAGTGGGGAGGATGTGCACGCATTGTCTTATAGATTAGAAAGAACACACATTTTTTCAGCCCATGTTCTATCCGTATGTGTGGTGTGAGGGCTGCAAGAATAGAAAGCTAGTCAAAGGAAAGGAAAAATTCTTTTGTGATATGACTTTTTTTTTTTTTAAGACAAAATGGATGCTAAAAGCAAGTTTTTTAACTAACCCAGTGCAGACAAGAAAACATTATAAGCTCTTCTCAATTACGATTTTTTCATGCTAAATAACTTCACTTAGGAACAAATGTGCACACAGTCAAATGGAATTTGCAATAACATTTTAATGTGGTTCAATGTTCTTTTCCTTTTGAAATTTAGATTGTGGCTCTGCTAATATTGTCTGGAACACAAGTGTATGAAAAACAGTATCTCCCAAAAGTGGCCCGTGCAATCATATTTGCTGTCAAAAGAGATGCATATGTTCTAGTAGTAAATTTGGCACTTGGGAGACTATTCCATTTGGCTTGATCAATTTAAAAAAAATATATTAAAAAATGAACCGTAATAGTGAGCACCATAGAAAGACATGAAATGGACTCAAGTCTTAGGGAACTACTTTAGGTAATTTTAAAAACAAAAGGCATGAAAGTGGAAAAAACAACCTATTTTTCTAAACACAATACTACTATTAATAACAAAAGAATGTGAAAATTAACAAAAACTTGCTTTGCAGGAGAAAAAGTAGTCTCAAACAACCAGAACAAATTTAAATGGTCCTGCTCACCAGCTCTCTGGTAGACACCCACATCACAGAGAACCAGAACAGACTCCAGACAGGAGCTCCACAGGAGATGAATCAGTAATCATGAGAGGAACTGCTATGGATACAACAGAATGGATTGGAAGAAGGAGATTAAACCAACATTGAGAAGGCCAGACAGCAAAGTATCCTTGAATGTCATTCATAAAAACGCTATCACCAAACAACTCCAGCAATGCATGAGTCTTTGCTGGTTGAAGGATTCAGATTTTGGGCAAATGAACCAGCCATGATGTGTTAGTAAAATCTGTTGCCTAAATTACTGTAAGACTCATACTAAATGGTCACTAATTATCATCAATAATATTAGTAGGGATTTACATGGTATTTTCCATGTGCAAGTGCTAGGTAAAAAAATTACCAGTATTTCTCTTTAAACATATCAGTAAATGCTTTTTAAAATTACAAGTGATACATGACCATATGAAAACTTTAAATATCATATAACCTTGGATCTAAATAATGTATTTCCTTTGCAGGTAACTACAAATGCACAACTACAGCTTCTTTTTTTTTTTTTTTTAACTGAACAAACAGTTCTCAAATGATAAATGTATTTAAACATCTACATGCACTGCATCTTTTTCCTTTGGTTTTTCTTCTTTTCTCTTTTCCCTTTTAAGTACTTCTCCACTGTAAAATAATACATAATCATAATACAGAACAGAAAAACACAGAAAGTAGAACAAATCACATACAGACCTAACACTCAAAAATATAGAGTGCCGTTACTTTGTATATTTTCTTCTAGTATATTTCTGGTAAAGATTTTGGCAGGTGTAGTTAAAAAGAATATTTATTGTATGATGAAAGATGAGGCAATAGCCTTAAGGCAGAAGCTTTTTATAACCTAATATTCCATGTCTTTTTGCTGTGAGTCACTAGCATAAGTACACATATAAAGGGAGGGGATTACACAAGACCATGAATATCAGCAGATGGGGGTCAATCATTAAAACTCATTTTAGAGGCTGCTGACTGCAAATACTATTCTGTGTTAAATAAATTCTTGCATCAAAAATGTTGATATTGGGGCTGGTGAGATGGCTCAGCGGCGTAAGCGTCTGCCTGGCAAGTGCGAGGGCCCGAGTTCGACTCCCGGAACCCAAGTACGAAAAAAGGGCCGGTGATATCGCTCAGCGGCACAGGAGCCTGCTGGCGCGCGAGGTCCTGAGGTCGACCCCCAGTACCCACACACAAAAAAAAAAAAAATGTTGATATTGTTTTCTTAGGACAAAATCTAAGAGATAGAGTAGAGGATTAAATGTATGTTAATTTTTTAAAGGAATCTGACAGAATCATCATCCTTGTATATTAAAGGTATATACCTACTTTGTAATGCAGCTTATTCTCTTAATAGTTGCTGAATCTGATTCAATAATGAATTATAACAATATCTGTCTTTAACCTTTCTAGTCATAAAGATACTGGTCATATCAGGCTATCTTTCCTTTACTAAAAAAGAATAAGGGGCTTTTATGATATGTGACAGTTTATAAAATACAAATTTAAGTGGAAGAATGTCATGGGCAGAAAATTTGGGTGAGTATAAAGTTGTTAAGGGACAATGATCACTGTAATGAAAGATTATTATAACTTACTACCATTATTGAGTCATATCAAATCTTACTTTCCCATTTTATGGATGAAGAAATTGATGCTAACACCATGTGATGGCTTTAAGGGTAGTTTTAAAAATTCTGTGATACTGCTTTCAAGAGATGGAACTTATCTCTGTATCTTTTGATCTGGGCTTGGTGACTCACTTCCAGGGAACAGAAAGTGCACAGGTGACACACCCTCCCTTCTGAGGTTAGGCTATGAAAAGACAGTGGCTTTCACTCTATGTGCAGTAGCTTGTTAGGTTATACGCAGCCCAGTGGAGGGGCTCACAGGCAAGGAACACACAAGTGCATGAACTTAACAATATAAATTCCAAGTACTACAGAGACTGGATCCCTACTCAACAGCTGACTACAACTTTGGGAAAGATCTCTAGTCAGAACAACCCAGCTAAATTGCTCCTGTATTTCCGACTCTCAGAAACCCCAAGTGATAATAAATGTTTTAAGCAGGTAAGTTTTTTAAGTGCTTTGTTATAAAGCAATAGAAAAGTAACATTTGGCCGGTGAGATGGCTCAGCGGCTTAAGCGCCTGTCTGGCAAGCGCGAGGGCCCGAGTTCAACTCCCGGAACCCACATACGAAAAAGGGGCCGGTGATATCGCTCAGTGGCACGGGCGCCTGCTGGCGCACGAGGTCCTGAGGTCGACCCCCCGGTACCCACAAAAAAAAAAAAAAAAAGAAAAGTAACATTTAAATAATTTGCACAGGATGACAGAGCTGGAAGTGACAGTTCTAGCTGTCGACCACTGCAATGTACTTTCTGTTAAGAAAAATGGTATGGACATGAAAGCTAGAAAAATAACTTTCAAAAACAGTTGCCCCTGCTCTCAATGAGAAGAGCATAAAGGAGCAAATATACTGATTTTCATCTGTTCCTCCTCCCAAATCTTACATAAAATACCTTTGCCATTTCTTTGCCCGCTATCTTGTTATGAAGTACTCAGTGGCTTTGTCAGATGGGAGTCTTTTTTAAGGCTTGACTCAAAAACAAACGAATACACACACATTAGGTGAGACCAATCAGACTGTCTCCTTTCAAATCACCACTGAATTTCTGCAATATGGGGATTCTCAAAGTATGGTGCCTGGACTAGCAGCGGAGGTGGTTAAAAAAGCACATTTTAGGTTCCCACACCAGGCTGCGGAATTAGAATCTGACGGTGCATAGCAAAAATCAGTGTTCTGACAGCCTTTCTAAGTGAGAGGAGCAGTTTTATGTGTACTGCTCTACACTTACAACTCCTGTGAAAGTGACAGTGGCCACGCTATAGCTTTGTGCTTACAGATATCTCCAAGTATTTTCCAGATGAGAACAAAGGCTTTGGGTGGTCTTCAAGCTAATTACATTGTTTAAAGATATTTAATTACTAAATGCCAACCCATACAAATGTAAAAGATCTCTCCCACAGAGGCTTTGTGATGAATCGAATGCATTTTTTAATCAACTGCTTGGCAAGCAGTATGGGCTATATATAAACAGCTATACCAATGCTAAACATATTTATTCACAACTTGACAAGAAATGTTACCCTGTAATTAATCATTTTCCAGCTCTAAAACAGACAAAATAAAAATACACACCCAAAATATGAATCCCCTCTTAGTCGCACAAGTAATAATTGGATCTATCTGGTACCTACATATGTGCAGGTTATTTTAGGCAAAACAATACCAGATACTTAAAGTGTGTTGGTCATAAAAAAGGTATTTCATTTTTAAAAAATATACAGCTGAGAAAATTACTATTCAGTTTGAGTATCTTTAATTGTGAGTTATTAAAACCAAGAGATCTATTAATTGAATACTTCCACTAAAGGATTTTAAAGTAAGATGTAAATATTTAATAATCATCTGTGTTTGAGAAAGGAAATGGTTAAAAATCAAAAAGGTTAGCATTAGTTTTTTTAAGTTAAAAAACAATCATCACTTGCAATTAGCTCATGAAAATACATTGTTCTCTAGATCACTTGCTTTACTAACTGTGTATTTTCAAGATACAGATGTTAACAGAAATTGTTCTCAATGGATAAAATGCTAAAATTCATGGTCAATAAAACTGAGTTAATTTTTAAAAAAAAATCATTTTACTTACTTGTTTCTAGGATTTCTACCTCATTTCCCAAATGAAATAATGCTAGAAATATCATAAAATACTGCAATTAAATACAAAATTCACTTTAAAGTGAAACCCAACAATGAGAGCAAATGTTATGAACTCATTATAAAAAAGCAACTTTTTGACTATTAAAAATATGATTGCATAAGTATGTGGGAGGGTTTTTTCCCCCCACCATCTTTTCAATATTAATTGAGCAATTACTGCATGGCAGGTACTGGGAAGTGAAATTGTCTATAGAAATCTTCAGCCTCTGGTTTGAATATATCCACAACCTGGGGGGAAGGGGAAAATTATGTGTATAGCGGGGAAGGAATGTGGAGTGCAAAATAATGTGCAGATATGAGCAAGGTACTGTAAGGGAAAACGCTGACTCCCGTCATAGGTCATTAGTGAACTATATTCCAAATCCACATATTTGCCAATGGAAAAGAAGGTTCATAAAAACTTGAGACAATTTGTTTTAAAAAGTAAAAACGATGAAGACATTCATACACTGCTTTAGCAATTTTACTTTTAACAATTTATCAGAAATACATGCCACATCTCATAGAGACATGTAGTTAATAATGTTCACAGGAAGATTTAAAAAAAGAACTATGAATAGCCTAACATTCTTCAAGACAGGAGTTGAGGAGTGGTAATAATTATGACACTCATTTTATGGAAGTTTTGCAGGCCATACAAAAGAAGTAGTTTCATATACATTAAGTTTAAAACATCTAAAAGACCTATTTTTAGGTCAAAATGAAAACCACAGAAGAACAAATTAAGAGGCACAAGTATACCATGTCACCAAATGTAAACACATTAAAAGGTGGCAAGATATGCACCTAAAGTTTGATTCTAACTGATACTGGGAAACAGTATCAAGTCATCTCTCATATTTGGAGGTGGTTCATTCCAGGACTTCTCTTATTAAATACCAAAATATGGGGCTGGTGAGATGTATCAGTGGCATAAGCGCCTACCCGGCAAGCACGAGGTCCTGAGTTCGACTCCTGGAACCCACATAAAAGAAAAAAAGGGCTGATGATATCGCTCAGTGGCACAAGCGCTTGCTGGCAAGCGTGAGGTCCTGAGGTCGACTCCCAGTACCCACATTAAAAAAAAAAAAAAATGTGAAGATGCTGAAATCCCTGATATAATGGCATATTATTTGCATAGAACAGTGGTGGTGAACCTATGGCATGTGTGTTATTGTGTTTTTCTTTTAAGAAGACAAAAGATGTTAATGTATGAGTTGTTTTTTCAAGACTAAAACCTCGGTATTCAGGTTTAATTGCAGTGTTGGCACTTTGTGATAAATAAATGGGTTTGGGGATTGCAGTTTGGGTACTTGTTCTCTAAAAGGTTCACCATCATTGACATATAACCTACACACACCTCCCTATACATTTTAAATCACCTCTAGATTACTTATAATAACTAAAACAATATAAATGCTATGCAGTTACCATACTGTATTATTTAGGGAATAACAATGAGGAAAAAGTCTGTACGTGTTCAGTATAGAAGCCCATTTTCCCCCACTATTTTGATCCTCGATTGAGTCTGCAGATGCAGAGCTCACAGGTACTGAGGACAACTGACTTCCAAGTGTTTATACATCAGAATCCAGCATTCCTGCCTCGTGTGTTTAAAAAAAAGGTTTCTTCTTTCAGTAAGTAAATTCCAGTTATTCCATTTGTCTTTGTTACTGCTGATTCTGGTAATGGAAAAAAATAAAAACTCTAAATTCTATCAACATAGTAATAAACACAGAATCCTACCAATACAGACAGAATATAAACATTGTCTAACTTGAGAATTTTTTGTTTTTCTGTTTTTGAGGAAACACATTCTTGTACATTTGCTTTACAGAAATGATAGTACTTTATAGTGTTTTCTAAATTCCATTAAGAAAAAAAAATCTATAAAGAAAAAGTAAACATGATAGGTTAAAATCCAATCCACAGACAGGATTGGCTTACAAACCACACTGATTAAGTAGTTTTTATTATTTGTATTTCCGGAACATATTTATACCCCTTTTCCCAAAAATGTCAAAATTTTTCAAAACCAAGAAAAGAATGCCACATATTAAGCACTACCAAAAGAGTCCAACTGTCTCGGACCTTAGTTTTTATAGGCCTTTGAAGAAAACCTGAATCTAGAGGCAGAAAATTGCTGCCAAAGATGGAGTTTTAACAGTGGTCAGAGAAAATTCAACAGCTAAAATCTCAACATTCATTCTGCATAGATGAGTCACTTAAATTCTGGAAAAATTAAGTCAGTTCCTGTTATGGCTTGTGTCTAGATGTCCCTCCAAAGCCTCATGCGATCATAGTGGGTCTTTTCAGAGGTGGCTGGACCTAGAATGTGTGATGCTGGGATCAAGGATGTGTGAGTACTAAATTAGTCCACTGATTGCTCTGGAATATTTCTGAGTAGGATAAAGGATGTCCCACCCTGTGTGGATAAAATGTAAGGGACAGAAAGAGTTGCTGCTTGTTGCTTGCTGCCTTCTGCCTGCCATGAACTGTTTCTCTTCTGTGATGCCCCTCTGCCACGCCACCCTGCCTTGGAGACTGCCGATTATGTACAAACTATGAGCCAAAATAAACCTTTCCTCCTTAACTTTGGTTGTTGGGTATTTTGTCTCAGCAATGAAAAAAGTAACTAAGATAGTTCCTTTAAATTGTTAAGTAACTCCTGCCCCTTCTTATAGCAGTCATGTATATACCACCTCTGTTATTTTTTTTCCACTAATGCATTACCAATTTTTCCCCAATATTTTAAAACTTAAATACATTACTTGTAAAGAGAACCGTATCACTATGAACAAGAGAAAAGTTACATAAATTTCTACAAATTGAAGATAGCAGTATATTTTAAAAATACAGTATTTTATTTAAATTCTATCTAGATACACTCTGCCAGTGGGACTGGACCAAAGCAGTGTTAAAGCCATTATTAGCCAAAACAAAACAAAACAAAACAAACAAAACTTTAAGATTCTCAAAACCTAAAAATGAGGGAATAGACTTTATTTTTTCTTATTTCTATGTTGTACTATAAAAAATTTCAAGCAAAAAAGAGAGGTTGAAAAAAATTGAGCATCATATAGACCAGCGATGGTAAATCTTTTCGATACCAAGTGCCGAACTGCAACCTCAAACCCACTTATTTATTGCTAAGTGCCAACACTGCAATTAAACCTGAATACTGAGGCTTTAGTTTAGGAAAAAAACCTCACAGATTAACATCTTTTATCTTAAAAGAAAGACACAATAACACATGTGCCATAGGTTCTCCACCACTGATACAGACTGTACCAGGGAACACTCGTGTACCCATCATATAGATTGTGCAAGTTAGTACTTGCAACACTTGAAGATGGTAGCACATTAATTATCCTCCCTCCATTTTCTAGAAGTCAGTGCTACTTAACCTAATATTTTAAGTATTTAACCACCTAGAAAGAGTTCTCTCAAGAAGCACTGAGTTCCAATCCACAATTTTGGAAAGCTGTTCTGAAAGAGAGATAATACTGTAAAATTATGCTAATTCCTCCACCCAACTGGGAAGGCTTGTTAATAGATGTGGCTCATGGGTATTTTTCCTCCCCAACACACAACTGCAGAAGGAATTGAAACAAACCACTTCCAATCTTCATTCCTTGCAGTTCTAATTCTGAAGTGCACACACAGCCAGCCCTAATTCACTGCTTTAGTCCCCTCCTTACTCCAGCATCTAGTTTTAAGAACTTGAGTTATTCCAGGCTTTAGTTTTACTTGCTTATCTTAGAACCCTCAAAACAGCTCTACAAGGAAGATCTTCCTATTATTCCTATATTTCACGATAGATGAAAAAACAAAAGCAAAATAAATTTTTAAACTGGCCCACATCTCTATGATTGATTCAAGATCCTACAATCAAACCAAGCAAAACACTATCTCATTTTTGCACTGTTGTTTATTTAGCTCATGCATGTTTCTTCTAACAAATTTCAAGATTCTATGCTTTTCAATCTGTGTTTTTGGCTGTTTGAATACATTTCCTACACTTTTATCCAAACCTTACTTTTTCTGTTTAAACTCAACTTAAATGTCATCTCCTCTGAGAAGTGCTCAAATATTTTAATAAGTAAGAGTTACATAAATGAATCAACACAGATGAGTCCCGATTTATGATTAATTTTAGATTGTTGATGTCACAGTGGTGCAAAAACATATAAATTCAGTAGGAAGTGGACTTTCCATTTTGAATTTTGATCTTTTCTCAGGTTATTCAGTATGATCCTCTCTCCAAATGCTGGGCAGATGAAGTGAATCTCAGCTTGAAAGCACCAAGGAAAATAACCCATACTCTACAGTGTGCTTTGTTGCTAAGCTAGGATTTTCAGTACATTGGATATATTAAATGCATTTCTTACTTACTATATTTTCAATTTACAGTAAGTTTATCAGGACATAACCCCATCATAAGTCAAGGCCTATCTGTACACGCAAGGTAAACTTTCTATTTGACAAACTAAGTAAGATGTTAAGTCTTCCCTTTTGTAAGCAATGTGACAACCAAGATAAAAATAGTTCTCACCCTAGAAAAACACAACAAAAATCTACCAGATGCTATATAACCTACAGTGGGGCACTGTCAACATTTTTAGGATAAGTATTAGCAAATTTAGATTGTTTTCCTAGCAGGCATCTCTTTTCTGGTATTCTTCAATTCTTTAGCCCAATTATCAACAAAAGTATATTCTACTAATGTAACTAATTTGATAGATACACACTTTCACCTTGTTCTTTTTATTTTGGAGGAGGCAATAAAAAGATGGAGTTATTTTAAAATGATAGTTAAATTTCTAACAGTGTTTATGATGTAACATTTCCTTTGAAGTAACTGATCATAGATTCATAGCCTTAAAGTTTGAAAGGACTTTAAAGAAAGCCCAGTCTGTGATGCGCAGATAAACTATGCAGAGGGAGCAGAGATCATTTGCAGTTTGCCAATTTCTAAGGTGTAAATACTTCCACCATGGCCAATTTCAAGTTATAAATTGTTTCACAATTTCCTAAATATTTAATACCACTGATACAGCCACCTGCCTCCACCCCCAATGAAAGGATGAAGGTTTTAAGGACCAGTCCAAATAAATGGCTATTCAAGCTCGCAGAGAAAAAAGTTAAGTGTATGTGTTAGAAGCCAGGTTAACTCTTGATCTAGCCTAGCTATTCGCAATTTCCTGGAATTACCTAGGAATTATGGAAAGATACTTTGCTCCATCTTGCTCTACAGCAGTGATACTGAAACTTTTAGAGACCAAGTGCCGAACTGCAAGGGAAAACCCACTTATTTATTGCAAAGTGCCAACAATGCAATTAAACCTGAATACTGAAGTTTTAGTTTAGAAAAAACAACTTATACATTAACATCTTTTGTCCTAAAAGAAAAACAAAATAACACATGTGCCACAGGTTCGCCACCACTGCTCTAGAGCAATTAAGAAAAACCATCTAAATATCTGGGCCTTACGGGGGGGGGGGGCAAAAAAAATCTTCAAAATGGGATTCATGTCTTGTAAACAAAGCTACTAATTGAATCATAATTTAGAAATGCAGTAGTGAATAGCATTTCTAATACAACCAAGTTTAAGAACTGTAACTCTTCCCAATTTTATATTGCCTACTAAGAAAATCTCACTCCTTTATATTAATTTAGTAAATTAATAAAATATACAGTAATAAAAAGTACAAATGATCACAATATTTTAAAGGGTTGTTAGTTGTAAGTATATTCCATGTATGGCCATGGATTATACTTACTGGAATATTTTCTAAACTTTGGGCCTTCTTTTACAAAGAGGAGACTAATAGGTACTCAGTGCATTGATTTTACGTAAATGAATGTTTCTGTGGTATTTAAGGGGCTGGTAATGATTAATTCTCTTAACAGACTAAAATTATTTTTTCTTCCATTAGTTTCTTTATCAAACATTTCTTGATAAAAAAGAAGTAACTTTCATAAAGAAGTCCAAATTATCATAAGCTCCTTATTAGGTTGACTAAGTAATCCACACCCGATTGAGTTCTCAATCCATCCCCTGCCCTTACTTTGCCCTTTCTCTCCCTTCATTCAAATATTTATTAAGTTTTTACAAAGTATGGATTGATTACTAAATCCAACTCCAGCCACTCCTTGGCATCAGAAATAACATCTGATTGTCATTCTGCAACTGAAATTCTACTCAAGTCTGTGTTTCTAAATTATAGTTCAATTAGTAGCTCTGTTTACCAGACATAAATATCATTCTAATTTAGCACATCTTGTGGATCACATGAGAGTCTTCTAAGCCAATCAGCTGCATTTTGCAATGGCATAATTTAGTATTTTATTTTTATTAGTACTTGTTTACAGTACATTATGTTTTAAAGGAAACATTTAGCATTATTTTCTTTCCAATTGGAATCATAGGTTAAGGGATGGAGTAGACTTTCTGTTACAATTTGTGTCTAGACGTTCCCTCAAAGCCTCATGTGGTCATAGGTGGGGCTTTTTCAGAGGTGGCTGAATCTACAGTGTAGGATGCTGGGATTAAAGGTGTGTCATTACTGAATCACTCCACCGATTGGTTTGGCACCACCCTAATCTGGGTAGCCTAGATAAAGTATAAAAGGGGCAGAAAAAGGCTGCTAAGGCCCCTTGTTGCTACCTTCTGCCTGCCATGAACTCTCTCTCCTCTGTGACGCCACCCTGCCTTGGAGCCAGTCAGTGACGGACTAAAACCTCTACAAACTGTGAGCTAAATAAACCTTTCCTTCTTTAACTTTAGGTGTCGGGTATTTTGTCTCAGCAATGAGAGTAGTAACTAAGACACCTTCCTACTCCCTTTCTGTTCTTAGTTCTTTAAATTCTGAAGAGAACCCTTTCTTTCTTTTTTCCTACCCAACCTTCCCCACCCCCTTTCTGGCTACCTGGCTACAAACCAGGAAGTAAGAATTCAATCTTAACTGGCTACCAACTAGGAAGAAAACAATCATTTAATGCAGTTGTTTTCAGGTAGTGGGAAACTCTTTATATTCTTTGATGGACAAGTAACTGCAGCCCAATAGCTTTTGAGAAGGCACTGATCTAGAAAACTTGTGTGTCCTCTGGTCACATGCATATTACTACAAGAGTGACCGCTCAATACAAACATAACCCTAGCTGTATGTCAGAAACACATCTAGATATAGCCAGAAGGCTAGGATGAACTTGGCCAAACCCCAAGTTTGTCACTGTCGTGTGTTTTCTGTGTGCACATCTTACACGTATCTACTACTACCTATTGTTCTTTCACAAAATTTATTGAGAAAATTAGGTTAAAGGACTGACAGATGACAGCTGTAGATCAATACATATTGCTTAAAAAACTTCTTAGGCCTAAGCAGATATAAATATTTATCTTCATTCTGTAGATTTTATAAGAATTGTACAAAAATTACAAAAGAAACATCCTAAATCATGAGCTTTGTAAGTACAGGTACAGTATCTTATGCATGTATGTATCTCCAGCACTTGGGACAATACTTGTACATATACATATAATAGACAGTTTATCACAACAAAACCTTGGCTTTGAAAAGAGGGAAGAGGGGAAATGAGTCTTGTGGTTGTCCAAGAAGTTATAGAGCAATACTTTCCCATCTTTTTAAATGGCCTATATATGCCCACTAATGGCTAAATGGATAAAGAAAATGTGACACACACACACACACACACACACAAAATGGAGTACTACTCAGCCATAAAGGATAAATTTGAGTCATTTGTAGGAAAATGTATGTCTCTTGGGACCATAATGCTAAGTGAAATAAATCAGAGGTTAACTATATGGTTTCCCTAACAGGAGAAGCCCAAAATATAATTTCAAGAGCAAAATAAAAGAGATATGGGGGGTCGGGAATATAGCTCAGTGGCACAGCGCCTGCCTGGCAGGTGCGAGGTCCTGATTTCGATTCCTGGTAACCCCCCACCCCCAAAAAAAGAGATGGTAGGAAATTGTGAGGTAGACTCTGTAGAGATGAGAAGGGAATCTTACAGTCTCACAGGAAGGTGAGCGAGGGGAGGGTGAGAGGAAGAGGGAATAAAAATGATCAAGATTTTATACATATATATACATGTAAATTTCCCAAGATGAACGTAATTATGTATAGCAAACACATACTAATAAAAAAACTTACTTTAAATTTATATCCTTATAGTGTAACTTAGCACATTTGCCTTTCATTGTAGAAAGTATGTTAAAATCCAGAACTGGAACCTGAACTTTGTGGATTAAGGTAAGAAGGATGTTGCATCCGAGTCTGGGTCACCCTCCCCGCCCTTGGGTGAGCAGAGGTCATGTGGCCCGTTCTCCTACAGCTTAGGCATTACTTCACTCTTGACACGCACTTGGAATTTGAGGCATAAATCACCATAAGTATCTTTCATGTTTGTCAAACCAAGTCACTTTAAATCCCCTTACTAAAAAGGGAGACTGGCTTCCAGAATTGGATTGGAATAAAGGAGATTTTAAATTTCTTCCTGCTCCTAAAATGGAAGGCTCAAAAGTAATATATATTGGCAATGTAAAATACTTTTGATGGGAACAGAATGCAGAAATTAACTTTCTAACTTGGACAATTTCAATTTTGTAACTTTCAATGTTAGTTTAATCACTGTAATTAAAATGTACTATACTGTGCTTTCGTGAGTGAAGAAAAACCATCATCAGGACAGATGTCTTATTAGGGAATGTGGTGGAGAAAGTAGAAAAGAATATTTTCCAATCTGTGACAGGGTGGACCTTTCATTGCACATGTGTTCTATTACCCAGTGTTTCAATCCCACCGAGGATATCATAGCACCCCAGTCCTCACCACCTCTCCCTTACACTGTCCTGGGGATCCAGGTGGGGAAGGGGCCCTGTTGTTCCCAGTGGTCTTCAAATTTAGGGTGTCATTACCACTGCTCTTTCTACCACTGGAAGTAATAAGACTCAAATCAGGGATGATCTAATCAAAGGGTATTGCATAGTATATAAGACAAAAGCTACAGGGATACCCAGTGTTCCTTCTTCGTTTCCTCTGTAGTCACGGAATCTCAGCAGCACGTCAACTCTGTTATATCGTCACCAGCCCTCCCAACCTGGAGCCATGCGACTGCTGTCTGGCTGCTAAGCAGCAAACAAAGGATAGCATGAGACTTCCGGTGTCTAGCCTGGCCTCATGCCTTCTTGGTACTTGAATACCTCAAATTGAATGACATAGGATTCCTCCTTTATTACCAGTCAAATCAACAATTAACCTGGTTTAAGATATACGGCCCATTATATACAAAGGTCACAGCACAGGCAGGACTTAATGAGTATCACAGAAGTGAAAGGCAGAAAAGATTCCCTTACAGAGGAAATTAATGGCCCTTAAATGTTACTGAAGAAGAAGGTAACTGAATGTTGCCTACTCTGTCCCAATATAAACCTTCATTCAAAGGTTTATTGGAAAACTGGATTGAATACAGATAGTGGAGGAAGACGCAGCTGGTAATATGAGTAGAGTTGTTGTCCACGGTATGTGAGGGTATAGGATAAAACTCACTGAACTCAAAGTACGGTCATTTCAGGCTTCTTGAGGAACACAGGGAGATGAAATCAATTGTAAGCCAGAGAGGAAAGAATAAAACTCAGTTACGAAAGAAATTTTAATTTCAAGTTTCTCAGGAGAAAGTATAAATAAAGCAAAGTTTAAAACATATTAGCAAAAATATATCATGTTATCTTTTTCAAGCAAAAGAGCTAAACTTGAAAGTTTTATGAAGACATTCAGTTCTGAATATTTAAAAGCAAATATACATATTTGCCGGAAAAGAAAAAAAAATGTTTAGAGCAAAAGATTAAAATGAAAATTCTTGGTTGATGCACAACAAAATATCAATGTGGACATGAATGACACCAGGTTATTTTCCCTTTCTTCTTTATACCTTTATGTGTCTTTTGTTTTTTTTTGGTGGTATTGGGGATTGAACCCTAGGCCTTCACACTAAGCTGTCTTCCCAGCCCTCTTTTTTGAGACAGCATCTCAGTAAGTTGTTAAGTTGGCTGGGCTTGAACTTGAGATTTTCCTGCCTCAGCCTCCCGGAATGCTGGGATTACAGGGCCTAACTCTTGATGTAATCTTTAAAGTGAAAATTGTGAAGTATATTTTTTTATAATTAGACTGAGAGCTTCTGCAGATTGAAAAACATCAAAATAGTCACATGTATAAACATTCAGCATAGAAGGCTCATCAAATCCAAACTCTTCCCAAATATCCTCCACAAAGCAATCTAAAGATTTGCTCTTAATGAAAGAATTGTGTTTTCCAGTGATCTCCATCTTTTGGATGGTGTGAATGACCGTGACCAGCACCTCTGACCTGTAGACTAGAACCTTCCTTCTCAAAGCCTGGGTCTCCACATAGCAGCATTATAATCACTTAAAAATAGGCGAGGAATTAGACTGGAACAAAAGAGGAGATTTTTAATTTTGTTCTCCTAAAAGCGTCATGTTCTAAGTGATATATGTTGGAAATGTAAAACACTTTCAATGGGCAGAATATGCAGAAATTCATTTTCTAACTTGAACAATTTTATGATTCTCAATGTTACACTTATTAGAAATGCAAAATCTCTGGCCCCAACTTAGATCTGCTTGAATTGGGGAATTTACTGAGGAATTACTGAAAGAGAGAACTCATACTACATCTTATTGACAGCAGTTGTCCCAGGAAAACAGTGGATAGTGGTGTTACGTAAGCTAAGAGATAAAGATACAGATAACATTATTTAATCTTTCAAAATTTCTGTGTGGGTGGTTTTCCATCTATATCTACTTACAGCAATAATAAAACAATAAAGTCAGCTGTTATACTATTAATACTATATCAAAAGAGGCAACTAAGAATTACTGGAACTTTACCATGTATGAGATACAGTGTGCATGATTGGGCAAGTTTGTTATGTTGGTGCCAACATTTGAACCACAACCAAATTTTGAATGCCTTCCCCTCTTGAATCCTGGGTGAAGCTGTGACTTGCCTGAGCCTCTAGAACACAGCAGACAAGACAGTGCACTGGTTGTAGGTCAGTGCCTTGAAAGGGACTGGCAGTATCTCCACTTTTACCTCTTGGAAGTGCTAGGTGCTGGCTAGCCAGCTAAATAGAGTCACATGTGTGAACACCAACAGGGAGAGTAAAATACTCGCTCACATGATCCCAGCAGACTGCTGAAGTGTACTGCAAGTAAGTACCAATAACAAAGGAAAACTGAAAAAAGGAAAATGAAGTAGCTAGTGTTTTATTAAAGCCACTAAGTCTTCAGGTGCTTTGCTATGTGGCAATAATTACCAAATTATTTCAATCTTCCAAAAACCCTAATAAATAGACACTAACAACATCCTCTTTCTACCATTATCTGATTTGAATATGGCCACAGTCAACAGTGTAATATAGGGATTAGGGCTGGACTGTACAAGAACAATTCTGTAAAAGACCCAACACACATCAGCTCAGTCTGATCCGAGGGCAGGACACTTCCCATCCTGGCCTTGTGTTTCCCATCTCTGAAGCAGAGAGAGTGAACTAACTCACCAAGCATCTAAGATTCTCTTCACCTCTGAAATTCCATGACTCTGCCTAACTTAGCAGTCCACGCTTACTGATTCTACAGCACAGTCTTCAGCACAGCACGTCATATGCACAAACAGGCACATAATATCAAGACAAGGTCAGAAGGGCGCCAGGCACTCTGGGAGCATCCCATCCATGCTGCACTAGTGACTGGAATCTCAGGTACCACCCCAACAGTGAGGCAGGCAAGGCCCAATGCACACTAACATATTCAGAGCATGCTGTTCTCTAGAATGTCTCCCAATAGCCCAGTGTGCCACAGGGGCCTCTGAGCTCTTCAATTAAAAAGCACAGCACATGTAAATATTACCAGCTTCTTTTTACTCTCCCCATTTGTGTTTAGGAAAGTTTCCCAAAAGAAAAACACATGGTTAATTACCTTTGAGTTCCAGTACAACAAAGAAGCCTAGAAAGAAAAGGGGGCTTTTAAAAAATGATTTAACATTGTTCTGTGGATAACTAAGTCTAATCTCTTCTAATTTGTTCACACAGAAGCTCAATTATCCAAATGCTCTTAATTCAGTCTCCACCTGATCTTGGTGGCCAGTGACCCATTCAAAGGGTAGCTGTTTTGTGTGCATGTGTTTTAGTATGAATTAGTATCACATTCTTACCATTTCTTTTCTACTGTTTAAGCTAGCATGGCCTGCCTGGCAAAATATACCTAAAGAGAGGAAAAAGCATTCAGAGTTTTTGTATTCTGGAAGAAAACACATTTTTTTGTGTGGCCTTTTTCTACTCTAAGTATATGAAAAATCCAGCAGGTTCATGCTACTGCCACCTATTTGAGGGAAAATAGGACAGCAGCTTTAAGGAAATATTGGTACCACCAGTATTCAGCACAGGAAAACCCCATGCTGAAAAGCAGACATATGCCAAGCACTTGGAATGACAGTAAACTAGCATCAGCCACAGATCAGCAACCAGACAAACAGCAACGTGCTGACAGAATGCAGCTGGGAACCAACACCACAGGCCAACTGCTCCCTTCTCTAATACCATTTCATCTTCAATCAGCCTAAAATGCACATCAAGGAATGACCTCTACTTGTCTGTACACTTTTTATGAAGATTTTTCCTTGCTAATCTGCTCCAGGGTCAAGTTTAAATTTAAGTCAATTTGTTTACTTCTTTTATAATGGAAAAGAAATTTACCAGGGAAGAAAAGTGGTACTAGAAGTACTCCATGATAAATGAGAGAAAGAGTCCCAAAGCTCTTAGCAGCAAAACTGGATCAGTTGAGAAATACATTAGGATCCTAGGAACAAAGAAGTAAATATACATCTTAAATATAGAGATTTATTTTCTCACATAAAAGAAGACTGGTGTTATTGCCCAGGGCTGGCATGATATAACCTGAAGTCAATCAGGAATTCAGATCACTTTGGTTTCTCTCTGCTATCATGAGAGTCTACCATTCTAAGGTCAGCTATTAGGCTAGAAGGCTGCTGGGGCTCCTGTCCTTACAAAGCCATCCACGCAGCAGGGAAGAGCATCCAATAGGTAAAAGGGATCCATTCTCAGCTGCTTCAGCTTCTTAAAAACAGATTTGCCAAAGTCCCACACCATACTTCTGTTTGTTATCATTGGCCGGAAGGTGGATACAGAACTCCACAAAGCTGAAAGGAGGGCTGGATATTCTGCTGAGATATTGCTAAGGAAGAAATAAGGAATTTTGGATATCCCAGCAGCCTCTGCCTTACACCAAATTAAGGTCTTGAGAATAAACCATCCCTAATTGAAGTATTACTTCTAGTGGCAGAATTATAGTATAACTAAAAATAACAACACTGGTAATAATATCTTAAATCTGAAGGAAGTCCATGTTGAAAGTCCCAGTTTGGCTCGCACACACTCACATGATAGCAATAATAAAAATGACAATAATACTGAAAGCCAAAGTTAGTAGCAGTATCTATCCTTTATTGACCACCAGATTCTGTGGTTTTTATTAACTTCATTTTATGAGAAGACACTCATTTTACAGATGGGAAGTGACTTTTCTAAAGCCGTTTACTTTGCTAGGAAGACAGAACTGCAATTTCATCAAACCTCACGTGGTTACACTGTGTTAATCATTATCTTGATGAGGTCACTAATATTCCCATTTTACAGTTGATGAGGTTGAGGTTCAACGAATTGGGGGTATTACAACTTACCAAAATTATAATTCAGTTCAGTTTGGAACCAATGATAGGATTTTGTTTGTAAACATGTTTTTGCGTGCTTTTTTTTTTTTTTTTTTTAATCACTGGCCTTTAAAGGGGTCCAGAGAAGGAATAAGGAAATCAGGCTACTCTTCCTGGTTTTGTACCTTAACAGTGATTTTGACTTGACTGTAAAAATAATCTATGCCCACTGAAAAAGAAAATTCAAACAATACAGGAAAGAAGAAAAGAGTCAGCCCCAAACACCCTTGCTTAAGATAATACACCCAGGAACACTGTGGTGAGCATTCTCTAGGGCTTTTCTAATCATGATTCGTGGGTGGGGAAGGGAACAAGGAGGGGGAGGTTAAGAAAATTGCCTAATGGCCCTGAGCTTGACAGCCAAGACTCTAGTCTACTCTGCCCAAGTCCTCAGTGTATTCTTGGACCCAGGAAAATCACTGGGTTTTCCCTCTCCTGCTGAAAGACATTCCATAAATACGCATGTCTTAAAATACTATAATAAAGAGACTGTCCTTTCTTTTAATGGGCTTTCAAGAGAATATCTTTTTATTTCTCTTCCAAGCACCAAGATGAAAAGAACTAAAATATGACCATTAACAAACTGCCCACACCATGCTCGAATTTAACACTCCATACCAGACTCAGGATTCTGAACATCAACTATGCTTTGGAGCTCACTCATTTCTCATTTCCTTTTGACATCTCCATAAATCTGCTTGAAATCTTAAGTGCAGATTATATATTTAAGTAACACTAGAATTCTGGCAAGTAAAAACATAAAGT
Source organism: Erethizon dorsatum (assembly GCA_028451465.1). Lineage (NCBI taxonomy): Eukaryota > Metazoa > Chordata > Mammalia > Rodentia > Erethizontidae > Erethizon > Erethizon dorsatum. The sequence continues at coordinate 46,115,006 of CM051825.1, forward strand.
GTAATTAGGTTTTCATATTACTATAACAGAGGAAGAACAAAGATGGCATTTTGAAGGGGCCTCTACAACCATTTCAATACATTAAAAAAAATCATACAGAATATATCAGCTACGAGGAAGACAGAGGTCAATCAGCAAAAAGGATCTTCCTTCTCTTCAGCCTCAACACCACTGTCAAACCGTGCTGTACAGCTCATTAGTATCAGCTGTCCTGTGCACTATTCAGTAGCATCTCTGGCCTCTTCCCGTTGGAAGTCAGTAGGACACCCGCCCCAGAGTGACAATCAAATGGGTCTCCAGACCTTGCCAAATGTCCTCTGGGGGACCAACATGATCCCTAGGTGAGAACCACTGAACTGAAAGATCCCCACAAGTTCAGAGAACCTGGAAAGATTTCCAAGGAAACAGGAAATGGAGGCAGGCGAAGTGAGAGGTGGTGAGAGAAGATGATAGACAAAAGGATTCCTGTGACACATGGCAGAGCCTATGCCAGTAACGGAAAGCAAGATGGTCTCAGGTCAGATGATTCATGCTTTTGAATTTCTGCCTCAAGAGTTTAGCATTCAGCCTGCAGGAAATAGGGATCAACTTATCTGTGTGAGCAATAACAATGGGTAAATGCAAAAAGGCAAGGAAGTCTAAGAGGAAGGCTTAAGGGTATGCAGCTGGGGCTGCTGCTATCTTGGTTTCTTTAATTAAAGACTTCTCTCAAATTGTCTACTTAATAGAATGACCAAACACCACTGAAAATATTCTGATTTTAAAAATAGGAATATTTTATACAGAGAAAGTATTTTGCATGTTAGTTAATGCATAGCACTGCCATCAATGTTAATTCTTCACGGTTCTCACTCTGGCTATGCTTATTACAGAAAGACAGGACACTGACCACCAATGTTAGCATTTCTCCAGTATGTCCCCAAGAAACCCTCATGTCTGGGAAGTGTTAATAATATCTGTAAATGCATACAGATATGCATACAGAATTATTTTCTTTCCAAAATTTATTCTTTAGAAAGGAAAAAACACAAAAGATGAAGAATATAATGAAGTTTTATCTTCAGATATTTTGATATTAATACTTACACTCCCTAGTTTATTTTCCTGTGAAATAAGGAGAAACACGCTTAAATTAAATTTTTACCTTTTCCTGAAAGTAATTTATTTGTTTAAGAGGCCACCTTTTTTCTATCCTCTCATACAAGTTCAGATTGGTGCCCTACCCATGCTTATTTGAGATATGACCAGTTTGGAAACACTGTCCTGATCTAGTTCAGTGGGACTGTATGGAAAAGACACTGGCTGTGGTGCCCAAGAGTTACGCCAGGTCAGGGGCCATGCTGAATAAAGGGAAAAGAAAGTGTCACGCTATGGACAGGTGAAGAAGGAAGCTAGCTGCCCAGCTATCTGCAAACATCAGCCCAAGGCAACGAAGTGACAGAGCTATATAACCTCAGGTAGGAATTAAAATAGCATGAGGACCAAGGAAACAAATCTTCAGACCCCAGACGGGGGGCTCCATTGCTTAAGAGTTGGAGGGCCATCCCGTCCTGTGTATTTGAGGCAATTTTCTCCAGTGACACACCATGTTTTGTCTTCTTGGACATTTAACCTCAGGATTTAAACAGCAGAGACCCGGCCAAGGCCTATTCCTTTAGAAAGTGCTGGAATTGTTACTAAAAGTGACACTTTTCTAATTATTCTGTCAAGCATCAATCTGGGAAGTTCCTAGTTCCTATGCACTCCGACTGACAGGCAATCAGTGAGTTACAGCACAGTATGGTTCCACCTGCACAGAGAGCACCTGTGCCCAAGGACAGAAGGTGCGTAGCGGAAGAAGGCCAGGTACCCACAGGCTGGCACACAGTTTGTGCACACACCCTTCTCAAGCACAGCACTCTTTTACCTGGAAGCCCTCTGAAATGCAGACATCGCCAAAGCTGACATCATACTTCCACATTTCCACCATCATGCCCAGGATTTAGGACAGACATCCACACTTGCTGCTGAAAACTCAATCCAAAGGCACAGCACGAAAGCCAATCTCAGAGGATCCCTAGCTCAGGACAGAGTGCTCAGGGGGAAAGCAGGGGTCTGGAAACCTACTCCAAACCGAAACTTGTACTTCCACTTGCTTACATGTGAGGCTTGTGAGAGAAAAAGGAAAAGGGGAGAGGCAAGAGAACTGTTACAACAGGAGTTATTAACTATGTTTAGGAAAATTTCACTCACTTTTCTCTGTAACCTACTCCATATAAAGGTATGATTGGAAAATATGTTTAATGTTTAAGAAAAATTTATTATAGTAGAAAATTTATTGCCATAAGTTTCCCTTAAAACACTCCCCTTCACCTTGAACACACTTATCCCATCATTCTTGCTATTTTCTGGAGCAATTTTGGATGTCCTCTTTCTTTAGTCGTGGAGTCATGGTTGCCTGGATGTATTGAATTGATTCAAAATATTTACCTTTCAGGGGTATTTTGACTTTGAGGAAGAGCAAGGAATTACATGGTGCCAGACAGGATGAACAGGGTGAATAAGGACACACTGTAATATTTTTACAAGCCTAACTTTCTGTTGGATATCACTCCATAGCAGCATTCACGGAATGTTTAATTACACCTCGTAAAGACACAAAAGAAGACTTCCAGAACTGCTTCAGAAAGTGTTAAGAATAATGGGAAAAGTGTGTTCAAAGTTGGGAGGGGAGGTGTATTTTCAGGGGGATTAATAATAATGTGTCTTTTACTGTAATACATTTTTTAAAAAATTTAACATTTTCTGTATATTTTGATCACCTTTATATTAACAGATATTCTGCTTTAGATTTGCCCTTACAAATCAGGTTGCATATAATTTCTGTGACAATACACAGGATAAGAAATGAGACTGATGGATCAGTCTTTCTACTAGTCTGTGATAAAACAGGTCTGTGAAAGTTACCTTAAAATGTGGTGCTCAAAATCCAAGAGGCTGCAGTGTAGGGATACAGGTTATATGGTAAGTGAGAGCCCCCAGGGGATGTGGGAAAAGGGATTTAATAAAACAATTACCCAAAATACAAAGGAAGTGGGGACACCTATGGTTGTTTCCCTAAGATGATTCACTATCTTTTCAGGGTCCCAGAGGCTTGCAAAAGATACAAGTAATTCAAAAGTAGGTAATTTTGAGACATCTAGACTGATACCAACCAGTCTCCTAAATGGTCTGTTTCCTCTCCTCCCTTTCCACGATGCATACTCCTATCCTTATCCAAGTTTTCATCACTCTGATGGTAAAGCCCTTCCATGGCTTCCCATCTCACTTGGAGTAAAATGCAGACTTGCTAATTTGTCCCATAGACCCCTCCCCAGCTGGGCTCCACTTGCTGCTCACCTTCCTCAGTTCCCATCACTCGCTCTGCCCTGACACCTGCCTTCCAGCCTTCATACTTCCAGTCCTTCCCCTTCTTTTAACTCAGCCTCAGGTCACCAAAGTTCAGTCCTAGACATCACCAGGTCTCAGCTTATATGTTACCACCTTAGAGAAGCCTTGCTGAGCCACTCCATCTACAGGGCAAGAGCGCACACTGCCCCTGACGTTGACTAGGCACACAGGCACGGGAGGGCGGCTCCATTACTGGGAACACGGACCTCTCTTCTGGCTCAAGGACTTTGAGAGTCCGCCAGACCTTCCTCAGCCCATACGTGAGTTTAGGACGCTTCCCCTTCACGCTTTCCTCCTGCCCTCCTTCATCCAGGGTCACACCCACAGCAGTTTGGTGGCTAGGCCAGCTTCTCCCAGCTCCTCTGTTACTTTTACTAATGCACCTTGCCTAATAAAAACCCTTGCACATTCAATACTGTCCTAGTGGAGCGTGGGACTCTGAGTAATATACCCACTGCCATCTTACTTTGTTTTCTTAGCAGTAGCAAGATTATCTACAGTGGCACCCAACAATCTGCCTTGTGCCCAGGCCTCCAGGTGGTTCGTGGGCATACTCAACTTTGAGAAATAGTGATCTAATATTATTGGCTAATTGTAGTTGGAATAAGAACAAGGACTGAGCCTTATGAACCCCCAGTTAATTTCTGGGAAACTAGCACTTAATAAACACACACAGCCCTTAGGCTGTATCTCTGCTTATTTACTCTAAAAGATCAATTTATGCTGGTTACTTTTTAACATCCATTAAAAAAAGATGGACTTCATAAAATGGGTATTAACATAACAGGTAAATGGAAGGAATTTCTAGAACATTGATTTGATCATGGCTGACTGCCTCCATGCATCTAACTGGCTTTGTAGCTTTTAAGGCAGTAAAAATAAACTTCTCAATTTATATCCCTCTCTCGAGGGAAGTGTAATCTGATGTTCTGCCATTACTAACATGGAAAAGCAGTCGTACTATCAAGATGGCATCTAGCAAGATGAAATGGCACTGAAGTTTGTTGCTATCGATTTCTTTGTGGCAAAACCTGGGTCTTTTTTTTTAAGATGAAGTACTCTGATCTCCAGGAAGAAATGCTACAGTTTGGTGAACAGCAACTGCCCAGCTACAGTGCAAGCAAGTATGATAACAATGAAATGGATCAATCACAATCAGGAAACAACAGACAGTACATATGAAATATTACCCAGCTGGACATCCAGGATACGAAGATGTAACAAGCTTTCCTGCTTAGAACAGGAGGGAGCAGAAAGTCTCCTTTCTTGTTAGAAATCCCTATCTTCTCCTGGGGGGAGAAATATATTAAAACTAGTCCATGAGAACATTTAGAAACAAGTCAGGATTCTGACAAGCATGAATATTTAATTTGTTTTGAGGAATTGAGAAAAGGAACTTTCACAATGAAGCACATTCAGAAACCAGGACCTTCATTACTAATTAATGACCTCTGGCCTACGAAGTCATGTGTAGAATTTCTAAACGTTCTCCACAACTTTGTATGTGTGTGTGTGTTTTCTCTTGCCTCCGTGGGCTGACATTATAAGTACACTTAACTATGTAATAATTACCCCTATTACATAGGTTTTTACTCTATTAGGTAGAATATCTTACATATAAAAATAGTAACTCTGATATATTCTTTCCCCATCTTAAGAACTAAGGAATAAGAAGTTACTCAGTTTCTCACAATTTCTTCCCAAATGAAAAGGTCTGCTCAAAGCACACACTGTACCTGCTGAAGCTCCAGAGAGTGACTGACAGGTGAAGGGACAAAAACACAGCTCTATGGCCTTCCTTGAGCATGGGAAAAAGATGAAATGGAAAGGCCCAGGACGATTGACTTTTCAAACAGGGTTTTAGGAAAAGGATAATGTCCTTGGAAACTCAAGCTGCAATTTTACCACAAACAAGTTAGAGGATGGAATGTTCTTTATAGGGGCTTATTTGAAAATAATAAAATGCTGACTCAGCAAATATCTATTCAATGAGTACCACATGATCATAACATAACGACCTAGAGTCAAGAGTTACTGGAAATGAGTAGTAACTAGTCATATAATGTGCTAAGAGATTTTCAATTCTCATGATGTTATTTAATACTCAGGACAACCCTGAAGAGTTGCTTCTACTTCTATTCTCATTTTGTTGTCAGTGAAAAAAAAAATGTCATAGAGGAATATACTTACTTGACAAAGTTACCAGGTAAGAGGGGACAGAGCTGAAATTCTAACCCAGGCTGACCTATAAGCTGGCTCAGGTCGTTAACTACCTTATTGGATGATCTAACATTGAACTAAGGACCCTGAAGGATCTCAGATGTGCCTTCAAGAATATTTATTGGGGAAAACAGAGGAGAGCAGAAATAACTACAATACAGTCAATCAAGGGCTACAAATGAGTGAAATGAAAGTATGTTGGTGATGACAGATTTCAAAGACACAGGGGTGAGACAGGTACAGTTTAACCAAGGATGAGGCCAAAGACCCAACTGTGGCCCCATATTACATTTATCTAAGACTTTACTCCGGAGTTATTTAATTATTCGTTCAAAAATATATTATCAGTACCAATGCAGTATAGACACGGCCCAGAACTTCATGAAGGTCACTGGCTATAAGCAGAGGTCTTCTCTCTTTCCCCCCACCCCTCCTCCTGGGGAGTGAACTCAGGGTCTTTGCCGTGAACTGCATTCCCAGCCCTTTCTATTTTTTATTTTGAGACAGGGTCTTGTTAAGTTGCCCAAGCTGGGCTCAAACTGGCCAGGTCATTGTAGCCTGGCCATATCCTACAAGCCAAATGCAACAGAAAGTGAGCTGCTGCTCTCTAAGCATGGTTGTACAGATCTAAAACAGCCCATTCCTCTGCCTGGGATGGTGGCACGCTGTGCAAAGGATACCACACTGCCCGCGGCAAGAAGCCACAGGAATGCTGTGGAAAGAAAAACTGAGTGAAGATACAGCATGTTGCTAACAGTGTCAGGATGACAGTGTTTTTCATTTCTGCTTTGCTTGGTTTTGTGTATTTTTCTAAGATAAGCAAGAATTACTTGAGCAATAATTACTAAAAATCACAGTACTGGTATATTATTAAGACAGTATTCAGATGACATTTGGCCAGAATACTCAAGGAAGTTGGAAGCCCTCAGCCATACCAATGAGGCCACTGTGTCACTAAAGTGAATGAAGGCTATGTGGCCTTCGTTATGAGCTGAGGGAGAGCTGCCAAACCTCGGTTTAACAGAAAGGCTGTGTTGAGGGCGGCTTTATCCAAGTCAAGTTAAAGGCACTGGAACATCATAATTGTTCTTTTGACTTCTGGGTCCCAACTCCAACACCCCAAATCCAAGTTTCTTACTTTACCATCCCATTGTAACCAGAAAACTACACTCTTCCACAGTTACACAAAAAAATAGCCAGAAAGAAAGACAGAGAATATATGGCTTCAACTAACTGGTCTCGTCTAAGCCAGCCCAGCTCTCTCTGTGGCAGAATACAAAATGGGGTGGGATAAATGATGATGATAAAGAGGAAGAAAAAGAAACCAATGTGATTTGACCAGGTTTATAAGAGGACCTTAGTCCCTGGAACCCTCAGCCAGGATCTGTGAAAGGGATCGTGACATACCTGGGCTCCGATCTTTTAGAGGAGCAAGGTGACTCCATTCATGAAGTCCAACCAAATGTGCTTTAATGAAACAAACCACACTGATGGCACTCTTGTTCCCTCTAGCAATTGAGTTGAGAATGAGGATGAAAGAGATAAAAGGTCACGGATAAAAGAAAACATTCACACACAGAAACACAAATATTAATGGTTACCAATAAAGAATACTCAAAAACCTCTCACATTTAGAGTGCTTTATGGCCTTTGTTTAAGACATGTAAAATGAATAAAAATAAATTGATGGTACAACATAAGTTGATAAAGTTACTGAAAGAAATCAAATCTAGTTTCATGTCTATTACTTACTTTGTCCACCCATGAAAACACGTAAAACGACTTCAGAAAGAATACAGCAAACAACCTCTTTCTTGGACTCTTATTTGATGCAATGTTAACACAGTATTATTCAACTATTTTGCTGTTATTGTTTTTGTTTTGTTGTTTTTGAGACAGGGGCTCGCTATATAGTTCAGGCTGGCCTTGAGCTCACTATGTAGCCCAGGCTGGCCTTAAACTCATGGCGATCCTGGCATGAGCCACCATGCCTGGCTATTCAACTCTTCATTATGGTAAAGTCTAAAAAATTTCTGTGTGCAAATTTTAGTACTGACTTATATGTTTAAAAAAGAGCTGGGCGTGGTGGTGCACATCTGCAATCCCAGCACTCAGGAGGCTAAGGCAGGAGGATCACTGCAAGTTTGAGGCCAGCCTGGGCTACAAAGTGAGTTCAAGGCCAGCCTGAACTACAGAGTGAGACCCTGTCTAAAAAGAAATAAAATGACATGAAAAAGAATTTTTTAAAAGATCATGTTTCTATTCTTGCTCGATTTGAGCAACTACAAAGTGTCATATTTAATTCCAAATTCAAAAATCTGATAACCACAAATTTATTATAAGATATATGGGATTTCATCATGTGACTTTCATATTTTATCACAAATTATGTTTACTTGGTTGTCTGATAATGAAATGTCCTTTTTTTTTTTTTTTTTTTTTGTAATATGCGGGTACCAGGAGTCAAACTCAGGACCTTGCACTTGCCAGGTAGGTGCTTATGCTGCTGAAATGGCCTGAAATGTCCTTTTTGATAATAATTTGTTTTTACCCATCTGTCACTATTTTACTCAGATTGCTCTAACACCAATCCTCTGAAGATATCTGTTAATGTCCAGGTATCTATTTGTTAATAATTTTTACTTAATTTAGGATCATTTAGCAAAATGCTTTCTTTAGGGAATCAAAGAAGCCAACCAACTTCAATTAACTAAATGGTCACCAAAGGACCATTTTAGGGGGGAAGTAAAATTCTCCCAACTTATAGGTTAGGGCTTAAAAGGGGAATATTTAAGATAATTCTGTCTCCAAGGGAGAAAAACAAAGACAACATATTTTCAGTTCTACTTATGAACATATGCCACACAGAGTATCAAAGATAATTACACTATGGTAACAGGAAGCCAGTTAAATATCTTAACCACGGAGAAGTGATAAAAAATACAAGGATATAATCCATATAATGGCACATGAAATGGCTACTAAAATTCTTGGTGCAGAAAAATATTTAATGATTTCAATATATTGTTAAATAGAAAAAACAGTAGGATCCAAATTTTAATATAAAATACATATGTATTTAGACAGAAGTAAGGAAACACTGGAAGCAGAGACCAAATTTTAATAATCATTATATCTGAGTTCAGGAATTATAAGTGATTTCATTTTATTCAGTGTACTTTTCTGCATTCCAAATCCTCTATGATAATGCATTAAATTACAGAATTGAATTCTTTAGAAAATGAAACAAATGACATAGACAGATAATTCTGAAATTTGTAATTTTTTAAAAAAAGAATTAATGAATAGAAATCAATTTAGAATCCCAAAAACAATGAATGAGAAAGATGTTTTAGAGATTGCTTTTAAAAAAATAATGCCTTCTGTACGAAGCTCCCATGCAATCACTGAGAGTATTTTAACAGTACAAAGTATTATAAGCCTACACAGTACAAAGCCTGTAAGAACTAAAATTGCACACTGTGTTTTATGATGAGTTTTAAGTGCCGACCCAGCTTCGTTTTAAAACAACTTTGGGAAAGAGATGGTGTTGTACGCAGATAATTTTTAAATATCACCACCACCAATCTTGAACTCCTCAAGGCTTGCCAAGCACAGTGATAAAGATGTGAATTGTGTTTAATTGAAATCATTCACCTTAAGTAAATGAAGCAAAGGTTTACCACCGACAGTCATCCCTTGAAGTCTCTTGTCCAAGCTTGCCCTGCTCTTCAAAGTGGGCATTGCTGGAGTCTTTGGTGATGGAAAATGGGCACACAGTCAGCATCAACTTCCTGTGGTCAATGAGTTCTAACAACACCCTTCCCATAAAAATCTGTCAGACTCAGGGAGAGTACTGACAGATTAAATCTTCCATAATTTGTATTTCTATATATTGAAGAGTTGAATGGTACTGTTAAAAAGCCCCCAAATGACGCTTATTTGCTGCATTCTTCTTGGTTTCATTCCTCAGACTTCTGTGGTGATACAAAGTAGCTGACAGAGATGAGACAAGATGTGGTTTGACTGGTGACTATAAAGGACTTGGCCCCCTTTCAGAAGACCATTCCAAGTCTTCCTATATTTGTTCAAATTTAACTTGCCTTATGATACTGATTTGTTTCATATTTAGGTCTTACCCAATTCTAAAATACTGCTGCATATAAAGTTTTTAAATAGCTTTTTAAAAAAAGCTTCACTTAGCATTAGATTTAAACACATACTTTACTCGCTGAATGCAGCCTTCCTTTAATGTATCTTAGTGAAAGTTTGTTTTGTTTGGTTTTCGTTTTGTTTTTAATGCCCTACATGTGTCCAGGTCATTTAGAATTCTTACGGGTCTCTTCCCCTCCAGAGATTTCTCCCTCCAGATGAACCATATTCCAGGTTTACAAAGAAGGGACACAGGATACGGCTCGTGAGTTCATCGCTTTCCAGCAATGAACACAGTAGTCCCCAAACCCAAATATAACCACCTCCCTCTGTCTTTCCCACCCTCAACGGCTCACTCACGACACTAAATCACACTCACCTCACAAGACTTGGGTCGCTGCTCTAAAAGATGAGAAGAAAAAACAGATGTACTACCCGGCAACGAATAAAAGCCCAATGTTAGAATCTCATGATCACACCTCTTGTATCAGTACCCCATAAGTAAATGGTATATGTGAGGAACAGAATGTAACAAAAAGTTATCCAGCATATTACTCTCAGCTCCCAAGTCACAAGCTAGCAGTCCTTATGTGGTATGAGGATTTAGTTAATTCTACTTAGTGTTAGCAAAATAGGAAGAATAAAAATAATATAAACCCTAACTAAATAAAATAAGACATTAAGGAATCACCAGTGAAGAAAGTTTTTTTTTTTCTCTTTTGTGAGAAAACTGAATTCTTTCTCCTCATTGCAACAATAGCTCCCAGAGTTTCTCCTCCGGGAACAAAAGTATAGAGGTGTGCTGCTTAGAAGTTCTCATTCAAGGTGAATGTGCCACAATATAGAGGGTGCACCCCACCAAACAGGTCAGGGAAGACAGCATCTGAGGAAAAGTAGGAGCTAAGCAATTCTAAGGAGACCCTGAAACTAGCCCACCCACTGTAATTTGTCCTCTTGTATGTTTTCAATGAAAAGATGCACCTGGAGCCCTAAACCTTTAAGTCACGTGATTTGCTGACTATGAGGTACTCAGGTTCTACCACCAACTATGATACAACTTTGACATGCACCTTTTCCAAGAACCTCTCCCCTCCCACTACTACATAACTGATTTTTTTTTTCCTTTTGAAAATCTGTAGTTATAAACCTAAAATAGCCTGGAATGATAATTTTGCTGGGGCATATTACCGAAATAATCTCTTAAAAACACAATTTGAATATTCTTTCTTTCTCCTAATGGTCCCTGCTTTGCTCACCACATCCCACTCCCACATCCCAGAGAGTGGCAGAAACATGGCACAGAGTAATTACATTGTTGAATAAAAGAAATTAATTGTAACAAAGTAAAAGAAAGAAATGAAAGTAGTAGCAGCTGATACTTATCTAGGTACTATGTGCCAAGAACTATTATAAAGGTTCCATAAATACTGTCTTGTTTATTAATCACCACAAACTTTATTGTAAAAACTATTACTATGGTGATTTTATAAGTGAAGAAACTGAGGCACAAACAGATTAAGTAAACTGCCCAAGGCCAAGCAGTTAAAACCCAGGCGGCTCAGCCTGAGAGATTTTTTTTTTTTTTTTATCAACTAGATTATACCTACAGTGTCGGGCCCGTAGGAGAGGCCATTTAGCTACCCCCTTGACGTAAATGTCCACAACATCTCTTTTCCTGCAGACAGCCACCACTTTCATTGCCGACATGAAAGGACTACAAAGTATAAGACACTGTGCTGAGAACATCATGTGTTATTTCATTGAATGCCTTAAGTTATTAATTCCATTTTGCAGATCAAATAAACGAGGTACAGAGAGGTTATTCAACTTGCCCAAGGTCTTATGGCCAGAAACTGGCTGAGTGAGAAATCAGCTGAACTCTGAATACATGCAAGGATTTCCTGGCCCTCCCCATACTTTCATTAGCATGTTATTTAGTTTCATCTCATATATCAAAGTCACATGACACATTTATGCAACTCTAACTATACAGACACAGACAACACAAGACAGTGAGAGCCAAATTTAAGGAGTAAAATCTAGTGGGTGACACCCTTTCTGGTCAAAGTGCAGAAACTCCTGAGAGTAGTGGGAAGGGATGAGCTCTACGGACCCCTGAGTAGGCAGCAGCTCACCACGCTACAGAGACTATCAACACCTTAACGAATTTTCACAGCTAATACTGGTTATAAAAATACTTTGCTTTATGAAACTACGTTTTGAGCGTCACCCTCATATGAGATATGACGCCACTGTGTGGGTGGCTACGGTGAAGTAGTGATGGACAGGGATTACAAGCAGGAGTGAAAGGCGGGTCACAGCCTGGTTCTTCTCTGGCTCACCACGGAAGAGAGACATGAGTACAGGATACAACCCTAAAGGTGGAAGAAACAGCACTACGGTCTCATTTGATACTGAACACAAGAAAGAAAAGCTAAGCACGTAAATCAGAGGTGACAAGAAGTCTAGCAACTAGAGAACGTTTCATGCTGATTCTCTAGAACAACCTACAAAAGAAGTGTGGCCACAAACACCCATCAAGGTAAAGAAACATTACATTGTTAAAAAACAAAACAAAACAGTGATTTTTACATTCCTTCCACATACCAAAGGAAAACTCAGCTAAGACTTTATGTCACATAGCGTTATGAATCAATATTCTTGACCCAACATAAAAGCTGATTCAATATCTCCATCTTAAAACTATTATCATGGCATTTGTCAAATACTAAAAGATCTGACCACTTCCCTTTCCCCAAATATCACAAAGAAAACCAGATAACAAATGAAGGTTGTACTCTGTAACAAGAAGAGATGAGAGCTGAATCACAGCAAAACACTTACAAATCAAGAGGGAAGAAGAAAAGCACTGGGAGAGATTAAATGCACGAAGAACAATAATAGGAAAGAAATCTCTTGTGAAAAGAAGCAGTTGACGTTAACTTAATGGAGACAAAAATGAATTAGATCTACTTCAATGACTGAGCTCAAGATGAGGTAATTTTATAAAATTTGTAGAAAGTCACTTGAAAATTACACAACTTGCTGTTGTAGTCTACTTTCAGAGACAAGGAAAATAGAAGTTCTCCATGAGGGAGCTGATCAGAAAACACATTTACAAACCCAGTTGATGGTTAACTAGAAGATTATCCTTAGTTCTCATGTGGACAGAAAAGTCCCTTGAGAACTGACAAGGTCTGCTGTGTTTCAGGGAGAGATTCTGACACAGAAACAGATGAAAATAAAAATCTTGAAATTTTTAACTTAAATTTAAAATCTTAAAAAAAGAGGGGTGCTGGAGCATATGAGGAAAGGAATAGAAATGTGTTAAAAAAAAAAAAAAAAAAAGTCAAACCCCGAGCTGCTATTTGGTGCAACAAGAGCACAGGTGGGTCAAATTCTGTTTGGCAAGAATGGAACTTAACTAGTGCATTCAGCAGCAGTTGCTGGGCCATCAGTTACAGAAAGTGAACTCTGATTTAAGCAGAGGGAGAATGAGCTGGCTTACACTTGGGAAGGGGGCTGAAACACTTCCCCTTCATTCGCAAATCTGAGCAAGTCTGAGTCACCTGGAGGGCCTGAGGATCAGTGTAACAAGATTCCAGGCGATGCTGCTGAGCCAGCCACACTTCTGAGAACCTATGGGTCACATGAAAGATGGGCTGTGGGAGCCCAGCCTGCTGACAAGCGAGGCTACATCACACAGCTCTGAGCTGGATCTCACACAGGCTTTCACAAGGTGTTTGGGAACACAGCCTCCTTGGCCACATCGTTTGTGATCCCAGAGGCAGATGGTCCTTTCCCTGAGCTTCAGGAGGAAACTTCTACAGAATCTTAGGGGTTTCTGACAGGAGACCAGCCTTGGGGTAGGGAATGCCCAAGGGTGCATGTATAGAAAGAAGATCTCAAATTTGATGTCCTCACCAAGATGACAGGAAATGGAAAAAGTACTTAAAAAGAGACAAAAGGAGTCATGAGAAAGCGCAATGGGAAAAGCAAAATAGGACAATATGATTATCACAGGCCATAATAAAGTTCACTTTGGCATCAAGATATTTAATCAGATTCACTTATAATACTGCCCCTTACAAGCATATCACGTGTCTATGTTCACAGAGGTGGGCTTCTCCCATAATCTGTAGCGAAGGATCAATTTTCTAAAAATTCCGCAATAGTCACTGACTGATATTTTTATAAAATATAGCAATTAATTATTAAAAATTTGATCTTCCATTTGTATGGCACGGTTATGGCAATTTAGAATAAAAGCCTCTAAATGCTTATTTTCAGTTTCTGTACTCATCGTAAACCTAAAACAAACTATTTATGGACTGGCACTGGGTCACACATTGACAATGGTCAATACCAATTGTTCTAGACTATGGTGGGGCCAGGAGGTCTCAGTCACATCTACTCAATTCACAAGAAAATAAGTGAACAAATCTATGTTCCACAAAATCTATGTTTATAAAAACAGGGCACCAGGCAAATTTGGTTGTAGAATGTAACTTGCCTACATGGCCAAAGGCCAACGTTTCACAAACTCTTACACGTGTAGGAATCACTTGGGGTTCTTGAGAAAACTCTTAGAATCTCCAATTTCTAGAGAATTCTGCACTTGTAAAGAACTCTGCATTCCTCTCAAGCGGAGATGAACATGAACAGTCCCACAGCTCGCATTCTGAGTAGTAAGCTCCACAGATGACTCCTGTGAACACAGACCCTGGCACATACCCTTGAGTATAAAAGGTACTTCAGTGAGGACTTTTACTTAGCTTTAAACAGACTGCAGAGACGATTATACCTGCCTTCCTCAGTTATAAAGGGATGAATAAAATAAAAATGAATGAATGAACGAATGAGGATAGCTCTACTAGAACTGATAACATTAAATACTGGATGAGTCAATGCTTTCTTGGTGAGCCTAGACTTAACGAACAGTTGGTGATCCAGAAATATTTGCTGACTGCTGGCTGGTGCAGCAATACCAAGTCGTGTTGACTAGGGTGTACACAGCAAATCTAGAATGGTGGTGGGGCTTTGATTTCTGTCCCCAGTATTGTGTGCTGTTCGATAAATGGTACAACTGTCAGTGGGTAGTCCTCTTAAGGTTGTACCTGTATGGAAGAGCTGAAACCCAGAATATGTTCCTCCAGTATGACTTTTTTTTTCCATGTTTCTTTACTTTTGTATTTTTTTTACTTTTGATTCTTTTACTCTCCTCCTCTGAATATAAAATGCCTCTTTTCTCTGGAATTTGGCTAGCAAGGGTACGATTTGAACAAACCATCTGGTGGGTTGGCTTAATGGAGAATCAGCTGCACTCCTAAAACCTGATCACAAGTTATAAAACACAGACAAATATCAGAAATCATCATGTAAGTAAGGTACAAAGTGGGCATTTCTTCTCCTACCTGCTACCCAAATTCCAACATTCTTGGGTCACAGTGACACACTGGTTTTCTGAGTCGCTTTCATCTCTGAGGGAAATGTGCTGCTTAAGATCAACAAGCAAGCAAAACCTAGAATGCCAAGGGTTAAAGCTCCAAGAGGATTATCTGTTCACTGTTCATGATCCGAAGACCTCTGAGTATTACAGCAGACACCTAAACGTTTGCTGAAAAAGACTCTACTGAGTTCTAATTGCGAAAAAGGGATGTGTCAAGAATGCTTACAGATAACGATTAATGAAAGAACAGATAAGCTGAAGAAAAATAATTAACTCAGATTTGTGCCAGCTGGCCCTTGGGAATGCTAATATGGATGTTCGATGTGCTCCATTTCATAAGACCGCAAAGGTGGTTAAAGAGCATCCTCAGGAGAGGGTGCTGGATATGCAGATAAAATATCCAGGCATGTTCAGAAAAGTCCTCAGTTGCAAGAGAGATACCACCCAAATTAGGGTAAACTTGCAGCATCAACTATTCCAAAGGACAAACCTTTTTTCTTTCTCTCTAGAAGTCTGTTAATAAAGTAAGCCATAATGTCATAATGCTTAGGAGATTGTGGTAAAGAAGTAGCAAAATAAAGAGTAGGGAAAGGAGGGCAGCCTCCAACGGGAATAAGTGTTGGACAGATTGTCTCACGGGAAGCAATCATGTCACGGCCACAAACCCCAAGTTCAAATCATGTCAGAGCCATGAAATTTTTGCAAGGTCAACCATCAGAGAGGTCTGCTTGAACAAATCTCTCAGAGATAACAAACTTCACACATTCTCAAGACCCCTTTCATTTTTCAACTTAGCGAGTACAGTATTACTATTTAATACCCAGCATTAGCTATTTGTTTCACATTATGTATTTGTTTACTCATTAGCTTTATGGCCTATCTTCCTCCTCTGAAATGGCAGCCCCAGAAGAACAGGACTCTATTTTATTCATGGTTTTACTGTCAGCGCTTCACAGGGTGGTCAGGATATACAGATACTTCATATAATCCTGTTGGGCTGATGATTCTGAATGGTTTCGTGCACTTTAGTCATTCTGCCGTCTGGAGGACTCCCCCGATCTCCAACACGCTGGAGACCCCTCTGAAATTCTCAGGTAGCTCAACATCTAGGCCACTCTGAGTGAGTGTATCATACATTAATGAACAACTCACTATAAATCCTCAAGTAATTAAAACAAATGCAAATAGGCCATTGAGAGAAATGTACAAAAGATTCAAGAAGTATCTAGTTTTGTCCTAGATTATACCGCTTTTCTGTTTTTGTTACTGAAATAGTCTGTATGTACCACACTGCTTTTCATACTTGCTACTACTGCATTTGATTGTTAACTATTCTGTACTCTGCTATAAGAAATTTTAGCTGTGTTTTTTTTTTTTTCTTTTTAATAACATTTTAAATAACAAGGTGCCCTTAAAACTGGTTGGTAGTTAATGCTGCAAATAACAGTGATGGTCATAGAGACCAACTAATAATAACAATGGGAATATGTTTATCATGTAATAATAGATAATCCTGAAAGAAAATCCCAACAAAATTATAATAGTGGTTTTAGTATGGGAATAAAATCAGGACCTTTTTTTTTAATCTCATACTTTTAGTAGGAACTATAAATCTATAAAAGACAATGATCTTTAAAAAAGAAAAATACAACATTGTACCACAGAGATATATGTACACCCATGTTTATAGCAGCACAATTTATAATAGCTAGATCTTGGAAACAACCCAAATGCCCATCAACCAAGGAATGCATAAAAAAGATGTGGTATTTTTTATACAATGGAGTACTACTCAGCCATAAAGAAGGATAAACTGGACTTTTATAGGTAAATGGATGTAACTCAAGACCATACACATAAGTGAAATATACCAGATGCACATGTGTAAACATCGTATTGTCTCCCTAGTGTGAGAAGCTAAAAGAGTAAATAAGATCCAAAATGTACAATAGATATTGTAAAACAGGAAGAAACTGTTCAAAAGGAAAGAGAAACTGGGATGGGGGAATGGAAAAAATAAGGAAGGGAAAAGCAAAAAAACAAAAACAAAAACATATATATATATAAAAGTTAAGATAGATACACTACTAATTTCTCTTAGTTCATTGAAAAGAAAGTTTTGTGCTAATATTGTTTGGACAATTGAATGCCGATATCTTATACTCTGAGTAACTAATTTAAAGATAATAATATGCAATGTATTAACCATTGTTACCCTCCTATTATGTTGTTTTTAAAATTTGTTCTATTTTTTCTCTTTAAAATAAAAAAACTATATCTAAATCAAAAAAAAAAGAAAAATACATATAGATATATAAAAAGTATAAAGGCATGAAAATTTATAAGAAAATCATTTTTAATTCAAAAGTAAAAAACTAAGAAAAATTTCCTCAAACATCATTTACTTAATCGAAGGTATGAGAAGAAAATGTCTAAAAGCATCAGGGGCACATTCTTAGGTTCTCATAATCAAATCTTTCATTTTGGCAACCAAATAAACATAAACCATAAAAGGGAAAAATTTTTCACTTTACATTCAGGCTCAGAGTTCCTAACTTTTCATAAAAAGAGAAAATGGAATCTCTATATCATGACATCTCTGAAGGGGTACACATACTTATCCAAGACACTGTACAGGCAATTCTCATTACCCATAGTACACATGGGTACACATGGATACCAACACTGAGTTAGTGAATACTGAATCATTGCTCTTAGGTGAAACACAGGACCAGGTTCCTATGAGCTTCCTGTCACAACGTGGTTGTCAACTGACCATCTCATGATCAGTGTTTTATGTGTGTTTCTGTTTAAGCATACCTTAATACATGTTAACTCATTAACACTGAACTCATTACCAACAGCGCTAGAACTGATGCCAGAACAAAGCTTACCCAACACCTGTGTTTTCTCTGTAAATACTAGGAATGTTAGTCTGCACTTCAACACTATGCTTGTATGCCAACAATAAAATCAGACACATAGTCACGCAAAGACAAAAATGTGGAAAATAAGGCACTAAAGAGACTGTGAAAAACGAGAGCAAAACAAGAAGGTAGAGAATTGCCTTGTTGACCTCTGCCGGGAACGTGTGCACTAGATAGAACTTCTTATCACTGTGCACTTCTTTGAATGACCCTGCCAGTGCTATGGAATTATAAATAACTTCTGGAGTTACAAATAAATTTACCACACAGGCAACTTTCTAAATATGGAATCAGTGAATAATGAGGATCAATTGTACTAGGAACACTAGCAGAAAAATTTCATGTTACGTTACAATGAAATTCCTTCAATATTTCTAAAAACATTCTTTCGAAATAAGAAAGAATCTTATTACTATCTAGAGGAACATGCCATTTCAAATCACAATATTCATCATGCCTCAAATCAAGAGTCAGAGAAATGTTCCCTTAGTGGAAAGCGCTGGGAAGAATACCATCTTCTGTCTTGACATTTCTAAAGCAGTATGTTGGTTCATTAAAAAAAAAAAAAAAATTAAAGTTTTAATAAAAATTTCTTAAGAAACTAAAAATAATCATAAAAAACTATGTGCATGAAGTGTCTCAATGCTATATAACAGTACTTTATGTTATATAACAGTACTTTAGGTATACATAATCTACTATGAGATATTAAACATTTGTATAAAAGGTGAGAAACAATGAAAAAGGAGTGATAATATACACATATATATATAAATGGCCTATTCCTTCAAACCTGCACCATTCCTGTATTAAAAATCATGTGGGGGCTGGGGATGTAGCTCAATGGCACAGCGCCTACCTGGCAAGCGCAAGGCTCTGAGTTTGATTCCCAGTACAAAAAAAACAAAAAATTCATGTGAAAAGTAATGACAGGGGCCGGTGAGATGGCTCAGCGGCTTAAGCGCCTGCCCGGCAAGCGCGAGGGCCGAGTTCAACTCCTGGAACCCACATACAAAAAAAGGCCAGTGATATCGCTCAGCGGCACGGGCGCCTGCTGGCGCGCAAGGTCCTGAGGTCGACCACCAGTACCCACACAAAAAAAAAAAAAAAAGAAAAGAAAAGGAATGACATAACAATGAATTCTTGTTCATAACTGGACCAAAGACATGAATAGGCAAACCATAAAAGAAAGAACAAAAATGCAGAATAAAAGAAAAATAATCACTTTGGTAAAGAATAACAGTAATGATGGACAATACAAATGATGGAAAATGGATACTCTTCTTGTTGGTGACAGCCCTCTACAGTCCTTTTCTGTAATTATTAAATCCCAACTGAACAATCCCTTGATTTATCTGCATTGAGATAATTCAGAAGTAAGTGTGGAAACCTTAAAATCTTACCTGCCTTAACTTTTGTCTTTCCAGGAATTTATTTAACATGAGTAATCTGAACTGTATGAGTAAAAGGTGCTTTGCGGCAGCATTACTTTAAGTTAAAAATACCCAGAATACCAAATAACAAAACAAAGTAAGTTAACTTGTATATCCACACAAGCTACTAAAAATGTTGGCGAGAACTATATAAGGTCAGAAAAAAAAAGACCATAAAAAATGAAAACACACTGTATAATATTGTCAACTATATGATGCTAATTCTGTTAAAATTATTGTCATTTTTCAAAAGATATATATGTATGTGATCAGCTTTTATATACTTTTCTATATTTCTATTCCCCTAATTTAATAATTATAGAAAAGGGGATACTGTTTATAAAATGCTCTAAAACAAAGAAAAATGACTATTTAACAAATCACTGAATCAGGCCAATTTCTCAGACAAGCCCATATGGATATGTTGTTCATTTCAGAACAATTAGGAAAGCTGTTCTTTCCTAATTCCTAATTCCCTGGCAGTGAGCGAGGCACGGTACACAGTTATCTTCAGTCTCCTGGATCTGTAAGTCCTGGATCTGGATCTGTAAGGGTTCATCCCAACAGATCACGACTAACTTTCAGGGCATAGCAGAGAATCAGAGGCTTTCATAGTCATCCATGTGTCTGAAACAAATTTCAGGGCACCTGAAACACAAGTTTCTAGCCTTATTCTTCTGAATAATTTTCCAAGTAACACTTCATTATTTTTTGTTGTTGTTGTTGTTGTTGGTACCAGGGGTCGACCTCAGGACCTCGTGCACCAGCAGGCACCTGTGCTGCTGAGCGATATCACAGGCCCTATTTTCGTATGTGGGTTCCGGGAGTCGAACTCAGGACCCCGTGCTTGTCAGGCAGGCGCTTATGCCGCTGAGCTGTCTCACTGGCCCCCAAGTAACACTTCAAGAATAAAAATAGTGAAATTTTCAGATGTTTTGCCATTATGTTATCCATAAGATTCAGAATTCCTGACATTATTCCAGGCCATTATTTGACTGTCTTGCTAGAAAATTTTCTATTTTCTAATGGTTACATTCAACCACTTTTCTCAATATAACAACACTTTAAAAACCCCAAACCTTAGACCTTCTACTAATGATATATTTCTACTCCATTTGACAGTATAACTTGATTAGTGGGCTATTTCTCTTTAACAGTCTAGAAAGGCTTCTACGTATATGATTCATAATCAATTACTGAGCAGGTGGGACTAATGACAAAGTCTGTCAAATTCTTTAAATCACTTACCATGAAACAAAATAAGGCTCATTAAGGTCTGAATTTTGTAAGGCAAAGTAGAGAGCACAATCTTACTTTTGATTGTTTCTGAAAGTATGTCAGCGAAGGGCATGAAAACAAATTTAGAGTGTTCCATTAGGGATGTTTTGAAAATGCTGTAGCTATCAGACACACTGATTTTGTGAGATCAGAACCAAATGGCAGGATTTAGCTAGTATTAAGAAGTACTGGCAGGTAACATGGACCAAGTATGAGGTGCGCATGGAGAGCTAGCCATTCTTGGAAATTTTAACCAACTGGACATCTGGAAAAGAAATATAAAATCTACACTTACAAATTCACAGCAGTAAGGAAATCACTTCAGCAAATGAAGGGAAAGAGGGTAAGGCTGACAGTTCTTCCCTTCTCTAGTTTATGCAGAGTAGTGGTCCTAAATAAGGGGCCATTCCTTCCTGATCTAGCCACTACACATTGGATACATGTAGAAAAGCACCATAATGTACCCTATAAATATGTGATTATATGTGTCAATTAAAAATGCAAACATGCTTTGAAGTAACAGAGGCTCTTCTAAGTGGAAGAAGAGACTAAAGGACACGTTACAAATTCGTAAACATACAATCAGTTTTATTCTTCTTAGACTTGACTATCAGGTAGACTATCACAATAAAGAACGGCTGCCTAGACTTCTAATCTTTTCAACTCCATATGAAATTAAAATCTGGTTTCAAGCAGCCTATAAAATTAAGAACATGAGGTAGTCATTTCAAAAATAATTCTCCCATTGTATAAAGTGTTGACACTATATTTGAAAATAAACTCCTACAAGAACTCCATCACCCTAAAAAGTAAATATTCATTTGCAGACAAGGTATTTCAGCAAATACATGCAGGATATAACAAAATGGGTTCTGCTTTGTAAAACAAATTAAAACAGAGGCTGGATCTGAAGAACACTTGGCCACACAGAGCCAGTAAGGCCTCACTAGAGACCTTAACCTTGTCTAATTTCCTTAATTTCAGCTATTTCTCATAAATACCTATAAGAGCCACCAAATAATTTACCGTCTTATAGCTAGGAATTTCCATCAGGATAGACCAAATAAGGGAACTGCACGACTGCCATCGATCAAGTATTTTCTTTGCCGTATTTCAGCACTCATACTTGAAAAGCTTTCTCTTTACGTCCTCTTACTGGAGCCCCAGAACTACTTCTGGTCTGTAGCTGCCTAATTCATGAACTGCTGTTTGTTCAAATAAACTTTAAAATGTGAACGTACCTCAGTTTACTTTGAAATAGCTCCATGCCTCTGATATAAATATGAATTAAGAGAAAAATATTCTGGCTTGTATTTAAGTATATTCTAAACATACAATAATTTAAAAATATGAGATATACAGCATGTATGAGTCCCAAAATATATTTATTAAAACTTAAAGTATCTGCATAAACCTCATCCTGTGAACATGGCCTGTGATTTTACTTCCCTGGCCTCAAATTCTAGGGACTCTGAAGCACATACCACCGGGCTCTACGGGCTAGTCCCTTCTCCAATTTAAACCAAATGATATTTTGTGGTTCTTTCAAACTTGAATTTAATCTCCCCCACTATTAAATTGCATTTTCTTGGTCATCTGCTTAGGGAATAATTTTAAGAGAATCATTTTAACCTTCCATCAGTTTCAGAACAATACATGCAGTAACAATGAAATCAGTGAACCTGTGTTAGACACCTGCCACTTCTGCGGATGTATATTTAATCTAAATCTAAGTTTTAGAAATGATAAAGAATTAAGTACTTGATATTTTAGACTTAAGCTATTATAAAATGTTTCTAGGCAGAAGAAATCAAGAATTGCTGTAAGGATGTGAAGTGACGGATATGTGTCAATTAGCTTGATTATAGTAGTAATTTCATAACATGTATGTATCTCCAAACAAGGTTATATATCGTAAATATATGTCAATAATACTCAATAAAAAGTGCAAAAAAATATTAAGCACTAACAAAAGCTAACACAAACTGTAGTTTTCACTATGTGTTAAAAATGTTTGCTGAGGTGACAATGCTTTGGGGTATTACTTTCATGTCTCCTTTACCAATGAGTCAATAGAAGTTGAAAGAGTATATCCAAATGACTAATTAATACATGAATACATGAAATATGCTCAACCTCATTAGTTATGGGGGAAAGGCAGTGAAACACAATGAGATACTGCCACATGCTTACCAGGATGACTAAGATTAAACAGAGTGACGCACACAAGAAGTGAATTAAGTGAAAAGCAGAAAGCACAAATGAGGAAACAGAGTACGATTCCAATTATATTAAGTTAAAAACAGGTAAAAATAAATCTATGCTATTAGAAATTAGGTCAGTGGTTGCCATTGGGAAGAAAGCAGAATAATGGAAGGATTTCTGGGTAATACAGAAGGAGGCATTCAGGAAGCCAGTCCTGTTCTATTTATTGAACTAGCTGAAGGTTACATCGGTTTGTTCACTACGTATGCTGTTCTGTATGTAGGTTATACGTAAAAGTTTCTTAAAATTTAAAAATGATACTGTCATATAAAATTATAGCCCCTTTAAATGGGAAATATGTGTATATGTGATTCAACTCATGTAACTGAACAACCCACTGAGGTGAGTAAAATTATTGTTATTTTATAAATGAGCGGAAAGTGAGGCATGTACAAATTAAATAACATGCCCAGGGTCTTACAACTGTAAGCAGTAAGGACAGGATTAAACCCATAATCAAGATCCAGAGCCTCACTGAGAATCCTTTCACCCTTACACTAATCTTTGGTGCTTAGGTAGCACATTTCTTTATGGGCATCTAACGAGCTCTAAAAACATGACTTTAAGTTGGATGTAAAGCAGGAAGACCAGTCAAATCGAGCAGGATACCTTTTCTAATGCCATTCATTTACTATTGCTTTTCAAAATCAGGCCTCCAGAAAGCAACAGACTTGCTTTGACTTCAGCTAACAGAGTAGGGGGTATTGGTGAGATGCATGCCAACTGCCCTTTGTTTTTATTCATGTACACAAGATACTCCTGATGCTTTTGTACTAATTTTGTATATCTCAGTAATTCTAAGTTGAAAATTAAAAACATAAGCCTAAGCATAATTTAAAAAAAACAAAGACCAGAGGATAAGATTCTATGTAGTGTTTTTCCTTTAAATGTGTTCAAATTCCAAAAAGACTACTACAAAACCCTACTTGTATTTCTTTCTCATTTTATGCCATTTTTACTCCCTATGAGTTAAAGAATGTTAGTGTTTATGATTCTGTAAATCAAAATGAAGTAGATCAGATCTGTTCTACCACCAGCAGAACAAACTTTATTACCTTTCTCTCATATCAAGCCCAGCTGGAAAATAAGAGAATTATAAAATATTTAATGATACACTTCATGTGAATCCAGTTTAGTAAATGAGCTCTCTTGAAAAGACACTCATTTTAGTGTGGCAGAGGAACTTTGTTTTATATATTATAAACAAATAATAAACACATTCATTATAAGGATGTTTGTGTTAGATTCAAATGAAAATCAGCATTTGGGCTTCATAAACATGCAAAAGAAATACAAATTCAGCTCTTTGACCAACATAACTGGAAATATATGTCAGTATGAAATATCATTCTTGAATGATTCAGTGTTTATTACCTGATCAATAGAATTATGTTGTATATATGACAAACAACTGGTTGTTTGTATCAGTTGATTTAAGTTTACCACTAACAGGCCTTCTGTAATTTTGAGTTTCAGTGTATTCAACTAATTCTTATCTCTAACAAGAAAATCAATACCTTTGAAATAATTACCTCTGAGCTCTTGGGAACCTCTACCTCTGGGCAGGCAGACAGGGTTCTACTTAATGTAATTACTGCCAGAACTACAAGCAGTTTCCTTGCAAAACCAAATCAACTCATCTGTACTATTTTTTAGATTCTGTGCTCTGAATTGTGTGAAACAATGCCAGCATTGAAAATACCCCTTACATTCCCATGCTTTTTAACTGGCTATGAAATTTCAAGATTTGGAAAATGTACTGTGAGATGAGCTATGCATTCATTTTCCTGATATAGCATGAGAAAAATAACTCCCACATACCTTTATCTACCCAAATGACAGCCAATCTCAAAAAGTTTAAATACTCCAAGCATTTGAAAATATTCCATAAGGTAAAGCCAAAATTTCTGAAGTGGATGTTTAAAAAACAATAACAAAAATGGCTCTGCAAGTGAATTTTCATCCCACTGCAGCCTGTACTTTGACAAAATTAAAATTCAAGATCAAGCACTAAGAAAAGATGTTTCAAAGAAAACTCTGTGATTGCCCTGGTAGATTTAATCCCTTGATGGCTCTCTATTATTAGCACTGAATTTCAGCAGATGCTAAAAGTTAAGTATTTTATTGCGGTCATCTGTCCTCTGGGTACTTTGTGGTTCAAGCAACCAGAGAAGCTGAGCGTCATGTCCATGGTATTTACAGATTTCAATTAGTTTGGGAATCTCTGGGAGGAAAATGATTCTTCCCTTGGAAAGAAGTAGGAAGAAAGGATAAATGAATTAATAAATGATGTGGGAGTGACTGATAATGGTTCTACCTAATGGATGAAATGTGCTTATGTAAAGAAAAAGATCTTCTGCAAATACATTTTTTCATGGCTGAAGATAAGTAGCTAACAACACATTACCATTTATTTTGTAAATCAGAATAAAAGAGTTAGCATAAACATAAGGCAAATCATACTTAGTAAAAATGCTTAAGAAACAGACAAGTATATTACCAACATAGAGCAAAATTTTATCCATGCGAACCAAAATAGACTATTGTCAGTATATTTATTAATAGACAGCTTCCAAATTAAGTTCAGACTATATTGGGGGGTGGCGAGTCTGGTATGATATTCATTCATGATTTTCTGACCAACAGTTTAGATTTCTCATGTCTTCAAATATTTCAGTAACCAAGAAAATTTTTTAGATACTCTAACATTGACTCTCAAAGTTTAGTATCAAATTGCTAAGGCACATATCTACCTCACAGATACATTAAAAAAATTAAATGAGAACCATGTACATCACCTTTTTGAAAAACTATAGATTTTCTATGTAATAAGCATCCATTTAAACCTTTTTATCATAGACAACTAAGTGGAGTTGAAACAAAGCAAAGTGGTATTTAAACTGGTATTTAGTAAACTTGGTTACTAAACTGATCGAGTATTTCTTTTCTTTTTTTTTTCTTTTTTCTTTTTTTTTTTTTTTTGTGGGTACTGGAGGTCGAACTCAGGACCTCGCGTGCCAGCAGGCGCCCGTGCCACGGAGTGATATCACCAGCCCTTTTTTTTCGTATGTGGGTACCGGGAGTCAAACTCAGGACCTCACGCTTGCCAGGCAGGCGCTTATGCTGCTGAGCTATCTCACCGGCCCTGATCAAGTATTTCTTGAATGGCTATAATGTACCTACCATGGGTGTGGTAGCCACATTCTAGTCAACTGCATTCTAGTTAAGAAGAAAAGATGTGTTTGAAGCAAGAATGGAAAATATAAAACTGTACAGTTATTTACTACTTAGTGCATATGTTATAAACTGTAATGGTCAGAGATGAAAATTAAACAGCATAGAGAAGCAAGTGAGGCCATTATTTCCCTCATATATTACATATAGTAAACAAAGATCCTAAAATCCTACAGTTTTCCAGTTTTATAGTAATACCGTCCATCAGCATTGTTATGGAAGAAATGTGAGGCTGAGTCCTCTTTAACTCAAGTAGACATAGGACTAGTGGGGTCAGTGTAAAGTACCCAAATTACATTTCATGCAAACAAACACTTCATTGTTTGACATACTATATCTTTTTCATTTCCTTCCACCTCCCAAGCACAGCTTCTGAAACGAGATCTTGGTGGCTGCTTACAAGCCTTTCACCCAAGATGAGCACTACATCACTGTGTACTACAAGACCAGATGGCAGGATTTCCACCTAGAGCTCCAAAGCACATGTGTCAGTTTATTAATTTTCAGCAGGCAGCTCTTATTGGTGAGGAATCAGAACACAGCCAATCTCCCTACAAAGAGAGAGTTTACCTTAGGATCAGATGTGAGCAACTTGAATGCTTGATACACTTGAGATTCCTTTACACCGCCTCCCAGATCCAAGAAGTTGGCCGGCTTCCCACCATTCAGGAAAATTATGTCACAAGTAGCCATGGCCAGTCCTGCACCATTCACTATGGAATGCAAATAGCACACAAGACAAGGTAAACTTAGCAACAGGAAAGGAATGTTTATGACATTCTCCCTCCCCGGTATCACCAAAAGAAAGCCTTGTTAGTCCCAGGCCAATTTCTGCCCTGTTTGCAATTCAGTTCAACCAGGTTAAGTGCATACGTGTTTATGATAAAGAATCAGGAAATGAACATACAAAGAATAAACGACAAAAAAATGGAAATGAGAAGGATTTATTGAGATATTACATCAATCTAGGAAACAAAAAGAAGAGTTAAGGACTAAGCAATTTGGGCTAGTAGTAAAGAGCAAGTTTTAAGTTCTGGAACATCTAAGTTTAAGAGAACTCAAAAAGAGAGGAAAAAGCCATGGGAAGTTGCTAGGACTTTAAGAGACTTCAGTAAAAAGTAGAAGTAAAAATTTTATTTTGCTTGCTGAAAATATGCACCTTTGAATTTGGCATCCCTCTGGGATTGAACCACAGGATCCCAACTTCAATAAGGGTCCATACTATCTTGCACTTAGTGCAACTCACACATTTATATGATGTTATCCAGATAAACTCAGAAATCAAATAAACCAATGATACCACCCACATTTCCCTATTCCTTTCTTCCTCTTTAATGTAAGAAATGTTTATTAGCAGCCCAATTATGAAATTTGGAACCAAAAAATGCCAACATCATTACAGTTTTTCTTAAGAAATCAAATAAGGATGTTTAACATCAAAATTCTCATTTTCTAGAGCTAAGTTTTATCGATCAATTGCACTTCTTCTGCTTCTTTTGCTTAATTAAATGGAATTACTTTCCTCAGCTTGCAAGTCCAAAAAACAAATCTCCTTAACACAGCAGAAATTCTCTAGGTAAAATACCCTTTATGTTTTCTGACTCTTGAATTTTCCCAACAAGCCTATGAACTGTGATTAAATTAATTAAGTCTGGACCAACTAAAATAAAAATGGCTTACATAAGATCTTAAAGCAATATGAAATGCGTTAATCATAATTTCTGAAAATGCTGCGTAGTCAAATCATGCATAGTCCAGCAGAGGCTACACATCTTTTTGCTTTCCAAATACCTACAAATATTAGCACATCAGGGTCAGAATGATGTGAGTGATCTGCTACATTACAGTTACTGCTCCAATACAAAGCAAGAGCGTTTGGTATCACTTGTAATTGGATGTCATTTTCTACTGTACTGAACAGCAAACTATTGGATGAGGTCTCTGCAGTTCTAAATATAATGATACTACTGGCTTAATGAGTAATAAATCTTTTTTATTTTAATGGCATTATGAAGATCTTAGTTTCCAGTGCAATGAATTGTTTCTAGCAGAAACACAGTCTTATGCAATTAAGTCAGGAGCACATAAATCTCAGCACTATAAGCTGTGGACAACAACTGAAATTGTATTGCTTCTACAGACCCATTCTTATCTCAGCTGAATAAGTCATTTTCACAAATTTAGATGAGTATGATGTATTAATAAACTGGCATAATGAATGAAGCATTTTGTCATTTGAACTATAAAATCTGAAATATTAGTAAAATGATTAAAGTTTATGCCCTCTTCTCCTTCGTCTGAAAAAGCAATTTTGTTTTAAACTCAAATTTCACAATAGTTCCTATCATATTAACACTGATTTGGGTAGTAAAGATTCTGAGATTTACTAAGCAAAGTTTAACTGAGATGTGTTAAATCGGTGGTTCCCAACTAGGGTAATTCTGTGTACCACACACATTTGGAAATATTTGGAGACTTGTTTTATTTTCAAAATTGGTGGCTGTTAGTAGCATCCAGAGGCCAGGAATGCTGCTAAATATAATGTCTGGGACAGCCTCATACAGCAAAGAATTATCCCACCTAAAATGTCATATAGTACCAGATCCGAGAAACTGCTTTCAACCAGTGACCACTGATAAAAATGAACTTTGAGAAACAACTCCGGACTATTTTCTAAAACTGTTCAGCTACAAAAATCTCATATGTTTATTTGCTACTGTTAAATAGCATTTCAGTAATCCAGTGTTGATAAATTCTGTAAAAACCCTTTCAATATAAATGCTTACCAAAGCAGGCAATGTTCCCATCCAGTCCTATGTATTTTAGATCATATCTGGCAGCTTCATTTTCAATGGGCTCATTCTCTGATTTGTCATCCATAGCAAATATCTCCTTTTGTCGGAATTCAGCATTGTCATCAAAGTTTATCTTGGCATCAAAACAGACAACTAAATAAACAAAAAAAGGAACATACTTAAATATCTTTTAATTAAGTTCTCCAGGGTGGCAGGCAGAGGAAAAAGGCCAGATATTTTATTCTTTCTCATACTATAGGCAGGAGAAAAACTGTAGTGGTTTTCTTGACCTTGGAACTTCAAGGTCAGAGAGACAAATATAACATGGTTCCTAGTCTCAAGGGACTTATCCCAGTAAAGAGTACAGTAATTTATATCTTTTGGATTTTATTCACAAGAATAGCACCAGAAGTTGTCATTACCCACATTAAAAGCTACACATTGGCATAACTACATATAGCTTTGATTAGCTATTGTTACCATATACTTTTAGTATTTAACCGCTGATTATGGCCTTTCTCTTCTATGTAAACAGACGTTAACACTAATTCTTTTGTCCTCTTCTGTCCTTCTGATATTGCAAAGTGAAATTTTATCAGTGTCCTCTTAATATTTCTAAAAGATATAGTATATAGTAGAAAGAATGCTGGGCTAGAATCCATATTCTTTTAATCCTTAACTCTGTAACCTTTTTTATCTAAAATATTTTTAAAATACAGCTTTAATATACTTAAGGAATACAATGTGTTTTGCTATACATATATTTTGGAACCATTACTATAGTGAGAAAAATCAACATTATTTGCCTCCTCAGTTGCTTTTCTTGTCCTTTTTCTTCCTTTTTCCTTTTCTCTTTCTCATCCTCCCTCAAGTACTCGAAATCTACCTTTCGGCATTCTTTAGTATGCATTACTAATTCCATAACCTGGCTTAAAAAAAAATAAAAAATAAAAAAAACTAGTTTGTCCATGGGCTTTGGTTTTTTTCTATTGAAAACAATAAGAATAACAATCCCTCTTCTATTGATTTACATGATTAAGGATTTGCTAAAATTAGAGCCAGACCTTCAGTTTGTTCAGATCTATCTTATGATTCCTTTGATTCAAGTTATAAAACACTAAGAGGGGGGCCGGTGAGATGGCTCAGCGGCATAAGTGCCTGCCTGGCAAGCGTGAGGTCCTGAGTCCGACTCCCAGTACCCACATACGAAAAACAGGCCGGTGATATCTCTCAGTGACATGGGCGCCTGCTGGCGCACGAGGTCCTGAGTTCGACCCACGGTACCCACCAAAAAAAAAAAAAAAAACACTAAGAGACCAAGACTGGTTAGTTAGTGCTAATGTACCAGGTGCCTCGTACTACGGTACCCACCCTTGCTGCTGGTGAGCCTCTTCACATTTATTGGAGGAGTCCCAGATCCAGCAAAACTAGTTCCACAATAGGGATGGATGATAGGGCACCATCCTGAATTTAAAGGAGCTCTTCTACAGGCATAAACAGGAAATGACAGAAAGGGGGAGAGTGGTTATGCTGGTATCTGGGTTCCACCCCATCTTACTGTCTCCCTTAAAATAGAAACTGGTGCTTTATTCCTTTATTTATTCCTTTATTTAACTTGGGGTACTGATAGGCAGGCATTTTGACCAAGATTTACTAAGGTTTTCCCTCCAGCATTGCTGACAGGCACCAAATTCTAGAAACAGAAACAATCACCTTGGAATAACAGCTCACTGAAAAGTAATGGCCATAATCTGCTAATTCTACCTGCTTCCTAGAAAAAGAAATATCTCTGCATTATGGCAACCTGTCTAGGTAGAGTGTTCTCTAAACTTTTCCCCATGAAAGGATTCAAACATTTTGCTATAAATCTTCATAGAACTACATGTAACATTTAATAAGACTTGGAATAAATATAAATCCAGACCACAAATTACTTTTAAAAACTCACTGACAAGAGAGAATCTCATATGTAAGTTAATATTAGCTTGAGTCTTTAGTCTTGCCACAAAATGCCCAACCACTCTGCCCACACAGTGTGAATACATGGAGTGAATAAGTAATTATTTTCCAGAATATTGACATCATAATGATGGAATCCTACAATTACCAAAGGAATTGGCCAATATTCTCTGCTTGCTACAATGGCATTTTCTCAGCAGTTAATGACTGGTATAATAATCAATAGAGAAGCAACTTCAATCTTGGCTTTCCACTAGGTTTATAAATACATTCTAATTAATTTATTAGTAATTTTAGCTCCTCCATTACTCACTGGCAAGAGCACTTGTAACTGACACTTTCAAAATGAATGGGCAAAGGCTATCAAATTGACTTTCTAAGTGAAGAGTTTCAAATAAAAGAATTCTTGGTCAAGATCAATAAACCAGTAAATCAAAATAGTTCCAAGTTAATCTTTGCACCTTACAAAGACTACAGTTACAAGCTGCTTGAGAAAGAAGATAATTAATGGATATTTATGCAAAGTTCAGAAACCAGTCCCTACTAACTGCTTGCAAAGCTCAATTTTCAAAAGATGCTTTTCTGGGGCCGGTGAGATGGCTCAGCGGCTTAAGCGCCTGCCCGGCAAGTGCGAGGGCCCGAGTTCGACTCCCGGAACCCACATACGAAAAAGGGGCCGGTGATATCGCTCAGTGGCACGGGCGCCTGCTGGCGCGCGAGGTCCTGAGGTTGACCCCCCGGTACCCACAAAAAAAAAAAAAAAAAAAAAAAAAACGATGCTTTTCTGCTATAAGCCGTTCATGCCAAAATCAGAAATTAGTTCGCTATTTGGTTACCACCTTGAGAGAACCCAACAGTTAACCTAGACCTTGAGAAGGGTGACAGTGGTATAAAAGGGATGTACATCTACAATGGTTCCTTGGCAACTCTTCTCTCTCTCTAGAGAAAACTGAAAAACAGGTCAACCTATGTAACTCTATAAAGACTTTGGTAAGATGATATTGCACCAAAGTGAAGTTAAGGAAGGAGACTTGGGAGTTAATAAAAGTGGTCCAAAATCAAACTACCATTTTCAAGGCCCCAATTTTTTTTTTTTTTTTTTGGAAGGAAGAAGAAAAAGTACTTGAAAGGTATTAGGGATTCTCTTAGATGACTACTTGTTATAGTTGCTTAATATTTTAGTCTGTGATACTGCAATTTATGATAAAAATATTTATTTTGGTGTTCATTTTAACTCTTGGGATAGAGATCCTAAAACGACATTTCCTGAGCAACAGCGGCACTAGATCAATCTTTTGCTCTAATATTTGTGCTTCAATTGTGATTTCTGACACAGAACTCCTAATCCCTTGGAATTTCCTGGGAGATAGGAGAATCTTTTGTTCTGATGAAATGAAATGAGTCTTGGTGGGCTCCTGAATGAGAGCTCGTCAGCTGACAGAAAAAGTTATAGTCAGAAACTTAGAACCCCTGTCCTCTAGGAAGCAGAGAGGGTGTGGAGAATGACTAAACAATGAATCATTTCCATGTGACAAAGCCTCCATCAGAATCCCTAAACTAAAGGGTTCAAACAACTTCTAGGATACTGAATACATGAAGGTGCTGGAAGGCTGGCTTGCCTGGAGAGGGCATAGAAGTCCCTCACCCATTCTCATATACCTCATTTGGCCCTTCATTTCTATCCTTTAAAAGAGCTTTTGTAGTAAGTGGCAATAGTAAGTAAAGTGTTTCCCTCGGTTCTAGCAAATAATGAAAGAGGTTTTGGGAACTCCCAATTTATAACCGATTGGTCAGAATTACCAGACTTAGAGGATTCTTGTAGGACTGAGCCCTCAACAAGTGGGATCGGACTCTAATTATAGGTAGTATAAGAACTGAACTGAATCACAGGACACCTAGCTGTTTGGAGAAAATTGATCAGTGAGGGAAAAATTCACACAACTAGTCACAGAAATGTGCTGAGAGTATACTATGAGAAAAAACCTTTGTTTTTCCTATTACGTATAGTTCAGGAAGCCTTCCCTGCCTTTCTGCTGCAGTCTACAATGCCACACTGCCTAAATGCCCTTCTTTGAACTTGACCACTTAATGTGGATTCTGGCTTCAAAACATTTGGGTATGAATTACAACTCTGGCACTTCCTAGCCAGGTAGCCTGGGCATATAACTTCTCTTAAACCCATTACCTTGTCTACAAATTAGGGATCGGAGTATTGTCTACTGTATGGTGTTGGCAGAAGGACAGATGGTTTGCAAAGCACTTAGCCTCATGGAGAGGAATTACTCAATGGTTATTACTATTACCATCAACATTCTCCTGAAGACATGATCTTGATTCATACTTAGAGCTGCCCATTATTATAGCTCAATATGTAGAGCTCTCTTCCTATCACTGAAAATTACTTATGGTTTCTCTCATTCCCTTAATAATGCCAGACTTTTGTTTAGACTAAATATTAATGAATGTCTACAGGAGTTTTCATAAATACAGATTTACCTATGGTATTCAGTAAAGCCATTTTCCAAATACATAGGAACGTCCCAAGAGAAGAATTTTAATGGCTGGCATTTTCAGAATCATAATTGACAGAAAAGGGAATTTTTGGCTAAAGAATGTGGTAAAACAGAGGCCTCTGGTCACATCATACATCACACTTTTCCATAAGGCCAGGTGGCTAGAGATTGGTACAAAAAGCCTCACAGGAAGACCTGAGCCAAGGATGGAAAAGTATGTCCCTTGGGCCAGCTCATAGCCTCTTCTTGAACTTACAGTTTTACTAAAATGCAGCTGTGTTCAGTGTTCACATATCAGCTGTGCTATCTGCCCAAGACAACAGCAAGGGTGAGTCATTCCAATAGAGACTGCAAGGCCAAGACCCCCAAAATACTTATTAACTGGCCCTTTACATAAAAATTTTGCCAACCCTGCCAAGTCACAATTGTGATCGCAGTTTTTATCCTGTTTTAACCAACTGAAAGATAAAACAGTCAAAGATAATATATGTTTTTATAGGGAAGGAGATACTTAGAAAAAGTTCATTACCCTAACATGAAACCAAAAACGTGTAACAAACAAAATAAAAGCTACACAAAAGAGTCGGTAATCTTTGCATACTGACTTTTATTCTCCCCCTGTAACACCTTTCCAGTGCACTTCAGAACCGGTATGTTAAAAATGGATTGATGTGTATGTCAACAGCAGGACAATAAAATAAACTTGCTTGCTCAAACTTCAGCTTTTTCATTTAATAAAACAACTATGCTAAAATATGTATTTTTGGAGGTGATGAGTTTGGTTCAGACATTAAGATTTTCAATGCCATAGTAATGAAACCCCAATTTTGAAGAAAATTCATCTTGAACAAAGGCCATTCTGTGTATAAAGTGGGAAAAATTACCTATTAATATTTATAAAACAATTTTCACCATCAAAAGCACATTGTTACATGCTTGATAGATTATACAAATGAATTTTCCTTCTGAACAAATATCAAAGAAAGCTATGGTACTTATATTCACAGGGTGTTCTGTTGTTTTGCTTAGTGGTG
This sequence comes from Erethizon dorsatum, assembly GCA_028451465.1. Lineage (NCBI taxonomy): Eukaryota > Metazoa > Chordata > Mammalia > Rodentia > Erethizontidae > Erethizon > Erethizon dorsatum. The sequence continues at coordinate 46,149,694 of CM051825.1, forward strand.
TGAGATTCTGTGAGCGGCTAATTCAACCACCTCGATGCAGAACATGCCTGGCAGTTAGAGGCCTCTGACCCAAGAGTTTTAATAGAAGAATGTGCCACAGAGTTAAACAAAAGAAAAATACATTTCAGAGGGGAGACTTACACATAAAAGAAACATAAAAACAGCAGGAAATAAGACTGTCATAATTAGTTTGAAAAATAATCTGTCTTCAAGCAATGTGCTGCGTTTGATTTGTGATAAATAACCATAATGTGCTATTGAAACACGCCTTGCCAAGATGGTCTTAAAATGCTGATATTTTAAAATTAGTCCCACTTTCCATTAAATATTGATGTTCCAAAAGTTGTATACTTTTAAAAAGTTTTCTTGAATTGCTAGGAAAAGAGAAAATAGATACGAGGCAGGCAGAGGATTGGGAGAGGGAGAGATCTGAAAATGTTCTTGAAAATAGGGTCTTGAGTATAAAGAGAGAAACAGAGAAACACCCACCAACAACATGGGCACCTACTAATGCAAAGTAATGGTGGTTATTCAGAGAAATCAATCTGAAGAAAGAGAGGAATTTGATGTGCCAGTTAACTTTGGATCACTCAGACTTAATTCTCAAGGAATCTTGGCTACGCAGTCACAGCTGCAAATTGGGTCTCATTTCTTTAGCTCAATGAATGGATCTGAGCTCCAGTGATGCAGATGCCTTAAGGCAGGAATTCTTAATCCCTGGACTACAGGCAGTTTGTATAAGCTCACTCTCTGCTGTCAAGCATCATGGTGAACATGCTCTGGCCTCTACTCACTGGGTGCCAATAGCACCAACCACATGTTGTAACAATTAAAAATGTCCTCAGGTTGGAAATTCCCCTGGCAGACATAATGCTTGTCCTCTAAGAACTCTCTGCTTTAAAGATACCCAAAAAAGGAATCTGTGCAGGCAGGTTGGGTGACAGTAGGAAGAAATGAAATACATACATAAAAATCCCACAGCAGCTTGCAAAATGAATGAATGAATGAATGAATGAATAGGTAGGTAGACAAAAAAAAACCTACAAAGATAAAACACTGTGTCTCACTTGGCCATAAGTTTAATAATTAACTTGGTACTGTAATTGGACAGGCAAGGAAAACACAGGTAACTTCCCCACAATCATTCATCTAAGGGTTTACTTTTCTTTCTGTAAAGGGTGGGTTATCCTGGTAGTCATGTTTTGGCTGGGGGCCTTTTATTCTCCTGGGAGACAGTGTCTCTCCTATACCATGTGGTCCCTGCTCAGTAATGGCTTAGGCATGGACATGGGACTCAAGCATGGCTGATAAAAACAGTGCAAAGGGCTTTCTGTGCTTGCAGGGGGAGAAGGGTAAGCACCAGGACCCATCTGTGCAGCCAACCCTCAAGAGGCTGGTTGAGGGAGGTCAATTAGTAGCAGGCCGGGCCAGGAGACTAGAGACTCCCCACTGTCTTCAGGCCTACAGCCAGTCCACACTCAGACTTCTCTGTTTTATAAGTAAAAAAAAGTGCCCTGCCCCACCTCCAGGAACTTTAAAACAAAAACTAAGCCAAGGGTAGTAGGTTTCTATCACTGTAATCCTAGCTATGAGTTAGTTATAACGTTATAGTTAGTAGTATCAAATTATATTCTTTAAACCACATCACTTCATAGACTGCAGTTCTTTCTCCATGTCAAATATTCCCCAAGGGTGACTGGGCAGTTTAGATGTTATCAAGGCCATTGCTTCTGGAAATACACGACCAATATGGTAGATTTTTTTTAAAAAAAGTTGCTCATTGAAATGGAAGACTGAAGAAATTCTCCTACAAAGAGTTGGTGCAATGAAAAGCTTTTAAGTGAAAAATGTTTGGTATGATGCAGAGCTCCTTATACATCTAAATTATAAGCATAATTATTAAAGTTTCAATATGGAAGTTTTAATACAAAATGATTTGCTACTGGTGATCTAAAGGGAAATAATTTAAATATTCAGATTATAAATATAAAGATTATCAATATTTCTAAGATACAAAAGACTTTCACTAGGTCCTAAATAAAGAATTGCTTTGGGGGTCTGTGACAGTGATGAAGATCAATTTGTGCATTTAGACATTAATCACCATTTCCTAATTGGGTTTAATTTGACTACTGCTCATTAGAGTTATAAACCAACACACTCATTTAATTGTGATTATAATTCAATAGCTGAACTTTTATGGTACAATGAACAAATTAATAGCTACAGATAATTTTGCTCTTAAAAATATGTTAGACTTCTGTTTTAATGAACTGTATATACAGAATGTGTTTTATAATGATTCCTTCAAAAAAATCAAGAATTATCCTTTCTCTTTGTAATTAAAAAGCAAACTTCTGAATGCGTGAGATTTTTAAGCACCTTCCAAGAAAAGGTTCCTTTACCCCTGTTCCTTGCTGCCAGACCACAGCTTGTGACTGCTTACTTTGCAAAGGGTTGAATAAAAATAATATTGCAGCCTGATTTTTAACCCACTTCATTGCTGATTTTTCTTTTATTTTAAAATATAAAATAGCCAGGCTGCACATGCATACTAGCTTGAAAAGCAATATATGACCTTAAGAACTCTTATATTGAACTTGTCTTTCATTTCTTGATTTAATCATCAGCCACTAAATGCAGCATGAATTTTGACTGGTATTTCCAAACTGGAGAATCCTCCTGAGTCACTCAGAAGAAAGCAAATTAACAGTTTAAAAGAAGGCAGGTTGCTCTAGGTCAGTGTCACATATCAGAACCAACTGCACTCAGAGAGACTTTGGCTCAAATCTAGTGCCTGTATCTAGCTCCCTGTGGAGCAGTCATCTCAATGCTCAATTCTCTATAAAATGGGGACAATGACTCCTAACTTTGCAGGGCTACAGTCAAGAAACCTGGCATATGAGATCAAAGAACATTTTTTACTTCTTCCTTTCTTCTCTATATAAAATACTGAAAATTTTACAGCCACATCATTTTTTAAAAATACTTCTTAATATAGGCAGTTTGCATATGAATAACCTAGCACAGATTTTAATCTAATGGTCATCTGTGTAAACCACGTAATACTAAATTATTTTCAGTGGCTTCCTAAGCATGAACTCTTTGCTATTCTTAATCTGAAAAAAATATCTTTCCTGGACTATACTAGGAGAAATTTCACCTTAGCCTATTTTGTGTCAGATATTTAGTGTTTATACATATAACAATTCATTTTATTTTCACAAGCACTCTCTGACACAGGTATCATTTTTGCTACTTTGATTAAATATTTTAGCTTTTCTGAGTCCAACTACAGAATCTCTGCTAAGGTGAAAATCTGTACATTCACCTTGGCCCACAACTTGGTAGGTCTGCACACAAAGATTCACCCCATTTATAAATTCAATGGCAAGTTCCAATTTCCTGACTGCTCACAACATGCTAGATATGGACAAAGTACATTTAAAAATAAAATGTTTACAGAACTTACATCCTGGTATCACTATACTACCCACTTCTTATCCACTCCCTATAACTGCCCACCCCCAAAACATTCTTAAGCATTTACTATTAAATTAATAAGAACTTACTAAATACAAGCTGTGAGACATGGCATAATGGTTGTTGGTGCTGAGATATAAAAGTTATTTATATTCATCAAGTATTTGAATAGGAGAAAACATCCCCCAAAATGCCACCTCCTCTTATCTGAAGCAGAAGCTACTAAACAAATAAGGAGAGAATATTGAACTTTAAGGCAATAGGGGCTTCAGCAAGATGATGTATGCCAAATATAGTATAGAAGATGATGTCATACATAGATTTTAGGCAAATTAAAAAACTTCAGAAAGTTCTGGTTCCATAAAATCAGGTGTATTTGTTACATGCAAGTGCAGTACCCACCCAAAACTTTATATTATATGCAGCAACAACAGGCCTGAAAAACTGAGGATTCTGCACATGTAGCTCTGTGTGTGCAAGTGTGCGTGTGCGTGTGTGTACTGAGGGGGTGGGTCGATGTTTCAACATAAAACAAGAACTAGCTTCTTCTGAGGCCTGGCATTTGGCTGCAAACAAACCCAAGTGCTAAAATGTTCAATCGCCATCACGGGAGCATTTGAAACTAAGTCAGAAATGAAATTACTGAAAGAAATTAATGCAAAGTTGCTACTGTAGTCTTTTGTGCAATTTAATTTATAGTTTGTATAAATAATTATATATTCATTCACCCATCCCCTGTCCCCTTCTCCCTCTCTCCCTCCTTCTCCCTCCTACTTTTTACCTTGTCCTTCTGGAGTCTCACCAAAGGGATTCACTTCCACCTGAGTAGCATCAATTTTCAGGAAGAGATTATACAGCTTCTTAATTTGATCTGCAGCCTAAATGTGATCAAGTGAAACCGAATTACATCAAAGCAGTAAAAGAAAATTTATTTTGCTTGATTAATGAAACCTTAAAAACGGCAAATTATGTCTTTATTTTCAGTTAGGTTTTCTAAAGGGAAAAACAGAAAGGCATAATTACTTTAATTTCCACTGCTATTCATTAGAAGGAATTGCTCAACTTTCCTCCAGATACCAGAAGAGACCATTACCAAGAAAACAAAATCTTTTCAGTACAGTCTAAAAATGTTATTAATCATTTTGTAAATTATCAAGTCCCTATTAGCCAAGTTAGACTGCAATGCAAGCTACAATCATTAATACAAACAAGCTCCACTTAAGTAAAAGGTAAACATGATTTTGAGAGTTTATAATGACTAGGTTTTCCTTATTATGCTGGAATATAACACTTGTTATATTCATCAATCTAAACCCATAATCTGCAAGGCAAAACAATTACTGAGTGTCTAATGGAAACTGTTACAAGACAGAAAGATGAAAGTCTTAAACAGTACAGTTCCAGAACGGTACAGTTTACACTGAAAACAGCTTTGTGCCAAAAGCATAAATCACACAGGGCAAGACTATCCAAGGTTTCCCTAACATGGTGAGACTTCATTTTTTTTCCAGCCTGCTTAAAATTCACTCATTCATTCTTTTCAACCAACATTTACTCACTGCCGCTCAAAGTAGGGGAATATTGTGTGGGCTGTAGCTTGGGATGACAAGGTGAATGAGGCAGGATACTACCTATAAAGTTTACACTTAGAGCGAATAGGACAAGCCTGTGTGCCATTACGGTTGAATAGTGGGTTTCAGCCTCACTCTTGGCTTCAATCTGTTTCCCAGCTGTGGTTTTCCCACTGTCACCTTTTGTTCATTGTGCCAGCCCTGCACTCCTGTTCATCAGATCCACTGAGGCCCTGCCCCACTCCGCTCTGTGTGCAGGAGTCTGATTTATGGGCTGAGTTGACATGGTTGCTGCGTCAGCTGGCTGCCAGCTCAGTTCAGCCAAGTGGAAGCAGTGGTGAGAGACAGGAGCAGGGAGGAAGGGAAAAACCAGCGTATTTCTACTCTACTCTTTCTGCTGGGGCAGTCTTCCCCCCTCCAGCTATAGCTCCAACTAGAGGGCCCCCCCAGGGCTCTGGCTTCAGTTTCCAAAGGCTCAGTCACACAGCTGACTCTTTTCAGAGCGCATGGAGAGTAACCATTCCTTGTTGTTTAGCTCTATGCCTCGGTGTGCCTGGAAGCCCTGCAGCTCTTGCAGTACCTATGTAACAAATTCCCTAAGATAAATCCCAAATGCAGTCAATACTGGAGCAGTTCCAGATTTGACAAAAGAACTTCTGTAGATTTCCTTCATGTTGCCTTAATGCATTTCATGTCTATTTGTAAATAATGGCTAGACAGCACATGGTATAAAACTCCCCAAGGACACAAGGTTTTCCTGTGAATGTGACCTTCCCCGCCCAGTCGGCCCTTTCAGACCTCAAAGCAGCCACGTTACCAGTATGTGCTTCATCTGAGAGGTAGTCTATGTACGCGCAAGTATGTATACTTTTATCTTAAACAAACTTAATTCTATACCTTTTTTCTTTACGTAATAAATTTTAGATACTCTTTACTGGCAATGTAAGTACCTTGGTGTCTGCGTCAATTTTATCATATGGTTGTGCCATAATTTTAACTGTCACTTAAATAATGGCTACTTGGATTGTTTCTAATAGTTTGATATTATTTAAAATGCTGCCTTATTTCTATATGTGATTGAATATTTGTAGGATAAATTACCCAGAGTAAAGCAAAAAAGGGTTCAAGCATTTTAAGTGTCAAAAGAGCCTATTAAATTGCTCTTGGTAGAAGCGGTCCCTAATTTCCACTCCCACAAACCAGACTCAGAAAGCCTTTTTCCACTCAGACCTATCAGCCGTCTAGATGCGGGAAAGTGTGGTTAATGAAAAAAAGCATCTCATACAGAGTTTGGATTTCAATGTCCCAAAAGACATTTGTATTTCCTTTTCTATGAACTTTGCCCATTTTCCTATTGAGATTTTGGTCTTTTTCTTGTTAATTTAAAGGAAGTGTTTTTATGTGAAAGAAATTTGCTCTTTATCTCATGTAAGTTGCAAATGTTTTCCCTTTAACATTTACCTTTCAGCCATGCTTTTGTAACTTTTGCCACATGGAAATTCGGTAAGAACCATGTCACTCTTTTCTTTTTGGCTTTGTGGCTTTTGCTTTTGTATTAAACTTTCAAAAGGCCAATCTCATTCTGAAAAGTTTTTTTTTTTTTTTTTAATTCTCCAATCATTTTTAAAAATCCAAACAGGAACTGCAATAAAATACAAACTCAATCAAAAATTCATGGTTGAGTTGTTTTGTTTTTTTGAGATGGGATCTTGTTATGTTGCCCAGGCTAGTTTTGAACTGCTGGTCTCAAACAATACTCCCAACTCAGCCTATTGAGGGGCTGAGAATACAGGTGAGCACCACCACAGTTGGCATTTTGAGAGTTTCTAGTTATCACTGTGAGTTTGCAATGCAGTTGTTGCACGAGAGAGGAAGCCTGTCTTCCCTGATACTATGGCTTTCATGGACCTTCTACAGCCCCAGTACAAAGTCAGCACTTAATAAATACTTGGTGAATTGGTAATTAGTGTTATGAAAATAATAAGGGGAAACTACATAACAGAGTAACTTTGGGCACATATATATATAAGATATTATCCCAGCCACTTCAAAAGTATCTTTTTGAAAAACTACGGGAAAATACACACAATATAAACTTCACCATCTCAAACATCCTTAAATGTCTATATAGTTTACGAGTGTCAGGTACATTCACACTGTGGTGCAACCTCTCTTCAGAACTTCCTCCTGTACCCAAACTGAAACACTACACCTGGGGTGGAATGCTATGGTTTGAATATGATTCAGCCCCTCAGACACTCATGGCACTCAAGAAACTTAATCTGATGGGTTAAAGTCATCAGAATGGGGCACCCATGATCAAATACCACTAGCTTTATAAGAGGGAGAGAGACCAGAACACACATCTGCTCTCCATCTCTTGCCATTTCCAGACTCTGCCAGCAAGAAGGTCATCACCAGATGAGGACTCTAAACCCTAGACCAGAACCATGAGTCAGTATAAACCTCTTTTCTTTATACAGCTACCAAACTCCAGGCATTTCACTATAGTAACACAAAATGGACTGATACACCCATTAGAAATAACTCCTCAACCCTTCTCCTTCTGGTCCTAACAAATACCCTGCTATTTTCTGCCCCTATGATTTGGACTCTCCTAGGCACCTCATATATGTGAAATCGTACTATATTTGTCTTGGTGACTGGATTATTTCAATTATCATAATGCCCTCAAGGTTCTGTTCTTCTGAATCGTGTGTCAGAATCTTCCTTTTCAAGTATGTTAAGGCCATTGCAATCACACATTAGCATGGCAGTTGGGGGAGGCTGTTTGGGTATTTTAATTTTTACTGTTGTGCAAAGATAAATATGTACAAACATTTTGCAACCAGGGCTGAGGCACGATTAGCTCTGTACTGTAAAATCTACAAAGCTTCTCCCTTATAAAATGTCTTATTGCAGAGATTATAGCCTAAATGTTTGTAAGGACTCAGCAGGCAGAATGTGTCTGTCTGAGCAAATGTAATAATAGGGAATGGCAGGGTACGTGACAGGTTGAGATTAGCTCCCCTGCTTTCTAAGTGTGTTCAAATGCTAAAAATAAATTAAACACAGGTGAAAGAAAACATTCTACTGGTCAATTAGCAGTCCATTATTTACTCCTACAATCTTCTTTCTCAGTTTGTAACCTCTATATGGAAAGGAAAGAATTGTCTTTCTTTTTGCTACAAGTTCATATTATTTTCAGATTGTTTGTTAGGGAATTTAAAACTTAAATCTTGGGCCGGTGGGATAGCTCAGCAGCATAAGCGCCTTCCTGGAAAGCGCAAGGTCCTGAGTTCGACTCCCGGAACCCACATACGAAAAAAGGGCCGGCATGGGCGGCATGGGCACCTGCTGGCACGCAAGGTCCTGAGGTCGACCCCCGGTACCCACCCACAAAAAAAAAAAACTTAAATCTTGAAAATCAAATATATATATATTTTTTTATATATATTTATATATACATACATGAAACCTTGACAAATTAAAAAATAACTTCAAAAATTGTTTAACAAGTTAAAATAGTTCAAATAACTTTTATTACATTTCAAAAACTATTAGCATTCACATTGGGTTCTCAACCTAGCCAGATGTACAAACCATTCCCGAGGTGTTAGGGATCTTATACAAACTTGGTCATCAATTCTTTTCATTGGCCTCAATGCTAGAGGGACAGACATGTTGACAATCCATAGCATCTATGTTTTGAGAAATAGTACAGTAGTCCCATCTTATCCTTGGATTCACTGTCCATGGTTTCAGTATTAGAGGTCAACCCTAGGCTGAAAATACAGGGTAGACTACCAGGATATCTTAAAAGGCAGAGAAACCATACTCACATAAATCTTATTACAGTACATTGTTATAATTTATCTATTGAATTATTAATTACTATATTTAATCTATAAATTAAACTTTATAATAAGTATGTCTGTTTAGGAAAAAACAGTATGTATAGGGCTTCATACTTTTCCTCAGTTCCAGACACTCACTGAGGATCTTGGTATGTAACGTGCTTGGATAAGGGGGAACTACTCTAGATGATACTTAAGAGACACTTGAAAAACCTATCAATTTTTAGTCATGTTAAACTTTCCTGTGGGTTTTAGATTTTTTTCAAAAACTCCTGCCAAACCAATTTTAGTCTGAAGCAAATACCTGGTAGTTTTTATGTAAGCTGAAATATCACCTTAGTTTTTGTTAATATTAATAAATCACCATTCAGAGACAAGAGGCATGAGTCTAAGGAAAAATTTCAAGATAATCATTTGATGTTGTTATTCATGAGTGAGATGTCTCCAAATGCCTAAAGCACATACTGGATGAAAATTAAATAACTTTCAAAGTCACACTGAATCTAAGGGACTTCTAAGATACCATTTCTTTATGAAAGGATCAGTGATTAATAATTCAAATGTTTTCCTTTCTCAGATGCTTTCTCTGCTTCTGCACCCTGGTTCCCATCTAGATAATACCCATGGCTTGAGCAAGAGATTTCCATATCTACTACTCCAGCCCCAGCACATAGCCTTGGGCTTCAGTGCCATTCTACCTTTCCATTATACAAACACACTTGCATGTCCTTCAAACAAATTCCAACATGCCCATAACTGAGCTCTCTCCCTCTTTCACGTCTCTCTCTCTCCCTCACTGACCCCTCCTGCCATATTCTCTACTATCTGGTAGCCGACACTGGTCTGTGAGCCCCAAAGGAAAGCCATAGTTCTCAGTGTTTCTTTTCCCCAGGGCGCAGCAGAGTAAGCAGCACCTAGTGTTCACTCTAAGCAGCTGAGCAAATAAAAATTTAGAGCCTTTCAATGTGTTAGCAATGAAAAAAAAAAAAAAAGAGAGAGAGGGAAATGAATTAATTTCCTTTCTTTTCTTTGATAAATTAAGTTAAAAATATAATGACACTATAGCTACTTAATAACCCCTTCCATCCTCCTCTTCCTTCCCTTGGTAACCTGTTTAAAACTAAAGTGTTTCAGGCACTCGGAAAATATGATTATACCATTAAAGAGCTATAAATTACTCAATTTCCACTTATAATATGTAGGCAGTGGGGGTGTCTTGTGATATACATAATACTATTATTGCCTTCTTTAGAATTCCTATTGTGCTCACCTCCTGAGCTTTCAAATGATGGGGTCAGCAGATTTTGCCCACTCCAGATTCTGCCAGGTAAAGCCACCTACTGATATCTCCCTAGGAAACTCTTCAAAATGGACACCCTAGATGTCTTCTTTCCCTTATTTCCACATATGACAAATGTCTCCTGGGCAACTAATATATATGCCAAGTTCTACGTGGGCTGCTGGCAACACAGCAATGAACAAGATGGACAAAGTCCCTGCTGTGAGGAAGATCTGGATCTAGTGAAGGTGATTACAAATAGATAAGAGAAACGCAGAAGTGCGGAGTGATATAGAGGAGGTAGACAGGAGTTTACTCTGGAGCTGGTAGAGAACAAAGTAGTTAGGATGCAGTGACTGTATGGAAAGTAGCTGTCAGTGACTACCAGACCTAAAGGAGAAGTCCCTTAAATGTCAAATGAAGCCTGCATGTGTTTAGTAACCCCATTCTGAGAAGGTGAAGCTGACCATTACAGCAGGTATCCAGGAATTTCTCTTCTTTCAACAGATCACTTCCCTCCCCTGGCATCTCTTTTGCAGTGGTCCACTGAACGCTGCCCTTTCTTTTCCTCCTAAGGTTTAGTCCCAGATGATCCTATCTCCCCTTCAATCCCCCAGGATTTTTTGCTTTTCAAGGGAATCTGTACTTTCATTTTCAAATAAGTGCTCTCCTCCCTGCATTTAAAATATACACATATATGTATATTTTACTGATTCTACTTTAATACTCTTTTAACTTGCTTACTGTCATCATTAAAGTACTACAGGTAATTAAAAAAAGTAAAGAAAAAAGTGAAAAATCTATTGTTTTATAGGAACAGTGCTGCTCAACTAAATTAAAGGACAGTCAGTCCTCTGTACCTGCAGGTTTTGCGTGCACAGATTCAACTAACCATAGATGGAAAGGATTCTTAAAAAGAAAATTGAGCCAATACTGAATATGTAGACTTTTTGCCATTACTCCCTAAACAATACAACAACTTCCATAGCATTTACACTGTCTGAGGTATTATAAGCAATCTAGAGATGACTTAAAGTACACGGGAAGATGTAAATAGGTTATATGCTAATATTATTCCATTTTATATGAGAGATTTGAATACAGATGAGAGGATGGTATCCTTGGGGGTTCCTGGAACCAATTTTTCAGGAATACTGAGGGATAGCTACACTCAGGAACCACTGTGGAGCCCGAGGCCAAGGAACATATATACACACAACCTAAGAGTGGCCCCTCTGAGTAATGGAGGAGGGAAAGAATAGATACTAAGTTCTTCTGACTTAACTGTGGGACAAAGATGCTTGCTCGTGCAGGCGCACCATCAGGCACATGATCTGGACCAAAGGCAGGGCAGCGCTAGGATGCTCATGACAGATCTTGTTCCTCAACAACTTGGAGGACAGTTTTTCTGTCTTTAAAACCAAGGGATATTGCTACTAAATTTGTTATATTTTAAGCGATGCTAAGTGAAATATGACCTTCAAGACATTAAGGTCATCTCAAGTGTTCATCAGCTATGAAAGACTAGCAGTTAAAGAGTGTCTTATTAATGACAACAATAAAATAATAACTGATCCCCTCCCCTCCCCTCTTCTTTCCTTTCCTTCAAGCACTCTACTTCTGCACCACCTCCTCAGCCCAATAACTGATCTTTATGGAGTACTGTAACAAGCACTTTCACACACCATTATACTCAATCCCCATGATACACCCCCTCAGTTAGCGGTAATCATCCCCATCCTACTGACGCTAAAACTCAAGTTTGGATGGACTAAATCGCATAGGTGCCAGGTAAAAGCATCAACAATGCTACAGAAAAAATAAAAAGATCACCTATATATCATAAAGTATAGGTACCCACATGCAACACACACATGTGCACATATACACATACATTATAAACATTCTCTTTTCAAACACCAGGAAATATTTTTCTTCATCATAAGCAACTAAAATTATAAAACAATAATCCTGTTTCCTGATAATCACAATATCAGAAGCAATTAAGCAAGTTCCCAAATGTTTTCTGAAAGAAGTCAGACATGCTGTCCTGCAATGGCTTAAGTACCTGGTTTTTCAAAGGCCCAAGGAAGCCCAGATTTTCTGCCATCCGCTGAGCTTGGCTGTCCTTTATCCCTTCAAAAATGTCAATTGGCTCCTAGTAAAAATAAATCAAACGAACAAAATTCATACAGTCAAGTGAGAAGATTTACAACCTCAAAAAGAAATGCTTAGTATTTATTTGCAAAGGAGTAATTAAACTGTGGCACCTATCCAGAGATCTTTGAACAGGGCTACTGCAGCTGCCTATAGGGTATGTTTTAATTAGCAGACCATTGATGAAACAGCCCTTCCAAAAACTATACAATTCTTCAAGGTGGCATGCTGACAAGACGATCTGATGCCAGTTTTCACTTTTAATTACTATACAGATGGCACTGATGAATATTTAGTCAGTTAATTTTTATGACATCTTTTGGAAGCCTTCCAAAGAAGGTTTTTCTGCCTAATATTGCTGTTAAGTTTAGAGTTGTCATACATAGGTTAAACATTATCCTATGATTTAAACACGCTACTGATGAATATTATTAGTAATACCTTAGCTCTACAAAGTACCATTCTTGAAATACCAAATGCTACTTATATAATTATTTCATATATTCTTTTAGCAAATAGAATTGTTTCAGATAATGGTATTTGAAAACAGCTAGGTATTATTTATAAGCATATGTGTAGTCTCAAACTTCTAAGGTAGTAATCTTATATTTGTAACATTGATGACAATATTTTAAAACCAATCACCATTGTATGAGTACATTATCTGGACAAAGAAATTCAGGAAAATAAATTTCCCCCTTTCAAAAGGACACAAAATCACTTTCTAAAAGAAATAATAAATGTTCCTGTTGGAAATTGTAATTTTAACATTTTAGAACACAGACTAAAAACCGAAATTATAGTTCTACTATAAATTGTATATTTTTTCTTATATAGTTAGGATAAGAAGGATTTTATACATGTCACTTCATTTAATCCTCGTATTTCTGCAGGACAGAAATTACACTATTTTCATTTCTCCAATTTAAAAAAATGAGGCTTACAGTCAGTAAGAAACTTACAAACTAGTCAGATTTGACTACATATCTCTTTGACTATAACTAGTCTTACAAATGGGATAAGACCGCAAGGATTAAAACAAATGGATAGAATCTGGATCTTGAAAAGATTCTATTTTACTCAAGACAGTCTCTAGATCAAATCCTGCCTCTTCAGAGAGAATTCTTCAACCATACATAAAGTTAAATAGGGTAGAGTTAACCCAGAGGAAATGGAAATATCACAGTACCTTCCCATTAGTTAACACGTGGGGCAGGCTGGATTAAAAGTAATGACAGAGGAGGGAAAGAGAAGGAAAGAATGGGAAAAAGCAAAGAACAAAGCCCCTGAATATTAACACTTTGATTCTACCCAACTTTCTATTGGATATCCAGCAAGAAAAAGAATCAGAGCCTGTGAGATAGCTCAGCAGCATAAGCGCCTGCCTGGCAAGTGTGAGGTCCTGAGTTCAACTGCCGCTACCCACATAAAGGAAAAAAAGTCCGTTGATATCGCTCAGCGGCACAAGCGCTTGCTGGCAAGTGCAAGGTCCTGAGGTCGACTCCGGTACCCACATCAAAAAAAAAAAAAAAAAAAAAGAAAAGAAAAAGAAAAAGGATCAACATCTACTTTAAATCTCAGAAACAGATGTACTGCTCCCAGGCTTAGACTCCACATTAAGAGTTTAATAGCTTCTACAATAACAGTCCCTTAAAAACAGCATAGCCAGATACTTAAGCATACCTTAAAAATAAGTTCTGGATTTGAAGCAGCCACCTCTTCAATGTCAACGCCGCCCTGGGGGCTGCCCACCAGCACAGGGCCGTTGCAGGCCCGGTCCATCAGAATAGCTAAATAGGTTTCTCTGGAAATGTCCAGGGCTTCAGCAATCATCACCTAGCACATTAGTGGGAAAGTCAAATTAATTCAGCATCAAGCAAATTTCCACTTGGAAATCTATACAAACTCACTACACAAATCTAACGACTTCATTTTCAGCAAGTTAAACTGGTGAGTTAGCTCCCAGAGACTTAAGGCTTCTCCTCCCATGGTGCACGATGCCCATTTTCACCTCCTAAATTGATCCTGTTAACTTGTTCAAATGACAAGAATTTGGTTTGCCGCAAGGAACGTTTCTACTTTAATCTTTTTTACCCCCTTCCTTGAGAAACTCTGTTGCTTAAGAAAAACTCCAGGGACGCAGCTGTTATTTTAATTTGACATATTAACATTACATATATATCATTACACTGACTTTTCTCAAAGATTTCATTGGAAAATCAAATTTGACTGCTAAAGGGTTCTTTTATAGTATATCTGATGTTTCATATGTTTGTATACTTCTATCTCTTGGATCACTGCATTTTATTTCAGTTTATATTCTCTTTCAGTTTACAAATACAATACTTACTTGTTCAAAAATAATGCAATACCTACCAAAAGTACATAAGCAAGGGAGTGAAAGCAGCCAACTGATACACACTCCCCACATCCACTATGCTACCTAGGAAAGGGTGGATCTTCCTGGCTTCCTTTGGAGAAGGCAGCCACTGGCCAGGACCCGGTTGGGCAAAAGGCAACTGGGGTAGAAGGATGCATTAACCCCTCACTGCCTCTGCCAGGTGCCCTTTGGTCTCAAGAACTTGAGCATGTGCAGTCCCCTTTTTACCTGTCTGCAAGCACTGGAGGAATAGAATCATCCTACACATGGAAGCATGTTGTACACACTAGGAAGCTTTTATTTCTTAAAATCTTAAACCCACATAGGGCATTTGTGTAAGATCTCTTTTTCCTCTATGACTATTCAGTACATATATGTTAATATTTATTTAACCATGTTCCTACTAATAGCTACTACATGAATTTCCATTTTTCTAATATTCTACGCAATCATTTTTTTTTTTTCATGTATCTCTGCTCACTTTGTATTACCCTGTAAAGTAAGATGGCTAGGTTTAAATTCTGAATATTTAAGATTTTGGAAAGTACTATCGACTTGCTCTTGAATGGGGGGCTGTCCAAATTTATCTGCCCAATAAGAACAGTGAAAGATATCTTACTTGATTCTGAAAATAAGCACATTCTTAAGTGATCAGTAAGATTTGAAAATAAAAGAAACATTTCTAAGCCCAGCATGGTGATGCACGCCTGTAATCCCAGCACTCAGGAGGCTGAGGCAGGAGGATCACTTCAAGTTTGAGGCCAGCCTGGACTACACAGTGAGTTCAAGGCCAGCCTGAACAACATAGTGAGACCCTGTCTCAAAAAACAAAACAAAAAACACTTTGATTGCTTTTCCTAAAAGTAGTTTAATAAAAGGTTTCAGTTGAAAAGTTATGAATTAAATGGCATTAGGTTTCAGCTACTTAGATGCTTTAAAATATTATGTTAGGTCACATCAAATGGGATAAATGTATACATACCAAAAAAAGTTTGAATGTAATGACTGTACAATTCCTCCTTTTCAAACTTTTGTTGAATTTATCACCAGTTAAAAATAAGGTATATGGGCTAGGGGTATAGGTCAGCAGTAGAAAATGTGCTTAACATGTAGCAGGCCCTAGGTTCAATTCCTCGCACCAAAAATAAGTACTAAAAAAGGCTTATCTTAAAAGGGAATTATTTCTTGGCACATGTTGCTAGGATCCTCATAGAACTATCCTGATGTCAAGGTGGTTGTCCTTTCAAACAATGAAACTGAAACCATCTGTCAGTGCAGAATTCTCTCAACTTCTGGGTAGCCTGGTACATAGTCAACCTCAATCTCTGAGGAATGGCAAAACATACGCATTTCTGCTATTTTCTTATCAAATGTAATAACAACGTGCAGTTAAAAGAAATAACATGAAATACACCTTTGTAAGCATCAGCATTGATACATACATTTGGAAAAACTAAGACAATCATTTCTTCTAAAGATTTCCTTAGAAGGACAGAGAGATGTTTTAAGAACTATGGCAAGCGAAAAATACAAAATGAAGAATGGGTTTTTTGTGCTTTACCTACACTATCGTAAGTACTATATTTTTTACTACAGTTCACCTACTGAATGAAATTTAGTGACTCTCAGTAGTTATTCTTAGAAGAAACATAACATTATGACTCTTTCAAGAATCCTATCCTTCATCTTCTAAAATGTTGACAGATGTGCTCTGCATCCCAACAAATTTCTATTTGTAAAGATCAGCTGCTGTCTCAACGACTTTTGCATGGTAGAAATAATGTATCATTCCTTAAGAAAATGTCACCAGGAAAATGATTAGTAGATATAATTCAAGAAATTTTATAGGGAGACCAGTTTTTTCATGTTATTAAGCCATTCCCAGGACTCCGGATGTCAAGAGTATTTTAGGGATTATTACAGAGAGATCTAATGGCCTCCATGAGAGGTTCCAGGAGAAGGGCATGAAGGTACATTTCTGAAGAGCTTCATCTGTGAGCTGCACAAAGATTATCAACACATCCTTTTTGTGGGGTCCTCTAAAAGTACAAGTTTTTAAACTTTCTTTTTTTCATAAATGTTACTATTTTGTAAAAAAAAAAAAAAAAACCCACAAAATTTCACAATAAAACAATAAGAGAATGACAAATCATTATCTTCAAAATAATTATTTAGTACAACACCTCAACAAAAAATGATTCTTATAAACAGGAAACAAACACAGAATAGCACAAAATAGTTCTTTTCAATTAACTAAGAGAAACTAGTAGTATAAATGAAACAAATTAGCATATACATTAAAATATTTTTGAAAAAACAGAATAGGTAATTTGGGGAATTATCTGAACTTCTCCTTACTTCCTATTTATCTATCTTCTATTTTGCTCTTTAACTATATAAACATACTGGTATTTTGAGTTTCTTATACAAGAGAAGCCATGTGATATTTAATCTTGTGTGTCTGACTTACTTCACAACACTAGGTTCTCAGTTTGTATCATTTACCTACAAACGCTTCAAATTTATCTTTATGGCAGAGTAGTATTCTATTATATATAAATATCCCATTTTCCTTAAGCATTCATCTGTTGATGGGCATATGTGCTTTTTCCAAGACCCAGCTATTCTAAATTGTGCTGCTATAAACACGGGTATGAATGAATCCTTCTACTATGCTGATTTTAACTCTTTGGGGAAGATACCTAGAAGGGAGGATACCTGGGCCTAATGGAATTCTAATTTTAGTTTTTTGAGGACTCTCCACACTGATTTCCATAGTGATTATACTAGTTTACATTCCCACCAACAATGTAGAAGACTTTCCTTTTTCCAACATCCTGCATGCATTTGTTATTATTAGATTTTTTAAAGATAGTCATTCTTTATGGGCTAGATGGTATCTCAATGTATTTTTAATTTGAATTCCTCCAATGGCCAGTGATGTCGAACATTTTTTCATGTATTTACTGGCCATTTGTACTTCTGAGAAGTGTCTACTCATTTCTGTTGCCCATTTTTTGAGTGGGTCTTTTATTTTAGGGAGTCTAATTCTTTTGAGTTCTTAATATATTCTACATGTTAGTCCGCTGTCTGAGGAATTCCTGGCAAAAATGTTTTCCCATTCTGTAGGTTATCTCTTCACTCTGTTGCTTGTTTCCTTTGCTGTGCAGCAGATGTTCACTTTCACATGATCCCACCTGCTGATTCTTGGTAATATTTCTTTCTTCCTTTTTTTTTTTGTGGGTACCGGGGGTCGCACTCAGGACCTTGCGCTTGCCAGCAGGCGCTTGTGCCACTGAGCGATATCACCAGCCCTTTTTTCGTATGTGGGTTCCGGGAGTCAAACTTGGGCCCCCGCGCTTGCCAGGCAGGTGCTTATGCCACTGAGCCATCTCATCGGCCCTTGGTAATATTTCTTGTGCCGTTGGGGTTCTTTTCAAAAATTCCTTGCCTATGCCTATGTATTCAGGAGTGTACCTGTTTCATTTTTCCAGCAGATTGTTTCTGTTTGAACATTTAGATCCTTGATCCATTTTGTTTTAGTTTAGCACATGGAAAAATACATGGATTTAGACTCAATCTTCTGCATGTAGATAGCCTGTTTTCCCAGCATCATTTATTAAAGAGGCTATCTTTCATCTGGTGTGTTTTTTGCCCCTTTGTCAAAGATCAAATAGCCGCATGTACCTAGGGTTATTTCTGCTTCTTCTATTCTTTTCCATTATTCACCGTGTCTGTTTTTGTGCCAGTACTATGCTGTTTTAATCACTGTAGTTTTACAGTATAACTTTAAGTCTAAGACTGTGATGCCACCTATTTTGCTTTTGTTACCCAGGATTGCTTTTGCTATTCTGGGTCTCTTGTTTCATATGAATTTTAGGATCGTTTTCTCTAGATTTGTGAGAAATGTCATTGGTATTTTGATTGGGATTGCACTATATCTGTATATCAGTTTTGTAAATATAGCCATTTTGATTACATTGGTTCTGCCTATCCAGGAACAGAGGATATCTTTCCATTTTCTGGTGTGATTTTCATTTTAGAGGTCTTTCATTTCATTGGTTTAGGTTAATTCCTAAGTATTTAATTTTTTTTATGCTATGGTAAATGCTATTGTTTTCCTAATTTCTTTTTCAGTGGGTCTATTATTAGCGTATCGGAATTTTCAGTGTTTTTATTATTAGTGTATAATGTGTGTTTATTTTGCATCCTGATACACTGCTGAATTTGGTTATTAATTCTAGGAGTCTTTTGGTGAAGTTTTTTGGACCTTGTAAGTAAAGGATCATGTCATCAGCAAATAATACTTTGACTTCATCCTTTACTATACATATCCCCTTTATTTCTTTCTCCTGCCTCATTGTTCTGGCTAATGTTTTGGCTGTGTTGAACAGGAGTGATGATAATGGACATCCTTGTCTTGTTCCTGATTTTAGAGGGAAAGCTTTCAGTTTTTCCCCATTTAATATAATGTTGGCAGTAGGTTGGTCATAAATGGCTTTTACTGAGATAAGGTCCTTCTATACCTATTTTCTCCTGTGTTTTTATCATGAATTGATACTGGATTTTGTCAAAGGCTTTCTCTGCATCTATTGAAATGATCATGTGATTTTTTTTCCTTGCTTCTGTTTATTTGATGAAGCACATTTATTGATTTGCATATGTTGAACCATCCTTGTATCTCTGTGATGAAGCCTACTTGGTTGTGGTGTATGATCTTTTTGATGATTTGTTACATTCTATTTACCAGTATCTTGAAGCTTTTTGCATCTATGTTCATTAGAGAGACGGGCCTGCAAAATTGTTTTTTGTGGTTGGATTCTTGTCTCATTTAGGATTCTGGATAGTGATAGCTTCTGAGAATGATTTTGGAAGTACTCCTTTCCTCTCAATTTCATTAAGGAGTTTGAGGAGCACTGGTGTTATATTTTACCTGAAGTTCTTATAGAATTTGGCTGTGAATCCATGAGGTGATAGGCTTTTCTTAGTTGGTAGGTGTTTGCTTTGGTTTTTTGTTTTGTTTTGTTTTGTTGCTTTAATTTCACTGCCTGTTATTGAATTGTTCAAGGATTTTAAGTCTCCTTGGTTCAGTTTTGGTAATTTATATGTACCTAGGAACCTCTTAATTCTTCTGAGTTTTACAGTTGTTTGGCATATATGTTTGTGAAGTAGTTGCTAATAACTTTCTGGATTTTGGCAGAGTCCATTGTGATTTCATCTTTTTCATTTGTAATTACACTGATTTGTGTCTTTTCTTTCCTTTTGTGAGGATAGGATTGGCTAAATGTTTCTCTTTTTGTTTATTCTTTCAAAGAATCAGCTGTTAGATTCACTGATTCTTTGTATTGTTGTTTTAGTCTTCACTTCACTGATTTCTGCTCTGATTTTTATAAATTCCTTCATTATACAAGCTCTGGATTTAATTGTTCTTGTTTTTCTAGAAACTTGAGATGCATAATTAGGTTATTTATTTGGGCACGTTCTGTTTTTCTGATGTGGGCATTCACAGCTATAAACTTCTCTCGCAGAACTGCTTTCACTGTGTCCCGTAAATTCTGTTATGCTGTACTGGTATTATCATTTAATTCCAGGAATTGTTGTATTTTCCTTAATTTGCCCTGTGGTCCATTGATTATTCAAGAGTATCTTGTTTAATTTCCATACATTTGCATAGTTTCTGTGGTTTCTTTTGCTATTGATTTGTAGTTTCATTGCACTGGAGTCTGATAATACACATAGTAAAACTCCAATTCTATTTTTTTTTTTTTTTTTTTTATACTGGGAATTGAACTCAGGACCTTGTGCTTGCCAGGCAGGCACTGTGCCGCTGAGCTATATCCCTGGCCCCTAAAATTTCAATTCTGTAGCATTTACCTAGACATGTGTTATTAGCTTGTATGTTATCTATTTTGCTGGGGAAAAAAAATGTGTATTCTGTTGTTTCTGGGTGGAAAACTCTATATATCTACTAAGTCCATTTGTTCAGAGGTTTGGTTTAATGCTCGTACTTATTTTTTGTTTAGTTGATCTATGTATCTGTGATAGTGGGGTACTGAGGTCCTCCATTATAACTGCATTGATACTTACCTGATCTTTTATGTCTACTATTATTTGTATTCTGAAGTTGGATGCACCATGGTTTGGTGCATATCTATTTATAATTGTTATTTCTTCCTGTTGAATACTTCCATTAATGTAATATCCTTTGCCCTTTTTGATCAGCTTTGGCATGAAGTAGACTTTGTGTGAAAATATGATAGCTACTCATGCTTGTTTTCAGGTTCCCATCACATAGAATACTGTTTTCTATCCTTTGATTTTTAGTCTATGAATTTCTTTTTTGGTAAAATGTTTATTATACATAGCATACCTTTGGATTTTGCTTCTTGATCCATTCTGCTAGTCTACTGTCTTTTGATTGATGAACTGAATCCATTTACATTGATAGTTATAACTGATAGGTATTGACTTATTCCTGTCATTGTACTATTTTCTTGTTGTTTCGCTTTCTTTCCCTTCTACTTAATTGCTAGCATGACTGATACATTCATTTTACTGGACCTTTTGGCATTGTTACCTTCATTGGATATTCTTCTAGGATATCCTTGAGAATTTTTGGAGTGTTGGTTTGGTGGTCATGAATCTCTTTAGGTTCTTTTCATCACAGAAATATCTTTTTTGAAAGATAATTTTGCAGGACGTAACAGTCTGGGTTGGAATTTGTTTTCTTTTAGAGCTTGAAACACTTCATTCCAAGCTCTTCTTGCCTTTAAGGTTTATGTTGATAAGTCTGTTGTAATTCCGATGGTGTTCCCTCTATAGCTGATTCATTGCTTTTCTCTAGCAGCCCTTAAGATTGTTCTTGTGTTGGATTTTGGGTATTTTAAAAATTATGCGACATGGAGTTTTTTGTTGTATGACTGTGGCTATTCATGGTTCTAAATGCCTCAGTTATCTTTATGATAAATTCATTTCCATGTCTGGCTAGTTTTCTGCTATTCTGAAAACAGGTTTTTTTAATGCCCTTTGTGCTGTCTTCTGATTTTTCATTACTTCCAATTACTCTTGCATTATTCTTCGAGTCATCTAGCAGCTGTTGGATCCATTTTTCATATTCCCTTATTGTTTTTAAGGTACCTCTCATTAACTGATCACTGATCACAGTCCTGTCCTCTAGATGTGACACTCTGTCTTCACATTGGTCATTTCTACTGCCCACACATTTTCAATCGTATTTTTAGTCTCTTTTATTTCTGTTTGGAATTTTTGAATGGACTCCAATTCTTTTCATGCTGGGCACTCACGTTAAGCATCTCTTTCTTCTGCTCCACTAGACTCTTATTAGTGTCTTCTCTAGACTGCCCAATCATTTGTTTCATTAGGGTCATTATCTGATTATTATTTATCTTCTTTAAATTTGCTAAGCACTTTCTTGAACTATTTTACCTCCACTGATAACCTTTCAGACCTTTCAGCTTCCTTCTCCTTAGCCCCCCCCTGAACTGGTTCTGGTGGAATTCAGAATTTATAGAAGCTTTTTGTTGCCTTTTCTTTTCATATTTCTATTTTTCTTGTTTGTTTGCTTTTTTGTGCCAGCGTTTGTTGCTTTGTCCCAGTGCCAGTTCTTTGGTAGCCTGCCACATTATTGTTTATGACCTCCAGTCAATCCAGATATTGGCATACACAGAAAGCAAATTGACAGTAATAACTACAGGAAGTTTCTGCCTTACAAATGTTCGAGTTGCAAACGTGCACAGGTGTACTGTATTAGATTCAGTTTGTTGGCTTATGAACAAATCTAACTTGAGAACAATTCTCCTAGAATGGGGAACTTGTTTACAAGTTGGTGACTTACTGAATGTCACCTTGGCTACAGTAGCAAAGCCAACAATAACAATGGCATCAAATATCAACTGGAAACAGACAAACCCTAAGAACTGCCCTCAACCAGAGCAAAAGTCTATAATTTTTGTGAAGACAATAAGGCTACCCAGGTATTGATCTTAGTAATTCAGACTACTAATTTCTGCTAGATGTAGGAAGAAGTGCAAGAGCTCAAGGAAACCACTGGGTTAAATGCCATCTCCTTCATATCCATGCCCTCTGAAGATTATATCCACTAAACATGTCCCTCCCACCACAGTATACAGGCCCTATGATCTTTTTGGCCCGGTTCTGAAACTCCATGCGGACCTCAGGAGACTCCCATTTGGCTCTCACCCTCTCCATGCCTGTCTCCCAACACTTTCTATCACTTAGTCTCTTAAAGCAGGCTAACACTTCGTGGCTGGAGCAAACTCTCCTCTTGGGTGTCAGTCTCATCTTCAATCAAGTCAGTCTTTTGGCTATAACCTCTGCCACCTGCGCCATAGGAGGGACACAGTGCTGGTGCCAACAGTGGGCAAAGAGCCTTTCCTTACCCACAGGGCACACGAGGCATCAGTGTTGGTGTGGAGTCTCTCTTCTCACCTGTGGGGCCCATGAGGGTCTGGTGTCTGCAGCAGGGGCAAGGCAAGGCCTTGGTCCTCTCCCTCAGCTTACATGAGGCTCTGGTGTCAGAGGTGGGGCCTTTCTCCTTTCCCATGGGGCCTGTGACTCTCTGGTGTCTGCAGGGAAGGGCCTCTCTCCTTCGCCACAGGGCCAACAAGGTTACAGTGTCTGCAGTGGGGGTCACCCTACTTGACCACTGAATCTGTTTTTTTTTTTTTTTTAATATCTTTCTGTTCAAATTGTTGTCTGCTGACAAATGCCTGTATACAAACTATCTGTAAAATAACTGTGAAGGGATATGATTAAAAGAAGAGTATAAATTTTGTAAATTTTACCGCAGAGCAGCAACCAGTACAGTGACTCATGTGCCACAGGATGAACGGTGCTGCCTCAACCCCCTCTTCCTATCCCAAGCAACACATAACACATTGGCATAGTCAGAGAACACGTATCTGCAGTGTATGAATGCACGTGTATATTTAGCTATGTGCAGCATCTCAAGTAAACATAAAAATTAAGTCTCTGTAACATTGGGACTTCTAAGTTTGAACAGATGACACAGACATACATTTTCCCTTAATACCTTAGTGTTAGTATTGTACTAGTACAAATATAACCTTGGACAATAAGATAGATAGTTAGATAGATAGATAGATAGATAGACAGACAGACAGACAGACATAACTTAAAATGACTATGAAAGTTATAAAGAAGGAGAAAAACTAGCTAGGAAGCTTGAAACACAAAGTAGGACATGGTGGGGAGTCCCCTCTGTCCTCTTTTTGTCTCATCAATCTCAGAGTTGATGTTGGAGGAGCTGGCAAAACAGAAATGCCAACAAGAAGAGTTAAGGAAATCTCCAGGTCCACAAAGCTTCACTAGAAAAAGTTTACCAAGCATTTAGAATGGAATTAATAACAACTTTAAGGAACATGCTGGACAATGAAATTGAGACTCCAGTGCCAATTATAACTGCTATTGAAAAAAAAAAAAAAAAAGAGAGAAATAACAGGTGCAAATCTAACAAAATCTATGCCAACCTTATATAGTATACTGAAAACTACTTAATACTGATGAAAGGAGTCAAAGTTGACCTAACTAAAAGAAGAGACACATTGTATTAAAGGACTGCGAGGCTTAACATAGCAAAGACATCAATTCTCTTCAAACTGATATAAAGCAAGATTTTTTATAGATAAAGACAAGATTATTTTAAACTGCATATGGAAAAGCATAAGAACTAAAATAGATTAAAGTGCTTTAAAAAAGAAGAATAAAGTAAGAAAATCAGTATCCACAATTTTGCAACTTATGTAGCTATAGAAATTAAGATTGTGTAGTAGTGGAAAGATAAACAAATAGACCAACGAAAAGGAACAGAGAACCCTAAAACAGGACCAAACAAATATATCTAGTAGATTTTTTACAAAGGTGCTAATGCACTTTAGTAGGAAAGATAAGCCTTTTCAAAAAATGTTTCAGGAATAAGTGAACATCCGCAGGTGGGGAAAAAAAAAAAGCCTCAACCTAAGTCAAAAGTTAACTTGGATTTGAGTACCAACTTAAATATACAACAAAAAAATAAAACAATCAGAAAAAAAACAAATGAGCAAATCTTGTTACTTTGGGCTAAAGAGTTCTCAGACCTCATACCAAAAGCCCAACAACCCATAAAAGAAACTCTGATATATTACACTTCATCAAAATTAAGATATTTTTCCTCCACCAAAAACAAAACAAAACATTAAGTACAGGATTGTACGAGTTATATAACAGCAGAAAACATCTGAGAAGCATGCTTCAAACAACTGACCAGCATTTAGGATATATCTCAGAACTCAACAGTAATAAAATAAATTATCTAATTGGAAAATGAACAAAAGACACTGTCTTTGACTATCTGTGTTGCTATAACAAAATACCAGGGACTGTACGAAGAACAAAAACTTAAGCCAAATGCAGTGGTGTGTACTTGTAATCTGAGATACCTAGAAGGCAGAAGTACAAGGATCATATGTGCCCATTAGTTTGACGTCATCATGGGTAACAAAGTGAGACTCCACCTCAAAATAAAAAACAATAATAACAATAAATTATTACTATTTCCCCACAGTTCTGGAGTCTAGAAAGTCATTATCAAGGTGCTGTCACTCTGTAGCTAGTGAGGGCCCTTTTGCTGCATCCTCACGTCAGAAGGCAGAGAGGCAAAAAAGGTCTAAGCTAGTTCCCTCCAGCATTTTAGGAGGCACACTAACCCCTTGATGACATCAGAACCCTCATAGATTCTCAAAAGGCTGCATCTCTAATGCCACAACAATAGGAGTAAAAGTTTCAGCATAAATTTTGGAAGGGACATTCGGACCACAGCAGGCATAAGAAACAATCCACCAAAGGGAATATACAGATGGCAAGTAAGAAAATAAACGATGTTTAACATCTTCAGCTGCTATGGAAATACAAATTAAAATCAGAATGAAATATCACTCCACCCCTTTTGAATGTCTAGAATAAAAGAAAAAAAAAAATACCACTACTGAATGCTGGCTAGGATGGTTATTCCTACACTACGGGTGGCAATGTAAAATGGTTCAGTCCTTTGAGAATATTTGTCAATTTCTGAAAAAACGAATCACACAACTAACATATAACTCAACAATATCCCAAAATGAAGACTTTACATTCACATCAAAATCTGGTTACACAAGGATGTAGAACAGATGAAATAATCCAGAAGTCCTTCAAAAGATGATGGTTAAACAAATTGTGGTACATCTGTATTACAGAAGGCCACTTAGCATTAAAAAGGAACAAGCTACAAAACAAGAACCTCAATGAATGTCCATAAAATTAAGCTCACTGGAAAAAAAATTCCCAAAGGTCATGTAATACTATTTGATTTCATTTATGTTACATTTTAGAACTGTTCATGCTCTCTCAAAATTGCTATGTTGAAGGCTAATCTCCAATGTGACGGTAGCTAGAGACAGAGCCTTTATGAGGTGATAGATTGTAAGGGTGGAACCTGCAAGAACAGAATTTGTACCCTTCTGAAAAGGACCCCAGAAAGCTCCCTCATCTCTTCTACCATGTGGGAACAGCAAAATCTTGGCATTCTATGAATCAATAAACAGATCCTCACCAGACACCAAATCTGCTGGTGTCCTAGTCATAAACTTTGCAGCCTCCAAACTATAAGAAAGAAATTACAGTGGTTTATAAGCTGCTCAAACTGTGGTATTCTGTCATAACAGCCTGAACAGACTATGACATATGTATCAAACATCTCCTATCCCAAGTTTCTAAGCATGTATTAACTTATTTAATCTGTAACAATCCTTTCTAGCAGGTTAATTATTATTATACCTGTTTAAATATTGGCTCTTAAATATTGGAACATCATTAAACACAATACTAAAAAGAAAAAAACTTCTGCCTGAAAACATCATTGCTACATCCGAGAAACCAGCACTATGCCTGGCACATAAAAGAAGCCCAATGTATACTTCTTAACCATATAAGCAAACCTATCCAGGTTTTTACTGTTATGATTCATGTATTATAAATCATTAAAAGTTTATCCTTGCTCTTTCAAGCTGCATGGTAAATACTAAGTGATGACTTTTAATCCCTGAGTCCAGATCAGTTCCTGGCTTTTTCAACCCTAATGGATCAAGGAAGACGAGTGGACATTGAATATCCTGGGAAACAAAAAATCTGGATCCAGCTGTTACTTTTGTTGCAGTACTCTTAGAACTCTGCTTGTGTATCCTGAAAAGGAAAGACTTGGCCATTATGATGTCTAAAGCCTTTTCCACGTATCAGAGTATTCAGAACATTCACTGCTATACTCCCCATAACAACAACAACAACAAAAATACTCAAAACAAACGTACATCAATGGGTAATTAGTTAACTAATATATTTATTCACAGGAACACTATGCCCCCAACAAAAAAGAAAAGATGAAATCATATGTATTCACATGGATAGAAGACCCAGGTTCTGTAAGTTAAAAAATGCAAAGTCTTTAAAGTTGTATATAACATCCTGTGGTTATAGAAATGTGACAAGGGACAATTTACATTTAAGAAGGACAGAAGCAATATATGACTATTTCGAGGTAACGTGATAGCAAAAGGAACTTTTACTTTTTTGAATTTTTATATTTTCATATTAATGGAATTTTTTACATGTGTTAAGGACTTCTACAATCAGGAAACTATTAAAAAATAAATCACTTGTAGTTTTCTGGCAATGACTCAATTTACAAGAATGCACTTACCTCCACTATTTCAAAAACGTATCTACAAACTAATTTTATATAGAATTCTATTACTATATAGTGTGAATCTGCTTTGTGTGTACATTTTTATATGCTTTTAAAAAGTATCACAAACTCTAATCTAAAATCCCACGTGGCCACATAAAACACAATTCCTACAAATAAAAATACTAATTATGCCCTCTGTGAATAAATTTTGAGTAAGTCACACAAGTAAAGGATCATAACCAGATTTAAAGGTTAACAAAAGTAGAATTCCAGGTTGAACAAGAACAAATCACTTTTAAACAGTTTTTACACCCACCAAAGGGAAATGATCAACAGCAGCTTTTGCTTCCTTAACATTTAGAGAGGTTTAGTGAGACAGAGCTCACAGCCTGTCAGGATTCCAGTGTCCCTCCAGCCTTGTGTCCTTACATGGGCTAAGGTAGATACTATCACAATATTCTAAGGACTAGCTAGTGATTGTTTTTAAGTCATGTCAAGAGTTTTCCATAAAATTCTCTCTCTGAAAAGTGTAAACAGAAAAATATTACCTCAATGTACAATGATAGAGATCATCAATCTGTGTCAATAAAACAGATGGCTGCTTACCCCAAAAAGTAGGGCCCTAAATTACTATTGGAACAGGACCTTCTAATCATGACTCCCTAGGTCTGGCACACTGGCTCCCCAGATGGATCCCATTCCTGAATCCATTTTCACTACAACTGTCTTGAAATTTGAACAAGGGTCCCTTCCTGCTTACTTTACACTGGGTCCTGCAAATGAAGTAGCTGGTTCTGTTGCTTCCATGCATGAAGGGAGACTGCATAGGTGAGAAAACTGGCAGGAGAGGCAGGTTGTGGCCTCAGCTCTGCCATTCAAAAGTTCATGGTTGAGGCAGGCCACTTTTCTCTGGGCTTTACTTTGTGTGTGCATGTTGTGCATGTGTGGATACGCATGTGTACAACCCTATCCACACATGCGTGCCCCGGCAGACTTCAATACAATATACTCGCATCAATAAGGGTAGCTCAAAATGTTAAAGTATGGTATAGGGCAGTGATGGTGAACCTTTTAGAGCTTTCAGTGATAACAGCCAACCTGCTGTGACACACATGCCATCCATTGACTACCACTGGTTTAGGGGCACTTAAGAAAAGCATAATAGGCAATTCTGATATTCAGGACTGAAGGTGGGGCCAAGAGGGTGGAGGAAGTGCCCATCACTTAGTATAAGGCCATCTTACCAAGCCCTTTACAGCTTTAAACAGAATGTACCTGTGTTCTAAAAGGGAAAACTAGTGCTCATTTACCCCTGCTCACTTTTACTAAATGAAAAAAATAATAAATAAAATACCACAATCATAGAAGGCTTTTATTTCTCCTCAAAGGTACAACATTTGCTAAACAGAATGCGAGGTTTAAATAATTAAATGGCAAATTGCCAAAGAACAGTGCTCCATTAGGTGCTGTCAAAACTGAGGTATGGTTTTCTTTTCTTTTTTTTTAAACACATATGAAGAAAATGACCAAAAGCAACCATATTACCTTGTTAACTTTCACACCTTCTTTTGGAGTTTGTTTTGTTGCTAGATTATACCCAATCATCTGTTTAGCCAGCTGTCCCACAACTTTGGGGCTGAGGGGAAAAAAAGAAAAAGAAAAGAAAATCTAAGTTTGTTGAAAATCATTTTCAGCAGAGTCCACACATTCTCATGTCTACACTGCACAGCACCCATCCCCTACTCCCGGAACCCCAATCTTTCTACTTATATAGTATATGCCTAGCACTGTGCTAGAGCTGACAGCAAAATACAAATGAGTAAATGAAAGCAAGAAATATAAAATGCTTGCTGATCGCTGCAATGCTCACCCCCCCACATTAATTACAACCTTCACAAAGAGAGAGTGCTGAGATATATAGCAGATTTAGACAAAGGTTGAATAAACATTTGAGTGTGAACAATTTGGGAAACACTAAACAATGAGAGGAATAAGCAAGAGGATAGAGATTAAAGGAAATAACGAAGGGTGTATAACACGACCAGGGATCAGTGTCGGGAGAGAACACTGAAGACGGTCTCAGAGGAAAGCAGGCACAGACTACCGGGTGAGAGCATCTGACGCCACCGTAATATGGAGCTACTCTAGGTACTTTAATAGAAATGATATTATAACGCAGCATTGCACTTGCAAGTAGTATCATTTTCAATGTTTATGATGAACTGCTTATTACATGGGAGAAAAGTATAAAATTTTCATCAATTAGGGAAGAACAAACCTTTTAAAAGAGCAGAAGGAAATCAGGGACATTCCTGGAACCCTCTATATATAACCTATTTCCTCTACTTGCTACGCCTACTCCTACCCCCCTCCCCACCAACACTTCTCTGTGGACCTCTCGATCATGAGCAAGACCCTCCACATCATGTGGCTTAAAGACAAGGAATCAGAACCCCCAGACTTACTCTTTTGTTAAATGAACACCTCCTTTCAGGCCGCTATTGAAGATACCTTTTCCTCTTCCTCCAGCTAAGATCTGGGCTTTCAAAACAATCTCTTTTGCATCTGAAAAAGAAGAGTTGGTAGTTGATTTTAAATTCATTTTCCTCTCTTTTTTTGATAAGCAACAAAGAAAGCAGTAATGATATATAACTTCCAAATGCCAGGTAAAAGTGCCTTCAAATCAACTTTGAAAATAAAGGCAATAAAGAACTTCAAAAATCATCAGTGTGCCTAAATACAAAGCTTGTTTATCAAGAATACTCAAAGCTTCCCACCAGTTTAATCAGCCAATACTCAAGTGCCCCAAGAGAAGCAAGGCATGTGCTCTCTTGCTCTTTTGAGTGTGTCAAAGATGCTAAGTAAACCCAGGATGGCAACATTAGTTTTACTGTGCAATGACTATCCCATGTGACAAGGGCACCAATCTGCCAGTCAGAGGAGTTAACTACCTGTCAGCCATGGGACATGTAGAAGGAAAGACCAGGTTAGGAAGGGAAAAGGTTTAAAGACAAGACACAAAGGCCACATTTAATAACTGTATTCTTAGAAACCAACAGTTTTCTGAGCAGTTGTTCTATATATTGACAGGACTGGGCAAGGAGAGAGGAAATGAAGAAATGGATTAAAACTGAAAGCAAGCAATATTTTAAAAAATATTGGCAAGATAAGAAAAAGAAAATCCTGGGAGAACATGGTTGTGGAATATTTGTTTCTCACACTTAAAGAAAGATAGAATGAGAATTGTCTATTCTTGACCTTTTAGAACACAGTTATAAACTCGAGTATCTTTATGAGCCTAGCAGGGAAGTTGGGTGTATGAAACAACCCAGTGATAAATGAGACATGTGGCAAACAGGAAAGCTGGGGGTGGGGGAGGGAGTGGAGAGGGGGAGACAGGGAGAAGGGGAGAGAGCAAGCCGGTGAAAGAACTAAATCAAGTATGTTTTGTAAACGAAAAAAAACGCACATCTTCAAAGGCCACAGCTAGTATCATGTTTATGAGTCACATTTGTTTAAAATCAGAGAACAAATCAGATGATCTTCTATAGGGCTGCCATGGCTTTCTGGTTCAGCTCACCAGATTTAAAATCTTCAGATCCAGGTCTCGGTACAACCTTTATTCCTCACCCCTTGTGCAACATTAGGCAAGTTACTTAATGTCTCTGAGACTCAGTTGCCTGAGTGAAAAGTTGATGAAGGTTGTTTTAAGAAATGCAACAGTCCATGAGAACGCTTTACCCCAGATCCTGAGAAATCATACGTATCATTAGTCACTGCCTTGATCAATTAGTTTATTTATTACCTTTGTATATTGTAAAGAATCAAAACAATCATTTCAGAGATGGTTAAAGAAAACCTAACATTCGCTGGTATCTCCTATAACTCATGTAAGGTGCGAGATTTCTAAGCACTGGCTATTTCAGCTATCACTGTCACTACGTCCTTGTTACTCATTAGCAGGCAGGCAAAGGTTAAAACTGGAAGAACCACAAGAAATGTTACCCTGCAGGAAATGAGGAGCTATAGGAGGATTTCACACTGGCTCACAAGGCCACTGATGCTCTTACAGCAGCAAAGCTCAGTCGCAGTCTTCACAGGTTGGTCTTCCTTTCTCCTATGTGTGTTTATACGCAGAAAGCCAGGGTCACCTTCCTCCCAGAAACACAGTTCCTTCTTAGAGTACAACCCTCTACATACTTGGACCACAGTTTATGCTCTGGACATGACCATCACATCACCAGTTAACCATGACTCACGATAAATAAAGTGGTTCCCATCCAGCTGAGTAGAACGCAAGCTATGCTCACTCCTCATGATCAGAAACTCACCATTAAAAGAACCAGTTAGAATGAATTCACTGTATATTTGGGCTACCACACGTAAGAACAGTAGTAAAAGCAAGGGTACCGGAGTTAAAAAGACCTGGGTTAAAATCTCCAACTCTAGGGCTGGGGCTGCAGCTCAGTGTAGAGCATTTGTCTTGCCTGCATGAGGTCCTGGGTTCCACTGCTACCACTGCAAAGCAAACAAATAAGAAAAACCCTCCAACTCAGATACTACTGTTTTCTTTGTAGAAAAGACTGAGATTCAGAAAGCTAAAAGTAGCATGCCTCTGTAGAGAGGTCAAATTTAGACCATTATGATAAATGAAATATAGTACTTAAAATGATTATCTCAATGCCTGGCACATTAAAAAACAATTAAAATATGATAGCTATCATCATTATAATCATTGTCAGCAACTACCAGAAAATGGTATATAGGAAGACACCTCTGATTTGTCTGTAGAAGACATCAAGTGTAAAAATACTCTTTGCTGTCTACTCAAATGTTTAACTGTGAGAACTTCAAATCCTTTAAAAGGTTAACCAGCATTCCATTACATTATCATTTTTCATATCCTTGACATCCAGGGGAGAGATGCCTTCCTATGCAAGCTCTCTAATAGCACAATTTAAAAGCCAGACAGCACACCTAATTGGGCATCGTTAACTGGCACTACGTAGGCTGTGATCAGCTTTGGTTACTAACCATCAAAACACAGAAATGGTTGTAGCTTCAATAAAGAGTTGTCAATTACTCTTGTTACCATCTGACCTCATCTCAGATAGACTCCATGACATGGAAGTGATAACCAGGCATGTGGCCCTGGACAGCTAGTAATGTGTCTCTATAAAAACTTAACTTTAACAGTATGAGATGTGTAGTGATATTGTTCACGACTCCATTGTGCAGTGCTCGAAGGCAGACTGTGTGATGGAAATCTATGTGTGTTAGGAGGTCACCTGTACCTGTGTGGCTTGGCAACTAAAACAGTGACTTTTTTTTTTTTTTTGTGGGTACTGGGGGTCGACCTCAGGACCTCACGTGCGAGCAGGCGCCCGTGCCACTGAGCGATACCACCGGCCCTTTTTCACGTATGTGGGTTCCGGGAGTCAAACTCGGGCCCTCACGCTTGCCAGGCAGGCTCTTACGCCGCTGAGCCATCGCACTGGCCCAAAACAGTGATTCTTAATACGGTATTTCAACCCACCTAGATATGTGTGTACCTGTGAAGACAGGTGTTTACTATTACACAAATGTATATATTTTCTTATTTAATTATTAAACTTGGGCTTATGGTTTTGTTTAATAATTTAGTAAGTTAAAATATAAAAAGAAGCTAGGCATGGTGGCACATGCTTGTAATCCCAGCACTCAAGAGGCTGAGGCAGGAGGATCACTGCAAGTTTGAGGCCAGCCTGAGCTACATAGTGAGACCCTGTCTTAAATAAATAAATAAGTAAAAAAAAAAAAAAATAGAAATTTCATTTATATACATTAACTATGTTATATATTTTATATGGAGCCCAAGAAAATTCCTCTTTACTCAAGGCAGCCTAGATAAGCCAAATGGTTGGACATCCATGTGGTAGACCAAGCAAACACTGTGGATAGTGAACCCACCTATTAGGATAAGAGTTCTGCTTTGCTTTTATTGCAGTGCTAGGGGTTGAACTCAGGGTCTAACATCTGCAAGGCAAGTGCTCCACCAGGGAACTAAAACCCCAGTCCCACCTATCAGGGTGAATAGAAAAAGAAAAAGATTATCCAATCTCTGCATATCTTCTGCAACTTAGGCTCCAGGCTAAGAATAAGTTCACGAAAATAATCTCAAGTACTATATTAAACCATTAAAGCAAGTGAGAAGCCAAAATAAAGCAAGTTTTCTCCTCTTTAGGATATAAGCTAAAGAGAAAGGGGAAAACCCTACTCTAATGGATTTTACAAAGAAATATATTACACCTAAACATTAATAACCATATTATTGGACTGTGAGTTGGTGTAACTCTAAAGTGCTTGCTCTTAAATGCTACTGTTATATTAGCAGCCTAAATACGCAATACATGCACTGTATTTTGTTCCTTTTCCAGTGAGTTTCTGATCAGACAGTATGTACTCCTGGCCAGTTTTCCACTGTTTTATTGGAAACAACTAGTTATAATTTTTAAACATATTAGGAAAGAAAGCACTGTAAGACATACTTGGTAAACTGACAAAAAAGTATAAGACTCTCAAATACCATACTATTTCAGAGAAGAATATTTAGAGCCATTTAGAAACCTAAACAAAACCGTACATACAGTCTTATTTACTCTAATGTTTTGTAAGCGTTTGCCTCTCATTCTTTACCACAAATGTTATTCTAATTATAATACAATTTTATACCAATTTTTGTAGTCCCCCAAGTCTCATGCTGCATAGCAAATATTCTTGGATGCAAATATTCTTGTTGTTAAAGCTAAAAGAAAAACAAGTTAAATTCATTAAAAGCACAACATAAGAAGAATAAATAAATGTTTTTAATCAGGCAAGCTTTGTAAAAATGATTTGCTTTGTGTTTCAGAGATGGCACTCTAAAAATATATTTATGTAAAACAATGTTCATGAGACGTAGTTCAGAACCACAATCGGGACCACAGTAATTGTGTGAGAATGTTAATCAAGAATATCAAGAAGTTAGTTTCAACTACCGTTTTGAAAATAGTTTACTGATGAATCAAGTATCTTTATACCCCAGCTGGCTTTTATTCAGCATTGCTCTTGCAAAATATAATACTTTCCTAAATGCAAAATACAGCACTATGTACATGACACTGCAGTGAGATGACTACCACAATGATCATCTATTTCAAGTCAATAACATTGGACTTGTTGAGGAAATTGTAATTTCTATGGTTCACTGACTGGAGCAAAATTGGAATATCCAGTTTTCAGCAGAATTGCATTGTGCAATTTCTAGCACGGTGATCACCTTTCATCAGGTTTGATAGAATCCTAATTGAGACTGTTAAAATGTATTTCAGTATTTCAGATTCACCTATTACTAGAAGGCAAACAGAAAGGAGAGGGGAAGGCAAGAGAAGACCTGAAAGATATTACGGAAAGATGAACTTTTATAAAAGAACATAAAATTATAGGGACATAAGTGAGAGCCCTAAGGGCCAATTTCCTAAAGGAAATGAGCTAACTTCTGTGCTTTCACTATGACTCCTGAGCCCAAACTTCAAAATAGTTGCAAATACTCAATTATTACTATAATATCTCCTAAAGACTGATAGGTATTTCCTCAGGTTGTAACTAGGTTGTTGTGATACTGTGAGGATTCTTTCTGTATACCCAATGACAACTTCGAGATGGAAACAATTATTCTAACTTCCCACATACTTGACATGGGCTCATTAACTTTGAGACAGAGACTTGCAAGCTCTAAGCCATAAGAATAAACAATTTTGCCAATGGTCATATCACCTGATTGAATTAGACTAGAGATCCTTGGCTTCCCATGAGACTTCTGCCCATCAGAGATTTATATTGTACATATTTAAAATAGTGAATTTCAAATATAAGATGGAAATAGGACCCTCTCTAGGACAGGGATTTTGTAATGGAAATAGTAAGTTATTTTGGGGGATATTATTTCACATTAAGAAATTCTTTACTAATAAGGCTTTTATGCAAGTTTTAAATCTAAATTTTCCTGTTAAGTATAGTATACAATTAGTTCCACATTATCAAAAATAATTCCTCCATTCAGACACTGTGTATGCATAATCATGCCACTTTGAACAGTTCATTGATTTTAAAAACAATGTTATCTTAGCACAAAACATGCTTATGTTTTCAAGAAAATAGTATTCATTTTAGTCCCTATGAAAATTTCTCAATTGAAGTATTAAATCATTGTATTTCATATTGCCATTCTCTTAAAAATATTGTCTATTTATTACTACATTACAGGCCTCATTAAAAGCTATGATAAATTAACCTACTATTTTGCTCTTGTCACTGGTGTTATTTATTGCTTTCATAACCATTAATACACACTTCGTTGATGATAAAATTTTTAAAGCTAAATAAAAATTACCTCTAGAAACACTCAATTCAGTTGTAATATCTTACTTTTGCTTCTCAGTAAAAGACATAATCCTCTTTTCATGCATTTTAACATTGATAAACCAATTTAGACATAATCTTGCTCTTTTAATGCAGCTTAATACTAATAAACCAATCATACTGTGCTAACTAGGTTAAAAGATGTATTTCTAGAAGAAAGCTTAAAGACAGACCCTTCTAAAACTGATGGCAAAAACAACCATGTGCTCTTATTTAAGCATCTATAGCTAATCAAAGATTTTCTAATACTATAAAGTTGCAACTACAGGACATTAAACAAATCATTTACAGATGAAGCCACTTGGAGAAATAATAATTTTTCACAAAAAACAAGTTTCTTCAGAAGAAGACATCTCCACTGTGTTTTATACAGATTAATGCTATGATATGCACTGATAGAAAAAAACACCTATGTAACATTTGTAACTTCAACAGATCCTGAAGACAGTCATGAAAATGAAAAGCATTTACGAACACTAAAAGCATTTCCAATGTGTTTTATGGTATGCTTGAAGGGAAGGTACACTAGCTATGCAAAAATCACTTTTCCCCATGATTTTCAAACCAAGGACATGAGTCACTTCAATTAGAGAAGCACATCCGCTCTATTACGGCTGAGGGATTTACGATAGGAATTAAATTTTATACAATTGTGAGAAAGGGATGGTCTGAAAATTAGAGTTAGAGGATCACAGGTCTCCCCAGATAGCCAAGCAGTGGAAACAGCACCTGCAGATGTAGAAGAGGGAAAGCGAAGGAGGATCCGTGGAGGATGCGTATCTGGGTCTGGAGTGATGAGCAGTGTCTGCAGGTGGAAAAACTGCTGGACGTAAGAGAACAAGGACACAACAGCCTCTTTGCCAGCATCTCTTCAACTATCGCCACCTAATTAACCACAATAAACTTCAGAGGCTACTTGTGACATTTTGCATGCAGTACAAATTCCTCCTTTGGTCAACTCCAACCCAAAATTATACAGGGAAAGGAACTCTGGGAAATGTGTTCTAATTTAACCAAGGTGACAAAGAATTAATCAGCACACATGGTGGCAAAGAGATCTGATGGCTGAAGCCCATGATTTTTGCAGGCCAAGAGTGAACAGCTCGAAACTTTTCTAAGTGGCTTAAAAAACAATCCTAGACAAATAGCCATCCTTTAGCTGCAGACAATTGGAAGCTTCTCCATAAAATGAAATAAAACGGGATCCTCTTATCTATCTTTTAAAATTTTTTTATTAGTAGATATTTGCGATACATAATAATTACACTCATCTTGGGGAACTGGTACATATGCACTTCGCATTTTGATCAATTTTATTCCCCACCCCCCAACACATAACCAGTGAGGAACAGGGAGATGTGCAATAACCATAACTGCCATGAATTTGCTCCCACTCTCATACTATTGGCGGGAACAAAAACTTCAGAGCCAAGTAGAATGGCCACGAAATTTAAAATGTATGTACAAGATACATTCTCTGGCAGCACCCATACTTTCAAGTGTTTCTTTTGCTTTTATAGAAATATTACTACTATTTGGAGATCATGCCTTTTCATGATTCCTCCTATTTAAATCAATTCCTTTTGTGGCCACTCCACTGGTAAGACATGTTCCTAAGCCATGGTAGCTACTGTCTGCCATCTGTGCCCTCTATCTGTAGACCACCATCGTTCTGCTGCCCATGGTCTCCTGACCAAAGTTTGCTCTAGGTGTTGCCCTCTCCGCAACAGAGCCAGATCCATCAGCTTCTTGCGGGTGGGTCCTTTCAGAGGGGATCCTAAAATAAAATAAGCCCCTAGTGACATGTCCCAGAGAATGCATACCTTGGGAAGGCCTCTGGCTGAGTCAGGCTCCACCTCACACTAAACCTGAGAACTCTGCATCCTCAGAGCTCTCATCCCTGACACCTAGTCCTCTCTAGCTCACACAGATGATCTTTCTGGAACACTTCAATCTCTAACCAGTTAGCTCTGCTCCTTACAGAGACCCACTCTCCAGACAGGCCCATTGGGAAATCAAACTGGATTCAAATTCCCTGTCACAGACTCCTAAGTCCAAAGCAAATCAAGGAATAGGGCTAGACACGGGTGCCTTGATGCTGGTGGTGGGGGTGGGGATCACACCAATTCCAAAATGCTTGGGATGTTCTAAGACAATCAGGAGATCTATCTGCTCAATGTTCTCAGAAAATCCTTTGGTAGATCAATCTGATTTCTATGGAAGTAGACTACAAAAATAAGGATTTTTCACTACAGTATAATTATGATGGTGAAACACCAGAAACAATCCAAAGGTCCATCAATATTTGGACATTTTTTTAAAAAATAAAGCAGAGCCAGGCATGATGGCACACACCTATAATCCCTGCACTCTGGGAAGCTGAGGCAGGAAGATTGCAAGTTCAAGCCTAGTCCGGAAAACTTAAGTGAGATTCTGTCTCAAAATAATAAATAAATAAAAGGGCTGGATACACAGTTCAGTGCAAAGCCCCTGGGTTCAATCTCCAGTATCAATCTCCAGTACTGCCAAAAAAATTTTTTTAAGTTTTTTTTTTTTTTTTTTTCATTTTTCTGGCAGATAGGGCTGAATACAAATGTGGAAAGATAAACAGCGAAGACAAGATACTGTACCGTGCTTTTCTGTTTGTATTTGTTTGGCTTTCTTAGTTACCTATTTAAATTAGAAATCACAATCACATTACTTTAAATAAACCACAGCGGCATAAGCGCGTGACTGGCAAGCACGAGGTCCTGAGTTCTACTCCCAGAACCCACATACGAAAAAAGGGCCGGTGATATCGCTCAGCGGCATGGGCACCTGCTGGCACACGAGGTCCTGAGGTCGACCCCTGGTACCCCCCCAAAAAATAAATAAATAAATAAATAAATAAACCAGGAAAGCAGGCCAGGATTCAGCATTCTAAATGCCACAAATATGTTATTTCATATTTTCAGTAAACCTGTAATATTGGAACTTATAACTTTAAAGTGCAGCATATAAATAGGAAAACACATTGATCATCTTTGTTTTATACATGTAATGCTTTTAAGATAAGTAATCATTTTACCATGGTGGTCTTAAATAGACCCCTAATCAGAAAACCTAACTCTCAATTAGGACTCCTAGAAAACCTCAAGAGGTCAGTGAGGTTCAAAAGAACCAATTGTTTAGTTGCAGCAACTACAAAGTGTGTATCTTACTACTTCTATCTAGCAAATAAGCATATATTCCAGACATTCAATCTGCCATCATTCAAACACTACACATAGAGAATTCCAAACAACAGCTTGATGATGTTGCCATAAAAAGGAACCCAAAGGTTTTTATTTTCCATATTAAAGTTGGTATAGTGGTAGTACAAACTCAGTCACACCAAATGGTATGTTGTGGATGTACACACAGAACCTAGAAAGACACATCCAACTAAGCTGCTTATGACTCTGAATAACTTTGTTCTTTGCTTGTGTTTTTGTTTCCTGTAATACACATATTAACTTTAAAAAAAAATAAAGATTATTTTCAAAATGCAAAACAAACTCAAATTTTTGTACAGTGGTTGATGATATGCTGAAGTAAAAAGTAGGAATGACCTACCCCAGGAGATACGACAAATTTCAGAAACAACTGCTCAAGATATACACATCTACTGAGGTTCAGCATAATTTGTGATGTCGCATTCAAATTACACTGAGTTTTAAATTGCAAAGTCTTGTTCTTTAATTGCCTGTCCTGATCCATTCACTGTGTCTGATATCTAAGTCTATTGCTTGAATGCTAAACACAGTAGCAATGTTAGAGTACACCTTGGAGAACGAAACCATGTAGTATTAGTGAGCGAGGCAGAGTTTATATTTGGCTTTCAAGGGTTGTGAAGGCCAGAGAAATAGTTAAGTTTTCCTTTTTCTTCATGCTAATTCTTGCTTTCTGTGTGAGCTTTCCATAGCTATGACAAAATAGCTGAGAAAGTCAACTTAAAGGAGGAAAGATGTGACTGTGTTTCAGAGTTTCCAGTCTGTGTTAGGCTGGCTCCACCACTTTTAAGTCTGAGGTGAGCCAGAAACATCATAGCAGAAGGGCACTGAGGACAGGGTGCTGATTCCTGGCAGCCAGGAATCAGATAGTGAGAGACAGCACTGTGCTAGTGGGCTTCCTCCTTTTTCCACCTTTGTTCCATCTGCACCCCAGCCTATTGGATGGTGCCACCCACACTCACAGTGCCTCCCCCAACCTTAACTTGCTCTCCCACATGCCATGGGAAACACCCTCACAGACACATCCACAAACGTGCTTTACTCATCTCCTAGGGATTTCTTAATCCAATAACTTGACAATATTAACCATCACTGTTTCCCTCCATTCTCTTTTTCTCCTTTCCTTCCCAGTAATGCTACTTAAGTACTACTTAAGTAATTAAGTATTAAGATACTTAATTTGCACATTCAACTTTATTTTAGGTAACTATTTTCAGTTTCAACAGCCAGAAAGATCAGCTTTAACTTCAAATTCCGCCCTCGATTCCACTCTCCCTCAGAACCCCTGCCAAATACAAACTTATTGTTCTGAACCCTGTGAAGTAGAGCATTCATTATAAAGCCACTGTACCTAACCTCAGAAGCCACAAAGGTGTACCTACTTTCTTGGATTGTCTTCACAACATTCAGGTTATTTTGAGCATTTGAGCTGTCTCCTGCATCTTACTGTCTACATCTTACTTTTCAAAGCCTGGTTTGAGCTGCAATTCATACTGGGGGAAGCCAGGCCAAGTGTTACAAATGGGGAATGAAGAAATTAACAAGTCAGTATGGTTTTTATTTCTTGGAGGAAAAACAAAAAAAAA
Source organism: Erethizon dorsatum (assembly GCA_028451465.1). Classification (NCBI taxonomy): domain Eukaryota; kingdom Metazoa; phylum Chordata; class Mammalia; order Rodentia; family Erethizontidae; genus Erethizon; species Erethizon dorsatum. The sequence continues at coordinate 46,190,457 of CM051825.1, forward strand.
AAAAATGATTTTTTTTTTTTAAATTCTGAATTTAGTTTAGGATTGTAACAGTCAAGCAATACAGGAATATATTCAGGAGCTACCATTCCTGGTAAAACTCAGAGGAAATTCAATGCATGAGGTCCTGGGTTTGATACTCAGCAACAACAACAAAGAGAGAGGGTTTGAAGGGAAGGGAAAGGTATTTGACAGTTTTTAAGTAGTTATCCAATGATACTAGTGTGGCAGAGAAACCAAGTTTTGTTTCATACTTGATAACCAAGCAGTCTTAAATGAAGACACCTTCTGAAATCCCAACCATTTCAAGAAATTTATACTCAGGATTCACACTTCACTACCACAGCTGGAAAGATAGTACACAAACTGACTTCTATCCATAGACAGCTCACTGTCTTTTCAAAACGTGGCTAATATTTGTTCTTTACCTCACACTTTCTACTGAAAGTATGTGTACTACTGAAATTCATATAGAAATCCTAACCTATAAGGTGTCAGTATAAGAAGGTGGTGGCTTTGGAAGATGAAAGGAGAGCTGTCATAAGTGGGATTAGTGCTCTTATAAAAGGGGTCACATCACAAAGAGGTTACACCACTCCAGGACACAGCTAGAAGTGTCCTTCTATGCACCAGAAAGCAGGTCTATACCAGACATTTAATTTGTTTTTATCTTGAACTTCTCAGCCTCCAGAAATAAACTTGTTTATAAATCACACAGTCTATGCACAACATTTAGTTATAGCAGTCTCAATGGATTAAGGTACTCTCTTTATACCTTTTCTGTTTTCCACTTTAGTTTCCAGTAACATGGACAACCAAAAGCAATAAAAATATCTGAAACAGGGCCTGTGAGATGGCTCAGCGGCGTAAGCGCCTGCTTGGCAAGCACGAGGTCCTGAGTTTGACGCCTGGTACCCACATATGAAAAAAGGGCCGGTGATATCGCTCAGCGGCACAGACGCCTACTGGCATGCGAGGTCCTGAGTTCGACCCCCGGTACCCACAAAAAAACAAACAAACAAACAAATCTGAAATATCCTCCTTTTGTCCCTCAGTGCTGGTGTCCTTAAATCCAGCTGCAGCCTCTTCCAGATTCCTGACCCCTTTTCTTTGCCTCCCAGAATGAGGTGGGACAGTCTGTCATAATGCATAAATATGTTTCAACAGTGGGGAGGGCAGCAAACCTTGCTGCCTAGAAGAATTTCCCAAGACACCTGTCCAAAAGCTAAAAACAAGATAGCCCACCCTATCCTTATGGAAAGGGAGCAATCATTACAAATCAACTAAATTAATACTGACTTGGGAATGCTTTGGAGTCTAACAGAGCAGATGTCATCTCTCCACTGAAGGCCCTCCTAGTTCAAAGGAGACACCAAACCAACAGAGATCCACTGAGTCAGGGAGGGGTTCTGTCACATTTAATGAAGCCACTCTCTATATTTTTTTCCACCATGCCCCTCACGCCTTCTCTAGTGTGGGAGTTTCTACTGAAGGGCATGCACAGCAGGACACAGATGAGATTGCCTCAATAGCCTGCAAATGACCAAAGCAAAGTGCCAGGCACATAGCAGGCCTCCACATATGGCCATTCATTTATACACATCACTCTCTTTGCACTGTGAAATCATAATCACGGTGTTGGTTAGACACATACAAGGAAGTAAGATTTGTGGTAAGGGTATTGATTATCTCTGCTTAACAAATAACCCAACAAAGGTAAGTGAGTTTCCCAGAGTTACACAACCAACAAGATTCAGACTCATGATTTTTAAGCCAGAAAGAGTATTCAGAGACTATGCTTTACCTTTCGATAGGACCGCATTATTGGGACTTCCTCCCAAGCACTTCATTGTTAACATTTCTAATCACACGGAAAAGTGGAATAATTAGATAGTAAATATCCACATAATCCCTACCTCGATTCTCCAGCTGCTCATACTTCGCTGTATTATGTTTTATGACGTATCTCTCCATCCGCCTTGCATCTTATTTTTTAATGCATTTCAAAGTAAGTTGCAGACATTGGTATAGTGACTATTACACTCTTCAGCAGGCACAACAATACAGTACTTAGTATTAGTTGGCAGTTTCTTTTTTTTTTTTTTGGTGGGTACCGGGGGTCGACCTCAGGACCTCGCATGCCAGCAGGCACCTGTGCCGCTGAGCGATATCACCAGCCCTTTTTTTGTATGTGGGTTCCGGGAGTGGAACTCGGGCCCTCGCGCTTGCCAGGCAGGCACTTACGCTGCTGAGCCATCTCACCGGCCCCTGCAGTTCCTTTTTGAGGCAAGGTAAAACATAAATACAGTGAAATACTGAAATTTCAAGTGTACCCATTCAATACACTGTAACAAATACAACTACTTGTATGACCCAAACCCGTATCAAGAAATACATTATTGTTTCCAGGAACATATTACAATAATATTTTTAAGGTACTCATTGATACATAAAATATCTAAACTGATCTGATATTAATATTTTTTAGACAAAATTATCTAAAAAGAATAGCACTGACAAGAAATCTTTGGTCTCTTCCTAAATTTCTTATTGAAACTAAACATAAAATATTAAAATTTCTATATCTTAGCATTAAGCTCAGTGTCCCACTGCTGACCTGTGTGCAAGTACTCAACAAGTATGCAAGAATTCAAAGGTGTATAGAAAAGGAGTCATTTTCCACACTCACTTCTCCAAATCAAAATTCTGCTTGAAATGTTCTTAAGTTAGTTGGAGTCAAATACGCAAAATACTTCAAAAAGGACTTTTTCAAAACCACAAGCTTGGATAACTTTTGGAAAGTATCAACAACTAATGACTTTAACATACACTTTTATAAGAATGATATGTTGTAAACTCAAAGGAAACTATCAGTACAGCTGCTCTTATTTGTTTCCTGTCATCGTGCCTGCTCTGGCATGTTTGTAGCTATTCCATTTTGAAAAGGGAAAGAACTCTCCCGCGGATACACACAACCTCCAGAAAAGCTAGGATCCTTGATCTGATGCTTAAGTGATGGTGATGAAAACGACTATCTTTAACCAAAAGCTATTCTACGCTGTCAATGTCACTGTCACCTGACTGATACTTAATATCATGAGACTCCAGACTTTAGATGATACGGCAGGGTTTTTGGAAAAAAATCACCAGAACGTTTTTAAAAGATGAAAGTCAAAACATACCATGTTACAAACAAGAATGCATTACTTCTTGGCAAACTTTAGAAAATATTGTTATAATGCCTTTTAAAAAGTTTAAAATGACGTAAAGCCAACATCAACAGTAGTTATCGATGCAGAGTAAGGATTCAAGTGATTTTTATTTTTTCTTTATAGTTCTGATACTAGCTGCATTCTTTACAATGATGATTTACAATCAGAGAAAACCATTTTCAGATTTAAATAAAAGCTATGTTTCTTTCACCTGGTAAGAACGGTAATAATATATTGTTAAGAAAGGTGAAAGCTTGCTATACTCCAAAATACAGATCATTGAATAAATGCACTCATATACCATATGTAGACTTAGCATCAATCTGGAATGAAATATACCGAAGTATTTACTCTAGCAAGTGGTAGAAGAAGGTTGTTATGGGTAGTTGGTTGGCTTTTTTCTTCACATTGACTATATACCTGCTATACGGAATATATATTCTATCTGTAAGTAAGGGGAAATGACAGTTATTTTAAAAATGAGCTTATTACATATTAGAATAAATCAGGTCCCTGAGATGCATAGATATAATGCCATTTAGCTGTCTGGGTTCAATACCACTTCATGTCACAGGATGTGGGCCTGAAAATAGAGTAACAGAGACAAAACGCTGTCATTTTTCAATTCAACACAGAAGACTCCGGTTCAGAGCCAATCATGCATTCCTTGGAACATGGGGCACACATGCATACTTCCTAGAATAAGTTGATCTGGTTCACGCAGGTAATGTAAGGATTTGTCCCTGTGCCTCAAGTCACCTGATTCTGTATGCAGAACATAAAGGGGTACCATGCCGTCTTCGAGGTGTCCTCCAGCACCAACAACGTACAATGGACATGCAGAATTGTTAAAACATCTTTCTATGTATGCACATCTGCCATCCCTCTTAAGTCCCTCCTGAAGAAGAAAATGGACTGGAGATGATTAGAGTACAGTGGACAAGTTCACAATCATTGGATCACAGAGCTTTGGATAAGAACTCATTATTGCCCCTTATTGTTCAACTCAGTGACTGGCTAGGGAACAAAGTCTCAGTTTTCTGACCTACAAAACGAAGTTGATAAAAACAATGTCTACCTTTCAGAGCCACTAAGAATTATTAAATATGAGAGAAAAATGCATGGAAAGAACTAAATGCAATGCCTGGTTTATGCTTATAATTACACTGGCTTATACTTGTATCATAAATAACAGGTAAATGGCAGATAATGATGACAATGAATATACTGTCCACTAGGCAAATAATTTTTATAATTAGTAACAAATCCACCATTACCGACTTTTGAACATGTTAAGAATATATGATACTTACCTCGTATTTTTTCCAATCATTTAGAAATCATGAATAAAATGTGCTCATGGCTGAGGCATTCTCATCACATTAAAGAGGCTGAGATGCCTTCAAGATCAGCCCAAATTCCATAGACATTTAACACTTCGGTGCCACCTCCCAGATGGACTGATGCTTCTGTAAACCAAGTATGTACCTCTGGATCACAGATGGAATTTATTCTCCTGCCACAAACACACATCATGCTAGTCAGTTAAGTTCCAAGGCCTGTGTGGTTCCCTTCCTTTTTGCCAGTACCCTATCGATACTCATGGTTATGACCTAGTACCAGTGCCCTTGACCCATCCTGTCACATTTGCTGTTAGAGAACACACCACTCAACTCCATTTGAAGCTGCTCAACTTTGGGCCTCATTAGTAGGGTAAGGCTTGCACTAGCAAGGCATATCCCTACCCTAACACTGACACTGGGAGTATTTCAGCCCTGTGGCAGCCTGCAAGATAGGGAAACAAACTAGATGGGAAGGCTTGCTGATTATCTCTCCTTTTGTGACAGTTCTGTTATTGCTGTGATGGATACTATGGTGACCAGAGTTGTTACACATCTTAAAGACACCATATATTCTGCAATGATAACACATTAAGAAGTGTTCCAAGGTCGCTGCACAATTCTTCTCATTTAACTTCACATCAGTGCTCTGGAGTAGTGCTCTACAGTTCCTAGAGGTCAGCCCACTGAAACAAAGAGAAATAAGTCATTGCCCAAAACCACACAGCTGTACATTCCAGAGCACAGGATCCAGCCAGGATTGAAAGTCCACCCATATCATCGGAGTACAACTGCTCACTACCCTCTGATTCAAGTTTGAGGAAGTCTTGGCTGGGTGCCATGAAGTGATGGTGGTCAGGGACAAGGCAGGGCATCTGGTTTCAAACTCAATCAGAATTCCTGAAGACAGCTTCTGGGTAACTGGCTGCTGGTTAAAATGGGGAAAACCTACGACCCAATACTAATAGTAACCAAAACAAAACCTCTTGTTTTAAGTAATATAAAATGCTATGCTCATCAAGTAGCTCACAATTACAAGGAATGGTCGAAATACACAGTGAATAAAATCTTTTAAATTTATACAGTAAAAAACACAGTGCCATTACTCTCCCTTTAAATACTCCGCATCACTTCTTGCCACGTTCTGAAGCTGTTCTGGAAGCCCACTTTTGTTGGTGTCTTTACAAGGTATGATCAAAAATACACCAAATGCCGCTACCAAGTGCCATCCAAAGAAAAGATAGGCTCGTGAAAACATTACCATATATCCTCCTGTACCTTAATCACCAGATATTGGCACTGTATAATTCTGGCACTTCACCAAGGTCAAAATGACCATGAAAGGTAAACATTCTGAATTGATTCAGGACACAGAACCAGCCATGGTAGCGCAACTAAATATATTCATGAAAGAGAACTTCCAGAACTGCTTCAGAAAGCAGCAAGAATGATGGGATGTTTTTGAAGCAAGGGGGAGTATTCTGAGGGGGATTAACGGCAATGTGTCTTTTTATTATAATACATTTTTAAATTTGCAAAGATATTTTTATCGTACCTCATATTGATAGTTTCAAGAGTAATACCTGTTACTGTCCACATAATGAAATGTTTGTGTGATTTAATATACCTTATCATTTTATAATGAAACAAAGCCAACTCCATTAGTGTATTTGCCCAGTACTTTTATTATCCATTACAAAAAGTCAGCTATCCAAAATGGTGGGGTACAAAAGTCAGAGAGCAATTCTGTCAAGTCAAAAGCATTTCCAGCTGGCCCTAACTTCTCTGCAGCACTCTTCTGCAGCACGAGAGTCTGCCATTATACTTCATGGACCTAACATTTTGGTTCAACTCTTGATACTTAGTTGTCCAAAACTGAAAAAGTTACTTAGTCTCTCTAAACTTCAGGTTTTTTCCTTTATCTGTAAAATGCAGAGGATAACAGTAAACAACTCACAGGTTACTGGAAGAATAAAGGATGTGATCCATGTAGAGACTTTCCACAATGTCCAGCAACAAAGCGAATAATTACCAAACACGAACTGCTGTGGGTTTTATGCTTTAAATCCACTGATTTGGCCCCAAACATTTCCTGAACTAATCATCAGCTTCATCATCTTGCTCTAACAAATACCATTGTTCTATCAGCCCCTGAACAAGACAAGTAACTATAGTAGGTGTTTATGCCTATTATTTCTATTCCTTTCAATAATCACATAACTTAAAATTTACTATTTGCAGTGTATAGTTGAAAGCATTGGAGTTAAAAGACAATAGGGGACTTGTTGAGGAAGTAGCCTCTAGCCTATGCCGTCTATAGGTAACTCTCAATCCCAAATAAGAGGGTGATGTGAATGTTGTCTTGCTACCCAGAGTACCAGCTCATGAGTGAGGGCCTACAGTCCCCAATCTCACCATGTGAGCCAGGCTGTGCCAGCAGAGATTAACTTTAGTATCCAGCCTGCCAGAACTGCAATCTTGTCCACCATGGGTCTTCTATTCCAGCTACTACAGCACAGGACTTGTCCTGTGTCCTCATGTTTGGAAGACCTAGGGTGGCCTTGCTTCAAGGTAGAGCCCACTTATGACTTTCAATTAAATATTTGTTTTAGTACAGTATCAAATGTATAAAAATTTCAAGGGGGCTTTTGATGAAGGTTCAAACAATTCAACTTGAACACATTACACTCTTTTTAGCAATCAGTATCATTGACAAATTTAATTTTTCTCAAACATTTTAAACTGCATTTATAAGTTTGGTACATGTATTTTATTTTAAGCACTTCAACTGTCTGACCCGACAAGCAAACTTTCTCAAGTACTAAATTGCACCAATAATTCCTTAACAAATTAAAAGACTCAATGACCTTTAAAAGCACTGCGATACTATTTATAATCTTTGTCAAAGACTTTATCTTTCAACATAAAAATTACAAAAGTAATATCATTTACTCAACAAAACACAAAAAGCAGAATTAATGTCTACTCTGTTCCTTAATATACCAAGTTCTCTTAAACAGTACTACACATTAACTAAAAATTTATGTAGACAATTCAGTTTTCATGAGGATTTTCACATGGGTTTCAGGAAATTCATCCTCTGCTTACTAAATTCTAGATTTTCCTGGGGGGTCAAAAGAAACATAACCACTAAAGAAATGCTTCTGAATCCTACATAAGAGCCAAGGACACAACTCCATGGAGATGAGGTCCTATTCTCAGCCAGGTAGGAGGTGTTTTTTTTGTTTGTTTTTTGTTTTTTGTTTTGCACAATTCTGGTAGGTCAGAACTATTTTTAACAGTTGCCCAGACAAGTAGGGACCCCCACACACAGTGATCGCCAAGATTGTACCTCTGGATTCACTCAAATCCTACCACCATGTATATCTGCTGAATTCTACCTGATTTTAGCAGACAAAAGTGAAACACCCTCTATTTTATTTTTCTTTTATGTATTTTATTTTATTTTGTATTTATTTTGATTCCTCGGTCATCCTCCTCAAGGCTACAACTATCACTTTTACTAAGTGTATGCATGTTGCTTTGATTTTGTTTTTTTCTTTTTCATTTTTAGGAATTTCAGTTACTTTCTTCTTGCTTAAGAAACTTAATGCCATCTTATATGCTCTATTGTACTTTTTATATTTCTACAATTTTGTTTTTTGACTTAGATTAAATTTTTACAACCTGGGCCAGTGATATAGCTCAGCGGCATAAGTGCTTGCCTGGCAAGCACAAGGTCCTGAGTTCGGTTCCCGCTACCCACAAACAAAACAAAACAAATTTTACAACCTAACTGTACCTTAATAAACTTGGTGTTAGCCTCTATTACAAATCTCTTAACTGCTTGACTAAATCCAGAATTATCTTCATTTCCGTCTTATTTAGCAAGTATTACAGTTGAGTAGCAGTATTACAGTTGGGTTTAGCAGTTAAAGGATCAAAATTTCAAGTAATAATTTGAAAACTTTAAGTAAGAGAAAAGTTTTATATTATTTTTTTCCCTTCATGAAATCCCAGGACTGTGTTAAAGTTTCACAATCATCAAAGCCCCTCAACACCTGGCTTCTACTTCAGGGACCCAACTGTTTGCCACTGGCAAGGAGTAAATCGCAAGGCCACAGAAAGCTACAAGGAAGTCTGGAAAATACAATCTCCATTCTTGGCAAAACTGAGAAGTCCCCTTGGGAGGACAACAGGTGTTGAGGGGGGAGCAGCAGAAGTGTCAAGAAGGTGTAGGTGGACTGCTTGCTGGAGCTCACATACACGTGCGGACTGCTTGCTGGAGCTCACACACACGTGCACTGATGGGGTTGGGGAGGACTTCATATGTCAATGATTTATCTGACAACACTCCACGACTCAACTGAAGGTGTTGGCGAGTGCGGAAGTTGTGGGCAGAAGAGAGAGCATAGCTGGGAAAATAGTCACAGTGGGTGGTTACAATAAACTGATTGAGGAAATATGTATATAGAAAAGATAGAAGCCAGGTTTTTTGCTGTTGAAGAAATCAATTCCAAACACGGAAAGGTGAAAGTCTAGAAAAATCCTTGAGGTTCAGAAATGGAACTGAAGCTAACAATATGAACACAATGACTTAGAAACATATCTAGATAATGAAATGGTTATAGATGTTTGCAAGTATATGTAAATATGTACAATAATCTGTCCTGCATATCTGCGGTTTCATATCCATGGATTCACCAAAACATGGACCCAAAATATTTATTTAAAAACTGTGTCAGTACTTGGGTCTAACCAAGTCTGAACATGGACAGACTTATTTTTCTTGTCATTATTTCTTGAACAACACAGTATAATGACTATTTCATAGCATTTACACTATAGAAGGTATTACAGGTAATCTAGAGGTAATGTAAAGTATATAAGATGTATGTATGTTATATGCAAATACTATGCTATTTTCTATAAGGAGATGGAGCATCCATGGATTTTAGTATCCACAGGGGTCCCAAGTCATCAACTCATCATGGATTCTGTATATGGAGTACAAAGTATATGTGCGTATTCTTAAATATGTGTGTAGAGAAATTCCAACTTATAATAGTTCAGTATAAAATATTTCAACTTGTTGAGGAACATCTGTATAAACACACAGCCTGCCTTCTGAGTTAGCATAAAACCAGTAGCACCTCAACAACAATGGCACAACTCAACACCTAGATCTTGGTTTTAAAATACTGTCTGTCTCCAGATCTTCATAGAGAAATGGATGACAGCAGGGCTGGGACAAGAAAAGTGTAAGTTGGAACTGTGAATCTTGTACATTGTGCCAGAAAGTGAAGATGTCTTCACAAAATGATGAAGCCATGTCAAAAAGATTTAAGAATGAAATACAACCCACTAAGAGAAGCAAGAAGCCACAGGTCCTTGCTTGTATAAATAACTAAGTAGAAGAAAAATTCTTCCTTATGACAGAACACCAACTAATATATGTAAAACAAATGATGGAAATGAGGACCACCAACTGATGACCATCATAGAAGTAAAAGATTTAGGCAGGAGTCAATCATAAAGGCTGGAGGATGAGGATTAAAGAGGAACATGATAACTGGCATGATTTCAGAATACTGCTCTACAAAATTCTCATCAATTATAAAGAGAAAATGTCAAGTCTAAATTGGAAAAATCTGGCATAAAGTGGTAGGACAGGTCATACGCCTCCTGTGGTGACCATGTATAAACAGTTCACCATTCCTTCTACGACATTCTTACCAAGAATGTGAGTCTAGAATCTGATCATGAGAAGTCAGTGGATGGGACCAAGTTGAGGGACATTCTACAAAAGCAAAAGACCTGGACTCTTTTTCAAATGTCAATGACTGGAAAGACAGGAAAATCCAGAGTAAAGGAGATGGAATGATCATGACCACTAAATGCAACACATATTCCTGACCTGGATCCTGCTTCGAAAAAGAAAAAGAAACATTGCTAGGACAGCTGATGAAATTCAAATAGGTTTTGTAGACTGGAGGGTAGTTGACATGGACAGCTAAGTGGTGATGATGCATCGAAGTGTTATTGCTTTGGGGGAATACACACCACAGTGTTTAGGAGTGATGAGGCAACGTGTGTGAAGCTTACTTCAAATGCTGACAGTTGGAAATTCGGGGTGAAAAGTGGTATGAAAATTGTTTGTATTGTACTTGGAACTTTTCCCTAAGTATGAAATTATTTCAAAATAAAGTACTATATTAAGTTTCAAAAAGAAATCAGGGCTGTATTGTATTGAAAAAGAGAAGGTTTGATGGTAATATATACAGCCAGTGGTCTCTGTGGCTCAGGCCACAAACCATTCAACTATATCTGCATGTCTTCTTGGCTTTGTTCAACTCCACAGTCACAATCCTTTCCACGGTCTCTGCTTCACTACTGTCAAGAACACCATTATTTCCTTCTCTCTGTTCCATTAGTGAATGAGAGCCCAACCTGCCTGTGTACAAACCAGTCAGAGTTACCAAGCGGGGCTAGATAACAAGATGTTTTATACTTCTTGTACCTGCACTCGAGCTTCTCAACACAATTCTACCCTGAAGCAGAAACTGAGCAGGAATATGAAAACAGAAGTAACACACTGAAGGAAACTGGAAAACAAATGTAATGCCCTGGTGATGTGGGGATCGTGAGAGAGCATAAACCAAGAAGAAAACAGAAATGATAGTAAGTTTCAGAGACAGGGCCCTGCACCACCTTTCTACCTTTCACAAACATCATCCACCACTAGCATGAACACTTACTTGACTGCTATTTACCCAAAAAGTTTGGTCAATGATACTCCCAAGTGGAATTCTATAGGTGGCTCTCATAGGTATAACTCAGGTTTGCAGACCTCTCCTTCACTGGAAGAGTAATAAAGGATAGAAAAATTCTCCTTCCCTATGTCAAATCCACACAATTCTACCCTCAATAACCTAACTGTCAGGTTGGACATTTTAAGAACTATTCATGTCACAAATCTTTAATACAGTTGTGAGCATCAATGATGAATGGAGATTGTAACTGATGATCCTAATGAAGACAATATTTAGGAGTTAATACTTTTTGCCCCCTTTCACATTTAAATCAGTATTTCACAAAAGCTTATTAAATCCTTACCACACCCCAGTCACCAAGATAAATCAAACAGCAAGTGCTTCATAAGTCCAAGGAGACAGACCCATAAACTAACAAATTTCAGAAAAAGTATATATGATATTAAATGGTTCACCATTTCTGAGTTTATCAAATGAAGTCAGTTCTTGCATTTTCAACTTATTTTACTCTCTTTTAAAGTTAGGGATCAAATCATCCTGAGAACATACTAGCTATGGATGTTATGTGAATATAGACATATAAATATAGAGTCAGGTGTGATAATAACTTCCACTGGAGATTTCCATAGTTCATAACAACAATATCGGAAACACCTTTGTGTGCCTGACTGATTAAGAAACCTAGAACTAATTAATCAAAATTCTGAGAGTCAGATTCAGAGTTTTTTTTAAGAGTTCTATAATGGATTTTGATACACAGCTAAGTTTGGGAAACTTTGACTGAAATAACTACTATTAATTCTACCAAAAGTGACCTTAGCTCAACACAACACTAGTTTGCAAAATAAAAATCAGTTTCTTTGCTGTGAAATTCATAAGAATGCTGATTAATTTATTTGAATATAATTAAACTGCTTCCCTCTATCCTGGGCTGTGGACAGTGAGGAACTGAAATGTTTGCTTTGGCATCCATAATTAATGCTCTCCCTTTCCAAAGCCAGTCCCTTTGACCTCTGTTTATCCCAGCTTGTCTTCTATATGAGTTTATAGTTACTTGTTATTATGTGCAATTACATCACGCTGAGTGTGAGGACACCCCACAAGCTGTTAGCTATATTAACTTAATAATAGATTTCAGGGTGTGATTTCCAATTAATTTCATTTTCCATATGCACATGCAGCTCCATGGGATGCCAAAATTATAGAGTAGCCATATGGTGCCTCATAAGTAACAATTAAAACTAATTTTCTATTCTCTGACACTAAAAGAAAAGAAAAAAAAAAGGCATACAGTTTAAATGCCACAGAGAAAATTGAAACTTCAACAGCATCTGTAGCTCTCTAGAAAGATGTCCCACTTTCCACACTTATGGAATGGACAGTCAGGTTCCTGAACTGATACAGGTTGGGTAAGGAACGTGGTGCCACCAGGCTTTTAACACATTTATTTCCTCTCTGTTCTTAACCCTGGTGGAATGTTTTGGAAAAGCTAAGAAAAAGTGATGGACTTTTTATCTTGTTTCAGTCAGTTGAGTTGAAAGGAACAGTTTTGTTTCCTTTAGAAACCAATGATTTCTTGTAAGAGAAGTTTCCTACTGCTCCATTTCCAAAAGGCAATGTCTAGATCACTGAGACAGACCAAGGAGGAGAACAGGCAGGCCCACTACGAGCAGGTGGTGCTGGTCAAGCAGTATCAGTAGCTGTTCTGGGCTGAGGAAACAGGCACTCCCCCTAGACACTCAGGCTGGCATGTAACTGGATGGATGAAACCGCTATACTTATCAGAGAGTATAATTTTGTCAATTCTCAAGGGTCCAATTTTGTCAGACTTATCAGCTGAGAGGCTGAAAAACAAAACATCTCGACACTCAATTCAAGTAAGCATTGTAACAGAAAATTAAAAATACCTAATTTTTCTAGTCTTTCACAATTTTTTTTTTTTTTTTGTGGGTACCGGGGGGTCGACCTCAGGACCTCGCGCGCCAGCAGGCGCCCGTGCCGCTGAGCGATATCACCGGCCCCTTTTTCGTATGTGGGTTCCGGGAGTCGAACTCGGGCCCTTGCGCTTGCCGGGCAGGCGCTTAAGCCGCTGAGCCATCTCACCGGCCCGTCTTTCACAATTTTTAACTCAAAACTTACCAAGCGTTTAATGTGGGATCAAATAATATCACAGTGTAGATTTATCCTAAAGAATACTTTTAATAGCTTTGCTGAAAACATGCCTAATCTCATTATTGTGTCTTCTAGGATGACTTGCACCTACAGTTAATTTTGTGAGCGGGATGCCAGAGGGAACTATGACAGGCAGAACAAGAGGGCCGAGATCTCTGCAGATTGTGGTATGCAAGAATGAGAAGCCACCTGTATGTCTTTTGTTAGGAAAACAGAAAACTTACCAGAGGCAAACTTCATGAAATCAACATCAGACACTTCATTAATAAAATAATGGCACATAGGATTTTTAGGGCAGTGAAACTATTCTGCATGACACTATCATAGTAGACACATAACAATGTACAACACCAAGACTGAACACTAATGTAAACTGTGGACACTGGGTAATACTGATCTGACAAACAGGTTCATCAGTTATCACAAATGTTCTACTTTGGTGGGAATACTGATAATCAGGAAGGTTATGCATGTATCTCCATAACGGATATATGGAAAGTCTTTATGCCTTCCTCTCAGTTTTGCTATGAACCTAAAACTATTCTGACAAAAAAAAAAAAAAAAAAACCTTTTAAAAATAATATACATTTTCTTCTTTTTTGAGGTATGTATATACAGTGGTACCTTAGTCAACAAATGCTTTTGTTTGTGAACAATTTGGTTTGCAAAAATAACTATTTGGCAAAATTTGTTTGCAAACTCTACATCGGGTGACAAATACAATTGTGACCATCTTTCCCACACAAACACAATTGTGGCCATCTTTTCCAAAGTTGTGGAACGAATTAAGTTTGTGATTGGACAAGAACCAAATCAAATTCAATGGTGAGGTTCAATGTTGACATTATGGGAAAATTTCATTTGGTTCTTGTCCAATTTGGTTTGCAACCAGAATTGTTGAAAGAATTAAGTTCATGAACCGAGGCACCACTATATTTATTTTTCAGATCATTTTATTCATTGAATTGTGTGCCTGCTCCAAAAATTCATTCAGTGAAGTCCTAAACCCCAGTAACTCAGAATGTAACCCTATTCTTAGATTGGTTCCTTAGTTTAAAAGAGGTCATTAGGGTGGGCCTTAATCCAATATGATGACAGCCTTACAAAAAGGGGAAATTTGGACACAGACACTCACACAGGGAGGACACCATGTGAAGATGAAGGCAGAGATCGACTTGGTGCTTTTACAAGGTAAGACAGGCTACAGATTGCCCAAAAACCACCAGAAGCAAGGAAAGGGCATGAATTGTTTGTTTCTCACAGCCTTCAGAAGGCTCAACCCTAGCACCACTTTGATCTAGGATTTCTATCCTCCAGAACCATGATACAATGTGTGTCTATTGTTTAAGTCACCAGTTTCCAGTGCTTCCTTAGGAGAGCCCAATGAAACAACAGTCCATGTCAACTCGGTTCAAGCTCTGACCCACACCATCCATTGGTTCTTTGTCCTGGGCAAGACACCTTCCTAAACAGGATTTCCTCTCCCAAAGAACCAGGCCAATAGCAGTACCCTCCTCGGCAACATGGTGAGAGTTAAATTAGACAATGCACACTCAGCCTTACGCCTACATGGCTCTCCCATCACGCCCCCTGTCCCAAGGGCACACTCAACCCTCAAGCTTTGATAACCTCAGGGGATTTTCCACCACTCCATGGAGCAACTCACCTTACAGGGATCATCCCGCAGGGCCTCCAGGCTACACCCTTGGAACAGCAAACTCTCTTTTTCCTTCAAGTTACAAAACTGCCATACATAAGAGTTTCTGCCCAATTCTGAAGTGTCCTGGCTGTCTCTTCCTGCCCCATTTTATTTCTTACTCCCTCACTCACACTCACAAAGTGAATATAAAAACAACACAACAAACACAAACTCAGCAAGGTAATATTAACATGATAATACACTTTGCTAGTCTGAAAGATTTGGCTTCTGACCCAGACTGATACTTAAAAAACCACTTTAAAAAATCTTTGGTAACCAAGAGTTAATGAACACAAGTGCTTTACTCTCACACTGTTGTAACCTGAAGTACAGTCTAGTATCTTTTGCTTTCTTGCATTAATTTTCAATTAAATGTTGCCAACATTAAGACAACATTGTATGTGGCATTTCACACAAAGCAAATATTAAGTCTTCAACAACTGCAAAAAAAAAAAATCTGCATGTGGCAAAAGAATAACACAAACTTAGCAGCTGCAGCATCTTACTTGTTTTGCTAAATAACCATACAAACAAAAACAAGCTAGGGGATTAAGTGTATTGAACATATTCCAGCAAAAACATGCATCTGGAAAAACAAATATTTGGTTGAACACATCCCTCCTCAACATTCAGTCGTCATTCAGTCACTCATGCCCTCTTGGTTTCTACTTTCTTCCTCTATTCATATTTCCTCCATGCAAATTCTTGGAGAGTTTAACTCAACTTAGTTAATTCAATTCAGTTCATGACTGGACGAGAACCAAATCAAATTAGGTTCAATGTTGACCTTATGAGGAAATTTGATTCAATTCTCCCCCAATTTGGTTTGCAACCAGCATCATGGAAGGAATTAAGTTCATGAACCAAGGTACCACTATATATATTTATTTTTCAGATCATTTTATTCACTGAATTGTGTGCCTCCTCCAAAAATTCACTCAATGAAGTGCTAAACCCCAGTAACTCAGACTTCAAACTGTGCATTTAAGTTTCTGCACTGTCCTTAGGAGTTTAAAATGCAGACAAATTCATACATGACATACACTCATGGGAAGAGCTCTTATGAATAAGTGCTTGGTACTTTACTATCACTGGCTTTAAAAGTCCAATATGTCATTTCAAAGGTTGCTCCTCTGTCTTTCACCCATGAGCCCTTCAGATCACAAAGTGAGACCTAAAGGTTTGGCCAGATCATTTGGTTTCCATCCAGTGTTTGGCCCCTCTTCCTATCCCTTCACCCCCACTCTCTTTTACATTTTTGCTGGGGGGGAATGTAACAGGTCAACTTCAGGATAAAGAGCCAAGCAAACATTTAACAGCACCATGTGACCTCCTCCTCACCCAGCTAAAATTCCACTGTAAACACTTCCTTGCAAATACAATCTTCAATAGTGGTAGTGGTCCTTCAGTTTTGGCCTTTAAATGCACCCTAAATGCCCAAGTACCACAATTTAGATCCTTTCTGGCAAAATATTCTTCCAATTTTATGTAATAAAGAAGCAATAGGAGCTGGGCATAGGGGCACACACCTGTAATCCCAGCATTCTGGGAGGCTGAGGCAGGAGGATCATAAGTTCAAGCCTAGACTGGGCAACTTACTAAGACACTATCTCAAAATAAAACATCAAGAAAGGGCTGGTGATGAGCTCAATGGAAGGCTCTGGGTTCAATTCCCAGTACCACAGACACACACACAAAGAAGCAGTGTGACAGCTAACAGTCAAGAGCATGACACGCTGCATAAAATGCTCAACATCAACTTCCTTGTCTGTAAGAAAGAAGCAGTATCTGTCACCTCCTAAGGCTCATGAGGAGTTAAAATGAGGTGATTAATTCTATAAATTGCCCAAATATAACATCTGGCTTATAGTAAGTGCTCAGAAGATATGCTTCCTCCCATTACTGCTACAGTATTAACATTTCCTTCTTTATTTTAGTACTAGGGACTGAATTCAGGGAGTGTTGAGCTACATCCCCAACTCTTTCTATTATATTTTGAGACAGGAGCTCACACTAAGTTCCCAGGCTAGTCTTGAACTTGTAATCTTCATGCTTCGCCTCCCAATAGCTGGGATTACAGATGTACAGCACTGTCTTAGTTAATTTTCTCATTGCTGAGACAAAATACCAGACACCCAAAGTTAAAGGAGGAAGTTTATTTGGCCTACAGTTCTAGAGGTTTCAGTCCATAGTTGGCTGGCTCCAAGGCAGGGTGGCACATGACAGAGGGGCATCACAGAGGAAAAACAGTTCATTGCAAGCAAAAGACAGCAAAAGCAAGCAATGGACAACCACAGCTCTTTCTTTCCCTTGTATCTTATCCAAGCTACTTAGGGTAGGTGGCACTGACATTAATCCTAGTGCCCTTGACCCTAGCATTGCACCATGAATCAATCACAGCGTCACACACTCTAGACCCAGCCACCTCTGAAAAAGCCCCACCTATGACCACATGAGGTTTGGGGGGACATCTAGACCCAAGCCATAACAACCATCATACCTGACAATACGTATTTTCCTTATTAAAGCTAAAAAGTCATGCAAAGATAACTGCTTATTTAAATATTTCAATATTGTGATTTCTAGAATGTATAATTATACAACTTTTACTTTATTAAGTTAATAAAGTGATTCTGTGTTTAAATTATAACACATATGACTTTTATTTTTAATTTATAGCTTATATATTACCACTTGTAATATATAATATATAGAATGAATTCATTAAAGGTGTTTTCCAAAAGTTGCACAATACTACAAAAAAATTACTGAAAATGCTTGCATTTTCCCAGCTGAAATTAGAAGTCACTGTCTTGAAGAGAGTTTTCGGAACTCTCAAAATACTATGAACAGGCAAGTGCAGTGGGGGGAAGTAGGGAGAGCCAAGCCACTTGTTAGGCCCTCGAGCAAGGGCCCTGCCCATAAAATGCTCCACTGTTGTTCTCCCTGAGTTTCAAATCCTCCCCTCTTCAGAATAATGTATGTCAATGGGGAACAGCGTAACAATACTGGGGAATGTAAGAACAGTGGGGAAATGGGGTCAGCTAGGATGTTTGTGTAAATATGGTACAGCCATACACTGGAATGCTTTGAAATGTATGAGAAGAATGAAGACATTCTCTACATACTAATCTCTAAGCCATTGTTTAGTGAAAAACAGCAAGGTACAGAAGAGAATGTACAACGTGCTACCCGTGAAGCTGACCAGACCTCATCCAAGTTATTAACTGGCCTGCATCTGGACAATGATCAGTGACCAGAAAAAAAGAAAAGCACGAGCTGTTCCTGACACTCTCTTTGGCCAACTAAATAGTTCTCTTTGGCCAACTAAATAGTAACTATTAAGGAATGAACAAGGGGAATAAACAGAGAAAACATCAAGATCATTATAAATTTTCCTTCTAGAAAAATCAAGTATATTTGCAATAGCAATTTAATTTCATCCATCCAATACAATCTCTTTTCGTAAATAGTGCAGGCTACTGGCACCAGAAGAAAACAGTCTCACTTTTTTGGACAGCTTTCCCCTTGTACTATTACCTCCAAAATTGGGTCCCAGTGTATATAACCGGTGGACGTGACTGACAGGGCTTGGTAGCTATATTTTTTTTACTCGCTCCTACTTTTAGTTCATATTTATTCTTGATTTGGATTTTCAGCAACCTACAACACAATCTACCCATACCGGGAAGAAACATGTTGACATGGCATGCTATATTAGGTAAATAAATGCCACGGTATTCACTATACTGGACAATAGATGCCAAATTAAATCTCTCTTACGGACAATGTATCTTTGCCTCGGTCATCTGTGTTTTATGTAATCTACACAGAACAATTAAAGCTTGAAATCTTACTGCTTAACTAGAAAGGTTTAGGCTGGGTGTGGTGATGCACACATGTAATCCCAGCACTCGGGAGGCTGAGGCAGGAGGATAGCTGTAAGTTCGAGGCCAGTCTGTGCTACAAAGTAAGTTCAAGCCAGCCTGAACTGCATAGTGAAACCCTGTCTCAAAAGATAAAATTTTTAAAAATTAAAAAATTAGAAAGATTTGGTAATTTTTTCCTTAAATAATTAACATAAGCATATCCTGCTATTTGCAATCTTAGAGGACATTCCTTTCTTCAGTGAAAATAAAATGTACATCGTATTCTAACACTACTTCTGTTCTCACTGTTTGTGCATTTGTTTTTCTGTTGTTAAAATATACTAACATACATAATGAAACATATATTAGGTTTTCAAACTATAGCATTTAAAATCGAAGTAATAAGTACCTCTCTGGTACCTAATGGAGTCAGTAAACCTTATGTTACACAGAATTTTGGCATGAATACATTTATGAAACATGCGCTATGTGTTATGTGCCAGTGACTGGGTTAGGTGCCCAGGATATAGAAGAAAATAAACAGGATGCTTGATTTCACTCGGCTTATGTCTGAAGGGGAAAAGTTATCCACAAATAATTTCATAAACTATTTGATGTAGCCATATATTCTGTATATCATTTTTGGTTTATGAAGTTAATGGTAATAAAACTCTGCTGAGTACAGTATAATTTTCTTTTTTAGAGATGTACCGCAGTATTATAGGATGCCTTGGGCATATCTGTGTGAAAACCAGTTACTTTATGACTTCAATCTTACTCCAACTATGTAACCCAATATTACCTATTAAAATATAAGTGCTTTAAAAACTAAAAGTAATACATTGTACTGGTCACTGACTCAAGTCCATAGCATGTAACCATGCAAACAGATTTCCTTCATAATCCACAGCATGAAAAACGTGACTGCCCCTGAGAAGCCTTCCTGACTCCCTAAGTAAAGTTCCTCACCCATCTTATTCCCACAATAATTTATCGAAATTTCCGGTACTGTGTTTATCACACTGTATTACAATTATCTGTTCCCCTCTATAACCTGCGAGCTCCTCATGGGCAGGTCCATGGCTCCTTCATGATGAATCTCCAGCACCCTCTGCAGCACCTGGCACAGTGCAGCCATTCCACCTTGGTGTGCCAAATGCATTTGTGACAGAGGGCAAACTGAATGTGAGAAGGCAGGTGTCACTCAAAATACTCTCAGTTCCCTGAGATGTATTCACTGCTTAAAGTGGAAATGTTCTAAAATTTGAGTTCATCTCAACTGTCCATCATATCTGAAAAATCATTCCTTCTACTTCTTAGCTTTGATTTACTGAGGTACATTGTATTCAGGGACTGCAGTAACAGCTTGAATCAATCAGACAGAGGACATAGCATGGTGGTAGGAATCACACACCTGTCCACTTAAGACCGAATTTTACATTCAAGGACAAGCATCTGCAGTAAGATACTGAGGTATCAGGCAGCTGATGAGCCCTTTTTATAAATCTTTTGGTTCTCTGAACACAGTGAATATTACAGTGTGTCTTTGACCTTACAAAGTTATTCTTCTTCTCAGGTGGTAAAAGGAAGGTAAAAATCTTACAGGAGAAAGATGGTTAAATAAGTTTTAACTCATCAAATGATAGAACTTAATACAGTCATAATTACATCTGGGAGAATACTTAACAACATGCCAAAATTGTAATACGTTAATGTAAAAAAAAAAAACTCGACTATAATGTGTGATCTCAATTTTGAGAAGTAACTATATGAAAATAGTTATATATACAAATACATTTGCACATAGAAAAAATAAAAGAGATGAGCTAAATTATTATCTCCGGGACAAACGTAAATTTTACTTTCTTATTTATAAACTCCTCTAGTTTCTACATTTTTTTACTATCATCATGAATTATTTATAGAAATCCTGACCATACTGTGTGCGTTTTTATTTTGGTAAGGAAAAAGTGTATCTTCTTAACATATTTTATGGTATTTTCTGCAAAACAGCAATTCTTCTTTCTTTTACTAATATACTTTTCTTATTTTTTATAATTATATCACATTCATTAATAACACATATATCAGAAGTAAAAATGAGCCATTATGTTTCTCTCCACAGTGAATAAAATGAACTTTAAAGAAATTTAAGATATAATTATCTAGTAAAGATTAATAATTACCTTTATAATTATGGATTTCTTCCATTGTATGTTTTTGTTTCATGATGCAATATGTTAACCTCCTCTGGAAGCAAAGGAAACATCAATGGAATTTTACAAAATATTTCTAAATATAAAATAACACTGCATTAACACTGCATTTTAATATAGCAGGGCCATATCAGCAGGTTGTTTTTTTTGGGGGGGTGTGGACCGGGAATAGCAGTTCAGTGAGGAAAGAAAACAGTAAGATGGAAACATTTTGGCAACATTTATATTCAAGTCATTCTTTATTCCCATGTCCACAGAAGAAAATTTTAGTCGCTTTTTAATTTACTCTATTTGGAAAGAGGGTACTTAAAATCCTTGGAGAAATGGAGCCCAAGACAAAGGACATACCTTGCATTTTTAGATCATCAGCTTTTCCCTTTCATCTTTCCTGCACCTGAAAAACCTAAAATTGACTTTTCCCAGTGGAACCAAAGTAAAAGACAACGATGTTTTATTAAAAGATTCTTCATTCCCCAGCATAAACTATTTCTATACAAATAAAACCTCTCTTTTTGTTTTTGTAAAATGTTTTCAAAACTATTAGTCTAGAAATTGACTCAGTTGTATAAAACTCTGAAAAGATAGAGACAGAAAAGATGATAACGGTACACATATGGGCTGCCTGAGCACAGGATGAAAAGGTGTGTTGGCTGGCACTCTCAAAAACAGCTGCACAAATTAAACCTCGTCAAAATGTAAAGCAAGGGTACCCCCGACCTGCCTTCAGTGACTCTGTTGTGAAAGAGACCACAACAGCAAGAGAACTCTGGTACTGTGTCACGGAACTTGTTAAGATTTAAGAAAAAAAAAAAAAAAAAAAAAATTGCTGAGCTTAAACGTGCTTAAGAAAAGGATATCCATGGTACACAAAAGCCCACAGAACAAGTAGAATCCAAAATGATCCCACGAATGAAGCAGAGCAGGGGGCTTGGTTTTTCTGCCAGCTGGAGGGGCACAGCTGGCTACAACTCTGAAGAGAAAGCATCACTTAGATGTTAAAGTAGCAAAGTAAGCACAGGCTGAAAAAACAGGACTAAAAGTTAATAAAATTAATATGATCCCTTGATCCTTTGTAACCCTGACATTCCACACCAACGCAAGAAGAGACAAATGGGGGGGGGTGAGAAAACAAATGCTTAAAGAAAACTTGACCTCTATTTTAAAGAAAATCTACAAATATTCCCTGAACACAAATGTTGAACCATAAATTTACCTTGCCTCGGCAAGCTTTTAAAAACTAAATACTAAAAGTACTAAGAACAAATTTAGACTATGGGAAATAATTCCTAAATCAGAGCTAAGATTATCATAGTTAAAAGTATATTAGAGGGGCCGGGGATTTAGCTCAGTGGCACAGCACCTGCCTGGCAAGCACAAGGTCCTGATTTCAATTTCTGGTACAAAAAAAAAGTATATTACAAACATATTTAGGAAAGATACCCAGACTATTGAGCTTTTCAATTATGATCCCCAGCCCCACCCTATCTAGAATCCTGCAGTTCTCAAGCTTACCAAAGCAAGCGCATTAATTCTGTAATTTTGTGATTCATTAATTTGATAATTTCTTACAAGCTATGAGACCAAAAAAATCTCAAAAATATCCCTGAGGATATTGCAGACCAAACTTGCTAAGCTCTTGGAACATAATCTTTCTAACACTGAAGGAAATTACTATTTATTAGTTTGTTACAAATATTTTTGTAGATTATCTCTCATGTAAACTTAAATCTCTAGGTATATGTAAATCAATCAAGGAGGACTTCATGTATCTTTCTTAAAATGATCAGATCCTATTTTCTCTCCTCAGGAGTTTTAGGGACAGGGTTGCTACTTGAAGCTTCAAGGGTACAGCAGCTGCCCCAGTGGTTCTAGAAAGCTGGACCTCAGCCTCGATGAACCTCAGTCTCAGGGGGTCCAAAACAGAGCATCATGGAAACATACAGGACTCTTCCTGAGCCTGAAAATCCAATGGAATTTGCCCTGGCTGGTTTGCCCCTTGTGGGACCCAGTATCTCTTTCTTGTTTCTTTTGGCAATGGGAATGCCTCTCCTATTCCTGTCCCACATATTTTGGAAATAGAAAGCTTGTTTAATTTCTCATGTTCACAGCAGGAGATGAATTCCACCTCAGGATGCATCATACCTAAAGTTTCTCTATAGCTGATGAGATTTTGGACTTAGAGTTGATGCTGGAATGGGTTAAGGTTTTTAATGGCTGTTGGGATGGAGCAAATGGAAGGATATGGGGAGGGGGTACAGAGGCAAAAGGCTAGAGGCTAAACTGTGTACCCCTCTCCAAATTTGTGTATTGACTGCTCAACCCCAAATACCTCAGAATGAACCCACAGAGATAAGGGCTCTAACTTAAGTATAGTGTTGTACACCTATAAGTACCAGCTATTCAGGAGGCTAAAGCAGGATGATTTCTTTAGCCCAGGAGTTCAAAGCCAGCCTGGGCAATGTAGTGAGACACTATCTTAAGGAAAAAAAAAAAAAAAAAAATAGATATAAGGTCTTTAAAGAGGAAAGTAAGTTAAAATGAGGCTGCCAGTGTAGGGATCTAACCACAGTACGACTGATGTCAAGAAAAAGAAGAGATGCTAAGGAAAGGAAAGGCAGGTGAGGACACAGTGAGAGATCAGGCACCACAAAGTCAAGGAGAGAGGCCTCCAAATGGTATCAATACTTTGGCCTTGGACTTCTAGCTTCCATAACGGTGAGAAATAAATTTCTATTATTGAAGAGACCCAGTCTGTGGTATTTTGTTATGACAGCCTTGGGTGACTAACATATCTGCCATTGCCACTGGCTGAGAGAACACGCCACCCTGCTTTAATCACAAACGTATAATTGTTCCTTTCTCAAAGATTATGTAGCAAAGGAGTTGGTTCTGCCCAAAGATTGGTCTGGTTTTGACCTCAACTTCTAGGAAGTAACCTATGTCATAACAGATAGGAATGTCTTTGCTTAAGGCAAGAACAGTTTGGGTGGGGCCAGCCATATCCAATAGTCTTAGGTAGGAGGTGGACATACAGAAAGACCAAGCACATAATTTATGGTGGGGTGGGGGGTAACACAGATGCTGAGATCAGCCACATGGACAGTCGATCAATTGACCATGCCTGTGTAGAGGAGCCCCAATAAACACTCTGAACGCTGAAGTGCAGGTGAGCTTCTCTGGTGACAGTACTCTGCAGGCATTGTCACACAACCAATATATCCTGACACCGTAGGCCCAAACCTGAAGTAGATATCAGAAGTGAAGTTTCGGAAACTGGGTCCTATAATTTTGAAGTTAGGCTAACTCCAGATAGGGTGAGACTTCAGACATCACTATCTCAGTAATGGTTCTTCTACCTACCCCAGAATTAGCCATGATTTTCTTCCTTTCTGGTACATGGCAACACATAATCCTGACTTAGTAATTACAGTGATTCTAAGCCCAGGGCAATTTTGTCCTCACAGAACATTCAGCAGTGGCTGAACCCAGTTTTTGGGGTTACAATGGGAGGTTGCTACTGGCGTCTAGTAGGTACAGGCCCAGGATGCTGTTAAATATCCTGTAATACAAAGGACAACTACGCACAGGAGAGACTCTGCTCCAATAGTGTCTAGCCTAAGAAATCCTGTGTCAGGCTCTTGACATTTACAGGGTAGATCCTAAGATCTAAGACAACAACTCCAGCAGTAAGAAATCATCCTGAATTCTAAGGACCAGTGTCTAAACCTAACTCTAAAATAATCACTTCTATTTAATGTTGGGAAAGTTTCGAAACCTCTGGGCTTCAATTTTCTCATTTGTAAATGAAACTAATAATAGGATTTATTCCATAGGCTGTTTACCTAAGAAATTAAACCACATGTTAAAAACACACTTAGGACTGGGGCTATAGCTCCGTGGCACAGCACCTGCCTTGGAAGTGCGAGGTCCGGTTCAATTCCCAGTATCAAAAAAAAAAAAAAAAAAAAAAAAAACACTTAAAACAAAGGAAACATTGACAAAGTGTTCACTCTATGTCATTTAATTCTCCTCATATAATGAAAAACATTTTTTAAATACTTTGACTGAAATATGGGAAAAAGCCAGTTATTTTTTCTTGATTTGGTATTATACAGATATGACTCCTTAACATCATAAATACAAACTGCCAATAAATTAAGTATTTCTATATAAAATTACTCTTCACCTATGAACTTTTTCTCTTTCTTTCCATTATAAATACTCATGGTTGGCTTTATTGTGTATATAGTTTCTTCAAAGAAACAAAGTTTACATCCATATGAGAATTAAGTAGGGGCTTTATTGTGTGTATAGTTTCTTCAAAGAAACAAAGTTTATATCCATATGAGAATTAAGTAGGGGCAACAAAGGAAATCGCTGGGCAGTCAGCTGAACACAACCACCTGGAAAATGCAACCAACCAGGTAAGCAACTCTCTCCTATATGACCATCTTCCAGAAAAATCACAAACTGTCCCATATTAGAGATCATTCAGGTCAAGGGCACATTATATGTGGGAATTAAAAAGGGTTATTTCTTTTGTGTCTGTCTTCTGACACCCTCTATCTCAAGTGAATTCCTCATGTAACAGGCATTAACTCTTCCCAGTCAGGGCCTCAAATCTACTACAACACCTGGTACAATATATAAGCCTATTAATTCATCTTTCTTGGATGGTTTGGAGAACACATGGACAGATGGCAAAATGGATGAAAAACTATAAAGCAAACAGAAAAACAAATAAAAGAATGCATAAAATAGCTCTTTCTTTAGCTTCTAAGTAGTACTGCTACTAGATTTTGTTTGAGTTTGGACAAAATTAAAATAGCACTGTTCTCGCCAATATATACACAAGATATAAATGATCAGCAAAAGACCATATTCTGATAAAGGAAAAATAATACTCTGCCAATTTCAATAAATGATATAACCCAAAGGACAAGAACAGATTCGATTTTTACAGGGAGGAAAATGTTCCTCATTTTGCAGCAGATTCCAGGTAAAAACAGCCAGGAATACAACACACATCATACTGGATGGGCAAAGAATTACTGCTTCCCATGAAGACGGAAGACAAAGTAAGGAAATCTATTCTCACCAATTCTACCCAAGTATTAGACATTCAAGGCACTGCGAATAGGTAAGGAAGAGAAATTAAAAGAATATAGATTAGTACTTATAGGGAAAAAGGGTAAAATTATTATTTCCAGAAGACATGATCTCGCACATAAAAATACCTTGCCAGGCCCAGTGATGCACACCTGTATTTCCCAGCTACTTGGGAGACTAAGGCAGGGGGATTTCAAGTTTGAGATAAGCCTAGGCAACTTAGCAAGATACAAAAAATTTTTTAAAGACTGAGGACAGAGTTCAGCATTCCCTGAATTGAATCCTCGGTACTGGAAAAAAATCATAAGAAATCCATTTTTAAAAGTATAGAACAGGGGCTGGTGAGATGGCTCAGCGGCGTAAGTGCCTGCCCAGCAAGCGCGAGGGCCCGAGTTCGACTCCCGGATCCCACATACGAAAAAGGGGCCGGTGATATCGCTCAGCGGCACGGGCGCCCTGCTGGCGCGCGAGGTCCTGAGGTCGACCCCCCGGTACCCACAAAAAAAAAAAAAGTATAGAACAAACGAATAAGTAGATCAAGGCCACAGGACATAAGGTCAGGTATATAAAAATCAACTGTATCACTTCTCGACCTTTTGACTAAGATCAAGTGCAAAAATCAACTGTATTTTCCTATGCAAGCAACAAACAATCTGAAAATGAAATTAAAGTAATTCCATTTTCAATAATTTCAAAAAATAAAATACTAAAAGTTTATTAAAAGAAATGAAAGATTAACATGCCAGAAAACTCAAAAACATTGCTTAAAAAGGTTAAAGAAGATGTACATAAATGTTTCTGGAATGGGTGTGGTGGTGCACATCTGTAATCCCAGCACTCAGGAGGCTGAGGCAGGAGGATTGTGCAAATTTACAGCCAGCCTGGACTACATAGTGAGTTCAAAGCCAGCCTGAACTACATAGCAAGACCCTGTCTCAAAAAGCAAAAAATAAAATAATAATAATAATAATAAATTAATGAATGAATAAATAAATAAATAAATAAATAAATAAATAAATAAATGTTCCTGGATAGGAAAACTCAATACTGTCAAGCTGACAATACTCCCAAAACTGATTTACAGGTTCAACACAAACTCTTTTTCCTCAGGATGTGATGCTAGAGATTGGACCCCAGGACCTCATCCATGCTGGCAAGCACTCTACCACTGAGCCACATTGCTAGACTTTTTATTCTATTTTTTGAGCCAGGTTCTTGCTAAGTTGCCCAGACTGGCCTTGAACTTACAATCCTCCTATCTCAGCCTCCCAAGTAACCGGCACGACAGGAATACATCACTATGCCCATCACAGCACAAATTCTTATCAAAATTCCACCAGGTTCATTTGCTGAAATAGACAAGCATATCCTAAAATGTGTATGGAAAAGCAAAATATCTAGAATTGTCAAAACAATTCTGAAAAAAGAGAAGTTGGTTAATTTTTACTTTCCAGTTGTAGAATTTATGAAAGTCAAAACTTATCAAGTTTGTGTGGCACCAATATATATTTGGCTCCTGCAATAACAAATCACCACAAATTTAGCAGCTTGGCACAAGCAGATTATCTTATATTCCGTCTCTCACCAGGCTAAAATCAAGGTACTGTATTGACAGGGCTGCATTCCCTTCTGGATGCTCATTTAAATGACACACGAATTCAGTTCCTGGAGCTACAATACTGAGATCCAGGTTTCCTTCCTATCAACCCAAAGCTGAGTCCTACTACTAGAAGCCACTCACATTTCTTGGCTGGTGGCCACCTTCCTTCATTTTCAAAGCCAATAACTATAGGTTGTCTTTCCATAGTCAAATATCTCCTCCTCCTTTCATTTCCTATTTCTGACCTACCAGGAAAAGATTCTCTGCTTTAATGACTTCTGTGACTAGATTGAGCTCAACTAATAATTCAGGATAATCTCCCATGTCAACATTCATACTTGTAATCATATCTGCAAAATCCCTTCTGCCGTATAAAGCAACATATTCACAGGTTCTGAGGCTCAGGGCATGGATATCTTTGGCAGGCCACTTTTCAAATAAAAATAGATATATAAATGGGACAGATTTGAGAATTAAGAAATAAATCCTTAAATGTAAAGTCAGTGAAAAAAAAATTTTTTTTTTTTTGTGGGTACCAGGGGTCGAACTCAGGACTCTCGCACTTGTGAGCAGGCACTTGTGCCGCTGAGCAGTATCACTGGCCCTTTTTTCCTTTGTATGTGGGTACCAGGAGTTGAACTCAGGACCTCGTGCTTGCCAGGTAGGCGTTTATGCCACTGAGCTATCTCACTGGCCCCCAAAGTCAGTGATTTTTGACAAAGGTACCAAAGCAACTCAGTGGGGAAGGTATAGTCCACTCAAAACATGTTACTGAAATGATTCCAAAAAGATTAACTTGGGCTGGTGAGATAGCTCAGCAGCATAAGCGCCTGCCCGGCAAGCACGAGGTCCTGAGTTCGACTCCCGGAACCCACATACAAAAAAAGGGCTGGTGATATCGCTCAGCGGCACGGGTGCCTGCTGGCGCGCGAGGTCCTGAGGTCGACCCCTGGTACCCACAAAAAAAAAAAAAAAAGATTAACTTGGACCCTCACTCACATCATACACAAAAAACTGGATCATGAGTTTAAACAATCATGAGGTTAAATAATAGATCAAGAGCTAATAATAAACTTTAAGAAGAAAATACAGGAGATAATCTCCAATACCTAGGTTAAATAAATTTTCTTAGATATGACACCAAAAGCTTAGTCAAAAAGAAAAAAAAAAAAAAAAAAAAAAAAAAGCTGAGCCTTACTAAACTTCAAACTTTTTACACTTAAAATGACACCATTAGCAAAGTGACAAGAAATAAACTGAAAGAAAATACTTGCAAAACACATGTCAAGTAAAGGACACAGCACATGTCCAAAATTTATGAATAACTCCTATAACTTAGCAAGACAAAACTCAGTTTAAAAATAGACAAAAGACAGAACCAGACAATTCACCAAAGAATTTAGAATGGTTAAAAATATGTGAAAAAGATGTTGAATATCATTAGTAAGAAAAGGTAAATTCAAACTACACTGAAATTTCATTCCTTACCTACTAGAACAGTTATAATTAATAGGACAGACAACAATAAATGTTAGTGAGGATGTAGAGAAAGAGAAATCTTAGTAGTGCACTGTTGGTAGGAAGGTAAAATGGTGCAGCTACTTTTGAAAACACCTGGGCAGTTTCTCAGAAAATCAAATATACAGTTAACATATGACCCAGAAATTCCAATACTAGGTATCTACCCAAGAGAAAAGAAAACAAATGTCTACACAAAGACTTACATGTATATTAACAGTAAAATTACTAATTATAGTCAAGTTGGGAACAATCTAAATGCTTAACAGAAAAAAAAATGTCAACACAAAGGCTTGCGTGTATATTAGTAATAAAATTATTAATGATAATTTCAGGTTGGGAGCAATCTAAATGTTTAGCAACTGGTGAACAGACAGACCAAATATAGCTTACACATCCAATGGATTACTATTCAGTAATACAAAGGAAATTACTGACATATGCTAATTCAGAGATGAACTTCAAAAACTCTATATTAAGAGAAAGAAGCCAAACACAAAAGCCACATATCTCATAATCCCATTTATATGAAATGTCCAGAGAAGACAAAAAGGGGTGAAAATATTCTAAAAATAACTTGTAATGACTGCATCAATCAATAAAATTGCTAAAAAAAAAAAAAAAACACCAAATTGTGTCTTAAAATGGATAAAGTTAATGATATATAAACTGCCCGTCCACAAAGTTGCACAGAAATGAAGAAAGAAAAGGAAGGAAAGATGGAGGGAGGGAAAGAGAATTCATCAGATAAAGGAATCTATCCCAATATGAAGCATGTGTTCTAGACAAGAATCGAGGAGCTGTTGCTGGTTCCTCACAGTGCAAGGACCCAGCTTCCCGGTATCACTATAAGCATAAGAATTATTCACCAATCAACAGGGTGGCAAACAGCAAAAACAGGTCAACCCAGGTCTCCTCAAGAAACACCAGATTAAGTTTTATGCAAGACTCACAATGGGCATGCACGGCTGCTTTTCCTTCATAACCTGGGGACTCTCTGCAGGAAGTGACGAAGACTATTATGGCATGGTTTGTATAAGGCATATGAACTGCTTTCATGTGGACCAGTAAATAATCTGCACAATTTTTAATATAAAATTGCAGAGTTCAGAACTTCCCTGATTCAGAATCAAACAGTTTTTGGAAGTAGTTCCCATTCACAAATGTGTTGAAAAACATTCTTCTCTTTAAATAGCAAATAGATGAATTCAGACAAACATTTGAATTCCCAGAGCTTAGGGAAAATGTCAAGAACACCCTCTACTTCAGAAAACTGTTCTGTTCTGTATGATGGGGATTATCTCAAGGAAAAGAAATCGTCTCAAAGAATATTCCTGGGCACCACAGTTTTCCCAACTGTTGATTATAAAGAATTTCAGCTGAGAGTTACTTCCACTCTGCCAACTAAATATACAAAAATATTTCGGACCAACTGGGTTGTAGGGGGAAAGCACATGTTAACAAGACAGAAAACGCTATAGGTTCACTTGATTCAAAGCTTGAACACTTCCAATCCTCACTAAGAATGGATTACCAAATTATTCAAATAAACATTCATAATCAATACCAAACTAGTGGTTAAAGAAAAAAAGAGCTCAAAAATGCACTAGCCACCTGCATGTACAGAACCCACCTTGGCTCAGGTAGGTGGAATAAATCAAGTATTAAGTTCAACTACAACAGCTGAGAGGAAAGTTTACTTTGCAATAAAAATAAGCTTATGAAAAAAGAATTAAAAATTCACATAGGAAAAAACTAAAGAGGCATCATAAAAGATCCCATGCTAAGCATAAAATAAACAAATATCACTTCTCTGAGATGGTTAAACTTTTGCTGAAGTCACAGACAATAAAACTTAAGAATACAAAAAGCCAGGTATGAGGGGACATGTCTGTATTCTCAGCACTCTAGGTGGCAGAAAATCAAAAGTTCGACCCCAGCCTGGGAAACTTAGCAACTCAGTGAGACCCTCTCTCAAAATAAATGCATAAATAAATAAAAATCTAACTTTACATGGTTGAGAATGTAGCTAAGTGCAAAGGGTCCCAGTAGCACCATTATCTGTATCTGTATCTATACATTAAACTCTCACTAAAAAATAATTAGGACCAGGGGAACAATTGGGTTAGTAAATTTAAGTAAACCATGAGCTAGAAAAAATAGATTTGGACCAAGTAAAAAAAGATAAAAAAAAATTGATATAAATATTAACTGTTCATAAGTAGTAAATGATGAATAAAAGATTTCTAATCATTATAAACCAAAGAATTAAAATAAAACCTGGTGGTGTTTCAACCTGTAAAGACCTAACTGAATTTTTTTTTTATGTTAATGCTCAGTGCAAAAATCGTGGCAGTGGGAAAAGCTGTATCAGAGCCTCTACCTTCCATGGCCTTTTTCCTCGAGTAAGAACAGAACGAGTAAAGGGAAAGCAAAGGAGCTCTTCAAAGTCTCATAATGTGACAGAGAACCAGGGCAGCCAGGTATAGCTCTACCACAAAAGGGCATATGCCTTACAGTGCGCCAGCACTGTGCTAGATATTTTATAAGCAGCTCCTCTTTCAATTTTATCTTACTGAGCAATGGAATCAAATCTGTATTTGTCCAAAGAACTAAAGGCCAGGAGAGTGAAGGATACCCTCTTCAGGGACTTCTGCTAAAGAACAACAGAAGGAAAAGAAGTGTCAAATTTGCATTTCATAAAACATAATCCAGTATTTGAAGAGAGTTTGGGGAGAGTAGCTAGGGGGGAGGAGATTAGGGAAGAAATGATAGTTTATCTTCCTTTCTCTCTATGCTTTTATCTTTGATTTGGTCAGGTAAAAATTTTAATTCCTACCAATTCAAAATCCCTTCTCTACTTTTAGCTGATTCTAAGTTGCATAATGAATAAATAGCATAAACTCAATATACATAGTGATCTATATATTATATAGAATTTTAAAGGCTATGTATATGCAATAGTTACAGAAATGGTGGCACCTATCAAGAGTGTGCCTGTGATGGACAAAATGACCTAGTTATCCAATAAGAATTAAGACAAAATAATGACGAACATTTGTGTTTTCAAATTGTCTTCCATTAGCTCACCTAAAAAAAAAAAAAAAAAAAGTGAACGGAAGTTATTTATTCTTTATTTGAGGGTGGAATATCAGAGAAGCCAAGATAAGAGGGCCAGGGAAGGAGGACATGGGAAAAAGAAGAACATATGGCATGGGATGCTAAGGTAGGCTGTATGCACCAGAGAGCAGTGATGACTGCTTGGGAGATGAGATATCTCCAGAGAGGCCGTTAGAAACCACTTCTGTGTCTAGGGTCAATCCATGAAGAAGCAAGAAGGGAGAAAAGGACGTAGTCAAGGAGGACAAGGAACATACCTGCAGGTTTTTTCTTTCTCCTACCCCTCTCTTGTCTAAGTCTGCCATAAATTGGTGCAGGTAGTGAGAAATAGTGCCAGCTTGGCCTGGCACTCGGAGAAGACAAAGTGTGCCCATCCAGGCCAGCAACTTCAGGGTGGCCCAGGGGAATGAGGCAAACTGACAGCACATGCTGTATCTCTTGGAAAGGGTCCTGGGACTCCTGGCCTGGTTCCAACTGGGCCTCAGATAAAACGTTTTCTAGGGTTTTATAATATTTTCCGAAGACTAAAATGCTTAAGAAATCCTAAAATTTCCTCAAAAAGAAAAGAATTAGAAATTTCAGTATGCTATCTGTAATAGCAGAATTTATAACTAAAGCTAAAATTAAAATCATTTCACTCTCAGATGAAAATTTTCTTGCTCAATAATGGATCCGCTTACAATTATGTTTTCAGTAAGTTACAGGGTCCAAATTCACAATTTATACAGCGGGCAAAATGAGACAATTATGAGATTATGAGTAGAAGAATTTAGAATGTCAAGAGGCATTAATTTAAGTGAGGAATAACTTCTCTGCACCTAATTTAATTAATGTCAAAAGCTGGTAGAACTTTGTTTTTCTGAAAGGAAACGTGAAATTGGATAAGATTAACATAGTAATCATGGTCTAATGTCTTGCCCTTCAGAACTACAGGTTTTATTTCTCAACAAATCTGAAAAAAAAAAAAAATTTCTCACTCACACTGCATCCAATATTAAACCAGAGGGGAAATTCAAACACATTTTTATGTGCTTACTACCACTAAATCACAAATGAAGAAACTTCCAAAGTCAAAGACTCCTGGCCTGGCTTCTCTTCCTTTCTGACAGGACTGTGTGCCAGAGATTTTTCAAACTGAACACTAACTCCATTCAATGTAGCACCAAACAACACATCAGGACCATGTTAGAAAAATAAAATTTGAATAAGTAATGGCACATAGAGTCCAGTTTAATTGTCAACCAGATTATGTCATTGTCAAAGTATGTTAAAAAACAAAACATATATAGCAGAACATGTAATATTAAGTTCTAAAGCAAAATGGTGCTTACTATTCTGAGTAAATAAACAGAAAGGCATATAAAAATACTTCAGGGCCGGTGAGATGGCTCAGCGGTGTAAGTGCCTGCCTGGCAAGCGTGAGGGCCCAAGTTCGACTCCCGGAACCCACATATGAAAAAAGGGCCGGTGATATCGCTCAGCGGCACGGGCGCCTGCTGGCGCGCGAGGTCCTGAGGTCGACCCCCGGTACCCACACACACACACAAAAAAAACTTCAGTTGCAAGTGTTTGCCAGTAAAACTACAAGACTTAAAAATCAGGGAGGTAAAAGACTCAGCAAAAAGTGGAGGGAAAAAAGAGAAAAGAATGAGAAACCATCAACTCAGGATACACTCCAATAAATATCAATACCTTGATGTTTTATAATTTTGTCTATATCACTACTATATGAGCATATCCTAATACTTAAACTTTACAGAACTAAGAACACTAAGTAAAAACCGCTCACTATCTTAGTGCGTTTTTTCCAGGTTATTCTATTTAGGATGAACAACACGGAAGAAGTACACATGGACACCTCTGTTCATATCAGAAGCAGAAACAACACAGAAACCCGAGGTGGGACTAAGCACCTGGCCTTCCTCACTGGATCACTGTGCTCTTAATTCATCTCGTACACTAGTGAAGTCCATCGGCTTTGCAGTCAAACGATTATATTTTATATCCAATTACTAGACATGCAGTCTTGGTCAAGATCTTTGTTTCTTCAACTGTAAAATAGGTGCAGCAGAAATCTGTTGAAAAGTCCCACCTGATGGATAAATGACATAATGAATGTAATAACAGTGAAGTGTCCGGCAAGTGAGAAGTAAGGTCAGTGCTGCTTTGCTCCTTTCACTTGCACACGGGCAAGTCTGGAGCAGATGCTTCCCCTCCGGGGTAGAAAGATAGGTCTGTTTTTATAATTGAGAAAATGCCCATATGTAACGATTAGGGGCACTCATATGGGAAACAAACTGTGAGATTTCCTTCACTGAAGAAGTCAAGATACCTGTTTGTTTACAAATGTGTATCTACTGCTTTGTCCACTGGCTACAAGCAGCTTACTATCTAGATTTACAGGTACAATATGCAGAGCTACAAAGTGTAGGTACTTACACAGTCACACATATGCTGGAGGGCCATAAAACAAACTGACAATACTTATGTCTGAGTGGGACAATTCCAGTTAATTGCTTTTATATTTCAGTTTTTGGAAAATTTTACATTGTTCTCTGTTTCTTTTTGGTGTTAACTGAGGAAAAGAATGCTCAAAAGATAAAATTAATGAAACACAAAAGTTCCAAGCGGCTCCAGCTCAGGTTTGCTGAGTGCGTCTGCTGAGCACTGAGACAGAGACAGAAACACAGACATACACACAAACACACACACACACAATCACAGGGAGTCCAGAAGTGAAGCCAGATCACCAACAGAGACTACCCTTCCATTAACTATTATAATCCTTCCTCCCATGAGAGGATGTTACCCATGGGTTACAAAGTTTGGAGCTTATTCCACTCCCCAAACCACTGGTCGGTTCTACACCGTTGCACTGAACATTATAGAGTGTCAGTCATAACTGAGTTGTCAGAAAGAAAAAATGCCTTGTGCACTTGGAAATGTCAAGTATAACCCAATAAATGTCAAATAAAATTGAACTGTTCATACGAACTTAGGGGTGTGTGAATGGGAAGCCTGGGCAAGACCCTTGGAAACCACAACCCCCTGTATTTAGTTGAGTTTGAGTTGCTGAAACCAACCCCCTACATGACACCTTGCACAGAAAAGCACACTAACTTCCTCAGAAGAATACTTTATTCTTTAGTACTTGGCTGTCCAGTCAGTTTTCCATTTCTCAGACACATCAGTATCTATGTGCTAATGCAGTAGGTCACTAAGGCATATAACCACTGCTGGTTAACACTTTCTTTCGACATTCCCATGGTAGTCCTTTCTCAAGAGCAAACTCTAAAAATGCAGCCAAACTGAGATGGTACAAAAGTGCTTAACACAGAGCTATTTCCTTTACAGTGAAAGCAGTCGTAGTGACCAGATTCTGCACACACATCTACGGTCAACAAAATGTACTCTCTTCTGCCACAGGCGATTGTTTATATAAATGAGTGGAAGGTCTGTCAACAGCAACTGACTTTCTCTGGACACTTATTCTTTCTCCAAGAGATTAAACATTGCGCCAGTTAATCTTGACTGTCAACTTGACTGAACCGAGACACTCCTGGAGAGGTGATTGGGTTGTAAGGGCACTACCCTCACCAGTGGGTTAACCCATGTGAGTTCATGGATGAGTTCATAGCTAAATGGGCTACTAGGAGATGGGACCTACTTGGAGGAAGGAGGGTAGGGAGGGGATGACCTTGGAAACTAAAACTGCTCTCTGGCCCCTTCCTCTCAGGCTCTTCGCCTACTCTCTGCTTTCCAGATGCCCAGAGTTGAGAAATTTTCCTTCTTCATAACGTTTGTCTTGGAGCCAGCCAACCATGGACTGAAACCATGAGACAAATAAATCTCTCATCCTTTAAGTTATATATGATGGGTATTTTGTCCCAGCAAAAGGAAAGCTGACCAATACCAATATTCAGTAGTTTTTTAAAAGAGGAGGGCATGCAATAAGGTAATTCCTATGACCCTTTAATTTGATCAATGTTTTTTTGAGCAATTCCCCGTGGCAAGTTCTTTGGAGAAGTGATACAATTAAGAATCATCAGCTTTGAACTTCTGGAGTTCAAAGTCAAGCTAGGGAGAAAGAGAAATAGGCAAAGGTAAATAGTGTATGACATGTACAGTGACTGGCAAGCAGGATCTCAAAGGGACACCCAGCTACCATGTGGAAGCCCAGGGGAATTTCTGACAGTATTATCCCATGAAGGAGAGGTAAGCACTAAAGAACAAAGGGAAGGAAGAATAATTGTACACAAAAATCCGAAGACATTAAGGAACTCTACAGGATTCAGTGAGGCAAGAAGGGCTTCATCCAGTATGGCAGAAGTTAGGCAGTTAAGATGCAGAAATGATAATTAAGAGTTAACAAAAACTTAGAGAACTGTATTTTAACTACTTACCAGTCCAATTATTTAAATATAGGATGGCAAAAATTGCATATCTTTTCATTAATTTTTATGATAATATAACAGGAAATATAAAAATGACAAATTTACCAAATTTATTTAATGCAAGAATCAACTAGCTGAAGTGACACCTGCCCGAGGGACACTGATGATAGTCAGTACGTAAACGAACATACTGCCCAAGTGATGCTCAGGGTGAACTGTTAAGTGGTTAACTCAAAATACCCAAATTAGGCAGCCAAATATGGAACTCTATTTCTCAGGCCAAGTCAATCTAAGTCTACCCTTAGAAAGTTTTATACTTAACAAGTACTAGAGCAATTTTTCAGTGTGCTTAACAAATCAATACATCACATTTCTAACATATCTGTGCAATGACATCTCCCACCCCAAAATTCACCTTTTATTGTATCACACACTAACTATTACTTTCCCATAGAGGGATTCTCTTAGTTTATTCATTGTCATAGTTGTTTTTCTTCTATCAAAGCTCCACAACCCCCATTAGTAATTAGACTGTCTCAAGGTGGTATATGGGGACTAATAATATGCAATACAAAAGGGGAGACACCTCACAGTCTTCCCTCCAAAGAGTAGCCTGGGGATGTTTAATCACCAAGGGCTCTAGGAAACTACCATCACCTTCTACCACACCACCTCCTGCCATGTCACCTCCCATTATGTCACCTCCAGCAGAAGGCTATACCTGCTCCAGATGCCTCTGCCATACATGGCCTTGTTCTGATTCCAACTTGGGTACAGTTACCCTGGACAAAACCAGCATCATCATTTACCCTGCTTCCCCCCTACTCTCCTGCCCTGGCTCCTCACAGGATAGTTTCAAGATAGACGGGGGATCCTTTTAAAATATCACATCACTCTTCCGCTCAAAATCACTGCGAAATTTTGCAAAGTGGAAATTTACCACTATACTCCTAGGGATCAATCCATATTACTTTTCTTTTGCTGTTATAACGAATTGCCATGAAGTCAATGGCTTAAAACAACACTACATTTACTACACATTCATTATCTCACAATGCTTGTAGGTCATAAGTTTCTCACAATGTGACTGGATTATCTGTGTAAGAGTCTGGGCAGTCTGAAATCAAGCTTCTAGCTAAGGCTGTGTTTTTCACGTGGGACTCTTCCTACTTTACTAGTTACTGGCATTATTTCTTTTCTTACAGTTGTGGAAAGAGGTCTCCATTCCCTCAGATGAATGATAAATGGGCCCTCACTTCCACTACTCTCAAGGGCTCATGTGTTCACACAGGCCCCACCTAGTTAACCCATGATAATCTATCTTTAAGGTCAACTGATTACATGTAAAGTCCCTTTTGACATATGTTACATACTCACAGGTATAATATTAAGGGCAAAAGTATTGGGACCAGTATTCTGCCTACTACAAAACCCAAGAGAAATAAAAATGCATCCCACACAGACTCACACATAAATGGTCCCAAGAGCATTAATCACAATAGCCAAAAATCCAAAATAACATAAATGTCCACCATGTGATGAATGGATATTATGTGCTATACACATACAGTAGAATATACCACTCAGCTAGAGAACAAACTACTAATACATTCATCAACATGAATGAACTTCATCATCATTATATTAAGTGAAAGAAGCCAGACACAAGAACTATGTGTTGTGCAATTTCATTAAAGAAAAGACAAATCAATAGAGACGGAAATTAGATTCATGGTTATCTGGGAGTAAGGGTAGAAATAGTAGTAACAGTAAATGGGCATAAGAGAGCTTACTGAAGAATGAAAATGCTCTAAACCTGGACTAATAATAGTTGCATAACTTGATATATTTACTAAAAATTATTGAACTACATTTGAAATTGGTAAATTTTATGATATGCCAAATATAACTCAGTAAGTTTGTTAAAAATAAATACAACCTTTGCAAAATGGTTTCCCCTTTCATGTAAACTTAAAGTCAGTATTCCCGACTTTAACCATATGCCAAGCCCTACACAGTTTGTAGTTCCCATACCTCAATCTGGAATCTCTGGCTTGTGTACTTTCTTTCCCTTTAGCCTATTCCTGCTAAGCTGAACTCTTCATCATCACTTGACAACTCCAGGCACTTCAGGCTCTACCTCAGAGCCTTTCCAATACACACACACCCCACCCCCGCAACCCTTTGAATTAGTTTAATGTTGCTCTGGCTCCAGCTCTCTCTTAAATTAGTTCTAAAGCAACCCGGTCTTAACCATGGAAGAAACATGAAAAGGATACTCAATGCTCCCTTCTGCTCTTCTATGGAGTAAAAAATGTATAATGAAAAATAATCACACTGTAAAAACTGCTACAAGCTGAACACTGTAATACTTAAAGAACAGGCAAAGGACACTCTTCTGAACTGGCACCCACCTTCATTTGTCTCCGGCTGCCAATAAGCTGCTGGACTAAAAGAGCTAACTACACAAAGAATGCACAGAACCCTATCATACTGAAAGTGTTCTCTCCCTGCGGCCACTCTCGCTCCCATACTCATTAATAATGAGTCCTGTTTTATTTCGATTATTCCCAAGATAGGTTTTCCTCAACATTTGTAAAATAATGCTAACATCAACCAAATTGTATCCTACACTAACAAAAACTCACCCTACATTATCATAAGCATAGATGCAGTTAATAAACTGCAATAGGCTTCCAAGAGAAACAATTATTTCTTCTTTTTAAATAATTTTGTTTTCTATTTTTGGTAACAAGGATGGAACATCCTATTTGTGGTTCTAAATGACTTCCAAAGTGGCTGCAGTTGCTGATGATCAAAAGAGGCTCTTTCCTCACTAAATTTCCCACTGCCACATTTACAAGGCAGAAACTGGAATGCTCAGGGGACAGCACGAGGTAACCACACAGAGCTCCTGCACATTCTCTCAATAAGCCCCAAAAACAACCTAGACTGCATGGAACAAAATTTTCTTTTTGCTAATGAAGTGCTTTAGAGAAAGAGAGAGAGAGAGAGAGAAGCTATTAATGAGATTCATCGATTTTAAGATCAGAAGTAAGCAAATTTTGCAGCAAAAGTCCAATATGCCAATTTTAGCCCTCAGGCAGCCAATTAATCTACCCTTCCCAACTGGTCTGATGCTTATGACCCTATGGAGTTTTTGGTTTTTTTTTTTGTTGTTGTTGTTTTGTTTTTTAATGAGTATTTTAAGTAAAGAAGATAAGAGCATCTCTGGCTCCTCCTGTACTTTACAGGCTCTGTTAGTTGAGCTTTTCAAATGCTCTAGAATATATTTCTAGGCTTTTCCTTTCTGTTTGAAGACAGCATATCTTCAAAATTGTTTTGAAACTAGCAGCTGTAGTAGTTAGGAACACAGCTCAGACAGTCTTAAATTCAAATTCTAAATCTGAGATGTACTAGGTTAGAAGATTTAAGTAACTTACCCAAGGCCACACAAGGAATAAGTGACATGAAAGGGATTTGAACCAAGACAGTCTGGCTCCAGGATGGATGGGCTCAGTCACCACTCAGAGGGGCCTCCCATTTCCTGGTACTACTGCTCTTCCATGCCCACTATCACTGCCATCCTCTCCACTAGCCTTCATCATCAAAAAGCAATGCTATAGACAATAATTAAAACATTTTTTAATTTATAAAGTCTTGAATTTTAAAATGCCACATTCACCAAACGCCATCCAATAAGCAAATGCCACATTCATTGATTTTTCTAAGCTATTCCAATGAAATGGGGAAGAAAACATCATATACCTCATTTTACAGATGGGGGAACTCAGCTAACAATGATCATGTTTCCTAGCATCACTTGGTGACTGAGTGGCAGAGACAGAACTGATGACGCTCAATTCTGTTCACCCAGCATGATCACTCATCTTAAAATATTTAAGCTTCCCAAATGAAAATAGGTAATACTGTTTCTAGCCATCTAATCTACCTGGAGAAAAACAAAGCCAAGCTGGCTTGCTAAGCACATTGGAATAAATAAAGTATTAAGACATGAGTAAGGGCCTATCATAAAGAATTCCCACATTGTGTCTGCAGTCAGCATAATAACTATGGCATTTCTTTTCATTCTGTATTCAGCCTGTGTAATTCAGTGAAACCTTAAAAGTGACAAATGAATGTGAAAAAGAGCTGACATCTCTTCCAAGATGTGAGAAGATGCCAGAAGGACTCTAGGAAAGTGCAATGACAGCTGAAATGGAGGAGGGCACGATTTAAAAAGTAACTCGCCACTTGTTTTTTATGTTTCACATTTATATTAAAAAGGTAACAGAAACAACCTGATATGATATGAAAGAGAAAATATTAAGCAAATTGTTTCTTCGCTGTACAGTTAATATTCCAAAATCTGGCCAAAACGAAAATGAGTAACTTTCAAATATGTCACTGAGATGTGTAGTCTGGACCTTACTGGCAAACGTTTTTATCCATTTCAAAACATTCAAGAAGGAAACATTTTCAAAGATTCTACTCCATCTTTAAAAGGATCTGAAAAATTCCTAAAGTGCTGCTACATGCACAATTGCCAAAATTTTACTAAAACAAACCTCTTAAAATTAATAAATTACCTGTCAAATCCCATAAAAACAGATGGTCACTTGGAGACAGGAGATGATGTTACCATTCTGTTCTACACAGCTGTTCAGATGAGGAAAAGACCATTTCATTTTCCATAATATACACTAAACCTGGTGTAAGAGTTCCAATGTTATGTATGCATAAAAATGAAAATTTGATGCAGCTGCCTCGGTTACACATCTGGTTATTGTTGAGTAAATGTTTTTAATAGTAAAAAATCTGTTATAATAAAAAAAACTAAAATTGGTCTCTGTTTTCTCTTAAATATCATGCTACTTCAAGTTCTCTGCTGTCAAAAGATTTCAAATTTCTCAGTGTTCCTAAATTGAGGTACTCTGTTATGCTATTTAACATAATTAAGAATTTATTAGTGAATCCCTCTCAATAAGAAAGTACACACTGCTCCAACTGTTCCTTTTTGTACTCCTTTCAAGAACATGTTTCAGTAATTTTATCAGAAATCTAACACATGAAACAATAAGTCAACACATTAGTGTCACACATCTGAAATGAGATTTTGATTTGTTAGTCTCCAACACATTACTTACATTACTATAAATCATGTGAAGATGAAGACATGTGGCACCTAAGAACTGTTATGAAATAACCAACACCAAGAACATGTCTGTATTTATGCTCAGAGGTCTCTTAGTTCTACATTTTTAGCAAAAGACATGAAACTTGATAGTTAAATATATGACATTTTTTTTTCCCAGACTACTTGCCAGGAGTGCCAATGTGTAAGTCTTCAAAGTGACCACAACTCTCTGACATTTAACTATTGTAAGAGATGGAGAATCTGTATGGCAGGGGAATCCACTTAATAATGGTAAAATGATTAAAATTTGAACAGGTCACTTTGAGGTAAATATTAAAAGTAGTAAATCCTATCAGGAAGTTTTACTATCTATCCTGTTAAAATGTATAATGGATCCCACTGCAACAGTCTCCAAACCCTTTCAGGGCCTATAAGGTCCCAATGACCTAGACACGCCACATCTCTTCAACACCAACACCCTATACTCCTCTAGGCTCAGGATCACCTTCCTGTCCCCTGAAGCCATGGAGTTCCTTATCCATGGGTCCAAACTGCCTACAAGGCTCTTCCATTTAGATCTTCTTATAACTGTTCAATACTCACATCTCATATCACAACACTGTTTGCTCAGAAAAGCCTTCCCTGACCACTGGCCACACCCATAGCCTTCCATCACTATCACTCTACTCTCTCGTATTTTCCTCATACCATTGACAGCCTTAGGACATTATTCTATAACTGTATACATGTTCGTTTTCTATCTCCTCTAACTAAAATTCAAAGCCCTTCCCAAGAGATGCCTATTCCAGTCACATTTCAAGCAGTAAGTATCTGCATATAATAAATACATACTGAATGAAGGAATAAACTGTGTTTTCCACTAAAGTAATAAATAGTGTGACTGCACTGAATGAACAATCCATTTGACCCAACTTATATCTTGGACACTCCATTACTGGCTTTATACTAAGATTTAATCGTGGGATGGGATAAGGAGTACTGCAGGCCAAGTGGATGGCCCAGAGCCTATATATGCTCTGCCATGCACCCTCCCCAGAAGCTGCCCAAATGGCCTAGTGTGGGCCTCTTCTCAACTCCACCAAGGCCAGGAATGCAAAATTCAATACAGGGTTCCAGGTCATTATTCTATTTGTGATATATTTTAGTGTACTAGACAATTAGCCTGGTTTATATATGCATTAATAAAATTGTATTTGGAGCAGTATGTGGGCTTCTATTAGTATTTCTATTTCCGGTCCCACAATGTAGGAGTTGGTCTTCAGCTAAGTCCTTAAGCTCACTGGGTCTGGTTTCTCATTTGAGAAAGAGAAATAATTCCTGACCTATCAACATCCCATATCATGTGAATAACAAATGAGATTGTATATAAAAATTAAGCATAATTTTTAAGTATTTCCATTATGCCTTTTCCCACAAGCCTCCCTCAGTATTCCAGCTATTGAGAACCATGATATTATCCATGTCCAATCTCAAAGCTACTGCGGCCTTGGAGAAACTTTTGAACTAGACAGGGTTTGACTTTTTACTGCATTGTCTGGAGTGCTAAGTATTCTTTAAATTGTTTCTCCTTCTACAAAGTTTCATATTCTTTCCAACCAGGAAAAGATAGTCCACTGAAAGAAATGAATTTTTTGTTTGCTTGTTTGTTTGTTTTTCTGATGCTGGGGATGGAATACAGGACTTTGCACATGCTAGGTAACCTTGCTACCTACCACTAAGCTATCTTCCCAGCCCTGAACCTCCTTCAAAAAAAATCTTCTAGAATTATTTATAGTTATAGAGATATGCCAACTGAAAAATGGCCCTTCTATTCACTCCACTGACTACAGAGTTGCTTTCCAGGAAAAGTGCATCATATATACCAGTGTTTTGCATTTATTGATCTCTAATCACTTGTTGAAATGAGCTGAACAAGAAGTATACCCATGAGGCTGGTTTAGATCTCTCAGGCTGTCTGTCCAGAAGCCTTTCCTCCTATCCCAGAGAAAGGATGATCTCAGAGATTTCATAAATCAAGAGCACAAAAAGAATATATGAGGAGGGTAAGACACATAGAGAAATTCAAAAATTTAAAAAGAGCACAGAGGTGAACTGGCCAGAATACAGAAACAGAGAAAACAGACTCTGACTAATATAGGACAAGAGAAAACCAAATAAAAATTTAATGGACTAAGATTCAAAAACGACTGCATTTTAGATGATCAATACTCTTTTCCACAATGCATTACATTTATCAAATGGGGTTGTTGTAGTCAGGGTTTACAAGGGAAAAGCTTTAATACAGGACACATAATTTATAGGATTATTTTATAATATTCACCCAAGAGTCAAATGCAAAAGACTGCGGGAGATCTGTCCACACACTAGAGACCCGAAGAATCCAGCTGAGGGCCTGGATTCCATGGCAATGTCCTGCATGAGTCCAGCTGAAGACCTAGAGCCCATGGCAACGT
Source organism: Erethizon dorsatum (assembly GCA_028451465.1). Lineage (NCBI taxonomy): Eukaryota > Metazoa > Chordata > Mammalia > Rodentia > Erethizontidae > Erethizon > Erethizon dorsatum. The sequence continues at coordinate 46,235,087 of CM051825.1, forward strand.
CCTCCATGAGTCCAACTGGAGGCCTGGAGCCCATGATAACATCTCTTCCAAGTCTGTATCAAGGATCTGCACTGGGAAAGCCCAAGGTCAGTGGTGGAAGCTAGAAATCTGCACCAGCCAGATGAAGGATCTGTGCCAGCAGGCTGAGGGATCTCAGGAAGTGACAAAGTAAAGAGCAGAGCTCCCCCAAACAGAACCGCAGGCAACCTCAGCAACAAGAAGAACCTGAGCTCCTCTGAGGATGAGAACAGCTGAGTTCATATCAGGAAAGCCAGCATGCCAAGCTTCTCCAGGAGAAGCAATAGCACACGATCTTCCCCTACAGTTCTCCTTTTTATGCTGTTGGCAACAATCCTCAGCTGGGCCTTCCACACCCAGAATCACACTGATTCAGTTCAGTTAGGTATTACAAGTTAACATACTTAGACATACTAATCCCTAAAGAAACATCTCAAATTGTCAAAAAATAAATAAAGAAAATCTACATCAAATTACCATTTAGAGTTCATCACAACATAGAATTTCCAGTTCTCTACATAACTGAATAGTTCTACCATGTATTCTGTGTCTACAAATAAAGCAAGGAAGTCTACCTGTAAATGATGGCAATAATAAAGCAATGAACACTCAGTAAGCCTTTGATATTGATTAACTGATTACCATACACTGATCTAATTGTATTAACTCAACAAAATGAGTTATATCAATTAACATAATAATGACATTCACAGCAACTCTTTCATAAAGGAAATATTAGCTTCTCGTGTAGATGGGGGAACTAAGGCATAGAAGTCAAGTAACCTGCCCAAGATCTTGGCCTAGAAAAGTAGCAGAAACTGGTTTAGCCAGAGCTCTGGTTTTAAATAGGCAGCCAACAGTCTAAAGAGATAAGTGGCAGAATGAAGAACTATTAGAAACCTGACACTTTATCAGCAGTACCTTCCATAAATGTGTTCATCACTACCACATACGATAGTGCAAGAACAACATATAACAAAAGCAAAGCTAATATGAACCCAGGCCTGAAAACTCACTGTCTTAGTGAAGAAGGAAGAGTGTCTTATTGATAAAGACCTCACAGAGTAGCTTCAGATACGATCTCTCATATGATACCTCCTCCAAATACCACTAAACAGTTTTCCTAATTCATAAAGGGGAAAAAAAAAATGAACCCAAATATGTCAAGTAAGTTATTCAAGGTAACAAGGGGGGCAATCCCCACATATGAGGAGGTATTAATTCAGTAAGCATCTCCAAATGGTCTGAGGACAGATCCTTGGCAAACCAGTTCTCCCTGTTTTTCAAGACATGAACTAGATTAATGAGAAATTGGCAATATCTAATCATAACCACTACAGAGTCACCTCCCAAAAAGAACAAAAAATTACATCTCAAATCCAGACCTTCTGAATCCTATTCAAATTTCCTTCCATCACACCAGATACACTATTATCGAGATACTTGTGCCACTCAAACTTGATTGTCAACTTGAATTATTAAGACTCCTGGATATATGATTGGATCGTGAGGGCACTAACACCATCCATGGGTTGGTTAATCCACAGATAAGTTCATAATTGAATGAGCTTTTAGGAGGTACAGTTTAGTCGGAGGAATAAGTCAGGACAGGCACGGCCTTGGGGACTACCTGATCTCTGGCCCTTTCCACTCTGGCTCTTCTACTCTCTGCTTCTCCAATGCCAGGAGTCAAGCAACTTTCTTCCACCATGCCCTTTCACCATGTTTCCACCTTGGTGCCAGCCAAACATGGACTACAAATGGTTGCTAATTTATTTATACTCTATCCACACTAAGCTCAAATATTCAAAAATATTTTCTGAAAAAGTTACTTTATATTGATTGAATGGTGGCCAATGGGTCAAAAGATACCTTAACCTGGTACTGTTTTGGTCTGCAGTATAAAAAATTTTCAGGACGGTGAGATGGCTCAGCGGCACGGGCGCCTGCCTGGCGAGCGCGAGGTCCTGAGGTCAACCCTCGGTACCCACAAAAAAAAAAAAAAAAAAAAAAATTTTCATTGCTGAAAACAGAATAATCAAAAAGAAAGTAAACTTTCTTATGACTTATATTAATCGTTCATAAAGTTTTAAATTAAAAGTTCTAAAGGAATTTAATAAGAAAATCTTAACTGGACGTAATTTTATAAAAGCCAGAGAAAATTATACCACATTTTTAGTTTTATCAGTTTTCCTCAATGAAATAATACTTAAGTATAAGACATCACCTAGGGGGCTGGTGAGATAGTTCAGCGGCGTAAGCGCCTGCCTGGCAAGCGCGAGGTCCTGAGTTCGACTCCCGGAACCCACATACGAGAAAAGGGCCGGTGATATCGCTCAGTGGCATGGGCGCCTGCTGGCGCGCGAGGTCCTGAGTTAGACCCCCGGTACCCACACACACACACACAAAAAAAAGACATCACCTAAATACTTACCTAAATATACATCACCACATAACCCCCCAATATACATCACCACAACTTTTTCTGAAGTCATAGGAAGCTAGACAAATGAAAAGTTGTTTGGCTTGGTATGAATTTGTAAGCCGCTAGCTATAGAAGTTAATACAGAAGCACTGAAAGCATCACTTTCTGTCATTATAGTCCCATACTATTGGCCAAGTGGAAAATTCTAGCTGTCTTCCTTCCTCGGGGACTTCAATATTCACAAAAGCCCCCTTCAAATTCCAACTACTGTGAAGTTAAAAGACACTGAATTTTGACAGCGGATGTGTTTCTATATTAAGGACACCTTTGTAACATGAAACAACAAACCAAGTTCCTTGTTCAGCTAATGGGTACTGCTTGCGGTATTAATGGCAGGAGATGGGAAGGTACCAGGACTTCTGAGAATTTTGACAGATAAAATCAACCCAAAAGGGAAAGACACAGAATGTCAGTCACCCCCAGCCAGAAGAGAGGGCCTTGGTGGTAACATGTCTAATCTGTGATGTTCTGAACCAAGCTCAGGGGATGAAGAGAGTGTGAAGAAATGCACCAGGGTTAGGGGAAAAGATAAGCAACCTGGAGCCTGGATCTAAATACTAGAGGCCCTAGTCCTTTGTCTCTGCTTTGTATCAATCAGGGTTCCATTCTGCCTGAACTTTGAAATATTTCTTAGACTAGGATTCTTTTATAAACTAGGGATAAGGAAGATACATATCTTAGAAAGGTCTTGTGAGGATTTTGTGAGACAAGGCAAACAAAACACTTAACAGTGTTTATTAGGTAAACACCAAGTTCCCAAAACATGTCAGACTTTGTATTTCCACTACCTAGAGTAGACACCCAATAAATATTTGATGAGTACATAAGTAAGTGAAAGCCTCAACTTTTGTTAAAATGTGTTCTAGTTAGGGGAAAAAATGTGTAAGGGTAAAAGAAAGTGTTTGACTTCTAAAATATCAGGATGTCAGATATGAACATTCTATTCATTAGAACACCATTTCACTTTGTAAATGTGCCCATTGCCTTTTCGTGTACAAGGGGTGACCTAAAAACACAGAACTGTTTAAATAAAAAATTTATTATAGTAAAAGATACACTGCCATTAATCTCCTCTCTAAATACTCCCCCTGACTTTGAATACACTTATCCTATCGTTATTGCCACTTCTGAAGGAGTTCTGGAAGTCCTCTTTTGTTGAATGTCTTAGTGAATGCTGCTACCAAGTGCCATCCAATGAAAAGGCAGGCTTGTAAAAACATTATGGTGTGTTCCCATCTATCTTATTCACTGGATCTGGCACAATGTGACTTCTGGCTCTTCCCCAAAGTCAATATGACCATGAAAGGTAAATATTGTGAATCAAAGTAGGACATCGAGGCAGCCATAATAGCACAACTAAAGATATTCACTAAAGAGAACTTTCAGAACTGCTTCAGAAAGGGCAAAAATGATGGGTAAGAGCGTTTGAAGTCAGAGAGAGTATTTTGAAGGGGAATAAGGGCAATGTGTCTTTTGCTACAATGTTTGGTCAGTGAATATCCAGCCTCCTGATGATCTTGTTCTTGGTGGGTACCCACAAGTTTCCTGACTATAAAGGCAAGGAGCACTTTGGGGCTTACTCAAAATAGTACCCCTAAGGGGCTATGTACAGGATCTTCCCCAGAAGGTCCATTACACTTCCATCAGGCAATACAAGTAACAAGTTTTACACAAAACTAATAAGATGATTGGTTATAACATCTCTGTTCAAAACTACTACTGCAATTTGTTGCCAGTTATTTTGAGGTACGTTTTCACGAGATGGAAAGGAAAGGTGTGCCCGACATTTCTATTCTAGGGTCAGAACAAAGTCTAAAGTCTGTGCATTAACTGTATTAGATTTAATGACAGGTGACAAGAGAAAAAATGTGGTTTTTACCTCTACCATGAAGTCCTCCCTGACCACCCAGTATCTTTTTCCCCTCTGTGTGCCAATAACATCTAAGCACGCCTTTATCCTTCCTGTATTCCTATAGGTGTACACCTATCTTTCAGCAGGCAGTAAATATTTTGGAAGCATCAAGTATTCATAGTCATACTCATGCTCAAGCATTCTCAATGTAATTCACTTCAGGTACTCAGTAACTGTTAAATGAATTAACATCCCAGGGGCAGCAGGTTACTTAAATCCCAGATGTGTTTGAGCCCTCCCACGGTATCCTTTTTAATCCCCTCTTGTTATGGTTTGTGTCTACATGTCCCCCCAAAGCCTCATGCAGTCATGGAGACGGGATTCTAAAGTTTATGACTGGTTCATGGTCTAATGCTGCAATTACGGGTGTGAGTGCTACACCCACTCTGGGGTGGGTAGCCTGCATGTAACATAAGGGAGGGAAAGACGCTTGCTCTCTCTCTTGTGCTCACGCTCCTCCTTTTTGCTCTTGTTTTTGCTGCCTCTGCCACCATGAACTGTTGCCCTCTGCCATGTGCCACTCTGCCTTGGAGCCAGCCGAGTACGGACTGAAACCTCTACAAACTGTGAGCCAAATAAAACTTTCCTTCCTTTATTTTGGGTATTGGGTATTTTGTCTCAGCGACGAGAGAAAAGTAACCAAGACACCTCTCTTATAACAAACTGCTACTAAGGATGGAGAGCTGTCTAGTATCACAGAGTATTAATTTTTTCCAGAAGTTCATGAAGCAGTGATAAAAATGGCATTGAAATGGGACTATTTGGAGCACCTTTCAACTGAACTAAGGATGCATCCCAAGACCATATATGTGATGTAAATAGAAAAAAAGCCACTACAGGCTGGGGTGACTCGTGGCCACATGACCTGATGGAGCTTAGAGAGAATCTGATGGAAGATGAAGCTGTTTCTAAGTAGATAATTCCTGCCAGCACCAGACCTGACCAACGCTGCATTTGACCATGACTATTGTGCAGCACTGCACAGCTGCTTCCTTAGTTTTACCATCCACTTTAAATCAACCTTAAAGACACAACCCAATGGTATCAAAGAAATCCCTCTGGGCATGTACATTAGAAAACTCACACACAGTAACTTTTAACCTAGACGGGGGGAGGGCATTCCTTGGTGTGTTTATTCTCTTATTAATTCCCCCATTCAGGAGCTACTTACAGAACCCATCCTACTCCAAGGTACCAGGAACACAAAAATGAATGGGAAATGGTCTTGGCCCTGGGACAAATCGAGCTTTGTACTCTCCATCTGTGTCCTCAACTCCTAGCATTCATTCCTAGCTGCTAGGAAGGCTCCCTCTCCTCCTGTTCCCCTTCACTTAAATGCTGCATGAATTAAGGGGATAATATTTAAAGCTACTATATTCCTTTCTTCCTACAAAACAGGCCTCCTGTGAAAGTCTCCTCACTATCAAGCAGTCATCCCTGAAAGTTATTCTTTTTTTTTTTTTTTGTGGGTACCAGGGGTCGATCTCAGGACCTCGCGCGCCAGCAGGCACCCGTGCCACTGAGCGATATCACCGGCCCTTTTATCGTATGTGGGATCCGGGAGTCAAACTGGGGCCCTCGCGCTTACGCCACTGAGCCATCTGACCGGCCCGAAAGTTATTCTTTGAGTAAGGTGACCACAAACTTTATTGTCTAAATGAAGACAGTTCTGAGAGTGAAAAGAATTACTATTCATAATAGTTCTACTAAAACACACCCAAGATACCCCCAAACAAACCAATAGGGATAGGCACCTCAGCTTAGAGACATTTATGAAAATTTTAAATACCAGATGTGTCTTGAAACCTCTTATCTACAGAAACATGTATAATTTCCATCTTATATGAAAAGTATTACATGAGAGGTGAGCCCACACTACATCAACAAGGATGTGCTTCCTATTTCTGGAATACAGTGAGGTAGAACACTGAATGCTGAATTCTACATGCTGAAATGTGGAGCACAACACTTACAGTAACAGCAGAAACTATGCAACACAATAACCTCATCTATCGGTGTTTCCTATAAGCCAGGCACTGTGTTAAAACCTAGGTCCCTCCTCTCACCAAACCAAAGGATAGATGCTACTAATACCAATGAAATAGGAACGTGGAGAAATTAAAACACAGGTAATAAGAGGCAGAGTTTGTGTAGAAACCAGAAGCTACCTTCTGAAACACCACCACAGTGTCTCCCAGATAACATCACTGAAGAGGGAATAGTTAAACTGATCCATAACAAATGGGTAATAATGACAATGATAATGATCGCAGCTACCCATTATTGAGATTTTGGAGTATACAACTCTTCGCTAAACCTCATGCATGACCTTAATGCTGTTACTAAACCCACTTTACACACAGGTAAACTGAGGACACCTGAGGTGAAGTAACTTGGGTTGCTGAGCTAGCATGTATCAGAAGATTTGAATTTAAGGCCAACTGCAAACTCATCTCCACTGGGTTAAGATGGCACACTGTAGAGGAAAGAACACGGACAAAAGCTTAGAGAAAACTGATGTGGCCACACAGTGGGACATATCTATGAAGTGGGGATAGTGTGGGAGGGACAGATGGTGGCTATATATGCCACAGTGAGAGTAAGCTGATCCACTGCACCAGGAAAAGTGGTAGGAATTCTGAGCAAGACTATCAGGAAGGGACCTGAATTTTATCATGTTTATAATGCTAAAGGAGAGGTTCCTTGTAAAGAAAATATGTATTTATGTCAAATTGTTTTTCAGTGCCATATCTAGCACCTGAAGACTCTAAGCAGTCTGACTTGCATATCAAGTACTTTCAGTACTGTTATTTTCCCCTGTTATTCATATTCCATCTGTTTTCTTCTCCCCATACCATAGTGAGTGGTATATTAATAAATAAAAGGCCAAAGACATCCCCCCTCAAAAAAGTTCTAATATTTGGTTCACATTTAATTTGAGAGAAATAAGACTCACAAACCCCTGGCTTCTTGTACATTGAATGAAAGAGAGAAAAAAATAATTGAGGTACCTTGTTTACTCATCCAATTTTCATCCTAAGGTTAATCAAGCAATATATTTTAAACTTCCTAAATTCATTTCATGAGCTTTTTGTAGATAACCTAGAAAACTTTAGTACTATTTATGAACATCTGTTAAACAGTGCCAATGTCTGTACCAACCACCTTGGGGAATAGCATAGCATCTTAAACGTGTAACTCCTTAGGTAATATTTATGCTGTTGCCATATAAAGAACATATGGTTTTCATTTTCCTTTAAAATCATGCAACTTTTGACTTAATATACCAACATTAAATATCAACCAGCAGTGGGTGAGTAATAATACATTACTTATCAAATTATTTGACAAGTTATACAATAAATATAGTTTAACACTTGGGTGCTATTGCAAAAGCACTGAAAGTTTTTATTTTTTATCTGCTATTGATGTTTTCAATAGTTGTTATTATATTCCTTTTATGAAGGTTCAAAACACTGGTTCAGTTCAGTATAAAAAAGGAAGGGAACTTGGTCAGTGCTTGATTTGTATGAGCCACATGCTATGTTTCTTTTTCAGAATCATTCCTTGAAGCACATATTATTAGTCCCAATTTTATAGTCACATAAATTGTGACTTGTGGTAGGCAATCAAAGCAGAACTGGGATGAGCACTTGACTATATACTCTGACTACATAACCCATGTTCGTTTTACATCTTAAAGCAAAAAAACAAATCTCAAGATTGCAAAAAACATCTGGGGAAGAAAGTGCTATGGATCACCAAACTCATTTCTTCTTCTTCCAAACCATGGATTGAAACTGTGTCCCAACCTCCCTTGCAGTTAAGATCACGTGAAGAGTGTCAGCCACTGGACTACAAGCTGAAGTGATGTGGTCCAGACAAAACCCTCTGCATGCATCCTCCACAGCTCTGTCCACCGTCGGAGCAGTGGGAACGGGTACACCTCCCAGGTCAGCTTTAGGAGCAGCATGCTCAAGATGGCAGAATGAAATGAGAAAGGGGCATGATTTCTTGAGGTACAGTAAGAACGCCACACATCACTTTTCTACAAATAAGAAATAACTATTATATTTGGCTATTAGGCTATTGAAAATTGGCAGTATATGTGCTATATAGAAGCCAGCTTCACCACAGCCCATGCAAAACAAAAAACAAATACAAAAACCGAGATCACAATAAGAAACAATATAGTCAATCTAGAGACTAGCATACAATTATTAAAATAACATTTTTGAAGAAATGTTAATATTTGGATAATGCTCATGTTATAATGTAGAACTTTGAAAGAAAAATGTTAAAGCAAAACTGTATGCACAGTACTTTCCCAAATTTACAAACTCATTCCATTTCAATTACACAATTTAAATATATACATAGAAATTATTACTACTGAATGAATGAATAAAAAAAGGAAATATGTTCATATTAACAGGTTTCCTTTGGGTAAGGCGACTACAGGAGATTTTTACTTTTTGTAATTTAATTTTACAAGATCAAAATAATGAGCATACATTTTTGATAATTAGAAGACATTAATGCATTTAAAGTTTCTTTTTAAAGCCCAATATAGCCACAAAGGGGTCATAAGGAGTTAGCGGCTATGTAATTTACCCCAGGAAATTTTTTCTGCATTTTCAACTCTATAATGCACCCTCTAGACATTCAGAACTACCAAATCATAAAATGAAGGGAGTCAAAGACCCTAGGGAAAAAAAATAACTCATGGAGAAGTCTGGGAAAATGAGATCATGCACTAACACAACTTTCTTGTTCATTTGCAATGAGGCAGTTTTAGAAAACAAGTTTTGTATTAACTCCACTAAAGACATACTACTGACTAGGGATACACAATCACGGGCACACAGAAACCTGGTAATATTAGGAACCAGTTCTTAAACGAAAGTCTCTTCCTTTGGTTTAAACAAGGATTATGTGATATAATACTTGCAAAATACTCGGCAAGATGCCAGATAGAGGGCAAGGGCCCAGAGGTTAAGTGATACTACTACTATTTTTATTGCTTAAAGACTGAGAAGAAGCAACCCTTGCTTTAGTACATTTCCAAAATTGAAGGTGAGGCATCAACTTTCAAAGCCTATTCCCATTCATTTCTAATGAAACTGAAAGGAACTTACTTCACACTTGTAGAAAGCCTGCTTGCCTGCAACCTACCTGGAGCTGGCCCCTTACTGTGCAGCTCTCCTGCTGCTGCTTTTCAGAACAGCAGTGAAAAGACATTCTAGCTCAGAGAAATTCTAAGAAGACCAGAGAAGCCCACTGATATTGCAGACTCAGGAAAAAGAAAAAAGAACATTTTACAAAAGGGGGAGCTCTTTGCAAAAATAGAGGCAGCAGGAAATGTTATTAAAAGATACAACTTGTCAAATGGATCCTCTTTCTAAATACAGTTAGAGCAAACCCTTAATTTCAATTCCAGTATTGCTTCAAAGAACATTTGCAAGTAAACATTAACAAGTGAAAATTTTCTGAATAACAATAATACATACAGTGCAGTTGCTGCCTCTTGGGATCAATGATAAGTACTGTACTCTCTATTTGGATGAGTCAAGGGTCTTAACAGTAAGCAACAGAAATTAACTATAGCTAAAATAAGCATGAACTAAATCACAGAAAAGTTATTTGGAAGCTCACATAATCACCAAAAAGGCTGGACAATCAGGCTCAGAAAGTGAAAATGAACCAAAGGGGCCAACAGCAGTCAGAAACATAATGAATCCCACCACAGGAGTCATCTGTCCACTGAGGACACCACTGTCATTCCTAGAAAGCAGACCCTGCTTCAGCCTCTGATGGGACACACAGGCCATCACCCTAGCAGCATCTCTGTATTACTGATTCCACATTCAAAATGATGGCAGCTGGCAAAATGAAAATTTTACATCACAGAAATTCAAAGTTATCCTTGCCTATCATTGCATGACAAAAATGGCTATGATCTCAACACAAACAACATAAGATCTTTTTGCAAGATCCTAACTACATAATGTCACATGACCATAACACCACACGGCCTTAAGGAGGCTGGCAATGTATTTAACTGCCTCCAGGATTAATAGTTCACGTCAGTCAGCACTCACCAAGCAGGAGTTCCCTTTTTACATAAAGTACAATTCCTTAATGGTGTAGGTAATTCACTAGGTTTTAGGACATGATTATATAAAATGAAAAGAATAAGTTATCATATTGATAAATGGAAACATGTTATAGCTGAAAGCAAGTAAAACTAGCCAAGTTCAATAAAATCTCCTTATCTCCACTTAGGGTACATGTCATTAGCTTACAGAAGATTAATTTTTCCATTCACATTTCAATTTTCTTTCCTGACTGGCAAAAAATAAAATTGTAGCATTTTTGAAATGCATACTTGCTTAATCAAATCTTAAGAGTCTCCTGTCAACATGAAGGAAATAATTAGTAAATTGTCAAGATCCCAAAAACTGAAAGGTAGTGGTATGAGATAAATTTCATCTGTGTTTATATGCAAATATTCTTTCAGGACAGGCCTTTTGAGTTATAGAGAGATACAATCCTTCATTTATCTTTAAAGAGAACTGAAAAAGCAACATAAAGATCAGTGATTCACACAGTAGGTGTTCTGTAATTATCTGTTGATTGTATTCATTAATTTTAATCCATAACAGAAGAGTACATAATTAATAAGCCTCCTAAAATAATTGCATGCAAGGGAAACAATTTCTTCCTTAAAACCTGGTAACAAAAGGCAGCCCTTATAAGCTGCTGCAGAAATGAATACAATCCACATATTAAAATCTTCAGGGGGCCGGTGAAATAGCTCAGCAGCATAAGTGCCTGCCTGGCAAGCGCGAGGGCCCGAGTTCGACTCCCGGAACCCACATATGAAAAAAGGGCCGGTGATATCGCTCAGCGGCACAGGCGCCTGCTGGCGTGCGAGGCCCTGAGGTCGACCCCCAGTACCCACAAAAAAAAAAAAAATCTTCACTCACCAAACCAAATTTACTCTCTCAATCAGACATTAGTCCATTTTCAGTGCAAAAAAATTAGGATCTCTCTCAGTATCTTATCATTATGAACTGTGTTTCAGAAACAAAAGCTTTACACTACCCGTTTTTTTAAAAAAATGTTCCAATTAACAAGCTTTCCATAAGCAAAAGGTTCTATTGCTCAAAGAGATACAACACAATGAATCATTAAGAAAATATCTCTGGATTACAGTTTCTATAAATTGCACCATAGAATCTGCCACATCTCGTTTTAATTGAATCTTCTAATTTTATTAATATGCATTTTCAATCTTAAAAATGCTGACCTACACAAAACAATCTCCCAAGAATATCATCATCAAGTTAGCAAAGAGGAAAACAATGGGGAAGAAATTAAATCTACTCTGGCTAGGATCAAATCCCATCTTTGCTGATTATTAGCTCTACAATTTTGGCAAGTATTTTAACCTTATCTTGCCTGTTCCCTTGCCTATAAAATAATAATGCTATCTTTTTTTTATTTTTTTTGTGGGTACCAGGGGTCGAACTCAGGACCTCGCATGCCAGCAGGCGCCTGTGCCGCTGAGAGATATCACCGGCCCTTTTTTTGTATGTGGGTACGGGGAGTCGAACTCAGGACCTCGCACTTGCCAGGCAGGCGCTTATGCTGCTTGGCTATCTCACCGGCCCCAACAATGCTATCTTAATAACAACAGGATTTGGCAAGTGACTGAATATAATAGGCAAAGAGGCTTAAGAGATGACTAGGTGCTATCCCTTCTGAGTAAGTAGATGAGAAACCAAAGAGAAGATTGGGAGTAACCAAGAAATGATAGATTCCTCCTGGGCAAGGAAAGCCAAACACATAAATAGTCAATAGGCAACCAGGAATGTGGATTCAGACACAAAGAGGCCTGTGAGATAATCCACATGGAGATTACACTGGAAATCATAAGGCTAGCAAACAACATTCATTTTCAAAATACTTCATGTCATTTTATTACGAAACACATCAAGATATGAAAAAAGCAAAAAGGTAAATCAGATTTTGATAAGCTACAAACCTTTAAAATATGAACTCTCTTCACACATGATTAACAGGATACTGATCATCCTATGCCTCTGACTGTCTGTGAATTTGAATCATGATAGTAATCAATCACCTGGAAATGGACGTTCCTGATTATGACGACGATGACAATGATGATACCAATATAATCTTATATAATACTTGCTGCATGTTAGGCACATTAATATCCTATATAATTTCTCCTAGTTATAATATCATAATTATAAGGTAGAGATCACATTGTCAGGACAATTAGGAAGATGTGTATATGTCATTCAGCTTTAATCAACCTCAAATCTACTGGGTGAAATTTCATTTGTGCTCTTGGTTCTTGCCAATCTTGTAGCTTTGCTCTCCCCAAGCAATCACAGGAATAGCGACACACACACTTCCTCTTATATTCACTATCAACTCATTTCACTTTTGACCATTTACAATTGGTAGCATCTCCACTTCCAATGCTATAAATTTCCTCTCAGATCAAAACTATTCAACAACAGAAACCAAAAGATACCTTCTAACAACAAAACTACTACTGAATACGGGAAAGATTACTCATTCATTCACCAAATGAATTGTCTGGATTATTCTCTAAATTTCTGTTTAACTCTAAGCAGGATCACAGAAAAGCCCCCACTAAATACAATCCTAAAGGAACGGCACAGGTGTACACAGGTGAAAGTGCCTGTGCGCGTGCGTGCGCACACACACACACACACACACACGCACACACCTGCCTTATTCTCAAATCTTGTATCAACTTTAAACTCTCAATCTCTGTAACATTTTCAATTCCTTTTATCCAGTTTTAATTTCTTGAAACCACTCCCCAAGAACAAAAATTAGCTATTTCAAAAGTTTATTTGCATTGTTTTATTTTAATTTTCTTTATCTAAACCTACTTGTCAGTCCCCCTCCCCTGCTCCAGCCCCAGCATACACATGCCACACAGCTAATTCCTTCAGAGCAAAAACTATTTTAAAAGCATGGAACATAACCCCCAACCATGAAGCGATGCTGTAATAATTTTTTTAAATAAACCAATGACTAGGAAGCTAATTAGTTCAGTAAGTGCACATCTCCATGGAAATCTAAAGGATACATCATGTCAGCTGTGTTCTTAAGCCAGTAGGGCTGCAGGAGCACTCAGCTGGCTTCTACAATTCCCTTAAAAGGGTCCCTTAGGCCTGGAATACTAGTGCTTCACTGCATTTAAGAAAATGAAGGGGAAAATGAGATCCAAGACCAACTTGAACTTTACATTTCTTTGCTCTCATTCCCCAATCCCCAGGGGCACAGAACAAAAATGACCCCTTCTTGTGAAAGGTTAGAATAACTATCCTGGACTGGGTCTACTGCCACAGTTTACTGAGGAGCTCTTCCCCAGGCTTAGCAATGTCACTGGGGTTTTTCACCATAAAAACTCATTTTGATAGTTTTTGAAAATGAAACCAATTTTCATTTTTAAATATAAGTTGTTCTCCACCTCTACATTTAGCATCTGAAAACTACAAATGACTACAAATCCTCTATTCTTTATTTCTGGTGGGAAACAACTGCTCTCGAAGGCTGCAGAAGAAGGATGCACATGCAAATCCTTCTATTGCCCAGACCTACACCATCCAATACTGTAGTCACTTCCATGGGTGACTCTGGAGCACCTGCAATGTGACTCGTAAGAAATGAGATGTGTTACAGGTGCAAAATACTAACCAGATTTGTAAAGATAAGAACAAAAATATGTCCTATTGATAATGGATAAAAGGTATTATTAAAGTTAGTTTCACCTATCTCTTTTTGTTCTTATCAATATGATTATTAGAAATTTTTAAAAAATGTTTGTGGCTCACATTCTATTTCTATTGGACACTGATAGTCCAGACTGACAATAAGAAAAGCAGACAGCAAGGCCTATTTCTTAATGTCTCAGTCCATATCTAGGGATATTAATTATAATTTTTACTATCGCACTGTACAGTTTCCTTGAAAGAATCACAACAGCACTGGGAAACGCTATTAGCTTTGGTCCATAGATAAGAAAAGGAGAAGATCCTTATACAAAGTTACAGATCTGACAATGGAAAAAAAAAAACAGTGAGCCAGACAGAGTCACCTTGACTTTAAAATACATGTCCTTCTCCTTGCTCTCCTCCAGTCACAGGAACTCCTCTCAGCTTCTGAGAGGCCTAAGAAAGGATGTCAACCATCATGCCTGACCCGTCCCAATAGGATTCTCTACACATATCACTCCTATTTCTCCCAGCCACTAAACAGAGCCAAGAGAAGTGGGTGAATGGAGACTGAAAACTCAGACACATTACCATGGAGTGACATCCATGTGCTGCTATCTCATGTGAAAGAATCAACTTTTCCTAATTGGGTTTTTTTGCATTTGCAATTCAAAGTTCTCCCCTGCATCTGTCCCTATTGGTATTATTCCCAACAAAGGAACTTCATTAGTGGGAAATCACTGCCCATGAATTCATTCATTTGATCAAGCATATTTCTCCTGTTAGCAATTAGCTTACTTAGTCTCTTAGCAGCCTCCAAAGCTTCATTTGCAGTGCTTGCTACAAAGAATCTTTGAACTCTCACTCCATTGTCAGACATCAGTTTCTTGCTCTGGTATTCCTGCAGGTTGAGCCATCTTCTGGAGATGCATTGAACCGCCTAGAGAAAATGAGGGAAAGAGGTACGACAAAAATTAATAACAAGAAAAATAACAATCAATCTGTATGGCCAGTCTTATAGGCACCACCAAATAGAAATGAGCAACACAGTTTAGAGAAGCAAAAGAAAAAAATATACCTATACAAATTTTTCATGATTATTTTTCATCAAAAGTGTTCAAAACAACCACATACACAAATAAATGCCGATTTTTTTTTTTTAAACAGTAAAGCTGGAATGAGACCTATAATCTAGTTAACAGAACATAGCCATGCAAGTTTCCTTCTTTTGATACTGTACAATTATATAAGACGGCAATATAAGGGGAAGCTGGGCAAAGGATACATGGAAATGTTAAAAGATTTTTTTGCAACTTTCTGTGGTAAGTATTTATAATAAAAGTTATTTTTAAAAGCTGTTAAAAGCCCTATCACAGTGGTGGTGAACCTATGGCATGCGTGCTATAGTGGGTTGTCTGTTATCTTTGAAAACTCTAAAAGGTTCATGGTCACTCCCCTATCTATAGCCTATGCCTGCCTTATACTCACTCCCCAAATAGTCAGAGCACATACTATTACTTTAATAACTGTACACACATCAATAGTCACTATAAAGTACCTTAGAAATTTTTTTTTCTTTCCTTTTTTGGTAATGGGGGTCGAACCCAGGGCCTTCTGCATGTGACCAAGCTCTCTAACACTGAACTACATCCCCAGCCCTTTAAATTTTATTTTGAAGGAGGGTCTTGCTAAATTGCCCAACCTAGCCCCAAACCTGTGGTCCTCCTGCCTTGGCTTCCTCAGCACATGAGATTACAATCAGGCACCACTACACCTGCCTCAGGAAAATGTTTTTAACTCTCAAGATCACAGGGCCACAGACTAATTCATTTCTTTAGTTTTTGACGAAGCCTAGATAGTCATTTTGAGTTTAATAAATTATCTCTTTCATGAACCAATGCTGAGTACAATAACGTGAGTCTCCATTAATTGGACTAGTTCCTACACTGCAACAAGTGCTTTACTTAAGTTTACTTAAGTTAAGTGCTTTGCTTAAGTTTCAAGTTGAACTAGTTTTCCAATCTGCATTATCAATTAGTTTAAAGAACACAGCCAAAATGCAGAATAACAAACAGGTAAATTCCTGTTCCAATAGTATAGCATTCCTTATCAAATCTATAAACCCTTTTTTTTTTTTTTTGTGGGTACCGGGGGGTCGACCTCAGGACCTCGCACGCCAACAGGCACCCGTGCCGCTGAGCGATATCACCGGCCCCTTTTTCGTATGTGGGTTCCGGGAGTCGAACTCAGGCCCTCGCGCTTGCAAGGCAGGCGCTTATGCCGCTGAGCCATCTCACCGGCCCGATTTTTTTTCATTTAAAAATGGGGTTTATAGGGGCCGGTTTTTTTTCATTTAAAAATGGGGTTTATAGGGGCCGGTGAGATGGCTCAGCGGCGTAAGCGCCTGCCTTGCAAGCGCGAGGGCCCGAGTTCGACTCCCGGAACCCACATACGAAAAAGGGGCCGGTGATATCGCTCAGCGGCACGGGTGCCTGTTGGCGCGCGAGGTCCTGAGGTCGACCCCCCGGTACCCACAAAAAAATAAAATAAATAAATAAATGAAAAAAATCACAGGAAAAATGAATACACTTAGCTACACTTGCTTCCAGAAACTTGCAAGAAGATGGAGGAGGATGTCATTAACGTGAACTAAAAAAAAATAGAGGACTGGATCTTGAGACTGGCAGAATGTGGAAATCCCGTGATACAGGCTCTAGAAGCTTGTGTCATGGCCTTGAGAGATGCCCAAGGCTGTATCAGAGAGACCACCCTGGCACTGAGGTCTCAAAGTTTAATACCATGAAGCACTAGCTTTCAGAACCTCCCAGGTATCCTTAAAATGTTGTTTTCTTCTGGAATCTCCAACCTATGATGTACTTATGAGCTCTTTTTGACAAGGGGGATTCAAAGAGGCTTTAGAACCCTACCACTAGAACCATACAACTACCCTCTACTCAAGGGCAGAGTGTGTCAGTGTGTCACGCACTTTTTTCTATCTTTTAGAATCAGAGTACAATGGTACTTGGCATATACAAAATACTAAATAAAATACTAGTTGACAAAATGAATAAACCCTGACTTCTGTCCCTGATACAGACCATTGTTCATTCCTAAAAAATAATCACCTTTAAAAATAGAAAAACGGGCCGGTGAGATGGCTCAGCGGCGTAAGCGCCTGCCTTGCAAGCGCGAAGGCCCGAATTCGACTCCCGGATCCCACATACGAAAAAGGGGCCGGTGATATCGCTCAGCGGCACGGGTGCCTGTTGGCGCGCGAGGTCCTGAGGTCGTCCCCCCGGTACCCACACAAAAAAAAAAAAAAAATAGAAAAACATGAATTAGTCCGTAAGAACTAAACTAGACATGATTTATACATACTTGTGAAAAATTCAAATCTTGACATGATCGAGGCTAAATATTCCTCTTCTGGTCCTTATAAATATTGGTAATAATGTTTCTAATAATGAAGTTGACTGTAATTTTTTTAGAAATAAACAATTCTGGGATAAAAACAAGCTGCCAGAAAAGCAAGGCTCACATCATTTACCATATATTACCTCTCAACTGTATATTATGATAATCTCACTTTTAAATGTTTAAGTTCTTAATGAAACATTATAAAAATACAAATTTCATAAATGAACACACGCACATGCTTAATATTCTTCATTGCCTGGCATATAACAGTGCAAGAAAAATACAAGTTTAAGGTATTTAGTAAAAACTGTAATGAAAGAATACATTAAATGTTACATATGTGCCATTATCTAGGACCACTTTTAAAAAGCAAATGGGAAGCGTCAATAAATTAAGTCTGTTGACAAACCAATTTAAAGCCATTAACCAAAAAAGAAAATATAGTTTGAAAAGCAAATTTGAGAGAGACTAAAAACAGCCACAGTGTGATCGTAGTCAATTCCTTTTCATTACAGTACTTGCAGTATTAATTTTAGATATGTTAATGCAATCTGCTGCAAACTAATTGCAATTGATCCAGTGACCAGCTTCATTGACATATAATACATACTGACCATTTCTACACTGACTTGAATGCAAGTCAGCTTAAAGTCCATTGTTCTTAAATTGAAAACCAAGACAGGGACTACAGTTCCAAAGCCAGCGCTGAAATCCAAACTATCACTCCACAAACTGATTTTCTTATACTATCATCATGTATTGGTCTTCAATCCACAAGTTGGAAGAGTGGGGTCACTGATTAGGTCTAAAGTTCATTAAATCAACTCCACTTATTAAGAAATTATGCTAAGTCCAGAAAGGAACAATCTAAGTTTACTTCTGCATTTTCAGGAGGGAGAAAAAAAGATGAGACAAAATCTGCTAAGTAAATGGATAGTATAAAGTATGCTGGAAACATAACAAATATAAACTGCTAAATACTAACAGTAATAATTTATCTGCTTGAAATAAGCATTGATGTTGTACTAGGTGGTAAGTAAGCATTCATGTTATCTAATGGTTAAACAATCACTTAAAGTCAAATTAGTATCATTAGTGCAAATATTCCCCTAATGGTTAAACAATTGTGAAAAGTCAAATCTTATTCTCTCTGTACCTCTCACTAGTGCAAATCAACAAATATTCCTAATCTTCCTCTGCCTTAGTTGAAATTAGCCAAGGCCATTTAACTACTTTCAACCAGAAAGATGTGAGGACACGTGACAGGACTCATCCAGATGAACATTAAATTACCATCTTTCCCATTGTATCCAAGTTCTCTCTCTCTTTTGACAAAGGGAATAGCAATATTCAAGATGGAAGATGATCTATCTATCAGCCAGGAGCCAGAGGGAGAATAGATACATTCCAGGTGACTCGCAACAAATGTGTAGTAGAAAATAAACCTCTGTGGATTTTTAGCCTCTGAGATTCTCGGGGTTTTAGTACTGCAGAACCTAGCCAGTGGTACATGCATGACTTTTCCATCAGGCAACATGGGACAGTCCCACTGGGTGGTACGAGTTGCCGGATGGGACAGTTATGCATGTATGCCGTGTTGTGAACATGTTCAGTCAGTTGGCCAAGATCACAGACTACAGGAAAACAGAGAGGTTCTCTGACGAATGATATTGATCAACTGTCTAACACTGTTGGTGTGTGTACTCTGGCTCCACATTCCCAGAAGCCCTTTAGTGACACAGATTGAGGCTAAAATGAGTAAGACAGTGTCCCTGTCTTCAAAAAACCAAAAATCTGCCAGAAACAGAATTTGCATGAAATGTCAGCATAAGGAAAAATGAAACTGCTCCAGGCTGTGGGAGACAGGGAGGTAGAGATATGAGTAGGTTTTATCCTGAGAAATACAAGAATGGTACAAGATTTTAACTCCTAAGAAGAGCTATCTGTTAAGACCCCAGAACAATATCTTCATTGTAGGAGAAGCTAGGAACCTCTGAAGGCACCTGTGAACTCTGGGATGTAAGTACCAGAAGGAAGTTTAAACATCAGTGGACTCAGTGCCTTTTGATTGTTCCTGCCATTTAGTTTCTGCTGAGGACGATACGGTCCAAGACTTCCCATAAATACCCCAAACTGTAAATAATATTAAGCCCTACACATTGCTCAGTTTTTTCCTATAGAAATGTACCTAAAATAAAGTTTAATTTATAAATTATAGATTTAAAAAATAACAAATAACAAAACAATAATTATAACAATATATTATAATAAAAATTATTTCAAACTTATGGTTACTTCTAGCATTTAGTGGTTTTGGATCACAGTTAACTACAGAAAGTGAGAAAAGGTAAGGCTCTACCCTAATATTTGCCAGCTTGCCTGCAGATCTATTTTTCATGCTTCTTTGCAACCGTCTTCTGCCCTCAGACTGGTCAATGGAAGGAAGATGCCTTACTCTGATGCCCTCTTTCTGAATGGGGCAGCATTTCTAGCAGTAACTATATCTTGAAACTCTAGGTCTGTCCACACTGTCCGTCCTTCCATCACTTCAGCTTCTTCCATCTCCCCCACCATGATTCCTGCTTCCGTCAGCTGGCCTGGACTTTGCTAACATGGCCTTCTTCCTCTCCTAGGCTTCACAGAAGATGCCTGCTGTTATCAATCTGTGTTGCCTTCCCAGCCCCTTTGCCTTTCAACAACTCTAACGACTTTCACAACTCATTTTCTTCTCCTTAAAAATGTCACCTGGTGGTCTCTCCATTGTCTGGATTAGAACAGGACTGACACAGTACTTTGAGAGGCCGAAGAGGAAGGGGCATGGTGGTGATCCATTTTTATGAAAGAGACTTTGGGATCCCATGCTGGAGAAGTTCCCCAGTCATGTCTTTCACATAGTTGGATTATAAGTATAAAAGGTCCACTGGGATCCAACTTCCTCATCTTACAATGAGAAACCCTAACAAGGGCAGTGGCTTGCCTGGGGATCCTATAAAGAGACAAAGAGATACTGAAACCCGGACAAATTCCTGTTTTCTGTCCTTTCATATGGATTCTGGCAAAGTAGCCATCTTAAGAACCGCATCATGTTCTCAAACTAGCCATGGTTGGTAGGATTAGTTCCCCTTGGATTTGCACAATGACCTTTCCCTAGCTTACTCCCTCTGCTGCTTTCTTTGACAAAGCAAGCATTTCTAAGCAAGGAGGGGAAGGGGGAAACAAACTTAAAAGAAAAGTAGCACATAAAGATTTCAGGGCTTATGGGAATGAGGGAGCAGAGGCAGAAGAAAAAGAATGAAAAATGAGGGGAAGGACAAAGAGAACCAGGAGATAAAAAGACAATGACTAAGCAGGCAAGAAAACTCAAAGCACAAAATTAGACAGCTACACAAAAAATATGACACGACTGAGAAATCATTCTTCGCCCCATGGTTTTAAAATTAGAGGTGTAGAGACTACAGAAATAGCACCACAGGGCGGGGGACGGGGAATCAATAAAAGGACTGTAGGAAGAGATGTCACTGAGCCAAGCGCCCCCTGGAGGAGAAGCTGTAAACCACATGTCTCCTTCTTTACACTGCCTCTTTCTTCTGCCAACTCTGCACTGAAGTTCTGCCTCACTCTGGAAGGCAGCATAAGGGAGTATCACATAGGGCCAAGACATATTAGAAATCAAGAAATCAGAAAAAAAAAAAAAAAGAAGACACTGAGCCAGAAGGATGAAGATGAAACTGGAGAGGGGAAAAGCAAAGGAGGTTTGGTAGTGTCTATGTTGAAGGTGAAGTGAAATACGCTCTCTCACACACTACCCATCCAAATGAAACAGGCACAGCTGCCTGCCTTCAGGATGACAAAACACCACTGACACCCACACCCTCTGACCTGGAAAGTCCACTTCTTGGTGTCTGTCTAAGCAAAACATGTATCAGAGACAGAACCAAGGTTCCTCTGTGTGGCATTCACAGTAAAGGGTAAAAACTGAAAATCATCCAAATGCCCATCAATGGCAGACTGGCTAAATAAACTACACATGGTCTCTGAGCTACAATGGTTCTACTTAATGATTTCTCAACTTTATGATGGTGGGAAAACACCACTATAACCACCGTTTTTCACTTTCAGTACAGTAGTCAGTGAATTACAGGAGATATTTTATAAAACAGACCTTGTGTTAGGTGAATCTGCTCAACTGAAGGCTAATATAAGTGTTCTGAGCATGTTTAAGGTAGACAACATTAAGCTATGCTTCTTCATTTATGAAAATTTTAACTTATGATAGGTTTATAAGGAGGTAACCCTACCCTAACTCAAAGAACATCTGTATATGAAGCATTTAAAATATCTGTGACAACACAGTACAACACAGGATCCATGTGTTCCCCTACATCGCTCAGTTCTCTTATAGCTAGTGTGACAAAACTTTTAAAGACTATGCACAACCAACCTTTCAGAGCCTTTTCTGTTGAGTGTAGTGACCTGGAAGCCACATGTGGAGAAGATAAGATCCCAGGGCCAAAAGTTGCCTGGATTACTGACTTACTACAGGGAGGACAGCCTCCTGGGGTCACCTAACCTAAATCTGCATGAATGGGAAACAAATCCTTGCAAATAACTTAAGTCTGAATATCCTAACTGATTATTCTCTAAGCACATTACTAAAAGCAATCAGCCTTACTAAAGGAAATCAGCAAGGTACAGAATATGTACAGAATAACATTTACAATTTAGACACATGTCCACACACAAACCAATACTCTATCTTCGAAGGATAAGCATATGCATAAATATATATTTCATAGGTCTAGAGATGATGTTTACCAAACTAATCTAGGAAGCATGGGAAGGGCAGGCCAAGGTGGTGGTGAAAAAAATTTTAATCTATAATTTTTAATTTCTTCATTCATTTTTTATTCATGAATTCACTTATTATTTGTAAAAGGAAATGCAACCTACTTAAAAACAAACTTGACAGAAGTATTCAAATCTAGGTTTTCACCCAACTGTGTGGCCTTCAGTCTCTCTTAACTTGTCTGGAAAATAAAGGGATTGCACCCTTACTTTACCGTATTAGGGTTCCTTAAATACAGGATGAAATGGAGGTAGAGGAGCAAAAGCTGTGTTTTCTGTTACATATAACTACCATCTCTCATATAAACTCCTGCTGTTAGATATGAAGAGGCTCTTAAACCTCATTTCAAGTTCTCAACAGCAATGACGCTAGTGGAATACAAACACAGAATTAGCTGTAAACTCAGAGGGAAATATATTTCCTCTCATTACAGGCAAGTATGGAAGGCAGATGCTCAGTGGGCTGTGGCAGGCCAAAAGTTACTGTGTGTCTGAACTTTAGTTTCTGCCATACTGTTCTGCATGCAAATAGCACCCATAAATCTACATTGGCCACATTACCTAGGAAATACCAGGCCTCAAATAAAAGTGTTGGTGTCAATGAAAAGACAGATATAACTCAATGTGTCTCAGTATGAACGTCACAAAATAAAACTGCTTGCTTAAAACAGGCTGATGAAGAAGCTACTTTCACTGTGCTGTCCTGTAAAACAGATTAAGTGGAATCCTGACTGTAAGAAGAATGTTTCTGTTCAGGGTTTAATGTGATGATGCCAGCATGTTAATTTCTCCTGCAGCATGAAAACATCGTAAGAAGTAGAAAAGCAACCATGATTATTAGAAGCCCAAGTCTTTGAAAGGAAAATAAAACATCAGACAGAAAACAAAGAGTGGGAGCACAGTACCAATACTATTATTTTTACTCTATGTTCAGGCTAAAGCTCAGGATCTTCATCTGTGCCACCTTTGCAAAGAAATCAACCTTTCTGTCTAGAACTGTAGCACTCCTGACCACTCTCCATTTTTAGGTTATCCCTGCTTTTCATGCTGTAAGCAAATTAATCAACCAATTAATTAGCCCCTGTGGCTAAGTTCTTAAACTTCAGTAGAGGTACAGAAGGATCCTACCCACCCTATGGACAAGAGAAATGGCAGCTAAAATGAATTTCCTGGTTTATAAAATGAGTACTAACAGGCCCATCCTCATAGGTTGTCGTGAGAATTAAGTAAGTTAATCTACACAAATCAATCAATGTTAATGGGGCCCAAAATAAATACAGTACTCAGAAAATGTTAGCTATTATTATTTAATGCAGAAATACAATGGAGGACAAGAAGTGTAACAAGCAGATACTCTGGCAATCACCAGAATAAAAATCATAGGTAAGCACATAAATGATGAAAAAGAGAAATGCCCACAGTACCCTAGTGTTCCTTTTAAATGCTTTGGAGGAGGTATTTTTAAACTCTAATTGTGGAAACTTGATACTTGAGTCACTCGACAATCGCATAAAGATACAGAACAGTAATTTACAATAGGAAGAACCAGAAAAATCTCATATTAGGTAAGCATCTTAAAATGTGCTAGTTGTGCTGAGCAAATTCACTTTTCACTTCATTTGAGCTATGATTTTCCTATCTCACAGAAGAGGAAGTTTTAAAGTCAAAATAGTTAAGTAACTTGTCTAAGGCCTCTCTGCTGTTTAAGAGAGTCAAGATTTCAATCCAAGTCCCCTGCCTAAAATCCCATGACCCTTCTATTATTACAACGGATATCTCTTGACAATAAAAAAAGATTTCTAACTACCACAGG
Source organism: Erethizon dorsatum (assembly GCA_028451465.1). Lineage (NCBI taxonomy): Eukaryota > Metazoa > Chordata > Mammalia > Rodentia > Erethizontidae > Erethizon > Erethizon dorsatum. The sequence continues at coordinate 46,259,362 of CM051825.1, forward strand.
CAAAAACTATACTGCTATTTCTAACCTGAAAATACTTTAAAGTATGGAAAATAAAGCAGCTGACAACTGGGAACAATAATCTTGATGATATGGTACCTGAAAAGACAACGCTGCCTGGACGTGAAATTTGATTAGAACAGATGACTAAAGAAGAAAAATACTTTAAAGTTCCTGATCAAGAGTACATGTCCTTGAGCTCTTCTTTATAGGATGTTAGACTAGGATAAGGCTGGAGCCCCGAGCCAATTTTTGTTGCACTTACGGTATACCTATGACAGCATCAAGCCTCTCAGTCGCAGGTCCCCAAGCACTAAGGCAGATAGCATCTGTTAATAACACAATAAAATAAAATAATATGTCCTACCAGTACAGAACTGAAAGTTGGGCTTTCGGACTATTCAGAAACTGGACCACGGAATATTCCCACTTTATAAGTAATTCTTCTTGGGATTCCTTGGAAGTCTTGCACTTTTAAACCAAATCAAACACTAGAGAACATTCCTGAGTACCTTGAAATTCCAGAAACTGAGCTGTGCACTTGAACATTACCTCATTTAATTTCCCAACAAGCATCAACACTAGCACAAGTCCACTTTACAGAAGAACAAAGTAAGAATCAGGGAAGCTCAATGTCTGCTCAGGGTGAAGAGGCTGCTTAGCAGCAGAAACATGTGCTTCAACGAAAGTGATGGTAAACTGCCTCCTGGTACACAAAAGAGGGTCTTCAGCTGTGAAACCCACAAGGCTGGGAGGATGAAGAGGGCCTGGTTTATAGATTTCACTGCAGAAAGGCAAACAGTTACAACATATCTGAGGTATGGGGGCAAACTGGGAGCTCTGAATGAAAGAGAGGTTCCTAGACGGGTTTCACCAAGCCAAAAGAATTAAGATTCTCAAAGGAACTGTCTTGTTCTTTTTATCTCGGGTCCAGCAGAAAAGGAGTATATACTGTGTCTCTCTGTGTCTCTGTGTGTGTATTTTTTTTTTTAAAGCAGCAGAGAAATGCAAAACTCTGTGTAGTAAGGACAAATGCCCAAAGGAGAGTTTGCTCCCCAACATCATGATACTGTTCCGCCAGCAGCAAGAAAGGGAGGGGGAAAAAAATCAACCGTGATAAAGATTAGCATATTAGCACAACAGCAGAAACAAATGTATAAAAGGTTCTAAAAATGCTGAGCAGCATCCTTTCAAAATGATGCATGCCTGTCCCCTGCTGGAAGAGTGTGCTGGCTCCATCACGTCGAAGAAGAAAACCACCCTAATTTTACATTGTGAACAGAAGTGGGCATGACGGATTTGTAGATAAAGAAAACAAAGTAAGGTTACATCAACACATATTAGCATTTAACACTGCTATGGTTTCAAGGTCCCCACCAAAATTCATGTGGACGTTTAATTCCTATTGTGAGGTATTAAGAGGTGGGACTAAGTAGGACCTTTAAGAACTGATTAATTACTAAATAAATTAACCAACTCATGGATTAATGAAGTAATGGGTTATCTCCAGAGTGAGTCTCCTTAAAAGCCAGTTTGAGTCTCTCTCCTGGATATGTCCCTCTTGCCATGTGAAGCCTTGCACTACCCAGGACTCTGCAGAGTTCCCGCCCACCAAGAAAGCCCTCACCAGCAGTAGTCCCTTGACCTTGAACTTCCCAGGCTCCTGAACGGTAAGAAACAACTGTCTTTTCTCTATAAATCACCTCGTGTAAGGTATGCTATAGCAACAGAAAACAAAGACAAACTCCCTCTAAGGAAATGAGCAGAACCCATACTCTGTTCAGTCTTTTAACCATTTCCACTGTGCATCTCTAATGTGGTGGCCATGCAAAACCTTTGCCCCAGGAGGGGAGGCAGGGAAGAAAGATGTGAACACATAAATGACTAGAGCAATTACAGAGACAGGGAGGACCTGCGTGCAGGGACCTGAGGATAGAAAGGGGGTAGACATGTGAAGATGCTCTGAGGAGACGCGTGGCAGACTGACAGGCCAGCGTGTCCCAAGACTCCGAGGCAGGAAGAGACTGGGATTTGCAGAAGCTAAAAAAGGAGTGGTAAGAGATGAGCTTGGAAAGGTGAGCTTGTAGGCTAAGAATGTAGTTTCTTCACTCAGAGTTTTAAGCAGGAAAATGAGATCAAAATCAAGATTTTGGAAAAGTCACTCTGCCTTCTGTTTAGAGAGAGAAGCCAGTTAAGAAAAAACCATGTTAAACCAGACCAGGCCTAGCAACTTTCATATATAAAAAGGCCAGAGAATGTCTCTGATGCAACCTGTGGCCCAAAGTGGCCACAAGTAATATGCAAATAAGTGGACATGACTGCCTTTTAATGAAGCTTTAGTCGCAGTACCAGGGTTTGCCTAGTAGACCACAGTCTGCTGACTCCTCAGCCAGACTGTAGAGAGGAGTAGTGGGACCCTGGATATAGTTAAGTGATAAAGCAAAAAGTTACATATGGACTGGATATGGGTTTAAGAGAAAAAGAAATCTACTATTAGACAGACATTAGACAGACACAGTTAGTTCACATGAACACAGGGAATCCTACATACATGCTAGTCAAAAAAAAAAGAAGCATTTCTGTAGAAACAAACCTTGGATTTTTTGCCCAAACTGGCCTCTGCATTATACAGTACTTAATTATTGACATTCCCATGTATCATTCTACCACATCAGAGCTGCTGGATCTTTGATCTTATAACCTTCTTCCATTATTTAATATTAATCCTAGCACGCAACAGGCAAACCATCCAACTGTAGCTCCATCCTTCTGCGGTGACCTAAGGTTCTTTCCAAGGAGAAAACACAAAGCCTGCAATGATTTAAAAGGCACCATGCAGAAATAATAATAGTAAAAACAAAAAGAAAGAAAAAAAACTAAGGCTCAGTAAGTTTGGCATAGGCAATGGAATACAGTAAAATGGTTCAAATGAATGAGTAAGCTTTTGAAATATATCAATCCAAACAGATTTCCAAAGCAAAACATAAAGGAGGGGAAATTAAGTGGCAGAACAAGAAGAATACATAAGAGTATCAATACTCTCTTGAATAAAAAAGAAAATAATATTAAACAATCTATGGAAACATACACAGGGGTGATAAACTACAAGGTGAACCTTTAAATTTTTTAAAATGTATTACAGTAAAATACACAATGTCATTAATGATTTCCTGATGATAGCCATTCTTTGTGAAGATGGAATCTTAGTGATGTTCTAATTTTCATTTTTCTAATGGCCAGAGATGCTGAACATTTCTTCATGTATTTCCTGGCCATCTGTACTTCTGTGAAGTGCCTATTCATTTCACTTGCCCATTGTTTGACTGGGTCTTTTATTTGGGGAGGGTCTAATTATTTTGAGTTCTTTATATATTCCTAATATGAGTCCTGTCTGAGAAACAAGTGTCAGAATTTTTTTCCCATTTTTCCCACTCTGCTGGTTGTTTGCTTTGCTGTGCAGAAGATTTTTCTGGTGTTTTTTTTTTTTTTTTTTTTTTTGAGACAGGGTCTTGCTATGTAGTTCAGTCTGACCTTGAACTCACTATGTAGCCCCGGCTGGCCTGGCCTCAAACTCACAGTGATCCTCCTTGCCTCAGCCTCCAGAGTGCTGGGATTACAGGCATGCCCCACCACCCCAGGCCAGAAGCTTTTTAATTTGATATGATCCCACTGATTCTTGATGTTATTTCTTGTGCAACTGGGGTTCTGTTCAGAAAATCCTTGCCCATGTAATGTCTTCAAGAATTTTATCTATTTTATCTTCCAGCAGATTGTTTCTGTTTTAATCTTTAGATCTCTGATCCATTTTTATTTTAGTTAGTACATGGTGAGAGATATGGGTCTAGATTCAATCTTCTACCTGTAGATAGCCAGTTTCGTCATTGCTTTACTTTCCTCTTGCTGATTTCTTTTTTCCACCTCACTTGTGTTTAAATGCTCACCCTGCCTGGTTTATTTAGTCTACTAAACTTCTGGCACTGTTGGCTTCCTAGTCTCTTTCTAGAATGTCCTTGAGAATTTTTTGTAATGCTGGTTTGGTATTCATGAATTTCTTAAAGTGCTCTTTGTTATGGAAATACCATACTTCTCCACCAATTTTGAAAGATAGTTTTTCAGGATATAACAGTCTGTCTGGGTTGGAAGTTGTTTTCTTTTAGGATTTGCCCAAGGTCTCCTAGACTCTAAGATTTGTTTGGAGAAGTTTGCTGTAATTGTAATGAGTTTACCTTTTATAAGTGATTCACTGCTTTTTTCTAACAGCTTTTAAGATTGTGTCCCTGTGTTGGACTTCTGATATGTACACTGTAATGTGACATGGAGAGGTTCTCTTTTGATTATGGCTACTTGGGGTTTTATATGACTCACCTGTATGTTTAATTCTTTCCCAATACTTGGAAAGTTTCCTGCCATTATTTCTGTAACCAGGTTTTTTATGCCTTTTGTAGTGTCTTCTGATTTTTCACTTATTCTCATTAATCTTAAATTAATCTTCTTTGCATCATCTAGCAGTTTTTGAATGCATTTTTTTGTGTTCTCTTACTATTTTTAAGGTATCTTGGTGTTTAAAAGCATCTTTATCCTCTAATTCTAATATTCTGTCCTCACATTGGTCACTTATGCTGCCCATCCTTTCAGTATAATTTTTTAAACTCATAGATTTCTGTTTGGATCCTTTCACGGACTCTGGTTCTTTGCTAAACTGGTCATTCACGTTTTGTATCATTTTTGTTTAGCTCAACTAACTTTTCCTTAATTTTCTTCTGTAAGTTCCCTGATTGCTTTGTTTCTTACCTCCAGTATCTGATTAGTTATATTTTCTGTGTGCCCACTGAGCCCCTCTTGATCTGTTTTTTTAATCTCCTCCATTATCCTTTAGAATAATTTGGTTGTGTGGCTTTCACTTCCCTCCCACTCGAAGCCCCATGACCAGCTTTGGTGGAGTTGGGAGTTTTGGGAGGCATTGTGTTACCTTGTCTTTATGCTTCTATTGTTTTTTGTTTGTTTTTTTGTTTGTTTGTTTTGTGCTTAGATATGTGTTCGCTAATAGTGGAAAGACATTTTTGTTAGTATGGAGATCTCTGTTTTCAGTAATGCACTCAGGGCATGGCTAATTATAGTCCTTTGCCTCTGTCCCAACAGGTACTCACATCTGTTAATATGGGAGAGGGGGATGGAGTGTAACTGGACCAGCTCCCAGATCTCTGGGAATGGACCGCAGTATTGTTAATGTCACGAGGTGATCTGGGCATTGGCATTCTGGGAAAATTAGTAGCAACAACTATGTGACCCTGGCAGCATCAAGTAAATCAGCAACAGTAATATTGTCTAAGACAAACTGGACACTGACATATCATAAAAACCAATAATGTATTACCCTTAACCTTAGAAAAGAAACCTACAACTACAGTGTAAACCCTAAGACAAACCAAATATTAACCTACAGCAAATAATCTACTGTAAAGTGCACTAACTATACCTCCACCAATGAGAGAAAAGAATTCAACAGTAGGAACACAGAGTTAACTATGTAACGATTAATAAAGTTTAATGGTTACACTATTAAAGATACAGGGTTTACATTATTAAAGATACAGGGTTGGGAATGGGAGAATACAAAAGAAAAATTTGAAAAATTAAATAATGGGAGAGGAGAAAGAGGAGAGAAAAGTGAGATGAAGATTCTGTTATGGAGTAGGACATTAATTGAATTAGATAAAGATAACAAAAAAAAACGAGAAGATAAAAAAGGAGAGAGAAAAGAAATGAAAATAAAAACTAGAAAAACAAAAGAAAAAAGGAGTAGGAAGGAAAGAAAGAAAAAAGTCCAAAAACGGAGAATTTTTTTTTCTCTCTGTATTTTTCAATGGGTGGTTTCCTTCTAGGATTTGCAGTTTTAGAGTCCAGCAAATCTTGGTTTTCATCCCCTAGCCTTAAGACCTGGGGATGTGTGAGGGCCCCCCATTCCAAAGGCCCCTGTTTACCCCAGGCTGTGGCAATGTCCACACTGAAATGTGTCCTTGCTCCCATTGGGAAGTAGGGAAGGCATCAGACCTCAGATCTATGCTGGATGTAAGCAGCAGGGGAAAGGTTCAAGTAATTAATGTGGGCCAGCTGTTTCTAAGCACAACTCAAGTGGAGCCTGGCTTCTCACCACGGGCAGTGGAGCACATGTCCTTCCCAGGCTGAGTTTAAAGTTCTCAGGGGATCTCTTCCTAGCCCACTGCCTCTCACAGCTGTCTCTGGTGGGTGTCTCTCACCCAGTCACTGTGGGAGGGTAACACTGGGAACCCTGAAGTAAAGTTGTTTTTAGTTGTTCTGAGTCTCAGACTTAAATAATCAAGCCCTTCCCAAAATGGCATCTGATCAAGCATTCTCTGGTGGTATGGTGGGTACCTGTGCTTGAATCCCTCTCTGCTGTTGTCATGTGGAAAGAGTGCGCTCAGAGCAAAACCTCATGCTGTTTTTGCAGTTCACAAAGACCAGAAGCTCTGCTGCCATTTCTTCCTGGATCTCCCAGTCCTGGGTACTTAACTTGCTTCTGGGGAATCTGGTTCCCCTCCCTGCGAGCCAGGAGAGCCAGGGAGAGAGTCTTTATTTTCTCTGTATTGTGGACCATCTTTACACCTTCTCTGTAGCTTCTAATTCTTCTCGTCCATTCCCCTCTGATTCCTGGAGATCTGCTTCTCTTTTTCTCTTGAACAAGTTATTTTGCATTATCTGGATTCCAGATCTCCAAGAGGCTGAATTTTGCTACCTATCACCACGCTGCCATTTTCTTTCTCCTCTGATTATGTTAATAAGATTAATAATCTTTCTAATTACTTCTGAGAAACTTGTAAGATCTGGAAGAAACCTGAGCTCATGCCAAGCCACCAGTTCATGGTAAATCTGAGTAACCATGGCCAGGGGTGGTGTAGCACGTTCTTCCCTACTGGCCCTCCCTCAACAAGCTAGAGTGAGCATCCAACCCTATACCCAGGAACTCCCTTCAACCTGACAATGCTACATCTCTGTGGAACTAGTGAGCCCTCTGAAGGAGGGAAGGATAATGTTTTTCTTCCAGGGATTATCTAGAAGTTCGTGCCGAGGAGCTTGGTCTTATGCCAGTCCATATTCACAAAACATGAGTTTCTGCTTACTTCTAGAATGAATGAGTAACTCTAAAAGAGATTTCCTGAAAATAAGGTACCTGCTCTATCTCATTTTTTTAAAAAAAAAAGTAGATACTTGCCATTTTCACCTTTTTCCTCAAGTGAGTCTCCAAGAATCATCTTTATGTGAAATGCTCACTTGAAAACAAATTCAAAGCTGGCCATGGTGGCGTCCACCTATAATCAATCATAGCACACTGGGAGGCTGAGGCAGGAGGAACACAATTTTGAGTCTAACCTGGACAACTTAGTAGAACCCTGCCTCAAAATAAAAAAGGGCTAAGGATGTACCACTGTGCAAAGGCCCTGCATTCAACCCCCAGTACCACATAAAAAAAAAAAAAAAATTCTAAACAGTACGGTATAGTAATAACAACAGTCACTGACTCGTCCTTAAATATTTAAAGACGGGGGAAAATATCATGTTCTGGAGCCATTAATTGCTCAGCTGATCATCAAATCCTTTTACACATTTACACATGCCATCAGAGCAGATCATTTCTAATACCTAGAGAAGGAAAAGCATTGGATATTTACCTTCAGCCACACTGCCCAAACACATCACCAGTGTGAGAAGACCTACAAGGAGCTTCTGACACTGAGTGTAGCAGAGATATTAGTAAAACACAACACCCAACCCTCAAAATTTCCTGGGAGGATATAAACAACACAGGAAAACCCCAAAGAACCTATGTGCACATCGCCATGATAGTGCATCAGACACAGCACTGTCACAAACCCCTGTCACCTTCCTCCACCCCCTTCACTTCCCAACTTGTTAGGCCTCCTTAAATTACTCCCCAAAATCCTTTCCAATAAATTCAGTTGAAGGTTTGCAAGGAACAGACTTTGCTTCAATCAACTCACTCATGCTCCTGACAATCTAATAGTGCTTCAGAGTTTAGGATACATTTCAGTTTAATGGATAGTAACAGACTTCTCATAGTGGCTTTATAGCAGCAGTTTTGAGCAACCTACCTAACTCAATCTCACAGATTCACCTGTCACACTAGCATGCCAAGAAATGACTTGGTGAGGAGTAAATGAGCGACCTTTGCAGGGGAATTCCCGAGATCATCTCTGACATTCTAAATGTTCTCTGTACAGAACAATAATTGGTGTCTGAGAGGTCTGTAGTCTACTACTCATGTTCAGAAAGACATTTCATTCTTGTTAATGAATAAAATATACTGCAATGGACAACCAGATCTTAATTTTTTTCCTAAAAAGGAAAAATGACAACATGGTAGGAAGCACCCACTTCTTTTTAGATTTCCATTGTGAAAATCTCCATTATTAGGTGACATTACAATCTGAGGGCTTACATTCTGCTGCTCTCCCCAGCGTTCCACATAAAATGTGTCATAATAAAAGAAAAACATATACCAAAATCTTTAAATCCATGTTAGTCATCTCTTCTATTGCAAAATTTCCCTAACCAGAGAAGACAGGCAGAGAATAGTCTACACCTTACCTTTATCTGTATGCATGCAACCCACAGAAGTTCAATTCAAGGCAAGCTTTCAGAAAACTGGATAATGTGAAGAGGAAACTGCAAAGTAATCCCTGAAAAGAGAATTTATTCCACAGGGTAGGATGCATGACTTTCACTTTCCTCCAGCAAAGTTTTGAAAGAAATATTGTCATTCCTTTGAAAAGGCCACTGTAAGGATAGAGAACTCAGAAAAGCACATGCAGACAAAAGAACTAGTGCAAAATAGACAATCTGACACTTCACATCTAAGTGGCAAAGAAATATTCTAATCTCGCTATACACCTTAAAATCGGGCAGGGGGGGATTCAGAACTTAAGAAATGCTAAGCAAGTATAACCCCAATGATTTATTTTAAGAACCTGTCATGAAATGCTATATGACATCACTACAATTTAACCACTGGTTCAAACCAAAAATGAAAAGAGAATATAAGACATAAAAGAGCAAAATAAGGTAATGTCACTGAGACGGTTTCAGAAGTCAATAATGAGAAATGGGTTTAAGAGGGCACTACAGTTACAATATGGTTTATCACTTTGAAACTTATGTTGAAATATGACCACCTTTCTGTGGTTGCTGGGAGGCAGGGCCAAGAGAAATTAATGCCTTTCTTGTAGGAGTGTGTTTATTCTCACAAGACAGGGATGTTACAAAAAGTGAGGCTGCTCGTCATGCTCTCTCCCATGTGCCACCCGCCCATGTGCTTTCTGCCAGGAACTGGTGCTGGAAGAAGGCCCTCACCAGATGCCAGTGCTATGCTTTTGAATTCCCACTTCCAGAACTAGGAGGATTCTTTTTTATAAATTACCCAGTGTCAAGTATTTTGTTATAGCAACTGCAAATGAACTGGTGACAGAAAATAAAGCTAAAGACCTGATGGATCATCTTCACCCATCCATTTATTAACAATGACATTACTTTGTTCACTTGTTAAATGAGAATATCAGCCACCATTTTCCCTTACAAGGTTGTTGGGAAAGGGAAATGAAAGACTTTGGTGAATCTCTTTGTCATCTCATCTTGGATCAAGAAGCAACAGAAGAAGAAGGAAAAAAAAAAAAAAAAATTCCCACCAGAGTAGGGATTTCGTTCCATTAGCAAGGACAGCACCCAAATGGCTATCCAAGGAGAAACATCCAAAAGAACTCTCCCCTGTTGGCCCTAGCATTCTTCTCTTGGGGACTTCCTCCTTTGTCTCTGAGGACAACCACCTCAAAATCTATCTCTGCAGATCCTTTTATCTCTGAGGCACCACTTTAGCAGTTATTCACAGCCTCAAAGCAAAGGGAATACCTCATGGAAATAATGTCACATTGATGGCTGGGAAAACAGGACCCCTCTCAAAAGCAACATGATGAACATGAAGTATCATGTGCTCCACAGGATAAGACTTACTGCTAAGCACAGTGACAAAACAGACAGAAAGAACTTAAGATTGGACAAAGATGTTAGACAAATTATCCATAGCAGCACTAGGGAAAACATTAAAAGGAGTACCCTAGGTAGACCAGAAATGTAGGAATTCTTAAAGAACAAAAGGTTAATAAGAACCAGGTTGAAAGAGATCCCAATAACCAAAAGAACACAGGACAAGACTGTATTATAAGCAGGAGTAGCTGGAATTATATTTTAAACACAAAGACTGAGTAGAGAGCAGAAAGCAGAGGACAGACTAAGGCACCCATCAAAATGACCAGTATGAGGTACAGAAGATACACCAGCTAGAACAGTATTAATGGGGCACATGCACCCAAGAGAGTGCCCCACGGGACCAACACCGACGGGAAAGACAGTGCCTGGCACATGCCAGGTGTCTAATCACTCTGGCAGGATGGCAGGATGCTGTAGAGCACAGAGCGACATGGTCAAACATGGAGGGCTGCCATCATGACGAAAGAGAAACAGACAGAAGAACTAAAACACAAGGGGAAAAGTTCATGGAGAACACATTGCAAACACTTTTTTAAAAGTATAATACAGCATAAAGATGTGAGGGGCTAGCATAACCATCCAAAAAAACTAATTAGAAATTTGAAAGTTTAAAACTGATTCAAAGAAGGTGGGGAGCAATAAGAGATGGGTTGGAAGTAGAGGGGCTATAATCAGAAAACTATTCAGTGAGCTAGAAATGGGAAGAGGGAGCTCATGGTCAAATATTTGGTAAATAACATAGTTTGGGGAAAAGCAGTTTTATTGCCTTCACTTACAGATTCCCAATACATACTATTCTAATCCTACTATACATACATATTTCTGAAAAATCCAATCACTTAAAAAATCTGTTTAATGATACACGTAGTTATTCCCAAATCAATGTTTACTTGACATCAGCTTTAAGTCCTATGAGATTAGGTACTCCTTTGGAAAATGCCCTAGAGTGGGATTGAACCTAGGAATTGAGTCTCCCTAAGTCACTAAGTTGCACAGGCTGGATTCAAACTTTAGATCCTCCTGCCTTAACCTCCCAGAGTGCTAGGATTGCATGTGTGTACTGCCATGCCCAATTTCCTCCAGTACCTAATCAGTTCTCTATTTTAAATTATCTTTATAACAATAACTATATAGTTTCTGCATTTCTGACTGATTCCATATGATAAAAGAATGGTTAGGAAAATGTGAATACACAGAAATTTAGTGAATGCTTCTTCCTGTTTTATACTTTCTCATCTGCAACTAATCTCATTATTTATACAGCTAAGACACCAGCTCCTTGGGCAAACACTTGTTTTGTTCACTGATGAATGCCCAGCACCTACAGCACCGCATGATATATACACAATAGGTATTTCACTGAATAAAGGGTGTCTGAAAGTATAAGATGGATGTTATGATAGGGATGTATGTCCCCCAAGGCTCACTAAGCACCCCCAAGGTACTTAGTTCCCAGTGCAGCAGTGCTCAGAAATGGGATTTCTGGTGACTGGATCATGAGGGCTCTAACTTCAGCAGTGGATTAATCCATTGATGGGTTCATAATTTGATGGCATTATTGAGATGATGAGATAATGGAAATTTAGGAGGCAGGGCCTAATTAGATGAAGGTCACTGGCAGCCCAGCTTTGAAGAGTATACCTTGTCCCAGTTCCTTCCTGACTTGTTCCTTCTCTTTCTGCTTCCTGTCCACCATGAGGTAAACAGTTCGCCCACCATGCGCTCTCTGAAATGATGTTCTGCTTTACCTCAGGCCCACACAAATGAAGCCATCCGATCATGGACTGAAGTTTCTGACACTGTAAGCCAAGATAAATCTCTCCTCCTTTAAGTTGTATATCTCAGGTATTTTGTCACAGCAATGAAAAGCTAACACAATGGACAAAGGTAGATTTGTTTCCAAATCTTCTCATAAGACTTTTCTATGTACTGTAATTGGGAGAGAGTTTTGATAAGCTATTCAGGGTAAGCACATGAGACATCAGAAGGGCCTAGTATGTTTCAGTAAGCACAGATGGCCAATGAACTTCTATCTAAGAGAAAGAAGTAAGTCTGCAAGCGGAAAGAAGTGGATATGCAAGTATGGGATAAAATTAAGCTGCTCCAAATGAAAAAGAGAACTTTGTAGCTGTGTGGGGGCAGAGTAGGACAGAAGAACCACATGCGATGGGGACATCTCAGGTAGGCTTTCAGGGGTCTGGCACACCTTCACATGTCCTCTTTGAAACCTTGAGCATCATCTGCTCACTGATGCTTTGATGCAAGAATGCTTTTTGTGCTGAATATGAATACTGAGTCTGATATTGAGTTAAGCCATTGGCAAGAACAGATACAAGGTGGTGTTTTCTGACACCAAATACATGTTATTTTCTGACAATTCTCCAATTCTCTGACATCAACAGGTTATCCAACAATTCCATTCAATTCTGACCCTAACTCCCCAAGTTAGCGCAAACACCGCAGGTTAAGGGCTCAACCCCACAAGAATAACCCCATTTCAGGTGCCAGCTACTATCAAGGCTACTTACATTTCTGCCTGGCCAATGATTTATTTGGAGAACCCATGACTGTCTTAGGAAACTACTTTACTCACAATTACCAGTTAAGAACAAAACTGGAGGGCTGGTGAGATAGCTCAGCAGCATAAGCGCCTGCCTGGCATGCGCAAGGTCCTGAGTTTGACTCCCAGTACCCACATACGAAAAAAGGGCCCGTGATATCGCTCGGCGGCATGGGCGCCTGCTGGTGTGCAAGGTCCTGAGTTCAATCCCCAGTACCCACAAAAAAAAAAAAAAAAAAAAAAAAAAAAACTGGAGAACAGCCAAAAGGAAGAGGTGCAGAGGACACAGCATGGAGGGCAACATGGCCTCCTTCCCATGCAGCACCACATGAGCTAACCCACTGGGCAGTTTCCTTAATATCACTGTTCCAGGGTTTTAATCAAAGTTTCATTACTTAGGCAGGACTCATCACGTGATTTTCTAGTGGTAACTGAACACAATCTCCAATCTCTCTGCAATACCTGGGCAGGCAGGAGAGTATGTGTTGGAAAGTGAACATTCCAGGCAACCTTTTAAGCATGTGTAGACCCCTCTCCTTAAAACCATCTAAAGTCCACTAAGACTGCCCTCAATAGCATGAACTCAGGTATGCCTGAAACACACTCACTAAAAATAATAAAATATGCCTGTCCAGTTGGGAAATTCCTATGGCTATAGGATGTCTGTGCCATGAACCTAGTACAAAGACAGATGACTGACAGAGACACACACATACATACAGACACAAACACACACACACACAATACATATATGTATGTATAGCATTCTCGCATTCTGTTATGCTCTCTGGTCCCTTCTTATCCTGAAACTCTAAAAATACAAAAGATAAATTATGTGATTGAGCCACGAAGTACCTACTGTGTTTATAAAAAAAGGATTTGGGGGTATATATCTTCAGTATATAAGACACTACACTCTATTTGTTATGAAGGAATAGAACTGATTTTATAAATCACACATGAAAAATATCACTGCTGAATTAACCATCCTGCATACTTCAAAAGAAATGTTAAATTCTAACTGTACTGTATTTTTATAGTATTTTTAAGAAATGTAAAGGCCTTAATCACAAATACCTTAAGAACTGAATGAGAGAAAATCATTTAAACTATAGACTTTAGAAGTGCTATTATATTAGAAAGATAAAATACTGATGGCCAAGGACATTAAACATAAAAACAATGAAACTCCTTTCTTTGGAAAACCACTAAAAGATGTTTAAGTTCATGCTAAAAGCATTCAGTAAGCACTGTGTAGTATAGTTTGAATGCGGTTTTATAGGAAGGCATTAAACTAAACGTCCATTCATTTAATAAGACTTTTTTGAACTAACTATTGTGCCACGTAGCTACTATATTAACATAAATGGCAAAGTGCTGGCACCAAGGCATTCCTAGTGGCAAGGATGAAAATGCCCAATACTTGTGCCAGTGCCCTCCAAGCTGACCATCACTAATCAAATGCCTCTTTCTCCCCAAATAATGGCCTCTGTTTCAGCATCCCCAGTACACAGTACTCCACACAAATACCATTAACAAGAGTTGAAATATAAGGTAAAACCTACCTGCCTTAAATACTAAGTCTTCATTAACTCTTCTGAGCTGACATGCAATACAAAGCTCATATCAGCTGGTTTTATGCCTCCCAGTGCATACATACAAAGCCATGTGCTTTATGAAGTAAACATAAACAATAGAGTTTGAGCAGCCTCTCTGACTCTCATCAAAAAACCCTGCTAGCCAAATGCCCTTTGTTATGGTTTAGATCTAAAGTTTCCCCTCATGCACACAGAAGGTGATTAGATCATGGTGCTACATTCACCAGCAGATTAATCCATTGAAGAGTTCAGTAGCTGAATGTGCTATTCGGAGATGGGGCTTGGTTGGAGGTGAATCATTGAGATGGGTCATGACCTGGGAAGGTGTATTATTGTCCCCGTTCCCTCCTTTGTTCTCTGCTTCCTGGCCACCAGGGCATGCCCAGTCTTTCCTCTGCCATATTGCTCCTCCCTTAAAGCTGGCTGGCCACAGTCTGAAACTGTGAGCCAAAATAAACCTCTCCTTTAAGTTGTGCTTGTTAGGTCTTTTGTCCCAGTGAGGAGAAAGCTACTTAGACAATTCTTCAGGGGCCTATGTCACTGGGAAGAGTAAGGCCACTTCCAGAGGCCCAGGCCTACAACAGAAAGAGGGAGGAGGAAGACACTGGTTGGGCTATTTCATTTCCCAACTAAGCAAATGCAAAGCACCCTAAGGAATAAATCATGGGATTCCATGACAGTCCATACACATTGAAATTTTTACCCATGGTCTCTCTAATCCAAGTTTTGAGGACATTCTCAATCGAATGCCCCACACGCTGGGCTTACTTGACAGACAGAAACTTTATTATACAAAAATGACACCAGCATAAGTGGCTCTAAATGTAAACATTTTTCTATACCAATTTATGGCAATTCCAAAGGTACTCCTTCTCCTCATGCTAACATCTTTGCTATCAAAGGTCTGAGGGGCAGAGGCTAATCTTCACAAATCTCATCTATAGTGAGGACTGAAAGATTATATCTCACTTATAGATGGAAAACAAAAATATGCACAGACTCCACAACCTCACCCCCTCGCTGGACAGCCTCATATCCAATGCCATAGCACCAGCTTTTCCTCATACAAAATTTGGCTAGCTCAACTTACTGGATAAAATGGCCTTTTACAAAAGCTCATTCAAGGCGCAGGAAATAGCTCAGTGGTAGGGTACTTGCTTACATGTGCAAGGTGCTTGGTTCAATCCCCAACACAGCAAAAACAAAAGGTTTATTGAAATTTATACTTGCAATTTATAAAATAAACAAACCATACACAAAGAACACTGTACCCAAAACTGTTAAGAGTGCTCCCCTCTAAGGAAAAAAATGCAAGTGCTAAGAGACTTCATTTTTACAATACTGCAGTATCTTCTGAATTCTGTACCAAGGGCATAGATCACCTTTTCACGTAAGTAATCTTCTCCAGAAAACCTTTCCTCACTCTCTAAAATTAAAGTCTGCAAACTAGAGCCTGTTTGCATTTGCCATATTTGCTTACCTGTTTGTTTTTATAAATAAAGTTTTATTGGAATTTGAGGCACCCATTCATTTATAAACTATCAATGGCTGTTTTCCCCCTCTGATGACCAAATTGAGTGGGTGTGGCAGATACTATTAGGCCCTCAAGTCTAAAACACTACACGGTCCTTTACAGACTATATGGTCCAACCATAGTTTTTCCTATGGGACTTTTCAATGTACAACCTTGTCAATGTCTGGTGCATCCCATGATACTATGATGGTCTCCAAGGCACAAACCATGCCTGATGTGTTCACCAATGCAATCCCCATATCTGGGACAATCCTGGCATATACAAGATACTTCACAAGTAGTTGCTGAATGATAATTAATTATATATAAGGATCATTGGTAAAATGAGCCTCGATATGAAACTGGGGTCACTGACTTGCCTTTATAGAAAGCAAATAACAATGGTTCCTATGACAAAAATATACATATATATATTATTTTAAACAAGGCCAGGTACTTCCAAGAGCTAATAGTGCAGATATGTACATGTCTAGAATATAGATTTTACTCTCATGACCATCATATATCGTTAAGACTCTAAAGCTGAGATATTTCCCCAGCATTCAGCCATACATTAAATACAAATGATTGAACAAGCCAAATCAAACACAAATTCTATAGAGAAAACATGCCTCAGAGCTCATTTACTGAGCACCAACTACGTGTCAGACAGCAGCATGATCAGACACACAGTGAGGTGGTAAGGTCATGAACAGTGGAGACAGATACCTGACTTTGAGCCCTGACCTCATTATGATAATGGCCACAACCATGTAATGTGAGGTGACCAGGGAAGGCAACACTGTTTAAATTCCTTACTTTTGAAAGTACAATGTAGGAAGAGAATGAACCCAACTGCAGATGGGAAACTGAGGCACAGAAAGGTTAAGACATTTCTCCAAGGTCAAAAAATACAAGCTAACATTCTGAGGCCCTTGATCTTATCATTGTACTGTTAGATATCAGCTGTAATCAATGGGATCTTGCCTTTGAGGTACTTGTCACACTAACACAAAGCATACTCACAAAAATACTTTCCTTATCATAACTATCATATCATCACAGTCATCCAGACTGTCAAACAAAGAATTCATTTGATCTTTCACAGATTTGACTAACATATGCAAAGGTATTTCCCAATCCTTCATGTTGAAATATAAATCTAAGCTTTTCCAATTTTGATTTTCACCACCCTCACCATAAGACTCCAGAAGTGTAGAAAGATGAATATACAGCTACATTTTTTTAATTATGTGCTTAGGCCAGAAAACAAAGAACAAATAAATAATGAACAAATAAATAAAGTAAAATGTTTTTAAGGTTATCAAAAGGACATGATTATTTTTTCTGGCTGTTTCACACACTAATTTAGGTAAGATTTCTCTATTTCCATGTCAAATGAAGTATTTACCAGAAATGTTAAATATTTATTATATCAATATTCATAAACAATGCACACTGCAATCAGTTTCTGTAGTAAAATCGTTTACATGGACGTCAAACCTTTGAAATAGGAAGAGCAAACCGAATTTTACATGTTTTCAAAAACCAAGTTCTCGGGCCGGTGCGATGGCTCAGCAGCTTAAGCGCCTGCCCGGCAAGCGCGAGGGCCCGAGTTCGACTCCCGGAACCCACATACGAAAAAGGGGCCGGTGATATCGCTCAGCGACACGGGCGCGCAGGCGCCCAAGGTCCTGAGGTCGACCCCCCGGTACCCACAAAAAAAAAAAAAAAAAAAAAAAAAACCAAGTTCTAAGCCAAAACCAATATAACCATAACCAATATAACCATATACTCTATTCAACCTCCTGCATTCTACACTTGATTTCCTTGTGTTCTAGAACCTGTAAAGTAATTTTAAAAGATAGAATTTCAAGACTGTAGGAAATTAAATAAGTCATACAATAAAATGCCAATAAAATACTGAGTTATAGTAAATATCTATTAAAGAACAATGCTTCCTATCAATGTCTACATTCGATACGTTTACGTGGCAATCATATAGCCCAAATGCTTCATTAGGAGAAAAAGGAAAAGCACCGTAATAGACGGTATTTGATGCATCCTGCAGGTGAGAAAGGGCCTCAGAGGAAAAGCCCTGGGAATGTAGATGAGGTTCACTGTGCTCTCTTCCTTCAAGGCTGGAATTCTCCCCAGTTTCTGCCTAATTTGGGTTATTCTCCAAGACTTTCAAATATTTTAATACTTTAGGAGTGTTACACGTTCTGTTCAGAAGTTATCATTGTTTTACCTGTTATCAATTAGTTCAACACAAGCTACTCCATAACTGGAATAAAGTAACCGTTTTGTAGCCACAGTGTTGAGAAGAGGACAAATTTGCAGATGTAGTCTGAACCAACACAGAAGAGAGTTGAAACATCCTGTCTCTATCCTGGACACTTTCCACATACTACTTAAGCCTAATGCTAAAACAACTTCCTTTTGTATCCACAGAGAACCAGCACAATCTAATTTCTTCATAACCAAAACACTGCAGTGTCCAGTGCAGCATAAAACACTCCTTGGTGCCACAATAGGAAGGGACTTCTCTTTCTTTTGCCAGTTCTTGATTGGGACCACTACTATAACCAAGAGCATGGAGGACTTTGAGCAGATGCCAAGAATTCTAGTCCACACGAAATAAACTATTAATTATCCTATGAACAAAGTTTATCTTTCTATTCTAAATACACTCAGTAATTTGTTCCCCAACATAAATAAAAAAGTTCTGTGGCGTTTTAGCCACAGAATTCAACACAGAAGCCAACTCATTGAGACACGCTAACAACTTACTCATCATTTATCCCCTTAACTGAAGGGTGCATTCTATCCTTGGGTCTAGACTAATATTTCTTAACCTTTCCTCTGCCAAGTTCATGACAGTCAATTTGATATGACACAGTGGCAGATATTTTTCACATGTACCTTGTTCAAGCATACACTGGAACATGATCCAGACAACACCAAACTCCCGAACGTAACCCATGTTTAAGAATGAGACCATACTGTCTTCCTCTTGTTAGCTCATGGCTTCACCGCTTAATAAGTGTACATTAAACCCCTCTGTGTCTTTATTTCTTCAACTATAAAACAGAGATGATATATAAGGTTACCATGAAAATAAAATAAGTTACTACACATAAAGTGCTTAGAAGAGTATCTTCCATGTAACGGGAGCACAGACTATATTAGCTATTACCATTAATTATTACTATGAGTTTCACAATATTCAATACTACTTCCAATGCCTTCTAAAGAGCAAGCAAAAACATGAGGTAACCCAAGACATTTTGATGCCTGAGGGAAATCTTCGTAACACATTAGTAATTACGCGAAAAGAATAGGAATTGTGGCAAAACCATCAGGCTTAAATCCCAGCTCACACTCCTGCCTGAGCTAAAGCTTCGTACCAGTTATAAATTTTTCAGAACTCTTACCTGCCTTTCTAAGCCCAAAAACTGTGAACCAAGCATATGAAACTCAGACAGACATCTGAACAGTGGGAATAGAGCATATTTATATTGTGTGTATCAGACATAAGTGAAAATAGCTGAGATTTCAGTGAAAAGTGATTCACAGGTGACACATCCAGATTCAAACTGCCAACTCCATGTGCTGAGCAGTAACTCAAATCTTAGTTGAGTTTTTTACTTTGGCGCGCCACTTGCAGTCAGCCTCTTGTATATATCTCTCAGGGGATTTCTTCTGATGTAGGCAGTTACACACAGAATCCAGAACCCACCCTTTTGACTTTCTGCATCCTGAGATATGTCCCCACTCTGCAGCCACAGAATGCTCCCAAACTCTGTCCTCAGGTTCACTGGGGCAGAAAGACTATAGGTCTTTTGTTTTGTTTGTCTGTTTGTTTGTTTTGTTTTAATGGCATTTTAGCCACTATTGAGCCCTGTCTTCAAGATCAAAGTTGAAAGTAAAACCTGGAAACTCAAATCATACCTGGTCCTTCTAATTCTTTTTTTTTGTGGGTACCGGGGGGTCGACCTCAGGACCTCGCGCGCCAACAGGCGCCCGTGCCGCTGAGCGATATCACCGGCCCCTTTTTCGTATGTGGGATCCGGGAGTCGAACTCGGGTCCTCGCGCTTGCCAGGCAGGCGCTTATGCCGCTGAGCCATCTCACCGGCCCTGGTCCTTCTAATTCTGAAACTCCCCTTCAGCATCTGTTTTTGTTCACTTACTAGAGCCTTCAAGTAGTTTTTTTCTGTATTTTGTCCAGAACAGTTAGTCACTATCTATAGCAAGACCAGCCTATTAAGAGCTTACATGGTCATACTGGAGCCAGGCAATGATATACATTCCAGAGGGATTCAAGCTGAGCTGTTCTCTATTCCCAACAGCTGGGGAACACTAACTCATGAGCAGCCATAGCACTCTAAGAGAGTGCAACTTACTGAATGAGGAAGTCCTCACCTTAAGGGAGGAAGTCACTTCCAAGCAGAAACTCCAAACGAATGGGCAAAGACTAGCCAAGGGATAAGCCTAGTAGTTTGTCCTGAGATGCACAAGTTACACGGGCAGCTTGAAAGATTTGAGAACACATGGGAGATAAGTTAATAGAAAGGTCTAGAATGGCAGATCTTCATCCAAATATGTAAGAAAACTAACAACCACTTGATAATGAGCATACATAATGTAACATAGTTAAGAGGTCCTGGAAGGGATGGGATATAAAAGTCCAGACCCAAGAGAGTTGACATCAGGACCAGGGAGGGCAATGTGGCTCTAACTGACCAATTGGAAATGACTGCTTTGAGTACTGAATGAAGTAAATCCCTGAGGCTTCCTCTGGGCTCACCAGAATAGGTTCATAATTATTGATGTTTACCACAGCAGGAGTGAGAGGCACCACAGTCCCATATACTCATAAGCCAGAATCAGGAATGAGGTTATGGGACTTGGAAGAATAAGATGGGACAAATTCATCAACATCATAATTATTAATATCACTGAGTATCTTCAATATGCCCAGATGATGTGTAGAGTAATTCAAATTTAAGTGAAATTAAAAGGGGATATCAGACATGCTAAAATTTTTTTAAAAGTGCCTTGAATCTTAATAACCCACAGTACATGAACTGCCTCTAATTAGATTCAGGAATATGACTTCATTTGAAATCAACCAAGAAAAAACACTTATTCAGAAGATTTCAATAAAAAATTAATAACCTCTTGCTTCCACTTTATCATGCATGGACCTCAATAGTGGATTTTAAAAAATGAAATGTACAGTCTGTCTTGGAGAAATTATACTTGTGAGTCATTCAAGAGTTAGGACATTTTAATCAATAAGGTGTAAGGGCAATTTACTGACTTACATAAATGAACAAAATACTTGCTAAAAGGAGTGAGTGAAGTCTGTCACCAAAATCATTAAAGGGATATAACCATACTACTAAATTAACAAAGAAAAGAGCAAAAAAGGCTGCCCTCCAACCTGTACTTCATGCTGCAGGAAATGAATTCCTTCTCTGGATGGTGATGGTTGAGGTGTTGAACAGTTACGGGGCCCTATACCTTTCTTTTTCAGAGAAGTCAGTCTTGTCCAGAAGGGGAAGTATGCCTCTAATTTCTGATCCATAAAACTTTCCCATGTTATGATATGCTAAGAAGGACAGTTAAGGGAGGTAAAGTATAAGTTTCACAATTGAATAAGTACCATAAAAATTGCGTTGACAGTAACAAGAGCGAGGAAAGTAACAAGAGTGAGGAAAGACAGATTTTTCAGGAAAACTGCTAACTTTCTATTTTGGGTTGATGCCAGGGAGTGATGTGTATTTTACATGTTAAATTATATGTACATTGTATGGATTGTTCAGTATTTTATGCTACATTTCACGGTTTAGTCCCAAGACCCTGAGGTTCAATTCTAGACTCTACTACAAACTGGGTGAGTTTAAACAAACTATGTAACCTCTCTAAGCTTCAGTTTCCTCTTTCAAACAAGGAGGACAATGATAATGAGGACACACTGTGAACAGGATTGCTATTGAGTGTTGAGGAGAAAATGCAGTTCCAGTGCCAGGTACTCGGTGGCTCTGTTTAGGCTGGGCTTGCTCGGAAAAGGCTCAGAAACTGCCCTCTATATTGTTTCCAAATTGATGCACATGTACACACTTCCAGCTTGTAGTTACACTTGGCTTCCACCTCTCAGCTGACAGTGTGCAGCTGTTCACATTGCTGTAGGGGAGCACACAGCTGAATGTAAACGCAGTCCTTTGCCTTAGCTAGGATTTCTGTGGATCAGGAGATGCCCTCTCAGGTGAGGGATGAGCAAGCCTGGTAGGTCAAGAAAGCCAGCAAATGGACACTTGAATATAAATTGGGATTGCTAGGCATCAAAGCCTAATTCCATCAAGAAACCATGACAACTGGAAGCCTTTATAGCACACAGACAAATATTTAAACAGGCTGCACGGCACAGGAGAAATTACATACAGTAATGGCGAACCTCTTATAGCTTTCAATGATAACAAACAGCCCACTGCAGCACATGTGCCACAGGTTCACCACCACTGACATAGGCTGTGGAGCCTAACAGATCCTAGCTCTGCTCCCACCAGCAATACAGTTGTAGTGGACACTGTAAGCAACCTCCAGTATCTTCTCTGAACCAGTCAGCAGCTCAGTCAGTGATGAGCATTTCTACCTTTTTGCCAATGACTGGTTCAGCAATGAGCATATGATCTAATCCTCAAAGGGGAGAAGCAGATGAGAGGATTACGGAAAAAAACTTCCTTTCCCCTTGGAGAAGTTTAATCAAAAAGAAAAATCAAAGCAATTGGGACCATGCTTGTATCCATTCAGTTTCCAGAGAGAGTCCCTATTTCTTCAAAACACAACTCTTGAAATGAGTTCTGGAAAAAATACTAAGGTAATCTCTTTTATTGGAAAATTCATCACAAACAGACCTAAGTTGTCATGCTTGTTTTGTTTCGTTTCTCTATAGCAGAGCAAAGAGGAACCCTAAATATCATTAGCTCAGTGGTTCTCAAATATTAATGTGGAAGATTCTTTGAGGGACTTATTACTGAAATTATTAGTGGACTTGTTAGGAAATTCCTAGGCTTCAACCACAGATTACATGTACAGGAGCCCAAGAATCTGCATTTAAATAAGTATACCAGTTTATCCTGATGCAAGGGGTCCCAGGATCACACTGAGGTCTTCCAGCTGAGTCTCCCATCAGCCTCCTATCTCTGTTCTCACCATCTGCACTTTCACCTGCCTGTATCTCCTCCCTAAACAGCAGCCCACTTAGTCTGGTACTGAAACCTACTTGCCTGGCCTCTTGGCTCCAAACTCTCTAATTGGTGAAACTCAATTAAAATGCTTAGCTGAGCAACACAGCGTGAAATAAACTTCAGCTCCCTCTCCCCAATCCCAATTATTTATGATTCAGCAAGGCCCTAAGATATACCCATCAGGTTACAAGAATTCAACTTAATGAGGAATTTCATTTAATAAACCTAGTTCGACTTACAAGGCATTCATTTGCATTTGCAAGGATAAATACCTTACATACCTCATGCCTGGTGAATGCAATCATGGACAAGCCTTACATTTGTACATCTGATGTAAGTGTGCTCATGTTTGCTAGCTGGTAATACTGATTATCTCATGTATTGCTTGCATTGTTTTCACTGATTTCTTCTGTATGATTTATGGTTTTCTTGAATTAAAGTTTCAATCACATAAACATTGAATATCAAATTTATGTAATGGTAACTAGAACATTAAATGCACTATATATAAAACTAGAAAAAAGCTGAAGAGATGGCAGGACTGTTACAAGGTAAATTATGGGAGGACCCTATCTTGTTATGTCATATCATGACTAACTCCTGAAGAAAGTGCCCATTTTAATAGGATTTAATGTCACTTAGCATAAATTCACATTAGTTTTGGAGTTCAGCCATGCATTCAAAGATGTCCTATTGAAATTAATAATAATTATATTTTTTACTTACAAGGATTTAGAATTTCCCTAAGAAAATTTTCTGAATAAATTCCTCTCTAAAGTAGAAGATAATGTTTGCTTTTTGGCAGAAAAAAAAAAACCTATAATCTCTGTAGTACTATAGGGCAATATAATTTGAAGCAATGAGAAGTTATTTTGTGTCTAATGAAGTGTAAAATTTTTTAATTATCATATTTGATGTTGGTCAAAGTACTAGAAAATACATATTCTTATAGACTGCACATCAATTGTTTTCATCTCTAAAAAGGTTAGTGTTTTGTCAAGAATAAATGAGTTAATCCATACAAAATGCTTAGAATAGGATGTGGCATGTAGTAAACTGTTAACAAATGGTAGCTATCATTATTATTATTGTTTTTAATCACCATGGACAGGAGGATAAACTTTTAAAGATTTTCAGGAGGGCAATCTGACAAGATGCTGTGAGAATTTATTAGATCAGTAAACAGAAATTAACGTTCAGGAATATTCATCACAGCATTAAAACAGTGCAATATCAGAAACAACACAAATGCCCACTAATCAGGCAATGACAAAATAAGTGATTGCAAGCTACATAAGTACTGCCACCTTTTCTCCTTTTCTCCAAAAAATACTAATGATCAAAATACCCAGTGTATATTTAAATTAAAAAATTATTACAGTAAAAGACACATCATTATTAATCCTCCTCAAAATACTCCCCCTCACTTATTCTATCATTCTTGCCACTTTCTGAAGCAATTCCGGAAGTCCTCTTTTATGAGAATCTTTACAAGAAGTGATCAAAAATGTGTTGAACACTGCTGCCAAATGCCATTCAACAAAAACACAGGTTCATAAAAACATTACAGTGTGTCCTAATCCACCTCATTCACCAGACCTGGCACTGTGCAACTTCTGGCTCTTCCCAAAAGTTAAAATGACCATGAAAGGTAAACATTTTGAATGAAATCAGGACACTGAGGCAGCCACAACAATACAGCTAAAGGCATAAGAGGACTTCTAGAATTGCTTCTGAAAGCATCAAGAATGACAGGATGTGTGTTTGAAGTGAGGGAAAATATTTTGAGAAGGATTAATGGCAACGTATTTTTTTACTGTAATAAATTTAAACATTTACCACATTTTTGATCACACCTCATATTTGCAAAAAAAAATTAATGCACAGGTAAGTCTTCCTCATTTAACATGAAGTGAGGTAGAAATAAAATTATCTAATTAATATGACCCTAATTTTGGTTAAAAGAAACTGTATCCATATATACATTATGCACATGTGAAAAATAAAAATCCACAGTTATTGACAGTGCTTTTTCTAGAACACAGGCAATTGAGGTTAGCATTATAGCCTTTTAACATTTTTCTGTATTTTCCAAGTTTTTTAAGAATGACTGCAAGCAAATTTTCTAAATCAAAAATAAAACTAGAAAAGTTTTGCTTTAGATAAGATACGGAGAATGCTCATGTCCACATACTTCCCCCCAAGACCAATTTAGTTTAGTTTAATTTAGTTTAGAGACCAGGTCTCGCTATTCAGTTTAGGGTGGCCTCAAACTTGTAGTGATCCTCCTGACTCAGCCCCTCTAGTGCTGGGATTACCAGCATGTGCCACTATGTCTGGCCAAGACTATTTTTCTATAGCAGTTTCTGTCAGCACCTTGGTACCCTTGAATTATTAGTCTTAAAAACAGTTTTTTGAAAATCTCCTCAAATTCCTATGAGAACTAAAGTTTCAGAATAAAGTCAATTTTTACCTGTCAAGCTAGAAGACATCTTATTTTGAGATGGTTAATAAAACTCATACTAGCAAAAGAAAAAGCCAGAATCATAGGACAAAGACTCATAAATGAGAAGTGTTTCCTTGGATTTAGTTTCATAAACAAATGAAACATTTTAAAATAGACTAAATTTTGGCTTTGCTGTCTTCTCAAATAGTTTCTTATATTATTGAATCATTCATTCCTTCATGCTATACCATGAAATTAAAAATTCAGTAGTCATTAGCCACCAGGTAAATTCTGAAAATTAAACACAGACTTAAGTTAGAACACAACATTGAAAAAGGAGATCAGGCTGGGATGTAGCTCAGTGATGAAGCACTTGCCCAGCATGTGTAAGATCCTAGGTTCAATCCTTACCATAGCAGTAAAAAAGCACAGTAGTTCAATTATTCAGTGTCCTCTGTGCAGTTTACCTCACATCTCACATTAGAACCAAAAGCTTCTCCAACTATGCCCATGATGCAATATTGTTGCTTACTACAATAAATTCTATTGACCTAAAAAGCATGCTAATAAATGTAAATAAGAGAGAAAAAAAAAAAGTTAACGAGAGGTATAATTCAAGCTTTCTGGTCTGAAAATTAAGAATATATATTAAACCATCAAATCTTTTTTTTTTTTTTTTTTTTTTTTTTTTTTTTTTGAGACAGGGTTTCACTATGCAGTTCAGGCTGGCCTCGAACTCACAGCAATCCTCCTGCTTCAGCCTCCCAAGTGCTGGGATTACAGGCATGCACCACCCTGCCTGGCTAAACCATCAAATCTTAACTCTCACTTACAATCTACAGTATTCTAAATCACATTGGTTAAAGAGCTGCTCATGTAAAAGGGTGAAGTAACTCGTTTTCACATGGGGGTTAGGGGTTGGGCTAGAAGCAATATCCGATTATTCCCTCAATTAAATTTTTATGTTATTCATAGGTACTTTTTCATTAAATAAAAAGTTCCCAAACTGCAAAAAAAAGTAAAAGACCCTTCTGATAATCCAGAGATAATAAAATCATCAAGTAAAAATATTATGGAAAGGAAGAATATCATGGTTTCTTCGTTTCCTTACCTAAACTGGTAAGTTCTGTATAATTTTTATCCAAAGTTATTTAGCTTGTTATTTTATGAAAGCATACCATATTTCCATGTGCCTATTTGTGATATAGTATGTTAAGAAAATCTGTGTTCAATTTATTAAACAAAAAGACAAAATGTATTATTAGTATTACTACAAAATAACAAGTACTGCTAACACCACCACCATTACCATCATTTATTGAGCACTTGCTATATACTCAGCACAGTCTTTTAGCTCTCTAAGTCTTCACCCCACCATTGCTGTGTTTTCTCATATCACATAGGAGGAAAACAAAGCTCTCAGAGTATAATGAAGTGACCTGCATGGGAACATAGAGCTAGCAGGGTCAGGGCAAGCACTAGAGCTCAGGAACTGCCCGGTGGGCTTGTGCTTTTAACTTAACGAACTGTAAAGTCACAGTACTTGTTTCCAAAGCTGAATGAAAATAATGTCTTTTTAGGAGAACACCAACTTGATTCTGTATAATAGTCATACTTTAGTGGGGAAAAAACATATTCTATTCCCTGTGACCATATACAAGTTTTCATTGCCCATATAAAACACTCTTTGCTTCTGTGTTAGAACTGAATCATTTCCAAAGTTCACTACAGTCCTAAAATCCAATAAACCACTGTGGAGGTAGAATTTCAGTGTACATGTGGGATTCTTAAGAGTAAAGGAAAATTTGAGCTTCTATCAGTTTTCTTCCTAGGAGACCATAGAAAGGAAGCGGACACAAACCAGACCATTATCACCAACCATCTGAACCCACTTTAGCATTTGTTTATCTTATCAACATGCTATAAATGTTACTGAGATTACCTCTGATGGGTACATTCTTCAGGATCCTGCGGTCCATTACACATCAAAATTGTACAAACAAAGCCTCTAAACAGAAACTATATAAATTGATTTCACTACAATACCAAGTTTTGGGAGTAATATGTCTTATAACATAGAGTGACAGAAGTACTTAGCCTACCTTTAATAGCCCAGAATCCAAAGGAATATGAAGCCAAATGCTGAACATCTCTTCCTAGAATCTCAAATGGTCCTGACTCAAAAAAATCGTAAAAATCAAGAAGTGTCTCATACAGATACCAAATCATCAAGCCAAAGACAAAATATACCTGTAGATCCAAACTGGAAGAGGAAGATTTGGAGTACCTAGCAAGGGAAGTCAAACCTTTTGCTTAAGGCAGCCGTGCTGGCCTCCCAAATTTAACTTCTCTGCAGTTCAGTTGCCGTGTATAAAACATGATGTCAAAGTTACCTACTACTTTGTCTTGTTTTGTGGATATTGAACCCAAGGCCTTGCATACGCACAAGTCTACCACTGAACTGTATCCTAAGTCCCCCACATTTCTGAGACCAGTGTGTTGCTAAATTGCCCAGACTGGCCTTGAATTTCCTGCCTCTGCCTTCTAAGTAGCTGGAATTATGGAGGTGTAGCACTAACAAATTCTGCAATTCCATCAGAAGAATTAAAAGCTTTCTAAGCAAAATCAGTTCAGTGGAGGAAGTCAGCCTTTTAAACAAAATGCATGGTAGCAACTGTATATGCTAGGGCAAAAAAAAAAAAAAAAGATTAATTTTGACATAATCCTCACACCTTATATTAATTAACTCAAAACAGATCAGAGATTTAAATGCAAAAGTATTTTTTAAAAACCTTAGAGGATAACATGAGAAAAAATCTTTTGAATCTAGGGCTTGGTAAGAGTTCTTAGACATAAAACTAAAATCATGATCTACCAAAAACCTGAATAAATTCGACTTTATCAAAATATAAAACTTCTTCTCTGTGATACGTACTCTTAAAGGATGAAAAGACAAACTACAGACTAAGAGAAAATATGTACAAACCACCTATCTGAATCTGAGAAAGGACTAGTATCAAAACTACATAAAGAACTTTCAAAATTCAACATTAAAAACCCCAATATAAGAACTTCCATAATTTTAGCTACGACTGCTTACCACCAATACAATCATTTCTTTAAATTGTGTAAATCTACTCTCAGTGTCTTACTAACACAGTGCCTCAGTGCATTTGTGCCTCTAGCACAGAACAGCACTGACTGAGCAAACAGAAACAAGGCACCAGTTCTGATGTCTGACGAGGGCCTCGATGCTGCGTCCTCACCAAGCAGCCGGCAGCGGGCATGCAAGCCCCTGGTGGAACACTGCATGACCCCCCGACCCCATTCTTGGGGTGAGGGAGACCTTCCTGGACTAATCACCTCCTAAAGACCCCATCTTTTAATACTATCACATTAACAAATGTAAATATTAGTGGTATGGTTTGTATCTAGATGTCCCCCAAAACCTCATGCAGTCATGGGGGGCACAAGCTTTTCAGAGGTGGCTGAATCTAGAGTGTGTGATGCTGGGATTAAGGGTGTGTGATCAGCTCACTGATTGGTTTGGCACCTCCCTAATCCCAGCAGCCTAGATAGAGTATAAAAGGGGCAGAAAGACACTGTTACGGCCGCTTGTTTTTGTTGCCTCATGGGTGCCATGAACTGTTCTCTGCCATGTGCCACCCTGCCTTGGAGCCAGCCAATTACGGACTGAAACCTCTACAAACTGTGAGCTAAATAAACTTTCCTCCCTTAACTTTGGGCTTCGGGTATTTTGTCTCAGCAATAAGAAAAGTAACTAAGACAATTAGTATTATTAACTTGGTACTTTTCCTTTAAATCTATTATAAATTTCTTCAGGTTGTTTGTTTCAACACACAGATATATATTTTAAAAGGATACTTTTAAAGATCCTATTTGTACTGTACTGTGTGTAAGTACAGTAGAAGGTAATATTAACAAGTACAATTTAAAAATGAAAGGAATTTAATTCTGGCTAGCTGAGGTAAAAAATAAATATATTTTTTTTAAGTCCTAAGCTAAAGATCTTAAAGCACACTAGCACAGAACTGAAGAATTCTCCTTGACAAATCCCCAGGCTTCAAGGATATTTGGAAGAGACTAGCAATGAGTACCGTGTGCTTCACTGATATTTGCTGCTGTCTCCTATACTTCCTGGATTCATCTTGGGCACTGTCAGCGCTGTGCCGCACACTCTGGGAAGCTATGCATATGATACACACATATTACATAAGTATCTAGCACAGAGAACAATGCCTGACTCATAATAGAAGTAAAATAAATGTTAGACAGACTTTAATTAGGAAATTGAGTCTCAGCCACACAGCCAATGAGCGGGCCAGAAACAGACAAACTCTGAACCTTTTCTCTATACCATGTGCTGGCATCTACAGCAGACATGTGATTCAGTCCTATAACTCCACCATGACTTTTCCTACATGATTTCATCTACAGCAGTAGAGGTATTCATAAAACAACTAGATTTTTTTTCTTTTGAAATGGTTGTTTCCCTATCCTCCCCAAAACTCTGAGGACTCTATGGAACATCATTGCTACCTGACTTTCACCCATTCTTTGCCTATTATATTAATATAAATATACCCTCTTTTATCGTTCTTTTTCAACTACTGCTGTTAGTCCTTATTTTTCCTTTCATAACCCTCAGAAGTGATTTCACTTTTATGTTTGTCACTGTTCATTTATAATCAGTTTTTGATTGCATGCTGATTATTCTTAAATTTCAACTTTATACTACCGAGGAAAACTAGTGCCTCATGTAATGCTTCTCATTACAAAATCAGCTGGATTAAGTTATGTAACTGTTTTTCAAAAGGCCTATAACACAATATTAAAATGTGGGAGTTTTTTCTTTTCTTTTCTTTTCTTTTCTTTTAACCTTGAGTAAGCTGTCTGAATAAAGAGAATGGATTTGGAGGTGAGATTTTTTTTTTAAATGAGGTTTGTTGTTTTCTTCTTTAAAAGCAAAATAAAAAATACAAGAACAGACACATTTGAATCAATAAGGCTCTGCATTTTTTCCAACCTCTTGCTACTATTTAAAATATTTCTGGAAATCTTATTGGTAAGTGACATCCAAGCTCATACGCCATTCCTTGGTATATTCTTCTCAACTGCAGCTCTTCTGTCTTTATGTTTATTTCACTTTTAGGTACATTTAGAGCTTCTCAAATTCAAACTAGTGAATGTATTAGCAGGAAATAATGTTTTGGTTCAAAAGCAAGTATAAGAAACAGACAACTCATAGTTGCGGTTCATAAGCTAACTCTGCAAGCAGCTAGAAAAGAATGCATCTTCAGAACAAGCTCAGAGACTCTAGCACTGTCTAGAAAGAAAAATGAAGGCTCCTCTGGTCACAGAATTGCAGATACATTTGATTAAAACATCAATCGCACTTTCATTGTTCTCAATGGAGAGTGGTACTAGAGGTCTGAGAGGTCAAAACTATTTTCATAATAATTTTAGAGTGGCGTCTGTCACTCATTCATCAATGTACATAGTATAAAAAGTTCACTGGTATCTTCAGATGGATAACAAAGTGCCACATACTGTATGCTTGGAGAACAGAAATGTTCTCTCACAGTTCCGGAGGTTAAAAGTCCAAGATCCAGGTGTTGGCCCAGCTGGTTCCTTCTGAGGGCTGTGAGGGAGAATTTTCCCCACTTGTAGACCCTAGAGTTTGGTGATGCCAAGCAATTTGAAGAATTTCTGTGACCACTGCCTTCATCTTCATCTGGTGTTCTCGCGCGCGCACGTGTGTGTGTGTGTGTGTGTGTGTGTGTGTGTGTGTGTGTCTACATTGAGGCTGAAATTTCCCATTTTAGAAGGACACCAGTCCTACTGGATTAGGGCACACTCTAATAGACCTCATTTTAACTTGATTTCCAGAAAGACTCTATCTCCACAGTAGACCACATTCTGGGGTACTGGTGGTGAGGACTCACAGGACTTTTGTGGGGGACACAATTCAACCCACAGACACAGTTCGAGAGGCCAATTTGAGTGGCATCTTGAGAGCTGTGCAGAGCTGTGCTGTCACATCTGTGACGGCAGGGAAGTTGTCTGAAGTCTCTGAACTACACCTGACTCCTCTTCAAAATGGGGTTAGCAACGCAGTAAGAATGCCTGCACTTACGGTCACTGTGAGGACACAGTGGCAGTCTCTTCAAAGCCTGGCCCACAGACTGTGCCTGGGTAATGTCAGATGCCTATTTTTACACATGTCCTACTTCAGGTTCCCTAGACAGTATTAATAGCCATTGTGTGGGTGAATCTAAGAGAAAGGGCACAGCCCTATCCCCAGGGAGTGGGGAAGCCCTCTCAGAACACAGAACACACTCACTGTGAATCCCTTCGCTCACAAGTCTCCAACAAACCATTTCCTACCCCAAGCTTCCAACCGACTCACCACAGTGCACCGATGTGGAATTGAACAAACATCCACTTCAAAGATAAATGAATATGAATACAGTACTTAATAAACTATTATTAGGAAAAATATTTTTAATAGATTTGTTAATTAAGACTTGGAAACTAAAAATAGTCCAAACTAACATCAGACAATATGTCTATAAATGTAAACATTACCAAAAAATCATTGTACATTCATGTTCAGAGCACCACTATTCATAATAACCAAAGGTAGAAGCAACTCAAATGTTCCCTGACAGATGAATGGAAAATCGGAATGATATATACATACAATGGAATAGTATGCAACCTTGAACAGGAAGAAAATTTTGATATATGCTTCAACATGGATGAATTATGAATACATTATGCTAAGTAAAATAAGCCAGTTTAAAAAGGTCGGATATGATTCCTCTTAGATTAATTTCCTAGTGTAGTCAAAATCATTGAGCCTGAAAGTAGAGTAGTAGTTGCCTTGCTAGGGCCTAGAGGAGAGAGAATGGGTGTACTTCAAGGAGTATAAGGTTTCAGTTGGGAAGATGAATAAGGTCAGGAATGGACGCTGGTGACAGCTGCACATGACAAATGAATGTACTTAATGCCACAAAATATATAAAATGGTGAAATAAAATGGTCAATTTTATGTTATGTATATTTCCCCACGAAAAATTTTTTCAAAATACATTCATATTTTTAGTACCTTTAAAAGTTTTGGGAAGCAAAAGCAAGGTATCAGAGACAATAAAAAGCATTCACAAATCCAAAGTTTAAATCAAGCTGGACATGGTGGCACACGCCTGTAATCCCGGCACTGGGGTGGCTGAGGTGGTAGGATCACAGATCATTTGACACTAGCCTGGGCTACATAGTGAGATCCTGTCTCAAATGAACAAAAAAAAAAAAAAAAAAAAAAAAAAAAAAATTGAGAAAGTTTGCATAAAAAAAAGCAGTTCCTGTGCTACTTCCCTCAATTCCCAAAATTCAATCACCAAAACACTGTTTTGCCTTAGTAATTGATTTTACTTAGATGATGACCATGCTCATTTAAAACTTCAAAGTTCTGAGAAAGGGATTCTTCTCTGACCTAGAAAGATACTGTGAAGTCCACTGGGGGAAACAGACCCCTCCTGAAGCAGAGGACAAAATGCCTTCAAGAAAGGAGCACTGTGATTGGTAGATCACTGTAACAAAAATAGTATTGATACAGTGCCAACATAAAGATAACTGAAACACCATCAGTAAATAGTCCTACTTGGGGAGCTCTAACAGAAAACAAAGCATTTTTCTCTTATCTTTGAATAAAGTTTAACTCTGCAAATTTTCCCTCACACTGAAATTATATTTTATACAAAATGTAATCATAAAATCTATTTTGTACCACTCGTTAAAGTTTCACCATAAACTTACATCAAAAAACAACAAAACAGACAGGATCCAGTACACTCACATCCTGCTAGACTAGGGCTTTGGGATTTGACCCTCTGACCTAAAAGCAACCTCAGGCCCAGGCTTCCCAGGGAGCCTTCACCTCCAACTCACACCCTCTTTCTCAACACCCAGCCCTTCAGTCCCTCTGCATCCTTGTTAGAGTAGTGAGGATAAGCCATTGACTCCACCACCTCAAAATGTATGTGGTTTTTCTAATTAGCCAGATAGTACGTTTGTTTCGTGTTAATTGTAAAAAAGGTAATAACTGCAAGATTCATTTTTGTTTTCACTGTACTGCTGGTTTTCAATTTTAATGACAAATCACTTCAAAAGAGTTCTGACTCTTAACAAAAAGACACTCATCATTAATAGTTTACTCCCTTAATCCAAAATAATTTAGTAACTCCCAGTTTTCTCTGTACTGCTTATTAAAGATCTACACAGACCCTCAGGCTGGAATAAGAGTGTATATGAAATGTGGTTTTCCCTCCTTCTTTTCCAGGGTAAGTTAACCCAACTAGGTCCTTCAAAGTCCAGGTGGTGTGACACAGTACCTCAACAGCAGGAGGGACAGCACAAGCCTAAGATGGTGACAGGAAGCAAAGGACAAAGACGGCTTCCTTATAAAAATGTGAAGAGATCTCTAATGGTAAGGAGAAAATATTAGTATTTTCTGATAGCTAAAAATGCTAATCTCCATTTCAAATCAATGCGTGGATGCAAGAGAGTCCTTTTCCCAATAGATTGTATTTTATTCTCCCACATTTGATTCTGAACACATGGTAAGTCATTTTTCCACTTCACTTTCCTACTTCATTTTCCTACTCCCCACTTTACTGCTAATTTTCCTTGCAAGATCTGGGGCTGAAGGGAAGGATGGGGGAAGGCAAGGACAGCATCAGAGGCTTTTTTTCCTTGATATCCAATTTACTGATAATTTATAAGCCAAACCAATACAACTAACTTTTATGGATCATTTAGGGGATAGTGCTAAAACTAATATGCATGAACTCATTTACTCATCAGTACAATTCTAGGAATTGAGTATTATAACTTTCCCCATTTTGCAGATGAGAAAGCTAAAGCCTAAGAAATTTACAGAATTTCATTAAATTTAAGATGCCAACAATTGTAAGATACACCATTTTTATGTAACACGGAGGGAAAGAAACTATGACACACTGTGTGAAAGACATCTGCCTTTCAGAGATGATAAAAGGTGAAATACTATGTATTCTATAACAAAATATATAATTATCCCAAATCACAAATCAACTAAGCACTGACAGCCAGATTTGAGAAGCATAATTTTAGTCCTGATTTATGCCCACTATCCTGGTATAATTTTTTTTTAAGTACTGGGGATTGAACTCAGGGCCTTGGCTGAGCTACATCCCAGCCCTTTTTAAATTTTTTTTTATTTTGAGACAAGATTTCACCAAGTCACTAAGTTCCTAAGCTGGAAATGAACTTGCCATCCTCCTTCTTCAGCCACCCAGAGTGCTTGGATTACAGGTGTCCACCACCAAGTCCACCACGAAGGCATAATTATTAAAAATGTTCCCTCCTACTCCCAAATGTATCCCAATATTAAGTATAAAACATGATCAGTCTACTAATGGTTTGGAATAAATCCCATACATTAGTCTGAGACTGACTACCTGGGGAAGCCAGCTGTTTCTGCAGGTACCTAAAGCTCTGCCCCATGAGGCAGCTCTTTATTGAGTAGTGACTAACAGATCCAAACAAATCCTCCTCTTTGGGAAGCATAAAGTAGAAGAAAACCAAGATGCACTGGGCTATTTCAACTCAGACATTTGTTCCAAATGAAAGATACTCCAGGCCTGTAGACGAACTATTGTCTATACTTATCTTGGAAAAGCTCACTTGACCATGTGGATAGATGAGCCAGCTTCCTATAATATCCCATTTTCCCTCTTAATAATTCTCTTCTAAGAGTTACTTGGCATCATGATATAAAAAACAAAACACAAAAACAAAAAAAGAACAGTCTAAACCAAGGTACCTCACCATCACCTTGAACTCTGTGCTGAATTAGTGCAGTTCAGACCAGAAAAGTAAAGAGTAAGAGAACCTTTGGGCATTTGAGAAAATGAAAAGAAAACAAAGCAAACATGAATGTGGAAACAAGGAGAAAAGAAGACACGCAGTCTGGTAGCAATTTCTGAGGTCAGAAAAAACAACAGTGCCCCACATGGGTCAACTCGCCCCCACATACCTGACACTGCACGCAGGGTCTGCTACTGGGAAGCCACAGTGCTGTTCCTCTCCACAGCCATTCCTACCTCAGCCACGGCGGGTAGGACAGGGCGGACATCCCAGGCAAAATCTGCCAATGTTCTACCTGGCCAATGACCCAAAACTGGGTCACAAGGAGAAGCTCTTTGCTAGACACTGAAACTTTTGGGAGGTAGCAGAAGCTGGGTGATGCACTGAGGACAAGGGGACTGGAGTAAGTATGGGAGTGGACAGGGGCAAACTCATGTGCAGAAGTCATAAAGAAATGTTACCCCAAGTTAAGTGACCACTTAACAGAGCAGAAAAAGGTACACAGAAGCTGAACAGTCCCTTTCAATACTATAAGATTTCCTTTTTCCCGAGACAAGTCGAAGGTCTCTTTTAACTGAAGAAGGCTTAGTAAGCACCTGCATCCTCCACCCAAGACTAAGAGCAAAGAAGGAAGTAATAAGGCAGGCAGCACCATTCTAATAGGTCTAGAAAGTGGTTAGTACTGGTAAACTAAGCCTGGAGCTTGGAAAAGCTCTCTGCCATGCTTTACAAGCCTGGCACATCTCTGGGTCTTTCTGTTTCTCTTCTCTTATATGCCTGCTCCTTTTCTGAGGCCCCGACAGCATGCCCAGAGAACAGCAGGCACAAGGACAGAGTACATACATCATTCCATGAGCAAGGACACTGTAAAATGAGAGTTACTCCTCAAACCTTCTCTGCTCACAAACAGTAAACAAGATTTTATCATTTTTTGCTATATGGCAGAGGACAGAAGAAGCCAGCAATGGGAACCTAGCAGAATCATGGGTCTTGACCAGTCTCTTTCTTTAATAACATCTATCTTTCTCTGCTATCCTCCTATTGCCACCAGTTAGCCCCTTTTCGTTAGGATATCTACACATACAATTTTCCAGGAATGATCCTGGTTTCTGTCCTTCGTTCCAGGTAAATATTCACAGTGTTTACATTTATCCTCAGAAGTGCCCCAAGTGGGATGACAAAATATGTGGTCACCTCAATTTTGGCACAAACTTCCACTGTTTTCCAATTTTATGTCTTTTATGTATGGGGCAACCTGCAAATCAATCTATGACACACTCACCTTTTGGAGATGCTGAAATGTGAAAAAGAAAAAATGCATGTAAAATGCATACATCATTCTTACAAGAGC
This sequence comes from Erethizon dorsatum, assembly GCA_028451465.1. Classification (NCBI taxonomy): domain Eukaryota; kingdom Metazoa; phylum Chordata; class Mammalia; order Rodentia; family Erethizontidae; genus Erethizon; species Erethizon dorsatum. The sequence continues at coordinate 46,296,091 of CM051825.1, forward strand.
ACAAAGCTACTGAATGCTGAAGACAAGCTTTAAACTCAGGTAGTGTGGTTCCAGTCCTAGTGTATGCCTATTATCCTGGCATTCATGCCTATTATCCTGGCATACTGACTCAAAGTAGATTCAAGGCAAAAGCTTCCCAGATGACCTCCATTCTTACCTGTCTCTGAACCTCTCTAGATCATGTCCAGAAAGCCATTTCACTATCCAAACACCTTCAGTGGCTCCCTATCACCCTCACAAACAAGCTTACCTCCATCACCAGGCCCCCATGGATCCCATGTACATCTCTAGCCTGATCTCCCCCTGCTTCACAACTGCAGACTTTACCAGGCAGCCCTCTTGAGCTTCCTCAGTGCCTTCAAATCACAAGCCTGGGATGAAGACAGCCCAGAAACTGGAAGAGAGCAAGCATGTGGAGAGCTTTGTGGAGGTAGAAAAATAGATGCCAGATCCCCCCACCTACCCACAGGACCCCCAAGAGACTTTTTCCTTGTGTTTTCCTATATCTCCATTATCAACCCATCCCTCCTATTTTAACATAAAAATAAATTTTAGAACTAAATGCATAAATCTATGCGTATTTTCACAGTCCATCCCTAGGTGCTATTCTTTTGCCATCATTTCTAGGAAGAGTGAAAGCTGGCCATACACTCAGCACATGGATCAAAGTCTGAACTCAGAATATTAGGAAACTTCATCTTACCAATTCTCATCTGCAAAGGCAATGAAATGCCACCATCTCTCCAGCATTCCTCAACCCCTAAGGCTACTGCTCAATGCTAGAGACAGTGAAATGCACAGGCACACATTGTGACTACATTCTATTCTTTAGATGCTCCCCCACCTCAGGTCATTGATGCATACTAAGTCCAGAAGCCCTTACTAAGTCAACACTGAGAAGTGCAAACATTTCTGGAATGATCAACAACTAGGATGGTGTCACTGAGCTTCCCATATGACCCTCACCCCCTGATACCACCTTGAGCATCATCAGACCTTCACTCTGTGGGATTCTGAAGATAACCAGGGTCCAGGAGGGACGCCTTCAACTCCCCGAGCCTCAAATTCCCCAGATGGGGAATAATGGGGAATAATCATCTTGTCTCACATGGCTATTGCAAGGATTAAATGAAATAAATTATAGTAGCACCAAGCTATGCCTAACTTGGATATGACAGCACATGATAAATGTTTATGGAATCTGGGAAAGGAATGCTACTCTAGCTCAATAAAGCCTTAAAAAACGGCAAGTAATTTTAGCTTCAAACTCACTGAGAGAGAAATAATCATTGCAGGCCCATGATCTAATCATATTGCCAAATGTTTTACATGTCATCTTATTTAATCTTTGTAGCCATGTGTAAGAACTCTTCAGAGAACATCAAGTTCAAACATTTGTTTCAGGTTGCAGAGTAAGAACACAGGGAATCCACAATTTGAACTCAGCTGAATATGAACCTTAACCCCTTTGTTACGCTGCTCCCTAGAGCCCAAAGCCAGAGAAAGAGGAACTTGAATAAGAGCCCAGAGAAGAAAACTGTGCAGAGTTGATCAGTATGCTAGAGTCAGCCCAAGGCCACATGACCAAAGACAAAGAAATGGGGGATAGGTAGCTAGATTAATTGGATGGTTTAGCCCAAACTGGATCTCTTGGCAATACAGCTTAATGATTTAACAGCATGAATGGTTTATTAGCATGGAGCAGGCAACTCCTCGATACTGAGATGCTAAGCAAGTGACCATGTAACCTCTCTATGCTTCCAATCCTTTACATGAAACAGGAGACGGTACGATCACCTTTGCATTATGTTGTAAGGGTTAAAGAAACAATGTGCAGCAATCACTTCACAGTCCGTCACATACAAGTTCAACAATGAGTTCTATTCCGAATGTCTTTCCTTCCTCTGTTGCTTGCCTAAAGTATCAACATCACCTCTCAACTTCTCTTGTTCCTTAACTGCCATTCCTTGATCTGTGCACCTTACTCATTCATTTAGTTCCCAAATGCTTACTGAATACCTAGTCAGGCGAGCTGAGGAAACCACGGTGCATAAGAAAAATCTTTGCCCTCATAGTGCTTCCATTCTTGCATTTGGGGGAGAAAGGAGACAGACAATAAGCAAATAACACCACGTAAAGTTAGATTTTATAAAGTACAATAAACTAAAAAAAGGGATAGAGAATAGTCCCTGAAGAGAGGACTTAAGAAGATCATTAAAGGCCAACTGGAAGAATGAACATTTAATCAGAGCTGTGCAAAGGGCCAATGTTGGAACAAGCACAGTGTTTTGGCAGATGAAGAACACTGCTCAACTACGCATCTCTGTGCTGCAGTGTAACACTGGCTTACATGTCAATTTTGCCCTGAACCCATGAGCCCCTGAGGGTAAAGGATGTGGGTCTCTTTCTCTCTCCGCACTTACTTAGCCATTTTTCTTAAGTGCACCCACCCCCCATCATTCTCTTAAACAATGCATTAACAGTGAAGAGCTAACTCAGTAAGTTTTCTGCCTTTGGGAAGCTTAGCATTAGGCATACAGTTAAGTGTTCAAACCATAGGTGCTACATGAATGATATTTGCTTGGTTTTCAGCAATGGAGTTGTATGCCCTGCCAAGTTCTAGGCTCTCTGCAGCTCTACTCATCCTTCGTCCCTTCCATAAAAGATTACCACCATCCATCAACTTGTTACTGCCTCTTCCTTCTCCATGCTAAACAGCTTGCAATGAGCTATATGCAGTCCATTCCACCTAGAAAGCCAATTCCATCACCCCCATCTTTTCTGACAGACGAACTTCCAATATTAATTTCCTAATTTCATTAGTATACTGCTTTTATCACATGTTCAAATGTGTACACATCTCTCCAGTTTTTCAAGCAAAACTTTACCATCCAGTAACAGAAAGCACTGTATCAAGTGACAATTCCAGATTGAATAGTAAAGAGAGTTGAAGGTCAAATGATCTGAGGACACTCATGTAATTTCTTTTCCTCCCCCAATAGGACAAATTTCAGTGACTTTCTGGTCTTCGTTCCTGTAGACCTGTGCCAGGAAACAAGGGCAGCAAAGTTCTCACTACTGTGGACCTGTGCATTCACTCACTCACCATAAAAGAAATGTTTCATTTACAGTAAACAAAACCAATTTGGAACACGAGCTATCACTTAAAGGTCTTCCCCATAGGGAAGGTCAATAGTTTAGCATCTAAATTATTTGAGATAGATTCCCTTTTCTAACAGTAGAAATTGCAGTTGTACTTCATTTTAAAAAGAAGGAAAAAAAAAGTCAGATCTTTATTCTCTGGAGCATTAAGGCAGATTTACAACTTCCAATGTCTCCCCTACAACCTCATTTAGCTGATAAGAACTTATACATAAACTTTAGTCCTTCCTTCCAAAAGCCAGGCTCCTTCACTTTCTCCCACTTCTTTTCTCCTCCAACTTCCTCCCAAATGAGCAGAAAATTAAACTGGAGCCATTCTTTTTGAAGTATCCAACAGCAGGGATCCAGGGGTAGGCAGTTTCCTTTGACAATATGTGTCCCTCTGGGCTTCACAGGGATCCACACAACAGTGATTCTAAAGTTGGGGGCCTGAGAGGCAGTGTTTCCCACAACGTCGATTCTACCTTTAAAAAGAACAGCTATGTCCTTAAAGGCCAAGGTACTGTAATTAGAATCACTAACATTTCAAATTCAATGTTCTCAGCCCACATTCCTCCAAACCTGACAGGCACATGAGCTCCTCTCTGCACTCATCAGAGAGCAGCTTCCCTGTATTACGTCACCAAGTACCACAGCACCCTCTTCACCTGTCTGCCAGGATGTGGGTTTCTGGAAAGATCTGCAACAATGGTTAGACATTTACCAAAGCACTGACTTCACTGAGCGCCACTCCCCTAAAAGTTTTAAAGCCAGGCTGCTTCAGAGCTCTAACAGGAAATAGGTACAGTACAGTAATTATATGGCTGCGCTGCAGCAGCCAAGACTGAGACTCAGACCCAGTGGTTTTTTTAATTAGCTGTATAATTTTGTGTAAGTCATTTAACCACTCTAAGCCCTTAACAATTCTTTCTCAGACAGATTCTGTAAGTCTCCATGTGATTGGGCCCCTATCTATCAGACCTCATGTTCTGGCACTTTCTTGACTTTAACTGACTAGACATGCAGAGCTCAAGCCCACCCCAGGGCCTTTACCTCTCAGTCTGCCTTGCCTAATACACTCTTTCACTGAGTCTCACCTGACTGGCTACTTTTGTCATTCAAATCAAAGGTCAAAAAGGATCTCAAATGTCCTGCATCTCATAAACATCAAAAGTCAAAACAATGAACCTAAGACCAGAATAAAAAAAAAAAACTTCAATATCATTAAGCATCAGGAATATGTGTCAAATGTTAAATGTAATGACAGGGAAGGGGTAAACATTATTCTATGGATCTCTCTGTGAAATCAGTTAAAATTGCTTCTAAAAGCAGAAAATGGGTCTTTTATCTCTGTGCATTCAGTTTTTCACAAGGCCTGGTGCGAAGTCGGCCTGGGCCAAGAGTGGCAACAGATTTCTAAGATGCTTGACAAGGATTCTTAAATTTGGTAGAAAAAATGAACTATGTTCAACTAACTGTAATGTCAGCTATGGGCAAGGGGCTAGGTAGGTATCACTATTAAATCAGACTTACACAGAGCAGACAGAGATTTGAAAATCAAGTTCCTGACAAGTCACAACCCATACTTATCTATTTTATGCCAATCCCAAGTTGTTTAAAAAGAAAAACATGTATCTTGGATGTTATATAGTTAGTACTAGTACACAGATTAATTTAAAGGCCAACATAATGTATTTTCATGAGGAACCCTATACTAACCAGACAATAGCCTAGTAGTGTAAAGGAAATCTGAAGGTAAACTTTCACTCTGTAATCAGCTCTCACAGACTCACTCTGTAACCTTGAACAAGTCACTTAATTTTTCTACCCATGAAATGAGCTCTTGCCAATGCTCATTTCTGGTTCTTGGACACTAGGTGCAACTGCTATCTTCAAAAAAGAAAAAAATTGTTCTCATCTTCTAAGCTTGTGTTCACAGGATAACAGTTTATCCTTAAGTATGGAAATCAAAGCAACCAGACCAAGTGAAGCAATAGACCTTTTTACCAAGTCTTCTTGCCAAAGCAAGGGTATCTACACTCAACCAGTCTCTCTCATGCTGCAATCAGGCTTCCACTTCCTGGATAGGCAAGAAGACACATTTCAGCTAAATATGCTACATTTTAGTTTTCTTTGTATAATTTCCTTTTCCTGAGTTCTCACTTCCATGACTCCTATGTTTCTCATCAATTCAAGTCCACCTTCCTATTTAGCAGCATAGTTCTTGGTTTGTTTTTTGTTGTTGTTTTTTGGGGGTTTTTTTTTGGTAACACTTAATGAATAGGACTGACTTGATCACCTGGAGTACTCTCCTTACTCTATTACAACAGTTATTAGTGGTTTTTATTAGATAAAACCACCATTCCTTTTGCTACTTCAGCATATTGTCAAGTGCCTATTAAGGATATTACAATAATAAGTATTAGCAGTTTTTAAATTTATATTAACAGAAATGAGATGTCAGAAAATGAAAGGGGGGGGTTCATAGATGTCATAATTAACCAAAGCTTAGAAAAACTCAAAAATTCATAGTAGGGTTTTGTTTTGTTTGTTTTGTTTTGTTTTTTGGCTTTTCATAAAAACTATACTTTGCATGTCCTGGTTAAAATTGCATGAGTAATAATTTTCCTCCCATTAATTAAAAATGGGGAATGGGCAAGGTCTTTGCTAAATGGTGACTAAGCCCCAGACTATCTTTTCTTTAAAAGAGAGGAGAGTTTATGGAAACTAAGAAGGCCACTAGTTGAGTGATTTCTCCAAGAGTCATCACCAACTCAAAATTTTCCCCACAGGTTTCTTACCATTGCAAAGCTTGGCACCGTAGTGGCCACCTTCGGAATGGCTTTCAGTGTCCACCACTGTCCGTCTTTGACTTTATTATCCATAAAGTATAGAGAAAGGTCTTATGTGTTCTGAGGCTATGTATTAAAAAAAAGAGGAAAGGATTCCCCATTTTTCTCCTTGACCCATCCGTTTCACCAACTCAAGCACCCCCAAAAGTCTGCAAAAGCAGGTGTTACTACATTTCCTGAGGAAAGTTCACTTAGCAAAATGAGTTACAAACACCGATCAGCCTACATGAATTTTAAGCATGTTCACCACGTGGCCTAAGAAATGCGCTCTGGGTTACACACTTTTCACAAACAGAACTAGCAGAGCTGATAATAAAATCTCAGGCTTCCAAAACGGAGGAACTTTTCTCAAACTTGCATCCAGCGCCTGGTTCAGGGTCAGGCGGGGTCACCGTAAGCCGCGGGGTCCTACGTCAGCGATCCCGGAGAGTTGGGTCGTTCACACCCAGAGGCAGCACCAGGGCTGCCGAGCCCCTCGGCCCTGGTCCCCACACCCGAATGGGGACCGGGTCACTCCTGCGCCCCGGGCGCAGCACCGCGCGTGGGGCCCCGAGGGCGGCTCATCGGGAGTAGGAGGAGACAGGAGCAGGAGAGCGCGGGGACCCGGGCAGGTGGCGCTCACCTGGGACCCGGGAGCCAGGAACTGGGGCCGAAGCGCCAGGTCTCGCAGAAGCCTACTCGCCCGCGCGGCTGCGAGGGACGCCATCTTAACCAGGAACCAGGCAGGGAGTGGAGTCTGGCGAGCAGGGCGGGCCCGGGAGGGAGGGGCGGGGCCGGGGCCGGGGCTGGCGGGGCCGGGGGGGCCGGGAGGGAGGGGCGGGCCGGGAGGGAGGGGCGGGGCCGCGTTCCCGCCAGTCCGCCCCTTGGCCAGGGGCGCGCCCTGCTGGCACCTCACTATGGGAGTTCCGCCTGAAGTTCACGTGTAGTATCCCAAAGGCCTCAAGGCCCTGTCACCATGCTGTCCCCGGGTTACCATAATGCCCAGAAACCCTGCGGTCTTGGCACTTAAACCATCCCTGGGGATAGACGGACCAGGGAATCTTTGTCACTGCAGTGAGCGCTGGCAGGCCCAGCCGTCCACCGAGCCCACACCGTCCAGCAGAGACCTCGGTCCAGTGCTGAGGTCAGAGGCCTATGGAGGGAAGTGACGTGGAGAGGAAGCCGCGAGGAGTTAGAAGGAGGCGGGGGTCTGTGGTCCGGCGTCAAGGAGTCTGCTGTAGTTGGTGCAAGCTTTTTATCCCTTAGGGAGGCTTGGGGTTTTGTTTTGGTTTGATTTGGTTTCATTTGGTTTTTTAACCCTTAACCTAAAATAAGTGCAAAATTACTTATGAATTTTAAGCCTGGTAACCATGAGAATAATAGCGTTTATATGGAGTTTACACAATTCTGTGTACTTTACGTGTAATAAAAGTGACAATAGCAGTCAAGCTTGGTGGCATAGGCTCGTAATCCCAGCACTTTGAATGGCTGAGGCAGGCGGGAGGATTGCAAGTTCAAGCGGTCTGGGCAATTTAATGACTTAATGAGACCGTGTCTAAAAAATGAATGGCACTGTAGCCTAGTGACAAGGTACTGGGTTCAAGCCCCATTACCTCACAAAAGAAGGAAGGAAGGGAGGGAGAGAGGGAGGGAGGAAGGAAAGAAGAGAGAGACAGAGAGAGAGAGAGAAAGACCAAGAAAAAAAAAAGAAAAAGAAAAAGAAAGCATACTGAATATAGACCAAGGACTTCACAAACATGAGCTCATTTAGTCTTTGTTGTAACTTTTTAAGTAGGTACAAATATAAAGCAATCATTTTGCTGAAAAGGAAATTAAGGCACAAAAAGTTTAAGTAACTTGTCAGAAGTCACAGATCTAATAAGGAGCAGACATACGATTCAAGTCCATGACCCCCATTAAGCACTATTTTAGAATTATTAAAATCTTACTCATGTGATCCTGAGGAAAGGCACAGTGTATCGGAAGATAGGCAGTTACTGGTACTAGTCTCCTCTGAAGCCTTTTTTAAATTTGGGTATAATTTCAAATTGGCAAAAACATAGGAAGATATTACCCCCAATGCCCATATATCATTTATCAAGTTTCACCAAAGTATTTACTAGTTGGCCCATTTTCCATTCTTAATAGATATAAATGTAGCTATATTAATTTTATAGCCCATTCCTGGCCAAAATCTTACCTACTAGATTTAGTATCCATTGATCACTAATATCAAATCAATTATTCCTATGATGGTTACAAATGCTGATTATCTAACCATCCTTCCACATTTATTAGTTTGGGTTCTACCCTGAGAGAGCTTCAACTTCTCCCCATTTCCTTATTTATTCTTTTATTCATTTGTATCAGTATCTTTTTTATTCTAGTAGCAAACCTGTTCTCTTGCCTACTATATACACTCTGAATGTCTGTTATTTAACCTTCACAAGAACCCTGCAGAGGGGGCTCCTACTGTTTTCCCGTTTTGCCAAGAGAGACCTGGACCACAGAGATTTCCACGCCCCGTGGCATTCAGAGGACTGGAAAATCCTATTACTTTCTCACCACACAGAGCTGCAGATCAGATTCCCTAAAGCTGGAGTCACTTTTTTCTGCACTGCCCTCTTGACCCCAGGTGATTTGAGTCACCATCCCATTCATCATTACCCCTACTGGGTCTGCCATCTGGCCAGGATGGAGCAAGAGTCTTGTAAATTTTTGCAGTGTGAATGTTTAAACTTTGTGAGTGTTTTGAACATGTTGCCGGAGGAAGACCACCTACAGAATTAATCAAACTCAATTATTCAATATTACCATGCTAAGGTAGTCAGCTACTATCACTTATGTTCCAACAGAGACTAGAAGGAATTTGTAAGGAGTGGTTTTTCTTTCTTTTGGGGGGAGTGTGATTGCTGCGGATTGAACCCAGGACCCAAGTTCTGGTGCTTTCTGAATGCATACTCTACCGTGGAGTGTTGCTTCATCAATAAGCGCAGTCCCTACAAGATGAGTGTTCTTTCAGAATGAGTGTTTTTTTGGAAGTGGAGAGGGGAGGCTTTCTGATTGGTGTTTAAGTACATTTGGTAGTTTGGGGTGCCTACTGGTCCAGAGCTGGGAGCTTTCCAGGTTCGTATGAGTTTTCCTGCTTCAACTGAAAGACTGGTCCTCTTCTAGTGGGCCCAAATATCTTACTGGGAATTCCTCAGTGTCCTTACTCACATCCTCTCAACTTGCCTTCTCTACAGCAAGGGGGCAAGCGGAAGAAAGAAGTAAACATTTGTATGGTGTCTGGTGCCTAGCCCTGGGCCTGGATAAATGGGTGGATTAAATCATCCTTATTTGAAGTCTTAGTAAGACCTCTACCTATTTCATAATTTTTTCTTCCTAAGTAGGATGTTGTTTGAATTCTGCACTGTGCTTTATGAGGACAAACACTGGGTTTTTCAGGCAACATGGACTGGATTCAAATGCCACCTCTACTCCCTTATATATGGGGAAGAACCGACTTCATAGGGTGCTGGTAAGTAGTGTTGAATAACAGTTATTGGAAGCTATTGTTTTGAACTAAGGCCCTGCACTCGACCCCAACATACCAGACTAAAAATCAAAATGGAGTTTGATGACACCAAACCTGACTGACCTTCCTGAGAAAGGGGGTGGGGGAGAACACTAACCAAACAGGCTAGTTTAAATTGACATGATAATGAAATTTCTTCTGCTTTAATCTTTGCACCAAAAAAGTATTATGAAGTAATCTGATGTTAACCAATTATCCATTTTATTTTGTTTTAGCAGTACTGGGACTTGAACACAAGATTTCATATATGCTATGCAAGTTCTCTACCACTGAGCTACATCTCCAGTCCTTTTTAGTTTTATTTTGGGACAAGAACTTGCTAAATTGCCCTCAAACTCACAATCCTTCTGCCTCACCCTCCAAGTAACAGGTTCCTGGTGTGCAGCACCACACCCTGCATCAATTAGTTATTTTCCTGTTGTCACCTCACAAAGAAAATAACATTGAAATGACCGGTCTGTATTTTGTGCTTTGTTTCTGTTTTTTTCAGCGCTTCTCCTTCTATAAAAGCAACCTCTTCTGCTTAGCCCTTCAGAACACTTATTCCATATTGTGGAGTAAAATGTTGCCCAGTTCAAGAATTGAAAATAAAACCAGTTAAGATCCTTAAGCTAAATTTTTGTAATTTTTATCTTTCGCTGTTGTCAGTGAGATGTTGTAGTAAAGACCTTGCACACAGTAGGGGCATAATAAATGTTCTTTTTCTTCCTCTAGTGGTTTCTTAAACATTTGTTTGATATCAAACATGAAAGACCAGAATCAATCAGAGATGTGGAGTAGAAGGTCCATGACACTTTGTAATTTATCTCAGTTGCACTGGAGAATTATGGAGATATGTAAATACCTGCTCACAGTATGAAGAGTCTAAAGTGGTTGCCTTCAGACAGAGGATAGAGGGTAGTGGTCAGGGAATCTTTCTATTTTGTTTTAGAATTTCAAAACTCCATCCTACACTTACTGAATCAGAATTACTGAAGTGGGGAACTGCAATTTTTTTTTTCTTTCTTGTGGTACTGGAGATTGAACTCAAGGCCTTACAAATACTAAACAAACATTCTACCAGTGAGCTACATCCCCCAGCCCTTTTTTAATTTTTTGAGATAAGATCTCACTAAGTCACTAAATTACCCAGGCTCAAATTTGGGATCCTCCTGCTTCAACCTCCCAGAGTGCTGAGATTACATGATTAAGTCACCATGTCTGGCAGGATTTGCATTTTAAATAATATTTTCAAGGAGTTCTTTAGTTCAAGAACTAAAAAAGCAAACCAAACCAAATCATAGCACTGAACTCTTTCAAGAAGTTTCATGGTGAGTCCAAAGACAAGTCACTTGTCTATCTCCCCTTTGGTTCCTAAATATAGGACAAAAAGCTGATAGTTGCAGATGAAGGTGATGACTTAATGCGGCTTTAAGACAGCCTTGATACACTGGTACAAAACCCAGATTCTCCCCCTGCTGTAGATTAACCATGATGTATAGAAGCAATGGCTAAGGGTGAGTGCGTAGCTATGTTACACAGAATTGTAACTGTGGACTGCTTAAATAGTAACCAGCCTTAGGCATAAGCACTGCATACTGTGGTACCAGACTGCAGTGCAGAGGTAGGCATCAGACACACAATTCAAGCCTTCACTCTGCAATTTAAAAGCTTCGTAATCTTGGGCAACTTACTTAATCGCTTGAATTCCTTTATCTGTGGAAAAGAGATTATGATTTGATTGATTTTGGCAATGAGATGCATTGTCAAGTGCTTGAGATCCCACTGGCTATTATCTACTGTGCATTCATTACTTGACTAAGAAATATTCTTCCTGTGTTTGGTTCTTTAGTACTTATATCTGTGAACCTCGGTTTCCCTGTTAGTGTTACAAAGGCACCTTACTGGAGCTGGGAGTTCAAAATGTAGCACTTCTCATAAACTTTGCACACATTTGAAGTATTAAATTCCACAGCTCTATGATGGAGCTTGCATTTAGAACACCCTGCCTACACTGTTTCTTATTCAACTAATCATTCCAAGAAGGAAAATAAAAACATCAGTAGGCCCACATGCCTTCTCTTTCATCTAAGCCGTGCATGTTAACAGTGAAATAATGTGCTCATTTTCATACCCATACCGATTACTCCAGGGGCCCTGCTCTGCCAGAGAGGCATGTCACAAAACCTTGCAATGGGATAGTGCATCTAGCAGTTCCAATGGTTGTTTATCATTACCTTTTCATTTAAGCATAAAAACCATTTGACAAATACAAACTGATTATTACCAGCGGAGCTGAATAAAATTTTTAAAGAAACAACCCTAATTATTACGAATTGCGTATTTGAGTTCATGCTGTTGCATGTCAGGAATGAAAATTACTATTATGATGATGTAATAAAGGACATTTGTGAATTTTATTCAGTTATTTCTTCTTTAATATATGACAGATTTCTTTAATCTACAGGCAGAGAAATCTTGGCCTTCATTATGCAAACAGGTAATATCCTTGTCGCTGTTTCTGATAGAAACAGCATTCAAGCCAGTGCTCTATTTGCGTTGTTTGCCAGCGGCACACAAAGAACTTCTTTTGTGCTAATGTTATTTTTCCTTCACCAGTAATGCAATAAAATTATTAATTTTAGGGGGTAAAGGCGTATCTCAGTGGTAGTGTACTTGCCTAGCGTGTATAAGCCCTAGGTTCCATTCCCAACATTGCAAGAAGAAGAAGGAGAAGAAGGAAAAGGAAAAGGACAAGGAGGGGGGAGGAAGAGGAAGGGGAAGGGAATAATTCATTTTATGAAATCTCTAAGCAGCTTATTTAAATTATAAGGTACCCAGATGACATTGCCTCCTCTACCTAAACAGCAGGGAGCATAGTTAAGAGCAATTCTCATTGCATTTTGGAAAAAATTCAAGGGCGGCAAGTTTAGAGCAGCAGTATTACCAGCCACACAGGTCAGTGATTGCAGGTCCATTTGCTCACCATTGACCAAACCAAAGGAAGTCATTTATTTTGGTGAAAATGAAAAAAAATTTTATTTCGAACTAGCTCCAAGAGATAGAGGGATTCAATTGCCTTAATTCACCATCTTCCCATGTCCAAATGTGCTAGGGTCTTTTATAGTAAGGAACAGAGAGGAGAAGGAATACAGGGAGATAACAGATACCTCCAGGCTTGCTTCATCTCTTCTGGACTCCAACATCCTGGGGCCAGCATCTGGATATTCTTTCTGTTTATCTAGGCTGAGAGGACAGGTATTGGTTGCACCCTCAGCATGAGAAGGTTTGGAGAAGCCAACTTACTGGAGCCAGCATCTTCATATTTTGTCCATTCTTCTGGGCATTTATGTGCTAGGTCTGAGGAAGTTTGGAGAAGCCACTTGTATTTAAAGAAAAAAAATAAATTTTTCCAGTTACCAGTAGGACAGGTCAAAATCAGGCAGAATATTAGGGTGCATCATTAACCTAAAAAAGGAACAGCCAAGCAGAAGGACAGCTGGAAAGACTAGATGTGAAGAAAAAGATGGAATGGTAGAAATAGGGTGATGCTATTCTACTGTCAGGGGCCATGAGGATGGATGAAGGAGCTGGGGAGAGCTGAGTACAGAATGTTTACTGAAAGGACTAAAGAGGGACACTGGTTGAAAGAGTAAAATGGCACCAGATGGAATGTGGGGAAGAAGTTCCCTTCAGAAACAAAAACCTATATTCTCACACAGATGGAACCCATGGAACTCAGCACCTCAACTGTTAATTAAGACAGCCTTCATTTAAACATTAAAATAAAAATTCAAGGAACATTCTACTTCAGAGATCATGCTTCATTAGGAAGTAGACAGTTTCAGCTGGTCTTCTTTCTTTGCTTTGGGTTTCTTTCTTTCTTTCATTTTTGGTTGTTGTTTTATTTTTTGGTGCTCGGTGTCTAACTTTATCCTTACGTGAAGCATGCGCTCTACCACTGAGCTACAGTCCAGCCACCTCCCCCTTTTTATTCGGTCCTGGGGATTAAACCCAGGACCTTCTATATCAGCTGTGGCTCTTAAAGTTAGTTATATAATAAAATCCCTTTGGGCCAAGCTTCCCAAGCCCTTCTGATTCAGTAAGTCTATCTTGGGGCCCAGGAATCTGCATTTTTAGTCACTCCCATACTTCAGTGTCTTTGTTGTAGGTGCTGGATCATTTGTTGTTGAAGAAGAACCAGTCTGGAAAGTGAGACTTTGACATGGCTTGAGAGAAAAGAATTATCTAATTCTTTCTTTCTCATTTTCTGTTCTCTTTCTTATCTGATCTCTATCCTTCTTTCCCCTGCTTCTCTAAAATCCAATTTACTGCATGAGTGTGAGGTATGAAATGAGGTTCCCAGAGAAGTCTCCATGCTGTTCCATCTGCCTAAAATGCTCTTCCCTCTCAATCACCAGTCTGAGGATCTCTCATCCCTTGAGTTTCAGTCACTCCTCCCTGAGAAGTCCCTGCAGGCAAGGCTGGCACTACCTTAGTGGTTATCATAGGTTAACTGGCTGCATTTGCTCTTTGTCTGCTTCTTCCTTGCAGATGTTAAAATCTTCAATGAGGAAGTTGAGTTTTCTTCACTGCTATTACCCTGTACACTGCAGGGCCAGGACAGGAGGTATTCAACTCATATTAATTGAATGGCACATTAATGAAGATGAAGCTGACATCCTAATAAGAACTTTCAAAGATGCATGAATGCCTAGAATTCTATCTATACCCCCTAATGAAAAAGGCAGTTGAGCCTCACAAAAGGAACTAAATTGCCTAGTGTTATACCTGATGCTAGCAGTTTTTATACACTTCCTCCAAGTTTTGGGATGCATTAATACCTTAAAGATCTCTGTCTCTTTTATTCTCTCTCTCTTCCCCCCACCGCATGTATGGGGGTGTATGTGTGTCTGTCTGTCTCTCAGTCTCTCTTTCTTTCCATTTATTGAACAATTATGTTTTCTAAATGTTTTATAAAAATTAATGTAATCCTTACTATAACCCTATTTTATAGATGTGCAAACTGCATCTCAAAGCAGAAAGTTTCCTGAGGTAATGAATAAGAGAAGACCGGTCTCAATCTGGGATTTATTCTAGGCCAATATTCCAACAGAAATTTCTGCAATGATGTAAATACCTGTGCTGTACCTGTGCTGTCCAAATCCATGATCATTAGCCAGAGGTGGCCACTGAGCACTTGAAATATGGCTGGTGCAACTGAGAAAATGACTGTTCAATTTTATTTAATTTATGCTTGCTTTTGTGTAACACAAATGGCTAGTAGTTAACATAACAGCCAGTGCAGGCCTAAGGCTGTCTAATGCTGATATACAAACTCTGCACTGTTACACTGCTTTCTCCTTTAAGTTGCTCCCCTAGCAGTTCTAATACAGAGATTTGAATACAAATTGCTTAAGAGGTGATCCTAGGTAGCAGATGAGGGAATGGGGAAGGGAGATAGGAAAAGTGGGAACCTAATAAATGTGGCATTGGTAGAGTGTATGCAATTGGGGTTCACATTTTCAGGAAACACTGGTAGGACTTACAGAACACAATTACTTCATAATTGTTCCATCAAGGGACACGGAAGTGATCATATTTATCCACTAACTCCCATGCCTCATTGGTTGAAGGATGCTATTAGAGGTACTCCCACACTGCCCTGAACCTGTAGAGGACCACCCGGATGATTCTCCTTGAAAGAAGAGCAATTATCTCCATTTTGGCTAAACCTGGCCCTATTTCCATGTATTGAGATGTACAGAGCTGGCTAGGACATTTTCTTATCCCTTCAATTGGCTTTAAGTAATGCAAATTAGTCTAGCTGAGGTGTTGATGTGTAGCCTTTAAAGCAAGGTGATGGGTCAGTGTTGCCCCCGCCCCCATAGCTCCCAAAAATGTGTGAGCCGGGCAGGATGGAGAGCCTGCTTGACTGAGCCTCAAGATAAGAGGCTACAACTTCCCAGGGCATAGAAGATTACACATCAGACCTAAAGCACTGACCCCAAGACATTAGATACTACCTCAAACTGTGTTACACAGATTACTCCTTCTGCATATCCTTCTCTCTGCATATTGCAAAGGTGATTGCAGGCCTCCTACCTAGCCCAGTTGACAGCACTCACATACTTCCCACCTCTCTCACAGTCACTCATCCTGAGCCACTTTCCTCATCTAGAATTAATAACACCCGGGTTCAGCCCTGGGTGGAGGCCTTTGTTCCAGTAACCACCACCCTGGCTGGACTTAGGACTCCCTTGGCTCCCCATAACTATAAATATCCCTTAGTGTCTTTATTCTCGCCATGGGTTGCACTGGAAGTGGTAGGTTAAAATTAACTTGCTAGAATTCCAATAACTTTTCCATGGGATTACAAATATAAACTTTCTGGACCATGAAGAGGATGGGTAGGACTCCCTATTTGAAACTTTGTACTTCCAGCCTGCCTTCTGTATGGGACAGTCATGCATGTCCCTTTGCCTAGATAAAGATTCGGCACAGAGTTGCAGGTGCCTGGAGCCGAGACTGAATTCCCAAACTTCCTGTAACTTCCAGGGTGGATCAAGGGAGATAGGGTCTGAGTAAACTACATTGACTCTCCTTTTAAACTAAGCAGATTAGCTCATATTCGTGTTTTATCTGAGATAGGAAGAGAGAGTCTTCAGACTGTGTTAGAAAGATTTGCTATTAAAAAAAAGTTTCAAAACTTTTTCTTATTTACCAAATGTTGTCCTGTTCAGTGTCATTTCTAGCAAGCATAATACTCTAAATACTCCTGCAGTCAGGGACCCACGATGTAGCCATAAAAGACCTCATCCAGGACTTTTTCAGTGGAGCCATAGCAAGACTCAAGCATTCCAGAAAGAATTTATTAGGTTGGGTTTTATTTGATATATATAAAAAGATTAGAGGCAGCAAAGGAAGAGAATCAGGGGGAATCTATACATGGTTTTGAAAAAAATTAAAAATAGATTTTTACTGCAGAAGTAAATAGAAAGTACAAATAATGATTTCTCCTCCTCTGATATCAAGTTCTGTTGAGCTTCCAGCAAAGCAAACGTGATTATGAAGAAATAAATGAATTGAAATCCATGTCTAAAAGGCAGTTTCTGAAAGAGATGCACTTGCTTCTGAAAAGAACTCAAAGTAGAGTTCTGACTTGTTCACCTGGACCTAGCAGCTTGTCCCTGAAACCTCATCCTGCAGCAATGGGAAGAATCCTAGATACTGTTGCAGACAAAAAAACACCATCAGGGTTCATGTGGAGATTATCTTCAATCTAGAAACCTCTGTAATATTCCTTTCAAAAATTCCATATATGAGGGCCAGTGAGATAGCTCAGCGGCATAAGCGCCTGCCTGGCAAGTGCGAGGTCCTGAGTTCGACTCCCAGTACCCACATACAAAAAAAGGGCCAGTGATATTGCTCAGCAGCACGGGCGCCTGCTGGCGTGTGAGGTCCTGAGTTCAACCCCTGGTACCCACACACAAAAAAAAATTCCATATATAAATAATGGGAAGAACTTCAGATCAGAGTTAGAGCAAGAGTTTCCAGAATAGGGGAAGACCATAATGCTGGGGGGGGGTGGAAATAGAAGGTGATTAGAGTAAGAGTTTTACATGAAAGGCCTTGAGTGTAGCTCAGGGGTTGGGTGCTTGTCTAGCATGCATAGGGACTGCATTTGATCCTCAGCACTAAAATCACGTAATTGGTGAATAAGTAATGAAAATACATTCAAATCTTAAGCAACATCAAAATATATATTATGAAATTTAAACTTGCTTTAAAAGGAAATATATGCATATTGTTAAAATTTTAAACTCTGTAGGTAATAATCACTGTTAATAGTTTCTTACATAATCTTAAAAAATTATCTATCTATCTGTCTATCCATATTGCACTCTTGGGATTAAACATGGCTTCATGCATGCTAAGCATGCACTCTACCACAGAGCTACATCCCTCCACCCCCATCTATTTGTAGATTTTATATTTGTATATCCATATCTGTATCTATGTATCTGTATCTGTTCACATACAGATCTATATCTGTATCTATACCTGGCCTACTGTCTGTCTTTGTAAATAGTTTTGTTGGAACTCAGCTATACTCATTTGTTTCTGTATCGTGTATGGCTGCTTTCCAGCTATAATGATAGAACTCAGACATTGTGACAGAGACTATACAACTAAAACTGTGTAATATGTGTCCCTTTATGGAAAAAATTTGCCAAACCCTGCACCAGAATGTAAATGCATTAGAGTATAAGCTTAATGAGTACAAATATTTTTGTCCACTTTGTTTACTTTTGTATTCCAAATACCTAGGACAGTGGTGCCTGGAATGCTGTGGGTACTCAATGAATATTTATGAAGTGAATGAATAGGTTTGGATACTCTTAGTCATATATAGACACATTATTTTCACATTTAATGTTTTTTTTATTTTAAAGAGAAAAAAACAATAAAAACAATGATACAGAGTTTCAAAATAAGCTAAAGAGTATTAACAAAGGTTAATATATTGCATGTTGTTATCTTCAAAATAGTTGCTCAGATTACAAGATATAGGCATGAAAAACTGTTCAAACAATATAAGCACCAACCATTCTTTTCAATGAACTAATAGAAATTAGTAGTATAATTATCTTAGCTACTTTGTGTGGGCATTTTCACTTAATTAGTATTTTTTTTTTTTTTGCTGTGTAAAATCTTTTTAATAAGATGAGATCCCAGTTATTGATTCTTTAAAGTATTTCCTGTGCAGTCTAGGTTTTTGTTCATGAACTCTCTGCCTACACCTATGTCTTCAAGATTTCTACCTATTTTCTCTTCCAGTAGATCTAGTGTTTCTGTTTTAATATTTAGATCTTTGATCCATTTTGACTTTAGTGCATGGTGAATAGACATGGGTCTAGTTTTAGTCTTCTGCATATAGAGAGCCAGTTTTTCCAGCACCATTTATTAAAGATGCTATATTTCTTCCAGTGAACATATTTGGCCCCTTTATCAAAGATAAGGTGGCTGAGTGTGTTTGTAGTTGTCTCTGCATCTTCTAATCTGTTCCACTGATCCTCAGGTCTGTTTTTTTGCCAGTACCATGCTGATTTTATCACAGCAGCTTTGAAGTATAGTTTCAAGTCAGCGCTTGTGATGTCACCTACCTTGCCTTTATTGTCCAGGGTTGCCTTTGCTATTATAGGTTTCTTCTGTTTCCAAATGAATTTTAGGAATGTTTTCTCTAGCTCTGTGAGCTATTCTAAAGGTATTTTGATCGGGATTGCATTAAATCTGTATAACGGTTTTGGGACTATGGCTATTTTCACAATGTTTTTTCTTCCTACCCATGAGCGAGGGATATCTTTCCATTTCCTGATATCCTCTTTGATCTCCTTTTCAGAGCACCATAATTTTCAATGCACAGATCTTTTATTTCCTTTGTTAGATTGATTCCTAAATATTTCATTTTTTTGGATGCTATTGTGAAGGGTGTGGTTTCCCTAATTTCTTTCTCAGTGAGTTTGTTGTTTATGTACAGGAATGCTATTGATTTTTGAGTGTTGACTTTGTATCCAGCTATGCTACTGAATTTGCTTATTAAATCTAGAAGTCTTTTGCTGGAGTTTTTGGGATCTTCTATGTAGAGCATCACGTTATCTGCAAATAATAATTTAACTTCTTCCTTTCGTATCTTTATTTCTTTTATTTGTCTCTCTTGTCTAATTGCTCTGGCTAATGTTTCCAGAACTATATTGAATAGGAGTGGTGATAGTGAACATCCTTGTCTTGTTCCTGATTTTAGAGTAAAAGCTTTCAGTTTCTGTCCATTTAGTATGATATTGGCTGATAAAAGTCATAGATGGCTTTTATCAGATTGAGGTAAAGACCATCTATTCCAATTTTCTGCATATCAGGATAATACTTGCCTCCAAGAATCAGTTAGGGAGAATTGCTTCCCTTTCAATTTCATTAAATAGTTTAAGGAGTATTGGCATTGAATCTTCTCTAAATTTCTTCTAGAATTCATCAGGGAATCCATCAGGACCTGGGCTTCCCTTCGTTGGTAAGTTTTTAATTACATTTTTAATTTCATAAACTGATATTGGGTTATTCAGAATTTTTATATCTTCTTGACTCAGCTTTGGCAATTCATATGTTGCTAGGAATCTGTCCATTTCTTCTGTGTTTTCCATCCTGTGCAAGTAAAGATTTTTTTTTTTTTTTTTTTTGTGGGTACCGGGGGTTCGACCTCAGGACCTCATGCACCAGCAGGCGCCCGTGCCGCTGAGCGATATCACCGGCCCCTTTTTCGTATGTGGGTTCCGGGAGTCGAACTCAGGCCCTCGCGCTTGCCGGGCAGGCGCTTAAGCCGCTAAGCCATCTCACTGACCGCAAGTAAAGATTTTTGAAGTAAGTATGGATGATCTTCTGAATTTCCACAGGATCTGTAGTGATTTCACCCTTTTCATTCCTCATTGCATGAATATGAGTTTTTTCTTTCCTTTTTTGGATAAGGTTGTGTAGGCATTGATAATTTATTTGTTCTTTCAAAGAACCAACTCTTTGATTCATTAATTCTTTGTGTTGTTTTCTTAGTCCCAATTGTGTTAATTTCTACTCTGATCTTTATAATTTCCTCCCTTGTATGGGTTTTGGGCTTGACTTGTTCTTCTTTTTCTAGAAGCTTGAGGCATAGCATTAGCTCATTCATTTGTGCTCGTTCTGTTTTCCTGATGTGAGAATTCACCAGTATAAATTTCCCTCTTAGGACTGCTTTCATTGTGTCCCACAGGTTCCAGTGTGTTGTATTTGCATTTTCTTTTGATAGTAGATATTGTTTAATTTCTTCTGTGACCCATTGGTTGTTCAGGAGTATGTTGTTTAATTTCCATGTGTTTATGGAGTTTTGCAGTTTCTTTTGCTATTAATTTCCTATTTCATTGCTCTATGGTCAGATAATATGCATGGGATAATTTCAAGTCCTTCGCATTTAGTTAAGCATGTTCTACAGGCTAGTATATGGTCTATTTTAGAGCACATCCTGTGTGCAGCTGAGAAGAATGTGTGTTCTGATGTTCTTGGGTGGAACACTGTAAATGTCTACTAAGTCCATTTGTTCAAAGGTTGTGTTCTGTTCTATTTTTTTTTTTTGCTGATTTTTTGTCTAGTTGATTTATCTTTTTGTGACAATGGGGTATTAAGGTCCCCCATTACAATTGTGTCATTGCTTATTTGATTTTTCATGCCTATTAATATTAGTTTTATATAGTTGGGTGCTCCCATATATATATATATATATATATATATATATGGTTCATATATATTTATGATTGTTATCTCTTCCTCTTGAATTTTTCCCCCTAACAAGTATGTAGTGACCTTCTTTATCTCTTTTGATCACTCTTGGTTTGAAGTTCACATTGTTTGCAAACAGAATAGCTACCCCTGCTTTTTTCTGGGTTCTTATAGCATGGAGGATTGTTTTCCATCCTTTGATTTTCAGTCTATGAATTTCTTTTTGAGTTAAATTTGTTTCTTGTGTACAGGATATTGTTGAATCTTGTCTCCTGATCCATTGTGCCAGTCTGTTTCTTTTGATTGGTGAATTGAGGTCATTTACATTGATGGTTATACCTGATATGTATTGGCTTATCTTTGTCATGTTATTTTCCTGCCATCCGTTTCGTACTTTTCCCCTCTGTTTAATTGCTTGCCCTGCCTGGTGGTTTCTTTCTGATGTTGTTCTTGGAATTGTGGTAATTTATATCTCTGTCTAGAATGTCTTTCAATACTTTTTGTAGCATTGGTTTGATGGTCATGAATTTCTTCTGTTCTTCTTTGTCATGGAAGTATCTTATTTCTCCATTAATTTTGAAAGATAGTTTTGCAGAGTACATCAATCTAGTTTGGAAGTTGTTTTATTTCAGGTTTTGAAATACTTCACTCCAAGCTCTTCTTGACTTGAGGGTTTGAGTTGAGAAGTCTGCCATGATTCTGATGGGCTTTCCTTTATAAGGGATCTATTTCATTTCTCTAACAGCTTTTACTATTCTGTTCTTGTGCTGAATTTCTGGGATCTTGATTATTGTATGTCTGGGTGTAGATTTATTTTGGTTATAGCTAATTTGAGTTCTATATGTTTCACTTATCTGTATGTCAAATTCTTTTCCCATGCTTGGGAAATTTTCTGCTATTACTTCTGCAAATAGTTTTTTTTTTTTTTTATGTCATTTGTGTTGGCTCCTGCTTTTTCATTGACACCAATTATTCTTATATTATTTTTCTTTGTGTGGTCTTGCAGCTGTTATATTGTTATTTCCTGCTTTTTTGTTATTTTCAAGAGATCATTCCTTTTATATTGCTAGCTGAGATCCTGTCTTCAAGGTTGGAAAGTCTGTGTTCAGTTTTGTTCAAGTGGTTTTGTCAGCTGTCAATGGAATTTTTAATTTCCTTGCTATCTGTTTGAATCTGTTTCATGTAGATTCTTGTCTTTCCTATATTAATCATTCACAGTTTCCATCCTTTTCCTATCATCATCTATTTTTATATCTTTCTCTACTCTAGATTTGCTGAGCAGTTCGTTTATAAATGTTGACATTTCTTTGTTTACCTAAGAGATTATTTCTGATCTGATTTCCTCTATAGCCTCATGGATTTGTTTCTTTACTTCAGTTGCTATCGTTTCAGAAATATCAGGTGTGAGTCTTTCATTTTCCTCTATCTCGTTGTCTCCTGGACTTATTCTGGGTGGGCTAGAGTTCTGAGGTTGCATTTTGCTTCTGTGTCTTTTCATTTTCTATTTCAAAAGATTTTATTTTGTTTTCCATGTTGATCCTTGTAAGTTTTTGTAGTAAGTAGCTTTATCACTAGTCAGGGCCTCTCTAGGCAAGGTTTGTTCTTCAGACTGTCTTCTGTATGTAGGAGGTTCTTGGTTTGTGTCTGTCCCAAGATCCTACCTTTCCAGTTAATTACGAGTGAGATGTTGCTATCTGTTTGGCTCTGTCCCCAGTCTTTTGATGTTGGGGTGTGGTGAGGTTATTACCCCAGAACTTCCCAGTATTGTTACAGAAGTGAGAGCAACTGATTACAACAGATAGGACATCCTAGCTAGAGTAGTATTATTAGCACTGAGAATAGCATTAAGCATGGTTTAGAAACTGACAAATTTGGTAACTATTAATTTTGTATCTTTAATCATAGAAGCAAAATCTACAGCTATATAACAGAACCGATCATAAATCGGGAGCTTGTATGCAAAGTGTTTCCCCTTGGTAGAGTGGTTTTACCCTGTGGTGGGGAAATGTAAGAAGGATAGTGGATGGAACAGAGATAACTGAAAAGAAATAAAGTAGAAGCCAGGCTGGAGGATGAAGGATTATCACACAAGCTTTGGGAAGAGGGCAGAAGAGAAAAAATGGAGTAAGCAAGGGATTATTGAAGTTGACCAGAAAAATTAGAGAAACTATTCACTCATATGAGAATATGATTAAGTCTAGAGAGGTACTTTGAGGAAATGGGGAAAGAAGACGAATAGATTAGAACAAAGATGTAGGTAAAAGACAAAAAAAAAAAGAAGAAAATAAAATACAATAAAATAACCAAATTCCTCTGCCATCCACTGAGAGTCCAAAACTACAGGATAACACTGCCAGCCTGTAGTAGAGTTTGTGCTGGATTTCAGGCTGATCTTGGCCTCCAGATTTGGAAGCCTGGGGCCAGAGTCTTCAGCCAGTACTTTCTGTATGTCTCTTAGTGACCTCCCTTTCCTTACCCTGTTTCTCTTGGAGGCATCTCTCCCAGTTGCTGTGCTGTTTTCAGGCAGAGACAGGAGGCTGTTCCTTGTCCCATGCACCTTTGGCTCCTCCTGGTCCTTGCTCAGCCTTCTGTGTTCCTCTTTCTCTGGCGAGTCTCTGTCCTTCTATTGCGGGGTGGGGTGGGATGCTGTGATATGGTCTGGTCCTCTGCTCCTGCTGTTGCAGTCCAAGGCTGCTCAGTCCCAATTCTTATTCCTTTCCCAAGATGGGGTGCTAACTTCCTATTCATTGCTTTACAAATTCCGCTGCCGCTGTCACCCACCTCTGCTGTGGGGTGCCTTTCTGATCCTGCCCCCAGCAGTGTGGGGACGGCCTGGGGCTGCACAGTCCTGAGGTGCAGGGCTGTTTAATTCCTGGCTCCTCTCCAACCACAAGTCATGGGGGAAGGGTTAGCTGTTCCATTTACTACACACCCCTCTAGTCTTTAATCTTGTTCCTGGCAGTTCCAGTTAGTGCTCTGGTGCACAAAAGGAATGGGAAGAAAAGAAAAAAGAAAAAGAAAAGAAAAGAGAAGAAAAAAAACAGCAAAAAGGAAAACTGGCTGATTGTCAGAGAAGGAGCAGTTTGTGTCAGAATTTACTGCGGGACTGTAGCGTCTTCTGTTCGGAGGAAGGCAGAAGAAGCAGGGGCCCTTATATCCCAAGTCTATCCCATATGGCTTGATTTAGCCACATCATTTTAGTATATCCTTTTTTTTTTTTTCTTTTCTTTTCTTCTTTTAAGATTCTAAGCATGGAGGGTAGTCATCCTGATCCGGGGACGTACTGGCAGCCAGATGGACTGGCTGGCCATTTTATTAAGTCCTTTATCTATGTTTTGCTTGATCTATTAGTCTTTTATGTCAGATTGATTTTAGTTTCAGGGTGTATGTCCCTCCCCTCTCTTCCAGTTACCTGTGTTTTAGTTGAATTTCTCTGAGTAGCTCTGAACAAGACTTCTCCTCTATTTGCCCATGTTGAATTCCTGATTTAATGGGTTTTTAAATGTTATAAATAATTTTGCAATAAGTATAGCTCTTTGCCTACTTTTGCAATTTATCAGTGTTTTTGCAAAATAATGATGTGTGGAAATAATGTTGATATATCAAATTTCAAAAAAGAAGCTAAAAGTTTTACAGGTGACTCTAAATTTTGTTTTCAAAGATGGGTGTGTATAACTAAATAATTTGAAGGCTAAAAATGGGTAAATGGGTTTATTTTCTCTGTTGTTTTCTGTTTTCTAAATTCTATGATTAATACACATTGATAGAAAAAAACAAAAAAATTCTATTTTTTAAAAGAATCAAAAATCCTTTTCATCTTGTCACTTCTGTGTGCTACTTAAAAGAGTTTAATGCTTCCAAGTTTAATCTAAATTCTTCTACCTGGCCTTTCAGGCTATTGCGTCTCCAGTTTAAATACACATTTCTGACTCTCTGTCCTGGCTTCCCTGCCTAGGAAGTTTGCTCATCCAGACTGCAATGCCCCTTGTCCTCAGAAGAGGCCTTCTGAGTGCAAGGCCAGCCTGGACTACTTGGTGAAACCTCGTCAAAAAGAGACAAAGAAAGAGAGAGAGGAGGAGGAGGAAAGAGGGAAAGAGGGAGAGGAGGAGAGAAAGAAAGAGAGAGGAGGAGGAGGAAAGAGAGAGAAAGGAGGAAAGAGAGAGAAAGAGAGAGAGAGAGGAGGAAAGAGAGAGAGAGAGAGAGAGAGAGAGGAGGAAAGAGAGAGAGAGAGAGCCTTCTAACTTCCACTGTGGCACACTCATTGAGAGCCTTGGTTCTGTCCAGAATTCCGCCCTCTCCTCCACCTTCCAGAGCCATCGCTGTAATGCCCATCTCTTCCCAGTAACCTTCCCAAGTCCTTGCTACCACCACATGCTCTGCCTCTGAGCTCCTTCAGCATCTGCAGTCTGGCTGCCTTCAGGAGATCAAGCAAGGAAATCTGAGCAAATAAACTGACCAAGAGTAAGGAGTCATGGAGACCACGACAGTAAGATATGTCCCACCTAAAGGAAATGAAGAAAGTGGGAAGACATGTCAGATGTCATCTTATTCAAAAGGCAGACCAAAGGTGAAGCCATTGAAAAAATTTACCCTACAGACCTCCAGTCTATATTATTAGGTCGTATAAACTGCTTGCATCTTTTTCTCACGACTCCTAGGTTTCGGGAATGCAGAGAAGACAGAAAGAAGTTGAGAGTTAATTGATGATGGAGGTAAATTGAGAATGAGGGAGGAACAGGAAGTTCTGAGATTAAAGAGAAGAGAGAGGAGGTGGAATTTAAGAATACAGTAAAAGTTATGTAGTAGTTTGTTAAGGAAACACATTTTTTAATTTTTAAAGTTTTATTAGTACTATACATATTTGTACTATATACTGATTACATTTGTTGTGGGAAGCTGGGACATGTACATAACACATCTGAAATCATTTTACTTTCTCTTACCCTCTTCCCTCCATCACTTGGTCCCCTTCCCATTTGCAAAAGATCTATCTCCCTGTTTCCTCTTATCTATCTTTTATTTTGCCCCTTAGGTTATTCGTAGTTCAAGTTTGTCATATCAGAGAAACCATGTGATATTTAGGCTTGTGTGTCTGGTTTATTTCACTTAATATGGTCTCGGGGTACATCCATTTTCCTACGAATGACACAAGTTTCCCTTCTTTATGGTGGAGTAGTATTCTATTGTGTATAAATGCCCATTTTCTTTGTCTATTCATTAGTTGATGGACATATAGGGCTTATGAGTTGTAGTGCTATTAACACCGCATGTAAAGAAACTAATGTTTTCAAAGTTGTATCAAAATATCCCTAGTGTCAAAATGGGTTAATCCAAACAGCCCACGAAATATCTTGCTTTATCTTCTGTACATGAATCACCATAATAAAAACAGCAGATGGCTAAGTTGTGTATTTAGTGCTGACACTGCATTAAGCACATTTATTGGGAGTGTCTTCCTCATTCAGATCTCAGAAGAACCCCATAATGTAAGTGCTATGGTTCTGTTACAAAGTTAGAAGAAAAATGAACAAAGTGTCAAAGGGATTTGCTTTAGACTGCCTGGGTAGGAGATGTGAAGACCAGCTTTTTAATCCAGAGTCCAGCTTGGAGGTGGTACTCTTAATTCCTACAAGGCACAGCTCTGAAGTGGTGAAAGAAAAGAAATATTTGATAGCAAGGGTGTAATTAAAAGTTTCTTGCCCTCTGCACTGTTACCATTTTCAGCTGGATAGTTCTCTATCTTTCCAGTTCATCTTTGGATTTTTGGCAGGTTTCCTGGCATCTGCCTACTTATACGTAGTAGCAAATATTTCCTTTTCAGATAATTGTGTTTCCAGGTAATGCCAAATGCCCTGAAGGGGGCAGGATGGGGAGGAGGAGCAAAATCACCCCTGGTTGAAGACCACTGGTATAAATATTTGTTCTTAGAGAAGAAATCCTTTAACAATATTGACATTCCCACCTTTTTGAAATTTAATAAACACATATCTCTCCTTTGTCCACCAAAAAACAACAAAAACACAGATTACTGCATAAAATGTTATATTTATATATCATCTTTCAGTGGGTTGATTTAGAAAAACTATAAAAAAGGATGCTAAAAGCTTTAAGTCATTAAGCATCATTAAATGAATTAAAATAGTAATTTTCATGTCATTAGTTTGATTTTATCCAACCCAAGGAAGTACTATTCTAATATTCTGCATGAAATAGCAAATATCAATTTGAAATTTCTCTGAGCAGTTAATGGTTCTGCTACCCATCTGATTTAATAAGGGTTCAGAGAATTTGTGAGCTAAACTTTTGCAGGAAGTAATTTTTATACTATCAGCCTTAGTCTATGTCATTAAGACCATTTTTTTTTCTTGACAAAATGAGTTTTTATGTTATTATTCTGTGTCTGAGGGAAAAATATACTTTTTAATGGAGGTATCCTAAGATTAGTCTCCATATTCCCTTGTGTGATTTATTATCATTGGTCTGTGCAAGAGAAGTTTTGGGTATTCAGAAAATATCAGCTTGAATTATTAAAAAACACATAATACAGGAATATAAAAATATTTTTATACATTTGATTATAAGTCAAAATACAAATTGTATTTAATTTTCTTCTCCTTTTCTTTTTCCTTTTTTCTTTTTTTTTTTTTTTTTTCCTTGCAGTACTGGGGATTGAAGCCAAGGCCTTAGCACTAAACTGCATCCAACCCTTTTTATTTTTTCTTTTTTATTTTAAGATGGGATCTTGCTAAATCGATCAGTTGCCCAGGCTGAACTGAAACTTGTAAACTTCCTACCTCAGCCTTCCAGAGGGCTGGGATTACAAACATGTGCCACCATACCCAGCACATGTCTGTAAGTTGTGTTTCTTTTTTTTTTTTTTTTTTGTGGGTACTGGGGGGGTCAACCTCAGGACCTCGCGCGCCAGCAGGCGCCCGTGCTGCTGAGCGATATCACCGGCCCCTTTTTTGTATGTGGGTTCCGGGAGTCGAACTCAGGCCCTCGAGCTTGCCAGGCAGGTGCTTAAGCCACTGAGCCATCTCACTGGCCCTGTAAGTTGTGTTTCTAAGCTAGAAAGAAAGAAATAAAGAAAAAAAAAGGACATCTGAACAGTCTCTTTAAAATATATCTGAGTTTTAATTTTAAAAGGCACAATTTAAAAAGTTCAGCACAGGCTGTTTGTTGTTTACTTGAATAAGAGCAATTCATTTGTTTGATCTAATTGTTCTAACCTGTCCATCTGGCTAATAATGAGGCAAGGGAAGAGAGGCTTAGCTCTATTGTTAGTCTGAGTTCTTTCTGTTTTAAGCATAGAAACTGAAGCCAAGCCCACTTATACAACAACAGGGTATTTATTGGCTAACAAAACCACCAAAAGGAAAAAGAGTGCTGTTCTTAAAGATAACTAACCTCAAGGACTCAACAGCATTTAGAGTCTTTCTCTTCATCTCTGGTCTGAGTTTTCCAGGTTTGGTATTCTTTCAAAAGAGTTTTTTCACAAGATGAGGAATCTGGGTATAGGAGCTCCAGTGTTAAATCCTTACCTCCCCTAGGTTATGATGAAAAATTAGCCTGAACCCCCTAACTCAAGTCCTAAAAATATCTGAGGTATCCGAGGGATCCTCATGAGGCTAGCTGAAGTCACAGCTTAATTCCTGCAGAAATCTCCATGTCAAAAAATGTGACTGTCGCTCTCTTTTGTTTCAGAGCATTGATGAGCTGTATTTCTCTGTAAGTTTTTTGTTTTGTTTTGTTTTGTTTTTAATGCAATCGGTATTAGTCCTTGCTGTCTTAGGCCAGTCTAAAGTGCAAGCAGTTTTAGTAAGGAAGCTCTCCTGGTGGAAATTAATAAGAAGATGAGGGAAACAGGTAAGGATGATGTGTTAATCAGCTTTCTATTACTGTAACAAAATACCTGAGATTATCAACCTAAGCAGAAAGGTCTATTTAGGCTCACAGTTTTGGATATTTTAGTCCATGGTGGGTTGGCCACACTGCTATTGGGTATGGAGCAAGGTAACATATCATGCATGAGCAAGTGACGGAGGAAGCCCATTTAGCTCATGGCTGGTAAGTGAAAAAGGATGGAAGAGCCCTGGGTTCCATAACCCCTTTCAAATGCATGACCCCAACAACCTAAATCCTCCCACTAAGACCTACTTCCTAAAGTTTCCACCACTGACCTGTAGTGCCACAGGCTTAGGAGGAAGCTGTTAACACATGGGCCTTGGGGGAACATTTATCCATATCATAGCAGATAAGATCCAAGCTGCAACTACTAATGAAGTGTCAGTCTTGGCATGATTCCATGGGGAGCCATGAATTGTAGATCAGTGTTTGTCCCCATCTTTCATCACAGGAGCTGGGCTTTTGTACCAGTGCACCCATCACTGGTTATGGTTTACCCTGAGGCAATATAATCTCCTGGGCACCCGCAGCTCTGGCTCTCCATAGGCAAGTCAGCTTTTATAGCTCTGGAGAAGGTTGCAGGTACCAGCCTTTTGCAGCAAAAGGAAGAAGTTGGGTATGGGCACACAACACTGGAAATGAATCTGAGAAAGGCACGTGATGCCTGCTGCACGTATTCATCCCTAAGTGGGCAAAGTACTGGAACCAGGATCAGCAGCCCCCAAAAAAGCCATGTTTCTGGGCCTGAGCCAGGGACAAATCTTGTGCCTAAAGAGGAAAAGTTTTGTTACATGCCAAAAAAAAAAAAAAAAAAAGAATAAAACAAAATTAAGAGTAGATAAAAGCATTAGGAATTTCAACAGTTTCACAGTGACAAAATCTCATACATAAGTCCCCAAATTATGAATGAGTTCTGTCCTGGGAGAATGTTGGTAAGTTGGATTCATTCATAAGTCTGACAAAGTAATTTCATTGGCACAGCAGACTTCACATGTTCCATGATCTTGTCCTTGTTCTTTAGAATTGTGCCAATGGTTGAATGATTCATGTTGTAAGAGAGCGACATCACCATCATTTCACCTCAGTCTAATATCTCAATTATTTTCACTTTTTTTCCATGGTTATGGCTTTGTGCTTCCTAGCAGTCCCCTGCACATCATCACTGCTTTTCCTCTTGCTTCTGGACATCCTGGGCTCTGATCGAGCACTGTAGTACTGACAACTATCTCACTGTACAGTAAGCACACAACAGCACAACTGTGACAGTGTCTGGCAGACACGTGAGCTACTTCCGTGATTTTTTCACTTCTATGAATGTTCATAATGTGAGGTCTGTTTGTATCTCTGAAAGTTTGCAACTTAAATATTTGTAAGTTGGGGGTTGTCTTAGTTACTTTTCTCATTGCTGAGACAAAATACCTGATGCCCAAAGTTAAAGGAGGAAAGGTTTATCTAGCTCACAGTTTGTAGAGGTTTCAGTCCATAATTAGCTGGCTCCAGAGCAGGATGGCTTTGCAAAGAAGAAGAGTTCATTGTGTGCACAAGACAGCAAAATCAACAACTGACCTTAGCAGCATCTTTCTGCCTCTTTTATACTCTAGGCAGGCTTCTGGGATTAGGGTGGTGCCAAACCAATCAGTGAACCGATCACACACCCTTAATCCCAGCATCACACAGTCTAGATTCAGCCACCTCTGTAAAACCCCTATCTCAGACTGCATGAGGTTTTTGGGGGGACATTAGACACAAACCATAACATTCTGCCCCTGGCCCCCAGTGACTCATGTACATTCCTTCATGAAAAAGGCATTTAGTCCATCTCCAAGAGTTGCTAAAGTCCTAACAGTTTCAGCATTGCTGAAAGGTCCAAGTCCCATGTCTCCTCTGAGATTTAAGGCAAACTCTTATCTGTGACCCTTTGTGCAAATGAAAAGAAAGTAAAATACCTCCAACATTCAATGGCAAGACAGATATTTCCATTCCAAAAATTACAAATGGGGATACAAAAGAATGGGCCCAAAGCAAGTCCAAAATCCAGCAGGGCAAATATTAATGTTCCATGTGTAGTTCCATGTGCAGCATCCTAAGCAATCTGTGGCAAGATGTGAACTCCCAAGGACTTGGGTGGCTCTGCTCCTACAGCACTTCTGGTGGTTGTAGCTCCCATGGCTTCTCTCTCAGGCCTGCTCTGCTCCCCCCTTAAAGTTTTCCTCAGATGATCCACATTCCTGGCTTCTCCAAACTTTTGGGGGTCTCTACTGCACCTTTGGCTTCACACTCACAGCTTCACACACTGTCCTCTCAGGGTCACACTACCTGGCCTCCCAGGCCTTTTTCTGAAATCTGGGTTGAAGCTTTCCTAATCCCACAACTCTTCCATTCTGCATGCACCTAAAACCAGTGCCACGTAGATGATGCCAAGGTCTGCTGCCAGCTGGAGCAGTAGCCAGACTTCCCTCTCTCTTGGTTGTAGGGGTTGAGTGCCTGGATCACTGAGCACTCTGAATCCTATTCCAAGGAACAAATTCTCTAGGCCTCTGCCATTCTGGAACATAGTGCTCTGTGGCTTTCTGCTCAAAACAAAGTCTTTCACTTTTACGGTTTTGATGCTACAAAGGGTAGAGTCCTGCTGCTTCTTGTGATGTCCTCAGGCCATCTTTTCTATTTTCCTATTCCTTCTCAGCAAGCAAGATCTCCTCTGCTCTATATTTGCAGTCCACAGCTTTACTGGAACTTCCTTTCTGGCCAAAATCAAAACATTTTAAATCATTCTGCTGGGCTCTTTGCTCTTGATTCTTAACATAGATCTGGCTAAAAGCCCCCAACAATAGCCATGCCACCACCTCAGCATTCAACTGCCTTAAAATTTCTTCTGGCAGATTAATTAGTCTGCCGCCCTTAATCTCAGTCTCAGGCAAAGTCTCTGGATACGAGCAAAATGTGTTATGCCAAGGCATAATGCACATCATCTGGAGTCCAGAAGCCAGTGCAGTCCTTCTTCTCAGTAGAAACCTGCTGATCGTGGTCTTTACTGACTTTCTGGTCTTCTGAGCTCTGACCAGAATCTCCCATACAGTACAGCCTAAGGCATTCCAGCACTATTTTTTAAGCCAGCATCTCTAAACCTTTCCAAACTCCTCCCACAAGCCATTCCCAAAGGCTCCTGAACAGAAAATGGCTCCCCCAGCCAATATACTTCAATTTCTTAGTTGCCCAGGTAAGAGTTCCTGTTCGAGTTCTGGTTGATTCTGGTCTCTTAGAAATGGCTGGTCGCTATGTTGCATAGCTGGTCACTGTGATGCACATTGTATAAGCCAATCCCCAATTGACAAGCCATTCTGCCTCTGTACTTCCTGCTTGCTTATCCCATATAAGCCCTAGACCACCAGAGATCAGGGCCTGATATTATGGGAATGATCCTGATCATTGCCTATCGATGTAAATAAATCTGCCTCCAAATCCTGGGTGTTATTTTGGTGTTTCTGCTTGCCATTGCAGAACCACATGGTCAGGTATAGTCAAAGCAATGGCCCCACTTCCAGTACCAGATTCTGTCTTAGTTACTTTTCTCATTGCTGAGACAAAATACCTGATGCCCAAAGTTAAAGAAAGAAAGGTTTATTTAGCTCACAGTTTGTAGAGGTTTCTGTCCACAATCAGCTGGCTCCAGGGCAGGGTTGCTTTGCAGAGGAGAACAGTTCATAGTGGGCAAAAGACAGCAAAATCAACAACTGACCTTAACAGTGTCTTTCTGCCCCTTTTATATTCTATCTAGGCTGCTGGGATTAAGGTGGTGCCAAACCAATAAGTGAACCAATTACACACCCTTAATCCCAGCATCACACACTCTAGATCCAGCCACCTCTGAAAAAGCCCTAAGACTGCATGAGGCTTTGGGTGGATATCTAGACACAAACCATAACAGGGGCTTACTGTATTGCACTTCTTAGAAACTACCACTGCTCCTATTTTGGCACCTTAACCTTCTAGATTGCATTCAATTTATGCTTTTTCTACTTGAAACCAATAGCCCCTAAACCAATCACATATGAAATCTGAAATACTCAAGCTCAAATTTCCAGAGCCACTTAATCCAGATGGTATATATTCTTATCCTCTCAGCCTAAATTTTCAGATTTAAAGATGCATAGAAATACAGTTTGAGAGATTTTATCTTTACTACAAAAGCCTCATGAAATAGTGAGAACTGGGGAGCTAGGGAGTCAGGGAAGTTCCATCAAGTTTTGGTTGTGAAGATCCTGTTGACTCTCTGCTTATTTCCCCCAAGTGCTCCCCTCTGTAAATCTGCCTCCTGAAAGCCCTTGAATTCTTTCGCCTCAGGTTATTTTTCTGCATGTGGGAGTAGGTTTGGCCAGTCTGTAAGGCTGGCTATATGGGCAGGAATGTTAAGGCCTCTGAAGCAATGAGTGGATAAATACCTTAACTCATTTGGCTCTGGGGTGGAATAATTCAGAAGTTGTTCTAGTCAGTCTCTCAGAGCTTCTCAATGAGATTGAGTCCTCCTGTTGTTATCTGTAGCAGTTACCTACTCAATAACTCATAGTTTATTGGCTTATTGTTTTCCTTCTATTCTCTGTCTCACTTTACTCTTCTACCTGTGTTTTCTGAAACCATCTCCCAAATAAACATCTTGCACCAAAATCTTTATCTCATAGGCTGCTGTTGGGGAAAGACAAAGACAGACTTGAAAAGGAGTATGAACAACTCCCATTATGTGTCTGTAGCATATTGGTTTAAATACTTCATATACGTTAATCCATCATAAATGCAAAACCTAAGTATTTTTGTTCCCATTTTACAAAGAACTTGAAATCTTTGAAAAGTTAAGAAACATACTCAAGTTTATATATTAAGTGTCAGAGTCAGGTTTCCTATAGCTTTGAGTGACTACAACCTTGTTTTATGTACTATCAAAATGCTAGGACTCGCCCCCTTGAAGCCATGGAGTGCAAAGTTAATGCAACCTCACCTGGTGGCA
The DNA here is from genome assembly GCA_028451465.1 of Erethizon dorsatum. Lineage (NCBI taxonomy): Eukaryota > Metazoa > Chordata > Mammalia > Rodentia > Erethizontidae > Erethizon > Erethizon dorsatum. The sequence continues at coordinate 46,329,821 of CM051825.1, forward strand.
GTAGCAAGTGTTAATGTCTTTTTCTCATATCTTTGATAGTGCTCAGGAAAGGACTCGGTACATTGTAGTTCCTAGGAAGAACAAAATTGCAAGGGTTTTTTCTTTATTTGTTGGTACCCTTGTGAAAGCCTGACATGCTGTTTAGAATGAGCATTAGCTCTCCTAGCTGTGTTTGTAGAAGTAATAGCAAAATGATATCCTATTCATGTTTCTGCGAGAGAAATGTCTGCCATTCATTCTAGCCCCACCGATGGCATGCTGATGAAATTACTGTAAGTGATCATTCTCATTCTGTGCCTTTTATTGTCGAGGAAGGAAACCCCAGCAGTTCTTTTTTTTTTTTTTTTTTTGTGGGTACCGGGGGGTCGACCTCAGGACCTCGCGCGCCAGCAGGCACCCGTGCCTCTGAGCGATATCACCGGCCCCTTTTTCGTATGTGGGATCCGGGAGTCGAACTCGGGCCCTAGCGCTTGCCGGGCAGGCGCTTAAGCCGCTGAGCCATCTCACCGGCCCCCCCAGCAGTTCTTAATGTATTTTATTTTTAATATGATAGCACACGTGCTATTTTCCTTGTTCTTGTATATATACAATTTATCTATCAGAGCAGGTTACATTTCGTACTCACTTTCTTTTATTCCTTTCTCATCAATATGCCAGAGAGAAGGAATTTTAATCACTGAACGAGCATTTGTATATTAAAAGTGATCTGTGCAATTCTATCAGTGAAGAGCACGAATAAATGATCTGTACACTCCAAATGCATTGCTCCAAATATGAGTTTCAATTTGTATAGAAGCTTCAATAAATTGTTTTGTGTCCCTAAAGACCTACAGATGCCTCATGGGATACATTGCAAAGGATTCCGTTTAGAAAGAATTTTGTTAATGGGTAATACATCCTCTACACTTTTCTCCTTTCTGTTAGTAGTTAATAACATTAAGTAAAACAATCATGCTGTTTCTCTTTTAATAAGCTGTCCAATATGCCTTTCAATGTAAAGTTTTCTGAGTTTTTCAAAATCAGTGCTAACCTTCCATCCAAGGATTTAAACACAAAGCACAATAAAAAGTTGAGATCACATGGAAGCTTAAACTTGTATAATAATTACTTTTGCACTTTATAAGCAGCACACTACATTAAACTTTATTTATTTTATCATTACAATATTCTTATGATGCAGATACTATTTTATCTCTTTTATTGATGAGCAAACTGAGGTTAAGAAAGGGTAAATACTTGGCTGAAGGTCACACTTCAGCCAAGTGTTTAAATAGTACCCACAACTTTTTTCCTTTTTTATACCTTTTAAGTCACTACTCCTTAGACTTACTGTATAGATAGACTGCATTGCAGGTTAATCTGAGTGTGTTTTGTCTGTAAAACTTGGCACTTGTTCCAAAGGTATTAAGTAGTTTATGTTTTATATTTTCTGTTTGAAGGCTTTTCATATTACTTTACTTGAATTAGATGGAGTAGTTCCAGGTAATGTTTTTGTGACATTTCAATCAATAGTAACCAATTCAATGTACACAATAACTTCCAACTTTTACATTACTAGTTTAGAAAAGCACAGAAATTCTTTACACATATATATGCTAATAATTAATTTCTAGATTCATTGTGCTTTGAAAGAGTGGATGAAAGACTATTTTAAAACATAAATTAATTATCAAGAATAATTAATAAATTAGAATACATTTATTTAGAATAAATAAGTGTTCTTTCCCTTAAATTATAATTTTAAAAAATTCAGCTTGAAGTTGTTGTAAGTCTGGCATCTAGCAAGCCTGTGCACATTAAAACCAAAAGAGTATCATTTTTGCAAGTATTTATAAACTTTAACATGGAAAAGAGGAGCCCAGAGAGGTAATAAGTCTTTTAAAAATGTGTTTGGACCGCTGACCTGCACTAGACATGTTCTAAGGCACAGGTATCCAAATTTTTGGCTTGCCTAGGCCATAATGAGTGAAGAGGAAATGTTTTGGGCCACATTAAAAGATATAGTTAATGTATATATGGAACAAAACTTCCTTTATTTTTTATATTTTAACTTGTTATTTTATTGTGCAAAAGTAACGCAACAAGCCCAGGTTTAATAATTAAATAAGAAAACTTATATACCTGCTTAAGAACAATAAACATCTATCTTCACAGGCATGTACGCATGTAGGGAGGTTGAAATGTTGTCATCAGGAATTACTGTGTTTTGTTCACCAAGCACACATTCACGGGTAACATCTGATAACGCGTGGGTTTTGACTTGACTATGTGGCAGGTACATGAGGTGCTGTTAGAACTATGCCTGTCCTTACACAGTGTCTGTTGTCACCTATGCAGTCCATGCCCAGGAACCATGCAATTGTGTCGTGAAAAATACCACCATGCAAACATGTTAGAAATTTACAATCTTGCGGGGCCACATTACTAGCTGTCAAGAGTTCCATGCAGCTCACGGGTCACAGGTTGGATGCACCTGTTTTAAGCTGTTTTAGTTACTTCTGTTGCAATGTGGTGAGAGTCTTGAAAAGCAGGAATGAATAGTCCACACCTATTTTATCAAGGCCCTACAAGTCCAAGGAATTTGCCCAAGCTGAAGCTACTGAGCAGTGGCAAGGTATGGATCTGAACACTGGACTAACTTCACAATAGGCTTCACAATAGGCTTTTTCCATTCTTTCTTTCATTTTCTTTTTTTTTTTTTTGGGTACTGGGGTTCGACCTCAGGACCTCACGCGCCAGCAGGTGCCCGTGCCGCTGAGTGATACCACTGGCCCTTTTTTCGTATGTGGGTTCCGGGAGTCAAACTCGGGCCCTCGCGCTTGCCAGGCAGGCGCTTATGCCGCTGAGCCATCCCACCAGTGCTTTCCATTCTAATATATCCCAAATCATGGAACTTATAGAATAGAAATTTCAAGGGTGATGATAAGTGCCGTGTGAAAATAAGTTTTTCATATGCACCAAATTAATTTGGGGAACTATATGTGGAACAAAGCTATTCAGGTTTCTTTATTATAGAGTTTTTTAGACCTCACAGAATGGTAATTCACAAATCAAATCTGGATTGTGGCAGGCCTTCAAGATCTCAGCCTTCAGACCAAAATGTATAATAGATATTGGAAATGGGAAGAAAATGTTCAAATGAGAAGGGGAAAAAGGGAGTGGGGAGGGGGAAATGATAGAAGGGACAAGATAAAAAAAGAATAGAAGGAAAAATGGAAACAAAGCTTATATAAGAAGGAGGGGAAGAGGGGTTGAAGTGAGTGAAAGAGAATGGGAAAAAAAATGAAGAAGCAAGATGTATCATGTACAGGTACAAATTCCCTATGATGAATGTTATCATCATGTATAATAAAATAAAAAATGCAAAAAAAAAAAGATCTCAGGCTTCAGTGTGCATGTCCTATATAATCTCCCCTTAAGCAAGGACAGGATCTGCAATATTTACGGGATACTACTCCTGTGATTTGGCTACATTATGTGGCAAAAGAAATGGTCCCCATGTCTTGAGTGCACAATGCCTGGAAGCACAATGTGCCTTTCCCAGGTACTGCTCAGATAGATTTTCTGTATTTGATAGAAATACAGAAAATACTTGGGAATTAAGGGTCTCAAATCAGTGGGCTTTGAGTTAATCAAACCAAAGACCTGACTCACCATGGAAAAGTCCTGAATAGACTAAGTTCTTCCTGCAGATGTGGAAGAACAAATAGTCAAGTGTGACTGTCTGTAGTGAGGGACCACTTCTGTATACTGCGGCCCCCACTTTGTTATTATCCACAAGAAACTGAAGTCTGTCACCAACATGTAAGCTTGGAAGAGGACCCTAAGGTCCAGAAAGGATCAGAGTTCAGCCGAGACCATGATTTCACCTTTCAAGGTTCTGAGCAGAGCATCCAGGAGAACCAGGCTTGGGCTCCTGGCCCATGGAAGCTGCAAGATAGTGAGTGCTGTCATAAGTTGCCAAGTTTGTGATAATATGGTGTGTAGCATAGAAGACTCACACAGGGATCTAACACTCAATTGTCAAAAAATCCACCACCCCTTCCAGGAATCTTCTGGCACTAGTGTTCTATGGAATCAATTTTTGGAAATGCTAATTTATATGATATTCTTCTTGCCCTCAAGAAAGGGTAATGGTTAGGCATAGCACTTGCTGTCAGGAATGGGCAGATCTTTTGTTGCGATTGAGGAGAAGCAATGCTTGCTCCTTTGCTGGACTTGCATTTGGTGTAGGTTTAGGCTTAAATCTGATGAATCAGCAAGGCCAGACCGAATGAAAAGATAATAGCGATGTTTAGCTGATGTGATGGCTAAATTTACATGTCAAATTGACTGGGCCATGGGGTGCCCAGATAGTCTGTGAAATTTTGAGTTTTTTTGGTACTAGGGATTGAACCCAGTGCCTTGACACTGAGCTATATCCTCAGCCTTTTTAAAAATTTTAATTTTGAGACAGGGTGTTGCTAAGTTGCTAAATTTCGCAGGGTGGGCTTGAATTTGCTGTTCTTCTGCTTCAGCTTCCCAGACTGCTAGGATTACAGGGGTGTACTACCACACTTGGATTAAAGTCAGTTTCTTAGTGTTCCTGTGAGAGCAATTCTGAATGAGATTGATCTTTGACTCAGTAGACTGAGGAAAGCAGATTCCCCACCCCCATGTGGGCAGGTTTTATCCAATCTGTTGAAGGACTGAAGAGAACAAATGACTAAGAAAGAATTTTCTTTCAGTCTGAATATTTTTGAGCTGGGACTTTTTTTTTTTTTTTTTGTCTTTGGGCTTAGACTTCGTCTAGAACAATGATATTGGCTTTCCTGGGTCTCCAACTTGCAGACTATAGATCTTGGACTTCTACATCTCCATAATCATGTGAGACAAGTCCTCATAGTAAATTTCTTCCTGTGTGAGTGTGCGTTATCTCCTATTGGTTATGTTTCTCTAGAAGCAGAACCCAGACTAATACAGCTGAGTTGCCAGTAACCAAGAGTGGTGGGGACCTGGAGTAGCAGGGGTGCTATGCCCATGGGTCTCCACACAGTGACCGTCATCCTGAGGAGTCATTGTGGTATCATTACAGAGTCTTTACAACCCAAGACACTTCTTCCCTCAGCCTGATTGATTCTAAAATCCAAACTGCTAGTGCTCCAGACTCCATGAATGATACCTTACAAAAACACTAAAGAGAAAAACCAAAATGCAAACACTTTATAATGAGAAGCACAAGAATTAGATTGGCCATCTTTTGAGTGTCCTTGGCTGGGCCATTCCCTTATATTTATGGATATATGAAGAAAAGAAGAGAAGGGCACATCTCAGATGACTTCTAGGCATTTTCCTTGCTAACAGGATAGATGATTGGCAGTGGCCACCACTGAGAAAATAGTTCAAATTTAGTGCAGAAGGATCATTAGCAAGTCATATTGACCTTGAGAGGTCTTCGAGATACCTGAAAGGAGTTTGTCAAAACAAATAAATATGTGATTGTTTCTAGGGTAGACACTGACATAGGTGATCCATCTGCATATAAGTTATAATTGAACCTACGATCATGAATGAGATGATCCAGGGAGGGGAAAAAAGGAGAGGACCTAGTTTTCTTGAGGAATTCCTTCAGCTAATGGGTTGGTAGAGGAGGATAAGCCTGAAGAAGAGACAAGAGCCTTTTGTAAGAGCATAAGAAGATAGTGTTTGAGCACCTGCTTGAAGGATAATTAGGTTTCTGACTACAGACATCAGTAGTAAAGACAGAAGGGAAGAAGAAGGGAAGATAACTGAATCACTCAGGATGCAGTGAGCAAGGCAGAGTTACAAGAGCAAGTTACATAGTTTGATGGTTGGGGATGAGAGGGAGACAGAATATAAAAAGGAGATGTTTGTCATAGAACAAGCAGTATAGAATGTCAGTATAAAGATTTGCATCCATGAAGGCTTGTTGTTATTAAACTTGAGAGATGAATTTCAGGGCACAGGACACCCTGCTTACATATTACCTATACATCCTTTGCTTTTTTATCTTTCCATTTGGCTAACAAAATTATTGAGAGATGAATCTATGGTTAGTATTAGTCATAAATATAAATCTTTATTTTTCTTCATCTCTCTAGCCTTTTCTATTTAAATAAGCATGTGCTCTGTGCTCAGGCCTTGTTTTATTTTTCCATCATGAAGACTAGGGGTTGGACACTCAAGTTGTCTAGAAGGATCAGGCAGGACACACAGACCGACCAAATGGATTAGGTGCAAGAAAGTCAGGGAATGAAGATGTCTGCAATAAACTAGAGAGCACTCTTCTCTTTTAAAGGATTCAGATTTAACTTCAAAAATAAAACACATCACTGTTCCAGTCTCACAAAACTTATCTGTTGATTGTAGTCAGCCCAAGAACCATGTTTATGATCTCTGGAATAGATTTTGGAGGAACTGGGTAAAGGAAGAGCCTGAAAATTAAGCGGTATGACATTTACAGCTATGCTGAAATATCCTAAAGAAGCGAGGAGGAGATTACAATTTCCTCTCCTCACCATCAAGATCATCAGACATTCCTCCTCCTTGAGGTGGAGGGAGTGGAGAGAAAGGGACAACGAGAGTGTTTAACAGGTGCCGTAATCCACCCATCGCGGCTGCCTGGCTGGTAGTAAGGTCTCAGTTTAATGGCTACACACAGCAGACGTGGTGTGGAAGCATCAGAAACAGTGGGTAACTCAGCAAGTGCTTCCTGGACTGAGGACCAGCGAAGCTCCTCTATCCATCAGCCAATGGTTCTGATCTGGAGGCCAGCACGGTGGCTTGACCCGTCTAGAAACATGGGGAAGGTCCCAAGTTAGGCTGTAGTTTCCTTTCCCTCTAGAAAAATGAGGGGGAGTCGAAAATTAAGTTGTTATCCTCAAAATAATAAAAATAAAGAGGGATGACACATTTCATGTCCCTGAGTTTGAGGTCCAAGCTTCATGTCTGTTAGGTATATTCTGCACTTCCATTGACGGATCATCTGGAAATCAACTGCGCTCCTTGCTACAGCAGCCACCCACCGTGCGTTCTACTTGGCTTCCCAGTCCTTCAGTGGTAAAATGCTAAAACTAGGGTGGTCCCAACAAAATGAGATGAATTCACCGCTCTATCAACACCAGGGAAACAGCTACAATTCATTGCAAGGAACGAGGCAGGTTTTGATGATAAGAGTGTTATAACTGAAGCTTTGTTTTGGAGAGATCATTCTACTTTGCATGTTTTGGATGAGTGGGGAGAGAAAAGGGGTTTTGAGAGGGTTCAGGTTGTACCATAGCTCTGGAAAGAGAAAGTGGGGGCCTGGATTAGAATTCATGCTGTTGGAACACAGAGGAAGCAGGTTCAGGTGATGTTACAGCGGTGAGCAACCATTTCACCAGACCCAGGGATGTGGCGCTAGGTTTTGGTGACTAATAAAAATATTCACTGTGCTGATTGATTTTATTTTTAGGCAAGAGCTCCTTAACAAATGAGAACTAAATACCTTAATTTAAGTGCTAAAATGTTTCCTATGTCAGTTTATACCAACTTATTTATGAAGACTAGAAAACCTCTGCCATCAGGCTATGCCACCGGTTCTCCAACAAAAATGATATACCTCTGGGGTGCACTTAGTAATGTTTGGCAACATTGTTGGTTGTCACCCAGGGCATGCTATGGGAGTCTAGTGGGTAATGGTCAGAGATGTAGCCCCCTATAATAAGGATTTATTTAGTCCTAAATGTCTCCTATGTTCAGGGTGGAAAATCCTGGGCTATGTGAAACAGCCTGGAGATGATACTGCATTATCCTACAGAATATATATTCTATGTAATGATTTTATGGAAAATATTTGTTAAATTAGACAGTATTTGAATTTTCAGAACCTAGCACACAACAGATGCTCAGTAATCATTCAATGAACAAATGATAAAGCAACAGCTACTACTTATTGAACTCTTCCCAGGTATTAAGCACTTCTTTAGCATCCCTCTTAATGTACACTCAGAGTTTGGGTTATTATTACCTCATTTCCAGATGAAATATATGAGAATCAGAAAGGTAAGTGACTTTCTAGTAAGAAAAGGATCCAGTATGGAACTTTTGCTTACCCGACTTTAATGTTCATTTTATTAACTGCAGCACTACACTATTTCTGTATTAATATGGACTCAAATTGTGTTGGTCATAATACAATATCAAATTATTTACATGTTGAAATAAAGGATTTTATAAAATTCATAAACTATTCAACCTCTTTTTTATTTGTTTATTGCCATTCTCTAGACTTGTTATTGCCATATGCACATTGAACTTATAAAGTTCAATGCCATATTAGGCAGGAACATTTTATTTTTTATAGCAAAACATTTCCAAGTGTTTCTTGGGATTTATGCATTAATATCATTGGTTGGAGAGTGTGTTTGACATTATTTCAGTAGATAGGAAATCCTTGAACGGACACTTAATGAGAACCATGAGCAAAGATTGATATTCCTCATTAAAAAAAAATCTCATTCAACTACTTTTTGGAGAGAAATGTAATCCAGTACATTTTCATTTTATTCACCAATTATATTGTTTTCTCAGTGACTTTATTCCGTAAGGAAACAAAGTTAACTGAGATGGGGAAAATTCAATAGAAATGTATGGTATGCTCTGAAGAATGTATAACTGTCATTTACCAGCATTTGGCAGTCTGATGGTTGATTGCTTTCTGAAAGCTTTAAAAATGGGAGATCAGTATGCTGCAAAAGTCTGGCACTGCAAGAATTTTAACCACACGGTAGTGCCATCAGCCGATGGAGAGTAGACTAATCCTATAATAATTTTTAAAAAACCTTCCACATTTTCCATCATCTGTCCTCAACTTACCTTTCACATCTTTTGTTCCCACCTACACTCCTGCCTCATAAAGTCAAATATGATTGATTACATATGCCCTAAAGATTTACCTCACAGAGCATTCAGATATTCTGGTCTCAAATGTCCCACTCTTTTGGGTGGAATCCAGATAGTTCTTCACAACCAAATTTAAATACCATTTCAGATATGAGGTCTTTCCTTACATGGTTCTCTCCAGCCAGCAATCACTCACTCACTTGCTTACTCATTCACTTAACAAATTTTTAAATCCTATGTTAGTTACTGTTGGTAAAGTGGTAAATATGATGTATATGATTCCAGCCTTCATGGAGTTTATGGCCAAGAGGAAACTACACAAATTAATTACTACCTTTCCTGGGTTCTGACACTGTTGATTTTTATTTTTATTTTATTTTTTTTGTGGGTGCCAGGGGTCGACCTCAGCACCTCGCATGCCAACAGGCGCCTGTGCTGCTGAGTGATATCACCAGCCCTTTTTTCGTATGTGGGTTCCGGGAGTCAAACTCGGGCCCTTGCGCTTGCCGGGCAGGTGCTTACACCGCTGAGCCATCTCACCAGCCCACACTGTTGATTTTTAAAACTCTTTCATAATCTTATTTATTTTTTATTATAGCATCATATTCATTTTTGCATTTGCTCAGTTCCATCCACCACCTCCCACTTGGTAGACACTCAGTAGACCTGTGTATAGTAAGGTAGGATTTTTCTGTGTGACAATTCTGAAGAACCCAATAAATAAGTTAAATAATCCATAGGCTCTATTAGTATTTTCTAACACTGATCTTTCTGTTCTCTTTAGCCCTTTCTCCAGATTTACAGAAGAAACCTAAGCAAACAGACTTGTCCTCTCAAGTTCTCCTGCTTTCTTCTGGTTTAAAATACTCAAATATTAAAACTCAGTTTATTCTAGATCTGTGTCATTGAATACATGTGGCTATCAGGTACTTAAAATGTGGCTGAGTTGAGATATGCTGTAAGGGAAACCCAATAACATAGGCACTAGATTTCAAAGGTCTAAAGTATCTAATTAGCATTTCTGTATTGATTACATATTGAAACGATAATATTTTGCTTATATTAGGTTAGATTGTATCAATCATACAAAATTTACCTGTTTATTTTTACTTTTTTAATGTGACTACTCAAAATTTTAATAGCATGTGTAGCTTACCTTATGTTTCTATGGACAGTGTTGTTTTGGATTCTTGCCCTACCCTTCTCTGACATTTCCTCCCAGGGCAATCCCTTTGGGGTGCTCCTGTGTTATTCTGATATTTTAGAATATGTGTTAGTCAGTTTTCCATTGCTGTGACAAATGCCTGAGAAAAACAACTCAAAGAAGGAAAGTTTTATTGTGGTTCATTATTTCAGAGGTTTCAGTCTATGGTCCCATGGCTTTAGTCTATGGTTTCATGGTTCCATCACTTTGGCCTTGAGGCAAGTGAGAATACCATGGTGGCAGGGACATGAGGTAAGAGGCTGCTGACTTCATGGTGACCAGGAAGGGACCATACCAGGTAAAGTCCCCAAGGGCACACTCCCACAAATACACTCCCTTCAAGTCGGTCCAACCTCCTGTTTCCATCAACTCCCAATAGCTCATCAAATTATCAACCTATCAGTGAGTAATCCATTGATGAGGTCAAAGTCCTTGTGATCCAGTCACTTCTAAACCTCACTTCAGAATCTACCTGCCCTGGGGACCAAGCATTCATTACATGAGCATTTGGGGAATATTCCTGATCCAACTATAACAGGGTAGAGCAAAGTCAATGCTGACTTTGCCTGTATTCAGCTTGATTCCTCTGGTACCTTTGTCTGCAGATGGTATCTACTAGGCATGGCTGTGACAGCACTAGTGTCCATATTCTTGTCCTCTTTTCCTTATATCCCTCAAGTCTGTCTCTGTCATCAGGCCTTCCCAGTTTCTGTCTTGAAAAGACCTGATTTTACTGCATTTTTGTCTCTTTCCCTGAGGAAACTGGCCTCAGCCTTTTGGCCTAATCTTTTCAGCAGATGAGCTACAAATAGGGAAACCAACTTCCTCCAAGAAGTAAAATGCAGCTTGATATGTCCAACTACCAAGCTTTCCATATTTGTTTATTGATTGAACAAAATATTTAAAACATTGACCCATAACTGGAGTTCATCTCATGGGAAATAAAACTTAACTCTTTTTTTCCTTTTCACAGCTCAGAAGCATGGAGGAAAACCATGTTTTATTACTATCTCCTTTACTTCCAAAGCAAGAGTATTTTTTACTTTTTTTTTGTGGGTACCGGGGGTCGACCTCAGGACCTCGCGCGCCAGCAGGCGCCCATGCCGCTGAGTGATATCACCGGCCCTTTTTTCGTATGTGGGTTCCGGGAGTCAAACTCAGGACCTCGCGCTTGTAAGGCAGGCGCTTACACCACTGAGCTATCTCACCGGCCCCTAAGCAAGAGTATTTTTCAGAGAGATGTTGCAGTAAGCTTCATAAGAATGTAGACTTCTTGAATACCACTCAATGGGTAAATATTAGTTTTGCAGAAAAAGAAAGATTCATTGAGTAAACCCAACATTTGCAATTTTCCCAGGATTTAAAATCTCAAGATGTGAGTATTCTGATATTTTCCTTTGTGGAAAGGTGGAATGGGGACCTTCCTTTCAAGATTACTGGTTTCACATATTTCCTGCTGCTCAGGGGTCCAGCTTACGTCCTGAACATAGCAATTCAATGTGCAAAATTTCCTCCTTTCAATATTCAACTCATCACTAGGCTGCAGTATACACAGGCTATCATTATCAGAGCTTTTTGGATGAGTCCCTTCGTAATTTCTGCTAAGAAATGTCTCCATTCTATTTCATAAAATGTCAAATGATTGTTCATGGAAGCTTACTCTACCCTTTTAATGACTAATCAGTAGATTCTGTAGTACTATCAACAAGCTGTTTCCTCCTCCCCCTCCTGTGTTGTTCATCCCATTTCCCTCCTGGCAAATGTAACTATTGTAACTGTTGTTATTTTCCTCAAAATGAGTCTAAATTGTGAATTACATCAGTTCATCACAGCCAAACCCAACCTCTTTTTAATTGCAGATCTCAACTGTCCCTCCTTTAAATTAAAATAAAATGCACAAAATCTTGCCAACTGTTATTCCAACTCTTCCAAAATGGAGTATATCCAAAATGTTACAGAGCATTCTGATAGATTGAATAGATTGAGTCACATTAAGACATACAAACATTTAAAATCACTTACAACTTTTTACTCTTTTGGGGAAATGCTAACATTTTAGTCATAAAGTTTGCCTGTGAGGATGAATATATGTCTGTTGATTGCCATTTGTGTCCCTTTGAAAGCAAGAGAGAGTTTTGCCAAATTTCAACAGGTTGCTATTCAGATTTCTGTCAGTTTATGATCAGGTATCAGAGGCTGTGCTGTCTTTGAAAAAGGACAAAGTCTTTGGGGGTGATCATTTTAATAGCTGTTTGACCTTGAATTTATCCCTAAACTTCTATGTACTTCTTCAATATCTTCATATGAAAACTATGAATGGAAATATATGTCTTGCAAAACTTGAAGGATAATTATAAATACTGAATTTAAGTGCCTGCTCTGAAAAGAGTTTCAACATGAAGCTGTTATGAGAATCCACGAAATAACACAGTAAATCAGATCCTTGGGTCTTTTGGATTTTATGAACCAAAATAATTTCAATTTTTTAATGGAACTAACAAAAGTTGACAAATTTTACCTTTATTTTGTTAACTGAAGAAAATATAGAAGAAAACAGAACCCATTATTATTTTTCATCATTCCTGTAAAAGCAAAGAATTTTAGCAACAACAACAACAACAAAAAAGCCAGGCATGGTGGCACATGCCTGTAATCCCAGGACTCATGAGGCTGAGGCAGAAAGATCTCCATGAGTTCCAGGCCAGCCTGGGCTACTTAAGGGAGTTCAAGGCCAGCCTGCTCTACATAATGAGATGCTGCCTCAACAACAAAAACAAAAACAAAATAAAAAAGAAAATAATATGATTCTTTAAGTTGTATAGGTATAGCTCTGCTAAAAAAAGTTCTTGTTTTTTTTTTCAATATTTAAGGTAGATGATTCATCAGAAGCAGGTGTTGAACTGCTGCACACTTAGGAAAGGTTGGAACCACATTTTTTGTTGGAATGTTTGTCCAAAGTCATGTTTCCCTCCTTTGGGCTTCTTCTGTGTTCTGAAAGATCAACTTATCAGAGCCACAACTTATTAGGAAAGTGGTGAACTCAACCCTCTTCCTCATTGAGGCTGAGTTTAAATTTTGCTCTTTCAAACACAGGCTGTGTTGCTTTCTGATCTATTTTCAGTGGCTTCTTATCTGACCTGAAAACATGAATGCATGTTCACTGATGTTCCCATCTGTACGAATCTGTTCGTATTCTCAATTTAACAAGGCTTATTTTACCAACTTTCATTTTCTCTTTCCATCTGCAGAATATCACAGATAAACTCCCTGAAAATTTTATCATCTTTGATTTGGTTTATGATTCCTATAGAAATGAGGCTTGGCATATATATTTACTTCTTCATGATTTTCAATCTTTCTTTCCTTTATTTTTAAGGTCATTAATTCTACACATTTTGACATTTAGTTCAACATACATACCGACAGCAGAAGTGTGCATTCTGTAACTATGGAAGTGCATGGGATAGCTTTTACAAGGGTGGAAAATTTGGAGGAAGAATATCATATTGCTATAAAATTAGAATATTGAATTCAAACATAGTCTTGTTTATAATATATAGACCAAGACCTTTGGTTTTTAAATGTAAAAATTACTCTTCAAGAAGAAGAAAGACCTACTAATGGTCACATAGAAAATTAGACTCTTTATAGATTTCTCATACATCTATGAGTCTATTGTAATAATGAATGAGGTAAAGAATATTTCCTATGCTAGAATTACTTAACTAGTATTGTGCTTAGGGTTTTGTGTTATGATCCATCTACAACATAAGTATGATTACCCTGAAGCTTAATGGTGTTAATTGCTTTGAAACTGAGTTCATATTTATAGGGCAGAGTCAAGAAGAGAAAGAGCCAATCAAGTATAAATGCTGTCTTTCACCCTGAATCCAGTTTCCAGCAAGGCATTAAATACCGATGGGCTATTCAGTACATAGGAAGGCAATACCTAGAAATGGGTAACAATCTGAGTTTGGTGTAATAATACTAAATTTTGAGTCTTAGCTCTAAAACTTATTTTTGTATGAACTCAATAAGTATCTAACCTCTTAGACTCTTCATTTCTAATTTCTAAAACAGTACTATTAACCTCAAGAGTTTTTTGGTCATAGTAGTTAATATTATGACAATAAATAAGTAGGGTATGTTAGCTAATTTCGATGAGATTATGTCTTGACGGCCATTGCTCTTAACATTTCTTGTATGAACAAATATTAATAGATCATTTGAAGGTCAGAGTTAGGTGATGCCAAATGACATAATTCCAGGGAGACTTGTGTACAAAGCTAAATAAGATGAAATATATGAAGAAACCATATGAGATTACTTATGGTATCACCTGTAAGGGTACACGGATATGTTATGTGATGGTGTATGACATCAGTCAGCAAATTACAACTCATGGACATGCTTCTTGTTTTTATAAATAAAGTTTTATGGAACAAAGTTATGCCCACTTATTTACATATTATTCATAAATATACTGCTTTTGTGCTACAACACTAGAGTTATATACTTATGGCAGAGATTATATAGCCTGGAAAGTCTGAAGTTTTACTATCTGGTCCTTTGCAGAAAAATTTGCCATCCCCTGGCATATAATGAAGCTGAGGCTATGGGTTCACCTTGTTTTTTCACTGGAAAGGCAACAAAGCATCAAGCAGCCTCCACTTCCTTAGCATTCATTAAGGTGCCTAAATCTGCGATCTGCACATGTAAAGCCACATATACACTCTATGGTGTGCTTTTATTATTGATTTCTTGTAGCATTAATAAAAATAAATAATTGCTTAGGGGAGTAAGATGGTCAAAGTATCTTCTAAAATGGGACTTGTAAAGATCTAATTTCATTTCTAAAACCTGATTCATAAAACCTCTATTCCAGTATAAACCTTTTTGATTTAGTGGATTGGTTCTCAAACTTGAACATGCATCAGAGTCACCTGTGGGTTGAGTTAAAATATAGGTGGCTGGGCCCCCTCCCTAAACATCTGGTTCAACATGGCCAGGATGGGGTGTGGCCATTTGCATTTTTAACAAGTTCCCAGTGGGGCTAATTCTACCGGTTCATGTAGCACCAACTGTTGAGGACCATATACACCTGGGTTTACTACATGGTTGAATTGGATCAATTCCTTCACAAGAACATATATAATTGTTCATTTAAGGATATCCAGCCTCTGCCATGGGGCCTGATCCATCTTTCTGAGCACTCAACATGTATTTGTTAAGAGGAGGAATGAAAGGCCTGAAGTCATAAGTTTGGCTGCTCACCTGGGTGTGAAAAGTTTGGTTTGAAGGCTCTGTGAATCTAGAAACTCAAGAGGGAGGAAGGTGCCATGTCCTGTGCAGCCAGCAGGGGTCCTGAGAGGGGGCTACGGGAGATGAAGAAAAGACAAGACGTGTAGAAAAAGGAAAGCTGGGGCCAAGTGGATGTAGCTCTCTGATGGAGAGGTAGCGACAACCCCGTGTGGTCTGTGTCTTTATTTATACACAGTAAAAAGGGTGGAAGTGCGTGACAGGGTTGAAAATGCAAGGTCTTAGTGTTTTGCTGAGAATACTGAAAATGAAACATTCTCAGAGCTCTCTGTGCTGTATTTAACAGGGAGGAACATCAAGGCTGGACACCTGCTGATATGCAACTGAGCTAGATGTCAATTTGTTTACACGGTCTGCCTCTGGCCTTCCATATTCCTGGGACTGGCTTTGTTCTAGTCCCAAGAAATTCACCAACCTCTGGCTCAGCTGTGGCTCATCTGCTCCCCAGAGAAGGGAGGAAGAAAGGGAGGAAGGAAGGAAGGAAGGAAGGAAGGAAAGAAAGAAAGAGAGAAAATCTCCATGTGTTATGCCTCCAAATATGGACTATTATTTGTCATTGCTATTTTTATTAACATTGTTGTTACTGACATCATTGCTAGTTAGGCTCCTGGGTAAGCAAACTCAGAGACAGAGATCAGTGTGTAGAGAATATATGGGGTACTGTTCTTGGGACTAATACTTGTGAAGAGTGAAAGAAATTACATTGGTCAGAGGACAATTTTCAGGGGGACCTGAGCTATGAGCTGTCAGTCACCAAACCTCTCAGCAGATGGATAATGAATAGTTTAGTCCTGGAAGGGAGGTAAAGGACAAGGTATGTCCGGGAGGCAAACCATAGCATCCCTACAGACTTAAACGTTTAAAACATTTTTTCATAAATTTTTCTGTGTGTATTCTTTAGGACAAAGTCATTTAAAAAACCCCATTATGATACCTAAATTAAATTTCAAGAATACATTAGTAGCCAATCTGTACTCAACATTCAAGTTCCCAATTGTCCAATAAATATATCTATGTATAACTATATGTAGTTAATTAATGAACAATCTCTTTGATTTGGGGTTCAGGTAAGGTACATAAATTACTACCAATTTTATCTCTTAGTTATTTTTTTTTATTTTAAAGAGAAGAAAAAACAAAACAAATCAAAAAAAGAACAAATTTTCAAAACAACATAATATGAGGGTAAGTAACAATGGTCAATGCATTACGTATTATTATCTTTAAGTTAGTTATTCAGGATACCAGACATTAGCATTCAATTGTCCAAACATTATTGGCTCAAACCTTCCTCTTCAATGAACTAAGTAAAATTGGTAGTGTATCTATCTTAACCATCTTATATACATATACAGTTTTTTTCCCTTTCCCTTCTTTCTTTTCCCCATTCCAGTCTCTCTTTCTTATTGACCAGTTTCTTTTTGATTCACCGTGTCTATTGTACATTTTGGATCTTATTTACTCTTTCAGCTTCTCATACTAGTGAGACAATACGATGCTTACACATGTGCATCTGGTTTATTTCACTTATGAGTATTTTCTCGAGTTGCATCCATTTACCTATAAAAGTCTCCAGTTTATCCTTCTTAGTTATTTTTTAATCTATAAGTTGTTTCTCTTCTTTTTTCTCCTTGAAATTTATTTGTTGAGAAACCTGATAAAGTTCTGTCCTATGGACTTTCCCACAATAAATTTTCATTTAAAAATTTCCTCAGGATTATAAAAGTAATAAATATACCTTGTAGATAATTTAGAAAATATGGAAAAGTACTAAAGATGAAAAATGTTTTAAATCTCTTGAAGCTTCTCTGACAGATTAACACAAAAATATGTAAATACATTTCTTTATGGCAGCATTTCCAGAAGTCTATTCCATGGGACACTACTCTCATGATATGTGCCCCTAAAACAGGATCAGTTATTATATTAGTCTTCTATTCCTGACATAATAAGCTACCACACACTCAATGGCTTCCACAATGTAAATTTATTTTCTTACGGGTTTGAAAGTCTGACACAGTTCTCACTAGGCCCAAACAAAAGTGTTCCCATATCTCTGTTTTAGGGAAGTACCGATTCTCTAGCTTTTCCCAGCATCTAGAGGACCCTCACATTCTTAAGCTCATGGGTCTTTCCTCCATTTATAAAGCCAACAATCTTGCATCTCTCTGATCATTCTTCCTTTATCACATCTGCCCGAACCACAGAAAAGATTCTTTGATTTTGAAGGAATCAGGTAATTACGTTGGACCCACTAGCTCACCTAATATATTCTACCCTCCTCAAGTTTCTTAATTTAGCCGCATTTGCCTCTTATCATATAACTTGTCCATAGGTCCTGAGGATTAAGGTGTGAACACTTTAGAGGTACTATTAGCATGCCAAGCATGATGGTTCTATGAGCCAATTAGCAAGCAAATTAATGCGTAGGAAAGCTGAGCTACAGGATTTTGCTAACTTTGCTTTTTCAAATTTTGAAAATAAAAGAAAACAGTAGCATAATCAGTTAGCTAACATGGATCATCTACATAATAGAAAGTCTGTAATGAATATGTATATTAAAGCACTATTTTTTCTTTCAGCTAATGAAATAAAACCCAGCCCACTGAGATTAAAGTATAAACTGCACACTATATAGAACTCTAATAGATGTGTGTGTGTGTGTGTGTGTTACTGGGGATTAACTCAGGGCTTTCACACTGAATCACATCCTCAGCCCTTTTTTAAAATGTTTTGCTTTGAAACAGGGTCTTACTAAATCACTAAATTGACTGGGCTGTGCTTGAACTTGCAATTCTCCTGTTTCAATGTCCCAGAGTGCTGGGATTACAGGCATGCATCACCACACTTGGCTTAGAGAGCATTCTTCCTATGGTCATTGTCTCTTGAACAGCACACACTCTGACCACAACCCCTTTACGTCCTCCCCTCTCAATAAACTCTTTTGTGCTCTTTGCCTCCCATACACATCAGTTTTCAGGATTGTTGTTGGAGGCTCCTGACACATGCTCTGCCTGTTCTTTCACAGAGCAAAGGCACCCAGGACAAAGACACACTGCTGGGTGCATTTTCTACTCGGAGATCACATGCCCACAGAACACAGAAATGTTATAGTGTTTTAGAACTTTCCAAGGGACAGCACAAAAGGAAAAAGAGCAGAATTTCATGTGTAGGAATAGACTTTCGAACAGCTCTGCAAGGTTTTAGAGAGCTGTTGGTTAGAGCTAAGATTACTCTAAAAGGAAAGAGAATGAATGGAAGTGTATTCAGAAAACAGAGATGACCTGCTAGGATGCCGAGGAGCTTGGTAGGAGGGGTGAGTGTCGGAGCTACAGCTGCTCAGTCTAAGACAAGACCTCCATGGAGGTCAGTGAGAGGAAGGGTGAAGGAGAGCTGTCAGGAAATATCCATGGAGGGTGATATGGAAGAGGGTGTGCACTGGTTTTGGAGAATGCTTAAGCAGCAATTTTCAAACTTAGGGCTTATTAATTGCTATTGAAAGGATTCCTGGACTCCATAACTGGAGGTTCCCATTCAGTAAGTGAGAAGTAGGACCCGAAGCTGATCCTCATACAGGTATTTCATGAACTTTATTCATGCATCTATTTCTTCATCAATTCAACAGAAATTTGAGTATGTGTAATATGCCAGACACTGTTTTAAGCACTGAATAGAACACAACAGCTTCTTAACTTTGAGGTCCTTATTACAGAAGGAGAAGACAGGCAATGAACAAATACATTACAGTATGTTGGATGGTGATAAGTGTTATAGAAAAAATAATGTACAGGAAGCTGATTAGGGAGTGCTGAGGACAGGGGATGAGGTTGATTTATATAGATGATACTAAAGCAAAAAACTGAAGAAGGGACAGAACAAGTCATGTGGCTTCTGGAAGAAGGGTATTCTAAGCAGGAGGAACAGCAAATGCAAAAGAATTTAGATAGGTATGTGCCTGGTTTAATTAATGTTTAGTAAGATGACAATGTGACCTTGCAATTTGAGCTGAAAAGAAAATAGCTGATATTCTGTTAGTGCAACAGAGCCATAGGAAGGAAAAGCTTCTTTGGAGAGGCAATGGATGTATTTACTCCAAAATGAAAGAATTTTGAGCCATCTTGGGAAGATTGATTCCAAGCACACTCTTAAATAGAACAGCACCTTGTATTTTGTCTTTGATCAATTACCATCCTATTATTAGCAATTTTGATGGGGCTGATAATCGAGGTGTTTTCCTTGACCCAAGCTTTCTTTTCTCGGTTGAAACTCAATCTTGAGGAGAGTACCACAGGCTTGGATTACAGTAGAGGCCAATTCTCACTCTGTCCTGTGGAGAAATCATCCTTTAAATTTTGCTCTCCAGACCTTTGGCGCTGTTCCAACTCTTGTCCTTTTGAAGGCCTGAGTTTTAGCGTTTCCTTTGATTCTGTGAACCACATTGTTATCTTCTAAAACATTTTTTTTTTACCTTAAGTAAGCTAGAGTCAGTTTTTGTTGCTTGCATTAGAAAAAAACCCTCTGATACAGTAATTCATAAAAATACATATTTGTAGGCTTACTGTCATTTCTTTGAGAATATACAGAGACAAAATCTTCAGATTTAATATTTCTAAGAGTCTTCAGGTCATGATGATTCAGTGCAGGTCTCCCAATAGGCAGGAGGGAAAGCATGGATTCTGTGGCATTCTACACAGCCCCCTGTGGTGACCTGCTGGTTCTCTTTGCTGATCTGAAGAAGGCTGTCTACCTTGGATGCTGGTTATAATTTTCTCCTTTCCTCTAGTTGTAATTCAGTTCTCTCCAGCTTCATTAATTAGTGAAAACTCAAGCCAAGTGCATAAACTATCCAAGTCCCTGTGTTAAGATGAACCAAGTGTAGACAGCCAAAGGAAAGAGTATTTGCATTGGTTTCCCTCTGCCAGCTGTATAAGCTTGGGGATGCACTTCTAACTACGTCTCCATTGACTTGCACAGCGTTCATCTTTCACCTGTGCCCCACAAAGCCCCGGGTCTCTAGGAAAGATGGGAGCTGCTATTATGGCATGTGGGTACGTGTTTATTTATTTACTTATTTTTAGTTCATTCTGTGTGTCTTCCCTCTCAATGGAAAAACCTTGAGAACAGGGATCTTTTCAATTTTTGTTTACCTTTATACACAATTTTTCTAGAATAGTCTAGAATAATAGGCTCTCCATAAGTATTTTTAGAATAAATTAATATTTTAGACATAATGGGGCCTCTATAGAGGAGTTGCCAATAGTATTGTTATTAAATATCAGCCTGAAAAGCTTGTAACTGCACATGCTACTTTGCAAGCCCAGGGCTACAGATGAACTATGTCAGAATTACCTAAGGAGCTCAAAATGCAGATTCTTAAGCTTGTTGCTAAAGATTTTTTTAGCTGGGGATTTATATGATTTTATTTATGTTTATTACTATCATTGCTATTATTGTAGTGGTGGCCGTTTTAAATTTGCATTTTTTTTTTTTGTGGGTACCGGGGGTCGACCTCAGGACCTCGCGCACCAGCAGGCGCCCGTGCCGCTGAGCGATATCACCAGCCCTTTTTTCGTATGTGGGCTCCGGGAGTCGAACTCGGGCCCTCGCGCTTGCCAGGCAGGCGTGTACACTGCTGAGCCATCTCACCGGCCCAAAATTTGCATTGTTTATAAGCACTTGATCAGATGAGTGCAAAAGTCTCCCTGTATTCTGACATCTCGAGATCATCTTGGTGAGGTAAATAATGCTGAGACTTGCCCAAAGCAGTCCTGAGATTCCTTCTTTTTGAAGTTTGCGTTTCCTCACGAGGAGCTGCTAATGTTACCTGAGAAGATATTCCTTCTTTGTTTTAGGACTGGGGGGAAAATCCTCCAAAATAATTTCACTACTTTGTGATCAAAGAAAAAAAGGCAAGTTTTGTCATGTACCTCCTGTGTCCTGGGTCTCATTATTTCAGATCTCACTTCATTCCAGCCATTTCTTTTGTACCTAGAGTGGTGCAGGTAGAAAGAGACAGCACCTGCCAAACCCAAACTGTACCAGAGACCTTTCTGTTGTCCTTGGTGGGACATCTGTGGGGACCTTTCCAGACCTTCTGTCCCATTCCATCTGGTCTATCTCATCCTGGATCATTCCATTACAAATCTATGTGTAAGAGAGTAAACACCCAATGGTGTTTACTAACCATGGGCTATAGGAACCGGTGGGTAAATGCTTTCCTTTGTGGCCACTCAATACACAATCCAAATTGCATTCTAAACTCCTGGAGGGTCCTTGCAGAATCTGCCCCATGTGCCCACAGTCTGATGCTCTGATAATGCCGCCTTTGGGTGCTCTTCATGGCTTCCCTGTTCCACTCTTCCCAGCCCCGCAATCCTTTGGATCACTTGTATGCAAGCTCCTGTTGCAAGCTCTGTTTTGGGGGGAAAACCCAAGCTGAGAGTGATTAGCAAAAAAATGATTTTTTTGATGAGGTGGTTTGAGACAGGATCTTGCTATGCAGTTCAGGCTGGCCTTGATCTGCAGATGTGGAAACATTTTGATAATGGTTTAATCTGTGTGCTCAGTATATGGTAGAATATTGTTGAGTATTTTTAAAGTTATTATAACAAAAAGTTTAAAGTGTTGAAATTATTATAAGGCCTGTGAAGTAGATGAACAGTGCTCTCTGAGAGTGCTGGAGGATCTAACCCAGGCAGGAGATCAAAACAGACTTTTCTGATGAAATTTCTTTTAAACTGTGATTTAGAGGATGAAATGGATTTTTCAGACCCTTTCTTCCAAGACACTTACGGCCCTTTGGTGAGCCCAGCTGCAGTTTCAGGATCACTTCTGGAATTTTCTTAGATCCCTGGGCACTAAGCCTGCACCCATGTCCTTCCCCTGTGGCCTTTCCTCTTAGCACTTACTGCTTTTCAATGGCTCCTTTCCATCATGTTGAATATCTGCTGAGCACGGCAAGTCATTTTCCGTGAATATATTCATTCACCCGTGGACACCTACTGTATCTCCAAGTGACTCTTTGAAACATAGCTGTTTCTTTTCTCATGAAAGAGAGAAGATAGGGCACTGATAGGGTGGTCCAAAATTGAACAAATTGCCTAGTAAACTCGGTGGAGTAACTACCTTCCCTGGCCATTTGGGACATGGGAAATGCTTAGATCTATGTGATGCCAGTGAATTCAAGCCAGATCCTCTGCTCTGTCATTCTGTTTTGTGAATGAGCTGTAGCAGAGACATTTCACCTGTTAGAGCTCACTCACCTCCTACCCTCAACAGAAAGGGGAGACTTTCCAGGAATTTGTAGCTGTGTAGTTGATGGGATCAGCAGAATGAAGTGTGCTTATAATTTCAGCAAATAACCGGTCAAGTTATTCTGTTTAATTTGTTTTGGTTTGTAATGCCTGTTTATAGCAATTACCTCCACTGATATTGACATTTAATTCCCAAGGCTCACTGATAGGTACCATTCCTGTTACACGGTGTTACCCTGCATGTTTAACCTGCTTTATGTAGCACAAAGTGATTTTGTAACCATATTTCATTTAGTCCTCACAATTTCCCTCTAGTGTTTTCTCTTTTCCCTTCATCCCCCTTTTTCTTTTCCTCTGTGTTCTCTTTTCTCTTTCTTCCTTTCCTCCAATCCTCCTTCCTTACCTCTACCTTTCTTCACTGCTTTGGCTTCCCTTCCCTTCTTTTTTCCCCCATCATTCCTTATTCTTTCTCTCCCTTTCTCCTGCCTTTGCTCCCACCCTTCCTACCTTTAAAACTGTAATGAGTACTTTTGGAAGGTTGGCTTGCAAATCAGATAGCTTGAGTTCTAATCCCATTTCAATCATTTCCCATCTGTGTGATTTCAGTAAGTTACTTAAACTGTAAGCTAAATTTGCACCTTCATAAATATAGGCATGATAATAGTGTATTTTTGTAAATAGAGGAGAGCTTATTTGTTTACTGGGCTCAGTCTCTGGCCAATGAAAAGCAATCAAATCTGTTTTCTGCTATCATTATTACCATTACTTATTACATTTTGCAGATATAGCAGTGATTTTGAGTAATATGATGAATGTAACTATGGAGTTTGTAATGGGGCTATTGAGGAAACTGAGGTAGCTAGTAATTGAACTAGCTACCTAATTATGGCAGTAGCTAGTAAATTGCAGACCCAGGATTTTGATTCACACCTGGTTGTTTTCAAGTACTTGTGAGAACATTTTTCTGCTTTGCTTATAGACAGAATTATCAATAAGTCAAAACTTTTTTCTGTTTTTAGAAAGGAGCATCAGGATTCTTGATAATTGCATCTTTGTTATAGCTGTATCTATTTCTATCTAAAAAGAAATCTGGTGGATATGATGGTACATACCTATAATTCCAGTTACTCGGATAGCTAAGGGAGAGAATTGTAAATTTGGGATCAGCCTGGGCAACTGAGAAGACTCTGTTTCAGAATAAAATAAATGAATAAAAGGGGACGTAGCTCAGAGGTACAGAATTTGCCTAGGGTTAAATCCCTAGCACCTCAAAAGAAAAAAAATCACTATTCATCTGATTTACAAAATTTGTTACCTCACAGATCAAATTCTTGCCCTTCAGGAGTTGGATTCCTAAGAAAGAATAATTGAGCTGTCTATGTTTTGTTAATTAAATATAATTTACCACTTGTCTTAGTTACCTACCTATTGTCTGGAAAAGTCTGACTCATTTTTTTCCAAGTCTCATCTCTTGGAGAGAGCAATACACCAAGGTGTATTGGGGGGAAAAATACCTCATAATTTGACATGATTATTACTCATCTAAATGGATAGATGAATGCCTCATGCTTTCAACAGGAAAAGTGGATGTGAAATTTAGAACTACAGATTTCCCTGATGCTTTCAGAATAATGGCAACCATTTAGCATGATTCTAACTCAAAGCTCTTTATGCAGCAACAGACAATATCTTATTATGATCTGGGATTGTGGAGGAGGATATGTCTCATTGCTACACTGACCCTGTTCATGCTATACAGATGAATATTTAAATGTGTTAATCTCTATTTGCTTAAACTTCCTATGCACTCACCTCATGCAACATAGCAGTTAAGAACAGGGAGCCTAGAGTTGCCCAAACCTCTGCTTTGTTCTTACTAGCTAGGTGAACTTTCCAAGATTATTTCTGATCTGTAAACTTAACAATAACAATGAACTCATGGCATTATCATGAAGAGTTAATGGGGAAATGCACATGAAATATTTTACATAGAGTTTTTTATTTAGAAAAGCATAATTATTCATTTATTTCTTAAATTTCTTAAGACTTAATATATTTTGTACATAAGCCTAGTGCTGGAGATGTGGAGACAAGAGAGATCTTATTTAATTTACCTTCAATGAGTTCATAAAAAGATGTGAACATATTTTCAGTTAGCAAGGTAAGATTATGGAAAAAAATGGTAAGTGCTGAATTTTCTATTTACAGTTGCAGAGATATATGTCAATTATACAGTTTGACAAGGCATTTAATTTGGCTCTATGTGTGTTGGTAAATGATTTAAAATATGACAGTTCCTTTCAGATTTAGTGTCTGATGTTCCCATCCATTCCAAAGAACTAGCTTTCAAACAATATTCTGCAAAAATTGCATGTTAGAGCATTATCAAGTAACCTAGTGCACTTAGAGCCAAACGTTGCTGATGTGATCCATATGAAAACCTCTAGCCTTTGAATATAACAGATAATTTATAGTTAAACTCCCCTGGATTTTTCAAATTAGATTCCATGTTATTTTAGCTGAGTAGGAACGTAGAGAGCCTCAAGGCACTCAGAAAATATAAGCAACTAAAAAAAGAAAAAGAATGTACATACACTGACAGTCTTAGCACAAAGCAATCAAATTTGAAGTTAAACAGAAAATGGATTTTCACATATTGGTACAATACCACTTAATATCAAATCAATAGTGACCATAAACTGAATTTGTTAATTATTACAACCTCTTACTCCAGAGCAGAGGTCAAATGGGACGTATAAAACAAAAGATGGTCATAAACCACACACTGAGAGGGCTGTATACCAGCTTTACTGAAAAATGTCTGCTGGCTTCAGGAAAAAGCCACTCATGCCTCCTTGGGATTAATTTTGTCTTTATTCATCAGCAATGCTGGTTAAAGAAGCCACATAATTTTAGTTTCTTTAGTCACAAAAGGCAGAATATTTAAAAATTATCCTGAAATCTGGATTTAAAACTCAGAGTTAAAATGGCTTGACAGGTCTGGGTTAACGATTCAGTTTTTTTTTTGTAGTGAACGCATGTTAAATTAAATGTGGTCATGTATCACTTAACAATGGGAGGGAGATATGTTCTGGGAAATGTGTCATTAGGCAATTTTATCAAGTCATTATCCATCATATACTGTACTCATGCAAACCTAGATGGTATAGTCCACTGGTGGCAAACCTATGGCATGTGTGCTGCAGTGGGCTGTTTGTTGTCACGGAAAGCTCTAAAAGGTTTGCCATCACTTATAGCCTACTATATATGTAGGCTGTGTGCTATATATACACACAAAATATATGCATATGTATATGTATGTGTATGTGTATATACACATGTATGTGTAATATAGGCACTTATTATGTATTATATATGTATAACATAATATATTTTACACATAATACATAATATGTGTTTAGCTGAGTAGGAATGTAGAGAGCCTCAAGGCACTCAGAAAATACAAACAACTAAAAAAAGAATGTACATAAACTGATCGTCTTACCACAAAGCAATCAAATTTGAAATTTAACAGAAACTGGGCTTTCACATATTGGTACTATACCACTTAATATCAAATCAATACTGGCCATAAACTGGGTTTGTTAATTATTATGACCTCTTACTCCAGAGCAAAGGTCAAATGGGGACATATAAAATGAAAGCTACGTGTGTAAAGCATATCTTTTTGCTCCATGGCCATGATGAAAAAAACAACATGAGATTAAATCAAACACAAGAGAAAATGATGCAATAAGAGATGCCCTATACTGGTTAGAGTTCTCTAGAGGAGTGGAATCATAGAAAAAATATATAAAATTACCCCAAGGGACTTATTAGATAGGCTTACAGGGTCAGATGTTAAGCGAGGCCACAATGACTGCACACTGCAGAGCCAGAAGATCCAGTTGCTGCCCCATCCAAGAAGCTGCAGGCCAAAGCAAAGAAGAATCAGGGATGCGGTACCAGTCCCCGACTGCAGGCCTGGAAGCTCCCTGGAGAGTCACTCCTGCGAGTTACATTGAAAGGCTAAGGAAGTCGGAGTCTGATGTTCACAGGAAATGGCAGTAGCAAAAGACACACATGCTCAAGCCGAAGGGAGCTTTCCCAGGGCAGGATGACTTCTTCCTTGTTTTCCCCCCTTTCATTATCTGGACTTCACGACTATTGGACGGTGTCACTCACAATCAGGACAGCCCTCCCCCACTCAGTTTGCGGTCTCACATGCCGATAACCTCTGGAAACAGCCCCCACACACATACCCAGAGGTGTGCTTTATCCATCTGCTAGCCGTCTCCTAGTCCAGTCAAGTTGACAATCACAATTCATGGTCAGATGTAGTAGACACGAGGTGTGTGAGGGTGTGATCATTGTTATGTAACATACTGTTTTACAGTAATTTTTTTCTACAAGAAATACACTAAATAATGTAAAGAAACCAGTGACATAGCCCTTATTATCAGTATCAGGTAGTATTTATTATACATAATTGTGTGTGTCATACTTTTTAAGACTGCAGTAAAATAGTTTTTTAAATACCAGCATTGCCACAGACACCTGAGTGATATTGTGCCACAATTACAAGGCTATGTACTACACCATAGGAATTTTTCAGCTCCATTATGATTGTATAGGGCCGCCATTGTGAACTTGGGCCATCATAGACTGAAACGCCATTATGCAGTGCATAAGAATATAACATGAGAAATCTGAAAACCAATCTATCTTATAAACCAAGTAATTTAAGAAATGACCCACAAGATCATGTGGGTGGGATAAAGAACAGAAGCCAAATGATATTAGAAATGCCCTGTTTTCAGGGATAGACATCAGCAGATATTTTCTCAGTGCTGGTTCGCTTAAACTTCCTTGCTTCTTAATATTACCCTGGTTGCCAAAATCTTTTCCCTTACCTTAAATAAACTCATCCATTTTTATGTATTAGGGAGCTGATGTGAACAATCTGGTGTTCATGTACATTTCCAGACTAATCTTCTAGCTATTCTCATCCCACTCATTCTTCTTTTTGGCTCTTTAGTAGTTTTTGCTTCTCCTGTTCACTTCTGACTGTGATCATGTACCATTTCTGCTTTGTTAAGTATTATTATTTGCTATCTAATAAAATTGTACTCATTTTCCTCTAAGACTAATTTCTCATATTCCCTGCTCTGTGAGACCCTGGAGCCTGTCAGTTTACTCTTTCCTTCTCTGTTTACATTGTCTTACAGTCATTCACTGGGCTTGTGTCTACCCAAGTGGGTTGGGCACTTTGTGAGGGATAGGACCACAGTTCATTCACCTTTGTATTTCCAGTGCCTATCACAGCCCTTCATGTAAAAAGCACCCCGTAGATGTTGGGCACAGGACTGCTGCCTATTTTGGTTTGCACCCTGAACAAAGACTCTGAACACAGGTCATGGCCCTAAAACCCATCCTGTGGAGGGTTTGTGTCCACCTAGAAGGGGCCCTTTGTGCAATTTCTCTTGGAGCGTACTATGTCCTGATGGCTGACTTCATTGTAAGTACATATAAACAAACAGGTGAATGAAGTTTCCCATAGTTACCTAGAGCCATTACAAAACAAATACAGTAATGATGATAACCAAGCTTTTTCGCTAGACTAAAGTCACTTAGTTCAGTTATTAAAACTGATCAAATTCAATAGGTAACTGTTATTATGTTATTCAGTCTTTGTCTAACTTGGTGAAGTATATAAATCCTGATACCTGCACATTAGATTGGAGAATTCCATTGGTAATGATATCCAAATGGTGTTTTGAATGGAAGCATTTCTTCTGCAATTTTGTGGTCAGTATTATTCATGTGTTTCTTTCCATACATTGGCTGTCCCTCTTCTATATTTTATGGGGATACTGAATGGTGTCCACAGTGGTTCCTGGTCTGTTATGTAAACATTTTTTGCTGAATTTTGAGAAATGATCCTAAGAGCTAAGCTATAAAAAATTATTACACACACACACACACACACACACACACACACACACACACAGATGCACCTCAAAAAATTCTAGGCAAAAGTCAGACTATTTGGTTGCTTTCAAAATATTTTTGCTAGAGTGGATTTGTTCCAATATATGGAAAACGTTAAATTCCATCTTGCAACACCTTGTTATGTAATATCAGTTGACCAGAAGGGAATGTTGAATGTGATCTCATTCATTAACCAAAAAATTATTTATTTCTCCAATCTCTAATATAATGCATAACATATAGTAGACACACAAAAATGTATGTTAACTTGAATTATTCGTGTATGTATTCTTTCAGGCTTTATTTGATATTTATGAGGCATCCTCTTCAGGCCAGACACCATGGTAAATCTGAGGTGTGTATTGGTAGTCAATACAGATTTAATCCACATGGTGCTTAAAATAACTGATATATTTTAAAATTATAACCCTGTGAATGATAGTAGGCCCTACTATTAAACACTGTAGCCAATGAGACATTTCATGAGTGATTCTCAATTCTGGCTTTACTTTAGAACAACCTAAGGTGCTTGGTAAAAATACCAATGGCTGACCTGGGCAGGGTGGTGCATGTCTATAATCCTAACACTCTGGAAGGCTGAAGCAGGAGGATCACAAGTTTGAACCCAGTATAGGGAACTTAGTGACTAAGTGAGATCCTATCTTAAAATTTAAATAAGAGCTGAGGCTATAGCTCAGTGCAAAGGCCCTAGGCTCGATTCTTACAATAAAACAAACAAACAAAACAACAAACAGGACCAATGCCTGGGCTCTGATCTCAGACCAATTAAACACAAACCAGTAAAGGCAACACCCAGACATAGCTGTTTGTTCCAGCACCCTAGGACATTGTGAGATGCAGCCAAGACTGAGAATTACTAAACAGTTCCCCACATTTTTTTAACCTATCACAGTTATTGGTTGAAATTGTGTCCCTTTGCCATTTTTATATTTCAGACAATCAATTGAAAATTAAGTCATTAGGATGAGTTCTGACCTTGTATAACATGCACTTGTGAACAAGAAGGCAGAGATCAGAGTGATGCTTCCACTGCAAGGGAGAGCGATGATTATCAGCAAACCTCTGGAAGGTAGAGAGGGATGAGTAGATTTTCTTTCCACAGCCCTTAGAAGGGATCCACTCTGCCAACACCTCCGTCCTGGAGTCTCAGTCTCCATAACCGTGAGAAAATGCACTGCTGTTGTCAAAACCACCCAGTGTATAACGCTACCTTGTAATCCTAGCTCCAATGAACAAATACAATCATCTTTTCTTTTCTTCTTTTTTCTGTTTGTAGTAGTGGGGCTTGAATCTAGGGCCTTCATGCTAAGTCATACACTCAGCCCTTTTATTGATTTATTTATTTTTATTTTGTGATAGGGTCTTGCTAAATTGCCCAGGCTGGGCTTAAATTTGTCATCCTTCCACCCCAGGAGCGCTGCTGAGATTACAAGTGTGCACTAGCATGCCCAGCCCAAATAAAATCACCACAAAGAGCTAATCTGAACATTTTCAGGTTCCTTTTGTCCCTTGAAGCTGGTACAGCTGCATCCTCTGAAGCCAGGTAGAACACATGGAACCTCTCTGTTCTTTCCCGAGGTAGCTTATCTTTATTACGGGTCAGTGTTGACATGTGAATGACTGGCCCACCTGGTGCCAGAGGCTCACAGACTGACTCCTAGATGAATAATCAATATGTGATAATTCCACTTGCTGAGTGAAGCTCCTGTCTGCAGTAGCAGCTCCCAGCAGATCGATAAAGTACTTGAAGATACTTGTTTCAGTGGCTCTTTAAATTCCACATCATCATTTGCTCCCAACAACATTCAAGTCTTGCTTTTTTACGTTATTGTTTTAGTAAATTCAATCTACGATTACTTTCAATATGAAAAGTTTAAGAGGTGTAGCTTAATGCTTTATTAACTGAAAATCAACTGCTGTTTAAACTGCTGGGTGTAGCTGGGCGGTGGTGGCACATTTCTGTAATCCCAGCACTCGGGTGGCTAAGGCAGGAGGATCGCCATAAGTTTGAGGCCAGCCTGGGATACACAGTGAGTTTAAGGCCATCCTGAGCTACATAGCAAGACCCTGTCTCAAAAAACCAACTAAACTAAGCTAAACTAAACAACTAAACTAAATAACTAAACTAAACTAAATAACTAAACTAAACTAAACTACTGGTGTAAGGAGAAATAGAAGGGCTTCTGCTGCTTGGCCTCTGTTTCTTTCTGAGCTTCTGGCAAGCACAGAGCTGTCCTCCCAATATCGCCTTTCTAAATTCCTAAATATGAGATGCAAATTTGAATTACATTTCCTTTTAGGTCAGAGATTTCTGGGGTAAAAATAAATTCTTTTGAATACAGTTGCTCCACGTAGTGACTTTTTTCTTGTCAAATGTGAATCTGGCAATAGATACTTTCCAAACTGATAGAGATGCAGATTTTATTTTTAAACCAAGACACAAAACGACTGTTAGAGCAAGTCGACTCTACTACAAGAGAGAAGGGAGAGTTTGTTGTGGTAGTGTTTGAATCATTTACAGTACTGTAATGTATTTTTGTGCCCTTAGATAACTAAATTTTGGACATTCCTCACTACTTGAAGCATAACATGCCTTCTTACTATGATGCATGAGACCCTTGAAAATGTTGCCTGCATCTGCTTCTTGGACCTCGTGGCCAGCCATCTGTCCCTAGTTCATTGTCCTTCTGCCTCAGTTTTTGCGGTCCCCCTAAGCATGGGAGCCTTATCCACACCTTGGCCTAAAGGTGTGTCTAACATTGATAGAATGTTACTCCCTCACTTTTTTGTCTGGCTCCTTCCCCACCTTTTTTTTTTTTTTTTTTTTAACATTTTCATTTCTGATTAAATGTTGAAAGCAGTGGATCCTATTTTGATCTTCATGCCTTTCCCTGCCAGCCTCAGTAACCCTCTATCCTTTTTCCTGCTTTACTTCTATCACAGCACTCAACTTTTTGTATGTGAAATTATTATTTATTTGCCTGTTCTGGTAGTTGGTCTTCTCCATCTTCTACCTCATACACTGGAATGTCAGTTATACAGAAAAGGGACATAACTGGCACTTAGTAAATAGTTGTAGAATAAATGACTGAAACTTATTACTGCAAACAAATTATCATGAACTAACAACAAAAGTAACAACAAAAAGCATTTATTCTTTTTCAGGATTCCCTGAGTGGTCAGGCAATTGCGTTCTGGTTGAGGGGACTTGTCGTGAGCGGTTAAGGTGCCTGGCCTCTCTCTCTACACATTCACTGTCTTGTGGGAGGCTTCCTCAGGCATGGCAGTCTCAGGGTGCAGGAAGGAGTAAAGCGACGCTGCCAGGCCTTTTAAGGACTAGGCTTTGGGGCATGCACAATGTCATTTTTGCCAGATTCCACTGGTTGAATAGTCACAAGGCCAGACCAAATTCAAGTCAGTAGAAACACAGATTTAGCCTCTTGGGGGATAACAATGGAACATGGGCCCAAGGGAAAGGATTTATTAGGGATCATTCTTTGCTCATTGACTCAAGCCTCAGGTGATAAATTTTCGTGCAACACTGTCTGACCAAAATGTAAGTGTCAGATTTTGGGACATAGGATTCACATCTTGTACAGTCATATTTGAGGCATTTGCATTTCTGCTGCCTTTAAAAAAATACCCTGAACACTACAAACACTCAATAAATGCCTCATTATTTTTGCTGCTACTACTGTACTGAACATTGCTGCATTTAAGATAAAATTTTATTTGCACATTCACATTGTGAATGTGCCAGAATTCTCCAAAGACCTTAGGTACAACATTTAAAGAAAACAAGGGTAGGTGCTGGAATAAATTATATTGATTTTAATTCAGACATTTAAATTTGTTTTGTTTATTGCCTTTGCAATGGAAGAATTGATCTCAACAAGGCAGACATAGCACAAATAGATTGCTTTTATTGAATTCACAGTGATCTGATTAAAAAACAGTCATTATGAGAAAAATAATCTTACTTCCTATTTTATTACAGATTTTTCCCCTCACAAATTTATTGGTTTAATATAATAAGTATTGGAGGCGATGAATTTTATTTAGTGTTGTGCAAAATGGTTTGGGGCAGTTAGAACACACATTTCTTAAGAGTATTTCTTTTTTATTCAAATGATTGCAAAGCTTATTTTGGTCAAGATGGTGGTTCTCTTTCTTTCATCCTTTTATGTTGAATGAGCAAATGTCCGATGTTCAATCAAACAATTCACATTGATGCTGATCTAGACTTTTATTTTCTGGAAGAAATGTTGATGTGAGAGTCATAACTCAAATAAATTCTTCTCTTAAAACAAAATGAAACACTCAAGTTTAATTTTTGAAAATTATAGAAGAGAATAGAGAAGCAAGTAAAAAATCCTCAATATCCTGAAATATTATTTTGAGTGTTCGTTAAGACATATTATTCAATATTTAATGAAAGTTTGAATTTTTCTACTTGAACTCAAGAGATGGATATATTAGGATTAATTTTCTGATAATTCCCTCACTATCCAAACTACTGATATTTTTCATCTAAAAGTAAGAACCACATTGATTTTGGGTACCATAGAACACTTTGTTACCTAAAGTTGCTGAGTGAATGCCTACTAATAGATTTGGATGGCAAGGAATACTCATATATAGGTTATCTATGCTCCTTAAAGAAACCGGTATCATGCTGAACCCATTGTCCATTCTGCTTGTTACTTTTTTGATTTAAAAATATATTGTGAAAGGAAGGTTGCACCTGGGGAGAGTGGTTTGTCAATCTCTCTAAATCTCTACATAAAAACAAAGCAAATAAGATAGCAAAACCAAAATGTTGGACAACATTAATATTAATTTATTTACTTATTCAGTTGTAATTTTATTGTTTTATTTACTTTTTAAAATTAAAACTATGCAAAAGTTTATCTGTACTGAGACTCCCTCCTCTTTCTACCCCCTCCACTTGATTGTCTTTCCTGGCAGTTGCCAGGTTTTTTGATTTTTAAAACTATCTTTTTAGATATATTCTACGCGTTTTTTAAAATAAAAATGGGTTCATACAATCCACAATGTTTGCCAACTTGTTTCTTTCATTTGACAGTATAACTTTGAAAATTAGCCATATCCATGCATTAAAATTCCTTGCTTTGTCCTTATGGTCTCAAAGAATTGTATTACACGGATATACCATCATTAGTCTACTAGTAATAATACTAAGGTTTGTCCTAGTCTTTTGCTCCAATGAACACACACACACCCATACATGTATATAATCTTTAAAAATGGATTAATATGTTAAAAAATATTCAAAATCTTTAATAATAAAAAGGACTACTTCTATGGAGTGAGTGGAGAAAGGGTTCTGCCAGAGAAGGTTTTACTTTTTATTTCATGTAAAAAAAATTTTTGTTAAAAAATGTTTTGTTAAAAAAATTTTTAAGTTAAAAAAATGTTAAAAAAATTATGTTAAAAAATTTTTATTAAGATTTTGCTACTTTGAATTAAAAAATAAATTTAAAAATCATAAATTACTACAAACATTTGGGAACACAGTATAGAGGTTGCTCAAAAAATAAAAAATAAAACTGCTACAAGAGCTAGCAATCCCACTACCGGGTATCTACATAACGAAAATGAAATGAGAATGTTGAAGAGACATCTAGACTGTCACGTTCAGTAAAGCATTATTCACAATAACTAAGGTATAGAATCAACTTAAGTGTCCATCAGTAGATGAATGGATGAAGAAATACGGTATATACACACAAAGGAGTACTATTCAGCCATAAAAAGAAATTCCTATCTTTTGCAACAATATAGATAAACTTGGAGGACATTATGGTGAATGTAATGAGCCAGAAACAGAAAGACAAATATTGCATGATCTCACATGTGGAATCTAAAAAGTCATATATGAAGAAACAGAGAGTGGTATGGTGGTTACCAGAAGTTGGGGGTGGCGTGGAAGTGGAATGGGAAGACTGAGAAGATGTTGGTCAAATGTTACAAAATCTTAGGTGGGAGGAATAAGTATAAGCATAGTGACTATAATTAATAAGAATGTACTGTACTCTTGACAATTGCTGAGTAGATATTAAGTGCTTCCACTATCAAAAATAAGTCCTCTATGTGAAGCCATGCACATGCTAATTAAGTCAACAGCCATTCTACGATGTATACATATTTCAAAATATCATGTTGTACATGACTGATGTGCGTATAATTATTATTTGTCAATAAAAAAATCAGTGATTTAGATTCAGAATCACCATTTGGACAAATAAATAAATACATTTGGGAAGTTTGCACTTCCAAAGAAATTCTAATGGAAAGTGGCTTACTTTTAAGACGAGTTTCCTCTCCTCTGGGGCAGTGGTGGTGGTGGTGATTTTGCAGATAAGTATTAGCTCATAGAGGGAAAAAAAAGAGGAGAGTTTTCATCTGTTAGATCTTCAGTTCTGGAAGAAATAAAGCTTAGAAATAAAGCTTAGAGTCTGTTCTTTTAACTTCAAATTCCTCAGCTGGAAGCCAGGATGACTGAAGGCTGGTGGTCAAGGATTTCAGCAGCTAAAGGTCTTACATACATACAGACATTTAATATCTATGCAATACAGTATCTACAGACATATCTGCAAATCAACAAGTGATCTTTCCTCATGGAAATAAAGATTACTATGTTTAAAATAATGTCATTATATGTTGACATCAGACTGTTCATTGGGTCTTAATATTTCACATTGTAATGCTTGATCAGATTGAATATTGGAAGTTAGAAAGAGTATGAACATTTATGAAAAATGACATAATTTATTTTGTGAAACCAAATACATGAAACACGAGGCTGAATTAATTCATCAAAAATATCAATAAGCTGATAAAACAGGGGTATTTTCACTTCAGTCATAATCTTTAAGCTATAGTCACAAGAAAAATTACTTATTAAAGCAGCCATATGTGTGATTAATAGGTTGGTAGTGGTACTAATTACTCATTAGAATGCAAGGTCTGAAATACCCTAGGCCTTGAAAAAATAGAGTGATTTTCATTAATAGGGTTGGCTGGGTCCCAAAATCTCAAATGGGTTTGTGTTCTGAGCTAAGTACATAGTTTTTAGGTAAAATGAAAGGAAAATTGTCTCAGGAGGGTCGAAGTTGGTGCTGACATATGAAACTCCTTTTTCATATGCTTATTTAATCAAAAGTCCTCACTTTGAGATAAACAGTCAGGTTGTCATTTACCTATACTTATATTAAGAGTTAAAACTTAGCATTTTTGTACTTTTTTCCTTGTGAGTGCTCAGTCATCTACAGACAAATGTTTCTCCATTTCCCAGGGCTAATCATTCAGGTGCAGTTTTACAATGTTGGCCCATGTGGCTGTTCAAATAACAACCAAATTTTAAAATTCATAACTCAGTTGAGCATTAGACTAGCAGCATTAGTCATCATTAGAAGACAAATAGTGCATGTAAGGATGGCTTTCTTATGTATTAAAAACATTTTCTCTGCCGTTATCACTGAACATTGCAGCTTGGAGTGAGGATAGGGATTAGGAAGAAGGGAAGCTGCTATTCAGTAAAGGCGAATCCACTGAAACAAATCTGAAAGGTAAGCATTAATCTGAAGCCAGGCGTGGTAGCACATAGCTATTATCCCAGCACTCTAAGACAGGAGGATTGCAAGTTTGAACCCAGCCTGGGCAGTTTAGCAATTTAGTGAGACCCTGTCTCAAAATAAAAAATAAAAAGGGCTGGGGAAGTAGCTCAGTGTGAATGAAGGCCCTGGGTTCAATTCTCAGTATTGCAAAAAAGGAAAAATAATTACTGATTTGAAAGAAGTCAGTTTATTTTTATGTGGATTTCCCAAACAGGTTAAAATTGTAAGTTCCAACTCTAATTTTCACACAAGTAACACCATTTTCATAAGTTAACAGTGACAATGAAAAACCTCACCCCATAGAACACTTTCATTTTAATGAAGGACCATAGAGCTAAGTGCTGGAATCACTGTGGTGTGTGCTTTTGCCACTGAATACAGAGAAGAGAGTGTGAGTACTTTATTTTTCATGAAAAAAATTTTTTAAAAAGCCAAGGATTCTAAATACATCAAAGAATAGCTTAAAAACTCTGAAACCCACAGGTAACCTTTTCTGAGATGTGACAGAATATTACAGTGATACCTTGATTATCGAATGGCTCCAAGCTTGAACTTTCCACTACTTAAACAGCAAGGTTTGGAAAAAATCTGCAGGGTGTTGGTAACTTTGCTTGATAGTCCAGCTGAAAATTGGACTTGAGAAAACCTGTAGGGGCCCAGAGCGAGTCACACATCCTGTCTCACCAAGGACACAAATGATGATGCTTCAGTATAAGCGCCATTCTTGGCCGGACAACATATAGTACTTATGTTAGTGTGTTAAAGTATTTTCCACTGTGTTTTTCCACCCCTGTGCTTTATTTGTGTAAAATATTGTAACCATGGCTCAAAAGAAATTTAGTGACACCAGCAGTAAAGCTAAGAGGAAGACTGTGGGAACCACAATAGAGCTAAAGAAGAAATCATTGTTAAATTTGTTAAAGTCCTGAAAAAATGAATAAGTGTAATTTTGGGGCTTCAGAACTAATTATTTGGTTTTCCATTATTTCTTATGGGAAAAATATGTTCAGTTGTCAAACTTTACAGTGTTTGAACACGAATTTGTAACAAATTGAGTTCAACGACTGAGGTATCACTATGTCTTGTAAGTGATGGATCCAGGGACATTTTTGCCTGTGTAGGCAAAAGAAGATTTAGGAATTCTCCAACTTCTCTGTTCATGTGATGGTAGGGAAGGACTTTGAATGTCCCATTGCCAATAAACAAGTAAGAAATAGCAGAATGATATGTAGACACTGTAGGCATTATTTGGACCTTTTCCTGTCCATTAATTAAATGTATACCTTTAAGTAAAATGATTTAGCATAACAGTTTCTTAAATAGGTTAATTAAAGTTTTGTTTTTATTTTTATTTTAGAAAGACTTTGACAAAAACAATTTGTAATTCTATAGTGGCAGTGAGTCAATATTTCATTGGTAGTGGAAAACTGAAATAATTCTTTTTACACTTGAAATTATCAACTGTCGATCTCTTGAAAGACTCCAGAGCACTCTGTTGGCCATGTAAAGCTTATTATTAAATCCACTGCTGTCAGGGAGTGTACACCTTGACATGATAGAGCTGGACTGGTGGGCACTGTGAGTGACAGCTTGAAGTAATCTTGTTAAGCAAGATGTTAGTCTTTTCCAGGACTGGGGATTGAGCCCATAGCTTTTGCACTGATCTATATCCCTACCCCTTTTTATTTTGAGATAGGGTCTTGCTAAGTCACTATATTGCCCAGGCTGGGCTGGGCTTGAGCTTGTGATTCTCCTTGCCTCTGTCTCCCAGCGTGCCAGGATTACAAACATGCATGACTGCACTGGGCTAGGATGTTAGTCTTTTAAAATAAGTGGTCTTAGTTTATGCACTTATCTTCCAAGAGCAAGCGCTTCCTAGAGCAAACCTCTAAGCTGTTTTTGTTTGTTCTTAGTTTTGTTGGGAAAGTGTGCCACACTGAAGAATTGTTTAACACAAGATCAGGAAAGTATGTTAGGTGTCGATAGGATGTGTGTGCTAGGCCGCCTCTAAGATGGCTCTCAATGAATTCTTTTTTTTTTTTTTTTTTTTTTGGTGGGTACCAGGGGGTCGACCTCAGGACCTCGCGTGCCAACAGGCACCCATGGCACTGAGCGATATCACCGGCTCCTTTTTCGTATGTGGGAATCCGGGAGTCGAACTTGGGCCCTCGCGCCCGCAAGGCAGGCGCTTATGCCACTGAGCCATCTCACCGGCCCGCTCTCAATGAATTCTGCTTCTCAATGTTCATGTCCTTATGAAATCTTCTCCCTTGACCGTGGGTTGAACTTAATGGTTTCTAATGAATGGAATGGAATGGAAAGAATGATGAGAGAGAGATTAGGTTACAAAAGCCCATGACTTTTATTGGCTGCTCCCTTTCTCACTGCCTCTTGCAGCCCTCGCTCTGGGGGAAACAAGCTGTGCATACTCCATGGAGAGGCTACGTGGCAAGAAACCCATGTCCCCGGCTAACAGACATCAAAGTCAGGCCTGCCAACAGTGCTGGCAGTGAGCTTGATCATGGGTCCCTCCCTAGTCACATTATGAGATGATGGCACCCTGGTAACAGACACAGACACAGAGCCCCCAGCTGAGCTGCCTCTGGGTCCTTAACTCTGAAAATATAAGTGATAGTAGATACTTATTATCTAAATCAATGTTTCTGGATAGTTTGTCATGCAGTGATATGTAACCAATACATGCTGGTTTGAAGTTTTAGGGTGAAAGAATATAAATTTTGAAATTTGCACATCTCTTAGAACAAACAGATTCTTTGCCTAAATATTGGTTAATTTATTAATTTTACAGTGAAAGTGACACTGAGACCTGAGAGATACGCATCATATAATATGTTTCTTGTGAAGATTTATTCATTCTGTTCTGTAGAAACTGGCCACAGTTGAAGCAAGAAGTGACTACTCATGGAGACACAGCTAAAAGAACTGAGGTGGGAGTAATGTGTCCTTGATGAGCACCTTGAGTGAGCAACTTCCAAAGAGCTGCCCTCTAAGCTAAAAAACATATCTGTGCAGTTTTGTTTCTTTCCTACTTGGCCAGTGTGTTGCTCATCTTTTTTTTTTCCTGTAACAAATTCCTGAGATAATCAAATTATACGAAGAAGGGTTTATTTTGGCTCATAGTCTTAGAGGTTTCAGTCCATGGTTAGTGGCCCCCTTGCTTTGGGCCTGTTGTGGTACATAATAGTGGGAATGCATGTATAGCAAAACTGATTACCTCATGGCCAGGTAGCAAAAGGAGAAAGGAAAAAGAAAATATCAAAATCTCATAGTCCTCTTTAAGGGAATATACCCAATGATCTTAAAACCTTCCACTAGACCTCACCTTCTAAAGATTCCATCATTACGTATCATGGTTAAGATCTAAAATATCCCCCCAAAGTATCCTGTGTTTAGTGGTGGAGCTTTTGGAAGGTGATTGGATTATGACGGCACTAAATTGATAGATAAATCCATTGACGAGTTCATAGCTGAATGTGTTGTCAGGAGGTGGGGCCTAGTTGAGGGGTTTGGCCACTGGGGGGTATACCCTTGGAGGGTATATCTCTCACTCTGGCTCTTTCCTGTTTCCTTGCTTCCTGGCTGCCATGGGTTGAACAGATTTCCTCAGCTAGGCCTTTATGCCATTGCATTTTTGCCTTGAAAATAGCCAACCATGGACTGAACCCTCTGAAACTGAACCAAATAAATATCTCCTCCTTTAAATTTCAGGTGTCAGGTATTTTGTCCCAAACATGAGAAAGTGACTAATATACCTCCCAACAGTGCCACACTGAGGATCAGACATTTAACACATGGGCCTTTGGGGGGCATTTAAAATCTAACAGGGGGCCCAAAGTTTAACTTAGACCAGATATATATTGTGGGGCTGTGAGATGCAAGTGTTCTCAGCCTTGGTGTCAAAGGAGGACTGCTGGAGGCTGTGCTGCAGTGAGTCCTGACTCTCCGATTGCCTGTGATTATCCTTTCCAACATCCATGGTTTGTAGGTAGGGCACAAAAGTTGGTGGACAAGAAAAGAAATTAAGGATGAAGAGAGGTTGCAAAATCTTTAAATAAGACAGTTTTCTTTTTTCATCATCAGCCTAGAGAAATTCAGGTCTTGGGTGGCAAATATAATTTATTTTATTTATTTATTTTTTCTTTTTTGAGACAGAGTCTCGCTATGTAGTTCAGGCTGGCCTGGAATCACTATGTAGTCCAGGCTGGCTTTGAACCTGAGAGTCATCCTACTGCCTCACCTTCCCGAGTGTTGGGAGTACAGGCATGTGCCACCATGCCTGGCTGGCAGATATAATTTAAGGACTTCTTTGTTGTTTAAATGTAAAAGAAAAACCTGTCAACAGTGCTAGTCTGGGAAATTTAAAAGAGGACATAGGGTCACTGTTTGGGGTAATAGCACATACTTAGATGAGATAGGGCTTCCTTGGTTGTAGGGTAACTGGGAAGGGAGAATTGCTCACATTATCTAGGAGAATTTCAAGAAATCAAATATCTCCAAGGCACAAGCTAATGAATTAAACTTGTTGGGGGTGGGGGTAAGAAACAGGTAAGCATAGCCAGAATACCTTATGTTCTGTAGATTTCCAGTAGACTGGTATTAAATTTGGATTCAGATAGAGTGGTAGCTAATTTCCATTTCTTCCAAATATTCAACTTATTTTGGGCCATATGCATTTACTTTGTGTGTGTGTGTTTGTGTGTGTGTGTGTGTGTGTGTGTGTGTGATGCTGGGAATTGAACTCATGGCCTTGTGCATGCTAGGCAAGTGCTCTATCACAGAGCTGTATCTCCAGCCCCATACACATCTACTTTGGTTAGCTACTTTTTGTTCGGTGAATTTTATGAGCTCTTTTCCAACCTTATTTTTATTTTCTTACCTACCAAATTTTGTGCCCATTAGTTATCTATATGCTACCCCCACACCCAATTTTGCAATATCTTGAGCAGCTTGGATAAGGAAAAAGAACCTTGGTGTTTATGCATAGGTAAATATTCACAGAGCAGGTACTAAGCAAATAACTTTCCTATGCATTAGCTGTCCTTATGCTAGCCACATCCTTCAGGATAGAATAAGTTTTGTATCACCCCTTATAAGGTGTGTGGTCTTAGTTTTTTTTTTACTCTATAAGCCTCATTTTCTTTTTCTGCCGTATCTTTTCCCAAATTACAGAGCTTAACTGATTGATACACAACTCACACTGAGAGACTTTCCAAGTCATCGCTAAAGTCTCCATTTATTTAAGGACAATGGTTTTCTTGCCCTGTTCATATTTGGCTATTTGTAATAGTCCATACTTTGTAATGGGCCCCATACCTATTAAGATGAGCTGTTGCTAAGTCTGCTGCAAAATTAGCTTTAAAAACTCCCAAATCCCAAGTGTCTGCATTCCCAAGTGTCTGTTTGAGCTTGAGGAATTTGCATGTGGTTTAAGCTAGGGGCTTGGTCCTCAGAGGTGGTTAAACCTTTGAGAAGTGAGGTCTGGTAGAAGAGATTAGGTCATTGGTGCACTGCCCTTGGAAGGGATTAATGCTGGCCTTACAGAGCATGCTTTTGTGATAACAGGTTGCTATAATGCAAGCCCACCTCATGGATGGCCCCTTTGGCATGCAGCTGTCATGTTGTGACACAATCAAGGGGGCCCTCATCAGAGGCTGAACAGATGGGGCTGCCAGATCTCGAACTTTTAACTCATGAAATTGTGAGACAAATAAGCCTTTTTATTTATAGAGTGTCCAGGCTCATGTGTTTTGTGTTAGCAACAGAACGATTGACTCATACAACATCAAAGGCCTCATTCTGAGTCATTACATAACAGAGGAAAGTTGTCGAGTTTTTGTTAGTTTAAACTCAGGTGTCTCTCTGGTAATCCAGAAATTCTAACCAGT
Organism: Erethizon dorsatum; assembly: GCA_028451465.1. Lineage (NCBI taxonomy): Eukaryota > Metazoa > Chordata > Mammalia > Rodentia > Erethizontidae > Erethizon > Erethizon dorsatum. Next base: position 46,372,038 of record CM051825.1, read on the forward strand.
TTCTCAGGGAGCTAGATGCAGAATGCTGGGATTCAAGGAGATGGAATGTACTCAGAGCCGAGGATGTGGGATGGGCAGAGCTCTGTGAATGAATGCTGCAGTGGGAGGTATCCAGTCAGCCAGAGATGTAATCAAAAGGTCAAACAGTAGGGCAAGGTTCTCACGTAGACTACACATTGAAATCACCTGGAAATCCTTTTAAAAACCTGAAGCTACTTTCTATTCCAGACATTCTGATCTCATTGTCTAAAGTGTGACAGGACATCAAGATTTTAAAAACAATTACCTAGTCAATTCTTTCTAGCAAAGTTTAAGAATCACTAAAATCCTGTAATGGTTAAAGCTATGAGCTTTGAATTCAGGCATATCTTAGTTTGAATACCGGATTCCCCCTGGAGTATATGACCCTGTACAAGTTATTTGACCTTTCTGGGATTCAAAATTTTTGTGACATGGACATGATATTCAGGGTTATTATGAATATTAAGAATATGCTCAGCACAGTACCTATCACACAGTAAGTACTTAAAAGGTATTAGCTAGTATTAATATTAGCAGAGTTTCAGTTTTAGAATGAGACGTAAAGCAAGTTAAAGGAGATGCATGTTTAGTAACCATGGCAGTACAGGATGGAAACCACAGGATGTGGTTTTTCATCACTGTTGCCTCCAAGAATCAGGCATGGGAAGAACTGAGAAAGCTTCTGTGTGTGTGTGTGTTTGTGTGTGTGTGTGTGTGTGTGTATGTCTGCGCGCATGTGCACATATTCTGTTTTGTAGGGTCTCATCAATCAACCTATTTGACTTATTACCATTATATATAATTTTTAGGTGTGTGTCAAAGGAACAGGTTTGTTATTGCAGTTCTAATTATTGAGACGTCAAGCAATATGTATTACACATGTATTTTTATGGCAGATCATTCTGGAAACAGACTTAGCTTCTAATAATTTAAGAAAGGAAGAGGAAATAATCTATGGTTTAATGAAACCTTTTTAAGTAAATATTGGACTGAACATATATTTCAAATCTCTGGTCAAGCAACTGAGAATATATTAAGAACCCTCAAATTTTAATTTGTACATAGATTAGTATGTTAGATTCACATTGTATTTTCTTTCATTTTACACAAGAGCTAAGCATACATTTTGCAGGTACTCTATCATTAACAGATGGCTGCATTCACACTATGAACAGTGTTTTTTAATTAAAGTGAGATAATCATGATTGTTTTGAGATATTCAGTGGTGCTTACCTCAAAATACAGAATCACATGCAGTTGTAAAAATATCATGCACATTTTGCCTAGTTCCCCCTGAAACTAAAGTATTATATCAAAACCAGGGTATAGATACAGTAAAAAACATTCAGGATTCTTTATGTTGCCCCTTTACAGTCAAACCAACCTTCCATCTGACACTACCCTCTTCCTAACTACTGGAAAACAGTAATTTTTTCCATTTATATAATTTTGTCATTTCCAGAATGTTATGTAAATGGAGTCATGTAGCATGTAGCTGTGTTTTTTGGGAGAGGTTGTATAAAATTGGTGCTTGTTCTTCTTTAAACATTTGTATAATTCTCCATGAAATGAACTAGGCCTGGAGATTTCTTTCTTAGGGAATTTTAAAATAACAAATTTAATTTCTTTAGAGCTTTATGGCTATTCAAATCTAGCTCCTCTTAGGTGAGCTGTGAGAGGTTCTGTGTATTAGTCAGCTTTCTTTTGCTGGACACAGTACCTGACACCCACAACTTAAAGGAAGAGAGGGTTAATTTGGCTCAGATTTTAAGGGGATTTAGTCCATACTTGGCTGGCTTCAAGGCAGGAACATCATGGTGGAAGGGTGTGGTTGCCAGAGAGCAAAGCACAAGGCACCAAATATAGTATCCAAAGTCAGTCCTCCATGACCCACTCAGACACAACCAGAAATGTGTTATTCGATCCCTCAGGCAGATCCCAAAGCCACAAATGTTGACATTTCACCCAAACTGCCCTTGTGTGTATGTGTGTGTGTTTACATGTTTTCATTTAATATAAATTATCAAATTTATGTGTGTAGAGTTGTTTATTATTACATATTCCTATTATGCATTTTATGCTTGCAGGGTCTGTAGTGACATCATTTGTTTTATTCCTAGGCTGGTGATTTGTGTCTTCTCTCTCTTTTTCTTTTCACTCTCTATTGAAGTTTGTTAATCAAATTGACCTTTGCATATAACCGGCTCTTTGTTTCAATGATTTTCTTCGTTGTTGGTCCGTTTTCAATTTCACTTACTGGTGCTGTCATCTTTTTTATTTTGCTCCTTCTGGATTTCTTTGTATTTAATTTTCTTTTCTTTTCTTGGTTGGTGAAGTAGGAGGTTAGTTTTATGTTTTGAAAATTTCCTATTTTCTAATGCTTCCATTTAAGGCTGCAGACTTTCCACTCATTATTTCTTTATTTGTATCCCACACATTTTGATATTTTGTATTCATTCAGTTCAATGTGTTTTTTTCCTGTTGAGACTTATTTTTGACCCATAGATTATTTACAAGTATCTTCTTTAGCTTTCAGGTATTCAGGGATTTTTCTATCATCTTTATATCGTTGACTTCTAGTTTGATTTCATTGTAAGTGGAAAATACATTTTGTGTGATTCCAATTCCTTTAAACATGTTGGTGTTTATTTTATGGCCCAGCTTACAATTAGTATATGGTCCATTTTAGACTAAGATATGGTTCATATTTATATATTGTCTTATTTGCTTTCTTGTTGCTGGAACAAAATACCTGACATCCACAAATTAAAGGAAGAAAGTTTACTTTATCTCACAGTTTGTAGAGTTTTCAGTTCATAGTCAGCTGGGTCCAAGGCAGGGTGGCATGACAGAGGGGCATGGCAAAGGAGAAACAGCATGGCAGGTAGGAAGCAGATTTTCTTGTTCTTTCCCTTTTTATTCCATCCAGGCCACAAGCTTATTGGTTGATGCTACCCATACCCAGGGTGGGTCTTCCCTCTTGAATGGGTCCATCACCCACACTCAAAACTATGCTAAACCAACCAATCGACTAATTCAGTATCACACACTCATGATCCAGTCACCCCCAAACCCCCACCTATGAGTGCATGAGGCTTTGGGTGGGCATCTACATATTAACCATAACATATATGTTTGTAGATACTTGAAACGATTATGTATTCTGCTGTTGTTGGGTAGAGCATTCTATAAATGTTGATTAGATTCTACTTGTTGCTGAGTTCTATATTTTGGCTAATTTTCTACCTAATTGTCCTACTTCTTGTTGAAGAGGGGTGTTGAATTCTCCAAAACTAATTATGGATTTATCTGTTTTTCCCTTCTTTTCTATCAGTATTTGCTTCTCATATTTGGTAACTGTTTGGTGGATACTCATTTAGGCTGCCTATAGTTTTGGTTGGTTAACTATTTTTATTATTCTATAATATATTTTTCTGTCTGGCAATTTTCTTTGTGCTGAAGTCTATGTTACCTAATTCACCAAATTCTGTATTCTTTCTTAAGTTTGAAATATATTTCACATACCACAAAACTTCTTCTTTTATATAATTCATTTTATTATATTCATGAAATTGTGCAACAACAACAAATTTTAAATTTCACATTTTCATCATTCGCTCCAAAATACCATATCCATTATTAGTCATTTCTCCTTCATCTCTTTTTTTGCCCCTGGCAACTACTAATCTATTTTCTGTCTCTATAACTTTTAAAATTATACATATTTTACATAAATGAAATTATAAAATATTGTGTCTAGATTTTTTCATTTACCATAATGTTTTCAAGATTCATTCATGTTTTAGCATCAATCAGTTCTTCACTCCTTTTTATAATTAAATAATGTTCCATTATATTGGTATCTCTCATTTTACTCATTCATTCATCATTTGTATGATCAGAACATTAGGATTGCTTCTACTCTTTATATCTTATGAATAAAGTTGTTATGAACATTGACATTTGAACATGCATTTTCAATTCTTTTGGGTGTGGAATTCCTGGATAACTGTGTTTGTTTGAGAAAGTATCAAAATTTCTTCAGAAGTTGTTGTGCCATTTTACATGCCCACTGGCAATGTATGGGGTTTCCAATATCTTCGTACCCTTGCCAATACTTTTGGCCTATCTTTTTGATTATTGTGTTCCTAGTGGATGTGAAGTGGTATCTTGTTGCTTTCATTTGAATTATCCTAATGACTGGTGTTAAACATCTTTTCGTGTGCTTATTGGCTATTTGTGTATCTTCTTTGGAGGAAGGGCTTCAGCCCCTTTGCTTATTTAAAATTGTGCTGTCTTTTTTTTCCCCTTTCACTATGTTGCCCAGGCTGGCCTTGAACTCACCGTCCTACTATCTCCACCTTCCAAGCCGTTGGAATTACAGGCACAGATGAACTCAGAGCCCTCGTGTGACTGTTAATCACAATATGTCAACCTGAATGAATTAATAATAACATAGTAGATTATTAAAGCAAAGTTCTGAGTGTGTGTTTGGATATCAGACATGTAGGCCAGCAAACTGATGCAGGTAGACCCACCCTTCATGTGTGTGGCACCAACCAATAAAAGCTTGTTGCTTGGATAGAATAAAAACATGGAAAGAGGAAGGAAGTGTGACAATTTTGAAGAGCACTAACTTTTGATGTCATCTTGGACAATGGTCTCCAGGTCTCTAGTTCTTCAGCCTTCCAGTGCAGACTCACACTGGTGAATTTCACGATCCTACCATTTCCCCAATCCCATCAGCAATGAAGCCTTCAACACAATGAGCCCTTTGACAGAATAGACAAATATAGACATCAACATATCAGTACACAATATATGCTATAGCTTATCATGCTCTTTTTTCTTTCCTAATATTCCATAATTTTTTTGTTTAGAAATTTTCCTTTAACTATTATTCTAGGACAGGATTGCTAGAGAAAATTCTTTTCTTTGATTTGTTGATTTCTCCTTCATTTCCCTGGACATAAGGTTATGCCTTGACATCTTTTTTTTCTTTTTTTTTTTTTTTTCAGCATTTGAAAAATTGTGTAGGAATTCTTTCTGGCCTCCACTGTTGCTGATATGAATTCATTGTCATTCAAATTGTTTTTCCTTTATAGATGTCATTCTCTCTTGCTATTTTAAAGATATTTTTTGTCTTTAGTTTTCAGAAGTTTGGTTACATTTCTTGGTGTTATGGACTGAATTATGTACATCCTTCACTAAGTGCATATGTTGAAGCTCGATGTGACTATCTGACCAGTTTCGGTGCTGATACCTTTAAAGAGATAATTAAGGTTAAATGAAATCATAAGTGTGGACCTCTAAAACCACAGAACTGGTGTTTTTTAAAAAAGAGGAAGAGACATAAGAGCTTTTTCTCCCTGTGGGTTACCAGGGAAAGGCCATACAAAGACATAGTAGAAAGCAGCCAACTAAAAGTCAGCAAGAAATCCACCCTGCCAGCACCTTGATCTTGGATTTCTAGCATCCGCAACTGTGGGGGAAATAAGTTTGTTTGTTCAGGCTACCTACAATTCTTTTATAAGAATGATATTCTCCTATGATATCCCACAAGACTAATATACTTGATGCGAATTTTTTTTTTGTTTATCCTGTTTGGGGTACACTTAGATTCTTGAATTTTTAAGTTCATATCTTTTGTCAAATTAGAAAGATTCTTGAATTTTTAGGTTCATATCTTTTGTCACATTAGGAAGTTTTAGCCATAATTTATTCAAGTATTTTTTCAGCCCCTCTTTCTTTGTCTTTTTTTGAGATTTCAGTGACATCAACGCTATCCTCATCTCTTTTGTTGTAGTTACATTGGTTCCTGAGGTTTTGTTTATGTTTTAAATCTATTTCCTTTTTGTTCAGATTGGGGAATGTCTACTACTTTTTTCTGGTTTACCTAGTCTTTCATCTATCCTCACCATTTTGACCCTGAGCTCATGCAATGAGGTTTTTTACTTTGGTCATTATATTTTTCAGTTTTAAATTTTATGCATTGCTCTTCTTTGTATTGTCCATATCTTTGCTGAAATGATGTTTTGCTATTTGTTTTAAGAGTGTTCTTAATTGCTTGTTGAAAACTTTTTGTGGAGGCTGCATTAAATTTTTTGTCAGAAAATTCTGGCATCTATGTCAAGTATGGTATTCATATTTATTGATCCCTCCCAACCACATTATGGACCCAGCAACCAACTGGCAGGAGGAATTCAGGTGCCTGGCTCCTCCCTCCACTACAATGGAGGGACCAGTCAATTGGGGGAATGCAAGCCACACAGTAGGACCCTGACTATGGCACACATGAGGAACAGGCAAGACTAGCAGGGTGGAAAAGTCTGAAGCAACATTAACAATAGGAGCCAACAGATGGTAAGTTAGGTGAACTAGTGTTGTGCTTGGGGACAAAGACACACAGAATAGAAGCAGGTAGGTGGGGCTGCCCTCCTTTTTACTTAATTTAATTTTTTATTTTTGTTTTTATTTTTCTTTCTTTTCATTTTCTTTTTTTCTTTTTGTCTTTCTTTCTTTCTTTCTTTCTTTCTTTCTTTCTTTCTTTCTTTCTTTCTTTCTTTTTCATTTTTTGTCTTTCTTTTCTAAATGGCTGGGGAGAACTCCAGCTGCAGAAAACTAATTCCATCCCCCAAACTCAGAGTCCAAATTCAGATAATCCCTTGTTTACTCCTTCATTCTTTCTTTTCTATCCTCTTCTCTAGTTTCCCAAACATTGCATGATCATCCTATGTCCTCCAGCCTTTCTTCTACTTCCTTTTCAGTTATCTTTGTTTATCCATTATCCTTCTTAAATTTCCCCACCACAGGGTAAAACCACTCTACCAAGGGGAAACACTTTGCATACAAGCTCCTAATTTACAATAGGATCTGTTGTATAACTGTAGATTTTGTTCCTATGGTTATAGGTACAAAATTAATAGTAACCACAGTATGTCAGTTTCTAAACTATGCTTGATGATATTGTTATTGCTAATAATACTACTTTAGCTAGGATCTCGTATCTACTGTAATCAGTTGTTCTCCCTTCTGTAAAAATACTAGGAGGCTCTTGGATATTAACCTTACCACAGCCCAACACAAAAGGACCAGGGACTGAGCCAAACAGATACCAACATCACACTCTTAATTAATTGGGAAGGTAGGATCTTGGGACAGACACAAACCAAGAATCTCCTACACTCAGAAGACATCCCTGAAGAACAGACTTTTCCTAGAGAGGCCTTGATACAAGTGATATAGCTACCTACTAAAAGCTTACAGGTATCAACACAGAAAACAAAATAAAAAATTTTTGAAATAGAAAATGACAAATTGCAGAAGGAAAATGCAATCTCAGACCTCCAGCCCACCCAGAACAAGTCCAGGAGACATTGAGATAGAGGGAAACGGAAGACACAAACCTGACATTTCTGAAATGACATTTCTGCAACTGAAGTAAAGAAACAAATCCATGTGGCTATAAGGAAATCAGATCAGAAATAATCTCTCAGGTAAAAAAGAGAAATGACAACCATAATGAAGGAATTGCTCAGCAAATCTAGAGTAGACATAGATTAAAAAAATAGAGGAAGATAGGAAAATGATGGAAACCTTGAATGAACAATATAGGAAAGAAATAGAATGCATGAAAGAGATTCAAACAGATATCCAGGAAATTAAAAATTCCACTGAAACCTGGCAAAACCACTTGAACGAAATTGAAGATAGACTTTCAGACCTTGAAGACAGGATTGTGGCTACTGATCACAAAAGGAAAGATCTCTTAAAAATAACAAGGGATCAGGAAATAACAATTCAGCAGCTGCAAGACAATGCAAAGAGAAACAACATAAGACTGATAGGTGTCAGTGAAAAAGCAGGAGTCAACACAAATGACATATAAAGAGTATTCACAGAAGTAATAGCAGAAAATTTCCCAAACATGGGGAACAGAATCTGACATACTAATAAGTGAGCCATATAGGACCCCAAATAGCAAAGGCCAAAATAAATCTACACCCAGACATATAATAATCAAAATCCCAGAAATCCAGCACAAAAACAAACTACTAAAAGGTGTTAGAGAAAAGAAACAGATCACCTATAAAGCGAAGCCCATTAGATTCATGGCCAACTGCTCAACACAAACCCTCAAGTCAAGAAGAGCTTGGAGTGAAGTATTTCAAGTCCTGAAAGAAAACAACTTCCAACTCAGATTGATGTATCCTGCAAAAATATCTTTCAAAATTAATGGAGAAATAAGATACTTCCATGACAAAGAAAAAATGAAATTTGTGACCACCAAACCAATACTACAAAGGGAACTGAAAGATATTCTAGACAGAGATAAAAATGACCACAACTCCAAGAACAACAACAGAAAGAAACCACCAAGCAGAGCAAGCAATTAAATGGAGGGAAAAAGTAGGGAGCCAACAGCAAGAAAATATCATGACAAAGATAAGCCAATACACATCAGTTATAACCATCAATGTAAATGGCCTCAATTCACCAATCAAAAGAAACATCCTAGCAGAATGGACCAAGAAACAAGATCCACCAATATCCTATATACAAGAAACACATTTAACTCAAAAAGAAATTCATAGACTGAAAGTCAAAGGGTGGAAAACTATCTTCCATACAACAGGAACCCAGGAAAAAGCAGTGGTAGTTATTTTGTTTGCAGACAATGTGAACTTCAAACCAAGAATGATCAAAAGAGATAAAGAAGGTCACTACATACTTGTTAGGGGAAAACTTCAAGAGATAACAATCATAAATATATATGCACCAAATATGGGAGCACCCAAGTATATAAGACAAATATTAATAAATATGAAAAATCAAGTAAGCAATAACACAATTGTAATGGAGGACCTTAATACCCCACTGTCACAAAGAGATAGATCAACTAGACAAGAAATCAGCAAAGAAATATCAGAATTGAACCAACCTGTGAACAAATGGACTTAGTAGATGATTACAGAGTGTTCCACCCAACATCAGAATACACATCTTCTCAGCTGCACATGGGACGATCTCTAAAACAGACCATATACTACTAGCCTATAGATCATGCTTAAGTAAATGCAAAGGAATTGAAATTATCCCATATATATTATCTGATCATGGTGCAATGAAATTGGAAATTAATGACAAAAGAAACCGCAAAAACTCCATGAACATGCAGAAATTAAGTAATACCCTCCTGAACAACCCATGGGTCACAGATAAAATTAAAGAAGAAATTAAACAATAGCTACAATCAAATAAAAATGCAGATACAACATACTGGAACCTGTGGGAAGCAATGAAAGCAGTCCTGAGAGGGAAATTTATAGTGGTGAATTCTCAAATCAGGAAAACAGAATGAGCACAAATAAACAACCTAATTTTGCACCTCAAGCTTCTAGAAAAAGAAGAGCAAGTCAAGTCCAAAGCCCATAGAAGGGAGGAAATTATAAAGATCAAAGGAGAAATTAACACAACTGAGACTAAGGAAACAATACATTGAATCAATGTATCGAAGAGTTGGTTCTTTGAAAGAATGAATAAAATTGATAAGTCCCTAGCCAACCTATCAAAAAAAAGGAAAAAAAAAACTCAAATTCTTTTAATGAGAAATGAAAAGGGTGAAATCACTACAGACCCTGAGGAAATTCAGAAGATCATCAATATCTACTTTGAAAATCTTTACTCACATAGGAAGGAAAACACAGAAGAAATGGACAGATTTCTAGCAACATATGAATTACCAAAGCTGAATCAAGAAGATATAAAATTCTGAGTATCCCAGTATCAGTTAATGAAATTGCAAACGTAGTTAAAAACTTACCAAGAAAGAGAAGCCCAGGTCCTGATGGATTCCCTGATGAATTCTAGAAGAAATTTAAAGATTTAATGCCAATACTCCTTAAACTCGTTAATGAAATTGAAAGGGAAGCAATATTCCCTAACTCATTCTTGGAGGCAAGTATTTACCCTGATATCAAAACCAGAGAAAGACCCAACTAAAGAAGAGAACTACAGGCCAATCTCCCTAAACAACATAGATGCAAAAATCCTCAGTAATATACCAGGAAATAGAATGCAGCAAGTCATCAAGAAGATTATACACCATGACCAAGTAGGATTCATCCCGGAATGCAGGGGTGGTTCAACACACGCAAATCAATAAATGTAATGCACCATGTCAACAGAGCCAAAGACAAAATTCACATGATCATCTCAATAGACACAGAAAAAGCTTCTGACAAACTCCAATGCTCATTCATGATAAAAGCCCTAGAGAAAACTGGAATAGATGGTCTTTACCTCAATCTGACAAAAGCCAGCTATGACAAACCAACAGCCAACATCATACTAAGTGGACAAAAACTGAAAGCTTTCACTCTAAAATCAGGAACAAGACAAGGATGTCCACTATCACCACTCCTTTTCAATATAGTTCTGGAAACATTAGCCAGAGCAATTAGATAAGAGAGAGAAATAAAAGGAATAAGGATAGGAATGGAAGAAGTTAAATTGTCACTGTTTGCAGATGACATGATACTCCGCCAAGACCACATAAACTCCACCAAAAGATCTCTAGATTTCATAAGCAAATTCAGTAGCATAGCTGGATACAAAGTCAACACTCAAAAATCAGTAGCATTCCTGTGCAAAAACAACAAACTCACTGAGAGAGAAATTAGGGAAACCACACCCTTCACGATAGCACCCAAAAAAATGAAATATTTAGGAATCAATCTAACAAAGGAAGTAAAAGATCTATATACTGAAAATTACAGTACTCTGAAAAAAGAGATTGAAGAGATATCAGAAAATGGAAAGATATGCCTTGCTCATAGATTGGAACCCTTCTCCACTGTTGGTGGGAGTGCAGACTGGTGAAACCACTGTGGAAATCAGTATGGAGATTCCTCAAAAAGCTAGGATTAGATGTCCCATTCGACCCAGCTATTCTCCCTTCTGTGTATCTTCCCAGAAGAATTAAAAACATCATACCACAGTGATTTATGTGCACCCATGTTTATAGCAGCACAATTCTGTAATAGCTAAATCTTGGGAACAACCCAAATGCCCATCAACTGAGGAATGGTTTAAAAAGATGTGGTATTTTTATACAATGGAGTACTACTCAGCCATAAAGAAGGATGGTATTGAGACTTTTATAGATAAATGGATGCAATTTGAGACCATGCTCATAAGTGAAATAAATCAGACTCATATGTGTAAACATCATATTGTCTCCCTGGTATGAGAAATTGAAAGTGTAAATAAGGTCTAAAATGTACAATAGATATTGTGAAATGGGAAGAAATTCTTTAAAAAGAAAAAGGAACTAGGATGGGAGAAAGGGGACAGAAAGAAAGGGAAAAGGGAGAAAAATGCAAGTTAGCTACTATTTGTGTCTCTTATTTCATTGAAAAGGAAGGTTCATGCTATTATCGATTAAAGAATTTTTATGTCCATATCTTGTACTCTGAATAACTACTTTGAAGATGACAATACGCAATGTATTAACTATTGTTATTCTCCTATTATTTTGTTATGAAATTCTGTCCTTTCTTTTTTCAATAAAATAAAAAAAAATTTATTGATTTTTTAAAAATTCAATCTGAAATTTTCTAGGTTCTTAGTATGATGAAAAATTTCTGGTCAAAATCTGGACATGTTTGGTTTTATGTTATAAAGGCTCTGAGCTTTATTTAAGCTTTTTTTTTTTCAGCTTCCCTTGCTACTTCTAGGGAAGATGAGCATTTCAGCTCTACACTTGTAGGAGGGGGCAGGAGGGTGGGAACCACTGCCCTGATTGGTTGAATATCTTAGCTTCCGCTCAGCCTTCTGACCTCTCTCCGGGAGGGGGTTTGGGCTGTTTTGTTACAGTCTTGCAAGGATAAAGACTCCTCAGGGAACCTTTGCTGTTGTGGATTGAGAAGGGCCACTGTATCTTCCGTGTTGTGTAGCAGAAGTACAGCCATCACTTTCTAAAAGCTTTCTATCTTGCTAGGTTGCCGTTTTGCTGAATACTGATGATTTAGAGAGGAATTTGGGGCAGGAGGCGAATTGAATTGCTGCCTCCTCAGTGGCAAGTTTGGAATTTTGGAGGCAAACCCCACAAAACCCCAAACAGAACACTGAAGGGAAATTCCCGCTGTCTTGTTCCTTGAATCTCAAATTATCTTGATCATCAGCCACTGTCCCTCCGTCTTTCAGTGTTTCTTACATTTGTTTTAGGTAAAGAGACTGCAGTTTACAGCTGTGCTTAGCAGGAAGTGTAGGAAAAGTTTGTCTGCTTTTTTCTTACTTCGTGTGGAAGGGCTTGGGATTGTATCATTTAAAATATAGAGATTTTTAACTTATTCCAATATGAAGTTTGGCTTTTGTAGATTAGACACAAAGCCCACACAGATTTTCTTTTCATGTGTACATCTCCTGAGTCAAGAGAGCTCCAAAGGCCACATGTCAAGTGCCCTGTGCCAGTAGAGTTGGCATCAGTCTCCCAAAGGAACATGTTGATAAATACATTACACACAGAATTCAGGGCTGCCTTTGTACTGCTGCATTTAAATCTGTACATATCATATAGTTTTATATCTTAAGAACCTTGTTAATATCCTAACAGAAACCCATTCCATTTGGAATTAAAACCTTTCTGCAGATATTAAGTAATTGTAGAAAAAGCAGAAATCAACACTATTAAAATTGATTTACTTTATAAGCAAGTGTCAATTTTTCCAATAGGTTGGAAATCCTTGCTCATTTTGACCAGCATTATGTTCATTCTCAGGGGGAAGGACCTTAAATAAGCAAAACACCTTCTCTCATAAAATGTCCCCCTTTTTACCGCCTTGTTATAAGAAATTAAGTGCTCCCTCCTGTTTTTTTTTTTTTTTTTTTTTTTTTTAATGTGGGTACCGGGAGTCGACCTCAGCACCTTGCACTTGCCAGCAAGCACTTGTGTAGCTGAGTGTTATCCCTGGCCCTTTTTCTCCTTTATGTGGGTACCAGGAGTTGAACTCAGGACCTCACACTTGCCAGCAGGCGCTTATGACGCTGAGCTATCTCACTGGCCCCTCTCCTGGGTTTTATTGTAGTAGTCATATAAATGATCAGATTATCAGCATAGAGTTTTAGGTTTACTCATGAAAGTGAAGTTCACAGCCTTCAGTCCATGGATAACTGCTCATGAATTTGTGAATGCTTGATGGGCAGATGGGTCACTGTCTAGAGCTAAAGGCATTACATACCAGGGGGCTGCACAAGGAATCATTTGACTTAGCATTTCTTTCTGATCATTGGTTTTTGCTTTACTGGGATTATGCCCGAGGCATACTCAACTTTCCTGTAGTTGTTTTTAGCCTAGTTACTTACACCTCGGGAGGTGCCTTTCATTCTATTACCCGTGCCTTTATTTTAACCCTGGTCCACAATTCCTTTCCCTTCCAACTTGATTAGCTATTTTTTTTTTTTATTTTTTTTTAGTATTGGGAATCGAACTCAGGAACTTGGGCTTGCCAGGCAGGCTTTTGTGCTGCTGAGCTGTATCCCTGGCCCCTTGATTTGTTTTAGATATTTCAGTCATATTTGCTTCTTATACAAATAGAGGCGAAAAGACTTGAAGAGTTTAAAGTGGTTTTGCTAAAATACGTAATAATAGTGGAAAGAGAGGATAATATCTTTTAACAAAATATTTTCTATCTCTTTTATATTTGTATAATTTCCTCTTTCTTTGTGATATTTCTGCAATCTTCTGGGGGACAGAAGGGGGAGGAAAAAATTATCACTAACAATGGGTGATCAATGATAAGAGTTGTCCAAATCATGAAAAGGAAAGCTATACATAAGTGAATTTGATGAAAAATCAATGTCTTCTAATCCAAATTTTCTTTGAAATCTCTGGACCCCAATCCACCTGGTGTCAGAATCCAAGCAAGGATTGGTGGTTCTCCTTGGTATTCTCATGAAAGTAGACAAAACATGTTATTAAGTGACACTTGCTGTAAAATTAATGGAGACTTCTGGTTAAACTAAAAAGTCCAAAATGTGAAGAAAAAAATCACTGACTTGTATAAGAAATAGGCTTGAGGGCCGGTGAGATGGCTCAGTGGCATAAGTGCCTGCCTGGCAAACGCAAGGTCCTGAGTTCAACTCCCAGAACCCACATAAAGGAAAAAAGGGCTGGTGATATCACTCAGTGGCACAAGCACCTGCTGGTAAGCGCGAGGTCCTGAGGTCGACTCCAGGTACCCACAAAAAAAAAAAAAAAAAAAAAAAAGAAATAGGCTTGAGGCATAGGCAAATTCAGATGTTTAAAAGTTGAGGTCAGGGATTTATCATTCTGTATCTCTTGGCTTTGCCTTAATTTCCAGGTAGGCTCATTGTATGTGTGTGTGTGTGTGTGTGTGTGTGTGTGTGTTATAAGCAGCAGTAGGCTTGCATCTTACAAGATTAGAAACTCTAGGGTAATGAAGGAATTTCTTCCCAATAATCTAGTCACTGGCTCTGACTGGAGCTGCTAGGGTTTTATACTCATCCCTGGACCAACCAGTGATGTGAAGGGCTGCAGTACTCTAATTAGCCAGCCCAGATTGAATTCCTGATTCACTTGTCAACTTCTGAGATGAATTATTTTTATTTGAGTCATAAACTGAAGGTAGGGTAGCATTTTTCCCCCCAAAATAAAATTGAGATGTTATCTCTAGAAGAAGGGTCAATGGATGCCAAGAAGATAAATCAACACACATCTACTACTGTCAGAGTGTAGTGAGCACAGAATGAGTACCGGAAGAATTAGTCCCGTGAACATCAATGCTGTCTTTGCTACTGTTGGTTTAGGTGTCTCTGCTGAGTTCGTTTGGAGCCCTAAGGATTCAGTTTCTTCCATCATCTGGGAAAATCTTTTTTAAATGTGTTCATCTATCTCATGCCTGTTATTTAAATTCGCTTCTTTTCAAAGCATGAATCTTCAAGAGGGTATTTTAAAAAGAGACTATTATTATGTAATATTATTTCTTTTACTTTATTTAAACCATGATTGCCATAATAATATGAGCCTCGTTTGTTAATATACTGTATTGTAACGAAGTTATAGGCTATATGAGTTTGGGGGCCAGGCTGGAAACATAATCATCTTTTATAAGTATTTTAATGGAAAAATGAATTTCCTACTCCGTGGAACTGATTTACAAATGAAGCACTGGAATACAATCCATTTGTAAGTGTACACTTCTAAGAAATCTAGCAGATACAACATTGAAATTTAATTACATGTAATAATTTTAATTGACTTAGTCGTCCGCCTTTTCTCAAGTGACCAGGTGTCTTCCTAGATCAAAGGAAGATATAAGATATATAGAAATTGTGTCAGCTATGTTTATTTGCATGGATGACATAGAGTTCATCGTGCCTCAAACAGAACTCACTTCTGTTAGTAAAGAGGGAAGTTATAAACATGCTCTCAGAGTCAGTGAAATTATCCCAAAATATTTTTTCCATAAGGTAAAAAGATTTTAATCACTCTTTAGCTAGGGAAAATATTTTATATGATGGCTTTGAAGAAGCCTTGTGAGGAATACAGTCCTCAAAGGAGAACTTCCCACGGGTACCAAAAATAGTGTTTGAGTTGAACACTTTTGTCTGTTGCCCAGTGATGTTAAAGCACAATTCAATCTTTTGGGGGAAATAAATGAATCAATTCATCTATCCATTCATTAATGGAGTACACACTGGTATGGGATTCTGAAAGGGGAGCCAGCCAGACCATTGGGCCTTGCTGTGAATGCCCCCTCTAAAACTCATGCTGAAATTCAGTCCCCATTGTTAGGTGTTAAGAGGAAAAACAAAGTGGGACTCTAGAGGGATGATTTTGATAAATCCATTTATAGATTAAGGCATCATCAGCAAATTAGTGGATTATCCCAGAAGTGGCTTTGTTATAAAAGTGAGTCCTTTCTGGCTTGCTTACTCTGTCTCACTATATGATGCCCTGTGCCATATCGTGATCCAAAAGGAAAGCCCTCACCAGATCCTAAGCAGATGCTGGCACATGCTCTATTGGACTTCCAGAATCATGACTAAGTAAACCTCTTTTCTTTATAAATTATCCAGTCTATAGTATTCAGTTACAGCAGGAGAAAACTGATGACCTAAGACCCAAACATAAAATATCCTAGAGTTTTGGCATCTCATCAGATACATATGTGTATGGAAATAGTAGGAGCCCTCATCATGAGGTTGAACCCACCTGAAATCCACGAGTTCCAAGTATAGCTTAGTAAGAGTATGAAAGTGTATCCTGAACCTGAATCTAAAAGCAGCATAATTTCAAGCGGGGATCTGAGAGAGTGTGCAAAATAATGTGATGCAGAAATACAGCAAGAAGAAAATTTTCAGGAACTTTCAGTCTAATGGAGGAGGTTAATGTGTGACAATTCATTATGACACAAGGCAGAAAGAAAGTTGCTGCACTAGAAGTACAAGCTCTGGGCCAAGAAATGAGTCATGGGAGACGAAACCATGCTTCCTTGAGCTTGTCTGTGAGTGTAACAGCCTTTGGCTCTTAGCAACCTTTGCCTTCTCTGATAAATATTCAACCTTTCTGGTAATATCTTATTCTATATAATTACAGTCAAGAAGAATCCACTATCTACCCACACAAACTTTCTTCTTTCATGATACCTCTAAGGCAAAGGAAAAGTCTAGTAGTTTTGTTTGTTAAATACTTAGGTCCAAACAATTTAAAATGTATAAAGTATTTACAGCCTAACAACTTGGTTGCAGTTTGAAAAAGTACACAAAAATGGAAGTAACCACTGCTGATTAAATGTTTACCGAACACTGTACAATTCCTCAAAGCTTGACATTGGATTGAGTAGTGATGTAGTTATTTCCTGTCCTCCATTGATTAAGCATGATTCTGGCCACTGAAAACCAAGCTTTGTGAAAATATTATGGCATCAGCAGGAGCTGGGCTAATGTTGAAACTGTGAACTATTTCAAAATAGCAATTCATGGTCAGTTAACAGATTTTTGAATATTGTGCTTTCTCTTTAAAACTGAAAATATGCTGTAGCACCCATCTATTTGTGGTAGTGTCCCAGTGACTACTCTGAGAACCCTGATTTGAGCCATCCTTTCTCTATTCATTCTGGGACAAGAATCTAATTCTTAGTGATGCCCATAGCAAGGCCTCGTGTTAAGGTCTGATTAGGTACTGGGATGTTCTCCTGAGTCAAAACCATGAACCTGCAGAGTACTCAACAACTAAGCCAGCTTGCACTATGTGAATTTGAATTACACCTATAGGGACAAACTATTGAATCAGGAGAAGATAACATAGTACACTCATTAGTTAAAGCTGTAACCAACATACCTTGATGCATTTTATTTTTCTTGATTCAGAAGCCCTTCTGTGTTTTGAAATCTTCATGATGAACATTTATTAACATAGTCCTATTAAGCTCAGTGGACCTTAACTAAAGATTATCAGGATGAAGGTTTTAGATATGCTATATAATACATTATTTCTCTGATTCTAGTAGTGTATTAGCCTACAACTGTAGATAACTTTGGAATAAATATGCTTTCAAATAGTGGTGAATAGTGGTGAAGGATAGATTTATGGAAACAGGAAATCTTTGTGAAATTGGGAAGCCAATAGATTTGCCAAAGATTTTTCTTTCTTTAAGGACAGGAAATAGATAAAGGAGTTAATCCTTTTGAAATATAAAATATATCTATTTTTCATTTAAGAAAATTTTGAATTTTGTTATCTTGTGGTTTCCTAGCTATGAAATCCATAGCATTCCTTGACTTAGGGATGTACAAGTCCTACTCAGAACAAGTAGGCTCTGAGTTTCCCTCAGAGAGAATATTCTGCATTCCCTATAGCAGTGGCTCTCCAATTTTAATGAGAATCAGAATCACCTGGAGGATTTGAGAGGTAGATTACTGGGCTCTGTCCCCAGAGGTGGGCCTGGGTAGAGGCTGCACATTTGCATTTCTAACAAGTCCCCAGGAGAAATTGATACTGCTGCTTCAGGGACCACACTGGAGAATAACTGCCCCAGAGAGATAGTAGGATTGAAAATCAAGTTTACTGAGAGAGAGAGAGGGGATGGATAAATTTCAGAGCTTCCGTTTTCATATCAATAGCAAGGTCTGGAGTCCTGAAACCAGGATTTTACCATAAATGGATATAAATAGGCCTCACCAGACAGAATGAGAAATCTCTTCTGCTGCTGAACAGAGATGACAAAGAAGTGGTGAATAAGACAAAATGACACTGAGGAGATAAAATTTGATTATTCCTTTTCCCCAGAGCATTGACTTGGTGTCTAATTTAAATGGATTGGAAGTAATCTCCAGTTAACTTGGGGCAATCAAAAGCTATCCAAAGCAAGTGCCTGTGTTTTTGCTTTAGCTGGTTCAGGGCTCTCCCGAGGCAATGTGTTGACATGAGGGGAATGAAGCACCTGGTCATGGCCTTGAGACCCTGCCATTTTTTCTCTGTATGATCTTTGTACAACAAGGAATCCATTTAGAAGTTCCTGTGAGACCCTGGGTGGCTGGATTGAGGGAGTGGTACAGAAGATAACCAGAAATAGAAGGCCTTCCAGGAAGTGGAGGTAAAACACACTGAAGAGACCTGGGATAGCAGCCTGAAGTGGGGCAGGGATTGACACTTGGTGTGGCCTCAAAGGGTCAGCAGCCCTCTAAGGTCCACGGGGACTGTCAATGGGGAGATCCTGGCTGCCCAGAGCAGTCTAATTTCTTGTCCACACTGAGAGAGTAGACTGGCCTCCGAAACTTTAGTAACAAGGGCTCAGAAGACAGAATACAGTGCACAGAGGCCAGGAGAGAGGAGCATTCTCACAGCTGGAGGTCCTGGGGATCTCATAGAAAACATGGATAACAAAAGCAGACAGCTTTCCCAGTCCCTCAGGGAGAGTGAAAAGATGAGATGAAGTCAGCAGGACTGATCAAGAATCACCCGCAGAAAACCAGAAGGGACAATACCACCTTTCTTTGCTGAGTGTGTGTTTCTTCTTTACTATAACCAGTAGTGATAGGAATGATAAAGAAAATGCAGATAAAGAGAGCAATAGTATTTTTGAGAGGAAGGAAAGAGCGTGAGGACTACATACTGGTGACATTTTAACCCCATCACATTATTTCCAGGACTGATATAATTCTGAGAAGCCTCAACATATGTTATATAGAATGTGATTTTCAGAAGTTTACTTGATGGGCCAGTGATATAGCTCAGCAGCATAAGCACCTGCCTGGCAAGCGTGAGGTCCTGAGTTCGACTCCTGGTACCCATATACAAAGGAAAAAATGGCCGGTGATATCACTCAGCAGCATAAGCGCCTGTTCACAAGTGCGAGGTCCTGAGTTCAAGCCCCGGTACCCACAAAAAAAAGAGTTTACTTGAAATGTCACCCTCTTATAATCTGTACCAAGATTTATTTATCTTTGAGTTTGTTAAAAACGACCCTGAAAAACTTTCTCTTGGTGCTTAAGAGTGAGATTTTGACTGACACTGGAATCTAAGGTGGCTTCCATCACTCCTGGGGATTAAACTGGGGTCTGGGGAATTTCTGGTGGACTGGTGAAGGGGACTCAGAGAACCCTCTCTGGAGGGCTGCGGAACCTCCTTATGGAGAGCTCCTCCCTAGGAGGGAAGAGAGTGTGATGCGGAGGTTCCATTAACAGAGCTGCTGTCTGAGGGGTGAGTAGGAAGAGTACAGTGATCATTATTCTACTTTATTCCTAGTCCACTGCTTCAGTGTATATCTTTGTTTTCAGGTAAGATCTCAAATAATTGTGTAACCATCCTAGAACACAGAGCCCAAGCAGCATTCTTGAGGGCTCTACTCCGAGTGAGGCTTAGATGTCCTTGCTCTGCCCCACAGCAACAGGGCCTTTGCCCTCCTGATGGATGGGGGTGGCAGCTGTGGGGAATGGGACCTCTCAGAGGAGAAAGTGGGTGGAATGTGATGTGCCAACAAGGATGGCAGCACAGCAGCAGGGCCTGGTAGATCAGGCTTTTTTGTGAGTATGAGGACTTAAAATAATGGCAGACACCTGATCAAGGCAAAAATTCTTTAATGAACAGGTAAAGGCAAAAGTCAGGATAATCTCAATCATATACTGCAAATCCCTCATTCAAACATTTTACTAGTATTTCCTATTTTTCTTCTCAAAAGACTTTAAACACTAAAAAATACATATTAGTCTATCCATGCTGTTTTCCTGGGCCCAGTAGGAATATAAACACGCGGTCCTTGTTGAGAAGCACAGGGAAGCAACTTAGTATTCAGCTATGCACTGTCCTTCTGAGAGCAGGTCCCTGTGTGATTGCACAGGTGCCACCCATGAAGCCAGTCCTAGGGTCATCTCTGTTAAAACAAAAAGGTGTATACAGATACACAAGAGCACATCTGGAATCCCTCTCTCCCTGCTCCTTGATCTTGCACCTTATGCTCCAGTCAACTTAGAGTTAGAAGTCTTTGGCTGTGTCTGGTGTTAAGTTTCCTGAAATATGTGTTCATTTGCCAGTGATTAAGGAAGTGCTCCCAGAGATGCTCGACAGCCCGGAAGCAGTATGACAAGCCAAGGAGGAAGTGGATCCAGTGCACTGAACTCCGGGCCGAGGTGTGCAACAGGAAAGCCTCAGCTGGAGGGTACAAGGAGACTCTGGAGTGTGAGTCCCCTTTCAGAGTCATCCCAGTCTCCATTAAGGGTGGTGGGTTGCACCCTTCAGAGAGCTACCCCACTTCCATTAGTTCCTTTCAGGTCACCTCTTAGTTCTTTTATCTTTAAGAAACCTTTCTTCTCTGATGTCCCAATATACCCAATTAGTGCAAAGTTTTTGAAGATAGTGTTTTTCTTTGTTCATTCTCCCACTTCTAAGACTTAGAAGACCCCTACTGAGTATTTCTTGAATGGATGGACAGATGAAGAAATGTGAGCTTATTACCAAATGTGTGATTGTCAGCCTAGGGACGTATTCTCTTCCAAACCATGGTGGACTTATCAGGGAGACTGTCTTGAACTTCTCTGCCATAATGTGCCTCACCTTATCACTCTGAGATTTTTTTCCACCTCATATGAGGACTGATAAAAAAGTGGTGAATATTTAACCTAAACATTTAAAAAATTATTGCAATAAAAGGAACATTGCCATTATTCCCCCTGAAAATATTCCTCCTTGCTTTGAACACATTTAAGCATCCCATCATTCTTGCCACTTTCTGAAGCAGTTATGAAGTCCTTTTATGAGTGCCCTTAGTTGTGCTCTTCTAGCTGCCTTGATGTCCTGAAGTATAAATAATTTAAAGATCAAGATAGAAGATGCATAACAGGTAAAAGGGAGATCTTTTCCAAATGGGAAGGGGACAAAGAGATGGAGGGTGGAAGAAGTGAGGGGAGAGAAAGAGGAAGTAAAAAACATTAAGATGTGTTATATACATGTACCAACTCCCCATGATGAATGTAATCATTATGTACTGCAAACATGAACTGAAAAAATTTCTTGAAATTTAAAAAATACTTATGGCAATTTCTGTCAAATGAACACATTATGCTTTGTCCTCATCCACCTTATTTAGTGGATCTGGCACTGTGTGACTATTGGCTCTTCCCCAAAGTCAAAACGACCACAAAACATAAACATTTTGAATTGATTCAGGACATCAAGGCAGCCACAACAGTGCAACTGAAGACACTCACGAATGTCGACTTCCGGACCTGTTTCAGAAAGTGGCAAGGAGGCTAGTATTAGTGTGTTTGAATACTTGAAGAGGATTAATGATAATGTGTCTTTTACTGTAATTATTTTTTAAAAATTGAAATATTCATTGTGGTTTTTCATCATACCTTGTATATAAAAATTATCTTATTTTTCAGAACTTGAGGTGGAGGCACATGAACAATTTCACATACATAAGTAGTGAGTTCACTGGTATCTTAGAATAAGGTATCATTCTATGGCCAGTGAATTTGCATTTTATAAAACATTAGCTATTTCCTTTTGTGTGTGTGTGAACAGAAGGTACATCCAGGATTTTTAATTGTTCAAAATCTTCCTTTTGTTTCCCATTGAGGACACAAGTTATATTCTTTTTGCAATGGGCATAAACCTCTAATGGTATTCTTTCCCATTTGGGTATGACAGATGCCCTCTCAGGAACTAAACTCATTTCTGCACAATGTACTTGAGACTTCGTGGAGTAAGCCACAATTTATCTCCTCTAAATCACGCTCCCTGGTTCAGAGCAGGAGGCAGATAACCTCAATCTGAACTTTGCCTATGGATGTTTATCTCCAGCCTCCAAGTAATGCAGATTTATTCCGGTAATATACAGACCATTTTGCAGATAATGTTGAGAGCAAACATTTTATTACTGATTTCTTGTAAATTACACATGGCTGTGTTTTAATGGATTTTCCTTCTAAACCTCAAACTCACAACATGCATAGTTCTACAGATTTTTATTATAATCTTGAATATTGACTCTTAATTTCACACTGGTTAACAAAACAAATAAAGCTCTCATTTCCATCAAGGGGGCATTAAGGATGGAGGATATCTTTTGACATCTTTCCTACCTTCTCATCCTAACACTACTTTCTTTAACATCACCCAAGCCAGGCATAAAAATGTAAAAATCTCACATTACTTTATGAAGACCTGGGAGCAGTTTTTAATTATATTTACTACAAGGGATACATGGCTTACAGTAACGATAGTTGAAGGGCACCTTAGCAATCACATGCAAGGGTAAGAAAGGCTGTTCACAGAGGCATGTGAGGCATTATTTCTGCCTCAGTAGAAGACAGACTGGAAAACTATATTTAAATTGAATCCAAAGAAGGTAGACAACTGCATGAACTTTCTGACCACAAGGATATCAAGGGAAAAAAGTCATTAAAAAAATCCAAGAACTAAACTCCACACTGCCTGATATGTTTTGGTTCCTAACATGGTCTTATAGAAGGTTCAGCAACTGACAGAAGTGGCCTGAAAGTCCTACAGGTCTGAAGTCAGCATCCAGATTTGGTGAGCCCTCCACCACGGCTCTCATTCTAAGACTCAGTGATTTCATCCTTAGAGATAATAAGAAATGTTGAGAAGCATCTCTCCCACCCGTATATTTTTAGATTCTGTTTCTAAGTATGAAGAGGGTTAAAGGCTTTTGAATTTCTTTCCTGGCCATTCAGGCAAGAAAATAGGTCAAGAGCTCCATAAGACCAAGGAGATCAGTGGTTTATTTCTGTATGACAGTTAGTGTACTTTCTCCCAAGAAAATTCTGAAATCCACCTTGTGAGGAAGTGTCAGTGGTGAAGGCAAATGCAGGACATTTAGGACATAATGAATATGGGTTATTTAATAGATCTTAGAAGGAGATTTGAATGAGTAAATCATACAATAGATTTGATAATAATATAGTTGACATCAAATCAGGTAAATGTATTTTATTGGGAACTATCTGTTATAGAAAATTTGAGCTGGGAAAATCTTCAGAAATCATAACTCATTGTCATTCATTTAGTTTTTACTAATGAAACAAAGAAAGCATTTCCCATCTGGATAATAGTGTAAGAACTGGGAGTTGAATCAGTACAATGCAGTGTTTCTTTCTGTTATTTTATTCTGGGTTACCAGTTCTCTCTGCAACTTGTTTTACAGAAAAACCTCAAATTTTTTTGTTTGCTTGTTTTCTTTTTAATCACCATATCAAAAAATGCAGTCGTTAAGCTCAATTTACAAAGAATGGAAACCTCTCTGATGTCCTGTACCATATTAAACTTTTCAATCAGTGCTGGTACCATAATGCCAACTTTGCAAACAAGCAAGCGATGAAAGGGCAATACTATATTTTTTAAAAAATCATCACTACAGAAAACAATAATGCTGCCTCTATTATAAAACAGTATCTCTATAGTGTTACCTTAGCCGAACAAGAATACTGTTGCCAGAAAAGATCAACTATGTGACGAGTCAGTGATCTTCATATTTTATCAATTGACTTCCCTGACTTCCTGATTGAAATGAGATTTCATACTAATCTTTAGGAAAATTGGGAAGTCTATGGATAATGGTCATTTTGAGTGGAGAACATACATATTTCGGAAGCAAATAAAAAAATTGGGCCACTTTTCTAACACAGAGTTTTAAGTTTGTCTCAATACTTTGGAGAAAGAACCACATCCTCTGTGGAATTTCATTTCCACCTTGGCTAGTTGTCAGGAATTATCTCTATCCTAATAATGAAATCCTGAATAAGGAAAAAAAAACTGCAACTTTAGGAAGCCATGTGTATTTTAGTGTCTCAAGGAACCATGTATTGTTAAATAAAATATAAAATGTGCAATAAACTTTAGGTATAAAGGACTTTGTTGGCCATAAAATTTTATTTTACTGTTGTCCTCCTATGTCTAAACACATTCAAGATCAGTAAAGTATTAAAATATTCAACATGACAGAACATGAAGCCTAATTCCAGAAATACAGCAGTGAGAATGAATGACAGGGGCAGACGTAGAATGTCTACATTGTCACCTGCATGGTCTATCATTTCAGCATGTACTTAATTAAAAAAGATGCAGAGGGGAGGCTGCATATCCCTATGGATCATTTCCATTTCTCCCCACACAGAGGCACCATTTGAAGCCAAGCATGACAACTTGGTGCCAGGATCTCCTTATTATAGTGAGCCTGGCATAGGCACTTCCATGTTACTTAAACCCAGAGTGAGCATGTTGGAGAATTTCCCTGAGGCCCAAATTATTATTTTTATCAGTCTGTGGAAGCTCAGAAAATAAACACTATTTAAAATTTTCCTGAATGTACTGGAAGGCATGAAATTTTATGTTGGGATAGAAAAACCTCTTGTATACTAAGAAAAGCCTTTGTTACTGAAATAGGTCCCCCTGTGGAAAATTATAGTTTCTAGAGGAACTATCGCTACTAATCAGAGTCAGTGTTGGTTTGGACATTGCAAAATTGTATTATTTGCCCTCAACACAGAAATTACTGAATGAGAGAAGCAAAATCCTAAAGGCAAGACAGTAATGGTATTTTCTACTGAGTCACTTGCAGAATAGAACTAGAAAATTACTTGGATATTCTGCTAGACTTACATGCGTGATTAGGAGGACATCAACAAAACCAAGGAAATTTGTTGTGTTTGGATATCATTCTTACACTCAGACTTGGGGTTTTCCTCATATGTGTACTTGGTTCATTGTGTTTTTTGCTGCTCTGGTTGTTGTGTACGTTTGTGTGGGGGTAGGAGCTCTTATTTTATTCTTACTCTGTGGCACAGCATGTGGAACATGGGATTTCACCCAATTTATCTTGAAGGGAGATATTTCATAGCATCTACTTTTGCCCCCATTTATAAAAGTAACTCGTTTATTAGAAAAATATATATAAAGAATAATAGAAATAAAGAGAAAAAAATCAAATTTACTCATACTCTTACCATCCAGTAATAATTGGTATGACTAATTACTGGTAATAATTGGTAATATTGGTGTGACTCCAATTATCTAATTTGTATATGCATACATTCACACATAAATACATCTACAAACACATAAATGATGCATATGCCCATAGATATCTACTAAACACTTTTATCAAACCAAATATTTAATTATGCATTCTTTTTCACTTTAACTTTAATGTTAGAAAATATACCATCTATTGGAAAATTATTTATAGAGTACACAATGCCTATTTCATGAAAATGTCTAAGACCATCCCACAATATATAGGTCAGTCTCCACAACAAAGACTTCCCTAACCTCTCATCTAAACATACACATCCTCCTGATTCATTTCTTTATCTTTTGTTTCACCTTCATCCATATTGCTGCTATGGCTGTTTCCTTAAACACAGATACAACCAAGCTCATGTTCTGTGTAGCTCTGCAGTTCCTAAGAGCTGGGCAGGTCCAAATCCTGATGTCCACAGTTCTAGACTATTTAACTTGTGACAGATGATTCCTCTTTAACCTCAGCTTTATTACCTGTAAAATAAAAGAATAATCAAAGCACCTTCCTCAATAAGGATCATGAGGATTTAACATTTCATGGTCAGCACAAGTTATGTCTTCAGTAAATGTTATCCATCATGGGAAATTTTGGAAGGTATTCTACTGCCTATAGAGGAAAGCCCAAATGTATTAGCTTGACTTCCCAGACTCTTCAGCGTGCCCTCCCACTCTGGCTCAACTCCAGCTGCTGCCCTGGATACCCTGTGCCCAGGCCTGCAGTACTCCTAGCTATCCACAAGATCATGAAGATTTGATGTGCTGTATCTTTGTTCATCTCCTCTGCCACCTGGGAAGTCCAACTCCAACTTCATTTAGACATGTCTGCTACTTTTTACATTTAGTTAATTGTCAACTTTTCTCTTTAGCCCTATCTAATAGCTAGTCAGATTTATTATTTTCCCTACAATGTCACAGCATTTTGGTTATGCCGTCTCTGCACATCCATCCTCTCTCCTCTCCCATTTCCTCCCTCCCTCTCTCTTATCTATCCTTCCTTCCTTCCTCCCTTTCTTCCTTCTATTGGCTGAATGACATAGGAATTAAGAGCTCAATATCTGGAACAGATTTTCTTAGTTCAAAGTCAGATTTTCATAGTTAAAATTCAGGCTCTCAAATTAAATTTATGTAATCTGAGCAAGTTACTTGGCATTGTGAGGCCTTAATTTCCCTCCAAAATAAGGAGAACAATATTATAGAATAAATAAAGTGACTGTGAGGTTTGAATGCATATAAAGTATTTACCACATTGCCTGCTATGTATAAGCTCTAAATAAATGTTACCTCTCACCCAACCTTTATTTGTCGAGTACTTACTCTGTGACTGGCCTTTTTTACATTACACCTGGCATTATAATAGGCTTTTCATGGAGCTAATGCTCTTATTTGAAGACAAGCTTGTTGAGGAAAGAAACTTTTAAAAAGTCTTTTCACATTAGTGTTTGAAATAAAATGAAAT
Organism: Erethizon dorsatum; assembly: GCA_028451465.1. Taxonomy (NCBI): domain Eukaryota; kingdom Metazoa; phylum Chordata; class Mammalia; order Rodentia; family Erethizontidae; genus Erethizon; species Erethizon dorsatum. The sequence continues at coordinate 46,399,079 of CM051825.1, forward strand.
ATAGGTGACAAAAATATTTTTGACAACATCTGGCTTGCATCTCATATAGTCTCTGCCGGCCAGTATTTCTCTCCTAAGATGCAGTGCATCTGCTGGTGTGAGAGGTATGGCCAATGACAAAGATCTGCCTTTCTCCTGCTGGCAGCAGCTTCCTCCATTTCCAGCTTATCTTTTACACTGCCTCCCTGGGCATCACACAATCAAAAGAAATCTCTTCACAATTATAATTATGGCCTTTAGCTTTCTCTATTACCCTGAAGCTGAATAGTTGATGTCAATGACATATTCCTGTAGGAAGATCTGAGTGACTGCTTAATTTTCCATGTGGAGTTTGTGAATGCATTGTATTTTGTTAAAATCCAGATTGCATTCTTTTCACTAAGCAAGTGGTCCAATCTGATTAATACAATACATTCTTCTCTGTTGCCAAACATTGCCAAAGGCAAGGCATTATTTAGGGAACCACCCCTTCCCCCAAAATATGCACACACAAATGAAAAATAAATAGATCTGTACAATCATTATGGAGCTAAAATAGCACTTAGAAATGTATTTTTATTGTGAAAAATGGCCAAATAAGAGTTGCTGACTGTTTGTAGCTCTGTAATGTAAGTCAGATAAATTGGTGCCCAGAAGTCTGACATTTCAAAAGCTGGAGAATATGTTGCATTTTTTTTCTGATATGCCATTTTTATAATTCTCCCAGCTATTTTCTTTCAGTAAGAAGCAATTCTTCTGTGCCCAGGCAGTTCAATTAGAGCATTGTAAATGTTGTCAGAATGACTTCAGCATAAGTGCCCCTGAGCAAGAGGTGTAATTTTGGAAGGGAATAAATTCTGTGTTTACCACCTTTGCATGGACAGTGATGTTAACTAACTTTTTGGAATAAGAATGTACCACGTGTACCTTCTTGACTCAGTTACCCTGTTGAGAGAATTAAAAACATGACATCTCACCTCTGAAAAGCTCCTCTGTTTGGTTCTGCTAAGCACGCTTGTGGCTCTTCTTGTCCTTCCAGTGCAGCATGTCAAGTGTCTCCATCTCTGCACTGATTGGAACGTACTCACCAATTATTCTCCCCTGGGGTGCAACTGACCTTAATGACTTCTAATGAACACATTGCAGCAGAAATGACACTGCATAACATTGCAAACTAGGTTAGAGGTCAGCAAAACTTTTTTTCTGGAGGAGTCCACATAGTGAAATATTTTCAACTTTGCAGGCCTTACCCATATAATCTCTGTTGTAACTCTGCAGCTGTGCTATTGCAGGATGAAACAGGCAAATATAACACACAAACTGGCTTGGTTGTCTTCCAGTTAAATGCTACTTGTAAAATTAAGTGTGAGATCAAGTTTGATCCACAAGCCATGGTTTGCTAACCCATGGGCTAGGCCCTAATACATGACATGTCTTCTGCTTGGCTCCTGCTCTCTCTTGGGTGCTCCTTATCCAGGTAACCTGAGATCAGCATGATAGCCATGAGGTAAGAATATATAGAGTTAGAAGGCAATGCTTGAGGAGCCCCAGCTATCCAAGCCTTCCCTGACAGGTATGTGAGGGACATGCCTTCAAGTTGAGCACAGTTTAGCCACTCTGAATACAACTGTGTCATGAGACTGTCAGTGAGAACAGCTTAGCTGACTGCAGTAACCCTCCAGGACTGAGACTGAGGATGATGATGACAATTATGATAATACAATGGCTCTTGGTGGGTCATATGACCTGGACTTGTGTGTCTGCCAGTATGTCTCAACTTCCTGCCAATAAAACTTTGAACATGGTTGGACATATGCCTTGGTTTAATTAAAGAAGATTTAACTCCTTGTTCTTAATAATAAGAAACAGTGGAGGAGCTCTTTTTTTTTTTTTTGCACATGGCAAATAAGCCAAGAGCTATTGGTGGACATTTTGACACCAAATGCCAAAAGCCTATGTAAGACAATAATCATGAGAAGAAAAGCAGGGCTGATAAGCTGACAGCATTATTTAGATACTGGTATGGAGCTTCTCCTAAGGACTAAGCATGTATATTTAAGTAATGAGAGCCAATTATTTAAACATATATATGAGACACATATCATATCTATATATCTGCATATCTTAGGATATATCCATCAGGTTGATAGCTTTTAACAAAGTGAACACAGCATGTAGCCCGTACTCAGCTCAAGAAAACAAAGTTACAGCTATTTTAACCCCTCCTGCTTTCAGCTATTCTCCAAAAGTAAATGCTACCTTGAATTTTGACAACATTGGTGTAGCGTGGATCTTGAACATTTCTAAAGGCCTATGAGTTGAAGGCCTGGTCCCCAGACCATGGTGCTACAGGGAGGTAGTGAAAAGATTTAGGATGTGGGGTCCATTAGAAGGAAGTTAGGTCACTGGGGTCATGCCTTTGATGGGAATAATGGTACCTTATTCTCTTCTCTCTTTTTCTGTATCTCAGCAACCATGCAGTGAACAGCCTTCCTCCACCATGTGCTCCCACTGTGATGTACTGTGCTGCTACAAGCCCAAAGCAATACGGCCAACCAACCATGGATGGAAACCTTTAAGATCATGAGACAAAATAAACCTTTCTTCCTCTTATATTGATTATCTCAGATGTTTTGTCATAGTGATGCAAAGCTAACACAAGCATATATTAGTTTTTGCTCTTTTTGGCACATTATGCCAAGTACAACATGTATTCTTTCACATCTTTTTCACCAATCATTCTGCTTGTGAGATTTCTTCACATCATTGCACATAGATCTAGAGTCTTTATTATTTCTGGTGTATAATTTCCAATTGTATGACTACTAACACAACTTATAAGCCAATTCAGCATTGCTAGACATTTCTAGTTTTTCTTCTGTCTGTCAGGATTAGTGATGTCATGTATATTTTGAAGCATGTCTTTTGATTAATGTATGTATGCATTTCTATATACATGAGAGTATACATATGAGACTGAAATGAGTCTATACATAAAATGAATATATACTTGAATGTGAAATTCTTGAAATACCTATGTTAGGTTATTAGATATTGCCAAATAGTTTCCATAAGTGAATGTTCTACCAACAATGTTTAAGACTTCCAATTACTTTGCTTTTTTTATCAACAGCAAATATTTTTCACTTTTATCATATTAAGTATTCTGGTAGAGCTGGTATAATATTGCATTGTGATTTTAATTTGCATTTCTCAAATGATTTATGAAATTGAGCACCTTTTATTTATGTTTATTGCCTATTTCAATAGTATACTCTTTAGTGAAGTGTCCAAGTCATTTGCCGATTGGGTTGTCTTTCTTTTTCCTATTGATTTTAAAGATTTCTTTGCATATTACAAATATGTGTCATTTTGGAGTGAAATGTAGGCATGCATTATAATGTGAGCTTGACTTTAGGATTCTTTTACTTAAAACTGTGGGTTTTAACAGAATGTAGCTTGACTGAAACACTGTTTGGACACCAGGGTAGTTGTTCATTTGCTGTCCCACCAAGGGGAAAGGCAGGACAGTCTCACTTGATGGAATGACAGTTAAGAATTTGCCTAACTGTCCAAAGTAGACCGTTGTTATTAACCTCACTTTTGTCAGGCATGGAGTGCAGCTCATTTCCTTTTCTCTGCTGAAATGTGAGAGTTAGAGGAAGGAATATTTAATTTGAAATGTTCTCTGAATTTTCTATTTTCCCTGTTTGCTTTTTAAAGCAGGTTACACTAGAATGCACTACATTCCTGCCTTCCTCCTGTGTCTACCAGCATATCTGAGATCCGCAGGTGGATTTTCAGTGATCTTTCAGAAGTTGGCACGAAGGAAGCAGTGCACCGCCAAGTCCAGTGTGGGAAAGCAGGCAGTGGGACTGAGACTCGGATTCTTCAAGAATTGCTTAATCTTTGCAGGAACTTACACATTCTTCATTTTTTCATGCTGTTATCAGCAAGCTATAAATCAAATGTAATACTTATAGTCAGTGAAGAAAAAAATCTTTTTCACTCTCTTCTGAAATCTACTCCCTCTTCTAGCTAAAGCATGTGGATGTGGATTTTGAGTCAACCTATCTCTACACAGCCTTGAAATTTATTTACCCTTCAAGTTCACACTGGTAGGAGAGCCCATTGTCAATTTTAAAAAGTGAGTAGTTAAGATATTGAGAAGAAATAGATATTGACAAATCAGTAGAAATGAGAGTTTGAAAATAAATACACATCAATATATAGACAATATCTACCTCAGGATTATTAATATATTTAACTTTTTATATGTAATATTGTTGCAGGGACACCCAGGAAAACACTACGCACCAAGGAATTTGGAAGGCAACTTGTTTATTAACGCTGGTGGGCTGGGGGACAGAGTCTGAGTCCCAATCACCAGCCCAGAGTCAGCTTAGAGTTCAGTTTAAATACAGTTTGTGAGCAGGAAGTACAAAGCTGAGAGCAGGTTAGTACACGATTGGTTACATGAATTAAATCATATGTTGTCAGGCAGACTTGTTTTAAGCAGGTTTACTTAAAAAGGAATTGTTTATCATAAGGCAGGAACATTCTGGGAGGGAGGGCTTTTGAGCAGTGCAGGTTGAGATAAATGTGTCCTTGACTGGGCCAGTCTGTCCCAGACATGAAGTCCTTGAAGCATGTTGGAAAAACTAGGTATATATTTTTAGGTAGAAAAACACAGACATTACAGCTAGATGTGGTCTTGTTGTCGTAGCCGGTTATCTGGAAGAAGCAGCTGGACGCAGACAGTCAAGGCTAACTGAGCTTAGCAAGCAGCACGAGCATATCCTGTTTCAATATAGTCACAGGCTACTAATTGATTTCTAATTTCTAATATAAAATTTCTACAAATTTGCCATAACAACATACTATGAAAGTATAACAGACTAGATAATGCACAGAAAGTATTTTTTCTACTTGCCTGATTTGTAAAAAGATCTTATACCAATAAAGAAAACATCAGTTGAGTTTGAGTTTGTTCCCCATAAAAGTATAATGGTGAGAAAGCAACGACTTTTAACTCATCCAGCATAACAACCTAGTTCAGTTCTCCACACGTGGCCACTAAGTCTTAAAATCAACTAGAAGTTATCACAAGGCTCATGACTGCTAACCTGGAGGAAGGGAGGCTCCAATGATTTAGTAAGAGCGATTCATTCTTCTCTAACCAGACTCCGGAAAACAAAAACAGACTAGTACACAATTGAATCAGTCTCTTAAAATGTCTTTGAAGGTTGACACATCCTGTGGAGATCAGCATTACTCATGAGGCTGTCAGTTATGGCAAAGCAGCCTGACTATACCATTGAATAAGGGGAACAATATGATCAGATTGCAAAAACCTGTCGACTTTGATATCTGATCATGTCTGAACAGCCGAGGACCTTTCCTCTTAGGACAGTAGCTGACTGCTTTGCATCAATAATTTGATAGGAGAGTTTTCAAGATGCACACTTGCTTGCCATCCTTCCCTATACCAGCTTCTGTCTTTCCACTGCCATTATGACTAGGTAACTCAGTTATGCTTGATTTCGTTAAGGTTTCTCAAGAGTAAGAAACAGAAGTACTCACAAGCTTAAAATACTATAGGGGAGCAAAATCAGAAAAATGTTAAATAAATTTTAAGCATCTAAAATAGTTCTCCAATGTGGATGCATTGTAATAGAGTTTGGAAGCAATTGTCACATCTAAATTTGGATAAAATTTTAAAAAAATTGGTATCATTCAAGTTTATATTTAAGGGATGGGTTCAAGGTCATATGATAAAAAGTATGATCAAAGATTTTATTTTGGCAAGGGGGACAGGGTCTTGCTATGTAGCCCAGGCTGGCCTTGAACTCACAGTGATCCTCCTGCCTCAGCCTCCCAAGTGCTGGGATTACAGGCATGCACCACCATACTCGCCATGATCAATGGTTTTTGTGGCAATAAAGAAAAAGTAAAGCTGCAAAATAGCAATGGAAGTATTGGAGATTAGTGATACTGACAAAAATAACAGTAAATCACCATTTACACTTTTGTATAAACTCCAATTTACATCAATTATACCTACTAACACTTTGGGATTAGATTAGCCAAATAGTATTATTGTATTTCCATTCCAGAAAAGATTGCTGTAGTGGATTAACTAATGATCAATTTGGAACAGACAGATGAACAGAGTCAGTGTGATTTTGGGTGTGGAAGGCCCACCTGAGGATTGTTACCAACAGCATAAAAAGAGAACTGGAGGGGAAGATGGTGTGCTGTTGATTCTCTGGGAGAAGCTTGTCATGCTGACTTTCCTAATATGAACTTGGCTGTTCTCATTGTCAGAGGAGCTTGAGTCCTCGCTGTCACTATTGATGGCTGCAGTTCTCTTTGGGGGAGCTCAGGTCCTAACCTTGAGCATTGCTTCCTGCCTTCAATGCAGATCCTTCAGTCTGCTGTCACGGATCCTTCATACCCCTGTCAGACTTTCCAGCTTCCACCACTGACCTCTGGGCCTTCCCAGTGCAGATGCTTGATACAGACTTTCATGAGACATTGTCGTGGGCTCTGGGCCTCCAGCTGGACTCATGGAGGACATTGCCATGGGCTCAGGTCTTCAGCTGGACTCATGCAAAATACTGCTGTGGGACCCAAGCCCTCAGCTGGATTTTTGGGGGTCTCTAGCATGTGGACAGATCTCTTGCACTCCTCTGCATTTGACATTTTGGTTGAATATTATAATCTTATAAATTATGTGTCCTGTACTAAATCGATTGCCTTGCAAACCCTGACTACAACAAATGCCTAAGGAGATTTGACTGAAGTATTTTTAACAGCAGAGCTAGTTCTGGTACCAGGGTCTTTAACTTCTTTGTCTATACAGCAATGAAAACATGTCAAAACAAAAACAAAACCACTAGGGCTAGGGATATAGCTCAGTGGTACAGCACTTGCCAGGCAAGTGCGAGGTCCTGAGTTTGACTCCTGGGATCAAAAAAGAAAAACAAACATACAAACAAACAAACAAAAAACGTTAGAGAACTGAGATAGACTTTGGAAAACAAAGTTATTATTTGCTTTATTTTCAGTGAATTTTCAATAATACCATCTAAAGCTAATATTTGATTTGCTTTTAGTCTATGTGCTGTGCTGGGACTCCAAATTTTACAACAGTGGTACAAGATAGGAATTATTATTCTCAGGTAATTCACCTAAGCAGTTACATATCGTCATCACTTCAGGAAACACCAATAGCTATGAACAAACGTGTACACTAAAAAAAATATTCCAAAAGAATTTAGTTTCAAGAACTTAGTTTCTAATACCATTCTCCAATAAAATGAACAAGGCTTCTTGAGAAAATGGCAATTGTAGGACTAGGGCAGGAGATAGGATGAGCCAGAGCATCTATTTTGTAATGCCAGGAAGTAAAGTACTACCCACCCATAAAAAGAAAAAATATCCCACAATGATAGGTGTATATCAAAAGAACAAATGAAAGTGCTCACAATGGCCCAAATTAGGATGTAGTATTGGACAATCCAAAATAGAAAATAAGTATCTGTGAATCCATACTAGTTTTAATAATTGAATAAATAAATGAATTGGAAAGAATAAACAAATCTCCTAGGTAGACAAAAATTCCAAATAATTTACTTGGATACTCTCATTAAGAAGACAGAGCTCAAATCTCTGCTTCGTAAGTCTGGGCTGTGCATAGCAACTTCTTTCCACAGACATGGCAAATGGGGAAAAGTAATTTTATAGCGGAGAAAACTGACAAACCTACTTCTGCCAATTGATCACAGTTCATGTCCTCAGTGATAAGTCATGCTGATGGCAGGTGTCCTTGATGTGATATAATGAGAATGGCTCTTTACATCCATGATCTTTCTTCCAAAAGCCCATAGTCCCAGTCTAATCACACAAAATATATCAGACAAAGCTCAGTAAAGGGACACCCAATAAGCACCTGGCCAGTACTTTTCATAACACTCAAAGTCATTCAAATCTCGGCTGAGAAACTGTCTCAGATAAGAGGAGCTTTAGGAGATATGGCAACCATATGAAATGTAGCATCTGTCTGGGGTGGGATTTCTGATCAAAAGATGGACAGTAGTGCTGTGAGTGGACACAAAGGCCACTCTCGAGGCCAAAAGACCCTCTGAGTTAGACCACCCTGGGGCTCAGAGGAGCCAAAGGGAGTCGGTGCATCTGCCAAAGATCCCAAGAGAGTCGAGCAGTCTCTGGAATGCAACAGTTTATTGAGCATTTATCACATTTACAGCAAGCTAGAGGGGATCTCTACCACAGCATAAACCGGAAGCTGGAGGCAGAGCCAATAGTGCAGGATCTTTCACTCGCCAACGCGCCCCGAGAACACGGGGGTGGAGGCGGGGGTGGGGGTGAGATGTAGGGCGTGGGGTGGGAGTGAGGGTGGGGATGTCGGGGGTGGGCAATGGTCAGCACCGGAACTCACAGTGATCTGGATCAGGAGTGAGCACGGAACTCACGAAGATCCGGTGCCACTGGGGAGCCAGCCGGGGTGTTCCGGGCAGGCAGAGTGATGGTCACAGACCAGCGCTTGAGCGGCAGCCCTCTGAAGAGCAGTATGGGGCCGAGTACACGAGCGTGCAGCCAGAAGACAGCCGAAGAGCAGCCAGACGCTGCCTCTTTTATGCCATGGGGAGTTGGATACAAACAACATGCGCTGATCTTATAATGGTGTACAAATAGCATATGCTAATCCTATGGTGGTAAAAATATATTTTTCTTTATGGAAAAAGTATATTTTTTAGAAACAAATTTTTATAAGTTTCTTGAAAGGGTTCACAAGATAAGTTTTTTGGCACACGGGCGGTATGGTTATGACACTATGTGTTACCACACAGAGTTATCACACAGGCACGCTGGTGGCATGGTTATCACAAGCTAGTTTAGACTCAGAAAGCAAGTTTAGAACCAGACAGAGGCCTAAGATGGCTTCTGTCCTACTCACATCAAGTAGGTAAAAAGTAACAAAATCTGAATAGAGTATGGGATTGAGCTAATAATAACATATCGTTACTCATTCATTAGTTGTGAGGAATATATTAATGCAAGATATTAACATAAGAGAAGGGTAGAAGATAAATGGGAACAGTGACTTTTTTTTTCTTTCTTTTTTTTTTTTTTTGTGGGTACCGGGAGTCGACCCCAGGACCTTGTGCGCCAGCAGGCGCCCGTGCGGCTGAGTTATATCACCGGCCCTTTTTTCGTATGTGGGTTCCGGGAGTTGAACTCGGGCCCTCGCGCTTGCCAGGCAGGCGCTTTTGCCGCTGAGCCATCTCACCGGCCCTGGGAACACTAATATTACCTGCAGCTTTTCTGGAAATCTTAATCTATTTCAAAATAAAATGTTTATTTAAAAAAAAAACTTTATAGCTTTGAAGTAAAAAGTTCCAAACATTCATTGTTTTTATTTTGTTTTGTTTTTTGTTTTTTTAGTTTGGAAAAGTAAATTGACCAGAGGTAAATTCATTTATTAATTAATTAATAAGCCAGTCATCTGTTCATCATTTTATTTGTTCATTAATTAATACCCTTAGTTATTTAACAACTGTTCTTGTGTGTCTACTTTGTGGTAGGATGGCACCACATCATAAGGATTCTACAGCTCTGATATGGACATCTGCTTTATTCAGGGGCTGGCATACTCCTAAGAAGTTGTTATATCACATGTGGTAGTTAAAAATTACGGCAGTGCAGTAGACTAGTATCATTCATTGGAATTTAGGAAAGAAATATTGAATAGGTAGTAGCTATTCGAAGATTATTGTGGATGGAGAATTTCTCATAATTGGATTCTGATTATGCATTATATTATGTAGAATGGTATATGGAAAATGGCTTTGATACCTTTATGTTTTTAGACCATGTGGTCTCCCAATGCATTGCGATGTTACCCATCTTTTAAAGAAAACTGTTATTGGCTGGGTGTGACATTTCCTGTTTTATGATAGTGACAAGTAACTGGGCCATTTTCAGAAGCTCACTTTTGGCCTGCATCATAATTCAGCAGTAGTTGATTTCATTTCCTAAGTCCTGTACGTCAGAAGAAATGATTTGGTTACTTTGCCTCTTGTACAATCTGATCATCAAAATTATTTTCTACTATAAGATATTCAATGCAAAAATCAAAGTTCTGGATGTGTGTGGACATCCATTCCTTTGTAATGACCAGTGTTGATGAAGGCTGACTAGAAATATTCCCTTTGTTTGATGATCTAATGCCCATCCCCCAAGTCTGCAGAAATAATACATAGCATAAATCTGTGTTTTCTGAAAATATCACATTATATTCTTGAAGACATCAGCATGGAAATAATCTCTAGTGTAAAATCTATATGAGATATATGGCACTCTCTACAAGGAATATTGGATTATTATACTCTGCAGCTTTGAAAACTATCTTTCTTGGATAGCAGCAGAAAGCTTCAATATACTTGCATGAATTATAAATGACACCCAGTACTCTTGTTAAAGTAGCTACAGGATGCTTTTTTAAGAAAGACCCTTCAGCCTGAGAATGTTATTATGCATCTGTCATGCCACAGATTTGCCTTTGGAAATACTTTTGTATTCTAGACATTTTTTAGTATATTGAACATAGTACTGAAAGACTCATTTTATTTCTTAGTGTTTTTTTTCCTTTTAATTCTCAGAGTAATTCAAACATGAATTTAACCTGAAAATGAAGTCATAGCTTTTAAACAATTATCCCAAAGAGGAATTGATTACAAAGAAAGACTGTCTGTGAAGGGGTGGGAGACAAAACCCACATTGATTTTGAAGTATAGCATCTTCGTAGTTCAGACTTATAGGTGCCTTAAAATGAGCATCTTTTCTGTCGGTAGATAAACAGGGTAAAATATAAAGCAGGGGTTCCAAAGACAAACTTCTAGTTTAATTCACAGTTTTTGCATACTATTTAAAAAATGTTCTCAACACTGCACACATTCCCAGGCTCTTACAATTTCAGCAATTTCCTTTAGTGACAGACTAAATAAAAAATAATGTCTCACTTTGGTTGGATTCTAGGAACTTACATGTCATTTAAAAGCCAATGGAGTGATATCTGACTCCTTAAGGACCCAGTGAATGAAATCCTTTCAACAGAAAAAAAAAAAAATGGAAATTTATATTGTTAGTTCATACTCATTTTACTCTATCAAAATTCCTTTTTAGTACTGTCAAATGATTGTTTTTCAGGAATTATATTAGATTGATAGCATCTAGAGTCTATAAGGAAGGGGACAAAATAAATATGTGTGATACCGGATTATGTAGATATAAGATATATAATGATTTTGTTTTTCTCAAGAAGATAAAGTATTAAGAAAAAGTGCACTGGGCTTATAGTCTCACCATCTAATATGGTTAGAAATGAAATTACAGTGTGATATTAGAGCTTTGAAGTAAATAGAGGCAAGACCACTGGAGAGTAAGTCCAAAGAACCAGAGAAGTTTTAGTTTATTCTCTAGGTTTAGCTATTTGTGTAAGTTATTCAGCTTCCTGTTTCACAGAATTCTCACTTGTTACGTTTCTTTATAGACTTGCTGTGAATGGTTGCGTTTTAGAATGATAAAGTTAAAAGGGACCTGGCTATCATTGTAGAGTCCTAAGCCTTACTAAAAATTCAGAACTTTGTGAATTGGTGTCAGAAATGCACAAAAACGATCCAAAGAAGAATAAAAAGTTAGTACTCTAGAGATATATTGTGGGAACTTGTATTTTCTGCTCTAACATGTGGCATGCTTGGTAGTCACTTTCCAATCACTCTCATCTTTATGACAATTAAAGACTGAACAAAGTACTAATTAGTGACATTCCTTGGGCCCATCAGAGATTTGAAGTCCCAAATCTTAGGACAAAGCTTGGGAGGCTTGTGATTTTCCTAGGCAGACAAACATCCTGAAATCTGGAGATATAAAGGAACACAGAGAATCATAGCCTAGGTCAATGTACCCAGAAGTCAGTCTAGCTGTAAACTGACAGGATGAATTGCTGGAGGCTGAATGTGTAAGCTTGAGAGTGAGAAGTTGTCTTAGGGGGCCTCACACTTTTATGGGTTTTATCTTCAGGAAGCTCCCCGAAGTTTCACTGTGATGGTCTTAGAAAAGCTCTTTATATTTTAGTCAGATGAAGAGGTAATGTACCATTCTGAAATATTCCCAGAGTATTCTCTATAACAAGGGCTTACCCTTTAAAGGAAACAACTTTACCAGAGCATTACTGATCAGGAAGAAGCAGACTTTGTCGCAGACAGCTCCCTATATCACCAAAGGAAAGATGAAGAACGAAAGGCTAAGAAACACGTCTAAAGGTCACACACCTCACTAAAAGCCTGAGATTTAATCATAAGATTACAGAACACTTCCCTTCTCCCATACCTTACTACCACAACAATAGGACACAAAAAATAACAATTGATTACAATAGAAAGAGGTGGAAACACAGGATCTATTTAAGAAGGAGTTCTTAGGAGAACACAACAGTGAAGGAAACAAACAACGGTCCCAGAATGGAAAATCTCACATCTGTGACTATATGAAGCACAACATAGCAGAACAGAGATTGACATGAAATGTCATACAAAGGCCTGTTTTCCTCAGTTCCCACATCCTGACACATCATGTTTGACTTTAAACAACAACAAAGAGTCAGAGAGGTCATTAAAAGAAAGGGAAAAATACAGTCTGAAGAGATAAAGTAAGCAACTGGACTAGGCTGAGACATGACACAAAATTTGGAATAAAATAGGGAATTTAACTATGACTAGTGATGTTGCGAGCTGCAATTGAAAAAGAAGATGGTTTGCAAGAAGGAATGAGTAATATAAGCAGGAAAATGAACACTCCATGAAAGAATCAGAAGCAAATGATAGACATCAAAAATGCTCTAACAGAAATGAAAAATACCTTTCAGGAAATCATCAGGCTGGGTATGGACAAAGGAAGAACCAGTGAACTTCAAGATATGTCAGTAGAAACTTCACAAATCAAAATACAATCATGCACAAGATAATGATGTTTTGGTCAAAAATATATAACTTATATGGCAGTAGTTCCACAAGATTATATATCTTAGTGACATCACAGCCATCTTAGTTTGTGTCAGTACACTGTGATGTTTGTACCATGATAAAATCATCTAATGATACATTTCTTAGGATGTTTCCCCAGAGAGTTCATTTCTTAGTTAAGCATTGCATAACTGTACAAATTGTACCAAGACAAAAAGAAATTAAAACCCAAAAGATCTTAGAATAGTGGTAGAGCAATTTAGGAAGGTAAAAACATACGCACAATTGAAATACTAAAAGGGGAAGGAGGAGAGAGAGTAGCAGAAAAAATATTTGTCCCTTGGTATGTCTGGGTCCAGGAGCTTTGTGAGTATCAAAATCTGTTGATACACAAATTCCTTATATAAATGGCTTAGCAACTGCATATAATCTATACATATCCTCCTCTACATTTTAAATCTCTTCTAGATGATTAGAATACCTAAACAATGCAAATATTATATAAATAGCTGTTACCCTGGATGTTTTTTGCCTTTTTAATTAAGTTTATTGGTACAATTTAGATATACATACTGATCATATTCATCATAGGGAATTTGTACCTGTACATGATATATTTTAGTTCTCTTTTTCCATTCCCCTCTTCTCTCTTAAACTCTTTTTTTTTTTTTTTTTTTTTTTTTGGTGGGTACCGGGGGAACGACCTCAGGACCTCGCGCGCCAGCAGGCGCCCGTGCCGATGAGAGATATCACCGGCCCCTTTTTCGTATGTGGGATCCGGGAGTCGAACTCGGGCCCTCGCGCTTGCCGGGCAGGCGCTTAAGCCGCTGAGCCATCTCACCGGCCCTCTTAAACTCTTCTTCCCCTCTTTATTTATAAAATTGGCTTCCATTTTATTCTTTTTTCTCATTTTTTTTTTCTTTTCCCTTGCATTCCCCACCCCACCCAGTTCCCTTTTCCTGTTGAACAATTCCTTCCTATTTCACAATATCTATTATACATTTTGGCTCTTATTTACACTTACAATTTCTCACAGCAGAGAGACAATGTGATATTTACACATATGTGTCTGATTTATTTCGCTTAAGAGTATGGTTTTAAGGTCCATCCATTTAGCTATTCATATTTATCCTTCTTTATGGCTGAGTAGTAGTCCATATCTTTTTTTTAACTATTCATCAGTTTATAGGCATTTGGGTTGCTTCCAAGATTTAGCTATTATAAACTGTGCTGCTATAAACATAGGTGCACATATATCACTGTTGTAGGATGCTTTTAATTCTTTTGGGAAGATACCAAGAAGGGGAATAGCTGGGTCAAATGGAACCTCTAGTCCTAGAGGAATAGATTTTTGAGGAATCTCTATCCTGTTTTCCACAGCAGTTGCATCAGTCTGCACTCCTGCCAACAGTGGAGAAGGGTTCCTTTTTCCCCATAACCCCACCAGCATTTGTTATTGGTTGATTTGTTCATAATAGCCATTCTTTCTGGAGTGAGATGGAATCTCAGCATTGTTTTAATTTGCATCTCTCAAATGATCAGTGATGTTGAACATTGTTTCATATATTTATTTGCCATTCATACTTCTTCTTCTGAGAAGTGTCTAATCATTTCAGATACCCGTTTTTGGACTAGGTCTTTAAATTTGGGGAGGTCTGATTTTTTTCAGTTCTTTATATGTTTTAAATATACTCCTTAGTCTGAAGAACATCTGGCTAAGATTTTTTCCCACTCTGTGGGTTTGTTTTCACTCTGTTGGGGATTTCTTTTGCTGTGCAAAAGCTCTTTAAGAAAATGAGATTCCAGTTGTTGATTCTTTGTAGTATTTCCCATGCAGCTGGAGTTTTATTCATGAAGTCTTTGCATACACCTATGTCCTCAAGATTTCTACCTACTTTCTCTTCCAGCAGATTTAGTGTTTCTGTTTTAAGATTTAGATCTTTGATCCATTTGGATTTTAGTTTCCTGCATGGTGATATACATGGGTCTAGTTTTAGGTTTTGGCATGTGGAAAGACACTTTCTCCAGCACCATTTATTAAAGGAGCTGTCTTTCTTTGAGAATGAGTTTGGCCCCTTTGACAAAGATAGGGCAGCTGAGTGTGTCTGAAGTTGTTTCTTCATCTTCTAATCTGTTCCATTAATACTCAGGTCTTTTTTTTTTTTTTTGCCAGTAACATGCTGTTTTTATCACAATAGCTCTGTAATATAATTTCAAGTCAGGGATTGTGATGCCCCTGCTTTGCCTCTGTTGCCCAGAACTGTCTTTGCTAGTCTAGGTCTCTTCTGTTTCCAGATGAATTTTAGGAATGTTTTCTCTAGTTCTGTGAGGTATGCTAATGACACTTTGATTGGGACTGCATTAAATCTGTATAACAATTTTGGGAATATGGCCATTTTTACTATTTGGTTCTTCCTGCCCAAGAGCAATGGATATCTTTCCATTTTCTGATATCCTCTTCAATCTCCTTTTTCAAAGTACTGTAGTTTTCAATGTAGAGATCTTTTACTTCCTTTGTTAGATTGATTCCTAAGTGTTTCATTTTTTGGATGCTATTATGAAGGGTGTGATTTCCCTAATTTCTCTCTCAGTGAGTTTGTTATTTGTGTAAAGGAATGCTATTGATTTTTGGGTGTTGACTTTGTATCTAGCTACTCTACTGAATCTGGATATTAAATCTTGAAGTCTTTTGGTGGAGTTTTGGGGGTCTTCTATTATAGAAAGCCCTTCTCAGACCTTGATGTGGTCTGGTGGAGTTTATATTTGTAATCCCAGGGGAAAGTTATTGAAATTCTAATTATTAATTCCAATCTACCACTTTCAGTGCAACCTATAGTGAGAATGAAGGCATTAAGGTATATTTGTAGTTGTGGAGAGCATGAGGGTCCTAAGTCCAGTCAGAACAATGGCTAACTGGAACAAAGGCCTCGACCCAAGGCTGAATCCGGGTTTTATTAATTCGTGAAGAAGGGAGTGGCTCAGGAATGAGTGACTGAGAGAAAGCTGGGAAGTATGTAAGTGTTGTGAGCTGGGCTAGGTAGAAGGCCTGAAAGCATCTCTGCAATATGCACAGAGAAAGAGATATGCAGAAAGAGTAATCTGCAGATCATAGATTGAGTAAGTATCTCCTGTTTAGGGGTTGGGGTGCTTTGGCTCTGTGTAATCTTCATGCCCTGAGATGTCATGGCCTCTTTCTCAAGGATCAATCACAGCTGACAGCATGGAGTCACTCTGCCTAGCTCATGCATACTAATTGGGAACTACAGGCGGGGCATCACTGACCTGTTGCACTGCTTTGAAGACTACATATCAGCACCTCCTTGACTAGACCTATTTGCATTGCTTGAAGCCAATTGAGGGAATAAAGAAATATCTTAGCAAGCTCTGTACATATCAATACACAGAAATAGGTCAAGGTTTAACCAAAATGGAGACATATGCTCTTTCAAGGTGAGCCATTCTGGTGATTCTTCACATTCTATGTAGAGTACCATGTCATCTGCAAATAATTATAATTTAACTTCTTCCTTTCCTATCCTTATTTCTTTCTCTTGTCTAATTGCTCTGGCTAATGTTTCCAGAACTATATTGAATAGGAGTGGTGATAGTGGACATCCTTGTCTTGTTCCTGATTTAAGAGAGAAAGCCTTCAGGTTTTGACTGTTTAGTATGATGTTGGTTGTTGGTTTGGCTTGGATGGCTTTATCAGATTGAGATAAAAACCATCTATTCCAATTTTCTGTAGGGTTTTTATCATGAATGGGTGTTGGACTTTGTCAAATGCTTTTTCTGTGTCTATTGAGATGATCATGTGATTTTTGTCTTTGGTTCTGTTAATATGGTGTATTACATTTATTGATTTGCATATGATGAAGCATCTGTGCATCCCTAGGGTGAATCCTACTTGGTCATAATGTATACTCTTCTTGATTTGCTGCATTCTGTTCACTAGTATGTTATTAAGGATTTTTGCATCTATGTGCATTAGGGAGTAGTTCTCTTTTTTGGTTGGGTCCTTCTCTGGTTTTTGTATCAGGGTAATACTTGCTTCCAGGAATGACTTAGGGATATTGTTTCCCTTTCAATTTCATTAAAGAGTTTGATGAGTAATAACATTAGATCTTCTCTAAATTTCTTACAGAATTCAGCAGTGAATCTATCAGGACCTGGGCTTTTCTTTGATGGTAAGTTTTTAATTACATCTTCAATTTTATTAACTGATATTGGGTTAATCAGAATTTTTATATCTTCTTGATTCAGCTTTGGTAATTCATATGTATCTAGGAATCTGTCCATTTCTTCTGTGTTTTCCATCTTATTAGAGTAAAGTTTCTCAAAGTAGGTATTGATGATCTGAATTTCTGCAGGATTCATTGTGATTTCACCCTTTTCATTCCCAAGTACATGAATTTGAGACTTTTCTTTCTTTTTTGATAAGGTTGGCTAAGAGTTTGTCAATTTTATATAATCTTTCAAAGAACCAAATCTTTGATTCATTTATTTTTTGTATTGTTTTCTTAGTCTTAATTGCATTAATTCCTGCTCTGATCTTTATCATTTCCACCCTTGTATGAGCTTTGGGCTTGATTTGTTTTTCTTTTTCTAGAAGTTTGAGGTTCCACATTAGGTTTATTTGAAGTTGTTCTGTTTTCCTTTTTTTTTTTTTTTTTTTTTTTGAGACAGGGTCTCACTATGTAGTCCAGGCTGGCCTTAAACTCACTATGTAGCCCAGGCTGGCCTCTAACTCACTGTAATCCTCCTGCCTCAGCCTCCCGAGTGTTGGGGTTACAGTCATGCACCACCATGCCTGGCTCAGTCTGTTTTCCTGATGTAAGAATTCACAGCTATTAATTTTCCTCTTATGACTGCTTTCATTGTGTCCCATAAGTTCCAGTATGTTGTATCAGCATGATCATTTAATTGTAGATACTGTTTAATTTCTTCTTTAATTTCATCTGTGACCCATTGGTTGTTCAGTAGAATGTTATTTAATTTCCATGTGTTTATGGAGTTTTTATGGTTTCTTTTGCCATTGATTTCCAATTTCATTGCACGATGGTCCAATAATATACATGGGATAATTTCAATTCTTTTGCATTTATTTAAGCATGCTTTATGGGCTCGTATGTCATTTATTTTGGAGAATGTCCCATGCACCACTGAGAAGAATGTGTATGCTGATATCGTGGGGTGGAACACTCTATAGACATCTACTAAGTCCATTTGTTTACAGGTTTGTTTCAGTTCTGGTATTTCTTTGTTGACTTTTTGTCTAGTTGATCTACCTATTTGTGACAGTGGGGTATTAAGGTCCTCTATTACAATTGTGTTAGTGCTTATTTGAATTTTCATGTCTGTTAATATTTGTTTTATACAGGTGGCTGCCCCTGTATTTGGTGTATATATATTTATGATTGTTATCTCTTCTTCCTGTAGTTTTCCCTTAACAAGTATGCAGTGCCCTTCTTTATCTCTTTTGTTCAGTCTTGGCTTGAAGTTCACATTGTCTGTGAATAGAATAGAATAGCTACCCCTGCCTTTTTCTGGGTTTCTGTCACATGAGCATTGTTTTCCATCCTTTGACTTTCAGTCTATGAATTTTTTTTTGAATTAAACATGTTTCTTGAATGCAGCATATTGTTGGATCTTGTTTCTTGATCCATTCTGCCAGTCTATTTCTTTTGATAAGAGAATCAAGACCATTTCCATTGATGGTTATAAGTGATATATATTGGCTTGTCTTTGTCATGTAATTTTCCTGTTTATGGTTCCCTGTATTTCCCCTCTGTTTAATTGCTTCCTCTGCCTGGTGGCTTCTTTCTATTGGTACTCTTGGAACTGTGGGCTTTGTTTTCTCTTTAGAATATCTTTCAGACACTTTGTAGAGCTGGTTTGGTGTCATGAATTTCTTCAGCTGTTCTTTGTCATGGAAGTATTTTATTTGTCTATTAATTCTGAAAGATAATTTTGCAGGATACATCAGTCTGGTTTGGAAGTTTTTTTTTTTCAGGGCTTGAAATACTTTGCTCCAAGCTCTCCTTGACTTAAGCATTTGTGTTGAGAAGTCTGCTGTGATTCTGATAGGCTTTCCTTTATAGGTGATTTATTTCTTTTCTCTAACAGCTTTTAATATTCTGTTCTTGTACTGAATTTCTGCAATCTTGATTATTATGTGCCTTGGTGTAGATTTATTTTGGTCATGACTAATTGGAGTTGTGCATGCCTTACTTATCTGTATGTCAAATTCTTTTTCCATGCTTCAGAAGTTTTCTGCTATTACTTCTCTGAACAGGTTTTTTATGTCATTTGTGCTGACACCTGCATTTTCATGGACTCCAATCATCTCATGTTGTTCTTCTTTGCATTGTTTTATAGTTGTAGGACTGTTTTATTCATTGTCCCTTTTTATTTTTAAGAGATCTTTGTTTATGTGATTGCTAGCCATGATCCTATCTCCTGGGTCTGAAATTCTATTTTTACTTTTTGTCCATGCAGTTTTTCAAACTTTTAATAGAATTTTTAATTTCCTGGTTATCTGTTTGAATCTGTTTCATGGATTCCATTTCTTTCCTATGTTGGGCATTCATGGTTTCCATTATTTTTCTATGCCCCTCTATTTTTATTAAATCTATGTCTACTCTAGATTTGCTGAGCAATTCCTTCATTATGGTTGTCATCTCTTTTTTTACCTGTGAGATTATTTCTGTTTTGATATCCTCTATAGTCTCATGTATAGTTTTTAAATTTCTTCTACTATCATCTCAGTAAATTCAAGTGGATGGCTTCTGATTTCCTCTATCTCATTATCCCCTGGATTTGTCCTAGGTGGGCTGGAAATCTGGGATTGCATTTTGCTTCTGCATCTTGTCATTTTCTATTTTTTAATTTTAATTTGTTTTCTGTGTTGTTGTTTGTACTTTTCTTAGGTTAGATAGCTTTATTGAAGCTTCCCTAGGAAATGTCTATTCCTCTGACATGTCTTCTAATTGTATCTGGCTGTTTGTCTTTGTGTCTGTCCCAAGATCCTATTTTCCCACTTTCTTAGGGATGAGGAGCTGCTAGTTGCTATCTATTTGGCTCAGTACCTAGTCTTTTGGTACTGGGCTATGGAGATGATTATGACCCCCAGTTATCACAGTGTTACCATACAAGAGTGAACAACCGATTACAACAAGTATGGCATCTTGGCTAAAGTAATACAATTAGCAATAGCAATATTACCAAGCACAGCCCAGAAACTGATAATCTGTTGTAACTGCTAACTTGAAATCTCTAACCATAGGACTAAGATCTGTAGTTATATAACAACATCCAACATAGACCAGGAATTTGTATGCAGTGGGTTTCCACTTGGTAGGGTGATTTTAACCTATGGGGAAGGGGAATTTAAGAGGGGCAAGGGACAAAACAGAGCAATAACTGAAGAGAAATATAGTAGAAGTAAGGCCGATGGTCTCAGGATGATCACCCAAAATTTAGGAAGTTGAAGAAGACAGGAGAGAAAGAATGAAGGAGAAAGCAAAAGAATGTCAAGGCAAAAGAGAAAGACAATGTTCAGCCACCTGTAAATACCAGAAAATACAGAATGACAATTGAGGAAAGAGAGAGGCAGGACAGAGAAAACAAACCAAACAATAAAAGTTACAACCTAAATACTCCCCCACAATTAAAAAAATAAGAATAAAAATAGAAAAAAAATTTTAAAAATTCTTCTGGTGCCCCCAGTTCGGTGTTAGTTCCCTAGTCAGAGCCAGAATCTGTGCTGAATAACCCTACCAAGTCTGCGGTAGGATTACTGCCAACTTTGGTGCTGATCTTGGCCACACCACTGACTCCTGTTACAGGAGTTGGTTGTAGGGAAAGGGGCATGCCCTTGTTTATAATCAGCCAAGGCCATTTGCCTGCTGATCGCAGGGCAAGTTGGGATGCCCTTGTCCTGCCTAAGGCTGCTTATCTGCTTGTGCTGCTGGTCACAGGGTTTGGAAAGTGCCCTTGTCCCACCACCAGCCAAGGCCTCTTGCTGCTTGTGCCATTGGACCAAAGGTGAGGGTGGGGTGCCCTTGTCCAGCTGCAGGCCAAGGCTGCTTGCCTGTTTGTGCCACCAGTAACAAGCAGGGTGCTGCTTCCACCACTTTGTAACTAGGGCTAAGAGTGGCTTTTGGTGGTCACTGGAATGGAGTCTGGGTCCCAGCTCCTACTTCTCGGCTGAGTTCCCCCCAGTCTACTGTCCATCTGCTGGCTGTCTACTGTGACTGGACCACCCTTCCCTCATTACGTTCCTGACATTAGTGTTGAAGAGACCTTGGGGCTGTTCTGTTGCTGGAGTTTGGGCCTAGAGCACTTTGAGATAAAATGGCGGTCCTGCCTACCAGCCGCTACTCCTCCGTGCAACTGTGTGCAGGGCACCACTGCAGTTCTCTCACCAACCGATGACTGTGGGGTGGGCAGCTCAGGAAAGTGTCTCGTGTTCTCACCGCTGCCTTTAATGCACAAGACTCTCCCGGTCCAGGTCAGGTCTCAGTCTTCCGTTGAGGAAGGAAATTGCTTTTGCTGACTCCCTGCCTGCCAGTCCAGGTACACAGCTCCAGCTGCACCACGTGGTCTCAGGTCTGTGGCACTGAGCTATTTCCCCTGTACCAGTCAATCCTATTTTCTTCTTCTCCTCTATCAGTTCCACTGTAGATCCCATGCGGCCTGGACTTTCTTTGATTTCTCTCTGCACTGTTGTTTCCAGACTCCTGGCACTTTGCTCTGGAGAAGCTGAGTAGCTGACACTCAGCACTCTGCCATTTTGGTCAAATCACTCAATTCCTGTTATACTGTATTTTAAAGGAAACAATGACAAAAAAATAAAGGCTGTACATTTTCTGTATGGATGTAATTCTTTCCCAAAATTTCTTTGATCCATGATTGGTTGAATTCATGGATATGGTGCCCACAGGTACGGAGGGCTGACTGTATCATGGTCAACAATTTTCCGAAATTAATGATAGATGCCAAACCATAGATCCAGGAATCTCATAGAATACTAAGCAGTATAAATACCAAAAACCTTCACCTAAGCATATTATATTCAACTCAACGCAATCCAAGGCATAGAGGTAATGTTGAAAAAAGCTGCAATTAGGTGGAGGCACTAACCTAAAGAAAGAAAAAGTTAAGAATTATATAGAATTTCTTGTCAAAAACTATGCAAACAAGTACCATATTTAAATGCTAAAAGAAAATACTAATATAGTATTCTATATTCAGTGGAATTATCCTTGAAAAATGAAAAAGAAATAAAGATTTTTCTCAAAGAAATGCTAAGTGAAATTGTCACCAGTATGCCTACCATATAATAATGTTAAATCTAGTCCTTCAGAAAGAAGGAAAATTATATAGGTCAGTAACTTGGATCCATAAAAATAAAGGAAACATTTTTGAGTAACACTGCATGAAAGTAAAATATGATAGCATATAAACAAGTGATATAAATAACAGAAATACTATAAAGGACTGGAGGGAGGAAATGGTAATATTCTGCCATAAGTTACCTGCACTACCTAGGAAGTACTGTAGTGTTAATTAAATGTGATTAGTTGAAATATGTATTGCAAACTGTAAGTAAATGATTTAAAATTAAGGAAAGAAGTATAATTTATAGGCCAAGAAATAAAATAAAATAAAATCATAGCATTTTCTCAGTTACAAAAAGAAAAAAGGAGGGGGAGCATATCAACATAAATGAAGAACAGTAGAACGAATGGAAAATAGTGACAAACTTGCAGATATGAATCCAAAGATATCAGTATTCACATTAAATATGAATGACAAACTAAATAAAAGACCAAAATCACCACAGTACTATGGTAGAAAAGGAATCCTATTTAAATATAAAGATAGACAGATAACTTAAAAGTAAAGGGATGGATAAAAATACACAATTCTAATACTATTTAAAAGAAAACTGGCATAGTTATATTAATTTTAAACAAAGCAGTCTTTTGAAAAAATATCAAGAATAAAATTGTCCTAAATGATTAAGAAGAAAACTATCCAAAAAGACATAAATCCTTAATGTGTATGCACACGGCCACAGAGCATCAAAATATATGCGGCAAAAACTTACAGAACTACAAGGAGAAGTAGGCAAATCTACTATTTATTGGAAGTTTCAACACCTCTCTGTCAGTAGTTCACAAATGCAACAAGAAAAAAATCAGAATATAGTTGAATTTTAATAGCACTATCAATGAACACAATCTAATTGACATTTATATAATAGTTAATCAAATAATGGCAGAATAACCATATTTCTCAAGTTTTCATGGAACATCATTAAGATAGACCACATTCTGGTCCCAAGACTACACCTTTACAAATTTAAAAGAATAGAAATCAGACAAAGGATGTTCTTAGGCTACAGGCAATTAAACTAGAAATCAGCAAGGGAAAGAAACATATAAAATTCTGAAGTATTTGAATATTAAACAACTTACTTTGAAATAACACTTTGTTCAAAAATGTCTCAAAGGAAATTTAAAAATATTGTGAACTAAATGAAATCTACACATCAAAATTTATGGGATGCTGTGGAAAAAGTGTTTATAAGGAAATTTATAGCATCAATGTATATGTTATAAAAGGAGGATCTAAAATCAGTAATAGAAATAAACTATGAAAAATAAAGAAGAGCAATTTGAGTCTAAGATAAGGAGAGGAAAAGACATAATAAAATTTTTATCAGAAATCAATGAAATTGAAAACAAGAAATTAACAAAGAAAGTCAACAAAACAAAAGGCTGGTTCTTTGAAAAGATCAATGGAATTGCTAATGTAAGTTAGCCAATGTAGGTTGGCTAACCAAGGACAAAAGGAGAAGACAAACTACAATATCAGAATTGAAAGATAGGTCACTGGGTTTACTGATCCAAAGGACATTAAAAAGGTAATAAGGATATTACAAAAAAATCTGTTCTGACAAATTTTATAATTTAGATGAAATGGACCAGTTCCTTGAAAGACATAAATTGTCAGAACTCATGCAAGGAAAATAGACTATCTGATTGGATTTATATTTAATGAAGAAACTTATATATAAACAGCAGTCTTTTCAAAGCAGCAAGTCCAGCTAGTTTTACTGGAGAATTCTTTCAAATATTTAAGGGATTAATTATATGAATTCTCTACAACATTAAAATCATAGTGTGAAAGAAAAAGTTGATAGGTTGGACTTTATTAAATTTAAAAACTTGTACTCTGTGAGAGGTATTTAAGCTCATAAGAAGAGAAGTCACATAAGAAGAGAAAATATTTTCAAAACATGTCCAATAAAGGAGTCGAATCCCAAAAATAAAAAGTTATACAGGAGAACCAAAATGGCAGAATAGCAATTAGCAGCAAAATTCAGCCTTTCCAAGACCCAGAAACCACACATCTTGAAAATAGCAACTTGGCAAACAGGAAATAAGTAGATCTCTGGGAATTCGGAAGGGACTGACAGGAAAATTAGAAGCTAAAGAGAAATTGGAGGAAAGGACCACTATGCAGGGAAAGGTTTATCCTGCCTCTTGAGAAGGGGAACCAGTTTTTGCAGACACAAGGGTAAGCCCCTAGAGACAGGAGCTCCAGGGATAAATGGCAGATCGGGTGGGTGTTGCTCACCCCAGGAGAAGCCCAGCATCATTGTGAACCACAAAAAAGAAGCATGGGGTTTTGCTCAGAAGTGATTCTGTCCACATGGCAGGAAACAGCTGGACAGGGAATCGAGTGCAATGCTCACCACATTACCAGAGCATGCTTAATCAGCACACTTTGATTGATTATTTAAGACAGACTCAGAAAAACTACAAAACAACTTTACTTCGGGGTTCCCAGTGTATCCCTGATAAAGTGACTGGGTGAGAGACTATGGGAGTCAGTCATAGACAGGGAATGGTCTAGACATAGACCCCCCCCCGGGAAGGACACAGCCCCACTGTTCATTGTAACAAGTCAGGCATGGCTTGTATTGCACTCAGAAACACCTGGGTCTAAAAGTGCTGGCAGTAGAGTGGGCTGATTGAACCCTTGCCTTGCTGCCTACATCCAGCAAAGGTCAGAAGACTGACTGCTTTCCCCTTCTACCAGTGTGAGCAAGGACATGTCTCAGCATGGATGGTTGCCACAGCCTGAGGTCAATGGACAGAGGGGCCTCTGGAACAGGGGAGCGTATCACAAACACACAGGTTGTAAAGCCAGTCAGAGAAAACTATGACTTCCTGGATCCCAAAAGTGCAGTACATGGAAAGAAAACACACACTCAAAAAAATCAGAGTTTTTTTTTTCTTTTTCTGGATCCTTTTTTTTTCTCTCTTTTTCACTGATTTTTGGGAGTTTGGGAATTGTTTTTGTTTAGGTTTTATTTCTTCTATTCTTTCTTCCTTTTTTCCATTTAATTTTTTACTGTCTTTTTCTCCCTTTTTCCTTATCTTCTTTTTCTTGTTCTTCCATTACCTTTATCTAATTTTATTAATATTGTTCTATTACTTAATATGATCCTTTATCTCTATTTTCTCCTCATCTTCCATTATTTAATATTTCAAATTTTTCATCTTCCATTCTCCCATTTCCCCCTCTAGCTATACTAGTATAATAATTAAGCTTTATTAATCTTTAGATCATTAAATCTTTGTTACTACTATTGAATTATTTCCATTGTTAGTGGAGTGTTAGTGGAGCTATAGATGTTGCATGTAGTAGATATTTATTGTATGTCACTATTTGGTTATCTTACCATTTATACTATAATTATGGATCTCTTTTCTATGGCTAAGGGTGGTACATTATTCATTCTTTTGGTGTGTCAATATCCAGTGTGTCTTTTGATATTATTATTGCTGATTTACTGGCTATTTGCTAGGGCGGCATAGTTGTTGTTACTAATAGGTTTTCTATGTATGTCAATGTCTGGATTACCTTTGTGTCATTAATAATACTACTACAGTCTTTTCATGGAAAAGTGGGTGCTTGACCAATTATACCACTTCCTCTGCTCCCAAATTAACAGAGGTGGTCACATCTTTTGACAGAGGTAGAGGCCAATAGTAATCCACACCCAGAGTGCATCCCTGAAAAGCAAACACTAACTAGAGATATCCCTTCTAGCAACAACATCTTTCCACTATAAGCACCTGCAAACCTCAGCACAAAACTAACAAAAAAATAACAGAACATGAGAAGTCAAGACAAAAACTCCCAACTACCCCAAAGCCAATCCATGGGGCAACAAGGTGGGAGGAAATCAAAAGTTACACAGCTGAATTATTTGAAAGGATAACAAAGGAGATTGAAAAGCAGATTAATAAGTGCTTGGTGAGCTCAAAGAAGACATAAAGCAGATGATGGCTGATGATCAGAGTGCTTACAAAATTCACTAATATGAAGTTCACTGAGCTAAACAATGCAAACATGAGTGACCAGTTAAACAAAGAATTAGAGTCCATGAAATGATTCCCAACAGAAATCCAGGAGGTTAAAAATTCTACCGTAAATATGGGCAGCAGAAGCAACTTTTCTTAGGACAAAGTTTCAGAACTAGAAGACAGGGGTACTATTGGAGACCGATTATTCAGATATACCTTAAAAACAACAAGAAAACAAAAAATGGATCCAAAATCTGCTACATGATGCAAAGAAGACTAATCAAAGATTAACTGGAATTAGTGAAAAATTGGAAGAAGCATAAATGGCATGAAAAACCTGTTTACAGAAATAATAATAATAGCAGAAAAGTTTCCAAAATATAGGGAAAGAATTAAACATACAGATAAATGAGGCACATAGAATACCAAATAGCCATGATCAAAAGAGACCTTTCTACAACACATCATAGTCAAAATCCCAGAAGTCCAACACAAGGACAGACTCTTAAAAGTCAAGAGAAAAGCAACAAATCACTTATAAAGGTGAACCCATTAGAATTATAGCAGACTTTGCAACACAAACTTTAAAGGACATGAGAGCTTGGAGTAAAGTGTTTCAAGCCCTAAAAGAAAACAACTTCCAACCCACACTTATATATACTGCAAAACTATCTTTCAAAATTGGAAAACAATATTCCATGTAATGGGAGGCTGAAAATAAACAGGAGTAGCTATCCTACTTTCATACAATGTAGACTTCAATCCAAAACTGATCAGAAGAGGCAAAGAAGGTCACTACATATTGGTTAAGGGAATAACTCAACAGGAAGAGATAACAATTATAAGCACAGAAGCTCCAAACTGGCACAGCCAACTTCACAAACAAACACTATCGGACATGAAATATCATATAAACACCAACACAGTTATAGTAGGGGACCTCAATAGCCCATTCTCACAAATAGAATGGACATATCAACTGGACAAAAATACCAACAAAGAAATATCAAAGTTGAACCAAATATTCAAACAAATGGACTTAGAAATTATGCAAATGCATGGAAACTAAACAATACCTTTTTGAATAATCAATGGTTACAGGAGAATCAAAGAAGAAATTATAGACTTCCTAGAATCAAATGATAATGCCAATACAGCATACCAGAATCTATGAGACACAAAGAAAGCAGTCCTAAGAGAGACACTTGTAGCTGTGAATCACCATATCAGAAAAAAAAAAAAAAAAAAAACCCAAAAAAACCAGAGTGAGTCCAAATATAAAATCTAATGGTTCACCTCAAGGTCCTAGAAAAAGAGGAAGAATTCAAGTCCAAAGCTAGTACAAGGAAGGAAATTATAAAAATCAGAGCAGAAATTAAAGAAAATGAGATTAAAATATAGAAAGAATCAATGAATCAAAGAGCTGGTTCTTTGAAAGAATAACCAAAATAGACAATCTTACAAAAAAGGGAAAGAGAAGACCCAAATCAAGGCAATTAGAAATGAAAAAACCAAAATCATAATGGACACCGCTGAAATCCAGAACATTATTAGTAACTACTTTGAGGAACTATCTGATAGAACTTCCAATGGCCAAGGCTGGAATACTTTGAGGGAGAAAGCAAATAAATAACGTAACATTAGATTATAATCCAAAGCGTAAAATGGGACTGTAGTCTCTATTCCTTAAGCATGGGTAGTGCATAGTGACTTCCTTCTGCAAAGCACAGTATGAAAACTGGTAGAAAAGGAATTACTTTACAGTAGTGAAACCTGAAATATCTTTTCTTCAGCTGACTTATCAAGGTCAATGTCAATAGCCGTAAGTCATGTACACAATATGATGTAATAGAGATGATTCTTCACCTTTTTAAATTTCCCCTCACAACTCATAACCTCAGTATAAACATGAGAAATATATTATACAAAGACCAAATGGAGGGATGTTCTACGATACATCTGACTATATGCTTTGAAACTGTCAAGGTCAGCAACACGAAGTCTGAGAAACCACCTTAGCAAAGAGGAGTCTAAAGAGACAGAACAATTAAATATGACGTCGTATCCTGGGACAGAAAAGAGGCATTCGGCAAAAATTAAAGTAACATGAATAAAGTATGGGATTTAGTAAGTAGTAGTGTGCCTAAACCATAGTGTGTCAGCTGTGACAAATGTGATTAATGGGGGTGGCTATGTGTGGAGAATAAGTAGGGAGGGTACATTGAACTCTCTGTACTACCTGTTCAATTTTCTGTAAATCTGAAGCTATTTTTTAAAAAGAAGATCTATTAGTAAAAATTTAATTTATTATCATTGAAAAAATTTGATGCCTAAAAATATTAACTTATAGTGTAGTTAGGATAATTTATATTTTGGTTGTTGTCACACAAAACTATTAATTTTAGGGTTCTTTTAAAGATGAATTTAGGGCCAGGGATATAGCTCAGCAGCACCAGCACCTGCCTGGCAAGAGCAAGGTCCTGAGTTCGATCCCCAGTACCGCCCCCCCAAAAAAGAGATGAATTTAAACCTGCATATCCACAATATAATTTTATTTACAAATATTTGACTTGCAAGTGTATAATACTATAATGTTGTCAATTTTGGATCAGTTAAGACTTTCTTGAATAAATAATTGACATGCATATAATTTTTCAAGAGAATCCAGCTAGGTCTTTTCTGTGCATGATGTTTTAAAGGACACAATTTACCCAATTTATTCAACTTTACTCCCAACATTCCATATTGCTTCACTCCCTACATTCCATATTGTAGACTATTATAATCAGTGACAATTGCTCATTCACTGAATTCTACAAAGTGTTGTAATGGTAAGGAATCTTGGATAAATTTTGTTATAAAATAAGCTATATTATTTTGAAAGGTAGTGATGTATATATTTAAATTCATCTGATCTATTAATGTACTAAAAATGAGTTATACACATTTCTTAATTTCCATATACTTTTATTTTTTTCCATATATTTTCTTTGAAAGTGTATTATTACAAATACTAATTTCTTTTTTCTCTTAGAATAAGGTAATCAGTGCACAGCTCTTAGCACCTAGCTTAGCTTATGTTATCATTACTATTGTTACTATTATTACCTCATAGTGCCTAAAAAATGTAACGGGTTAGAAACAGCCTAAGAGATTAATAATATTTCTCATTTGCACAAAACCTTAAGGTTTTTTAATGCTTGATGCATGTGGAAGCACTTTAAAAGCTTCTAACATTCTTTGCAAATGTCAGAAGTTAATATTTTTCTAGGCTTTTTTGATGTTCACTCCAAATTCATAATGGTTTTGCTAGGTATTCAGGGAAAATATTTGACTTAAATTTCTAGGTGAATGGATTGAAACTGAGAATGCATCAGTGTGTTCCTTCATTTCCACTGAGCATGCTTTCTTGGACAAATAATCTAACCTGTCTTAACATCAGCTCCTTTATTTATAAAATAAGAGTACTGCCATTTACTCCTAGAACAGTAATGTAGTGAGTTAATGTATATTAAGCACTTAGCTGCAGCCTGATTTTCTAAAAATTTATAATTATTATTATCTTGTATTACTGTCTATTTTTCTATAACCTTATTCAGACTCTCAAGGGGCAATTATAGAGTTGGTATATAACAAAAACAAGGATCACCATTTAATATTCTTTATTCAGGATTAAATTTGAGCAGAGAATCTGTTTCCAGATTCCAGATTTTATTTATTTGCTAAAGCATTTATTAAACACTTGTCATAGCCAGGTCCTGGAAAAGGTACAGTGACCTATAGAAGGATGAATTCAAACTAAATTTTGCCCTAAAGGTGTTAATACAAAGATAAATAACTTAAGGACATTAGAGAGAGGATGTAAAGAGGTTGCAGAAGCTACAGTCTCAAAATCTTTCAGATCACTTTAAATTTGCCTCAGTATGGAAAGCATGAAAGAATAGTAAATGTTTGCAGGAGGACTTCAACAAGGAGAAGGAAGTAGTTTGGACTGTATTCATGTCCTGGGAAGCCCCCTTTTTCCATTGAGCAATAGATTACACTTCATTCTTTCAAGAATTATCACCAAAAATACTTTAGTAAGAAAGGTAGATGAGCTGTTCTGCTTCTATTATGATAAATGTTTTCATGTGGTTCTAAATGGGAAATGATCCCAGTTGAACATAAAAGTGAAGTTGGAGTTATTTGTGCTTTTACTTAGGCAAGTAAAGATGGTATGAAGGGAGTAGTCTTAGAACCGTTAGCAAGATGAGAAAAGCCTTTAGTTCATCTGCTGTGTGTGCAGGAGACTTTTCAACTTCATTGTTAAGACAATGAAAAAAAATGAATGTCTGCATCTGCATCCAACCTGCTCTCCAAAGACACGCACCCCTCTTGTCTTGTAGAAGGCTGACTTCCTCTTGTGCCCGCCTGAACTGCAGCCCTACTAGCTCAGGACCCCCTTTCCATCTGCATTGTCTCAGTATCCACAGGAATGCACCTACATTTTACTATTTCTGGTTTATTTCTAATTTCTCTAAGGCATCACCCTAGGTTGCCTTCTTGAGCTATTTACATTCTCCTTCAAGGTAAAAGGTGCTATTTTGGGGGTTTTCTTCACTTTTTAAAAACTGAATTGGTTATGATATTAAATTGATTTGAGTACCTGTAATCATATTTTTTTCCAAGCATGCTGTTTGGAGCACACTATTAATGTGTTGTTTTGTAGAAGACAGCAAGTTTTCCATAGCACATGTATCATGTTATACCTGAGGCCTTGGCTAGAAGAGCCCTGGGCCTTATGCTTTTGAGGGTCTACCTGTGTCCCTGCTGAGGGTGAAGAGTTCAAAGGGCCAGAGAAATACGACTACACGGAGCATGTTTACCTTTCTTCCAGAACATGAATTAGTGCTGGAAGCTGGAGAGTCTATACCCAGGCTACTATTTTCAGTTTCAGAACCCCAAGGACTGTGAGAATCCAAATACAATCCTGACTTTTTAGGCCTTTATAAGGATATATTTGTCAGTGTGGAAGAGAAAACATACTTAGTAGATTCTGTGCTATGTGATATTTAAATATCTATTTATATGATCTGTGGGCCTCTATTTGTAATCTTACTCTGAAACCTGTCAATCTTGGCAACAGGCTTTGTTAAAAGCAACAATACTAGGGCTAAATGAATTATAAGATTTTTTTCTATTTAGGTAGAACATGCCATTGGGATTTTGATAAGAATTGCATCATATCTGTAGATAGGTTTTGGTAGTACGGGCATTTAAACAATATTAAGTTTTCTAATACATAAACATGATTTGTCTTTCCATTTATTTATGTCTTCATTAATTTCTTTTATCAGTGTTCTGTAATTTTGAAAGACCATGCACAAGTAATTCACCTCTTTAATTAAGTTTTTTTCCTAAATGTTTTATTCTTTTTGATGCTACTGTAAATGAGATTTAAAGAACTTTCTTTCTGGATGGTTTATTGTTAGTATACAGAGATGCAAATGATTTTGTATGTTAATGTATCTTGTAGTTTTATTGAATTAGCTCATTAGTACTGCTTTTAGAGATATATTTTAATTGTCACATAGGAATTGTACATGTTACTGGGTGCAGTGTGATATTTCAATACATGCATACAATGTATAATGGTCAGATCAGAGTAATTGGCATATGTATTACCTCAGACATTTATGACTTTGTGTTGGAAACATTCAAAATCCTCACTACAGGTTATTTTGAAATATTTAATTAGTTGTTCTCAACCATAGTTATCCTTCTCTTCTATAAAACATTCCAAGTTATTTCTCCTACCCAATTATACCTGAATGCCTGTTAATCATCCTCTCTTATGCTCCCCTGCCTAGTCTCTGGTAACCACTGTTTTATCATCTACTTCTATAAATCAACTTTGTAGTTTCCACATATTAGTCAGAACATAGAATATTTGTCGTTCCTTCTTGACTTATTTCATTTAACAATAATTTCCTCCAGTTCTATCCATGTTCCTACAAATCATAGAATTTCCTTTTTTATGGCTGAATAATTTATTATATATTTTTTCCATTTAGTCATTGATGCTAACCTAGGTTGATTCCCTATCTTGGCTGCAATAAACATTAGGTACAGATGTCACTTCAACACACTGATTTTTATTCCTTTGGATTTACACCCAGTAGTGGGGTTACTGGACCATGTGGTAGTTCTTTTTCTAGATTTTGAGGAACACCATACTGTTTTCCATAATGGCCATGCTAATTTACATTCTCACGAACAGTGAGCAAGTGTTCTTCTTTCTCTACATCCTCACTAGCACTTCTTATCTTCAGTCTTTTTAATACAGTAGTAGCCATTCTTACTAGGGTGAGAGGAAATCTCATTGTAGTTTTGATTTGCATTTCCTTGATGATTAGTGATATTGAGTATTTTTTCGTACACTTGTTGGTCATTTGTATATCTTTTATTGAGAGATGTCTATTCAGGTCACTTAACCATTTTTAATTGAGTTGTCTGAGGTCCTTATATATTCTAGATATCATCTAATAACATTTGCTTTATAAATCGATTGCTCCAATGTTGGGTGCTTATGTATAGTATTTACACTTGCAATTTCCTTCTGTTGAATTGATTCCTTTATCATTGTATAGTGACCCTGTTTATCTTTTTACAGATTTTTACTTAGAGTCTATTTTGTCTCATAAGTACAGCTATTCCTACTTGCTTTTAGCTTCCACTTGCATGGCGTATTGTTTTTCATCCTTTTACTAGCAGGTTATATGTGTCTTTATTGGTGATGTGAGTTTCCTGCAGGCAAAATATGGTTGGGTTTTGATATTTGTATCCATTCAGCCAATCTGTGTCTTTATTTTGTTTTGCAGTGCTTTGGATCAAAACCAGGCCCTTGTGCTTGATAAGCACATGCAGTGTCACTGAGCAACACCCCAGCCTAATTGGGAATTTAGTTCATTTATCTTCAAAGTTATTATTGATAAGTAAAAATCCACTCTAGTCATTCTACTGAATTTTTCGTGGTTGTTTTATATATCCATTGTTCTTTTCATCACATCTTATTTATCATTTTTGTGGTTTGGTAGTTTTCTGTGTTCATAAGTTTTGATTCTCTTCTTTTTCACGCTTGTGTGTTTGCTCTAGTAGTTTTATACTTTTGCATGTTTTCTTCGTGGTAGTTACCATCCTTTCACTGTTAATGTAGGACTCTCTCAAGCATTTCTGATAGTAACAGTATGTGGTGATGAATTCCCTCAGCTTTTATTTATATTGGAAGACTTATTTTTTCTTTATTTCTGGAGGATAATTTTGTTGGGTATGATATTATTGGTAGTTTTTCTTCAAGATGTTGCATTATGCCATTCTTCTTTTTGCTAGACTGTGAGATTTAGTGTGGATAGACTTACATATGACTTGATGCTTTTCTCTTGCTATTTGAAGAATTGGCTCTTTGCCATGTAGTTTTGACAGCTTGACAATTATGTTAAGGATGTTTTCAGTCAAATTTATTAGGGGTCTGTTGGGCTTCCTGGACCTGGATGTCCACAACTTTCTCAGTATCTATGGAGAATTTTCAGCAATTATTTCAGTGAAATATTTTTCTATCCTTTTTCCCTTCTCTTATCCGTCTGGTAATGCAAACATTGATTTGCTATTTGACGAATGATGTCCCATATGGTTCATAGGTATTCTTCACTCTTTTTATTATTATTTTATTTTTATTAGTATGTGTTTGTAGTACACAATGTTTACATTCCTTGTGTGGAGTTGGTACATGTATGTAGCACATCTTAATTCCTTTCTTTCCCATCCACTTTCCTTCCCCTCATTTCCCCTCCATCCATTTCTTAATCCTTTTCCCATATGTGAAAGACCTGTCTCTCCACTTACTATCTTTTATTTTTCTCTATATTTATAACATGAGTTTCTCATATAAGAGAAATCATGGGCTATTTAAGCTACCGTGTCTGATTTATTTCATTTAACATTATGGTCTCAGGTCTGTTCATTTTTTTAAATATCTATCTATGTATCTTACACATGATAGATCTGTATCAATATATCTATATCTATATATATCTTAAATAATATATTTTGGATTTACTGGGTTAATTCAAAATACCTGCTTTGAATCTCAGAAATTTTCTTCTGCTTAATCTAGGATGCTGTTTAAGCTTTAAAGTATATTTTAAAGTTTTATTTATTGAGTTCTTTTGCTCCAAGATTTCTGTTTGATTCTTTTTTATGATTTCTATGTCTTTGCTGTATTTCTCGTTCATATCATGAATTATTTTCCTGATTTTGTTGAACTTTCTGTCTGTATTCTTTTTATCTTATTAAGTTTCCTTTGATTATTTTAAGTTCTCTGTCAATCAATTTGTTGATTTTCTTTTCCTTGAGGTCTATTGCTATGTACAATTGAGGTTTCATGTTACTTGTTTTTTATGCTGCTTGGGGCAGTTGCTGGACTGTTCCACAGGACTCTAGGTGGGTGAGCTTTCAGGATGGCAGCATGAGCAGGAGCTTGGCTAAGGGAAATTGGGCACTGGAGGCATGACCTTTCCACCTGGTTGGAATGGGCCTCCAACCTAAGCAGCTGTGTATAATGGTTTTTTTTTTTTTTTTTTTTTTTTTTTTGTGGGTACCGGGGGGTCGACCTCAGGACCTCGCGCGCCAGCAGGCACCCGTGCCTCTGAGCGATATCACCGGCCCCTTTTTCGTATGTGGGTTCCGGGAGTCGAACTCGGGCCCTCGCGCTTGCCGGGCAGGCGCCCAAGCCGCTGAGCCATCTCACCGGCCCTGTATAATGGTTTTAAAGGAAGTGGTAATGTAAATTAGAAAAGCTATTTCCAGTGACTTATGAAGCATGATAGAAGACATTATTGTTAGCGTTGTTGTTATTACACTGCTGCTGTCCTTAACCATCCTGTGACCTTGGGCAATTTATTTCACCATTTGGGGAAGAAATTCTTACCTGTGTAGCAGCAAGAGCCTGCAATACATGATTTTAGGGGTTTTCCCTCAAGCATTTACTATATTTTATTATCTTTCACAAAAATGCAGTTTGTTTTTTCTTGCCTGCCCCCTTTTATATCAGTAGAGTCTCCTTTATGAATTTTCATTCCCTATAGCTTTTCTTACTGCCTTAGTCCTTTTCTTCAAACTCAATGCTATACAAACCAAATTTGCAATATACAAAGTTATCTCTAAGGACTCTACATAAAACAATTTTCAAGAGCTTTAAACTCAGAGTGACATTTAAGGATAGAAACAGCCAGATAAAAAGATAAGTTTCTGATTTGCTCAAAAATGAATTCTTCAAATCTGCATTTCTAAAGTCTAGCAGAAAACAGCTGCTTCAGTCGTTATGCATGGCATGGTAACAGCCCTACAGCCAGGAGAATTTAATAGAAACTTTTCCTTGTTTCTGTGAGTTGCAAAATGTTTTCCCTTTCTCTAATGGTGAACTTTCCAATGAAATCACTTTCATTCATGACTTACACATTCATGGTGACAGTTCTTACCTTCCAAGTGTAGCAGATTCTACCTTGAGGAATGTTAGTGGGATGGGTGGTGAAAGATTATATTCTATCACTTCAGCGAAAATCCTTGAGCAGCCAGAGTGCCACTGACATGCCATTACATTTGAAAAAGAGACATAATCATTATAAGATTAAAATATATTATGAAAAAACATATCAAACTGAGAAGACAGTAGGAGGGATCACAAAAGCCAAGGCTGGGAATGATAAATCATTTGTGATTCTCTGCCCATAATGGTGGAGCATTAAAAAGAGCAAGAATATGCTACTTTTTCTTGAGTTTCTAATTTTGTCTAGAAGATTAGCCATACAGGGAACTACCAGCACAAAAATGGAGTAGTGAGTGATATGTAAGAGTTATGACTGGTGAAGGAGCTGTACATTGTGGAAAAGAAAAGGCAGAATAAAGATTGCAGACTCAGACTTAAAGGAAGAGAATTTCCTCAAAATTTCTAACCAATATTTCCTATTGTGGAACTGCCTTATCCATTTCAATTATTTGTTTTTTTTTCAATAAATAGAGAGTGCCCTCTATGTGCTAGGCAATATTCTTGGTGCTGGTGAACAAAATATGCATTCAATGGTGAGACTGAAAAACAAGATAAACAAATAGTATATGGATGATGTTAAGTTCTACAGAAAAAAAAATTGAGCAGGGAAAGGCACAGGGACTTTGTGGAAAGGTGACATTTAAGCAAACACCTGGAAGGAGTGGAGTTAGGCTGATGAGTATTTTAAGGAAAGGCAGGTAAGATAGAGGGATCAGCCAGTGCAAAGGCCCTGGGGCAGAACTGAGCACTACACAAGAGGTCAGTGAGGCTGCAGCTGAAGGATGAAGGAAGGGAAAATAGAAGAATACAAGGTCAGAGAAGCAAAGTGGGAGTGAGCTAATGTGGAACCTGGAAAGCACCGGCAAGGGTGTTTACTTCTACCATGGTGGTGTGTTTGTGCTTGGAAGCTACGAAAGGGTTTTGAAGAGAGGAGCATCATGATAAAGGATCACTGCGGCTACTGTGTTACAAATGGACTGTAGAAGAAGGGGGAGATGGTAGACATTGTTTATGAGGCTATTAGAACAGTCCGGGTGAGAGATTTGGTAGCTGTGGAGTTAATGAGAAAGTACTTGGATTCTGGATATGTTTTGAAGGAAGAGGCAACAGAATTTGTTAATAGATTGAGCATGAAGTGTAAAAGAAAGAGAATAATGAAGAAGGACCCAAGGGTTTTAGTGTTCTGGGATATAATTTTAGAGAGCCAAAATATAAGGAGAATGCAATAAATAAGTATGCATACTTTACCAAATATTCAGAGGCAGGAGGATTTAGATCACATTTTCTTTGGCATGCAGTTTGACCCACAGCACAAACCACTTCAGCTTATTTACTTGAAGATATTAACATGCAGCTGTGACCTACTCAAAGTTGTTTGGAGTATGGGTGTTTTGGGTTTGTTTTGCTTTGTTTTACCAAGTACTTAGCTATTTATGAAAGCTTAGAATTTGGGGCAGGCACTCTCTCTCTCTTTTTGTTGTCTTTTTTTTTTTTTTTTTTTTTTTTTATTTGTGGATACCAGGAGTCGACCTCAGGACCTCATGCTTGCCAGCAAGTGCTTGTGCTGCTGAGCTATCTCACCGGCCCTCTCTGTCTCTTTTTAATTAAACAATTTTTTGAGATAATAGTATATTCACATGTAGATTTAAAAAATGACACAGAGAGCTCCTGTGTACCTTTACTCATTTCTTTCAATAGTAGTGTCTTGCAAATTACAGCACAACGTTACAACCAAGATATGGATATTGCACAGTCAATCTACAAGATTCCATCCCCACCAGGATTCCTACTTTCAGATGCCTTTGTAAAACTACTGCTTCTTCCCTCCCTCTCCTTCTCATTCTAAATCTTTGACAACTATAGCCTCTCTCCTCTGTGCTGTTTATATTAAACTTAGAACACTATTCTCACTTCATTGTAAACTGGATCAAAAATGTGTCCAGAGGTGAGGCTTTTTGGAAGGTGATTAGATTATGGGTTTTAACCTCATTAATGAATCAATCCATTGGTGAGTTTATAGTTGAATGTGCTGTTAGGAGGGAGGGCTTTGTTAGAGGTGGTGGTCCCAGGGGTGGGAGTGTGTGACCTGGGAGGATTTTTTTTTTTCCCAGTACTGATTGGGAAGCAAACTCAGGGCCTTTGCAGTGAACTATAACCCAGCCTGTTTTTACTTTTTATTTTGAGACACAGTCTTGGTAATTCACTAAGTTGCCTAGGCTGGGCTTGAACTTGCAGTCTTCTTGCCTCAGCTTCTTGGAGTGCTGAGCTCAGAGGCTTGGGCCACCACACCCAGCTTGGAAGGATGTATTCTTATCCCCAGCCACTTCCTTTCTCTCTGGCTCTTGCTTTTTCTGCTTCCTGGGTGCCAGCAAATTGTGCAGCTTCCCTCTGCCATACCTTTCTGCCACGATGTTTTTGCCTTGGAGCCAGCTGACCATGGACTGAGACCTCTGAAACAGTGAGCTGAAACAAACCTTTCCTCCTTTAATTGTGTATGTCATATGTCAGGTATCTGTTCACAGTGATAGAAAGGTGACAGATATGTACTTTAAAAGAAAATTGGTTATACTAGATGTGTTTAGAGAACTATTTAGAATGGGGAAAAACAAAAATTAAAAATCTTTACATAATATATGAAGAAAAAGAACAGCATATTTATCACAAAGGAAAGACAATTCAGAGCAATAAATATAGCTGTCTTTAAGGTTCTGGAGAGCTATCACATATCTCAGAGTTTTCTGTAGGACCCATGGATATACATTTTTAAAAAAAGATTCTGGGCTGGTGAGATAGCTCAGTGGCATAAGCGCCTGGCTGGCAAGCGTGAGGTCCTGAGTTCAACTCCCGGTACCCACATATGAAAAAAGGGCCGGTGATATTGCTCAGCGGCACGGGCGCCTGCTGGTGCGTGAGGTCCTGAGGTCAACCATCGGTACCCACAAAAATAAATAAATAAATAAAAAATTTTAAAAGATTCCATTTCAATTTTATGAAGAACTTTTCAATTAGGAAAACTATTACCAATGACAGTAGGAGGTAAATTCTCCTGGTTCAAGTAAATATGGTTTAAACATTCCCAGTAATAATTCAAGCATTTTCTAAAGGTTTGAATTTTATTGTTTTTTCAGTACTGATATTATATAAAATTCTTTTTTATTTTTTATTGGCTTCTTTTATATTATTTTTAATCGAAAACTGATTTTTCTATGGTATTTTAAACTAAGATACAGTTAGAGGGAATAAGACAGATAGATCTCATGCATATTTTGCTCAGTTTCTTCCAATGGTAACATTTTACAAAATTAGAATAACTAGGATACTCACTAAAATCCAATAACTTTACTCAGATTTTCTAAGGTTTACTTATATAAACCTTGTGTATATTTATATTAATAATAAAATAAATTCTAAACAATTTAACCACATCTAAGTTCTTGTATCTGCCTTGTTAGTCAAGATCTAAGCAGTTCCAACACCACATGCATCTGTTATGTTTTAATCACCCCCACTTTCCCTGTCATCTTCATTTCTTCTCTCAGCAGTCTCTAACCCCTCACAATGACTAATCTTTCATTTTTGTCATTTCAAACATGTTATACAGAAGGCATCAACATGATGTACCCTTTGGGATTTACTTTTATCACACAGTGTAATTCTCTGAAATTCATCTAAATTCTTGCTTATATTGATAGTTTGTTTATTTCTTTGCTAAGTCCTCTCCAATGGAATAGATTCCATGGTATGTATTTCTCACATTTGTTAAATCAATCAACAGTTGAAGAAAACCTGGCTTATTCCATGTTTTAGCTCTTGAAATGCTATGAATATTCAAATAAGCTTTTTGGTGAACATAAATTTTCCTTTCTCTGGAAATTTCTCCAGTAGTGCAACTGCTGGGTCATACGCTAGTTGCATGTTTAGTTTTCTTAGAAAACTGCCAACTACTTTCCAGAGTGTCTGTACCACTTTATGTTTGCATCCTCTCTTTTTTTTTAATAGCATAGTTTATCTTCTGCTCATGGAATTCTAATTGGGCTAAATGAACCACAGTGTGGGAACGATTTCAGAAACCTTGCTGGGACACAAAAAATAAAGTATGTTCTGCACTAATTTGGAGAAGAGAAAAATCTGTTTGACTAAACCTCTCTATATAATAAGGTCATAAAAGAGGCTACATAATAACATAGAGTACAGTTCTTTTGGATTTTCAGAGAAGTCTTTGTTAAAATTTCACGTGAACCAGTGCTACTTAAAAATCAAAGCCATGGGGATTAAGGAAGAAATATAAAGAATCAAAGGTCTAATTCACTGCAAGTTGAACAGCCCCCTCGATGCATGAATTCTTGTGTACTTAAACAGCTGCTTGGAACTCATGCCACCTGGATTGGCTAGAAACTCTCTTGAGATCTTTGGCTTTCCCAAACCTGCTTTGATGTCCTGGAACTGCCTATGTGAAGAGGACGGGATGGACAGCAAAGGGAATGCTGAGAACAAAAGTATCACACTTTCATTAGATTCCTTCAGAAGACATTTTGTAAACAAAGATTAATTTTAATCATTGTTCTCATCCTGGGATCAATAAGCATATATGATTGGTTGTAGCATTTCCAGTTGCAGCTACCGTTTTTTGAGTGTTTGCTCTATGCTAGGAGCAGAGAGAGAGAAATTTTATATACTATATGCAGCCCTCAAAATCAGCCTGCAAAAGAAGTATATTTTATCTCTAATTGGTAAATTGGTAAATTTATTAGACTAGTTCATAAAGACATTGATCCAAAAGATGTTATCAATTTCCATACTGCCATTACTTGAAGAGACCCTCAGTTCCTACCTTCACCTACACTTAATGGTGTCTTCCATCCATCATGGTTCATTATAGACTAGTTGATGCAGGAGAGTGATGGTAGAGGGAGGGTGGTTTAGGATAGAAAAATATATTAATCATAATTATAATGATAATATTTTTATTATGTCTCCATTTATTGAGTTCCTTCCATGTTCCAGTTTTCCTTGCTATGTTTGATAAAGCTGTTGAGTAGGATATGTGCTATTGTTGTAGCTGTAAAAACAGCCACACAAATGGATGAGGAGACAGGAGTGGGGGGTGCATGCAGAATGATTTTCCATGGTGTCACAAACCTAGAGAGGGGCCATTCTCGAAATTAAGCAGTGATCTATCTGGTTCTAAAATCCTTGTTCTGTGTTTCTGCCTTTTTGCCTCCCCATATGTCAGTGTGAAATATACACACACACACACACACAATTATGTGTGTGTCTCCAAGTATTAGAGACATTAAAGACTCTTGGGTTTCAGTATTTTTACTGTTTAGGAAATATGGGGCAGATGATGATACATGTCTTACAAGCATAATTACAGTAAAAATTCGTTCATCTTTGTATTCATGATGAAAAAGATTGAATTACTAAGCCTTTAAAAGGTGAACTTAGCAATCTAAAAAATTAACTTTTTTGATGGTACAAAGTAAACACTATTATCTTCTGGTAGTAATTTTGAGAGTTTCTTTTCTTTTTCTTATGCCTGAAGCAAAACTTTGGGTGGTTGTCTTCAACAGTAAAGGGTGAAATCAGAATAGATTCTGCAGAAATCCAGAAGATCATTGGTAACTACTTTGAGTACTTGTACTCTAATGAAATGGAAAATTCAGAAGAAATAGATAGATTCCTAGATACATGTGAATTACCAAAAGTGGATCAAGAAGATATAAAAATCCTTAATAATATAATATCAGTTAATGAAATTGAAGAAGTAATAAAAAAACCCTACCAATTAAGAAAAGCCCAGATCCTGACAGATTCACTGCCAATTTCTATAAGAACTTTAGAGAAGATCTAATGCCAGTATTCCTCGAACTGTTTAATGAAATTGAAAAGGAAGCAGTACTCCCAAAGTCATTCCTGGAAGCAAGCATTACCTTGATACCAAAACCAGAAAAAGATCCAACCAAAAAAAGAATTACAGACCAATATCTTTAATGATGATAGATGCAAAAATACTCAATAAGATACTGGCAAACAGAATGCAGCAAATCATCAAAAAGATTATATACCATGACCAAGTAGGATTCATTCCGGAGATGCAGGGATGATTCAACATATGCAAATCAGTAAATGTAATACATCACATTAACAGAAGCAAGAACAAAAGCATGATCATCTCAATAGATGCAGAAAAAGCATTTGAAAAACCCAACATCCGTTTATAATAAAAACCCTAAAGAAAATTGCAACAGAGGGTCTTTACCTTAATCTAATAAAAGCCATCTATGACAAACCAACTGCCAACACCATCCTAAGTGGAGAAAAGCAGAGAACATTCACTTTAAAAACAGGAACAAAAATACTCACTATCACCACTCCTGTTCAACATAGTTCTTAAAACATTAGCTAGAGCAATTAGACAAGAGAAAGAAATAAAACAAGTATGGACAGGAAAGGAAAAAGCTAAATTATTATTTGCTGATGACACGATTCTCTATATAGAAGACCCCCCAAACCCCAGCAGACTCCTAGAATTGCTAACCAAATTTGGTAGCGTAACAGGATACAAAATCAACACTCAAAAGTCAATAGCATTCCTGTACACCAATAACAAACTTACTGAGAGAGAAATTGTGGAAACAACGCTTTTCACAACAGCATCAAGAACAATGAAATACTTAGGAATTAACCTAACCAAGGAAGTGAAAGACCTCTACAGTGAAAACTACAGTACTCTAAAAAAGGAGATTGAAGAGGATATCAGAAAACAGAAAGATATCCTCTGTTCCTGGATAGGCAGACCCAGCATAGTGAGAAGCATTATCATATCTTTGGTAGATATAATTACATGTGCCTACACTGATACGGAAAGGAATTTCCTGGAGTGCTGGCTTGAGAATGATTCTGAGGTGGTATCAACATTTAATGAGAAAGAGTGCCATGATCATTTATGCTTACAACTTACTTGAACATTTCCGCCATCCCTCATTTGGGAAAATAATGGGCCTCAGAATTGCCTGAGAAGTTGCATTATCTCATTTGAACTAATTATGACCCCCCATACCCACAACGAACCAACACTGTGTTTTCAGCAAAGTAATGGGAGATGACTTTCTAGGTCCTTTCTAGTATCAACATTTTCGAAGAGTATCCATGGCATCAGTTAACAGTTTCAATTTACGTGAAATAATGGTACTGATTAGAAGGTAATACATATGATATCTAATAAATGTATTCTAACCTGGTGATTATCCATCCTTTATAACAGGAAAACAATTTAATTTGTTGAGAGATCTATGCCAATCACCTCTGTAGCTTGCACATACATCTTGTTAACACCCTATAGAGACTTCTAGACAAAGGAACAAACACCCAATAAATAGATGTTAAATGAAAAAATAATTCTAAATCATATGGCAAAAAGAATAAGAAGGAGCCTGGAAAGGGGGAAATATTAAAATAAAATTATTGGTATGAACGTATGTGGCATTCAGGAAATATGGAATGGCCAAGGGTACTTCTCTGTTTTATTGCCACTTCTTGGAGGAGGCCTATGTAATTCATTTGATGCTTCCCTCCTCATGACTCAGGCTGACATCTCACATTCATAGTAATGTAAGTTTACAGCTGTCCAGATCAACACATATTCTCTCTCCATTCTGCCTGTAGTCCCCTTTCCCCCCTGCTGCTTTCTCAGGGGATAGTGTTAATTCCCAGCAGGCCCCACATAGGGGATCACGATAAGCCTTGTTCCAGGTAAACTATAGCCTTGTTCCAGACAACCAATGTCAGTACTGCAGCCATCCCGATGTGCACTGCCCTGGGAATTTGTGCTAGCTAGACTTTCTCATGGCCATTTTGCTGGTGGCCTCTGGGTGCTTAAGAGCAGAAATACAAAGGC
The DNA here is from genome assembly GCA_028451465.1 of Erethizon dorsatum. Classification (NCBI taxonomy): domain Eukaryota; kingdom Metazoa; phylum Chordata; class Mammalia; order Rodentia; family Erethizontidae; genus Erethizon; species Erethizon dorsatum. Next base: position 46,442,972 of record CM051825.1, read on the forward strand.
CACGACTTTGCAAAATGACTATGTTTACTTTTATCGAAGTAGTCTTATACTAATTACACAAGTATTTTTTATTTATAGATAAAATGTATCTGTATGCTCATTCTGGTCAGATACCATGTAACCTGATCACTGGTAATCTTTTCTAAACCCTGCCAGGTAGTTACTATTATTGTTTCTAATTTTTATTTGGGGAAATGAGTCTTAAGGGACATAAGTAGAATATAATCACATAGGTAATAAGTGGTAGTGCCTAGTTTAAATCAAAGGCTGTCTGATACCAGCGTTTGAATTGCTCCTGTCACCGTATAGCATGGCTTCCTGCTCAGAAACAGCAGTTGACATCTTCCTGTTTACCTGGCTGACTTAACAATCATTCCTAGTAGCTGGTTGCCTGGGGAGCTGTGTCAACCCTGCAGAGCAAATGTTGGGAATTTAGTTTTATAACTTGAACAAAATCTCTATATGTCAGGGAGAGTGCCAGAGAAATGATATTGGGTTATCCCCCCTCCTTTTTCCAATCCTTTATTCTGGTCTTAAAACTGCTTGGTTGTAACTAATATATGTTACTGGGTGAATAAATGTTCACCCAATATACCATTTTGACATAAATAATGTAATGTCTAAACAATGCAAGAACTGCCTTAAATAAAACATGTGAATGCAGGATCTTTCTGGTAATAATTTGGAGAATATCAATAATGTTGTCAGTTTAACAACAGAACATGCTTTCTGCCCTTTTCATCTTCCTGGTGATATGAGAAGAGGAAAAATGCACCCCTTCATCACAGAAAATGTTTACTCACCACCAATGTCTTGAGTTCTCTTAAGAGCCCTACCTTTAATTTTAGAAAGAAGTAAATGAATAGCCATGTTGCTCTTCTAAAACCTTAAGGAAGGCTATGTGGTTAGTGAATGAGGATGTTTGTTGGCTTTAGAGTCACATTAGGTGAACCCGAGTCTTGGCTGGGAGACTTTGGGCAGCCTGTTTTCCGTCTCTCAGCCTGTATGTGTTTTTATAAAGTGGAGATAATTGCGCTCATTTCAGAAAGTGGCTGTGAGGATTAAATAAGATAATGAACAGGTGTCAGTATATTAAACAACTTAAATTTCATTAAGGTACAAGCAGGAAAGAGCTAGCTTATTTCTTTTTTTTCTACATACACAATCTTCCATTCCTTGCTTCCAGTGACCTCATTGCAGCCCAGGGCTATATTTATGAAGTTTATAAAAATATGTGGTAAACATTTAAATTAAAAAATATTTATTACTGCAAAAGATATTTTACCATTAATCTCCATCAATATAATCCCCTCGTTTTGAACACACTTATCCCAGTTCTCTTGTTATTTTCTGAAGCAGTAGTGGAGATCCTCTTTTATGTCTTTAGAAGGTATGATAAAAAATATGGTTACTGCTGGTGCCAAAGGCAGGCTCATAATTACACTGTGTGTTCATCCAATTTATTTACTAGATCTGTTACCATCAGACTTCTGACTTTTTCCTTAAGTCAGAATGAACATGCAAAGAAAACATTTTGAATTGATTCAAGACACTGAGGCAGCTACAACAGTGCAAGTAAAGACACTCATGAAAGAGAACTCCCAGAACTGCTTCAGAAAGTGGCAAGAATGATGAGATAAGTGTGTTCAAAGTGAAAGGGGGAGGCCAGGTGTGGTGATGCATGCCTGTAATCCCAGCACTCGGGAGGCTGAGGCAGGATGATTGCTGTGAGTTCGAGGCCAGCCTGGGCTACATAGTGAGTTGAAGATCAGCCTGAACTATATAGCGAGATCCTGTCTCAAAAAATGAAGACAAAAATATAGCGAGAGGGTGGTATTTGAGATGGATTAATGGCAATGTGTCTTTTATTGTAATAAGTTTTGAAAATTTAAACATTCACTGTATTTTTCAATCACATCTCATAACTCTTAGTGATGAGAATAATTTCGTTCTCATAATCATTTTGTTCTGGTTTTCCTCCACAGATGACCCTGAGAGAAGGTTGTGGGTGTAGTCAGGCTGTCTGGGAAGTATTTGGGGGTAGTATTAGTACAGAAATGGGAAAGAGAAACAAGAAATAAAAATCAATAAAACCTTTGTTATGAGCAAGTCATTACTGCCAGCATCTGGGCTCCATCTCTTTGAAGTGCCCTGTGGAACATTCCTTGGACCATGCTCGCTCGATGAAATGTCATGGAGTAGAGGCTGTTGGCTTCACAAATGGATTTCCTTGACTGATTTAAGACTTACACCCCCTAGTTAGCTCTGAGGGTTTGATGGCTGTCTGTGACTTCTCCTGAGAATTGTCATGGGTTAAGGCTACCTTGTCACTCCAGTTGCCAATAACCAGTGAATGACTGATATAGGGGATACAAGAGGCCACACCTTTGTCTCAACCATGGCCAGTTCCTCTGGACAGTTCATGCTCCGGAGCCTTCTTCTATCAATAGGTCAAGGTAAGGCTGGACTTACCTGTGATCACATCCTAGCTTGGCTCTCTTTTTCTCTATATTGTTTTAGTCCTTCTTTTACACATTCTGAGACTTCTCCATCACTAAGTCTCATGCTCCTGAATCTACTTCTCAGTGTGTCTTTAGGGAACTTGACCTAAGATAGGGCAATTATTCAACAATGCTCATCTCCTGTTGCTTGAGGGTTTGGAGGTGCTAACTAGCTGCTGACCACAGCTTATTTCTGCTGGAGGCTCTCTGCTTTCCTCATGGAGTGATCTCAGCAAGAAGGCTTGAGCTGAGCGAAGTTCCTTGATATGTGGGATGTGTGCCAGGCTCAGAGTGCAAACTGGTACCACTGTGTCCCTGTCCCTTTTCTGTTGTTGATGTTGGCACCATAATCAGAAAACTACAGACAGGAAGGGACTCTCAGCTTCTCATTCTTCACATGTTCCCAAAGTTTAAGAATGAGCTGCTAAATTCTTCCAGGAATTTTGTTATTGAGTTCTGTGTTGGGAGTGGGTAGAAGGTGGGTTGGGGAATCCTGAGATTTTTCTGTAGGCCTTTGGCAGTCTGCCAGTGTCCAGTGACGAGTATCCCTTTGCTACAATCAGCCTTTGCCCAGCTTGAAAACATTCTTCTCTTGGTTTGTGAAACAGCCATTGGGCCAACAGTCATCCTGCCTCAGTCTCTCTTAACTCCTCTGTTTATATTGGCTGGAGGAGATGCAGGGTGCAGGGTCAGAGAACTACTTCAGCAACCTGGCTTTATGAATAAGGGATTACTTGTAGCCTTTTGGGACTACTTCTAGTAGTCTCAGAAAACATTTCATTTAATATTCTTTTATATATCTAAATTAATACTTAAACACTCATTAAATGGCAGCTGTTATTTTAATTATAATATTAGCCTCTCACATTGCTTTAATGATGTAACTCAGCATGTTTAATGAAGACCAAAGGCCTGAGAATTGGGATAGTTGGGCCACCCTGGTCTCAGCTCTGGCCTTTTGGAGGTCATTTCACCTTTCTAGACATTGTATTCACAGCCACTTGGACAATAAAAACTGATGTTCATATCCCTCAGACTGTTTATGTGCAAAACATATTGGAAAGCGAAAGCATAGGATAATGAAATTCCAGGTAACAAGGACTAAAGCCACCTGATTTTAAGAGAATCTACCCCAAATCAGTTTCCCCTTTCCTTTAGAGATCCCATGCCAAACCCACAGCTGCTATGGCTTGGGCCTGACTCATTTTTGGCAAACAGATGCTGTGCTAAATGATGACAGAGTCATAAATATATGTAAATATTTCATATGGAAGTGAAGTCAATATGGACAAGCGCAAAAGACACAGTTCCAAGACCGGGAAAGCAGGCTACCCTTAGTCACAGCAGAGAATGATGCGGGTGTTGGAATGGATCAGAAGCTAAAACAAGCCTTAGGCTCTTATTTAAAAGCTTACCAGAAACCCTTAATAGGCATGGGCCATGAATAATTTGCCATTCTTCTCTGACTTCACAATGTAGTATGCTATCAACTGGATGAGGCGTGGTGGAGAGCGAATACACTTGTGTTCCACTTAATGCTCCCCTGATTCTGGCCTCCCCCTTCCCTCTCGTGGATCCTCGGTGGTCCAGGTTGCCCGGGTGTATGTACACCTGTTCGCAGGATGGCTATAGATGACACGAGATCGCGTATGTGAGAGTGTTCTGGAAAGCATAGTAAGGCTGTACTGGTGTAAGGGAATTTTAAACAAAAGCTAATAAAAGGATGGAAAATTCTGGAAGAAAGCAAGTAAAAAAAAAAAAAAAAACCTGGAGAAAAGGGAGTGGGAGCCAGAAGTTCTATTTTATCACACTGTCCAAAAGGAGCAAACTGTCTAAATCAGAGAGTGGGGAAGGGGGGAGGAGGGGAGGGGAAGGCAAAGGAAGACAACTCAAGGGAAGAGGAGAGGAGAGGAGAGAGAATGTTAGTGAGAGAGAGGAGGGTGAGAAGAGAGATTTATTAAAGGGCTTAAATGACACATGAACAACAGTCAGGGTGTCAGCGTTGGTCTAGATGGCTCTGGAGGGCTACACAAGTTGAAGATTTAAAGACAAATATTGTGTGGTTTGGACATTCACTTGCCCAGTGCCAGGGAGTTTGGGTTATCTCCCATGAAAATCCCTTCCAAATAGCCAATGGTCAATGCATGAAAGCAGCCTTTTAAATAAAAAACAGTGACAAGTCAAACTATTTCAGAGAATCAGAAAAGCTCTTTATTATTGAAATTTCCAACTGTATAAAAAGGAAACAGAATAAAATGTTGACTCTCCCTATGCACATCATCCAGCTTCAATATTATCACTATTCTGGAAAGACCTATCCTTTAAAATACTCTTGAATTTTAAAAATCATATTTGAAAATAACTTCAAATAAGTATATTATAGAATAATATAAAGAATTATAATATAAATGGAATAATTTCATGTAAGTGTAAGAATAAAAAACCTCCAGACTCTAGTTAATATCTTACTTCCTTTCTTTTTATCATTGGAACGTGTGCTGTCTCTCTCTTCCAATCTCTCTCCTCCCCATACTATTTTCATTTTTCTGACCCATTTGATGATAATTTATACCCATCACAGCCATTTTAAATATTTCACAGTACATTTCCCTAGAATAGGGATGTGCTTTTACATGACCAAGGTGCAGTTCTCAACTTCATACATTTATATTGACCCAATTTTATCCTATTTCAAATGTATTAGCTGATTCAAAGGTGTCTTTTATAGAGTTTTCCCTCCTCCACTACAGGATCCTGTCTAAAGTCAGGTCTTGCTCTGAGTTTTTGCACCTGTTTGCCTTCACAACCTTTGTTTGTTTCTCTACAACACTGACAATTTAAAAAGTACGGTCCTCCTCCAAAGACATTTATTTAAATAGAACACTCTCCATTTAGGCTTTGTCTAATGTTTCCTCATGATTAGATTCAGGTTATACTTTCTTGGCCAGAACACTACCTAGGTGATGGCCTCTCCCTCTCAGAGTGTCACATCTAGATGTAGGACACTCATCTGTCGCTAATTGGCAGTGTTAATTTTGTTCACTTGGTCAAGGTGTTGTCTAATTTCTCCACTGCATAATTAGCATTTTCCCTTGCAAGATATAAACAATTTGTGGGGGAGTCACGTTAATACCATCCATATATTCTACTCCTTATCAAATTTTCCCTTAGCATCCATTCATAAATCTTGTCTGATACAATCTTTACTATAAGGCTGCAAATTTCTGATTTTCTAACTCAGTACTCCTTCCATGTTTATTAGTCGGCACATGGCAATATGGCATTTACTGTAACATCCCTTTCTGTCTCTCTGTCTCTGTCTCTCTCTCTCTCTCCCTCTCTGCCACATTAGTATGGGATAATGAATTCCCTTTTTTCCAAAAATGGTTCTTAATAGAGTACTTTAAATAGATATTTTGATGCTGAAATTGTCTCATACTTGATTGATGGGAGGACCTGTAAGCTGGCTTCTGCATCCTTGGGCATGCCCCCATCAACTCTTTGAGCACTTACTTGATAGCGTATCAAGATGTTCCAGGCTTATTTTATACTATTCATCCAAGGCCTGGAATCAGCCATTTTTTCAAAGAGTCTTGGTTCTTTTCTGGGGGAATAGCACTAGATACCAAGCTCTAAGCACTAGGTATTCTCATTGCTACTGGAGTGTGGCACAGCTAGGAGTTACACACATATTTACAGACACATATGTATGTGTACATACTTGCATAATACTTGTATGCTTAAACATGTATACACATACATGCAAATGCATATTCATATCTTTGAGTCTATGAATTCACATTAATACCCACAGTTTCTAAACCATCCTTATAGGGCCCTTGTTTTCCCTCATTTGTATTTGTGTGTACATTCTTTTTCATTGAGAACTCTGGTGCCCAAATTTATTAATTTTCTCAGCCCTATAACACATCCAAAATCGTTTTCCAAATTTTCCCCACCATTGCAAAAACCAAGTTTATTAAAAATAGTTCAGGGTTTATTTACAGTATTTGCCTCTTCCCATTCCACTCTACTTCAAACTATAATTGTATACTTATTTCCTTCCTCCTTCTTTTCTTTCCTTCCCCCATTTGTTTTCTTTCTTCTTTCCTTTTTCCTTCTCATTCTTTCCTTCTTTTGTTTTCCCTCTCTTCCTTTTTCTTGCTATTCCACTTAAAGTGAATGTTGAATTTATCTGAAATACAACTGAATTCATTGTAGTTCAGTTTGCTTCTGTTTTATTCCTTTTCCTTCTATTCTTGTTTATTTACTCATTAATACGTAGAAGATTAATGGTTTCAGAGAATTAAAACTATATATGAAGAGGAACATTCAGAAATGTCACTTTCTTTTCTATCCCCTCAACTCCTTTCTTAGCCAATCACAAGAATATATATGCACAAAAAGATACACCTTAAACACAGTAATATGGTTGCCTATGGAGTAAGTGGAAGGGAGTAGAATTAAAGGGGAATTGATTGATCAGCCAGTGGGTCACATTATGACCTGGCCCCAGAGCCAGTGATAATATTGTACAGGGAACTGAGGGGTACAACTGACTGCACTCTTAAGCACTTAATGTTAAATTTTTTTCCAAGGCCATTAAGACATACGGAAGTGTTTCCTAGTGTATATTCTGCAGAACACCAGTCTCATGAGATGAGAGGAAGGAAAATGTATTCCTCTTCAAATAAATATGGATGATATTAAGTTTTTGATCTTCCTCTTGGACCTTTTTATATCAAGAACCTATGCTCTCATATTTTAGATAGAGCTTTTTGAAAGACTATTTGCTGTAAACATCATTCAGAACTAGTCTTCACAGGGACAAACTTTCGGAAATCTGAGTCCATTTATTGCCTCAACAAATGTTTTTGGAACAGTTGGGTTTTTGGTAGTGCTGTTTTCAGTGCCATGGATGGACAGCCAGCAAGACAAATGGGGTTCCTTCCCTGTGGAACTTCTATTTATCAGGGCTGGGAGGGAGGAAGGTGACTAACAGATATCTTGGGGCCCACTGCTGTATCTACCTAAGAAAGATGAATAAGTTCTGACGATTTTCTTTCTTCTTTTGGAAAGACTTCAAAAGCAAAGCTAATGGAAAAATAAATGCTTCAGCTAACCTGGATGGTAAGCATCAGGTAAAAAAAAAAAAATACAAAAAACCAACAAAACAAAACAAAAACAAAATAAGGGGCTTCTACTGCATTGGCATCCATCTGAACACAAGCCAAAAATTAAGGAGCATAAAATTTAAAAATAAGAGAAAATTTCTTGAATTTTAAATCACATCCCCATGTTGATAAAATATTTATGAGCTCTCCTTCAATTAATTAGAATAAACTATGTAACACTGCAGGAAACAAATTGAAAATTTAATAAAGTAAGTTCACTTCCAATTTCTTTTGAAGAAAGAAGCTAATTACATTTAGTTCTGTAATTATAACTTTAATTAAAATATAATGCAAAATATTCCATAAAGTAAAAACAGTGCTGAGCAATAAAATGGGGCCTTTAAGACAATTTCCACCTTAGATGAAAATTGATAATTTAAAATGAAGTTTTAGTGTACCTTTTTCCAAAAATTTCACCCTTTAGGTATGAATTAAACAATCTTCATATAAAGACCAATTAATGTTTATTTACTGTTTTAAACTTATTTTCCTGTGGCTGTTGTGTGCTCAAATCACTATGCAACTGTGTTAGTTGTCTCCCTGAAGAGTTTGTTTAGAGTTACATTCCTATCCCCCCCTCAAGTCATCATTCGAAGCACATCCCTTTTGGGTTTGAACATGGCTTAAACTTTCAGTGACTTTAAACTTGAAAGCTCAGGTGCTGTTAGAAGTATGTTCACATATCAGTCCCTTTCACCTGGCTGGCACCAAGATACTTTGATTGCTCCAGGCAGACATCCAGGTGGAAGGAAATTTAGAGTCTCTCAAGTGAAATTAGGAAGGTGATGAAATGACCTTCTGGTGATGTTTTTACTCATCATTTGCTCTCCAACATTTCCCAGAGGAATAGAGTTGACTAATAGTTTGCCTGGATGTTAGCCTTAAATTCTAAAGCCATGTGCAATGAACTGAGGGGTACAATGGATTGAACTCTCAGGTATTTAATGATAATTTTTTTTTCCAAATGTGGAGCCACTTGCCATGATGAGTCATACCCATTTCTAAAGGCTTTTCACACTACTCTTTCATTTGAAAGCTTTTCTACTTTTACCCAAATCACAGAGGTTTATGGAAAGGAAATGCCAAGCTCGAAAAACTCATGCATTTTCTACTCAACATCTCTTTATACTTTACCATTCAAGGAAAGATTCACTTACTCTCCATGTGAATCATTTCAACAGGACCAAATACATTCATTGAATGTATACTGTATATTATTATACTTGCTGTGCAAAAACATCTTCCTGATTATTTGTTTAAAATCGGATTTCTACACCACCACTAGCCCAACCTGCATATTCAGATCCAATATGCCTGGTGTGGATCTCAGGTAATTTTTGTTCAGTTAGCTTTAGAAACATTGTAATAAGTGATTACAGTCCTTCAGAGTTGATATAATCCTTAATTCAAAGGATAATATCACTGTAGTTGTTGATGTTGCTAAGTGAAAGAGGGAGCCTAAACAATAGTCATTACCTTTTGCTTCCACTGGGGAAAGGACATTTTTTGGTGCTCTTTCAGGAGTGGAGATGGTGGAGTAGGTAGGGAAAGGGAATTCTCAGCTCTTTGGGTGTGTGGGAATATTATTTAGGTCCCAATAAGTGGGAGGATGGGGTACAAAAAAATAAAAAGAGAGCTTGACTGGGGTATGCTGCGTTGCAAGGCAATGATGCACTCAGGATTAGTTTCTTGCTTGATGGTTTATTTTAAAGACCATGGCGTTGGGTGCCATTCCTAGAACATCTGACTATGAGCTTGTATTTCAGATTTCCTAATCTTTGCAGAAAGGATTGGTGGCTTTGAGCAGGGACTTTATGTGCTTAATCTTGGTCTCCTTTACTCTGTCTACCTTGGGGTTTGCATATTTGGATATACTAATATTTCCATACATTTAATTATGATTGACAAAAATATTTGGAAGAGTAAATTTTGCTCAGTCTGGTAAGTCCAACCATGGCAGAAACACATTTATGAAAGGTTCAACATCTCTCCTGCTGCTCCAGTTCACTTTCTTGGAATAAGGAATGTGAACAACTTGGTACAAATATTTTCATATCTTTTGCTGTAGATAGGTTTTAGTGCCCTACTAAACACAATACTCTTCATCTTCTTTTTAGGTTTTGGAAAAGCCTACACTCCTCTGCAGGGCCTGGCTGCCATTAGAAAACACAGACACTAGTCAGGGTGTCCCAAGGGAGACTCTCTCTATGGCCGTCACAGCTCCAGCCCCTGAACAGGAGGACTCCAACACCGTGGCTTGGATGGCAGAAACATTTTGCCTCCCAGAGGACATTTGGCAATGCCTGGAGGCGTTTATGCTGTTATACGTATAGTGGCTTCTTCTAGTATTTTGTAACTAGAGGGCTTCAAAGCATCCTACAAGGCACAGAACAGCCACTGCACCTGAATCACACCCCAGGCCCCAGAAATAATTATACGGCCCAAAATGTTAAAAGTGCCAGATAGAGAAACCCTAGAACAGAGAAACACTGAGGTCTCTGTCCTTGAAAAAAGAGGGTTTGTTGTGGGAAATTCTGCAAGGAAAGAATATATAGCTTTATCTCTTTCATCAGTCCAGTGTTTTCAGTTTATAATACTCTTATTTAATCCTCACTTGATGCTTATAAACTCTGTGACTCTCTAAGGGTAAGTTACTCTCTAAGCCTTGCTTTCCTCCTGGTTAAATTACCTAATGGCATCCAGTTCTCAGGGCTGCTGTTGTGTTCACTGAGGGGGCACACTGTGCCCAGTCCCTGGACAGTACTCAGTATGCAGAAGTAGTTAACCATTTGTGATTTGGATTTTATTGTATAAACAGAAGCTACGCTGACTATTCTATGTATAAAGAAATTTAAGTTAGGGGAATGGAGGCTTATGCAGTTCTTGGAAGTGTGAGGCAATAAAGTCACTTTAAATCATCACAGCCTGCATGCTTGAACTGGTGGGTTCTGGATGTCCACTTTCAGTTGCTGTGATTCTCAAGAGCTTCAGGAAGCCCTGCTGCCCTGCAGAGCTGCCCTTGCCATGGGAAAGGAGTCTCCAAAAGCCACCTCTGACTACCTCAGCTGCCCCTATATATAATGCAGGGGCTGCCCAGGAGAGTGCCCCAAGGCTGCTGCCAAACTCACTACTGCGGCGCCCCTTGGCAGTAATGAATAGCTTCTCTCCTGCTTCCCAAATCAGGTACTGGTATGTGTACTGGCAGATTCCAGCCTGGACCCAATCCAAGAATGGAATTCCGAAATTTGTAATTCCAATTTCTCCTGTGCAATGTAGAGGACACCACAAAAGGACGTGGCAATAAAGCTGAAGTGACAACAGATGGGTCAGCATACTGATTGTGATTATGGTTACTCTGCCATTCTTTGAATAGAATTATCCTCACTTTTTAGATGAGAAAATTGCCATCCAGAGAGGTGACATGATTCATCAGAAAAACTAATTTGTGGAAGACCTAGACTTCAAATTCAATTCTACCTCCACTGGACACTATCCCTAAGATGGGGAATCATTAAAGGGAGTGAAAGACCTATTTTTCCCAAATATCTTTTTTTCCAGAAGTCTAAATTTTTTAAACATTCATTTGGTTTAAAATATTCAATTCTTCTTTTAAAGTAGCAGTAAAATTATAGAGAGGGCTTGGTATAAAGACAGTCTTGATTATTGACATCTAAGCCCAAATGACATTTTTAAAAAAAAATCCAATTAGGGTATCGTGTCAAAGAGATCCATTCTTTTTGGGTGGTTTCCCCATAAAGCAACGTGAGGGAAAGAGACTGGACTTAGAGTTTGACCTGGGGTTTGTGATTTGCTTTCTAAGTGACTTTGGACAAGTTATTAGCTTTCTCTCTCTCTGATAGCCTCATAAATAGCATGATGATATCTCCCTCTGATACTTGATATAAAGATGAAATAGGATAATATCAAGAGGACATAGAGAAGCACCTCTCATTTCTTCCTACATTTGTAGTGAAAATATTTGAGATGTACCCCTCAGAGTTTTACCTGTTATAAGATTTAGTGAGACCATGACTTATAACAAGAAATAAAAAGGGCTAAGGATATTGCTCAGTGTGAAGTCCTTGTGTTCAATCCCCAGTACCAGAAAAAAGGGTGATAAGGTAGCAAGTGGGGCTATAGGAAGGTGTTTTGAATGGATTAATCCACATTGTCAAGGTAGCTATTTGATCTCAGACCTAAAGCATTAAAGTAATTATTTCCATAAATATATATTATAAAATTTATTATGTGCCAGAGACTGTTCTAGGAACTGGACATAAAATCATGAGCAAAATTAACAGTCATTGCTCCCAATTCCTAGGGAGGGGATAGGGATAAAGAAATCTATAAGTAAGCAGCCACATGTATAGTGTATATCTGTGGTTTTGGGAAAAGTCAAAACTAGAGACCTAGGTTTGGAGTTGGAAGCATGTAGATGGTCTTTTCCTGTGAAACTAAATGAAATCATCAAGGAAGTGACAGAACAAATGAGAGGTCCTAGGTGAGGCTCTGGGGCTGTGCACTGTTTACAGTTAGAGCAGATAAAGGGGAAGGAATGGATCTGATAATAAGGAGATGGCGCAGGGAAGGAGGTGCCCCAAACAGAAAGTTATATCTGGTGTCACATGCTATGAATAACTCAAGTGAGATGAAGACTAAATCTTTCAGATTTAGCTTTGTAAGGTCATTGGTGACTAGCACGAGCAGGTTTGATGTGGTACTGTGGATAAAAACTTGTTTGAAGTAGGATTAAGACAGACTCTGAGAAAAGGACTTAGACTCTTTGCGAATTTTGCCTCTCTTATGAAAAGGAAAAGAAACTGGAGAACGAAGGGGAGTGTGGTAGAAGAACTCTGATCAACAGGGAGACTGTCAGACTCACCTGGAGCACGTGTTCCAGGGCAACTGCTGAGCCCCATCCATATTTCGAGAATGCATCAGAATTGCCTGGTTGGGGAGGGGTCCTTGTTAAAATCAGACAGCTCTACTCACCTGTAGTTTCTGGCTCAGTAGGTCAGTGATGGGGCTTGAGAATTTGCATTTCCAGTGGAATCTCAGGCCATTTAGATGCTGCTGGGCCAGTGAATGATCTTTGGGTACCACTGCTCTCAGACGTGGTTGTCTTTGCTGCTCCTTCTGTCTAAGGTAGCACCCTGCCCTTCTGTCCCTTTCATCCACTCTCTCATGTGAATCTGCCTCATTTATCTTTCATTATTGAAATCATTCTTGGTACAGATTTTATAGAAAAGGAGATCTATTTTTTCACAATTGTTCTGCCCATGGGCACAGGGCTTGGCATACACTTGAAACTAGAAAGAAAGAAAAACGTAAAAGAATGAACAAAGAAAGAAAGAAATCCCAATAATATGTATTGGTCTGTATAAACTCTAATATGCTTAATGTCTGTTTGGGAATGTTTATAAATTTAAAAAAGTCACTCTTTTGCAAGTCCAAATTGTAAGATTTAATTAAACTTAGCAGATACACTGAGGGATCTGAGTAGGTTATTCATATTTCAAAATTCATGGTAACTAACCCTGAGAATCCCTAATGTGGCTATTACGTTTGAAACATGATTACATAACTTTCAAAGAAACTGCTGTTTGGAAAGACATGGATTGTTTTATCATTAATGATTTAAATCTAGGCTCCCAGCTGTCACCATTTTTGAAACCTCCCCAGTTGAAGAAACGTCAGTAAAAGCATGCTTTGGTCTTCAGTGCACTAATTAGCCTATAAACACACCCATTTGTAACAGGCTTCCTCTGGCTCACTGAGGTTTCAAAGGAGGAATATTTAAGTTCCATTCAGTTGGAAGAATGTACCTGTCAATCCAAGTTTCTTAAAAAAAAAAAAACAGGGCCACCAGGTTTGTGGTAAAGTTTTTTTCGGGAGTGTTAAATGAAAACATCTCTGCTGGATATTCATCATTTGGCAATGACCATTTCATCACTCAGAAAATATGAATAAAAGATATTACTCTTAGTCATTAGCAACTTAGTCAGGAAAAAGAGAAAAATTGGACATTTAAGAACATTTTACCTTTTTGTCATTTCAGACTAAATGACACTCTTAAATGATGGCTAGTCAAACAGGCAGAATCTATTAGTAACTTGAAAATAAGTGTGAAGGGATGCCAAAACCCAAAGGAATCTTAAACTCGCATTTATCAGGCATGTCACATCATTGCTACTGGTAATAAAAGCATTTTTGTTTTATGCTGCACTGTCTACAGAGAATAATTTTTTGTACCAGAGTAAAAGGTGATATTGCAACATTCGTTGCAATTTTAAAATATAAAATACCCTAAAAATGTTGGAAATTGGTGTTCATTATTTTAGGACTCATTTAAAAACCTGATGCATTTATAGGCGTTTTCCTGGTTTCTTTTTATAAAGTTCCAAAGTTCAACAGAAATTTGATTTTCAGAAGCATTGCCTTATATGTATTTCATGGATTTTATTGGGTCATCACAACTAAATGTTCAAGTTTTAATGATGATGGTGGTACCCAGCCAATTTACTGGTGCATTTATTTTCTCCCAATCACTCAGCTGCTGGGCCTATTGCATTGCTGTGATCAAAGAAACACAAAGTTGTCAATTTTCAAGTTCAATGAGATTTAATGAGAACACAAAATTTCACTCCTGGTTTCTACATTTTTCCCTCAAGGTCTCTAAAGCACTGGTCCAATGAGAGAAAACTCCATCTAGGAAGTAAAAGAGAAACTAAGTCTTTAAGGGTGGTTGAATGGATCGCCCATTCATATGACACTGATTTTTACATGACAGCATTTAAAAGTGAAACATCATCCTCTCTGATCAGTTCATTCAGAGTTTCCCTCCCAGATAAATTAAAAACAAAGTAAATCCAAGGTAGCAGCTCTTGCAGCTAGTGCTATGAAACGTCTCTCAAGAAGTAAACATGTATTGATACCACCCTCATTTGGATAATTGAATTCCTTGAGACTATTGAAGTTAGCACTGTAACTACACTGAAGCCATAAGAGGTTTTAATTCTACCCCTTGTGTTCTGATAGGTAGAGCAGAGAAGAGGAGGCATAACATGATTTAATTTTTGAGATGGCTAGGAATCTGCACCTCTGTCCATGATTGGAACCATCACTCAAGCTAGGGCAGTATTTTCCAAAGCATGGCACACATATCTGTGGATAAAAGGGAAGTTGATTTAAAGAGGTACATGAAGTAATACATTTAATTTTAGTGGTTAGGGATTCATTTTTTAATGTACTCAAATGTTGCTAGGACCCAACTCTACTTTTGTGTATTAAATTCTTAGCACAAGGTGAAAAGAAGAGAGAGAGAGAGAGAGAGAGAGAGAGAGAGACCAAATTTGTGCCCTTGGTAATCTAGCTACTCCAACTAGGCCTTATCTCCGAACAGCACATTCAAGTATGAGCTCATCAATGGGTTTATCCACAGATGAGTAAAGTGGATCCAATCACCTTCCAAAAGCCCCATCTCTGAACACGTGCAATTTTGGGGGGCATTTTAGATTTAAACCATAACATTTTACCCTGGCTCCCAAAAGACTTATGTTTATATCATTGTACAAAATGCATTTAGTCCATCTCTAAGAGCCGCCGAAGTCTCAACAGTTCCAGCATTGTTTAAAAGTCCAAGTCCAAATTCTCCTCTGAGAGTCCAGCAAAGTCTTAGCTACGAGGGCCGGTGAGATGGCTCAGTGGCGTAAGCGCCTGCCTTGCAAGCGCGAGGGCCTGAGTTTGACTCCCGGATCCCACATACGAAAAAAGGGGCCGGTGATATCGCTCAGCGGCACGGGTGCCTGTTGGCGCGCGAGGTCCTGAGGTCGACCCCCCGGTACCCAAAAAAAAAAAAAAAAGTCTTAGCTACGAGCCCCTGCAAAAATCAAAAAGAAAGTTAAATACTTTCAACATAAAATGGCACAAGGGAAACACTTTATTCTAAAAGGTAAGAATAGGAAAATAAAAAGGAAGCAGACCCAATGAAGACCAAAAATCAGCAATGCAAACATTAAATCCTGTAACTCCATATCTAATATCCAGGGCACGTGATGGTGAGATATGAGCTCCAAAGGGACCCTGTGACCTTGTTTGTTGCCCTCCACATGGCCTTTCTGTTGGGGTGGCTCCGCTCACTGCCTGGGGCTTTCCTTGGCAGATATCCCACATTCTTGGCACCTCCAACTTCCTGGGGTCTCCATTTTACCTTGAAATTCACTCATAGCTTTTCAAATTGTCCTCTCATGGGTTCCTGTGACCTTGTCACACATTTTTGCCTGACCTCTAAGTCCTTTTTTTGAAATCTGAGTGGAAGTCTCCATAACCCCATAATTCCCACAGTCTGCAAATGTGAAAAACCAGTGCCACATGTGTAATGCCAAGGTCTACCATGAACTTGAACAATAGCTAGACCCCATTGGACCATGGCTTCAGTGGCCTTTCATGTCTGGCTAGCTGAACTCCTGAAATTAGGGATATAATTCCCTAGGTAGCCCTGATTCTGTGATGGGTAGGATCTGGCCAATTCTGAGATACCTGCAAGGCATATTTCCTATTGTCCCAGTGCAGAGTACTTGACTTCTTTATAATGGCACCAATCTTTTTACAACTACACTCTCCTTGGCTCTGACTTCACATGTCCACACAAATAACTGCAGAGAAATGTTTATAGCAGCTTTATTTCTGTTGCATTTCGAAACAATCAATAAGCCCTTCAGTAGGTGATTGAATAAATATAGAGCTAAAATGATGTGAGCTATCAAATCATGAAAAGACATGAAGGAAACTTAACTGCCTAGTACTAAGTAAGAGAAGTTAATATGAAAGCCTACACATTTTTGATTCCAACTCTTATTACTATTTGAAAAAGGCACACTGTGGAGATAGTATATAATTGCAGAGGTTAGGTGGGAAAGAAGGATTAATAGGCAGCACGGGAAGAGCAACAAAACTATTCTGTGTGATACTTTACTACTAATAAAAACAAAGTACCTGTGGGATTCTTAAACAAATATCTGAGTTTATTACCAAATGGCCATAAAATATTCACACAATGTTGAAAAGTCTCTGAGTGCCTCATGAATTTATTTTTGTTTTTCAGTTTGTTTGAATTAAGTTCCAATTAAGGCTCATACATTACCACTTACTGATTTGTATCATTTTTTTTATCCAAAGATTATCACCTCCTTCTCTCTGTTTTTTTTTTCTTTCTTTATGTGTGTACTGGAAACTGAACTCAGGACCTCGTGCTTGCCAGGCAGGCGCTTATGCTCCTGAGCTATATCACTGGCTCTCCTTCTCTTACTTTTAAAATTTTTTTTAGTATTTGCATGTTGAATTAATAGAAGATTTCCTGGGATAAACTTTGCTA
Source organism: Erethizon dorsatum (assembly GCA_028451465.1). Taxonomy (NCBI): domain Eukaryota; kingdom Metazoa; phylum Chordata; class Mammalia; order Rodentia; family Erethizontidae; genus Erethizon; species Erethizon dorsatum. Next base: position 46,460,020 of record CM051825.1, read on the forward strand.
TTTGCATTCTCATGGTAGGAGACAGGAGTTCCTCTTTCTCCCATATTTTGAAAGGATGGGAGATGTTTTTAGAATTACAGCTATTATTAGATTCAGTTTTGCTTTGTTGTTAGCAAAAATTCTTTGTAGATAGTATTATGCATATCCATTAATAATCCATTACAATCTGGCTTTTCCTGATTTTTTTTGAGTTAATGACAGTTGATGCTTATCAAAATCATCGTTTCATCATTTTTTATAAAATGATGATATCCTTTTTTTTTTTTAATGCAGGTACTGGGAGTCAAACTCAGGACCTCACGCTTGCCAGGCAGGTGCTTATGCCACTGAGCTATACCACCGGCCCCATAATGATGATATCCTGATTCTATCATTCCTTTTGCTTTTATTCACTGAAATAACTGAAAAGTGAAGTTTCACCCATCAGCTATTGGTTAGTAAGAGAAAGAGCTTATATAACAAAGACAGGATACATCTTTTGAGTTTTCCCCCATTACCTAGTTTTCGAAATAATATGGCTGCTTCCCTCACCAAAGTGATCAATAGTGTATAAATGTCACAATCCAATTCTTGTCAGCAAAAATGGTGTCACTGACTTGCTTGTATCAATTATCAACTGTAGTATGCTAATATACGGTTGGTTCTTCTATTTTGTAGGTAATCAAAATAAAAGGTGGCTTTTATGCTATTGCAGAAATGTTAGTATTGTGATCTGCATTTCTTAATTTGATACATATGGAGCCCTCTGTTCTCAAGAGACTGTCATGTGACATACATGAGTGAAAGTGGCTGGGAAAGACTGTGGCCAAAGGAAGGATTCAGCTTCTGTGTGTGTGGTAGCAGTTACACAGCTTTGGTTACGATCACCCTGCAGGAAGTAGTGTGGCAGATGAGGGAGTACGGTCATATATTCAAAAGAACTGGTAATCTGAATTTTTATAGGCTATCTCCTGATTTTAAATGTTGTAAATGTGAAATTTTAAAATACCACTGCACAAGTCAAACAAAACACATCTGCGAACATATCCATTTTATACTCTGCTCGCACATTATGTCCGCAACAGGAAATATAACGCATTGCTATTAATTCTGCTGCCTTCTGTCATTTCCTTTTGGAAGTCGGTGAGATACATGTTTTCCCTATGAGGCTCTGGTCTCCCTTTCAGTTCCAGGTTGTGACCAAGACCTTAGCAACAGCTGATCACACCAAATGCTTCACTTTACTGATAGGCTACTGACTCATAGAGGATAAGTGTGATGCATAAAGTCCACTGGCAGTTTGGACAGTCTATACCTTACCCAGGCCTGATGTCAACGCGGTGCACCTTCCATGGTGTATCACAGCCTTTCATCAGCAGAGTACCGGCCCAGCACCATCATGCTTCTGCGCAGCTTTGTACTCTTTAAGCCTCTACTTTCCCAGATTTTGGCTCCCTGCAATGTGTCCTGTTGCTTGGAAGCAGAGTGGAGGAAGGGAACTAACATTGACCTAGATTCCTGTAGTGTTCCGGACCTTGTCCTATATGCTTTAATAATTAACCATTGCACAAAATCCCTTTTTAAGGGATTTTTTTTCCCTTAAAAGGGTTATTTTTCCCTTTTTAAGTAAATGAAAAAATGGAGACTCAGACATTTCTCACTTTCTCTGGGCAACACATGTACTGGGTAAAAGACCTGGCTGGGTCTGTGTGACCCTCAAAGGCTATGTTCTTCTGTGACTTCACACCACCTCTCATCTCCAAGCTCCTGATGACATCCAATGTCATTTTCTTAATTTCTGCAGCACCATAACCTCAGCCAGATGGCTCAAGCAGCATTGCTGATTGCCTAGAGGACAGCCAAGGACCACAAACAGCATGTTGTCTTGAAGGTTTCTCTCCTAGCATTGCTTCTGCTCTTCCCCCTCCTTTTCAAATTACTTTTCTGGAACTCATTTATTAGCCAGGACAAGTGTACTAAGTTAGGGTCCTGGCAGGAAACAGGTCAAATGCTCAAATGAGATTACTGAGTTAAATTTTACAAGGGAATCATCACATAGGTATGGCAGTGTTAAGAGAAATCGGCAAAGGATGGTGAAGCACCATATGGTTAGCAATGGCAGGGAGTAGTTACTACTGCCCAACAACTGCTGTGGTCTGGGAGGAAGAATACAGCCACTGCTGCCTCAGAGCATGGCAGGGAAGGAGCTGGGGAATAAATGATGTCTCCTCAACCTATCAAAAACAAACAAAAATACAGAAAAAGGTAGCGAGTGGAACTTGGAGACACGGAAAGAACAGCCCAGTTATTCCTGTTTTTCTGTACACTGCTACCACCTCTGCAGACACGACTCTGCTGTGAAGGGCACCTCTGCTGGGGAAGATCAGATACCTCTCTCATTCCCAGCACCACTGCTGTCTCCCTGGCTGTATCCCAGCCCCCTAGCATCCAAACATACCTTCAGCTCTGCACTGGCGGACGTTAGAGTCCCCACCATCTGGGCCAGGCAACTGGCATTTTCAAGTTCATGCTGTAAGTTCCTGAATGGAAAAGCCATTTTCTTTCACAGGCACAGCTGCGCTGTGAACATCTGTACATTCCTGCTCTTCCCAGACACCTAGACTGTGGTTTTAATTCCTCTTTTTTTATTTTTTTCTTTTTGCCCCTACTCTTTTTCTTGAACACTTAGGTATATATATATATATATATATTTTTTTTTTTTTTTTTTTTTTTTTCTGCAGCCCCTTTGCTTCCAGGCTCAGAGTGCCTGCCAATTATGTTATTTTCATTTTATGAATATGCATATAAAGCCCAATATATTTTCTGAGAGAAATTGCAAATTTGATCTGCAAGAAATGTGATGCTATTTCTGCTAATGGGTAGAAGCATTGCTGAATTACACCAAGAACCAGCCAGCTAGTTTTGTGCTGTCAGAGAGTATTTTGTTTCTCGGGGAAGCAGAACTTCGTTTTCAGTGTGTTATTATTTCTTGAACAAATAACTTTTCATTTTTCTAAACAAGCAACAAAAGGTTTTGGAGGTATTGTTTTGGTGCTGGGGATGCTAAGCACGTGCTCTACTACATAACTTTACTCACAGCCTCGAAAGTTGGATTTTTGCCCTTCTGAAAGCTTAGTGAAGATGATGCATAACCTTTTTTCCCACAATGCATACCTGAAGTACTTTGCTTCAGAAATCCTGCTGTGTTTCCTGATCACATCAGAATTACCATTTCCTTCCTCATGTTAGGTCTTCTCTGATGTTATCAGCGAAAATGTTACAAGTTACCTTTTGGGTTTCTCATAGTACTTTTCCCCCCAGCTGATTTGGTTACAACATCACACAAAAGAGTACACAGTGTGTCTTCCTCACTGGCAACACAGATGGGAACTAATAAAAAGGACACAAAGGATCAGTATCTTAGCCATGGTATCAGTATAGAAATTAAATGCTTATGCCACTTGAAATTTCTGGCAAATTAAGCTAATGTTAGATTAATGTTAAATGGTTTGTTAAGTGCTATATATTCTACTATAAATGTTGATTGGATCCTATTGGTTGATGGTATTGTTGAATTCTTTCATACACTTGCTAATTTTTGTCTAATCTGTTGAGAGGGGTACTGGAATTTGTAGTTATAATTGTGGTTTTATCAATTTTTATTTATTTTATATAATATTTTGTAGCTCTGTTTTTTGGTACATACACATTTGGGATTGCTGGGTCCTCTTGTTGGATTTACATTTTGTCATTGCATAATGCCCCTCTATGTTTTGGGTAATTTTCTCTGCAGTCTACTTTATTATTAATATTATTAATATAACCACCTCTATGTGCATTTGGTTAATGGTTTCAGGCTACATTTTTTAAATGATGTAATCATTTTATCAGTTCAAATGATATATAGGTACTTGATCTCCTTTTATGTCCCTCTAACCCACCATTTATAATGTAATTTTCTAAATTTTTCCTCTACATACTTTTAGAACTATTCAGTGTTACAACTTTTACTTCTACTATTAAATGTAATTTAGGAAACTCAGCAGGAAATTTGGGAAAGCCTATTGTTTTTACCTATATTTTTGCTTAATATATTTTTCCCTCCTTTTTGAAATTCTTGCCTGGCAAGCACAAGGTCCTGAGTTCAATTCCTGGTACAAAAAAAAAAAAAAAAAAAAAAGAAAGAAAGAAAGAAAGAAAGAAAGAAAGAAAGAAAGATTCTGGCTTTCCTTAATTTTCTAGTTCTTTTCTGTTCAGAACTTCTTTTGGCCATTCTTATAGAGTAGGCGTTCTATTTCTAAGTTTTTAATTTTTCTTCATTTGGGAGTATCTTAATTTCGTCTTCACTTCTGAGAGAGATCTTCAGCGGTTGTATGGACAGACCTTTTCTTTCAGTTCTTGAAATGTACTGTGCCATTTCCTCCTAGCTCGCATTGCTTCTGATGAGAAATCTGCTACCCTTCAAATTACTTTTTCTTACAGATTATGTGTTTTTTCTTGAGTTATTTGAAGGTTTATTTTTCTTTAATTTTGACATTTTACTGTGTATCCTGGATTGTAAAAAATTTTTAGTTTATCCTATTTGAGGTTTGCTCAGCTTCTTGAATCTATAAGATTTCACCTCTTGATAAATTAAGCAAGTTTTCAGGTATTAGTTATTTGTATATTCATGCTTGTATTTTTCTTCATCTTCTTCCAATGAATTGAATGTTAGATTACTTTTATAGTTCCAGAAGTCCATCAAGGTTAATTCATTTTGTTCAGTTTTTGCTTTGTTTCTCTCTTTTGCTTAGAATAGATAATTTGCATTGTTTTATCTTTACTGATTCCTTCCTCTGCCCCTTCATTTTGATACTGAGCTCATCTAGAGTTTTTACTTTATTATATTTTTGAGTTCTAAAATTTCCTTTTAGTTTATGACTTTAATTTCTTTGCTGAATCTTCCTATTTCTTTCCTTTTCATTTGTTCTAAGCATGCTTGTAAGTGCTTACTGAAGCATTTGCTTGAGGCTGCTTTAAATTTTTTTTTGTCACGTAAATCTGATTGCTCTGTCATCTTGGTATTGGCATCTGTTGTCATTTTTTCCATTCATTTTGAAATCTTCCTGAGTTTGGGCTGGTGAGTGAATGCTTTTTGTTTGAAATCTGAGCAGTGTTGTTTATTTTATGAGACTGAATCTTGAATAAACCTTCTGTTTTAGCTTGGTTTTTGCTGGCACTATTCCATAGACAAATTAAAGGACATAGCCTTGTTCTTGCCAGGTGGAGATAGAACTCAGGGTTTCCCACTCAGTTCTGTTGACATCTATATGTGGGTCCCTAATTCTTGATGGATGGGACTGGAAATTTTGGCTCCCCACATAGTGCCCGCTGTCACTGTGGTGGGGATGGCCTTATTAATGCTGGGTGAAAAAGACCATCATGGCCCTCCTCTAGGTCTCCCCTGACATCACCCCAGTGGAGAGATAAGGAGGCATCTCATTCCTGCTGGATGGAGGGGGATGTCCAGACATCCTTCTTGGAATTCCATGAGGTCCTCCACTGCTGCCCCACCTCTTTATAGCATCAAAAGCCTGAAAGTCTAAGGTCTGCTTGATTTTTGATAGTGTAAGTGGGTGGAACCACTGTTCATAGAGTGGTAAGGATAGTCTAAATGTCTTCTGGCTTATCATATTCCCCTCATTCTACTACTTTGACCACAGAAAGCAGGGTTTGGGGGAATTACATGTTTAGTCTGTTTTCATTGGCATTTTTGAATTGTTAAATTCTGCAATTTCAAGTCAGGTATATATGAGGCAAAAAGAACACCTATGGTACATATTACTGGTCATTTTTCAGGTCCTCAGGTTCTACCTAGTTAGTTTGCCTTATTCTTTTTACTGTTTATGATGAATGTATATGTATATATTGCACTAGTTTTCAGGTATTAGTTATTTGAATATTTATGCTTGCATTTTTCTTCACCTTCTTCCAATGAAATGAATGTTAGATTATTTTTATAGTTCCAGAAGTCCATGAAGATTAATACATTTGGAGGTTCATATATTCATTTTATGGTTTTACTTGTAAGTAAGGACACATCTACTGTATCTTCCTAGAAGTGGAATTGGCCCTTTTTTTTTAAAGAATATTTATAAATAATATGGCTATGAATAATCTTTTTTTATTTTATGGAAAAAAGGTAAAACAAAATTTCATAACAAAATAATAGAAGAGTAACATTAGTTAATACATTACATGTTGTTATCTTTAAAGTAGTTGCTCAGGGTACAAGATACAGGCATAAAAATTTCTCCAATCGATATTAGCACAAACCTTCCTTTTTAATGATCTAAGAGACACTAATAGTGTAACTGACTTGCATTTTTCCCCTTTTCCCTGCCATCCTTTCCTCTTTCATCCATCCTAGTTCCTTTTTCCTTTTGAACAATTTTTTCCTATTTCACAATATCTATTGTACATTTTAGACTTTATTTACTCTTTCAATTACTCACACAAGGGAGATAATATGATGTTTACATATGTGAGTCTGATTTATTTCACTTATGAGTATGGTCTCAAGTTGCATCCATTTACTTATAAAAGTTTCAAGTTTATCCTTCTTTATGGCTGAGTAGTACTCCATTGTATAAAAATACCATGTCTTTTTGATCCATTCCTCAGTTGATGGGCATTTGGGTTGTTTCCAAGATTTAGCTATTATAAATTGTGCTGCTATAACCATGGGTACACATATATCACTGTGGTATGATGTTTTTAATTTTCTGAGAAGATACCCAGAAGGGGAATAGCTGGGTGGGATGGGACCTCTAATCCTAGTTTTTTGAGGGATCTCCATAATGATTTCCACAGTGGTTGTAGCAGTCTACACTCCCACCAACAGTGGAGAAGGGCTCCTTTTTCCCCACAGCCCTTCCAGCACTTGTTATTGGTTGATTTCTTGATGATAGCCATACTTTCTGGGGTGAGATGGAATCTCAGTGCTGTTTTAATTTGCATTTCTCAAATCATCATTGAAGTTGAACATGTTTTCATATATTTATTTGCCATTTGTATTTCTTCATCTGAAGAGTGTGTATTCATCTCAGATGCCCATTTTTGGATTGGGTCTTTGAATTTGGTGGGGGCTGATGTTTTTCAATTCTTTTTATGTTCTAGATAGAAGCCATTTGTCTGAGGGACAATTGGCTAAAATTTTTTCTCATTCTGTGGGTTTTCTTTTCATTCTGTTGGTGATTTCTTTTGCTGTGCAAAAGCTTCTTAAGAAGACAAGATCCCCATTGTTGATTCTTTGTAGTATTTCCCGTGAAGCTGGAGTTTTGTTCATGAAGTCTTTGCATACACCTATGTCTTCAAGATTTCTACCTACTTTCTCTTCCAGCAGATTTAGTGTTTCTGTTTTAAGATTTAGATCTTTGATCCATTTGGATTTTAGTTTTGTGCATGGTGATATACATGGATCTAGTTTTAGTTTTTGGCACGTGTAAAGCCAGTTTTTCCAGCACCATTTATTAAAGAGGCTATCTTTCTTCCAATAAATGTGTTTGGCCTGTTTGTCAAAGATAAGATGGCTGATTTTGTTTGAAGTTGTTTCTGCATCTTCTAATCTGTTCCACTGATCATCAGGTCTGTTTTTTTGCCAGTACCATGCTGATTTTATCACAATACCTTTGTACTATAATTTCAAGTCAGGAATTGTGATGTCTCTTGTCTTGCCTTTGTTGCCCAGGATTGCTTTTGCTATTCTAGGTCTGTTCTGCTTCCAGATGAATTTTAGGAATGTTTTTTTAGTTTCGTGAGGTATGCTAATGGTATTATGATTGGGATTGCATTAAATCTGAATAACAATTTTGGAAGTATGGCCATTTTCACTATGTTGGTTCTTTCTGTCCATGAGCAAGGCATTTCTTTCCATTTTCAGATATCCTCTTTGATCTCCTTTTTCAGAGTACTGTAATTTTCAGTATATTGGTATTTTACTTCCTTTGTTAGATTGATTCTGAAGTATTTCTTTTTTTTTTTTGGACGCTACTGTGAAGGGTGAGCTTTCCCTAATTTCTCTCTCAGTGAGTTTGTTGTTTGTGTACAGGAATGCTACTGATTTTTGAGTGTCGACTTTGTATCCAACTATGCTACTGAATTTGCTTATTAAATCTAGAACTCTTTTGGTAGCATTTTTGGGGTCTTCTATACAGAGTATCATGTCATCTGCAAATAATGATAATTTAACTTCTTCCTATCCTATCCTTATCCCTTTTATTTCTCTCTCTTGTCTTATTGCTCTGGCTAATATTTCTAGAACTATATTGAATAGGAGTGGTGATAGTGGACAACCTTGTCTTATTCCTGATTTTAAAGTGAAAGCTTTCAGTTTTTGTCCATTTAGTATGATATTGGCTGTTGGTTTGTCATAGATGGCTTTTATCAGATTGAGATAAAGACCATCTATTCCAATTTTCTGTAGGGTTTTTATCATGAATGAGTGTTGGACTTTGTCAAAAGCTTTTTCTGCATCTATTGAGATGATTGTGTGATTTTTGTCTTTGGTTCTGTTGATATGGTGTGTTATGTTTATTGATTTGCTTATGTTGAACCATCCCTGCATTCCTGGGATGAATCCCACTTGGTCATGGTCTAAAATCTTCTTCATGATTTTCTGCATTCTGTTTGCTAGGATCTTAATGAGGATTTTTGCATCTATGTTCATTAGGGAGATTGATTGACCTGTAGTTCTCTTTTTTGGTTGGGCTTTTGTCTGGTTTTGGTATCACGGTAATACTTGCCTACAGGCAGGATTTAGGGAGTATTGCTTCCTTTTCAATTTCATTTAAGAGTTTGAGGAGTATTGGTATTAAATCTTCTCTAAATTTCTTGTAGAATTCAGCAGTGAATCCATCAGGACCTAGGCTTTTCTTTGTTGGTAAGTTTTTAATTACATTCTCAATTTCATTGACTGGTATTGTGTTATTCAAAATTTTTATATCTTCTTGATTCAGCTTTGGTAATTCGTGCATATCTAGGAATCTGTCCATTTGTTCTGTTTTCCATCCTATGAGAATAAAGATTTTCAAAGTAGGTATTGATGATCTTCTGAAATTCCACAGGATCTGTAACGATTTCACCTTTTTCATTCCTCATTGCATGAATTTGAGTCTTTTCTTTCCTTTTTTGGATAAGGTTGGCTAGGGGTTTATCAATTTTATTTATTTTTTCAAAGAACCAACTATTCAATTCATTAATTCTTTACATTGTTTTCTTAGTCTCAACTGCATTAATTTCTGCTCTGATCTTTGTAGTTTCCTCCCCTCTATGGGATTTGGGCTTGACTTGCTCTTCTTATTCTAGAAGCTTGAGGTGAAACATTAGATTTTTATTTGTGCTCGTTCTGTTTTCCTGATGTGAGAATTCACCACTATAAATTTCCCTCTTAGGACTGCTTTCATTGTATCCCACAGGTTCCAGTATGTTGTATCTGTATTTTCATTTGATTGTGGATATTGTTTAATTTCTTCTTTAATTTCATCTGTGACCCACTGGTTGTTCAGGAGGCTGTTATTTAATTTCCATGTGTTTATGGAGTTTTCACGGTTTCTTTTGCCATTAGTTCCCAATTTCATTGCATTATGGTCAGATAATATGCATGGGATATTTTCAATTCCTTTGCATTTACTTAATGATGTTCTGTGGGCTACTATATGATCTATTTTAGAGAACATCCCATGAGCACCTGAGAAGAATGTGTATTCTGATATTGTTGGGTGGAACACTCTGTAAACATCAACTAAGTCCATTTTTCAGAGATTTGGTTCAGTTCTGATATTTCTTTGCTGTTTTTTTTGTCTGGTTGATCTATCTTTTTGTGACAATGTTGTATTAAGATCCCCCTTTACAATTGTATTATTGCTCATTTGATTTTTCAAATCTATTAATATTTGTCTTATATAATTGGGTGCTCCCATATTTGGTGCATACTTATTTATGATTGTTATCTCCTCCTCTCAAAGTTTTCCCCTAAGAAGTATGTACTGACCTTTATCTCTTTTGATCATTCTTGGTTTGAAGTTCACATTGTCTGCAAACAGAATAGTTACCCCTGTTTTTTGCTGGGTTTTTGTTGCATGGAGTATTGTTTTCCATCTTTTGACTTTCAGTCTATAAATTTCTTTCTGAGGTAAATATGTTTCTTGTATATAGCATATTGTTGGATTTTGTTTCTTGATCCATTATGCCAGTCTGTTACTTTTGATTGGTGAGTTGAAGCCATTTACATAACTGATGTGTATTGGCTTATCTTTGTCATGATATTTTCCTGTTGTTGGTTCCCTATTTTCCCCACTGTTTAATTGCTTGCCTTACTTGGTGGTTTCTTTCTGTTATTCTTCTTGGAATTGTCATTTTATCTCTGTCTAGAATATCTTTCAGTTCCCTTTGTAGTGTTGGTTTGGTGGTCATGAATTTCTTCAGTTGTTCTTTGTCATGGAAGTACCTTATTTCTCCATTAATTTTGAAAGCTAGTTTCACAGGGTACATTAATCTGGGTTGGAAGTTATTTTCTTTCAGGACTTGCTCTTCTTGACTTGAGGGTTTGTGTTGAGAAGTCTGCCATGATTCTGATGGGCTTTCCTTTATAGATGATCTGTTTCTTTTCTCTAACAGCTTTTAATATTCTGTTCTTGTGCTGAATTTCTGGGATGAATAATCTCTTAATATAGATGTATAAGGATTTTACCAGGTCTGCCTAATGTCTGATACAGTTGCTGCTAACCTATGTTAATACTTAAATTGAAATGAAAAAGAATTTAAATAAACATACTCGTGTTCTTTGTCACAGTAGTCGCATTTCAGGTGCTCAATAGCTACATGTGGCAGATGTCTACCCCATTGCCTAACCAGGTGCATAATATTTTTGTTGGCAGCAGCAGCAGCAAAGCAGCACTAGATAACACTGATCTAGAATATGTATCTAGGAGCAGAGTCCCTGGTCTAAAGTGCATGAGCTTTATTACATGTATTAGGTAATGCTAAGGTGTTTTCCAAGTAGTTATATTGACTTGTATTTCCATTAGTAATAGATAAGAATTCTTATGGCTCTACATTTGTATTGACAATAGATAGTATAAGGCCTTTAAAATTTTTGCTATATAGATGAGTACGAAAATAATGAGGTATCATTTTCTTATTTACTAAAGAAAATGGATGTCTGTTCATATGTTAATTGGCTATTATGTAAGAGGTTTTTCATGTCTTTTGCCTATTTTTCTATTGGGATTTTTATCTTTTTCTTATTAATTCATAGGAGCTTTAAAGACATATTTAATACTAGTCGTTTGCCAATTATATGCACTTCAAATGTCTTCTCCAAGTTGTGGCTATCACTTTACCTATTGTATTTATTCATCAGAATAGGAAAGGTCCTGTCCTACAAACAAACTTCACAGCTCAGTGAAGTAATAAAATCTGCTGTTAATAGCTATGTCTTAGAAAACTCATGGCTTTCAACATTGCTGTGGTAAGAAAAGGCAAGCTAGACAACTTTATAGGTTAGTTTTAAGTGCTTAGTCTGGAACTGACCTATATCACTACTATCTAGATCACATCTGGTCACGAGGCCCCAGTCTAATACAAGGGAAACTGAGAAATGTAGAGAAGTACATGGATATTTGGGAAGATCATGCTTTCTACATAAAAATCATTTAATGAATAGATGGTCCTAATTTTACTATAATCGAATTTAACTCTATTTCTTTATAGTTTTTATGTCTGTCCTTTTATTTATTTTTTTATTTTATGTGGGTACTGGGAGTTGAACTCAGGACCTCGCACTTACCAGCAGGCACTTGTGCCATTGAGCAATATCACCGGCACTTTTTTTCCTTTATGTGGGTACCAGGAGTCGAACTCAGGACCTCGAGCTTGCCAGGCAGGCGCTTATGCCACTGAGCTATCTCACTGGCCCATGTCTGTCCTTTTAAACAGAAATCCTTCCCTGATCTATAGTTAGCTACGGAAATAAATAGGTGATTCCTTGAATGTAATAGTAATGATATTTTTCTACATTGCTTCTAAAGTTGCTTTACCTTTGATATTTACATCTAGGTCTTTAATTCATATAGAATTGTTGTGTTTTAGTTGGGGCTTCAATTTCATTGTTTCAACATACTTTATATAAAAATCCACATTTCCCAGTAATTTGTCAATCAAACTTCCATATGTGTGTGGATATGTTTTTGGGTTCCGGATACTGTTCAATTACTCCATTCACCTATCCTTGGGCCCTATTATCATGTCTTCATTTTTAAGTTTTTATAGTAACTCTTGATACCTGGTAAAGTAAATATCTTACTATGTGCTTCCTGTTCTATCTATCTTGGTCTCTGCCCTGTTATTTATATCTCTCAGTTTTCTTGTCAAGTTTTGCAGTAACACCTGTGGGGACTGGATATGTAGATTAATTTGGGAAGGAGTGAGATCTTTACAAGTTCGAGTCTTCTTATCAATGAACAATGGTACACCTCTACATGTATGTATCTTTTCTTTCATAACTTTCAACAAAGTTTTGTAGATCTGATGTTAAGTTCTTTATATCATTGGATAAATGGACTTGTTAGGGTTATTAAAGATATTATCTTTTTAGAAATTATATATTTCAACTGTTTATCAAATGCAAATTTTATCTCCTTCCTTCCTACCTTGCTTCTTTGCTTCCCTGCCTTTCTCCCTCCCCACTTTCCTTCCCTTCCCTTCTCTTCTCTCCTCTTCTGTCCTCTCCTCTCCTGTCCTCTCCTCTTCTCTTCTCTTCCTTTCTTCCTTTCTCCTTCTTATTCCTCCTCTTTCTTGTCTCCTCCTCCTTTTCCTCCTTCTCCTCTTGCTCCTCCTCCTTCTCCCTTTCTCTCTCTCTCCCCTCTTCCTTTCCTTTTTAGGGGGGTTCTCCTTCCTTTCTTAGTTTTTTTCCTTCTTAATTTTAGATATTTTCCCCTTATTTCCTCCCAGAAGTAAGATCTAATTATCTAATTTTATTTTTTATTCCTAATAGGTGCAGTTTTAATTTTGTCTCATTGTAGGTGTATTGTTTTAGCCCCAGGTACATGCATAGTATCTCATTTTCAACCTACCACTCCTAAAGATTTTTTTTTTGTCTTCACTCCCTCCAAAGCCATGAAAATCCAAATCCAAATTCTAGAGTCAGAAGACACCGTCAGAGTAAGAGTGAATTTTGGAGCTTTACTTACCTTGTTGGGCTCTTGTTTTCCCTTAACTTTAGTCCTTTAGAAATTTTTATATTGCTAATTTATCGATACATTAAAATGGGTTCTTATATTTATATTTATATTTATTTGGTTTTAATAAAGAGTGTCAATCAGTTTAGTTTACCATGCTGCCTGAACCTGAAATATATGTATTATTAAGTATATATATTTTAAACATCTTCAAAACACAATATTTAAAATAATTCCCCCAACTATGTCTATAATTATTTTTAAAGGGTGAATTTAAATGACATTTCAATTGGGTTACAAATTTTGGTAGCAAAATTATTGTCATTCAACCTTCTTGGCTGTTAAGTCCATAAAACACTTGTGGTCAACAAGGTTATCTATCACTGTTAGACAGATTGACATTTATAAAAAAAATCCACTCATTCTCCTAACAGTATGGCCTTTATATTGTATATCTTCCAAAGTCAGGTTGTCTCTGATATAAACTTTCCTCTTTTTCTCGCCAGTTAATCAACAAGTGACCATTGAGACTGTAAAATACGTGTTGTGTTAATGCCTGACTCCTCCTCCTAGTTAAAGGATGAGAAGCCAGATTTTCTCTAGGTGAGAATCTTCTAACACTTCTATGACTACCCTAATCCCCCAGTTCTTTCACAGATTCTCTACAGGGATTTATCAGAGACACTAAAGGACACAGTGAGTTTCTTTTTGAGAGTTTTCTTTTGTGGGTGGTCAAGCCAATGAACAAAATTTCATAAGCCTTCCAAGAGGCTGTGCCAAAGGAATTAATAAAACTGAACATGAACAGTTTATTTGTTGCTTTATCATAATTAACGTGCAAATATTTAAAGCAATATGCCAGTTTATTTACCTCTTCATTGACACCAGAACATTGGCCATGAGACATCATGCATGGTATACTTTCTCACTATTAAGGGTCTATTATGAAACCTGTTCTGTAATTTCAAAAAATTTGATGAATGTATCTCATAAGTTAATAGTTACCCAAATCATTAAAATCTTTCTATTTTAAGTGGTTGAAAGTGTTAATTGATGTAATTTCTCATCATTAAAAATTTTTATGATTTTATACAATTGATCCCTGTTTTCTTTGAATAAAAGAATAAAATAGAGATAAGGATAAAAGAAAAATATCTATAAACACTTTTCACATTTACAAAAATGTGTTATTGTTAAATAATTTCAAAATTACAGAAAGGTAAGAATAATACAAAGAACTTCCATATACCCTTCACTAGGTTCTATATATGGATATTCTATATTCTACATGTATGATATTTATATTCTATATGCATATTGTACATGTTGATATTCTGTATTCTATATGAATATTCTGTATGCATATCTGTTCTTTATATATACATGTATCCAAATATATGCATATATGTGAATATGTACATATATTAATATTTTTTCTGAGTTATTTGAATGAAATTTAATCATAACCCTATAATCTGAAGTACTTCAGAGTATGTGTCCAAAGAATAAGGACCTCTCATTATCTAACCTCTATTTAGTGATTAAATTTGGGAAATCATGTATTGATGCAATACTCTTGATCAACATATGGTTCATATTCAAATTGTATCAATTGTTTTAATAAATTTCTCTATTATCAATTTTCCCCAATCTTGGGTCAGTCACCAATTATGTGCAAAATTTGTCATGTTTCCCTGATCTCTTTCAACCCAAAACCTTTTCTCAGCCTTTTTTTAATCTTTTATAACATTGACATTTATGTGGTAAACAGGCCCATTGTTTCTAGAATGACTTCCAATTTTTCTGATATTTCTAAAGTTTGAAAAGGCTTTGAGAGGGTTGTAGAAGCTCAAGGTCAGTCCTGCCTTCTCATTCTCTCAAGAGCCTCATTTACTCTGACTTTTGGCCCTACCATTCTTCCAAAATTACTTTTATTCAAGTCACCAGTGATCACATGTCACAAAATTCAGTGCATAACTCCCAGTCCTCTTCTTATTCAACCCCTCCCAGAATTTGCTTGCCTCTTTGGGAGTAGTATACTTTGTCCCTGGGCTTCCCTCCCACGACACTCTCCTTCCACAGAGGTCTCTGCTTCTCCATAAGATTTGCTTAACTTTCCTCATCTTCCCGCCCATACCCCACGATGTTGTGCTACCAAATCCTATCCCCAGACCCCTTTGCTGTCTACATTCATTTAAAAATTGATTTAAATACCATTTATATGTGGTCCCAAATCTAAATACTGGCTATACTTCACTCCTGAACCCTAGATCATGTATCTAACTGCCTGCTTCCTATTTGGAGGTCCAGTAGTTCTCTCACATATGCCATGTCCACTGTCAAACTCTAATTATTTATATAAAACCTGCCAGTTGCCTCTCTATTCAGAATAAACATACAACTTTCAAATAATGCATTAAACTACTTCACACTAATGTAGTGTAATATACATAGTGCTTTCACACCAATTCTTTCTTTGATCTCATCTTCTACCACATCTCCTTTTACATACTCTACCCTTCTACACCAAGAACATTTGTGTTCGGTACTTTTGTGTTTGCTGTTCTTTCTGCCTAGAATCTTCTTTCTGTCAATGACTATGTGGCTTATTCTCTTACTTCATTTATGATTCTGGAGGGAAATAATCCCTCATTAGAGTTCTTTTCTAACCACCTTATTTAATATAGAAATGTTCCCCGCATCATTCCTATTATTATTATTATTTATTCATTTTCTTGCCTTTTTTTTCTTTCTTTTCTTTTGGTTATTTCAGACAGAATTTTGCTATGTAGTTCAGGCTGGCCTTGAACTTACTGTGATCCTCCTGCCCCAGGCTGCTGAATGTTGGGATTACAGGCATCTGCCCCTATGCCCGGCTTTGTTTTGCTTTATTTTTCTTTGTTGCAGTTATTATCTTACATATAGTTTTTCTTACCCCCTCCACTAGAATGTTAACTTCATGTTCACAGAAACTTTGCCTAGTTTAATCTTATATATATAGATCTTAGGATAATTCCTGGTTCATAGTAAGGCAGTCAGTAAATATTTGTGTGGTGAATGAATTAATATCTTTTCTGATCTTTTCCATAATAGAAATGTCTATTAAAATGTTTGAGTAATGTTCTCTTTGTGGCTTTGGCAGTTGCTTTCTTACTTGGTAATGTGCCCTGAAAATCTTTCTACATGTCAAAAATAGACCTCAATCATTTTTAATAGTTCCAAAATATTACATTGTTAGAGGTATTGTGATGATTGATTCAAACTCAGTTGATGGACAGTTGGATTGTTTTCATTTTTTTTTTTTGCTGTTTCAAACAATGCTACAATAAATAACATTATATTGAAGGCTTTTGTAATATAGAATATAGTTTGTCAAATAATTGTTAAGTGTCTGGTTTGTGCACTTTGCTGGCCTGGACAATGGGTTGGTAAAGCATAGACAAATGGGGCATGGTTTTTTAATTCAGGGAGCTAGTGACCTACTCAAGGAAACAGACAGTGATAAATCAAAAAGAATTATGAGTACTGCAAGGATTGGTAGAGAGGTATAATGTACTAGAAGAATTCAGGGATAGGAACTACCAGGAAATAGATGAAGATACAGTAAAATTTTGTGGAAGGACTACATATTTGAACTTGGATCCAATGAAAATTTCACCTATCAAAAGTTCTTCAGTGCCAAGAGAGTACTACATCCAGAGGATTGTGGGAAATATTCTTGGTAAATTTTCCCTCTAGTTTGACAGGAACAGAAAGTGGGTGAGTAATGGGGCCAAAAATGTAGATCGGTGCAAAATCATGTGGCAGATCAAAATCACTGTCAAAAAGGATCCACAGGTTGAGAATAATGTAGGAATGGATTGACTCAATTTACCTATTAGACTGTTTTGTTTTTTGGAAGAAAATTTAGCTGAGTTATCCTGGCCTGTGGGAAGGCAGACTTATTATCTTCCAATGTTCTGCTATTTGAAGAGAAGCTAAACACCTGTATTTTAAAAATATGGAACTTCCTGAATTTTAACTGTTGGTTATCAACCCATATTTTTTAAAACATTATTTTTTAACCATGAGACAAGAGGAAAAAACCCCCAGACAAGAGGAACAAAACCCCCAGTTGGCCCCTTCCTAAGTGATGTATGTGTCCTGGGCACTTGTAAACTCTCTGATGGGACTCTGTCTTCAATAACAGGAATTTCATTTGGGGGGGTACCTTGAACCATAGCAAAAATTCCATTTAATCTCAATTTAATATGCACACACATGAACTAATACAAGTGAAAGAAAATTTTAGAAAACATTATGCACTCCTAACAGTTTACCTGATTGAAAGGAAAGGATTCTGATGCAGTCCAAGTCAGTTTATTCTGAAAAGAAATGTGGTCTTGATTTACTCAATTAACTTCAGGACTTACAGTGGTTACAAAACTAATTAAAAACGCTGCCCTGACTGCAGTGCTTCTTTTGTTCTCTGCACCAGTGTTATTCTGTAATATCTTTTAGGAATTGCCTTCTCCAGTATTCAGGATTTGGAGATCTAACTAGAATGTAAATAGTTTCAGGCAACATCTGCTCCTTTCTCTTAGACTCATGGTCTCTGGAATTGTCACATGTACTCAACAGGGTGTTGGGACTTGGACCTTGGAGAATTTCCATGCATCAGCCTTTATGTTAGAGTCCCAGTAGTCTTGGTCTGTCACTCTGTGCCTGAATTTAGCGGGAGGAGATGGTCTGTTGATTTCAGTGAAAGAGCTATTCATGACTAGCTCATTCTGCTCCTCTCCAGCAATGTACCTTGAGTCTCAGCCCTTTTCTCTTGACCTTGAGGAATCGAATTGGTTCCACTGACCTTCAGCTCCTACCTAACTCAACTCCAGTCCAGAACTTGGTTGGAGAATTGATCATGATGGATGAGTCAGAAAGGCCCTACTATTTTAAGCTTCATGCGATCTAAATCCTTTCTGGTTACTAAGAAACACAAATGATTTTAGTTACCTTGGAATTAAATGTAGACTAGAAAATTCAATATTTTTCAGGTCATGTTGCAAATGAGCTACTGTATTCTTAATGAATGTGTAATCATCATAAATATGACAAAAGGGCATTTGCAAAACGATGATATCCACATTGAAGAGAAATACAAGCTTGAGAAATTAACATGTTCACACTGCCTTGCTTCTCTTTGCCTTGCATTATTTAGGGATCTCTGGTGACTTGACTGAAATCCTCCCTGTCCTCCAAAACCTGCAGTGTGCAGAGCTTTTGGAATATACCCTGCCCTGATATCAAAGGAAGGACCCCCGCTGGAGAGGTTGACACTTCCTCTCTCATCTCTGGGTTAACAGGAAGACCTGTATTCACAGGCACCTTTGTCTCATGGGAGCACCTTAAGATATCCTTGGTTTTGATTTATATTGGTTGCAGGTACATGCTGGATCAAAGCAGATAGGGACGGGGGGAAGAAGCCAGATGCAAAGTAGATCCAAGGGAGAAACTGAAATATGACATGTTTTATTTCTTTGTTTAGAAACACTGTGCAACAATAATTAGTCAACACTTAATTGGGCATTTACCATACACAGAACTAGTGCTGCCCAACCTTCCAGTTTACTAGAATCCCTGGGGGAAACTTTTAAAAACTTCTAATGTCCTGACCTCACCCTTAAAGACTGATTGAATTGGTCATGATGGGGCCCAGGCAATGGAATTTTTAAACAGCTCCCCTGACAATTCTAATGTGCATCCCATGTTGAGAATGGGTTGAGTTAGCTATTATTCTTAAACTTTAAAATTATTAGTTTATCTAATCCACAGTTCTATAAGTTTGCTATTATTACTATCCTCAAATTTCAGTTAAGAAAATAGAAGCAAAGTTCAGCATCATGCCTATTTTCATATAGGCTAGAAAGAATGAATCCAAATTTGAATCCAGGTAGTTGGATTCCTGAATGCAAAACAAATTTAATGCAAAAATCAAAGGAAATATGAATGTTTCCTGCCAGGTCTTTGGGGAGGGGAAGCAGAAAAATGATTACATAGGCAATGAATTTATAGTGATAGGATCCCCATAATAGAGAGAATATCGTGTATATTAGATATATAGATTTGTTATAGATAGATAGATAGATAATAGATAGATAATACATGTATATATCCACATTAAAGTCATTTGGGGGAAATAGAAGCAGGATGCTTAATGTATCAGCAGGGTGGCTTCAGGGTCACAACATTTGCATGTGCTCAGAAGACTTCCATGCATGGCTTAATGCTCTACTTTTGCTGTCTTGAATAATTTAACACATTTGGAATAAGGACTCAGTGCAAACTGTGAGGGTTGATACTTGGGCCAGTCCTGAATATCAGATTCATGGAAATTGAATACTACGCATTTCCCTTGGTTGAATCGTGAACTGAGTCAGGTGATTATTTCCCTGTAGGGACCTCCGTGGGGCAGGGATCTCATATGCTCCTTTTTTGTGAGTGGACACTTCCTAGAGCTGGAAAAGCAAACATCAAAGTGTCTGACATGGGAGGAATGGGAATATGAGTTGCACACACTCAAATGTGATCCCAAAGGAATTACTGCAAAATTCTAAAAGACAGGTCTTCTATTTATAGTTGCGTTAAATCTTTGCAATTCTGAGATAAAAGCTATTTTATGTCCACTTTTCTTTCCTTCTTTTCTCCCTTCCTTCCTTCCTTTGTTCCTTCCTCCCTCCCTGTATTCTCTCTCTCTCTCTCTCCAAATAAATGCAGGGCCTTCACACTGAGCCAATTCCTTATGATTTTTAATTTTTTTTTTTTTTTAATCTGGAGACAGGATCTCAATAAGTTGCTAAATTGCCCAGGCTGGGATCAAATTTGCTATCCGCATGCGTCAGCCTCCCACAGTGTTGGGATTGCAGGACTGTTCCGCCATGCCCAGCTTTATAGGCCCTTTTCATGGATAAAGACAATGAAGTATTGGGAGGTTCAGTAACCTGTTCAAGGTCACAGAGCAGTGCTAGAAGACCTGAGGCCTACCCAGTTCTGCATGCTGCTCAGTCAAACTGTGCTGACTCGGAAGACTTGGTGGATGGGTTGCTTAGGGATTCACCATTCCACTCTCCAAGTATGCTCCTTACCAATCTTCTCTTTCATAATTCCTTCACATAAAGAATTGGGTACCATCAGAAATACTAAAACAAAGACGGGAAATTAGGATACCTGAGTAATGGTCAAGTCCTATTATTGCTGTTTACTAGACATGCTATAAACAAGTCATTTTATGTTTGATGTATTTATTTTTACTCTATTCACCCAATTCAGTAGCTATTCATGGGCATCTTTAAGAGACTATGGATTGTACTCCTTTCTTGAATTTCAATAACAAATACGAATTAGTCATGTTATGGCCTGGAAACCACAAATGTCATTGTAAAGCAGGATTTGGGTACGCAACTTCCAGCCTCAGTTTCCTTGTTTCTTAAAAAGGCCTTTTTGAAGTGGGTTGAAGATGAAAGTAAGGGGAGATAGTAGCTATTTAAGTGATAAATAGGAGGATTTATTAGGATGGTGCTGTGCAAATACCATCTATTATTATCTAGATTATTCCCTACCCAGGCAGGTTTTTGCTACATTTCTATGTATGACTTGTGACTACATCAGCGATCGTCTCTCCTTTTTATCTTTCTGTATTCTACTCTTCCCTTAAGACTAAGATCAATTTTAATAAAACTAAATCATAGAGGATAGTGATTTTAACAATAACTAACCTCTTTTGAGTACAATATTACCCCTTATTAGTGGTTTCATTTTCTGCTATCTCAATTACCAGCCATCAACCGCGGTCTGAAAATATTCAATGGACAATGCCAAAAAAAAAAAAAAAATTCATTAGTTTTAAATTCTGCACCTTTCTGAGTTGCATGATAAAAATCTCACACCTTCCCACTCTGTCCGGCCCATAAGCACTGTATTATGGCACATAATCGCAAGAATAAGGCTGAGGACAGCACAGTAAGTTATTCTGAAAGAGAGACAGAGACCACATTCATGTAACTTTTATTACAGTGTATTTTATAATTGTTCTATTTCACCATTACTCTTGTTATCTCTTACCATGCTTAATTTAAAAGTTGAAGTTTGTCATAGGTATTTATGTATAGGAAAAGCATAGTGTAGACTGGATTTGGTATTATCTATGGGTTCAGGCATCCCCGGGAGGCCTTGGAACATATCTTCCATGAGTAAGGGGGGAGTACTCTGCTTGCAGTCTGCCAGACATAGTGACAGCAATTATTTGTATTGGCTCATTGTATTTAACCTTAACAATACCCCAAAAGAGAGGTACATTTTATAGGTGAGGACGGTGAAATTAGGGGAGGATTAATAAATTGCCCCGTATCCCCCAGATGAAGAACAATCCTACAGCAAGGATTCAAAAGATATTTTGCACAATGCTAATGACCAGGCTCTTTAAACATTGCTGTACTCGGCCACTTATTTAATATTTCCATTTTTTTGTATAAACAAAGATTACGATAAATACTAAATTATGTATAAATATTTGTATTGCATTTACGTATTAGTATTTAACTTACTTAGTGATGATATTCATTGAATGCTGCTATTGTACATTGAAATTGTTAGCTTCTGTTAGGGTTTAAATAGCAAGTATATCCCCCAAAAGTTATTTATTGAAGGTTTCATCCCCAATGTAGAAATATTCAAAGGTGGGGTCTTTGGGAAGTGGTTGCATCATAAGGACTCTGACCTCATCAATCACTAATGAGTTCATAGATGAATGAGTTCATAGTTCTTAAGAGGTGGGCCTGTTGGAGGAGGAAGAGCCCTAGGGCTATGGCTTTGAAGGGTATATTCTGTCCCCCACCACTTCCTCTCCCACTCTTTCTCTTTCTGCCTCCTGTCCACAATAAGACCAGTGGCCTTGCCCCATGTATGCTCTTCACCATGATGTTCGGCCTCATGGGCAGAAGCAGGGCCCAGAAGCAAGGAAGTCAAGTGCCTTGGACTAAAACTTCTGAATCTGTGAGCCAAAATATACCTTTCCTCCTTTAAGTTGTTATTGATTCTAAGGTATTTTGTCATAGCAATGGAAAGCTAAAACATCTTCCAAGCTCTTAGAGGAAGCCACACTTTAGACTTAATGTCTTCTGCATTATTTTTAATTGCATCTTTCTTGGTGTAAATACTTAAACATATTGTTTGGCCAAAATTCAGATGGAAAATATATAGTACATAATTTTAGATTAAGTAAACAAATTTACAAAATAGCTTACACAAGACTATACTTTTTCTTTGGTTTGTTGTTAGTTCTTCTTTGACCAAATTTCTATAATTTTATTTAGAAAGATAAGGTAACTTATACTTTTGCCCCAATGAAAGATCAGTTAATGTTGTTGGGCATTGTTTCTTACCTCAGATATTGTCTAAGTGCTTTACTTTAGGCATTTAACCTTAACGAACAAGGTGGATATAGTTTGTTTCCTACCCAGAAACATTTTCTCCTTACTGCATGATTTACCTTTAGGTATTTACATTTCCTTCTTGTAGCAGCAGATACTTCAGGGACAGGGATCCTGTCTTCATCTCCAGGTTTGATCTGATTTGTCTCCTTTCTCCTAGACAGTACCTGGGGTAGGAGCACAGGCCTTCCATGACCAACTATTCCTGGAATAAGAATTGCCTTGAACAAAGCATAGGACTCAGTGTAAATAAAGGAGACTGGAGAGGATGGTGGCAGAGGGCTTTTGATGGGAAAAGATGCCTCCTTGTCAAAGGACATTGTCATGGCAGAAACATGGAACACTTTTCACTGTTAGCTCAAGAATGAAGCCAGCAGGGAAAAGAGAGGAGAGCTAAGAGAATCACAACAAAATGAAGTCCAGGTTTTGATTACTTTGCTTTATCTCTAGAACTTTATATATATATACGTATCAGTGAATTTCATTATTTAGGTCAGATTGAGAAGGGTTTCCTGTTCCTTGCCTCCAAACCGCCAAACTCTAACATAGATATTGATTATTATGTTCTGTGCTAGGATTTCATATAAGAATATATACCAGCAGTCAAAATATAATAGGTAATAAAATACACATGTATGAAATTTTCATAATACCGTGTATTTTAAAAAGTGCCTTTTTCTGTATCTTAATGTTATTCAGTTTCCATGTGACCCTAAGTGACCTTATGTAGCTATGATTACACTGGAGTTATCACTTACCTAGAAATTGGATTTTAAATATATAGAAGGGAAATTATACAGGCCAAAATTATCCTTGAGAATCTTATCTTTCTACACATAAAAGCCAGCCACTTTCCCCAGTGTCTCTTTCCCACCATTTATGTAATGGAAAATAATTATTGAACACTTTCTATGTGTCACATATTGGGTACAAAGTGATAACTAGGTCCCCAGATCTCATTAAAATTACTTTCTAGCAGGTGAGAAAATTATCAAATAAATAAGATAACTACAGATGGAAGCGATTTATGAAAAGGACTGGAAAGGTTGGGATATACAATCCCCTGAAGGCTTTTAGTGATGGTGGTCAGGGAAGGCTTTTCTAAAGAGGTGAGTTTTGGAGGATGAGAATGAGCTAATCTTCTGATAGGTGGCCACAAGAACATTCCAGACAGAAAAAATAATGACAATGGCAAAGATCTCAGTTGGGAAACAGTTTGGTGTGTTTGGGGAATGAAAGCAGAAGAATAGTGAATGATGGGGCAAGTGTAGAAAATGAAGTCAGAGAGGTAGACAGGAGTTAGAATAGTCAAGCATTTTGTATGAGGTATGGTAAAGGAACATGGATTTGATGCTAATGATAATGGAAAAAAACAAAAGGCCTTACAGATGCAGAGGCATACTCTGATACAAGGTCTAAAAATAGTTGCTATAATAAACTGGGTAGGTTGCTAAGTTCCAAAAAAGTTATGATGCTGCAAGTTAGGCTGATAGTAGTAGAGGTGGACAGAAATAATTAGAATCGAATTTTATTCTTTTGGAAAAAGAACTTACAGGACCTGATGATGTTTGGGTGTTAGGAAGTGGTAGAAGGAAGATCAAAGACCACTCCTAAATTTTTTTCTTAACTGGGCATAGAGAGATGACATTTACATGAACAAGAGTGCAGCACAAGTACTAGGGTGGGAATCAAAGAGGTATTTTGCACCTCTCAAGTCTGAGAGGCTAGGTCAACATTTAGTTAACAGTTGAGGAGCAGGCCACAGAAAGGGCAAAGGACCTACCCAAAATCATACAACACATAAGTGGAAACCCCCTAATTGACCTGAGATGTATCTGAAGCAGCTTCATTGATTTTTTTTTTTTTTTTTTTTTTTTTTTTTGGTGTTAGGGATCAAAGCTGGAAGTGGCTCTGTTAACCTATGGTGCTTAGCAGCGACTGACCAATTATGTCATCAGCAGATTATAAAATGTCTCAACAGCAGGAATAGATAATTGCTCACAAGCTTAATGACAGTGGCAGCAACTTTTCACTGTTCATGAGCATCTCCACTGACAAACCCCACAGAGCCCAGATGAGGATGTTGATACTGCTGCAAGACTAGCTGGTTGCTGGAATAAGTAGCAGATATTTCCTTCCATGGCTCATTATCCTGTTCTTTGAATCTCACCATTTCCAGTATTTCAGCTGTAGAAATTCTTAGTGTTAGGTAACTAAGAAACATTATACCATTGTTGTGTTACACAATGGAGTTCAACATAAGATGGTACGCTAGTAGGCGGAATTGGATAACTCCACAAATTACTTTCACCTGGTGTTTACATGCTACAATGTTATTACACAGAGTGTCGTTCTGTTCTTTAATCTCACTAGGCTCCTCAGGTATTGTTACCATTATAATTATATAATAGAGTTGCATCTTACTCAGTAGTCGGGTTCTCAAGAGAAAATTGTGTGTGGTCAAAAATACTCTTAAGAAATCTCTCTCTCGAAAACTACAATATTACCAGGTATAGGGGTTCACTGCTGTTTCTTCTGCTCATCCATACCTGGTTAAATGAATGGTGTCTTTTTCGGGTCATGCTGTAGAAAAATTAGAGAGACCCTCAGAATAGCAAGATATGCACTATTTCTTTATTCCTTTATCTTTTCTGTCCTTTTTCCTTTTTAACCTTCCTCAGACAAATGTTTATGGCCTCCTGTGTATCAACATTAATTGTGGATAATGGATATATAGTGATAAACCAGAAAGACTAAGGTCTTTACCTTATGGGGCTTTTTTTTTTTTGTGGGTACCGGGGGGTCGACCTCAGGACCTCGCGCGCCAACAGGCGCCCGTGCCGCTGAGCGATATCACCGGCCCCTTTTTCGTATGTGGGATCCGGGAGTCGAACTCGGGCCCTCGCGCTTGCCAGGCAGGCGCTTATGCCGCTGAGCCATCTCACCGGCCCCCTTATGGGGCTTCTGGCCAGCATGCACTGCAAGTAGTCCACGGGTGCCGGAGACAGAGTAAAGGCTCCCAGGGAGCACACAGCTATTGCTATTACGGCCAGGAGAACTCATGCTTTGATCAAAGTTTCTATTTTCTCTCTTTGCTGATCAGATTTGACAGTTTAGCATAGACTCCTATCAAATGAAACTTTGTATTACAAAGGAAAAATTAGGATTAGAAAGGTAAGGTAACTTCCCAGCAGTCATCTGAGTATAGCAAAACTAGGTTTTTTTTTTTTTTTTTTTTTTTTTTTGGTGGGTACTGGGGGGTCGACCTCAGGACCTCGTGCGCCAACAGGCACCCGTGCCGCTGAGCAATATCACCGGCCCCTTTTTCGTATGTGGGATCCGGGAGTCGAACTCGGGCCCTCGCGCTTGCAAGGCAGGCGCTTATGCCGCTGAGCCATCTCACCGGCCCAGCAAAACTAGGTTTTGAACCAAGATTTTTTAAAACTTAAATTCCTACCTTTCCACTCTCCTCTACTCCCCTAGCTGTCTCTGTCTTCTGATTGTTTGTGTGTTGGGCCTCAAGTCCATGATTCCTTTTGTTTCTCCTAAATCTGAATTTGTGTCCCTACCCTTGGCTTTTATTTGCTGACTTTTTGCTTCCCAGATAAGAATTTCTGTTTCTATCCTGGTCTTTGCCTCACCTAAAATATATTTATATGACTCCTGATGTCTCCATGGCTTAGTCTTTTGTGTTTGATGCCCTAGACTGTTGGTCAAGATTAGCCTAGGCATGGGTGTTCAATATAGGAAGGGCCTGGTATCACTTTATTGACATCTTGACTTCCCAACGTCTCTGGAGATTTCATTATTTCCCTATAACCCAGGTAGGGGACTGACATTGTTCCTGAGGATAAACTTATTTAGGTGAATGCCCCTCTGCAAAATCATTTATCTTCCATTCCAATTTATACTGGAGATATGGCTATTGTCCAAAACACAGTGATTTATTAGGGTCTCTATTTAGGACTGTATTTAAAGACACTATGCCCTACATTGTGAGACTGTTAAAATAAGAAATTCCCATATAATTAAATTTCAAGCAGAACAATTGGTGTGGGGGAGGAGAGAGCCTTGGCTAAGGTACATAAAATTCTTACTGTTAAAGCCACAGAGCCCTTTGCTTGTATCATGTCAGGCTGTCCTTACCCATTACTAGACAGGCATTGGACACTAAAGCAATGCTACTTCGTTTATCTGAGTGTGACATAATATGGAACTACATTAAATGCTTTTGGATAGTTGCCACTGTAATTTTATTATATAATAACTAGGTTTAATGTCATAGTCATTTAATGAAGTTTTTATATTCACCTCAGGTACACTATGAGAGGGAACAAATGATTACTTGCAAACAGAAACCTTTTACAAATTTGTTGGAAAAGAATAAACCAAAGAACAGGGTGAAGTCTCCTGGAAATACAGCCATGTCTTTAGGAGTTCTGTGCCCTTAATGCAGGGTGGGATCTCGGACACGCAGTCACATTGCTGGGCCTCTGTTTCTGTCAGCTAAGAAATGTTAGCTACTGCAATAAAAAGCTCAGTGGTTTAATACAGGTTTCTTCCTCAGCCATTTCAGTCTAGAGAATATGTGTGGGAAGGTGTCTTCTGGCTTTCCACTTTGTGTCTCCATCTTCAGCTCATAGTCTCAGTTGAACACTAGTTGAAAGTTTTGTTCATGGCTAACACCATTGTCCTTATAAGGAAACCATCTTTAACACTGGATTGTTCTTTGCTTCTCTCTCATCCTTTCCTTGTCCTACTAACTGACTCCAGTGTTAACTAGGATAATAATGGAAGAGTCTGTTATCACTTTGATACTAAATTACTATATTTCAAGGAAATGCTTAGGCTGTTTCTTGCCTCTAATCATGTATTACTTTAAGCATCTTAATTACTGAAGTATTTTTAGTAACAAACATATAACCTTTTAGTCCTTTGATTCTGGATGTGTTCTTAACAAAATCTCACCCACAGATGCATAGGTGTCCGGTTGCTTCACAAAGAAAAGTTATTTTTTCATAGTATTTTCCCCAAATTATTACCTTAAGGAATGTTAATGGTTTATAATATCCAAATTCTTCTCTTGTTTCTTTCTCCTCTAAAAAGGAAACAAATACCAAGTAGATTTCAAATCACCAAAAACAAGAAATTGGACCGAATGTTTACCCCTTGTGTTTTGTGTGTGTGTTTTATTTTACTGCTATGAAATTGTCCATGTTTCTGTCATATTTTACTGTGTATATTTAAAGTATGCAACATGATGTTTTAATAACATGATTTTTATAGTAAAATTACCCGTATAATCAACCTAATCAACATGTCCATCATCTCACATAGTTAACTTTTTATGTAATAAAATTGCTTAAAATCTACTCTGTTTGTAATTTTCTAGCATAAAATACATTTTAATATATAATACATATTTCCTGTGTATAATACAATATTATAAACTATAATCTTCATGGAGTACTTTTGATCTCTAGATGTATTAATCCTATAGGTACAACTTTGTACCCTTTGATAAATATTCCCCCATTTTACCTTATATCCTGCCTCTGGTGACCACTGTTTTATTCTCTTTTTCTATGTATTTCAGGTTTTTTCATAGATTCCACATATAATACAGATTACCAGCGTCTGTCTTATTTAGCAACAAACCTCCAGTTTTATACATGTTGCCACATATGGGAGGATATTTTAAGGTGAAATAATATTCTAGTGTGTGTATGTTTATGCACGTCACAAGGTCTTCATGTAGTCATCCACTGACACTTAGTGGTTTGCCTATCGTGGCTATTGTAAATAATGTTACAATGAACTTCAAAGTAGAAATCATGCGCTGATTACATTTTTCGTTGTATATATATAT
Source organism: Erethizon dorsatum (assembly GCA_028451465.1). NCBI lineage: Eukaryota > Metazoa > Chordata > Mammalia > Rodentia > Erethizontidae > Erethizon > Erethizon dorsatum. Next base: position 46,488,549 of record CM051825.1, read on the forward strand.
ACCTAGAAAAAAGACTGCTGGGTTATATGGTATTTCTAGTTTTGGTTTTATGAGGAAACTCCTCCACTGTGTTCCTTAATGGCTACATCAATCTCACATTCCCACCAAGAGTGTACAAGATTTCTCTTTTCTCCACACTCTTACTAACCTTCGTTAGCTTGTCTTTCTGATAGTAGCCATCATAGCAGATATGCGGTAATATCTCATTGTGGTTTTGATTTTTATTTCTTTGATGGCTAATGATGCTGAGCATTTTTTCATATACCTGTTGGCGTTTGTATATCTTATTTAGAGAAAAGCCTGTTCGGGTCCTTTGCTCATGTCTTAATGGGTTACTCGCGTGTGTGTGCATGCGTGTGTGTGTGTTGGGACATTAACTTCTTAGCTGGTACATGGTTTACAAATGCTTTATCATTAGCTATGTTGTTAACCATTATCCACAGTATTTACTTTATAAGTTTTGTGGTGGCTGGCTTTGCTCTGTTTTTAGATTTTAAGTTTTTTAAGCTGGCTATAATAAGTATATTCCTGCACTTCTCTCCTAGGTTTTTTTTGACCATTGTCTGATGTCCCTTCGTTGTTCAGACCAAGATGGTTTGAGTGATTAATACTTCCATCTTTGAGAACCTCACTCACGGCTTCATGCCCTAGAGGTCATCTGTATGTGTAATCTGACCAGGTTAAGGTTTGAAATATGTAGGGAGCATGAGATGAGAAGTAATAGGTAACATGTTTGGAGGTAGAGCACACAAAATAGAAGTTCTCTTTTGGCATGATTAGATAACGATTTGGGGAGATAAGTGGGAGGTACATATATAGGGGTAGCTTCATATGAACTGTTGGAGCATTTGGATTCTAAAGATGTTTTCTTCAAAGTGTTTTCCAGAGAATATAATTCTCTTAAATTGCTCCATAAAATGAGAAATCCTACATTTAAGATAGGCTGCATATGACTATTACCTTCATTATTCATAGCCAATTTTGATTTAATCTTTCCTCTTACTCTAGGCTGTGGCAAAATGTATTATGTGAATTATCATCTGCTGCTTATGGTAGGTATATACATCATCATTGTCACTATATCAGTTATTTATTACTGTGAAAAAATTACTCTAAAATAAGCTTAAAACAACAATGAACTTTTATTGTCTGTTACTTTTCCATTACCATAACAAATACTTGCTAATCAATTTATAAAGAGAAAAGGTTCATTTTGGCTCACAATTTCAAGAATTCCAGTCCATGACCTATTGGCCTGATTGCTTGGGGTCTGTGGTAGAGATAGCAGTCATGGCAGGAATATGTGGTAGAGGAGGCCCATTCATCTCAAATCTGAATACTGATATCAGACTTTAGTTTTCATTATGTTTAATTAACATTTAGTTCCATAAATATTTATTGAAATTTTGCATGGTAAGTGCTGAGTCTTTATTTATTTATTTTTTTTGGTGGGTAGCGGGAGTCGACCTCAGGACCTCATGCGCCAGCAGGCACCCGTGCTGCTGAGCGATATCACTGGCCCTTTTATCGTATGTGGGTTCCGGGAGTCAAACTCGGGCCCTTGTGCTTGCCAGGCAGGCACTTACGCTGCTGAGCCATCTCACCAGCCCAGTGTTGAGTCTTATTGTCATATCTGTAATACTTTGCTTGATACCCATCACTTAATAATGTTCAATAAATATCAGGGGAATAAATAAATGATGAAATGAACAAAAGAGTGAATGTTTGCATGAAAAGGGACTGTAGATATATCAACGGGTGGATGTGGAAAAAGAACAGTTAAGAGGGAGAATAAATACACTTTAACTACAAACTGATACCCAAAATGAAGAAGGAAAATGCTTTATAATAAATAGGACAGCTGAACTTTATGGTTCTCTTCTGGCTGAAAAAGGCCATAACTCTAATGTTTTCTGAGTTACAAAATTCTCTAAATCTTTAAGCTTGGTTCCATGCTGCATTAATAGTAGTGGATTTGATAAGAATTTGAAATTCAGGAGGAAAAGCCCATTTGGAAAAGAAGATACAAGAGTAGACTTCATTGAAAGACTGGACATTGAAGTGGAATTATCTAGTAGACAGCCAGAGGCATAGAAGAAGATAAGCTAGATAAGGCTTCGATGTGATTCTCAAGTCCTTCCGTACGGGGAATGTATTTTGTGACCAGGAGGGATCTACTCTCTGAGCGCTTTCAGTACGCCCCGAGCATCTGTCGCTATGTTGAATAAAAGGAAGAGGGAGTGCTGATTATTGGTTGAGTTGATTACATGGAGGTCAGTGATGAGAAATTCTAAAATAATAATAAAAATTATAATAACTCACATTAACTAAGCATTTTCAATGTGTCTGGTACACTAGTGATTTCATATATTACTTGATTTAATTCTCCTGGCACTTCTGTGAGCAGGGTTTGGCAATTTTTCTCTATAGGGACCATATAGCAAATATTTTACATTTTGTGGGTTATACAGTCCCTGTTACAACTATTTAATTCTACCGTTCTAAGGGAAAGCAATCATAAATAATATGTAAGTGATGAGTGTGGCTTTGTTACAATAAAACTTTATTATAGAAACAGCGTAGTTTGTGGTGAGCTAGATCTGCCAACCCCAGAAATACATCATCATCCCATTCAGTGACTTCTGATCTATAGAATGCAGACCCCCAACTCAAGCCTGTTTGTGCCAAAGCTCACTCTCTTAATCACTCCATTATATTTCTTGAAATCAGGCTTCGGAAAGGTAATCTCAGCAGCAGAAAGTAGGCTGGATTACCAAGGGAAAATAGATGGCTATAGACAGGCAGACCACAAGGTAAAAAACCAAATAGGACTCACTGAGATCTTAAAGTAGCCAGGTAATAGTAGCAATAGATGGGAGAGAATGGTTGGGGGTCTATGGTAGTGACAGAATCCCCATGGTTTTACAGCTAATCGGAGACCTGATGGTGGTCTAGAACTGGAAATGCATAGATAAGTGTTGCTAAAGCATTTTAGGAAACCAGTGCCTGTTATCTTGCTTGTCAACTATGGCTACTAAAAAAGAGAAAATATTACTACAGCAAGATAGGCCATCTCTGCCTTTGTGAATCAAAGCTGCTTCTCCCCAAGGATGAAGAAAATACATATAGTATGAGCATGAGAGCAAATCTCTTGAACTGACTTGCTATCCTGCCAGAGTCTCACCACTGTATCAAGAACAGGGCCATCTTCCCTACTTGACCCTGCTCGGATCTCACACTTAATCAGGGACATACTTGGATAACTACTTGGCACAGTTCTCTGCAGGAGCTCTCTGTAATACATAACACTTCATGTTGCTCACATAAACACACTTGCAGCTACAGATTGTTTGTGGGTCTAAAAACAATTTTTACACTTTTTCAGATCAATGCTTAAGCTTTTACTGGTCATGTTGTCTATCTCTAAGAGATGGCAACAAGAGATATAAATGTCTATCTCTATGAATGGCTGAGTGCCTAATCTGCTCCTGAACCCCTCATTGGAAACCAATCCTTTTTCTTCCCACTATATCTCCCTTTGTATTTGCATTACAATATTAGCCAGAGCTCTTCTTATATCAGAGATACTTATGCATACATTTGTCTTAACTAGATTGCAGGCAAGTAGAGAGCCAAAGGCAGTGTCTCATTTGTTTTCTAGTATTTGGGTTAACACAAAGTGGGTCTGCTGTTTGAATCTAAGATCAGATCAGAAAAGACCCAAAATCTTATGAGCATAAGGGAGTTGAGGGACTATAAGGGCTGATAGATTTTGAGAACCATACACTATAGATATACATGATGCTTAAGTTTTTACAAAATATATTTATATCCCACTGGAAAACAAAGATAGGTGTACTTCCTTCTGTTGATAAAAGAAATTCTCAGTAGTAAGCATTTTTCAATATTTCAGTATACATATCTAAGAAGATACTTGAGGAATATAGAAAATAAAGATGCTATAAAGACAGAGCTGGTACGATTGTTTTCACTACAGAACCTGAATATGTCAGGCACTCATTTATCCTGGCAAGAGGTATCTTGCATTCTGGGCAAGTGCTAACAACAGTCTCAGCAAGTCAGGTACATCCATCCCAGATTTTTTTGTGATGTCTTAGTTAGATCTTCCACAAGAAGACCTTGAGACAAGGTCTTTGGCTTATTTATTTGGAAATAAAACCAGGAAACTCAAGGGAATAAATAGGCATAGTGAGGGAAGGGATGGAGCAAAGCCCGTTAAAGGGATTATTAATGAGTGGGTCACTACTATAGACAGATGGGTTTCAATCTTCCTGATAACTGTCGAAGGAATCTTCTAGAAAGCATATATGAAGTGCCTCAGTAAGAAACTGAGCTCTTTGATCCACCAGTGTTCTTGTATGATTGGCTGAGGTTTTTCCCCACTACATGAGCTGGTTGAGATTCTAGAGAATCAAAGAAAGTCTGTGCATGGCCAAGTAGAAAGACAGGAGAGGTGAAAGGGTAGCCAGCTTGCTAGGAATTATCCACTGTAGTGGCAGCTCAACTCAGAGCTGGCTGAGAGACTTTGTGAGGGGCAAGAGAGCAACAGCACCTGCATCATGCTTAGAGTTAGACACAAAAGGAATAAAATGTACTGTGGTGCTGAATCCTTGGCTGAAGCACTTGGGGTTTTGAGTCAGCACTGGTTGCATGAGTAGAGAGATGAAGGAGTCGGTAACATACTCTGAGGTGACAGCATTTAATCTTACAACTCCTCTGTATTGTGTGCGAAAGGAGGATGTTATGATTTGTATCAAAAATATTCCCCAAGAGACTCATATGATCTGAGGTGGGGCTTCTGGAAGATGGGTGGGTCACTGGAGCACTATACTCATTCACGAGTCCATTGAATGTGATTGAATGTGCTGTTAGGAGGTGGTGTCTTACTGGAGGAAGGAGTTCACTGGGGCCATGGCTTTGAAGGGTATATCTTTCCTCTGGCTCTTTTTTGCTCTCTGTGCTTCCTGGCTGCCATGAGGTGAGCAGCTTTCCTCCACTCTGCCCTTCTGCCATGATGTTTTTGCCTTGAAGTCAGACAACCAGGGACTGAAACTTCTGAAATCATGAGCCAAAATGAACATTTCCTTCTTTAATTAGTATATTCCAGGTATTTTGCCCCAGCAACAGGAAAGCTAATTAGTACTGAGGAGAAATTAGACAAATGTCTAAGATAATCCAACTAATATTGTAGTAAGGGTAGAAACAATCTATCCAATAACTAAAACCCAGAAAATCAGTAATGGTAGTTGTTAATATTTTTGATGTGTTGAAGCAGATTATCATAATAGCAATAATATCATTATGTTAGTGTTTTATGTTAATAGAGTTTGTGTCAACATGCTTTGCCAAAGAATTTGTCTATCTTGCATCATTCGTTGGGAAATATATTTTTATTTTCTTTGTGCAGATGGGGAAACTGACAGTCCAACATGCAAAAACATGCCCAGGAAGATATAGAATAAATGCATTCCAAACACAAGTCTCTTCCCAATGTGTTTATCTCCCTGCCTTCCTATGGGCAACAGAAGAAAACTGTGCTATGTAAACAGAATTTTTGTTTCCTTTGTAGGTGTGTGCTACTCTGTATTCAATTCCCATGGAACATTTCATGAGGTGAAAATACCTGTTTACAGAAGTTTTGGAAAACCCCACTGCTGCAAAGGTAAACAGACAACCTTAGTGCACATTCCAGTCTCCTTCATTTAGTAAACATTTGTAACCACCTGCCATTCTCTGGGAAGAAGAAAGATTTAGAGGGGATGTGAAATCTGAAGAAATGGCTCCATGGAGAATTAATACCCTTTTAAAGGAAGTCTCTAGCTGTTACACCTGGATATGCCTGAGTTTTCATTCAGAGTTTAAAAGAGAACAAAATACAGTCTTTACAGAAGTTTCACATTGGAATAACTTGCTCATCTATATATTTGTATTTTGCAACTTTCTCACTCTTTGGAAGGACCAGTAGTAAAAATGAAAGGCATTAATATAACATGTTAGAAATATTGACTATGCATAGTTGTCTTCATCCCCTATAGAAATGTATAGTTCTTCCAAGGCGGGTGACATGAGGCTATAGGATGGAGTGCATCACTTGGCAGTTTCTACCTGTTATCAGCAGCCCCCAAATGACCTGAGATACCCATAGTTTTAAATACACATGACAACATACGGCCAATTAAGTCAGCACATTTGCACATCTCAGTTTTTCTCTCTGATGCTCTTATGACAAAAATGAACATAAGAGGTAATTTGATGTGAGGCCTATATTGTTGGACTGCCCGGATGGAGATCAAAAAAGGAAATTTCCTCTTGTGCTTCTTTCTTAATGTAAAAAATCAAATTTTTAAAAAATGAGAATAAAATAGTAAAAGAAAACTATCATTAGTAAGTAGTATCAGATAACATATGCATAATTGTTTATTTGTAATGATGCATTTTGCAGAGTACCAGGATATAATCCTGGGCTGGCTAAGGCCATGTCAAGATGAACTTTTGCAAAGCACATGTTGGGTGAGCATCACGGGAAGGTTCTTCTAGTTAGCTCTTTTGGTTATTTGCTGTTTAATGAAGTAGCTTCCAACAATAGCTATCTTATGTAGTATTTGCTCCCAAATCATATCAGTGAAGGCAGCTTAACCCAGGCTGGGAGATTCACTTTCTGGTTGGCTGGGCGATTTGTTTCTGGGCTTCCTGGTTTAAGCCTCAGTCCTCTGCCTGGGCATCTGTACAAATTGGTGGACTTAGCACAGGCTGGTCAGATCTTGCATGTTAATTGGCTCCCCCCACATGCAAAAGCAGAGGATGCTATAGTTCTTTAAAGACTAGGGCATGAAACAGGCCTTTCCATCATTTCAGTGACATTTTGGTGGCCATAAGGTTGGCCCAGATTAAACGGGAGGGAGCTACAGATGGATGTGATTATGAAGAGGTGTTATAATTAGGAGCCACTAAGATTAGTTTACTATACAATAGGGCCCATTTATGAACTCTGGAGGGGAGGTGGTTTCTACACAGGCTACTGAGCTGTGCGACTGATGCCCTGTTGTGGCGATCTAGGAAGGAGGAGGGGGGAGTGGGGAAAGCCTGGACTGGACATTGGTGGGATGCTGAATTGGTGCTGTCTGGCAAACTATTTTAAAAATTCATAGCATTATCCACTCACATGCATAAAGCACCAGAGGCAGGTGGGAACATGAGGTGCACGAACTATTTAAAATGGGTGTTTCCCCATGTTTATAGCAGCACAATTTGTAATAGCCAGATCTTGGAAACAACCCAAATGCCCATCAACTGAGGAATGGATAAGAAAGATGTGGTATTTTTATACAATGGAGTACTATTCAGCCATAAAGAAGGATAAACTGGAGACTTTTATAGGTAAATGGATGCAACTCGAGAAAATACTCATAAGTGAAATAAACCAGAAGCACATGTGTAAGCATCGTATTATCTCTCTAGTATGAGAAACTGAAAGAGTAAATAAGATCCAAAATGTACAATAGACATGGTGAATCAAAAAGAAACTGGTCAAAAGGAAAGAGAGACTGGAATAGGGAAAAGAAAGAAGGGAAAGGGAAAAAAAAATTGTATATACATATAAAGATATATATATATATATATATATATATATATATATATATATATATATATATATATGATGGTTAAGATAGATACACTACCATTTTTACTTAGTTCATTGAAGAGTAAGGTTTGTGCCAATAATGTTTGGACAATTGAATGCTAATGTCTGGTGTCCTGAATAACTAACTTAAAGATAGTAATACGTAATGTATTAACCATTGTTACCCTCCTATTATGTTGGTTTGAAAATTTGTTCTTCTTTTGATTTGTTTTGTTTTTTCTTCTCTTTAAAATAAAAAAAAAAATAAAATAAAATGGGTGTTTCACATGTTCTTTAGATAACATTCCCCGCTCTGCTTTTGAAAGGGCAAGTAATAAAGATTTTAAGAGACTAGATATAAACCCAGAGAATAAGTCCCCCATTTCTCTGGAGGAACCATAGAAACTGGGGTAAACATTTCAACATACCATAGTCATTCAGCATATATACAGCATCCTATCTTCTGGGTGCAAGCTAGGAAGGGAGAAAAATATCTTTCATTAAGATTCAGACTAAGTATTCCTGAATGCACCTCCATCACAGGTAGTTACACTTGCCAGCATCATTATAATTTGATAATTTGTTACTTAATTCTTTGGAAATGTATCAAAGTCAGAGTCCCTACCCTTGCTAATAGAACTTTTAAAGCAAGTTTTGTGAGTTCATATCCTAAAGCAATATTCCCTGTTGATCAAAGTCTCAGGCCCTGTGAGTTTCACAATCATTCCCATAATTAAGATTTCTGCCTGATGTTAATTTCCCTGGGGACAGACCAACCTCTTGGAAAGGATTTTTCCTAATTTAAGACCCCTCCTTAGGGAGCATTTCCGTAGCATCAGTGAAGGTTGGTAACAATCATTGAGCACTTTCTATCTACCACATATTGAACAAAATTATTATAATAATTCTTATTTTTTCAAAAGGAAACATTAAAATACAATGGAACTAATTATATAAAGTATCACTGGCCACTTAGTTGGTTAGTGGCAATGGCAGTGTTCAAACCTGGGCTAAAGTTACAGGGCCTGAGTGCTTCCCAGGTGCAGTGCCACCGGTAAGGGTGGGCAACATGGGAAGGGCGGTTCCTAAATTGTGATCCATGGACCAGTAGCCTTGGTATCACCTGTGGATGTGTGAAAAATGTGGACTCCTGGCCACAGCTCATATCTACTGAAGCAAACGCTCTGGGGATGTAGCTCAGCAATTGGTAATTTTTCCGTCTTGCTGATTATGGCATGATCTAAATTTATGGTGAATGTTTAAATTTTTAAAAAGTGCTACAGTAAAACATACACTGCCAAGAACGATGGGATAAGTGTGTTTGAAATTGGGAGGGTCTTTTGAGGGAAATTAATGGCAATGTATCTTTTACTGTAATAAATATTTTCTATTTAAACACTGTATCTTTTCATCACATTGCATGTAGTCAAATTTGAGAATGACTTTAACATGTTTTTTAATTTACAAAAATTTCTATACATTATAGGGCTCACTGGATAAAGCTATTGCAGCATGAGCTTCTTAAAGGGATCTGTATATAACAGAGACCAACGTACCTCATCAAAGTGGTCCATATTCAGCAAATATGCCAACAATAGCTTGACTTAACAATCATGATTTTCACATTTGGCTTAGAATCCAAATTTTCTCTATTTCCTGACTTCGTAACTGGTTCTATGCTTCAGTTTCCTCCTATTAAAATATAGATAATGATGCTTACTTTCTTCTCTCACAGAAATAGTCTAAGAATTAATGAGCTATATTAAACTCTTTCAGTTCCTGGAAGAAAGGCAGTAGATAAACACTATATTAATATTTTAAACAGGTTCAGTATTTTATGTGAGAAAAGTCTTTTTCATTTCTTTTGGTGATCAAACATGTTGCCCCTTCCTAAAATAATTTTTTGTTTAAATTTTTTTTCTTTAAAGGCACCAACCAAATTTATTTCTCAGTGCCAAGTGGAAGACCATCAAAATGAGGAAGCACTTTTTTTAGTGAAGCACTAAAAATTTAAAAATTCCTGGTTTTACTAGTGATAAAAGGCAGCATGCTGTTGTGGAAGGAACATTGGGTTATGAATCCAGCAGTGCCCAGTCTAAACTCTCTATGCAGCTTTCCTGCTTTGCAAATTAGAGAGCTTTGGTTTGCTGAACTATAAAAGGTGACGGGATAGCACAGAGTTAGAGTTAGGACTTTGCCTCAGAGACTTGCATTTGAATTCTGGCTTGGGCACTCATGAGCTGTGTTACCTTAGTCACTTACCTTCCTCCTCCTCATACGTATAAAGATCTTAGTGATAGGATTAAATAAGAAAATGCATCTAGAGTGCCCAGCTCAGTGCCTGCCACTGAGCAATAAGTGCTAGTTATTTTTGTCATTACAAAAAATCAGAGCTAGACTATATCCTTTCCCAAAGGCCTGGATACTTTGACATTGTACAACACCATGTAAAGTTTCTCCCAGAATCCCCAGTTGCTTACTTTCCTAAGGATTCAACACACATTATGTATTTACTGAACACCTACTATGTTCCAGGGCTACTTGAAGCACTAGAGAGACTGCAGCGAGCATAGAAGACCTGCTCTTCAGGAGCTTGCATGCAAGGGGAGAAGGACTTTCTTGAACTTCCTACAGTAGTTACACAGAAGTGCTCAATGTGTTTTGTTTCGACTGAATGAAATTAGTTTTTGTACTGAAAAATTTTCAGTCTTGAAAAAAACTATTTTTCTTAGCCCTTGGCTCTTTAAACAGATAAATTTGATGAATTCTTGAGAATTCTGGATTTTTTTTTTTTTTTTTTTTTTTGTCTTTTCGTTTGTTTCTTACTGCTCAGTGAATGAGTAAAAAACTACAAGAAGGAGCTGGTTGTCCCTCTCTCATCTTGCCTGGATTGAGGGAAGACTTGCTGTAGCAGGAAAGGTGGGGACTGAGTGTGGCAGACTGATTAACAGGACACAAAAGACATCTGCAAGTCTATCTGTATAGTTGCCAGTCCCTGTGCGCAGGTTAGCCCAATTATTTAAATAATCTCCCCACCTATGCCTTTGAAAGAACAAGCAGTGTAGTTTTAAGTGATTTGACTTATAGTTGGAATAAACCCTCCATTCTTTTATCCATGTTTGTAGGCTAAGAGGAAAGGGAATTTGAAGCTCCCCTACCTATCTGTGTAAGTAGTATTCATCCACTGGGGCCATGTCAATGATAGTGTTCCAACCTGTTTGGAGGAGGATATTGCTAAACTTTTCTGGATTAAGAAAGAAAATCTCTCTCCTCTACTTTTATCTCCATGGTACAGGAACAGTAGTGTGATATCTTAGCTGATGTAAATATTTTAAGCAGGAAGGAGTGTGCTTTTATTTCTTACAACATAAATTAAACATCACAGTAGACATCAGACTGGGAAAAGTTACAGGAATCGAAGGTACTTCCAGCAGTGTATTAATGTGGTCTAGGCAGGGGTTCAAGGGGGTGGTGAGATCACCAGTAGGTATGGAGCCCCAAGTGATTTCCAGCCAGCCCTACAGACAGACAGGGGCTCAGAAGGGGAAGTGTTTTGGCTTAGGATGCTGTATTGCATCCAGCCCACTTAGGTCTGGAAATGGGGAATGGAAATACAGGCAGAGACAGGACCAAGGAGCCTTATCAGCAGTGCACAGAAGCACTGAGCCACAGTCAGGACAAGCTGGGAAGTGTCAAGACCATAGGCCAGGCTGGGAGGTGGCCAAAGTGGCACCCAGGCAAGAGCAGAAGCTGTGCCAGTGCCCTGCCCATGTGGGAAAGGGGTGTGCATCACAATGAGGGGATTGGCAGAAGAAGGTCAATTCCAGATTGTTAGGCCAAGTCAGAGAACAGCTCAGCATTTAAGGAGACATGAGGGCACGGTGGATGTATTAGTTTTCTGGGGCTGTTATGACAAACTTGACTGCTTATAGCACAAAGCTAATCTTTCATGGTCCCACATCAAGGCCTTGGCAGGGTTGGTTCCCTCTGGAGGTTCTGAGGGAGAATCTGTTCCATGTGTGTCTCCTGGTGGCTGGCGGTTAACTCTTGGTGATTCTTGGTTTGCAAATACAATACATCACACCAATCTCTGCTTTCTTTTGACACCTTCTTCCCCTCTGTGCATCTCTGTGACTTCTCTTCTTATGAGGATATCTATCATTGGATTTAGGACCCACTCTAAATTCAGGATAATCTCATTTTAATGTCCATAACTTAATCTACAAAAATCCTTTTACCAAATAAAGTCACTCACAAATTCTGGGGGTTAGAACTTAGACATAATCTTTGGGGGAGGCCACTATTTAACCCACCACGGTGGATAGAAAGGTGGAAGACAGAACACTTAGGTTTCAATCCTAATATGACTTGTAGCAGCACTTTTACCATTTGTCGAGTATCATTCATGATTAACACATATTTGTGGGACATCTATGTCCCGGATTCCTTTCTAGATTCTGGGTCTTAATGAAATTGGTAAAATCTCTGTTCTTAGGAAACTACCCTCATCAAGCATAGGTCCTTACGGAAAAATAACAAATCCAAGTATTTGGCGTATTTGATGATGATGAGCACTATAATGAAAGTAAGTTAGGGAGGGGGTAGGGAGTTCTGGGGTACAGGAAGGTTAGTTTCCGATGACAGGGTCCTGGGAAGCCACAGGAAAAGCTACAATTTGAGTAAAGTCTTCGAGGAGGGGAGGGAGTGGGCCTGGTGGAGGCCCTCAAAAGGATCTTCCAGCTAAAGCGAAGAACAAAGGCAAAGGATCTGGGGCTCAAACAGGCCTGGGAAGGAGTCAATAGGCCAGGATGGTGGAAGGGGAGTGACAAAGGGGAAGGCGTTAAAGGAGATGAAGTGGAAGAGATGAAAGGGGGCCAGATTATGCCCATAAGTCTGGCTTCCTGCTAGGACTTCGTCATTTGCTTTGAGTGTAATGGGGAGCCATGGGTGATTTTAAGACGACGTATAACACAATCTAATTTCATGATTATTTACACAATTTTAATGAAAACAGATTTTTATGGAGGCAAAGGCAGAGCAGGGAGACCACTAGGACAGTTGCTCTAATGAAAGAGGGTGAGGACATGTGGCTTGAACTAGCAGAAATTGGGAAAAGTCATGAGGGTTCTCCATGTGTTCTGAAGCAGGAGGTACTAGAATATGCTGAAGTTTGGTTAGATGTGAGAAATGAAGGGAAGGAATCAATGATGTCTCAGAAGTTTTGGAAGCATCTCCTCAGCTGGGGTGGTGCTAACAACTTCACATATATTAGACAGCCCACTACTGTGGTTGGTAATATCGTTACACCATTTTATAGATGAAGAAATTGAGCCTTTCAAAACCAAACTTTCTAAGATTACGTCACTAATAACTATATGAAATAGGATTTATAACCCCAGAATTCAAATTCCCAAAACTCTAGCATTTTTTCTGCAATGAAATGATCTTATTGTCTATAATTATAGGATTGGAAGTGTTATGTGAGAATAAATGTAAAAGTGCTTTACAAACTATAGTGTAGTGTCCAAGACTGTATCAGTTACCTGTATATATAGCTATGTAATAAAATATATCAAACTTGGTGATGTGAAAACAATAATTTTTATTATCTATCATAGTTTTGATCAGATCACTCATGTAGTTGCATCTGACTCAGCTAATCCCTTGGTCAGAGTCATACCACTCATCTGAAAGTCTTCCTCGCTCATGCACTGTGAAGTTGATGCTGGCTATTTATTGGTTAAGACCTCAGCTGAGACTGCTGGTTGGAACCCCTTGATATGGCTTTTCTACGTAACCAGGGCTTCTGCACAGCATGGTGGCTGAGCTCCAAGAGCAAGCATCCCTTGAAAGAAACAATGAGGTTGGGCTGTATCATCTTTTATGATCTAGCTGGGGATGTCCTTTAGAATCACTTCTGCAATTGATATCAATCTATTGATAGGGGTGGTCACAGAATTTCACCCCACCCAAGAGGATGGGACCTATAGATACCACCTCTTGATAGAGGAGTGACAAAATCATATATGAAGAAGAGCACGTGAGATGGAAAATACTGTATTCTTTGGAAAATACACTCCACAACACAGTAGAGGATATCACGAAGGAAGTTCGCTGAGGCAAGAAGACTTGACAAGATTAGACAGGTTGGGCTGTGAGTTGTTAGGTACAAATAAACACAGAAATTAGAGCAGATTGTTGGAAACAGTTCCCTGGGGTTTGAGCAGAGGAAGCAGACAGCACGACACAGCCAGAAGATAGCAGATGTCTGTGCCCAGGTCTGGAAAATTCCTCACAATGCTTCATTTTCCCCATCTTTTTTATTATTTGTTCTCAGGCTATTAAAAAAGAGGTCCATGGGGCCGGTGAGATGGCTCAGCGGTTTAAGCACCTGGCCGGCAAGCGCGAGGGCCCGAGTTCGACTCCCGGAACCCACATACAAAAAAGGGGCCGGTGATATTGCTCAGTGGCACGGGCGCCTGCTGGCGCACGAGGTCCTGAGGTCGACCCCCCGGTACCCCCCCAAAAAATAAATAAATAAAAATAAAAAAGAGGTCCAGATAATATATGTTACAGAAAAACAGGAAGAATAAAAAAGGTGAAACATAGAAAAGCACATCAGAAAGATTACCCATCATTCTACCACACAACCAGAACAGATGTCGCCGTGTTGCCGTGGGGTCATCCTGTCCACCCAGGTGGAGGCTGTGCAGACAGTAAGGGCTTTGAGCTGAAATCCCACAGAGTGGGGTTTGAATCTCAGCTCTAGCTCTTGCGGCTATATGATCTCAGACAAGTCGCTTTACTTTCCAACTTGGAGAATGGGGATAATAATAAAACAACCATATCAAACAGCCCAAGGCTGAAAAATAGTAACTTAATGTACATAAATTTTACAAAAGGCTATCATTTAAAAGTACAGCATGCACGCTATTAAGTATACATATTTGCTTTTTTCCAATAATAAACTTATCTTGAACATTTTTAATGACTTTGGACACAGATATCATGTTTATAGGATGCATATCCCTCCATTAAACATGCAAACTACAATTTATTTAACAGCTTCTAATTGTTGGATATTTAACTTAAAAAAAAACCAAGTTTTATCTATTACATGTATCCCTGCAATAATCAATCTAAGCACTTAGCTAAATATTTTCTTATCGGTTGGCACATTTTAAAAATAAACTAGGGGCTGGTGAGATGGCTCAGCGGCGTAAGCGCCTGCCTGGCAAGCGCGAGGTCCCGAGTTCGACTCCCAGAACCCACATACAAAAAAGGGGCTGGTGATATCACTCAGCGGCATGGGCACCTGCTGGTGCACGAGGTCCTGAGGTTGACCCCCGGTACCCACAAAAAAATAAAAATAAAATAAATAAAAATAAACTAGTGAATATTGACTCATCTCTAGAAATGGAATTGTTGGACTTTAAATGTCCTATTCATTTTTGAAATTTCCTTTTTATTATGAAACACTTCAAGTCAACAGAAAAAGGAAACATAAAGAATACCAACATGTATATATATTGAATTTAACCTAACATTTTGTCAGATTTGCTTTATCTATGTTTTTCTTAAGTACTCAAAAATACAGTGTCTATAATTACATTTTCGCTATACTGCTGCAGGATGTCTCAAAAGTGAAGATACATCCATATATTGCCATCCTACCTTTATCATACATGGCAAAACTATGTACAATTCCCTATTGCCTTCTGACACATAGTCTGTTTTTTAGTTGTTCAGAATGGCTTTCCAGGACTTTTTTCAAATTAGGATCCAATCAAGGACTAGTTATTACATTTCATTCTTGTGCCTCTTAGGTGTGTATCAATCTAGAACAGATAATCTGTTCTACTTCCTCCTCTCTCCCCTTTAATACTGGTGTTGGAGAGTCTGCAATGTGGATCTTCTCCCCTTCTAAACATTAAACCTCTTGTTGTAAAAGGGAGTTTTCAAATGTGAACTATTAAGCCAAAAATCCCATCTGTGAGCCCTCAGCCTGTGGCAATTGGCTGTGCCAAAGCCAGGCTCCACAGGGCAGGCAAGCCATTTGGGCAGCCCCATCCTTCCAACAGGCACTGGGTGTCCATTGTGCAGTACCAAGTTTCCTCAGGGTAGGGGTGATGACTCTCCTTTCCAGAAATGACACTCTTGTGTAATGCAAAAAATGGCTTCAAGTTTAGCTGTGGAAAGAAAGATGTCTCAGAAAACTTCCTTCCTCTTCATCTTCAAAAGCAGGTGAGTGTGTCTTGGGTCCCTGTGTACTCCTGCAGGTGGAGTGGGTGAGAGCACACCTTCACCGTTAAAATCCTGGTCCGTCTATTACTCTATTACTAAGGGTAACTCATTACCTTGGAAAACCACTTAGATTTTATTCTGCTTGGCACTCTGGCATGTACAAGGGACTGTCTTTGCTGATGGACTTGTCTGTCTTATACACTGCTGGGCAGCAAAAATACTGCCATGGAGAAGGGGGAAGTTTTCCTAACCTCCAAGATGGGGCTTTTCAAACATTTATGTGCATGAGAATCTCTTGGAGATGCAGGAAGGCTTGTAATTATTAGAGATGCTGTATCTGTACATGAGACTCAGGAATCTGCTTTTTTTCTAGGCGTCTTATGAGATTTTGACTTAGGAAGGCCAGGCACCATCTTTGAAAAAAGTCTTATCTGGGAATGTCAGCAGTAGGTACCACTTGATAACTATTAATATGTACTGTCAAACCTTCCGAATACACACTGACACAATCCTTACAACTGTTCCATGTGCTAGATATGTTTGTATTCATACTTTATCAATGAGGAAATCGAGGCTCAAAAAGGTTAAGTAATTTGCTCAAGGCCGAATGAGTAGCTGAGCCAATATAAAAACATGTATGGAACATTGTAGTAAAATGTAAATGAAAAGATACAGTAATTGATATGCAAATTTAAAAAATTCTCAAAAAAAAAATTCTCGGAGTAAGAAGTTTTTACTACTGTGTGGTGATGTACAAGGGATATTTCCCTGATTATGATCAAAGAGATGTATGTGAAGTACTATTTACTTGCTATTCCTTTGAAGCCAGGGTCAACTATCTGTAGAGTAAATGAATGCTTGGCAAATAGCACTCAAAGTACGCTTGTTGAGTAAATGAATAAATACGTTTTAATATATTCCAATACTCTGCAAATGTTAGTCTTTGTACTCTTACACTGGAGACACATTTCTATATGTGCCCTCTTGGTTATTTTTCCCAGTCTAGTTCTGATTGAATGGAGGCTCAGTTGATCACTCATAGCAAATAAGAATTGTCACATGACCTTAATTTATTGTCTCCTATCTATCTGCTATTGACACAGGAGAAAAACCTTTGAACCGCAGCTCTTCAACGTAGTCCTGGTGCTGACTATGTCAGTTGTCATTGTAAGGCTATCACCTAGTCCCTCAGACGTTTGAAGCTTCTCATATAAAGCATGGCCTTTAAAAGCACGGACTTGGTATCAAATACCAGTTCCAATCTCAGGGAAAAGTCTTACATTTTTTGAATGCGAGGTGCTCCTCAAATAAGTCAGTAATGAGCACTAAGGGCTTTGGAGATATTTTCCTGGTTCAAATCTCAACTCAACTGTTTATTACTTGTGTGAACTTTGGGACAATAATGTACCTTATCTTTAAAATGGTGCAGATAGTAACATCTACTTTAGAGGGTCAGTAAGAGGATAGAATGAAAAAAATGCAGTAAAATACTTTAACCCAGTGTGCATCAGATACTCAGTACTACTTAGGATTAGCCGTGTTATTGGTATGATAATGAAGTCATACCTACTTTTCTGGGAGATTTTTTTGAAAGAATGTAAATTATTCTAGACATTTAGTAAATGATCTATAAATAGTAACTGTTTTGTACTCTATTACTTTAAGACCAATTTAAATTCAGGTAATTGTGAGTATCCCAGTGCTACTATTCTGTGATCTTTGTAGAAGCAACAAAATAAATGGCCTGCAATTTAACTTTGAGAAATATGGTGTCATCGCAAAATAACCATGTGATGCTTCTGAGACTGTTTGGGTGATGAGGCACTCTGAACTCAGGTCTTCCTTCTAGAAAACAAGCTGTCAACTTTAAGGATGAGAATTGATACATGTTTCCAGTGAGAAATTGTGGTACTTGAAGATTAGAAACAATCACCTTGATTTGCTATTCTTTCAACTAATGGAAATGTCAGTGCTTTTGAGTGTTGCTGCATTATTCAATTTGGAGAAAAGAAACACAATCTTAAAGGCTGCTTTTAAGAAGCCAAGGTTGAATCTTTGACTACCTCATCCTGATGCCATTCTAATGATGCACTCTGCCCCTGAAGAGGCTGCTGTGGTAGGGCTTCCACGGAAAGTACAGGACCCTCAGGTAAATTTGAACTTCAGATAAACAATGCATATTTTTAGTATTAATACAAGTACTCATGTGTGTGTATAGAAAGGAATATTTCCCAAATATTGCAAGTGTTTATTTGCTAAATATGGCAGTTCTACACCACAGTGTAGGGCGATGCTTCTCAAGTTTGACTCTGCATCTTAGTTATCTGGGAATTTTGTGGGAAGGCGTGCTCTGAGTCAGTGGTTGCAGCCTGGAGGAATCTGTTCTAAAGATCACACCTGAGTAGGAAGTAGGGGAAGCATTTATCTTCACCTGCGGGTGTAAAGGAATCACCTTTGGCGCCTATGGAAAGTACAGCTATTTGTCATAACCTTGTACCATCGATTGGGTGGCTTATGTACGAGAAAAGTATTTTCTCACAGTTCTGGGGGCTGGAAGTCCAAGATCAAGGAGCGGGCAGGGTTAGGTTTCTCTTCCTGGCTTGCAGATGACAGCTCTCTTGCTGCGATGGTACTTGGTTTGCTTCTGTGTCTGCATGACTCTCGTGAGCTTCTCTGTGTGTCCTCATTGCCTCTTTACCAAGATTGACTCAGGTAACATCCTGACAGATGAATATTTTTTGTGTGTGTGGATACCGGGGTGTCGACCTCAGGACCTCGCGCGCCAGCAGGCGCCTGTGCCGCTGAGCGATATCACCGGCCCCTTTTTCGTATGTGGGTTCCGGGAGTCGAACTCGGGCCCTCGCGCTTGCCGGGCAGGCGCTTAAGCCGCTGAGCCATCTCACCGGCCCCTGACAGATGAATTTTAACTTCGGTAAAGTTTCTGTCTCCGAGAACAGTTATATTCAGAGGTTCTGGGAGGTCGGAACTTCAACATATACATTTTGAGGGGCCAGAATTCAGTTAGTAACACTACCTAACACCCACTAAGAGAGAATTTATGTGGAAGGGGCTTTGAGAGGCTTAGCCATTTCAGTAGCTAGAATCACTGACTCAGGAAAAATATCCTGGCTACTTTTTGTCAGGTATATTTTTAAAACCTGGTGTAGAACTTGAGGATGAATCAGAATATCTGAAGGACTTGTGAAAACAACCAGGTTTCTGATTCTAGAGTTGGGTAGAGCTCCCAGTTCTGGCTTTCTATAAGGAGACATTGTTAACAACAAGCACCTTATCAGAAGCCCTCTCTGACAGGTGGGGACAGTGGCCGAGTGCTCCTCCTGTGCCTGCAGAGTGTATTGCCTGAGATGAGGAGGCACGAGCTCTGGGGGACTCTTTTTTTTTTTTTGTGGGTACCGGGGGGTCGACCTCAGGACCTCGTGCGCCAGCAGGCGCCCGTGCCGCTGAGCGATATCACCGGCCCCTTTTTCGTATGTGGGATCCGGGAGTCGAACTCGGGCCCTCGTGCTTGCAAGGCAGGCGCTTACGTCGCTGAGCCATCTCACCGGCCCTGGGGGACTCTTGATCTCTTTATAGATATGAGCTAGAGTGAAGAGTTTTCTACCTGTCCTAAAATATAGAGAACAAAGTTAATGTATTTTCTCACAAACAGAAAAACATCACTTTGTTTTATTTTTTTACACTTTCCACTTATTCTATTCTTGAAAAGTCAGTGAATTGTATCTCATTCTTCCCGCCGTAGTAGTCTCCATTAAATAGCACAGTGCTGGATTTCATGAAGCCAATTTCCCAGATCTGAGGAGGGTTAAAGATAAAATGTACCTCCTTTGGGGATGGAAAAGAGTTGGAAGGACCCCAAATCATGTGTTTCAACCTTCAGGCTCCTGAGAAAGAAGCTTGCTTCTTCAAACCAGGAGTCTAGAGGCACAGGTGACTTTGATGTCAGACATGTTAATAAACATATAAAGTCTTTCAGAAGGAGAAATCAATAGCTTTCCACAGAAATCTTTAAAGCACTTACGAAACTGACCCTTGCTGGCATATTAGCCTTCTAGAACTTGGCAAGTTCAGGTAATTACAGAGGTTTTAAGAAAATGTATCTTTCTCTATATTTAGGTTTTACAAGGGTCTCCTGTGAATAAATCATTACTCTGACATTTTCTGTCTTGTCTGAATTAGGCTGTGACTGACTCATAAGCAATTTTAAAAAGTCTTGTTTATGATAATGGGACAAAAAGTTCAACTCAGTCTTCCTTCTAGCGTAATGGGTTTAAAAATATTGCCTGTTATAGATCTCAGGGAGAATTAATATGTGAAAAATTGCTATTAGGCATGTGGTGAAACCTAACAGCTTTGTAAATGGCAGGAATTTTATTTATATGATTATACAGCAGAATATCCTATTTTTATGTTTTCTGATCATTTTAAGTTTATTATTTTCTTCCTTTCCATTTTTCTTCCTTTTTTTTTTGCTTTTCCTAACTGACTAGTCACAGCATGAGGTCCATTTTGAAATAGTGCACTTTAAACAGAAACATTATGAAGTCTTTTTATTTGTTTAGTTTTTTAATCAACTGCTGAAGAAGCTCAGGTCCAGAGTTTACACCAAGGTCAGCCAGCTTGTGCAGACAGAGCTGAGTTTGCATTTGGAACCCTGAGTTTGCATGTGGGGCCCCACCTGGATTTCTGCTCCTCTGTGTGGTTTTACACTCAAGCTTGACAGTTAGTGAGTTTTCATGTGAAAAATTGATGTAGGGAAAAGATTTACAACTCACTGCAATTTTAACATGGAGGCAAACCAGCCAGAGGATTATGGTCCTTTTATCTTTTCTATAATAGTTATTGGCTGTTGGGTTCATTAACAGTGTGACCACAAATTATCAGTTTCACAATTTGAAATTCCCAGTTAAGAATAAAAGTATGATTGAAGAGTCAGTCTTGTTGAAAACTTCAATATGGTATTCAAAAGATCTAATCAGATTCAATGCTAGAGCGTATTGAAAGTGGCAACTTTTTGGTTGCTTGATTGAAGAAGTTCTAGGGTACAAGTTAGACCCTTGGAAGCTCATAGTAAAGGCTATTTTTCCAACCAACAAGTATTTACAAAGTTAAATTTGTGGCACAGAAATATTAGAATGACTAGGCTATTTGCCCAGGTTGAAAGCCTGGGTTGTTATTATGCTGGGGTGAGCTCAGCGGAAGAGGGCTTGCCTAGCATGCACCAAGTTATAAAAAATAAACAACTTGGATTTCTAAATTTCCTCATTTTTTTGATAATCAATGAAACTTGATATTAGTGATATAAAGACAAATTTTCAACTTTGAAAATTTTAACTTTTCTGAGCCACCAAGAACTAAAATAAAGGATAAAACTATGGCTTTAGGCTAAAAATGACAGCTATTTCTTATAGGTGTGAATCCAAATTGTTCAGTCTTTCCAAAATTCATCAGCCCTTGATCTTGGTGCTATGGTTCTGATTCAGTAGGGGCAGGGTATGTTCCTGAAATCAATGTTTTTAAGATTTTTTCCTAAATGTACCTGATATCTATGTATTGGATATCTTTCCTAGGCTGCTCTATCTATAGAGCGACTCATTGCCTTATCCTATATGGGTCTAATGAGCTCTTTCCCTTTACTAGTTCCCACTGGTTGTGTGTGATTTCCATCATAGGTCAATGAACCCATGGAGTTGGTGATAAAGTTGGGGTATTTTATTGCCTTGGCTCTTTTTTAAGGGGACTGCTCTAGACTGGTTTATCCCTTTCACCAGAGATCACAGTTCCTTGGGAGGTAGCTGTGTCCATGTCTCTTTCCTTCCAAGTTCTGACAACCATTCTCTCTCCTTGCCCCTTCCAGCCAAAGAGTGGTGACAGCTCTGTGGGTAATAACACCAGGGCCTTGGTATAGGTTTCATGGCTTTTGCACAGCCTGTGTAAATAATTCCTTTATTAAAACTTTCTGCAATCTTCTATTTGACTGTGTCATTTATTTTCTGCTTGGTCCCTGACTAATATATTTTGCCTTATTCATTTTCCCAAATTTCTGTGGACTTAGAGGATCTTTAAGGAATCTCTTATGACCAGCATTCTGACTTTATCCACAGCTCACATAAGTTTATATTTCTCTCATTTGTTAAGGGGAATTCTGCCATGGTTGATTTCTCTGAGGTAGAAAGAGAAGGATGGGAAAACCAGCTGGAGTTCTAACATTTACCTTCTAACATCTGCCTCCTTGTGCGAAATCTCTGAAGAAAGACGGGCTGATCCCAGATGGCAAAGAACAAATAAACTGAGGAAGATCCTAGGGACAAAAAACTTAAATGAACTTTGTAACTTTTATTCAAATTTGATACAATGTGATTAAAATATAAAGGAGTTTGCTCCCAAGGAGAAATAAGTGGAGGGACCTTAATTCCATCTGTGTTTGAATTTTATGCCTCTCCATATTTGCATGGTCAATTAATCCTTTAAAGTGATGACTAGTAGGCAATTTATGTGGATGGTACAAGGGGCTAATTGGTAATATTGTTACACAAAATCTTGTGGGCAGAAATTATGCCTGTCTTTTAAAAAGTGTGCCTTTGGTATTTGAAGGGAGAATTCTAGTGCCTTGAGCCTCAAAGGAATTCAGCCTGCTGATGTCAGAATTAATGAATAATATGGAAACTTAAGTGTAGGGTGGATGGAGTGAAAAATGCATGAAAGATTAATGACATTAGACTAGTGGGAGAACCACATTTGCTAGTGATCAAAGACTCTGAGGCTTTCATCTGCCAGTGCCTGCAAGAATGTTGAACATCTTGGAATGTGTCGTATTGCCTTTGGTTAAATTTTATCAGCCTGCTATTCAGCTTCAACTCTGATCTGATCATTCATTCAACAAATATTTTGGGGGCACCTACTCTGTCTCAAACACTGGTTAAAAAATACAGGATAGTGATGAGCCATAACGTATACATTGCCTTTTTTATGGAGATTACACTGTGGTAAAATAAACAATTTTTTAAAATAACAGAATAAGTACACACTTATTTTCTTAGGTAACTACAAATGAGAAATCCTCCAGTGTCAAAATGCCCCTAACATTGGGTGAAATATAGTAAAACACATTTTAAATGTGGAAAGGAATCCTTCCCAAAGTCAGGGACATCCTCAGAGCCAAGAAAACAAAATAAACACTGAAAAGCAGAGAGAAGATTGTGGGTCAAAGTCCAGGCTACCTTATCTGTGGAGTGCGAGGGAGAAATTCTCACACATAATTCATAAAAGGGACTGGGTGAGAATGAGCAGACGCAGTTGACAGTGGAGTTTCAGCAACAAAACTGAGGCAATATTCGAAAGGAAAACATGATTGCACTCGGAGAAACAAGACAAATACTCTGATCTAAGGTGGGCCTGGGGTCTGCCACAGCAGCTTCACTGAAGTTGCTGTACTGGGAGTGGGTTCTGAACAGTGTAGTGGAGGCCAGGGCTGGGAAGTCGTGGCAGAAGTTTGGCCATATGAGTAGGTGTGCAGGCCGAAGAACTGAGGAACTAAG
Source organism: Erethizon dorsatum (assembly GCA_028451465.1). Taxonomy (NCBI): domain Eukaryota; kingdom Metazoa; phylum Chordata; class Mammalia; order Rodentia; family Erethizontidae; genus Erethizon; species Erethizon dorsatum. The sequence continues at coordinate 46,511,991 of CM051825.1, forward strand.
AGGAGGAGGAGGAGGAGGAGGAGGATGATGAGAGATTACAAATTTGTAGTACAAGTCTCAGAAGCTAAGCTTATAAAAAGGGTAGAATTCTCACCCATATCTGAAAAGTGATAGGCAACTATTATTAATGATTTTAAGCAGAAATAACACCAGAATTGTTATTTTAAAGTTCCTTCCTCTTCACCATATTGTATAGTGCAGACTGCAGCAAGTAAGTGTGGGGAATGGTCCAGGAGAGAGAATAGTGGTTGAAACCCTGTGAACAGAGCACCATGGAGTCAGGGAGAGAGAAAGCCTCCAGAGAAAGATGTAGACTTTGTTGGGTGCCTCGGGTATATGGCTTGTGTTGGGAAAGGCAGAGAGAAAATCCTGTCATGTACACACGCATTGATTTTTTTAGTTGAGGCATAAAAATAAAACATGAAACCTGTAGCACCAAAGCCACCACCACATTTTTAAGGGGTGAAAGTGAAAAACCCATTGGCATTAGTTTCTAGGGCAGAAGAAGTAGGTAAAGATTGGGGCTGTAAATCTATTTTAGGATGAATCCGCAGTAAACTTGTCTCAGATCATCCACCCTGCCCTATTCTCTCACCATTGCACCTCATGCACCATTTTTCATCTGTCTCAATCTCTCCCTCTAAAGAAGCTCCTGCCCTTTCTTCCTTTCGTGTTTTCATTTGGCTAATTTTGGCATCTTTCAAATGCTTGCATTAATAACAGACTAACACAAAACATAGCCTCATAGCTATGTTGAGCACTTCTAGGTGAGCAGTTCTTTTAGTTTTTACAAGCCTATGAGGTAGGTACTTACATTCCCATTTGCAGATAAGAAAAACTAAGATTTAGGCAAATTAGATCACTTGGTCAAAAGTCATAGTTAGTAATGGTAGTGCTAGCATGTAAGCTCAGGCAGCTCCTTAAAAAGAAAAATCAAAATTACAGTATTTCTTGGTGTGGGTAGCTAGATCTATACACCTGTGCTTCGTTAACTTTAAATTAAATATCTATCACTTAGAGATCTTCTTAAATGCAGATCTTGACTTTGTGGGCCTGAGAAGGGAACAAGTTTTACATTTCTAGTAAGTTCCAGGGCCATGTTGCCGCTGCTGGTTGATGGATCCCACTTTGAGTAGCCCTAATACTTGAGAGATGTTCAGCAAATATGTATGTATTTATTTATTTATTTAATTTTTTGAGACAGGGTCTCACTAAGTTACTCAGGCTGGGCTTGAATTTGTGATCCTCCTTCTCAGCCTCTCAGAGTGCTGGGAACACAGGAGTGCACCATTACATCTGGCTTGTAAATATTTATCGAAGGAAATAATTTCAAGAAGGAAATGTTCAGATGTATGTATCAGTGATTTCTTTCTTTGCAGTGCCCATCGTTGCTTGCACTTCTGCTTATCTGAGTAGGAACTACTTGGTTAAATATCGATGAGACACCTGCTGTGGATAGGAATGGTCCACATGGAAGGTGCACAGATGAGTGAAGTGACTGCTCATCTGGGCTGGGAGCCTGAGGTGGCTTTGTCAGGTGAGGACAGGCTCTGGCTCAGCAGTGGCTCCTGGAAAAGTTACCGCCCACCCAGCCTTTTTGCTTTACCACTAATCATTGTGACAGTAACTACCAGTGCAGATTTCTGTGCTGTTTTCCCTGAGTCATCGCGTCTGTTCTCGTCAACATCCCTACACGCCATGTACTATTGCTGTCTCCTTTTATAGATGCCATTGTGGAGGAGAGCAGTTAACTGCCTCGTCCAGAGGTAGTTAGCTAGTAGCTAGTGTCTCAGAGTCCCATTTCTTAACCATTACATTCTTCTACCAACCGGAGACCATGCAGTGAAGAATGAAGAACTGGAGACGGGAAGCAGGAAGCACTGAGAGGTTTTGTGTTTTGGTTTTTGTTTTAAATTTTGGTGAACACATAAAATGTAAGATATAGAAAATTATATCACAAATGTTGAAATATTCACATTGACAAAGATGTATTTTTGTTAGTCTCGTTCCGTATTTTTAATGTAAAAAAAGCAAGGCATCACAGGTAAGTTTGACATTCCTTTAACTCCTACTGATTGATCCCTCGTTTCTTATCCTGTTCTGAGTTAGGGATGTATGTTTCTAGACAATGTTTTGCTGTTACAAGAAAATATTTACCTAGATGTTTTTCTATTTCATTATTTTACATATATACACACACATATATGTGACAATATGTCTATTGTATTGAGTGTTAAAATATTCAGAAATTATAATATGCTGTGCTATATGTAACCATCTACAATGTATGCTTTTCACTTGACATTATGTTTTTGATATCTGCCTATGTTGGATCAAATAGGCATAACTTTTTAATTTTAAATTCCATTGCATTCATTCTTAATCATCTCTTGCTACCAATGGATGTTTAGTTTGTTTATCATATAACTTCATGAATGCTGGTATAAATATTCTCATATAGTCTTCTGGGCTATAGTACAATAATCTTTGTAGAGTTTATATATAGAAATGGAATTGCTGGATTACAGATTATTATGACCTTTTTAAAATTACTGCTCTGTGGCCAAATCGTTCTCCAAAGTTCTTGCAACAACTGCCCTCTTTCCAGAAGCATACGCTATTATCGACACTTTGCATGGTTATTTTTCCCCTATTTGAGGAGCATGAAATAGTATCCCATTACTAGTTTAATTTATAGGGTTTTGCTGAAGTTGAAATTTTTAAAAAATTAACTATTGTGTTTCCACTTTGCCTGTTCATAACTTTGAATCACTTCCTAACTCCATTTGTAACAGTTCTTATCTGTTCTTAAGACTGTTTCCTATTTGTGGTGCATTTCAAATAGTTACCAGGATTCTGTCAATTGTTTATTTTATAATATCCACAGCTTGATACTTTTTATTTGGGCTAACGATTTTTTTTTTTTTTCTTTTGGGCATTGTACTTTTCATTTGGGCTAACGATTTTTTTTCTTTTGGGCATTGTACTTTTCCTTTAGGAAGGGCTTCTTAGATGAGAGGCAGCATACCAGATGGGTAGGAGCATTGTTTCTGGAGACAGGCTGCCTGAGATGGAAGCTGAGTTGCCTCCTGTTTTACACTATCCTGTCCAAATCCATCACATCACATTGCACAGATGATGACCCATCAGTCCAGTGTTGAGCAGTAGAGGTGGCTGGTGGAGCAGCACTGTCTTTATTAGGAATGACAGAACTCCTTTTGCCGCCCACCCTGTGTCACAGTAACTTATGTGAGGTTGGCTTTTGTTGCTGGTGCCTGATCCTTGGAGGAGGAGTTCAGGTCGTATCATCTTCGGTGGGGAATAGTCAACTAAGTATAAGGACAGCAGACATAGGTCAGAAATTCATAAAACTGTTTCACGTGTACCACTAACTTGCTGCTTTATTTCTACTAATTTCATTGATAGCTAATTTTTATTTATTGATGTCCCTAACCAGACTCATGAAATTAATGCCCATGTTAATATTAGTGGCTGACAGAGTTTCAAAAGTTCAAAATAGTATCAAGTGTATAACAGGTAGATATTTACTTTGAATTAATGGTCTCACTTCACTGCTCTGTTCCATGACATCTGTACAATGGGGTCAGTAGAACTTGTTTTACCTTGCTTAATGAGTTGGGAAGATTAAACCAGGTAACATACTCTGAAAAGCCGCTTGTAGTTTGGTGGCCACAAGTGTGGACAGCAGTAGGCAAAGAAGCACAAACAGGTGCTGCCATTGTCTGTCTCCCACACCAGGTTGTAAAGTACATGAGAACAAAGAGTCTCTGTGGCTTACTTGTGGTGTGGCGCAAGTGTGTGGAACTTAGGATTTTTTTTGGATAAGTGGAATAATGTAGAATTTAATCAAGATCTTCACTTGTGATAAAATAAAAGAGAATGTGCACTTGAATTCAATGATTTGATATATATATATGTATATATATATATATATTCATGTATACACAAGGGATGATAAAAAATATGGTTAACGTTTAAATTAAAAAATTATTATTGTAAAAATATATTGCCAATACTCCCCTAAAGTATCTTTTTAAATGTGATAAAAAAATGTGGTGAGTGCTACTGCTGAGTGCCATCCCACTGAAAGGCTCCTAAAAGCATTACAGGGTGTCCTTGTCTACCTTAATCGCTAGATCTGGCAACTGCGCAGTTTCTGTCTCTTTCCCAAAGTTAAACGGACCACAAAAGATAAATGTTTTTAATTGGCTGAGGACATTGAAGCAGGCTTAACAGTGTAACTAAAGACACTCACGAAGAGGACTTTCAGAACTGCTTCAGAAAGTGACAAAAATGATAGGATGAGTGTATTCAAAGAGACAGTGAGTATTTTGAAGGGGATTAATGGCAATGTGTCTTTTACTGCAATACATTTTTTAAAATTTAAGCATTAACTATTTTTTTAATCATACCTCTCACATGTGTGTGTGCACGTGCGTGTGTGTGTGTGTGTGCGTGCATGTGTAGGTGTATATAAGAAGAATAAAAAAGAAAAAAGTGGAAAAAAAGGGGTGAGAAAACCATAAAAGTGATTGAAGAAGATATTGTCTAGGAATTTAAAAAATCTTAGACTGGAAAGGTCAATTTAATGTTTAGAATTGTTTTTATAACTGAAAAAGATCGATTAAATCACCAATCTGGTTGCATAAAGCTGGTCATTAGGATAGTAAAGGAACCACAATTTAACTGTAAATGCTTATTATTTGTAAGTCTCTGAAAAGAAATGAGAGACAAGAGTCTGCAGATCTCTGACCTTTTGCATTTTGCAGAAGTGCTTTAAGAGTTGGAAAGTTGCCTATTTTCTGAAAACAATAATAGTGTATTTTGAAGAAATTTGAATTTATTTTTGAATTTATTTTTGGGTTTTGTCCATTTATTCCCTATATTCTCGTAATAGTGGTTTTAGGAAGCGTTTGTTATTTCTGCTTGCTCTGCATCTATTTCCATTGTTTTCTTCCTGCTAACTAGCTTCCCAATTTGTTTGGGTGATAATGCCCCCATCTCATTCATTTCATTTCTATAATAATGAAATGCTTTTCCATCTGCAGGAATAGCTGTGTGACTCAGGCCAGGGAAATCAACATAGACCATCTTCTTGGTAATAAAGGGTGACCTTGACTCAAGGAAACGTGCAAGGCTCAAAATAGGCAAAGATATTCACTGTTGAGGCTTTTGGCCTAAATGTTGTGAAAGAGAGGTGATCCTTCCAGTAAGCCTGCTGCTTTGACTTTTATTCAGAGGAAAGACCCTGTCTAAGAAAAGCTGAGCCAGAGGAAATGAAGCTAATGGGGGAAACTTAGTCCCAAAGTTTGGGGGAAAACCAAGTTCTGATGATGTTTGGGAATCTGAATTCTTTATTACTTGAAGCTCTTCTACCTTAGGCTTGTCGTTTAGGTCAATGAATAAATTCTCTACTTCATTCAATTTGTGTAGGGGTTTCCTTGCAAATCCAAAAGTATCTTGGTAAATACACTTTGATTTTTAAAAACCTTTCAATGGAATTCATTCTTGAGAACAAAGAAGGCCTTAGATATATGCTGGCAAAACTCAGTACTATATATATCATGCACTGTACTTCTAGACAATTACTTATTGAAAACACATCTAAACTCTGTGTACTGTTTGTACAACTGTAGATAAAGAAGTGTTTGAACTAGATAATACCAAATTTATTTTCAGGTCAAAAGTACACAACACTGAGACATCTTTTCTTGTGATAGCCTCATGGTCTCTCTTGTATGTTCTGGCATTTTCCAGTGACCCCGAGCTATCTCCTGCCAAGGTACAGAGGACACTCTGCCATTCATCCACCTTTCTTTTTTCTGCTGCTCATTTTTCCTAGTGTCTGATAAAATAAGGAGGAACTACAGCTGTGATAATGATATTAACGTAGCTTCCATTTTGAATTCTCACAATCCTGAGTACTTACCATAAGACATTGCTCTTAATTTTCTTATGAACCCAATGATCCAAGGCTTAATAAATGATATATAACCACTAATCCAAAGTGAGGATCTTGGTTTTATTCATTTCACTCAACCTACTCCACAAGCACAGAGGAAACTTCCATCTTCATGCTAAATAGTGTTTAGCAACTGATTACCATTTAATTGGCTTTCCAGTCCCCTGAAAAATTGAGATATTTAGCCATGGGGTATCAGTTGGACCAATCAGGTGAGATCTGCCAAGTCATTTTTCATAAATCACCCTCACTCTCATAAGGTGTTCACAGGTGACATGCCATTCTTTTAGTTTTCCAGGGAAGTCAGCTAGAAGGATCTTCCTTCAGCAATGGCAGGCCAGTTGGTAATGAGGTTGATGGCTCATCTCCCAGGTGAACTTCTGCTACATTTGATTAGTGCCACTCAAGTGATCATTCCAGGACTTTGCACCCTATGTCTTTCTGGGTGGATGATCCTCAATCTTATAAAGGAGTTATCTCTAGCATCCGATTATAACATCCTAAGGTATTTATAAAGTAATTCTTCTCACTGCCACCTTCTTCCATTCCTCCTTGTTTTACAAAAATTTCTTAGTCTCTCACAGTTGTCACAAAAGTTTCACTCAAACTTTTCCTTTAAAATCAAGACCTTAGGGCTGGTGAGATAGCTCAGTGGCACAAGTGCCTGCTGGCAAGCGCCAGGTCCTGAGTTCGACTCCCGGTACCCACATAAAAAAAAAAAATCAAGACGTTAAACTGGAAATGATGCCAGGAAGTGAGAGAGATTTTGAGAATCAATCTTCTGATTTCCTAAAGGAAAAAATAGTTAATTCTTTTTTTTTTTTTTTTTTTTTTTTTTTTTTGTGGGTACCGGGGGGACGACCTCAGGACCTCGCGCGCCAGCAGGCGCCCGTGCCACTGAGCGATATCACCGGCCCCTTTTTCGTATGTGGGTTCCGGGAGTCGAACTCGGGCCTTCGCGCTTGCAAGGCAGGCGCTTAAGCCGCTGAGCCGTCTCACCGGCCCAAAATAGTTAATTCTTATTAGGACACTGTGAATATTCACATTCTAAGACCATTTATTTCAATCTTCTTTTTTTTTTTTTTTTGTGGGTACCGGGGGTCGACCTCAGGACCTCGCACGCCAGCAGGTGCCCGTGCCGCTGAGTGATATCACTGGCCCTTTTTTCGTATGTGGGTTCTGGGAGTCGAACTCGGGCCCTCGTGCTTGCAAGGCAGGTGCTTACGCCACTGAGCCATCTCACCGGCCCTCAATCTTCATTTTATTGGCTAGGAAACTGAGGCTCAGAGAATCTAACTAATGAATCAAAAGTCACAGAGTTAAGGAAATGTTGAGCTCTAAGTCAAACCTGGATGGCACTACATACAAAACCTGGCTATCTTCCTTCAAGCCCAAAGATGTGGGCAGCAGCTGGCCCTGGTTGCATTCCTAGGATAATGATCCCAGATAAAAGTCATAGATAAGTTTTTAGGAAAAAAAGGATAAAGTAAAATATTTGTCAGGTTCTTTTTCCTACAGGTTGTTATGGTAATAAGCCAACAAAATATTTAGAAGTCTATGTAGATTTCTTAAAAGGTAGCCTATAATAAACTTTGACAGTGAAACTTCTTTGAAATTCATAATTTATAGACAAAAGCTACCGGGAATTTATTTTTCTCTAAGTTTATAAAATAACTTTGCTATGCTTTCTACATAATTTTTACTGATTAAAATTTCACAACCAATGCATATTTATAGGCCATTCATGACTTTTTCAATATGTAGTGAGTAATGGTTGAACACCTCAAATAATTTTGGTCCTTACGTAGTCCCTATGGATACAATCCTTTGCTATCCTATGAACTATGGAAACTGTTGCTTCCATATAAACAGTTACTGGCTTTTTACAATTCGCATAAAATTTTTCAATGTATGAAAAATTTCTTCTAACCAGTTCTTTTTTTTTTTTTTTTTTTTTTTGTGGGTACCGGGGGTCGAACTCAGGACCTCACGCACCAGCAGGTGCCTGTGCGGCTGAGCGATATCACCAGCCCTTTTTTCATATGTGGCATCCGGGAGTCAAACTCAGGCTCTTGTGCTTGCCAGGCAGGCATGTACACCGCTGAGCCATCTCACCAGCCCACTAACCAGTTCTTGATAAATTCTCCCACTTCATTTTTTTTGTGTCAGTGTATATGAAGCAAAGGAGTTTGTATTTGTATTAGCTCGGATTTTCTAGAGGAATAGAATCACTAGAAAATATATGTATAACTGCAAGGTGATTTTTAAGGTAAGTTTGCAGGATCAGAGATGGGAGAGCCCGCAATGGCTGTCTGCATGCTGGAGAGCCAGAGGATCCAGTAGCTGCTCAGCCCAAGGAGAAGGAAGCTACAGAACAAGAGAGATCAAGGATGCAGTGCCAGTCCAAGGTCAAATCCTGGAAGCTCACTGGAGAGTTGCTGGGGCCAGTCTGTGTTGGAAGACAGAAGAAATTGGAGACCAATGTCCAAAGGCAGTGGCAGCAAAGAGTGCACCTGCTCAAGGATACTGGGGCTCTTCAAAAATGGGTGAACATCCTTCTTCTTCCTCTTTTTTATAGATTCAAGCTACAAGCCTGTTGATTGGTTCCACCGACAACTGGGGTGTGTCTTCCCTACCCAGTTTGCTGGTCTACCTGCCATTCATCTCCACAGACACACTCAGAGTGGTGTGCTAGGAAATCTGCTAGGTATTTTTCAATCAAATCAAGTTGACATATCATAATACATGGTCACAGCACTTAATGCCATAAAAGGATCAAGTATGTCCAAAGTACAGTTAATTTTACAAGTTTAAGATTGCACAGGAATGGCTTGTGAACCTCATCATAAAATAAGGCTTTGATTAGCAATTTCTGGCTATCACTGAATATCACTGAATATCACTTTGCAAAGAAGTTAGACTTCCATACAAGGCAGTGTCTGAAGCCAGCTTGTTACAATGTAACTGCATGTCTTCGCTAACAACAGCAAATTATCACTTGTATGTTCCTTGTATTTCTCCTTTGTACATTTTCTTTTGTAGCCTGAGAATTAGAGTACCCCATACGTAGAACTGGTGATGGTGTTTCATTGAGCTGAGTGATGTAGACAGTGTGTTAGCTCTGTGTTTTGGGTAATGTCTGAGATCATATGCACATTGTATGTGAGTTGCCTTACTCCAGATAATGATAGAAAATCTTCTCCATATTCTTTAAATAGAAGGTAAATAATTTTTGTTTGTGTGTTTGGGTTTCTTTTGTAGCCTTTTTTTTTCTTAAAGCCAGTCACAAAAGACTTCCGATAGTATAGTAAGCTATATCAAAGTTGAGAGGTGGAGCTAAAATGCAAAATGCCAAAATCAAAATGAAAATGGAATGGGATAAACTCAAACAGTGGAGAATTCCCTTAAGATTAGTTCTGATAACAATAAAAGTCAAGAGGCATCAAAGATCTAAGAATGATACCAGAATGATCTGAATTCAAATCCTTTCATGATGGGAAACAATAGAAATTTTGGATGACAACAGGAACTGATTATATAATATAGCAGCTTAAATAAATGTTGTGACTTTGGGTACAGGCCCTGACCCAGTCACTACGTGCAAGGGAGTGGATGTTCCTGACAGGTGGACAAGGCCCTAAATTCTGGGGATGGGTTTTTTATCCAAGGAGCATTGGGAATTTTGTTGCGAGATGTGGAGACCATGTTTTTTCTCCTCCAACGGGCTGTTGAGATCTCAAAGTCCATATATTACGCAGGAATTTGAACATCATTCTCCCTTAAATGTGTCTCTTGTTTAGTAATCTGTGTATTGGCAAAGGAAATACTATTGTTATGATTGCAAAAGACAATGTGCCACTTAGCTATGAGCTTGGCACATGGTAAGCCCTCAACAAATGGTTAAGAGTAGTCATGATACTATGTATCATATCATTTAATCCTTCTAAGAACTTTGAGATTTATACTACTGTTCCCTGCATTTTTAGATGAGAAAACTGAGAGTTACGGACATTAGGTGGTTGAACTAAGACAACAGTTTGCAGGTTGCAGAGTAAGAGGCAACCTGAGAGAAAGCTGCTGTTGTAAACCAAGAATCTCTACTGCCTCTCACGAATGTTTGATATGATTGGATAATGACAATGAAGTGGGAAGAGGAGGTAATGACTTCTCTATTCCTTTTAACTTGCTCTGAAAGGTTTGTCCCTTTACTTTGGGTCTTTAAATCGTCCAACACCATTCCTTTGTACTCTGAATGTCTTCTTAACTACAGAGAAAGAGAACTGCATTAGCTATTAAATTGGATACGTGGCCATATACTATTTTCTGACTGAACATTTTAGTACTTCAAAAACTTGAAGTACAGTTTAATGGTGTTTTAGCTGTCACTGGAATTAAAAGTCGAGTGCTATTGTATGCTGGTTTTTGTCCCTGCTTTGCCTGATATTTAAAGAATTCTACTCAAGGCTTGCAGAATGTGTGTACCATGAAACAAACAATAAAGATAGGCCCCTTGAGGTGCGCCATGGATTATTTACTTTTCCCTATATTCTTTACTGAGAAACACTCACTGCCTACATTTTTGACCCACTATAACTTTTTCCTTAATAGAAAGGTAAAGAGAGCTTGGATCTAACTCTCCCAAATTTACATCATCTCTAAGTCACACAGTAAACAACAACAACAAAAATCTTCCAGGCCTTAAGGTTTCCAACACAGGGGGAAAAATAAGATGGTTCTTGCCAGGCACTGACCAAAAACTCACAGTGGGTGTTCTTCAAAGTGGTGCATATAGTAGGGAATTCACAATCTTCCATGCCCCTTCCTTTGACTAAACCAACAGTTAGACATCTTCCTCCTACTTACATTTCTCAAGCATTTATTGCTTATGTTTTATCAACTGAGCTTTATTGATTATCAACTCTTTCTCTCAGTTAGAGCAACATAGATACCTGCATTCTTTTCTTCCCCCACAAAAAATTGCATAGTTATTGTGTGTTACATTCCATGCAAGTGGATGAGGTTGAATAAGGCAGGCATAGCTCCTGGCCTTGGGATGAGGACTGATTATATTCCTATTTCCTATATTATTTAACACAGCTCTTGGTATGAGGCATCAAGAAATGCTTAACAGATACCTGAAGTTGATAGGCCTAAGCCCTGGTTTTGTCTTCACAGTAATCACGGGAAACTTTTTGAATGTAGTATATGGCAGAGATTCTGCTACAGTTGTAACCTACCATAGGTCAAGTAGTTATTCTGTTCTGGGAACCCCAGAGCAAAAAGGGAGAAAAGGGAGAAATGGACTTATTTTTATGAATGGAAGGTGTTGTGGGATTGATAAGGACTGGAAACAGTCTGCTGCATCAGAAAGTATCCAAATTCAAATCTCTGAAAAAAAGCAGAGAAACACACACACACACACACACACACACACACACACACACACACACACCCACCACACTACACCAGGGTCCACAGACCTGCAGGCTGGTAGTTGATGGGGTCTGATTATAGAGAAATTGGGGCAAGTTTAGAGAAAAGCATCAACAATGTCAGGGGCTGAATCACGTTTTATAAGCAATAGTTGTTATTAGATACTTTCTCCCGTGTAGAAGAGAACTCAAGTGGAAGATAATCTTTTCTTCAGATATATAAAGGACAGTTCAGAGAGAAATAGGACTTATTAAGTGTTTGAGGCCAGTATTTGGAATTCAGAGGGAGACAGATTTTGCTTAAAACATTTGTTTCAGAGTTCTGAATGAATTCTGATAAATAATGAGTTGCTGTCACTATATTGTTCTGGCTTTTTTTGAGGAATGTGTGGCTGTGTGTTAGTGGAATTGGATTTCAGGATATTTGTAGTCTTTTCCAGTTTTTTTACTTCATGATTCCTCTAATGTCAAGGTGCAGAGACGTTCTGAACACGGGTAGGTGTGAGTATCTTTTCCAAATGACTCCTTGCAAATGGAGTAGATTCTGTTTGCCCACTGTGCCTGTGTGCCCTGGAGGGAGGTATGTACTGAAGAGATGTACCGGTGTCTTCCGACTTAGATTCTTTCAAACCTAGCACTTGAAATGAATAGACCATTGCAAGAATATTACAGGCTTTCTAACAGTAATCAGCACTGGTGGATATTTAGAACAACAAATATTTCTTCTTTATCAAATAATTGCTTTACAGTCCAAAGGATTAAAAAGTACTGTTGGGTCATCTGTCTAATAAATTAGTTATCTACCTATTGCATAACAACTCACCCCCAAAACATAGTGGCCTTACACAATAATATTCATTTACTATCTAATGGCTTCTTTTTTTTTTTTTTGGTGGGTACCGGGGGTCGAGCTCAGGACCTCGCACGCCAGCAGGCGCCCCTGCCGCTGAGCGATATCACTGGCCCTTTTCTCGTATGTGGGTTCTGGGAGTCGAACTCGGGCCCTCGCGCTTGCCAGGCAGGTGCTTACACCGCTGAGATCACTGGCCCCCTCTAATGGCTTCTATGGATCTGAAATCCTGGAGTGGCTTAGCTGGGCAGTTAGGATTAGGGAGACCCATGAGATCACAGTCAAACTGTCTTCCAGGTCTGCAGCCTTTGATAGGCTTGACAGGGCCTAGAGGATCTGATTCCCAGGTGGCTTATCGTCACACAGCTGGTAAGTAGGGGAGAAGCCTTAGCTCTTCCCCACTTGGCCTTTGGCAGGGAGCTGCTTGAGTGTCCTCACAGTAGTACAGTGGTTGATGTTCCCTGAGTGACTGACCCAAAAGGGAGCAAGTCAGAAGCTATAACATCTTTTTTTAAAACCTCAGATAACATTTTTGGTGATAGTATTGATTTTGTAGACCAACATTATTCATTTTGGGGAGGGATCCAAGGGCATAAATAGGAGGTGACAGTCATCGAGCATTGTCCCAGACACTGGACATCACATCTGATCAGCCCTACCATTGCCATTTATTTCTCAGATATTCTTCTTAATCTTAAATGTTGCAATCAAAAGGAACTTTAGCATAATTCCATATTATAGTAGGTCTCTCCTCTTCTGTACTTTCTCATTTTGAAGTCAATCTTTATATAGGTGTTTTGAAGGACAGCTTGTAACATTCTATCCTGAATCTCTTAGAGTGCAATTCTTCATAAATCTTTTTGTACTTAACTACCAAAGAATGCGTAGCCTGGAGAAAAACCCCAGACTAGAAGTTGAACATTCTAATATTATTGTTTTATTTGAAATTTTTAACTAAAGGTTGAAAATGGTCAGTTCTTATGATTCTGTTATGATGTATATATCTATCTATATCTATATTTCAAATCCAGACTTTATTTTCTCAGGAAAAAAAAAAGAGCCATGAAAAGGTTTTATAGAGTCCATTCCATCAGTTTTTTGATGGGTTTACTAAACCTATCAGAGAATTGCTATGTCAGCATATATCACTTTAAAAAAAAATGGGCACTTGGATGAAGTATTTTTGTTTTGCTGGCTACACTTTTGCAGCACTGTCAGTTGCTGAATTTTTTCCCTTCTACCACAGATTGTTATAGTATTTAACGTTTATGTGTTATCTCTCAGTACCAACTGGGGCCATGGCCAAAATTCTGATTGGGAGTGGGTGTTGGAGTTAGAAACTATATATATGATGGCTGAACAGCTGGGACAATCTATGTTTTTGAGGCAATAATCATGAATAATGCAAATTTAGCTATTAAAATAGAATGAAGGGATGACATCTTACTGGGTGGGAATTTTAAGGAGAAGCTATAGTTTTAGAGTTACAGTGATGGTACCTATGGCTGGGCATCACCGTTATTACTGTGTACTCAGTTTGAGTTATAAATATAACATCTTTAATTCACACCTGAAGAACCATAGGCAAGGAACTCATCTGATGCTTTCTCCTCTGGGAAGTCTTCCTCTCCTGGGCATCCCTACTTTGGGCCAGGGACACCTGCTGAGTGCTTTCACAGTCCCTGCACTTCTCTAGTCAGCAGTTATGATGACTCATTGACTCCTTGGTATCATTCATTCACAAGAATTTGAACTTCATGAAGCAGGAACTACATTTTCCTGGGCCACTGTTAAATTCTGGCCGCTGAGAATGCTGTAATTGTGTGTTGTAGACTTGCGGTAGCATGTGAGGGAAGTGCTCCTCCATATAACTGAAAAGTTAAGGTGATTCATTGCTACATATAACTGAAAAGTCCCTTGGTATATGGCTTCAGGAATGATTAGCTCTAAATTCTCAAAAGTATGTGTCATCTCCCTCTCTTGAACATTTCTTCCTTGGAGCTGATGTTAATTTCAGGAAATTTCTTTCTTTTGGATGTCATATGACCAACAGAAAGTCCTGTGGTTAGGGAGAAGAGAGTTTCTCTTCCTCAGACAGTTCTAATACAAATCCCAGGGACAAAATCATTTTGCTTTAATGAAGCCATCTAGGGCCACTTATTCTCCTGATACATCCATTATCATTGCAAGGGCAGAAGTATAGTGATTGACATGAGCTGTCCACAGACAAAGGGCCTGACCAGGGTGTGTAACTTGGGTTTTAACTAATGACTCGGGAAAGAGGAGAGAAAGGGGAAAGGTATACCCATCAGGCAACGCACAAGAACAAAGGCCAACCAAGAAAGACTGTAGCATGTAGGAAAGCTAAATAGGCAGGTAACTGGTGGGAAATCATGTATTTGAGCCCTAGATTTCGGAATGTGGGTAACACTTGACCTGTTATGAATATAGCTCTCTTATAAATGTTATCTTATGCTATTTTTCTTCCTCTATATACTCAAAGCAACTTCCAACACTGGATAAGTTAATACGTTTCAAATTGTCTGGAGAAAGCAGGAGGAGTTAATGTTTTTAGCAGCCCACATGTTGGCTGTGCAGATTTTACCCTCCTGGGTAATAAACTCAGGTATAACTCTAAAGCTGTTAAAGCAGCAACAATGAAAAAAGATGCCAAGTGCATCAGTGTGATTTCTGAAAATAGGAAGAAGTTGTATTAATCTATAAAAACAATGATTCTCTCTAAATGAATCTCAAAGTAGAAATTAACTGAAGATTCTTATACAAAGGATACTGAGACAAAGTAGCATTCTATTCCTTTGTCCATGGTTGTTTAGGGTCAAATGTTTTGGTTCTTTGACTTTCCATATTATCCATGAAGAAGGTAGCTGGCAGACATTTCACATTTTACCTTCATTACTTGCTCCTTTAAATTCCTCAGTTCCATAGTTACTGCTATCCCATCTGTCCTCTCCAAACACACATCCACAGAATGTTCATACCTATTTAGAATCTGAACACCTGAACTCCCAACCATGTGAAAAATTACATGATGCCCAGAGAGTTTAGAAAGAGCTCTTTTTCTGATATCTTTTCACTGAGGTCATCTTTCTCACTGGAATTTTAAATGCATGCAAAACATTGCTAAGTAGTTCAGAATATGATTTATTATTAATTGCCACTAAGATTTACAGGAAGCCTTACTATGTGTCAGGCCCTGGTGCCAAGCTCTTTACAAGTGTAATCTAATTTAATTGACCAGTATTTGTATAGATTAATAGTGGTATGTGTAGAGTAGAAGCAATTTATTTTGTTCCCTCCTTGGAATTCACATTAGGAGCAAAGTTATTACTTCTCTCTTTCACTTGAATTAAAATAAATGGCCAGGACACTGAAATGTGTGTTCCCTTCCCCAGACCCATATCATTCAGGTCTGTCTGCAACAGTGAACAAGGTGTCTGTGAGTTTCCGTCCCAGCCAGATGTTGCAGGGCACACTGGGAGGCAGACAAAGGTGTCCTCTGGAGCAGTCACCATTTGCACCAGTGACCTTGAATTTGGCAGATCAAAATAGCCTTCACCCCTCCCCAGTCACTTAAGAAATATCTGTGTTGTTCACCAATTGAGATGGGGGTAGGGCACTTTTTAAAATCAATGGTTTAAAAAAACCAACAAACAAATTCTGTTAACATTTTAGTTTAAGATATAAAACCAAATACTCAAAGTCTCTAAACCATAAATATTTAGGTAATTAGTGGTAAAAAAAAAACTGGGAATATTTGAAACACTAAATTTCTACTTAATGAATAATTCTTACAGTAAAACACAAGTTCCCATTTCCCAACTGCCTTTGAGACCTCCCAGCCATAACCATCCCTAAATTGTGTCTTGTTTTGTGGGTTAATTGCAATAAAGTACTGTGGTATGAGTTTTGTGTGAATGTTATCATAGTAGCCTCAATTGAAATAATTTTCATCATTGTATTTGGTGAGACATATTTCTGGTTATGCTCTGTAAATGCTATAGAGAAATGATATGCTAATGTTCTTCAAACAAAAGAAGTTAAATAGAACCCGAAGAATTACCGATCTGGGATTCTCACCTAGAAACATGATTCACTTCTATCTATGGCTTGTTCCACAGGAAGGGAAAATCACTTCTGGCCAGCTGTTGCTTTTGCAGCATCTTGGCTGTTTCTGGCAGGAGAAAATGCTTTCCCTTCCCTCAGGCAGAAAAAAAATTAGAATTTGGAGAAGTACTGAGAGACAGGTTAAGTCTGACCAGAATGGGCATATAAAAGAACTAGCAATGGTACTTTTGCTATGACACATCACTGACTATTATATTCTAGAAATCAACTACAAAAAATAATCCCTGAAGTTTACAGACACATCTTGGTCTTGGTAATAAAAACCTCAGGATTTAAGTGATGCATGCACATATAACTTCAGTCTGTAACAGGTTAACAGTTTTTAAATTTTACAGATGAAGCTCTTGGTGAGTACCCAGCAGTATCTCACCATCATATCCTAATGGGACTTTGATATTTTTGATTATTCTCTATAATCAATAAAGTTTTTTGTGGGTGCCGGAAATTGAACTCAGGACCTCATGCTTGCCGGACAGGTGCTGCACCACTGAGCTATATCCCTGGCCCCTATATTAAATATTTATGAGTTGATTAAAACAACAAGAGCAACTTTGTTTCTTTGGGTAAATGGCTACCAAACAAAGATAAATTAACCTTGACACTTGTTGTTTTCTGGGAATAAATTAAGGGAAGGAAAAATAAGCAGATAAAGGAATGAGAGGATGAGTTTACAGTGCAGGCTGTAAACCAACCCTGCATTTGGAAACAGAGGTAATAGCATTGAAAATGATAAGTAAGGACTTCCAAAAGTTCTTTCCTCCATAAAAGCAATGATAAAGCTGGCAGAGTAAAGGTCCGAACTAACTTTTTCAGAATGTTGGGAATTAACCAAAGGCTTAGACCAATCTGAAGTAGCATTTATTCCAGAGGACATGTGAATTACTGTTGCATTTTAACTTGCTCTACCCGCTCCCCTCCATGGTATCATAGCTGTAGCTCTTAAAACCAGCAGAACACACATGGGGAAAATCCAGCAGGCAGAATGTGGTGAAGCTCCTGCAAAGACTCATTCTCCTAGAATTGCTATTATTTGATCTGTTTGGCAGTTCCTGGGAAGACGCCACTTGCAAAGTATCTTTGTTTGATTTGGTTTTTATCATCATGTAAAATTATTTATCTTGAGGGTATTTATAAAAAAGAATTTAAAAGCCAATGTTGAACTATATAGTTGCCTGAGGTAGTGAATAAAATTGGGGCCAATAATAGGATAGCTAAAGAACTAAAAAAAAAAAAAAAGCTGGGGAATGAGAGGTCTATGAAAGCTTTGAAAAAGTCAAGCATATTCCTGGGAATATAGAAGTCCATATATATATGTGGATCTATATGAATGTCCAGGGCTGTATGCATGCTCTGGAAAGACCAATGACTGTCCTAAACTCTCACTTCTGGTTGATCCTGAGGTTCTGAGTAAGTAACAAGGAAAGATTAAGATGAGGTTGTCAACTGGCTGACAGAATTTTCAGATGTGCCCCCACAGCTGCTCAGCAAAGACTGGGGCATCTGTTGCTTTCAGGCTTTTAAGAAAATATCTTTTCAATTATTCACAACTACTAAGCTAACTGAGCATTTGTTTTATTGACCAAATAAGACAAAAACACAGATAGTACAAAATTAGTTCAGAAAGTTTACTGAACGAACATTAATAAACAATAACAACAAACACTGGGAAAGGGGAGGTCTGATTTTCAGAGTTTTCACATTATTTAAAATGTTTAGCTTTCAAATAAAAATCTTATTAGGTATGCAAAAGCAAACAAAATCTGACAAAATATAATTTATACACTGCAAAAAAGCAGTTGATAGAAACTGGCCCTAAGGAAGCTGAAATGTTTGACTAAGGGGTCAAAAAGTATAAATCAATTATTTTTTATGAGACAGGATCTCACTACACAGTTCAGGTTGGCCTTGAACTGACTATGTAGTCCACTATGAACTTACAGTGATTCTCCTGTCTTAGCCTCCCAATTGCTGGGATTACAGGTGTGCAGAAGCATGCCTGGCTAAAATCAGCAATTTTTAAAAAAACTATTATTTTAAAAACTAAAGGACCTGGGTGTGGTGGCACACGCCTGTAATCCCAGCACTCAGGAGGCTGAGAAAGGAGGATTGCTGTGAGTTCAAGGCCAACCTGACCTGCATAGTGAAAGCCTGTCTAAAAAATACAACAAAACAAAACAAAACAAAACTAAAGGAAATATGTTTATAAAATTAAAGTATGAAAATAATTTCTTAACAAAGAAGTGCTATTAATGCAGATACAGAAATTATTTTTAAATGTTAATAAACAGAAATTCTGGAGTTGGAAAATACATTAACTGAAACAGAAAATTTGTTATTGTGCAGGTGGAATAAAGAACAATTGAACGTGAAAATAGGTGATTAGAAATTATCTAGTCAGAGAAATATGATGGGAAACTCAGAAGACAAAGACAAAGATAAGATATATAAAAATTTCAAAAATAATGGCTGAAATGTCACAAATTTGATGAAAATATTTTTCTGTACATCTCATAAGCTCCCTATGCTCCAACTGTGATAAATTTAAAAGGAGTCACACCAAAATATGTCATAACAGAAACTGAAAGGCAAAAGCAAGCACAAACTCTTGAAATCAGCAAGAGCAAAATGATTCATCATGTATAAGGGATCCTCAATCATAGCTTGAGGTTTCCAGATAAGATAGTAGAATAGAAATATCCTTTGTATGATTATGTTTGTGAGGAGAGTTAGAGTCTGAAGTGAGGAACTATATTCCTAGAAGCTAGAGAAAGAGCTCCAAGAATCAAGAAAGTGGTGATAGGAATGCTTAAAAGCACAGAGAAGCAGAAGGCAACTCACAGAAAAATACAAAATCATCCACTATACCAATGCTAGTTCCCTGTGGGAAACGGGAACCCAACTTGACAAATACAAGGTAATCTCAGAGACTGTTAGCAGCCCGATGATAAAAAATGGACCAGCAGCCGTAGCCACAGAAGACACCCACAGGTATTGCAGGCTGTAAAGTCAGCACAGAGATTTTGTCTAAAAATGACTCCTCCTGCATGGCAGAATACTTTTGGAGAAGAAATTCACCGTAGCACTTGCCTTATCTTGGAGTGCTATAACCAGGAACCATCTTAAGAGGTGACTTAGTGTTTGGGACTGAGCTACTTGGGATCAGAAATCATAGAACAACCACAATTTAGGGTCCCTGGGGAAACCCTGCATCATCAGCTGGGTGGCAGATATTCATGAAAGACAATCATTAGAGTTTCTGCTGAGAAATCTGTTGTTATTCTGAAGAATGGTGTAGCAGGGTCATATGGTAGGTTTGTTTTGTTTTGTTTTTAGTTTTTTGAGGAATTTCTATATTGATTCCCATAGTGATTGTACTAATTTGCATTTCTACCAGCTGTGTAGAAAAGTCCCCTTTTCCCTACATCCCCATCAGTATTTTTTTTTTTTTTCTATTTTACTTACTTTTGATGATAGCCATTCTGACTTAAGTGAGAAGGGATTTCAATGTAGGTTTTTTTTTTTTCTTTTGTGGGTACCGGGGGTCGACTTCAGGACCTTGCACGCCAGCAGGCGCCCTTGCCACTGAGCGATATCACTGGCCCTTTTTTCATATGTGGGTACTGGGAGGTGAACTCGGGCCCTCGCGCTTGCCAGGCAGGCATTTACGCCGCTGAGCCATCTCACTGGCCCTCAATGTAGTTTTGATTTGCATTTCCCTAATGGCTAAATACATTGAAAATTTTAATATACTTATTGGCTATTTGTACTTCTTTTGGAAAGTGTCTATTCAGTTCATTTGCCCATTTATTAATTGCGCTATTCAATTTTTTGATGTTAAGTTTTTTGTTTTATGTTTTAGCTATTAATTCTTTACATGTTCTAAGTGTTATTCCTCTGTCAGAAGAGGAGCTGGCAAAGATTTTTCTCCCATTCTATAGGTTGTCTCTTCACTCTGTTATTTCCTTGCTGTGCAGAATCTTTTAAATTCGATGTAGTCCCACTTACTGATTTTTGCTATTATTTCCTGTGCTATTTCAATCCTATTCAGGAAGTCTTTGCTTTTGCCTATGGCTTCGATGGTTTCCTCTATGTTTTCTTCTAGCTGTTTCAAGTTTTAGGTCTTATACTAGAGTCTTTGATACATTTTGAATTGATTTTTGCACAGAGTAATAGAGATCTAGTTTCAACCTTCTACATAAGGTTATCCAGCATCATTTGTTAAGAGGCTATCTTTTTTCTAACATATTTTTTGGCTTCTTTGTCAAGAATCTGATTGCTTAATTGCATGGTTTTGTTTCTATGTCCTCTATTCTTTTCCACTGGTTGATGTATCTATTTTTGTGCTAGTACCATGCTGTTTTTGTTACTATGCCTTTGTAGTATAATTTAAAATCAGGAGTTGTGTCTCCAGTCTTGCTCTTGTTGCTTAGGGTTGCTTTGGCTATCCTGTTTTTTTTTTTTTGTTGTTGTTTTTGTATTTCCTTATAAATTTTTGGATTGGTTTTTCTACTTCTGTAAAGAATGACATTGAAATATTAATAGAGATTGTATTTAATCTGTAGACTGCTTTTGGTAATATGATCATTTTAACAATATTCTAGCAATAAGCATGAGAGGTCTTTCCATCTTCTAATGTCTGCTTCAATTTCTTTTTTCAGTGTTCCATGATTTTTATTGTATGGAGTGTTTCATCTCCTTGATTTGTTTGATTCCTTGATATGTTAATTTCAGGGGGGAGTGTTGTGAGTGGAATTGTATTCCTGATCTCTTTCTCAGCTAGTTCCTAATTGGTATAGAGAAAAGCTATTGATTTTTTAATGCTGATTTCGTATTCTGACTGCTGAATTTTACCAGACTTTTAGGGGAGAATTAACACCAATCCTTAATCCATGAAAAAGAAAGGGAATTAACACTTCTAAATGCATTCTGCAAAGCCAATATCATCCTGATACCAAAATCAGATAAGGGTACAATAAAAAACTAGAGATTAATAATCTTGGTGAACATAGACACAAATATCCTCAATAAAATACTTGCAATTCAAATTCAGCAGCACATTAAAAAGGTCATACACCATGATTGAGTGGATTTCATTTCAGGGATGTAAGGATGATCCAACATATGCTAATCAATAAATGTAATACACCACACAAATAGAATCAAGGACAGAAATCACATGGTTATCTAATAGATGCAGTAAGTCTTTGATGAAATCTGATATCCTTTCATGCTATGAGCACTGAAAATACTAGATATAGAAAGATCTTTCCTCAATATAATAAAGGCTCCATATGACAAACCCATAAACTATATCATACTGAATGTAGAAAACCTGAAAGTATTTCTTCTAAAATCAAAAGAAATCAAGGGTGTCCATTCTTACCACTTTTATTCAAGATACATTTGGAAAACTTAATCAGAGAAAGCACAGTAGAGAAAGGAATAAAAGGGATACAAGAAGGAAAGGATGAAGTCAAATTGTCCTTGTATGCAGATGGGATTCCGTATATAGAAAACCCTGAAGGGTCCACAGAAAGACTCTTAGAACTGATACAGTAAGCAAAGTAGCAATATACAAAATCAACATACAGAAAGCAGCAGCTTTCCTATATCTCCATAATAAACTCACTGAAAAAGATATCAGGAAAATATAATTCACAAAAAGTCTCAAAACAATAACAAGTCCAGAAACAAACTTAATGAAGGAAGTGAAAGACCTCTACAAAGAAAATTATAAAGCACAGAATTTAAAAATTAGAAAACATATCAGAAGATGGAAAGACCTTCCATGTTCATGGATTTGGAGCATTAATAGTGTTAAAATGGCCATACTATCAAAAGCAATCTACAGATACAGTACAATTCCCATGAAAACACCAAAGTCATTCTTCATAGAAAACTTGAAATTTATGTGTACACACAGAAGACTCCAAAAAGCCAAGGCAATTCTGAGGAAAAAAAACAATGCTGGAGGCATCGCAATACAGAATATATTTCTATATATACTTGTTACATTTCAAAATATATTGTAGAGCCCTTGTAACAAAACCAGCATGGTGTTGGCATAAAAATACACATAGACTAATGCAATAGAATAGAGGACCCAGAAATAAACCCACAAGAAAGGAGCAAAAAACATATATTGGAGAGAATATAATCTCTTTAACAAATGGTGCTGGATAAACTGGTGATCTACATATAAAGATTGAAACTAGATCCTTATCACTCATCTTTATAAAAATTAAGTTAAAATAGATCAAAGACCTAATTGTAATTCCTGAAACTTTGAAGCTATTAAACAAAAATGTACGGAACTAGTCTTCCCTAGTCAGGTCCCTGCCCAGGCACCACTTGTAGGGAATGAGCCTACTCCACTCAGGTCCCTGTTCAGGAGAAACTTATAGGGAACCAGCCTACTAGTTTGTTTCCTGAACTGCTTGGGGTGGGGGGGATGTGAGGATGAAGGACAAAAAGACAGAGTTACTTTAGAATACAGAGGCCAGGGGGCTCTTGCCTCTAGTGGACAGAGAGGCCTGAGCATCTGGCTCACCTTGCATTTATTCACTTAGACACAGGTACAAGCAATTAGAGTGGCAGAAGATTCATCTGCCTCCCATTATCTAAAGTATATGCCCAGGGAAACAACTGGATCTCAGCTGTGTTGACTTTTCCCTAGAACCTGCAACATGTCATCACACCTGCACATTGCCTTTCTCCTTTGTGCTCACAGAGGAGGTCAATTAGGTCTCAATTCTCATTATCTGGTCTCCCACAGGAAAACATATGGAAAACACTTCAAGATTTAAGTATAGGCAACAACTGCCCAAGTAGGACTCCAATAGCTCAGGAAACAACAACAAGGACAACAAATGGGATCACATCAAATTAAAGAGCTTCGCACAGAGGAGTAAAACTTCAGAGCAACGAGACAGACTACAGATTTGGAGAAAAACTTTGTCAGCCATTCCTCAGGCAGATTCATATCCAGAATTATAAAAACACTCAAAAATAAATTAACACAAAAGGACAAGTAATCCAATCAATAAATGGTTGAATAAACTGAATACACACTTTTCAAAAGAAGTACAAATGGCCACTAATAATACAATAAAAGATGCAGCACCTTTATCCTTCAGGAAAATGAAAATCAAAACTATGTTTAGATTCCATCTCATTTCAGTCAGAATTGCTATCATCAAGAACACAAAACATCATATGTGATGGCAAGGATACAGGGAAAAAGGAGACCTTATATACTGTTGGTGGAACTGTAAATTAGTATAGCCACTATGGAAATCAGCATGGAATTTCCTAAAAAAAGTGAAAGTAGAACTATCATATAGTATTTGTACACAAGTATTCCACTGTTATATCAGCTACATCACTGCTTGCCATATACCAAAAGGAATCAAAGACAGAATATTATAGAAATATCTGCATACTCAAGTTTACTGTGGTATATGCACAATAGTCAACTAAAGGGACAAGCCTAGGTGCCTATCAGCCATGAATGGATAAAGAAAATGTGGCATACATATAGAAGGGAGTATTCTTCATGCATAAGGTAGAATAAAATCATGTAATTTGTAGGAAAATGGTCAGAACTAGAGATCATCATGTTAGGTGAAATATGCAAAACTCAGTTGAGTATCGAGTGTTTTTCTTATTTGTGAAATCTAGAAAGAAGAAAGACAGCTGACATAAAAGAAGAGGGAGAGTATTAGAGAAGAGAAGGGGGATGGAGGGAGAGAAGAAGGGAGTTTGGAGAATGGGAGTGTGGTGAAGGATATGGTGAAAGTATGTTTTATGCATATATGAAAATGTCAGAATGAAACCCATTATTTTTTATAATTAAGATGCATGAATAAAATATTAACTGGTTTTTCATTACAAATGATCAAGGCTAGAGGGTGTGGGATAACATTGTCAATGTGTTTGAAGAAAAAGACTCACACTAGATTCATCAAAACTTCCTAGAAAAATATAGACAAAATTAATTCACTCCAGTATGAACAAAAACTGAGAGAATGCTTTATAAAGTAAACTCAAAGTGAATCAAAGATACACATGTAAGAGCTAAAACCAAAAATGCTTAGAAGTAAAACACAGCTGTAAAGCTTTGTGACTGTGTATTAGGCAATGTTTTATTAGCTATGACACTTGAAGTATAAACATCTAAAGAAAGAATAGATAAAAAGATATCATAAATAAAATAAAAAGATAACTCCCAGAAAGGAGCATGTGTACACACACACACACATACACACAAAGTGTAAATAACATGCCCATGTCAGACATACGATTTATTTATTTATTATATGATATGGAGCTTTCAATTGCCTTAGCATCATTTGTTTGAAAGTCTATTCTCTCCCAGTTGAACTGTCATGTTATCCTAGTTGAAAATCAATTAGTCCTGTATGTATGAGTTCATTTCTGGATTTTCACTACTTCCCATTAATTTATATGTATAATCTTATGCCATTACCACAAAATCTTCATTATTATGGTTTTATGGTAAGTTTTGAAACTGGGTTTGACTCATTTAAGCAGGTGGCCAATATGACGGCATATTAGTTTTCATGTTTAATATGTCAGTTGTAGAATTTCTCCACATTTTGAGGGATCCATATACCCAGAGATGCTAGTCTGTTTGACAGGATGAACCAAGATACAACACATGATAGGATGGCATTTCTGAACTCTGAGTCACTGAAGTACTGCAGCATTTTTGATATACTACTTACCAACTCTTTTTCTCAATTTTTCTATCAATTTATTCACTTTATTTTAAATGGCAACTCTATGTTAAACTCATCATAAGTGTTATCTGTGAAATCTTAGTTTTAATGTGCATATAATAATTCTTTTAACTTATATTGATATAAATACATAATTATTAAAAATAACCATTGTCCACTTAACACCTACTTCTTTTTAAAGAGCCCTAAGGCATATGAGAACTCTTTTGGGACAGAGCATACCTATTTGCAGATGATTTTACTTCTGTGAGGAGTTATTTGATCAGGATTCCAGTTTATTTATTGATTTTGTAATCCTTGGTGAGCAGGGCAAGTTCAGTGCCCTTATATGTAAAACATGAGCAGAATATGTTATCTATGTTAGCTATCATTCACTGAGGGCCTCCTGGAAAGCATGATCTTGGGATGAGCTGACAGATATCACCTGGTCATGTTGTCTATAACCTACTGTTATGGGTTGAATCCTGTTCCCTAAAAAGATATTTTCAAGTTCTACACCAACATATTTGTGAATGGGACCTTATGTGGAAATTGAATTTTCTCAGATATAATCATTAAGATGAATTCGTATTGAATTAGTGTGACCCAACAACTGGTATCTTCTAAATCTGATGACCGGTGTCCTTTAAAATAAGTAAAATTTTGACACACTGAAACAATGCTTTAGGACCATATAGGAAGAGATTAGAGTGACGTGTCTAACACTCAGAGAACACCCAGGATTGTTGGCCAACACTTGAAACTAAGGGAAGTAAGCAAGATCCATAGATGGTCTATGGATATCATGAATTCAGACTTCTAGCCTCTGAAAGAAATTTCTGTTGTTTTAAACTGCCCAGTTTGTAGTAATTTGTTACAGAGCCCTAGGGAAAGGATATGTCTACCTTTCCTTGATTATCTATTATTTTCATTTTATTTATTGATGATCCTCAGATCCTAGAAAAGTCTCTCACACAAAGTAATTGCTTCATATTTTTTGAATGAATGAATTGATAAAAATTCATTTCTTGCATTATGAAGAAACCAAGCCCAGGAGAGTTGCAGAATATGTATAGGTTTAAGTGTTCATAAGTATGAGTAACAGTTCATGAGTATGAGTACCAAACCTAGATATATCCAGTTCCAAAATCTCTGTCCTTGTCACTGTAGTCTGCCTATTGCAAAATACAGAGCTAAGATAAATGGTCTCTTGAGGCTTTTGCAGGTGAGAGCAATGGTTCTATGGATATGGTACTTTGAGTCTCATTCGAGAAAAATATTCACTGAAGCTGTGGAAAAACCAGGATCTCTCTTCAAGAGAATGAAGTAATAATGCCTCACTTTAATTTTATATTGAATAAATATTTAGTGAATATATGCTATATACCCAGCCCTGTAAGCATTTTACCCAATGGATCACTTTGTATACTTTGTATAGTAGTCTTGCCAAATTAAATTACTATCATTTTCATCTTACACAGGAAATAAAACAGAGAGAAGTAATGCCACTTGCTAAATGCCATGCCAGGAAGTAGACAAACCTAGATTCAATCCAGCCTTTGAAACTACAAATCTCAGTGACATGGAAAGCTTTTATTCTCCTACATGTTCCATCCTTACTTTCAGTCGTAGTTCAGCATCTCACAGCCCAGAAAGTCCTCTTTTTACACTGTCTACCTTGTGCTATATTCCTCATTTGTACCACATACCTACATTGTCTCTGCCTTGGTACCTGCCTGGCCGATATCCAAGGCTAGCATTTTAGCTTACCAACATTTATACACAGTAGATAAGTTATCAAAGTGGCTTAAGATGAGGACATAAATGGTCCTCTGTGAATACTGGAAACAAATTTACAAAAATTTCCAGAATGATCACATTCTGAACTGGTTGACACTATCGTGTGGCCATTGACTTTGTCAAAATTCTTAGTCATCTCCATTAGAATCTCTTTGGGGTGATTGACAAAATTACTTTTTCTTGGGTTTTGCTTCAGTCATATTAAATCGAACTATCTCATGGTAGTATATTCCCCATCTCAGCATATGTGATGTTTCCTGTGTCTCCTCCCAGTTCAATACTTGTGTTTTCTGCTTTGGCTGAGATGTGTCAACCTTTAAGAATATTTCTTTGTACCTGGGCTCCAGGTGAGCTGCTCCTTTGTGCTTCTATTTAGCGCATTTGTGCTTAGCCCGCTTACAGCCTTTTATGTCCTCTATGTACTTGGATTGTTACTGATCTCCCTTTCACATGCCTGTGAGCTCCTGGGGGACAAGGTCTTTCACTGTCATATCCCAGGTGCTTATCAGTTTCTGGCAGTTCTCAGGTGATCAGTAATAAAATATAGGAATGCACAAGTAGAAAGAGAGAGTGGAATTAATGAGCAATTAGGATCACTTAATTTCTACTCAAATTTCTGCCAAGAGCACAGGGGGCAGAATATGTCCTTTTTATTTAGCATTAGCATGAATCACATTTTGCCCCCTCTCACACACACCTGGCCATTTTCTCAGTTGCTGGATCCAAGTTATGGGTAATAGTAAAGGACAGCAGAAGGAAACCACAAGTACTGATGTAATTCTTTGTCTTGCTTATCTGGTTTGAGGAGGTTGCAAACTAGAGTGAATTTAGATGTTAATGGCACAACAGCCCTTGCCTCCTAAATAGCTCCAGAGTAACCTTGGCATGGCTTCTGTTGGAATGCATGAAGAAAGCAGGAAGGACAACCACATAATTTTGCAAATCATGGTATTTCAAACAAAATACACCCTTTGGCATTCCAAGCTAACTACAAATTAATGGAGCCAACATCTCTTTTTTCATAAAATCTGGGATGTTTCATTTTTCTGATAGAACCTAGCATGCACTGCATATGTTACACAAGCACTTAATAATAAACACTTATAGATTGGATTTAGCTAGCAAGTGGCTTTCATACCATTCCTGTGGGAAAGGGAAAAAGATCTTCAGGATTTCTTTCTTTTGTGTTCCACATTTACACAAACCTGTTACATGTTTACACAAACAATGAACTAGTGATTTTGTAGAAAGATTGTTGAAATGTGATAGAAAATATTCCTGAGGCTTTGGTCTTCCCTTTATCTCTAATTAGACAAGTGAGTTAAGACAGTTTCTCTCTCTCGCTCTCTGGCTCCCTCACTCTCACTTTCCCTCTCTCTCTCTCCCTCTCACCCTCTCTCTCTCTCTCTCTTTCATTCTTAGTTGCCAGAGGAGGATAATTCCATCTCATTCATTAGCTCATACATTTATTTGTAGGATTTAATAAGACAATGTATTAATGAGGGCTTATCTATTATGTAATGCATAGGCACTATCAAAAATAAATTAGTGTGTATAAAAGAGATTGAATCTCTACGTGGTGGTGCATGCTTGTAATTCCAGCACTCTGAGAGGCAGAGGCAAGAGGATGGAAAGTTTGAGCCCAACCTGGGCAACTTAGTGAGACTTTGTCCCAATAAAATATCAAGAAGGGCTGGGGATATAGCTCAGTGTGAAGGCCCTGGGTTCAATCCAAAAAATGCTTAAGAGGTATAGAATTGCATCAGAACATAAAGAATACAAAGCCTGCCAAAAGACTAGAAATTTCCAAAGAAAATTACTTTGGAAAAATTCAGGTTTCTTCATACCTACCTAGAATCAGTTAATCTGAACTTCTGAACATTGGTTTGTGTCACAGTAAGTTATATTGGAAAGGGGTCACAAGGTAGGTAATTTTGATAAAGAAGAGACATCAAGGACTTACTGAAGGAAGGCAGGCTTGGAGCCCAGTGTGTTAGTTACTTTTGTCTTGTTGCTGAGAGAAAATACCCTACACTCAAAGTTAAAGGAGAAAAGATTCTGTTTAGCTCACAGTTCGTAGAGGTTTCAGTCCGTAATTAGCTGGCTCCAAGGCAGGGTGGCATGGCAGAGGAGCAACAGTTCATGGCTGCGGAAGACAGCAAAAGCAACAAGAGCAAAATGGGAAGAGCAGAGGAAGAGAGCAAGCCTGTTTCCTTCCCTTATATTGTATGCAGGCTACCTGCCCCAGGGTGGGTGTAGCACTCATGCACACAATACCAGCACTAGACAATGAATCTATCACAAACTGTAGAAGCCTGCTCCCATGACTGCATGAGGCTTTGGGGGGACATCTGGACACAAACCATAACACCCAGGTAAAATGCTGAAATATGGGATTGCCATAGATTGTCATGCAACTAAAAACAAGTGGTGAGGGTAGTTAGAGGAATCTAGGCTGAAATGCCAGCTTCTTCTGCTGAGAGTTTTCCTAACTAGATGTATAGTTTTGTGGATAAGGCATTGAATCACAAGCAGTAGTGTGCTAATGTTCAATCTTCATAATATTATAATATTCATAATATTATTCTTCATAATAATATTGATAATATTATTCTTCATAATAATGATAAAAGTCTTAAAAAGTCATTAGCTGATTTTCATGGTGTAAATATACCCATCATGTCTTATTTTTAAGAACCAGAAGTTTATTATCAGGCTTGTAAAATTTCTGAAAATTTAAGTCAGTTCTTCTGAGCCACTGGGCTACAAAACACTGAGTAAGTTAAATGACATTAAAATATCATGAAAGACAGCAAAAAGTAGAGACAATTGGCTAAGCACATCTCCATATTTTCATGACCTAGCTTCAATAATTATCAAATCTTGAAATTCTTTTCATCTGGTCTTTCCATCTCCGACTAGATTACTTTGAAGTCCATATTTCTGTATGTGTCTTAAAAATGACTATTTAAAACTATAGCCACAATACCGTTACTATATCAAAAATATCAAGAGTAAATCCTTAAAACTATCCAATATCCAGCCAACATTCAAATTATATGTATATATGTATATGTATATTTAGTTTATTCATTTTTCTCTTGAAAACAGAACAACTGATTCAGTCAAATCAGAATTCAAACAATACCTACATACTGATCACTTATTTTATACTTTTCCATGATGTGAAACTTGCTGATGGTACTTCCATCGTGTGAATCTGTATTCTTTGTTTATAAAGTGATCTGATTTTGGCTTTGTACATGTGTGTATATAGATATGTATATGTGTGTGTGTGTGTGTATGTGTGTACTGTATGTGCAAGAGTCTTTCATGGAGAAGGGTAAAACTCTTCCATTGCCTTATATAAAGAGCCACATTATGCCTGTTTATCTCTCTTTTAGTGCTATTAAGATTGATCAGTTGGTTCAACCTGAAATGGATGACATTTGCGTTGCCAAAATGCAGCCCAAATTTGAGATAAACATTGTCTTTCTCAGTCTCAAATATGCTTTTTAACCACAAACACATAAATCAATATACAAGTATAAACAGTTACTAAATCAACCCATTTATTTTATTCATGATCATTTCACATTTGAAAGCTCTTGCTGTGTTTATTTTCTTTGAACTGAATTGGGGGCTTTGACTAGGAAGCCATAAATCCGGTTTTTGATGAAATATGACTTTGCTACCATGCCAGATTGGAAAGAGTTGCCTGCTAATGTTTCTTCTTAGCATCACTTTGGTATGTGGTGAGTGTTCCACTAGCTCCTTTCAGGGATAGAACACCACTGATTTAGCTTTCACCTTCTAGAAAGTTCCCTCTTTAATGTTCAATTTTTGATGGACAATGTATTATCAGGGACACCCAAGTCTGCCAGGTTTCACAGGCAGGATTTGCAGTGGCCTGAGGTGCAGGCAGATGAACAAGTTCCATGACCTGGAGAGTAGCTGCTTCCTCTAACTTTCCCTCGCCACTAGTTAGGCCTGATACACTCAGAAGGTTGCTGGTCTAATTTGAACGGTGAGAGACTTTGGCTGGAGGGTAGTTCTGTATCCCAGTGATAAAAGAACACATAAAACAACCCAGTGCCTGATCATTCTCCCTGGATGTCAGTGAATCATGTCTAATAGCATCTCCATGCAGTTTGCGCCAATTTGCTCGCAACAGCATCCTTTTCCGTGGGCTTGCTGCTCAGCAGGCCCTGAAGCAATCTATGAATAACTTCCCAACAGATGCTGTTTATGAATTGAAGCAAATGGCTTCCCTGTTTCTCTTTTTTCTCACTTCAATAATTTTCAGTTACATTACGATGAATATTTATAGTCCTGTAGCAGTGCATAAAAATGGAGAACAACTAGACCTGGGCATTGTTTAATATGTGAGTGCTGTTCTAATGGGTTTTGGCTGACTGGTTTTAATAATGTTCTGTTGATGGACCGAAAAGAGGATGCAAATTGTAGATCAGTCATTGTCATTCACTCTTTTACCAGGATGGGCATTGATGAAGTACTGGCAGCCTCTGTCACTTGTCCATGACGCTTTAACCAGCCCAAGCAACCCGACCCTTACCTATGTCTCCTCTGTCTGCTTCTGTTGAGTCATTTCAAACACCTGACTTCCATGGGGACTCTCTCATTCATGTAAGACCTCATTAGGTTTATTTGACCACTCTCTACAGGTATCACCATTTGTGGGATCCAAATAACTACTGCATTATCAGCTACAGCTCAAATAACATAACATTCCTTAGAATTAAAATGTAAACTCACAAGAAATGTTAGTCTCAATTTCCCAGTCCCTTTTACAGAGAGGTATGGAGTCACATGTACTCTAAAAATGCGCTTTTTCAAATGTTTTATATTTACATGTTCTCTTAAAAGATTACAAAAATGAGAGGACTTACATGTAGATGTAGCTCCTAAATTTTATTTTGAAGGAAATATTCTATCTTCAGTGACTTGTGTCTCAAATA
Source organism: Erethizon dorsatum (assembly GCA_028451465.1). NCBI lineage: Eukaryota > Metazoa > Chordata > Mammalia > Rodentia > Erethizontidae > Erethizon > Erethizon dorsatum. The sequence continues at coordinate 46,543,922 of CM051825.1, forward strand.
GTTGGTAGACCTTCCTTCCATTTCCTATTTTACAATAATGAGTTCGTTAACTAGCCTATATTTTCCAAACCATTGACTGTGTCATATTGGCCCACATACAAATAATTACCTGTTTGGATATTTGCTTATAAATAAGAGTGCTGAAAATGGTATGTAAATATGTATATGCATGCACAGTGAATATATATTGAAATCTCCCAAAATACTTAAATTGTCCCATTTTCTACTCTTGTATTATGAAATACTCACCAGCTACTCAAATAGAACCATATTTATTATGCATGCAAGCCCACAATATCTTTACCACCTATCATTTGTATGCTATACACAGAAGGTTGTGCTGTAACACAACAGTAAAAAATAAAAAAAGCAATTTGGAGAGGAGTATGTTTCTTGCTCTAACTGCAGCAGAGGCAAAGAGCAATTTTCCTTTAAAAAGAGGAAGCATAATCCACAATCTCGAAATGTTCAAAACATTAATGAAAAGCCAAAGAATTTAATATTTGATGTAGAAATGTTATTTAAAAAAAACTGATATATAGTATAATGTCTTAAAATGATGATCTTGCTTTGCAAAATAGTAAACTAAGAATCTTTGGAAAGATTTTCAGGCCCGGAGCAAAAAACCTGTGAATAGATGATGGTCTCTAGTTTTACTGAAAAATTTACCATGATACTTTTCTTTTTGTTTTAAATAATAATAGTAATGCATTGTAAAAGTAACAAATGTAATAAGCAGCATTGGATGTTAATGTGACTGTTGTCCTCCCCCTCCATTAAGACAGCTACAATTAACAGAAACGTGTGTGTAATTTTAGGTGGCTATATGCAAATTTAACTTTCATGTTCTCATCCCTGATGTACTGTATTTTCTCTTTTACCACGGGAAATTTCTTGATTTTTTGCTCTTTTTGCCCCTGTTCTGTGTCCAATAATTTTCCTGATTTCTAGGTAGGCAATTCTTGCAGTCAGTTTATTTTCTTCTATATTATTCCTTCACCCTCGAGTTACATAGAGTTTTAAATAAGATATTTAAGATATAGGAGGAAACTTTGTGGGAAACTATTGCTTGCTGTTGCACTTTTCTTTATGGTGACTACAACATCAGGGAACAAACGCACTTACCAGGCTAGGAGCGCTGTACAAACGTGATGTGGGTGTGGAAATCTGTGTATGAAGTTTGGACATCAGGAAGTGGTTGTTTTAGGGAAAGCATGTGGGTAAATAAGAAGGAGGAAAACACAGGACACAAATGATCAGCATAAGTTGGGAGCCAAGAAAGCACCCAGTTGAAAACTATTGGTTACTTTAAAAAGAACCATGTCCAAAGCAGGGGGCCGGGAGCACAGAGAACATAGGTGGTGGTGTGTAGGGTTTGTTCCTCATGACCTTGATGCCCAAACTGCCTTAGAAATGAAGGTAGACCAGTTGAAGCCAGCTCGAAAATCTACATAAGTATATCTCATCTTTGCCGGCTATTTTTCTGACAAGTGATTAATATCTAGAATATATAAATAATTGAAAAAAAGCAAATAGCCCAACCAATAAATGGGCAAATGAATTGAACAAAAACTTCTCAAAGGAAGTACAAATGGCCAAAAAGTATGCGAAAAAATGTTCAACATCTTTAGCCAATAGGGAAATACAAATCAAGACCACACTGAAATGCTATCTCATCTCAGTCAGAGTGACTATCATCAGAAGTACAAATAGCTGGGCAGGGTGGCTCAGACCTGTAATCCCAGCACTTGGGAGGCTGAGGCAGGAGGATTGCAATGAATCTGAGGCCAGCCTACACTACATAGGGAGTTTAAGGCCAGCCTGAACTACACAGTGAGACTTTGTCTCAAAAAACAAACAAACAAACAAAATCAAAAAACAAAAACCAAAAACCAAAACTCACCAAAGAATAATAAATGCTAGAGAGGATGTGGAGAAAAAGGAACCCTTCTACTAGACTGCTGGTGAGAATATAAATTAGTACAGCCATGATGGAAGTCAGTATGGAAGTTCCCCAAAAACCTAAAAATAGAGATACCATTTGATCTGCCTATACCACTCGTCTGGAAGAATTAAAGTCAGCATATCACAGCGATAACGCATGCCAATGTTCATTGCAGTAGAATTCACAATAGCTAAACTATGGAGCCGGTCTAGGTGTTAAGTCAACAGATGAATGAATAAGGGAAATGCGGTGTATATATATACAATGGATTCTTGTCATTTGCAGAAAAATGGATGGATTTGGAGGGCATCGTGTTTAGTGAAATAAGCCAGTCACAGACAAATAGCATATGTTCTCCCCAATATGGAATCTAAACAAGAGATCAAAAAGGCAGAAGGGAGACTGTTATTAGACAAGAGGAAGGGAATAAGGGTGAGGGGGCTGATAGGGTGGGTAATGGGGGGATGGGTATGATCAAAATATGCTTTGAATCTCCCAAATGTGAAACGAGGCAGGGAGGGGCAAGATATAAGGCAGGTCCTGCGGGATGAAGTAATTAAAGTATATTATGTGCCTATATCAATCAGCCATAATGAAACACATTAACTTGTATAACCAACGTGTGCTAATAAAAAGAGATGTGAAAAAAGAACTTCCCAAAATACACAAAAAGGAATTATCTCAAATTTCCTAAAAAATAAAAACCCTTTATTAATTTCACTTTACACATGAGAAAACAGGCCCACAGGTGACACTGAGCCTGCTAGCCTTTGGAGCTAGGTCTGTCTGGCAGTGAAGACCTTGCTCTTGGGCAGTGTGCTCCGTCAGAGTGCCACGTGGACCCTCCTAGAGGAGGGAGGTGGGAGAAGCTCATTGCTGGAGGAGGCCTGTCTTGGGCACCTGGTCCAGATGAATGATAGATTCCTGATCCACTTGTTCCTATAATCTCATTCTCCCTTCCCTGAGCGAAGCAGAAGCTGAGCGCCGGTGACTGTGAAAGCTGTATTGCGGAATCTTTGAATCTACGGGTAACCCTAAAGTCTAGAAAGATAGGCAAATGTATCACTATTATGTATCATGTATAATGTCATCAAAGAAATCTCTAATTTATAGAAAATAAAATACTGTTTTTGTTTCCAGACTTTATGGAAACTTGTAGAGATAACTTGAAAGTATGGATAACTTTTCTCCTTAGAAGTATGTTTTGATAGACACATTGTGTTCTTAAATATATTGTTCTTTGATTCTCTTACCCAGGTGACTGAATTACTGTGGGTTTTGTTGTTGTTGTTGCTGTTTTAATGCAGGACTGGGGATCAAATCCAGGGCCTTGCTCATGCTAGGCAAGCACTCTACCACTGATCTTCACACTCAGCCCTCTGCGATGTTTTTCAGATCTGGCTTTTCTTATCCATTCTCATCTGTCCTGCCTTATTACCCCCAAACATTCATTTGTCTACCCATTTCTTCACTTAATTGATAAATACTATTTATTTGCTGAGCAATGAGTGGCAGGCAATATAGTAAGCACTACAGATTCCTTTGCAAATAAGATAGAGTTTGAACCCACCCTAAGGGAATACTTCATCTAATAAGGTTTCCAGAAAAGCACAAAGCTTATTATGGCACAGTGATATAAATGCTGGGCTAATCAGGGTAATTATATGTAGCTGTGCTTGGGTAGGTCGGTTGTTGCTGGTGATGGAGTTGTAGATAAACAGAAACCCAAAGATAGGTAAAAATTGACAAATGAAATGCACAGAAATGATACAAAACTGTCACATGCAGAGGGACAAGGAAGTACGAAGATCTTTTCAAGCTGGAGAAAAGATCATGGCCTCACGTAGATCATGGTTTTATGCAATCTAGTGCTGGATGTAATGGTGAATGGAAAACCCTGGGGGAGACAGAGACAGAACAAAGATATCATTAGAGACCAAGACTGAAGGGGTAATCAGTGATGCTAGAGGCTGATTTTGAAAGGTTTTGGAAGCCAGAGAAGCATCTTGGATTCTGTTATTCTGAGTATAATGAAAAGTCAAGATGGGAGGTGGAGAGAATAATGGTATGAGATTTTCATTATGAAAAAATGACTGAATCTGGGGAATTGACTACACTGGGGAAGCTACAGTGAAGGCAGAGAGACCATTTAGAGTGCTGTTGTGGTCCCCTGAGAAAGGTGATGGTGGCCGCAACTGGGGGAGTCAAGAGCAACAGCCAGATAAGCACCCGTACTTGTCTCCAGCATTTTTCTCAATGTGATATTCATATTGCTTCCCAGTAAGGAAGAGAAACATACAGTGGGCAAGAACCTCCAGGCAATTCTGTACCATATGTGGAGAAATGGTAGATTGGTCCATGGTTTTCTTTTACTTGATATAAATATAAATTCGAACACTTTGAGGTAACATAAACTAAAAATTATATTGTTGGGAACATCAGCTGGACTTAGTAAAACATTAATGCAAACTGGCATTTAACTACAGGTCTTAAATTATTTTAGATTACCTGTAAACTTTACATTATTTTTACTCACCCAATTCAATAGCAAGTGGTTAGATGTAGTTAAAAATGATTGTGGCCCCAGTCATCATAAGAGCATGCATTTTGAAAAAGTTTATTTTAAACAGCACAGAAAGTAACTAATGGCAGTTTCTCTTGGAAATTACTTTTCTTTGTGTCCCTGGGTAAAGAGTTCAGAGTCAATCCAAAACCAACCAATATAAACTTTAATGGAAACCATAATTAAGGATGACATAATTAAGGTTCTTGACTGATGTTAAATAATGCATTTACAAAAACGGAATTCCAAAATAACACAGAGCGAACCATGAATGTCTACAAGATGTGTACTGGTGACATTGTTGCTATTCACTGCAAGTTTTTGTGGATACCAGCAACTGACTCCAAATGCCTAACAGTGACATTTTAAAGGTATTCTAGGTTTTCACATACACACAATTCATTCTAGCCAACTTGATGCTCAAGTTGCTTTGTTGATAGAATCACCTGCTTCTGACATTGTGCTGTGTGATGAGATGAACAGGGAGACCTCATAGTGTGTATGGTTCTTAGAATTTGGAAGACATCCCACAAACATTATGAAAAGAGTTGAAGTCAACGTCTGTAAGAACTCATTTAAACTAAGAACATGTGTGCTGTTTCTTCCAGAGCCTTATAGCTTGTATCTAGATGTCCCCAAAAACCTCATGCGGTCATAGGTAGGGCTTTTGAGAGGTGGCTGGATCATGGGTGTGTGGTACTGGGATTAAGGCTGTGTGCTAACTAAATTGGTTTAATATATTCTGGGTGTGGATAATGGGAAGGCCCACTCTGTGTGTGGATGGCACCACCCAAAATGCTAGCAGCCTGGATGAGATAAAAGGGAAGTGGAGGCTTGCTGCTGTTGCATCATTGCTTCTTACTGCTTTCCGCCTGACCTGCTACGGACAGTTTCTCCTCTGCCATGCCTCACTTCCATGGTGCTCTGCCTTGGAGCCAGCTGACTATGGACTGAAACCTCTACAAACTGTAAGCTAAAATAAACCTTTCCTTCTTTAACTTGTGGGTGTTGGGTATTTTTGTCTCAGCAATAAGAAAAGTAACTAAGACACAGATAAGCATTTTTAGGAGAAATTCCAGAGAATCAAAGCTTAGAATAATTTTGGATAACATGTCTAAAAAAAAAAAAAAAAGCCACCATTTGGGAAGCAAACAAAGCCATTATGGTGCACATTCTTGGGGCCACTACCACTGTGTGCCAGTGAGCACCATTAATACCGGAAAGCAGTCATTCCCATAGTATACAATATAGAAAATGAAGTAAAATACCATTGTATTCTTTATAAAGCTGTCATGAAGATCAATTTGTTTGCACAGGGGCTGAGCATGTGGAAGAGAGGTTTACATTTATTATGTCTTTGTGTCAGGTACTTTATATTTAAATAGGAACAAAGTACTAAAAGTAAAACAATCCTTCTGAGCTTTCAGTATTCCCAATGAGTTACTTAATGTTTTATGTCTCTAAAGTGCTGTCTAACCAATACAGATAAAATTGTACAGAGTTATAGCGTATATTATTAAATAACACAAATTTAAGTTAATGACTATAGTTTGCCCTACTTAAAGGAAATTTCTATTTTGCATCACCAGCTGTTTATTTTACATTTCTCTGTTGGGTAGGTAATTTTCAAAGGGCCCTCCATATCTAATGCAGACATACAGAAATCACTGTCTTTAGCTGTTATCCTGTCTCTGTCTCCGAATGTCTGAATCTTCATGTCTGTCTCTGAATTTGCCCCTACAAATGGCTTTTCGGCTTTGAAATTTTTGTTTTCAGTAGGCATGTGGAGATATTAAGACATTTGTAAATCAGGCTTTCTGAATACAAAGGATGGGCTCTGCTAAAACCCAGTGCCACCTGGCAAGATTTACCTTCTATGGATTGAGAACAAAAATACCTGTTCCTGCGTTGGAGATCATCTGATGTACCCAGGTCCTTGCTCTCAGTCACTCTTCAGGTTAACACTGCTTTGTTCTTTGCATTACTTGTATCAGTGATGATTCTGGTTAAAACTTGTGATTTAAATGGTGGACTGCCTTAGGTGTATTGGTATGCTTTTCATAAGCTAGATAGATACACCTGGAAAATTTGACAAAATGTTTCAACACCTAGGATTCTTTGTCTTTCCTTCCTTTTTGTCCTATGTATGTAGGAATGAGATGATGTTAACAAACTGGTATTCTCAGTTCTGTTTTATTTCTACCTCTAATGAAGATGATAATGAGAACTACAGATAAGTAGTCTGCTGTACCCTAGCAGGTTAAATATATTATCTCAGTGACTTATATATGCAGGAGCCATATAAGACAAGACTCTGTAATGTTCTTCCCCTTTTAGAGGTGAGTAAATTGAGGCTTAGGATTATTTTGCTCAAGACTGAAAATCTAATATTTAATCCATATGTGGCAGACCTTACCTATAACTTCTGATCCTTACCTGCAGTTAGATACACATTCATTACTGTAGGTACATTTTGTCATCTATGTAATGAGAGATTAACAGTAGATTAATTGTAGGGCTTCTTACTGCAATGCAGTATCTTCATTCTATGGAAAATAATTCAGTATAATTAGTGTCTTTTGGGGGGCTTATCCTTACCCAAGATGTATGTTTAATAAATTAGTAAGCATTTTATATTATGGAGGGAGTTTTGTCTATTAAGCTTTCTTGAGGTAAGAACCTGGGAAACACCGTTCCATAATGTGTCTGATGTTCTATCTTTCTATCCAGAGGTCAAACAAAAAGGTGTTTCAAAAAGGCAAATGACAGAGACAGATGATGAGACTGTGAGGACTTACACTTTATTCCAAGAATTACCAGGGTGGGCTTTAATTATTTTATTTTAACATTGGTTGCAAGATTTGGAGTAAACTGTAACAAACACATAAAACATTATTTTTAAATAATACCTGTTGCATCTCTAGGCCCTAGCCTGGGAAGATAAAAAACCAGATCCCTTTCTTAACTCAATTAAGAACACCACAAGTAATAACCACATTTCCCTGGGTTTTCTCCCAACGTGAGATGACTCTGCCAGAAATAGCATGATAATATCGCAGATGTTCCTTTGCTGGGATAGCTGGTTATTGCTTATCTCAATGATATTTTAATACAAATGCACAACTGTTCACCCTGCTTTATGGATGTCAGGATTTTGCTTCAGATTTAACAAATGGAAGTTTATGAGCAGATGTATCATTGACTCAGATTTACTTTTCCTCTCGTTATGTTACATGGAAAAGCTAAATGTTGGGAGAGAGTATTTGACACAGCTGCATGGGGAGACTGTCGTATTCACTAATAGAGTCCTGGCTCCAGTCTGTCATCACCCACCAACTCAGTAGCCCTGTAAGTTTCTTTCTCCATTGTTATGATCAAAAGATCAAAATTTTCTTCCAGAATCCCAAGCACAAATTTCCTCCATTTTTGACATCTGTGGTTAGTATTAGCAATTTCTCCCAGGCATGTAACTAAAATATCAAAACAGATTTCTGATGTATTAGTCACCTTTCAGTTGTTGGGACAAAATACCTGATATGCACAATTTAGAGGAGGAAAGGTTTGTTTTGACCGTAGAGGTCACTTTGGAGGTCCACAGTTACTTTGCTTCTTCACTTCTAGGCCCACGGGGAGGCAGAATCCCCTTGGCAGAAGGGCGTTGTGGAGGAAAGCTACTCACTTAATGGCAGTCAGGAAGCAGAGAGAAAGGGAAAGATTCAAAGAAGGGGCCAGGGACCAGATACAGTCCCCAAGTCAACACTCTTCATGATTCACTCCCTTCAGCAAGGCACCCCTCCTAAATTTCCATCACTGCCCAGTAATCCTATCAAAATTTACTAATGGATTGATCCGCTGATGAAGTCAGAGCACAGATAATATAATTATCTGAAAGTCAAACATATGAACTGAACGCATAAGATTTAGGGGACATCTAGGTCTAAACCATTCTACCCATTTTTTTTCTTTTTTTCCTGTCCTGGATCCATCCACTGAGTGTGGCTTTGGAACCAGCTACACTTGGCTTTCAGGTTTGACTCCCTGTTGATTCAGCTCTATGACCCTGGCAGTTCTCACACATATTGATCTCATCCCTTTCTGTCCTCCATTCTCTGAGCTACTATCTAATCTCAGCTCAGTCTCACTGACCTGTTAGAGTCCTTATTTAAATAAGCCGCAGTAGATCTCAACCCACAGAGGTCTAGGGAATTGATACACCAGGGAAATTCACCTTGAGTCAAACTTAACCAGGTGCTGGGCTTGATGGCTGTGGATGTAGCTCAGTGGTAGGGCACTTGCCCTGCACACTGGATGTGCTGGGTTTAATTCCCAGTTCAGGGAATGGGAGAACAGGTACTGGGGTTGCTAGCAGTTAGTTCCACCCAGCCAACCATCCATATCCAAAAACAATGAGATGAAACAGAAGTTTTTTAAAAACAAACTAACAAACAAAAATCAAACAAAAGACACACACACACACTCATGCATACACAAACATAAACAAACACCATAAGTGAGACTGGCAAACAGTGCCCCTTCCAGTTGCATTGCTATAATTCTTACTCAATTCTAAGTCTGAGAAACTTCATCCGGCCGATATGAGCCCCAAAATGTTACAGCTCTGACTGAAAATTGAGAACTCCATTCCAAGCAAACGTCCTAAGCGTGATCTTTCAGCTCCAGCCACAGGCAAGTTTGAAGATTGCCTAGCAGATCTCATAAAGGTAAGCTGTTCTCCTTCTGCTAGACTTTGTGCACAAGTCATGCATGGGAATTTTCAGGAGGGAGAAAGTTAGGGACTCAGGCCACCCTGGTCCAGCTCATAGGTGGATCTGTGCCCCTCACCCAGGTGCCTCCCAGTCAGGGACTTCAGCTTGGGTACTTCATTCACCTCTCTGAGACTTGCTAATCCCGGCCCTGGCCAAGCACTTTTCTCCACTGGACTTGCTCCATTTCCTCCCTTTCTCTTTGTAACCTCTCCCTATTCCCTGGTCCCTGGACCATGAAGAGGCAGGAGCATTGTGTCCCGGGCTCCTTGGCAGAAACATGATTCCCCCACCTGCAGTGCATCTGCCTGACCCTGGCCCAGCACACTTCTATGGGGGAAATGGACAGCTAGGAGCTGGCACCTCTCAGCCCTTTCTCACACTGTCACAGTCAGTGTATAAGGGCTTGACTATTACAGTCACTTTGTCTCATGTCCTAATTCAGGTGTCTCCAACCTTTTCTGGCACCAGTGACTGGTTTCATGGAAGGCAATTTTTCCATGAGATGAGGAGTAGGGATGGTTTTGGGATTAAAATCTCATAAGAAAAACACAATTAGATGCCCCAATGCACAGTTCACAGTAGAATTTTTGCTCCTATGAGCATCAAACACCAGCGATGATTAAACAGGAGGCAGAGCTCAGGAGATGACATGAGAGATGGAGAGCACAAATGAAGCTTTCCTCTACTACCTGCTGCTCACCTCCTGGTGTGTGGCCTGGTTTCTAATGGGCCACAGACTGGGACTAGTTCACGGCCCAGGGGTGGGGACCCGTGTCCTAGTTGACAACCTGGGCACTTGGTTGCTCAATAGGTATACCACTGTTTCCTGTTCTGTATGCTTTAATACTAAGCAGGAAAGCAAAAATTTGCTGAACATTGCATACTAGACCCTGTCTGGAGTACTTTCTAAAAATTAATTCACTTAACAAAATTCTAAGGTAGGTAACACTTCTGTTCTCATTTTATAATTGAGACAACTTAGACAACAAGAGGTGAAATAACTTGCTTATCTTATACAGAGAAGTGGGAAAAGGCAGATTCTAACCCAGACAATATGGGTCCAGAGCCTGTACTCATAGCCACAAGGTTACACAGCTTCTCTCTTACTTTCCTTAAGAGGAATTATGTTCTTCGCCTGTGACTTGACATGCTCCTGTCAATCATGTGGCTGGGCTGCTATGAAATCAGAGCTGTTTAATTTCTCTTCTCAGGTCCTTTGCACAAAAATTTCACCCTGAAGTTGGTCCTGCTGCCCTGCTTTTCAATCAAATTTCTGCTTCAAGATCATTTTCTCAGAGAAATTTTCCTTGATCTCTGCATGTATTTTCATGGCATCCTATACCTCTTTGAGTGTTTATCACAATTATGATCAAGTAATTATTTGTTAAATAATCTCCCTTGCTAATCTCAAATTTATTGCAGGTCAAGATCACGGCTCTTCTAGTCATCACTGTTTATCCAGTGAGGTGGAGAACTCACTACCAAGCTTACTACAAGTACTGTAGTGGAATAAATGAAACTTTTCTGTGTATAAGATTTCTCATTTAGAGAGAAGAAACAAAAACATCTATCTTGCAGGGATTTTGTGATGATGAAATGTGTATATATCTAAACACATATAATGAAGCTTTGTATGCCTGTGTTACTCAATAGATAATTGTCATTATTAAATACAGTAGAAATATTATTCTTCAAAATGTTTTCTCCTCCTCCCTGTGGGATGATTATAAATTTTCAAACCTTTGAAGTGAAGCTAAGGCATGTGACTTGATTTGGCAATAAAATGTAAGTGCAAGTGAGATGTGTTGCTTTCTACAGAGCAGAATCTTTAAAAGTCCTGATTCTTCCATGCTCCCTTCTTCTGCTGTGAGGCCAGTAGGGTCCCAGACATAGGCTGCTCCTTCAGAGATAGCGTGCATGAGATGATGCGCCCCCAGTTCCTCTCTTCTCTATTGACAAAGATGTGAAATGTAAACCAGAAATAGAACTTTTTCTTTGCAAGACAATGAAATTTGGGGATTGTCTCACATCACTGTAAAACAGTCTAAGCCAACTGCTGCAGTGGTGGCGAACCTATGGCACCTGTGCTGCAGAGAGCTGTTTGTATCATTGAAATCTCTAAAAGGTTCACCATCACTGGTTCAACAGGTTAGTGTGTATACAGTGATTATTTTTCTAGGCTTAAATTTTATTCTATTTTATTGTGGTGAAAACATGGGGGTCATTTTTGAGGGTACTTTTTTCAGTATCAAGCACTCTCTTAAAAATTTTAGATTCACACTTTAAGTTATGTACAAAATAAAAATAATAACTCACATTTATCAAGCATCTACTACATGTGAAGAACTTTTATAAATGCTTTGTGAGCATTTTTTTCCAAAACTTGTAAGGTTGGTTCTGCTATGATATCCTTTTCTTTCTTTTTTTATGATACAATTTTCATAAATAGGAGCATGTATGCAGAGCAGTAAAACTAATTGTTACACAGCCAAACAACTAGTAAGTGAAGGAGCCAAAATCAGAGCCCAAGTGTTCTGCATTCAGAGACTAACATGCTCAAATGTACAAATATGTAGACACAGTAGAAACATGAACACTCGTAAAGTGCCCAGAAGAATGTATCTGTGAACCTGTACTTACCACCATCCTACAGGAAACGAAGGGTCGCACTCTCCTGGGAGTTATCCCAGATATCAAGTTCTGTTATTTAGTTGTATTTTTTTTTCTCCCATGAATATGATTCGGTCAAGAAAAGGCTGCTTTTTGGCATTGCCCACCTGCTGCTCAAACGGATTCAACTCCATGGTAGTATGGGAGACACACTGTCATGAGGCTTGCTCTTAGAGGGGTCACTTAGCACTCCCTGTTATTTACTGATTTAACAAGGGCTCTACAGTGCCCATAGTAAATGCCCAAAGGGTCACTTTCAAATCAGACCGACGGTCAAGTTTTTAGAGTTAACCTCCAGATGAGATTTCTGAGCTCCCATGATAACTCACAAAAATATGTGTGGTTTTATTTTGATAAAAGTGTCAAAGATGCATACAAACACAGTTTGAATTAATTATGAAGTGAATGAAATATTGAGGAAAACTGAAAATTGTAGATTTATTGGAAACAATTAATTTTAAGTCATTCCGACTTGGTTTCAAATCCCAGCTCTGCCTCCGTATGAATCTGAAGCATGTCACGGTCTCTGAGTTTTAGTTCCCTTATCTATGAATTGAGGATGATGACTTCCTAAATCACAGAGTTACTGTGAAAATTAAATTTAATATTGTCCTTACCTAGTATATAATAAATGTCCAATAAGTTAATAAAGTAGCTGTTATTTATAATTAATTATTAATGAAAAATATCTTCAAAGAATAATTCCATATTGTAAAATATTGGCTACTTATTAACACTCCCACAGAAGACTTTTTTACAGATTGATAATATCCTGCAGTGGGAAAACTGGCTTCTCTTTTAAAGGTGTTACTACTATTGGGAAAACTGGTAAATTCCAGCATACCCAAACTATGGTTCAACGGAGTTTCTAAGCAAAGCAGAGATAAATGGCTATTCCAAGAAAGAAAATGTTTTAGCATAACAACAAAAACAGGTAAAGCAGAGGCAATAAAATAGCACAAAACAAATAGATTTTATAAATATAAAGTGAAAACCAAACCTCTCTGGCAATTACAGCTTTCGTATGATTTATGTCTTTAATTTGTCTAAATCAGTGACCCATGGAGTATTGGCATAAAAATTTCAAACTCAGCAAAAATCTAAATCACTGTAAGGAAGCAATGAATTTTTATTAGTTATCCTTCTTTCATTGACTTCTCCCAAACAAAATGAATTCTTCTCTGAGTGAGGCAAAATGAACTATTATAGTTTACTAAGATTTTATTGATCTGAAAGTCTTAGCATCCAATATGTCACAAAAACATGAAAACACCACTAGACTATGAAACCAACAATGTAGAATTATATTCAAAGGCTTCCCCCTTTACTTTTGCTTAACATTAACCCTAGGTATCAGTTAAGATTGTTTGGTAGAAAGCAACTGAAATAGATTATGGCTAACGTGGGTAAAGTACAAAAATAAACAGAAAACAGAAAACCTTCTTGGAAAGATAAGATATAGATAGCAGAGTCAAGAGAAGAGGTGAGCACCCAGGAAGGACAGAAATCAGGGCAATACCAGTCATCTAGGAGACAAAGACTTTAACCAATCATTTCAGGTGTCCTGAGCTGTAACACAGCCCTCCTCACTCAGTGGATTCCAGTCTTGTGTTACTCCCCTTAAAATTCAAGTACTTGTGGGGAAAGATCTGACTGACCTTTGCTGGCCAGAGGAGGGCAAGGCACCATGACTTACAGTGTATTCAACAAGAATAAGTTGTCCCCCACACTGGGGCTTCTCATCAGCCTCCAGAAATGATTCAGCTCTGTCAACTAAAATTTTGATTTTAGCTCAATGACATCCACATTTAGACTCCTAACCTGCAGAGCAATGAGATAATAAAGTTGTGTTGTTTTAAACCACTGTGATTGTGGTCATCATTAGAACAGCAGTAGAATACTGTTATTTAGATCTCCTATGTTCCCCAAATGTCTAATGTATGTGGAAGGTGACTGAATTATAAGGGTACCACACTCATCAGTGGACTCATCCATTAATGAGTTCAGTAGCTGAATGTGCTGTTAGGAGGTAGGGCCTGCTTAGAGGTGGGTCACTGAGAATGTGACCTGGAAAGTATATTTTTGTCCCCAGCTCCTTCTCTCTCTGCTTCCTGGCTGCCATGGGTTCAACAGCTTTCCTCTGCATGTCCTTCTACCATGGCATTTTTGCACTGAAGCCAGCCAACCAGGGACTGAATCTGTGAGCCAAAATAAATCTCTCCTCCTTTAAGTTGGGGGTGCCAGTTACCTTGCCCTATTGACAAAAAAATGACTAAGACAAATGCTAACACAGCAGCAATTTTTAAAAATACAGTATAAAAGGCCTCAGTTATTGCTATGTATTAATGTTATAATAGATGCTAAGTAGCATAATATCCTAAATTGAGGGGCAAAATCACCAAAGCAGGATATGTTTTTGTGAATGCAAAGGGATCAGAGAAGCTATGGGACTACTTTCACAGAGCAAGAAAGGGTTAACACACAGTAGAGACTGGAAGACAGAGTGGGAGGAAGAATATCAACTTTTTCTGTGTGAATGTGTCCTATTGATCCCAGAATTTTTCATATATTAGTTACCAAAATAGCAGAGTGATTTGCAGACCAAAGGAAACAAATTTAGTCCTGAAACAATGCCATTGAAGAACAGATACAATAAGAAAAAGTGGTCTCTCCAAGATGAATATTCTCCTCAAAGCAAATAAACAAATAAATAAATTTAAAAAGCATTCAAAGATATGACACAAAAGAATCCCTGAAATGAAGAAAGAAATACATGTGGGGATCAAGTACACACTGACTGTGTTTTAGGAGCATATTTTATTCTTCAGGTTTCCATGTAGAAGAGGAAAATTGTGTAGTTGGAGGAAGAAATCTGTTGGCCTCAGACTCTTCCACAGTGACGTGTAGTGCTGGAAGACAAAAAGAGTGGTTTGAGGGAGACAGAGCACACCATTCAAAAGCATGTACCATGCCAAGTTGCTTTTCTTTCTAATGGATTCCAGAAAAATATTGTCAGTCACCAATCAGGAAATGTAAAGACTTCAAGCCCTTGATGGGAGGAAAATATCTCAAAAGCTAAAGCCAGCCAATTGAGATATTAGACTAAGAATTCAGAAATGACAAGGGCAGAAATGATAAATGCTCTGGTGAGGAGCACCGACTGTGTTTAAATATAATATCAGCAAGTAACTCAGTGGACACCCAGTCTAACTTCCATTTATAAGTGCGAGATTATAGTATCAAAAGCTTTTCCTTTTTTCTTTTGCCAGCATCCTTCATTTACATTGTGCCAACCAGGTGCTCTAGAGAAAGATTCAGAAGGCAGAAATCAAGTGAAGGCACACTTCCCTAACTTATATTTTCTCTCCCTGCAGGCACCCAAGAGCAAGCCTTGAGCTTTCTTTCAACATACTCTAGTGAGGGGTCATCAAATTCTTATATCAAGCTGAGGTGAAGAGGATCCAATTTTCTTTTCCTGCAGTGTGGTTGTAGGAAGTGGGTTGCAGCTCTGAAACTGAGAGTTAGGACGGCAGTGGTTTTCTGATGTCTGCCTCCATCCCTGGAATTGACTGCTTTCTTTATGGTTTCTCAGTGACACACTTGCCTGCTGGTCACAGAGGTAGGAATTTTCATGTTAGTTCTCTTCTTTCATAGTCTAAGGCAATGTTTATCAACCTCCCCATTGGCATTTTGGTCATATATGAGGTGTGATTGAAAACAATGGTGAATGTTTAAATTTTTTTAAAAAAATGCATTACAATGGTGAAAGCTTAAATTTCAAAAATGTATTACAGTAAAAGACACATTGCCAGTAATCCCTCTTAAAATACTTTCCTCACTTCAAACACACTTATCCCACCACTCTTGCCACTTTCTTGAGCACTTCTGGAAGTCTTCTCTTGTGAGTGTCTTTAGTTGCACTGTCTTGGCTGCCTCCCTGCCTTAAATTCATTCAAAACATTTACCTTTTATAGTCATTTTGACTTTGCAGAAAAGTCAGAAGTTGCACAATACCAGATCCAGTGTACAAGGTAAACGAGGACACACCATAATATTTTTGTGAGCCTAACTTTTGTTGGATGGTACTGGGCAGCAGCATTCATTGTGTTTTCATCACACATCGTAAATACATTCGTGAAAGAAGACTTCCAGAACTGCTTTAGAAAGTGGCAAGAATGATGAGATAAATGTGTTTGAAGAGAAGGGGAGTACATTTTTTTGGAGGGGATTAATGGCAATGTGTCTTTTACTGTAATAATTTTTTAAAAATTTAAACATACACCATGTATTTCAATCAACTCCTTTAATTGTGTTGTGGTGGATATTTTGCATATTGTAGAATGTTGGGCACTTACCTGTAGCCTCCAACTTCCTCCCCAGTTGTGACAAACAAAAATATCTTCAGATATTGCTAAGAGTTTCTTGGGGGCCAAAATGGGTGCCCACTGAGAAGTACTGAACATCACAGAGACTGCTTCTTACAGCCCTTCCAGTCCTCTGGTTTGGTTTCATGTGATGAAAGATTTGGGAAAAAAAAAAAAAAAGAGGATGAAATGGCTCAGTGGCGTAAGCGCCTGCCTGGCAAGCGTGAGGGCCCGAGTTCGACTCCCGGAAGCCACATACGAAAAAAGGGCCGGTGATATTGCTCAGTAGCAGGGGTGCCTGCTGGTGCACGAGGTCCTGAGGTCGAGCCCTGGTACCCACAAAAAAAAAAAAAAAAAAAAAAAGGTTTAAAAGAGTTCCACAGAGCAAGGATTTGAAACACAGAATAAAATGTGACTTTCTATTCTTGGAGCAACAGGGTTCTGTTTGGGGAGACTGGATATCTTTCTGCCTGGGTTGTAAGGAGTACAGGCTGAGCCTACTTTTGCCTCAAATCCTCACTCTATGGTTCTTTGAAGAGTTTCTTCCATCCTCACCAATATCATGATGCAGATCTGGAGATTTTAGAAAGTCATATAGCAGAAGCATCTCCTACACAGAGAATTTTCTCTGCCTCACGTTGCTGTCCTGTACATTATTGGATGATCGGGATGATGAGCGCAGTGTTACTGTGTTAGGTATACCTTTATCTCATCTCTTGACGTATAAAATGACTTTTTTATTCTTTTTCCTTTATTTAATTCTGGGTAAACACCACTTTTTGAATTATATAAGATATGTTCATTATAGAAAATATAAAAAAATATAAAGAATATGAAATTATTACCTACAAACCTACCTTCCACAGATGTCTATTTGCATTTTTCTGTATTTTCTGTTCTCTCTTTTATTTTTTGAGACAGACCCTTGCTATATAATTTAAGCTGGCCTTGTACTCATTATCTATATACCTCAGGCTGGTCTCAAACTCGTCATCTTCCTATCGCAGCCTCCTGAATGTTGAAATTATAGGCAAACATCACTGCACCTGGCTGCATTTTCTTTGAATATTTTCCTTTGCATATCTTTGGATGTCCTTGTATTTTCATGATGATACACTTTTGAAAACAAAATTGCCATTTATAACTTCTATGCTGTTTATTCACATAGCTGTGTCTCACATAATATTCCATATAACGTTATAATGAAAAAGTACAACTCCCCCCACTATTCTAAGTTTTTGCCTTTTAGGGCCAATCTTCTTCACCTTATTTTGGGCCAATCATTTATTCAATGGATATTTCTTGAACACTTTCAGCATGGCAGATTGTGGCTTAGGTCAGAGGATGCTAAGCTAAGCAAGGAATGGTTCATGCTCTTGAGAAGCCCTTTCAGTCTGAGACGTATAAAAAAACAAATCATTTTAGTGTCATTTTCTTTGCTGCCACTGGCAGCTTCTTCCCTATTATTCAAAAATAGGGATGAAGCTCTTGATTGCAAAGGATGGATTCAGCCAGGAAGTTAGAAATCTGAGGCAGACACGCGGATAGAGACACGTATCGCTAAGCCAGAGAGCTGTTCACATCTGCAGGAGAGGTTAAGGACGAGTGCATTTGAGCAGAAGAAGGCAGGTCAGTACCTGCTTGGGAGCAGAGCTGGAAAAGTGATCACAGGCATAGCACAAATAGTTATTTGCCCAGCCAGACCCTGGAGAGCCTTGGAAGAAAACAGTTGTATGAGAGGACTGACTAGTGGCACCAGCTGGTGGAACATATTTTATGCAGAATGTTACCTGTTCTTTAGATTTCAATGTCTGCAACTTTTCTTAAAAATAGAATAGCAGCAGAAGTCATTTGCATCCATCCTCTGCTTCTAAGCAGCCATGCCTCATGATTAACCATCATAAACAAAAATGCTTGCCTTGCACTGATCAGATTTGTGGAATGAGTTTGGAGGGTCAAAAGCCCTAAAAGCCAACAGGGCTTCTGAAATCTTGCTGCAATTTTCTCTATATAAAGTTTAAATTTGCCAAAAAATAGTGTGACTTCCTCTTGTGCCTTATAATCATAAAGTTACGTTAATTCAGGATACGTTGAGTTGAGTCTGTGAAAATGAACCATGTATTTTTTTAAGTGGCTCCATTGCTAAGGAAGGGGAGAGAGGGTGCTGGACCCAGGTTACTTGCAATTTCATACCTGCCCAGGTATGACCTACTTCCTGTTAAAACAGCTGTAGTGGAAGCTCCTGTTCTGGTTCTAAAGTTCTTCTAGGTGGCCCCACCCTGGGGACAAAAGCCAGATGAGGGCCTAGACTTTGTTCTCTCTGTGGCTGGAGCTCCAGCAGTTCCAGTCCCTAGGTCTGGATCCACAGGGGTCTGGCTTCCCCAGCAGCTACCAAGAGGGCCTGTACCACAACCGAAAAGCGCAGGGAAACAGTCCATGGAGGGAACGCTGAGCACCGAGTGAAGTGGAGAGGAAGGAGCCAGCAGATGAAGTATTACTACTGGCCCCCTTGAAGTTCTTAGACTTAGCTTTTCCAGGTGGCTTCTTAACAACTCAGTAATTGTTCTGTGTTCTCTTGGGAAGCTAAGTAGCGTAGCGTGGCATAAAATACCCTGCCTTGCTTTCCCCTTCTTCCCTGTCTCATTGCCTCCTTTTCCCTCACTAACTGTTCCCCATGCTTACACACCCTTTGACATGAACACATGTTTTTTTCCCCCTCATGAGATTGAATAGTTACAGATAACATTTAATTTTGAATTTTCATTGATTTCAAACATATAAATAAAACCTGTACAGACCTTTCTTAGGTTGGGCTACCATAAGGAATTACATAGACTGGGTGGTGTGGACAGCATATATTTTTTTTCTTGTGGTTCTGGAGGCTAGAAGTCCAAGGTCAAACTTTCAGTATCTTTGGGTTCTTGGTTAGGACCTCCTATGGCCTTCTTTCATGTATACATCAAGAGAAAAATAAGAAGAGGGAGAGAATAAATGAACCTCGTATTTGCTCTTTCTTTTATAAGGGTATTGGTCCCATCGAAGCCCACCCCCAGTACTTCATCTCAACCTAATTATTTCCCAAAGGCCCCATCGCCAAATACCATCAAGTGAAGGTTATGGTTTCAGCATATGAATTTTGTGGGAACACAAACATTCAGTTTATAGCCCAGGCCATCTCTCTGCACACTTCTAAAAATAACAGATTTTGTCTTAAGCTAGCAGTGATACTGAAACTAACAGAACAGCCAGGGATGTCTATTTGTCTACCAGGTCATAGTGCCAGTGGGTGGGAAGGAATGGAATTAAAGACCAACTATGTATTGCTAGAGCCTCTTAGAGAAGTGTGTTGTATGTTATGGGAATGCTAGCCTTAGGCCAATGAGCATCAGTGTTGGTCAGGATGACATAAAAATGTTTGTAATTAGGGCACTAGGAGCACCAAAATATAAATTTTTTGATGGGACTGGGCCTTGTGTGTTCCCAGTCTTCCACATCTATCCCTCCAAAATATGCCATTGGGGGAAAAAAAAAAAGAAAAGACTGAGGCATTATACTGATGTGTACCACCTTTGAAGCAATCCTCTGGGTATTTCCATCAAAATCTAACATGTACCTGTTTTATCAGCATTTTCCAAAATGGAAATGGCACCAAGAGAGGCAACTCCTCTGGCATAAACTCATCACATGTGCCTATGCTCAATGGGATGTTTTCAAATTAAAATAAGACCCCTAAAGCAGAAACTAACATTCTACTAGATGAGAGAAATTAAGGGTATTGACTGCTGAGAAATCTTTGAAGGACTTTCTGAGGTATGTAATATCATTGTAACCATACTGCCAATTTTAGTTCCTGCTGAATAACTTAAAATGCCTTTTAGACACAGTAAGTTAAATCTCTAGCTCTCATTATCTGTGGACTTAGAAGGAAATCCAGTTCTCCCACATCCAGTCCACTGCTCTCTATCTTGTAGGGACAGAATTTTCAGCACTAGTAAAATATTTCTTCCTCTCTGATATAAACCTAACCCCAAGATTACTTTGCTGTAACTTTTCTTTGTCAGCTCATTTCCTTCCAGGAGTTGCTTGTTATGAAAACCAATGGGAAATGAATAATGTATAAATTATAAAAACTACTCCCTTTTAAATCCCTCATTATGGCTTACTGTGTTTTTAGGAGCATATGTGTTAGTGGAGTGTTTGCACTATTCATGACTTGAACTTCTGATTTATGAGCTCTTACTGGTACACTAATCATCAGCATACTAATTATTAATATTGCACCCTGAAGATTTTTTTCTCTAGCTCTAAATTCTAGGCAAAAAGAATGCACTTAAAAGTAATATTAGGCCACTTCCGAGACAGGCGTGGGTCCCTGGCCTTGTTGTGTGGGTGGTAGTGTCAGAAGTTATTTGCTACATAAAATGCCAATCCTCTTAATTTTCTAAATGTTAGTAACCTTATGGTGAAGATGAAAGGTTTATATTGTCTACCTAGAGATTTCAGAATTTTGTAATCCTGGTGTGGGAATGGCTTGATTATCTCATAAGTCACTTTTACTTCTCTTTTAATCATGAATAGGTGTTTAGAAACTTTTGTAAATTTGAAATCAAAACTTTTAGAAATGTTGTATATAAGAATTGAATCCACAATTTTTCATGCCTGTATCTTGTACTCTGACCAACTACTTTGAAGATAACAATAAGCAATGTACTAACCATTGTTACTTTCCTACTATCTTATATTGAAATTTTGTATCATTGTTTTTATTGTTTTTTCTCTTTAAAAAAAAAGAATTGAATCTAAAGGACTGAATTTAATATGATGGATTGACCAATTTTTTAAGAAGGACAGATTTCTCTGTTGGTCCTAGGAGGAAAAATTTAAAAATTAAATAGATTATGTGGATTTGTTTAAGCCAATCTAGAATGTACAGTCGCATTTATAGAAAATCCTAATTGACTCAGTAACTTAAATGGGTCATTTTTAGCAGATTATAAAGAATTTTCTTGGCCCCAGCTAATCTTATCAGATTTTGCTTAAATGACCATAAAATTTAGTTTATCTGTTAATTTTTATTTATTGTATGTGAAGTTAAAATTTTTCAATTAAGTATTCATCATATTTGGATGATATTCATCTGATATAATTTATCAGATTCCATATTCTTCTAATCGATTGCATAGTCTCTTATTTTAGGAGATTATGCTTAAAGTCCTATCTTTAGGACATAATTCCAACTTTCTCAGATTGTTCATGAAATGTTACTCTACTTAATAATATGTTAGGGCCAGTGAGATAGCTCAGCAGCATAAGTGCCTGCCTGGCAAGCGGGAGGTCCTGAGTTCAACTCCTGGTACCCACATGCGAAAAAAGGCCTGGTGATATCGCTCAGCGGCACGGGCGCCTGCTGGCGTGTGAGGTCCTGAGTTCGGCCCCCAGTACCCACCAAAAAAAAAAACATAATAATAATATGTTATATGCATGTTATTTGTATGGGTGATAACACTAAATGTAATAGGAATCATTAACTAGCTTACTTAATATAAAAGTTATAGGCTGTTCTTATATGCAGTTACTTGTAACTTAGGAGAGTTAGGAAAATATATTACCTTGTCAAAGCTGAGTACAAGGGATAGATAGAAATTCCTGAAACTATGCATAATATTCAGGTTAAAATTTTCATTAACTTCTTTGAGAAACACATTTTCAATAATAATTAAATTGTAACCTAATAAAAATGCTAAATAATTTAGTAGCTATAGACTTTCTCACCACTCACTAGTATAAAGAAATGAAAAAGAAACAAAAATTACTTGTTACTATTATCAAAGATAATCATAATTTTTGTTATATCTATTGATATAAACCCCAATAAATTTGGTATATCTGGTCTTTTATCTACACATAGCCTGTTTGTGTTTCTAATAATGCAATATTAAAATATATTGTGGAATTCCATTTTACCTAATACTTATGCAATAAATATTTTCCACTAATTAATGTCAAGGTCTTTATTTACATAATAAAAATGACCAGTACTAGGAAAAGTTATGACAGTGGCATGTAAAGAAATGGACACATGAAGGTGTTTGGTAATTCCTCCTGCAGAAACACCTTTAAAAGTTTCATATATAAAATTTGCCATTTGTATCTCTTCTTCCATAAAATGTTTCTCCATGTTTTTAATCCACTTTCTACTGATTATTAATGTTGTTTTAAAACTTCTTGATATATTCTGGAAAAGAGTTGATGAAGAAAATGTGAATTAAAACCACAACAAGATAATACTACACAAAATAGTTTACATCAAAAGGAAAAAATAGTAACAATGTCAAGTACTGATGAGGATATGAAGAAAATGTACCATTTGTGCTGGTGACAATGAGAAATAGTCACTCTGGAAGACATTTCCATAGTTTCTTTTAAAACTAATTATGTACTTATCATATAACCCAACAATTGCACTGTTGGACATTGATCTCAGAACAGTGAAAACCTATGTTCACACAAAAACCTATACTCAAATCTTCACCAGAGGTTGAGTCATAATAAGTAACAACTGGACTCATCACAGATGTGCTTCAGCAGGTGACTGGCTAAACAAATGTGGTATATTTGTTTCATGGAATACTATTCAGCAGCAAGAACAAAACAGCTATGATATACACCACAATTTGGACGAGTCTCCGAATAAATGGGCCAAATGAAAAAAAAGTCAATCCCAAAAGGTTATGCAACATACAGTTGTGTTCATACAACATTTTGAAAATGACAAGTCTAGAAATGGAATAGAAATTAGGGATTTCCAAGAGTTAAGGAGGCCTGGAGTTGGGGGGAAAGTGGATGGATATTGTTATAAAAGGGCAACAAAATATTTCTTGTGTTGAAGGATCAACTATTTAGTAGCTTGACTTTAGCAGTGCACATGTGGACCTATGAATGTGATAACATTTTATGGCTGTTGTATGCTATGATTTCCCATAGTAAACTGCTCCAACCTTCCTTACCAATTTGAAGGAGCAGATGATAATAGCCAGAGCACAGAAAAGTTGGGCCTTTACAGAAATTTTGGAGGTGAGAGAGCTACAGAAGTATTATGGTCAAAAGCCAAGCACAAACTTTCTCCAATTCCATGGCTGACCAGGGAACTGCATATGTATAGAACAGAAACCCCAGGAAGAAATGAAATAGAACCAAGAGAGTCAACAGTCCTTCAAATTCAAAACTGCTGCTGGTAACATTCATGAGTTTGCTGCATTTTTGATTGTGCTCTTCAAATGACACACAGCTTCAGCGCACAGAAAGTAGAACTGTCTTGATTGAGATGTCAGGAACATAGAGTTGTGCCCAGAAAAAAACAACTGGAAATTTAAAGGAAAAACAAGAAACAAAAGAGCCACAGAGAACATGAACAGGAAAACCTGTGTTTGGTTCACATCTGAGCTACGCAAGCACAGAGAAACTCCCAGGGTCAAGCCAGACAAGCTGCAATTGCTGCCTATAATGAGAGAGACTATTTTTACACTTTGAGTCTACATCAATTAATTTGTCTACTAGAACAAAAATAAATAAACAAAACAAACAAATCATTGTTCTTCATAATATCCCAGAGTCACTAGAATGTATAATCTGCATTTACTTTCAAACCAAAATATTATATAAAAGAATAGTTTATCGGGCCGGTGAGATGGCTCAGTGGCTTAAGCGCCTGCCCGGCAAGCGCGAGGGCCTGAGTTTGACTCCCGGAACCCACATACGAGAAAGGGGCCGGTGATATCGCTCAGCGGCACGGGCGCCTGCTGGCGCGCGAGGTCCTGAGGTCGACCCCCGGTACCCACAAAAAAAAAAATAAAAGAATAGTTTATCATGAGCAAGATGCTTAAATCCCAGGAACTCAATATTGGCTTAATGTTCAAATCCTACTCAATGTAATTTATCATATTAATATGATAATAATTATTAATATTAATAATAGAATAAAGGAAAAAAACTTTTTGATTATCTCATAGTAGGAGAAAAACATAAAATCTTTGACATTTCATTCATAATAAACACTTCAGGAAAATAACATTAGGAAAATACTTTCTCAACTTTGTAAATGTCACTTATGAAATATCTATAGTAAATATACTTAATAAAGGACTAAGTGTGTTTTATCTAGTATCTGGAATAACTGAAAAATATCTATATTTAGCATATCTATCTAAAACCATACCAAAACTGTCCCACAGATCCAAGTCAGTGAGATAAGAAAACAAAAAGAAATAAAATGCATACAGATTGGAAAAAAAGGAAGAAAACTGTCTTTATTGGCAGATGACATTGACACGTATGCAGAAAACCCTTGGAAATGTAGTTAAAAAGCTACTGGAACAAGTGAATTTCTAACTCCACAGGGCATGAGGTCAGTGAGAAACAATGAAAAAACTGTACCCAATATCTAAATCCACTTATGAACAATTGGAAAGTAAAATTAGAAGTACAATTGCATTTAAAATGACACAAAAATAAGTAGAACCTTAAAGAATAATTTAACAAAGGTATGTGATACCTGTATACTATGTACTACAAAATACTGCTGAGATAAAGACCTAAAGAAATGGAGAGATAACAAGTTCACAGACCAAAAAACTCAGCTCTGTTAGTATGCCCCTCTCTAATTAATACATAGGTCTAATACAATTCCTGGAAAATTCTGTAAGGATTTGTGCAGAAAGTGACAAATCACTTCAAAACTTTGTGGAAATACAAAAGGCCTGTAATTTCCAAATAATATTGAGAAATGACAAAGGCAAAAACTTACACTAACAGATTTCAAAACAGTATAAATCTACAGTGAATAAGACAGTGTGGTCTTATAGAAAAAATAAGCAGATTGGGCAATCAGAATAGCATTCAGAAATGCAACAACAGTGAACTGACTTCCATCAAAAGTGACAAGTTGGTTTAATGGGGAAGAGTAGTCTTTCCAACATGGTGCTGCTACAGTTGGTGTGGTGCTTAAAATCGTGTCCGCTCACCCCAAAAGACATCTACATTATAGTCCCCAGAAACTGTGACTATTATTGATTACATGGCAAAGAGAAATTGAGGTTGCAGATGGAATTAAATTTGCTAATCATTTGAGCTTATTGACATTGGAATACTGTACTGGATTATTTCTATGAGCCCTGTGTAATCACAAATGTCTCTAAAAGGAGAAGAGGGAGGCATAAGAAACAGAGAGAAGGCAGAGTGTGAAAGATGTGGCTCCGTATTTTTGGCTTTATGGATGGAAGAAGGGGTCCACAAGCCATGGAATGAAGCTGGCCCCAGAAATTAGCAAGGGCAAGAAATAGATTCTCTGGCTGGTGAGATGGCTCAGTGGCGTATGCGCCTGCCTGGCAAGCAAGGGCCCGAGTTCGACTCCCGTAACCCACATACGAAAAAAGGGCCGGTGATATCGCTCAGCGGCATGGGCGCCTGCTGGCGCGCGAGGTCCTGAGGTCGACCCCCGGTACCCACACACACACAAAAAAGAAATAACTTCTCCTCTAGAGCCCCAGAAGGATACAGACCTACTGACAACTTCATCTTGATTTCTTGAGACCTGTGTTAGACATTTTATTTATAGAGCTGTAAGATAACAAATTTGTAATAATGTATAGGAAGAAAAAAGGAGTAAGTTTGGGTTTTCTGTTGCAGTGTAGGGTGAATATAGTTTACAATAATACAGTATATATATCAAAATTGATTTGAATATATTCACCATAAAGAAATGATAAAACTTTGAGATTATAGATATGATAATTACCCTCCTTACCCTTACATATCATTATGTAATCAATATATCTCATATCTCATAAAGGTGTACAATTTTTATGTGTCAATGAAAAGAATAATAAGAACCTAAAATCAAATAACAGGTAATATAAGTAATTTTAGTAAGATGTACAATAAGATATTTCCATCAGTTTGTAATAAAATATATAGATGAAATGTCACTTATGGGAAAAATGATATGACTTCAATAACTATATGATTGTGTATTGAATTGTGATATTGGACTTTTGGGGATGTTAAAAACAAAATAAGAAATAAATACATTAATTTTATTGAGAGAAATAGTAAATAAATTCACATTGTTTATAACCAGGTATTTGTGTTAATTTGCTATAGCAGCAATGGAAAAGTAGTATACTTCAATATCTATATGGGGCTATGTCAACCTTTATTTTGTACCCTTCACAAAATAAATGGAAATGAATCATGAACCTAAATGCGAAATCTAAAATTATGCCAAAGATTTCCTAAGTATGATACAAAAAGAATGTACCAGAGAGAAATTAATAAATTAGACTTTATCAATGATTTTATTTTTTGTCTTTGAAAGACTTAAGGAAAAGGTGATTGAGAGGTAGGTAGAAAATATTTTCAAAACCATACATCTGACTATGAACTTGTACTTAGAACATATAAAGAACTTTCACACTGCAAGAAAATATACAGCACAATAAAAAAATGGGCAAGTATTAGACCAGACACTTTACTGAGGAAGATATATGATAGGTAGTAAGCGTAGTATGTATCACATGTCATTGGTCAGTAGGAAATGCAAATTAAATTCACAAAGAACAATCACTGAATACTCAGTAGAATGGCTAAAATTTAAAAAACTCAGGACACTAAGTGTTGGTAAAGATATAAAGTCAGAGGAATTGTCATTCATTGCTGGTAGGAATACAAAAATATCCCAACCACTTTGGCAATTTCTTACAGATTTAAAAAATGCTTCTATTATAATTCATCGGTTCTTTTTTTTTTTTTTTTTTTTGGTGGGTACCGGGGGTCAACCTCAGGATCTCGCTTGCCAGCAAGCGCCCGTGCCGCTGAGCGATATCACCGGCCCTTTTTTCGTATGTGGGTTGTGGGAGTCGAACTCTGGCCCTCGTGCTTGCCAGGCAGGCGCTTATGCCGCTGAGCCATCTCACCCGCCCCCAACTCATTGGTTCTTTTCCTGAGTATCTAGCCAAGAAAAATGAAGCGTGTAACTACTCTTGCATTCGTAGTGCTGCTATGAATATGAATATTCATTGTAGGACTATTTGTAATATCAAAATACTAGAGTAAACCAAAAATCTCATAAACTGGATGGAATGGATAACCAAAATGTGGTATCTCAACAACTGAATGTTATCCAGCAGTAAAAAGAAACAAATTACTGATACAGGCAACAACATAGACAATTCTCAACACAGAGGAACACCATTATGATGAAAGACAAGGATAAAAAGGAGTTGAATGCAATGGGCCAATTGAAAACTTGCTGAGATGAAGGAAATTTTCTCTGTCTTAGGCAGGTGGTAATTACAAGGTTAAATACTTCGATTAAATCTCACTAAGATATGCTTTCACATTTTATTATATATAAATTATACCTCAAGGAAATTTCTGAACAATTAAAATATAATGACTTCATAGTGGTCATGCCTTAGAACTCTACTTTCCTTATCCCTCTTCTACCTATCTTTATTTCTTCTATCCTACCCCAAAATGAGGCATATGGAATGTTTAGCAAATGCTTATACATGATTAGTCTTCAGTAGAAAATAGTTGCTGTTGCCATTGATGAAATCAGAGATTCTCACATGGAGGAATGTGCATCAAGGTAGGAGTTAAATGTTGCTTGTGCCTGTCAAAAGCACCATTTTTTTTTTTTTTCTTTTGGTAGCGAACTATTTTATCTTCCTTTGGGAAATTGCCTTTTATCCACTCCATGGGGTCCCAGCAAGGCAGTTCATCCCACACAGGCACTGAGCTGTAGGCTGCACTGACTAGGTAAGGAAGGGCCCTTTTCTGGTTTACATCTAGATGTCCTTCCAAAGCCTCATGCACTCATAGGTGGGACTTTGAGAGGTGATTAGATCATGACAGCGTGATTAGTCCGTTGATGAATTTATAGCTAAATGTGATGTTGGGAGTGAAGCCTGGTCGGAGGAGGTGGTCACGGGATGCATGGCCTGGAAGGGTCTATCGTCCTCCCTCCTCCCTTGATCTCTCTCTCTCTGCTTCCCACTGCCATGACATGAGCTGTTTCTCCTCTGCAATGCCCCTGTGCCATGTTACACTGCCTTGGAGCCAGCGGACTAAGGACTGAATCCTCTACAAACTCTAAGCCGAAATAAACCTCTCCTCCTCTAATTTGTGGGTGTTGAATATTGTGTCCCAGAGACGGAGAAGTAACTAAGACAAGCTCTGAATCCAAGCCAGGCAAATCAGAAACTTATCTGAGACTTGGCAGCTCAGCGATGATGGTGAATGTTGGGGGTTACTTGTTGTTTTCTGTGCCTTGTTAAAAGCCAGCCTGAGAAGAAGCCCGTGCACCAGGAGCAGAGTTTAAAGCCAAGTATAGCACAGCCTCAGGGACTTTGTTCTTTCGGAGAGTTTATGAGTGAATAAAATATGTTCTCAACATCCCCTTTGCCTAATCTAGTATGAGTTGGATTTCTGCTATTTATAACCAAAAGATTTCAGTGTTTTTTAAACAAAAACCTTTTCTTTATGCACAAAATTGTTCTTATCAGTTATTGTTTATTTTTTCTTATTTACTTAAAATATTAATTTTCATGATATATTCCTTAAGGGTGGTCAATTTTGAATATTTTGTGATGAGTCACAAGATAATGTTCTTAGGCCATTGCACACAGGACAATCTGATATTTCTGAAATCCAGACCCACTGGTGTAGTTTGCATTTGAACTATTGATAGGCAGTACAAGCACTGCAATATTTGGAGAATTTTAAATATTTGTTTAAATTTAGCCATACCATGCAGATAGCTGTGAATCTAGCATAACTGGCATTCATGATATTTACAACAGTTCATTTATGGGCTCTTTATAAATGCTGGCCTGTGAACATGCCGATAATCCTCCTTTCTCTAAAAAAAACTTTGGCATTTGAATCCTTCTATTGCTTACTAACTGTGAGGCACTGAACAAGTTTTTGATTGCTCCTCGTCTCTAAAGGGTGATGCTTGTCTTTTTTTTTTTGCAAATGACAAGATTAAATACATATCTAAAGGCCTCAGAACAGTGCCTGAAACTTAGCTTGTGCTAAAGTTTTGCTGTTATTACTATAATCTATTTTACTTGTCAAAACTGTTTTGATAGGGTAAGGAGGGATATGTAAGACATTAGGGTCAAAAACTTCTAATAGTCCTTGTCATTAATGACTGGATTAATCAAACTGAATATATTAGAAATGTAATATATATAATAAGTTATACATTTCAAATACATTATCTTCAGCAAGTGCTTCTTCTAGAGTAGGGGACCAATATTAGTTAAATGAAATTGATTCCCAATTGTGTGATCAAAGCATACACAATAACCTGCTTACCTTCTCACTTTGGGAAGTCTGGCTCTCGTAGGTGACTTGCTTAACTCATTATAGTTATCTCTTTTGTGAACAAACAACAAACTTAGCCATAAAATGAAAGGTTTTCAACAGTGAATTGTAGCTTTCTCTGCCATCATAGTTTTGTTGTGGTGGTTGTTTGTAGCACTGGGAATAAATCCTGGGCCTTTGTACTGAGCCGTATCCCTGGCCCTTTTTGTTGGATTGTTTGTTTGTTTATGTATTTATTGACAGAGTCTCACTAAGTTGCCCAGGCTGGCCTCAAACTAATAACCTTCCTGCCTTGGCATCCCAGAATCCTGGGACTACAGCCATGTACCATTGTGTCCAGCTTTTAAATAATATTTTGAATAGAATTCCACATTCTGTGTAAGATACTTAGGATTACTTTTTTTTTTTTTAACCATTAGTGAACCATGCAGACAACAAAGATGCCTTGAAGTACCCTTATAGATCCAGAGAGCTATATTTTTTGAATGCTTGTATCAGGTGTTATATTATATCCTGTCCTTGTCTTTAGTATTAGATACCACTTCTTCATGAAAGTGTGCCTTAATAGTCCCCTTTCCCATTATAATTAATAATTTCTAATGTACAGGGAAACAAAAGAACTTATTAAACATATGTTTAAAACCAAAAAAGTAAGTCATTAGTGAGCATATTTTTAAGAAAAAATACATTCCTTGATGAACTTCGTATATTTTAGTGCCCCACAATTCTGCCTGCCATCTTTTAACTGGATCCCACACACCAGTTACATTCCACATACGGGTTTGCTTAGGAAATGTTCTTCATCTGAATGAACTATTATGATAAAGTGCTTTGATAACTTCATGAATTCCAACACTGGGCTGGCTTTAATATTAGTTTTTCCTACAGATAATATAGATAATAGGACTTTAGAAATTTACCTAGCATATTTTTTAGAAAACATTAGGATTTAAGGTAAAAATTCCTAAATAAAATGTGTAACAGATCAATCACTTGGATATGCTGTGGATTTTCCAACAATATAAAAGTTATTTTTCATCAGAATTGTCTAAATATTATGGTCTTTGTTAAACACCTGATAGATGCCCAAATTTGCATTTATATCCTGTCAAATGTGTAAAATAGTTTGTGTTTATAGTGATTTATATTCACGTAAGGATTTGGGTGAAAGCTTTACCAGGTTCTTGTGTAAGTGGCAATAAGAGATGAGAAAAAAGTATCTATCACTATGATCAAATATACACTTAACAAAGTGAATTTCTCGTATTATGAAGTGCAACAAGTCATTACTGAGAATAAAGAATGAGGCACAGAATTGCAGCTCAGTGATACAGCATTTGCCTGGCATGGATGAAGCCCAGGGTTTGGACCTCAGCACCAGAAAATAAATAGAATGGAATAAAGAATGGAGAAGTTCACTGACACTAGCAACATACTGACTTAGTACAGAGTTGCTTCTCATTTTTCCTTCACTACTTGGGTTCTAGGCCACAGCTGTAAGGGTTAGAACAGTACTTCCATAGATGCTAATATGTGTTCAGAGGAGACTCCACAATTTAGAGAAGTCACAACTTTCGCCATTAGATTAAAGGGTCCGATCTTACCTCCTTTAAGTCACATAATTTCCATTTTATGTTAATAGAATTTGTGCCTCATTACCAAAGGGAAAGAAGATTACTAAATTATAGTCTATTACTGAATCGTGATGAGTGTTAACCTCTGTTAACAGTGGAGCATGTTAAAGAGGCAACTCTCTGAATGTTGAGATAAAAATATGTCCCTCTAGTGGAGGGTTATATATTATCTGTAACTGAGTAATTTTGACTCAAGTGACCTATATTGAGAAATAGATTTAATAGTGGAAAAATGATGGATTGATGGATCCCTGCCAGGCAGGAACAGAAAGTTCAGAGCATTAGCAATAGCTGGAGGAATACAGGAGATGATATTATTCCCAAAATTATCAGGAAGAGAAACTATAATGGAGGAAAAAAAATAGTGTGAACAGTTTTCTACTCCCACTTCCCCGGATGTT
This sequence comes from Erethizon dorsatum, assembly GCA_028451465.1. Classification (NCBI taxonomy): domain Eukaryota; kingdom Metazoa; phylum Chordata; class Mammalia; order Rodentia; family Erethizontidae; genus Erethizon; species Erethizon dorsatum. The sequence continues at coordinate 46,575,654 of CM051825.1, forward strand.
CAAATTAATGTTTCCTTAGATGGAGTTTTTGCATCTGACTTTTCTTTTGAAAAAGTTCCGTGTTTTACAGGCTCTCTTCCAGTGAGAAATAAAACCAAAGTTTTTTTATTTATTTTTATAGCGATCATTGTGTCCTCAGTACATAATTCTCTGAAGCCCACTTGTTGGTATTCTAAGAAGATTTGCTGCCTCATATGCGATAAATCCAGCAGACACAGTCATCTTCCAATTTAAAGTCTGGAAAGAATGTCTTCTTGTTCTCTAGCGAGCTAAGGGTCTATCTTTAATAGAACTGTTTCTTCATGGAAACACTGCTTTTTGAGTAGGCTGTCTTGGTTGCTTGCCTCCTTTCCTTCTGTCTTTCCTCCCTCCATTCCATCCCTGTCTTTTTTTTTCACTCTTCCTCCAGTTCTCCTTCTTCCTCCTTCTTTCCTTTACTTCCGCTGCCTCCTCTCCTTCCTCCCACGTTAGTTCCTGTAACACTGCTGAAAAAAATCTGTCCCAGATTTTAAGCACTTTGCAATTCTTATGATAGGAAATGTACCCTGAATTTAATCTGATTATTAAAAAAGAACTGCAGGTTCAATTTCTTATAATAACTTGCTACAATTTTATCGACTTTATATCTTCTAGGCTTAGCTAAAGTCATCAGAAGTAGATAGTAAAGTGAAAAATAAAACAACCACCCCAAAATCTTATTTCTGCAATATATAATACAGACTGAACTGTTTTAGAAAACTAGTAATTAAATAACTTTTCTTTCTCTTTATATTCAATGCTAAAAGGAATTTAGTTCTGTTTGTGGTGTATTACTGTATTTTTATGGGTGATTTTGAGAAGGACAATCATCAAATCATAAATGTTCCTCTAAAAGATGCAGTCTTTAGTTGGATACACTTGACTTCTGAGTAGGTATGGCCTTTGATCCTTGCACACAGGACTTGCACCTGCAAGATCACCTCCTGCATGACCTAATTATTTCCGGACTTTTGAGTCTATAAATCAGACATTCTGACACTTGGTAGTACAGCTGCTTTTCTGAGCATCTATTTTTTAAGCATCTAATTTTCTTTTAAGGATATAGCTTGATTCCTCACATAAGTTAGTCCTAGAAAATATGAATTTTAAATAAATAATGGCTGATATTAATAAGACAATAATATACTTTTTTAAAAAAGAATTAAACCTTTAAAAGATTATCACCCAAAATGAAGCCTAATTCTCTATGCCTTTTCAAATTAGAGCACTGCGTTTTTACTCCAATCCTTTTCTATTGTAGGATAAGACCATAAAATGGATTCATCACATGCTGACTCAAAAAGAGAGCAAATGTGGTTTCTAATGACCTTCCAAGTTTCTGGCAATTATACTCTGACTCTCTTTTCAGTGAAAGGAATAAAAAATTTGAAAGTTGAATAGAAAATCTGAAGCTTTTAATGGTCTTCTAGACATGTCAGGACTGGCCATCTTAGTCACTCATTAGTATGACCCTCTGAATACCTTGATATGGGCCATCTCATGGCACATCTCTGCCTTAAAATCCATACATCCTGATGCGACAAGACTTCTGAGAAAAACCGTAACATGCAAAGAAGCAGGGACACACATACATACAAATACATATGCGTATGCATTTTTGCAAATACATAAAATATGCATATAAAACATACAATACCTGCGGAAGGATAGTTAACTAACTGGCAATGTTATATACTATAGAATGGGACAGGGAGAAAAGATAAATTTAATTACTACAACATGTTCATTTTTACCTATTTAAGTTTAAGAAGAAATTAAAACATACATTCTCTTAGGTTACTATTCACAGTGCTATGCTGGTACTTAAAGTTAATTTCTCATCTAGGTGTCTCCCAATCATGTGCCAAGTTTGAAGTAAGGTGTGTTTATCCCATTGCCTTGGCCAGAATCTCTCTTATATATGCTGTTTAAATGTTTATAATGTGACAGAAAATGGCCAGGTTATATTGGACACTATGGTCTAAATATCATCTTTGTCACTGTAGATCTGTAAGAGCATCATTATAGAAGAAATGTAGAAGATTGTGATGTGAGACAAGGAGAGGCTTGTTAATGCAACCAACTATAGATTTTTGCATATATGACTCATTGGAGTATTATGGAATATCTGAACATATTATATAATATATAGGAATTCTATAATCTCTGAATTTCAAATTGCATTAATGTTCTAGGGTTAAAAGAAAATTTAAAAGAGTTGATGAGAAAATACACTATCTCTATCAGGAAGGTATCACTGAGTAAAAAAAAAAAAAATCACCAAACGCTGTTGACTTAGAGTAAGCGTATGTTTAGCACATGGATGTGCCAGGCATTTCTAGTGATGGCTAGTCTTCCTTGTGTCCTGTGGTCAGTTGTGAGTGGCCACAGCAGAACTGCAGGCTGGCTCTGCCGATCATTGTGGGGTTGGGACATGTCTGGGGCCTCACCTGGCACAATTAGGTTGAGTGACCTGATCCTGCTGTCACCTTACCAGCCTAGCCCGTGTTATTCTCATGGCCGCTGAACACAGAGACCAAAAACACGCATGACCTCCAAAGATCCAGACCAGAACAGGCACTTGGTGCATTGTGCTGCCTCCTGCTGGACAAGTGCGCCCACTAGCCCAGATCCAGAGGGCTGGGAAAGAGACTGCCCTGGTGATGGCGCTGTGAGAGCTGTGTGAGGGGAAAGGTCTTGGAAGGGGAGCACTGAGGCCACACAGTCTTGAGCTTCACAGAAAAGGTCCTCAGGTGAAATGAATGTATTTTGTTTAAAAATTATTTTTGCAAATAGTTTAACAGAGTAATTATTTTTAAACCTTTTTAGAATGCATGTAGTTTTTAAATTTATTTTTGTATATTTCTACCACAATAATAATTTTATTTACTGAGTATTAAGGATATGCTAGATAGTATATTGCCTGTGAGGCATATTATATATATTTATCTCTTCTCTTTACCATTACAAATATATATCATTTCCATTTTTCAGTTCCCTATACGAAGGCTCTTCAATTCATAGTAAGGTCCAGCCACTGATTCCATACTTGCATGGCTATAAAATCTGGGCCTTTTATTATTATTTTTTAGTATGATACAGTCCTATGATGTTTGGAATTAAATTTATGTAAATTCAATTATGGGTCTACTACACTGGGGCCAGGGAGGGGGTTTGGGAGAGAATGAAAGAGAAAATGATTTAAATAGGGTGGGTGATGCAGGTGATCACTTTACCTAGTGAGTATGTGTCCCATAGGAACTCTGACCAGAATGTTGCTGTTACTCCAGTTAATGACAGCCTCATGCTGATTTGATTCAATATTTTTGTTTCCTTTCAATAACATGGCTCTAAATGCAAGGCAGCTCCTTTACCTCATGTTCAGAGAAAAAGTGATCAATGTAGTATCAAAGGAAAAATGATCTGTCTTGTATGGACTGCAAGCTATAATCCAATCTCTTGGTGTCAATATGGAATTGTAAATTCTCAAGGATAATTTTGACACTGCATACTTTTTATTTTACAAGCAAAGTTCTGACTCTAATCCTCAGTAACTAAATCCAGTTAACTACAGTATACTGTATTATCTGAAAGTTTTAATATGTGTGCGATAAAATGCCTTTCTTTTTTTTTTTTTTTTTGTGGGTACCGGGGGTCGACCTCAGGACCTCGCACGCCAGCAGGAGCCCGTGCCGCTGAGCGATATCGCCGGCCCTTTTTTCGTATGTGGGTTCCGGGAGTCGAACTCAGGACATCACGCTTGCCAGTCAGGCGCTTATGCCACTGAGTTATCTCACCGGCCCTAAAATGCCTTTCTAAAGAGGAGTATAAAATATTCATTCTGTAATCTTCAGGTGTATTAATGTATTTAAATCCATCAGAAATACAAGTGACATTACTATGACCATACTAGTTCAACGATGTTTTGTAGAAGTAGGTTTTGGGTTGTGTTTTATGAATGAATCACTAGTTAATTAAAAAATATGCTGAAAGGAAGATGATAGTTTTGTTATTAAGTACATTTAGCTGTTGATATCATAAAGTTAATGTGAAAACAGTATATGAGTTGAAGTGATCAAACAAAATGATCTCACAAGCATGCTGTTTTTATTTCTTACTCCCAAACTTTTATTATAATTTACAAGAAGTGTGTACACAGAAGTAGATAGCTCAGTGTACTTCCACAAACAATACAGCTGTGTGAACAGCATTCACAAACAAGCCTCTTATTTTTGAGTCTTCTCACTCTCTTTTCCATACACAAACTCCCACCCCCCAGACCACTATTTAGACTTTTGATGTTATACATTGATCTTGCCTATATAGTATTTCATATAATGGAATTATATTCTATGTATTTTTTGTGTCTGACTTCTTTTATTCAACATAATGTTTGGAAGATTACTCTGTGAGATGGTATGCCAATGCAGATGGCTCATTCTTATTGCTAATGGGTGAGTATCACCATTGATCCATTTTTCCTGGGATGAATATTTGGGTAGTTCCCTGGTATGGGGCTATTCAAAATAGAGCACTGCTCTGAATATCCTGATACATCTTTGCATGAACACGTCACATTTCTGTTGTGGATATATCTATGGAGATTTGAGGTTATGGATTGTGCGTATTCTGTATCTTTGGTAGAAAATATAGTCTTCAAAAATATTTGCCAATTCCTCACATCAGAAGTATATGAGTTCCTAATAATTGGTATTTTCCATCTCTTTTTATTTCAGCTAGCACAGTTCTCTGTTACCTAAAACACTGAAATGATTAAAGTTTCCTTTAGTAAATACATATAATATCAAGGTTTGGGTTAACAACTCCAATCAGATAATTATTAAAATAAACTTCATGATTAGATGGAAGAGACTGTTCTTAATAGAGTTATACTGAATAACCTTTGTGAAAATAGGACAGATTAATTATAATTTAAATTAAAAGTGATGGTAACTGGTTTGTGTTTATTCTTTGATCTTCTCTATTATCTTTTCAAACCATTAAAAATGACTACCCTATGCATCACATCATGAAAAAGAACTTTTAAATGCAAAACAATAATTTATTTTTCTAAAGTGACCACGTCACTTTGGTTTTCTTTCTTAAATATGACTGAGGTCTGATTAAAATTATGAAAGAATCATTTCAAAACAGTCTTGTACATTACAATTTTGTGACACAATTCTGTGTGGAAGATACACCTGTAGTTTTAATTTCTTTGTTTATGACTCAAAGAATAAGCCAATCTATTTGTGCAAATACCTATTTGCATCAGAAAAGATAAAGTACCTCTCAAAATATTAAATCTCTTCAGAGCATGCGATTTTTGGAGAATTAAAGTTCTCATCAGTATTTGCTTTAGGAGTTACAATTTATGAAATATATAATAGCATAACTGAGAATTGCCCCACTAAATTACAAACAGATAAGAAAAAGTTAAAATGAGAGAAACTACAGAAAGACAGTATCTTTGCACAAAATCAATGATGGTAGGACTTTTAAAGTTGGTGCTTCTCAGTTACGTGTATTGTGTTGCAATATAAAAACTTGCATCAACCAAAGTATGGTCCTTTGTACTAATATTAATTTTTTGACTTCATTATATGAATTGGTTAATTTCCAGTGAATTTAAAGGAAAGGTCATAAGAAGTATTAAACCATATACAGTTTAACCACCAATTATTTGAATTATTCCTTAAAAATTAACTGTTTGAGGGCTGGTGAGATGGCTCAGCGGCATACGCGCCTGCCTGGCAAGCGCGAGGGCCCGAGTTCGACTCCCGGATCCCACATACGAAAAAGGGGCCGGTGATATCGCTCAGCGGCACGGGTGCCTGCTGGCGCACGAGGTCCTGAGGTCGACCCCCCGGTACCCACAAAAAAAAAAAAAATTAACTGTTTGAAAAGATACTTCATATTTACGTGCAAGTTATGATTTTTCTTAACCATATATTCTAATTTTATGGGTGAATAGTGGTATGAGCAGAATATTTTTGAAATATGGATACCATTTTTGGAGAAAATAAAAAAATCACTTATCACACAATATGGGCACTAACATCTCCAAAGCAAAAGAAATAGTAAATGCAATTTTTCTTTTTTCTTTTCATTTATTAAGTTTATTGGTACAGTTTAGATATACACATTCATCACATTCATCATAGGGAATTTGTACCTGTCCATGGTATATATGGATTCTTTTTTCCCATTCCCCTCCTCTCCCTTTAAACCCTCATCCCCTCCTTATTTACAAAATCTTTGTTTCCATCTTATCATTTTTTTCTCATTTTTTCTTTCCCATTCCTTCCTTTCTCCTTTCCCCCTCTTTTCAGTTTTTAAATTATCACATAAAAATTTACACATTTATTCGGACTATGTAATGTTTTGATACACACTGTATATATTGTGTGATGTTCAAATTAGAGTAAGCATATCAATCTCTTTAAAAAGTTTTCATTTGTGATGACATTCAAAATCTCTTCAACCTTTTTTGAAATATACAGTATATCATCATTATCTATATTTAGTCTGCTGTGCATTAATATACCAGAATCTTTTGCTCCCATCTAACTATAACTTCATACCACATAACCAATCCTTCCCCATCTCTCCCTCCTCTCTACTCTCCTTAGCCTCTGGTAATCATTATTCTACTCTATTTCAGTTTCTGTGAGATCAGTATTTTTAGTTTTCAAGTATGAATGAGATCATGGGGTATTTGTCTTTCTGTGCATGGCTTATTTTACTTAACATAAAGTCTTCTAGTTCCATCCATGTTGTTGCAAAGGACAGGGCTTACTCCTATCTGTGGCTGAATAATATTCCATTGTAGGGCCGGTGAGATGGCTCAGCGGCTTAAGCGCCTGCCCGGCAAGCGTGAGGGCCGGAGTTCGACTCCCGGATCCCACATACGAAAAAGGGGCCGGTGATATCACTCAGTGGCACGGGCACCTGCTGGCGTGCGAGGTCCTGAGGTCGACCCCCCGGTACCCACACACACAAAAAAATTCCGTTGTATGTATGTACCACATTTTTTCCACTTATTCATCGGTTGATGGACACTTAGGTTGCTTTCATTTTTTGACTATTGTAAATGTTTACTAAGCATTTATAATATTGACATGTTTAGCATTCTACTTAGGATATAAGTGTGCAGTACATGATAAGCAGAAGAAAAAACAATGTTAAATATGATTAATTGTTCTGTTTTACAAATGAGGTTGTGGAGACTCAAAGTGATTAGAATAAGTAATTTGTCCATATAACATAGTAATAGGTTTCAGGTTTGAGTAGGAGTCAAACTATAAAATAATAGAATTGCTATCTTTTAACCTATCTAAATGATAAAGACAAAAACATTAATCTTTTGTTTTCTATGGCACGAATATGGACAAATTTTCATCACCAAGTTAAATAATAGCAGCCCTCTAACAACACAGTTCACGATTCAGTTACCATAGAACATTAACTGCAATTATGACAAGTCCAATCCTTACTAGTTGCTCACTGCATAAGTAAGAGACGGGCATTATTGTCAGTGGCCAATCATGTCTCTTCTCTCAAAGCCTGTTGGTGGTTGTGCCCTTGTTATTCACATTAGGTGCAGAGGGCAACAGAGGTACTTGAGTTGCCCCTTGTTTCCTAATGATGGAACCGTGCAGTATTCTATAGAAGTGAGTAAGTCAAAAAAGGAATCAGCCAATAAAGATGATGGTGGGAGATGGATAACCGAAAGTGTTAGGTGAAATTCAAATTGGATAAAATGAATTCAGAGAAAAACATTTTGCCTTTGGGATATGGACACCATCACAGTTTGAGAGACACTAGATGCCAGGAGAACTTAGTGCAGGTGAACGTTATCAATGTAAATGAGGAAAGTGATTGAAAGGGAAGAATGGAGGTACCCAGGAGAAGGGACAACTATAAAAACTTCACATTAGAAAAACTCTCAGAGATATTTCATGGCATTGAAATCTGAAACTATAAAATGCAGGGAGCCAGTTCAAATTTAGAAAGGCATATGACAATTTGCCAAGGCATAGAAAAGACCTGGCTCGGGATCATCAGTTCAATTATAACAGAAAAGCAAGCATTGTTTTAACTACTCTTGATAAGGTCCTGTGTTTTTTCTAATATAAAAACAAATAAATAAAATGTCTTAGTCAGCTTGAACTGTCATAAAGCACTACAGAGTGAGCATGTGAAATACCAAAAAATTATTTCTCACACTTCTGAAGGCATGGACATCCAAGATGAAGGTACTAGGTGGGTAGGTTTCATCTCAAGACCTCTTCTCTTAGCTTTTAAGTAGTTGCCATCTCACTGTGTATTTATATGACCTCTTCTTGGTGTAAATGCCCAGAGAAGAAGAGAAAGAGAGAGAGACAGAGAGAGAGAAAGAGAGAGAGAGATCCCTGTTTTTATGAAACTACAAGTCTTGTTGAGTAATACCCACCCATATGACTTTATTAAACTTTTAAGTACCTTCTAGAAGCCATATCTTGGGCTGGGGATGTAGCTCAATGGTAGAGTGCTTCTCTAGCATGTGCAAGGCCCTGAGTTTGACTCTTAGCACTGCAAATAAATAAATAAATATATACATATAGTTATAAAAATAAAATCCATGTCTCTAAATACAGTCATATTGGGGTTTTAAGATTTCAACATATGAATTTGGGGGCAAGCAATTCAATTCATAACACACTTTAATTTTCAATGTCTCTACATAGTTTAATTTGTGCAGTAGCCTACTTAATGTATGTTAGTCCACTTCTCACCAAAAAAAGAATAACTACATCTTGTAAGGCATTTGTTATTAGCATTATGTAGTCATTGCACTACATATATGTATTTTAAAACAACATGTTGTACGTGATAAATTTTTACAGTTTTTGTCAATTAAAATTATACATGAGTATTACTATTTTTTCAATTCTCTATACAGTTATGACCAAAAATGAGGCAATTTTAAAGATTCGAACAAAAATACTGAAAGGTCAGAGAACAATGATAACTTCTAGTGATTATTAAGATCACTTTGCCTGGTTTCAGCAGGTGTGGTCACTCGGTCACTGTCGCACTCCCACATTGCAGTGCAACGCCAGGACCGCCTGTGCTGGGTGCTAGTGGTTTTGCAGTGAGGAAAGCATTCTCAAACACAGCAAGCGTGAGAAGACATTAGCAAATCATACTCTTCATTTAACACAAGTTGACTGAATGTAACAGGGAACTAAAAACTGTTGCCATCTCTGGCCTTGTACTGCTTGGATTATGTCACTGTGAACACAGACATAGTCAAAAGTTTTACATACAAGGGTGTTCTTTTTGCTAGGGTGGGTTAAGAGGTAATGTGACTTCAGGTAAAAATCATATAAGACAGACACATGGTGTTTGTTTAAAAAAAAAACAACAAAGACTATGAATTCTGGACGACTTAAAGTTGTTCCCAATTACATTTTTTTTTAAATAAAGGAACACACGATTTAGAGATCTAGTGGGTTTCTTGAGCATGTACAAATCAGATCTTTTCATTCTCCTCTCTCTAACTTTCATGAGGGCTTTTGTTTCAGTCAGAATGAACCCTCAATTCCAAACTGTGGTTGATGACCCTGTCTGCGATTAGGCCCTGACAGCCCCTCTAACCCTCTCTTCCACTGCACTGATTTTCTTTCAGGTTTTCTTCTTCACTTAGAGCGTTGTCACTTGTTCCTCTGCTTACAAAACTCAGCACCACATCTCCACAGGATTGATTCTTTTTTGTACCGCTGGGTTTTAGCTCAGCTATCCTCTTTCCCTAAAATCTAGGTTCTCTGGGTTTTCTCTCTCTGACACCAATCACTGTGTCAACTTACTCTGTTTTATTTTCTTTCTCATTTTGCTCTGCCTTAATCTGGATTGGCCAGGAGTCAGAGTATGAAACAAAGGTTTGATTGCAGAAAGTTTATTGGAGGAATGATCCACAGAGCAGCAGAAATGGATAGGCCTAGTGGGTAAGAAAGAAAGGAAAGCCAATATAAAGACAAGTTCTAAGGTTGGCTACTGCTAAGGGACACTGATACTAGATCATTTGACATGCATTTCTGAGGCCTCCAACTTCAGGAGGGGGCCACATTTATTCATTTGCTGTATCTCACAGATCCCTGGGCATTGATGACCTTTCACTTTCAGGAATTAAGCAGCTTCCTGTAGGTACCTCGTTCCATGGTGTCTCAGATACATTTGAGGACAGGAAGCAAATAGTACATGAAGTGAGGAAAAACTTAACATTTGAAGAAACTCTTATATATGTTTCATGACAAAAAAGTGCAAAGAATAAAATATGAGAAACTGATCCAACCTTGGAAAGGAATGAGTCACAGTGAGACCAAAGCTGCACAAAGCTGGTCAAAACTTAGAAGGAACATCATTACATCAGTAACTGGAGTGAGAGGGGCAAAAATGTTATATAAATTGCTTTAGAAGGAGCATCTGATACATTAGCAGAGATTACATATGTATATACTTGTGCTCTATCTCTAGATTTTACAAGCAATGACTCTCAAGTGTAATTAGATGAACAAAACCTGAGATTTCTAGATTAAACCTGCAGTTTCCTGAAATTCTCAGGTTGTTCCAGGCTAGTAGTATTCCCTGGTTCTCAGCAAAAGCAAATCCTCCCTAGTAGAAAATATGTCCTGTATGGTCTCCCCCTCAGCCATAACGAGTTCCCAACTCAGTAAGGCCAACCAATAGGACTTCACAAAGCACCATGTGTGAGAGTTAACAAAAGCCAGTGAACAATCCATCAGGCTGAGCACCTAATTATTTGATACAGGAATATCAGATGTAGAATATAAGAATTACTGTATGAAATATGTAAAGAAATAAAAATGAACAAGAGGGACATTATTAAACAGATAGTTGACAAAGAAAAGTCTGCTTTCATGTCCAGTATAGGAACCTCTTATATGTTAGGACTGTATAAGAAAACAGTTATATGGTTTATGCAAGTAGTTTTACAGAAAAATTTAACTCAAAAATTATTAGAGATAGATCTACCTTTCTACTTCCTATCATCTATCTTTTATTTTGCTCTTTATTTATACATTGAGTTTCTTATAAGAGAAACCATGCAATATTTAAGCTTGTGTGTCTGATTTATTTCACTTAATGTTATGGTATCATGGTCCAGGGAAAGGGGATAAAAACAGGAATGAAGTGGGTTATGTAAATGTACCAACTCCACACAAGGAATCTGTCTTGGTTATTATTTTCTCGTTGCTGGGACAAAATACCCGACACCCAAAGTTAAGGAAGGAAAGGTTTATTTAGCTCACAGTTTGTGGAGGTTTCAGTCAGTAATCAGCTGACTCCAAGGAAGGGTGACATGGTACAGGAGCAACAGTTCAAGGTGGCAGAAGACAGCAAAAGCAACAAGAGCAAAAAGAGGGAGAACAATCCTCTTTTTCTCCCTTACATTGTAAGCAGGCTACCTGCCCTGGGGCAGATGTAGCACTCACATCATCTCCCTGCCCTCCTCTTGCACAGGCTTAGGATGTTTACAAAGTGAGGACCCTGGCCCCTGCTGAGTCACTTAGTTAAACTTCTAAACTTCTCAAGTTGATTCAATGTATCAACCATCACAACATCCTAGAGCATGAACAGCCTCCCTAGGGCATGTCCTCTACACCCCAGGATGTAGAACTGCTGAGTTAGTTAGTTAAGCTTCTAAACTTCTCAAGTTGACACAGTGAATCAACCATAACAGAGTGCAAACATTATGTGTTGCAAATGTGTACAAAAATGAAGGGGATTAAGAGATGGGTGAAGAGGGGAGGAAGGGGAAGGAAAAGAGGATGAAATAAAGGAATTAAAATGCATTATGTCCATGTACCAATTCTCCACAAGGAATGTAAACATTAAGTACTATAAACATGTACTAATAAAAAAAGAAAAAAATTAGGGAGAAAAATGTCACTAAATAAAATTGAAGGCCTCAACTTACTAGAAAGACAGTAATTCTCAACATGGATATACTTGACAAAGTGGTCTTAAATATATAAAGCAGAAAAATTATTAGAATTACAGAACTGACAAGTCTAACTCATAGTATAAAATGTACAGTTTTCTTATTCATTGAAAAGGTTGACAAGCAGCTGACAGATTAGAAATTAATCTTTTCAGTGTTGCTGGTCTATTGAAAGTAGCCAAGCCTTAGTTTTTGCATTACAGGATGGTAAAATTTTACAAGTTGCATGTTGGCTTAAGAAGACTGTGGCTTATCTAGTTGTTAAACACTAGTTTTAGTATCTATCTTTTATAGTTTTGGCTTATTAACTGCATCATTCAAATCTTACATAATTTATAAATTTCTTTCTTTACAGCAGGAAAGAAAGGGACCCAGATACTTTGAAGGTAAATTCTATATTTTCAAGGAAAAAATATCCCAATTTCTTGTCAATTATTTTATAGAATACAAGAGGAAAGACTTCCACAGTTCCACTTTATAAGCCAATATGGAAACAAGAGGTGATTCCACTAATAAATATAAATGCAGATATTGATTATAATATTAACAAGATGAAACTAAATCTATACAAAAGGTAATTCATCAAAACCAGGTTGAGTTTATACCAAGAATTCAGAAGCGAACTGACATTAAAAGCTTATTCACAAATTTTCAACATTAATGTACTTAAAGATTAAAACCACATAATTCGAACAGATGTTAAATAAGCACTAAATACATTCTACATTCACTTGTAATAAAATTTTAATCAAATTTTAAGTAGAAAAGAATTTCTTTAATCTATTAAGGAGTACCAAAAATTCCTACAGAAAATAAAACTCTCAACAACATCTTTTATGTTAGAACTATATAAGAAAGCACAGTTATATGGTTCATGCATGTAAAGGTTTACAGAAAAAATTAACTCAAAAATTATTAAGGAAAGTCCTTCCTCCCTACATTCCATGATCTATTTTTTATTTTGCTCTTTATTTATACTCTGAGTTTCTCATATAAGAAAAACCATGCAATATTTAAGAGTCAATGCATTATCTTTAAAATAGGAACAAGATAAATACTGTTTGCTCATTTTTACTACTATAATACAACCTTGTACTGGAGGTCCCATGCAGTGAGTGCATTAAGGAAAAAAGAGAACAAAAAGTGTAATGGATGAAAAGGAAGAAACTAATCTCTTATTATTTTCTGACATGTAATCGTCCAAATAGAAAACTAAAAGTCATATATAAATAAGTCAAAATAACAGTAGAGCCTCTATAGATGGATATAATGTTAAGAATCAAATTTTGCATTTTATATACATCAACCAAAGATTTTATGAAACACTGTTTTGAAAAGATACATTAACAGAGTATGTGTGGTACTTAGGAATGCACATAATAGTTAATGCACAAGATTTATGTGGAGAAAAATGTAGCACTTTAGACTTTATTTAAAAATGTAAAAGAAACCTAAATAAACCAAAATAATTATTTTATGAATACAAAGGCTTAATCTTGTAAAAATGTTAATTCTCCATGTTGAGCTATAGATTAAATGAAATTTCAATTAAAATCCCAACAGATATTTAAGAGGCAATTTATAAGCTGCTTTTAAATTTTAATGGATGATCAAATGTCAAACAATAACCAAGAAATTTCTGAGGAAAAGCAAATGGAGAAGAGAGAACTGAAAGGATTAACATTACCAGATGAGAACTACTGTAAAGTTACAACAATCAAAACAGATTAGCATGATAGGCAGATTGACAAATGGAACAGATTCAAAATTCCTAAACTGAAAAACACGCTTATATGGCACTTTGATTATGTACTGAAGGATTTGCAAATTTATGGGGGAAAAATGAAACTTTGAATAAATGGTGCTGGAACAATTTATTACTAAAATGAAAAGAAACAAACAAAAAGATAAGCAATGCAGTATAGGATCTCTATCTCATGCCCATAAAAATAATCTGTATTTAGTGAGTTAAAAACTTCAGTATGAAGGCAAGTATTATATTTCAAACTTTTAGATTATCTTTATAGCTTTAAGATTAAAGAAATTTATAATGTTCAAATTGGGTAGCTTACAGCATAGGAATGTATTTCCTCCTAGTTCAAGAAGCTGGAAGGCTGGGATTAGTGCTGATGACCTATGATGCCTCCAAATGCTGTAGGGTAGAATCTTTCCTTTCTGCTTCCTGCTTCTGATGTCTGCCAGAAATCCTTGGTTTTCCTTTGTTGCAACTGCATCATTCCAGGGTCTGCTTCCTTTGTCATATGGAATTCTTTTCTCCTCTGTCCTTTTGTCCTAATTTTCTTATAAGTTGCCAATAATTGGACTTGAGGTCCATTCCAATCCAATGTGATCTTAGCCTAATTTGAATACATTTGCAAAGACCCTATTACCAAATAAGATCACATTCACTGCTTTTGCATAGATACAAATTTGGGGGCTTTACTAATCAACCAAGATAATCGTTATGGGATACTCCTGACAAGTTATTCCAGTATTTGTAAAAATAACAAAGAAAAGCCATAATTGTTAATAATATATTTATAATGTATATATAGTGGACAAAGTTTATGTAAATAGTCTATGTAAATGTTTACATAACTGATATGAATCAATAAGGAAGATAAACAACTGAATAGGAAAATTGGCAAGGGCCATGATCAAACAGCTTACAGAAGAGAGAACAAACATGGTGAATTACCTTATGAAAATGTTCTAAGTCTTTGTACTAAGCAGAAAGTGCAATTTAAGATCCTGACAAAATATTATTTTACTCTCCCTAAATTATAAAGTCTAACATAAAGTTTTGCTAAGCATCTAGTATTACAGGGACTTTCATACATTACTAGTGATATTGTTCATAGAAACATTACTTCTAATAGCAAACGTTAGAAGTAATCCAATATTCATTGGTAAGATAATTGATGTATTATGATATATTCACCCAATGCACTATTATAGAGCAATAAGAAATGAATTAATAGGGATACATATGATAACACAATTGAAGGTCCAACCAAGCAAAATTGTTCCCTACAGGCATATATGATAAATCTGTATTCTAGAAAACAATAGAATGATGAATATAAAATTCAAATAATGGTGATATTCAAAGAGGAGACAGGAAGTTCAGACAAAGAAGAAGCATATAAAGATACTGGGTGGTAGACTCATATGTATTTATTTTATTAGGTATCATGAGGTAACTATGTTATGGATGCTTATACATAGCAGATATTCCATAATAAATAAAAACAAAATTCCTATGTATTTGAAATGTCATGATATAGGGACCCAGATATAGTCAACACTGAAACCAGCTCCATTTAATTACAGTGTTTATTTCAGTATTTAAAACAGTCAGTAGAATGTCCTGGCAAACGTTGTAGGATGTGGACTACCACCAGCCTCCCTGAAATCTTGGTTCAGCTATTGCTAGCTGAAGGGTATTAGAAAGTTTCTCCTCTTTTAAAATAAGACTAAAAAGAACCCTATTTCTCAGGTTGTTGCAAAGATGATATGAAGTAATTGGGTAAAACTCTTAATATACAGGTGCTTGTTCATGAAGCAAGGCAGCGAGATTTAGGAGATTAGGTCAGAGGCCTGAAATATCCTTACACAAATGCTTTCTTTTCTCTCTCATTGCTCTGAAAATGATTTGTCCCCAAGTAGCAGCTGCCCCTCTTCCCCAGAAAAGAAGAAAGCACATGAGCCTGACCCACTATGAGAATCCAAGTCAAAGGATCCTGTAGTTTCAAGTGCAGCAGCCTCCCTGAGCCCAGCCTTGATGAGCCCGTACTCAGCTGATACGTTGTCAGAGAACTGAGAATAAATAAAACCGTTTTAAACCAATGAGTCTTAGAGTATTTTGTTTGCAAAAGTAATGGAGTGATAGATGAGCTACTATTGTTATAATAATAATTGTTATTGATATTAAAAATTTCACAGATAGTTGCTCTGCAAAATGCATTTCACACCCGCTGGTTGTACCTAGACAGGTTAGATTTAATGCCTTAAAACTTGGAGAATTTTCAGTTTGTATCTTGCACAGCCGCCAAAAGCATAAATACCTTAATTACTTTGGGTGTGTCACTCCTTTACCTATAGAACATGCTGGCTTGAATCAGTTCTGCTTCAGCATATACTGCCACTGACAAAAAATCCTCAAGATAGAAAAGAGTTACACTATCCCTAAGTCAGTAAAGAGCCAACTTTGTAACTAGCTGTTTGGTCTCTATTTTGTGAATGTTCCTTTGTTGTTTGGCTATTGTATAGCCCTAAGCCACTCATGCACATATTGTCTTTTTGATCCCCCCTGCAACCTGCCCGATGGCCACAGTCAGGGTTATTTTGCTTTCTGCATAATGGAGAACCTAATCTTACATTGGTTATAATGACTTCCCCAGGACTGCAAGGCTTGTATGGTCCAAGAGCACTCAAATCTGAAACTTCTGATGCCAAATGCTGACTTACTTTCATGACTTCACAATTGTTTTTCAATACCTACAATTTTCTTACTAGAGAACAAACTTTTCAACAAAACACGTGACCAGCAGATTGGGTCAGTCTCTTATGTCACCCTGGTACCACAGGAAGAATGCCACCATACAGACAGGTCTGTCATCTCCAGGTCAGCTGCTATAACTCAGAGAAATATACAGATTCTGTCAGTGGTTTCTAAAACTCTAGTCTTTGCTGACTTCTCAAACTGTGGTTGGAAGATCTGAAGGTAAAGGTGTGGATGGAGTTGGGACAAATACTTACCTAAGGTACGTCGAAGATACATGAATTCATTAACTAATGTATGAAAGATTACAGACTAGATAAACCAAATCCTTTTTCCATATGCTCATTTGGAAATTAACTCATGTGAAATAAATTGATGGATGAACTTACTGTGTTTTCTTTAAAACTTCTACACTAACAGAAAATCATGGAAGATTTCAAAGGATTGCCTCTGTTTAAAATGTTATTAGATGTCCTTGTTTGTGACATTACTTTAAATAATGTTGCATTATTTTGAACTAGTCATTTTATTTTCAGCAAATAAAATTATATGAGTTCCGGGCCGGTGAGATGGCTCAGCGGCGTAAGCGCCTGCCTTGCAAGCGCGAGGGCCCGAGTTCGACTCCCGGATCCCACATACATAAAAGGGGCCAGTGATATCGCTCAGCGGCACAGGTGCCTGCTGGCGCGCGAGGTCCTGAGGTCGACCCCCCGGTACCCACAAAAAAAAAAAATTATATGAGTTCCTAAACATGTTCTCCGCTAGAAGAATTGGGTTCAGTGATTTAGTGTCAAGGTATGTTGTGGTTTAGGTCTAAAATGTACCCCTAAAGCCTTTTGTGTTTGGATGGTGATTGGACCATGGAGGCACTACAGTACAGCTCATCAGTGGATTTAGGAGTGATGAGTTCAGTAGCAGAATGTGCTATTAGAAGGTGGGGTCTGGTTGGAGGTGAGTCACTGGAGCCATGACCTGGAAGGTTCGTTCTCCCCCGTGGTTCCTTCCTTTGCTCTCTGTTTCCTGGCTGCCAAGGGATGAATACTTTTCCTCTATCATGTGCGTCTGTCTTGGTGTTTCTGCCTTAGATCCAACCATGAATTAAATCCTTTGAAGACCTGAGCGAAAATAACCCCTTCCTTTTTTAAATTGTGGGTGTTAGGTGTATTTTGTCCCAGCCCCAAGGAAGTGACTAATACAGACTGAAAGCCTGACACTCATCTGAATTACATCTCAATTCCACAATTACTTGTTGTGTGACTTTGGACAAGATACTTAAAATTCTGAGATGTTAGATTTCTCAACTGTAAAATGGGTAACTAAGAAGACCTTTCTCATACATTTTTGTGAAAATTGAACCAGGTCATTCATACGCAGTGCTTAAAATAATCATATGGTACTAGCCGGTGTTCTAGTGTTAGCAACTAATTAATAATTGTTCCTCAAATTATTCAGAATTAGCTTGGTATGACTTTGGCAAGGGATTTCATCTGTGCCAGTTGCTTCATCTGGGCAGAATATAGTGCTTATTGTTATTAATATATGAGTATTATGTGGGGATGAAGTCGCTGGACTTGAATCAGATTGCTTGGGTTTAAGATTCCACAAGCAAGTGACAGAACATCTGTAAGTTTCCACTGCCGTTTTATAAAAAAATGTTGCAAACAAGAGAATTTATAGGATTTTTCAGAAGATTGAAGTGAAAAAGTGGGTGGCAATAGCTTAGAACAATGGCTTACACACTTCCAGTGCTTAAGGGAAGTTAGGAATAATGCAACAAGGTTGTTGAAATAATGATGTAAAGTCTACTGTCCTTGTTTGCATCTGTCTGAAAGAGTTGACTGTGTAAACCTCTAAGGAGGACATTTTAAAGTCAGACCATGAACATCTTTTCACTTAGTTGCCAGTCCTTGGCATGTCCATCTGGCTCTGTTGGGTACCTCGACTGTGCCTGGCTTTGGGCCCTTTCTCCCAAGGGGGCCTGACTGGGGCTGAGCCAGAGTCAGGACTCACACGGTGGGTACCACTGTTCACAGCTGCTGTGTATGGCTCTAGATCGCACTGTCCTTGAGAGGGCTCCTGTGAGTGCTGTTCCCTATAGAAGTCAACATGGGAGGTGGTTCTCAAAGGTCCCTTCCCCCCCAGCAGTCCCTACATTTCCGACAACTCTGAACACCTGTTTCTGTGCAGCCTCTGCTCCCCCCTGCGCTGAGATGTATCGACTCTGATCTCCTTATCCACATCTGAGTACTTCTTTCACCCCCGCCTGTAAAAGTCCAGATTTGTCCACCTCTACAGGTTGAGTCATAAGCATTTGTCAGTCCATAACTAATCAAAAATTCTCTCCTTCGTCTGAACTTCTCATCTCAACTGAAAAAAAAAAAAAAAAAGTAAAAAAGGAAGCTATTTATCATGGCCTAACTGGCTCCATTCGATCTGGCTCTTTTTGCCGCTCTTATCACATTTCCTACTTGATCTGTATGCTCCAACTGCATAAATCTTTTGTCTGTTCCCTGTGCAGTCCAAGTTCATTATCACTTTTGTTTTTCCCTTTTTCCATTTTCATCCGGGAGTCCTACTCTGACCATCAGACAACAGCAACGGTAGCAATAACAACACCCATGTTCAGTCACTCTTGGTACTATTGCCCACCAGGGAACAGTTGGAAATTTCTGGAGATGTTCTTGGTTGTCGCACCTGGGAAGGAGAGGCTACTGGCATCTGCTGGATTGGTACTAAAAATGCTCCAAGCATCCTCAAATGCACAGGGGAGCCTACCCAACGAAAGATTATCTGGCACAGTGTCAAAAGTTTTGAGGTTGAGAAATGGCATCTAGCACATAGTCTCACTTCATTTACTTCAAGGAACTAGGCATTCTTTGAAATTATTTCATTCATTCATTCATTCCTTTAACATGATTGTCTCTGTCTCCTGAATTGGAATGTAATCTCCATGAAATAGGAATCTTGTCTATTTTGTTCAATGTTGCACCTCTATTGTCTACAATGCTGCCTGACACATGGTAGAAGTTTGAAAATTATTTGCTGAATTAATAAACTCATCAGTTAATAGAATAAATTTCAGCGGAAAATTTGACTTAACCCTTAACCACAATGAGCCTTGTAGAGAAAGAAAAAGAGGGAAAGAAGAAGGGGAATAGAGGGGGGCAGGGGGTTCTGGTTATGCAGGTTGTGTAATTTGTGCATATTTTGAGATTATATACTTGACTTTAGGAATATAACCCCACAGTGCCTAACGTGGGCTAAGTATATAAAGCTGGATTGCATTTATTAGTAGGACGTACCCCATGTGAATGGATTCTGCTTTTCTTGTGTTTCTAAGTATCAGTGAGCAGTTATCTTCTGTGTCACAGATGGGGAGTTTTCTTAACTGTGCTCTATTAATGGTGCTTCAGTACATTTACTTCACAGTACATTTAACTTGGGTTTTATTTCTAACCACCTAAAAATTTAATAAAAATCAATGAACACTTTGATAAAACATGTGAAACAATTTGGAACACATTGAAATTACTGACACCTCACTTTTGTGGCCAGGTTAACAAACTCTTACTGTAGAAGTTGGAATAACACCCATACCCCTTCCTCAGCACATGTGCATGCACTCATACACACACACACACACACACACACACACACACAAACACAATTTCTATACATATATAGTGCTTTAAAACTCTTGTAACATGGTAATTATTAGGGATTCCATGAGTCTGCACAGTGTTCTTGGGTTAAAATTCAGCTGTGCTTATCTGCTTGAAGAAAATCAGGCAAGTGAGAGCAAAAATTCAAAACAATGCCAGCAATGTCCTTTGGGCATAGTCCTCCGAAGGGCAGAAGAGCATACCATGTAGTGACCCAAGCTTGTAGGACATGTATGGGCATTCTCCTCTTTTGAAGGGCTTTAGTTGTTATTTTAAGCATTCATGATTGTGGAATTGGACTGTACTTTTCATGGAACCGGGACACTATGCAATCTTTCTTGTTATGGGAACCATCAAGTGTGTCCATGTAAGGCTTGATAAAAACCTACCTGTGCCTCCATCATTCCTACACCTTTTCTGTCACCTCCATCAGCAGAAGACTAGACAAATCCATGGAAATGGAGAGCTGTGCTGTGTTTTCTCCTCCTTCCTCTGGCAACAAGGGCAAAGAAAAGAAGTAGACTATGTAGAGATTGGGTATACTAGCTCAAGCTTGCTCATTGTGTGGTTAAATTTTCTGTATTCCTTTAGATCTTTTTCTGGTTGTGTAATGAGTATATGACTCTCCCATTGTCATGGTGAACTCACTTGTTTTTCATTTTGTAGCTGTCATTTTTTAGTTTATGTATTTTGAGTTGTTTTTAGGTTTATACTACTTTAGAATATCAGACGATCTTAGTTAATTAAATTATGATTATACTTTGTATTAAAGTATTACTAGTTCTATAAATTCTTTTTGTCTTAAATTCTGTTTTGTCTAATAGTATTGCTGTATCCATTTTCTTTAAGCTGTTGTTTACCTGATGTGTCCTTTGTTTATTTAGACAAAGACTGATTGAAATCCCTCTGAGTCCTTATTGTGTCTCCTGTAAATAGCATATAGCTAGTGGATTTTTTAAAAACAAGTGTGACAATCTGGTATAACTAAGTACTAGAGACTTTCATTCATTCACATTAATATAATTTCTAATGCATTCACATTTATTGGTATCATCTTATTTGTAATATGACTTTCTCCCTCCTTTTTCCTTCTTCCTTCCTTTATTTTAGACTGTGGAAGGATTTTTCTCTAATTCCATTTTATCCCTTTATTTGTTTGGAAGTTACATGTGATATGTCTACTTTAGTAATTACCCAAGCTATTGTAATGTGCCTGTCTTGCTTAATGACACCTTAGGCTCATTTGCGCTTATAATTTACTGCAGAATGATACATGACCTGTAGTAGTTTTACACAGAACATCTCTCTCCCAGCTAATATAATACTATTATCCAGTGTTTCAATTTTAATCCATCCCAAATTAGACAATATTATTATATTTTATACTATTGGTGATTTATTCACATAAATGGCAACATCTTTCCTCATAGTCCTTGCAATTCAGATCTTCTATGTGATATAATTTTCCTTCTGCTTCATCTACATCCTGTAAAGTATCTTTTAGTGAGGTCAGACCCTTCAATAAAACACTTATTAAGTTTTGGTGATCTCCTTTTACTTTTATGATAGAATGTGTGAGTAGATTCTTGATATTGCTGGTGATTAAACTTTGAAACAAACTTTAGAGTAACTCTAATTCAAGCTTCTGAATCTTATACATGAAAGAGAATTGAGTGATCACAGCAGAAATGTTTAAGAAACACAAAAAATTATGGTTATTATTAGGGTATAGTGTAATATACTGCCGTTTTTGCTGGTTAAAATCAGGAAATATGGGGCCAGTGAGATGGCTCAGTGGCTTAAGCGTCTGCCTGGCAAGCGCGAGGGCCTGAGTTCGACTCCCGGAACCCACATATGAAAAAGGGGCCGGTGATATCGCTCAGTGGCACGGGCGCCTGCTGGAGCATGAGGTCCTGAGGTCGACCCCCCGGTACCCACAAAAAAAAAATCAAGAAATATTAGCTGTTTCATATGGTTTATCCTAATATTTATAGCCATTCATATGTAAGAATGCACACACAAATAATGAGACCCCCATACCTGGTAGTAAACTTAAAGTAATTTTAAATATTTTAATTGATAAAAAGTATCTTTTCAATAATGGACTTTAATTAGAAATTTTAACCTTGAATAAAAATTAGCTTACATTAATAAAATATCACTTCAGTTTGTTATCACTTTAGTTTGATTTACATATGGAGTTCTATGAAATAGTTTAAGTAGGAAAGCCCTCTAAGCAAACCAAACCAAAGAATAAAGAATACTCTTTGTCCTTAAGTATACAATTCTTTGCCTGTTTATTATTCTTTGAAGTAGAAATTTATTATATACTATTGTTTTCAATCAAGTGTAATCTCTGTTTTTTTTTTTTTTTTGTGGGTACCAGGAGTCGAACTCAGGACCTTGCACCTGACAGCAGGCGCTTGTGCCACTGAGCAATATCACCGGCCTCTTTTTTTCCTTTATGTGGTCACTGGGAGTTGAACTCAGGACCTCACGCTTGCCAGGCAGGCGCTTACGCCACTGAGCCATCTCACCGGCCCTAATCTCTGCTTTTGATATGAAGATTTTAAAAAAACTTTTCAAAAGTTAGTCAATCCACTATTTGAAAATAAATAACTGAATATTACAAAATGCCAGTAGATTTTGAATGTTTCCAACACAAGGAAATAACAATTGTCAAATAAATGACAGATTACCCTAATTTCATCATTATATGTTGTGTACATGAATCAAAATGTCACACTATATCCCCAAAATATGTACAATTGTTGTGTCAATTAAAAATTAATAAAAATTAAGAATAAAAAGTTCATCAAAATGAAGGCTAATTAATTTCTTTAACTGCATGCTTTTTGAAAATTTCTTAAATACTTTCAAGCATACTCTAATATACAACCATATACTCATACATGGAAGATAACTTGATGTTTATGATACACCCGTCTACACTAAGTAAATTGTTACTCATCACACTAATGGCAGTAATCACCCATTTCTTAGAATTTCCTGAATTTTGATGAAATATATTTCCCTAGTTTACCTGTTTATTGACGTACAATGCTGATATGATTTATTATAATATGATATGACTTATTATAATATATTCAAAGCAACTTTTCCCTTGTCTATACTATACCCCTATTTCGTATAGCTCATAGAAATATAAATCTATGTTCTTCACGTTTGCCTTCTTCACTTATTGAAATTCTTTAGAAGTAAAGATTTAATTTTGTTGACCAAATGAAATAAAGAGAAACTATTAGGTAAATTTGATAATTATGTAGCAGTTGGTGATTAAATAATTTTCTAATTTAATGATTTAAGTAAAGTACTTGAAATGTATGAATTGTCTGACTTGATACTTAGAGTCTGAATTGAGATCTTCTGTTTATCAAACACGCCCTGGATTTCAAAAATTTACTATGATAAGAAGAATGTACTTATAGAAAGCACAGGAAACAATCAACAAATGAACTCATGATCTAGGAAATGAGAGAATGTATTAGCAAATCATGCTTCTGAAAAGAGACGGATACGAAAATACATAACAAACGCAAACAGGACTGGTGATATCGCTCAGCGGCACAAGTCCTTGCTGGCAAGCGCGAGGCCCTGAGGTTGACTCCCGGTACCCACATGAAAAAAAAAAAAAAAAAAAGGAAACGCAAGCAACTTATTAACAAGAAAACAACCTCATGTAAAACTTGCCTAAATACCTGAATAGGCATTTTTCAAAAGAGATCATACAAATGGCCAATATAACTAATTAAAATGAAAGGCAAATTAAAGTTACAATAAGGATCAAGAATTCTCATCACAGAAAAATGATAAGTATGTGAGCTAATGCATAAGCTAATTAAGTCACTCCAGCCATGTCATGTTTACATCTTTCAAAACACGTACAAGATCTATATGTACATTCTTATTTGGCAATTAACAGTTAATTATTTTTAAAAGAAAAATGTAACCTATCTCATTAACAATTTTTAATATTGTTGTGGGTTTAACATATCATAAAAATTAATTTCTGTTTTTAAAAATTCCTTTAATGTTCTATAGAAAATATGAAATGATATATGTGGATCACATAAATGCCTTACATTATATTTTTATTGAATAGCATTGCTGTAGAGCTTTCATTTTTCTTGAGCATACTTTCTTATTTTACTCTTCAACCAATATCTTTCCTTTTAAAATGATCGAAAGTTTTCTACTACTCAAGTCTCATTCTAATATAATCATCTTTATTTCCTGTATTTAGCATTTGACACTTTAATCTAGACCTACTATGCTAAAAACATAATTTAAAAATTTATGAAAACTTCTATTTGACATTACTTTTAGGTGAGAATTTCAGGTGTGTTTTCTTTCTTCCTTTCTTTCTTCTTTGTTTCCTTTTTTTTTTTTTTTTGAGACAGGATCTCACTATATGTAGCTCAGGCTGGCCTTGAACTTGCAATCCTCCTGCCTCAGCCTCCTGAGTGCTAGAATCGCAGGTGTGATGTAAGAGTGGCGTGTTGTCTTTTAAAAAATAGTATAAAGGTAGAGGAGAGAGGTAGTGTAAAAAAAGTTTTATCTTTTGTTTTGTTTTGTTTTGAAATAAGATCTCAATGTATGGTTCAGGCTGGCCTCAAACTGTGTACCCCAGGCTGACCTTGAACTCATGGTGATCCTCCTGTCTTAGCCTCATGAGTGCTGGGGTTACAGGTGTGCACCACTATCCTACAAAGTCAGAACTTTATGATAATGTAAAATTGTATTGAACAATTACATTGAAAAGTTCTGCCTGAACTTCCTCATCTATTGCATGTGGTGTATGGTGTGTGGTGTGTGTGTGTATGCCTGTGTATATTAGGTTCTTTCAAGGATCAGGTAAATTAAAACACAGAAGAAACTTAGGAGTTTCTGTCATAAAGTAAACAACAAATATTGGCTTTTATTTTCTTGTAAATTTTTTTTTTTTTGTGGGTACCGGGGGGTTGACCTCAGGACCTCGTGCGCCAACAGGCGCCCGTGCCGCTGAGCGATATCACCGGCCCCTTTTTTGTATGTGGGATCCAGGAGTCGAACTCGGGCCCTCGCACTTGCAAGGCAGGCGCTTATGCTGTTGAGCCATCTCACCGGCCCCTTCTTGTAAATTTTGACTGAAGATATCACACCAACTAATATATTCCCGTATGTTCTATGGCACAACAGAATTTCATAGCTAAATTTGGAATGATTATTAATAAAAGTTATAGAAACTTATGAAAATGCAATTCCACTTACCAATATCCTTTACCTATCGCCTCATTTTTGCAACTTTTTACTTTATATTTTATTATTCTTGGAACTGTACAATTTCACCACCAGAGAAAAAAATGATAAGATTTGTGATCTAGTCAAATTCCCCTACTTAACAGATGAAGAAGGTATCACTCAAAGAAGATGAGTAACACATCTCGTACTAAAATATTTATTTAAGAGATGTAAGAATAATAGTGATATTTTATCAAGAAATTCTTTCTATCCAGGACTCTGAAGATAGTATCTCATTTAATTGTCATAACAAATGACTAAAATAAACACTGCTTTGTTCCCTTGGCATGGGTAGAAAAATGGCTGCTTGGTGAGATGGAATGACTTCTCCAAGGTCACACATCAGGTGAACTAAGAACTAGCATACAAATTGAAGTTTGATTCCAAAACTTTTGGGCATTGTGTTTTGCTCTTTCCTTTTCTGTTTTGCTCCTATAGCAAAGTGATAAAATGAGGGAAGTTGAAAACTATCCACAAATTATCTCTTTTTCATCAGTTTTGATGTAGGTGGATCAAAGGTACATTACTAGTTCTAGACTTCATTGGTGCCACTAAGGAAAGGAGGCAGCCCAAGTTTGGTGGCGATGAAGCCCTGGCTGGAGATCTCAGGGAGGCCCTTGATGGGCTCAGTCTCAGTGGGGTAAACACAGAGGATGAGAAATTAATGATGGACGAGACATATAGACACAGTTCCTTGAGGGACGTGTAAATTGATTGTAGGAGCGCACAGAGATAGAATGTGAAATGGACTGTGTAAATGATTGTATTTCTTCTCTGTCTAGAGACACTATCAGACTTTAACTAGCTCTCCCAACAGAATCATGAAATTATCAACCAATCTGTTTTCTTAGTCTGATATCCCCACTATAAATACATTAAAATAACTTCAGAATCAGGTCAAAGGAAATCAATTAATTTAATTGCTTACTAATTAAATGAAGAAATCAACTCCCTGTATTATTAAACTTTTAAAAATTTATCTTACATAATTTATAGTAGTATGAATTCTACTGGGTCGAATGATTTGAACAGCCAAATTTGATTTGGAAATGTCATTAGTTCTTTGGATCCTTCTAGTTAGGGAAACAAAGAACAAAAATAACCCCCCTCCCCCAACACACACACAAATACATGAATCACTGAATCCTAAATTGAGAGAGTGGAAGTCAGAGTGACAAGTGGACAAATAAAAAATATTATATCTATTTTACCGTGTACGATAGTTCCAGGAAATTTATATGAAATGAGGCTATTTCTGGTAAGAATGGGTCTATAAATTTCCCATTGCTATTGTAACAGATTACCATAAATTTAATGGTTTCAAATATTGTTTTTCTTCTAGTTCAGTACATCAGATGTTTCATTGGGCTAAAAACCAAGGTGTCAGCTGAAGAGGCTGCCCACATCTCTTGGCCTGTGGTCCCAATCTGCAACTTGAAAGCCAGCAGAACAGCCACTGCAAATCTCTTTGCCTTTCCCTTGCCTTCTACTTACCTTTTCACTTCTTAGCGCGCTGATGCAATTAGGCTTTATCACAAAGACGGACTCTTTGCTTTATCTTCTCTGTGTTTAACTTCTTCCCACCTTCCCTGTCACCAAGTCTTAATAGCCACAGGTCTTGCTTTAAATTAGTGTCAGTGATCATCCAAGGGGCTTTATTTATCCACCAGAAAACACAAAAGTTACTTTATTGTCTTCCAACAGTGCTGTTGGATTCTTTTTCTGTTTTTGTTGTTGTTGTTGTTTGTTTGTTTGTTTGTTTTTTGTGGGTACCGGGGGTCGACCTCAGGACCTCGTGCGCCAGTGGGCGCCCATGCCCCTGAGAGATATCACCGGCCTTTTTTCGTATGTGGGTTCCGGGAGTTGAACTCGGGCCCTCGCACTTGCCAGGCAGGCGCTTACGCCACTGAGCCATCTCACCGGCCCTGGATTCTTTTTCTGCATGGTGGTGTGTGTCACTACTAGTGCTATTCAGCCCATCCTTTTCATGCAACTCATGCTATTAGACTTACCTGGCTAAATCCTATTTCTCTGCTTCCATTTCACTGTGCAAACAATGCTTACAGTGTCTGCGTACTTAGAGATGCACGTAACATCTGAATGAACAGATGCTCACGATATCTAGGTATGTGTACAGACACACGTATACAACTATATACAATTTTGGACATAAATATTTTGCACAACTCACTTAAGAATGGTATCCAGTACCTGTTATGTATTCAGAAAATTTTGAAGATGAGTTATGTGGAACTAGTTATTATGGAATTATGTAGGAAGTTTCTGCTAAGACTTTGGTAGATGGAGGGCTGTTTTCTGTGAATAAATACCAACTCTTGGTCTGGAACCCAGACAAGATTCACTGATGGAAGTTAAATCTCACAAAATCTTAGGAATATTTAATCATCAGTGAGTTGGCTCAGAGAAGCACTGCAGACTTATATTAAAATGGATCACTGGTGGTGAATTAATGGTAGACACTGGATTTTTTTTTAACCATGTATTTTATCACTTAATATAAGCTATGCTGTGAAATAAATAAGCCTAGATAAACATTATATTCAGACTCAATACATGGTAATTTTTCCTGTTGAAGTTTGGTAAATAATTTAATAAATCTCCTACCAGAATCCCACGGAATTTCAAATAAATCAGTGGATTTTTAGTTTAGTTGTTTAATACTCATAATGAATCCTCAATGTCTAACAGCATCTATTGTTTACTTTTGCCTGGGGTCTCTCAAATGCTGTGAGATGAAATGATTTTTCTGTCCCTTGGTGTATGGCTATCATAGAATTAAAGTATTTCATGAATTTCATATTTGAGTGAATGACTTCCATTCAGTCTCTTGTGGGAAGGAGAAACAGGCGGAGCTGCATTTAATGGTATACTGTCTTGTCTAGATTGAATTTGTTATGAATTGCACGGTTCTCAATTGCACTCTCATGTGTCCTTAAAACAAACTACAAATTCTATGGGACACATATTTTGTTCTTTGCTGAACACTGAGAATGTATAAATGATGATTTAAGGGCCATGAAACTGGAGTTGGTATATGCCTACAAACAGTATGTAAATTTCCTTTAGAAACATAAAAGAAAGCTTGTTTTGAATATCCTTGAAAGTTTAATAAGAGTTCCTTTCATAGCATTATAGAAATGTTGCTCCACAGAAAAAATAAATATGTATCCATTAGCCTTTGCTAAAATGTACCCAGATTTCCAATTATAAAATTCTTTCCTCCAATAATTTCCTCCTTTTAGAATCACTTAAAACAAGTGCTAAGAATTATATTGTTATTTAAATAGGGAACATTCATGTATAGAGAATGGATTTCTGTCTAAATTTAGGGGATTGCAAAACCTGAATGTGATTCTATCTGGACAATTTGGAAAATTCATCAAAAGGAATCAAATCAGCACTGAGAAGAGCGTTAACTAGCTGGGCTCTGTGGACCCATTGGTCACCTACTCAGCTAACTAAGTTCATAGGATTGGGGTCCTCTTGGGGCTGGACTGTGTTTCAGGCTACGAAAATACAATACTGAATGTGTTGAGAATGTCTCTGGCACAATGGTGTTTACCTTTGTCCAACAGACAAAAGTCAATAACCAATTGATATGCAATATACTGTCTGTCATCTATTTAGTTATAAGTGCTATGAGGAAAAATAAAATAAGGTCAAGGTTGAAAAGGACAGAATTTCTCTGAGCTTAATTTTCCCTACAAGGAGCTTTACCTTATGATTTCAATTTGCATGGGAATTTGAAGCAGTTTATAAAAATACATAAGGCCCAGAATAATAAGATAAATATTTGAGAGAATTCAGCATGAAAAGAAACAGAAAAACTATTACATCCCAGGATAAAATTAAGTCACTGAATGACAGACCTTATGGCCTAGCATTGTTGCTAGATTCCACTCTGGCTACTAAACCTCCTGCTGCTCGAGGTAAAAATGAATATCCAAGTATTTCCTAGGAATGGCTTTATCTAGCTTGGCACAATGGTGTACGCCTATAATCCCAGCTACCCAGGAGGCTGAGGAAGGAGGATTGCAAGTTCAACTCCAGTCTGGACAACTTAGGGAGATCCTGTCTCAAACTATGAAAAGAGGTGGGGATATAGCCCACGGGTGGAGTGCTCCTTAGCAGTACTAAAAGAAAAAGGGCCATGTCTAAAACATGGATACACTATCCACACGTTTGTGAGAAGAACATTCTACATAGATAGAGACTGATGAAGCAAATAAGGTATGATAGACTGAATGACTTTTTTTTTTTATGAATGACTTTTTGATATTGTTCAATGAAGGCTAGTAGTTCATCACTCAAGACCAAATCAACCAAAGTAATTAAAGATCAAACCATCTGTGAAAGATTATTTTCTTTCTCTTGTAATACCTTTGTGTGTATGTGCTATGGGTGATGTTCCAGAGCTTTGAGAATTTGATGAAAGATATGAACCCCATGCCCAGAACAATGTGCATACATATGCTTACAGTTGGACATACAATATCAGGATTGTCAAAGAGGTTGAGGACCCAGCAGAAATCTTAAAACATCCATTGTCCATTTCCCCCTCTTTATTTTACCATGAAAAATAGAAAAACTTGATGTTCTTCACATAATTCTCCATAAATACTTACAGAACTATCTTCTTTTCAAATTATTAAGCAGCAAAGAATTCACTGTTGTAAGATCTGGGTAAAAGAAAAAACTCATTTACAAATATTCTTTGGACAGTTATTATCAGAACTATATGCTTTGAAAATTAAAACCATCTTAGATAAATAAGGAAGAAGCAAGACACTGGACTCTCTGACAGCATGTTAATGGGTGGGCCAAGCCAACTCCTATATTGTCCCTAAATCCATTTATGTCTACATATTGAGGTGTGTACTTTTCCTTTTCTGTTTTATTCACTTTAACATTTTTAAGCACCATAGGATTTCTGTGACAGTGTGTATATCTGCTTCTCTGTATGACTGCATAGCTTAGAAAATTGAATTAGCTAGTTAACTAATAGAATAGAATTGACAAGTTTAACGAGGTCTTTCTAGTTGAGCTATAATTGAAACTCAAATCACAAAGAGAGATCTATCAAGAACAGTGAAGAAAATGGTAGCAATCTAGGTGGATGAAAGTGTTAATTACCAGGTATTGAGGGTTTTTTTTGTTTGTTTGTTTTGTTTTTTAACAGTTTGGTTTGGTATCATTAACAGGATTTCAAATTGTTTCACCTACTGGGACTCCTTTGACCATGCCCACGTTTACCCACTTGATCTGCCTAAATAAAATTACATGAATCAGAATAAAAATATGCATTATGACATGATATAACTTTACTCATTATTTTTTCAGCAGTTCCTTTTCCATTTTCTACCTGGTTTTCCATTCTTTTCCCCTTGGTATTCAAAGTCTTTATATATAGGAAGCCTAGAGAGCAGAGGGTGGGGGAGTCATTAGTTCCCTGAAAGAGAAGCAAGATCTCTGCAGGAGGCCTGCAAGTCTTTGGTTCTCTAGCAATGGTTCTGAGGTCATGAATTGCAAACACCTGCTTCTATGTAAAAGCCCCACAATGGTGACACTCAGTAGGAGAGAAAAATTCTGTTGTAGAAAATAATTCCCTTTAATGTGAATTTCTCTTCAGGTACACATGCATCAACACTTGTTTTATCGGTCCGGATCTTGTAATGCACAGTAGGCGGCTTCTCCAAAGTTCAGTACCCATGAGGTGTTTCTAGCATGAGTCCTGTTTACCCAGAAAATTTTCAGGAAAACTTCTTGCTTCTGACTTGCTGGTGTGCTGATCATTGCTTAAGAGAACAGGAAAATCATAAACCAGTATACTGTAAAATACATTTAATGCAAAATACATTTAGTGTAAAATATTTTTGATAAGCATGGTTTTATATCCAAAGAGTTCTTCAATTGGCAGCATTAAATAAGACAACTATAGATGAACTTCAACTGAGAAAGCAATTTTTTTTGTCTGTAAGCTCTCTAATCCTGAAATAGTATACTTTTTTTTTTTCTACTTACTACCCTGAGGCTTCTTTTCCATTGGCGTTAGGTATGCTCAATAAAGGAATGATAGAATTGGTGGGTGAAAGCAAAGAAAAATCACAAACCATGATTAAATAAAAATATATTTTTACAGCACCTGGTTCAGAAATAGTCTCTAGTGTTGCCCATATACAAAGAAGTTGCTGCAACCAATGTTTGATGTCCAGGTTACCTAAGACTTTTGGTTTGGGCATCTATTTAAAGAACAGTTAGTGTTTGTTCTTTTGGTATAATAAAGTGTTGGAACTTAATCTCCATAATTACTTATTTTCTTATATAAAATGAAGAATAAAGAGCAAATAAGATAGATGTTAGGAAATACGGAGATCTTTTTCAAATGGGAAGGTGAACAAGAGATGGAGGGACGGATAAGGGAGGAAAGAGAAAATGGATGAAGAAAAGAGAACTGAAGAATAAAATAGAAATAGGGTTTTTCCAAATGGGAAGGGGAGCAAGAGTTGGAGGGATCAGGGAGGGAGGGGAGATGAAGGGAACAAAAAAAAGAATTAAGATGTGTTATGTATGTGTACAAATTCCCCCATGATAAATGTAATCATTATGTACTACAAACATGTACTAATAAAAAATAATAAAAAAGAAACAATATAGAAGAATAAACAATAGTGTCCGTGACAGTGAATTGCGATAAGAATGAACAGATAGATGCAAAACATAGAACGGAGCTACACACACTCAATACGCAACAGTGCTGGCCATCACGGCACAGTGATAATAGCTTTTCTCTCTCAATTGGCGAATTCATAGATTTCTTTTCCTGCTTCAGTTCAAGTTGTTCTGAAGGGTGGCATCTTACCTCTGATAGACTTTAATTTTGTATGCACAATTTAGCAGATTTTTGTAGGTACACACAGAATTTTTATGTTTTTGTTTGGTTTTGGTGTTCTGTGGGCAATTTCAGATGCAGATGTGGTGGATGGTTCCTGTAACACTGGCACTATCCACCTCCAATGCCTTCAGCCTCTCTCTGCTCTTCTGCTTCTAGACTTCTTCCAAAGTCATGAACAGTTCTTGTCTGCAAGAGAGATGGTGCCCACGGCAAATCTCAACCATTGCCAGATGAGAACCTATTGATAAATGTCCTAGTTTCTCTGGCTTTTAGAGGGATTACTCTGAAGCATGCTCCACACTGCTCTTAGAGGATGCCAGGTGGGAATGAGCCCACTTGCTTCCAGTCATCACCAGTTCAATAATGCAGATTTACTGGCATTTTTCCTTCCCTATTCCCTGCTTCTCAGAAGATCTCTTGAGTAAATTACACAAGAATTTTCCCCCCTTCTGGCTTATTGGTAGAAAATCCAACCAACAGAGATGCAGAACACAGCTTATAATTTTTGCTCAGACCATCCCAAAAGTGCTGACAATACATCCAGATTCCTGTGTGTGTGATATAGTATCAAGAAGATAGAAGCTTAAATTTATTTATATAGAAAAATCCATAAACATAAGGTCAAATTGCAGTTGGCTAAGGCTCCTTTGGAAAACCAGTTTGTCTTGTCCTGTTAGCATTCGTATAGTGTCTGTCAGTCTACCTATCTTGAACTATTATGAATGTTTTTACTGAAATTTTTCCTTTTAAGGACATGCATGAATTTAGTAGTTTTTTTTTAGAGAAAATTAATTAAGATAAGAATTAATGAAGATAGGAATCCATTGTCATTAACCTGCTTCACTCATTTACATTATTAGTCTAGCCCCTACAGGATTTGAATTAGGGTTCTCAGTTTAATATCACAGAGGATGCAAAATAAAATAACTCCTCTACTTTAAAGCCAAAAAAGGGGGTCTAGGGTGTACATCAGTGATAGGGCACAAGCTTAGCATGTTCAAAGCCCAACACCAAAAATCTAGCACACAAGGATACAACTTAAATCAGTTAATTCTAGAGTTTATAGAAGCCTTCACTACATGGTCCAGACTCCTTTAATTGACTAATGTAGAAAACCAGAAACAGAGTAGTTAATTTTTGCTCACATCCACACAGTTAATGATGTGTAGTATTTTAGCACTTAAGTGGCCTAAGTAAGAGTTGAAGATGCCCCACCACTTTTTTCTTGGAAAATGGACACAAGGATATGTCTTTCTCCAGGATTTGGGTTAAACAGAACATCCTTCTTTTAAACCAAGGTATTGCTAAAGCCCAAATTATAAAATTCACAAGGTTTTTCAAACAGCCAAGAAATAAAAGCATTATGTTTTTGAAATGGTCTGGGTAGAAGTCATGAGCATGCTGTCAAGATGACATATCAATAGGAAGGTGACGGCACCCACAGAGTGACAAGAGAACATGTTAATAGATAGCAAATGCTTTAAAGAAGTTGAACGTATTGTGCTCTTCCAAATAGTACTTTTTCAATCATTTTGATTCTAGTATTTTACTTTATTCTTCTATTTGGAATTTTCTTTTAGTATAAAATCCGGGTTGTATAGAAAAAGAATATATATATATATATATATATATATATATATATATACACACACCCCCACTTCAGAACTCTCTTAAAGGTCACTCTATGAATGGTCTGGGATTTTTAACAGAATGTGCAAACTAGAGTCTTCATTAGCTAATGAAACAAAAACTCTGAAATTCATAGGAATGTGAGTTGGTGTGAGGGTGGAATGAAATAATCCTTTTCCTCTTCTGAAGCTATTCAGGAAATCATCTCCAAGTGATGGCCCAGAGAGTCCATTAAAAATTTCAAGATGGGACATGTGCTCGATTGCTGAATTGGTGAGTGGAGGGGGAACTGGTGCCCCTTAGAAGCCACACAACTCACATTATATAAGTGTCGTTCTCTAAGAATGCCAAGCTTTCAAGGCACCGTGTAAATCAAATCTCTTCTTTATAGATTTGTTTTCTGTGAACTAACCCAACCGTTCCTCCTCCCCCTCCAAGAAATCCTGGCTCATATGCAGCAATACAAGCTCACATCTACTTTTAAATAGTTGCCCCACACTGTGCCCTTTTTATCATAATACCCATATGCCTGGACTCTTTGTTTCCAACCTCCACCCCTACAGTATGTTCTCTGTATAATAGGCCCAATGTCCTGCTGAAATCAAGGTGATACCAAGGCTCCAACCCTCTAAAAGCTTTTAGCCAATATGGAACAAAAGACTGAGTCACTTTAAAACCCTACAACCATGGTTCTCAATGTGTTTTTCCTGGATCAGCAATATCGGTATCACTCAGCGCATTCTCAGACCCTGCCCTAGATTGGCTAAATCAACTGGAGATGCTGAGAGTGAGCCTGGAAGTCTGCATGTTAACAAGTCCTCTGATCATTAGGATGCTTAGCCAAAGTCTGAGCACTCTTGTGCTACACAAACCCATGGCATTTTATCTTGTTTACCCTTTCACTTTATCGACTACTGTTTCACTTTGTCCCAGCACTCTGGTTTCTGTGTTAAGTATATTTCTACTTTAGGACCTTTGTAATTATTGTTACTTCTTAGGTAAACACTTGTGGTTCTATCACCAACTCGAGATCATCTCTGTGACACCATGTTTACAGTTGAGGCATCCTTGCCCACTATATTCTTTTCCTATGGTTGCTATTACAAAGTACCATAGACTGGATCACTTAAAACAACACACTTACATTTCCATTGTTCTAGAGACCAGAAGTCCCAAATCAAGGGCAGCAGATGGTACTTTCCTTCCAAGATGCTGGGCAGAATACTTCCTTGCCTCTTCCTACCTTTTAGTGGTGGCCAGAAATCTGTAGTTTCTTTTTGCTAATATGGTGATATCACTCCAGACTGCCTCTATCATCACCTGGTGTTCTCCCTGTTTGTCTTTACACTGTCTCAGAAAGATACCACACTGGATCAAGAGCCCACCCTACTCCAGAATGATCTCATCTTAACTAAGTACATCTGCAACAACAAGATCCCAGTTTGAGGTGCTGAGAAATAGGACTTCAACATACCTTTTGGGGAGGGTACACAATTCAACATGTAATACCCACTCTATTTAAAATTGTACCCTGACTTTCTCATTGTCTGCCCCACTTTTGTGCTGCCTCCTAGCACACCTGATGTTTTACTGATCTATTTCATTTACCATCTGGCTCCCTCCACTGGAATTTGAGTTAGAAAAAAAGCAAAAATTCTTATCCATTTTCTTTTCACCTATACATTATCCATAGCTTTTACAGTATCCCTAGCACAAAATAGTGGTTTCATAAATACTTGTTGAATGTATGAAAATGCTAGACCATTAGCAACATTATTTTCTTGGTATTTAATTCAGATCATTTATCTTAAATTTAAAGCACAAAAGTAAACACTGACTTTTTAATGCACTAGAGACTAGCTACATAGAGAACTATAAGTACCACATAAGGAAATTAAAGTTCATTCTGAAATTGTTGGCAAGGTTCTGGGTGGTCAGGGCTCTCTACCAGGGAAAGACTCCAGGGAAACTTTTGGAGCTGGGGATATTGCTGGGTAAACTGGTAGTCAGGATCCATAAGTGGACTGGTATCAGAAGTATAGTTAGGCAAAGCAAGACACAAAGTAAGATGAGATCTCTTGTCTTTGCATTATGATGTCTCTGGTCATTCATTCTTTCATTCATTTAATAAATACTTGAATATCTAAGCATAAAGCTCTGAGCTCCAAGCTTGGGATGTAAGAGAAAACCTCTGCACTTCTGGGATTTGCTCTGTAAAGAGGCTGAGTATGGGAGAGTGAATAGTTGCAACACATCCACCCTTCCTATGAGGCAAGGACCACTGGAATTGGTTTTGTATGAGTCCCCAAGAAAGGCAATGTCCTTTAACCTAAGCTAGGCACAGAATAATATAGGTGTTCAGTGGCCAATTCAAAATTCATGAAAATGAAATTTCAAAGACAAAGCTACCATTGCTTAGGCTTTGTCACTAAAACTAGGGTTCAAGCAACCCCCTGAGTAATGGAATTCAATGAAGGAACTGCTTAGTAAAATAAGTTAGAATGTGGGGCTTCACCTTGCATTTTTTGCTTGGCAATTTATGAATCTATGCCTTTGGGAAAGGTATCAAACTCAAGAGTATTCTCTCATGTATGAAACAGCATTCATCTTTTGATACTGCGTGATTAACACAGATAAGGAATATAGCATTTAGCACAGTGGGAGCACTACTGTGTATACTCAATAAGTCTATTAAGAGAAACAGAAATCCAGATATGGCGTATTTGAGAGTTTGGTGGATCTTTACTTCTCTTTTGTGGCATTGTGGGTTAAAAAAGTTGGAGCCATGAAAACAATATGAATCAGAGTTCTTAAAATGTGAACTCCTACACATATCAGGAGGTGGACAATTGTGTCAGGAATGGCACAGAAAATTAAAAACTTTTCATGTATTTATTTTTTAGGAGGATGTCTAAGTTTCAGCAGTTATGAATCTGGGATGGCATATTTAAGGTAAGTTTCATAAAACACTTTAAGGTAGAGAGCCATAATAGTAAAGTACGAAGTTGCATTCCAGCGTTAAAATCCAGCAGAATGGCTTTGAAGGCCTTTCTCTTTCACAGCATGCTTAGCCATGTTGCTTATAAAAGACAGCAGCGAATTGAAACTGAACAGCAAACTGTGTTCTTACCATCTGTCTCGGAAGAAGTATGACATAGGAGTGGCTGTCATTCAGGCTGCTTGGGAAAGAGAACCATTTATAAGTCTTTCCAGCCCTGGTTGAACACTCTGTACTGAGTTGGACCCAACTATTAAAAATACCTCCTGAATTTTTTTCCAGGGATGGCTTATCAATGAGAAGACTTCAACCATCAAATTTAAGCTGCTTGCTGATAATTCACATTGCTTTATTAGACTGCATTAATTAAAATGCTGAAGATAAGAAACCCCCTTCCATCTCCCCTTTCATTTGAATTTCCTCTCATGAAATGTCAAAATTTGGACAGTGGGTGGCTACTCAAATGATCAGTAAATAGAAACTGTGGTCTCTGCTAACCTGGTCCCTTTTTTTTTTTTTTTTTTTTTTAATGTGGGTACCGGGAGTCAACCTCAGGACCTTGCGCTTGCCAGCAAGTGCTTGTGCCACTGAGCGATATCACCGGCCCATTTTTTTCCTTTATGTGGGTTCCGGGAGTTGAACTCAGGACTTTGCGCTTGCCAGGCAGGTGCTTATGCCACTGAGCTATCTCACCGGCCCAACCTGGTCACTTTTAAAGAGGCACATCTCTAGCAACAATCAGGATTTAAGCTGTGAGAAAATTGCATGTATTTGAAAATTCTAAGACAAACCAACAAAGTATCCATTTTTAGCACAAAGATGTCCTTATATTTTAAAGACTGAAGCAGAG
This sequence comes from Erethizon dorsatum, assembly GCA_028451465.1. Classification (NCBI taxonomy): domain Eukaryota; kingdom Metazoa; phylum Chordata; class Mammalia; order Rodentia; family Erethizontidae; genus Erethizon; species Erethizon dorsatum. The sequence goes on from CM051825.1 coordinate 46,613,536, forward strand.
AAAAATAAAAAGTCTGTCTACCCTCCATCCCCTCTGCTAGCCTCTCCAGCAGGCTGTCAAGGTATCAATTTCCCGGCCCACTTTTGACTATATGTAAAGATCTTTTCTTACAGGCAAAGTATTTGATATACATTTTTCCACTCTGGCAACAAAAGTGGTGGCCTTTTTAGGTCAGATATATAGGTCTACATTATGGATGGCACACAGTGCCTGCTTTTAGAAACTGCTTGCTGCTCTGTCCTTGCTTACCCTAGAGCAGGGAAGATGTTCTGCCCAAACAGGCATCTCTCTGCTCAGTGACCTTTGTTCAACATTGCTCTGGGTGTAACTTCACAACATGTCTACAGCCTCAGATGAAACTAGGTTTAGCATCTATTCCGTAATTCCTTCAGCTGTGGATTTTTAAATTTAAAGCAATACAGAAGAACTTTGCTTCGGTGCCAGTACTAGTGGAACTATTTCACAAGGAGACATAATTTGACTTAGAATACTTCCACCTTCTTGTAACAGTGTGCCGTATTGTAACAGAATTCCCATGTATTATGCAAATGAAATGCTTTACAGACTTGTCACAGATGGCATTTGGAAGAGCCTATTGGATGATCACTCTGCCTCCTTCTCAGAAATGAGGAGCTTGATTTGCCTACCCATAATCCCTAAGTTGAGAAGCATAAGCCTTAGAATTAAGAAATTCTTTTAAATAATTACACAGTAGGGGCAAAGAGGAAGAAGAAGTTTGGATGTGTCCTCCAAATTTGTGTTGTTGGAAGCTTGATTCCCAGTGAGGACTAACGAGAGATGATTTGGCCAGGGGTGTGGAGCCCTCCTGAACAGACTAATGACATTATCACAGGAGGGCGTTAGTTTTCACAAATGTGGTTGTTATAAAATCGAGTCCACCCTCATGCTTTCTCTTTTGCACTCACTTGCTGCCCTTTCACCTGTTCCATGTTAAGATGGCATGAAGGCCCTCACCAGATGTAACCTCCATGACTACTCAGATGGTCAATATGAACTGAATGCTTTTGTTTTTTGTACTACTACCCAGTCTGTAGTATTCTGTTGTAGCAACAGAACACAGACTAAGCCTTTAGAGACTACAGTGAGTGATCGAAAAATACAGTGAATATTTAGATTTTTTTTTTTTTTTTTTTTTTTTAATTTATTAAAGACTTTTTTTTTTGGTCTTTTTGAGACAGGGTTGTGCTATGCAGTTCAGGCTGGCCTTGAACTCACTTTGTGGCCCAGGTTGGCCTCGAACTTGCAGCAATCCTCCTGCCTCAGCCTCCCAAGTGCTGAGATTATAGGCGTACACCACCACGCTCAGTGCAAAAGACATTGCCATTAGTCCCCCTCAAGATACTGCCCTTCACTTGCAACACACTTATTTCACCACTCTTGACACTTTCTGAAGCAGTTCTGGAAGTTCTCTTTCATGTTTTTATGAAATGTGATAAAAAATACAGTGAATGCTGCTGCTAAATGTTATCAAATGGAAAGGCAGGCTTATGAAAACAACATGGTGTGTCCTCATCCATCTTAGTCATTGGATCCAGCACTGTTCGACTTCTGGCTCTTTTCCTAAGGCAAAATGACCATGAGAGATAAATGTTTTGAATCAAGTCAGATCATCAAGGCAGCCAGGCCAGTGCAACTAAAGACACCTAAAGACAACTAAAGAGGACTTCCAGAACTGCTTCAAACAGTGACAAGGACAATGAGATAAAGCATGTTCAAAGCAACAGGGATTATTTTTAGGGGGGATTAATGACAATGCATCTTTCACTATGATAATTTTTTTTAAAAGTTAAACATTCACCATTTTTTTAGATCATACATTGTAAGCCCCTATGTAATGCCTAGGAGAGAAGGTTTTCCTATGTGGTAACTGAATGAGAATTTCAAGCCCCCATGACTCAGTTTACTATTTTTATTTATTACATATTAACTACAGTGATGGGAGCTAAATGGAAGAAGAGGAAGATAAACATGCTTGAGAGATCTGTGTCTATTTCTTACAGAGTTGAGTACTCCCCATTAGCAAATTGTAGGTCAAATTCTCCTATCTCAGGGCTTTTTAGGTCCTCCCAGTTCAACTTTGGGCACCCTTCACCCCATCCCACTCTTCATGTTTCCTGGACGTGATTTCCTGTTGCAGGAGCCATTTACGTCTTGTGCAGGCAGCTCATAGTTATCTGACCTCTATTTTGTGAAGGTGAAGCCATTCCCCTATTTGCATTTATTGCTCCTATTTCTAAGTCTAGCCACCATTAGCAGCTCCATGGAGTTGATCTTAGTTGGTTAGTAAGGCCCTCCCTTTTGTTCAGTGAGTTCAATTCAAGAGAAAGCACTCCAGTTACCCTAACCCAGGTAGAAATGGAATTGTTGATAGGACACAAAGAAATCCCATAGGAATCATGGCTGGAAATCCTGTAGTGCCAGGGGAGAGGAGACTGGAAAGCACATCTGGTTCAGACCTCCTTGGGAGACTCAATCGACTCCGAGTCCACAGACTCCATGCCAGTGTTTTATGTTCATTATGCTATAGCAGCCTTTTATGTATCCTTAATTTTTGGCCCTTTGACCAACCTAGCCAATATTTCCCAAACCCAGATTCCATGGAAAAAATCTGTTGGCCTCCCTGCCTTATCTTTCCCCAGCATTTCCTAGGTCAGTGAACAGCTCATGTTGGACCTTCTTTGAGTCAGGTGTATTCTGGTCTAATCAGATGCAGTTGGATTGTGTTGAGGGGAAAGTATGGAGGAAGAGTTAGATACACTTGGAGTATTAGTGACAGGTAGTTTGAGAAGGAAATGTGGGTGTATCCTTTAAGATAAGGCAGTCACATTTGTCCCCAGGGAAATTTCTGGAATAGCTAATGTGGTATTTCAGGTATTTCTAGCTTTTAGAAGGGGCTAAGGATGAGCAGGGTGGTTTTGACTTATCTTCAAATCATATTGAATAAGCATTTCTTACTTTCTCCAGTGTTTATTCCTGACAGAACCTGGAAAATAGAAGACTTACACATGACCTGTGTGTGAGATACGTGTATGTTTGTGTACGTGCATAAGGGGAGAAAACAGAGCACGTAGATGGGCAAGTGTGTGGACATGCAGTGGGAACAAGAGAGGCAGTGGTATAAATTTTCATTGCTACAGGAGACCTTAGAGATCCTCCAGACCAACCCATACATTTCACAGATGAAGAAATCCATGCTCATAAAACTTACGTGACTAGCTTAAGGGTACACAGCTATTAAGTGGCAGAACAGAGATTTGAGTCCCAATCCAATGAGCTTTATAACCCAGCTAAATTGTATTATTGTCTGTAGAAAACAAGTCTTTATTAATTTAAACAGGCCCATATATATATATCATATATATATATAAATCATACCCATATGATATATATATCATACTTTGTCCTTGGATGGTCAGCTTATTATGTTTAGGCTGTAGTTCAAAGGTCATCATCCTTTGCAAAGGGCTCTTTGACTACTACCTTAAGTCAGTCCCGCTCCTTGCCTCCCCCCATTTTCTGTGAAATCATTATTTTCTTAGATTTATAGCATTTATTCCTATCTTTAATCACTGTCTTAGTTACTTTTTTCTCATTGCTGAGACAAAATACCCAACACCCAAAATTAAGGAAGGAAGTTTATTTAGCTCACAGTCTGTGGAGGTTTTAGTTCATAATCAGCTGGCTCCAAGGCAGGGTGGCATGGCACAGGGGCAATAGTTTAAGATGGCAGAAGACAGCAAAAGCAGCAAGAGCAAACAGGTGAAGAGCAAGCCACTTTTCCTCCCTTATATTGTAAGCAGGCTCCCCCCACCCCAGGGCGGTGTAGCACTCACACCATCTCCCTGCCTCCTCTTGCACAGGATGAGGATGTTCACAAAGTGAGGACCCTGGCCCCCTGATGAGTTGCTTTCTTAAACTTCTAAACTTCTCAAGTTGACACAGTGTATCGACCATTACAATCCACCCCTTGTCAACTTGGCAACCAGACACATTTCTTTAAATAGGTTTTCAGATATAAAGACATGCTTATTCTTATCATTGCACAATTTGAACATTATAACACAGATTTAACAATCCTTAAGGACCAGTATTATGTCTATAAACATTATGTTACCTTAGAACCATAACATTCTGCCCTGGCTCCCCAAAGACTCATGTACATCCCTTTATGCAAGAGGCATTTAGTCCATCTGTAAGAGTTGCCAAAGTCCTAACAGTTTTAGTATTGCTGAAAAGTCCAAGTCCCAAGTCTCCTCCCAGATGTAAGGCAAACTCTTAGCTGCAGGCCCCCATACAAATGAAAAGTTAAACACTTCCAACATTCAATGGCACAAGATAAACATTTTCATTCCAAAAGTTACAGACAGGGGAATACAAAGGATTGGGACCAAAGCAAGTCCAAAATCCAGCAGGGCAAACAGTAAGTCCTGTAGTTCCACATGCAGCATCCAAGGCAATCTGTGGCAAATTGTAAGCTCCAAAGGACTTGGATGGCTCCACCCCTATGTCACTTCTGGTGGTTGTAGCTCCCATGACTTCCTTCTTGGGCCCATTCTGCTCCCTCCTTGCAGGTTTCCTCAGATGATCCATGTTTCTAGCTTTTCCAAACTTTTGGGGTCTCCATTGCAACTTTGGCTTTACACTCACAGCTTTACTTATTGCCCTCTCAGAGGCACATTGCCTGGGCTCCCAGGCCTTCTGAAATCGGGGTGGAAGCCTTCTTAAACCCACAACTCTTGCAGTCTGCATGCACCTAAAATCAGCACCACATGGATGATGCCAAGGTCTGCTGCCAGCTGGAGCAGTAGCTAGGCTTTTTTTTCTTTTGGCTATAGGGGTCGAGTGCCTGGATTGCTGGGCACTCTGAATGCAACTCTGAGGAAAAAATTATTCTATGTTGCTGCCATTCTGGAACATGGTGCTCTGAGGCTTTTTCCTCAGAGCAAAGTCTTTCACTTTTGCAGTTTTGAGGCTGTAAAGGGTAGAGGCTTGCTGCTTTTTGAGATACCCTCAGGCCATCTTTTATATTGTCCTGTTCCTTCTCAGCAATTGAGATCTCCTCAGCTCTTTGTAGTCCACAGCTTTAGTGCAGCTTCTTTTTTGGCCAAACTCACAACATTTTAAATCATCCTGCTGGGCTCTTTGCTCTTGATTCTCAACATAGATCTGGCTAAAAGCCACCAACAGTAGCCATGCCACTGCCTCAACATTAGACTGCCTTGAAATTTCTTCTGCCAGATTAATTAGTCCACTGCCCTTAATCTCAGTCTCAGACAAAGTCTCTAGACACAAGCAAAATGCAGACAAATTTTCTGCCAAGCCATAACACACATCATCTGAGTCCAGCAGCTAACACAGCCCTTCTTCCCAGCAGAAACCTCCCGAGCCTGGTCTTTACCTACAGGATTTTCATCAGCCTTTTGGTCTTCTGAGCTCTGACCAGAATCTCCCATACAGAACAGCCTAAGGCATTCCAGCTCTACTCTTTTAGGCGACATCTCCAAACCTTTCTAAACTCTTTCCACAAGCCATTCCCAAAGGCTCTTGAACCACATGGTCAGGTATAGTCACAGCCACTACCCCACTCCTGGTACCAAATTCTGTCTTAGTTACTTTTCTCTCATTCCTGAGACAAAATACCCAACAAACAAAATTAAGGAAGGAAAGGTTTATTTAGCTCATAGTTTGTGGAGGTTTTAGTCCATAATCAGATGGCTCCAAGGCAGGGTGGCATGGCACAGGGGCAACAGTTTGAGGTCGCAGAAGACAGAAAATGCAGCAAGAGCTAACAGGGGAAGAGCAAGACGCTTTTCCTCCCTTATACTATAAGCAGGCTACCCTCCCCCGGGCAGGTGTAGCACTCACACTATCTCTGTGCCCTCCTCTTGCACAGGGTGAGGATGTTTACAAAGTGACTACCATGGTCCCACTGAGTTGCTTTCTTAAACTTCTAAACTTCTCAAGTTGACACAATGTATCAGCCATTACAATCACTTTGTGCTTTTATTTCCTCATCTTTCTCCTCAACCAAAATATTCGTTTCCTTGAAGGTAAAGATTATTTCTCTTTTTCACGTATACATCCCGAACTCCTCTAATCCTGCCTATTACACAGTAATCACATATAAATAATTAGTCATGTCAGTGTGCACTCAATAAATTAATAGTGTATTAATACATTAACAAATGTAAATACCAAAGTAGTATATTTTGAAAAAGCAAACTCTTTGGCCACATGTACTTCCTAATTATTAAAATCACACAAAGTTTAATATCCCTGATAGTATCATTCTCTAAAGAACTCTATCTATTTTTTATACTGTGTCATAATTTCAAGTTAAACAAGATCCAGAATTCATTGCAAAAGGAGCCAGCAACATCTGACTCAGATGTGATTTTACCTGTGTGGATGTATTCCACATAGACTGTGTGTTCATGACAGAGAGTAAGTTGGGCTGGAGATTCTGCATCCCAAATATCTTCTTTGCTTGTGGATGTTCCTGTGCTGCTGACAGTAAGAACTGTTCATTCTTATTTCTGGCTCTTGGCAGCCCACAGCTCCTTCCTGTTAGTGCTCCTGGCAGGTTACTGATGGGGCCTGTTGTTTATTGCCCTATCTATCAAGTCCTATTTATTTTTAAAATAAAATTTCAGTATACTGTAAAATCCCTTCACAAACAGATTTTTTCTCCTCTTTTACACTTGACAAGCCTCTAAAAGGAATAGTAACTCTGTCTCATAAATATTTGCACCTGAACCTTTTAGGAAAGAATTATACTTAAGGTACTCAAGAACTGGAAAGGTCCCTGCCTAAAACCTTCCTTCCAACTGCTCATTTTTCCCTCCCTCTTTCCTTCTATCCTTTTTTCCTCTTTATCTCATTCCATTTTCTATACTACCACTTCCCCCCACCCACCCTAAATCCATTTCTAGTTAAAACCATCATCCATATCCTTCTTAAGTATTACTGCTTATTTAATGTAAATGAGTTTATTAAAAGGCTAAAGGACTTACTATTTCCCTGCTCATCAAACCTATACATTTTAAATATCTTATTTGGTCTTCCATCATGTAAATCCACTATTCCATTCAACCATCCAACACAAAGCTGATGAGAAAGGACGTTGACATGGTGCAAGATAAAAGATCTTGGGATTTAGATTCATACTGACTTAGACTCAATTCAAACACTGTTACTTATTAGCTCACAGCCTGGAGGAAGTCTCCTAACTTTTTGTCTATCATTGGAAAAGTAAAGACTAATAATATTTATTTGGGTAATCATTCATTGTATTTTCTAAATATTTCTAGCTCTTGACCTTCTAAACACATTGTCATATTACTTTGCACGGTTCCAGTGTAGGCAAGGTTATGCAACTTGTTTTGGTTAATGGCATGTGACTGAAACTGATGTGTTAGAAGCAGCGTGTGATTGCCAAGGTACTTTCCTTCAGTGAGGCAAATGTGGAAGTGTGTTGTGAAAGATCCTTCATTATTCTGGGGTCTTGGCTGTCTACAATAAAGCAGAACCTTCTACTGACCCACCCTGGATATGTAGCTTGAGCTATTGGGATTGCTTGTTATTATAGCAAAACTTATTTTATCCTGTCTGAAACATCTACTTGGCTAGATTTTTGGAGGATGCATCACAATATATGTAAGGTAGCAACATAATGCTACTTTACAACCAAGAAATAGTAGCTGCCATCATTGGAAGCATTACTATAATTATCAGCATTGTTATTTTGTTAGATATATGCATTCTTTTTATTTCCTGTTTTGCCTTTATTCCCATTATCTTATTGTGGTGCATATATGTATTTGAATTTATGGTCCTTCATTAAATTATAAGATCTTTTAGGACAATGTACCTGATGGGTCCTCATTGGTGCATTCTCAGTAGGTACAGTATCTGTTCCAACTACTTGTTAATGTAGCACGAAAGCGGCAACAGAAATAAAAGACTTTATTTAAAAAACTATGCAGATTAGAGTTTACAACCATGATTTAGACTCTGTTTTTATCCCCATCTTCCCTTCTCCAGTTCCATCTTTCAGCCTCAGATTTTTTCTTTCACTTGTGGATGTGATTGCTGCCACAGATATATTTTTTCCTCATAGATAGGAATAGCCACCAATAGCTCTATGTCTGTGCTGCAAAGGAAGCAAATTTCTCCCCAGTGTTCTTCTTTGGTAATGTGAACACACTTGGACCAGTTTTTCCTGTCAGAGCATGAACATTCCTGACTGGTCAGGCCTGAATTACATGACTTCCCTTTGATCAGAGAATAGTTTGAAGCACTGTGATTGATGAGCCCTTCAGGACCACCAGAGGGGAACATGGGAGAAAGTTGGAGGTATGGTAGATACAACAAGATGCTCATTGTACACCTGCTTTCTCCCATGTATGTTGAAAAATAGGAAGGACCCTAGAGAACCATCTCTAATAAATCTTCATTGCATAGTAGACTAGATGCTTCAGAGGCAGTCTCCATGGATATTTCTCCATAACTTCCTTTGGGTTCAGAAACAAAGGGACTGGCTGGAATTTCTGATAGTTGTATGTGAGAAGTAGGAAATAAATAAGAAAGACTTTAGTTTCTAGGCTAAGCTTTTAGGTGAGTAGAGGCATATTTAGCTGGTTAAAATTCATCCCCAAACTATGAGAGGGAAGCAGGAATATGGAAAATCCCTAGCTGGCTTATAAGTATTTTTCCAGCGATTTGAGAAAACTCACAAAACTTTACAAAAGGTAGTACACAAAGCAAGATGAGTCAGGAACATCTGGAAATTATCCAAGTTCCTCTCTGCGATCTGGGGAACATCTGTAAATTCCTAATATGGGGTGTCATAATAAGGGAAAAACCTTGTTTTTGGTATTTCTAGCTATATAGGTTCTGCTAAAGGCCACTATTGGCTGCCATGGATATGTGTTGGCCACTCCAAGAGAGAGTCTGTGTGATATACCAGTACTTCCTCTTTTTTTACTTGGCTCTGAAAATTTGATGAAATTATACAAATCCCTGAAATCTAATATTTTTATGTGATAAAAATTGTGTAAGAGGAGGGGGTGGAAGAGAAGTTTGGAAAATGTGGTGACAGATGGCAAGTGGGCTCAGGCACATAGCGTTCCTATATATAGGGGAGGGGACAATCTGGTTAATCAAGGGGAGGGGGAGCATTTTTAAATTTAGATCCAAGTATTTTATATATTCAGCAACATCATTTACTGAAGCAGCCTAGCTGGGTAGAATTTTTAATTTTTTCTTCGGTGGGGGTGAGTTGTATGATGTGTATTTTCAACAGCTTTATGTATCATTTCACGATGCTTACATTTAAAAAGCAAATGGTATCTATAGGTTTGGGGTATGTCTTTTGAGAAAGGGCTGAGAGTATCTATTTCTAGAGAGAGTGTCGTCCAAGGAAATTCAAAGACCTTTCAAAGATCAGGGTCATTAAAGCTAATTTAGCACACTGGAAAATTAAAGTAAATGTTCTCAATGAGGTGATTCTGTAGTTCAGAGGAATGAGCAATGGGCTGGCGATGAGGACCCCTGTGACCAAGGCCCAACACTAAGACTATGGAACCAGATTGACAGTGTTATTTTGTATAAGTCACTTCAGTCTTTGTGTCCTAATCTATTTAATTGTAAAATGAGAGTTTGGATTAAATAATCTTTGGAAGGCCTTTAGTTTTATATTTCTATTGTCATGGGCTGTCTATTGAAGTTCTAGTAATTGTTCTGTTGAGTTGTAAGTAACAGAAAGCTCCAATCAAATTGTCTTAACCTCTAACAAAGATAGTCTAGGGTTAAGTGAACTTTACAGGTTGGTTTGTTCCAGCAAAGGACATTTCCCCCACTTGTTTATATGCTTTCCATGGCATCAGGCTCATGCTAAGGTTAGGTCCCCTTCCAAGTGCTTGCTGATGATTCCTAGTCCACGGTGTTCTTTCAAGTTTGGATGAAAAGAGAAAATCACTTCCTGAAGCTATCTCAGACAAGTAAAAGATGTCTTTCCAAGAGATCCCTGAAAACCTGTGCTTGCATATAGTTGGCCCAAACTGACTTTTTTCACATCTATGGTCACAGCCAGGGAAAATGTCTGCCTTGAGTCATAGGAGAGACTACTAGAACCATGGTTAGCTCAGCAAGATGACTGTGTTCAGAAGACTGAAGCCCAATGTATATAGGGTAGGCAATCTGGAAATCTACTAGATGTTCCTTAGAACACATATGTTTCAGGTAAGTGCAGTTCAATAGGAACTAGGAAAAAAAACTGTATTAATGACATAGAGGTTTTTATATGATTGCTATTATCATATCAAGCACATAATAAGCATTCAACAAAGATGCCTAAATTGGGCTAACCTTAAATCTGTTAAACACATAACATGGGCCTTTTAGTTGGCAAATAGTTAACAAGACATTACAGGTATTTCTGGTACTATAATGACAAGAGACATACCATAAGTTTTTGTTTTAGTGCAGTGGTTTTCAAACTTGGCTATAAACTGGAACCACCTAGGGAGCTTTGAAAAATACTGTTGCCTGAGTCCCTCCTCCAGAGTTCCTGATTTACTTGATCTAGCATGGGGTCTTAGCATTTAGAGTTTAAAGAACTCCTCTTGTTACTGTAATTCTTTGCCAAGGATGAGGGCCTCTGGTTTAGGGGATCTGAGTGTGGGAAAACTCAAGTCGATTCTTTTCTCCTTTTTAGTAATGTTCAAGGTTTCCTTGGAAGCCCCTTTTATAATACTCTTCTTCTCTGGTCTAAACTGCTAGATTCTCCTCTCTCAGCTGGGACTCCTAGAGATACCACATGCTCTCCATTACAGTATGAGAAAAAAAGAAACCCTGAACGTGAGGGTGGAAGCCAAGAGTGGGGAAGGCCCACTGTCAATATGGTGTGTTTGAAGAAAGGAACAAAGTGGTGGTGATGAGAAAACAAGGAGCGATGCAAAAAGTCTTTCCCTCTGGCAATGGGATGTGGTTGGCAAAGCACATTTAGCCACTCTCAGACTCAGATTCCCACACAGACACCCATACACACGCAGACACATCATCTGAAATTCTTCCTGGCCTCCCCCTGCTCAGCCCACTGCCAGCCACTTCCTTAGAATCTTACTGCAAATTCATAAAATGTCTAAAACATGAATAAATGGGAAGTGACTATGTTCATTCATTCACACATTCCTTTATTCACGTATTCTATAAATTGTAATTGAGCACCTATTATGTGCCAGGGATATTACCAGAAGATGAGTGAACAGTGATGTATGAAACAGAAGTTTATAATTTGTTCAAAAGCCCTGAACTTGGAAAGTATTTGGAGTGTTTGAAACTGGACAGTGATTATCTTCATAAGTTATTGAGTTCTAATCTCTGCACTTTGTTTAGTGAATGTTTGTGAATGAGTGAATACCTGAACGAATTAGTGACAGAAGACTAGATGATTGGAGCATGGTGACTATGTGGTTGGGCAGGGAGGAGTGACATGATATTAGATTGAAAATATGAGCGTGTGTCAATTTATGCTGGGTCTTGTGGTCTGCGGTACTAAAGCAAGCAGACATTATATTCTCTGCATTGGGAAAACAATTCATGTTCTTAAGCAAGGAATGATAGAATTAGGGAAAGTTTCAATGAAACCAGAATGCTAAATTGCCATTTGGGCAAAGAATAGGATGAAAGAATGTTCTAGAAAGACACAAAAACCTGATGTACAAAAGATTTAAGTCAAGAAGAGTACATGTTTGAGGAGTGGAAAGGCACGATGCTTTGGCTGAGGATCTGGATATAAAAGATAGCCTAGTGGAGAGACAAGGAATAGACAAAGGCAGACAGCAGTAGGTGGTATATACGATCCAGCTGGTACTGAATCTTATAGGTGTATAGAGAGGGGTTTTAACTGAGACATGGGAGGCCAAGGAATCCTCCTAGAGAATGACATATAAGAACCAAATCTAGAAAACTGAGTTGAGTTAGCAAAAAGAAAGGGGAATAGCAGGTGGAAAAGGAGAGGGAGCAAGGACGTTTAAGATGGATTTGAATTCTCACAAGCGTGGAGAAGTGAGAGACCATCTCGAAATTCTGAGCAACATCTTAATTACAGCATAGATATTAAATTTAACTTTAAAACTACAAAAACTTACAGTGTGTCAGGTGCACTTATATTCATCTCACAATGATCCCTTGAATTAGGCATCAGGGAGATAACTTATCTCACTGGGGGGGAAGTGCATAGGATCTAACAGTAGTAGATGTGAAACTGAAAAAGACCCAAGGCTTCTGACACCAGAGTCCTTTATCTTATTTCTGCCATTACATCACCTTACTGAAAATGTCCAAAAACGAAGAAATGAAGGAAGAAAAAAAACAAGGAGATATGGATGTATATAAAATTTTCTACTATTTCTACTATTTCTTGAAATTGTGTTTCCAATAATTAAAATAAAAAACTTGATAAAAGAGAATGTTAATGTAAGACAGAGCCTAGAAGAGAAATTTATCCGAAGGCAAATCAGATATAAATATAGGGATCTAAGAAAAATAATGGGATTGAGGCCCACACCAGGAAAGGAGATTTAAGTTTTTTATTGTGGTTAACCACAGGTATCATATGAGTCCATAGAAAACATCAGTCTCGTTTTATCTTGAGCAGTAGGAAATTTACTACATATAAAATAATATCAATCACAATTTATAAAAAAATGGATGTAGAATATTTAGAAAAAACAAAAGTACTTTAGATTGGTTAAGTAGATAAAGAATGCAATTAAAGGAATATTTACTGATATGGAAAATATTCATTTGTGAGAAAAATCACAAAACATATGTTACAGTCCAATTTTTTCAAAAGCAACAAAACAAAACGGGCACATTTGGAAGAGTTGGGGTATGTACACTTACCTATGAGTAATGGTAATTTTGCATGATAGATTATAGATGACTTAAAATTTTCCATTTAGATCTTCACTTTCCTATGTAAAAAGCACAAGTTTATATAATTTATAAGTAGGAAAAAATATAAAAATATAAAAGTACTTTGTCAAAGTATATGAAAGCTTTGTTCACCATTATGATTATGTATTCAATATTTGTTCCCTTTTTCTTATTATGCTAATTTTTTATTGTATACTACATTTCCCTCACCCCATACATCTCTTTTGGGACAAGCTGGTTTCTTTCTTAATTTAGAGTGAGGCATGATGCACCTGTAAGCGTCACAATGTGATTTTTTCTCTCAGCCAAGTGAGTGGCTCAAGGAGGGGCAGGTAACTCAAGTGACATCAAGCTAATGAGATACAAAAAGGTTGGCTGGAGGAAACCAGGAAAGAATAATTTCCCTGAAGTCAGAGAACTTTTCAAAACAACCGTTTCTCTTGTCATTACTTATTTAAATTTAGGTAGCTACATTTGGCTAGTGGCTACTGTATTGGAAAGCACAGCTCTAGGATATACCAGCAAAGTTAAGGAAAAAAAAAAAGCCCATGACATGGAATAATTTTCAGCAAGCCCGAAGAAAGCTCTTGAATTACTTGATAGTAATTGCTATTGTTTGAATGTCTCCACCAAAACTCACGCTGTGGATGAGCAAGGATACAGCTTAGACACCTGTTAGCAATCAGCTTTCAACCTGAGGAGCCTGACTTAGAATAAACAGACACCTTGGAAGGAAAAGAGAGAACTGGATAAGAATCAAGAATTAAATCCTTGGTAGATTATAATGGAATTGCCAATTCTAAACCACTTGCAGGCTAGCGCCACCTATGGGCTGTCAACCTCTAAGAAACCATCTTTACTATTTTCTACGTTAAAAACAATTTGTTTCTCTGTTAATTGTATCCAAATGCAAACTAGCTTCATCATCCTGTGTTATCCAAATCTTAGAAGGTTACTGTCTTAGTTCATTTTCTCCTGCTATAACTGAACACTATAAACCGGGTAATTTACAGTGAATAAAGGTTTATTCATCTCATGGTTCTAGAGGGTGGATCTAGAAGATCAAGGGACCCGTATGTGGTGAAGGCCTCTTGCTGGTGGGGAATCTGCAGAGTTCTGAGGTGTCATGGGCATGACATAGCAAGAAGGGCACATGAAGGAGACAGAACCAAACAAGCTTTTGTTACAGACAACTCAAAATAATCTACTAGCCCGTTATTCCCAAATAGATTAACTCATTTGACCTAATCAATTCTTAAAAGTTTTAGCCCCACTTCTTAATATGGTATCTCACAATGGGGATTAAATTTCAATATGAGTTTTGGTGGAGACACTCAAATCAAACCAGTTACTATCATGTAATTTACAGATCTTTCTTCTAGCTTACTGAAAATTATTCCATGTCACTAGTTTTGTTTTCCTTGACCTAACTGGTATCTACTAGAGCTGTTTTCCAATGCAGTAATGTGACTATTTAAATTAGTTAAATTTAAATAGTATTAAAAACTCAGTTTCTTGGTTGCACTAGCCACATATCTCAAATGCCTAATAGCTGGCATGTGGATGGTGACTACCAACTTGAACAGCAGAACTACAGAATCTCTACAGTGCTGCAGAAGTTCTACTGGCTAGTGCTGTGTGTGTGTGTCACAGAGAGGATGGTGATGGAGGAAAGGGGAGGAAGGAGGAGAAAGAGGTATTAACTGGGAAAGGTATATTCTAATATCATTCAATGCTTGCTGTGCTCCCTTGAGTATGCCTCTTTCCTGTCCTTAGGTCATCTGATTTCCCCCAAAAGAAAAAGGCTAACTTAGAAGACTTTAGGGGTCTCTACTAGGTTCAGTACAATGAAATTCTAAGTACAGTATTTTCTTTTGATTTTTAACATTTGTAGGCTTTTCCATTCTTCAGAGCTCAGCTGTGAGCTCCATCATCAGATCATATTCGGATATTAAATACTGAGAACCTGGGCTGAAAATCCAGAACAGTTTCATTTAAAAAAAATTTCTAGCAAAAATATCTAACATAAATTTAGAGTAGGTAGGTATGGATTTAAACAATGTATGCACCAGTTTCCTTTACTTAGTGTCATAGCATTAGATGAACCAGGACAAGGCAGTCACCCTGAATATGTGTCACCACTTCATAAATGAATGTATTGGCCACCAAAAGATTTGGCAGAGGCTGTTGGAAAGGGTCACAAAATCAACTCATTCCTATAAAAAACAGTTCATTATGCATGCCATCCTGATGGCAAATTAGTATTTTATTCTCGATTCATTCATTATTATTCATTTATTCACTCAAACATTTCAGTGTGTACTATATCCCAGACAGTATATTAGATTCTGAAGATGCAACAATGAACAAAATACTTGTTCTCCTTGTTCTCAGGGTCATTCTAGTATGGAGCTAAATCAGACACTGAAGAGGAAATGCCAGAAATGGCTGTTTACAGTGGTAGTTAGGCTACAGAGGGGATATCCCAGGGATTATAAGAGTGAATAACATACTGCCCTGCTCTTGTCTGAAGTGCTAGAGAAGACTTCTGAGGGAGAGTTTTCTTGTCCCATTCAGAAGGGACCCAAGAGAAGAGCCAAGAGTGAGAGTGTGCATAAGAGAGAAGGCTAGAGAATTAGAGAGGGGATAGCTAATGCAAAGTCTTGTCAGCCATGGTCTTGAATTTGGGCTGGATTTCAAGCTTAATGGGAAATCATCAAAATGTTTTAAATAACAAGCATTATATGATCAACCTGTGTCTCAAATATGTCCCCTGTGGCTACAGAGTGGGGAAGACATAGGTGGGAGATGCACACTCCTAGGGAAGTGAAATAGGAAGACATTGCCTAACTAGTAAAAGGTAAAAAGCAATGGTAGCTGGGCAAGGGTGTTTGAGCATAGAAGGAAATGATGGATGGAGTTGAGCCATAGACAAGAATAGGGTTCACAGGATGTTCATGGGAAGGAAGTGAAAGGACTCAGTTCCAGCCAAATCACTGAGTGGGTGAAGGGTCATTTGTTAGATCAAAATGGGTTGGAGTGTCTGATCTCAGAGCAACTGCAGACCTGAGATTTTTATGTAACAAAGAAATCATGTTTTTTTATTATCATTAAAGCAATCATTTTCATGATATTTATATGCTTATTATAGGTTTTCACATGCCTGTGACAAGGTGAATGACTCAGTAGAGCATTTGCCTGCACAACCTTGAGACCTCTTAGTCTCATAACGTAACAGTATACTGACTACTTTGGTTAGAGAACGAGGCAAATCTTCTGTGATTTCAACTTTTTCTCTATCCTAAAAGGAAAATATCAAAATCAGAAGTGGAAGAACAAAAGAAATGACCTTATTCTTTCTTTTCTTCTGCCTACAAGACAGATAAGCAATGAGGAATTACAGTTGATAAAGTTATTGTAGAGATACGCTGTTGGAGGTGAAAAATGAGACTTCTACATGAAGGTTATCTTTTCTTCTACCCTTGAAAATCTTGTCTTTCATTTTATTTCCTTTTCATGTACTGAAAATTCTGCTTTGGACATCCAGAATAAAGATACAGAATTCAATATCAAGTTTTGTAATGAATGATTGGCCTCTCTCTGTGTGCTCATTCTTTGTAATTATTGATGATTTTTATTCTTTTTTAAGGAGTGGCTGGGTATTTTTGTTTTTGTTGTTGCCACTTTTATTTGTTTTGTCTTGAGTTTTGCTTTGTGTTATTTTTTATCTTAGGTTTCAAACAAATAATTTTTACCTTCTTCACAATTGCTGCTGGGGAGCTTGGAGTCAAAATAGTGCTTTCCTATATCACTTGATGATTTGCATATCATGTTCTTATTTCATATCTGATTTATCTTACTTTACTAACTTGACTTTTTATGAGTTAAAATTTATTCTCTCTTCCTAATATTGTTTGTCTAAAATGTGGTTGTGTAGAACTTTGGCTGTGGGAGTTATAAAAGAAAATGAGTCATAGTTCTTCAGCCCTCTTAGAAGTATAACATTAGTTCAATCACCTAATTTCTTTGAAACTTGTTTTCTTACCCTGAAAATAGAGACCACTGTAATATGGATTTATTAGTGCTTCCATAAGTATTAAGTGAGACACTACATGTAAAGGCCTAGCCAGTGCCTGGCATTGAGAAAGAGGTCCACCCCTCCAAAAAAACTAAGTATTTATATTAGCGTCATAATACCCAATATCAACCAACTCATATTTTCTTGTTACGCTTCATCTGCTTTATTTTCATTATCCTTTTCCTCTTCTTAGCTTGGGTATACTCTGAAACAAGATAGGGCACAGACTAGGGAAATAAATAAGCAAGTATATATGATTTACTTAGGTCTCAAAAATAAGACATACAAGTTAAAGATGCTACTGTATGCCTCGTAAGAGGCACATGGCTAGGACTCTATGGTAGATGGAATTTCAGTGGTCCTAGGAAAGAAAATATGCAACACATATGATCTACGAAATTAGGCTCTGGGAGAAAGATGGGGTAGCATTATTACTTAGCCAAGGGAAAAGGCATATCGCTTTCATGTCATTTGGGTTTTAAAATAGACATTGTCAACTGACTGATGGGTAGCCCGAAATACTGTAGAGAAAAGGAATAGGGCTTGAATGATACAGAATACACATGAATTCCATATAAGGTGCCATGTCAATGATCCTTGTATTTAATGTCACTATTTTCATTAGCCAATTGAAATGGAACAAGAAAAAAAAAATCTCAGAGCCATGAAATCACAACTGAAATGTGTTATTTCAAGAAATACTTAGAACTGATTTAAATGGTTTACATCTAAGTCACTTTGCATTGGACTGAAACTTGGCATGTTTCTTAGTCCAGATGTAATTTATTTAAATTCCTTTAGTTGTGTCAGGTTGGAAATATGCATAGAAATAAAATTTTGTATGTTTCACATTTTTTCCTGCACATTTGTGAATCAAAATTAGCCAATTTAATAACTCGCTTGTTGCTATACTGAGCTAAGGCAGCTTTCTTTTTTCTTTTTCTTTTTTTTCCAATTTTTATTTTCTGATGCTATGTATTGAACCCTGAGCCTTGAATGTGTTAGACAAACAGTACCACTGAGCTAAATCCCCAAACCTCAACTATAATTTCTCACAAGAAGAGATTAGAAGTGTAGTAATAAGGGGAATGAAGGACTTTCTGTCCTTGAGTAAATGCATGGTGATGCTTGTGGCTAGATTCAGGATTCAGGTCATTCCTTGGGTTTTCTAAGTAATTTAATCATACAAAGTATATGGGAGTTTGTTTTTCATTTTTAAAAACATTTGGCATGACAACCATACTCCTGAAGTACAGGTGAAGTTTTCCACCAAGACAATTGGACTTTCTGTTCTCTTCATTCCTTCTTTTCCTCAGACTCTTGTGTCTCTGCCCTACCATCATTTTCCTCCCTCTAGTTCCCACCCTATTATGCTGCCTATCCTTGATTACTTCATCCCAACTTCTTGTTATGCAGGGTACTTTGCTGAATGCTCTTGGTTATTTAAATACTCTGAGTTTTTTAACTTTAACATCCCCAATTACCTTCATGCGGTCTTTCTCCTGAATTAATATGGGTTTCTCCATGGGAGAAGTTCCAGTGAATAGGATTTTCTTTCCTTTTTGCATACACAAATGTACATATACATAAATTATATTGTATTTGAAATGTGTGTGTTTAGGAGTTTGGCCTGGAACACGACTTGAACACCCAAATGCTTGAAGTATCAGGAATTCATGAAACTAGATGGCTAAAACAATGATGCTGTAGTCCTTTGCCTTTCAGACACTGTGCTGGCATGACAAAGTGGCAGAACAGAGCATGAACATGGGCCTTGATCAGCTTGTATGTTCTAGCTTGCAAGAACCCTAAGGGGTTCCACATGCATTAATCAGTTCTTTGGATTTATTACTGTCCTGGTCAAAAATTCCCGATAGACTTCTTCTTCAGTGGGTTCTACAAAGACAGGAACTTTAATGCATATACCATTGTCTACTTACAGCTTAGGGGAGTAAGTGGATCATAACATTTCAATTAAGAAATGTATAATATAGGTTAAAGCCTTCGTCAGTCAGAATAGATGAGGTTGTGCTGCAATAACAAATAACTCAATTGTTTGAATAGCAAACTGTTTCTCATTCACTATGGACAGCCATTATGTTGGTAAGGGAGGAGGAAGACTTCTGCTCATTGTAGTCATTCATTGATCCAAGCTAATCATGCAGCTAGTCCATTTTCCAGAATAAGAGTAATATGTAACGATTAGTTTTTTTCAGTACCGAGAATTGAATCCAAGGTCTTTGCACTTAGCTATATCCTCAGGCTTCTAAATTTTTTTTTTATTTTTAGATAGGTCTTGCTGAGATGGTAAATTGCCTAGGTAAGGGTGGATTGAGAGTCCTGGGATTACAGGCACACACAACTACACCTGGCTCAAAGAGAGATCTAGAGGCTTTCCTTCAACAATTAAATGTTCCTGCCTAAAAGTGATACCATTTATTCTGCTGACATCCCATTGACTAGAAATTCATGATCCACCTAACAGTAAAGGGATCAGTATACACAATCCTACTATGGTCAGAAGGTGGAAGGTCCAACCTCTCTGAGAAGTGTGAAAGTAGTTTTCTTTTGAGCTGGGAGAAGGGACTAAATGACCCTGAAGTTGAGTATTTGTTGATGATCACTGGCAGCAATGGAGTGGAGTATAAAGTATTTGGAAGGAAAAAAAATAGAACTATATTGCTAGTCTTGCTTCAATACATATAGAATATCACTTAAGAACTATTTTTCCACTTTTGGGTTTTTGTTTTTCATTTTAAAATATTTTCAACAATGCCTATCTCAGTGCTTGAACACAAATCATGAGTTGATGCTTCAAGTTTATCAAATTGAAGTGAATTGTAGTTAACTTAATTTGACTCCTAGAAATAAAATACATAATGGCTACTTTTTCAAAATGAATGCCTTTATTAACAACTGTGAATTTAATTTTAATTTTAATTCATTAGCATACCAGAAAAATAACAACTAATCATGGGATAAGGCTATCTTACACACTTGTACATTTCAAATGCCTGAAGTAATATATGCCTCTCAAATAAATGAATAGTAATTTTTGTCACTGTCTTAATGTTAAAGAAACAAGAAAGTATAGTAGTAGATTTTTTAAAATTATTTTTTCCATTAAGTACTTTAACTCACTGTTTATGAGATGGACTCTTTGGCAAGGGGTGCATGTGAATCCCTGGGGTTTATCCCCAAATGCAATCAGTCAATCAATAAAAGAGATGAGCTTTTAAGCCAGATCATATGGGTTTGAAATCTGCTTTATCTTTTAGTAGCTCAGTTATCTTGAACAAGTTCTTTGGTCATTCTTTCTTTGTCTCATGTTTCCCAATGAAGAGATGGAAAGAATAATAATAATACCTATTGTATGGGATTAGTAAAAAGAATTAAATTATACTTTACAAGACATAGTATAGAATAGTGCTAGGACATGGTGCAGGTTTGGTAAGCATTAGCTGGTGCTGTTGTGGTTATTGTTACTTGTGTCTTGGTACTGCACACTAAAGATACACACTAAGACAACAATAATGAACTACAGAAAGGAAATAAACAATATCAAGTAGATTTTTGGCTCTCTGAATTTAGTTTTAAATTAATATTTATTGCAATTTTGAAATTTGTTTAGTGCTAACTTTTAATGAACAGTTGGTATGTCACAAAGATCTCTTAATTTATTTTGTGCTATGTGACTAACCAGTGGGAAAGATGATGAGTAATGAGGGCCTCCTTCTCTTTCACTCTGTGTAACATAAGAAAAGAGAATGCTTTCCAAAGTTGCGTGGCTGCATTGAACCTCCTCTATAATCTCTGCAAAATATAAGAGAATATCCTGAGAAATCTTGAAAAGTTCTTGAGGAAAGAAAATTATGAGAACTACCCCAGTTTTGAAAATAATATTGAAGGCTACACAGTATGATCTGTGACAGTGAGGATCAATTCGATCACGTTTTCTGCTCTGTTCCAAGAATCTATCACATAGTAGGTGCTTTACAAGTGATATGTGAAGCAACTGAATGAGTATTTCAGAGAATTATTATGAGTGCAATCTATAAATGAAAAGTAGGTTACCTTACATGCATCTTTGAAGTTTAAGTACAATCACACTACATTTCTAAAGAAGAAGGGTTCAAACCATAGTACTAGAAACAAGATTGACCTCCCCAAGTGTTTCTTCTCCCCATCCCAGCATGTTATTTTAGGGAAAGCAAAATATTTAAAAACAAGAATCTTGAGCATATTTCTTCATTGAATCTCGGTCTGATGCTAAAAATGACAAACCTGTTCAAAAAATTCAGAAGGTGTTTTGGGTTTAAGAACATAAATGTCTCTATTGTATTCCAGATACATTCTATTCCCAGATTTAGCAGCCAAAATAACAAGCAGAATTAAATTAGTATAAGCCTAACAATATTTCTTGTTAACTTACTGACTAAAAGAACATTAAAAGGTAAGAAATGGCATATATTTCACTTCCCTATTTACTGTTAGAAGCCTAACACCCATTAACACTATCAATATTTTGCCAAGTATTTTTTTTTCCTTTGTTTCTCCTTTCTTTCTTTACTGCTTTGGCAAATGAATAGTATCAGAAAATCCTCCAACATAATACATCAGGCAATATAGAGTTAAAGCACTGCTTGAGTTGTTGAAGAGTTACGGGCAGATATTAGAATTCACAGTCTCTGTAATAGAAGGTAATGTCACTTTAAGACATGTGATACTTTAGAGAGGAGGGATGTATTGAAACAGACTACTGCTACTTACAGCACCGTATAGCAGCCAGCTCTTACACTGCCCTGCCTAACTCTGCCGTGAAGGCACGGGAGTGGGGCTGGTCCACTGGTGACTATAAACTGATTCTCATCAGGAAGCTTTACATTATCTCACCATCACTTCAAAGGTCTCGTCAGGCAGAGGTGACGCCAGGAAATGATTTAAAGGTGAAAATGACAAGGTTTCCACCCCTCAAACGTTGGCTCCTTTTCTGACAATACGGTCTGAATGAACCTGATGTCTTCTTTACTGTGGAAATAGGATCATCGGAACGAAAAACATTTCTTTTTTACTCCTGATAAAGAAGATCGTTGGGAAGCTCTTTCTTTAAAATCTCAAAACTGTGACATAGATGGATTTTAAAAAGTGTTAGATCTTTCCAATGAACACTAATAGAGTACTCTGCTCTTGGCTGGATTTTTCAGGTAAGAAGCCTCTTTAAAGATTTAAGATCCAGAAAGCAGATTTGAAACATACTCAGCCCTATCTAGAGAACTGTTCAAGGCTGGATATATTATGTTGGGGGAAAACACTTATTAACATTGAGACCACCTCTCTGTAAAGAGAGTGAGCAGGGACAGCGATATGCAGGAGGCTTGCAAGTATTGCTGAGAATTAAAGAAAGTTAAATGTGAAGAGAGGAAAAAAAGGAAAATATAAATGTCAAGTCACAGTAATCTTTTTGAGGGCTAAGATCTATGTGGGTAAAGAAACAAGCAAAAGAAAGCAGAGTCATTGGATAATGGTTAAGTTTTCATTATGGTAGGATTTTTTCAAGTTTTGATTAATTCCTAGTGCATTTTAGCAATGATTCTCATGTAAGAAATGCATGCCAGTCACCTCTGTTTTATCTTTCTGTAATTTGCAGGATATTCTGAAAAGGCCCTTAAATGCATTCTTTGTAGGATTCATAGGAGGGGTGTTGCTATTTTTCCTCTATGGAGGAGAATGCATTTATGTTATCCTGATAGTTCTGAAAACAATGAAGCAAAGTCTGCTGTATACAAAAGTGAACAGTGAGCGGTGAAAGTAATTAGAAAGTGAGTGGTTCATCTGAATCACAGAGAGGGTACCAATGGCACCATGCTGTTGAAAATAATGTTTTCCTACTTTGCACTTAATTATAAGTGTTACCATTTACCTATTATAGTCCTAAAACCCTCTATCTCTCTTCTAAAACCCACAAATTATCCTGTATCATGTGCACAAATATATGCATATAATGTGTATTTTTGCTTTCTGAACATCACAGGTTTTTTAAGAGTGCCAATTTCGAATAAAGAAAGAGGCCACCCTGGCAGGTCAGTAAGCACATTTTCATGTATAGTTGCAATTCTTGAAGGGTATCATTTGGCAGTGGAAAGGAAAACAAGAAACAATCTTGGTTCCACAGCCCTTTTTACTTAAGAGAAAAGCATATAGTTAGCCGGATTCTTGTATAGAAAATGCCTCCGATCACTGGCTGAATAAGGACAAAGCTTCAAGTTTGATTAATTTGGCAATATGAAATGCAGCATAAGGTGTTGTTTGAAAAATTGGACAATATGTAGCGCAGTTGAGCCTCTGTAGCTCCTAAGATTCTCATAGATACAGATAAGAGTGTCAAAGTTTCTCAGCGCCTGAGAAAAGGTATATATGTTCATCCATAAATACACATACCACCTGTATATGCATATTCATCACTCCTATACAGCAAATGCCACAACGGAACCTTAGGAGACAAAGCACTATTGTAAATTACAGTTTGCTCTAGGATAGATGCATAGATCTTGCATCTGAAACTCATTCTGGCTGAAGAAAATTCTTTCTGATTATAAGTCCAGCCAGAAAGATCGGCTCTATTGGATGATAACATGCCTCTGAGAAATGATTACTTAGTTTAGAAGACAGCACTGAGATTAAAAATTCATGACTGTAGAATTAAAAAAAAAAAAAAAAAAAAACCCACTCTCTTCTTCCAGGCTTATGTCAGACTTGCAATGAAGTTAGAATGAACCGAAGTCTGCAGCTTTTCAATTCCTGGGATAACTATAGTTTTCAGATCATTGTGAAAAATCATATTTTTAGTTGGCATGCAATGTTTCCAACTGCCTAGTTAACAGAAACTTTTTGTATTTTGGCAATCCTTGGAGTTTTATTTTGGAGAATTAAAAAAAATGCATTTAGGATCTCCTGGAAAGGGTTTTCCCTCAGTTCCACTTCCTGGCATGACCTCTGCTGGATCATTATTTCTCATCAGCCAAGTAGCAAAGGAACATGATGTGTGCGACCTCCCTTCCCTCATCAGTGGAGCTGACTGAGCTGGGGGTTTGAAACCAGGGGTGACCTTTTGTGTCTCATGTTCTCTTTAGAGAATGGCAATGGTGTCTGCGATGTCCTGGGTCCTGTACTTGTGGATAAGTGCTTGTGCAATGCTGCTCTGTCATGGGTCGCTTCAGCACACCTTCCAACAGCACCACCTGCACAGACCAGGTAAGTCCGGGGCTGGCTCACAGCAGCCTCCTCCACATTCACCCGTGTCTACTAAACAGACAGTTGAATGCAAGTGACAGAAAGTGCTATACTGTGGGCAGCTTGCCTTTGAGTTTCAAGACATATTGTTGGCTGGATGCTCTGGGGGCAGGAGACTATACCAAAATGCCTTGGAGGTCTTTCTATTTATTTCTCAAGAAAATGGGTTTCTCTAAGTGATCCCTCCACACACCTCAATAAATAGAAGTCATTTGTTGTTTTTGCATGCTTTGGCCAACAACACAACATTCTGCAAAAAGTGGTAGATAACTTTCAAGACTTGAGGATTTGGTAGCGGGCATATTATCTTTGCATGTCTACTCCTGGAATGCTCTTACCTGAAGTAGACAATATAATGTCAGTTTCTATGAGGCTAAGGATCTTATGCAGATGTTAGTCTTCAAACTAACTTTAGAAGGAAATTGTCTACGAAAAAGAAATTCAAAAGTGACTTACTATTTCTTGTGTGGTTTAATTGGCCTTCTTTTCTCCCTTTACTTTCTGTTCTTCTAGTATGTTTAGTAGCTTTTTCCTTTGTCTCTCTGTCACTGTCTCGTTCTCTTTTTAAATTCTTTTTTATTTTTCTTCTCCCTTTTGGCGGTTTCAGGAACAAATTTCTTCGCGCCAGAATTTTTAGTTTTTTCTACATAGAATTTTTAGTTCTGGATTCATTTTGCTTTCGTTGTCTGCCCGTTTAAAGCATATTTCTGACCCTTCCCTGGCCTCCTTCTTCAGGGTAGATTTTTCTTTCCTCCTTTGCGCGTCCTCCAGTTTTCTTATTCCTGTCCCTCCCAGTTCGATCGTGTTTGCTTTCCCCAGGAGGATTACTTCCCACGTTCCCTTTAGCTTCCGTCCCGTATCCTTTCACTCCATCCCCTCCCTCCACCCCTCCCCGCTCCTGGTGGTCAAGTTCGGCCTCTGGGGACCAGTTGCGCGCAGAGTTCCCGAAGATCCTCAGTTCTGGAGCGCTCCGGGCCCTCCAGCCCCTCTGCAAATCCCTCGCTCGCCTCTTGGTATCCGCCCTGCTTCCTCCTGCTGCGGGTCCACGCCCCTGTTTCTCCCTGGCTCCAGGGCAGGGCTGAACACCAGTCGGTGGCTCCATCGCACCGCCCTGGAGCCACCTCCGGGCCCGTCTCGTTGCCTCCCGGGCTCGGCTTCCAGGCTGGGCTGGGCTCAGCGAGCGTGGTGCACCCTGTTCCCTCTGCGCTGGGGCGCCAGGCTGCAGGCCAGCGCGAGCCCGGCGGGGCTGGAAAGCAGGGTGCGGGTGGCCGGTGCAGGGGCCGAGGCCGGGCCGCCCAGGTCCCCAGCCACATCCTTCCCCTGCTCCGGGTCGGGAACGAAGGCGAGGGGGCGCGGATGCCCCTGCAGGTGGGCATGGAAACCGCGCTGTCTCTGCTGCCGGCTCATATTTCTGTGTCCTGTGTCCAGAGCCTGGAGCTGGGGAGGGAATACAAATGTGGATTTGGGGATCCCTGTGTCCCTGCTTTACCTCCAACCACTTAATCACCGATTGATTCACTAAGAAATGTTCTGGCAGACATACAAATACGGCGGGAGATCTGCCTTCATTGTGTATCTCAACAATAAGAATTCATAATGAACATACCTATTAATGCGGGTGGTTTAGACTCTGTTCTCAGGGTTAATTCACTATTTAGTTAAGTCCATATGAAAGTGGGTGTAATGCCCAACCCCTTCGCCCAGAAGGTGTAGTTCCGCGGGGTTGGTTAACTTGACTGAGGCAGCAAAGCCGGTAGCTGCCCCTGGAAGTCCAGTGGGTCTGATTTCCTCTCCAGCGCTGTGTCTACAGGAGGGGAAAATGACCAGGCCAAGTATCCTCTTTGAGGAGGTGAATCATATAATATTCATGTAATTGGTTAAAACTTTCAAGTTATGGAATGCATGGAGCTGAAAACCCATTCTGAGAGGTTACAGAGGCACAACTGGTGAGGACAGTAGAGCTTAGGGTTGGCCGCTGTCACTTAACATGACATGACCTTGGCCCAGTGGCTTTTCTTCCCTGAGCTCATTTCTCCATCTGGAGATGTGTTGGGGATTAAATAAATTAACTTCCAAGAAAGTGTTTGCAAACTGTAAAGTTCTTCATAAATATCAGGAATCACTGAAGTTCCACTTAATGGATGACAACCTGCAAGACAGGTGTTGAATGAGGCCAGTTTTAATCTACACAACTAGGATGGAACACCAGTATCTTTATTTCCTTTGTTGTTGTTGTTTTTAACCAGGTGTACATGGCTTGGAGATACCACCGGATGCTATATGTCTTATTTTATCTTCTATGTGTGTAATTCTAAAATAGACACACTTCAGTTTGCAAAAAGCTTTCATGTAGATTGTCTCTACTAATCAGTTAATATGTTCTTTTTTGGTGGGAGGTTATGGCTGTTATGGGTAATAAATAAACTCGTGTCTTTCTAGAGATTATTATTAAAACATTATACTTTTAAACCAAGACTCATACTGAGTTCTGACCGAAATTAAATTCTATGTTTGTTTTTTCTGTTGTCTGTCTTAGAATTTACTTATTACTAACAGATGCGTAGTCAAACTGTACATTGGACACCCCAAGGAACTATATAGCATTGAACCAATTTCAGCCCCAAGTGCTTACATGTTTGAAAACCATCTTTGTTTCATTGCTGAAAAGAAAAAAACTACAACTATCCCTTTTTAGATGCAGAGAGATTAAAATGATATTAAACTGAGAGTCCGGTGGTTCTGGGTAATAGAATTATTCAACTTTCTTGGTTTTTTGGGACAATAACTGCAAAGATTAAAGTGATAGATCTTGGTCATAGCAATATTCTTGATTATTTCAGCCAGACTCTTTAATGCAATCTTCTGTTTTGATTTTAAGGGTAAGAATATGCTTTTTTTGGTGAGAACTGTGACATTTTTCTTTGTGGGTCTTAAATCTTCAGGGACACTAATGAAATGTGTATGAAAACAAGCGAGAAATCAGGGCCAGTTATCTACGACAATCCAGCCCTAAATGAGCAAATAAATAAGTAAATAACTGGATAAATGAGCAAAAAAGGAAAAACATAATCTCATTTTCTCAAATCGGTTAAAACAAGTGACATGATGGAAAAAAATGAGGCACCAGCAGACCCTGAGCTTTGCTACATTTGCCTAAGCTTGAAAAATCGCCCCTCTCATAAAGCAAGAGCAGGCAGACTCCGCGTGCATACCAAGTATCCAGGAAATGTGCAAAATGACAAATCTTTCACTCAGGGCCCTGAGTGGGGGGAAATGAAGGCTTTACAGTTGCCGCTCACCTGCTTAGGAAAGGCTGCCCCTCCCCCTCCAGCCAGCCCCTTCCAGGCAGCTCCCCTGTCCCCTCTGGAGTAAGATTGACGGTGTTCCAATTGCGAGCAGCCAATTTCAGTCTTTCAAGAAATAATCCACTACATTGACAGATGAGTGGAATTTGACGCTATGCTCCCCTCCTTCAGACTGGGCTGCACCTGGATGGCACCAGTCAGCCAGGCTCCATTAAAGGAAACGGTTAGAGATTTGAGCCAATTTCTGCTGTCATACATGAAATTGGGACAGTGTTTTCGTGAGGCCATGAATTCGTGATCTGTCTTCTCAGTGCAGTGGGTTTATACACAAACAGAATGAGAATATGTTAACTAGAAAACGGACTGGTTTTAATGTATTCGCCTGCAGTCTCTAAGTACTTCCTATTTTTCATATTTATAGTATTAGAAATGCACCATTTATTTTCAGTTACTCACTAGTTAAGGAAAATTAAAATAGTCAATCAAATGAAAGTGAGTTTTAAAATTACATAAATGAGTAGAATGTGCTACGGATTAACAGATACATAATTTCGATAATTTAGTATTTGGTTAGATAAAGTTTTTATTTGGGGAACGATGTAGGAAGTTACCATAACAACTTGAAGAATTGCTGTGCTTCTTCCTCTTTTTTATTTTTTTCATACTGAAGCCATAGGAAGGACACTTAATTTAAAAAAGGCAGACTGAACAGTGAAAAATCAGAAGCGGTGTTCTTATTGTTTCAGGTAATTAAAATAGACAGCTTCAGCTCTTTATAATTACCAGTGTTTGTGAACAGGGAAAAAAGGATGAAATTGCCAAATGTAGCTTTTAATTGAAGTTGTTTCCCCTTATGGATATATAAATTTTGACAGGAGTTTTAATGGTTACTTAATTTTGGGTGTGTGGGTTGATGTGTGTAGTGTGTCCTTGAAACTTAATAAAATATGGATTATCTCAAAATTCTTTAACAAGGAAAGAATCCTTGGGATTCTTTAGTAATTTAAAATTACATAGACAAATTACATGAGACAAGAAGTTATAAGTATCTAATGAATCATTTATTCTTCAGTCACTGCTATTTTATTGATGGGGTATATGAAAATGATATATAAAAAGATTATTCTGAATAGAATTGTCTATATAATTCATACTTGACAAGATTTAAAGCTATATTAAGCAAACTATGCATGTTAGAAGTATTCATTTATGACTTCATTATTATATACCAAGCATCACCATCCATTTTAAAGTATGGTATCTTTTGTTAAATTACTAAGAAACATTCTTATATGCCTTACGTTTATTTTTACCTTGCCATTCAACACTACTTTTTAAGGAAACTACTTAAGGAATATGCATTAAAATACCAAGATACACTAAAGGGCTGTTTTATACTCAATATAAAAGAAATAGTGTGTACAACAGTGGTCACATATTGGCTTTTTAACAATTCCTACCCGAGCGAGGTCGCTAAGCGTAGTGAATTGGTCTGAAGATTAGAGCAGACAGGTTGTTATTCTGTGTAAACTGGCACTAGTAATAATCCATTGATCATCTGATTGATGATACTGACCTCATCCTAAAGTCAGAGTGCAGCTATGGACATTTGATAAACCCTAAAATATCAAATCAAAGTAGGGATGAAACTCAGTGTCTCCTGCCAGCCCATGAACTTTTAAGAAAATGGTTATAGGGCCGGTGAGATGGCTCAGCGGCGTAAGCGCCTGCCTGGCAAGCGCGAGGGCCCGAGTTCGACTCCCGGAACCCACATATGAAAAAAGGGCCGGTGATATCGCTCAGCGGCACGGGTGCCTGCTGGCGCGCGAGGTCCTGAGGTCGACCCTCGGTACCCACAAAAAAAAAAAAAAAAAAAGAAGAAAATGGTTATAATACTATATCAAGTGAGTCCTGATTTGAGCTCAAGCCTATGGCTTCCATTCACAGTTGAGAAAAAGTGTTGTATCACACTGCAAACAAAAATATTCAGAAGTGGCGCACATGAACATTGATTTTCAACTGCTAATTTCTTAAAGTTTAAAATGATGATTTGAACTTTTCTAAGAAAACTCTTTCTAATTTAAACCGTACTTCCAAAATCTCAGATTTTGAGTGCACCAAAATTGTTGTGTCGCTTTTCAAAAACAATTTGGCATTGACTCTCAAAATATGAAATGTGCAAATCTTAACACACAGTTCCATTTCTAGGTAGTTAAAGTATAAAAAATATTGGAAAATGTGAAAAGATTTATGTATGTTAATGTATAGTCATTGCAACAATGGTTTTAATGTAAAAAAAATAAGGTAAGAGTTTCTTCTCCATCAAAATGGGATCGGTAAAATAAATCACAGCATAACTCCACTCAATGGGATTCAGTGTAGCCATTACAAAGAATGAGATATGTTTATGGATGCTCATGTGGAAAAACGTCCAAGATATACTATGAGTGAAGAAAACAAAGAACAGAATACTCTGCTTCAAAATTATTTTTTGAGAAAAAAATCATATTTGCACATGCACAAAAATGTCAAAAAGAATAGAAACATCCTTTAGAAAATACTACTTAAATCCAGTGAAAAGTTTGGAATGACCTAGACTTATTAATTACTATAATTCTGTATTTTTTAATTTACCCTTTCTCTGAGCATATTTTGATTTTCAATAAAAATCTTAAAATATTAGCTATAGAGAGTTCTTATTGTAAAATCAGAAATCTATCAGTGTTTCCAGATGAAGAAAAAAAGAGAATAGAAGTAAAAAAATATCATAGGGTCCCTTTCTGTCTTAGAGCTTTAATTCTCCTTGGGAAGAAATGTTGAGTACTGGGACAGCACGGCTGTGTGGTATGTTCACCTTTTGGAACTTTGCAGTGAGTGTAAATGTATGAAGGTTCTGGAAAGATTTGCAGATAAGAAACTTGATTAGATTTAATTAAAAATTTTCAAAGTTTTTTTTTATTCAGGCAACATCTTCAGTATCTATTCATATCACATGCATTAAGAAATGTGGGACAAAATAATGTGGAATCCTGTACTATTCACCCTTTAATTTCTCACTATTACTAAGGTACTGACACACAATAGGTGCTCAGGAAACACTTGTTAAATTATTAAGGAGAGAAAAAATGTTCTGGCGGAATCTGATACTCTTCTTTAGGTACTGCTACTTGTGTTTGAATGTTTAGGTGTATGAATGCTTAGGTATGTGAATGTAAGGGTATATGGGTATTTGCATGTGTGCAAGTGTGTGTGTGTGTGTGTGTGTTTACAGTTTGGAGACCTCTCAAATGGAGAGTGATATCAACATTAAATGATCAGCGTAGCATGCATTTATGGATAAATGTATATATATATATATATATATATATATATATATTTGTGTGTGTGTGTAGATATTTGACTCTACTCAATATTTGACAGAAATATTCATCAAAATAATCCAAACAATTATTATACTTTAAAAAGTATACTAATGGGTACATAATATACATAGGGAACATATTTACAAATGTTCTTTAAGGATTTTTAGTTGCAATGTTGGCCACCCCGCCGATGGATTTAAAAGCTATTACGAGGGTGGTCTTGAGGGACTGAAGAGGAAGCTTCACTCAGCAAATAGGAAAAGGCCTTTTACATTTCAAATCTTTTGATACAAAGAGAAAAATTCATTTCATCTCTGTAACAGAGAGGACAAAACACCAGATGAGCAATTTTTTCTTTCTTTAGGTAAGGAGAGATGAATTATTTTGTCAACAGTGTATGTAAACTAAGTCCTCCAAAGATAATGTCCTCAAAGCATGTAGGGAACTCTCTTGGCCCATTATTTCTTTGTGCTTCCTGAACTTTGTGTCATAAAGGTCCAGAGAAGGAAGAAAGAGTGGTGTTACCAGAGATTTTCTCTTAGAAGATGGATTGAATGCTGAGTGATCTGCCTACTCATTAAGTGGACCCTTCCTTCGCTGGGGAAGGGGTTCACCCAAGTCTTACCCTGTGTCCAGAAGCACAGAGCACCTACATCCTCAGGTGTGGCCATTGTTCTATTGATAGTACCATCTGCTGCATTTACCTTACCACACTCTTGCTAGACTTTCTCTTGTAGGTTGCCTCTATGTCACTCAGTAAGAAGTTCAAGTTAACTGAGTCTACATACATCTATGGGGTTTTCTTATTTCTCCCTTGTGCAGGTGGAGAGTGGACAGATTGAATTGCATACTTTGAAGTGAATACAGAATGTCAGCTCCTGGGGTTAGATGAATTGCCACACGGTGTTAGTGGGAAGTGATATAATGCTCCTGAAATTAACCATGTGTCCTGGATTAGAGTCCGAAGGCCAGCAGGTCCTACTTCCCACTGAAAAATATTGGGTAGGGACTCAGTAAACATTTGCTTATCAACTTGGCCTTAGCTAAGCAAGAGCTGTATATCCTCTAAAATTCAACTATTGGTGGGAAAGGAGCATAGTAAGTCTTTTTGTAACATCAAATGATAATGACGGATGAGCACCACAGTAGGAGTCAGAGCCTGCATCTTTCAGGGTCTCACCTATATTATCAAATTGCAAGGATCCAGATAAGATGTTGAAAGAAATCAGTGATGTTCTTATCGCCCCTTAGCTCCAAGAAGATGATCCATGTATTCCATGATCCATGACATATATTCTGTCAAATAATGAAGCTTTAAATGGCCCAGAGAACTGATTTATTCATTTTACCTATTTAATGCAGCATGATTCAGTACAAAAATCACCTTTGAATACTTAATAAAGCTTTTTGCTGAAACTATTTAAAAACTTTCTGGTGGGCAAGGCAAGACCTACATGGTAACAAAAATATATCAATCCAGCTTAGGGGCCAAGCATTAGGAATTGTTGTAAGGTGTGGCAACCCAAGAGCATATGCAGTACATATCTAGAAGGTACAGTATATCCTTAGCTTTACCTGAGATGTGCTCAATGTGGGTAGATCATCTAATATCTCAAGGCAAACCGGACACTTGAAATTTTATGTATAATTTCCATACCTTGCAAAAGTCAGGGGAGGGCAAACAAAACTTGGCTTCAGGTTATATCCCACCCACAGAACGTCTGTGCATAACTCCAGAGAAGATTATCTCCAGCTCCAGCATTTCATGATTCCTAGTGAATTTATCAAATGTCTTTATAAGAGCAGCGTGGAAAGAGATAAGTGTAGTGAGGCCCAAAGAGGACGGTTTGGTGCCTCCATCTTGGCCTGCTTGAAATTATGCTCGCACTGTAGTGAGTATATTCACATCACTGCGAATCTAAGCCTGTAACACATTGTTGACCTGTGTCACTAAGACTCCAGTAAACATAGAAATTTGATATCATGAAGCCAGTGTTCAAATCAGAGGTCTCATTTGAATTTTTGCTAAAATGTCAATTAATTTTCTTTTAGATTAAGGTTCGGGAGAAATAGTAATCAGTAAATGTAATAAAACAGAGAAGTATCAGGCAACACAATGATGCCTATATAAAACTCTTAATTTACTACTTTATTAAAGTTCTCAAAATCTAGTTTGCAGCCCACTAGTGGGTTATAAATATATCTTGAAACCCAAGTTTTTTTTTTTTTTTTTTTTTTTTGTCTCCTTGTTTTTTTTTTGGGCAAATGATTTAAGATTCCATGTGCATTCATTTTACATAAGAATAAAAGCCACTTGTTAGTAAACTAAGTCATCATTCTACTGGAAATGACATATAACTAAGGTTTTCTGAGCTTTCTTAATTGAGTATTCTACTAAGAAAATTGGCTGCCAGCTCTTGGAAACATTGCAAAGTTCTGCATGCAAATAATTAGAATTCATCCAATTTTAGGCAGGATAATTTGTTATCAGTGTATCGTGAGTGTTGTCTTAAATTGTTAGTGATTTTCAATTGCTGTGGTTCTTGCTTTTTAATTATAAATTAGTGTTGGTTTAGTTTCCTCATTATCAATGAAGATTTCTGTGGGATGTTGAGTTAACCCTATAGTATGAAAGACATATTTACATATTTTGTATTTTAGAGCTTTTGGACTGTGAGTCATTACTACATCGTGGTTCAGAAATGGTTCATCTATATTCTTATTGCTAAAACATGTATAGTAGTCACCTTCAAATTTGCTTATATGTGGCATTTGTATGTGACTTTTTTAATATGGACTATAAACCTCTGCAACATATTCTGATGATAGGTAATGTTTTTCTTTTATTTTTGTGTCCATAGGCATTATTATATAATGTAAGAGCAGGTTAATGGGTTCATCCTATTTTATAAAAATAATCATCACCTCAGAATTTTTCTACTGGGAAGTAGAAACAAATAACACTTGGATTATTTTACCTCTTCAGTGTGTTATGGCCAGGAAAGTTTTAATGCCACTTTTATAAAAAAAAATAATAACAATTGCACATAGATATCAGCCTTCATAGAACTCAGAATTAAAAAAATAAATGTTGTTGTAAAAATAAATAAATAAAGCCCTTTTATGAAATAGAATGATAAAAGCATGAGAACATGTTATGTGAAAGCTCCACAGATGCAGTCTTATTAAATTCAATTGGTTTGGTAGCTTCTTACACCTGTTCATCTGCTGAATTTGCAAGATACCACGTTCTGGAGAGGTGCTTGGGAATCGAGGTCACTGGGTGAACGTTTATATGGTAACATATTTGACAGGTGCTCCCAGGATTGTTTAGAAGGAAGAAAAAATTTACGGTGTTCATGTTGCCAATTTCCAGTCTTCTAGCTATCACAGGGCTACATAATCAATAACAGTGAATTTTTCTGCAAAGCCTGGATGTGGTTTCAGAAGCTTTTTCAATCCTTCTCTGTCAGTTAACTGACACTAGCATTCAAGTGGAGAGTATGACCAATCCCCTTGCAGATAACAGGCTAACCATTTCCAGAGTCCCTCTTTTATCCAAAAAAGTAGAAAATATAAAATAAACAATCTGTGCCATAATGCTACTTTTTTCATTAAAAAAAAGAAAGAAACAAATTGTAATTAAATTTAAAGAGCCATTCATGTCTAGTAGATACTACCGTTCAAGATAGCACTGTTCAGACAGTTTGATTGACTTTTTTTTTGTGTGTGGGTACCGGGGGGTCGACCTCAGGACCTTGCGCGCCAACAGGCACCCGTGCCGCTGAGCGATATCACCGGCCCCTTTTTCGTATGTGGGATCCGGGAGTCGAACTCGGGCCCTCGCGCTTGCAAGGCAGGCGCTTACACCGCTGAGCCATCTCACCGGCCCTTGATTGACTTTTGATAGTTACACAACTTTGTTTGTTTTACCTCCAGGAAGATTAGGTTCCTCTCTCTATTCTGGTCTAACTCTGTGTCTAAGACACACACTTGCTGGTGATATGGGTTCTACCTGAGCAGTGACTGTGCAATCAAAAAGGAGGAAGCCATTCATTCTCAGGAGAGAAGACTCAGAAAACCCTGGCTGGGGGTGGGGCGTGATTTTGTGTTGGATTTTGAAGAGTTGTCTGGCAGGAAAAGATCAAGGATGGCCTATTTAACCTGGACTAGCACAAGTACAGACTTAGGGTGGGCATAGGAATAAGGGGGGCATTGACCCTGGAGGCCTGGAGGTTCTGTCCCATGTAAAAAGCATTTGCATATCCGAATTATAGGGATAGCAAGAGTCCCCCACACTCCCTCTCCAGTTACTGTTTTGCATTCTAAAGGCTGTCTTGAGGTACACTGGTGATCACAGATGGAGAATTAGGCAAGAGCCCCAGTGTCACAGTGAAAAGTAAGGCGGCCAATTATCAAAGTTGCAAGAATTGTACATTGGGCAGACTTTCTGTGCCCTATGAGGCCTTTCAGACTTTTGCATTAATCTTATCTTTATGCAGTAAAAGACAAAATATGTCACTTATATCAATTCAATTGTCTGTCTATTAAAGAAAGCAGCATATCTCTAATTCAAAGCTAGAGGAGAATAATTTTTATTTTTAACACACAACAAATTGAACGCCTGAATTCAACCAATGTTTATTGACCACCTATTAGATGCAAAGAATTACACTTGCTGAGTAGTAATAGAAAGGATAGTTAGTTATAATCACCATTTTAATGCTGAGTTCCTCACCAGATCTGTGAGGCTAGTGTACTTGATATGCTGCTAGTGCACAGTGAGGACAAATAAGTACTTGCTGAATGAATGAATGAATGAATGAATCATTCTAAACAGTGCATGCTTTGCTTAGTCCCCATAAAAATCTTGTTAGGTAGAAAATTTTTCCAGTTTATCAATGAAGACATAAAGAATGTGTACAAAAATAAGTTTATTGACCTGTTCATGGTCATCTAGCTTGAGAGAGCAAGCTGGAGTTTTTTCCAGTCTTTGACTATGACTCATACTACTGAAAGCCTGCTATGTGCAGGTCCCAGTGTAAGATGTTTCTTATGCTACAGCATGACATTTGATCTGC
The DNA here is from genome assembly GCA_028451465.1 of Erethizon dorsatum. NCBI lineage: Eukaryota > Metazoa > Chordata > Mammalia > Rodentia > Erethizontidae > Erethizon > Erethizon dorsatum. The sequence continues at coordinate 46,649,615 of CM051825.1, forward strand.
AACAGAGTCCTCCAAGGTCCCTGTTATCCCCATCAAACAAACACATCAAAACGAGGCTAGTAAATGATAAAGGTGAGAAGAAAATGTAGGTTGTCTGTGTACTTTCAGTTCAGTGCCCCTTCCACCACATGCAAGGACTACTTTTATGAATATCAGCAAGGTGGTGTTGAGTGACTGAAATTACACAGTAGCTTACTGTGTTGAGGACCATTGTTCTGCATTAGCTGGGTGTGTATCTTGAACATTGTCTTAGTCACTTTCTTGTCACTGGAACAAAATTTTAACAAAAGTTTAAAGGAGGAGAGATTTACTTTGCTTCACAATTTCAAAAGTTTCAGTGCATTGTTAGCAGGCTCAAATGTAGAAATAGGATGGTGGAAGGACCTGGCCCAGAGGAAAGCTGCTCACATCATGGTGACCAGGAAGAAGAGAGCTAAGAGAGGAGCCAGGGAAAGAGATATACCCATTGAGCTCATGCCCTCAGTGACCCACAGTCTTAGTCACTTTCTTTATTCTGGGGTGAAATTCCCAATTTAAAGGAGGAGAGGTTTATTTTGGATTGTAGTTTGTAGAGGTTTCAGTCCATGGTCGGCTGGCTCCAAGTCAGGACAGTGTGGAACAGGTCATGGTAGAAGAGAAGCTGCTCACGGCATGGTGGCAGAGAAACACTAAGACTCCAGGAGGAGCTGGGGAGGGTGGTAAACCCTTCCAGACCACAACCTCAGTGACCTACATCTTCTACCAGACTCTACCTCCTAACAGCAAGTCAGCTATAAGCCCCATAATCCAATCACCTTCTAAAAGCCCTGTCTATAAATGGATGAGGTTCTTGGGAGACATCTAGATATAAACCATAATACTCATCTCTAACCAGGTTCTATCTCCTAAGAGCACACTCAGCTGCTAAACTATTAATGGATTAATCCACTCATGAGTATAGTGCCCCCATGATCCAATCACCTTCTAAACATATGAGGCTTTTGGGAGGCAACCTGGATCCAAACCATCACAGGCATCTTGCTTGGTGTATATCATGGGATGGTTTTGAGTACTGAGGCTGAGTAGTGCCAGTCTTTATTTTGCCGTACAGACAGGCCTGGCTGGAAACACGTTTTCATTCCTTATTGATTGAACAGCTCCTTGTTTGCAAATACTTTTTATAGGGCTATTGCTTTCCAATAATTTTTTCTTCAGAATTTGGAGACCTTTTTGTGCTCCGTGCAGGGCAACAGCAGCATAGGATAAATCTACATTTATTAGACTTGGTGTTCATGTAGATTTTCTGTTAGACTTAAAACGAAGTTATAAATCATTCACACTGGAAAAGAATTCTCAACTACAGTTTAACTTTTTTGATAAGGTTTTTTGGCATTTATCATGTTGAGACTTTATAAATTATGCAGAATATTGTAAAGTGGGCTGACCTTTCTGGTAAGTGATTTGATCATTTGTAGCAGTGCTTTTTGCTAAAATATTGAATTTGCTGTCTTTCAAATAAAACTTGCTAGACTTGTAACCCAATAACAGGTAGAAATTGCTTATACAATCAGACTAGAAATCTTCCTTTCCAATTCCTGTCATCATCAAAATAAATACCTTCCTTGGTTTTAAAAATATCCCCATGGCTAGTGATGGCAATTTCGTGACATACAGTCCATCCTCTCTCTTGTAGACATTGCTAATCAATCATGGCACGTTTTATGTGAACCTAGATTCAATCTCTCGATCCTTCCAACTCTAATGTTCCAGTCATTGAGTTGTTGAAGGAGAGAGGAATGATTCCAAAAACAATCACAGGGACCATCCCCAAAACAATCATCATCCAGCACCTGCTTTGCGCACATGGACTTACTTATTTAGTTTTAAGATGATATCAATCCCTAATCTAAGCTACTTTTTCATATAATTAAATTGTACAATGGGCCACAGTATTCATTTAAAAATAATGATTTAAACGATGAAACAAGCTAATATACGTTAAGTACTTAGTATGATTCCTGAAATAGGGTAAGTATCCAATAAGAGTAACAACTACTTACATCCTTGGGAATCAGTTTAAAGAGTTGATTTGAATGTAGGTCTTTTATCCAACCTCACCTTCATTGCTGCCAGTAACTTGGCTTAAGGGATTATTAGGAAAAGGGAAAGCGCGGTGTACCAGACAAACCAGGAATTCACATCCCATCTCTATCATTATTATACTTCTTTGCTGTTAGTGTAAGTCAATGTAACTCTACATGCCTCACTCATTGAATGGTGGTCCCTGTTTAAAATCCTACTTTGCAAGATTGAGTAGGAAATAAACGCTGTGTTCTATTCTACACAGTAGGTGTTCGGTATGCTGTATTTTGATGTATTGTCTTATAAATACATGAATGTCAGAGCAAAGATAGGATAGACTGCTTAATACTCTTATAGCCATAATATTTTATTGTATAAAATAGATGCATATAGAAATTTTACAACTTGAACTTATTCTCTTACAATCGCATCTGTGTCTTCTGATAATAAAACCTATATCCTTAGTCCAGGAAAAAGATTTTGTGTTTAATCTCTATTCTGAAATACATAATAGTTGGCCATGAGTTCTAAGTCAATACGAATAGGTTAATATCACAATATTCTTTTTCCAACAGCATATTATATACGTAATTATGCATTACTGAAGGCATTCTAGTCAAGAAATTTGGTGGTATCTGTGTGATGCCAAATAACAGGGAACTTTGGCTAGTTAATTTAAAGAACTGGCCAGTAACTCATTAAATGGAAACAGTACAAATGTTTGCCTAGCTGTTTTCTGAGTCTCAGATGGGAATATGACTCTACTGTAACTTTTTTTTAAAACATCATGAAATCTTAAACAGTTATACTTCCTTGAGTGTTTCTATTTCTTTTTATTATTTTTTCAAGCGCTGGGGATTGAACACAGAGACTTACACATGCTAAATATGTGCTCTATCACTGTGCTATACCTCCAGTACTTTTTCTTTTTGATAATTTTTTTTTTTTTTTTTTTTTGCGGGTACCGGGGGGACGACCTCAGGACCTCGCGCGCCAACAGGCACCCGTGCCGCTGAGCGATATCACCGGCCCCTTTTTCGTATGTGGGTTCCGGGAGTCGAACTCGGGCCTTCGCGCTTGCAAGGCAGGCGCTTAAGCCGCTGAGCCGTCTCACCGGCCCAATTTTGTTGTTTTTTAAATCTATTTCTTCTTTGTTATAGAACCCAGCTACTAAAAGACACCCAGGGATCTGCTGATAAATACAGTGGTGTCTAAGTGTCCAGGCAACTCATCCCAGCATATCATTTGTGTTTTTCAGCTCCTATACATTTTTTATTCTGAGTAGAAAATAATATCTTCATATCTTAAGAATTGCCTATGTAACATGATGTTTAATGTTTTGAGCTTAAGTAGAATGAAAAAAAATTAAAAAGAGGTGTCAGTGGTCTGTTTTTCCTGTTTCAAGACTCTAAAGATTTTGACCTAGCATAAGAGAATAATCTGTACAGTTAAAAAATGTAGATTAAAGATATTATAAGATGATGATAAATTTTTAATTAATGTTTCAGAGTCTCCTAAGAACTGTACCCAACAGGTAGTAGATCACTATTAAAGAGGTCAAAAGCTTTCCAGAAGCCCTGTTGACTTCTTCGATGAAACTTTATTATCTATTTTTTACTGTCTTCATTCCCATACTTCAAAAATGCTCTTAAGTATTTCTGGCAAGCAGAACATCTGAGTAATTTTACAGTAGTGTAAAGGATTTATTAATTATAATCTTTTCATGAGTCTATTTACATTCAATTGCGACATTAATAGGTTGCCAAAACAAACTAGAGTTAATCGTATTTAATTAAATTGTTGAAAACAAGTAAGGGTAGTTTATTATTATTGTAAGCAGAAAGCCCTATTGATGTACTTGTTTATGTGAATAAGATCTGGTATAAAGTTCTTTCTACTAGCTACAGTATTATTCATCAAATGAAGGCAATATAAAAAGGCTAATGCAGGAAAGTTGTCATCATAATAGAACGTTTGGAAGTGGAAGCTTCTCATAGTATTCGTAATCTTATATCCAGTGTTGCATCAATAAAAGGCAGACATTGTTTCTTCCTATTATAGCCCATGGGGAACTTGAAGGCCATTCATTCATCCTTTCTTCCTCTTTCTATGGGTTGTGGGAGAAGTGTCTAACATTTGGGTCAAGGATTCCATGAAAAAACAATGCTTCAAATAGGGCCAGAAGAAGTAAGAGTAGACTGTACTAAGAGTAAAGTATAGAGTTCAGGCAAAAAAGAATTCTCCATAAAAATATACCATTCCTTGTTCAAGAGCCAGAATATAACTGAAACTGAAAGAGTAAATAAGATCCAAAATGTACAATAGATATTGTGAAAGGGGAAGAAACTGCTCAAAAGGAAAGAACAACTGGGAAGGGGGGAAAAGAGAAAAGAAGAAAGGGAAAAGAAAAAAAACATATATATATATATATATATATATATATACACATATACAAGATAGCTAAGATAATTACACTACTAATTTCTATTAGTTCATTGAAAAGGACAATTTGTGCTTATATTGTTTGATCAATTTTTTATGCCTATATCTTGTAATCTGAGCAACTACTTTGAAGATAACAATACACAATATATTAACCATTGTTAATCCCCTATTAGCTTGTTTTGAAATTCTGTATCATTGTTTTTATTGTTTTTCCTCTTTAAAATACAAAAAAATAGAGCCAGAATATAAGGTACCTTAGAAAACTCAGAAGATGAGGGAAACATTGCTTTGTTATGGAAAAGTGCGTGCACAGGCTTCAACGACAGCAGGAGGCAGAGTAGAAGCTGACTTTGGAAGCAAAAAGATTTACATGTATATTAAATTAATATTTTTCTAAATATTTACTGTGTTCCTGGCACTGTGCTAAGCATTCCATATTGCTTCTTTAATCTCTGTACTTACTACTCTGAGGTAGTTAATCTTCTCTTCTTTTTACCAGTGATGGACATAAGACTCAGGGGGATTAAGTAATTTGCCCAATATGGAATTTTATAGCACAGACTTACTAATTGGGTGATATTTTTCTGTTATCCTGGATTTTTCTTCTTTTCAATTCTAGAACTGTATCTCCTCGTTGGCAGGTAGAGAAATCAGTTATGGATCAAATGCACCCAGTTGTCATGGATTAATGCATGTAAATGCTTTGATGACAGCAGGAGACAAAGTCTTGTATGGGTGGATGCTGACTTTGGAGGAAAAAAAATAATGAAGCTAGGAAAACAGTGATAGCAGAGAACACTGCAATTTTAGGTGCTAAATGACGTATTTTCAAACCCTAGGAACATGGTAATATTGCTTTCCTCCTTCCTTTAATTAAGTGGTCTCATAGTGTATAGTGACCTCGGCTGAAGAAAAGTTGTTTTAGGGAGAGTAAGGCTTCCTGACAGATCTTATTTAACAAACAGGGTTTTTCCTTATTACCTTAAAAAAAGCAATACTGATGGGCAGAGCAGAAAAAGCTGCAGTCCACCATTGTGAGGCTACAAGAAGACGAGAAAGAACAGGAACGCTAGTGTGATCCACCAAGGCTTCTAAGTGTCACAAATATCATTACCAAGTGCTGTTTTCCTGCGGAGAGTTCAGAAAGATGATGTTTACATATTAGGGTTTGTTCTGTGAAATGCAGCTTTATATTTGACCTCCCCTTTTGTAGGAGTGGAATAAGGCTGAGGCAATTATTTTTGTCAACATTTTAAAGGATTCTCTAGACTATCTCCTTGCTACCCTCCCCCACACTACATCATACATTAAGGTATTTTAAAATCATATTCATTAGGAAAGAGTTGGAAATTACCTTAGCAACCATCTGAAGTAAGCTTTTACTGGACACTTTCAGTGGATACTTCATTTGTCTCAAGACATCTCCTGCCAAATGGTTGTTGATTCCCTGGTTGGATTCTCCATCTTTATTGTTTTAGGATATGCTGAAATTTGGAATGACTTCTTTCTTTGACCTAGGCAAAATTCTTATAATCATATTATTGATCTGTGCCTATCCTAAACCACTTCCATTCATATCTTTTTTTATCACTATGAATAGCAACTCCAGTCTTCCCCTTACTTATATTCCATATCTTGGAATTGTCCTAAACTTTCCTCTTTCTATCATTAAATCTATCATTACAGCTATTTTTCCCTAAGTCCACAATGTACCCATACTCTGCTTACTTCTCACCACATCCATGTTACCCTGGGACAAACCACTGTTTGTTTCCTCCATAGTGGACAATTCAGAAGTCCTTGCTGGTATCTTGATTTCACCTTCACCCCCTGTAGTGTCTTCTCTATACAGAGGGCACAATGGTAAAATTGAAAGTCAGATTTTGTGCCTTTGTTGGTCCAAAATCCTTAAGGGGTTCATATTTCTCTCAGGTTAAGAGCCTAAGTCTTTACACTGGACCCTAGACAATATGTGTCCTCCCTAACCATGAATTCGTTAACAGTGTGACATCTTCTCCTGCTCGTGTCTTCTTGGATAACTCCTCTATCTATACCTACCTGTTTTCTGACCCTTCAAAGACAGACACTTTTGGGTTCATTGCCTCTGGTTCTGACTGCAACACTCTCCCCATATATATATCTACATGATAGGTGCTCTCACCTCCTTCAAGTCTCAAATATCTCCTCTGTGATATCCAATAGTCCCCTTTGTTGGTGTGTGTGTGTGTGTGTTACTAGGAATGGAACCCAGGGCCTCATGTATGCCAACTAAGGACTCTGTCATTAAGCTATACCTCTAACCCTTCTTTATTGATTTTTAATTCCACCCTCCTTTCAGAACTCGACAGCACTTCATGCTGCTCTACTTCTTTGTAGTAGTGTTTGCTGATTTTTAATGCACTTATTTATTAATTTGTTGTTGGTCTTTCTATACTAGAATGTTACATTTTAAAAGGGCAGAGATCCCATCACTTTTGATCCCTGATATATCACTGGGCAAATAAAAGGCTCCTAATAAGTATTTGTTGACTAAATAAATGAATAAAAGAAATTTTGGGACCTTATGAGATGTAGACCTTTTCCTCTATTTCTTATTAAATGTATTTAATTAGGCACATATCCCTCCCTTCTAGCCATCAACTCTTTGCTGAAAGTGAAATTCGCTCTTGTTTGGACTGGCTTTTGTGATCCTGGCCCCTGAACTGGGAGGACTCTAATGATTATAGGAATGCACACAGGGACTGGTCCACTGCCAAATCCACATGAGGGTGAGGTTACTGCCCCATCAAGCCGAACAAGCAGGGAAATGAAAAAGAGTATGCAGTAGGCAGATTTTATGGCCAATGGTGATGTCAAATCACATTCCCATCCAGGAGATCCATTTTCTCCCAGTTCTCTAACATATGAGTTTTAAACACAGAGGGCTTCTAAAAGAAAGAATTCCAGATTTAAATGTCCTTTCCTCCCAATGTAATGGTGTTTAAATCTGACATAGCCTTTATCTCTTACTGGATTCCAAGAACTGTGTGCACACGTGTAGGCACATTTCCACACACTCACCCTCTCACATCTATACTGTTTAACCCTGATAGGAACCTATGAAGGTAGGGAGTTTTATTGTCTAATTTTTCAGATAAGGAAATAGATGCTCTAAGTAATTTTTCTAGCATCACATAGCCAGTAAAGGACAGAGCTAGGATTTAACCTGGGTGGTATGAATCTACAGTCTATACTTCTAACCACTGTCATATACATCCACTTATGTGTACCTTCTTTCTGGAAAGGGGTGCATAGTTACCTTGGGACATGACTCTTCGGGAAAGTGTACTTGTCAGTTTTCCTGCTGTGCTGGGACAAAGTACCTGACACTCACAATTTAAAGGAGGAAAACTTTATTTGACTCATCGTTTCAGAGGTTCCAATCCTTTGTTGGCTAGTTCCAAGGCAGAGACATCACGGCGGAATGGCATAGAACAGCAAAGCTGCTTAGTTCATGGTGGCTTAGAATCAAAGCACAGGGGAAGAGATACCCTCCAAAGGCACACCAATGACTCACCTCCAACTGGATGACCCCACTTTCTAACAGCACATTTAGCTATGAACAATAGTAGATTAATCCACTGATGGGTGGATAGTGCCCCATGATCCTTTCCACGAATCTCACTTTTTAAAAAATCCAGTAAGTTAACAATTAAGTTTCATCATCACAGAAAATAACAGTGTTCTCAGTCCTCACGAAGGACACTTTCTTGAGAGTTTCCTCTATGATGTGTACACTGTTTTAATACTGGGTAGCTGAAAATAGATTTTTACCACAAGTTCCAGGGAAAGTGACAACATACTAATACTTCTTTAATTTGTGAACTTACAAAGGAGTTTAAGTTTCTTCTTATGCATATGAACTAAAAGATAGAAATTCCAGGAAAAATACTATTTGAAAGACAAATGATTTCTAATAGTTTATTTTAGAGGAATATGGGGCAATGGAGATAATTTGAGGCATATATAATTTATAAATTTTTAGTAGCCACAGTTTCGAAAGTTAAAAAAGTAATTAAAATATGATTTTAACCCAATATATCCAAAATACTATTTTTTAAAAATATCCTGTGGCTGATAGTAACAATTTAGCACAAATTGGGTTCTTAAAACAATAGAAATTTATTCTGTCAGTGTTATGGAGAACAAAAGTCCAAAATCAGGTTGCCAGCTGAAACTTACATGCTCAGAGGCTCTAGGGAAGAATCCATCCCTTCTTTGTCTCTTCTGGCTTCTTTTGGCTGCTGGTGTTCTTGATTTGGCCTCTACGACACTCTTATCTCTGCCTCTGTGGCCACACTGCCCATTCCTCTTCTGTCTGTCAAATCTCCCTTAATCTCACTCTTACGAAGGAACACTTCTCCTTGGATTTAAGGCCACCTAATCTGGACAAACTTTTCCTCTTAAGATTTTTCATCACTTCTTTTTGTTTTGGCCAAGTATGCTGGTTAAGCTTAATTGTCAAACTGATTGGCCTTGGAACCACTTAGATGATTAGTAAAGTTTACTCCTGCATGTGTATGGGTGGGTCATGGAAACATGACCTTGGGTATTGTATCCGGTCCCTTGCCCCTTACTTTCTGGTGCTACTTCCTGCTAAGCAGTTTACTCTGCCGTGTCCTTCTGCCATGATCTTTTTGCCTTGGACCATGGACTGAAGCTCCTGAAATTAAACTTCTCTTCCTTTAAGTTGTGAGTATTGGGTATTGTGTCCCAGCAATGAGAAAGCTAATCAACATACCATTTAAGGTATTCCCCAAATTACTATGTAAGTTAATATTCATAGGTTCTGATGATTAACATTAACATTAGGTGATGTTGATATATTTTTTGGGGGCCATTATTGAACCTGCTCCAAATGTATGTGTAATCAAAAAGAATTATTAATGAGGTGTTTTACTTTATTTTTACTTGTACTAATTCATATCTAACTTTTGTGTGTTTTATACTGACAGCTATCTCAATTCAGACACTCAACTTTCATCAGAAATATTTGATCTGCATTTAGATTTTATAAAATTTACGGTTGAAAAAATCAGTTCACACATATTTTAATATTCCCGACCATATTAGAATATTTTCCAGAAAGGAAATCAAGTATCAGTTTTGAAATTTAAATTACATGAATTAAAAAGGTAGACCTTCATTTCCTAGTCTCACTGGTCAGTGTTCAGGTGCTTGCTGGCTACGTGATCAGAACTTCAGTGCAACTTGGCCATCAGCTTTCCATCAAGCATGAGCTGAATATGCCCTTCTAAGTTCCTCTAATTAATTTCTCTTCAGAACATTAACTTGATGTGTTGTGAGATGAAGAAATAAGAGAATATACTTAAAATGTCAAGGGAATGAATATAACTGAACATAAAATAGATAGCATTATTAATAATGGCAAATAGTAAAGTCTTATCAGTAAAAAAAGCTATAAAGATAAAACAAGTTTTGACCAGCACACACTTAATGATGTTTTAAGCTATCTATCTTTTATATAGTACATTTGGCCTGAGAGATTTCCCAAATAAGATGCTGATTGTTTGCTCCTAATAGCTATGCTAGGCTGAAGTGTATCTTTCTCAAGAAGAGAAAGAATGTCCTCTTTTTAATGGTTTTACAGAGACCACAAATCACCTCATATATTACATTACAAGAATTATAAGAGCTTAGCTTCAATACCAGAAAGAATTGCACCAATAAAGATAATATTGTGGCTTAGGAGATGGTCAAACATCTAAAATACATTGCTCCTATTTGGCAGGTATATATCAGTTCCAAACTTTGGAATTGCTTCCTGTCTCAACTCAGAAGTTCTTATTCAGAATCAATTCTCAGTATTTTTTCTAGAAAAAATAATTCCTTATTTAAGAGTTGAAACCTATAGTTCTGAGTTGGGAATATTTTAATATAATTGTTATTGGAAAGAGATAAATATTCAGTATAGATTGAACCTGGAATTACCCATATTCACAGACCAAAGTTGAAGTAATTTCCTCGTGGGATGTCCGGTGACCAATTTTATGTCCCACTTGAGTTCTCATTTCATTCTACAAACATTTCTGTGGGGTGCTGTGCTGATGCTGATGGGTGCCAGAGGAGCTGATGAATGAAAGTAGGCTTTAACATCAAAGCACTTTTGAAACAGTGGGCAGTGCTTAGAAACATAAGACAAGGAGAAGTAAGCTGAATAAAGATATGAGGAATAGGAAAGAATAACAATGCTAACTTTGAAGAATTGAGGAAATCTGTTGTGTGGAGGTAATAGCAAAGAATGGCCCTGAAAAAATTTGAAAATTGTCATTTCCACTTCCTGAGTTGTCCTTATGTGGCAGGCTGGCCATCAAACTCCAAGCCTAGCAGAGAGGGGCCAATAATGAAAAAGGATAAGAAATAAGGTAAACAACCAATCTAGTTTTGTTGAAAGAATTTTAGGCTTCATTATGTAAACATTCATCCCAAATAGCACAGAGCTATACTGTTTAAGTCGAAAGGTTAGACTCCAGGACTTGTGTTTTCTATTATCTTTCCTGTGGCTTCTCTTTTCGGTTCTAATGTAAATACTGCTTAAGTCCTGTCCTATTGAGATAAACCAAGCCAGAATCAAGGGGACACAGTTTCTATACTTAATCTCTAAATTATACCTATTTGAATCTTCTTATAGATTTTCCTTCTCTAAGCCCCCGGGTTTATTTACATGTTTACTTACTTATAGGACACACTGAAATCTGAGTCTTGGTAATTTTCCCTTTTGTGAGATTTTCTCTTGGGTTTAGTCTCAAGCTTCATCCCTTGTACTTTCATGTCCTTTTGGACTATTTTGGATTTGGGCAGCATTATCTCTGCAGAACAAACCAAAAGCTTATCTGATCTGTATGAGGTCCGCTAGCTGAAACGCTAACATGCATTTTTTATAGTTACCATGCTTTAAGAGGTAGACAAACATTCTCGCTATATTAGCAAGTGCACTAAAATATGATGAGTTAATGTGCAAGAAAAGATGCTGTAAAAATCAATTAGCAGCAAATTTAGTCTACTTTTGTTTCAATCCTTCATTCCTTATGCCTTCTTCCTGCTACTCTTCATGCCAGATAAATGCTAGGCATCTAGTTTCCAACCAAAAACTCATGTCATGAGCCAGGTCTAGTGGCGTGTGCCCGTAATCCTAGCACTCCAGAAGCCTGAGGCAAGAGGATTGCAAGTTGAAACCCAGCATAGGCAATTTAGCAAGACCCTGTCTTAAAAACAAAAACAAAAACAAAAACAAAACAAAACAATAAAAAAGGCTGGGGATATAGTTCAGTGTGAAGGCACTGGGTTCAATCCTCAGTACCACAATAAGTAAATAAAATAAAAATAAAATAAAATAAACCCAAAGAGCTACACATCCATGTCGTTCCACTAACACACTTAAACACCAATCTAAGGATAAAACTTTTAGAGGATAAGTAGGCTTTTCTGACAGTGTTGTAGAGGTAGCAGGAGGGCATGACACTTTGTCACATGGAGCAAACATTTACTACAATCCTGCTTCCCCTAACACAGTCCCATCCTCCCAGCCCCATCTATATTCTCCTAAACCCCAAACACTGGTTTGCCATTCACCTTCTCCCCTGCCTGCTCCCTCCTCCTTCTCTCTGGCTGTTTCTTCACTTCCAGACTCTCCTTTTTCCTTGGGAGGAAACCTGAGCCATTTCTTAAGTACAGCTGCTTCTTTCTCTTGATCTTAAACTTCCCACCAGCCTACCCAGAAGGATAAAAGGATCTTCCTTAGGAGTTACATACTCAAGAACCTGTGGAAATGATAGTATAGTTGTCCCTTGGTATCTGAGGGCTATTAGTTTCAGGGTCCCCGTGGATGCCAAAATTTGTAAATGCTCAAATCCCTTATATAAAGTGGTGTAGTATTTGTATATAGCCTATGCATGTCCTCTCATATACTTTAAATCATCTCTGCATAACTCGTATCTAATACTATGTAAATAGTTGTTATGCTGTATTTTATAATTTGTATTTTTTATTATCGTATTATTATTTTTATTGTGTTTTTCTTTGAGTATTTTCTATTTGGGGTTAGTTGCATCTATGGACAGGATACAGTAATATGGAGGGCTAAAGGCATTGTAAATTCACTATTTGTTTTTCTTGCCCTTCCTTTTTCTCTTGTTCACCCTTATTCCTTCTCTCAAGCCCTCCAATTTTCCATTCCTTTCCTATCCTGTCCTACCTACAATATTCCTTCAAATCTCTCAAAATTAAGTCAGAGGAAAGAACATTTATTTCTGTGTGGTCAATGGAAAATATATATACTTAACGGTCATTTGAGAAAGTAATGCTTAGTTGTGAAACACATTTACAATAATGCAAAAGTGGTTAAATCGTCTTCAATTTTCAATGAACACAGATAACATCTCTTGTAATTTTCCACATTTCCCCTTTGACCTAGTTGCTGTTCTGCTGCAGGGAAGTGGAGATTCAACATTTTTCCCTGTCAGAGGCTCATACCCTCCTCCTTCTCTGCCAACCTGCTTAGCTGTTCCAATCTTCACCTTCTCTCTGTCCTCACATGGGGACTGTATTTTGACTTTCAGCACCTAAGATATCTGGAACAATCCATCACAAAATCATTCCTCTTTTACCTTTCACTTAGGAGCATTGGGTTAGTAGGGTATTATTTTTACTGGGTGTTTTTGTGTGTGTGTGTGTGTGCATTTTTAAAAGACATTCAGAATGAAGGAATTTAGCTCCTGACATTGACAATTTATTTTGCATTTCATGTTAAACATTTCTCTCGCTGTCTCTCTCTCTCTGTTTCTCTCTCTACCTCTCTCTCTCTGTGTTTTTTTTTTTTTTTTCTTAGAGACAAGGTCTGACTATGTAGTTCAGGCTGGCCTTGAATTCACAGCAATCCTCCTGCCTCAGCCTCCTGAGTGCTGGGATTACAAGAATGTGTTGCTATGCCCAGCTTTAGACATTTCTTTTATAACAAGAACATTCTTCATTCAATTTCAGTGCCCCCTTTGATTAACAGTAATTTATGTGCATATTAACCAACATGTTATGAAAGTATAAATCGGTGAATTGTTGTATTAAGTCTATGTTGGATGCTTCCTTCTTTAGGAATGCACAGAGTGAAAAAATTAGCATAGAAAGCATTTTTAAAAAGTAGGCAATTGTCTCTGGAAAGTGGAACTGGATTATGTGTTTTTCCTGTCAAAAAACCTTTATTGGAGAACATCTTTATCAGCTCATAAATGCTGAAAGTACATTTTACAATCTACGTTGGGTTAAATATGATGAACAAGTAGACGTTCTCATTAAATTTCCTATAAAATATCACCTTTCAGTTAAGAGTTTGGTGTACTCCCAGATCAGTCTACTTGGAATAAGTACAAACAGGACAGAGTATCACCATAAAATAAAACAGAACTTGATCATACTAAAGATAAGCGAGGCAATATACATAGTGAGGAGCAAGCATACTCATTGTGAAATGACATCACATGTGACCTACAAACCGGAGAGAGTAGGGTCTTTCATAGGAATGGTGATGTCTATTTGCTAACTCATCACTACCTCTAGTGTCCATGGTCTAGAGATTAATTTATAGATTGAACCAAAAAAGAGTACCTTATAAGGAATAAAAGGTATATGATATCAGCAAGAAAGAAGACTTAGATTCTCTCAAATACTTCCTTAATTTCATATATGATAATGCTAATTATAATAACAAACTTGAAAGTAGTAACAACTAACATGCAACACTTATATTCTAGGCATTACTCTGATATTTTTGCTTGCATAAATTAAATTTAGTGCTCACCATAAGCTTATATGATACTTCTATTGTTGACTTCATTTTACTTGAGAGGAGCCTGCAATGCAATTCATAACTTTCCTGGCAATGTTAGATGCCTTGCAAGTAGCAAAAGGGGTTTGAGCCCAAGCAGCCTGAATCTGGACTCCATGCTCTTAGATGTTACCTTGAATGGACTCTATTCTTACTGAGACTATTGCAGCAGATATTTTCTGCTTCTACTATTTGTCTTCCTCTGAGCTGACAATGAAGATATTACTATCATGCCCTTGCTTGTCAGGTAGACACACTTTCTATTCCAGGATGTAGAGTCTGAGGATCTCCTGCTTCTGTCCACACGACATGTTATAGGAAAGCGAGATTGGGAACATTTATGCATTGGTAAGAACCAAAATTCTGGGATGAACTGTAAGCTAAATATGTGGACTGGCAAATGTCTAATACTAGAAAGAGGAAATTTTGAAAACTCCTCATTGCAAAGCAGCTGTATTTTCTATTCCTTATTGTTTGTACGTCCATTCTTATAGTGGTGCCCATGTGGGAGGCATTAGGATTTGCTCAAGCTTCATTTCTACCCAATGCTTATGCTTCTGAGCTAACCATCCAACATTTACAGAGAAGGCTGTTGGTGCAATAGGTTTTTACTGTCCTGATTTTAATCATTATTCGTTTCTTACATCTTGCCTTATCATGGGTAGATTTTAGGAAACCAAATATCTCTCTGCTTTATGATCTGCATTTGGACTTTTAATTGCAGATATTTGTGGTCCAGTTCTGTTTGTGGTCTTACCAGCCTGATGATTTTTTCTTAAACTCAACAATGAGGCATTTTTCACTTAGTACAAACTTTCTATTTCACCAATACACATACTCTTATCCTCTGAAAATAAAGACAATATATTTTCACACACTTTTCTTTATATTCAGCAAATATTTAATTTATTTGGGAAAATAATGTCCTCTATTTTAAATATATAATTAATATAAGCTTTTTTTGCTGTGTTATGTATAATTCTTATTTATCTATTTAAAGCTCCACCCTCTATTTCCAAGAGCCTCATCTCAAAGATCCTCTGACTACAATGGCAAAAATCCAAAAAAATAAAACCCTGACAATGCCAACTACTGGCAAGGATGTTAAGCAACCCTATGTGAACAAAACTGACACAATTATTCACTAACAGTTTGGTGATTTCTTATCAAATTAAACATATACTTATTATATGACTCCGAATTCCTAATGCTAGGTATTTGCCCAGGAGAAATGGAATTTGTGTTCACATAAAAACAGTGCATGAATGTTTATGTAGGCTCTGTTCACAATCACTGAGAACTAAAAACACTCTGAATGTCCCGTAATGGGTGAGTAGATGAACAACTTGTGGTCTCATCACACAGTGGAATAGCAATACAGTGGAGCAAACAAGCAACAACATGGTGGGGTGTCAACTGCATTTCTAAGTGAAAGAAGCCAGACTCCAGGACCACATCCTACATGGGTTCATTTATATGGCATTCTGGAAAAGACAGAACTGTTGGGACAGAAAACTTACCAATGGTGTTCCAAGGTCTACGGGTGAGACTAGAAAAGGGCCCCACAGGAAGTCTGAGGGGTTGACGGAAATACTGTAGACTGTGATAATGGGAGTGGTTATATGAATGTATAAATTTGTCAAAACTCATAGGACAGTTCATCAAAAATGAGTTTACTTTAAAGTAAATTTTTTAAATAGTGAATAAAATAGAAAACAAAAAGATTTATTGCCATCTTCGGTAAACTGATTCAAAATTACATGTACTTTGTGTAATGCCAGGGAACCCATCACTTGTCTTTATTTTGATCTGCTACATTTTGAGTTGGATAAAACTGTCTATGAATCTATCAGTTCCTGAATGTGTTGTATTTAATTATCGGTGATGTTCAGATAGGGGTTGGTAAATCTCTGTGTCTCAGGCAGGTTGCACAATTACCTGTAAAACAAACCCCTTAACTCCTCTCCTACTCATCTATCTGCCCTGCTCTAAATCTTAGCCTCTTTCTTCTTAGAAATGTTACAGTGTGAAGGCTACTCTGTGGATCCCCAGATAGATATTGGCTTTAAGGCCAGTTCCTCCAATTTCTTTGTCAATATGATTCCCAAGAGTCAAGAAAATTTATAATAAAACAATTTCTTCAAATAAAGAGATCTTGGTCTATGACCATCTAAAGATCAACAGTATTTTCCTGCCACATTGATGATATCCACTTATTTTTTCATTGGTGCATGTGTTGACTTACTGAATATTATCTAATACCTTCTACGTGCTAAATTAAGAGGCAGGAATTAATGGAAAAGTACTAAGTCTTGCCCCCAGAAGCCTACGGTCTAGTGGAGCAGAGAGATACATGATGGCTAGATGTAACATGATGATTGCAGTGATTACAGATAATTATGATTAATTTCTTCCCTGAAGAGGTCCAGGAAGAACAAAAAGAAATGGTGACAATGGCGGTATATCTTGAAGAGCAAATTTTATTTTGTCTAGGCAGCGAAGGGTGGAAGAAATGTGCCAGGCAGAAGAAAGAACAAGGAGAAAACCACTGGAGCACAAACAGGCACAGTGTGTTTGGAGAAATCTGAGTAGTGCAGAATTGCTGGAGGGTGACAAAGGGGTTTGATCTGGAGATAACACCAACGATGTGAGGACCAGGTTCACAGGACCTTGTGATCATGCAAAGGAATTGATGCTTCTGCCTTGCAAGCCTGTGATGGAACCCACAGGCCACGAGACTCATGACTCCCCAGGCCTACGATCTAGTTTCAGTTTGAAAGATTTGAAAGCAACCCTCTTTTTTGCTGGTTTTAAAAAATGTCTAGATATTAACATTTTATGTCTAAACTGCAGTTTCAATTTTTTTCAATGACATTCTTCTACTCAATAAAGGAGGTAACCCATTTTGGAAGAAATACAGTTCATGCATGGGATTCAGTAACACTATTTTTGGTTTTAGTGGAAAAATATTCAGCCTGTAAATATTTTAATCTTTTCCTTTGGTAGGTGGAAGGGGCGCTTTTAAATGGTTTTTGGCAGGGAAGAGACACAGTAAGATTTGTATTTTAGAAACATCACTCCAGAGGCAAGATGGAAAGAGAAGGACTTTGGGAAGATATATTTTATTGCTCTGGAGGCTCAATTTAAGCAAATCCTTTTTAAGCATCTTATGATCAGACAGGACAATAGAAAAAAAAATATATTCTCACAGTCTGCCATTCTATGCAAATGGGAATGCGACCCAAAGAAAATTGTGTGGTCTTTCTTTTTCTCTGAGACAGAGAATGAGGAAAAGAAAGACAAAGAAAACCACAATGTACCTTTCTACATAATTGCATAAAAGTCTGATGTTATTTGAATTATTGTATTATACATGATTCTCAAGTGATCATACCATTACCAGTCCACAGAAAGAAGCATTAGGAAATTCCACAGCCGGGCTGAATTTTGCCTACAGTAAGTTTAGCTTGATATGCTCCTCTGAATACTGTATCCTATTTTATCAAGACCATCATTGTCATTTATAAAAACAATAGGTCACCCAACCTGGAATATCTTCCTTCTGTTTATTTAATGAGCCACTTTGAGAGGGTGATGGGTAAGAAGAGAATTTGAAGAAATGAGACAAATCATTAAAACTTTTGAATATCAAGGTTTTATGTCAAAAGAATCATTAGCCAAAGTTGTTGGGAGGTGCCAATTTCAGCATAATCTGGAAAATCTCTATTATCAGTATAACAATTTGCCCAGCACTTTGCCTAATCTGTTCTTTCCTGGACTATCAGCTCTCTGAGGTCAGGAGCATGGCCTCTCTGCTCACAGCTGAACCCACAGCACGTGGCACAGAGCAAGAGCTCAGTCAAGGTCAATGGCACAAGTGGAGGACGCCCAGGTGGTTGCCATGTTGACCCGTAAGCTTTGCAGTGCAGGTAGTTATATTTCCAGAACTATAAGTGGCTTATAGTAGAGGGTATCTTAAAAAATCTACACAGGCGTCAATGCTTATAGAAAAAAGATACATTCAAATTACAAAAATAAACAATTTTTGTTCCTTGGAGATATTTAATCTTGATGATTTTAAATACATCTCACTACCCAGCGGTCCTTACTGCTACCATTTCAGTATATAACCTCCCATCTTCTTACCAATGCATAAATACCTGATGCATTTATTTTCATAAAAAGTAAATGCTATTGTATCTTTTGTTCAGTAGCTTTTTTTTTCTAATGATTTATCACATCTATCTGCATTTTAGCTTATACATAACTTATATTGCACAGGATTCTGCTTCACTGTCTTCCTTTTCCAAGAGACTAAAGTCCAGGAAAGCAGGAACCATGCTTCCCTCATCCTCTGTTCTGTATCTAGGCCCTACCATCTGCCATCCTTACATCAGCATTGCTTGCTTAATAATCACTGTTGTGTTTATATTAGTTGCATGGTTTCTTATTCTCTGAACATAGCATAATTCATTTACTTAACTTCTATTGTTGGAATCTTAGGCTGTAAAGAATATTTTTCATAGGAGCATCCATGAATAATTTCACTCATATCGATGTTAGGGATTATGCATACTTTTAATTGTTGTAATAGTTATTATAGAATAATAGATGAATATATCTACCATATAAAAATGGAAACCTTACAGATAAGGGATGAGTACTCTTCAACAACCACCTTGCTGTACTGACAGAGTCATTATTATCAGTTGAATATTCCTATATCATTTTCTAGGTTTTTATGTAATATATATGCATTAAGGAAAGTATATGCTATTGTCATGTATGTGATATAAATGATATTGTGTTGTCATTTTTATTCTGCAAATTTCTTTCAACTCAATGATTGTATGGAATTTCATCTTACAGATATACCATGATGGACAACTCCTTTTTCTTTCCTGCTATTTTAAACAAAGCTTTGGTGAACATCTGGATTACACTAGATGCAGACCTTAATACAAGGATTTGTATGCAGATAGTTTAGTGACTGGTGACCTTAAAGAGATCCCAAAGGGAAATAGGGGAGAGAGACAGGGAAGGAAAGATGACCAGTGGGAACTCAGTCCCACTAATGCCTTCTTGGGGCCTGTACAGATGATGCCTCAGAGAAGTCCCATTTGAGGAGTGAATAAACCAGGGTATTAATCCACTAACTCTAGCTTGGCATAGGCTGTGGGCTGCTCTCAGGGGTATTAAGTCTGCACAGTTGTGACCTGCCCTGTGACTGGGCCAAGCATGTCCTGGCATCCATGTTTGTAGGAAGTCCTCAAGTGGCTCCAGACACCTGTTGTAGAAAGCTGTGGTATGCAGCAGCGGAGACTTCTGAAAGAATAGGGCAGGGTGTGTGCTATAGCATCTTTGTGTGTGCTTGTGCACTTGTGATTGTATTTTATTTATTTTTTTAAATAGGGAAAAACAATAAAAATGATACAGAATTTCAAAACAAGATAATAGGAAATTAACAATGGTTAATATATTGCATATTGTTATCTTCAAAGTAGTTGCTCAGATTACAAGATACAGGCTTGCAGAATTGATCAAACAATATAAGCAAAAACCATTCTTTTCAATGAACTAATAGAAATTAGTAGTATAATTATCTTAGCTATCTTGTATGTATATATATATATATATATATATATACACACACACACACACACAAGATATATGTATATATATATTTTTTCTTTTCCCTTCCTTCTTTTCTTTTCTCCTTTCCCCAATCCCAGTTGTTCTTTCCTTTTGAGCAGTTTCTTTCCCTTTTGCAATATCATACATTTTAGATCCTATTTACTCTTTCAGTTTCTTACACTAGGGAGACAATACAATGTTTATACATGTGAGTCTGATTTATTTCACTTATGAGTATGGACTCTACTTGCATCCATTTACCTATAAAAGCCTTGAGTTTATCCTTCTTTATAGCTGAGTAGTACTCCATTGTATAAAAACACCACATCTTTTTTATCCATTCCTTGGTTAATGGGCATTTGGGTTGTTTCCAAGATTTAGCTATTTAGCTATTAGATTTTGCTGCTGTAAACATGGGTGTACATATATTACTGTGGTATGATGTTTTGCATTCTTCTGGGAAAATATCCAGAAGAGGAATGGCTTGGTCAAATGGGACCTCTAATCCTAGCTTTTTGAGGGATCTCCATACTGATTTCCACAGTGGTTGTACCAGTCTACACTCCCACCAACAGTGGAGAAGGGTTCCTTTTTCCCCACAGCCTCGCCAGCATTTGTTATTAGTTGATTTCTTGATGATAGTCACTCTTTCTGGGGTGAGATGGAATCTCAGTGTTGCTTTAATTTGCATTTCTTGGATGACCAATGATGTTGAACATGTTTCATGTATTTGTTTGCCATTTGTATTTCTTCATCTGAAAAGTGTGTATTCATGTCAGATGTCCATTTTTGGATCGGGTCTTTGAATTTGAGGGGTCTGAGTTTTTTCAATTCTTTATATGTTCTAGATAGAAGCCCTTTGTCTGAGGGACAGTTAGCTAAAATTTTTTCTCATTCTATGGATTTTCTTTTCACTCTGTTGATGATTTCTTTTGAAGTGTAAAACCTTTTTAATAAGATGAGATCCCAGTTTTTGATTCTTTTAAGTACTTCCACCTGGGTTTTGTTCATGAACTCTGTACCTTCACCTATGTCTTCAAGATTTCTGCCTACTTTCTTTTCCAGTAGATTTATTGTTTCTGTTTTAATATTTAGATCTTTGATCCATTTTGACTTTAGTGCATGGTGATAGACATGGGTCTAGCTTTAGTCTTCAGCATGTAGAGAGCCAGTTTTTCCAGCACCATTTATTAAAGAGGCTATATTCTTTCCAGTGAACATGTTTGGCCCCTTTGTCAAAGATAAGTTGGCTGGGTGTGTTTGTAGTTGTGTCTGCATCTTCTAATCTGTTCCACTGACCCTTAGGTCTGTTTTTTTGCCAGTACCATGCTGAATTTATTTCAGTAGTAGTATAATTTCAAGTCTGGGATTGTGATGCCTCCTGCCTTGCCTTTGTTGCCCAGGATTGCCTTTGCTATTCTAGGTGTCTTCTGTTCCCAAATGAATTTAGGAATTTTTTTCTCTAGACCTTTGAGGTATGCTAGTGGTATTTTGATTGAGATTGCTGTATAACAGTTTTGGGGGTATGGCCATTTTCACAGTGTTGGTTCTTCCTCTCTGTGAGCAAGGGATATCTTTCCATTTTCTGATATCCTCTTCAATCTCCTTTTTAGAGTACTGTGATTTTCAATGTATAGATCTTTTAATTCCTTTGTTAGATTGATTCCTAAGTATTTCATTTTTTGGATGCTATTGTGAAGGGTGTAGTTTTCCTAATTTCTCTCTCAGTGAGTTTGTTGTTTGTGTACAGGAATGCTGTTGATTTTGGAGTGTTGGCTTTGCATCCAGCTATGCTACTGAATTTGCTCATTAATTCTAGAAGTCTTTTGGTGGAGTTTTTGGGGTCTTCTATGTAGAGTATTATTTCATCTGCAAATAATGATAATTTAACTTCTTCCTTTCCTTATTTCCTTATTCCTTTTATTTCTCTTTCTGGTCTAATTGTTCTGGCTAATGTTTCCAGAACTGTACTGAATAGGAGTGGTGATAGTAGACATCCTTGTCTTTTCCTGATTTTAGAGTGAAAGCTTTCAGTTTTTGTCCATTTCGTATGATGTTGGCTGTTGGTTTGTCATAGATGGCTTTTATCTGATTGAGATAAAAACCATCTATTCCGATTTTCTGTAGTGTTTTTATCGTGAGTGAGTGTTGGACTTTATCAAAAGTTTTCCTGTATCTATTGAGATGATCATGTGATTTTTGTCTTTGACTCTGTTGAAATGGTGTATTACGTTTATTGATTTACATATGTTGAACCATCCCTGCATTCCTGAGATGAATCCCACTTCGTCATGTCCTATAATCTTCTTGATGAGTTGCTGCATTCTGTTTGCTAGTATTTTAGTGAGGATTTTTGCATCTATATTCATTAGGGAGTTTGGCCTGTAGTTCTCTTTTTTGGTTGGGTCTTTGTCTGGTTTTGGTATCGTGGTAATACTTGCTGCCAGGTAGGAGTTAGGGAGTATTGCCTCCCTTTCAATTTCATTAAAGAGTTTGAGGAGTATGGGCATTAAATCTTCTCTAAATTTCTTGTCAAATTCAGCAGTGAATCCATCAGGATCTGGGCTTTTCTTTGTTGGTTTTTGATTACATTTTCAATTTCATTAACTGATACTGGGTTGTATTTGCATTTTTGTTTGATTGTAGATATTGCTTAATTTCTTCTTTAATTTCACCTGTGACCCATTGGCTATTCAGGAGGGTGTTATTTAATTTCCATGTGTTTATGGAGTTTTTGCAGTTTCTTTTGTCATTAATTTCCAATTTCAATGCACAATGGTCAAATAATATGCATGAGATAATTTCAATTCCTTTGCATTTACTTAAGCATGATTTAGGGGATAGTATATGGTCTATTTTAGAGAACATCCCACGTGCAACTGAGAAGAATGTGTATTCTGATGTTGTTGGGTGGAACATTCTGTAAATGTCTACTAAGTCCATTTGTTCAAAGGTTTGGTTCAGTTCTGTTATTTCTTTACTGATTTTTTGTCTAGTTGATCTATCTCTTTGTGATAATGGGGTATTAAGGTCCCCTATTATAATTGTGTTATTGCTTATTTGATTTTTCATGTATATTAATAATATTTGCCTTATATAGTTTTGTGCTCCCATATTTGGTGCATACCTATTTATGATGGTTATCTCCTTCTCTTGAAGTTTTCCCCTAACAAGTATGTAGTGACCTTCTTTATCTCTTTTGATCATTCTTGGTTTGAAGTTCACATTGTCTACAAATGAAATAGCTACCCCTGCTTTTTTCTGGGTTCCTGTTGCAAGGAGTATTGTTTTCCATCCTTTGACTTTTAGTCTATGAATTTCTTTCTGAGTTAAATGTGTTTCTTGTGTACAGCATATTGTTGGGTCTTTTTTCTTGATCTATTCTGCCAGTCTGTTTCTTTTGATTGGTGAATTGAGGCCATTTATGTTGATGGTTATAAATGATACATATTGGCTTATCTTTGCATGTTATTTTCCTGCTGTTGCTTCTCTGCTTTTTCCCTCTGTTTAATTGCTTGCCTTGCCTGGTGGTTTCTTTCTGTTGCTCTTGGAATTGTGGTCATTTTTATCTCTGTCTAGAATATCTTCCAGTACTCTTTGTAATGTTGGTTTGGTGGTCATGAATTTCTTCATTTGTTCTTTGTCATGGAAGTATATTTTTTCTCCATTAATTTTGAAAGATAGTTTTGCAGGGTATATCAATCTGGCTTGGAAGTTGTTTTCTTTCAAGGCTTGAAATACTTTACTCCAAGCTCTTCTTGATTTGAGGGTTTGTGTTGAGTAGTCTGCTATGATTCTGATGGGCTTTCCCTTATAGGTTATCTATTTCTTTTCTCTAACAGCTTTTAATATTCTGTTCTTGTGCTGAATTTCTGGGATCTTATTATATGTCTGGGTGTGGATTTATTTTGGTCATGGCTAATTGAAGTTCTATATGCCTCACTTATTTGTATGTCAGATTCTGTTCTCATGTTTGGGAAATTTTTTGCTATTATTTCTGCAAATAGTGTTTTTATGTCATTTGTGTTGACTCCTGCTTTTTCATTGACACCTATCAGTCTTATATTGTTTTTCTTTGTATTGTCTTGCAGCTGTTGAATTGTTATTTCTCAATCCTTTGTTATTTTTAAGAGATCTTTCCTTTCATGATCGCTAGCCGAGATCCCATCTTCAAGGTCTGAAATTCTGTCTTCAGTTTTGTTCAAGCAGTTTTGCCAGCTTTCAATGGAACTTTTAATTTCCTGGATATCTGTTTGTATCTGTTTCATGCATTCTATTTCTTTCCTATATTGATCATTCACTGTTTCTGTCCTCTACCTATCAACATCTATTTTTTTATCTATCTCTATTATAGATTTGCTGAGAAATTTCTTCATAAATGTTGACATTTCTTTTTTTTACTTGAGAGATTACTTCTGATCTGATTTCCTATATAGCCTCATGGATTTGTTTCTTTACTTTGGCTGCTATCATTTCAGAAATTTCAGGTGTGTGTCTTCCATTTTCCTCTATCTTGTTGTCTCCTGGACTTGTTTTGGGTGGGCTGGATGTCTGAGATTGCATCTTGCTTCTCCATTTTCATTTCAAAAATTCTTCTTTTGTCTTCTGTGCTGATCCTTGTAAGTTTTTGTAGTAGGTAGCTGTATCACTAGTATCAAGCCCTCTCTAGGAAAAGTCTGTTCCTCAGGGATGTCTTCTTTGTGTAGGAGGTTCTTGGCTTGTGTCTGTTCCAAGATCCTACCTTCCCAGCTAATTAAGAGTGAGATGTTGGTGTCTGTTTGGTTCAGTCTCCAGTTCTTTGGTGCTGGGCTGTGTTGAGGTTATTACCCTAGAGCTTACCAGTATTGTTGGAGAAGGGAGAACAACTAATTACAACAGATATGACATCTTAGCTAAAGTAGTATAATTAGAAATAACAGTAGGGGGCCAGTGAGATAGCTCAGTGGCATAAGCGCCTGCCTGGCAAGCACGAGGTCCTGAGTTCGACTCCCCATACCCACATAAAAAAAAGAAATAACAATAGGATGAAGCACAGTTTAGAAACTGACAAACTGTGGTAGATAGTAATTTTGTACCTTAAACCATAGAAGCAAAATCTACAATTATATAACAGAACCAATTGTAAATTGGGAGCTTTTATTCAAAGTGTTTCCCCTTGGTAGAGTGGTTTTACCCTGGGAGATTTAAGAAGGATAGTGGAAAAAACAAAGATAACTGAAAAGAAAGTAGAAGCAAGGCTGGAGGACAAAGGAGGATCATGCACACTTTGTGAGCCTAGAGGAGAGGGCAGAAGAGAAAGAAAGAGGGAGTAAGCAAGGGATTGTCTGAACTTGGTCTCTGGGTTTGGGGTATGGGATTAGTTTCTGTGGCTGGAGTTCTCCCCATCTGTTTAGAAAAGAGGGAAAAAAAAAAGAAAAGAAAAAAGAAAAAGAAAAAGAGAGAAAAAAAGAAAAAGAAAAACAAAACAAAACAGAACAAAAAAAAAAAAAAAAAAGAAAGAGAACAGGGGTAGCCCCACCCACCTGCTTCTATTCCATGTGTCTTTGTCCCCAAGCACGACGCTGGTTCACCTAACTTACCACCTGTTAGCTGGTATTGTTATTGTTGCTTCCAACTCTTCATGCCACTAGTCCCACCTGTCCGTCCTGTGTGACCTCGTTGGGACCCTACTGTGTCGCTGGCATTCCCTCTGCTCTCTGGACCGTCTAAGCAGTTCACTGAGTCATGGCAGTGGCATAGATGGCCTTGTAATTGTATTTTATTAGGTGTTCTGGATAAAATATTCAAATGATCTTTTAATATTTTTAACTGTACTCCATTTTGGGTGAAAAATACTCTATTACAACACATCTACTCACCTCTCCACAGTTCAGTTCCACTAGAAACAATTTGATTTCATTTCAGCCTCCCCTTCCACTAAGTCAGTTCATGACCTTAATTGCCTTGCAACACTCTCTAGTTTTTCCCAAACACAGTGCAAGTGCATCACTCTGCACCTTTCTCCCAGAGGAGGTCACTGCTCCTATTAGTGGGTGTCAACTGAGTAGCATCAAGAAAGCCAGTCACAGACTTTTATGATTCTGAAGCTGCAGCACAAACTGTATGACCAGGAAAGGCTCTTCTTTAAATCTGACCAAATATTAATTTTTTGGTGCTCTGATAGTGGGTTAATCATCCATCAATAGCCACTAGAGCTTCATTTTTTTTTTTTTTTGGTACCAGGAATACAATTCAGGACCTTGTGCTTGCCAGGCAGGTGCTTGTGCCCCTGAGCTATATCCCCTGCCCCCTAGAGCTTCATTTTGACAAGGATATTATGGCTTCCCTTAATTCCGTATTTCAAGTGTGGACATCTACTATTAGCTTCAGAATCAACTGGAGACCTGCTCAACATGTACAAAGTGTGATCACGAAAATATAGTGAATGTTTAAATTTTAAAAAATTTATTACAGTAAAAGGCACATTGCCGTTACTCCCTCTCAAAATATTCCACCCCCTTGCTTCAAATACACTTACCCCATCATTCTTGCCCCTTTCAGAAACAGTTTTGAAAATCTTTGGTGTCTTTAGTTGAACTGTTCGAGCTTCCTCTGTGTCCTAAATCAATTAAAAAATTTTATCTTTCATGGTATTTTGCCTTTGGGGAAGAGCCAGAAGTCACATGGTGGCAGATCAGGTGAATAGGGTGTATGAGAACACACTGTGATGTTATTACCAGTCTGCCTTTCTGTTGGATGGCACCTGGCAGAAGCAAGCATTGTATTTTTGTTCACACCTTGTTAAGAGACTCACAAAAGGAGGCCTCCAGAACTGTTTCAGAAAGTGACAAGAATGATGGGGTAAGTGTGTTTGAATCAAGAGGGGATATTTTGAGGGAGATTAATGGCAATGTGTCTAACATATTTTTTGGTCAGCCACTGTCCATTCTTGGTCCCTCTCCACTTCCACAGCGACCAAGTCAGACTCTGGAGGCTCAGACTTCGCCATCTCTTGTAACAAGTCCTCCAGAAGGTTTGATGAGCACTAGCCTTTGAGAACCTTCATGGTAGTCACTTAAAATTTACATTCATACGAATTTTATATGTCCAACTAATTTTTTTTTTTTGTGGGTACCGGGGGGTCGACCTCAGGACCTCGCGCGCCAGCAGGCGCCCGTGCCGCTGAGCGATATCACCGGCCTCTTTTTCGTATGTGGGTTCCGGGAGTCGAACTCGGGCCCTCGCACTTGCCGGGCAGGCGCTTAAGCCACTGAGCCATCTCACCGGCCCTGTCCAACTAATTTTTATAAGATAAAAACTATTTAAGCTATTGCCAATTTCTTCCCATTTTGGAAATTCTGTTTTTTGTTAATCACATATACACCATCAGTGAGGATTCCAGTGTCCTCAACCTCTGCACATTTATGGATTGCACGACTCTACGATAATGGAACATTATTTCAAATATTGCATTATAGTAGTATCATTACTACAACTGTTCAAATTACCACATGAAATTATTTTAGAAAATGGCATAATATTTGCAAGTAATATGGCTAGTAATTATAAAGGCATGTGCCTCACTATGAAAGTCTGTTGTTCAGAAACAAAAAACCTTTTATTGATTGTAGTCTCTTGTCCCTTACTTTGCGTGATTTTTCCCATTCTCAGTAGACTCTCTGTTGAGATGCTCTTACATAAAACATCTTTCTTACATGTAAAATTACCTGATAAAAATAATGGAACCAACTGATTTGGTTTACCAAAATGTAGTATCTGTACTCTCCAAGACTTTATGCATGGATTAAAGTGAGAGAACACACATATAGGCTGCTGGGAACTTTCTTATTGAGAATGTTAAGCCATTCGTATAGATTAATTCAAGCATCTTTGCTCCATCCCTGTGGAAGAAATATTTTGTCTCCCATTTTCCTGATTGTAATAACTCAAATGTGGAAAGCTATAGAAAATGAACATGGGCTGAAAAGCTCTGAAACCTAATATTTGCTCATTACTCTACACAGTCATTGAAAAACATCTGTTGAATGTCTATTATGTCAGACAGCATGCCAGGTACTGGGCTGTATGGGGAAACAGGACATTGAGCTGCAGCTTCCTATCCAAAATGGCCAAATCTCATGTTCCCTAGTATTTTTCTCACTGCCAACCAGTGTAACCACATCTTACAAGAATAAAACCATTTTATTCAACTACATTTTATCTAGAAGCTCAATATGTAAAATGTAAAATTTGTCTTATTCAGTGAAACCAGGGCATAGAGAAAGCAAGAGGACATAGACTTGTTCAGTGCAGACCTTATTCCCCAAGACTCACGCTGGTCCTTGTCTTTCACATAGCAGGGTTTGCTAATCATGGATCTAGAAAGGAGAATGCAAACAGCACTTGCTAGATGCTGTTTGTATTGTTATCATATTGTTCAATGACAACAATAAAGCAACATAAGGAGAACATAGTGCTTTATGTGAAAAACTAGCAGGTCCTATCTTTGGTCTCCCCACTTACCTTGTGACTCTGGTACAATTTATTTAAAGTTAAAGGTGGTGACATTGGAGGGAAATATGGGATTGTCAGTATGGTCTTCTACCAACTTCTCAATTTTGTTCATTTTAAATTCGCCTAGATCATCAGAGCTTCTTTATGGTTTTCTATTTGGGGTGAGAGAAGAATTGCTTTTAAGACTCAGTTGAAAGGTTAACTTGTTGGGCTGGGGATATAGCTCAGTGGCACAAGCACCTGCCCGGCAAGCACAAGGTCCTGAGTTCAATTCCCAGTACCAAAAAAAAAAAAAAAAAAGAGAGAAAGGTTAATTTGCGTAAGGAATTCCTTCAAATATAAAGAACTATCCAAATAGAATAAAACCACTTAATGTTAAAGAAATTACCCTACTCACAAGTTTTTATTTTTGCTGAGGTATGTATATACTTATTTGAATATGTGTTTTCAAGAAAGATGATTTGAAGATTAGCAAGACCAAACACAAAAACATTTAGTCTATTTTAGAAAGTAAATTAATTTCCCTTAATATGTATCAGAATTCTTCAAAGTGGGTTGATTTAGCTACTAAAGAAAAGCTGAAGCCACAACATGAAAATAAAAAAGTGAGTTCCTTATTCATAAAATTCTCTATGAGTTCTTTTTCTCTGGCATCTAAAAATGAGGCTGGAGATTTGCCTTCTCTTTTCCCCTGAATCCAAAAAAGGCTGAAGCTGCTTGCAGGATTTAAACTGTTTTTTTCCCTCCCAGATTTATTTCATCCAAGGTCATTTTATAGAGGCTTGGATCCTACTTACCTGTCAAAACCTGCCCACATTGTAGACAATGACATTTATTTTATAGTAGGCTGTTTCTAATGGATATGTGTAGGATTCAGCAAGAGAACTCATTCCTGCTTTCTGACCTAGAACCCCCTTACCCATCATCCAGACAAACTTTTCCACTCAGACAAGAAAATTCACAATTCAACACTCAACAGTTAGTGTCAGGATTTTACTCTTTTTTTTGACACATAGGGTCCTGCCATGTCGTTTATGCTGGCTTTGATCTCACTATGTAGTCCAGACTGGCCTCAAACTCACAGCATCTTCCTGCTTCAGCCTCCCAAGTGCTGGGATTACTGGCATGCACCCCCATGCTCAACCATAAATATGTTTTGAATGAAAATATGCATACCTATTTCATGATCCTTCATTTGCTCAGAGACCTACAAGGCCTTGGTAATCCAGCCTCTGGTCACCTCTCTGACTTTATCCCCCGCTTCTCTCTCCTTTTCTTTTTTTTTTTTTTTTTTTTTTTTTTTTGTGGGTACCGGGGGGTCGACCTCAGGACCTCGCGTGCCAGCAGGCACCCATGCCGCTGAGCGATATCACCGGCCCCTTTTTCATATGTGGGATCCGGGAGTCGAACTCGGGCCCTCGTGCTTGCCAGGCAGGCGCTTACGCCGCTGAGCCATCTCACCGGCCTTCTCTCTCCTTTTCACACTTCACTCTACCCCTAACCTGAGGTTTTACATTGTAATATTGATATCAACAGTCAAATAGGAGATGAACAGGAGGAAGTGTGGTATTAAAGAATGTGGAATTTTAGAGTTGGGTCAAAGTTCAAATCACAAACTAGCCATATTAGATCTTGGAAAAATTTTTGAAAATTGTGTGGGTCTCAACTACTAGTCTATAATATGGTAACAATAATACTTTTGTGGCAGAAATATTGTGATGTTTGGACTTAAAGTGGCAAAATGCCTGGCATAAAAGTTATTTAATAGTAATTTTCATCATCATATTGATCATAAACTGTATCAGTCAGCAACTGCTGTGTAACAAATATCCATACAACCTCAGGCATAGAATACTTCAACATTTTCGGCAGCCCTCTGTGGGTTGACTTCAAGTATGCACTACTTGTTCTCTGCTGGCCCACTTATGGAAATGTAAGTCAGCTGATCTTAACTGGCAGGATCTGTTTTTGTTTTTGTTTTCATGTGGGTACCGGGAGTCAAACTAGGGACCTCGCACTTGCCAGAAGGTGCTTGTGCCGCTGAGTGATATCACTGACTCTTTTTTTTCCTTTATGTGGGTACTGGGAGTCAAACTCAGGACCTCGTGCTTGCCAGGCAGGTGCTTATGCCGCTGAGCCATATCACCAGCCCAGGATCTGTTTTATGTGTCTCATTCTCTGGTTCATATTGAAGAACATTTAATTCTTCAGAAGAACTTAAGAAAGCTCTTTTCATGGAATAACAACAGAGCAAGAGGGCAGAAATAGTACAAGAAACCTCTGAAGACCCAGGCTTAGAACTGGTGCAATGTGCATTTTGCCCATAGTTCCACTGGCCAAAAAAATCATATGTATAAGCTAAATGTTATGTTTTGTTAGATAAACCATGAAACCTTCAGACTTGAATTGTAGCCTTGATTGATTAGTAGAAGTCACCTTACATTCTTTAAGGAAGAAGATAGTGAGCTGATTCTAGACTTTGAAGAAAAAGTGCATGCTTGGCTGGTTCCACCTACAATGACCCTGGAGAGTAGTGGTGGCACAAATGATGTGTGTTTATCAGATAGTCTATTAAATCCTTTTCAGCTGTCCAGTCACTTTATTAGTTTCATTATTTTCCCCAGCTTTATTCCATTTTGCAACTCAAGTGCCAAAATTAACAAAGGAGAACAGTCTTGCAGGGAGAATATCTTGCATCCTAGAGAAGGTTTCATTCACAAATGTTTGTGAACTGTAAATAATTTGAAGAAGCATTCTAGAGATACTGTCCTCAATTAATTACTGAAGTTTTGGAAATTACTTTAGCAACATGTTTTAATTAGCTTGCTTCTTTGGCAACATGTTTGCCCTAGTAGGTTTACAGCTGCTCTTAGATTTATGGTAATTTCTTCATTTTCCTCTTTTGTCAATCATTTATGTAAGCCATATTCTCACTGAGGATACTCACTTTTGCAACCACAGTGTTGGGTACAATATAGCTATTTTGGCAGTGCTTTTCAAAATTTGAAACCAATGCATATCTTTTTTTTTTTTTGTGGGTACCGGGGGTCGACCTCTGGACCTCGCGTGGCAGCAGGTGCCCGTGCTGCTGAGCAATATCACCAGCCCTTTATTCGTATGTGGATTCCGGGAGTTGAACTCGGGCCCTTGTGCTTGCTGTGCAGGAGCTTACGCCGCTGAGCCATCTCACCGGCCCCTAATCCATATCTTTATTTAGTTTCTGTACTACATGGAAAATTGGAACACAGATCTAGGTGATTTTTATGGCATTGTTACCTACAATGATAAAGTTATGTTTCAGTGACTCTGATTATGGGAGTATAAGATTATCCATCCTCAAAACAAAGACATGGCTAGCCAGATCCTTAGAACTATTGTTCCATTAATCCCAGAAAATGTTAACTTCAATTTACTTGAAAAAATTTTCCATTATTAAAACACTATCTCATAACTGTGCCCTTGACTTCATAATGATACATTTTCAACTTTTAAATCAATTGATTGGTCATAAATAAGAGCCCTAGAAATGAATTAGCAAAATTGTGCAATTTAGAGTCTGTCTTACTCTAAGATCAATGTGGAGAATATTGTTTCTTTGATCATAATAAATATTAATTCAGTGGTCATCATGTTCAAGTATCATGGTAAGAGTGGTCCATAGATTACTTCATTTAATCCACAGCACTCTATATGGAAGATGCGCTGATTGAATCTACAAGTAGATGAAGGAAGCAGCCAAGAAGTGGCAGAGCTGAGACTTGGCTGCAGGTAGGCTGAGCGCAGATGCTGAGTGGTGCTGGATAAGTTGCTTCCCTGTATCTATAATAAAGCTGAACCTGATGATATTAACATCCTTGGTAACTAGTATCACATACAGCATGTCAAATTTTTTAAAAGAAAAATATAGTTAAATATGTACCACTTGCATCAGAAGTACACTAAGAACACTGTGCTTAATAAAGGTTTGGATGAAGTTTTTGATTCATTAGTTACTCTAGTGCAGTATCTATAAAAAATTATTTTAATACTCAAAGGCATTGAGCTTTGTGTCTTCAGTTGTCCTTGTCTCCATGAAGGTTAGCAACTATGGATCATACACACATGATGTTTAGGAAGCCTATAGTGAGAACAGTTGCCTTTCCTGCAGTCAAATCTAGGATGTGACATGAGGAACAGACATTTCTTTTTTTTTTTTTTTTGTGGGTACCAGGGGTCGACCTCAGGACCTTGCGTGCCAGCAGGCGCCCGTGCCGCTGAGCGATATCACCGGCCCTTTTTTCGTATGTGGGTTCTGGGGGTCGAACTCGGACCCTCGCGCTTGCAAGGCAGGCGCTTACGCCGCTGAGCCATCTCACTGGCCCAGACATTTCTTTACATGTAAGAAACTGTTGTTCAAATTCCAAATAGTCCTCTTCCCATGTTGTCTTAGACCCACGTACCTGCGCCCAGGCACGAGGCAATTCAAAACAATCCCCACATTGAAATGAAACCCACTGAAAATATGAGAAAAACAAATAAACTTAAGAAGAGCTTCACCACAAAAGAATGGCATAGTAGCTGACTAAATTTTCATGCAGGCCCCATGGAAAAGTTTACTTTATATGGGTAGTAGCCACTTTTAATGAGGCTGGAAATCCTCATCTCTGGAATGAATGTATGAGTTTTTTTGGTGGGGGGGATGCCACGTAGGTTTCATGGGATTCAACTGTTAAGGGAGTAACAATTCTCTCTGGGAACAGCCAAGTGTGTTGGTTGAACTGTGTGGTTATATCAGATAGAGACCCAGTGAAGTCATTTAAATGGGGCATGACCCAGTGAAGTCATTTAAATGTGGGAAAGACTTAAATACATGAACCAAGGAACATTCCAATCAGACCTGAGTAAAACTCCAGGTATTGGTTGCTTACAGATGAGTGACCCTTAGGGAGTTTGGAAGAAGATCTGACTCCGTTATCACATTGGAAGAGCGGGAGGCTCAGTCACGGCAGGAACCTCTCAGCCTCCACCTCAAGTGAAGCTGGTCATGTGTTTATGAGGGATAATGCTTAGAGCTGTGGTAGCCATCTCCTGACCAAGAGAAGAAAGTCAAGGTGATTATACAGAAATCAACCCAGGGCCCAGACAGCATGGAGTCACTCAACTAGCAAATCCTGGAATGTTTTTTCCTTTCTTCATTATGAATTATAACTCTCATTAGTTGAGTAATCTTTTGCCAAGTAGAAGTAGAATTCTCATACTCTGTCAAAAAATTATTAACATTAAATAATATAATATTTGCAATTATAAAAATGTGTTGGGCAAGAGAGATAAAATTGGGGCTCATGGACCTTGATGAGGGGCTTAAGGGAGGGCTACTATGTACCACTGTGTGGATTTTTCACTGCACAATTCTAGGAAGTACCAATCACATAACCTGCCGTGTAGAACCACATGCAGTGACCCTGGCGTAATTCCTCACTTTTTCTTTCGAAGACCTCTGATGTTCTTAGAAATTTCCTTTTCATAGTACATAGGCTATCAAAAGAAAATAAACCCCATATCTTCATCTATAATGCCGGTGGTAGATATGATTTCAGTGCAAGCAGAATGATTTCAGTGCCTCCCAATACATGAGGATTTTGGGCTGTGGATGAGGAATTACAGTAGCAGGGTATCAATCAAATATATGGTTTTGTTAATTCCTAAGAGAAAAGAGAATGATAGTCTTTTTGTTTTCCCTCACAGAAGGAGGAATAGAAATGTGATTTGTGTCGGTGGGTCCATCGGGCTTCCAAATCCCAGTAATGGAATCTGGACAGAGTTTTCATATCTATTACTAGGCTGGGGAAATGGTAACCTTGACTGTTTGCCTGGAGCTTGGGGGAATACTCTGGGTTGGAGCTGCTGGTGCAACACAAGGAAGGGGAATATAGAGATGTCAATTTCCAAAACTAGAGGGAGGAAATTTCTTTCTCTCTCTCTGTTTTAGTTAGTGGCACAGAAATTGCCTGTCACTGTAGCTGAACCTGTGTCCTTCCTAGGTGGAAGGGGAAAGAGCTGCGAGAGAGCATTCTTTGTGTGGAATTTTTTCTCCTCAATGACTTTCATGCAACCTTGAATAAACTCTCAGAGATAGTGTTCATGATTTTCTGTTTTTCCTCCTCAGTATAGAAAAGTAAAAAGGAATACTCACATGCTCCCATGAATGCTTGGTCCATGCAAAGGTTTGGTTAAGAGTATAAACTCTGGAACCGGATGTCCTGGTCCAAATGTGAACCACTAATTTCATGCTGTGGGATTTAGGGCCAGTCACATCTCTGTGAACCCTGGTTTTCTTGCCTGTAAAAACTGAAATATCGGGCCGGTGAGATGGCTCAGCGGCTTAAGCGCCTGCCCGGCAAGCGCGAGGGCCCGAGTTCGACTCCCGGAACCCACATATGAAAAAGGGGCCGGTGATATCGCTCAGCGGCACGGGCGCCTGCTGGCGTGCGAGGTCCTGAGGTCGACCCCCCGGTATCCACAAAGAAAAAAAAAAAAGAAAAAAAAAAAAACTGAAATATCTTGATAGACTCTGAGGTAAGAATTCAAGTACACACAATTTATTTGGAGGTTGATTCCAGGAAACATAGGTTAGGAAGCAAGGAAGTAAAGCAAACAAGGAGAAAAAGCCAATAAAGAGGCATTTGAGGCAGAAGGACTGCAAGTTTGAATCTAGCTCATGAAATTTAGCAATTTGGCAAGACCCCACCTCAAAATTAAAAAAAAAAAATATGGTCTGGAGATGTAGTTCAGTGCAAAGTGTTCAGTCCCTAGTATTGCAACAATGAAAACAGATGTATTCTCAAATTGATTACCACATGGGAGACTTGGAACTTGAGAGAGAAAAGACAGCTCAGATTTGTCCCTGACAAAGGGTGATGCTCTAAGGGACTCATCATGGACTCTGAAGATGGCATCTCTTGCACATCTCACTTGCCCTGTGCTTGGGTTGCATATGGTCATAGGGTCCGGGAAGAACACTTCACATGTGTATCATTGAATGCAGAAAGGGTTCAAGCTGGGTCCCCGCAGGGCCTACCAGGCCATTCATTGGCAACCGTTGGGCTATTGGAGGATTAAAGGAGTTTACACACCTGAGTGCTTGGAAGAGTGGCTGATATTCAGGGGTCTTGCTCTATGCTGGCTGCCATTCCTATATGGGCAGCAACACAGCCCTGTGGGCAAGAGTTTGGGTCCAGAAATGGACAGGACCCAAGTCCCAGCTTTACATTTTCCATTTCATAAGCCAGTTCGTCACCTTCCAAGGCAGGGGTCAGTATAAAGTTTGTTTCTGTAAAAGCCCAGGAGTTATTCTTTTCATTTCTGCAAGCCCGTCTGTTTTTGCTGGGACTACTCAGCTCACTACTGCAATGTTCCAGCAGCCATAGACAATATGTAAATAAATTGGTGTGGCTGTGTTTACCTAAAACTTCATTCACTAAAATAGGCCATAGGCTGGACTTGATCCTCTTGCCATTGTCTGGCTCATGAGAGCCAAACACTTTATTCCATAGTTGTATAACATGAGATAAAACAGCACTTATTTCGTAGTAGAGGATAGATATTAGAGTCTGTGTCCATCTACCTGGTTTTGAATCTCAGCTTGAAGACTTTCTACTTTGGTGACTTCATGCAGGACATTTATTCTATCAGTTTTCCTACCTGTAAAATGGGAATGAAGAGTAAGCCTGTCTCATAGGCCTATTGTGGGAGACTGGGTTGCTTAGTACATGTACTAGATTTGGCATAGTGTCTGACCCATGAATGCTGAATAAATATTTCACTTGCATTCATTTAGATTTTGACAGGTACTTTACTTTTTTATTGAGAAACCTACTGGAATTCTGTGAGAGAAAATTCAACACTTCTTGTGAGGATTCAAATCTAGCACAGATATTTACTAGTCGTACATGAATAACTTATAACCTTAGGGATTTAGGTCAAGGTTTTTAACCAGGCTACCATTTTGCCCTTCAGAGGATACTTGGCAATGTCTGGAGTTATTTTGGTTGTCCTAATTAGGGAAGAAGAGGCTACTGGCATGTCATGGGTAGAGGCCACCAACGCTGCTAAGCATCCTATATTGCATAGGACAGTTCTGTACCACAGGATTTGTCTGGCCCAAATTGGCATTAATGTGGCCAAATGTGCCCTGCTATCTGGTTTTGTAACCAGGTTAAGGAAACCTGGTTTAGACAGGATGAGTTACCTCTGAACTTTTCACCTCTAATATTTGGTACTGCATATGTCACATTATCTCTCACGACTGATAAATTATCACCATGATTTTTCTGGCTCACAGGCTCTGAAAAGATGCCTGAAAGTATTTTGTCAAGATAAGTAGATGTAGGTGTAGAGTGTTATTTTTCTGAATGACACTATCATTTAAAAACACACACCAGGTGCCTTGTTGAAAAAACCATGTAATTTATTTTTTTCTAAAACAATTTTAAATGTTGAAGAATTGTTTTAACAATACAAATGATATCCTTTGCATTCCATATCTTTCTATCAATCTAGGACAATTTGAGCTGACAGAGGACAGCCTGGCAAACCCCTCATCTTTGTTGTGATTTAGGAAGTCTTTTTTCCATAAATTACGGAGGTGTCTAGCAATGAAAAGTGTGCAAAGCTATTATTTATACCTGTTTAATTCTCAATATTAGAACAGTCTGATTTTGAAATGGAGGATCTCCATTGAACATGCTGTCTTACTGAATTTCACCATACTGGAGTGATTGTTACTAGGCCTTTAATGTCAAAAAATCACCATGACCTCTTCTTTCTCTTATTTCTAAATAGTGAGATCTTCTCTCAACTTGACATATGAATTTGTTAGAGAATTGCTGTTTAAAAATTGCTCTAAGTAGGCCAAATCCATCAAAAATTCCTGGACCAGTGAGATAGCTCAGCGGCATAAGCACCTGCCTGGCAAGCACAAGGTCCTGAGTTCGATTCCCGGTACCCACATACGAAAAAAGGGCTGGTGATATCACTCAGCGGCATGCGTGACTGCTGGCGCATGAGGTCCTGAGTTCGACCCGTGGTACCCACAAAAAAAAAATAAAAGAAGAAGAATTCCTTCTTAAAAGCACCATATTTTGGTGCTCAACTTTTACCTGCATATCCTCATATTTCCATAATTCCTGTGAGAACTCTAATGTCTTTTAATTCTTTGCCACCTTTCTCCAGCCAAATGTGGGACCTTTGGGATCATTACAGAAGGGAATCCTCTGAAAAGAGCATCGTAAAACTAAGACATTTTGATTGTTCATTGTGCAACTTGCATATTCTTACAAGGCATTTCTGAATGTTATACTCCAGTTGGGTTTATATCCTGGTTTATATCTTGTTTGATCATCTCCATTCATCTTATTTGTTAATTTATTTATTCATTCATCCAACAAATACATATTGAGATCCCATGATATGTCTAGCATAACACTGAACAAACAAAATTTCCTATCTGGTTCAGTATGGTTGAATTTTTGTCCAGCGTTAAAGGACAATTTTCAAAAGGATAAACTTATGACTCGCACAAATACAAAATGAATACTCATCAAGGATTTGACTTGAGTCATTAATTAATGAGAGGGCTGTAATTTTTTTTTTTTTTTGTGGGTACTGGGGGTCGACCTCAGGACCTCACATGCCACCAGGCGCCCGTGCCGCTGAGCGATATCACCGGCCCTTTTTTCTTTTTTTTTTCTTTTTTTTTTTTTTTTTGTGGGTACCGGGGGGTCGACCTCAGGACCTCGCGTGCCAACAGGCACCCGTGCCGCTGAGCGATATCACCGGCCCCTTTTTCGTATGTGGGATCCGGGAGTCGAACTCGGGCCCTTGCGCTTGCAAGGCAGGCGCTTACGCCGCTGAGCCATCTCACCGGCCAGAGGGCTGTAATATTTTACAATTGATTTGACTGAGAATTGAACTTACAAAATTTCACACCCAGCAGTGCTTATTTTCACTGCCAGGAACAGGAATCATTGCCTTGCTCTGGACAGGAAACATTTGCACTTACTTCACCAGCCTCCTTTACAATTTAACTTCTTTCTCCTTAGAGAGACAAAATGGATTGGTGAAAAAATTAAAAGTGTATGCAAGCAGATTGCCTCTGGAGCATCTACTACCCATCATCTATCAGTCTGCACTAGCCATCTCTGGTCTACTTCAAAGTCTTCACACCTTTTCCCATCAATAGCAGACAATTTAGAAATACATAACCATTCCAGATGTGATGAGCACAGTGACAAAAATTGTGAAGTAATGTGTTATTGAAGAGGGTAGCTGGCAGGATAGAGAAATTCCTTAGGTGCAAGAGCCAAGAGTAATCCCACTGGAAGTTATGTAAAGTATCACTCCCCATATGTCTATGTAAATTTTAACTGACCATATTAAAGACCATTTCCCACATGTGAGAAACACCAACATTCAAGACATAAGGAGAGGATACTAGTAGAGTCTATTCTTTCTTTTTCTAGTAGGAATGAAAACAAAACCAGGCACACAGTGGGAACTCAATGTGGTAAAACCAAATTTACTTTCTAGGCCATTGTATCTCTTTGTATTTCTCTTCCCAAGTGTTTATATACATATTTTAATGTACGGATAATAGCACCCCCTTAACCTCAGGCTCCCTTCCAAGACCTCCAGTTGATACCTGAAACTGTGTATAGTACTAAATCCTATATATGCTAGCTTTTCCCCATAACTATATACTTATTGTAAAAGTTCTTTTACAAATTAGGCATGGTAAGAGATTAACAATGGTAATTATTAAAAATAGAAAACGCTAATAATATGCTCTAAAAATTATTTAAAATTCATGGGTTATTTCTATATTTTTCATTTAGTATTTTTGGACCATAATTGACTGCTTATAACTGAAATTGTAGCAAGTAAATCCTTGCATAAAGGAGGATTATTGTATTTTCTTTCTTTTTATTTAAGCTGTGGCACCTGTCACTGTTCTTCATTATGTAACATTTTATTGCACAATAATTTGTGTGGTGTAGTCATTCAAAACTTCCAGCAAAGTGTGTTCACCAAAAATGATAGTGTTAGTTTTTAAAAATTATCTTTTAAAAAGTATGAAAATAATTATCAGAAAAACTGGAACATTTCTGGAGTCTCTTTCACTTATTTGAAGTTTTGGTATGGTTTTAATTTTGATTGTAGCAGAGATTGGTGAGCTGTGCCCAAATATGGCCTGTTGCTTGGCTTCATATAAACAAAAACAAAAACAAAAACAGCTGTACTGGAATACAGCTGTGCTTACACATGGTCTATGATTCTTTCTCACTCTAGCAGCAGAGACAGACACTGACTTCTGTACAAAACCTGAGATATTTACTACTTGGTCTTTTGCAGACAAAGTTTGCTATCCTCTGAGTTAAGATATTGTTGGGGTTAATCTTACCATTTATTTGTTTACTCTCTTATTCAATATATATTTAATAAGTAGCAACTTTGATTTAGATACTGATCTAAGATCTAGAGTTATAGCACTTGTTACATTGTGTAACAGGGGATTAAAAAAGAACTGGAATGTGTTATGCACATGTACCAACTCCACAGAAGGAGTGTAAACATTATGTACTGCAAACATGTACAAAAACAAAACAAAACAAAACAAAACACAAGGGGATCAAAAGATGGGTGGATGGAGGAAGGAAGGAAGAGAAGGGATTAAAAAGGAATTAAAATGTGCTATGTTCGCGTACCAACTTCCCGCAAAAAATGTAAACATTATGTAGGACAGGCAGGTACTAATAAAATAAAATTTTTAAAATTCTTAATCTGGTACTAAATGTATTTCCCTTTTTCATTTTTTGGAATGTTAGATTAAACAATTCTCTTAGGACTTCATAATGAAGTATTAACCTTTGTGCCTTGGTTTGGTTTCCCACAAGCAGATCCTTCAGCAAGGATTTGGGGGTAAGCATTTTCCTCGGATGGTAAGAGAAACATTTGTAGGAAGGGGTAGGGGTAGGAAAAGAAAGGGAAGGCAGTCAAAAGAGAGTTCATTGGCAAACCATGTGCCATTGTGGGTAATAGGAACTTAATCCTCATGGGAAAAGTCTGGAAGATGTGCAAAGTACACACCTTAGCCACACACAACCTGAAGAGGCTGAGCACTAAGGATATTTATGCACCAGCTCTTCTTCAAAGTCATGGGTTGCGAGTACAGAAGGAGGGACAGTTGAATTTTTAGTGTTTTTGGCTTGCCTGCATGGTGAGTGCCTCCATAGCAATAAACCCTCCCTCATCCAGATGGGCACTCTGTTTTCCTTCCCTCTCAAGCCCCAAGGTGTGCAGGCATTAAGATCCATTACCAGGCATGTTCACTCAGTTTCTACACATACCTACTAGCCACTCCCTGAAATGTTATCGAACGATTTTTTTTTCTCCCTGCAGCAGAGGCAGTATTACCTTAGTCAAACTATGCGGAAATTTGACCCTGATTATTGGAATATGGGGCAGACCTCGGGGAAAGCAAGTTATCACCTTGCGAGACTTTATCCTATGGGAAGCTTCTGCTTGGTGGTTAAGCAGGAAGACATTGCTGTCTTCCACCAATTGTGTGTAGGTAACTTTTGAAGTCCCAGAAGGCTAAGAGTTTGAGATTCTGGAGTGTCTTTGCCCAAATGTTCCTTATCCTATATCTCAACATCCCCCATCTTTATCAATGCTTCGACTTAGTCTGAAGAAGATGTGTCTTTATATGATGCTACTGAGACCTTCTGGCTTTCTAACTGTGCTCTTGGTTGGTTGTTAATGCACTTCATTGTGTCATTTTCTTCTTTCTGCTCCTTGATGGTACTTGGTACAAAAACCTGGTTCTCTATCGTTTCCAATAGCCATTGCCATTGTATCTCTCAAGTGCCACAGAGATTGTGCATTCTGCTACATCCTC
This sequence comes from Erethizon dorsatum, assembly GCA_028451465.1. Lineage (NCBI taxonomy): Eukaryota > Metazoa > Chordata > Mammalia > Rodentia > Erethizontidae > Erethizon > Erethizon dorsatum. The sequence continues at coordinate 46,691,059 of CM051825.1, forward strand.
TTCTGGCTGTGCCCCATCCAAATTCACTCTCAGATGAAGATCCTAGCACTTCTGATGTCACAGCACACCATTTCTTGCACTACCAGCATGGTGGATTTTGTTGCCATTTTGCCAGTTTCAAAGATCTCTTTTTTAGAACCAATTCCAAAAATCCAGGAACCAATTCCAAAGATCTCTTTCCTAGAACCACTTTGATTTACATCTAGGATGCCTCATTCAACTTGTTTCCCTGGAAATCTCCTAGGCTGTAGCACTGAAAATCACATTCCCCAAAAGCTATTGGTGCAACAAACTTAGGATGGTTTTCCTGGCACTGTCTTTAAAATTGAAAGCCCTATGTTAGACACCACCTCAATGCTGAGCACGCCAGACACTTTCTCATTCTAGTTCCAAATATCTTATTACCTAAAAGGTAGAAGGCAGATCCAGGTTTATTTGGGAGGCGAAGGACACTCTGATATGATACAGTGAAGGTAAGGCAGATCTTTATGCCTGTGATGATCACACCATTTACAAACCCTTCTCACATACGCAGTAGAACGCTTAACAGTGATTCTGCTTTCTACTATTTCAGTTACCTGTAGTCAACTGTGGTCTGAAAATATTAAAGGAAAATTCCAGGAGCAAACAATTGATAAGTTTTTAGTCATTTTTATTATAATATATTATAATTATTCTTAATCTCTTACTATGCCTAATGTGTAAATTAAACATCACCACAGGTATATATTTATAGGAGAAAACATAGTATATAGAGCTCAGTACTATTCATAGATTCAAACATCCACTAGGGAACCTTGGAAAGTATTAAACTTGAGTCAGTTCTGTGAGATTATTTTGCTCTTTCTTCTGTCCTTCACCATTTTTCAGAGGGACACATTGAGTCTTGGAGAGGACATTGAATGTTCACAAAGTTTCTAAGCTTTTCATAGGTACAGCTGAGATTGGACACCACCCCAACCCTAGCTTTTTTTAATTCTTAATATTGACAACATCAGAAAATAAGTGCTGAATTCCAATGGTAAAGAAAAAAAATGTTCTGAAATAATGGAGCGTGAAGAGCTACACACATTTAGTAATGTCTGTCAGAGTACAGCTGCCTGCTCTCTGTTGAACAGAGCTGTGTACTGATTCTTATTTTCAGACTTTTAGAAACTGCAGTTTGACTATTTTAAAATGAACAGGTCATAGGAAATTCTCTATGGTTGCTGTATCTGTGGGTTTTGTCACTAACTCCTTATAAGGATGACCTGTCATGGCAGAAAAATGTCATAAATTGAGAAGTTTGGGAATCAGAAGCCATGTGGTGATTGCTGAAGATGGGAGTAAATTGTGGGGAAGTTTGCTATTATACCTAAAATCCCCACATTCTAAGTGAGTAATGTTGTGTTCCTATCACTTTCATGGTGTGAGTGACTGTGAAGTATTTCCTTTCCTGTGTCCTCAAATTTCCTCCAGGAACTGAAAAAAAGAATTGGAGAATATTCAAGCTAATGGGTCGAGGAAGACAACTGTGCATTGGGAGGTCTGTTGTATCAGGAGCCATTTATAAGAGCAGTAACAATACTTATGCTTACTGAGTGCTTGGCCAGTCTCATACTTAAACACGTTTGTTCCTCACAAGCACTCTGTAAGGTTGACACTGATTTTACTGATGAGGAAACTGTGGCAGAGAGGTCAAATAACTTATACAAGGTCACAGAGGTGGTAACTGGCAGAGGTGAGAATTGAACTTAGGCAGTCTTGCCTCAGAGCTTACTTTCCTAACTACTAATAGGTTACAGGGAAATATAGAGACTCGATCACTGAGAGAGGAGGCCACAGGACAGGTGAGTTGGAGAGCAAAAAGGGAGAATGCTCACAGAGACTGTAGACTCAGGTGAGGGGCCTTGGGAGTGTCCTCATCTCTGTGTGAGCAAAGGGCGCTCATTATAGGCAGCCCTCCACATCTGTGTGTTCCACATCCATGGATTCAAATGACTGAGAATTGAAAATATTTGAGAAAAATAATTCCATCTATATACTAACACAGACTTTTTTCTTGCCATTATTTCATAAACAATACAGCACTGCAACTATTTACATAGCATTTGCATTGTATTAGGTAGTTTAAATAATCTAGAGATAATTTAATGTACATGGGAGGATGTACATAAGTGCTGTGTAAATACTACCTGTTGTATACAAGGGACTGGAACATCTGAAGATTTGGGGCCAATAACAATCAGGGCCTGGTATGTGGTGAGCCAAATTGAGACAAAAGGTCCTGCAGACAATCTTTATCTAGTCCGCAGTTTAGCCAAGGGCCAGCCCTAACTAAATGAATTAAAGATTAAGCAGAAATAAGGTCTTTTGCAAAGTGTGCTTCTTTGATTTACTGACTCTGTGGGGAATTATTAACCCAAGTGCAGTGATAGAGTGAGTGTAATTGTTTTTACTTAAGAAAGCACCAGAATCTGAATTGCTGGGTGCAAATAAGTCTGTTCCTCTGAGGTCGTGGGGCTTCCTATGCTGGTTCCTGGCTACCTTGCCTGTGGAACTGGCTGTGATTTGGCTAGGAATTCACATATCATTCATGGAGTTCAAGTGAGGATTTGCTTCTGAATGCTCAGGGGATTTGTTCCTTTGGTACTCAAGGCTCACAAGAGCAAAACTGGAAAGGAAGATGTAATCAGCTTTCTCCTCGCTGAGACACAATACCTGACACCCACAACTTAAAGGAATAGAGGTTTATTTGACTCATGGTATTAGGTTATTCAGTCCATGGTCAACTGGCTCCAAGTAGGGGCATCATGGCAGATGGTCAGGGGTGAGCAAAGCTGCTCATTTCATGATGGCCAGGAAGCTGAGCAGGGGAACAGTGACAGAGAAGTATGGTATATACCCCCAAAGTCATGCCTGCCTGACCTACACAGACACACAGAGAAATGTACTCCACCAGTCCCCAAGGTAGATACCAAAGCCAATGAAATTGATGCTCCACCCTAAACATCACTGAAGAGAAGTTCATCTTTGATGCTCCCTGCAACCTACATGCTTCAATGCCTCAAGAGTCCACCATTGCAATTGTGTGTGTGAGTGTGTGTGTGTGTGTGTGTGTGAGAGAGAGAGAGAGAGGAGAGGGAAGAAGAGGGGAGAGGGAAGAGGACAGAGGAGAGAGGAGAGAGAAAGAATCTTTCAGAATCCCCTTTCCTTCTGGAGTTGTCACCTTCCTAAGTTTCCAGGGCCCTCATGAGCACTGCAGTTGTGTTTCCTGTCTTCTACTGTGTTATTGCACAGACACTACAGCCCTGACTGCCCATTGTCCTTTTACTGTGGCTCTTACACCTGCTGGCTCTGATGGAGAGAATACGCACAGGTAGGTGCTTGGTTTACGTATGACTAATGCAAGTCCAAGTTTTACCACAGTGTGGGTATTTTTATTTTAAAAGACAACGTTTGAGGCCGTGACACTTTACTCTGAAGAAATTAAGACAGAATGGTAGAATTTTACACAAAGGAGGCAGGTGTTGGAACTATTCTAGACCAGCAAGTAAAATTGTGAGCTCTTTTCTAGAAATTCCTATATTGTGTTTTTATAGTAAACCTCTTATTTGCTTATGAGTGATATTCCTCTGGACTCTGGTGAATGTAAAGACATTAGTCAGTTCTCTGCTGTGCTGAGGATTTTTGTCATGGATATCAGGTACATGTGCCCTAGAGAAAAGATAAAAGAGTTGGAGGGGCGGGCTTGAGAGAGGCTGTATAATTTTATTGAGCAATATTTCTTCTTTAAATGGGCTCATGGATAATTCAATTAGCTGGCTTTTGATTGCTGTTCTTAGTGGGTAGATTCTATATAATGAATATGTGGATTCTTCAAGTCTCCATTGCCACAAACCATCTTGTTAAGCTGGATGGCTCAACTTGATCCCATAGTAATTTGACAGGGATTCATATTTGTACCATCCATATGTTCTTCTTTAGAGTATGCTGCATGCTATTTTTTCTCTCTGTCTCTTGATCTTTTTCTCAGTTTAGTTTATATGAAGCTAATAGCTGTAGAAAATAAATATCTGCTTAAGCTGAGTGCACAGTAAACATACCGTGAAACTCTTCCCAGTAGAAAGCTCCACGGCATTCCATGAGTGAATCTGTCTGTCTCATCAATACGCTGTGCAGATGGTATATATCAGAGTTTGAGAGGGACATTTATTAAGTCTCAGGTTAAGAGTTGGGTTTTGCATCTTGATTATGAAAATGACATAAATAATCATTTCCAAAAAATATGGTGCTTGATAGATTTCTCTGTATAGACTTCTTTTTCTTTTTTTTTTTATGTGGGTACCAGAAGTCGACCTCAGGACCTTGCACTTGCCAGCAAGCACTTGTGCCGCTGAGCGATATCACCGGCCATTTTTTTCCTTTATGTGGGTTCTGGGAGTCGAACTCAGGACCTTGTGCTTGCTGGGCAGGCACTTATGCCACTGAGCTAACTCACCGGCCCTCTGTATAGACTTTTTATATCAAGAATTCCACCTTTAGGGCCGGTGAGATGGCTCAGTGGCGTAAGCGCCTGCCTTGCAAGCGCAAGGGCCCGAGTTCGACTCCCGGATCCCACATACGAAAAAGGGGCCGGTGATATCGCTCAGTGGCACGGGTGACTGTTGGCGCACGAGGTCCTGAGGTCGACCCCCCGGTACCCACAAAAAAAAAAAAAAAAAAAAGAATTCCACCTTTAATTGTTTGTATATCTCAGGGAGAATGGGAAATGCAGAAATCCTGAGACAGGATAAAGTTCAGCACCATGGAGTAGTTTCTTGCTGAGAACAGCTAAAAGACAATGGGAATTAGTATAGGCATACGAAGTCCAACTAGGAATAGTATTTACATCAACAAAATTAGAAAGGACCAAGCATGACTGGAGCTCAGATATTTTTTTTGAGGGAGGCAGCTCCTATTCAGTTTCAGCCAATAGCTGCCATATGGCGATTCAGGCCTAATGTGATGATTCTGTACAAATATTTTCAGGAGATGCCAGAAATACGGTTTAAAAAGCCAACTTTTCTGTCATGTAAAATAATGTACAGGCTCTGAAAGACTATTTTGTGACTCCTGGAAAATAATATGTTCTTGGGGATATGAACACTAAACAAGCACCAAATATAAAGCATCAAGAAAGCTAGCTCATATCAAATCAGTAAGCCATTAATGACTTTCTCTCTATATTTAAGAACCTCAGTTTCATCCTGACAAGCTGTTGAGATCCCTATCCTCTGCTAGCTACACCTAAGAGCAAAGGAAGATATTTCAGTTTGGAATACATAGTTGAGTATTCATTGCAGAGGTAGGGTTTGAATTACGATCTGAAGTATACATACACCTTGGTTAAAGGAAGAAAGGTAATGCAGAAGTAATCCTAATGGGTTGAATGACGGGAAGAAAAGCCTCATGGTAGGAAAAGTTACCAATTCCTTTACTGAGGCAATGGTAATACCAGAAGCTCACAAAGCAATTACAAGTTGAAGGGATGAGTTGTTCAATCTTAAGTGATGAGTCAAGGAAGCGGTGTTTTATTATCTAGGGGGTGGCTGCCAACCCAGTTGTCCACAGAAATCAGGTACAACCTGGAGAGGGGACCACTGTATCCAAATAAAAATCAGGCTGAGCTCCAGTGGGTGACTGGCATGTCTAAACACTGTGCCAGCATTGCCTGAGAGAAGTTTGAAATCTGGGATTTTATTTCTAAGTTAGGATTTTTAAACTTTGGCAGCAAACTCACATTAAAAAGAAAAGTGTGAATCAAAGCTTATTTGGAAGCCCATATGTAAAACAAATTTAGAGCTGCTGGATGGTCGGGGCAGGGATTACCTGTGCCTCAGTCGCTGAAGCTGTGTTCCCCTTCTGAAGTTGACAAAGGTCTCTCGGAGTATGTTTTAAATATTCCTTCTCCTGGCAATAGGAAACCACTGAAGACACAATACATTTGGCATGCACTGTGATCACAAATATCTTTAAAAAAATGTGTGCACATGGACAGGAAGTAGAAAATGATGATGGTGTTTGAGAGTAGAGAGATGATTTTTTTTCTAAATGTTATGTTTCATAATGAAAATGTAAAATTTTAAAGCAGTGAACCATTGATGAAAACAATCTTTTTAAAGTTCTGTGGTCATGCCACCAATAGGAATGAATACCTGGTACTTTCATCCTGTTAAAATGCAAATTGCCTTGAAATATCAATTAGACTAACTGCAGGACTTCTCCAACACAGCTGCTAGCAGGCCTGCTGCTGGATCAGGTTCTTCAGTACATTCGTAAAGAAGTGCACATATCACAAAATCATGTACTTTAAACACAATATCTTACTATAGTTTTATGTTCAACCTTTTATTTATTTATTTGTCGTACTGTGAAATTGAGTCCACGGCCTTTGCACTGAGCTGCATCCCCAGCACATTTTTATTTTATTTTATTATTTTGAGATTGCAAAGTTGCTAAATTCCTAAATTTGAACTTGCAATCCCCCTGCCTCCTCTCTCAGAGTGTGGGATTACAGGCATGCACCACCAAGCCTGGTTACCTATATTTTATTTTAAGGCTTATGAACATTTGTTTGGGAGGGGATCCATTGGCTTCACCTGACCACTGAAGTGGTCCATGGCATGAGAAGGGTGAAAAAGTTTACTCTAAATCCAAGAGGCAGTAAATGAAAGCTCCACACAAACCTGAATACACAAGAATTGCCCTCCTTTCTGAAGCTTTCTTAGGGTAAGGACTTCCTACCTTTCCAATCCCAGCTTCCTAGGTCTCACAGGGACTTCAGAATAGTAGCTGGTATCGTTTACTATTCTCCAACAGAAGAAAAATTAAACTTGAAAAGTTAAAGACTTTAAAAAAAATGAAAGTGAAATGTATAAAAAACTGAATGGGAGTGAGAGAGAAGTGGCCAAGTGTTGCTGTGTGGTTGAGTCTGTGGCAATCTGACCTACAGAGGTAACTGCAGAAGTCTGTGGGATGGAAAAATGGCCAAACCGGGGTGTGTGAAAATCAGCTAGGAGCATATTTTGTCAAAGAGAAAAACATAAGAAGTAGGTGAGTATCTGGAAGGACTCTCTTGGCCCTCCCCAACGCTGTCCCCTGTATTCAGTATTGAAACTAGGGCCTTTGCTTTGAGCTATAGCCACAGCCCCTTTTCTAACTTTTTTTTTGGAGACAGAGTCTCACTAATTTGCTGAACTTTCCAGGCTGTGTTTCAACTTGCAATCCCCCTTCTTCAGCTTCCCAGAGTGTTAGGATTACAGGTGTGCACCACATCATCCTGCTTCTTAGATCTTTCAGAAAAAGTATCTCCTGCAGATTTTTTTTTTTTTTTTTGGTGGGTACCGGGGGTCGACCTCAGGACCTCGTGCACCAGCAGGTGCCTGTGCCACTGAGCGATATCACCGGCCCTTTTTACGTATGTGGGTTCCGGGAGTCAAACTCAGGACTTCACACTTGCCAGGCAGGTGCTTACACCGCTGAGCCATCTCACAGGCTGCTCTTGTGGATTGTTTTTTAACCTGACTGCTGGTGAAAGGACAGTTCTTCTGTCCTGGGGGAAAGTTCGGGCTGTGACCAAATTATTTATGAATTTGATGTTATTTAAACGCAGTTTCTTGTATTTATTAAAATGAATCTGCTGTCATATTAAAATTGAAAACGAGCTGTCGCACATGCAAATTATTTCTAAAGTTCAACTGCTGCTAAATGAGATGCAGTGCTCCTAAACTTAGAAATGCTTAACATAAATTATGACCTAATTAACATTTGCATGGTAATCCGGACTTCCTACAGCTTATTCTGCTAATTAACACATGACAAATGAGCACATATTAATATTTTATTGTCACATAACTTTGTCCAGGAAAGCTTCTTAATCCCTTGGAAAACATTTTGTGTTTTGTGGATTTGTTTTTCTTTTTCTGTCATTTTCTGCCTGAGAAGTCTACTGTTGTGCTGTTTGCCATTATATACTTTTAATGATAAAATTGTCTCATGTTATAAATTTAATAAGATTGAGAAGATGCATGTTTTCATTTAAACTCTTCTCTTTCTGAGAAATAGCTTCATTTTTGAAGAATAAAAAAATTTCCTTGATATGTGCTTTTTAGTTTATCATCACTTTCCGTCGTGGGTGTTGAGACGTCTCCCAAAGATATGGGTAAACCAAAAACCATCAAGGAAAGCAGAATCATAGGTAAAGCTATATGGATTTTGTACTTGCAAGTGATTTCCTTTGATTATGAATTCAGTTAGTTTACATAATCTGTTATCCAAATTACAACAGCTTTCAAATCCAGCAGGGAGATCAGAATATTTCTGCCTTTACCAGGGACGGGGAGTGCCTACCTGTGTATGTCCATTGTAACTGAGTTTTCACTGAGTGTACTGTTTTTCAGTTTTGATTTCCTCTCTTGGTATGTTGTGGGAGTTTTGTTTTACTTTGGTTTACATGGGCCTTTCCTATGAAGATTGCAAAATCCATTTTTATCTAATCACATAAATCAGTGTCTGTGATCTTGGAGCTCTGGGAGATATTCGTAACTAAAATGGGAGCAAATTGCTGTGATAAACAATGTATTGGGTGCTTTGAAAACATATTATAAAGGCACCTAATGAACAGTTGAGAAGATCCAAGTGTCTTTTCTCTATGTTTAAAGATGCTATTGAGATTATTGAGAAAATTTCCTGCCTAATGCTTGAATCTTATTGCCAGCCTTCCAAATCTGTTTCTATCAAATCCTTTCTACTTAGAACTTGCAAGAGAGCCTATGAAAGTGCTGGAGAGTACAAATTGTGAATGGAGACATACATGAGTGTTTGATTTAATCTACCAGGAATTTGTAAGTGTTTGTGTATATAGAGATGTAGATATAGATATATAATATATATCCATCCATATAGCTGAGTGTGTATATTCATAGTCATCTATCTATCTCCTTATTTGTATTAGCACTAAATTGCAAACAACTCAAATGTTCATCAGTATGTGAATGAAACTCTGGTTATGATTTCTGGTAATTCTTGAATTAAGCAACTAATAACATACTACTCAACAATAAAAGGAAATGAACTATTGATATGTGCAACAACATGCATGAATCACAAGATAATTATGCCAGATAAAATGTACATGTGCTTTATAATTTCATTTATGTAAACTAGAAACTACAAATAAAAATGTTAGTAAGTGGATTGATGGTTATTTGGAAGGGGATTGGACAGAGAGATTATTAAGGGCAGGAGGAAATTATCTCAATTGTGGTATTAGTTTTACAAGTGTGCACATTCATCAAAACTTGTCAAATTATATACTAAATATTTGAATTTTATTATGTGTCCATAAAGCTGTATATGTGTGTGTCCCTGTGTGTATGTACACTCCCTTTTTTGCCACTATAGAATATTAGCTCCATGAGAGCAGAGAAAGTTATCTTTGACCCATTATTATATTCCCATTTTCTAGAATTATGCTTGGCACATAATAGGTGCTCAATAAATATTTGTTTAAGGAATAAATATATGACACTTTTTCTATAGATATAAATTGGTATTTTATTTCTTCTTCTGAATTTATTTCTAGCTAAAAATTGTCACCACTTTTACTCTCTCTGCAAAGCAGGAATAATAGGTAAGCCAGATGGTTCTGGAAAATGTAATAAATAAACCCAGGTTGCAGAGAGCTGCACAGCACCCTGGTTGCATACAAGGTAGGTAGGTAGACTGAAACACTGAGACTAGATTAGCCAAATATTTCAGGGGGAGAGCTGACTGCACAGATTCTCAGGAGATAAAATTCCTGATTTTCCGGAGATAAAACTTCTACTTGATTCTGGGAATATGGTAATTTTATAAAAAACGCCAGGAGGTTAAAGTAAACTGGGGAAAGACAATGTGTGACTGAGTTCTGATGAATGTGGGGCAGAGAGGAAGATAAACAGGCTACCAGGGAAGAACTAGAGGGAGGGAATTCTGGGGTATTTATTTATTTATTTATTTTTTTTTTTGTGGGTACCAGGGGGACGACCTCAGGACCTCGCGCGCCAACAGGCACCCGTGCCACTGAGCGATATCACCGGCCCCTTTTTCGTATGTGGGTTCCGGGAGTCGAACTCGGGCCCTCGCGCTTGCAAGGCAGGCGCTTACGCCGCTGAGCCATCTCACCGGCCCATTCTGGGGTATTTATAAGACGATGTTTCTGGATCTCTGTCAGAGTGGAATAGTGACGTTTTCTTGAGGCGCAGGGATTTTGAAGAGCAATAAAATAAAAAATAGTTAATGCTACAGAGACTTTGACATGTGACAAGACAGCCAATTCAACACTGAATAACTGAGAAACAGACTTGTTGGATTTGATTTGAGAAAACTGGTACACAGTCAGATAGTAAAATCACTTATCTCCATGAAAGTGGCAAGGATTTGAGTACGAAGGTCAACAGTGAAATTATTTTTCTTCCCATTAACCTTAAATCTATACTACCTTGTGGCGCCACATTTTGGCCCTTGTTTTGCATTCTGTAGCTAGCCTAAATTTGTCTAACATAAGAATGTGTACATTTAATTGTTACAGAACCTTTTATGGTCTTCCTAATTTTCTCTAGGACAAACATACACAATTTCTTATCCATTCTTCATAACATACATTCATATTCTTTCACTAACTTTCCTGATACTACTTCCTCATTTTATACTCCTCTATTTGCCATTGGCAATTAAGTTTCAAGTAAAAGTTTGATGTCTTGCACTCTATGAGACTGGAGAGTGTGGAATGTAACTATCACATTCATGTTTATTAATAGCATTTAGAAAAAATACTGCATTGTCTGGGTACTCAGAGAATATTTGCCAAAAAATCACATTAACAAGGTCGTCATTGCCTACTGGACATAAAGTTGGACCCAATTCTCCAGTTACAGACTATCTTTTACAAAGAAAGAACTACTATTCTTCATTTGGAATGCTGCATCTCTCTCAGTACATGCCAAGTGTTACCGTAATTTTTATATTATACTTTTGAGATGATGGCTAATTTACTATTGACTATTTTTGCTAGTTCACATTTTGAAATTGTGGCCTGCTTAAATTCTTAAGTGTCCCTTAAATGGATGCTCTGAGCTATTTTTCTTATCTTATTTTTGGATGCTAAGGTACATGGTATTTATTTATTTATTTTTTTGTGGGTACCGGGGGGTCGACCTCAGGACCTCACGTGCCAGCAGGCGCCCGTGCTGCTGAGCGATATCACCAGCCCTTTTTTCGTATGTGGGATCCGGGAGTCGAACTCAGGCCCTTGCGCTTGCCAGGCAGACGCTTACGCCGTTGAGCCATCTCACCAGCCTGGTACATGGTATTTAGAGCTCACAGAAGCACTTAATTTTGGGAAGTAACACAGTGCCTGACACAGGTTAGGCACTTATTTTTTTGTGGGAGGATGTGGTTTTACAAAATTACTTTTATTGTGTTGTCATTACAAGTTCGGAATTTGCATTAATTTTATGTGTAAATTGGTAAGCATTATGATCATAATAAACAACTTTCTTCTCTCTTCTCCTCTGCCTTACCTTTCTTCTCTCTTCCCTTTCTTTCTTCCTTCCTTCTCTTCTTTTCTTTTCACTCATCAAGTATTTATTTATTGCTTGTTCTGTGCTAGTTCTGATAACAACATTTGAATGAGACCCCTGTCTATGCTATACAGGAGTGGCAGAATAAAACACACACAAACACTTACAATTAGAAAGAATAATTTTTCTAATAAAGGAACTATGAAATGCTTAAACAAACCTGCAGAGAAAGGTATGGCTGCTCCTTTGTGTCCTGCATCACAGTTCTTGTTGCTCCCTTTGACATTTGCCATCTTTGCCATTCCGGCTGTGACAGTACTGCCCTCCCTGCTTGAAGAAAGCACGTCACTCGATCACCTTGTGCTGGACATTGGTGGCTGGAGATTAGGAACTAATGCACACTAGGCAAAAATTTCCCACCTAAATAATTCAGATCAACTGTTAGATGACATATAAATTAAATAGCTGGTTTCAATAAGTGATGCATATAAAGTCAGAAATATGCTAAAAAGCAGGGTTTTCAAGTTATGTAATATGATCTTCGAGATGCCATTTTGCCTGTGAAGGGCCTGAATGCATTCCTCATGATGCCGACCTTCTTGTAGATCTTCTTTTCAGAGTCAGACACTTACTTCTTGCTCAGGCAGATCCCTCTTGTTTATGTTAGTGGCCATTTCTGCTGTTCTGAGGCCTGGGACTGCATAGTATGACTGCTGATGGCTCAGGTTTTACATCTTTAATCACCCTAATTTCTGTACTTGGGGTCATGTTACTTCAGTAGGCGCCACTCTTCTCAGGAACAGAGCTGCTCAAATAAAAATATATGTGTTTCTTTTCTTCCCCTGAGGTTTACCTAAAACAAACCCCAAAGAACATGGAACGAGAAACCATGAAGTTTTTATTTCCTCCAAAATTATTCTTTGTCTGATTAAAAAAGACCTCATGTGTTATAGACCTAGTAGTACAGTTTGCTGTTTCTTTTTTTTCTACCTTTTTTCTTAGTGACTAGAAAATGTGTTAGAGCTTGTTTACTCTTTCTGTATCAAACAGTAAAAAAGACAACCATAAAAATACTAGGGGCAAATATTTTTGAGCATTTACTTTACTATATGAGATTAAGAACCATACATACATTGGTAGGTTACTCTTCCCTATCGTTTATATATACTCTACTCCAGTGGTAGTACAGTAGTACAGAGTCCTACTGTAGTACAGTAAATGTGGAATGATGTACAGACCTGTGCATTTTTTGGATGATTTTAAGAGGAAGAAACTCTAACTCTCCAGTTTTCAAAACACATGCTAGAATATTCTATCAAAAGTGTTGCTGAGACTGTATTTTGTGAAATGATGGTGTATGTCCCATAACAGATAAATTCCTGGGATGAAAATCAAGGGATCTGGGTCTGTCAGTAACTGTGTCTCAACAGTAGAGTAAGTGAAGAGATGGGAGAAATCAGGGAAGGCCCCATGGAGGAGGTGTGATAGTCTGGTTTAGACAACTCTCCAGCCCAGAAGCCCAAGTTCCCACGATAACTGCACCACTTGGTAGTTGTGTCACTTGGCCTTTTCATGCCTTAGCTTCCCATCTGTAAAATAAGAATAGAAATAATATTTCAATCATCTACTCATTGCAAGAATGAAGTAAGTTAATATCTTTAATTTGTTTAGAACATGGTCCGAAACATTGTGATTTCTGTTTAATATTTCCTCTCATTTTACATTTGTTCTTGGAGGGTATAACCCTTGCAATGAAGCTTTTAAAGCATAAAGAAGAGCCAGCCAAGTGAGTGAGCAGATGTAGCAATAGCAGGAGGCTTTTACAGCACAACAGACATCATGGGCAAAAGAAACAGCCTCAAGCTGCTTAAGGATAAATTATGTGATGAGACTAGAGAAATAGGTCGAGGTCAGGTCGAAAGTTCTTGAGTTCTATATCATGGTTTTTAAAGTGATGGACAGCAATTAACAGGAGAAGGTGTTGTTTTAGCTGTCACTATGGGGAAGATGGAGAACATAGATCTAAGGGACAAAAGACTAGAGGACAGTGGCTAGTTATAGTGACCTACAGTAGTCCATGGCAGGTGGTAGAAGGAGAGAACAAGGATGGTGCCTCATTCCGTGTTTTTTTTTTTTTTTTTTTTTTTTTAGCTATAACAAACTACTTGAGACTGGCTCATTCATGAAGAATTAAAGTGTATTTGGCTCATGGTTCCAGAGGTTAACTCCAAGAGCATAGCATAGGATCTGCTTGGCATGTGGTGAGGGCCTTCTTGTCACATTGTGACATAGCAAAGGGCATCACATGGCAAGACAGAGCAAGGGTGCCAGCTCGGGTCTCTTCCTGTTCTTATGAAGCCACTAATGACATCGCGGGGTCTCCTCCTTCAGGATTCATCTAATCCTGAGTACCCAAAGGGCCCACCTCCATGTACCATTCATATATGAATTTGGGGATTAAGTTTCCAACACATGAAATTGAAGGGGAGCACGTTCAAACTATGGTAGAAGGAGAGAAGGACAGTTAAGAAATGTTTAGGAGATAAAATTGACAGGTCTGGATATTGCAAAAGAGGTTATGAAGAAGGGAGAAAAATGGTCTTGGAATGGTTTTGGTCTTGGAATTTGGCAAACGACAGCAACAATGAGATAAACCTGAAGAAATTTCAAAGATTTATTGAGTTTTAGACTAGGGTTTGTGGTACCCATGAAATGTTCCCAGAAAGATGTCTATATACAGTTGGACATTGTGGTTCTAAGGCTGAGTGTTGAATGTCGTCTGAAATTTGGAAGACATGACCCAGTATATATAGAGAAAACTCTGGTCAACTCCAAAGAACACTGCCCATAGAAGGCATTCAAAGAAGTGTTAATTTCTTCATACCATTTTCAACATTAATAAGTTTATGTTAGAATACAAAGAATTCCAGTGAAATTTTCCTGAACAAGAAAAATATATGCTTCCTCTGGCTCATTAGCATGATTTCTGAAGAGAAAATAAACTGTGTAGTGACTTGCACTTGAATTCTAAGCTTCCAAAGGAAATTTCTAGGCAGGTCATCCTTTTTCTTGGTTAATTAGGAAAATAAGTAGATAAGCCAGAAGGAAAGTCCTCCTTAGGGTCTGCTTTTCTACTTGTTGTGGGCTTCTTAGAGGATTACTTACAGCTATGGCTTTATTATAAGAAGACATTTCTGCACATTTAAAGAATATTACAGTTAGAAGAAATCTGACATTTTATTATATGTTAGGAAAATGAGGTATCCCAAGGCCGAGTGGCACATTTCCAGTTTTACCTCAGACCCATGACAGAATCAGACATTAATAGCCGGGTCTCCTGGGTAGGGTAAGTGGGTGTCTCCATTGCTCCATGCTGATTTTCTTTTTTCTTTTTTTTTTTTTTTTTTTAATGTGGGTACCAGGAGTCGAACTCAGGACCTCGCGCTTGCCAGGCAGACGCTCACGCCACTGAGCTATCTCACCAGTCCTTCCATGCTGATTTTCATCTCCCAATATTAGAAATATGTCTTTCTTTCCTTTTTACTTTGTAGCTAAAGAAAACATAGAAATATGAATAAATATAGCCCTACTGGTGTGACCATATTTTCTTGGAAAGCTCTCCTCAGCATACTAGTTTTAACACATAGCATACTAGTTTTAAACGATGTAATAAAATTGGTTAGAAAATTCTGTCAAAAGTTAAATGTTTCCGTATTTAAAAACCAAATGTCACATCCCTAGGCACAATCCTATCTGTGGTAGAAGCAACTGTACTACTGGGTACAGTACACAGGTTGGGGTGGAAGGACTGATGGTGAAGGTCACGATGGTGATATCGTATATTTAGTAAATGTTTTCTATGTGCCAGAAACTGTATGCATTCAAGACTGTACAAAAGTTTAGTTGAGGGCCGGTGAGATGGCTCAGCGGCATAAGCGCCTGCCTGGCAAGCGCGAGGTCCTGAGGTCGACCCCAGTACCCACACACACACGCACAAAGTTTAATTGGAAACACTGCACCGAAGTTCAAATTCCTGGGAATGCATACATCCCTGTGCAGCCATTTCCTGTTATATAACCTTGGGCAAATACATTTTTGAGGTGTCAGTTTCCTCATTAGTAAAATAAGGAAGATAAATGTGCTTAAAGAGACATGATGAGACTAAATTGAAAATAATGTGTGTAAAGCATATAGCAAGGCTTGTGTATTATCACATTCTCGTTGCTGGGGCAAAATACCCAACACCCACAAATTAAGGGAGGAGAGGTTTATTTTAGATGATGGTTTCGGAAGTCTCAGTCCAAGCATGGTCAGGAAGGCAGAACCAGCGTGGTGAAAAGGCATGTTGAGGAAAGCTGCTCAACCCAGGACAGCCAGGAAATAAAGAGGGGGGTGCCTAGGGGCAGGAATACACCCTTCCAGGTCACACTCCTAGTGACCCCTCTAACCACACCCCACCTTCTACCAATACCTTTAGCTATGAACCCATCAGTAGATTAATCAGATTCTAAAATCCCTCCTCTGAACACATGAAACATTTGGGGGACATTTTAAGTCTAAACCAAAACAGCTTATAACACTAACTCTGTAAGAAAGGGTTGATTATACCTCCATCTTACCTATTAGAAAACTGAGACTCAGGGAGGTGAAATAATAATAAGTGTTCTATGGTAGCTATGAAATATAAACCAGGTCTGTCTGACTCCTGAACGTATAATTACCACAGATACTTTCTTTGGGTAAATTGTTTCAATCTTAAATCTTGAAAACTGCTTCTTGAATCTTGAAAACATCTTATTTAGGCATCTTTTTATTTGCCACATCATGCAAGTTTTCAACATATACAGCATTTTGTTTCTGAATTCCCTGGCATTGTTGCAGCAAGATGACTCCATTGTACCATTAGTCCCTAGAACTCTGGGTAATTGGCCTTTCCTAGGAAACTGACAGTTGAAAAGGTACATGTTTGATATTACTTCTAGACAAAGTAGAATCACAGAAGCTTGATCTGGGGTCAATAGATTTTGCTATTGGAACTGTACTTAAAAGTTTAAATCTATTTTCTATGCAGAATCTTGTACTGGGAGTAGCCACAGTTAGGTCCTGCCTTATATGGGCTGCATGGTCATTGCCTGCCAACCTGGATGGATGTACTAAATGGTACCAGGGGTAAACATAGCTGCTTTTTTGTTTTTTATTGAAGTCTGGGACATCTCTGACTTTGATTCTTATTTTAAGCCCAATAGTCTGTTAGTCACTGTCAATAACTTTTTTCCTTTTTCATAAGTTGATTCGGAAATCAACTGTCATCTGTGGTAAGAATATTGAAAATCTAAACAGGATATTACATTTAATTCCACAATGGAAAGTCTACTTCGGTGGAACTATAATGAGTTGTTTTCATATTACACTGTTTCAATTCCAAGGTCTTTAACAGGGGAGTTGTTAAAGGTAAATACTGTTTTATTACACATCGTGAAGAGTCAGTAAGAGATTACCTAAGCAAGTCAGGCTTCTCACCTATAGATATTTCCTGAGTGTCTCGAGAGGATAAAGGAATAAAGCCAATGTCAACATTAATGCTGATGGACCAAGAAGCTTTATCTTGCAAAGTAAACAAATATACACCCCAATCATCTACAAAAAAATCTGTATCAGCAGAATTAGACGAGTATCATAGAAATGTTGAGTTTTGTTTTGTTTTTGTTCTGTTGTTATTTAAGCATTCGTGGTAAAACGAAGAAGCTAGAACCTGCACCCAGGAGTTGTCACTCTTGGTCCAGTGCCTTTGGGAATGAGAGTTTAATAAAAGCAGATTGTAAGAGAGCCCTCACAAAAGCCTATGAGCCATGAAGTGTCTTTCCATTACTTCTACTTCCTAATTAATTTATTCCTCACGTTTGTTCTTAAAATAATTTTATAACCATAATGTAAACTATAATGTAAACTATTTTGGTTGTTTGAACACTAAAAGAATTTAAGTTTGTACCAAAAGATACTCTGTGTTGTTGGTGGTGATGATGATTTTATTTTTCTGTTGTGCTATAATAATTAGTTTATATCTACCAGTCCCACTATACAGTGAGGACCTTAAAGGTGGGAACAAAGTGTATTCATGTTGTGTCTTCAGAGACCAGCATGGTTTCTATTGTTCTGGAAGCATCTGGAAAATCCAGGAGGAGTGAATTGAGCGAGTTGGAGCATCAAAGCCCTCAAGGCCTAGTTTGTCATTCCTCATTATGCTACTGTTTGACATTGAGGAAGACACTGCCCCTCTTGATTTATCTACTTTTCCATAAATAAGGAGGAGGTATCCTACCTGCCCTTCAGGGATGCTATAAGAATGCATTTAACATTTAATAGAAAATTGTACCTTAATCCATAAGGAATTAATATTTAATATTAATGAAGTTCATAGCCTTCCATTTCACTCCTTTCTTTGTAGTTGCAAGGTGCTCATCAGCATAAAAAAGCCCAAATGAAAAAGTATGAAGGCCATGTGTTATGTCATGCACATACCAAATGAGAGTGTCTCTAAAATCAGGGGCCTCTATCTAGACTCAGAATGCATTCTGAGCAGTATGGAAATTAATTGAGGCGCTCAACTACACCACACCTCCAATCCTAAACTATTAATTTCCAGGTTGTTGAACATTTTAGGTAATAATCACTTTTACCTTTGCTTGAACTATCTGGATTTTAATTGCCTATTTTCTGTAGATTTTATGTGAAAATCATTTAAATAAAATTATACATCAAAAAGACTGGACTGGAATGCTCCAAAATGATCATTATCTGTGAGCAGTGAGATTACAGATAATTTCTTTGTTTTTCTTACTCTAAAGTTGGTTGAATTTATCCTTTTTAGTGGCATGGAACAGTGTTGAAGATGGGCACAAATGTGTGGGTGTTAGTTGTCAGAGGGCTGAGGCCTCTGGGGAATCTGTGAACGGACATGGCGCCACCATGCCACCATTGATGCTTATGGGAAATAGAGATGAATGGGGAGCATTTCTGTCCCCAAAAATGGCTTGTGCAAGCTTTCATCAAGAAGCATGTGTTAGTCACTTTTGCTGGGACAATTTACCCAACATTCACAAACTAAAGGAGGAGAGGCTTATTTTAGCTCATGATTTCAGATGGTTCAGTCCATGGTTGACTGCCTTCACAAAAAAAAAAAAAAAAACAGCATGGTGGAAGATCATGGCTGGGGAAAGCTCCTCATCTCCTGGCAGCCAGGAAGCAGAGTGAGAGAAAGAAAGAAGGAGCCAGGTGCAAGAATAAATCCTTGTAGGTTATGCATCCAGCGACTCACTTCTTTTTTTTTTTTTTTTTTTTTTTTTGTGGGTACGGGGGGGTCGACCTCAGGACCTTGCGCGCCAGCAGGCGCCCGTGCTGCTGAGCGATATCACCGGCCCCTTTTTTGTATGTGGGTTCCGGGAGTCGAACTCGGGCCCTCGCGCTTGCAAGGCAGGCGCTTAAACCGCTGAGCCATCTCACCGGCCCCAGTGACTCACTTCTAAAGAAGCTTTACCTCCTAACAACATATTCATTTTTTTTTTTTTAATATTTTATTTATTTATTTTTTTTTTTTTGTGGGTACCGGGGGGTCGACCTCAGGACCTCGCGCGCCAGCAGGCGCCCGTGCCGCTGAGCGATATCACCGGCCCCTTTTTCGTATGTGGGTTCCGGGAGTCGAACTCGGGCCCTCGCGCTTGCCGGGCAGGCGCTTAAGCCGCTGAGCCATCTCACCGGCCC
This sequence comes from Erethizon dorsatum, assembly GCA_028451465.1. Classification (NCBI taxonomy): domain Eukaryota; kingdom Metazoa; phylum Chordata; class Mammalia; order Rodentia; family Erethizontidae; genus Erethizon; species Erethizon dorsatum. Next base: position 46,710,399 of record CM051825.1, read on the forward strand.
CTAACAACATATTCAGCCAGGAACTCATCAACGAGTTCCACTGATGAGTAGAGTGCTTCCATGATCCGATCACCCTCCAAAAGCCGAGCCTCTCAACACAGGAGACCTGGGGAGGCATTTTAGATGAAAACCATAAAATACCTATTCGGAGTCTCTGAGAAAGATGCACACTGCCCAGTATTTCTTCCATCATTCCATGATAATTTCATTTTTTAATGAGTAACTTGTAGGGTTAGTACACAAAGGGTCACGCCTTTAGCAATACAAAGGTACAAGATAGTGTTAAAGTGGGCAATTTAGTAATTCTTCTTGAGATTAAATGTTACCATGTTATTAAGCATCACAGAGATTCCTAGTATAAGGGTCACTCCAGACCCTTATAAAAGACTGAAGATCAGGACGCTACCTTCTACAGAGATATCAAGAGACTTTTTTTTTTCTAACTCTGACTCATTCCACAGTGTGTCTACCTGTTGCAGCCATCCAAGATTTGTCAAATATTTAGAATTCCCTATAAATATCTAGCCATCTGGGGACTAGGCAAAGAACATCCTGTAGTTGAGTGGGTTTTCAATAAACTCTCTCAAAGTGAGGACTTTGATATTCTTCTGATAAATTTCTCAGAATTTATTCTTTCCACACCTGAGGTAATGAGACCACAGCACATTGTACAGCCGTGCCTGAGCCCTCATGTCCAGCACCGCCAGTCTTAGCTACTGGCCTTGATTTTCAACATCTGACACTTGATGAAATCCACCATTCTCCTTCTTGCACTGAAGGACTTTTCTCTGTTCACAGGAAGTACAGCCCACCTGTAAATACTTAACTGGCAAGGCACTGGCAAAAGCATGCCGAAGCAAGGATTACCTGATGTTCTGATTTGACTAGTGGTCCAGAATAAAAACCACCTAGTCACAGACACTTCCAGAACACTCTCCAGGTTACCTTGAACATGGGTCATTGGCTTCACCTAGGATAGTGTCTGACCGGTATCAGGGGTCAGTAACTGTAGAATTCAAGATCTGCTTGGAGATACATGTTGTTTTCTGGGTCATCCATCACTACTTGTGGGGCTAATTATGTTTCTCTTTGTCCTCTGATTTCAGCACCAGGGGCTATGTATGACACATATCTCTGCTGCCTGATTTTTGGAAAAGTCACTGATCATTGTGTTTTAAAACAGCATTCTTATCTTTCTATTTTCACTTATCCTTAAACCAAGATCAACCAAATATGTAAAAAAGCATTCTGAGTATAATTTTACCTTTTGATTTCAAAATTCGTATCTGAACTGCTGTTGTTGTCTATTAAGTTCTTTATAAGCTGGGCATGGTGGCACATACCTGTAATCCCAGCACTCTGGGAGGCTGAGGCAGGATGATCACAAGTTTGAGCCCAGCCTGGGTAACTAAGCAACTTAATGAGCTCTTGTCTCTAAATAACATTTAAAAAGGGCTGTAAATGTAGCTCACTGGGAAGAACCTAGGTTCAATTTCCATTACTTAAAAAAAAAAAAGCCAGTCTTTTTCCTGCAATGAGAATTAAGAGACTGAAAGATGAGATATCAATACTTACTTTGTTACTTTTAGTGTAGTTTAAAGTGAGAGAGTAGCTTGTTGCCAATAGTAATGATTTCTCAGTTGTGAAATTTGTGTCAAAATAGCCTATTGTATTATATACTCATTTCTTCAGTAGGTTGGTGATCAGACATTCTTTGATGGTAATAGGTAACAAAAGGCCTCAGGTAATGTTCCCATAAAAGATTTACAAAAAGAATCTTCTCTCTTGATCAGGACTACTGAGGTTAACATGGTATGTTAGAGCATCATTATCCCTGCAAGATCATGGTTTTATCAAAATGAAAAGGGTCTTCAACAAGACACTCCACAAATCCCAAGACAATAATTACATTCTTGGAACTGAAAATCTTGCATGTTTGCAGACGTTTTAGAGTTTGGCATTTGTGGCTTTTCGCACACTATGAAATATTTATGCGTTGTTCAAATAACCCTGCTTAGTTACCATTGGATACCTACTGTTGTACGGGAATTGCATTTAGAAAGGAATTGAATCTGACTTGCAGAATCCATAAAGCTCTCATGTCCAAATACTTTAGTAGAAATCCTTTAGAGACAATAGTTGAAAATTCTGGGAAATAGATATTAATTTGGTTTGGAAGGTTTATTCTTGGTGATGGTGGTAAAGGAAAATAATTTCTCTCAATGTTTCACCTCTCATTTAGAGGACAGGAGATTGCCAATAACATTTGATTATCTGTGCTAAATACTTTCTAAAAGAGTAATTAATAATAAGTAATTATTCTATTAACAGAAAAACATAAAAATAGATTATGTTTAACTATGACCTAGAGAAAACATGTTAGAAAATATCCAGCAGACTTATTTTTTTCTTCCTTTTCTTCCCCATCCTTTCTTCTTCCTTTCTGTTTATGTCCAAACATTCATGCATCCATGTATTTAAAACAGTGTTATGTTAGTTATATGAAGCATAAACTTTTTATTACTACTTTGTAATAAATCAGCAAATACTTTGAATGTTTTCCATGCCAGTAAATATACCACTATTTTATGGGAATTTTATTTCATTGTAAAATTGTTCTATAAATTGTCTACCTAATCCTTTACTATGGCATATTTATGTTGTTTCTAATATTCCTCTATTATAAATATTTCTGTGATTTAATAACATTCACTAATTTCTTTCAATGCATATCTTTTGAACTGTTACTATGTGCCAGGTTCTGGGGCTTCAACCATGCTAGGAGGTAGTGCATGTTTCTGTTTTTATGTTTTATGATAAATAATAAAACAAAATCGTTTAAATTTAGTGTGGAATACCTGTTGTTTTTCCTGAGACAGTCTTCACAATCAGTTAAAAAGGTTAATATCACTGGTTATTATTTACCAATACCGTTACAAGATTTCACATAAATAACAATGTGATGTTGACCTGGAAACAATAATATCTACTCACAGAACATCCATAGCCTACATAACTTTAACCAAAAAATGATAAAGCAGTTGTATTACCTGAAAATCTCTGCAGCCTAAATGTACTGATGGTATCAGGGAAACCAGAGAATTTATCTTTCTGTCAATTTTGGTTGTATTGATCATTTGTGGTTTTGACACATAGATTTCTGCTCATAGCAACCAGGTAGGTGGTGACCGTGAATCCTCAATATGAAACTGAGCTCTTTATTATCTGATTGACCTTTGGAGATCATCGAATATTCCTGAGCTCCTGTTTCCAACTCTGTAAAATAAGAGCATATTGCTAGATAATTTCTTAGATTTATAACTATAGCAATTTTAAACCTGTGTATTCTTCATTATTTCTACTGGAAGTTAACCCTGAAATGCTTGGGTATCCTATTTTGACTATGGATTCCATCTATCAAAGGAAAAGTGGGAGATAGGGATGACAAAACAAGAAATATTGGAGCTTTGAGCCAAGGAATGATTTGATATATAAATTTTTCAATATTTTCACTTGTGTGTTTGAATACACAGTTGAAAGCCAGACGTGGAAGTGGAAAGACTAGTTGGAAGCTGTTAAGTTGACAAGGTGATAAGTTATAGTGGTGTCCCTAGAGATAGTGAGAAAGGGTCGCATCCTGGCTATCTTGGGAAGTAGAGCTAATTAAATAGTCTGATAGCTAGGATGTAGGATAAGAGGGAAGGAGATGTTTGGGATGATTTCACAGTTTTTAATCTGAGCAAATGGATAGGTGGTGGTGTTCACTATCTATTTGACTGCTCTATACCTTTGGTATAGAGGGCATTGAGGTTTTCATAGGGGTATGCGAAGGTTATTGTGGGGTAAGTGAGAAAGGTGGTCAGCATCTTGGTTTTGCACAATTCAGAGGCTTCACCCATCTTGGAGAAGATGAAGTGTGCTTATCTGGCTAAAGGGTAGCATACGGAGGCTATAGGAGAAAGGAAAACATTTATTTATATTAGACATTGGACAAATCGTTATTAATTAAACCTTCCAGGGAAACCTAAACCACGACTCCCAGGGTCCTACCAAAGTTAACTGTGCCAACTCTGTTTGAAATGTGTCTTGACCCTCCTTGTCTAAATGGAAATATTGACTAGAAAATGTGTGTAGTCCTTGAGGTGCTCAGAGAGAATCCATTTAATAATTCAGCCAACTGTATTTACACGGTCCCTCTATGTCTGAGCAAGACATTGTTATGAATAAAGGATCAAATATTAAAGAAAGAAAACAAATAATCCTGTTGTGAATTACAATTTTTAGTGTAAAAACATGATCATGACTCATAGAAGCTATTTTATGTGTGATCTTGGAAAATGAAATTGGCAGGCAGATCTCCTCAGAGCCCCTCTTAAACACTAAGTGAATATTTCACTATATTGACCAAGACTTTGCAGTTGAGATCAGCAGCTTGTGCTCTTCTGCCCACTAAGAATTCACTCATTTATTCAATCATCAAAGCTCTGATGAGTAACATGAACCAGACATCCTAATAGCTGAGAATTTCAGTGTTTATAGAGTTGACGGCTGAGTTTTTATTGGTTGATAACCCAAGACTCTTCTCTCCAATCCATTAACCAAACCAATCCCTGGAATGTATATGTTTCAGTTTTTAAGAATTATACATTTATTTTGTGATACTTGTATATCCACATCATTTGTAAGAAATAATACAGAGAGGTCCCACGTACCTTTTACCCAGTTTCTTCCAATGTTAACTTGCAAAACCATTGTATAGTATTACAACAAAGATAGTGCTAATTCATTTTACATTAATATTTGGTATCTTTAGAATTACAAATGCAAGATTTGAAACCACAATTATAAAAGTCTTAGCAGATGCTATTTGTTCTGTTTTGTACCCTACTCTCATCCCCTCCCATCCCTTCTCTCTGGGGCTGGATAGGCCCTTTGTATGTACCCGGTAGCACTTGCACCTCTCCTTTTGTACACTCAGCTCACTACTAATTTCCTATTCTCTATCAGCTTTCCTTTGTGACTATGATCTCAGAGGGGAAAAAAAAATTGCACCTGCTCCTTACTACTGTTTCTATGGCATCTGGGGATCTGTCTGGCACTGAGAGAACCTGGATGACTTTCATCTGGGTGCGAGAATCAATTAAGCTCCCCAGGTGAGATATGTGCATTTCCAAGAGATTAGTCAGAGAAAAATTAGGATATTCATGGTGATGCTACTAAAAATCAATGTGATTAAAACCTTTACTTCTCTGAGTCCAAGTCTGCCTTCTTTCAAAAGATTTCTGTCTAAGAAAAACAAATAAACAAGCAAACACACTCTATTTGTTCATATTCATAGAAAAAATATTATTCTTCAATACAATCCAATATGAGTTAAATATCTATCAGATAACCACTAAATTCTTGAAATAAAGTCTTAAAAAAATATGTTCCAGATAGCTTTCATGAAGCAGGAAACTCTTTTTCTCTAATGTTGTTCTAATCATCTGGACAATCTTTGCTGAACGATTTTCCCAATAAAATGACCATATAAAGTGTGGCTTCCCTAAACCTTCCTTGTGATCACCCAGGACACCCACAGGCTTCTCTCTAGGAATAATGGAGAACTGATAATCGGGCCTTTTATTTTATTGTTTTAGACATTAAAAATTTATTAGTGTATGTTTGCAATACACAACAGTTATGTTCATTTGGGGGAATATATATATGTATATAATATATCTTGATTGTTTTCAATCCCTTTACACCCCTTTTCTATACCTCTCTCCTTCCACTAATCCCCTGCCTCATCTCCAAAGGATCCCGTGTTCAAGTCCAGCCTGGAAAACTTAGTGATTTAACTAGACATTTTAAACAGCATGGTAGGTTATCTGAAGCACATAGTCTAATGAAGAACTATACCCTTATTGCTAGCTTTGAGAACTGATGGAATATCTTAAAAACAGTATGTCTTAATTGGCTGCTTTCTAGCTACTGTTACCTGTCCAGTGCTCTGATTGGAGACTTTCCTAGATTTCTCCCTCTGCTGAATGCTTTGTTCCTTTGGTACTGAGCAGTTTTTTGAGACACAATCATGGGCAAGGTACGTGTGGTATTTGTCTTCATATAGCTTATTTTCTAACATAAGGAAGAGATAAAACATCACTTGAATAGACCCATGAATTAAATAGTCATCCAGTCTGATAAAGTACAGTCATTCTTTGGTACTCAACTGCTTTGAAATGTGTCAAATTTGGTATTGGACACATTTTGATGCAAAAATTTTGTCCCCATACTAATACTTTGTTTGGTACTTGTCTTAGTTATTTTTTCTCATTGCTGAGACTACATACCTGACAGCCAAAGTTAAAGAAGGAAAAGTTTATTTAGCTCACAGTTTGTAGAGGTTTAAATCCAGGGTCAGCTGGCTCCATAGCAGGGTGGCATGGCAGAGAGGCATCGCGGAGGATAAACAGTCCATGACAGAGCAGGCAGGCAGCAGTAAGCAGCAAGTAGCAGGCCACGTTTTCCCTTTTATCCTATCCAGGTTACAAAGCCTTTTGGGTAGTGCCACCACACCCAGGTTGGGGTGTCCCATAACCCACACCCAGAACTATAATAAACCAATTAAGGGACTAATCCAGGACCACACACCCTTAATCCCAGTATCATACCCTTAATCCACATTCACACACTCTAGATCTATCCACCTTTGAAAAGCCCCACCTATGAGCCCATGTGGCTTTGGGGAACACCTAGATAGAAGGCATCACTGTACTCAATACACAAGCTAAAACTTATCAGTGTGATTGCCTCATGACTCATGACCCTTTCAGTCAAATAAATTTGTTTGGTACTTGTTGTGTTTGGTAATCAACATGCTTCCTGGAACCACCTAACCACGAATGAGTGGCTGAATGAGCCTACTAAGGTGAGAAACACAGTCCAGAGGTGGGAGCCAGATGCACACATATGGCCAGGCTTCATGTTCTCCTATTAAACATGAACACTTTGAAGAACATAAACATCAAATGAGGCCACTCTGAGTGTGATGGATGAAGACAGGGATTCTGTAATCACTTCTTCACACAGATGAAAATATGAGTATGGTCCAAATGGTGAAAAATACCAACCCGTAATTGTTACTATGAGTGCCTGTTGCCTCCTTACCAATCAGTTTTAGCTTTATGCTGTGCTCTCATCTACTAGGTAAGAATTATTGATACCTCACCATAGAATTATGCCAGCTTCCTCACAGTGTGTCCAATCCAGATCAAGGTACTGTTTCCTTGAACTGTTTCCGAGTCACCTAACACAAGCCCAGACCCTATAATAAACCCTTTCTAACACTCCACTCCAGCCTCAGCTTACCATAGGTCCCTATAGTATGAAGTTGCTCTCATTGCAACAGGTCAACACAACCGAACATCATGCAACTCAATGTGTGTCCTTATTAGTCCTTGGCTTGAGGGCACCAGTGAATGAAACACAGGCCCTTCATCTGAGACCTAAAGATTTAATAACTGATAGAACTGCTGATTCAAGACTTGGATTAAAACCTGCTAAAACATAAACACAGAGGGCAAGGAAAACAGCTTAGCTAATACTAGCTTGTCACAGAAAAAAGTCAGAAAGATGCAGAAGACTAAGTGATACTCTGAGAGAAAGGTTCTGATAAGATGACAATGGCAGAAGCTTTGCAAGGAGGACGTCTTGGGAATGAGTTGGAAAGAATAGACACCAACATGCGGAGAGATATCACTTATTCAAAGAAAAGCTTTCGAATAGTGAGAGACCTCTTGGGACAAGTGGACAAAAAAAAAAAAGAGGGAAGAAAATAGAACCATATGCCACCAGTAAAGTCTTCCCTCTATCTCAGGTGAATCTTTTATGGAGTTTATTAAGCACTTCTCCTCAAAGGGTCCATAGACACATCAATAAGCAAAAGAACATTTCTTCCTTCCAAGCATCAACTCTCAGAAGTCATAAACAGAAACGCTTGATATCTGGACACCTACCAGAATTGTCATTGTACTCTCCGAATGTGCCAAATTGAAATCTGCTGGCTCCACGTACATAGAGAATAAGACAGGATAAATCATAATGGCCGGGTTAGTAGTCCATTAACTCAAGGATCAAGATTTACACACTACAACTTACTTACATTGTTGTCTTTAGCTGTCGAAAGCTGGCTGGATAAAGCTTAATTTGAAGTATTTTATTCTGTGCTCATTTTAAACAGTCTTTTTCAGATTTGCTTGGTCTCTTTTGGATAAATATTTATTCAAATTAATGGTTGAAATTCACTTTTGAGTATGTTTATTTCCTCTCAAAATTTTTCCTCAAAATTGTATATGGCACTAGGTTTAGAAAACAAAAAACCTTTTTGTACTCATGGTGATGAAAGAAGGAAAGCTGGAGGGAGCACACAGCTGGAGTGTCCCTGAGGTTCTTGTTGGCCTCCACTGAGTTCATTCTTGTCCAATCTGGTCACTGAGCAGTTTTCTGAACATGTCCCTCAAATTCAAACTGATGGAACTGTTCCTCTGCCCACAATAGCTTTCCTCTCTACTTCCCCTGTCCACCCCGTACCTTGGTCTTTTGGCTCATGCTGTCTCAGGAGATGCTCTTGGGTCTCAGCTGTATCATGTTAAATTGATGCGCATCCCATACACAACCCTATGTCTTGTGTTTTTATTACTCCCCCTTGAAGATTTGTATCTAAAGGTAGATAGGGGTTGATAAAAAATAACCCACATTTCTGGCCTCCTTGAAAGCATTCTCTGTCCCTCACCTTAGATGGGAACTCACATTGCATTCTATCCTGTTTCGTCTACCAGTGGCATATAGAAATGTTCCATGAACACAGTCATCAGCTTTTCTTTTGATATGGGAAGGTAATTATTTTTTTAGTTTGTACTTTTTTTTTCCTCTTTTGATAATGGCTGACTAAGAACTTTTATCTTGTTATGGACTCAAAATAAATCTAATTTGACAGTCAGCATGAAGGAAGAATTTTGTTATTCTAGATGATGCCTGCTTTTTTTCTGAAGCACTGAACCCGATTAGAATAGGGGAGCCCCAGGGTATCCTGATTAAAGATGAATGAAAACTTCATCAGTTTAATATTTTCAGAAATATTATACCTATCAAAACTCTAATTCCATCCAGTCATGATTTCCAACTTTGGTGGGTTTGTGGATGTTTAAATTATTCATCTCCTTTGAGCCAATGAATCTTTCTCTGTCATGGTAAATAATTTGCTTATATGTTGAGTTTATTGCTTACTGGCTCACTTCTTCCATTAGAATATAAGGTCCACAAGAGTATGTCTGTTTTATTCATTGATGTATGTTTAGTACCAAGAACACAGTTGGGACTCATAGTTACTTGTCGAATGAATGGAAAAAAATAACAGACTCACCTATACCCAGGTTACAACAGTTACTAAAAAGGAAGTCAAATCTTGTATATAAGTGAGAAGGTGAGTTGTCTTACTATTTCTTGTTAAATGCTTAGGGAATGTCAGGTGCTCCTGTTACAACACGGAGGATGTATGTGCCAATTCTTGTGGAAGTAGAGAAGGAAGGAGATTCTAATTCTGGCTGTGCAAGCTATGCCATGTTGAGCAAGTTACTGTTTTAATTTTATTTTTTGCAATACTGGAGATTGAACCCAAAGCCTTTGCTTTGAGCTACATCCATGGCCCTTTGTATTTTTATTTATCTTTTTGCTAAGTCACTTAGCGTCCCAGCATGAACTTGAAATTGCGATCCTCCTGCCTCAGCCTCTCAGAGTGCTGGGATAACAACCATGCACCACTTACTAAGTTCTGGGCAATATTTAACCCCCATGAGCCTCAGTACCCTCAATCTGTGAAACAGAACATGGTACCTCCTCGGTGGCGTTTTTAGCATATCGCGTGTTAGTGGTCATCCTGTTCTGCTCCCCTAGGTGTCGCCTGTAGAGTATGAAAAGTTAGAGAGGAAAGAAAAAATTAAGTGAACATAGACTTGCTCCTCCACCATAAGTAGAAGTTATTTTAGCTTCTGCTGATCAGTTTTCTCTGGCTAGCAAGGATTTGTAGTGTAACTGTTGATAGTAACTGCCACCTATCACAGAAAGTGGGCTGCGACCCTCTCCGAGGCCCTTTGGTGACTGGGTCTTGGGCAAGTAGCATTCTGGGCTTTTGTTTTCAAGCCATAAAGATCAGTTGACTGTTTTTCAAAGCATGTCGCAGCTCCCTGGACACTCCAGTTCTGCCTGAGTTTGATACAGCTCTTAGATTCCAAACTCAGCTGCTTACAAGTTTTCTAGTTTCTCACGTCCAATGAGGTAGGCTTCCTTGATTTTGATATCAACTCAAATGGAAATAGATGCTCAAGTTTCATTTGAGTGGTTTTACCATTAAAAAAAATTTTTTAAAAGTTAATCTGAAAAGTGGTTTTCAGAGATTTTCTTGCAATGAAATACCTTTGCCTGATGTTATTCAAACTTGTGGGCACTTAGACTTGTTGTTTGTTTGTTTTGTTTTTTTTTTTTTTTTTGTGGGTGCCGGGGGGTCGACCTCAGGACCTTGCGCGCCAACAGGCGCCCGTGCCGCTGAGCGATATCACCGGCCCCTTTTTCGTATGTGGGATCCGGGAGTCGAACTCGGGCCCTCGCGCTTGCAAGGCAGGCGCTTATGCCGCTGAGCCATCTCACCGGCCCGGCACTTAGACTTGTAAAGCTTTGTATTTTGGATCTGGAATATAGTTTTTCATAGTATGGGCTTAATGACTCATTATTTTAAATAAGGATCTGTTTGCAATGGTGGCATGTATTTATTCTGTAGAGACTTTATCTCCAAATTCCCATAATATTTATTCACAAATATTAAAAAACTTTTAGTTCCCCAAGATACGGGCTGAGGAAATATTTTTAAGGCATTGTCCCTGAATTTGACAAGGTCTGATGATGATGATGATGATGATGATGATGATACTCATAGCAATAGTATGGATAGATAACATTTATGGAGCATTTACTATGTCTTGAAAACTGTCAGGTGCTTTCCACTTGTTAATTAATTTTATCATGGCAATACTTTCAGATCCCATTTTACAGATCAGGAAACTGGGCTCAGAGAGGCTAAATGACTTGCCAGAATAGTAGAGCTGATTTCAGGAAATTTCCTTTACTAAAAGTGCTTCCGATATGTTATCTTATTTTGGTCTTTTAACAAAGCTGTAAGTTAGCCAAATGTTCCAGCTGAGGAAACAAAGGGTCTGACGGGTTAGGTAACTTCTTCAAGGTCAGACAAACTGTAACATCAGCAGAGCTGGGATTTGGAACAACAAAACCTGCACCCTTACATTTGAGGTTCAATTAACTCAATGAACTTGTTCAATTATAGTGTCTTGATGTCTAACAAAAGAGACACTGTCATTAACATGGAGAATGTCTGGGTAACAGGACAGACACACACACACACACGCACACATGCACACACACACATACTGCACCTTAAGAGCGTTGAAATCATAAAGCAGTTTTGTAAGGATTAGAAGTGAGAGAGTTTAGGAAAGTTATTCTCATCGGTCATGGTAGAGAGTAATCAGATGGAGTGGAGGGCTTTTGAAAGCATCTCATTACCATCCAGCAGGTGTGTACCCTAGAGCTCCCTCAGCAGGTCAGATGGTGTCTGGGCATCGTAGTGAATACATACTGTACTTCTTTCACTAAATGTTCCCTTCCATCTACAATGTTCCTCTGTGAGATGAGAGATTTAATAACAGATGCTCAGGGATCTTTCTTATGAAAGCAAAAGAATCCTGCCTTTTGTTGCCATAGATGCATTTCCTGTCTCTGTATTCACCAAGATCAGATCATAAGAAAAATGATCACCCAACCCACAAGCAACAGGAACTATGACCCAGCATTGGGTTTCTTGTGATTGTAATTATAGAACCTCAGCTTCATCAACATCAGCTTTTACACACAACACTTCTTGCCCATAATTACGCATATTTGAAATGAACACCTTTCAGCCTCAAGGCTACAACAATTATGTTCAGGTTGAAGAGCAATTAATTTCTACTTATGTGAGAGTGAACAAAATAAAGGATTGTCTCTGTTTGTTTTCCTTTCCCATCTGCATTTGATTCTGCATTCCACACAATGCATGAATTCTAAGCATTTCTCTTATGTCCTAAAATGAGCTTTGGATGAAAAGTTTCCTTATGTATAATGTGGGCTTGTATTCCATTGCCTTTAAGTAGTTATTCAAGGATTTGAATCCATATAGACTTTTCTAATTTGTTCATTAATGATAGGAGAAGGAGAAAGACAAACATATCCCTTGCTTGTATGCAGTTTATAGTCTGGCAAGTGGAAAATTTTTTTTCTATCTTGCTCACTGCTATGTACAATGCCAAATTCCTTAAAAACTGTTCAGTAAACACTTGTTGAATGAATGTATATGCACAAAGTAGAATAAGGTTTATGATAGAAGGATTACTAGAGAATCATGGAAAGGTACAATACAGGACTGACTTCCCGTGGGGAAGGGAATAAAAAGGCAAGGTTGGAAACTCTCAAAAAGAAAATTCTCACAATGCTGTAGACCACAGCATGGGCTCCATTGTCAGGTAAATGTGGGTCCAGATATGACTTCCCCACTTGCTAGGTATGAAAGCACTGGTAGGTTATCCCTCCCAAGCCTCAGTTTGCTCATGTGTAAAATGGGAAATCATGCACAGGATGCTCTCAGTGACCAGCCCATATTGGGCAGTCAATACCTGTAATTGCCATTGACCTCAAAGGAATCAGTTGGGTTCTCAGTGCACAAAATATGATATCTATTGCTTTCAAATGAAATTTTGACTTGGCTTCAGTGTCTTAATGAAATCATGATGGACGTCAATAGCTGAATGCATCAAATAGAAAATAGAACCAAAAAGTGCAACCTTCCAACTCAAGACATTTTAAAATGTGGCTTTAAAAAAATGTTTCTATTTCATGCATCTAAATGGCTGGTAATTTCTTAGGCAAGGCGGAATTTTCTACTCTGCTGAGCTTCTTCCTAGCTTGTGATTTGGGACAAGCCAGTGGACCTTCCTGAGCTTCAGTTTCCAAAGATATAAAATGGAGAGAATAAAAATAAATGTTGAAGGACACTGATTTCTCAACCTCAGCTTCTAAAAGACCTGTGTTTGCCTAGGTGTTCTTCGTTGGTTCATCTCTTCACCCATATTCATTGACCATTGGTTATATGCAGAACATTGAGCTCGTCATGTGGTGGGACCTCTGCCTCGTAGGGGCATGTGGTAGGGAAGCAGGGGACAGACAGACATGTATAGGGATTATGACGAGGGTATGACTGAGGGAGATGGCAGGTGCTATGGAATATGAAGAAATGGGGTCTTGGTTTAGCATGGGACTTGAAAGGGAGGGAGGAGAGCATGATGGATTCCATCCCAAATGTACAATCTCCCACTGTTTGTCAATAGAGCGTTCATGCCCGTTTAGACTGCAAACAACTCAATGCAATCCTAAGCATATTTTGTTGTTGGTCATCATTATTCCAGTGATCTAATGAACTGAAACCAAACTATTCCTCAACAAAAGGATATTTCTCGAATGTGTTTTTTTGGTTCAGACATTATACTCTTACATCTGGGTTGAGTGTGGTTCCATTTCTTTCCATGAGAAGCCTCCATTCAAGGCAACAGTGTTGGAAAAATGCAGATCAGTGTAGCCTAGGTCAGAAGACGCAAAACTATAAGCAGGAACAAGAGGCTGGGAAGTAAGGTGTGCTTGTTTCACACCTAGCCAGCACCTGCCCACCCACAGTAGGCACTGGAAGTTTAGACCTTCTCTTAGCCACGGGAAAGAGGAGATATGAGATCTTCAAGGGGGGGAGGCATTTCAGAGACTGACTGCCAAGTCAGAGGTTACTCAACAGGCACAGCTTCTGTGTCTTGAAGTGGAGGGAGGAGAGCCCATGCAGAGATACAAAGCAACACTTCCCGGGTCTTACAAGAAGACCGAGACCGAGAAATACAAATGAGAAGTGCTGTTGCTCCTACATGCCATGGGGATGATTTCTCCTGGGGATTTCAGGCATATCACATAAAGCCATGTCACAATGTCCTCTACAAAGACTCTGGCAACTTACCCTTAGGTCCAAGAAGTCCCTTTAGCTATAAATGACTCCCGATGCTTATGTAGCCAGTTACCCCATAAGCATCTTTCCAAAGTTCACACAGATCTCTGAGTGGATGGTTCTAGGTAGAGAAACTTGCCCAGAGAGGGCTGAGTGGACCTAGATTCTTCTTCTCTTAGGTGGGGGTAGAGTCAGGCCAATTTTAAAATCAAGAAAAAAATACAGTATGGACTTTCAAAAACATTTTTGTAACAATAAAGTTAGAGGTATTAGAGTTTCTAGTAACTTTTTGACATTTCAACCCTGAAAGTTACAGCCTGCCTTTAGAGTCAGTGGTGTTACTTGGTTTATTCCTCCCTGTTCTAATTCACTATGATGTAGGCAGAAACATCAAGGTTGGTCTCAGCTCTAAGGCCAACACCTCTCTCAAAGATTAGAAAGCTGTAAACTTTCCTAAAACCACTTTTCAATTTTTTACCCTGTGCTTAGGCCTTAAAAGACTGCTGTTTTATTACCATTTAATTATCTACCTTTCAGGTAACTATTATATTACAATCCTACAACATCCTGGAGCTCTTTTTCTAACCAATCAACTATGTGCATAGCAAGATTTTTTATGCTATCCTAATTAACAAGAGAACCAGGTAGAAGACTTAATCTCAGTTAAGTAATCATATGCATAGGAAGTGGGCTTTCATTATTTTTTTCCTACACTGGAATGTGGGGGCTGAGTCTCATATCCATACTCCTATAAAAATTAGTCAACTTGTTGTTTTGTATTATGATTATCAGAAATTAATTGATAAATTTCTGAAAGGATAGAAACAATATTTTGAACTTACAGGTGACATCAGATGACTATTGACCTTTATCATTTGCGAGGAGGAAAGTCACTGAACCTCTCTGATTCTTATATTTCTCTTCAGTTATGTGCAGTCTATGCTGTCCTTAGATGTAAGCCAACTTGCTCTTGTCCATGTCTTGTACGTGGGGGCCCAGCTCTGGTTCTCTTCTGGTTGTGCTCCTCCCCATGGCTTGGGAGTCCTTGGGCCAAGGACTGTGTCCATTCAGAATTTACACTGTTCTCTAGGCACTAAAGACCGTAGGATTCTCAGTACAAGTGACCTTGAGCCTGTTTCCAGATTCTCACTTTCATGAGTTCACCCTCTAAAGGTCAGAAAGGATGCGGGAATATGGCTACATGGAGTAACCTGAGTGTGGACTCTCAGAGAGTAGATAAAGGGCTCCAAACCCTCACAATCATGTGTATGGTCCTCCCCAGTGCAGGCTGGAGCCAGGGATGAGGGCAGGGAGAGGGGACGTGGAGGGTCTCCATTTGTCCTCTCCCTTCAGGTCTTACAAGTGTTGGGGCAGGCTTGGTTACATCTGTTAATGCTCACCCTTTAAGAGGATGTGCAGGGGAAAGAGCAGCAGGAAGGGCTGGCCTCATATATTGGAGTAAAATATGCTTAAATGTTAAGGAATAAATGTGTTTAATGGTTGATTTCCTTGTTTTCAAACATGCTTATTAACTACGTGTTACAGTAATTCCAGTCTTAGTGATTCATTCCTTTGGTTTAGATGTTGAATTTTTGCTGAAATGTGAATAATTTTGGAGGCATATTGATACATCAGTATTATTCACTAGTAGCAATTAACATTTCTTTACACATTCATCTTGTTAGCCAGTCATTGGTTGGAATTACTAAGTGGGAGAATTTTAGAATTCCCTGTATCTTCCAAGCTATAAGCTTATCATCATCAAATAATAGTAAACACCAACAGCTAAAAGTCATTGACTATTTTCTGTGACCTAGGTTCTCCCATGAACACCTTACATACATCATGTCAATCTTTATAAAACCTATGAAGTAGGTATTTTTTCTACTCCTACCACACAGATGATTACAACCCAAATACAGAGAATATAAGTGATTTTTCCAGACCTCAAAATTAATAAGGGGAGGCAGGAGCAGGGTTTGAGCCCAGGTCTTCAGGTAAGTTCCTCTCATTGGCTTAAACACTATTTGTTATTTTTGTTGTTGTTTCTGCAGAACTAAGGATTGAACCCAAGGTCACACATATGCTAGGCAAGAACTCTACTACCAAACTGCATCCCCAGCCCTCTCACTGGCTTAAAATTCCCACTTTATATGCATGTGTCTTTTGGTAACCTAATTTACTGATGTATCTTTCATGTGTCTCCCATGCACTGTGGGAATTTAAAGTTGAATGTTAGACTGTCTTAGTATAATAATTAATCTTTATTGCCCTATTATTATAATTGTCACATTTTGGACTCAGTAGTCCCTTTTTAATCATTCTGCTATTCTGGTCATTAGGAGGATCGGGAGATTGCCAACATTCAGATTAAAATGTGTCTACTGTGTTTATTTAGCTAATCACTGAAGTATTAAACTTAGATCAAATAATTCCAAGGACAGTTCTTTAAGAATTTTTACATCATTCATTTAAATCATTATTATCTTTTCAAATATGTGTACAATATAAAATTTTAAATGAGGACAATGTATATACAATTATAAAATATATTAACAGAAAAAAACTGATCACTTTTATATTATGGCTAAAAATCACATTCCTAGAATATATAGAGAACTCTAAATAAAATGAATTATCTTTAATTTTAATTTATTTTTATACAATTTGCCTTTAAATGAATTTTCTCTTATTGGAAGGAGTGAGTGTAATACTGTAGTTCTAAACCAGGGTTATCCAGTTGTAGCCTGGAGTCCAATCTGGCCCACAACCTGTTTTTGCAAATAAAGTTTTATTAGAAGACAGCCAAGCTCATTTGTTCACATATTGCTTGTGGCTCCTTTTACACTACAACAGCAGAGCTGAGCAGTAGTGATAAAGACTATGCGATGTGCAAAGGCTGAAATAATTTATATCTTGTCTTTTATTTTAGAAAAAGTTTGATAACCTCTGCACTAAATAATTTATACAAACTGAAGTATGTGTTAATACACACTATAATAACACCTAACAGTCTTGAATTTTTGATACTTTTTAAGTGGACAAAAATACAGCTATACCAAAATAATCCAGGGACTCTAAAGTTCTCCCCCAATTAAAACCACATTTTCTGGGGACCGGGGAGATGGCTCAGCAGCATAAGTGCCTGCCTGGCAAGCGCGAGGTCCTGAGTTTGACTCCTGGAACCCACATACGAAAAAAGGGCTGGTGATATCACTCAGCGGCTGGCACGCGAGGTCCTGAGTTCGACCCCCGGTACCGACAAAAAAACAAAACAAAACAAAACAAAAAACCACATTTTCTTTTATTGACACTTGGATTAATTTTTTAAAAAATCGTGAAATCAAAGTTAAGTTATCTCAATTCTATGGCTATTTTTTTTAAGCAAAAATATCTTTATCTAAATTTACTAAATAAAAAGAAATAGAACCCTACAAAAATAGAAGCTTTTTTGATAAAAGGCAGAATCTGAGATAAATTTAAAATGGGAAAACATAAATACCAAAGTTCATGTGAAAAATATATTTTTCCTACTACGTAAACATTTAATATTAAAAACCCCTTGTTCACACCTTTTCTTCACTCACCTAGGTCCATTTGCAGAGGCTCATCTCTATACATGGAAGAAGCAAAGTAGTATATTCCTACCTTGGTTAGATGGTTCAAAATTTCTTTGCAGGAAGTTGACTTTTCTTGAATTTCAGCTGTCTCCCTACGCAAACCAGGTCTAATCCACCTGGTTATCACAGATGGATTTCCGAAGGTCTAGTACACAGAGGTATAAAGATCAGGTATGGCTCAAGGAACACAGTGTAGTACGTCACGCAGTTGTCACTTGGGAAACGTGGTCGATCACAGTTTTGGATACCTACTCTTTTATTCTCAGCTATACCCTTTTTTAAAGCTATTTTAAAAATACCAAAGGAAAGGTTTTGTGTCTAACTTTTAAAAACAAAACTTACATGCTGATAAAAGCAGAAGTAGATTTAAGAAATGTTGCTGCAGCAATTTGAAGTCTATATGCAAAAAACATTCTATGCATATCTCACATCATATAAAAAGATTAACTTTAAATATATCAAAGGCCAAATGTGAAACCTAAAACTGTAAAACTCCATGGCAAGTACTATACAAATGGAACACTGAACAATGATGGAAATGTTCAATATTTTTCCTGGCCAATACAATAGCCACTCGCTAATAAGTCTATCGAGCACTTGAAATGTGATATGAGGAACAAAGATTTTAATTTCATTAAATTTTAACTAGTTCAAATTTAAATATAAGTCACCACATGTGACTGGTGTCAATTGAATTGGATATCTGTTTGAGTTTTAGAAAAAATTACGGAAGCAAATATATCTTAAGTTTGTAAAAATTTGTGTCTTGAGTTAGGTAAAGATTTCTTCAATAGGATGAAAAGCACAAAGACAAGCTGAACCTTGTCAATAGTAAAACTTTAAGCTTTGTAAAAGACACTGCTATGAAAATGAAAAGAGAAGTCATTGACTATGAGAATGTACTTACGACCAAATGCTCTGTAAAGGGCTAGTAGGAGATAGAAAAAAGTTTTCAAATTACTAAGAGAATAAATTGGGCAAATAATTTGAAGAGATACTTCAACAAAAAGAGATTGAAAAGGCAAATACATACAAAAAATGATGTTCAACATTATTGTGGTTAAGGAAATTCAAATTAAAATTGTAATGATGTAACATTATATACTGAATATAATGGCTAAAATAAAAAGCAAAAATCCCTGAACTATGGCAAATCTTACCTAGAATGTGGAGTCAATGAAATTCTCAAATACTGATGGGAATGTGAGATGTCAATGACCCTTTGAAAAACAGTGTATTAATTGCTTAAAAGGTAGAATATACACTTGCCACACGAGCAACGGAGTGTCATGGTCAGCCTTGACTCGCAAAAGCCAATTATGTACATCTCTTTCTATTTTCCCATTCAGCCAGGCTGTGTTGAAAGCTTGGAATAGTCTAAGGATGGGAGTATTTACCCCACAGGAATTGGCAAAGGCTAAATATGAGAGGCTTTGAGGGTGGGGGTAGAGAAGAGTCAATTAGGAAATGTTTACCAGTAAAACCCAGCGTACGCCCCAGCAATTCTAGTCCTGGAGAAATGAAAGCATATGTCCATCTGGATAACTGTACCTTAATGGTTATAGTAGATTTTAGTAGATTCATATTTTTCTCAAACTAGAAGCAACCAAAATGTCTATCCACTTGTGGTGGCTAAACAAATGTTGGTACATGTGCATAGAACACTATTCAGCAAGAAAAATGAATAAACTACTAATATATGCAAAAATAACTCTTTCAAGCCTCTTTCTTGCTCTTTCTCTGTCCTCTTTCTCTTTGATTTATAAATAAACTACAAATGTGAAGTAAGCTAAATACTTTTTGGAGGGCCTGAATCTCCTTTATTTTTATCTAATATATTAAAAATTACCACAATCCTTGAGCATGAAAAGGTCCTTCTGAATTAATAGGCAGGCTATCTTTGCTATTAATCCATCAAATGGATTTCACAGATAGGCCATACTTTTCATTGAGGTTTAAAAAGCTCAGAATTCTTCCTCTCAATGAAGTTCCTTCGGGTGGAGGGGAGGATATTCTGACATAGCACCAATTAATAGAGTGTAGTTTAAAATTCAAATTCAAAAGGAAAAAGCCTTTTAGCACATAATTTAATGTCTATTCCAATTTATTACTTGTGTTTTTATTGATTTTTTTTGCAGGGGCCTTTGGATGCTTCTGCCCTAGCCACTAAAGTCCTAATTCTGTTAAACACTTATTAGAACTAAATTACTTACTCATGACAAACCCTTGTGATTCAATGTATGGATGAGGAAATGAAGAGATTGACAGGCTGGTTGGCTTTTTTTCCCTAGTCATATTATGTTCCAATATATCTGATCAAGTGTTTTTAAGGATTTTGCATTAGCAAAAGTAAAATCATCTTTTGTAAATAATTGTACAACTCTATGGGATGGATATATCAGATAATACATGATAGCTTATTATTTATGTGTCCCGAAGTGTTTATTTTGACTCATAAAATGTAGAAACTTTTTCAGACAGAGATGATTTTGCATGCGGTAAACCACTTCAACTGAATTGTATTAAAAATGTTTTTTTTCTAATTCATCAATAGGTCCCAAGACAAAAAAAAAAAAAAAAGGCCAAAAATGTTCATAACTTTTCTCTCTGACTGTTCAAAGCCATAAAATAAAAGATAAGGTGGCAGGAAGGATGTTTTTATTTAAATTGTGTGCAAGTGTGTTTGGGGTAGGGATGGGGAAAAGGGATAAAGATTTAAGCATTATGAAATACTCTAGCCCTGGCTTCCATACTGATGGTATAAAGCTTGGGACGCACAATGTTGGTTGGTGAGGGGCCTGGGATTCAGGTTCCTATAAGTGCTTGCCAAACTAGTCATGAAATGAGAACAAATTAATCTTGACAGCATAAAGCTTTTACAAGCATATTAGTAATTATTGACACTTTGAGAGCAGTCATTGCTCTTTAAAGATATAAAAATATGCCTAAATGAAATGATCAAAATTAAACAGGATATAATATTTAGAATTTCTGAGTAGCTTAGCTAGCCTTTTGTTATTATAAAAAACATGTAAAAATAAATAAAACAAATTGGGTGTAGAAATAAAAATAATAGTCTTTACCACTCCCAGTTTTATTCTATCAAGGTAACTTATGTATATACACATGCATATATATAAAGAGATATTTTAAAAATAAAAGCTATATCATATTATATATCCTGTTCTACAATTTTTAATTGATAACTTCTCATTAGCTACTTCCATGAAAATATACTTAGCGGACCCTCTGTTAGTGAATATTTAGGTTTTTCATCTTTTCTGTATTACAGTTTGCATTTTTATAATCAATTTTTTTTTTTTTTTTGTGGGTACCAGGGGGACGACCTCAGGACCTCGCGTGCCAACAGGCACCCGTGCCACTGAGCGATATCACCGGCCCCTTTTTCGTATGTGGGTTCCGGGAGTCGAACTCGGGCCCTCGCGCTTGCAAGGCAGGCGCTTACGCTGCTGAGCCATCTCACCGGCTATAATCAATTATTAACATGCTTCTATGGATATCTCTTGTTATTACAATTGGATTTTTGGTTGAAAAAAGAAACAATTTCTTGGGAAGGAAATTGGGAGATAGCAAATTGAAAATTTGGAATGAGGGATAAAAGGGAAGAAAACCAGGCTGCTGTATGAAGGATGAATTTATAAACCCACAACTGGATTAGTGATTTGTATGTGATATCCAGAGCTTTGTATTCTCAGTTTCAGCACAGGTCAACTTAGAAGATCTTCTGTGCACCAGAATTTTGCCTCACTTTTATGAGTTATCTCTTTCTTTGTGTTGACTGCATTTTGTAATCAATTGTGCCATTTTTTCAGGCATTCTTTTCCATATCAGGATAAATGAAATTGTTCAGCTTATCTTTGACTGAGGTTTGTTGCATGGAATAAAAAGAATAATGTCCAAATGGTAGCTGGCATGGACAAAATTCAATATAGTACTGTGCAAGAGAGCTGCTAAGAGGGCGTTAGCTGGGAAGAGGAGTGAGGGACTCTTGGGATAGGGGCATGGGAGGACAAGCTGCGTGACCCAGAAGAGCCAGCCATTAGGTTTGTCATGAAAAATGTCTTTATGGTCAAAGGGAACCATGAACACAAAGAAACTAAGGCAGGAAATAGTTGTGATCATTCATAGAATAGAAAGTATTCCAATGTGTTTAAAGAGAAATCAGAGACCAAACCATGCAGTGCCTTCAGGGCCATGTAAGAAGTTTGTGTGTTAGTAAAACAAGTTCTGGGAAGGTTATGCATAAGGATCACAAGTTTAAGCCACAACTAGACAATGTAGTGACTTAGTGAAAACCTGTTCCAAAAAAAAAAAAAAAATAAAAGAAAAGAAAGAAAGAAAAGAAAAGAAAAAGAAAAAACAAAAAAGGCTGGGGATGTAGCTCAGTGTGAAGGCCTTGGGTTCAATCTCCATATGGGAAAAACAAACAAACAAACAAAACAAAGCAAAACAAAACAAAACAATATGTTATACCCGGTCCCTGACTTACAAAGGTTTAACTTTTAATTTTTCAACTTTAAATGATATAAAAGGGATAGGTATTTGGTGGACAATAATTCAAATTTTGATATGACAGTGGCTGGCAATATAGAATAATATCCTTTCTTGTAGCTGGGCAGTGGCAGTAAGCTACAGCTCCCAGTAGGTCATGGGATGGTCATGTGGATACATAGTTGATTCTCTACAGTGTGCTGTGTTTCTAAAATCTGATGGTTGGCAGGTTAGGAAAATTAAGCACCTTTTTTGACTTGCACTGCAGTCTACTGGGACATTATCCCATTGTAAACTGAGGAGTGTCTGCACTTCAAGTTCAGTTGGAAACTATTGGAGACCTTCAAACTGCAGAGCACCATAATCTTATTTATGTGATTGTCTGGCTGATTTTAAACATATGTTTGGTGAATAGACTAAAGAGGAGAAAGCAAGAAACAAGGAGACAAGGTGAGACGATATTGAGGTTGTGTGTTGCAGATTGCAAGCAGTCATGGGTAAGGATGTATTCTGGAGGTAGAACCCACAAGGACTTGCTGATGATTTGCATATGGACTGGGATAGAAACAGATAAATTGTGGTTCCCATCCAGTCTGCAAGAGGAGGTACTTAGAGAAGAAAAAATTTGACAGCTCATAGTGAAAAAAATAGAAGAAGTTGGAGTTCAAAGCTTCCCAGTGGTGATTCCCATTTCGAACACTTTCTATTCCTATCTGGACTTGAAAAGGATGGCACCCTGGGAGAAAGTGTGAACTGAAAGTAAGGCAGACACCACAGATTGCATCATGGTATTAGTTGTTTGAAAGATCCCTGGTAGCTCAATCTCTCTAACACTAGAATTAATGCAGTGCTGGAATTAATACAATTTCTGGGGGCCAAGATGCTGGGTTGAAAATAACACTGTCTTTCCTGTAGAGATATAGGGTATTTCTAGGGCTCAAATATTTCTACATACATTTAAAATAAAACACCTGGAATACAATCAAAGATGGCCAACCACATAGAAGGCAAAATACGCTGCTGTTCCTGGGAGCATGTTTTGGGTAGGAAAGATATATAATTAAAGGACTTAACAGAAATAATAAGAGCCCAAAGAACAATGAGATAATATTCCCAATTTACCCAAAGAAAAAGCTGCCAAGCATGTATTCTATGTCTAGGAAAAGCAGACTTTAAAAAGGGAAACAGAATAAAGATATTTATATACCATCAGTGAGTGACTTTTGTCATTATTATTCCAATTAAAAACTAAAGGAAGTTTTACAGAGATAAGAAAAAATGATTTCACAGAGAAAGTTGAAAAATTTAGAGGAAATTAAAAGTGAATAAAATGGTAGATTATGGGTATGATATATGTGTAGAACTGAAATACACAATTTTAGCGTATAGGTCAGGTAGGTGTATAAAACTGTATAAAATGTTCTAAGGTTCTTAAATTGCTGAAGAAGAGGGTAAAAATAAAAGCAATGTGCCAATTAACATCAGATTTTGATAGGTTAAGAATGTATGTTTTGGGCTGGTGGGTGTAGCTCAGGGGTAAGCAACAGGCTTAGTAGGTGAGACACCCTGCGTGTGATTCTGAGCAACACACACTCACACACACTCATGCACTCACCCTCACACACTCACATACACTCACACACACGCACTCACCCTCACCCACACACACTCACACACTCACACAAATACATATTTTAATCTTTAGGGCAACCACTAAAATTTGCGAAAACACATTGTAATCCTTAAAAAGAATAGTAAAGATTAATAGAGAGAGGGAGAGAAAAAGAGGAAAAAACAGGACAGATTTCATATATGTATAAAGGTAGTATATTTAAACACAAAAATATCAATAATTGCATTGAATGGCCCATTTAAAGGCCAATTATTTTTCAGATGGTTATTTCATTAAAGAAACAGGAAAAAATGCTTCATAAAAACACTATTGATTGGGTGATATATGTTGCCTATTCTCAAGAAAAGTCTGAACACTTCTGCCTGCTGCATCTTGGTATCAAAGTTACCAAGGGAAAAACAGCACAGCCAAGCACTAGATGGACTCACACTTTACACACAGAAGAGACAGACAAGGCCGCCTTCAGCTGTGGGTGGCTGTTTCCTGTGACTAGCAGCCCATCCCAGCAAATTCCAAAATGGCCATCACAGGAGAGGAAAGTTGCAGGGTGGTCTCATCCATGAGTATAGCTGTAGTAATCCTAAGCCACTATTAGCAAACTGAATCTAGCTATGCCTTATACCAAGTCAGGCTTACTCAGGGTTTCAAATTTGCTTAGCTTTTTTTGCTTTTTAAGTGCACTATGCCACATTAACAAAATAAAGGCAGAAAATAATTTTAACCAGTGCAGAAAAAGTGTTGAATAAAATTAATTGCTATTTCTTACTTCAGAAATTCTTAGGAAATAACAAAAAGAATTTCCTTAATCTAAAGCATTATATTGACCTAAAGACATAAATGTGCATTATAGCTAATGTTTAAATATTGAACTCCACTCCCACTTTGAGTTCAGGACTAATCTAAGAATGCCTACTATAAACATTATATCATTGACACTAGACAGTTCTGTAATACAATAAAAAACACGAAGATTGATAAGAAGCAATAATATATTCATGGTTGGCTGATGTTAAAATAGTTAATAATATTAGGAAGGTTGCTGGGTAGGTAAATATAAAAATCAAGTAAATTCTTATATGCAAGAAATAAAGAGAAAAAAATTAATAATTCCGCCTATGTCATAAAAATAAACAAATATGAAGAGTTCACTTATAAAATATATGAAATGTTTATATGAATAAAATGATAAAATATTGTTCAGAGAAATTAAAAAGTCTTACATATAAAAGCTACCATATTTATAGATTTGGAAGATTTAATCACAATGGTATCAATTATCCTCAAATTACTTTTTATACTTCATGTTGGGTGTCAATATCCTGAGAAGCTATATTTTTGGAAGCTGGTGAGCTGATTTTAAGATTTATTATGGAAACACAAAGAATTATTAATAACTAAGACATTCTTGGATGTCAATAACAAACTGGAAGCATGAATGTCTTTAGTTACACTGTTGTGACTCCGCCACGTCCTGAATGGATTCAAAGCGTTTACCTTTCATGTTCATTTTGACTTTGGGGAAGAGCCAGAAGTTGCATGGTGCTACATTCTATGAATAAGGCAGGTAAGCACTCACTGTAATATTTTTATTCAACAGAAATCACCTTAAGTATTTTGAATCGATTCAGGACATCGAGGCAGCCACAAAAACTCACAAATGAGGACTTCCATAACTGTTTTAGAAAGTGACAAGAGCTGGTTGTGGTGGCACACGTCTGTAATCCCAGCACTCGGGAGGCTAAGGCAGGAGGATTGCTGACAGTTCAAGGCCAGCCTGAACTGCATAATGAAACCCTGTCTTAAAAAGATAAAAAAAAAAAAAGAGTCAAGAACAATGGGATACATTGTTCAAAGCAAGGGGGAATACTTTGAGGGGGATTAGTAGCAGTGTGTCTTATAATTCACTTTATTTTTAATTTAAACATTAAACATACTCTTTGATCATACTTGGCATACATTTAAAAGAAACATGTGCATTTGTATTCTAAGAAACTTAGAGGAATATTCATATTAGCATTACGTATAGTAGCCATAAATGTGGAACAGCCCAAATATGTATCAGTTATGAAATGGATAAATAATGATATGTTCATACAGTGGAATACTACACAGCAAAGAAAAAAGTTAAACAATAACATGATAACAGTTTTTGATGAATATGGGGGAAAGTCAGATTAAAAAATGCATAATTTATTATTCCAAGTATATGAATGTAGTTAAAAAAAGATGTGAAAGTCAACTGTATTGTGATTCATAGGAGATGAAAATTAAAAAAAAGAGGTAATAACAATTAAAGTAAGTATAGTGGTTACATAAAGTGAGAAGGGGTGAAGTTATAGTTGGCAAGGGGCAGCCAGGATCCTTCTGGAATGCCGGTGAGATTTTATTTCTTGACCTGAGTGTTACTACATGACACTTGGTTATGTGGCAGTTTATTAACTAGCACAATTATGTTTTGTATGCTTCCTTTAGCCTATTGTATTCCACAGTGAAGATACTAAAGAGACAGAGAGGGGTCATGGGAGTTTGAGCAGTAGTTATGAATCCCTTGCCAAAAACACAACCAGTATGTTACTGTCCCCTGTTCTTGCCACTACTCTTTTGACTATGAAGCAAAATAATGGGTTGGCCAGATATCTCTAAATCCCTCTTTAGCATTCTTGGATGTTGAGTGTTAAAGTAGAAAGTTGATACATAGCCTGAGTCATGGCTCCTAGTAGTGAGAAACAACATTTGATGAACAGGTTGAGGTTTTAATGTGATTTGAGTAGAAACCCACTTCATCTAAGGGACCCCAGTGTGTTTTGCTCCTTGTTCCATGGGAACTTTCAGTCACGCTAAAGGTCTATCTCTCTCTCTCTTTCTCTCTTGCATTTAGACTGACAGCAAAAAGCACAGCAGTGTGCTAATCAAAAGGTGCCTATGTCTTATCACTTTATTCCAATGCGCTGTTCTCCCATCTAATTTTTTGTGACAAGATTGTTTATCTAATTCAAAGCCTGCTCAGTGTATCTAGGGATGACTTAGAATTGTTTGAAATACTGGCACAGTACATGTACTATTGTCACCATGAAGCATTCCTGGTAGAAACAAACTGGGAATGAACTACTTCTAGTGATGATATGGGTGACTGACTACCCTCTGATAGACACATATTTGTCTGAGAAATCCTTAAAGACTAACATGGAATTTACATTATACACATAATTGTAAAACACTTTCTTACCTACGAGAAGAATTAGTATCTCAGTCACCCCCTCCTTTCACATGCCTATCTCTGAAAACTCAGTATGTAACTGTACCAGCTAATAAACTACTACATAATCAAGTGTCACATAAGTACCTCTCAGGTAAAGAAATAAAATCCTGCCAATGTTCTGGAAGGATCCTGGCTGGCCATTTCCAGCTATCACTTCCTCTGTCCCCCTTTGTACATAGAAGAAGCTACTACCTTAATAGATCACTAACTCAACTTTGCTATTTTTCTGCAAATAATCTAATTATTCTTAACTATATTTGTAGGAACAGTGTAGCCAACTGGCCTGCCTGAAGTCTCTGTCCCTGTTCAGGTGCCAGTTGTAGCAAACCGGCCTCCCTGGCCAGCCCTAGGTCCCTGCCCAGATATCACCTGTGGGGAACCAGCCCACTCTGGTCCTTCCCCACCCAAGGTGTCACTTGTAAGACCTAGTTCTGCTAGTTCGTCACCCTGCCCTGGAGGGTGAATGAGGATAAAAGAAAAACAGACCAGACAGAGTCAGTTTCACGTGTGGGCAGCCAGGGGGCTCTTGCCTCTTCTGGGCAGAGGAGCCCTGAGCTTCTGGCTCATTTGGCTTTTATTCACTCAGACATGGGTACAAGCAATTGAATTAATACAAGATTCATCTGCCTTCCATTATCCATTAGTATACACCCAGGTGAACAACTTGATCTCAGCTGTATTGACTTTTCCCTAGAACCTGCAACATGCCATTATTCCTGCATGCTGCTTTTCTCCTTTACACTCACAGAGGAGGCCAATTAGGCCTCAATTCTCCTTAACTGCTCTCCCACAGAATAGAGGTTTCCTGGGAAAACTTTTTAGTAAGTTTAGTTTTCTAAGAACATTATGTTAAGTGAAATGTCAGATGTAGAAAGACTTATATATGGGAGCTAAAAATTTGATCTCAAAAAAGAGAATAGAATAGTGGTTATCAAAGATTGGGAAGGATGTTGGAGAGGGAAGGATATAGAAAATGTGGTTGATGGCTCTACGTGCATTTGGATAGAAGGAATAACTTCTAATGTTCTACAGCATGCTATGCTAACTATGGTTGACAAAAACAATCAAATGTTTCAAAATAGCTGGTATAGTGGAATTTGAATGTATCCAACACAAAGAAATGTTCTATGTACAGGGTGACAGGCACGTCAATTATCCTGAGCTTATCATTACACATGATATATACGAAATGTCAAACTATAACCCACAAATATGTACAATTACTATGTGTCAATTAAAAATTAAAATGTAGTTTTAAAAAGTCATGCTTCTCAAGCCCTACTCTAGACTTGCTGAATCATATGTTTTCCCAGATGTGGCCCTGGAATCTGAATATTGACAAATCCTGCTGAAATTCTGTTGAATTGCCAGGTTTGAAAGCAATTAGTTTGGGGGGTTGGAATAATCAGTCTCTAAAAGGAGGTACCTCCATGTCAATATCACATGCCAGTTACTTCATTATTTCTGCCTGCTTCTTCTTCACCTGTCTGTCAGGATAAAACTTCAGAAAATAAAGACCCCTGGGCCTAGTTCACAACTGTCTTCCAATATGCAGAACAAAAGTTGGCATCTGTAGCCTGGGAGCCAGATCCACCCACCTGCCTGCCTTACTAAATAAAGCTGTTTTTGAACACAGCATTATCCATTGATTTCCATATTATCTATTGCTGTTTTCACAATACAGTAACTGGCAGAGCTGAGTAACTGGCAATAAGGCTTTTTGGCCTACAAAGCCTAAAATATTTGCTATCTGCTCCTTTACAGAGACTGTGTGCTTATCTGTAATTTGAAGAATGGCTAGTATGTAATGCTTTTCCATTACTGGTGACTGTTGAATGAATGAAATAATCATTTATTAGTGTCTCTGAGCAACTCTCTTTTGCTTAAATAAGTTTCCTTTTCACGTTACCCTTAATTAATTGTTTTATTACACTGTGGTCTCTCCTTGGAAACTCACTCCCCTCATTGCCTTATTAAGTGCCTTTCATTTTCCCTTGGAGCCAATCTGGGGTTTTGGTTATGCTAACATACAAGGAGATATGGGAGTATAGGAATCAATTTATGCACAGCTTGTTAGGAGCACATTAATTGCATAGTATGAGATTTTTTAGAGCTCTCTTTCATTCTCAGAAGAGTGGCAAAAGTGTATCAGGTTACGCATTAAATGGAAAACCAAGTTAATAAGAAAGGAATGCAGTGTATGAGACTGGCAGATATGATTTGTTATAATACTCAGTTGGATTTAATGATAGGTTATTATCATCTGGTGGCAAAGTACAGTGTATTTCAGTAGTTAGTAGGTAGCACTGTGAATTGGTCTCTAAATTCGAACTCCATAAGCTATCTTATCTAGCCTTAGACAATGGGCTACTTCTTTAAGTAAGAGTTTTGTTAATTCCTTTCTCAATAACTAGAAAATCTACATTAGTTGATGTTTACAGTTCCTTATAATTATATTGGTTTATTTTTATTTTTTTTTTTTTTGTGGGTACCGGGGGTCGACCTCAGGACCTCACACGCCAGCAGGCACCCATGCCGCTGAGCGATATCACCAGCCCTTTTTTTGTATGTGGGTTCCGGGAGTCGAACTCGGGTCCTTGCACTTGCCAGGCAGGCGCTTACGCCACTGAGCCATCTCACCAGCCAATTATATTGGTTTATTAATAGGACACTTGATAACATGAAACCAGAAAATAGGATGAATCACATCTTAGTAGAACAGTTTCTTGTAAAGATTTTCATTACCTTATAATGAAACTGTTCACATAGTCAAAATTACCTTTGATTTTTATTCAAGCAATCTATACATACTTTTTAAATTGTGGTAAAATATACATAACATCAAATTTACCATTTTACCCTTTTTAAGTATTTCAGTTTTTAAGCTTTCAGTATATTCACACTGCTGTACATATAATATCCAGAATGTTTTCATCTTACAAAACTGAAGTGACAATTTAACAATCACTTCCTGTTTTCCTTCTCCCCCAACCCCTAGAAACCACCATTCTACTTTCTGTAACTACTCTGTGTACCTGATGTTAGTGGACACATATAGTATTTGTCTTTGTGTGTGTGTGTGTGTGTGGCTTATTTCATTTTGCACAATGTCCTCAAGATTCATTAACATATGAAAGGATTTCCTTCCAATTTAGGTCTGAATAATATTTTGTTCTGTGTGTGTACTGCCTTTTTTACCCATTCATCAGCTTGATTTGTCCACCTTTTTACTATTGTGAATAATGCTATAATAACATGGGTGTACTAATATCTTTTTGAGATCCTGCTTTCACTCTTTTGGGTATATACTTAGAAGTAAGATTCCTGGATCATATAGTAATTATATTATTAATTTTTAAGAAATCATCATATCTATTTTCCATAGAGACTATATTTCTTTGTATTCTCATTAACAATGCACAAGGGTTCCAGTTTCTCTACCAACACTTGTTATTTTCTGTGATGTTTGGTTTTTTTTTTTTTTTTTTTTTTGTGGGTACCGGGGGGTCGACCTCAGGACCTCGCGCGCCAGCAGGCGCCCGTGCCGCTGAGCGATATCACCGGCCCCTTTTTCGTATGTGGGTTCTGGGAGTCAAACTCGGGCCCTCGCGCTTGCCGGGCAGGCGCTTAAGCTGCTGAGCCATCTCACTGGCCCCCTGATGTTTGGTTTTTTGATAGTAGCTATCATAAGATCACAGGGTGGATCTCATGATATATTTTCATTTGCTTGTTCACTTATATATCTTCTTTGGAGAAATGTCTCTTCAAGTCTGCTCTTTTTTCATTGAGATGTTTGGCTTTCTTTTAGATTAGTGAAGGTTCTAAAAATATTTTCTCCCATCACATAAATTGTTTTTTCATTCTCTGTCAATTGTGTTGTTTGTTGCATAGTTTTTAATTTTCATGTTGTCAGTGAATTTGGTGTCATATCCAAGAAATCATTGCTAAATGTATTGTCAAGAAGGCTTTCCCCTATGTTTAATTTGAAGTAATTAAGGGTTTTTATTCATTTTGAATTAGTTCTTGTCTATGATACAAGGAAGGGGTTCATTTTCATTCCTTTGCATGTAGATATCCAGCTCTCCCAACACCATTTCTTGAAAACATTGTCTTTTTCACATTAAATGATCTTGGCACCGTGTTAAAGATCATTTGATCACGTGTGTGTGGGTTTACATCTGAGCTCTCTATTTTACTCCACTGAGCTAAGTGCCTATCTTTATGTCAGTACCGGATTGCTTTAATTATTGTAGTTTTTCAATAAGTTGAAATTAAGAAGTGTGAAACCTTCACCTTTATCCTCCTTTTTCAAAATTATGTCGGCTCTTTGGGGTCACCTATACAGTTTTATATATGCATCGTTTCTTGCAACTGTATAAAATGAATTTTAGGTATACTAAAGTTTGAGAACTATTGATGTAGGTTAAAAGAAAGGGAATAGGAGACATCTGTTTGCAGATGTCTGCTAGGAGTTTCAATCCATTCTTCCTTCAAGACAACTGTGAAGTCCTAAACAGTTGATGGATGTGGGGCTATGGTGGAGAGTGCTCAGTGGCCTTGCCCATTTTCACATTTCTATGCAACAGAAAATGTGTGTCTATTCTTTAAATGAAAATTCAGGAAGTAACTTACTTTTCCACATGTTCTGGGCATCATTATTCTAGAACCCATGGTAAAAGAATCTTCTCCAGGGACTTTGCTCCCCTAAGAGAAGGAAGATTATCTGAACCCCTGCAAGTATAAATACATTTCCCCAGGCTTCTGTCAAATTTAGGGATGAGACTGTCTGGTTGCAGTTTTTATAAACACATATCTGAAAAGTTAATTAAAGGTAATTTAAGAACTTTTTGCACAACTTAGATAAAGAGCTAAATCATAGATTTAAACCCTGTGCGGAGTTGGTAGTCTCTTCTTTCTTAACAGGAGTTTTATATTTTGTCTCAGCAAATGTCCACTACCGAGTCAATAGTTGTATTGGGATAAAAATCCAGGATGTACATTTCCCCAAGTATTAATAAAGAAATGGTATACTTTCAGTTCTTTTGCTAATAATATTTCAATATAGGCTGGAAAGTAGTTTTTACAATGTATTTCATCCTAATTATTCATATAATGCATTTTGATTTAGACTTTTAAAATGTTGTACACTGATCATCGATTTGTGTATCTGTATCTATAGACTACAGATATATGTACATACTGTATATGCTCCTCATTGGCGCTGGGGCTGAGTGAACTCAGGACCTTCTGATTAAAAAATTATTAAGTATCATAGAGAGAAAATAAGATGAGTTCCCTGTGTTTTTAACAACCCTGGCAGAACTCATTATTCAGTCAGTGGATTTTTCTTACACATATGCAGGCTTTTTTTTTTTTTTGGTGTTCCAAGAAATCTGAAGTTCACTAACAAGATTTTTGAAGAACACTTGAACTGAATGTACGGGCTACAGTCAAATAAGAACAGTATGTTTGGAGTGTGAATCAAGCAGCTAGAATAAATTTTCCACAGTGTCTCCAGTTCTGTAATCGTAAGTCTTTCAGTTCTTCCAGAATGAGGCAGTGTTCAGGGTTAAATGCAAAAATACTAAGATAAATGCATACACCTTACTATTTTGTGCAGTATTATACCTTTGTCATATCGAGCAATTGACAATGGATTCAAAAGGAAGTGCCCTTCCCTTTAGAAGTTGAAGTATGATTCTTAGATATGAGACACATGACCTGCAGGGAATCATCTGGAAACAGAGGCAAGGCAGACTGTAGGATGTTTATAGCTGCATTAAGGTCCTTTGTATCTATTAATAATATCAGCTAACATGTATAGAGTTCTCAATCTACTCTATGAACCAAGTACTCTGCTAAGCCTTTAATTATATTGTCCTTTTATATTTTCAAGTATCTCATGAAGTAGTTCTCTTTTAGTCTCCATTTCACAGGGAGGAGGCCTGAAGTCTGCTAATAAACCATGGATTTAGGATTCAAGCCTCATTCCATCTAACTCAAGAATTTAATTTCATGATGCTTCTCCTCTGTCCAAGTCTCTGATGCAACTATTTTTAAATATTATTCAGTCGTGTGGCTTCCTGTATACTTCAACTTTCCTAGTGATTTTGAGGATTTGCCACAGTACACACGCAGTCTTTTCTGTACCCCCAGGCAATGATGCTAATACTGAGAGGGAGCAGTCCTTCTAATGTATAAATTTCATGTTTATAAACACACTCGGCTAAGGGGGATCTGTCTTTCACGTAATGCCAATTATGAAAAGTTAAATAATCACCTATGTTCGAGGAGCCACAGAGATTGGATAAGAATTACAGATGAGATGATGATAATAGAATGAAAAGATGATATGGAGCTAAAAAAATGGGCAGCTTAAGCAACTCACATGACAGAATCACTTACTCTTCTAAAGGGAGAGAAAATGGGTTAAATAAATGAGTTAAATGTGAATTTAGGACCATGTTCTAATGAAAACCAATGTAAAACTAAGCCCCACAGTTTGCCATTGACATAATTTATCTGTCTGTTGCAAAAGGCAAAGCCTAGAAAATAGCAAGTTTCTTCTACTTCTATTTGAAATAAGGGGAGAGAATTTGTTTATTTTAATATTATGATTTCAGTTGCTCTTACCATAACTTGCCTCATGTTATTTGTATAAGTGTGTGCATTCATGTATACACCAGATTTTCATATTTTACACATGTAGAAATATAAAATATTATACACACACACACTAAATTTTCATGACTGTCTAAGAAGAGGGGGGTAACCCACTGGAAATTGTGGTAAAGAAAATAACGGGTTTAAAACCTTTTCCTTCTAGCTATTTCTGCAGCTTGCTTCTCTCCTCCCTTCCCTCCTCTCTGTCCCCTTCCCTCCCACCAAACAGCTCTTGCGGGTACTTCCACTTATCATAGGAAAATACACAAATTCTCCCCCTGGCAGTGCTCCATCAAGCTCATTCTCAGGTTCACGTCTTTAGGTGCTAAGATGCACTTTGAATGCAGATGGGAGGAGGAGGTAAGACATCTCACTAGGGAATGGGGTCCACACGAAGCATGCAGAGTAGGATATTTGAAGGTTTTCCAAAAGCCTACTTAGTTCAAATATTTCCCACAGTGCCTGGGGAGGGGAATGTTGTCTTACAGGAAGAGATGGTTGAAGCACGCTGAAGAGGAAAATGGGGAAAATGGAAAACTGGCATTTCCCATTTCCTCTTGTAGAGCTTTGTCTGGGCCCAAAGGGACCCTCCTGAGAACTTTGCCTGTATGGAATTGCTCAAGACTTCACAGCAAATGGACACGTGCCTAGTGATTTCCAGGTTTGATAGGACTTCTTCATTTGTCTGAAATGGCAGAAGTTCTGACCTGGATAGTTTTCACGGAATTGTTGTCTCTTTTTTTGTTTTGCATGATTTCATCTCTTGGTAGCTCACACAGTGGCTTTGCCTAAAGTTGTGTCAGTGGAAGTATTGGTAAATTTTGCAGTTGTTCTCTTGAAATTTGGTTGTAGATTTAATAACAAAAATGATGGCTTGTTCTGCTGCTATGGGCACCTTTGCTTCCTTAATCAGCTACAAAAGGAGAGTCTACACTGACTGCTTTTATACTGTTATAAAGAAAAATAATTTTTTTCAGAAAAGTGACTCACTGGAATCTCTTACTTTCTTGAAATCTTTTGGGTTTTGTCAAAATTTCCTTAAATTGGATCTATGGATAATGTTAGGGGTGAGGATCTGGAGTCCATTTAATGTTGAAATCCTTGCAGTATTTATTGATTTGCTGACTTGTGTTATTCCTTATGGTCAGAAGGTTTGGAGGTTGTTGTTGTTGTTGTTGTTGTTGTTTTAATGAGTTAATGTTTCCTTCAGCTTCATTAATTAAAATTTTAGTTGTGCTGACTGTAAGCCTCGCCACTTAATGTTCACAAGGGTTTTATAATTAGAAGAGGTTAAAAAAGATAAGCTTTTTTCCCCCCATTCTCAAGTTTGCACAATTGGTGCAGCCTCTTGTCACTATAATTTCTGAAAAATTTTCTTTGGTAAGATTTCCTATGAAGTTGCTAATATGAGGGAGATGCCCACAGGGTATTTCTAGGGGATGCCTAGAAATACCCCTCCTAGTGTGGCCCATAGGGATGTTGGTGAGTTGTGATGAGGCAGTGTGTAAAATTTTGGGCATATGTGGACTTGCAAGGGAAGCTCACCCACGCATTGTTTGCATTGTTAAATGTGTGTGTGTGTGTGTGTGTGTGTGTGTGTGTGTGTGTGGTGCTGGGGATGGAACTCGGGGTTTTGAGCAGGTTAGGCAAGTACTTTATCACAGAGCTACACCCCAAGCCCAATCATTTTAACTCTTAAATGGAGCCAAGAACCTCTAAGTTAAAAGTCTGAGTTCAGCCCAGCCTGGTGGCCCAGGCCTGTAATCCCAGCACTCTAGAATCCTGAGAGAGGACAATTCCAAGTTTTACCCAGCCTGGCCTCCTTAGTGACTTAGCAGGAATCTATCTGAAAATAAAAATTATAAAAAGTGGGCTAGGGATGTAGCTTAGCACAAAGACCCTGGGTTCAATCCCAAGTACTGGAAAAAGAGGGGCAGGTCTGAGCTCCTCCTACTGAACACATGGGGAAGATAACAGAGAGTAGCCAGTGTTTTCCAAGTTTAAAGCTGTGCTCTGGAATTTCCAAGCATCATGTAATGCATTAGGGCCTGGTTGTAATGCCTGAGAGAACTTCTGTGAGTCAGAATCTGTGTCCCAGTAGTGCTAAATACAGAGCCTGGACTCCCAGTCCCTTTACTGAACACGGCTCAGAGACCTGCTCTCTGACTATCGATCTGTGACCCATCACTGTCCACAAGAGCAGAGCTTTTGCTGTCTCCAAGTGTCTGCAATCTGGGGAAGGGAAAAAGCATAACGGGTTGAGTGTCAGGGTTGGGCTTATGAGATAGGCTCCATGTTTCCTTTCTGTTTCAGAAACAAGTCACAAGGCATTAACTGAGGCTGTTGTGATATCTGAATACACTTAACTGCATGCTAGAAATAAGAAAAGATCCAGATGACCAGGACAGGGGAGAAATCTAGGTGTTTCTTTAGGCTCAGAGAGGTAGGAAGCAGTAAGCACTAATCTGGAGTCAGACTTCTTGAGTGTGAATTTCTGTCCTGCAGCTCACTAGCTCTTTCACCTTGGGAAGTGACTTAATTGCCTTATATATAAAATTGGGCTGAGAGTAATGATACTCATGCTATTGAGTCTGTGTGAGCATTAAAAGAGCTGATGTTTGAGAAACGTCTAGAATAGAGCCTGGTATATAGAGAGGGGTACTTGTGCTGCTGTCTTTATTTTTTGTTATTATTACTAGTGTTCTTGTTGTTTCAAAAATTATCGTTAAAAACTCTTCCAAAGAAATGAAAGGAATCTCATCCCACACTTGGTTATTTGGTTTGTGGCTGTGAGGTAAAAGTGCTAGACAACGTGGACCCTGGCTGAAGATGTACAAAATCTAAGATTTGGAAGCCCTTGGTCTTGTGAAGCTTGAAGACAGAAATCCTAGCACGGGACTTGTCCATGGTGGTGCTGGAGCAGGCCGTCATTAAATAATTGTTAAGAGAATGTCTGTCACTGTGGTCTCAATGACCCCGTCAGACCCCCTCAGCTGACTTCTCCTTGAAGTCACACCTGTAATGGACAGTGCCTTGAAGGGCTCGCCTTCACCTCACCCATGCAGCACCTTCCTCAGGGGTGCTGCAATTAGCTGCTTCTGTGATCCTTTTCCAACACCAAGGGACGTAATGTAGCCTGCATGGAAGCAGAACGAAAAGCACTCCAAACCATCAAGGTGAAGGTTGTTAGGTAATGTTCCAGCCTCCCATCCTGCAGGGTATGATTCTCAGACTGTTTCTAAGATGCCCCAGTGGGTTCTCAGTAAGCCCTGCTGCCTAGAGCATGCACTTTTTTATTGCCTTTGCCCCTTCATTATCAAGAGGTGATTACATTATACTATGTTTACATTAAAAAAGTATTACAGTAAAAGACACATTGTCCCTTCAAAATACTCCCCCATGCTTCAAATACACATCATTCTTGGCACTTTTTGAAGCAATTCTGGAAGTCTCCATTTGTGAGTGTTTTTGCAAGCTGTCATTAAAAAATATATGGTGAATGCTGCTTCCGAGTGCTATCCTATGGAAAGGCAGATTCATAAAAACATCATACGGTGTCCTGATACACCTTATTCACTGGATCTGGCTCAGTATGGCTTCTAGCTTTTGCCCAAAGTCAAACCATGAAAGGGAAATATTTTCAGTTCAATCAGGAGGCAGCCACAGCTGTGCAACTAAAGACACTTACAAAAGAGGACTTTCAGAACTGCTTCGGAAAGTGGCAAGAATGATGGGATAAATATATTTGAAGTGAAGAAAGTATTTTGACAGGGATTAGTGGCAATGTATCTTTTACTGTAGTAACTTATTTTTAAATGTAAGCATTTACCGTATTTTCTGTTATCACACTGCATATCCATCTCCCTGTTGCCTGCCTCACTCTTGCATCCCGCAATCATTTTACAAATAAAGGAGCTGCACCTAATCCTGTCTGAGGCTCTGGATTCTAGGGACCCAAAATAAAACATAAGCTACTCTAATACCCTAAAGTGGACCCAGGATTTTTGTGCAAACTCCACTTGGCCTGGTCCTAGCTCCTTTCCCAGTCTCTACCACAGCGTTGGCAACTTACGGGCATCAGTAACTGATGGAGGAATGACTGAGTTGGTGAGGAATGAGTCAGAATGCTGCTAGGAACTTGATAATGTGCAGGTCATTTGGGTATTGTTCAGTTTTATTCACCAAACACTATACTGGGAGCATGGCAAGTGGTGTCAATGTCTTCCTTGGAGGACTCTTCTGTCTTCCCTGGTTATTTTCAGCTTTAGTCTTGGCAAGCTTTCAATTTCCCCTATAGTCCTGAAGGGGGGAAATAAAATTGGTGGATACGATGGTTCTCAGTCTTTCCAAAAACATGCATCTCTAAAGATATGAAAATTCTATACATCAGCAAACACTTGCTGATCCTCTGATCTAGGTCCTGGCCCAGGTATAGCTAACTGAAAAGTATGACCTGGCTGATACACACCTTGCAAAAGGGAACTTAGCAGATGTAGTCTAAGCTATGTCACGGGGCAGTAGTAGTTGGACACTATGGGAGAAGCTGTCATCAGAGGTACATCATGTCATGTAGGGGTTCAGGTGACTGCACGCTTTACTTGCTTACATAATAATACTACTGCCCCTGCCCTAGCTGATCTCAGAATGTGTGGTATTCTTTCACTGTGTGGGTATGATCCTGCTTTATTAACAAGCAGCAATTTGCATGAACACTTCAGTGAAATGGGTGCAGAATTTCCATCTTTTAAAGGGCCATGATTTGAGTTTCAGATCATTTGATTTGCAGAATCTAATAAACTTAATGTTTTCCAATATTGATTTAGAGCACCTGATTATTACTACATAGCCTGAAAATATAAAATGTGTATCATAGGGCATCACTGCAAGAACAATTAGTACAAACTATAAATTCAAGAATTTCAATTATTATAATGATTATAATAATAATAGGAATGTATATCTTAATTACTTTTCTCTTGTTGCTGAGATAAAATACCCAACACCCAAAGTTAAAAGGGGGAAGGTTTATTTAGCTCACAGTTTGTAGAGGTTTTAATCTGTAATCGGCTGGCTCAAAGGCAGGGTGGCATGTCAGACAGGCATTGCAGAGGAGAAACAGTCCATGGTGGGCAGAAAGTAGCAAAGTAATCAAGCAAGGAATGACCACAGTTCTCTCTATCCCTGATATCTTATCCAGGCTACTTAGAGCAGGTAGCACTCACATCCTTAATCCTAGGGCCTTTGAGCCTACCATTGCACCATGAATTAATTCCAGTATCACACACTGTAGATCTAGTCACCTCTGAAAAAACCCCATCAATGGCTGCAAGAGGCTTTGGGAGGACATCTAGACCCAAGCCATGGCAGATATCTACCCTATATCAGCGAGTAGTTTTGAGGGTTAAAATAGAAGTAGAGCTCCTGGCAATGATAAACACTGACAGTCATTGTTATCAACCTCACCACCACTGGCACCATCACCACTATTGCTACCACCACCACTACCACCACCATTACTGCTACCACCACTGTCATCATCACCGTCACTACCATTGCCATTATCACCATGACCACTATCACCATTATCACCATGGCCACCACCATTATCACCATTACCACTGGTACTGAAACAGGCTTGAAAAGCTGGAGAAACAGGCTTGAACATACCACACAATTAATAATCCAAGTAGCCAAGACTGAAACTTAGACAATGCAATAGTCAGCTTCATCCTCACTGGGTCCAAATACTGGATACACATACAATTTAAGGAGAAGTTTATTTTGTTCATGATTTCAGAGAGTTCAGTCCATGGCCGCTGTCTCCGAAGCAGAAATGGCATGGCAGGAGAGCCTGTGGAGGAAAGCTTCTCAACCCATGGCAGCCAGGAAGCAGACACAGCCTTAAGAAACAAAGCAAGAGCTATACCCTCCAAAGTCACACCCTGACGATGCACCTACTCCAACCAGGCACCACCTCATAATAGCACAATCAGCTATGAATGCATGGATGGATTAATCCACTGATGATTGTTGCATCCCCATGATTCAATCACCTTCCAAAATCTCCACCCCTGGACACATGAGACTTTCGTGGACACTTTAGATCTAAACCATAGGAGGCAGCCTGATTCCAGAGGCCATATACTAAATTCCACAGAGTCTTTATAATAATCTAGCATCTTATTTCCCAATTTAAACTCATCAAGAGTCCATTCAGATTCAGTTCTAGGCCAAACCCTTCAACCTGCTGTTGAAGGACTTCAGAGTGTAATCAGTAGAAAATAGCGCACAGATCACAGGGTTAATGGCTAGGAGGCAGGACTTAAACCACAGCTTTATTAGCCAGGCAACAATTTCATTAAGTAGACAAGCAACTTGCAAAGGGAGTGTGAGCAAAATGATGTTGGGCTTTAAAGGTCAAAAACTAGTATCCTGTAGGTTTATGTAAGGCAAGAATGAGGTGTGACTTGCATTTGGGAGCTCTATTTGTAGTTGGAGCCGAGTCCCTGCAAACACGCACTCAAATGTCGCTCCTGCTCGTCTCCCACGTTTAAGTCAGTGAAGCTCGAACCCCTGCTCCTCCCCCTACCGGATGCAGCGTGGATGTGCTCTGGGGAGAGGAGATCTTTGCTACTTCAGGTGGTGCCTGGGAACCATTCACCAGCAGCGCAGTCCTTGTCTCTCACTAGGATTCCAATTTTCCTTGTGTCACTCAGATGCAGAGAGTTGGTTCCAAACCAAGTGTTTTCAGGAAACAAACAATTGCTGTCTTCTATCTTTTAAACTTGAAGTAATACATAAGAATAAATAATGCAAATCAACATTCTGAAAAGGGCAAACCTCTTGGTCATGTTTGGGTCCTAAACATCCCCTCAGAAGATCACTTCCCTAGAATAATCCCAGCTTCGGTGGGTTATGTTGAACACAATTAACAGACAAGTCTCAGCATTTAATAGGGGCTCCCCAGCTGTCAGGAGCTGTGCTAAATGCGTGAGTGCTATTGTCCCACTTAATCCACATGACAGACCTCAGCGTGGGTAGGGGAAAATGTTGTCACCTGTCTGGTGCAGATGAGGGAGTTAGGACTCAGAGAGGTTAAGCAATTTGGCTATTATCAAAGAGTTGGTAAGTGGTGAAGCCCGGATTGAAGCCTTGCCTGCCCTGCTTTTTGCTGCCCCTTGTGGTTAGTATTAGAATAGAAGCCACTCTTCTGGAAGGATCGCTGTCAGGATCCTGCCACTTAGGAGCCATCGGGCACAGTGGAGAGAAGCACAGGACTCACTGCTTGCTTGGTTGTTTGAACTTACACACAATACGCCACCACCTCTTCCGGGTGTGGATCCGTGCAGAGGGAATCCTCATGATTAACTCACAGGATTCTTGTGTGGATTCAGGGAGACAGTATTCCCAAGGTGTCTTACCTGAGTGTTCCTTTCCACTTCATTCTGTGACTTATGCTTATGCCTTGGTACCTCTAACCTCATCATTCTTCTCCAAACCACTGATAATGATAAGTCTGCAACAGATTTCCATGCTGGAAGATTTTTAATTTTAAAATTCAAAAGTCCTTCTAAAATATTACCTGGTGCCTTGGTAATAGTTACATCTGTGTAATACAGTGCTCACCAAACTGGGCCCCTGAGAGATGTAACCAATAGCCTAAAAGAAAAAGTTCCTTCTTGAAATAAATTTGAGACAAAAAGCATACTACTTAAAGGCTCTGATAAGTACTGCAATATAGAAGCTTGTAGAGTCTTGGACTATGAAATGCTTATTGTCATATTTCTTTGAGCAACAATTTATAGAACATGTTTCAGTTTGAGAAATAGGAGCATGGGGCCTTAAGATTTTTATTTTATGTGTTTTTGATTAATTTCTCTTAGCGCCTCTGGGATGCAGAGCCACAGAGCCTCAGTGAAGTTAGAGTTAGCCCACAGCAATGTAGGTACCCTCTTATGAACCTGAAGCTGGAAGCAAAACTATCTAAAATCTTTTTCTTGAATTAGTGTTGAAACATAACCCGCTACCTTTTAAATTATTTATTTCCATGAATTTCAGGCACGGGAGCAGTTTGCTGCTGACATCTGGCGCAGTGAAGCCTTGGGGCAGAAGGTACATATGATTTTTTTCTCCAAAAACAACTTAAACCCTTTGACTTATTTCCATTTCTGCAACACCCAAACCACTTCCGCACTGCCACAGCCTCCTCGACGTCTCCCTGCTTCTCCTCTGTTGCACTGATATTTCTTCCCGACCCCGCAGCCAAATACTGTCCAGGACACAGCACAGGGCTCTTTCTTCCCATGCTCTAAAACTTCCCTTTTCTTTTTTTTTTTTTTTTTTTTTTTGGGTACCGGGGGGTCGACCTCAGGACCTCGTGCGCCAGCAGGTGCCCGTGCCACTGAGCGATATCACCAGCCCCTTTTTTGTATGTGGGATCCGGGAGTCAAACTCGGGCCCTCGCGCTTGCCGGGCAGCCGCTTAAACCGCTGAGCCATCTCACCGGCCCCCAACTTCCCTTTTCTTCCAGTAAAACCTCAACTTATGCCTAGCCTATGGAGCCCTTCCATCTCCTGCCCACTGTCCAACCTCTTCTCATCTCAGTTTCTCTGAGATGCTACATTCCAGGCACATTTCTCTCCCTCAAGAATGTTAAATTATTTTCTGCCTCGGGGCCTTTGCCTGTCTAGGTCCATTTGCTTGAAAGACTATCTCCTCACCAGCAGTTGGCAAGGATGGCTCCTTCCTCATCTGGACATTCCGGCTAACATGTCACCTCACTGTGAAATATGTCTATGTCCTTTCTGGCTGTGGTCTTCTCATTGGCCATTTCTGGCTCCGTGCAGTATTTGTCTGCAATGCAGTTATTCTCCTGTTCCTCCATAAGTTGGCTTGTTTGTCGTCCATCTCCCTCATGTAAAGGCAGAGACCTGCCCTAACCATTCGACCATGCATTCTTGTGATGGCACGGGACCTGGCGCATATGGTTTCATTCAAATATTTTAAGTAATGAATTCCTAATGAATTGGTGAGCTCTGTTCTCCTAGGGAGACCCCTTGCACAGTATGTGACCGGTCACCCTTGTGATCCCTGAAACCACGATGAGGCAGTGCTTATTTTTCTTATCTATAATTGACTGTGTCATAGTTCCTCTCCGGAGATCCCATGGTCTCCTGCATTCTGGGTAATGTATAATACCATGTCTCCATAGTCCTCTCTAGATACACACACGCAAACACACACACACACACACACACACACACACACACACACTAAAGAGAGTCTGGTTCTAAGGTAGCTGTCAGACCTGTTTAAGCTGGCCAATTAGCTGACTTCTGTTCTCCCCAGAGGCAGAAAGAGTGCAGCTTAATTACCTCCAAGTCTTGCCCTTCCTGCGTCCTTATTGTTCTTTCTATGCTTCTGCCCTCTGTCAATCTGCAACTGTCCTTATTAGTGCTGCTTCCATGTACATTAGGCAAACTTTTCAGCTGTTACTGTGAGCTACTGAGTGCACCCAGAATGAGTCCATCTCTTAGCTGCTGAGCAGGCTGAGTTGGCTGGGATATGAGCCTTGCTCTTCGGGGCTGAACTAAATACACCCTTCGGCATTCAAGACTCAGGACTTAGAATCTCTGGAGCTGGTACTTAGAATGCAGTTTTTAGAGCCCAAAAGCCTGAGTGGGAATCCTGGCTTTGCCAGTTACCAGCTGAGGACTTGGTTTATACTAGATGTTGTGCCTCAATGAAATAGGAATAAATATAAAACCTCCTCATTTGTGGAGAAGCAGCTGATACCAACATTTAACCCAGGCTCTGACATCTACTAGCACCAAAAATGTGACATGGGAAACAGCAAACACTGACATTTCTTGAGATCATAGAGTTCAGCTTCCTCTTTATAATGCTCCTTTGCCCCCAGTTTTTAAAAAAAATATTTCCCAAAGCAAACAGTCAAATTGCTTTCATTTAACAAAAGCTTACCAGACACAAGGGTCCATGCCAACACATGAGGATCCATGAAGTTAAGGAGATGATCTTTGCCCTTAAAAACCTTAAAATTCTGCAGAGGGGGCATGATTCATAGGAGAAAGAGAGTGAGGACACAAACTGGACAGAGCCTTAAGGAAAGGGGACTCCCCAAACATGGAGCCATTCTGAGATCTTCATTGGAAGTGTAGGAATAGGGCTGGACCTCAGAACAGGGACGGGAGCTAGCAGTGAAAACAGGAAGGGAGACCAGTGGTGGGGTGATTCGCTGATGGGAGTAAAGGGAGAGCTAACACGGTTGAGCCTGTGGGATTGTCCCGATTGAGTCACTAACAGTTGTTGACTGAGCGCAGCTCAGCTCAGGTAGCCAATGCTATACAAAGTGCAGTCTTCCATGGCGTCAGCTGGTCTTTCTAGTAACCGGAAATGACTGGTGCTTGGTGTGTTCTTGTTTACAAGTGGGGAGATGTGGCTTTAAAGAGGATTACATGCTTGCGAGGAAAGCTCTCTAGAATGGTGTGTGAAAAGGGAGGATGAATGTACAACCTAGGCAT
Organism: Erethizon dorsatum; assembly: GCA_028451465.1. Lineage (NCBI taxonomy): Eukaryota > Metazoa > Chordata > Mammalia > Rodentia > Erethizontidae > Erethizon > Erethizon dorsatum. The sequence goes on from CM051825.1 coordinate 46,754,752, forward strand.
AAGGCAGAGGGGAGGTTGGAGATTCCATGGCAACCATTCCACACCATTTCAATGACCTGAAAGGGAACAGGGTACAGGAAGTTTTAGAAGAAAGGAGAGAGTTAAATCGGGAGAACCAAGGCACAAGCCAAATTCAAATTCTTAATGAGTTTTTGAAAGGCCCTCTGAGATATATATAGTTGCCCTCTTTGTCTGTGAATTCCACATCCATGGAGTCAACCAACAAATTGAACATATTAAAACACTGTATCTGTGTGAGACATACGGGCTTTTTATGTCAGTATTCCCTCAACAATGCAACACAACTGTGTTTCCGTGGCATTTACATTGCATTATGTATCATAAGCAATCTAGAGATAGTATGTAGTATGATGGAGTGGGTACATGGGTTATTTTACATAAGGAGCTCGAGCTTTGGTGGATTTTAGGATCAGTGGGGGCCCTGGGTAAAATCCCCCAAGATACCCAAGGAAAACTGGAGCTCTTTCTTTGCCAACTGCAATTATTTAGAAATTCATATAGCTCCTTTGTTAGCCACTGTCATTTAGAGAGACAAATGTAATTCTGTTTTGTTATTTTGATCGGGTGCAGGAACAGTTGGTTCTTACTGTCAGTCAGTGTTAGGGGCCTGCTGGAGTTTGGCCAGAAGACATTTCCTTAAAGTATTTAAATTGGGTTTAGCTTTGAAAAACTGACATGCAGAAAGGGAGACTTAGATTCTAAGTGCTTCTTCTGAAACATCTGCTGATTTAAGTAAGCAAGTCATGCAGACTTCATGCTGTTTATCTGGTATACAACAAGGTATTGGGATACAGAAAAAGAAGGTATAAGAGGAAGGTTTCTCATCCACAGGAAGTACCATTATGGAGAAGACAAGGACATGGTCCTGACTCCTTTTCTTTCTTATTCTAACAATATGTAAGTTTCAGTTAGGGCTAGTTTTGTCTTCATGCAACAGAACACACATCAAACAGTGGCTTCATGGAAATAGGCATAATTTCACTTTTACAAAACATGATGTTTGAACTTGAAGAATCACGCGGAGTTACTTCATGTATCATTTCTACCTTCTGAATCTCTTCATGATTGTGAATTACAGCTCACCTTCAGCCCTTTGGTTGACATTCTAGACAGGAAGAAACAGGCAGGGGAGAAAGTAAAACGGATGCATCACAGCCCAATGAGACCCGCGTAAAAGCCTTGCTGAAAACCTTGCCTAACAGCTTCCGATTACATGTCACCAGCCACATACATGGCATCTGTAAGAGAGTGGGCCAAGGTAGGTTTTGGCGAGGTACATTGTTCCGCATTTGTGAAGAGGAGGGAAGGATGGTTTGGGGGTAGTTATCCAACAGTATCTGCCACAATGCATGTCCAGTGTAGCTAGTTCTGGTCAATCAAAGTCTCTGATTTCTTCTCTGACATTGTCCCAGTGCTTGGTGGTAGGACATTTGCTGTAGATGTCTGAGGTCCTGCATTTGAATTTTGGGCATTTCTTCATTTCCAGGCAACATGCGAGAAGCAGCAGACTTTAGAGTCCGCAACCCCCAGGGCTGGCTATAATATAGTAGAATAAACAGGCAAGTTACTGAACAATTCTAAGCCTCTATTTTCTTGCTTGTGAAGCACAATTACCTAGAGTTGCTTTGAGGACCAAATGAAGTATGAATATAAACGACCTGGCCTTGTGCTTGTAATATAACAGATACTTGATGAACGTCACTCATATTTGTTATATGCTCAAAGTTGCAAGCTGATTCTTTAAAGATCTGACCATTTGGACTTGCTAAATACAGTTTATTTAAACAGCTGCTATTGAACACCAATTACTGTTTTCTCATTACTTTGAATCTATCTCTTTTCATTTTTATTTTTAAGCAATTGTGAGTATGATGAAGATGGATATTGCAGACATATCAAGGTGTGTGTGTGTGTGTGTGTGTGTGTGTCGTAGGCATATAGATACTCTCTTTCATTAAAACCTGAGTAGTTTTGCTGAAGTATAAATGAACTGAAGTTAACATACATATTCTTAAATAATTTTCAGCCTGCAAAGAAAACAGGTAAGACTTCTTCAGAAAGATGAACTTGTACATATTCCTCTCATTTTGACTGATACTTCTTTTCAAGAATAAGAGAAGACATGACTAAGACCACATCATGGGTCTGTATTTTTGTCACATTGGGAGAAGTCAGGAGTCAGAATTCTATAAGTTTCTACCACTCTAAGCAAACCCCATATGTAGAAACTCTATATAGAAAGAGATAGGCTTTGAACAAAGGGTTGCCACTACATTTCTGTTAGAAGGTCCTGCATTTAAAATGAGTTGTGACTTATATCCATCAAGTCAGACTGCAGCTATTCTGTAAAGCAAGCCATGGCCACAAAGGGACAAAGTCTTTTCTGGAGCCTGGCACAACCATGTTGCATTTGAAAACGTAGGGGTAGAAATGATATCTGCTCTACAGCCTCAGCAGCATTTCTGCTGACAAGTTGCTCACCACTTTGCTGTAGTGACTATTCTTTACCTGCAATGGCTTCTCCATGGCAACCTCTTCACAGGGCACATTCACTGCTTCTCTCTTTTTAAACCAAACACATTGGAAAGGAAGTGGAATATGTAGGTTTGAGCTCCTAGGTGGAGAAAGGGAGGGGACCACAGACACCAGGGAAAGAGCACAGGAGGTTTTTCTCTTTTTTCATTTTCTGAATTTTGCTTCTTTTGGATGGACACAGGTCAAAAAGGAATGATTAAATTCACTTTACACTGTGTATTCTTTCTTCCATCAGTGAGCATCCTGATGAGACCTGGTTTGGATCAATTAATTTGTATCGCAGTTGATGCTTACTATGTGTTAGCCCAGTGGCTTGCTGAGACTTCAAAGGATACTAGAGTCTCCTCTTCACCTGTTCATTAAGCACTGTTAACAGTCCCTCCAACCTAGGAGATGTGGCTGGGGGGAACACCCCTCAGCACAGCGTTTTCAAAGATATAAATTTCAGGAAGAAGACTGAGTACACCATAATGATTTTTTCATTATGTCAGGGGAATATTACTTTCTAAACTCTTTTCTCAAAGCCTAGAAATGGGAGTGCTTTGTAATCTCTGCTCCACTCATATAGTAAGTGAAGAGACTCCTTGAAATAGAAAAATAAAGCAAATAAAGAAACCTTAAATATTCAGTCACCGCAAACTCTCTCATATAAATGCCCTGTGTTTTTTACCTCCCTAAATCATGTTTTTCATCATTCCTTCAATTTTATAATTAAATAAAAGAGCAAGCCTTCACTAGGTGTTGACCTTCCTGCAATACTTTGGCTTTTTAAAATAGTTTATAACATCACATTCTATTCAGCAAAAGAGAATTTGATTTCAAACCAAGAAAGTATATTACAGACCACAGTGTACCTGGAAATAACAAGAGCAGTAAGGGGTGGAGCCATGTAATACTGCACTATAGAAAGTTCCGGAAACTTGATGGGTACCTGAACTGGACAAAACACAAGTGAAACGGACACCAGTAAATGGATAGATGTAGTAGTTTTTTACTCTAAAAGCTTGCCTCTATATTTAAGTGAAAAAGAGACAAGAAAAAGAGAAGATGCCTATGACAATAAGCTCCTTCCCCTGGTAAGGGTACCCTTTGGACCTACAGTTGTATTGGTCAGTTGTGGTCAGAAAGTGAAGACATAAAACAATAAATCACAGGAGGAATGTAAGGGAAGGTCCAAATATGTCATCTTTACATCTGGCTGGCACTTACACTTAATGTTTCCCCACTAAAATTACTGAGAGAAAATAGGAGCTATGCTATTTAGCAAGAAATAGCAATGCTGTGCTGGTAGCATGAAAGGACTGAAAATATCCAAAACTATTTCTTGCTACTCTATAGTTATGTTTATTAAACATATTTTCTTGTTATCAAATAACCTAATTGCTAACACATGTGATTAATCTTCCATTTGGCATGAAAAAAATGTGGATTTAATGAGCAGACATTTACCTCCCAAAAATTAGGGCAAAAAAACTTGAAAATACCTGTTGGAATATACATGCAAATTCCTAATGTACAGAGTACCCCAGTAGGTCTCTCCCTACTTAGGGATGGTGGACAGAGTTACATCGTAGAGATATTTGCTATTCACTGACTATACATGTGTGACCCCCAATTTCTCTAGCTTCTGTTCAGGTGAGCAGACCATGTGACAAGTAGTGGCCAATGGTTTAAGAGTAGAGTTGATGGTCATTTGTGGTCTGAAGTATGTAAGATCCAGTGCAAGATACCCTCCAGGCTGATGAGCCTCACCATGGAGCCATGGTGGGGCCACAGGTAAAAGTTGCCAAGAGTACTGTATACATCAGTGATGGCGAACCTCTTAGAGCTTTCAATGATAACAGCCAGCCAGCGGCAGCACATGTGCCATAGGTTCACCACCACTATTCTGTATAATAATAAGCATGAAGTATTTGTTACCAGGGTTGGTTTTCTTCAGCCATTCTATTTAGTATAAAGGAAATGATAAACCAATTGTTAAAACTGTAGGCTTTGGAATTAAACAGAGTTGGACTGAAATCCTAGCTCTGACACTTACAAGCTAATTGAACACAGGGAAAGTTATTTAACATCTAAGTGTCTCTGTTTTCTCATGTGTCAGATAGGACCTTCTTGCACAAGAACACTATATAAAATAAGTAGCCTAAATCATTTAGAAGAGTATAAGCACATGCCAAGCATGTATTTGATAGTATTAGTAGTGCTCCTCATTGTTATTATCAAGAGTTGGTTTCTGTGCCAGTGAGGTTACATTAGTTGGGAACTGAATCATTGTATGTCTTTTCAAGGTAGAGTTGGGATATTTTTGACATTTCTGGAAGTTGCCAGAACTAGTGGCTTTGAGTTTGTCTGCCACCGCCAAAGAGAAACTCTGAATGAACCAGTATGTGTCAATTGCGCTGCTTTGTGAATTACTGGCATTGAGCATAAAAAGAGGCAGACTGTTTTGGCTCTGTGTATCATATTTGTACTGATGCACCTTTAGAAGCCTAGTTTTAATTGTTAAGGAAATCTATCAGGAAATGGATTTCTGCTGTGTTGTTAACATCCATCATTATATGTAATGTTCATTTGTAAGAACACATGCAAAAATCGACATGCCAAATACCAGGTCAATTAACCTTAGAAATTACTTGTGTGTTTAAGTAGCAGTAAGAGGAGAAATATACACTGTTGGAATTTAGAGTAGAGAATAGTTTCTGTAAAGTGAACACAGTTTCAATAATATGTGGAAATGAATAATTCCCCACCAAACACCAAAGTAATAATGTACTGTAAGTATTGCTTCCTTCTGTAGAATTTGCCAGGAATTCAGTGGGAAACAAGTAACATTACGAGGAAATATTGATTTACTGTGGGCACAGTGAGTCTTGTTATGATAAAGACAGATTCTGTGGCCATTTCTTTAAAAAATAAGTACACAAAATTGCTTACTGTAATTGGGATGTTTAGATTGCATCTTTTTATAGAATAAACTAAATTTATTGGGCTTCAAGAACTTTTTCATGACCTAGAAAACCTAAGGTTATGAAAAAGTTGAGCTCATGCCATTATGCTACCTCTGGGTTTTGCATTTTGATTAAGCCTGGAGTCTGGTGTAGAAATCCTTTCTAATCAATAGCAAGCATCATCTTACTTAGCTGCGCTCATCCCCTGCTGAATCTTAACCCATGACAACCTGGGAAGTTGAGAATATAGTGGTTAAGAGTATAAAGTCTCCTTATTAGCCAGTTCCCCTGCTTACTACTGTGCACAGCCATGGGCCAAGTCCCTCAATAAACCTTAGTTTTTTGCTTGCAAAATGGAGATAAAAATACTACCCATCCCATGGAGAAATAGTCAAATTAAATGAGATGATTCGTGTGAAATTTAAAAAAAGTACTCCTTCAGTGCCAGGCATCTTCCAGGTTGGCTTTCCTGAGGTTCATTTGGCTTAATTTCATTCTTGCATCTCAAACTGCAGAGACTAATACATACTAGATGGGAATTAAACTGGTCTTTTCTTTCAGACTGTCACCAAATTGTCAGGACAATTTGATGACAATAACATTGATACTGATTATCAAAGTCAAATCAGAAAATGCATCTGGCTTGGGGACAAGTGACCTTGCTCACTCATTGCATATAAAGGTAACCTGCTCTTAAAACTGCAGGAAGAAAATGGGGCCTTCGTCAGAGGGAGCTGAGGTGATGTTCTCTTACTAGAATATGAAAACAAAACTCCTGTTTCAGAAAACTCTTCCAAGTTGAACTATTGCGCATTCCAAACAGAGAGTCACATCCTTTCCTCCTCAGTCATTCTGAAAGATGACCGCTGTTTGGGGATTCTACATTTCTTAATCAAGGAAGTACATGTATTATCAACTCTTTCCCTTCTGCTGACATGTTTTAGTGTCCACTATGTGCAAGTCTCTGTACTGACTACTTCCTTGCTACTTACTTAAGTTACAAATTTGGTTAAGTTCCTGTACCTCTTGTGCCACTATCTGTAAAATGGAGATCTGAATGGTGCCTACCTCATGGAGTTGGGAATGAGAATTCAGCACACTAATCCATATAAAACATTTGGAGTAGGGGACATTAAAACCATTCAGTGGGCAGTAGTCAGTATAGCCACCAGCTCTAATTTATAGAAGAGCAAATATCTCAGGGTTAAATGATTTCCCTGGGGTTTTGGAAACTACTCTACCTACCTTCAAAAATCTCAGCACTTAGCCCCTTCCCTGCCCTGTTTCTGAGAATCCACCTTACAGAACCATGAATATGGTTCTGTAACCATCCCACTCTTAAAATTCCACTCATTCTCAGTTGGAGTAACTCCAAGGATCTTAAGAAAATACACATCAAACCTGCCTGGAGGGAGGGAGAAATAGCAAAAATAACCCACATAAAATTCAAATTTCTCTTTGCCTGTGGATTTATCAGAACATAAATTGATGCTTAGAGTATTATAGCCAACCTAGTCTCTCACGCTTGCTTTGACAGCCTTAGCTTTGGAGTCTGAAGCTAATGAGAGGAGAGCCAGAGGTCAGTGGCTCACACTAACTTCCAAGAGGCCACTTTTCTTGGGCAGCTGCATGAGAGAAAGACAACATGGCTCATGGTACCTACTTCTAAGGTGGACATGTTTTTAATGAGACTTAGTAGCTCCCCAAATTTTTTTTAAGGCCAGCTCTGTATAATCTATTCTCATTTTCAGCATTGCTCAACTCAGTTTTATAACCATCCACTTGATATGACAGGAAGGAAGGAGATAGGCAAACCTTTATCAAGAAACAGAACTTGGATGGTCAGCAAGGACAGTGGATGACTCTATTTTTACATTACTGGCATCTATTCTGCCTTTTGCTGGTTGCTTCTGTGCCCTCTTAGTCTCCCTGGCTCAAGTGTGGTCCTGACTGCAAGAACAGACACATGGCCCTGACCTGACCAAAACAGACTAAAGCCTAATACTTATGTAGAGTTACTGGGGAACCTAGGTTTTAGTCTAGACCCCTTGACAGTCAAAAGATGTAAGTTTAGAGATCTGCGGGACCACCACTGCACTTCACTTAGTAACAGTGAAGCCAATACAAAAGAAAGGAAAGTCAAGAGATAGGAAGACACATCTCTGGTGATTTCTTTTAATCAACTGGATTCTCGCTTATGATAAGGATCCACAGATGTCTTCCTGTGTATTTCTTAAGACAGTTTTAGATGATTTTCAGTTACTTGCTGCTGAAAGTGATAGGCTCAGAAAATTTTATCTCTATTCTGAGGTGTTTTCCCTCCTGGATCACTTTTACCTTCTTGTAAATGCTTAGCACATTGTAAGGCTCCACGTAGTGTCTGAAGATCCTGAGGTCACTAAATTTCTGGAATGTTAGTTCTGTCCTTCAACCTCCACTTGAGCCAAACTACTGAAATCCTGATCTCATCTTAGGAAAAGATGAAAAGATGAAGTCTTACAAGACAAGGAGAATAGCAATCATGTTCATGAGAGTTATGTTTCATAAATGAGGAAGTGTTAATACAGGAAGTTTCTGACTTACAAACATTTGAGTCATGAATTTTCACAGATACAAATGGACTTCACATCACAGACATTCCTAGATGCAAAAAAAAAAATCATATAAGTAGCTCATGTGTCTGCCAGACATTGTCACAGTTGTGCTGCTGTGTGATTACTATACTGCATGACAGTGTACAGTAATACAATGCTCACTCAGAGCTCAGGATGTCCAGAAGTGGAAAAGCAGTGGTGATGTGGAGGGAACTGCTAGGAGTGCAAAGCAATATACATTGTATATTTATGTCAAAGATGTATAAGACTCATTGTGTTGGACTTAGGAACAAATCTGACTTATGAACGGTTTCCTGGAACAGAACTTGTTTGTAAGTCAGGGACTTACTATAATTAATAAAACTTGTTTTATATCTCATTTATGCTTCTGAAGATCTCAAAAGGATGGTATTAATATCAGTCTATATTGAGTATGGGGAAAAGTGGACCCAGACTAGTTAAATATGTTGTCCAAGGTGTTATACAAGCTAATATTAGATATATCTGGGATTCAAAACCATGCAGTCTTATTTTATGTGGTAGAAAGGCAAGCTGGTGGCCTGTAACCTTCTTCATGCACAGGAACCTTTAATCCCGACTTCTTATGTTTTGGTGCAGAGCCCAGAGTTCTTCCCTTAATTCTGTTTCCATGGTGCCCTGTGCAACTATCCTCCTTGAACGTTCTTGCATTTGCTGGGGGTGGGAAGCCTTTCTCCAGACCTCAGCTTCAGATGCTGCCCACCTAACCATCTGTGGCAACAGATTTGTGTGTTATCAATTAAAGTCTAAAGGAAGTTGGCAAAACCTCCTACTCGAGCAGGATGGGCTAAAGAAGTTCCTGTTAAAACAGAAATGGGTTGCGTCTATGACAGTGATAGTTGGTAGCTTTCCAAGAGCACTTTAACTATACCCTATGCCATGAATTGCTCAGCTCTGAGTCTGTTCCAGATATTTCCCAAGGATGCTGTTTTCCAGAGTGGACCATTGTGTAACTAAACAGGTTTGTCCTTGTGGAAAGCAAAGCAGTATCCACAATTTGGAGAATCTGCCCACATGATTTCAACTTTAGGACTTACTTGGGAAACCACTATCCTTTTCAAATCTTCAAAATCTTCAAACACATAACGTTATGTCTGATTAACAGTTGCAAAGACTCATTCCTTGGCTTAAACTACACAGGAAAATTATTTATCTGTTTAAGACGCTGCACTTGGGGACTCCAGCAATATCAAGTATACACAACAGCCTGCAACTTTAAGGTAGACCTTCTCATGCACATGCTTCTGTGTGTGTGTGTGTGTGTGTGTGTGTGTGTGTGTGTGTGTGTGTGTGTGAAAATCCATCTAGTTGTTTTTACATAACTAGGTGACTTTAATTTTTATAGAGATATATGTAAAATATGTATTAAGTATCTACCATATGCTAGTCATGTGATTGGCCCTGGGGGAAGAGAGACTAATCACTCATGGTTTCCACCTTCATGAAACTTATTGTCTAGTAACTAAGGCTAGCTAGTCAATAGAGAGTTAAGCTGTTCTAACTCTAAATAAGGGTTCTACAAGGGATTATGAAGAAATGTATTCCTGAATTATAAGAAATTTATCCCAAGTGTATGGAGAACTTGGTATTCACACATATATTATCTACCATCTACCGATATGACAGCATGATGCAAAGAATGATGATCTCCCTTTCTTCTGTAAAATTTGCCAACCTCAGGATATTAACTTTCAGGCCAGATAATTCTTCATTGCAAGGACCATCTTGAGAACTACAGGGTTTTCAGTATCACTGCTGGCCTAGACCTACTAGATGACAGTAGTAACTTCCCCTTTTCCATTGCAATGACCAAAAAAGTCTCCAGGCATTGCCAACTGTCCCCTGGCTGGGAGTGGGGAGGGGAAAGAATCACCCACAGCTGAGAACCATTGAGCTAAACCAAGGTTAAGAGTAGATAACTAACAATGAATTTTGAGAAGTGTTTTCTGCTATTGATCCATAGAAAAACTTCCTTTTCAGGATTTCCTAAAACAATGAGTTTTGTTCTATGATGGTCAAAACTAACAGATAAAGATGAATCATTAAAGGAGACAGAGGTCTGGACTCAATGACCTGGTAAGATCCTCGGCTGACCCTGGTATTGGAGGTCACCCTTTACCCATAACCTGGTCTAATTCCTCCCTGTCCCTGTCCCTCCGGGCCCATACTAATGATTGTGCTGGACAGGCAGTCTTATCATCCAGCCTGCCCTTTATGTCAGCAGGAAGCCTGGAGGAGTCTTTTTTTTTTTTTTAAGTTCTTTTTGTTTTTGAGAAAACTTGGCAGGAAGTCTTTTTTTTTTTTTCGAATTTAAGGGCTGTAGAAAAATAACTTTCTGTGTTCTTAGGTACCAGAATTCACCATTTGCTAGAACTGAGCGTCTGCTAAAGTGTGAAAAATTCTTGGAAGGCATTTTCTAAATTTTGTTATTGTTGTTTTATCAATTCATTTCCATGAGCCTTCTTATTTGCTGTATGCTGTATGTCCCAGCTGGGCTAGCCAATTGAGGTGTGTATACTATTTTTTATTCTTCAAGTCCTAATCTGTACCTGAAGGTTGAGAATATTGTAACTATTTGTAGATTTTAAAATGATCATGCTAATTATTTGTTAATATAATTAGGTATTATAATCATGTTGCAAATATATATTTCATCAATTTGTTTATAGAGGGTTCTTTATTTCAATACTGGTCAAAACCCTAAAGAATACTCTCTGATTATACTTTCTACATTAATCTCTCTCTTCAAATATGATTCCTAATGTCTTCTTTAATTTTGTGCCTTGTCTACCTGCAAACGTTCTTAATCTAGTTTTTTCTGTATTAAAGTGTGCCTTGAGATAGATTTAGGACCAAATTCCAATATCTGTTACTTTCATCCTCATGCTCTTTGAACTTGAGTTTCAGCAAAGTTATTCATAAACCTGTAGTCACCTCAATTTCCTCATTGGAAAATGGGAATGAAACTAAACCACATGTTAGGGAGTTGTCCCAATGATAAAATAAATGACTGTAAGTGTCATTAATATGCCTAGATGTAGTAAATGTACAAAAAGTGTTAACTATTCCCAATGAACTTGAATTCCTTAAAGCACTTTGACTGAACTGATTAAAAAAAAAAAGAGAGAGATTTTGCCTTGGACTTTTTGGAAATAGGGAAGGGGATGAGGGAGAGCAGGGAGTTAAGAGAGATAGGGATAAACGAAAAAAGGTTCTGCCTTCCATACAGTGTAATGTCAATTTCAAAATATTTCTTTGGTTTACAAGCTTTCAGGGACACTGTCACTTTGTAGTCCATATGACAGGTACATCTTGAGGTGGAGCAACCCATGAAACCCTGGCTTTTACAGCCTCTCTGTGCAATGGTGAAGATGTATACAGAGAAGAGCTACTATTGACCCACTGTAGAGAGTTCCTCCATGCCAGGAGAATTTAACTCTGTGAAGAGCTTGGAAAAACAAGCGGAGTATAGCATGTCCTCTTGAAATTTAATATGCACATGACTAGTATAGGGATCTTGTCAAAGCTCAGATTCGGGTGGACTGGGTCTGAGGAGAGACCTGAGATTCTGGGTTTCTGACAAGTTCCTGGAGATGCTGATGAGGCTGGTGCAGAGAACACACCATGGGTAAAAAGGCTCTAGAGTAGGCAGAGTTTTTTTTACACATTTTTATTTAGATGCTGTCCTCCTTAGGAAGAGCTTTTGTTTGGCTTTTAATGAAGGTCACATCCCACAAAATATCCCTACCCTTCTCTGTGGAAGGGTATTCCAGTGTGGAAGAAGAATTCCAGGCAATATTCAACACCCAAAGCATCTTAGATAACTTGCAAGATGTGATCAAAATATACAGTAAATGTTTACACTAAAAAATAATTATTACATTCAAAAACAAATTGCCATGACGCCCTCAAAATTCCATCCCTCTCTTTGACCATAGCATCTTAGTTACTTGTCTCAATGCTGAGACAAAATACCCAAAGTTAAAGGAGAAAGGTTTATCTAGCTCACAGTTTGTAGAGGTTTCAGTCCATAATTGGCTGGCTCCAAGGCAGGGTGGCACACAATGGAGGGGCAACATTTCATGGCAGCAGAAGACAGCAAAAGCAACAAGGAGAGACAAGACTCCTTCTGTCCCTTATATTGTATGCAGGCTACCTGCCCTAGGGTGGGTATAGCACTCACACCTGGGGACCGTGAATCAATCACAAACTCTAGATTCAGCCACCTCTCAAAACCCTGCCCCTCAGGACTGCATGAAGCTTTGGGGGGGACATCTAGACACAAACCATGTCACATAGTTATCCCATCTCTCTTGCCACTTTCTGAAGAAGTTTTGAAAGTCCTTTTTTATGAGTGTCTTTATGAGGTGGGATCAAAAATATAGTACATGCTGCTGCCAAGTGCCATCCAAAGGCAGGTGCATAAAACATTATGGTGGGTCCTCATCCATCTTAGTCACCCACCAAATCTGCCACTGTGTAGTCACAGTGAGGGGAAAGGTTTATTTAGCTCACAGTTTATAGAGGTTTCAGACCATAATCGGCTGGCTCCAAGGCAGGGTGGCACGTGGCAGAGAGGCAACAGTTCTAGCTCTTCATCAGTCAAAATGACCATGAAAACTAAACATTGTGAATCAATTTAGGACACTGAGAAGCCATGACAGTGTAACAAAAGACACTCACAAGAGGACTTTCAGAACTGCTTCAGAAAGTGGCAAGAACCATAATTGTGTTTGAAGAGAGGGGGAATATTTAGAGGGGGATTAATGGCAAGGTGTCTCTTACTGTATTAATTTTTAAATAATTTAAACATTCACGATAGTTTCTCATCAGACCTGGTAAATTTGTCAAACCCTACAAACCATAACTCCCCATCTTGAGGGTTCCACAAGATGCATGGATATATTAAGAATGCTAAGTCCTACTATTAAAACCAAAAATTATGGTTTACATGGTTTAATCTAGAATTTCCTGTGGATTATCTACAAGTACCTTTATACTACAACAGACTCAGGAGTGATAGCTGGACTGGGGTACTTTTTAAAATATCTCCAGTTGGGTGTGGTGGGACACATCTGTAATCCCAGCAGATGAAGGGCTGAGGCAGGAAGGATCACTGCAAATTTGAGGCTAGCTTGGGTAAATATAATGAATTCAAGGCCAGCCTGGACTACATGACAAAATTCTGGCTCAAAAATACAAACAAACAAAAAAAACTTTCCAGGTGATTCCAGTGTGTAGTGAAGTTTGGACTACTAGCAATAGTGGTATAAAATTCTGACAAAATTAGGGATAGACTATGTAAGTGAAACAGCTCATCTGATAACACATTGTTGACTATATGCACATGATGATTTCCTGAGGGTTTAAGACTATACTTATACAACAGATTTCTTGCTTTAGCAAATTTAAATAATTAATTCAACCTAGTAATTTTGGGACACAAGCTGACAAATAGAGAAAGAGCACAAGGATCTTTAAATACTCCTTGTACAGATTGTTCTATTTTCTGTATATTATGATGTATTGACATCTTAAAAAACACTACCAGCTGGGGTGAGGCTACCCCACCTGGGCTAGACAGTTCTTAAAGATAGCAAACCCTCATCCCTGCAACCCTTCCATCTGCAAACTCACAGCCTGCATCCAGACCTCCTCTACCTGTTTGCATACCCAGGAGGCAGCATTCCTTTACCTGGTTCCTCCCAGGCAAGGTGCCAGACAATGAGGGGCCACCCTACATTTTAAAGCTCCCCCAAATTATTTAAACTATTTGTTCTAAACTGTTCACCTGCCCTGCCATCCCCAAGGAAACCCCAATAAAGGTTATGGGACTCACTGACCCCAAACTCCTTTCTATCTTCTGGCTCATGGCCACCCTAGTGTTTTCCCCAATTGATGCTGTAAAGCATGCTGTGCCTCTGTCTCTAGGACCTGTGGGGACGACTGTGAGTTCTTGATGACCCCACTGTCAGTTGAAATATCACTATGTGGAAAATGTATTTAATGTATGTAACCCACCCAATGACATAGTTCAGCCCAGCCTACCTTAAACCTGCTTAGAGCACTTAAAATAGATACATTTGGGCAAAATCATTGAACACAAAGCATATTTTATAATAAAGTGTTGAATAGCTCATGTAATTTATTGGATACCTATATCTAAAAACACTGGCAACCCAGTTCCCTGCAAAATCCCAGTGGATTTCCCTTGTGATTGCGTGGTTGACTGGGAGCTGTAGCTTGCAACCCCTGCCTGCCATCATGGAGGTTATTACACTTAGGAAAGTTCAAAATTCAAAACTCAAGGTATAGTTTCTACTCAATGGGTACCACTTTCACGACATTATAAAGTTGAAAAATTGCAGGCCATCATAGGTCAGGGACTGTCTGTATGATAAACTTTGGTTTCCTGAGTCTTTTTGTGTCCTCTTGTGACCACACAGCTACCTGACCATCCCAAAGATAATACAAAACACCCCTCAAAAACTCCTGCTATCGGATACATGAACACCTGTGTCTATTCTGGTTCTGACTACAGAAAATTTCCTTGGAATGCTTCAAATATTAGAAAGAAAAGCATTTTTGTAGCTGTACCAGACATGAATTCTACTCCTGTGTCTTTTATCCTCTATTTTTTAACAAGCTTTAACATAGCCTTGCCGAAACAAGGCCTCAAAAAATTGGATTAAGACTCAGAGTTGTTCCTCTCCACAGAAATCTTTAGTAAAAAGCAAAAGATTTATATGATCTGAAAAGAAACCAGAGTATAACTTTCTTTCTTTTTTGGGGGGGTACTGGGACTCGAACTCAGGACCTTGCACTTGCTAGGCCATCCTCTTAATGGTAGGCTTTGAGCTGAGTTATTTCACTTGTCAATATGTCACATTCTTTGTGCAGACGATGGTGCTACACCTGCCCTGCCTACTTCTCAAACATGCTGTGAAAATTAAATGTGTCCCTGTCCTGAGAAAAAAAAACTCACATGGTAAAATGATGTGCCAAACACATGTAAAGTATTATAATATAGTTTTATCATTGTGAAAGGAAAGTACCATCTCCCTTTCAGAGAATTAGGTAAGTTGCTTGGCCATCTTTGATTATATGCTGTAAAAATTTATTTGAAACAAAAAAGAGCTCTGATTCTGCCAGTATTCTTATATTTGACCTCCATCCAGCTTCTGAATGCTAGTTGGTTCTGTGTGGAAGAGACAGGAGAAACTGTTGCCTCGTTTATCTAATTAACAATGCAGATTAATTTGTTTATCATTTGTCTCTCTTGTAAATTACCTGTTTTTTGACAAATGAGTCTGTGCCTGAACATAGCTGTGTATTGTGCTTCAAATTTACCATTCCACTGATAAAAATAATGACCTTGAGTGACCCCAGTAACAAAGCAATATATACCTTGCAGAAGCATTATGCATTTAACTTCCCTCTCTTATATCATTTTGAATGAGTTTATTCTGTCTGCCAGTTCCCCTTATTAATTAATGGGCAATAAACATTGATATGTGCACTGATCAGGTTGTCTTTACTGTTGCAATGTACTTGGATTTTCCTGGCTTCCTATACCTCAGTAATGGCAATGGAGATACGTAGTATGGACTTCTCATCTGGGAGATGGAGGGCACTTGAAAAAGTTGGTTCTGCGCAACACAGTTTTTGGGAAAACTATTTGGCCTGTATCCCTGTAGCTTCTCAGCTTCATCTGGATTACACTGTCTGCTGTGTCCAGCTTTCATCCTTACCCCACCAGCTTTCTAAAGCAGCCTCCTGACCAATCTTCATCAAGCTGACAAGGAGTCCTGGTGCAATTCTGCCCAGTCCTCCTCAGGGAGGTAGGGCAAGGGGTCTCCCTTCCTCGTACAGCATCCCTTCATACAAAGGATTTTTATCAAGATTAAATTTATTCAAGCAAAAGATGCCCGATAAAATCCAATGTCCAGTCCTATCTGCATCATTTCAAACTGGAATAGAGAATACCCAAATAAAAAAAAATTCCAAATAAATTAGAAGCCCAAGATTTGGGACTTGTGCATAATAAGGTGCTTTTGAAAAAAATTAGCAATATTAGTTAATTCTGTCAATTTGAGGAACAATTGATTCTATCACCATGCCTTTTACTAACTAGACTATCAAGTATTTCTCTGTGCCCAGAGTTAAGCTAAACACTTTCTTGCATTATCTTTTCTCATCCTCCTGACAACCTTATGTGGTGAGCAATGCTTTTGCACTCATTTTATGGTTAAGGAAACTAAGGCTGGGAGATGTTAGTAAACACTCACTAAGTGTTTACTTGGTGTCATTACTCAAAACACTTTACCTGCATTAAGTCAATTCATCTTAATTAACTTAATTAAATGTAACCCTGTAAATGAGGTACTATTTTTGTCCTGTGTAATAGATGAAATTGGGGCAAAGGATCTTAAGAAACACAGCTCAGGGCCAGTGAGATGGCTCAGCGGTGTAAGCGCCTGCCTTGCAAGCGCGAGGGCCTGAGTTCGACTCCCGGAACCCACATACGAAAAAGGGGCCGGTGATATCGCTCAGCGGCCCGGGTGCCTGTTGGCGCGCAAGGTCCTGAGGTCGACCCCCCGGTACCCACAAAAAAAAAAAAAAAAAAAAAAAAAAAAGAAACACAGCTCAAGTTTCTAGATTTAGGTCAAAATGTCAAAACTCAGCCCAGTTTGTATATTGTGATCTTGGGTGTAAGCTCACTTCTTCCTTGATGGGGAAATGGAAGTAAAAGACTTGGTAGATGGAGCCAGAAGTGAAGTTGTCTGCAGTATCTTGGTCCTTTTCCTTGAGGCTCTACTCTACCTGCAAAACTGTTTTTATTTCATTCGCGAAGCTGCATGGGTAATGAAGGAAGTTCTCTGGTGCTGAGAGGCAAATACTGTAATCATCTGCATGACTCGATTCTTTATCCAGCAATGTGAATATTGTCAATTATGGATGAATTATGGATGCTACCAATACCTGTAATTTGCGCTGCAGTTTTGTAAACACACGCAGCTGCCTTTAATTTTATTTTACCAGTTCTGTAATTCATTAACACACACCTGCAGTTACCTAAGATACAGAAACAAATGAAGTTGACTTTCCATTTCCACTTTTTATGTTTCTTGCACCTCTCTGTTTAATTACCACACTCAAAAGTTGAGAAATTCTGTTAAAAAATACATGTACTCAACAAGGAGCCTAATGATTATCCTTTAAGAACATATTCAAATTCCCATTTCAGCCATTGACTTAAATCACTGCTTTATCAGCCAAAGCCCAGGGCAGTTTGGAAAAAGAAGAAAATTGTGGAATTGATTTTTTTGCAACTATTATGGCATTAAAGGGAAATCAATATGCAATGGATATTGGAAGTAGATGTTGGAGATTCCTTAGTATCAGAACCATGAAAAGTGCTGGTGAATTCTTGCTACTCCATCAGGTCCAAGGCAAAGGCTAATAAAGGCCCCTTCTAGGAAGTGAGGTCTTACAAGAACATATTGGCAAGAAGGGCTTGTTTTAGGCTTCTGTTTTCGTCTGTATTTTCTACATTTTGCAACTGACAGGTTGGGTGGTATCTGATTACTTCCTTTTTTCACTGTCTGGCCTATAAAAATATCAAATGATTTGTATACCTTTCTACAAAAATGTATCCTCATCTTTTCTGCTTTTAGAAAAAAAATAGTATCTCCAGTAAAACCATAAACATAATTAAACCATAATATGGCTACTTTTTTGAGCATTAACTGTATGCCCAGTATTCTATTCAACATGTTGTATCAATCATTTCACTGAGCATTCAACACAATCTGATGAGGTTGACTTCATTTTTCTCAATTCACACACTGGGAACCAAAAGCCAAAGAAGCTAAGTGACTCATAGACATGATCGTTCACTTAGTAAATGAGGCTTCTGTGATTTAAACCCAGGATGGCCATCCTTCAAAGTTGTCTTTCCTATTACAATGCCACACAGACTTATACCTTACCTGCAGATACCCTCTTCATTCTCCGTAGTTTTCACCACTGACATCCTCCTTTGTACAGCTCTACCTGTTAAACAAGCTCCAGAATACTCAGTGATACAAGCCCCATTCCATGCCTTATTCACCCATGTATTTAGGCCATTATTTTTTAATGTACAAAATTGTTCTCTATAAGGGCTAAACCTATATTAATAAGCAATGTTCTAAGTGACTTTCGGCAAGATAAAAATGTAAGGTAGATAGGCTTTGCTTTTTAGTTTTTTGAATTGTTTTTCTTGTGGTATTTTCCTTTCCTTTGTACATTGGAACATTTATTGGGTTGAAGAATAGAGCCTACTGCTGCATTTCCACACCAAATCTTATATATCCTGTGTCTCATTGTTATGTCCTAGATTCTAATGAGTAATAATTAGTTTATCTGAGAAGCTAATGTATGTAGATGAATTAGCAATAGACACCTTTCAGTAGAACTTTACTTATACAGTAACAATCACTGTACTGAATTATTTACAAACATCTTGCAAAGCCCACTATGATGGCATTATTATCTTCATTTATGAACTAGAATCCTGTGACAAACATAGATTAAGTGGTTTGTCCAAAGTACAGTTTTGCAAGCAGTAGAAGCAGGATTGGAAATTCTCTTTTGTTCATCTCAGTGCCAGAATTCTGCTCTTTCTCTAGTAGTTTGTTAGAGTATGACCTGAAGCATGTAGGCTGCTTGTTCAGAATACTGGCTCATGGGATGCTCAGAAGCTTGCCTAAATCAGTATCTTTAGGTGTAGGGCATAGGAATCTAATTTTCCCAACCTTCTCATGTGTCTGTATAATTTTTAGTCAGGTAAAAACTTAGGATTTTTTGAGAAGTTCTTTAAATACAATGGTATTTACAATGGTAGGGTTTAAAATAGTGATAAAAGTGAGGGATCAGAACAATTCTAGATGGCTAAAAGTAAATTATAACTGAAAATATCACCTCCATAAAGACTTGTTGCTGAAGCTATCAGTTAAATTCAGCCCCATGATATAAGATTTGGTGTCTTTAGAGAAACCCAATTCAAACTGGCTGAAGCATAAAAGGTAGTTTATTTACTTGTGAAAAATGCAACTAGATCCAGGTGCTCAAACACAGTGATCATGAATACCTTTCTTTTCTCTTCATATTTTTGCCTCATCTTTCTTTTGTGTTGGCTTCACTCTTAAAGCAGTCACTTCCACAGTGGTGCTGAGGTGGCCCCCATATACCAGCTTCAAGATTATATTGTCGGATTAGATTTTAGAAGGAGAAGAGTAAATATTTCAACATAATTCCTTCAAATCCTAGAGACTTGGGCTGCCATAATCTCTCTGAACCTAAGAGAAGCCAGATTAATGGTGTGCTCTGGACAAATTTAGGTCCTGTCCATGGTCCTGAAACTGGAGGTAGGACAAGAATGGAAGATGGTATCAACTATGTACTCACGAACTGTATGAACTGAGTAAGGGAGGTTTGGTTTGTAAAGGAAAGTTGGATCTTAATACTATAAGTAGAGAGAATGGATGTTGGGAAGACAAATCAATGGATTTCCTCTTCATCTATGGATAGATAAATTGAGTTACACCCTTTGATCATAATGCAGCTATAATTTTCCCCTAGGTGATGAGATATAGACTAATTTTCTTAGCAAATATTTTTAAAGGATGCCCAATCTATGTAAGTTAGTGCCCTACCAGGTGTGACTCTATATAGATCAATAGGGAACTGCTCATAATCAGACCCAATTAGTGTTCTAATGGGTTTATTTCTCAAATGCTTCAAATCACTGAAATAAATGGTTTATGATAGGTCACAGACATCACGGACCAGTTAGAAACTGCTGGAGTGTTGGGATTGAAGTAAGGTCATGATCAAAATCTTAAAAGTTGGTAAGATGAGAATGGAGAAAATGGAATTTTGTTGGGAAACCTGGAAGATAAGGATACAGATGAAGTTGCTATTGAGATGTAATTTGCGAAACTATCCTCTACATTGAAGGGCTTTGGAATTTAGCTCTCAAAGACTGCTTTATTTTATTTGTTCACGTTTTATTTATTTCACACCTTCATGTATTAGCAGCATGTATTTACAGAAAGAACTTTTTGGGCGGTAAAGATTCACATGTCATTCTGATGAATCCATGGTATTCTCATGAATATGAGACAGCCACTCCAACCTTGACAGTTTCCTTGAGTGAGAGAATGCTGTCATATGATTCCCATGAATTAGTCATCAAAACAACCCATGGTGAGAAATACTTGCCTGTGTAATTATTATTGCCTACATGTTGCCTGAATTGCTACATGGAAAATACAATTTTTGTATTCATAAAGCTATACACAAACTTATATATGAGTCCTATTATATTTTTTATTCCCATTAAGTCATTTAAATCCATTTTATGCCATCTATCTTTTAGAGATGTTGAAAAATTCTACATCAGGCATTTGATTAATAAGTGTAATGAATGCTAGTAGTCTAATAAACACCACGCAATTCTTAGTGGTTTAATGTCATATTAATTTATTTCTTAATCTTATCCTAGTCTGGTTGTATATTTAACAAGTGACTTCTTATGTGGCATTTAGGTGTCCTGGGTGCTTTTATCCTTCTGTGCCAGCATTTTCTAAGACGTCTTCACGTTTGCCTTCTACATCCTCTGCCTTCAGTCAGCTAAAGAGCAAAGAGGAAGAGCGTGGCAGATCATCCAAAGGGTTTTAGAGGCCTGAGAGTTGTGTACACCACTTCTGCCCATGTTCCACTGGCTAATTCTACCTGCAATGTCCGCTCTTACTGCAAGAAAGACTTCTAATGGTAATCTCTGAGTACCCGAGAGGAGGAAATGGGTTCTGTGAACAACCAACTCCTTCTACGATCGTTAATGGGGATTCCTCACTGGAATCATTACCAGGGTTTGATATCTACCATGGAATGAAGATAAGTAGGAAATATCAAGAGAAAAATACAAGCCAGAATTGCAATAAATTATTCCACAAGTAAAAGTTGGCATATATGAATTGCATGGGTTACTTATATTAGATTCCTGCCTTACTCTAATCAATCATCAAACAAATCCCTGTGAGGTCAGAACATTTTCCCCCATTTTATGATGTAGAAACTGAAATTTAAAGAAGTTACATTACTAGTGCTTAGATATATCCACATTTGGTGGAATCTGTGATGAAAGCCCACGTAAAACAAACTTGCAATCCTAGTTCATTAGTAACCACATCACAGTGAAGTACCCAGTCAGTAGTAGGGTGGCTGTCACCATGGTAGGATCTCAGTAGCGAATTCAGCAATCCTTTGACCTGTGTAAAAGTTAGCAGATGGTGATGGTACGATAGCATTTACCAAGCAGTTGCTTCGTGCCAGGCGCAGCATTGATCAGTGTGTACACTGTCTTACTTTTTCCAACATTGATATGATCCCTATTTTACAGACAAGGAAATGGAAGACAAGAGAAGTTAACATTTGCCCAATTGTTTAATGTCAGAACCAGAACTTACACCCAAATCTGTGGACCATACTTTATACTCCATTCCACTCTCCTGTGCCTTACAGAATACTTGTCACATTTGGCCCATAGGGGAAGTTATCCTCCCTCATGGTCTAAGGAAGGAACAGCTACCCCATTATCAGGGTTAGGTCACAAGCAAAAAGTTGACAAGTCATTTCATTGATAAAAGGAGAATGGAGAGAGTTGGACATAAACAAGAAGTGAGGATTGAATATGATCCAAGCCTGAACAAAATACTTACACGAAATTTATTCATAGCTTTTAAAATACTTTGTAATCTTCTTTTTAAAACTGGTTTCATGATGTAATTTCAGTGTATTAAAGTTGAACACCTTAAAGTTATGTAATTAATAGCATTAAGCTGTGGTTACAGTTACTAATTGATCCAAGCCTGCCAGCATAGCACCTGGTAGCAGTTAGGAACACAACAGCAACTGCAGGCAGGTGGTTGCAA
Source organism: Erethizon dorsatum (assembly GCA_028451465.1). Taxonomy (NCBI): domain Eukaryota; kingdom Metazoa; phylum Chordata; class Mammalia; order Rodentia; family Erethizontidae; genus Erethizon; species Erethizon dorsatum. The sequence continues at coordinate 46,776,868 of CM051825.1, forward strand.
TAATTAGGTTATTACTTTATTTTTTTCCCTTTCAAGAACCAGGTGGTCCAAACCTCAGGGCCAAGCAAGCTGCATTTGGCCCAAGGTTACTGCTTCTGACTCTGGAGTTGTTTTGAAAAGACTAAAAGCAATGGCAGAATAGGCTGATGGATGAGACAGGGCAAACCAGGTACAGAAATGAGTACACTAAGGCAGAATTCAGGAAGAAAATCTGTGACTCTGAGGTCAGATCCAGAGAAAAACAGTCTCTGAGGCCAGGGGCCACTGTGTCTCTTTGCTTTTGACTATAAAGCTGCAACCAATGTCTCTAGGATGCAACAAGGGAAGAAGATCCAGTGCATCATGTGATCTGAAGTTACAGTCAATGTGGCACCGTGGTCATAAGCATCAGCTTTGAAATCAGCTAGACATTGTCCTTTGCTTGGTTCTTTGCTTCTCCCCGGATTTACCCCCTTATTTAGGATTTGCCCCTTTATTTCCTCAAATTGAATGACTCTGCTAGGCCTCAGCATCCTCATCTGCAAAACGGAAATGGATAATATGGCTGTTGTGCCCCTGAATGATAAAATGCATTGGCATTGCTTTGTGTAATGTCTGTTGTACCATTAAATCATCCATTAATATGAACCTGTTTTACCTGTATTATATGCAGAAGAGGAAAGAATTCAGTGACTTACATTTGAGCTATAAAGACTGACAGCGAAAAGAACTTTGAAATGTTAAACATCATCATCATCATAATCTTTGTAGTCCTGTCCTACCTTTGATTTATATCACCCTTAACTTTAGCTATTAATATCCCCATTTTATATGTGGAAAACTGAGGCATAGAGAGGTTATGTTACTTTCCTGAGGTTTGTATCTATTTTTAGTTAATATATGAAAGAGATGGGTTAGAACTCAGATATCCTAATTCCTTCACCATTAACCATAAGCTTTTATGCCTTTATAATCCTGGGAAAATAGTTCTCAGGTTCTTTTTGGCAATTTTAAGAAACCTTTATTTGTGTGTCCCAGTTTTTCCTAGTCTACCCCTTGCATTTTAATTCAGACTGACTTCAGAGACAGTCAGCACGGAGTGCAAAGCATGCATTTTGGGGGTTATTGTATTCAGAAAGGATCCAGGAAAAATCATTATTTGTTATATTTATTCTGGGGGATTTTCCTCTATTTCTGCTTACTGTTTTTGTGCTTTAAAACATGTTCTTGTACCTTCTATAGAAATCCAGGCTCAGGACCATGATGAGTGGCAGATAGGAAACTTTTATAGGTTTATGATCTTAAATCAGAAGGTAGACTATTGCCAGGAGATATCAAAAATCACTGCAATAAGTGCAATCACAGTTCTTTCAATAACATCTGGTAAGTGAGCTATTTCTTTACTGGGAACTAATTCTTTAACCACTGTACAGCAGGGAGAAAAAAACATGATTGGAAGGCACACAAGGCAGACAGGAAAAATACAGCTTGTTTATTTTTAAATAGTTTTCAGTCTTTTTGGAGCTGTCTTCTGATCAATAGAAATGACTAAGAAATCCTATGGTCTCATCTCCCAGGTTTTATGTTTCCCATTTATTTAACCAAGACAATAAAAACTTATATGTGGTCTCTTTAGTCATTTGCAAATAGGGTTGGCATCCTTCAGTTTCTCTCCAAATAGCTCTGGCTGCAAATTTCATTTTAGAGCTGTCTTTAGCATGATCAGTGGCTTGGAGGATAGACAGGTATCACCTTTGGTTCCCTTATTAAAAAACACAGAGCTCTCGGTTAGAAGGACATGAGGTATTGTGATGAAAAATTTGTTTTTCTGTCTGTGGGAAACAGGTGTGAAACCTGGGCGGTTTCATATTTCAGGTCCATTCTCTCTTGATCCACCCCCTCATTCTTAGGTTCCAGAGATCAATAGCTTGGTGTTAGAATCAGTGGAAATTAAAATGTGTGATGAGGCTTCACTCTACCTTCTTACAAAATCTGCCCCACAAAGCAGCCCCCAAATTGGGGACTTGGTAAAATGCTTGACTGGGCTGTCTGACAGTCACAGGTTAACAGGAAATCGGCTTCGGATTTCAGCAGAGCTTTTATACAGGCAAGCCATGTGAGAGGAATCAACCTAAGGGTGATAGTGGGCCACCTGGAAGGAGCTCATTCTGAGGTCAGAGCTGACTCAATTCCCCATGTCACCTTACTAGCAGTGGAATCTTAAGCAATGTACCTTAGTTTTTCCATTTTGGATGAGGCAGCTGGATGATGAGCCCATTAGAATTTCTCAAATTGTACAGCCTGGAGGACTAGTTATTCATGGTGTCAGCAGGAGAATTTCAAAGTCAAACACACCAGAAACTCTCAGATAATGTAAAGAAATATTAGTGACTCTTTTCTCTGAACATGTATGTACACTAGACATGGCAAGCTCTTATGATTCTTCAAGTTCAGAAGTGTGATCTTACTTGAGACTGAAGAAGACTGGGGCTAAAGTAAGCAGAGTAGTTTGCCAGATAACCATGAAAGCTAATTGTAAGGCCAATTACAGCAGGGGATAGTGAATATTTTCTATTAAGAGACCAAGAGTAAATATTTAAGGCTTTGTTAAAGGTCCATATGGTCTCTATTGTAACTACTCTACTCTAGCGCATATGTTGAAAGCAGCCATAGATAAAGTGTAAATGAATCTGTGTGGTTATGTCTCAGTAAAACTTTATTTACAAGAATCTGTCTTGATTTGGCTACAGGGCCATAATTTGTTTACTCCATAATATAGATTATGATTTGATTATGGGCTTTGAAGCCAAAATACCTGGGTTAATATCCCTAAATATGTTTCTTTCTGGTTGAGTCTACAGATGAGGGTTAATCTCTCCATTCCTCAGTTTTCTTGTCTGAATGTATAATCATAGTATAAACCTCACAGATTTTATGAGAATTAAGTGTAATAACATCTGAAAAATAATTAGAATAGCATCTAGTACCTAGTAAATTTTTGTTTTATTAGCCAGTTTTTGTAAGACTCAGAGAGCCTAAACAATTTTCCTACCATCACATAGTCCTAAAAAGTGTGGACAGGATTTCCACTCAGTTGGCCAGATTCTAGGGCCTGTGCTTTTGCTTAGAATTGACCTTCACTGCCTACTTGGGATAGGGGAAGAGGGTTTGACCTGGACTGTCTAAGCCCAGAGTTCACCCTATCTCTCCAAAACTGGCCAGAGTTAAAACTTCATGTGGGTCAAATCACAAATGCCCCATGGCTTAAGGGTGAGTGACACTATCTGTTTAGCTCCACATCATTAAAAAAAAAAAAAAATCTGAGCCACATCTTTAAATGCTTTTGTTTGAAACTCTGCATAGCTACATACTATGTGTATGTAATGTTATAACAACATTCAGAAGCCAAGAAAATCCAAATATATTTCTCTGTATCTGTTAAGAAGCTACAAAAATATTTATCTTTAGTATAGGGACATACATTTTCCCTGTACAATGCATATGTGATGATGTACTCTACCAAAAAAGTAAAAAAATAAGCTTTCAGTAACATACGCTTATTGTTGCATGTAAAACTAAAATCTGTATGTAAGCCTCAATTTTGTAGTTTGAAATTCCACTTCAACCACTGGATTTACACTCTGTTTTCATAGAGTACAGGAGCAGTTCTCAAGGGGTGATCTCTAGACTAGCAGTGTCAGCATCTCCTGAAATTATTATAAGTGGAAATTTTAGGTCCCATTCAAACCTGCTGAATCAGAAATTATGGGCCCCAGCTACCTATGAGGTATGTAAATCCACTAATAATAATATTCCTGATAATGTTCAGCATCCCATAGTTTTATAAAATATTTCAAATATACATTATTTTATTTTCAAATTTACCTTCCTGGTAATTAAGTTGGAAATATTTATTTGCTTATACCATTTTACTAGCAAATAACCTAAAAAATAGTGTCGATTGCAAAGTCAAGATTTTAGACTTCAAGCCCATTTTGACATCACTTTGAGTTCATATTTTCCCTTCTTAAGCTGCCTTCCTTACTTTTAGCTGGTCCTGTTGGCATGAAGATTTGATTTTTCCTTCTTAGAGTGGCCAATGTGCCCTTACCATTTTGGTTTCTGACTTGAAATCCATTCTCTAGAGGACTGAGATCTACTCCTCTGCAGGAGTCAACAAAATTATAGCCCTGTGGACCAAATATGATTCATCACCTGTTTTTGTTAATAAAGTTTTATTGGAACACAGCCATGCTCATGCTTTAATTGTTGGGTATGAGCAGCTGAATTTGCTCTACAACAGTAGAGTTAGATAGGCACAACAGAAGTTGTATAGCCACAAAGCAGAAATTCTTTACTATTAGGCCCTTTATAGAAAATATTTGCCAGTCACTAGTCTAGAGGCAGTAGATTTTTCTTAGAAATCTTGATCAACAAAATAGCAGAAGTCCATTAATTTCACTTTCCTAACTTTTACCTCAGTCCCAAATATTCTGGAACTCTTCTCTGGATGTGTTTCTGTGCTCTAGACCACTCTGTGCATTAAGACTATAATTTTTCCTACTAAGTCAGTAAAACTAAGGTTATTCTCTCTTTTCCCTATGGCTCAATTGTGTGGAACCCAACAGTATTTTATTAAATTATCTCAATTAAATATTTTCTTGGAGTCTCATTAGCTGTGTGTACACCAATTTGACATCCTAAAATTCTAAAACTACTCCAAGAGGAATATTTTAAGCACAGACAAGAAGCAAAAGAGGAAATACAATATAATGTTGCCTCTCTGATTATGTTATCTGAAAAACCTAAAGTGCTTCATACTGCATTCTGTGTCCAGACTCAGAATAAGGAAGGACAAAATTTTTAGATAAATTGGTTTGTGAAATATTTATGTGCACTTCAGTGGCATAGACAGGAGGTAATCTGTTTTGTATTGAATCAGCTTGGGACAGAAAAATAAAGCACAATGTTAATGAGATTTTTTAAAACCACTTTTAAATTCACATTGGCAAAAGACAAATAGTCAAGACTTTTAATTTCTATCAACTTAAGAGCTAGAGAACAAATAAAGCTTCATTAACTTAAATAAAAGTAGCTTTTCTTTCAAGGGCATAGCAATTCATTTTTCTTTCTGTGTAATCTTCTGAAGGGCTGTTCTTGTCTGTGTATTGATCAGTCTTTTCTAGTTTATTAGTTGGATTTTAACTAAGTACTGCTGGATTTTGAAAAGTCACAGGAGAATTCCACCTGAACACAGTGTGAAAATCACTGGTCTGGGATTAGTCATTATTTCCATATAAGATGTACAATGGCCTTGCTCTATAGCCTTGGCTGATGCTTGCTGTATTTAGTCCACTGGTTCTGCCCAAGTGTAGGCATTAAGCTGGTCTTAATGTCTGATAAAATTGATGCTACACTTTGATTGTGTTAACTATTCTAGAAAAGCATGCTAACGGCTGAGTCAACCCTTTGGCTAAGGCTTAAACTTTTCCTTTCATTGACATTACCAAGCCAAAGTCAGCCTTCTCTTCCCTGTGTTCCCATAGTTCTTTCACCCTTTTTTAATCATTGGCTAATTCACTGTGGACTGAAAGTACTAGCTATGTTCACATGTGTCCCCTTCAAAGCTGTGACGTATTTGAAAGTAAGAACTGGATCTTGATCATCAGGATATCACAAGTACTTGGCAGTCCATGGATGCTGAGCACATTTCTTAACGGATGAACTAATTGAAGAGACAATTTTTGACTAATAAACTAGATGATCCACTAGAAGATTGGAAAGAATCATGTAAGCTGATCATAAAAATGGTCAAAGTCTACCAGGAGCTTGTTCCAAACATTTTTTTGAATAAATTAGGCAAAAGAAAGACTGACTGTAATCTAGACTTGTACAGTTTAAACTCTTTTGTCTATAAACTGTGTAATCCCTTTTAAATCTCTTGATTATATCTCCTTATCTTCCCCTTTATTCAGAAATGTCCTTTGTGCTGACCACTGGCAAAATGATTTAGCTTAATGTTCTTCCTTTATTTTTTTTTAACAGATATGCTAATCTCAGGAAAGATGTATTACATCTCTGGCATCATTAAAATAGCATCCCACTGCCATTCTGCAACTCACTGCAGAGTCAGCATCTCTACTACAATCTCTACTTTCTAAGGTTTCTAATTTGGCCATAAACATTCTCTTGGGGTAGAAAATTGACACAGGAGGTCTTGCTTCTGAATGGTACTTCTTAAAACAGAATCTCTAGTACAGTATTTAATGTATGTGAGTTATTGTGGAATTTACAAATACTGAAGCAAAATTCTGAAAAAGACCTTTAAGACATTGTAGATTATGCTATCACCTGGAATGTTGACACTTTATCTTGGAAGTGTCAACAGACAGGTTAGGGTAATTGCCCTGGGTATATTATGTACAATATTCTTAGTTTCTGTAAACTCAACACATTCCCATTTTTTGCAGAATCTCTTAGTTTTCATTACATTCTCTCTCTCCATTTCTTCTGCCTTCACTCTTACCCAGGTTTTTACCTCATCTACTACATTCATTCTCCTTCCAACATACATACACACTATGCATGTAAGAAGTGGCTATGTGGGAAAATTAAATTCATATCTAGTGTTCAGAATTAGCTTATATTTTCACATATGATTCCTCACTTTCTGGATTATTTGTGAAGTATTTTTCACACAATTATACTTCTCCTACCCATCTGGATGATGACCATATCAACTCTTTTCCTCACTGTAGCACACACTTGGGGGCTGTATACTCTTTTGAATGTCCTCTGAGGCATGCCATTTTAGGAATGTATTTTTCTCTCAAAACTCCATAAATATGTTTAAAGCTAATTATTTAAATGATTACTTATTTGAGCCCACTTCCTTCTATATTATAAATGAACAAAGAGTGCCTATTATATGTGAACTCTTTGCACAATTGTTGAAGAGAATAAAGGCCAGCCCGAAGTATAGCAGATCACAGAGAATGTGAAAATAGATGATAACCCAGATGTTTGTGTTGTTTTGTGCATGCAGAACCATCAATTGTTGCAATTGTAGAATCTCACCTTCTACCTGATGAGTGGCAGTAGACACAGCACCTCTAACAATAAAAATATTGTTAAATTTGCAACACTCCCTATGGCATAAGGTGGGAACTTCCAAAGCTCTTCTGTCACCAGCAAAACTGCCCAATCAACAGCAACACAGCCCCACACACATAGATTCTGTCTCTTCCCAGTTATCAGGGCCAGGGATATAGCTCAGCGGCACAGTGTCTACCTGGTAAGCTCAAGGCCCTGAGTTCAATTCCCAGTACCACAAAAACAAAAACAAAAACAAAAACAAAAACAAAAAAACCCTTGAATTCTATATAAGGCACCATACTAAGAGGAAAACTTCTTAGGGTAATGGTTGTATTATATGCTGTCTCAGGATGAGTAATTATCTAGCTTGGCCACCCAGCTTCTGAATATAAAGCACACAGAAATAGCTACAGTAATAAGCTTAGTTTTATTCACTTGTGAGCACCTGCTTTGGACCAGGTATTTTGTGCTGCTCTATAGATGCAAAAGGTGAAAAGAGAAATAACCTCTACCTGCAAATTGCATGAAGTCTGTTAGTCAATACATAACTGAACAGCATTCTATAGTAAAATTTAGTGTTAATATAAATGCTTATTTACTCAACAAACACTAATTTATTAAATGCTCTCCAGGGTGTGAGAATATATCTATGGGCTACATGCAAGACCCTGCCCTCTTGTCTACAGGAAAGGTAGACAATCTGTGAATAATTAAGCTTAGAAGGCCATCAACTTTGTTTTGCTCACTGCTTTATCCCTAGCATCTACTACAGTACCCAGTATAATACAGTACCTGTACTCAATAAATATTTGGTAACTTGAATTAAAATAATTAAATACAACAAGTATTGCAAAAGGAAAAATATTTATGTGGCATAAGAGATCATGGAGGACTGAAGAGAGGGTTATTTCTTATCACTGTAGGATCTGGGGAACTCGTCCAGCCTGACATAGCAGTGTTTACAAGAAAGTGCAAAGTGCTGGGAGGGGAAGTAGCAATGCCATACGGTCCGGGGAAATTTGTGAGCAAAGGCATAAAAGACAATTGCACATTGAAATTGAAATTCAGTGTGGCCAGAGCTCTGAGACTAGACAGGTCAGTTGGAACTTGATTCTGAAGGTTTTATTTGCCGGGACCAAGGTTTTGCTATCCTATGGACATGGGGGACACCTGTGATTTTTAAATATGGTGGATCTTCAACCCATTTTCATTTCAGGCTCCTCCTTTCTCAAGCCCCTCCCACCACCGTAGTGGTTGGTGCCCCTGTTAGAGTGCTGCTTTCCCCCCACTGTCAGCCAGCCAAACTGTCATTGGTCAGACTGTCACCCATTTGAGTTTTGTTCAGGCTACAGTTGTCCCTTACAATGAGCAGAATTAAGTAGTATCCCCTTATTTAGATGGTAATAATTTGCCATTTTGAGACCACTAGCAAGGTAAAGCCACCTTTCTAGAGCAACCAAAAGGGTGCATCACATAGCAAATGAGAGGCCTGCAGCACATTTAGTTCCTTAAAAGAAGCCAGCAAAGCCTGATATCCCCGCATTAAAAATTAACAGTGTACAAAACCTACAAAGCCTGCCTCTCCGCCCCCTTGTGAAGCCCATAATGGGAGAAGCACCTTTCCCCTGAGGATGGAAAAGGAACATTTTCCTATAGAGGTGCCAATTTAATCATCAGAGGAAACTTCTGGGAAGCAAATGAAGGGCAGAGCTCTCAGGAAGAGGCTGGAGGTTTAATTGCCCATTTGTGAGTCCTAAAATTCCTTATAGGCAAGTGTAAGGGCCAGGGGAAGCTCATCACCCCCGCAGCCTTACAGAGCAACATGCAGTAAACATCTTTGAAAGGATAAAGATCAAGGATGTGGCCTGGCCACCACTGGCAGATACCTCCTCAGAAGAAATATCCTGAATATTTGTTTTGGAGGCTTTAATGTTTATACAGCTTTTGCAAATGATGCCTCTTTTCGACTTCAGCACTATCTAGGAAAAGACAAGTATTTTTACCATTGTTGACAGGCAGCCCAAAAAGATCCAGTGAGTTTTCCAAGGTCACATGGCTGATTAGTGCTGTGGCTGGGACATTAACTCAGGACTCCCAAGTGAAACACTGCATGTTCCCTTTATGCTCTGGAAGGATAAGTCTTATGTAGTAGTGTACTATTAGTCCACTCCTCAAAGATTTGTCTTAGATGACAGTTTCAGAATCACCCCACAGGAGTTGAAATGCAGCTTTGAGGGCTCACTCAACCAACTCTGAAAGTAAGGTCACACATTAATCTATATTTTTAGCAAAAGCACTGGAGAACTTTTTCCCATACAAAAAGTCGAGAATCAGTATAGTGAAGAACACCTACCACAGGGTGAAATATTTAATAAAAATTGCAGATGTCTACAAGCTTAAATATTGCATGGTTTTTCTTAAATGAGAAACTCAAAGTATAAATAATGAGCAAAATAAAAGATAGTAGGGTCGGGGATATAGCTCAGCGGCATAGCGCCTGCCTGTCAAGTGGGAAGTTGTGAGTTTGATTTCCAGTACAAAAAAAAAAAAAAAAAAAAGATAGATAGTAGGATATAGGGAGACAGACCTTTTTCAAATGGAAGGGGATCAAGAGATGGAGGGAGGGGGAGAAGGAAGATGGGAGAGGAAGGGGATGAATAAGTAATTAAGATGCCTTATGTACACATACCAACTCTCCACAAGGAATTAATCACTATGTACCATAAACATGTACTGATGAACAATAAAAACTGAAAAAAAGAATAGAAAAGTCATGTAAATATTTCTTAAGGAGCTGCAAATAAAAAATATCTCAAGGTCACTTTCAGTGACCTCTATTTGTCTTGTGACCTCAGTGTTGTGTCCTCTATTTGTATTCGTTTGGATTGGTTTAAGAAACGTTTTCTTTTTTATTAGTACGTGTTTGTAGTACATAATGTTTACATGCCTTGCGGGGAATTGACACATGTACATAACACATCTTAATACCTTTTTTCATCCCCTTTCCCTTCCTTCTCTCTCCAATCTCTCCATCTCTTGATTCTTTTCCCATTTAAGAATGATTTCTCTCCCTACATTTTATTATCTCTCCAATCCTTTCATCTCTTGATTCCCTTCCCCTTTGAGAAAGATTTATCTCCCTACTGTCTATTATCTTTCTTTTATTTTGATCTTTATTTATACTTTGGGTTGTTATTCAGTTTTTTTTGTTTTTTTTTAATGTGGGTACTGGGAGTCGACCTCAGGACCTTGTGCTTGCCAGGCAGGCACTTATGCCGCTGAGCCATCTTACTGGCCCTGTTATTCAGTTTTTCACTGTAAATTTTCTAATTCTAGGGGTAACTGATTATTACTATGAATAGACTTTTTTTGTCTATTCATTGTTTTTAAGAAGGTCTTTTCCAAATACAAAAGAAAATAGACGTAACTTGTTTGATTCAACAGCAAATTACAGGGACCACTAATGTTCCTCCTATGAGGTTCTATTTCTTGGAGTTGTGGGCCGTGTATACTATACTCACAGCAACACTTGGTGAATCTATGTGCCTATAAATTAAGTTTAATAGACTTAACATTGATGGAGAAAAATCATTCAATGAAATTTCAGAATCCTTAATGAAATAATTTGGTAGCCACACATTAATTCTGTGTTAGAAATATAGATACAGATATAGATATAGATGATATAGATATGAATGTATGTATCTCCTCCAGTTTGCAAAGCAAGTAGTTGAGAGCTAGGCAACTTTATTTTCCAGAAACAGTTATAATTTAGATGTTGATTGGTCATACAACAATATCTGGTTAATCTCCATGCCTGTCTAGGAAGATTGAATTTTAGCAATCATTAACTTTTCCTCAGATCCTGGTAGCAGATTAAAACTGTGATCCATAAATTCTAATATCAATGATTTATCTAAAATTTAACTTGATTATGAGGTTAAATTGTGCATGAGAGGTTGCAAGGTGTCTAAATCTGCTTTTGATCTTAAAATTCCAACAAACGTATTTTCCTTTCCTTCTGAAAAGGGACTGATTCAGATTACAGAATAGATCATTGTTTTCTGATTTCTCAATCATAGCTGACAGTCCCTCTCTATCCAAACTCCTGTTCTGGAAGCTGGATACAATTCCTATCTTCACTGAATTTTCAGAGCATATCATCTTTTTTTCATTTTGACACATCGGTTATCTGCAGTAGTACTGTTACTGGAATTCAAGCTTTTCCTTTCTGATAGCCATGTTTATAAATCTGTATAACCTGAACAGTTTCAGGCAAAATAGATACTCCAGTAGTTAGCCTCCAAGATATTTTCAAATGATTCATGTCTCCATGAATTTGTTCCTTTTCCACCCTGCAATAGGGCTGGCCTTGTAGGACAAATAAAATATACCAAATGTGACAACGTGCAACTTTCAAACCTTGATCATAAAAAACACTAGAGCTTTTTCCTTATTTTTTTAGATCACTCACACTGAAAGGTGCCAGTTACAATGTCATGATTACACTCTACCAATCCTCTAATAACACCCATTTGCAGAACATTTGGGCTCCTGATTAAAATCAGCACCAGGCTTCTAGCCTTGTCACTTTGGAAAAGGATTTTCCAGGCCCAGTCAATGTCTGACTGCAAAATGAGGGAACTTGAGCTGGATTCTCCCATTGCAGCTGCTTCAGTTTCTTCTCTCACAAAAACCATGCAACAGCTGCTTGACCACATAATCCTAAATCAGTCTCAATCCCTAATGCACCCCCTCATGGTGCATATTGAACCCAGGGCCTTTGCAGTGAACTATAACACTAGCCCTCTTCTTTGTTTGTTTATTTTTTTGTTTTTTGAGACATGGTCTTAGTAAGTCACTACGTTGCCCAGGCTAGTCTAGAATTTGTGATCCTCTTCCTTAGCCTCTCAGAATGCTGGGATTACCAGCATGTACCACCACACCTGGCTACTAAATATCTTTTTGGTAGAGAGGTTTTTATGGCTAATAGATGATAATCATCGGCTTTTATTTATTTTTTTTTTTTTGAGTACTGGGAATCGAACTCAGGACCTCAGGCTTGCTAGGCAGGCACTGCACCACTGAACTAAATCCCTGGCCCTATAATTGTGGTTTTAAGCTAATGAGCCTGGGGCATTTTGCTACTCAGCAGTAAATTACAAGTACATATTGTGCATCCTTAATTCAAAATCTGAAATGCTATGAAATTTGAAACATTTTGAACATTAACCTGATACTCTAAGTGGACAATTACACACTTGATCTCTTGTGACCTGTTGCAGTCAGAAATCAGGGGCTCTAAAAATATTGTATAAAATTACATTATTATATAAAATTACCTTCAGGCTATATACACAGATGTTTATGAAACATAAATGCAGTTTATGTTTAGAGTTGGGGTCCAACCCTCAAATATTTATTCAAAGAAGTGCAAATATTACCAAACCTTAAGAAATGCAAAATCCAAATGCTACTGGTCTCAAACATTTCAGATATGCCACACATTCTGTATAAAATATTACTGGCAAAGACAGAATTCTGACAAATTAATGACTCAAATTATTTGATGCATGCCAAACTCCACGACAGTCATGAGTCTGTAGTCTCACTCTGTTGGTCTTTTTAGGTGAGTTAATTGTTAAACAGGTTTTAGAAGAACAATTATGGTAGTGAGGTAAAGAAAGGCAACTTCCATCTGTGGCAAATACTTAAAAGATCGAAGGCTGGATGCCTTCAGTGGATGGATGGATGGATGGAAGGCTTGATGTACCGATAATGACAAAGAATGCATTATAGAAAAGGTAGAGTGATATCAAAGTTAAGAAAGAACTTTCAGGAAGTCCTTCCAGAATAGTGGAAAAAGGACACCCAAAACCTGTTTTGCCATAAAAACAAAGAGTCTTGTAAAATTCTCAGCATTAACTTTATAGAGCCTTGGAAATTAAAGACTTACAACAATCCATAAAGTATTTATTCAGAAAAAAACAATTTAATATCAATAAGAAGAGCCACATTTATGTCATTTTAACTTGCCTCATTAGTACCATCCTCTTTCCAGGTCTACAGTAACCATGGAAACCAGTACCCTGCAACCGTGGTAGAAGTGAAAACCAGTGATAGAGCAGCTACTAGAGGGACAGAAAGAGTTTGAGAGCTTTCCAAAAGCCCCATCCCCCAAGAAGCTTCCTTGAATTGCTTGGTCAGTACTCCCTAGAAATGGCCTGCTTTCAGGGCTTGTTTTATATAATGTGACTTGGATCCTTCTATGTAAACAGCTGTAACCCCAGGGTATTCACCAAAACAATCAGCTGCAGTTGTTTAACTTTACAGCTCTCTAAGGCACTGATACAAATGAGATAAGCAAGAAAGGGGCTGACCAAAACTCTTCAAAGTAAAAACTGTGTCCCTGAGCAGAAATGCTCCTAAGCGTTTCTGGGAACCTAGAAGATAACGTATTTGTGTAGGACTGTGCTCCCGCCCATAAATAAACTGAGAAGGCCTAAAGCTTTAACCTCTGGGTAGTGAGGCTGAGCACAAAGCAAAAAGTGAAGACCGAGGCAAAGTCTTAGTCTTACTCTGCCAGAACATTGAGGAGTTGCCAGTAAACACATGCCCCTTATCAAAGCCTGAGCAACTGATTGGTTCAAGTCATTTAAAGAAACTGCTGTCCAATCAATAGTTGATTTCCAAGCTAACTAAGCGGAGACCTCCGTGGATACAAACTATACACACACACACACACACACACACACACCCCTAAACACACTAATATAGACTTTACAGAATTCACTCAGCACACTCATTAAACCATCAAACATAACAAAAAGGAGCAGTAACAGCAAGCACTGATGAAATGTAGTAGACAAACTAATGCCTCTTGCTTTCCATGTCTTAATCCCATATCTTTTTTTATTTTGTGAAAAAATAAAACAAAATAATAAGAGAATAACAATAGCTAATACACTGTGTATCATTATCTTCAAAGTAGTGACTCGGAGTATAAAACATAGACCAAAAAGATTTTTACAAAGAAGAAACAAACAGATAATAACACAAAACTTTCTTTTCAACAAACTAGGATAAACTAGTAGTATAAATGAAACAAATTAACATAATATATCAAAATATTTTTGAAACAATGGAATAGGTAATTGGGGAAGTATTGAACTTCTCCCTACTTCCTATTTATCCCTCTTCTAATTTGCTCTATATAAAATATATATATATATATATATATATATATATATATTTTTTTTTTTTTTTTTTTATATGTGGGTACTGGGAGTCAAACTCAGGACCTCGCGCTTGCCAGGCAGGCGCTTATGCAGCTGAGCTATCTCACTGGCCCTATATAAAATATTTTTATATAAGTAAAACCATGAATCATTTAAGCTTGTGTATCTAACTTATTTTACTTAATATTATGTTCTCAAGTTGCATCCATTTATCTATGAATGCCTCAAGCTTATCTTTATGCCAGCATAGTACTCCACTGTGTATAAATACCACATTTTCTTTATCCATTTATTTGTTGATGGACATATATGCTGTTTCCAAGATCTAGTTATTATAAACTGTGCTGCTATAAACATGGGTAGGCATGTATCCTTGTAATATGATGATTTTTAACTCTTGGAAAGATATCTAGAAGAAGGATAACTGGATCAAATGGAATTTCTATTTTTAGTTTTTGAGGAATCTCCACACTGATTTCCACAGAGGCTGTATTTGTTTACATTTCCACTAATGATATAGAAGAGTTCCTTTTTCCCCGGATCCTCAGCAGCATTTGTTGTTATTAGTTTTTTGACATCAGCTATTCTTTTGGGGGTAAAATAGTATCTTAATGTAGTTTTAATTTGCATTTTTCTGATGGCCAGAGATTGTGAGCATTTTTTCATGTATTTATTGGCCATTTGTACTTCTTCTTTCGAGAAGTGTTTACTCATTTTGGTTGCCCATTTTTTGATTGGGTCTTTTATTTTGGGGAGTTTAAAGGAATCTGGAGCTTCTGTATTACTATATGAAAAAATAGGCCTTAAACAAAAATTGTTACTGGGGTCAAAGAAGGTCCTTTTATAATCATGGAAGTATCAATCAATCAATCATAAAGATATAATAATTATAAATACATCTGTATCTAACAACAGAACCAGAACTATGTGAAGCAAAAACTAATAGTATCAAAGGAAGGAATATCTTATTCAATAATAAAAATCAAAGACTCCAGAACCCTTTTATTAGTAATGCATACAATAATATAATAAAGACATAGAGGACTCGAAAGGTACTACCAACTAGTGAAAGTAACAGACATCCTTATAACACTTCACCTAAAAACCACAGAATTATCTGTGTTCCCAAGTACGTGTAGAACATTCTGCAGGATAGACTATAGGTTGGACCATAAAGTAACCTTGATAAATTTAAAAGGATGAAATCATGCAATTTGTTTGTTAACCACAAGAGAAAAAAATTAGAAATCAATAACAAGGAAACTTGAGGAAATTCCAAATACATGGAAATTCAACAGCATAGTAAACCTGAAATAAGCAGTTAAAGAAAATATTAAAGTATGAATAAATGGCAAAGAAAATAGAAAACCAATATATAAAATCAACAAAACGAAGAATTGATTCTTCGAAAGATCCACAAAATTGACAAACCTTTAGCTAGACTGACCAAGAGAAAAAGAAATTCAAATTGTTATGGTAAGGAGGTGAAGAAAGGATATGTACCCATCTTACAGAATTGAAAAGAATAAGGAAATAATATAAATAATTGTATAGAAACAAATTAGGTAACTTAGGTGAAATAAAGTATTAGAAAGATACGAGGTGCTGAAATTGACTCAAGAAGAAATAGAAAATGTGAATATACCTATAAAAATAAGCTTAAATTGGTAATCAAAAATTTTTCCAGAAAGAAAAATTCAGTTTTACATGATTTCACTAGTAAATTCTTCCAAACCATTTTCAAAAAAGAAATATTTCACAAATTTTCCAAGAAAACATAGAAATTCCTACTTCCTAACCCATTCTCAGAGGCCAGTGTTATCCTGGAACTAAAACCAGACAAAGACCAATATCCCTTTTCAAAACAGGTAAAAAATTTTCCACAAAATCTGATTAACAGAAACCAGAAGGAAATATAAAGGATTATAGAACATGATAAATTGGAATTTGTCACTGGAATACAAAGTCAGTTTAACACGTGAAAATTGATTAGTATAATAAACCATATTAAAACAATAAAGGACAAAATAACATGATTATTTCAATAGATACAAAAAAGTATTTGACAAAAACTAACCAATATCCTTTCATGGAAAAAACATTCAACTATCTAGAAATAGAAAGGAATTTTCTCAGTGTAATATAGTACATCACCAAGAATCCCATAACTAATTACATTTTTAACGGCCAAATCCTGAATATTTTCTTTCTAGGATGAGGAATGAGAAAAGGATGTCTTTTCCTAGCACTTTTGTTAATTTTGAAGATTCCGGTCAAGGAATTTAGGCAGAAAAGGAAAATAAATGGCATTTATATTGGAAAAGAAGAAATAAAACTAATTTATTTGCCAGAGATAATATCTCATATGTAGAAAATCTAAAGAAAACATCTAAAATATTTATAGAAGTAATAAATGAGTTTGATGAAGTTCTAAGATATATGATCAATGTAAAAATCAGTTGTTTTTCTGTATAGTAATAATGAAAAGTACCAGAGTGAAATTAGGAAAACAATTCCATTTATAGTAGCATTAAAAAGAATAAAACAGGAATAAACTTGACAAAAGATGCATACTTCTTGCACACGAAAATTATAAACATTAAAAGATATTAAATAAATAAATTGAAAAGCATCATATATTCTTGATTGAATGGCTTATTAGGAGAGTAATACTCTCCAAATTGACCTCCACATTCAATGTAACTGCTCTTACAGTTCATTAAAATTGACAAGCTGATTCTAAAATTCACATGGATGTGCAAGGGAGAATAGCTAAAATCATCTTGGAAAAGACATGTTTGGAAGGTTAACATTTCCCAATTTGAAACTAACTGCCAAGCTACACTTATCATGACAATGTGTGACCGTGGTGGCATAGAGAATGAATGATTACTCGGAGACAAGACTTAGTTCAGTCACCAAGAGGGCCCAGAGGGGCTATCTCAGCCAAGAGAACCCGTCATTAGGGAGACTCCCCCAGGACAAGCCCTGAAGCCAAGAACTCTCTGGCTTTTATTTAGAATATCAGTGTAAGTAAAAAGAGCAGAAGAAAAGCAATTTGGGCAAGGAGCTATCTTAAGGCAAGGCAGTTTTTCTTGGGGTAAGGGGAAGGACAACAGCCAGACATGCTTCACTAATCAAAACTTCTTGTTGTTTAACCATTCACTTCTCACAGAGCCTATGTGTTTTTGCCCCCATAGTTTAACCATTCACTCATTGACCAAGTCCCCCATAAGTGTGTTTAGGCATATGATATATATATATATATATATATATATATATGTTTATATATATTATTAATATTTAATTAAAGTCCAGAAATAAACTTTCACGTTATGGTCAATTGATTTTCTTTTTTTTTTTTTTTCATATCTCTTCTATAAGTTTATAGATTAATCCAATTGTCAAGGCAGGGAGTTGTTAGAATTTATTGGGATTAGGTTATGAGGTTTTTGTTGAGCTTGAACGCTTTCTTAATTGATGGCTGCTTTTAGGCCAACTATGGTCATTTAAATTAACTTGTCCACTGCTGAAGCTTGTTCCCTTTTTTAAAGAGCTGTCCCTCTTTAAATTAGCATGTAAGTTTTCATTAGAATTTGAAGGGTTTTAGGAAAAGCTTACAGTTGAACTAAAATTCTTATTTGGATAACCAGCTATCTCCAAACTTGATTGGCTTTTCACCTCTACTTCCAAATCTTCTCACTATTTTGCTACATAGACGAGTTCGCTCTACCAGCTGTTCAGAAGTAGCTTGTTTGGCTTCGGGGTGATTGGCTAAGTTCTCTTTGTCAATTTATTTCTAGTTAACCCATTATGCAAAAGGTAGTAGGGGTAATCTATGCTATTTTACACTATTAATTAACTCTTTCATCTTTCCCTTGCGGTACTTTTTCTATAGCGCTAAGAAAAAAATTTCTATCTCCTATACTTTAGAAGTTAAATGTTTTGTTTAAGTTTTTTAGGATAATTTTGTTCAGGTTTTTAGGGCTAGAATTGGTTCAAAGTGGTCAGTGATTATGAAATCTTCAGAGTGTAAGTCGGATGCTTTGGGATTAAGCTACACTTTGTTTATCCAAGCACACTTTCCAGTACGCTTACCTTGTTACGACTTATCTCCTCTAATACTTGTTCTGCTTAGTAGGATTATTTAGCTTATGGATATTTGAGGAGGGTGACGGGCGGTGTGTACGTGCTTCATGGCCTTGTTCAATTAAGCTCTCTATTCTTAATTTACTGCTAAATCCTCCTTAGACCTAAAGTTTCATAAGGGTCACCGTAAGTAGTTTTCTTGTAAAGAAAATGTAGCCCATTGCTTCCTGTTCCATAAGCTATACCTTGACCTAAGGTCAGGACCTCACACTTGCCAGGCAGGCGCTTATGCTGCTGAGTTATCTCACTGGCCCTCAATTGTTTTTCTTTTTTTTTTTTTGTGGGTCCCGGGGGTCGACCTCAGGACCTCGCGCGCCAGCAGGCGCCCATGCCACTGAGCAATATCACTGGCCCTTTTTTCGTATGTGGGTTCTGGGAGTCAAACTTGGGCCCTCGCGCTTGCCAGGCAGGCGCTTATGCTGCAGAGCCATCTCACCGGCCCTCAATTGATTTTCCACAAGGGTGCCAATTTGTTTAACAACTAGATAGCTACCTACAAAAAAATCGTTAGGCCCCTACCTTGCATTACATAAAAATTAACTTATAATGAATTATTGATCAACATATAAGATCTAAAACTTTATAGTGTAGAAGAAAACAGAAGTAAATCTTTCCGTTTTAAGAGAGGCCACCAAGAAAGTGAAAATACAACTCTACAATGGGTGTAAATATTTTTGAATAATTGTTAAGTGTCTAGTATCCAGGATATATGAAAACTCTTACAATGAAAAAAAAAGACAAATATTCCAATTTTTTTTTTTTTTTTTTTTTTTTTTGTTTTTTTTTGTGGGTACCGGGGGTCGACCTCAGGACCTCATGCGCCAGCAGGCGCCCGTGCCGCTGAGCGATATCACCGGCCCCTTTTTCGTATGTGGGATCCGGGAGTCGAACTCGGGCCCTTGCGCTTGCCAGGCAGGCGCTTAAGCCGCTGAGCCATCTCACCGGCCCTCCAATTTTTTAAATGGGCAAAGAGTTTGGATAGTCACGTCTATGGAAAAGACTTATAAGTTACCAATAGCATAAGAAAATTATTAATATTATTAATCATCAGGGAAAGATGAATCAAATACACAGTGAGATACCATTTGACATCTAGTATGAGAGCTAAAGGGGAAAAAAAACAGCGATAAACATTGGCAAGAATGTAGAATAATTATAACACCCATATACTTACACACTGCTGGTGGAATTATAAAATGGCACCAAGATTTTGGAAATCTGTTGTGGAGTTCATCAAATTGTTAAAAACAGAATTACCATCTGACCCCGTGATTCCACTCCTAGTAATATACCAAAGATACTTAAAAACATACATCCACATAAAATCTCATACACAAATGTTCAGAGTAGTATAATCCATAATAGTTAAAATCTGGAAACAATCCTAAATCGATCAGCTGTTGAATGTTGAATGGATAAATAAAATTTGCTTATGCACTTAAGGAAAGTTTTTTGGCCATCATATAATGAAATACTGATACCTGTTACAAGATGGATAACCTTTAGAAACATGTTGAATGAATGAAGTCAATCACAAAATACATGATACATAATTATATATACAAAATAGCTGGCAATGGACAAATTTATATATAGAGAAAATAGACTAGTCGGTTCTATGGGTTGAATGTGGCAAAGAATCGGGAGTGATTGCTATGCTAACTGATATGGGATTTCTTTTTAGAATGACATAAAATTAGATATTGGTAATAGTTTCAAAAATATGTGAATATACTAAAAATTATTGAATTGTATACTATAAAAGGGTGAATTTTGTGGTATTTGAATTATATCTCAATAAAGCCATTATTAAAAACACCTTTCAAACTCTTATATCATATGTCATTAGAAACATAGGAATTTTTATTAAGTGTAGTAATCTGAATTCAGGGGCCAGAAGAAAGCTACAAAACCATAGCTCAAGTGTATATATTGAGAAAAGTTGCTTCAGCTAAAAATCTCAATGACACCCAGTCATCAATTAGGGCAGTATAGTATCATGATGCAGTGCTGCTTGAATTAAGAAGAACATAGCTAGAATTCTAGCTACAGTTTTGAATGGCAAGTACATATGTGATTTCATACTCGAGGGTAAAATGTGTGGATTCAATTAGTCCAGCAATTTGCTCTGGAGTATCATCTTTGGGATTTGTAAGGGGTAGAAATTGATGGGGAAAATATAAAAGGCCAAGAAAACAGAACCACTTCAACCAGAATAAATCTGATTTTATCTATTTTACACATCATACAATGTTTTACTAAATGATTTCTGAAGTATCTTTCAGTTGTATCCCTCTAAAGACCTTGTATAGGACCCTTTTATTTAAATCCAATCCTTTATGACTTTTAAATGTTTAGCTTGAACTTCCCCATTCCCCCTCTTCCCAAACACAATTTCATTGCTCTTAAGAGGTAAAATATAAACTACATTATCATGAACCTTAAGTGGGTAGAATTCCAGTTAGAATGTGTGTTGCTGCATCACTGCCATTTCATCTGACATAATGTCAAAGTTGTGAATCACACAAGTCATTCAAACGCAACTTTGCAAATACTCAAGCGGCAGTTTACACCCAGAAATATATGTATTTTCTGACAAGTTCAAGATATAATTCATCCAATAAATATGACAGGATATATTCATTTCTATGGTGTGCTTTTGTGGCCTCTTCACAATTTTAGTCGTTGATTTTTGAACCTCAGGACGTTTGAATACAGCTACATCTTTTGAGCAAATTTATCAGGCTTATTAAAAGCAGTGTTTTATGCCTCTTGTTTTTCGTTTGTTTGGTATGTTTTCAGAGTATAAATTAAGAGCTCTTTTCATAGAATGTAGCCTAATATTCCATATGTGATATTTATTCCATATGTGATATTTTCTCACCCTGACCTCAAAGACTTTACTGTAGCTCTTGAGCCAATCATCCCCCCATCTTTAAAAGTTCCTCAGACTTTTCTTAAAGCTAAGGAAAATCCTCATGTTGCAAAAAACAGTGTCTTAGTCCAGAGTTGGCGAACCTATGGTGCACGTGCTACAGCAGGCTGTTCGTTATCACTGAAAGCTCTAAAAGTTTCACCATCACTGCAACACTTTCGTGTTGCTATAACAGAATACCACAGACCGGGTAATAATTTATAAAGTACAGAGATTGATTTTCTCACAGTTCCGGAGGCTGAGAAGCCCAAGATCAGTGGGCAGGCCTTCGCCTGGTGAAGGCCTTCCTGCTACATTTTGCAATTGCAGAAAGGGTGGAAGGGATAGACTTGTAGTTTATAGCTAGAAGACCTCCCCACAAAGCCTCACGCATTCATAGGTGGGGCTTTTGGGAGGTGAGTTTCTGCCTAAATGTGATGTTAGAAGGTGGATCCTTGTCCTAAGACATGGGCACTTCTGGAGCATGATCTGGAAGAGTATGTATCTTTCTCTCTGGGCCTTTCCTTCTCTCTCTGCTTCCTGGATTTTATGAGGTAAGCAGCTATTCTTCTGCCATGCCTCTGTGTCATGCCAAACTGCCTTGGAGCCTGCCAACAAAGGACTGAAATAAACCTCTTCTTTAAACTGTGAGGGTCTGGTATATTGTTCCAGCAACAAAAAAGTGATTAAGACAGGGGCCAACTCATCCCTTCGTTAGAGGCTCTCTCACATGGTACATATTAATTCTTTTATGAAGGGAGTGTTCCCATGACCCGTATAGCTCCCATTAGGCCCCAGTGCCCACCACAGCTGAACCGGGGGGCAAGGTTTCAGGATGTGCACTTTGGGGAACTCAAGTCATGGCAAGAATAGTCGGTTGTTTTATATTAAGAAATAAAGAGAACCACAGAGATACCATATTGTAAGCTGCCTTCTTTTATCTTTAGTAGATTTTAGATATATAAGAATCCACGCATTTATACTGAGGGATTGTTCTGTGTTCTGAAAACCTCAAATACTTATATAACTTGGCAAAAGTTAAGGCTCGGCTTCCTCACAGAGTTCATTTAGAGAATGGGGCTGTAAGCTGCAAGCATTTGCACTCTTGCTTGCTTTTTGTCTTCTGGACCTGACTGCTGTTTCTCAGGGTCCTTCTCCTCAGCTAGTGTTGTGTCATATTGCTTGCTTGCCTTTCTTCATGGTGTTTTAGAATCGTTCCCTTCATTTCTAAAGTCATCAATTTCTAAAGGTTTTATTGGGTTTTAAAACAACACTAGGACCACCACTAACAGAATACTTAGATAACAAAATTGTAGGACATTTAAATTTTAAAACATCATATCTCTAACTTTCAAAAAGACACTTCTCTATGTGAATGTGTCACTCAGTATATTTTCAAAGTAGTTTTTTCTGAATGCTATGAAAACAGTGTAATAGTAACCAAAATCTCACATATATAAATGTATCACAAATATATTACATAATACATACATACCAATTACTGTATGATCATCTTGGGGAATTGATATCACTGCCCTCACCTCACCCCCATCTTATAGAAATTCCTTTATAAATGGTAATATGGACAAAGAGCTTGTGAAAAATTCAGAAAGGCCCCACTCCAGATCAATAGAATGAAACTGAACTTTAATTGGATCGTGCTTCTCAAGCACATTATATTGGAGAAGTACTGGTTTGCATGGAACTTAAAAATGGTGGTTGGTATTTTGGTTTGAAGTTGAACTGTTGTTGTCTATGGCAATAGAGGAAATAGTATAAATATAAGGACAGTTTATAGTTCATTTAGTCTCCCTTTTTTTTTTGTGGGTACCGGGGGGATGACCTGAGGACCTCGCATGGCAGCAGGCGCCCGTGCCCCTGAGCGATATCACCGGCCCCTTTTTCGTATGTGGGTTCCGGGAGTCGAACTCGGGCCCACGCGCTTGCCAGGCAGGCGCTTAAGCCGCTGAGCCGTCTCACCGGCCCTAGTCTCCCTTTTAAACTTGATGCATTTTTAAAAATTGGGCATGTTTGCATTATTTGGAACAGTTTCTATAATGACAAATGTTATTTCACTTTGATACCATACTCATTAGAATTTACATAATTTATATTTGCATGCATGTACATATATATTTATCACTTCTCCACTGCCAAAATATCCCACTAAACCCTGACCAATGCATTTGTACATTTACACAATGCTCCTTCTGGGATATCCAGGCCACATAAAATAGCAAAGAGTTCATTAGGACGATGTCACCACCATAGCTATAATTAAGGCTGCATCAGCAATTTCGGGGTTTATAACTAGGCTGTAAAGTTGTACTCTGGGATGAAACTCAGCACAAAAGCTCAACCTGGGAGTAGATTGTTTGCCAGATCTAGGAGAAATGTGGGGGGAAATTGATTTGGTTGTTTATGATTCATTATACTGTTCTTCTAATTTTTGGTGGCATTTAAATTAAGATATTTTATAGACTGATGATCAACAAGATCTGGCATTTTCACCAGTGTCTTCACAGACCTCATTCAGACTGTAAATATTACAGTAATTCGGATGGTGCCCCTGTTTATATTACATGAATGGGGACAAATGTGCATAGGGATGCAATTAAAATGGAAAAAGAGTCATTCTAATTAGGCAGAAATGGTAACATTTCATCAATGTAGGATGCAGCGAATTCCTTAGTTGCCTTTATATTTCTGCCAAATAGACACTGAGGCATACTGCCTCAAAATGTTCTGGGATATTTAATTTGTAAATCAACATCAATTCTCAGAAAACCTTAGATACAGCTCATTTAGAAGACTGCTATTCCCTTTTGACTTCTCTTAGATGTAGCCATAGGGCTAGCAACTAAGGAGAGGACCTAACTGAAAATATCCTAGAAAAAAATACCCTGGGATTCCATGCTTCTTCAGATCCTTTGATTTCACCTTGTTCTTTTGCACAGACAGACTTGCCATCTTGAGATTTCTAGCTGTAGTAATCAAGAGTGAACTCCTATTACAGTTAATTTGTGATTAGACACATTGTCATCTTGGGTGCAAGTTTAAATGTGGTTTTAGGCAGTTAACTAAAATGTAGTCCCGATCTAAATAATTAGAAACTCCTGATTTTCAGCAAGGTATTTACTACTAATGGTGTGTGTAATAGTTACAACCTGGAACTCTTCAGCAAGATGAAACTGGGTTCAAACACTCTTCCTGCTGCTTTTACTGTCTGTCTGGGCTTGACTCCATACCTTGGAGCTTCAGTTTCTCTTTCTATAGTATGAGGATATAGGGTTACAAAGTTTAGAAAGATAACCCGGCAAAGCACAGGACCTGGCACATGGTAGCTATTATTATGAAAAGCTTTCAGTGGCCTGACTGAAATTACTTTTTAATTTGTCATTTTTTATGCATTCACTCATTCGTAAAACACATGGGTGATCAAAATATACATTGTGGGTTTAAATTAAAAAATAATAAAGACTTTTAAAATTTAAACTTTCACTGTATTGTTTGATCACATCTAGTAAACAGTTGTTTCCATTGTGCTAGCCACTCTGTTAGATGCTAGGTGCAGTGGTGATCAGGATTGGCATAATCCTAGTGCAAGAAGCAGATCCAAAAAGTTACCGGACAAATAAAATAATCATTCATTTTTATAGAGAAGAAGCACACAAGGGATTAAGATGGAAATTAATAATAGGGAGATGGGTAGAGTGTTAATTCAGAGTATTTATTGAAGGCTTCCAAGAGGAGGCATCTATAAATCTGAGGCCTAACAAATAAAGAGTGGCTGAAATACTAGCCCAGAAAAAAGCATTGCAGGCCAAAAATCAGATCCCCCCACACCCAGGGGAAAAGAGCTTGGTATTCTCAAGGATAGGGAAAATGACCAGTTGGCCAAATTATAAGGCAAGTGATATAGAATGATATGATTAGCTTGGAAAATGTGGAAGGGGCAAAGTAGCACAAGCTTTCTTCATGTAAGGAGTTTTAGTTCCCTTTAGAACATAGTGAGAAGCCCTAGAAGAGATGATGAAATGTGTACAATTTAAGAAGTTTCTTCAAGGGGGTCTCTGGAGAATGGCTTGAAGAAAGTCACTAGTGTCTCAGTGAGGTTCCTTACCAACTCAAGGAAACTCCCCAAACACCTGTGTCAGGGGGATATTTTGTTATCTGTGTGTTCTGTGATGAATTCTTAGACACGAGATGTTTTCATTATCAGCCTATCAAGGAAAAGAGGGGGTGGTGTTCATAATCACTTATCCGGTGGGTAAGAGCCGCTTTTTATAGCAGAACCACTCAAGACTGAACTACTGCTATTTCAAAATGCATATCGTCACTCATAATTTCATTAGGTCATGACTTGCTCATTTCCAGGAAAACTATATTTTACATCTCCCACTTTCTCTGCACAATAACACTACTTTCGGTATTTTTAAATTTAAAATTCAAGGACATTTAGCAGATCAGCATATTTCCCTGATTTTCTACTCTCTAGGTAGAAAATATTTTTAGTCTTGTTTCAACCTTGTGTTACTAAATGACCTTCAGAACTTAATTTAAGCACATAAATATTAGAGAATGGAAGTGGAATTCAGACCCTCATTAGAATTTTTTTGGTTAGTACCATGTTGTTCTTTTTATGTTGTTAATTTTTCTATTTTGCTCATTTCACATTGGCCTGTATTTTTAGAGAAGTCATAAAAATTCAATGGAAGGTTTTCCTTTTTTTGCATTCTGTGTGTTGCTAAATTATTAAATGATAATGTAATGATAAGCACCTATCTAGTGCCTTACTCAAGTACTTCTTATTTGCAACTCCAGCCCTAGAGAACACAATAATGTATTCTCTGTAAAGTTTCCAAGGAAATATTAACTAATTTTCCTCCTCTTGATTGTCCCCACAATGCTAGAATTTTCTATTTATTAATTATCAGACAAATGAGTTGGAGGATACACATATAGAGATTAGGAAATAGTTTCCCTTGAACTGGGTTTCAAGTCAAATAAGGCCACTTAGCTTAAATAGACGCTCTCAAATTTGGAAGGGCAATCATGCCAACTTCCTGACTAGTTTCTGTACAAGTGTGTGTGTGGGTGCAAAGAAATCATTATGTATGGGTAAACACTATAAGCAAGTCAACCTGAGTACACCGAAGTTTGATACCTACACAAGACACTTGTCTAAAAGATATAATATTTCAATTAAAACTGTCAGACTCATGTTGGGCTGGGGTTTTGGTTGCAAACTGAACTGATGGAGGAGCTGGATAGCTTATAGCAACTAAGAGATAAAGGATATTACAAAGGACAAGGACACAGCTGTAAGCAGGTTTTGTTTTGTCAGGCCACATTGTTCCAACATAAGAAGTTCAAGTGTTTTAAGGGAACAACTAAGATTTTCCATTTTTCTTTGAAAAATCCTGGTTGGTAAAAATCAACAGTAGCCGAGTGAAGTCCACCCCTTTTAGAGGTGGTACACAGGTTTGCCACAGGTCCTGTCACTCCTTATTTTTTTTAGCATCTCATTGCCTCATTAATTTAAGTACTTGCCTGGCCTCTGTAGCCTTTTTTTAAGTTTGTGATCATCAGAACAGTAACATTACCTCCGTGGGAGGCAGCTTCTAAAATGGTCCCTAGTGACCCTTTCTTTGTTTTCCTCCCCTTGTCCATCTCTTCCCCTTGTGTGGGTTGGACTTAGCGACTTTCTTCTTAAAAGAAAAATAAATAGAATACAGCAGAAGTGATGCATGGCACTTCTTAGATTAGGTCATGGAAGACTGAGACTTCCACCTTGCTGGTGTTCTCTGTTTGCCTTCTCTGCTTGCTTTCAGGAAGCAAGCAGCCAGGCTGGTGAGGGTGGGGAGGAGTGGCCCACACAGTTAGGGCCAACAACCCCTGTAGAACTAAAGCCCTTAGTCCAAAAACCTACCAGAACAGAATCCCGCCAACTATATGAATGAGCAGAGTTGTTGAGCTTAGAACGGAGACCACAGCCCTGGACCAACACCTCCACTGCAGCTTTGTTAGAGACCCAGAGGCAGAGAACTCAGCTAAATGGCACCCATATTCCTGACTCACAGAAAATGTGCAATAAGCTATTGGATGCTAGAATAACTCGTTACACACCGGTAGATACATAATATGTCTTACTCCAGAGAAAGATGTTGCACTGGCTAGAACATACTAGAAATTTTCCTTAGGACTCCACACAAAGGCAGTGAACTTTTCTGTTCCCACGATGCAGTTACAGAGTAACAAATGATATTAGAGCTAGTCAGTAACTACGAAATAAATTCAGAGCACCCAGTGGGTGAGTCAACTGTTATGAGAGCCTACTGTATTACAGTATGTTGCTTGTATGGTTATGACTTTTAAAGTACAGTCTTGAGCTATATAATGACATTTTGGTCAATGATGAATGGGTGTCCCATAATATTACAATGGAGCTAAAGAATTCTTACCACTTAGTGACACTGTAGAAATTGTAGTGCTATATCACACATTACTCATGTGTTCATAATGATGGTTGTGTAAACAAGTCCATTGCACTTCCAGTCATGTGAAAGTATAGCACAAACAATTTGATACACTATGAATTTCTTGAAAATGATGACAAACTATCCTATTATTGTTTTATAAATTTATTATACTATACTTTTCACCAGTATTTTTGATACTAAAATAACTTACACAAAAGTTTATTGTACAGCAGTACACTGTCACAGTACCATCAGCAGCCTCATAGATCTCATGTTTATTGCATCTCTTGACTACACCTAGAAGCCATGTTGATTTGTCATGCTGTACTATCCAGATTTGCATGAATATAAACTATGATACTTTCACAACCATGAAATTACATAATATCACAATGCTCAGCACATGTCTGTATTGTTATATGAGGATATATTGTTTAGGTTTTTTTTTTTTTTTTTTTTTTAAAGAGAAGAAAAAACAAAACAAATCAAAAGAAGAACAAATTTTCAAAACAACATAATAGGAGGGTAACAATGGTTAATACATTACGTATTACTATCTTTAAGTTAGTTATTCAGGACACCAGACATTAGCATTCAATTGTCCAAACATTATTGGCACAAACCTTACTCTTCAATGAACTAAGTAAAATTGGTAGTGTATCTATCTTAACCATCTTATATATATATATATATATACAATTTTTTTTCCCTTTCCCTTCTTTCTTTTCCCTATTCCAGTCTCTCTTTCCTTTTGACCAGTTTCTTTTTGATTCACCATGTCTATTGTACATTTTGGATCTTATTTACTCTTTCAGTTTCTCATACTAGAGAGATAATACGATGCTTACACATGTGCTTCTGGTTTATTTCACTTATGAGTATTTTCTCGAGTTGCATCCATTTACCTATAAAAGTCTCCAGTTTATCCTTCTTTATGGCTGAATAGTACTCCATTGTATAAAAATACCACATCTTTCTTATCCATTAATCAGTTGATGGGCATTTGGGTTGTTTCCAAGATCTGGCTATTACAAATTGTGCTGCTATAAACATGGGTGCACATATATCGCTGTGGTACGATGTTTTTAATTCTTCTGGGAAGATGCCCAGAAGGGGAATAGCTGGGTCAAATGGGACCTCCAACCCTAGTTTTCTGAGGAATCTCCACACTGACTTCCACAGTGGCTGTACCAGTCGACACTCCCACCAACAGTGAAGAAGGGTTCCTTTTTCCCCACAGCCCCTCCAGCATTTGTTATTAGTTGATTTCTTAATAGTAGCCATTCTTTCTGGGGTGAGATGGCATCTCAGTGTTGTTTTAATTTGCATCTCTCGAATGACTAGTGATGTTGCACATTTTTTTGTATATTTGTTTGCCATTAGTATTTCTTCATCTGAGAAATGTGTATTCATCTCAGATGCCCATTTTTGGAGTGGGTCTTTAAATTTGGGAGGTCTGATTTTTTTGAGTTCTTTATATGTTCTCGATAGTAATCCTTTGTCTGAGGAACAGCTGGCAAACATTTTTTCCCACATTGTGGGTTGTCTCTTCACTCTGTTGGTGGTTTCTCTTGCTGTGCAAAAGCTTTTTAATAAGATGAGATCCCAGTTATTGATTCTTTGGGATAGTTCCCGTGCGGTTGAGTTTTTATTCATAAAGTCTTTGCCTACACCAATGTTTCCAAGGGTTTTACCTATCCTACCTTCCAGCAGATTTAATGTTTCTGTTTTAATATTTAGATCTCTGATCCATTTTGAATTTAGTTTAGTGCATGGTGAAAGATATGGATCTAGTTTTAATCTTCGGCATGTGTAGAGCCAGTTTTTCCAGCACCATTTATTAAAGAGGCTATCTTTCTTCCAGCGAATGTGTTTGGCACCTTTGTCAAAGATAAGGTGGCTTAGTATGTCTGGGGTTGTTTCAGCATCTTCTAATCTGTTCCATTGATCTTCAGGTCTGTTTTTTTGCCAGTACCACACTGTTTTTATCACAGTAGCTTTATAGTATAATTTCAAATCGGGGATTGTGATGCCCCCTGCCTTGCGTTTGTTGCCCAGAATTGCCTTTGCTATTCTAGGTCTCTTCTGATTCCAAATGAATTTTAGGATTGTTTTCTCTAATTCTGTGAGATATGCTGTTGGAATTTTGATTGGAATTGCATTAAATCTGTATAACAATTTTGGAAGTATGGCCATTTTCACTATATTGGTTCTTCCTATCCAGGAGCAAGGGATATCTTTCCATTTTCTGATATCCTCTTCAATCTCCTTTTTCAGAGTACTGTAGTTTTCAGTATAGAGGTCTTTTACATCCTTCGTGAGGTTGATTCCTAGGTATTTCATTTTTTTGGATGTTATTGTGAAAGGTATTGTTTCCCTAATTTTTCTTTCAGTAAGTTTGTTATTTGTGTACAGGAAGGCTATTGACTTTTGAGTATTGACTTTGTATCTAGCTACACTACTGAATTTGGTTATTAAATCTAGCAGTTTTTTAGTGGAGTTTTTGGGGTCTTCTGTGTAGAGTATCATGTCATCTGCAAATAATGATAATTTAACTTCTTCCTTTCCAATCATTATTCCTTTTATTTCTTTCTCTTGTCTAATCGCTCTGGCTAAAGTTTCCAGAACTATATTGAATAAGAGTGGGGACAGTGGACATCCTTGTCTTGTTCCTGATTTTAGAGGGAAGGCTTTCAGTTTTTGGCCATTTAGTATGATATTGGCTGTTGGTTTGTCATAGATAGCTTTTACCAGATTGAGATAAAGACCCTCTATTCCAATTTTCTGTAGGGTTTTTATCATGAAAAGGTGCTGGACTTTGTCAAAAGCTTTTTCTGCATCTATTGAGATGATCATGTGATTTTTGTCTTTGGTTCTGTTAATATGCTGTATTACATTTATTGATTTACGTATGTTGAACCATCCCTGCATCCCTGGGATGAATCCAACTTGGTCATGGTGTATAATCTTCTTGATGATTTGTTGGATTCTGTTTGCCAGTATCTTATTAAGGATTTTTGCATCTATGTTCATTAGGGAGATTGGCCTGTAGTTCTCTTTCTTAGTTGGGTCCTTCTCTGGTTTTGGTATCAGGGTAATGCTTGCTTCCAGGAATGAATTTGGGAGTATTGCTTCCCTTTCAATTTCATTGAAAAGTTTGAGAAGTAGGGGCGTTAGGTCTTCTCTAAATTTCTTGTAGAATTCGGCAGTGAATCCATCAGGGCCTGGGCTTTTCTTTGTTGGGAGGTTTTTAATTACATCTTCAATTTCATTGGCTGATATTGGTTTATTTAGGATTTTTAAATCTTCTTGATTCAGCTTTGGTAATTCATACGAATCTAGGAATCTGTCCATTTCTTCTGCATTTTCCATCTTAGTAGAATATAAATTTTCAAAATAGGTATAGATGATCTTCTGGATTTCTGCAGGGTCCGTCGTGATATCACCCTTTTCATTTCCAATTGCATGGATTTGAGTCTTTTCTTTTCTTTTTTTAATAAGGTTGGATAAGGGTTTGTCAATCTTATTTATTCTTTCAAAGAACCAACTTTTTGCTTCATTGATTCTTTGTATTGTTTTTTTATTCTCCAGTACGTTAATTTCTGCTCTGATCTTTATAATTTCCTCCCTTGTACGGGCTTTTGGCTTAACCTGCTCTTCTTTTTCTAGAAGCTCGAGGTTCACCCTTAAGTTGTTTATTTGCGCTTGCTCTATTTTCCTGATATAAGTGTTTAATGCTATAAATTTCCCTCTTAGGACTGCTTTCATTGTATCCCATAAGTTCCGGTATGTTGTACTGTCATTATCATTCAGTTGTAGAAAGTGACTAATTTCTTCTTTAATTTCATCTGTGACCCATTGGTTGTTCAGGAGGATGCTGTTTAATTTCCATGTGTTTAGGGAGTTTTTGTGGGATCTTTTGCCATTGATTTCCAATTTCATTGCACTATGGTCTGATAATATGCATGGGATAATTTCAATTCCTTTGCATTTACTTAAGCAGGTTTTATGAGCTAGTATGTGGTCTATTTTGGAGAACGTCCCATGTGCAGCTGAGAAAAATGTGTATTCTGATGTTGTGGGATGGAACACTCTGTAGACATCTACTAAGTCCATTTGTTCAAAAGTTTGGTTCAGTTCTACTATTTCATTATTGATTTTCTGTCCAGTTGATCTATCTTTTGTCCAGTGGAGTATTGAGATCTCCCAATATAATTGTATTAGTGCTTATTTGATTTTTCATGTCCTTTAGTACTTGTTTTATATAGCTGGGTGCATTGGTATTTGACGCATATATATTTATGATCGTTATCTCTTCCTCTTGGATTGTTCCCTTTACAAGGATGTAATGACCGTCTTTATCTCTCTGAATCCTTCTTGGCTTGAAGTTCACTTTGTCTGCAAAAAGAATAGCTACCCCTGCTTTTTTCTGGGTTCCTGTGGCATGGAGTATTGTTTTCCATCCTTTGACTTTCAGTCTATGAATTTCTTTCTGAATTAAATGTGTTTCTTGTATACAGCATATTGTTGGATCTTGCTTCTTGATCCATTTCACCAGTCTGTGCCTTTTGATTGGTGAATTGAGACCATTAACATTGATGGTTAAAACTGATATGTATTGACTTGTCATGATATTTTCCTGTTGTTGGTTCCCACTCTTTGTTTTTCCGCTTTCCGGCTATTTAATTATTTGCCCTGCCTGGTGGATTCCTTCTGTTGGGGTTCCTATCTCTTTCTAGAATGTCCTTCAGAACGTTTTGGAGTGCTGGTTTGGTGGTCATAA
This sequence comes from Erethizon dorsatum, assembly GCA_028451465.1. Taxonomy (NCBI): domain Eukaryota; kingdom Metazoa; phylum Chordata; class Mammalia; order Rodentia; family Erethizontidae; genus Erethizon; species Erethizon dorsatum. Next base: position 46,809,508 of record CM051825.1, read on the forward strand.
ATTTTCTCAGATGTTCTTTGTCATGAAAGTATTTTATTTCTCCATCAATTTTGAAAGATAGTTTTGCAGGGTACATCAATCTGGGCTGAAAATTATTTTCCTTTAGAGCTTGCAATACATCATTCCAAGCTCTTCTTGAATTGAGGGTTTGTGCTGAAAAGTCAGCTGTGATTCTGATGGGTTTTCCTTCATAGGTGATTTGTCTCTTCTCCCTAACAGCTTTTAAGATTCTGCCCTTCTGTTGAATTTCTGGGATCTTGACTATAATATGTCTGGCTGAAGTTTTTTTTTGATCATGTCTAGTTGGTGTTCTAAAAGCTTCACTTATAGGGGTGTCAAATTCCTTTTCTCTTCCAGGAAAGTTCTCCCTGATTATGTCTTTGAACAAGGTTTTAATGTCGTTGATGTTATCTCCTGCTTTTTCATTTATTCCAATTATTCTTAAGTTGTTTATCTTTGAGTCATCTAGCAGCTGCTGAATTGATTTTTCATGGTCCCTTGCTATTTTTAAGAATTTTTCCATTTCATGATCACTAATTGCAAGCCTGTCTTCTATATCTGAGATCCTGTCCTCGCATTGGCTTATTCTGCTACAAATACTTTCAATGGAATTTTTTATCTCTTGGATATCTGCTTGAATCTGCCTTATGGATTCCATTTCTTTCCTATGCTGAGCATTCGTGGTTTCTATAGTTTTCTTAAGTTCATCTATTTTTTTGTCTGTATCAGCTATAGTGTCCTTAAGCATGGTCTTCATTGTAGACATTATCTCTGCAGTTATCTGTGAGATTATTTCTGTTTTAATTTTTTCCAGAACCTCATTCAGTTGCTTTGTTGTTACCACTTCAGATAGGCCAGGTGGGTGGCTTTCGGATTGTCCCACCTCGTTGCTCCCTAGGTTTGCCTTTGGTGAATTGGATGTGTGGGGTTGCATCTTGTTTAAGTGTCGTCTCATTTTTTCTTTCTTTAATTCCTGGGGTGATGTTTGCAAATTACCTATAGTAGGTTACTTTATTGCTAGTGTTTAAGATCTTTAGAAGATGACTACTTCTCTGCAGTATCTTCCAAGTGGAGCTTGCTTTTAGGTTTTGAGCTTTCTGCCAGATCCTACCTCTTCAATTCGTTGGGTATGCGAAGTTGCTACCTGTTTGGCCCAGTCCTTGATTCTTTGGTACTGTGCCACTGTATTTTCTGTGTCCCTTAGTCAATCACAATCATGAAATATCAGGAAGGAAAGATGTTTAGAACAATTATTTCACATTTGGCTATAATGTTAACTAAAGCATCAAACACAGCCTAAAAAATGACAGACTGAGCTAACCAGTTATTTACCACTTTTAGCTGTATAGAGTTGCGGTTATATAACAAAATCTAAAACACACCAGAAAAATTATATGCAGTATACAAGTCCTATGTATGTCAATTTTTCCTTGAGGAGTTTAAATTTAAAATGAGTTAAGGAGGAAATAGAGTATTGGGAGAAGAGGAAGGAATTAGATGTAAGGTTAGAGGACCAAGAGGGATCCCACTAAAATTGGGACACTAGTGCAGAGGACAGGTGGTAAAAAGAGAAGGAAGGGATAAAAGGAAGAACAGATCACAACCACAATCACAAAGAAGTTAGAGGCGCTGTTTACACTCATATAAAAAACCAGAGAGAATAATGAAGGAAAGAGCAAATACACATACAGAAACAAAAACGAAGATAAAAACAATAAAACAGACAGATCAAAAATAAAACCCCACCAAAAAACAAAACAAAACAAAACAAAAACAAAAAAACCCTTCGCCAGAACAAAAAAACAAATCAGCGAGAAAAAAATAAAAATAAAAATAAAAATAAAAATAAAAAAAATAAAATGAATCAGTTCCAGGTGTTGACTCTGTTGTAGGCAGGTACCTTGTGACAGAGTCCTGTTCTGTGCAGGTCCGTCCAAGTAAGCCAGGAGCGCCCTCTGGCGGGCGGTGAGCAGAGGCGCGTACTTTCAGGCAGAGACCAGTCTAGCTCGCCTCCGCTCTCAGCGCCCTTTCACGATCCCTGGGCCTGAGAGGCTCAGCGTGCTGTCCGGAGCGCGGGTTCCCTGCACTGGTTCCCGCTGCTCTGGTTTTTCGCCACGCCCCCCACAATGGCACCGGGCTAGTCGCTCTCTGGCGCGGGACAGGTGTGGCTGAGAGTCCAGTCTCGTTCACCTGCTGACCTCAGCACACTCTCGTGGGCCTGAGAGGCCCCGTGCTGTCCTGTCCGGAGCACAAGTTCCCAGAGCAGTTTCCGAGCCGCTCTGAGTTTCGCCACACCCCCCACAATGGCGCCCGGCTGGTCGCTCTCCGGCGCGGGGCAGCTGTGGCTGAGAGACACTCACCGCCGGTCAGCGCCGTTCTCCGCCGCTCCCCTGCCCCGCCGCTGTCTCAGGATCCCCCGTGGGGGCTCCCTGGGCGCCAGCCGCCACCGTGTGTCCATAGAATTGAGCCTCCGCGGCGCTGCAACTCCCGGGATAGTAGAAGGTGCGCGCGCGCGGTCTGCTCCTTCTTTCCTTCTTCTTTGTTGGAAGTCACCCGTCACTGGTGCCGGGGGTCCCAGATTGCACTTCAGAACTTTTCTGGGTTTCGGGGAGGCATCTCCCCCCCTCCTGCGCTTTCCGGGTCGCTATATTCCCGTGTTCCAATGGTAACTTTTAGAGAGAGTTTCGCTGCCTGCTTCTTACTCATCCGCCATCTTGAGGTCCTCCGGCAATGTCTGTTTAGGTTTTTTAAAAGTCTCTTCAGATGCATTTCCAAGTACTCTGGTTATCAAAAGTGTGTCTCAGATACAAAAACATTAGAAAACTTTTGGCCAATTCTCAGAACACCATGCTCCAAAAGGAGATGACTGGGAATGGGTTTCTCTTAGTACAACAGGAAGAGTGGAGCTGCATCTCTTTCATCTGTAACCCAGGGTGAAATCTAAATTAGGAGAGAAGACAAGCGGGGAGAAAACACAGTCTTCAAAGATCTAGATGTGAGTCTGTACTGATAAGCTGTGTGACCCTTAGTGGATTACTTGATACCTCTTTCTCAGTTGGAAAATAGTCCCATCCAATTCTTGATGCATTAAGCTTTGTAAAAGCCTCTGTGTTGAACCAGTTATTGTGCATAGTTTGGAGGTAAAAATGAACGAGATGTGGAATGCTCTGCATGGTGTCTTTCAGTTTCTGAGTTGTGACATTTACTTTTAAATGATACATATAATGCATTAGTAGTACTTATTAAATACTTTAACATATTAAATATTATTGAAATATTAGAAATGGGAATAAGGAGTTCCTAGTGCTAGATTGTTTTTTTTTGTGTGTGTGTGGGTACCAGGGGTCGACCTCAGGACCTCATGCGCCAGCAGGCGCCCGTGCCGCTGAGCGATATCACTGGCCCTTTTTTTGTATGTGGGTTCCGGGAGTCGAGTTCGGGCCCTCGCGCTTGCCAGGCAGACACTTATGCCGCTGAGCCATCTCACCGGCCCCTAGTGCTAGATTCTTGATTAAACTAGTGCTTTTGTCATTACTCAATTTTTTTTTTTGGTGGGTACCGGGATTCAAACTCAGGACCTCGCGTGCCAGCAGGCGCCTGTGCCACTGAGCAATATCACCGGCCCTTTTTTTGTATGTGGGTACCGGGAGTCGAACTCAGGACCTTGCGCTTGCTAGGCAGGTGCTTATGCCGCTGAGCTATCTCATTGGCCCCCATTACTCAATTTCTTTCATCCCATAAAGTACTGAATTTTTCAAATTTACCCGAATAATAGTAAATACCATTTTAGAGATACTTTTCTGTGTGAGAGAGTACTGGGGATTGTACCAAAGGCCTCACACATGCTAGAGAAGCCCTCTAACACTGAGCTACATCCCTAGACCCCCCTTATAAATTTCTTAACAATAGCCACATTCATATTTTAATGGTGTTTTAATGTCGTGTTTCATAGTTTAAACCATCTCTTTATATAGATCTTGAATTCTTGTAAGCCTTAGGTAAAACATATTGATTTATTCATGGTCTACATTTATTAACAATTTAAGCCAATTTAGTTTTTTCCTTAGTAATAATACCATGCTTTATGGATGTTGTGTGTATAGTTTATGCATATGATGGCAATATGTATGGGTGAGTATGGCGAGTTATGTCTAGATGTCCCTCCAAAGCCTTATGCAGTCAGAGATGGGGCTTTTTCAGAGGTGGCTAAATCTAGAGTGTGTGATTCATTCATGATGCAATGCTAGGATTAAGGGTGCTAGGATTCAGGATGGGTGATTACTAAATCAGTCTGTTGATTGCCTTGGCACCACCCTAATCCTGGTAGCCTGGATACAATATAAGGGACAGAAAGAGGCTTGCTTGTCTCTTGCTTGCTCTGCTACCTTGCTTGCTTTGTCCCTCTGCCTGCCACGAACTGTTTCTCCTTTCTGATGCCTGTCTGCTGTGCCACCCTGCCTTGGAGCCAGCTGATTATGGACTGAAACCTCTACAAACTGCGAGCTAAATAAACCTTTCCTCCCTTAACTTGTGGGTGTCAGATATTTTGTCTCAGCAAGGAGAGAGAAGTAACTAAGACAGTGAGATTAAATTGAAAGTGAAAAGAAATATAATTTGTGTCTAGGATCAGGAGATTCATAGATAAAATGTTGAAGCAATAAATCATCAAAGCCACATTTACTATTAGTCAGTCAACCATCTCTGTCAAATAATTAGCCCATCCTGAAATCCTTGCAATATGCAATACATTTGACCTGAGGTATATGTGTGTAGTTTTACCATCAATCAATAGGATCACCTACCTCATTGCTTCAGGTGAGAATGCTGGTTTGGGAGGGTTTTTAACTTCTCAAAAAATCCATTGACTAATCTTGCCCAAGTTCAACTTTTAAAGTTTTCCCAGGACCACTGATGGTGCATCAAGTATGAGAAGTGGATCAAAGGTTAATGATACTTAATTGGACTTCATTAAGTGATAATATAAGATCTCGAGCTCCTTATTATGCCCCAGTATTAGGCGGCAATACCATAACATTAAGAAATAATGAAGTAGAAGCCATGCATTATCATGCACTGGAACACTCCAGCAACTTATTATGTTTCAGATATATTGTCTCTAGTGAGGCATGAAGTGAGGTGCATGTTAATAGCTTGGTCCCATTCCCATTTTGAGAAGAACTATATTTTTGTATAATAAAGACTTTCTGATTGGAACTGTCATGATTTAAGAGACTCTCTTGGATGCTGTTTATCTTTCATTATTATTTATTGGCTCCCCTCAGCCATCAAAGACAAGGTTATTTGATCATTCCCCAACTTGCACAGTCCACTTGAAACATAGCTCTCTGTTCATGCATCCCTTTGAATGTAGGGACTGTCTATTCCATCATTTCTTATGTGGCAATTTTCAATCTACTTTGGTAATACAGGGATGAAGTCAGCACATTTTCTACTAAGCACATTTTATTTAGATCAGACTCCATTCTATAGTTTTCATTTTGCTCTGAGAATGGGAATCCATGCATACAAAACTATAACTGTAGTTACCATATCAGGAAAAATGAATACACAAGTGTGTCGTATGATGTCATGTGCTTCAGAGATAACCACAATGAGGGATAATGAGCTAACCTTGGTTTCTGTAATCAAAGCTAATATACTTTAAAAGATATTGCCCTTCATCACAATTTAGTATAATTGCTTCTAATCTGTAACCCGAACCATAAACTGCAACCTCCTATCCAAACACTAACATTAAGCTGCTTTTCTCTAGGATGTTGATATGACATTTTACATTCATACCCCTCAGAGAGGAACTGGATATCAGAAAAGGGGGATGAGTTCTCACTGGAGGCAGCAAGGGAGGCATCCTTGAAGATGCCTATGAACAATGACTATGCGCCAGGTAGGGGAGGGCACAGAGGGAAAGAGAAAGGGAAAGGACATTTCCAAGGTGAGCAAATCTCATTTGTCAGGCCACAGTTCATAACACAGAGCGTATCTGAAACACAGAAATCCTTAATGGCTTGAAAAGAGTAGAATTTGGTGGCATGGAAGAGGCTAGACATGGATGGAAACTAGAGAATGTTGTAAATCTGTGTTTTCTAGTGTTGGGTATTTTCATAACACTTTTCAAGGTTTGTGGCCCTGGGTATTATACTGTTATTTATACATTGCCTTAAATCTATTTGCTTCTTTTCTTAAATGAATTTATCTTAAAAGAAAACTTTTTACATATATTTAATACCAGCATCATCTAATATAAATAGGTCACTTTTAAAACAAACTACATTGAAACAAAATACTGTCAAATGCTAGTTAAGACTTGTTGCCTTTAGAAGGTACTGAGCAAGAAGCCTGCTTTTTGTCAGACCTGGAGACTAGCTGGGTGTGGTAGCTTACATCTGTAATCCCAGAACTCAGGGAAGTGAAAGCAGAATACATCTTTGAGTCCAGCCTGGGCAACTTAGTGAATTAGTGAGACCCTCTTTCAAAAAAACTCAGAAGGCCAGGAGATGTAGCTCAGTGTGAAGGTCCTGTTTTCAACCCTCAGTAACCGCCCCCCCAACCCCACCCCACACACAAAGGAGGAGAGCGCCTGTCAGTAAGGCAGTCGACCCACATACACGGACCTTTCTCTTTGGAAATAAAGCTGAAAAGTCAAACAACTTTCTCATCACGCACTTCACATGTTCAGTGCCTTTGCCACTCCTTTGGGGTCCTATCTGATATCATCCTGAGGATTTCCTAGTATACATTTCCATTATTTGGGAATAATTATAAAGCATAATGATTTAAATTTTGTGACGGGGCAGTTAGAAACTGTTGCAAGGTTTTTAAACATTCTGTGGTGTACTTCCTTCATTCTTGCCTGGAAATACTCAGAGCAGCCAGAAGCCAAGGCTGTAAGCTGAACATGTCTTTCAATTTCCATGCTGCTTCAAACATTCAAGTGATTTGTCCTCCAAAGTTGAATTCAAATCCCTTGCACTAAAATAATAATGGAATCTTGGGTAAATACTTACGTTTTACTAAGGTTTGAAAGCTGACATTAAACCTTTTTCTTTTTTTCTCATCTTTGTGTATCTCACCTCTTGCATACTGGCATGCACATAGTAGGTATATAATAAATATATGTTAATAAATGTACTGATTCATCACAATTATCATAATAATTTTAGTGCTATCATGGATTTTCAGTTTTGAAAATCATAGACTTAATAAATTTAAATCTCTCTTATACTGAAGGAAAATATGCTTTAGAATTGTCAATAGATTGATCTTTCTATATCTAAAAGATGCTTCTAAAAAGTCTTTGGAGGCATCGATTACTATGATAGCAAGACTTCAGTTTCTTATTACTTGGTTTAACCTAAGCAACTCAGCTTTTGTCTGTTTCATGACTGGATTCTGGATCAGATTTATTTCTGTGACTAAAAAGAATCTTTGTCCCATCCTTATTTGAAGCTAGGAATCATTATTGATTCTTCATAACTTCCTCCTTCACTCAGGAACCTAACTTGCCTGGGCTATTTCCTTCCTTCCTTTCTCCTTCGCATTCATTCATTCAACATTAATGTGTCCTAGGCTCTTGCTTAAATATTCCAAATGTTTAATTGCTTCCAGCTTCTGAAGAAACTCAAGGTTTTGGCAAAGGCATGTTGATTTCTCCCCTCTCTGAGTTAGCCTCGTCGATACACACCATGAACCTAGCCCACAAATGCTCCTGAAAATCATTTGTCCTTTCCTTTATGGATAATTAGCAGATTCCTAAAAATGTGTGAAACTTGTGAAAACAATGAGTCAAGCCAGTTTGCTGTTCCTAGATACTCATCCCATGTTTAAATCTTCACTTTTTGTTACTGCCAAACTTTCATGGAAATTATAAGTACTTTGGCAATTCTGAGGCCCCCCCTGAATTCATTTTGCCTGTTATTATTTGGTGTGGGTATAGAAGAAAATATGAAGGTGTCTTCTTTGTCTACTCCTCACATAACTTTCTGTTTATAAACATCCTTTCAAAGAGGTCTTTTAAAAATTTCTGTTTATGAAAGTTCAGCACAAAAAGAAATCCTGCGCAAATCATAGGTATCATGTACGACTTAATGAATTACCAAAATTTAACACGAATAGATAAAAAATAAAATAATATCAGGAATGAGAAGACTTTTTAATGAACTTTCTCTTTAATGAACCCCAAGTCCTGCTAAAGATCATCTTTTTAGTCTTACACATTAGCTTTGTGTACTTTTGAACTTTATGTGATGCTCTGATAAACTGTAGTTTTATTTGTTCAATAGTATGTTTGTGAAATTGATTATGTTGGGTGATGTAGTTCATCATTGCATGAAATGATTGCACAACAATTTTTAGAAAACCTCTGTAACATTGCTTTTCAATTTGAGCTGTTACAAATAACAACGTCAGGAACTTTTGCTTTTGTGCTCGGGAAGCCCTTGCTATCTATTCCTTCTCAGTGGGATGTAGAGTCCTTATATGCAAGGCATTGCTTAGCTTTAGTAGAAAATGTCATGCAGTTTTGCAACATGCTCTGCAAGTTTATACATAGGCCGGAAAGAGTGTACAAGACTTTTTTAGCTTCATATTCTTACCAGCACTTGGTTCTGTCAGTCTGTTTAATTTTCATCACTGCAGTGATTTTGTGGTGGCAGTGTGGTTTTAATTTGCATTTTATTAATTACTAATGAAGCTGAGCATTTGTTCATCTAATTATTGACCATTGGCATATTCTGTTTTGTAGTATCTGCTTCAATATCTGGCCCATTTTTCTACTGGATTGTCTTGCTTTGTCTTATTGATTTCTACAAATTCTTTTATACCCTGAATAAAAGACCATTGTTTGAGTGGAATATTCTGTTCTACAGATTGCCTTTTCATTCTCTTATGGGTATTTGCTTGCCTGCTTTTAAAATGAAAAGAAGTATTTTTTACTTTAATGTAGTCAAACTTCTCAGTGCATTTTGCATACTTGTTAGGAAATCCTAAATTAGGAAACTCTAAATTCCAAACTGCCTAACTTTCTTGAGTAGCAGTAGGAGTAAGTTTTCCAGGTTGATTCCTCATATCACTTGTTAGGTTAATAATTTTAAATTGTCAGTGATTTAATAAAAATTTTTTAAAATGAATTATTTTCCTTTTTCACCTATTCTGTGTTTGAAAGTGTATTTTTCTTGTACACCATTTGAACCTAGCCCCCCCATACATATTTAAAAGCTATTATCTAATTTTATTTTTTAAGCATATGTAGCTAAAGCTAGTACGGTATCTCTTGTGCCTATGGTATATTTCTGGAGGCAACCCTAACTCTTGCAAAAAAAGTTCGTGTTTCCATTAAGGATGAAATGACTTAACCCTTGTATGGTGGTGCACACTGTAGTTTCAGCATGCTGGGAGGCTGAGGCAGGAGGATTGCAGGTTTGAGGCCAGCTAGGCAACTTAAAATTTTAGCAAGAATTTGTCCGAGGATAAAAAATATTGAAAACAACTGAGGAAGTAGCTCAGTACAAAGGCCCTGGATTCAATACTGAATACGACAAAAATTAAAAATTAAAAAAGAATTGAGTGTCTTAAATAGAAATGATGGAATTTTTTGAAAAAAGAAATCTGAATTTCGTGCTCTCTTGCCCTGAAGACAAACCACGGTGAGTAGGGAAATGTTTTATTTTATGCCAACCAGCATTTTACATGGTGCTGCTTTTGATTGATTCTTATTTTTGGATGTTGCTTGAGCACACTCTGTGGCCCGCTATTTCTGTTTCTTGGATGAGAGTCTGGGTGGTGCCAGGGGACAGGGAGGGCTTGTGACCTTTGGCCTTTCTAGGTCCAGTCTCTGGCCATCAGCTCTAGAAGTCAGACTTACAAAATGGATGTCTGCAAGTGATCGTGTTATCTTTATTTACACAAAATATAGTCCTGAGAGAGTGATCTAAGATCCTGGAATCTAAAAATCACAGAGTGGAAGTTCTGTGAAGTTAGGCACCATGCCTTGTTCATTGTCACACTCAGAATGACTAGGCACATGGCATATTCACAGTGAAAGAAAAAGAATAAAGCACGGGACACAGTCATTGGCACTAACTGTCCCATCCTTGGCTCTTATACCTCAGCACGCTCACACTCATGCCATGGTTTCCTTGCACACGAAATCTAGCCTGAGAGAGCAGCTTTTGCTTTCAATGTTGTTTTGATCTGCTCTTTAATATATCCAACTTTGTCCCTATTCGCATTATCTCCAATTCACATACTCCCCATTTAAATGTAAACTCCCGCTTCCAGTGTTGGCCCTTTAGAAGTTCACTCCGAGAGCTAAAAACTTGTATGCTATCAAGGAAGGGGGAGCAAAACAAGAAATATAGTGGATAAGGTCTTGATTCAGTTAAAAATTACCTGAATCAAAATTTGTCTATTTAATTGCTTGATCAATTTTTTATGCCTATATCTTGTAAACTGAGAAACTACTTTGAAGATAACAATACATAATATATTAACCACTGTTAATCTCCTATTATCTTGTTTTGAAATTCTGTATCATCGTTTTTATTGTTTTTTCTTTTTAAAATAAAAATATTTAAAATTTTTTTTTTAATTTGTCTATTTAATTACTAGATAACCTTTGTTCAAATCATTGAATTTCTCTGAGCCTCAGTTTCTCCATCTCTAAAATGAGCATAGTAATTATACTTTCCTCACTGGATACTTTGACTATAAAATGAGATAATTCAGGATAAAGGCCTGGCATTATGCCTGGCACAGAAGGAGCTGCCATTAATATTGTAGCTGTCACTGCTGTAATTCTTATTGTCACCACTGGCATTATTAATCACTGGTAAGAGGAATTTCTTCTGGTCGTCTGAGTGAACTTGAAGACCCAGCTGGAGAGAAGAAGCATGCTTGGTAAGGATGAATTAGAGGAAAGGAAGCTGGTGAACTTCACAGATATTTATATCAAGCTACTGTGGATGAATGAATTGTCTTTCTCTACCTGTGGGAGATTCTGTCAAAAGAACTGTTATTAGTCATGTGGAATCAGCCTGCTCCTTACCTTCAGTGGTGTCAGAAAGAGATACTAACGAATTCTAACATTTTGTCATTCTTTTTCCCTTCAAGATTCATTGTCAGTCACCAAAAGCTTCTTTTATGTCTACATTTTCCTGTAGTGAAAGAAATGATTAATTAGATCAGAGCTTATCTTCCATTCACTGCAGAATAGCCTGGCAGCTTTTCCGATACTGGGAGGCTGTAACATTTCTGAGTATGTTTTTAGGTGACAGGAACACGTCACGAGGAAAATGTTTCCAAGTCTTTCCTGAAGATGGTTTCACTCATCCACTTAAATCTGATTTCCATGAGACTTGTTTTCTGTAAGCAGGTCACTGTACCGAAGTGGGAATATTACCCTAAGGGTCTGCTGTTATAGCTTTCCTCCCCACTATAAGAATCATAACTGACACTTCATTTGTTAAAAAACTCGTTTACAGGAGAAAACCATAATAGATTTATTTAAGACAGGTTTTACATGACACAGGAACCTTCAGAAATGAAGACCGAAAGACCCAGGAAGAAGGATCCATTATTATGCTCAAGTCCCTTGAAGCAAGGGCAGCCATGTAGAAATGTGATTTGACAGAAAGCAGCTGATCAAATGCTAGCAGTCTGAGGTGGGGAAACCCAGTAGGACCTGTCTGTCCAGATTTTTGGGGGACTCTCAGTGGGGCTTGTCTTCCTGCCAGGTATGGGGCAGGACCCTTTCTGGAATGAGGGCCTTACAACCTACTATCGGTTTCATTAGATCAGAGAAGTTTTCACGGCCAAACCTTACACAGAAAGGCAGAGGAAGGTTAGAGTAATATTTCTAGGTTTCACAGCTGGTTTGGGGGAAAAGAGGTTCTAATTTCTATGACCTACCTTGAGAAGAGGAACACTTGTTTCTATGGCCTGCCTTGGGGGAAAGAGGGGAGCAGGAAAAAAAAGGGGAGAAAAAGGGCAGAAAGAAACTTAGTTTCTGAGGCCCACTTCCTTTCAATTGAAGGGACTTGGCATTCCAAAATACCATTTGTGGGGATCAGTTTCTGAGCCCCCACGTTGTCTCCCCATTGCTCCAGGTTTCTGAAAATATGTTCTTCAGCCCACTTACCTCAGGATCATTTATGAAATGTGTGAAACATGTGAACTCCAGGCTGAGTCCTAATCTTCCTATTTCTGCTCTGCATCTGTGGGGACATCTGCATTTTTATCAGATACCTGTGCGATTCTGCTGCACATTAAAATTGAGGGCCGTAGCCTTTAACCTCTGGCTATGCTAAATAAACATAAATGTTTTGGGAGGAGTTTGTGAGACCAGAACAGGAAATTCACCACATGGGATAATTTTGTTTTCCTACTGTACCTTAAGGACCAGGGAAAAAAAATAAAATTTTCATTAATTTCTTATTAAATGTATATCTGGAGCTTCCTCTAACAAAATAATGTGAGCTTCTAATGAGACTAGAGCATGAATTAAACAAACAAAGTAAATATCCTAGGACACAATTTTAACAAATATCTCTCACCTCCCATCGACATCCTAGTAGTTTCCAATGCTATCTGTATCACATTTGTCATATTTTAAGGACCTTAAGACCCTCATCTGCATGACTGGTTGAATCCACAGATTCTGATTCAGCTGGCATGTGGTGGGGACTGCACAGGAGACGTCCAGGAAATCCTTTCTGAAGAGAAAGGTGAAGTCAGTGCTCTCTTCTGATGCATCTATAGTGTATCTACCTTTACTCTGTTTTTCCATTTTTAAATCCCATGGCAAACACATTGTAATATGTTCTTCTGTGTAGTTTACTTTCTCTTCTAGTGTCCTTTCTATGGAATCCTCAATTACAGGACAATGAACTGTGTTCATACTCTGGGTATCATTAGTTTACATTTTTCCCCAGGACAGACAGGGACTATTACTGAAGCCTCTGTTAAGCTTGTTCAAGCAGTGGAAAACTAAGATTATAGTCAGAATAAAGCAAATCATCTTCACAGGTAAATTGGATCTGAAACTTGATACAGTAATGAAGTCATCAAATATTTTCGTCTTTCTGTGTTTCTCTGTTGGTTTGGCTTTAACATAATTATGTATCACGGGGCTGGGGCTATAGCTCAGCAACACAGTGCCTGCCTGGCAAGCACAAGGTCGTGAGTTTGATTCAGGGACCACACAAAAAAAAAACAACAGACAAACAATAACAACAACAACAACAAAAACAAAATAAAAAATTATGTATCAAACTGACAGAGTGAAATATTTCAGGAAATGTTTATAGGTAATCAAATATCATACTAGCAAGCTGGATTTTAGTCATCAGCTTGCCTTATTTCTATGTTTGACATAATTTTTAATTATAGCAAAGATAGTAGAATCAAGAAAAGGGAGAGAGGATTTTGAAAAATAAGGCCACTGCTTATTTTAAGATCACAACATAACAAGGATACTATTTCATGTATATGTAATATAAACACAAACTCCTGAGCCGCACAATAATGGGCATTTAATTTTCTCAGTGGGTAATTTGGGAGGTATGATTGATATAGTCATTATCCTGGACATGATCTGATGGTATTTTAGTTAATTTCTCAAGGTCAGAATAGATGTTGAAGGCAACACTCATTTCCTTGGCTTCAACCACTAGGAGGTAAATTCTCAATGTAAGAAAGACATGCTTCTATATTTTGAGTTTTGCTTTTACTTCAGTTCTCTTTTCTTTTCTAAAGTCCTATGTGCATGTATCACTAGCCACTAGCTTTCATTCTGAAACAGTTCTTGTCTTTTAAGCTATAAGAGTTCTATGCTTCTAGACCAACAACCTACATATTGAGGGACCATTATAAGTGAGACTCGAGATGTAACGGAGCAAGTGATACACTTCTTGCTGTCCCAGAGATCATTGCAACAAAAAGTAAACCAATGTCATTAAAATGTTGATGAATGGTTTGCTAGAACAGTAAAAGTGGGCAACCTATTTGGAACTCCTTCTGCCTCTTAGGAGTGATTCCTATTCCCCATTCCTTTTCTCCAATAAATTTTCCTACTCTTCAAAGAATAAAAATAAAAATAATTTTAAAAATAGAATAGTAAAAGGGGCTCTGAACACAACTAGAATGGGTTCTATCTCATCTAAGGAAATAAAAGGAGTCCCAGAGGGCATGATGGAACAGCTAAGATAGGAAGCTCAACTAAGAATTTACTCTGAGATGGAATTGGGAAAGAGTAGGAAAATGTGCACACAGAGGTCCAGGATGGCTACAAGGCAAAGACTACAAAGTGAAGAGTGTCTCAGTATGATGAGCTCAGTGGGTGAGCAGGGGCAGATCATGATGGCTTTTTTTTTTTTCCTCTCAGTACTGGGGATTGAACACACACCTTTGTACTGAGCAACATCCCCAGCCCTTTTTATGTTTTATTTTGAGACAGTGTCTCCCTAAGTTGCCAGGGCTAGACTAGAAGTTGTGATCCTCCTGTCTGAGCGTCCCAGAGTGCTGGGATTGCAGCGGTGTCTCACTACACCTGGCTTACGGAGGTCTTCTTACACCTTACTAAGATGATGATCTTTATCCTACATGGATTGGAAACTATGGAAGCACACTAAGTATCATGATGGATCACAGCACCTGTCTCTTCCTCATAAATAAAAGGTAAACTCCTGTGTAAGTCAGGAAATAACAGATTTAGAAAAAAACTTTAATTCTACATACCATGTTATTAACTGTTGCATTTAGGAGATGGGAAGATGTGGTAAGAGAGATTTTATTTTTATTTTAAATACTTCCCAACCACTCAAATAAGTATAATCTTTGTGTTGAAAATGTTCCTAAAACTGTCAAGAAAGGGATCAGGTTAAATAGATTTCCAAATCAGTTACCTTTGAAACATAAAATGAACAAACAAGAAAACAAACAAGTCACACCGTGTCTACATTAAATGATCTTTGTTCTTTTCATGCATGGAAACTGCAGTTTCCTGTATTCCCATGGATGGGAATTTTGACTGAGTTTTCTTCACTAAATCTGCTGCCTTTTTGGACAAGAGGTGCTCAATTATCATATGGAAAATAGCATTTTTCCCCAGGCAAAAACATCTCTGGAAATATTATATGAATTGACAAGAAAATATTATTTATTTTACTTAGAGAAATTATCTTTTTTCCAAGTGTAAGTTTATGCTTTAAAGCTGGTTGTCAAAAACTCAGAGAGGATATCGCTCAGCAGCACAAGCGCCTGCCTGGCAAGCGCAAGGCCCTGAGATTGATTCCCGGTCCAAAAAAAAAAACCCTAAGCAGAACTCTTCTGCATGTATCTTATGGTCAGTGTTCTAATGTGGTGTAACAAGAAACCCCAAGCCCCAGTTTCTTATAACGGCAAACACATATTTATAGGCCTGTGGGTTTGCAGTTTGTGGGTCAGTTGGTCGTGCCTGAATTTAGCTGGCTATGCTGCAATTCAGGTTTTGTGTCAAATTCAAGTCAGCTTCACGTATCTTCATTCTGTGACTCAAGTTGAAATACTGAAGTTTATCTGGGGCATGTTCATTGCATGACAAGGGACAGAAGCTTAAGATAACTGATGGAATCTCAGTAATTCTTGAAACCATGGCTTAGAACTGAAACACCATCTTTTCTGTCTGCTGGTGAAAGCAAATAAAATGGTCTAGCTCAAATCATTGGCATAGAGATGCATACTCTGCCTCCAGTAAAGAGACTCGCTACCAAGTCACATAACAAAAGGTGAAAGCGCAGGGAGAATGGGAGCCATTGGAACCATCATTCTGCCTTGGTGGCTAATATGTCATTAAATGAAAGTTTCCATTGCTGTCCTCACTTATATTTTTCCAGCATGTAAGATTGTAATTGTATAGCTCTCATAAATATATGAAACAGATTAGAATAACCAGTTTTCTTTACAGATATTCTAATGGCAAGTCTGATGACAACTGGTTAAACAGCAAATGCTGTGCTATCATTATGAAAGATATATTGTACTAAAAAAATTGAACTAAACTATGATCAAGCAATATGGATATTTTCAGCAGGGGAGGGTGGGAGAAAGCACATGATAATCGTGTAAGAATAAATGTAGTTTCAGACTGTAGCCTCCAGAATCATGAGAGTAACTGCTGTTGTAAGCCACTTGGTTTGTGGTACTTTACTATGGAAGCCCTGAAAAACCGACACATTGGCTGTGCAACTTGGGGCAAAGCAGTTCAGTGCGTGAAATCTGTTTCCTCACCTTTAAAACACCAGTGACACGAATAGCTGTCTCTTAGGCTCCATGTGAGATGTTCTGTGTAATGTGCATAGCATAGAGACTGGCGTATAGAAAGTGCTGGTTACAGCGCGGTTGTGTTGTCATGATTATTATCACTATTAACTGTGGAGTGCCAACTAACAAGAGAAGTGCAGTTTTGGCCTTTATTCAGCCCTACATCAGAGTCACTTATTCTGCTTTAAGATGAAATACTTTAAAAACTTGCAGCAAAATAGCTATTGGCCTTCCTTCCTTTAACAAGCATTGACTGTTCCATTGACCCATAACCCTGGCCCGTATCTTGCTATAGGGATGATGTGCATCCCCAGCCCAAAGGAGACAAAAACCCAGGGGCTTGTCCTCCCTAACCTTCCCATGGTCTTGGTGGGTCCAGTCCATTCCTTCTTTCCACCCTACACATTTTCATTTTCAAACCAACACTGCTCCTGTTCCTGTGTACAGACCTCCCTTGTCTCACACACGGTCCCTCATGACAGTATACTCTGATCGAAATAAAATCTTGTATTTATCTTTACTCTGATCTTAATATATTCTTTTGTCACCCATGTGGGCTCTGTAACACCATCTCAGATGGCATTACCCCTTAGTGTTTGTCTTCTCACAGATTTCTCTGTAACTATCAGTTTTAATTATAGCCATTCCATCTCCTATAATCCTGCTTAAATTAGATGTGTTCCTCATTTGCCATCCATGTTTGGGTCCTCATGTGCTTCTTCAATATTCTCTTAATATCAGTGGAGAAGGAATATATGCCTGACTATAGCCTTAAATAGCCCACAGCATTTGGAGATGTTCTTTCAAGCCTAATTTTGGGGTACTCTGTAATACATCTACATGTATTTAAATATAAAAATAAGTGTTCTAAGTCACTAGTTAAAGCCCTTAACTTCCTTCCTAATCCTCAAGGAGCAAGTCCATGTCCTGGGAAGACCGCCGTAAGGTTGCCTGTGCCTTCACACTACCTCTCCTCCCAGGAGACTGCTACAAACTTCTGGAGCTATCAGCATCCTGGTTTAATAGTTGAAGTTCAAGAATTTATTGTATATAGATACTGTGACCACATCTTAACTAGAAACCTTGATTATGACCATTTTGTTTCTTAATATTGATACCACTAGACTTATGGTTCTCAACTGGGGTATTGTCCATCAAGGGGACATTTAGTAATATCTGAAGATGTTTTCACTTGTGACAAATTTGGGTACTACTAGCATCTAGAAAATAGCTAGATTAGGCCCCAGGGATGCTGTTTCATGTCTTATAATGCACTGCACAGCCATCTCACAGCAGAAAATTACCCAGCCCAAGATAGCAATAGTGCTGAGGTTGAATCACCTTGCTTTTAACCATACCTGGTGTAACCAAGTTGTGTATTATTGTTTCCGGCCACAGAAACTCTTATTTTTCATTACAGTTGTCACTACATGTTTGATTTTTTCTTTTTTTTCCCTCTGTCTTTTTAGACAGATCTATATTATATGTGTCTCTGTATTTCCCATGACTCCTACCATCCATCCTGCAAAGTAACAGGTGTTTGATAGATGGTTTTGGATGAAATCCACTGATATGAAAGTGTGGACTTATGTCAGTCATCATTCACAAATCTAAAAATATCTTCTCTCTTCTTCTGATCCCAATAGCATCAGAAATGCACAGTTTCAGAGACAGCTAGATTCTTAGAAGATGAGTCAGAAGTCACAGAGCTGAGGTTTTGGAGAAAATGACCCTCATCCAAGGACAGATATGTATTAAGTGAAGCTGATAAAGGATCAAGGACTCAATTCTGGTCTTCTCACCTGTGAATGAACACCTCCTATTGGGCTCTGACATTCCTCTATTCATATCACTTTTACTTTCCCCTAAGCTCTCAAAAGTAGTAATAATATTCTTCTACCAATGAGCAACTTATATTTGGTTCATTGTTCTGCACCCCAGTCCTGCTGGAAGCATTCCCTAATTGTCTCAGCCTCCAAGAGTTCTCTCTCAGATGCTGAATCCTTGAGTTTTTCTGCACACTGCAATGAAGTTTCTGTGGCATTGTATTGTAAAAAACTCTTTTGGTGGGCTGGTGAGGTGGCTCAGTGGCGTAAGCACCTGCCTGGAAAGCATAAGGGCCTGAGTTCAACTCCCGGAATCCACATACGAAAAAAAGGCCGGTGATATTGCTCAGCGGCACCGGCGCCGGCTGGTGCACGAGGTCCTGGGGTCGACCCCCGGTATCCACAAAAAAAAATGCTCTTTTGGTGTGTCTGCCTTTCCTTCTGCACAGTTGAACTCCTTCAGGGATTCTGTCTTATTTTTCCCAATGCCTGGTACAGGCGGGTATCCTGTGAGTGTTTGGATGGATGCGTGAATCTAGCAGTCAATAAATCTATAAATAAGTTATTTTGGATAATACTTTAAAGGATATCTAAATTTGTTTTTTGTCTCATCTGTTGTTTAATGTGCTTTTTTTATGCCATACTGGGGAATGAACCCAAGTCCTTTCCATGGAGCTATATCCCTCACCTTTTTTACATTTTTTAGACAGGGTCTTGCTAAGTTCCCCACACAGTGCTTGAACTTGTGATCCTCCTGTCTCAGTCTCCCAGAGTGGTAGAATTACAGGCCCAGCATTCTTTTAGCTGAGGAAATACAGTTCAAATTATAGTAAGGAAAAATATGAAGGGAGGTTAGTGAAGTTGCATATAGGGAGGAAAACAATGCCATCTATCTGTCTCTCATTCTTTTTACTAGTTGGTTTTTCTGGGATTTGTGATTGGTACTAGAGACTACAATCTCTGTTGTCAATGCTTTCTATCTCTCCGCATCTCACAGACCGACTCGTACAACATGCTAGAAATGATGGCCACCATCGTTCACCGCTCAGTGGCCCCTCACCCCGGTTCTTTAGAGAAGTCCACCGAAGAACTTTTATTGGATCAGTGTGAGTCATTTACTAACAACTGATTTCACCAAAGAGGTTGGATCATTTGATCAGAACCAAATACAGGACCAAGCTGGCTGGGGCAAGTGGAGGTAGCCTCTCCCAACTGTATAGAATGGATTTCAGAGGAGAAAGTGCTTTTTTGCTCCTAGGAGAACGTGCAGAAAGAACTCCAGAACAGGAAAGCATATGGGATGTCCAGTATATTAGATAATTTGTTACAGCCTCAAAGGGTGTCGCTTTCTTCTACAAGGCCAGAAATTGTACTTTATACCTCAGTAGCAATTGATGAATATATATAGTCACCAACAGAAGGAAAAGTATAATAATTTACCATTTTAGAGATCATCTGTACACCAGTTTATTTAGAATGATTTGCCAGCACAGTGCATGAAAAATTTCCTAGTTTGCAAATGGAACATTTATGTTCTGCTGAAATATGTACTCTCCAAGTATACTTTATTGCTTTTCTTAATAAAATGGTGAAATCTAAGAGAAATAAATGAGTCCGGTATGCAGTGTATGCCTTCATTGGATCACATGTATCTTTGGGAATTATCAAATTTTTGCCTGGCAGGTTTTACAACAGTTCATTCGGGACAAACTCCTCTTAGTTTAGAGAACTGCAGCGAGTATTCCACCAGGCAGCAGTCAAAATTCAGGACCATGGCATCTTCTTTCTTCATATCAATAGCAACCTTTAATTATAAAAAAGGGAATGTCAGTGCTTCTTCTTGTTTTTATTGCTGGCAGGTGGTTATATTAAGTCTATCCTTAGTTGACAGGGACTACTCAAAATTATCTCCTACAGAAATGTACAAGCAGGGGCTGGTGAGATGGCTCAGCGGCTTAAGCGCCTGCCCGGCAAGTGCGAGGGCCTGAGTTCGACTCCTGGATCCCACATACAAAAAAGGGGCCGGTGATATCGCTCAGTGGCATGGGCGCCTGCTGGCACGCAAGGTCCTGAGGTCGACCCCCCGGTACCCACAAAAAAAACAAAAAAGAAAGAAATGTACAAGCAGACAGGCATAAATATACCTTTGTCAAAACAGCAAGAAGGAGCCTTTGCATCAAGACTTATCAAATATTGTACCTTCAGGCTCTGATGATAAACTTGGTTCCAGATTCACTGGTGAAAATAAAAACCATTTGGAAAGCTGAGATCTCTAAATTATATAGTGTCATTTTTCGTCCTGGATTTAATTATTCCTTAATACAGGTGGGTTGAATGTTTCTCAGACTGAAATTAGATGTAGTTAATGTAACTCTGGCTGTGCTAGAATGTAAGCTTTGTAGGATAGAGGACTTGTTATTTGTTATATTCTTTACTGCCCCCTTAGGCTTAGCATGTAAAAATTGTTCAATCAATACTCATTAAAAGAATTTTATATATATATTTTATAAAAAATTTATATCAGTCTTTAAAAATGTTTGTCTCCAAACGTTTGCCTTTCCCAGAGTGTATTATAGTTGAAATAATGGAGTCTGTGGCTTCTCAGACTGGCTTCTTTCATTTGATAATACACAATAAATTTCTTTCATGTCTTTTCATGGCTCTGCAGCTTATTTCTTTTTATTACTCAATAATTAGCTGTACATTTATCCACTTAACTAAAGAATATCTTAATTGCTTCTAAATTTTGGCAATTATTAATTAAGCTGCTAGAAACATCTGTGTGAAGGTTTTTGCATGGATGTAGTCTTCATCTCCTTTGGGTAAACACCCAAGAGTGCAATTCATGGATCTTATGGTAAGAATATGTTTAATTTTTTAAGAAACCCCAAAACTGTTTTCCAAAGTGGCTGTACCATTTTACATTCCCATCAGCAATGACTAAGAACCCTGTTTCTCCACATTCTTGCCAGCATTTAGAGTTGTTAGTGTTCCTGATTTTGGCCATTCTAATATGTGTGTAGTAATATTTCATTGCTGTTTTTATTTGCATTTCTTTGAAGAGCTATTATGTAGAGCATGTTATCATAGGATTATTTCCCGACTGCTTATCTTTTTGTGTGAGATGTCTGGTAAGATCTTTGCCTATTTTAAAATCAGGTTATTTTCTTGTTAAATTTTAATTTTTCAAATATTGGGAAAAAGACGTTTATCAAATATGTCACTTTCTATCAATGATAACTTTATTTGCTTTAATATCCAGTCTATCTGGTATTACTATGGCTACTTCTGCTTGCTTTGCATTATTGTTGGCAAGTTATATGTTTCTCCATATATTTTTCACTTAAGTTTTAAAATTTTTAATTGACAATAATAATTGTGCATATCAGTAGGGTGTAGTGTAGCAATGTATGATGCATTTTGTCAACTTGAGAAGTTTAGAAGTTTAACTAAGTGACTCAGCAGGGGGCCGGGGTCCTCACTTTGTAAACATCCTCGTCCTGTGCAAGAGGAGGGCAGGGAGATGGTGTGAGCGCTGCACCCGCCCTGGGTGGCAGGGGAGTGGTAACCTGCTTACAATATAAGGGAGGAAAAGAGGCTTGCCACCCCCACCTTTTTGTTCTTGTTGCTTTTGCTGTCTTCCACCACACGAACTGTTGCCCCTGTGCCATGCCACCCTGCCTTGGAACCAGCTGATTATGGACTTAAACCTCCACAAACTGTGAGCTAAATAAACCTTTCCTTCCTTAATTTTGGGTGTTGGGTATTTTGTCTCAGCAAAGAGAAAAGTAACTAAGACAAGTATCATATTTCAATAGATGTATACAAAGCGTAATGATTAGATCATCATAATTAGCATATCCATCACCTCAAACATTTATCATTTATTTGTGATGGAAATATTCAAACTTTTCCCCTCTAGCTATTTTGAAATACACAATTTATTGTTTCCAGCCATAATTATCCTATTGTACTATAGAACATTAGAAGTTATTCCTCATATCCAGCTGCACTTCTACATCTGTTAAACATCCTCTCTCCATCCCACCATCTTTTGTTTTTCATCTGTGTATGTTTTTATATTTAAAGTGGGTTCCTTGTTGACAACATGTAGTTGAGTATGGTTTTTTTAATTCATGCTGACAATTCCTGTCTTTTACTTGATACATTTAGACCATTGTTCAAAGTAATTTTTGATATCATTAGACTAATATTGATTATATCTGTTACTTTATTTCTATTGGTTGGCCATGTTCTTTGTTCTTGTCTTCATCTTCCATTATTTTTCTGTCTTTAGTTGCTTTAATTGAGCTTTTTAATATTCCATTTTCTCTCCTTTCTTAGCATGACTGTGTATATCAGTTACACTTCTTTTAAATTTCTTTTTAGTGCTTGCCCTGGAGTTTGCAATATATATTTACAACTAAAAAAGTTCAATTTCAAGTAACACTATGGTGCTTTATGAGTAGCATGAGTACCTTACGAGAAAGAATTCCTAATTTTCCCCTCCCCATACCTTGTATCATTTTTGTAATTCATTCTTATGTGTACAGAAGCATTATGTGGTTTATACATGATATGTCCATAAGCACACATAATTGAAAACATTGTTACTATTTTATTTGAAACAAATTGTTATCTGTTAGCTCAATAAAGAGTAATAAATAAATTTTAATTTAACCTTCACTTATTTTTTCTTCAGTTCTCTTCTTTTCTATATATGACTTCTTTTACAAAGCTTCTGATCTTTGTTATGTTTTTTTTCTCTTCAACAAACATCTTTTAATATCTGGTGTAAGGCAGATGCAAATTCTCTTAATTTATGTTTGAGAGAAAGCCTTTGTCTCTGTTTCGCTTTTGAAGGATAATTGCACAAGATGCAGAAATCTAGAGTAACATTTTCATCCAGTACTTTAAATACCTCACTCCTCTTTCTTCTTGCTTGTGTGAGTTTTGAGAAGTTGATGTAGCTCTTATTTTTGCTCCTCTATAGGTAAGTTTAGTTTGTTTGTTTCTCTTAGCTTGTTTCAGGATTTTCTTTGATTTTCTGTAGTCTGTAATGGTATGTTTATTTGCTAGGGTGCTTCCTACACACACACACACACACACATATGCGCACACACACACACATACACAAACATACTTTTTGGTTCTCTGAGCTTCCTGAATCTGTAGTTTTATATCTGACATTAATCCGAAGTGAGTTCACAGTCACTGTTGTTTCAAATATTTCTTCTGCTCCCTTCTCTCTTCCTTTTCTGTGTATTTCCATTATATGCATGTTATTCCTGTTGTAGATGGCCCAAGGTTCTCAGATACTCTGTTCCTTTTTTCCCAAGTCCTGTTTTGCCTTGCTTTTCAGTTTTGAAGATTCTATTGCGTTATCTCCAAGCTCAGCGTTTCGGCCTTCAGCCATGGCCAGCCTACTAATGGACCGTCAGAGATATTCTTCCTTTCTGTCACTGTTTTTTGTTCTTGTTGTTGTTTTGTTTTGTTTTGTTTTTGTTTTAAGATCTGGAAGAATTTATTGAGAGAAATAAACTTCTGTCTAAGAGGAATAGAAGAGGGCCCAGAAAGTGGGTTGCCAGCCGTCACCACTTCTCAAGGGTGTTTTATTGAGCAAAGCCACGAGGTGAGGCAGGTTCAAGGTGGGATAAAACTAGTCAACTAATAAGATTACAAGTATTGATTAAATGGGGATCAAATTGGGAAGCAAGTCACATAGCAAGCTGTTACTGTGTTTTTTATCTGTAGCAGTTTTTGGTTCTTTCTTAGAATTTCCATCTCTCCACTTGTATTGCCCATTTGTTTTCATTTAATGGTACCGGGGATTGAACACACAGGGCCTTCACACTAAGGTATACTGCCACTGCTTTTCTTACATTTTATTTTGAGACAGAGTATCACTAAGTCACTAAGTTGCCCAGGTTGGGCTTGAATTTGGGAATCTCCTGCCTCACCCTCCCAGAGTACTGGGTGCCTATCTGTTTTTATGTCTGTTTTTATCTATTAGAGACCTTGGCATGTTAGTCATAGTTGTCCTAAGTTCCTTGCTTGATAATTCCAGCCTCCCTGCCATGTCTGATTCTGGGTCTTACTTTCCACAAACTGTGTTATTTGCCTCTTAGTATGTTTTGTAATTTATTTTCTTTGTAGCCAGGCATGATGTCTAAGGAAGAATGAATTGCTATAAATGGGTCTTTACTAATGCAACGGTCAGGTGGGGGGGCATCCTGTAGTCCTATGATTACATTTTTGTGTGCATGCACCTCTGACCATGAACTTCAGTTTTAGTGTTCCTGCTCAGTTGACTGGACTGAGCTGGAGTTGAGGATTTTCCTTCTCTTAAATGGAAACTTAGCACTGGCTGGAGCTGAGCATTTTGCTGCTCCCAGGTGAGTTAGGCTTTAAGCCTAGCGGGTTAGGCCTAGTTAATGAGTTTCTCCTAAAGGTGGACTTGTGAGTGTTCTGGCACATTTCAGAATGGTTTCTTTTCCTGTGGGGAGCCATAAATGACCCAGCTTCACATCTGAGCATGCACCCCCCCGCCCATCCTGATCCTACGTTACCCATTAGACCCTCCCACCGTTTCCCTCAAAGAGATATAAGCCCTGGCACTTCCGCAATAAACTCTCTCGCTCGACTTCCCTGATCTGTGTGTGTGTGTGTGTGTCTTCTTTCTCATCCCCATACCGTCGCCCGGGTTCGCGTTCCTGCCCCTGGGAGGCCCCGCTGGTCGGAGTCTTCTTGGGCCACAACACAACATTTGGCGCCCAACGTGGGGCCCGGGAAAGATGGATCCTATGAGGGATCACCCTGTAGGGCGATAAATGCCAATGATTGACCGGTCTTTAGTTTCATTTTCATGAGATTCCTTTCTCAGTGATCCGTACGCCAACTCCTTTCTTCGCATCTGAATCACGGTAAGCATACAGGGTGCAAAATGGGACAAAACCTCTCCGAGCACGAACTTTTTACTAAAGGGGTCTCTGAAGCACTCAGAGTGAGGGGAATAAAAGTCATCCCGTGGCAATTGACTGATTACTTTTCCTTTATAAATAAGGTTTGTCCATGGTTCCCCTTGGAGGGCACCATTAACATCAGGGTCTGGGACCGCGTGGGTGACGCACTCCAAGATTATTATCGGGTTTTCGGGCCAGAAAAGGTTCCCGTCACAGCCTTCGCTTATTGGACCCTAATTTCAGAACTATTACGGACACAGCCCAATAACCTTCAACCATCACAGGCTCCGGCTCAGCCACTGGGTCAACCGGTTGCCCCCCCAATTACTGATACCCCTATCCCTAGCCCTCCACCCTCTGTAGTTCTCCAGATGCCAGAAGAAAAAGATGGCCGTTGCTCTCCTACTTCCCCCGTACCCACTTCCGCCTTCTTTAACGATAGTCACCCGCCATCTTATGAAACAGACCTCCGCCCGCCATCTTGTCCTGGGTCTCCACCGTTCGATGGCCTGTCATCATGTCTTAAGCCCACGCAGCCTCCTGCACTTTACCCCCCTCTTCCTGACCCCCCGCCTTTCTCCTTACCTCCACAAATACTGCTGCCCTCTGCCCCCCCACCTCCCCTTGTTGCGCCCGCCTTTTCAGTTAACTTCCCCTCCCTTCACCCTGCACCTACTGCCACACCCATGCAAGATCAATTTCTCAGTTCGCTTCTGGAGCACATCTCCCTACTTGAACGTAAGGCTCAACAGGATCATCTTAATTATAAGTTATCTCTTTCTCAGCCCTCTCCCAAGTTACATGCATACCCCATCACAGAGGTACAACAGGCCCCCACGGCGGAGGGACAACCGGCCCCTCCGCCCCAGCGCGCCAGGGTTCCCTTCCCTTTAAATTCCCTCAAAGAACTCAAAATGACAGTCACCCAATATGGCCCCACCGCTACCTTCACCCTTGCGGTCCACGACAGCCTTTCCCAGGGATGGGTCACCCCAAATGAACATAAGGAGTTGGCAAGGGCTGCTCTCTCTGGGGGTGATTTTCTACTCTGGAAGTCTAATTTTCTAGATCAATGTGAAATAATCTCCAAACAAAACCAAGAGAGACAGCCCCCCAACCCAGTTACCTTTGCCCTGTTATCCGGAACGGGTGATTTTTGCACTGATGAACAACAAATGGACCTTAACCCTCAGGCGTTTGCCCAAATCTCCCTGGCCGCAAGTAGAGCCTGGCGCAAGCTTCCATCAAAGGAGAGGGTCCTACCTCTCTTACCAAAATTCGGCAGGGTCCTACTGAACCCTTCTCCGACTTTATTGGCAGGCTCACCGAGGCTGCAGATCGCATTTTCAGAGAACATGAAAATAACAATTCTCTCATAAGACAACTCGCCTTCAAAAATGCTAATCCCACTTGTCAAGACATTATCAGACCCCATCGACATACGGGCTCTATTGAACAGCTTATCCGTCTGTGTGCAGACTTTGGCCCCTCATATCAACAAGGAGTAATGTTTGCCTCTGCGCTCGAAAACACCCTACAAAAGGTCTTATCTTTACAGATAGCTGGCCCACATGATAATAAAAAACCCCCCGCCCACCTTCGTTGCTTCAAATGCCACCAACCAGGACATTTCTCAAAGAGCTGCCCTCTTCCCACAGCCACCCCGCTCCCATCTCTCCCTCAACCTTCAGGCCTCCCACAATCATCTCTACCCCCATCTCAGCCCCCACCTCAAACCATTTGCCCTAAATGCCGAAAGGGATTCCACTGGGCAAATGAGTGCAAGTCCTGATATACTGTTGATGGACACCCCATTCCAAAAAACTTCTCGGGGGGCCCTCCCCAGGCCCCGATATCAAACCCTCTTCTGACTCAGGGGACTACGGAGTCAACACACAATCCCTCCACATTACTGACCTCTTCAACGCAACACCTTCCAGCCCGGGACTTGACCTCTGTGCCTCCACCCCCATGGTATTAGAGCCCACCTCCCCGGTACATATAGTTCCCACCAATGTTAAGGGTCCACTACCAAAGGGCTTTTGGGGCCTTATACTAGGTCGATTCTCCACAGCTACTCAAGGGATACTCATACATCCAGGAGTTATTGATCCAACCTTTCAAGGACATATCCACCTCCTTGTCTCTGTCTCAACTGGCCCCACTCTAATCCCCACCTTCCCTCCCCTTGCCCAATTGGTCCTTGTTCCCCAAGTCCCCACTCCATCCAACCCTCCTCTTTCCACACATCGTCGGCCCGTTCCCCCTGGTCTCTCCCAGGCTTATTGGTCTCAAACCATATCTCAAGATAAGCCCATGCTTAAACTCTTTATCAATAACAAACCCTTTCATGGGCTCATCAATATGGGAGCCGATGTATCCATCATCTCCCATAAACATTGGCCCTCACATTGGCCCCTGAGGGCCTTGGCCACCCACCTACAAGGCTTGGGATACCTCCAACAACCTTATCAAAGCTCCACCCCCCTTACATGGCGTGACTCAGGAAATAATACAGGAACTTTCCAACCCTTCGTTGTTCGGGACCTCCCCCTCAATTTATGGGGCAGGGACCTTCTCTCACAGATGCAACTCATTATGCATAGCCCCAATGCTATAGTCACTAAACAGATGCTTGCTCAAGGCTACCTCCCCGGACAAGGTCTCGGAAAATACTCTTCGGGCATCACTTCCCCCGTTCATCCTAAACCTTTAGCTCCCCACCATGGCCTTGGCTACGATGATAGTCCTCCTAATGAGGATCCTCCCTCTGAGCCCCCTCTCCATCCTCAAAATTTTTAATTGGGACCACTGATCCTCCTGTAATTCATGCACAAAAGATCACCTGGCTCTCAGATGATCCTGTCTGGGTTGACCAGTGGCCCATCATAGGCCCCAAATATTCCGCCCTTCTGCAGTTGGTACAGGAACAACTCACAAAGGGCCATATTGTTCCCAGCTCCTCCCCATGGAATACGCCCATTTTTGTAATACACAAAAAACATAATAATAGCTTTAGACTACTCCAAGACCTTAGGGCTGTCAACAAGACCATGGTTGTCATGGGCTCCCTCCAGGCGGGTATACCCACCCCCTCCGCAATCCCCCTTAATTCTCATAAGATCATCATCGATCTCAAGGACTGTTTCTTCTCCATCCCTTTACATCCTCAAGATCAACATAGGTTTGCATTTACCATTCCTGCCCTCCGTCTTCAGGGACCCTCCTCCTGTTATCAGTGGACTGTCCTCCCTCAAGGCATGGCTAATTCGCCAACTCTCTGTCAACAATTCGTAGGCCAAGCCATTCAACCCCTTCGCCAAACCTGGCCTTCTGTGCATGTGTTCCATTACATGGACAATATCCTTCTCACATGCATTGATGAAAATACACTTTATCGATGTTATGCTCACCTACAAACCCTCCTTAGAGATTCTGGCCTTCACCTCGCCCCCAATAAAATCCAGCTCACAGATCCTTACACCTACCTTGGCTTTCAGCGGACACACTCTACCATTCATGGACCAAAACCTCAACTTAGACTTGACACCCTTCACTCCCTCCATGACTTCCAAAAACTTCTAGGTGATATCAACTGGCTTCTCCCGTCCTTGGCAATCCCCAAATCCACGCTTAGACCCTTATACGACATCCTTCGTGGAGACCCAAGTCCTACTTCTCCTCGATCCCTAACACCGCTGGCCCGTACGGCCCTCCAACATGTCCAAGAGGCAATCAATACCCAGAGCCTTACCTACACTGACTATATGCAACCCCTTACTCTGATTGCCCTCCCCTCCCCTATACAGCCCACCGCCCTCTTCTGGCAAAATGCGCCCCTCCTCTGGATTCATCTGTCTGTCTCCCCCAAAAAGGTCCTTAATCCATATTATGATCTCATCACCCAGATAATTACGACGGGCCGCAAACAAGCTAAAATCTATTATCATAAGGAGCCAGATGTCATCATCCTCCCATACTCTGAACACCAACTCACCTGGCTCCTACAGACCTCTGATACATGGGCCATTGCACTTGCTGCCTTTCCTGGCCAAACACAACATCATTACCCCCCAATAAGCTCCTGGCCTTTTTTTCCCGCCACCCACATATCTTTCCAAAGATCACCTCTTATACCCCCATTGCTAACGCAACCACAATTTTCACAGATGGTTCTTCCTCCGGCCACGCTGCTTATACATGCCTAGATCATAACCCCATCATCATTCCAACACCTGGTCTCTCAGCTCAACACGCTGAACTCCAGGCCATCATTCAGGTTTTCCAAGATTTCCCTAACACTCCCATAAATATCTACACCGATAGTCACTACCTGGCCACCTCCGTCCCCCTTTTGGAGACCCTCTCCAACTTCTTTCACTATACTTCCATCATCCCCCTTTTTGCCACCCTCCAGACACTCATCCATGCTCGCACACACTCATTTTTCATTGGCCATATACATGCACGCTCTGGTCTTCCTGGGCCTCTGGCCTCAGGCAACGCACTCGCAGATCAAGCTGCTCGATCCATGTCTGCCTTCCCCATGCTCCTCCCCACTCCCCGTACTTGACCTTCCTTATCCAATGTCTCTCAAGCACAGGCTGCGCATGACCTACACCACCTTAACGCCCAGTCGCTGCACACTCTCTTCAAAATAACTAGGGAACAAGCCCGCGCAATTGTTAAACAATGCCCCAAATGCATTACTCACCTGCCCTCCCCAAATTTGGGGGTCAATCCCAAAGGTCTCATCCCTAATGCCCTCTGGCAAATGGATATTACTCATATTCTTTCCTTTAGACAACTCAGGTTTCTCCACGTGTCTGTTGACACCTTTAGTGGCTACATCTTCGCCTCCCTGCAGTTGGGGGAAACAACTAAACATGTCATCGCCCACATGCTCGCAGCTATGGCCCATATGGGCTGTCCTACAAGGCTCAAGACAGACAATGGCCCTGGTTATACCAGCAAATCCTTTGCTGAGTTCTGTCAACACCTTAACATTATTCACAGTACAGGGATCCCATATAATCCACAGGGCCAAGGTATCGTCGAAAGGGCAAATCAAAAACTCAAAATAACCATTTCCAAGCTCTCGACGGTCACATGGTATCCCACCAAAGGATCCCCCCGCAATATCCTCAACCATGCCCTCCTTATCATCAATTTTCTTTCCCTAGACCAAAACAATCGCTCCACTGCCGATCGCTTCTGGCACCCCTCTACAGCCTCCTCCTTCGCCACAGCCCTCTGGAAAGATCCCCTCACTAATCAATGGCGTGGCCCTGACCCCGTCCTCATATGGGGAAGGGGCTCAGCCTGTATCTATTCTCAGGCTGACCACAATGCACGCTGGGTACCCGAGCGCCTTGTAAAACAACTTAATAAACCTGCCCAGGGAGGCGCCCCTGAGGGTTAATATTTTTCCTTTATAGATGTTCCCATCAAGCTTCCTGTATGTTCTTGTGATGCTCCCGGCGACCATCGCTAATCATCAACATGCTTCATTCAGGTGGACACTCAGGCGCTGGGGGGACCAAAAGATACTAGGCACGGCTTGGATCTACTATTCCTCAAGGAGGGGGGCCTCTGTGCGGCCCTCAAAGAAGAATGTTGCTTCTACATTGACTCCTCTGGTGTTGTCCTACGCGCTATGGACAAATTAAATGATGCCCTAAAAAGAGAGAAATAGCCAGAACGCAAGCCTTATTCCCCAGCGCTGGGTTCTCCACTGTGCTCCCCTACCTTGCCCCCCTTTTTGGCCCCCTTATAGTTGTGGTCCTCGCCTTGACCTTTGGTCCCTGCCTATTCAAGAGACTCATTGCCGCCGTAAAAACAGATGCTGATGAGTACAAACAAGCCGAACCATATGATGATA
This sequence comes from Erethizon dorsatum, assembly GCA_028451465.1. Taxonomy (NCBI): domain Eukaryota; kingdom Metazoa; phylum Chordata; class Mammalia; order Rodentia; family Erethizontidae; genus Erethizon; species Erethizon dorsatum. The sequence goes on from CM051825.1 coordinate 46,840,491, forward strand.
TTCAGGCCCCAGCATATAAGAATGTCGGCCAATGACGGGTAAGATGGAGTCACAAGTCACTAACACTCTCAGGACCACCTAAGACAGAGCACCACTCTTCGCTGGGATTCTGGCGATGCTAGTGGTTAGCTCAATGATGGGTAAGGCCTGAAAAATCAAATGCGTAAAAACAAAAAGACTTGCAGTAACCTCCACAACCTAAGACAGGCCACATTCAGGGTCATACAAACATTCATGGTCGGCAATATTCTCATTTGGAGAAAAAGGAGCATATGTGGGGAGCCATAAATGACCCAGCTTCATGTCTGAGCATGCGCTCCCCCGCCCATCCTGATCCTACATCACCCATTAGACCCTCCCACCGTTTCCCTCAAAGAGATATAAGCCCTGGCACTTCCGCAATAAACTCTCTCGCTCGACTTCCCTGATCTGTGTGTGTGTGTGTGTGTCTTCTTTCTCATCCCCATACCATCGCCCGGGTTCGCGTTCCTGCCCCTGGGAGGCCCCGCTGGTCGGAGTCTTCTTGGGCCACAACATTTTCCCTTCTATCTGCTGGAAGCAATCGGAGGCTTTTCTTCAATATTTAGTGTGATAACTTGGGTAAAACTCACAGAAGTGAGTGGAGTCTCCCTCTGCTTCCCCCTTGAGTTTTTAACTCTCAAATTTGTCCACATGGAGCCTCCAGCAATTCATCATTTACAGTTAAGGTTTTCCCACCCTGGCCTTGGATTCTGGGGTGGTTTCTGCTGTGTGTGTGCGTGTGTGTGTGCGCGCTTTGCTCTTTCCAATTTTGAGCATGGCAGTTTTCCCTGTGACCTCACTTCTCTTCTGAAGCAGAAATTAGTTATTTATTTTTCCATGAGTTCAGGATTTTACTCATTGTTTGGATGGAATGGTAATTTGCAATCCTTTAACATGTAGAACCAAAAAACAGATTTTTTTTTTTTTCATTTTTCATCTCTGCTTTCCTTTGGGCTGACTTAATGCTTAGATAAGAACTCTTCACCTGGTTACAAAGATGATCACAAGAAGGTCCAGGCTTACACTGGCCTCCAGGGATCCTGGAAAGATCGGCTCCATCTTCCATCTCATCTTTCCATGTGAGTTTCCAAAAGTGACCCCGATTGGCCCTTTTTGATTACACATTCAGTTCTGAATCAATAATTGTGTCATAGAAAAGAAGGGATAGTCGGATAGATTGGTGTGAATAATGTGTCTTTACTAGATTCAGGAAGGGATAACCAGGATTGCCCCCACCATGGGACTCATCTGGACTGAAAAAGTGTCAGATTCCAAAAGGAAGAACAGATTAAAACCACAAATGTTCATAGACCCATTACATCTTCTCTACCATGCTTTCTGTACAAATCTCTAATTGAGTTTGTTGGAGGACTTTTCTATTGCCCTTGTGAGTAAACTGAAATTCTTAAGGCTGAAGTGATTTGCTCAAGATTATCCAGCAAGTTAATAACTAATCTATGAGATAACCAAGGTCTGCAGTTTTCTACTCTAGAATCTGTTCTCATTGTATCACTTGGCCTCCCAGGTGCCCTATAAAGCCATGTCCCCTTTTTTGTTTCCTTTCACTTCAAGCATAACTATTCCCATTTAGTAAATCATATCCTATTACAGAATTTAGAGTGGCTAGTTGCAGTTCCACATGCAGTGTAAAACTGACCTTGTGTGTAATGCATCGGAATTTCATAACCTGAGTAAGCCCAGGTAAATGAACCGTGACTTACCACTGCAGCACAGGATTATATGAAGGCAGATTTCTTTTAACTTATTCTGTAAGATACAGATGATTTTCAGACATCACGCTTTTTCTGGAAATGATTTAAATCCATTCAATAACAGGGGTTTGTGCTTTATGAGCTGAAACTCAGTCAATAAACTGAATGGAAATTATTGGAAGGAGACAGGCTCTGGCTGCGTTCATTTCACAGTCTGTGGTAACAGTTTCTCTTATCCAGCTGGTATACATTGAGCTATCCTAGAGCTGTCCTGAGATCTTGAAGAGGTAAAATTACTGTGAAGGAGCATGGGGAATAAGAGAGAACGTAGAGCTAGGTGTCCGTCAGATGTCTGTGGTCCTAGGCAAGGTATCTCATCGCTGAGTCTCACTCCTGCACCTGTAAAATGTGCATATTTGGAGCTCGATAGCAGGACACTTCCATCAGTATTTTGTAGCTGTTACTACAGTGGCATAAAGGCAGAGTTAGCATGATTTTAGAATGAGAGAGATGGTCCTGGATTTTTTTCTTCAAATTATTGTATTCATTTGTTTGCAATTGATGTGACTTTCCATAGGAACAGACTATAAGTGTAAATGATTACAAACTGTGTCACAGAAAACCAAAACTGCCATTCACCTAAGAAGAGATGAATGAAAAAGAACAATTAATCAAAGGATTGGTCCTCCTTATACTAAGATAAAAATATATTAGGTGGCAAAATATTTACTATTGTACAGATTTTTCTCTTCAGTTAATAGAGCTTTCAGGAGACATGGGAAAGCATTCTAGGATATAATACATTGGAATTCATTGTAGTAGAAGTAAAAATATAGTCACCTTGACATAGTCACCCAGTAATTAATGACATAGCCCAAACTTCCTTTATCATTCCATTCGTCATGTGGAGATTTGAATGAGTGTACGTATTTTTGGTATGCTTTACTTTAAAAACATAGATTTAGGGGGCCGGTGAGATGGCTCAGCGGCGTAAGCGCCTGCCTTGCAAGCGCGACGGCCCGAGTTCGACTCCCGGAACCCACATACGAAAAAGGGGCCGGTGATATCGCTCAGCGGCACGGGTGCCTGTTGGCGCACGAGGTCCTGAGGTCGACCCCCCGGTACCCACACAAAAACAAAAAAAAACAAAAAAAAACATAGATTTATACATAAATAGTCAACAGTCTTTGATGAATAATAAAAAATTTGGGGTGGGTTTTAAACTATGTCTAACATTATAACAGTAGGAATGAGATACACTATGTGTTTATTAAAGGCCATGATAATGGCTGATTTGAGTTTATGTCTGTCAGTGTAGACAATATGATACTTTGTCAAAAAAGAGTATGTAAAATCACAATCAGCGGCAGACAGATAATAACCTGGTGACAACCTCAAAATGAGATGGATATTAAAATTGTATTTCCCCTCCTGAATGTCTCTGATCTGTCATAAAATGTTGTCAAATATATACAGATAGCAAGTTTTTTGTGTTTTGTTTTTAAAAAAAGCAGTTATTTCCAGATGATATTATTCATAGTCCTCTCAATTATGAATAGAAAAATTGGTCTAATCTGGCTTGAACAAAAAAGAGGATTTATTGCCACCTACATAAGAATTGAAAGACCAGTGACATCATGGTTTCAGGCTCACTTAATCCACTTATTCTATGTTTTCATGAATCAGCTTCTAACTCTGAGTTCTCCTCTCCTTCGGGGTAATGTTATCTGACAAGCAAAAGAACTACCAACAACTCCTGATTTATATTCTGTCACCTTAATTACCAAATTAAATGATATTAACATGTCATAGTTAATTAAAATTAACTGTTTTTTTTTTTTAATATGCGGGTACTGGGAGTCGAACTCAGGACCTCATGCTTGCCAGGCAGGTGCTTATGCTGCTGAGCTATATCACCGGCCCAAAATTAACTATTTTTATAGACAATAAGGAGCATATAAACCTCTGCAATAGGATATCACATAACCACTTGGATTGACTATTCTTATTCCTTTGGTGAAGTGGCTAAATTCACAATAATCAGAGATTGTGAGTATGTCATATTCATTTTCAGGGACCCACCCCAGAATTACCGATCTGTAGTTCTGGGGATGAATCTCTGGAGTTTGTTTAATCATCCTTACCAGGTGATTTTTGATGTACACAAAGATTTAAGAACTACCAATTGAGAATGGAGACATGGTTTGTTGTCAACAATTTTAGGCCATTAAAATTTTTATTCTGATAGTACCAGCAGCAGCAGTAGTAATAGCAGTTGTAGTACATACTAACATTTACTAATCTTTTACGATGTGTCAGGCTCTCTGCATTTCACATTTGACAAACACAACGCTAGAAGATAGGTACTTTCATTATTCCCATCTTACGGAAGAGAAAGAAATGAAATGCTCAGTCGAGGCTACACAACTAGTAAATCATAGCACTTCCTTTTATCATGCATCCTATTCTGTAATTTTGGCACTTAGGTACTATTTCCTGGTAGCAATGTAGTAACAATAGACTCAGAGACTTTTAGAAATAGGAAGACCCTTCCCTTGAATATAAACTTTGTCCCTTTTTATCTTAGAAGTACAAAATAGGAGAAGATTGAGTTATATTTTAGAAAACATTTTACAACATTTTCTCTGGTAAGCTGCAATATGCCAGTCACCGCTGTGTGAAGGGTAGAGGGGTTTGGGAACTGTCCCTCTCTTTCGTCTGTGATCTGTGCACCAAACAAACCTCATCATTTTATATGCAGCATGAGCAAAGCTCACCATGCCTTTGTAGCCTGTTAGCTCACAACACTGACTGGATCAATAGCTAAGTTTCTATTTCTTTCAGCTAAGTGATTACAGCAGCTGAGTTGGTGAAATATGTCCGGGCGCAGCTTTTCCTTTGGTGGGAAATATCTAGAGTCCATTTTCTGCGTACATGGGGTCCTATCAAATTTAGAGCGATATTTGTTTCCTTTTTGCACCACAGCATTTTTTATCTTGTTGAAGTCACCAATGCAGACAAAGCTACTCAGGCTGGGTTCTTCCTTCAAAAGATTGGCCCTAACAAGAGTCTTTACTGGTTTTTGACCCAAACTTAGATCCAGTAGAGCTTCTTTCTCTTTTGGGGAAGAAAATAGTGTTAGTTGGCCCAAACAATATTTTAACCTCCATCTTCTCAGAGTCCCAAGAAGCTTATTTTCTTACAGGAGAAAAGGAGCAAGCCTGACCTTCTGGTCATATGCACATACCTGCAGCTCAAGCTACCCTCTGTGCAAAACATACTCCAAACTATATGCTCCTAAAGTCCCCGCTGTGTGATGTGCTCTGAATAATCAACTCCTCTCAGTGTGTGTGGGCCTTGGCTAAACTGGTGAGCCCTTTAAAAGCCAGGTCCAAAGGTCAGAGACCAAAGATATGAAAAGTTCAAAGCTGCAGAGATGCCCCCTGCTTGCTTTGACAGAACAACCACCATTTCATAGATAGAGAGCCATACCAAGGGCCTGACTGTGGCCTCCAGGTGTTAAGAAGATTCTCCAAGTGGTGGTGGTGGGGGGAGACTCTAGCCATACAAATGCTAGAAAATTAATTCTGCTAACATCCCAAGGGAATTTGGAAGCCTATCTTTGCCTAATCAGGCAAATGTGGACATACCCAGCTGATACCTTGATTTCAGCCCTGAGAAACCCTGAGCAGGGAACCCAGCTGTAATGTGCCAGAGTCCAGACCTATATGAGAGATGAGTGTGTATTATTTTAAGCAATTAAATTTGTGGTAATTTGATATGCAGCAGTGGAAAACTAATACAGCCTGGAACATGACTAATCCTCCATGAGGAGTATGACACTCTGTAGTGGTAATTTCTAAGACTGTTATGCAAAAATGGATCATGTGGCTTCCTAACAAATAAGCAAAAGAAGTGTTGTGATTCTCATAGGCAATTAAGTTTAGAGTGTGGCGTATCATATTACATTGTCCCTTCTTGCTTCTCAACCAGTTTATTTGCTGTCTCCCACATATATTATTATATTATATGTCTGTTCGCTGCAGTTCAGCCCTTGCTTTTCTGGCTTCCAATGTGTTTAGATGTTAATTCAAAATTACAGTTGTATGTTTTGAAATTTTGAATTGTTGCAACTATCATTCTATCTACAAATATTTCAACATCCCCAAGAACTTTTTCTTTGTATTGCTAGTGTTTTCTGTGTTAGAGAACTTGATTTTTCTTGTTTTATAATACAGATATAGCTATAATAACAGGCATAAAAACAAACACAATCGATATATAATTTATTGTCTGAGAGATTGAAATTCAAAAATTCATAGTCCAAATGAATAGATGTGCAACCTATAGTAGCTGACCGATTTGTGTGCCCATCTTTTAATCTCATCAATGTCAATTTTATTTTTTTGCTAAGCATGGTTAAACACAATTGGAAAGCACCAAACTCCATGACAAATCTATTTTTTTTTTCTGCCCTGGATTTGTAATGAGCTTGTGTTTGAGAGAAAAAGAAAGAGAGAAAATAATTGAAGCTGTCTCTTCTACTACCACCAAATCCTGTTTTTGAAAGTTTTTCTATTATTTAACACCTTTCCTTTGTTTTACCTTAAAAGTGTGGTTCAGTTATCAGAACCTGAAGAAAATGAAATCTAACTTAGAAGGCTTCATCAAAAATATCTGAAGTCAGGAAACCCCTCTCTCAAGCCTGGTTCTTAGGGTCTTTCCTTTAGAATGAAAGGTGCCTATAAAAATGCCTTTGGGGATCAGAGTGAGAGATTAGGCATCATCAGTATAATTATCAGCATTAACACACATGCATTAGTCTTTTCTTGTGTTCTGGGGTTTTTCGAGCTGCTCGCCCATTCAGGTAAAGTCTGATGGGTGTAGACTTGGGACTTGCTTTCCTGGGTGAGTGTATCCTCCAGGATTATCAAACTAACAGAGACTGAACTCTCTTAAACTTCTGCCCTGTCCACTCCTTTTAACTTGAGCCCTAGCAAAATAAGAGAAATTGGTTTTGATGCTCACTGCTTGCTGTTGCAACTTCCTAGTGTGAGGACTATAACCAAAGATACTTTTCCTTACACATATATTCATTCTCCCCAGTCCCATTCAGGTAGCAGGCACCTTACTTTTGCTGCTATTACTGAGGCAGCTAATTATGTTTTCTGTTAATAATACTATGTTGCAGGTGCTGGGAGATAGTATGTTGATTATCTATTGCTGTACAATAAATTATTCTCAAAATGTAGCAGCTAAAACGATAAGACTTATTAGCTCACCCAGTTTCTGTGGGTGAACATTTCAGGACTGGCTTGGCTGGTGGTTCCATCTCAGGGCATCATCTCATGAGGATGTAGTTAAAAGGATTCCAGAGGTTGCCATCATCTGGAGACTTGGTGGGGACTAGAAGGCCCAGTGCTAAGATAACTCACACCCACTGCAGGTGGATTCTGGCTATTTAAGGGACATCTCGTTCTTTACCGCTTGGACTTCCACCTGGGGCTGGTAGAGTGTGACCCCTACAATTTGGCAGCTAGTTTTCCTCAAGTAAGTCATCAAAGAGAGCTGTATACATTTTGACCTCATCTTGGAAATCACACACTTGGGGCATGGCTACCAAATGGAGATATATCATAGAATTTGTATTTATAAAGTACAAGTATTTTACATATGCTATTCTTGACTAATAGATAATTTTCCTGGTGTGAAAGAAGTTTTTAAGAGAGAAGTTTCTGAACATATTGATTAAGGTCTTCCCTTTCATGAAGCTTACATCAAAATCCATCTGAATCTGGGTATGGTGGGACCTCGGTTTTCATCCTTAATTGGTTCCGGAAGGCACCACAAGTACTAAATACAATGAGTACCAAATTGTTTTCATTGGAAAGGGTAGTGAATCAGAGCAATTAATACTGCAAGTTCTAGCTTGCACTTCAAGTGAGTGCTGGGAAAAACAATGTGTACTGGGACAAAATTTTCACATCAAAATGTGTCAGGAATCCTATTCAAGAGTTTCAAAGCTGTCAAGTACCAATGTATGACTGTATTTGAAAATACTTAACTGAGCATCTGCTATCTGCCAGTCACCATTGTGGGTGCCAAGGATAACGGGGTGATTGAGGTACACAGAATGCCCACCCTCAGGGAGTTTATATTTTATAGGGGACAGACTCTAACCATGTAAATAGACTGTGATAACCATCATTATGAAAACAGGTGAGCACTGGGAAGTGAAGGGGTGGCCAGAGTTGGCTCTGGTGACAAAATGACACTTAACCTGGAATCAGAGGCATGATTAACAACCTGTGAGTTAATATGGAGAGCTTTAAGGGGATGGGAGGAATAAATCAGACAGAGGAAAGTGCCAGGACAGGAGCTATTAGGAAAATAGCTTGATCTGTTCAAAAGCTGCAAAAAGACCCATGTGACTAAGGCAGAGTAAGATGGGGCAAAGACAAGAGATGAGATTGGAGGCAGAAAAAGCAGACCACAGAGTTCCCTGTGGGTCACTTGTAAGTGCAATTGGAGCCATTGAGAAGTTTTTAATAGAGAAGCAACATGATATTCTTTATGCTTGGAGCTGATCAGTTGTGCTGCTAGGTAGGAAACGGATGATCAGCTTCCATTGCTCTTATCTTCATTCCTCTTTTTGTCTTTCTATGGGTCCGGATGTCTTTGGTTTTCAGATAAGACATCTCCTTCCTTGAAATAAGCAATTACTTTTCTTTTCTTTCACTAATAGATTATTAAAATGAATCACCTATGCACCGTGGTTCCAGTCACACATTTCTCATATTTTCTCAACTTTTACCCCTTTTCAGAATTGTGCCTTACCTGGAATTCCTTTTCTGGGTGTTACCATACAATATATCAATCATTTCTTTTTTGAAACTATATGTAAATGAGGCCATCCAAAGGGAAAAGTTGAGGCAACAGTGAGTGGGTTAGAAAGGGAGTGGTTGCTAAGGAGTTGTTCATTTCAGGCCCACGTGAGCATCTTTCCACGGCTCTGGACTGGCACACACTAAGCTGCCATTTGGAGTGTGACACCCAACCCCAGATAAAAGAGGACATGTCTTCTCAAGAAACTCAGAATTTTCCACATTCTCTCTCATTAACCCTTCTTTTGGCTCATCCGCCCTAACTTGCTTCTAAAAAGTCACTCTAGAGAGAAAAAAGGGTATAACATGCCTAGTGAGGTTATTAACTTATCTGCACTTCATCAGAAAATAGTACCTGATTCTGTTGGGTGATATAATCAGTTGTAACACTTTGATACCAGTAAAGAAGAAACCAACTCCAGTTAATGTAAGAAAAAAATGAATTTATTGGATAACTACCAGGAGATTCGGGAAATTGAAGGCAATGTTGAAAAAAAGAATTTTTAGGGAGAAAAAAGTCAACATCTGTCCAGAAGTTGAGATGCAGCATCTATTTCACACTCCTTTCAAGTAGTCACTTCTGTGATGAATGAACTCCATCATTCTTTTCTTTTTTGCATCATTCTGGTTAATGTAAATCTCAAGAGAGAGCTAACTGATCTAGGAGAATTAATATCTCACAAAGAAATCAGGGTGCTATTACCAAGTTATACCTTTATTTTCCTTTACTTTTGGTTTTATACTCCCAGATTCTCTATAGGGCTAACGGATTTGGAAGTGGGTGTAAAAAATACTAAATATTAGTGGAAATAGCATCAATCCTATGGATTCATCAGTCTCACACCCACCCAGGAAGGCCCAACTCACATGTTCAGGGTAATTTGATCAAGAAATGATAGGAAGTCACATGCCACATCTCAATGCATAATAACCTCCAATTTAAGAATTATACCCACAGTTAATGTTTGAGTCTGGGGGCGTGTCCACCTGGAATCTTCCTGTCCCTGGAGCTAGCAGGAAAGTTCTGCTTAAAGCCAGTAAAGTTGTTAGCACATTCTTCTTATATTGAATGAATTCAATCTTGACTTTTATAAAAAAATATTTGACTTTTGCCAGTCTTAACCTAAGATGTGTACTATTCAACACACACACAAAATGGCTACATAGAGAAACGTTCACTTCAGAGTAGGTACTAAAGCTCCCCGTATCAGCTGTGATACTCTACTTGTTTGTATTAAAGCTGTTTCTCAACTGATTCCGAGTATTTCTGTCAAACAGATTAGCATTGGTTCCTTGGATTAGTTTGTTAGGAGAAATAGATTTCCTGGGCTATTGGTCTTTTCTCTGATACTCATCAACAATGATTTGGCATTCAACATTATCCAAATGCTTTTGTTTATCCTTCTCTTGCTTTCTAGTTAGCATAGAAGACAGTCATTTCCTTAACTTGACAAGCACATTTGGAATAATATTACTTTATACATTATTTAATCCTAGCAATATAAAGTTCCATAAAACTACTTTAAATTCAGTGAAGCTTCATTAGCCCAGTGCACCAAGGATGTTTTACTGTGAATTAGTGTGATTGTATATTTGTATATCTGAGAGGAATAATAAGAACAATAATAATAGATCATATTCAACCTGCTCCAACCCAGTGTTGAGCTCTGCAAATGGCTTAGTTTCTCTGCTCCTTTGTTTCCTGGTTTTCAAACCAATAATAATAATAATAATAATAATAATAAAATAATAACAGTAACAGAGGCTAATATAAGATATCATGTGCTAAGTGCTAGGTACTACATTAGCACACTGTAAAAGTTCAAAAAGTTAGAAGTTATCACGCGCACCAGCAGCCTGCCTTCATGGCACATTCCATAGTGTACTCCCCACCTCCTCTCACATAAACCGTCTTTGCTTATTTACTGCATTAATAAGACAATACATTGTTCCTGTCATAAATAATAGATGCCAAATGTTTTCTTTTGAAGGTGAAAAGGAACAAGATCCAAGAGAGCGAGCGGGGACTTCTCTACAATCTTAGTCCAAGTGTCTTATTAAGAAAAAAAGTTATAGTTTTTATAAAAAGTGTATATACTATACTAAAGGTCTTTCAGATTTATACATTATTTAATCATATCAATATAAAGTGTATTATATTGCATTATTACTAAAGTGTATTGTATCATTATTTAGTGTATATACTATACAAAAGGTCTTTTAGATTTACACATTATTTAATCATATCAATATAAAGTTCCATAAAACCACTTTAAATTCAGTGGAGCTTCATTAGCTCAATGCATGAAGAAGGTTTTAATGTGAATTAGTGTGATTGTATATTTGTATATCTGAGAAGAATAATAACAAAAACAATAATAAATCATATTCAACCTGCTCCAAGGACTAACCATGCATTGTCTCATTTAATCTTCATACAGCATTGTTCTCAAGAGGCATTGAAAATATGGTAAAATTATAATGTTTGTAGGTCAAATCATCTGTATAAAAAACCAGGCTATGTGACATTGACCCTGTTCTCTTCACATCCCAGTTATGCCATCTGAACACTGTAGTGTTGTTGAAAATCTGGGTGATCTTCTGTTTGGACATGTTTTTAGATGTAACATCAGAAGGATGATCCATGAAAAAATTGATAAATTAGACTTGGTTAAAATTGAAAACTTTTGCTCTATGAAAGAAAGCATTAAGAGAATGAAAATATCTGCCACTTACCAAGAAAAAATGTGTGCAAAACACGTATCTGATAAAGAGCAATGAACCATTACAATGGTTAAAATCTTTGAAACTGACAATACCAAATGCTGACAGGAATGAAGAGCTACAGGAACTCTTGTTCACTGCTGGCAGGAATAAAAAATGGTGCACCCACTTTGGAAGAAAATATGTCAGTTTTGTATAAAGCTAAACATAATCTTACACTGAGCTCTAACAATCACACTCCTAGGTATTTACTAAACTAACCTGAAACCCTATGTTCACCCCAAATCCTACACACCCATGTTTATAACAGCCTAATTCATAATCAATCCAAGGTAGAAGCAACCAAGTGTCTTTCAGTGAATGAATAAACACATTGCTCTTCACCCACACAATGGATATTATTCAGCCATAAAAGGAAATGAGCTAATAAGAAAAAAAAGAAAAAAGAAAAAAGAAGGAATGATGAAAGAAAAAAGAAAGTGAGGAAGAGAGAGAAAGAAAAAAGAAAGAAAGGAAAAGGAAAGGAAAGGAAGAAAGGAAGAAAGAAAGAAAGAAAGAAAGAGAGAGAGAAAGGCATGCAGGAAACTTGAATGTATATTACTCATAGAAAGAAGCCAGTCTGAAAAAGCTATGTGTTGAATAACTACAACTACAAAATATTGTGCAAAATACAAAAAAGTAAAAAGATAAGCATTTGCCAGAAGAGTCAGTGGGAATCAAGATTAAATAGATGATGCACAGAGGGTTTTTAAGCAATGACACTATTACAATATTGTAATTGGTGGTACATGACTCTATGCATTTGTCAAAATCAATCTTTTTTGCTGCACATAGGTTGAGCCTTAATATATGCACATTTAAAAATACAGAATGAGCAAAAAGGAAGGAAAGAAAAAAGAAGGCAAAAAGAGAAAGAAAGGAAGGAAGGAAGGAAGAAAAGAAAGAAAGAAAGAAAGAAAGAAAGAAAGAAAGAAAGAAAGAAAGAAAGAAAGAAAGAAAGAAAAGAAAGAAAGAAAGGAAAGGAAGGAAGAAACCAAACTAACTGTACTAAAATACATGAAACCACTTCAGTAAAGAGAGTGGGGGAAACAACACTGGCTTAAATAAGTTTGGAAACAAGTGTAGACTGTAAAACTAAATGAAAAGAAACTGTACATACGCACTACAGTCTAGTTGATAGAGCTGTATCCCACAGGAGGATGGGATAAATGTGTATAAACATAGAATTACAACACAAATATATATATTTCTTTAAAATAGCAGTGAGAAAACCTGTGCACTGATCTCATTCCCCAATAAAAGGCACCAAGGCCCCTTAGACAAAAGATACTTCTAGGAATGGGGTAGAAAATATACAAAATGGGCCTGTATCACTTTTTAGTACCATAAGATAAGGAAATGCTCAAAAAAAGACAGTATCTCACAATGGATTCAAAGGGTCCTAGAAGCCAATTCAAAGATTTCTCAATAGCCAGAAACTGAAATAATGAACTAGAAAATAAGACAGTATTGGATTATAACCAAAAATATAAAATAAATACTCAGGAGTTCATACTGAGAAAGAGAAAAAATAGATAACTGGAGAATAGATAAATCTATCATGCAGAAAAATTCCAAGAGGGTAAATATCTATACAAAGAGGTGGAGCACAGTTTCTCGCTCTCTGATGGTAACTTTCCTCCAAAGCATACAGCATGGGAAGGAGTAGGGGGAAAATAAATTTTTCGCTGGGAAACCTGACAAGAATTACCTCAGCCAAGCAATTAAAGTCAATATAACCCAAACATAACAGGCCATGTTGATAGTATGTACCTTGATATGATAAGATGAAAACATACTTTATCTCTGTCTTCCTTCTCCCAAATGCCCATAACCCCATAGTGTAATCATGAAAGAATCATCATAAAAATACAAATTGAGCAGTGGTCTACAAATTATCTGACAACATCATCAAAAACAAGAAATGTGTGAAAAATGATCATAGCCAAAAGACTAATGAGATAGCTGACTAAATGTAATGGGATGTCTTGGATGGGATCCTAGAACAATGACAACAAAAAGACAATAGGTGAAAATAAGCCAATCTAAGTAAAGTACAGGCTTTAGTTAAGATACATGGATCTTGAGTCATTGCTTATAAAAATATACGTGCTAATATAAAATATTAATACTTGAGGAAACTGGCCATGAAGCACTTGGGATCCCTGTACTATCTTCATGACTTTTCTATAAATCTAATGAAAATAAATAAATAATTTTTTTTCAGTTGGAGGTTTGGTGTGATAATTAAGATAATGCATTTCCCAACACTTCACAAGTATTGATTTATTTTGACCTTACAATTATCTTAAGTAATTATCTTAAGTTAACTTATTGTCTCATTTAGTCTTCACTGTAACCTGTATTATTGCCTAATATGTTAGCTTTTTAACATTATCATTATTATTTTTATGAAGTATTTAAATTTGAATAAAAGAATAGGAGAACCTATAAAATTTTGTACTAAATGATATGTACTTTTGTGCCTTTCTGGGAAGAGTGTTCAAAGCACTCACCTTGTCTCCGAATTTTTTGTTTGTTTGTTTGTTTTTGTTTTTTTGTGGGTATCGCAGGTTGAACTCAGGACCTCGCACACCAGCAGGCGCCCGTGCCACTGAGCGATATCACCAGCCCATTTTTCATATGTGGGTACTAGGAGTCTAACTCAGGACCTCACACTTGCCAGGCAGGCCCTTATGCTGCTGAGCTCTCACACCGGCCCCAAATTTTTATTTTTATAGTGCTGAAAAATCAAACCCATGACCTCATGCATGCTATTTAACTGTCCTACAATTGAAGTACACCCTTAGCCCCTTCTCTTCATATTTTTATGGCAGATAGATCTTTACATAGTACATTTCCTGGAGATTTACTGGCATCACACATGATTTGATGCCTTTAATTTTTCAGATTTAATTAAATCTAGGATTTTCAGATAAAATTTCAGGAATTCAATGAATGATCCTAAGATTTCCATGTTTTTGTATTCAAATAGATGTAGATTTCACATTATCTTCTCAATATTCATAGACAGGTAGTATATTAGTCAGCTTTCTTATGGCTGGAACACAATAAACTATACCCACAATTTTAAGGAGGAGAGTTGTAATTTAGCGCATGGTTTCAGGGAGTTTAGTCCATGGTTAGCTAGCTCAATGCCAGGAACATCATGCCAGAAGGGCATGGCAGAGGAAAGCTACTTAGTTCATGGCACCCAGGAATCAGAGCAAAGAAACAGTTCCTGAGAGGAAGGGGTGAGGGATAAAATATATTACCCAAAGTCAGCCTCGATGACTCATCTAAACATACTCAAAAGTGTGCACCCCCAGTATTCTGGGTAGCTCCCAAACCAATCAAGTTGATACAATCAAGGTTAACCATCAGATAGTTTTAAGACACAACTGATACTTTAAAGCCTCAGATTATAGCATGGTTTGATGTAATTATGTTCTTAGGAGGAGCAAATATAATTTCTTAATAAATGTTAATGAACTATAGCTTTTAAAAGTGAACATTTTGGGCTGGTGAGATGGCTCAGTGGCGTAAGCGCCTGCCTTGCAAGCGCGACGGCCCGAGTTCGACTCCCGGATCCCACATACGAAAAAGGGGCCGGTGATATCGCTCAGCAGCATGGGTGCCTGTTGGCGCGCGAGGTCCTGAGGTCGACCCCCCGGTACCCACAAAAAAAAAAAAAAAAGTGAACATTTTATTCTTGATAATTCATATTTCTGGTTGGTTGTAATTCATCCCCAAATCACCATGTATAGAGAGGAATAAGTAGCAGCTGCCTCTTTTAAATACAATACTGATCTGAAACTACTTATCAGACTATTGTCTTTATACCCTATATTATTATGTCTTTTTTACATTTGATGCCTGGCTATGAAAGTTAATATAATAAAAAAAAAGTTAATAATAATAGCAGCTATCTCTAAATATTAGAAGTACATCCAGATAAAAGAAAGAATAACTTTTTCTCTGGAATGTCAGAGGACAAAACTCATATGATAAAGTTAACATTTACACTGAGTTAAATTTTTGTTTCATTATACTGAGGGATAAATACATTGACTTTTGAGGCACTGAGATCTCTGCTTGCTATAGCTGATGTAGAGGAATCTGGACTTAGAATCAATAAATGGCTACTGAATTCCCATGAAGCCCCAGAGTCCACTGTTGTTTTGCTGATAACTTTAGCTTCTTACTACCCATGACCACCACAAACACAACTGCACTTCATCTTCTCAACTCTGAAAGTGAAATCCTTTCAAGTGTCCTTGATATTGCTGAAGGATTTCTAAATAGTACTACTCAATTCCTAAGCATTCTTTTTTTAAAAAATTATTTTAAACCAAGATGTTCTCTAAAAGGATTTATAACTTACCATTAGAAATCCTCTTCATTCCTTTTTAGCCCTTTAGGATTTTGTAGGGATTACTAAGGGGATTTCTTTTTATCACTAGGGAAATATGGCTCCAGCTATTATATCTTAAAAAAATAAATCTTAAGCATAGCCTGACAGTGAGAAATGCATTTATATTCCCCTCCAGAATAGGTTTCCTTATAACCCAAAAATATTTTTGTAAGTATTTTAATTTGATCAGAACTAATACAGTAATAAAACAAAACACACAGGTGTTAAAGCCACCTGTGTATATAGTTTACTAATATAGACATTATCAAATACCATAATACAGTTTAGAAAGCACAAAATCTAGGAAATAATGATGGTACAGCACTCTGTTACCCCGCCCTTTCAGGTGTGCCAAGAGCAATTGTATAAATTGTATAAATACAGGTGTCTTTATAAACTGCTATTCCAGTCCTGTCTGTACATGCAGATTCATTAACCAGTTTTTTTGCTGGCTGCTGTCCAGGGGTCATTCTCAGCTCCTCAGGAGACCCCCTTTTTATCAGACATGGCTGTTTGCTTTCTTCCAGGCCTTCCAGAGAGCATGTCTCTGATGCTTAGGCCTTTTGAACAGCTCGACCAATTAGTTAATGATCATTCAGGATAATCTCTTTTGTTAACTCAAAGTCACCTGATTAGTAGCCTAATCAAAGGAATGATACCCTTTCGTATTTACTGTTCCTACCTACACTCAAGGGGAGGAGATTCTAAAAGGCACATATACCAGAGTGGAGAAACACTGGAGGTCATCCTGAATTCTGCCTGTCACAGATGGCTACGAAGTGCAATTCAGCCCTGGTTATGTGTTTGGAAATTATGGCTTGTTTTCAGAAAAACTAGGAGGCCCCTATAGAAAGTGGAAAAATCCAGTAGCTATAACAATTTTCACTGCATAAGAAGGTTTTATCCTCTCCTATACTGTGAGAATTTGATATGATAAATTGGTTTATGAGCTTAATATGCCCCCACTTAATTATGCAGGTCACAATATGAACTGTAGTTGCAGTAGAGCATGGATTAGGGCTTTGACACAAACATTTTTAATTAGAGAAGAACTTTACATAGCTTCTAAATAGTTAGTTCATTAGTTCAATAAGGAAGAAATTTTATATGATCACTGGGATAGGTGACCTCAAAGAGTTTGCAATTTTGTAACAAAGATATGTAAATATTTTCTACAATACATGGCTGAATGAAATCAGTTCTAAAGTAAATTGAGGTCTTATGGATCTCAGATGCAAATGTGATTAATTGAAACTGAGTTAAATCTCAGAGATGAAGGGGGATATTTGTGCTGAAGCTGGAGCAAAGCAGGGTAATGGGTTTAGTGCTCATTATAAATTGAACATGCCTTTCTTTAATCTATCTGAAATTAATATGGTGTTTTTCTGGAGTCCTTTACTCATTAATGAATGGAAAAGTGGGTTCTGGTCAATGTCCAATCCAGTTTATAGCTCTGTCTGATCTGTTAGTTCAAATAGTCTCTTTAGGGAGAGTTCAGGCTCTTGAATTAAAAATGATCAGTATCTCTAAGAAAAAAAAATTATTATCCTCTTAGATTTCCAACCAAAAATCCCAAAGGATCTTCTTCAAAATGGCGACTGGGTATGTGGTGCAAGGGTCTGGCTCTCCCTGTCTGTGGAAAAGATGGGTTATGATTTTTGGCTCCTTCCCCTTCTTCATCTCTCTCTTACAAAACCCATTTTGGGAGTGAGGGACTTGGTTCTACCCCAGTTCTTTCATCCTCACTGGAGTTCCTGGTGCTCTCTGGTTGATGCACCCTGTCATCATCTCCCCTAGCACCACAGCTACCTCTGAGGATTGCTTGCCTGTAATGCACACAGAGCTGGCTTACCTGTGATAGTGTATATTCCTAGGGCAAGGTTCATCTTCTGGTGCAATACCCCTACCAGAATACCCCCACTCAGCTCCTTAGCAGCTGCTGGTCCTATGGAGTGGTCCTATGGTCCTATGCTGCTTCCTTAGTGCTTGCCTTAGCGCCTCCCTCCATCTACTGCATGCTGAACTGTGGCCTTGCTGTGGTGTAGGAAATGGTCCAGAGAGCATCTCCTTCCAGAAATAAATACCCTCCCTTTTCTGCCTTAAGCTCATTTAGTTAACTTCACTCATTGGACTTTGGCCTAAAGTGAGGAATATTGGAACTCAATTTTATTCTTTCCTTCTCTTTTTTCCTTCCCATAATCTTATAGAACCTTGAAAAGTGTAGGGGGGTGGGTTACCCCCTATATTCCTCTTGTCTGGATCTTCCTTGTGGAAAACTCCATGACAAAGAGATTAAATTGCCTCTTGATATATTAAATAAGAAATAAAATAATTTAAGTTATAATTTCTGAAGGAAATACCCTGGCTTGTAAGGCTATTGTTTTACAACATCACTTTTTAAATGTCAGAAGTTGCCTTTCTCTTTCAAAAGTATCCTTTGTTCCAATACTCCTCTTCTACCGCCAAACAGATGGAAGCGCTAGAGCAGCTGGAGTAAAAAACCAAAAGATTCAGAAACTGAAAATACTTTGATGATTTCAAAAATTCTTTCAAAGAAGAGAGAGTAGTATTTCAATTAGCCAAGAATCTAAGTGGAGAGAATAGAATGACTCAGGTATCATGGGCAGATTCTCAATGAACGTAGCTCACAAGGAATAGGATGTGATTTATGCTGTTTGGATTCCTTTAATCCCTTCAGGTACACCACTAAAAATCATAGTATTTTGCAATATAATGTGAACATACAACAATGATACTATTTGTGTAGCAGAATAAAAACCAATGCTGTGTTTGTTGAACACAGAAATATAATAAAGACTGACATCAGGAAGGTGCTTTGGAGCCGACTGCAGAGCACTTATTCCCTCATAACTTTTGGTGATGAGCAGGTTCCAAATCCTCTCTTTTGTTTTGCTTTCGTGATTCTATTGAGGGTGAGAGGAACAAAAGAGAAAGCTTGCTGTTCTGATTTACAGGTAAAAGGTAATATGTACAATGCCACAAGATTTTAAAGGACAAGACGCTTGAGGAACAGAGGCTGGTGTAGTTTATTTTGTCCTTTGGAGCAAACCTTATCTGATGTCATTGAGAAGGATGTCTGCCTTTAGGTAATAGTTTTTTCACAAGATGAATTTCATGCCAGATAAAAAGGCAGCATATCGTCCTTCCCATTTCCTCATTGGATATATCTTTATTTGAGAATTAAAAGTAATGTAATCAGAGACCCTATTATCTCCTCGCCTGTTATCTTCTGAGCCTTATGATGAGTGGGGAAACTTTTCTCTTTAGTTTTATCTCCTCTTACCCACATGGTTTCCATCCTACATTTTTTTCTACCTGGCAGATGTTCAATAAACATTTGATAAGTTAATTTGTTTGAATTCATTTTCCAGAGTTTATTCCTGCAGGGTCTTCATTCCCTCTCAATGAGACATATTAAACATTCATTCTAATGGAGAATTGCTGCTCTAAAATATACCTTTACTTATTCACTTTCTGAGGGGTGGAGAATATTATTTTTTAAAACATGAATCACATTATGTTGGACGTCCTTTATTATGGCATTTTTTCATCTTTCAAGGCTTGATTTAACTTGTGGAAGAAAGCAAGTCTTTCAGAACCAAGTTTGGGGACTAAGGTAGATGCTCACAAAGAATGACCCTATTTCCTGCCAAAATAATCATTGTTATTTCCTTGAGGGCTTATTAAATGATTATGTAAACTCTTTCAAGGTACTTAAGGTGGAATTAGCTTACCATGTTTCTCAATATTTCCACACACATTTGATGAGAAATCTCTGCCAATATGTAAGCTGGAGTTCCCATTCAAATTTTTAATAAATAAATTAATGTTTATTACACACCATGTTACTCAATAGTATCACCCAATATTTACCACCAAGATAACAAAGTCATAGAAATAAAACAAACTTAACACAATTCTTAATTATATCTATATCTATCTATATATATATAGATATATAATTCCATATTATTGTCATGTCTTTCTAATCTTCTAATAAAAATCTAAACCTTTACAGAATTTCATCTACAAAGAGATGGATCTTATACAATATTCGAGACACTTTCTACATTTCATACATGCTATTTTAAACCCTTCACTACCCCAGGAATTTTTTCTTTATGCCTATTGATAGGATGAAATAGTTGAAAAAAGTGGCAGGTTCTTATCAATAATGGTTATTTATACAGGGCTGTGACGTGCTGGTCAGGACTGATGTAATTCTTGGCACAACTCATGTGGTTAGCGATCTTCTTTTTTCTTTTGTTAAATTTTATTTTATTAGTACATGTTTGCACTACATGACATTTACATTCATCTTTTGGAGTAGCTACATGTACATAACACATCTCGCTGAAATCTGTAACTGATCAAAACTAGGGTTTTATTTCACTGGTAGGATGCTTGTTTAGCATACGCAAGGCCCTGGGTTCAATCCCCAGCACTGCTTTAAAAAAAATAACATAAACTTCCTGGGTGTCACCATATTTTATTTTAACTTCTGCATTTAAAATTGTCTGCAAGGTCCAATGGCCATGTTTATGTGCATCTCTCAACACCAAATATATTAATTTGACTAAACCTTAATCCACTGTTTTCTTTGACCAGAATGCAGTTAATGAGAATAAAATTCATTGAGCACAGACTTTATAGCCATCAACTATGCAAGTATTGGGAAACTGTTAGTATTTTGGTATGTTTTATATCTCTTTCCTTGACCAGTGTTTTCCGGTTTGCTGCTCACAGTCAACATAAAATCTAAAATATTTTGGGAAGGTTTAAATGCACGAACGAATTTCTTTCAGTGAATGTAGATGTAGGCAAATTGAAGCTTTGCTGCTCATAATAAAGAATTAAGAGTAACACAAATGCTGACATGCCCTTCAGGTAGATTTCTTCCTCCCTGTCCTCTGACCTCTCACTCCCCACCCTTCTGATTTAGCTATACTTCAAGGGTAAGGACCCAGGATATGCTAGAGAAAATCACAGAAAATGAAATTCTAATCCTTTTCTTTAAAAAATTTTTTTCAACATAAGTTGAAGGGCTGCCAAATTAATTTAATTTCAGTGGCAACTTCTGACAGTCTAGAGATCAATTGATCGGTATTAAATTTGAGTATAAGTTTGTTTCCTGAAAACCTTTTGGCTATGGCTTTCATAGGCTATCTTTGTTGGCAGTTCCTTTCATTGTTCTAGGCCTCAGTTTCCCCATCTGCAATTTAGCATGTGCCCCAAACAACTTCTAAAAGATATTTAACTCATTAATAGAGTGAATAGTAAAGGGGGAGATTATAGACTTGCAGTCAGGATGGTGGTAGAAGGTGGATAGTAAGTAGGCCTGGGGCTACACTTCTTGGTAGTTTACTTTTCCAAAACCTGTGGCTTGCAGCATTTCATTAGGTAATTCAGTGATAGTTTATTTCCCTGAGTTGAAACCTAGTGTAGTCTCATCTTCAATAGGAGACCTGAATGGGACATTTTCAGCAACCTATAATACCTTATTGCAATCCTGTGCCTACATATTCATAAAAACATATACAGAGTCATCTACTTAAAATAAAGTTATACCAAAGTAACCCACTGAGAGCAGCAGTCAAAAGAGATTGCCTGTTACTTCCTACCTATGGTGGCAATATGGTGCCACAGAAAGAAGGCCAGCTGGTAACCTTGGGAAGTTCTTATCTCCTCTCATCATCCCTGCTCTCTCTACTTCAGCTCATGGACGCCAATAAACACAGGAACTATTTCCTGATCACTTAGTATGTGCCAAACAAGCCCTGTCTAGAAATCCAACAGGTAGGGTAGGAATCAGGAGAGTAGAAAGCAGGGTGTGGAGTCAGCTGCTTGAGTTCTAATCCTGTCTTTATTACTTACTAGCTCTGAAGTCAGGTAATTTCTGTAATTTCTCAAAGCCTGAATTTCTACCTGTTGAATTCCTCTTTATCTTTATTCCTACTTGGCCAACTTGAAGAATCTTAAGCAAGTTTCCTGATATTTCTAAGCCTTAGATAACTCATCAGTGAAAAGAAAGCAATAATAGTGTCCACATCTCTGAATGGCTGTAAGCATCAAATACACATAATCCACAAGAAAATGCTTTGAAAGCTATACGAGATAAGAAATTGTTATATATAATTTTATGGCATATTCTGAACCATGACAGAAAACATATTGTTTCACAAAAGGAGTATTTACATCAAAATGTTCATCCTGTGTGCAGTCAGTAGCAGAACTGAGATTCAGGTTCCATTTCCAGAGTTCAACTTGCTTATGTTCAAACAAAGACTGACTGATTGATAGGAAAATGGGATTGTCTTCATTCTCAAGGATCACCTTTCCCTGCTGTCCTTTAGACCTTCTTCATCAGACAAGTAAAAATGAAATGATTGTGCGCCATGTCAAAGTGCTGTTTGCTGGGAGGCAGGCTGCCATTTCAAGTGTCTCCCATGTTTTCATCCCCCTTCCCAAAGGGAGAGGAACAACCATATTTTCAGAACCACAGGGTTTCCATCTCTTTCAAGCACAAATGAACCACTGAAAAAAAAAATTTTTTTTTTCTGGTACCAGGAACAAAACCCAGGACCTTGCACTTGGCAGGCAGGTGCTTGTGCCGCTGAGCTATATTCCTGGCCAAATGAACCACTCTGATGGACCCAATTCTGGATGCAGATGTGAATTATCACTTCTCAATGTTTAACCTGACCTCCTCTCACCCCAGCTCCTCTCATCCCACTCCTGTGATGATTTCCTGTGAAGTTCCCATAGAATGGACAAGGGATTAGCAAAAATAAAACGTTAAGTGTATTATCCCTGACCTCAAGAGGTTGTAATATGACAGGAGAGGAGAGGAGAGGAGACCTAATCATTCCTTCTCCTCCTCCTGGCTTTTCTCTTGTTCTTATTAACTCCCATTGTATAGATTTTATAAGGTATTTCTATGTTCATTATATTACTTAAAACTCTTAACCAACCTCAGATTCATGACTATAACATGAATTATTATCTTTTGTTTTGAAGTCTGAATAACCAAAGGTCAGAAGTAGTTTGGCCCAAGTCATAGAACCGATAATTCTCAGAGGTGGGAGGGTTCCCAGCTCACCTCTTGTCCCCAAGGTCATGTTTCCTATATCCTACCGTGCCCACCAGGTACACACACAGGAAAACAAATACTAGCAAGGGCAGCAACTACCCATAACTGCCACAAAGAAGCTCAGAGAAACAGCAAGTGCCCTCCCTTGTCTTAGGAGTTGCTGGGCACAGAAAAGAAGCAAATTTGGCCTCTGTTATTTGAAAAATACTTCTTACTGTGGACACCAGGAGCACACATAGAGGACAAAGATCTGCTGAAAGCCCAGAGTCCAGCTGTCCTATACTGGAGCATGATTAGTCTTTAAGCATTTCAAGATTTCATCTTCCTCCTCCTTCTGTTTCTCCTTCCCTTCTCTTATTTCCTCTCCTCCCTCTCCTCCTCTTCCCTCTTCTCCCTTTCCCCTCTTCTCCTCCTGCTCCTTCTCTCCTCCTCCTCCTCCTTCTTCACAAGAGGCAAACATTTGCAGTAAGTCTAACTTGTATGCAAATGTTGGTATAGAAAATAAATACACATTTAAAGATTAGCCTGTATCCTAGCAATCTCTGCTTAGGTTTCATCTAATAGGAATAGAGCTAAAAATAAATCATATGTCATTAGGTAATCTCAGAGTACATCATTAATTTCCTGTCCTCCTAAAAAGCAATGAAATTATGGTTTCAGCCACGTTAAGAACATTACATGAAAAATGAGGAGAGGGAATAAAGACAGATTAGAACATAATCATGGGGGCGGGAATTCAGCCAGTCCTTTTTAAGCCTTGCTGATTGAAAACAGCCCACATCCAGGTAAAGCTGAAAGATGAGTACAGCTAACTCCAAACAACACTTCCCACGTGGCTAGGCTCCACACAGGAAATGGGGAGAGGACACAGGAATTGGAGGAGGGGAATATTTAATCACAAAAGACCACCAAACGCAAGGGGAGAAATGAAGTAAATGGCTTAATGGAAGATGGAAAATATAATGTGGATCAATTCTGTATCATTAAGTGTTGGGATGTTTCTTTTCTTTATTTTTTTTTATTCCAACTTTGGTCAGCGATATTAAGTTTCTCTCTGCAGATCTGGCTTAAATCCTTGGTGAATTCCCAAACAGGGTGTGAATTCATCACTCAATATTGGGAGCATCTGGGGTTTTTCATTTTATTAAAATGATTCTTTTTTCCCACCACAGATGCTCCACAGAGCAAGAGCTGCACATTATAAGTGAAAAGTGATTCCCCAGAAGGAAATCTTTTATCACTGGTTGTAACTTGAAGTTGAGCACATACTTTAGTTTGGAGGCTGTCTTGTGGAGAAAACAGCCAAGAGTCGAACTTGGAGACAGGTTGACAAGTGCATAAGCATCTGACTTGCAGTTGGGCCTCCAGGATAGAAAGATAGAACACAGCCTATTTTAGCAGATGCACTTGAGGTTTGCTCATTTGCAAAATGGGGAAAATAAAAGCAGTTACTCAGTGGGTTATTGTGAGATAAAAATGAGATCATGCATGCAAAGCATTATATCACATCACCTGCTGTAATATAAGCTCTTGATAAATATTAGCTGGTATTTCAGGCCTGATAATCAGACTCATAAATATTTCTATAGAAATGCATTATTACTGTGTATTTTCTATTTTATATAGCAGTACCATATGGCTGTGTAATTTGTTACATTTGCTTTTGCTTAACTGCTTAGTAATTAATTCTCTTACCTGCCGATCTCTACTACAATACTGTAAGTGTCTCAATTACTTAGTCACTCTGGTACTTGTGCCTAGCACAGAGCTTAGAACTTACTAATTCTCTATATAGCCAAGTCTCATCAGCTGGAGAGCAGCACATTTTTGCATTTTAGAAAAACTTGCTTTAGGAAATACTCCAAAACTAGAATAAAACCATTTAATCTG
Source organism: Erethizon dorsatum (assembly GCA_028451465.1). Lineage (NCBI taxonomy): Eukaryota > Metazoa > Chordata > Mammalia > Rodentia > Erethizontidae > Erethizon > Erethizon dorsatum. Next base: position 46,865,286 of record CM051825.1, read on the forward strand.
TTGTTGAATTTGCAAGAGAAACAGACCATGATGGTACCCCTCCTGTGCCTATGTTGAACCCTTATTCAAAGATGTAAGGTTGAAGGACAATTGGCAGAAGGCAGAAGGGGAGGTTGGAGTATATGTGTGGGGGGTTGAGGGGGTGTTAAAAAGAAAGTATTCTCCCTGAAAAATGCATTTTAACCAAGATGGTTTCCCACTTATTTTTCTTCCTTTTACCCCCTGGCCACCCACTGCCTGTCCCTGCTAATATAGCATCTCACTCAACCTTTGACAACCAGATAGCTTGGTTTTCATGAAATTCAAGAAATCATGGCTACTAACTTGAGATTTTTAAATCAAGTAGGCTCAATGGTCTTGCCAATGTTTTGTGTTAGAGTAGATTTGGAAGTTGTGAAAATTTCCTCACTAGTGTTTTGTATTGGCAAACTGATAACTATGATTTTCTATGGCTCTTTATGATATTTTTTATGTTCAGCTTCAATAGTTTTACCTCTGTGAAATAAACATATATAAGACACCCTTACATGCACACTGAAAAACTGTAGATCTGTGTAGACTATCTTATCCTAAAACAGAAAAAATATCTGCTGCTGTTCTCTGTTTAAATGACACTTCTTACCTATTCTCACTGGTGGGTGGCTGAGGTAGACTGCAATATTCCACAGTAACCAATTGGTAGCACAAGACACCTTTTCTTTTTCTTTACCATAAGACACAAAATCCTTTTTTAATGTTAAAATATAGTTTGTAACTCTAGCATGGTCAAGCTCATTATACCTTTTTCAGTTGAGGGTTTTTTTTCCCCCATTGATTCATTCTTTTTTGGTGTGTGAGGGAAGCATTAGGTTTACAAAGATCTGTTTCACATTCCAATTCCTTAATTTATATGTGCATTTTAATCACCTTAGGACTCAGTTTCTTCATCTATGCAATGGAGAGATTTATAATACCTGCCTCAGACAGCCATTAATGACAACTAAATATGATGCTGTATGCAAAGACATACGATGAGGATATGTTAAGTAACTATTTAATCATCCATTCCCCATTTACTGAGTACTATCCTTAACCACATGAATTTTAGAATATTTGTCATACTTTTGTCAAAGAGTACATATTTGGCTTTATTTCTATTTTTATTTCTTTAAGTATGTGTGCATTTACATATTTATACAGAGGTATACAAAGTGAAACATCCCATCCTTCCCACCAACCTAAAGATACAAATTTTATATATATATATTTTTTTCTACGACATTTTATTATGGACTTTTAAAATACCCCCAAATGTAGAAAAATGATACAGCAAACATCCATTACCAACAGCTGGGTTGTACACTTAGCATTTTACGATATTTGCTTTATTACATGTCCATCAATCTATCCAACCCTCAATCCATCTTTTTTTTACTAGTAGTTTATTGAAGTATAATTTATATACCACAAAATCCATTTGTTTCAAAGGTAAAATGTAACGATTTTTTAGTAAACATACAGAGCGTGCAACCCTCATCACTAACCCAATATTAGCACATTTCCATCATACCGGAAAGGCTTCCTGTATCCATTTTCAATCAATCCTTCTTCTCCTCCTGGGCAACTACTAATCTACTTTCTGTCTCTATAGATTTGAAAAGTCATAAGTTTAACCAACAGAGCAACAATTCATGAGGTGCCCCTATATTAGAACTCCCAGGATTACAAAATCCTGAGGAAACTGTCCAGTCCTGAAGGACCTTACATTTTCATGGAACCAAGATTATATAGCACAGGAAAGGAAAACAAAACTCCCTGTAATTAACTTTATGTTTACTCTATTTCTTTACATCTGGGCACTAAATCGTTTCCATTTTACTGGTGAGAATAAATGAGGCAGAGAAAAGAAAAAAAGACTGGAAGTGGCAAGGAAGAAGGGGTGGTGGTGCATTTAAGCCAGGTGGTGGCTGCTGTTCCTCCCTTTGCTCGCTACCCTGAGGCTGGTTTTGCTGTATATCGCTGTGTTCCATGGAACTTCACTAGATGGAGGAATATACCCAGATTATACAGCAGCTGATATTTCTGTGGGTTTTCAGCTGGGGTGGTGATTGCTTGAACAGATTCCCCACTATGGCATTTGAGAATGAAATCAAAGAACAGCAGTGGCAGGTGTTTGGAAGCTGAATTTGGAATTGGCCTCCTACAGAAAGAAGCTAGATACTGACTTTGTGGGTGATGAGAGAAGTCGACAGAGTTCTCAGAGGGAAGTTGCTGCCATGGCAGGTTCCCAAGCAAACAGATTTAGTTTTCTTTTTTCACATTAAATCCCCTGAAGATATAATGGGGGTGGGGGGAGCAACAAAAATGCCACTTTCATGTGTTGAAGATCTCTTTCAGAAATAAGATTGTCAAAGCTAACTGAAAAGAGAGTATTTAGGATTCATCAACTCTGGGTGTGATTAAAGTATAGAAAAGCACTAGTTCTTCCAACATACTGTGCAGCCACCATTTCCATTTTTCTATTTCCAGAAATATTGGCTTCCGACTCATTTACAAGTGACACCGTTCTGGGTTCCCTTTTCACGACTTTTCACCTGGCCCAGCAAGCTCCACTTGGCCTTCAAAGATGGAGTCATCCCTGCCCACATTTTCCTCCCACATTTTATTCTCAGCCTTAGGAAGCTTAAAAAAAAATAAAAATAAAAAAAGAAAGAAAAGTAAAGTAAAGAAAAAAAGAGGAAAATACTCAACACATGCAAAAACCAAGGTAATTCGTATCAAAGTAAATATATTTAAAGAGTTCCTCTGACTACTCAGTCCCTACAAATCACATGACTAGAACAAAGTGAGAGAGAGGAAATGTGACTTTTAATTTAAGCCAATGGAACTTGAAAGACTGTTTCATGTAACTTCCTGTGACTCCTTGTCACAATATCTGCACTTAGTAAATATCTTGAATGAATGATGAACACAGCTGAATTTTATTATCTTTAGTAAACATTTGAATCATTCCCAGTCCCTACCACCAATTTGTGTATGTATGTATGTGTGAGTGTGCATACACACTCCCACACTCCTATATATATATATACACACACATACACACTCCCAGTAGTTTTGAAGGTCTTATTCTTAGAGGCCACTATGCATTCTCATCTTACTTTAAGAAGAAGGGCTTAATTGCTGTTCTGTAATGGTGACATCTGTTTTACTGTCTCAAAAATGGTTACTTTGGGAAAGATTTTGGGTTCGACTAGTTAGACATTTTATTTTATTCCACTCAATGACTTATTTTCAGTTAAAGATAACCACCTCCCATATTCACCATATCTCACCACATTAGTAATGGAAAGCAGCTTAGAGATTATGCTCTTATGCACAGGGATTTTTTAAGAAGAATAACTTTGTTTCCATTATATTTATACCAGGTAAAAGTACAGTTGGTTCTTGGTATGACATGTTCTATTCTTTGTCTAAGCTGATCTGAGTTTGAATTGGGGCATCTGCAACCAGAAATCTTTATTAACATATTGCTGCAATTATTAACAGTAAAACAACCATGGCATCATCTTTCTATGTCCATGTAACTTTTTGGTTCAACTGATGCTCAGTGAAGTCTGAACATGGGAAGGCTCATAGCTAATAGGGTAGAACAAAGGGAAAGTGTCACTTTATAAAAAAAGAAAATGGATATTCTGGAGCCATTTAAACATTTATACTGCTAATTCCTGGATAGTTCCCTCTTTGTTTAAAGAAACAACTCAAAGATTGTTTTGATTATAGCTTGATTTGAATAAACCATGCTTAAAAATACATATCCACAGAATTAATTACTCATTCAAAGGGAATCTATAAATCAATGTCATTCATGTGATTATGAAATAGAATACTCATAAAAAGCAGAAAGTTGGGCTAAGATCACTTAAACTCACTCCCTTTTTATTATTTCATAATGTGTTCTGTGATCAAGCTATCTTTACAAAATATGCAAAGAGTTATTAATGGACCCAAGGAGACAGGTATTAACCAAGCACATGATGGGGAAAAAAATGATAGAGTGAGGTTGAAAATATCTCTGTTGACCCAAATATTTTAATTACTCTTTCAATTCAGATGAGTTAATATTCTTCAAAGGGAAATGTACATCTTACAGTGGGTTTAATTATTCCAGAAACTAAATATCCATTAGACCATCCCTGTCTGGTCACATAAGCATGGCTTCATGGAAACAATGCGTCACTGAAATGACTTCCTCACAAGTCCCAGCTGAGTTACACTGGGAGAGGTAGCACTTTTTCCTGAGATGGAGATCCAGCAGTCCTTTGTGGATGGTTATTGACAAGATATCAGCAGGAGCTATAAAGTGTGTGCTGGAATTAATGTGGCCTCAACAGGGATCTCTGATATGAATTAACTGCTCTAATCAAGATTAGATTATGTCCACTAAGCAATAAAACACTGAATTATATCACAGGTTCATGTTAACATTATAAGACAGTAGCTGTCTTAACTGGTTCAAGCTGTTTAAAAAAATTATGTGTCATAAATCGAGTAGACTGTAGACAACAGAAATCTGTCTCTTGCAGTTCTGGAGGCTAGGAAGTCCAAGACCAAGGTACCAGCAGACTCTGTCTGGAGTAGCCCTGCTTTCTGCTTCACAGATGGCATCTTCATGCTGTGTCCTCACATGGTGGAAAGGACAAGGGAGTTCTCTGAGGCCTCTTTTAGAAGGGCACTAATCCTATTCGTGAGGACTTTACCTTTAGCAACCTATTGACCTCCCAAAGGTCCTACCTTCTAATATCATCGCCTTGAGGTTAAGAATTCAACGTATAAATGTTGGTGGATCACAAATATTCAGCCCATAACAACAATAGACTGCTCATCTGTAAGCAGAAAATATGCTCACTTGTTTGGTTTTAAGTGCTACTCATATGTCAGGTACATATGAGTAACTAAGTATTATGGCTTGTGTCTAGATGTTCCCCCAAAGCCCTATGCAGTTATAAGTGGGCCTTTTTGGAGGTGGCTGGATCTAGAGTGTGTAATGCTGGGATTAGGGATGTGATGCTAGGATTGATTCACAGTGCAATGCTAGGATTACGGGTGCCCCACTCTGGATGTGAGTGGTACCAGCCCTAAGGTTATATAAAGGAAAGAAATATAAGGGAAAGAAAGAGGGCTGCTGTGGTCACTCTTGCCTGCTTGCTGCTTTTGCTGTCTTCTGCCTGCCATGAACTATTTCTCCCCTGTGATGCGTCTCTGCCTTGCCACCATACCTTGGAGCCAGCTGATTATGGACTGAGACCTCTACAAACTGCAAACCAAAATAAACCCCTTTGCCTGTTTTAACTTTGGGTGTCAGTTATTTTGTCTTAGTAATGAGAAAAGGAACTAAGACACCTAGCCTGTATGTGTGAATTCCTGTGTTCATAAAGGTAACTCATGACATCTCAAGGTGCAACGCAAATTAAAAGCAGATTATCACATAATAACAAACATATCATTAAGATTGGTATTTCCCTTATAATTTTTTAGCTTTAAAACATTGTAAGATTTTGCTTAATTAAAAATATGTCCCTTACTCACTATAAAAAGTAAAGTTATATCCAAAGATGTTGAATTAGAGTCCAACCAGAAAAAAGAAATTACACAGGGATTGGAACAAGAAGCTGAATACAAAGAATTATCTGATCAGGAAACCGGATTATCAAGAGATTGGCTACTAAGAATTAGAACCTAGCAGATGAAGGAGCAGCCTCTAACCCTAGGCTAGCATAAGCGACCTAAGAATATTTTCTGTCTCAGACTGAGATCCAGACCTTGTTTGATTTCATAAACCTTCTTAATTTCACCAGGCAATTTGCCTTACTGGTTACATGCATAGGATGAAGAAAGTTCAAGATTTTCTCCAGAGAGTGGTTGGCAGTGTGTTATCACATGTCAGGTCTGGCAGCAGGAATCCACCTTCACTTTATAGGTTTCCTTCAGGTGAATTGTAAAGAAATGAAGCTGTAATTTTGCATGCAGAATAATTCTGTGACCTGTTATTTCAAGTAAATCTTGAAGATGTTATTTTCCTGATAAAGACAATTTGGGAGAGAGTTAAATGAGGATGTTTAATCAAAAGCTGGTAGAAACTAATTAAATACCAAAGGAAGGGTGGAATCACTTTTCCCTTGCTTCACCAAACTGATGGCTGATGATTAAATATTTTGTAATACCTTTGAAGAAACAGGGACATTTCAGGCATTTGTCATACTAATCTACCTCCCTCACCTTTGCCTAATTTTGTTCCCTCCATTGTCTCAATCAATACATACCTAATTTTCTAAGAGAATGTTTATGCTAACGGAGAATGTTGTCGTATTAATGAGCATTGCAATCCATAGTTTAAGGTTAGTTTACTTGAGATCAATACTTAAGTTTGAAACATAGAAATTAAAACTCTACGGATTTTCTTTGGGGTGAAGACTTTAAAATGTATCCCAGTATTTTTCGTATTCATAGATTTAGTCTAATTTCCAAGAAGATTTTGCCAGAGGGAAAGACTTTAGCTAAATATTGCCTTTTGCATATTAAAACTTTACTGGAGAGTAATTTTGTAAAGCACAAACTTGAATCATGGTAGGATTGTGTATTTTTATACTTACTGGGACCAAAATTAGCTTTTATGATTATGTCAATCAAATATACAGCAAGTATTCTTAGTTTTCTTTTTTTTTTTTTTTTTTTTTTTTTTTTGTGGGTACCGGGGGGGTCGACCTCAGGACCTCGCGCGCCAACAGGCACCCGTGCCGCTGAGCGATATCACCAGCCCCTTTTTCGTATGTGGGATCCGGGAATCGAACTCGGGCCCTCGCGCTTGCAAGGCAGGCACTTACGCTGCTGAGCCATCTCACCGGCCCTTATTCTTAGTTTTCTATCCCTCTCTTTTACCTCACGTCCCTTTTTTGAGTGTTTATTATTAATAAATGTAATAAAGAATAAATTAAGGATAAGATTTACTATACCACTGAAGAACTAATATCAGAAAGTTTACCAATACATTGTTGGAATTTATGAGTTCTGAATATGAACTCAGATGTTTATCTATAATCAAAGTACTTGAGTTTCCATTTCTTGGGTGTATTAAACTTTTTAGTTTATGCTAAACAGATGCCATTCATTTTCGTTAATATTGATAAAAGGATATTGTATTTCCGGTTTCCCACCCATTATCAAAGAGTACCCCATGAAATTCTGCACAAATTCTACTCCCCCACACATACCCTGCTCCAACCTTAAACAAAACAAAACTAGTAAAACTAACATCATGGTGATGATACTAACAACATTTCAATATGGATTCATGCCTCGTGATAGCTATGAAGTCAGACAAATTGAAGTAGAGCTTAGTTTAACTCCTGATCTCTCAGGGATAAGGTGCCAAATCAATTAGCAGGTTTAGTGAGAGGGAAGGAAGATGTCCATCTGCTTCTTTTGTGCCATTTAGAGCAAGGAGCCAACTACTGCATCCCTCAGACAATTAGTCAGAACCATTTGCAGCCCCCATGTCTGTGTGACAACCTTATCGACACATTTATAGATGAGAAGACAAATAGTTTCATTGGAAATTAACTTGCCTTTTAAATATATAGTACCTCGGGCCGGTGAGATGGCTCAGCGGCTTAAGCGCCTGCCCGGCAAGCGCGAGGGCCTGAGTTCGACTCCCGGAACCCACATACGAAAAAGGGGCTGGTGATATCGCTCAGCGGCACGGGCGCCTGCTGGCGCGCGAGGTCCTTAGGTCGACCCCCCGGTACCCACAAAAAAAAAAAAGATAAACTAAATATATAGTACCCTATAGTACCTTATAAATAAAAAGTCTTTTAACACTGAAAGGCTTTCTTATGTATTCTGAAATCTGATGCTCACAGCAGCTCTTTTGTAAATTGGGTAACTTTATAAATGAGGGGTCAGAGTATCAAAAAGGTGAAGAGACTGCCCAGGTTTGTGTGGGAGGTGGGATTAGTCAGTGATCTCTCTAATATGCTTTTAGAAACAGTAGAGAGAATGGGATCTTCTTACTTATGCCATTGATCCATATCTTCTTCCTAAATATCCCACCCCACTTGTGCTGTCTCCTTAGAAGAGCAATAAATAAGGGAAATTTCTTAAGAAAGCACAGTAGCCCTGAATGTGCAGCTGAGCAAGTCAGAACTCATAAATGATGAGGCAATGGTATCATCAGGCCAAATGGTGGACTCTTCGCTCTCTCTTAGACACCAGGGCAGATCACAAGCTAATATCATTAATCGACCACACAGGAGTGGAATGACAGTGCCAGAAGATGGAGGATGCACACTCTCTCCTTCCTTATCACCCCAGCTGCACAGAGCAGAACACCACGCTCACATCTGTGCCCCAGTTGCATGACCTTGGACTACACAGTGATCTTACAAACAACAGAGATTATTCTGTGACACAGACAGTATGTCCTGGAATCCGGGCTGTTGTGTGTCTATCACTCCCCTTTTGAAAGAAGAAAGTCGAGTAGGGAGTTGTAGAAAGCCTTGCTTTCTTTCTGTTCTTTAAAGATCGACATGCCTTCTGAAGCTACTTCACCTTTTTACTAAGACCCTTTTCCAGATAACTTAGACATTCCCTTGGTGATTTGTGTTGCCATTGGGAAAAGCAGATATGCCTCCATTTATCAGTCTAGGCTTTGTCACAGAGAGACAGAAAACAACTTAACCATGGATCAGAATGGTAAGAAGCTTTAATTAATTCTGAGATTTCATCATATTTATCTCTGTCAAAGGAAGATGTGAGGCTATAAAATCAGGTGTATAGTAGATATTCTCATACTTTCTTTTTGAGAAGGGAGAAAATAAAAATATAAATCATCATGGAATATTTTTGGTTTGCTTATTTAAAAACTGGAATATAAAATGTTTATGTCTTCACAGTGGTTAAGGTCAGTTATCTGAAGGTAAAAGGGAAGAAGTAGGGCTGCAAAATAATACTTGTCATAAAGTTACCAATTAGAATAATTATTTCATAGGAAACTTTTATCGCTGTATCCTACTAGAAAGATTAAAAACTCAGTCTGTTTTTATTGCAGTGTTACTTTTCCAAATACCCTGAGATAGTACAATAAATTTCTGCTGATGTTTTCCATGACATTTGGTTTTAAAGCTCTCAGGACACAACACATGATGGAAGAAATTATTGAGAAGTCCCCAGCTTTTGGCAACTCTTAAAGAGTTTATGTTTCAGCTTATGGATGGATTCAAGAAAAGAGAAATAGCACTTCAGAGTGGAACACAGAATACAAGATCAGCAAACTCAGTGCTTGTAGAATTTCTGCGTTTTCGAGGGTGTTTTAAAGCACTTGATGGCATGAGTGGGACAGTGTTGAATCTCCACTTCTGCCAAACCCATCATCAATCTTCTTCATGACTCTTTCTGGTGGAATGGCCCAACTCTCCTTCTTCTCTCTGATGCAATGACTACGTGATGGGCAGAGGAAAGGGGTGGCAAGTTCCTCGATATCACACTAGGTTCAAAGGAGTTACTGGTCATCATCAGGAGAACCAAAAACCCAAAAATTCCATTTGATTTTGGATCCAAAGCCAACAGGAAGCATGGAGTGTGCCAAAGACATTTGAAAAATCTGTAACTGGTAAATGCTGCCATTTTTCAAATTACCTCTTCAATGATACATAAAATTTTATTTCTGAGATTTTGTTTTACTCTTTATTAATTTTCTTTTCTAATCCAATTATCCCTGGGTTTGCTCCTGATCCCTTTGCTCTGCCTTGGTCTGCAATAATATAGCCTAAGACTAGGTTAGTATACTGAGGATACTTTGCATGTGCCCAGGCTGGAGTTTGGAAGGGCTTGGTTTAAAATGAGTATGTTTAGGGAGCTCTTTCATTACAGTTTAGTCTGTGCTTCTGCACTGCTGGTTGGTGTTGTCCTAAGTCCTCCTATGCCTCAATGGGTAGATAAGGATGATTTCTAAACAACCCTTCCATTTTTGCACATATATAAGAACTTCTAAAGTACTTACTGATACTTCAAAAAGTTTTCTCTGTTTAAAAATTCTTCATAGACTCTTCTTTGCACCATTTGTTTAGGTGGTAAATGCTTCTTTTCTTAAACAAACATTTTAAAAAGTTGTATATAAAACAGCCATACTAAGTGGTTGCAAGTGCCAAATTAGTGATGACTGAATTCATGAGGTTTTACTGTATATTAAGTGTAATAGATATCTAGCACTTTTGCCTGCTTAAGTTTTACTCTGTAATTAGCTGTCATCTAATTATGGGTAGTATCTTTAACACTACCTACTTTAATTGCTGAAGTGATTTATCTAACATCACAAATTTTAGAACTGAAAATGTCTTTTTTTTTTTCCCTACTTAAGTATTGTTGGTGAGAATTAAGTGCAGGCATATACTGTTATATAAACTGTAATTTTGGTACAGACCACATAGCATATCTACAACTGGATGTGTTGTGCATAACACTTAGCATATGGTGACTCTTAAATAATGTGAGATATGTGTGTGTATGCTTTGCAAGAAGTGTGAGAAATAAACTACATTTTCCATTTCCTAGGAAGTGTTTTAAGTTGATAATTATTCTCCTGAGCATACTGGAGAGAAATGATAAACTTATCTTGATGGATTATGTGATTTTGTGATTGTTAATATTCCCTGGATTTTGGCTGGCACCTAGATCTGGGAGGGATTGGCACTGGATCGTATGTCACAGTCACCCCACACCCACGCCAGTGAGCTTCTGATTTCACAGTAGAACTTCCCATAATGTCAAATGCTTTGAGAGGGTATAACTGAAGTACTAAAATCAGCACGATTCCTTTTACTTTTTATTTTTAAGTAATTATAGATTCACTGGAAGTTGCAGAGAAGTATACTGGGATGTTCCTTATCCCCTCTACGAAAACTTTCTGACTGTTAATGTCAGACATAAATGAAATACAGTATCATTTCCAGGAGATTGACATTGTTTCAACCCAGAGATCTATTCACATTTCATCATCTACACTTGCACTTATTTGTATGTGTTTGTCTGTGTGCCTGTAGATCTGTGCTTTACCACATGCAACTTCATTAACTTCCCACCACGATAAAGACACTTAGTGTATCATGGCCTCAAAAGCTGCACCCATCCCTTCCCACTACGCCTCTAACAATCATTAATCTTTTCTCCATCTTTATAATTGTGTTATTCCATAAATATTATATAAATGGAATTACACAGTATGTAACCTTTTGAGAATGGCATTTTTCATGCAGCTTAAATTTTTGAGGTTCATCCAACTTATGTGTATAAAATTCCTTTTTATTGCTAAGTAATAATTATGGGTATGCCAGAGTTTATTTAGTCATCACCAATTGAAGGACATTGGAGTACTTTCCAGTTATCAGTTATTATGAATGAAAAGACCATGGACGCACTAAAGAAAATGTTTTCATTTTTCTGAGAAAAATGCTTCATTGTACAGTTTCTGAATTGTATGGTAAGTCCATTTGTAGTTTTTAAGGGAGCTGCCAAACTACTTTCATAAGTGCCTGTATCCTTTTACATTCTCAACAGTAGTGTACAAATGATCTGGGTTTTCTGCTTCTTCAACATTTGGTGTGATTATTAGTACTGTTATTATTTAGCCATTGTAATAGATGTGTAGTAAAATCTCATTGTGGTTTTACTTTGTATTTCCCTAATGGCTAATAATATTGGACCTCTTTTCATGTACTTATTTGCTGTACTGTATCTTCCTGAATGAAATATCTGTTCATGAGTTCCTTTTTGGTCCATTTTACAACCAGATTAATTATTTTTTAATGTTGAGTTTTAAGAAATCTTCATCTTCTCTAGATTCAAATCCATGGTCATATATGTGATTTGCAAATATTTTCCTCCAGTCTTCATATTTTCATTCTTTTAAGAGCCTTTTTTCAGAGCAGTAGATCTTAATTTTGATGAGATCCAATTTATCAATTTTTTATTTCATTGATTGTTGTATTGATGTCGAGTCTCAGTAGTCCCAGATCCTGAAGATTTTCTAGAAATTTTTAAAAGAAATTTTAGCATTTTATATTTTATATTTAAGTGCATGATTTTTAAGTAACTTTTGAATAAGATATAAGGTTTGGGTTTAAAATTATTTCTTGTTCCTATAAATGTCCAATTGCTTGAGCAGTATTTGCTGCGATTATGCCTCTTCCATTGAATTTTATGGATTTTAAAGGTTGTGTAGCCCTCAACTGAATTAAGTGTCCTACATAATAACAATTAGGAATCTTTATACCCATATTCTGTACCAGGTGTACTTTCAAGCACTTTATCTGTGTTATAAGCCATTTATTTTTGCAGAGAAAAACCACATGTGGGCAGCATTACTATCCTCATTTTAGAAATATGAAACTAAGTTTTAGAAAAATTAAGTGATTTGCCCAACATCACAAATAAAGTGTGATACAAAAACAGAATTAGAAATTATGTGTGTCTGTCTGGAAAGCTGTGATATGTGCAACAGTAAAATACTTTCTTACTAAAGGAAGTTCAGAATCAAGGCTTTAAATCTATCAAGTCCTTATTAGGTTGCATAATCAGGATTGATGACCTCTTTGGCAGATTCTTAAAATGTTTCTCCATCTTGAGATTTCAGCTACAAGTTTGTAAACAGACGATGAAATTTATCTAGGCATATGCCATATCATCTATAACCATGTTAGAAAACAAAGTGGTGGTCTTCATCCAGAATCACTTTTTGACAATACTCTTTGTGATGTCAATCGTAGTTATAGCCAGATCATCTAACACAATTTTGATCCTTTTTATTGTGTTTGTTTGTAACAGAACTTCTTCCAGAACCATGTTGGTTTTTAGCAAAGGTCATGCAGCTAAGGAAGAGTTTCGTTATTTATTGAGTCTCTAATTCCTTTTAAACATCTTGATAGGCTATTTTCCTGAACATTAACCTGTAGTAATGATTTCTTTGTGATTTACATGTTATACCTTTAATTTACATATATTTCTAATGTGATGCTTTTCATTTCATGGAAGCTTGCTTAGAATTTGCATATTAAAGCCAAATGAACAAAAGGGTCACCTGGTACCATATGGTTCTTGGAAGGGGACTGATAGGAGGATATTAGCATAGTTCTACTTTCTTTCATAGACATTTGATACTTAGTCACCTTTTGCAAATAGAAAATCTCAGGGATAGAGCAAAAATCAAAGATGAATTGCTTTGCTTTCTCTACTGATTAGAGAAGACCTTGTGTAATGACCTTGAGCAGACTCCAATTCTAAATGTACCCATCTTGAGAGTTTAGATCACACAAAAAAAGAATGCTTTGCTCTTCAGGGCTAGCATTTATTGTTTTCTTGTTTGTGAAATATGTGAGCTCGACTTCTGGAAGCAAGAGAAAAGTACACTGGTCTTTTACAAAAGCCATAGGAAAGGATTAATCTAGGGCTGACTGCATGGATAAAAGTTAGTGTGGTACAAAAGAGTCTCTAATAATGTAAGCTCGTGAAGATGAGGACTCTGTGTTCTGCTCCTTGTTCTGTCTGCCACGTGAACATACCTGATACCCTCCCCTGTCTGTTGCATCAATTCCTGCTTCCACACCTCCATCCAGAGCTTGTATGTTAGTGAATCAACTACTGTGCGTGTAGTCCTCAAGTACACCCTCAGGCAGCCTTCACACACCCTGAACACCTATTGCCTTTATTGTGTCCAAAGAGACTTTCTCAGTAGTCCCTGGGGATACAAAATTGGATCAAGAATGAACAATCTTGAATAATCATGACCAATCCACTTTTCCTGCTTTAGTCACAGTGTTCTCTCTATAAATTGAAGAAATAACTATGGCCCTCACTGGTCTCTTAGAAGTATGAAATGAAACAATGGAGCAAAAGGATTTTCCATATCACAAAGCATTATGCCCAATCCAAGAAATATGAGTTTCACTACCTGATAGGAAGGCAACATCACAGCTCTGTTTCTGCTCAAACGGACTGGTTCAAGTCTTAGCTATCATAAGAGGACTGAAATATTTGAAAGTGGACAAAGCCACGTATTTCCCATATGTAAAATAAGGGTAAAAATAGGTAAATTTGAACATGCAGAAGGATGATAACGATTAGAATGTGGAATTGGGCTGCTTAGGCTCAATACCTGGCCTGCCACTTACAGAAATTTTTTGTGCCTCAGTTTCCCTGTCTTATGATAGTAAGTCTTACCCCCTGGGGTTGATGTAAAAAATGAAATAAGATTATGCAACCTGACTAGTTACATACCTGACTCATAGTAAACTTCAATGAATACGAGCTAATATATTGCCATTAATGATACTTCTCACTACCCTATCTACCTTACCTGACTTTCTCTCTCTCTTTTCTCCCTTTTCTCTTGCCTGAAAGATCAGTATCATTAGAAACAGAAAATGTTGTTGTGTTGAAGAAATTCCAACTGCATTATTTCCTCAGATATAAATGAAATCTTTTCTTTTATATGCCTTTTAGAAGAATTCCTGTATCTTTTTGCTGTGAAATTTCCAATTCATTCTCCTCTTGCTTGACAGAAAAACCATGTGAAATATTATTTTTTCTTGTCCCAAAATGTCACCAGCACTCACACCTGTTCTGCTTCCAGCTCTGGTGAACTCCTCAAATGCACAGCATTAGTTAGGAACCCTGTCAGGTTCACTGTGTCTTTTGCCTAAAGCCACCTCAAGTCCCTGGTGCTAAGGGTGTGCTGAGGGACGTGTAGTTGACAGGCTGTTTAGCATCCGTGCACGCAAGGGCCCAGGGTGCCATAGGGCTGTGAGGGCAGTCATGTTTCACCCCCCTATCATTTTTATTTGCACTTTCTCATTTCTTTTCCTTTTTGCAAGTTCCTTTTCACTGTGATCTGAATGCAAACCCCCATAGGAGAAAGGAATATCATATTACAATTTTTAAAAAAATAGCAAAACAACTGATGGTCCTGTCACAGAATGTGAAGGGGAAGTCTCTTTGTTGGATGGCTAAATCAAGTCCTATGGGCATCCTGGGTTTGAAGCTTTCAGCATTCTGCATGGTGCATGAATCAATTAGCCTCATCATCCTGTCTCTATTTGTGTAGAAATGAGCAGAAATTCTGCCCTTGTTAATAATGTAGTGCAAGTGTGGAAAGTGATATAAATTCCTGTGCCATGGCTTATATCCTTCATAAACTGAAGAAAATTTGAACAGTAAACCACTAGGGGCCAAAGGGTAGAATTGGGAATGACCTCATCTGGAGACTTAGTGGCAAAACTGTTAAGGGGAAAAATCTCATTTTAAGATTTTTTAAAAAAACTTGGACTTTAAAATTAGGGCAAGTGTTTGTTAAAAAAGAAAAGCTAAAATATTCATGTTAACGTTTTTGCTTTAAACATCATTTCATTTATGTTTTTGACCATGACAAAAACATAAAATCCAAACTTCTAATGATTTCCAAGTGTAAAATATGAAATGTCAACTACATGCTCATTGTTATACAACAGATCCCTGAGGATTAAACCCCCTCACTCACATATGCTAGGCAAACATTCTACCACTGAGCTACATCCCCAGCCCTTTTCAAGTTTTGAAACAGGGTCTCACTAAGTTGCCCAGGCTGGCCTGGAACAGGCCTGCCTCATCCTCCAGAGTAGCTAGGATTACAGGCTTCCATCACCATCCCTGGCTAATCATTTTGATTTCGAATAATAATTTTGCATTGGCAGTACTGTATAAAAATATATTTGCAAAGTCTGAGGTCAGGCTTATTTTATAAAACTAAGAAATTACCAGTTTGGTTAATACAAAACCCTAATAAGAACCACTAAATGGAAACACTTGATAAAACTATTTCATTGTAGATCATTAGTGGCACAAAGGCTTCAATTTGCCTTAGACTTAATATTTCCAGAAATCATATAACATTATTGAGAAAAGATTAAGAATGAGGTAAATCACCTGGAAAATAAAAAAAAAAAAAACAACAGTTTGTAAAATAACCAGCCATTAAAGTAAACGTCTTATTAAAGTTGGAATACCTAGTCAGAAAATATCACACACAGAAGCCACCTGGCTTCAGAAATCTCGAATAGTCATATCAAAAGAAATGTTTTAGTTCAAATGGCTAAAATAATTTAGGGGCTATCCGTATTCAGCAGCAGGGATGAAGCCATCTGAACTCAGTCTCTGCTGGGCCCTGACACTGCCTTCCTCTGTTCTCTTTATGATGGGCAGATCCTTCCTACCATATCAACATGGCTTCCTATTTCCAGGGTTAAGCTTGCTAACCAGCAATTCACTTGGGAATCAACAGATTCCCCAGGTGTTTCTGATGCTCAATCACAATGGCCTGGTTTGGGTTCTAAGACCATCCTTCAAAGGATCACAATTATTATGGTTTGAGATTTGTTCTTCCTCCCTAGTATCAAATACCGTAGCAGAAGAGAGATGCGAGGAAGCTGTGATTCTGTTACCAGAACAGGGGAAATAACTGCACAGGAGACAAAAACGCAGTGGTGTATTCCACCACCCCCTTGCCAAGCTGGACATGGGAGGCACAGGAAAGGGATAGGCAGGTCTGTGAGCAAGGAGGGCTCTGAAAGCCAAAGGAAAAGGGAGCACTAGAGGGCCCCTCTGAGATTCATTTCACTTACCCAGACATAAAGGCTTCTTGTTCGGCTAGGATCTTTCAACCACCCTTCTCCAGCCCGTGGTCTATATTTTGTCCTGAGAGTAGCCTCATCCTGTCTGTCTAGACTTCCTAGGGATAACTCATTATTTTCTATTCTCAAGAAACTAGCTCTGTTCCCGAAGCATTCAAATAGTCAGTTACAAATTATCTAACATACTTCACAATTTCTGACCAGCCCCTAAATAAAATAAAAATTGCTTTAAGTGGGGATTTAGGAATTCAAAGAAGAAAAGGAATTTTCTAGCCAAGTTGTGTGAGCCTAAGTGATCCTTTAATCATTTTTGTAGCAATTTCCTTCTTCCCTGGCACCTGACCCTGAAGGACAAGGATCTATTTTCAAGTCAATTACTATTCATAAAAGTTATAATTACATAAAAAAACCATAAAAGAAACCTTATTTATCTTATTATGGTAATGTGATGGTAATTTTTAAAATAACTACAGTAAGTATGATAGAAATGGCATTTACTTTCTTTCAACTTTACATTGCTTTTAGTATTATACCATATTATTCCCAAATCGCTAATTTATCAGCAAAACAGCAATAAATGGCAGCTTGCAGATTAGATTTAAGCAAGAAAACAAAACAGAGTGAATGGTTGGTTTATGATGCACCTATGTTGCCAACCAACTTCTCATGAGATAACATTGGAAAGACTCCCCAAGAATTGAGATGCTAGACCCTCAAGAGGTTTCTTGGTGACTAAGAATAGCTACAGACTGAGCTGCCAGAATTCTGTTCACAGCTCAGATGCTAAACTCCAGGTGTCTGCTTCCATTTGAGTTTTTCCTATTTTACTGGCTACTTTAAAAACATTTGCTATGCCTGTGTGCTAAGCGCTAGACCACATTTTTTATTTAATCTACAGACCTCTATTAGGGTTTTTCTTATTCCCTTCTTTTGCGGTTTTCATTCCATATATTCATGCCTTTCAGTAAATATTCCTTGAATCCCACCACCCTGCTCTAGGTCAGGCAGTGTCCTGGGTGCTACAGATACAGCAAAGCAGAAAATAAAGTCTAGTGTTTTAGAAGAAGAAAAAGACAAATGGAAGGATATGGTGAAGGAAGATGAGGAGAAATGGTGAGAGAGATGATAGTTAAGCAGAGAGCTAAATGAAGGAAAAGCGTTCCAGTCAATAGAATCATCACATGCAAGGCTGTGAGGAGGAGGTGTTTTTGAAGAATAGAGTGCAGGGCTGGTGAGATGGCTCAGAGGCATAAGCGCCTGCCTTGCAAGCGCGAGGGTCCGAGTTCGACTCCCGGATCCCACATACAAAAAAGGGGCCGGTGATATCGCTCAGCGGCACGGGTGCCTGTTGGCGCACGAGGTCCTGAGGTCGACCCCCCGGTACCCACAAAAAAAAAAAAAAAAAAAAAAAAAAAAGAATAGAGTGCAGCCTCTGTGAACAGATCAATCTCTCTGCTGAGAGGGATTGGAGGGACATAAGGTAGAACAGGGGCCAAGGAATTATAGACCAGTTAAAGACTCCGGATTTCTTCCTGAGATTAAAGGAAGCCACACATGAGTAACTTCAGGGCAGTGGCATATTTTACCTGTCAGGAAACTGAAGCTATAGAGATGCTGAGTAACTCACTGATGTCATACATGTAGATCCCCCATAGTTGGAGTTCTCGCTGGTGTATATACAACTTCAAAGCTTTTATCATTTATAATCACAGCATGGCTTCTTAACATTCAGCAGATAATTCCAAGGATATGTGCTATGATATTGCCTTGAAAAAATAAGCTCAACCCTAGCTCCTTTCGAATAATGATTGGAAAGGAAGAAGTTAAATTATCATTATTTGCAGATGACATGATACTCTACACAGAAGACCCCAAAAACTCCACTAAAAAACTGCTAGATTTAATAAGCAAATTCAGTAGTGTAGCTGGATACAAAGTCAATACTCAAAAGTCAATAGCCTTCCTGTACACAAATAACAAACTTACTGAAAGAGAAATTAGGGAAACAATACCTTTCACAATAACATCCAAAAAAATGAAATACCTAGGAATCAACCTCACAAAGGATGTAAAAGACCTCTATACTGAAAACTACAGTACTCTGAAAAAGGAGATTGAAGAGGATATCAGAAAATGGAAAGATATCCCTTGCTCCTGGATAGGAAGAACCAATATAGTGAAAATGGCCATACTTCCAAAATTGTTATACAGATTTAATGCAATTCCAATCAAAATTCCAACAGCATATCTCACAGAATTAGAGAAAACAATCCTAAAATTCATTTGGAATCAGAAGAGACCTAGAATAGCAAAGGCAATTCTGGGCAACAAACGCAAGGCAGGGGGCATCACAATCCCTGACTTGAAATTATACTATAAAGCTACTGTGATAAAAACAGTGTGGTACTGGCAAAAAAACAGACCTGAAGATCAATGGAACAGATTAGAAGATGCTGAAACAACCCCAGACATACTAAGCCACCTTATCTTTGACAAAGGTGCCAAACACATTCGCTGGAAGAAAGATAGCCTCTTTAATAAATGGTGCTGGAAAAACTGGCTCTACACATGCCAAAGATTAAAACTAGACCCATATCTTTCACCATGCACTAAACTAAATTCAAAATGGATCAGAGATCTAAATATTAAAACAGAAACATTAAATCTGCTGGAAGGTAGGATAGGTAAAACCCTTTGAGACATTGGTGTAGGCAAAGACTTTATGAATAAAAACTCAACTGCACGGGAACTATCCCAAAGAATCAATAACTGGGATCTCATCTTATTAAAAAGCTTTTGCACAGCAAGAGAAACCACCAACAGAGTGAAGAGACAACCCACAATGTGGGAAAAAATGTTTGCCAGCTGTTCCTCAGACAAAGGATTACTATCGAGAATATATAAAGAACTCAAAAAAATCAGACCTCCCAAATTTAAAGACCCACTCCAAAAATGGGCATCTGAGATGAATACACATTTCTCAGATGAAGAAATACTAATGGCAAATAAATATACAAAAAAATGTGCAACATCACTAGTCATTCGAGAGATGCAAATTAAAACAACACTGAGATACCATCTCACCCCAGAAAGAATGGCTACTATAAAGAAATCAACTAATAACAGATGCTGGAGGGGATGTGGGGAAAAAGGAACCCTTCTTCACTGTTGGTGGGAGTGTCGACTGGTACAGCCACTGTGGAAGTCAGTGTGGAGATTCCTCAAAAAACTAGGGTTGGAGGTCCCATTTGACCCAGCTATTCCCCTTCTGGGCATCTTCCCAGAAGAATTAAAAACATCGTACCACAGCGATATATGTGCACCCATGTTTATAGCAGCACAATTTGTAATAGCCAGATCTTGGAAACAACCCAAATGCCCATCAACTGAGGAATGGATAAGAAAGATGTGGTATTTTTATACAATGGAGTACTATTCAGCCATAAAGAAGGATAAACTGGAGACTTTTATAGGTAAATGGATGCAACTCGAGAAAATACTCATAAGTGAAATAAACCAGAAGCACATGTGTAAGCATCGTATTGTCTCTCTAGTATGAGAAACTGAAAGAGTAAATAAGATCCAAAATGTACAATAGACATGGTGAATCAAAAAGAAACTGGTCAAAAGGAAAGAGAGACTGGAATAGGGAAAAGAAAGAAGGGAAAGGGAAAAAAATTGTATATATATATATATAAGATGGTTAAGATAGATACACTACCAATTTTACTTAGTTCATTGAAGAGTAAGGTTTGTGCCAATAACTAAATAGCAAGAAAGGGGAAAAACAAAGAGTGGGAACAATCAACAGGAAAATATCATGACAAGTATAAGTCAATATATATCAGTTTCAACCATCAATGTTAACGGTCTCAATTCACCAATCAAAAGGCACAGACTGGCGAAATGGATCAAGAAGCAAGATCCAACAATATGCTGTATACAAGAAACACATTTAATTCAGAAAGAAATTCATAGACTGAAAGTCAAAGGATGGAAAACAATACTCCATGCCACAGGAACCCAGAAAAAAGCAGGGGTAGCTATTCTTTTTGCAGACAAAGTGAACTTCAAGCCAAGAAGGATTCAGAGAGATAAAGATGGTCATTACATCCTTGTAAAGGGAACAATCCAAGAGGAAGAGATAACGATCATAAATATATATGCATCAAATACCAGTGCACCCAGCTATATAAAACAAGTACTAAAGGACATGAAAAATCTAATAAGCACTAATACAATTATATTGGGAGATCTCAATACTCCACTGTCACAAAAAGACAGATCAACTGGACAGAAAATCAATAATGAAATAGTAGAACTGAACCAAACTTTTGAACAAATGGACTTAGTAGATGTCTACAGAGTGTTCCATCCCACAACATCAGAATACACATTTTTCTCAGCTGCACATGGGACGTTCTCCAAAACAGACCACATACTAGCTCATAAAACCTGCTTAAGTAAATGCAAAGGAATTGAAATTATCCCATGCATATTATCAGACCATAGTGCAATGAAATTGGAAATCAATGGCAAAAGATCTCACAAAAACTCCCTAAACACAATGAAATTAAACAGCACCCTCCTGAACAACCAATGGGTCACAGATGAAATTAAAGAAGAAATTAGACACTTTCTACAACTGAATGATAATGACAGTACAACATACCGGAACTTATGGGATACAATGAAAGCAGTCCTAAGAGGGAAATTTATAGCATTAAATACTTATATCAGGAAAACAGAGCAAGTGCAAATAAACAACTTAAGGGTGAACCTCGAGCTTCTAGAAAAAGAAGAGCAGGTTAAGCCAAAAGCCCGTACAAGGGAGGAAATTATAAAGATCAGAGCAGAAATTAACGTATTGGAGACTAAAAAAACAATACAAAGAATCAATGAAGCAAAAAGTTGGTTCTTTGAAAGAATAAATAAGATTGACAAACCCTTATCCAACCTTATTAAAAAAAGAAAAGAAAAGACTCAAATCCATGCAATTGAAAATGAAAAGGGTGATATCACGACGGACCCTGCAGAAATCCAGAAGATCATCTATACCTATTTTGAAAATTTATATTCTACTAAGATGGAAAATGCAGAAGAAATGGACAGATTCCTAGATTCATATGAATTACCAAAGCTGAATCAAGAAGATTTAAAAATCCTAAATAAACCAATATCAACTAACGAAATTGAAGATGTAATTAAAAACCTCCCAACAAAGAAAAGCCCAGGCCCTGATGGATTCACTGCCGAATTCTACAAGAAATTTAGAGAAGACCTAACGCCCCTACTTCTCAAACTTTTCAATGAAATTGAAAGGGAAGCAATACTCCCAAATTCATTCCTGGAAGCAAGCATTACCCTGATACCAAAACCAGAGAAGGACCCAATTAAGAAAGAGAACTACAGGCCAATCTCCCTAATTAACATAGAAGCAGCACAATTTGTAATAGCCAGATCTTGGAAGCAACCCAAATGCCCATCAGCTGAGGTATGGATAAGAAAGATGTGGTATTTTTATACAATGGAGTACTATTCAGCCATTAAGAAGGATAAACTGGAGACTTTTATAGGTAAATGGATGCAACTCGAGAAAATACTCATAAGTGAAATAAACCAGAAGCACATGTGTAAGCATCGTATTGTCTCTCTAGTATGAGAAACTGAAAGAGTAAATAAGATCCAAAATGTACAATAGACATGGTGAATCAAAAAGAAACTGGTCAAAAGGAAAGAGAGACTGGAATAGGAAAAAGAAAGAAGGGAAAGGGAAAAAAATTGTATATATATATATATATATATAAGATGGTTAAGATAGATACACTACCAATTTTACTTAGTTCATTGAAGAGTAAGGTTTGTGCCAATAATGTTTGGACAATTGAATGCTGATGTCTGGTATCCTGAATAACTAACTTAAAGATAGTAATACGTAATGTATTAACCATTGTTACCCTCCTATTATGTTGTTTTGAAAATTTGTTCTTCTTTTGATTTGTTTTGTTTTTTTTTTCTTCTCTTAAAAAAAAAAAAAAAAACTAGCTCCTTTCTTCTACTGAGAGCCTTTTACCCCAGATCTCATACGGCTGATTTCTCATCCTGTTCTTTGATCTAACTCTCCACAAATCTCTACCCTCCAATCACAGATTTAAGTATACCTTACAAAAATTCACTAGTTGCATCATTTTTTTTCCCATTGCTCCATTAGTTATTTAAGCTCCAAGCTTTGTCGACTATTGCTCCCATGATTTCTGAACCCTCCACAATCTCCTGCCAGCCTGCCTTTCCATTCCCAGCCTTCTATGTCACCAAATGTCACAAGGTGGTGACCTGCAATCTGTATTTTGAGTATATGCTCTTCTTCTTAAAACAGTATTTTTCATATAATTAGATTTCTGGTATCTCTAAAGAATCAAATCTGTTGACAATGGGCCCTTGTTCACACAGTGATGAGGCTGAGCAGTAGCAGATCATTTTGGATGGAGCATGAGCAAGTCACCTCTCCAGTCTTCACAGTTACTGCAGTTAAGACACCCACAGGCATCGTGTATAACCTGTCTAATCACTGCAGGTATGCACATAAGTACTTTCTGGGAGCCATACTGTCTGCTTCAAAGTCTGGCTCAACTACTTATTAAATGTATGACATTGACCACTGATGTAAAACCTCTATGTCTGCCCTGCAAAATGAAGGTAATAATGATGACTCTCTACTGTAATGATTAAGTGAACTAATATATGCAAAACCATTTAGAAAAATCATTGGACATAGAAGACACTTGATAAGGTTTACCATTTGAGGTTGCTCTTCATAATTTCTGCTGTATACCAGGCAAGTTACTGTGCTAGTCAAATAAAATGTGTGAAATTGGCGAAGGCCTGGACATAAATTCCTTAAATTGCCTTCCAGGAAAAGCCTCCGGGTCTTTCATTAATTATTTTTAGAGTTTGGAACCTGCTTTTTAAGAATGGAAATGAACAGAAAAACTCAGATCAGGTTGTCTGGTCAATGATGTCACAAATTCAAAGTCCCCACTGGCAAAACATTCTGTCCCTGAAAAGAAACATGGTCTCCTCTTTGTAATCCAACCAACAGGTAGCCGTTCTCTTCTCCCATCCTGCAAATTTCTTCACTAGGGGGAAGGTGGACTGAAGCTGTAGCTCCGGGCCTCCTCACTAGTAGGTTGTGTGATAAAACCTTTTCTGTTTGAAAAGCCTGGTGTATTTAGGACCCATTCCCCAATCCTGTGTACATTATTAGCCCTCCTTCCCAAATGGACTACCAGTCTTATACTGTCATGGAATCCCACCCATCTCTTAGGTCTTACTCCAAGTTCCACTCCTGTGTGAAACCATCACTGGCACTCTTTGGACATCATTTCTCACTCCGTTTCACTAGTTCTGATTTTGTTCACAACTTACTGCCCAGCAGGAGACTGTAGTCACCTACTCCTTTGCATTGCTGTTTAATGATACTGTGCTGATGTTCTGTCTCTCCATCTTGGTTGGACACCTATAAAGGAGGGTCAGGTCAACTGATGCTTGGATCATGCTTCAGCTTTCTGGAAGATAGCTGATACCAATATTACACAGTGCAAGACTTACTTTTCTGAAATCTTATGGAGAGAATTTTATTATGACATTTTTCTTAATCACTGAGACTAAGTTAGAAGGTCAGGTTTTTGATTAATCATTGGAATGTTAAAATAGATATCCAGTTATAAAAAGGTTCTAAAGTTGAAACCTGTGTTTTTTGTATGTGGGTACTGGGAGTCAAACTCAGGACCTCATGCTTGCCAGACAGGCGCTTATGCCACTGAGCTATATCACCAGCCCTGAAACCTCTGTTTTAAACCACTTACAATACAGGCTGTTGCCAATTTTAGTGTATGTGCTGCCAAGGTTAGCACTGGCTGTTGTCAATTGAAAGTCATTATTGTGTGACATAAAGTTTCAAATCAAAAGTCACTATCACGTGGAAACTGCATTTTGATTTAGTTCTGTTTTATCTTGCAAATCTACAAACCTAATTGGAAAATCTCTATGATTGACCATGGAATCAGTTTCTTTGAGGCTTTGAAAATTCTGCAGAATATTGAAAAATGAGTATGGCTCATACCCAACATTTGTTTTTAACATGGGTAAAAACTAAAAAATTAGAATTCAATATCAGGTTATGGGATGGAGACAATAAAATGAATCACTTTTAAGTATAAAAATCAGATATACCAGGATGGAGCCACTTACAAAGATTGATTACTAGTAAAGGTGGAATAGTCCAGTGTTCTTTTTCATTAATGTTAGCTAACATTTACCTAAAATCCAGTCAAACCTCAGAATTTTTTTTTTTTTTTTTGTGGGTACCGGGGGGTCAACCTCAGGACCTCACGTGCCAACAGGCACCCGTGCCACTGAGCGATATCACCGGCCCCTTTTTCGTATGTGGGATCCGGGAGTCGAACTCGGACCCTTGCGCTTGCAAGGCAGGCGCTTACGCCGCTCAGCCATCTCACCGGCCCCTCAGAATTTTTTTAACCTGGGAAGAAGATACTTATGCCATCATTTGTATAAGTCTTTGCGGTAACACGTTTTCATATTCCTTCATGGTGGGAAGGAGGTTGTAATTAAGGAGGCCACTTTCTAAATAATGCTTCTGGAATCCATCCAGTTGGGAATCAAGAAGATCTTGTGATGAGGAGTCATTACATCTGTGAAGGAAACTAAAGATGTATAGGAATATTATAAATAACTGTAGCTTTTTGCAGAAGGTCTACCACAATTAAGACCCAGTTTTCTGAAAGTAACCTTCAAGTTTGTTCATATCTGACTCTACCAAGTGAGAACAGAGTAATGTGATTGTTTGATCAGAGAACATCAAATTAATCCTGCCAATATTAAGCCAAAACCACAGTACCAACTTACATAGTGCAATACATAAGAAAGGTAATTTGATATTCCAGCTAAAACTAGCCCTGGAAGCGGTGGCCACTTGGCCTCATTGAAAAGGTGGGGAGGAAATGAATTTTGTAATGAATTGCTTGTCACTCAAAAGATACCTGGCTTACAAGAGAAAACAAAGGAAACAATTCCAAAGAGTGGCCATTTATTTTGCCAAAAAGGAAGCAATAAATCAAATAAGTGCTAATGAAACAGAGGAATAGTATTCGTTCATCTTCAGGTCTTCTACAGCTCCAAATGACTAGATTAAAGTGGAAGGATCCCATCTGAGAAATACGAATGCGTAGAAAGGGAATAAAGAGCACCTGTTCATTGTCGAATGACCTTCTATTAAATATGATTCTTTTTATTTATTAAATTTGGCTTACGACACTGTTTTATAAATATGACTTATGTGTTATGTAGACAAACACCATTTACATTTGGTGTTCTGGTTTTGATCACAGTAATAGTTAAATCTAAATAATGAAAAATATTCACCAATTCTATGTGTACCAAGGAAGTTTTGGGAGCTGAGAACTTTTTGTAGGCTCTGATATAATATCAGCAATCACCACTATTTTTCCTTAAATATGACACTAGAAAAGTACTTATATCCTGCTTTAATTCTCGTATTTGGAGCTAAGTTTTGTCTATGTGTCCATTAAGGGGCTATAAAGACCAATGGCCATAGCACAAGGAATCTAAAGCCCATGACCCAGACCTTTATGGGTTTTATAAATTTGTTTGATTGCCTGATTGGTTTGTGAGAGATGATGATTTATTTGTTTAAAAGAACCTGAGCTGCCTGGGATTTGGTCTTTTCTGAAGAGGTTGATTAAAGTGTCTGAAGAGGGGATGGTTAGAAAGGGGCTGATAGGAAATTAAAGACAAGCCCACTTTCTCTGGCCAAGAAACAGTGAAAGCTGCAATAAACTAAGGTCTAAATTTTTACAAACATATATTTTTAATTAATAGAAGCAGAGCTAATGAATCAATTTACTGATAATTTATTAATGAATTAATTTGTTTGTGAATCTAATAATTGTTCCCTTTCAGAATCCTAGCTCTAAGCACTGCAATAGATACTGTATATCTAAGACAGAAAATTGCATTAAAACATTTTCCAAATGTTGATTCTAACATGAGAGATGATTTCAGGTATCTTTAAATTGAGGCATTATAATAATCCTCTCAGGTGTGAGAGTAGAATAAAAGGATTTTTATTCTCACATGATTCTGACATGAAGACCTATGCCTATTTGCTGAAGAGTTTCTACATTTTTTCTAGATATATTTTCACACCTCAGAAAGTCTTCTTTAAGCCTCAGAGGAAGTGCTGCTTTCTCAATGCTGAGGGTTCTCTCAAGACAAAACTCTCTAGGCACTACGTCTCCACCATGGCTCTGGGCAACATCCTGCCTATGAGTCCAAGACCAGCTTTCAACTACCTCACATGCTCCTGCCTTCACTGTCACGCCTGTAAAGATGAGAAGTAATAGCACCCATCTCTCCACACTGCAGTATAAAGTCACAGTGTGAACACTGCGTGATCCATGGCGGTACGTGTTACATTCTTTGTGAGAGAATAACTTCCCTAATTCATTCAGTCAGTAGCACTCTGTGTTAAAAGTTATAAGCATCTGCCTTAAGAGATAAAGATGGCATTGAAAGCACTGTTAGTAACATTATTTTTGATTCTGTTGTTGTTGTTGTTCATCTTTATTAGTATATATTTGTAATATATAATAAATACATTTGTCATGGGGAATTGATACACACACATATCACAGAATCTGTTTTACTTCCCTTCCCCCATCTATTTTTGAATTTTTATATGCATAATTTATGTGCAGAGTTTAAGGTACACGGCTATAACATTGTATAGAATGTTATATAGACACTAGGGGACAGAAGAACAGTAAATATGACTCTACAGTTAAAGGCTGGAGGATTAGTTACAATATAAATCTATGTAAAATGGGAGAAGCTTAGAGGGATTTTGATGTAAAATTATCAGTCAGTGCAACTTCTCTTCTCTGTCTCTGTTGCTACTATCTCTCCCCAAAATCACTGTACTACTCAAAGCAAAAATTTCTCACATATGTTTACCACATCCAGTTTCTTCCACTCTGCAGCCAATGAGATTCCTTCATGTCACTCCCATATTTAACATTGCTCACGGATAAACAGAAAGCATCAAAACAGCAACTTACTGCTTTCCATTTGAGTATCACCTCACGTCTCCCCTACCTCATACTGCTCTGGGGATGCCATTCTTATTCCTAGTCCTCGAATACATGATGTTCTTTCCAGGCTTAAGGCATTTGCACATGCTGTACTACATGGGATATCTTTCATTCCCACTTTCTGTCGCCCACTGCTGCTCACTCTTCAGATCTCAGCTAATACAGCTTTCTTAGGCAGTAATTCTTTGAAGCCAGCCACGACACTTCTGCATTCAGATTAATAGAGCCCCCATCATTAACCTAATTTCCAACATAAAATACTGACTTTTCTTTGTTTTAACTTATTATTATTTGCAACGCTATATTTTCTATTTCTTTGTTTAACATCTGTCTTCTTAAAAGACAACTAACTCCATAAAGGTAGTAACTATGACTGTTTTTTGTTTTTTAAACACTGAACCTGTTAGATGCCTTAAATATGGTTGGTGTTCAAGGAGTAGTTGTTGAATCAATGGATATTTCAACAAACAAACAGTTACTATGTGACAAGCATTGGGCCAAGCACACACTAACTATGAATTTATTTAATCCTCACAATAACTTCTTGAGTTAATTATCATTAGTATCTTTCATTTACAATGATGATATTTTTATGCACTGGGCAGAGAAAGGACTGTTACGTCTCTCTAAAAACTACCTAATCTTCCCCTAGAAGATGTTCTGGACCTAGTGACTTGCTTCCTAAAAACAGAGTATGAAAGTGGAAATGGAAAATAAAATGGTAATTTTACAACAGATAACCCTAAAGACACCAGCTTCACCAAGTGATCAAGGTTAATGTAACCAATGAAAAGGTGTCATCATTCACCCTTGATATGACATGGGGTAAGAAAGTCATTTTACCTCTGTGTTGTTCTCCCCAAAATTCACAATCCCAGTCTAATTATGAAGAAACATCATATAAATCCAATTTCAGAGACATTCTATAAGACAGCTCTTCCAAAATCTCAGTTCATGAAACACAAAGACTGAGAAACTCACAAATCAGAGGAGACAAAGGAGATGTGAGTACTAAATGCAATGTCTGATCCTGTGACAGAAAAAGGACCAAAGTAGAACTGGTGAAATTCACATAAAGTTTAGTTGGCAGTAATGTATCAATGTTCATGTCTTAGTTCTGACAAATGTGCTATAGTCATATAAGGAATCTAGGTAAAATGTATATAAGAGCTCTGCATGGTATCTTTGCAACTTGCTTCAAATCTAAAATTATTACAAAATAAAAAGATTCTTTACAAGTGGCCAACTTGGTTTGGGAACCAGGGCTGAGCTTTAGTCAGCATACACTAGTTGTATACAGCTGTCATGGCTCAGGTTAATACAATGTATTGGTTCTGATTGGTCAAGACTCAAGCATGGCACATTGTTGACTATTTTGAGAATTATTACTAGGCTATAGCCCTGTCTCTCCCTTTCAAAAAAAGCCATACAATCAACTTTCTATTTCCTCCTGAATAATTACTTTTTCCTATGTATTTTATTAGTGGATGTTGGTTACACAGATTAGTGGGTTTCATTTTGGCAGATTTGTAAATGCACATAAGATATTTTAATCATTTCTCCAGTCATACCCCCACCCTCCTTCCTATTTTCACATTTTTGTGAAGGTTTCCATGTGTATAATGTAAATAATTATATTGTTCAGAATAAGACTCTATGTCATGACTACAGTTGTTTTATTTAACTGGTTGCCATGGCAAATCTAAGGATTCAGAGAATGTTTTCAAATCAAAAGTCCAGAGAATGCTAATGTCACAGCATAAGAAAGACCAGCTACTAATGGTGTTGTTTCTCAGAGTCTTACAATGAACATAAATATCTACTTATAATGTTGGAAACCTTCTAATCTACTTCATTTGGCCCAAGTTAAAGTATCCATAGGTTGAATGTGTACTTCTGCATTTTTCCAGGTTCACTTTCTCTCTTGAGCAGGATTGGAACTGAACTCTATCAGAAATATGCTAGGGCATCCTTTATTCTCTCTTCATCTACTGGCACAAGAACCTGACAAAGGCTGTTTTTCAAATTGCTTAAAATTTTATCCCTTGACACTGACATCTCAGGTTCTGGTGGATTCTAATCAACAATATCTACACAGTAACTTAGAATTGAACCAAGATGCCCGAATTCACATCCACTTCTTTGTAAAAGCTTGCTGAGGAAAGGCTTCTCAAATAATCTGGGAACACTAATAAACTGAAAATTTGGGCTCAGGCATCTTGGTATGGGCCTGAAACTCTTAATTTCTAAAAAGCTCCCAGGTACTGCTGCAGGCCTTTGGACTACATTTGGAATGGAAATGTGTTAGGATATCTGTGATCTCTGCTGTGGTTTGGATTTTGTTTGTCTCCTAAGGGTCCACACGCTAGGAGCTTGGGCCCAGTGTGGTGATGTGGGAGGCAAAGGAACCTGAAAAGTGGAGCCTAGAAGAGATCCTTAGGTTATTGGGGGCCCTGGCCAAGAAAGAAATTAAGGTATATCACAGGGGACCCATTGGTAGTTCTCTTGAAGGGGTTGCAATAAAATCCTAGGCCTGGCCCCTCTCACCTATCTGACTTCCTGTCTGGCAATCTGACTGCTGGCTCCTGCCTGCATTCCACCATTGCCCTGAGGTGACATAGCCAAGTGGGGTCAACCCTCACTAGAATCTACACCATGCCATTTGCTCTTCAGCTTTTGAAACTATGCTCAAATAAACCTCTTTGCAAGTTAGCCTGCCTCAGGTATTTTGTTATGGTAATGAAATTCGACTAATACAATAGCCTGAACAAAATTCTGTTATTAGGGGTTTAACTGCATATTCTAAAATTTCATTTTCTTTTTCAAATTAATCTTTTTAGTTCAATAACTAGCATTTGCAGAACTCCATACATCAAGATTCAAAATAAAGAAGCAAAAGGATTTAGTTCCACTGAGATGTCCCTTCACAAGAAAATGATAGACAAAATAAAATTTTATCACCTACCTGCTCAAAGTCTGATGTTTATAGGATGATTTGTTCCTTTATATAAAATCACTTGTGATCTGTGTGGATCTGAGAAAATCTGCCCAATTTCCAAGTGACCAAAGGGCTTTGTCAGTTTGACCACAGCACAATCTAGTTTAGGGACTGTCTAAGTTATTTTTTCATTGCTGAGACAAAATAGCCAACACCCAAGATTAAAGGAGGAAAGGTTTTTTTAGCTCACAGTTTATAGAGGTTTCAGTCCATAGTTGGCTCCAAGGCAGGGTGGCACATGGCAGAGGGGCAACCATTCACGGCAGCAGAAGACAGCAAAAGCAGTGAGAGAGAAAGAGAGAGCGTAAGAGAGAGAGAGAGAGAAGACTCTTTCTGTTCCTTACATTGTATTCAGGCTACCAGTCCTAGGGCAGGTGTAGCACTCACACCCTTCATCCCAGCATTGGACCATGAATCAATCACAAACTCTAGATTCAGCCACCTCTGAAAAGCCCACCCCCATGACTGCATGAGGCTTTGGGGGGACATCTAGACACAAACCATAACAGGGGATCTGTGCCAGTTGCTAATTAAACTTTTTAGTTGTATTCTTGATACTTCCTGTTATGATGACTTGCTATCCAGTGACTACCCCAACCCTAAATCCTGGGTCAGGAATTTAAGCCACACATTTGATAGTGCGATCAAGTTAGATGTCATGGCTCAAAGGGTGACACAACGTTGTATGTTGCATGTATGTAACCTTTGGAAGTTTTAATGATTTCTGCAGTTTTATTGAAAACATGTTGTTTATTTGGATATCAAGTCATTATATCCATCTGGGAAGACAGCCCACTGATATATCCTGGCATTTCCTGCTACTCAGCAAAATACACGTTGTTACAATGTTACTCATAAGGATAGGAGTTTGATTCTATTAAGTGACACGAATGTCCTGCACACAGAATTTTGACCCCTAGAAATTAATAAAGATATATTCCTATGGAATATACCAGTATATCCGATATCAAAAACTTCACTATGATTTGCCACAACCTGACACAATAGTCATTGTTTAATCTCTTGGATACTACCATCCTTATATTCTGTCATGTTTTTCATGAAACATATACCAAAATTATTGTACTAAAAATTTGACTGTAATCCTGTATAGATGACATTTAGATCCTGTGAGAGATGCTCTGAGAAAACATTTTTATGAGGACTCTGAGGCCCACAGACTTGTTTGTGGTCGTGAAGTTACTGGCGTTTGGCTCTGAAAGGGAAGATAGAGATGTAATCCTATTACCTTGCTTTACAGAAAAAGGGACCAAAGCAGAGAGCACTTGGGTCACTTGTTTAGCGTGTTACAGCAAGTAACATAGGATCGGAGTCCTACGTCACCTGGCTTTGAGTCCAGCACATTGTTCCCTATGCTCCGTCCCAGCCCAGAAGCAACGCTGGGCACAATACCTCCTTCAGGCTCAATCTGCGTCTGTTTGCAACACTGTAGAGGTGTGTTTCCTACATGGGAGTGTACAAGAAGATTTTAGGGTTACCATATGTAGACAAACATTTATTTTGAAATTATGCATTTATTTGAATGGATATAAACATCTATCTTCTACTTAAAAATAAGACTAATTTCCCAAATGGTGAGCTTTTTGAAACTTTATAATTTAGTATGTAATTATTTAGGTCAAAATTAGGTAGATTTAAAAAAATAAGCAATGTTCGTAGTCATCTGCAGATATGGCCAATGTTATCTACATAGATTACTGAAATTTGGATGACAAGTTCCATCCTTGTCATCTTCCCTTCCATCCCCCATTTATGTCTCCAAGTTTCATTGGCCTGTGGTTTCCTTACACTCATCCCAGCAAAGATGGAAGCAACCATGTGAGGACTACACCGGTTAATTTACAAAACTTCACATGGCAAAAGGCAGACAGGGAGTGACTGTTAGGATATAACACACTCTAAAAGGCTTTTTAGTGGGATCCTTCTGAAGTAAACCCTTAGAATTCTTACTAGCATCACAACAAACTGGAATTCCCTATTTTGAGCTTAATACATCCCGTAAAAGTGTTTATAGAAAAAATGCAACAGAGAGAAAAACTTTTGACAGGGGAGTCTATTTAAATTGTTTAAAGCACATTTTAATGATGGACAATGAATTATATGTCATTCTTTCAAGACCGTACTTTGACCCATGTAGTACTGTATCTGACAGAAACAGGTAGTTTGCAATAACAAAAAGCCATGTATAAATAATGTAGGTTAAGGTTTTATTGATAGTCACTAAGATTTTTGTGCAACATATTTCTCTATGCAGAATTAGCATGTTTGTATGAAAATGTATGCAAAAATTGGAGCATTTTTATATAGTATTAAATTTAGAAACTCATACTTTGCTTTATTGGCAAAGCAAGATATGTGTTCAACTTAGTGTAATTTCCATAATCTCAAGTTTTATTTTCACCTCATCATAGTTCTGTTTAATTTGGAAGCACTTTCAAAAGACTTTCCTCAAAACCCCTTTCTGAGGCTCTGATCACTTAGATCTCGATTTCCTGTTTAATATCCCTGTGCCATTATTAACATGTGTTGATTTCTTTTTCTTCATCTTAATCATTTCTTGCTAGGAAGTCTAACCACAGCATTTCCAGTATTCCAAAGGGGCTCTGGCTCTGTTGTTTCTAACATCAACTTAAATCGAGAGAGTTTTCATGTGAAAATGACTACCCATCATCAAGGGTAACTCATTCGTTAATTAAAGATAATTTAGCACACTTGCCCAACATCCTACCAAGATCAGCTTTTGACACCTGGCACTGTTTGGCTGCATCATATTTGAAGTTCCCAGTGGGCATTTCTATGAATTCCAAAGCCCCATAAAGATGTTTTGATCTGTCCCACTCTGGAGGAACTTTTCTGGGGCATGGCTACACCATGAAGCCAAAACTAACTGAGTGTTTCTCCAGTACTGAGAAAGAACACATGAACCAGAAATGCGGAGCTTGCAGGTAGTTGCAAAGAGCTTGTCTTTATGAAGCTCAGTACAGACCTAACCCAAGACACTCGCATCTCTTCATTCCCACGGCCTGTGAACTATCCACTATCACAAAAACAGTCGACCCTTTACCTCTGGCTGCATGGATGTGATGTAGCTAATTGAAGTGCCAGGCCTTAGGAGCACTGGGCTGTCGTTCTAGGATACTTATCAGCTGTGGCATATCATCATAAACAGATTATACCTGGAAGTACATGTGCTGAGGATTAAGAAGAAAAAAATTTACATGTGGACAAGAGAGGATAATCTCAGCCTTGCTTTATCACAACTTTATGCAAGCACTTCTAGAATCACTCTGATGTTCAAACATGTTTTTCATTTGCTCCTTGTAGGTATATTTTATGTATTTATGAAAATGGTCATCTTTAAGTGTATTTGTTCTTCTGCCACATCTATTTGTTTAAAAGCAAACAATATTTTCTTGGTCACAAATATTTTATGATAAAATACTTCCTCTTTCCTAGAGCTCTGGTACAATTACAAATGATGACAATGTAGAGCTTGAATTTCAGCCTGTAAATACCTTTTTGGAAAAAGAAAATTTTTATTGTTTAAAAAATTTTGGATATTACAGATTTTCTTTTGCTCTTTTGAAACCCTTAAAATTCTCTTTTTCTATTGAGTGCTGACAAAAAGATAGACTTTTTATACTGGACAAATTAGTAAAAGAAATGCACCCATGGAAATTAGTGGAAATAGAGTGAAGTTTTCATGGTTTAGGAAGTAGCTATAATGTATAGAATGTATTTACCAATAAGTCTGTTTAATTTTAAATGAGTTTGAGAAAAACATCCATTGAGAAAATAAGACAGTGACATATGGTTAAAAAGTTACATATTCAGTGGAGTGCTAGCATCTTTTGTTTCTAAAAGGAACAGTACTATTGGATAAAAACTTCTTGGATGTGGTCAGCAAATTCTTTACTTATCTTGCCCATGCCCAGCTGCTGTTTCGTATAACACAAAACATTTCCTTCTTAGACAAAAGAAAACACCTATGATAAAGATACCATTAAAGAAAACTGCTCAGTGTTGGAGCTGAATTAAGACAGCAGTACAATTTAATTTACAGCCAGGAGGGTCATTTAAACTTTTACGAACTGTAATAAAGATGTCCTGGCAGTTGGCACAGTGTGAAGTTTGATCTCTGGCTTAAAAGAATGAGATTCAGTTATAAAGTGTTTTTAATTGAAGAGCTCTGGGTCACATGTGTCCTGAAGTGGAAGTTTTTATGAGAAACAAGGCTGCCACTTTTATACAAAAGAGTCAGTGTCAACAGGACTCCCCTAAATCAATCCCTGACTCTCCTTTACTATTATCCCTCATAATACTGACATTTGTCATTTTTTTAATGGTTTGCAAGAGTTTTGACACACACAAACTCGCTTGATCTTTTTCTCTCTGGGGTACATAGTATTGTTTATTCTTCCTCTGCCAAGACATGTTTCAGATTGGAATCTGCATTTCTAGAATATAGAGCTGTAAGCTATTTGATGCTGATTGGGAGCACAGAACATTCCAGAAGGCACACAGCCAGGGGTCCATGAGAACAGAGAAAGGTACAGTTCATATCAGCTTGGGGATGTAGAGAGGATGAGGAAAGGGATGTCAAAGAATCTAGCTGCCCATCAGTGAAGTAGTTTATCTGCCTTTCGCAGCCCACTCTCTGGAAGATGCTGCCTGATTCCCAGGGATATCTGTGTGGTTTTAATTGGCTTGTTACCCTGATTTGAAGTTACGTGTCCTGCCTGACTGGTCTTTAATGAGGCACATCCACCCTTGGGCTCAATCAAGCAAAAGAGGCTTCTGTGGACTAATATACTCCAGTTTCTGGTCCAGATACTGCCAAACGTGCAGGGGGCTTTGAGTGCCAATGAAAACAGATTTCCCAGTGATAGTCATCTGACATGTAAATGACCTTTTTCTCCAGGGGAAACGTTTCTCCTCACACTAAGCCAAGTTTATTCACTCATTTGTGTAACTGTCCATAGAACACACAGATAAGACTTACAGTGTTAATTAGCCTGCTTTAATTGTTTTACATTGTGAATACACATCTATCTACCACATTGTGCCCTATAAATACACTTATTATTTTCAAATATTTTATTAAAATAAATAGGTATATTTATTATATGGCTGTATATTATATACACTTACATGTCATAAGTATACACACTTATTGTCAATATAAAAATTAAGGACATACTGAATTTATACATACTAAACGTGTATGGATAAATTTATTCAATTAAAGCAGTCCTAGAGGTGCGTAGGCTATGGTGAGTATGTTGTCAACATTTCAGATAAGAAGACTGAGGTCCAAAAGCTCAAGAAACTCACATGATTGTAACACAAATCAGAAGTGAAGCCAAGATTTTATCTCAAGTTTCCCCATGCCTGTGCACCTAGTAGTCACAACAACAATCTTTCGCTTGGTGACTTGACTTAAGCAAATTTGTGTGGGAAATTTTCAGGGACTTTTCTTCATGAAAAAAAATTATTGATACATTAAGGTTTTTTATCTACTTCTGGAAATTTTGTTCTACTCTGCACAAGTTGTTTGGAGTATTTCCTTCTTAAGTATTTAAGGGGAACCAAAAATACCAACTTGAGACTCTGTTTGTTGTAATTTTTCAATTTGAGCTTTCCTTTTCCTTTGAGTACATTTTCTGTGACTCCTCTTATTTTTTGAAATAAGTAATCCTTAAGGAGAAGTTCATGAACACATGACAATCTCTGCAAGATAATTGTCACATAATATTAAGACCTGATAGATACAAATGGAAATATGCAGTATCAAAAATAACTTAGTTCTGGTGTTTTCTGCATCATTAGCTTATTAGAAGAACAGTCATCCCATGCCATTGGCCACCCAGAAAATGCATTCTACTTGTTCTTTATTTTACTGACTCTGTTTAAGAGGTATGAAGAGGTGAGGTGTGTTTTCAGAATCATACTATCATTCTCTCTTATAATACCAGCTCCAAAACTAAAGTTCTGAGGTCTTTGACTATCATTATGCATCTTCCTTATTCTGAAAAGATGATTGAAGTTTTGGCTTTGAAAAACAATATTCTAAAAAAGAATAGCTACCTCTGGAGAAAAGAAAATAAGAGGGGAGAGAGCACTCTTTCAGTTAAAATGAAGAAAGACTATTTTAAAATGTTGCCTAAAATTTGACATTTTGAGGTGTAGCATTTGCAAACTAGAGACCAGAAATGCCTGGCCTCCATGATTCCACCCATTGTGGGAGCTGAGAAGTGGAGGAAGGAGGCGGGTGGTTCAACTGTCAGCTAAATATTACAGTCCTTGAAATATCTGACCTGTCTGTGATGGGTATTATCATCATTTCCCCCCTGGGAGAAAATATGGCGAAGGAAATGAAAGGTGAAAGGAAAAGAAAGGACAAGAGTGAATGAATCTTGG
Source organism: Erethizon dorsatum (assembly GCA_028451465.1). Lineage (NCBI taxonomy): Eukaryota > Metazoa > Chordata > Mammalia > Rodentia > Erethizontidae > Erethizon > Erethizon dorsatum. The sequence goes on from CM051825.1 coordinate 46,902,605, forward strand.
GTAGAAACCAGACACCTTGACACAGGAGAAGAGGGTCAAATGAAGCCCTTTGATTTTCTTTGAGAAACAAAAATATCCACCTTTTGCCTGGCTGACATTTTCACTTAGTTTTCCTCGTGCATGTACAATAGGGGCTGCTAATGTCACTTAATTCACATGCTCCCTGTTCTTTCCTGCTGTTAGAAAGAAATCAGTCAGTTGGGTAAACATGATAATTAAAAAAGATGTAAACTTTCCAAGTAACTAACACTAACACATTACACTAAGCTGTCTTGCCTGATTGAACTAGCATTAATCCTGATACTCTGTTATATCTGCCATGTAAGAATTTCCAACTCATGCAAATGTTTCTTTCTTCCTCTGTTTCCCTTCTTTGCCCAATTTCTTCCCTTCTCTTCTTTTCTTTCCTTTTTTTCTACCCCTGTAATACATGCCCATGCCAATGCTGCCTGTCCAAGGACCACACTTTGATACTCTGTTCCAGACTAACCTGTCCCATATTTTAATATGCATGTGAATTATTTGGGGGTGAGGGGTTGTTAAAGATGCAGCTTCTAATTCAGTAGGTGTAAGGTGGAATCTGAGATTTGGCCTTTCTACCAAAGTTCTGGGTAAGAATGTTGCTGCTGACTGGGACACAGCACTTTGAGGCCTTTCTTTCTAGACAGTGATCCACTCATTCCTGCTGCTACTAGAAATAGCCTGTTTTAACACAGCCAGAGGCTGTGCTGGAGCCTGTCGCTGAGAATTGCACTGGGTAAAATAATTCCTACGCTGCCCCTGGGAAGATTGGGCCCCTTTCCCCCTGCTGCAGGGGAAGCAGAGCCAAATGTAATCTCCCTGTCGTGCCATGGAGTTAACGTGGCCCAATCCTCTGGATTCTGGCAGAAGGAGATTTCAGTCTCTGCTTCATCACTTTCTCAGGCTAGTTTCTTAACCTCCCTAGTTCCCTGCTTAAAATAAGTTGTAGTCACCTTCTAGAGCAGCAGAGGGACCTTGTGACAGGGTTTAGAAGTGCCACGTGATCAAATGTTTTGATGACTTATCATATTTGGTGTGTGTGGCTCCAGTAAGATGAGAAAACATTACAAATTCTATCACTTTCCTTGTTGTGGAATTAGAAAATATGTAGTTTTTGTGGACCAAATGCTACACAATTCTCAGTGTATTCTCAAGGGTCTTGATATTTGGGGTGGCACATTTTCCTGTAGGGCCCAGTCATTTGGAATGTGCTTATTGTGAGGGTAAATGATTTATCACAAGAACCAGGTTATCTGTGTGCCAAGGATAATGATCTAACCTGGGATTACCAAAAGACCCCCTCCAACTGCCCATCCCTTTCTTCCTGGCCTGGAACTTCCTGCACTAGAGCTGATCTTCTGGATGCCAGCACACAGGGAGTATCGAAAGAAAGTTCACTTCCCGGGGATGTGGCAGACTAAGGCCCTAGCAGTGATGGGAGGCAAAATGGATTCAGCCATAGGAAAAATCAACTCTCAATTTAAAATTTATGAAGGAGGGCCAGTGAGATAGCTCAGCGGCATAAGTGCCTGCCTGGCAAGCGTGAGGTCCTGAGTTCTACTCCCAGTACCCATATACAAAAAAAAAGGCCGGTGATATTGCTCAGCGGCACCGTTGCCTGCTGGCACATGAGGTCCTGAGTTCGACCCCAGGTACCCACAAAAAAAAAAAAAGAAGAAGAAAAGAAAATTTATGAAGCAAACACTAAGGATGGATCATTTAGCGTATCTGAGCTTTTTAGAAATTTAGCTCACAAGAAATGAAATGATAACTGAATTTATTGTTCCTATTGAAAACTTCTTAAGAACATTGATGTCCAATATATATTAGTCAAGTCTTTGTAGAAAATGACAGGAACCCAAATAAACTGCTTAAGAAAAAAAAAAAAAGGAGGTGGAATTTGTTGGGTTAAGTAATTGAAGCATACAAGAATATAGACGGACGGGCCAGTGAGATGGCTCAGCGGCATAAGCGCCCTGGCAAGCGCGAGGGCCTGAGTTCAACTCCCGGAACCCACATACGAAAAAAGGGCCGGTGATATCGCTCAGTGGCAGGGGCACCTGCTGGCGCGCGAGGTCCTGAGGTCGACCCCCGGTACCCCCCCCCAAAAAAAAAAAGAATATAGATGGTTTGAGACATGACAGGATACAAAGCATCAGATGATAGCACATCCTAGCCCCCACTTACCCTTTTTTCCCTTCCCATCTCCTGGTGGTGTTTTCTTCTAAATTGGTTTCAATTTCATGAAAGATTTCCCAAGGAGGTGGCCAAGATGACCACTAGCCATTACATCAGGTCTGTTTCCCAGTAGGTCAGAAATTCCAGTGATACACAGAGCTCCTCCTCCTCAGCCGTACCCACAGTAGTTCTGGGGTCAAGGATTCTAGGCCTTGTTTTTTCACATTCACATCCAGTAACCAGCTTTGTGGTCCCCAGTTGTCTCCTTTTAATTAGCCAGGCTTGGGCCATGTCAGTCCCACTAACCCACATAACAGGATGCCACAAGGATTAGTTTCATAGTAAAACTAGGCTATTGTTCCAAAAAGAAGAAAGAATGGAATGTTGTGTCAGAAAATAATTAACATTTAAGAGGCAAGTGAAAATAAATGTCATATATTCCTTTAAATGTTTGGACAAGTGATACAGACCAATTTTGCTCTAACCTATGAGCTGTACTCTGATGTCTACCACAAGCGAGGGGTTTATTTTTTGGAAAATACCCTAGAGTTTCCAAAGAGTTACTAGTTCAGAGAATTGGGGTGATGGAGACATTTGGATAATAGCTACCTATATTTTGATTGTTATTTCCACATTTCTCTGTTTATGTCTTCATCTCTGTTTCTCTATCTCTCAATTTCTCTGTCTCTCCCTCTGTCTCTCTGTCTCTCTCTGTCTCTGTCACACACACACACATGTGTATGTGTGTGTTTAAATATATACTATAAATTTATTTACCTGAGAAACAAGGTTGTTATGCCAGCCAGAGGGTTTCCGTAATGTGATTTAAATGTGGTTAAGTGATTTCCAAGTATACAGCCCTTCAGACTGTGTAATTATAAATAGATGCTCAGGGAGAAATTCTCCTTCCCCAGTCTTATTGACTTACAGAGATATATGTGGAGATCCAAGCTCCAAGCAGAGTGAAATATGACTTTGTATTGCGATTGCTTTCTGCCAAAGATAAAAATCACTTTACATAAAAAGAGCCATATCTTCAGTGGGTAAAAACTGTTCTCTTATAATAAAACACAATATCCTGGCCAGTGACTGCTGGAATTCCAAGTAGGAAGGCAGGATTGTAGCAAGCATGGAACTTTGGCACATATCTGCCTGAGATATTCTCATGTCTGGCCTTTTCTTACCTGGGTGACCTTACCTGCATAGCTCCTAAAACCTCAGTTTCCTCATCTCTTCGAAGACTAAAATAAAGTAAATAAATAGGAGGACAAAATGAGATAAAATTCATAAAACATGTAACCCAGGGCCTGTCCTGTTATAACGTCCCACACACAGACACACAAAAAAATGGTGGTGGGTAAGAATGTGGCTATTCAATTCAATGTGAGGAAATGCAATCAACAGAATATAATATTCAATGCAAATTAGGCAAAATATCACTTTTATTCTATTTTTGAGAACCTGAATGTTTTTAAAAGCCTGGGTGTTTGGTTAAGAGAGTGAACAGTTTTTGTGCCACTTTTGGTAATGTATCTGCCTAGGCTCCAGTTTCTTCATCTGTGAAATAAGAGATTCAAATAGGACCTGGGATTCTCAGTAAAACTTTTCAGTAGGTTTAGTTTTCATGCATTATAAGGACATGCTAAGTATTTTCAAGCCAAAGGGAACCTTAGAATCAGACCAAGCAATGATTTAGTAAACTGCTAAATTATTAAAATTTTAGTTCTTTTAATATTTCATCTTTATACTGTCACATGTGTATAGGGTTGGTAGATCAGAGTTCTGAATGAGTCCCATTCATTCTTTTATTCTGCAAGGGTAAACTAATAGTCTTTTTTTCCCAGACCTGTTCTAGACATAGGGATCATATTTTAGTTGGGGGAAGGGAATGAAAGTCTGTAACATAGAAGTAAGTAATTATAAGTATACTACATGGTATGGAGGAAAGAAAGCCAAGAAATATTTCTAAGGGAAAAGCCTCTTTTCAAATCTAAAGGCCCCTAAAGGAGGTGATAAGCTAAGATCTAGAAGATAAAGCATCTAACCATGCAAAACAGAGAACAAGAACATTTCAATAAGAGGGGAAAGCAAAAGAAAGTAATATCTGGATATATTTGAATGACTAAATGACAAGCATGGCTGAAGTCTAGTGAGTGATGGAGAAAAAGTGATGTGAGATGTGGGTGGAGAAAAGAAAAGGCCACATCATACATGGCCTTGCAAACTGTTGTCAAGAGCCTGTGTTGTACTCTGTGCATGAAGACGCTGGTGCACAAGACTAAAGTAACATGAATTATGATTTAAAATGCCTGTTGGTACTATAGAGAAACAGATTGGAGTATATAAAAATGGAAACAGAGAGACTAGTGGAGAAACTGTTAGAGAAACACAGAGAAGAGATGATAGAGGGCTAAACTGGGAGATAATAATGTAATACCAAGAAGAATATTCCAGCATTATTCCTAGCTGTGTATCTTATTCAAATTTCTCATTAAATCCTTGGGACTCAGTTTCACTGTCTATGTCTCTAAGGACTCTCCTATATCCATATTTTATTCTAGTTTATTAATGTCCCTGAGCCAGGCCACCTCTTCCATTAAGTTCATGTGGCTTTCTTAGGATGCCATGGTATGCCCTGACCAGCTTCCTAGCTAAGTAGGGATGGAGAAGATTAGTAGCCAAAGAAATAAGAAATTAGCACAAGTCATACTGAGAACTGTGGGAGCTGGCAGGACTTGAAATGCATTATCTTCTCTATTTTACACTTGGGGTGGCTTCAAAGCAGCCCATTCAGTCCACACACAAACGTGTGTTTGATTCCACCTTCAGATCATAAATTTCATAAATCCAGATTGTGAACATAAAATTTTTAGGATATTGGTTTTCATGAAGAAGTGCAAAAGATTAAAAAGAACTACAAGGAACATTTTATTAAATGAGGGATTAGAAAAAGAAAATTCTCTGAACCTCCTCCAATATTTCTCTTACTGGTGTTCAGAGAAAAATGGTAAATTAATAGAAGAACAAAACAGTGTGGGATGCCAATACATCCAAGAGAAAGCCAAGGTTCATTTCTGCCTGCAGAATCAAACACTGCTGGCAGATCAATGTGAGTTTCACAGTGTGGTTTGCAAAAATCATTCTGCAACTAATGTCCTCAAGGACAATGCATTAAGACTTTGCCTGAATTGCTGTAGGAAGCAATATTTTCCATTGGGAATACTTTGGGAGTCCACATAGGTACAGCACCCATAAATCTTACCATCGAGATCTCACAAAAGCAGTGAGAGGTTTTGGTGTTTACACTTTTTTTTTTTTTTTACCATATAGCTGTGTGTGTGTGTGTGTGTGTGTGTGTGTGTGTGTGTGTGTGTGTCTAGCCTAAGTCAGAAACTCTGTTATATTCTATTTAATCTGATTATATTTCTAGTAGTTACTTTTAAATTCTCTTTTTCTTTTCCTCTCTTGTGTAGTTATTATCTCTAGAAATGATTCCTTTAGCAAAGGACTTTTTCACATCATTTTGTTATTGTTGCAGAATTAATGTAGACACACAAATTTCAGAAGCATGGTGTTGGGGGGTCTATGAAAATAGGATTTCTTGAGAAAAACAGGACAAAGTTTCGATTAAACATTTAATTAGAATTTATTTTTAAAAATCAGCCTCAGTCGATATATATATGTATATATATATGTATATATGTATATATATATATTTGCCCCTGAATATTGCACACTTATAAGGAAGGAATTATGTTGCACACTTACAAGGAAGTGTTGCACACTTATAAGGAAGGAATTATGGCCAGCTCTGGACTGATGACAGTGAACTAGAAGGCAAGGCTCTGCATTTAGAGGGCTTACAAGCAAAAGAGAAAGCAAGCAAAAGAAGCAAATAATTGAAAAGTGTAAGTAATCTTGAGGAGAAGTGTAGCGGGCCATACCAGTGGTTAGTGGAAAAAGTCACATTTAAAGATAATTGTTGGAGGTTGGCTAGTTACTAGCTAAGGAAGGGAGAAACAGAGTGTTCTAGGTAGAGAGTCAGAGAGAATATGTTCTGTTGACGCAGCTGAGAAAGAACAGTGTGACTGGAAGAAAAAGGGAGGAAAGAGGGCTTTAAGTAAGAACCCTGTGTCCTGGGACATCACATCATCCTGGGCCTTGAGAGATGACAAGACTTTTCTCCCCCAAATCATTAAGAGCCCCTGTTGTGGAGACAAACACTAAACAGGAAAGCATAATAATTTCAAGCAAAGGATTTGAAATGAAAGAATGGGATAGAGAAAGTTGAGAGGTAACAATAGCCAGGGTGATCAGGAATATAGTCTCTGAGGAGATGACATTTGAGCTAAGACCTGCGTGGCACAACTGAGCCAGCAGAGAAAAAATTTAAAGAAAGGGTATTTTAGGCACAAAAGTAAACAGGGCAAAGAGCAGGAAGCAGGAGCATGCTGTTTATATGATAAGCAGTAGGGAATGGATAATGGGCCATCCAGTGGTTAGTGGAAAAAGTCTCAAATCTGGACTGCCCACAAATGTGATCTCCCTCTAGGCCTGTTGCTTTTCAGGATTTAAAACCTTTTGCTGTCACACTAGCCAGTGAGTAACTGAACCAAAGGACCTTCTCTTGCCACTCAATTCTGTAAACTCAGGGCAGGGTTACTGTCTAGTAATGAGATATTGTCCTGCACCTAATGTTAGACTCAGCATTTGTTGAACAAAGACATCCTTTAAAATATAGTGGCTGTATACATACTAATAAATTCTAAGGCTAGGTGGGAAAAACCTGACACTTTGACATTATATTAGCCAATTATTGATTTAATACTCCAATTAAATAAAAAGCGAAAGTAGTCAAACCATTTGTAAAGATAGCTATAGCCTACACACCAGAATTGGAAGAAAATAGTGTAAAGCAAGTTTTCTCAGCATTAGTAGTTGTCTTAGCTATTTTCTTGTCACTGGGATAAAAATACTCAACACTTGCAACTTAAAAGAGGAGAGATTTATTTGAGCTCAGGCTTTCAATTCATGGTCTGCTGGCTTTGAGGCAGAAATAACATGGAGGAAGGGCATGGCAGGGGACAGTTTCTCCACCCATGGCTGCCAAGAAGCAGAGTGGGAAGAGAGGAGCTGGGGACAAGAATACACTTTCTAGGTCACTCTCCCAATGACCCACCTCCAACCAGACCCCACCTCCAACCAGCACATTCAGCTATGGAACTCACATCAATGGATGAATCCACTGGTGCATATAGCACCCCCATGATCCGATCACTTTCCAAACATGAGACTTTGTGGGGACATTTTAGATCTAAACCACAACAGTAGCATTAACATTTTGGGCTGGGTAGTTCATTGCTGTGGGAGACATCCTGGGCTTGCTTAGCAGTGTCCCTTCCCCCACCCAATAGATTCTGTTGGTATCCCCCACTTGTGACAATCCACAAAGTCTCCAAACATTGCCAAGTGCTCCTCTCAAGGCCACTGATATAAAAACTATTAATGCCACGTCACTTCCTGAATGTTCCAAAAGTTGATGTTGTACCCCCAAAAGGTTTCCAGTTTGTGTGCAAAGTTTTCCCAAGAGATTTGATAAATATGTCCTCTGAACTGAAATACTGTACATCACACATGAATTCTTAGCAGCAGAGAGTAAAGATGCTTAATTTTTATTATATTTTATGGTTTATGTTAAGACATCCATCAATGTAAAAGAAACCAGTTTTTGAGTTTTTCTTTATAAATATGTAATATAATTGTAGAGTAAACCTCCTTTATCATCCTGATGGAGGGTCAGACTAATACTCATCTTGTACATTGAATTTTATCAGGATTTTATTCTATTTTTTAAATAGTTTGTGGTGGGAGGGAGAGGGAGAGAAAGGTTTGATTTGCAATGTAGTGAAATCTGTGGTACACAGTTCCACTTCTTCAAGCTTGTAGCACACAGCTTTCTTATACAGTTTAAATAATTTTTTAAAAATAGCTTTATCATTTTCTTTCTGATGTTAAATATTCAGGGAACATAGGCAAGTGTACATAAGGTAATTAGAATCATCCATCCTACAATCTAAAGATAACTGTGTACATTACTTTTTTATAGATTCCTTTACTCTTTCATAAAATTATGTGCCAGGCAGTGTGCTAAGGCTGGGAATACATGTGAACAAGATGTACAAAGTACCTCATATATATCCATATACCCAAGCAGTTCCCTAATGCTTTGGCTGGAAATTGTTTGTCAGTAAGTGACAGAAACTTAAAAAACATTAACTTAAATGTTAAGTGCACAATCTAATTAGTATAAAAAGCTTGAAGGAGAAATATTCAGGACTGATGGAGCATGGACACCTTCATTGAAACCCAGTTTCTTCTGCCTTTCTCTTGTGCTATTTCTAAGCATAGAACTAAGCTCAAAAATTTGCACAAAGGCTTTTCCTTCTTCACTATTTGTCCAGGTTCCAGACTGTAAGAGGAGAGGGCAGAGAAAAAAGGCAGGGGCCATTTGAATCTGACCCCATAAATAAGCTTACTAAGAGTTTTCCCAATAATACTCATTTATATTTCATTGATTGGAACTGTGTCCCATGTACCCCAAAATGTAAAAGCTAAAAAGAAGGGTACAAATCTGTACTAATTAAAAGTAATGGGTGTCCTCCCAAAAGTAGACATCTTTCTTGCCCCCTTCTCTAAAGTAAGCACTAATGTTTTGTATCAGACTTCCAGACAGTTCCTATGTATTTGGAGAGAGATACACAATTTTTTATTTGTTTGTTTTGTTTTATTTTTTAATTAAAAGAGAATGGTAAACCTTTCCTCTTTTCAACAAAATATATCTTTGGCAAATTTTGAGATCGATACATTTTGTTATAATCACTTAGAAATAATTTTATAATCACCAGTACAATAAGCATATCACAATTGCAAACTGTCCCATCTTAGCAGATGCATAGGTATGAATGTATCGCAAAATCATGGTACACATAGACTTTATTACTATTTGCAATTCTAGACATCTACTGAACATATTGAAATGTTTTCCCCACAGGTAAGGGGGGGCTACTGTACTGCAAAGTAGAAAGAATAGCATAATGAATTACCATTACTCACCACTCAGTTCCAAGAATTACCAATATATTCAACACTTGTTCTAGCTATATGGGGTTTAATCTTTTTCTTTGTTTCACTATTATCCCCATTTGTTGTTACTGTTGTTCATCTTTTAGATCCCTTCCTGTTTCCAATTCTGGTTTTTCCAAAAATCCTATGTGTTTGGTCTTAATGCCTCATAACCATGAATCAGGTTTTCTGTCTAGAGCAGAGATAGTGAATATGTAGCAGGGGCGCCATCATGCTGTTCTGCACCTGGGTGAACGGTATTCATTGATAAATGCATCCTTTTGGAGTAAGCCCAGGTGAACCCCTGCAACTCTTGTCAGCTCAGTGCTTCAGGCTAGTGATTCTCAAACTTTAGAAACCTAAAACTCACCAAGAAAGCTTGTTAAAACACACATTCCTGGGCCCCACCTCTTAAAGATTCCCATTCTATAAGTCTTCAGCAGAACCTAAGATCCTGCAATTTTAACCAGTGTCCACATGATGTTGATACTGACAATGTTGCTAGTTGTCCACACACTCTATTTTGTTCTCATTGTTCTGGACCAATGCTCCCAGACTTCCACATGCATACGAGTCACTGAGTGCCACGTTCAGATGTGAGTTTTGGTTCAGCACATCTGCTACGAGGCCTGAGCCCCAGTTTTCCTAACAAGCTCCCAGATGACACTGCCAGTTCTAAACAAATTTGAGAACCTGGGTCTTCAATGGCCACTACTATTCAGAGTGAGCTCATGAAGTGAAATTAATTGGGTATGTCTGTCCTAGAACCAAAGCCTTCCTTAGACACAAAATTTCCTATGTATCATTCTATAGACTAGAGCCAGACTAGCTGAAAAATATTTCAAGCAAGAAACTTTTATTAAAATTTAAACTTTCAGACCCCATGATGAGAAATTGTACTTCATGGGAAAATTGGTGAGTGCCTGGGCATCTATTCTTTAGACAGCTGTTGTGACATTTATGGACCACAGACAAGTAGCTATGACTTTATATGCCGCAGATATTGTCCAGGTGTTCAGTCAAGGATTCCTGTGCTCTTGCTTGACTCCCACATCATCCATTTCATCACGACACATCTATCTGCTTTAACTTTTCACACTACCTGCTGTGGAACATAAAGAGATGAATCACCTATGGATCTTACCTTTTTAAATCTGATAATCTGATGAAAGAAATGGACATAAAAACAAGTCACCTTTACAGGGAGTTAGAGAAGAAAAATAATTATTCTCCTACTATGTATTCTCCTTCCTGAAAGTTAAATTCAAAACACTCACTCAATGGGAAATTTCCCATTTTAAATAGAAATGTCAAAAGCCTACAACTACCAAGGAAATGATTTTCTACATACAATTAAATTAAACGGTGGGCTTTGCACACAGGTTTATTCCTAGTTATTAGCTAGGGTTGTAAGTATAACACAACACGGTCTGCATTACATGGTACGTATTACAAGGGGGGAAATGAATGCCACCTAAAGAATCATGGCTTTTTCTTTACTGGATTTTGAAGGAATTTCAATTAGTAGTCTTAGAGATGTACAACTGTAGGATTTTGCATTTTAAGTAATATGCCAAGGGCAATGTTGCATAGCATTCTAATTTTCCCAAATTCTCCTATATAGCCTTCTACAAAAATGTGAAATTCTAGTAACACTAACAATGTAAATGATATGTTTTCCATTTGCTGGATCTTGCTATTTGCTGTCATTAAGATTATGATAGAACCAGTTGAGAAAACAGAGTAATGAAGAAGAAAAAACTATAATGAAACCCAAAAAGACTTTCAGAAGGAGGAACAGTGACATCTTTCAGCAAGGACCTTTATAACACTATAATTGTCCATCATTCTTTTCAATGGTCAATACCCTGCTCACCACAACTCGTTCTTTCAATACCATTGATGCCTTTAACAACCCTAGCTGGTAATCACTCTTTGTAAGTTATAAAGTTAGTGATACCTTCTTTTGTGCTTCATTGTAAGGCAGTCCCAATATTCTATGTCTAGATGAATAAAGCCTAGCAAGTGAATTAGGAAAGTTTTCTGGTGATAAAGAGTGACTTGAAGGTAGGATATCATAGTAGTTAAAGAGAAGTATGATATAAACTTGAAGCATCACAACATTACAGAACAATCCTGTCTCCAATTTTAAAGGAATTGGTGATGCATTGAGCAGACTCTTGATTTTTTCCCCCTTTTCTGAACAGTGGATTAGTTAGAAAGATTTTAGTCCAAAGGAAAAGAAAGCTAAACTATTTCACCCTCGTGGACTTGAAATATGGGTCATGGGTTTTTAAGGATTAGAGAGAATTATAAAGAGGGTGTTATTATTTAGATCTAAAATCCCACCCAAAATCTCATATGTTCAGAGGTGGGGTTTTTGGAAGGTAATTGGATTATGGGGGTGCTGTGTTCATCAGTGGGTTGATCTATTGATGAATTCCTAGCCAAATGCACAATTAGGAGGTGAGACCTGGCTGGAAGAGGTGGGTCACTGGAGGCATGACCTGGAAGAGTGTATTCTTATCCTCAGCTCCTTCTCTCTGCTTTCTGGCCACCACAGGTTAAGCATCTTTCTTCCACCATGCCCTTCCACCATGGTGTTTCTGCCTTGAACCAGCTAAAAGTGAACTGAACTCTTTGACATCATGAGCCAAAATAAACCTCTCCTCATTTAAGTTGTGTATGTCAGGTATTTTGTCTTAGTGACAGGAAAGTAACTAACACAGGTGGAGATTCACTTTGTTTAAGTTGTGTCAGAAAGAGGAAAGAAATGTCAATACTATAAATATATGTCTCAGGATGAGGGCCAATATATTTAGATAACTTCAGATCTTGATTCATATCAGTTTTGTGTTGCTAATCAGTTAGTCTATCCTCTCTGATTTTCAATCTTCTGATAATTGAATGGTTATAATAACAGTATCTCTGTTATGGACATACTAAAAGATGAAATGGAGGGATATTTAATAAATTGTAGTTATGATGGTGTTGATGGATATGATGAGGATATTTAACTTATTTCTTATTTTTTGGAATATTTCTATGGAAAAAGAAATCCATACATTTTTTCATAGAATGTTTTATAGGATGTACACTAAATTTTTACATACACTACATTGTTCCATCTCATTCCTACAATGGCCCTATATGAAAGGTATGATAAATATTTCAATTAAGGTTTTATAGATAAGTAAACTGAGGCTCTTGGGGAGGGTGACAATAAGAATGGTATTGACTGACTGCCTTATACTTTACAAAAGAAATTAAAGTTGCACAGAAACAAATGATATAAAATTAGAATCCTTATTTTCTGATTCAGTGAGATTTCCACTACACCATGTTGCCTTCAAGATTATCTTCATACTGTATTAGGATTTTATTTTTAGTGTTTTAAAAATCATGAATGCTGAAAACATGCTGTGATCTCAAGCTCTAAAATCAGTTATTTAAGATGTTTTTATTTTGCTGGGCACCAATTTCCATATTAACCATCCTAATGAAGCATATACTACTGTTGTAAAAGGAAGATCAGGAGAATGTAATTGTGACATTTAATTCTATTTAAAGCACTGTAGTTATACAGGTGAATTGCAATCAACTTCAGAGTTCATATGCAGATTCTTTAATGATATGAGCCATTGTCCACTCAGCATCTGTCAACAGTTTTAAAATTCAGAAAAGGCAGGGGGGCTTTTATTAGATCTGAAAAGTCAGTTGGAGTGGATGAATTTGTATGTTTTCTTCAATGGGATGTTTTTATATTGCTCATGATTCTTCAAAGAGTGGATGAAGTTGTGCACCATTATTCTACTTCTTTGATTTCCTTTAGGATAAAGGAAAATTATTTCTGGTCCACAGAAGGGAGTGGAATCATTTTGCACTGTATTTATTTCCATTTCTGAAGATCATAATCACAGAATGGTCATAAAGTGAGTTCCATTCTTACCTGTGAAAGTTCACAACTCGAATGTTCGTAAATTGGGTACTTACTGTAGTTACAGTAATTACTATACCCATTTTAGAGTTGAGGAAATTGAGAATAAGGAGTTGATCAATGATTTATCCAGTATTACACAGCAGGTAAATTGTATTGTTGGGAATCATCGCTGTTTCTCCAGCTCCAAAACCCATTGTCTTGGAGACTAGGTTATGCACCCTCTCCTGGCATGACATTAAGCAAAGCTGTGGGCATCTCCCTGTACAGAAATATGTTCTGACCCTATCTTGAGAGACCTTAAAACCACATATCTGATCTTATTCGATTTTTTTCTCATCATTCCAACCACTTCTTTGTACATCAGGGCAGTGAAAAATGTTTTAAAGCCCTTCCAATACATAGGCTGCCTTTTCACTGTGGAATATAACTGTTTCTTAATGACATAAAATGGAAAGTTTTGTCAATCTACCTTCCCTAATTGTTTATGCTCATCCTCTGTTATCTTATTCCTGATATTTAACACTTATTATGTGTGAGGCCAGCTGAGCATGTTACATATATTTTATTGTCTTCACTACAGCCTTAGGCTGTAGGCATATCATCCTCATGTTACCGATGAGGCAAGTAAGGCTTAAAATGTTTCATTGCTCAAGGTTTGAGAGTTGTCCACAATAGAGCAGGGACTTAAGAAATCTGAACCTTCTTCTTTTGTCTTTAGTTTATCCTCAAAGAACTCATGTTTGTCTGCTTAAAATCCAAATGGAATATCATTGTCATAGGAATGGGTGCTGTATTTCATAAAACTAGAGACTCTCAGTGTCCTGATAAGTCAGAGCTACGTCACAGAAAGTAATCTCTACACACAGTAACAACAGTTAAAAGACAGTGACTGCCTCACTTCTTAATACAAAACTAAGAATTTTCAAGATTTCTCAGATAACATTATCTCACCTACCTTGTGTTCTGATGTGCTCTCTTGTGTGTGAGAGAAGGGGACCTAGGGAAAACAGACTGATGGAGTCCACAACCTGGCTATAACCCAGAGCACATTCCTGCACTGCTCATCCCAACTATCAGAGCAGAGTCATGGCTCAGAGAAACAGTTATGAACCAGCTCGTCTGTGCAGTGGAGAAATGGCTTTTATTCTCTTCTGAGCTAAGCATATGCCCAGTGTACCCAATAATGCTGGGAGTAAGTTCCCCACCTTTTATTTCAGTGAGATCTAAAGTGTTTCAAGTTCAAGGTTTGCCCTGGTTAAATCACTGTTCAGATGATTCATGCAAAGAGCCTCCAACTTTAATCTTGCAATTAGTTGAACTGGGTTTCCTTTCTTGTCCTCTCACATACTAGCCATTTATTTGCATATCTTAAACTTCTCTGTATTTGTTTCTTTCATAATACAATAGGAATACCAAAGAATCATGTTAAATATGTATTTTATTTTTTTCCTCATTTTGGAGGATGACTGTTTTCCTTGAAGCTATAATTCTCCTATGTATAAAATTATCAGAACAATATAGGTAATGAGATTTATAAGTAATAGACTGAGTACACCCTGAACACAAATGGCAGTGTTTGGGACTGTTCTAATGTTGCTATTCCCCAAGAGAGGTCTGAGAACAGTCATAAAATGCAGAGACACCCTTGAATCACATGATTTTGTTTTGTTTCATTTTTTTCTGGTTTATGGATTCTCAACCTTTCCTCTACCTATGTATTACTTTTTAGGGTTATCTATACTAAGCCAGGTATATGCTACCTTGTGGGAGGTTCTAAGGATTTTTAGATTAATTTTTTCTTAATTTTTACATAATCTTTAATAAATTCTCCATCTGTCTCATAAGATAAAACTCCATGGCATACTATATTCTTGGATGCATTTTGGTTTGGATACTAGGAGTAAAATCTCCCAAATGCCTGTGAGCCTCAGTTCTCAGTAAAATGGAGCAATAAAATCTACCCTGAAGTATTTTAGATTCAAGATTGTTTACAGAAGAGGTCTGAGCACAATGCCAGGTGTGTTAGAAAAAATATTACTTCTTTTCTGAGATCATCTGTTCCCAAAGCCCATCCCATACTACAAAGAGAGAATGGGGAGTGGGTTATCACTCCTGTCTTTAAGACAACCCAGTTGTCTCCATGTGCCCTTGCCTTCTTTTTACACTGGATGTCTGCATAACTTGCAAAATATTCATTGCCTATGTGATTCCTCCTAGATACATGGTGATACAGTTTTGCATAGCCAGACATATTAGGTGGATGAAATAAATAAAAGGCTGTATCACCTTGACTCACAGGTCTAGATCCAAAATTTCCTGCTAGGGAGAATGCCTAGCGCTCCATTTTGCTATCCACGTTGACCAGGTTGTCATTAGGCTTTTGATGCAGTGGACCCCTGAAATTCACGAGGGTTATGTTTCAAGAGCACCAGGGAATTGTGAAAAACTGCAAATTTCAAATATGTTCAGAAAAATTCCTATAAATGCCTATTTTTAGTTTAAACCCTAAATATGCTTTGTCTCCCCAAATACCGTAATTTAATTTAATAAAATACTGTATTAACAAAGGCTTAGAAGGTGCAGGGCATTTTGGTGGCATCTTCGGATCTTAGGGCATGATGCGGGAATATGGTGCATCTATCAGACACAAGGGTAGCAGCCAATCAGCAGCAAGAACTGAATACCGCTCTCAGATTGGCTACTAGGAAACCTCCCGCCCCCAAAAAAATTGCGGAGGATATTTGAGGTTTCTGTGAAATTGCCAGGGGCGGGGCACGAACAATTATTAGATAGATTCAAAGGAAAAATCCGCGAACGACTGAGGCTACGAACGCAACCCTTCGTGGGGGTATACTGTATTGAATCTGTATGGATGCCCCCATCAGCCACAGTGTTCTGAAAGCAGGAACAATTAAATGAAGTGTGGGTCTCTTTCTTTCTATGTTTTTAAGCTTCACCATCCTTAACTGAATTTTTATTTATTTCAGAAAATATCACTTTGAAGAATGAATTATAGCTTAAGTCTCACACTTTGAAAGTTGTTGAGTGATTCTTTTTCAGGGCTCTGTAAATTAAAAATGCTAGTGGTACATATCTATCAGAATGGCTAAGATTTAAAAGATTGATAATATTAAGCATTGGTGACAATGTGGAAAAACTAGAACTCTTAACCTTTGCTGGTGAAAATACCAAAAGACTTTTAATCATGCAACACCTTTAGAAAATTGTTTGGCAATCTCTAGAAAAGGCATAAAAGCCTATGATTAAGTATAGTCTACAAGTATATATGTCTTTAAAAAGATTATACAAGCACGTTTTTAGCACCATTATGAGCAGTAGACAAAATCAGAAACTATTCAAGTGTCCATCAACATGTCAATGAATTGTAAAATGTTTACACAATAGAAAACCATACAGTAAAAGAAAAAAAAAAAAAGACAAGAAACAAAGTACAAATACATTCAACAATGTAGGACAAAACTCAAAAATTCTGTTGAATGAAAGAAGGCACAAAACAGTTATACTATATAATTCCATTTACACAACTTACAAGAATAGTTAAAAATCAATCTATACTAATAGAAATCAGAATAATGTTTCCCTCTGGGGGTGTTTAATGACTAGTCAGGGCAAACAGGAACTCTCTGGGTGGATTAAAATGTTATAAATATTGACCTGATCATGCTTGTATTTAATATACATATATATAATTTCTTGAAGATGTGATTTTAATGTCTATAGATTTTACTATATATACTTTATACCTCTAAAAATCAAAATAACCAATATAATGTACTAGAAGACATTTATTAATATGTAGTAAGAATAATCACAGGAAATTTGTGACTTTATATGATCTGAATATCCAGTTTCTTCAATAAATATGTGGCACAAAAATCAGGAGTAAGAGGTATCATTGAATAAAAATTATTTGAGATTTATCAATCAAGTACAGTTTTTGTAGATTTTGTGTCTTGAATTAAAATAACTGAAATGATATTTCTCAGTGTGATATGGTATTGTGAGTCAGGGTAAAATGATAGCATGGGATTTGCATTAAAATTTTCAACCAAAAAGTAAAAAGCAAGGGAAGAAACAACACTGGGTGAATGTTAAATATTAGAAATAAAGACAGATTTATGAGTCTGAAATATATGGCATGAAAATAATAGACCAGCATCAGGGTAGGATGAGAGGTGTATTGATGAGTCTAGTTTTGGAAATTGAGTGTGAGGTTCTAATGGACCATCCAAGAGGAAGTTGTTGCTTGTATGGGTCTGGCGCTCCTTACTGAGGTCTAGCCTGGAAAGAGAAATGTGAAGATCTACAGTTCCTGAGGGTGCAGCTCTGGGTTTGAAAGAGGTCAGATCAGGAGACTATTTGGAGGAAACATGAGAGTCAGCAGAAAAAAGATTATACAAAGGAAACAAAGACCCTCAGGAGTGTCTAGCCTTTGGCTTTCCTGGGCTCCGCTGAATGAAGACGAATTGTCTTGGGCCACTATATATATATATATATATATATATATATATATATATATATATGTCACAATACCTCCTTTATACATATATATATATATTTATCATAACACTGAAAAAAGAGGGGAAATGGCTTGTGGACCACATTGGACACAACTATAGATACTAAGAAAGATTAGTGAGAAACTACGGGTAGGAAAAAAGGCAAGAAAGGCAAGAAAACTCAAGATAGTTAGGAACTGCAAAATCCATCTTTTGAATTTCGTTCAGGAAATATTGTCTGAGTACCTACTTTCTCAGGACTGGAATCACACTACTGAGAGGTCATTGCTGTTGTCTTCCTGGGTCCTACCTGTGGAATATTAGGGGCTAAGCATAAGGTACTCTAAGCATAATACAGTATAAAGCAGTTAAATCACTGAGCATTAACACCAGGGTAAGAGAAAAAGAGGTAGCGAGGGACAGTAGAGAGAAGCAGTCAGTCTCCATTCTTTGTGTTGGTGTAACACCACAAGGAGACCATCTCAGCAGGAAACTCAGGCCTCTTGGCAACCTGCTTTTAACAAGGCCATTCTTGGTGCTGTACAATTAGAATAGAGGTTTCCCTACATTTCAAGTGGGGGAAAACTCAGCAGTTGCAGGGCCAGGTCTGTGCAGTCAAGCATGGTGCAAAGAAAAATGTTAGAGAACAGTCAGTTCTCTGGCCTAGAATTAAAAGTGATCTGCCTTCATAATTTTTTGGGCTCTGCATGCCCAAGTGAAGAACCTATTTGCCAAGTCTCACTCCACAGTTAATTTACTTTCCTATTTTTCCTTACTCTTGAATTGAATTATCACCTTCCAGAAAAGCTGTGTGTATAATGGAAAAGCTGACACAAGCCAAAGTGGAATGGAACAGCCCAAATGAGGCTCCTATTATCACCCTATTACACGAGGTGCAGCCTCCTCTTTGACCTTCATTCATCACCTGCTAACTATGAAAACCTAATCGAGCTGCTTTGTTTTAATGGCGGCTGTGCTGCTCTGACCTTTGCTATGCAGCTCCACGGAGCAAACAGATGCATTCCATTTCGGATTGAAGTGATAGTGCATGAAAATCACATTGGGGCAATGAAAATTTTTCGTAGGGCTTTGTGGGGTAGGGAGCATTAAGCACCGCTTTGTCTCTTGAAGCCCAGAACCATAGACCTGGCGAGCAGAACATTCTGTGAGCATTGTCTTAGCACACTTTCAGTCCCAAGCATCCTCTCTCCTCTTGCTGGCTTTGAAGGCATTTCCTGATGTTTTCATATGCATTATAAATGTTTTAAAAATATATCCAAGGGAATTCTTTTAATAGTGGATGTTTCCCAGCCTGTGTTGCCCACTGTATTAACTTGCAATTAGGAGTATTTATCCCTCCTTCACCATGCCCTGAAGCAAGGCATATTCGTGAAATCTAATTATATCTGCTTATTTGGTGGAATGAAGGACATTTGCAATGTGTCCAGCCCCACTTCTTATATTTGCAGGACTTTTCTTTATGATGGGGTTTTTGGTTTACCTGGCTGGGGCTTTTTTTTTTTTTTTTTTTTTTTTTTTTTTTCTTTTTAGGTTTGTGAACCTAAAATGATTGCAACCCTATTTTTTAACCAGCATTTTCACAGTCACTTTCCATAAACCCATACAGAGTCCTGTGAGCAGAGCCCTTTCCTTGGGTTCCGGAGCCTTATTCAGTTCTCCTTACACTTCTGGATGGTCATGGATGCTATCGCCTCTCCTTGTGTGGCTAAGAGTTCACAGCTCTTTCTGATCCGAAGTTAGCAGAAATAGGCAAATATGCTCCAGGAAGTAGTAACATTTTTACACATGCTGCTTCTCCCTCTGCTTTGAAAACCTTGGTTCTGGGCCCATATGTGACCTCTGAACTTGCCATAGTGTCAAGAAAAACACTGAGTTTTTGAAGGGGCTTTGCTAAGGTGAAGCTATCCTTGGTTCCTATTTATCTTGAATCCTGAGGAGTCAGCAAACACAGAAATAAGACAAATAAAAAACAGAGTGACTCTGGGAAGCTTCCATCTCATTGGCTCTGCTTCCTAAAGATGATGTCACCATTTGCACCTAGTTAGTGCAGCTGTTTGTAAGGTGACACCAGAATTCCTTTTATTTGTATTTTACCTAGCCCACATTTTTAATGAAGTCTACCCTCCATTTCTCTTCCAGACACTTTTCCCTCTCTGCTTTCAATGCTAATATCTCCTTGTTCTGCTTTTCAAATTAAATATCATATTTAAAATATTAATACCCCTTGCTCTTTGATTTTTTGTTTATTCATCTTATGCAAAACACAACAGTGAGGCCTCCATCTGGATTAAATGCTACTGTATGGACAGATTCAATGACTTATTAATGACTGCTTCATTATATGGGGGAGCTAGGGTTTTACATAATCACACAATTCTTATTCAAAAATGCTCAGCTTGTACTACCCTGTAGGGAAAAAAAATGAAATATGCCTATCTTTCCAAAGAAAAAAATGACTAGCTTCGTGAAGATCATTGTAGCAATAACTAAGTATTGAAACTAGGCCAAGTTACTTCAGTCTCCAAGGAAGTTAGCTCATGTCTTGAGGTATTTGAGTATGTAAACTTTTATAGTGTTTATTGAAGTGGAAACCACATACCATAAATTTGAGCACAGTGAATTATCACAAAGTGTATAATCATTGCCATAGTGAAAAAACAGTATTTTTTAAGGAGCTGGTTCATGTCTCCAGCCAGTATGTATTGTATTGCATTGTTTCTGCTATTTGTATTGCTTTATGGATATTATTTATATACATTCCTTATATATATTACATCAGAATTTCTCCCATTGTTTATGTTAATAAAAGCTTACTGTGTGGGTTGTAGTTCATTTTTAATAGTGTATTTTGATGACTAGAAGCTCTTCATTTTACTGTAGTTCAATTTATCCATCTTTTCTTGATGGTTAATGTTTTTTGTGTCCTATTTAAAAAAAATCTTATTCCAAGGCCATGAATGTAGTCAGTACTGGAAAGGCACTGTTCCTTTGGAGAAGTTTTACTGCATGTCCTTCATGGTTATATTTATACTCACTCAGAAACTCATTTTGGTGTTTGTGAAAGCTGTAGAAAGCCTTTTAAAAGAGGCTTGGCGTGAGCTAGTTTATATTATTTAGAGACCTCTCTGGATGTCCATAAAAGATGGACAAAAGCTGAAGCAGGAAGAACATTCTGTTCCAACAGTTTCGGTGATGTGACAATAGAAAATCTGGGTGGTAGCAGTGAAAACAGAAAAGAATGATTGGGTATATTTGAGATATATTTGAGAATGATTGGGATATATTTCAGAAGTTGAAATTTTCAGAAGTTGAAATTTCTCAGATGAATAAACCGTAAAAGATGAGGGAAAAAGAAATTAAGAGTTTATCTTTGGTTCTTGAGCAACTGAGTAAGTAATGGTATTATTAAGATGGAGCAGAAAGACAGGTAAAGGAAAGATTTTGTGGAGCAAATGGAAGAACTCTTTTGCTCATGTTAAGTTTGAGTTGAATCATGTAGGTAGAAATGAATAAATGAATGAATGAACCAGTGGACTCCCCATGATTTAAAAAAAGCAAGTGGTAGAGCTAGGACACCTACATATCTTGACTCCAAGCTGCAAATTTTCATCCATTATGTCAACATAATCAAGAGAATATTCCACTGAACTCTGGTATCATGGAAAAAAATATTCTCTGGTCAAATAATTTAGCACTAGCTCCCTTGATTTATTTTACACAATACTTGTCTTTCTGAGAAATTCTAGAGGAAAAATATACTTCTTTAGCTTAATTTAGCCCAATATTTCTCAATTATTTTTCCATTAAAATATTCTTACAGAAAGTCCTGTTAATAGACACAACATTAGTGTTAGTGACCCATGGAATAATCTTTACTGTTCGACTTATACCACGTTAGTGTGTCACGTATGTGTGTATACGTGTATCACACAGTGTACAGCAGACACTCTATTATCCTCCTGCAGCACTGAAGAAACACAATAAACATGATTCTCACTCAAATTTGTCTGTTCCTACAATTTTATGCAAGTTGTAAAATGTCTTTTAACTGCTCTTTCTCAAGGGCAGTTCCCCCGTGTCATAATAATTGAAAATTAAGAAGTTACTGAGTCATAATTAAATTGTCCCTTTGAACCTTTGTTGACTGAAGCTGCATGTTAACTACATCCCATTCAGACCAGGAGCAGCGAGAAATGTTCCGAACACCAACTGCTATAAGACAACATAACAAGCTTTGACAGTTTCCTAATTACTTGACTATCCAGTAGTTAAAAACTCTTTAACACAGTACCAATTCTCATCTTTGCACATAAGTCAGATGTATATCTAATTTGCTGTTTAATTGATATCTATATTGGTGCTTTAAAAAGAATGCACTCCCTCCATGTGTTTAACTATTAATTTGTAACCCTTGATCCACATGTGGGAAATAATTTAAAACAAGAAATTACTCATGTCATCAACCACAAATAGGTAAATCTGAACTGCAACTTAAAATAGATTTTACTTTTTTCCTAAAACTTATTTTCAAGATCTAACCCACTTTCAATTTAAGAGCTGTAAATCATTGTATATTTTATTTCACCCTGTTAAGTTTTTTTTTTTTTTTTTTAATCTGTAGAATGGAGAAAAATAACAGTCTTAGGGTCACTGTGAACATCAAAATAAAAGCGAGGGATGTAAAAGGATTATATCAAAATCTGGCCCATAGATATTTTTTATTAATTAAGTTTTTTGGTACATTTTAGGTATACATAATGATCACATTCATTATAGGGAATTTGTACCTGTACATGATATAACTTGATTCTTTTTTTTCCATTCCCCTCCCTTCCCTTCAACCCCTCTTCCTCTCCTTATTTACAAAAACATTGTTTCCATTTTTTCCTTCTTTTCTCATCATTTTTTTTCTTTTCCCTTCCTTCTTTTCCCCCCACCCCCTCCCCAGTTCACCTTCCCATTTTAACATTTTCTTCCTGTTTCACAATACCTATTGTACATTTTGGTCTATATTTATACTTTCAGTTTCTTACACCAGAGAAACAATGCAATATTTACACATGTGTGTCCAATTTATTTCACTTACGAGAATGACCTCAAGGTACATCCATTTAGCTAGAAATGTCTCAAGCTTATCCTTCTTTATGGTTGAGTAGTACTCCATTGTATAAAAAAAATCTTTATTCACTCATCTGTTGATGGGCATTTAGGCTTTTCCCAAGATTTAGCTATTACAAACATGGGTGTGCATATATTGCTGTAGTATGATGCTTTTAATTCTTTTGGAAAGATACCAAGAAGGGGAATGGCTGGATCGAATGGGACCTCTAATCCTAGTTTTTTGAGGAATCTCCACACTGATTTCCACAGTGGTTCCACCAGTCTGCACTCCCACCAACAACAGATAAATGTTCTTTTTTCCCCACAGCTGTGCTAGCATTCGTTATTGGTTGATTTCTTGATAATAGCCATTCTTTCTGGGGTGAGAAGGAATCTCAGTGTTGTTTTAATTTACATTTCTCAAATGACCAATGATGTTGAACATTTTTTCATATATTTATTTGCCATTTCTACTTCTTAAACTGAGAAATGTCTTTTTCAGATACCCATTTTTGGATTGGGTCTTTAAATTGGGAGATCTGATTTTTTTTAATTCTTTATATAGTCTACACAGTATTCCTTTGTCTAAGGAACAACTGGCAAAGAATTTTTTCCCACATTGTGGGTTCTCTCTTTATCCTGTTGGTGGTTTCTTTTGCTGTGCAAAAGCTTTCTTTTTTTTTTTTTTTTTTTTGTGGGTACCGGGGGGTCGACCTCAGGACCTCGGGCGCCAGTAGGCGCCCGTGCCGCTGAGCGATATCACCGGCCCCTTTGTCGTATGTGGGATCCGGGAGTCGAACTCGGGCCCTTGCGCTTGCCGGGCAGGCGCTTAAGCCGCTGAGCCATCTCACCGGCCCTGTGCAAAAGCTTTCCAATAAGATGAGTTCTCAGTTGTTGATTCATTACTCAGTAATTATCACTCAGTTGTGATAATTACTGTGTGATTGGGGTTTTCTTCCTAAAGTCTTTGCCTACACCAATGTCTTCAAGAGTTCTACCTATTCTATCTTACAGCAGATTTAGTGTTTCTGTTTTAATATTTAGATCTTTGATCCATTTGGATTTTAGTTTACTGCACAGTAAAAGATATGGGTCTAGTTTTAATATTCAGCATGTGGAAAGCCAAGTTTTCTGGTACCATTTATTAAAGAGGTTATCTTTCTTCCAGTGAAGGTGTTTGGCACCTTTATCAAAGATTAGGTGGCTAAGTATGTCTGGAGTTGTTTCTACACCATCTAATCTGCTCCATTGATTCTCAGGTCTGTTTTGTTGTTTGTTTGTTCTTTTTTTTTTTTTTTTCGTGGGTACCGGGGGGTCGACCTCAGGACCTCGCGCGCCAGCAGGCGCCCGTGCCGCTGAGCGATATCACCGGCCCCTTTTTCGTATGTGAGTTCCGGGAGTCGAACTCGGGCCCTCGCGCTTGCTGGGCAGGCGCTTAAGCCGCTGAGCCATCTCACCGGCCCTGTTTGTTCTTCTTTTCTCTTCTTTCATTCTTTTTTTTTTTTCCAGTACTATGCTGTTTTTATCACAGTAGCTTTGTAGTATAATTTCAAGTCAGCGATTGTGATGCCCCCTGCCTTGCCTTTGTTGCCTAGAACTTCCTTTGCTATTCTAGTTCTCTTGGTTCCAAATGAATTTAGGATTGTTTTCTCTAATTCTGTGAGATATGCTGTTGGAATTTTAAATCTGTATAACAATTTTGGAAGTATGGCCATTTTCACAGTATTGGTTCTTCCTACCCAAAAGCAAGGGATATCTTTCCATTTTCTGATATCCTCTTTAATATCCTTTTTCAGAGTACTGTAGTTTTCATTGTAGAGGTCTTTTTTGTTAGATTGATTCCTAGGTATTTCATTTTTTTGGATGCTATTGAGAAAGGTGTTTTTCCCTAATTTGTCGCTCAGTGATTTTGTTATTCATGTAAGGAAGGCTATTGATTTTTGAGTGTTGAGTTTGTATCCAGCTATGCTACTGAATTTGGTTATTAAATCTAGAAGCTTTTTGGTGGAGTTTTTGGGGTCTTCTATGTAGAGTATTATGTCATCCTCAAATAATGATAATTTAACTTCTTCCTTTCCTACCCTTATTTCTTTTGTTTCTTTCTCTTGTTTAATTGCCCTGGCTAATGTTTCCAGAACTAAATTGAATAAGAGTGGTGACAGTGGACGACCTTGTTTTGTTCCTGATTTTAGAGTGAAAGCTTTCAGTTTTTGTCCATTTAGTATGATGTTGGCTGTTGGTTTGTCATAGATAGCTTTTATCTGATTGGGATAAAGACCATCTATTCCAATTTTCTATAGGGTTTGTATCATGAAAGGGTGTTGGACTTTGTCAAACACTTTTCTGCACCTATTGAGATAATCATATGGTTTTTGTCCTTGGCTCTGTTAATATGGTATATTACATTTACTGGTTTGTGTATGTTAAACCATCCCTGCATGCCTGGGATGAATCCTACCTGATTATGGTGTATAATCTTCTTGATGATTTGCTGCATTATGTTTGCCAGTATCTTATTGAGGATTTTTGCATCTATGTTCATTAGGGAGATTGGCCTATAGTTCTCTTTCTTGGTTGGGTCCTTCTCTTGTTTCAGTATCAGGATAATACTTGCTTCCAAGACTGAATTTGGGAGTATTTCTTCCCTTTCAATTTCATTAAAGAGTTTGAGAATTAGCAGCATTAGATCTTCTCTAAACTTTTTGTAGAATTCAGCAGTGAATCCGTCAGTGGCTCATAGACATTTTTAAAGAAATGTTAGTTCTGGATCTGACAGGACTCTGGGATAATTATTGAACTGAAATAACTTTAGCTCTCATTGAAGTTTTCTTTATTACAATAGTCCAATAAGAGAAATTTAAATCCAAAGCCATGGTGGACCATAAGATATTATGTATCTAGCATTATACACAACCAGTAATGTAGCAAGAGCAATTAGTGACTCTAGGAGGTACTTTTGAGAATAATGTTATAGTTTTTTATATAATATAGAGTACTTTTTACAAATCATCTGGTTTGTTAAACCCTTTATGGGCATGGTCTCATTTATTCTCCACAATTACCCTATAAGGTGGGAGTATTGCTGATCTCATCTTACGACAGTCCTAGAACTTTGCTCAAGATGAAATACCTAATAAAATGGTAGAGGCAGATTTTGACTAAAGTTTATCTACCTTCGGGAACATACTTCTAACCACTTTAAATACCACTGTTGAAAGAATCTTGTGAAAATAAGTTTTATGTAAAAAGAGGGAGTTGAGGCATGAAAGCATATCTACTCCACATACTAAGGGAGTGCAAAGCCAATATAATTTGCCCATTTCCTATAAAATGATGTAGATCATGTCTAAGGAATGTTTAAAATACTGTATTATGAACTGAAACAATGCTTATACCCCTAAAACCACAAATCACATACTTCCTTCCAAATAGAGAATTGTTGGTCAGCTGATATGTGTTATCATGCCTTTAAGAACTCATACTCTAAGGCCAGTGATATAGGTCAGCGGCACAAGCAACTGCCTGGCAAGCACAAGGTCCTGAGTTCAATTCCTGATACAAAAAAAAAAAAAAGAACTCATACCTTAGTGTGGATGTAATATGGTACCAGGCATACAATATTTTCTCCATAAGTACATGGGGAGTAGCTGCATACATGAAATAATTTTATACCAGTTCAGACAAGTATATAACCACAGGATAAAATACAAGGTTGCAAAAACCATTCTGGTGAAGAAGGAAGGATTTGAGCATTTTTCAGAAGGTGTTTTGAGAGGAAAAGGCCTTTCATCTGAGTGGAATTTGAAAGGGTAAGTTAATAAGACAATTGAGCAATATTTGCACACAAGGGGATGAGTATGATATGTCTGAGAGGACTCAAGGAAGACAGCCTACGTGGAGAAAGATGCAGCAAGAATGAAGAGAGGAGAAGGAGTACGCTGGGGTAGGAACTTGATACTTGATACTTGATGGAGGATAAAAGGGCTCTGTGAGATTCTTAAAAGAAGTTGTATGGGGCTGATGATATTTATCTCAGCGGCACAGCACCTGCCTGGCAAGCGCAAGGTCCTGAGTTTGATTCCCGGTATCAAAAAGAAAAAAAGAAAAAAATTATATGACCTCCTTGGCTTGTAACACTTTAAGGATTCTAGCACTTTCAGGATAGCATTCCTATAAGTTTACCTTGCAAAAATTTTAGAGCTAAATTTATACATTTGTGAAAATAAGGTTTCAATTTTCATTCATGTCATATACTCTCACCATCTTCTCTTCCACACAAATCAAACTTAGGCATCATTTGAATTTTTTCCCCACATATGTACATCAAATGTATACTCTATCCAATTAAGCATATTTAGACTATATTCATTTAACATATATATGTATAATTCTTTGTAGTTACGTGCAGTTATTAAATCTCACCTACATAGAGATTTAAAGAACCAGGCTTCTGTCCTCCTTTCTGTACATCTTCTTGATGGTTTTTCTGCTTGGCATTCTTTTGCTCATTTCTCATACATCATCTCAGAATTCTTCCAAAACTCTTGAGATTTTCATATGCACGTGGTTCAGGTATCATGTAAGTGTTTTCATAATCTTTTGCCTCTCTTTTTTCTGGTCTTGTGTAATCTACTAGGAAAAAATAATCATTTCTTCACCCCATTTGCAGGTTATCTTAAGAATTTCATTGATTACCTCCCTTCCACTTTCCCAGGAATTCCCCAAAATGACTGGTTCAATCTTGCATCTTCTTTAAACTGTTCACATAAAAGGATGACTTTGTTTTTCTTTCTTTTAATGTTTCAGGTTTGTACTAATAGCTTCAATCTGGGAACTAAAAATAAAACTCACTAGAAGGTTCACTTCTTTGTAAATCACAGTAGCTTAACCAGTCACAGTTGCTGGGATACTTTAATAGTATAATGAAATTTGTAGACCCTCTCCTATAGACTACTGCAGGGAACAATAGTCCTATGCTAACAACATGGTGCAGTAACATCAGGATCTTTCATATACTTTCTGACCTTTACCCAAGGTCCCCGGATTGAGAACCCCTACTGCAGATGATTACTTCACAGTTAATACTATTTTAGATATCATCTATCAGGGTCAGATAGACAAGCACTCGAAATCCATCCTTTCTTCTTTCCAGATATGGAATCATAGGCAAGCTATTTAACCCTGGCCAGATCCATGATTAATAATGGCATCTACATCTTTGTGTCTCTGTGAAGATTAAATGATATATTGCATATAATAGGAGTCGGCATGGTGTCTTTCATTTTAGAGGATTTCGCATGGTGTCTTGCATTCATATTTACTTTCTTAGGCCTTTCAGTGGGAATGGAAGTCAGGGTAAAGAAACTGGTCTTTGGAGACCACAGGGGAAACTGAAGAGTAATTTTCAGGTTGAGAACCATGGTGCGAAAGGCCCTTTTCATTTCATTTTGAGGCCCACCAAGGGACTGCTCCCTCTAGCCCTCTTATGAACAGGTCAGGGAGAAAAGCAAACCTTGTCAAAAAACACAAAGAACAAAACTTGATCAAAGCACACAGAATCTCACTGCAAAGCTATCGTTTAAGATTTAGGATTTTTTGTTCATTTGCAGTGAAACGTACTCAGAGGAACATTACTAAAATGTGTTCTCAGAGGTTAAGAAAATTGCCTCTGATCTGATGCAGACTTGGGTCCTCTTTATTTTAGGAAGTACTTCAGAATATTGTGGAGCATCAAATTATGCAATAAAGAAAAACAAAAGTTCTAATGGCAATAGTCTCAGACAACTCTTCCAGTGGCCAAGGACTTCACTGGATATTATAATTCAGAAAAATATTGCCTAGTATAGGTAAAAGCCAGGACTATATGTAAGTTTTTAAAATTTTCATATAGCTGTGTTTTGAAAGGTTGAATGAACTGTAACTATATTCTTATTTAGCCCAATATATCCAAAATAATATCTCAGGATGTAATATATATAAAAACTTATTAATGGGATGTTTTGTGTTTATATTTTTATATAACTCTTCAAGATCCAGTGTGTCGATGGGACTTTTAGTATTTCTAAATTCTGAAACTAAATTTTCAGCACCACAAAGAAATGCAGTTCTGACAAAAATTTGGGTCACACCTAGAGAAAAATATTTCATGCTATTTCCATTTTTAATTGACATTTAACTTAAATGAAATTGAAAATGTAGGCCCTGAGTCACACAACCATATTTTATGGGTACAGTAGCCTCATAAAGTTACTGGTTATTCTATTAGATAGTATAAGTGTATAGGATAGAATCTCAATTTAGAGTCAGCAACTCTAGATTTCAATCCTGTGTCTCCCGTTTAGTGTATCTTCAGCCAACTCGTTTACCTTCTCTAATCCATGGTTTTGTCCCCTTTACTGGGTTCTCTAAACCCATAAATTTGCCATAAAATGAGATAATATAAAATGAAAAGGTGCAGTGAACTGTAAAATGAAATGTAAACATAATGTATTTTAAAGTTAGTATTATGGAAAGAATTAATTATTTAGGGCATTTAAATCAGATTCTGCAACATTTGTGGAACAGAAGGAAATTGTCTCTTTTATTGCCAATGATGATTTTAAATACTAAAGTTAGGAAGCAGTGGGTTGGTAGCTTTTTAAAGCAATTCTTTTCCATATTTCCTGTTAGGAAATTCAGTGCTTTTATCTTGATTGTAAGTTCTAAGATGTATTTTTAAATTAGAAATAGACTTTTAAAAAGTTTAATGTTTAAATGGCAACGATGTCACGGGGTGTGTGAATGTGTGTGTGTGTGTGGTTTATGTGCATATGTGTGTGTTGTACATGTGTGTGTAGAAAGAAAATATACATATAAACTTGTTGAGAGTGTTTACCCCCCACAGAGAGGGGTGGAAAAGAGAGACTTTCCAGTTTTACTCCCTAGATTTCGCCATTGTTTCAATTTTGAGCAGGGAAGACATGAATCACTTTGCAATAAAAATCAATGTAGATGAAAAAGATCATCCTATGCAAATTCAAGGGCTCTGATTGTATATTAATAAGATATTAAATTGGTCCTTTTTGGAGCATGAGCCCCATGATTGCTTGTTGGAATTAGCATGGGTACATCACTAATCATAGTGACTTCTCAGCAGGGCCTGTGTGACTCTGCTACAAAGCAGTATCAGCAATCTTGGTTCCACAGCCTCCTGATTTTCTTTAGCTTCATGGTTAACTTCCATGCCTCCTGTTCCTACTTGCCGTCTTTTAAAACATGGACATGTTTCTTTACCTATATATCTTTGTGAATTTCAGTTTTAGCCCCTCTGGAGAATTACTGCCTATTGTGCTGAATTGTTCCCAAGAGACCCCTAAAAGAATTTCTGTCACATATGCTTTAAAATCTCTCTTTCAGCTATGTAATCCCAAACATAGCCTTGGAATTTAATGAAAATCCATCCAGGTGTGTTCATGCTACGCAGCCACAGAAACATAGAAATAATTTATTCAGATTATACTTAGAAGAATACAAGGCACCAGGTGATTTTTAAGGACCTTAAAAGATAATTTACTCACAAAAGGTCTCCCACATTGGCTTTCAAACAACTGGCTCTTAGGTTCCTGTTAAGTGCATCTTGTCTAGATGCACTTCTTGCCTCAACAGACAAGCTGTCCATCTTCTTGCCTTCATGTTAATATACCTAATATTTATTGAATACTTCCCACGTGTGCACCCTGTCTTCAGTGCTTGGCATATAATGGGGAACAAACTCAGACATGACTGCTGCTCTTTGGGAGCTTGTCATTGCTGGGAGGAACTAATCAACCACTCAAGTGGGAAAACTTGACAGTAGTGAATAGCACATAAAGTTGGAAAATATAGTGATATTGGAAGGTTTGGTTAGGAAATGACCCAACTGGAGAGGTCAAGAAGGCTTCTCTGATTGAACTGAAACCCAAACCCAAAATTTTTAAGTCTAGCATGTTCCCCAAAAGACTCAATGTTTTTAGAGGTAGGGCTTTTGGAAGACGAATGGATCATGGGGGCTCTATATTCATCAGTGGATTGCTTTATTGATGATTTCACAAGTAAGTGTGCTGTTAGAAGGTGGGGCCTGATTGGAAGAGGTGTATCACTGGGTGTGTGCCTTCACAGGGTAAATGTCCCTTGCCTGAGTCCTACCTTTTCTCCCTACTTCTTGGCTTCCATGGGTTGAGCAGCTTTGTTCTACTATGCTCTTCCATCCAAGGTATATGATAACTATACCCTGGAGCCAGCCAACCATGGACTGAATCCCCTAAACATGAGCCAAATTAAACCTCTCCTCATTTAAATTCATATCAGATACTGTGTTCCAGAAAGTATGAAGAATAGTTAACCAAGTCATAGAGGAAAAGGGGGTGGACCTTCCACTTAGATGGAACAGCATGTCCTGGAGTGCTGAAGTAGAAGATGGCAAAATACATCCAAAGAAGTCAAGGCAAGCAATGTTGTTAGAGTTTAGACAGTGAGCAGGAGGATAGCCTAGAATGATCTAGGATGGATAGGAAGGGTCAAACCCTGTGGGACCTGGCAGGCCATCACACATAGTGATCAAAGTACTGTAAATACCCATTCCAACAGGCTATTCCTCTTCTTTGTCTAAAGTTGTTGGTATAAAATCATTACTAGCTTATATTTAATCTTATAAGCAAGCCAAGAATTGGCATGGAACTTTCTTCTTAGGTCTGCTGGGCAGTCACATTCAATTCTGGATCCTCATCCTGAGTCCTTGGAAAAATTTACAATGAGCTAAATGATAGGGTCCCTATCCCCCAAACCTATCTCTAGAGACTCTGATTCCATAGATCTGACATGGGGCATAGCTATCTTTATCTTTTAAACATTGTACTGGTGATTCTAATAGGCAATTCTCTTGACAATTATTTTGTATTGTAAGTACAGTTTATATTTCCCTTTTATTTGCAGATATAATTGACTACGGTGGTATAATCAACATTACTACTCACTTTCAGAAATTATCTAATGAATTATTAGAAAGTTTAAAAAAATGTCCTCTTCTAATATTAGGGAGTTTCATGATACTCTATTTTGAAGGCTTTGGGATCTTCTGTATTTAGAGTGTTTCCATATACTCTTCTATATATTCTTTTGCTTTCCACCTTGTGAACTGATACTTTTATTTATTTTTGAAACACTTAAAACAGCTAGTACAATAAGTTCAGTAGGTCCAGCATTTTCCAGTTACTTTGTTTTTCATTCAACAAGAGCTTTATATTTTTAGTGACTTTTGTAATCAATATAGTTTATAATTCCTGAGAACTTCAGAAGTAAGATAAAAATGTTTCAGGTTAAATTAGTCCATTGGACTTGAAGATGTTTTTCTGTGCCCTTATCCATAGTGATTTTCCATCAGTTTAGACAGATGAAAAGGTATCTGCTCTTCCTGTAACCACCATCCACCCCAGTATTCTCCAGTTGTTACATGCAAATTTTTTAGTATATGTCTGAGGAATTATATGGCGTGTGTGGATTTCTATCAGTACCACCCAAATCTATGACATCTTTTATTAAAGAAAGTATGGATTAAAAATCAAAATAATATTGAAATATATTCAATGAAACTTTTAAATCCAAATTCTAGCACCATTCATCTTGTTCCTTGCCCCATAAATAGTCAGTTACTATCTTCCTTCCACTAATTCTTCATCAGGACACCTGCAGTGAGCCTCCAGTCTCCTGTGAGGTGTTACAGTGCACAGCAAGACAGAAAGAAAGAAAGAAAGAAAGAAAGAAAGAAAGAAAGAAAGAAAGAAAGAAAGAAAGAAAGAAAGAAAGAAAGAAAGAGAAAGAAACAAAATAGCCATACAGTGGGATCTGCCATGAGGCAGCCAGAACCTTGGCATTTATTCATTGAGGAGGGGATTTGAGGAGAGTATTATTATTAGATGACTCAGAGGGCAACAGCAGTCTTATGCTGAGAAGGATCTTGCCTTGGAGAGTCCTTAGTCTTAGTAGTCTTAGTCTTAGTCTTCATCTTAGTCTTAGTAGGTGGGAGAGGATGGCCCAGCCCTAACAGGATAATGGGAAATGTCAAAAGGGTGATACCAAAAATCCCAAGCCTCCATTCATCCCTTAGAGAAGTATCTAAAACTAGCCATTGTGAATCTGTGGTCCCCAACAATTCTTCTTGAAAATATAAACCAAATTAATATGTATTTTTATTTTCATCCTCCTTATATACAATTTACCTCACTGTATAAATAGTTCTGCACCTTACTATCTTCCCTTAATTTATGCTAGACACCATTTCCCATAAAAATCTTCCTCCTCCTTTTTATAGGTGTGTAGTGTACTGTTCAGCTTAAATTTACTTGCTCAAACTTTGAGTCGCTATGCTTAAAAAAAAAAAAAAAAAGGATGAAAAAATACCTCACAGAGCAGGAATTTCAGTAAAGCTCTAGAGAAGTAAGGCTAAAGAGTTAAGTAAAAGGGGAATTTCAGTAAAGCTCAGTAAAGTTCCAAATGTGAACAATAAACTCAAGCAAGTCTACCAGATGGTGAGAGACAGAGTGGCCCCCTGGCTGGGGCCAGGGAGGGTAAAGCACAGCTACAAGCAGGGAGAACACCTCTGCACTGAAGAGATGGATTTTTTTTTTAAATCAAAGAGAACATCATCTGAGCTACTTACAATAATAGGGTCACAACGGAAAGAAAACTTGCATTGGAAACTGAGACAATCCCCAAAACTGTCAGAAGTCTGTGAAATGACTGACAGCTGGCCCTTAGGTGTGAAAGCAAAAAAAAAAAAAAAAAAAATCACTGAACTGCCCAGGTCACGTTAAGAGGTTATGTTTCAGAACGATAGTGTTCATTAAATGTACATATTTGACAGACAGACTTTTAATGGTAAGTTTATTAGCTTTATGGTTTTCGTTTATTTATATTTGTATCCACTTAGCTCGTTGGTATGTTTGTTCAGCATTGTAGTCCTAGTTCATTTTATCCTAATTCAGTCTTTGTTCACTATTCCTTTTATTTTATCTTTTTTACAATAAAGAGGAAGTATTCAGAACTTATACAATAATTTCTCTTTGGACACATATTTAGTTAATACATATTGAAACCTATGTATGAGCTATTCAATGACCACTGCCAAAGATTGCATGTTTTCTTTTACCCTAACATAAAAGAAGAGATAAATATTTTAGCTGGAATTGAAAGGCCAAAGTAATAATTACATTAAGCCTTAACTCATTAGTAAAAATACTAGATATAGGGATGTCTTTATATCTAGGCCAGCCCAACTGCTTTAGAAAATACAAGAGTTCCCTAGAAAGGCACTTAAATTCAGTGAATATTTACTGAGTAGTACTTACATATAAAACACTATACACACGTCCTAGATTTCTCTTCCTCCTCAGAGAATTCCCCGGTCTCTCCAAGCAAAAATCACCATTACCTCTTTACACAGATCATTTCCAAATGACAGTTAACTTCCTGAGAAAGGGACAGAGTTCATGTGTTGATAGCTGGTAGACAATGAGCTTTCCAAGCCATTTACACATTATTCTATTTTTTCCTTATGTTTTCCTTTTCTTTGAATATCTATTCACTCACTCATTTACCTTCACACGTGAAAATGCAAATTCCAAGAGAAAAGAGACTTTGTCTATGTTTTCACTGTTGTATCCTAGCATCTAGAACAATACCTGGTGTATGGAAGATACCAATACCCACTTTTGAATGAATGGAACAGAGAAAGCCGTCCAGCCTGCAAGAAAGGCTGCCTGATCAGAAGTGTAAGGAACCAGAATTCTCAGCCTCACTCAGACATTTGCTACTTTATCTATATAAACCAGTAAGGAAAATAATCCTCTCTAAAACTCAGTTTCTGCTTTTGTAAAGTGGAAGCAATAATTCCAACTAAAAATATATTTCTGCCTCAAAATACCTAAATTCTTTCTCAGCTCTACTACTCATTGGCTTGTATGTTCTTTGATAGATCACTTACACCTCTGTACTTCAGTTTTCTAATTTTGAAAATGGAAAAAGCATCATAAGGAAAACTGAGAAGAAACCACCATAAGAGAGTTATGCTGACTACATATTACCTTCAAAATAGCTGGCAAGGTACCTGGCTCAGTAAATATATTGGCCACTTCTATATTGGAATTATTGTAAGAATCCAATGCCAAGTAAAAGTATTTTTACTGCATAAAGAGCTACACACAAATATTTGCAGGTTACATCCGTCTCAGGCCATTCTATGCTGCTATAACAGAGTACCTGAGACTGGGTAATTAATAATGAGTAGAGGTCTATTTCCCATTCTGGACGCTGGGAAGTCCAAGACTGAGGGCCCAGGAGTGCACCATCTCTTGGTGGAAGGGGTAGGACAGCACAGCCATGTTTGAGAGGGAGGGGGACAGGGCCAAAGACAACTTTTCATCAAGAACCCATTCCTGTAATAATCTACTTTAAGATAATGACATCAATCCATTCTGGAGGTCAGCGCCCTCATGACCTAGTTATCCCTTCAACAATTTCTTCTTCAAATACCGTAGCTTTGGGAATTAAGTTACCATGTGAACTTTGGGAGACAGGTTCAAGCCATTACATTCCGTTACCTCTGTCAAGAAAGAAACATTTGTTTTTTCATACTATGTTTCTAGAACCACAGTGCTTTTAATCAAATTCATAGCTTTGGTGAAGATCCCTCCAATGATAGTATACAATGGAGAGAGATTTTGGAAAGGAGGACCCTAAAATAATGCTTCAAAATGAGCTGTTTACGCTTTAAAGAGGGGACAAAGAAAATACACTTTGGTCCAACTTTCACTGTTATGAAAATCCTAATGGAGAATTCAGAATAATATCCTAAAGAGATTAAGTTCTTACAAAAAACAATTGATTTGGGGACATGTATTTGAAAAGCAGTTAAAAACAAACACAGACCTTTCCCTTATCTCAAAACAAAATGAAACAAAAAAATTAAGAGAAAAAAAGTTTATTTTCTTGTGTTGTACTGGAAATATACTCACCAGAATTTCAAATATTAGGGCTACGCCTTCAGTACAGTGCCTGCTTAACAAAAGTAGATGTTACATTAGTTGAAAATTAAAGTGCAAAGTAATAGTTTTGCCCACAAAGAGTAAGTCAGAGCTATTTCAAAATGGTAGAAATCTGAAATTGGATATCTAAATATGGCAAAATGAAAGTATCTAAAAGGATATGGAAGTATTCTAACCATATTTTCATCCTGTCACATGTTAAAGTAGGAAATATTCAATAGCTGTGTGATTTAGATGATATATGCCTGTTATGAGCATATGTAAAGAAGGTTGCATTTAGAGTAAAGCATCCAAAATTCAAACACTGTAGTGTTTTATCTGTTAAAGCCCAAGTCAATACAAGCAAATTTCTATCCACAGAGAAAAATCCTATTTTGAAGTTTTCTTTATATTTGAACTGAGTAAAAAGGTATTTCTGGGAATCATTTTATCTTTCTACTGTGGCTAATTTTTTTCTATATACGCCTTTTTTCTAAGTAATCTGCATGAGAGATGCTGTTTGGATCTACAGCATGTCTTCCACCCTTCCAAATATTGAGATGGCCATAAAGTTTGAGCATAATACCTTGTTCCCAGGATTTGTGCTGATGATAGAGTGGTAATAACTTCTATGGTACCCAGAAACTGAAATAAATCCTGTATAGCATTGTTCCAGATTATTCTTTTCAAACAGCCATGAAATATAATACCAAAAAATTACTTAGAGAAACCAAAGAGAGACTTGGCAAGGTCAGAGTTATAACAGAGAGAAACAAGTAAATAAAATTGCTTTAGATGCTAAAGTTAAATATTTGGTCAGTTGGTAATAAGTAAAAGTGAACTTACCAGAAAACATACTGGCCAAGGGAAGTTTATGTGGTTGTTTAGTCGGTTGTTTTCATTGGGTTTGTGTGATGGGGCTGGTCAAGCAAAATGTGTGTCAAGTAAAACACATAGTAGCTACCCATCAGAATTTCTCCATTTTACCTCTTATTATAAGTTCTTGCATTAAAAATAAAACATGAAAGGTTATATTAGGTTTTTAGAATTGCCAAAATGAACTACAAATTTGATGGCTTAGCACACACACAAAAGAAATTATCCCCAAGAGTTCTGGAGGCTGAAACCAATGTGTTGGCAGAGCCATGGTCCCTGTGAGCCTCTGGGCAGAAGCCTTCCTTGTCTTTTTAGTGTCTGGTGGTAACGATCTGTCCCTGGTGTCCCTTGGCTTGTAGAGGTAAAACCCAGCATCTCTCTACGTCATGACATGGTGTTTGTCTGTGTCTTTTTCTGGTGTTTCTTGTTATAGTCATGTTGGATTAGAGCCCACCCTCAAGAACTGATCTTGACTTAATTATATCAGCAAAAACAGTATTTCTAAGTAAAGTCACATGTACAGGTACCATGTGTTTGGAGTTCAACTTATCTTTGGAGAAGAGGGCACAATTCAACCTATAACCAAATCATGGGGAAAAGAAAAATTTCCTGAAAAAATAATTTTCTAGAAGGAAGTCATGGACAATAGAAATCTTTAAGAGTTGTTATTAGGAAGACCCTAATAAACTTCCTAGTCAGAGTAAATAAATACAATGATTCTGGAGTGTGAGTAAGGATCTGCAGGACCCAGAAGACTTTGCCTTTTTTGTTTGTTTCTTTTGTTTTATTTGTGGTACTGGGAATTGAACCTAGGAACTTAGGACCTTCACACTAAGATATATCCCCAGTCTTTTTCTTTTTCTTTTTCTTTCTTTCTTTTTTTTTTTTTTTTTTTTTTTTTTTTTGAGACAGAGTCTTGTTAAATCCCTAAATTGTGCAGGCTGGGCTCAAACTTGCAATCTTCATGCCTCAGGCTCCCAAAGTGCTGGGATTATAGGCCTGGGCCGCCATGCCCAGCACAGTGACTTTATAATTATAATGAATTTGTAAGTATCAGGAGAACACATAACATAAATACTGAGAGGCACCTGTGAGTTTTAAGACCACAGGTCTTAAGACCACAGGTTAAAAAGGTTGGTTCATTCCTGCTCCTCCACTTCCTAGATGTGTGAACTACTTGTGCAGATTTTGTGTTGGCTCCAAACTTCATTTTTTCATGTTAAATGTTGATAATAATCATATGAGGTAATTTGAGTATTAAATGTGTAGTAGAGCACGTAGAATAATACTCTGTGTAATGAAGTGTGGATTTAAAGGTGTAACAAAATGAATAAGGGCAAGTTACTAATTAAAGCTCTTTGTTGATTTAAAAAGAGATGGGAAAAAAGAAATGCATGTTATTTCATGCAAAGGTTAGATGTTAGACAGTGTTTTCACAGAGAAAATGTAATGTCAGAAATTTCAGATTCCAAGAAAAGATCCAGCTAATAGAAGACTACAAAAATGGTACCTGACAATCATCTAGTGAGAGACCTTCAAGGTCTGTATGTAGGTGTATTTATTTAGTCATATCACATTATACTTTCGTACTTCCTCTTTACTAGGTGGGTATTTTTCCCCTCCCTCAGTGGGCTTAGTGTCTAGGGAGAAATAACAGGTCTCTCTTTGGATCTGACCTTGCA
The DNA here is from genome assembly GCA_028451465.1 of Erethizon dorsatum. Taxonomy (NCBI): domain Eukaryota; kingdom Metazoa; phylum Chordata; class Mammalia; order Rodentia; family Erethizontidae; genus Erethizon; species Erethizon dorsatum. The sequence continues at coordinate 46,941,099 of CM051825.1, forward strand.
AAATTTTAATTAAGTGACAATAATTATCAGGCTGCTATTAACTTTGAAATATCCAAGTTTTGCATACCACCCCAGAGAGTTTGCCTAGTTTAGTTTTCGCACATGCATAAACATTCTCTTTTAATTCAAACATCCACTTGTGATTTTGTGTGTTTACATTTAAATTTGCATCCTGTGAAAAATATATTTTGACTGGATGGTTTAAATTTGGTCTCATACAAATTTGAGTCCCACCTCTGCATGGCTCCAGACCTCAGACAAGCTACACCTTGTCTCTGGAACTATTTCAGGTGAAAATCTGTCCCAAGCAGAGTCATTTTTCCCCCAGGGTCTTTCCAGCAGATTATACTGCTAGGTAGTCACACCAAGTGCATTGCTGTCCTTGGTGCCAGGTGTTTATTCCCCAGGGTCAGGAGTGGGACAGGGTAGGGTGGACTGTTGTCAGGGTTTACAAGGGAAAAGATTTAATACAGGACACATAATTTATAGGATTATTTTATAATATTCACCCAAAGAGTCAAAGCAAAAGAGTGCAGGAATCTGTCCACACACTAGAGGCCCAAAAAATCCAGCTGAGGGCCTGGATCCCAGAGCAATGTCCTGCACGAGTCCAGCTGAAGACCTAGAGCCCATGGCAATGTATTATGCAAGTCTGTATCAAGGATCTGCACTGGGAAGGCCCAAAGGTCAGTGGTGGAAGCTGGAAAGTCTGCACCATCAGGATGAAAGATCTGTGCCAGCAGGCTGAGGAATCTGCACTGGAGCCAGGAAGCGATGCTCAAGGTAAGGACTAGAGCTCCCCCAAAGAGAACAACAGTCATCCTCAGCAACAGTGAGGATCCGAGTTCCTCCAATGATGAGAACAGCTGAGTTCACATCAGGAAAGCCAGTGTGACAAGCTTCTCCAGGAGAATCAACAGCGCGCCATCTTCCCCTCCAGTTCTTTTATGCTGCTGTTGGCAACAATCCTCAGGTGGCCTTCCACACCCAGCACCATGCTGACTCCGTTCAGCTGGGTATTACAAGTTGCCCATTAGTTAATCTACCACGTGGACCTTTCTATAGTGTCCATATTCCAGTACCAGCCTCATTTCATGTTACCTCCAAAAACACTTTTGGCTTAATTTTTATATTTCTACCACTTTACAATGCTTGTATATATTGTGTGAGGTTAGGGTATACTTATATGTCTCCTCAAAAATTACTTTGTATATTACCATTTTTTATGGTAAAAAAACACTCAAAATTTTTCTTCCATCTTTTTGAAATACAATAGAACATTCTTTAGTGGTTTTAAAAAGCAATCTTGGGCTCCAACAAGCATTGGTTAAATACTGGGTCTCCCATATGACTCTGGAAAGGCATTTCAGTTCTGTGAACTTCTGTTTCTTCATCTATAAAATGCCAAGAATAGTAATGTAATTGGGATAATGTATGGTAGGAGTTTAATACATTGCCTAGCACAATGCAGTGTACCTACTCAACATAGCTACCTATAGTTATTATTTCTCATTCCATGTTTTGTTAGACCAAAGTCCATTTTATAATAAAATGATGAAGGAATTTAGAGTATTTGTTTGTACTTCACTGTATTCAAAAGCTGGAAATTATTTGTGTCAGCTTGCATAAAAATATTTGTCCAACCTTAGAATTAAAAATAAGACAGTTTGAATGTATTGTATCTAGTATCCCATTGCCACTCTAGAGTGGCCATGTATCTACATACAGAGTAGAGCCATATTCTACAGTTCCAACAATATGAGATTTGGATCACTAATATCTACAACATTCAGGAGTAACATTCACCTACACATCTGAATAATAATATGTGTTAATTTTCTCAAGTTTACTAGATGTAACATTTTGTTAAGTTATCATTTTTGTTTTTTGCTGAAACTTGCCTCCACTTTTCCTTGGAGCACATTATATTTTGTCTCTATGATGTTTATTACTTTTGTTTAACTGTATAGGGAAAAGTTCTTGAAAGGATAGGAATTTTGTTGTTCATTTTTGGCTTTTTGTTGTTTCATTTGGTTTTATTTTAGTACCGAGGACCCAAGACATACCCCTCCCCGTTTTAAATTTTGTGACAGGATCTTGTTAAATTGCCCAGGCTGGGCTTGAACTTGTGATACTCCTGCCTCAGCTTCCCTGAGTGTTGGGATTATACAGGCATATGACAATGTACCTGGCTAGGACTGGAGATTTATAGTGTGCCCCACAATTATTTTTTGACTTAGCATATTAGTTTTATCTGGAGAATTGAAGTTTTCACAGGAGAGTAGCATCCAGAGACTGGAAAGACATAATGAGGGGTGAACTCTATGTGAGAAGGTGAGGCTGAGGTCAGGGCTGAGACTGTGTAGAGATGCACAAGAAATGGCTAATCAGCACACCAGAGACTCATAATTGCCCTTGTCACTTCATTGGTCCTAATATGACTATTTTAGCTTTAATACATATCCCACAATAATTACATATTTTAAAGGGAATTCAAGACCATTGTCAAGTATTGAATCAAAATACGTAACCATACCTTCATATAACAAGCATAGTCATAGATCATGTGCTATGTATGGAAATTGACTTCTAAATTTGAAAATCAGCTGCAAAATGATGACATATTTAGGTACTAAAAAATTTATGATTTACAAAACAATAATAGTGTGAGAACTCAGTCTCCCAAAAGCTCTTATCCCTAAGATAATTGTCTTGCATATACTGCTTGACATCCCAAATTCCACTTTATCTGTCGCATTCTGTCTTCATTAAAATGCACCATCCTTAGAGTGATCTTTTATTTTAGACTTTTTTAAAAAGAGCTGCTTATGTTCATTCATTATAAAAACCATGAGTACGTCTTCTATTAATGTTGTTTCCTCGCCTTAGCACCTGCCTTTCCCAGTGAGTTTACCATCTCTTGCACAGAGCTGTTAATCAGGATAGATAGTATAGTAAGGACATGACTTTATAACACGTCCGAAAAGAAGAGCTTCTTTTTGGCCAGCTTGTTCATGTAAAACTTCATGATTCATTCTGTCTTCCACAATAGCTGTATTGTTTCCATCACCCCTCAAAAAGAAAAAAGAAAAAAAAAAGATAGTGGATAATTTTCCAATGATTCTGAACCTGTGCTTGTCAAGGTTATGGAAAAACAGGGTGCTACTGGAGTTGTAAGCACCAGCACCTGCCCGCCATTCATCCATATTTTCTCTCTTGTGCTCCCTCCCCTCCCCTCCAGTCCACTCCTCTCTTCTGTCTGTTGTCTTCTTTCCCTCTCCCCTCTACCCTTCTCCTCAGCCCTCTCCCCATCTTTCTTCTCCCCTCTCTTCTCTCTCTCCTGTTTCCCTCTCCTCCACTCCCTTCCTCTTTCTCTCAATCTCTCTCTCTCTCTCTTTCTCATATACACACTCCTAAAAGCACAGGGTGTTTGGAGAACACTAGTTGGGCTAGAATAGTATCTTAACTTAGTACTCTATCCTACCTGGCTTTAATGATTTTCCTGCCTACTGCTCCAATCTTTGTCACCTTGCTTCCTGTATGTTTCTACCAACCGTCTTGCTTCAGCCCTAGGCCTCCAACCTGCTTTCTGCTCCAGATGCCTTGACCTTGACCTAGAATGCTCTCATTTCAGGATAATTCTTCCTCATTACTTGTACCTAAACTCCGAAGTCCTCCCAGTGGAAGGTTGCCCTTGTTCTTGGCACTCTGAATCCCACATCCTTGCTTTCCTGTCTTCATAATGCTTCTCATTCTTCAAAGGTTTAGAGTTTGCCTATTTATTTTTACCCACTTCAACATAAGCTCTGAGAAAGTGGAGAAGTTGCTATGTTTATACTGCTCACTCCTGAATTCTCAGTCCAGAACATACAAAGTATATATTTCATATTCAAGGAATATTTGTGGAATATAATGGTGAATGTAAAATTCAAAAGTGAAATAATCAGTGAATAAAAAGATACTTAACCTTTGACAGAGAAAGGAAGGTAAGTGATCTTGGTTATCACCTTCTAAAACAAAGTACTATGCCTAAATTATCTTATTTAATCCTCACAGGGATCCTCCTATAGTGTTAGTAAATAGCCCAAAGGAACCTGTGTTTTTCCCATGACAAAGCCATGTCATTAACCATTACATAGCAATGTGGAGAGGAACCCAGGGTATTTACACTGGGGAGACCCAAAGAAAAACTCACGTAAGTACTGCCTTTCACTCTGGTCCTTGGAAATGGCTCCTTATGAATGAATCCTTTCCTTGGGGTTTGTATCTTTGAGAATTATTTGGTTAGCAAAGCTAGAAATTGCCACTTAAACCTGATTGAGCAAAACTATGTAATAAAATAAAGAAAAATATAGTAGCCCAGCAAATTGAATAAATCAGGAAGATGGCTCAATATAATCCCCAAATCATATCACCAGGACTGTTTTTCTCTTAATTTTCGTACTCTGCTTCCTTGGTGTAAACATGGCAGGTCGGTGATTCCAGTGCCTCTGGGCATTATAGATTCTCTCTCACATCAGTAGAAAGGAGGAAGGAATCTTCCCCAGTAGTCAAGTCTGCTGCCAGCCCAGATGGCACATTTGTTCAAATTAGAAAAGGGTGTCCTGTTCTTAAGGAAATTTTCAGAGTGGATGATTTATTTATCAATAATCATTATTGAAACATATATGAAGCACTCTGCAAAATTATACACATCAGATTATTTGAAAATTATATAATAGAATATGCACTTTTTAATAATATAAATTAAGAATTCAAAGATACTTATGTTAACTATTATAAAATAATTACACTTCTTTTTGGGGAAACAAAAATGCAATAGTTTCAAATTTTGCTTGTACCAACAATCAAACCATCATCTCTGCTGTCTTTCAAGGGATGGTAAAGACTTTAATGTATTTTCATTTTAATTTTGAAAAGCCGGAGTTCTGACTAGTGACCAGTACCAACTAAATCAAATATATTCTAAATATTTTTAAACAAAAATATCTGAAAATTTTTCTGGTGAATCATTACCAGGAATATTTTAGTTCTTCAAGAAAAGACATTCTAAGTACCAAGGACCTATGTATATTTTAATTTCTCATATACAATATCTCAGTATCTTGGTAAATTTCAAGTCTATAGTTTACATTATTGAAGTAGCTAGTGTTCATTGTACTTTTTCAAGTTACATTTTAAAATTTTGTTAATCATAAATGATTAACATAATCATGATATTTATATTTGAATGAGTCCAGTGTTTTCTATTCTGGAGAAGTCAATTTTTTTTTTTTTTTGTGGGTACCGGGGGTCGACCTCAGGACCTCACGTGCCAGCAGGCGCCCGTGCCGCTGAGCGATATCACTGGCCCTTTTTTCGTATGTGGGTTCCGGGAGTCAAACTCGGGCCCTCGCGCTTACCAGGCAGGCACTTACGCCACTGAGCCATCTCACCAGCCCAAAGTCAATGTTAATGGTAGAAGATTTTGAAATTTACATAGCTTTCACTGCATACTTTAAAAGAGCACTTCATTTTTTAAAAATAATTTTTCTTTTACTGCTAAATTTGGTTGCTCATCATGTATCTTACAACATACATTACTAATGTTCCTTAAATATCATACCAAATCATTATTAAACAAATACATTTGAAAGCGGAAATTTTTACAGTAATGTCTTACATTACAGAATCTGCACATTTGAAAGCAAATAGTTTTAAAAGTATAGCACTGTTTTACATCCCAGAATCTGCTTTTGAAACTCCTGGCTTAGAATCACATGTTATCTTTTATGATGCTAATTATGTGGCTTCTTGATTCTTAAATATGTGTATCCTTCTTAAGTCAAAGCATAAGGATCTACATAAAACTTGTTAGAATAATGGTTTTTGCTTTCTATTGGAAAATTGTCCTAATGTACTAATTTTCTTGGAACAAGACATGTTACCATGATCGTCCCTAAAAAATGATTCAAGTAAATATATAAATCACCTCTTCTGAGGTGGGCAAATTTATGATAAAATAATAAAAAGTGTCAAACTAATGGGTTTTTTTGTTTTGTTTTATTTTGTTTCTGATGGTACTAGGGATTGAATCTAGGGCCTTCCTACTGAGCTACATTTCCAGCCCTTTTTAAAAAAATTTTTTTTAAGACAGGGTCTCACTAAGTTGCCCAAGCTAGGCTTGAACTTGCAATCCTCCTCCTCAGCTTCCCCTAGTGCTGGGATTACAGGAATGCACCAAAATTCCTAATTTATGAAAATATTTTAATATGAATGATACCCTTCAGCTATAATACCTTTCTTCAGTGTACAATCTGGACAACTGTATATGACTCTCATGAAAATAGTACTTACTCTGGCACTCACTAAGTGAATTTAGGTCTTCTGACTAAATGAATTTCTATGACTGGGCAATGGACTATTCTGATGGGTTTGCCTCAACTGTCAAGCCCTGGAATTAAAGTCAATTTTCATAGAAATCCATGGGTTAGGTAGGAGTGGGTAGGAGTGGGCAGTAGTGGAGGAATGCTTTCTTTTTAAGAAGGGGATATGAATATTAACCTACAATAATAACAAATGTTCTGTAATGTTTGGCCACAAATTCATGTCTGGTGGTAAGGAGGAATTTTTTTCTTTGACTTTAAGTAAAAACCACTACTCTCATTACACTGCCTAAAGTAAATGTCTAAGTGCCCTGGCATAGGACTTCTTTTTTATTTTCCTAGGCCTTAGAATTTTGGTATTCATCTTTATGTTTGCTTCTTTGCCTGTGATAGCCCAGGAAGGAAAAACCTGCCCTCCATACTGAACACCTGGTCCAATTAGGCAGCAGTCATTGACATGTGGGTGAGTCGGCAAGTGTACATTTCTTGATAAAATGCAAATAGGAACACCTGCTCCTGTCCTTGGAGGGGCTGATCATATGCTCAGTGCTGAGAATTATTAGGATGTTTATTCATACAGGGGCTTGATAGCTGCCATTTTCAGTAAAGTTACAGTAAAGCATGCCACCAATACATAATCATTCCTGTCACTTGCTAATCTCTTATACTCTGAACTGCCACACTTGTCCCACAAGTTGTTGTCAATCACACATCACTGGATAAGATAAAGAGGGCTGGCAAATTTTTCTTTTGATGGGATTGGTTTTTGAAAGAAAGCATCACTCTACCATGCATATGTTTGTGTGTCTAAACATACCCAAAGATCACTATTTGTGGGGGCTGCTGGCCAAAGAATGAGAGTCGCCCTTGTATGTATAGCATGTGCCTCATTTGTGAATGCATTTAGCAGGTGCTCTTATATTCAAAATCTTAGATGTTCTTTTTAAATGTATGGCCTGTGATGCAAGAAGTTCAGTTTGGCCCCATGAACATAAAGTAAAATGAGCAATTTCAGCACTAAAAAGATCTCAAATAATATTTAAAGGAATGCTCAGGTCTATAGCTTTAAAATTTGGCCAAAGTTTAACGTATTCTGGTTACTCTTATGTCTTAGGATATTTATACAGATACTGATTATGAGATGTACATGTTAACATTGAATAAGAGAAAAAAGAGAACAAAATACATTAAGAAAATCATCAGTTAGACATTAAAAAGGCCTTCTTCTTAGATAAAAAGGAATTGCCTAAAAAGAAATCTTGGAATTATTCCCTAGAAATCATTAAAAATGGATTCCAATTATTTTTCTAAGAAAAGTTAGCCGTGTTTCTCCTGGAGGAGAGAGTGCCAACCCATGTGCCACTAGTCAGTCTCACTGAGCAATAACATTTTTTAATTTCTAACTGGAAGGTGATGGTATAGGCCCCACACTATACTATGGGGGAACTACAGAACTATCAAATTAAATCTGTTCCAGAGAAAATTTGTTACGGATGAGTTAAAGAGTTCCCAGCTCGGTGACTATATCCTTGATGCCGTCCTATCCAGCTAGTGTAGAGGACCACCGTGTCCAGTCACCTGGAGCTCTGAATGAATAGGCGAACCCTTCTATGTCCACCCAGCTCAGCCTAGAATATGTCAGGGGCTTTTCTCAGACAGTATATTGTTCAGAATTGAAATAATGATGAATTCCCAAGTCTTCGAACCCTGGTGATTTCTCCTAAAGATACATTAATCAATTCCCTTTATTTTTTTAATGATACATAGACATAGTTCTAACATCAAAAATTTTTCTAAACGTCCTTTAGTAGTTCTATATACAAACTTTTGACTGTCCTAGAATCTGACAAATCAAATCATTTCAATGAAGCACAGCAAACAGCTCATGTTGAAACAGCTGTAAGCACAATATGCAAATTGTGTTTACTGGTAGTTTATACTCCAGAGAAATAATCTTTATATCACTGCTTTATTATTTACAGGAGTCTTGAAATTTAATTTTTGTCAACATTGACAGATGCCATCCACGTTAATACTTCGATCGCTGTATATGGAAAAGGCTAAACATATGCAGAGATCTTGTGTTTGTGAGCTGATAATGTGGGTTGACAAATGGGTTTAACAATATCCCGTCATTTCTGAGCAGTCGACGAAATTCACCTGAGGTCTTGTGGTAACAGTGAAGAGGAAGGCCAGAGGAATACAAATGAATGAAGACAGAAGAAATCAAGGGCTCTGGAGAGCACTGCAAATAATGAAAGCATGACAGAGGATGATTAATTATATTTCAAAGCCAGATAATTCCCAGAGAATATGTGTGTATGATAAAAAGTTTCTAACCTTTCCAGTTGTAATTAAATGAGGGATTCACTAATCTAAGCTGAGTAGAGACTATTTTGTTCCCTAACTATACTAATGCACATGTTGAGATGGTTTATTTTAAGTATGCATTTTATGAGCTGAGTTGTCAAGTTGACAAATCCAACAATACCCAGGGGATGGAGGTTCACTCCACCAGCAAGAACTCCCTCCTTTAGGAATGATCAAATTTGTTAAATAAAATTACAGTGGCTTGGAAAATTCAGCTGACCTCAAATATCTCAGGACCTATGCTCAAGTGCACAGGAAACAGAACTAATTCTTCACCAATGCTGCTTCATGTTACTATAGATTTAAATCTAGTATATAATGGGTTTATAATATTGTTTGGAGTTTTCATATTGTTCTTCCATTTAGGTTGCTAACTGCAATGGTTTGGACTTTTTTCTCTCTCTCTGGTATTTCCGTTTGGACAAGGAAAAGTGATAGATCCAGAAAACATGAAGTGGTTTGGGTGCGTACTAAATTCATTAGAGTTCCATTATTTAAGCAAATATTTATTGGCCATGCTATACATACCTCATGCTGTATTAGGTACTGGGGGATTCAGTGCTTACAACAGTGTCCAGCACATAGTAGGTCTCAATAGACATTCATGGAATGAGCCAATGAAGTAAAACTCTTGTCGATATTTAAATTCAGTGGCTTTGGTCACTTCTTGGTCCACTTTTCTCAGATATAAAGAAATAAGACACATCATAGTCAATGAATGAAGATATCTAAAGTGTTTTGATTGACTGAAGTAGTCTTATGCCTCCATTATTTTTGACTGCATTTTTTTACTTCCGTGTTAGTGACCCAGAACAAACTTAATATTTAAAATAGTTGCTACCAGATAAGCCAAACTAGATACATATTAATTGAAGAGTAAACAATTTGATGAGGAGATTAGAAGGGAATGGCTATAGAAATGATGGATGAGAAGTTGAGTAGTAGGGAAAAGAGTTCTAGCAACCCATTAAAAAATTTGTTTTCTGGATATAGTGATGGACATTACGTATTAATAGATTCCATCTTTTGTCTTACATCTTTGGGGATTCTGTACATTCCTATCCCCAAATTCAGTGTCATTAATTGGTAAAGGAATGAGAAAAGATTATGTTATGCTGCGATAACAACCAGCTCCTATCTCAGTCACTTGCCATAACAAGGTTTGCTTCTCTCTTAGGCTACATGTCAGCTGTAAATTTATCTCCAATACCTTCCTTCCCAGGACCCAGGCTAATGGATCCACTTCTCCTTAGAAATTTGCCAGTCACTTCAGCAGAAGGAAAAAGACCTGAGGAGCTGTGCTTGCTCCTTGAGTACACGTTTCATGGGCTAAAACAAGTCACATGGCCTCTCATGAGCTCACCAGGGAGAAGATGCACATGTCTGCCACTGGAAGGGACACCGAGAAATGAAAACTAGAACATTTAATAAGCTGATAATTCAAGCCGACATAAACTGACTTTGCTAATTCCTCACTAACAAGTAGGGAATGTCTCGGCATGGTAGTCTAGAGAGGCCCAGGAATGGAATCCAGAGAGGAGTGATGAAGTCGCTGACAGTTCCCTGAAGTCTGCAATGGACTTTGTTTTGTTCACTGTCAGGTCCACGGTACCTAACACAGTGCCTACGAAGTTATAGATATTCAATACTTATATTGATTATAGGGTCAATTACCTTACCATACAGCCCAGCACAAAAGGAAAATAGGATTCCTTTTATTCAGAAAATAAGGGGAAAAAAGTACTTTTGGCATTTCTAAACCATAAAACTTCATCTTTTTCCTTGCACCCTCTCTTTCTCTTTCTTTGGATTCATCATTATTTTTTCTTTGCAATTTTGATTTATCACTTAGTGTTGTAGTTTTTCAGGTATAGGGATACTTGCTGCTGAGTACAGACCCAAGTAGCCTGGGAGCCAGGAAATCTGCTTACAACAGGGCTGGGACCCAAGGGCTTGCAGTGTGCTTGGCAACAATATGACAACTACAAAACATTCAGCACCCAGCCTGGGCTCTTTTGCACCTGTCTCGCTACAGCCCTAAAGTCACCTCCAGTTGAGGATATAAATGAATTAAGTTGTCCAATTAGGTTTACAGGAGAAGTCACCTACTAATTTGTCAGTGAGAGGAATTTTTACACTCACACACAAACACAAAGGCACAGACACACTGATCAATTTAGCACCTCTTAGTAATAAGACCTCCAATACCAAGACAGATTGTGCCCCTTAAAAAATGGGATATACTGTATGATTCTTCCTCTCTGACTACCAAGAGCACCTCTTTGATTACTGCATTTTATGCAAAATATGGTTGGCCTTCCATATCCTGGAATTCTGCATCCTCAGATTCAACCAGCACGAGCTGGAAATATTTCTTTAAAAAATTGTACTTGTACTAAATATATATAGACTATATTTCTTATCATTCCCCAAATGGGGCAGTATAACTACTTATATACCATTATCTTCTTAGGTATTATAAGTAATCTACAAATGATATAAAGTATGAGAAGTAGTTTGTATGTTACACACAAATACTTCGTCATTTTACAGAAGGGAATTGAACATCTTTGAATTTGGGTATTTGGGGGAGGAGTTCGGGAACCACAATCCCTCATATAAATATCCTTGAGTCATTATTTGTAGGTATTGGAAACCTCTACACTTCAATGAAGATAATATGTTGGCCGACATCTATTTATAGAATCATAAATCATGGAGGTCTAAGGGATCTTTAAAGTCATCAAGTTTAATAGTTGTACTGCTGAGCAAAGGATGCCCATAGCAACAGAGTGATCTATCTGAGGTCACACAGCACTGTATTGATATAGCCCTGACTAGGATCCAACTCTCCTGACTTTCCATCTAAAGTGCTATGGTTTTGATTTTTCATTATGTTTTTCTTCCTCCTTAAGTGTTAACTTGCTTTTTGTTTCTAGTTTCCATTAGGAATTACAGGAGAGGATAAATATATTTGTTAAACTGTTTGAGAAAAGTGTTTTACATGAAACCTAGTTCTCTCCTTGTAATTACTTAAAAGATTTTAAGGTAATCTGTTCTAAGTAGGCTTATTTGCCTGAGAGTTAATTGAATTTAATCCTTTTCAGTGATGATCTTTAATAAAGATGCACCACACGATGTATCTACTATTAAAATAAATGAATCCCAATATTTGAATTCATAGCTAGAAACAGAATTCATTACACTAATAAATGTCCACTTTTTAAAGGAATTACTCTAATGTGGATATCCAAGATAATATTTTCTTTAGAAATTATTCTTTATCTTCCTTTTCCCTTTCTCCTTAACATACGTCTTTCAGAAAGTATTTGAGGTATCTTAGATCCTGTTGGGAAGACTAAAATTAAAATTTGGTTCATTTTAAGGACAAATAAAAGATACCTATAAAATTAGCTATGTTTAATCCCATAAAGGGATTTGATCCTTTGGTATAACTTTTATACTAGTAGAATCCAGTTTACTCTATGTGACTGTTTTTCAAGCTAAAGTTGAATTAATTCAAAAAATGTAGTGGGGAGTCACTACAGTAATGTAAGTGATCTATCTCTAATCTCTAGAACAGTAATTCTCAGCTGGGGCTATTCCAGCCCCTCCCTCTCATACCCGCCTTGGGGGCACTTGGCAATGTCTGGAAATGCTCTTGTCCTGACCAAGGACCTGGGGGTAAGGGAGCTGCTGCAATCTCATGGGTTGAAGCTCAGGACGCATTCTACACTACAAAGGACAGTCACCATCCCCAACAGACAATGATCCGGCCCCAAACCTCACTAATTCCAGGTTGAGAAACTCTGCCCTAGATGTTCCATCTAAACTCTGCCCTAATGGCTTATTGCACAAATTTTGTCCAATATTGTCACATGGACACACATTACTAGTGTATACTATTTTACCATTAAGGACTTTGACTAAGTTAAATTCATTCTGGGCTTTGTTCCTTAGGTAAAAATCAGTTTTTTCATAACCCCATCCAAAAATTAATTCATCAGCCTCAAAATAGAATGAGGAGTTTTTTGTTTTTTCTTTAAAGTTCAAAAGAAATGCTTCTATATTAGAAGGATTAAATCTTTCATTCCATTTTAGTATTCCAAAGATGGAAAACATAGCTAAGCCATGGCTCAGATCTAATGTATCCTACTGAGCTATTTAAAGTCTTCATTATCATAAAAATAATTGGTTATTTTCATAGTAACACTACAATGGTTGTTAGCTTTGATAAGGAAAGTAATGAGAATACTACTGAAACAGTGTTTCTTCTAAAATGATTTTACCTGAGTACTTCATTTGCAATTTGAGTGTGTGTGTGTGTGTGTGTGTGTGTAACAGAGCTAAACAAATCCTTTCATTGTTAAAATTTAACCATACATTTTGCCATCTGGGATGGGAGTCAAGCACAATAACTAACCCAGCCCTTTTTCTTTCCCCATAAAATCCAAGTCAGTTTAAAGATGGCATAAGTGACACAATGAAGATTAAAATAATATTTTTGGGCCAGTGAGATAGCTCAGCTGCACAAGCACCTGCCTGGCAAGCGCAAGTTCCTGAGTTCGACTCCCGGTGCCCACATACAAAGAAAAGGGCCGGTGATATCGCTCAGCAGCATGGGCACCTGCTGGCATGCGAGGTCCTGAGTTCAACCCCCAGTACCCACAAAAAAAAAATAAATAAAATAAAATAATATTTTTGCTTTCATCTATTGTCATGGCCAGTGTGAGAAAAAGGCTCAGGGATGTGGCCACAGTCTGGCTTCTTCGTTTCCCTGGGAGTTGGAAGGACAGAGAGAGGGTGTGGGTCCAGAGTTTTCCTGCCTTCAGACCTACGCGTCACCCTGCCCCTCTTCCTCTCTGAGCCGTGAGTGGTGGCTGATGCAGACTGCACGTCTGCAAGAGCTTATGGGAGGTGAGAAGCTGACTGAGGTGATCAGGATCTCCCGCCTGATCCTAGGTCCTGCTGGAGGGGCGGCGGGTGATCCACTTTCTGCTGCAGGACTCTTAACATAGGCCTCAGTGAAGCTCCCTCCTCCTGCTCCCCTGACTGAGGGCCAGGGGGCGCTCCCTGACACTGCCTGAACCCATCTCCTTTGTAGCTTTAAAGCTTTTCTCTCACTTCTGTAGTCAGCTTGCTGACTGATGAAAGCCAGGGTAGCGAGCGTTAATACTCACCTAGAACCCCAGGATGCTCCACAGCGCAGCATCATGAGCAGAGGCAGCATGTACCCTGACAACACACTGGTCCTTGAAGGGAAGCCAAGGAAGTGATCTTGCCCATTTCTTTCTGCCAGAGTCTCCTGTCAGATAAGGCCCCCTCTTCCCAAAGGAACAAAAACGGTGCAAGGAGGAGCTGAGGTAGGCCTCGCCTTACATCTCTGCCTACAGAGTTGAGTAGAAATTCCCACTTTTCTTCTCCCTTGGGGACAATACAGACCATAGTTACCAGCATGGGCTCCAAAGCCAGACTGTCAGGGTGCACATATCTCATCTGCATCTTCTAGCTGCATGATATAGGCAAGTCCAACAATATGTCTTTGCTTAGGTCTCCTTTTCTATCAAACAGGGAATAAATATGGCCTACTTCATAGGGTAATTGAGGTGTATGTAAATTAACACACAGAAAAAACTTAGAGCATTGCCTGGGCCATAGGAAACCCTCTATATTAGCTAATATTCTTATTACTTCTCTTGGTCATACCCGTAAAATGGAGATAATAAAAGCCCCTACTTCATAGATTAATTGTAAGATTTGATGGGCATTTGCCTGGCACATAATCAGTGCTCAACAAGTTACCTATGGACACCTCCTTAGAGATATTTTTAATTAATATTTCCCTCAGTGTAGAGAAAAAGAGGGAAGGAAAATATGCTACTAAATTAGTGAGTAAAATTTAAATATATAAAAAAAGATCACTAAAGATGTTTTTTAATCACTCTAGTTTGAGTAAAAATCATTAGATAAGAGTGGCATATAGGGCTGGTGAGATGGCTCAGTGGTGTAAGCGCCTGCCTGGCAAGTGCAAGGGCCCGAGTTTGACTCCCGGAACCCACATACGAAAAAAGGGCCGGTGATATCGCTCAGCGGCATGGGCACCTGCTGGCACGCGAGGTCCTGAGGTCGACCCCCGGTACCCACAAAAAACAAAAAAAAAAGAGTGGCATATAATAAGACAAGACTAAAGAAATGCTAGGGCTTTTCAGTTATATGCTTTCTAAGTATTTAACTAACAGGAAGCCATTATTTCTGACTTATCTCCTTCTGACCAAGACCTTCCTCCCCCTTGCCTTTTCCATTCCCATCACCCCCTCCCACCCTACCTTCTAAGTTTTATTATCTCTGTCAGTCCACTTATCTCCATCTGAACTTTGAGGCAATGAAAACCACGCCAGGACAATCGTCTGCTATTTAAAGGAAATAGCCAACTGCAATATCTAAGGTTTTCTGAAAGGTCTTAAATATGAAAATTGCTTTCTTCTCTCTCTGGTTAATGCTATTCATAAAGATTTATTTGCATCTTAAAATTAGTTCTCATGCATTTCAGCTATATCCATTCCCAAAGACATCTTTTTCCATAGCCCTGTGTACTTGTTCCAAAATCTCACGGATCACTTTATAAATACAAAATTTTACATAGTTATATTTTATACCAAAGTATGCCTGATTTGTGAGAAGGCTAATTTTTTAATTTCATAAATCTGGAGGTATAATTTAAAAATTACCTACTTAAGTGCAACTTTTCTAAGATCATATACTAAAAATGACATTATAGAAAGCATACATATTTTGCTTTCACCTCCTATTTTAATATAAAATAGTTTTGAAATGTGCTACTTAAATTATTTAAAACTCAATCCTTAAATAAAATTAATGCTTCATTAAGATTTTCTTGGTTTGTACACATTTTATTATTCCTCTCAAAATTATCAGATTCTCTGAAAGACACATACTTCACTCAAGAACTTCAGAGTCATTAGGTTAATTAATTCTCACAATTGTAAAATGTCAGTGCAGTTGTCTCCATTTTACCAGGAACCCCACTTTTGGAAAGACCACATGTCTTGCTTGACCGAATGAACATAAAGACAAAATTTAAGCAATCAGTGTCAGTCTTTATCAGGTTCCTCCCCATATGACATGCGAACTAACTGCCCCCAGGAAAATTATCACTGGCTGTGGTCTATGGTCATAATTACTGGGAAGAGGTACCAGAGCTTATTTTAAAAGATGTTTTTAAAACTAAATCTTGCATAAAATTCTGATGTGACTTTGCCAAGAATCATCTCTTACCTTCAACCCAGCTTTGCTATACCCAGGGTCACTTGCCTTAGGTCCAGTTGAACTGACCGTGTCCCAGGGAATATGCTGCCTCCTCCAGATGAAATGGAGGATTTATGCAGCCACCTGTACAGTATATTAGCTGCCATCTGCAGACCTAGCCAGCTGTGTAAAATTCACTGCAATGAATAGGTTGAAGTGGCCAGAGCTAGGGAACGGTCTGAGGAGTGAGGAAATGGGAGCCAACACAAATGCAAAGAAAAACTAAGGGGGTTAGAAAACAAACCAAACAAAATAAAATGCTGAGTTTTAAGACAAAAGGAAGCTCATCAGTGTTAACTACAGGTCTGTGATCACTAATTTTTTTACCACAATGAATTGAATGTCTTTATATGTGTAACTAGATAGTTTCTAACCTCAAAATTATCTTTCAAGACTGAAATGTGCATAGTTGTCTTAAACTGAAAGGGAAGGGGGAAAAATAGTCAAAGAGATGACAGTGAAAGGAACCTAACAATATAAATTCTTTATTTCTTTAACCTGTGAGATTAGTTGTAATTCATTTCTTGAAAAATAATTCTCAGAAGCAACATGACATAAGGCATTGTTTACCAGATGCCAGCACTTGGATTTACTATGAAACAAATGAAACTTTGGGCCCTCCCCATGCCCTAGCCCCTCTGTTCTGACTGAGAAAGGAAAGCCAGATTGCAATCAGAAATTTTTTCCACCTGAGCATTTCTGATAACATACTTACAGAGACAGCAAAAAAAGAGCCCCGTGTATCCAAGATTCCAAGAATTCTTGCATTTATTGTCAGTAAACATCAACTTTCCCACTTTATTTTGTATTTTTTCTTAAAGAATCTCTCATTTCCAAACTGTATAAACTTTAGAATTCCCAAAGCCCAGATCTCTTCCTGACAAGGCTATCTCAAAGGTTTCAGTAAACCAAAATTAAGTAAAAGAAATAAGAACAACATAGAAACTTTTTCATAAAGCTAGATTATGAATATTGGCCATACATAGTTTTATAGGTTTTTGCTTTGTTTGCTGTTTTTAAGATTATTTCCTCAGTATGTCTTGGTGATAAATACACTTTCTTTAGAAATCCTGGCCATAGACAGTAGTGGTAATCTGAAAACAAACTTTATTAAAAATGTATTTAGAAATTATGTAACAGCCAAAGAGTACCAAAGAACACCAGAAACACAAGGGTAGCCAATAACCATTGGATTTCCTGGCTGGTAGCAGAGGGAGCAGCACAGCTGGGAAGGACTGGTTGGTCACAGGGGATGTGGGCAAGACCTGTCATAGGATTTGGCTTGTCAGGCATTTTGGGGTGGTTTCATGGTTTTGCTCTGGACTGGATACTTTCAGAAAGTAGGAGCAATTCTGTGATTGATATTTTTAAATTTTAATAGAAGATGGGGAAAACGAAGTGGTGCTAACACAGTAATTAGTAAAGAAATAACAGTCCCTCATTAGACAAGATAAAGGGAGATCTGGTTACTTTTATGTTTTAGACTAAATCCTTGGTATTGTCTGTACAGAGGCATGATTAAAGAGTGTTCTTTCTTTGTCACTGTCATCACACACAGTAGCTTTGTGTCATGTGGGTTTGTATTCTGTATTTATGTTCATAAGAAGAACATCATGGTCCAGCTCAGTGCATGGTACAGCTAGCTGCAGCCTGTGTGCCATAGGTTCACTGCCACTGGTCTAGCTGTTAGAATTATTACTGCTCCAGTTGACACCAGCCAAGCACGGGTTTGTCTGTGTGCACATTTGCACTCTGCCTGTAACCTGACTATTCACAAAATCCAAAATCTTAGGAATCATTGCAACAGAGCATAGTAGAGTCTGGTTTGGAGTGTTTGTCCCTAACTAGATGTGTGGCCCTAGGAAAATAATTTAATGGCACTAGATATCTGCCTGTGTCATAAATTTTAAGGGGGAAATAGCATGAAACACATAGCATTCCCTGTGTAGCACTGTGGTTACACACAGGTTCAGAGCCAGGCATCATGGTGCCCATCTATAATCCCAGTGCTCTGGGAGGCTAAAAGGAGGACCCCAAGTTTGAGCCAAGCTTGGATAACTCAGAAAGACCCTGTCTCGGAATTTAAAAAGGGCTGTGGATGTAGCTCAATGCAAAGGCCTTGAGTTCAATCCTCAGAAGAAAAATAAAAAAGGAGCCAGGTGGTTAAGTTTGATTCTTAGTCCCCCCACCCCCATACTGACTGCATGACTTCAGGGCTCATCACTTTATTTCTCTTCTATAAACTGAGGGTGATAATAGTATCTGCCTCTTAGGGTTGCTATATTGAGGAAACTTTCAACCTGTAATGTAATGATTTTAGGGTAGTGCTTGGTACCAAAGAAATACTAGTACATGTGTGCATTAGCTGTTACCACAGTGGTTCTACTGAGCAGCGTCATTATTGTGTGAACATTATGTTCCAAATAAATTAAACCCTCTTTTTACAGTTTTCATAGCCATAAAGTCAAGGAGAAATCTAGGCGTAACCTAGGAAATCCCCTCCAATTCTGCAGGAGCTGCAAGGACAGTGGGCTTTCAGAAGAACCCGTTGAAATTTCAAGATCTGTAGTTATGTTAATTGTAATAACTGCATGTGTTCCGTCCATCATCCATTGCTCAGTTCTTATAACTCTCTGAGGATCTCAGAGGCTCTTCTAAGACTATTTTGTTTTTGTTTTTGAGTGAAGAATCAACCATTTGGGAGTGGCTACAGAATCTGCTCAATGGCATATATCTTGGTTGTGATAACTCAGTGACTTGAACCCACATCCCCAAATCCTCACCCACTCCTCTGTGATTGGGAGTTGTTATATGTGGGGCTTATTGTAGGGCAGAGATGGGAATGCTATTTAGTCTTAGCCATTGAAGGAGACTATTCAAAATGGACTCAGAACAAGTAAAAATATCTGAGAATCTAAGCAACTGGCAATTCAAAGAGAAAATGAATAAAAGACTTAGTGGAATGCACAGTGCTCCTAAATCTCAAGCGTTTTTTCCTGACGCTATTTGTTTTCTTGTTTACATATGACAAACAAGGAACTGAAATTTCCAGAGCAGTGATACAGTACGCTGGTTATGCTTTTGACTGATGCTATTGCTTAATAGAACTAACCTTTCAAGTTTTGCTTTTATCACATGTTTGATACTCTAAAGTGTGTGCAGTTGTTTCAAATGAGCTTCGTGTACTGCAGCCTTTGCTTTATGCCATTGACAATTATCTTTGTAAATTAAGCCTAGGTGGAGAGGAATTGTAACAGAATGCACAGAAAAACCATGGGGAAATGCATGGGTTTATTAGTCCTATTGCTCTCATGTTAGTATTTACCATTCAAATGATCTGTATATTCCCATCAATCTTAGGCCTGTTTGTCTAAAAGTGTCTAAAAGCTTCAATATATCCTTTCTGTTGCCCTGTGTGGTCCTGTGTTGCCCTTTAGCCATTGAAATCAGAATCTGATGTTTGAAAAGATATAAAACCATTAAGTAAAGAGTGATCATGGCAGAAGAATATAAAACTAGGATTTAAAATGTTCTTTTTTTTTTTTTTTTGTGGGTACCGGGGTTCGACCTCAGGACCTCGTGCACCAGCAGGCGCCCGTGCCGCTGAGCGATATCACCGGCCCCTTTTTCGTATGTGGGATCCGGGAGTCGAACTCGGGCCCTCGCGCTTGCAAGGCAGGCGCTTACGCCGCTGAGCCATCTCACCGGCCCAATGTTCTTATTTTTTGATGGAAATAATACCAGAGATTTCTCTGAACACTATCCATTAACCCTCACAATACTGGGGAGAAGTTGTTATTATTTCCTTTGAAAACATGAAGAAACAGAGGTTGAGAGATACTATGTGATTGTCTTAGTTACTTCTTTGTTGCTGGGACAAAATGCCCTACACCCACAAGTTGAAGGAGGACAGGTTTATTTTGGCTCACAGTTTGTAGAGGTTTCAGTCCATAGTTAGCAGGCTCCCAGGCAGGACAACATGGCAGAGGGCCGTGGCAGAGAAGAAACAGTTCATGGCATGGCAGCAAGAAACAGGAAGCGGAAGCCATCGTGGGAGGAAGGATACTAATATACGCTCTTCCAGGCCATGTCCATAGACTTCACCTCCCAACATCACACCCAGCTAGAAACCCACCAGTGGACTAATCCAGTGATAAGTATCACACATCCATGGGTCAGTCACCTCTCAAAAGCCCCACATGTGAGTGCATGAGGTTTTGTAGGGACATCCAAATATAAGTCACCAAAGTTATGAACCCAAAATCCTTAAAAAAGCATTAGAATATCTTACTTCGAATACAGGGTGTCCAAGTTCTAAAACTAGATTACATTGCCAAAGTGATGCCTCTCTCAAATATATTTAGATATTAACAGACAGACTATTTTAAGAATTTTAAGCAGATAATTTACAGTTTTAGCAAAAAGTAAATTTTACAAATGCTTAAAACTAAAATGGGTACACAACTCAGGAGAGACAATATGAGCTAGGAAGTATGGCTTTACCGTCAGACCAATTCAAGTAAGAGCCTCAACAGTTATCAGAAGCATAAAATTGTGGTCAAAATACTAACCATCTCTAAGCTTAAATTCTCTTACCAATAAAATGGTCAGGGCAGTATTAATTTCATAGGCTTCTTGAGAGAATTAAGTGGATTAATTCATATAAATCCTCGACACAGTACTGGGCACAAAATTAGTACTCAACTTTAGTTGTAGTATTACTGCCCTTTGCATAATTCAGTATTATTTCTTCATAATTAAAATTCAAGAAATTCTTTAACCTCCCATAAATAAGGCTTTTTTTTTTTTGTGGGTACCGGGGGGTCGACCTCAGGACCTCGCGTGCCAGCAGGTGCCCGTGCCGCTGAGCGATATCACCGGCCCCTTTTTCGTATGTGGGTTCCAGGAGTCGAACTCGGGCCCTCGCGCTTGCCGGGCAGGCGCTTAAGCCGCTGAGCCATCTCATCGGCCCTAAATAAGGCTTTTTAATTGAAAGTTTTTTAAATGGCTGACTTAAAGCAAGCCACAAGCGATCATACTCCACTATCAGTCTCTGTCAGGAGAAATAAATGGACTCAAATGTGCTACAAACTAGACACATGCAAAATCCTTGAATTGTTACTATAGCATCTTATAAAATAAGGAAAATTTTAAATGGAGGTGGCTTAGTATTGAGATTAATTGATTATAGGAGTGTTAAGATAAATAGTATCTTAAAGGACATAGTCACTGTTTATCTTGATTGATATTGATTTAGGATCTGTTGGTATAAAAAGATGTTACCTTTTGGTGGGACAAAGGATCTCATTTTTCCCATCTTACTCAATTGAAAAGTAGTCGCACTTTTATATTTTCTACGTATTTACTTTTCGTGAATTAGCTGGTTGGTGATCAACTGGGATTTTGTGCTATTCTCATGGATACATTCACCAGTGCCTGGCTTGGGCTGTGTGGAGGGTTGAAATTACCAATTTTATAAAATTGCTTTTGATGTTGGGTAAGATGCTATTTTTATTGAACATAGCAATTGCTGTCCCAGTTTCTGGAGGATAGTCTCTTCCTCTTGATGATCCTATTTAGTTTCACATTTGTGTTTGTAGAAACTAGTTATTACACAATTGTGAAGCCCCTTGAGCTAAAATTGCTGGGGAAACTGTCTGCTTGGCCAGGAATCTAGTCTAAGCATTTTGGGTGTTTTCTGAGCACTAGTAACAAATATTTCAAACTTGGTGGATTATTACAAATTGTTTACAGCATTTTCCTGGAATCTGCACAAGCCAGTAGGCTAACATGAGGCATAGATATATTTCCTATTCACTTTTAGCATGTACTTTATTTTGGAATTCACTTTGCCTGAGCATCTATTCATATATAACCAGAGTTCTATATGTTCTTTATTTCAGAGAATAAACTCCTTCCGTGTAATGAATGAATACATAGCCTTATATCTCTAAAAAGCAGAAAGAGATGAACATGAATCTGAAGTTAGAACTTAATGATGGAAAACAGTGGCTTGTGTTTTAGGTACTTTTCTTGTCACTGGGACAAAATACTTAAAACCCACAAGTTAAAGGATGAAAGATTTATTTTGGCTCACAGTTTGTAGAGGTTTTATTCCAAGGTTAGCTGGCTCCCAGGCAGGGCAACATGGTAGAGGAGAAACAGCTCAGAGCATGGCAGAGAGATAAACTCTTGCGGGTCACACCCGCAGGGATCCACCTCCTCCAACCAGGCTTGACCTGCCAACATCACATTTAGCTATAAACTTATCAGTGGATGAATCCACTGATGACTATCACACCCACATGCTACAATTACCTCCTCAAAGCCCCACTTATAAGCACATAAAGCTTTTAGGGGACACCTATGTATAAACCACAATAGCTTGAAAACAAAAAAGAAAGTAGATTAGTAACAAAACAAGAGGATTGATGGTTTGTAATGAAATAAAAATTCAAGAAAAAAGTCAAATGGGAGGTTGATTCTAAGCTATGTGCAAAATGGAAACATATAACCTCATGGTATTACCAAGCACTCTCATGCTATCTGCATCCTTAGTCACCTCATCAGAGTCTCCTCAGAGAAGTAGAACATAGTCTTGCTTGTAGTCACTCTTATTGACAAATCTATCAGTTTCGGTGCCTCAGCTTCTAAAGTTTGTCCCTTTCAGATAATCTGTGCCAGTACAGCCATTCTAAGACATCCTGTCACTTGTGTGGTGATAGTTCATGACAGCTTGGAGACTGGCTTTTAAAACACAGGGGCCACAGTTCTTCAATACGAGAGCCTTTTTGCTTTAATTGGAGAAAACTCTGTCTTTCCTGTGTCACTCTGTTTTAATGCTGTCTCGTGTGTTGACCTCTTTCTATAAACTCCAGGCATGTGTTCTGAGTCCCAGCTGCTCGTTAACCCTATAGCTTTGGTATCGTTTTATATGGGTACAGTTAGAAACAGGTGAACCATAGATAGTCTGTGGCGAGTTTGGATAATCTCTGAACCATCATGGTAATGAAGAGATTCGGAGCCCAGAGATGGAAAATCTGTTAGATTTCTCTTGCCTCATTAATTCAGAATTACATAAACAAGTTAATTGACATGTTTCTGTGTTAAAATTTGCATTAGTTTTGACTTTTTAAGTTATAAGAGACAGAATACCAATTCAAGCTGATTAAATAAGTAAATACATACATACATACATACATGCATATGTAAGTTCAAGCTCTGAAGTAGTAGCCATGCGTATATAGTTGCAGGCATAGGATCTAGGGGTCCAAAAAACAGCAGTGTATTCTCTGGCCCATCTCAGTACCACTTATATGACAAGTTGGTATAATTCTTTCTTATAAGAAATAGCTTTGCTGTGAATTTTGGGTAATTAGCCAAAAGAAGCTACAAGTTACATCCTAAAATAGTTCTAGGTGCTAAAATAGCCTTTCTCTACCAGATTTTTATATTTCCCATATGTTTTTCTCACTGTTTAAAAATGACTTTCTACCCTCTAAAAAATTGACAGCAGGATTTCTGATTAAACTTGAAAAGAATGCTCATAACAACACCACTCACAATGGCCAAAAGTTGAAAACAACAAAAATGTTAATCACCTGATTTTTTTTTTTGTGGGTACCAGGGGTCGAACTCAGGACCTCGTGTGCCAGCAGGTGCCCATGCCGCTGAGTGATATCACTGGCCCTTTTTTCATATGTGGGTCCCGGGAGTTGAACTCAGGACCTCGCGCTTGCCAGGCAGGCACTTATGCCGCTGAGCTATCTCACTGGCCCTAATCACCTGATTAATGTTCAGTTATAAAACAATTTAAATTGATACATCTCTAAGATGGATACCTAAACATCACAGTGCTCACTAAACAAAGATAATCACAAAGGCTACATGTTATATGATTCCATTTGTGTGTACTATCTAGGATAGGGATACAAAGAGAATATCTAAGATAGAGACAGAACATCCACAAAGACAAAAAACAGAATACTGGTTCCCGATGGCAATGGAGATGGAAGGATGAAGAATAATTGTTTAAAAGGTGTGGAGTTTCCTTTCGAGTTAAAGAAAATATTCTTAAACTAGATGGTGGTAATGGTTGCACAGTGCTGTGAAGATAGTAATGTCACTGAATTTCACTTCAAATGGTGGTTTCTATGTTCTGTGAACTTTACCACAATAAAATAATAATGAAGGCATGTAGTAAGTACTAGAGAAATACTTGCATAATAAATGAGTATTAATGAGATAATAGGATATTTGCTTAAAATCGCAATGTAAGTTGGGCACTAGAACTCACTACCACTTTTTACAGAGAGACATGTTTGTTGTGAAAACTTGGAATCAAAAATCACTCATCTTGGGGGCTGGTGAGATGGCTCAGCAGCTTAAGCACCTGCCCGGCAAGCGTGAGGGCCCGAGTTCAACTCCCGGAACCCACATACGAAAAAGGGGCCGGTGATATCGCTCAGCGGCACGGGCGCCTGCTGGTGTGCGAGGTCCTGAGGTTGACCCCCCGGTACCCACAAAAAAAAAAAAAATCACTCATCTTCAAAGGGATCATTAAATTTGTATGATTCATACAGAACTACAAGACTGAATAACTAAAGCAAACTAACAAGAAGAACAAAGGTGGAGGCATCACATGTCCTGATTTCAAGTTATATGACAAAGCTGTGGGCCCAAAATAGATCCATAGAGCAACGGGACCAACACAATGTCCAGAAATAAACCTGAGCATTTATAGTCAACTAATCTGCAAGAAAGGAAAGTACAAAGAATACACAATAGAAAATATATAGATATAGTCTCTTCAATAAATTGTGTTCAGAAAACTGAATGTTCACTTGCAAAAAGAAATAATAAAATTGTATCTGTATCATACACCATATACAAAAATCAACTCACAGTGGACTAAAAATCTAAATGTAAGGCCTGAACACATAAAAGACCTGGACAAAAACATGGAGGAAAGCTCTAAAGTATTGGTTTGGGCAAAAATTGCTTTATTTGATATCTAAAGCATAAGCAATAAAGCAAAATAAATAGGTGAAACTGCATAAAATTGGAAAGCTTCAGCACAACAAAAGAAAAAATCAAGAAATTGAAAAATCACTCTACACAGGTGGAAAACATAGCCCCAAATCCACAGAATGGAAGCAGATATTTGATTAATAGCCGAAACATGAAAAATTTATACAACTCAGAAGCAATAAAAAATAATTTTAAAATGGGCAAAAGGAAGACATACAAATGGCCTGCAGGTGTATAAAAAATCCTCAATATCACTAATCATCAAGGTTATACAATGAGATATCACAATGAGATTTCACTTCACATCCATTAGAGTGACTACTATTAAATAATTACAACATAAATGTTGGCAAGAATGTGAAGAAAATGGAACTCTTTCCTACTGTTGTTAGTACAGCCATTATGGAGAATAGTGTGGAGGTTCCTCAAGAAATTAAAAATAAAATTACCTTATGATTCAACAATCCCACTTTTAGAAATATCTACAAAACACCAAATAAGTATCTTAGATATCTGCACTCCCACGTTCTGTGCAGCATTATTCACAATAGATAAGATATAGAATCAACCAAAGTGTCCAGTGATAGATAAATGAATGAAGAAAATGTGATTATACACACAATGGAGCAGTATTTCATTTACAAAAGAAGGAAATTCTGCCACCTGCAAACTGACAGAAAACATGGATGAACCTGGAAAACATATGAAATGTCCTTTAGGATGTTTGACTAATAATATAAGTCAGCCACAAAAAGACAAATCTGATGTGACCTCACTTATACATAGATTCTAAGAGTCAAATTCAAAGAAACATAATAATAGGGTGGTTACCAAGGATCAAGTGGTTGGGAAACAGCGGCGATGTTGGTTTAAGGATATAAACCTTCGGCTAAAACATGAGTAAGTTCTAGAGGCCCAGTACAGTATGGAGTCTCTAATTAGTAATAATTTATTGCATACTTGAAACTTTCTAAGACAATAGATATTAAATATTCTCAGCACACACACCAACACGTTCACATATACACACAATGATAACCATGAAGTGATGGATACGTTAAGGAGATTGATTGTGATAATTATTTCACACTTTATACACACACTAAAAAAAGAAATTTGTATGAGAAGGGCTGCTTCTATGTGATTCCCTCCATTAATTCATCAAGATAAGAAAAGAGAAACTTTGTATTAGTGTATGGAAGTTGACTCAGTGTTGACATATTTCAATTTTTTCTTTGTTACATTTGTCAGATTTGTGGGACAAGCTTTAAAATACATTGAGGAAGATCCTCAAATAGAGATTGCTAGGGAAAGTTAGATTTTTTTTTAAATGTATCTGCACTGAACAGAGTTACTTAAGCATTGAATAAATCAGAACAGACTCAGTGTTTCCCCAGCATTTTTGTGTATACAGATCACCAAGTGACTTTGCTGAAAACAAGCCCCTGACACAGTCATTCTAGGATGGGCCTGAGATTTTGAATTTTAAACACGTTCCCAAGGGATACCCATACTGCTACCTCATGCACCACACTTTGATTTTTGCTGTGATAGTAAAATGACCCTGAGATCACAAGGTTTTAACACGCATGCTCTGTGTCTTACTCATGCTCTATGTCCAACTTATGTATATGGCTGCTGTGGTCAGTGAAATGCTCACCTATACATGGCACTCAGGGACTGTATCAAGGAGGACCTGCCATCTTGGTGGTGTAACTTCCGAGAGATGGGAAAAAAAGAATGTTGGGAAATTGAGCCCCATTAATTCAATATTTTGACCTAAACGTGTCACATGTCAAAAATCACATTTCATTAGCTGGAACAAACCCTTTGAGCATGGTTAACATCAAGGGAGAAGAAAAATATGACCCTCTACATATTTAGCAACACTAATCCAAATTCCAGAATGCTCCAAAACCTAAAACTTTTTGAGTTCCAACATGAAGTCACAGGTGGAAAATTCCATACCATGGAATGGTTTTAAGCACAAAATTATTTTTGTAAAAATATTATATAAGATTACCTTCAGGCTATGTACCTAAGGTGCATATGAAACACAAATTGTGTTTGTTTTTAGACTGGGCCCCATCTCTTCCAAGATATTTCACTATGTACATGCAGATATTATGAAATCCAAAAATATCCCAAATCCAAAGCGCTTCTGGTCCTTAGAATTTCAGGAAAGAGACACTCAACTTGTATTAGCAAATCTTAGTAACTTGTCAAAGGGAGGGACCATACATGGGCCATTGTCATGTGACTCTGATGGTCTTTGACAAGTTTCACAAGGAATATGATTGCATAAGTGTTTTAGACACATACCTTTGACTTACAAGGGAGTTTTGTGTGCTTTTTCTTTCTCCTAGTAGGATAAGCTAATAATTCTTATAGACTGATGGAGTTTTGGAGTTGAAAAATCATAGAAGTTATTACAAACTCTTTTATTTAATAAACAGGGAGTTACAGATTTAAAATGGGATAAATACTTTGCTTTCCAGAGATGGAAATAACAAGTCTAGAATTTAGTTATTTGAGCCTACACTTTCTGAATTTTTCTATGATTCCATTGCCCATTTTGAACCCAAAGAAATGGCAATGAATGGGTTATCCATACAGAAATTCAATTTTCCACATGCATAACTATATGTATGATTTCAAAAAATATTTTTACCTATTTTAGCTGAATTACAATTGACTTAGGTGCCAAATAACTGAGATTTCCAGGTTATTCCAATGGCTATGGGGACAAAGGGAACCAATTTTTTAAATTGAAGGATGTCTTACAAAATGTAAGATATATTTTTATTCACACATACTCCCATATAACAGCATCAGAAAACACCTATGATAATATTCCAAGTTTGGCTGGTCATTGATAAATGATGGATAGTAACCACAACTAGAATAAACACCAATTCGTCTTTGAATTATTTGTTCAAATGAAAATGTCCTTAGCAAGGAAGAAAGTCCCGTGATATTTCTAGTGACATAGAAGATTTATTTCTGAAAAACATTCCTTGGTTGTTTTGCCAGGTTTTGACTTGTAAACTGTCTTTGTAATTCCTAAATCAGAACCAACTGCTTGGTGCATTTGTTCTACACTTATATTCCTCCTTAATATTGAGTTGGAAAAGTGTTGGATCATCGGCGAATAGAAGCCTTGGAGCCAGGCCAAACTGGGCTTGAAGCCTCGCACCATCCTTTGCCAGCTGTATGGCCTTGGGTAAAACATTTAATTCCTCTGATCATAGGCTTTCTAATCTTACAATAAAGAACATAATATCAGCTTTGTAAGGCTGTTTTGAGGGTTAGAGGCTGTGATGGTTGGGGTAGAGTATCAACTTGATTGGCTTTGGGATCTGCTCAAGGGAAAAGCACACTTCTGGGTACATCTGGGTAGATCATGAAAATGCGGCCTTAGGATCTATGTCTGGTCCTTCTACCCTTCCTCTCTGTTGCTCTTCCCCTGCTCTAATTTCCAGCTGCCACAAACTAAGCAGCTTTTATCCATCATGCCCTTCTATCATGAAGCTTCTGCTTTGGAGCCAGCCTACCATGGACTGAATCCCTTTAAAAGGTGAGCCATATTAAACCTCCTCTCCTTTAAGTTGTACGTGTCAGGTACTGTGTCCAGCAATAGTAAAGCTGTTTAATGCAGAGACAGTGTAGGCAAAGCATGCATCAGAGGTCGCTGCATGCTGACCTCTGATTTAATGCTATGATTATTATGATGCCGTACTCACTGGGCTTCAGTGTGCTGAACATCTTTACTCTGACCTAATGTTCTCAATAGCTTCTTTGGTCTCTTGTTTTCATGTTCTCAGGATCCTCTCTACTTTATTTCTCAGCCACTATTCACCTCAGTGCACTTTTATCATCCTGAATTTCCCTCTCTTCTTATCTGTTAAGAAAATTCAGGAACCTGAATACCTGATGTGAATATTCCTATTTTTTTCAACCACCAAATAAAATGAGAAAATATATGGCTGGCCAAAGAGCAAACTTTGTGACTGCCTATTAAGCTGAGTTCAATAGTCCTGAAAGTATGATCCTCATACTGCCTGAGAATCACCTGGCAGGTATGAGGGTAAAAATGAAAGCCCTGCTCTGCACTCCTCACTACTGAATCAGAATATTTAGGAACTAGACAGAATGTGCATTTTAAACAGTCTTTCCAGGTGATTCTATGTCCTCTTGTGTTTGACAGTTTAGGTTAGTTGAAGTATGACCCTCCCAGTTTTATTGAGGTACAATTACTATATCCAAACCTGCACTGGTATTCCGAAACTGCCCATAGTGTTTGTTGAGACTGGACACACGCATATTCATAATCATGTTGCTATCATCACAATTCAGGTAATAAACATATCTAACACTTCTGAAAGTGTTCTGTATCCCTTTGTCATTGTTTTTGTTCCATTTGTCGTGTGTATGTGTGTGTTAGTGTTAAGAACACTTATGATGTCCAGCCTCTGACAAGGTTTAAGTACCTGAATTGTATCTGAAAAATACAGGGATGGGCAAATTGTCACTTCTAAGGGAATCCTTGCTTTGTGTGTGAGATATACATTCACCTAAATTGCACATTCTTTTCTATTTGCTTTTCTTCTCTCTTCTGTCTAAAAAGAGCAGTATGGCATATCTGAGATACTGAGTCCCCAACCAATTTCATTAGTTCACTGAAGACCACACGGTTGAGTTTTCTAATCACCTAGTGGGTTTCTGTCAAATTAGATTAGCCTGTGCTCAAGCACAGAGCTTAGGGTTCTTTGCCTTAGGGTTCATTTAATGATGAGGATATTTGTTTTTGCTGTACAAGCTTATGTTGAAAACTCTTCTCCCTCATGAGTTCTTTCCTACCTGTTATGGATCTTTAGTGCTTGTTGTTAATGACACTTGGATGAGGCCATGCCTTAATTTTTACCTAAGTAATGGAACTCATCCATCAAATTTCACACAGCCTTTTTGATATGGTCAGTGCTGATCAGGTTCAAAAAATAAATCCCTGTTCCCAACCTGTGTTGAATTCCAAAGCAATCGCCCTTGGCAATGTTCTACAGTCAATATTGAATATTGTGCCTCGCAGGTAGTTTTGTTTCATTAGTGATTTTTGACTCTGAACCAAAAGTGTGCTTTGTTGTTTCTCTGCTAGATTTCAGTCAGTGTAAGGGCTCTTGTAAAGTGTAAATGTTCAATAAATTCTTTCTAATGAAAGAAATACATATAGCTACCATTTCTTATTATATACCACATTTTATGTTAAGGTTTCTGTAATGGACCATTTTATGTTCGTAAATTTCTCAGTTCATCCTTACCAGAAACTTGTGAAATAAGTATTATTGTCTATTTTTCATAGATGACAAAACTTGTGCTACAGGGATTTTAAATAATTGACTCAGGATTCAAAATTTTGCTTTCTGACTGCAAACTTTCTACAAGGCTAATTTATATTTTATCTATCATGAAGAAAGTTTCAAATTTTCACTTCTTGAGGTCTGATAACTGTGTTACTCAGCTATGGCTACCTTACTGTTGTATAACAAATTATCCCAAAACTCATTGATTTAAAACAGTCATTTATTACTCATTTGTGTGTTGGTGATTTGCCTGGAGTTTTGTTGATCTCAGTTAGGCTTGTCTGGGCTGTGCATTGGGTTCAAGTCCAGGCCATTGCTATGGTTTGAAAATGGTTCGTTCCCAGCAAAACCTCAGCTTAATTCTGCAAGGGGACAGTTTTGAGAAGTGGGGCCTAGTAGAAGGATTTTAGGCCGGGGGTAAAGCCCTTAAGAATAGATCAAAGCTATTTTGTGGTAATGCATGAGTTCTAAACTTCATAGGACTGGATTAATTACTGCTAGAGCAGGCTATCATAAAAGCATCAGCTTCTCATCCTCTTCTTTCTTCTGCACAGGCCTACTTGCCCTCCCTCATTTCTGTCATGCATGGAGGATCATGTTCCCTCACAGATATGGCTGCCCAGTCTTGGACTTCCAGGCTCCAGAACTAAATAAGCCTTTAAGCTAAATAAATCCGTCTTGCTTATAAATTACTCAGTCTCAAGTATTTTGGTATAGCAACAGAAAATGGACTAAGATGTATATGCTTCTCATTCTGGGGCTGAGGCTGAATGGAAGCAACTTATTAGACAGTCTTTTCATAATAGTAGCACAATCATAATTCAAAGCAAATATACAATACCCCAGAGGATCTGGACTAGAAGAGGTGCACTGTCAATTTCACCTACATCCCACTGGCTAAAGCAAATCTCATGGCCAGCACAAACATCAGTGTGATGAAAAAGATGGAAAATGGGTGTGAATACTGGGAGAGCTTGGCTGTGTAAAGAGTTGCAGAGAAAATAAATCTGCCAGAGTTGGCCTTCCTTTTTGTTCTCACTGCTTAAAAATGTACTGGATTCTGAACACAGCATTAAAAATCTGTAATTATCTACAAACAATAGCAAAATTTTATTATATGACTCATTAAGGTTATTCTATCATTTTAACATTTTTCAACATAAAGGAAAAAGAGACTTGCATTATTAAAGATAAGGGTTCAGTATATGTCATTATTACAATTTTTAAATAATTCTACATCTCTTACCTTTAGAAAAAAAAACAAAAAGCAGCACCGAGATCCCATACTTCAGAAAGTATGGCCATCAAGATAAAATCAAATAATAACAAATGCTGGTGAGACTGTAGGGAAAAAGGAACCCTTTTACATTGTTTGTGGGAATGTAAATTAGTACCCCATTATAAAAAATCAGTATAGAGATTCCTCAAAAACTAAAATTAAAAATTCCATTCAACCCAGGTATTCCCCTTCTAAGATATCTTCCCAAAAGAGTTAAAGATATCATGTTACAGTGATACATGCATACCCATGTTTATAGCAGTATGACTTATAACAGCTAAATCTTGGAAGTGGCCCACATGTCCATCAACAGATGAGTGAAACAAGAATATGTAATATTTATACACAATGGAGTACTGCTTTGCCATAAAGAAGGATAAATTTGAGTTATTCTTGAGAAAATGGATACATCCAAAGATCACATTGTTAAGTGAAATAAATCAGATTCAAAAGCTTAAATATCATATGGTTCCTCTTATATGAGAAACCCAAAGTATAAATAAACTAAAGAGCAAATTAAAAGATAGCTAATAGGAAACGAGGAGATGAATCTTTTCCAAAAGGCAAGGGGACCAAGAGATGAAGGGAGCAGAGAGGGAGAAGAGGGGAAGGGAATAAAATAAGATGTGTTATGCACATGTTTGAACTCCCTACAATGAATGTAATCACAATGTACTTCAAAATGTACTAATAAAAGTAAAAATTAAAAAATAACAATTATGTCAGTGTTGATGGAACTGGCCAACCAAATTTGACAGAAAACAACAAATTCAAGACTCATTCATTCTCCAAAGGTATTTTATACACTGCAAGAGAACAGAAAATTTTTATTATTGAAAAAAGCTCTTTTTTGTTTGTTTGTTTGTTTGTTTGTTTGTTTTTGAGACAGGTTCTCATTATATAGTACAGGCTGGCCTGAACTAGCTTATGTCACCCAGGCTAGCCTCGAACTCACAACAATCCTCCTGCCTCAGCGTCCAGAGTGTTGGGATTATAGGAATGCACCACTGTGCCGAGCCCAAAAAACATCTTCATTAAAAGCTATTTTTGATGTCATGTTTGGTAGAGCTATGTTCAGAGTGAAACTGGTGACTACATATTCAAAACCACTGGTATTATTTTTAGAAAAAATGTGGTTCTATTTAGAATAACAAGAGTGTAAGTAATAGCTTTTATCTAGAGAAAAATAGAAGAAAACAGATGTTTCTGCAGTGGAGGCACTGAAACAGAAGGAAGCCCTGTTAGAAGAGATAGCCTTAACTAATGGGCCAGCTGTTGATACACAGATGTTCAGAAAGAGTGAACTAGTCTTCTAGAATAAGAGAAGTCACAGAGGTAGAGCACTAGAGTGCACAATAAGAAATCCAGTTACTTGGTTTGGCTGGAGCTTAAAAGGGAAAACGGGCATATGTAAACTGAAAGTGCAATCTTCAAAAAGGCCTGGAGCACAAAGCTAGTTTTGGAGCTGGTGGCTTTGGCAGTTGACAGTTGTGTGGGGGTACATTTTGGGAAGGGGACTTGCTAAAGAAATTGCATCATCATCTGTTGGTGATCATCCTGCCCTAAGGCCAGCAAAGTATGAATAGAGTAGCTGAGCTACAGATGGATATAGTGTTTCCCCATCCACTTGACCAGTTTTTTCTGTGTGGCTTCCATTGTGAATGACCATTAACTCTGAGAAAAATAAGATAAGGAAAATAAACCCACAAAGAAAGTTCTGCCCCATCCGCCAAGGCCTCTATAAGTATCAGTGAAATGTGAGACCCACGCCAGTTTTTAGTGAACATAAGAAGGTTCTAAAAAACCTAAGATTTGCCACCTTGATGAAGAACACCAAAGTGGTTTTGCCCAATGAGCTTTTGCTTTGTTTTTCTTGTCTGATCCCACTTAGAACGAGAACTTTGGCAAAGTATCATTAATCAATTGGGAAAGTCTGTGAACTTGTTTACCCTGTACTCTTGCTGAAAAATGGAGCTGGTAAATTTAACTAAAAGCTTAAATACCATTCAGATATTTTTTCTCTTTTCTTAACTATACAAATCCCACAGAAAATAAGATTTTCATGTCTTAATTGTGATACTGAAAGTGTCTTTTATTCTCAGCATGCTTGAGATAGCAAAGTAATTTTCGAGCTGAATGTGATTGTCTCAGACAGTCATGATTCAAATATTTAATCTAAGAGGAAAATTCCCAGAGTGCTTCTCTCATCATTTCTCAGGTCTGTGGAGAATAAAAGCCTCAACTTTATATGATCTCATATTATTTCCATTATTGGTATTATGCTGTAGGCAAATATCCTTCAAGAGGAGAAGTCTTCTTCCCTTGTGCTTAGCAAGTTAGACATCACAAAGGCCCAATCTGGCCTTTACAATGAGTTGCTGCTACCTTGTAATCTGTGGAGAATTTAATAACAATAATTTCATTTTATACAGTGCAGCGTTTAAGATTTAATATCAGATTCTTCACACACCAAGTATCTTTTTTTTCCTTTCAAAGCCTTTTTTTATTCAAAGATCAAATTTCCTATAGGTTAGTTGTTTTAAGAGTCCTTTCAGTGGCCTGTGCAGGGCTGGGAGAGAATCTATAGATTGACTACCTAAGGAATTGGATCAGAGAAACTTACTTAGTAAGCCACTGGAGTCATTTTGTTTTTGTGTTTATTACCCATTCAGAAGAAAATGTCTTAGGTTAACTCTGTTTCCTAAAATGCTTGCATTTCAATATATCCCAAATAAATAAATATTATATCTCAAACAGTTTTTCTACAAATGTAGCCTTCAGACCACCTACATGTACAACTCCTGATGAGATTTAAAATGCAGATTCCCAGGGTGCTTTCCAACCCTACTGAGTCGTAGTTTCTAGAAATAGGGATCCAGTAATTTACATTAAAAAAAAAAAGGAAAGTCATGATTCTTATGCATACTAATGGCTGAGGCTGAGTGTTCTCTGTGCTTGATAGTTTTACTCTTGAATTTTATCCTCACAAATGTTATATGTGATAGTAGTTTGCCAGACATACAGGTAAAGATAAGGAGGTTGAGACTATGTCCATGGTTCTCAAACTGTGTGCCAGGCCACCCCAGGGAAATATAATATTCTCACAGAAGCCCACAGGAGACTAAATTTCCCAGAAGGCTCACTGATATTCAGCATCTGTTGGAACTGAGCCAACTACTAGTTTAAGATAATTTAATTTTCGGGCCGGTGAGATGGCTCAGCGGCGTAAGCGCCTGCCTTGCAAGCGCGAGGGCCCGAGTTCGACTCCCGGAACCCACATACAAAAAAGGGGCCGGTGATATTGCTCAGCGGCACGGGCGCCTGCTGGCGCGCGAGGTCCTGAGGTCGACCCCCCGGTACCCACAAAAAAAAAAAAAAAGATAATTTAATTTTCAAATTACATATTATTGTGCTTTTTGCCACATATTTTTGTTGATGTCATATTGTCATATGACTGGGTTTTTAGCAGTTGGCATCATCAACATCTACAACACAAAAAATAAATGTGGAACAATAAATTGCTGCTGTCTGGCCTGTTTTCAACATTAAGAAGTTGTGTAGCAATATTTTAATATATATACATATGTATAGATACATATATATGTGTATGTTTTAGGTGGTACTGAGGATTGAATTCAGGGCCTTTGTACTAAGCTACATCTCGGCCCTTTTTTATTTTTTATATTGAGACAGGGTCTCATGAAGTTGCCCACTTTGGCCTAGAACTTGTGATCCTAGTGCCTCAGCCTCCTGAGCTGCATATTTTAGTATTATATTTATATTTGTATAGTATTTTATAATACTTGTTATATTTATATTATTAGTATATATAAAATGTGACATGTTTTATAATATTTTATGGTTCAGGTCCTATTTTTTTTTAAATGGCTGAGAAATTATTTGGATATAAATATCTACTGAGGTACTTGAACTAACTACTTAAGAAATGGAAAGTTAAGTCTGGTTTGTGCCTCTTTTGCGCCTATGTGCCATGTAAGTTTACGAAGTTTGGGGACACATGATTTAAGTTATAGATTTGTGGAAATAAATCATGAGCTCAAATCTACCTGCCTCTAAATGTTGTCTTTTCAGTGGTGTTTTCTAGATCATAGTCTCATCAAGTAATTTTAGAGGAAAAGTATATGTGTGAACCAGCTGTAATGTGAAATGCTTTTCAGGACTGATTCATTAGCAGCGGAGTTAATTATTCTTGTTCCACTAAACTGATCAGATTGAACTGGCTAGCAAAGAACCTAGATTCTAGCCCTGACTTTGCCTCTCTCTGTGAGGTTTGTGCTAGGACACTTAGCTTCTGTTTCTGGGTTTTAGTTGAGCCTTACCCAGCTAATAAGAGGAGAGGGTAGTTGCAAACCTCTATAAAGACTTTAGCTGCTACGCACTGTGCTATTTTGCATCATTATTTAATTTTCAAATATCCCAGAGTTAGGTTCTTTTATTATTCTTATTTAATGGATACAGAGAGGTAAAGGTAACACAAGTTAACCAACACCAGGACTTACGATCTTAGTCACTGACTGCAAAAGTGACAAATAAATTGATTTGAGTTCCTTGACAGCCATCAAAGTAAAAAAGTAAAATCTAGGGCTTCACTTCTGAAGATTGGTATCATATGGAGTCTAATAATAGACTTTGGCCTTTGGTAAAAGTCTGCATCAGGGCACAGAGTACAGCATCATTTTGGACCAGACCCAATATTAATCTCTGGAAACATCCTTCTTTCAGTTAACCCCCACAGCATTGTCATCAAGGCATAAGGCCCCAGTGGACTGGAACAAAGTGAGCACCTGGACTAGATACAATCTCTGCCTGGACCAGGCAATGAGGCCCGGAAGTCAAAATCTGAGTGGAGGACCAGTCGGTCCCCGCTGCTGTGCACGTCCCACTGGCCCGCGGCTCTCATCCATCACTGTTGCCCCTGCTTCTCTGCTGAGATGCAGCTTCCAAAGATAACCATGAATATAGAAAGAGAGTTGCTCTTTTACACAGGAAAATCCTCTGACTCAAGAAAAATAGAAAAGGGATTAACCACACTCGGAGTGTAAGAAGTCAAGGAAAAACGTGAGAAATCCGCAATCCGTCGATAAGAGCAGTGGAGTGACATTTCATTTTGACAAGGAGACCCAGGAGATCACGTTCCAGCGTCTCATTAATGCAGACAGATGTCATCTCATTCAAGCTTTTGCTCCTGCCTGGAAAAAAATAATCTTATAGCTAGAAATAAAAAACAGGCTTTCACTAAAAGTGTTGTGTTCGCAACCTGTAGTGCTGAATTTTGTTTTTTAAGTGAGGATCTGGAAATTCAGATGTATGCTGTTGGAAATTTATATCACCTTTTTGAGGGGGCGACAGGAAAGTGCGAATCAGAAGATACACAGAGGATGCTTCCTAATGGAATCTGCACTCTCTCAGGAACAAAGAGAAGACTGACCAAAAAGAGCAGGTCGTTAAATTATATGTCTGGCTCTACCAGCTGATTACAATGCTGCTTAGGATTTTTCTAGAAGGATTAGATGGCTATTTAGCCAGTGTTCTTTGTACACAGTTTCCTTGGGATCTCACCGACTGCACATGGATTAGATTTGTTGAACTGAGAAGATAAAGCATTTAGAGTCAGTAGAGGAATGGGCCATCCGCCCAGATGGAATCAGGTCTGGTATATTAATATTCAGCAGTTTTCCTTTCCCGAGCCCCCAGATCATAACTACCACAGTCACAAAGGGAACCACCAGCTCAAGTAGCTTTTCCACACAGCAGTACTTAGAGGAGTCCTCTAACTCAAGATCTTTAAGAAGACAGCAGAAGAGTTGATTGAAAATCATTGCTAACAGTTTTTGAGCCTCTTGTTTGACTATTGTTGTACATAAAGATTGATTTATGTTAACTCATTTAAATGCCAAAGCAGCCTTACAGGTTTCAAGACACAAAGTAGCTTGCATAAATTTATATTTCCTGACCAGAGTTGTTCCAGAGTCTTAAATAATGAGAAATGCCCAGTGCTTCCCAACTTCTTTTCCTCTCATGAGAGGAATTTTTTGTTTGTGGTATTGGGGATTGAACCCAGGGCCTTCACACTAAGCTACATCCCCTATCTTTTTTTTTTTTAATTTTTATTTTGAGACAAGGTCTTTTTAAGACAATAGCCTCGAATGATGCCACAGCTCCTGTGCATATCCTCTCCCCTGCTCTCTCTGGACTTAAGGAGACTATATACTCTCTGGAATTTCTTTTCAACTGAATATGGTTTAATAGATGCTTTTTAAAATTTTCTATTAGTGTGTGTTTATGGTACATAAATGCATCTGGATCATTTTTACTCCCCCCTCACTTTCTCAGCTCCCTCCTTTTATGGATCCCCTTCCCATCTCCAAAAAGTCTACCTCCTGTTTCCTACCATGTCTCCTTTATTTAGCTCTTTAAATTATTTATATTTGGGTTTCTCCTATAAAAAAAGAGATATTTAACCCTCCGTGTCTGATTGTTTTCACTTAGCATTGTGGTCTCAAGATCCACCCACTTTCCTAAGAAAATCCTTCTTTATGGTTGAGTAATACTCCATTGTGTATATATGTCACATTTTCTTTATCCATTCATCTGTTGACGGACATATATCCTGCTTCCGTAACTTACCTATTATGAATTTTGAGTGTGTGGTACTGGAAATTAAACTCAGGTCCTTCATGCTGAGCTACATCTGCAGCTCTTTTTTTTACTTTAAGATAAGTTCTCATTAAGTTACTAAGTCATCCAGGCTGGGCTCAAACTTGCAATGATCTTACCTCAGCCTAATTTTTATTCTGTCATTGCTGTAGGAAATCTTCCCCTGTGGGGCAACACCATAACACCTCCCATCTGACAGTTAACATTTCTATACAGCAGGCCTTGGCAACCTTGTTTTGTAATAGAGCAGACAGTACCCATTCTAGACCCTGAGATTCTGTTACAGTACAGCTCTCTCATGGCTTGGTACAGCCATGGTGTATAAATGAATGACTGTGGCTGTGTTCCAGTGAAGCCTTCTTTACAACAACAGGTCCAGCATTGGGTTCCCATCTGATCCATAGGACTGCAGTTCCCTGTTTCCCTCTCTGAAATCTCTAATTTTGGCTTTACTTTTTTCGACAGTGGAGGCAACAGATTGCTTTTTAATCACAACGAATATTCCAACACCAGGCTCTCATGATCTGCCTGCTGAAAGGGTCCACTTAGGGGCCTCTGCTTGTAGCATTCTCTGTGACTTAGCCCTGGCAACGTCTCTGAGCAGCTTTGCTGCTGTGAGGACTCCTTCTCTGGATTGCTCTCCATTTGGAAGAACTGGCTGTGAGGTTTTCAGGTGTGGGATAAGGCAGCATTATGGAAAAGCTGCTCAAATCAGGAGACTGGTGTTCTAGATCCTGAGGCTGACATTGAATATTTCCATCGTGCTGATTCCTCGGATTGTTTGGAGGCCTTTTCTGTAAAGCAGACACTCTTCGTGGTGTTAGTAGAAAGCCAATGTGCTGACAGCAGGAGCTTTGGCTTCTGACCTCAACCTCTTCCTGTCTGTGTTATCGGTAGCAAGTAATTTAACCTCCCTAGATTTCCATGCCATTCCCTGGAAGGCAGAATGAGCCCTTATAAGAATTAAAGGAGATAATGTATGTAAAGTGCTCTCTGCAGAGCTGGGTATGTAGTGAGTCTACGCTAACTAGCATTATTTTTATTTTTGTTTATTATTCTGCTTGATGGTGATGAATACATCCTAAATTCCAAGCTGGAGTATATATTCAGAAATAGCATATATCCAAATTACATCACCTTCTGCTACCGAATTGCTTGGGCTACTTAAAAAACAAAGTATATTCTGTCAGATTCATATGGTTTCTTGAGCTAGAAATTTGGGGGATGGAATACTGTTTGTGAACTACATGACACCTATTTTTCTAATTTTATTCCTGTGGGTGCATTTGAAAAGTTAGAAGAAGGGGCACTTAGGCTATAAGACTGAAATCAGGCCCCCTTTTTCCCCCTGAGCTATTAAGTTTAAGTTTGCTCCTGAAACCCCAATGAATTATGAAAGCTTTCCATCTTGCTACAGTTCTAAAATATTTCAACTCAAGTGCCTTGTTTTCTTCTCTCCCACCTCCACCCAAAAAATGACTGAAAGCAATTTTTAAAACTCGATATGAGGCCGGTGAGATGGCTCAGCGGCTTAAGCGCCTGCCCGGCAAGCGCGAGGGCCCGAGTTCGACTCCCGGATCCCACATACCAAAAAAGGGGCCGGTGATATCGCTCAGCGGCACGGGCGCCTGTTGGCGCGCGAGGTCCTGAGGTCGACCCCCCGGTACCCACAAAAAAAAAAAAAAAAAACTCGATATGAAATGTAAGAATGAATTACTGCAATCCCTTCACAGCCACAAGAATCATGATCCTTCATGAAAAGTAGCATCATTCGAAAAATCACAATAGAAAGATCAAAGACCCATATAAAATCCAGGGTTGGGACAAAAGCAATAGAAATGCCTTTTGATAATTTTAAAATCTGGTTGATAAATGTTCAGGAAGGCTTTGCTTCTGGAATAAACTGGATTTCCTAGGTTAAAAGCTTTAGGAAAAGGCTGATACCAATCTGCTTCTTGTTCCTTTGTAGAGAATTGATTTTTCTTTTTTCTGGAAACTTTTCAGGAATTCTTCTCTATATATCCAGAAAATTTTGCTAATTTCCCAATGGGATTATAAAATTTGAGCTGCATTCTTCCACAGGATCTGTTATGTAGATTTTACCTCTTCTTTACAGGTTTTTTTCAATTTTTGGAATTTTAATCACCATTTGGTGCCCTCAAATCTGAAGACATTTGTGACTCCTTTTTTAGTATTTTTCCATAAGCAAAATAGTTTCTAATTGATGAAAATTTTTACCAGCTATCACAGTGCTTAGGTGCCTATTTTTCTGGACATGGTATTCTCTTATGAAAGGCGCTACCAAAATAAATATGCCATTTCTTCTGTACTCTGTGGAATCGTATCCAACCCATACAGGCAAGAGAGAGAAGTGTAATGGTTGTTTGGTTCTTCAGTGTTTGTTTCTTTTAACAGTTGGCATATATTTGTGATATATAATAATTAAATGTGATTTTTGTCCTTGCTTCTGATTACGTGATGGATTTTATTTATTGATTTACATATGTTGAACTAGTCTTGCATCCCTGATTTTTGTATATATGTTCATTAGAGAGATTGGTAGTTCTTTTTTTGGTTGGATCCTTGTCTGATCTTGGAATCAGAGTCATGGTAGCTTACAAGAATGATTTTGGGAGTACTTCTTCCCTTTCAATTCCATTAAAGAGTTTGAGAAGAACTGATGTTAGATCTTCTCTGAAGTTCTTGTAGAATTTGGCAGTGAATTTGGTCCTGAATGGCTATCATCAAGAAATCAAATAATAAAAAATACTGTCAAGGCTTTGAGAAAAAAGGAACACTTCTACATTATTGGTGGTAATATAAACTTGTACAACCACTGTAGAAATCTGTATGGAGCTGCCTCATACAGCTAAAAGTAGAAATTCCATTTGACCCAGCTATTCCCCTTCTAGATATTTTCCCAAAAGAGTTAAAGTCATCAAATTACAGTGATACATGCTTACCCGTGGTTATAGCAGCAAAATTTATAATAACTAAATCTTGGAAAAAGGCTACATGCCCATCAACAGATGAATGGATTTTTTTAAAAATGTAGTATTTATATACAATAGCATACTACTCTGTCATGAAGAAGGATAAACTTGAGGCATTTGAAGGTAACTGCATGTGCCTTAAGGCCATAACATTAAATGAAATAAATCAGACATACAAGCTTAAATATATCATGATTTCTCTTACATAAGAAACCCCAAACATAAATAAAAAGTAGATAATAGGAAATAGGGAGATGTTTTTCAAATGGGGAGGGGAAAAAGAGATAGAGGGAAGGGGAAGAAATGAGGGAAAGGAGATGGAAAAATAAGAATTGAAGGAAAAAATGGAAATAGAGCTTTTGTAAATGGGAAGGAAACCAAGAGTTGGAAGGAGCAGGGAGAAATGGGAGTGGTAGGGATGAAAAAAGAATTGAGACTCCAACTCCCTATGATAAATGTACTCATTATGTACTCCAAAGATTTACTAATAAAAAATATAAATTAAAAAATAAAGTAACAGAAAAAAATTACATTCATCTTGGGGAATTGGTACATTTACATGTCACATCTGCATATGTGTTTTATGCGGACATGGGTTCTTTTTTAAAATTTTTTTGAACTGGCATTTTAAAATTTCACACCCGTACACAAAATTTAGATTAGCAACCATCAAATTTTATCTGAAGAGACAAATAGTAAATATTCTAGGCTAAGGAGGCCATAGGTCTCCGTCACAAATATTTAACTCTGTCATGATAGGGAGAAAGCAACACAGACAATGTATAAATAAAGGGGTGTGGCTACTTTCAAGAAAACTCTATTTTCCAAAACAGGTAGAGGGTTGGAATTGGCCTCCAGTCTTAGATTATCACTCCGATCCAGATCATCACCTTTTCCTGTATGAGGGAGGGTAAGAAAGGAAGATAAAAAGATCAGTACCTCTAGGTCCATATTCCCATATCACTGTAATAGCTCTGAGCTCACTGACAACTGTTGGTTTGTTTGTTTGTTTTTCAGACAGTCTTATTCTTTCCCACTGGTCTTGGACTCCCAGTCCTCCTGCCTCAGCCTCCCAAATGCTGAGATTATAGGCACTGTTGCCTACTTCACAACAGTTCTTTTTAGATACACATGAGCTGTAAAGTTTGACACAGCCCCCACTACTCCCTATGAACTAACAACCCACTCTACTGGATACATTAGCAAAACTTTTCTGGCCTGTGTAGGGTGCAGACCTGATGGTTCTGACATAAACTGAACCATGCATATGCAAAATAATTGGTAATCTATGTATCTATCTAGTCACACACACATACACCAATTTCCTTAAAGCATCTTCTGAAAAACTCTGATGGGAAAAGTATGAATAGCAAGACTATAGCTGTAAAGAAATCAATATGTACTCAGTCAGTGGTTAAAATGGCTTTGTTCAATAGAGTACTGTGTTAGAATCTCTGGATGTAATCCCTGGCCTAGAAGAGCTGAGAGTTTAACATTCTGCACGAATTTGGAAATACTAACTATATACTGAGTATTGTGTTCTATATGCTAGGAGCTAGATGCTGTTCTTACTTAAATATCTAGCACCAGTTTTGAGGATCAAATGACAGGACAGACCTGGACTATTTGTAACAGAATTATGAGGGGTGGAGGAAGAGATACCTTCTTATGAATGGATTATAATTACGGATTCCAACCCCCGCCCCAACACACACACACACACACACACACACACAGATTTCCTGAATTAGCCTTCCAAGATCTGGCATTTTTTAAAGGTCCCAAGGTGTTTCTTGTGCCATGTAAAATTTGCTAAACTGCTCCTGTAAAGCAAGTGCAGAATTATACTTCCCATTAGTTTACTGGATGCAGTTTAAATTTCTTTTTAAAAGAGAAGCAGCAGGATACATCTTCAGGACAGAGCCAATTACACGTAGGAACATTTATTTCAGAGGCAATTAAGTGTTGATAAGATAAAAGGCTGCTTATTCTTGTCAGACAGAGCTCCATGCTGGGTCTTCTAATAACTAGCAGTGTGACCTTGGACTAGCCACTTCACCTCTCTGGCCTCGGGATTCAAACTAGAGAGCAGAAATATGATGTTGGCTTAAAGACCATCAATACCTCTTGTAGTTGAAATATCAACTTTGAAATTCTATGAAAAAATTCCTATGCTGGAGCATATAGAGCTGGCATATTTTGTTAGTGAAGTAGAAGAAAATTATCCTCTCATAAGAGGTGGCTCACCTGTATTCTAGTAGAGCAGGGCCTCCCATGCTTGGCTGAACAGTGACATCATACCGGAACCTCTCTAAATTCCTGATGCTCTGGAGCAACTAAATTAGAATCTCTGGAGGTGCTGGGATTGCTAGTGCCCTGGTGGTTCTAGTGTGCAACCAAGTTAAGAACAGCTGCAGAGAGCAATGGTAGCCAAATGGATCTAATGACAAGGGTCACCAGGGTTGTTTAAAAGTGCAGGGTCTCAGCCCCTGTCCTAAACTTTCCAATCCGCTAAGCCCGGGATGAGTCCTGAGAATCTGTGTTTTCAGTAAGCAACCAAAGTGGCTACTGGGATCAGATAAGCTTGGGGAATTGGCTTGCGAGACAGTTGCTTAGTGCATCAAGCAGATGCGATCTGACACAGGGGTTTTTCCTCCTCATAGCCCACACCTTAGGTGTCTAGTTGGAATGGATGTCATTATAAAAGACAGAATAACGAGAGGAAAACAGAAACTTATCTACATGTAGATTTCTTATATACACAGCAGACACCCAAAGAATGAGTAATTCTCAAAGAGGCGACTTTGATTTCAGCCTATACAGCATGTTCAACAAGGAACAGTGAATTTTT
Organism: Erethizon dorsatum; assembly: GCA_028451465.1. Classification (NCBI taxonomy): domain Eukaryota; kingdom Metazoa; phylum Chordata; class Mammalia; order Rodentia; family Erethizontidae; genus Erethizon; species Erethizon dorsatum. Next base: position 46,985,348 of record CM051825.1, read on the forward strand.
ACAGAAGGGACAGAGGAAAAGGACTTTGAGCTCTATGAGAGATAGTGCACGGGGAGGGATGTGAAGAAATGGCTGATAAAGTCAGGTGAGAAAAGTGTGTTCTTCTTGATTCCCCTGGTATCATCTCTAGGTTAGCACTGTCTTCTGTGGTTAACCTCCATTCTTCCTGGTAGAGGGTGATGGGGTGGACACCTTTCATGTTTGTAAAACTTTGCCCTACTTTCAGGTACATAGAGGGAGGGCAGGGAGCTCTGCTGCACCTACTTCCTCTTAATTTGTCTTCAGCTCAACAATACTTCTTTTTTGGGGACCTTATATTCAGTCTCTGCCACTGAAGCAGGAATGCTAAGAGCATTAAGCAATGAAATGTTCAGTAAGAACAGAACTGCAATTATGCAGAGGAAGCTGGGCAAGTGAGGGTTAGGAACAGCTGGGAGATCTAAGAAAAGTTTTCAACCACCTTGTAAGCCCAGGTATTAAATGGACAGTAGGAACTGGTGTGGCACCACGGAAAAGCAGGCACAAGTGTCACTAATACCATGAGATGGCAAAGGAAAGCTACAAGATAAATCTGGAAGGCTGTAGTCATAGAGTCTGGTGGTGGCCTGGAGACCCTGACAACTAGCTGACTCTGCAGCTGGGAAAGAGATCTGGCAATGGAACAGGGGGCAGTGAGGGCCACTCAGAGTTCCATCTGTCTCTTACCATCTCTACTTAGGATGACCTTCAGAGGGTACACAGCTGCCTTCAGAATCTCCTTCAATCTTCTGTTTAGATCAAATCTAACTCAGAGTCAAAGAGTAGGGTGGCCAAATTGCCCCAATAGTAAACCACTACACTTGGAAAATGCATTTCTGTCCCCCTAAAATTGTGCCCATTCACAAAAGTGGTTACTCCATTCTCTGTCCCAGAATTGTTCCCAAAGAGAGAAAAAGTCCACTCCACAAATTTGTCACTCTTCTCTGCTGATATCATCCCAAGCTCTGACTTGTCAGTCATTTGGCTCCCACATGCAACTCATCCAAACTTCAGGGGACTTTGTTCCATCTTTGGACTAACAAGAAGTCTGTAACTTTCCTTTCACTTGTCCTTCTTTAGCCTTCTAAGATCCTGAGAGTCACATTATGAAGATGGGCTTGCTTGTCTGTTTCTTAGAGGACAGACATAGCCTTCCAGATTTCTCTTATAGTATACTTAGTAATCCTTAGGGAATGTTTAAACTTTTAAAAATTTGTTATATTAAAAGACACATTGCCATTAATCCCCCTCAAAATACCCACACATGAACTTTAAACACATTTATCCCATCATTCCTGCCACTCTCTGAAGCAGTTCTAGAAGTCTTTTTTCACGTGTATCTTTATAAGGTGTGATAAAAAGAGCATGGTAACTGCTGCTCTTGCTGAGTGCTATCCTGTAGAAAGGCAAGCACATAATGTTACAGTGTGTTCTCATCCATCTTGTTCACTGGATCTGGCACTGTGCAATTTCTGGCTTCTGGTTCTTCCCTAAAGTCAAAGTGGTCATGAAAGGTAAACATTTTGAATGGATTCAGGACATTGAGGCAGCCACAATAGTGCAACTAAATACACTCAGGAAAGGAACTTTCAGAACTGCTTCAGAAAGTGGCTAGGACAATGGGATAAGTGTGTTTGAAGTAAAGGAGAGTATTTGGAGGGGGATTAATGGCAATGTGTCTTTTACTTAATTTTTTTTTTAATTTAAGCATTCACTGTATTTGTAAATCACACCTCGTGTCTTATTAGCCATTGCAGGGCATCCTCATCTTCCCGTTTCATGCTCAGCTGCACAAACACATCATATGGTCATGGTGGCATGAGCGATCTAGTAATAATTCTTATTTGATGGTTTGAAAAGATTTTGATGTTTTAATGGACCGGGTGTTTCTGAACTAGTTTTATGGATAAGCACATCATTTTGTATTCATAACCACTATTTGCTGCATAATCTGGCTTTTCATGCCACAGTGGCCATGGGGAAGTAGGGAACAACAGAAGGAAGACTCTAAACATTCAGGAAAAGGCAGTGGAGAGAAAAATCCAGCACTCAATAGAGAGCAGAGGAGGAAGCCAGAGGGGCAGGAAGAAGAGGCATCTTCATCAATAGCATTGCAGTCGTATAATCTCTTATCACTGTGAAGAGCTTCACGGGCAAAATCCATAAGGCTTGCCTTGTTCTAGTGTGAACTAAAAAAAGAGAAAGTTCTAATACAATTCCAGAATTAATAAGCCCTGGCCTGAGCAGTAACAAATAGAGTATACAGACAAAATTCTGTAACTAATTCATATGACTTTAAGCAATGTGTTTTTGATCTCCAAGCACCAGCTTTCTCATTAAATGTAGTATTTGGACTGGATCAGAGGTTATATATTAGTAGCTTGTGGGCTACATATGAACTTACTGACCTTAGAGTTTTGGCCAGAGTCCTTTATCCCTCCCTCCCTCCTTTTTTCCCTCCCTCCCTTCCTTACTTCCTTCTTTGATGGTATTGAGGATTGAACCCATGGGTACTCTACCACAGTGCTACATCCTGACTCTCTCTCTTTCTCTCTCTCTCTCAGTTTGAGACAGAGTCTCTCTAATTTGCCCAAGATGGACTTAAACTTGTAGTCCTCCTACCTCAGCCTTCTCAGTGTATTATAGGCATACATCACTGACCTGGCATTTTATTTATTTATTTATTTATTTTTGTGGGTACTGGGGGTCGAACTCAGGACCTTGCGCTTGCCAGGTAGGCACTTATGCCACTGAGCTATCTCACCAGCCCCAACCTGGCATTTTTTTTGAAACTAAACTTCAGATTTTATTTGCAGTATTTCCTTTTACCATCCCAACATCCAGTCTAGTATTCTATAATACTTTTAGAACAGAGTGATATTTCAATTTGAATTAATTTTCAGTCTTTGTAAAGTACAGTTGTTTACATAAATAATGTGGATTTCATACTTCCTTTGAAAACTTGGATACTCTGATGGCAAGCTCCCTGTCTCCCCATGTATTCTGGTAAGCTAGCACTGACTTGCTCCTGCTCCATTAGACACAATGTACACCTTTCACTTTGCCTTAGTCTCCTCTACTCTCTATTGCCCCAGACGATGGGACAAGTGACCGCCACTGCCATTACTTACTGTATCCTCTTGTGACACAGTCAAGGGGTACTGGAGCATTGATTATGCCGATTCTGCTGTGAAAAATAAGAAATCAAAATGTAGCTTGAAGGGAATGCATAGCCCCAGAAAAAGATGAACAAGAACCAATCTAAGGAAGTAAAAGTAGTACATTTAAATAACCAACCCACTTTGCTCCTTTCCATGATTTCCAAGGCCCTGCAGGCATCTGGAGTTGAAATCCCTGGGCAAGAGTGTGTTTTCCTGTTCCCGTCCTTGTGGGCATCTGGTACACGCTGTTTGCTCACCAGGGCAGGGCTGTGTGGGAAGTGTGAGGGTCTGGTGGAACGACTGCAGGAAAACCTCTTACTGAGTGTAAGTGGGGACTTCTGAGCCCCCAGTCCCTAGTCAGTATGGTGCTATTTGGGGGTTTCTTTGACTCTGGTCTTCAGCAATCAGAATGGAGCACAATTAAGAAGATAGGCTTTATGGGCCGGTGATATCGCTCAGCAGCACAAGTGCTTGCTGGCAAGCACGAGGTCCTGAGTTCGACTCCCGGTACTCACATAAAAAAAAAAAAAAGAAGATAGGTTTTAAATTCAAACCACTCAGTTTCAAATGCTGCCTTCACCCTTCTAAGGAACATGACTATTGTCCATTATGTAACCTCTGTTTGTCTTAGTTCCATTTCCATAAAATTGGCTATGGATAGTGGGTTATTATGGTAAGTACACAAGATGATAAATGAGAAAGTTGTAGACTAATACCTGGCACATAGGAATGATTATCATCACCATCATCCCATCATCACCCAGAGTGCTGAATCCACACAGTAGCCTCATAAAAATCCTGAGCCTAGAATACTTCATAATGTTCAACTTTTTGCACATAGTAAAGAGTATGAATGTGTACTGTTTTGTGAAATTGATTCAGCATGCTTTATGTGGCTCCTGGGAAAATTTCTGACCAAGTAAGTAAAAGGTAGGGGGGAACAGATGGTGGCTCAACATCATGACGGGTTTTCTTATGTTCAGATATAGAAAGCAATGAAACAGGCTGTTTGTAAGGTGATGAGCAACCTTTCATTTGTGGTGTTCAAGCAATGATTAGATGATTGTGGCTAAGTGTGTTATCAAGCTACTGTCTAAACGGGTAGCCAGAAACTGCATGTGACCATTTAAAAGAATATGATCAAAACACATTGAAAGCCCCTCATCTCCCCCCTGCCAAATGTGAAGCTAAGGGAGAGGAGAAGGAAAGGGGGTACAGAGGGAGAATAATTAAAGTATGTTAACCTGCAGAAAGGAAACCCATTAACCTGTATAACAAATATGCACTAACAAATAACGTGGGGGAAATAAATAAGTCAATAAAAATTTAAAATACACCAACTTAAAAAATAAAGTTAAATAAATTTAAAATTCAGCTCTTCAATTGTGCTAGTGACATTTCAAGTGCTGATAGCAAGAGCCACACCTGGCTATGGGGTACTTTATTAGACAGCCAGATATAGACTACTCCCATCTTAACAGAAGGTTGTATTGAAAGCATCACTGTCGAAGGATGTGCTACAGTCGGCTGCCAAGCCCAGTCCTAGGGAAAGGTCAGCACGCTGGGCTACTGAGTAGTGAAACACTTGTCCGGGGACTCCTGGGTGACAGATGCCTGCATGGCCCAGGCAAAGCCCTGCTTCTGAGCCTCACTTTCTATATCTGTATAATTCAAACTTGCCCTAAAGGGTAATTATGGGTGTAAAGATACAAAGTTCAGATTTAGCATGTGACACAAGGAAGGGTACACAAATGTTGTGTTCTTTCTTTCAGCTACAAGAAAGGAAATAGGCAGAGGCAACAAGCTAAAATACAGGATCTTTCCAAAATGGATAGTTGTCACCATTGAGTACCTAACCATGCCCTGGGTGTGGAGATGAACTCCTTATACATATTATCTCATTTAATTCTGATTCTAAAACAATTTATAAACAATAATATGGAATATTACATATCTACATACATACAGATATTATGCTAAGTACATTAATGCATAATCTCATTTCACCCTTAAAGCTATTTTACAGGTGAAGTGTTTTTGAAGATTTAAGTGTCGAGATTAACAGTCCATTCTCAGGCACTGTCACAACCAGTATTTGGACCCAAGTATCTCTATTACTGGGTATTTTACAATTGAGCTTTGAGCCTAGCTTCCTTGTCAGCAAAATCTATAAGGTTTGACGTCACCGGGTCCTTTATCACAAAGAGATAAAGATGCTGTGTATGTGTTTCCTCTTGCCAGTAACATTGTCAGATCTCAGGAGCCAAAAAATGTATCTATAACATTTGTTTCTTCAATGTCTCCCAGAACTGTACAGAACACACAAGAACTATTTATACAACTGGAAGAAGGTAAATCTTCTAAAAGGTCAGATTGGCCAAGAAAGATTTCTTATGTACCAATTTACTTTGGTGTGACCTTGTCCATCTTGATAAAGCAAACTAAGTGCTCATTATGTACATATTTGTTATCACTTCAGTTATTGTAGATAACTGCAGCCAAGGTCTGCTTGTTCTCAGGAAGATAACTAGGATTAGATGCAAGATGGAACATACTTGGCTCATGGAGAACCATCAATCATTTTTGGTTTCATTTTGTTGTTTAATTCCTAAAAGCACTATGTGAACATTTACTGACTTTTAGATGATTTCTAGCCCTTCTGTTGTAACAATAGCTATTCCCACACTAGTAAAAGTAGTGTTTCTCTGATAAGCCAGCCATGTAAAAAACTCCATTTAAATCAACAACTGATTAGTTAGAAAAGTGTTGCTGAGACAACGCTTCTACATACGCAGAGAGTGTTAGCAATCTTGTTCTTTCCAAGCTCCTGTTCTTGTTTGTTTTGCAGCTAGTAGCTGGAGGGTGGAATGACAGGCATGTTTAGGTCTTTTCTGGAGATGTAAATGTTCTTGAGCCTGTGGACTCCTAGTACGTGTTCAGGTTCCCAAGTTATGAGCTATGAGGAAGACGACCTGTTTATGTTCGATTTAGGTTCTTGGAAATCAGAGAAAGGATTTATCTTCTAAAGATGATTCTGTGATAAAAGTTTATCAAAGTCTTCAAATGCTACACAAAAATATTTAGATACATTAGTGTTGGTTCATATGGTTTGTTGCAATCCCCTCCCAAATTATATATTTGTTAAGTAAATTGTCTTGTTGACGGATTGTTTTGGTGGTATTTTTTTTTTCAAGGAGTCAGTATTCAACAGAGCTGTTTACTCTTATCTCAGTCCTAAAAGTCAGAGATATCTGTATCCAGTCTTACTCCTAAAATCACTGTTAACAATTAGGTATGTGTATTTCAGATATCTTTCTATGTGTATATAAGCACTGTATACATAATTTTAATTTTTTTTACAGGGAGATGGAATTGTTCTGTGTCTTAAATGTTGTTACTCTTAAACCCTAGATATCTTTCTGTGTCTTCATAAGGCAATAATAGTATTCATAATTATAATAGCAAAGACAGCTACTAAGATATTTTTATCAGTTATCTCACTAACTTTTCAGTCTAGGGCAGGGTCCCCCTTCTATCATGATCTCCAATCCTCAGCCAAGACACTGAAGCTGAGGGAGATTAAGGAATTTACCTGAGGATGAGGAGCTGGTAGCTGGCGAACTCTCTCATCAAATACTGTGTTGTATCACTCCACCTTTTAAATGGTTAAATAATATTCCATTATATGGATGTCTCATTTCCCCCTCCATTAAAAAATAAAATTAGATACAAAAAATATATTCTGAGTTTATTTGAGTAGGCAGGGCTTCATGAATCCAACAGCATCAGACTACATATAGGGAGCCTCCCATAGGGAGGGAGAGGAAGAAAACTGCTACAAGATGGTCCCAGAATCAAGACAAAGAAAATATATTTGATTGATTAAAGTGGAAATTCCTAGTTAGAAATTAGTTGTGGTTTTTGAATGACTAAGCTGAAGTTTCATTTTACTATTTATTTTGGACTTTGGTTTGTTTTCAAAGAAGCTTATGAGGGCTGGTGAGATAGCTCAGCGGCATAAGCGCCTGCCTGGCAAGTGCGAGGTCCTGAGTTCAACTCCCGGTACCCACATATGAAAAAAGGGATGGTGATATCGCTCAGCAGCATGGGTGCCTGCTGGCGCACGAGGTTCTGAGTTCAATCCCCGGTACCCATAAAAAAAAAAAAAAGAAGCTTATGATATTGGATCTATCCCATCATAATGGACTTCCAGTTAAGTGATTTTCCTAATAAGCACCCCACAACTTAGACTCACCCAAGTCCTGAATGTCCTCTTCCCTGCTCCCTAATTTCTAGTCTCCTTTTCTTCCTCATCAGCTGGAGTGGTTGCTGGTAAATGAACACTGCCTCTCTTTTAAAAATCATACAGTCTTCAAAATTACAGAGCTGTGTGGCGTGTGTTAACCATATTGTTATGGTTCTTAGATATAGGTATGGAAAACTTACTTTACCATGATGGTGATGACAATAATCCTCCCATGACTTATATTTTAAACTCTCAGCATCCACTAAGTGTTCTGAATTGATTTTCTGCTTCTAGACCTCAATCTGCCTAAGAGATTTAATCCTGTCTAAAGCATAAGTGACTTCAATGAATGGAAGTAATTGAGTATCCTCTTCTGCTAAGATTATGGCTAATCCACCAGTAACAAATGTCTAGATCTCACCACTTCAACAAAAAGCCTTATTCTTGCATGAACTGGTTGGCAAGTATGTGAAGTTCTTCCCATATGTTCCATAGCAAAAGATAAATATCTTTGAAACCACGTTTATCAGGAATTGTAGAGCAGATTCTGATAACTCTTGGATTTGCCACTGAGTTAGGCAGAATAATGATCCCCTCAAAAACACTGATCTCCTAATTCCCAGAGTCTGTGGATATGTCACCTTACATGGAAAAGAGATGTTAGGCAGGAGCACAGATAGAATTAAGGCTGTTGGTCAGATGACTTTAATATAGGGAGATTATCCTGGATTATATGGGTTGGCCTTCAGCAGGGGAGGCAAACTAATGGCATGCATGTTATTTGTTTTTCTTTCAAGACAAAAGATGGTAATGTATGAGTTGTTTTTTTCTAAACTAAAACCTCAGGTTTAATTGCAGTGTTGGCACTTCGTGGTAAATAAATGGGTTTGGGGTTGCAGTTTAGGCACTTGTCTCTAAAAGTTTTGCCATCACTGCCAAAGACCCTTGCCAATGAAGAAAAGGAGGCAGAAGAGAATACTGGAGTGATGTGATGAGGGAAGGACTCAACCTGCCCTTGCTGGCTGAAGGCCACAAGCCAAGGAATATGCGCAGCCTCAAAAGGCAGAAAAGGCGATTCCCGGTACGAAAAAAAAAAAAAAACACAGAAAAGGCAAGGAAACAGTAAGACCTTCCAGGAGGTATACAGCCCTTCCAAACTCTTGATTTTAACTTAGTAAAATTCATGCCAAATTTCTGAACTACAGAACTATAAAACAGTGAAATCGTGGTGTTTTAAGCCTCCAAGTTTTTGCAAACTTGTTACAACAGCCATTAGGAAACTAAGACATCCACCAAGCTTGGCATGGTGATCCATACCTGTAATCCCAGCTACTCAAAAGGCTGAGGCAGGAGAATCACAAGTTCACAGCCAACCTGTACAATTTAGTGAGACCCTGTGTCAAAACAACAAAAAAAGACAACCACTCAATACTGCTTCATAGAATACTTAATAATGGCAGGGGCTAAACTTTATTTTAGAGTCAAGGGAGATAAATTTTTCCTTCCCAGGAACTACCTTTCTATTGTCATAGGGAGCCATGGTGTAGAATCTATTAGTGAGGACCTTGATATAAGACATAGTAAGAAAACATGAATAAATTAAACAAGAAAATACAAGTCTTTGCTTCCTTGTAAGTTCTTACATTATGTAGGTTTGTGGGTTCACCATTATACTTGGGCGGTTTTAGGTCATAATTTATATTTATCAGGATCAGTGCACACCACTTTATTATTTTCAGCTAGGATTGCAATGTTGGTACAGATTTCCCACCTTGAACAGTGAGAATAAATAACTAACTTCAATGGTTCTTCAGTTCCATGCCTGCTAATGCTACATGTCATGGTGCCTTGGTGGATAATGTTTATTCTACACATCTTCATAGAACCCCACATCTGGGCAGCCCTTTACACCACTGATCACTGCCTTTTTGAGCAATCACTTCAATAAATGTGAGGCTTTTATGACTGACAATTTAAATAGTTAGCAGAAGATAGGTGTTTATTCTCTCTATGAGGCTGTTTGCCTAGTCATGGCTGTAATATGTGACAGTACTGCCGTCCGTATTCTGTTTTTGGCATACCTAATTCTTCTTCACAGAGCGGGATGCCAACTTCACTTGTCACCCAACATTTACAGACAAAGGGACCATGGTAGAAGAAAAAAATCTATCATATTAATTATTCAGTGCCTGTTTAGTATGGTTTTCATTTTTTCACAATCACAAATACTCACTCTGTGGGTTGAAAATTTCAAATTGGTACCCCTAATATTGTCATAGTTAGTCACTTGAAATACTGTCTATATACATAAGTATGACATATGCTTCTATTCAAATGCACAGCTTGGCCTCATATGAAGACACAACAATGCTAAAATCACTGATTCATATGGAAATGCTCACATTTTATGCAGAAACAGAAACCACTGAACCATGCATTCTCATGCTGTCAACATACTGCAACCATGAAAAAAGTTTTATTATACTCTAATGAAAACTAAAATTTATTAATATCAGTTATTTTTATCAGATATTTGAAAGAGCCAATGAGATGCTTTTAAATCACTAAGTTTAATAGTCATAAGAAGTAAATGTTATGTTTCCAGTCTTTTCTGTTATGATGAATAAGTGTGGTACAATTTTATGCAAGAGAAGTAAGAAGGCAAAATACCATCTTGCCAAAAACTCAAATTAATTCTTGTCATATGATGACTGATTTTGTGATAGTCTCCCAATACTTAAGGAATTATTGTATAATTGGGAAGTCCTCATATATTGGCTACTTCCAATAAGTTTCAGACAAGAAGAAACAGGGTTAAACTGTAGCACAATGGATGGGTAGATAATGAGGAGGATAAAAGAGCAGGAGAGGACCAGTATTTCACAGTATGTACTACTTGTAACCCATTATATCGACAGTTCTGCACATTGTATATTTATGTTCTGGTTTAGATCTAAAATGTCTCCCAAGTCTCATGTTTGGATGTGCAGCCTGGCCAAAGGTATCTCCTTTCTGGCTCCTCCCTTCTCCCTTTTCTTCCTGGTGTCCATGTGGTAAACAGCTTTCTTCTTTCCATGCCTTTCCATCATGGAGTTTTCATCTTGTAGCCAGCCAGTCATGGACTGAACCCACTGAAACTGTGAGCCAAAATAAACCTCTCCCTTCTTTTAAATTGTGGCTGTCAGGTATTTTGGCTCCATGATAAGAAAGTGACTAATACAAGTTGTGATACAGAAATCTCTGAGGTATGTCTTATTCTCATTCTACAGGTGACATTGTATGTCTAAAATCAATGAACTTTGTATTAACATTATGTCACTCATTTATAAACTAGTCCAGACAATCCCCAGTTTAGCACTAAATGATTTTAAATAATAGAATAGCTGTCTAGTGGAGGAAGAAAAAGGTCTCTCACAACTCCCATTCAATGAAGAATCAAATTATAATAATGGGTTAGAATTTACTGGTATCAAGTTTGTGGCTTTAATTTAACACATACCTATTGGAAACTTCCTCAGTGTGCAAAGTTCTGTGCTGGTTTTTGGGGATGATGGAAATGTGGTTTCATCCCTATCCATTCACAGGCCTCAGGTAACTGCAAGGTGGGTGGGGTGCCAACTTTCATGGGAGTCCACATGAATACTATAATACAGACACCATTATTACTTCTGCTGGAGATGTGCAAAGTCTTCATGGTAGACGTAGCATTCGTTATTACAATACTTGAGAGTTGGTGCTACAATACATGCCTGGCACATAGTAGATGCTTAACATGTGTTAATTTGAGAAGAGTGAGAAGAAAGAAGGATTTGCACTGAGTCTTAGTGGATGAATGAGATTTGTTCATGTGGCAATGGGAAGGAAGCAACTTCAAAGCAGAGAAAATGAGCCCAGGGAGCTATGGGCAGCATTATATAGTTTCTATAAGTTATTTCTTTAGTTTTTGGAGCAAATCTTAGGAGTAAATAAAGTTAACAATACTTGATAGTGAGGAAACTAATACAAAGGGAAGCTGGTAACTTTTCTAAGGCCCTATAGCTAGTTGATTAAAAAAATGGGAATTCTGAGTCAAAAGCACATATACGCTTGATCTTTAGGCTTTATTGTCCTACCCAAAGCAAATGCAAAACACCCATTATTCTAGTAACCATTTGCTGGGAAAGGTATTGAAAGAAATATAGATAAGAAAAACTTCTGCAATTTTCAAAATGCCTTCTGCTTTATTATTTTAGAAGATCCATCTTGGTTCTTTTTAAAGTAAACAATTATGCACTGGCTCATTTGCTTGCCTAGAATAACCAATGAAATCTGCCAGTACATCCAAATGGAAGGCAAGTTACAGCTTTTTCCTTTATAGGTTCTCAATCTTAGAGACAGGCAGCCACACTGAATTTCTCAAGGTTATAATGGGGCCAGCATTTTTACCCATGTCCCTACTCCGCAGAGTCTCGGGGGTCACATTGCCTCTGTCTGCTCAACATGCCGTGAAACACTATTTGCAGTTGATGAATTTGGGTGGCTTGAAAGCAGGAGCTGCTAGAGGTTAGGAAGCTCAGGCATGAAGACTGCACAGTGTGTTTGAGAGTAATTGTTCACAGGGAAAAACTGAGAAATTTACCCTCTGGGGTTGGGGGCAGTGTCAAGGGAAAGTGAACTCAGAATTAAGTATAATTGAGGCCTCGTTGCTGTCTCGAGACTCAGCTTTAAGTTGGTGATTAGGACGAGGGGAGCTGGCTTGAAGAATATTCTGTACTATTTGTTTAATATACACATCCCTGAGCTTCAAATCAGACTTCCTGCATTAGGATTTCTCAGGAAGAAGCTAGGTAATCTGCACAAGCACTTTTAGTGATTCCTATTAGGGGACATTTGGAAAACAATGACCCACGGCAAATATACACATTGCATAGCCTGGGTGCTACATTTGATTCAGGAGACACATCTCCAAAATTTCAGAAGAAAAGGAAAAATTTACAAGGACACTTTTAAGAGAAACTTGGAAAAAAGAATTAAGGAAGGCAAGGATAATAAAGATAAGGATGCATTTTTGAGGAGTCATATTTGTAGAGAAAGCTATGTAACAAAATTATATGTCTTTAAGCCTGTTTATAAACTTATGGACATATGTTTATAATCTATAAATAGAGGATTCTAGGGAAACATTATATATAGAAATACATATATACATATATATCATATACTATACATTCTTTAATTCTTTTTGTCATTATGAATTTGGGGTGAAACTCACTGAAATAATCACAGGCACATCTCACACTGAAATACTGCTTGGTATGTGCCATGCATGCTTCTAGGGACTTCTCATATTTTAACTCTCATATTCACTTTTAAATCTTCATAATAGCTCTGTTATGTGGATACTATATTTATTTCCTCATATTTTAAATGAGGATGCTAAAGCACAAAAAAGTTGAAAAGTTTATCAAAGGTCATGCTTCCAAGAAGTACCAAAAGACAGATTTGAAATCAGACATCAGCCTGTGGAGTCTCTGCTGCATTGGTCTTTTATTTGGGATGAAAATCCGCTTGTCTATAAAGGAGCTTATGCGCTTGGCTTTGATCATATAGCTGAAAGAATCCTTTGTTGAGAGTGGGGGTAGGCAGGTATAATAAGTACATTGTTTTGGTTGGAACAGCTCACATACATTAAGCAGCACTGTGTTTAAGACTTTGTAGGTGTTGTTTTACGAACTACCCAGTGAAGTATGCTGAGCTTCCTTTTGCAGAGGACAAAACCAAGGTTCATTCCTAAGCACGCCGATAGCTTTCGTAAGCTCACACAGATAGTCAATGATAGATCTAGGTTTTGAAAGTGTATCTGTCTGAATGTCAATCCCACTTGGGGGCCATTCTATCTACTGCTGATTATAAATTAATACTTCTATTCACAAGAGTTGAAACCAAGTCATATGGGACTTCTAATGCAAGCATCCTGGCTGCTGAGTGTATGTCTACACCTTAGGCCTTTGTGGAACTTCCAAATTTCAGAAGACAAGACATGTGGCTTGGATATTGAAACCATAGACTATGTGAAACAGGACCTTTTGACCACGAAAGGGGAGAAGGGATATTGACCAGGAAAATCACAGATGGGAGGGACCATCACATTTGAAATTTAAGGGTCCTTCAGATAAAGATGGATGAGTGTCCTTTCTTATCTCATACAGTGGTAGCCAAGCCTGATAGAATTATCACAGGGGTGAGTGTGAAACAAAATGTCTTGAAATCCTGACTTCTAGAAGGGGCAGAGGGCACTATGAAATGTGTGTGAAACAGCAGTTCATGGTTCTCCTAGAACATACTTCAGCTAAGAGTCTATTTCAACCATTGCACAAGGTTGTGTTGGTTCTGCTTAAGCAGAAATTAGATTATCTAGAGTTGAGACAGGAACTTCACTCCATAAAGAGCCACGAGGCTGCCTAAGAAGTGGATGCACATGAACTTAACCCCTTTCCTCAGGCAAAGCAGTGTGGGGCAGAGCTTCACAACAGAGGTTTCAAGTCAAGCAGTTCAACCTGAACTTTGGGCAAATTGTTTAACTTCTCTAACCCCAAAATTTTCTCTTTTGTACATCAAAAAGAATAATTTCACTTATCTTGGATTTATGGAGATTAAAGAAATTAATGAATATGATGTATTTAGTAAAGTGTCTGATGAACAGTATGGGCTCAATAAATAGATCATATCATTAGAAGCAAGATTAGAATGAAAACCCAGGAATCATATTTCAGAAGCCTGATAATGTTCAAAGACATTTGTATTCTACTTCTCTGTCAATGATTACACCCTAGGCACTGCCTGGGACTCGTTCAAAGTTTCTAGTTAACCTGAAGTTAACTTCATCTTGTTAACAGGGATAGTAATGGTATCTCCCTCACAGGGTAATTGTAACGATTTAGTGAATTACAGCACACAAGTACTTTGGACCTTGAACAGCATACAAATGGTGCCGTTGTCTATTTTTTAAGTCACACATGAAGTTATGAGCTGGTATTTCTGGGTGTTTTTTTTTTTTTTTTTGGGGGGGGGTACCGGAGGTCAACCTCAGGACCTTGCGTGCCAACAGGCGCCCATACTGCTGAGCTATATCACTGGCCCTTTTTTCGTATGTGGGTTCCGGGAGTTGAACTCAGGCCCTCGCACTTGGCAGGCAGGCACATACGCTGCTGAGCCATCTCACCAGCCCCATAAGCTGGTATTTCTGAAACAGAAGCTTCTCAGCAAGTAATGCATTCTATTTTCCCATAGGAAATCAGAATTCCACAAATGATCCATGTCACTCTGGAGTAATTCTCATCCACTTAGCAGCCCCTTACCTGAGTACAGATACCTTGCAAAATGTCTAAAACCATCCCTATCAATACCCTAAAAGTTAATCACAATGAAAAATAAACTTTAATAATGTTTCAGTAGTGTCATTAAAATGGGGCAAAAAAAAGAAAAATTAGATCAATAAAATTTTTGCCCTCTGGCTTAGTACCACTCTTCAGTGTCCTTCAGAATTTATGATTGGGCAAAGCATAAGCACTCAAGGTCAACATAAGTCACCTGTACATAAGGAGACAGAGCTGGAACGAGCAGTGTTCCTCAGAATGATGCTCCTAAAATCTGATGAAACTCATATGACAATTCAGTAGCTGTCCTAGTCACTTTCTCATTGCTAGGACAAAATATCTGACACCCACTTAATGGCAGAGAGGTTTATTTTGGCTCATGGTCTCAGACCACAGTCAGCTGGCTCCAAGGCAGAAACAGGATGGCAGTGGGTGTCATGGAGGAGGAAAAGGTGCTCAACTCATGGCAGCTGGCAAGCAGAGAGAGAAGAGAAGAGCCAGGGACAGGAATATGCTTTCCAGGTCATGCTCCCAGTGACCCAACTGCAACCAGGCCTTACCTCCCAACAGCAAGTTAGCTCTAATGCCCCCATAACCCCACCACCTTCCAAACACATTGGATATTTAAGGACAATTTAGATCTAAGCCATAAGAATGAGACACTACCTCAGGCATGCATTAAACCATATTTTAAGAAATCTAAACCAAACATGCCCCAGACAAAATATTAGGCTCTCTGTGATAGGACCCATGCATCTAATTGCTTATTTTTTATTTCTTATAAATCTCACAGATAATTCTCATGTTCAGCCAAGGTTAAAAATGGAATATAAAGTGCTAATAAGGCAGATTTTAGGATGGAGACAGAAAAACAAAGGACAACTGCTTACATTGAGGGATAGTTCTATTGTCATGAAACTAATGTTCAACATTAATGGCTCATTTAGCTGCTGCCTATATCTAGTGGAAAAGCAAATTAACTCAAATGCAAACAGTTTATTTATATGTACATATTCCCATCCATTTATTTGAATCCCTAGTGATGCCCTAAAAGCTAATTATAATTAAAAATAAACCATTCTATGTGTAAATATACATGCAATTCTCCCAGTTAATTGCCTGGAATTTCCATTTTGTCCACATACACAAGTGAAAAAACTAAGAACCCCATGTTACAGACAATTTCTACAGTCTTTGAAAATATGCTCAACTATACTGCTGTTTCATAATCTCTTAAAAACTAAATTTATGAGGTAAAACATAGTAAATTAATATTAGATTAACATAGGTTTTTTTCTGATCACTCATTCTTAGATTTTGTAAAAAAGGGAGGTGCTAAGCAGCGTAGAATTTGGTCCAGTAAAGACAGTATCTCTCAGTTCCCACTGAATGATCATCTTTGAGATCACAACCACAATGGCACTAGACCACAGAATAATATTTTTTAAGTATATGTGCTGCCAAAGCAAGCAACACAGAATAATTTTTAGTGGGCCTCATGGGTTATGTCTCTCTGGTCCATAGAGATGACCTACTTTGTGGAAAGAGGACTTCATCATACAGCACTCATAAGGATACCCGGAACGTCAGGCTGTAATAGAGTTTTCTACAGGAACAGAATCCATAGAATATATATATATATGTAAAATTATACGAGGGAATTTATTAGCTAGGCCTATAGGATCTGAGGCAGGAGAGTCCACAATAGCCTTCTGCACATTCAGGAACCAGAGGATCCAGTTGCTCCTCAGGCCAAGAAGGTGGAAGCCACAAAACAAGAGGGATTGAGGAGGCAGCACCAGTCAGAGATGAAGGCCTGGAAACTCCCTGGAGAGCAGCTAGAGGGAGTCTGTGTTAAAAGGCTAAAGAAGTTGGAGTCCCCAGGCAATGGTAGTAGCAGAAGATGCATCTGGTAAAGCAGAAGGGAGCTTTTTAAATGCAAGTCAACTTTTTGTTCTTTCGCCCCAGCAGGATTCATTTCGGATGGTGCCACCCACAACGAGTGGCTCTTTCCCCTCAGATTGCTGACCCACATATCAGTAATCTTTGCACACTCCCACAGACACACCCTGAAGTGTGCTTTAATAAGCAGCTAGGCACCTCTTAATCCAGTCAAGTTGACAATCACCATCAACCATCACACAGGCTATCCACTAGCCACAGACCATCCTGAAATTTTTAATGTTCTTCATAATAGAGAGGAGCAAAAGAGAGCATGATGATTCTAGATTGTCTTTCTCACTTTGCCCTTCAGTTCCTTGGCATTATTTTTAAATTTACTTATTTGCACAGGTAATACAGGAAATAAAATAAATAAAACAAATAAATAAAATAAAACAGGAAAGAGGAATGCAAAATAAATTCCCATTTCATCTTTTCCGCCAACATCTTCCCCAACTCATCCAAGGGAACTGGGGGCAATAAATACATGGTTTTAGATACTATTTAGAAGGGAAGACAGCATCATACAAAAGTATGTTTTGAATTCATTGTTTATGTCCATATTTCCCTCTGGCTATTTCTTCTTTGAATTATTCCATGTTAGATCCAGGACAAGTGTGTAAGGGGAGAGTGATAAATGGTATGTGTATTTTTTTAAGTATTAAAATTAGGAAAATATTTAGGAGACTGAAATTTTCAAATTAGTACTGTCAACCATGACACCACTGGTTGTAAGCCAAAGTAGTCACAGTTCAAAGACAACATTGTCCTATTTTATTCCTGAATCATCTTCCTCCCTGGACCCATCCTATTTTTCCAGCTTTGTTCCATATGAATACCCAGTTTCTTAGGGATTTACCATCACTCACTCTCACATTGTTTTCAATCTCAAATATAATTTGGTGCTGCCTCTTACATTAGTTTCCCAAATACTCTTCTTGTCAAAAAATAGCGCTCCTATTTTTAAAATTGCATATACATTTGCCTCTTCTTATTAAGAATAAACCCAGGTTTTTTCTCAAGAAGAACTGTCACACCTTCAAAAGACAAGGGAAATCCTTCCTAAGATAATAGAAAACAAGGCCACCCATATGTGTTCAAAACACTCGAAGGACTCAATGGCTATAAAGATACTTGTTTTAGAATATAGAGTATTCATAATTTAAAAAATATTTTGCAGACTGAATTTAACCAAAATAAAAGAAATGATTGAAATTTTATTGCAAAAAAAAGTCAAAATGAATTGTTGACTACCTAAGGAAAGAGATATTACAAATAGGATGGTAGAGTTCTTTTTTAATTATATGATAGAAAAAAGTAATGTTAAAACAAGAATTCGAAGTTATCATCATGAAGCTACATATAAAATTCACAAAAGTATCCTTAGAAAATTGGAGAAGAGCAGTTTTCATTTTTTTGTTAAACATCCTTGGGCGGTTTCTTCTTTGTTTTGCTTTGTTTTTTTAATTGTATAGGGCCCATAATTACTGAAAATACATTGTGAGTACCAGAAAGAAGGCCAGCTGAGCTCAGAATTGATACTTAACACCCACATTTACTCCTCCTTCCCTAGTGTCAGGCAACTGCCACGCAGCTCTTATTTCTGGCAACAAGAAGTCAGGGAGGCCACCCTTGTCCAGTGGAAGGAGGAAAAAATAATCTATCAATTTAAGTAATTATCCTCATTTGGTTGAATTTTCTGGTTTGAAGAAGATATTTTGGTGTATAACCTTCCTAAATATTGTTTTACCTTTTCCTTTCCTTAGCTATTTTTGATTAGTTTTTTCCTCTCTCTGACTATAAAGAGAAATTAGTATAATAATCTAGAAATCCGTAAAAATAATACAGCAACAGACCAAGCAAGCCAGAAACACTTTTTTTATTAGCTCTTCTATACAGAGAAGATTCTGCATTTTTTCCTCTCTCTAGTAATACAATATCAATAAGCATGGGTCCATTGTTGTTATAAACAAAAGCTTTCTGAACCTCTGTTCATTGGTAAACTGTAGATGGTATATATTTCTCTAGGTTTTTATGAAGTTAAAATGCTAGAAATTACCTAAGCCAGATGTTGCAACCTCAAATGCATACAAGATGTGGAAAGTTTAAAAATAACCAATGTTGCCATTTTGTAGGCAGACGGGGGTGGTGGAGGCTATGGTAATCTGGTGAGCACATGCTAGTTTTAGTTGTGAATGAGGCTACTAATTAATTAACCTAGTTCTTTCTGTGAGTCACAAGGACCCAGTGTTACCACACCTTCTGATATTTTTCAGAGAAACTATAAATGTGGATCCTTATACGAAATTAGATTGTAACTATTTCACTGTTTCGAAAAACCCCAAAGCAAATCAGTTTCTAATAGGGCAACACTTTCCAGGGAGCTAGAAATCTGTGGTCTAACATTAGGTATTTACAGAAGTATTTTATGTGGTTTCATATAAGGTATATTTCTCCCATTTTTATCAAAATCATAGAATAGGTAAGTAAATATGTTATTTAAAATAACCTCACAGGTTGAAAAAAGCGCATAAAGGATCCCAGAAGGTAGTTGGCATGCATGTATTTTTTAAAATATGACAAGGACAGTGTTTGCTGTTTTGGGGTCTGACCAACCCACCAGGAATCTCTGGAGAACATAACCTTACATTCTCTGGGCTCCTTTTGATCCTGGTGGCAACATGATGCTTGAGTGACAGTTGAAAATGAAGACAAGAGCGTCATGAGCACTGATCCAGACTCTAAAGGAGAACACTCAGTCCTGGGAACTGACAACACAGAAGCGCAAACCCTGAGCTAATGAGCACTTTAATGAAGAGAGGCAGGTGGGTTGGAAGATGGACTACCAATCTTTGTTACTTCTCTAGGCATGTGTTCAAAACTGCCACATGTGCTAATTGCTAATCACATGACAAATAGCCTCCTATGGAAACTGCAGGTGATTTGAAATTGCAGGGTGAAGAAATTTCGGGGCATAATGCAGCATTGCCTTGTTGTCATATAGAGGCCAATGAAAGCTAAACTAGAAAAATACAGTTTAGGAATAAACTGCAAAGACCTGCATACAACAAAGATTGAATTAATAAAATAAAATAACACAACCAATCAAATGGAAAAAATAAATTCAGCACTAAAGAAATTGGTGTTTTAAAAGGAAGAAGTGAAAGGAGTGAAAGAATAGCCCCCCAACAAGAAGCTAAGCCCAGGAATCTGCTGGAAAATACAAAACTTATTTGAAAAAATGTCGAGGTTTATAAAAGAAGCCAGTGTGCAGGGGCCCCAATCTGTCCTCAGGCAAACCTCCTACTGGAAATGGAAAAGGATTTGTTTGGCTTCAATCTCACTGGAGAGAAAAATTGGTCCCTGAATATGTAAAGTTCACAGTTAATATATCCTGCCAGTTTTAAATTGCAAGTTTTCACTGCCATTTATTGAATACCAGGCCACTGTGAAAATCCAGATCATAGTCCTGTAAATTGTGGCCAGTAGCAAATTGCCCAGATGGCTAAACCTTTATGCAGGTGTTTAAAGAAGGATGCGTGTGAGACCATTGCATTTTAAACGAACGCTGCATTTTAAACAGTGGCCAACAGAGAGGCCACTGCCTGGTCAATCAGGACCTTTCAGGATGGTGCCTGCAAAGCCTGAAATTTTACCTTTGTTGAATTTCTCTAATACTCAGGAATCAAAGATACGTGAAGACCTAGGTGTCACTTCTTTTGACTGACACAATTTTAACCCCTAATACAGAGCCTGGCACGTAATAGCCACAAGGAAAAAAAAATACTTGTGGAATGAATGAATACATGAATTAATTAGTGAATGAATTAAACCTAATAGTTGATTTGGCTTAAGAATGGTAATTATTACATTATGAGTACCTATCATGTTCCCAGTCCTTGAGATACTTTTACTGTAATTCTGTGAAACAGAAACATAGTATAATTTTCTTTGTACAGAGGAGAAAACCAAGGCTCAGGAAGCATGAGTAACTAAGTCAAAGTCACATGATTAGTAAGTGATGGAAGTGAGGTTTTAACCTGTGCCTCGTTAACTCTAAAAGCATACTCTGTTAAATCATTCTGTTTAGCTTCATCCAAATAAGAACAGGGGGAGTGACTCAAGCTATTTAAAGAAACAGAAGATTTAAATCCAGGCTATCTACTCTCTCCCCTCTGCACTTTCTGCTATTTCCCACCCATGTATCAGCTTTGTTTATCACATTCACGGCCTTGACAAACAATACATTTTGCTCATGTTTTATCCAGCAGCCACCAGCACACTCTGGCTGGCTGTGTAATAAATGTTGATGTCAGAGCTACCTTGAGAGACAGAAGTCATTTCATTTTCCTTTAAGATGCAAGTCACCATCTGGAAGACCAGATATGCCAATCTTAATTTGAGACCACATTTTCAAATCTAACTCCAGTGTGAGGGAAATGCTTATTATCAGTATTCAAACTGAAAACTTGGGTCATTCTGCCTAGCAAACATTCATTTTGTTAGGCCTCTGGCTCACAAGTAAAAGTGAATGGCTCCTGCAAAACAGCTAGATACAATTTCTGTATTAGTTCAGGCTTTTGTTTGACAGGAATAGAAACCCACTTGGGCAAGAATAAAACTCAAGGAGGAAATTTATTGTAAGGAAATACAGTGTCTCCTAGAACCTTAGGGCAGGATGCATCTGAGACTCAGAAATAGATGGAACATGGTATCATTCTCGATGCTGCACTTCAACCCACATGTTAAACACAGCCATCCACAACTTTTATGATCATATCCTGTTATTTAAGACACCTGTCAGATGGATATGGGAATACCCGACCCCTTTGGGTTCAGTCTGGGTCCATTGCCCAGTCGTGAGCAATCCACTGAGGCTAGGGTGTGTGGGGGAGAGTTGCATTTTCTGAACATGTCTCCCTGCACAGTAACCAAATGGACAGAGTAGAGCTAACCACGGTTGTTTCTGTAAAGAAGAGGACACTGGGGAGAAATGAGTTCTGAGGAAATTAACCACTCTATCTGCCTTTTACTACTTCCTGTGTGCACTGATAAAAGGAAAAATATCCCTATGGTATACAATCAAGGACAGAGGTACAATTTGAGGTGAGATTTCACTGATTACAAAGGTTTTAGCAGATCAATATTTATAACAATACACTGGCTCTTGGAGTACTCTAGAATTCTCTATGCCTTCATGCATAAACTGACTCTTAAAAACACCTATAACCATTTCATATCCTGTCATCCCACCCTATGTGTTTCTAAAACTTGCCACGCTATGCCTACATCGCACTAAGCATTTGCCTGATGATTTTGTATTGATGAAAGCTGCTTCTTTCCAGGTTTCCTAGTTAAGTTACTATTATGGTTTCTTGTGAGATAAATGGCCCCATCCCCATTAGGAACCCCAGCTCAGCCTTTTCATATTATCTCAGTGATCTCAGGCCCTCTGTCTCTATACGTTCTTTATGGATAACATTATTTTCAATACCTCTTATCTCCCTGCCTGCAAAATCATCCTCTGGTGTAAAGGTAAAAGAAACCATTCTCCAAACACACTTCTCTCTTACTGATGGCATCAACTCCCCATAGGCTAATCACATTTTAGAATAATTGTACTTGGGGATAAATTTATCCGGTGTTGATCTTATTGCAACAAAATTTTTGTATAAAAATATTCTCTTTGGACATGATCCTATCAGATTTCTTTTCTGTGTTTCTACCCAAACTCTTATCCTCCCAAACAACTGGCCCTCTTGCCTTCTGTTCGTCACTCTGCTGGCTGAACAGCTCTTGTCATTGAAGGTATGTGTTTGCTTTTGTTCCAGACAAGACTGGTTTCTATTGTGCATCATACTCCAGAATGATGTCATTATATGATGGTATCTATCAAGAATTTCTATTACCTTGTAACTCATTGCTGTACCTATTTTGATTGTAATAGAGTTGATTAAAATTATAAGTCATGACTTAACTATGATTTGGGGTCAATTCAAAAAGTATGTATTGGCATCTTCACTATGTACAAGTCACTGAGCAAAATAAACAGAGATGAATCAGATGTTGTCCTTAACCTTAAGGAAGTTATGTTCCATAAGTTCTATATATAAATAAGCCCATTCACCTTGAGTGTCTCAGAAAATTCAATATCAGATTAGTTTATACATGATTTCCAAGGACCACTATGAATCATTTTCCTTGTTCAATTCAACTCACTATTAGAGTTATAAAAATCTGTTTTATTATACTTAGTATTCTTAATGAATGAATATTTTTAAATGTTCTCTGTGTATTAGACTCTGTGCTAAGTACTTTGCATACATAAGTGGTTCATATTTGTAGCCACATTTGAAATCACTACTCTAGCCCATTTTTCTTTGTATTTGAATACATAAATGCCCTTGATTCCATGGATAGTCAAGCAAGAAGCTTCCGCTTTTAGCCCCACCCAAATCCAGTATAACTGAGGATCTTTGCAGAAACAGACCAAGTATCTATACATTTTTAGATCCTACCAAGATGTGGCACTTAGGGTGGGGAGCTAATTTGATTATGTTAGGGATCACCCAGGGGATTGGTGGAGCACATTTCTCGTTGTTTCTAGGTGGGTCATGGAGGTGTGAGTTTGGGTATTATGCACGGTCCCTGAATCTCTTCCCTGCTGACACTTTTCCCCTGTTCTTCTCCACCACCATGAACTAAGCATCTCTGTTCCTCCATGCCCTTCACCATGATGTTTCTGTTTGGAGTTAGCCAACCAAAGACTAAATCCCCTTGAAACGGTGACCCAAATTAAATCTTTCCTCCTTTAAACTGCAAGTGTTGAGTGTCCCTGTGAAGGGAAAACTGACTAATACATAAGGACTATCCAGTGAAAGTTTGAGAAACTCTATTTTAGTTAAATGATGTTTTTCCTTGATCTTCACTTTGTTCTAAACTTTATTTTTTGTATATCTTGTGGTCTTTCCACTAGTCTTTGGCATATCAGCTCTTCTCCAGGGGTCCTTAAAATTAATCAGGATGTAAGCCTTTAAGGCCCAAGTCCTCAACCTCTATCAATTATATAACATTTCCGAGTGGAAAGGGGATATTTCAGTGCAGAGTTTAAGGCCTCAACATTTAAACTTTGGACTCTAATATCTTGGGATTCTATCTTAGCTCTATAATTTATAAACAATGTGACCTTGGGCCAGACAGTTAACATCTCTGAACTTCAAGTTCCTTATCTGTCAATAGAAATGATAATACCTTTCTGAGTTTTCTCCCCTGGGAATTGAGGGTTAAATAAGATAATGCAAGTTTCTAGGGTGTTATAAGGAACAGGAGAATAACTCTTCTCTGACTCATTTCCCATAAATTGGAAAATCTTGTCTTTTTGTGTATGTGTGTGTGGGTACCAGGGGTCGAACTCAGGACCTTGCGCGCCAGCAGGCACCTGTGCCGCTGAGCGATATCACCAGCTCTTTTTTTGTATGTGGGTACCTGGAGTCGAACTCAGGACCTCGCGCTTGTCAGGCAGGTGCTTATGCCGCTGAGCTATCTCACCGGCCCAATCTTGTCATGTTTTTAAGAAACCTAGTAACTATATAGACAACCATGTTGTTCATTTAGCATAAATCCTAAAGTCCTCACTAAGCTAAGTTACTAGCAGATAATAGGGTCATAATGAGTGGCTTAGGAAATAAAATTGAAAGCCTGAGGACCTGAATTCAAATCCTGACTTTTGAGCTAATTAGCAGTGTAGCTTTGAGTGGGTTAAGGTTGCTGGGCCTGTTGCATCTTGTTAATATGGATAAAATGCCTGTTCCTAACTCAGAAGTGGAAGACTGAATAAATTAAGGCAAGTGAAACTCTTAGTGTAGATTGTGGCATATTGTAAGCAATGTTAAATATTTGCTATGACTGGAATATTCACAGTATTATTATTAAGCATGTCTACAAACCATTACAATATTTAGGCTGTAAGCCAAACTGAGCTCTTCCTCTGTTATATAAAGTCCTACGGAAGCACAGTTGCCCACTTATTTACATAACGTCTGTGGCCACTTTCGTACTACAAGGGCAGGTTGAGTAGCTCTGACAGTTCATGGCCCCCAAAGCCTCAAACATTTAATTTTCGCCCTTCAAAGAAGAAGTTTGCTGACCTTTACTGTAAGTAAGACAGTGTGCTGTATTGAGTCCTCACAACATGAAGAATGTTTTCTGGCAATAACACTAGGTAGGCACAATTGTTATCGCTGCTTTTTGTATGAGAAGGCAAAAACTCGGAATTTTTCTGTAAAATGCCCAAAGTCAGACAACTAACAACAAGCTAAGCTGAAGCTTGAACCTACTTGGTCTGATTTCAAAATCCTCATTCCTGATCACCTGTCTCAGATGAGGTTAAATAGTTCTTCGATGATATGTGGTTACTGGGTGGGCAATTAGTTATTGTTTACTTCATTCTAATCTCTTAGGTGTCTGGCACAAAAAGCACATATTTGGAAAGTCCACATTCAAGAATCAATTCCTTTTCACCCACACTGAGAACTCACGTAAGATGTTATGCACATAATCTAACCTGACATTCCTGGGTGAGACTGGCCTGGCTACCGATGTGTTTTACTACCACCATCTTATGACAACCATCTCCTGGAGGGAACTCTTTGCCCTCACCCACAGAGTTGCCTCCAGAAGACCAGCTGTGTAGCAGATGAATTCATTTTGCAGACCGTGGCTTTCTTCTCTGTCGGCCTCTTGGATGTCTTCTCTGTAGCTAGTTGGTATAGAGTCTGTTGAAATGTGTGTATCCAAAGCCTTGCCCGCCAAAGTTTATTTTGTTTGAGATGATTCCATTTTTCCTTTGATTCATTTCTGAGATACATGGGTGAGAATTAGGTCCTAGGAAAAAGTTCCCATGAGATCAATTTGCAAGATTCTTTAGAAAGAAAGATTGCTCCCTTATGTACATGTTGGTTTGATATGGAAATACATACACTTGCCCTACATCTAGATTGCTAGTATGCTCAGAAATGTCTTTGTAAAGTCAGAAATTAAATCTATGCACTCTGAGCCTTAATTTTCCCTTTTTGGCATCTATATAGAGACATTTTCTTAAGCAGGAAGCCCTAAAGTACTAGAGGAGTGTGATGGAATGAATTGCAAATCTAAACCCTCAAAAAGCTGTCTTCTTTGTTGGCTGAAAGCAGATCTAAAAATGCTGGGACTATAAATCTAGACATTGTATTTCCAGTGATATTTAAGTTTCTCATAGGTCTGGCATTCTCCACACTAGACTCAAAATGATAGTCTGCAGTTCAGTTTTCAAAAGGAGGCTTTTCTAGAAACTAAGAAATTGTTGTACTGTTCAGTAATATTGGGAGTTCTCTAGTTATGTTGAAAGCATTTTTTAGGTGCCATTGATTAAATATGTGTATAAAACCTAAAATGTATTTATTTATGCCTTTTAAATATTACATGGTGCTATTGAGGCAACTTTTGTGCATGGAAATTTTGCTAATGTACAGCGGAAGTAATTTCAATGGAGACTCTTATGTAAGTTTACTTTTTGTTCAACCTTCAACAAACATTTACTGAGAATTCTGTGTTGGGTACCATGATGGCTGCTGAGGAAACAAAAACAGGAGGATATATTAGGTTGATATGTTTTCTCAGATTTTGTTCCCATTTAGTAACTCTTCTTTCTCCTCTCACTCGGAAAATCATTTGAAAGACAGTTCTCTGCTCTAGTCAAGGATTCTCATATGGGGTCATCAGGAGTACACATAGTTTCTAATAGTGACAGCAAACAAACAAAGCAGTCTTTTTTTTTTTAATTGAAAAAGCCCATGGTTATTTCCTGAGACCTTGGCCTTGAAAGGTTATTTATAATATGCACTCCAATCAGCTCTAGATTTTCATAGAAAATACAGTATAGTCATTAAAATTTTAAAACTTTTTCTTACTATATCATTAAAACTAAAATTCCTAAAGTTTAGGTAACACATCCTCATTTTACCAAAGGAACTCGTGTTACTTTATGAATGCCAAACATTAATCTCATAATAAGCATATTCTATAAAGTTTAAAAACAACATGTTCAGTATTCAGTGTAACATTATTTTTAGAGAAAAAAGTAAAATTCTTCTTACTGACACAAATTACAAAAAGGTACAGTAAAAAACCTAGCTGGCATAGACATGCAGAAAAATAGTGATTCTTAAAGGAGTTTGTGGGGATGTGGCACTGGAAGACTGCATACTAGAATCACTAGGTTTAAATTTTACATTTATGAAAAGGTAGTATGAATTTAAAGAGAAAATATGGTTACACTCATTGAACGGTTTGTTTTCAACAATAAACTTATACTAATGAAATGCAAAAACACATTAGTGGTTTTTTTTTTTTTTTTTTTTTTTTTTTTGGGTACCAGGGGGTCGACCTCAGGACCTCGCGTGCCAACAGGCACCCGTGCCGCTGAGCGATATCACCGGCCCCTTTTTCGTATGTGGGATCCGGGAGTTGAACTCGGGCCCTCGCGCTTGCAAGGCAGGCGCTTACACCGCTGAGCCATCTCACCGGCCCGACATTAGTGGTTTTAGTAACCTCATCACACAGAGGCTTTATTCTGAAGCCGCTGGCATATGCCTCTCCTTTTTAAAATGTGTTCATTTTAAATCAAGTCTCTTTTAGACCTGTACTTCTGTACTTTTTCCTCTAATATGTCATATCTAAGACTTATCTTTAGTAATTCCCTCTTGCTGTATTTATCTCATTATTATACCACCTATGAATTGCTTTTTGGATCTTACCACCAGTATCCTGTTTACCTGCTGTCCCTAACAAATCCCCAGCATCTATAGATTTAGATAATTTGCCAACTGGTTCTTCATTGTGCCAAATTGCTTTGGACCCCTTTGGGTTTAAAACTCTGAAAATGAAAGCTCTACTGGACCAAACCATTCTTAATAAGACATTCTTCTTTCAAAAAGTTCATAGCCATTGGCTTTCTTTTGAATACAAGACTTAGGAGCGGAAGGGGCCTTTTGAATGGTCTTTCTAAACCTTAACAATTAGCCAATAATTCTGTTGAGATCTCTGCGTGATTACCCATCAGTGCCTAGTTTTACTTCAAAACTCTGTTTTATACATAAAGGTTGTAATTTTTTTTGCATTGTGAAGTGATATTTATCTGGGAAATTAGACCAAGAGAGTCACTGTACATGGATGGTTTGTAAAAGGATTTTCTGATATGAAAATTAATAAACTATGATGCAAGTCCTTTTATTTGTATTTTTCTTGTGAAATTTATTTATATAAACAAGAAAACTATCTCTGACTATGGATTAAAAGAGCACAGTAACCTTTCAATTAAAAATCAAATATGGAATTTGCCAACCAGTACATGGCCTACCTTTATAAGGACAATTCAGCGTTTGTGAAGGTTATGCTTATAAACTGATATCCTGGAAAATATACCTGGACAATCTCTACTCTCCATCAGTGCACCTTGTGTATACCTGTATGAGACTGACATGCTTTGCATAGATTTATAAATGACCTCATTTAAAGTTAAACATGGTAAGTACTTGGCAGGACTTTCTAAGCTCATGTTCATATTTTTGTTTTTACCAGAGGAAATACTGGCCACACATAAAAACCTTTTATTTGCCTGGCTTCTTTATGACTAAAAATATTTTATTCATGTCTTGTATCATCTTTAGTAACCATCACATTTTTTCTGTCTACTATGAATAAGGCTACACTGAATATCTTGTACATACACCTTTGTATGCATTTGCAAGCATATCGGTAGAAGAGGCTTTTAGAATTAATATCACTGCGTCAAAGGGCATGCTGAATGAAATATTGGGAAATACTGCCAAATTATATTTTTGTTATCTTGTATTTTAATTAAATATATTTTAAAATAAAAAGGATAAGTAAGTATATCTATATCTCAACAATATACAAGTTTCCCTTGATACAGAATATTGTTCAGGTATGTTTTCTAGGATGTCAACTTACAAGCATAACCTTTGAAAATACAGAACTGTCCTTATAAAGGATAATTGTGTGCTAGTTGCAAAACCCACAGTTTTATTTCAAATAAAAAGTTACATAAAAGCATAAATATTATATATATTAGTGGAGTAATAATATTTGATTTATATATATATATTATTTAATGTTTAAATTGGGTTAAGTATATCTATATTCTCAAATGTTTATAATTTTTTAATGATGAAGTCTTTCAAAGTCCTTTCTTCTACCTTTTAAAAATGAAGTGTATGTTATTGTTACTGCTCATAACCCAAGTATGCAATAGAACACCAGAATTTATTACTCCTAATTCTAACTGAGTATCCATTGATTAACTTCTCCCCATACCTCCCCAGCCTTACTCTTCCCAGAATCTAGGAAACATTATTCTGTTTTCAACATTATAAGAACAACTTTTTAAATTCCACATACAAATGTGATCGGGTAATCTTGTCTTTCTGGGCCTCGCTTATTTTGTTTAATGTAGTGTATCAGTCAGTGCTGACTACAGAAACGGGCTTAATATAAGATATATATTCATATATACATATACATGTGTTATGGCTTGTGTCTAGATGTCCCCCCAAAGCCTCATGCAGTCATCGGGCTTTTTCGGAGCTGGGTGAATCTAGAGTGTGTGGTTGGTTGGTGGTGCATTGCTGGGATTAAGGGTGCTGGGACTAAGGGTGCTGGGACTAAGGGTGCTGGGATCAGTCCACTGATTGGATTGGCTTAATCCTGGTAAACTGGATGCAATATAAGGGGCAGAAAGAGGCTTGTCTTTCCCTTCCCTTGCTTGCTTTTGCTGAACCCATGAACTGTTTCTTCTCTGGAATGCTTCTCTGCCAAGCCACCCTGCCTTTGACCCAGCCAATTATGGACTGAAACCTCTACAAACTGTGAACTAAATAAGCCTTTTCTCCCTTAAATGTGGGTGTCAGTTATTTTGTCTCAGCAACAAAAGAAAAGTAATTAAAACAACATGTATATGGATTTACAAGGTAGGCTTACAATGGCCACCTGCAGAGTCAGGTCTAGATGAGTACAAAAGGGCCATAGGTCTGGAGCCCACTGTAGAGCCCTGTGCAAGTCCATATCAAAAAACTGATAGGTGTGAGCAGTAAAGCTGAGGAGTCTGTGCTAAAGGCAGGAGACAGATGTCCAATGCACTGGCAAAAACCTAAACTCCTGTGAAGAAAGAGAAGCAAGAATTCCTTCTTCTTTCCATTTTTATTCCACTCAGGGTGCAAGCTTATTGGTTGGCCCCACTCACATCCAGGGTGGGTCTTCCCTTTTAAGTAAGTCCATCATGCAATCATGCCCAGAACTATGCCAAGTCTGTAAGCTGGGCATTTCTTACTCAAGTTGACACAACAGTTAACTATCACACATAGTGGTCTCCTGTTCCATCCATACCATTACAAATGACAGAATTTCATTTTTTTTAAAGCCAAGTAGTATTCCACTGTGTATCTGTACTGCATTTGAGGATTCCATTCATCAGTTGATGGACATTTAGGTTGTTTCCATTTTCTGGCTGTTGTGAATAGTGCTGCAGTGAACACAGGAGTATGAATATCCCTATGACATACTCATTTCTTTCCTTTGGGTATATACACAATATGGATATCATGTATGTCGTCTTTTAAAGAATCTCTTTCCAGTTCTACTGACCATTTTTTAATTGATTTATTTGTTTTTTTGGCTATTAAGTTTTTGAAGTAGCTTATATACTGTAGATATTAATCTCTTGTGAGATGTATGCAAGTAATTTGCAAATATTTTCTCCCACTCTGTAGGTGCTGTCTTTTCTTATTCTCTTCACTCTATTGATTATTCTCTTTGCTGTACAGAAGCTTCTTAATTTGATATCCCATTTGTCTGCTTTTGCTTTTGTTTACTGTACTTTTGTGGTTTTTGTACCATTCCAATGTCCCAAAGCAATTCCTTTTTTTTATAGTAGTTTTATACTTTCAGCCCTTATTTTTATGTTTTTAATCCATTTTGAGTTGGTTTCTGTTCTTTAATCCAATTCAAGTTGGTTACTGTAACTGATTAAAGACAGGAGGCTGATGTTCTCCTGCATGGAATAATCCAGTTTTTCCCAATGTCATTTATTGAAAAGACTACGCTTTTATCACCTTGTCTCAAATCAGGTGGCTATACGTGTTTGGCTCTCTTCTAGGCTCTCTATTCCATTCCATTGGTCTCTGTATCTGCATTTATGTGCTGTTTTGAATATTACTGCTTTGTAGTATGTTTTGACATCAGGTAGCAGAATGCCTCGTTTGTTCTTTTTGCTCAAGATTTTTGGGGATTTTTTAGTAGCATATAAACTTTAGGATTTTTTTCTTAGTTCTGTGAGGAATTTCATTGGTATTTTAATACAGTTTGTAATGAATCTGTAGATCATTTTGGATAGTATAGAAATTTTAACAGTACTGATTTTTCCAATCCATGAACACAGTATGTGTTTTCAAATATCTTGTGTCCTCTTTAATTTCTTTCATCAATGCTTTAATCACTTTCATTCTAGATTTCTCACTTTTTTTTGTTAAGCTTATTCCTAGATATTTAGTGCTGCAATGGCTATTGTTGATGGGGTTGCTTTCTTGGTTTCTATTTCAGATGATTCACTATTGGCAGATGGCAATGCTACTGACTGTATATACAAATTTTGTATAATACAACTTAGCTGAATTCATTTGTTCTATTAATTTTTGGTGGAGTCTTTGGGGTTTCTTATATGTGAGATCTTGTCATCTGTGAACAGTGACAATTTAACTTCTGTTTTCCAATTTGGGTGTCTGTTATTTCTTTCTTTTGCCTAATTCCTCTGGCTAGGACTTTCAGTACTATTTTAATAAAAGCGATGAAAGTGGGTATCCTTGTCTTGTTCCAGACCTTATAGAGAAAACTTTCTGTTTTTCCTGATTTGGTACAATATTACCTGTTGGTTTATTACAGACAGCTTTTATTGTGTTATATTTCCTCTATTCCTAATTTGTTCAGTATTTTTACCGTGTAGAAATGGTTTTGTTTTGAATCTGTAGGAAGGATCTATTTAGAAGATCATATGGTTTTTATCCTTCATTTTATCGATGTGATATATCACACTTGCTGATTTGCATTTATTAATTCAT
This sequence comes from Erethizon dorsatum, assembly GCA_028451465.1. Lineage (NCBI taxonomy): Eukaryota > Metazoa > Chordata > Mammalia > Rodentia > Erethizontidae > Erethizon > Erethizon dorsatum. Next base: position 47,017,236 of record CM051825.1, read on the forward strand.
TGATGTTGCACTGTACTTCCATTCCTTTAGATGACTGTCATTTGATCATTGTGAGTAATTTTTTAACATGCTTTTACATTTAGATTGATAGTGTTTTATTCAGGAAACTGTTCATCAACAATATTGACCTGTAGCTTTCTTTTTGTTGTTGTCGTGTCCTTATCTGCTTTTGGTGTTGGGGTAATGCTATCTTCATAGAATATGTCTGAAAGAATTCCTCCCCCTTTTATTTTTTGGAATGCTTAAGGAGGAATGGGTTAATGGTTCTTTAAATGTTTAAACAATAGTAAAAGTATCTGGGCCAAATTGTATTTTAAAATTTCTGTTAATATTCCCTTCAGCTGTGTTTAAATGTGTCTGTTTCTACATGCCCTCACCAAATTTGGATATTAGCCTTCTTTATTGTTTGGCATACCTGGAGAAAAATATCTCTCAGTTTACTTTATATTTCCTTGTTACAAATGAAGATACTGTTTTTGTTCATTTTTTAAAATTTAGAGTGACAACCTGCTATGGTTTGTGTCCAGATGTCCTCCCAAATCCTCATGCAGTCATGGGGGCAGGCTTCCAGAGTTTGTGACTGATTCATCGTCTAGTGCTGGAATTATGGGCATGAGTGCTACACCCACCCTGGGGCAGGTAGCCTGCATACAATATAAGGGAGGGAAACAGGCTTGCTGTCTCATGCTCCTCCTCTTGTTGCTTTTGCTGTTTTCCACCGCCATAAACTGTTGCTCCTCTGCCACGCCACCCTGCCTTGGAGCCAACTGATTATGGACTGAAACCTCCACAAACTGTGAGCTAAATCTTTCCTTCCTTAATTTTGGGCATCAGGTATTTTGTTCCAGCAATAAGAGAAAAGTAACCAACATACTACTCTATTGCACTTGGGATCTTATAAAGTAAAAGCCCTGTTGTTTGCTTCATTTTCAAATAATATTTTTTAAGTTGCAATACAATGTACATTGAGAAAAGCATTCAAGTCATGAGTGAACAGTTCAATGATTTTTCATTAACTGAACTAATGATGATATAACTCACATCAAGAGCCTTAGTCACTACTACCTGTTTCAAGCTGAGAAGGTTAAACTGGATTGCCAATTTGATTGGCTTAGGAGTCACTCAAGGATTAGTAAAGTACACTTCTGTGTAGGAACTGGGAGCCAAATAAAGCTCTGTTCCTTTAAAATGGTGTTGGCAAATTTGTCCCAGAAATAAGAAAGCTGACAAATACACATGGAAGCCACTGTCCTAATTTCTCAATATGGATTAGCCTTGTATTAAAAAAAAAAAAAAACTTTTATTAAGATTGATTTATACACTATATTCCCTTTGGTATCTGGCTTCTTTTGTTGATGTTGTTGCATGTAGCAGTAGATGGCTTATTTCATTGCTGTATATTATTATGATATACAAACACTACAATTTAATTCTGCTGTTGATGAACATCTGAGTTACTTCCATTTTAGGATTCTAATGAATAAAGATTTTGTGAACATTTTTGTATGCTTTTTGGATGAATACACTCATACTTGGTTATATGCCTAGGAAAGAGGTAACAATTTTCCAAAGAAATTTAAGCAATTTTATTAAAATGCTACTTTGATCATGTTGTTTTACCTGTTAAAAATCTTTCCAGGGCCGGTGAGTTGGCTCAGCGGCGTAAGCGCCTGCCTGGCAAGCGCGAGGGCCTGAGTTCGACTCCCGGAACCCACATACGAAAAAGGGGCCGGTGATATCGCTCAGTGGCACGGGTGCCTGTTGGCGCGCAAGGTCCTGAGGATGACCTCGGGTACCCACAAAAAAAAAAAAAAAAAAAATCTTTCCAAAGCTGCTCAGTGTCCTTTGAATACACTGACAATATTTTAACACTGATTTAAATGTCCACTGTGAGTTTATGCCAGATTATCTTTCACTCCTTCCCTTCTTGTCATCTCCAACATCTCCTTCTCCTCATTTAACCCTAGCACTATAATCTCCAGCTGTACTGAGCTACTTATCATTTTATGTAGGGCAAAACCTCTTTATTTACCAAGCAAGCTTAAAGCAAAACTATAGAGGAAAAAAAAAGAGGAAGGTGTTTTTTTTCCTCAGACTTTTCATGAAGACCTCGCATTTTCAGTCACTGCCCAGAACAGCCTCTCTCCAAGTGACTTTCATTCATTACTGACTGCAGTGGAAGCTTAATCCAAGCCGACTGGGCCTCCTCAATTTCTCCAATTAACCGGAATAGAATTTGCTATGAAGTAGGAAACTTTAGCCTTAGGTTGAAATGTATGTACTTTCTGGCCAGCTTCTTCCTAATGTTATTTCATTATAGTCATTAACTTACATGAATGTTTCTTCAGGGAACTCAAAACCTCACTAATAATATTCTCCTCATCAGGTTATCACTCATCAAATGCTGGCTGACAAACCAACATCCAACCAAGAAATAATGGTTATTTTGTTATAGGCATCTCACTGCAGAGTCACTCATCCTTTAATTATGACTTACCTATAGAAATAAATATAATCTTTTAAAATTTGCATTCTTCTAGATTAGGTGGGAAATTTTCTCTCTCATTTAGTCTAACCAAATTAATGTGCAAATTATTCTGTTTCTACATATGGCCTCTAAATTGCTGAAATGATAGTTATTCAATATTTTTGGCCATAAAAATGTAAAGGTCTAATTTCTATCACTTTAGAGTTGAATTAGTTTATTCATAACCATCAATATAACTAAAACATTTAAAGTGATAATGACTACAAAGTTTGATCATCTGAGTCAGGCTGTACTAAGCAGTTTGTGTTTATTACTCCATTGATTCTTCACAATTACGAAGAAAGTGTTCTTATAACCCCCTTTTACGAAGCTCAGAGTTTAAGATACGTATCCATATTACATGACTTACGAGTTTTACAGTGGGAATACGAACCCAAGTTTAGGAGATGATAGAGCCCACAGGACTTCTCTCTAGTATTTTTCCAATCATTTCCTGTGTCTGATAGCTTGCATTTCTTAATAACAGCAGAGGCTCAACCTTGCATTTGACTGTGAATCAGTTCAACTGATTGTTTAACTATCAATTGCTAGGAATCAATATGTTGGGTTCTTAGGACTTTGCTTGTAGTAGAAGTCTCAGGAAATCACTATCCCATTGATTATTTCTCACAGTTGCTCTCAGTAAATTTAAAGATAGTTAATAATTCTTACAGGACCATATATATATTAGCATGATAAAATTCCTATCATTTTATAATAATGGATATAATAATAGTAACAATGATAGAAACAACTACATTTAGGCATTATGTTAAATGCTTCATGCGCATTTTCTTATTCAATCTTCCTAACTGCTCAATGGCCTAATTCCTAATAGATTAAGCAAATAAAATAAAAAGAAAAGACTTTGTTGGCACATTGAAGTGAAAATTTCAGAGACAGAACTAGCAGCACTGAATCTAGAAGCTCAAAGGTTTCACAAGGCTGAGTCTTCTCCATTACTTTGCTCCACTTTTCTCTTTGTTAGTTCAGTCTCACATAGAATCCCTCCAAAGGTCAGCTCACATTTTCAAATTCAACAGAAACAAAGCTTCTTTTAACACAATATTTCCACACAGCCCTCAAGTTTAGTCTAATTGAACCAACTTGGATCCGAAGACCATCTTAGAACCACTCTTTGTGGCTGGGGAAAGATTATGCTGTTTGGCCATGTACAGGTTGCAGTCCCACCCATGGAGTCCTTGTTCATATACACAGGATGGACTGAAAGTGGGGGATCTCTTTCCAAAGGAAACTGGATAAGCTTTTAACCAGAACAGGGTATGAGGCATAGACAAACATAACAATAGGTTTTAAATATAGACAGTGATAACCATCTTTATTCCTAGTTCACAGACAAGTAAATGAAGGTTCAGGAATCTTGATGGATTGAAATTATCTAGTTATAAAACATGAAGCCCATATTCTACCCAAGCACTCTCAGGATAATCACAAAACCCCAGTGCATCCCTAGAAAATAAATCTACACAAGGGAGATTTGCAACAAAGATTTGTTTCTTCCGTTGTTTATTCCAAACCTGATACATAACCAACCATTCTTGAAACCCAGTAAACCCTACAGAAAAAGAGTTAGGCTGAGTAAAGTAGAAGCTGTAAATTCTTTTCATCCTTGAACAGACTAGTGAGATCTGTTTCCATAGTTATATAAATCATATAACTACTGTTTATTCTTGAAAGGTGTCCTGGGTAAATAGACTTGAATATCTAATTTGGTGAATGTTTTTACACAGAAGTTCCTTAATTCATCCCTAGCTAAACATTTTGGGGGAAATGCAATAAATGGGAATGAGACTATAGACACTTAGGTTTGTTTAGGCACAGTACTAGTTATCTACATAATAAATTATCACAAACCGAGTAGCTAAAAACAATACACATTTGTCCCTGGGTCAGAGTCTAGGCATGACTTGGAGAAGTCCTCTGCTTGTGATATCCCCTGGCTGTACTGCAGGTGTGGACTCATGCTATGGTCTTACCAGATGCCCAACTGAGGAAACACGGTACACATGCCCAGGCTTCTTCTCATAGTCATTAGAATTCTTCTTCTTGTGAATGTGACTGATGTCCTTATTTTCTTCCTGGCTGTTAGCCAGGGTCAACAAGGCTCTCAAAGACTACCTGTAGTTCCTTGTCACATGCACGTGTCTGCAAAGTTGTCACAGCTTACTTCTTCAATGTCAGCAGTGGAGGGGCTGTTTAATGCTTAGATATGGAATGTCCCCCCAAAGACTCATGTGTTCAGAGGTTCGGTTTTTGGAAGTTGATCGGATCATGGGGCACTGTACTCATCAGTTCATTAATCTGCTGATGGATCCATAGCTAAATGTGCTGTTAGGAGGTGGGGCCTGGTTGGAGGCAGGTCACTAGGGGTCTGACCTGGAAGGGTGTGTTTTCTTCTCTGGCACCTCCATCTGTGCTCTTCTTCCTGGCTACCATGACATGAGAAGTTTTTCTTTGCTCAGGCTCTTCCACTGTGCCAGTTTTGCTTTGCAGCTAGCCACCTATGGACTGAAAGCTCTAAAGTCATGACCCAAATAAAGATTTCCTTCTTTAAGTTCTGAGTGTTGAGCATTTCATCCAGCAATGAAAAAAATGATTAAAGACACAAAGTGATATAGCTATAGATGAATAATCATGGGAGTGATGTGCAATATAATATAATCTCATTGTGAGAGTGACAAGCTCATCCTTGGGAATTTGCCTAACTTACTTCCTACCTAAAATGTCCATCTCCATCATCACTGAACTCATCATATTTGATGGGCCTTCAAGGACATGGGTCAAATACTTCTACTCCAACAGGTCTTCACGGATGCATTACTATGAAGGTAGTGTCTCGTGATTCCTCAGAATCCCCCAGCAATGCTTCCTATGCTTGCAAGACATTTATTACTTTCTACTTTGAAATAAAGGACTTTATTCCCTCTGTTCTGATTCTCTGACTCGGTCTCCAAAGCCACACCCTTCCTTCATTTCTTTTATCTAACATGTGCCAGTGTGTTGGGATTGTACTGACTGTATTTAATAGGAACTCCAAGTGGAATTGTGGGTTAAATAAATGGACAGGCAATTTATTCTTTCCTCATGCAATAGAATATTTACAAGTAGAAGGTTGGTGACATTGCTCAGTGGCCCAACCCTGTCAAGATTAAAGCCTTTAATTCTCTTGGCCTATTTCTTTGAGCTTCTTTCTCTCATTGATACAAAATTGCTGTTTTAGCTCCAGTCATCCAGCCTGAATTTCAGGCAGGGAGAAGCAAAGGTGGTAAATAGTAAGGGGTACTAACTGTGTCAAAAATGCAATCTTCCTGAATGGCCTTAGCAGACTTTTATGTTATCCCATTGATAACAATTTTCAGGTATTCATCCATAGTTTTGAGGAGCACAGAAAAGTATTTTTGAATGCCTAAGCGTATGAGTGTTCTAACCATATGGAAAAAGAGCGAGTGAGTACAGTCAGCCTTCTGTATTTATGGGTTCTGCATCCATAGTTTCTACCAAATTGGTACCAAAAAATATTTTTAAAATGCATCCATACAGAATATGAACAGACTTCTTTTCCTTATCATTATTTCCTAAACAATACAGTATAACTTCTATTTACATAGCATTTACATTGCATTAGCATTATAAGTAATCTAGATATGATTTATAATATGCAGGAGGATAAGCATGTTATACAAAGGACCTGAGCATCTACGGATTTTAGTGTCCTCAGGGCAACCAATTCCACTTGAATACCAAGGGACACTATCTTAAGTTGGCAATAGTGATTCCCATAGTCAGGCATTGTGCTGAGCATCTAAGATAACATGACCTATGAACACAGACTTAGCCCACTATATTATCAGGCTTTTTCCTTCTTAGAGGAAACAGACAGTGATAAAAAATAATTCTTAAATGCATATAAAATTGTAGCTGTAAATATACTGAAATGTAGTTCATACTCACCTGAAAGTCTCAAATGAGAGGGACAAGGGTGTAACTGACCTAATCAGGAGGCTAAAGAAGGCTTCCCTGAGGAGATGGCTCTTGAGATTGGATTGTGTCTGGTTTGATTTAAGCACCAACCTACTTTAAAATAGTTAATCCACCCAGCAGGTAAATCTAGCTCTATGGTTTGAAATTAGTACACATGGGATTCACAGAAAGCAGGGCTCCTAATGTAACTAACATTCTTCCATCTGACCCCAAGTCCACACTAAGGTCCACTCTAAGTGCCCCCATGGGCATGCACTCATGCAGATGTGCCTCTGTTTCTGCTGACCTGCTCGGAAGGGTTCCATTAAAGGAAGCTCATCTCAAGCACAGATGGTCCCCAGTAGCTCAGCATTTGCCTCGTGGCCAGGCTAAGTGAATTCAGATGGCCTTAGACTTCTGATCACATCTGTGCAGCCAGGGAGGAAATGAAACCTTGTTTATCATCTTGATGAACAGTCTCTTTCAATGCCTCTGGATGCTGTATGCAACTTGGTGGAGTCAAATACTATTAAATTGTCATCACTGTCAAAAAGAGAAGTAATAAGTTTTTCTACCTGAGTCATAGTTAATGACTTCTACAATGTGTAACACAAATCAGAGTTTCTGTTTGCCTTCTTTTCCCTTAAATGTGTGTTTTCTGGCTGTGGATGTGAAGCACAATCTCACAATATAAATATATACTTTTATTATTGCCTCTCAGCCAAACCAATAAATACCAAGATGACAAAGGCCAGACTCCTGGCTTAGATGAGGTATCTGTGTAAAGGCAAAAACTGAGCAGAATTATCTAGTTCAAGTTCTTCATAGAAGGCAAAGATTTGAAAGACAATATTTTACTGGCTGAAAGCCTTGGAGGTGTCTGCACCCTGTCATTAGCATTTTAATTAAATATTACTGTGAAGTTACTTAAGCAGTGTTAAAATTTTAAAGCACCTCTTTCACTCTCATCGTCTTAAAAGTTAATAGGGTACTGGGTCAGGCTATTGCAGCAATAAACAACCCCCACGTCTCATTGGTTTAAAACAACAAATGTTTATTTCTTGACCGTACAACATACCTACTATGATTTAGCAGTGGTTTTGTGTTTTTAGGAGTTATTCAGGGGCAAGAACTCCTGGAGAAACCATCATCTGAAATAGCAGCAAACAATGGCCTATAGGCAAAATTGGGCTTACCATCAGATTTGTATGGTTCAAAAGCTTAGAATGGCCTTTACATTTGTAAAAAGCTGAAAAAAATCAAAAGGGATTATTTATAACATATTGAAATCACTTGAAATTAAAGTTTTCATTTCCATAAAAAAATTTTATTAACATCAGTGATACTCCTTTGTTTATGTATTGTTTATCACTGCTTTCAAGATACAACAGAGTTTGGTAGCTTCCCCTAACAGATAGCACACAAAGCCGAAAATATTTACAATCTGGACCTTTCTAGAAAAAGTTTCTGACCTCTGATCTAAAATACTGCTAGCCACCACACCAGCAGGAAGAGGCTCCTTGAGGATCTTGCACGGGCATGTAAATCTCAGCATGGTGGTAATATGTCAATTCCATTAACACTAGTTGAGTATCCACAGTCGCATAGCTCTTCCTCCCAAAATAGGGCTTGGGAGTACCATACACCCTAGGGGAGAGAAACAGTCATGCAGCACTGAGGCTAAAAATAATAGTAATAATAGCAACAGCAAATATTTGCATTGTTATTATCTTTCTCCACCATTCTAAGTCCCTTGCCTGTGTTCATACTTTTGTGCTCACAATAAATCTCATATAGTTCTAGTATTTTCTATACTTTAGAGTTGGGAAAACTAAGATGAGAAAATTTAAATGATCTTCCTGAGGTTAATAAAGAATGGATGCAGTACTGAAAGCTACAGAGACTGCTAAAAATCTAATCTCAAACATTATGCTCTTACCCATCCTACCACACATGGATCCTCTGAGGCTTAAAAAATTTCAGCCATAAATACTGTAGGGACCACACTTCCTCACAAAACCCTTATTTGTAGAATTTGGTAGACATGAGAAAAATATTAATGTTAGTGTTTATATCACAGATTTCCAAAATGTTTAATAATTTGCTTAGGAATTTGCTAGCTATCACCCCCATAAATAAAAGTAAAACATAATAATAATGTCTGTGGATTTGTGTGTGGTTTCCCTATGGATACCACAGAAAGGGCTTGCAATTTTAGATCCACTTTGTAACTCAGCAAGATGACTCACCAATGGGCATCATCTAGCACTAAACTGAGAATGTCTCTTTTCGGGATCAGTATTTTGTAGTCGCTTTTCCCCTGTCATTTCAAATTTTGTTTTAACCTTTTCTTTGCACCCAAACCAACTCAGGCATGTTCTCCTATAGGCATGTTTTCCATTTGGCTGGAGGAAAAATATGTCATAAAATAGTTACTGTTTAGAGGTGATAGATTTGGTATAATTACACTGTTTTGTTTATTTTGTTGGCTGTGCTTTTATGTTTCCAAAAAGATATTTGTGTATATCCACTTTCCACATTTCTTTTAGCATCTATCATGCTTACCAGGAAGGAAAATGGAAGAATCACATTTAAAGAGATGTTTAAAGTTTGTAATTATTGTTGAGCTTCCTTCTTAGCCTGTATTCACATTTGTATGCCGTTAAATACAGGTCATGAAGAAACAAAGAACAAAAGGGAAGAGTTGAGTGGGTGAAACAAGAATGCAACATAAAGAGCACATTAGATGCCTACCATTACATGAATAGTTTAGACACTTGGGCCCTTGACAGGAGGGTACTGGAACTGGGAAGGTAAATGTGCCTACTTTCTATGTTTCTTAATTCCGTCCTTCCACCGAAACTCATGTCAGATGTGCCTAACTCCAGCAGTGCTTTTGAAGTTGAGTTTAATTTTTTATATTAATAATAACAATTGTGGCTATTTATAATGCACCTACTGCTTGGTGTATTAATTGCTTTTCATGTATGATCTAAAATGCTCACAGCATCTCTTAATGATAGGGATTTACTTATGAGGGACCTAGGCTTAAACATTACAAATTGCTCTCAACCACATACCGGTAGTAATCCAAGTGATACTGATTATTTAAACTATCATTTCAATATTAACATATTCAGCCTCTCATGTCAGCATTTCACATAATTCTGGGAAAATTAACATAGCCGTAAAAGTTGATTGTGTAAAATAGGATCACCAATCTTTGTTCTAGAAATTGTTTCCATATGATATCTAGCTTTTGACAGTAAAGAAGGAAAGCCTGACCAACCAATGCTTAGCTGAACCAATAAGCTTCCTTTCAGTATAAGGCTAAGAAGGATCCTGTGAAGATTTAGACCGGAAGTGTTGCCCTGTAGAGTGGCGCAGCAGTCATAACTATTTTCTAAGCCTCATCTCATTTCAAATACATTAATCACAGTAGTAGAATACAACTTACTTATCTTAGCTCACTGGTGCTGTAATTCAGTTTCCAGAGATACACATGGATTTCTAAAGTGAATGCCGCACTTGGAAGTAGCAGCTTCCTCTCTAGTTGTTTTAGCAGCTACCCAGACTTTGAATGTCTTCCTTGCTTGGCAATAATTCATTTCTAAGATTTCATTTATTGGCAATGTACTGAAGGGACGTATAAACCAGATAAGCATATTTGGAGCCAGATAATAGGGAGATGGTTACATTAGATTCTCACCCTTATTTTAATAAGCAATTTGACATTCAACCCATTGCCATCCCCAGTGTTAGCTGAGTCCTCCTTGTTGAAAAGGAATAAATGTTCTATGCTATTGAAAGGCAGAAAAAAATTAAAGATGTTTTTCTTATAGTCTTATTTGTGCATCTTTGGGTAAAATTTATTTCCATGTCAGTAGAGCACTTATTAAAAATTAATCTCTGCAGTGGAGTTTCAACATATCCAGTGTATATGCTAATTACTTCTTTAAAAAGATAAAGGAGACATCTGATGGGTGAGATTTGAGTTGATTATGATATTATCTTAATTTTAGCAATCTTATTTCAGGTGAATATTGACATCTAAATGTGGTTAACCCAGCCATGTGCCTGAGATAAAAGTGAAAAGATGGCTGTGAGGTATGCTCCATGTTGATGAAAAGAGGGAAAACAATAAGAGTATTTTTCCCACCAATAATCCAGATTTTGTCAGAGATGATAATTCCAGCAGTGTTAGTAACATCAGAGACTTTTAGTGCCTACTCTGAATCAAGCGTTATCATATACACTTGGCCTATCCTTATTTAATTCTCATACCAATCTCCTCTTCAGAACAACTCTTTATGGTTGATAATATCCATGCTTTAAAGATGGAAACCTGAAATATGGGGCAAAAAATAATAGGAAACATAAGATCGAGTACTTGAATCTTGGAAGCCAGCTTCTTCAATTTGTGCTATTGCTTATTATGGTGTATTGCCTCTAACATGGCTGTCTGTCCAGAATTCTTTTATTTTTTTCCACATTTGTCTATTTTCTACATACCCCAGAGCCCTGGAAGAGAGTGCTTATTTATTTAATCTCAAGCATAAACAAATCAAGCAGCCATTTTTCCCTGCTCGACCAAAACATGCTTAAAGATCCATTAGTGTCTGTCTTGTCAATGATTTACAGACAAAGATGCTTAGAGCTTCTTTCCAGGCCATTGGGTCAATAAAGCATTTTTAACAGAGTCTTAAATATGCATTTCTGACATCCGCTACAATAGATTCCAAGAGAGCTATTTTTAAGGTCTTGATTAAGAAGCTCTATAAAAATGAACCTCAAAAAATCTGTGCTTTCTCTTACATATTACAGCTTTTAAAGAAAGGAACCACTTGCAATAAAGTGACAATGCAAAAATCCCAATAGTCATGCCGCTCTTTACATTCCTTAATCTGTTTTATTCCTTTCCTCCAAAATTTGCCTTTAACTACAAACATTAGATCCTTTCTTGACTATTAATAAGGACTAATGTTTTCTTATGGTTATCTTAATTGCTATTTCTTTTTTAAGTTACTTCAATTGAAATGCATAGCTTTTCTTTCATATATTTTGAGTTCACCCAAAAACCAAAGTTCTAATTTTTCTAGATGGTACATTGGAAGGTCACTTCTTTGCACAAGATACATTTATCATTCAAGGTCCTCCTTAAAGGAGAACATGCAATGAATACTCAGGAAAAGTTCCACAAAGAGGAATAATTTATATTCAATCTTTCTTCTCCTATTGTTCTTTCTGTTCTTTTGTCTTTCTCTTTTTTCTTTCTATCTCTTCTTTCTTCCTTCCTCTGCTTCTTCCCCTGCTTCCTTATTTCCATCTTTCAGTCTCATAATCATTTAGTCATTGGTGGGTATGTAAGTTTCCACTGTTATTGCAAGCACTAGAGATAAAGAAGTAACCAAGATGTGGTAGCTACCATGATGGAGGGCCTAGCCAAACAGGGTGACCAGGAAATGAACCAAAAATTCCACTTAGGAGTCATGTGGTAAACACAAAGTTAGTTTTCTAGAAGGACATGAGGTGAGGGTTGTATTCATTAGCTTTCCTTTAACTTGGACACAATACCCAACATTTGTAATTTAAAGGAGGAGAGATTTAATTTGGTTCATGATTTTAGGAGATTCAGTCCATGGTGGGCTGGCTTCAAGGCAGATACATTATGACAGAAAGATGTTTAGTTCATGGCAACCAAGAAACAGAGCAGGAAAACAGTGCCAAAGAGAAAGGCATAAAAGAGCAGATATAGACCCTAAGGTCATGCCTCCAGACACACCCAGAAGTCTGTTTCACCAGTCTCCTAACTGCTCCCAAGCCAATCAGGTTGACACAATCGAGTTTGACCATCACAAGGGTCAAAAGTTAGTCTATGAAGAAAATGTTCATTCAACAAATATTTACAGACCAAACATATACCAGATTCCAAGGTTAGTACTGGGGGCACACTGGTGAAACAGAAAAATTGCTCTTTTTGTCTTTTTTTAGAAAAAGTGAGATAGTATTTAAAAAAATCTAAATCATGAGATACGAATATCGTTGTGGAAGAATTGTGTGAGGCGAAGGATCATATAGCAAGAGAATGTAATTTGCAGGATGGCTCAGGAAGAGCACAGAAAGACCTGAATGATGAGTACAGGGACACACACACCAAGTACATATGCACACCAAATACAGGGTTCAGACTTATGTTCCTTTTGGTTTTATTTCAAGGCAATTATGTCTATTTCAACATATGAACTCCTCTAGCACAGTTACTTCTTTCCCAGAAAACCTGCTGTTGTGATAACTTTTAATTGCTTGTCTATGTTTAGTCTTGGACATGAACTCAACACCAAAATATACTACTGAAAAAGTCCAATTCCTTGGCAGAGGAGAAGGACTAGACACTAGCAACTTCCCACGGGTGCCCATTCTAAACATGTGACCCAGTTTGTGGCCCAGAATGATCCGGTCGGTTTGTATAAGGTATTTTTATTATATGTCCAATCTGGGGAAGAACTCTGGTTTATGATGCCAACCTTCAGTTTTTAGTCATCTCCCTGACAGTCCTTCTTAACCTCATCCTTCTCTTTCCATCAATACACATAATTGTTATCAGAGGGGAGTCTTTTTAAAAGAAACATTATCCTTAGCAATTCATCTTCCTTGTGCTTCTGCACTTTTGTAGGGTAAGACAGTGATGCATTGAGCTGGGAAGTAGGGATCATTGCTAGGAGTATATTGGGCTTGGCATTTTTTAACTCCTCCACCTCAGCAAGAGTTGCTGCTGCCAGAAATAATTTTGAAATGCTGTCTTTTTTCTCCTTCCTGGATATTAGAAACTTACTTTTCCTGTTAGAAGTAGGTTTGATAAACCTCAGGTCTCTGACAAACCCAAGAGAAAGAGTAAGAGGGGAACCAGAATGATGCCCTGAGGGGCTTCCTTGCAGGGAACTTTCCCTTCCACCTGGACAAACATAGGTAAAAGGAAAGAGAGGTAAGGGGACTAATTTGAAGACTTGTTGTAGAGTGAGAACTAGGCAGTTATACAACTAGCACATCTAACTTTTTCAGATTGGCCTACATTAGCCACATAATTACTCACTTTATGTCCTAATCAGAAAAAAAAAAACAATGGGATGCTACATAGAGCTAGGCTTAGGAGATAAGGTAAATTTCTTATTGATATATTATCTTAGATGTGTTTTTTTACAAAGTGATGACAGGACCAATAATCTGGAAAATCTGAATAGCACAGACAACATTCATATTGGTGTTCTTTCTGCTACGTCTTCTACTGTTTATTATAGATTACCTCATCTATCTTATTTGCTAGATATGTAGATGCTGGGTGAAGTAAAGAAGCAGCCATTTTCGAGATAATCCATAAGCAAAAAAGGGAAGCTCTATTTTCTGAGCACTTAAACAACTATTCTTGGAGAAGGCATAGATCATCTTAAAATTATTTTGACTTAGATTGAGATGAAATTTAGGATGGATTGGCAATGGTGCCAAAGAAGAGGCCTACAATGCATTATCTGACTAATATTATTGCTATGATCCTCAAAGGATAATTGCTTAGGTTTGAAATGATAGTTTACTAAGTAATGCTTAAAATACAAATAAAATAGGTTAAAGGGTACAGATTTCTAGTTTCCAGAAAGGGTTATGATAAACCTAACTCTTCCTTTTTATTGGGGGCAAATTTTTGTTTCTATTCCCCTTTTCCAAGCAGCCAGCTGATAAGCACAATATTAAATAAGTAATTATAGTCAGTTCTAGAGAGTCATTAGAAATTCTTTCAAGTGATTAAAGTAGAAATCCAGGATTTTATTTTCACTGAATTTGACCAGATTCTCACTGTATCTTAAATGGTCCAATGTAAATGTGGGCTCCAGATATAGCCAGGAGGTAAAAATTACAGGAACAGTTGGGAGGAGGGGCTATGTTTTATAAGCTTCTATACTATGCCAAATGCATCTAACCTTTCCAGTTACATTTCATGTCTAGCCATCAATCAAATACTTGTAATTTAATAGTAGATTTACATAGCTGATAATCAGATAAGTACAATTGTTTTCACTTTTTCTACCAGAAGAATCACTTTGAAAAACAGAATTATACATATGTGAAAAATAAGTAACTAGAGCATCAATGTATTTTCCTCTACTGAAGGTAACTGAGGCCCTTGAGTAATCCATGGGGCCCCACAAAGCATAACCTGAGAACAAAGGATTGCACATATCAGTGAGCCTTTTCCTGTCAAGGAAATATTTTCACTTTGTCAAGAGAACCCAGTGGACCAAGGTTCCACGGCCACAGAATAGATTGAAAGATTACATTGCTCTGGTCGACAATGGCTAGGTCACTCAAAAATATAAACTTGGGAATTAAGAGATGTCAGTTTGATAAGCCAATCAGATCTTCTAAATGTTGGGGCCCTGGGAGGCCCCCTTCTTGTGTGCGGACTGTGCATCAGTGTACCCAAGCAGCAGGTATAATTGAAGCCGTAGTTTAACTTATCAAGACCAAATGAGCCTTTCATTTAGAGCAAAACCTTCCTGTATTCCTGTATTCAAATCTATTTTCTGTGATTCCAAGGAAGATGTGGCCTAGGGTCACTGATTTTGTTATAAGCAGTTTTAATAAAAATGGACCACTTGTCAATTTCCAGTTACTGAGCTCTCCTCCCCTTTCTGGAAAAGTGGTAGCATGTTTTGCCAGGGAAGGATGGGAAAAAAGCAATGTATATGTGGTCAGAGGATCTGGAGTCTGCTCTGGATGTTGCCGGGGACTTGGTAGATAAAATGTGGGCAAGTTTTAACAAGGTGTGATCAAAAGTATAGTGAATATTAAATTGTTTTAATTTATTACAGTAAAATACGTATTGCCACTAGTCCCACTCAAAATACTCCCCCTCACTCTGGACACTTATCCCATCATTTTTGCCACTCTCTGAGGAAGTTCTGGAAGTCCTTTTTTTTTTGTGAGTGTTTTTAGATACACTATTATGACTGCCCTGATATCCTGAATGGATTCAAAACATTTACTTTTTGTGGTCATTTTAATTTTGGGCAAGAGCCAGAAGTCATATGGTACCAGAGCCAGTGAATAAGGTGGATGACCACACACCATAATGTTTTTAGTAGGCAGAAATTCTCAGAAACATAAAGTGTAAACGGCTTCATAAAGTGGCAAGAACAATGGGATAAGTGATTTAAAGCGAGGGTTTTTTTTTTTTTGCAAAAGAGTAATAGGAATATGCTTTTCATTGTAACAATTTTTATTGAAATATTCAGTTTCGATCATATCTGTAAGTCACTGTTGATCTCAGATGTTGCTTCTGTAAAATGGGTATAATCAGAATCTCATTGGGCTGGGCTAATATCTAAACTATATAAAGAACTTAAAAAATTAACCCCTGCAAAATAAAAGGCCCAATCAAAAATGGGAAAGTGAAATGGATACTTCACAGAAGAATTACAAATGGCCAATAAATGCGTGAAGAAATGCTCAACACGGCTGGCCATTAGAGAAATGTAAATTAAAACAACATTGACATTCCATCTTATCCCAGCAAGAATGTCCATCATCAAGAAATCAAATAATAGCAAATGCTGATGAGGCTGCAGGAGAAAAGGAATCCTTTTACATTGGTGATAGTAATGCATTATACACTATGTGTTATGGCTTGTACCTAGATGTTCCCCCCAAAGCTTCATGCAATCAAAGATGGGGCTTTTCAGAGGTGGCTGGATCTAGGAAGTATTATGCTGGGATTCAGGGTGTGTGATTACTAAATTAGTCCACTGATTGATTTGGCATAGTTCTGGGTGTGGATAATGGGAAGGCCTAACCTGGCTGTGGGTGGCACCAAAGTGGGGTAGGTCTGCCTGGAAGGGATGAAAAGGAAAGGCAGGCTGCTGCTGCTGCTGCCGCTACTACTCCTTCACTGCTCGCTGCTTTGGCTGCCTCCTCCCCTCCACCCTCTACACCATGAACTATTTTTTCTCCTCTGCAATGCCCCTCTGTGGTACCATCTGCCTTGGAACCAGCCAATTATGGACTGAAACCTCTAAAAACTATGAGCCAAAATAAACCTTTCCTCCTTTAACTTTAGTTGTTGGGTATTTTGTCTCACAATTTATGATAGCTAAATCTTGGAAGCAGCCTATATTTCCATGAACAGATAAATGGATAAAGAAAATGTGCTATTCCCACAAGTGAGTACTATTCTACCAGAAAGATAAATGTGATTCACTTGTAAAAAATGAAAGCACCTTGAGACCAAAATGTTAAGTGAAATAAATCAGACACGTAAGCTTAAATATCACATTGTTTCTTTTGTATGAGAAACCAAAATTATAAATAAAAAGCAAAATAAAAGATAGATAATAGGATCTTTCTCAAAGGGAAAGGGAATCAAGAGATGGAGGGAGGGAGAAGGGAAGGGAGGAAAAGGGGATGAAGAAAGGAATTAAGATGTGTTATGTGCGTGTACCAACCCCACATAAGGAATATAAACATTAAATACTGTAAACATGCACTAAGAAAAAATAAAATAAAATGAGTTTAAGGTTTATAATACATCTACTATGGTGTCAGGCACATGGGAAAATGTAATAAATGCTTAACTCCTTTAATACTATTATCAGCATTAATTATATAGCTACACACTTGCTCTAAAAGTGCATCCGTATTAGAAAATGTGGGTGATAATAACAGTCCTATCTCTATCTTTAAACAGTATTGAAGATTAAATGAAATGTCTGTTAAAAGCCTTTTTAAACCCTGATAAAATGGAAGACATCATTTAAAATATGAAACCATAGAAATCATATAAAACTTCTCCTGTCCTTGAGGAGTTTACATTCCAATATGGAACACACAAACAATATGTATAGTAAGTAAGTAAATTACGTGCTGCATTTTAAAGTGGTAAGTGCTCTGGAAAGGGCCGGGGAGTATATGTAGATCAAAGTAAGGCAGCTCTTGAGTGTCAGCTGAGGAACTTGTGATTTATTTAAATAGAATGCTCAACTATGCCTCTGATGAAGTGACATTAAGCAAAGATGAAGAATTAAGAGAGTGAGCCAGAAGTCTTGTTAGAGCCAAAGTGTCCCATGTAATACAAAAGCCCTAGGAAGGGATTTTGTCTGGCATGTTAAAGTGATAGCTGGCAAGGCGACCAGCGTCCCTGGAGGAAACAGGAAGGAGAAAGGGGTAGCAGATGAGATCAGACGCACTATGGTGAGAAAAGAGGCAACTTGGATGCTTAGCTTTGATAACTATTCCTAAGCAACACGCCAGACTTCTTTTCATAAGTTTTTCATCAACAAGGAATGACTACTTGTGACAAGATGAGAAACCGTGAGTTTTGGAATCTAATAGAGCAGATTTATACTTGTGTGACCCTGGGCAAGTTATTCAATATCTCTGAGCCTCTGCTTTTCATCTACAAGTGAAGGTAATGTCTTATAAAGTTGCTGGGTCATTTGTAATTGATGTAGGTAAAGTGCCAGGCATAGTGCCCAGCACCCAAATGAGAGCTCAGTAAATGGAAGTAGGCTCTGAGAATAGCAAAAATGTTCATGTGGCTTATTCCGGAAGGAATGAGCTTCAGTTCCCCAGTGGCCATCGGGGTGTACATATGCACTAGTGCACTGCAAGAACTAAGGTGGGGGCCGGTGAGATGGCTCAGCGGCGTAAGCGCCTGCCTTGCAAGCGCGAAGGCCCGAGTTCGACTCCCGGAACCCACATACGAAAAAGGGGCCGGTGATATCGCTCAGCGGCACGGGCGCCTGTTGGCGTACGAGGTCCTGAGGTCGTTCCCCCGGTACCCACAAAAAAAAAAAAAAAAAAAAAAAAAGAACTAAGGTGGTCTGGGGTATCCGTCATTGTGTCTGCTGGCTTGACTGTAAATCAAATAAGATTCAAAACACATCATAGGAACTATCACATGCCTTGTGCTATTTTCAATCATCAAGGTTGAGCAAGTCTTGTATTAAAGTCAAGCAGTGACTTTAAAATTAGTGGTATTTTTATGAAGCACGGAATTAGCTATTACTGATTTGACCGAAGGCAGTTGCAGCTGACAATGAAAAGCTAAAGAAACTTGATTGCAGGCATCTGGGTTAGAGTGTAATATGTGATTAGCCTTGTCCCATTAACTCTAATCCCAGTGTCGTGTGTGTGGACATAATAAGGTATTCCCCCACAATCCATGTTCAAGCCTTCTTACTTCCTGGTCAGTATTTTGCAATGGCTATTTGTTTCTTCTGATTTTCTACCTTGCACTTCTCTAAACCCTCCTATGCACATCTGCCAGCATGGTGGCCCCATAGCAAGATCCAAGTCACACCAGTCTTTGGCTCTGAAACCCTTATTCAGGCCTCCTTGGAATCATGAGTTTTATCCCTGGAGAAGGAAACCCTCTCCAATTTAATTCTTTCTCACGTGTGCAAGAAACCTCAGTTCCATCTACTCTCGCGTATCTTTTTAATTCACTGACCACATTTGAAGAGAAAGACTAATTCTAGGTGAGGACCAGGAAATGCATAATAAGATGATTCTGGGGCATCTTGAAAGGCCAGAAATTAAGGAAGTACTTCGAACAAAACAGAACCAACCCACAGTGATTATAGTGTGTGAAAGAGACACGGAAACTAACTGCAGAGGCTCATAAAACAACCAAGGCTGGAAACTTTTGAACAGCATTAACCTATTACTGGATTACAAGGTATAAAATAAATATCCTCAAGTTCATACTGATATTAATAAGTGACTGAATAAGTGAAAAGATGAAGAAGAGAAAAATCCCTCATGCAGAAGAATGCTAAATGATTTTAGGAGATACTACAGTCTGGAAGAGGTGGAACTTAACTTCTCACTCCCTAAACTGAAGCTGCATGGGGTAACTTCCCTCCAAAGAGTACACTGTGGAAAATGACAGTAGAAAAGTAACTTTATAATGAAAAATTGAGCAAGTACTATGCCAGCCATGTGACCAAGATCAACATCAGCAGGGATAAGCCTCATTGATAGTATGTGCCTTCGATATTATGTGATGAAAATGGCATTTTTTTCTTGATGGTCTTCCTTCAAAACCACATAAACTCAATCTACTCATGAAAAAAGAATCAAATTCCAGTTGGAAAGCATTTTACAGAATACCTGACCAGTATTCCCCTAAACTGTAAAAGTCACCAAAAAGCAAGAAAAAGCAAGGAATGTTTGAGTGCCACAACCAAAAGAAGCCTAAAAAGATAAGACAATTGAATGTAGTGTGGTATTTTTTTTTTTTTTGTGGGTACCGGGGGGACGACCTCAGGACCTCGCGCACCAACAGGCACCCGTGCCGCTGAGCGATATCACCGGCCCCTTTTTCATATGTGGGTTCCGGGAGTCGAACTCGGGCCTTCGCGCTTGCAAGGCAGGCGCTTAAGCCGCTGAGCCGTCTCACCGGCCCCGTAGTGTGGTATTCTTGATGAGAACCTAGAACAGAAAAAGATAAAAGCTAGAGAAAGTTGATCAAAGCCTAGACTTTAATTCATAATAATGAATAAATATGAATTCAGTTACAACAGATGTACCATACTAAATATTTTAATGATAAGAGAATAAAGTAGGAAATAATAGAGTGCGGCATATTTGGGGACTCCCAGTACTATCTTCACACATTTCCTGAAATTCTAAAGTTATTCAAAAATTAAAAAGTTTTTTTTAAAAAAATGCTTCAGACTCTCAAAATAGTGAAATGTCTTCCTGTTGTCAGTATCTGCTAAAGCCCCATCTTTTGACTCATAACCTAAGAAAGCTTCCCAATTCTTCAGAAAGGAGAGCTCTCCCATTCCACATACATCCACAACACTTGGTGTTTACCTGGCAGTATTCATTTTAGTTAATTCATCTATAATCCTGCCAGGCATTATGGAGCTCCTACAGCGGTGGTTGATGGCAGTAAGGCTGTGAGACCAGCCATGACCATGACCTTGAGCAAGCTTACAGTTTGGCTGGGGGCATAGACATTATCAGTTAAGTACAAGGAAATGTGTCAGGGCTGACAGAATGAAAGACGTTAGAAGGGAGAGGACATTCTCTAAGGAAATGGCCTTTACAATGAGCTCAGAGGGGAGGTAACAGGACAAATTTATTTCTCTGTGTGTGTGTGTGTGTGTGTGTGTGTGTGTGTGTGTGTGTGTGTGTGTGTGTGTGTTGGAATGAGGGAAGTGAGGGATTGGAGATAGGTGAGAGTGCTCCAGGAAAAGTCATATTTGCCAAGTTCCTGAGTGGCATCCACAAAGAAACACCTGCCATGACCTGATACAGCTATCATAGGTAACGTATAGAGACTCCTTATCATGTGTCAGGCTTCGTATGACCCCATACATGTGTTCCCTTGGTTTATACCCACACAGCCCTATGCTACAGGCGCTATAATTAGTCCCATTTTACAGATGAAGAAAGTAGGGCACTCAGTAAATAAAGGAGCTGAGATTCAAACTAAATCAGGCCAGTTTGAAAGTCAAACTCTTCTGTCAAATTGAGAGACAGAATCAGTCTACCTGAAGTCAGAGACTCGGGCATGTTCCTCTCACAGGAGACCAGAGGTTTTGAGTTTTGGTGTTTTTGACATTTTGAGCCAGACCGTTCTTTGCTGGGTAAGGTTTTCTTAGCATTATGGGATGTTCAATATCATCCCTGCCCTCTACCCACAAGTTGTCACCCACCGCCACCAGTGATGACAATAAAAAATGATCCCAAACCTACCAAATACTGTTGGGAAGACACAGCAAAATCACAGCTGCTCCCCCTGCATGGAGAACCACGGAGTGGTCCTGTGAGCTCTCAGGGGATGCGACGAGGTTCATCTTAAGTCTTCTGTTCTTCCTCGCTCCTTACCTTCCCCCCAGATTGTCCTGAATCTCCACCGGCACCTCTGTGTATATGAATGGCAGACACATCCCTCACAGTTTATAACGTAGTAACTTGTATATAGTGGCCACTTAACACCTGCGTGCTGTGTTTCTGCCAACTGACTCTAAACACCAAGAATCCTAAATGTTATGGGCCTGTTCTGGTCAAATGAAAACCACTCTCTCGGCTCAGAAATCCCTACCTGAATGCTCATCAGCCTTGATCCCAGCCCAGCTGCTCACCTGCGTGGGACACAGTAGAGGCTGCCAGTAAGTGTTGGTAAGTGTTGGTGAGGAGCCGTGACAGCTTACACAAGGTTATACACCCAGGCCCACAATTGGAGACAAGATTTAAAGCCCATACTTATTTTCTCTAATAGCTCTTTCTTTCATTTGTGGGTGTGATTTGCATCTGGCAAATGACTTGTGCCTAGTTGTTTGGATCAGCTGAGTTGAGAGTGGGCACACAGTGGAAGGGAGAACTGGTTTTTAGGCATTTTGATTAGCGCTGCAGGGTCTGTATCACTGTAATATCAGTTGTTGTTAGTGGAGTTCAGAGAATTTTCAAGGCAAAGCTATCACAAGTGAAAGCTCTCAAAATATCACACGTTTAGATCAGGTACTGTCTTTCCGTGGTGCTCTAGTAGCGGGCATACCCTGCTTTTTTGCTTCTTGATACATTCAGCCCAGGGCAGTTGCATCTTTTGCACTGTCCATCAGTGTCCTCTGCTGCTTTGGAAGGATAACATGGTAACGTTTGTCTTCTCCAAGATTATGCCTACACAAGAGAGCCCCTTAATAATTATACTTCCTGGGAACTATTTGTCTAATCTTTATCACTTTTCCCAAGGGCTCCACAAATACTTCCATAGGCCTGAATGCCCACTGCATTATTTCTAATCAGTGTCCCTGTTCTTTCTGTCTTGCCAGAAGGAGGGACATGTGAAGTGATAGCGGCACACAGATGTTGTAACAAGAATCGCATAGAGGAGCGGTCACAAACAGTGAAGTGCTCCTGTCTACCTGGGAAAGTTGCTGGAACGACCAGAAACCGGCCTTCCTGTGTTGATGGTGAGTAGCCGGCTTTACACATTCATGATGCATCCAGTGTTTTTGTGTTCAAACTAAATATGGTTCAGGTAAATCCAGACTGCTGGAAGGTCATACATGCCAACCTTCAGCAAAGGCTTCAAATTCTTGTTTCTTGAGTAGTAGATTTGAATGAATCCTTTAAAACTTATTAAAATTAATGTGTCAGGGTGGTAGTGTTGGGAAGTGATTGAGCCATGATGGCTCCACCCTCATGAATGAGATCAGTGCCATATAGAAGGCTGAGTTCACCTCTCTTGCATCTTATCTGTGGGCCTTCTGCCCAGGATGATGCAGCTAGAAGGCCCTCAGTAGGTGCTGATGCCTTGCTTGATCTTGGACTTGGCAAGCCCTAGAACTATATGCCAACAAGTTTCTGTTTATTGCAAGTTACCAAGTAACAGGTATTCTTGTATATCAGCATAAAATGGTCTCAAACATCTGACAGTTTTAGCTTTCAATATCTCTATTTCAACATTTTTTAGAGAGAAAGGAATTTTTTGAGTTGGAAATTTGAAGGTCCATCTCATTGGGAAGTGATTTTAAATTGAAGCTATATAGAATGATGATGGTGATAGTAAAGATAACAATACTTCACGTTCATTCAAAAGGCATTTAATGAGCTCTCACTATATGGCAGGCACCACTCTGGGCGCTTTGGGTACACCATGTGCCAGGTTGTGTGCTGAATACTTCTCATGCATTATTTTATCTAATCCTATAAACAATCCTGTAAAGCAATATATTAGTATCTACTTCTGTATAGCAAATCACCCCCAAATTTACCAGCAAATATTATCTCACAGTTTCTGTGGATAAAAAATCTAACTTAGCTGGGAGACTCTGACTTGGGATCTCATGTGCAGTTGCAATCAAAACCCACAGGTCTGGCTGGTGCTGGACAGTGATTTCAGGATGGCTCATTCGCGTGGGTATTGGCAGGTGGCCTGTGTTCTTTGCCACGTTGACCTCTCCACAGGAGTTTGATATCCTTAAAATGTGGTGGCTGGCTTCCCTCAGAGTGGGTAGTTTAAGAAAACAATACAGAAACTACAAAATGTCCTGTATTTCCAGCCTGAGAAGTTACACTTCATGATTTCTACAACATGATATTGGCTACACCAGTCCACCCTATTTAGTGTGGGGGGAGTGAAGTGCCAGCACTTGGTGATCAGCAGGATGTATCACTGGGGGTTACACTGGAGGCCAGCTATCACCAGATGTGCTTTCCCTCCTGTTTCAAACATAAAGAACCTGAGGCGGAGAAGGTTTAAATAGTGTCCCTTTGTGCCCAGGGTTGGCAAGTCATAGATCAACTGACTCTTGAACCCAGAATTACAGACTTTAATCAAGTCTTGCCCATCACCTTTAAGGCAGTTTTATACACCAGTGTCAAAACGTGAGCTAGCTTATGGCTCAAAGGAACTAAAATTCTCTCTCCGTCTTTATCATAATTTAGAAGTGGGTGTGATTTGATCTTCAGGTTTTTCAATGAGGAAATCAGAACTTAGAGAAATGACTCATTTGCACAGGGTCACAGTGCAGGACTTAGAACCTGAGACCCTGGGCCAAGGAGAGTCTCCATTCTCCTTCTTCTAGGTATAGAGAAGGAAGCACACTTGTGGAAGGACAGTTTCTAGATTGGCTTGTGTTATGTATCTTCATTATGGACCAAGATGTTTAGAAAGAGAAGGACATTCAAGCTAGGGCAAATAAAGTAGCAGTTATTTTAAGAAAATAGAGAAATCCCAGTGAATCAATTATGGGAAATTCAGCCGAACTTCATGTGATGCTTAAATTTCTTTAGGCAGCTGTCATCTCATTTTCTCTGTTCATGGGACAGACTTTTCTTTGTTCTTATGAATTAGAGACAGGTATAAGGTTTTATCTCCACAGTATGACTCTGATCTCACTTGCCATGATAGCGTAACTTCAGGGCCCAGATATTTTGATTCAGTCACTGTGTCATAAATACATTTTCTGAGAAGATGGAGTGCCATTGGCTCAGCTTGGCTTAACATGTCAACCTTTACCCAGTCGACCACAGCCAGAGGGACGAGCTCACATGGCAGGCACAGCTGTCCGTTCTGCTGCATAGGAAGGTCAAGCTATTTTTAAAGGGGAATGAAAAGCCAAGTTTGGAAATACATTATGAGCTATGGTTCTCCACTGGGGCGGTTTCTCTCAGGAATCATTTAGTGACATCTGGAGACACTTGGAATCTAAACATTTGTCAATCTCATCAAATTTGGAAAGTGCTACTTAACTTCCTACAACATTTAGGACAGCCCACCTACCATTCCCACAAAGAGTTATACAAGTCAAATGTCAGTAATGTTGAGGTTGAGGTTGAGAAAATTACACAAAGATTATTGCTTGTTCTGCATCGCAGTCACACCATGAGGCACCACTAAGGCAGGGAAGGGAGGCAGCTGGACTAGAAAAGCCATTTTACTCCCTTGTAGGAGGAGCCATGGCCCTAGAAGCCAACAGATATTATGAAACATAAAAGCATGATGGTTTCTCTTGCTCTTTGCCAAAGACAGCACTGAGGCTGTTAACTATAAATCTCCATGTGTTTCCAGTTTTTTATCTCTAATGATCTAGAAATAGGATTGCCTTCAGGTTTTGTATTCAAGACACAGAAAGCAACGCATTGTCAATGCTGGACAAGGGGAAATGGTATTTGGTCCTAAATTTATAGGAGAAATTAAGCCATAAAACAGTAATATTTCAATCTTAGAACAAGTTTATTTGATTTTGGAAATTCTTTGCCCATTGATGTAGTTTATTCAAACACGAAGATTATAGTCTCTGTCTTCAAAACAAAAGCCAATAAAGAGTATTTATCATTTCCATGTTGTTTCTGATAACAGAACATTCTTCCAAAGTCCTTAAATATGTTGTCATGTATGAGCACGTCTACACATTGCTATGATCAAAATTGTTTTTGTGGTCCAGGTTGCTATGTGCAAAATAAATATAAAGAATGAAGATAAACTAATAACTTCAACATAGTTATTAAAATCATGGATTAAAAAATTAGATACATGTAGAGGACTCTCAACTGTATGTATTAATAAAATGTCCTTGGACAAGGCACATTTGCTTCCTAAACTCAGTTGCATCATCTGTAAAATGATAGTAAAATAATTTCTACTTCATAAGGCTGTTGTGAGGAATAAGAAAATCATGTATATAATGTGCTTTGCATAATATCTGTCTCCAATGCTTGCTAAGTTTATTATCTTATTAATAAATATAGATAATTCTACAGAGAGGCATTGTTTTGCATTTTGGCTTCATATTAATTCAACACCGTGATATTTTAGCTATCATCCTTCTGTGGAATTGTTTCCAACTAATTATGCTGGATATCACTAATGCTAGTAAGTTATCTTCAGCAACCGATGTTCATTATGAGAATTTTTAAAAATATGAGAGTACAACCATATATTAAATTTACCCACGATGATGCTGCTTAGAAATTACCATTGTGTGCATGACAACATGTTATATGTTCTTCTAGAGTTAGACCACCGGGAAAGACCAAACTTACATTATAGGTATTTTATTGAACTAAAATGCTATAGTACTGATTTATTGATGACTTATAACACTTAATATATGATGAGTATTTCCCAAATTAATAAATATTCTTAAAAATTATTATTAATAGTTGCACAGGATTTTCAGGGTAAATACACCACCATTTATTTAACTGCCCTTTCTACTTGGGCACAATTACACTCTTTCTTGTATTTCCTTATATCAATTCCCTACAAAAAAGACATCAGCCTCTGTACATGACAGCAGTTGACAGTGCATACATGCATATGTTCCATTTGTCCTAAACATGTTCTGTCTTATCTTGTGCGTTTCCAATGGTAAATGTTCTAATTATTATTTGTTTCCTCCAAAATTCTAGGAGTGGACTTCTGTAGTGTTTTCAAAAACAGAAGAATAGCTATGGTTTTTAAAAGAAACATATATTGAATTTCTTTAAGATTCAAAATCTCACACCATATTATGTAAATCAGACAAAAGTTAGGGGATAAAAATCTTAGCAATGTATTCAAATGTATAATATACATTTAGAGAAATGTTTTAGTGGCCATTTATTTTTAAAATGACATTCTATTACCTGATAACTTAAAACAACAAAACATATATTCACCAACTTAAGTTCTGAAAGTCATTTATAAATATTTATAAAAATAACTATACCCTGTACCTGCACCTAGCACTCTTCTAACAGAAATGTTGTTTACCCTCTAATTATTACTTATTCTACAAGCAGGTTTAGCTCCTTACACAGTATCTGTAATTGAGACCAACTAAAAATATAATGTCCATTTTTTAATTGCCTCCAATTACTTTTCAGGACTAAAATTTATCAAGTAAATATTTATAAATATTTATAAACATAAGAATAATATCTATTTATTTATATATTATTTGTATATATTATTATATATTTATATTTGTATATGTATTTATATCTATATATATATTTGTATTATTTATATTTATTTTACCTATTTAAGGGAAGAATTTTTTCAAGAAAATTATACATAGCAATGAAAATAAATTTCAAGGGCAGTTGTGAAGTTATGTTTTATGACTTCAATTGATCTATAAATTAAAAATAGTACCAATCACCATTGAATTAAAATTAATAGAATGTAATTAATACTATTATATCATTATTAGTAATGATAATAATAATAATGGTTAACTTTGTCTTAAGGCTTATTGTATGCCAATCTCCCAAGTCTGTACATTTGCTTAATTCTGACCCTCATCCCTTTAAGGGATGTTAGTTCCTGTTAGTTCCATTACATTTATGAGGAAACTGAGACCCAGAGGGATTTGATTACTGACTTAAAATCATGCAGCCAGGAATGGTAGTCAGAAAGTTAGTGTAGGCTATGAAAGTCCAGGGCTCCCCATTTATCAAGTACAAGCAAATGAGTATCTTACATAAACACACTTTAATTCCAAAGGCTTTCTTGTAAGATGCAAAACATCTGGGTGAGCAGGGAAGAAAATCCAACCACATACTTACAGAAGCATCTTGTATTTTGAGCATTACCTGCCTCTTCCCTTCCTATGTCATAGAGGGGATTGCTTGGCTTTCTAAGGTCATTGTCACAGAGTAATTAGAAGCATTTTTTTAAACAATGCTTTCAGTTTTCTAGAATGGTTGGGGTTTTAGTATTGAAGGCATGACAGCAAGATGGATGGTACTAAAATGCCAGTTTTATAGTGATATTTTCATGCAGTTTTCTCTATTTCAAATTTATTTTCTGTAATTTATATCGATTTTTAACTTGGACGGATATGTGGGAAGAATATCACTTCTTGCTCAGTGGGGGAAATCTCCAATGCATTGTGGATTTGATCCTCACTCTAATTAGTAAAAATCTGCACAATAAGTTCATAAGTTTTCTTGCTTTTTCTGGGTCAGTGATGACCATTTCAGTGACAGATCACTAGAAATGTTTCCTTGGTATTCTTGCCTTCTTACAGTGGATCACCAATCACAGTGAGGAGTGGAAAGAAGTGAGTTTACAGGTCTTTCAAGGCAATTAAAATTTCAGTTCTCAAAAACTATTAGTTAATATAATGGAAATATATTTCTCATTACTTTCATGAAGAAAAACTCCATACTATAACAGGACACTTTGCTACTGGCTCATTGTACTTAGGCCTCTAGAAGGACAGCAAAAAAGTTACACAGAGTCAGGTCCAGGAAGACAGGCAGTGGGAGGAGGGGACACACAGAGCAGGGAGGAGAGGATAACAGCAAAAGGGCAGTGAAAAATAGATCAATCAGTAGTCACCTTAATGGAGCATCAACACATCTATCCATAAAATGGCTCAATTCATTTTTCCAACGAACTGTTTGTATTCAGTCTCACAGTTTATGACAATTAAGAAAGTGCAATTTACTTGACAGATTTAGGATTTAATTTTTTTTTAATTTAGCTATATAAGATTCCAGAATCAGAATCCCTGCAAAAGCTTTCTCAAGATTGATCTTTTGGAAAAGAAATGATCATTTTTTGAGGATCATCATACTCCCTAGAGACAGCCATAGTAAAGGAAAAGTTCTGAAAATCGAACAAAATCTGGACCTCAGCAACAGTTTTCCACAGAGAATTTGAGTTTTATATAAGAAATATTACCTTCAATAGCCCCTTTTTAGCCTTCCAAAATATGATAGCATATCAAAGCCCCTGAGAAGTTCTTCAGAACAAATAACTGATTGAACTTATAATATTTCTCGAATATTTTTACTTAGGGTCATGAAGCTATAGAATACATAGAGTGATTTGTTTTTAGTTTTATTTTTGTTTTTCAGGAATGGCTTTTAGGTCTTCTGAGTTCAACTGACAGTTCTCATGCCCATAGCCCAGGGCTTTTCCTAAGACCTGCTGGGCAAACTATGTACAAGTGATCCCAGTAGTAATGTGATTTATAATATATCTCTGACATGGCAGCCTCAATTGCAGTTTGGAAATCTTCTACAGAGCTTCCAAAATAAACACCATATGAAAAAGTTTGAGTCCTTGTTTTTATTCACATCTATTAGGCATTTTCGGGGATAGAGAAGATGACCTATTTCGGTTCTGCCATTTATTACTTGTCATCGCCGCACAGTGGAGTACCATGGTAATTAATTGCTGTGGCAGATAAGGGCACATGCCACAGAAGTGGTCTACAGCCCCTTCCCTCCCATCTTTAAAAGTTGCCTTATTCTTTCAAAACAGACTCTAGCTTGCTTCATAGACAGGATGCTTGGCTCAGCTGGCCTCCTGAGCAAGGAAATCTAGCATTTCTGAAAGGAGATTATTCTTAGAAATGAGTCTTCTATAGCAGCATTACTAAAATGGTGGTATTTCCAGGCATAATTTTTAATTATATGTAAATTCTTTTTTGAAACAGCATTTGCTGCCTGGCTTGGCACCTAAATCTGACCAGGTGTGTGAAGGATCCGTGCCTGCATTCATAAGAGCAATGGGAGGAAAGATACAGAGGTCAGAGAGGGCTTCTGATACTGGCTGGTAGAAGGTCTGTCTCTGTATCTATTCCCTCTCATACTGAAAACAGTAGGAATCCGTTGTTATGCGTTCTTTTTGCTCTAACAGTGAGTGTCCTCCTCTTTTCTCCCCCTTACAAGAGCAGCAATTTCCAGCTGACAGCCCACAGACAAAAAACAACCTCAAACCTGTTCCCTAGGTTAGCAGAATGGAAAATTTGAATTTGCATGCCTTTGGATGGGACATCCCAGATACCTACATGCCACGCTATCTCCTATTATCAAACGGGGCTGTGGCATATGGATGCTACCTCCCTGATTTCTAAAGACAGTGAAAATACATACCACCTAGTTCACATAGTAATTTCTTACTTCTCTCAAGTTAATAAACAAATTAACTTTTTTTTAAAAAAATGTACTCTTTAGTATAAAAGTAATATACATAATCTGGTGCAAATAGAAATGTATGCACATATTCTACATTGTAAATATACATTGAAACATTACATTGTACCCCGTAAACATATGCAATTATTGTCAATAAAAACTTTCAAGAAAGAAATGTGTGCATACAAAATTCAGCAAAGAATAAAAACAAAATAATTCTCCATGTCTTTCCCTTCCAACTTTCTCATATCTTAATTGCCTTAAGGAACCATTGTTATCAGATTCCTGCCTACCCTCACAGAATATACCTAGACACACACAGGCCTATAGATACACATAAGTAAAACTTCATAAATCAAAATGATATCATATTATATGATAATAGAATGAGCCTATGATTTTAGCATAGGGCAATATCTTCAATAGTTCACTAAACAAAACATAATAACAGCTGGTAAACATGGAAACATATTAAACATCATTCAAATGAAGAAGTATAAATTAAACATTGAAATGCAATATTTCATCAATCAAATAGGCAGAGATGAAAAATTCGGCAATACCCAGTCTTAAGGAGGGACAAGTTGCATTTAAATCATATATAATCTAAGTCGTATGCAGTGACAAACAGCTTATAAACTCTATTAGTTCACCATTGTTCTACATTCAAGTCACCAAAAAGGAAGATGAAAACTGGGAAATTTTGTAATGAAACTGAATATTTGGGAAACATAATACAAATTATATGCATTAGAATTTTTGTAAGTGATCTTTTTTTAGCAACAGTTCTTGGATATTTAATTCCCTGAATTTTCTCAACAGTCTTATGTTCACAAACCGAGATATCATCTAGGAAATCTAAGAGTTCTTGTCTCATTTCTATGGGAAAACTATATGTGAAATTATAATTAGTGCGTATACAGGGGTCTAAGTATACCAAATCTTATTGTTAAATCCATGTAGGTAATCATTTGGGCCATATAGCAAATTGGGAGGCACAAATTCTCTGCACAAATATCTGTCACGGCATGTAGAGGGTGTGCCAGTACATGTGTGAGGGGGATAGGGGTGGTCATGGCACAGGACACCCCAAATCCTTGTCAGTTATCTAGCTGGCATAAATTTGGTCACACATAATCCCAAATTCACCAGTGAAGAAATTTCCCAAAGTCATTGATTCTCATTTATCTCTATAGACCTCAGGTGTTTTTATGGACCTAGTCTTCTCTGATATGACAGCACTTTTAATCAATTCCATTTTTCCCAGAAAGGGGGAAAAATGTTGTTCTAAATCTAACGAGTCAGTTCCTCGTCCCTCTAACTGGGCCCCAGCCTAGATAAAGCAAGTTTTCAGGGTACAATGTTATTAATGTGCTGTCCATATGAATAACGAGCATGGCTTGTGAATTATTTCACAATTCTAGGAAAATCTATAGCCTTGTCCTCATGCGACAATATTTGAAGATGCTGAGGATATTCTTATATTTCTGTGTAGACGTTTGTGATAAGTTCATCTAATGAAGTAGTAAAATGTGTGTTCCCTTCTGGGACCTGTGTAGAAATTTATACATGTGAATAGTTTGAAAAAAAATTAATGATATGTTTCCCCATCTTCTCAAGTTGCTTGAATTTCTGAGAGCCTACCCTCACTCCAAACAGGAAACTAATTACCCATTAACCAGGAATAGAGGCCCAAACATTTGGTGTTTAAGTTCAAAATCGCAATTCAGAGACTCAGATATAAAAGTGAAGAATTGGATTTTTTCTGCCCCTAACCCAGACTTCTGTGAGCTTATTGAGGGAAGGAAAGAAGGCCCACGTGCATAGGAGGAATATGTTCTTCTGGAGCAAAGGCTGCTTGCCCCTAGGACCCGAGAGAAGTATCCTCACCTGTAGAGCCATCCTTACAATCTCTTGCCAACAGCTCTATACATGACAGCTCAGCACACTTTGGTTTTGCCCTTTTGGTTACTTTCCAGTTACAACCATTCACTAATGGTAGTTAGTACATGGCACATTGATTCTCCTGCAGGAGTCCAACTACCAACATCCTCAGACTCTTTAGCCTCCCACTGGCATAGGTGACCCCCAGAAAATCAGAGGAGAAAGAATCTGGGCTCCTAAACGTGTTAAGTAGCCATACAAAGGAAATCTCATGCACCGAGGTACACTGGTTTGAGGTCTCAAATGAGACCAGAACATTCGTGGAACACTCCCACCTTTCCCAACTCATCTATTTCACTTATAAAATGGAGAGTAAGTCTAAAAAATACATGATGTTTTTGGTATTTTCCTTATTGCATTAAGATAAAGTTCAAATGTCAACTGATATTATTTAGGGTAGTAAAATGACTGGGCAGTTGCTAGTCACTCATCCAAAAGAAGGCTGCATTCCTTTAAATTTAGAATCAGCTGCACGTGGTTTGAACTTATCATTCACAGTCTCCTTTGGTATCTACACATTAATTTTGCTTTGTACTTCTTCTCACCAATGCTGTCCAGTGAACCAAACATAAACCCTCTTAATAGTGGCTCAAGGGGAAAGGAATGTTAATCTGAGGATATGCTAGAGTCATGGAATCCAACAGCAGACATTGCTTTCTAGCAGCCCTCAAGGTAGCTAGAGTGGTGTGTGAAATTCAGGCAGATGTGCAGATGAAGAAAGAGAGTATGAAAAAATGGCGTTTATCCCATTATCAAGTCCTTATCCCTTAAAATCTTAAAGCACACGCATTTGGGAAATGTTATAAGAAAGCCACATGTACACTATAGAAATTCTCTACTGTCCTCAGCATCCCTTATGGAAAAATTATAACTACAGGAGCTAAGAAGAGGTGTTGAGCCCTGACTAGGTGTCAGATGCCCAAAGAAAATGTCACTGGTATTACGATATTTAATTTTTACATAACAATGCATAAGAAAAGTACTATGGTTATCTCCATCTTTCCACTTCACTGATGAATAAACCGGGCCTCGATATGAGAAAAGACTTGCGTAAGGTCACACTGTTGCTAGTTTGTAGAACCAGGATTCAACCTTCAGCAGTCTGAAAGTCACACTCATATAAGGTGTTAAGACTGCATTCATTCTCCTCACCTGCCAATACTGAATGAAAAGAATACCACATTAAAGAGTCAATGAGAGTATTAAATGAGAGAATATCTACAGACTCAAATGAACTGTGTACTCTATTTCTTCTTCTGTGGGAACATCATAGGAAAGATGAAGCTTTGTCCTAGATGGGACCAACCAAAACCCAGGTGTCTTTCAACTGCATAGAAGCAATAATAATCTCTAAACAAACTAAATTGGCAATGAACAATTTTGAGCATTTCTATAATCTGAAGGTAATACACTTAAGTTTTTACTTTGTGTTACTTTTGAGTTGCTGGTATTGTGATGTGGTAACTTGGAGGTTGATGTGGTGGTGCTTTCTGAAGCAATTAAAGGACTGGTATGAACAAGGTTCATCATTTCTATCTCAGTAGAGCCTCTCCTAGCTCTGATCTGTTACAAGCAATAGAGGGAGTGTAAACATCCTCTTGACCACTACTTAAAAGAAACTGAGTACAATCAGAACTGACCACGGAATGTCCTCCATCCCCCGCTTTAAAGTGTCTGTGTGAAAGTACAGTGAAGAGCTTGACATTACTTACGTCCTTCTTTGTGTTCACAGGCTGAGAACATTTCTTCCATTATGTTGCAAACAAAAAGAAGATCTTGAGCAGACATAACTGTTCCTAGTGTTCTAGGAGGGAACCAAACACATAATAGGATGAATGTACATATACCTTTTGATCAAAGCAGAATCGTTCAAAACATCCAGTAATTATCAAATGGAGAAACTCTACAAATGATTTCCCCAGTCTCCTAACTGGCTGACAGAATTTTGGTACATATTGCAGAGTTGACACCATTTGTCTAAAAGTTGTCATCTTTGAGGAATTTGTCTTGCAGGATTTGTGAGATTCAAGAGAAACATGTCTAATACCACCTCCTGTCTAAACCAAAAATATTATATTAGATTCAAGAAATATCCAAGTCAAAACATGCATTCTGCAGATATTCATTCTTTATTATTATTATTTTTTGAGACAAGGTCGCACTAAATCACTAAATTGCCCATGCTGGTCTCAGACTTGCAGTCTACCTGCCTTGGCCTCCCAGAGTGCTGGGATTACAGATGTGTGCCTACATAACCCACTCTCATCCTCTTTCATGCTGACTATCAGAGATTGCACGTGGTCCCTGCTTCAGGAAGTGTGAGGTCAAGGACAGACGAGAGATTCATGAGTGATTTCAAAACTGTGGGAAGTGACTGTGATGGAGATGAGTACTGGGTGCTGAGAGCAGAGGAGAGAGTATTAAACTATAAAAGGGAAAGAGTGGGAAGAGATGGCTTCCCAGCTGAAGTAATAATGAAAGTGGGACTTCAAGCAACCAGTTAAGAAGGTGCAGTTGAACATTGAGAACAGGAAGAATAACATATGCCAAAGTCCCGAGTCAACAATAAGGAGCATGATGAATCCACAAAACCGAAAGAGGTCCACTGTGCTTGGGTAGAGTGTGGCGTGGTCTGAAAACAGATGGGACTGGAATGGTCATGTGACCCAAGCTCATGCAGCTTCCCAGGAGCTGCGGTGAGGCATTGAAATTCTGTACAAGACCAGCAGAGGTCTTCATGGAAAGGTTTTGCACACATAGATGGCATGATTAGGCCTGTATTAGTATGCTGCATTACTATCTAGCGTACTAATTCAACTGGTTCTAATGTATAACTGCTCTTCATTATTCTTGGGTCTTTATTTTGAGCAAATATACACCCAAGAAGTGCCGAAAATGTTCCAGGTCAACTCTGACAAGTAGGTCAATGCTTTAATATTTAGGTCACCAGTTATATCACAATTTCACTGGCAGAATTGAGAGTAAGGATTCTGGAAGGGGAAGAGC
This sequence comes from Erethizon dorsatum, assembly GCA_028451465.1. Taxonomy (NCBI): domain Eukaryota; kingdom Metazoa; phylum Chordata; class Mammalia; order Rodentia; family Erethizontidae; genus Erethizon; species Erethizon dorsatum. The sequence goes on from CM051825.1 coordinate 47,052,115, forward strand.
CTCCCAAAGGAAACTCTAGAGTCTCCCCAGCTGCATAACTGTGAAGGCCTATGCTGAACATACTTGAAAGGTCGAGAACAATGCTCCAAGTTTCTTAAAGAGACATTTCAGTGTTGTACCAGGGACCACTATGGTAACCGTATCAATGGAGGAGTTAACCGTATCAATGGAGGAGTTAACCGTATCAATGGAAAGTGAGATAGACTTGGACTGAGATGTCCTAACCATTGAGAGAGAGAGGATGAGAGAGTGAGAGAGAGAGAGTGAGAGAGAGGGAGAGAGAGAGACAGAGACAGAGACAGAGAGAAAGAAAGAGAGGGAGAGAGAAGAAGCACTTCAAGCTAGGAGCATGGGAGAGCATTGTGAATCTCCTCCCAGGCTGCACATTAGAATCACCTAGGGAGGATCCTAAAAATATCAGGATCCTAGCCACATCCCTTTTTTCTTTAATTGGGCTGGGGTGAGGCTAAGATATTTATATTTTTAAGCACTTCATAAGGAACACTAAGATGTAACCAGTGTTGAGAACCAAGGGTGTAAGGCTAGAAAATACAGAAGAGTGGCCAGAAATTTTAGCTTGTTCTGGAAACAGAATTATCTCTGTTATTTAATTTTTTATTTATAAATATTTCTTATGGCATTGAAGGTGACTTACAAGTATATTTCCAACACAGCAAGATAAAGATAAAACACACTATGGACATAAAAGGAATTCAGCTCTTATCCTCTACCTTCAGTCTCCATATATGTAAAGCAAGAATAATAATAATAATAATAGTAATAATAATATCTGATTTGATAAATGGAAGGATAAAATAAGTTAATAAGTAAAATGACGTACAAATACCTGGTGCGTGAGTATCTGATAAATGTGAGCTAGTGTCCTTGAACTGGGTGAAGGCAATAGGGACAAAAAAGGACAGAAGGGATGGAAATCACAAGGTGTGTTCTAAAGATACCAATTAGTTTGGTTCATACCTTGTAGAAAAATAGAGGGAAATTTTACAAAGGTAAGTTGGGGCCAAATTGCTTTCTTAAGCTCTAGGCTAATGTTTAAATTTGAGCAAGTGTTCATTAATTGATCATCTAATAACAGTCCCCAAGCAGGTGAGGCAAGCCAGGTGTTAATGTTCAAAATAGAGTAAATTAAGGGATGACTCAGAGTCCATTCTAACACTTGGGCTTTGATTTGAATTTCAGTTACACGTGGAACTAACAGATGTCTCTGTGAAAAGCTGAGACTCAATCATCATAGAGCTTTAGAACTGAACAGCAGCCATTGAGTATTAATAACCCCTGGCGTTCAGGGAGCCAGGTGTTCTTTGTGACACCAGAGCGCTCCTTGGCAGACAGAGACAACTCCACGTCTGCTGTCCAGATTCCGCCTACTCCATTAGGAGACTCTACGTGGTGCTGAAGGTTGTTTCATTTTTCATTTATAAATGTTCCAAAAAGATTAAAAGTAACTTGTATGGATGCATCCCACATAGCAAGGTCAAGATAAAATGTAACATAGACATGAATAAAGGCAGGATGGAGCAAAACAGGAATAGGGGCTTAGAGAAGCCCTGAAGGGAACTTTCATGCTAAGAGGAGTCCCTCGGGAGCTATAGAAATGCCCACAGTGTACCACTAATTTGACATTAAGCCTTCTAACAAACAATGCAAAGAGGGAAACAAGATTGGTTGTAAGGATAAAAATGTTCCCAGCCTTCTCCAGTCAGTTGCTTAGGAGACAAATCGCTATACCTGGTACAGTGCTAGAGAGAAATATCTCTAGGTTTAGATAAAGGGGATGGTGTGTAAACTAGTAATAGTCTCCTCACAGCCCAATACCCAAGTCCTGCCCATGCTGCCTAGAGAAAGAGACAGGGGGAGGTAGAGGGAGGGAAGGAGGAGGAATTTGTACTGTGAATTCACAAGACTCATGGAATGTTTCGCCAACATTTCTCATTGTGGGCTGATGGCCTCTCACAGTTCAGTGCAAGTAATTCTAGAGATTGTATACCTAAAATGAACCAGCACGGGCATCAGGTAGTCTGGCTGAAATCAGAAATATATGTTAGTGTCCAGAGAAAAGAATAGATTAAGTATCTTACAGATAAGCTTTCCTAAATATCGAAATAGAAATTCAATAGAAATTCACTTCCCATTCACAGGAAAACTGATTCATGTGCACCAGAGTGGCAGATGGCTCTCTTCTATGTGGTGATTTTTTTCAGAAGTCTTGATTGTTCCATTTTGTGGCTTTGCCTTTTAAATAGAAATATAAATTTAGGGGTCCGTGGTGAAATTTTTTTTTAATATGAATTTGTTATCTGAACAACATAGTTTCCTTAATCACTCAGAGGACTATTGGTCTAATTTTTTCCACCGTAACTTCTACTTGTCAATGATCACATCCAGTGTTACGTCTTAGAAATAATTCTCCCATCTGCTTTATTTGCTCTGTCACCCTGTATGATGTGTGTTATTTCCATTCATGTGCTTTTGGCCAGGAATAGTCACATGTCCCCATCTAACTCAAGGAGGGTGGGAAATGGACCCTTGGCTGGGCTTTTCATAAAGATGCTACACCATAGATGAGAGTCCACACCTTCAGCACAAACAATTGTACTATAATTCCCCTAAAATATTTTCAGATACATGCAAGTAATACAAAATGCTTTTGCTGCTACCTCTTCTGCCTTTACCAGTTCCAAACTTTATAATTTCAAGTGTTACTCTACCTATTCTGAATATCACATTTTCTTATATATAAACTAACAACAATAGTACCTACTTCACAGGATTGTTTTGTTAAATGATAAATTTATCTAACTTGTCAATAATGGTTCAGCAATTTAAAAGGAGTGTGAAAAGTTATCTTGATGCTTGTAGCCCATTATCTGTGTTCAATTCTTGTTATAACCCAAAAATGATTAAACTAAACTTGGACATTCTGATATTTACATCTGTAAGAACCTTCACATTTTATAAGCTTTGCATTTTGAGCATTTTATTTCTTTAGCTGCAAAGTGAGCTAATTTACTATGACATCTGCTTATCAGATTATGTATGATACATTTTCTATTTCTGCCATTTTAGTTTTGCATTTTGAGAAATTGTCATGAACTGCTCCAATCTGGTTAGAAGAAAGTCTTCTGATTGTTCACAGTTTGATCCGGATTTGTGTAATGGTAGGATATATACCTTTGTAGAAATTGGCACTGAGGGATTATCTGCTTTACAAGATTATTGTTTTAATCATTCAACAAATGAACAAATGATCTATGCGATGAATTGTGAGCAAACTAATTTTCTCTGAGGAATTCTCCATGGATAATTTATATTGAACAGATACATAAATACTGATTCAATTGCAGACATTGAAACTAACATGGAGCATGAACTGAGTTCTAGCTGTAAACTGGGTAGCAGAAAATTCTCCGGCTTAGATGAAAGATAGGGTCCCTTGGCCTAGATCAGTGGTTCTTAATATTAATTTGCATGCATCGGAATCACCTAGACAGCTTCTTAAGACCCTGTCTCAAAAGGTCCTGTATTTAATCCTAGTACAGAAAAGAAAGACAGAAGAGAGAGGGAGAAAGAGAGAGAGCGAGAGATTGATTGATTTCTGGGCTTTGTCTCCAAGGTTTCTGGTTCAGTAGGTGTAAGGGCTAGGACCAAAAAATTCCATTTTTAAATAACTTTTCCAATGCTGCTGCTGCTGTACTCGAGATCACACTCTCTGAACCACTAGCGTAAAGCAGGAGTTGGGAAACTGTAGCCTGCATACTCAGTCCAGCCCACTTGTTGTTTCTTTAAAGTTTATTTGAATACATGTATCTGTGCATTGTCCATGGCTTCTTTTACATTAGAACAGCAGGGATGAATAATTACAGTAGGGATTGGATGGCCCACAAAGCCAAAACTAGATAATATCTGTTCCTGTACAGAAAGTTAGCTGATCCCTGGCTGAAGAATAGGGAAATGAGTGCAGAAGATGACAGCAAGAAGCCCTGGCCCTTCCTCTCCATCTGAACCTCACATAAATTCCTGTCGTTACCTTGACTTAGGGATTAGCTACAAGCTCACCAGGAGCACATTCCATTATAAGAACAAATCATTTATATATGCCTGTCGTTAAAGACTGAAAATTAAAGGGAATTGAATTACACACTTCAGTACCCAATTTCTACTAGATAGATAGAAGACTTACGTCCAAAAAAAATTACAAAGTCAGCTTTCATTTCAGACCTATCACTCCCAGAAAAGACATAGTAGTTAGCTTCCCTTTTTGAGGTGACACAGGGGCTCCATCACTGTGATGAATGGTTCACTGCCACGTCCAGTTAATTAGGCACACCCACTCGTCTTGCATCTGAAGCACGAGTGAAACAAAGGGTCTGTTGCACACAGCCAAATAATCTGAATACGATTGCTGCCTAATGAGGTCATCTTTAGTGGAGTGGACTCAGCAGAAGGAAGAGGTCGATGTCATTCTGGTGACTTCTTGGCTCTGATCACTGTGCTGTACCTTAGAGGCATCAATTAACCTGTCCACTAGGTTTCTATGTTTGTGTGACAGTAAAAGTTAAGGAATCAGATTCTCCTTGGTAGTGCTGGATCATTTGCTCTCACCATTTGAATACGAACTGTTAAAAGGATTTGCGTGATATTGGAATGATGACCCATACTAAAAAAAAAAAAAGAAAGAAAGAAAAAAGTGAGTAAAGGAAGGGGAATCAGCATTTGTTGAACATCCATAAATACGCCATGTTCTGTTATAGGCATTTATTTTTACCAGCTCCAACACACATCCTGGCAGCCTTATGAGATCAGTGGTAACATTATTCTATAAGGAGGGAAACTGAGATTTAGAGAGCTAAAAGAACTTACTCAAGTTCACCCCACCAGGGACTGCGAAAGCCAGGATTGAACCACAGACTAACCAAACTATCCCCTGCAAATTCCCTTCCCAATATATTCTAGATTTGCTTACTAGATTCTCCATGCTGTATCACTTCCCCTGGGCCCACTCCTTCCCTCATGAGCCTCTTGACTGCAGAAAATAGCCTTGTTCCCATCTCCTCTTACCATTGTTCCTAAATTCTCTAGTTTCTGATCTGATCATTAACAAGCCAAAAGTTCATCCCAAAGATGTGGACAATACATAGATGTATGTATAGGATGGTGGAAATTTTTTTAAAAGGCATCTAAATTTCCAGAGAGAGCTATGACTCAGAATAATAGAGAGGCATGTCCAAGCCCCCATACTGAAAAGGCTGGCAAATAATTTCTATCTCCTGAGTCAACTCTAGTCAATTGTTAGGGGCAATTGCAATGCAGTATTGTGAAGGATTCTGAAGCTATGTCCTGCCTTAAAAAATAGAACTCTATAAGGAGTAACCAAAAGAAACAACATATATAACACAACTTGCCAGGTATGGATCTAAGCATTTTAAATATATTAACTTGGTTATTCTTGCAACAGTCCTAGAGGATAGGTACAAATGAGGCAAGTAAGGCACATATTTGATTTGCCCAATGTGCACATTCAGTGTCATTATGGAGTGGAGCTGAGATGTGACTGCAGAGGGTGTGAACATTTCTGCCAGAGAGAGTTGTAGATGTGTAGCAGAATCACCATCCCTGGGGTGCGTTTCAGGAGAAAGGACCAAAGGAGAAGGAAGTCTCAGGGCTTCTAAGCTGTCTCTTCCATGGAGCCCTTCGCAGTATTATTTTAAGGCCCACAAACCTCATCTCAGAATAATGTTTTTAAAAACATAAAATGAAATACATAAGGAACTAAGAAAATCAATTATATTTAAATTCAGTCTTCAAAACATTTTACGTATAAATTTATGAGAGAATAATATGTGTGTATGCTCCTTTATTAATACAGTAAATAACAAGATCCATCAGTGAGTCTAACAGCAACTGTAGTTTTAAAATAATGAACATAAACAATATTTCAATGAATATACAATGACTATCATTATATGAAAAGCATTGTGATTTCTATTTTTGACAGTCATAGCTATTGCTAATTCTAATGTGTTTTGTTGCCTTCTTACATAATTTGAAGGAGATGCTAAATTTCACTTAAAGGTTAATGAAAGAAAAGATGCAATTTTTCCCCATTCAAAGTCACAGACCTGCTGAATTCTACCATCTGAAACTTTGAACTACATTGCAAGTGGCTCTAATATTATGAAAGGAAAAGTAGAGATAAAAGATAGTAAGTTTTCTGTAATTGTATAATCTGAATAACACCTCCTGAGTTTTTATTTTCTGCTGCAAAATTGGAATAAACCTCTCTTATAGACCTGATGTAAAGAAAAAATAACTAGATTGGAATGGTTCTTGTGAGCTGTCATTCATTCTACAAGACTTTGATGGTTAGTAGAAAAGTAGCCACGTGGTGATGTAAGCAGCTGAGTCACCTGTTACTTTACTCAGCTTTCATTCACGCCATTTAAAATACTGACAGCAACAACTTTCTTGGCTGTTTACTCTGTGACCCTACTAGGATGGTCTCAGTGCTAAGGTGACAGGTGTTTACTTTCAAGTGCTTAGAGTTTATTGTGGGAAAGGCAGCCACATGTCCACGAGATAGTGAAGGAAATACAGGGAAAGAATGAGCCACCGAAGGGAGTCATGAAAGGCTTTCTAAAGGAGGCAATGCACCAAGATGCAAAGAGTAGAGCAGAAGTTAGGCAAAGAAAGAGTTATCAATGCTACCTGTCTCACCAGTGGGATAAAATATCCAGCACCCATCACTTAAAGAAGGAGAGATTTATTTGGCTCACTGTTTCTAGTGACCCATTCCAAGGCAGAAACAAGGTGGAAGGACAGGTGAAGGAAAGCTGCTCCACTCATACCAACCAGGAAGCAGAGAACAAAGAGCGGGGAGGAAGGTATTCCCTCCGCAGGCACGCCCCCCGTGACACAGTTCTTCCAACAAGGCCCCATCGCCCAACAGCACATTTAGCTAGGAACTCATCAACGGATCAATCCACTGGTGAGTGTAGAAACCCCATGATTCAATCACTTTGCAAAAGCCCCACCTCTGAACACATGAAACGTAGGGATATTTTAGATGCAAAGCATAACGCTAATGTTAGAGGAGTGCCATGATAGCCCAAAAGTAAAATATGGGCTTATATATATAGGAAATGAGACTCCTTTCATCATTTCCAGAGCATGAACTACTGGAGAACTGAAAATTTTCTTTAGGCTTTAGAGATAAAAGGGGAGACATGAGGACCAGAACACAGGAAATCTTAGCCATTGTGTTTAGAATCTTGGACAGTGTTCAGAATCTTGGGCAGTGTTCTACAGGGAAAGGGAGACTTTAATATCTTCTGAATAGATAACTTACATGACCACATTTATGTTTTAGAAAGAAATTATAAATTGATGACCTACTGGAAAAAAATCTAGCTTACACATGTGGTATTCGGCTTATATATTGAATTTTTAGTGCTATTCCTATATTTAAAAAGCAATATAATACTATCTGTCAAAAAAAAAAAAAAACCTGAAAACTCCAACATCTCTAAATCCATATCACACATGGTCTCTCTTGACCATAGGTGAGGAATGATGCCCCATTTAGACTGGACACAGCTCTCTAGGGGCCATAATCCTACCACTCTAGTTCCGTACCAACACTGAGCCCAACTTATATGGCCATTTATTATCAAGCTTACAGCACATTTTTCTTGCAATAAGGAAATATCTCTCTATACTTATGTCTGAACCAAAAGTGGAAAAGTGAAAGGCCAAGGAACACTTTGTATTTCCAAGAAAGCACACGTGCTTCAAGAAAAGTGGAAGAGACAGTATTTCCCTTCTTAGCCTAGATGGCTTCACTTGCCCACAAGACTTGCTTGGAACTTTATCTTTGAGTTTGCAGCCCCTCATGCCAGCACAGTATGGGCCAACAGACTCATGAAAGATGAATTTTCTAGGACAAAACTGGAGGCAGGGAAAATGGTGATTGCCATGATCCAGACAAGGAATAACAAAAGTAGGAGTGAAAACTGTAGCCCCAAGGATGAAAAGGAGAGGTGGATTAAAAAAATCCAATAATCATGTAACCATGGGTAAGCTTTCACTGTTTTCGGATGCTATAGTAACTCATTATTCATGAGCCTCAGTGATAAAAGAAGAAAAGAATGATTTTCCTGGTTTCTAGTTTGTACTTGGAGGCTGGTGGTGGTTCAGCCAACTAAGGGAATAAGAAAGAAAGATGGATTTACAATGAAGAAATTGGAATCACTTTTCAACATGTTGAGTAGGGGTAGCATTGGGATGTGGAGTAGCAGTGTTAAGAAGAAAGTTGAATATGTAGCCTGAAATCAGCAGAGATGTCTTGGTTAAATGTATGAATTAAACTAGTCAACCTCCCATGGTTAGAAGGTAAGGCCTTAAGGATGAATTCCACTTTACAGAGAGTCTGAAGTTCAAGAATGCTTATGGGCAGATCCCCAGGGCACAGTGCATGTAAGGAGGAGATCCCACAAAGTGACCTAGGGAAAAACAACAACCAGAAAAGAGTGAAAAGAACCCAGAGATGAGGGAATATGGAAACCAAAGAAGTAGATTTCTAAGAAGTGTTAAATGCAAGAAGGGACTAAAAGAAGAGGGTCTATTCATTTGGGAAATTTGAAATTCATTCTTGAGCTTGGTGAATTTCAGTGGAGTCATAAGAACAATGCTAGATAACAATAATGATTACATAACACTGCATGCCAAGCAGAGTTCTGTGTTCTATACATATTAACTCACTTGAAATAACAATCTCATTGATAGGTTCCTGGGTTATTACCATTTACAGAAAATAGGATGAGAGACAGAGAAGTTGCACAACTTTTCTAAGGAAACGCAATTAAGTATTGGAGCCAAACTTTTCAAATCAGGCAGTCTAGTGTTAGAATCTAGGCCCTTAACTCCACTGCTATTAAACTGTCTTTTCAGAATGCAGTGGGTGACAAGTAGGGTAACCCAGGTAATATCTATTGTGCCAATATCCAATCTAAGGAGGGGGCCCTTTCCACATGTAAATGAAAAATTATATCTGGCCACCCTATTCATGTATTCACTGAACGATGCAGAAATACAGTAAGCAATTCTTTGTACCACAATGTCTCGTAGTCCTTAAGGCCTCCACAAGTGTTTGCTAAATGAATATATCTGAAAGGTTGATTACAAGGGAAGAAGAAAAACTGACAGATACCTAAAGGGTAAAGTATAGAACATATTCATAAGACCAAAGGGAAGTTGTCAGTAGAATACAGGAGAAAGCAAATGACCGATTGAATGATGTCTCAAACAGGGAAGAAGATGGCACTAGAGAGACTCAAACATCAAAAAGAAAATGAAGGTCACTGGACCTTTATCACCAAACTCATATTCCTGTTATTTTCTTTCCTTGTCTGTACTGTTAGCAAGCATGTACTGAGTACTTAAGATGCTCTAAGCACAGAGGGATTGACTTTGAAAAAAGGACTAAAACTACCTCTAAAACAAGAAAACCAGTGGAAATGTACACAGGTATGAAGACATATAAAGATGCTAGATCGAAAGGACAAAGCCCATGCTGACAGATCAGACTCTTTCCATGAAATAGGGGACACAGCCATTGGCTAAGAGAAAAGGTTGTGCAGGCTTGAGGAGAGAGGAGTTTTGGAATAGACAGTGACCATTCCAAAGTGAGGAACGGAGTAGCTGATACAAATAAATAGATTAATAGGCACTTCTGGAAACCTAACTGAGGTTGAAGACATTTTATCATGAAAGGTGAGGTGAGTGCAATTTCTGTATCACAGTTCTCCTGGTCATATATGGACATGTAGTAGAAGGATGGTGGAGAAGGAATGCAGATGACTTTTGAGGGAGCAGTTCAAATGGTCACCCAAGAAAGAATGGGAGACCACATGAAGGGCTGATGGGCTGGGAGGAAATGAAGGGTCCAAAGGCCTTGAATGTCCCTATGATGATAGGGTGGAGATGGGGAAGAGGAGGGCCCAAGAGGACCTGAAGGACACAAAGTGGTTGTCAGGAATGGGAGCCTACACTTAAGGAGTTGAGTTGCCTTCTCCTTAACTCTGCCTTTGATGAGACATGTCTACTACTGTTCTTACTGTCAAGGCTTAGGTCTAAAACTTCCCCCCAAAGTCTCTCGTGTAGAAGGTGATTGGATCATGGGGGCACTATAGTCATCAGTGGATTAATCGTTTGATGAGTTCAGTAGCTAAATACTGTATGCTGAGAGGTAGAGCCTGATTGCAGGTGGGACACTGGCGGCGTGCCCTAGAAGTGTATATTCTTGTCTTTGGCTTCTTCCTTTGCCTTCTGTTTCCTGGCCACCATGAGAGGAACAGCTTTCCTCTGCCATGCCCCTCTATCATGCCGTTTCTTCCATGGAGTGAATCCCCTAAAAAATGTGAGCCAAATACAACCTCTCCTCCTTTAAGCTGTGGGTGTCAGGTATTTTGTCCCAGTAACAGAAAACCTGACTAATATACTTACTCAGCCATTGAAGACATATTGGATATGAGGCTTTTATTCAGCCCCACAGCATGTATCTTACTCTCACCCAACCCTCAAAAATGTGCCACACTGTGTGTTGAACAGACATGTGAATTTAAATGCCATGCCAAAATGAAAACTTGGGATTAGTATGCCCCAGTTAAAGAGGCCATTTTTGTCTTCCATCAGGGAGACATTCCTGGGCATGTGTGAAATTGATTGTAAATCACTTGTGTTATTTTCTAGATATTGAACATGCCTATTTAACATATTTAATGTGTTTCTGACATTTACAAAATGTCTAGCAAGCTTTGGACGATCATTATTTAAAGCATTTTATTAAAGTCCCCCCTGAGTAGTTCCTAAACACTGCATTCTTTTTCAATTGATTATGAATATCCCTGAAGAGGGAATTGTAAGTGTTGAATACGGTAGTTGTCAATCACAGGCTCATCTACTCGCCTTTTTGAATGATAACACACATTCATTTGAAACTCTACACATAGCCAGATACTCAGATTTTTTTCCTTATTGCTATGGCTTTGCTTTATTTCACTAAGATTGAAAAATGGATTAAACTCTAGAGATATAAGCACTAGCTAACTTGAATTGTCAGACTCAAGATTTTTGAATTCTTTGTAAAAATGATGGTGCTTGAGTGGGTCAGGGGTAATGCTCCAAACCCTCTATCTTGACAAGGGAGCCATTGCAGATTCTTTACCCTTATATAATTTGCACTGGGGCCTGACAGGTCCTGTATTAGGATGTGAAAATGTCTGCAACCAGAAGATACAGCATGTTTCAAAAATGACAGAAATGGCGCATGTTATAAATGCAATTCTTCTTCAAGCCACCTTTCCCTCTTGTTCTGATCAAAATGCAAGCTGTAACGCTGTCTTCAGCAGCTCAGCAGCATCCTGGAGTCACAAGATGTGAAGCCTGGGCTATAAGTGGCCTTGAACCTGCAGGTAAGTGAAGGTGTGGAGAGGCAACAGGCATTGTAGGTGCAGAATGCAAATAAGAATTTCTGTGTCCTTAATTATATTTGATACATTTTTTTCACAGAATAGCAATCCTATCTAATGAGAAAATGTGCAGCTAAGCCATTTGGCAATGGGCAACAGATTTTGTGTAAGCATCTGGCATAGGAATAATTTGACAAACAGCAATATGCCAAAATTGTGTTAGATCATTTTTAAAGAACTATTTTTCAAACTGAATATTCATTATTCCTGGGATGTTTTTCATCAACCTCATGATTCAAATGACAACAAGCTACAGGTTTATGTTGTAGTTGAGCTAGTCATGTTCCCCATAATCCTTGGTGTGCTTGTTTATTGACAAAAAAGAAGCAACTTACGTGGCCTCTCACCTTGACAATCAGCTGGAAATACAAATTTCACTCTCAGGTGCATCTGAGTAAATAAAGGCTTAAAGAGAAAGAATGAAATGTGAAATTAATTTTTTGCACATCCCTTGGAACTCAAAGCAGGTTAATAAATGTTCTGTACCAATAGGGCTCCTATATCAACTTTTACATTCACAGCAGTGACGGTGCCTGCGTTGTGAAATGAACATTCTGCAACTCCAAAATATGAGGCCTGCTGTAGTCAAGTCAGGTATTACAGAAAGGTAGTGCCAACTTTTCCAGGTTTGTTAGCATTGTCTTTTTAATAAATAGGGTCCCAATCTGTATTGAATCTCTCAAATGTTCTTGCCTGTCTTTAAACTTTATTCCTTCCGCCACATTCTTTCAGTTGCTTCTACTGAACTTTATTGTACTATGATTGTGAGCCTTTTGACCCCTCTCTTCAACCAGTCTAACAGTACCCAGCGGCCTCGATGTTCTTCCTGCTGTCTTAGATCTCAGGGTCAACTATTTCAAACACCCTTGCCCCAGAGAAGTGAACTTAGAAGCTGAAGGCTCTGTTTTTATTTTTCTGTGTTTTGGGCTTTTGTTGTTGTTGTTGTTGTTGTTTTACCGTATCCTGTTTTTTGCAGCCCCCAGCTCTGGATTAATAGAGGACTCCATACCTCCAAGCCCAATATTGAGCTTCTAGCTGGAAATCTTAAACTATTTAGATTCTATGTAAAAACCAGTTCATCCATCCATCCTTACCTGAGCTCTCATGGACAATTTCTGTTTTTGTTGCTGCTGGTCCATAACACCTGCTATTTTAGAGCTTTGTTCCCCTTCCCAAGTCCCCACAACCACCCCATTCTGTAACTCTTCATATTAAAAAAAATGTTTACTTAAAATGCTATGAGATTCTGGGATAGGAACCAACAATCTGCAGGATATTTTGGTATTCATTTTTTAATTGCCAAGATTTATATATATTTATCATGTATACTGTGTTGTTTTGAAATATGTGTATATTGTGAAATAGTTAAATATCCATCACCTCACGAAATGTTTTTACGGTAAGAAATCTACTCTTGGGGATACTATAGTCACCATATTTCACAATAGATCTCTTGTGCTTATTCCTTTTATTTCACTGGAATTTTTTATCTTTTGACTAACCTTTTTCTAATCTTCTTATTCTCAGCCCCTAGGAATCACCATTCCACTTTCTGTATTTGTGCTTTCAACTTTTTTAGATTGTACATATGAGATCCAAGAATCTACATTTTAAGCAAATGTCTTGAGTGATTCTGATGACTTTGTCCCACAAACCATGTTTTGAAATAATTTAATATATCACTCTTGGGTGAGGAGATGAATCACTAAGCACTTTAATCATCTGTTCAAATATGATAGCATATTTTGTGAATTAGTACATGAGTATTCAGTAAGCCAGCATGATACGCTGCTTTTTATAGGAATCATTTACCTGTTCACTATTTTGTAATTCCTAGAAGAGCTTAAGAGAGTCAAGGGGTATCCCCAAAATCATCAACTCAGAACCCAATATTATCATTATCATTCACCCTGCTCTTCCCAAAGAGGCTCCACAGATTTGCAACAGGGAATAAATTCCATTGAGACAATACTGTTATATTTCCAGATGTCTTATGTATTAAAATTCCATATGAAGATCGTTGCTTGGGTAAGAACCTCATGATTAGAGACATTTTTATTTTCAATTTTTTAATTCCATATCTACTCCTATAGGAAATATAAATCAAATTATATATACTAATATTTGGGACGGATTCCCTGAGAAACAGATTAAAACAGATGTTTGCAAGAGACTTATTGAGTAACTTCTTGGGATCAACATCTGTGGGAGAAGTAAGCCAAGGAGGCAAGGATTGGAAGAAGAAGGAATTGAGCTGAGATGCACTTACAGCAGAACCTCAGAGTGTCCCAAAAGGTAGCCCTTCAGAGCTGTTTTCTGTCAGACAAGAAAACCAGGCCATTCTCTCCCCATATTTGCTGGTTTTCGAATGCAGGATACGCCATGGGAGGGGGTTGCCTCTGAGCAAGAAAGCTTTCTCCAGGCTGGGGGTAATTCCCAAGTGAGCTCATAGCAATTCCAGGAGCTGAGAGAATGTCTCTCTTTCCCTAAAGGGTGTGTGTGTGTGTGTGTGCGTGTGTGTGTGAATCACAGCATACACTACAAAGTACTAATTTTGTCATGAGCTGGACAATAAGCATTAAGACTGTTTAAAAGAAAAATATAGATAGGCTTTACAATAATAAGAGCACTTGAAATTACTGAAAAATTCTTGTTATACTTTGATCTAGATAGGCTTCACAATAATAAGAGCACTTGAAATTACTGAAAATTTCTTGTTATACTTTGATCTTGAGTTCAGAATCTGTATGGTAAAAAGAAAAAAAATTTTATATAGCAACTCATTTCAAAGGCATGTTTTTGTTCTCTTGATCTTTTAATGCACTAGGAGAAGTAAGCAATGATTCAAACATGAATGTTTTTAAAAAGTATAGATTCTGAGAATTGAGTAAATATAACTAAATCCTGGTTTTGAGGACAAAATAAAAGGAACTAATACTAGTTTTGTGGGAGCTGAATGAACGCGTTTGCAATTGATACAAAGTATTATCTTTGGAATGAGTGATAAGATCAATGCAAAGAAATCTCATTTCTGCTTTTTCCCTAATTCCCTATTTGCCCACATAAAACATGCATTTAAGATGCCCCAGTCAAATGCTTATAAAATAATGTCCCTCGTGAAATCAAAGCTATTGATAAAGTAAACTCTTTATGTATAATCAGAGATATCTGAAGCTCTGGAAAATGTAATAAGGATATTCTCATTATCCTTAAACGTGTGTTCTGCTTTCAGTATTCTGTTTGCTCAGTTTCACAAAGTAATTAACCACTGCTTTATTATTTAGGAGAACGCAAGGAAAACATGCTTCAGCCCTTTACTGGGGCTTGAGAGACATAAAATTGTCATTGTCTCTGAAAGAATCACTTTAAGGTTGTTCCAACAGTCTCCCAGTGAGTATAAGAAATAGCTTCTTTTCATCTCAGGAGAAAAGGAAGAATGAGATGTGTGTGTGTGTTTCTGTCTTTTCTTCCTACAGTAAATATCTGAAAAGTTGGAGGTGGGATGAGTGGAGTAAATAGCGAATGGGACAAAATGTACATTTCCAAATCTCAGAATTCCAGCTTTAGAAGGAAGCTTTAGAACATCCCTCCCTTCACAGAGCATCTGATGCCCAGGTCATCCCTGCCCTTGGCAGGAGATTTTATTTTTCCTCTCAGCACCCGCGCCTTGGGGTCTAGCTGCTTCATGAATAGAGGAATTTTATTTTTTAACACCGTCACTCAGATCCAGGGAAAAGACAGATTTTTAGCATAATAAGGTGTATAGTAGTTGCCAGCAGGATCATACTTGTCTAATAAAACCAGGTGAACTGTATTTTTAGATATTGTTTTCAGAGGGAAAATCTCTGCAAGAACGTTTGCCTACTCCTCTTTGTGTTCCAGATTCAAAGCACCCTCTTCTCCTTTCCCCAGAGTGCAGCCCGAAAGACCAGAGAATAAATATTCACCCACACAGATGCCAAGGACCCTGGAGTAGCTCATTAAAACATAGGTTGCTGCCCCCAATCCCTGCCCGGACAGAGGTTCTGATCCACAGACCTGGGCTGGGGCCCAATCGTTTGCATTTGCAGCAAGTTTCCGAGGTGATGTTGCAGCTGGTCTCTGTATACCGTTGGAGGACCACTATACTAGAAAAAGAAATTTTAAAAAAGAACTATGTGCAAAAGTGGAACACATCTTAAAATGAAATCTTTCTCTAAAGTCCACGATATAAATAGATCAAGAATAGCTGCTGTCAGGGCTCAAGATAGAGATGATAAAGAGTACAAATCACTTAGCCAGGATGGTCTGAAAGAGCCCAGACCAATTATACTGCTCATATGTACAAATCCCCATGCAAAGATTTTTAGCAAGTAGGACTGGCTCTGCCATCCAATTTTTTTCCTTTTCCCCACCAGCATCCAATCTGCTTCTAATTGCTTGAAATCACTGTATCGTAGTGGGGGCAACAGCTTGAAGAGGGACTGGAGCTTTGATCCGTGCACCCCTATGTTACAATGGAAACTCCAGTGCTAGACAGTGTGCCTGCCTACCCAGCATATCCTTATGCTGTCAAAAGGTGGGAAAATTTGGCCCAGGTGTGGTATTCTGTTCTCAGGCAAGAAACATGTGGCCTGGGAGCCGACCCCTCCATGCTCTCCCTCATCATGGGGGCAAAGCCAGCTACACTGTCCTATAATTTCAAAGAAGTAAAACTTAGGTAAAGTTAATGGATAACTGATTTCAGATAATATTCTGCAGGAAGGGGGATATTCTAGTTAATTATAATTATATCTAATTACCACAAGTTTTATCTGAAATCATATCATGAGGAGAGCTCATTGTCACAGAATAAACTGATTAAGCCTTGGGTTTACCTAACCTGCTAATGACTTACATTAAATGGTATAATCTGCTTTGAGAGTAATCAGGCATTTTCCAGATTAAATCAAAACACAATGCTCCATCTCATTGCCTGACAAGCAAAATGAAATTCCTTAGTACATATATATTTTAGCTCTCATTGGTGGAGAAATTTTACCTTTTGTTATGAGTATGTTGTATATGACATTTAGTGAATTCAAAATTTGGGAAGTACTAAGGTAGACAAAACAACTTCAAAGCTTTGTTAGCTTCCATTTAATCAGCCACTTTAAAATATATGGACTAAATTCTCATGGGTAGCTGTTCACACATTTGTATGGTATCTATTTCTCAGTTCTTTTGTTACTCATGATTATTATAATTTTAGCTGAAAGGGCATCATAGAGTTTTCTAGCACATGGGGGGCATAGATTTCTATCCAGGGTGATGCATTGATTGAGTCAGCCAGTAAATTAACAGCAGCAGAACACCATTAAATTTTAAATTTAATTGCCTTCTCCTCTTAATTTCTATGGATATAATCAATAGCTGCCAGAGAAAAGTTAAAGGAGTTATTTAGCAAGCGTCTGTTTCCTGGAGCATAATTTTAAAAAAAGAAAAAAAAATTTCATCTCAGAGTTGACACCAACCACTTGTAACTCAAGAAGTCACAAGATTTTTATCAAAAGGTTTCATTTTCATCAGTTCTTCTTTTTAGCCCTTTTTGTTCACGTGCAAATGTAACTGTAGTTATATAACCAGTTTGGTTTTTTTTTTCTCTAGATCTGCCCCAGCTATCTTTGCCTGTTGAACTGTGCTGACTTTCTACTCCACCTTTGTCATTTGTAAATTCTCTTTTAATGTCCACATAGAATCTTGAGTCTGTGTCCTGAGTTCTAAGCTGAGCATCTCTACATACTCAAGAACAACCTCTGCCAGTTGAAACTGGGTGTCATATGGGGTAAAGTTAAAATTAAGTGTTTTTATTATTTTTGTTTCTTCAAAGGAAAAGAGTGGCATTCAGTTTTTTCCTCCTTGTTCCATTTCTCTTGAGTCATGGACCATTGTTTAATATCAAATTCAGAGCCTCTTACCCAGCCATCTTTAATAAGATAGAGACTCTTACCCAGATAAAAAAGATTATCAGATTTAAGACAAATTCAGACATTACTGTAGTGGCAAAACAGTACCATTTATTAAGTGAGAGAATAGCCTTATACTTTTCACTTTATTTTAAAATAACTACGTTTTACCTGGCCCTGTATAGATTTGAGTCAGCCCACTCTTGACGAAGTAGGATGTTATTTCATTTTTATAAGAAAAGGAAAATTGATTTCTTGCCACTTCCTTTAGCCAAGCAGGGATGATTGAAGAATACCATCACCACCACCCAGTTTTGTTCATTTGTTGAGTAACTACTACTATGTGCCAGGCACTGGTCTATTTGCTGGAACTATATAGATAAAGAAAACACAAAATTGAAGCTCTTGTTCAGCTTCTACTCAGGTGAATATGAATGTAAAATTTATAAATGCATGAAATAAGATTACTTGGAGGAAAACGAACCCAGGTGAAGAGATAGAGAGATGGGACGGAAGGCTCTCCTTTAGACTGAATGGTCAGGGAGAGTCTCTTCAACAAGGTACACTGGAAACGAGAGCTAAATGGACAAGAAAGAGCCAGTCTGATAAAATATTCTGGAGAGTAATGGGATCTCCAAGGTGGGGATAAGATGATTTGTTGAGAATAGTGGGAAGTCCCTTTGATGAGAGAAGAGAGAGTGGGATGAGATGTGCAGTTGTAAGAAGCCAGAGTCCTAGAGTGGGGAGCTTTTTAGAACAGTCAGGGTGTGCCCAGATGTTGTCATGCAAGTGATGGGAGCTCCTTAGTGACATCAGTAACATTACAGGATTTGTTCCAAAAGCAATGTAGCCAATGCCTGCTGTTTAGGAATAAAATAAATGTTGGAAGATGGATGAGAAGCAAAAAGGTAAGGTGTCCTTTCTCTCCATTCTATCATGTGGCATTTCCATATATTCATCAATGTGGGACTACATGACTTGCTAAGTGTGAAAAGAAGGGGAAAATCAAAGAGATACTTTAACTGAAGAAGCAGACCATTTACCCCCTTCTTTAATATGTGGAAGCCTAATTTCATTTGAGAAGCAGCATGGTGGGGGAAGAGAAGTCCCAGGAGATGATTCATGATGTCCTAAGCCATACAGAGTATTTCCAGGCCCTTTTGTTACTGATTGGCTTAGGGGTGGGTGCGTGGCTTCTACTAGGTAATGGAAAAACATTCATTATGGTGAGCATGGTAGGGAGAGAGTAGAGAGGGATGATAAACTTCTGTAGAGGTTATTGAATCCTGATAAAAACAGAAAGGACAGGAAGCCTCACTTACCTTCATCCCTTGAATACTGTTAGAGATAACTAGCTTGCAGCGGTCATCTTGTAACCATACAGTAACCAAACTTAACTTACTGATGATCACATATTAGCAAAATGAAAAATAGTCTGAATCTACTAATCATTGAAACCATAGATTATCCATGTCTAAGTGTTTATAGTGCTTAAGGAATTATTGGTTTGTATATTGTATAACTTGCAGCCAAATATATTCTAAATGATGCTCTTGTGGGTAAATTGCTAAACCCTGTTCAGTGCTTGTCAATGGAAAGCCAAAGGAGCGGCACAATCCAAAGTAGCCATGATTTAAATAACCTGGAAGTTAATTCCTCGTTAAAGTTTAGATGCACATGTTCCAGGACTACGGTAATGGCCCATCTGTCTTCTTCCACCATTTGTGGATGCTATTCCAAAGGTACCTTGTGGAATAAGGTGGCTCCTGCAGTTCTAGCCACCAGATTCGTATTCCTACCATCAGAAAAGAAGAAAGACAGATGAAAATGTGCCTTTTTCTATAAAGACAACCATTTACTTCCAATACTTCTCATGTGCCTTTACTTAGTCATAAGAATACCCATAGCTAGAAAACATTGTTTTTTTGCCAGGAAACTATGTATCTAGCTAAAATTTGAGGAATCAATTACTACAAGAAGAAGATAATATATTGGAGAAGGACGGGGATAGCAAGAAGTCTCTCAGCCACAGAGAAGTATATCAAAGCACAAGCCATTTTCAGTCCACTGAGAGCTGATTGTGTTGTGTAAATAATCTGCACTTAAACTACCTGCTAAATATGCCACTTCTTCCTGTACTTCTGGGAACGGGATAGGTTTTTGCATTTCTGACATTCTTGGTGTTGGGCAAGCTATGAGTGCTTCACTCCTCCATAAAGCATTACTTGCTGATGGGAAACCATACAGAGAGTCTCCTCTGCAGCCATAGCTGGTGATGTTCCAGATGGTGGCTGCTCCATGTCTATAATTCCCAAAGTAGAAACAACAATCACATGGAAGGGAAACCCCAACCAACCTACAGTTGGCATATAAGTGAGAAATAAACCTTGGTTTTAAACTGTTGAGATTTGAGGATTGTTTGTTCTCGTGGTGTAACCCAGCCTATCCTGACTGATACAATAAATGTATTTTCTCTTAAATTATAGCAACCCCCAAATATAAACATTACCATCCCCATCTTTCTGAGGTTGAGAGAAGGTAGATGGCCTATGAAAGATAACAACATCCCTTGAACATTTTTTGAAATATTAGGTTCCAATATAAATCCTTCAGTCAGTTATCTATACGCTCCAATCCTAATGTTGAACTACTTACTTATCCTGATGATAAATAATGTTAGTCAAACTGTATTTATACTTTTTCAAGTCTTCTTGGGCACTCCCATTTCTTAATTTCAATATTTTAGTTTTAATACTAGCTTAATGACCAAGGAATAACCATATTAAGACCATGGTTATGGGTAGATGATGTTAAGGAAAAAAATATTCCATGACACTTCTTGAAGATGGTACTGAAAAAAGTATTCATGGGCAGCCATGACAATAGTTGTAGAACCACTGTAATGCCTTCTTGCAGTAAGCAAGACAGACTGCACTCAACTCCATACACAGTGTGGGCGAGTGGGAATGTGTAGTCAAGGAGTGGAGTGGGGATCAGAGAGTAGAAAATTACCAGGAGGAAACATCAGATATAAGGGGAGATTCTGGTGGAACCAACCCAATGAGATTACTCCTGAAGGTAGGTCAAGAGATCAGACATTACTTGGGAGATGGTACAGGATGAAAACCCTGATTAGATGCCAAGGATTCTTGCTACAGAGACAAGACAATGCAGAGACAAACCAGAAGTGTAGAAGTCAGGCCTAGTTAAAAATGAGTTCAGGAATACCCGAGTAAATTTGGTCAATAAGAGAATCTTTGTCCAAAAATTGGTAAAATAGATTGATACTTTCTATATATTATTGTAAAAATTTAATAGGTAGCCTCTGTCTTTTGTGAAGATAACTGTATACCTTACTGTGATATCACTATGTGATTATCCAGTCCCTCTAATGTCAATGCCACAAGCCACTTCCACTTTTAGATCAGGGTGTGTTAAAACTTAAGAGATTCTGAAACAGGTTGCTGTGGTTTGAATTGTCCCACAAAATTCACGTGTTAGAAATTTAATGTTCAATGCAACAGTGTTGGAACATGAGGCCTAATGAGATGTTTTTAGGTCATGAAAGAGCAAACCTTGGGCCCTTTTTGCTCATTTTTATTTTTCAGAAATCTTTTGTTTGTTTGTTTCTGAGTATTTTTAAGACACACCATTCATTCTTCCAGAGGAAATAACAAGAAGGTCCGTGCAGATGCCAGTGCCATGATCTTAGACTTCTCAATGCCCAGAACTATGGGAAAATAAATTTCTACTTTTTATCAATTACCTAGCCTATGGCATTCTATTGTCGCAGCACAAAACAGACTATGACACCAGGTTTCAATTTTTAAAAAATATTTTAAGGACTTATGTTTAATAAATTTAAGCTTATAATTTAAAATGAAATAGTATAATTGTGTTATTCACACCATAATAATAAGAAATAAAATATTCATTCATAGAACCTAGCCTAAGAAAGTGTCAATCTAGAAATGGCATAAAAATTTAAATATGCATGAAGAACATATTTGTCTTCCAAACTTACAGTGTGACTCTGAAACTATGTGTTCAAAACTTTACATGGAGACATCATCAAAAGTCTGAATTGGGGCTCTTTGTATTTTAGAAATATAAGTCGGGCTGTTCTCCAGTCTCCTGAATGACAGGCTTTTCCTGAATTTTGCCTGTCCCCGGGTTGAGTGCCTCCACTGCTAGGTTGTACCAAGAAGGGAAGGAGAAGATGAAACACAGATCAGTCACACTGACTACTTGCTATCCATTCCTGTCAAGAGTTTGGCCCAGGAGGGCACTGAAACAACTCAATAAAATGAAGTTTTTAGATTATCAGTGGATTTCAATTACAGTATTTGTGCTCTCCTAGACCCCTATTACTATCAGTAGCTGGGAACTGGCAATATTGTTGAGATTTATGAGGCTTCTTCCTTCACTGGTTAGTGCCATCCAACTCAGGGCCTACATTATCAGCGTTTTTCTATTATCTTCCAATCTGGCTTCTAAGAAAGACATGTTTGCTGCCTGCATGACTTTAAAAACTGCCAACTCATCAATAGTTACATCATTTTTAGTAAGAAATGAATTCTACAAGGTGTCAAATGATTCCTGGTCAAAGTAGTTGTTCCACCGGAAAGTCAGAAGAAAGCAAAAAGAAATAATATGCCACAAAGATTCATACTGAAGTTCCTTCCCAAGCAGTTGTTAAGAATAGAGACAGAAAGGGCATGTTCAGTGTACATGTATTTTTAGGTTTTGTTTTTATATTATAGGATGGAATTTAATAGGGAACCCACAAAGGAGGTTCCTTATCCAATGAAAAGAAGGAATGTTAACCATGGAAAGCATAATTTATCCATCATTTATTGCTCACGTTCAACGGTTACTCTTATTTTTCTCTTGAAAAGTCAGAGAGGTGGTCAGTGAGACATCGGGAGTTTCAGTGGCTCCACTCTACTACTGGCTGGGCCACTGGCTTTGACATTAGTAAAGTTAGATCCAGATGCTGGTTGTGACACTTATGAACTGAAAAACCTTGGAAGAGTGTCTTAAGCTGTCGAAGTGTCAGATTTTTCTCTGGAAAATTAAGATATACTATATAGATTGAACTTTAAAAGTAGATATAGAGTCCTTCATGATGGAATTGGTATCTCCGCCATGGTGGTGGACATACAAGCCTACAACATGGAACAAATTAAATACATACACATGAGTAAAACTGGGGATCTCTGGGTAAGATCAGCAGATTGTAATGTCACTCTCCTGTCTGAGATAGTGTACAAAATGTTACTATGGGCAGAAATTAGGTAACTGGTACCTGAGGTCCTCTGTATTCTTTCTTACAATTGCATGTAAATGCACAATAATCTCAATTTTCAGAATGAAATACAAACATCAGTTCAATGCTTGGAATACTAGAAGTCCTCAGTAAGTGATAGCTATTTGTCAAAAAAGTATCCACTTTTCTAATGAATTTCTTTGACTAATGAAGAATGAGGAATGGCGTGTTAGTCTATAGTTGAACAGAAAAATGAAAGCCATTCTAGATATTTTATTAGTTAGACTTTTAATACAGGAATTACAAACTAACACAGCTGATATGAGGGCTAAGGTAGAGGAAGTGAGGAAATGGTTAGGAGACCACTTTCAAGAAACCATGAAGTAATTGCAAATACATCATAGCCAGTGGTCCCAGCTGCTTTCAAGAGCAAAGTGATTGATTTTCAAAAGAACCCACAGGTGATAAAACAAACCACTGCCCATTATCTCAGCTACTCGGGAATCCTCAGTAGCTCTGGGAAGCTGTTGATGTGAACCGCCTGCTTGAAACATGCACTGGAAAATAATGACTTCTATTTCTCCTCTACCCTCTAAACATCACTTGAATGCCTCTTGTTCCTTGTATCTAACAAGGAAGCATATGGGGAATGGGATTCTAGGAAATAAAATCCTCAGTTTTTTAGGAAATGTAGAAGGGTATAAATAGGATTGATTATGATGATGATTATGCCATGTGTTAATGACAGACAATTCATTTATTCTTTGTTTTGCATTTATAATTTATGCTGTTGTTTTATTAATAGGTAGCACTATTTTCAACCTAGAAGTTTCCATCAGATGGCAACAGCCTTGGTGTTTGGTTTGCCCCCTGCTCAACTGGAATTGTTCAAAGGGGAAATGAATACCTGAGACAGTGAGCCTCAGGTCTTTACAGCCTTCCATGCTAGGCCCAGTGTTAAGCATTTCTTAACCACTTTTCTCATTGCTGGGACAAAATACCCAACACCCAAAGTTAAAGAGGAAAAGTTTATTTAGCACACAGTTTGTAGAGGTTTAAGTCCATAACTGGCTGGCTCCAAGGCAGGGTGTCTTCACAGAGGAGAGCAATTCATGGCAGGCAGAAGACAGCAAAAGCAATAAGCAAGGAGCAGAGAGCACGCCTTTTTCCCTCCCTTGTATTGCATACAGGCTACCACTTTAGGGTGGGTGTAGCACTCACACTCTTAATCCCAGCATTGGACCATAAATCAATCACAAACTCTAGAAGCCCACCACCCCCATGACTGCATGAGACTTTGGGGAGACATCCAGACATAAATCATAACAAAGCAAGTAGCTTCATGCAAAGAAAATGTCATTCCAAGTGACTATTTGGATTATAAATTTGCTACATATTCACGACAGACTTCTGAGTGGCCTCCCCATTTCAGTTATCACACTCATTCCCCATCCCTCATTACTCTGTCAAATAGCATTGCTGGTGGCATTGTTTTTCTTTCTTTAGCACAATCTGTAACAAATTTATTTATTTGTGTACTTTTTTACTCTTTACCTCTTCTCCACTGATAGATCATCTCCACATGAGGTACAAGCTCTTCTAACTTGTCCTACACTATATTCCTAGGGTCCAAGAGTGCCTAATACATGGAATGTACTAGAAAAACATTTGTTGAATGAAGAAAGCCTTGAAGGAGAAGGTCACCATGAGCAAAGTAGATTAGTTTAGAGTATTAAAGTCACATTTGTGAGAAACCATATTGCTTTAAATAAATAACGTGCCAAGTTATTATAAGCTTTCACTATATTTTATATGCCAAATCATTTCCTGGACAATTTACAAAGCTGTTTTCTAATACTACAATACTAGTACACAGTTATTTTTCATCATGTGTATAGACAAATGAAGCAAAACCTAGAGAAATTAAGTGACCAAACCAAGATTACTAAAATTACTCAGGATATAAGTCTATCTGCTCCCAGAGTCTCTATTTTTACCACTGAACCATGGTGCTTCTCTATCTGAAGGTGTCGGGAACAGGGGTTATAATAGACAAAGCATTTGTCTACTCATCCATTTGAGAATGTGAGGCTCTGTCTAAGTGTTGATTTCCACAGCTGTGCTCCATACTGAAAACTATGGCAAGTTGGCTACCATTCCACCCCTAGGAGCAAGCCAGAGGCATCCAGCTGTCAGGACCTGACCCTGCATCCAGAGGCCTTTTGAAGTTGTCTGGTAGAAGGAAGCAGAGTCAAGCTCGGTGAAGTACGGAATCACAGTGCAGACTTGGTCTCCAGTAACCTGAGGTAGTTAAATGCGTATTCTACAGAGCAGTGATTGTCAAAAGACCCTGTTTCCACTGGAGTCTTACCAAGTCCTGCATCTCGATTTAAAAAACTAAGACAAAGTGAACCTAATAAATCACTACAATACAGTCTCTAGTAGAGGAGGAAAAACATAGCACAAGAAAAAGAAGCAATGAATGTGGCAAAGATAATTCTGACTTTTGGGACAAAGTTTTTTTTTATCAGATTAATTTGGCTTCTTTTTTTTTTTTTTTTGTACAGCTGTTTTTTTCCTATTTCATGTGAGAAATGTGGAGAGTTCTTCACAGCTGAGTTGAGATCTGCTGAATTGATTAACTGAAGTCCTACTTCCTTATCAAAGTGGCTCCAGTTCTTGGAGTTCACCCTAGATATTGGAATTGAAAATCTCTCTTGCTCAGGGTCAAGGGTGAAAAGATTCTGGTCTCATTCTCCAGAGCCACTTTTTAAATGCTAGCTGCTCATTTTAGGGGCCTGACCTTAAGCTGTTAAGTCTGAAATAGCCATGGTCTTCAGAAACCAGAAGCTATTCAATAGTGAGAAAAGGGTTTGGAACACATCCTGTTTGTCACAAATATTGTGACTGGAAACATGGAACTCAGCTAGTCTTTGAAAACAGAGAGGCCAGGCATTGAATTTGGGGTGATATATAAAGTATGAAAAAAATCAGGCTTAAATTTCTTAGATTTTTTTTCTTTTTTTATGTGGGTACCGGGAGTCGAACTCAGGACCTCACGCTTGCCAGGCAGGTGCTTACACTGCTGAGCCATCTCACTGGCCCCAATTTCCTAGATTTTATTCCGCTCTTATGTACTCCATAGTGAGAGTACTAATAAATAGTTTCAAATGCTAACAGAAGTCCAATAAATATATTTTTTCAAATTGACTTAAAATAACCTCGCAGTCAAATACCTGCTTCTTATTCAACAGCTGAGGTTAAAATACATGTAATGATCTGAGGTCTCACTAAAATTAAACCTGTTTTTTTTGTGTGTGTGTGGGTACCAGGGGTCGACCTCAGGACCTCACACACCAGCAGACGCCTGTGCTGCTGAGCAATATCACTGGCCCTTTTTTCGTATGTGGGTTCCGGGAGTCGAACTTGGGCCCTCGCGCTTGCCAGGCAGGTGCTTACACCACTGAGCCATCTCGCCAGCCCTAAAATTAAACCTTGAATGGATTGTTTTCTAATACTCATGTTTTCAAATTCACAAGAGCCAATTGTTTTAAACAGATTTATAACCCATGTGTAATATGAAAAATACTCTATTGACATTAGTTATAATTTCTATTTCTAATATTGGTAGTAAGATGAAATAAGTTCTCTATCACAATAGCTATCATTATTGTGTGATTTTTATTAAAGTATAATGTAGTAGTATATAAAACACTGCTGGAATTTGCAAAGTGAATACACTCATGTGTCACACACCTAGATGATGAAACGGAACATTAGCATCACAGAAACTCCATTATGCTTCTTCGAACCCCTGCTTTCCCGCAGGATGTCTACTAGCCTGACTTCTGACACCATATATCAGCCTATTTCTTTTTGTACTGCAAACAGCAAAATTCTACAGTATATGCTCTTTTATGTATTTTTTAAACTTAATTTGTAAAATTTATCCCTAGTGTTGCATGACATAGTTGGTTTTTTGTTGCTGGTGGTATATAGGATGAGTCTATCACTTCTTTTATTGTACTTTTACTAGGTATTCAAGTGCCTTCCAGTCTGGACCTATTATAAAAAATACTTTCATAGACATTCTTATATGTATCCATCTTTGGGCAAATATATATATATATGTATGTATTTCTGTTGGATATAAATCTGAGTGGAATATCTAGGTCGAAGAATATGTTTTTAATTTTAGAAGATACAATCAGTTTTCCAAAGAGTCTTAGCATTACTTGGTAATATAAAAAAATAAAATCCTATTGTTGGATTTGTAAAGGTATCTCTTTGTCATTTTAGTTTGAGTTGTGAACAAGGAGCATGGACCATCAGTGATGGGATCTTTCATCTATTTAAAAGAAATTTGGATATTGTGTTTTACCCACAGAAAAATGTAACAGGTTTTAAATGACGGAGTGACATTTTAGTGTGGAGAGGAAGATCAGAGATCACCACTGACATTGGAGGTATGAGCAGATGTATTCCCTGTGACTCTCAAATTCTCCGAGGTGGCAGCAGCAGCATTGGCTGCCTCATTAGGTATTCTCAACTTTGCCACTTTCTTTGTTTAACAAATCGGAACATGAGGTGGCAAGTTGACAGAGGAGTTGGGGAGAATTTTCAGTGATGCTTATAATGTGCTCAAGACACCTGTGCATATTTATTTGGTCTGCTCATGCTCCTAGCAAGAAAGTCAGCAGGCTCTTCCTGAATGAGAGATCTGGAAGATTTTCAGCAATTTGTTTGAGATAAAACATTCAGCAACTTCTGTGACACAAAAGGAAATAAGAAAAGAAACAAGTGAAAACTTACTTTTAGTAGAGCTCAGAGTCTAGAGTTCCTTCTCAGTGAATATTTATTCACCTTTCATAAGTTTCTAAAGCTGAAATAATCACCTTTTCCTCATTATGGATTCATCATATGTCATGGGAGTTTATAAGCTATGAAATAAAGTGGATAAATATAAATTTGTATAGATTGAACCTATAGACTCTAAGATACTATTACAAGTTGTTCTCAACTTCTGCTCTAGTTTCAAATATCATTTTTAAAAAATTAACATAAGAACAACCTGAACTGTAACATGTAAGTGTACAAGTAATCAAAAAATTTTAATATGAATTAAAAATTTCCAGGAAAGTGTATATACATGTCCTGTAGGCAAACGCCTAACCGTATGCTTCAGCATTATAGGAGGTTTTAAAAAAAGAATTTATTTTACAAAAAATTTAGCTACATATCATTTCTTAATACTCACATATATACTTATATATACACACGAAATGGTTGGTAATTTCATGCACACACTTATTTTATGTGTGGTGTGTACATGTACAAGAATATATAAATAGCTACTCTATATATATGGCAGTTCTAGACATTTTTTATATCTTGTCTTTTCTCATTTCTTAAGTCTTGGAGTTTTTAAAAGTGTCTCAAGTTAGAGTTCAGCAAGATTTCAAGGAATGTCATCATATGTCTCTTTTTGTTGAAATGGTTACATAAGATTCCATTAAAGAGCAAAAATTTTTAAATCATTTAATGAAGTTTTAGTGTAAAGAGGACTAAAATTATGTGTTGACTATAATTCAGTTGAACAATATTTTCTGATGGACTTTTAGGTGCTTTTGCTATTTTTTGCTATTATTAAAACAATGCTGGAATAAACATCCCTACTTGGTAACTTGGTATTGTTATGAAAAAACAGACCAAGGAGGTTTAGGAGACAGTTTATTACACCAGTGGGCTTGACTGGGATCTCTCCCAAAAAGTCAGCCCCACTGGGTGGGGTTTTAGGTCTTTTATAGGGAGAGCAAGGGGGAGGTACAAAGGCAAGTTTAGCATGTTATGATTGGAGGATTGGGGACATCACGGGTTGCCAAGGGAGCTTAAACATTTCAAGTTACATTGCAATGCCATCAGTTAAACAAGCATGGGTTACACAAAGGAAGAAATGTCCTGTTATCAGGTTTCTCCAGACACGGACATGTCTGCCTGGTTTTGACGGGCATTCTTGGCAGGATTTTTCAGCAGTTTTTTATTTAAAATTTTAATTTCAGGCCGGTGAGATGGCTCAGCGGCATAAGCGCCTGCCTGGCAAGCGCGAGGGCCCGAGTTCGACTCCTAGAACCCACATACGTAAAAAGGGCCGGTGATATCGCTCAGCGGCACGGGCACCTGCTGGCGCGCGAGGTCCTGAGGTCGACCCCCAGTACCCACAAAAAAAAATAATAATAAAAAAAAAATTTTAATTTCCCTTTTAGTATAACAAGAGAGTATATTTGTAAGATTGCTTTTGGAAATGAACATGCTCAATCAGAGACTTAGGCCAATTTTGAAAGTATTTGCAGGTTTTATTTCACATAATTGTCTCTGCAAATGGCCCACTATCAAGTTCATTGAAACATAGAGACTAAGAGGCTGAGAGGCAGTGTTGTAACCTCCATATGAGGTAATGGAGGTTACATTTGGCTTCATAGGCCACAGATATACACACGCATGCACACACACACACACACACACACACGTATTCATGCTCACCCATATGCTTACACAAACACACATTTCTCCTCTTTAGGGAAGAGCCCACAAATTGTCATTTGCCTCATTTTCAGCTGTGATATTAGCTAATACTATTTGAAAGAAGTATTTTCTTTTCTCTAGGCCTGGATTATATCATTTGACCTAAATCAGTGGCTTTCAAAATGTAGCTCCAATACAAATAGCATAAGCATGATCTGGAAATTTATTAGAAATTTAAATTCCAGGGCCTTCTTAGAACTAAATGAATTAAAACTCTAGGATGGGGCACAATAACCTGTATTGTAACAAAATGTCTAGCTCATTCTGAAGCACATGGAAGTTTTAAAACCACTAAAAGGTCTGGAATATCCCTTCTACTGTTTTGTGAGCCTCTCAAATCTCTAGATGTCTCTTTCTTTTTAGATTGTAAGTTTTTGCTAGGAAAAATTAGGAAAGAAATGTAATTATCAGTAGACATTGCTTCCTCTAGCAAGTAATGAATGCATACGTTTTATAAGAATCCTTGTAAGTTTGAGCACCTTGTGAATGATCATGTTTTTGAGCTGTATGATTAATTTTCAATATCCGTGTGACTGCCAGATCTGAGACTTGATCATGTACAACAGGACTTAATGATTATCAGAACTCTGATTTAGCTCCCTCAGGGAAATCTACTGAAATCTTCCTATGACAATAGACTTTGAGGGTTTATAAACATGGACTGACTCTATTAGTTGTCTGAAGGGTATTTCTACAAACAAAAGGTGTCTTGTCAAATTTTTAAAACTAATATGGAACTCCCAATTTCAAAGTCACTCATCTTGGGAAACAGAAGAGTTTCAGAAATGGGCGACTTCCCTCACCTCTCTTAGCCTTAATGACAATGCACATTTGGGAGGCGGATTTCTGTTCAGATTTAGAGTCTACACTAACTTACTGCATAACCTTGAACAGCTTGCTTCATGTTCCTAAAACTCTTTATCTCTGAAATTAGACTATCACCTGTCTCCAGGGGTATTAAGAAATGTTAATTTGTTAATTTCTAAAAAGCAAATAACACAATGTCCAGCCATAGGAGGCAAATATCAATGAATAGTAGTTTTTACAATTGGTCTAAATTTTTTTAACAATAATTTAGAAATTAGGACACTGGAGTGTAGCTCAGTTGTACAGCACATGTTTAGCATGTGCAAGCACATTTTAGTCTTCAATACCACCTCCACTAATAATAAATTTTTAAATTAATATTAATTAATAATAAGTATATTATTATTGTTTAGAAATTTCTCTAAATCATTCATATAAAACAAGAATTTCTGACCATCAAGTTCCTTCATCATTTTTCTACTGCCAAACCCAACTTCTCCTCTCTCTTAATTTTACTACAGAAAATAGTGACAGTTTTCTAGCTTCAGTCTTCCCACATTTACCCTATAAGTCATCACCAGCATAATATTCCTAAAATGCAAATTTTCAACAGTTTTCCCACACTCAAGAAAAGAGTGGGTCTAGCATCTATTCATCAACATTTATTGGATACCTCCTGCATACCAGGCACTATGTTTGAATACTGCAGACACACCAAAGAAAGGTTGAGGGCAGGGCTGAAAGTTCAGGCCCAGCCTGGGCAAGTTAGCAACTTATAAAGACCCTATCTCAAAGTTTAAAAATTTAAGAAAATGTTGAGAAGAAGTTTAGTGTGAAGTCTCTAGCTTCAATCCACAGTATCACAAAAATAATAAAGAAAAAAGAGAAAGGGGAGAAAGAAGAGGAGGAGGCCACCTCAGGAGAAAGGCAAGTAAAGCAATTACTACCCTATGGTATTGTCAGTGCTGATGAAGAGGAAAAACAAGGGGTCCCAGGATGGGTAAAGAAATCAGTATGAACAGTGAGGAAGGGGTCAGGGAAAACTG
The DNA here is from genome assembly GCA_028451465.1 of Erethizon dorsatum. NCBI lineage: Eukaryota > Metazoa > Chordata > Mammalia > Rodentia > Erethizontidae > Erethizon > Erethizon dorsatum. The sequence continues at coordinate 47,083,289 of CM051825.1, forward strand.
ACAATGGAAGATGGCATTTCAAATGAATTGTAAAGAACGAGGTAGCAGACATACACCTGGTTCTCCCCACAGCTATTGTTTCCTGCTTCCCTTGGTAACAAAATCCTGATTTTCCTCAGGAAAAGCCTTTCCCCTACTCTCCACCTTTTGGTAGCACTGCCTTCAGATATGTCACTCAACAGGCTGACAGTTAACCTCGTTTTGAGCCCATTGAAATGCTTTCTTCTGGCCAGGGGGCCAGGATCGAGGATGGGTATATGGTCCACTCGGACAGTTATAAGAATTCTTGTAAAACTCAGGCATTCCTTATTTGCTATATGAAGCAATAGCTACTGACAATTAGATTTCTTAACACAGAGACAGTTTCTCTGGGATTTCTGGAGGCTTACAGCTTTGAGAGATCCTGCTTCAACTGCAAGCAGAAAATCTGCCCAAGATTTGAGCCGACACAAGGGAATAGAGCAATGGAAACAAACCAGATCCTGTCAGGACGGTTTAAGGCCCCTTGACAGTCCCCAGAGATAGTCCTATCCCTGCACTGTTGAGTTAAAGAATCTTGTATAACTTTTCAAAATATAGATATGATAAGTATATATTGCAACCATTGGTATGTGATATGATCAAAAAATACAGTGAACGTTTAAAATTTTTTTCTTTTAAATGTATTATAGTAAAAGACATTTTGCCATTAATCCCCTTCAAAATACTTTCCCTTGTTTCAAACACACTTATTCCATGGTTGTTGCCACTTTCTTTTTTTTTTTTTTTTATTTTATTTTTTTTTTTTATTTTTTATTTTTTATTTTAAAGAGAAGAAAAAACAAAACAAATCAAAAGAAGAACAAATTTTCAAAACAACATAATAGGAGGGTAAGAATGGTTAATACATTGCGTATTACTATCTTTAAGTTAGTTATTCAGGACACCAGACATTAGCATTTAATTATCCAAACATTATTGGCACAAACCTTACTCTTCAATGAACTAAGTAAAAATCGTAGTGTATCTATCTTAACCATCTTATATATATATATATATATACAATTTTTTTTCCCTTTCCCTTCTTTCTTTTCCTTATTCCAGTCTCTCTTTCCTTTTGACCAGTTTCTTTTTGATTCACCATGTCTATTGTACATTTTGGATCTTATATACTCTTTCAGTTTCTCATACTAGAGAGACAATACGATGCTTACACATGTGCTTCTGGTTTATTTCACTTATGAGTATTTTCTCGAGTTGCATCCATTTACCTATAAAAGTCTCCAGTTTATCCTTCTTAATGGCTGAATAGTACTCCATTGTATAAAAATACCACATCTTTCTTATCCATTCCTCAGTTGATGGGCATTTGGGTTGTTTCCAAGATCTGGCTATTACAAATTGTGCTGCTATAAACATGGGTGCACATATATCGCTGTGGTACGATGTTTTTAATTCTTCTGGGAAGATGCCCAGAAGGGGAATAGCTGGGTCAAATGGGACCTCCAACCCTAGCTTTTTGAGGAATCTCCACACTGACTTCCACAGTGGCTGTACCAGTCGACACTCCCACCAACAGTGGAGAAGGGTTCCTTTTTCCCCACAGCCCCTCCAGCATTTGTTATTAGTTGATTTCTTTATAGTAGCCATTCTTTCTGGGGTGAGATGGTATCTCAGTGTTGTTTTAATTTGCATCTCTCGAATGACTAGTGATGTTGCACATTTTTTTGTATATTTATTTGCCATTAGTATTTCTTCATCTGAGAAATGTGTATTCATCTCAGATGCCCATTTTTGGAGTGGGTCTTTAAATTTGGGAGGTCTGATTTTTTTGAGTTCTTTATATGTTCTCGATAGTAATCCTTTGTCTGAGGAACAGCTGGCAAACATTTTTTCCCACATTGTGGGTTGTCTCTTCACTCTGTTGGTGGTTTCTCTTGCTGTGCAAAAGCTTTTTAATAAGATGAGATCCCAGTTATTGATTCTTTGGGATAGTTCCCGTGCGGTTGAGTTTTTATTCATAAAGTCTTTGCCTACACCAATGTCTCCAAGGGTTTTACCTATCCTACCTTCCAGCAGATTTAATGTTTCTGTTTTAATATTTAGATCTCTGATCGATTTTGAATTTAGTTTAGTGCATGGTGAAAGATATGGGTCTAGTTTTAATCTTCGGCATGTGTAGAGCCAGTTTTTCCAGCACCATTTATTAAAGAGGCTATCTTTCTTCCAGCGAATGTGTTTGGCACCTTTGTCAAAGATAAGGTAGCTTAGTATGTCTGGGGTTGTTTCAGCATCTTCTAATCTGTTCCATTGATCTTCAGGTCTGTTTTTTTGCCAGTACCACACTGTTTTTATCACAGTAGCTTTATAGTATAATTTCAAGTCGGGGATTGTGATGCCCCCTGCCTTGCCTTTGTTGCCCAGAATTGCCTTTGCTATTCTAGGTCTCTTCTGATTCCAAATGAATTTTAGGATTGTTTTCTCTAATTCTGTGAGATATGCTGTTGGAATTTTGATTGGAATTGCATTAAATCTGTATAACAATTTTGGAAGTATGGCCATTTTCACTATATTGGTTCTTCCTATCCAGGAGCAAGGGATATCTTTCCATTTTCTGATATCCTCTTCAATCTCCTTTTTCAGAGTACTGTAGTTTTCAGTATAGAGGTCTTTTACATCCTTCGTGAGGTTGATTCCTAGGTATTTCATTTTTTTGGATGTTATTGTGAAAGGTATTGTTTCCCTAATTTCTCTTTCAGTAAGTTTGTTATTTGTGTACAGGAAGGCTATTGACTTTTGAGTATTGACTTTGTATCCAGCTACACTACTGAATTTGCTTATCAAATCTAGCAGTTTTTTAGTGGAGTTTTTGGGGTCTTCTGTGTAGAGTATCATGTCATCTGCAAATAATGATAATTTAACTTCTTCCTTTCCGATCATTATTCCTTTTATTTCTTTCTCTTGTCTAATCGCTCTGGCTAAAGTTTCCAGAACTATGTTGAATAAGAGTGGGGACAGTGGACATCCTTGTCTTGTTCCTGATTTTAGAGGGAAGGCTTTCAGTTTTTGGCCATTTAGTATGATATTGGCTGTTGGTTTGTCATAGATAGCTTTTACCAGATTGAGATAAAGACCCTCTATTCCAATTTTCTGTAGGGTTTTTATCATGAAAAGGTGCTGGACTTTGTCAAAAGCTTTTTCTGCATCTATTGAGATGATCATGTGATTTTTGTCTTTGGTTCTGTTAATATGCTGTATTACATTTATTGATTTACGTATGTTGAACCATCCCTGCATCCCTGGGATGAATCCAACTTGGTCATGGTGTATAATCTTCTTGATGATTTGTTGGATTCTGTTTGCCAGTATCTTTTTAAGGATTTTTGCATCTATGTTCATTAGGGAGATTGGCCTGTAGTTCTCTTTCTTAGTTGGGTCCTTCTCTGGTTTTGGTATCAGGGTAATGCTTGCTTCCAGGAATGAATTTGGGAGTATTGCTTCCCTTTCAATTTCATTGAAAAGTTTGAGAAGTAGGGGCGTTAGCTCTTCTCTAAATTTCTTGTAGAATTCGGCAGTGAATCCATCAGGGCCTAGGCTTTTCTTTGTTGGGAGGTTTTTAATTACATCTTCAATTTCACTGGCTGATATTGGTCTATTTAGGATTTTTAAATCTTCTTGATTCAGCTTTGGTAATTCATACGAATCTAGGAATCTGTCCATTTCTTCTGCATTTTCCATCTTAGTAGAATATAAATTTTCAAAATAGGTATAGATGATCTTCTGGATTTCTGCAGGGTCCGTCGTGATATCACCCTTTTCATTTTCAATTGCATGGATTTGAGTCTTTTCTTTTCTTTTTTTAATAAGGTTGGATAAGGGTTTGTCAATCTTATTTATTCTTTCAAAGAACCAACTTTTTGCTTCATTGATTCTTTGTATTGTTTTTTTATTCTCCAATACGTTAATTTCTGCTCTGATCTTTATAATTTCCTCCCTTGTACGGGCTTTCGGCTTAACCTGCTCTTCTTTTTCTAGAAGCTCGAGGTTCACCCTTAAGTTGTTTATTTGCGCTTGCTCTATTTTCCTGATATAAGTATTTAATGCTATAAATTTCCCTCTTAGGACTGCTTTCATTGTATCCCATAAGTTCCGGTATGTTGTACTGTCATTATCATTCAGTTGTAGAAAGTGACTAATTTCTTCTTTAATTTCATCTGTGACCCATTGGTTGTTCAGGAGGATGCTGTTTAATTTCCATGTGTTTAGGGAGTTTTTGTGGGATCTTTTGCCATTGATTTCCAATTTCATTGCACTATGGTCTGATAATATGCATGGGATAATTTCAATTCCTTTGCATTTACTTAAACAGGTTTTATGAGCTAGTATGTGGTCTATTTTGGAGAACGTCCCATGTGCAGCTGAGAAAAATGTGTATTCTGATGTTGTGGGATGGAACACTCTGTAGACATCTACTAAGTCCATTTGTTCAAAAGTTTGGTTCAGTTCTACTATTTCATTATTGATTTTCTGTCCAGTTGATCTATCTTTTTGTGACAGTGGAGTATTGAGATCTCCCAATATAATTGTATTAGTGCTTATTTGATTTTTCATGTCCTTTAGTACTTGTTTTATATAGCTGGGTGCATTGGTATTTGACGCATATATATTTATGATCGTTATCTCTTCCTCTTGGATTGTTCCCTTTACAAGGATTTAATGACCGTCTTTATCTCTCTGAATCCTTCTTGGCTTGAAGTTCACTTTGTCTGCAAAAAGAATAGCTACCCCTGCTTTTTTCTGGGTTCCTGTGGCATGGAGTATTGTTTTCCATCCTTTGACTTTCAGTCTATGAATTTCTTTCTGAATTAAATGTGTTTCTTGTATACAGCATATTGTTGGATCTTGCTTCTTGATCCATTTCGCCAGTCTGTGCCTTTTGATTGGTGAATTGAGACCGTTAACATTGATGGTTAAAACTGATATGTATTGACTTGTCATGATATTTTCCTGTTGTTGGTTCCCACTCTTTGTTTTTCCGCTTTCTGGCTATTTAATTATTTGCCCTGCCTGGTGGATTCCTTCTGTTGGGGTTCCTATCTCTTTCTAGAATGTCCTTCAGAACGTTTTGGAGTGCTGGTTTGGTGGTCATAAATTTTCTCAGATGTTCTTTGTCATGAAAGTATTTTATTTCTCCATCAATTTTGAAAGATAGTTTTGCAGGGTACATCAATCTGGGCTGAAAATTATTTTCCTTTAGAGCTTGCAATACATCATTCCAAGCTCTTCTTGAATTGAGGGTTTGTGCTGAAAAGTCAGCTGTGATTCTGATGGGTTTTCCTTCATAGGTGATTTGTCTCTTCTCCCTAACAGCTTTTAAGATTCTGCCCTTCTGTTGAATTTCTGGGATCTTGACTATAATATGTCTGGCTGAAGTTTTTTTTTGATCATGTCTAGTTGGTGTTCTGAAAGCTTCACTTATAGAGGTGTCAAATTCCTTTTCTCTTCCAGGAAAGTTCTCCCTGATTATGTCTTTGAACAAGGTTTTAATGTCGTTGATGTTATCTCCTGCTTTTTCATTTATTCCAATTATTCTTAAGTTGTTTATCTTTGAGTCATCTAGCAGCTGCTGAATTGATTTTTCATGGTCCCTTGCTATTTTTAAGAATTTTTCCATTTCATGATCACTAATTGCAAGCCTATCTTCTATATCTGAGATCCTGTCCTCGCATTGGCTTATTCTGCTACAAATACTTTCAATGGAATTTTTTATCTCTTGGATATCTGTTTGAATCTGCCTTATGGATTCCATTTCTTTCCTATGCTGAGCATTCATGGTTTCTATAGTTTTCTTAAGTTCATCTATTTTTTTGTCTGTATCAGCTATAGTGTCCTTAAGCATGGTCTTCGTTGTAGACATTATCTCTGCAGTTATCTGTGAGATTATTTCTGTTTTAATTTTTTCCAGAACCTCATTCAGTTGCTTTGTTGTTACCACTTCAGATAGGCCAGGTGGGTGGCTTTCAGATTGTCCCACCTCGTTGCTCCCTAGGTTTGCCTTTGGTGAATTGGATGTGTGGGGTTGCATCTTGTTTAAGTGACGTCTCATGTTTTCTTTCTTTAATTCCTGGGGTGATGTTTGCAAATTACCTATAGTAGGTTACTTTATTGCTAGTGTTTAAGATCTTTAGAAGATGACTACTTCTCTGCAGTATCTTCCAAGTGGAGCTTGCTTTTGTGTTTTGAGCTTTCTGCCAGATCCTACCTCTTCAATTCGTTGGGTATGCGAAGTTGCTACCTGTTTGGCCCAGTCCTTGATTCTTTGGTACTGTGCCACTGTATTTTCTGTGTCCCTTAGTCAATCTCAATCATGAAATATCAGGAAGGAAAGATGTTTAGAACAATTATTTCACATTTGGCTATAATGTTAACTAAAGCATCAAACACAGCCTAGAAAATGACAGACTGAGCTAACCAGTTATTTACCACTTTTAGCTGTATAGAGTTGCGGTTATATAACAAAATCTAAAACACACCAGAAAAATTATATGCAGTATACAAGTCCTATGTATGTCAATTTTTCCCTAAGGAGTTTAAATTTAAAATGAGTTAAGGAGGAAATAGAGTATTGGGAGAAGAGGAAGGAATTAGATGTAAGGTTAGAGGACCAAGAGGGATCCCACTAAAATTGGGACACTAGTGCAGAGAACAGGTGGTAAAAAGAGAAGGAAGTGATAAAAGGAAGAACAGATCACGACCACAATCACAAAGAAGTTAGAGGCGCTGTTTACACTCATATAAAAAACCAGAGAGAATAATGAAGGAAAGAGCAAATACACATACAGAAACAATAACGAAGATAAAAGCAATAAAACAGACAGATCAAAAATAAAACCCCACCAAAAAACAAAACTAAACAAAACAAAAACAAAAAAAAACCCTTCGCCAGAACAAAAAACAAATCAGTGAGAAGAAAAAAAAAAAATAATAATAAAAAAAATAAAAATAAGAAAAAAAAAAAAATTAAAAAGAATCAGTTCCAGGTGTTGACTTTGTTGTAGGCAGCTACCTGTTCTGTGCAGGTCCGTCCCAGTAAGCCAGGAGCGCCCTCTGGCGGGTGGTGAGCAGAGGCGCGTACTTTCAGGTAGAGACCAGTCTAGCTCGCCTCCGCTCTCAGCGCCCTTTCACGATCCCTGGGCCTGAGAGGCTCAGCGCGCTGTCCGAGCGCGGATTTCCTGCACTGGTTCCCGCCGCTCTGGTTTTTCGCCACGCCCCCCACAATGGCGCCGGGCCAGTCGCTCTCTGGCGCGGGACAGGTGTGGCTGTGAGTCCAGTCTCGTTCGCCTGCTGACCTCAGCACACTTTCGTGGGCTCAATTGAGAGGCCCCGTGCTGCCCTGTCCGGAGCACAAGTTCCCAGAGCAGTTTCCGAGCCGCTCTGAGTTTCGCCACACCCCCCACAATGGCGCCCGGCCGGTCGCTCTCTGGCGCGGGACAGGTGTGGCTGAGAGTCCAGTCTCGTTCACCTGCTGACCTCAGCACACTTTCGTGGGCTCAATTGAGAGGCCCTGTGCTGCCCTGTCCGGAGCACAAGTTCCCAGAGCAGTTTCCGAGCCTCTCTGAGTTTCGCCACACCCCCCACAATGGCGCCCGGCCGGTCACTCTCTGGCGCGGGGCAGCTGTGGCTGAGAGACACTCACCGCCGGTCAGCGCCGTTCTCCGCCGCTCCCCTGCCCCGCCGCTGTCTCAGGATCCTCCGTGGGGGCTCCCTGGGTGCCAGCTGCCACCGTGTGTCCGTAGAATTGAGCCTCCGCCGGCGCTCCAACTCCCGGGATATTAGAAGGTGCACGCGCGCGGTCTGCTCCTTCTTTCCGTCTTCTTTGTTAGAAGTCACCCGTCACTGGTGCTGGGGGTCCCAGATTGCACTTCAGAACTTCTCTGGGTTTCGGGGAGGCATCTCCCCCCCTCCTGCGCTTTCCGGGTCGCTATTTTCTCGTGTTCCAATGGTAACTTTTAGAGAGAGTTTCGTTGCCTGCTTCTTACTCATCCGCCATCTTGAGGCTCCAGCCTGTTGCCACTTTCTGAAGCAGTTCTGCAAGTCCACTTCTGTGAGTGTCTTTATTTTTGCTGTTCTGACTAGCTGCTCAATGTCTTGAATCAGCTAAAATGTTTATCTTTCATGGTCATTTTGACTTTGGAAAAAAACCAGAAGTTGCATAGTTCAGGTCCAGTAACTAAGGTAGATATGGATGCAGTGTTTTTACAAGCCTGCTGTTCCATTGGCTAGACTCAGCCGCATTCACCATATTTTGACCACACCTTGTAAAAATATGCAGGAAAGAGAACTTCCAGAACTGTTTCAGAAAGTGGTGAGAACAGTGGGGAAAATGTGTTCAAAGTGGGTGGGAGTATTTTGAGAGGAATTAAAGGCAGTATGTCTTTCATTGTAATAATATTTTAAAATTTAAACAGATTATTTTTCAATCAGCCCTTGTACATTTTCTATCATGAGACAAATACATTTGGGTTTATGGACAAAAGGACTCAACTGATTTCTTTGAAAACTACTCAACTCGAACCACATACCAGGAAAAAAATCACAGACTATTCGTACCCTGATCTCTGTAATGTTCCATGGATCGCTAAGCCCCATTGTTCATTGATGCATTCAGTAAATATTTGCTGACCACTTGCTATGTGCTTAGGGGTAGCCTCTAATTGTGAAGCTCTGTGGACTCTCCCATTCCTCTCCCATAGTGGGACTTTTGTCCCAGCTGCAGTAGGTGGAAGTGGAGGAAGAGGCAGGAAACAAATGAAGAGTAAGATGTCAGGAAATACTGACTGCTATGAAGAAGAGGAGATAGGATGATGTGGCTAGAGAAGTCAGGGGTTCACTTTAGCTGAGCTGCTTGGAGAAAACCTCTCTGAAAAAGATTATTGTGTTAATTACTTTTCTCTCCTTGCTGAGACAAAATACCCAACTTCCAAAATTAAGGAAGGAAAGGTTTATTTAGCTCACAGTGTGGAGGTTTCAGTCTGTAACTGAAGACTGCTATGAAGAAGAGGAGATAGGATGATGTGGCTAGAGAAGTCAGGGGTTCACTTTAGCTGAGCTGCTTGGAGAAAACCTCTCTGAAAAAGATTATTGTGTTAATTACTTTTCTCTCCTTGCTGAGACAAAATACCCAACTTCCAAAATTAAGGAAGGAAAGGTTTATTTAGCTCACAGTGTGGAGGTTTCAGTCTGTAACCTGCTGGCTCTGAGGCAGGGAGGCATGGCAGAGGGGCAACAGTTCATGGCCACGGAAGATAGCAAAAGCAGCAAGAGCAAAAAGCGGAGAGAACAAGCCTCTTTTCCTCCTTTATACTGTATGCAGGCTACCTGCCCTCCGGTGGTGTAGCACTCACACTATTTCTGTGCCCTTCTCTTGCACAGGCTCAGGATGTTTACAAAGTGAGGATCCTAGCCCCCTGCTGAGTCACTTAGTTAAACTTCTAAACTTCTCAAGTTGACACAGTGAACAACATCCTAGAGTGGTAAGACCCTGTCCTGTACACCTAAGGATGCTGAGTTACTTAATTAAGCTTCTAAACTTCTCAAGTTGACACAATGTATCAACCATTACAATTATCTTTGCACCATAACAGGTGAATGCCTGGCACAGAAGCTCTCAGAGCACAGGGAATGGCAAAAGCTAAGATTTTAAGAGAACAATGCCTTTTGTGGTTCTAAAAACCAGACAAAGCAGAAGGAGGCCTATAGGTCACGTCTATATTTTAAAATTTTGTAGTATCCATATTTAGAAAAAAGAACAAGATGTGGGTGGAGTTAATTTATATATTTTCTTAACCTAAATGCTTTTAAAAGATTGTCATTTTACTATACAATCAATATAAAAATTATTAATGAGATAGTTTACCTTCTTTTTTCTTTATACTAAATCCTTGAAATGCAGTGCATGTTTTAGACTGTTAGTACATCTTATTCAGAACTAACTACCTTTCCAGGGTTCTGAAAGTGCTTATGTCTAGTGGCTCCCATTTTTGGACAGTGGAGTTACAGAAAGAGCACTGTGACTACTGAGTAGGGAATGAAATCTCCAGAATAAGAACAGATGTAAGAGGATGAGGTAGGAGGCCATTCTAGGGTCTTGGTAAAAAAGAGATGGTCCTGGGTAATAGTAGCAGAGATAGATTAATTTGGGGGCTGCTATGAAGATAGAGTCCCACAAATGGAATTTGGAGAGTAAAGTGAAGAGTCAGAGGTGATTTCCAGGGGCTGGCTGAAGCAGCTAAGCTGTGGGTTCTCTTTTCTGAATGAGTAAAGCCAAAGAGAGAAAAACTTAGGCAGAAGCAGTGAAGAGTTTGAGTTTAGATATATTAAGTCTGAGATGCTTATTAGGCAATCAGGAAAGCAGTTAAACAGAGGGGTTCTGTCCCAAGGATCCATCATTAATCTTACAGGCAGAGTTAGTTTCTCATATTTCAAAAGCTTTGAAGAAGCAAGTTTTAATCTACATACACTTGGCCCACATTTTCCCCTTCTTCCCTCTCCTCCCTCCTCTTTCTAAAGAGATTGATTTCACTTTGCATGAGATGCTACAGTATTTTCAATTTAAATAGAAATCTCAAATAAATTGGATTTAAAATCTCAGGGAAAAAAATTTTGCTTGCTGGGGTTTAATTTCAAGGCAAGAATCATAACTAGGGCTATTTTAACCTAGGCTTTGATTACCTTCCATGGCAACACATGCTCTGGCATAGGAGGGGAAATTGTTGGAATTTCAGGGAGGTGGATGTGACCATATCTGTACAAACAAAGCAGACGTGAAAGGGCCTAGTTGTGACTACAATCTCCAGCCTCTCCAGCCTCTAACCCACCCAGAACGAATAACTGTCTCTTTCCTCTTCTTGCTGATTTCCACAGGTAAGGCTACAGGCTGCACAATTTCTTTTGGTGGTCAACTACATTACCTTACCATACTCAAGCCAACTCTGAGAGAAAAGTAAATGCCATCAAACTACCCGCAGATTTCGCCAGATGGTTAACTAATTTTCAGCCAGTTGTTTTCAAAATAACCACTTAAGTCTCTTACCACATCCACACTCCTCATGTAAGTGGCCTAAATAAATCTAAATGTTTTTCCTACTTTGTCACTGACTTCCTTAGAGAATTAGGAAAATATCAGCTAATCTATTATTTGCCCCTACTGACAAAGTCAGGATTTAGATAAAAAAAATGTACCTGATGGAATTTTACTTCACTGCTCCATCCAATTTGGAAACCTAGTCATCATACTTTACCAGTATGCATCAAAGACATGTTAATTCTTTCCTTTCTCTTGACATTTCAATAAAGGTAAGTAAATTTTAGTTACAACAAAATACTTTATGCATCCTTGAAGAAGAATACTATATAAGGTCAATTAAATCTGGATGTCCAGTTATTCAGACCTCCTCACTGGATACTTGCCTCAAGATAGCTCACCACTGATTAGCACCTTGAACTATAATTCTTGGGAAATTTTAACATGAAAATGTGTATCTTGTTATAATAAAAAACTTTTACAAGTACACAAGAGATCTTAGAATCACATCTTCATTCTAATCACTATTTTTCAAAAAATTTTCACCCATTTTTCACTCAAATTTGGTAAAATATGGATGTCCTTTGTCGATAATTTCCTTAAAACAAATTTCAACTGCCTAAACAATTTGCAAATGACACAAGAAATTCATGCTGGCGGGATTGTTTTTGCATGGTTTTGTCTACAAGAGAGCAGCAAATTAGAAAACAGAGAACAAGGCAATTGTTTTTATTTTCCTGCATGGTGTTTTTCAGATCTTTGGGTTTGAAAGCTCTCAGGTAGTTGTGAATTTCCAGGTTTTCCTGAGTGTGGGCACTCTAGGCATTCTCTGTGGTCTGAGACATGACTGTGTTCACAGGTTCAGGCCACTTGCACGGTCCCTGAGCATCTCCATTTGCAACCCTTGATCTTAACAATGCCTCCAAAATCAGCAAAGTCTGGCTTATGAGATCAAATAGACTTGGGTTCAAATCTCAGCCTTACCATTTACTATCCCTTTAATTTACAGATAGTTTATTAATCTTTCTGAGCCATGGTTTTCTATAAAACGGTGCTGCTAACATCATTTTCATAGGGTAGTTGAAGAGATAAAGCAGTGTGCTTATCCAATATATGTCACCTGACAAAGCATTTAGCAATGATGACCTCTAGGTCTGTGTGATGAACCCTTGTGCATAATTGTTAACACCCCAATAATTCCCATGAAAAGGTAAGCACTGAGTTAATTGCCCGGATGACTTAGCCTGGGAACATCTAGAAAAATGAGTAACCCCCTTCCCATCTGACTGGTTGGCATTTTGTCATCTTGATCAGTGCTTTCCATGGCAATTCTGAGCCATCTTGGTATCACCTATGTATTTTCGGTATACTTATTTTTGAAACTGTTTAAAAATAAATGTGATTTTATTGCATTGTTTTATTTCCCATATGTTTTGACAGTAAACTAAGGACTAAATGAAATAAAATAGCAGAAATTACAGACCCTTTGGGATCCAATTAACCCAAGGAAGGTCATCCTCAAGGTGATTCTCAAACTTATGAAAAGATAGAAATGTTATGATGGGTCATGGAGTGTTTGAAATAAGAGAGAATGTCAGTTGCCTAGGAATGTGATCTAAATCCTAGATATTATATTGTCAGGAAAGATTTTAGGAAATTTGATATTACTTTATGGCAAAGTTCAGGTGGCTCTAATTACAGTCAGAAAGTAAACAAGATCTTTTATTTATTTAAACATACTGTGAATTTTCTTCATTATTTAAAACCTCTAGCTTTGACAAAAGAGAAAATAACCATGTTCATAGTCTTTTAATTTTTCAAAACCAGTTAATTATGCTTTGTTATATGATTCAAAAATTGTGGCATATTTATGAAGGTGGAAGTGTATGTTTATTTCTATAAATGTTGATATTTCTGTCAGTGTCAAACTGTTTTCTCTACCAAAAAGGGTGGTATGATAAATTATAAATTCATTTTACTGAACCATTTAGAATGTTGTGGATGTTTGTGCTTGTTCTTTTTATTGGTGTGCATTGGATGATTTCCATAGAAACATCTACGTGATGTGACAGCCACAGGCCTGTATAAGTAGAATAGATTTCTCTTGTCATTGCCCACCCACAATCTATAGCGAGCCCTTCCCAGTCCTCATCGTGGTCCAGGAAGTTTATATTTGTAATCCCATGGAAAAGTTATTGGAATTCTAGCAAGTTAATTCCAATCTACCACTTCCAGTGCAACCCACGGCGAGAATAAAGACACTAAGGCATATTTATAGTTATGGGGAGCCAAGGGGGTCCTAAGTCCAGCCAAGATGGTGGTTACTGGAACAAAGGCCATGACCCAGAGCTGAACCTGGGTTTTATTAATTCTCAAGAAGGGGAGTAGCTCGGGGATGAGTAACTGTGAGAATGGTGGAAAGCGCATGAGTATGGTGAGCTGGACTAGGTAGGTGGCCTGAAATCACTTTTGCAGTATGCAGAGGGAAGGATATGCAGAAGGAGTAATCTGCATAACACAATTCAAGATAGTACCTAATGTTTTGGGGTTGGTGGTTCAGCTCTGATGTGTAATCTTCTACGGCCTGGGAAGTCATAGCCTCTTTCTTGAGGCTCGAACCCAGCCGACAGCATGGAGCATGGCTCTCCATCCCACTCAGCTCACACATGTGTTTGGGGAGCTGGGGGGTGTGGGGAAACACTGACCTGTGCCTTGCTTCAAAGACTACACATCAGCACTTCAGCTAGACTGATTTGCATTGCTTAAAGCCAATTGAAGGGATAAGGAAAAGTCCTAGCCAGCTCTGTACATATCAGTACATGGAAATAGGGCCAGGTTTAGCCAAAATGGAGATAATTGCTCTTCTTTAAAGGAGAGTCGTCCAGGTGGTCCTCCACAACAACCTATTAGTAATCACAGTGACCCATAGAGATGATGTAACCATCTTTCGATACCTATTGGCATTATGCATGGAAGACAGTACTTGGGGCTAAGAACAAAACTTTGGAGCCCTATCTATGTTCAAATCCAACTCCATTGTTGATCTTGAGCAAATTGCTTAAATTTGGGGGGCCTCATTTGTTCCATGTGTATATGGCAATAAATTACCTCCATCACAGGATTTTATAAAGATAAAATGAGCCGAAGAACATGAGATAATTACACAATATTGGCAATATGGTGAGAGCAGTATGGTAAATGGCCCTGTTATCTCATCTGCTATTCTAGAGATCAGTATAGAGTACACATTTGTGTTAAGCAACTTTCTGCTATTGTAACAAAGTACCTGAGAGAAATTACTTTATAAGAAACAAAAGTTTATATTGGTTCCTGGTTTCAGAAGTTTCAGATCATGGTCAGTTGACTCTGTTGCTTTTGAGCCTGTGGCAAAGCAGCATGTCATAATGGAAGCATGTGACAGAGGAAACTGCTCACTTTATGCCAGCTAAGAGGCAAAAAGAAAAGAAAAAGGAACCAAGGTCCCAATATCTCAATATCCCCTTCCAATGACTTAACTTCCTCCAGTGAGGTCCCACCCCTTAAAGATTTGACCGACTCCGATCATAGGCTGAGGACCAAGCTTTCAACACGTTACCAAAGGTGCATTGCTGTTTTTGATTGTGTGATCTACGGAAAGTTCTTTAACCTTCCTGTGGCTCATTTTCCTTATCTCTAAAATGGGATCACATACCTCATTAAGTTGCTGTGAACATAGAATACATGGCTTTGTTATAATTGACATCACTAATAAAGCTAATGTTTATTTTGTACTTATAGAGGTGACAGGCTCTGAGCTGAGTACTTTAATAATCTGGATTAATCCTCACAGCTTTCTTACTAGTATCCCTATTTGGAATATAAGAAAACTGAGACTAAGGAAGATTGAACTTACTTCACAAGTCACATTGCTAGTAGGCAGAAGAGTTGGGATTTTAATTCCTGTATGTCTAACTCGAAGACTTTGATTTTCATTATTTTATTTATGGTGGTACTTCAGTACTCATTGTTAATTGGTTCCAGGTGGCATAACAAGTACCAAAAATGACAAGTACCAAGCAAATTGTTTTGGCTGGAAATGGAGTGAGTCACAAGGCAAGCGACATTCGACAAGTTATAGCTTACACGTTGAGTATCAAGCAAATGACAAGTACTAGGACAGAATTTTGTCCAAATGTGTCACATACAAAATTTGACAAGTTTCAAAGCATTTAAGTAACAAGACATAATTGTAATACCAGGATTTTCAGACTCAAATTGTTTTATACCTAAGAAAGTGTGTTAGTCAGCTTTCCATCTCTATGACAAAATACCTTACATAGACCACTTAAAATGAAAAGATTTATTTTTGCTTACAGTTTCAGAGGTTTCAGTCCATTGTTGCTTGGCCCTGTTGCTGTGGGACTGGCAGCACTATACCTAGTGGTGAAGTGTGTGGCGGAGAAGGCTGCTCAACTCATGGTGGCTGAAAAAATAGAATATGGAGGTGTAGCCAAGTTCCCAGTATCCTGTTCAAGGGCTTGGCCCCAGTGACCTAACTTCCTTCATGTGGCCGTACCTCCTGGTGTTTGCACAACCTCCCAGGGACACCATACACTGGAAACCAAACCTTTAACACAGGAAACTTTTGGGAACTCTCCAGATCCAAACTATAACAGAAGGTACATGTAATGGATGAAAAAAAGTAAATGGGATTTCAGCAACTGAGATGGAGCCTGTTTTATGTAAAAGGTAACAAGTGCTCATTATTACCATGAAGGAATGAAGCGCCAGTGCATTACATTCTCTGGTCTAAAAAGAATAGTCCAGATTTCAAAATGAAAACTCCTGCTTATTAAGTGTTTACAGCTAATTCAATTTAAGTTTTAGTCAGGGTAATAACCAAAGAAAATATATGTGCAGGCCAAATTTCATTTGCAATTTGATTTTAAATGTCTGCCCTATATTGTTTTCTGGAATAGCAGCCCCTTAAGTGTTGTCCATATGCCCTGTTGATTCTCCAAGATTCTTGTAGAGGGTCTGCTTGTTCAAAACTGTTTTCAAAAAATAATAAAATAGTCTTTCATTTCCTCATGGTATTGACATTTGTACTAACGGTGCAAAAGCAGTGATGGCTAGAGCTACCATTGCCTTAGGGGAAATCAAGACAGTGGTACCAAACTATACTAGCCATTGTATCATTCCCATTTACATGCTCACTATAAAATAAAACAATGCCAATTTTCTTGAGACTCTCACTAATAATGTGGTAAAAAAATATTAATTTTGCTTAATCTAGACCCTTGAGCACACAAATATTTCACATGACAAAATGTGAGGCACCTGTATTATAATTGATAAAATAGCAAGTTGGACAGTGGAACACCATTTTTACTTTAATCAAAAATTAACAAGCTGTAAGTATTTGGCAAAACACTTACAAACTAAAAAACAAACAAAAAAGTGAGACTGCCATTTGTTGACAATGATAAAGCTTAAGCTTTCAAGTGAGAAATTAAACTTTTGGAAAACTTTAGATTGAGATTCCCAATATTGAAGACTTTTCTGTGACTGGTAGCAAGATTTTTTAAAAGCCCACTTTTTAAATATTATACAGTGAAATATGTCAACATTTGAAGACTCTGTGAACCAATAATTTCCAGTGAACAATTCCTGATCTTACATGGATATAATATGATTCAAAGTACAAAATACACCAATGGATTTTCAAATAACTGAGTGTGAAAAGTTTCTTGTTTGATTCCAATGCTACATTACAATTAAACCTCAATAAACTGCTACTCTGGGTTTTTAACACTAAAAAGAATATTCACAATCATTTTACTACTATAATATTATCATATAGACTCCTCCATCTTCTTCCTAAATATCTATGTGAGGACAGATTTTCTTTGCACACATCAAACAAAATAACACCTCACAACAGATTGCAGAATTCAGTTTGTTTTCTTCCATTAAGCCACACATTAGAGAAGTCTAAAGATCATACAACTAGCCACTGTCTTTGCCACCATTCATTTTTGTCTTAGAGAATATAATTAGTTTTCATTTAAATGTTGTTTACATTAACATGTAGAGTTTAATCTGGTTATATTTAGATGAATTGAAATATTTTTAATATTTGTCTCTCTTGATTTCTACTCCATAAATGTCAGTATCTATCAATAGGTAAATTATGAAGGGTCCTCAACAACATTTATGCCTGCACGAGGACCCTTTGACTAAAAATGTATGATTCCCAGCATTTTAGAATGGCTTTGTAACTGGTTTGGTGTTGTACAGCTTGCTGTTTTTTGGATAAGCCATGTCATGGGAAACTGTTAAAAATGCAAGTTCTCAGGACCCTCTCTCACCCTGTGTAATCAATACCTCTGGATGTGGGTCCTAGCAGTGTGCATTTTAGTAAGCATTCCAGGTGATTCTGAAGTCTTGTAATAGAGAAGTTTTGGACTACATCAACTTATGCTGATCACCTACATCAAAAAACATTTCAGAACACATTTTCAATGTATGTATAGTTATTTAATTAGTCTCTATGCAAGCCCTTCCATACTAGTACACTATCAACACTAAATATAAAATTAAAACATGCACCCAAAAAGAAAAATAGAAATTAGAGGAAGAGATGTTTTCTGTTCTGAACATTGCAACTCTACAGAAGACTGGTGCATGTGGGTCCCTAGTTATAATTGCTCCATAAAAAGACTAAGAGCTTTGTAAGAACTCCCTTTTCTATTGTAAGCGAGCCTCGATAAATTAAGAAGCATTGTTTTCCATTGGCCCTTTTCTAAGCCCATTGGCTTCTTTGCATAAATGTTTTTCAAAATACTCAGTGGAGGTTTCTCTATGACCAAGGCTTTCTTTTCTAAGAGTTAAGGCAGCAAAGTCCAGGGAAGCCAGATTTCAGAGAGAGTTTCTGAGTGAACCACTTCTTTGACAGCTTGCATTCCCTCATTCCCCCAAATTCATCTGATCTCTCCGTGAATGAAAGAAGAAACCAATGAATGAATCAGGAAGGAGCATCTGCTCAAGTTCTGTGTTGTTTTACTGTAATTTTTCAGTCCTGACTTTTTTTAATGGATGAGTTTTTAATCCTGAAAGTTCAAGATAAGTAACTTTGCAGTTTGAATGAAATTTTTCTTGTGATATTTCCATATTTATTTTGTAGAAAAAAACCCAGAAGATCAAGGATAAGCAATATTTTGTAGTTTCATTTTTTTCTTTTTCTCAGAAGGAAAGATTTACCAAACATTGTACTGTAGGAAGACATTTTCAACTTTAAGATCTCTCTGCACTCAGTATTAAAGGAGAATGCACTGGTTTAAGCCATGTAAATGGTAAACTTCCCACATTAGCCCAATCATCAGGAGAGCTAGGGCATTTTTTAATGCATACATTTTTGTGTGTATTAAAAATGTGGATACAGGGCCGGTGAGATGGCTCAGCAGTGTAAGCACCTGCCTGGCAAGCGCGAGGGCCCGAGTTCGACTTCCGGCACCCACATACAATAAAAGGGCCAGTGATGTCGCTCAGCGGCACGGGCGCCTACTGGCATGCAAGGTCCTGAGTTCAACCCCTGGTACCTACAAAAAAAAAAAAAAGTGGATGCAATTTTGGATCCACCCTAGACTTACTAAATATAATCTTGAAGAAGAATAACTAGAAGTTTTGTTTCTCTTATTATTTTTAATTGCAAAACACACATACCGTAAAGTGTACAATCTTAACCATTTTCAAATGTACAGTTCACTGCACATTGTTAGGTATATTCGTATTGTTTGCAGTCTCCAGAACTCTTGTCCTCTTTCAAAACTAAATCTCTACATGAAATGACTTCTTTCATTTTTCCCTCCCACTCAGCAACCACCATTCTACACTCTGTGTCTATGAACTTGACTACTATAGGTATTCAAATGTAAGCAATGTAACTTGGTAGTTATCTTTGGGTGTCTGCCTTATTTTACTTAGCAGGATGACAATTTCTTTCCTTTTTAAGGCTGAACAATATTCTATTGTGTGTTTGTGTATGGGGTCAGTAGTATTTTGTTTATGTACTCATTTGTTGATTGATACTTAGGGTTGCTTCCACCTCTTACCTTTTGTGAATGATGCTGTAATGAACATGGTTGTATAAATTTCTCTTCAAGTCCTTGCTTTAAATTCTCTTGGCTATATTCCCAGAAATAGAATTGCTGGATCATATAGCACTTCTATTTTTGATTTTTTGAAGAAACTTCATACCGTTTTCTACAGAAGCTGGACCATTTTACTTTCCCACCAACTGTGCACAGTGGTTCCAGTTTCTCCACATCCACATCAAAATTATTTTTCTGTGGTTTTTCTTTTCATTAGCAACCATCCTAATGAATGGAAGGATTCTTCTGTTTTAACAAATAGCTCAGGTAATTTTTATTATTGGGCAAATTATGGACAATTAGTGATTAGCAAATATGAAAACAGATTTCATGGTGATGAAACATGGCTTTAGTAAGTGTGTGATGTTTTCTTATACTGTGGTCAACTCCCTGGGACTTCAGGTACAGATAGTGGGGCAGCATCAGGAATCCATGCTGGCTCTGCCCTCACAGTACCAAATGAGTCCGAATGGCATATTGGCTAGGAGCTCCCACTTTGGAATATGCTAAACTGGGATTATTCTCCAGTTTGTGGTCTTATTAGCTATGTGTTTATGGTTTATCCTCTCTGAGTTTCCTGACTATCAGGACTCATAATACCAGTTCACTAGGGTTGGTTATAAGAGTTAAGTGTAACACCACACCTGACAAAATATTCAGACCTGTCATTTGCTACTTTCGAAGTCAGTATCTCGACCTTAGAAGCCTCTGCTCCCTACTCCATAAAGCAGAGGTAGTAAGGAGAAATCTGCTCCCGGTCTGCTGGTTGATGCCCAATATCTTTATCCTCTATAAGACAATCCAGATATTATGCTAAGTACCAAATTACACAGGGGAACATATATACCTCAATCTTCCTGACAGAAAAGTATAGCCTGTAAGTTCTAGACTTACGTTAATCTTCTAGAGCACTTTCTTCACTTCCATCATTTGCTGCCAGAAAACAGATGTGAGATCTCCAGTGGTCATCCTGGACCATGTAGTAATCTTGAAAATGAAAGTCACAGCTGATCAGTGAATTCCTCGTGACACCTCACAAGCCCTGTACTGTTTTTCAAGTCATTTTCCTTAGAAGAAAATTAAACTTCATTCTCCATCCCTACTCTTCTTGCACTAGCAGCCCATTCTAAATCCTAATTGAAATACTACCTCATATGGCTGTTAAAGGATAAAATTAGACAAAGCATGTAAAGCATTTATAGCAGTGCCTGGATTGTAGAACATGCCTTTAAAATAATAATTGTTTTACTAAATTAGGCTTGGATTTCATAGGACTTTACCAAAACAATTATGCTGAAAGTCTGGATTCTCCTCTCGATTGTGGACACTATGCAACCAAGTGATAACGAAGCGAAAAACAAAAGAACACACTGAAAGCTCTTTAACAGATCTCCAACCAACACACCAGACTAATGATGCCCTACACTTCTCTGCAATAACCCATGGAGACACCTTTCGAGTGGCCCCGTTCTAGGTCATCTAATTACTACTTCTGTTCTCAACAATTGTATTTATACTTAGCAAGATACATTGTTTCCAAACCTATGGCACCTGCTATCAAAATGCATAACTGTATTAAATATTACATAAACTAATAAAATATGAGTTGGAGAAGAAAAAAAGAGTTAAATACTCTGGGAATCTTAGATAATAGAGAAACATCATTTTTCAAGAGGACAAAACCATTTTTGAAAACAAATGGAAGTATTCTGTGCTCACCCCTAAACTCTCATTTTGCTCTTTTTGATTTCAAAGAAATCAAAACTAGGCATGAAATGTGATGCATAGTAAATGTGGTTTGTGAAGAATTGACTGACTACTTGGGACCTTGATATATGAACTCAATCCAAGAAAACTTCTTGGCCTTACACTTAAAAATTGGCAAACAAATGTACATTTAGTTGTTTTAAGTTACACTGCGATATATATGAGGTGCTTATGTCAACTTGTCCTTAATTGCTTCACTGAATATTTCAACTCACTTGCCAACTACCATTTGCAATCATTTTGCATTAGGGGGCACACTTTAAATCCCATCCAGTATCCATCCTGCTCGAGGCATAGCCCGAGGACAGATATCTAAAGCAACACAGGTTTGATTGTGAGGGTAAAAAGACTCTTGCTCCCATGGCTCACAAGGTGGATCAAGAAAGAAAGGAAACCAAGGAAGGAATTTACATTAAAGCAAGTTAGGCAGTGCCAAGCAAACTTCCTTCACAGGCTTAAAGGGGAAAATGATCTCTGTGGACAGAGGGTTAAGAGACATCCTTTGAAGTGCTCCTGTTTATTCTGCAGGATTTTCCTACATGCCTCTTGAAATAGAATGATAGTGAACCTTTTTTCCCTGGAGTAAATAAAGACAAGCAATAGACCTTCTCAAATCAAATACCCTGTATCTACTGTTTGTGTAAAGGAAGGCTGGAGTCGTTCCCCTGTGGGACATGCAAGGAGAGTACCAAGGCCTTTCTCTTTACCCAGCATCGTGTGCATTATAGAGACTCAGTACCGAGTGTGGATGAATTAACAAAAGAAATAGAATGCTATGGTGGACAGTTGCCAAAATGGGCTATACCAACACTTTCCCTCTGTGTGCATAGATGCTGTAGTTCTTATCAGGTGGTTGAATTTAATTCTTCTCTCCTTTGACCTGGCTAGGTCATAGGGAGCCTTGTCACTTCCTCCTGTATATTAGAATGCTCCTGTTGGGATACCCCTGTCAAAAACCTTGATGTTATCAGAAGCCCAAGGACCCTGAAGATGTATGTGGGTACTTTAGTAGGCAGCCCACCCCATGGCAGCACCAACTGCCAGCCCTACAAGAAGGCCATGTTGGATGTCCACCACAGTGGGACCTTCAGATAATGAATGCCCCCCTCTGTCACCTGGCTCCAACCTCACAAATATCTGCTAGCAAGATCATGTTGTAATTTTGAGCCACTAAATTTGGAGCAGTAGATAACTGAAACAGATGCTGTCAAGCATAGTGGTAAAGAATGAGGGCTTGGAATCTTCAAACTGGGATAATGCAAGTCCTAGCTCTACCCTTATTACCATATATATTTAGACAGTTACTCCACCTTTCTGTGTCCAATACTCATTCCTTCTTGTTTCTTTATTCCTATGGTGTATGGTATGAATAATATTACCTATCTCACGGGATATTCTTAGGACCACATACAATTATGTTACATGTAAAGAACATACATATAATAAGATTGTATCACAACACTGTCATCATCATCATTGTCATCGTCGTCACCTTTTCCACCTACAATACTACTGCTCATGTTGATGTTATTGTTTCCTGAATCTGTTTCTAGATTTAATGAAAGAGAGATCTTTGACTTAGCCTTCATTTAAAAAATGGAAAAACGAAAACCAAAAATGGCCACTTTGTACAGTGCTTAGAACAATGTTTTGTACTTAGTAAGCAGTCGGTAAATATTAGCTATTTTTATAATAATACCTGTTTTCTGGTTGTCAGTGTCCTTGGGTAAGCTTTTCCAGTGCTCTAGCAACTAACCAAGCTTGCACAATATTTTCTAGGCCATTTGTCATCTCTAAGACTCTTAGAAGTAACATAGTTTTATTTTATTTTATTTTTTTTTGTGGGTACTGGGGGGTCGACCTCAGGACCTCACGCGCCAGCAGGCGCCCGTGCCGCTGAGCGATATCACTGGCCCCTTTTTCGTATGTGGGATCCGGGAGTTGAACTCGGGCCCTCGCGCTTGCAAGGCAGGCGCTTAAGCCGCTGAGCCATCTCACCGGCCCAAAAGTAACATAGTTTTAATTCGTTAACATAGGTCCATTCATTCATTCAATAACTATTTATGTAGAGTCAGGAAAGTGGCAGACCATAGTTACGATAGATACTAAAGTTATAGCAAGAGGTGCAAGTAGATATTAAGCAAGTGATTGTCAGGGCAAGGAGAATGTAAAAAAGAGAGGAGCAAGACATGGCTATGGTTGTATATAGTAGAGGAATCTAATGTGGTTTGGAATTGGGAAGTATCAAGAAAGTCCTTTGGGGGTCGGTGAGATAGCTCAGTGGCATAAGTGCCTGCCTGGCAAGCGCAAGGTCCTGAGTTCAACTCCCGGTACCCACATATGAAAAAAAGGGCCGGTGATATCGCTCAGCGGCATGGGCGCCTGCTGGCATGGGAGGTCCTGAGTTCGACCCCCGGTACCCACAAAAAAAAAAAAGAAAGTCCTCCAGGTGAAACTCAGAACTAAAGAAGGAATAAATAGAAATGTGTGCACAGGTTAGGTTAGAGTGACCCAGCTGGTGGGTGAGAGCAACAGGGTGGTTGTAACCCTGGCAGAAATGGTAGTGTCTGTGGCAGAAGAAGCAGCTTTTTCCTAAGCTAGGAAAAAGCATGGTTCTTTCCAAAAAATGAAAGTAGAGAGCATGTGCTGGATGGAAAACAAGCTTGCACGGAGCCAGGGAAGGTGAACAGGGTTTCTCACAAAGGACCTCCCACGCTCAGAGGATTCTTAGTTCATCTTTGGGGTATTTAGAAAACAGGAAATAAAGCCTTTTAAGTTGAAGAGTGACACAGTCAAAATGGTTCTTTTTTAAGGTAGCTGTCACTACGTGCAGAGAAAGAATAGAGAGGCATGCATGCTAGAAGAAATAGCTGTACCCCAAGAGAAACAGCTGTACCCCTAGCTCATGCTAGGGAGTGGTGGTGCGGTGGTTTGGTGGTAGGGAAATGCTCCCAAGTCAGCACTGTCAAATAATAATTCCTTACTGGCAGCCACTTAATTGCTTTGAATTTTTCTAAAGGGTCCACTTGGATCTGATGCTACTCTGCGAGGACAGATGACTTTGATTACTAATCCTGTGCTCGGTAGCAAGGACACTCTTCACCAACAGTGGCCTGATGTTCAGCGCTTGGTGCTATGAAACAGTCAAGACATTCTGGATCAGAGTTTGATCCTGGCTCAGCACTTATTTGTTGTTGTACGATCTTGGAAATACCATTTCTCTGCACCACTCTTTTCTCATCTGTAAAACGGGCACTAGCATAGTGTCTACTTCACGGGATTGAGGTGAGAATTAAAAACATGAAAAGTATCGCGAGTACTGAAGAGGAGGGAGTCCTCTATAGTAATGATTATTATTTTGTAACCGTTGAATCCACATGTCACAGGGGTAAAATAGGTGGTAAGGCCTGAGAACAATGCCTGTGCAAATATGAATATGAAATTAGAAAACATGTTTTGACTCAGTGGAACCACATAGCTACATCTCTCTAAAGAAATTTATTTTCAAAGAATGCCGAGTCTAACCCTGACTGAAAATATGGTCATTACAGACAGTTTCCCTTCAAAAGGTGATTCAAGTGGTAGATTAGAAAAAACCTGTTTTGGATCATAAAATTCCAGCAAACGTTTTTTAGTGGGCTTTTTATTTGCTGGTGGGGAAAGAAAACTATGTTAGTGGCCAGCATGTAGAAGGAAACCTCTGAAATAGGAGGGTAGGCTGCCAGGGTGATTGACTGAAGTGAGCTCTAGGGACTTTCAGGAGAGAATTTTTAACACTTCCTGGGAAAAGAAGCCTTGAAAGCCTGTCTCCAGCAAAAGGGATTTTTGACATGTATTGGCGAGAGCCTGGAAGTAAATTTTCTCTCTTCTACCTTTGCAACCATCTTTTCTCTCTGTTGTCATACAGACTAAAATAGTCAGCTTCACTTTATTGAAATAGAACTGTAGACATCGTCAAAGATACAACTTTCATCAGGCAGCCTGGGTATTAAAATATCTTTTGAGATCCATGCAGAAATTTCATTTATACTAAGCTACTTGTTTAATATATCAGGGCCAAACTGATATGAATAACAAATATCTGGGGCTGTATTTTCCATGGAAACTCTTTATATGTTAATTTTTAAGTACTGTTTATGGACACATTCAAATCATTCTTAATATATTTTGGCAGTGGCATGATTTGACTAAATCTTGAATTTTCAGGAAAAAGGATATCTTTTATTTATATTTTTGTTTATCATTTGGAGCTTACCTTCTTTCTCTTTCTTCCTTTCTTTGTTTCTCTTACATACATACTGCAAACTGAAATAATCCTCAATTCATATTTTAAATTTAAAACATAAATACCTTCAATTTAACCATAAAAAATAGAAATAACATGTATTTTAAATTCTAAGAGAACTAAGATATCATTATTTGGCAAAAGCCGTTTCTTTTTAGTTGTGGAAATATATGTCTGAATAAGGGAGGTGATTTTCCTGGTAAATACAGACATTTAGTGGAAGTAAAAGACAGAAGAACGTATGTTTATTAGAATTCTCTTGGTTATAAGCAGCAGGAAGAGGTGGGAGGGAGCTGTTGGCTTATGTAGGAGTGAAGGTGACAGGCAAACATTTTAGAGAAATACCACGACTAAGCACTAGGGAGTGAGCTACAGGGTTTTTACAGCGTAATCTCAAACGGCATCATTTCTGCTCTGACTCCATCCTGCCTCCAGTAGGTCATGAACCACTACTTTGCTAAAATATAATAAAAAAATAAATTAACATTAAAATGGAATGAAAAGGAAGACTTACAAAATGCAAGTCCGAATTCCTTATTATTAGATTTCACTGGCATAAAATTACGCTGTCAAATTGCTATAGAATGTTCTAAATGCTTTCAGTTTCTGAACTTATTGCAGACCAGTAAACATCACACCTTTAGGAGTAGAACACTAAGCCAGAAGGTAGCAATCCGCAGACCACGGCTGTGTACTGCCAGTTTAAATGTAGTTTTATTGGAGCACAGCCATGCCCATTTGTTAGCCTCTTGTCTACATTGCTTTTGGGATATGTGAAAGAGTTGAGCACTTGAGACAGAACACATATGGCCCATAAGGCCAAAGTACTTACTATTTAGGTCATTAGAGAAAGAAATGTTTGCAACTCCTACTCTAAGCAATCACCATGACAAGAAGAACATGACTAGCATGGTCAAGACAAAAGCACATGCCTATGGTTGGACAGTAGGAATGGGATGATTTTCCAAGGGAAATTGGGATTCAGCTGCCAAAAGAAGGAAAAATGATTGCAGGAAGCCAAGATCCTCCAAATAATTTAGATATTTTTACTTTTAAATTTTCTGACTCTACTTAAACTTGAATTACTGTATAAAATAAATACTGCAAAATTAAAACATGTGTTAAGTGATTTCAGGCCATAGCCAAAGCTTGTTAGAATTTATCTCAAATCCTTTGAGGAATGACAAGGGATAAAATATGCAAAGAAATAGTTTTAAAATGTTATTAAAATAAGAGAAATTATAATATCCATCATTATAATGTATAAAATAATCATACTTATAAAATAATCATTTAACTCTGCTTTCCAGAAATGCAAATAAAAGTTATTTGGCTATTTACTTAGAAAGGACAGTGTTTAATAAATATAAATAAATAAATAAATATATATATATATATATATATATATATATATAAATCACAAATATTTTTTTTTTGTGGGTACCAGGGGTCGACCTCAGGACCTCGCGCACCAGCAGGTGCCCGTGCCGCTGAGCAATATCACCGGCCCCTTTTTCATATGTGGGTTCCGGGAGTCGAACTCGGGCCCTTGCACTTGCCAGGCAGGCGCTTACGCCGCTGAGCCATCTCCGGCCCACAAATATTTAAAGACTGTGCAAAATACAAAAACTGTAAGAGTGAGTAGGATGAACAGGTCTGTTGGAAGGATAGACAAAATTAATCAGGCAGTAATAAGATAAAATAATTGTAAGTTACAATTAGGTGACAATTTGACTTTAGCAAAAGGTGGTAGAACTAAAAAGTAATAGGAAGACTTTTCTTCAGCAAAAGACATACCTGTGAGAAAGTGGTAGGGAAGCCAAGTTCCCTAGGAGGAGGAGCTAGCCAAAACAAATACATCGACACAACATAGAGAACTGTCACTGGAAAGACGAATCTATTAGAAATACAGTCCACAAGCATCTGGGAAGTTCGAAACCAAATCTTCAGGCAATGCCTGAGTGTATAAACATTTTTTCTTGATTCAGAGAAATGGAAAAGCATTGAAGAACTTTAAGCAAGTGATGGCATTATTTGATTTGCTTTTTTTTTTTTTTTTGGTGGGTACCGGGGCGACTCGACCTCAGGACCTGACGTGCCAGCAGGCGCCCGTGCCGCTGAGCGATATCACCGGCCCTTTTTTCGTATGTGGGTTCTGGGAGTCGAACTTGGGCCCTCGTGCTTGCCAGGCAGGCGCTTACGCCGCTGAGCCATCTCACCGGCCCTTGATTTGCTTTTTAAAACCTCACTTTTGCTATTGTATACTGAATGAGCAATAATAATGACATAATGGTTGAATTGGTCAGCTTTCCCATTGCTTGGACAAAATACCCAAATGTCCACAATTTAAAGGTAGAGAGATTTAATTTGGTTGTAGAGGGCTCAGTTTATGGTTGCCTGGCTCCAAGGCAGAAAGATCATAGCAGCTGGGTACGGCAAAGCAAAGCTGCTCACATCATGGCAGCCGCAAAGCAGAGAGCAGGGGAAGAGTGTCAGTGAGAGACACACCGTATAAAAGATGCCCCACTGCCCGTCCTCGTGATAGCTGGGCCTCACTCCTGATCACACATAATCACCAGTGGGTTAACCCAATCATGAATATAGCACCACTGTGATCCATCCCCTCTCCAGGAGTCTCTTAATCCAATCAAGCTTGACCATCACAATCGTTGACTAAGAGCGATGTTCTAAGTAATTGAAGTATATTAAGTAACTTAATCCTCACCGCAATCCTATTATTAACTTCGGTTTACAGGTAAGGCTTTAAACACTCCTTTTATTTTCTATTAGGAAAAATAAATTTAAGTCCTCTTGTTGTGATTTGGACACATAGAATGAAACAAAATATTTGTTTCCAGACTCTGGGCTACTATGACCAAATATTCTGAGTTGAACACTTCCAATAGTGGATTACCAAACATTGAATAATTGGGTAGAAAATGAACATGCTTCTGGAAACACAGATGAATGTAGGTAGTCATACTGATAATCAGAGGCAAGTAGACACTTACTAGTGTTAAAAGAGCAAATTAATGAGAAATCAAGTCTCCTTCTTAGAGGTCCTGCGTTCCTTTACCTGCATGATTCTCCCTCCCTGACTCCCTTACTCCTGTGCACTTCCGTATGCCACATCCCCCTCCAAAATCAAGCATCTCTTCTTGATACTCTGAATTATGCAAAAGCTTTCATGTGGTAACAAGTAGTCTTGACCAGATCTAGAGTTTTTTCCAGCAAAAGACATACAAACAAACCTAAAACTCATTCCAAGACTCAAAAAAATTAAAACCTGTGTTCAAACCAACACTGTTACACAGTTGTTCAAAACAACACTATTCATTGTAGCTAAAGTGTGGAAACAATTTAAATGTCCACCAATGGGATAAGTAGACAACATAGGATTTATCCAACCAACGAAATATTATTCAGCCACAAAAGGAATGAGATCTTGATGCATGCTCTAATGTGAATGAAGTTTGAAAACATGCGTTGTGAGAGAAGCCAGATGCAGAAGGTCTTGTATTGTGTGGCTTCATTTATATACAATACCCAGAATAGTAATTCCATACAGACAGGAAGAAGACAAATGGTTACCAGGGGCTGTGGAGTAAGGGAAACATCATCATGTACAGAGTACAGAGTTTTAAT
This sequence comes from Erethizon dorsatum, assembly GCA_028451465.1. Lineage (NCBI taxonomy): Eukaryota > Metazoa > Chordata > Mammalia > Rodentia > Erethizontidae > Erethizon > Erethizon dorsatum. The sequence goes on from CM051825.1 coordinate 47,112,180, forward strand.
GTGTACAGAGTTTTCTTTGGGAATTCTGAAAATGTTCTAAAGCTAGACTGGGGTGATGTTCATGCCTTGTGAATGTGCTGAAAGCTACTAAATTGTATGCTTTTAAATTGTTAAAAAAGTGAGTTTTTGTTAAGTAAATTAACAATTTAAACCTGAGAGGTTTAAAAACATCATTCCAAGAAACATTCCTAGGAAGGAAGACTTCTTATGACAACTTTATGTTTCCATTTCTTCGGAAAGAGGCAACATTTTCTAACAATACATATTCTGAAAAGGGATCCAGCAAAATAGCCCTTGTTGATTTGTTGTTTATTTTAACTAAATGCTTGATGCTGAGAGAATTAAGTTTAAAAAAATGGTGATCATCATGATGATAATAACCTTAATTATCATCATTATTTAATTTATACAAAAATCATATAATTTAGACCAAAAAGGTAATGCAAGGTACACAAATGAAGGTTAATATATATTTAATTGATACTTTTGAGAGTTATATATTTAAAGCATAAATTTGTGGTGAAGGGACAAGAAAAGATTAATGACCATATTTTTGTTTAATTTGTGTACAAGTAAATAAAAAGCAAACGGTATCTTCCCAGCCATATTCAGTTTGCTTCCCCTTAGTCTACCCTAGGCATTATTGCTGAAGGATCTTTGCTACAATTCCAAGTTGCCCTTGTCCAGCTCCTCAGGCTGAGCCAGAGAAGCTAGTGGCAAGGTCTTTGTTTTGAAAACCAGCAGGGCTCCCAGCATCCTAACTTGCATTGCTCTGAGCACAAATTGTTCCCAGAGCAGACAGCATGCTCTCGCCTGCCCCGGCACTGTGAGGGGCCTCCCTGGACTCTGGAGCCTCTTAACGAGGGCTGTAATCAGGATCGAAGTGTGACAGCCACACTGCTCCTGCAGCGTGTGCACTAGGTCCTCCAGCTGATTTGATTAGCCTCACTTTGTCCACTCAGGAGCCCAGCTGCAAGAGAGCTACAGCTTTCCCCGTCATCATTAATATTGTATGTTCACTTCTGACTCAGTCTCTTACAGTGGAAAAAGAAATCCTCTACACAGTGTAAACTGTGCTTATCAGTCCTTTCTTTATCTCCACAAATTTATCATCCAGGCTTTTGACAGTTAAACTAACAAGCTTTCAATTGTCCCCCATCTCTGCATCAACAAATGTATCAATACCTAGAAAATAAAAAGTCCCTAGAAGGATAGCGAAGTCCAAGGATAGTGGTTTCAACCGTGTCATGTGGTACACGGGTATTCAAAGATCCCTTCAACAAGATCAAATTATGATCAAGGAATACAAATTATTCCTGCTATAAGTGAGGAGAATATCTACTCAAAAACCAAAGCTGCAAGAAAACACTGCCAGATTGTAAAACTGGGCAGGGGAGATGGGGGGATGTGGAATGGTAGGAAGAGAGTGCATCTTTCTGGAAGGAAGAAGAGGTAAGAAAAGTCACATTGTATCAAGCAGATACCAAAGGCCAGAGTATGTTTACTGGAACAAGGAAGGATTACCTCCTGAGGATGTGGCTGAGTCCACACATAAAACATTTATACTGTTCAAATGGTGACATTTTGGAGGATATACAGATACTGAGACAACTACAGGGACAGAATCATGTAATCCTCTCAAGTGTTCAACGAAAATGTCTAGTGTTTAAAAAAGTGTTTAGCAAGCACAAAGAATTAAGAGCCATGAGCTAATCAAAAAACTTAAAAATATTTAAGGGGGATGGGCCTGGTAGTACCTGCCTATAATTCCAGCACTCAGGAAGCTGAGGCAGGAGCATTGTGAGCTCAAGGCCAGCCTGGGCTGCATAGAGACCCTGTCACAATAACCAAAAAACAAAACAAAAAAATGAAGGAGATGGAAATGCTAAGTACTTTCATTTGATCATTACTCATTACATATATGTATCAAATATCACACCATACCTCATAAATATGTACAAATAAAATGATGAAGAAATATTATATAGAAAAATTAAATATATCAGCATGCCTTTTAATCTATGTTACATGATTACCAGGTAGGTAATTAGCTCAGGCCAACAAATTTGATTAAAGCTAGTAGCTAGATTTCCTCTGTCCTCTTAAATTTATACCACTAGACTCTGAGTAAGTCAAAGGAAGAGAATGGAGAGTTATTTGGCCAACACGGTGTCCCCAGTGCTTAAAGCACAGAAAGTGGAAAACTCAGAAGTGGTAATTCAAGCCTAGCATCTACCACCTTGACGTATAGGAAGCATGATTTCACTGGTCTGTCTCCTGAGGAGTGGCTCACTTCCCTCCTACGTCACTCATGGTGGACCATGTGCAATATCACTTTTCCCAGTTGCATGTTTCAGCCATCTGTGCTCACAGCTGTTGATACAGTATTACTAAATTTTATATTGTACTTAAAATTTAGAGTTTGCATACTTTTTAGGAAAACGGAGACTCAGAAAAGGTTAATAAGACTAACAAAGTGACACATTCATCAGCAAAAGTGTACAGACTTACCCTGAGGAATTTTGACGCACAATTCAATGTCCTTACCACTGTATCATTTTACATGGTAAGGGGAAAAGTGAATACAACAAAAATAAAAGTACAGGAAAGTGACAGATTTATTGGTCTCTGCAAAAGAGTAAAGGGAAAAAAAATAGAAAACTTGTTATGTATGTTGGAAATTTGCCTCCTGATGTAAACCAGCTAGCTTGTTCCAATCCTTAAGATTTTATACCTTTCGATTTCAGCCTGTTCTTGTTTCTTCAAAAGAACAAGAAGTTCAGATATCTATTGTATTGATTTTCCAGAGTGTATGAAGAAGACTCAAATGCAAATGTATCTTTCCACTGTGCTAGCTATTTTCTTGTCCCTGAAAGGGGAAAAAACTCATTAGATCTTTTACAATCGTATTTCATTCGCTTTGCACATGCAAGATTACATCCATTGATGTTTTTTAAATAAACATATAGTATAAATATCTGAGTGGCAATAAACATGGAAATAAGGCTCAGCCCGTTGCTATGATAAATTTAAACATGAAGTAATAGGTATGAAAACAAATGTGAAAATAATACCATTAGCAAATGCAGTTGCCATAAATGTTATTAAGTTAATTATCTTCGTAGCTTCTGTGGGTTTCTAATCATACATTTCTACTAGGAGATGACTTGAAATAACTTATTCCCTCTAGACCTTCGTTAGAAATACACTGGAAAAGGTAACCATTTTTCTTACATCAAAACAATAAAAACCTGAATTTAATTGAACTGAGGTAATTCAATGTGAGTTGGGTAAATATGAGTTTTCATGCTGTGAAATAATGCCAAGGAATTTCATACTCTAAATAAGTAAATACTGAAAGTGATTTGGTAAGGAAGAATTCCACATAGATTTAAGTTTTAAAAATATTAATTAAATACAGATTAATATTCATCAAGCTTACAATCTTTCAACATTTTTCTGGTACTCTGAGTTAACATAGATAAACTTAATCTACTGAAATTATTTGTCTGTCTTTATTATAACTCTCAACATCATTTACTTATTCAAATTAAGACCAAATATATACTTTAAAATTACAGTAGATAATGAGTGATATCCAGTATTTAATTAAATGCATATAAGATAGCAAGAGTTGTACTATTAATATCAGTGATGATCGTCATCACTTGTTATCACTGATTACATATTTACATACATATATATTTCATATGTATTTATATAGGTGCATATGTATTTGCGTAAAGTGCACGTACATTTAAATATGTATATAGTATTTGCATATATAGTATTTGTGTATGGCTATAATATTTGCATATGGATATAGTATTTACGTATAATAGGTCCTCTTCTAAGGTCTTTCTATATTAGCTATAATAGTCATTTCTATATAACCACCTCAGCACCTCACTGAGGTTGAAGCACTATGATTATTCCTATTTAATGAATGAGGACTTCAGGGTTCATGAATGCTGAACAACTTGATCAAGATCTCTTGAACCTAAGCCCTGCTAACCACCACTGAAGTTTTTAACCACTTGCTTAATCACCTCATGTGTGCACAGAGGAGCTCTTCCCTAACTAGACCTATTGATTCATTTCCAACTGTATTCTGTTCCTTTCATCATGTAGGGCTTAGCTTTATTCCCCACAAGGAAGAATGGAGTTGCTTGGAAAAAAAAAATTATGCTCTTTAAAAAACGTAATTTAAGGGCGGATGAGATGGCTCAATGGCATACGCGCCTGCATGGCAAGCGCAAGGGCCCGAGTTTGACTCCCGGATCCCACATATGAAAAAAGGGCCAGTGATATCGCTCAGTGGCACGGGCACCTGCTGGCGCGCGAGGTCCTGAGGTCGACCCCCGGTACCCACAAAAAAAAAAAAACGTAATTTATTAGCTTCTAAAAGTAGTAAGTAGTTTATCAGTATGAAGATTAATACACAGCTGTCTTAGAAAAACGTTCTTTTTAAAAACAATTAGATACTGCTATCCTTACCTTTCGGCAATTCTCTCTACCTACTGTCCAAAGTAGAGATCTGCTTCTGTAACCATCTTGCTTACGCGCTGACTGAAGGCCATGCAAGAGGGAGGCCAAGGCCAAGAGAGGCAGTTCTTAGTCCGTTCGTGTGCAATATTCCTAATACTTAGGAACACATTACCCCCTTTACTTAGCATATCACTATTAGGTGGCATCAATTTATCAGGAAAATAACGTTAAAGGGGCTTAAAAATTGTCCAAGATCATACAGCTGATAAGTGACAAAAAGTGAGATTTAAAGAAAATAAAGAAACAGAAACTATTCTATCTGCTTTCAGAGTTCATGATCTTGATTATATTGTTAAATTAACTTTAAATTTTTAATCTCAGGGAGTTCCTCTTTAGAAAATAATTTCATCTTTTGAGAATTTTGTCAATCTCCACCTTTGCACAAAGTGCAAGTGATCCCTGTGAGCTTTCACCAACACCTGTGTGAAAAGGGTGGCACTTTACCACTTTACAGATGAGACCGCGCTCAGGATCGTGGCTTGGTTGGCTGAGTTCTCACCACCATCAGTGGCAGACATAGGATGAGAAGCCAAGTCTGCGTTCACTTCCATTCTGCATTCACCTAGGTATCTCCACAGCAGTAAACTTAAGAGAAAAGGAATGTAGAGGCCAGCTCGGCCATCTCCTTTAGGAGAGGTGAGTGCAGCTAGGGTAGGAGCAAGTGGATTTGCCCCACATAATGGCTACCAGATGCCAAAAGATGAAATGCCAGATATACTACTAGACCGGTGCTGTCCAAAGGCACTTTCTGCAGTGATGGAAATGTTCCATTCTGCATTGTCCAATATGGTACCTACTAACATGCGGCTGTTGTGCCCTGGAAATGTGGCCAGTGTGATTGAGGAGCTGAATAGTAATTGTACTTCATTTTAATTAATTTAAGTGTAAGTAACCACATGCAACTAATAGCCACTGTATTTGACAAAACTGGATTGGCCTTTTTTAGCATCAATTTGAGGAATCACGTCCATCTTTTCTGCTGACACAGAGTACTGCCTACTTCATAGACTAGTGTAGCCAAGTGAGTCGCCTAAAACTGTGAGCCCTAGCATGGCTTTACTTTCCTTATTCTACTGTCTCCTGAAATGTTAACTCATTTAATTAACAAAAAAAAAAAAAGCCAGGCTCCATGACACATAGCACAGCTACTCGGGAGGCTGAGGCAGGAAGACTGCTTGAAGGAGTTCAAGTCCAATCTGAGAAACATAGAAAGACCCAGACTCAAAACAAACTAACAAAAAACAGACCTGTGAAGGAAGCAACTATAGTTCTCATTTTACAAAAAAAAAAAAAAAAAAAAAATTGACACTCACATCATTAAAGTAACTTCTCCACTGAGCTAATAATTTTGACCATCATATTATTCTGCTTGTTTTCTTCCCCAATAACTTTTGATCAAATGGTGTATCTCTACATTTCTATTTAGAAGATGTCTTAGTTCACTGGGGCTACTAAGATAAAATATCATAAACTGGGAAAGTTATCAACAACAAAAATCTATTTCCCACAGTTCTAGAAGCTGGGAAGTCCAAAGTCAAGGTACGAGGAGATTTGGTGTCTGGTGAAAGTAGCTTCCTCAGAGGCAGCCATCTTCTTATTCCAGTCACCCAGTGAAAGGCCAAGGGATCTCCCTGGAGTCTCTTCTCTGAAGCCACTAACCTCTTCGAGAGGACTCCATATTCGTGGCCTGATTATCTCCCAAAAGTCCTACTTCCTAATGCTATCACCTTGAGGGTTAAGGGTTTTAATACCTGAATTCTGGGTGATATAAATATTTAGTCACTTATAGGAGTACATTTGGAAAAATCAAAATGACCTTAAATTGAAACCCCTCATATAGGTCTGGGAAAATATTTTTAAATATGACTTTCAGTTTTTCCTTTTTCTGTTGTCATTGTATGACTCCATCTCTGAAACAGTATCTTTGATATTAACTTTAAATAAGTCCATGTGTGCAGTTATATGTGCATAGAAAGGCTTCATTTCATTGTTTATGTTTTCCATCTCTTTTCACCTTTGTCCACCTAATATAGTTTTTTCTTGGTTTAAATTTCCTCAGTGACAAGAAACAAACTTCAGCTGATTTTAACAAAAACATTTATTGGCTATAAAATAAAAGACTAAATCAATGACTGTCTTCAGACATTAGTCAGTTTCTTTCTTTCTCTCTCTGTCTTTCTGTCTCTCTCTGTCTCTCTATTGCTCTCTTTCTCTTTCTCTTTCTCTCTCTCTGTTTTTCTCTGTCTCCATTTCTCTCCATCTCTCTCTCTCTCCCTCTCTCTGCTCTATATTATTCTGTATTGGCTTCCATCTCAAGCAAGGTGTGCTCAAGTAGTAATAACAATACCTCCATCAGTCTTGATTTTATATTTTACAAAATCACAGCAATGAAAAGAATGAACCTTTTTTTCTCAATATCATTAGCAAAAACCCTGGAATTGGAAATCATTGGCTGGCTCAGGTCCGGCCCATTTTTGAATCAGTCATTGTAGCCAAAGAGATTGTTCCAGTTGTTAATTGCTACATAACACCTCCAAAACTTGGTGGCTTAAAGCAACCATTTTATCACATCTCATGATTTTATTAGTAATTTTGGATGAGGTTTGGCAAGGTAATTTTTCTGTCCCTCATGGCATTGAGAGAGGTGTTCCATGGCACTTGGCTGGTAATTGGACTGCTCTGAAAAGTCCAAGATGTCTCATTTATCCTGGCTTGAAAAGGATGGCAAGAATTACCGACTGTGGCATCCACCCTTTATTTCCTTTTTAATATGGTAGTCTCTGGGTAGTTAGACTTCTTCCAGGATAGCTCAGGATTCCCAGAAAGAAGATTCCAGAAAGCATGAGTGGAAGCTGAAAATCATTTAATTATCCATTTTAAGAAATCCTAAATGTCCCTTTGAATGCGGTCTAATGCCATGCCAGGCTCAACAGAAGAAAAATGATACTTTACAAAGGGAGGGGTAGCTAATTTTTCTTTTGCTGCAGACTTTAATCTACAAAAAGATGGAGAGATCTGATTGGACAAGCTTGGTCATGTGGCCACATCTATTTCCAAGATTTGATTTAGATCCACCTGAAGCATTTGCTAACATTCTGGGAAGACCAGTTTCCTAAAGGAAAATTACAGCATAGTTGCCAGAAGACAAGGGATTAGATGCTGGGATATGTAGAATTAACAGCCAAATGAGAAAGGCCAAAATGTGGGACTCATAAAAGCCTGAACCCCAAACCCTGCCACTCACTAGCTTAACCTAATTAATGAACATATGAGCCTTCTTTTCCCTGACTATAAAATGTGGACAGTAATCACCCTCCCAAGCTTGCTGCAAGCATTTGACAAAGCGCTTTGTATAAAGCATTTAGTGTTTACTAAACAAACATTATCAACTTCTTTCCTGATGAAGCCTCAAACTATGGACATGAGCTACTCTTGAAACCTGCACTGATTTTGTGAGTGACAATAAAATGTAATAGCCTAAGGAGCTGAAAATATGTAGGAGCCAAGTATTATTTGTAGGCAGCACTGGGTCTTAATTCCCAGATGTAATTCACATTGTCACTTTGATCAGTAAAAGCAGATATCGTCTGGTCTCTGTTCACATGAGAGTGCTTCTGTGCCTCCTTGCAATGGCATACTCTTTCATCGCTGAACTTTATTTCCCTCAGAATGCAAAGCATTCAAGGCCATCAGTCCTTTAAGCAATATTGGAGGTTGCTCAACCCATCTTCATAATGGAATTTAGGGCTGAGGTTAGCTTTTTTCTGTATTGGCCATCACTGATAAAATGTGATTGCTTAATATTTTTTCCTGGACATTCAGTTACTGGAAGCTCTCTTCAAAATTCTGAGATTAAATGTGTCTTAAAATACTAGACTGACGGCTTCTCTGTCTGATGCTTTTCATCATGGAAACGCTTTTGAAACAGACCTGTCCTTCAAGAAATGTTAGCCTGGGTTTCTACATTTTTTGTGAATGCCAGCTGGAAAACTTGAGCTCTGAATGTTGTAGCTCTTTCATATTTGACATTTTCATTTCTTTATCTTTTCAATTAGTGTGTCTAGTTCTTAAATTTGATCTGAATAAAAGCGATCTTGGATATTGTATGGCATCAAAGAAGAACACTAGCTCTTTCTCTTACTCCTTGAAGAGGCAATGAGAAGAATACCTTAAGACAGGAAAGAAGCGGTTCATTATGTTCAGGGTATGGGGGTCATTCCATTGATAATAAATGGCATTATTTGAGCTAATAATAGAGGTAGCACTAAATAACGATGAAGACCAGAGTAAATAAATTGCTCCTCTCTCAATTTCCTTCAACATCTTCTGACATCTTTAAGAAAGAAATCTCAGTTTGGTGCTATCATATACTGTATTTAATACTTATAAAATTTGTTCATCTCCAGTCTTTAAAAACAAGCTACGAAGGTCACATTAGGAGGATGACAGTATCCATCTAGAATTGGTAACTTTTTTGTTATATTTGTTTTTGTCTGACCATTGAGCAAATTGTATTAGTTTTCCAGTTATAACATGAAAATCAAACTTCTCTATAAATCCACTGAAGCAAAAAAAAAAAAAAAAAATTCCTCAGAGAGAAACCCGGTGTTTTAAACTCAGGTGGAGACCTTGGCTTTACTTATGGCTTATGGAATTTCTTTTGCCAGGCTCATGGTCTATAAAACAAGAATCCACAGTTGCTTTGTGAAATGGGTTCAGAGAAAGCTGTGAGGCCTGTAGTAATATAAACAATGCAAATAGTGAGCTCCCATCCCCCCAGGCGTCATCTGATGGAGATCTCCACAGAAGGAAGGATTCCATGATGACAGACCACTTGCTCCTGTCAAGGGAATTAATTCATGCCCAGCACCACTACTCAACTGCACTTTACAATGTAGAAACATGACCCAGGAGGGGAAATTCATCTGATGGAGAAATAGTACGGCCTGAGATAGGAGAGAGCTGCTCCCAGTCAAAGGGGATCATTTCCACAATCATCGCATTTTGTATTTGCCACAGCAATCACTTTTGTGTAGAGCCTAGTTAATTAGGAAGATTGCAATCAAATTCCACAATACCTCAAATACACCAGTCTCACCAACCCCACTGACTTACAAACAAACCTACTTATCTTCCAGAAATGCCTAACCATTAATATTTACCAGGATATGACATTCTAGCTCACACCTATGGATTGTGCACACCCTTTTCTTCCGGTAAAATTACCCATCTCTACTTTGCCAACTTTGCAAATTCCTGTTTATCCTTTAACACTTATCACAAGCATCACTTTTCCACCCTCTGATCGTGTCTGGAGACAGCCTCCTTTGGCTGACACCTGATTCTGTCTATGTGAACATGGGCAGGTTATGTGGCTTTCCTTTGATTTAGTTTCTTTCTTCCTAAAAGAGGGTAGTATTCATACCTACATCCCAGAACATTTAGCAGGATTTAGTTACAGAAACAATGTAATTTATTACAGTCCCTAGCCCCCAGTAAGTGCTCCACAACTGTTATGATATCAAAGTATGAAACATTTTATCTTTGAACTAAACACATTGATTGCAATTAAATTATATTGTTTGCTCCTTAAGGGCATGCACTGAAATTTATTCAATTTGTCTTTAGCCCCAGCATAGTACCAAGAATGCAGTACTTTTGTATTAAACTGAACTACATTGGAATATATCTGTATAAAGAAAGCTGATGATTACTGATTACTAACCACTAATGGCTCTTTGTACAATAATAAAAACAGTACTAGATTATTGAGTACTTACTTTACCAGGCATTGACCTTGGGCTTTAGGGTATATTAATCTCTTTAATCATATACTTCTTTAAGCAAGTACTTATTCCCATTTTTGGGATTTAAGAAACTGAGTCAAAAAAATTAATGCTTTACACAGGATCACATAGGAGAATCAGGATTGAAATCTCTGATTCCAGTTATTCTACTTTTAATAACAACACTTTAATGATTTGCAACTGAAGAAATTTATACAATAGATGTATGTCTATGTGGATGTGAGTTAATAAAGAAATAAATCCATTTGTTTCAGATGACAAGCTCTTAAATAAAATTGACACTGTATATGATTATTTGCATCAAAATCTTGTAGTGACTCTATTAATCTGGCCTCTTTCCATTGTTCATTATGGAGGTGCTAAATTGTTTTAAATAAAACAGGAAATCTGTTGGCTTTCAACTAAAAAATTCAAATGTCGAATTAGGTTCAAACACCCCTAGAATCTGATAGTCCAGCAGAGCTCAAGAATTGATCTTTTGGAAACCATCTCTTGGCTGTGCTTTCTGATGTGCTAACTTGTCTCTCAAGCAGAGCACTCTCTGGAGACCCTGGATGCTCAACTTTACATTTTACCAGTTTAGCAACCTCAGGAGAAAGAGAGCTGCTTCTCCCAAAAATAGCCAAAGTCCCAAAACTGATTCTAAACTGATTTCTTCCACATCTGATTCAATCACTGAGACAAGGGGTGGAAGGAAAATTCGAAGAGGATGGGACTAGGTCACATGGCCATAAGGACTGAGAGAGTGAGAAAATGTTGTTTCCCCAAATGTAAACCCAAGTGCTCCTATTAGAAGGAAAAAGGTGGAATTATTGCTGGGGAAGCCATTATGACAGATAAGTAAAAAACTGGTTTCGGATTAATTTTTATTTATTCATAAAGCCTGTCTCTTGGATCATTACATGGCAACTACTTTAATAGTTAACACAAATGAGAAGACTAAATTCCATTTTAAATATAAGTCATTCTTCCACTCCCAAATAATAATAGTTGCCACATGGTTCTATATGTATCCAGATGGTGAGCTGCTTGATCTAAAACACAAGGTAGAAAGGGCTAATTAGAAGACTGCTGCTATGATCTGAATGTTCATATATTGAAAATCAACAGGGGGCCAGTGAGATGGCTCAGCGGCGTAAGCGCCTGCCTTGCAAGCGCGAGGGCCCGAGTTTGACTCCCGGATCCCACATAAGAAAAAGGGGCCGGTGATATCGCTCAGTGGCACGGGTGCCTGTTGGCACACGAGGTCCTGAGGTCGACCCCCCGGTACCCACAAAAAAAAAAAAAAACAGAAAATCAACAGGGCACTGATGCTAGGAAATGAGTCTTGGAGATGATTAGCCTGTGGGAGGAGTCTTCATGGATAGGTGTGATGGTTGTCAATCTGAGTAAGAGCTCAAGTAAGTTGGCTCAGTAATTCCACACCCTAGGGTGGGGAAGACCCACCCTAGGGCAGCTTGTGGCCTGGATAGTATGAAGGGGAAATGAAGAAAGATGGATCTACTTCTGTTTCTTTGGAAAAGCTCCAGTCTTGGCATTCACCTTGGATGTCATCTCCTGGCTTCTGTCACAGACTCCTCAGCTTCTGATGCAGATCTTTCAGCCTTCCAGCGTAGACATTTCATCCCTCCATCTCAGACTCATCAGCTTCCTGATGTGGACTCACAGGGCCAGTGAGCTCCAGTGTGCAGACAGACCCTTTGCACTCCTCATCCAACTCTATGGGTGACCATTGTAAGCCAATCTTGTAAATTCTTATAACTTGTATGATTTGTATTGTATCTATTTCTCTAGTAAACACTGACTGATACAGATTATGGTACCAAGAGTGGCTCTAGAAAAACAGAATTATAAGCACAAAATTCTTAAATGGCTTTAGGAGTTCCTGGAATTGGCTCTCTAATTGATGAGACCTAAAGATGCCATGGTCTCTCCTAATTCTATGGGGAATATTGATAGTCCTTGGCATGAACTGTTTAAAGTAATATGCAATGTAGACCAATTTGATTATCCTAATTCACCACCTGTGAGATGTAAGGAATTTAGCAACTCCATACATGAAAGTTTTGAATATTTTTGGTGGAGTGGGAAATATAATGTTGCTGGCTGGTTGGTCTTAGCATCTCTGGACAAACTAGTGAAGGAAAACAACGAGCTCAAAATATCGATAGGAAATCTAATGTCTTCTGACTCTAAGGACAAATTAATAAAGGAAAATAAGGACCTCAAAGATTCAAATTCCTAGCTCCAGACACACATAAGAAATGTAAAGTTTCTAAGTGTGTCCTGAAGAAAATCTCTCTTTTAGCCACAGGGCCAACATTGCAGAAACCCAAACACAGGCCCTCATAATTCAATTGGCTGAATTACAATGTAAGTTTAATGCTTAGCCTCAAAGGGTATCTGAAGCAAAAGTGAGAGCACTGATCAGAAAAGAACAGGATCCCATAAACTGGGATGGAGATATATGGGAGGATCCTGAGGACCCTGAAGATGTTGAGTTTCTAGATGCTAATGAGATTATTTTGCCAGAGGAAGAGATTTCCCCACTTACAGTAGCAGAGGTCTCCCCACCCTCACCCCCTGTGGTGTTGGGCTCCTCTAGTATACCTGAGGAAACTGATCCTGTGTTGACCAAGAAGGATAATGCTGACACTCCTCAGAGCCCACCCTCACCACCCATTTTTGCCTCTAGCCCTATAACCAGGCTCAAATTGCAGAAGGCTCCTAAGGGTGAGGTACATAGTATGACCCAAGTGGACATCCGCTATTCTCCCAAAGAACTTCTTGAGTTTTCTAACTCTTACAAGCAGAGGCCTAATGAACAAGTGTGGAAATGGATTTCACAAGTGTGGAATAATGGTGGCAAAAATATACACCTGGGTCAGGCTGAGTTTGTTGATATGGGCCCATTTAGCAGGGATTCTGAATTTAATGTTGCAGCTCGTGGGGTAAAGAAAGGTGTTAATAATTTATTTGGCTGGTTGGCAGAAGTATGGATCAAAAGATGGCCCACTGTGAATGAGTTAGAGATGCTTGACATTCCATGGTTTTCTGTTGATGAGGGGATTCAGAGGATTAGGGAAATGGGAGTGTTGGGGTGGATCTGTCATATTAAACCTAATCCTCCACACTGGGATGATCCAGAAAATGTACCCTTCACTAATACCTTGAGAAACAGATTTGTGAGGGGAGCACCAGCATCCCTGAAGAACCCTGTCATTGCTTTTCTCTGTATGCCAGACCTTACAGTGGGGACCACAGTTACTCAACTGGGAAATTTAAAGGCAGTGGACTTGATTGGATACCAGAGTGGTAGAGGTCAAGTGCCAGCACTTAATCGCCAAAGGCAGGGTGCACATACTACCCTCCAGAAGCAGAACAATGACCAGAATGGTCTGACATATATAGAACTATGGCGTTGGCTGGTCAGCCATGGTGTTCCCAAAAGTGAAATAGATGGGAAGCTTACAAAATTTTTACTAGATTTATATAATCAAAAAATGTAAGGGCAAATGAACAGAAACCTACTTCAAATTGTGGTAACAAATAATCATGGCCCCTCAACCACTTCCCAGATTTGAGTCACTTTACAGACCCAAAACCCCTTGAATGAAGGGGAGGCCAGGTCTCCTTGGGGACAGATCCTGATGCACCAAAAATTTATGCAGTTAATCTTTCTCCCATCCTTCCCCATAGGGGACCTAAAGCCTTTTGCCTGAGTGACTGTACACTGGGAGAAGGGAAATGATCAGACATTTTGGGGACTACTGGACACTGGTTCTGAACTAACACTGATTCTAGGGGATCCAAAATGTCACTGTGGCTCTCCAGTAAGAATAGAGGCCTACTGAGGTCCAGTGATCAGTGGAGTTTTAGCAAAGGTCCAACTCACAGTGGGCCCAGTAGGTCCTTGACACCATCCTGTAGTCATTTCCCCTGTTCCAGAATGCATAATTGGGATAGATACACTTAGTATTTGATAGAATCCTCACATTGGTTCCCTAACCTGTAGTGTCAGGGCTATTATGATTGTAAAGCCCAAATGGAAGCCATTAGAGTTGCCTTTCCCTGCTAAAATAGTAAACCAAAAACAGTATCACATTCCTGGATGGACTACAGACATTAGTGCCACTATCAAGGACTTGAAGGATGCAGGGGTGGTGGTCCCCACCACATCTCCATTTAATTCTCCCATTTGGCCTGTGCAGAAGATGAATGGATCTTGGAGAATGATGATAGATTACTATAAAGTTAATCAAGTGTTGACTCCAATTGCAGCTACTGTACCAGATGTGGTTTCTTTGCTTGAGCAGATTAATACATCTCCTGGTACTTGGTATGCAGCTATTGATTGGGCAAATGCCTTCTTCTCCATACTTATCCATAAGGACCATCAGAAACAATTTGCTTTCATCTGGCAAGGCCAACAATACACTTTCATTGTCCTACCTCAGTGTTAAACTAACTCTCCAGCCCTATGCCTTTCTCTCCCACAAGGTATCACACTGATCCATTACATTGATGATGTTATGCTGATTGGGCCAAGTGAGCAGGAGGCAGCAACCACTCTGGATTTGTTATTAAAGCATTTGAAAGCCAGACATTGGGGAATAAACACATTGAAAATTTAAGGTCCTTCTACCCCAGTGACATTTCTAGGAGTCCAGTGGTGTGGGGCATGTAGAGATAATTCCTTCTAGGGTAAAAGATAATTGTTGCATCTGGCTCCCCCTACAACCAAAAAAGAGGCACAATGCCTAGTGGGCCTATTTGGATTTAGAAGGCAACAAATTCCTCACTTAGATGTCTTACTCCAGCTGATTTACTGAGTGACTCAGAAAGCTGCTAGTTGTTTTTTTTTTTTTTTTTTTTTTTTTTTTTTTGTGGGTACCAGGGGCTGAACTCAGGACCTCGCGTGCCAGCAGGTGCCTGTGGCACTGAGCAATATCACCGGCCTTTTTATCATATGTGGGTACTGGGAGTTGAACTCAGGACCTCACGCTTGCCAGGCAGGTGCTTTTGCTGCTGAGCCATCTCACCGGCCCAAAGCTGCTAGTTTTGAATGTGGCCCAGAACAAGAAAAGTCTCTGCAACAGGTCCAGGTTGCTCTGCAGGCTTCTCTGCCACTGGGGCCATAGGATCCAGCAGATCCAATGGTACTTGAAGTGTCAGTGGAAGATAGCAATGCTTTTTAGAGTCTCTGACAGGCCCCTCATAGGTAAATAACACGAGAAGCCTTTAGGATTTTGGAGCAAGGCTCTGCCATCATCTGCAGACAAATCTTCTCCCTTTGAAAAACTGCTCTTGGCCTGCTGCTCAGCCTCAGAGGAAACTGAACACTTGACCATGTGACACCAGGTCACCATGTGACCTCGGTTGCCTATCATGACCTGGGTATCATCTGATCCACCAAGTCATAAGGTTGGATGTGCACACCAACAGCCTATCATTAAATGGAAATGGTATATACATGATTGAGCCAGAGCAGGTCCAAAGGGTACAAATAAATTACATGAGGAAGTTGCCCAGATGCCTATGGCTCCTATGCCTGCTGTATTGTCTTCTGTTTCCCAGCATGCACCTATGGCCTCGTGGAGTGCACCATACGATCAGCTGTCAGAGGAAAAGAAGGCCAGGGCCTGGTGTACAGATGGTCCTGCAGGTTATGAAGGCACCACCCGCAAGTGGACTGTTGCAGCATTACAGCCCCTTTCCAGGACATTCCTGAAGACAGTGGTGAAGGGAAATCATCACAGGGGGCAAAGCTTCAGGCAGTGCACCTGGTGGTACATTTTGCCTAGAAGGAGAAATGGCCAGATGCGTAACTGTATACAAATTCATGGGCTGTAGCCAATGCTCTGGCCAGATGGTCAGGAACTTGAAAGGAACATAACTGGAAAATTGGTGACAATGATATTTGGGGATGAGGTATGTGGATAGACTTCTCCATATGGGCAAAGGATGTAAAAATATTTGTTTTCCATGTAAACACTCACCAAAATGTGACCTCAGCAAAAGAAGACTTCAACAACCAAATGGATAAGATGATCCGTTCTGTAAAGAGTGGTCAACCTCCTTCCTCAGCCACCCCTGTCCTTGCTCAATGGGCTCATGAACAGAGTGGCCATGGTGGCAGGGGTGGAGGTTATGCATGGGCTCAGCAACATGGACTCCTACTCACCAAGGCTGATCTGGCTACAGCCACTGCTGAATGCCAAATATGCCAGTAGCAGAAGCCAACACTGAGTCCCCGATATGGCACCATTCCCCAGAGTGATCCACCTGTGACCTGGTGGCAGGTTGATTATATTTGACCACTTCCGTCATGGAAGAGACTGCACTTTGTCCTCACTGGCACAGACACTTACCCTGGATGTGGATTTTCCTTCATTGCATGTACTGATTCTGCCAAAACTACCATCCGTGGACTCACAGAATGCCTTATCCACTGTCATGGAGTTCCACATAGCATTGCCTCTGACCAAAGAACACATTTTACGGCCAAAAAAGTGAGGCAATGGGCTCATGCTCCTAGAATTCACAGGTTTTACCATGTTCCTCACTATCTAGAAGCAGCCGGATTGATAGAAATGTGGAATGGTCTTTTGAAGACACAGTTACAGGGCTAGCTAGGTGGCAATAGCTTGCAAGGCTAGGGTAAGGTACTTTAAAAGGTTGTATATTCTTTGAATCAGCATCCACTATATGGTACTGTGTCTCCCATAGCCAGGATTCACGGGTGCAGGAATCAAGGGGTGGAAGTGGGAATGTTACCACTCACCATTACCACTAGTGATCCACTAGCAAAATTTTTGCTTCCTGTTCCTGCAGTCTTATGTTCTGCTGGTTTAGAAGTCTCAGTGCCAGAGTAGGGAAGGCTTGTATCAGGAAGCACAATGATGATACCATTGAACTAGAAGATAAGGCTTCCCCCTGGTCACTTTGGTCTCCTCATGCCTCTGAGGAAACAAGCTAAAAAGGGAGTCACAGTGTTCTTAGGGGTGATTGACCCAGACTATCAGGGGGAAATTGAACTATTACTCCACAATGGAGGAAAGGAAAAATACACTTGGAATGTAGGAGATCCCTTAGGGCACCTCCTCGTACTACTGTGCCCTGTTATTAAAGTAAATGGGAAACTACAACCTAATCCAGGCAGAATGGCAAAGGGTCCAGAGCCTTCAGGAATGAAGCTATGGGTCACTCCACTAGGGAAAGAACCAAGACCTGCTGAGGTGTTTGCTGAAGGCCAAGAAAATACATAATGGATAGTTCTAAATACCAGCTATGACCTATGATCAGCCACAGAAATGAGGATTGTAATTGTACTAGTTATCTCCTAATATGATTCTAATGTAATATAATGTTGGTAGACTTAATACTGGTACTTAAGGATTGTTAAACCTATGTTATAATGTTCAAGTTATGAAATGTTAAGAGTAAGCATCACCCAAAGAAAACTTGCCTTCTATTGTGGGGAGGGAATTAATGCATTTCTGTTTGTATGCAGGATAGTTATAACATGTTAGGTGTAATTATGAGCTTGCCTTTGTATCTGGAGACTCATTTAAAGAAACGTGTCTGGTTGTCAAACTGACAAGGGGTGATCATGATGGTTGATTGATTGTGTCAACTTGAGCAAGAGAAGCTCAACTAAATTGGCTTAGCAATTCCACAGCCTAGGGTGTGGAAGACCACCTTAGGGCAGTTTGTCACCTGGATGGTATAAAGGGGAAATGAAGAAGGAAGGATCTGCTTCGGTTTCTTTGGAGGAGCTCCCGTCTTTGTCTTCACCTTGGACATCATCTCCTGGCTTCTAGCACAGACTCTTCACCTTCCAGTGCAGATCCTTCAGCCTTCCAGCATAGACTGTACCACCCACCATCACAGACTTATCAGCTTCCTGATACAGACTCACGTGGGATAGTGCAGTGAGCTCCAGATCTTCGACTGGATCCTTCAGTCTCCAGTGTGCAGATAGGCCCTCTGCACTCTTCCGCATCTGACTGGGTGACCATTCTAAGCCAAACTTGTAAATTCTTATGCACTTGTGTATCTTGCATTACAACGTTTCTCTAGTAAACACTGACTGATACAATAGGATTAGTATCATAAAAGAGGTCTCAGGGAGCCACCATATCCCTTTCTGCCATACGAAAATACAGCAAGAAGATGCCATCTGTGAGCTAGGAAGGACATTCCCACCAGACAGTGAGCGTCCCGGCACCTTGACCTTGGACTTCCAAACCTCCAGAACTGTGAAAAATAAACTTCTGCAGTTTATAAACTATTCAGCCAATTTTATTTTGTTTTAGAATCTAAATGGACTAGAAGGGCCGTTGAGATGGCTCAGCGGCGTAAGCCCCTGCCTGGCAAGCGCAAGGGCCCGAGTTCGACTCCCAGAACCCACATACAAAAAAAGGGCCAGTGATATCGCTCAGCGGCACGGGTACCTGCTGGCGCACGGGGTCCTGAGGTCGACCCCCGGTACCCACAAAAAAATAAATAAATAAATAAATAAATAAATGGACTAGATAATTGCTAATGTTGATGTCATAGTTTTGTGTCTACTACATTGCCTAAGCACGATGCATTTCAGAAATGAACTGATTTGTTTGTACAAGGGGCTACCTTGCTTAATTTGGGCAGCTGTAGGGAAATACTGTATAACTGGATGGCTTATGAAAAAGAGAAATTTATTTTCACAGTTCTAGAGGCTGGAAGTCTGGGACATAGTACTAACATGGTTGATAAGGGTCTTTTCTGGGTTGCTGACTACCAACCTCTTATTGTATCCTCACATGACGGGAGCAGGAAAGTCTCTCTAGGGTCTCTTCTACAGCGGCAGTCTTCCTATTCATTAGGGTTCTACTCTCATGACCTAATTGCTTCCCAAAGGACCCACCTCCTAATACATTCACATTGCAGGCTAGGTTTTCAACAGGAGGATTCTGGGAGATGCGGAGAGACACAAACCTTCTGTCTATAACATGGACTTACATATTTTGTAGGAGTTACCTTTCTGAATTGAGGGAGGACATTACTCAAGAAGAGTTGCATCATAAAATTCATCACTGAAAGAAGGGAATTTTGCTGCATTTCTTCTTGAAGGGAAAAAACATCTTATGGCCCCACAAACCCCTATAATAAAAGCAGAATTTCACATCAAGCTATGTGATATTTGTTTTTTTCTTTGAGAAAAGTTGTCATCTCAGAAAGTGAAGTGAAAATGGTTTTCGAGCTGCCATTTGGGTCAGAGCCAGCTTGAAAATTCAGAACATAAGGAAGGAAAAAGAGTTTCTTGAGACCTGTCTTCTCTGAAAATAACATGAATTCACAAAGACTTTTTAGTCTCTCTCCCTGTGGCTCAGCCTCAGGTAGAGGTAGATTTCAGCCTGCCACTGGCCAGACAGAAAAGGACTATAAACAAACAGTGCACATTAGCAACCTTTTTTTTTTTTTTTTATCAGTTGCTGTTTTCCCCTTTTCTATTGATGGTTGCTTTGCAGACCTGTCCCAGGTTCCTCCATGTGCTACAGCAAGCCTCAGGAAATGCTTTACCAAGACAACAATTCCTGTTTTCCTCTTCTGCCACAATCATACTGAGACATCCAAATGAATCATAATACTTTAGCAAAATTCAGTTTAACTTCTCTAGACCATAACAATTAGTATTATCTATTGTGACCAGATCTGGATTGTAATTAAGAAAACCAGGCATCACCACCGACCCTGAAGTGTCCCAGGAAAATGCCTAATTTACATACAGCTGGGCTGGCTCTGCATCTTCTGCATCTGGTGTGCTGAGAACAATGTGATTGTGCATGCAAAGTGGAGACGCAAATAATAAGGACAGAAAGCCACTCTCAGGATCAGCAACCACTCAACTGAATTTTAATGTTAAAGAAAAATCCTTCTTGAAGCATTGTGAATATTCATACTAAGTGGGGAGAAAATGGCAGTGATCTGGCCTTGTTGCAGTGAACATCTGGATTCATTCAGTTACACAGTGGATCCTCAAATGTTTACTGAATATCTTTAGTGTCACATAGGATTCAATTAAGCAACAAGTAATGGGATGACCAACTGCAGTAACTGGAACAATAGGAGTTGATTTTTCTTGTGTAACAAGAATTCCAGAGGTATTGATAATTAATGTGGGCTCGGTAACATTAAGTGCTGGCATTTTCTGAGTTTCCCTTTCTGATGGCTACAGTAGCTACAGATGGCATTTATGCAGGGTAATCGAAACATTCAATGAATGTTTAAATTTTTCAAACAAAGTATTACGGTAAAACACACATTGCCATTAATCACCCTAAAAATGCTCTTTCTTGCTTCCATCACACTTATCCTATGGATCTTACCACTTTCTGAAGCAGTTCTAGAAATCCTCTTTCATGAGTGTCTCTAGTTGCACTGTCATGGCTGCCTTGATATCCTGAATGGATTCAGAACGATTACCTGTCGTGGTCATTTTGACTTCAGGGAAGAGTGGATCTGGTGAATAAGGTGTATGAGTATGTTTTTATTTGACAGAATTGTGAAGTGCTTCAGAAAATAGCAAGAGCAATGGGATAAGTGTGTCCAAAGCAAATGGGAATATTTTGAGGGAGAGTAATGGCAATATATCTTTTACCATCATAATTTTTTTAATTTAAAAATTATTAAAATACACTTGCCATATTTTTTGATGACATCTCGTGCCCCTTCCACAGATACATTTAACACTGGAAATAGGAGGATTGAGGTCCAAGCCCACAGTGACTACATTTTTCTGAGAAAATCAAAAAAATAAAAAAATAAAATAAATCATTTTTCTGCTTTTCCAGAGCAGCCTCTTCAGCAGACCTTTGCTTACTTTCAGAGACCAGAGTTGGATCACACGTCTGACCTCAGCTGCAAGGAAATTACTTTTATGTCCAGCTTCTGGAACAGGAAGTATCACTGGGGAAGTGGTCAGGGAATGGCTTTTCTGTAGCTTAGAGTTCTGACCACAAATTCTCTGTTAGGGACTCTGCTTGGTTCCTTAAACACACAACTGTAAATATACAATCCCCTGCCTCAAGAAGTTTAGAGAGATGGTATTCAGGGAACAAAACACTTAAAATATGTGAAGAAATGAGAACACAATACCATAAAAACCCAAAAGAAGAAGACAAGTTTGATCAAATGTGGAAATGGTCAAGAAAAACTTCAGTTTTGGCCTGCTGTTTAGTTATTTCTCATGCAAATTGCTTTTTTCTGCATGACAGAGTCTGTGGTAGACCAAGCCAAGAAACAGAGGCCCAATGTAGACTCGCAAGGAACAGAGGAGAAACAAAAGCCTTTAGACAGTTTGGGCACAGTGCAATTTGTTTACACATGTTGTAGGCCAAACAGAGCAGTGAGTCCGGGGCTTAAATCCTTGAATAACTCAACTAGAAGTATCAAAAAGCTTCCAATTATTTATAGCTCTTTTTCTAGAAAGCTTTGAGACTTTAGCTGTGAAGGTGTTGATAGGTGGGTTTTGTGAGATGTCTGCTAGCATTCTTGAGAATGAGATATTGCTCATTTCCTTTACTACAAATTTTCACTAAGAGAAACATCTGGGGGGAGGTTGTAAGAATACTCGGTGGTCTAAAGGCAGAAGAGCGGTGCAAATAGTGAGAGCCACTTGTAAGAAGGTGCAAAGGAAAAATAAGGGTTCAGAGAATAGGATGCCATTCAGATCGGCTGAATCAAGCAAAAGAAGGTATTCAGATTTCATTCTAGTCAACTGGAGTGATGCGTCAGAGGCAGCACTAAGCCAGATTTGGGACCCTAAAACAGCTTGCAAGTGTATGTGCAGCTATGGGATGAATGAGTGGCAGGGACATTAGAGAGAGGTGAGGGCTGTGGCAAAGTGGACAATTTCAACTCCATTCAAAGGAAAAAGTACTGTCCAATTGGAATTAGGACGTGCAGCTCCAATGTGACTAGATTCTTCATTCTTTTTCAAAACCTAACATCTGAATTTTAATGTAAAATCTCCTTATTTGTAAACATTGGCAATTAACTTCAGTTATTAAAAATACCCATGGGAGAGAATAAAACAGAATCTGCATATCAGTTTGTAGATTTTTTACCTTCATGCTAATTAGGTTTATAATTTCTTAGAATTACCATCACTAGAAAACAAGAACATCTTCTTTAACCAGCAAAGTGGGTAGCCAGTGATCAAGATGCCATTTAAAAATGCCCTGCCATTGATTGCTTAATTCTGACATCAGTGATTTGGAAGAAATAGTTGATGAATGGCACGTTTAAATTTCATTGAAATTAAATATGCTACAAAAATATAAATACTAAAATAGCACTTTTAATAATGATCCAGTGTACTAAATTATATGCATCCTCTCAGTGTTTTTTGCTATTTGAGTGTATTATTAATGTGAATGTTTAGGTTTTGTTTAATATTTCCAGACATCTACATTTTCTTTGCATATTCATTTTTTTTTTTTTGTGGGTACCGGGGGGTCGACCTCAGGACCTCGCGCGCCAGCAGGCGCCCGTGCCGCTGAGCGATATCACTGGCCCTTTTTTCGTATGTGGGTTCCGGGAGTCAAACTCGGGCCCTCGCACTTGCCGGGCAGGCGCTTAAGCCGCTGAGCCATCTCACCGGCCCTGCATATTCATTTTAAAATGATATCTTCTCTCATATATTTGGATGCATAACACATCATATATGGAATTACTTAAAGGAACAAAACAATTGTTCTTCATGATTCAGTGTGTTGCCTGGATGGTTTCTTCCGTACGGGGCTGGCTCAGTTGGAGCTGAATCTAGGATGGCCTCAGTCACATGTCTGATGCTTGGCAGACTAATCCAGGAAGGCCTACATACAGTAGGATAGCTGCTCTCTGCTCCTCACTACCCTTTGCTGTGGTCTGCTTAGGTATCCAAAGAGTACCTTCAAACCTTTCCCTATGGGCTGGTGAGATAGCTCAGCGGCATAAGCACCTACCTGGCAAGTGTGAGGTCCTGAGTTCGACTCCTGGTACCCACATATGAAAAAAGGGCCGGTGATATTGCTCAGCAGCATGGGTGCCTATTGGCACGCAAAGTCCTGAGTTTGACCCCCGGTACCCACAAAAAACAAAAAAAACAAAAAAAAACTTTTTCTATGTGTGTATCCTACGGCCTTATTGGCCAATCGAGGCATATAACAAAAACCAGCTATGTGGGCTGGGGAAAGAGACCATCTTTTTATGAGAGGAGAAGAAAAGTCACTTTGCAAAGGGGTGATTATAAAGAGATCTGCCGATGAGAAGCAGATCTGCTTTTCTGCAATCTGAAAATGAAAAATTAGTATCAACCGACATAAAGGGATGGTAAATAAAATAAAAGTTAATCAGCATTACTAAGTCACTATTGCTGATTAAGTTTTCAAGCCACCATGACTACTGCAACTCTCCCATCTTCCAAGTAGCCTTGGCCACCAGATAGGAAGTACTGTGGATAGGTTTTACTGTTGAACTTTGGTAAAGCACTACATCTTGCTTTCAATTTAGCTAACTGATAGCCATGAAATTCAGCTGGAAAATTTGGTGACATGTGGCTTAAGGCAGTGGAATTGTGATTCTAAATTTTTGAAGAAATAAAACATTCCTGCATTTATATTCCTATTCTCCTTTGGCTTTTTTGATGCCATTATTGGCAAGAACAAAATAATTTGCAGTGTCCCACTATTGTAAGTTTTCTTTTTTTGTTTGCTGGCACTTTCTATACATTTATTCTGATTGTTTAAAGGAAGTATTTAGTATTATTGAAATTAAATATTGATAACCTTATATCACTCATTTCCTCATTTACTTTAAAATTCATAGGTGAAACCTCTGGTATGATTTTACGTGGCTCATACTGCCTATACTGTATTAAGCAGTTAGAAGTCTACAGCCAAGGATATATAGATATTTTCTGATAAGTAAAACTAAACACTTCCAAACAGCCCAGACATAGCAAAGGAAAAAAAAAAAAGCTTTTTAGTTATTATCAGAGCATGACTTCATTTATATGTACAATTAATATATGTTAATCAAAAATAAAATACTTTAAAATAAAGTAACCATGATAAGTATATGCGTTGAGTAGGAGGAAAAAAAGAAATCAGCTGACTGTTGTTTTTTGCTTCTCAAGGAGTTAGTGGACAAATGTATATTCCTTCCAAGGAGTTATTAGGCACTTCTTGCCAAGTCACAGAAATGACCAAGCAACAAATTATTCTGCTATTTCAAACACATACAAATCAAATTAGATCTGAGTGCTCTGTGATCATGGGTTAGACATTTCATCTTCACATGAAAGTCAAATTATGTTTTCTGAAGATAAATTAATTACAAACCCAAAGGCACCGGTCTCCTCCACAGACTGCATGAGCACAATGGTATTATAACACGTTGTTCTCTTATTTTACCAAACATCTGCGTTAACACATTCACAAGTGTCTGAGACAGGCATGTGTAGCTGAGAGCCAGGAGCCTTTATCCAGACCTCAGCCCTCCCCTGATTTCCATGTTCTCAGTTGTAATTCATTCAGCCACCCACGACATCTTAATAAAATAAGAGGAACGATGTGTCTCATTCAATTCTCCAGGATTTGGCTTCTTAGGCAATAGGTGAGCCCAGGGTGAGAGACACTTCTGTCCTCATTGGTATCAATTTTTATAGATCGAAAGTGGCCTAAGAGGTTTGCATGCCCTGTTCTTTCTGCCTTGTCTAAAGTCTCCATCAGTGCCAAGAGCATCTCCCTGGGAGTTTGAACTTTCCTTTAATCTAATCCATTTAGAAAATGACTCACAATTTATTGAATAAAGTAGAGAAAATTGATACCTTTTCATTAGGCTGACAAAGTCTTTTTCACTGCTGGCATCCGAAATGTGTTTTCTATTTAAATTTTATTTATATCAATCTTCTCTAGTGGGAGTGAGATTAAAATGAAGGACCTTCCTTCCAATCAGTGTACCACTTTCCCATTACTGCCAACACTGTGAACGCTAGCTCTGCAAATGAACTCAATGCCAGGAATTTTCTGGGCAGAATTTAATATTTGAGATCAGTTGCAAAGTAGAATAAACCAAAAGTGATATTTTAATATATCAATAGCTCTGCAAGTGATACTTTACATATGAAAAGAGGAAAGAGTACTTAACTGGCATTATTTGACTATGGTAAATCTGTAGCAATTCTAGAAAAATGATACTATAGAATCTAATCATATCCTCATGAAATACTTTTTTAAAATTGAGAAAATTCTTGTATATCAATACATTCTTCCAATGAGCCAATTCTAAAGTTGTAGAAAACATACCCAAATATAACACTGTGCCTCTACCAAATAGGATCATGCGTAATGTGTATTCTCCTTTTGATATTTATTTGTATGCCTTGAATGTTAGAAAACGAATATGTATAACTTTTAGAACTGGGAAAGAAAAATGTAATATATTCCATCACTGGCAAAATGAAGAACGTTAGGAAGGTTTCTGCCTCAGCAAAATTAAAAATTCCTATTGACAGTAAATTTTAGGGTTACTGTTAAATATTTTGAATGTAGAATGTTGAACTTGAAGTTACAGGAGATATACAGTAGGAAATATATTTAATATACATGGTTCTTTGTGTTCCTCTGAGCTGTTTATTAAAAATCATGCACCTACACAAATCCAGAAGCACATTTAGCTGAATTTAATTCTGAAATAAAACCATCTCTCTAATGAAAGCTGACCAACTTTTGGTGTTTGGCTTATAAGCAGATTTAAGGGTAGAGTTAACATGTAGTTAGAGTGCAGATAAAATTCAAACTCTAATGCTGGCTTCCTGCCCAAGATTTATTTGTTTGTTTGATTTGAGGTACTGGGGATTGAACCCAGGTTCTTCACACTGAGCTACATCCCCAGCACTTTTTATGCAATATTTTGTTTTATTTTATTTTAATTTCAAGACAAGTTCCCCCTAAATTGCTAAATTGCCCAGGCTAGACTCAAGTTTACAATACTCCTGCTTTAGCCTATCAGCGTTCTGAGATTACAAGATTACCTCTACACCTGGCTAAGAAAACTCATATAATTAGCAGGAATTTGGAGTGCTCCCTTGAGTTGCCAAAAGTCTCTAGAACCCCTGTGTTGAGCCCTCTGTAGTGTGAAATAATTTAAACTACTTAGTGTATAAGTTACTTCATTAATGAGAAATTTTCTTAAAACTACCATCCCAATAATCTGAATCAGATCAATTTATTATTTTCCCTTATAGGATGTTGTATTTTTTATGCATCTAAATCTGTCATTGTGTATTACTTGTTTTTACATTTGGTATATAGCTCCCGCATGAGACTTTGGATGACTTTAAGGTAGGAACTATGTCTCTGTTTTTACAATGTTCAGCACAGCAGTTAACAAACGGTTTTTGAATGCCTAAAAGATAACATTTGTCTCCAAACATCGTCAAGGAAAACTACCATTCACAGAAATTATATCACACTTACCGTCTCAGTTTAAATCCTACTTGTTTCACAACCCCTGCTGCCACCTATACCCTTATCAAAGTAAAACTGCCTCTGTTTGAAAAGCGCCAGAATAGAATTTGTAGAAGGAAGCCAATGTAAGTAAATCCTATCATCAGCTATTAATTCCATGTATGTCTTGGAGATATGTTGTAGATCCTAGAAAGAAATACAATCTAAACTGTAAAAAAATAATAAATACATGCATCCTAGAATTAATATAAATTTGCAAGGAAGGTGAGGCATTAACTCTGGATAAAAGTTGTTAGTTGGATGCATAAATAGCTGGATAATGGATGCATGGATAAATAACAGTAAGTGCTATGTACTGAGTACAAATTTATTAGTCATTATGCTAAGTCTCTTATTTGATCTAAAATTCACAATATCCAGTTGTAGTTTTTATAATTCTGTTTATAATTAAGGAAACTGAGTCTTAAACAATTTTGCAAAACCATACTAGTAGTAAGTGGTAAAATTATGATTCAAACTAGGTCCTCTCTAACACATATATGTCATATATCACGTATATTTTATCACATGTCACAAAACTTAAAGTCTTAAGTAATGCATAATACCTCCAAACTGGATCATATTCTTAAATATGTGTCATAGGAAAGAAGTTTAGGGTAACTGCAGGGAACCATATGCAATGCCTTTAATTTTCTGTTTACTTTAATAAAGACAGTAACACACAGGGAGTCACTGCAGGTCCTTTGAAGAAAAGCACTGTAGCAGCTGTTCTAACGACCTGTGCAAATAGGAAGTCTGCAGAGCTGTCCCGTCCCTCTAATGGAGTCCTCACCGTTGCATTAGATTGCATGACAGCTTGCAAAAAATAAGGCTGGGAATTTATTTTGATTGATACTGATAACCTACTTCTGGGAACATGAATGCTTTCATATGTTCAACCATTTAATTTATGCTCAAACTCTCATCAGTCACAGCAGCAAGCTGAGAGTTAGGCAGAATGTCGAAGAACAATGCTTTACTCTCTAACTTTGTAAAGAATTGCCTTTTCTGTGTGGAGGGGTTTTTTTTTTTTCTTTAGAACTATAAAAACAATGACACCAGTGAAGATGATGGTGCTAATATTTATTGAACATTTACCAAACGCCCCACTCCACCTTGTGCTTTAAATGCATTTTCTCACATAATCCTCACACCCCTTCATTGTGGGCACTATACCGTTCTTTCCCTTTTTGTTTCATTTTTATTTATTCATTCATGAATTAGGACCCTGTGTTGAGCCATCTGTGCCACTCAGAGATGAGCATAATGTGAAGTCTGCCTGATAGGACCAGTCGTCCTGCACGTGAATCTGGTGCCATGAGGGTTACACTTTGAAATAGTAGTTTCTGGCCTCAGTGTTTCCTCCATATTTCTAGCATCATTGTTAGCTGTATCTTGCAGTTCTACTGCAGGAACCCCAAATCCAGACCTCACACCTTCTCTTTGAATGCAGTGGCACTTTGTTGCCATTTGTGCTATTTGCTTTTTCCTTCCTGTCTCACATACCACTGCCAAATGCATCTTCCTCCAGCACCCTTTAATCTTGTCTTCCTTTTGCTCATTAGATCTGTCTTCTAGAATTTTCAGTGACTCACCGTTCTTTCAACAACAAAGAGCAAACTCCTTAATTTCAAAAATTTCCCAATCTTCACTAGGTTTTTTTTCTTTCTGTTTCCCAGTACAAGCCTGCTCTTTCACACAGGGACATATTTGCTTACTAGAGGATCACTTTGCTCACTTATTGTTTATTACTGTGATTCATGCCAAAATGCCAACAGCGCCCCTGTACAGAAACTTAACTAAATGTTACCATTTAGCATGGAGGACAGGGACTGTATCGTGGGCTTCATTTGAGCACTCTCAGAAAATCAAGAAGTGCTTTTATAACATTTGCTGATGTGAGAGTCAAGTACTGTCCATTGAAATGATAGAAAAGGACTGTAGTTCTTGATCAATGGTTTTCACTTGCTGTATTTATTACACCCATTGCTTATTACAGGTGTATCACTGCATTTCCATTGGAAAATGCCTCATCAGTAAACAACAGCAATAACAAAAAATAAAGCTTTCTGCTCTCTGTACAATTTATGCCAAAAACGGATTGATTCTTCTTTTATAGTCTCTTTTTTGCTATATAGCAGTATGACCTGGTGTAAGGGAGAAATCAAGACTCATGATTAAAGTGGCTTTAGTGATTTTAAGACTCTCTCAAGGAAAGGTGAACATTCTTAAAAAGGTTGAAGACCAGATATTTCCTGCACATGCATTTATAGAGCAAATCTCAGAATCCCAGGGCTAAAAGAGACCTTAAAGATCCTCTCTCATGGGGGGTGAGATGGCTCAGCGGCAAAAGCGCCTGCCTTGCAAGCGCGAGGGCCCAAGTTCAACTCCCAGATCCCACATACGAAAAAGGGGCTGGTGATATCGCTCAGCGGCACGGGTGCCTGTTGGTGCACGAGGTCCTGAGGTAGACCCCCCGGTACCCACAAAAAAAAAAAAAAAGATCCTCTCTCATAATCATTACAGATAAGAAAATGTTGGTTCTTATGGCTGATGTTTAATTAACTTAGTTCTTAGTCCTTGTAGCAGTTATGCATCTACTTCACAAGTTTCTCATGGTTCCCTAAATTGTTCACTTGCAGAAATATCTATTAAAATGCTACAACTAATGGAATCAAGCAATGTGTAGCTCCAACCAGGAAAAAAAGCAAGTGTAATAACTGGCTCTTACTCAATTTTTTAAAATTAATTTCTCGAGAAACTAAGTGTTTTATTTTCTGTAAGTATTTATGTTTGACATGAAATTATTTTCAATAGTACTACAGCAGAGAGAATCAATTTACTCAGTAACCAATAATATTTTTTAAGTTTTCTGAATATTGCACACAAAACTAGAGTAAGTTAGCATCGTGACAATGAATAACATGGGTTTTGCAGTTAAATTAGGCTGGATTCTAGTGTTAAAATTTCTGTACTTCCTACCTGGGTAAGCATGGGAAATTTAACCTCTTGGGCTTCAGTTTCCTTATCCTTAAAGTAAGTTCATGATAATCACTTTAGAGGGATTCTGTGCAGATCAAAGTAATACATTTAAAATACCTAAACACATAAGAGGCATTCAATAAATGTTATCAATTTTTAATATTTCATTGACTTATAATTTGAGATTTTATTTTGTGTGTGTGTGGGTACCGAGAGTTGACCTCAGGACCTCGTGCACCAGCAGGCACCCATGCCGCTGAGCAATATCACCACCCCTTTTTTCCTACGTGAGTACTGGGAGTCGAACTCGGGACCTCGCGCTTGCCAGGCAGGCGCCTACACCACTGAGCTATCTCTCTGGCCCTAATTTAAGAATGATTCATATTTACATTTTTCTTACTATAAGTATCTCCATAAGAAAGAAATAATAAAATCAGTGAAAGAGCATTGATATTAACTCACTTTATGAAGTCTAACAGATCATTCTTCTCCAATAACCTGAAGGTTTTAACTAGCTTCCAGTTTGGGAGAAGAGGAGGCAATTATAAAATTCTTTGTGAATAATTTAAAAGATACTACAGGAAATACAAGTTTATGAGAAACTGAAGTCCTAGCTTCACCTAAAACATAAAGAAGTATGTTACAATGATCGTGTAATGCATAAATCTGAAACGAAGTTGATCTAATTGCATCTTTAGAAAAGCAACAGTGGGGGAATGAACTCAATTCTAAATAGAATAAACCAGAGAGTAGTGCCAACTCATCAAACGCAGTTAAAAGAGGAAACTGTAATAGGAACTTTTAGATATTATGAGCAGGTCTGGGGACATTTTCATTCTTAGAAAGCCATTTTTCCCCCATGAGCCAGTGAATCTTTATAATTTTGAATTAAAGGTCCTATGTGCGTTTGGGCATTTTTTTCCTTTTCACTACTGACTCTATTTTCATTTAGGAGATATTAATGCCTAAGAGGAAAAGAAACTGCTTTGTTAGTTTATAACAAAGTAGGGGGGCCGGTGAGATGGCTCAGTGGCTTAAGCGCCTGCCCGGCAAGCGCGAGGGCCCGAGTTCGACTCCCGGATCCCACATACGAAAAAGGGGCCGGTGATATCGCTCAGCGGCACGGGCGCCTGCTGGCGAGCGAGGTCCTGAGGTCGACCCCCGGTACCCACAAAAAAAAAAAAAAAAAAAACAAAGTAGGTCAGTTCCAAGAGGGCAGAGAGCAGCTCAAAGGAGGAGGAAGATAAGAGCTCTTCAGAAGGAGGCAAAAAGTACTGAGGCTGATCCCAATGGCTGGACTTCATTACTGGCATGCCTCCCTGACAAAACAGTGACAACATGCTAAATTAAAGGGTTATGGGGAAAGCCTCTTTTCCTTCAGAGCAAAGATCAGAGGGTTCCCATTCCTGATGGCTTAGATTCAGGGCAGCAATATTGACATATTTGGTAGCTTTTAAGGGATAAGCGTCCAAATTGATAGTAAATGTGACGAGGCTGTTTCTGATTAAACACCAGCCGAAAGGGAGTTGCAGTTTATAGGTTTTCAATAAACAACACCAAACCCTGATTTTTATCTCACATTACCAGAAGTTTTACAATTTTTTATTCCCTCTCAATGCTGTCTTTTTTGCTACCAAAACAGTTGCTTCTCATTCAGTTGTCACCTATTCATTCACATAAATAACCCCTTTTGTCTCCAACAAGAAACTTACCCTACTCGATGCTCTGAGGCAGAGCCCTACTATTTAAAAAAATATAAGACTCTCATAATCATTTTGTACCTGGTAGAGGATTTGTCTTTTGTTATTGCTGTGTGTTCTGCCCAAGTATCATATTGTCTTATACATGAAAGGAACTCTTTACAAGATTTTGCCTCCTATACTTGCTTACCATGTCCAACGAAGTGGCATTTTACACATTTTGGTTTGTTCTGCCAATAAAACAAAAATAAAATATGGCAAAATTACTACTGAAAATGTTCTTAAATTGATACATAAAAGAGTACATGTGTCTTTGCCTATATAAGCCTGCATAATAATTTTACTTAAAGAAAAGATTAAGGAGCACTGAATCCTAAGAAAGGGAAAGACCGAAGTTAAAAAAAAAGAAAAAAAAGTATAGAAAAAGGAAAACTTAAATGCAGGAAGAGATCTGGATATGTAAACCATTCTGCTTTTAAGCTAGCAATCTGTTCCCTGTAGTGAATGCAAGATGGGCAGAGAATTTTAAAGTATTCTTGATTTACTGCAGGGTTTACCCCATTTCACTTTAATATTAAACCTCTGTGACATTAAAAGTTGTCACTTTTATCACTATAAGACTTAAACTTCATGGGGGACATTCATATTTAGGAAGGGAGGATGAGGGGTAAGTACCTCAAGAACAAGAGTCCGGGACCACCATCAAAACTGCCAATAGGAAAGTATCAGAGAACATACACTGACTGCTGATTTGAGGATTCCAAATGGAAAGGCCCAAATAGATTTCTGAAGAGATAACACTTTAAGTAGTTGCAAAAATGAATGACGCTGTGGAAATAATTTTTCACCCAGGGGATTAAGGAAGATGTAGAGCTTCTTACATTCTGATTTGTATAGCATGACTGCAGCCATTGGTTTTGTAAAATCTCATTATCAAGAAAAGTGTGCTCTAAATACACTAAACTCTGCCTATTTTTTTTTTTTTTTTTTTTTTTTTTTTTTTTTTTTTGTGGGTACCGGGGGGACGACCTCAGGACCTCGCGCGCCAACAGGCACCCGTGCCGCTGAGCGATATCACCGGCCCCTTTTTCGTATGTGGGTTCCGGGAGTCGAACTCGGGCCTTCGCGCTTGCAAGGCAGGCGCTTAAGCCGCTGAGCCGTCTCACCGGCCCTCTCTGCCTATTTTTTAATGTGGTCATCCTTGATATCACCCTGGAGAGTAGAGCTGTTTAAGTGAAGGCTCAGCTTGTAACAGTCCCACCCACACTGTACTAAACACATGAAAAGGAAACTAACACCCATATTAACTACACTTTGACTATGCATAAATATTTTCATTCATTAATTCTCTTGATTTTTTACTTTGCAACATTGCTTTTTTTTTTTTTTTTGTGGGTACCGGGGGCTCGACCTCAGGACCTCGCGTGCCAACAGGCACCCGTGCCGCTGAGCGATATCACCGGCCCCTTTTTCGTATGTGGGTTCCGGGAGTCGAACTCGGGCCCTCGCGCTTGCAAGTCAGGCGCTTATGCCGCTGAGCCATCTCACCGGCCCGCAACATTGCTTTTATACTTACACTCAATGCATTTTTCTTTTTGGTAGGTCTTTGAAATTCTCCAAGGCCCAAGGCTAAGGGATAAACTCTAATGCTGGGTGGATAGACTGGACATTCTGAAGAAAATGCCTCAGTCCTTCTGAAGAGCACTGAGCTTCTTCGTCCTTTTTAGTGAACAAAAATAACACAAAATCCCTGATCTATAAAAACTGATGCAAAAGTTCCTAAAGACCCAAAAGAAAGTTTCCCGATTTCACATGTTTTCTTCCTATGAGGAGATTTTGGACAAGATGCTGCTTCTTGAAACCAGCTAATTACATTTGCATTATGAGACTCAAATGAAAATCTACTTTTCTTAATAATATTTTCTTACCCAGTCATGGAAGATGAAAGTGGACCTAGTGTGCTTCAAAGAGCGTTAAAACCTACGCGAGACATAACATCTGTGCCCAGGTTTGTTTGGACGAATTGAAAACAAAGTTGTGTCCTGTTTTTGCACAGCCTCCATAGTGATTGGGAAATGGTGGTGTGAGATGGAGCCCTGCCTAGAGGGAGAAGAATGTAAGACGCTCCCTGATAACTCTGGATGGATGTGTGCTACAGGCAACAAAATTAAGACCACAAGAGTAAGTTCACTTACTTCAAATGTCTTGTGCATGTTGCAAACTGTATTATTCATCTTAGTGTTGTGCAAGCAGTTCCCAGAGAAGCTTTGAACAGGGAAGAGAGAAGAATTTTCCTAACAGGAAACATTCTCATCTGTGCAGATCACTGTCCATTCTTGAGTAAGAAGTTAGAACTGAACTTGGCTTTTCTGTACTGAGCAGTTACAGATTCATAAATAAATCCATCATCTACAGTGCTCAGAATGATCATCAAGTAAGAGTCTTGCCTAATCCACCCAGATAGTTTGCTGGAAAGGTCCACATATGAGCACAGCATTTTCTAAATGTTCTTTAAAGGAAATCCTTTAGATAAGTGAAAATATTTCTGTGAAGTGAATAATCATCCCTTGATTTCTCCAGTTAAGTCAGCAGTGATCTCCAAACTATACAACAGCCTGTAGGTGAGGCTGTATAACCCATCAGAATCGTTGCATGATGGTGGGCCAGGATGGAGAGGCCCAGCTAGGCCACTTATTAACCCTATAGAGACCGGATACTCCAGGAACCCTAAAGGAGGCAGGGTAAGGAGGATTGTGGGACACTTAAGGCAGCTACTATTTATCCACTAATACAAAAGCATGTCAACATTTTAACAACTAATATGGTTGCATGAGTGTGTACCACCCGAATATCAGCTCTGGAATGTGTGTGTGTGTGTGTGTGTGTGTGTGTGTGTGTGTGTGTGTATGTTTTAATTTGCTGAGCATTTTTTAAAGCTATCTCCACCAGTTACAAATCCCAGGATCTTGAACTTTTGGTCTACCAAAAAGGTGACTGAAATTTAAAAGAGCTTCTCTGATTCCAACTCCTGTATCATGAATCTTAACTGAACTTTCTTTTTGGTATCATCTTTCCAATAAATAAAACTAGTTTTTGCAGCTTTGTGATATAAAAAATAAAAATAATTCCACCTAGCACTACCTAAAACACATTTTTTATGTGTAAATTAATGGAGACAGTTAATGTGTCCAATTTAGTCACCTATATTTTGACCCGACTACACAGTAAATGGCCATATCTCACTGGCCTATAGCCAAGAAAGATTTCCAAGACACCCTGGCTTGTTGATATGGTTGCCATGCATGTATCTGCAAGCACCTCAGCCTTTCAGCATGGGTTATTGTATTTTGCGTCAGTGGAACACCTACAGAAGAGAGTACTCAGAAATTAGCTTGTGCCACTTACCCACAGAAACCATTTTTAATTAGCTAGTACAAGATGTCAGATTTCCTTTGATTATGTTTTGCCAGAAAATTATTTTACCATATAATTTGAAGATTTCCTCATGAATCAGTTTGTTTTACTAAGCTATACTGAATTATGGCCAGTATACTTGGAATCCAACCGCCATTGTTTTAAACATGTTGGTGATGTGTTCTCTATCAAATCTCCATTCCCTATTCCAATCAGTAACTGATCACCTTTTTCTGACAGTGTCTCCAGATCTAAAACTCATGAAAGAAAATTAATGTACATCAAATTATTTCAAGATTTTAATCTGGGATATTCCAAGATTACCAACTAGAAGATTCTTTAGAAGGTAGAATATAAACTCAGAAATAAAGAAACAAAAACAAGCCCCAAAATGAACAAATCCAGAAATTGTCCATGCTACTTTCCTGTGACCTATGGAACTTTCTTTTTTTTTTTTTTTTTTTTGTGGATACCAGGGGGTCGACCTCAGGACCTCGTGCGCCAACAGGCACCCTTGCCACTGAGCGATATCACCGGCCCCTTTTTCGTATGTGGGATCCGGGAGTCGAACTCGGGCCCTTGCGCTTGCAAGGCAGGCGCTTACGCCGCTGAGCCATCTCACCGGCCCGGAACTTTCTTTTATTTGGTCTCTGTAGATTCTATTTTAAAACAATTGGGCATTTATAAACCCGCCTTAGTCATTTTCCAGCATCACACAAGTGCTGTACAGAAACTGATCGCAGTAATAGAGGGTAGAAACACTGTCTGCTACCAACCTGGGTGGGCTGAGTGCAACCCAGGCAGTTGGGTGTATAAGAGGGATACATTACTGTCAAGTTGGTGCAAACAGAGGATGTACCTGTTGTGACGTGTGCATCCATTTCAAGCGAGGAAATAAGAGATGGCTCTACAGCCAATGAATCAGTCACCTGAGAATTCTCAAGTCTATCTTTAGAGAAGGAAAAGAGTGTACTTTTAAACCTTGAGAGGACTCAAACACTACTCCTATTATATATTTTCTCACCCACTTTTCCCAAGACGTTCACAATGTAATAACTTTTAGACATAAAAGGCAATAATTAATTCCAGATGATGCATATAGGAGCCATCCATTCTGTACAGGTGGCAGACTAGCACCAGTTCTTAAATCCTAGGCTCTGGGAGTGGGCTTTCTCTTAGTTTTTCTTGTTCTATGTATGTTTTCCCATCTGAACCCATATATGCCTATACATTTCAAATATTGACTCTAGCAATTTAACTTTTAAAATAGTTTAATTCACAGATATACTTTATTATGAGTCATATATTTTTATCATTCTGTTCTTATTGAAGTTTTACAAAAACAAAGAAAACCACCTCTTTTGTTCTTATATGGAAGGCTGATTCAAAAGAGCACTCTCAGGAAAAAAAAAGAAATGAAAAATTAAAAATGAAAAATTAAAAGGTTGAATAAACAAACCCAGATTGTTAAAATGACAATTGAGAGCATTTCATACTGTTATTTTTAAAAGTAACACCAAAGTAAAGACAATTGCCAGAAAGCTTCCTAGGACTTCATTCTTTTTTCCTATATAATAAGAGATTTTTCAAAACCTTCCTGTTTTGTATATTACTCTCAAAAAAATCCAAAGATAAAATTCTCCATAGTCTTTGAAAGGTAGATAAACAATAGATGCTTCAATGTGTAATCTAATTTAAAATACTATGGTATTAATTAATTAATTTATTTATTTATTTATTTAATACGCATGTGCCAGGAGTCAAACTCAGGACCTCACACTTGCCAGGCAGGTGCTTATGCCGCTGAGCTATATCACCGGCCTGGTATTTACTTTCTAAGGAGGGTGGAGAGTAGAAATTCATTGTTTCATCTAAACTACCAGATACCCCAGAATGTGAACTGGCCTGGGTAACAGGCTTCTATCAAGGGAAAATGTTGGAGATGTTGGATCTGGGTGACAATGTAAATAAAAAAGGAATAAGAAAAGAGAGAAGGAATTAGGCAAAGGGAAATTTGGAAGAATAAACCTTAAGAAGAGAGGCAGACTCCTGCATACCACCCTCGAGAAAGGAATGGTCATTTTTACAAAAATTTCCAAGACCCAGTCTGAAGTAGAATAAAGCCAGTAGCACACACCCTCCTGGTGAGAAGCCAAGTTTCTCTGGTCGAAGGTCCATGGCTGAATTTTGAACACCATCTCTGCTTGATCATTCAATTACTTTGTTGGTAGTTAGTAGCAAGGCTAGCTCAATATTGACTATTCATGTTTCCCTGTGTTTTTCAAAACTTATTTACTTTTTTTTTTTCTTTAAATTAATACATCAAATACAGAATTTGGAAAGTGGGGGAGGATCTGTCCCATGTCTTCAGGAACACATCTGTACCTTGCATATGCAGAAATAATGGCTAAATTTGGAAAGACTTCCCCAAGCCTTAGAGAAAATAAGTTATTTAACAATGATATAATAATTCCATTGAAAATTGAACATTGGCTATGTAAGAACAAGAAGAAGGGGATGAAACAAGAAAACTCAAAGTCACTTGAAAAGAAAAATTATCAGATTCAAATAGCAGAATATAATGTGGTATGATACCTTGGGAGGTATCTAATAACTGGATTTGCTTCAGGCCTGAGACATGAACATTTCTCACACTAGTGAGAAAATCAACAATAAGGGCACAGTGTACGGTCAAGTTTCACTTCCTAAAAGGTGAAGTTAGCAGATATCAGATTGGCCAATTAATCAGAATAGCTGTCTGGTCAAATCAGTGTTTTATGTAACTGTTCAACACAAACCCACCATAACTATTTGTCCATGCTTTCTTAGGTCCCTCCTCCCCGATGACGACTCTGATTACACAAACCTATTCTAATCATCCCAGTGTTTTTAATATTGCTGAAAGGGCAAAATATCAGCTTTGACATATCCCAGCTCCTTCACTCAAAGTCCTACAAGATCTAAAATGTTCTGGGAGCCTAGAACTTTACAATCCTCAAATCCTAAGAAAGATTTTGAAAGATAGTATCAATTGCTATAGAAAAGGAAAAAGAGGGCCGGTGAGATGGCTCAGTGGCGTAAGCACCTGCCTGGCAAACACGAGGTCCTGAGTTCGACCCCTGGTACCCACAGAAAAAAAAAAAAAAAAGAAAAGGAAAAAGAATTTTAAAATAAGGAAGAGAAATTAAAAGACATGGAAAATATTGAGAGATTTAGAGAATTTCAGAAAGGAAATAAACCAATCTATACTGTCAAAATTGCCCCTGGATCCAAGTGAACTCATTCATTTTATTCATCAATAATTATGTTCAATTCTCTACTATCTCGATTCAGTGTATCAACATCCTGACTATGTTATGATGGATATGATGGACCCCTTGCTCTTTCAGTGAGGAGAGGGGCTAGGGTTGGGCAGAAATGGATGGAATAGGGACAAAGACAATTTCAATACAATTTTATAAATTTTACTTTCTCCATTTGGTGAAAAAGAAGACAGTGTAAACAAAACTGATAAAGGCCACTGAAATACTGGCAACCAAGGTTTGGAAGGACCTATTATTTCTAAGAAGAAGATAAGAAAGTTAAATGTATAGAGATGCTCGTACATTCTGCTTTGGGCACAACCAACTTTTGAATGTCAACTCTTATCATTATTATTTCTGCTTAACCCTTTAAAAACTTTAAATGGACTTCCATCTCTATACTTGGAACACCCAATTTCTAAAACCATAAAGAATTAAGAGATGATAAAGAAAGCACTGTATTTCCTAGAACTCTTCTGTACAAGCTATACTTCTCGTAGAGTCACTATTTGTGCTCTAGACCAAGGATTCTCTGTGCATGCAACCTGAATGATTGAGTCTTTGGATCCATACTGCAATGGAACAAGAGGCCTCTACAGTGCTCTTGATCATACTGCTACTGTGTCAGTGAGTGGAATCACTTCTCACCTTATGAAAGCATCTGCTGTCCTACACAGATGTGGTCTAACCTGGGAACGGACTTTATTATGCCGCTCCTCAAAGTCTTACAATAGTCCAAATTAACAAAGCTGTAAAACGACATACTCAGTTCAAATGCTCATCATATGAACACAAATTGGCTAC
The DNA here is from genome assembly GCA_028451465.1 of Erethizon dorsatum. Taxonomy (NCBI): domain Eukaryota; kingdom Metazoa; phylum Chordata; class Mammalia; order Rodentia; family Erethizontidae; genus Erethizon; species Erethizon dorsatum. The sequence goes on from CM051825.1 coordinate 47,151,272, forward strand.
AAAATTTACAGGGTCCAAAACAAAATGGAAATGCAAGGAACATTCTAAAAAATTAGTAATAATTTCAAGACAGCAATAGCAGGGCATTAAACTAAGTACAGACCTTTTTCAAGACATGGCCCTGTACAACTGGATAGGACATATGCCCATGAAGCCAGTTCTGGATAGATGTTCCTCCAAGAATCTTTCTCCTCAGTTGTGACAAAAATCAATTTAATGTATTAATGAAAATATAGGGTCTGTCCATATGCCTCAATCATGACTTGAGAATTACTGCTCTAAACTTCAAGATTTTTGACTTCAGATCACCTGAAAAAAGCAACATCTTAAAAAATTCAAGGAGTCCTCCTTTTCTGCATAGTTGTACCTTTTGTATCATTTTGTACTTTTGTCCCTGAAATGTCTTTCTTTCTTTGATTTCAGATTCACCCAAGAACCTAACAGAAGCATTTGTTATAGTAAAGGAAAACCAACCTGTGGAAAGTACATTTTGAGAATTTAAAACATCTTATACATTGACAAGCCAAATGGATTACTTATTTGCACTTTGACTGGTTACCAGATAATCAGTGTGATTACCGTGTGTAACGAAACACCCCCATAGCAAGAAGACTCAGAGTTGGCGACACCATGGAAAGTGCGTTTCAGAAAGCATTTTCTCAGTGAAGTTTTTGGGATCATGAAGAATGATTGGCTATCTTCTAATTTGGATCTACAGTTCCTTTGTACCATTTGAAATATATGTATATATATATATATAATATTTTGAAATATTATATATTCTCTTCAAGAAATGAACAATACCACAATGTGAGAAGGCTGGTGTGGCCCATTTAGTTCTGGGTGTTTTGTCGGTTTTGTTCTGTTCATTGTTTCTTTTTCTGTTGGTGAGGAAGATACATGCCCTTGTGAGAATTCGACATGGTGTGGACACCAAAGGCCGGCTGCAGATGGACTCCTGGAATCTGAGGCATCAAGACACTGAATCAGAGCTTCCTTTAGTTTCTACCAAATGGCCCAAGGAAGCACATTGTCCTTTTTCTTGTTTTCTACCACGTGCAATATTAGCATGCAAGCTTGGCTTACATACCCATACTTTATATTCAATTGATATATAACCATTCTAACCTCTTCCAGGAAAATATTTTTAGAACTACTAGCTTTTCCACAGACAAGAAAGTGAGGATTCTTGAGGGAACTGCTCCACCATGCTATTAAGACTCTGACAGAGTTATGGTAGGATGTAGATTCCTATATTCATAAGTCCTGTAAATACAATGTCTTAGGGCTTTGTATAGCTGTCCTAGACTGCAGAAATGTCCTCTGATTAAATCCAAAGGCTGGCATCATTAATGACATAGTGCTGTAGCAACAAGTCTTATCATGGCACCTCTTTCTATGTTTGATTTGCTTTTTCCTAGAGTATTCAGATCTCTTCCGGTGAGATAGGAAGGCTATGAAAGCAATTAGGTCTCAGAATGATCGATGTGACCAAATGTTGGACAGCCCTATTAAAGTGGTAAATAACTTCTTTCTAAACCTACTTGTTCTATTTATTTGCCATTTGTACTTTCTGAATTGCTTTAAGCAAATCCAGGGAATACCCTGTTCAGAGACTTGCATTTAACTAGAGCCTCTTGTACAAGGTCTTTGCTTCCATCATAGCTACTATTTCTAATCCTAATATTTTGAAAACCGGAAATTCATTACTATAATTTCAATGTCCTCAACCAGCAAAATGAAAGGTTTAATCCTATTATTGAGCTTCCATGGGGTCATTGAGATGATACATATGGAGGTCACCCCTCCAAAAAAGAAGAAATGATAATCTTTCACATTTTTAGTTACTCAGCTGATACTTATAAGAAGGAGAGGTCTATTTAAATTCTTGTTGTCAAGGGGAAATTATAATGGTACTTTACATTTGTATCATTTATCACATCACTTGCAAGTATATCTGTTTTTCTCCAAAACCTGTTCTCTAGTATGTGTATTGCTAGGGCCTCTTACTAAATCAGCAGCAGAATGAGGTCCCAAAGTCCGGACTTTTTCATATTAAACCTCAGGTAAAATTGAGAGGCTCCTTCATCTCTCCTAAGATAGCCTGAAGTCTGATTGAATGTGTAAACACTCTAACTAGAAAAATTGATTCTGTATTTCAAAGGCCTATGAAAGTATCCAGAGATGAAAATAGAATCTTGATTGCAAAATCCAAGCTTCTACTTTCACAAATATTTGCCAAGAAAGTAGCATAAAATTCATATGAGCAAATGAGAATTTTCTAAACTTATAGCCCAGGCCCATATACCAAGTAACATATTACAAATTCCATCTGTGAACTTTGGATTAAAAGTGAAATAATAAACCCAACGAATTGTCTAGAATAGTATATCTCAAAATGTAAAGGGAAATTTTTCTACAATCACATGTAATTTGGAAAAAATTTTAAACAAAACAAAATAGAAATGTTTGCTGAATGAATTAATACACCAAAGATATGTGTACTATAGCTTCAAGAAAGACTAGAGTAAGAGGGTCAGGTAAAAAGCCCCCAGATTCTATGCATTTAGGCACGTGGGGAGTCACAACGCTAATGAAAAGCACATGCTATGTGTAATGAGAAACTACGGGAATTTATTTCCAGGTGAGAATACAGTCACTGGAGTGTCATATCTTCAATTTTTTAAGATAACCAGAAATCTAGATTTTTATACAAAATTTCCTCACATTCCTCAAATTAGATGAGCTACTTCCATTTAAAGGGCTGTAAGCACAATTGTTGTCCCAAGTTATCTGAATATGTGAACTTTACTATGAGATTAATGTTCCTTGGAATCATCTTTTAAAAGCATTAATCCCAAATGAAAACCCAAAGAGAAGGGAGAAGACTGCTGTCTTTTCTAAGGTCTTACACACGCAGACACTTCTCATAACTCACAGAATGTGGTGTTCACAGCTTTTCCTGTCCTGTAAGCAGAAGCCGTAAGTCAATAAAAGAAATAGTGTAAAGGGCTACATCTGTGAGCTCATTTCCCATTGATCAATTCATTCAATCACCTCCCTTGAAAGATCTAGAAACAGAAACAAGGAAAAAAAAGATCACATCAGAATGAGGCAACCATCCAATAAGACAGTGCAAATATTTGTAAATGTCATCAAATTCAATTTGGATTTATCCAAGTCCTTTACACAAATGTGTGAACCATCAAGTTGTGTTTAAATTTAACTTGCTGTATTTTGGGGAATTCAGTAGCTACCATCTGCCTATTGAATCTGAACATTTATAGTGCAAAAACTTATATCACATATTTCTGGTAATAAAGAACTCAGTGTGATATGACTAATATTGATGCATCAAGTACAATGAATAATGTTGTAACATAATTAGAGCAAATGCTAAGATTTTCAACCAGAGACCTCCTGCTAAAAAGGGAAATATGGTTTATTTCTTATGATAGAGATTTTCAAATAGAGTAAAGTTAATTTGTTGACTTTTTTGGGAGATTAGATTTTCTATTAATGGATGTAAAAAGCACATTGAGAAGTTTACTACTTGGATCTTTTTTCAATTATGGAATGATGAAGAATTACTTCACTAATACACAATTCAACACCTTTTCTCCATAGAATCCATTGTGACTTTCACAATGGAGTGATTTCATAGCACAATATGTAATGCCACCTTTCCGTTGACACTGGTATAATAACTTTTGAAAAGAATAAAAATTGTTTATATGAGGAGATCTACCACATTCCTCACTTGCATGGGTCATGCACTCCTTCCTGGGAGGTTAAATATGACTTTCACTTTTAATTAAGCTTAACAGTCCCATTTCCAAAGCTATTAGGGTTTGCTTGACAGAAGCAGGCTCTTTTCATGAGCTTCTGAATAAAATATTTAGTGTTAAGTAAATTGTAGGACTCAAGTCATCTCAATTTATTTTAAAAATATAAAAAATGATAAAAGGTACCACTAAGGAATATGAAAAGTTGAGACAAGTGGCAGCAGTGATAGAATCTAATTTCTTGGGACTCGTGGGTATAATATAAAAGTGATGAAACAGAATCATTCTAATACTTTAAGGTAAATTAAAGAGGGGTCATTAATTACACACACACACACACACACACATCACTACGACAAGTCCCCTATTAGAGATTTTAGGTTCAGTAGGCCAGGATTTTCTCCCTTTTTTACAAGCTCAGAGGCATTCCAGTGCATGTCATGAACATGCTCACATTATTGGCCCATAACTGGCTCTTGTTATTTATTTTCATTATTTAGGTAATCTGCCTTATTTTAGAAATATTAAGTCCCTCCATGTCTATCTGAATATGTCGTTTCATTATTTAAATAGAATAACCAATCTCTAATCACAAAAACCAGGATGCCAGTCAATACTGACCATACTTATAATTCAGGTGATGGTTTTCCAACACCAATTCCCACCTGCCTGGAAAAGCTGTAACTCAGGAGTAGACTCATATACATATCTTGGAGAAAACCTGAAGCCAGATGCTCCATCAGACAGTGTTTCTAAACAATTAGGCCAAGGCACATGAATATGTGGCCATGCAGTGTGTTGAAAGTGACTTCTTGCTATTAATAAACTCTGTAAATAAAATTTTAAATTATAACTGGTTCAAGTAAAGTTCTAAAGCGTGGCATAAAAGGCACATATTTCTATAGGAGCTAGCCAGGTGACATGTCGGTGAAGCAGGGCCACCTGTGATACCTAAGCATACCACGGTGAGGGTAGAGATCCTGGAACTCTGCAGAGCACTAGTAGCCAGAATTTGGCCCCAGCGTATTGTCACCATGCAATATGAGGAAACTAGTGTGACTAGATTCTTCTGATTTTTTAGGATTATCCAAAAATTCCTATGTTGATATGAAATCTCCAAATTTACATATTATATAACCTATTGAAATTTTGTTAAAAGATGTGGCTGAAGACTTAGTTCTATGATACACCAATTTGTAAATCTGGCCCAAAATGATAATATTTTCATATATTTACTCTCTCATGTGCTTTCTGGAGTTGTAGAAAATAATGGAGGCAGATCTGAGTTGCAGTAAATTATATACAACCTGAAGACTATCTTCTACGGGGATACTGTGGATACAGAAAGGACATTATGTGTCTTCTGTGAGCACATTTCAAGGTTGCAAAGGGGGACCAACTACTATACCAGAATGGACCAAGCAGATTCATTTCCATGGACTCCAACTGTGGGGTAATCAAGTCAGTGTGGGAGCAAAATATGGATACCGGAAGGAAGCAGTATCAAGTTGAGAAATCTCACCAGCTGGTAGAAAAAGACTTGAGAAGTTTATATATTTATTCAAAATAACACTAGGTGGTACTGCCCAATGAAAATGGTTTTCACCCTCTGCTTCTATGTTACACACACAGCCTTGCACAATGATATTGTATTGTGGCTCCTTCCCACTCATGAAGATCTGCTCTTTACATTTACATTTATATCAGGTGAATTCCTGATTTAGCTAGTTCCTGATTAGAATCCTCCCAAGATGGTCAGATTTGGAAACCTGGAGCCTCCCATCCCTCCCACCCCTGCCACCCACCTCGCCACCATCACATTTCCTCTTCTCTTCTCCCCTTCCTATCTGAGGCTCAAAAGACACTGCACATATTGAAAAGAGTCCAAGAACTATAAACCAAAGAACTCCCCTAAATGGTCAAGTCCTTGTGTCTTTGCTTTTAATTTACACTCATTAGAAAAACTTGCAATTCCTCAGTGTTCGTGTCTAAAAATAGACATGATAGAGATCATTATACAAAATATAATGGTTATGGGAGGACTAAAGAAATAGTATAACTGTTTTTAAAAACATAAAGCAGGGGGCCGGTGAGATGGCTCAGCAGCATAAGTGCCTGCCTTGCAAGCGCGAGGGCCCGAGTTCGACTCCCGGATCCCACATACGAAAAAAGGGCCGGTGATATCGCTCAGCGGCACGGGTGCCTGTTGGCGCGCGAGGTCCTGAGGTCGACCCCCCGGTACCCACAAAAAAAAAAAAAAACATAAAGCAGTAGATAACAATTGTTATTATTATTCTCAGGTTGCTGTGACTATGGTGTCACCTAGAAGCTCCCTGTGTCAGCTGTACCCTAATCAAGGCAAACACACCTGGATAAACAGCCAAACTCTTATTTCACAATCTTTTTCAGAAATGCCTGACGTCTAAGATTCTTGCTGAGTTTGTACAGTTCTCCATTTGTTAATACCACTACCAGTGTTTTTAAGCCACTGGAAAAAAAAACAGTATAGCCCATACTTGAGTGCTATTGACCTAGGCAAGCAGTTGCATATTGGAGAATGCACCCTGCTGGTGTCCAGAGTGTTTTTCCAGAACATGAATTAGTAATGACCTGAGGCATCTGGTGGGTAAGATTATTATCAGCAGCTTCACACATGTCATGGCCACTCTCTCCATTGTATGGTCCTCCAGTCATTTAGGCTAATTGGCCAAGAACATTCACATGTCCCCCTGTATTTCTGCAGAGGTATGACGTTTCACTTCCTATCTTACCCCATCTCACTGGTAAATATTGCCTCCATTCATTCATTCACTTTTTCTTCCAAGAAACAAGTATCTGTTCAGTACTCACTATGTGTCATAAGCAGTTCTAGAGATGACAGATGAAAACAGAAATGAATAAATGATCACAAATCATGATATAAGTATTTCAAAAGGAGCCAAGAAAGTACATAATGGGAGGGAAACACTAACTTTAGGTCATGGGTTAAGAGAACATTGAGTTTGAGAATTAGAGGATAGCAGGGAATGGCCATGCAGAGACCTGGAGAGGGAGTGGGTAGAGAGTAAGGAGGTGGGGATGTTACAGGGAGACAGATCAGTATGTGTCAAAGCCCTCATCAAGGAAGGACTTGGTGGGTTTGCAAAACCTAGAGAAGGTTTCTTATTTTGATACCAAAGCAGAATAATCGAGAGCCAACAGTCAGGAGATTGGGGAAGTAATCTTGAAGTCAGATCATGGGGTCATGTAGGGCATAATAGTTTGGGTTCCATCTGGAGTGTAGCAAGAATCCACGAAAAGAGTTTGGCAAACAGGGAGTGGCGTGATCTGATTTATACTTACCGCAGACATTATTGGTATCCATCCCTCCCCTCTAAGTTCTTGTATCTGTAGAGAGAAAACCAAATGTGCGGCAACAAATGAGGAGAGCAGTCACCGACCACTGACAGATGAGATTAATGTGTACATTTTCCAGTTTTCTTGCTCCCAGGGGGGAACTCTGAGGGGTGTTCTGTACCTGAGCTACATAGTGGAATTTTCTGTAGCTGTCCAAAATGGTACTCAGTTGGTACAAGCAGCAACTGAGCACTTACATACTCTCTGATGTAAGAACTGGCTTTTGCTTTTGTTTAATTTTAAAATTTTAATTTAAATTCAAGCTGCACGTGACCAGTGGCTATCATATTGAACAGTACAGTTCTGTTCCACCTTCAAAACGTCCCAAGTGAGGCACAGTTAACCAAACCCATAGCCTGCTCGGAAACATATACCTTACTTGCTGGTTTCCCTTCAGCGCCTGTCTTCCTTACCACTATTTCCTGAACTTATCTCTCAAATAACTCTTTGCAGTGAAATCTTCGTCTCAGCGTTTTCCTGTAGAAGGATGCACCTAAGACAGTGTTTAAAAGAGAATCACTGTTTCCAAAATGGGCAGGAGATGGAAGGACATATACGTGAGACTGCTGGGAATGGAAAAGTTTTTATACTATTTAGCAACATACCTAGGACACTTAACATTGGCAGAGCCTGAGGACAGAGCAGTGAGTGATGCTTTTTCTTTCAAAGAGAAGCTAGTGATTTAGATTCAGGTCTCAGCTCCTTCAGTTGATTGCCATCCGGTACACCTAATTATCCAAGGCCATCTATGACTCTGCTGCACATCGTGAAGGTAAGTGAGAGAGAGGGCATTAGTTTCATTGGATTCGGTCTGCTGTAATGGGAACCAGGCTCATTGCCGGTGAACAAAGTTCAAAGGAGGTTTCAAATTTGTTATGTGTTCTTTTACCAAATGCTAAAGCAAATGTGACATCCTCCTAAGTGAAGTACATTGAGTTAAAAGATCTCTGATTTTCAGGCCTAATTTAGGGAGCCTCTAACCATCTCAAATTCATTCTTAGAACTAGCAAATGATCACTATGTGGGGAAATGGTGAGTTATCTAAAGCAGCAGCTTGGAAGACATAGGCAAAAGACTTAGCAAAGGCAAATCACCAAGAAAGACTACGTAGAAACATGACAGACACGACTGAGTATCGTTGGTAAGGCTAAGTTCTCCCAGTGACTTATGGCTTTCCAGAAACGCTAAGAGCAACCTAAAGTATCTGTGTTTGGAGCAAGAAAAACAAGGAACAAACTTCCTGTCTGAATCCAGTAACTTGTGGGTGACAAAGAGTTCCGGGTTTCTTTTCAAGTTGTGTTCTTCCTGTTTTTTGTGTCAATAAAAATTTCTTCTGGCTAAAATGCCTGGAAGGAATATTGTTAAGAGAGAAATAAAGCCAAGATAGGGGACAAGATTTGTAGGAGAGCAGCTAGCTCTCCTCAATGATTCACTTTCCCTGGGTGCACTGATGGGGCGAGGGGCTCTGATCTGTGCTATTGAGTGGCCTCTGTGGTATAAATACTCCTACCACAGCCGATTTCAAGACACCAAAATAGAGTTGTGGAGAGATTCATACAATCAGCTCCCATGAGCCAGGGAGAGCAGGTCCCAGCACATCACCCCCTGCATGAGAGGAATTATATTTCTAATACCAAAGAAAAACGATAATCCAAAAATTACCACACCAGTGCCAGGTTACTTTGAGTGACCTGGGAGAAGTGCTAGAAGTTGGAATTGGTTAAATATAGTTACAATTACTAAAAAGAAGTGGCTCCTGAAAACTATAATCCAGTGGGCCCGACATCAACCCAGGGCAAGATTCCAGAGTTGTTCATTAAGGAAATTTTTGTGAGTCGTTAGGGAAATAGTAATCTCCAGTAGCCCACTTGGATTCACTAAGAAAAAAATCATACCAGACACCTTTTTCATTGACCTTATTTTTTTTTTAATTTATTAGTACATTTGTACTGCATAATGATTATAGTCCTTGTGTGGAGTTGATACACGTACATAGCATATATTAATTCTGGTTTTTATCCTTTTCTCCTCTCTATCCTCCGTCTCTGCATCTCTTGATCCCCTTCCTATTTGAGAAAGATTTATCTCTCTACTTCCTTCTGTCTTTTATTTTGCTCCTTATTTATATTTTGTGTTTCTTGTTTTTAAGAAGTCTGGAGAATTTTTTAAAATGATGAGCATAACAGATTGACGCTAGACTTTAGCAAGTTTAATTCTAACACAGCCACTTGTTCACAAATCAGCCCTAGCTGTTTTGTGCTCCAATAGCAGTTGAATAGTTGCAAAAGCTCTGTACTTGTCTGATTATCAAACAAGGAAAGTTTGCTGACACCTGTTAACATCATGCAGAAGACTGGACGGTAGAAGAGAAAATTTACGTGGGCTCATAGCCATCGTGAGAGCCATAGCCACATGTTTCTGATTCATGGGCTGATGTTACCTTGAGAAAGATTTTCAGTAGCAGAATCTTGGGTTCTGTCCTCACCGTGTCTTGCACAATTTTTTATTAGCCATGTGAAACGGAGTGTTGATATTTCGTACAGACTGATTTTGCAGATGATCTGCTATCCAAGTAGTTGCTGACCACCTTGCATAATGGAAACATGTTCAATTAAATATGCCCACAAAAGCATTGGGATGATTAGAAACAGCTTAAGGACATGATGTTTAGATTCATAGAAAGAGAACAAGTAGATCAAGAATGAGAACTGCATTTAATTTTAAAAGGTTTGTCATTAAAAGAGGGATTAAATCAGTTTCTAAAGACTGCATGAAATTTATAACTAAGCACATTTCCATTTAATATAAGAATACTCAGCAGGCTTTCTTCATTATGCAGTGAGCTCCTTGTCGCTAAGAATGTTCAAACTCAGCCCAGAACTGCTAGGGGAGCTATGGAAAAATTCATCCCTAAGCAATATCGCCCTTCTCAGAATTGTGCCTCTTTGAGCCAGTTTTCTTATTGATATAATGAAAATGGAATTATAGGTATCCTTTAATGCCAGATTCTTATGACACAACAAACTCAAACTCTGAAGAGCAACTCAAACTCCCTAGAGCCAGGCTCCCTGGTTGAAAATACGGATGTCTCTTACCTGACCACAAAGCATTACTCACCAGCAATAATAGGTCCTGTTCCCCAACTTCAATGGCTTCTGTGTCTTCAGAGTAGGTAAGCAGGGGATATGTGGGGCAAGCCAGCTCCATCTCTAATTAGTTAATAACATCAATAGTAAGATGATGATGGAAATGACTTGGAGTCATAACGATTTTATAATAAATTGACATGTCTTTGTTATGGAAAATGGCAAAAATGTTTCAGAAGTATTTAGTAATATACAACTGTAACTATAAGGATGAACCAACCAAAAGTTTGAAAACAGGGAAGAAGACCAAAATCAAAATGGCCAAAAGCAAATTGCCCTAATTACAAAATGATTGAAGGGATGAAGTAATTCAAAAATGTAAAACTAAGCAGGTGACTGAATAGTTTAGCCAAAGATGTCTCTGATACCTTTACAAACAATGCTTTATCAGATTATAGATATTAAATAATTATATATTAGATTTTAAAAAGCAATAACATATATGAATAATAAGATATCCATTTAATAAAAATCATTTCTTGGCTTATATCATTATAAGTAGGCTTTTCATTTATATTCTTGTTCAGTGAAACATTAATAATTCAGTGGCGGGGCCGGTGAGATGGCTCAGCGTCGTACGCACCTGCCTGGCAAGCGCGAGGGCCCGAGTTTGACTCCCGGAACCCACATACGAAAAAAGGACCTGTGATATTTCTCAGCGGCATGGGGCCTGTTGGCGCGCGAGGTCCTGAGGTCGACCCCCTGGTACCCACAAAAAAATAATAATAATAATTCAGTGGCTCATCAGTTGATTCCCCCTTGAGCAGAAACAAATTATTCACTTCAGGACATACAGCATTTTTCCCCAGTAGTACTAGAACCCCACAATTGCTGTGACAACCCAAAGTCCCTACAGTGATTTCCAGATGGCCCTCAAAGGTAAGTATTGAAATTGTGGAGGACTACAGCCCTCTAAAAGGCAAAAATTAAAACATACAAATATTTTACACCTCAATTTTCTAAACTTCCAAACTGATAAAGAGCCACTACTTAGAGGCTGCTTCAAGGACAATTCTAGCTATATCAGTTGCTGCCTGAACCTGCCCCCCAACACCTCAAATCCTGCTCTTAAAACAGTAACACAGAATGCTCTCTTGTGCAGGGATCTCAGACACAGTTGCAGGATTCTGCAGTTTGCTCCTGAGTACCTATGGTAGGGTGGGCAGCATTTCTTGGAATTTGCAGGTGTCCTTGAGGTTCAGTAATGAGTTTCTGAAGGAGGAGGAGTTTAGTACTGATGTTTCAAGGTGCAGGATTGGAAAGAAAAGACAAAAAAAAAAAAAAATTCTACACTTAAGAAGAGTTATCAAGGCTGGGTGTTTTTGTGTTTCTCAAAAATTTTTTATACTTAAACTTTTTTTTTTTTTTTTTTCATTTAGAACAGCAACTAAGAGGGCCTCAAGCCATGAGGACGGCTTCAAATGTGAATGGCAGTAGCTGAGTGCTCACAGAATTACAGAAGCACAGTGTGCTGCTGGTGTCACTAAAGACAGCAAAGTCTTTTCCATTTTTCTTTTCATTAACTGGCCCCTGGTAAGTGCTGAGGGCTGAAAACCAGGATCTAAGACACTGATTCCTAAACGAAGTTTTGGCACACACAAGGAGGTCTCGAGTGGTTTCAAGGAGAGCCTAAAATTCTGAACATCCTTCATTTTCATTGGTATTCTTTTTAAAAAATAAAATATGTCCCCAGAGTAACATAGGAGAGGTGAGCGATACAGCCCAGACTTTCACAAAGGTAACATCTCAGCCTGCTGGTCACTGCCGATATCACTCCAAGAATGCTCCCTGCATCCTCTGGTGTGCTGTTTCCATTCATGGGATGGGATTTTGATGAAAAAAATCATTAAGTTTAGACATTGACCACAGTCCCTAAGAGAGGAGAAGGTATTTTATTTTAAAATGCCCTTCTTCTTTTGAATACCACAGAAAAAAATTAAATCCCATAGTAGGATCAGAAGCATGTCATATTTTTCCATGATAATTCCATTTGATAACCCAAGTACTAGGAATTCTACAACTGGAAGCAAAATACTGTTTTATCAAATATTTTAATTTGAACATATAATTAATTATCTCTTAAAATAAAGTGAATTCCAGCTTTCTAATTGACCACTTCACATTTGTTCAATATTGTATTTACAAAAGAGTTATAAATTTGTGTTAGTAAAGCACATTACTAAAGGAACCAAAGGTAGGCTGAAAGTCTATTTGGGGATAATCTTTCAATTTGCAAGAAGAAGGTGCTTGTTACATTGGTTTTTAAAATAAATTCTGAGATTTTTAAACAGATTTCAATGACATGTGTCTGACATGGATTTTACTGAGACAGCTTTAAAGTTTTGTGGGTTTCAGAGTTTACTGATCAAATCTAATTTAAGTATTTGGTAGAGAAGTGACTCATTTAGGCCCTTACTCTGTGCTTTCTGCTTTTACACTGTAGCTCTAAGGGCAAAGCCTTTGAACGTAAGTGAGGGTTCCTACATCCATTACTTGTTTCATGCTGGAACTCTTTTACTTTTTTTTTTTTTTTACCATTTTATTGTGGAAAGTATCAAATATAAACAAAAGTAGATAGAATTACTTAGAGAATGCTTTTGTACCCATCACCCATCTTCACCAAATACTAGTTCCTAGTCCATCATGTTTTATCCATAACTACATCCCACAAACCCCAGATTATTTTAAAGCAAATTCAATCATCTATAAATATATCAGACTATAAGATTTTTAAAAATCATAACCCTAATGCAATTATTAAAACAAATAATTAGCAAAAAGTTATTAGTAGATCAACTATCAGGTCAGTGATACTTGAAATAACCTGATTATCTTATTATTTTTCAGTAAGTTGCTTAAGAATCCAAACAATTTCTTTACATTGTCATTGGCTGATGTGTCCTTTATGTCTTTTTTAATGTACAGATTTCCTTCTGTCTCTCCCTTTTTTAAAATTTCCTTGAAAATTTACTTTAGAAGTGAGTTATCTTTATCAAGTTTTCATAAAGTCTGCACTGTGTGAATTATATCTCCCTGGTTTTATTTGAAAGCTTCCTTTGTCTCTAGAATTTCCTGTAAGTTAGTAGGTAGACCTAGAGACTTGAACAGATTTACATTTTTTTCTTTGTTTATTTAGGTAAGACTTCTTCATCTTGTTGTCTCTTTTCATGACATTATCAGCCATTGAGGATCATTGGTCAAATACACAAATTTGATATCAGTTGCAAATGGTGATATTTTAAATTCTATTACTCCTTCTTTGTTCATTAGCTAGGTACTTTTCTAAAGAGAAATTTTACCATATCATTAGCGAGAGGTACATTTTCTATCAGAAGGCATGATAAATGTTCATTCTCTAGGTATATCAACTTTCAAAATATTGAAGTGTCTCCCCAGCAAACTCCAAAGTGACCAAGGAATTTTGGTGTCACTCTTACTTTATGGAATTAAACATAGTTAATATCTTTTTAATCCTTTTTACTTATTATCCTAGGTGATGTTCATATTGCCCCCATCTTTGGCCAATTGAAACTTATTGAGACCTTGGCAGAAACTTTTAAAAGCAAAGTAGTAGAAAAAATAATTCCAGTAAGAATCCCAGGGGCTTCCTGCTCAGCCAATTAAAGAACTCCTGTCCTTTGTAGAATTATCTATAGAATAAGATCACTCTTTCATTTCATTTCAATTCATCCAAAGTCCTAACTCTATTGGAGATCAGCACTCAGGTAGTGGATGGTGGTGCCCACCATTATAGAGAACAGGACATCGGAGGTTTGCCAGGGTCACCAGGGCTTCTTGATAAAAAGCTGTGATGAGGTATCAGGACTTCTGATTTCAGGGTTCTTCACAGTATATCTTAATAAGGCTAAACCATGTAATCACTGTTCTTATTACTCTTATTATTCCCTTATAATTATTCTTTTTGTTTGTTTTTAGGGTGCTGATGATCAAACTCACAGATTCATTCATGCTAACATTGATAGATACCCCTTTATATAGAACATTTCCATGGCACAGAATATCATAGGGGATTAGGTAGTATATTTTCTTTGGATTAGAACCACAGTGCATGAAGTTCAACAAAATGTCCATTCTCCAGCCTGTAGGAAGACTGAGAATGTGTTCTACATAAGTAATTATTTTAACAAGCTGTAGAAGGTTGAGTGGAAGTAGGGAGAAAGAAAAGGTGAAAGAAAAGATTTAAAAACATTTTTTTGTATGTCCAAACAGACTAACTTTTCCTGGGAGAGGATTAAGCACCTTAATAGATACCTTACCAGGGTAAAGTGTTATCGCTGACCCTATGAACTGGATCTTTTTCCTTCTGGCTGGATATATAAAATGAACATAATACTGTAAGCATATTTCAAGTAGATTAGCTGCAATGGTGATGTTTAAAATGGTCTAATGCTCCCCAGCCATTAGCTATTTTCTTCCATAATAGTTTCTATTACACTGTATGGCTGAATGAGGTTGGGAGTAAGTGGGGATTTGCTGAAAAGTCAAGCATAATTTTGTTCTCCAGCAAGGTAACATTTATGTAATAAGATGAAATAAAATGTTTCTCTTAATGACTCTTTAAAGAAATAATTTTGACTAAAAAAATCATGATTCCAATCTACATGAAGGCAAAGATATTCCAGTGAACAAGTAGCATATGACAGTGGTATCTCTCCACATTATCCCCTGCTTGTGAAGTGCTTCTCTCCCAGGGGACAGGCTGGTCCACTGCTAGGTTGTTGGGCTACAAGGAAGTAACTGGATGCCACAACAATGTAGAACATCTGAATGAAAAGCTAAAAATAAAAATCAGTGTCAGTTTAGCACATGTTTATGTGTATAAATTCTTACCCTGAACATCTAGCTCATAGGTGAGCAAACATTTTCCAGAAAGGACCACATAGTAATTATTTTAGACTTTGTAGCCAACTAGTGAACTCAGTCATTAAAGTATGAAAGAAGCCATAGAGGATACATAAACAAACGGACAGGGCTATGTTCTAGTACAATGTATTTGCAAAATCGCTTACAAAAGCGGCAAGTAAGATTTGGTGGGCAAGTCCTAGTTTGAAGACCTCTGATACAGATCATGACAGAACAGATTGCTTGCATCTGAGAACACGGCACTTACCTGCGAGTTTGAGAACAACAGTGCAGAGTATAAAATATTTTTTTCTGAGCGAGTGCTTCCCATAGGGACCAAAGCTTGGATTTCTACAGGGTAAAAATGTTCCACTGCATGTTGTCTGTGTCTGTTTTAGTCATTTTCTCATCACTGGGCCCGAATACCTGACACCTACATCTTGAGAAGGAAAGATTTATTTTGGCTCATGATTTCAGTCTATGGTTGGCTGGCTCCAAGGCACAAACCACATGTGGAAGGGTCTGGCAAAGGAAAGCCGTTCGCCCCATAGCAGCCAGGACCAGAGGGCAAAGAGAGGAGCCAGGACAAGAATACACTTTTGCCAGGTCACATCCCCAGCGACTCAACTCCAAACAGGCCCTGCCTTTTAACAGCACATTCAGCTATTGAACTCATCGATGAATGGATCCACTGACGGGTCTAGCACCCCAATGATCCAATCACCTTCCAATCACAAGATTTTGGGGGAACAGGTACATCTAAACCATAATACGTGGCCACTATAGTCGTATAGAAGATGTTTGGAAATGGTGGACTATAACTACACAGAAGAACAAGCTTTCCAAGTGTAAAAGAACACTGTCCCTATGATGTAACTGATGGTAACACTATAGAAATATTCAGTATTGTCATCTTATTTACTTTTTCAGTGAAATCTCACTATATTTAAATATTTGAAATTAAAAATTTTAAGACAATTTACACGTAAATTTAAAAAAATCATGGGTCAAAATTACTTCAGATTGCTGTTCAGTGATGTCTCCAAGAAGGTGTAATTTGTTAAACTGAATCACTCAGGAAATTCAAGAATCAATGCAGTGATGCTCCCTATTCTTTCATCAAATGACCACCTGAATCTTGTCATAGATCAGGAGTTGGCAGATTAAAACCCACTGCTAGCTTTTGTATGGCATGTCAGTGAAGAATGCTATTTATATTTTCAAATGGTTAAAATTCTTATTTTGATAGTACTATGGATTTAACCCAGGCCTTGCACATGCTAGTCAAGTGCTCTACCACTGAACTACATTCCCAGCCCTTTTTTTAACTTTTATTTTGAATCAGGGTCTCACCAATTTGCCCAGGCTTGCCTCAAACTCCCCATCCTTCTGCCTCAGCCTCTCCAGTACTGGGAAGAGTCATATGACAATTTGCCCAGCAAGTTTTAAGAATACAGTTGATGACATGTCAAAATTATATAAAATTGAAATTTCAGTGTCTGTAAATAAAATTTTATTTGAATAGATCCAAGCATGTTCATTTATGTATCATTTTTGTTTGCTTTCACATTACCATAGCCAAACTGAATAGTTGAAACACAGATTGTGGGGCCCACAAAGCCCAAAATATTTACTACCTTTCCTTTAAAGAAAATGTTCACCAAGCCTTGCCTTAGAGGGTGAGGACCTTTATCCTTGGAAAGGCCAGCATACATAATGAACACTTTCAAATTCCCAGTGGGTCACCCCAACAAATACTTCTTTTTCCCTGGTACCACACTGTCTCAAGCTCTTTCCAAATCTGCTACCAAGGTTCATAACCTCTTTCTGTCATCTGCTGAAATCTATCCACCCCTTTTCAGGAAAATATTCTCTAAGTGGATAAAATAAAACACATTGAATTTAAAGAAAATTACACTGAAACTCAGTAATCAAATATTTTTTAAAGAATTTGAAATATAGTGATATATATGCTTCCTTATGAAAACATTAAATATCAAAATCCAGTGGGAGATTTAATAACTATCATGATTTTAAAGCAGTCTTGAGTGTAAAAATATTTGCAAACAGCTGCAATAACTGATGTGTGGCATGAAATATCTGTGACTTGTCTATGTGGCAGTCATGGGCAGTGCTAATATCATGGTGGTTATTTGCCTAGATCCATAATAGCAGAAAATGCTACATTTACATTTGCTGAAAATACAGTTGTATTGTTTTTCTAAGCAAGTTCAAGTGTTTCTTGAATTTCACCCATAAACCAAGGGATCCATAGACTCTAAGCTAAAAATATCTGGAGGCTCTGCCATTTCTGGGCCCAGGGGATCTTACATTGAGCCTCTGCTTCCCACCAGCAAGCAAGGAAGGGGAAGCAAGCATAGAGGCCATTCTAGAGGTCTAGAATTGGCATGAAAAACACCTGCCTCTGTGCCAGGAAGCAGATCTCTGACCGATGGTCCTGCCTACCTGAAAGGAAGCCTAGGAAGAGAGTCCAATTCTGTCCTCAGGAAGGAAAAGTAAAGGAATACCCAGTCCGTGCCAGCCATTACCCCCTCCCGAGGACACCACACAGAAGACTGCTGGAAGCTGTGTTACTAAGCCCAGGCTGCATAGGGAAATTCCACAGCCTGGGTAGCTTAAAAAAGAGGGAAGTGTATTCTCTCACAGTTCTGTAAGCTGAAAAGTCCTAGACTAGATGTTGGCCAATTCAGTTCCTGATGAGGACTCAGTCCTTGGCTTGTATGTCCTCACATGGGCATCGCATCCTGGGGGATGGGCCCTGTGGTTCTGTTTTCTGAGCAGTCCACCAGGATTGTAAACTCAGCCCCACAAAAAAATTAGAGAGGCAAAGTTTAACGAAAGGAAGTCACTTTATTTGTAAACAGGAAAAGGAAGGGGGGGAAGGAGAAGATAGATAGCCACCCTGATGTTATGGTGTGCCTAGATGTCCCCCCAAATCCTCATGAGGTCACAGGGTTTTCTCCGAGGTTGCTGAATCTAGAGTGTGTGATTGATTGTAGCGCAATGCTGAGATTAAGGGTGCTGGGATTAAGGGTGGTTGATTGCTGGATCAGTCCACTAATTGGATTGGCACCACCCTAATCCTGCAGATTGGATACAATATAAGGGACAGAAAGAGGCTTATCTACCCCTCTCTTGATGCTTTTGCTGTCTTCTGCCACCATAAACTTTTGCCCCACTGCCATGTGCCACCCTGCCTTGGAGCCAGCCAATTATGGACTGAAACCTCTACAAACTATGAGTTAAATAAACCTTTCCTCCTTTAACTTTGGGTGTCGGTATTTTGTCTTGGCAATGAGAAAAGAAACTAAGACACGTGGTAAGGAAGAATAAGGGTAGGGGGCTCCAGAAAGATGGAGGACCAGTGGGCCTTTGTTCCTGGCTGCTTTTTTGTGGGACTTAAAGGCCCTTCCCCCCTACCCAGAACTTGCCATAACTGGATTGGCTTCTGGCCACCTCTTTGGCCATTTCTTCCCATGGTCTATCTGCAGCTTCTTTCTGTTTGTTTACTTGCCTTTGACGAACCTTTTAAAGCTTTATCTTTAGGGTGGGCAGATAGTTGGCAAAGGGGTACCTTATTCGTGGTTATCTTAGAGTTAGTAAGGGGGCATGTGGTTACCTATTGTACTCTAATGACCCAAAGTGAATAATACTGTGACTCTAGAGTGAATACACACGTATATATATGTATATGTTAGTGCATAGGTGTGAGTACATACTGCCTTAAAGTTAGTCAGCCACCCCCCACCTCGTTTTCTTTCTATTCTATTGGAGGTGGGGGCTGCTTATCACTTGTGCACTTGGCTATCTCTCTGTGTCCTGCCTGTTCGCTTTTTCTGGTCTTTTGGTGCAAGTCCTAGGGCTGTTTGGTACCTTGATCTGTTTTTTCTCTCTACCCCCATCCTTGACCTATTTCACAGGGGAATTTCTCTAATAAAAGTTGTTTTTAACTCCTTCTAGTTAGGATTAGCTAGAAGATCTAATGAGGCTCCTAGTCTTCCCTTTTTTTTTTTTTTTTCCTCTATTTACATACTCTGACCCTACATGGAGAGGGGAAGGCAGGGAGGGGCTGGGGGAACAATCATACTGGGGAAAGGGTTTCAATACATGAATTGGGAGGCATACAATTGAATCCATTGCAGGAGCCACGCCAAGTTCTTTGAGTCTTGGAGGAAAGAGAATATTTTATTCAGTTTTTCTAGTTGCTTGATCCCAGTAAACAGCTCCATGTTTTTTCATTTTCTTATTTTATCCCAAAGCAACAGAGCATTACATTAATTGACTTGTCTTATTAACTCAATAAGCTGCTTCAAAGATGAAATGCTCAGCTATTCTTTCTTGTTTGGGGCCCTTTTTTGGTTACCGGGAGAAGGCTTCAGGGCACAAACCACTCTGAAGTTTTTCACAACCCCTGTAAAACTTCATGCACTGGTGAAGATTTGCCACTTTTGGAATGATTTCAAAGGCCAGTTTCTCGTTATGTTATAATTTAATTCACACTTTTTAGTATGATAAGAAAATATTGAGTAGTTTACATATTATAGTAGAATATTTGCTCATGGATAGTCAATGCCAAGTATCCATGGTTTCACATTTATTTTAAATGGTGCTCGATGCAGTTAAATATGATAACCTCAATTAAAGCCGCAAGAAATTCCCATGTGACAATTGCACCTCTAGCTTAAAATGGTGAAATGGAAACTCAAACACTTTTTGAAAATCAAATTAGAAAATCAATTGAGCAGAAAGTGAAACCTGTTATAAACAGAAAAAAAAAAATCCATGTGTAGGAGTATAAAGTAGTACACAGATTTAAAGTAATCTCAATAGGGACTTTGAAAAACCATCTCAGGCTTATGTTTTTGCCTTTCTTTTCACCAGAATTTTTGGAACAGCACCAGAACACAATATCCAGATGGAGACCTAATGTGTGTTTGTAATGAGATTTATATTGATGATGATAAATAGGCTATTTTGTGAAACCACATGGGACAAGTACTAAAGCCTGGTGTGGGGAGGTATTCTAAACAATAATTAGCAGTTTAGACACTACTGTTGAGGTCCACTTAAAATTTACAGTATTATTAAATAAATAGCATTTGAAAGCAAAGGTGAACATGGTCTCCTCTTTCCACAAGGACACAGATGTGCGTGTGTTTTGTTTTGCTTCTTTGCAAAGAGGTGATTGAACAATATGTTTCTGCAAACTCCAAAAATATTTAAAATGCTTGTGCTACAAAAGGCTTGACATACTGAGCCCATGAAGCAGCTCATGCCTTTTGAACAATATGTTTCTGCGAACTCCAAAAATATTTAAAATGCTTGTGCTACAAAAGGCTTGACATACTGAGCCCATGAAGCAGCTCATGCCTTGACAAATAGATTTTTATATGAATAAATATCCGTGGCCCCATGCCCACTTAGGGTTGGCACAAAATGTGGGAATAACCAAATATTATTTTAAGCTTTCCAGTTGTGTATTTAACCAAAACATGATCCAAACTAAAGACTTATAGATTAGGTAAAATGGATTTTATTCCAAAGAACTGACTTTTTAACGGGTTTTTCAGTACTAATGTTGTGACAATAGAAAATAATGAACAATATGATGTCAGTGTTGTGGACTGTGAATTTTATAGGACAGATGTTGAGGCCTATTATGGGAGGCCTAGAAATGCCCAAACTGTATCCTTGCCCTTGCATAAAGCATAGGAAAAGAACTGGAAATATGTGAATCCACATACTCATTTGAACATTGAATTATTCATTCAATTAAAATACATTCCTTTATTCAGCAAATATTGCTTAAATATGTATTTCTCTCCAAATTTCTCCATTTTGTTTATCTTTGCCACACTTTTACCTATGCATTTCAGGAACATATTCCCTGAAAAAATAATTCAAACAATGGAGGACATTTAAAGGAAAACCTAAAGACCCTTGAGCTCTTCCCAATGCTACCGCCTGCCCCAAAACTATGCAAGCACTGGGTCAGTCAGCAACCTGTGGCTCACAGGCTGGATTTTGTTTTTGTATATTCCATGAGATAAGAACACTTTTTTGTTCTTAGCAATTGAAAGGGTTTTATCTATTTATTTACTTTTTTGGCACCAGGAATCGATCTTATGACCTCACTTCTTTGAAAGTGTTTTAAAAGTGAAGAACATGCTATAGAAAATAATGTGATCAATAAAACTGAAAATAGTTGTAGTCTGACCCTTTACAGAAAAAAAAAAAATCTTGACTACTTACATAGACTTTCAGACCTTTTTCTAGATTCATATGTATGAGTATGTGTGTGTATCAATACTCATACACATAGAGAGGGCCATAGTTTTATTTCTTTATTTGGTTACAAAGACAAGATTTATTTGTTCACTACTCTGTAAATTGTTCTGTTTATTTAACAGTATATCTTTTTTTTTTTTTTTTTGTGGGTACCGGGGGTCGAACTCAGGACCTTGTGCTTGTGAGCAGGTGCTTGTGCCGCTGAGCTATCTCACCGGCCCTTAACAGTATATCTTACATATTGTTCCATATAGTATATTTATATACTATATAAATACTATATAAATACTATATAAATAAATATAGTATATTTATTTAAACCTCTCTGATTTTTTAACTTCTATGTAGTATTTAATACATATTTTATGTTCCTCAACTCTATAAAGCCATTGCTCCTTCACAGAATAGACTAATACCTTCCCTAAAATATCTCCCACCTGTCTTCAGTTCTTCTCTTGACTGTGTCCCTGTTTTTCTGTGTTAAACATTTGCCTGTACATTTATTCATAGGAACATTCTATCATTAGGTGCTCTTCAAGACAGTGAGGGTTCAAAAATTGAAAAAACAGACCAAAATTCCTGTCCTTGTAGAGGTTATTTTCTAGTAGGAGAAATGAATGGCCAACAGAATAAATAAATAAAGTATAACTGGGGGCAAGAAAGAGCAACATGAAGCAACAGTTGGTGGGAGTTGAAACTTTAGTTCAAGCGGTTGCACATGACCTCATAAAGACAGTGATTCTTAAGAAAAGACCCTGATGAAATGATGGTACTGACAATGACAATACTTGAAAGGAGGGCATTCTAGACAGAGGAAGTAGCATGTGCAAAGGCCCTGAGGTCAGTGCATGTCTGGTAAATCTGAGGCAGATCAAAGACAGAAGAAAGGCCCATATGGCAAAAGCAAAATGTATGAGGAAAAGCAGAGGGAGAGAGGCGGTTTGAATGGGAACCAACTAGCTGGGGTCTGTGGGTATATAGTGGCTTAGTATTTTACTCCAAGCGAGATGGCCACTATGGGAGGGTACTGAACAGAATTATATGATCTAATTTCCTTTAATGAAATCACTCAGTCTGTTTTGTTGAAAATAGATAATAGGAGCAAAAGCACAAGTTTAGAAGCAGTTCTACCCATCACAAGGCTGTGATCCCAATCCAAGAGAAACATGATGGTGGGTGACCAGAACAGAGGGGCACGAGTGGAGGTGGGAAGAAATGAATGCTACCAAAAGCCCAGAAGAGGGGGCTATCGTTTAGATCAAAAATGTCCCTAAAAGTCTCACGGGAAAAAAAGTCTCACGTGTTTGGAAAGTGAGTAGATTAATTCACACGGCCAAATGTGCTGCTAGGAGGTGGGGCCTGGAAGGAGGTAAATCACTGGGGCATGACCTGGAAAGGTGAGCTCTTCCCCCAGGCTCCTTCTGTATCTCTCTGTCTCCTGGCAACAGTGGAGTTAGCGGCCTTCCTCTTCCATGCCCACTTGCCAGGCCATTTCTGCTTTGGAGTCAACCAATCATGGACCAAATCCTCTGAAAACCACGGGCCCAAATAAATCTCTCTTCATTTAAGTTGCGGTGTCAGTTATTGGGTTTCAGTGACAAGACTGATACAAGGGGAAAGTCACTTTTGACGCTCCGGCACTCAAATCAATAGGTAACTCTCATTTCAAAACTGATGAAAATGTTTACAAGTAGAACTCTCAGATCTCAGGGAAAGGCTGAGATCAGCCTACAAGAATAGATCTGAACGTCTGAGATCATATATTATATTGGCCAAACACTTTTCAGGTAGGAGTTTATTAGTTATTTTAAGATCAGACCATGCTCTTATGAAGTGTCATCATGAAGTTAGTTGCAGGTAATGTTGTAAACCAGCCAATGTGGGGGAAGAAAATAGTGTTTGTCTTTGCAACTGCTCCAAGAAAGAGTCCTGTCATACATGCTCGTTCTTTGAACAGAAAAATATAGTCTGAGTACAGGTCGAAGAACACAGATGTCCCCAGTGAGCAGGGTTTTTGGCAACAGGAACAAGGTGAGAACAAAGCCTGAAGAAGCAGCCAGCTGTGGTCATGCCAGGCTCCTGGCCAGCCCCTAAGGGTCCCTTTCTGTCAAGTTAAGGCAGCTCTTCTGGTTACATAGCAATCTTGTTGATGCCTACACCTTTCTGTCGAGTCCACATATCAACACCTCTCAGCTTCTCAAATGAGCAAGGCATTGCTTTTTTCTTTCTCTTACAAATCTAAAAAATTAAAAATAAAAATAAAAATGTGAGTTCTACTCCCTTCAAATGTTTTCCCAGAGGCATAGTCCTAGGGATAAGTCCAAAGTCAAGGCCATAATGTTAAGTGAAATAAATCTGAACCACAAGCTTAAATATCACATGGTTTCTCTTATATAAGAAACCCAAAATATAAATAAAGAGCAAAATACAAGATAGAGCATAGGAAGTGGAGAGATAGAACTTTTTCAAATGGGAAGGGGCAAAAAGATGGAGGGGGAGGGGGAGGGAAAGGGGATGAATAAAAATTAAGAAGTGTTACATACATGTACCAACTCCACACAAGGAATGTAATCATTCTATATTACAAACATGGACTAGTAAAAAATAGAAACTGAAAAAAAAAAAAGTCTCATGGACACAGGGGAGGTGTGGAATCTGAAATGCAAAAGATTCTGTTATATTGTTTAAAGGCTTAAGTTTTAAAGATTTGTCTACCTTTATATTATAACTGTGCTGGCTATAGAAATTAGACTTGGAATATGCTGAGACATATACAGTCTTCCTTTACTGAGGTATACAACAAGATGGGATGATATCAGAATAATTATTACCTAACTTCTGGCTTTAAGGAATGGGAGAAGCCCAAGATATGTTTCAGCCTTTGGGAAAAAGTTTATAGTACTGATATTATTATATAGACTTGGTTGTTTTGATGACAAATGGCAGAAAATGACTCAAACTAACTCAAAAAGTGAATGTGTTGTCTGATCTATCTGTGAAGGGCATAGAACACATTTACACAACAGGTACAGCGGACTGTGGATGGTGTTAGTGGCCTTTCCTTCTCTATCTCGGCTCTGCTTCCAGTGTGCATTCCTTATTTTGATCTTCCTGCCTCGTATTTGAAAGATGACCACCAACAATCCCATGAATATATCAATCTTCCTCACAGTTTGTGATTAGATGGCGCATCTTCTCCTAAGTTCGAGCACAAATGTCCAAGAAGGACTCGACTGGCCTATTGGGAGGATTATCCACCCCACAGCAAGCAGAGCAGCTAGAGGGATAGTGTGCTTTGGCTAAAACTGTACTCTATGCTCATCCTGTGCTCAGGGAGCAGGGACAGTCACACACAAAATCATATAGAAAGTGGGAGGAATATTGCCCCCAATGACGGTGGAATTTAACAGAAAAAAATATTTGTCTGCTGTAGACATGTCCTTGATTTTAAGAGAAATATGTCTTCTTAGGACACTCACATTAAAATATCCACATATGAATGTTTTAAAGCGATGTATGCATACACTTTTCAGGCTATTATATTTCATTGTACTGAAAAATAACGTGCATGCTTATATTGTGTACAATATAGTGTACATTTCCTAAGGGTAGATCTTGATGGATTATGTAATATATGCATTTATTCTTATAAGGTTGGGAAATGTGTCCTCTGTTCAAAAACAGATATAGAGCTTAGGCTAGAAGAGACAATAGTTCGATAGAAATGTGTTTGTGAAACATGCGAGAAAGAGAGGAGGAAGAAGTGCGGATTAAATGTCTTCAGTTCTTGAAGGTAGGTAGACCCTGTAACTTGCCCAGCATGGTTTTCCACAAGCTGGGCCTGGCTTTGAGTCTAGCTCTTACAGAGCAGTAAAATCTGAATTACCACGTATTCTCTACCAGAAAGCACAGTTCCTGTGCTGGTGTGGCCATCAGACAGCTTCATCCAATCCCTTTACTATAGCCAGAGACCCAGGGAACTTTTGTCATTGTTAACCTAAAGGTTAATTTCCCGGTGCAGTGATGTGGATACTGCACATTTGCCCATCTGGCTACTCCCCTCTGATCTCTGGTCATATGTAGAACATCAGTTTCCGCTCTGACTCTCACTTGGGTTCAGCCAATAGACAGCACACATAAGAGAGCAGAAGAAGCAGACAGTGAAATCAGAGTGTTACCACGGTTCCTTCCCTGAATAGCTGCCTGAAGAGTTAATGCACCAAGTGCCATCACCCATTCACTAACCCTGGACTAGATGAGCTAATGCTTCACAGCTCTTAAAGTCTATCACTCTGTACTTTATTTTTCCCTCATTTTCTGTTTTTTATTTCTCTTTTTAAAGCACAACCAGCCTCTTTCAATGTCCACCCTGACCTTTTAAGTCATTCTTCAATTTCTTTGGGTCTTATGTTTTTGACCTCAAACTTCAGAATGTCTTTTCTTGTTCTGATGTCTGAGATGCTGGTACATTGTATGTTTAAGCCTGTATGACCAAAGATGAGCAAGTTTTCCCTTGTAATCCCTAATATAACAAAATTTTTATAATGATTACCTCAACCCAAGGGGCTCCCCTCAATTCCTATGTCACCCATTCTGTGGATCCCAATGTGCTTTACATCTTCTCCACCCCATGGGACAGATATTGCATCTGATGTACATTTCAAAAGCAAAAGCTGATCATATTTACCCCCAGTAGCAAGACTAACATGTCTCCGACACCAGGCATAGTTATGATAGGGCTCATTTCTACCCAATAAATTTATTTGACTGTATTTCTAGAGTACAAACATCAGCAGAGCCTCACTGGCATGTCCATGGCTGTTATTTCCTCTGCCAAATGAAGAGGAGGCATAAATCCCCAGCAATAAAGATGAGCAGTAGTTATACAGTCTCTAGTGCATATGTTAGACTGAAGAATGAGCTCCCAGAAAAATTGTTGTTCTGCAAATTTGCTCTTCTATAGTTCCAGAAAGAATGGAATTGACTAAATAGAACAAGGGTCCTTCATGTAGTCCTCATTTAGTTTTTAAGAACCCAAGGACTTCATCAAAAGATGACTTAGGAGACTGCTCGCAGAAATAGAAATGAGAGATCATGCAGTAGGTAAAGCAATAACCCTTAGAGTCAGAAGAGCATAGACTTGAACCCTCTGTCCACTGCCCACTAGTTGGGTGACCCAGGGAAAATCACTTAATCTGTCGTAAGTACATATGGTCTTTCTGTCTATTGAGGCTAATAATAAACTAAGTGCTAAGTTTGTTGGGATCATCAAGCTAGACAACCTTTGAAAACCAGTAAGACTGTGCCAGGTACAAAAAAAGCCCTTGAGAAATATTTTCTTTTGGTGATGATGATGACTATGGTAAGACTGAAGGACATTTGATATTCTTATTTCTTGCACATGAAACTCCTCCATTCCTTTACATTTTACCAGCAAAAGAACTAGGTCTTTTAATGACCACAATCATCATGGCTTCCCTCACTTAAAGATCACTCATGGCTTCCTAGTCAACAGAATAAAGATAAAACCTTTAAGATCGTGTTCAATGTATTCATATTCTCTTGCTTTCTCACTACTTCAGCCTACTAGCTGCCATCTTCCCACCTGGCACGAGTATTGTAGCCATTGCAAAGCCTTCACTGTGCCCAGAAATGACTTGAATATACTCTTTTCGTTGCCTAGCATGTTCCTACTGAGCTCTCAAAGCTTTAGTCTGGGGTCACCTTATTAGCTTATATTTGTTAAATTCACATCCTATTCCCAGCACTGCGGAGATCAACAACTCTATGATGTGATACTGTAATTAAGCATAAGAAGGACTCTGCCAAGCTTGCCAAAATGGAGCTCAGCAAAGTGATACATATACCAGGATTGTAAGTCCCAGAAGTGGCAGTCAGAATTCAAAATAAGGCACTATAACTCCAAAGTACCTGTATTAGTTTCCTGTCACTACTATGACAAATCACCACAAACTTAGTAGCTTAAAGCAATATAAACTTATGATCTTACATTTCCAAAAGTCAGAAATATAAAATGAAATTTGGTGGGCAATAATTAAAGTATCAGCAGGGCTGCTGTATTAATCAGCTCTTCTTTTGTTGGCCATAATACAGGACATCGCAATTTAAAGGAAGAAATGTTTAATTTAGCTCACAGTTTCAGAGGTTTCAGTCTATGATCAGCTAACTCCAAAGCAGAAACATCATGGCAGAAAGGCATGGTGAAGCAAAGTGGCTAAATTTATGGCATTCAGAAAGCAGAGCAGAGGAATAATGAAAGAGAGAAAGGAATGAGGGACCAGATATAGACCCCAAGATCATGACCCACCCAGACACACCCAGAATTTGTCCCACCAATCCTCCAGGCCAGATTCCAAAGCCAATCAAGTTGACACTCCACCTTAGCCATCACAGCTGCCTTCCTTTTGGAGTTCTGAGGGAAAAGTCTGTTTCCTTGACTTTATAGCTCTGGGACAATTTGTGTTTCTTGTTTCATGGTCCTTTCCTCTTGGAAGCCAGCAGCATTATATCTCAATGAATTCTCCTTCCCTTCCCTCCCTCCCTCCTTCCTTTTCTTCCTCCCTCTTCTTTTCTTTTCTTCTATCTAATTCTGCTTCCATTATTGCATCTCTTTCCATGAGAATGTCCACAAATCATTTCTCTTTTTCTTGAGTTCTTCACATAGCCCTTCATTCATATTATATTGCTTTTGAACTTATCAAATTACTTTAAAATTAGTTCTTTACATTTCCTCTCCTATCAAATGAAACCTTCTCTAGGGCAAGGTATCTGAATCATATATACAATAGGAACTCACTGAACATTAGGTGAATGTGTGGATAGGTAGAATGATTAAATATTTGAAAATCATTGACTTTCCTATTCTGAGATGATGGCTTTGTAGTCATTTTAAATAAATGCATTTATGTGACAAAAGTAATGTATCTAGGCTTTGTCAACATCAAGAGTGAAGCAAGCTCTACAAGAGGTAAAGGCTGCCTTCTGGTGATGCCTGACTTCTTTGGTCATACAGCACTTGGGTGTTTTCTACCTGCAAAGCACCAGATCCAGGTGCATAAAGATAGATGCTATTATCACCACTGATTAAATGGTGGTTTAAAATGCAGACATATATGAATCCTGCATTTGAAAGAGATACTATTCTTACATCAGGGAGAACCATCTGCAGGTCTTGCAGGAACTCCCAAAGTGTCTTTGCAAAGCTGAGAGAGAGACAGAGACAGAGAGAGAGAGATGAGTTTTTAGTATCACTGAAGAGAGTGCCACTAAGTAACTAGGAACACCTATGAGAAAGCCAGAGACTGGGGATTAACCCACATCTCTGCCATTTAGATGTTATGTGGCCTTGCTTAAATGACTTCACTCAATCTTCTTAAAGTTCTCCCCCCACCCATGGAGATTATAAGTACACCTGTCCTATAGGGATTTGTGAAAAACAGATGAAATAATGTTTACAAAGAGCTTAGCATAAGGCTTGCAAGAAATTATAACTATAATCATCACTAAAGGCAACTTTGCCTTTTCTGGATATCAACAACACTTTACTACTTGATATGGCAGAAAAACATTTTGGAGTGTTTGCTGAAGAGCTACTTCCTGCCTCCCAGTATAGCTGCTGATTGTCACCCTTTGGCAACCAAATAAATGAACACTGCTGCAGCAGAGAGAGCTTACTGCTGAGAACAAAGTAGCCACCTTGACCTCCAAATGGTGCAATAAGCAGGAAAAGAAAGAAAAGTTAGTTTCCTAACTTTCCCTAGAATCTATTAAATATCCTTTAGATATTGAGATACAGAAGGAGAAAATAATTTGGATGAGAAGAGACAAGAGACAGTACAGGGACCATTTACTCTATTTCCCACATACTGGTGATGAAGAGAGGAAACTGCCTCATAATTGATTTTAATTTAGGGATCACGGTAAACAGAGGATTGGTAACTTGTTTATTTTGTTTCAAACTCCTGACGCTGGTAGTCTTATAGAGCTGGACACAAGGTGTTAGGGAAGAGTAATTTATATCTTCCATGGTAAGGGATAATAAGCCTCTAGGAAAATCCTAGATAGACTGAGGTTGGGCTGAGCAATCTGAATAAAGCTAGAGGCAAGGCTACAGAGGATGGAGAATCACCTGAGGGTCTGATGATCAGAATCTTGAACATCTCAGAGGATGGAGCAACTAGAATCTAATGACTATAAACCATGAGGGGTCAAAGGCCAGCGGAGACAATGTAGCACACCCCCATCTCAGGCAAGACAAGTTGCAGGATCAAAAAACTCCAGCAAAGGATCAAGCTCTGGACTTGTCTCTCCAGTGACATCTTATAACAATTGTGTTGCCCCTTGAGCATTTAAAACCAGAACTGAATCAGAGGGAAGAAGAGAACTTCAGGATTGTCGTAGGATATGTATCTTCTGAATGGCATTAAGTTTTAACTCAGAAGTAGCTTAAATAAAAATTTCTGATTTAGACCAAAAAGATCTTGAAAAGAACTAGATTAAATTTTCAGGAAGTCAAAGAGTTTTATAGATATATAGTTAAATTTGCATACTTGGGGTTTTTTACTTTGGTTGATAATACAACAATATTTGCCTTTTAGTAACTCATTATTTCTGGCCAAATATGGGCAATTTCACTGAATTAATCATACTTGTAACTACTGTGTTTTGAAGATCTAGAGTTTCATTTTGTATTAAGTGTATTCCTTTAGCAGTACTATGGGTACTGAGCTGCTGAAAAGATTTCCTAGAGGGTTGTGTGATTTAATATACAGTTTTGATTAAGGATGTATGACAAGTTGGATCTAGTAAGTTAATTGCCATTTGCTCCATTGCTACTCCTCAGATGGAGGTAACTATGAAGGAACAGAAATGCAATCCAAAGAGCTGATAATACCAATTCTTTACGTGCTGCCTTAGAACCTAAGAGACAACTTCTACAAGAAGAAGTGGTCACTGTTTAGCTCAGGAGTACACAAAGCCTTTCTATAAAGGGGCAGAGAATAAATGTTTCAGGCTTTGTAGGTTATAAAGTCTCTGTTGTAGCTACTCAATGTTCTAGCATAGATGATAGATAGATAAACAGGCATAGATGATAGATAGATAAACAAAAGGGCATAGCTGGGTTCAAATAAAACCTTATTTATACAAAACAGCCATTAGCTGGATTTAGCCAACAGGTCATAATCTGCCAACCTTAATCTAGTTATCTGCATGAAAGAAATTTTCTCTGCCCTTAGATGTGACAAATGAAACCCAAAATACGAACTTGCAAATATACTTGCAAAATAAAGCTTTGGCAGACATAGGAAATGGTAGCCATTGTTGCAAATTGTTGGTTTTGTTTTCTGGACTACATAGGATTTCCTTGATGTTCTTTGGGAACCACCCTTAGTCCCTGGGAATCTCGGCCCCATGGGGAGAGGAAATAACTAGAGAACATATAGTCCTTTTAGTCACAGTAGCTAGTATAGAGTTGGAAAAGTGATCACAATTTGTCCACTCAGATAAGGTCTGTGACACATTCAGTCAAGGACAATCTCCCAGAAGTAGGCCCAAAGACAAAGACTTGAGAGTAAATGGTTTATTTAAGAACTGATGTAGAAATATGGGTAGGGTAGAAGAGAAAAGAAAAGGCAGCCAATGAAGTTTATGTTATCAAGCAAGTTACTGTTGAGGGGAATGGGAGTTTAATCTTGCTGGGGAACTCTGGGAGCCTGTGCAGACCCAGAACCTCAGAGTCAGTCCAACAGAGGATGGTAAGCCGAGGAGTCAGGCCAACACATGAGGGTACACCAAGACCACCAGTCTCTGGTGGGGGGATTCTCCAAGGGATATTAATTCTCTGGTGCTTCTGGCCTGCCCTGAGCCTCAGCACAACAGATGTTTCAGGTACTAAAATGTGACCTCATGGAAAAAGACACAGGTGCCAGGACCTGCTGCACTGAAATAAGGCTAAAGAAGGATATGGGCAAAACACCCATAGCATTTACTACCTCAAACTTGGTTAGTCTCCCCAGGATGATCCTGAAGAAACTGGTAGTTATTTGAGTTAGTTGGAACCTAATCATCCCACACACTTACTTATGTGAGCCAGCAAATTTATTTTTGCTTAAACCAATTTTAGTCAAGTTTCTTAACAATAGATCAAGAAGGACCAAATGAAGCACATGGGAAGTTGAAATGTATCTTCTACCACTGATAGTATTGATTCACTACACAGGCTCATCAATACAGTCTGACCAATATTTGAGGATATATATACATATATTCATATATATACACACACATATATAGTCATATACATATATGCAGTAAGCCCCCCATATCTGCAAGTTTTCCATCCAGATTCAACAAACTATGGAAAGAGAATTGTAAGAAAGATTATGTCTATACCAAACTAGTACAGATTTTTTTCTTGACATTCCCTAAATAATATAATATAATAACTCTTTACATAGCATTTATATTGCATTATATATCATAGGTAATCTAGAGATGGTTATGTATTATAAGTAATCCACAAATTATAAAGGTGATTTGTATGAGAGGATAGGGGGATTAAGCTTCATTGGGTCAACTTCATTGGCTTAGAAGTTGCCTAGGGGATTGGTGGGGCACACTTCTGGGTGTATCTGAGTGGGTCGTAGAGACATGGGTAGTGTTATGGTTTATAGCTGGATGTACCCCAAAAACCTCATGTACTCATAGGACTTTTGGAAGGTGATTTGTTATGGGAAGGCACTATAATTGACATGCTGATAGGAGCCAGAGTCTGGTCAAAAGAGGCAGGTCACGGCCTAGAATAGTTTATCTCCCAGACTTCTCCCTTTCTTCTTCCTCTTTGCCATGCCATAAACAACTCTACACCATCATGCCCTTCTGCCGTGCTATCCTCCCTTGGAGCCAGCTGACTATGGACTGAAATGTGAGCCAAAATAAATATCTCTTCCTTAAATTGTGAGTGTGAGGTAGTTTGTCTCAGCACCAAGGAGAGTTACTAAGACAGATTTTGGTACCAGAAGTAGTCATTGTTGTAATGCTACCTGATCATGTGGTTCAGAAGCCTTTAGAACTTGACTGTGGGAGATTCTGGAAAGGTTTGGAGAAGCCCTAGAATGCTGTGAGCTGAGCTTGATGGAAGATTCTGTTCAAAGTTCAGAAGACCAGAGTGCTGATAGAAATACAGATGGTAAAGACCAGGCTAAGGAGGTTTCAGTTGGGATCAAAGACTTCACTGGCAGTTAGATTCCAGGCCATGTGTGTTATACTCTGACAGAAAATTTGTCTACATTTTTCTTGTGTCCTGAAATTTGAGGGAGACTGAGATTAAAGGTGGCAGACTGATTAATCTGGCAGAGGAATTTTCAAGGCAGCCAAATGTTGATGCTGTGGCATGGGTACTATTAGGGTCTTTTTGGCCAGCTCTACATTGAGAATCAAGACCAAATGGAAAAGTTGAGTAATTTTAAATAGTTTTGAGTTTCACCAGAAAGGAAATTCCTGTAAATCTGAGGCCTGTAAAGTTGGAATAGAGAAGAACTTAGTTGCTGAAAGATTAGCATTAAAAAGAACCCAAGTGCTTTGGATCAGGACAATAGGAAAAAAAGGTTTAAGGTATATGAGAACTAGCAAAGCCCTTCATGGACTCAAAGTTGCCACCAAGAAAAACTTTGCCTTGAGAAGAAAGCCCAAGAGTATACTGCTTAAGAACAGCTGCCTAGGAAATTTGTTCCCCAGGATACAGTTCCCAGTGTTCAGCCATCCAGGCATTTGAAGGCCTCTGTAGCCATGATTCAAAGGTGTCTCTCAAGCTGGAGGCAGACTTTGGCACCATCCATAAGGTGCTGGTTTTACAAGCACGGAGAATGAAAGAGTTGTGGAGTCAAGGAGACTTCCACCCAGATTTCATAAGAAGGCTTGGAAGGCCAGGCAGTGTGTGTCTGATGGGACAGTGGTCCAAGTTGTGACAGTGAAGCCAAAAGAACAGTGGAGACCCCAGAAATTTGGAGAAGCCAGGAATGTGGAACATCTGAGGAAATCTGCAAGGAGTGAGCAAAGTTAGCCCAAGAGATAAACCATGAGAGTTGCAACCACAACAAAGCCTGTAAGGTAAGGTCTGCCCAATCCCTTTGGCGTTCGCATCTTACCACAGCTTATCCTGGCTGCTGAACATGGAACTACAGGATTTAATGTTTGCCCTTCTGGGTTTCAGTCTTGCTTTGGTCCCACTGGTTTCTATCCCTCTATTCCTCCTCTCTATGCCTTTGTATGTTGGCAATGTTTAACTTTCTTTTGATTTCTACGAAGGCTCACAGCTCAGAGTTTGTCTTAAATCTCAGAGGAGATTTTGGACTTGAACTTTTCAGCAATGCTGAAACTGTTAAGGCTTTGACAACCCCTAGAGGTGACTAAATGCATTTTGCACAAAAGGATGTGCATGAATCTTTGGGGGACCAGGGGCAGAATGTTATGGTTTATATCTAGATGTCCCCCAAGAGCCTCATGTGCTCATGCATGGGGTTTTTGGAAGGAGACTGGATTATGAGAACAGTATAGCTGATGTTGTTAGGAGGTAGTGTCTGGTCAGAAGAGGTGAATCACTGGGAGAGTAGCCTGGAAGGGCTCATCTCCCTCTTAGGCTCCTCCCCATCTCTCTGCTTCCTGTCTGCCACACCATGAGCAACTCTCTTCTTCCATGCCCCTCTGTCATGCCACCCTTCCTTGAAGCCAACTGACTATGAAATGAAACATGAGCTAAAACAAACTTCTCCTCCTTTAAGTTGTGATTGTTGGGCATTTTGTCCCAGTGAGGAGGGAAGTAATTAAGACAGATATTATATC
Organism: Erethizon dorsatum; assembly: GCA_028451465.1. Taxonomy (NCBI): domain Eukaryota; kingdom Metazoa; phylum Chordata; class Mammalia; order Rodentia; family Erethizontidae; genus Erethizon; species Erethizon dorsatum. Next base: position 47,185,632 of record CM051825.1, read on the forward strand.
TGTTCCCTGACCCCTTTCTCTCTGGCGCTGTTCTCCTGCTCTATTTCCTGACTGCCATGAACAAAGCATCTATGCTCCACCACGCTTTTCTGCCATGATATTGCTGCCTTGGAGCCAGCCATCATTAACTGAGTCCCCTGACACCATGAGCCAAATAAAACCTCTCCTCCTTTAGTGCTTGGTGTCAAGCACTGTGTCCCAGCAACAGGAAAACTGATTAATACAGAAGATGTACATATGTTACATGTAAATACTATCACACTTCATATAAGGGACTAGAGTCTCTCTAGATTTTGGTATCTTTGAGGGGCCCTGGAACAAACCAGCCTTAGATACCAAGGGATTACTGTATACATCAAGTAAATCTTTATCTGTACTTACATCTATATATGGAGGTGTGATCATGCACTCAAGAAAGAGGTACAAAAACACGTCACTATATACCGCACAGGAAGTTAAATAAGAATATAATGGACGATCTCAGAGAAAGGTCACCAAATCCCCACATCATTCCATTCATCCCCACCATGAAAGCCCACAAATGTCTGCTTCAGTGACTAAGAGCAGAGGTTCAAAGTTGCCCTGCAGGCTCTTAGGAGGTGTTTAATAAAAAAGACAAATGTCTATTCCTCAGAGAACTTATTTTTGTCCACAACCTCTATGCTAAAGGTTGATCTCTCTTTTTTATCCTTTCCATTCCTATTTGCTAAATAGAATTAAAGGATTAAATTGAGATGGTCTGAACAAATAGAAGGGGACCAGAAGATAATAAGACTAAAGAAAGCAAATATGGTCATTTCAAGGAAAGACAAAGAGCCAGGGAGTAAGCAAAGGAACTCACATGCTTATGAGAGTGGGAGATTTTTCACAAAAAGAGTAAAAGGAAATTTTGTGGTGGCTAAAACATCCATTTCTTGTTTATAGTTTCTGGGGAAATGGAATATACTCCTATTATATTTTGTTTGACTGCTGTTACATTAATGTGATTCCATGCAGAATAACATGGCTAGATAAATATATGAAGCCCTACTGAATCTGTATTTGTGAGCTACATCTGATGACATCTGATTCAAGAAGCACGGTGAAACTGTCTAGGAACAGATTATGATAGATTCCTTCATTCATTCCACATTTCTATGCAAGCTACTACTCTATGCACAATGATAAGTTAACAAAAAGTCTCAGGAATTTACACTGGGTGAGGAAATGCAGATGATATTCAAAATAAGTAAAATATATAATAGGTGAGATGTGATCAGTGACATAGAGAAAAACAGTAAGAAATAGGACTTGGGATTACTGAGAGTAAAGGACTTCTCTAAGAGGGTGACTTTCGACCAAAACCTGAAGGAAGTTGTATTTGTCAGCTTTCTCATCACTGAGCCACAATACCCAACATCCACAATTTAAAGGAAAAGAGATTTAATTTGGTTTCAACAGATTCAGTCCATAGTTGGCTGGCTTTGAAGCAGAAACATCAAGGAGAAAGGACATGACAGAGCACAGATGCTTAACTTATGGCAGCTGGGATGCTGACTGGGGAAGAGTGCCAAAGATGAAGGAGAAAAGGACTAAACATAGACACTGAGGCCACACCTCCATGATCTACCCAGACACACCCAGCAGTGTACCCCACTAATTCTTCAGGCAGTTGTCAAGCCAATAAAGTTGTTGACACTCTACCACACCTACCACAGAGGTGCAGGAATGAGTCATGCAGATATGAGAAGGAAGAACATCTCAGAGGGAACAGCAAGTGCAAAGGCACTGAGGTAGAGGAGGGAGCTCTAGGCTTAGAGGTACAGAGAACTGCCAAGCAGCCAATATGAGCCTCCAGCAGGGAGCAGTTTTAAGCACCATACAATCTCCATCATGCCACTCACCTCTACCACAGACAGAGGTAGGAAAGCAGCCACAGACAACATATAAGTGTGTAGTGAGGATGAGTCTGTGTTCCACTCACATTCTAATCATAAAATCAGGTTTGTGTACAGGGGAGTTTGCTAGCTCTTGGACAAAAGGAGTGATCAGATAGAAATGTGAGGATAAGGGCCTTGGGCACTGTTGTAACAATCTTAGATTTAATTTGCATATGAGGTAGAGTTCTCCAGAGAAACAGAACAGCATGTGTATGAGTGTCTAAGAGAGAAAGAGAAAGATAGAGAGAGAGGAGGAATTGAGTTATAAGGTTATGGAAGCTGACAAGTCACAAAATCTGCATGCAGCAGGCTGGAGAGCCAGGAGAACCCCCAGAATAGTTCCAGTCCAGTTTGAGCCCAGCAGGCTCAAAACCCAGGGAAAGCTGATATATCAAGTCAAGCCTTAAGATAGGAAAAAATGAACAAAAAGATCCAAGAAAAAAAAAACAAATGTCCCAGCTCAAAGGCAGTCAGGTAGGAGGAATTCTGTCTTATTTGGGGGAGGGTAAACCTTTTTGTTTTATTCAGGTCTTCAACTGATAGAATAAGACCCATCCATATTAATCAGCACAATCTGCTTTACTCAATTTACCCATTTAAGTGTTAAACCTATCAAAAAATACCCTCACATACACAAGCAGAATCATGTATTATTGAATATAATCATGCATTGCTTACTGATAAATACGTTCTCAAAAATGTGTTGTTTGGCAATTTTGTCATGTGTGAACATCAAGGTCCTTCCACAAACCAAGACAGCTATGACGTTGCGAGGTCATACGCGTTTAGAGGACTGCCACATTGTGTATGCAGTCCCTCATTGACCAAAATGTCATATGTTGTGCATGACTCTATGTCAGTACCACATGACCTGGTTAGGATAGTTGGGATGACACCAAAACTTTTAGTCAGCATGAAAGATTGCATATGTATCTATAATGTACAACATGATGCTTTGATGAATGCGTGTGTTGTGGAATGGCTAAATCAAGCTACTTTACAGATGTTTACCTCACATAGTTGTCTTTTTTTAATGGTGAGAAGACTTAATATCTACTCTTTTAGCATTTTTTGAGTATGCACTACTATATATCAGTGGTGGCAAACCTATGGCACACATGCTGCAGCAGGCTATTTGTATCATTGACAGCTCTAAAAGGTTCACCACCACCGCACTATACTGTTATTATCTATAGTTGCTATGATGAACTATGGATCTCTTAAACTTTTTACTTTTGCCTTGTTGAAACTTTGTGTCCTTTGACCACCCTCTTCCCAGCTGCTCTATCCCCCAGACTTTTAGTAATCACTATTTTATTATTTCTATGAGTTTGAATTTTTTTTTTTTTTTTTTTTTGGTGGTACTGGGGATTGAACTAAGGGCCTTCACACTGAGCTCCATCCCATCATTCGTTTGTTCACTTACTTACTTACTTACTTAGAAAACAGTGTGGTTTCTAAGTCACTAAATTGCCAGTGCAATACCCCTGTCCCTGCTTCCCAAAGTGCTAGGGTTATAGGAATAAACCTCCATGCCGAGCTGAATTTGATTAAATTTTTAGTCTGCATACAAGTGAAATCATACAGGATTTATCTTTCTGTGTCTGGTTTACTTCACTTAACATAATGTCCTTCCAGTCCATTCATGTTGTCACAAATGACAGGATTTTCTAGCTAGCGGAGGAGGGGTTTGAATGTTCCCAGCACACACACAAAAAGTGACATATGTTTGAGGTTACAAATATGCCAATTACCTAGTCTGATTTTTGCACATTGTATGTATGAATTTAAATGTCACACTGTGCCCCATGAATAAGTATAATTAGTGTGTCAATTAAAAATAAGGGGCCGGTGAGATGGCTCAGTGGCGTAAGCACCTGCCCAGCAAGCGCGAGGGCCCGAGTTTGACTCCCGGAACCCACATACGAAAAAGGGGCCGGTGATATCGCTCAGCGGCACGGGCGCCTGCTGGCACACGAAGTCCTGAGGTCGACCCCCCGGTACCCACAAAAAAAATAAATAAATAAATAAGAACATACTTTTGAATAACAATGTTGATTTCCTTCCTTTGAAGACTGAATAATATTCCATTGTGTACAGGGGAGGATATTGTCTTTATCCTTCTATGTATGTACACCTAGATTGATTCCATATCTTGGATATTATGAATAATTCTATGGTAAATATGGTGGTACAAGTATATCTTCAGATACTGACTTCATTTCTTTCGGATATATACAGTGTACCTCGGTTCACAAACTTGATTCTCTCCACGATTCTGGTCGCAAGCCAAGTTGGACAAGAGCTGAATCAAATTTCAATAGTTTGGTTCAATGTAGACCTTATGGGGAAATTTGATTCGGTTCTTGGCCAGTTCTGTTTGTGACCAGAATTGTGGAAAGAACTGAGTTCATGAACTGAGGTACTACTGTACCCTGTAGTAGGATTTCTGGGTCATATGGTAGTTCTGATTTTATTTTACAGGAACTTATGTATTGTTTTCCATTATTACTGTGCTAACTTACATTTCCATCAAATCCTTGCTAACACGTGTTTTCTTTAATCTTTTTGATAATAACCATTTTAACAGGTATACAGTTATATAACATTATGATTTTAATTTGCCTTTCCTTGATGGTTAATGAAGCTGAACATCTTTTTCACATACCTATTGGCCATTTAGGTACATTGTCCATTTTTTCAGCAGTTATTTGTTTTCTTACTACTGACTTGTGTATGCTCATTATGTCTTGGGTACTAACTCCTTATCACAGGTATGGTTTGCAAATACATTTTCCCAATCCGTACATGGTCTCTTCATTCTATGGACCATTTCCTTTCCCGTGCAGAAATGTTTGAGTTTCATATAATCCTACCTGCCATGTTGTTACATAAAAGCAACCATCACACTGTGCCTGGGGTAAGGAGCTATTGAAAGGTTTTGAGCAGAGAGATGATAGCCACTGACTTATACGTTAACTCTCACACTCTGGCTGGTGCACCAGGGCACAAGCAGGGGAAATAACTAGGAGCTCTCGCAGAGGTAAGTGTGGTTTGGACAAGGTGGTAGCATGGAAGTAATGCAAAATGATAGTATTCTGCTTGGTTATTTGACAGTAGCCCTCACTAAAATTTCATATTGTATGGATATGAATATGGAAGAAAAATTATAGTAAAATGGACTCTAAGACTTTGCCTGAGCCATCTAAAGAATCCAAGTGCCCTCAAGTGACGTAGAAAATATGGTGAGAAAAGCTGTCCTGCGGAAAAGTTTGGGATTTGGTTTTGGATGATTTATGTTAATATACTCATTAGATATCCAATTGGATGGACATTACATAGGTGTGTTGAAAGATTAAAGAGAGAAGTCCATCCTAGGCTGAAATTCATAAGACAATTAAAAAGCTCCAATAGAAAGCTTTCAACATTTACTGTATCCTGTTTCTTCTTCTCTCCACATGTCTGGAACTCCATGGAGCTCTCATTTGCCTACTGCTTACCCCACCCTCAACTCCCCACAACCTACGCTTCCTTTTTCCCACGTCTTCATTGTGGAGACCAAAAGAACCTCTCATTCTCACTCCTCTTCCACCTGTGCCTTTCTGGTCTGTCCTTCTTTGGTCTTTGCTAGGTCCATATCCTATCTGACTAGAGAAAGGCAAAAATGAATTACAAAGACAGAGGTCCGGTAGGGAATTTGGGCATTTCCTCTGTGCACTCCATTTGGAGACACCATGAGAATGGGTGAAATCTATTACTCATGGGCATCCCTGTAGGGGTGTGTGTGTGTGTGTGTGTGTATGTGTGTGTGTGTGTGAGAGAGAGAGATAAGTGGCTAATGTTCATTATTTCAATGCATATTTAATAGAATCATAGAATTTTAGAATATTAGCAACTCTGGAAGTTTAAAAAATCATCTTTTCCTACTTTATCACTTATAAATGAAGAAACCAAGATCAACAGCAGTGAACTAACTTGTCTGAGCTTCACTTTTACTCAGAAATATGTTTCTCTCTTAATTACCCTGTCAGTGTACTTCTGTGTATAGAGAGGCGTGTCTGGTTAGTGTAACATCTACAACATATAGCACAGAGAAATACTTCGTATTCACCATTTCATTACTCCTCACAAGTCTATGAGGTAGCTAACATTAGCCTACTTATATGAATAAGTATCTAGGCAACTCAAAGAGATTAAATTGCTGGCCCTGGGTCACACAGTCAGGCAAAGACTGAACCAGTACTAGACATTTAACAAAGCCCACTGCCTTTCCCCTGCACATGGCTGCATCCCAACCATGAATCACTATGTGTGTTGAGTGAGGGTCAGGAGAAAGCGAATCCACATTAGATGGTAATTCACTCTCTCTGAATCTGTCTCAGTCTGCTAAAGACATGCTTGGGTGTCCCAGGTTGGACTGGCATACATCATAAGTACTCACTTTCTCTGAGTGACCTAGCTTTGTCTTCATTCACAGGTTTGTTCTTTTATTCTCTTATTTGCAAGAATTTATGTGTCCTTTCAGCAGTGGTAGAAGTAAGAAGGATAAATTACATATTCTATTCCAAAAACAGAATGAATGTGTATAAGAGAAAACATGCAAGTTCTAGTAGCTGAAAGTTATTATAATGTGAAAATCAATTACAAACAAAAACGGGATGTGAAAAAGTGTCACGGACTAGTGACAACAAAAACAAGACAGTCACTGTTGCTCAGTCTAAACTTATTATACTTAATCAAGGAAAGACAGAAAGAAGTCACAGATCTGCTCCTCTTACCGTGGACTGTGTTATATATTTTGGCCATATAATTTCTCCAGGGTGAATTCTAAAATATCCTTCTACAGAAAATAATTAGAAAGGAATTTTACCACTTTGTAGAAGCGTTTGCTAGAAGGGAAAGAGGTAAACATAATGGGACCTGCCACTTTTAATTTTAATTTAGGAAAGGCTAAATCCATATTTTTGTTCTCTTTTATATTCTTTACCTTTAAAACCCTTTCTCTTTTGTCAGATATGATTCCTACTTCACACAAGTAGAAAGGCAAAGAACACTCACACAAATAAAAAAAAAAGAATCTTTCAATCTTTTAGCCTGATGATTTAACTCTGGATAGAACATGTTATGATGTCCATGGATTGTGTATCCAATTTTCCAACATTTTCACCAAGAAACATTGTATAAAAAAAAAGGTACTAATTATCAAGATGACACATTTTAACTTGTGTCTGAGAACAGAGCAAGGTTTCTCAACTGTGATACGGTTGACAATTTCATCCAGATAGTTCTTTGCTCTGAGAGAGGAGAGTGTCCTGCAGTTTCCCTACCCTATCCCAGCAAATGCCAATAGTATGTTCCCCAAAACATGATAAACAAATATGTTTTCAGGGAGCTGGCTGATTCTATGGGAGTGCATGGGATATGCAAGATGATCCTGGTACATCTTGTAGTGTCAAAGAAAGAAGTTACCAAAATACACATCCTCATCAAATCAATCAATACATGAACGGAAACAGGAGCCAACTGAAGCAATTCCCAATGACCAAAGCTACAACAACTTGAGCAACAAAATAGTGTTGGATCATAATACAAAGTATAAAATAAGTACTCATGAGTCCATGCTAACATAAACAAATGACTGAATAATTAATTGGAGATAATAGGCAAACCTTCATGCAAAACAATTCCAAATAATTTATGAAGCAACTCAGCCATCAAGTACGTCGTATGTAATATGCGAGAGTGACACATAGTGGCTTCCTTCCAAAATGTGCAGTACAGAAAGAAAGGATAAGAAGAGTAATTTTACAGTAGAGAGACCTGACAAATGCAACCTCAGAGAGGTGATCAAGGTCAGCATCAACGGTGATAAGTTGCGTTGACACTATGCGCCCTTGATAGGATGTGATGAGAACAGCACTTAATCTCCATGGTCTTCCTTCCAAAACTGATAACCCGAATCCAATTGTGAGAAGAGCATCAGACAAATCCCAATTGAGGGACATGATACAAAGTGTCTGTACCAGTACTCATCCACATTGTCAAGGTCATCAAAACACAGGGAAAATCTGAAAAACTGCCATGGCTGAGAGGAGCCTAAGGAGACAGATGAAAAGAATGTGAGTTCTAGCTGAAAGCCCGGAAAAGAGAGGTAATGCAATCTGAAAAAAGCAGAGAATTTCCTTAATAATTTATTAATAGCACTCCCTTAATTGCTATAAATGTACTATGCAGATTATTAACATGAGAGATGCTAATATTAGGGCAAACTGGATGTGGTGACTGTCTATACTACATTTAAAAATTCTTTATGGACCTAAAACTTTTGTAAAATAAAGTAGTGAGTGAGGACATTAAATCAGTAATAAAAATTTTCCCAACACAGAAAAGCCAAAGACCAGATGGCTTTACTGCTGAATTCCCCCAAACTTTCAAGGAAGAGCTAGCTCCTCTGAAACTATTCCAGAAAATTTAAATGGAAGGGACTCCTCCAAACTCATGCTATAATGTTAGTATTACCCTGATAGCAAGACAAGGACAGAACAAGAAAAAATAAAACTGTAGACCCATATCCCTGAGGAACACGGATGCAAAAATTCTAACAAAATTCTAGCAAAATGAATCCAACAGAACATCAAAAAGATTGTTTACCATGATTCAGTGGGATTTGTCCCAGGGATACAAGAATGATTGAACATATGCAAATCAACAAATGTAAGATATTATATGAGCAGAATAAAGGATAAAACTTGTGATTATCTCAATAGATGCAGGAAGGGAAGTTGATAAGTTTTGAAATAGCTTCATGATTTTTAAAAAACTGGAAAAATTAAGTACAAGAAGAATGCACCTCAACATAATAAAGCCTATAAATAACAAAACTATAGCCAACAGCACGCTGGATGGAGAAAAACAGAAAGCATTTCCTCTAAAATCTAAAACAAATTAAGATGTCCATTCTTACTACGCTTATTCACTATAGTATGGGAGGTTTTAGCCAGAGAAATTAACCAAGAGAATGAAATAAAGAGCATACAAATAGAAAGGGAGTGAAGTAGTCCAACATAAAATCAATATTCAAAAATCAGTAGTATTGTTATACACCAATAATAAACTTGCTGAGAAAGAAATCATGAAAACAATCCCACTCACTATAGCTACAAGAATAAAACTAGTAATAAATTTAACCAAGAACTAAAGAGCTCTACCATGAAAATCACAAACCACTGATAAAAAAGTGAATAAAACAATTTGGAAGGGTCTCTCACATTCTTAAGTTGGAAAAATTAATATTGTTGAAATGTCCATGCCATCCAAAGCAATTTCCAGACTCATTGCAATCTTCATCAAAATACCAATGGCATTCTTCACAGAATGAGAAGAAAATTTAAACTTTGTATGCAACCACCAAAGATCTCAAACAGCCAAAATAACCTTAAGCAAAAAGAACAATGCGAGATACATCATAATCCCTGATTTCAAGATATACTAGAGTCATTGTAGCCAAAACAACATGGTACTGGCATAAAAACTGACACATGGATCACACATGGATTAATAGTACAGAATGGAGATCCCAGAAGTAAACCCATGCAGCTGCAACCAATTGATTTTCAACAAAGATGCCAAAAACATATACTGGTGAAAGGAAAGCCTCTTCCGTAAGTGGTGCTGAACAAACTGGATATTCACATACAGAAGACTGAAACTTGGCTCCTATTTCTCATCCTATAAGAAATCCAAATCAAAATGGATCCAACCTAAATATAAGACATGAAACTATGAAATACTAAAAGAAAACATGCTAGCCAGGCATGGTGGCACATGCCTATAATCCCAGCACTTGGGAGGCCGAGCAGGTGGATTGCCATGAGTTCAAGACCAGCCTGGGCTACATAGTGAGTTCAATGGCAGCCTGAACTGCACAGCAAGACTCTGTCTCAAAGAAAAAAAAAAAGAAAGAAAGAAAGAAAGAAAGAAAGAAAGAAAGAAAGAAAGAAAGAAAGAAAGAAAGAAAGAAAGAGAAAGAAAACATGGTGGAAACTCATCAGGATATCAATACAAGCAATGCTTTTATAAGAAAACTCCCAAAGTTTAAGCACCAAAAGCAAAAATAGACATATTTTTCAAACTAAGCAGCTCTGAACAATAAAGAAAACAATCAGCAGAGTGAAAAGAAAACCTCACAAAATGAGAAAAAGTGTCTATAAACTATTCATCTGACCAAGGATTAATATATGAGGAATATATATTTATATATATATAATATATACTACATAAGGAACACAGAATATATGAGGTACTCAATAAAAAATAACACAATTAAAATGAGCAAATTATATAGATATTTCCCCCAAAAAAATACAAATACTCAACAAAATCATGAAAAAATTCTCAATATCATTAGCCATTAAGGAAATGTAAACCAGAAGTACAATAAAATCATCCCATCCCAGTTAGAATGGCTGTAATCAAACAAGACAAAGAAATAACAAATGTTGACAAGAATGTGAAGGAAAGATTACACTCATATGAGTCCCACTCATAGTGGGACTGTACAGTAAATTAGTACAGTGATTATGGAGGACAGTACAAAGGTTCCTCAAAAAATTAATAGTCTATCTACTATATGATTCATCTGTCTTAGTTACTTTCTCACTGCTGGGACAAAATACCCAACACCCACAAGTTAAAGGAAGAGAGATTTATTTTGGCTCAGAGTTTGTACAGGTTTCAGTCCATAGTCAGCTGCCTCCAAGGTAGAGCAGGATGGCAGAGGGGCACAGCAGAGGAGGCTTACTCATGGCACAGCAGGCAGGAAGCAGGGTAGAGATGAAGAGGGGAAAAGGGATATGTACCACTCCAGGTCACACCCACAGTAACCCACATCTTCCCACCAGGCTTTACTCCAAAAACCACACCCAGCTGTAAACCCATCAGTGGACTAATCCAGTATCACACACTGGATCGAGTATCACATACTCATGATCCAGTCACCTCCCAAAAGCCCCACCTATGAGTGCCTGAGGCATGAGGGGAGGGACGTCTAGATATAAGCCACAACACCATCTATCCCATTTCTGTGTATATATCCAAAGGAAGTGAAATCAGCAAAGAAATATTTGTACTCCCATTTGTATTGCAGCATTATTCACAACAGCCATAACATGGAATCAGCCTAGGTGCCACCAGTGGATGAGTGGATAAAGAAAGCATGGTATCTATACATATTGAAATTGGGCCAGTGAGATAGCTCAGCGGCATAAGCGCCTGCCCGGCAAGTGGGAGGTCCTGAGTTCGACTCCCAGAATCCACATAAAGGAAAAAAAGGGCCGGTGATATCACTCAGCGGCACAAGCCCTTGCTAGCAAGCGCGAGGTCCTGAGGTCGACTCCCGGTACCCACAAAATAAAAATTAAAAAAAAAAAGAAAAGAGGGCCGGTGAGATGGCTCAGCGGCATAAGCGCCTGCCTGGCAAGCGCAAGGGCCCGAGTTCAACTCCTGGAACCCACATACGAAAAAGGGGCCGGTGATATCGCTCAGCGGCAAGGGCGCCTGCTGGCACGTGAGGTCCTGAGATCGACCCCCGGTACCCACAAAAAAAAAAAAAAAAAAAAAAGAAATATTACTCAGGTACAAAAAGAATGAAATCTTGTCATTTGCTGCAAAGTGAACAGAACTAGAAGACACTGTGTTAAGGGAAATAAGTTAGATATTGAAGGACAATTACCACAATTCCTATGTGGAAGCTAAAATAAAAGCCAAATTGAATGTAGACTGATTACCAGATGCAGGCAAAGGGAGATGGAGGGAGGTTGGATAATGAGCACCAAAACACAATTAGATAGAAAGCATAAGTTCTGGTGTTTTACAGCACAGTGGGATGATTATAGTTCACAATAACCTATTATATATTTCATGAAGAAGTAGAAGAGAGTCAGAGGCTCCAAACATAGTGAAATGATAAGGTTAGGGAATGTTAATCATGCAGACTGATCAGTGTGTGTTATATCACACTGTACCCTATAAATATGTGCAATATTTACATGTTAATAAAAAATAAAAATAAAAGAACTAATTTTTTAAATGTCTCCAGATATTGTCCAATGGCCCTGTGGAAGCAAAGTAGCCCCACTAGAGAATTATTACCTTATGCTTCTTAAAATCAGAAGTTCCACAGGGTTTAAGTCCACTTCTACCATTTACTAGCTGTGGCCTTGGGCATATTCTTTAACATCTGTGAGCCTCTGGAAAATGGAGATAACAATAATACTTACTTCAGAGAACTGATGTGAGAATGAAGAGGGGTAATGTTAAGTGCAACATGGCATTTAATAACTGCTTGATAAATGACAGCCGTGATAATTCTACCCATGGCAATTATTATTATCAATTCACTTTGCATGAGTGATATGCTATTGACACATTCTCATTTTTTTTGTAACCAGTAAAAATTCAGAAAAAATATTGCAAGTGTAGTCTAGGTTAAGATAAATCTGCCTTCTTGCCTTGAACAGAATATGCCTTTTAGAAAATGATGGACTGACCCTTGAACCTACAGCCTTTCTCAGGAAAAGCCTGAACAATGATGGACGGTGGCATTTCCTGCACTAAAATGAGACAGCCCAGCCAGCCTGTAACAGATTTATTTTGGTCAGACTCAGTTACAAAATCCTGTGGGGAGAAAGCAGCTTGGTGGCAGAAGTGGAAGATGAAGCCATCCATCTGGGTGGAGAACAAGGTGTGGAAGTGACAAGAGTGGGCCCCTTGCATGGGGAGCCAGCTGCTGATTTTGGAGTGGTCTGGAGTGAATCATGCCAGCAGAAAGTCCTCAAAGTACCCTGGAACTATTAAATATGGGGGGCTTAGCTGTTCTTCAGACAAAGTATTACTATTGAGAACATACAAAGAACTCAAAAATATCAGACCTCCCAAATTTAAAGACCCAATTCAAAAATGGGCATCTGAGATAAATACACATTTCTCAGATGAAGAAATACTAATGGCAAATAAATATACAAAAAAATGTGCAACATCACTAGTAATGCGAGAGATGCAAATTAAAACAACACTGAGATACCATCTCACCCCAGAAAGAATGGCTATTATCAAGAAATCAACTAATAACAAATGCTGGAGGGGCTGTGGGGAAAAAGGAATCTTTCTCCACTGTTGATGGGAGTGTCGACTGGTACAGCCACTGTGGAAATCAGTGTGGAGATTCCTCAAAAAACTAGGATTGGAGGTCTCATTTGATCCAGCTATTCCCCTTCTGGGTATCTTCCCAGAAGAATTAAAAACATCGTACCACAGAGATATACGAGCACCCATAGCAGCACAATTTGTAATAGCCAGATCTTGGAAGCAACCCAAATGCCCATCCACCGAGGAATGGATAAAAAAAGATGTGGTATTTTCATACAATGGAGTATTACTCAGCCATAAAGAAGGATAAACTGGAGACTTTTATAGATAAATGGATGCAACTTGAGAAAATACTCATAAGTGAAATTAACTGGACGCACATGTGCAAACATCATATTGTCTCCTTAGTGTGAGAAACTGAAAAAGTAAATAAGATCCAAAATGTACAATAGATATGATGAATCAGAAAGAAACTGGTCAAAAGGAAAGAGAGTCTGGGTTGGGGGAATGGGGAAAAGAAAGAAGGGAAAAGAAAAAAATTGTATTTATATATAAGATGGTTAAGATAGATGCACTACTAATTTTGCTTAGTTCATTGAAGAGAAAGGTTTATGCCAGTAATGTTTAGACAATTGAATGCTGATATCTTGTACCCTGAGTAACTAATTTAAAGATAACAATACATAGTGTATTAACCATTGTTACCCTCAAAAAAATATATGTCGGGGGCTTTTAGTCATATAACACCACACACACACACACACATACACACACACATGCACGACACCTTGCTACACAGTTTTCTATATAGGAAGCTTAAGGCTAATGGAAAATAATGCCATGCAATTGTACTTTTGTAGTACATGTTTGTAGTACATGCGTTTCACAGTCATCTTGGGGAGAGGGTACATGTATATAAACCAACTTGCTTCCTTTTAATTCTCTTCCCCATCCTACCCCACTTGTATTTTCAAAAGAACATAGACTAAAGCTTGCTGAAGACCACCCTCATCTCTGGCCGTCACTGTGGCTATAACACAAAGAACAGTGTTGGGAAGCTATCACCTTCCCATTACATGTGGATGTAGAAAAAGGTGATACCTAAAGTCAGATTAACCTTGATCCAAATTTCTCCAGTGTCACTTTCCAGTGTCACTGAGGGCCAGGCCTTGTTCTGTTTATTCCTCTATCACATGGGGACCTCAGACCTCCATTCCTTTATATATCACATGGGAGTGTTGGTCCAGAATAGATGCAGATTTATATTAAAGAAAACAGAAAAGATCCAAGTGGTAACGATGGCCAAAAAGAAGATGATGATCCTGGATGGACCAATCCTGGCACATAGTGCCTTCCTGAAGTCCTGGGACAAGAAGAACATGTAGCATCTCCTAAGAAATAATTCCAATTTTTCTTTAACCAAAGATCAATTGTATATCTTAGTCATGGAATTGAAGTCAAGAGAAGAATAGAATCTGTTCTATCATGTTTTTGTGTTCAGTTTCTAATAATTTGAAGGTCCAAATGATGAGAATAGTTCAGCCCATGAAAATCTGTGGGGAGGGTGTGGAGGCTAATTCTAAGAAAGGTTTAGGATGGATTCAGGTCCCCCATCTTCAGAAAAAACATGTCAGCCAGCCTTCGAGAGATCAGCTACTCACTGTTGTATTAATTAATTTTCAGCATCATAGATCTTCACCCTTCTCTTGGGCCTCGACCTCTGAAGTTTTGACTTGAGCCCATTTTCCTTGGCTTTACTCATTTATTTAAGAAACAATTATTAAGAGCCTGTTGTGTTTCTAGGTACAAAGGAATGTTTCCAGGTACAAAGTGAAAACAAGCAGGATGCCAACTGGCATTCTAAAGATGTGGAATGAACAATATACAAAGAAACAAACACATGACTGAGTAACCCAGAAGTCCCCATGGTGAGCTCTATCAAGACAATAAATCAGAGTAAGAGACAAACTGTGACTAGATTTGAAGTAATCTCCAGATGGGGACAAAGAAAGCATCTCTGAAGTGATGACATTGATGATATATTCTAAAAGCAGAAAGGAAATCAAGCAGTCAAGGATTTGTAGAAAGAATTTTCCAAGCAATGGAGACAGCCAGAGCAAAGGCTCTGTCCTGGGGATATTCTTGATTTCTTGCTGTTGATGTGTGCCTTACTTAATGTGATCACCTAACTTCTACCTGTTTAGGAATATATTTTAGACTCTGTCCATATGGACTCTTTATTTATCTACTTATTCATTCATTTATTTACCTAGTTATTAAGCACTTACCACCTCCAAGGCACAAGATAATGAATAAAAGAATAAGATGGTAACAAAAATAGACATGAGAGCCATCCTCTTGAAACACACAGTGTACAGAGATGATCCTCGAAGCACTCAAATGGCTGATGCACCAAATGGTCATATCTCAGAAAGTTACTTCAGAGCCCCTGACTTGGACACAGCTTTCCCATTTAGGGAGCTGACCCATTGCTGGAAGATGGAACTCCAAAGTTTGAAGGTTGATAGATGTTGGAAGAACAACCGAGACTTTAAAGTGAAAAAGACTGCCTTCAAGTCATAGTGCTGTCACAGACCATCTGTTGGACCTTGGTCAGTCACTGAGCCTGTCTGAGTCTCAGTCTTTTCATCCATAAAGTTTTGGGTTTCATGAGACTTAGCAGTGATATCTAGCATAGGAGTTGACATTTCGCCCCATTTTTGCTATCTTTTTTAGTTGTTTCCATGAAAGAGTAAAACTATGTTAAATATATCAGGATAAAAGAAGTTCTTTTAGTTAATCTAGTTTACTCTGATTTGTGCAAAAAGAATACCATATCTCCTTAAAGTCAAAATGGAGTATTTTACCCAAAGTTGCCCATTGTATTTTCTGTATTAATGCTGTAGTCCCTCTCTTATCCACAGGTTTACTTCCTGTGGTTTCAGTTACTTTGCATCAATGGCAGCCCAAAAATATGAAATGAAATATTCCAGAAATAAACAGTTTATATGTTTTAAATTGCATGCTATTCTGAACAGCATGATGAAATTTCACACTGCACCTCTCCAACCCACCCAGTATGTGAATCATCCCTTTGTCTAATGTAGCTACACTGCATACACTACCTGTACAATAGCCACTTAGAAGTCCTCTTGGTTACCAGATTATCATCCTTATGATAATCCTGTTCAAGTAATCCTTATGTTACTTAGTAATGGTCCTGAGGTGCAAGAGTAGTGATACTGGCAATTTGGATATAGCAAAGAGAAGCCATAAAGTTTTTCCTCTAAGAGAAAAGGTGAAAATTTATCTCTAGGTATGTGTGTATAGGAAAATACATAATTTAACATATATAGGGTTTGCTACCATCCGTGGTTTCAGGCATCCATGGGGAGTCTTGGAATGTATCCCCCTACATACGGGAATACTACTGTACATGGTTCTCAATAAAGATGAAATAAGAAGCTCCTTTTCTGAGACCTGGACTCTCCAGTTGCCTCTGCAAAAATGTTAGTTAAGTAATTATCTAACCTTTACTTTTGTGTGGTGTAAAAATGTCTAACCTGAACATTTTAGGGGATTGCAAAAGACTGTAGAAGTAGAACTCACACCAGATCTTGAGAAAAGAAGTGTCATTTTTTCACCCTTTGGCAGTAACCACCTCCTGTAGGAAAATGATCGCTGTTGAATTATGTCTTACTCACTATGCTGTACAAAATATGGAAACCAGAAACTACTGTGTAATGTTGCCCCACAGCACTAAATTACTTCCCAGAGCAGTTTGGCTGTAATTCTGAAAGAAAGCAGATGTTGCCAATCCCCATCTCTCACAACTTCTCCATCTGTCAGGGTGCTCCACGGGCTGGGGGTAGGAGTGTCACTTGGGGGAGAATTAACTGCTGAGTTTCTCCGTTACCTCCTGAAATTGGGATCAGTAGCAAAAAGAGAGAGATGTTGTGTGAAGGTCAATTTCTGGTTATGTCATGCACCAGCTTTTAGCTAGCAACAGGGAGCAGCACTACTGATTTGTACCAAGGCCCCTGGAGTTACTCAGCTGTATTAAACGATTAGGAGGAAGAATGAAAATCGAAATAGATCCCATCCATTTGAGGTGGGCTGCTTAAAATGCATTCACTGGGAGTGTTAAATTCAATATAGATGACAAGGTCAGCTGAGATCCACTCCCTTATTCCAAGCAGATTAACATTCAGGTGCTCACTGCAGGATATTACTACACACTTCATGAGATTATACTTCTAACCTAAAACAATAACTGTTAAATTCCAAATTACATCTGAGGCTTGGAGATGGTTCCTCAGAGATGCCTTAACCTTGGGATGGGAAGCTGGGCGGGAATTGATTTGTCATCTTCTAAAGCTTGATAGTGCTGGGTTCACAAGTTGATGCTCACATGACATATTCTGAATTCCACAGTGGTTTCAACTTAGCTAGAGACATGTACAGCCATGTATCTAGCCAAAATTGCTGCAGCCCTTTAAAATGTTACATTGCAATCACACTCACATTTAGGATGCTGCCCTCACTGTGGAAGGTTGTTTACATTTAAATTGTCCTTGCCTTACAACCCTGTGGCCAAATTTGTCACCAGCTAACTTTGGCCAAAATTCATTTTTACCTGCACCATTTTGAGGTCATGAAGTTTAACCTGACCAGTGAGAATATGACCACAAATTTTCAACCTTTTCAATTCTGCATTTCAACTTCATCTTTTTGCTGCCTTGTTCTTATTAGGCTGGGGGTTTATGTTCCCTGATCAATCTTGTGATTTCATAAAATGACATTTCACCCAGACATTATTTTTTACCTCCCTACCCTGAAAGATATCATCAATTTTCCATACAAAAGAAATATTTTCATAATGATACACAGCACTCAGTTTTTGCCTCAGAGAAAGAATTTGTTCATTCATTTAATAAGTATTAGTTGAGTACCTACTATGTGTCAGGTATTGTTTTAGGGACTGGGACTTTGGTAATAACACTGAGAAGATTTTTGGAACTCAAATACTACTGCAGATGAGAGGCAATAAACAATATAAAAATACTAATTTCAATTCATAAATACAATAATAATGTCAGGAAATAGAGCATGCAATTAGACGGATAAACCACTGAATATCTTCCTAAAACGTAGCATTTGTGTAGATATCTGGAATAATTTGGGGAAAGAATAGTCTAGACAGATGGGCCAACACATGAAAGAACAAACTTTCTTGGTTAGAAAAACAAGAAGAGTTCAATGGGAAAAGATGAGGAACGAGAGTTGGGCGGAGGCAGAATGATATGGAGCATCTTGGTACAGGTCAGGAGTTGGAGTTTTACTCTCTAAGAGATGGAAACATATCCCAGAGCTTTAGTCAGAGAAGGACATGACCTTGTTTGATCTTTTTAAAAGATAGATTTTGGCTCATCTGTAGTGAATAGATATAGCTTTTGTCCTAAAATATAATAAATTGAGAGAATTGGGTTTTGGTCATTAGATAGATCTGAGCTCAAATCCCAGCTGTCCCATTTACTAGCTCATGCTGGGCATGTTATTTAATTTCTAGCTTTAAAATGCATAATGGCAAAATTGGCACAGTAATGGCTTCCTCCTTAAACTGCATAAGTAAGTTACACATACTAAATCGGCAATATATGATAAAAGCAATTTATTCATTGACTGATTGATCCACTCGACACATACGTATTCAGCCACTGGTATTCTACCCCTTCACAACATTGCATATAGAAATTTTTTGTTAGCTGCATATTATTCTGTATGATTTTTAGAGCATTTGATTTCCTGTCATTACTTCCTCCCAACTTTCTAATATGAGAGGATTCCAAACTTGCCATCTCTCAGATATTTCTGTGCTTTTTTGAATCCCAAAACCACCCTAAGAAACTGAGATCAGCACACAGATGGTAGATTCCCACTCACTCAGTTAACACTGACCTTTTCTCCCCACTGCATTTGAAGAATAAGGTGCTATGGTACTAAGTTAGTCATTCTCAAACTTTAAATTACCAGAAACTATGACCCCATATTAATGCATTGAGAAATTGAAAGCAGAAATAAGTTTAGTAATTACGATAAAATTGTGTTACAATATGATAATCCTTCCTAGTGTCTGCCAAAATAACTATAGTTTTATATTCTTTGTTGATTGTCCTCCAACCAAATGCAGACTGCTTTAGAAGAAATTAATCCTTCATTAACCTTCTGATTAGCCTCTATACTCTACCAACCAGACAGAGTTCTTGAATGGTCCAAGAAGCTCAAGATTTTCCTCGACAGTGACTTTGATGTCATCATTAGTCTCTTCTTACTGCAGCAGGTTATCTGTGCTATAGAGCTTTGTGAGCCTCACTCAGCAAAGCCTTCTATCTGATCGAAGTCATTATAACATATGTACTTGGTTGTGACAAAAATTAATTGTGCACATGGATCAAAATTGGAAAGTAAACATGCAAAGGATCCAAGGCACATGATAATATGCCAATATCCCTTTTGAGATTCAACAAAATACAGTGTGCACCTGTATTCCTGGTTTTCACTTCAAATGACAATAATTGCTCTTGTGATATTGGACCACATGGACTGTGATATTGTCGCTTCATAAAGCTCCCAGCTTAGCATTTGTTCAAAATTTTGTAAAGTCTGAAAAAGCTCTGATATTTCCTAAGAGGTGTGTATGTCCAAAGTCACTGTGTCCAGACAGGTGTGTGACTTACAAAAAGATTTCCCAGAGTGATACTTCTAAATTCAGACAAACAAACACAGTCCAAAGTTCCAATGGCAGCTCAGGGCAGAGCAAAATAAAATATGGAGTTGGGACGTCCTATGAACAGTGCTTCCAGATGCTGTTTGTTCTTCAGTGAAGTCTCTGACAACATGTTCGGCAAATGTTCCCTGCAGTGACCATGAGACCAGCAAGTAAAATAGCAACGCACTGCAGAAATGGGGAGCTGCTAATATTCAGCAGCCACACTAAACTGAGATCCTGTATTCTAGCTTCCACTCTTGCTCTATTCTCAGACAATATCACTTAAAAGTACTACTCAAATATTCTTCCTTCTTCAGGCATCCTGACTTTGCTGTGGAATGTTCACAGCCATCTGCCTTTATCCATGTATTGGATAAACTTCCTGAAAGTTGTTTTATTATTTCTAGGAAGAAATACATTTATTGAGACTTGCAGCAAGTGCTTTACCTGAAGTGTCTTATTTTTTCTCAATAGTCCTATGAAATACATACCAGTAGTTGACGTGTTTTATCAACACAGAAACTGATGCCAAAAAAAAAAAAAAAAAAAGGGCCAGTGATATTGCTCAGTGGCATGGGCGCCTGCTGGCCTGCAGGGTCCTGAGGTCGACCCCCGGTACCCACAAAACAAATTATACAAAAAAAAAGAAACTGATGTCCAGAGATAAAAAGAAACTTATCTTGAGTTCTCCATGCTCTGTTTTGGAGCTAAATCATAGTAATCAGGAAGGATTGGGGCTTCCACAGTGCAATGGTGAATTTCTGTTCCCTATTTACCTGTGTGTCATGCATTGGCTGTTACAAAGTCAGTTGTGGCCACCAGAACCCAGATCTAGAAACATAAGTAAAGTTTAATAGAAAAAAATCAAATCACTGCCTTGGGAAATGATGTTTATTTAGCAAACTGGAGAACTTACCTTACCAACCACAATTCTGTCCATTTTATCTTCCAAAATCTTTACCGCCATGATATATTGGTACTTCTTCCCCTGGGGTAGCATAAATTACTGGTCTCAGTTCTTTACCTCTCTTCAGTAGACTTATACATCCAACCTTTTCCAACGACCTTGTGGCAGTTGGAATGTATTTCTCAATTCTTGATTGTGTGTTTGGCTCTGTGATCTGTTTTGATGATGGGGAGTGAGTAGTGAGTATGATACAATTATAAACAAGAACTGTGCTTTTATGGGTGAGCTTACTGTCTTGCGAGAAAAGAGCTTACTCCAGATAGTTCCTCCTGCTCTTTTACCTTGGTCTACAAAAAAAAAAAAAAATCTAAGTCTTACCCAAAGCCTGGAGCCAAGCTTAGCTTCCCAGATGGCACAGTCTAGACCATCTGAGCCGCTGAATCAAATACATGAGGATAACTGATTGTCGCTTTAAGCCGCTGAGCTTGGGAGTAATTATAAAGCATTATTGTGGCCAGAGCTGACTAATATACTATCACAGGTACAAATTAAATGTTATTTTCTCATTTCTTTCAAATTCTTAGGCTGAATCTCATAAATTTCTCCTAAGCCTGTTGTGTTACCTAAGCGAAGTATCAATAGCTCCTCTACTTGTGAGTAAAGTTACAAGTCAAGTTTTATTTAAACTGTTATTCATAGCACAGATTTTTAATTTGAAGGAGAAAGAGACATAGCTTAAAGTCATGATGTGTGTATGGCAGAAAATTATAACTGGTCAAAAATGCATGAAAAGCTTCCAAATTATACCCAAAATCCAAGTCCATGGTTTTGTGTATACAGCTTTGTAGTTGTATGTTCATCACAGTTTGAGAAAGTCTAAGAGAAAAAGAAACAAAAAAAGGAGTCTATTATGTGAAGATATTTGGACATTCAAACCCTTCATTGTTGAACATAACTAGAAAATCCCTAGCAATGAATGTGAAATGGGGGGGGTCTGAAATATCCCACCTGCCCTGAGAATGTACACTGCACCATTAAAAAATCCTTAACTTTCATCTGTTGAAGAGTTGGTGGAATAGAATCTGGAGACAGAGGTTGGACTGGGAAAGAGTAGGTCAAATTCAGCTTACCGATAAATATGTGCCAGCCCCATCTCCACCATAATTCTTATTTTCCTACTAACCTCAGAAAAACCTCAAATAAATAATTCCCTTTCATCTTCCCTTTGCCCTAATTTTGCCCTCAGTGCTTTTTTTTTATCTCTGATACTGTGCTGGAAGTTAGAGATGTAAACACATTTAAAAGATGCTTTGAGGTCCTAGAGCTTTGCCTCAACCTACAGAATAACAGTATCTAGTTATCATATCTTCATGTTATGAAAGGGCATCTAAAATATATTAATTAATAAGTACAATTAAGTGTCCATAGTAAGCATCTGTGGGAGGTGTGTAATCAGTCCCTATAGGATTTGATGTCATCATAAGGTAATGATGTCAACACCTCACAAGTCAGATTCATTTCAGCTTTAAACAAGAAAAATATCCAAGTCTCTCACCCTCTATGCACAGCCAGAACTGTACTTTATTAATCCACTGGGCATTTCTTAATCCATTCAAGTCAACATATCATGGTTACTGGTCACGGGATCTTTCTTTCTCTCCCATTTTTCTTTTTCTTTTTTTTTTAATTAATTTCATTGCTACATCTTTGACTTACATGATGATCACATTCATCATAGGGAATCTGTACCTGTACAGATCTATCTCAATTCTTTTATTCCCATTCCCCTCTCTTCCCTTCAATCCTCTGTCCCCTCTCCATTTACAAAACTTTCTTTCTATTGTTTTCCTTCCATTCTTTTTTTTAATCTTTCTTGATACTCTATCACATGATGAAATGGAAAGGCTATAAACTATGATAAACATAAGTTTGAATCCCAGTTCAGTTGTTTTAATTAAATAACTTTGGACAAATCACTAAACTTCCATTTATCACCATTTCTTCAGCTTTGACTATCACATAGCTTTGTAAAGAATAAATGAATCAACATATATGATGGACCTTTTATATCTGGCACATAGTAGGCACTCAGTTAAATGGTAATTGCTTCATTGTTACTGGTGTTGCTGCTATTCTTACTAATAAAATATCTGCTCCTGAGGAAAAACTTTGTTTTCACTATCATGCCCTTTTTACTCATAGGCATCTTTATCTTCTCTCTAGCCCACGCTGTGGGGCCACAAGCAGTATTGCTGGCACAATATATAAATAGTGAATATTGGAACCAGTGTGCTAATTTAGCCTAGCTTTTGTTCCAGCCTTCCCACTGGCCTGCCTTCCAGATGGATGAACTGGAGCAGAAATAAGAAGGCAATGTTCTTTCTTTATATCACGCTCCTGAGGGAATTTTTTTAGTCTTCTGAAAACACTGAACCCTACCTTGAGCTCAAAGTAACTCTCAATGAGAAAAATCATTCATGGGAAACACGGGACGTCTACTGAACTTCAAAGCCAAACTGAACAACAGCTG
This sequence comes from Erethizon dorsatum, assembly GCA_028451465.1. Taxonomy (NCBI): domain Eukaryota; kingdom Metazoa; phylum Chordata; class Mammalia; order Rodentia; family Erethizontidae; genus Erethizon; species Erethizon dorsatum. The sequence continues at coordinate 47,208,902 of CM051825.1, forward strand.
GTTCTCCTGCAACAATCTCAAGAATACGAAGCAGGGTGGGAAAACTAGAATGGGGTGGGGGTTGGGCACGAGAATGAACAGCCATCTGGCATTTAAATAACGTTGATGGGTTGAAATCAAACCGTCATCTCAAGGAAATTTCAACCTGAGATGAAAACTCAGCAGCCAAGGAAACTTTTCATACTCTAAACTACTTGTCATTCTCCTATAGAACCTGCGAGCCCATATTAAGAGACTGTTGCCTGGAAATTAGAAGTATTAAAGATGATGAATAAAGTTATCTTATAGGAAAGCATCAGCCAAGGCTGGCTTTTCTTTCCCTGTTTAGTTTATTTTGTAGGCATGTTAAGAATGGATTGCTGGCTCTTAAATATAGCTTATGATTTGGCTGGTTATACAGAAGCTGCTGTTTTGGACTCTTTCTGAGTTTCTGGCTTTCTGACGGGAAGTTTAATAGCTCATTAAATGGCATACACATTCATATTTTCCAGCATCACTTTCTACTAATTTAATGTATGCTAACGAATTTGGAGATGTACCCTTGTTTTAACAAATAATGCTGGATAAAGAGCCATATTCAGCCCAGAACACAGGAAAGTTTGCTATTTTTAATAATATAAATTGGATTCATAATGAATATATAAACCAGTATTGGACACAGTTATGTAGTTTTCAAATTTCTTTGACATGCCTGAAGTCCTTTAGTCTTCATAAGGGAGAAACATATTTGTTCATTACAAAATAGTTTTTTACTTCTAACTAAGTGCCAGGCATTGTTTTCAGTGTTGGGTTTGTAATTCTAGATAGTGTCATTTATCTCTTCACTTTCAAATGAGGAACCTGTTTCAGAAATATCAAGTAACTTGGCTAAGATCACAACTTGATCAGAGAAGTACCTGTTCCTCTGATTCCAAATCTCAGGTTCACTTTCTCAAAATAAACCTGTAGTTGAGTAGAGCTTTAGAGATCATCTAATTCAGTACTTTCACTTTATACATAAGAAAAATAAGCATTCTTCCCAAGCTGACAATTTATAAATAGTGAAAAAGGGGTGGAAACTCAAATCCCCTAACATCATCTATTCCTCTTACCCAAAATAATAGCAAGATTTATTGCATAATTTTAGATCATCGCTAAAACTTATTTTTTCCCCAAAATACATACTATAAAATTTCACCTTAAGCCATATCCTCTCAGGGAAGCTTAGAAAATAGAGAAAAACAAAGGAATTGCTGGTTATTATAGTAGAGATAAACATGTATAGGAGGCACCATCTCATGATATCCCATACAGATGTTAATGGAAAGTGGACTGGCTCCAACAAAAGGTGTATTTAAAGGACCTCCATGCAAAGAAATATTCACAAGCCTTGCACAGGGCTCCTGCAGCACAGAAGCCACTTGCCATCTCAGGAAAAGCAGGGAAAAAAGAGAGGAGGAAGTGAGGGATTTTTTTTTTATCTCCAGGGTCCAGCATGTTTGAGATAATTAGTAAATAATTATCAAATAAATGAATGAAACATTCTGACCAAACTTGTGTGTGTGTGTGTGTGTGTGTGTGTGTGTGTGTGTGTGTTTTGTTAGGGATGAAACTCGAGGCCTTACACATGCTAGGCAACAGTCCTACCACTAAGCTACCACCAACCTCAACTTGTTTCCAAAGGTGACTTTAGTTATAGCCAATTGCTCAAACTGCAAATTGGATTAGGGCTTTCTCACTGCATTTAGAAGAAAATACCGACTCTGTAAAAGGTCCTACAGGGGCTTCAAGGTGAGCTTTCCCTGCCTTCTTGTCCAGCCTCATATTACTCTTCTCTCTCTCTCCTTCTCCCTCTCTCTCTCTCTTTTTCTCTGTCTCTCTCTGGTTGATCTGGCCATCCTCCCTTCCTTTGAGTTCCAGATGCATGAAGTTCATTCCTGCCTCCAGGCCTGAGCACAGACTAGACTTTCTTCCTCTCTGTTTACTTAGCAAAATCCTCTTCATCCTTCAGAATCTCAGAAAACACGTCCTGTCCTCAGAGAAATTCTCTCTGATCTCATTCTCAATAAGGTCTCTCCTTGCTTCCTTGTAGCCCATCTACCTTTCATGACACTAATATTGATTTGTCATTGCACTGGTTAATGTGTAACTGACTTTTTAATGTGGCTCCATGGAAGGAGGGATTGCATCTATTGTTTTACCACTTTGCCTGTCACATGGTAATGGCTTAATAAATATTTGCTGGACACATACATAAATGGCCTCTAATGAAGCCTTTCAAATCTAGTTGCTAATATGTTGGCTTTAGCCTACATTTAGTTCTCTGCAAAGCAAGACTTTGTCTTGTTTATCTTTGTTATTCCCATAGTACATCATGTGGTCCCTACCACACAGGAATGTTCAGTAGTGTTTATGGAAGAACCATCCCGTAAAGGAATCCAACTCAGAATTATTACTAATACTGAGGAACAGACATTTGACAAAGCCTGCTTTCTTCCTCGACCTAACTCAAATAGTTCTCCATCTCCCAGCCTGCCTGCCTCCTTTCACAGGCTAATGCGCCTCTGCAGGTTGGTTTAGTTTCTGTTTGATTTTTTTAATACAGGTGTCATTAATTTGGAAAAGCTCTTACTAGCCACTGCACAGGGGTCTCCAAAATCATCATCAGGCTAATTGATGATGGCTTCCATAGAGACTGGATGTCTTAAGATACTTAAACACAAATTGGGGGAGGCAGAGCAGAATAAAAATGACAGTGGCACCCTTCTGGCCACCAGTCACCATCTTCTGGAGAGTATTTCACTACTTACAGTTTTGAGTGTAGAAAATTAAATAGTGGTAACACCTTAAAGAAATCAGTATACTACTTGTGCCAGTTGTATTATTCAGCTTTCCTGTCACTTGGACAAGCTATGTGATACCTACAACTTAAAGGAGGAGAGATTTAATTTGACTCACACTTTTGGGAGATTCAGTCAATGGTTGGCTGGCTCCAAGGCAGAAATGGCATGATGGAAGGGTGTGGCAGAGGAAAATTTCTCTCCTCAAGGTAGCAAGGAATCAGAGAACAAAGGGGGGAGCCAAGGAGGGAGATATACCCTCCAAAAGCACACCCCCACTGACACATCTCTTTCAACCAAGCCTTACCTCTTAACACATTTAGCTAGTGCTCCTGTGATCCAATCATCTTCCAAAAGCCCCACCTCTCAACATATGTGACTTTTGGGGGAGATTCTCTATCCCAACCATAATAACAGAATAGTCTACCTGCTTTCACAGTCATCCCTTCACAGAAAGCTTCAGGGAAGAGAAAGCTTCATGCAAGGGAGGGAAACTGAAGATAGACTGAGGGGTATTTGTACTTACTGCCCTGCCAGGGCACTGCACTCTCCTGGCAGGCTGGGCTGAGGCGTGGTAGTTTAGGGCTGTCCTTGTGGGTGGTGCTAAGATCAGGATCTGCTTTTTCTGAGAGCTGGTTAGAAATGCAGAATCTCAGGCTCCAAACCTACTGAATTATCTAAAGAGCAAGTTTAAGAAGAGAGGAGCAGAGAGAGAACTATAGCCAATTATGTTCCTAACAAATCACATGTGACCCCTCCCTACTAGTCATTTCACCAAAAAAGGTTGGCAGAATGTACTTGTATGGTGTTCCTTCTGCCTTGAAAAGCAAGTGAAGTCCTAGTCCCTGGTTGGCTCAGAGAGGAAGGCTCTCCCAAGGATTTGTAAATTCCAGAATGATATGTCACCACTCTGCTTCTGTTAATTATCTGAGCTCCAAACTATCAGTGCCCATGTTTTCATGACAGGTGGAAGTAGAGTACCGAGAGAACTCAGTATTTAGTATTTCAAAGATATAAGAATAATGTCTTTGGCACTCAATAACAAAACTTCAGAAGTACAATATCCTACATAAGAAAAAAATTATTTTTAGCCACCTTTCACACATATGGCCTTGTTTACAGTGGGCAGTAATAGGATCTCAGCAGAGCCGAAGGTGGGAATAAAGGGGAAAATCAAAGTCAGTTAACTGGGGATGGAAAGAAAAGCAAGAAAAATTACTATTTACCAATCATTGTGTTACTATTAAAAAGGATATAGTTTTGTAGATCTAAGGTAAATATTAGAGGAAGGGTTGAAGATTTAAAATTTTCTTTAGTTCATTCAAAGTCTAATTTAATGTTAAGCTTTGTTTTGATACTTCAAAACCACATGTATAGCTTCTTAATTTTCAGTGACCAATCCATGAGTAAATTTGTCCTAAAGTATCCTAGAATCTGACCGGTAACATTAGTATTCTTCTTTGCTTGGCTGAGGAAAAGCAACAGCAAAGGGGCAGTACAGAAGTTGGGAAAAGCAACAGCGAAGGGGCAGTACAGAGAAGTGCTAATGTCTGTATGAAATGCATAGTTATCCCATGCAGGCAGGCTTAAATGGGAAAATAAGTCCCAAAGAGCATTGCAGAGGAAGTGCAAATGTGGAAATGAAGATTTATGCATGAGGATGACGGTGCAGGGGAGCATTTGTTGATTTCAGACCTATGAGAACTCCTTTAGAGTCTTCAAAACAGCTTTTTCTCTATTCTCCAAGCTGAGAGGGAAATAGGCCTTTTAAAGATATTTTCATAGAGTAGGAAACTTTTATCGTTTTCTCTATGTATTTTTTACCAGAATGAGGAGCTGCTCCAGGAAGCATCTCTTATACACACACACAGACACACACACACACACACACACACACACACAGAGGATTCTTCCACTTAGCTGGATAAATTCCCATTACCCTAGTTAACGTAATTTCATCTTCTGTTACGGTTTTTAAGTCAGGGTTTTAAATGCTAACTTGGAACCCTAAGGAGCAATAACCACATTGAACATGGAGTTGTTTTCCCCTCAGCTCATCTGTGAGATATTTAAACCCTTAAAACAGAACTTCTGTGAATTTTAAACTCATGGTACTACTAGTAGATAGGCAACTTAATAAATAAGACAATAACTTCCTTAAAAGATACATGATTTGTGAGAAATATCTTCTGTCATATAATTCAATCTGTCTGATGAATTGATTGGGCAGTCTGTACTGGGTTTTATAGAATTAAAATGGTCCTAACAAAAGCTATAGATTTTTGTTGCTATAGCAAAAACTTTTAACTGTGCTTGTGTAGTGATCAGTGCGTATAAATGTCAAAATTACCCTACAATATAAGCATAGAAAATACAATTGATTTTATTTACAAATGAGGATGTCGAGGCTTATTTAAATCGACTTTCCCAGAGCGATGTATGTGCGTGTGTAATTACAGTCTATAAAGCTGCCTCATCTGTTTCTGAGAGAAGAATATTATTCTGGGTTCCATATCATGTGCCGATATGAGCCTTGACAACCAAAATATTGCTTAATGAATATGAGGTAAAATATTCCAACTTCGTAAATTGTCTTGTATATTTTATTTGTGTCTATTAAATAACAAGTGAGAGCATTTTTGGAAGGGAATGCACAGATGTTATAGAAAGGAATGCCAGTGGTCTATATCTGACCAGGTTTTTAGTAGTCATGGCTGCTCTCTGAGGTACTGATACAGGATACTTACTGATACCTTTCTTTAAAAGCAGATCTGGCTCTTAGTTCTTATTGAATGTAGCACTATAATCTATTTTCATACCACTATTTTGTAACTTTGTTCCCAAAGTTTACTGTGATACATAGAAATAAATCAGAAACAAGTTTTTCCCCAGTATGGTGTATAAACTATCTTATAAGTATAAGATAGTTATACGAATTAAAGCATCTTATGTGATTAAAAAAAAAAAGTACCCTCTAAATGGCCCAGAGATGGAAAATATTGTGTGGAATATTATTTGGAGAGTCAAATAAAACATACATAGTTAAAGATGCGGGTAAGAAATACATTTATTAGCTGGGCATGGTAGCACATGCCTGTAATCCCAGCACTGGGAGGCTGAGTCAGGAGGATCATTGTGAGTTCAAGGCCAGCCTGAACTACATAGCAAGAACCTGTCTGAAAAAAAAGAAATACATTTATCTGGGAACATTTTTTGAAACTGTAAGCTTTCTTGTAATGCTTTCTTTGGTGAATGAGTTTTAAAATGGGCAATTTTCTACATAATATTGTATTTTTGAGGTGTTATCAATTCAATTCTCTCATGCTGCCAGTGAAGTAATGGGGTAAAGTGGAAAGGACTTAGGAAGAGAAAGATTTAGGTGTACACCATGGCTCTGCCACTTCCAGCTATGAATTTAAACAAGCTACCTAACTTTTTATGAAACTATTTTCTATTTGATAAAAATTCATGTTAATTTAATCATTATATATAGCCATGTTATATAAAACCTCTTGTGGTTATCAATAAATTAGGCTGACATGACCTACTTAATGATGTTACCATGAGAATCATATTAAATAATGTGTATAATTCACATTGCCCATACATTGCAATATTCACTATACATAAGGTTTTCACTTCTCCAGGTTCCAACCACCTGTCTATGCTCCAAAACAAAATAGGGTGGGATTTTTCTTTTGCATGCAACACCCCCTCCTCATTTTATATACCTGCATTTTTATCACTATAAGATTACTTTGGTTTACAGTATATTTTTGAGTTCTCTCTAACTCTTTCATTTGTTTTACCAGATTTAAGCATTCTCTAATCTCAATATTCAAGAAAACCTATTCAAGGAATGTCTGGATGTGTACAGAACAGCAAAGGCAGCATCTCAGTTCTCTTCTCTCTTCTTTTGTGCCTGCCTATAACGAGAGTACACTCTTCAAGATCTACAAAGTTCTCAGGTTAATCCTCCTAAGGATTGGTTTTATTTATGCATAATGCTATATTAATAATAGTTTTTAACAACTGGCTTGAACTTTCCTATTTCCAATCCCAGAGAGAGCCAAAGAGGTAGCATTAGTCTTTAGGAACTTGCCCTAATGGCTGGTTAAAATGGAAAATATGCAGTCACAATCTGTCCCAGAACTCAGAACTATGGGGTAATTCTCTACCTCTCTCCACCAAAAGAGAATAAGCTTTTCACAAGTCCCTTCCCCAAAACAGTTCATCAGAATCTGAGAAGCTTATTTCTCACTAATTTTGTCCTTGTAAGACTCAGGCAGTAGGCAGGGAAAATCTAAAGCACCAACTATTTAATCTTAATTATGAAGACATGCTTAATAAATCACGACATGCATCTGGTTGTTTCCTATTGACCAGTACAAAGTCTTAGACTGATTTTTAATATTGAGCCATGACATGCTAGCTACCTCACTACTGCGCATTAGCGTAGTGTATCCCACCTGTCAAGGTTAAATAATCACAAATAACTTGAAGAATTTTCTCCTAAACACCTTGGACCTGTCTGATCACTAGCATGCCCTTCCGATGAGTTTTGCTAGAGAAAGCCCTGGTTCTAAGCTGTGACAATAGCATTCATAGCTGTTATGGTTTGTGTCTGAATGTCCCCCAAAAGCTTCATGCAGTCACTGGTGGTGGGGGCTTTTCCCTGGCAGCTGAATCTAGAGTTTGTGATTGGTTCATTGTCCAGTGCTGGGACTGGGGGTGTGAATACTACACCCCCCAGGTGGTAGTAACCTGCATACAATATAAGGGAAGAAAAGAGGCTTGCTCTTCCCCTTTTGCTCTTGTTGCTTTTAGTATCTTTGCCACCATGAACTGTTGGCCCTCTGCCATGTGCCACCCTGCCGTGGAGCCAGCTGATTATGGACTGAAACCTCTACAAACTGTGAGCTAAATAAATCTTTTCTTCTTAATTTTGGGCATCAGGTATTTTGTGTCAGCAATGAGAGAAAAGTAAGACAATAGCCAAGGTGAATTTCTTTGTTAATGGAATTGTTGTGGAAAATCCAACCAGGACCAAAAGGAAAACACTCCGCACAGAGGAGTTTGGAAGGCAACTTGTTTATTAACGCCATCAGGCTTATGGGAACCAGGTCCAAATCATCAGCCCCGAGTCAGTTTAGAGTTCAGTTTAAATACATTTTTGCAAGCAGGAAGTACAAAGCTGATTGCAGGTTATTACATGATTGGTTACATGAATTGAATCATATGTTGTCGGGCAGGCTTATTCTAAGCAGGCTTACTTGTAAGTATTTATTATAAAGCAGGAACATTCTGGGAAAGAGGGAAGGAAGCTTGAGCGGAGCAGGTAGAGTTAAATGTGTCCTTGACTGGGCCAGTCTGTTCCAGGCCCAGAGTCCTCGAAGCAAGCTGGAAAACTACAGATATATCCTTCTGAGTAGGAAAACACAAACATTACAGCTGGAAGCAGTCCGGTTGACCAGACTTCTTTGAGAAGTAGCTGGACACAGACAGTCAAGGCTAACTGAGTCTAACTATGTGATAGGCAGCATGAGCACTGTCAGAGGCTACTAATTGATTTCTAATTTCTGCTACAAGATTTCTATAGGTTTGCCATTTTATAACTTTGCTCTTATAGAATTACCCAATGTGTGGCACAAACTGCCACACTTTCCTTCATTTAGTGAATGTTTACAGCATAACTACTCTGAGTCATGTACTATTTTAAGATATAAAAATAAAGAAAAGTCATAAGAATGTCTTCTGTTGTGGGAGTTTATAGCTTGGCTAGAAAGAAAGGAAGGAAGGAAGGAAGGAAGGAAGGAAGGAAGGAAGGAAGGAAGGAAGAAAGAAAGAAAGAAAGAAAGAAAGAAAGAAAGAAAGAAAGAAAGAAAGAAAGAAAGAAAGAAAGAAAGAAAGAAAGAAAGAAAATATCAACATCAATTGTTAGACTGGAACAAGAACAAAGAAAAAATAAAACAGTGAGTGGAAGCAAGAATTGTCAAGGATACTTATCTGGCAGGGGAGATACCATGATCACGAAGATAGTTTCCCCAGGGCGAGGCTTATCCATTGCACTCCATATGTGCTGACCCCTGTGATTTCCCCAAATATGGGAAACTCAACTGCATAATTTATGGTAGTGGGGGACTGCATTCACATTTTCCCCTGATAAAATAGGAAAAAAAGAAGTGTTAGGGAGTGAGATGGGCATTGCAATTTATATATGGAAGCCATGGAAGGCTTAAGAGAAAAAAACATCTGAGTGAGATCATAAAGATATGGGGAAATAAGCCGTGCAGATATCCAGGGAAAGAACCATATAGGCAGAGTGATCGGGAAGTGCAAAGGACCTGAGGCAAAAGTATGCTGGTGAGTTTGAGAAACAGGAGAAATGTGAAGATTGGGAAGAATGAGTGAGTTGTAGAGTAAAAGCGAGTGAATGAGATTAGGATGTGAGCTCAGAGTCAGACTATGCAAAGCTTTGAAAAGCACCAAAAGGATTTTGAGTTTATCTCTCAGTGAGATGGGAGCCATTGAAAGGCTTTGTGTAAAGGAATGATACTATGTCCTGAATTTAAGAAAATCATTCCTTTACTCCTGGGTCACGTAACACTTACTGAGCACATACTTAGCACCAGGCTTGACACCAAGTATTGGGGACACAAAGTAGAACCAAAACTGGCTCTTTCTTCAATTCACAATCTCTGCAACAACTATTTATACAAGTTGTTGTGAAAATGAGTAAATGTCATATTTAAGTTCATCCATGTGCAAACACCATGGGTTGTGACTGAGGCTAACTGTATTCCCCTGCTGAGTGCAAGCACCATTCCTATATTTTGCCTTCTGTGTGCTTGGTGGCAAACCTGTTTCTCACAGTCTCTCCCCTAATCTGACTAATAACTCCTCTCTTATGGCTGAACCAGGGATGGTACATATTCAGCTAAAAATGTTCCATAGCAAGAAACATTTCACCAGATTCCAGAAAGTCTTTTTTTTTTTCTGTAAAGAAAAATGTAAATTACCCAAAGGAGTCATCACCATTTGGAACTGTGGGTTGCTTTATTGAGAAAGGAATCACCCCTCTCTCCCCAGCCCTCTTCAGATGGGCAGCTATATCACAGTGTGTGAGTTCTGAGGCAGAACGAATGTTCTAAAGTCAATCTGGAGGTAAATTATCTGGTACAGCAATCCAAAATCAGCTTCCCTAGCAGCTTCCATAACACAGTCATATCTGAACTGTTGCCATGTCAAAGCCATAGTTTACACAGCCCTGTTGCCAGAAAGGAATTAGTAGGTTTTTCATACTTTGTGAAGCAGTAAGCTCTCATTTTATAACACGCTACTACGAAGTCTCCATAGGACACAGTAACCAACGGGACTGTGCTCAAATTCTTACCTTTTGCTCAAATTCGGCAGATCGGCTGTGTGCTCTGCTTCAGGCGGTGGGTTGAGCTTCAGTCAGTACAGACTTAGACTAAAGAACTGCTTTCTTCTCATTGCAGAAGTCAGAAGTTCGGGCTGGTGAGATGGCTCAGCGGTGTAAGCGCCTGCCTGGCAAGTGCGAGGGCCCGAGTTCGACTCCCGGAACCCACAAAAAAAAAAAAAAAAAAAAAAAATGAAGTCAGAAGTTCATAGAACACAGTGAGGTAAATGGTGACAGCAAAATGACTTGTCCTTCCTAACTCCCAAAACCTGCAAAGGTGACCTTATTTGGAAAAAAGGCCTGCTATGGACTGAATATTTGTATTCCCCAAAATTCAGATGTAGTTCCTAATATGACGGTACTCGAAGGTGGAGTCATTGAGATATAGTTTGGTTTAAATGAGAGTAGAGTTCCAATGATGGTATTAGTGTCCCAATAACAAAGAACAGATCAGAGCCTTTTCTCTGTGCACCAAGTGAGAACAGAAGAAGGAAGCCATCTATGAATTAGGAAAAGGGCCCTCACCAGACTTAGTATCTGCTAGAATCTTGATCTTGGACTTCCTGAGCTCTAGAACTATGAGAAATAAATGTGTAAGTACCTAGTGTGTAGTATTTTATTACAGGAGCCCAAGTTGACTAAGACAAGGTTTTTGCAGACAAAATTATGTTTAGGATATAAAGATAAGATTATCATTTGTAACCCAGATGGGCCTTAAATCCAACCAACAAGGCTCCTTATAAAACACAGAAGAGAAGGTGGCACAAGGGAGAAGGCCATGTGAAAAAGGAAACAGAAATTGGTGTTGGGCAATCCTAAGCCAAGGGACACCTGAGCGACAGGAAGGTAGAAGTGACAAGGAGTGACTCACTCTTAGAGACTTTGAGGGAATGCAGCTTGTTAACACCTTGTTTTTAGATTTCTGACCTCCAGAAAAATTAGAAAATTTCTGTTTTTTTAAAAAATATCAAATTTGTATAATTTGTGATAGCAAGAACAGAAAACTAACATATACATAAATGAATAGAAATGTAAAAACAGTTGCTAAATAAACATGGAATTTGCAAACTATAACTTCTTTCCATTTCCCATGAGTGAAAGCAAATCACTAAGCCATAACCAATATCCACACACTTCCCCTGTGGAGGTTGAGGGGGGAAAGCAAGTGATTTTCTGATGAATAATAATCTACCACACATTATTTTGCTTCATTGCATTTTTAGAGTAGATCTTCCATCAAATCCAAGATTCCAGGAGACAACTCAAACAGAGCAAAAAGTGTGCCAGTATTAAAAAAAAAAAATGGCTATGACACCTGGGCATAGTGCCAAAACCCTGTAATCCCAACATTCTGGGACGCTAAGGCAGGAAAATCACTAGACTAAGCCCACCCTAGGCAACTTAGTGGCACAGCAAGACCCTGTCCCAAATTTTTTTAAAAAATGAGAAAACAAAAGGGGCTGGGAATGTAGCTCAGTGTGAAGGCCCTGGGTTCAATCCTCAGTAGGAAACAAAAACAAAAACAAAAACAAAAACAAAATCCTATGAATTAATGACAGAAAATACAGATTTGAGCTAGGTCCCCAGGGAGGATATGAAAGGATCTGTAAGGCTTAGTTAGCCTCCCATCACTGCACAGGTCTCCAACACTTAAGATGCGAAAGATACTTCATAAAATTTGTCTCAGTTGCTACCTAAAGAATCAACCCTATAGCCTTATGTTCTTTAAACCTGGTAAGTTGGTGAGCTGGGAAGAGATAAATCGAGAGACTAGTATTTTAATAGCTTTCTTTTTAATCCATCCTTTTAAAAATGGACCTTGCACCACCTGTCTCAGAATTCCTTAGCATACTTGTTTTTCAAAAGCAGATTTATGAGTCTCACTGCTCACATGCTGAACCAGAATCTCTGGACATTTTAACACACAGCACAGAGAATTTTGATGCACACCAAAATTCAAGCACCACTGTTGCTTCTCAGATTTTTAGACTAACTTGTTCCCATTCCCAACACCCATTAGCAGCAATGAGTGATCTTTTACCATGTGGGGGGGGGTGGGTCATTGTTCTGAGCCTTCACGGTGGAAATTCCTTTGAACTCTAACATTTTCCTTTAAAGTTCACGAACATTTATCTCTCTATTCTACAATATATTTGCTCCAGTGAAGACAAGTATTTTTCCTAGTCTCTGAGTTAAATTGAAGACCATCTTTGTTGAGCCACTGGATTTCTGCATCAATTTTCATGTCATTCTTTAAGACCCGCCTAGATATTCATCTTAATGCCAGACTCTGTGGTGCTGAGGAGGGGGGGACGATAGGAGACGAGTTCATCAGGCTTTCATTTCCAGAGAAACCTAGATATTCTTATGCCAAAAAAAAATTGGCATTTAATTAAAGAGGACTCACAAATCCCAAAAAGACTTTTGTGGGCCCCCAGGTAAAAAAAAAAAGTCCTAGCTGAAGCTTTATAGCTGTACAGACAGATGATGCATTTCTATAATGAAAACAATAAAAGTGACAACAACCATTAGTGAGTGCTCACCACATGCTGGGCACTGGGCTAACTGCTTTACTTGCCTTATTTCATTTTACCCTTACACTTCCCTGGGGACTAGGTAGTGTTCTTATCTCTATTTTGCAGTTAAGAAACATGGGCCTTTGAGAGATTATATAGGAGCCCCAGTTCAATTACCTCAGGCCTCATTCTCCCAGCCCACATGCTGATTTTGCTCAGATGTCCCAGAATTCCCCTTGCTGAGGACCAGGGTAAAATTACCTGGCTTATTGTCAAACCATGCAAATCACCTTAATTTTCTCTGTGGCAGAGGTGTCCCCAGGGAAATAGTGAGTGACCTTGAATACTCCTTGGCTTGGCTCTTGGGCCTTCCACTGCTGTGTCTTACCTGTACATTTCCTATCCTTTCATTTCCTTGTATACAACTTACTCATTTTTTTATACAACTTGAGTCTTCGATATACAGTGAAGGAGATCAATGTTATATGTTGATGGTAAAAAGAACAATAAAGAAAATAGGCAAATTGAAGCAAAAGTGACTGAGGTCCTATTTTAAATAAGGGAAATTTCTTTTGATAAAGTGACCTTTGAGCAGAGTAGTGATGGTGCCAAGAGGATAAGCCAGGACAGGATTTCTATCCAGAGTGAAGAGCCACTGCAAACAAAAGGCAGACAAATCAGCATGAAGGTCCCAGATGGAGTGAGAAATGAGGGAGACGGAGCAGATAGGATGTGAAAAGATAGAGAAGGTAAGGGCAGGCCACACAGAGTCTTGTATACAGCAAGGCAAGGGCTCTAGATTTCAGCCCCATGGAGGGTAGAAGCATGGGAGAGGTATGATACAGCGAATCCCTGACAAGAATCACTGAGAGCATTGCGTTGAGTACACACTACAAAGAGTGCAGTAAAAGCATGGAAACCTGTAAGAACAGTACCAGTAAGTAAGTGCTTTTTGCACTTCTTTGGCTTTCTCAAGAAAATGTGTTTAATTTTACCAAAAAAAAAAAAAAGTGCAGATGATTGTAAAATATTAAAAGGAAACTGCCACTTGACAGTATATATTTATATATTTCTTTATAAAGCCATTAAATAACAGAATTTAGTGGTAACTCTACCATCTTTTCAAAGACAATGGGCATAAGTATCATTTCAAGATACTTTCAATCTCTGTTATGTACAAAATTTTCTATGATTTCTTTTGGTAACAAGACAGATTCTACTTAGAGTACTACGGTTTGCTACGTACAGATATAGTTAAAGAAACTGTTCAATTTCAGTCAAAGGCTAAGGAAAAGGAAGACTTTTTTCCATAAAAATTCAAAGACCCTCATGAATTCTATGCTTGGGCTTCTCTGAGATTTTGCAATAGTCCAAGTAGGAGATGTGGACAGCTTAAATTATGGTAAGCTTAGTAGGACTTGAGGGCAGCAAGGGAAATCTATTCAATCTAATACCCATGGCTATTTTTTTTTTAATCATTTTTAAGGCACAGCCTATCTGTCCAAATCCTATTTATTCCTATTTTATTGATCACCTGTGATTTTATAGACTTGAACTAGGCACTTTATGCTAAAAAAAAAAATGCTTAAAAATGTAGATATTTAGTGGTGGTCTTGTGGGCTAATTGAGGACTGGAGAAATACCTTGTTCTTCCGCTGTTCCCGCAGAGCCTGGAACAGCTGTTAAACTGATTTGAAGTAGGATTTAGACCCTGCTTCCAGATCTGGCTATTACTTTTAGAAACTTGTTTGCTTTTCCTATAAAATGGGGGTAGTGAAATGCATTCTCCAAGAATACTATTGCACTGACAAGTAAGAAGAGTTAGGTGTGTGTAGCCAAGCAAGATTCAGCAGTAAAGGGGACAGTAATAGGGCTGCAACTGACAAGTGATGTGCTGGGCAGTTTAGGGTAATTGTTAGGAAATGCCATTTGGGAGTAATTTAGGGGTAGGTCTGGCTCTGATAGGGGACAATGACCCCAATAAATGTGGAAAAGATAGTATACGAGCTGATAAAACCATTCATTTTGTCCACACTTCATTCCTATACTCACTGTATCTTAAATCTTGTATGAAAACATACTGAATCATTTCCTCAATAATAAACCATCTTTGTCTTATTTTGATAAAATGTATTCTTATTCTAACTCCCTTGCCTCCAAATTTTGTATCCCTGAGGATTTAAATGTGACTGGGGCAAGGGCAATTTTCTTTGCTGTCTACTGAGCCATTGTTGATTTTTAAATAAAATGTCATTCTCGCCACCAAGTTTCCACTTGTTACAATTTAGAATGGTCAAGAGATCCACGCTCAGGGAGGGGAAAAGGGCAGGATTTATTGGAAAGGCTGACAGACCCTTAACAATAGCATTGCTATGAGATGTTAGCCCTGTAGTTTATAAATAATTCATCGATCACATGGCTTTGAATAGTTCTATCAAACTCTGCTAGAAGAGGTGGCAAATTACTCTTCAACACAATCATTTGTTTTCACCCATGAAAAATAGTATGCATTAATACCATGGCAAATAAGAATTCAAACTCCAGCCAGGCAATCTGTTGAAAGAGTTTTGTAGATCAAAGTCTGTGGCATACTTTTCGCAATTGCCTCTCTTTTGCCACTACAGCATGGAGTCACTGTTCCTGTTAATTTTACTAATTTGTAGGTTTGGCAATCAACCTTAGAAGTGATTCTGAAATTCTGCATCAGGTGCAATGCAATGCTTTAGAAAAATTCTAAAAAACTAGTTGAATCAGAGTACATGGGAAGTCAGCTGTTTGCTCTGTGAAAGAAGCTGTTATTTTGTTATGCTTGGTTTGGTGTATGAATTTCTCTTCTTACCTGGTTATTACAGAAACAAAAACATAACTGAAGATTAGATAATAAATAAAAAGATAGGTAGATAGGCAAATAGATAAATGATGAGGTGAAGTTTGAATGGAAAAAGCATTCTCTGCATACTTGCATAATTATCCTTAAAATGCAGCATGCAAAATAACTCAAAATATATCACTTTCCAAACAAGCATGTGGAATGAATTTACAGAAAAGTCCTGGAAGATAATTGAATAAAAAAGATTTCCTCCTGAGTCTTACCCAAACATCCATACAGTTAGACATTAAATCAATGAAAGTACTTTGTATAGGCTAAAGATTGCCAGCTTAGCATGATGGGAATGAACTAAAAGAAGCTGAAAAGTAACTGGAACTAACCATTTCTCTCTCTCTCTCTCCCTCTCTCTCTCTCTCTCCCCACAATTTCAAGTCAGTTTCCTTTGAGCCCAAAGTCAGTGAGAGTGATGAGTCCCTTACCTTCCAGAATCCCAATCATGCTGAAGACAGGACCATCAGACTTCAATGAGAAGGATCCAGACTATGATCCAGGGTCAGTTAGTGTATAACCCTATAGGAGTCACGTATTTCTCTGGACATTCATTTTGTTTCCTGAAAAGGAGTGGGCAACATTAGAGAATGGATTAGGTACATTTTAGCTGAAAATGGGATAATATACAAATAGGCTAAGGGCATCAATTTCACCAAGCCCTCCACTTGAACAGCTTTGTCTATGAAGTCTCTCGCCTTCTTTAAGCCTTGGTTTCCTCATCTGGAAAATGGAGTTAATCACTGTATCCATCTTACCAGGACATAACCTAGATAAATCACTTAAATATGTCCTGAGACATAGAAGATAGCAATAAGTAATTGTTAAAACTCTTTGTCTTGCTATTGCTTTGTAGAAATGACTGAAGTTTTTAATATTTTAGACCAAAAGATATTATGGAAAGGATTTAAGTAGGGGGTAAGTCATGTACAAAAGAGACTATGTAGCCGTGTCCCGAGTCATGCCAGGCATGACTTCATGAGGGTCCATGGAACCTCAGATGAGCTTGGTGGGTCATGGGATAAAGTATGACCACATGACCTGCGCCTCTTCATGGTGCTACTTTTAAGTTTTTAGTAATAACAAGCAGAATGAATTTGGCAAAAGAGTAGGTATTAAGCACAACTGGCAATGTTATCTCTCTTGATAGAAAGCTTCGAAAAGTAAAGAATAGCTTTAAAAGTTTTCCATTGGTTGAACTTTTAAAAATAAAACTTACTAATCAGGAACATGTCTAAGGTACATTTCCATGACTCAAATCTATATTCATCAATTTCTGAGGCCTTGAAAAATTATGAAGTGGTAGAAATATCCATAAATCCTACCGGAGTCAGATGCGCTCCGCGGGGGCTTCAGAGACATGGGCTAAAGTCAAGAGTACCCCAAGCACACATTGTTTCTTGATTTGAGAAGACAACCTGAATATCCTGAGTGAGGAAACCAATCCCAGGAGAGAGGAGGACAGGCCGGATTCTGTAAGAGCAGGTTATAACGTGTGGAATTGATTTCTTGAATTCATGTGTAACAGAATCCTAAGTTTGTGCCTAGAATTAAAGGTCTATCACTTTTGCCATGAGGTGCTTGTGTTTTCAAAAGGAGCTTTATATAGAAAATGAAATAGAGGAGAGACAGAAGGGAAGATTTTCTCGAGATGCTTTGAAGAAAAACAGTTTTGTTGTTTGGGCCTGCAAGAATTGACTCTAGTATATAAAGTAAGATTTACTTTAACCATTATGATGGTGCTATCTAACTGGCTTTTATGTAGACTTAAAACATGTGACTGAACCTGAAATAAGATATTTTCTCCTAAATTCATCATTCAGAAAATAGAGAGCCATCTTACATACAAATCCCTACCATGTTTTTCAATTGCTTTATATTGAAAAACCAAGTACACTTTGAGGAAAACCTAAGCTGAAAGATCTTCATCATTTCTAGTTTAAGATACTGATAAAGACTCCTGTACATCATTAATTTCTTCCATTTATTTTCTGCTAATCTTTATATATAGACTGAATATTTCTAAAGATAATGACCTTCACAATTGCTAGGTCCAGTGTCATAAATGGGCCCTTAAAGATAACTCTCAACTAGAACACAATAGGCAGGAGGCCAGGAATGTAGCTCAGTGGCGCAGTACCTGCCTGGCAAGTGTAAGGCCCTGGGTTTGATTCCCAGTATAAAAAAAAAAAGAATATAATAAACGGTAGCATAAACAGATAGAAAAGTGAATGGGGAAAATTGTTCTAATGTTATACAATGAATACTTGGAGTTTGAGATAAAATACCAAAGTTAACACAATACTTGGATTCATAAAGTAGGCACAAAGGTGACATGCTCTAGAAAATTGTTAGGTGACCCAAAGTGACTGTAGTGATGACAAAGACATGGAATCAGAGATGCAGCCTCCAACTGTAGTTGCCTCTGTGGTTTGCTCAGCAGCACAGAGCTGCCGCATCCAAGAACTCACTCGTCCCAGGAAAGCCCACATTCAATGATGGAGGAAGTAGGAGTATAAAGATCTGGCTATTTGTACACAACCTGGAACAAATCTAACAGATCATATGCACTCCAGAGCTCTCCATGGAGTGAGCCAAGCCCTTGCTGGGCTAACTCCCCACAAATTCTCCCTCTTTTTAACCCTGTTTCTCACCCTCACCCTACCTCCCCATCTACAGATACTAATCTCTATTCCACACACCTAACTCCAACTCCATATCTACTTCCAGAGAACCCAACCTGCATAAGCAGGTCTTGGGGTAGAGAATGAATAAAAGTAAAAGCTCTATTTCACCCAGGATGTGCACAGGATTTCTACGGGACAGCTAAAGAGGGTGTTGGGGAATCAATCCTGTATGTGAGTTTACTTCTCAAGGGAGAGGTCAGCAATGGGGACACAAATGTTGGGGAAAGCAACTTACAGATGGTAGTAGCTAAAGCCATGAGATTAGATGAGTCTCCTCTTAAAGATAAAACTATAGAGAAGAAAAGAGCTCCAAGCCCCTAACATTTAGAGGTCAGAGAGAAGAGACACCAATAAAGGAAACTGAAGAGCTGCCAGGGATATAGAAGAAAAGACCAAGTGAGTTTGATATCCTAGAAACCCAGTGCAAAAGTTTTAAAGGAGTGATTAGTGATGTCAATGTGCTGAGAGGTCAAATAAGATGAGGACAGAGAGGTAGTCACTAGATTTGGCAAGACAGAGTCATTGCCAACTTGACAAGAATGATTCGGTGGAATGATCCGGATAAAAGCCTGACTGGCATGGTTTCAAGATAGATGGGAAGTAAAGAAGTGGAAAAGGGAGTATAAATAATTCTTCAATTTTTTCTATAAATGGGAAAGGAGGTGTAGGGTTGGGACTGAAAGGAGCTACATTTTAAGAAGAGAAAAATTTCCTCACGGTTGTAATTTATCCTATAAAGAATGAAAAATTAATAACACAAAAGAGAAAGAGGAGAAAAGTCCCAGAGTGGGTAAGCAGGAACACCATGGAGAGAATCAGAGGAGGAACAAAATACAAGAAGGAACAGTTTATTCCAGTTACTAAGAGAGGAGGAAAATGAATGAGTACAGAGGTGGGTAGGCAGTAGATTTGGTGGTGGAACTAGAAGAGAATTATTGTTTAATTGTTCCTATGTTCTCAATGAAATGAGAAGCAAGGTCACTCTCCAAGACTAGAAAAACAGACCTTGACCTTCTGACATCAAAAGTATTACCTCTGCCTCCTCTGTAGTCAACCACCCACTTTTCTCTGAAAGCGTGGATTTTTGAAGTGCTTGGGGCTGGCCGCTTCTCACTCTTCTTTTCCCATAGCTCTATCCCTTGGTTCTGTGTCAAGGTCCCCTGACTCCTTTTATGCCTTCATTTTTTAAAAAAGACAAGCCCAGTTTTCTGACAACATGGCATGACTGACAGCCATTTTTTCATAGGTCCCCTTCATGTCTCACAGCTCATTAATTTTGCTCCTTCTTCCATTTGCTGGGGCGGGTTTTCCCTTAGGTTTTCGTTAGCTTGTATTTGCCACTAATCAATGTGTGCCTCTCTGTCCTAATCCCAAGTCCTGAAGGAAAAAAGGATGATTCCAAGTGGGAATATTTACTTATAAAAATAATTTGGTCAACTATTTGAAAGTGTCTGCCACTATTGGAGGCCAATGATAATGACATCAGTTAATTTTCCTAAAGCTCCTAAACTGCTTGAATCCTGAAATACTCTCCAAAGGAGAACGTCCAGGCTAGTGGTCATTTTCCATTGCACATGTATCCTATGGGTCTTCTGCATAAGAACAGCTTCTGCTATTACTGAGGGAGAACTGACAGACTCCTGGTGTCCTTTATATGTTAGAACATTCCAGGTTCTAGACCCAGTTTGTCTGGCCTTGAATCATACATAGTTCCACAGCTCCCATCAGTGCTACAAGGCACTGAACCATTCTGCACTTCAGTTTCCTCACCTCAAAATCAGAGAAAGTATTATTCCCCCAACATCATAGAGTTGTTGCGATGATCAATGAGTTAAGATACCTAATCTCTTCAGCCTACCTTCTGGGAGGAAGGTAAGTGTTTAGTCAATTATAGCCGCTAATTTTATGTCATAACTCCTAAACAGTTTTTAAATAAAATCTGTAATTTTCTTGTTAAAATTTTTGGCTAAAGAAATTTGTTATTACCTATTACCTATCAATCCTTAAAATTGTTTTTCCACAGAATCCACTTTTGGTGTATGGATTAGTCTCTAGGGCTGCTGTAAGAAAGAACCACAAACTGAGTTTCAAAGCAACAATAATTTATTATCTCATAGTTCTGGAAGCTAAAGGCAAAACTTAAGGCCATAGCAAGCTATAGCTCTCTGGAGGCTTTAGAAGGAGAGAATCCTTCTTTGCCTCTTCTTATCTTCTAGGAATTACAGCAAATCCTTGGTGACTTTTGGCTTGCAGCTGCGTCACTCAAATCTCTGCCTCCATCTCCTAATGGCCTCCTACCCTGTATCTTGTCTGGTCTTCAAATGTCCCTCACCTTATAAGCTCAGCAGTCATTGGATTTAGGTCCCACTTTAATGTGAATCATCTCATCTCAACTTTATGGCATCTGCAATAAGCCTTTTTCCAAACAAGATCCCAGTCACAGGAAACAGGGATTAGGATTTGGACATCTTTTGGGGAAAAAAATCTAGGAAAAAATCTAGGAAACATATATTGTTTGGCCCAAAACACCTCCCACCATTAACTGTGATCTAGCTTAGAAATATTTAAAATCTGTCCCAGTGACCTTCATGAACTATCTTGATAGGTTTGGGCCATGATAAGCATGGACATGGAAAGTAAGTTTTAGCAACCATAGTCATTTGATTTTGCTGGAAAATTCAAGCATCCAAGCATGGACTTATCCTTTTAAAAGGGAATAGACTGGTTTGAATGTTGTCTTTAGCAAGTCACATGTGATCTGAGCTGCATATTTATCACATCATGAATTGGCAATAAACTTTGCTCACCACAGTCATTGGTGATACACTGGTGTGTCTGCTGGCTGTGAGTGGTCACGAAACCGGAAAAAACATTTGCTGTTTTCCACTATTCTCTAGTTATTTACATAAGCCCCATTCAATTCTAATCCCTCAGTCCTAAATAATGAATTGTTATTGTTTCTGCTAACTAATTGTCTTAGCTAATTTTACAAATTTCACTTTTCTTTTGAAAGAACACAGTCTAAACTTTCAGTGAATCCTTTCAGGGAACAATGTTCGTCCCTTGTTTGCAAACAACTTTGCCATTCTGTAATCATGGGCGGCTTTGTTTCAAGACAAAAGCCATATCAACTAGAAGCATTTTAAATACCTTCAGTGACATAAAAGAAGTTGTTCCTCTAAAAGTGAAATATGGAACTCATTATGTTTCTTTGTTATTTCTGCCTACTGAACACATTTGCTATTGATGACGCTAAATATTTTCCTGCACTTCCTACTTCAACTTCCAAATTTTTGTGCATTACCACACAGATATTAACTCTTCAAGTAAGCCATTGCTTTGGAAGACTATACACAAAACATACTGTTTAACTTATAGCGAGTTATTAATCTTAAGGAAAAAAGAAAAAGCAAATTCTACCACCAGCTTACTTTTTTAAGGCATGGTTATATGTTAGGCTCAAGTTTAAATAACTATTTCTAGGGTTTTGTCATGAGGTTTTAGCTTTAGTACTTGGATTTTTTTTTTTAACAAAGTAATATGAAGGGTTTTTTTTTTTTTACTAATCATTGGCTAAATATAAATATGTGCATCAAAGTGTACAAAATGAAATGTAAAAGATATTACCCTTCTACCCAACAGCCCTTGTTCCCTAATGCCCACTGCAGAGGCCATCTCTGTTACCCATTTGTTAGATGTCTTTTCAGAAAGAGCATATAGATGTGTGTGTATTCAGGGATGCACACATATCCATAAAACCAAAACCATCAAAAGCACACTGTGCCTACCCTCCTGAGCTTGCTACGTGTTTATCATGGAGATAGTTCATACTATGCAGTAATAATCTTCCAGAATGAACTCCCTTGACCTGGCTTTCTTCCTCCCGGTATCCATGTCCCTGTATAATCTCCTCCCACACTAATCGAGCTGACTGCAACACCAGAAGGATGCACTGTAAACAAGTGTATGATTAGGGCCAGGGATATAGCTCAGCGACACAGGGCCTGCCTGGCAAGTATGAGGTCCTGAGTTTGATTCCCGGTACAAAAAAAAAAGTATATGATGTTCAAGACAAGGATATGTGTTGCCTAAATAATTATTCAGACCTGTGCATGAGCTCCCAGTAGCTCATAGCTACAGCTTCATGACAGAAACTTTTATAGGGTTAAAAATCAGTCACCTTGTCATTTCTTAAGATGTCTTTTTTCTTAATGCTATGCAACCGTGCAGAAAGTAGGAAGAGATGAAGTTTATCCTGAGTACATACTATCTACTTAATAACTGAGCAGAGTGGAGCAGGACCCTACTTGGGCACAGCTAAAAATCTGAGAGGAGTCAGGTGTGTCTCCTAAAAGTATTCATAATCCAAAATAACTGGGAAGACAAAGGCTCTCACTGGCCTCAATACTGGCTTTATCAAGGGATCTTATCACATTGGAAAGTTGTAGGAACATGTTGTTAATGTCTTCAACATGTATTTCTACACAATCCCACCAAGAATCACATTCTTTGATTTGTCTTTGGGGAATTCATCCCTCAGTCCTCCTCAGCCATGTATTTCAGATGGGGCATTAACCTTAGACCTTAGTTTCTGGCAAAGTCTCTGTCTGATTTAAACCAGTCTTCCTCAGGGATTGCCTCAAGACTGAGCACCTGACGAGAGCAAAGTCAATAAGACACCAGAAACGTTTTGGAGGAACTGGTGTTTCCAGGAAAGATCAACACTAGCTTTCTCATCCCTTAAAAGAGGCAGTGTGAGGAAATGGAATCTAGTTCTGCTTCAGAAATTCTGCTGCTGTTATAGTGAAGCAGGCTCTAACGCAGAGCCCAAAGTTGAAGGAAATTCCGCATGTGTTAGAACACAGAGATGGGAAGCAGTTTGGATGTTGGTGACATGAGAGTCTTTCAATCAGGCCTTACCTAAAATATTCTATAGTCTCTGGATCAGTGGTTTCCAATGTGTGGTCCCCCTGCCAGCTGAGTCAGCATGACTTGAAAACTAATTAGAAATGCAGGTTCTCAGGTCCCCACCCGAGACTTCCTGAGTCAGAACTCTGTGCCTGGAACCCAGCAATCTGCATTTTGGCAAGCTCCCTGTATGACTCTGGTGCACACTAAAATTTGAGAGTCACTGGTGTTAAATACAATAAGTTGATAAAAAAAAATCAGCTGTCTTAACCTAAGTACCATTATTCTGGAATGGTCAATACCATGAGTCAATCTATATACCTTGCCTAATAAAGCCCATCCAAATTTGGTTTTTGTATTCTTCATGTCAGCTTAATATTTTGTTCTAATAGGTGATGGAAAGTCAGGTGAGTCACCTCAAATATAATCCTTTTTTATATTTCCAAAACATGTTGACTTACATGATGACATCTGGTTCCTCAGGACATCTGATAAAAGACAAAGAAACTAAGAAACAATGTTTTGTACATAAACACCTTCTTGGAGAGATGAGGAAACCAAGGTTTGCTACCTTAGATCTCTGGTCTGACCAAAATATTACTGGTTTGGTTCTTTTTATACGTGGCTGCCCTGTAGCTGAGGAATATAAGGTATAATTGAACAGTACGATTAATGTTTAAAGTTTTTTAACAATATAGTACAGTAAAAGACACGTTGCCATTAATGCCCCTCAAAAATATCCCCTCTCCCTTCTTATCCCATCCTTCTTGCCATTGTCTAAAGTAGGTCTGAAGTCCTCTTTTGTGTCTTTAGTCATGGCTGCCTTGATGTCCTGAACTAATTCAAAATGTTTATTTTTCATGGTCTGTTTTGGGGAAGAGCTAGAAGTCATACAGTGCCTGATCTGGTGAATAAGGCAGATAAGGACATAACACACATTAATGTTTCCATGTCTGCCGATCCATTGGATGGCAATGGACAGCAGCATTCACCAGATTTTTTTTTTAATTGTACCTCATAAAGACAAAAAAGAGGAATTAGAAAACTGATTCAGAAAGTGGCAAGAACAATGTGTAAAGTGAGGAGGAAAAGGAGAGGGATTCACAACAATATGTCTTTCACTATAATTTTTTTTAATTTAACCTGTTGCTCTATATTCTGATTATGCCTCGTAAGACCATCAGGTTATAGAGTTAAGCAGACTGGGTTTCCATCCTGACTCTGCTGTGAGGTGTGTAGATCTGGGTTTGGGTCCTGACTCTGCTGCATTCTAGCTATAAGAACTGAAAAACTGATTTCATAGGATTTGAGAGTAGAATAGTGATTACCTGAGCCTGGAGAGAATAGAAGGCAGGTAAGAGGAGAAGTTGATCAATGGGTATAATACTATAAGTAGATAGAAATAAATTCTACTGTTCTATGGCAACCAGAATATAATTAACAATAATACAGGGCCAGAGATATAACTTAGAGGCACGGTGCCTGTCTGGCAAGCGTGAGGTTGTGGGTTCGATTCCCGGTACCAAAAAAAAAAAAAAAAAAAAGAGAGAGAGAAACATTATTATAATGCATATGTCAAAATACTTAGGAAAAAGGATTTTGAATGTACTCATCATAAAGTAATTATAAAAGTTTAGGGTTATGGATATGCTAGTTAACCCTGAGTTGATCACTACCCATAAATATGTGAATCAAAATATCACACTGTACTTCATAAATATGAACAAATATTGTATGTCAATCAAATAGGAATATATCTTAATTGGAAAATAAATTTAAAATATATTAAATACTTGGGGCACGCCTTTCAAACTGTTCCGCCACAATTTCATCTGTAAAATAGTGAAACCGTACTACCTCCTTTAGTGGCTGCTATCAAGACTCAATGAGAAGAGCTTGGAAAGATACCAGTTCATGTTAAATGCTCAATAAATGATATCACTTAAGAATAATAGGGTTGACTCTATCCCATTGTGGCTGCTCACCGATCACCACAGCCTGAGAAATGCGCTGGCTGCACACAGAGCAAATTGCCTTAAGCCAGGGAGAGGTCTTTCATGAAGCAGCATCTGGACTGTGAACCGAGTCATCCACCTGCTGATCTCCACTGACCCTGTGAATTCTCTCCATCTCTCCTGACTGGAGCAGCTTTAGTCAGCAGCGTCACATAATCTTGGGTTTCTGCCTCGTATCAGAAACCGTATTTCTTAAACACGGTTTCCTTGGCAAGTCGTTTTTTTCTTAAGGGGGTGAGGTTGCTGCTGGTTAGAAGCTTTTTAAATTGCCAGAACAATTAAAAGCTTCAGTCAATCTCATCAGCAAGCAAGTCTGCTAGAATCAGCAGTGTTCCATCCATTGCGAACCATGTTTCATCTGTGGCTGACCCACACTGGGGGCAAAGTTTATTAAGGATTTTTACTTCCTACCTTGTCTAGATTGTAGCCTGCCTTGGAAGGAGAAGAACCATACAAAACACAGAAATATTTTTATAATCTCATTTATCTGGCCTTACTGTAGATAATTTAACTGGCTTTTTGGCATGGCCATGACTTGAGTGACACACCAAGGCATTTTTGTGACAGATGGAATAGAATCTTGTAGCCGAATGATATAAAATGGCTCTCAGCTTAATAATTTCCTGGGTTTAATTGCCAGCTTTGCCACCTTAATACTTGTGTGACTTTGAGCAAGATATTCATCATTTAGTACTTCAGTAGATCCATCTATAAAATGGGAAGATAGAATCAACACTTAGGGTTATTATAAGGATTAGATAAGTTAATATTTATAAAACCTTAAAATAATAAATTTGTCATTTACTAAGGACTTACTCGTGCCCTACTCTGTGCTAAGCACTCTACATTTCACAGCTGAATTTATCCTCACTGTAAGAAAATGAAGTACATAAGTATGGTAATAATATTAATGATGGCAATAATAATAATGCATACACTAGGCACCATAGTAATATTATGATGTATCTCATAATAATCCTGTTAGGGAGGTTCTCTTGCAATCCCCATTTTGTAGATAGGCAATTGGAGACAACAGAAAGGTTAAGTATCTTGCTCAAAGCCTCACAGCAAAGAATTCATAGAGCTGGTATTCAAATTTATCACTCCTTGACTTCTTATCCCAAGCTCTCAGTTGCCCACCAACTCAAAGCCACATAAATACCAAACCATAAAATGAACATTTCAAGATTCAAATTTTCTAGAAGCTTAAGATTGATCAAAAACATTGATAACCATTTTTTCCTCATAAAAAAATAAATATTCCAAATGAAAGTTATGAGAATAAGTGGTGAGTTTTTAAAGCTCCCAATTGGTGCTGTGGCCAGCACTGTGTGCTCCATGAAAACGAGGGGATTGTCACCAAAGTAAAAATTGATTCAACTAGCAACAGGTTTTAAAAACTGTAGAGTCAGCACTTTCCAGAAGATTCTAATTTGAGTAATAAAAAAGTGGAGGCTTTTATAGCATCCGATTATATGACAAGTGAGTTACATTTAAAGGCACTGAAAACAGTTATTCCAAATATGAACTATGGAGAATGGAGGACTATAACTTGTCCACATATTAAGCTCCTTCTGAGCCATGAGGGAGGTAAAGAAGATGTATGATATGAATGAGATCTAAAGTGTTCCTGAAAAGACTCATGTGTTCATAGGTGGGGCTTTGGGGAGGTGACTGGATCACAGGGGCGCTACACTCACTGATGGATTAATCCACTGATGAATAAATCCATAGCTGAATATGCTGTCAAGAGGTGGGGCCTGGTTAGGGGCAGGTCACTGGGGAAGTGACCTAGGATAGTATATCTCCTTCCCCAGATCCTCCCTTCCCTCTCTCTTCCTTCTGTCATGTCATGAGCAGCTTTCCTCTAACAGACGTTTCCACAATGCCTTCTTGCCTTGGAGACAGCCAACCATGTACTGAAAATGTGAGCCAAAGTAAACCTCTCTTCCTTTAAGCTGTGGGTGGCAGGTATGTTGTCCCAGTAAAGAGACAGTGACTAAAACACCATAGAAGATAACCGTGCAGTGTGTCAGAAACTTGGTCTGTCCACGTAGAAGTAGGGTGTCTGATAATCAGGGGACAAAGGGAGGTTAATGATTTTAGTCATCACTCATCAGTCACCCATTATACCCACTTTTATTTTATTTTATTTTATTTTATTTTATTTTATTTTATTTTATTTTCTGGTCTTTATAAAGTGAATTAGTTGGACCCTAACTAACCCCTTTGACAAATAAGAAAACTGAACTTAGGAGAGAGTAAGAAATTTGTCCCAAAGTTCCTACTTCTTGAAGGTGGCTAAAGTGAGGTTCACACTGAGGTCTGTGGGCTGCAGAGCCAATGTACTTTCCCACACTTTGTGTTCCCTCTCTAGAGAGAAGCCAGATGAAAAATACTAGGACTCAAAGGCTCAACTATAGGAGAAATGACATTTATTTTCTTTGCACAGTGTCTCATCCAGATAGAGATGTGATTTTTTCAGAAGTGGGGAAAAATTGAAGCTTTGCTATTAGGAAAATGTCTGAGAAAAGACAGCCTAATGGGAAAGATTATGGCAAATCCCTTCTGGGTCCTCAGTACGAGAAAAATATTTATATGTATAACTTTCTAAGCTAGTATTTTCTTTCATGCTGATGCAGAGTATAGTCTTCATAAATAGTCACTCAATATCTTTGAATTTTCTTTTTCTAGTTTTCATATACTTTAGAAGGAGTAAAATGCATTTTTAAGTTTTTTGAACCCTAGGAAAATGTGTAGTATTTCTTTGGTACCAAAGTTTACACTCCAAAGCACTATGATAATCTTGAAAGTATCTAAACAATGCAATAAATACAGAAGCCATAAGGAATGTGGTTGCAGCATAAGCTTCAATTCTAGCATCATGCAAGAATGAGTTAGATACTGACATAGATCTAGACCCAAAATAGTAGCGGTATTCCTAGAAATTTGGACTAAATGGTATTGAGGTTACAAAGATGAGAAATTTACATTTTTAAAATAAGGCTTCATTTAATGCTAATCTATGTACAGAAAAAAGTAATAGGCCAGATGTGGTAGCACTCTGGGAAACTAAGATAGGATATCAAGTTCAAGCCCAGTCTGGGCAATTTAGAGACTTAGGAAGACCTTGTCTCAAAATAAAAATATGAAAGGGCTGGGTTGTAGCTCAGTGCAAATGCCCTGCATTCACTCTCTAGCACCACAAGAAGAAGGAGAAGGAGGAGGAGGAATGAGGATGATGATGATGATGGCCCAAAAGAATAGCTTGATTTTCTAATCTTCTTGGGATCTTAAAATTATATGCATTCTTGTATTTATCCTTATGAGAAATTAAAGCAGTAACTTCAGCAAGTGGCCAGGGCCTTCCTAAGAGAACACTCTTTCTTTGACGTTGAGGGATGTTGTTGTTTTGTTTTATTTTGTTTTGTTTTTCTAGAACTGGTTTTTATTTTTCTTTGGCCACAGGATTCCAGTAGTCTAGGCGAGTTTGGGAAATGAGATGTTACAGAAAACATGGATAGCCTAGGTGTTCTTCTAGCAGAGGAAGAGGACTGTTAGTAGGAGGCAAAATTATGGTCCCTCAAAAATGTCCATGTCCTAATCCCCAAAACCCATAACAATGTGACCTTTATACGGCAAAAGCAGTTTCACAGATGTGATTAAGTGAAATGTCTTGAGATAGTCATCTTGACCTGGACTATCCAGGTAGACTCAACATCATCACAAGGATCTTGTAGGATGAAAGCAGGAGAGCTGTTGAAGAGAGATGGGATGTAGGTGGGTGAGTGATGAGATTACTCACCTTGAGGCTGGAAGAGAGCTGCAAACCAAACAATGTGGACAGCTTTTAGAAGCTGAGAAAGACAAGCAACAGTTTCTCCTTCATTTCCTCCAGAAAGGACATGGTGATGTTTCTGACCTCCATATAATAAATCTGAAGTATGCGAGCCACTGAGTTCATGGTAACTTGTTATAGCAGCAATCAAAAAGTAACCCAAGAACTACGTTCTTCAGCAGCAGTTTCTGCCAAAGAGGGAGATAACCCAGCGTGAGTATATGAAAATAGTCTACCTGATTGGAAGCCTGGGTTACTTATAACTGTCCTTATGACTTTTTAGCCTCAGCATTGTCAACACTTTGATGAAGGTAACTATTTGTTATGGGGCTGTCTTGTGCATTGTAGAAAGTTTACAGCATCCCTGGTCTCTACCCATTATATGCCAGTAGCACTCCTTCCTCTTACTTGTGGCCATCAAAAATATCTCCTCCTCAGGGGAGGAGGGACAGGAAAATTGCTCACAATCTGAGAACCATGGCTCTAGTTTAATCATATACTCCTTGATTATAAAATTTCTGATGATAGTGAGCAAGCCATCTTTCTCCTGTGGTCCTAATTCATAAATGAGCCAAACCCTGAAATACACAAAAAATATGCTTTGTTCAGAGTGATTTTGCTGCTCAAATACAAGGCAAAAAATCCTTGCCTCCAGACTGGATGAAATAATCTCATGGCTTGTACCAAGAGATGAGACAGGATTTATTTCAGGATGAAGCTCAGCCGATAACCCAAGGCAAGTTATTAATCTGCTCAGCCCAGCCAGCTAACACCTTAAGCTTGTTTTTCTCAGTCAATGGCAAATAAAGCTTTATATCAAATTGAGTTGGGTGACTTTGTGGCCCCCTTCCTTATTTGGTGAAGTTAATTGTGGATCCTACTCATAGCTATTACTGGTTCAAAAATCTCAAGATGTATTAGCATGAGGAAAGGGGAGGATTAGCTCTGTGCCTCCACCGGCTGCAAGGCATGGGCATCATAGGAGATAGGAGCAAAAGCAGCCTCTGTACACAGTGCTGCCTTAGTTGACGTGACAGGACTGCCAAAGGATGCCTGAATTCAGAGATTCAGAGGGAGAAAGGGAGGAGAGAGAGAGAGAGAGAGGCCATTCTCTAAAAGAAAACCCTATCATGGTTTGACAAAGAGAAATAAGGCAGGCAAATATGCAGAACTAGGGAAAGGATAAGAGAATAAATGATCAGAAATTAAGAAGAGGTAGGATGGAAGGGGAGGATAAGGATATGGCCTGCATGTTCATTGGCATTTGGGGGTGGAGCTTTGGGAAAGTACTAGATTTTGACGAGGTCATGAGAAGAGAGTTCCCCTGATGGTATTAGTTACTCCTAAGAAGAGAAACTGCCCAGATGTAGTGGTGCGCACATGAAATCCCAGAACCCAGGAGGCTGACATAGGAGGATTGCAAGTTAGAGCCCAGCCTAGCCTGCAAAGTGGGTTCAAGCTCAGCCTGGACTGCATAGTGAGACCTTGCCTCAAAAAACCAAAAGAAGGAAGAGGAAAAGGAACTGACCAGAGGTCACTTGCTTCCCACCCTTTGAGGCTACAATGAGAAGGTGGCTATCTGAAAACCAAGAAAAGGGCCCTCACCAAGAACCCAACCATGATGGCACTGTCAACGTGATTTCTCAGCCACCGGGACTGTGACAAATAAATATCTGTTATTCAAGCTATATCATCTATGATATTTTGTGCTAGCAGCCTGAGCAGTTTAAGAGATACAAATAACCAACCCACATAAAATATATCAAGAACTACAATCCATTTCAGTCTCAGGCTGTGACCAACCCTCACCACCAAACATGAAACCTCTGAGTTGCTAATTCATATAGTCATACAAACATGAACATAATGTAGTAAGTTGAAGACAAGGACTAAATTCTCACTAGCTGTGTAACCATGAACAGATTTTTGTTACATTATCATTATTATTATGATGATGATGATGATTATTATTATCCTTATCCTTGGTCTCCATGTTAAAGGGAGAATAATAAAACCTGACTTGAAGAAGAACCATAAGAAGAGAATGAATCATATTTGACAATGATAGCTGTTTGGAAGGTGCTTCATAAAGGCGACTTGTCGCCCTCCCCTTTACAGAGTCCCTTCCAACCTAGCCCCATTTTGTTCAACTTAAAAGTCACAATTGAATGAGCCAGGTTTATGTAACTGTCTTTGTTACTTTTCTCATTGCTGAGATAAAATATCCTATACCCACAAGTTAAGGGAGGAAAGGTTTATTTAGCTCCCAGTTTATACAGGTTTCTGTCCACAATTGGCTGGCTCCAGGCAGGGTGGTGTGGCAGACAGGCATCACAGAGGAGAAACAGTTCATGATGGGCAGAAGGTAGCAAAACAAGCAAGGGACAACACAGCTCTTTCTAACCTTTATATCTTATCCAGGCTACTTAGAGCAGGTAGCACTCACACTCTTAATCCTAGTGCCCTTGAGCCTAGCATTGCACCATGAATCAATCCCAGTGTCACACACTCTAGATACAGCCACCTCTGAAAAAGCCCCATCTACGACTGTGTGAGGCCTTGGGGTGACATCTAGACACAAATCAAATGCTATGTGAGCATTTATATCTCATCTGAACTTACCAGTTCTTAAGTACCTAAATATGAAGGGCAAAGTTTGCAGGGGTCTCCTTGTGGCAAACACCAGCAAATAATGATTTTGTAAGTCTATATTCTAGCCTCTGTTCTTCTTGTAATAGGCTTTGCTTCTCCTTTAAGAAGTCAGTATTTTTTCATTCTGGGGATTCCACTGGGGCTGATGCCACCTTGTCACACACACACACACACACACACACACAACTGATCCCACGAAAGAACATATTCTCTATCTGCCCCGTGAGTTTATTAACCATTGTTCAAATAAGGTCATAGTGAATCAATCTCAGGAATACTGTTGGAACTACTGGGAATGGGGAAGTTCCCTTTTTTGCTCGGGTTGATGGTTGTATGTAGAACATAATCCTGGAGCTCTTGGGAGTCACCATGACAGAAAGGTCTGTTTCAAACTAAAAATCATGAAGAAGAAAGCAAAGCTAAGCTGAGACTGATGAGAGCAGATACCCTGAATTCACATGTTCCTGAAGCATGTTCGTCCCATGACTTCTTAAGGATTTGTTATAAATTTCTTTTATGTTTAAGCCAAAATGAACTGGATGTCTCTCATTTCCAACAAAAACAGGACTCCTGGTTAATATATCCTCCCACAAGTATTTCTGAAATTGCCTTGGGGTGAAATTACCTGCGTTCATGATAGATTTCCTAGCCAAACAGAGACTGGTAGCGGCCCTTCAAATGCCACTGGAACCAATCCAGGCTAATTTGCTGAGTGTGGGCACCAGTGGCCAAGCTGCCACCACCATTTTCATATACCTTGGAGGCCAACCACAGCCGTTCTGGCTAGTTATAAAGTTGTTACACTGTCAACCAAAGAATGCTCAGTCGTCCTGAAACCCTCAGAGCTAAGCCATATCTTTCCAACAGACAACAAGAATCCTTCCTCCTTATGTGTTACACTGAGTAAGGAATACAGGGAGATATAATTATAAAGGTTCCAACTATGCCTGTATGCCTGGGGCTACTTCTTTCTCCTCTACCATACCTATGTTCGCTTCCAGAAGGCCCAGCCAGCACTTTTACTAAAATGGCCTTTGAGAAGCATATATCTAACCAAGGAGGTAAAAGAGATACCAGTAGGTAAGTAAAGAAGGCAAAGGAAGTTGATGTGTTAAGCACAAGGTCTAAACGATCTGCTGTTAAGCTTTGCAGGAATTCGGCATTAGAAAAGAGTCACTAATGAGAGCTTTCGTTTCATTCACAAATTTTCCTGATGTAAAAAAAAGTATCTTTGTCTCATTACTTAACTTCAAAATAAACTTTGAAAAATGTGTCCGTAGGAAGAATGAATAACTTGAATACTGAACCAATCCAAGGATTGCATACATTGGGGAATTAGCAATATTTGGGTACAGGATTGACATACCAGACTATCCTTTTGTATTTGCAGTTTAAGTCTACTTTTCTGTGAGCAGATATTCTTCTTTGTGAATTATGTTAGGTAATTCTCACTGTGCCATTTGACAATATTTTTACTTGGCTAAATCTTTTGTTAATTTCTATACATTTCAATTCAAAAACTATTTCCTGAACAAGTGACTATCATTTGAAAATGTCTAGTCTAGAAGAAGAAAATGTAAAGAAGTGGGTGAGATCATTAGCTTTACTCTTTTTCCCTAACACTGATTAGTTTTGAAATCACTAACCTGTTAAAGAATCTGCCCTGGGGGCCAGTGAGATGGCTCAGAGGCTTAAGCGCCTGCCCGGCAAGCTCAAGGGCCCAAGTTCGACTCCCGGAACCCACATACGAAAAAGGGGCCGGTGATATCGCTCAGCGGCACGGGCACCTGCTGGCGTGCGAGGTCCTGAGGTCGACCCCCCGGTACCCACAAAAAAAAAAAAAAAAAAGAATCTGCCCTGGAAAGCATGGACTGCAGTCTCTGCTTACTGAGTTCCTCACTTATTTATAGGTTCTTGGGTTTAAATGTGGAATTACAGGCTTCTAAGCTAAATGGTAATAGAAGATTGAGACCTCCTCAGCCTATCTCTGATAAAATTTACATGTCCCAAGTTCAAGGGAAAAAAAAGCAACCACCACCTACAAACCAAGCTACCTCTGTGTCCCATTTCCAAATCCCAAGAGAATCTAATGGCCAACCATCTCAGCTACATGAGTGATACCACAAATGCAACCATTGTCAGGAATAATCCCAAGGTCACTTTTGAAGCAGCTCAACTTTGGTAGCTTCTAGAAAACTCTTATCTGTAATTAATTCCACATTCAAGCCCAAGGCCTACCTCCTTTCTCTCATATTGACCTCATCAGCTAGTGACAGCAGTGAGGGCTGACCCCTCTGAATCCTTGCCTGGAGAAAGCCTATTTCCCTTTAAATGGAGCTCAGCCAACAGTTGCTTTTTCTAATGTAAATTTCATGCAAATAGGCCCTGAAACTTGAAAGGAATCTTTAAACCCCATTAAGCAACACAACTCCTTAGCAAGAATTTCTCTTGGGAAGGGATGTCTTCTATTCGAATGTCATGTTATGATAAGCATGCCAGATCTGATGGGGATCTGTTCTGACTCATGACATTGCCTAAATTAGGTCAGGTAGAATGTCTGCAGGCATTTGAAGAAAATCTCCTTGGGGCCCCAGTGCTACTTTTTTTTTTTTTAAATACCTCTGAAATGTGACTATCTTCTCCTAGGAACTATGACCCCTCCTTTTACACTGGATACATCATGGCATGTATGTAATGCCTGGTTTCTTACCAGCAAAGCCAGCTGGCCTGCATGCATCCAAGACTATGGTTGCATTTCTTCCTGCTGCACTACCAGAACTTCAGGGTCTTGAAATGTAATAAGGACCCTCGTGTTCCAAAGTTAACCTTCACCAGAAGGAAGAGTCTTGGGGTGACTTGTGAGCTGCACTATATTCCTGAAATTTGATTCACTATCTATAGCTCTTTGAGGAAAAATGTTCAACTTGCATGTGATCATCATGATTTAGTTTGGGCATCCTATAGCTTCTTAGCTGTAAAGCAAATCCACCTTCTTATTTTGTATTCAAGGAAATTATAGGTGGTATTTGTTTTGTTGCAAGTTTAAAAGAATAAAATAGACTTAAGTGAATATGGAGAATTTATTCACTCTTATAAATAAAAATGCCTGTGGCTCCTTTCCACCTGCCCATCTTGTAAAGCTAGATGTAGGGGTTTAAACATTGTGAGAACTCAGTCATTCTCCCTCCTTTAGTTCTTTCTTCACTGAAAAGCAGTCTTGAGAGGACACCTAACAGCTTCAGGATCACATTATCCAAGCTCAGTAAATGCCATCAACAACCATAACTTCTACTGCCTTGGTTTTACTTAATGTGGACAAGGGAACAGAGTTCTCTCATTGGCTAAGCCCAGGCCATAATCAGCCATCTGAAGCAGAAGGTGAAGCCTACCTCAAGAGAGGTCCAGGTAGTGCTGCAAGAGTAATGGTGATTCTCAAAGGGGAATCAACAAGATTTTCTGAGAAGAAAAGGGAGCAGTTTTGGCAGCATGATCAGCAAAGTTCACTTGTAGTCTGCATTGGGCTACCATCATCATGGCTATTTCAAACTGTGAAAACAGCATAGGATTTTACTAGAGTTGGAGAAGAAACCCAGCACAGTACATGCCATATTGCCAGAGAGGTGATTTAATCAGCCTCCATTTTGGGAAGGCATTGTTAAAAACCGAGTCACAGAACAACTCCACAGTGGGGGTTCCAGTGTTACCCTCTCACAGTGACTGGGTGAGAGACAGCATCAGGAGAGAGACACAGGCTAGACACAGATCCCCTGAGAAGTTTAAACTCAGGCCAGCAAGGACATGAACCCTGCCCTCCAAAGCAAGAAACCAGATCTGGAAGTGTGGCTTTCAAAGAAAGCTGGATCTGAATGTGTTGGCACTAAGTCCAGCAATCTGCTCGAACCCCTGCCCCGTAGCCTACATCCAGCAGAGACCACAGGACTGTTTTCTTTTCCCACCCACCAATGAGAGCAAGAACATGCTTAAGTTTCAATAGTTGGCAATCTGTGGTGTACAGAGGGACCCCTGGGCCAGGGTGGGTACCTCACAAACCCACAGGTCATAAAGCTCGGTTGAGAAAATCATTGCTTGCTAAATTCCAAGTCTAGAGATTCTGGAAAGAAACCAGTCATGAATTTTTTTTAATCAATACCTCTCAGTAATAATTCTCAAAGTAAATGGTCTCCATTTCCCAATCAAAAGACTGACAGAATGGATTAAGAAACAAAATCCAATGGTATTCTGTAAACAAGAAACACATTTAACCCACAAAGAAATTCATAGACTGATAATACAAAGATAGAAACCATACTCCATGCAACAGAACTCCAAAGCAAGCAGGAGTAGCTATGCTATTTTCAGACAAAGTGGACTTTAAGCCAAAACTGATCAGAAGAGGCAAAGAAGGTCACTACACATTGGTTAAAAGAACAATTCAACAGGAAGAGATAACAATTATAAACATATATGCACCAAAAATGGCACACACAAGTTCATAAAACAAACTCTAATGGACACAAAAGATCATAAAACATCAATATGATTCTTGTCGAGGACCTCAATACCCTACTATCACAAATAGAAAGTTTAACTAGAAAAAAAGATCAATAAACAAATAACAAAGCTGAATCACTTTCTAACAAATAGATTTAATGTTGCTCCCAACAACAGAATACACATTATTTTCAGGAGCACATGGAGCTTTCTCCAAAGTAGACCACATACCAGCCAATAAAGTATGCTTAAGTAAATGCAAAAGAATCCAAATTATATTGTGCATATTATCAAATCACAGTGCACTGAAACTAGAAATCAACGGCAAAAGAAACCACAGAAATTATGCAAACACATGGACATCAAATAAAACACTCTTGAATAATCAATCGATGGGTCACAGGAGAAATCAAGGAAGAAATAAGACATTTCCTAGAATTAAATGATAATGCCAGTAAACATACCAGAACTTACAGGACACAATGAAAGCAGTATTAAGAGGGAAGTTTATAACTGTAAATGCCCACATTGGAAAAACAAAACAAGCCTAAATACATAACCTAATGATGCATCTCAAGAGCCTAGAAAAACAGGAATAATCCAAACCTGAAGCTAGAAATTATAAAGGAAGGGAAGGAAGAAATTATAAAGATCAGAGCAGAAATCAATGAAATTGAGACTTAAAAATCAATGCAAGAAATCAAGGAATCTAAGAGCTGATTCCTTGAAGGAATAAATGAAATAGATGAAACCATCCAATCTTACTGAAAAAAAGAAAGAAAGAACCAAATCAATGCAATGAGAAACAAAAAAGGCAAAATCACAATGTACACTGCAAAATCAGAAGATTATTATCAACTTCAGCAACTTCACAAATTTCTACACCAATAAGTTGGAGAACTCAGAAGAAATGAGTAAATTCCTAGATACATATGAATCACCGAAACTGAAACAAGAAGATATAAAAACCACAACTAATCCAATAATGGGCAATGAAATTAAAGCAGTAATAAAAATTTTTTAAAACCTACCAACTCAGAAAAGCCCTGTCCTGATGGAGTCACTGTCAAATTCTACAAGAACTTCAGGGTAGATCTAATGCCAATACTCATCAAACATTTCAATGAAATTGAAAGGGAAGGAGTACTCCCAAAGTCATTTCCGGAAACTAGCATTACATTGATTCCAAAACCTGACAATTCAACCAAAAATGAAAACTATAGGCCAAGTGCTTTAATGAATATAGGCGCAAAAATCTTCAACAAGATACTAGCAAGCAGAATACAAAAAATTATCAACTATATGAAACATCATGACTAAGTAGACTTCACTTCATGGATATAAGGATGGTTCAACATATGCAAATCAATAAATAATATATCACATAAACAGAAGCAAGGGGAAAAAAATCACATGATTATCTCAATAGACACAGAAATAACCTTTTCCAAAATCCAACATCCATTCATGATTAAAATAAAACTCAGAGAAAATAGGTATAGAGGACCTTATCTCAGTCTGATAAAAACCATTTGTGACAACCCTACTCCCAACATCATAATAAATGGGGAGAAACTAAAGCTTTCCCTCTAAAATCAGGAATGAGACAAGGATGTGCATTATCACCACTCCTATTCAATGTAGTACTTGAAACTAGCCAGGGCAATCAGGCAAGACAAAGAAATAAGAGGGATATGTGTGGGAAAAGATGTGAAATTATTATCATTTGCAGACAATGTGATTCTCTACATTGAAGACCCAAAAATTAAACCAAAAGACTCCTAGAATTTATAACCAAATTCAGTAATATAGCAGGATACAAAATCAACACACAGATACTAATAGTGTTCCTCTACACAAATGACGAACTCACTGATTAAAAAAAAATTAGGAAAACTATACCATTCACAATAGCGTCAAAAAAATTAAATACTTAGAAATTAACCTAACCAAGGAAGTGAAAGACCTCTACAACAAAAACTACAGTAATCTGAAAAAGGAGATCAAAGGGGAGGCAAAAAGGGGAAAGTGTAAGGTAGTTAGCTGGTTAATTTCAGTTAAAAGGTCTAGATAAAATTCAAGATAAAAACTAGTTGGTTAAGTTCAGGGGAAGAGTGGAGACCATTAGCCTACACAATTCTTAGAAGATGTTTGCTAAAGGAGAGCAGAAAAATGAAGCTTTAACTTCAGGGAGAAATGAAATCAAGGAAAACTGTTTGAAGGTGGCAGAAAGAGCCCTGCTTCCCACACAGCTGGGAACAATCTAGAAGAGTGGGAGGAACAGATGATGTAAGCATAGGGAGAACAGACAGTTAAATCACAGTGTGTTGGAGCACGGGAGAGAGCTGGGTTCTTGTATACAAGTAAAAGCTGTGCCTTTACGAAGGAATGTAGGCAGTTTCCCTACAGGGGCAAGAAGGAAGACAGAGTGTGTGGGTCCACCTGTCTCAAGGTGAGTCAATGTGGAGAGGGAGTCAGTGTTTATGGAAGTTTTCTTGTTGCTGCTTTAATTCTCTCAGAGATGGAAACAGCAAAGTCACTAGCTAAGAGTGCTGAGCAGGAGATGTTGGCATCTTGAGAAGTGAAAAAGTGGCAAGAAGCATCTGGGAAGGTGGTCTGAGTGGTGTTATGCCAAGGGGCATGGTAGAACAGCAAGAAATGGGCCAAAGGTGAGGACCACTTGTTCATTGTTTGTGTTGGGACAGCTTTGGCAGGATAACATTTCCAACACTGGGCAATATTTTGAGCAATGTGTTTGCACTGACCTGGGAAGGAAACTAACTAGTTGAGTCCTGGCAACCTAAGAAAATGACCAAGGCAGCACACCTGGGCAGGAAGGAATCTCAAGACATCTAGAAAAATGTCTTGCTTTCCTATTGGACCTAAGTTTGATATCAACCTCAGCCTAGATCTTAATCTTCTTATAAATATCTTTTTCTTCTTCCTCAAACACTAGGAGGATGGAGGGGGCGGTCTGTGAGAAGGTATTTGAAAACCATGGAAACTATTTGGAAAGCCGCTACCATAAATTACAAATTGGTGTTCTAGTATAAATACAGGCAGAGTTGGGGAAACCTGTCTTTTAAATTGGGGACGCTTGTAATCTAATGATCCATATACATTGAATAATGCAAAGATGAATATTCCTTTGGCAAATAAAATCAGGTAGAAATGCATTTTTCCAAAATGATAATTGTCAGAAGAGAACTGAGACAGCAGCTCCTGGCTGTTCCTGCATAAATGAGGGCCCAACAGAATCAATTAAGCTCATTTGTTGACTGGTGCTATTAAAATGCCTCCAGGCCTCTAGGAAAGTATGAGCCCTGAATGCACTTTGCTCAAAGAAGAAACGGAAGGAGGAAAATGGATCAGCAAGGCAAATTGGGTCTGAGAGGCAAAACCAAAGATGGTTAGGACTTAATTTGAAAATTACATAAAACTAATGTAAAAAGAGCATAGACTGTATTTTTCTGTGTCACTTATATGATTAAAAATAATACTTTTCCTAGCTCATAATTTAGAAAGTATATGTTCAGATAAGCATTATTTTCTTCAAAATAGTTGTCTTTGAAGCTTGGGACTTACTCTGGTGACATTCGCATGAGTTGCTGTTATAACTTATGGGGCGTCCTTTTGCACCTGCCGGCTTAGCCCATCTCCTCCTGGGAGTATTTGACTTTAATGAGAAACCACCAGTTGTTCAGAATCAAAGCTAACAAATAATATGGCTGATCAGATAGAAGATTGAGTTTTTGAAAAGAGGAGGCCTGGTTTTCCACTGTGGCATGCAAATTAAATCAACACACAATTTGCAAACTTGAGATGGAAAATTATTTCAAATTCTACATCATTAGCATATATATGTAGCCCCCTGTATCTTAAATTTCTCCAAATGAGGAACTGCTTTATATTTTTCTGCTTATTTGAAATTTATACAAAAACAAAAACTCAATGGTTAGGTTCAGTGTTAACCTTATGGGGCAATTTGACTCAGTTCTCATCCAATTCAGTTTGCGACTAGAGTCATGGAAAGAGTTAAGTTCATGAACCGAGGCACCACATCTTGGCATATGCTGTAAAATGAATGTTATTCTGTGTCAAATATGGAATTACACATAAGTTTAGTGGCTGTACAGTATGATGTTTTAGAGAGGTTTCATGGTTTTATTTAATGAGCCCCTTCTTGAAGGGCATATAAGTGGCATCCGTTTTTATGCCGTTATGAACAACTGTTAATGCACGTTGTTGTCGTTTGCAATTCCAATATTTGCAAACAGGTCTGAATTCATTCTTCCCACTTCTTAATCCTCCTTCAGTCTTAAGTCAACATGTTGAAGGATATCTAATTTAAGGTTTCTAAAGTCATCATTTTTGAACCTCAAAAAAGGGCAAATTTGAATTTAAAATATTCTACTTCACAGCCAGTCTCGATGCTGAGGATTCTTCTCTCAACCTTGGACTGTTGGTCAAAGGAGAACAAATTCAATTATCACCTGTTGGCTTGAGCCACAGCTCCCACCACCATCCCCATGGGAACCTGGAGGATGAGAATGCATTTGAACATTCGGTTCTATGTCACAGTGTGAAGCCATGCTGGCATAAGCCCACATAATACAGGTATGCATCACTCTGACAGCAAATAGAGGAACCTGCTTTTGGATTATTGAGTCCATTTTCAGCATTTTATAGGCAAGAAGACTACATTTGGAGGGGTGAAGCCCAGGGTCATATGGCCACATGGGAGTAACTGTATGGCAGCATATCACTGCATCAGGGACCCAGAGCCCCATCATGAGTGCACTCCTTGTCACCAAAAACTGCATTCAGTGAGCACATTAATCAAACTCTAAGTTTCTGTTTTGAAAGATGGCTTTATATGACTTATCTCAAAGGATTGTCTTGAAGTTCATGAAATATAGGAAATTCTCAACACAGTGATTTTTTTTCCTACAAGTAGAGGAAGAAAAGGAGAAGGAGGAAAAGTAGGAAGAGGAACGGTAATAGTTATGCAGTTATTGTGTCCATTAGTGTCATGGCACTGTGCTAGTAATGGTGGTTGCTTTGACTATATAGTAATGGTGTTGTACAGTAGAAGTGTGTAGTAGTAATGACAGTGCTTGTCGTGGAAACAGGTGTTGTTTAGTGGGGTTGTAGCTGTTGATATCACTGGTGCTTTTACAGCCATAGCTACACTTGTGGTAGAATGTGGGAAGAATGCAGGTTAGATTCCCTGTTGTGTATTTGTTTTATCCATCTTACCAAAGTTTCAATTTATTACTTTGAATCCCATGTAAATGGAAGAATTCAGTCTGAGATGTTACCAACCCATGTACACTGCCATGAGGTTGCTAATTCTGGTGTTTTCCAATGATGCAGAAGAGCACAAAGTTACTTCCAGTTACCTGACCCCAGGGAAAGTCCATTGTTCAGTTGAAGGTATCAGAGTAGCTGCATGTTTAAACGACAGAGTGCAGATAACGTTTTGGCACTTTTTAAAATCTCATTCTTCTACTTGTGCTCTTGACAAAGTGAGTTCCTTTTGCTAAGTATGTGTGGCTTTAAATTTCTTAAGGGGAAAGAAGAGAAAATGTGTCCATGTACAGGCAATCATTATAATTCTCATGAATATAACAAGTGGATCATATCCAAGGTTACATTTTCAAGTCTTGTGTATGGATTTATTCATTGACTTCCCACTGATTTAATAGGAATCACGCTGATAAATTATAGCAAATAACATTTTTTTAAATTAAGGGACATGGGCCGGTGATATCGATAAGCGCCTGCCTTGCAAGCGTGAAGGCCTGAGTTCGACTCCTGGAACCCACATACGAAAAAGGGGCCGGTGATATCGCTCAGCGGCACGGGTGCCTGCTGGCGCGCGAGGTCCTGAGGTCGTCCCCCCGGTACCCACAAAAAAAAATAAATAATAAATAAATAAATAAATTAAGGGACAGATTTCCACTAGGGAATGCTCAAAATCTGATTAAATTTTTTTTCTTATACCTATACTCAGATAACCATTCTGAAGGAGAAAATAATTATATAACCTTAAAAGAAGGCCTGCAGGACCATCCAACAACGCTGTCCGTTAAAAGCTCTAGTCTCAGCTTTCTCCAATTCATTTGAAGGTCATTTTTAAAATTCAACATGCAGGGCCGGTGAGATGGCTCAGCGGCATAAGCGCCTGCCTTGCAGGCGCGAGGGCCCGAGTTCGACTCCCGGATCCCACATACGAAAAAGGGGCCGGTGATATCGCTCAGAGGCACGGGCGCCTGCTGGTGCGCGAGGTCCTGAGGTCGACCCCCCGGTACCCACAAAAAAAAAAAAAAAAAAAAAAAAAAAAAAATTCAACATACAGGGGCCGGTGAGATGGCTCAGCAGCGTACGTGCCTGCCTGGCAAGCGCGAGGGCCCGAGTTCGACTCCTGGATCCCACATACAAAAAAAGGGCCAGTGATATCGTTCAGCGGCATGGGCCCCTGCTGGCGCGCAAGGTCCTCAGGTCAACCCCCGGTACCCACAAAAAATAAAAATTAAATAAAATAAAATTCAACATACAAAATCCTTTTCAGCAATGACAGTATTTTAAGTGGTGGTATAAATGCTTATTTAACGCATATTATGTGTCACACAAATGCACTAGAGATCTTCCCTTATGCTGTTGCATCAATTGGCGAAACTGGTTCAAACAAAGTGACTTGGCCCACAGGTGACATTTGATAATGCCTGGTGACATTATGGGTTGTCACAACTGAAGGGAGTTCTTCTGGCATCTAGTGGGTGGGGATCAGGGATGCTCCTAAACATCCTACCGTGATCAGAATAGTTCCCATAACAAAGAATGACTTGGTCCAAAATGTCAGCAGTATTGAGGTTGAGAAATGCTGGCATAAGATTCATCTTTTCATGGACCCGTCACAAGTTTATTGACCACCTACAGTGTGCCATGCTCTGAACTCAATCCTGGGGATCCCCAAAAGAATAAGGTGCTATTTTTGCAGAATAGAAACCCTTAGAGGGCCAGTGAGATGGCTCAGCAGCATAAGTGCCTGCCTGGCAAGCGTGAGGGCCCAAGTTCGACTCCCGGAACCCACATATGAAAAAAGGGCCGGTGATATCGGTGATATCACTTAGCGGCATGGGCGCCTGCTGGTGCGCGAGGTCCTGAGGTCGACCCCCAGTAACCACAAAAAAAGAAAAGAAAAAAGAAACCCTTAGAATCTATGTATCATTTTCCAAATTGTAGCTCAGGCTTCATCTGTGTCACAGGTACCCGGAGTGCTTTCAAAATGTAGATTCCTGGAAACCAGGACCTTTCAGGATAAAGCCCAAGAAAGTATACCCTGTTTTATTTAAATGTTTCAAGTTTTTGTTTTTTATTGTTATAATTAACAAAATCGTATATATTTAAGGTATAAACCATCATGTTTTGAGATACACAGAAGTTGTGAAATGATTACTTCAATCAAGCTAATTAACATTTCCATCACCTCATATACTTAGAGCAATTTTCAATTTCCTCCATTTGGAAACATTTTATAATAGCACAAGTCAAAAAATACATGCATCAGATGCCATCTCAAAATATTAAGACAATGAATATAAGCAGTGATATGGAATAACTGAAGTTTTTAAAATAAGTGCACAAAGACTGACTGACTTTATTCCAACTAAGTCTGATAGATGTTAAATTATTTAACATGTATGATGATGCTTGTAATTGAATTTTGCTGTTGTCAGTATCATGTTCAGAGAAGGTGAGGAATCTGCAGATTCCCAGGGCAGGCATGAGACAGAATCAGGGTTCAAAGCCCACAGAGACTGCATGTTCACACTCCCAGTGTGGACATGTTCCACCAAATCCCCCCCACCCCCTATCCAAATGGCCAGTTAGTTCATTTTTCCCTGCTCTCAGCAGCAGCCCTTCTCCAGCTCTGCGCAGGCTGCCCAACATAACAACCCAAAGTCACCATCTTTATCCGAATCCTAGTTCCATTTCCAATCCCATGGTTGTGAGTGAGATGAATTAATATTTCTAAATGTTTATCAGAGGACAAATTGTTACTCTTTACAGTCCCTAACTATCTTTTAAAGAGGATATAACCCATGGAA
Organism: Erethizon dorsatum; assembly: GCA_028451465.1. Classification (NCBI taxonomy): domain Eukaryota; kingdom Metazoa; phylum Chordata; class Mammalia; order Rodentia; family Erethizontidae; genus Erethizon; species Erethizon dorsatum. Next base: position 47,253,240 of record CM051825.1, read on the forward strand.
AGACTCCGACCTATTTCTGGCTATAAGAAAGCACAGACATGATGGAGAGATGCCCAAGTCTGCTCTTCTAATGTGCTGACTCCCCAGATGATTCTAATGCTCACAAAGTTTGAGGCTTCCTTTTCTATGAGGAGAGAGAAACACAGAGCCACATAAATTACAGTGTAAGCAGCCAAGTATTAAAAGAGATAGATGGATAAAATGCCCACTTAAATTCTATTTTGCTTTAAAGCTTGATTCCTTCTGCCCTGTGAAATATTTTTAGCTGCTTCAGAATTCAATGATCTCCTAAAATATTCATAAAACTTAATTGTTCATTCATTGCCTCTGAGTGTAAGGCTTTTCCTTTTCCACCCTGATGTAATTCCTTTGAGGATCATTTGTATTTCCTGGGGTGACTTGGGGTACACCAGAGTCTCAGCCAGTTAGTGTAGTCTGTTGAATGAAATAAGTTTTCTGCCTTCAAGAAGGTGCAAGGGCGGGAGAGTGGGGAAGGAAGCAGGATAAAATCTATTTAAAAATTACTTCCAAATATCAAGATAAATACTAGGTTCATATCTATCCAAAGCATAAGCACCTGATCCAATCCCCTCAGTGTGATTAGACCAGTCATGATGTTTAAGAAGACTTCTCACTTGGGGAATTTTCCTCCTTTTGAAGGTTTGCTGAAGTCAAAAATTGCAGAATTGATCACCACTTTCTTCGACAATAGATTTATTAGCATATATCAATTCTGTTCTCATCTGCCATGATAATCCCAGCTGCTCAGAACTCCCTCATTGACAGAAAGCTGAGTCATTGTCATTTATGACCTAATGATGAAGCTCTTGGGCTACCCCTGAGAATAAGCAAAGGAGATCTGTTCTTAAGAGAACATGTGGATTTGGTACCTGCTACAGTACCATGACTGGCCTAGGAGTTGGTAAACATCCCATCCTGGCCCATCTGGACTGTTAGGGCCGATGTTTGTATTTGGATATATGTGCTTTTTTTAAGCAAACCTTGAAACCTTCCACAAGGCCTGTCTCACATAGGAAATAGATGTCAAGATGATTGTTTGCTGTCCTATAGAAGAATCTTTGCTCAGCCAAAGAAGCACTTTGTGTTAAGAAATAGTTGTACAGGTCCTGGTGGTCCTGGCCTACTTGCATAGAGCTCTAACACAAGGGAAAGAAAACAAAATGAGTTCTTTAGAGTTGCTACCATAATCTGCCAGGTCAATTTCACCTTGAGAGATGAAATTGTTTTCCATACAAATACTTCAGGTAGGCTACTGGGCAATGAATCTGCTATCTGATCATACAGGGAGATAATTCATTCAATGTGGCCCTAGAATGAATTTGGGGAGATAGAATATAAATACAATGACAGTGGACAAGGATATATAAGATATTATTTTAGAATAATGCAATATTTTGCAGCATTTTACTTTTTGTCTGTTGCCAAAAAGAACCCCCATATCAGCTAGGGAAACCATAGGAAAGCAATGCCTTTCCTCACCAACCCCCAAGCTCCTTTATCCCCTCCCAGTGTACCAAGTACATATAAGAAGTGAGTGGTGATTTGCAAGGCAAATGAAACAAATGTGGGTGTGGCACACATGCAAATAAGACAAACCAGTCACCAATTTCCATTTTATGAACTGCCTGCAGCTACAGTTCTCAGAACTGATGAAATGTTCACACACTAATACACTTTTTGTCATAGTAATGAGGTAAAAAATGGGAAGTGATACAAAGGCAACCTTTCATTACAAATTTCTTTCCGGCAGTTTGGTCAGGTTTAGAAATGTTTTATTAAAAGATATGCAATGAGAGTCTGCAATTTGGAAAAGATGGAAATTTTTCCAAGGATATACAGGCTCTTTCCCTTCCTTGACCACCATAGAACCCAAATAAAAGCACTTTGTATGTGCCTTGTGAATCCAACAGGACTGACAAAATGAGATTATTTAATTCAGTGTTTTATTATTGATATTGATTGGTAGAATCAAATACATGAATGGTGTCAGGAATAATTCTTCAGATGACTAAAATAAATTATGTGTGATGTATCAGCTAAAGTCACAAGAGGGAAACCCACTTGGCCCCTCTGGAGGGCTTCTGGACGTGGACCCAAGTAGAGGTTTTGCTAGAGGTAGAGATTTCCACTAAAAACTGAAGGCCTTTAAGGTAAATTTGGAGTTTTGTAGACAGATGTTTATTTCATTTATATAAGCACTACCCAGATGTGTGTGTTGCTATATTGGGTAATACTGCACTTGAAGCTAACAGAAAGACAAACAGCTTCTCATGTCACTTCTAGGCCAGTGAGAGCTTCAGCTCACATAAGCACGTCACAAGAAAAACCTAAAGTGGCTGCTAGTCTTTCACTGCGGCAAGCAGAATTGAACTCATTATTTCTCTCAGATTTATGAAGGAGAAAAGAAAATCTCTTACTTCATCTTTGACCTCCTGATATTTCTCAGTTTTACCACATTTCTTTATTTGCTGTTTATACTCATTAGATTCCAAGGCATCACTGTCAAAAAAGAGGAGATAGAACTTCAGAAATTACCACCTAGAGGCTAAAATATAAGAATGGTTTTTCTGAGCAAAATGTACAAAACTTGCATACAGATGGATTTTTACTTTTTATGAATCAAGACGTCAAGCAAATCAGGATCAAGTGAAAGGAAATGTCTTTGAAATAAGAGTATTTGTGATCTATTCCCATCTTCTATATTTCAAAGTAATTATCTTTGAGGTAAAAAACTAAAAAGACTCAATCTGTTTTTGAAGTTCATCCCCTTCAAATTAGACAGAATATATATGTAGCTTTAAACTGACAGAACTAGGATCCAGCAATTATTTAAAAATTAATAGCAACTGCCTTTGTAATATTTTACTTTTTGACAAACTTCACCATTTACTGGTTCCTTAGAGGTTTATAATTGTTCTAACTCTCTAAGCAACCAGCTTTATGTGCCACCAAACTAGTCACCTCAATTAAGATCAGGAAAAGAAAATTAAGACTTTATCTTAATGGAGTAATTTTTAGGTAAAATCTGTAATGTATGCAAAACATCTTACGTATGTAGGTAATTATAAAGGCATTAAATGATAGCGATTAAAAGTTGAACTCGAAAATAAGTTAGACATGGAATATAATAGAAGCTGTGTGCTTCTATTTGCTGTTTGAACAAATTTCTTTTCCTTCCAGTCTCAGTGTCTTGATCAGTAATATGGGAATAATATGTATCTCCCAGGGTACTGTAGGTAATAGCTAAATGACTAACATATTAATAAGCAAAATTTTACTACTATTTTTTAAAGAACATTTTCCTTCAGATAAAGAGGAGATTAAATTACTGAGCCTCTGAATATCAGAATATAGAATATGAAATATGCATATCTTTATTCCACCTATGCCTATAAAATAGATATAGCCCTCTTTGCAGAAGAGAACACTGAAACACAGAGATTAGATAAATACCCACAGTATCACAGCCACTCTGTGGGCAAATCAGCAATGAACTCAAATTACTTGGATACCATCCCATGTTCTAATCCAATGCTGTACATTGATGTGTGTTCGGTGGTGTTCTGAGGGATCTCTAAAAAATAGTGTCGGGATAAAGAAACCAGGACTGTGAGAGGCTCTGAGATCAACACAAGGAAGACCCAGACTAAATCTGGCCTTCTCCCTCCTGCTGCAGGGCTCTCAAATTTCCTAGAATGGGTCTTGAAGCTTACATATCTCACAGGGTTCTGTTTTATTATGTTTTTCAGATCAAGATGTCTCAAAATAAATGCCTCTCCTCATGTATTTAAGTGATTTAATTACCTTTTATAGAATCAGGAATAGTGCTCCTCTTTAAAGTGCATTTGTCTGGCCCTCCATATCCATGAGTTCCACATCCACTAATTCAAAGAACCACGGATCAAAAACAGGCGGAAAAATTACATCTGTACTGAGCATATACAGACTTCTAAAATTCTTACCACTATTCCCAAAGCAACACAGTATAACACCTATTTACACAGCATTTCCTTTGTACTAGGTATTATAAGTCATCTAGGGATGATTTAAAGTGTACGGGAGGATGTGCATAGGTTACATAAGAGATTCGAGCATTTGAGGATTGTGGTATCCATGTGGGTTCCTTGAACCAGTCCTCCATTGGAAACCAAGGGATGACTGTATAAATTACACTTTTCCAAGTGATGTTCTCTTCTACATGAACTCAACCTAACATCCATCTTTACCTGTTAAATGACTGTCAGGAGTTGGCTTCTATTCTGAGTGAAACTGCTTTTGTCCAAAGAGCTGTCTGCTTCAAAACCAGTAGAATTTGAGGGGGTTTTTGAAAAATCCATACCTTGATCTTTTACTTACAACTATTCAGAAACACCCGCTTTTTGGTCTCACAAGTTTAAAAAAGCAAACCCTATCTCTGTATGTCATCTGTTTATTGCTGCTTTTATAGATGCTTTAAGTGTATAATTCTATCTAGTGTACAGGTGTTAGCCACATCTTTTATATGGGTTAAACTTAGAAGGAAAAAACAGTACCACCAACCAGCTCTCGCAGTCTTCCCTTCTACCTGTTTTTCCAATGGACCTTTGCACTGATAATAAACCATGACTGAATGTTTAACATTATTTCTGTCATTTATGATAGGCCAAAATCCCTGTATTCCTAACTCACTTAGTAAATGTACTAGAAAAACAGTAGTGAATACATAGTACATAATCTATTGCAATTGCCAGTGAAGGGGGAATAAAAACACTCAATTATTTCATGGTATTAAATCTGTTGTATAGTTATGGTGTTTATGAGACTTCTGGAAAATGACTGAAATTTTCATAAAGAAAGTGTTAAGACATACTATAATTCCTCAGTCTTCCATCCTGCCCCTTAATCATGAGTTTTAATTTAAAAAGAAGCTATTGTTATAAATTTTGCAGCAGTGACAGTAAAAAGAAATTGTCTGGCTCTGAGTAAATGAGTCATTAGGTATACTTTTATACTTTTTCTCTACCCACTGCCCTCAGTGGCAATAACCTAGATGGATATTTCTAAATATTATAAATCTTTTCTTTCAAGATTTTTAATTTACCTTTTTTTGACTACATCAATAATTATGTAGAATTTCCAATTTTTTTATTTCTATGCTAATCACTCTCACACCATAACAAATTCATTTCAAGGTTTTACTTCAATTATAGCTGTGTGTGTGTGTGTGTGTGTGTGTGTTTCAAGACTGATTTATGTTGGGATCCTAAATTTCTTCAATATTTGTCCCAAGTATTCTGGGTGATTCAGTTTCTTAGCTTCACTGTTACAGTTTACATATAGCCAACGTTTTTTCTTTTCTAGGTGACATTGTTCCTCATCCATGTACTTGCCCTTGCTTTGAACACACTTATCCTGTTGTTCTTGTGTCTTTGCAGCAGTTCTGGAAGTCCTTTTAGGAGTGTCTTCAGTTGTATTGGCTGCCTTGAGGACCTGAATGAATTCAGAATGCTTAACTGTGTTCCTCATTCTAATTCTTCATGCCTTGGAGCCATGGCACTGATTTCTTCCTGAGATGAATGTCCCAAAAGTCCTCATGGTTCCCTACTTTACCTCCTCCAGGCTTTAGCTTAAATGTCACCTCTTCAGTACAGGCACACCCAACCCTTCTATTTAAAATTGCAGTCCATGGCTGGTGAGATGGCTCAGTGACATAAGTGCCTGCCTGGGAAGCACAAGGTCCTGAGTTTGGCTCCCGGAACCCACATACAAAAAATGGGCTGGTGATATTGCTCAGCGGCACGGGTGCCTGCTGGCGCGCGAGGTCCTGAGGTCGACCCCCAGTACCCAAAAGAAAAAATAAAAATAAAAAAAATAAAATTGCAATCCAGTGTTCCTTTTGACTGCTCCTAAACTGTTGATCTCCTCTTCCTCCTAAAACACTATTGGGCTTATTGTTTGTTGCTTCTGTTGCTTAACTAGAATGTAATCCTTACAAATGCAGGAACTTTGTTCATGTTATTTTTTTTACAAAGCCAAGCATCTGGAAGTCACTGGAGTAATTACTTGTTGAATAATGAGTGATTTTTCTAGTTAAATTTCATGGTTTTCTGATTTTATTGGAGACTAAGCATCCTTACAATGACCAATTCTTCCATCCAGGGAAATTAAATAGATTTCCTTTCATTAAGGGCTTCTTTATATTCTTCAGTGAAATTTAATTGTTGTTTCTTTATGCATCCCAGACAAATGATGCCCCACCACTCTTCCCCAGCACTGGCTCATAGCAGCCTATGCTTCCCTTCCCTGGGATCTGTCACTGGGTGGCCTGGGTTGTTGTTTAAGAGAAGGATATTGCTTGGGAACCTTTTGATTTCAATTTTTATAAACAAGAATACTATTGATATTCTGTATATTTATCTTTTATCTAACTGCACAATTCAAATCTGTGTCCTAATTATTTTCAGCAGATTTTCTTGCATTTTAGAATAGAAAAGTATTAAAAGCTGAATTTCTATCAGAGCAGTTGTTCATTTTTGTCTTATTGCTTTGACTAAGGCATCCAGAGCAACACTGAATAATAGTAATACTAGTCATCAGTAACTTGTCTCCGAACTTTAATGACTTCACTTCTCAAGTTCCCCTGTAAAAGATAACTGTTTTGTATGAAATTGATTCTATTCATTTTACTGAGCTTCCTATTTACAGTATCATATGTTCAGTATTATCAAATCTCTTTTTAGCATCTAAATATATGAAATCCTTTTTTCCCTTGACCCATAGGTTGTTTATATAGTTATCTTAGAACACAGTCATCCCCATTCAATTACATATTATCTAAGGCTGCTTTTGTGCTGCAGTAACAGAATTTAGTACTTAGAACCAAAGCTATTTTTCTCACAAACGGTAGCATATTACTGTTTTACAGAATAAATTTCAATCCCTTTGTATCCTATTCATATTCATATTACATCAGGAAAATTACCAGTGTGCAATCATTCTTACTCTAATATAAACACTACAACGTCATGTTAATTCTTTGAGTATTTTGTTAAATTCATTTGATAATGTTTCCTTTGGGGTTTTTATTTTATTTGAGGGTTTTTGGTTTGTTTGTTTTTATTTTTTTGTTTTTGTTTTTGTTTCTGTGGATCGAACCCAGAGTCTTGGATAGTCAAGGCAAGCATTCTACCACTGAATTATGGTCCCAGTCCATCTTCAGGGTTTTTAAAATATAAGGATATTAGTCCATAACTTTTGGGCAATATTATCTATCAGGTTTTGGAATTAATATTATATTACTTGGATAAGAATGAACTGTGGTAGTTTCTATATGTACTAGTTGGCTCAGGTTGCCATAGCAGAGGAAGGATTGAACAGCAGATGTGCCATACTTCTCACAGTTCTGGCAGCTGGAAAGTCTACAATCAAGGTACAAGATGATTCAGTTTCTGATAAGGGCTTTCTTCCTAGCTTGTAAGCAGTTATATTTTCTCCATATCTTTATATGGTACAGATGGACAGTGATAGAAAGGGAGAAGGAAGAGAATAAAGAGCTTCTAGTGTCTCTTATAAAGTCACCAGCCCTATTGGGTTAGTGTCCCACTTGAACCTGAATTGCCTCTCAAAGGCCAAATCTCCAAATATAATTGAATTAGAGATTAAGTCTTTAACATACAAATTTTGAGGGGGACATAGTCCTATATAGCACTATCTTTATATATGCTCTGAGATATTTAAAATAGTTTTTTAGATGCTCCAATGTGGGTTTTTTTTTTCCTGTTTCCTTTATAGGATGTAGATTTTTTGTATGCTTTTCGACTCTGTCGTATGTGCTGCTCTTAAATCAACTTTGTTAACTGACTCCTCGACTCATTTAACCTAGATTTTTAAATAGACATGAACTCTATAAGAATATTTTTCATAATTCAAAACTCTTCAGATTTAGTTACAAGCTTTCTGTCATTCCAAAGTTGTCTCTTTTAAGTTCAAACTAGTGAAAATTTAGTCTATTTTCTTGGTTCTTTTCTATACACCTTGTAGTTTTCTCTCAAGTCTCCTTTTGTGCTTTGTCATTGATTTCTACTTTCATCTTAATCCTTTAAAACTTGTCGTCAATAGTTTTGCTGTTCTTTCCGTATTGTCGAACTGAATGTTTGATATTGTTTTTTGCTTCACTGTGGAACTATGGAAGATTTAGAATTTTTTTCAAGCTTTTATTCCTGAATTCTATATATTTTAATAAGTACATATCTCATTAAAAATGCTTTCCAAAGGTCTTTGCTTTCACAGTTGAAATGGCTGCACTTCTCATGTTCCCAGGGAAGGATGTCTCTTTAACCTAGGAATCATTAAAAGGTTTAATTTCCAATTGGTTAAACTTTAACTATGTTGCACTTAGATGTGCCTTTTACTGCTTCTGCTGCAGGGTTTTGTTTTGTTTTCTGAGATTTTTTTTACTGACTTTTTGATACCATGCCCCTTTTTTTCTCCATACAAACTCAAAGGGCAGGTCTATACAGGCCACCAAAACAGTCTCAAGACTTCCCATTCTCAAGTCCAAATACATTCTTGCAGTAATGACCAATCATACAGTCATAATAGAATGTCTTTTTAGCTATTTTTTGTTGTTTTTGTCCCTAGGTGTGACTAAATCAGTGGGGGTAACAGGTAAGTGAAATATCCAGAAATATTCAGGCACACTGTCATAATAAAACTTTCTATAAACTCAAGTTTTTCTCCTTGTATGCAACTTAGTAGCCTCTCTAACTTACCCCAAAATGTGGCATCATGTGGATTATTCAACTTATAATTATGGTAATAAGAATCTGATTCATGCTGTTTTGGATTTCTCTTTTAATAACTTGCTTGTAAATTTCCTTAAAATAGTATTATTATTGTAAAGCATGGATTATTTCAAAGGCAACTGAGAATAGGTCACGTATTAGTCTTTGGAGAAACTCTTTCTCACTTGGTCAAATGTTAGTGCTATTCCTGGCTTCTGCCTCTTTCTCTTTGGAAATATTTGGCAATATTTGGTAGTTTCTTACCATGATCTCCCCATTTTCTCTCCTTTTTACACGAGGTTTCCTCATGTTTTTTTGAAAAGAAATCTACCAATTTTTTTAGATTGTTGAATCATAAAAGACAGATAAAGATGTACATAATTAAGGTGGACAACATGATTTTGATATATGTGTATATTATGAACTATCGCAGTCAAGCTTATCAACATGTATCACTTCCCATAGTCGCCCCTTTTCTTTTTCAATAATAAAATGTAAAAGTTACTTCCTCAGCAAGTTACAAAAATGTAATACATTGTTATTAACCATAGTCACCACACTGTACATCATGTCTCCAGAAATTATTTATCATATAAGAGAAAGTTAATAGTATTTAACTAACCTCTCCCCTTCCCCCTATTCCCTACCCCCTTACAAATACTGTTTTCTTCTTTCCTTCTATTCAACATTTTTCAAGATTCCATGTTTAAGTGAGACCATTTTGATTTGTCTTTCTTTGTCTGGCTTTTTTCACTTAGCATAATGTCCTCCAGATTCATCCTTGCCACAAATGGCAAGGTTTCCTTCTTTTTTAAAGCTAAATAATCTGTCTCTCCTTTCCTCCTTCCCTCTTTCCCTCCCTCCCTCCGTGTGTGTGTGTGTGTGTGTGTGTATGTGCGCATAAGTGTGTTTTGTCTCACATTTTCTTTAGCCGTTCATCTGTTTATGAATATTTAGGTTATTTCCATATCTTGGCTATTGTGGATAAAGAATGCTGCAGTGAACATGGGAGTACAGATATCTGTTCAATGTATTAATTTTAATTTGTCTGGATATATACCCAGAAGTGGGATTGCTGGATCACATGATATTTCTATTTTTAATTGTTTTTTTATTTCTATCTTATACATGTTAACCAAGTTTAGTTCAATATTTCCACACATGCATACAGTGTGCAGTGATCAACCCAATGATTTTATAGCTATGTTCAACCCAATACAATTTTTTTTAATTCTATTAACCTGTATTCTGCATTCAGATTGACTTTGTTTTTAGTCTCTGCATATAAGAGAAAACACATGGTATTTGTCTTTTGGGGTCTGGTTGATTTCATTTAACATAATGTCCTCCAGTCCCATCCATTTTATTGCAAATAACAGATTTTCATACTTCTTAATGGCTAACTGACATATGGATATGATATATATATATATATGGATAAGATATATGGACATATGTGAATGTGCATATATATACAGAAAAAAAAATATATATATATATATATCACATTTTCTTTTTCTACTCATTTGTCCATGGGCACTTAGGCTGATTCTAGATCTTAACTATTGTGAATAAGGCTGCAGTAAACACAGGTATATAGCTATGTGGTATGCTGATTTCATTTCCTTTAGATATATACCCAGCCATGGGATAGCTTGATCCTGTGCTAGGTCTATTCTTAGATTTTTGAGGAATCTCCATACTGTTCTCCATGGTGACTAATTATTTTACATTCCCACCCAAAATATAGAATTCCCTCTTCTCCACATCCTCACCAGTATTTCTGCATATATAATAACCATTCAAACTGGGGTGAGATGATGTCTCATTATAGTGATTTGCAAATCCTTGATGGATAATGATAGTCAGCATTATTTTCCATATACAAATTATTTCTTCTTTTGAAAAGTATGTATCCAGATCATTTGGAATTTTGTGGGTTTTGTCGTCATTTTGGTTTGGTTTTGTGTGTGTGTGTGCGTGTGTGTATGCTGGTTTTCGTTTTTGTATTTGTTTTGTTTTGTTTTCTTTGTTGTTGTTTGTTTTGATAATAGGTCTTTCTATGTTGTCCAGGCTGGCCCTTCAAACTCCCAGTCACCCTGCCTTAGCTCCCAACTAGCTAGGTTACAGGTGCATGCCACCATGCCCTGCTGTGTGACCATTTTTGATTCAAATATTTGGTGGTTTTTGTTGCTAAGTTTTTGTGTTCCTTATATTTTCTGAGTATTAATGCACTATCAGATGAATAGTTGGCAAATATTTTCTCCCATTCTGTGGAATGTCCCTTTACTCTGTTGATTATTTTCTTTTGCTGTGCAGAAGCTTTTTAGTTTGACGTAAGCCCATTTGTAAAGTTTTGATTTTGTTTCCTATGCTTCTAGAGTCCTATCCAGAAAATCATTATCTGTACCAATATCTTGAAGTATTTCCCCTATGCTTTCTTCTAATAGTTAGGGAGTTTCTGGTCTTAGTCTTTGGTTCATTTTGACTTGATTCTTGTACAGGGCAAGAGATAAGTATAGATTTTCCATCTTCTGCATGTGGGTATCCACGTTTTCTAGCATGGTTTATTAAAGAGGTTGACCTTTCTCCATTGTATGTTTTATGGCATATTTCTTGGATTCCAGTTCACTATAGATACGTGTGTTTATTTCTGGACTCTTTCTTCTGTTGGTCTCTGTGTTGCATTTTTGCCAGTACCATGCTATTTTGGTTACTATGGTTCTGTTGTATATTTTGAATTCATATATTGTAATGCTTCCAGATTTCTTCTTTTTGCTCAAGATTATTTTGGCTATTTGTGGTCTTTTTTGCTTCCATATAAATTGTAGGATATTTTTCTAGTTCTGCAAAGACTATCACTGGTATCTTAATAGGGATTGCATTGAATCCGTAAATGGCCTTGGGTAAGATGACCATTTTAATAGTATTAATTCTTCCAATCCATATACATGGGAGGTCCTTCCATTTTTCAATTTCTTTAATAATGTTTTATAATTTTTAATTTTATAATTTTATAATTTTTTATAATGTTTTATAATTTTCATGGTAGCCTTCTTTCACTTCTAATTGACTAAATTTATCCATAGAGAGGTTTGTGTGTTTTTGTTTTTGTTTTGTTTTTGTAATTACAGTGAATGGACTGTCTTTCATGATTTCTTATCAAGTGTATTATTGGTACATAAAAATGCTACTGGTTTATATATATATTTACCTTGTATCATGCAACTTTTCTGAACTTGTATATCATTTCTAGTAGTGTTCTGGTGGAGTCTTTAGGTTCTACTACATATAGAATTATTTGCAAAGAGGGATAATTTGACTTTGTCTCTTCCTATCTGTATGCCTTTTATTTAATCTTCCTTATTATTCTAGAACTCCCAGTACTAGAGTGTATAAGAGGGGTGAAAGTAGATACCCCATCTTTTTCCAGAACTTTGAGGCAGTTCTTTCAGCTTTTTCACATTCATGTGGCGTTTTCTATGGGTTTGTGATACACAGCACTTATTATGGAAGGTAAGGATTTATTTCCCATCATTTTGTTGATTTTCTTGTTGCTTTGAATATTCTTTGTTCTTCCTCTCATTCATCTTTGTACCTTAATGATTTATTGTATTGATAATGTTTCATTGCATCGTATTTCTCTTCTAGTATCTTCTGTGTATCTGTTCTTCTAGTGAGATTTACGCTTTCACATGTTTTCATGCTGGTAGTTAACTTACTTTTGGTTCTGGTTGTAGGATTCCTGTAAGCATCTTTCACACGACAGGTCTGGTGGTCATGAATTCCCTCCATTTTTACTTATTTGGGGAAGTCTTTATTTTTCCTTCATTTCTCAAGAGTATCCTTGCTAGGTACAGCATTCTTGGTTGGCAGTTATTTTCTTTCAGGACTTGGAATATGCCATTTCAAACCCTGCTGGCTTGTAGGGTTTCTGCTGAAAAATCTGCTCTGTGTCTCTGATTTTTCAAAAGACCTTTCTTTAAATTCATATATTCTTTCTTCCACTTATTGAGGCGTTCCACTCTATTTTTACTTTACTTATTAATGTCTTTATTTTCAAGATTCGTATTTCATTCTTTTTCAGAATTTCTATTGAATTTGTCATTCACATCCTACATTGTCTTCCTAAAGTAATTTATCTATCTGCATTCGTTTGGATCTTGTTAAGGCTTTTAATAGTTATTTTTTTAAAATTATCTATCAGACATTTCATCCATGTCAATTTCTTCGGGATCTCTTGCTAGAGAGTAATTGTGTTCTTTTAGAGAAAGAATGCTACCTTGTTTCTTCTATTCCTCCAATTGGATCTGATGTTTCAATTACATTTCTACTACTTTTATGGGGCGGCCTATCTTCTCCTGAAGATGTGTCCTGGGTATTATTTTGTTATGCATTGATGTCTCTGTTCAGCTGGACACCATACTAGCATCTCTCTACAGCCTTTGGGGGCCATAACAAGTTTGGGCACATTGCATACTGTGGTGGAGTAAAAGAGACCACTCGTTCTGTGGAGCACATAAGAATGGAAACACTCTCGTAGCTCAGGTGGGTGTGACGTGCATAACTGGCCTTGAGATACTCACTGTGTTACTACTCCTATAACACTGGCTCCTGGCTCCAACCACTGGAGACCTAGTCCTCCAATTAGGCAGTAATGGGGACCCAGATGCTGCAGGGGAATAGGAAGTGTCAGGAACCACAGAACCCACTCTGTGGTGCTCACACCCACCCTCATGCAGGAACAGGGTGGCAGCAGGAACTGGATAGGTGTGGTGGCGGTGGTATCTGTGAGTGGTACCTCTCTGCCATTGGTGGCAGCCCATGCCTGTAACTAGAGCTGTGGCTTTTTCTCCTGATCCCTTCAGCTGTTAGGCCATGCCCAGAAGCTTGGGAGCTGCTGGAGCCACAGCTAAGTTCCTCTCAGCCCCTTTGGCCATGTGTACCTGGGGGTGGGTGAGTGACAACTGAGGCTGCAGAGCTGCTCAAGGCCCCTCAGCATCAGGAATCACAGCTTTTCCTCTCCATGTGTCAGCAGCAGGTACCTAACTGTGCCCTCGGGGAGGGGTAAAAGGAACCAGGACCTGCAGTCCTGGCACAGGTCTGAATCCATATGTACACACTTCTGCACATACATTTTTATGAAAAAATAACACAAAATTTCATAACAAAACAATAAGAGAATAACAACAGTTAATGCCCTGGGGATCATTATCTTCAAAGTAGTTACTCAGAATATAAGACAGTGATACAAAACGATGTTAAAAGAAGAAAGGTATTAGCAAAAAACTTTTTCTGCAATGAACTAAGAGAAACTAGTAGTATAAATTACATAAATTAACATATATATTTAAAATATTTTTGAATCAACAGAATAGGTAATTGAGGAACCATCTGAACCTCTCCCCACTTCTTATTTATCTACTATTTTGCTCCTCACGTGTATTTACAGTGTATACCTTGAGTTTCTCATATAAAGAAACCACGCAATATTTAAACTGGTGTGTCTGACTTATTCACTTAACGTTATGTTCTCAAGCTACATCCATTTATCTATGATTTCAAGTTTATCTTTCTTTATGGCAGAGTAGTATAGTAATCCACTGTGTATAAATACCACATGCTGCTCCCAAGATCTAGCTATAAATTGATGCGCACATTTTTTATTTCGGAGTAAAATCACCCTGACCTCTGATTCTTAAAGGGAGTGCCTCCTGTTCTCCTCCATGTTGCAACACCTGTCCCCTAAAGTGCAGGCACCCAGCTGGCTTGGGTTATAGTCACTCCACTGGGTTATGGGTTCCCGAAGCACTCATCCCTGAGTCATCACGGTGAAATGTCTGTGGATCCCGGAGACGAGAATCTGAAGGGTTTTGTGACCCTACAGCAACCCAAATTCAGACTTCTCAAGGTGGCTCCTGGCTCCAGCACACTGGAAGTTTGCTGCAGAATAATATGAAGTCCTTTTCCAAAATAAAGGTACCCTGCAGATTTCAGATTGCTTACATAACTGGGCTGCAAGCCTTTGAAAACTGTGAAACTTTTCAGCAGCTAGGATTGCCAGCTTTCACACTTAGCGTTTCCAAGGAGTCTCCCTTTTACACTTACATGCAAAGCACAGTCTTCCCCCTCTTCCAGCAGAGAAGGAAGGGTAGCAGTTGTCCTGGTGTTTTGTTCTCTTTCTAGGCACCATCCCAGGTCTCTAAATCTTAGAAGTTTCCAGTTTCTCTCTTGATTTTGTGTTCTCCCATAGTCACTCACCTCAAAATGCTGGTACACACCTGTGACTGCGGTGGTTCTTTGTGGAGGAGGAGGGAGTGCTGGGCATTTCTATTCAGCTATCTTGAATGCCCCCCATTTTCACTTTTGAGGAGACTTCATGTTGTTTTTCATAATGGTTGTACTAATTTGTATCCCCATGCAATACGTAAGGCTTCTGTTTTCTCCACGACTTTGCAAACACTTATGGTCATTTTAGTTGTTTAGAATAACCATCCCTAATGGGTATAAGGTAATAATATCTCATTGTGGTCTCGAATTTTTCTGATTAACAATGCTATGCATTTTTCATATATTGGTTGGCCGTTCATATGTCTTCTTTGGAAAAAAGGTGTTTATTCAGGTCCCATGCCTATTTGTCAATTGGGTTTTTGGTTGGTTGGTTTGGGGGATTGGTGGTTGTTTTTGTTTTGTTTTGTTTTATCTTTTTCTGCTGGTCTTTTTTGTTTGTTTCTTATACCTTTCAGATATGAGCCCCTTATTAGATATATGGTTGCAAATATATTCCTCAATTGCCCAGGTTGTCTTTCTATTTTGTTGAGTGTTCCCATTGCCATATGGAAACTGTTTCACAGAGTCCTGGCTACTTACTTTTGCTTGTGTTGCCTATGCTTTTGGTGTCCTACCTAAAACATCATTGCCAACACCAACTCAAGGAACTTTGCCCCACAGACATCTTCTAGGAGTCTATGGCCTCAGCTTATATTTAAGTATTTAATCTGTATGAGTTAATTTTTGTATATGGGATAATATAAAGATTTAATTTCTTTCCTTTCCTTTCCTTCCTTCCTTCCTTCTTTCCTCCCTCCCTTTCTTCCTTCCTTCCTTCTTTCTTCCCTCCCTTTCTTCCTTCCTTCCTTCTTTCCTTCTTGACAGTCTTGCTAAGTTCCTAAATAGCCCAGGCTGGGCTAAAATTGACAATCCTCCTCTGCCTTCCAGAGTGCTAGGATTATGGACATATGCAACATGTGCCCAGTTGTCTTTTTGATGCTGTTATAGTAAGATTTCTTCTTAATTTCTTTTTCAGATAGTTTGCTTTTAGTGTATAAAACTGTAATTGATTGTTTTATATTGATTTTCTATCATACAACTTTACTGAATTCACTTTTTAGTTCTAAAAGTTTTTTCTTGGAGTCTTGAGAGTTTTCTGTATGAATGATTTTGTCAACTGTAAATAGACCGTGTAACTTCTTCCTTTCCAATTTTTATGCCTTTTATTTCTTTTTTTTTTTTTTTTTTTTTCACTGTTCTGGCTATGACAATGTTGAATAGAAGATTTCTATTTTAAATTAAATATTTTATTTAGGGACAAGTGTAAATTCACATGCAGTTGTAAAAAATGATACAGATTGCAAATATTTCCTGCAGTATTTTTATATCTAAACCTTTGAAAGAGTTCTGTTTACAACTTTTTATATTTTGCTTTCTTTATCTGGTTTTAGCATCAAAATAATGCTGAAGTCATAAAATGATTTGGAGAGTGTTCTCTCCTCATCTATTTTCTGAAAGAGATTGTATAAAATTGGTGCTCTTCTCTAAATAATCAAATGAATTCTCCACTGAAGCAATCAAAATCTGGAAATTTCATTTTGTGGTTTTAAACTATAAATTCAATTTGTTGTTATAGAGCTATTGGGAGTATATATTGCATCTTGGTTGAGTTTGTATAGTTTGTGAGTTTTGAAAAATTCATTCATTCTAATTTGTCAAATTTCTGAGCATAATGTTTTCATAGTATTTCATATCTTTTTAATGTAAGCAAGATTTGTAGTGATATCTCCAATTTAATTTCCAGTATTGTTCTTCTTTCTTTTTCTATTTTAATAGTCTTAATAAAAGCTTATCAGTTTTGTTGAATTTTTTTCCCAAAAGAACCAGCTTTTTGTTCCATTGAACCTTTCCTCACATTGGCTTTTTGGAGTCCCTAGAAAATCTATATGAGTTTTAGGATGAGTGTTCCTTTTCTTCAAAAATCTCTGTTGTGATTTTCATAAGAATACCATGGAAGGGCTGGGGATATAGCTCAGCGGCACAAGTGCCTGTCTGGCAAGTGCAAGGTCCTGAGTTCGATTCCTGGTACCCCCCCAAAAAAACAGGAAGAATGCCATGGAATTTGTAGATTATGTTGGATAATATTTACATCTTAACAATGTTGTTCATGGATTCATCTGGAATATAAATATCCCAATTCATGAACATGGAATGTTTTCCATTTATTTATGTCTTCATTAATTTCTTTCAGTAATACTTTGAGTTCTCAGTGTGCAAGCCTTTTGTCTCCATGGTTAATTCATTCCTAAATACCTTTTTTGAGATTATTGTAAACATCTTTTTTTTCTGAATTTTCCATTTGAATTGTTCATTACTAATGCATAGAAATGCAACCAATGTCTTGTGCTGATTTTGTATCCTACATCTTTCCTGAATTGATTTATTCACACTAACAGATTTTTTTCCCTGCAGAACCATTAGGGTTTTCTTTGTATAAAAGCATGTCTGAAAACAGATTACTTTTTTTTCTTTCCAATATGTGGGATTTTTTTCCTTGCTTAATTGCTCTGACTAGACTTCCTGCACTATATTGAACAGAAGTGGCAAAAGCAGCCATCCCTGTCTTCTTCCTGATACTGGGAGGAAAGATTCAGCTTTTCACCATTGAGTATGATGGTCAATTATGAGTTTTTTATATGGTTTTCATTTTATTGAGGGGAGTTCTTTTCTATTCTTATTGTACTGAGTGACTTCATCATGAAAAGGTATTGAACTTTCCCACTTTGTCTGAATGAATTTGAAATGATCATGTAGTTTTTCTTCATTCTGTTATACATTGATCAATTTTTGTATGTATAACCATGCTTGTAATCAGGAAGAAACTCCACTCTTAATATACTACTGAATTTTGTTTGGTGGTATTTGTTGAGGATTTTTTCACTAATACATGTAAGGGAAATTAGTTCGTAGTTCATTTCTTTGTTTTTTGTATTGTCTGATATTGGTGTCAGAGTATTGTTGCCCTCATCTGAAGTTATGAGGTGTTCCCTCCTCTTCAACTTTTTGGAAGAGTTTGAGAACAATTGGTATTAATTATTTCCAGATTGCTGGTCAAATTCAACAGTGAAGCCATCTAGTTCCAGGTTTTGCTTTGTGGTTGGTTTTTGATTACTGACTCAATCTCCTTACATCTTAAAACTTGCGTATCTATTTATATTTTCTATTTCTTCATCAGCCAATTTTAGTAGCTTGTGTCTTTCTAGGAACATGTCCATTTCATCTAAATTATCTAGTTTGTTTGGTGTATATTCATGCATTCTCTTTGAATCCTTTTTATTTCAGTAAAATAAGTAGTAATGTTCTCCCACCATCTGATTCGAGTAACTTCAATCTCTGTTCTCTCCCCTCTCCCCCTTCTTCCTGAATCGATGTAGCTAAAAGTCTATCAATTTTACATATCTGTTATAAGAATCAATTGTTGGATTTATTGCTTTTCCTCTATTGTTTTCATTTCCTACTCTATCTCTGCTCTCACCTTTTTATTTTCTTCTGTCTGCCAGCTTTAGTTTGCTGTTCTTTTTCTAGTTCCTTGTGGTATACAGTCAACAATTATTGATTTGATACCATCTTTCTTTTAAGTATGGATTTACAGATAAAACTTCCCTCTTAGCATTGCTTTTGCAGCATCCTGTTAGTTTTAGTATGTCGTACTTTAATTTTAATAGGCCTCTGTGTATTTTCTAATTTCCCTTGTATTTCTTCTTTGACCCAAGAGCTTTGACCCAAGAGCTTGATTTTTTTTTCATGATGCCTTTTATAAGGAATTCCCTCTTCAATAGCTAGCTTGCTGAGATTTTTTGTAATGAATGGGCATTGATTTGTGTAATGAATAGGCATTTAATTATGTCCAGAAATATTTCTGTATGTATTTAGATGATCACTTGGGTTTTTTTCCTTTATTCTATTGATATGGTCAATTACATTCATTTTCAAATTTTAAACCAACCATAAGTTCCTGGGACAAATACCAGTTGGCCGTAATATATATTATTATTTTTATATACGTCTGGATTTGATTTAATAATATTTCACTGGAGATTTTTGTGTGTTTTATCTTAAAGGGGGGTTTAACTCTAATTTCTTTCTTTTTAATGTCTTTGTCTCATTTTGGTATTAGGGTAATGAGGGACTCGATAAATAGGCAAGTATTCATTATTTCTTTATTTTCCGATGGGGTCTGTGTAGTGTTGGTATTATTTCTTCATTGACTGCTTGATAACTCTAAACAATACAGCTGTCTGGACTTCAAGTATCTTTGAAGAATTACATTAACAGAAAACTATCCTGAATTTCTATTTCTTAATAAATTAGCATTGGTAGTTTTCATCTTTCAAAGAACTTGTCTATTTTGTCTATGTTGTCTAACTTACTGAAATTAAATGGCTTATAACATTGCTTTATTTCTCCTTTTAAAATGTGGGATTTATAGTGATGTCTCCTCTTTCATTCCTGCCATGGGTAATTCATGCTTTCTCTCTTCGGGCTCGTTCTGACTAGAAGTTTGTCAGTTATATTGTTTTATTCAGAGAATAATGTTTGATTTCACTGATTTTTTTCACCTCTATTGTTTGGTGATTTCCCATGTCACTGGTTTTTCCTTTTATCTCAATTACCTTCCACTTATTTGGAGTTTTAATTAATCTTCACTCTACCCTTTCCCTGGTGGTGCAGCCCTTCAGAGCCCAGATTGTTGTGAAAAGAGACTCCTTCTGGAAAGACCCAAGTGTTTCCTTGGACTCTGGTGTCTTTCCAACAACTTTTCAAAGTTTCAGTGTAGATTTGGAAAGATCAACACATATCTTCAGCATAAATTCCACTCTCTGATTATTCTCTTTCTAAGTTTTCCTTCCCATCTTGCCCTGCTAATTCCTTACTCTATGATGTTTCTCTTTATTGTTTTTAGAAAGATTTATTAGATAATTTATCCAGTTTTATGTTTTGTTTTGTTTTGTTTTGTTTTGTTTTTGCAGTTGTTGTTTGAAATGGAAAGATTTACCCCAAAAAGCTACCCTTCCATTACCAGAAATTTGAGTCCCTGGTAATCTTCCCACATTTCAGGACTATTGTCTGAAGAATATCTGTGGCCTTTTATTCTCTACCTATACTCCACTGTCACCTTGATTACTGGGCTAGTTTCAGGAATTACCAAGAATCCCATATTGAATTCAGGTTCCTGTGTTGCATATGTTCATTTTACTCTTTTTTTTTTTTTTTGTAATCTCTTTACTTTCTAAGGGAACCTAAGTTCTCTGTGATGTTTCAAATTGTTTGTTTTTTTCTTTTCTTTTTTTTTTCTTCCTTTTTTTTTTTTTTTTTAATTCAGTCTGGTTTCATTTTTTTTTTTTTTATTTTAAAGAGAAGAAAAAACAAAACAAATCAAAAGAAGAACAAATTTTCAAACAAACATAATAGGAGGGTAACAATGGTTAATACATTACGTATTACTATCTTTAAGTTAGTTATTCAGGACACCAGACATTAGCATTCAATTGTCCAAACATTATTGGCACAAACCTTACTCTTCAATGAACTAAGTAAAAATGGTAGTGTATCTATCTTAACCATCTTATATATATATATATATACAATTTTTTTCCCTTTCCCTTCTTTCTTTTCCCTATTTCAGTCTCTCTTTCCTTTTGACCAGTTTCTTTTTGATTCACCATGTCTATTGTACATTTTGGATCTTATTTACTCTTTCAGTTTCTCATACCAGAGAGATAATACGATGCTTACACATGTGCTTCTGGTTTATTTCACTTATGAGTATTTTCTCGAGTTGCATCCATTTACCTATAAAAGTCTCCAGTTTATCCTTCTTTACGGCTGAATAGTACTCCATTGTATAAAAATACCACATCTTTCTTATCCATTCCTCAGTTGATGGGCATTTGGGTTGTTTCCAAGATCTGGCTATTACAAATTGTGCTGCTATAAACATGGGTGCACATATATCGCTGTGGTACGATGTTTTTAATTCTTCTGGGAAGATGCCCAGAAGGGGAATAGCTGGGTCAAATGGGACCTCCAACCCTAGTTTTCTGAGGAATCTCCACACTGACTTCCACAGTGGCTGTACCAGTCGACACTCCCACCAACAGTGAAGAAGGGTTCCTTTTTCCCCACAGCCCCTCCAGCATTTGTTATTAGTTGATTTCTTAATAGTAGCCATTCTTTCTGGGGTGAGATGGTATCTCAGTGTTGTTTTAATTTGCATCTCTCGAATGACTAGTGATGTTGCACATTTTTTTGTATATTTATTTGCCATTAGTATTTCTTCATCTGAGAAATGTGTATTCATCTCAGATGCCCATTTTTGGAGTGGGTCTTTAAATTTGGGAGGTCTGATTTTTTTGAGTTCTTTATATGTTCTCGATAGTAATCCTTTGTCTGAGGAACAGCTGGCAAACATTTTTTCCCACATTGTGGGTTGTCTCTTCACTCTGTTGGTGGTTTCTCTTGCTGTGCAAAAGCTTTTTAATAAGATGAGATCCCAGTTATTGATTCTTTGGGATAGTTCCCGTGCGGTTGAGTTTTTATTCATAAAGTCTTTGCCTACACCAATGTCTCCAAGGGTTTTACCTATCCTACCTTCCAGCAGATTTAATGTTTCTGTTTTAATATTTAGATCTCTGATCCATTTTGAATTTAGTTTAGTGCATGGTGAAAGATATGGATCTAGTTTTAATCTTCGGCATGTGTAGAGCCAGTTTTTCCAGCACCATTTATTAAAGAGGCTATCTTTCTTCCAGCGAATGTGTTTGGCACCTTTGTCAAAGATAAGGTGGCTTAGTATGTCTGGGGTTGTTTCAGCATCTTCTAATCTGTTCCATTGATCTTCAGGTCTGTTTTTTGCCAGTACCACACTGTTTTTATCACAGTAGCTTTATAGTATAATTTCAAGTCGGGGATAGTGATGCCCCCTGCCTTGCCTTTGTTGCCCAGAATTGCCTTTGCTATTCTAGGTCTCTTCTGATTCCAAATGAATTTTAGGATTGTTTTCTCTAATTCTGTGAGATATGCTGTTGGAATTTTGATTGGAATTGCATTAAATCTGTATAACAATTTTGGAAGTATGGCCATTTTCACTATATTGGTTCTTCCTATCCAGGAGCAAGGGATATCTTTCCATTTTCTGATATCCTCTTCAATCTCCTTTTTCAGAGTACTGTAGTTTTCAGTATAGAGGTCTTTTACATCCTTCGTGAGGTTGATTCCTAGGTATTTCATTTTTTTGGATGTTATTGTGAAAGGTATTGTTTCCCTAATTTCTCTTTCAGTAAGTTTGTTATTTGTGTACAGGAAGGCTATTGACTTTTGAGTATTGACTTTGTATCCAGCTACACTACTGAATTTGCTTATTAAATCTAGCAGTTTTTTAGTGGAGTTTTTGGGGTCTTCTGTGTAGAGTATCATGTCATCTGCAAATAATGATAATTTAACTTCTTCCTTTCCAATCATTATTCCTTTTATTTCTTTCTCTTGTCTAATCGCTCTGGCTAAAGTTTCCAGAACTATGTTGAATAAGAGTGGGGACAGTGGACATCCTTGTCTTGTTCCTGATTTTAGAGGGAAGGCTTTCAGTTTTTGGCCATTTAGTATAATATTGGCTGTTGGTTTGTCATAGATAGCTTTTACCAGATTGAGATAAAGACCCTCTATTCCAATTTTCTGTAGGGTTTTTATCATGAAAAGGTGCTGGACTTTGTCAAAAGCTTTTTCTGCATCTATTGAGATGATCATGTGATTTTTGTCTTTGGTTCTGTTAATATGCTGTATTACATTTATTGATTTACGTATGTTGAACCATCCCTGCATCCCTGGGATGAATCCAACTTGGTCATGGTGTATAATCTTCTTGATGATTTGTTGGATTCTGTTTGCCAGTATCTTATTAAGGATTTTTGCATCTATGTTCATTAGGGAGATTGGCCTGTAGTTCTCTTTCTTAGTTGGGTCCTTCTCTGGTTTTGGTATCAGGGTAATGCTTGCTTCCAGGAATGAATTTGGGAGTATTGCTTCCCTTTCAATTTCATTGAAAAGTTTGAGAAGTAGGGGCGTTAGGTCTTCTCTAAATTTCTTGTAGAATTCGGCAGTGAATCCATCAGGGCCTGGGCTTTTCTTTGTTGGGAGGTTTTTAATTACATCTTCAATTTCATTGGCTGATATTGGTTTATTTAGGATTTTTAAATCTTCTTGATTCAGCTTTGGTAATTCATACGAATCTAGGAATCTGTCCATTTCTTCTGCATTTTCCATCTTAGTAGAATATAAATTTTCAAAATAGGTATAGATGATCTTCTGGATTTCTGCAGGGTCTGTCGTGATATCACCCTTTTCATTTTCAATTGCATGGATTTGAGTCTTTTCTTTTTTTAATAAGGTTGGATAAGGGTTTGTCAATCTTATTTATTCTTTCAAAGAACCAACTTTTTGCTTCATTGATTCTTTGTATTGTTTTTTTATTCTCCAATACGTTAATTTCTGCTCTGATCTTCATAATTTCCTCCCTTGTACGGGTTTTTGGCTTAACCTGCTCTTCTTTTTCTAGAAGCTCGAGGTTCACCCTTAAGTTGTTTATTTGCGCTTGCTCTATTTTCCTGATATAAGTGTTTAATGCTATAAATTTCCCTCTTAGGACTGCTTTCATTGTATCCCATAAGTTCCGGTATGTTGTACTGTCATTATCATTCAGTTGTAGAAAGTGACTAATTTCTTCTTTAATTTCATCTGTGACCCATTGGTTGTTCAGGAGGATGCTGTTTAATTTCCATGTGTTTAGGGAGTTTTTGTGGGATCTTTTGCCATTGATTTCCAATTTCATTGCACTATGGTCTGATAATATGCATGGGATAATTTCAATTCCTTTGCATTTACTTAAGCAGGTTTTATGAGCTAGTATGTGGTCTATTTTGGAGAACGTCCCATGTGCAGCTGAGAAAAATGTGTATTCTGATGTTGTGGGATGGAACACTCTGTAGACATCTACTAAGTCCATTTGTTCAAAAGTTTGGTTCAGTTCTACTATTTCATTATTGATTTTCTGTCCAGTTGATCTATCTTTTTGTGACAGTGGAGTATTGAGATCTCCCAATATAATTGTATTAGTGCTTATTTGATTTTTCATGTCCTTTAGTACTTGTTTTATATAGCTGGGTGCGTTGGTATTTGACGCATATATATTTATGATCGTTATCTCTTCCTCTTGGATTGTTCCCTTTACAAGGATGTAATGACCGTCTTTATCTCTCTGAATCCTTCTTGGCTTGAAGTTCACTTTGTCTGCAAAAAGAATAGCTACCCCTGCTTTTTTCTGGGTTCCTGTGGCATGGAGTATTGTTTTCCATCCTTTGACTTTCAGTCTATGAATTTCTTTCTGAATTAAATGTGTTTCTTGTATACAGCATATTGTTGGATCTTGCTTCTTGATCCATTTCGCCAGTCTGTGCCTTTTGATTGGTGAATTGAGACCGTTAACATTGATGGTTAAAACTGATATGTATTGACTTGTCATGATATTTTCCTGTTGTTGGTTCCCACTCTTTGTTTTTCTGCTTTCCGGCTATTTAATTATTTGCCCTGCCTGGTGGATTCCTTCTGTTGGGGTTCCTATCTCTTTCTAGAATGTCCTTCAGAACGTTTTGGAGTGCTGGTTTGGTGGTCATAAATTTTCTCAGATGTTCTTTGTCATGAAAGTATTTTATTTCTCCATCAATTTTGAAAGATAGTTTTGCAGGGTACATCAATCTGGGCTGAAAATTATTTTCCTTTAGAGCTTGCAATACATCATTCCAAGCTCTTCTTGAATTGAGGGTTTGTGCTGAAAAGTCAGCTGTGATTCTGATGGGTTTTCCTTCATAGGTGATTTGTCTCTTCTCCCTAACAGCTTTTAAGATTCTGCCCTTCTGTTGAATTTCTGGGATCTTGACTATAATATGTCTGGCTGAAGTTTTTTTTTGATCATGTCTAGTTGGTGTTCTAAAAGCTTCACTTATAGGGGTGTCAAATTCCTTTTCTCTTCCAGGAAAGTTCTCCCTGATTATGTCTTTGAACAAGGTTTTAATGTCGTTGATGCTATCTCCTGCTTTTTCATTTATTCCAATTATTCTTAAGTTGTTTATCTTTGAGTCATCTAGCAGCTGCTGAATTGATTTTTCATGGTCCCTTGCTATTTTTAAGAATTTTTCCATTTCATGATCACTAATTGCAAGCCTGTCTTCTATATCTGAGATCCTGTCCTCGCATTGGCTTATTCTGCTACAAATACTTTCAATGGAATTTTTTATCTCTTGGATATCTGCTTGAATCTGCCTTATAGATTCCATTTCTTTCCTATGCTGAGCATTCATGGTTTCTATAGTTTTCTTAAGTTCATCTATTTTTTTGTCTGTATCAGCTATAGTGTCCTTAAGCATGGTCTTCATTGTAGACATTATCTCTGCAGTTATCTGTGAGATTATTTCTGTTTTAATTTTTTCCAGAACCTCATTCAGTTGCTTTGTTGTTACCACTTCAGATAGGCCAGGTGGGTGGCTTTCGGATTGTCCCACCTCGTTGCTCCCTAGGTTTGCCTTTGGTGAATTGGATGTGTGTAGTTGCATCTTGTTTAAGTGTCGTCTCATTTTTTCTTTCTTTAATTCCTGGGGTGATGTTTGCAAATTACCTATAGTAGGTTACTTTATTGCTAGTGTTTAAGATCTTTAGAAGATGACTACTTCTCTGCAGTATCTTCCAAGTGGAGCTTGCTTTTAGGTTTTGAGCTTTCTGCCAGATCCCACCTCTTCAATTCGTTGGGTATGCGAAGTTGCTACCTGTTTGGCCCAGTCCTTGATTCTTTGGTACTGTGCCACTGTATTTTCTGTGTCCCTTAGTCAATCTCAATCATGAAATATCAGGAAGGAAAGATGTTTAGAACAATTATTTCACATTTGGCTATAATGTTAACTAAAGCATCAAACACAGCCTAAAAAATGACAGACTGAGCTAACCAGTTATTTACCACTTTTAGCTGTATAGAGTTGCGGTTATATAACAAAATCTAAAACACACCAGAAAAATTATATGCAGTATACAAGTCCTATGTATGTCAATTTTTCCTTGAGGAGTTTAAATTTAAGATGAGTTAAGGAGGAAATAGAGTATTGGGAGAAGAGGAAGGAATTAGATGTAAGGTTAGAGGACCAAGAGGGATCCCACTAAAATTGGGACACTAGTGCAGAGGACAGGTGGTAAAAAGAGAAGGAAGGGATAAAAGGAAGAACAGATCACAACCACAATCACAAAGAAGTTAGAGGCGCTGTTTACACTCATATAAAAAACCAGAGAGAATAATGAAGGAAAGAGCAAATACACATACAGAAACAAAAACAAAGATAAAAACAATAAAACAGACAGATCAAAAATAAAACCCCACCAAAAAACAAAACAAAACAAAACAAAAACAAAAAAAACCCTTCGCCAGAACAAAAAAACAAATCAGTGAGGAAAAAAAAAAAAAAAAATAAAAATAAAAATAAAAATAAAAAATAAAAATAAAAATAAAAAATATAAAAAGAATCAGTTCCAGGTGTTGACTCTGTTGTAGGCAGGTACCTTGTGACAAAGTCCTGTTCTGTGCAGGTCCGTCCCAGTAAGCCAGGAGCGCCCTCTGGTGGGCGGTGAGCAAAGGCGCGTACTTTCAGGCAGAGACCAGTCTAGCTCGCCTCCGCTCTCGCCGCCCTTTCACGATCCCTGGGCCTGAGAGGCTCAGCGTGCTGTCCGGAGCGCGGGTTCCCTGCACTGGTTCCCGCCGCTCTGGTTTTTCGCCACGCCCCCCACAATGGCGCCGGGCCAGTCGCTCTCTGGCGCGGGACAGGTGCGGCTGAGAGTCCAGTCTCGTTCGCCTGCCGACCTCAGCACACCTTCGTGGGCTCAATTGAGAGGCCCCGTGCTGCCCTGTCCGGAGCACAAGTTCCCAGAGCAGTTTCCGAGCCGCTCTGAGTTTCGCCACACCCCCCACAATGGCGCCCGGCCGGTCGCTCTCTGGCGCGGGGCAGCTGTGGCTGAGAGACACTCACCGCTGGTCAGCGCCGTTCTCCGCCGCTCCCCTGCCCCACCGCTGTCTCAGGATCCTCCGTGGGGGCTCCCTGGGCGCCAGCTGCCACCGTGGGTCCGTAGAATTGAGCCTCCGCCGGCGCTCCAACTCCCGGGATATTAGAAGGTGCACGCGCGCGGTCTGCTCCTTCTTTCCTTCTTCTTTGTTGGAAGTCACCCGTCACTGGTGCCGGGGGTCCCAGATTGCGCTTCAGAACTTTTCTGGGTTTCGGGGAGGCATCTCCCCCCCTCCTGCGCTTTCTGGGTCGCTATATTCCCGTGTTCCAATGGTAACTTTTAGAGAGAGTTTTGCTGCCTGCTTCTTACTCATCCGCCATCTTGAGGTCTCTCCTGGTTTCATTTTTGAGAAAGGGTCTCACTATGTAGTCCAGGCCACACTCAAACTTACTATGTAGCTCAGGCTGACCTTGAACTTGCAATCTTCCTGCCTCCACCTCTCTTAATACCAAAGGTAATAATCATTGAAAAATTTTAAAAAACAGAGACAAAAGTTACCCTAATCGTTTCAACCTGAAGATAACTGTGAGGAATGTATTAGTGTGTTTCCTGCCAATACTTTTCTTATGCAATAGAAATAGAGGGCTAACAAGTTGTGTTTAATAGGAATCATGCTATATACCTGTCCTGTCCAAGGTTGTAGCCACTAACCATGTATGGCAAATAAGCCCATGAAACTTATTTATAATTTATTAGTATATATTTATAGTATAAAATGATTACAGTCATTGTGGGGAGTTGGTAAATGTACATAACACATCTTTATTTCCCTTTCCCTCTTCCCCTACCCCATCGTTAGATCCCCTTCCCATTTACAAAGGATTTTTCTCCCTGTTTCCTATATCTAACTTCTACTTTGCTCTTTAAATTTTTATGTTTTGGGTTTCTTGTATAAGAGAAACTGTGCTTTTTCACTTAACAGTATGATTTCAAAGTGCATCCATTTTCCTACAAATGATTCAAAATTATCCTTCTTTATGACTGAGTAGTATTCTAGTATGTATAAATACCACATTTTCTTTATCCATTCATCTGTTGATGGACATATAGGCCACTAAGCCCTTGAAATTTGAATAGTCTTTTTTAGACATACAACAACATTTACTCTAATTTAGTTCACTCATTATAAAAAATATAAAATATCTCATGATCTTTGTTTTTATTGCATGTCAGATGATATTGGCTACTTTGGGTTAAATAATTAAAATTAACTTCACTATTTTGTTCAACTCTTATTAAATGTGATTTCAAGCATATTTAAAATAACACATGTGACTTGTACCTATCTCATAGTAGTTCTATTGAATAGTGCTGGTAAGTTCTCCTTTATATTCTCTTTTGTTTTCCCTTAACATAATATCACAGGTATTGTTGTTCACTTGTGTGCATGCCACAAAGAATTATTCAAGGTTACCACTTTAATAACTATTCAAGCAATAACCATTTAGAGATACTATGAACTGTAGCATGTAGAAGCTTTTTTGCTTGCTTGCTTGCTTCCTTTTGGTGTGGCCGGAGCAATTAGATTATACTTAGCTACTCAGAAAACATTTAATAATGACATATTCCTTGTTAATTTGCTCCTTTCCTCATTCCTTCATTTTTTTTTCTTTCCTTCTTGTATCCATTCACTACATATTGTTGAGGACCCTGATAGGTAATAAAATATAGCATAATGGTGAATACTTGCTTCTGGGCCCAACTGCCTGGGTTCAAATCCTAGTTCTGTCACTTAACTCAATTGGTTTAGGCAGTTTACTTAATCTCTTATCAGATTTCTCAGTTCTAAGATGAAATTGTACTTACACATACTTCATATGATGTTCTCAGTATTAACTAAGATATAATTTTGCCAACACAATGTCTCGCATGGGACTTTTTCTGATGTGTTTTTCTGATGAATTCACTGCTATGAATTTCCCTCATAGGACTGTTTTCATTGCATCTCCTAAGTTCAGGTATGTTGTATTGGCATTATTGTTCACTTGTAGAAATCATCTAATTTCTTCTTTAATTTCATCTGTGACCCATTGGTTATTCAGGAGGGTGTTATTTAATGTCCATGTGTTTATGAAATTCTTGTGGTTTCTCTTGCCTTTGATTTCCAATTTTGTTGCATTATGGTCTGATAATATGCATGAGATAATTTCAATCCCTTTGCATTTACTTAAGCATGTTCTATGAGCCAGTGTGTGGTATATTTTGGAGAATGTCCCATGTGCAGCTGAGAAAAATGTGTATTCTGATGTTGTGGGGTGGAACACTCTGTAGACATCTACTAAGTCCATTTGTTCAAAAATTTGGCTTAGTTCTGATATTTCTTTGTTGCTTTTTTGTCTAGTGATCTGTCTATATGTGACAGTGGGGTGGTATTGAGGTCACTAATACAATTATAATTTCTGAGTTCAAGTCCGCAGAAGATCAAGGAGCCCAGTTCAAGCTAGTAGGGAGCAAAGTTCAAGCCATCAGGAGGCACACAGAATGTTGCAGGCTGAACAAATTTGTTTCCAGCCTCACAACTGCATTCAACATACGCAAATTTAAAAATGTAATTCACCATATTAACAGAGCCAAGGACAAAAACCATATGATCATTTCAATATATGCAGAAAAAAAGTTTGACAAAGTCCCATGCCCATTCATGGTAAAAACTCTACAGAAAATTCGAATAGATGGTCTTTATCTCAATCTGATAAAACCCATCTATGACAAACCAATAGCCAATGTTATACTAAATGGTCAAATACTGAAAGCTTTCACTCTAAATCAGGAACAACACAAGGATGTCCAATATTGCCACTCTTATTCAGTATATTTCTGGAAATGTTAGCCAGAGCAATTAGACAAGACAAAGAAATGAAAGGAATAAAGACAGGGAAAAAAAAGTTATATTATCATTATTTGCAGGAGACATCATACTCTACATAGAAGATCCCAAAAACTCCACCAAAAGACATCTAGATATAATAACCAAATTCAGTCACATAGCTGGACACAAATTCAACACTCAAAAATCAATAGCATTCCTGTACACAAACAACAAACTCACTGAGAGAGAAATTAGGGGAAAACACCTTTCACAATAGCATTCAAAAAAATGAAATACCTAGGAATCAATCTAACAAAACAAGTAAAAGACCTTTACATTGAAAACTACAGTACTCTGAAAAAGGAGATCAAAGAGGATATCAGAAAATGGAAAGATATCCCTTGCTTTTGGGTAGGAAGAACCAACTTAGTAAAAGTGGCCATGCTCCCAAAATTGTTTTACAGATTTAATGCAATCCCAATAGAAATACCATTAGTATACCTCATAGAAATAAAGAAAACAATCCTAAAATTCATTTGGAACCAGAAGAGACCTAGTATAGCAAAAGCAATTCTGGGCAACAAAGGCAAGAAGACAAGGGGCAACACAATCCCTGACATGAAATTATACTACAAAGTTGCTATGATAAAAACAGCATGGTATTGGCAAAAAACAAAATTTAAAAAACAAAAAAAAAACCAGACCTGAGGATCAATGGAACAGATTAGAAAATGCAGAACAACTCCAAACACACTAAACCACTTTATCTTTGACAAAGGTGCCAAACACGTTCACAGGAAGAAAGCCTCTTTAATAAATGGTGCTGGAAAAACTGGCTTTCCACATGCCAAAGACTGAAACGAGACTCATATATTCCACCACACACTAAACTAAAATCAAAATGGATCAAAGATCTAAATGTTAAAACAGAAACACTAATTCTGCTGGAAGAGAGAATAGATAGAACTCTTGAACACATGGGTATAGTCAAAGACTTTAAGAACAAAACCTCAATCACACAGGAAATACCACAAAGAATCAACAACTGGGATCTTATCTTATTAAAATCTTTTGCACAGCAAAAAAAAAAAAAAAAAGACATCAACAGAGTGAAAAGACAACCCACACAGTGGGGGAAATTTTTTGCCAGCTGTTCCTCAGACAAAAGACTGATATCTGAAATTTATAAAGAACTCAAAAAAGTCAGAGCCCCCAAATTTAAAGACCCAATCCAAAAGTGGACATATGAAGTGAATAGACACTTCTCAGATGAAGAAGTACAGATGGCAAATAAATATATGAAAAGAATGTTCAACATCACTGGTCATTTGAGAGATGCAAATTAAAACAACACTGAGATTCCATCTCACCCCAGAAAGAATGGCTATCATCAAGAAATCAACCAATAACAAATGCTAGTGAGGCTGTGGGAGAAAAGGAATCCTTCTCCACTGTTAGTGAGAGTGTAGACTGGTGCAACCACTGTGGAAATCGGTGTGTGGAGTCTTCCAAAAACTAAACCTAGAGGTTCCATTCAACCCAGCTATTATCCTTCTTGGTATCTTCCTGAAAGAATTAAAAGCATCATACCACAGCAATATATGCACACTTATGTGTATAGTGGCGCAGTTGTAATAGTTAAATCATGGAAACAGCCCAAATGCCCATCAACTGGTGAATGGATAAAGAAGATGTGATTTTTTTTTTATACAATAGAGCACTACTGTGCCATAAAAGAGCAAAAGTTAGACATTTCTAGATAAATGGATTTACTTTGAGACCATATTCTTAAATGAAATAAATTGGGGACACATGTGTAAATACCATATTACTTCTATGGTGTGAGAAATGGAAAGTGTAAATAAGGACCAAATGTATAATAGATATTGGGAAATGGGAAGAAAATGCTCAAATGAGATGGGGAACAAGGGAGAGGGGAAGGAAAGAAGGGACAAGAAAAGAAAGAATAGAAGGAAAAAATGGAAACAAAGCTTTCGTAAATAGGGGAAGAGGGGTTGAAGGGAGGGGAGGGGAATGGAAAAAAAGAAGCAGCAAGATACATCCTGTACAGGTACAAATACCCTATGATGAATGTTATCATTATGTATGTCTAAAGTGTACTGATACAATTTTTCAAATGCAAAAAAAATGTAGCTTCAATTTAAGTTTATTTTGTCTTTTAAAATTTATTTTTTAACTTATGCATTAAAACATTAAAATTTACATATTAATGGGGTGCCATGTAATGTTTTAATACATGTATATATTGCATAATATTTAAATCAGATTAAACATAGTTATTTCCTCAAGCATTTATCATTTCTTCATGGTAAAAATTTTCAAAAGTCCTTTCCCGTAACTTTTCACAATGCACAGCACAATATTGTTATATACAATTATCCTACGTACGGTGGCACACCAGAATTTCTTGCTCCTCACTATAACTGAATATACATTGATCAATCTTTTTAATCCCTTTTCCACCCTCCCTAGTACTCTTCCTGGCTTCTGGTAACCATTCTACTCTCAACTTCCATGAAATCAACTTTTTAGACTCTACATATAAGTGAAATCATGTAGTACTTATGTATCTGTGCCTGGCTTATTTGATTTAGCATAATGATCTCCACTTCCACCCATGTTGCCTCAAATTACAGGATTCTTATGGCTGAATAATAGTTTGTAGAGTATAGGTAAGTTTTATTTACCCATTCATCAGTTTATGAACACTCAGTTTATTTCCTTTTTTTGTTGTTGTTGTTATTGTTAATAGCGCTGCAATGAATATTGGAGTACAGGTGTCTTCAACACACTGATTTCATTTCCTTTGGATATATACCAAATATGGATTGTTGAATCATAAGCAGTTCTATGTTTAATATTTTAGGAACTTCCGTACTGTTTTCCATAATGGCTGTACTAACTTAAACTCCCCAAAACAGTGTTCAAAGATTCCTTTTACTCCACATGTCCCCAGCATTTATCTTTAGTCTTTGTTTATACCAGCCATTTTACTGGAGTGAGTGATATCTCATTGTGGTTTTGCTTTACATTTCCTTGATATTTCTGACTCTACACTCTTTTTTTTTTTTAATGTGGGTACCAGGAGTCGACCTCAGGACCTCACGCTTGCCAGCAAGCGCTTGTGCCGCTGAGCAATATCACCGGCCCTTTTTTTCCTTTATGTGGGTACCAGGAGTCAAACTCAGGACCTCACACTTGCCAGGCAGGCGCTTATGCCGCTGAGCTACCTCACCGGCCCACACTAAGCATTTTTAATGTACTATGGACATTTGTATGTCTTCTTTTGAGCAATGTCTCTTTAGAACTGTTGTCCATTTTTTAATTGGGTTATTTGCTATTGAATTTTTGGAGTGTCTTGTATGTTCTGGATATCAACCCCTTGTCATGTATATTGTTATGGTTTTGACCTAGAATGTCCTACAGAAGACTCATGTGTTCAGATGTGGAGCTTCTGGAAGCTGTTGGATCATGGGTGTGGTATCCTCATTAGTGGATTAATCCACTGGTGAATCCATAACTAAATGTGCTGCTAGAAGGTGGACATGGTCAGAAGAGGCCTAAGAAGTGGTCACTGGGGGGATGACCGGAAGGGTGTATCTCCTTTCCCAGCTCCTGTCCTTACTCTCTGCTTCCTAACCACCATGATGTGAGCAGCTTTTGGCCACCTGACCCTTCCACCATGCTCACTGCCTCTGGTGGGTTATAGAGCAGTATCCTGTGAGCTAAGCTGGAAATATTTATGTTTGCACTTCTGTCATTAGACTGTATGTATAGACTCACGTAAGACATTAATGTCAGTTAACAAACTGCAATACCTGATGTTTTCATGAGTATAGTAGTGCCTTATTTGGGACATTTGGGCTGGCTGCATTTTGAACAGAGAGCGGACCCCATTTTCATATACCAGTGTAGTCAGCCTCAGTATCTGTGGGTTCTGTGTCCACAGATTCAACAAATTAGGGTTCAAAATATTAAAAAGAATTGCATCTGTACTGAATGCAATTCCTTCTCATCATTTCTTACACAACACAGTATAACAATTATATGTGTAGCATTTACATTATATTAGGTATTATAAGTAATCTAGAGATGATTTAAAGTATACAGGAGAATGATTAGATTCTGTGCAAATAGTATGCCATTTTATAGAAAGGACTTTTTGTGTATCTGCAACTTGGACTGGGGCGTTTTGGGGTACAATCCTCCACAGATACTGTTGGACAGGGGTGGACATGGAAGAGATTTCCACAATGAGAAATGATCTTTAACTGTAAGCAGAAGTAAACAGAGCACCAATTCAGCCCAGGACTGATTTTTTTATTGCTAATACCTGGTTGTCAAGCAAAATACCAAACACATTAAGAATAAAATAGGTCACCATTTTATCAAATGAAGTAGGAAGCCTTTCTTCTACCATGAAAAAGAACAAAATGCTTAAACTATTAACCAAGGGAGCTGTCAGGAGTTTGAGAACAAATTTAAGTTGGATAGAAAATAGTCTTGCTTTTAGAATGGGAAAGAACAATGTCAGGACTCAATTTAATTACTACTTACTTAGTTAAATGATCCAATATAAGTATAAAGTTGAGGCAACGTGGTACATTTCTTCCAACCCCACCCCCGATGATAAGAAGTACACTTAATACAACCTTTATTCAAGCCTTAGTCCTGCCAAATTAATAGTCAGTTTACTTGGCAAAAATAATCTAAGTGTTCATCTTTGCACTGGAGGAAATGCATCAATGAATTGGAAAGCTTCCTTAAAGTCATTTGTCCGTCTTTGTCCTCTGTTCACACATCTATCTAGTAGGTTAGTGAGTAGAGCCAACTTGTAAACAAATAGGAGCGCCCAGTAACGAATGTTATAAAGGTTTTGACTGCAAGCTTGAGACACATTGTATCTTCAACATTACTTTGTCATTCAGTTAATGCAAATGAGGATTTTATTAGTTTATCCTCACCTTTTTCATTGAAAGTCAAGATCTTGGTAAATTCAGATTAATGACAACAGTGAGTGACACCTATTCATAAATCTCTTTGTACTAGTTTATTTTGACAGGTAGAATGTACTGTATGTCTAACTCCCTCTGCATGTATTTCTCCTTTTCACCAATTTATAACAATCCCCAAAAGGATTTAGTAAGGGACATACTCATTGTACAATATATTTTTGTGGTTTTATTTATTATGTAGACTTATTTCCAATTTAGTTATACTTCCAGCTTTGCTATGATTTGTGGTTATAACTTGCTTGTGTTTATATATATATATATATATATATATATACACATAAAAACACACTGATTAATGTAAACTGATATGTTTCAAAACTAAAATCCTGTATTCTTTGAAACTACTTAATACGCTAAAAAATGTTTAATACAATTGTGACTTGGGACAGATACAAATTGCTCTTAAGGCTGTATTGAGTGACAGAATACAAGGTTCTCACGTATCTGTAATTTGTGAAACTTTATCATCAAGGAGTCCTGTGATGATGTCTCTTTCAACATCAAGTAACTAAAAGAGAAAGACCTGGTCCAGTGATTCTTAAGGTGATTTTGACCTCAGTAGACATTTGGCAATAGCTAGAGTCACTTTGGTTGTCAAAATTAAGAGCAGGTGCTGCTAAACTGGGTGTGGTGGCACACTCCTATAAACTCAGCACTCTGAGAAGCTGAGGTAGTAGGATCACAAATTCAAACTCAGTGTTATGGCTTGTGTCTGGATGTCCCCCAAAGCCTCATGTGATCATAGGTGGGGCTTTTCAGAAGTGGCTGAATCTAGGCTATGTAATGCTGGGGATCAATGATGTGAGGCTGGGATGGATTCACAATGCAATGCTAGGATTAAGGGTGTGAGTACTACCCGCCCTAAGGGCAGGTAGCCTGGATAAGAATATAAGGGACACCCATGTTTATAGCAGCACAATTTGTAATAGCCAGATCTTGGAAACAACCCAAATGCCCATCAACTGAGGAATGGATAAGAAAGATGTGGTATTTTTATACAATGGAGTACTATTCAGCCATAAAGAAGGATAAACTGGAGACTTTTATAGGTAAATGGATGCAACTCGAGAAAATACTCATAAGTGAAATAAACCAGAAGCACATGTGTAAGCATCGTATTATCTCTCTAGTATGAGAAACTGAAAGCGTAAATAAGATCCAAAATGTACAATAGATATGGTGAATCAAAAAGAAACTGGTCAAAAGGAAAGAGAGACTGGAATAGGGAAAAGAAAGAAGGGAAAGGGAAAAAAATTGTATATATATATATATAAGATGGTTAAGATAGATACACTACCATTTTTACTTAGTTCATTGAAGAGTAAGGTTTGTGCCAATAATGTTTGGACAATTGAATGCTAATGTCTGGTGTCCTGAATAACTAACTTAAAGATAGTAATACGTAATGTATTAACCATTGTTACCCTCCTATTATGTTGTTTTGAAAATTTGTTCTTCTTTTGATTTGTTTTGTTTTTTTCTTCTCTTTAAAATTAAAAAAAAAAAAAAAGAAAAAAAAAAAAAGAATATAAGGGACAGAAAGGGCTGCAGTTGTCTTCTCCCTTGCTTGCTGCCTCTTGCCTGGCCTGCTTTGCCATGAACTGTATCTCTTCTGTGATGCCCCTCTGCCATGCCACACTGCTTTGGAGCCAGCGGACTATGAATTGAGAGCTCTATGAACTGTAAGAGCAATAAACCTTTCCTCCTTTAACTTTGGGTGTTGGGTATTTTGTCTCAGCAACAAGTAACTGAGACACCCAGCCTGGGAAAATGTGGTGTAGCAAGACCCTGTTTCAAAAACTAATAAATAAAAAAGGACAAGGGATGTAATTCAGTGTGAAAAGCCCTGAGTTCAATGGCCAGTGGCCAATACCACACACACACACAAAAAGTGGGTGCTACCAGTATTGTACAGGTAGAGGCCAAAGATGTGCCAAGCATCCTACCTTGCACAGAACAGCCCCTAACTGTAAAAGACTTACCTGGCCAGAAAAGTCAACAAGATCAGGTTTGGACTAGTCAGAGGGATGTAACTCTGTTTCATGTCCTCCAGTGTGGACAGCCCTGTTCCTGTAAACATTAGCTCGTGTCAGCGCAACCCAAGCAATATCTTGGCACTTATCTGATGGGTGAATACCTCCATCCCTCTCTGGCTTGGTCTAAATTAGCAAAAGTCATGAGAAATTGAGGCAACTAAACTGATAATATTTACATCTTCAGGTGCACACACACAAATACTTCCTCACTCTGTATACCTCAACACAGAGCCTGTCTCCTTTGCCTACATGCTGGCAGACGTAAAGTTGCCATAATTGTTCTGACTTGCTAACAGCATTCCCTGCCATGTCAGATATTTTGTGGCTTTTTCGTGAACCCAATGAGGGCAGCAGTGGTAAATAAGGAAGTTGAATGGCACCACTGGGAGTAATCATTCTTTCCACCCTAACTGTGATGTTTTCCAACTCTAAGCCCTTGTGTGCACTGGCTTTGAACACCCTTTCAATGTAGTTCCTGTGGAGATGAGTGAACATGTGTTTCTGTTCAATAGGTCTGCTGTTTCCAGCCTGCCATTTCTAATGTTTTACAGGACAGAGAAAACGATACTGAACTATACAAATTGAATAATTCTGTATTTCTAAGACCAATCTTCTACAGACTGTGCGCGACACGTTGTCCTTTGCATATATGGGAAATTTGTGACTATCTTTCTTTGAAAAGCACCACATGAACTGGTGAGGGCTTGCATGCTGGGTGTTTAGAGGGCAAAATTCCTAGAGGAAAAGAAGAGATGTCATGTGGCCTACCTCTGCTCACTCAAACACTTTATTTCTGCTCCTGGATGTCAATCACTCAACACATAATTACCAAGTGTTTACAGCACGCAAAGTGTTCTTGTGGAATTGTTAACAAGAGAGAAAAGACTTTTGCTCAAAAAGTTTGGGGTGTAGGTGATATAATCTTGTACAAGAGTGAACTCAAGGCAAGATATGAGATTTATAAGCAATAAAAGCAGTGATACGCATGGTAAAGGTCACAAGAGGGCCAGCCACACATGACCTTCAGTCCTCTACTCCCCATTCTCATGCCTGAGATAGGCATAACATGACTTATTCTTTCCTGTTGAGCCCAGACATGGACTTGGAAATCTTAACTTAGCAAAGTTAGTGGCCATTACTAGGCAATGGAAGGAAGTATCTGAAATGTATTCTATTAACCAACCTTGACCTGTGGAGTCTAAGAATTCAGAGCAGTTTGAATAGACTAAAGGGTAGATGGGCTTCTGCTAGCTAGAAGGGCATTCTAGCTCGGCAGTGACAGGGTTAAAATCCTAGCAATAGGAAGGTATTTGGGGAAAAAATTTCAAAAATGTATGAACAGGAGTCTAAGGTCTCATTAAGTGGAACTGTCAGAGAAGCTACTGGTTTGGGAAGGAAGCGGTAAGAATGGGGTTTTATAATTATGTACTTCCATCTCTTCTTTCTTATTCCCTGCATTCAGGATTTCCTTTCTACTTTCTCTTCTCACTTTTTAAATTTTTTCCTCCTCCTTTCCTTTCCTCTCACTTGTCTTATTCTCTCTGATATCCCTAACACTGAGGCCATTGAAAAGAGAAGTATGAGGATAAAGAAAAAGATCTCTCCTAGTCTTTCTGACATTGTTTGCTGGTTACTACACTTATATTTTTTATACTGTATTACCAATTGCACAATTCTACAAATGAATTTTTTAACTAGCTCCAGCGACTTCAGGTCTTAGTTCATTGATAATACTCATAACAATAATAAATATTGATAGCTAACATTTAGTGGATGGACCCCATAGGCGAGACATATATGCATAACTTCACTTCATCTCCAGAAATGTTCTTTGAGGGTAGCTACTATTAGTAACACCATTTGCAAAAGGGAGTTAATCATGGAACTTTCCCAAGATCATTCAGCCTGGAAGTCAAGAAGCTGCCTAGCTCTGGCATCCATCCTTTTAATAATGATACCATTCAACCTAGTAAAGAAAAACAGGTAAGTCATTTTTCTGGAATAAGAAATACCAGTGTACTTAAAGAAGGGTGAGAAATTAAAGGCTATTATGGGATGGATGGACAGTGACAATATGTGTAGAATGTCTTTTCCTGTCCATGTCTTCTCTATCATGGCAGGGGGTCGCTGTAAATCTGCTAGATAAGAGACACTTTAAGTGTCTCTTCCTGGATCAGTGTGGGAAAGACTTACCAACAGTTAGCAATGAAGAAACAACTGGGAAAAGTGGGAATCTGCAGGATTTGTTAGGACACATTTTTGTTTCTTTGTAACTGTTACAATACACTTGTCCTGAGTTCATGGCCACCTATCCCTTCTCTATCAAAGGCATTGAAAAACATATCCATCTGTTCCTGCAGCGGTGGAGGCATAGATACGCCTTCATTCCTCTCTGTGCAAGAAGGAACATACCAATGAAGTCAGAACTTTCGACATCTTCCCTAGCAATCACAGAGTTGCGAGTAGGTAGTGCTTGCTGAGATTTTCCTAGTCACTGCAAACACACAGCTGGAATTACACTGTGAATCCTTCTGACATCTGGAAGTTGGCCACTCTACCTGTTAGGAGAGTTTACTCTGTCAACAGGACAGCTACATTACCAAGTCTAATTGCACATTAAAAGAAAATGTCCACATATCAAGTTGGAAATAGAAGTCAAAGTACAACAGAAGAGAGAGGCTTTTAATTAAATCATGTCAGTTACCTTTTGCCAGTAGGCTCATAGTTTAATTCAAGCACTCTCGTTGTGAGAACATGAGGTCACGAATCCATCAGCTGGAGTGCTGGGGAATATGATCGTTCTTATCCAGCTCAGCCCCAGCCAGATTCTGTTTGGAGGCCATTCCCATTGCTTTAATTAGGGGGAAAATCTAATGCTGTAAATTCATAGCATGTCGCTCTTAATTTCTGTACAATCCATCACACTCTAAGCGTGTGTATGGCAGCTCTTTTTAATAAAGGATTTTGCAGAGCACCTGCTGTGGCTAAAACACTTTATCATCTTTGCTAGCTCCAAGAGTTCTAGCATTATGTCATGCTTGGCTCCAAAAAATATTATAAGCTCTGGAATTAGAAACCCAACAATAGAACTAGCTGATTTCAATTGCCCGTGAAGCTATCATATTTTGAGGAATAAAATTTGGTAAGTTTTCATTTTAACCAAAAACTATAACATGGCCATGGTTGCTTGTCCAAAATGAGTAATTTTCACATTTCTGGATGCTATCAGATAATGACTCTCTCATCCATGAAATAATTATAAAATAGAAATACTCTAAGAATATCAAATTGTATCCCCCCACACATACACACTTTCTTTTCGTGATTACTTTGTTTCATCAACTTTGTGCTTAAAGGACAGAGCTGAAGAGCATTCCAGAGCCAATTCTTAAAACATCTCATGCAGTAGCACCTGGAAAGATCATCAGGGCTTGTGAAAACTCATCCATTGTCCTAGGGCAACTGGCTCATTGAAGAGTCCCAGGCTATGCGGATATAAATGAGAAAACCTTTTACCCTAATAATAACCTTCAAGGAGCCTGTGTCAAACTTCCCTGTTCTTTCCCAGCTGAGCAGCAGCCCTCCTTATGTCTCAGCCCAATTCCATGAGTTTTAGATGTTTCTTACTTATTCCAAAGATTTATTTTGGATTTTGAGATTCAGATGTGTTTGCTTTTAAATGTCATTGTCATCTTTCTGTCCTCTCTGCCACATGAGTGTCTAGTCCTGAATCTCACCACCATAAGAGGAAAGTTCTTCCTGGCACATACATGAGAGGAGTAGCTATATCACTTACAGGCTTTAGGAGTATGAAATACCTGGGGGACTGATTCTAGACCTAGGTAGAGGGAGAACCTTCCACCACGTGCCCCTGGGAAGGAGTAGCAGTAACAGCTCATGTACACTTTTCCATGAAGTCTGGGTGCATGTTTAATTTGATTCCTGCTGAATATCCAGAACCCTGAATGGGGCTACTCACTGATACTTTTGTTTCTCCTCCTAGGACATCAAGGTAGGGCTCTTTTAGCCCTTGGAAACTAGATGTGGGCATCTGACTCAATTTGGCCCATGAAACATGAGAGTACAGCAAACATGTACTAATAAAATTTTTAAAAAATAAATGTAACTAGTGTGGCTTAGGAACTAATTTTTACTGTGACTTAATTTTAATTCAAATTTTAATAACCAAAATTTGGTCAGCGGCCTCTACTGGACAGAATAGGCTGAGAACATCACTTTGTTGCTATGGCAGAAAGAGAAAAACAGGGATATTTACACAATGGTCCCTAAAAGTTTTACCCAGAAGTAATAATTGCTGTGTACTCTCGTGGAGCTCAGGGCCCAATGGGACAGAAGATGGGGATTTTAGAAATATACCCACAAATCTGACTACAGATACTTGAGATACAATGGCTTATAAATCAAGGCTTGTAAATCAAGGTTTATAATTTAGATAAGAAATTAGCAAAGACTTCTACGATAATGGGACCTGGATGATGAATATAAGTGGAGCAGAGTGGGGTGAAGAACATTTCAGATAAAAAAGCATGGATGAAGGCTCTGATTTTGGCAAGTGCTTGGTGGTGACTTCCGAGGAGGAAAGGGAGGCCGTAGAGGTGTGCACAACGGCCTCGGGAGCAGAATGTCACCTTGAAAACAGAGCGAGGCCATATCATCCGCAGGGCGGGAAGCTCTGCTGGAGTTGAGAGCTGACTCTAGTCAGAGGGAAGTTATTAGAGAGTTTTGCGCAGGAGAGACGTGATTTTGTGTACAGTACTGATAGGTTACCCTGGCTGCTGTTTGGACAATGAGTTTGGTCAATGAGTTTGGAGAGGTCCAAGAGAGAGTAAGTGGAAAATCCTCCCTCTGGGGAGGCTTCTGTGTTAGTTACCTGCATGATAATTTACCACAACTTAGTAGGTGAAGGCAGACTCACCTGTGACCTCTTCATTTCCACGGATTGGGAGTCGCGGCATAACAGACTGTGGTTCTCTGCTCAAGGCCTCACCAGGTCCTGGTGTTGCCCAGGTCACACTTCTTCTTGACCTCAGGATCCTCTTCACAAATCATGTTGCTGTTGGCAGAATTCAGTTCCTTGTGACTGCAGGACTGAGGCCTCCTTTCCCTTAGTAGGTATCAGCTGGAGGTCACTCTTAGTGCCAGCGGTTCTTGCTGTGTGGCAAGAACTCACTTCAAGGCCAGCAGGAAAATCACAGCAGAGTATCTAGTCCCTTGTTTAAGTGCTTTACCTGATTGATTCGGACTCATTCCAGGCAGTCTTTTTAGATTAATCTCAAACCGCCTGGATTGGGATATTAATTACTATCGTCTTGTTACATAAACTCAACATGAGATTAAAATGTCTTCATGTTCCTAGCCCCTGCCCATCCTCAGAGGGAGGAGTCATCGACGGCATATACAGAAGTTGGTGGGGCATCTTAGAATTCTGCCTACCCTGACTTTTGGCATCCACAGATTACACACATCATTCAGCTTCCTAGACCCTCCAGCGAGAGTTATTGTCAGTATTCAGGAGATGGGACAAAACGTAGGCAGTTATTGTCCCCAAGAACCACCTCACTAATGTCATCACTAGTCATAGTCTATCATTTTGGGACAATTTAATGAGTCATCTATTCAGCTCTTAGAGTCAAATGTCGACTGCCCAGACTGACAAGACACTGGTCAGGAGGCCACAGTGGCACAAAGCGGAGCTTCCAGGCAGAGACAAGAACAGTTGTATGGGCCGAGGAAACTGCAGAAAACATTACAGAGAATTTTGAATCATAAAGAGTTCTGCATGGTCAAGTCCTATATCCATTCATAGCCTCAATTTCTTCATCTTTAAAATGGGAATCGATTTAATCATTCCCATGCATTGTTTGTGAGGAATAAATGAGATAATGTTTGTCAAGCTCTCCCAGTAGCTGCCATCACCCTCCTGATCTTCCTCACCAGGCACAGCCTCAGCCAGATAAACCCGTGTTGCTGTAACTCAGTTGAAGGCAGGCAGCTTGGGAAGCTGTCCAGATTTTGTCCCAGGAGGGGCTCCAGAGTGAAGCGAGGAAGCTCACTGTTGTGTCTCTAAGCCACTCTGGGCCATTATTTCTGAGTCTGTTAAACTGAAATAACCTCCCCACTCTGCTTTCTCTGACAGAGGAAGTTTGTGGCAGCAATTCAAGGCTCTTAGAAGAAATGTGCCATGGGATAATAATACAGTGATAAATACCTTGCATCCTTGTCTTGTGTTTCCCCCCAGAGCATGAAGGTATTCTTGCAGCTCTGACTATCATGTCTTAGTAACAGAACCTTCCTGAGCAATCTATCATCCCATTACCTCATAGCTGGGATTTGATTATTTATTCATTTAGACTCTGATGCAGACTGTTTCATACCACTGAGCAGCCAGTAATCAATTAGTGCTCAATTTTTCTGTTGTCACACCTGTAGTTTGGAATGGGCACAATTTCTCTGCCCTGCACCTCTGAAATCTCAGGGATGTACTTGGAATCTTGAAGGCTCACTAGTTGCCAAATATTTTCTAACACATCATTTCATGTATTCTCAGCCAAATAGGGTACATCTTAGTATGCTCTTTTATAATTGATTTGCAGAAATGCCCTCTGAACACAGATGTGACTCATTAGAACTCTTTCATCAGGCTATTTTGGTGTGCGATGTGAATATTAAGTTGTCTTGGATTCATTAAATGTCAAATGTCAATATTCAAGTTTTTAGTAACATATAAGTGGCAAAGAGAATTGAGAATGTATATTAATACCTGTTTTAGATCTAAAGACATTAATGAAGGGCTGGTGAGATGGCTCAGCGGCGTAAGGGCCTGCTTGGCAAGTGTGAGGGCCCGAGTTCGACTCCCGGAACCCACATATGAAAAAAGGGCTGGTGATATCGCTCAGCAGTATGGGTGTCTGCTAAGGCGCAAGGTCCTGAGGTTGACCCCCGGTACCAGCAAAATAAATAAATAAATAAATAAAGACATTAATGAAGAATTGTTTCTTGCAAATAAACTCATGGGTTGGTATATTATAGATTGTAATATGAGTGAAGTTCATAGAATCAAGTTGCTCACTGAAATTGTGCATGGAAAATAACTCAAAAGAGCACCAAGAATAATAGGAATAGAAGAACCTTGTTGATAAATCACACTGCTGAGAAACATTCATGTAGACCAGGGGTTGGCAAATATGGTCCAGTCCATTGCCTACTTTTGTAAAGAAAGTTTTACTAGATTATTGTCACACTTCTTTGGTTGCATGTTATCTGTGCTATTTACTCAGTACAACTGTAGAATTGAGCCATTTTCCAGAGAGTACATGGCCAATACAGCCTACAATAGTCATTACTTGGCCCTTGACCCAAAAAGGATTCTGGACTTTAATATGG
The DNA here is from genome assembly GCA_028451465.1 of Erethizon dorsatum. Classification (NCBI taxonomy): domain Eukaryota; kingdom Metazoa; phylum Chordata; class Mammalia; order Rodentia; family Erethizontidae; genus Erethizon; species Erethizon dorsatum. The sequence continues at coordinate 47,297,728 of CM051825.1, forward strand.
AATACTAGGAATTGCATTTCTTTTTTTTTTTTTTTTTTGTGGGTACCAGGGGTCGACCTCAGGACCTCGCGCGCCAGCAGGCGCCTGTGCCACTGAGCGATATCACCAGCCCTTTTTCTCATATGCAGGTTCCAGAGTCGGACTCAGGCCCTTGCGCTTGCCAGGCAGGCGTGTACGCTGCTGAGCCATCTCACCGGCCCTACATTTCTTTTTTTAAAGGCCACAAACTACAAAATACATTTAGAATATTGCTGTGCATATGTTTATGTCCCAATAGAATTAAGGTAGAAAGTTCCTCAAGAGAGGACAAAGTGTCCCACTTAATAGATTCCCAAAATACATAAAGCACAAACTAAAAAATTGGAGAAAGAGACTATTTGACACTAATAGCTGGATACTTCACTACCCTGATGAAATAATAGGTAGAACAACTATACTGAAGATGGACAAGAAAACAGACTGGAACAACACTAGGAAGCAACTAATCTAACACACATCTGTAGAATACTCCACCCAGCAACAGTGAACACATCTTCTTCTCAAGTGCACATGGAACATTCTCCAGGAAAGATTTTGTATCAGGCAATAAAGTAAGTCTTAATAATTTTTAAAGAATCAAATTTTTAAAAAAAGAATTAAAATCATACAAGTATGCTCCTTGACCACAATGAGATGAAATTAGAAATCATTAACAGAAGAAAATTGGGGAAATTTACCAACATGTGGACATTAAACAATATACTCCCAAATAACCGAGAGATCAAAGAAGAAAATCACACTGGTAATTAGAAAACATGTCGAGGTAAATGTGAACAAAAACACAGCAAAACAAAACTTACAGGATGCAACTATTTGCAGCTGTATATACCTGAGTGGAAAAGAAAGGCCTCGGATCAGTAAACCAGATTTATACCTTAGGATGTGAGAAAAAAACATCAAAATAAACCTAGAACACAGAAGGAAAAAAATAATTACAGAAAAATAAAGTAGAAAAACAAAAAATCAACAAAATCCAAAGATCAGTAACACTTGAGCTAGACCAAAACAAAAAAGATTCAAATTATTAAAATCATAAGAGGTCCGGTGAGATGGCTCAGAGGCATAAGTGCCTGCCTGGCAAGCGCAAGGTCCTGAGGTCGACCCCCGGTACCCAAAAAAAAAAAAAAAGTGGTAAGATTATTTATTTATGAATGGACAGTTGATTTGACAGTGTCCAAAACAGTTCAATGGGGGAAAGAAGGGTTTGTGTGTGTGTGAATGAGAGAGAAAGATTAGGAATTAAACCCAGAGCCTTTTTACCGAAATCTATCCCTAGCTCTTTTTTTCAACTGTACTGAGGATTGAACCCAGGGCCTTTGTTCTGAGCTATATTTCTAGCATCTTTTTATTTTTTATTTTGATAAAGGGTCTCACCAAGTTGCTAAGTTTCCTGGGCTGGGCTCAAATTTGCAATCTTCCTGCCTCAGCCTCCCAGAGTGCTGGGATTCTATAATCCTATAATTCTATGTTCCACCTCACCCCACTGCTTAGAAATTTTTAAGTATTCTAAAAATCCACTGAATGGTATATGTTACAAAGTGAATTTTATGGTGTATGAATTATATCTCAGTAGAAAGAAAACAAAACACAAAGGGAGGAAGAATATGTTGTTTGTCAGGACCCAAAGTCTTACTATTCATTTGTCCAAGACAAAGAGGTTTTCTGTCTTGTCTTTCCCCTTTCTCCTAAGTATTTTTCTTTTCATCTACCTACTAAACATTAGGTTAAAATCCTATGAGAGAATTCCATTCTATGGAAAATATAATATGAGATATGATCAAAATATGCAGTGAATGTTTAAATTTTTTTCTGTGTATTAAAAAAGACACATTGCCAGTAATCCCTCTCAAAATACTACCCCTTCCTTCAAACATACTTATCCCACCATTCCTACCATTTTCCAAAGCAGTTCTGGAAATCATTTTATATGAATGTCTTTACAAGGAGTGATCAAAAATATGGTGCACAATGCTGCCTAGTGCCATCCAACAGAAAGCCAGGCTCATAAAAACATTATGGTTTATCTTCATCCACCTAATTCACCCAGTGTGGCACCATGAGACTCTGGCTCTTCCCCAAAGTCAAAATGACCACGAAATGTAAACATTTTGAATTGAATCAGGACCTCCTGGCAGCCACAATAGCACAACTAAAGATACTCAGGGGTGAATGGCCATGGGTCTTTTACTGTAATTTTTTTAAACATTCACTGTGGTTCTGATCACATGTCATACTTGTACTTTTCCTTGTTTCCCCAATAAGTACAAATAACTCTGGACAAATGTAAGAAAAATCTAATATACAATAAGAAGCAGCCAGCTGAGCTAGAGAGCTCAGGATGCAGGAAACAATATGATAGTGAATTCTTTGGGTTTCCTTTCCGTCACATATGTCTGAGAGCAATGGAGAAACCAGCAACATAAAACCACCAACGGGCAATTCCTGGTCCATGCATAACGTTTAAAGAAGAACTCTAAACAGCTCTGAGCAATCTAAACAATCTCTCCTAGAAAACAGAAGAGATGGAATCATTCCTCAATTCATTTTATACATCTAGTATTGTTCTAATACCAAACCTGACAAAGATAATACCAAAAAATAAACTTAAATAGTATTCCTCATGAATATACACACAAAAATGCTTAACAAAATATTTACAAATAGAATTTGGTAATACACAGAACTATACAACATGACCCAAGTCAGCTTTATACCAATGATGCTAAATTAAGATATTCAAGTATAAATATAACTCATCCTGTTAACAGATTAAAGAAGAAATGCAAGAAGTTCAGATCAATCATTGCAGGAAAAAATGTGTGATAATATTCAACTCCTCTTCATGACAAAATATCTCAGAAGAATAGAAATGGAGGGGAATTTCCTCACATGCTGAAGAGAACCAACCAAAAACCTACAGCTGAAATTATTCTTACTGATGAAAAGTCCTTTCCCCGAAGAACAAGGCAAGAACAATTGCTGTCACCACTCTTATTCAACATGGTAAATTTGAACCAGAACAATAAAAAATGAAAAGTCACATATATCAGAAAGGAAGAAATAAGACCCCATTTTTGCAGATGGCATGATGTTTTATGTAGAAAATTTCAAGGAATTTATAAAAAAAATCCAACAAAAAAACTTAAATTGAGTTCAGTAAGGTCTCAGGATATAAGATTAACTATAAGAATCAATTATACTTTTATATATTAGCAATGAGCATATGAAAAACAAAGATAAAAGCAAATGCCACTTAGAATCACCCCTGTAACATGATATATACTTGAGTGTAAATCTATCCAAACCTCTGTAAGATTTGTATACTAGATGCTTAAAATTGTATAGTACTGCTGAGATCAAAGAAGATCTAAATAAAGAGCCAGTGTTGGTGATGCAGGCTGTCATCTGGCACTTGGGGAGGCTGAGGCAAGAGGGTCATATGTTTGAGCCCAGCCTGGGCAACTTAGTGACTTAGTGAGACCCTGTATCAAAATAAAATATGGAAAAAGGGCTAAGGATGTAGTTCAACTGTGAAGGCCTTGGGTTCAACCTCCAGTACTGAAAAAATAAAATAAAATAAATGAAGAGATATTCCATGTTCATGGATTGAAAGACTAAATTAGTAAGTATTCTAAAATTGATGTATAGGTTTAACGTAATTCCTATGAAATTCCTAGCAATATGTTATAAATGTAGGCAAGACTATTCTAAAATTCATTTGGAAAGAAAAATAAATTAGAATAATTAAAAATCTAAAAAATAATAAAATGCAAAAATGGCTTAATCTATCAATTTCAAGATTTATTACATAAAAGTTATGACTCCATGTTTAGTAGAGCAACAGACACACAGATAAATGCAGCAGACTGAGGAACTGAGAAATAGCCTCATACAAGTCTGGAAAACTTTTTTTTTGACAATGCTACAAAAGCAATTCAGTGGAAGAAAGGCAGTCTTTTGAACAGGTGGTATTGGAGAAATTCAATATCCATAGGCCAAAAAAAAGGAACCTCAATTTAAACTTTATACATTCATAAAAAATGAATTTAAAGGTAAAACTGTAAAATTTACAGAAGATAAAGGAGAAAATCTTTGGGGCCTAGGGCTTGATGAAGAGATACAAGACATGACACAACAAGCTTCAACTATCGAAGAAGAAGACGAGGAGGAAGAAAAGGAACCATCACAAGTTAAAGCTTTTGCATGGGGAAAGATCCAGCTTTAAAAAAAATAAAAGATAAACTACAGTCTGGGACAAACACTTTACAAAACACATATCTGACAAAGGGCTCATGTATGGAATATATAAAGAACTTCCAAAGCAGGTGCAGTGGTGCACACCTGTAATCCCAGCATTTAGGTGGGCCAAGGCAGCAGGATCTCAAGTTCAAGCCCAGCCTGATGACTTAGTGACTTAGAAAAACCCTGTCTCAGGCCAGTGAGATAGCTCAGCGGCATAAGCGCCTGCCCGGCAAGCACGAGGTCCTGAGTTCGACTCCCAGAACCCCCATAAAGGAAAAAATAGGGCCGGTGATATCGCTCAGCGGCACAAGCGCTTGCTGGCAAGCGTGAGGTCCTGAGGTCGACTCCCGGTACCCACATTAAAAAAAACCCTGTCTCAAAATAAAAAGGGCTAGGGATGAAGCTCAGCATAAAGGCCGTGGGTTCAGTCCCCAGTACCAAAAAGAAAAAAGAAGAACTCTCAAAACTCAACCAAAAAGAAAAAACCACTGGTAAAATGCTTATGAGGTTGTGGAGAAACTCAATCACATATGCATTGCTGGTGCCATGTAAAATGGTGTACCCACTATGGAAAAAATTTTCAGCCATTTCTTTTTTTAAAAAACTTAAAAAATACTTAGATCCTTATCATATAGTGTAGCTATTTCATTCCAGGGCATTTGTCCTACAAAAATGAAAATTATGCTTACACAAAAACCTGTACACGAGTGTTTGCAGCAACTTTATATGTACTGACCAGTAACTGGAACCAAATTGCATCTCAGTGAGTACCAAGGGAACTGCGGCCTATCCATACAGTCGAATACTACTCAGCAATAAAAAAGGATGAACTATTGATAGATGGAAGTTGGATGAATCTCAAGGGAAGTATGCCAAGTTTTCAGGGAAACAAAAAATAGAATACTGTTTGTTACAGGCTAGCAAGGAGGGTAGGAAGGTCGGCAGTGTGACTCTAACAGGGTAACTGGACAGAGATCTGTGTGGGGATGGAATCATCCATATCTAAAACTACTCACATACATTATACCGAAGTCAGATGCCTGGTTTTGAGACTGTACTACATTTATCTGAGATGTAACCAGTAGGTGATCTGGGTGGAAGGTATAAGTGATCTAACTTTCTGAATTCTCTTTGCAATGCCCTGTGTTTCAAAATAAAAAGTTAAAAAGAAATTCCAAATGAAAACCATTTATACTGGCAGGGAAAGATTTTAAACATACTGAACATGCCATTTTATTAAGAACTCCATCATTGAAAAGTCAGGTTTTCTGAGAATGATTTTTCTACTCTTCCAAATGCCTGAGATTCTAGTGGGTGAATTAAGGGCACATGTCCCTCAATATCTTGGGGCTGTCTGCGCAACTAGATTTCAGATATAATTGGAGGATGAACACTGCAGGGAAATTGAAATCGACAGGTTAGAGTGTCTTAACCTCTCTTTAGATGGCACACAGACGTATTCTGAGTGCGTGTACCTGTTGAATACATCTGATTTGTAAAGCTATCCCCAGCAATTGATCTCTACCAAATCACAGCTATGTCAGAGATCAGAAGAAAACAAAAGTAAAGGAAAAAGGAAACTTTTTGGTTTCCTGACCCTTCCTATTTTTAAACTGTGAACCAAAGAACTGATATTGCTTTTACGTGCTCTTTGAAAGAATGAAACAGGCCTCAAACACTGCATATGATCAAATGCCTAATTATATCGTTAGGCACTTGGACCAACAAAGATTTTCCTTTGATTCTGTAAACCAACAGCCACTACAGAGGTATAAAACAGAGGTTGGTTTTATAACCTGTATTTTATTTTATATATTTATCTATATTTTATCCCAAACCGAGTCATTAAAACCGATTTGATACTGCTCTGCATAATATAGTACATACTATCCTGTTCAAAAGGAAACCTTCTCAGATACAAACTTAAAATACGGGGAATTCTCCTTTGGTAGAGAAAGATTGTGAAAGAATGTAGAATGAAGATATTTACGTAAAAATACATATGGGGCTTCAAGTCTCCTTTGGAGATCAGATGGAAGATATACCTTTTATTTCCTCGAAGATGTTGATTTTGTCATTGTTTCCCTGGACCATTGCATGGAGTGGTGCCCCAGCTTTAAAGGATGCCTTTCTCTAACTCTTTCTCTAAATTTGGATCTGCTGAGGAAATCCTGACTTCTTGGCAGTCAGATCAGAAAACGGTGTTCTTCACTCACATAGCTGCAAAACCACCATGAAAAACAACCTTCTCCTATCTGTAGCATCCTCTTGGCTCCTATTTCTGCTGAAACAGCATCTTGGCAATTGGGATGCTGTTCCATTAAACTTCAAGACACATTCTTTCTCATTTCAACAGTCTTGCTAAATGTACTTCACATTATATCTTATTGCAAAAATCAATTAGTAACATCAAATTTTTAGTTAAGTAAGTAGTTCTCATTTAAATCTATTTACTTTCTAAGAACTCATATTCCCAGTTCTGGACAGTTTTATATAATTACAAATTTTATTACAACATTAGACCCTAAATTTCCTTTCAATTTCCACTGTCATCACTCCAATGAGGCTCTTATTTCTCCCTGGAATATTTTTGCCCAAGCTTCAAGGCCTTGAGAATGGCTTGGGGACCCTGACATTACTGTTTACCAACATTTACTATCAAGCTGCAAATCTCTGACAGTAAGAAGGTGAGAACAGGACAAAGAACAGGAATCCTAGCTCAGGAACTCTCTGTGAGTCTTCAGGGTGTCTCTTCAGTTTTTGGAAAATACTGGCGGAATGTTCTGTTGTGCCTTGTAGATAGTGAGTATTCAGTCAAGACTAGTTCCCTACTCTCTGGTGATTTCTGCACAGTACAGGCAAAGATGGTCTCAGGCTTGCATCCAAATTTACAGGATGTGAGGTCAGAGAAAAGGGTAATTGATGGATTTTGATGGCTGCACAAATCTTTCCAAACATCTGATACTTGAAATCCTGTGTTGGCAAGGCTTGTTGAAATGACATCCACAGAGTGTTCTTGCACTCAAACAGTAGGTCATTTCTAGCTCTCTGGATTGTTCTCCCTCCTCTAGCATCTTTCAGCCAGGATGACCAGATTAAAGCTAAAGAGGCATCCAAAGAGAGACCAGTGGGAAACTACACACACTGGTGAGTCTGTCTCAAAGAAGGGAGTCTCTTATTTCTCCCGGAGGTTTTACGATTTACGAAGGTGCTTGAGTGACAATGTAGAGAGGTCAGTGCCACTGAAAGAAGAATGTATTCCTTCACACTTCCTGAGAGAAAGGCCACATCACACCTCTCTGTGTGACAGGGGAGCATCAGCGTTCTTTCAGGAAAGCAGAAGCCGGAGTGAGGGGAAAACTGGCCAGATGTTTACTGAGGTTTCTGTAAGAATGAGTCAGGGCTGTGTAAAATGCTTAGAATTGGCCAGTTTGAAAAATAAGAGGATTTATGGAGAAGATATATGCTATGTAAGCTTTGTTCAGGCAGGAGGTACAGTGCTGTTGGCCATGCATTCAATGTTAATGAATCAAGAATAATGTATTAAATAAGGTGCCTTCAAACAGAAACACAGATAAAATAAGGCGATCTTTTTACTGGTGGATGAAAATGTTGTGACTAGAGGCTGACACAAACCTAGCCCTGCATTCCCTGTAGGAACCTTGATTCAGGATTCATTTAATTCAGTGTGTGTGGCAACATTATAGAACATCACCACCACAAATAATAAAAATCCATTACACAATGCTAATGAGGATGCAGAGTAACCGGATCTCTCACACATAGCAGGCAAGAATGTGGAATGGTATAGCAATTCTGGAAAAGTTTGGTAACTTTTCTTGTAAGTACACAGTTACTATGCAACTCAAGAATTATACTCCTGGGTTTTTATTCCAGAGAAACAAGAACTTACGATCACACATGCACTCTCGAAATGGTAGATTTATGTATTGCTAAATTTGGGAAAGGTCAGCCATCTTTTTCAAAACTTTGTTCACCTTTATGTTCTATTTCTTCTCCTACTGGGACTCAAAGGACATGAATATTAGATATGTTGTTATTGTCTCACAAATCTCTGAGGCTCAGTTGTTTTATTTCAATCTATTTTTTCTCAGTTGTTCAAACTAGATGATTTCTATTGGTCAAGTTCACTGATTCCTTTCTATCTCATTTCACTTTTGCTATTAAACCCATCCAATGAGAGTTTGTTTTGTTCTGTGTTGTGTTGCATTTTTCTTTTCCTTTCTCTCTTTTTTGTGGTACTGGGGCTTGAACCCAGGGCCTTTGCCCTAAACTACATCCCTAGCCCTTTTTTATTTTGATAGAGGGTCTCCCTACATCATTAAGTTGCCTAGGTGGGACTCAAACTTGCAATCCTCTTGCCTCAGCCTCCCAGAGTACTGAGATTATAGGTGTGTGCCACCAGGCCTGGCAGGTTTAGTTCAGTTTGTTTGTTTGTTTGTTTTTAGCTCTAAAGTTTCAGTTCTTTACATCTTCTATTTTATTGCTGAGGTGGTCTACTTTTCATTGCAACAGTGTTTATAATTGCTTATTGGAGTATTTTTATGATAGCAATTTTAAAATCTTTATCTGAAAATCATAACATCAGTGTCATCTCAGTGCTGGCAGCTGTCAGTCTCTTTCTCATTTATGTTGGGATTGTCCTGTTTCTTGATAAATTGAGTATGTTTGGACTGTATGCTGGACATTTTGAATATTATGTTATCAGACTGATTTTTATGTAACTGTTCTATCTTGGCAGCTAGTCAGCCTGATTAAGTCTAAACTACACATCCTGCTTACTCTTGTGGGTCCTGGTTCAAATGTCAGTGTAGTTTATAGAAGCTTAGCAGCGTGGTTCTCTTCATCTCCACGTGTGCATTGTAGGGAGGACAGGAGCTCATCCCACAGTCGCCTCCGTGCTGACTGGGGCAGGGCACCCCTCCTCACTGCAGGGTGAACACACATGACATAGCTAAAGAGGGAAGGGGATTCAGTCCCACTTCTGCCCACTAGCTCCCCAGAGAAGAGTGCCCCCTTGGGATGGTGGTCACAGGAGGGAAGAAGTCAGTCTGCCCACAGTGGAGGGCTCATCTCCTTGGTGCAAGTTGGAGTTCATCACGGGCCCAGCAGGAGAAGGCACAAACTCAACTCTGGGGACACAGGGGAGGGAAGAAAGGGTTCCACCCAGTCTCTGCTGCTGCAGTAACCACTGGAGAAGCTGGGTGCAGATTTTTTTCCATGGTGTTCACCTCCAAAACAGGCAGATGTTCACTAAATGTTTCTATACTGTTGAATTGCACAGTACTTTCCCTAGTTCTTTGAGTAAGAAAAACAATTTTTCTTCAGGGTATTTTTGTCTGCATTGTGTGTGTGTGTGTGTGTGTGTGTGTGTGTACGTGTGGTGTACTGGGAGGTGAACCCAGGGCTTTCACACTGAGCTACATCCCCAGCCTTTTTAAAATTTTTTTCTTTTTCTTGAGCAGGGGTTTTCCCTAAGTCAGTAAGTTGTCCAGGCTGGTCTTGAAATTGCAATCGTCCTGCCTCAGCCTCCTAGACTGCTACGGTCACAGGTGTATACCACCATGGATGGCTATCTTCAACATTTGACATTGCTTAGTTGCAGGTTTCCCTAGCTCCCAACCTCAGGTATATAGAAACTACAAAGCGCAGGTCCTCAATTCCAGTCTATTCCTTGAGCCCCATGGTAACTACTTAGTATGCCTTTCCTCTACCTTTCAGAGTCCTCTGCTTGGTAACTTAGGCAATTTGTCCATAAATTTTTTTATTGTGATTAGCAAAAGGAGTAAAAGTGAATAAAATTTGTCCAAAACTGAAAGTATGCAACCAATCCCCTTCTGATGTTGTTTGAGATTTCTGAATTTTTGCTCTTATGAAACATTTTGTGGTTCATATTTATGCTTATCCCACTAGCTTCTTTTTTTAATTAAATTTATTGCTACAATTTAGATATACATAATCATCACATTCATCATAGGGAATTTGTACCTGTACATGATATATCTTTGTTCCCCTTTGTTCCATCATTCCCCTCCCCTCCCTTCAACCCTTCTTCCCCTTCTTATTTACAAAGCTTTGTTTCCATTTTATTCTTTTCTTTTTTCCCCTCCATCCTTTCCCTCTCCCTAGTTTCCTTTCTTTTTGAATGATTTTTTCCTATTTCACGATATCTTTTACACATTTTGGTTCTTATTTATACTTTCAGTTTCTCACATCAGAGAGACAATGCAATATTTATACATGTGTCTGATTTATTTCAGTTAAGAGTATGGTCTCAAGGTGCATCCATTTAACTAGAAATGTCTCAGGTTTATCCTTCTTTCTGGCTGAGTAGTACTACATTGTATTAAAAAAAAACACATCTTTATCCATTCATTGGTTGGGTTTATCTATTCATGGGCATTTGGGTTTCTAAGATTTAGCTATTACAAATTGTGCTGGTATAACCATGGGTGCACATAAATTGCTGTGATATGATGCTTTTAATTCATTTGGGAAGACACCAAGAAGGGTAGTATCTGGGTCTCATGGGACCTCTAGTCCCAGTTTTTTGAGGACTCTCCACACTGAATTCCTCAGTGGTTGCACCAGTCTACATTCCCACCAACAGTAGAGAAGGGTTCCATTTTGCCCACAGCCCCACCAGCATTTATTATTGGTTGGTTTCCTGATAATAGCCATTCTTTCTGAATGAGTTGGAATCTCAGCATTGTTTTAATTTGCATCTCTCAAATGACTAGTGATGTTGAACATATTTTCATATATTTATTTACCAATACTTCGTCATCTGAGAAGTGTCTATTCATTTCAGATGCCCATTTTTGGATTGGGTCTTTAAATTTGGTGGGGTCTGATTTTTTTCAATTCTTTATTTGTTCTAGATATTAGTCCTTTGAGGAACAACTGGTTAAGATTTTTTCCCACTATGTGGGCTGTCTTTGATGATTTCTTTTGCTGTGCAAAAGCTTTTTAATAAGATGGGATCCCAGTTGTTGAATCTTTGTAGTATTTCCCATGAAATCAGGGTTTTGTTCACGAAGTCTTTGCCTACACCTATGTCTTCAAGAGTTCTACCTATTCTATCTTCCAGCAGGTTTAGTGTGTCTGTTTTTATACCTTTGATCCATTTTGACTTTAGTGCATGGTGAGAGACATGGGTCCAGTTTTAGTCTCTGGTATATGGAAAGCCAGTTTTTCCAGTACCATTTATTAAGAAGGCTATCTTTCTTTCAGTGAACATATTTAGCCCCTTTGTCAACTATAAGGTGGCTGAGTGTGTTTGGAGTTGTTTCTGAATCTTCTTATCTGTTCTATTGATCCTCAGGTCTGTTTTTTTGCCAGTACCATGCTGTTTTTATCACAGTGGCTTTGTAGTATAATTTCAAGTCAGGGATCGTGATGCCCCTCCTGCCTTACCTTTGTTGCCCAGAATTGCTTTTGCTATTCTAGGTCCCTTTTGGTACCAAATGAATTTTAGGATTGTTTTCTCTAGTTTCTGAGGTATGCTAATGGTATTTTGATTGAGATGGCATTAAATCTGTATAACAATTTTGGGAGTATGACCATTTTTACTATGTTGGCTCTTCCTACCCAAGAGCAAGGGATATCTTTGCATTTGAAGGGATACCCTCTTCAATTTCCTTTTTCACAGTACTGTAGTTTTCAATGTAGAGATCTGTTACTTCCTTTATTAGATTGATTCCTAAGTATTTCACTTTTTTTGGTGCTATTGTAAAAGATGTTGTTTCCATAATTTCTCTCTCAGTGAGTTTGTAATTTGTGTAGAGGAATGGTATTGATTTTGAGTGTTGCCTTTGTATCCAGCTATGCGACTGAATTTGGTTATTAAATCTAGAAGTCTTTCAGTAGAGTTTTGGGGGTCTTTGATATAGGGTGTTATGTTATCTGCAAGTAATGACAATTTAACTTCTCCCTTTTCTATCTGGCTTCTTAATTCCTTAAGATAAAGTCCTATAATTAGAAATCATAAGTTAAGAGGTGCACATTAAGTTTCTCGATATACAGCAATACAGTAAATACTGCATCCTGCCATTCTTGTTCAATGTTTTTCTTTTTCTTTTCTTTTTTTTTAATGTGGGTACCAGGAGTCAAATTCAGGACCTCGCGCTTGCCAGCAGGCGCTTGTGCTGCTGAGCAATTTCACCAGCACTCTTTTTCATTTATGTGGGTACTGGGAGTCGAACTCAGGACCTTGTGCATGCCAGGCAGGCACTTATGCCACTGAGCCATCTCACCAGCCCCAGTGTTTTTCTTTTTAATACTGGATTTATGAAACACTATTCAATCTCAACTCCTCAGCAAAAACTATAAATCTTCTTTTGTGAATTATCAATGCCATTTGTCTACTTTGCTACTGAGGCATTCATCTTTTGTTCCTGGTCTCTTAAAAGCTTTGAATATATGGATATTAATATTTTCACTGCCATATAGGCTAAAAATACTATTCTAAGCTTGACCTTCATTGGGTCTATGTGGTTTCACTATTTACAAGATGGTTTTTATGTAGTCAAATTATCAATTCTTAACAAACATTTTCCTATTGGGTAGGTCTGCCTCCCACACTGTACTTTGAGTTTGAATAGTCTCCTCCCTACATTGATGTCTTTTGGATTCAGTGTATCAGGAGGGAAAAGGGTAACATAGCTCTCTTTAAGCCACAGAAAGATGAATGGGGTAATAAATGGGGGAGGTATTCCAGATTAGTTTTTTGTCTAATCCGAAGTGAAGTAAGAGCCTTCCAAAAACACAAGAATTCCTGTCTTCTTCACTTTCTCTAACCTCAACCCAAATGCCTCCATTACCAAATCAGAGCCACGTGCCCTGCCGTTCTATGGGCAAAGTCCTTGTCCCTTGGAACGTTCAACACAGCACGATTTAATGATCTCATCCCTGGTTCTACTCATCTGTGCTCTTGTAGTGAATCAGGCAAGACAGTGATTGAAATAGCATACGGCAGCATCAGGTATCAATTTTTCTGACTTTGACAGCTTCAAGAGTTGTCACTAACTTTTCTCAAGCTCAGACTTCGCAGTTTTACTCTAGCTGCTTTACTGTGGCATGCAGAATGTTTCCGTCCTCTATCGGATACATGGTACTATGAATATTTAAATATTCCAATGTATTGTCCTGATTCCTATTTTAACTTGTGTCCCCCCGAGCTGACCTAAGCATTCCACTCTATTGGTTTGTGCAAGAAAGAAATTGTGGATTATGTTTTCTTTTAGACACTGCTGTGCTAAAATATCAGAGGCATGGTTTTATTTTCTATAAGTTCTGTGAATAGTCTATAAAACATTGCATCTTATACTGCATGTATGTAACAAAGCAGTGATGGGCATGAAGTTCAAAGGCAGGAAAGTTCAGAGACCAAAACTGGCCTGCTGAGAGCCGGATTTCAGGGTGGGAAGTAGAAGACCAAAGTTCATTTGCTTGCTTCCATTTCTTGATCGTTAATTATAGTTATTCAATTAATAATTCAGTGTCCTGAACTATTTTGATAACTCCTCATTAAGAGAATCAAAGCTGATAATTAAAAGATGGGTCAGAGACTTTATCCACAGAGAGTAAAGGCCAAAATAAACAAGATAAAAGATGCTTCATTTTACATTCTTAACATGTAAGTGGTCCATGAATATTGATGATGCCAAATAGAGAAAGGGACCAAAGGAAGAGCTTCCAGAACCCTGCTTTGTTTGCGGCCCAAAATCAATACTGCCAGGACTGCAAAACATGCTTCAGTAACTGTTCATTAATTATTTACAGGCTCTTTTGTTCAAAGTTTCTGTTTACAAGACTACTTGGTAACTTGAAATGATTGTTTCCATTCAGATGACTGTTGGACAGGGCTTGAGGTTTTCTCTGGATGAACTTGAAAGAACCCTGTCTTTGGGGCCGGTGAGATGGCTCAGCAGCTTAAGCGCCTGCTCGGCAAGCACGAGGGCCCGAGTTCGACTCCTGGAACCCACATACGAAAAAGGGGCCGGTGATATCGCTCAGTGGCACGGGCGCCTGCTGGCGCGCGAGGTCCTGAGGTCGACCCCCCGGTACCCACAAAAAAAAAAAAAAAAAAGAACCCTGTCTGTGTGAGCCGGGTACCTCCAGTCTTGAGCTTCAGATTAAAATTGGAATAATTTGCACACCATGACTTTCTTCCCGAGAGTTCTGACTCCCACCAGGAAGGTGTTCCAGGCCAAGGCTGTTTGCACGAAGAAAGTCACAAGGGTTTTCAGCATTCTACCCAACTGACAGCCAGGGTCAAGGGATAGTAGTGCTCCCTGAGTTGTAAGTTTATTCTTCTTTTATTTTCTCAAAGCATGAACTTACTTAGAAGCAGAGAACATGCTGTAAGTTCTCCTCTTCACTTGTCCCCACTGTTTTGTGAGCTGCATCCATTCAGACCTTAATCCTCAATGGTTTTTTTGTGGTTGTTTTTGAGGTACTGAGGATTGAACCCAAGGCCTTTACACTGTGCTACATCCCCGGCTCTTTATTTTTTATTTTGAGACAGAGTCTCACTACATCACTAGCTGGGTTTAAACTTGCAATCCTCTTGACTCAGCCTCCCAGAGTGCTGGAATTACAGGTGTGCACCACCACACCTGGCTAAGCCCCAGTTCTGAGGAAGGGCTGTCTAGTTCTCTTCTTGTAGGAAGTGATTACTTGGACCTCAAATTATTCATAAAAGGTACACAATATTATTAACTGTATGTTCTTTGTTGAGTTCCATGATACGATTTTTATGATATAAACACTCCTATGAGGTGGCTTTGGTTTGAATATGTTTGTCCTGTTCAAAATGCAGGTTGAAATTTGATTGTGTATTGGGAAGCAGGACCTTCAAGAGGTGATCAGGTTGTTAAGAGACCAGTCCCTTTCTCATGGCAGAGTTCTCACTCTAGCAAGACTGCATTAGCAAGGTATCCCTACTGTCTTGTCTCTTTCACATCCACCTGCTTGCTTTGTCACTTTCTTCCATGTCACATGTCACACTGCCCTTGCAAGACACCACTATGCCCTTGGACTCTGCAGCCCTTGCAACCATGAGCCACAATAAGCTCTCCACCTGATTTCAAGTGTTGTTTTAGCAACAGAAATTGGGCCAAGACAAAGGTATAGATATCTTTATCTTCATTCTACAGGTAAAGGAACTGCAATTTGTATATGTTGGGATAAAATAGCAGAGCCAGGATTCAAAGTCAGGTTTGTTTGCCTCCAGCGCTTGAACTCTTTGCCACTATCTTCAAGTGTTCTAATAAACCCAATTTAAATGATACATAAATGAATGGCAGGACTGGGTTCCAATAAATATTTAAAAAGCAGGCAAGCTGGATTTGACCTATGGACCGCAGCTTGCCAACCCCTAAAATAGAGAAATCCACATACTTTAGGTTCTTCTCTAAATAGTGCATTGCTAATTCTGAAGTGAAGGCTATCATCAGAATAGGAATGGATTCATCTTAGTAGCCCACAAAATATATGGTTAATATTTAAATCCATAAAAAATGTGTTACAGAAAGACATATTACCATTAATCTCACTCAAAATACATACACCCCACTTCAAACATACTTATCTCATTCTTGCCACTTTCTGAAGCAGTTCTGGAAGTCCTCTTTTGTAAGCCTTTATAAGTTGTGATAAAAAATGTGGTGAATGCTGCCACCAAGTGCCATCCAACAGAAAGGCAGACTCATAAAAACATTACCATGTATCCATCCTATTCACCAGGTGTGGCACTGTGCCACTTCTGGGTTTTCTCCAAAGCCAAAATAACCATGAAAGTAAACATTTTGAATCCATTCAGGACTTCAAGCAGCCACAGCAGCACAACTAAAAACACTCACAAGAGAGGATTCCAGAATTACTCCAGAAAGTGGCAAGAATGAGATAACAATAGGATAAGTGTGTTTGAAGTGAAGGGAGGTATTTTGAGGGAGATTAATGTCAATGTGTCTTTCATTGTGATAAAATTTTTGTTTAAACATTCACCATATTTTTTATTGTACCTTATATGTGCAGAAGACTTTTCCAGTCCTAAAAAATTTATCTATGAAATAAGACATCTTTGGTATGATGGTTTCCATTGCCATTTTCAGAAATCAATTCTCAACCTTTTATACAAAGAAATCATTTCAAAATAAAATTTGGTCATATGGACAAATATTCAAATAAGGGGAGCTGGCCAAGCCATAATAGCGGTGAACTAAGGAATATCAATCAATCAATCAAAGGGGTTACTTCTCTTCACCCAAAAGGTAACATGAGAAAATACAAGTTCAGTGTTGCTACATCTTTGTATTCAAGGATCTTGGATATCCACATAACATCTGCTGGATTGTATCCACCCTAATGCAGCCTCTGACCAAAGCTTCCTATGTGCAAAAAGGCTGGTGATTTTTGCATGAGGACCGTGTTGTGTACATAGTCTTACAGGAAGCTTATAGTCCACATATAACCACAGAGCAGTTCAGTACATGTAGTATTATCCAAGGCCAAAAGTTTCTTTTAAATAAATAGAAAATACTGGAATTTAAACAGAAATTCAGTTATAAATATCTGACTCATTTAAAATTGTTAGCAGCATGATATTCTTTATCAGTTCATTGGTACATTATAAGATAGTAGCAAAGAGCAGGTGCTGGCTGTAAACAAATCTAACCCTGATAATAGGAAAGGATAAGTACTATCAAAATACATTACATTGAAATACATTGAAATACATTGAAATCTTCCCCCCAGAATGTGAAACTAAGTGGGAGGGTGGCAAGGGGATAATAGAGGGATATTCAAAGATGTTATGTGTGTGTAAAAATCTGCCAAAATGAAACCCATTAATCTGTATAACCAATGTGCACTAAAAAAAAAGTGGGGAAAAATAAAGTAGGGTCAGCTACTAGCCAGATTCTGAGGCTATTACATCCCTATGATACTTAAAATACAGAACAGTATGTGTTATTTTTAAAGTACTCAGAAATAAGCCTACAATTTCCTGTATTTTATCATGATCCCTCGCTGTATAATTTACAGTAGTACTGTGGGTTTGGGCAAGTTTAATTTTACTGGGTCTTAAATCTCAATCTCTCTCTCTCTCTCTCTCTCTCTGTCTCTCTCTCTGTGAAATGGGAATATTCATAAAGATCTCCTGGGCTGAGTAGAGAAATAGATTGTTTATATAAGGATAGAGAATCTCGGTGAGTCAGGGAAGTCTTGGGGAGGTACAGGGGGTATTTGAGTTGCCCTTTTTCAACGGCAGGCAATGAAATGGTGCATGCAGGCTGGAGCAGCACATATGGACATGAGGGAGAGTTATAAAAAACACGTGGTTACTGGCTTCTTTAAAGAGATCTAGGCTATCTCCACACTACCCAGTAGGCAAATAAGTGCTTTAAAATACCTGAATCAAAGTTTCTTGTGTTGGAACCACGTGTGCCACAGAGGACCTGATGCTGACATGACTGCTACCTCATGACTCCCCTGGTGTCTTTGTTTTAAATTCCATAAAAATACAGAAACATCCCCTTCTTACATGAAGGGAATAGGAAGCGTAACATTAAAATGCTTCTCAAGGAAAGCCCTATTTCAGGGCTTGTTTTTGAAGTAGGTAAAAAGTACACTTTGAAGCAATAATGGCTGAAATGGCAGCTTCCAGGCCTGCCATTTTGCTAAATGGACCACTTAACTCCTTGGAAGTCATTTACTCCCTATAAATGGACCTCAAGGTGAAGTAGTGTCTTTGATGCCTGATCTTATTTGGGGTCACACGAGATCAGATGGATGGGCTAAAAAACTAGATATTGTTACACGTACCATAAAACCTTCTTACTTTTTGTTAACATGTTCTTACAATGGAAGGTCTTACACCAAAGGCAGCAGAACTTATACAACACATCATAAATGTGTCTATACCTAACGCTCACTAGATCTTAAATTCTCCTTAAAGCTACATAAGTGCCAATTTCATCACACAGTCACATCCCTGAACTTAAATGTTATTTATAAAATTAGTTGTTTTCATATTTACATTTAAAATTTTGTAGGCTTGGGATTTAACACAAAGTCTTAAGGCATGAAATAATCACAAAAACATATGTGCCATCAGCAAAATTAAGTTTTTACTATTAATATGAGAGTAACAATTCCGGTAGGTATCCAGCCAAATGCAAATAGAATTTAGCAAACAAACAGACATCACCCATTTCCATTTATTTTGCAAGAACGAAATCAAATGATTGTTACCTCCATAAATAACATTATTCTCCCAATTGTTACAGAACAGGGATAATTAATGCTGAAAGTTTTCTTCTGCGTATTTCTTAATATACAAAATCTTCCCCCCATATTACTATAGTAGTATGTACATTAATGACATTATGTTCTAAAATCTGGGCCAATCCCTTATGTGCCTCACATATTTCTGAATGACAGCATCTGCGAATATGCGGAGACACGTCTGCTGCAATGATTAGAACAAGAAAAGCTGAATCAAATTCTACTTACATTTAAAGAAATGAAATGGCTAACAAATAAATAGGAAAAGAATTAACCCATGATGAAGTCGTTTATACTCTAAAAATTCAGCTTTTAAAGAAAAGACTCATGTCTACAAGTTAACAAAATATTTTTATAGTTGGCATAAACTGGATCTAAGAAATCGCCCTTAATCTAAACACAGACTACTTCATATTTCAAATGATTTACCTGCATGACACACAAAAGCCATAAAAATCCCCCAAAGTTTAATTTTTCTATGTGAATATGTCATGATTGAGCTTTGGTTGCAAAATATTAGAGTTGATATGCATTTTTATAACTCAGTTAAATGGGAAGTGAAGTTAAAATGCTCCCACTTTATTTCTGCTAACCTAGCAATGAAGTCCAAAAGGCAAAAGTTTTAAATTATCAAAAGTAAAAATATAAATGCATACACAGTAACCCCAATGTGTCCTGTTCTTCAAGGTTTATAAAATAAATATTATTCGCCAGTCAATTGGAGTTCATTCGATACCTACAAATATTTTGGCCAAAATCTTGTTCTTTAGATACCTTTCAAACCACTTTAATACAATGGTTAAAGAAAAAATTAAAAGAGAAATAAAATGAGGATCCTTTGAAACATATGTCCATGATCCTTTGTAAAGGCCGAAAGAAACTGAAGACCACATGTTCTCTTACGGGTGATCTATTTTGATGTCTCTGATTTGTTCCTCCTGGATATCTCAGAGGTGAGTTCCCTTGGAATTCAGATCAGATGACAGTTTGTGTGGCAGCCAGTGGTTACATCCCAGTATAATAAAATCATGAAGCAGAGAGGGGAGGGACAGTTAGGCGAATGCCACTCCTCATGGCACTCGTATCACAAATATGAATTTGCTGAAATCCACAATACTCTCCCACCAAGGACGGTAATCCACACGAGAGAGCTCTGCATTCAAACGCCCCTCCTCTGGGATTAAAACACATCTCTGTCTCTGCTACCGTGTTACCTAAAACAAAATAAATAAGTGAGCATTAGACATCTCATAAACACCAAAAATAACCCTTCCTGCCATGGGACAAATAAGTCCGTTTGTGTCACTGGTGTAGATTTTACCAGTTTGTACCATTACCTGTAACCAGCCTCACCAAATCAGCCCTTCAAACCAAGTCCTTTGCATCTCTTGTAAGTTTTCTATCACAGGGTATTGTGTACCCTAGATTTGTACTTGGTGAGATTATAAAAATCTCATCAAATGAAGTATACTCATCACCCATCACTTCAGGCGTGCTGAGCATGCTTTCTTCATGGCAGTAAAATTCTTTTCAAAGGAATGCTGATTATCATTGTGTGTCAAGATCAAAATTTTGCCTTCATTACTTTTTTAACGCAGTTATTCTATTTCTTAAAATGATTATTTTATAAAACTGCTATATTTAATAGAAACATCTATGAAGGGGTCATAATCCTAATTTTTAAACATTTAAGCTCATAACTTACAATCTGAATAAAGAGTACAGCCATATCTATAGTTTTATTTGGTCATGTAAAAAAAAGATCTGCAGGTTAGTCAATACACCAACTTAGAGGGGAAGTAGCTTAAGATTTTAACACATATATGCAAAGAAAAATTTTCAAAATATACTGTATTATTTGATAGCATAATCATCATCCCTGGTCTTTGGGTCCAATCAGGCATTTATTCAAACCTCAGCTTTGCTACTGACTGACATATGTACGACCTTTATTTATGTACCCAACAATAGAATAGCTCTTTTGTTTGGGTATGCTGCAGCAAACCAAATGAAAACCTTGTCCTAATGGAGCTTGCATTCTAGAGAAAGACCTGTAAGACCTTTTCCATGCAGAATTAAATATGGTGCATATCTTCAGCCTTGCAGGCCTTACAATCCTTGCAGCCACTACGGAACTCTGCTTTTATGTCACCCACAATAGCAGCCATAGACTGTAGGTAAACTGATGGGTATTGCTTTGTTCCAATAAAACTACCTAGTGGTACTGAAATTGTATTTCATATAATTTTCATCAGTTAAAAAAGTGTTATTCTTGTTTTGATTTGTTTTCCAACCATTTAAAACTGTGAAAACCATTCTTAGCTCTCAGGTCATAGAAAAACAAAACAAAGCACTGGATTTTGTCCACAAGCTATAGCTTACTGACATTCCTGAGGAGAAGGAAGGACAAACAAATACATGAAAAAAAATCGAGAAGGAAGTATGTACCATGGAGGAAAGGAAAGCACGATAATGGAGAACAGAAATCCTGGGACAGGAATGGTCACTGTTACACACAGGATTCTCAGCAAAGGGAAGAGCTGAGGAGATACTTGAAGGCAACAAGGGGAAACTGCACCAACTGGAAGAACTTTCTAGGCAGAGGAAGAGGTAAAGAACAAGGGTGTGAGGATAGTGTGAAGGCTTTTGCCTTTCCCTGGCTAAGGTATAAATATGAGATGAGGAATGCATGGCCTGACCATCCCTTTAAAGGGATCACTTTGGCCCAGGTGATGAAAGGGGAAGCCACCAGGACTTCCCACAGATAAGATGTGAGAAAAGTCAACAAGGTGAACACCAAGGTCTTCAGCGTGATCAATTGGGTGATGGAGTTAACCATGTTTTCAGATCGAGTAGGTTATCTCTTAGCCTTAATTTCTTTATCAGCAAAAGATACTTGTCTCCTTCAGTTGTAGTGAAGAGTGAAAGAAATACATGAATTTAATCCATGGTCCAGTGCCTGTCACATGGTTAGTACTTGGGAAATGGTGGCTATTGTCATGTTCACTCTTTCTGGATGTGTCATGCCTCTATGTAGAACCTAAAAGCATTTACAGCCAAGTATCAGTCTACACCAAGGATATAGGTCTCAAAAATACCTTATTTCAGATGGCTTGGTCTCTATGCCCAGCTCATTTTGGGAAACAACACTGAAAGTTAGACAAGATACTGTCATATTTCTTTTTCTTTAAAATTATTGTTGTTCCTATTGCATGTGGAAGATTAAGGTTTTGATGGATACAAAGTTGATGGATACAACGTGCCAATACTGGCTTCTCCATCAGGGCATCCTGACTGTAGAGATCAGAGAAGACAAGACTTTAAGGCGAAGTAGTTATCTCTGATAGATCTTGAAAAACAAGTGGAATTTTGGAAAGTGGGGAAGACAGCAATGGTTTGGGAAATTAAATGGGCTATGTGGTGATTGGCAATGAGGGCCCTGAATTCACAATGCTTATACTTTGAATTAGTTACCAATGGAGACCCAGTGATGGTGTCTCGGGGAAGGACCTGAGCAAAGAGTTTACCCTCGTGACAGTGAAAGCAGGATATAAGCTGATTAAAGGTGACAACAGGTAGGGAGCTCAGTAAGACTAGTGACTTTCTCATACTACCTGTTTCTCACAATCACCCTAAGGACAACATTCTTAAAGCATGGTTTTCTAAGCCGTGCCAAGATTTACTATTCCAGAATATCCTAGAGATGGGGTCCAAACTGTATTTTTAACAAGTCCCCATGACCGTTCTGTAACCATGATGCCATTAAAGCTTGACATTCACCTGGAGTGGTAGCTTAAGAGACAGAAAAAGATCTCAATTTGGAAGCCATTTGAGGAAGATACTGGACAGGACTTAGATTATTGTTACAGTAAGGTGGTTGCTAAAGAGAACTGTTCCTTCTATTTTTTAAATTTCTATGTTGTTTCCGATGACTCACGTATTATTTTTATCTCCGGTCTGACCAATGTGGGTATCATAGATTATTATGATAGCACTAACCTATCTGAAAAATTTAACCCTCTTGAGATTTAAACAAATATGTGTGAGTTACTTCTATTCTCACCTCATCCCTTTTGGAGTTTTCCAATATGAAATATTAGAAATTTTTAGACACTTAAACTTTGAAGAACAAAATGAAATAAGACAGTAAGGTAGGTAGCTTGCAAAGAACTATGGAAAAAACTACCCTATTTGCTAAAGCAGTTTTTCAACCTGGGAACTACTGACATTTGAGGTCAGATTATGGCTTGTGTTGGGGACAGTCTTGTTTGTAGGATGTTTACTAGCATCCTTAGTACAGACACACAGATGACAGGAGCATCCCCATCTCAACACGAGACAATGAAGAAATGTCCTCGCATATTGCCACATGTCCCCTCAGTGGCAGAACTGCCCCTGGTTGAAAGCTACCCCTCTAAAGATATAGTTCTTCATCCTTAGCAGAGATTTCTAATGTAAGAATATTAAAAATATGAAATTTTTCAAGATTCAATGTGATTTGCTTCTACTGGCAAACAACACAAAAGCCCTGGCAAAGGCTCAGCTTCAGTGCTAGGAAGATTTTATACCCTTGTTAGAAGCCTTAACTCTGACAACTTGAAATAGGGAAAAACTGTTCAGCCCAGAGAATGCAGCAAAACCTAGGATTCAATTAGGTAAAGTAGAATTGAAGCAAGAAAATAGAGTTACATTTTCTTACAAGAAGTAGTAGCTGCACCTTCTCTGGAGACACTGAAAACTGTATTGGTAGAATAAACTTGATGCCAATGTTTTATATCTGGAAAAGATGACTAGTTAGGGAATTCTCCTCTCTTATTTTCATATCTTCATCTAAGACCATTAATATCTCAACTGCTCTTTTCATATGTGCATTTAAATGGGATATAAAATTCTGACATGGGTGGATTACTGCAGATGACTTGATTTTTCTAGCCTCTCTGTGTTTTGATGCTGCTGTGCATGAACTGTTTAAGGAAAGTAGAAACTGTTTTGTTATACAGGCAGCGCCTCCTCTAGGGAGGCAATTGCTCTACCTTTATAGGACGGCTGTCTCTCCTGTGGTGTGTGGTCTGCACCAATTTTAAGAAAAAGATATAGCTTCCAGGGCATTAAGCTCACCATGGAAGCTGGTCTCAGCTCCACAAATGACTTTATTCTGTATTGTGGTATAACTCATGACAAATGGAAAATATTTTATGCAGTTCAAGTCACATTGACTTAGATTAATAAGGGAAACAAAGTTTTATGACTTTCAGATTATTCTCAGGTGGCATATCACCAAAAAAAAGCAGTCCAAGTATCATGATGGCTTGGGGAACTGTATTATGTTTCTACAACTTTTCCAAGTACTAAATGAAATGTCACTACCATTGAGGATTTAGCTAGAGCAAACTTATATTCCCAGCACATAGAGCCAAAATGCCCCTAAAGGTTTGCTTCCTGCTAATGCCCTCTCTAACTGCACATAAATAGTGAAAGAGGGAGAGAATTGCTCTACCAAGAGGACTACTTAAGACACATTCTTTTCTGGGATATAGTTGGCTTCTGCTCATGGTCTTGTTCTACATCTATATCTAAAAATCAATACAAATACCATCTTCCAAATGTTATTCCTTAGTCTACAAGAAATACAATGAAAGAAAAATTTTAGCACTAATAGATGTAAGACCTTCCCTCACTAGAGACTTCAGTATTTTTATTTAGGAAGGATTTAGGGGAAAATGGCTGAAAGGGTCAGGCAGGATAGTGGAATAATACTGAGGCAGGATGTGCTTTGCAAGCACACTGGGTTTACAGAGCAGGAAGTTTATTGGGAGTGACTTGGAAGGAAGGCTGGGAAAGACAGTGGGAATGTTAACTTCCTTGCTCCTTCAACAAATGACTCCAGGGACTTGCAAAGCCCTGTATAAAAAAGAACTCAGTCCTCCCTTGGTATCCATGGGGACCTGGTTCCATAACCGCCATGGATACCAAAATCTGCAGAAGCTCAATTCCCTTATATTAAATGGTGCAGTGTTTGCATGTAACCTCTGCACATCCTTCCATATACTTTAAATCATCTATGGGTTCCTTGTTATACCCCAAATAATGTAAATGCTATGGAAATAGTTTTGTATATTTTAGGAAATAATTACAAGAAAAATCTGTACAAGTTCATAGATGCAATTAAGTTTTTCAAATATTTTCCACCCGTGGTTGCTTGATTCTTTGAACTCAGACCCTACGGATATAGAGAGCCAACTAAAAATCAGGTCATAACAATATCACTAATGGTGACAGGTTACTTGATAACAGCAATTAACATTGAAAATGGTCTTGATTTTACTGTGATAATTTTGACTTCAATAAGGAACTAGTCAACTGACTTAATATTCTATTGATTAGCTGATATTATCATACCCCAGATAAAGTTTTATTTAATTTCAAATTTATAAAATCTTATATATATTTTATATGTTAGATTTAATTTCTTATATTAACACCACTATATTTACATAATATACATATTTTGTAGAAGCTTCTTTATTATATTTTACATACACTCTCAGGGGGAGAAGTAGTCTACATTTGATCTCAGTGACTGAAGGTGAATGAGAACTCTTAGTGTTTAGTTATTCAAAATATTCATAAAAGGGGAAGCATAAGAAAGACAAAAAGTTGGCCATGCTACATTATACTTCCTCAGAGCCAAATCTCAGCAACCTGAACCAAAGCATCACTGCATTCCAGTATGTCCAACTCCAATAATCTCAGAACGACTTCTATGATTAATTTTTATTCAAGAAATAGTCACCAAGGTATTCAGTTAGCTCTGAGACTACCAAGGTGAACAGAACAGATATACGGCCTGACTTCCCAGTTACCCCATTCACCAGCAAGCTGTGGGTAATAAGCAAATGAGTACAGCCATCTATGTAAAATGTAGCCATAGTAAATGCTCAGAGATCCAGGGCCATGTGTCCAATCAGGAAAGAACTCCCTAAAAAAACAAAGGTTTACCAGAAGAGGGAGAGAAGCACATTCCATAAAGGGGGCAGCACTGCAAAGGCACCAAGGTGAGAGGGACTAAGAAAAGACCAGGAGGTCTGGAGCAGAGCAAACCAAGGATGGGAAGCTGCCTGATTATCTACAACAGGCTGAAGCGGCAGAAGCCAGTGGGCCAAGGACCCAGTGGAAGCCACTAGACTAGCTTAGAAGACAGAAATTTCATAGAGGTCTATAGCCATCGTATGGAGGCTGGAGTCTAGACGAGATGGTAGATGGAATGAGAATAGGAACTATGGACATGAGGAGTTGTGGGGAGGGGTGGGGTAGTATAAATCTCAAGTACAAAGTAACCGATGAGATATAGGCAGACTGGAAAGAAGTTAGATTTCTAGTTGAAAATGGGATAAGTGAGGACACCCTTCAGAGAAAAAGACTGCAAAAAAGATTACTGGGGAGGGAACTATTGACTCGTAAGACTTGATTAAGAGTTTTCAACCATTCAATCTCTGTTAAGGCAGCAGGTATTTCTCCTTCAGTTAATCATCTGTGTGTGGATTCTTGCCATGCTGCTTTAATACACTCCTCTGTCACCTCTGAAACTTTCCCTTTATACTGGGCTCATGAAGGAACAGAAGTGAATTTACTGGGGCCGGTGAGATGGCTCAGCGGCGTAAGCGCCTGCCTCGCAAGCGCATGGGCCCAAGTTCAAATCCCGGAACCCACATATGAAAAAAGGAGCCGGTGATATCGCTCAGTGGCACGGGCGCCTGCTGGCACGCGAGGTCCTGAGGTCGACCCCCGGTACCCACACACACACAAAAAAGAAATGAATTTACTGTCCTTGCCTAAACTAATAGTTCATCCACCAAATCACTTGCTCTATAAAACCTGGAACAGAGGGTGATGCTGAGAGAGAGGGGCTTTTCTACAAGGCCAAAGCCATACAGGGGCACAGACAAAGGTGACTTTTCAACATACAGTAATGCTGTTCTCTTCATGGCAGGACAAAATCAAGGGGATGCCCCAGAGTTAACAAGGCACTTCAGCTGTAAATGGGAGGTGTGTTTTGTCTATACTTGCCTTTGTGGTTTTGACTTTATTCCCACTGCTACAGGACCAACCTGAGTAATCGGGCAGCACTTTGCAATCCTCTCCTTCCAAGCACGGGTTCATGTGGCACCACCATTTCTGAAGCACAATGGAAGCTGAAAGACAGAGGCCATATGGACAAAATGAAATTAAACACAAGTACACTGACTCAAAGACAGTTAATGAGCATTGCTTCCCTATAATAAGTAAATTTAAAGAATCCAAACATCGAAGCACTCTACAAAATCAAACACTTCCTTTTTTGCACTTGGCTCTCTGTGATACAGCTGGTGAGCACAGGCTTTGTGGTCAGCCTGCCTGAGTTTGTATATGGCTGTATTACTTTCTAAGTTTTTTAATGACCTTGGACTAGTTCTCCAACTTCTCTTCACCTCAGTTTCTTCACTTAAGAAACAAGGATAAAAATAAATCCTTGCCCCATATGTCAAAAGGAGAAAGCTAATGCATGTAAAGAACCCTGCCAACTTTGGACCAGTCATTGTGTTCTCAGGCAAGTTAGTGATTTGACCGTGGGCATTTTAGGTTATGCAGTCCAATGGTAGGTGTTGATCCTGCAATGATGTCATGGCGGATGTCCTTTGTTAATTAACGGCAAAGACAAAGCAGTAAAATTTCACTACTAAAGGGTGCTTCCCTCTCCAGGCCATTCCAGTTAGTGGAAGCCAACTAAAGTGGGAGGGCCTGGCCTTTCCTGATCTGGTTAGCTGGGTGAATAGTTTAAACTACTTAGTTCACTTCTGCACTCACTTTTACCTCACTATTCCCAGAGTAATCTCCCCATAACCTCATTTGTGTTTTAAGCTTATAAAGCAGAAAACAGCACCCCAGATCTCTGGAACAGAAGTAGAGGAAACTTCATCATCTTGGCTGGTTAATTTCACAGATTCATGGGGCAAAAAGAAAAAAAAAAGATCGTGATTAAGCTTTTAAGGTGAACACAGTCATTAGTGTAGAGGTAAGGCAAATAGAATTGGCCCATTTTTTCTTGTCCAAACACAACACTTACATAGAAAACACCCCACCCATGGCTATTTTGGCTTCCTTTGGACAAGAGAGAATTATAGCAGTGATGGTGAACGTTTTAGAGACAAGTGCCCAAACTGCAACCCAGAACTCATTTATTTATTGCAAACTGCCAACACTGCAATTAACCCTGAATAACAAGGTTTTAGTTTAGAAAAAACAACTCATACATTAACATCTTTTGTCTTAAAAGAAAAACAATATGCATGCCATAGGTTTGCCACTATTGACATTACAGTCTATTGTTTCTGAACTAGAGAGATGTATGGCCCATAGGTTTTTTAAATTTTCAAATATTGACATATAAAGATTATATAATCAGGGCTTATAACATGATTTGATACACATATGCATTGTCTTATGATTGCCAAAAATTAACTCATCCATCATCACCCATGCTGTACACTGGATCCCAGAACTTATGACTTATTACTGAGATTTTATACCCTTTCACCAATATCTTTCCATTCCCTACCCCAACCCCTGGAAACCACAATTCTACTTTTATAGGTTCCATACATATATCAGATGATATAGTATTTATATTTCTGTGCCTGGCTTATTCTACTTAGCATAATGTCCTCCCGGTTCATCTACGCTGACAAAAGATGGCAGAATTTCTTTTTTTATAATGAATAATATTCCATTATGTACATAAACTACATTTTCTTTATTCATCCCATCAACAGACACCGAGATTCTTTCTAATTCTCTGGCACTGTGAATAATGCTATAATGGAAGGAAGTGTGCAGATATCTCTACAAGATACTGAATTCAGGTTCGAGGATATAGCTCAGTGATAGAATAATTGCTTAGTATGCAAGAGGCCCTGGGTTCGATCTCCAGCACCACACACACAAAAATGGAGATACTGATCTCATAGCCTTTGAGCATGTACCTAGAAGTGGGGTTGCTGGATCATATGCTTTTCTCTTTAATTTTTTGAGGAACTTCTATACTGTTTTCCATGATGGCTATAAAAATTTCCATCTCTATCAACCATATATGTGTTCCCTTTTCCCTACATCCTCACCAGCACTTGTTTTCCTTGTCTTTTTTGATAAAAGCCATCCTAGTAAGTGTTAGGTAGTATTTCATCATGGTTTTGATTTGCATTTCCATGATGATTAGTGATGATGAGCACGTTCATATACCTGCTGGACATCTGTATATCTTCTCTGGAGAAATGTCTATTAAGGTTCTTTGTATAATTTTTTTTTTTTTTTTTTTTTTTTTTTTTGTGGGTACCGGGGGGACGACCTCAGGACCTCACGCGCCAGCAGGCGCCCGTGCCGCTGAGCGATATCACCGGCCCCTTTTTCGTATGTGGGTTCCGGGAGTCGAACTCGGGCCTTCGCGCTTGCAAGGCAGGCGCTTAAGCCGCTGAGCCGTCTCACCGGCCCCTGTATAATTTTAATTGTGTTTTGTTTTTGATTAGCGTTTGAGTTGCTTGTATGTTTTAGATATGAACCCCTTACAGAAATATGGTGTGCAAATATTGCCTCCCATTCCATAGGCTGCCTTCGGTTTTTGTTGATCATTTCCTTTGCTGTGCAGACACTTTTCAATTTGATGTACTTCCACTTGCCTTTGTTTCCTGTGTGTTAGGTGTCCCATGCAAACAAATGATTGCCAACACCATTATTAAGGAGCATTTTCCTTATATTTTCTTCGAAGAGTTTTATAATTACAGGTTTCAAATTTATGTCGTTAGCCAATTTTAAGTTTTGTATATATTATTAAAAAAAAAAAAAAGATTCAATCTCATTCTTTTTTTTTTTTTTTTTTTTTTGGTGGGTACTGGGGGGTCGACCTCAGGACCTTGCGCGCCAGCAGGCGCTCGTGCCGCTGAGTGATATCACCGGCCCCTTTTTCGTATGTGGGTTCCAGGAGTCGAACTCGGGCCCTCGCCCTTGCCAGGCAGGCGCTTAAGCCACTGAGCCATCTCACCGGCCCTCAATCTCATTCTTTTGCATGTGGCTATGCAGTTTTTCCAGCACCTTTTATTGAAGATACTATTTTCTCCCCACTATATATTCTTGGTCCCCTTATCAAAGATTAGTTGACTACATGTGAGTTTGTTTCTGGGCTCTCTCTTCTGTTCTACTGGGATAAGTTTGTTTTTATGCCAGTACCACACTATTTTGATTATTATAGATTTATAATATAGTTTGGTCAGGCAGTATGCTATCTCTAATTTTGTTTCATCTCATAATTGCTTTAAGTGTTTGGAGTCTTTTGTGGTTCCATAAAAATTTTAGGATTTCTTTCCTATTTGTCTCTAAAAATGCTTCTGAATTTTGGTAAGGATTGCCTAAATTCATATATCACTTTTGACCTTTTGACAACATTAGTTCTTTGATCCATAAACACAGATATTTTGGTATTTGTTTGTATCTTCTATAATTTCTTTCAGTAATGTCATATAGTTAAATTTATTCCTAAGCATTTTATTTTTCAAGATGTCACAAATGGGTTCTTTTTCAAATAATTCTTTTTTAGTGTGTGAAAATGCAACTTATTTTCAACCTATTTTTGTATGTTGATTTGATATTCTAAAACTTTACTAATTTTTCAATACCAAGCATTTAAAGCACAATCAATACCAATGGTTCTAAAACTCTTACAAAAACTGAAGAGGAAAAACCATTTCCAAACTCATTTTATGAAATCAGCATTAGCCCCATAACAATGCCAGATAAGAATGCTACAAAAAAAGAAAATTTCAGAACAATATCCTTGATGAACCTAAATGCTAAAATCTTTTTTAAAAATAGTAGCAAAACAAATTCAATAGGAAATTAAAAGAATCATATGCCATTATGGAGTGGGATTTTTCTCTGGGAAGTAAGGATGGACCAATATACATAAATCTATAAATGTGATATGCCACATCAACCAAGTGAAGGATAAAAATCATATGTTCATCTCAATAGATGCATAAGATCATTTGACAAAATGCAACATCCTTTCATGATAATAACTCACAATAAATTAGGTATTGAAGGAACATACCTCAATACACTAAGTCCCTAACCTATGAACTCGACTTGCAAACTTTCACAGGTGTCCTGTGTAAGACTCATTTTTTTGGATTATGAACAAATCTCCCTTATGAATGTTCTCCTGGCTCAGAACTCTCATAAGTCGGGGACGTGCTGTATAATTAAGGTCATACAAGACAAGCTACGCTAACATATTGAACAGTGATGTGGTGGAAACTTTTTAAAAGCACAAAAGAAGGAAAGCCCTCTCTCCCTATGTCTACTCCACACAGTAAAGGAAATCCTAACCAGAACAATTAGGTAAGATAAAGAAGAGGCATCCATATTGGAAAGGAAGAACTTAAGTGGTCTCTGCAGATAACATGACACAGAAAACCACAGACTCTCCCAAAGGATTTGGCCAGAACCACCCCTGTGTGTGAAATCTGAAACTCAAGTTCAAGCAAGCAAACCTCTCCAAATGCTAAAAAGCTTTGTTTTTTTAAAACTGAGGGCCAGGTACCCTAATTGGCTTGTCTGTATTTTCTATTTTATTTTTATTTTATGGAAAAGTAAAAATTCATAACAAAATCATAGGAGAAAAACAATAGTTAATATATTACATGTTGTTATCTTTAAAGTAGTTGCTCAGAGTACAAGATATGGGCATAAAAATTTCTCCAATCGATATTAGCACAAACCTTCCTTTTTAATGAACTAAGAGACACTAATAGTATAACTGACTTGCACTTTTTCCTTTTTCCCTACTGTCCTTTCCCCTTTCACCCATCCTAGTTCCTTTTTCCTTTTGAACAATTTCTTCCCATTTCACAATATCTATTGTACATTTTAGAACTTACTTACTCTTTCAGTTTCTCACACCAGGGAGACAACATGATGTTTATACATTGTGAGTCTGATTTACTTCACTTATGAGTATGGTCTCAAGTTGCATCCATTTACCTATAAAAAAATCTCAAGTTTATCCTTCTTTATGGCTGAGTAGTACTCTATTGTATAAAAATACCACATCTTTTTTTATCCATTCCTTAGTTGATGGACATTTGGGTTTTTTCCAACATTTAGCTATTACAAACTGTGCTGCTATAAACATGGGTGGACATATATTGCTGTAGTATGATGTTTTTAATTCTTCTGGGAAGATACCCAGAAGGGGAATAGCTGGGTGGAATGGGTCCACTAATCCTAGTTTTTTGAGGAGTCTCCACACTGATTTCCACAGTGGTTGCACCAGTCTACACTACCACCAACAGCATTTGTTGTTGCTTCATTTCTTGACAATAGCCATTCTTTCTAGGGTGAGATGGAATCTCAGTGTTGTTTTAATTTGCATCTCTCAAATGATGAGTGATGTTGAACATATTTTTATATATTTATTTGCCATTTGTATTTCTTCATCTGAGAAGCATATATTCATCTCAGATGCCCATTTTTGGATGGGGTCTTTGAATCTGGGGGGGGGGGTGTCTGGGTTTTGTTCATGAACTCTCTGCCAAGCCTATATCTTAAAGATTTCTACCTACTTTCTCTTCCAGTAGATTTAGTGCTTCTGTTTTAATATATAGATCTTTGATCCATTTTGACTTTAGTGCATGGTGATAGATATGGGTGTAGTTTTAGTCTTCAGCATGTAGAGAGCCAGTTTTTCCAGCACCATTTATTAAAGAGGCTATCTTTCTTCCACTGAACATGTTTGGCTCCTTTGTCAAAGATAAGGTGGCTGAATGTGTTTGTAGTTGTATCTGCATCTTCTAATCTGTTCCATTGGTCCTCAGGTCTGTTTCTTTCTTTCTTTTTTTTTTTGCCAGTACCGTGCTGATTTTATCACAGTAGCTTTGTAGTATAATTGCAAGTGAGGGATTGTGATGCTTCTTGCCTTGCCTTTGTTGCCCAGGATTGCCTTTGCTATTCTAGGTCTCTTCTGTTTCCAAATGAATTTTAGGAATGTTTTCTCTAGATCTGTGAGGTATGCTGATGGTATTTTGATTGGAATTGCATTAAATTTGTATAACTATTTCAGTAATATGGCCATTTTCACTATCTTGGTTCTTCCTATACATGAGCAAGGCATTTCTTCCCATTTTCTGATATTCTCTTCAGTCTCCTTTTTTCAGAGTACTGTAATTTTCAATATATAGATCCTTTACTTCGTTACATTCATTCCAAAGTGTTTCATTTTTTACAATGCTATTGTGAAGGTGTTGTTTCCCTAATTTCTCTCTCAGTGAGTTTGTTCTTTGCGTACCAGAATGCTATTGATTTTTGAGTGTTTGCTTTGTATCCAGCTACACTACTGAATTTGGTTATTAAATCGAGAAGTCTTTTGGTGGAGTTTTTGGGGTCTTCTGTGTAGCGTATCATGTCATCTGAGAATAATGATAATTTAACTTCTTCCTTTCCTATCCTTATTCCTTTTATTTCTCTCTCTTGTCTAATTGTTCTGGCAATGTTTCCAGAACTATACTGAATAGGAGTGGTGATAGTGGACATCCTTCTCTTGTTCTGATTTTAGAGTGAAAGCTTTCAGTTTTTGTCCATTTACTATGATGTAGGCTGTTGGTTTGTCATAGACGGCTTATGTCAAATTAAGGTATAGACCATCTATTCTGATTTTCTGTTGGGTTTTTATCATGAATGAGTGTTGGACTTTATCAAAAGCTTTTTCTGCATCTATTGAGACGATCATGTGATTTTTGTCTTTGGCTCTGTTGACATGGTGTATTACGCTTATTGATTTTGTATGTTGAACCATCCCTGCATTCCTGAGATGAATCCCACTTGGTCATGTTGTATAATCTTCTTGATGATTTGCTGCATTCTGTTTGCTAGTATCTTATTGAGGACTTTTGCATCTATGCTCATTAGGGATATTGGCCTGTAGTTCTCTTTTTTGGTTGGGTCTTTTTCTGTTTTGGGTATTTTTCTGCTTTTGGTATCAGGGTAATACTTGCCTCCAAGAATGAGTTTAGGGAGTATTGCTTCCCTTTCAATTTCATTAAAGAGTTTGAGGAGAGTATTGGCATTAAATCTTCTCTAAATTTCTTGTAGAATTCAGCAGTGAATCCATCAGGACCTGGGCTTTTCTTCGTTGGTAAGTTTTTAATTATATTTTCAATGTCATTGACTGATACTGCATTATTCAGAATTTTTATATCTTCTTGATTCAGCTTTGATAATTCATACGTATCTAGGAATCTGTCCATTTCTCTGTGTTTTCCATCCTATGAGAGTAAAGATTTTCAAAGTAGGTACTGATGATCTGAATTTCCACTGGATCTGTAGTGATTTCACCCTTTTCATTCCTCATTGCATGAGTTTGAGTCTTTTTTTTTTCCTTTTTTTTGATAAGATTGGCTAAGAGTTTATCAATTTTATTTATTCTTTCGAAGAACCAACTCTTCAATTCATTAATTCTTTGTACTGTTTTCTTAGTCCCAGTTGCATTAATTTCTGCTCTGATCTTTAATTTCCTCCCTTGTATGAGCTTTGGGCTTGACTTGCTCTTCTTTTTCTAGAAGCTTGAGGTGTAGCATGAGGTTGTTTATTTGTGCTTGTTCTGTTTTCCTGATATGAGAATTCACCACTATAAATTTCCCTCTTAGGACTGCTTTCATTTGTCCCACAGCTTCCGGTATGTTGTATCTGCATTTTTGTTTAATTGTAGATATTGTTTAATTTTTTCTTTAATGTCATCTGTGGCTCATTGGTTGTTCAGGAGAGTATTACTTAATTTCCATGTGTTTATGGAGTTTTCGTGGTTTCCTTTGCCATTAATTTCCAATTTTATTGCACTATGGTCAGATATTATACAGGGGACAATTTCAATTCTTTTGCATTTACTTAAGCATGTTCTGCGGGCTAGTAGTACATGGTCTATTTTAGAGAACATCCCATGTGCAGCTGAGAAGAATGTGTATTCAGATGTTGGGTGGAACACTCTGTAAACATCTACTAAGTCCATTTGTTCACAGGTTTGGTTCAGTTCTGATACTTCCTTGCTGTTTTTTGTCTGGCTGATATATCTATTTGTGATAATGGGGTATTAAGGTCCCCCTTTACAATTTTGTTATTGCTCATTTGATTTTTCATGTCTATTAATATTTGTCTTATATAGTTGGGTGCTCTTGTATTTGGTGCATACATATTTATGATTGTTATCTCCTCCTCTCGAAGTTTTCCCCTGTAAGTATATAGTGACTTTATCTCTTTTGATTATTCTTGGTTTGAAGTTCACATTGTCTGCAAACAGAATACCTACCCCTGCTTTTTTCTGGTTTCCTGTTGCATGGAATATTGTTTTCCATCCTTTGATTTCTAGTCTATGAATTTCTTTTTGAGTTAAATGTGTTTCTTGTATACATCATATTATTAGATCTTATTTCTTTTTTTTTTTTTTCTTTTGTGGGTACCAGGAACCAAACTCAGGACCTTGTGCTTGCCAGGCAAGCACTTATGCCACTGAGGTATATCACCGGCCCTGGATCTTATTTCTTGATCCATTCTGCCAGTCTGTTTCTTTTGATTTCTGAACGAGGCCATTTGATGGTTATAACTGATATATATTGGCTTATTTTTGCCATGTTATTTTCCTGCTGTTAGTTCCCTACAATGCTGACATTTCTTTTTTTACCTGAGAGATTATTTCTGATCTGATTTCCTCTATAGCCTCATGGATTTGTTTCTTTACTTCGGTTGCTATCCTTTCAGAAATGTCAAGTGTGTGTCCTCCATATTCCTCTATCTCATTGCCTCCTGGACTTGTTCTGGGTGGGCTGGAGGTCTGAGGTTGCATTTTGCTTCTGTGTCTTGTCATTTTCTATTTCAAAAGTTTTTATTTTGTTTTCTGTGTTGATCCTTGTAAGTTTTTGTAGTAGGTAGCTTTATCTCTAGTATCAAAGCCTCTCTAGGCAAGTTTTGTTCTTCAGGATGTCTTCTGTGTGTAGGAGGTTCTTGGTTTGTGTCTGTCCCAAGACCTTACCTTTCCAATTAATTAAGAGTGGGATGTTGGTATCTGTTTGGCTCAGTCCCCAGTCCTTTGGTGTTTGGGTGTGGTGAGGTTATTACCCTAGAACTTCCCAGTATTGTTACAGAAGTGAGAACAACTGATTAAAACAGATATGACATCCTAGTATAATTAGCACTAACCATAGCATCAAGCACAGTTTAGAAACTGACAAACTGTGGTAATTATGAATTTTGTACCTTTAACCACAGAAGCAAAAGCCACAGTTATATAATAGAACCAATCGTAAATTGGGAGTTTATGTGCAAAGTGTTTCCCCTTGGTGAAGTAGTTTTATCCTGTGGTGGGGCACTTTAAGAAGGATAGTGGCTAGAACAGAGATAACTGAAAAGAAATAAAGTAGAAGCCAGGCTGGAAGAGAAAGGATGATCACTCAAGCTTTGGGAAACTAGAGAAGAGGGCAGAAGAGAAAAGTTGACCAGAAAAATTAGAGAGACTATTCACTCATGTGAGAATACGATTAAATCTAGAGAGGTAAATTGAGGAAAGGGGGAAAGAAGATGAATAGATTAGAACAAAGATGTAGGTAAAAGACAAAAAAAAGGGGGGGGAAACAAACCAGCAAAAAAAAAATAAAGAAGGAAAATAAAATAAAACAAACAAATTCCTCTGGTGTCCACCCAGAGTCCAAAACTACTAGATAACACTGCCAGCCTGCAGTAGAGTTTGTGCTGGATTTGAGGTTGATCCTGGCCTCCAGATGTGGGGGTCTGGGGCCAGAGCTTTCAGCCAGTACTTTCTGTATGTCCCTTAGCGGCCTCACTCTCCTTACCCTGTTTCTTTTAGTGGTGGGTGTCTCTCTCCCAGTTGCTGTGCTGTTTTCAGGCAGAGACAGGGGGCTGTTCCCTGCCCCGTGCACCTTTGGCTCCTTCTGGTCCTTGCTCAGCCTCCTGTGTTCCTCTTCCTCTGGCGAGTCTCTGTCCTCTCAGGTTGTTTGTTGCAGGGTGGGGTGGGATGCTGTGATATGGTCTGGTCCTCTGCTCCTGCTGTTGCAGTCCAAGGCTGCTCAGTCCCAATTCTTACTCCTCTCCCAAGGTGCAGTGCTAACCTCCCATTCGTTGCTTTACAAGTTCCGCTGCCACAGTCACCCGCCTCTGCTGTAGTGTGTAACTTCCTCAGGTGAGATGGGGGGTGCTGTGGGGTGCCTTTCTGCTCCTGCCCCGGGTAGGCAGCGTGGGAACAGCCCGGGGCTGCACAGTCCCGAGGTGCAGGGCTGTTTAATTCCGGGCTCCTCTCTAACCACAGGTCATGGGGAGGGGTTAGCTGTTCCATTTACTATGTATCCCTGTAGTCTTTTTTTTTTTTTTTTTTTTTTTTTTTTTTTGGGTACCGGGAGTCGAACTCAGGACCTCACACACCAGCAGGCACCCGTGCCGCTGAGTGATATCACTGGCCCTTTTTTCCATATATGGGTACCAGGAGTCGAACTCAGGACCTCGCACTTGCCAGGCAGGCACTTATGCCGCTGAGCTATCTCACCGGCCTCCGCCCCCTGTAGTCTTTAATCTTGTTCTAGTTAGCGCTCTGGTGCACAAAAGGAATGGGAAGGAAAAAAAAAAAAAAAACAGGAAAAGTGGCCAATCCTCAGGGAGGGAGCAGTTTGTGTCAGCAGAATTTACTGCTAGACTGTTTTAGATGAATTTCTCTGAATAGCTTTGAACGAGGCTCCTCCTCTATTCAGCCATGTTGTCTCCCCTGTATTTTCTAGTTTAAATTCCACAGTGACCGAGATTAAAACTTGTTATTCTCATGCCTTTCATTGAGATGCAAACCCCATGGTCCAGGGGTATTAAGGGACTCAGGCAAGGTCGCACAGTTTGAAAGTGGTCAAACCAGCATTTGAAGGGAAGTAATTTAACAGTAGAGCCTATGTGCTAACTCTCACATGTATGCCTTTACACCAGAGCCATCCAGCAGGGAAAAAATCCTATATAGAAGCTGCAACAAAGTAACACAGTGAGTCTGTGTACCCGGACAAGCAGCATGTGTCATGGTGAGAGTACAGGATGATTTCATAATCCTGAGGGGGTCGTCATTTCTTCTCCACATGTGGCCACTGTTCCCAATTCTGACCAAATACTGAGCTACCACCTGATGATACCTATCAAAACCAGTACCACCTCACTCAGGTAGATTCGTCATCAAGGAAAACCATTTGCTATTTAAATTAGGAAGTCCCAACACTGAGAGAGGCAGACTGCTAACTGGGTAACTTATTTTGTCAGAGAGTACCTCTGAACTGGAGTGAATGGATAGAAAGCCTGAGAAAATTATAAATTTTTTGGCTCTGAATATCACAGCAATCTCACAAATGCATGGAGCTGTGTCACTTTCAAAGTGTTGTTCCTTTTCTAGTTGTCCCCATAAATTTCAAATGCAGGAAAAGGAGGCAGATGGAACCAGAATAAAAACCAGAGCTTTCTGCAAAGTTAGTGAAGTAAGGGTGGAGGCACTAGCATCTAGATTATCTTGCTCTCTATTCTGCAGTCTTTCTACTATACCACCAAGCACAGCATTTTATTTTACTTATTTTTATTTTTCTAATGATACAAGTTCATGGGGTATGCTGCGATAATTTAATACAGGTATACAGTGTGTAATGATCAAATCAAGGTAGTTATTTCCATCCTGATGAACATTTAAAATTTTTTTCTGATTAACATGTACTAATTGTACATACTTATGGGTACAGTGGGATATTCGATACATGTATACGATAGGTGCTGTTTCACATAGTACTGACCAGTCATTATTTTCTGAAGCCTTGGTTTGATCCCAAGTGGATATAAAGGTAACTAAGAGATGGTTTTCTGGAAAGGTCCAGGGCTCTATGAAAGAAGCTTTGAAAGGTGACTACTGGTCTGGCCAAGTAAAATAGGGTTGGGGCACCCTGAATGTCCCACAGCAGACACATGTGGCTCCAGTGAGAGGCATCAGGGAAGCAGTGGACACCAGCTAAAGAGGAAGCCTGGGCCTCTGGACCCCACTTGGTTCTCTAAGCAATAGCGAGCCATGGAAGGTGTGTGAACAAGGTAGTTCAATAAGACAGGGAAACCTGAGGCCTAGAAAAGTCACTTGGCAGGGGATGCCAGCAGCACAGAAAGAACTCTAAAAGGGAAGACCAGTTGTGGGGTGAGCCCTGCACAGGAACACAATCAATCAGGAGTATCTTAGCATCACGGCAGTGTATATCAGCACTTCCAGGGCCCATGGGGACACATGCTACTCCTGATGCCAAAAACCTGGAAAAGGAGCTTGAGGGGAAAAAATAACAAGTAATGGATTCAGATGTCTGTCGCAGAAAAGCATGCCACTTCTAAACTGTAAAGAAATTAAAATATTATGCATATGCCTTTTAAGGATTTAAATAAACAAGCTCAAAGTCCTAGAAACTTGTTACCAGTTTCCCTTTACTTAATTGGAAAATATGGAGTGATCCTCCTACAGACAAATGTGCAATAGACTTCTTAAAAATAAAAAGCATTTTCATATCTTACAGAAGAGCACACTGAGTGAGGCGTCCCCACCAATAGATACTTTGCCCATAATGAAATTCTTCTGTGAAAGACCTCATAGCAAATGCTCTGTCAGAAAGAAGTGACAAAGTAGACACCACGGTAACCTAACCATCAGCTTCAGATTCCTTTATCAGTTAAGGACTAAGGGCTCCTAACAAAGGCAAGAACCAACTTGAAGGTGAACCTGACAGTAATAAGTGGATTAGACAGTGAGGAAGTTGAATCTTCCTGTGCATCCCGAATGCAACTTTGAGCTGTTACAAAGGACCAGGAGTACGATTCTATTAAACTGACTATTTGCAATGTCTTCTCGCTTTTCTGAGCATTTTCTTCTTAGGAAAAAATTTTGTAGAAGGCAAATATTGTCTTCCTATTAAAATGTCAGCATACCTCTTAAATAAGAAAGCATCTCACCACTTCTATTTTTAAAACAAAAATCTTTTATCCTTCCTGATTTAGAAAACACATAATATCCACTAGTCTCAAGATGCCAACCTGTAATAAATTTCTAGTTTTATGCAAAAAGAACAAAAAGACAATGGAAGTGACCAGTTAACTCTGAAACGCTCTTTTCTAAGTAAAAATTTAATGTGACTAATGAGCTGTTTTGCTTTTGATGAATTTTCTAAACTCTGTTTTATAAAATATTCAGTTCAATAAAACACAATTATGTATTTATATAGCCATTTAGATAAGCACACCTTTGAATCTCACTTTTCAAGAGTTGGTCTTTCATGTACTGACCTAGTTGCATTCACATAGATCTAAGGCTTTCCTAAGAAGGTGTATTTGTACATTTCAGCTATGGGCAGAATGATTAAGAAAACATCTTCCTAGAATATATATCTTCTAGAATATGCTCTGAGATTTTTAATGTATCTTTAGTTATTTCATTCTTACTGTTGTTATTTCAATATGCTTATTGTGTTCTTGAAAAATGAAGCTGTTTGTTAACTTTTATATTATTGTTTCAAGAAAAGAAATAATACCAACTTAACCCAACACACATAGAAGCAGAACAATACCAGTAATTTTTAAAGGAATTTTATTTATTTGCACAGTCTGCCAATGACGCACTATGGTTATTTCCAAAGTACACAGGGTCCTACATGCACAGAGTTACTGCATGAGTAAGTACTGTACAGACTGATCTTGGTAAACTGGGTGTGTCCTCCTTGCTAAGTGCAGCCTCACACAACAACATCCCCACATACTGACAGTGTTTCTCAACCTTGGAACTACTGACATTTGGGGCAGATTGCTTCTTTATGTGAAGTCTCTCCTGCGCATTGCAAAAAGCACCATCCAAGGCCTCTGCCTGATAGATGCCAGTGGACCCTCTCCCAAGGGTCAAATGTCCCCAGAGGGACAAAATCACCCCTGGTGGAGAAACATTAATGTATAGCTTATAGGTCCACTCAAATCAAGACTTGCTCCAAGCTTCGGCTATGAAAATAATCCTAATCCATGGTAAACACCACACCACTTCTACTCTGTTCACCTGCCGTCCCCTACCATGGGCAACTCCACAAGTCTAAAATCTATGTGCCTCCCACTTGCTTGCTCTTTCACACAAATCCTGGGATCCCCACAAACCTATGCCAACAAGGTGACCTGTAAAATAGAAAAAATCACATTTTTCTTTTTCAGAAATCCTATGGTGCTTTATAGGAACTCTGCCCATAGCCGTTTATAGCCTCATTTATTGGTGTACTCTCTCCTAAATGCAAATTCTCTGAAAGAATTAAATCTTCCAACATCAAAGTTTCTGTTTGCCTCTGCAGTCCTGCCATTCCCCAGCAGACCAAGCTATTTCTGGTTCCCAAATGTTTCCCACTCATTCTATAAGCTTTGTGCTGCCTCGTTCCCTAAATTCCCCCAACCCCCACAGCCCTCTACTGAGTAAATTCGGACCCACTGCTTCCCAGAGGGCCCACCTCTGACCTCTTCTCTGTTCTGCCATGGAGTCCTTCACTTAATGAGTTTCTCTGTGTCTCCTGGTGAACCATGGGCTCACTGAAAGCATGACCTGGGTCTCATGATCATAGTATCCCCTGGCATCAAGGACAGAGTAGGCAAACGGTG
The DNA here is from genome assembly GCA_028451465.1 of Erethizon dorsatum. Taxonomy (NCBI): domain Eukaryota; kingdom Metazoa; phylum Chordata; class Mammalia; order Rodentia; family Erethizontidae; genus Erethizon; species Erethizon dorsatum. The sequence goes on from CM051825.1 coordinate 47,339,071, forward strand.
CTCGATTAAAATTTGATGAATGAACCATATGCAATGAATATGTCATTCCAACACCGACAGTACTTTTGCAAAGTAATACCCATTGTCATGCACATGACTATCACTGACAAAAACTCAGAAAACTGCTTTATCTTTTACATGGCAAGGAAAACATGTCCAATTTAAAAATCCAATGAAAACATATCATAAAGAGAAACCTTGTGTCCCATTGAAAACATATCATAAAGAGAAACCTTGTGTCCCATTGTACAGTCCATAAAGCCACGAGAGTTGTCTACAGTCCAGACAGTAACTCTTGTCCCTAAATCTCAGAGAAGTGTCAGAAACCGGAGCATCATCAGAAGATTTAAAAAATAGCCTTAAGGGCTGGTGAGATGGCTCAGCGGCGTAAGCGCCTGCCTGGCAAGTGCGAGGGCCTGAGTTCGACTCCCAGAACCCACATACAAGAAAAGGGCCGGTGATATCACTCAGCGGCACGGGCACCTGCTGGCATGCGAGGTCCTGAGGTTGACCCCCGGTGCCCACAAAAAAAAAAAAAAAAAAAAAAAGCCTTAAAAGGAACTGTCTTCCATTCCGAAGCTTTTGTCTTATTAATCTCTTATACCTGATGTTTAGAAAGCATTCATTTTGACACAATAAATTAAGCTTCCTTGTACTACACATCTATCTCATTTTATCATAAAACCATTCAGCATTATCTCTATAGAGCTGTATTTTGATAAATGTGCAGAATGTAGCTCCCACCACAAAGCAGCCTCGTGTAGGCCAGGTTCAAAAGGAAGCATGCTTACCAGTGCAGCGGGTGCCTGGCTTGGGACCCAAAGAGCCACAGTCCCAACCAAATCACTCCCCACTCCTCCTCCCAAACCCTACGTAATGTAACAAAGACGCATTTCAATAATACAAGTTAATCATAACAAAAACTGCTCAGGGAGGAGGGATAAAACAGCTGATTTTTCTATTTAACTAATAAAAGCTATGGTTTTACAGAAAAACAGTGAAGATACTAGATAAGCATCTGTGATGTGGATTAACAAAAATACAAAAAGGATATTCCAATCTGTGTGTCAACATTAATAAGTGCCCTGATCCGACATCTTCTCGCCTTTGTTTTAATTTAAATGTAAATTTGGGTGAATTTTATATTTTAGATTCTCTTTATTCTTATTGACAAATAAGATAACAGGAACATATCAGCAGAGAATGGGTCTTCCCACATGCCAATTAACAGCGTGATACTGCATAATTATTATGGGATAAAGATTAAAAAGGTAAAGCTAAAAAGCCCTAATGGAAACATTCAGATAAGAGACAGAAGATCAGGGGGATAGAAAACAGATGTACATCCTAACTAAAGCTTAAACTCACTACAGCGCCCCACTGACTTTGATCCAATAAACTAGATGGAGCACTGACCATCTGCCAGGTGATGCTAGGTGCGGGGGACACTCAGAGGAAGACATAGTCACAATGTGACCTTTCAGGATGCTGGTATTCTCCTGCCAGAAATGTTACACACATACAGCATAGCCTGTACTTCGCAATATGAAGTTTCTATCCACAAGTGCCTGTTTAAATATAAATTCACGACAGCCACACTGATATATCATCATCATCATCACATATAGCTCTCTCTCTAGACATAAAGGAGAAAGAACATTTGCATCTTCACAGAAAGTTCTAGAGCTGCAGGGACCCTGGGTGGATGCCACGCAATAGTCTCCATCACTGGTCCTATGAAGCTAGGGAAATCATTTAGTTAGGCTGTAAGACTTTGCTTTGCCGCAGACACAACCAAAACTTCCATGAATGGAGGAAGAGCTAAATGAATTATCACCTATCTGTTCAATGGCAGGGTATGGAGCAGCCGAAAAATCCCAATTAAATCCATTGGCACCTACAGATCTCTACAACATAATACTGACAAAAATAAAAAGCAGATGTACTAAGAAATATCCATTGCGACACTTTGTGAAGAAACACATTCATATTGAAATCCACCACTACTGGCTACATACTTATCTCCAAGTACACAAATACATAGAAAACTACACTGACAAAAGAGATAGTTATGCTAAGGGTGATTGCCAAATGAGATTTTGTCTAATTTAAAACAAGCTAGTTTAGGGTAACATGATGGTTAATTATGGCATGTCGACTTGGATGCATTAAGAAATGCCTAGTGGATTAGTAGAGCACAGTTCTGGGTTTGTCCATGGATTATTAACACGTAGGCCACAAACTGAGTAGGGCAGACCCAACCTGGATGTGGGTGGCACCAAGCAATAGCCTGGATAGAATCAAAAAGGGAAAGTAAAAGGAAGTCTTCCCTTTGTTTCTTCAGAGGAGTTCTGTCTTCACCATTGCCTTTGGATGTTTTTCTCCAATTCCTTCAGGCTTCCAGCACAGACTCTTCAGCCTTCCAGCACACATCCTTCAGCTTTCTGACATGGACTCACATTGGATTCTGCAGTGAGCTGCAGGCCTTCAAACTTCGACTGACTCCTCCAGCTCTCCAGCACACAAATGGCCATTTTGCCTTGTTCCACTCCCAATTCCACAGGAGGCCACTGTAATAAGCCTGCTCAGTAAATCCTTTATGTAATCATAAATATGTATTTTTATATTAAGTCTGTTCACCTAGTGAACCCTAACTAATACAGGTAAAGTATTCATATTTTCTTAGATAAAGATGGTAACAGTTATTCTGTCAGTACTTTTTAGGCCCTAATAAAAATGCTAAATACTATAAAGCATTATATATAAGACTTTTTAAATCTGAACATTCTAGGCTAGACAGGATATAAAAATAGCTTATATTATGATTCACAAGTTCCTCTAAGAAGTTTAAAACCTACAGAGGCAGGCAAATGCAGTTGTTACCTTTCTAGACCATTCTGTGATTAGTGACGATGAGTCAACCTTCCTTCCGCCGTACTAAAACTAGTTCACGGACAGCCAACGCAGAGAGATGGAAATAGGAGCTCATCCCTGCCCACAAGCTGCTTACAGAATGGCAGGAAGGGAGACACTCAGCAAGTTTTTACAAAATGGGATGCATGTCATGAATTAGAAGTATGGGGAAACATAAGAATATGCAGGGTTTTTGGAAGCAGAATAGGAATTAACTAAGCCAAATATGTGTCATGACAAGGAAGATGATAATTCAGGAAAAAGAATATGAAGAGATGAGAGATAATGGAAAGAGTTTTCATTTGGAAAATGTAGAAAGGGAGCATTGAGACAGAGCCAGATCATGTGAGGCTTTGTAAGACATAATAAGGAATCCCAAGTTTTTTCCTAAAGACAATGAAAAGTATTTTAAATGTAGTTTTGAGCATGAGAGATTTCTGTGTGTGGAAAAGGGCCATTTTGACTACAGGATGGGAAATGGAAGACTAGGAATAGTAAGCTCAGCAAAATGTTAATTTGGCCTCTGGACTGTGGACAGTGGGGATGGGGACAAGTGAACTGAGAGACAGCAAAGAGAATATTCACAGTTTAGAATCAATTAGAGAAGACAAACATATTCTACTATGCTGGCTGAGGATATAGGAATCTGGCAATTTTCATTTAAATTTCACTTTTTTTAATATCACAGATCCTCACTTCTTTTTCTAGATCCACCATCCTTTATCAATGAGCCCCAAATCTAAACAACTCTAAAAAGGGAATGGTTTTCTGTAAGACGACAGCAAAAGCTGACTGGAATTAACATAAGGTGCTTCATATTCCCTTATGCCATTCTGCATGAATATTCATGTATAGCACTGCAAAAATGTCTGTGATTATGGTGTATCTGTGGAGACCATAGTAGGTCTGTTAGATAATATGTGGTGTATGTATTATGTTACCCTTATAAAACTTGAACAAACTCTGAATCTTCTCTCCAAAAGGGGAGAAGAGAGCATCTGAGCAATTCAGCAACACATTTGGCCCCCAGGGTTTCTGATAAGGAATTGTATATGGGAAGTTTTCTGCTTTCTCTTGCCTGCATTAAAGGTAGCTTGTGCTGATACATACCACGTGTCCACACAGCCCAGAAATTCATGTGGGCCTAAGTGTGTTGATAGGGGAGGCAGGTTGAAAGTCAGCTATTATTGTACAATAAACCATAAGATCTGGAGTTAGGAATGTGTGTCTATTTGTGTTTTAACTGCTGCCCTTTAAGACATGCATCTACGAGATGCACGAGCCTGCAAATGATCCCTCTAGGGGAGTTTTCTGGGCACCGGCACTGTAGAGCAGCAGCTGCAGGGATGACCCCGTGTGTCTGTTCCCCTGGGGGCAGATGCTTGTTTCTAACAAGATGCCTATTAGAAGAAGCCAGGGACATCAAAAGGAATCAATCCCAGGCCTCCACCTACAACCATCAATATTCATTCATATTTGTTTTTAGCCACCGACACAGTGATCTGCTAGGGGATTTAGAGTTTACAAATGAATGATACATGATCCCAAAGTAATCTCAGGGAAGTTGCTCCAAAGATGTTTTATAAATGTTTGTTAAAATAATAAACTAGAAATAATGGAAAAGAAATTGCTCTATAACACTAAGCTTGAGGTGAAAAGGCCAGACTGCCAGTTTCAAGTGCACAGTACAGTCAGCCCTTCATTTCCCATGGGTTCAGCATCTGGTCTCAAGTGACAGAGGGAAAATATATTTTAAGAACTGAATGTACTGAATGTGCACAGACATTTGTCCTGTCATTATTCTCTAAACAATAGAGTACAACTATTTATATAGTATTTGCATTATATTGGGTATTACAATTAACCTGGAGAAGATTTAAAATATATAAAAGGATGTGCATAAGTTATATGCAACTACCATGTCCTTTTATATAAAGGACCTAAGCATCTGCAGGTTTGGGTACCTATGGAGGATCCCAGAACCAATCCCCCAAGGCTTTATGCAAATGCATAAAGAAGGGGAGAAGAGAGCATCTGGGGAGACAACAGCTTTTCTGGGTGAGCTCTGGAGACAAGTGAGCAAGAAGGCATTGAAACACATCTTCCCAACAGTCCTATAATGGAATCCCCCACTGGAACCTCCTGGGAAACATTATAAAACACTTACCTTACTCATCAAGAAATTTTTGGCTTTGGACTTCGGTTCACTTTTGGATTGATACTGACCTTAAAGCAACCGAGGTTTCTAAGGATTGCAAAGACTGCAAGGCAGGCAAGGTCTTCAGAGTTTCAGGCCTTCTAGGAATACTGGAGAAACCGACCGGAAAGGTCTTACCTTCAACGCAGGAAGGCTGAGCTCTAGTTGTGCCTGCAACCTGCCCTGGGAAGCAAGAGCACTTGACTGTCTGTGAGCGCTCTTCAATGCGGTTCTTGTTGCAGCACCGGTGCACCGCAACCACCTCACAGGTGCCTTGCTTGATTTGGTGGTGGCCTGGTAGGTAATGAGGGAGAAAAACAGACCCAGGCTGTTAGGAGAAAATGAAACCACTGAAAACATAAATAACACAATGACCACATTTTTCCAATTTGCTGTAGTATGCTTACGAATCTTCTTAATGTTTTATTTTGATGTTATTTAAATTTTCTATTAAAGTAGCAAGAAGAACACAGAAAACTACTGCGACCCTATTGTATACAGATATTTGGCCTCCAGGACTCCCAACCCCTAGGGGTCACATCCATGCTTATGTTGCATTAAATGACATGATGCAAGGGATTTTGCACATATGATTAAGAAGAGAGGGAGTATAACTTGAATTATGGAGGTAGAACTAATATGATCTCTTGAACTCTTTAAAAGCAGAGAGATTGAAAGTATGAAGTGGGCTACAGGACCACTGTTGGCTTGAAGATAGACCCCACCACCACCACCCCGGTCAAGGAACTGGAGAACTCAGTCTTACAACTACAAGGAAATGAATTCAGCCAACAAAGACCATGAAGTTGGAAGCTGATTATTCCTGGGACCCTCCAGAAAGCATCCTGCTAATATTTTGATTTTAACTCAGTGTGAGACTCTACACAGAGAATCCAGCTACGCTGGGCCAGACTCTTGACCTTCAGAGATAAGATGCTGAATCTATGGCAATTTGTTACAACAGCAATAGAAAATTAATCCATACCAGATTCATTTACACCCAGATTCACTACTTGTTAACATTTGGCCCCATCTGCTTTATCATTCACTCTGTCACATACTTGTGTGAGCCATCTGAGAGAAAGTTATAGACATGGTATCTACTTACTCCTAAATACTCCTGTATTTTCTAAAAGTGGAATTCTCAGATAATTATTACAGTCAGAAAATCTTGTATAATACACTGCTATTATATAATCTACAATCTGTAGTCAAATCTTGCCAGTGGTCCCAAAAATATGCTATACAGTGTAACTATTTCTCCCCCCACTCAGGCTCTAACCCAGGAGCGTGCCTTGCATTCAGTTGCCATGTTTCATTAGCCTCTTTTAATCAGAATCTATTCCTCAATCTTTATTTTTCTTGACCTTAACCTGTTAAAGAGTACACACCAGTTATTTTATAGACTGTCCCTCAATATAGTTTTGTGCTGGGCTTCCTTTTGATTAAGTTCAAGTCATGCATTTTGAGCAGAGCACCCAGAAGTGACACTGGATTGTTAGTGCATCATATCAGGAAGCACATGCTGTCCTTTTGTCCAATTTTCAGTGGTATTAGCTTTAATCAAATGATTAAGATGGTATCTAGCAGGCTTCTTCATTTTTCTATTTTTTCCTTTTACAATATACATTTGAGAGAAGATGCATAGAAACAATGTAAATATCTCATTGTTCATCAACTTTTTACCCATTAGTTTAGTATCTGTTGATGATTTCCACCTGAATCTTAATATTATGGTTGTAAGGCAGATTCTCTATTAATGTTTAAATTATTTCAGATCTGGCCAGGCAGACACCCTTCATACTTGGCAGCTGAGTCTTTCTGACATATCCTTATCATTCTTTGAGAATTTTCTGGGTATAACCTGTATTTTCCCTGTCTCTGTCATTTCTCCAGGGAGACTTGATTTCTTCTGGAAAAGCATCAGATATATAAACCAAATGTCAGTATGTCATCTTATTCATTGCTATAGTGCAGTGATTTGTGTGTGTACCACATAAATCCAAGCTAATGTCTTCAATTTTAATCTAGCACCACAAGGCCTACCTACTCTTTCTTCAATTCTATATTTGTATCCCCCATTGCCAATAATGACAAACCTGACTTCCATAGCCCATAAATAAAGTTCTTTCAGTATTGTACATGCTTTTAAGTTTAATTTACATTACAGTCATTTTTTATCAGTTAGGAATCTTGCATTACAACCACAGAAATGGCTTTCAGCTAATTTAGTGTAAAAGAGAATTTACCGGAAGATGATCACCAGTTTGCACAACCAAGAGAAAACCGAGCTTAACACTGAGTGAAACCACTCTTGTCACTCCACCTGAGTATTTCCCTCTTATATGTCTGTCATTCTGCTCAAAGCGTCATTTCTAGGAAGGCAGCCTGTGACAAGCTAGACTTACATCACATGTCAAGTGGAACAGCCACCCTGAAAGTGCTCTCCAACTGGCCCACCTTCTAGTATCCATACCTTTGTGCAGCACCTTTCTCACACGGTACCAGAGTTGTTCTTCACAGTGTGTCATATTAAAGGTGAGGAGGCTTTTGCTCCTCCCTCAGATCACTCACTCGGGGGTAACTACCGCACAAGCAGCAAGAAACTGAAATGTCTTACCAAAGTCATGTAAGTGAACAGAGGCCTCAAAAACCCCCTCCCACACTGGACCAGAGCTGGTCTATGTGACAATGGCATGCCACAGCAGAAGTCATGACTTGTCACTCATTTCCTATGATTAAAAATAATGTAAACAAGATTGTAAAGATAATGCTTAGAAATTAATGAAAGGCAATTTTTTCAAGCACCCTCAAAACACTCATGAGTTTCAAATACATCCATTTATATATAAACCGCTCCATGAATTGTAAGCCATCTCATCTACCCATTAAAAGAGGTTGCCCCAAGGATTCCCATGGTTAATATTTTTCTTGGTTTCTGTTGGTGTAGATGCTTCAAAATAAAGCCAGTTTCAAAGTATTCCACAATACAGGTATTTTATCCATAAAGACAAGCTTGCTGACAAATAACCTTTATTTATTCTGACACTTCCTCTCATATTATCTTTTTTGCATATTTCTATTTAATTTCTTTTTTACTATAATTACTAATGTATACTATTGTACAAATTAATCGATCATTGTGGCATTCTATTCATGCCTATATTGTGCTTTGAAAAAGGTATCTTAAATGTTGGTCAAGGCAAAATTTAACTGCTAGCGAGAGCAAAGACAAAGGTAAAGTTTCACTTGTAAAACACAAAGAGGTGGGACCCAGTGCCCAGTAAATCAAACAACTAGTGAGAAACTTTTCAATCTACTACTTGAAGAAAGTATGAGTATTAAGTGATGAACTCTAAACCAAATTAGAGGTTCATAAGAAGATTGTTGACTTCCCATGGGACGTTATATACAGTAATAAAAATAAAAGTAATCCTACTGTCAGAAAAGTAGGGTAAGACTTTAGCAGTAAGCAAGCAAGAAAGTGATGATGAGAAGGGTTTCTGGGAAGATCCTGCTTTTGGTTTCCAAATTGCAAATCAGCACTTTAGGTTGACCATTCCCTGACTGCTAATGACTGAACTCAGCGTCTGCCCTCCCCCTGGCTTGCTGTGTCTGTCTGCTCAGGCTGCCATAACTGAATACCATAGACGGGGAGGCTTTCACAACAGCATTTTCTTCTCAAGTTCTGAGAGCTGCAAACCCAAAGCCAAGGTGCCAGCTGACTCAGTCACTGGGGAGGACTCTTGCTGGCCTCCACACAGCCACCTTCTAGCATGGAGGGGAGAAGAGTTATGGTGATTTGTCCTCCTTAGATTAAGGTGCCAGCCCTGTCAGATTACGGCCTACCCTTCTCACTTCCTCACTGGCCCTGAATTCAAACACAGTCATATTTAAGGTTAGAGCCTCAATGTATAAATAGGAAAAGGACATAAACATCTGGTCCATAACAAACATCATGCTTAAGTAGATTATTGAATGACCCTATAGAGTCTGTAATGAAGGCAGCTCCAAGCTTCATTAAGAAAATGAAATAAATATGCTTTATTAACTTTTTAGAATACTCAAAAAGTAATTTGGACACTCAGGAACAGTATCGTTTGCTTGGAACTCTGTTGCTTGCTACTTAAATAACCACCCACAAAAGGAAATGGATTTATTTTCCTGTTCCAACTGAGGACTGGTTGTGAACACACTGAATAATCAGTTTGCCTGGTTCAGAATTTTATTTATATGCCAGCTATTGTACTATTATACTGACTTTAAAATGCATATTTTGTTGATCTTTTAAAACACCAGTAGGTAGTACAACAATTGGCATTACTTTTCGTTTTTAGTACTATACACAATAATGAAGCGTCTCAAAACTGTTGACATGTTAGATATGAGGAAACATGGTAGGTGGCAGGCACTGTTCTAAATTGTTTTAAATATCCTGTATTAATAAAAATACTAGAAAACAGGTACTGTTTTTATTTCTATTTTACATCTCAACAAAACATACAGAGATTAATTTGCCCATGTTCACAAACAGAAATGGGAACGAGGAGAGAGTCAGTCAAGCCATGGCGTGCTTTCACAGGATGGGGGAAAGGTTTCCCCATCTGCTTAGTAGCTCGCATTTTACCAAGCAGAGTTAAAATGGTTTTGAAGAATAAGGTTTGTGCCAATAATGTTTGGACAATTGAATGCTAATGTCTGGTGTCCTGAATAACTAACTTAAAGATAGTAATACGTAATGTATTAACCATTGTTACCCTCCTATTATGTTGGTTTGAAAATTTGTTCTTCTTTTGATTTGTTTTGTTTTTTCTTCTCTTTAAAATAAAAAAAAAAAAAAAAAGAGTTAAAATGGTGTCTCCACCTCTGCAAGGCACAGGACATGGGTCTGTTTCCCATTGAAAACATCTTCTACTGGATAACAATGTTTCTAGTATGGAGGGTAAGGTAAAGTGACACTGGACTGTAATTTTGGGGTAAGAATTATCTCATTTCTTTGTAATCTTTTGGCGCAAATAATGGGTACTCAGAAATAAGTACTTAAGGATCCAATGTGCACTGCACACAGAAATTGCTGAGTAGAGTCGAACAGTTCATGCCATAATAATGCATTAGTCAAGGTCTCCAGAGAGACAGAACTAAAAGGATGTTTAGAGAGAGAGAAAGAGGTGTGTTATAAGGAATTGGCTCACACAATTATGGAGGCGGGCAAGTCTTAGATCTGCAGTCAGCCAGCCGGAGACCCAGGAGAGCCAAGTGCACATTTCCAGTCCAAGTTCAAAGGCCCTAGAGCCAGGAGAGCTAATGACATAGTTTCTATCTGAATATCCGCATGCTTGAGACCCAGTAAGAACTAACGTTATGGTTCAAGGGCAAAGGCAAGAAAAGAGCAGTGTACTAGCTGAAAGGCAAATCAGGCAGGGAATTCTCTCTCCCTTACGGGAGTATCAGCCCTTTCATTCTGTTCAGGCCTTCAGTGAGTTGAATGAAACCCACCCAAGCCGGAAAGGGTGAGCCCACTACTCAGCCTATATATTCAAATGTTAATCTCGTCCAGAAACATCCTCACAGCCACATCCAGAATAATACTACACCAAAGATCTAAGTTAACATACAAATTAACCATCACAAATATATAACTATGTATCACATACAGTGTTGTTGGATGGAGAAAAAAAAAATGAAAGCTGAAACAAACAAATCAGTAGCTTTTATGGTGAGCTAATTTCTAAAAATGTGTAGGAGAGATGCTTTGTCCAATAAGCCTGGTACCGAGAGTGGTCAGGTCAAGTAAACTCACATAAAACAAAGAGGAATTTCTCTTCTTAGTAAGAGGGGAATGTTCTGATGGGGATCCACGTTGAAAACTGAAGCGAAATATTAAGAATGTGACATGAGGCCCATGCCATGTGTGAGAGACTGTAGCTGAAACTTCTCATAGGGAGTCTGAAGTTTTGAAGTGTGAATTGGATTAGATAAGAATGAGTAATCCAGAGCAGGCTGCTCTCTGGAGGGAATCTGGACAAAGACTAAACAAAACCACAGCAAAAATCCCTTTATGCTGTCTGTTGGTTAACCCTTCTCAGTTGCTAGGCCGTTTCCCTCCTGGCTTTGTCTGTGTGGGCAGATTGGTCGGCATTGGTTCTATTCATTTTACCAACATTCAGCTACCACATACAGCATGCCACAGGCCTGTACAAGAGACTGTTTTTGGTGCTTTTCAAGGTATTTTTAAAGTGGGAGAACTTACGACCATTACTTCTTTTTCACACTTTCAAAACTGCATTCAGGTTACATATATTCTTTTCAGAAAAGACAAATTATTGGCAGGACTATAAAATGTAAGATGCCTCCCCTTCCTCTCTCACCAGAATAGTTAATGTAGATACCATTAAAGGCATTATGGTAATCCTTGCAATAAAAATTGCTTCAGGATTGCTATAGAGGATGGATTAACTTAATCTGAAGAGTAAATAGCTTAAATACATATCAGGATTTTTTCATTAAATACACCTTTAAGAAAAGTTTCAAACAACAGGGGAAATGCCCACTTGGCCCAATGCAGGCTGGGCCTTTCCACTGTAAAGGGACGGAATACAGAATACCCTCCTCTGCAGTGGAATTCTGCTGAAGTTACTTGAAAGCCATTAGAGAGATAGAAGGCATTAGATTAGAGTGACTTTCTTCACCCTATTATTTCCCTTGTATCCTCTCCCTTTTGTTCAAATCCTTTTTCTGTTTCCTCCTCCTGCCCAGCACTCGAATATGCACCCGCAAAGACAAGTCTCACACTCCAGTGATCTTAGAAGGTATTTATTTGATTCGAGTGGTTTTCTCAGCCTTTCTCCCCATGGGGGCAGAACAGAGGAGAGAGAAGACTGAACAAAAGATTTCATAAAATGAAAGCAGAGAACAAGGCCATGGCTACTCACTGCCTGTGGCAAACATGCCCAGTGTTCCTAGCTGTGATTCCTTTATAATTCTCAACCTCCTTCCTCTTACCATACCCCAAATTGGATATAGTCAAGGAGGGAAATGTCAGTAGCCATCAGCTGGACCAACATGGTATTCTATTTGTAGAAACAAATATCCACTGATATTTGTTTAATATGGGCCATGTTCCCTCCCAGGTGTTGAGAGCAGAGCAGTAAAGAATAGATACCTCTGGTCTCAACACACAGGGATGCCAGTTGGAAATACCTTGCAATTCTCCTGGTTGGAAGTGTTTACTCCTGGTAACAAAAGACAGAGCACTGGAGTTGGAATCAGAGAAAGTGAGCTATAATGCCAACTTTCAGGTTTAGGTAATGTGATTTCCTAGTTCTTAATCTCATTTGTTCTATACATAAGTAGTACCTGAGGTTATGGAGTTTAAATTAAATTGTTTAGTGAACATTGTAAGCTAGTTGAAACAACACAGATGATAATAAATGACTTTTGGGTTTTGATTACATGTTTATTCAATAAGTATTTGTTTAGCATTTTCTATGTGCTAAGTACAGTACATGAAAATATAACACTGCATAAAATAGACCAAAAAAATCACCTTCTCTCTGGTCCTTTCATATTTTAATAATGAAAGAAAAACAAAGCACAGAAGAGGCAACTTAGAATAGGGACAACCTAACAATCTAACATTTGAGTGCTGAGTGAGAAAATAAAGTTGAGAAAATAAGTCTTGCAAATATCTGAGAGAGGAAGACCCTGGTATCCTCTCCCTTTGTTCAAATTCTTTTGTGTGAGAGAAGGGACAATTAATAGCTGATGCCAAAAAAAGTAATGAAAATTGAGTGGGCAGATGACATGGAGCCTTGTGGGTCATTGTGGAGTGTGGGCTTTTCCACAAGAGGGCTGAGAAGTTGGTTAAAGTTTTGAGCTTAGAATGACCTCAGTGACATATACCTTTAAATGATCTAGTATGACTGAAACAGACTAAAGAGGGGGAAGGGTAGCAGCAGAGAAACCAGCTCCTATCACAGTAAACAAGGGAGACCTGACAGCAGCTTGGCTCAAGGTGGGAGCAGTGGAAAATACTCTGAGTTTGGGTCCTGGATTTTTTTAGAAGGTGGAACTGATAGGATTTGTTGATGGATTGAATGTAAGATGTGAGAAGAAGAGAAGAATCAATTGTTAAATTTTAGATGCTAATTAGATACCTGGCTGAGGAAAGTTAAATAACCTTTGGACATTTGACTCTGGAGAGAGGTCTGGCTTGAAGATGGACATATGCTCATCACTGGCACATGTGGGTAGTATTTAAAGACAGGAGGCTGCATAAAATCCCTCAGGGAAAAACTAAAGTAAGAGGAAAAGGAAAAGAATCACTTAAGTGTTAAGATGCTAGGAGAAGAGAAGTCATGTCCAGAAGCTCAAAAAGAGAACCAAAAATGAATGCATGTTGCTCTGAAAGCCCAGTGAACCAAGGCGTAAGCGTGGGAAGATCATCATGGTAAATGCTGCAGTGGATCCAAGAATGAGGAAGACTCTTGTGTGTCACAACATGACGGTCACTAGTGGCCTCGATAAACACGGCAGGAGAGGAATGGAGGCAAATCCTGGTTGCAATGGATTTGAGTAAGAGCAGAAAGTGGAAAATTGCAGACAACAACTAATAACTTCTGAGAAGTTGTGTTAAAAAGGAGAGAAATGATACTAACAAGCGGGGCATACAGATGTTACCAATGTTTTGTAAGATGTTAGAAATCAAGCATTGCACTGATTGAGGGAAATTTTAGAGATGTCTGAGTAGGTAAGAGGAAATGGATGGAACATCAAAAGAGACAGACTTTAAAAAGGAACACAGACGGTTCATTTATTGTCTTACTCTCTCCAATTTTCTAGTATTACCCTGTGGAGAATGGTCCATATGGAAGGTGTGGTTCTTGCTATGTGAGTATTCATTAAAATCACTAGAAAACAATATCCCTGGCTGCATAAAACTAGTACCCATTCCACACCAAGGGCTGTGCAAGTCAGGTCTGCCTGCCAGTCTTTCAGTGATTATCCAAGACATCCTGTGATGCAAACATTACAAAAGATAAAGAATTTCATAGAGCTAATAAAAGCGATGTGCAGAGCTATCTGAATACTACTCAAAGCCATTGATTGTGAATATGACAGATTGAGGTCAGGAACTGAAAAACAGACAGTCAACTGAATTGGCTGGCCAAAAGTAATTGACTTAGGGTTGGAGGTGTAGCTCAGGGGTAGAGCACATGTCTAACAGGCCCAATGCCCTGGGTTTGATCCCCAGCACCACAATGAGAGAGAGAGAGATAAATGGCAAAGGGATAAGAGAAGTCTTTGGGAAAATAAGTGAAGCTCTTAGATGCTTTTATAAACATCTATGGTCCTGTGGCAAATGGTAATTGTAAAATCAAGGATGATATATTAGACTCTATTGCATTTGTTTCCCTGAGAAACCAAGTAGCTAAATTCAGTCTAAGAATTATATCCTAGTTCTTTTCCTTTTCCCCTCAGGGCCTTCCTCCTGTGCCCAAAAAACTACAATTATATTTCCCAGCTTTACTCAATGGAAATTTTTCTTCTGCCTGGAACATTCCATCTTTTTGAGAATAACTACTATTATTCTATTCTAATGGATTTTACAAGTTAAAAAATTTTGAAAACTGGCCAAAAAAAAAAAAAAAACCCCAATAATATGTTCTAATGAACATACCTCAGTCTCAACACTTCTTATAAATCTGTAGATTTTTCTTCCCCAGCCATTAAAAATACAACATAATCTAAAGACTTTGCTTCTGTCATTTTCTTAATCACAAATTTTTTTACCATTCTTTTCCAAGAACACTATCAATTAGATGATTAATATCTTGAGATAATAAGCATGATGGAATGAATAAATACTCTGACAGGATCTCATTATTAAATGAACCCTGGTCTGTAAAATGTGTGATATTGAGTACATACAAATATACATATATGTGAACTAGAAATAGTTCTGCTTTATAACTTAAAATCTGACTTTAAGAAACAATAGACTTTCAAATATAATACAGAGATACAACTTAACTCTTTCATAGACCTAATCTTGTATTTCATAAGTATTCTACCAAAGTATCTGTTATTTATTGAACTGTGCCCTCCAAAATTCAGATGCTGAAATCCTAATTCCCAGAGACCATATTTGGAGATAAGACCTGAGAGATGTAACTACCATTAAATGAGGTCATAAAGGTAGGATCCAAATTTAATAGCACTGGTATCCTTATAAGAGGAGGAAGACATAAAGAGAGCTCACTATCTATGCTCACATTAGAAAAAAGTACATATTAGCACTCAGCAAAAACATAGTCATCTATAAGATGAGATGAAAACACCAGAAACTGAACTGCTAGAAGCCCAAGAGTAAGAAGTCCTTAATAAATAGTAGTAATAGTAATAAGATTTTCTAGCCCCTAGAACTGTGATAAATTTCTACTATCAGAACTGTTGTTTATCTATTAAAATCTATGGTATTTTATTATGGTAGCCTCAGTTATCCAATATACTACCACTTAGTAATTACAAACTTATAGACTGAAAAAAAGTGAAATTCTTCATATTAAGGGGAATCACACTAGGAGCATAATTGGGCAAAATTAATCTGGGATCATTCAGGTTCCTGAAGTCTATTTGTATATGTGTGTGTAATAAATTGGCTTTTTAAGCCCAATTTATTACACTGGGAAATATGAATTACTAAGCCATGATCTTTGTCCTCAATTGTTCTTAGTTTGGCCCCTGTCAGCCTCTGAGTTTATATCAATATAGGTTATTACAATACCAAATTGTATTAGAGAATGGCTTTGTTCTTGGGAAATACATGTGGTTTTTCACTTTTAAACAATTCAGGAAAAAAAAAAAGAATAACCAGATACATATTTAACTGGTAGGTCTACTATTATAGGATATTAACAGGTGGTAAATCTAGTAAATAATATGAATATGTTCATTGTACTTTTCTTTCACCTTTCTTTGAATTTGAAAAGTTTCCAAATAAGTGGGAAAGGGTAAAAGCAGAAATAACAGGAGGCATTATGGAGGTAAAGCCCCCAGAGCCCTTAGGTTCACTGTACAAATAGCTACTTAGCCATCTCTCTGCCTCTGTGTTCAAGGGACTATTTCACTCAGAAGCAAAAGAAAGATAACTACCATCATGAAAACAACATGAAAGTATAAAACCTGCTGATAAGGTTGACACATAAAAGAGAAATACAAAAGAATCAAACCTTAATACAACAGACCACCTAATCACAATGATAAGAATGAATAGAATTATATTTTTAAAAGCACAAATAAAATGATAGGAATAAGTTCTTACATATCAATAATCTTGAATGTAAATGTACTAACTTCCTCAATTAAAAGATACAGACTGGCTGCATGCATAAAAAACCAACAATATGCTGCCTACCACAAACTTTTCAGCAGTAGAAACAAAGACTAAAGGTGAAAAAATGGAAAAACACAACCTGGAAAAATGGATAATTTCAGGACACATATAATGTGCCAAAATTAAACCATTATGACATAGAAATATAAATAGACCAATAGGCAGTGGTGAAATACATTTAGCAGGGCCGGTGAGATGGCTCAGCGGCGTAAGCGCCTGCCTTGCAAGCGCGAGGGCCCGAGTTCGACTCCCGGATCCCACATACGAAAAAGGGGCCGGTGATATCGCTCAGTGGCATGGGTGCCTGTTGGCGTGCGAGGTCCTGAGGTCGACCCCCTGGTACCCACAAAAAAAAAAAAAAAAAAAAAAAATACATTTAGCAATAAAAAGTGTCCTAAAAAAGAAAAGCCCAGAACAAGATGGTTTCATCGCTGAATTTTATCAAATTTAAAAACCACTAGTTCTTCACAAACTATTCTAAACAATTAAAAGGGAGGGAATACTTTCAAACCCATTCTATAAAACCAACATTAACCTGACACCAAAACCAGACAAGAACACAACAACAACAGCAACAACAAAAATAGAAACTGCAGATCAACAGCATTGATGAATATAGATGCAAGAAATCTCAAAAAAAATTAGCAAATCCAATCTACAACACATCAGAAAGGTCGTTTACTATGATCAAGTATGATTTGTCCCAGGATACAAAGATAGTTCAACATATGCAAATTCATAAACATAATACATCACATTAACTGAATAAAGGATAAAAATCATCTCAGTAGATGCAGAATACAAGCATTCAATAAAATTTAATGTCCCTTTATTATAAAAAAAGTCTTTGAACATATTAGGTACAGAAGGATCACACCTCATTATAATTAAAGCTATATATGACAAACCCACAACCAAATTAAATAGGGAAACGCTGAAAATGCTTCCCTTAATATATGAACAAGAAAAGATGTCCACTCCCATTGTTTTTGTTAAATATAGTACTAGAAATTTTAACCAGAGCAATGAGACAAGACAAAGAAATAAGACATACAAATAAGAGGCAAGTCAAACTATCCATCTTTGTAGATATGATTCTATGCACAGAAAAACTAGACTCCACCGAAAGACTATCAAAACTAATAAAAGTATTCAGTAAAGTTGCAAGATACAAAATCAACATACGAAAATCATCAGCTTTGTATACACAAAAAGAGTTTACTGAGGAAAAAAAAACTGCAAAAGCAATCACATTCACAATAGCTACAGGAAAAAAGTGAAATACCTAAGAATAAATTTAACCAAAGACACAAAAGACGACTACAATGAAATTATAAAACACTGGTCAAAAAGATTGAGTAAGATATAAAAAAAAAAAAAAGAGATCATCTATGGATTAGAAAATTTAATATTATTGAAATGTTCAAAGCACTTTACAGATACAATACAATCACCATCATAATACAAATGTATTTTTCTAGTTCACAGAACTAGAAAAAATCTTAAAATTTACACGGAACTCAACAGACCCCAAATACCCAAAGCAACCCTAAACTGAAAGAACAAAGCTGGAAGCACTGTAATATCTGATTTCAAGATATTTACAAAGCCATGGTAACCAAAACTGCATAACGTAGCATAGGAACAGACACATAGACAATGGAGATCCCAGAAATAAACTCACACATCCACAGTCAGCTGATTGTTGACAAAGGGACCAAAAACATATATTGAAGAAAAGATAGTCTCACCCACAAATGGTAATGGAAAAACTGGATATCCACAATTGCAGAAGGTCAAAACTTGATTAGTATCTTTCACCTTAGACAAAAATAAATTCAAAATGGATCGAATACCTACATGTAATTCCTGAAACTACAAAATTTGTAGAAGAAAACAGAGAGAAAAGATTTCAGGACATTTGTGGAGGACGCCATGTCGCCCTCCCTCAGACCCACGTGTGACTGTGTTTACTTACGAGCAGTGCAGGCTGTATGGAGGTGACTTCCCTAAATTGGCTTTCAGTGTAATTAGTGAGTCTGGCTGAGGCTGTGTATGTATCTTCATGAAAGCAGGCATCTGATAATGGACTAATATAGTTTATTATCAATGGCTCTGGTTGAGCTCAGATAGATGAGCTGTGATACTGTTGTAGAAATCTGATATCAAACCAAATGGAAGACTCTCTGCACTTGAGGAGTTGCAAGGCAACCTTTATTATGTTAGCAGGCTGATGAGAATCGGGTCTCAGATTATCAGCGTAGAGTCAGCTTAGAGTTTAGCTTAAATATGTTTTTGTAAGCTGGAAATATAAAGCTGATTGTAGGTTATTATATGATTGGTTACATAGGCTAAGGCATATGTTGTCGGGCAGATTTGTTTTGGACAAGCTTTGCTAGGGAGGGAGCTGTCTGAGCGGGGGGTGGGGGTGAAATCAGGAAAGCATGTCCTTGACTGGGTTATTCTGTCCTAGGTGGAAAGTTTTTAGAATAGGCAAGCAAAACAGAATATGTTTATGGGCTAGAAAGTACAGGCAATGCAGCTGGATTTAGTCAGATAAGGCTGAGTCAAACTGTCTCTGAGGTATAGCTAGCATGGTGGTCAAGGCCAGCTGAGTCTATGCAACAGGCAGCTCATGAGCTTAGGCAGAGTCTATTAATTGATTTTTAATTTTTGTTATGAAATTTTTATAGGTTTGTCATTATATTTTTCCCTGTTCTTATTATGGGAAGATTTTTTTTTTTAGTTTTTTTAGTCTTTTTAGTACTAAAGAGCTGATAAGGGGAAGTAACTTTTAAAAGGAGTTGGTGATGTATAGCTTTAAAGCGTTTAGTCAGGAAGCAAGTCAGAATGTGAATCACACAAGGGCTTAGAAAAGGACTGTTGAGAGAGCTATTAAGGACCCAAGTAAAGCTTCTGTCCATGAGGGGAGAAAGTTTAGAGATCTTTACCAGAAGAGTCACCCATTATATTTTTGTAGCAGAGAACAAAAGCAGACTTCTGGTGGGGTTTTAGTTTTTTGGAGTTGCGGCCCAGAGAATGATAATGAACACTGAAACTGACAGGAGAAAAGGAACTGGAAACCTAACAGAATAACAATATATTGAAACTAATGGTTAAGCCATTATATGGTAGCTTAATAGGAGTTAAACTAAGTGGCTGACAGGGATGAACACAGGAGGAGAATAACAGCCATTTTAAAACTTGGAGAGGTAGTTGAGGGTATTCAGTCCAATAGTTATATCAGCATAGAAAAGAACAAAGGCAATTTGGTGGGGAACCTTTTAGTCCTCCAGGGATATAGCCCAGAGTTTTGTAGCAAGCACCAAGATCAATGAGAGAAAAAGGACTAAGAACCAAACTGGGTAGCAGAACATGAGTGAATCAAAGCAGGTGTTTCTGTGTATGATGTCTATTTAATCTTTAGCCATGTGTTGACGTGTCAGCTTTTTGAGTGATGAGAGCAGGGCTTTGAGTGTGTTGTCTCTTTAGGGTGTTCTTTAGGGGGGCTGACTCATCTGGATAGGCCTTTTAGTGGTTATCAGGATGAGCCCACTTGATTCTGGAGTGATGAATCTAGGGGTGGATCTCTGCCATTTTTATTGTGGTGGCAGTGGTTAAGATAATTAAATAGGGGCCCTCTCAAATTGGGGACAGATTTTTTTTAATCTTTAATTTAAGCTATATCACCTGGATTGTGTGTATGTGTAGGTGTAATGGTGGGTATAGATCTCTCTGCTATATTTTTATGTGTCTTGGAGAAAGTTTTTTTTTTAACTGAATAAGCTGTTTTTGCAAAGTGATATGTTTTAGCTGGTATAGATTTTTTTGGAGGCCCTTAATTAATGGTGGGGGCCTATCAGATAAGACTTTGAAAGGGGTGTATCTAGTGGGTTCTAGTGAAGTTTTGACTTTTAAGAGGGCCATAGGCAAAAAGTCTATCCATGGTATTTGAGTTTGTTTTTTATGGGTTTTTGTGTGTGTGTGTGTGTGGGTACCAGGGTTCGACCACAGGACCTCGCGTGCCAGCAGGCACCTGTGCCACTGAGCCATATCACTGGCCCTTTTTTCATATGTGGGTTCCGGAAGTCGAACTCAGGCCCTCACGCTTGCCAGGCAGGCGCTTACACCACTGAGCCATCTCACCGGCCTGGTATTTGAGTTTTGTGATAGTACTTTGTCAGTACTGACTTTAGGGTTTTGTTTATTTGTTTTAATTTACCAGAGCTCCAGGGCCTATAGGCAATGTGGAGATTTTGATTTTTAGTTTTTAGCTAACTTTTTATTTATTTTATTTATTTTTAATTATTTTTGTTATAGATGATGGTCTATTGTTACTGCCTATAGTCAGGGGCAGCCCATATCTGGGGATAATTTTTTTTTAATATTTTGTATATTTTAGAGACCTTTTTAGTCTTAGTAGGAGATGCCTCTGGCCAGCCAGAATAAGTAAACAAGGACCAGCAAATACTTGTAGCCCTAGCACAGCTTAATTTTAGTAAAATCTATTTGAAGATCTTTAAAAGGAGAAAGTCCCATTGTTGGAGTTTAGACAGTGGTCAAGGGCCTGTTGAGGCCTCAGTCTTTGCACAGATTGGCACCTTTTGCTAACGGCTACACAAATTGGTGTTGAATTGGGAATATAATAACAGCAACCCAGAAGCTGGGCCATAGCAGTGTTTTATTTGTGTGTGTGTGTGGGTGATGTCATGGTGACATTTAACTCAGGGGAAGGCTAGTTTCTTTGGAATGATCCTTTGATCATGTGGTAGAGCCCAGACACTGTTTGGGTCTATATGAGCTCTTTTTTGTTGTGTCTATTTTATTTTTTATTTTTTTAGTGTAATTGAGGGGATCTCAGTGTAAGCTAAGGACAGTTTTTGGTAGTATTTTATGTAGAGTTTTTAAATTTTGGACTAAATAATTGTCTTTTTAAGCTGAGGCTTTAGCAGCCATCTTGGTGGCCTCATCTGCTTTATGATTGTCAAGAGTAACAGTGTCTTTTTTTTTTTTTTATGTCTTTTACAGTGCATAATGGCAACCTTTTTAGGTTTTTATATTGCAGTCAGAAGTTGAGAGATTTTACTCTTTTTAATTTTTTTTTTTTTTTTTTGCCATCAGGCATCTATGTTTTTTGTATAGCATCTCGTGGACATGCACTGTAGTGAAGGCATGTCTGGAATCTGTATAGATGTTTATCTTTCTGTCTTTTGACCAATTGAGGGCCTGTATGAGTGTCCAGAGCTTGGCTTGTTGAGCTGACCAATTTTGGGAAAGAGGTCCAGCTAGTAACATCTCTTTGGTGGTTATAACAGCATAGTAGGCCCTATATTGTCTATTTTTAACAGAGCTATTTTTATCTATAAGCAGGGTGTATTTAGCATCTGTTAAAGGCTCCACCTGGAGGTCAGGCCAGCTGGCAAGAGCTCATCTGTCAATGTAAGGCAATTGTGGTCAGGCTGTCTAAGCTCTGTGAGCAGATAGGTGGCTGGATTTAGAGCCTTAACTGGCTGGAAGGAGAGTCAGGGATTTTTAACAAGCAGTCCTTGGTACTGGGTGACGCAGCTGTTTGAGAGCCATCGATGTCTCCCACTGTTGAGGAGCTCAACAACTGCACGTGGCACCTGGGCAGTCAAGTATTGTCCCAGAGTCAATTTGTCTGCTTTTTTGATCAGGAGAGCTGTTGCTGCAAGTGCTTGCAAACAGGAAGGCCATCCTTTAGATACAGAGTCTAATGTCTTAGACAGGTAGGTGGCTGGCCTTTTCCAGGGCCCCACTGTTTGAGTTAGAACTCCCAAGGCAACATGTTGTTTCTTGTTCACAAACAGGTTGAAGGGGTAAGTCACATCTGGGATTTTTAAAGCTGGAGCTGAGGCCAGAGATCTTTTGATTTATTTGAATGTCTCAGGTTTTTTAAAGCCCAATTTATTATATCTCCTCTGGTTATGGGCTCTCTTTTTTAACATGTTGCAAAGCAGCATGGCTTTTTTAGCATACCCAGGTATCCAAATTTGGCAGAAACCAGCTGTCTCTAAAAACTCTCTGAGTTTTTTTTTTAATAGTCAGGCCACAAGATGGAGTAAATGGCTGTCTTTTTTGGGGTCCCTAGGTGTCAGATTCCTTTTTTAAAGTCACACCCTAAATATCTGACTTTTTGTTTATAAAGTTGAACCTTTTTTTAGGAGAATTTGTGCTCACTATCACACAAGTGTTGGAGAAGGCCTCGAGTTTTTTTTTTTTTTTTTTAACAGTCTTTTATTTTGAGGGGCTTTTAATTAGGATATCATCAATGTACTGCAGGAGGTGCAGTTGAACTTTTCATGGGCGAACTTGGCCAGATCAGCAGCCAGGGCTTTCCCAAATAGTGTGGGAGAATTCCTAAAACCTTGAGGAAGACGGGTCCATTTAAGTTGCCCCTCTTGCCCTGTGTTAGGGTTTTCTCACTTAAAGGCAAACAGGAGTTGACTGGCAGGGGCCACTCACAGGCAAAAGAAAGCATCTTTTAAGTCCAAACAGGTAAACCAGGCAATGTCAGAAGGAAACAAGCCCAAGAGAGTGTACGGGTTTGGGACCATGGGGTGTAAGGTCATGGTGGCCACACTGATGGCTCAGAGATCTTGTTTCAGCTTTACAGGCAGGAGAGGTGTATTTTAGCAGGTTGACAGTCTATCATTATAGTGACCAGCTATGTGTCATACTGATCAGCTATTTTTTAGAAACAAGAGCAACCAGATCTGGAACAGGAGCTATTACCTGGGGAACTAACAAACTGAAGTATATTGGCTGGGGGGCATTTTTGTTACATCCTCATGTCTTGGGTCCTCACTGACCTTGGAGGGCTGGGCCAAAACATTGGTTGTCCTCTCAGTTTAGTCACCCTTTTAGTTTGGCCTCTAAACCTTAGTTGTTGAACACCCAGAAGGGAAGATCAGTGGCATTAGTACTGTAGTGGGTTTAATTATTATAATTTTACCTAAATATTAAGCACTTTGAAATATAAAGTATAGCAAAGGACTGTTATTTTTATCAATTATGGTTGTCCTAGTAGTTGAATCCCTACAGAATGTCAAAAGACGATAGTCATATAGTTTTACAAAGAAACCTTGAGATCAAAAGCCACACACAATATTTTAGCATGACAATCATGATAACATTATTTTTGTAACACATTTAAATGTCTATCTTAGTATTGAATAGAGTAACATACAGTAACATTACAGAATAGAGTAGTATACATCACATAAGTTTTTAAGGGCAGTTATTTGGTAATTTTATGTTGATTTGACTTGTTTTTTTTGTTTTTTGTTTTTTGTTTTTGACCATTTTTTTAATGGGAGTTTTAAAAGGAACAACCTGAGCTCCATCAAATTAACAAGTAACCATATATATTTTTTTTAATAAATTATTTTACAAGCTTGTTTTAACATATGGAGACTTTTTAACCTTGTCATTATTTTTTTTATCTATTGAGCAGGACAAGACTTTTATCATATAAAATCTTTTTATACCAAAATTATATCTCTTATAGCCTTTTTAATATTTTTTTACTTATTATAACCTTTTATAACGAACTTGACTGTAGCCACTTGAAAGTGTCTTTTTTAGGTAGTAAACTTGGGCAACTGCCAGCAGACCTCTGAGTAACCTTGAATCAGTGTTTTGATTTTAAAACAACAGAGCAGAGAGCAAGTTAACCTTGTAATTGCCATTAAGGAATTTGTAGTACACAAGAAATGTTTTATGCACATCAATTTAAGCTGAAAACAAAAAGTATAATTACCAATTAATTAAAATTTGTAATTTAATTTTTCCTGTAAAACATTTTTAGACGTTTGCAGGCAGCGCCAAGCTGGTGGCATCAGGGCTGGCCTGGGGGCTCCCAAAGCCAGGAGGAGAGCTTGGGCTCTGTCTTGTTATTTTTGCTTTGAGATGAAAAAATAGCCTGGTTTTTTTTTTGTATTTTTTGTTTTGTTTTTTTTTAATCTTGGCATGTACAGCCAAGCCTAAGTCTTTTGGTCTTGTGTCTCTGTTATAGCCTAGCCACTGGGCCAATTGGCTCCTCAGATGTTTTGTCTCTCTTTTTTCAAGAAGAAAGTAAGTGAGGAGATACAGAGGCAAGTTTGGGGCATAAGATGGGAGGGTCGGGTGCCATCATGGGTTGCTAAGGGAGTTTATATTTTTTAAGTTATATTACAAGGCCATTAATAAAACAAAGGAAGAAGTGTCCCATTATATGTGAAGTTACATTACAAGGTCACCAGTTCCAAAGGCAGCAAAGACAGGAGTTTACACAAAAGGGAGAAGTGTTCTGTTATCGGGCCTGCTGCATATGTCCTGCTTAGTCTTGGCAGACATCCTGGGCTGGCTTCTGTTTAAAGCTTTAATTTTTTCTTTATGAGTGATTAGACTACTTTTTTTCAGTTCCCAGCTGAGTGTAGGTGACCTTGGACTTGTGCACTTTATTTTGTACATACATATACATACACACACACACATTTTTTTTTTCTTTTCTCAGTTTTTATCCTGGCATGGGATTTTTGGTCCCTCCTGCTGTTCCCACAATTTTGACTCTCTGAGTTTTTTTTACAGTGGCCATTTTTGTATTCTTGGCTTGCAATGGCCCCCTTAAGAATCTGTAGGTGTCTAGATAGAAGATACATTTAACGGGGGGTGAACGACCTATTGCTGATGTCGTCTGCTCACAATCAGTTTATACATTTACACAGGCACACAGAGGCTAATATACTTTAGCCCCCAAACCCCAGGGGTGAAGTGTGACTGAAACTGAAAGAAACAGAAACTGACTGACTGTCCTAGCTAACCCAGGCTGCTAGCACAGGCTTCGAGGGTTGATCAGGTCCTCGCTTCATCCACAAAGGGGATGGAACTGACAAGCTGAAACTGGAACAGAAACTAACAGGCTGACTGAGGGACGTCCCACTACCTTCTCTGAAGGGCCCAACCTGTTGCGTTTTGTCTCCTCCTATGGGTCCGATGAGGTCTCTGCTGCTGCGCAGGGGCTCTCTGCCCCTGACTGCTGAGGCGACTCCAAGAAAAAGATCGGAGGGCACGCCGTCTTATCCGCAGGTCAGAGATGAGTCCCCGCTGCGGCCAGCAGGCCCCCCACCAGTGACCTAAGCAGTCAGCAGTGCCTTCCCAGCCAACGATGTACCAAGAAATGCTGCAGAAATCTGATATCAAACCAAATGGAAGACTCTTTGCACCTGAGGAGTTGGAAGGCAACCCTTATTATGTTAGCAGGCTGATGAGAATCAGGTCTCAAATTATCAGCGTAGAGTCAGCTTAGAGTTTAGCTTAAATATATTTTTGTAAGCCAGAAATATAAAGCTAATTATAGGGTATTATACGATTGGTTATATAGGCTAAGGCATATGTTGCCAGGCAAATTTGTTTTGGACAAGCTTTGCTGGGGAGGGGGCTGCCTGAGCGGGCGGGTGAAATTAGGCAAGCATGTCCTTGACTGGGTTATTCTGTCCTAGGTGGAAAGTTTTTAGAATAGGCAAGCAAAACAGAATATATTTATAGGCTAGAAAGTACAGGCAATGCAGCTGGATTTAGTCAGATTAGGCTGAGTCAAACTGTTAGTTAACTCAGAGTCAAACTCTGAGTTATAGCTGGCGTGGTGGTCAAGGCGAGCTGAGTCTAACTACGTGACAGGCAGCATGAGCTTAGGCAGAGGCTACTAACTGATTTTTAATTTTTGCTGTGAAAGTTTTATAAGTTTGCCATTACAATACCATAAGGCTAAGATATGAGATAACATCTCCACTGAGGCCTGCATGACTCCAGAGGAAAATTCCTTCCCAGAATTGGCTACAAAGCTGGTAACTCGTTAACTATAACCTAAATCTGGCTGTTCCTGTCCCTTCAGCAAGAACACTTTGTTCCGTTACAAGCCTTGCCAGCCTTGCCACTTGTCTAGCACACCCAGTCGCAATCTCCTCACCATTTTCCTCAATGAATAAATACCAAGGTTCTGGGTGGCTCATGGCCTTTTGTGCCCCAAGTGTTATAGTTTGTGTCTGCATGTCCCCCCAAAGTCTCATGCAGTCATGGTGGGGGTGGGCTTTTGAAGGTAGTTGAATCTAGAGTTTGTGATTGATTCATAGTACAATGCTGGGATTAAGAATGTGAGTCCTACACCTGCCCTAGGGTCGGTAGCCTGCATACAATGTAAGGGAGGGAAAGAGGTTTGCTCTCTCCTTCTCTCTTGTTACTTTTGCTGTCTTCTGCAACCATGAACAGTTGCCCCTCTGCCACACCACCCTGCCTTGGAGCCAGCTGATTAAGGCCTGAAACCTCTACAAACTGTGAGCTAAATAAACCTTTCCTTCCTTAACTTTGGATGTTGGGTATTTTGTCTCAGCAACAAGAGAAAAGTAACTAAGACACCAAGAACAACATGTCATCCCAGATCCCTGCTGCACCCCTATTTTGTCTCTTGCTCTTTCTTCCCACCGTATGCCATAACTCTGGGGAGGAGACTGGAACCCACTGCAGGGGACTCCAATAGACATTATTACACACGATGATTTTCTTGTAGGACTCCAAAATCATGGGAAACAAAAAAAATTGACAAATGAAACTACATCAGATTAAAAAGCTTTTGCACAACAAAGTAATCCAATTTTTAAAATGATCTGAATAGATACTTCTCAAAAAAAGAAAATACAAATGGCCAACAGATATATGAAAAAATGCTCAACATCATTACCCACCAGAAAAATGCACATCAAAATTACAGTGAAATATCACTTTACCCATTTACACTGGCTATTATTTTAAAAAGGAATAAAAACAAATGGTGGAAAGGATGTAGAGAAACAGAATACACAATTGGTAGGGACTTAAATTAGTACCATGGAGGTTCCTAAAGAAACTAAAAATAGGTCTAGTATATAATCCAGCTATTTGATTTCTGGGTACATACCCCAAGGAAATGAAATCATATTAAAGAGATCCCTGCATGCCCATGTTTATTGTGACACTATTCGCAATAGCTACAATATGAAATCAGCCTAAGTGCCCAGCATGAATAATCCATGGAAAACATAATCATGGAATATTATTCAGACAAAAAGGATAATGAAATCTTGTCATTTGCAGCAAAATGGATGGGACTGGGGGACATTGTGTTAAGTGAAATAAACCAGAAACAGAAAAGTAATGAATGTTCTCTCTTATGTGTGTAAACTAAAAAAGTCATGCTGAAGGTAGAATTGTGATTACTAGAAGTTGGGAAAGATTGGATAAAGTGATTCATGCATTTGATTCATGCAGGCTGTGTGCATGTGTTGAAATTTCACACAGAACTCCACTGATATGTGTAATTTATAAACATTCATCAAAAATAAAATGGGACTGAAGGTGTAGCTCAGTGATAGAGCATGTGCTTAGCATGCACAAGGCCCTGGGTTCAAACACCAGCACCAAAATAAAGAAAGAAAATAAATATTTTTTAAATAAAATTTGTTTAACTATGCTTCTCAGAATAAGGAGAAGGTAAATGTGGTCTATGTGCAAAACTCAACATTACAACACCCCCTTTTACCCAACCTACATTCATTGTATTTGACATAATCAATTATATTTGCTTTAATTTATTTCCCCACCTGGCACATGGCTCCTTTTATTTCCCCACAAGTGTTCCTCCTATGCCCCTTTAAGCCTAACAGAAGCCAACCTGGGCCATGTTTCACATTATTTCCAAGGATAGGAGTTAGGATTCCCATCCTGTTGATGGGGCTGCACTAGGGTTCCAGTTCCTCTCTAGCTTATGGTTTTATTGCCTAGGACTTTCAAGGGTCTCATACACAGCAGTGCCTTTGGGGAGAGGAAGTCAAATGAATTGGATCTTTAGGCTCTGTCAGTCACAATGAACGCCTTGCTTCTGAAAGAACATCATTGCGGCGACTATAATCCAGGGGAATCGTGGGCTCTCTGGTTTGAAGCAACTGATGAAGCAAAAAACAAATTGTTTCACTAGCTCCTCCCCTAGGAACCCTAGTCATCCCCCTCTTTCCTAGTAAGTTTAAAGTTTATGAAACGACAAAGGAGACAGAAGGAAAAGTGATATTGCTTGCGTTTGTTTTCAAAGAACCTGTTACAAAACTATGTATATTAAATTTAGAAGAAAGCCAAATGGAGAATAAAACATGTACGTTAGCAAAACAACTTGTTTTAGTCCTTGTGAGTCCCTTTCAATATGTGCATTTTGTGATTTCAACTTTTCATCTGCAGTTGGATAGATTTCTTATTTGTTCTTCTGCTAAATTTGGATGTAAGAACCATCTCAGTGGACATATGATGTAGAAATTGCTGTTGAGTTTTCACTCATACATTTAAAATACAAAATGTGTATTTGTATTTTTAACATTTCCCCTTAGGAAATTTTGTTCTATTTTACTTCTAAGTAAGATAGACTCCAGCAATAAACTGCACAATGTTTTCTTATCATTACCAAAACAGTAGTTTAGGTGTTATTTAAACTCTATTTTGTAACTGTTATTGTGGATACACTATATATGTCATTAAGTATCTAAATCCAGAATCACAATATTAGAATGCTATTCTGATATGGCACCATGAACCTCTCCTTAATAGCATTTGGGAAAGCTAGATTCCTATACATGTTTTACTTTTGCAATTTCAGGTAAAGATAGTACAGTAACTTCCTATGCTTATTCTTTTTTTTTTTTTTTTAATATATGCGGGTACTGGGAGTCGAACTCAGGACCTCGTGCTTGCCAAGCAGGCGCTTATGCCGCTGAGCTACATCACCAGCCCTATTCTCTCTTTTTTAAAGCTCCACGAAAACCAGAGTAAAGGAAAAAAACTAGATCAGACTCAAAAGAGCAAAGAACAGAAGTGAAACAACAGCAGTGGAGAGACATTTAAGAGGATTTTTTTCCAGATTGAACCCAGGGAACACTGAGCTACATCCTAAGCCCTTTTTATTTAATTTTGAGACAAGGTCTCACTAAGTTATGCAGGCTGGACTTGAATATACGCTCTTCTTGCTTCAGCCTCCACTGTAGTTGGGATTACAACCATGCGCAACCACCCTAATTTAATAGTGTGGAAGATGGAAAGCATATGAACTACCAGTGACGCAAGCAGAAAAGTGGACACTAAGAGCAAGAAAATGCTTCAAGACAAGGTGCTAAAATCAGGAGGCCTGGTCCTATCTACAGTCAGAGATACCACGCATCCATAAACAGGTTTTACATTCGGAGAAGGCCTCCAATAAGAGAAAAAGTAAGCAAACATACAACTAAAGGACAGAAAAACAGACAATAAGCCTAAGTTCCAAAGAAGACAGAAAGACCTAAGAGTACTAATAGTTCAAGTATCCTCAATCCAAAGTGCTCTGAAATAAAAACTTTTTGAGTAGTGACATGACACAAAAAGTTTCAGATTTAGGAGCTTTTCAGATTTTGTATTTTTTTATTAGAGATGCTCATACTGTGAAGTCTATACAAATATAGAAAAATCCATAAAAATCCTGAATCAGAAACACTTCTCATCCCAAGGATTTTGGACAAATACTCAACTTGTAGTAATACTACTCATAAAGAAGAAAAAGAGATGATGATACCACTTATAATGTGGTATATATTTCTCTGTATCAGAGAGATAGATAATGTGAAATCTCATAGAATGAATATGCACACATGCACACACATAAGCTCATTAAGTCTTTGATGATAGGTAAGACAAAGGAACAAGAAAAAATTTCACAAGGTCACCCATCAAATACTAAAAATTTTTTAAAACTCCACATATCAAATCCAGGTAATAAGGCTTCTTAAACAAAACTATTAATGTATCTGCTACAGACTTCCCAGAAGGTATGTGATTATAAAATACTGGGATAGGATTTTCAAGATGGCTGGATGGGGTTGCCCAGTACCCCCCACACACACGCACACAAGAACCACCAAAGCAACAAGTTGTGTTATATTTTGGATTTAAAATGTCCCCCAAAGGCTCTCATGTGAAGGCCTGCACCCCAATGCAGCAATGGTCAGAGGTGGGTCTTGAGGGAAGTAATTAGATTATAAGAGTTTTGACCTCGCCGATGGATTAATTCATCAATAAATTCATAATCTGATGTGGTGCCACTGTTGGAAGGTAGTGGAAATATTAGAAGGTGGGGCCTAGTAGGAGGAATTAGGTTACTAAGAATATGCCCAGGAAGGGCATATCTTGCCTCTGGTTGGTGTCTCTGTCTCTGTGTCTCTCTTCCTCCCAGCTGCCATGAGGTGAGCAGCTCTGCTGCAGCATGCCCTTTTACACATTATAGTCAAAATGCCTGAAGTAGAAGCCAGGCATGGTGGCACATGCCTGTAATCCCAGCACTCTGGGAGGCTGAAACATGAGGATCACAAGTTTGAGCTCAGCCTGGGAAACTCAGTGACTTGGCAAGACCCTGTTCAAAATTTTAAAAATAAAATAAAATAAAAGGGCTAGTGGCTTAGTTACTTTCTTGTCACTAGGACACGATACCTGACACCCATAACTTAAAGGAGGAAAGATTTATTTTGGCACACAATTTGATGAATATCTCACTCCCGTGATCCAATCACCTCCCCCAAAGCCTCACCTAAGATCACATGAGGCTTTGGGGGGACATCTAGATATAAACCATAACAGCTGAGAATATAGCTTAGGCCTTGGGTTCAATCCCTAGTACCACAACCAAAAAAATGTACTAGATAAAACAGAATTTTTAAATCTGCAAAAGAAAAGTACTGAGAACTCACATTTAAGGGCATCTCCATTAGATCACACACCATAACCAAACTGGTTCCATTCTAGGGATGCAAGGATGTTTTCACATACTCCAATCAGTAAACATAATACATTGCATCATAATGAGAATAAAAGTCATATGATCATCTCAATGGATACACAAAAAGTTTGCTAAACTTCAACATCATTTCTTATAAAGCATGTGAGAGCACATGCTTATAATCTCAGCACTCTGGGAAGCTGAGACAGGAGAATCACAACTTTGAGCCCAGCCTTTGAGCCCACAACTTAGTGATTTAGCAAGACCTAGTCTCAAAATTTAAAAAAAAAATTTTTTAAAGGGCTAGGAGTGTAAGCCAGTGGAATGGCCCAGGTTCAATCTCCAGTGTTTAAAAAAATATTATTATTATTATTATTATTTTGCAAGTACCCTCAACATAATAAAGAACACATATGACAAATCCATAGCCAACACTGTACAGAATGAGGAAAAATTGACAGCATTTCCTCTGTCCAGGAATAAGACAAAGGTGTCCATTCTGATTGCTTTTATTCAATACAGTACTAGAAATTTTAGCCAGAATAATTAGGTAAGAGAAAGAAAAAGGCACACACGTGGGAAAGGATGAACTCAAACTACTCAACAGATTCAAGGCAATCCTCATCAAAATACCAAACTCATTCTTCACAGAATGAGAAGAACCAGTTCTAAAATTTATATGGAAGCAAAAAAGACCCTGAATAGTCAAAGTAATATTAAACAAAAAGAATAAAGCTAGATGTATGACAATGCCTCATTTTAAGGCATCTATAGAACTACAATAACCAAAGCAGCATGGTACTCGCATTTAAAAAGACACAGAGACCAAGGAAATAGAACAAATGGATTCTCAACAAAGGGGGCAAAAACATACATCGGATAAAGGACAGCCTTTTCCACAAATGATGCTGGGAAGACTGGATATCCACCTCACAACGAAGACTGAAACTTGACCCCTATCTCTCACCCCGTACAAAAAAAAAAAAAAAATTCAAAATGAACCAAAGATCCAAATTCAAGAACTGAAACTCTGAAACTACTCAAAGAAAACATAAGAGAAACACTTGAAGATATAATTTTCTGAATAAGACTGCAAAAGCACAAGAAACAAAAGCAAATTTGAAAAATTATATTACATTAAACTAAAAGACTTCATAGTAAAAGAAACAATCGAGTGTAGAGAAAACCTAGTTACTAGGAAAAAATAATTGCCAACTATCCATCTGACAGATGGTTAATATCCAAAATATACTAAGAACTGAATAAAACAACAAAATCAAGTAATACAATTAAAAATAGGTAAATACCTGAGTAGACATTTCTCAAAAGAAAAACTCAAATGGTCAATAGATACATAAATGCTCAGTATCATTCACCATCACAGAAATGCAAATCAAAACTATAATAACAGCTCACCCCAGTTAGAATGGCCATTATTCAAAAAAGCAAATAACATCAACAACAACAAATGCTAGCAAGGATACTGAGGAAAAGGGACTCATATACTGTTGGTGAGAATGTAAATTAGCACAACCACTATGGACCCACTATGGAGAATCATTTGGTGGTTCCTCAAGAAAACTAAAATCAGAAATAGTATATGATCCAGCTCTCCCACTATCCCACTATCGGATACATATCCCAAGGATATAAAATCAGCATGCCAAAAAAATAAAAAAATAAAAAACCTGCATATCCACATTTATTGTGGCATCATTCACAGTAGCTCAGATGTAGAACCAACCTAAGTGCCCACCAACAAATAACTAAAGAAAATGTGGTATATATACAAAAAGGGTATTACTCAGCTATAAAGAAGAATGAAATCCTGTCATCTGTAGCAAAATGGACAGAATTGGAGAACATTAAGTCAAATAAGCCAGACACAGAAAGACATATATCGCATGTTCTCTTTCACATGTGAAAACTAAAGTCAACTTTAAAATAGAACAGTGAACTACTCAGACATAAAGAAGGATAAACTTGAGACTTTTATAGGTAAGTGGATACAACTTGAGACCATACTCATAAGTGAAATAAATCAGACTCACATGTGTAGACATCATGTTGTCTCCCTTGTGTGAGAAACTGAAAGAGTAAATAAGGTCTAAAATGTACAATAGGTGTTGTGAAATGGGAAGAAATTGTTCAAAAGGAAAAAGGAACTAGGATGGGTGAAAGGGGAAAGGACAGTAGGGAAAAGGGAAAAAATGAAAGTCGGTTATACTATTAGTGTCTCTTAGTTCATTAAAAAGGAAGATTTGTGCTAATATTGATTGGAGAAATTTTTATGCACATATCTTGTACCCTGAGCAACTACTTTAAAGATAACAACATGTAATATATTAACTATTGTTATTCTCCTTTTATTTTGTTATGAAATTTTGTTTTACCTTTTTTCCACGAAATTAAAAAATAAAAAATAAAATAGAATAGTGATTACTAGGGGTCAGGACAGTTGGATATGATCAGCGTACACTGTATTCATGTATGGAAATATCAAAGTGAACCCCATAATATGTACAAAGTTAATTGTGTTAGTAAAAAATTTAAAATGCTATGATAAAAATTCAATGAGATAATACAAAAGCATTGTTGAAACATTTTTATACCTGAAATCAATTTTTCTAAAGAAAATACCTCAAATTTCATAAAACGAAGATAAAGAAATAGAAATTAGGAAACAAATTCAGGTAGCCCAATATCATATTTTAAAGATAGAAAACAACTACAAAAACCGTAGTGTGGATATGTGGTTGTTGATTGATTGTGCCAACTTGAGAAGTTCAGAAGCTCAACTAAGTCAGTTCAGCAATTCTAATTCTACACCTTAAGGTGTAGAGGACCTGCCGTAGGGCGGCTCATCACCTGGGTGGTATAAAGGGGAAATGAGGAAGGATGGACTTGCTTCTGTTCTTCAGGGGAGCTCCAGTCTTCACTTTCAGCTTGGACATAATCTCCTGGCTTCTAGCGTAGACTCAACTTCCGCCTCAGATCCTTCAGCCTTCCGGCATAGACTCTTCAGCTCTCTGGTGCAGACTCTCCAGCCGTCAGTCGCAGACTCATTGGCCTCCTGATACAGACTTGCACAGGACACTGCAGGGAACTCCAGACCTTGAACTGGATCCTTCAGTCTCCAGTGTGCAGACACCCTCTCCTCATCCAACTCTAGGGCTGACCATCCTAAGCCAATCTTGTAATTTCTTATCCATTTGTATATCTTGTGTTATATCTGTTTCTCTAGCAAAACACTGACTGCTACAGGATATCACCAAATGATACATGTGTAAGAGCAGGACTGAAATTCAGTTAGTGTCCAGAAACACAGAATGAAGGGCAGGCACACCAGCACGGAATTCACACTTACTGCGATAACAAGAACAAAACTGTGAGAGCTTTGAAAAGAGAAGGGAAACATATTAACATGTAGGAAATGACATAATAACATGTGGAGATGGTCTTTACTATACCACACCAGGTTAATTAAAATGGAGGGAAGGAACAACTTAGCTAAATTTTTAGTGAAATTTCTGACTGAGAATATTAATGGTAGAGATTAAGACATAAGAAGGAAAGCAAAGGAGAATGTGAACTGCAGTGAACAGACATATGTCTCTCCAGTGAGAGACTTATTCAAGGAGTTGAAGGTGGTCCAAGATCTCATAGTGTCAACTCATTTGCCAAAAGGATAGTTTTTATCCAGAAACTGAGCCTCTAGGAGGGTCAGACCGAACACAAGGGGACCTTGCTGCTGCATACACAGATGAACTAGAACAGTTACACTAGCCTAGGGGGACAGCTGAAGAAACCAGAAACAAAAACAAGGATTTCCTCCCAAGCTCCAGTCGGGCAGAGGTAATGGTTCAGGTAGTCCCTGGCTCATGATGGTGCAATTTAGGATTTATTGTGATACTCACAGTGCCAAAGGGGTTTGCAGTCCATAGAAACTTACACAAGCAGTAAACTTACTCAAGGAGAAATTACACTTTGAATTTCTGAATTCTGGTCTTCTCTAGGCTAGTGATACGTGGTCTGATCCTCTCTCACAGAGCTAGGTGGCGGCAATGAACACCTGTGTCCAGTGATCCTGGCAATCATAATAGGAAACAACTGCCGTGTCCAGTGGACAATGCTGCTAAGTTAGGATATTCAAGTATATAGTGTATTAAATGCATTTGCTTAATTTTTAGTTTTTGTTTTGTTTTAGTGTTGGAGATCAAACCCAGGCCCTCATGCTCTACCATTCACCATGTATTTTCAACTTATAATTTCAACTTACAATAGTTCATTAAGATATAACCCATCACTAGCTTGGGGTGTAGCTCAGTGGTACATAAGTGAGGCCCTGGGTTTGAACCCTCCTACTGAAGAGGGTGGGGAGAGACAAGCCCATCATAAGCTGAAGAGCATCTGTACTGGAAAAAAGCCTCGAGAAAGAGATGTTTACTCCTAGAAATACTGCCTAAGATCAATCAACAAAACACCGGAAATGACAAACTGAGGGAAGCTCTCTCCATGCTCTGTACTCTCAAGCAGCAACATCAGAAAGTGAAGCAAGACAAATAAGTAAAGGAATTTCAACCAAGGGCAGGTTTGCAAGCTTGACCTGCTTTACCCACATAACACAAGCACATACCGGAGAAGCAGGAAAGCAAAGATGAATTAATCAACAAAAGCTATCAGGTCAAGTAGTAGCCAAGTGGCAGGAAATCAGTCTGAATTAATATACAGTAGTACACGTTAACATACATTGCTGGTGAATGAATACTTTAAACTTAAATAAGAAAATGTAAAGGCACTATAAAAAACATGAGAGATGCTCCTTTTTTCCTATTTTATAGTAAGGGAGCTCTTTCTAATCAAAACAAAATCAGAGGCAGAAAGGAGGAAAATTATATATTTGTGCACAAATATAATTATGTGGCTAAAACATGTTCTAAAAAGTTACAATACAGGAGGGAGGCCCACACTATCCTGAACCTTCTCCACACACTACGAAGAAGTCCCTGCAGCCCCAGACACACGTCAGTGATTGCTTTCAGAGAGGTGGAAACCCTGACTCTACACTAGCACCATCCAAAAGCTATCTGACACTGGGGGAGAAATAGGAAAGCCACTCATTGCCAGGATCCTACAATGATAAAAAGCACCCACCACTGGTGGGAGTTGGAGGACGCAAAAGACCTGCCCCTTCCTCCAACTCACTCCACCTTTGCAGACACAAGGGAAAGTTCAACTCCCAAAGATGGAGAAGCAGAAGCACCGAGAAAGCCCCAGCCTGGAGGCTCAGGCACACAGGCCTGCCTGAGACTGAGGCTTGAAAAGGAGAGCCAAGAAACACCCCCAGCCCCAGCTCAAGGCTTGCACTTAGGAACAAACAGCTCCAGGCTACTAGGAGGACGGGACACGAGCAAGGAGAGAGGACACCTCCACTGCTGCAAATGGACAGGGAGAGTGTCAAAGCTGAGAGTGAAGCAGAAACTGAAAAAAAGAAAAAGAAAAGCACTGGTAACACAGGTTCCCACACGGACCACAAAGTAGCAAGAGTGCTGCTAAAGGGATGGGAAGATGTGGGAGGCCCGGAAAATGACGTCAACAATAAATACAAGCCCAACAAAAAGTAAGATGAGATGGATTCAAGGGCCCGAGAGAAGAAGAGATGTTAGTGATGAATATTTATCTCAGCCTCCTGATCTATACCCCATCCAGCATTCAATACAGAATGGCACATAAGAAAGCAAGAAAAATGATCCAGAACGCAACAAAGCAACATCTTTGAAATACTGGAGGAGGAAAAAGCAGTAAAATCAACCCAGAATTTTATGGTCAATGAAGGCCAATACAGCAACATAATGTAGAATTTCAAAAACTATTCAAAAATGACAGAGAAACACAACAATGGAAGGACAGAAAAAGAGAAGCAGCAAGCAGAAAACTAAATAAACTTTTAGACTCAAACCCAAACATATTAATAATTATACTACAGAATTCAGTTAAAAGGCAGAGATTTTCCGAATAGACAAACCAAGACCTAAATATATGGTATTTACACAACACACACTGTAAGAAACAGAAACAATCATAAATAGATAGAAGAATGATATATCATGCTTAAAGTAAAACTAAAAAGATTAGAATCAGTCCATCAGAACTAGATAGAGTACACTGCAAAACACAATGCATCACCATGGATAAAGAATATTCCATTATATTAAAAGGGTCAGTTTAAAAGAAAGATAAAGTATGAAAGTATTTATGATAGAGCTTAAAAATACATGAAGCAAAAGTGATGAAATTAAAGAGAAAGAGACATTTCAACAACTAAAGTTGGAGATATTTGCCTTGTTATCTCGGCTACTAATAGAACCCTAGACAAAAATCAACAAAGACACAATAAATCAGAACAGCACTGCCAGCCATCTGGTCTTAATTAATATTTGCAGAACACTATACCCAACACCAGAATACACATTATTTGGAGCACATATGGTAAGCTTATCAGAATAGACCATATTGTGGACAATATAGCAAGTCTCAGTAAACTGAAAACTATTAAAATCATAAAGAGCATGGTACCTGAACACAACCTAATTAAATTAGAAACCAACAACACTATGAAAACCTAAAAGTGTTTGGAAATTAAGCAACATACCACTAAATCACCGAGTCAAATAAGCAATCACAAAAGATGTTAGAATATTTTATGACCTACATGGTAATTTTTTTAAGGAAAAATGAAAAATTTGTGGGACAAACAAAAGCTAAGAGAAACTGCTCTCAGCACAGCAAGAAATAATAGAGGAATTTCTTTAGACAGAGCAGACAGAATATGACACTGCACTGAAATTTGGACCTACAGAAGGAAAGAAAAAATGTTGAACATGGTAGAAATGTGGGTAAATATAGAATATAAT
The DNA here is from genome assembly GCA_028451465.1 of Erethizon dorsatum. Lineage (NCBI taxonomy): Eukaryota > Metazoa > Chordata > Mammalia > Rodentia > Erethizontidae > Erethizon > Erethizon dorsatum. Next base: position 47,377,305 of record CM051825.1, read on the forward strand.
TTCTCTTATTCTCAATTTCTTTATATTATAGCTCTCAAAGGCAAAAACAGTAATGCATCAAAGGGTTCAAAGCATAATCCAAAGGACTGAAGCATAAAATGGGGGCACACTACTGTAAGGCACTTACTTTATATGTAAGAAGTTAGAGTTACACATGTTAAATTCTACAGCAGCAATGTCCAAGAAAACATTATATGATGTTGGACACATTATGTGTTCCACATCTGTACCATCCAATATGTTAGCGACTGGTCACATGCATCTTACTCACTTGAAATATGGTTAGTTCACCTACCGATATGAAATTTTAATTGTATTTGAAATAGCTGTGTGAATAGTGCCATCCATATTGGATAGTACTGCCCAAGAATAACCACTGAAAAAAGTCAAATTAAGAAGGATGTATATTAATAGTAGAGGAAAAATGGAATTATAAAAATACTCAGTTATTTCAGGAGAATACAAAGAAAAATGAATTCAAATATAAAGAAAGTACAAAATGAACAGTAATGATAGATTTAAACCCAACCATATCAATAATGATGTTAAATGTAAATCATCTATATATGCTAATTAAAGGCAAATATTTTTAGAAAGAACAATAAAACCCAAGTATATGCCATCTATAAGAAATTCAGTTTCAATATAAAGATACACATTAGTACAAAAAACTCAATAGAGAATTATACCCTGCTGCAGTAATGAAAGGAAGCCTGGAATGGCCATATTAATATAAAGAGGGGTTATTACTGGAAGTAAAAAAAGAAACTTCAAAATCATAAAGGGGTTAGTATATATCAAGAAGACATAATAAATTTAATTTGCATCCAGTACATTTCAAAATACATGAAGCAAGAATTCAAGGAACTGAAAAAAAGCATAAGCACATAATTAGAGATCTCAAAACTTGACTCTCAGTAACTGATAAAACAATGAAAAATCAGTAATTGATTAGTGTTTATGGAACAAGAAGGCCTAACATCAGAATATACTTTTACATAAAGTACAACATGAAACATTCACCAAGATAGATCATATTCGAAGCCATTAATAAAAATACCTCCAAAACCTAAAATGTGCCAGGCACAGTGGCTTACATCTGTAATCCAAGCACCCTGGGAGGCTGAGGCAGGAGGATCACAAATTTGAGCCCAGTCTGGGTAACATAGTGAGACCCTGTCTCATAACTAAAAAAAAGGCTAGGGATATAGTTTGCTACAAAGGCCCTGGGGTTTAATCCCCAATACAATAACAACAACACAACAACAAAAAACCTAAAAGGACAGAAATCATATTAGGTAGCTTCTCTAACAAAAAAGGAATTAAAGCGGAAGTGAATACCAAAAAGATATTTGGGAAAATCCCAACTACTGAAAATTAACACATTTCTAAATAACTTATGGGTCGAAGAAGCCCCAAGACTAATTAGAAAATATTTTTAATAAAATGAAAATCAAAAGAACGTATCAATAGTTTGGGACACAATTAAAGCAGTGCTATAAGGAAATTTATAAAAACAGTTGCTTGTGCTCAGAAATAAAAAAGTCTTACAAAAATTTAAGATTCCATATTAAGAAACTATAAAAAGAGGAGCAAATGAAATCCAATGAAAGTAAAAGAAAGAAAACAAAAGCATACAGCAATAAAAAAAAAACAGAAAAACAATAAACAAGAAATAACACAAAAATCTGCTTTTTGAAAAGGGCAAATTCATTAATTTCCCCATGATGATAAAGAACAAAAGAGAAATGCTGCATGGGTTCTCTTAATAAGAGAGACCCAAAATATAAATAATTTAAAGAGCAAAATAAAAGAGAGATGGTGGGAAACAAGGAGGTAGATTCTGTGCAGATGGGAAGGGTACATGGAAAAGGAGGAAGGGGGAGTAAAAATAATCAAGATATGATATGTATATATGTACTATTTCCTCAAGATGAATGTCATTATTATGTATTACAAATATGTACTAATAAAAAACTGATTAAAGTTACCTTAGTTACTTTTCTCATTCCTAAGACAGAATACCTGACACCCAAAGTTAAAGGGGGAAAGTTTTACTTAGCTCACAGTTTGTAGAGATTTCAGTACGTAATAGGCTGGCTCCGAGGCAGGTTGGCGCATGGCAGAGGGGCAACAGTTCATGGCAGCGGAAGACAGCAAAAGCAACAAGAGAAGGGCAAGACAAGTCTCTTTCTGTCCCTTATATTGTAGGCAGGCTACAGTAAGGCAGGTGTAGCACTCACGCCCTTAATCCCAGCACCCTTAATCCCAGCATTGCACAACGAATCAGTCACATACTCCAGATTCATCCACCTCCAAAAAACACTGTGACTGCATGAGGCTTTGGGGGGACATCTAGACACAAACCATAACAAAAGGAGAACAAAATATATATTACCAATATCAATAATGAAAAAAGGAACATAACTACAGAACATACCCATGATAAAAGGATAAAAGGAAATTCCTTGAAAAAGAAACTACCAAGAAGGATATAACGGTGCACACCTGTAATCCCAGCACTCTGGGTGGCTGAGGTAGGAGGATCACAAGTTCAAGCCTAACCTAGGCAATTTAGTGACTTACTGAGACATTGTTTCCAAACAAACAAACAACAAGGACTGGAGGTGTAGCTTATTGTGAAGGCCCTGAGTTCAATCTCCAATACCACACAAAAATATTTTCAAAGATATTGATGATTTGAGTATCCCTATATTAAATAAAGAGACTGAATTCATAACTTAAAACATTCCCACAAAGAAAAGCTCATTACTAGGGACATTTCATGCTGAATTTTTCCAAAGTCTTAAGGAAGAATTAATACCAATTTTATACAAATCTTTCCATGATAGAAGAGGCAGGGATGTTTGCTATCTAATGTTATATAGTTAGCATTATTTCAATACCAAAAACAAATGAAGACATTAAAAATAAAGAAAATAACAAATACTTATCATTAAAAAATATGAAAATCCGTTTAAATACAAGTAAATCAGTAAGAACTGAAACCATGAAACTCAGGAAAAACACAGAAGTAAATCTTTATGACCTTGGGTTTATCAATAGATTTTTAAATATGCCACCAAAAGCACAATTTTAACAAATGAGTCGATTTGCCAGGTGTAGTGTTGCATGCCTGTAATTCCAGCACAAGGGAGGCTGAAGCAGGAGGATCACAAGTTCAAGCCTTTCCCAGACAATTTGAGACCCCATCTCAAATTTTAACAAAAGCATCCAGATGTAGCTAGTGGTAGTTAGCTAGTAGTAGTAGAGAACCCCAATACAGCCATTAAAAAAAAAAAAGGCAAATTGAACTTCATTAAAATCTAAACTTTAGGGCCGGTGAGATGGCTCAGCAGCGTAAGCACCTGCCTGGCAAGCGCGAGGGCCCGAGTTCAACTCCCGGAACCCACATATGAAAAAAGGGGCCGGTGATATCGCTCAGCGGCACGGGCGCCTGCTGGCGCGCGAGGTCCTGAGGTCGACCCCCAGTATCCACAAAAGAAAAATAAAATCTAAACTTTACACATGGAGGATATATTAAAAACTAAAAGACAACTTATAGAATGAAAACAAAAATCTGCAAAGTCTGTATCTGATAATGGTCTTGTATCCAAAATATATTAATAACTCTTACAATTCAACAAGCGAACAATCCAATTTATTAATACACAAAAGACTTAGATACACATTTTTCCAAAAGATACATAAATTTACAAGCTAGAGACTAAAAGAATAATACACAGGACAATCAAATAAAGAATTGGTTCTTTGAAACCATGAACAAGATTGATAAAATCTTAGCCAAACTAACCAAAAGAAGAAAAAGAGAGAAGCCCAACTCAATATAATTAGACATGAAAGGGGGATATTACAACACGTACCACTGAAATCGAGAGGACTATTGGCAACTACTTTGAAAACCTATATTCTAATAAATTGGAGAAACTAGAAGAAATGGATCAATTTCTAGACACAATCGACCTACCAAAACTGAACCAAGAGGATATTTTTTAAAAGCCTGCAGTGAGCATGAAGCAATTATAAAAAGTCTCCCAACAAAGTTCAAGCCTGGATGGATTCAGTGCTGAATTATACCATACTTTTAAAGAAGAACTAATGCCAGTGCTCCTCGGACTATTCCATGACATAGAAAAGCAACACTTCCAAACTCATTCTGTAGCAGAAGATGCTCCCCCCCAGCCAGTATACTTCAGTTTGTTAGTTGCCCAGGTAATAGTTCTGGTTATAGTTCCTGTTACTTTTGTTTCTTAGAAACAGCTGGTCACTGTGATGCATAGTTGGTCACTATGATGCATATTGTAAGAACCAATCCCCAATTCACAAGCGATTCTGCCTCTGTACTTCCTGCTTGCTTATCCCATATAAGCCCTAGACCACCAGAGATCAGGGCCTGACATTCTGAAGAACAATTGATTCCTTGTCAGTGTCCATCTGACATTAAATAAATCTGCTTCCAAATCCTGGGTGTCGTTATGGTGTTTCTGCTTGCCATTGCAATTCTATGAGGCCAACATCACCCTGATAACCAAAACCAGACAAGAACATAACAAAAAAATAGAACCATAGACCAATAGCCTTGATGATGAACATTGATGCAAAAATCCTTTAAAAATTACCAACAAGCACATGAAAATATGCTCAGCATCATTAACCTTTAAAGAAATGAAAAGCAAAACTACAACACACTAGAATGTCTATAAGCAAATATATATATATAACACACATAATATATATATGCATGCATACATGTTTATAATACAATATGTGACCAAGGAAGGTTTATCCAAGGAATGCAGTTGATTCAACATTTAAAATTAGGTTAGTGTAATTTGTCAATATGACCACACAAGAAAGAAAGCCACATCAGTCCCTCAGTAGATGCAGAGGAAATATTTGACAAAATTCATCATCCATTCATAATAAATAACACTCGATAAACTCAAAATGGATGAAAATCTCTTCAACATGATAGATGACACATAGAATATCTATAGCAAGCATACATAACTGGAAGACCAAATGTATTCATTCCCCTTATGACTGGAAACAAACCAAATACATTTGCTCTATCACTCTACTCAGTATCATACTCAACATCATACCAGTGAAATTAGGCAATAACAAAAGAAATCAAAAGCAGGTAAAACTATCACTACTTTCAATGATTTGATCATTGCTGTAGAAAACCTAAAACAAAGGCAGACAATCTCCATATCACACAAGCAGAGAGAAAAGTACTCCATTCAGCTAGGAGCCTCAGTGTTGAGATAAAGGACCAGAGATGAAGAAGGGGCTCATCTACAGCCTCCCAAGAAAGAGCTCAGGAAAATAAGAAAAAGATCTTTAAAACGTGAGGATTCTCTTCTCAAAGAAAATGGAAAGGGGGTGGTGACAAGAATAAATGAATGGGGCCGGTGAGATGGCCCAGCGGCGTAAGCGCCTGCCTGGCAAGCGCGAGGGCCCGAGTTCGACTCCCGGAACCCACATACGAAAAAAGGGCCGGTGATATCACTCAGCAGCACGGGTGCCTGCGGGCGCGCGATGTCCTGAAGTCGATCCTTGGTACCCACAAAAAAAAAAAGAATAAATGAATGGGTCTGCTATTTCAATACTTCTCACTGTAGTTTTCTGACACCGTAGATGGCTCCAGAATTTGAAAGATAAACTGAAACAAAAAATCACTGACATAAAACACACAGAAGAAACAGAATATACAACAAAATTAAAAAGTGGTTGCCACTAAATAATAGGTTTGTGAGGACTTTAGTTTTCTTCTTTTTGCTTTTCAGATTTTCCCAAGTTTATTCTTATAATAATTTTGTTTACTCTCACAGAAAAAACAATCTGTTTTTAAATGGTCAAAACATAAATGACAAATTGTGGGAAATATTTGCAACAGAACAGATGGAGTTATATTGTTCACTACATAAAGAGTTTTAAAATCACTTAAGAAAAGATCAATTGAGAATCCAAAGAGTCATAAGTATACAGAAAACTGGAAAGGAAATACAAATTACTTTTAACCATATGAGAAGATGCTCAACCTCACTAATAATTAAAGAAATGCAAATTAAAACAGCTCAGACTGGCAATTAGAAAAACTATATTTTTCAACACATTGAGAAGTTTGTGAGGGGAAGGCACAATCTTTCATGTTAATTGTCATATTGTATAAGTATTGTAATAAAGTATTAGGGCACTTTAAGAAATATGCATCAAAGGGCCCGTGAGATGGCTCAGCGGCCTACGCACCTGCCTGGCAAGCGCGAGCGCCCGAGTTCGACTCTCGGATCCCACATAAGAAAAAAGGGGCCGGTGATATCACTCAGCGGCATGGGTGCCTGCTGGTGCGCGAGGTCCTGAGGTCGAACCCCGGTACCCACAAAAAAAAAAAAAAAAAAAAAAAAGAAATATGCATCAAGATTTTAAATGTGCATCCCTTTAACTCAGCCATTCTACTTCTAGAAATTTTTTTTTTTTTTTTTTTTTTTTTTGGTACCATGAATCAAACCCAGAACCTTGCGCTTGCCAGGCAGGCTCTGTGCTGCTGAGCCAGAAATTTCTTATAGAGACATATTTTCAATACATACACAAAGATTACAGACAAGGCTGCTCAGAGCAGTACTCTTTGAATATACTGAAAAATTAGAAACAATCTCCACCAATAGGGGACTGATTAAACTATGATAAATGTCCACATTGCAGGATAATCTGTATGGCCCTTAAACATATATCATATATGTTTAATCTGAATCCTACAGAATTAAATAAATAAAGCAAGTTGTAGGGCAGCATGGGGTACATTCTCTTCTTTGTGTTTAAAAAATAAAGACAGTAGATATAAGTTTGAATAGGCATGGAAAAGTCCTGAGAGGAACACAAGAAAATGGTGAATGCTGATTATCTACTGGTAGAGAAACTTTTGTATAACTTTTATATTGTTTCAAATCTTACCATATTCATGTATTAGCTTTTGGAACCATTTAATCTTGATTCATAATGTACTGGCTCTTGGTTTTCAACTTTGTAAAATGATAATTATACTTGCTCAGTTTATCTCAGAAGGAAACTGTGAACACCAGATGAGAAAATACAGATGCATGAAAGTGATTTACAAGCTTTATACAATCATCAATAAGTAGCATAAAAGGTATTCTTGCTAATCATGATAATTTTTCTTTTTAGCTACAGGAAATTATTTCGTGACCTAGGATTTACAATGGATAGGTCTGAGGAAATTTTAATTTAGGGGAAAAAGATAAATGGGGAATAGGAGCTAAGAACACTGCTGCCAAATGTATTAATGGAAGAAGGCTTTTGTCTTGTTTTGCCTTTAAGGCCAGAATAGAAAACTTGAAAAAGGTCAAGAAAAATAGACCAGAACTCTTGCAAAAGTTATTTCTGTGCTAAATAAAAATTTAATCCTATATAACATTTTTGAGGTGCTTTAAAAATGAAGGTATAAAACCTCCCATGAAGTTCCATGGGAGCCCCATAATTAAAGAAGAGTCAGTGGAGGCCAAGGTGATCTGAGGAGAAATATGTCTGCTCCATGCTGAGTGAATTTTAAACAAGTGTTTTCAGGTATCAATAAAGCTAATGTTAGGGGAAATAGAAAAACAACGAGACCTCAGAGTATTCAGTGGAAACTGGAATGGCAACAAACCAACCCCCTACACTCACTATTAAAAACTCATTAACTCCCAGCTGTTCATCCATTAGGCTGAGAAGAAGGAAAAGCGAGCACATGGCCTCACTGCCACATATTTATATCTGAGGTTTTCATCTCATAAAAAGGAGAGAAGGAAGATAAGAAGATAACAATCATAATTGTATCACCAGGCTATGGAAAAAGCTGTGCTATGTATAAAAAACCTCTCAGGCAATAAAGGCAGATGAATGTCCAGAGTCAGCCACATAGAGAAAGGAGGAGGGCAAACGCCATCAGCAACACAGGCACTCGTCCCCAAGCCACTTCCAAACTTAAGCCCCATGACTTACCTCTCTAGGTCACATCTAACCACACCAAGCAGCGACACTTGCAGCCCAGTCCTTGACTACAAGTTTAAACAAAAGCAGGCGTAGAGAACACAAGTCAGGTCTAAAGCAATCTGTGTGATGGGGTGTTGCTGCTCCTTCCGCAGAGAAGCTTTCGGGCCAGCACTCAAAAATGGGCAACTTGTAGCCCAATCTCAGCTCACAGGTGTTTCTTTTGGCTCCAGGCTCTTAACATTCTTTAAATATTTTGTCAGTATTTAAAAATTAAGAGCTGCATTTCAATGCTCTACCTCCAGCTAGCCTGGCACAACTGAAAGAGTAAAACGCTGCGTCCACATACGCATATTTCTGTAAGAGTTAAGACTTGTCCCTTTCAGGAAGCTGAGTTTCATAACCCAGAAGCATGAAAATTTAAATATAAAATACAACCTTACATACATAAATCTTGCTAAGAGTATATAATGAGGAGTCTACTCCTCATCTCTTTCACGGCAGCATCAGGCATAGCCCCACTTCGGGGGCCATGTCCCTCACTTCCTTCTCCCTCACTGCCCTGCCATGCTGGCCTACTGGCTGCTCCTCAGACCGGTGCCCTCTGCCCCACACACCTGTGTGCACTGCTCCCTGACCTGGATCGTTCTTCCCCACAGACACTATCGCACCTTCACCTTCTTCACATCGTCACCCCCACATTCCCATCTCAGAAAGGTCATGCTTGATCACCCTATTTAAAAGCACACATTCCCAGAACTCTGGAGGATGAGGCAGGAGGATCACAAATTCAAGCCCGGCCTGAGCAACTTAGCAACTTAGTGAGACCCTGTCTCAGAACAAAAAAAGGCTGGGAATGTAGCTCAATGCAAATGCCTTGGATTCAAACCCCAGTGCTACAAAATAAAGTAAAATAAAAGCACACATCTTTGCTCTACAAAAACATTTCAGTTGATGTCATCCCACTTATTTTGCTTTTGTTGCTGGTACTCTCAATGCCATACCCAAAAAGTCACTATCTAAATCTATGTCATTGGAGCATTATCTCTGAATTTTCTTCTGCGAGTTTTACAGTTTCAGGGCTTACATTTAAGTTGTTAGTGTATTTTCAGTGATTTTTGTGTATGTATATCAAAGTATGTTACATATCTTAAATATATATAATTTTTATTTGTTAATTATATCTTAATGAGACAGATTGGGGGAGGACAGCTCTGACTTCTGCTTTGTTTTCCTGCATAAAATCTATGACATTGGACACACTGCTGTATTTATTGTCACTCACATACACACACACACATTGAGCACAAGTAGGCAAAGATGCTTTTCTGATTTGTTCACTGCTACTCCCTCAGTTGTTTTCATGAGTGCCAGACACACAGTAGGCACTGAATAAATACCCACTGGATCAATTAACTTTGTTTCTCAGCAGAAACCAAAAGAAAAGCACACACTACACAAACCCACACATATGCATGAAACCAGGGTGACCTCACACCTCTATGTACAATGGAAGTGTAATTATTCAGTAACAAACTTTTCTACAAGAAATGCAAAAAGATGAAGAGAAACCATACCAGAGGGAAACTTGGAACATCATCAACCAGGAATGATAAATATACTCTACTTTTTTTCTCTAAACGTTTTAAAAATATGTATGACTGTGAAATAAAAACTGTAACATTTTCTAGTGGGATTTTCAATGCAATAGATGCGTTACATATGACCGCTATCATATAAAGAAGGAAGATAAAGATACCTACATGTTTGTGAGGTTTGTATGTTTTGCTCAGTGTCAAAATATTAACTCTAAAGCCAACAGTGAAAGATTATGTATGACTGTATCAAGCCCTAGGGCAGTGGTGGCGAACCTATGGCACACATGCCACAGTGGGCTGTTTGTATCATTGAAAGCTCTAAGAAGTTCACCATCACTGCCCTAGGGCAATCACAAAAAAATGTTACAGAGATTTAGCCAAAAAGCCAAAACACACACTAAAATAAAATACAAAAATTACTCAAATAAAAAAAGACCAGAAAGAGGAACAAAGGAACAAAAAGCAGAAGTGAGAAACAGAAAACAAATAACAAAATTGGCAAACTTAAGTGAAATGTATTGATAATTACAATAAATATAAATGACCAAAACATACTAAGTAAAAGATGATCACAATGGATAACAAACTAAGAACATTTTATTATTGAGGAAAAGAACCACACTGAATATATTCAAGTGGCTCGTTACACAGCAAATTCTCAGGCACCAGATCAGCCTCGCATTCAGATGGGGATGGGAATCCTGTGAATTAATAGTAGTGCAAGTCACTTCATATCAGACACCTGTTCAGAGTCATTCCAGGGATAATAGCAATCAACAGTAGTAAAGAAAAATGGACAAAGTAGAGAAGGCATAATCCCAAATCAATGAGAAATTGAAAGGAGTCTCTACCACATTTTGCATTACCACAGTACTAATGAAGTTAAAAAGCACGAGCTGAGAACCCTGCTTCGGCAATTCAGGGCTCTCTGGCATCTCTGTTCACTTCCTAAACACAGTGATTTCCTTTTGAAGTATTTATGGCAACCTTCAGTGTATAGTGGCCCATTGGGAGAATAAGGCAGACTTGGATAGATGTAAAGTCTTACAGAGGATAGATGGATAGTCTTACGTGATCAAACAGAAAGGAATACGGTAAAGAACGAAATCAGGGCAACTGTAGCCAGAGTCATCTCTATCCTGTGGACTGACGTCAGCCCACCTGGTCCAAAAAGGCCACCACCCTTACTACCTTAGCACACACAGCCCTCAGGTGACACTCTTTAGATTCTACCCAAGCATTGAACTGTGTCCTGTCAAAGGATATGTCTACATCCCAACCCGTGTAAAAATGACCTTGTTTAGAAATAAGATCTTTTCAGATGTAATCAAGTTGAAATGAGGTCTACTCGAACACATGTTCTTGTAAAACGAAGGGAGCACCATGTGAAGAGAGGCACAGAGTGTGAGGAGGGAGGTGGAGACTGGAGAGCTGCAGCTGCAAGCTGAGGAACAGCAGAGGCGACTGTGGTGGACAAGGCAAGGAAGGATCCTCTGCTACAGGCTTCAGTCCTTCAGTCCAACACCTGGAATTTGGGCTTCCAGCCTTCAAAACTGTGAGTAAATAAATTTCTATCATTTTTAGGCCACCTAGTTTGTGGTATTTTGTTATGAAAGCTCTACAAAACTAATTAAGTAAGTAACTATGTCTTTTAGGAACATGCCATTATTTGAAGGAAGAGGAAAAAAAGAAAGAAATGGCTTTGTCTCCATGGGGGGGGAACCAAGAAATAAACTGTACCATGCCTCACTCTCGTAAAGCAGGCATCTCAAGCTTCAGACACTACCAAGTAGATGGCAAAAGTAGCCACATAGCCTAGTTGAACACAGAAGCAAAAGGAAGCCCCATCAAAGAGGAGCGGCAGCTTCTCAGCTCATGATATGCTAAACTCCTGCTAGAAACTAGACATTTGGACCTTGGTGTGACATTCCCACACATAGAAATATAGCACATGAGGCAGAGATGGCCTACAGCTTATAACCCCGGCCACCGAGCACACGCCTGTAGCCAAGGTGAAGGTTCTGATTCTAACAAAACCATTAGAAAAACATCGGTACTTTCAATATGTAATGATCTACCAATGAACTCCACTATAGTTTTCTAGATCTCAAGTTGTTATACAATCTGGTTGTTCTCCTACAAGTATACCATCAATATCCATCTTTGAAACTCATCACACCCATTCATGGTGTGAAATGCTGGGCTGATACAAGACTCAATACCACTTATTAAGGACAAGAAGTATGTGGACCAAAAAGCCTTACATTGTTAGTGAAGGGAAATCATTAATTACTAATCTTATGTCTCTTTATTGGCCAAGAACATCAGCTATGAAATATATATATCTATATAGATATATAGATATGCATGTATATACGTATATACATTTTTTTTAAAGGCAGAATTGAAATCTCAAACTTGAAGATACATATTCCAATGTCATGGCATGGGACACAGCCCAGGTATCAGTTTTGAAAGCTCCCTAGTATCTTAGCATGTAGCCTCCACAAAAGACGACGGAATGAAGAAATTTTTCTACCACTACTATAATATTCTGTCCTCATTTCAGATTCCAGACATGATGCCCAAATATAATCTTCTCAAAGCTTTCAGAGTTTCAGAACAGACTGAGTTATGCTGTCTCTTGCCCTGATTTTGGTTGATGAATATCTTCTAGGTTCCTAAATTGGTCTAAAGTTGCCTATGCAATTTTATAATTATTGTTCTTTGTTTTGCAATAATTTTCATCTAAGATGTTCTCAAATAAACTAGATTAAAAGAATGCCACTTATTACAAACAAAACATTCTGAAAATAGAAAAGCTTTCCTTCCATCCCTAATGAAATTCAAACCTTTCATTTTAAATTCAAGCAGAATCTCAAGCACTAAAATGAAATGAGTTTGACACTTTCATATTTCTATTAAATTGATGGCCATCTCCACACAGGTAAAAGCCTCCTCACTCTCTTCACTATCCCTGTACAGCTGCATGCCTGCTTCTGTGACATCAAGAGGTTATACTGTCTGCTAATGGTGGGATTACATTTTCCCTGTATTTCTGCTTTTATTATTCTTGACTTCGCAAAGCATCTCAACTTTGGCAGACAAATACAGACAGTTAATCGCTCTGTGATTTCAGGGATGCGGGAACCTACTTATCCAAATCCCAGCCTGGGAGATAGATCTTCCAATGAGATCATCTGATTTAATTCCGAAAAAAAGAAGATGGTCCACTGGCATGACCTCAACATTCACTAACCCATGAAAGGAGAATGGAATATTCTTTTTAAATTCCATGAGTCAAACAGCATAATTGAGGGAATATACAGCAAATAACTGCACTCAGATGGCCACTGCTCTACTGAAAACACCCTCTCTGTTAATTGCTTGCTTGTAATTCATTTCAGGGTTTGGCTTTGCAGTAAACCATCTCGGGTAAGCAATCCTATGAGGTGGGTTCCTAGGGAAACAGCCCAATTCGGAAATCCAATAGCCACTTAGGCAATAATTAGTCATAAAGCTAAATGGCAAAAATGGTATGTTAATTTTGAGTTTATATTTGAGCAAAAGAACATTAAAAACATTTAGCACAAGCCAGTACTCTCTCCTGTAACAGCTGAAGTTCATGGAGAGTAGCAATTGCGATTTTCTGTTAAGGGAATGAGTGAGACTTTGAGCCGCTTAAAAGCTAAAGAAAGAGGGGAGCTGCCATTTTGATTGCTGTGCTTGAGTTACAGATTGTAAAAACCATATCACAGATGCACGTTTAATTCACTCTGTAACAGTGAATCAAATGTAAGTGCAGAAAGAGGGGTTCCAACTCTGGTGAAGTGAAATTCAGACAACACCATCTCCTTCTTCACCTGCAGGTCTGTATGACTCAAGATGTGGCCTTACTGTGTCTAATGGTGCAATCAAAAGATGTGTCAAGACACTGCATTGGGAAGCTGTCCCACTTACACGCCCTCCCCGATGGCTCATTTAAAAGTGGGCAGGTTGTCAGAATCAATGGGACATAAACACCTTTCAATCCCCAAGGAGCCTCAAGGATCCCAACCTGTGCAACCCCTTATTTTTTTCAAAGTCCTCTCATTGCAATAAAAGCTGTTCTTTGAAAATTCTAGTTTCTTTTACCAGGACCTACTGGAACATGAGGATTCATTTTGCAATTGATGAGCGCTCATGTTAGAAGGAGTCATTGGGCCGGTGAGATGGCTCAGCGGCTTAAGCGCCTGCCCGGCAAGCGTGAGGGCCCGAGTTCGACTCCCGGAACCCACATACGAAAAGGGGGCCGGTGATATCGCTCAGTGGCACGGGCGCCTGCTGGCGCGCGAGGTCCTGAGGTCGACCCCCCGGTACCCACAAAAAAAAAAAAAAAAAAAGGAGTCATTGTCTAGGAACACAAGCTAAGGAAACATGACACCAATTGATGTGTGTCATTTTTTCCCCCATCTGCTTACCCCTCCTAGAGAACAAATCATGAACTGGGAAAGGTTTGTTTCCTACTCTCTTTGTACTTCTTTCCTTGTAATTTTTTTGTTTTTGTTTTTGTTTTTTAATGTGGGTACCAGGAGTCGACCTCAGGACCTTGCACTTGCCAGCAGGCACTTGTGCTGCTGAGCGATATCACCGGCCCCTTTTTTCCTTTATGTGGGTTTCGGGAGTCAAACTCAACCTCACGCTTGCTGGGCAGGCGCTTATGCTGCTGAGCTATCTCACCAGCCCTTTCCTTGTAATTTTAAAAGTCATAAAATATATGAAGATCACAGTATTTTGCCCGTGTTAACTACAAGCCCCTTATTACACAGTAACACAACACCTGATTTTAAAAACCCTCATTATCAATTAAATAAAAATAACAAACAGCTCTGGCCTTCAGATGACTTTCGTCTGCTCCCCCTATTCAATGCTGCTCTCCCTTCTGTTTTCTTTAACACTTCCATAGCCCAGCAAAACAGCACTCCCAGCACTGTGGGACGCTGAGGCAGGAAATTGCCAAGTTCCAGCCCAGTCTGGGCAATTTAACAAGACCCTGTCTCAAAATTAGAAATGAGAAAAGGCCTGGGGATGTAGCTCAGTGTGAAGGCCCTGCGTTCAATCCCCGGTACAGGGGGAAAAAAAAAAAACCTACTTCCATATACTTCCCCCTTCCTCAGCTCCCTCCTTCCATTGTATTCCTTTCAAAATTCCATATTAGGTTTTGATCTCACCTATGAGCTACTTACGCTACACTCAGATACCAAAGCCAGACCCCTGCCTGCATCCCAACAGCCAAGATGATCTTTCTGTCAACATTTGGTGTGGAATGGGAAATATTCATCTTAGCATGATGGACCTCATTATTTAATGTGATCCAATAATTCTGATTCTCATTATTTTTTATAAATATTTAATTAGCACCACTAATGCCATGTTAACTCATAGGAATTGTCCCATCTAAAAGACAAATAGAAAAAAATATATAAATATCGCAGAACTAAGTATAGAAACAGAGGAAAAACCCTCTACCAAGTGTTATAAGGCGTAAACTAAGACTTTACTTTTGAATTATGTTTGCGCCCCTATAGTGAAATCATAACCCTGAAAAAATTATATTTATAATGTTACCATTGCTTTACCAGTGTTTACAAACATAGCTGGATTTTTATACTACTGTGATGGAAACAATAAGCATAAAATACACTTTTCTGGCAAGTATAGAGTTTACTGAAGAACTAGGGCAAAGAGATGGAGGAAGTGGAATCTGGTTTTCTGATTTGTTTTCAGATCTCTTTTTAGAGAAAAGAGTCAGATGTATAAGTCCATGAACTACACAATAAATTCCAAGGGTTTTCAATTTCAACAAATATGCTTTAAAGCCCACTGTATGTGAGATGCTGGGCTGAATGTAAGCAGCAGAGAACTGGTCCCACCCTCGCAGAGTCCAAAGCATCTCTTCCACTTTACTCCCTGGGTGGAACTGAGATTAGCAATGCACATCACCACACTTTATAGTCTTAATAGAACTGCAAGCCATTTTGACCTATACATGTTCACACGGAAAGGACCAAAGCCAAAAAGCTAAGTCTCAAAATACAAGCTTTATCAAATGCAGCACGGTGGGAAGAACCAAGGTTTACAGATTTTATTTTGCAGGTAGGACTTCTGAAACAGGGAAGATAAGGTTCACTTGGAAGGAAAGGATGAACATGGGCTCACAGGGCATCTTCCCAATCCATACATAGCCAAATCAGTGCCCCAACTTTGTCAAATTCAGGCAGATGGCAAACTGATAACAGGATGGTTTTACTAAACTTGAAAACACATATGTGCATAAGGGGGAGAAAGCACTGTATGGAGTGTCAGGTAACAGCTTCTTATATTCCATCCTAACTCTCTGTCTGTGTAGGTTCTGGTTGGAAACAGATACAAACTAAGCAGGCTTCATTCTGCCTTCTCCCTCATTTCCAACATCCGCCCAGTCACCAAAATCCTCACGTCACTGTCTCCTAAGCATCTCATAAATTCCTCATGGGGAATTACAAACTGACCACAGCTTCCTCCCCTGCTTGTACCGATGCCATGCGATGTGATAGTCTCTCTTCCCACCAAGAGGTGGGTAATTTTTTTAGCCACTTGAACCAGTGCTGGACTTGTACTTTCTCTGGCCAGTGACAACAGCAGACATTTGGAAAGCACCTGTATACTGGGGCTTGTCTTGTCGCTGTTCTTTAAACCCAGTCACCAGGGGAACAAGCTCAGGCTACCATACTAGGTGACAGGCCATCATCCACCACCATTGCCATTGGCCAGCCAACCTCAGACAGTAAGTAGAGACATCCTAAATAACTAAGCCTCAGCCAGCCACTAACCACAGGTGCCCACTCAAGCCCAGCCAAACTCATTGGAACCTGACACAGACTAAGTAAACTGTCCAGCAGAATTGGAAGGAAAACAGTGGTCGAACTGTAAGTTTTGAGGCAAAAGCTTATACATACACTTACTCATCACCTTCCTCTGCCACCATAACTTCTTACCTCTCTCTATATATAAAATACACACACAGACACAGACACACACACACACACACACACACATGAAGTTCCTCAAGAAATAATCTGTGCTCAGTACACAGGATCTGTGAGATAAATAATATTTTAAACATTTATTAAAATAAAGGACAGGTTCCATCATTATTTGAATACATTAGAGTACAGTTTGCACTGTGAGTCCAGCAGGAATCATTCAAAAATTTTAGTTAGACTTTAAAGAACAGATTTCAGATCACAGTCTACATGGGGGTGGGTTTGACAATTTAGTTTTGGGTTGGCCAGCATCCTGTACCCTCCATGCCAGTAACAACCCAAATTCCCTTTCAGTAAGATGTCCTTTCCCCATTCCCAGTCTCATGGTTCTAGTGGGGCCCTGCTTTCCAGGTTCCGTTACAGATCATGTGACCCAGACCGGAGACAGCCCAGGTCTCACACGTCACTGGCCACAAACATTTTAGTAATGAGGGTGGGGCCACGCCCTACCCAAGAGGCCCCAGAGAGCTAATCAAGGTCTTGTGTCCAACTGTCTAGGTTTATTGCTCTCTCCCACCACACTGAAACTCAAAAGGATGCAAGGCTTTGAGCCGCTGTCACCATCTTGCCACCACATGGAACCTAAAAATAAAAACTAGAGGAAAGAAGAGACAAAAAATAGAGAAAAACTGAAACCCAGAGCTATTCTTTGACACTCAAGCTATAAGCACAGTGAGCTCTGTTGTCATGAGACCCACCACATTCTCCCTCTGCTTAAGACAAATTAAATGAGTTTCTGACAATTGGAAAGAGACATCAATAAGGGGCTACAGGAACAAATTTATAAAAACCCAATTCTGTAGGCCTTAAAGAGATCTCATTCTGGTTACAGTAAAGACTTTATATCATTGATTAAAAGGTGAAGCTCAAAAGCTATAGAGGAGCAAATGCCCCCCATTAGAGAGTTCAGATTTAAAGAAATTTTATATTACTATAGCATATGTCTGTATATATGAATTTTATATTCCAAAAAGAATATAGCAACGTTGCTACTCAATATTTTAAGTCTACATACTACATAATTCAAAATATATCTAAACATTAACATGTGAAGTAATAAATTCTTAGAAGAAAACAGGAGAAAGTTCTATAGCATGGGATTTGGCAATGATTTCTTCCCAACAGGACAGGCAATGAAAGAAAAGAGGAAATTGAGCTACATCAAAAGTTTAAACTTCCATGCATCAAAAGACACAATTGACAAAGTAAGTAAAAAGGCGACCTACAGAAAGGAAGGAAATATTTGCAAGTCATATTGCTGATAAGAGGTTTATATTCAGAATACATAAGGACTCTTATAACTCAACAGCAATTACAACAACAACAACAACAAAATAACTCAATTTAAAAGTAAGCAAAGGATTTGAACAGATGTTTCTCCAAAGCTGTACACATGGCCAATAAACAGGTGCAAAGCTCAACATCACTAATCAGAAGGGAAACACAAGTGAAAATCACGACGAGATAATAGCTCACACATTAGGAGAGCTACTGTCAAAGGGGGGAGCAGAAAGAAAATAAGTACCATGGAAGTGAAAAAAACAGGAAAACAATATGGAATTTCCTCAAAACGTTAAAAATTACCACATGATCCATGAATCCCACTTCTGGGTATATATCCAAAAGATTTTGAAGTAGGGACTTGAACTGACATTTGTACACTCACATTTATAGAAGTAGGATAGTTAATTGTGGTATCAATTTGAATAAGAAATGCCTAGAGAATTAGGGGTTTAGCACAATTCTGGATGTGTCTGAATGATGGACTTACTGAAAAGGAAAAACCCACCCTGGATGTGGGTGGCTCCAACCAATAGGCTTTTAGCCTGGATGGAATAAAAAGGGAAAGAAGGAGGTCTCGCTTCTGAGGAGCTCCAGTCTTTGCCATCATCTTTGGATGTCTGTCTACAGACTTCCAGTGCAAACCCTTCAGCTTCCTGATTTGGACTCCCATGAGACTCACAGGGGAATCTGCAGTGAGCTCTTTGCTTTTGACTGGCTCATCTGGCTCTCCAGCATGCAGATGTCTCTTTTGCACTCTTCCATTCCTGACTCTGCAGGCAGCCATTGTAAGCCTACTTTGCAAATCACACATATATAATATATATATATATATATATATATATATATATATATATATATGTACACATAAATATATATATAGAGAGAGAAGGAGAAGGAGAGGGAGAGAATCAAAAAAGTATACACACTTTAGGAAAATAAAAATAATAAATGTCTGGAATATAATGACCACCACTTTGAGCACCTCATGTAATTGTACAGGTCAAAGATAATCTGTATTAATCTTATTGTCTCAATAAATTTAATGTTAAAATATTCATACAAGTTTTTCTTTTCTTGAAGTGTGTGTACATGTTTTTGGTGGAGATATATATATACATATAAAATCTGCCCCTCTAGTGAACCCTGATAGAGATTCCAATAATTAAAAAGTGGAAGCAACCCAAGTGTTCATTGACAGATGAATGAATAAGCAAAATATAATATATTCATATGATAGAATGTTATGAAGCCTTAAAAATTAAAGAAAGAAACTGACACAGGCTTCAACATGACTGAACCATGAGAACTTCTGTAAATGGAATATGCAAAGACAAACACTGTGTAATTCCACTTATGTGAGGTACTTCAAATAATCAAATTTAAAGACACAGAAAGTAGAATGCTGGTTGCCAGTGGTTAGGAAGAGAAGAAAATGGGGAATTGTTGTGTAAGGGGTAGAGTTTCAGGTTGGGAAGATGTAAAGAATTCTATAAATGAATGGTAATGGTGGCTGCACAACGATGTGAAAGTACACAATGCACTGAGCTGTACACTTAAAAATAATTAAGATGAGCTTGGGGTGTAGCTCAGTGAGGTGTGGGGCTCCAGGTTTGATGCTACACAAAACAAGAATATATAGATGGTAAGTTTTATATGCATTTCACCACAATGAAAAAATAATAAAAATAAAAGAATTGATAAGTGAACAGCTACTATGAAAAGAAAAATAGTATTTAAATCCAGTTAAATCAATCGCAAGGATTTCATCATACACTGTTTTTTTAAAAAAACCTGGAGCGGGGCCGGTGAGATGGCTCAGTGGCATAAGCGCCTGCCTGGCACGCTCAAGGTCCTGAGTTCGACTCTCGGTACCCACATACAAAAATAAAAGGGCCAGTGATATCGCTCAGCAGCACAGGCGCCTGCTGGCACGCGAGGTCCTGAGGTCGACCCCCAGTACCCACAAAAATAAAAATAAAATAAATTAAAAAAATAAAAACCTGGAGCATCCTGATTTGCTAAAAGGGTATGTGGCTAATTTTTTCATCTTTTGTGATGTCTGTGTAACAAAATTTACTTGATACAACAGGTAAATGGAGATACATTGAACATGGTGCTAAACACAGGTGAGTGGAGGGGAAACAATAATGCAGAAGTGAGAAAACTTCACTAGATTGGTCACTCTGATGTTTATAAATCTAAAAATGAAAATGTTTCATAATTACAGAGCAAAGAAAATTGCTTTTTCTCTCCAACAAAACTGTAAGCCATCACATTTTTCAAATGTTTAGCATTTTGACAATGCAAGCACAAAGAAAATAAAAATGAAAATCACAAGAAGTAATAAGTAGAACTTATTAGAGATACATCTGAAAGCTGGAATTAGGAGTTACAAAATAGCTGCATGCGTGGCAACTGATGAGCACTGAGTTGCAATCACAGGACGCTGCTTGCTTTGGGTATAATCTCCTTCAAGAGCACAAAAGAATGGAATTATTTGCTATGTTTTAGATTTAGATATGCAATATATCTTGCCAAGATTTAAAAGTTGTGGGCCGGTGAGATGGCTCAGTGGCGTAAGCACCTGCCTTGCAAGTGCAAGGGCCCGAGTTCAACTCCCGGAACCCACATAAGAAAAAGGGGCCAGTGATATCGCTCAGCGGCATGGGTGCCTGTTGGCGCGCGAGGTCCTGAGGTCGACCCACTGGTACCCACAAAAAAAAAAAAAAAAGATTTAAAAGTTGTGCTATGTTTGAATTCCTGTTAAAACTTATAAAATTATTTTTCACTAAAAGTTACTGTATACAAAATAAAATCATACACTGACCTTTTCAGGGAAACAAAACCGGTAAAACTAAGTCTTACCAAATAAAAGGAATAATATGCAAATTTAAATTTCAGGACACTTACTGCAATTAAGCTTAAATATGTGTCTGAGTTTCCTAGTACTGAGGGTAACAAGGGAACTATATTCTATTGTAGTCCTTATTTATTTTACTTTAAAAGAATGACACCTAGAAAAATGCTTTACTTTCTAGGCAACAGAATCACTGAAGGTTGAGCAAGGAAGTATTAGGAACATGTGGTAGGCAGAATAATGTCCCCATCCCATGCCTACACCAAGAAGTCAATGTCCTAATTCCCAGAACTTCAGAGTACATTCATTACCTTACATGGTATCTTGTTCCATTCAAGCTGCTTTAATAAAATACCATAAACTGGATAACTTATATACAACAAACATTTACTTCTTATACTTTTTTTTTTCAGTACTTGGGATTAAACCCAGGGTCTTCACACTGAGCTATATTCTCAGCCCCCTTTTTATTTTTTATTATAAGACAGGTTCTCTCTGAGTTGCCCAGGCTGGCCTCGAATTTGCAATTCTCCTGCCTTAGCCTCCCAAGATGCTATTTCTTACATTTCCAGAAGCTGGCAATCTAAGATCAAGCCACCGGGCGACTAACTGCCTAGTAAGGGCTAGTTTCCTGGTCCAGACATGGTCCCTTTTCACTCACTCTTTTCTTGGTAGAAGGCTCACTAGCTCTCTGCAGATTCTTTTATAAGGGCACTAAACCCAAAGACCCCACCTCCTAATACTATCATCTTGAGGACTTTGATTTTGACATACAGATAGATCTCAAGGAGACACATCCAGAACACAACACAGGGTGAAAGGGACTTTGCAGATGTGATTATATTAAGGATCCTAAAAAGGGAAGCTATTCCAGCAAAATCCACATGGGCCCCATTTAGTCACATGAATCCTTATAAGGGGGAGGCAGGAGAATCCAAGTCGGAGAGATGATATCATAACTGCAGCAGGAGGAAAGACAGTGTAGGAAAGTGCCACGTATAAGGAATAATGTCATAGCTTCTAGGAGCTGGAAAAGGCAAAGAACAGAGTCCCCTTACTACCTGCAGCAGGAGCTAGCCCTGCCAGGCCTTGATTCAAGGACTTCTCACCTCCAGTACTATGAAATGACAATGTGTGCTGCTTTAAGCAACTGAGATTGTGGTCATTTGTTCCAGCAGCAGTAAGAAAGGAATACAAAGTGACAGTGCTATTTCTGAACACCAGTGAGCAAGTGACAACCTGAGTATCAGGCAGATGTTCTTATAGGCACTCGACCCTAGTGTTACTAAAGAATCAAACTTTTAAAACGTCGGAAACATGGAGTAGATCTTGTCCAGCCCCTCAATTTCGCTTGAGTAAAACCTGAACCCCAGAATGGGCAGGCAATTGCCCCAGTTCAGAAAAAGTGGCTCCTCTACCACCTGGTCCACAACCGCTGCTCTAACAGGTCTGCGCTGCATCTGATTCTCAGCTCTCAAGGCCTTGCACCAGATCGAAGATGTTCATTTTGGCACATTTGAAAGCTTGTCAGGATTTAATAGGAGAAAGAAAAGCAAGTTATTCTGCCAGGTGCATATTCCACAAATTTAATGAGAAACAACACATATGAAGAAATGAGCTAGGATCATCATTAATGAGATGTGGAATGGAAAATGAGGCTCAGGAAAAGGCAAAGCTAGGAAATCAAAGTGATGGGACATCCATACTGTTGCCAAAGCCATGACAAGCAAAAGATAAGCATCAGAGAGGCAGAGAGGATGTGCCACCCCTCCTACAGTTGCAGAGATAACTGGGCTTCAAGTGTCGCATAGCCAACAGCTGCCTGGAAGGGAAGAGGCCACTAGGAACCTGAATGACCACTCCCTCAAAACATCAGAGTTTCACAGCCAGACTGCTTCTGGATTTAAGTCCTATGAAAATTCACCCACCATGCCAGGGTCATTAGTTTTATTTTTACAGAGATAGGAGATTCAATAAATACTGTGTGTGACTGTCACTATCATGTAGATTTCAAAGTAAAACTCACATCCATATCCCCTTTAGCCGAAGTACTAGGAGGAATTACTGTTTTACTTTGTCTGTGCCTAACTGACTACCACGCCATGGCTATGAACTAGATCTTGCTACAGCCTTTGAGAGAAATGTGTACAGGCCAGGCTGGTGACCACCCAGATCTCTTCTACTGATGGTTGTTCAGTGACTTATATGAAAAGCTGGAATTAAGCTTCTTAGTGCTTAAGACTTCTCACAGCACAAACTGTGGTGCCGCTGTTCTTACTGCAGATGTCTACTCGCACTAGCGTGGCCCAGAAAGGCTGCTCTGTTGTTGTTTTGGTTGTTGTTTTTTCTAAGACAGGGTTTCACTCTAGTCAAAGCTGGCCTTGAACTCACAATGCAGACCAGGATGGCCTTGGACTCGTGATCCTTCAGCCTCGCCTCCCAAGTGCTGGGACTACAGGCACACACCACCAAACCATGCCAGAAAGGCATTTTCATCTACCACATGTCTATCAGGGCAATTCAGTCAGGCAGTCTTATCACCATAATGTAGGTCAGGGGTTGGCAAACTTTTTCATAAAAGACTGAACAATAAATATTCTAGATTTTTATGGGCCAAATTACAAAGTCAAGGCTATTATATTGGTACTTAAACAATCATTTAAAATATGAACACTTAAAAAATGTAAACTTTATTCTTAGTCTTAGGCCATATAAAAAGATCCAACAGCCTAGAAATGGCTCAATAGCTCTAGTTTGCTCACCTCTGATCTAGATAATTAAGAAAGCCCATTCACAGATGGGCAGAAAAACCCAGTTTGAATTTTGAACTGTCCTCTAAGCATTCAAATCCTTTACGCATCATTCCATGTAGTTTTTTTCCCACAGTCCAGACATCAATCATATGGTACAAGACCCAAACCAGCCATATAGTATCATTTGGACTTTTTTGCAAGGTAAATGCAATTAAGAAATATTGGGGGGCCGGTGAGATGGCTCAGTGGTTTAAGCGCCTGCCTTGCAAGCGCGAGGGCCCGAGTTCAACTCCCGGAACCCACATACAAAAAAGGGGCCGGTGATATCGCTCAGCGGCACGGGCGCCTCCTGGCGCGCGAAGTCCTGAGGTCGACCCCCCGGTAACCACAAAAAAAAAAAAAAAAAAAAAGAGAAATATTGGGCCGGGGATATAGCTCAGTAGAACAGCACCTGCCTGGCAAGTGCAAAGTCCTGAGTTCGATTCCCAGTACCAAAAAAAAAAAAAAAAAGAAAAAGAAATATTGCTACATAGCTATGTTTGTTAAGTGTTTCAAAATAAGAAAATGGGATTACATTATATTTTACTCTGATACAAAATGAAAATGGTGGTGTTAGGCAAGACAGAAAAGTATTCTAATTGATATCGCCACATAGCTAACTTTGAGATGTAGTTTTGCCTTTTCTGACTGACATTTTATAAGTGATATCTGCTTCTTAGTGTTCCATTTTGATTCATAACAATCTGTTGGCATTACACATGCACTGGAAGAAAATATGGAGCCTGCTGCTTCAAGTATCGTACATGCTAAATCAGAAGGTCAAAATGAGTCTTTGTCATGTTTAGAGCCCTGAACATTGGTCCAGAAATAAAAGGCACCATGTTGATTTTCTTTTCCTTTTGAGGGCAAGATGGATAATTGTAAAAGCAAAAAATACCAAGTAATAATGCAATATGAGTTTAAAACAACAAAATCTAGTGAATTGGAAAATAAATACTGTGGGAAGTGCTTTTGTGTGATGAGCGTGACTTCACTGAAAATTGTTCTTTATTCTCTGGTAGTAGCCAAGCAGCAGATGGCCTGAAGTTATCATAAATATGTAAGCCCTGGAAGTGCTCTGCATTGAAGAGCAGCCAAAACACAATAGTGTCGAACAACGCACAGCACAGAGACCCGTCTGACACCTAGCGAGAAATGAGAAGCCTTCCACCTTAACGTGAGATTTCTAACCACACTAGAACATCCGAGCGTCTCCCAATTTTTCCACACAGCATTGATGCATATAGCAACCCCATTTTTTAAAGGTTACATGGCAAGGAAGTTAGCCTTTCAATTAAATTACCACATTTTCACAATATACGGCTTGAAATGGAGCTTCAAGTACTTTCATCTTTGGAAACATGCTGTCAAAATCCAGACTGACTATGAGGATGAAGAGCAGCACAGTGCAGGGAGCACGCTAATGGGGTGGTTTACTGCAGCCAGCTCTGGCATCACTTTCCACCCTTCTCCAGGCCCCATGATTTCTCCCTTGCTGTCTTTATTGTCACTGAGTATCTGATACGCTATCCAAAAGATCCTCATTGAAAATGCCTTTCTCTGCTGAATGACAGAGGTACCTCATTCTGTACTACTGCAGCAAGTTGTAATATTTTATAGTTACCAGGCTTGAATAAATAAATACATGTGAGATCCATTCTTCTGCCTGTTAATGTTTATTATAATCCGTGCCACATAACCAGAAATAACAGGATGAATAACTTAAAAGAACAATCCTCCTCTTTGTGTGTTTCTACTGACTTGGTTGGAAGCCAGGGCCTGCTAAGCACTCATTCTTCCAAATGGAAAAAGGAGGACTTGATGTGACCGGTGAGATGACAAGAGTCTGACATCCACTGGCCCATAAATTCTATACGGGGTAGACTTATTCACAGTTGCTATGTTTGTGTAGCCATCCCTCATGAGGGACATGAGGAAGGCCATGATCTGCCATGATCATTCACATGGGTCTGTTCTGACTTGTATGAGTCCCAAAGAGGACTCTCCTAGTGGGGCCAGAAGTATCAAGGAGTTCATCTGGGTTTGAGGGATGAACCTTGGTGTCTTAGTTACTTTTCTCATTGCTGAGACAAAATACTTGACACCCAAGGTTAAAGGAGGAAAGCTCATAATTTGTAGAGGTGTCAGTCCATAGTCAGCCAGTTCCAAGGCAGGGAGGCGTGTGGCAGAGGAGCATCACAGAGGAGAAAAGTTCACAGCAGGAAGAAGGCAGCAAGGCAATGAAACAGTGAAGTAGCAAAGCAGCAGTAAGCAGCAAGCAACAACAGCAACCCTCTTTCTGTCCCTTATATTCTATCCAGGCTACCTGCCCCTCAGTGAGGCACCCTTAATCCTAGCATCGCACCATGAATCAATACCAGGCATCACATCCTTAGGCCCAGCATCACACACTCTAGATCCAGCCACCTCCGAAAAGCTCCATCTATGACCATATGAAGCTTTGGGTGGACATCTAGATGGGTGGCCATAACGCTTGGTCTCTAATACAGTTCTACCAGATGTAAAACTGTTACGTGGATTCCTCTCTGACTCTATTGTTTGCTTTTCAACAGATACAGGAAATGAGAAGGAAGGGGGCTGTTATTCACTGTCTCCCACAGGCTCCATCAAAGATGATAGCATACCTGTCCTGCAGAGATATTCCAAGATCTTCCCTTCTCTGATTCTTCCCCTCACCAAACATTACCGTACTTGCAAATCAAAACACAAGTAGAAAATAAGGCCTAGCCTACTACTCCAAGAAACACAATGAGTTCAGTTCAGTGCTTCAACAGACTCTTGGAAGGAATCTGTATTTTATTTTTTATCTCTATAAACTTATTTTTTAAGATTTTTATTAGCTCATGTTTGCCATACATAATGATCATATTCATCACCTGTTCATAATATATCTTAATTCTTTTTTCCCCATCCCCATCCCTTCTCTTCAACTCTTCTCCCTCTCCCCATTTACAAAAGTTCTGTTTCCATTTTTTTCCTTCAATTCTCTCTTTTTTAAAAATCTCTTGGGCCAGTGAGATGGCTCAGCGGCGTAAGCACCTGCCTGGCAAGCACGAGGTCCTGAGTTTGACTCCCGGTACCCACATACGAAAAAAGGGCCTGTGATGTCGCTCAGCACCACGGGCGCCTGCTGGCACACAGGGTCCTGAGTTCGACTCCCGGTACCCACAAAAAAATTAAAAATAAAAAAATAATATCTTTTCCGTTCCTTCCATTCTCCCTCCCCCCTCCTTTGTTCCTCTTCCCATTTGAACAAGTTCTTCCTATTTCCCAATATCTAGCCTCTATTTTGTTCCTTATTTACGTTTTGGATTTCACATACAAGAGAAACAATGTTACATTTAAACTTCTGTGTCTGATTTATTTCACTTAACGTTATGGTCTTGAATCATACTATAGTGATACAAGCATACCAATGTTTATAGCAGCATAACTCATAACAGCTAAATCCTGGAAACAGCCTGTTTACCCATCAACAAATGATTGGATAAAGAAAATGTGGTATCTACATATAAGGGAATACTACTCTGCTATAAAGAATGACAGATTTGAGACATCTGTAGGAAAATGGATGCACCTGGAAAATATGTTGAGTGAAATAAACTTAAATACTATATGGTATCTCTCATTTGAGTGAGGCAAAGTACAAACAAAGAGAATAATAAGGATGGATAGAAGGAGACAAGGACATGGATCTCTTGCTATAGAGAAGTGGACCAATGGAAAAAGCATGAGGGGTGAGGAAGAGGGGAAGGGGAAATAAGTAGAATAAAGATATGCCATGTACAGGAACCTAATAACCTCAATTAATGTAAACATTATGTGCCATAGCATGAACTATTAATAGCATCAAGAAGAATGAAAAATGGGATAGGGGAATTGGAGGAAGAAAGAAGGAGGGGAAGGGAAGGGAAAGGAAAAGGAACAAGCTGTGAGTGGTATGTACATGTGGCCACTCCCCAAGATGATTGTAAACTTCATGAACAGCAAACATGTACTAATAAAAAAATTTTTAAAGATTATGATCTTGAGTATCATTTTACCTAAAAATATCTCAAGTTTATCAGAGTAGTACTTTATTGTATATAAATGCTACATTTTCTTCATCCATTCATCTGCTGATAGGCATCTGAGCTGTTTCCAAAATTTAGCTATTATAAATTGTGCTGCTATAAACATTAGTATGTATGTATCACTGTGGTATGATGACTTTAACTCTTTCAGGAAGGTACCAGAAGGGGAATAGCTGCACTGAATGGAACCTCTAGTTTTAGTTTTTTGAGGAATTTCCATACTGATTTCCATAGTTGTACCAATTTACACGCCCACCAATGATGGAGAAGGGTTCCTTTTTCCCCACAGCCTCTCCAGCATTTGTTATAGGTTGATATCTTGATGATAGCCATTCTTTCTGGAGTGTGATGGAATCTCAGTGTTGTTTTAATCTGCATTTCTCAAATGACCAGTGATGCTGAACATTTTTTCATGTATTTATTAGCAATTTCTTCTTCATCTGAGAAAAATCTATTCATTTCAGATGCCCAGTTTTGTTAGGTCTTTGAGTTAGGGGCATCTAAATTTTTTTATTCTTTATATATTCTTGATATTAGTCCTCTGAGGAGTAGCTGGCAAAAATTTTAAGGAATCTATATTTTCAAAGATCTAAGAATGTGGCCTCTGAGTAAATCATTATATAAGGATCAGTTCCATATAAAACATAGTTATTAGAAAATAACTCAATAACTATTACTTGAGTACACAGTGCCTGGAATTTGAACAATTTTAAGCATCTGACATTTTGAACACTGTATAAATGCAATATGCCAGTGATCTGGATAGTATTTCATTTTATAGTTTATGCCCTGGTAATAAGTAAGCAGCAAAATCTTTCATCTAAATTTATGACATGGTATTTTCTTTTTTTTTTTTTTTTTTCGTGGGTACCAGGGGTCGACCTCAGAACCTCACACACCAGCAGGCACCCGTGCCGCTGAGCGATATCACCGGCCCTTTTTTCGTATGTGGGTTCCGGGAGTCGAACTCAGGCCCTCACGCTTCCCAGGCAGGCGCTTACGCCGCTGAGCCATCTCACCGGCCCGGTATTTTCTTTTTTAAGTAAGAAAAAAAATCATTTCCTCAAATCCACTAATAGGTAGAAGACATTCTCCTACTAGTTTCCATGCATTACAACTGTCTGCTTTAGAATCTGTCAAAAGCAACAAATAAGGAACAAGAATCATTTTAATTCAAGTGACATTTCTAAGAAAAATAAGACCTTGCCATTTAGCTCACCATTCTATGCTATACTTCTATGTTGTGTATTTTATACTCCCTTGCTAAGCTTTTTATAGTAAAAGTATGTTTTCAACATAACTATTTTACATACAGGATTTGTCCAAAAGTATATAGGACACAAATGATATACAAATGTCATCAATACTCATTCAATAGTTGTTTGCTGTTAGGGGCTAAACATGTGTATATTCCCAAAATTCATGTTGAAACTTTGCCCTTCCCCCAATGTGGTAGTATTAGGAGGTGGAAACTGAGAAGTGATTAGAACTAGATGAAGTTATGAGGGTGGAAGCCTCATGAATGCAACTAGTGCCCTTATTAGAGACCCAAGAGAGCTTGCATCCCCACTTCGCTGTCCTCTACTATACATGAGTTTACCAAGGTGGCAGAGGGCCTTCACCAGAACCTGACAATACTGCCACCCTAATCTCAAACTTCCACCCTCCAGTACTATGAGAAATACGTTTCTGTTGTTCAAATCACACAGTCTATGGTATTCTGTTAAAGCAAATGGACTATGACATTTATTGAGTGCTAACATGTACCAGACACTATTCTTGGAGCTGGAAGTAGGAAGGTAAGCCAAATAAAGTCCTGAATTCAATGTACTTCCACTCTCACGAAGAACATGAAGAGCTGAGGGAATTGGACATGTCCATTGTCAGGCCAGCTTATTTATTCTCTCTGCTATCCTGCTCCTCATTTGCTATAGTTCATAGACTGGCCAGTGAATGAAACCTTTGGCCTGGAATTTTAAAAACTGAAACAGCACACACACGTGCACACACACACAAACCAAGTTTATCTTCTATTTCTTAAAATTTGAACTAGTGTATATTGGTCAGCTTTCCCATCACTGAGACATACTACCTGATACCTACAACTTAAAGGAGGAGAGATTTAATTTTGATCATGGTTTCAAGGGATTCATTCTATGGTTAGCCGGCTCCAAGGCAGAAACATGATAGAAGGGCATGGCGGAGCATAGATGCTTAGTTCATGGTGGCCAGGAAGCAAAGCAGGGGAACAGTGCCAGAGAGGAAGAGCCAGGGACCAATACATAATACCCGCAGTCATGCCTCCATGACCCACTCACATATACCGAGAAGTGTGTTTTACCAGTGTGTTTTACCAGTGTGTTTTACCAGAATATATATATTCTTTTCCCTTCCTTCTTTTCTCCTTTCCCCCATCCCAGTTGTCCTTTACTTTGAGGAGTTTCTTCCCCTTTCACAATAGCTATTGTACATTTTGGATCTTATTTACTCTTTCACTTTCTTACACTAGTGAGACAATACAATGTTTACATATGCGAGTCTGAATTATTTCACTTATGAGTATGGTCTAAAGTTGCATCCAAGTTTTGCCTCAAGTTTATCCTTCTTTATAGCTGAGTAGAACTCCATTGTGTAAAAATACCACATCTTTTTCATCCATTCCTTGGTTGATGGGCATTTGGGTTGTTTCCAATATTTAACTATTATAAATTCTCTGCAATAAATATGGGTGAGTTGGGGCCGGTGAGATGGCTCAGCGGCGTAAGCGCCTGCCTTGCAAGCGCGAGGGCCCGGGTTCAACTCCCGGAACCCACATACGAAAAAGGGGCCGGTGATATCGCTCAGCGGCACAGGTGCCTGTTGGCGCACGAGGTCCTGAGGTCGACCCCCCAGTACCAACTAAATAAATAAATAAATAAATAAATAAATATGGGTGAGCATATATTGCTGTGGTATGATGTTTTTAATTTTTCTGGGAAAATACCCAGAACAGGAATAGTGAGGTCCAATGGGACCTCTAATCCTAGTTTTTTGAAGAATCTCCACACTGATTTCCACAGTGGTTGTAGCATTCTACACTCCCAGCAACAGTGGAGAAGGGTTCTTTTTTCCCCACAGCCCTTCTAGCATTTGTTATTGGTTGATTTCTTGATGATAGCCATTCTTTCCAGTGTGAGATGGAATCTCAGTGTTGTTTTAATTTGCATTTCTCGAATGACCAATGCTGTTGAACATTTTCTCGTATATTTATTTGTCATTTGTATTTCTTCATCTCAGAAGAGCATATTCATCTCAGATACCCATTTTTGGATTGGGTCTTTGAATTTGGGGGGTCTTTTTTCAATTCTTTATATGTTCTAGATAGAAGTCCTTTGTCTGAGGGACAGTTGGCTAAAATTTTTTCCCACTCTGTGGGTTTTCTTTTCACTCTGTTGGTAATTTCTTTTGATGTGCAAAACTTTTTAATAAGATGAGATCCCAGTTGTTCATTCTTTGAAGTACTTCCCCTACAGTTTGGGTTTTGTTCATGAAGTCTCTGCCTATACCTATGTCTTCAAGATTTCTACCTATTTTCTCTTCCAGTAGATTTAGTGTTTCTGCTTTAATATTTAGATCTTTGATCCATTTTGACTTTAGTTTAGTGCATGGTGATAGACATGGGTCTAGTTTTAGTCTTTGGCATGTGGAAAGCCAGTTTTTCCAGTACCACTTATTAAAGAGGCTGTCTTTCTTCCAGTGAACTTGTTTGGCCCCTTTGACAAAGATAAGGTGGCTGAGTGTGTTTGTAGTTGTGTCTGCATCTTCTAATCTGTTCCACTGATACTCAGCTCTGTTTTTTTGCCAATACCATGCTGATTTTATCACAGTAGCTTTGTAGTATAATTTCAAGTCAGGGATTGTGATGCCTCCTGCCTTGCCTTCGTTGCCCAGGATTGCCTTTGCTATTCTAGGTCTCTTCTGTTTCCAAATGAATTTTAGGAATGTTTTCTCTAGATCTGTGAGGTATGCTAGCGGTATTTTGATCAGGATTGCATTAAATCTGTATAACAGTTTTGGGAGTAGGGCCATTTTCACTATGTTGGTTCTTCCTAACCATGAGCAAGGCATATCTTTCCATTTTCTGATATCCTCTTCAATTTCCTTTTTCAGAGTACTGTAATTTTCAATATATAGATCCTTTACTTCCTTTGTTAGATTGATTCCTAAGTATTTCATTTTTTCAGATGCTATTGTGAAGGGTGTGGTTTCCCTAATTTCTCTCTGTGAGTTTGTTGTTTGTGTACAGGAATGCTATTGATTTTTGAGTGCTGAGTTTGTATCAAGATACACTACTGAATTTGCTTATTAAATATAGAACTCTTTTGGTGGCATTTTTGGGGTCTTCTGTGTAGAGTATCATGTCATTCACAAACAATGATAATTTAACTTC
Organism: Erethizon dorsatum; assembly: GCA_028451465.1. Classification (NCBI taxonomy): domain Eukaryota; kingdom Metazoa; phylum Chordata; class Mammalia; order Rodentia; family Erethizontidae; genus Erethizon; species Erethizon dorsatum. Next base: position 47,409,436 of record CM051825.1, read on the forward strand.
TTTTCTTATCCTTACTCCTTTATTTCTCTCTCTTGTCTAATTGCTCTGGCCAATGTTTCCAGAACTATATTGAATAGGAGTGGTGATAGTGGACATCCTTATCTTATTCCTGATTTTAGAATGAAAGCTTTCAGTTTTTGTCCTTTTAGTATGATGTTGGCTGTTGGTTCGTCATAGACAGCTTTTATCAGATTAAGGTACAGACCATCTATTTTAATTTTCTGTAGGGTTTTTATCATGAATGAGTGTTGGCCTTTATCACAAACTTTTTCTGCATCTATTGAGATGATCATGTGATTTTTGCCTTTGGCTCTATTGATATGGTGTATTTTTTTTTTTTTTTTTTTTTGTGGGTACCGGGGTGTCGACCTCAGGACCTCGCACGCCAACAGGCACCCGTGCCGCTGAGCGATATCACCGGCCCCTTTTTCGTATGTGGGATCCGGGAGTCGAACTCGGGCCCTCGCACTTGCAAGGCAGGCGCTTACGCCACTGAGCCATCTCACCGGCCCCTGATATGGTGTATTATGTTTCTTGATTTTGTATGTCGAAACATCTCTGCATTCCTGGGATGAATCCCACTTGGTCATGGTGTATAATCTTCTTGATGATTTGCTGCATTCTGTTTGCTAGTACTTTATTGAGGATTTTTGCTTCTATATTCATTAGGGAGACTGGCCTGTAGTTCTCTTTTTGGTTGGGTCTTTCTCTGGTTTTGGTATCAGGGTAATACTTGCCTCCAAAAATGAGTTAGGGAGAATTGCTTCCCTTTCAATTTCCTTAAAGAGTTTGAGGAGTATTGGTATTAAATATTCTCTAAATTTCTTGTAGAATTCAGCAGTGAATACATCAGGACCTGGGCTTTTGTTGGTAAGATTCAATTACATTTTCAATTTTATTAACTGATATTGAGTTATTCAGAATTTTTATATCTTTTTGATTCAGCTTTGATAATTCATACATTTCTAGCAATCTGTCTATTTCTTCTGTGTTTTCCATCCTGTGCAAGTAAAGATTTTTGAAGTAGGTATGGATAATCTTCTGAATTTCCACAGTATATGTAGTGCTTTCAACCTTTTCATTCCTCATTCAATGAATTTGAGTTTTTCCTTTCCTTTTTTTGATAAGGTTGGCTAGGGGGTTATCAATTTTATTTATTCTTTCAAAGAACCAACTCTTCGATTCATTAATTCTTTGTATTGTTTTCTAAGTCTCAATTGCATTAATTTCTGCTCTGATCTTCTATAATTTCTTCCGTTGTATGGGTTTTGGGCTTGACTTGCTCTACTTTTTCTAGAAGCTTGAGGTGCAGCATTAGGTTGTTTATTTGTGCTTGTTCTGTTTTCCTGATGTGAGAATTCACTGCTATGAATTTCCCTCTTAGGACTGCTTTCATTGTGTCCCACAGGTTCCAGTATGTTGTATCTGTATTTTCATTTGATTTTAGATATTGTTTAATTTCTTCTTTATTTTCATCTCTGACCCATTGGTTGTTCAGGAGGGTGTTGTTTAATTTTCAGTGTTTATGGAGTTTTCGTAGTTTCTTTTGCCATTAATTTCCAATTTCATTGCACTATGGTCAAATAATATGCATGGGATAATTTCAATTCCTTTGCATTTACTTAAGCATATTCTATGGGCTAGTACTTGGTCTATTTTAGAGAACATCCCATGTGCAGCTGAGAAGAATGTGTATTCCGATGTTGTTGGATGGAATACTCTATAAACATCTACTAAGTCAATTTGATCACAGGTTTGGTTCAGTATTGATATTTCTTTGCTGATTTTTTGTCTAGTTGTTCTATCTCTTTGTGACAATGGGGTATTAAGGTCCCCCATTACAATTGTGTTATTGCTTGATTTTTCATGTCTATTAATATTTGTCTTATAAAATTGGGATCTCCCGTATTTGGTGCATATATATTTATGACTGTTATGTCTTCTTCCTGAAGTTTTCCCCTAACAAGTATGTTGTGACCTTATCTCTTTTGATCATTCTTGTTTCAAGTTCACATTGTCTGCACACAGAATACCTACCCCTGCTTTTTTCTGGGTTCCTGTTGCATGGAGTATTGTTTTCCATCCTTTGACTTTCAGTCTGTGAGTTTCTTTTTGAGTTAAATGTGTTTCTTGCATACAGCATATGGTTGGATCTTTTTTCTTGATACATTCTGCCAGTCTATTTCTTTTGATTGGTAAATTGAGGCCATTTACATTGATGGTTATAACATATATATTGGCTTATCTTTGTTATGTTATTTTCCTGCTGTTGGTTCCCTGCCTTTCCCCTCTGTTTAGTTGCTTGTCCTGCTTGGTAGTTTCTTTCTGATGTTGTTCTTGGAATTGTAGTCTTTTTTATCTCTGTCTAGAATATCTTTCAGCTCTCTTTGTAGGGTTGGTTTGGTGGTCACAAATTTCTTTAGTTGTTCTTTGTCACAGAAGTATCTTATTTCTCCATTAATTTTGAAATATACTTCTGTAGTGTACATCAATCTGGGTTGGAATTGTTTTCTTTCAGGTCTTGAAATACTCCACTCCAGGCTCTTCTTGACTTCAGGGTTTTTGTTGATAAGTCTGCTGTGATTCTGATGGGCTTTCCTTTACAGTTGATCTGTTTCTTTTCTCTAGCAGCTTTTAATATTCTGTTCTTGTGATGAATTTCTGGAGTCTTGATTATTATATGTCTGGGTTTAGATTTATTTTGATTATAGCTAACTAGAGTTCTTTATGCCTCATTTATCTGTATGTCTGATTCTTTTCCTATGCTTGGGAAATTTTCTGCTATTACTTCTGCAAATAGTTGTTTTACATCATTTGTGTTGGCTCCTGCTTTTTCATTGACACGAATTATTCTTATATTATTTTTCTTTGATTCGTCTTGCAGCTGTTGAATTGTTATTTCCTGTTCTTTTGTTATTTTCAAGGGATCTTTCCTTCCATGATCACTAGCCGAGATTCTGTCTTCAAGGTCTGAAAGTCTGTCTTCGGTTTTGTTCAAGCAGTTTTGCCAGCTTTCGATGGAATTTTTGTTTTCCTAGATATCTGTCTGAATCCATTTCATGCATTCTATTTCTTTCCTATATTGATCATTCATGGTTTCCATCCTCTTCTTTTCATCATCTCTCTTTTTATCTATCTCTATTCTAGATTCACTGAGCAATTCCTTTATAAATGTTGACATTTCTTTTTTTACCTGAGAGATTATTTCTGATCTGATTTCCTTTATACCCTCATGGATTTGTTTCTTTACTTTGGTTGCTATCATTTCAGAAATTTCAAGTGTGTGTCTTCCATTTTCCTCTATCTCCTTGCCTCCTGGACTTGTTCTGGGTGGGCTGGAGGTCTGAGGTTGCATTTTGCTTCTGTGTCTTGTCATTTTCTATTTCAAAAGTTTTTATTTTGTTTTCTGTGTTGATCCTTGTAAGTTTTTGTACTAGGTAGTTTTATCACTAGTATCAAGGTCTCTCTAGGCAAGGTTTGTTCTTCAGGACATCTGTGTGTAGTAGGTCCTTGGTTGGTGTCTGTCCCAAAATCCTATCTTTCCAATTAATTAAGAGTGAGATTGGGCCGGTAAGATAGCTCAGAGGCATAAGCACCTGCCTGGCAAGCGTGAGGTCCTGAGTTCAGCTCCCAGAACCTACATAAAAAGGAAAAAAGGGCCGGTGATATCGCTCAGTGGCACAAGCGCCTGCTGGCAAGCGTGAGGTCCTGAGGTTGACACCTGGTACCCACATAAAGAAAAAGAGTGAGATGTTGGTATCTGTTTGGCTCAGTCCCCAGTCCTTTGGTGCTGAGGTGTGGTAAGGTTATTACCCCAGAACTTCCCAGTATTGTTACAGAAGTGAGAACAACTGATTAAAACAGATATGACCTCCTAGTTAAAGTATTACAATTAGCACTGAGAATAGTATCAATCACAGTTTAGAAACTGATAAACTGTGATAACTGTTAATTTTGTACCTTTAACCATAGAAGCAAAATCCCCAGTTATATAACAGAACCAATCATAAATTAGGAGTTTGTATGCAAAGTGGTTCCCCTTGGTAGAGTGGTTTTACCCCGTGGTGGGGCAATTTAAGAAGGATAGTGGGCAGAATAGAGATAACTGAAAAGAAATATAGTAAAAGCCAGGCTGGAGGACGAAGGGTGATCATGTAAGCTTTGGGAAACCAGAGAACAGAAAAGAAAAAATGAAGGATTAAGCAATGGATTATTGAAGTTGACCAGAAAAATTAGAGAGACTATTCACTCATATGAGAATATGATTAAATCTAGAGAGGTAAATTGAGGAAAGGGGGAAAGAAGATGAATAGATTAGAACAAAGATGTAGGTAAAAGACAAAAAAAAAAAAAAGGAGAAGAAAAACAAAATAAAATAAAAATACAAAATTCCTCTCCTGTCCGAGAGTCCAAAACTACTGGATAACACTGCCAGCCCACAGTAGAGTTTGTGCTGGATTTGAGGCTGATCTTGGCCTCCAGATGTGGGGGCCTGGGGCCAGAGCCTTCAGCCAGTACTTTCTGTATGTCCCTTAGCAGCCTCCCTCTCCTTACCCTGTTTCTCTTGGCAGGGGCATCTCTCTCCCAGTTGCTGTGCTGTTTTCATGCAGAGACAGGGGGCTGTTCCCTGTCCTGTGCACCTTTGGCTCCTTCTGGTCCTTGCTCAGCCTCCTGTGTTCCTCTTCCTCTGGCGAGTCTCTGTCCTCTCAGGTCGTTTGTTGCAGGGTGGGGTGGGATGCTGTGATATGGTCTGGTCCTCTGCTCCTGCTGTTGCAGTCCAAGGCTGCTCAGTCCCAATTCTTATTCCTCTCCCAAGGTGCAGTGCTAACCTCCCATTCGTTGCTTTACAAGTTCCACTGCCACCATCACCCACCTCTGCCGTAGTGTGTAACTTCCTCAGGTGAGATGGGGGGTGCTGTGGGGTGCCTTTCTGCTCCTGCCCTGGGTAGGCAGCGTGGGGACAGCCCGGGGATGCACAGTACTGAGGTGCAGGGCTGTTTAATTCCCGGCTCCTCTCTAACCACAGGTAACAGGGGAGGGGTTAGCTGTTCCATTTACTATGCACCCCTGTAGTCTTTAATATTGTTCCTGGAGGTTCCAGTTAGCGCTCTGGTACATAGAAGGAATGGGGAGAAAAGAAAAAAGGAATGGAAAAGAAAAGAAAAGAAAAGAAAAGAAAAGAAAAGAAAAGAAAAGAAAAGAAAAGAAAAGAAAAGAAAAGAGAAAAAGGAAAGAAAAACAAAAAAGAGGAATACTGGCCGATCATCAGGGAGGGAGCAGTTTGTGTCGGCAGAATTTACTGCAGGACTGTAGTGTCTTCTGTTCAGAGGAAGGCAGAAGAGGCAGGGGACCTTATATCCCAAGTCTATCCTGTATGGCTTGATTTAGCCACATTATTTTAATATATTCTTTTTTTTTTCTACTTCTTCTTTTGAGATCCCAAGTATGGCAGGCAGAAGTCCCAATGTGGGGACCCATCGGCAGTGGGGTGGGCTGGCTAGCCATTTTATTAAGTCCTTTATCTATGTTTTGCTTGATCTATTAGTCTCTTACATCAGATAGCTTTTAGTTTCAGGGTGTATGTCCCTCCCCTTTCTTCCAATTACCTGTGTTTTAGTTGTATTTCTCTGAATAGCTCTGAACAAGGCTCCTCCTCTATTTAGCCATGTTCAATTCCTCCCCTTGAATATTTTAAAATACAAGTCAACATACTAAAAGCACAGGATGACTCAGAACAAATAATAATCTATTTGCATTGCCAGCTTTTGAATTTACCAATGCAATGAAATTCCAGTACAACAAAATAATTTGGACATAAATTTATAGTTCACTGTAACAGTATGGGACTTAGAGTTATTTGTCTAGAAATATAATTTATTGCTGGTATGTTTGGTTGCAGTTGTTGGCAGTTTTAGAGTATGCAAATTTAAAATATCAAGATAAAATATTAACATCTCTATTCCATTGATTGTTTCCTTCATGGTACAGAAGTTTTTTAGTTTGATACAATCCCATTCGTCTGTGTTTACTTTTTTGTGCCTCTCTTTTTGGAGTCAGAGCAAAAAAAAAAAAAAAAAATCATTGCCCAGACCAATGTTACAGATCTTTCCCTTGTGTTTCCTTCAGTGATTTTACAGTTTCAAAGTCATACGCTTAAGTCTTTAATCAATTTTCAGTTGATGCTTATAGATGATGTACTATGAGAATCTAATTTTATTCTTCTATATGTACATGTCCAGATTCTCAGCACAATTTATTGAAGAGACTGTCCTCTCTTCATTGTGTGTTCTTGGCATTGTTGTCAAAAATCAATTGACCATAAGAGCATGGGTTTATTTCTGTGGTTTATCCTATTCTTCTGACTTATGTGTCTGTTCTCATGCCACTACCAGGCTACTGATTTTTGTAGGGATTTTGTATTCTGCAACTTTACTGAATTCATTTATTAGTTCTAACACTTTTTTGTTGGAGTCTTTAGAGTGTTTTTTATATATTATCATGTAATAGGCAAATGAAGACATGATAACATCTTCCTTTCTAACCTGGATACCTCACCTAACTGCTCTGACTAGGACTTCCAGTATGATGTTGAAATCCTTGCCTTGTCCTCAATCTTAAAGGAAAAGTGTCCAACTTTTCCCCATTAACTATAGACTTATCATATATAGCTTCTATTTTGTTGAGTAAAGAAACAACCTTTGGATTGGAAATAATATACACCCAAACCATACATCTCATTAGAAAGTTAATATACAAAATATGTAATGAACTCAGATAATTTAATAGTAAGAAATCAAATAACCTGATTTAAAAATAAGCAAAGGACTTGCGTAGATATATTTCAAAAGATACACTAGTAGCCAACACGTGAATGAAGAAATATACATTAATCACCAGAGAAACGCAAATTAAAATCGTGATAAGGTATCACTTCGTACCTATTAGAATGGCTGTTATAAAAAAGATGAAAGCTGGTAAGTTTGGGCAAGGATGTGGAGAAAAAAGAACACTTGCACGATGTTGGTGGGAATGTAAGTACAGCCTTTGGGGAAAATAGTATGGAGGTTCCTCAGAACACTAAAAACGGAACTATGATCCAGCCATCCTACTACATGGTATACATCCAAAGGAGATGAAATCAGTCTCAAAGATGCATCTGTATTCCCATGTTCACAGCAGCATTAATCATGATAAACAAGATACAGAATCAACTTGTGTGTCCATCAATGAATGAACAGGTAAAGAAAATGTAGTATAATGTACACAATAATATACTATTCGGCCCTCTAATAGAATGAAATCCTGTCATTTGCAATAAAACAAATAAACCTATGCCAGTCATGGCAAACCTTTAAGAGACCGAGACCATACTGCAACCCAAAATCCACTTATTTATCACAAAGTCCCAACAATGTAATTAAACCTGAATATCCGGTGTTCTGCTACGGGGGCAACGCTGGGATGACTTGGCTCACGTGCCGACAGAGAACTCTGCACGCCCACTGCGGCACGCATACCATAGGTTCACTACCACTGACCTGCGCTAAGTGAAATAAGCCAGGCACAGAAAAGACAAATACTGTATGATCTTGCTTATATGTGGACTCTAAAAAAAGTCAAACTCATAGAAACAGAGTATAAAATGGAGGTTGCCAGTGGTTTGAGGTGGGTGGGGAAAGAATTGGGGAGATACTGGACAAAGGATAAAAAATTTCAGCTGCACTGGAAAAATAAGTTCAAGAGATCTATTGCACACCATGATGACTACAGCTAATAACAATATACTGTCTCCTAGAGATTTTTAAAGATATTAAGGGTTCTCACAATAAAGTGTTATATGAAGTAATGCACATGTTAAACAGCTTGATTTAGCCATTCCACAACATATGCCATAGCAAAACATTCTGTTTTCTACCATAAATACAATGTTTGTCAGCTAAATAAGTAAATAAAATATTATTAGTCTCACTTTATGCAAAAAATTAGAAATAAGGTAAATCCTATACAATTTTATTTCTAAAAAGCTGGTGAAGAATTTCATTTCAAAGTTGGTGATGCTGGGGAATTACAAAATACATCTATGCTATACCACATAATGGTATCAATTTAGAGTGGTGTACAAACATCAGTGGACTTTATTAGCACTGTGGAAACTGATTCTGTAAATAATTTTATTCACTACTGTGTTGTTTTAACAGTCAATACTCACAATTGAAGATCTTTTTAAAATTCTATAATAATGTCATCTATACATTCCCTGAGGCTGAAAAACATGACCAAAAATCAATAACTTCTGGACTCCTGCCAAAATATACCACGCTGTTAATTTAGGTGCAAACTCTGAGCTATTAGAGATAATGCTGAGAACATAAACACAGTATCAACACAACAATGAGATACAATGGCTGAAGATTTATGAACCATAAAGACACCCACTGCCTTATTACTTTTTTTCCAACAGAAAATAAGCACTGTGAGTTCTGTAAAGCGCCATCCCTGGTAACAAATACCACTGCCACCCTGAATTTTCAACCTTTCCCCAAAAATGGAAGCCATAAAGGGCACTTTCCCTATAGCCACACTTCATTCAGGTGCTTTACCCATAGGTAACTTTCTACTTGAAAGAAAAATGAGAAAATATTGACACGTTTAAACCAGGGTAAGAACCTCTTGGCTCTCTGTCTTCTATTTAAAGACAGTGCTGTCAAATCCATCACTTAAAAAGGTATTTGTGAATGCTTCTTCAGTAATTCCGCCATGGAAACTGCCTATAGAAAATCTCTACTGGTATTAATTTTGCAATCCTATTGAGCCCCATGTTAACAAAATAAAAATGTATTATGCTTTTTTTTTTTAATATGGGAGGTGTGGACAGCTTTGAAAAGCTACTAGTTTACTTGCGGCTGCTGTAGCTGTCTTTCTAAATTATCCAGAGAAAGCAAATGCTGGCTTTTTAAAAAATGTAATCCAAACTGTGAGTAGGATGTAAAATGTTACTGAGTCAAGACAATTTAACAAACATTTGAGTACCTACTATGGCAAATTTACCTACTATGGTAAATTTAACAAAACTGCCAAATTTATACCACATTTAACTCTCACTGAGTGAACTCCACAATATGCTAATAGTCTACACTACCATGAACTTAGACTGAAGGTCAGTTGTGTGTACTGATAATGATAACAGCACAATTTACTCGACACTAGTGAACAAAAATTTCCTAATCATTATTTATTGAAAATTACCTCCAAGAGGCAACTTTACCAAAATTCTTATAATACCATTCCTTCCTTTGTATTTTACTGCTTTGCTAACATGCTAGTGTACTCTGCAATTTTGTTTGTTTCTTTTTTTGCATGTTATTATTGGTAGTTCCTCCCTTGATAAGTTGGCTTTACAAAAAACATTGTTAACTATTATAGTTAATATCCGCATGTCCCCCAAGAGCCATATGCAGGTGGCTCTTACAAATGGGGCTTCTGGAAGGTGATTGGATTATGGGGCCTCATAGCTGACTTGCTGTCAGGTCTTTATCCAGTTAGTGAGATTTCACTGACGCCCTCCTGAGAGACCCAGTTTGAAATTGCTGCCTTCTCAATGCCCACTTTGTTCCCCTAATTTTTTCACTCTGGTTTATTTTTCTCCTCAGAACTCACAACCATCTGATGTTTATGTTTTTCCTATTTGCTTATTATCTTTCTTTATTTACTAGCATCAAAAGCTCCTTCAACATCCAGACAACAACACCTAGTACAGTTCAGTATTCAAATATTCGTCGAACAAGTGAATGAAGGAAGAAGCAGTATGGAACAGAAACAAATGCATTTCTTTCTTGCCAAAAGGCTTCCGGAAGGCATGATAAATAATAAATACCATGCATAAATAAACCTCAAAATTGTAAAGTTACAATTTCTCCATTTAAGGTAAACTAGGCAACTTAGCTGCTCAAGTGGAGCAGAGAGAAAAATAATTGTGTGAGAAATTTCCCTCCAAAGCCCAGATGTTGTGTGGCAGTCTAGCACAAGTACAAAATGAGGTAGCTTGCAGGTGACATAATTAGGTCACTGGGGGCAGGAATGCTTAGAAATGATAAGGAAATCTACACAACTTCTCAAGTCAGTCTCCTTGCAGCTTCAGCAGCTGCATTTTCCCTCTTGCTTCCTGCAGATCAAAGCCAGACTTAGCCAATTGGAAGCATCTTTACTTTTGCAAATTTCATTTCAGAGCTACCATTTATCATCTTTATGTATCATTCTTTAAAATTAGTTGTGATGCTTTGAGCGCACCTACCAAATTACCCTTCTAACTTTGCATCAAAAGAGCCACATGCAAATTACACTATTTTCTCTTCATATGCAATATCATTACCAAGAAACCCACTCCAGCAAGATCTGTAGATTTCATTTTTTTTTAACTGCATGAGATGTTCTAAAATAAGAAAAAACAGATAAGAAGAAAGAGGTGTCGATCCCCACCCCAACATCAGATCCTTTATTTCATGTGGTTACTGATGTGAGAAATGGCTACTAATTTTGTTTTAGAAGTCTCTCCCATCACAAGATAGGGATCATCTCTTGGATCTATTGCCAGGGAATTATCCTTGAAGCAATTAGTGTACCCCCGTCACCAGGGTGGTTTGATAAACCACAGCTGTATTCCCAATGCTGGGAAGAGAATAAAGCCTCAAAGCCAAGAGGGAGTCATATCTGTCTGAAACCACAAGCTAACAATTGAGCTTCTGGAAAACTGGGCTTCTCAAACAGTTAAGTGATCCGATAAGTAGGAGAGAGCGCATATGTAGAAAAGTCTTGGTTCTAGGACTTACTTTAAGAGTCACTAACTATGTAATTGGTTGCATTAGTTTACCTCTGCAATCTTTTCCTATTAAACGTATTAGAAGTGAGAAATCATGTAATACCATTCTCTGAATGTATATGTATTAAGCACACACTATATTCCAGGCCCTCTTCTGGGCAGTGAGAATACAGAGAAGTAAACATAAAAATGTTTGCCCTTGTGGAGGTTATATTCTAGTACAATCCTTAAAAAGAAAGGTTATTTCCAAAGCCAGATTTATCACCAAAATGAAACCTACTTTATATAGGAGCAAAAATACTCAGATTGGAGTCAAGGAGACAGAGTCACATTGTTATTTGGCCACCAAGTAGCTGTATACCCTTGCAATAGTTCCTTAAGTTTCCAGATCTTTACATTTTTGTATTATACAAGAGCCAAATGAATGAAAGCAAGTGCCTAAAAAATTACCTGTGATGTTGGAAAGTTCTCTGTAACTTGGAAACAGTGATAATACTTGGCATGGTTCTCTAACCCCCACAATTGGCAAATTATGACCCACAAGCCAAAGCCAATTGGATGTCTCTTTGTATAAATAAAGCTTTATCAAAATACAGGCACTCATTCGTGTACTACCCAGCCACAAAGGCAGGGTTGAATAGCTGTCACAGAGGCTATGTGGTCTGCAAAGCCTAATACAAGATGTGGTCAAAAAATGTTTAACTTTTTCAAATTGATTACAGTAAAAGATACATTGCTCTTAATCTCCTTCAAAATACACCCTCCCTTATTTTCAACACACTTATCCCATCATTCTTACCATTTTCTGAAGCAGTTCTGGAAGTCCTCTTCCTTGATTATCTGTAATTGCACTGTTGTGGCTGCCTTGACATCCTGAATCAATTCAAACTTTCTATTTGTCATGGTCATTTTAACTTTGGGGAAGATCCAGAAGTTGAACAGTGCCAGATCTGATGAATAAGGTGGATGACGATACACCACAATGTTTTTATTTGATAGAAATTGCCATAAACTGCTTCAGAAAGTGGCACAAATGATGGGATAAGTATGTTTGAAAGGAGGGGGGACATTTTGAAGGGGATTAATGGCAATGTGTCTTATACTGTAATAAATTTTTAAAGTAAAACATTTGCTGTATTTTTATCATACTTCATATTTTTGCTGACATGTTAGAAAAACATCGCCAACTCCTGCTCGAATCCTTTACTAAATCAGATCCAAAAGAGGTATCCTCAGAATCAGCCAGCAGACTGCTAGGAATGGGTAACTGAGACCCCACTCCAAAACTGAATCGCAATCAACATTTTGACAAGACCCTAGGTGTGATTCAAGTGATTCGAGGGCCTGAGAAAAACTGCCATGGAGTGTGGCTTGGTAACATCAACGACTCTGCTGTCTCCACGCGGATACAGGCAGCCTCAGCCATTCCTTTCCTTCCACTCTGCCAAGAGCTGAAATCACAGCAATGGCTTCCCAACTTGGCAGACATCAGAGTCACACGCAGAGGTTCCTAGAACTGGGGCCTCTCTCCAATGACCCTGGCTCTGCTCCTATAAAGTTGGGGCAGAAGTCAAGAAGCATTCATCATGTTCATCACCATGAATGATTTTCTTTTGGATACTTCAAATACCGTCAGGAGAGATCTCAACAATAACTTACTGTAAAATGATTCTTCTTTTAAAATTTTGTTTGGTTTTGTTTTTTCTCTTGATTTAGAGCCATTGTATTTTTTTATTATTTAATTATTTTCTTCTTTTTTCCAATACTGGGGATTGAACCCAAGGCCTTAGCACTGAGCCACACCCCCAGCCCAATTTTTTTTATTTTGAGACGGGGTCTCGCTGTATCACTAAGTTGCTCGAGCTCAGCTCAGATTTGCTATCCTCCTGCCTCAGACTCCCAGAGTGCTAAGATTACAGATATGCGCCACCATGCATGGGTTTAATTTCTTTTTAACTGACAGATACAAATTGTATGTATTTATGGTACACAATGTGTGTGTTCCAATATGTATACACTGTGGAATGGATAATTTATGATATTTATCATCTTGCCATTCTTTGGGGGTGAGAATACTTAACAGATATCTGTCTTTTTAGCAATTTCCAAGAACATAATGCATCATTATTAACTAGAGTTACCATGTTGTATGAGAGATTTTTTGAATTATTCCTCCTGCCTGAAATTTTGTAAAGTAATGATTCGCAGTGCTTCTGTGGCTATAGATGGGTTAAGTGCCATAACTCTGAATACAAGAACATATTTCACCACAATTATGGCTTTCAGTGCCAATGATAGATTTTTATGTTTTCAGGGTCTCATTCAAGAAAGTTTACTGAATACCACTTGTCTATAAGGTATCATTCTAGGAAAGAAAGGATCTAAAAAATGAAAATAATCCTTGCAGAACCCAAATATGAGTGATCCAAGCAGTTTTCAGCCATTTGAGAAATATCTGCTGAGGACTTGCTCAATAGCCAGCCACGGATGGGATACAGAGATATTTTCTGTAAGGGGCTGGATAGTCAATCTTTTAGGATTTGTGCCCCACGTACAATCTTTGTGGTATACTCATATTATTACTTCATAGTATTTTTTTTACCTCTTTTTATAACTGTTTAAAAATGCAAATATTTTTCTTCGTTCTCAAGTGTTACAAAGATAAACCATGGGCCAGATCTGGACAGGGGTTGTTGTCTACCAACTTCTATTCTAGGTGACAAGGATCCAGAAGTGAATAAAATGGACAAAAGTCTCTACAGCAGAGCCTGATGGCATCCACCTGCAGTCCCAGCTTCTTGGGAAAGGCAGGAGGATTGCTTAAGCCCACATGTTTGAGCCCAGCCTGGGTAATGGCAAGATGATGCTTCGCAAAAAAAAAAAATAACAAGTTCCAGTCCTAATGGAGTGTATATTCCATCAGAGGGACACTTACAGTAAGCAAATAAATATAGAAAAATATACACTAATTAAGTCCTATGAAAAAAATTGATAAAGGCATACAGCATAGGACCACAAATGGTGACATTTGGGTAGAGGCCTGAACTAAATGTAAAAATGACCACTTCTCCTTTGGACATGGCAAGATTTGCTCATGTTAAGTGATCATCCTGAGGAATAATGTTAACACCATATGGCAACATTAGAAACTTTTTTAAAAAACAACAAACAAAAATAATTCATGGTGAAGTAGGATTTGAGCCACAAAATATTAACAGGTAAAGCAGGTAATGGACATTTTACTATATGATACAAATGCAAATGCTTCCAACAGGTCCTGGAAATGCCAGCACCTACTCAAGCTTCATTAATACCCCAGTGTAATTCACAGCCTTTTCATACTAAAAAATGTTCCCCTACCTCCTAAAAAAATAAAATTCCTCCATTCCCTGAAATATTCCTCCTTTCCCAAAGCTCTGCTTTCTAACCTCTATTAATCCATCAGCAGAATTAACCTGAAGATCACTGGTCCTCACTGTTACAAAGGAGGTCTGGGTCTTTGAGGGGACAAAGGAGAAAATTTAAAGAGAGCAAATATGTAAAGCTGACAGGAAATTCCAGAGGTTGGACAGACCATCAGCTACAGCAGTCACATAGGCACTGCTGGGCTGAGAAGACAAAGGAGAGACCTTTGGTTTCGCCATGAAAATGAAGCGCTGCCCCCAAGTAGAAATCAGCATAGTGATGGCGAATCTCTCAGAGATGAATGCCCACACTGCAAGCCAAAACCCACTTATTTATCACAAAGCACCAACACTGCAATTAAACCTGAATGCTGAGGCTTCAGTTCAGAAAAACAACACAGACATTAATATTTTTCGTCTCAAAAGAAAAATAAATAACGTGCGTGCCATAGGTTCGCCACCACTGTCTTAGACTGTCCTCTGAACCTCTCCTGTTTCCTGCTAGCAGCTCTCATATGCTACTATCTTGTTTGCTAAGAGATTTCTTTGTTCCTTCAGGCTTAAGTCTCAAGAAAAGACGGAGGTGGTAAAACAGAAGCACCCTCCAGGCAAATGTGGGCTGGGTCTATAAAACTTCTCCAGGCAAAAAGCAAGCTTTTGCCCCTTACTGGATCTGGAAAAACCATGTGTAAGCCTAGGTCAGTAGTCAGGAGACACAAGTAAATAAAAATTCTTATAATCAGTTTCCTTCAATTCACAGTCATGTAAGCTGGCTAATGACATTCACACACAACCAATATGGCGATGGAGGAGGGGAAATAAAGCCCTAGCCTTTCCTCACATGGAAAGCCAGTTTATCTGCAGGAGAAGTGCTATATGTGTCAATGCTCTTCCTCATGAGGGACCTTCGCAATTCATTCTTGGGTGGCACCATGCCTGCCAAACACACATGGGCCTGATGCCCCTGACCATGGCTACATCAACCAGTAGCTGCTCCTCTTGCTTCAGTTGCTATTATTTCCTAAAATACTTAAGTGGAGTTTCTTTCAGACCTTGGACTTACCCCATCTCACATTTCCCACCTCTGGTATCAATACAAGGACACTGTAATCAGTGTAAAAACCCAACACCAAGAATGGGCTGCCACCTTTCCAAGTCCAAAGAGAAGGTGACCTTAAGGAACAGAACGCACACACAACCCATAGAACTTTTAATGTGCATTACATCTTGGTGGTTCCACAACTGTCTGTCATTGTTTTTATCTCCTTCCCTGACAGCACAAGGCCACCTGCCCCAAAGCTAAATCACAAATGCGTGACTGTCACCCAACACGACTCACGACTCACGCACTGTCACCTCCAATTGATTTACAGGGGAGTCTGAGAGGAACTGAGCCTCTCAAAGGCCACCAGTTCCAAATTAGTGGAGTTGAGCACAGGAATATGTGAAATCACTTGGTCATAACATCCACATTAATTTCCCAGATGTGCAGCCTGTTTTGGAAACATTTATCACTTACATAGGCAGTGCCTACTTTGAACTTGTCCTTCAAAGATTAAGCAAAATCCATGCAGAATTCACTCATCAAACATTTTAAGTCCTTACTTTATGTCAAAAACTAATGTTAGAGGTAGCATTAGAAAAGACAACCACTACTGGTGGTAATAGCTGTCACTCATGTAGTAGGTACTATATCTACTTTATATGTAATATACATTTCATCCTCATAACTATGCTTTAAAAGTGAGTGCTATTACTACCTCCATTTTATAGTTGAGAAGTTTCCACAGCTATTAAATAACCGGACCAAGGTTTGAACATGAGGAGTCTCGCCCCAATGCCCGTGATATTAGCTGCTATACTACACTGCCCGGCCTCATCTGCAGGAATCTGTCTTCTCCGTGCTTAAGCAGAACACACAAAATTAATCTGTCCAGCATTTTCTGAGGCCCTACTCCACACATGGCTACATGGCTGTAATGCTAGGCCTAAGGTTAGAGAAAATGAATCAGACAGCATTTTCTCTCACTCTCAGCCACTCATGTATCCACCAATAAAAAAAGGATGGTCTCGGTCCTACATTTTTAGTCCTTTAGCCACAAGACGTAACTGGAGTTCCCTGTGACCTATACGCCTTTCCCCCAGGACACAGGTATCTTAAATCAATAAAGTAGAAACAGCAGTCTTTTCATTTTACCATACAGCCTTTTTGTGGACTATGGTATGTCAACTCACCTTGGTGGCAACGGCACTGAACACGGATTAAAAATAAAAATGGACAGGCATACTGAATTGCATTCTTCCCCCACCAACCATCCAAATAGTCCCTGTCCTTTTAACATGTCCTGCATCCAGTATCAGTGGCTCTGGCAATAACCTCTGTTGTCATCAGCAGAGAAGCTGAAGCTACAATTCACCACTCCCAGCCCCGAGACACGGTCCCCAGCCCGCTGCCACATCCTCGGCCATGACTGATTTGGGGTAACAACATGCACTGCTCGTAATGCACGGAATGAGGCTGCCTGTCTCTTTCCACCTCATTAGCTCACCCAATTTGATTCATTAGAATCCTTCGCCAAAGGAGAATGGCAAATTAAAAAAAAAAAAAAAACCTAGGAAGGAAAATAAGAACACTGCTCTAAAATTTCTCCCTTAAATAGATTTCCTACTCCTAGCATAAGCTATCCTTCCAAAGAAATGGAGCAATAAATACTCCTGCTTATGAATATAATGCAGGGGGAGTTTTCCATTATATCTCTTCCCTTGGTTATTCTAGGAGAATATTTGCTTAAAATCCTGTATTTTCTTTCCTGATCTCTTAAATTACATTGGGCCAATACATTGATCTAGAAGGTGGTAACTCACTGTGGCAGATTAAAGATGGCCACACATGCTTTGACACTCCTTTGATGGGAGATGAGGTCCATGTCCCCCACCCTCTTTGAATCTGAACAGGCTCTAACAACTCTGAATAATATAACACCGCAGGGGTGACGCCATGCCAGCTTCCAGGCCCAGGACACAAGAGATGGACACCTGCCACTTCTTGGCTCCTGGGATGTTCATTCTTGATCTTAAGCCACCCTTAGGAAGCACAACCCCACACACACCCTGGAGAGAGACTGTGAAAAGGCCCCGGGACTATACAAAGGAACCTGGCTGAGCCCTGCCTGCTGGGTAGATCCACCTGAGCAACAGAAATTTGAGTGAAGCCACCCAGAAGCCCGGAGGTCAACTGGATGCCACCATGCAACCCAGTCCATGTGAGGAACCACCACCCAACCAAGCTGCCAGAATTCCTGATCCACAGTTGTTGTTATGGTTTGTGTCTAGATGTCCCCCCAAAGCCTCATGCAGTCATGGGGTGGGCTTCTAGAGTTTGTGATTGATTCATGGTCCAATGCTGGGATAACGGGTGTGGGTGCTACACCCACCCTGGGGCAGGTAGCCTGTATACAATATAAGGGAGGGAAAGAGGCTTGCTCTCATGCTCCTTCCTGTTTGCTCTTGCTGCTTTTGCTGTCTTCTACAGCCATGAACTGTTGCCCCTCTTCCAGACCACCCTGCCTTGGAGCCAGCTTATTATGGACCGAAACCTCCACAAACTGTGACCTAAATAAACCTTTCCTTCCTTAATTTTGTGTGTTGGGTATTTTGTCTCAGCAACGAGAGAAAAGTAACCAAGACAACTGTGACAAGATAAAATGCTGCTTTAAGCTGTGTAGTAGTTTCTTACACAGCAATAAACAACTGAAACACCAGTCCAGCTCTCATTCACACTGCGTCACTCAGCTTCTGCTCCTCCAAAGACTCCACTCTTGGGCCGGTGAGATGACTCAGCGGTGTAAGCGCCTGCCCGGCAAGCGCGAGGGCCCGAGTTCGACTCCCAGAACCCACATATGAAAAAGGGGCCGGTGATATCGCTCAGTGGCACGGGCGGCTCCTGGCGCGCAAGGTCCTGAGGTCGACCCCCCGGTACCCAAAAAAAAAAAAGACTCCACTCTGGAAGAATTCTCCAGGGTTCACCAACCCTGGGCAGGATTATCCACATTCTTGCCCTCCCCATCCTTCAGTCTTTCAAAATTGATTTTTTTTCCTCCAAATTATTGAGGTATGATTGGTAAATTCACATAAGTTGAAGATAATATGATATTCATACAATGAGATAATATGATATTCATATATGAGGTACAATCAAAATATATAATGAACACTTAAATTTTTAAAATGTATTACAGTAAAAGACACATTGCTATTAGTCCCCCTCAAAGTAGTCCCCCTCGCTTAGAACACACTTATCCCACCATTCTTGCCACTCTCTGAAACAGTTCAGAAACCAGTTCAGCAAGTCCTTTTTCATGAGTGTCTTTACTTGCATTGTTGTAGCTGCCTCCAAGTCCCGAATCAATTCAAAGCATTTATCTTCCATGGTCATTTTATCTTTGGGGAAGAGCCAGAAGTTGCGCAGTGCCAGATCTGGTGAATAAGATGGATTTGAACACACGGTAACGTTTTTATGAGCCTGCGTTTCCACTGGATAGCACTTGGCAGCAGCATGACTGTATTTTTTATCACACCTCATAAAGACATAGAAGACTTCCAAAACTGCCTCAGAAAGTGGCAAGAATGGTGGGATAAGTGTGTTCAAAGTGAGGGAGAGTATTTTGAAGGAGATTCATGGCAATGTGCTTTTTACTGTAATAATGTGTTTTATTTAAACATTCACTGTATATTTCAATCACACTTCATGGAACAGAGGCTGGATCTACAGGGCAGGGTGAGCAAATGCCACCTCTCCTCAGGGGACCAAGGGACTTCCTGAGCTCAGACCAGAGACTCTAATAAAATATGACTGTGCAAAAGGGCAGAAGACTCCAGAAATGTGTCTCTTCACAGCTCTCGTGGGCTTCTGAGGCATGGGACTGTAGACCGCTCCTTTCAAATCCCTACCTGAAGTCTTAAACCCTGCTGGGTGAAGAGGATTGGAAGAAACGAAGAGTCAGTGCTAACTTGAGCCTTGAGACTGAATGAGGCCAACACAGGACAGCAAGAGGACCTAGTATGGAGAGAGATGACGCTTTCGTGCCATTTGGTGTCAGGGCCATGCAACTGAACAGAAGTGACTGATGGAATTAAGAGCTGGAAGGACTGACTGAGCCCAGTTCTCTCTTTGGGGCTGGCATTCCCCAGGACACTTGCATTTGGCCAATTCCAAGCCAAGCAAGAACTAGTCCTTTACAGAGGCCTGCAGACCACTGGCAAGCAGGCACACAGGGAGAAGTGACACCAAGCCCCCCTGGCTACACAGCCCTCAAGGCACATCCTCCAACCTGCTTCAGCTGTGCTGAAGGTGACACACTCCCTCTCCTCTCACCTGACACCACGGCTCATTCTCAACCAGTTCAGACCTGGGGTAGGGAGTACAACTCACCAATCCCCCCAAGACCCACTTAAAAGTTTTTAAGTGAACTGGCCAAGCTTCAGCTTTGGGATAAAAGTCAATAAACACTCACAATCCATTTCAGATTCCCTACTCCCGAATCCTTAGTCACTGAAATTCATTAACAAAGTTTTCTAGATGTTACGATGCCACCCACCTTAGCATCATCATCTGTTAAAAAGCAAACCAACCAGCAACACTGAGACTTTAGGTGTTCATGAGTACTGTGGGGGAGAAAAAGGAATGAAAGGGAAAAAAGCTGCCTCATCTCATGTTCAAGATAAGAGTAGTTAATCCTTCTGGATCTAAAAATCCTGTGTGCTTCCCAACAGTGTTCTGAAATAACTCCTCCTTAATAAACTCTTCTTCCTTCTGCAGAAAACAGAGTGTTCTTCAAGAAATGCAAAGATTCAACCGTGAGTCACTTGAATCTTCTATAGGGACACGGTGATAATGTAAAACGCATGGTGATTTCTGAATAACTAAACGATACTTTCATTTACAGTGTCAAACAAATGTAATGTTCAAGTATCATTTCAAGTAATGTTTATATCTCTATTAGCCTTGATTATTATCATTACCTAAGATAGAATTAAGGAAAAAACTTCTCCCCCTGCTGGTGTTCTAAAAATACATCTTCAAGCGTTAACAGACATGAGTGTGCTGTGTTTTGAATACAGGAATAGTCTAACTTGGTTACATCCATCTTCTTTCCCTTCTTCACATCTATTTGAATATTTTAAATACATGATTATCATGTTTTACTTCTCTCTCCCAGGATGCCCCACTTTTCCTCCTCTCTGCCTACTAGAAGAATCACCTTCCTAAACCCCATGTAAATGCCATCTTTCCTTTGCAGTAGTACTGGGAGGAAGAAGGGGCTGAGCCTCTACTTTCTCTAGATTACTTCTATTGCTAATTCCTATCCTACTTTCCATTTACACAACAAAATTAGCACCCTTCTACCTTTACCCCAGTCTCTAACCCTTTGTTAACTATTCGTTTTGACACAACAAGTATTTATTGCATGCTTACCAGAGGCAAAGATGAGAGGGTAAGGTAGTCAAGAGCATAGAAGATAGCCCAGGAAGGAGGCACATTGTACCGGCAGGGCTTCGGGCTAGCTGCTCAATCACCATGCCTCAGTTTCTTTATTACTACGGATAGAGAAAATAATAGGACCTACACATCAAAGAGTTTCAAGTAAATTAATACTTGCAATGCACTTGGAACAGAGCCTAGAGCATAACGAGTCTCAATCAGCCTTAAGTGATACTGTTTTTATTGTTATTAAGCATATTCCTGAACTCTGGGAATACAGAAATAAGTGAGGCACGTGCCTGTCTCACACTGATGGAACAAATATTTACTGTGCTAGTTATCACTCAGGAGACATAACTATAAAAATTCTTTCAAAGTGAAACAAAAAACAAAAGAAAAGTAAATGTCAGGTAATTATGACATTTGATAAAGAATTATAAAGTAGTGCATGGGAAGAGAAAGTGATATGGCAGGCAAAGCGACACCTAAACAGAGACGTTTAAGCAAAGGTCTCCATGAAATAGGAGCGGTGCAGGGAGAAAGGTTGCCCTGGGCAGAGGAAAGCAGCCCTGAGATGAGAATGTTCTCTAAGCAACAGTGAGGAAACCAGTGTGGCCGGTACAGTGACCAGGAATGAGAGCGGCAGGAGACGATGTGAAGGGTATAGCCAGGGACTGGGTGGGACAGGGCTTTGGAGGTCTGAGGATGATTAATGACTTCACTATGGACCATGGGAAGCCTAGAGGGTCTCAGATTGACAGAGTTTTCCCAACTGTCACAAAGCTGTAGGTGGTTACTCTGTCAGTTCGCAGAGGTCCTTGTGGGCAGGTGCTAGACCTCAGGATTTCTGGACTCACACACAGTGAGGCAAAGAGCAAATCCAGCATTAAAACCTCACCAACTACACAGATGATCTCAGCCTTTCACTTGCTGAGGGGAAAAAAAAAACTATCACCAAGCATCTACTATGTTCTTCTCTCTGGTTTTGTTTTTATGCAGGGTATGTGCGTGTGTGTGTTCTTTCTTTTCCTAATTTTCAAAGAAAGTTGACCAACAATTCCACCTTCACAGAAGTCCACTTAAAAAAAACCTTAAGCTTCTGGAACACAGTGTTGAAAAAAGGAACAAGGAACATTCCACCGAGCTCTCTGAGAAATCAATCATAACTTCCTTACACAAAAGCTCTGTGTTTCACTTGTAACAGTGTGGATACACACCACTTCACTCTTGCCTAACGCACAATTCTAACACCTTGATCCCACACCTACGGTACAACAGCAATCCTAACAGAGAACAGCAGCATTCCGAAGGGGCCCGAACCCTGACAACGATAACTAAATGATAAATAACAAATGACTCTATGAAAGCTAAGTAGGGAAGAAAAGAACTGAAGTCACACAGAACCACACTCGGCACCGCTGAAAAACTCAAAATTCAATGTTTCTAAAGTAGCCAACCCCTAAGAGTTCAATTATTTTCTGTGTCTTCTACTTTACCAAAAAAGGCAACAGTCGAACATATTCTAGATTGATTTCTATGCAATGTGGTTAAAATCAGCAAAGCTTTGGTATGTGATAGCAACAACTTGATGTATTTTTGTACTCCAGACATAATGTGAAGAAAATTGGATTTCTAAAACAAAACTCAGCAAATTGCTAACAGAATATAGCATGTCTCTGAAAATCAGCTTCTTGTTTAACTGCATAAATGTTACAAGAGCATGCATTCAAACATTCCACATAAGAGTAAAATACAGTACAACGCAAGTCAAATGTACCAAGAAAAAACGGGGTAAGCTCAGTGCAGTACACACTTACTGTGGAATAATGTGCAGCAACTAAAAAGAGCAAAAGTGACAAACATGTACTGACATGGAACATAACTGCTAAGACAAACTGACAACAGAGAAATAAATTGTCAGAGTTATTTAGAGTAGATGTTGTTTATATTAAATGACAAGAGAATTCCATGGGTACATATGTAAGTTCATGAAGTAAGACTGGATAAATAGATTCTGGTTAAATGCTTGCCAACGTTCTTTCTCCCCACCTTCCTTATTCCCAGAAACAGTTTTTTCCAAATTGATTGTGTGGTCCTGTTTTGACCAATGAACATAAATAGACTTCAGTGGGCCTGGCTCCCCCAGAGCTATTGTTTTCCTGACAAAAAAGGGCAAGACTCACCTGCCATGTATCTGTTTCCCTTTGCTCTTTCCTGTCTTTTCTACCTGGAATAAAGACATGGAATCTAGAACTAGCAGCCATCTTGCCACCATGTGAAATAGAAATTTCAGACCAAGAGAGTGAGGCAGAAACAGCAGCACCTCTGAACGGCTGAACCAGTTCTGGTTTATTCCCCCAAGACTGCTTGTTCTGAAGAAAGAAAATGAGCTCTGGAGGGAAACTGAGAAAGCTGGCGCCTCAGCTCCACTACCTGTTGGCTGAGGGACCTGGAGGGAGCTGCACAGCAGGGTGCCTGGGCCTGAGTGTAAACAGGAGCAGATAGAAAAACAGAGCTCCAGGATCAGGGAGCCGGTCAAACAGGATAATAGGCAAGGTACAGGATTTGACCCAGTGCTTGTTAATAATATTATATTAATAATTACTAATTAAAACTCATCTCATGTTAGTAACATTCTTCATGAATTAAACTTAAATTTCCTGAGCATTTCTTATCATTATATGTTTAAGGAGTGGCAGATTTCTTTTTCATAATAGCAGTCACTTATTTCTACCAATGGATGCAAACTCTCTAAACATTGCTGCACAGCGATTTCTGAAGACACAAAGCTACATGGTGGCTCTAATGTCAAAGAGTATCGCGAGCCTAAAGGACAACAGTCCCCCCTCTCAAAGGAATGTCACAGATTAGAGATTCACTAAGCGCATGAAGCATACCCAGAACATTACAAACACGGAAAAACAATGTCTGTCTCCTAGGTATGGAGCTAATTGGAAGAGAGGGTAAGCTGGAAATAAGATAAGATGTCAGCTAATGAGGACCCATGGCTGGCAAGTTTGAATCACTCAGATAATATTCTTACTTGCCATCATATCATTTCAAATCATTGAAATTACAAAATGGCTTTTAAAAACTATAATTGCGGGGCTGGTGAGATGGCTCAGCGGCATAAGCGCCTGCCTGGCAAGCGCGAGGTCCTGAGGTCGACCCCCGGTACCCACCAAAAAAAAAAAAACAAAAACTATAATTGCTTTACTAATTTATCATAATCTAAAAGTAAATTACACAGAAATACATTGTGAGGCCTGAAAGACACATACTATAGTCAAATGTTATTAGTTTTCCTTGAGTGTTACAGCTTCTGAGATCAAGACCCCTCAGAAACAAGTGTTTTGTATTAGCACTAAATAACTTGGGAAGCTAACATTCTTTAAAAGAAGAAAAGAGAGGGTGGGGAAAGTCACATTAGCTGAAGAAATGTGATATATTAAGTGCTGATTCTAGTTAAGAATGGCTGTAAGGACTAGAGCAGGCCAATTTATCTCCATTGTCCCATCATCCAATCTTTTAAATCTGCTATCTGATCCCCCACCTGCTTATCAAACAGCACCCCTCATGAGATGCTGCCTCCAATGAGAGTGTGCCCACTTTCCCTCCCTCTGTGAGGCACCAGACTCAGTGCACTTTATGAGTGGTGATGACAGTACCTCCATCCCCCGGCACATGGAACTCATCACTTTAAGGGACCTGGTTCATATGGAAAAGGGCATACATGCAGGAGCAAAATGGTCCGTGAAAGTGCCAGGCATCCCTTATACATGCAGTGGCCCCCATCTCTCCCTGCTCTGAAGGGCATTAAGAATATCAGCTTCCAGAATTTCCCTTTTGTTATTATTAATGCTAAAATAGAGATGAACAACACTACCAACCCAAGGCACTTGCTATCTTAATGAACACCTATGTGAAACGAAAAGTTACTTCTTGCCTTTCTCAGCTGATGCAAAAGGGAAGAGAAATTATCCTTTTGTTTAGCAGCTGAATTTTTTTTGTTTGACCAATTGAAAATTTTTCTTCAACCTAACATATGGGTTAGTACATATTCTAAGTGATGTGTGTTTTGTGTGTGCCTGTGTTTAATGGATACACATCCACTAAGATGCCAGTGGAATCCTTGCAGCAAACATTGTAGCAGGAGTAACTGCTATCCCCATGTAATTGAAGAAATTTGTGTTCAGAGAGGTTAAGTAACCTGCATAAGTCACACAGCTAGCCTGCACAGAACCAGTGCTTAAATTCCAGTGAGTTTGATCCGAGTCCAAACTCTTAACTATTGTGCTATAAAATGACAAAGACATCTAAATCTTGAAATAAAATCTTCTAGTTATTTTTATCCACAGTCAAAGCTCTCAAACTCAGTTGCTTATACTGCAGGTTCGAGGGGTCAACCGAAATGGGGGAAGTGGTGCAGTAGAGATACAAAGAATGAAAAATGCCCATCTGCAAGAGTGGGGGGAGCCAGCAGTCAGAAATAAAACAACCTGTTTTGCCCAAAATCCGGATTTTTTAATGTGAAACTTTGTGACTTTTCAAGCAGTGATCCCAATTCAAAAAATAGTTCTTAAACATAATCATGAACATAATTCAAGCCAAACAAAACACATCTATAGGCCTAAATCATCTGCGGGCCGAGCTGAGACCTCTGCTTCAAGCCAAACCTTAAACAAATTTGGGATGGAAAGAAATACATCACTGGCAATAAATAATTGGTAATATTCACATTTCATTGCAAACATGTGCTTGAGCAGCTGTGGAAAACTTGAATCTCCCCCTTCCCCGGAGACACTGAACCTGTATTTTAATTCATGTCTTTGGCTGAGAAGTTTTCCTTTGGTCAGGTAGAAAATGACCTTGCTGGTTCTATTTATTATTTAACAGAACTCAGTCTCAAAATCCCTGTCATAATCCATAATAAAATAGAGAACAAAACTTAATCGGCTGCAAATGTACAGTAGTTAGCATTCACCGCAAAATGCTAGTAATATTTCCAGAATGCCATTTCTCTTCCTGGCCTTTTGACCAAGTTGGTTAATGGACTGAGACTCGGGAAATAATGAAAATAATTTAGGCTAAGAACTTCCCAGCCATGCATCAACCTTGAAATGAACTGTACCTGCCCAGGGAAGGCGGTGCCAAGACCACGGCCCCCAACCCGCCTGTCAAGGAGGGCTCACCAAGCCAGGGAGGCACACGGGGCTCTCATCAAAGCACAGCCCCATATTTCAAAGACAAGTAGCAAATATCCACCATTCATGTACTTAGCATCAGGTTTCCTTAGGCAAATACTACAAAATGAAAATTTTATGTCTAGTATGTATGTAGGATGCTTGAATCCTGCAGTTCTAAAGAATTTTCTAAAAGATAGAGGAAATCCAGCTCTACTTATCTAGCACTTTGGACCCTAACCTAATAGGCACTTGGGCTGTGACCTTAAAACTCACTGAAGAACAGAAATTACATTCCAAAATATTTGCCCTAAAAGTTCTTTGTTTCAAAGAATAAATCTTGTGCACAGCTTAGGGGACTGTAAAGTGTAATGGCCACTATAGTTGCCCATCTATTGTTTTATAACATTAAATATGAATCCTCACCAGGACTCAGAAATGCCTCCCACCTATACATTTCAGGAAAATTTGTGACTAGGTCCACACAGGAATGTGTATGTGGATGATGTTATGGATTAGATCTAAAATGTCCCCAGCCGGACATGGTGGCACACACCTGTAATCCCAGCACTCAGGAGGCTGAGGCAGGAGGATCACTGTGAGTTTGAGGCCAGCCTGGGCTGCATAGTGAGTTCAAGTCCAGCCTGAACTACATAATGAGACCCAGGCTATAATATATATATATACACATACACATATATATACATATATATGTATATATACATGTATATATAATATATATATATGCGTGTATATATGTATATATACACAGATATATATATATAAATAAAATGTTCCCCAAGAATCTCAGGTGTTCAGGGTGGAGCTTTGGAAGTGACTGAATCATGGGAGGTGCTATACTCACCAGCGGATTAATCCACTGGTGAGTTCATAGCTCAGTGTGCTATTAGGAGGTGGGGCTTGGTTGGAGGAAGTAGATCACTGGGGCATGCCTTTGGAGGCTATATCTTCCTTCCTGACTCCTCTCTGCTTTCTCTGCTTCCTAGCTACCATAGGGTGAGCAGCTTTCTTCTGCCATGCCCTTCCACCATGCCACTTCTGCCTCGGAGCCAACCAATGATGGACTAAACCCTTTGAAACCATAAGCCAAACTAAATCTCTCCTCCTCTAAGTTTCAGGTATCAGGTATTTTGTGACGGCAACAGGAAAATGACTAACACAAATGATCACCCATACTTTATTATTGTTGTTCAGGTTTATCTCTGTTTTGAGATAATAAAAGAAGTTGAAGCCATGTAAGTGTTCATCACTACAGAATAAAGAAGTTACCCTTTTTGAGCAGTACCATAGAATATTCTAGAATATTAGTGCATTAGTCACTACCAGACCTAACTCAGGAAAGCCTTCACACTTGCATGTTTAAAAGTTGAGATGACAGACCATACAAAAATGTACTTTGGGAGAAAATATCCTATTATATTCAATATTCATTTATTCAGTTAGTTTACCAAAAAATCATATTTTGCCAGGTATCTTCTGAAACAAAAACAACATACCTATGCCTACTGTTTAGAAACTCCTGCCCTGGAATGAAGACAGGCTCAGATGATTTTCACACATAATCATACAGTCTACAAAAGGTGTGTGTGCCCATGCAGGAAAACACCAAGGACACCAGCTCTGCAAAAGGACATGAGGGGGCCAGTGAGATGGCTTAGCGGTGTAAGCGTCTGCCTGGCAAGCGCAAGGGCCCGAGTTTGAATCCCGGAACCCACATACGAAGAAAAGGGCCAGTGATATCGCTCAGCGGCATGGGCGCCTGCTGGCATACGAGGTCCTGAGGTCAACACTGGTACCCACAAAAAAAAAAAAAAAAAAAAAAAAAAGGGACATGAGAAGGGAAGAACATGCTGTTTGAACAGTCACTGATGGGAGGGAGCCCAGCTCCACACCCACAGAGAAAATACCACAGCCCTGCAAGTTTTCCATCACTCACTTTCTTCTCTATCCACAATGGAGAGAAAAGAGCATGCAGAGTCAGCAAAACATCAAGCCGCCTGTGACCTGCCCTTGGATTCCCACCTGCTGGAAATACAGACTGAACAGATAGGTGTCAGTACTGGAGATCTGATCCACTGCACACAGGGTGAGGCAGGAAGATGCTGCCACAAAAGATTCATAAACAAACCCAAATTGTTCACATGCAAACTCCAAGTCTCCACAGTACAATATTCTGCACCTGGCCAGGCATGGTAGCATACTCCTGTGACCCCAGTACTCTAGAAGGCTGAGGCAGGAGGATTACAGATCACAAGTTAAAGCTCAGCCTGAGCAATTTAGCAACTTTGTGAGATTCTGTCTCAAAAAGTTTTTAAAAACTGCACACCTACCTATGGCTCACCAGCTTTTCCTCTCCTGCCTTTCTGTAGCTGCCCCACATATATTCTGCACTGCTGATGCTGAGGTTGTGACAGAGCAGATTAGTAAGGCATCATCACATCGCTGCTCTGGGATGAAACTGTTCTAGTGATGCCAGGAGATGCCTGGATCACCAGCATCTCCGCTTACAAAGTCTGGAGACTTGCTAAGAGCAGGCGGGGTAGGATAAGCCATAAACGCAGACAGTCTGCATCTTTTTTTATGCCATAGTGAAACCTACCAACTTCTCGGACACACGTTATAAATGTGTAAAATAAAATTCATAGGATTGCAAAAGAAGTTGGTTACAATAAAATATTTCAAGTTGAGAACTCAAAGAATTTGTAAATGCCATTTACAGAGAGTGTGTGTGTGTGTCGCTGTTAGTATAATTAGGCATTAGCAGCATGCAGACTGCATGCTGGTCCTCACAAGGATATTGTTTTTTATCCTAATTCACCATCTTTTTAAGATGTTCCTGAAGGTTTCCAGCCTCTCATATAAAAAGACAGTCAGACAGAGTCTAGCTCTACTCCTTCAGAGACCCGGAGCTATAAATATAAGGTGTAGTCAAACAATATGGTGATTATTTAAAC
Source organism: Erethizon dorsatum (assembly GCA_028451465.1). NCBI lineage: Eukaryota > Metazoa > Chordata > Mammalia > Rodentia > Erethizontidae > Erethizon > Erethizon dorsatum. Next base: position 47,438,295 of record CM051825.1, read on the forward strand.
AAATATTTCAAAAATTTATTACAGTAAAAGGCACACTGCCATTAATCCCTAGTCCCACTCACTTTGAACACATGTATCTCATCATTCTTGCCACTTTCTGAAGCAGTTCTGGAAGTCCTCTTTTGTGAGTGTCTTTACTTGCCCTGTCAGGGCTGCCTCACTAAATATCCAGAATCAATTCAAAACATTTACCTTTCACGATCATTTTGACTTTGGAGAAGACCCAGAAGTCACATAGCACCAGATCCCATGAATAAGGTAGATGAGGACTCACCATAACGTTTTCATGAGCCTGCCTTCCTATTGGATGGCACTCAGCAGCAGCTTTCACTGTATTTTTTTAACCATACCTTATAAAGACACACACAGAAGAGGAATTCCAGAACTGCTTCAGAAAGTAGCAAGAACAATGGGATGGATACATGTGTTCGAAGTAAGGGGGAATATTTTTATTTTAAAGAGAAAAAAACAATAAAAACAATGATACAGAATTTCAAAACAATAGATTAACAATGGTTAATATACTGGGTATTGTTATCTTCAAAGCAGTTGCTCAGATTACAAGATATAGGCATGAAAATTTAATCAAACAATATAAGCACAAACCGTTCTTTTTAACAAACTAATAGAAATTAGTAGTATAATTATCTTAGCTATCATATATATATGTGATTTTTTTTTTCTTTTCCCTTCCTTCTTTTCTCCTTTCCCTAAGTAATGGGGAATATTTTGAAGGGAGTTAATGGCAATGTGTCTTTTCATGTAATAATTTTTATTTTTACTTAAATATTCACTATGTGCATCACCCCATCTACCACCATGCCACCTTCTGAGCCATCAGCATATGATCAAGTGGGGAGAGGACCACAGTCAGGGGCCTGGGAGCAGGGGAAAGTTGCTGAACCCCTTTGGGTAGACCCGTCTGAGTCAACTGGCTTCTCAGTGCTTCTAAAACTACCAGTAGCCATAGTGGGTGACCAGTTTATTACACCATGACTTCGTTAAGCCTCAAAAATGAATAGAACCTTAGCAGGAGGTCATTAAGCTGGAGGCTTCCCAGCTGAAAGGAGTAAGAAGACACGTTCCTAAGAAGAATGAAATTCACAATGGAGCACCAATCAGACAGTACTTGCTTTATTAGTAAGAAGTCAAAAGTGCTTTTAAGTCAGCTTGTATTTTTTCCATCAAACACCATCAAAAAACACTTGAAGAATAAGAGAGTTTTGATGAAGGCATTTTATTCCATCTAGTCAGTTATTTGGACTGAGATGAATAAGGACACTTTACGAATCTACTCCACCCATAGTAGTCCAAAATATACATACTGGGAATTTAACTATGCATCTAGCTTCTATGCTTTGCAGCTGTAGAAACTGAAATTGAAAGAGTGAGTGATCTGTCACAGACTGTGGGACTAGTTACTGCCCAATCTGGGAGAAAAGCCAGTCTCCCGGCTTTCAAACTGATGTTCTTCTCATGGTTCCAAGTGGCACAGACCCGATCTGATTAAAGTATTCCTGTCTAAAAGGCTGTATTGTTTATTATTTTTAATTTTTGATGAGTAAATGTTTGCAGAACATAATGGATATATTCACTGTAGGATGGTGGTACAGAGGCATAGTGCGTCTTTACTTCCCCTCCTCACCCTCACCATCCCATCTCCCCCATTCTCAGATCCCCTTCTCATCTCCACAAATGCTACCCTCATTTCCTATCATCATTCTTTTGTTTTGTTCTTTAAATTATTTACACTTTGGGTTTTTTCAAATAAAAGAAACCTTGTGATATTTAACCTTGTATTTCTGACCTGGTTAACTTAGCATCACGGACTCAAGGTGCATCCATCTTCCGACAAACCATTAAATTTTTCCTGCTTTATTACTAATTTTTTCCTTCTTTGTGGCTGGGTAGTACTTCACTGTGTACACATACCACATTTTCTTTACCCATTCATCTGTTGATGAGCATAGAGACCACTTCCAAGAGTTAGCTATTACGAGTTGTTCTGCTATTAACATGCATAGGCATGCATCATTGTAATATGATATTGTCTTAGCTATTTTCTCATTACTGAGACATAATGGCCAGTACCCACAACTTAAAGAAGCAAAGGTTTATTTTGGCTCACAGTTTGTGGAGGTTTCAGTCCATAGTTGGCTGGCTCCAAGGCAGGGCCACATGGCAGAGAAGAAAGAGCTCATGGCATGGCAGTGGGAAGCAGGGAGAGATCCAGGGAGGAGGGAGGAAGACCTAGGACTCTAAGCCATGCCAGCCTCCTCCAACCAGGCTTCACCTCCCAACATCACACTTAGCTACAAACTCATCAGTGGACTAAATGTACTGATGAGTATCACACATCTATGATCCAATCACCTTCCCGAGCCCCACCTGTGAGCTCATGAGGCTCTGGGGGACATGTAGATATATACCATTAAAGATGTCTTTAATTCTTTCAGGACGATACCCAGAAGAGATATAGCTGGATCAAACAGAATTTCTATTTTTAGGTTTTTTAAGAACTCTTTCACTCAAACTAATTGATGTAGAAATACTAGTTTAATTTATTAAAATGTCTAGCTCATTTTAAAATAAATCTATCACTTTATTATTTTCAAGAATTCACATTAACTTTCCCTAGATAACAAGAGAATTTATAACAAATAAAAATTTTAACTACTAAAAATGCATTAACTGCAACACATACAAAAATTAACTCAAAATCAATCACAGAACTCAATGTAAAGCCCAATATTGAAAAACATCTTCAAGAAAACAGAAAGAAATCTTTGTGATTTTGGTTACAGATAAATATTTCTAAGATACCAAAAACACAATACATTTTATAAAAGCAAATTGATAAATTGAATTTCACCAAAATGAAAGAACTTCTATACTTTAAAAGATACAATTAAGAGAATGATAAGTCACAAACTGGAAGAAAATATTTGTAATGTTATTATCTAATAAGGCAATTCTATCAAGAGTATGTAAAGAAGTATCAGAATTCAATATGAAGGAATAACCAAAAAAACTGTAAACAATTTGAGTGGTTCAGAAAGATAGGCAGATGGCAAAAAGCAAATAAATAGACATGGCACATTTTTAGTTATCAGAGAAATATAAATTAAGCCTAAAATGTGATATCATTATATACCTATTAAAATGGCTAAAGTTAGAAATGCAGACCATAGTCAGGCCTGGCAAGAATTTTAAGGAATTAGAACACTTATTCACCACAGATGAGCATGTGTTAGTACAACCACTTTGGAAATCAGTTTGACAGTTTCTTAAATTGAAAGAGTAAATAAGGTCTAAAATGTACAATGCATATTGTGAAATGGGAAGAAATTATTTAAAAGGAAAAAGGAACCAGTATGGGGGAAAGAGGAAAGGAAGGAAGGGAAAAGGGAGAAAAAATGTAAGTTAGTTATACTATTACTGTCTCTTCATAGAAAAGGAAGGTTTGTGCTAATATCGATTGGAGAATTTTTTATGCCCATATCTTGTACTCTGAGTAAATACTTCAATAATAATAATATGCAATGTTTTAACTATTGCTATTCTCCTATCATCTTGTTATGAATTTTTTTTACCTTTCATCCATAAAATAAAAAAAAAGAAATAAAAAAGATACATATAGGAAATGAAAAAGAAAAAAGACAAACACACATCTACCATATGAACCAGCCGTTCTGTTCCCTAGTTACCCAGGAGAAATGGAAATATAGGTCTGTAGAGATGCTTGCATGACATGCTCACTGCAGCTTTATTTGGAAAACCCAACTGGAAAAACCCCAAATGTCTATCAACAAGTGATTATATAAATGATGTGTGGCATATAATGAATATTACCCAGCAACAAAAAGAAACAAGCTAATCTGTCAACTAAACATTTTCAATTAAAACTGTCAAGAAAAAAGCTATTAATACATGCAACAACATAGATGAGCCATAGAATAATTATGCAGAAAGAAACAGACAAAAAAAGAGTGCATACTGTCTGTTTCCATTTAAATCGGACCCAAACTCACCCCAATGGCATTGTGTTAGTCAGCTTTCTGTGACTTTAACAAATACCTGAGATAATTGGTTTATTAGGTGAAAGTGTTTATTGTGCTCAGTCTTAGAGGTTTCAGCCTGTGATCAGTTGGCCCCATTGCTTTGTGGCGCTTCAGGGTGAAGAGTTTACAGCAAAGCAAAACCACTCAGCTTCTGGCTGGGCAGTGAAGAGGGAGGAAAGAGCTGGAGTCCCACTGTCAGCATCAAGGGCACGTCCCAAACGACCCAAAGACCTTCACTCAGCACCACCTCTCAAAGCTTCCACCACCTCCTCAAACCATTCAGCTGGGGTCAAGCCTTTAACACAGGGGCCTTAGGGGAATTCTTGGGATCCAAACCATAGCAAATATAATGATCTGTGGTTGCCTAGGGTGAGTGTGGAAGGGGCAGGAGGGATGGATTACAAAAGAATGCACAGATACTTTGGGGCAGTATATAACCATCATCTGATCATGGGAATGGCTTCACAGATGCATACACATGTTAAAATCTATCAAATTGTACACTTTTAAATATGTGCAGATTAATTTGTTAATTGCACCTCATTTAAGCTATTAAAAATAAAAATAAAAATAAAATAAATGCATTTAGTTCCAGTCATAATGTTAAATCATTTACCTAATCTCATTTGACCTCCCCAAAACACTTTGTAACAGGGGATGTTGTTACACCCATTTCCAGGGAAAAGAAACTGAGTCTCAGAAAGACAAAATAACTTTGCCCAGGGTCACTTAGGTAGGACTTCACAAAGTCATAAGTCTTCTTGATATTAAATAAATACTTTCCAAAGCATTTGACAATTTTTTAAGATAAATTAAACAGCTGCTGGGTATATATATTTATGCTACATATTTATTTGCTTAGCAAATCTCTTTTTCAGAGACAGCACATGGGTAAATGTCAGCCTTATCATTTCAGGATCATCACAAATTCTGAAGTTAATAGGTTTCAGATTCAGGTTTCAATGACTCACTGAAACCACCCAGTACTGTTATGTCATAAATCAACAAGCTGCAAGTCAAGCTCATCAGAGAACAAGTTCAAGAGGCTGGTGAGATAGCTCAGCGGCATAAGCGCCTGCCTGACAAGCACAAGGTCCTGAGTTTGACTCCCGGTACCCGTATACGAAAAAAGGGCCTGTGATATCGCTCAACGGCATGGGTGCCTGCTGCCATGCAAGGTCCTGAGTTCGACCCCCGGTACCCACACACACACACACACACACACACACACACAAAACCACGTTCAAGATCAGAACAACATACGGCAGAAGAGAAAGATTAATGCCCTTCCACTCACCTGGAGAAACCAAGCACCATAATATTTGCTTCTTCAGGATAAGACAGACAGACAGTCACACATATGTGCATCCACTTGCACATCCTGGACAACCAAGATGAGGATCTAGCCATTCTGTGGATGCTTCCAGTGTCTCGATGGGATCTTAAAAGCAAACAGACTAGAGAAGTAGTACCTGTCGGTGGCTGCTGTCTCTCGCTTTACATATGGGCATTGTTTCCCTTCGAATATGGTTAGCTAAGAGCTCAGACACGCAGACCGTCCCTCACTAGAACTCACTGTCCTCTGCTCTTCCATGCTTGCTAGAAAGCCTGTCACATGACCACAGGACTCCAAGGCAGAGGGTAGAAAACAGCAACATGTTCATTTGTTCCCTTCTTTCACTCCAATCCAACCAGGCTTACTTACAGAGCTCCTCTCTTAAGAAACGCCTTGCACCATCCCTTGCAAAGGCTTCCCAAATTAGAAATAAATTTATCCAAAGCAAATGGGACTTCCCAAAGTCTAGCTGTGTTTGTTCAGGAAGAGGAAGACAGAGACCTTGGCTTTGTACTCCTTTCAAGTTCAAATTGTTCAAATCCCCCCACCAAGTCCTGATTGCTGGTATTCGTTTCTAGCCCCTGAGCAGGTAGCTATGCAATGTCAGCACTGAGGTGTGGAAAATTACCTGCTGCCAACAACACTGTGGATATTCATTTATTTCAGCTCATGCCTGTGTTACATTTTTCCTGAAATAAATTTCCATACTGTTTCCATCTCTAGCTCTAGGATCCCATTACTTTCTCCACAACAGGTGAGAAACAAGAAAACAGAGCCCAGCTGGCAATACCCGCTGCCTTCAGGCCCTCCTAGCTTTGTTTTCCTTCGTGACAGCTACCTGCTTCAGACACTCCCTAAACATAAGCACTGATGGCATTAGAAGTTCCACTGCTTGTAACTATTGCAAACACAGCCTTCTCACAACCAATCAGTCTTCTGAAATGTGTTTTGAAATGCCTCTTCAGTAATACTATTTCTAGCACACTATTCTGAGACCACCATATGGGCTAAAATATTTAAAACATCCAAGCAACACCTAGGAAAACAGAAAGACCTCATTTTCCTGCCTGCCCTATCTCTACCCTTCCTATTTCCTTTTACGAATGATCATACTTTCCTTATATGGAACAAAAGCTTCTGACTTCTTTGTACAGCACTGACATACAGATGAGATATTGACCCCTGGGTTTTTGAACCCCAAATTGTGGGCTTTGTTTCAATGAGTTTAAGAGTACATCTTGAAAGAAAAAAAGAGTATGGTTCTTTTCCAGGATTAGAAAAATATTCTAACTACTCAGAGAACTCTTCAAACACCTTGGCCTGCTCTCCCTCAGAAACACAGATAGGGGAGGGAGAAAAAGCCACTCTGGCAAGTAGGTCAGCTGGAAGTTCAGGAAAGGAACCTAAATGCTTTCCTCCTATCAATGCGACAGCCCTTCCTTTCCATGGAAAAGGATTAAAGCAGGCTCATTTGTCATGAGTATTTTGCAAAGCTGACCTTGCCAAAGGTGCTGGGACTTGAACTTGCAGCAAAGGAGATGAAAAGAAGGTGAATATTAACACCTCCTGTAATCTGTTCCTTTCCCCTCTTATTAAACACTAGGATTATGATGAGCCTGTCAAGATGGCACTGGAGAGAAATAATGTCAGGGACAAGGGAGGTCAGTGGAATCTCAGACAAAAAAGGCTGTCAGCATCCACAAGTGGCCGTGCCAGTGAAAAATGAGTAAGGATTTTCACAGTCCTCCTGAAGAGGTGGAGATGGAGGGCACCTTTACAGGGCACGTGTATACTTATCAGGCTAACCGTGCCAACTACAGTCGAAGCTGACACCCATCACCACTTAGGTTACACCGTAGCTTGGCAAGAGCAAGGATCAAGCTTCTTTTTTTTGGTTCTGAATCAGTGGTTCTTATCTTTGGCTACAGGTCTGAATGACTACTGTACCAATACAGCTGCTACATAATATGGTCTCCTGGGCTCCACCTTGCAAGATTCAGAGGCGCTACGGCTGTGGGGAGGCCTCAGTCTTTTTTAGTGTCAAAGCTGCCCAGGGAAAGGTGAAGTTAACACCATCATATGCATGTTTTCCATCACTACCAAAACACAGGTTTTTTAAACCATGCCAGCATGTTTTCTCTTTTTGTTCATATAACAGAATAAGTTACAGTGGAGCTGCCTATGTAGGAAAGTGTCTCTACATTCAAGAAAGTAGCCATTTATCAAAAGTGTGACAGGAAGAAGACAGGGAAAACTGTGGGAGACATTATACTGAAACTGTCTCTTCAAGTTTCACTCCAGTGAGCAAATGCCCATCTCTGGTCACAATAAGTTTCTTGATGGATCACTGAATGGCAGTCATCAATACACACGCATGCGCACGTCCTACTTCAAATTATTTTCCTACTTCTCTTTCATTAACATCACACTCTTGCAGAGAATGTTCACCTAGTTCATCAGAAAACAGAATCACCCTCCCTCTCTTTATGACTTGATGTGACAAATCCCACGTACCTGCCCCTTTTCCTAAATTTAAGGGCCATTTAGGGGGGAAAAGCCCAGAAGAAAATAAGACATAAAAGAAATCAAGTGAAAAAGGGAGAGAAAACAGTGTCCTCTGTAGCCAACCCATGAAAAGACAAACAATTTGTAATTCTAATCTGAAAATAACATTCAGACCTGATTCATTAGCTTCGGTTACTTATTCCAACAGGCTCGTAGCACTTCTGGCAATTGAGTACTTGAAATGCATCTAGAGCTACATGTTTAAATGATAATAATTTAAATATACTGGGTTAAATAAAACACATTAGTAAAATTAATTTCACCTGTTTCTTTTTACTTTTTAATGTGGCTACAAAACCTTTAAAATTACATGTATTTCTATTTAGCAATTCTAAACCTTGCCTACCCCCTAGTGTCAAAACTTGGGCAATGCAGGAAAATCATATTTCAAAACCATCTGTATCTATTTTAGCCTGCAAAGTAAAAGCAGCAGTTCACACATGCAGCTTTATCATTTCCAAAATTAACACATTACATCTAGACCTCACTCAAAAACACCCTGCAGAAGTTACATTCCCTATTCAATTGTTATCTTTGAAAAAATAGAGGTTACTTAAGAAAAGCAGGTGGCAGGGGGCAGAAACATAAGCCCAAACATAAAGGCAACAGTCTTCAAAGCATTTCTCCTAAATTAGAAACAACAGAAAGCACCAAAACACACAATCACAGCAGGCAACATTTTGTGTTATTTATAACAGAGAAAACAATGAAGAAATTAAATTTCCATAAATTCAAACAAAACAGAACTTCAATGAAATGGAACATATTCAAAAGGAGGATGCAGGTCTCATAAAAGTGACTTGCAATCTTGAGCCCTTACTAGGTAGACACTGTTCTCAGCACTGTCCAGACAGGAATGAACTGACTCCTCACTACTACTTGCAGGCAGTATTTGTGTGTGTGTGTGTGTGTGTGTGTGTGTGTGTGTGTGGGTACCGGAGGTCGACCTCAGGACCTCGCGTGCCAGCAGGCGCCCGTGCCCCTGAGCGATATCACCGGCCCTTTCTTCGTATGTGGGTTCTGGGAGTCGAACTCGGGCCCTCGCGCTTGCCAGGCAGGCGCGTACACCGCTGAGCCATCTCACCAGCCCCGCAGGCAGTATTTTTATTATTTCTTATTATCCTCATATTACAGAAGAGGAAACTGAGTCCCAAAGAGGATTCAAAACTCATCCAAGCACAAAAGGAGGACCGACACACACCTGAGGCTCACACCACCGGTTTGCCATCACAAAACCCTTTGTCTCTGACCACGCATCTCACACCTTCTGATGGCTTCTGTGACACTGACCCCCTCACCTGTGAGCTCCCAAGCAGAGTAACTTCTCAGACTGTCACAATTCTTGACACTTGAGCAATTCCTCATCAGTGGGGCATGCCCTCTACAGCAGGATAGGGCTTTCAGTGCCCCCAAGTTTAGTGAAGGTCTTCTCTCCTTTCTGAAGTTTGAGTCAAAAGCTCAGTGTTCATAAAGTGACTCTCTTTTAGTTAGCTTTTTGAACAATGATAAACAAGCCTTTTTATTTGCACATCATAAACCTTCAAATCCCAAAGGTACTGATCGTACCTCCCTAAAGATACCCACAGCATTCAGCCACATTTTGAATGTGTGACTTTTCAGACTCCTTCCCTCTAGATGCCTCTAAATTTGAAAGCAGCTTCCATTTATTGGGTACCTACTATGTACTTGACCCTCCATCTACTTTTTCTTGAGCCACCCCAGTAAGTCCACATAAATTAGGCATGCATTCACATTTCACTTTTACAGATGATGACACAGGTTCAAAGAGGTTAGGTGGCCTGTTTAAGGTCACAGAGGCAGGGGGTGGTAAAACCAGAATTATGCTTGCCTCTAGGCCCCCAGCACTGGATTTCCTCTGCTCTCTCACTGCCAAGTGTGCACTAACTTTTGGGGCTTTTGTATACTGACACCAATAAGGTTTAAAAGTCACCAGGCACTACGGAATTTGGAGAACCAGCCCAGTTCAAGTGATGCTTAAAGCTCTCTGGAGAAATGGCACTTTTAAAATGATCCTGTAATTCAGTAGCATCCGAGCTCCTGACACCCTCAGCTCCACCAAAATAGTAGTATAGCTATCTACAAAGGGGAAAATCTAATTGTTAAATTGTCCAAATAGTCCCAGGGATAAAACTTGGGAATGGAGAGTGCTTCAGGTCCCAACCTCATCATGTCTACCCAGGACGAAACTTTCAGAAACATCCCTACACCATTAATTCCACGGGATTCCCCAGTTTCTGACACTACCTTCCAGCCAGCCATCCTCCCATTGGGCTGTGTTTGCTGCCCTCTTGTGGGAAGTGATGTCACTTACAAGGCAAAAAGAAAAAGCACAAATAACAGTTAACCCTGGCTTTCTTTTAAGAGAAATGATCTGCCATTGTGGTCCGTTCACTTATTCCATGGCTTGGGGCTACAGAAGACCTATACTGGGTCTCCTGCTCCATTATTTTGACAAACAGAACTGTAAACAAAAGTCTAAAATAAAGGATTCCCACCAGCCATCATGAGAAAACTAAGTGGCATTAGTTTTGTTTTTAATGTTAGAACTAAAATTGAATTTTCTTTTTTTTTTTTAATGTGGGTACCAGGAATCGAACTCAAGACCTCGCACTTGCCAGCAGGCGCTTGTGCCACTGAGCAATATCACCAGCCCTTTTTTCCCTTTATGTGGGTACCGGAAGTCGAACTCAGGACCTCGCGCATGCCAGGCAGGCACTTATGCCACTGAGCTATCTCACCGGCCCCTAAAATTGAATTTTCAATCCACAATTAACACCTCTCATCTCCCAAAATTGGTGGTAGGCTCCCACCTTCTTCCCCTCTGTCTCTATCTTGGTCAGCTAGGTGGGACAAGGTTATAAAACACCTTCTTATTTTTACATAATGATCAACAACCCACTCTGCTAAGATAAGCACTTAGAAGCATCCAACAAGCTTCTAACTAGGGTTTCCTGGGGCCACAGTTCCTCTGATTGGCAGGCACTAGCACAAAGCCTTAAGCCCTGTGTCCAGCGCCTTCCTGGAGGCTCATACACAAGCTTCTGTGGGTCACTGTCTGCAACTCGCTCCTGCTGTCAGGCTGCCTGCAATTCACCCTGCAGAGTAGAGTTTCTCAGCACTGCACCCCCTCATTCTGATCCCTCAGTTCTCTCTCCATTAGCTGAGCACTAAACTGGGAAGAAAATGCAATGTGGCCACTGCAAGGACCTTGTACTTTCTTCTCCTGGCGGTCATTAGAGAAAATTTATAGTACAGAATGGGATAGCTTAGGCAGTGGGGAAAAGAGGAAGGCACAGAGCAAGGATGGTCCAAATCCTCCAATGCTCCGAATTCACAAAATCTTTCACAAATCAGCAAGTAAATAATGAATAAGACCAAAAAAAAATGGATAACAGGCAAAATAGTCCAAAGAAAAACAAATACAAATAATCCATCAATATATTAAGTCTTTAGTCAAAGAGAGATGTAAGTCACAACCACCAGACAGTTTTTATGGCTTTATTAGCAAAACATTAAAACTTGACAGTACTCAAAGTTGAAAAGGGTGTGGAAAAACAGGCATTATCATACGTATTACTGTTAACAGAAACATAAATAACTCCGAAAGTTCTAGAGGACGTTTGGCATTCTCAGAATATGAAATGCATGGTGATGGAGACAACGGGATGCTCAGAAAATTTTCATCTCTTCTTCCTGGGCCCACAGCCACACTGTGTTTCCCAGCTTCCCCTGCAGTTGGGTGTAGTCATGACGAAGCCCTAGCCAATGGCAGGGCAGAACATCCACATCTACGTCTGTCTTATTAGCACCTTCCAGGTGAACTCCCTACACACACACAAACACACCATAGTTGTTCTCCTCACCTCCAGTTGGTTGGAATAGAGACAACATCACATCATCCTTGAAAACCAAACGTTGAGAAGAACAAAGCTTCTGTCCACCATGGATTACAGAAAGACTGTAGCAGAGGGAGACCATTCGGCTCACCTATTTAGCCACCCAATACTCTCGAGCAAGAAATGAAAATTTCTTCTGTTGGCATCTGTGTGGTCTATTTGTTACAGCAATTAGTCTACTCTCGCTAATACACTTACATGCACTGTAACTCAGCAATATCACTAGAAGAAACTTTGCTGAAGAGAGGACATATGTAATTGTACAAGTCTGATGATAAACTAACCAACATTGGAATGACCACATAATTTATGGTACAATCATCCAACAGATTACCATGCAGTCTTAGAGTAATAGAGATCTGTGAGTATCCAATGAAAAGACTTCTAAACTCTGTCATTAAATGGGAATAGGGATCGGGGTGGTCACAAAACAGAGAGCACAGTAACATATATGTGTGCAGATACATACTGGCATACACGATCATTTTTCCTAGGAAGACAGCCAAGAAAAAGTTAAAAGAATTTCACTTTCACAATCACCTATATTACTTGGAATTTTTACCACCAGAAGGAAACTATAACTTATAAGATGGTAACAAATTGCTATGGCTTGTATTTAAATGTCCCCCCAAAGCCTCATGCACTCATAAGTGGGGCTTTTGAGCTGGCTGTGTTTAGGGTGTGTGATACTGGGATTAAGAGTGTGTGGTAAAAATTAGTCCACTGATTGGAATTAGCATAGTTCTGGGTATGTCTGAATGGATTTCCTGAATACAGAAACTCTACCCTGGGTATGGGTGGCACCACCCAAAAGGCTAAGAGCCTGGATGAAATAAAAGGGAAAGGAAGGCTTGCTGCTTGCTGTTTTCTGCCTTCTGCCTGCCACACCATGAACTGTTTCTCCTCTGTGATGCCCCTCTGCTATGCCACTCTACCTCAGAGCCAGCTAACAATGGACTGAAAACTCTTCAAACTGTGAGCTGAAATAAACCTTTCCTCCTTTAACTTGTGAGTGGCCAGTAGTTTGTCCCTGGAATGAGAAAAGTACTAAGAGACAAATAGACAAAAGTAATCAGCCTATTAATAAATATTTCTTTAGTACCCACTCCATCCATCAGAGGTGTCAGAGGCACAACTCAGAGCCTTGCAGGATGACTCAGATGCCCTCACTCTGGCAGATGTGTTGTGTCGCAGAAGGCCAGAGAGGCCCACCATGGAGGTCCTCAAGTTAGGCAAAGGATGCTTACAAAAGATTGTCCTCCAGGCAGCACACATCTTCAGAACAGAGCCCCCAGGAGCCAACTCAGCCCTGACTCCTTTAATGTTTGGTAGGATGTGGAGTAATAGTCACTTAAATTCCAAAGATGAAGGAAGAGGAGTCTGCAACAGCCCAAAGAGAAACCAAAATGCAGGCCATGTGTGCTAAGAATCCAAAGGAAGTCATCTAGCAATCCAAGACAAACTGTCACTTCTTTGGCAGGATTGGCCACAGGTCATTTGCATATGTTGAACTTCTGCTGATATGGAAGACACTATCAGCCTTTCTTAGGTACACAATTCCATCTTAATTTAGATTTTGCCAGAGTTCTACCTTTCCCAAATTCAGAGTTACATATGAAAGAGCGATTGCAACACAGATAAAAATGGAAAGTACTTCAGTCATGTCCTTTATTTCCTTCAAGTTTTAATCACTGTGCAATACAACCCCTCCAGCACGGCTCCAGAAAGCCTGGCAACCTGCAGCTGATAAGAGGCCCCACTGAAATGATCTGCATGTTGACTAGCCCGACTCCTAACCTCCATTCAAGAAGAGAGATGTGTATTAAACAGATAAGACTAATGACTTCAAACACCCTGTCCTCCTGAACAAACTCATCAAAAGGCACACCACGCAGTCACCAGCTAGCTGTGGGCACTCCACAGCAGCCGAATGCTACTGATTTTATAGTGATTTGCTGAAACCTCAATCATGATTTTTTTCATCTTCTTCTAACTGTTGCTTGAGGAAGGAAAATTGAATTGTGAGAGATTTAAGAAACTACCTTGAGCCTAAAATTACAGTTAACCTTAACATACCAGAGTAAGGGAGTACAGTACATGACTTGTTATATACCTAGAAGTAGGGCTATTCCATGAACATTTCCACACACGAAGGTCTTTGGAGAAAGGATTTACGTTTCTGACACATACATGATTTAGCGAAGCCAAAGCACTTCTGGCACCACCACACCCAAGTTAGCATAGCAGAATCAGTAACAATTTGGCTGAGTCCGCTGACAAATGGGAATTGTTCACGAAAACAAGTCTCTGAGGATTTCCAAATTGGGGTCACTTTTAATATAGATGTCACAAAGGAGAGGAGAAGCACACGATATTCTCATTTGTTCTTTCTCTCTCTCGCTCTTGCTCTCTCTCCCTCACACACACACACACACATTCACACACACACACTTCAGTACCAAAGCCCTGGGTTGAAGAAAAAAGCGATACATGTATATGAGTTTCACTAGAAATTATTACAATGACCACATCTAAAATTTTCATTTTAGGGCCCATGCAAAAACTTCCACTGCTTTTTCTTTCCCGTTTTTGTTTTGTTTTGCTTTTTGTTTTTTATTAATCATTCAGCATCTTTTCTCCATGTATCACAGAAGGGTCTTAAATTATCTGAAATTTCCTTTCACTCTAGCCTTACGTGAAGTGAAGTTTATCAACCCACGTGTTCCACCTTCTTCAGTGCTTGCAGGAGGGTAGTGCTTGCAATACATGCATGCACACACAGTGTACTGCCGGCTTTCTGTCATCTTTGACAAAAAGCACACAAACACTGAAGTGTACCCAGGAAAAGAAAAGTTTAAAAAATAACCCTGAAGACATCTTGACAACATGGCGGGAGCAGCGCTATTCGAGCACCAAACCATTAAGCCTGGCTCCTTTCTCTGTGGTGCTGCCTGCTTCCTCTGGTTATTTACTCGCCATAGAGGGCTCTGTGTCAATTGCCTGTGTCTAAAATGTGGACTCTGACGTTTGAGAGGGCTTTACTAATTGATCTCAGCAGAGCCTAATGAGCTTAAAGGGCTTACCTGCATGTCCCCGAAGGTGCTGGCTTGAGGCGGACATCAGCTTACAGCACACCATTAACACGTAGGCCAGGAAGATCCAGTGTGACAGCAGCACTGACTTGGCACAGACTCTCATCCTAGAGGGAAAACATGGCTTGAGTCAGTGAGGTCCCAGCAAGGCCAGGCTCCCTGGCAAACCCCACCTAGGAGCAGGGAGAGGGCATGGCAGACACTCAGCCCTTGACTTCTATTCCCCCAAGAAAACCACAGGCCAATCAAACCTGAATTGGAATTGAGCATTTACTCAATTTTCAATAGCCACCTTTTATAATTAAGGACTCTCCAAGTCAGCAGCACACCTCAGTGAAGTCTATTTATGAATCTGCAAGGTGTGGCTCAAGTTTCCCTGCTAGAATATGGGGGTTAAATTCTATTCTCTATCATGAAATTCAAAAGCTACACACTTAGAGCTGGATTCAAACAAAATGTCCATGGTTTCTACATCTGAAAGCATCCATAAGACTTTTGCACATGTGGCCCAAGAGCTTTCGGGTTTCATTGGCTGTATAGTTCTAGAAGATGGAACTCATAGTTCACTGAAACAATCTCAAAGTTGGGGGGAAAGGGGAACAGAACAAGAGAATAAATTCAACCTCACATGGATGGATGGTGTCAAAACAGTTATCCTAAGACAATTCAGTTCACAGTGTGGTTGCATGGTCTATTCAAAAATAAGAGTAATAACTGGAAAATATCAAAGATGCATTACTCTTAGCCCTAATGTTCTGCCCTTTTTAACATAAGAGAATTACATACAGCTTTATTAACTTTCTCTTGTTTCTTAATAAACATTTTTTTTTTTTTTTTTGGAGACAGGGTCTCACTATGTAATTGAGGCTGACCTTGCACTTGCTTATATAGCCCAGGCTGGCCTCGAACTCACAACGATCCTCCTGCATCAGCTTCCCGAGTGCTGGGATTACAGGCACGTGCCACCATACCCAGCATGGTTCTTAATAAACTTCTGAAGCAAAAGTCAGGGCAAAAAAAAAAAAAAAAAAAGGGCACTTGGCATCTGAAATGTTAATATTGAGTTCTGCTTGGCACATATCTCATAATGCCTATTATCCCCGTAATGAATCCAAAGAACCCTCATTTTATATACAATCTTCCCTTGGTATTCATGGGTGGACATTCAATAAGCAGCCTAAAACATTGAAATTTGCCTGAAGATTCAAAATTTGCAGGTGCACAAGCCCCTTATATAAAATGTTAACCGGTCACTGAGTATGAGCTACCCTAAAGAAAGAGGGTCATTTGGGTGAGGTGGATCTTTCAGTGGAGGGCAATTCTGAGAGTGAGAAACTATGAGCCATCTTCAGGCAGTACTCCAACCACGGAGGGAATAAACGCTTCACTCCTGAAGGGGGATCTTGGCAAAACATCCATGTCCACTACTGTCCATCTTCACAGAAGATCCCATGGCACATGTGTAATTGACTTTGTGGGGTTTTGGGAGTCATCCTCAAGAAAAAACCCATCCTCTGAGGTATAAAATGTTCCCATTATGCTCATTAAAATGTGATGTGGAGAGCATTCAAATGTGAACTCTTCCCAACCAGCCAGAGGCCCCTAACCCCATTCCCACCCTCTGGAACAACTTGTCTTCTCATAGATGACTTGAAATATCACTACTGAATATGCTCCATTTTTAAGGGGCCCTGGGGAAGAGGAAAAAAGAGAGGGTGGAGGGAAAGGGGAATAATAAAAATTATCAAGATTCAATATGTATATGAACAAACTCAAGCTGAATGTAATTATATTGTAAAGATATGCTAACAATAAAAAATGTCCATTTTAAAATTTACCTTTTCCGAGATTGAAGAGGATATCAGAAAATGGAAAGATATCCCTTGCTCCTGGATAGGAAGAACCAATATAGTGAAAATGGCCATACTTCCAAAATTGTTATACAGATTTAATGCAATTCCAATCAAAATTCCAACAGCATATCTCACAGAATTAGAGAAAACAATCCTAAAAATTCATTTGGAATCAGAAGAGACCTAGAATAGCAAAGGCAATTCTGGGCAACAAACGCAAGGCAGGGGGCATCACAATCCCTGACTTGAAATTATACTATAAAGCTACTGTGATAAAAACAGTGTGGTACTAGCAAAAAAACAGACCTGAAGATCAATGGAACAGATTAGAAGATGCTGAAACAACCCCAGACATACTAAGCCACCTTATCTTTGACAAAGGTGCCAAACACATTCGCTGGAAGAAAGATAGCCTCTTTAATAAATGGTGCTGGAAAAACTGGCTCTACACATGCCGAAGATTAAAGCTAGACCCATATCTTTCACCATGCACTAAACTAAATTCAAAATGGATCAGAGATCTAAATATTAAAACAGAAACATTAAATCTGCTGGAAGGTAGGATAGGTAAAACCCTTGGAGACATTGGTGTAGGCAAAGACTTTATGAATAAAAACTCAACCGCACGGGAACTATCCCAAAGAATCAATAACTGGGATCTCATCTTATTAAAAAGCTTTTGCACAGCAAGAGAAACCACCAACAGAGTGAACAGACAACCCACAATGTGGGAAAAAATGTTTGCCAGCTGTTCCTCAGACAAAGGATTACTATCGAGAACATATAAAGAACTCAAAAAATCAGACCTCCCAAATTTAAAGACCCACTTCAAAAATGGGCATCTGAGATGAATACACATTTCTCAGATGAAGAAATACTAATGGCAAATAAATATACAAAAAAATGTGCAACATCACTAGTCATTCGAGAGATGCAAATTAAAACAACACTGAGATACCATCTCACCCCAGAAAGAATGGCTGCTATAAAGAAATCAACTAATAACAAATGCTGGAGGGGCTGTGGGGAAAAAGGAACCCTTCTTCACTGTTGGTGGGAGTGTCGACTGGTACAGCCACTGTGGAAGTCAGTGTGGAGATTCCTCAAAAAACTAGGGTTGGAGGTCCCATTTGACCCAGCTATTCCCCTTCTGGGCATCTTCCCAGAAGAATTAAAAACATCGTACCACAGCGATATATGTGCACCCATGTTTATAGCAGCACAATTTGTAATAGCCAGATCTTGGAAACAACCCAAATGCCCATCAATTGAGGAATGGATAAGAAAGATGTGGTATTTTTATACAATGGAGTACTATTCAGCCATAAAGAAGGATAAACTGGAGACTTTTATAGGTAAATGGATGCAACTCGAGAAAATACTCATAAGTGAAATAAACCAGAAGCACATGTGTAAGCATCGTATTGTCTCTCTAGTATGAGAAACTGAAAGAGTAAATAAGATCCAAAATGTACAATAGACATGATGAATCAAAAAGAAACTGGTCAAAAGGAAAGAGAGACTGGAATAGGGAAAAGAAAGAAGGGAAAGGGAAAAAAAATTGTATATATATATAAGATGGTTAAGATAGATACACTACCAATTTTACTTAGTTCATTGAAGAGTAAGGTTTGTGCCAATAATGTTTGGACAATTGAATGCTAATGTCTGGTATCCTGAATAACTAACTTAAAGATAGTAATACGTAATGTATTAACCATTGTTACCCTCCTATTATGTTGCTTTGAAAATTTGTTCTTCTTTTGATTTGTTTTGTTTTTTCTTCTCTTTAAAATAAAAAAAAAAATTTACCTTTTCCAATTATTTTTTCTATTTTTGTGCCAATCTCCTAGTTGAATTTATGAAGCCTAAGAGCTTTACAATGCAACAAAAGGAGAAATTAAATGTCTAATAAATATGCGTAATAAATAACTAAGGGGCACTTTTTCAGCCCATAAAATTAGCATACATCTTTAAAATAATGATGTCCATTGGCTGTAATAATGGAATGAGATATCTCTCCTATAGTATGGAAAGTATTTAACTTGGTAAAACTATAAATTGGTAGATAATTTGATAATGTGAGTCAAACATTTACAATATTCATATCCTTTAATCTAGCAAATCGCCTACAGGATTTAATCCCAAAGAAATAACCAGAAATGTGTGGGGAATTTTGGCTATTGTTTATTATATTAAAAATGATCCCCATGTTCAACAATATAGGACTGGTTAAATGAATCATGACAAGCCACGAGATGCGCTACTTTTCTGATGTGAAAATGATATCATAAAAACAAAATATATTTTAAAATTTTTTTTCAAAACATATGAACTCAATGCCAACCTGGCCTGTGTTGCCTTCAGACCTATTCTTCCTCCTTCTCCTATACTGAGGGCTGGCAGAGGGCACCTCCAGGGTGTACTTCCCAAGCCCTCAGCTCAGCCAGGTGGAGGAAATGGCTAGGGGGCTGGAAGAAGAAGGAAAGAAAGAAAGGTCAAGGTGTCTCTCTCCACCTTCCCTGTCTCACAGCATCTATGGAGTGGCCGTTTCTCCCCTTCAACTTGAGTTCTTGCAGAAGGGTCCGCCATGGATCCAGCTTCCCCTGAAGTTTCCTTCCCACGGCCCTGCCCAGGGCTGCTTCCTTTGTCCCACCAGCCTAGCATGGCAGTGTGGCTTCCTGCAGCTGCTGACTCAAGGGTGCCTCCATTACCACTTGCTTGACTTCTCTGGCTCTCCCATCATCTGTATCCCCAGTCCCCTAAATGCATTTCCCTCTGTTCCATAATTTCAGGATAGTTTCTGCTTTCCTAGTTGGATCAACACAACAACCTCACAAAATCAAAAGTCTCAAGGGCAGACATTTAAAATCCCAAGTGCTGACCCCTGATCCATCTCCTTACATCAACAATTCCTGGGAGAGTAGCAACAAGTTCTCTGTCCCTAAAACAAGTATGCAATTCAGCATAGCTATGATTCCCCAGAGAAATGCCAGGGTGAGATGGAGGAATTGGGGTAGAAAAGCTGTTCAATAATTCTGTCTCTCCTCACCTTTTCCCTCACTGAATAAGCCAAAGCACTGCTTTTCAAAGATGAAAGTTAAAGTTAAAAGAATGGCATTTCCCTAAATTCCCAACTAGTCTCAAGTTTAAAAGTCTTCTATAAAGGTTCATTAATTCATGGATACTTAGTGATGCTAAATATTCAATAATTTATCAAGATAGGTACCTGTTAAAATTGTTTTACCTTGGGGATTTCATAAGATTTGGTTCCAGTCAAACACAATTATCCCAAGATGTATTTCAGAGTGACTTCAAATTCCCATTTGTAGCTAGGACCAACCATTTCTGCAGCTCCAAATTTTCTTAATTTGTAAGACCTATATTAGAAAACAGGGATCAATTAGCATTTTAATGTTGAAATGAAACAGATTTCCAGTGACAAAATAACGGTATTTACCCTGAAGCCCGCACTTTCAGGCAAGTAACACTCAAACTGTTCCACGTTAGTAAAGTGTCTTAATATTAGAGGGAAGAAGATGCAGAATTCTAACTAGCC
This sequence comes from Erethizon dorsatum, assembly GCA_028451465.1. Taxonomy (NCBI): domain Eukaryota; kingdom Metazoa; phylum Chordata; class Mammalia; order Rodentia; family Erethizontidae; genus Erethizon; species Erethizon dorsatum. The sequence continues at coordinate 47,458,678 of CM051825.1, forward strand.
GCTTATGAGTCAATACATTATACAACAGTTTCAAAGTAAACATTCATTTAAACAGAAAAGACATTCGGTTTTTGATTCAAGACCCAAAACCCTTTAAGGTACATAATTTTACTCTCCTCAATTCATTGACAAATGCATGAAACAGAAATTGGAGATAATCTATTCCCAAGAAGTTACGTAATTTGCCAAAGGTCACGAAGTAGTGGAAAGGCCAGCCTGAAGATCTGAGTTCCTAGATTCGGGTATATTCACCTGAGGGCTCTGCTAGACAGTTTGCAAGGCTGCTTTTTGAAAAATGCTAACCAGAAACAGAAAGACTCCAACATAATTCATTACACCAAAATATAAAGGACACTTGTGAATACTTAATTGACACTGTACTTTCCCTCACTGCACAGACTTTAAAAGGACTTTTATACCTGATGATAGCATTTTTAAAGGGCTCAGAAGATTCTAAACCAAAAACATTTTAAGAAAAAAACAAGGGGCCGGGGATATAGCTCAGCGGCACAGAGCCTGCCTAGCAAGCGCAAAGGCCTGAGTTCGATTCCCAGTACCAAAAATAAAGAAAAGAAAAAACAATGGAACCTATAACTACACCACTTTCATTGTTGCTAAGTTTAATACATCCCTCCCAGGGCCGGTGAGATGGCTCAGCGGCTTAAGCGCCTGCCCGGCAAGCGCGAGGGCCCAAGTTCAACTCCCGGAACCCACATACGAAAAAGGGGCCAGTGATATCGCTCAGTGGCATGGGCGCCTGCTGGCGTGTGAGGTCCTGAGGTCAACCCCCCGGTACCCACAAAAAAAAAAAAAATACATCCCTCCCAGTGGTGGAGATCAGAGAAAACGCTAGGCAATAATAAATATTAAAGCTTTAAATATAATATAAAAATGATTTTTGATTTACCTGAAAGAGAAATCAAGAAAGCAATCACATTTATACTATCTATTTTTAAAAATACCACACAAAATACCTAGAACGAAATTCAACCAAAGAGGTGAAAGATCTCTACAATGAAAATCACAAAACACTGATAAAAAAAAAAAAACTGGAGGATATAAAACTTTATAAAGACATCCATGTTCATGGATTGAAAGAATCGATATTCTTTAAAAAGCAGGAGGCATTACACTACTTGACTTCAAAACATACTATAAGGCAGTAGTAATTAGAACACGGTACTGGCATAAATGTGGCCACATAGACTAATGGAACAGAATAGAGAGCCTAGAAATAAACTCATGCATCTACAGACAACTGACTTTTCACAAAGGTGCTAAGAACTTGTATTGGAGAAAAGGCAATGTTTTTAATAAACACTGCTGGGGAAATTGATATACCCATGCAAAACAATGAAAGGTGAGCCCTATCTATCACCAGTTACAAAAACCAACTCAAAATGGATTAAAGACTAAAAGGTAAGATATGAAACTGCTACAAGAAAATATAGGAGAAATTGGGCACTGAGACACTGAAATTGAACAATTATTTTTGGACAAGATCTCAAAGCACACACAAAAAAACCAAAAATAGATTAATAGGATTACATCAAATTGAAAAGCTTCTGCACAGCAAAGGAAACAACCAACAGAATGGAAACAACTAGAAACTACATATCTGAGAAGGGTTGACATTCAGAATACATAAGGAATTGCAAAAACTCCATAGCAAATAGACAAATAACCAATTAAAAATGGGCAATCAATCTAAAAAGACATTTCTCAAAAGATAACATAAAAATGTCCAACAGGAACATTAAGAAATGCTCAGCACCTGGCAAGCACAAGGTCCTGAGTTCAATTCCTGGTACTAAAAAAAAATGCTCAGCAGCCAGGCGTGGTAGTCCATGCCTGTAATCCCAGCACTTGGAAGGCTGAGCCAGGAGAATTGCCCTGAGTTCGAGGCCAGCCTGGGCTACACAGTGAGTTTGAGGCCAGCCTGGACTAGATGGCGAGACTCTGTCTCAAAAACAACAACAAAAATGCTCAGCATCACTAATCATCAAGGAAATGCAAATCAAAACCTCACCCAAGTAAGAATGTCTATTATCAAAACAACTAAGACAACAAGGATGTAGAAAAAAGAGAACGCTTATGTCCTACTTGTGGGAATGTAACTTAGTACAGCCATTATGGAAAACAACATGGAGGTTCCTAAAAACATTTAAAATAGATCTATCATATAATGCAGCAATCCCACTATTGGGTATATGCAGGGGAGTAAATGAAATCAGCAACTAACCATCAACTGATGAGTGGCAAAAAAAAAAAAAAAAGGTGGTATATATAAATGATAGAATATTATTTAGCCACAAAAAAGGAAACCTTTTTACTTGAGGCAACATAGATAGAAACGGAGATCACTATGCTAAGTGAAATATGCCAGGCACAGAAAGACAAGTGCCATATGATCGCATTCATACATGGAATCTAAAAAAGTAGAGCTCATATGTGGTATGATCAAAAACTACAGTGAAAATCTAACTTTGTTAAAAAATTTATTGGGCCAGGGATATAGCTCAGCAGCACAGTGCCTGCCTGGCAAGCGTGAGGTCATGAGTTTGATTCCCAGTACCAAAAATATATATATACGTATTACAGTAAAAGATACACTGCCACTCTGGAAAGCAGTTCTGGAAGTCTTCTTTTGTAAGTGTCTAGTTGTACAGCCTTGCTGTCCTGAATAGACTCAAAATATTTATCTTTTGTGGTTATTTTGACTGTGGGGAAAAGCAGAAGTTGTACGGTGCTAGATTCGTTGAATAAACCAAGGGAGGACACACCATAATGTTTTTATTTATCCTGTTGGATGGCACTTGGCAACAGTATTCACCATACTTTTTGTCACACCTCATAGAGACACTCACTGAAGAGAACTTCCAGAACTGCTTCAGAAAGTAGCAAGAACAATGGGAAAAGTGTGATTGAAGAAGGGGAAGTATTTTGAGGGGAATTAATGACAATGTGTCTCTTATTTTAAAAGCGTTTTAAAATTAAACATTCACTATATATCTTGATCATACCTTGTAGAAATTGAGAGTAGAGTAGTGGTTATCAGAAGCCAGGGAGAAAGGGATGAGGAAAAGTTGATCAAAGAATATTAAGTTATAGTTACCTAGAAGCAAGAACTTTCGGTGTGCTATAATGCAGCAGGATGACTACAGATAACAATAATGTACTACAAATTTCAAAAAGCTAGAAGAAAGTATTTTGAGTTTTCACCATGAAAAAATAAAATTTTTGAGGCGATAAATATGATTAACCTGACCCAAACAATACCCAACATATACATATATCAAAACATTACATGGTACCTCACTCAACATGTTAATTATGTTTTTATAATCAGCTAAAAAATAAATTTTTAAAAAATCTTTAAAATGCAGTCTATTGTAGAATCCTGACAAACCCATTACAAACCCCCTACATGAAGCACAACTGAAATTTTTCTCCTCTTTAGATAACCCAAAGATAATTCCACAAATTGGATTAGAAAACATTTCAAGGGATAAGGTTCCAGCCCCGCCCCTCTATCACTGCAGGGAAGACAGCTCATGCCTGGAATGATTACTTCAGCAAGAGAGAATGGGCTTTGAATAACTGTACAAATATGAATTACTAGGGAGAAAAAATGACTTGAGAATGTTCATCTGCCAGATCCTCCAACTTTTTTAAAGCATGTTGGTCCTCATGTCCACCCAAGGGTATGACGTGACCTTCTGTTATTGGAAATAATTACATACTGTAATTCATCAGAACCCGTCATAATGAACTCCCCACATATTGGAAACTAAAATGACCTTTCCTGGCTAATATTTATCTTGTTTTCTTCACACAAAAGGAACCACTGGGTATTCTCTTTTTAATTCATTAGAAAACAGATCTATCAGTGAAAAGAAATGCAATGTTATAGTTCATTATGCCAGAGAAGGAGCCAGGGGTTTAATTTTAGGTGGAGCAGTAACTCATTCAGGGAGACTTTCCCACAGGGTACCTTACATACATGGAAGGATTAACTCTTTCTTGTCACTTCTAACCTTCAGCATGTTCAAAACCACCCATAATTTTGCACGTAGCACCCAAAGCATTAACTGGCAGTCATTTGATTTCTCTCTCTCTGCTCTTCCCAACCATAATAAGGTCTTTTCTGTCCATCTGCTTTAAAAGTCATTTATTTTTAAAGAGTTTTCAGAAATCGCAGTGATGAAAGACACTGGCCACATCTAGGCTTACAAAAAAATGCTTTTTGAAAACACATCTGATCATTCTCAGAATGAACTAAAAAGACAAAGCACTTGGATGTTGGACTCTGGTTTTCATCTGTCACCTGATATGGTAGCATTATGTGCAGAGAGTCACTCTTTTGCTACCAAAGAGCAGAATACCTATTTGTTTCCTGGTACCTAGGACCTTTGAGGTTCTCAGGCAAAAGAGACCATTCTTCAGATGTTTAATTTATTTCCAACTTACACAGGAAGAAATTCTGGCTTCCTTTGATTTCTTATCAAGGAAGAAAAGGCTGTACCTTTCTTTTCTCTTGATCCACCTGCCTTCTCTATCAGTGGGGTCAATTTCCTAGAGCATTTTTGATTCAGAAAGGTCATTCACTTGTTGTAGGTAAGCACCCTCAGAACCTCTCCAGGCCTTTCTGCTACACATTGCGCACGTTAATCTACACAGCATCATAATCTTTCATTCTAAAACTCAACAGTGATGAGCTATATTGTTTCCTCTTAAAATTGGAAGATAGAGTCACCTTGCACCTGGATCTGATCCTGAAGAAGAAAATAAGACAAACTCAAATTTGAGAGACTTTTTGGAACACCACTGCTGTGCATTCTGGAAGAGTATCAAGGTGATGAAAGACAGAGAGAGAGAGAGAGAGAGAGAGAGAGAGAATTCTGATCAAATGCAATTGTGACCCGACATTGGATCTTAGACCAGGAAAAATGAAGCACACACCCATTCTCAGAGTGAACTGCACAGGTGCACACACACACACACACACACACACACACACACACGGAGCCATAAAGGACATTACAGAGACAATCAACAATGTCTGAATGTAGCCTGAAGATTGAATTACAGTGTTGTATTAACATTAAATTTTCTGATTGTGATCATCATACTATAGTTAAAAAAGAAATTGTCCTTGTTATTTAAAACAATATACTCTGAAATATTTCAGGATAAAGGAGCAAATGTAAATGATTCCAAGAAAAATAAAGAAAGAACAGGAAAAGAAGAAGGAAAGAGGGAGGAAAGGAGAGAGAGAGAGAATGAACAAACTAAGTGAAGGAGAGAAAGAAAGGGAGCATGAACAAACTAATATAAAAGACGTGGGGAGAATGTAACTGGCGAATCAGCCTAAGGAGTATAAGGAATTGAAAGTACAGGTAAACAAAGTCCTATTCTTTCAACTTCCCACTGTCAGAAATTACATCAAAATAAGATATCACATATCCAAATTCACATGAAATGCTTCAGTTTATTAGATACACTAAAACATTTGAGACCTGATCACCAATCTTCAACAATGAGGATTCAGAGTTTGGATGCTCTGGTTAATTCAACTCTTTAAGCATTCACCCAAACCTCTATTGGGTAAAGCCTATTTTATTTCAGAAAACACTTACATAGCACCTGCTGTGGACCAAGCACTGTGTTAAAACATTTTAAAATATTCACTCACTTAAAAGTAGGGCTTGTTTATACCCCCATATGGCATAAAGAGAAAAAGTGATTTGCCCAGTGTCACTAAGCAGGTAAGCAGCTGAGTCAGGACTCCAATTCTGGCCATATGGCACCAAGATACTGTATCTAATATTTCAATTCTAATAAAAATATTTCCAAAAAGTAAGAGTCTCTTTCCACACTTCAGTAAATAGGCTGAAAATAAATCCATCTTTCTTTTCATATGAAGACACTGATCATCAACCTGAAGTTAAAAAGTTGTTATCTGTGACTAAATCTGTGCAGAAAATTGGACAGAATTAATTAGCAGATCTTGGGGTCTACAATTGTTTATATTAATCCCTAAATAAATTTTGCCTCATCTTGTAAAGCTAGTGAAACATAATGACACAAGTTTCTGATTTGCTGCAGATTAATTAAAGGCTAACTAATGTCACTTCCCAAATTAAGCCCAAACGTGCAATAACTATAAATATTGTAGATGCTTAAACCACCATTTTTCAAACAGGTAGAAAACAAATATACTTCAAGTCAGAACTCTCAAAAACATTGCAGGAGAAATATACCACAGCCAGAACATCTCACATGAAGGCTAAATTATTTATGTTGATTTCAATGAAAGAATTCGGCACCAAAACAAAAGAAAAAAATGGCTTTTTTTGTCTGTGCATCTGCTCAAACTCATTTCCTCTCACAGTCCAATCCCGAAGCATTTCTGCAGCAATACGCCAGATAGAATCTAGCTTAAGAGCAAACAGTCTGCTTGCGCCTCCACCGCACTGCCCTCTCCCAGGAGGTCTCCAGGGCATCTCACGTCACCTCCAGGGTGGGAGGATGGGATCATGAGCTATTTCTAGACTCAACCCCAGCTCAGCTGTGAACTCCAGGGCTGGGACCTACTAGGGTGGCCTAGTGACTTCCATTCTTGGCCCCTCAGGTCTTGGGGTACAAGCATCAGTGATTCTTCCAGCTGATGATGTAAGAGGCAACACTCTTCAGAGTTTAGACGTGTGGTAAATCATTTTTCCACACTAATTTCCGCTCAGGACAGAAAATGACAGAAGTGGAAAATGTTTCATAAATATATAACCCTACTTTGGGGAGTCAAAAAAGGATCATGAGTAGCAGGAGAAAGAAAAAAGGCAGTCCCACTAAGTTAACGGCTTGGCCAATAACCACTGCACATTTTAAAATGGAATTTGCCTACATAAAACAATCCATCACTTCTCCAGACCAAATGAGGAAAGATGTTTCCATTTCCAATTCTTAAATAACACAATCACAATGAATTGTCCTTGGAAACTTGCAAACAGCTTTTCCACCAAAGAATGCACAGCCAGATGTGTATTTTTCTCTCTCTCAACAAATTTATTCTGAAAGAAAACAGGCATTAATGAGCTTCTTACATTGAAGAGTGTGCCAGTGAAAGCAAATGCACTTAATAGGCTATCAGTGTCCCGATGTTTATGTGCATGTATTGCAAGCAGCAATACGTGGCCAAAGCCTCCACTGAGCCATCATTTATAATTATCACATGATGCATGGAATTACTCTGTCATTTAGAGCATGTTCAGTGTCCTATGTTAAAGTGGGTATAGTGTTCTGCCATTATGCACCATATATATATACTTATATATATTCTTATATATATATATGCTCATATATATATTCTCATGCATATATATATATATATATTCTCATGGTTTATTTTATTGCTTAAAAACATTGATGAAGAATTTATTACTGAACCATTTTATAATATGCTAAAGCATGTTATAAATGAACTGTTAAAGACAGTAACTACTAAAAAATTAAAGAATTTTGTAAATGGCATTTTAATTTCACGTGTTATCAATACCATCCGATCTAAATTGGTGGTGGAGAGTTCTTAAAGAAGGCTTTTCTAGTCAGAGATGACTTAAATAAATTAAGCAGACAGGCTATGCTTGTGTAAGGTTCACATTGTCATTTTAAGAGCTGAGAAATTCCTTAAAACCACCCAGTATCTTTATTTCAGAGCAGTGATGTATTTCCTTTCTAACTGAGATACAGACAGTATATTTTGCTAAGGGAAACTCCAGCCTTCAAGTGACCACGAAAAGTGCAAAAGCAATCACTGTTAAGTGACAATGCTTTGGTGAGAGCTGGAATAGAAAAACAGAGAAAACAAACTGGCAAGTTACATAAAATAAAATACACTCAAAAATAAATAAATAAAAATAAAATAAAATACACTCACCCAATTCGGTGACACCTCGTATGGCTCCACAGCTTGTTGTCCAAGTGAAATTAGCCAAGTCTGAGGCTGAACAAATGTGACCAGTAGTGGCAATTTAGCCATAAATCTCTCAAGGCCCAATTATCCTTACTGTAGAGGGTTTAGTTCTCTTAATTAGGCCAGGTTTTAATTAGAATTTTCCTCTCATTTCTCATTTTACAAATAATCAAAACAGCGTATCCAAGGATTTTATTTAATAAATGGCCACAACATAATATGTTGGAGGCTAGCTATGAGTTTCCAAGCACTCAAACTTTTATCTGAAAAGTTTTTATGTGATGTAACTTAACTTAAGGAATATTCATGAGAATAAAATAAATTGTAATTACTACCAGTAACAGCACTCTCTAATACTTCATCCTTATCAACGTGGGCAGGGGTTCTACTGACCTACAACCAGAATGTGACCCTTCGGGGGACAGGGACAGTGGCTTATTTCTGTGCCACTCCAGCTTCTGGAATAATTATCCCACATCATGAAATTTAAATGTTTTGTTACCAAATGAATAAATATAAGCCTCTAGTTTCACTCCCAAGTGAATAGTCATTTAATCTGTAGGCTTCCCAAATCCCTCACCTTAATATAATGTGACCACATTAACAGCCAAGGTGCCTTTGAACTACGATACAGAGCTTTTTTGGGAGAGTGGTATTCAGTTATGGGAAACACAGCACTCATGGACGTATACACATAGTAAATTCAGCCACGGCAGGATTATGTAGCAAGACAAAGCCCGTCATAGACAATATTAGCCACTTTAATCCATTAGTAGGATAAATGCTTCTTAAAAGCTTAATCTAAGCCTTTATTAAATTTTCAGCCTTAAAATTATCTTTTGCTTGACAATGATGCCCTCGTGTGGGCAAAAAAGGAAGTCTACTGACTGTGCTTAACTGATTTACAATACATATTTTTATTATGCTTTAATTTTTAATAAATCTATATTCACAAGCAGAATGCAAATCATTCTTAAATATAATACGTAACTTAAACAACAATATTATATTAAATAGTTCTACCAAAAAAAGGAAGCCTAATCAAAATATACCAACAGTTTCTAAATGAAATGGTAATTATTTCCATGGAATACCACCAATAATAAATGAAAGCTTAATGGAATTTAGTATTTGTTGGTTCTCTGTTATTTCTAAAACACAAGCTCATGCTCTACCAAAGCTCCTAGGCCAGCAGTGAACCTATGGCATGTGTGTTGTTTTTCTTTTAAGAAAAAAGATGTTAATGTATGAGTTATTTTTTTCTAAACTAAAACCTCAGTATTCAGGTTTAATTGCAGTGTTGGCACTTTGCAATAAATAACTGGGTTTTGGGTTGCAGTGTGGGCACTCGTCTCTGAAAGGTTCGCCACCACTATCCTAGGCTGTTTAAAGATGCTCAAAACACTCACCCTGAAAGCACTGAAAGCAGTCAGGGCCCTGCCACTCTGTGGACATGCTGGGTGAATTAACAAGACTGATTCCTGTTTGCTCAGAAGTGACCCTCTAACTGAGGAAGACAAACACAGGGAGCAACCAAGGGAATTAGTCATTAAAAACACTTGATTGGGCCTTTTAGAATAATGAAAATAAAAGACATGAGCCATGCAGACAAAAGGAAGCTCAGCCAAGACCAGTGCAATCCAGGAGGGTTTCCTGAAGAGGTGACCACACAGAAGAGTGAGAGGGAAGATGAGCAGGAATAAAGAGGGGATCTGGAAGGTTTTTGGTTTTGTTGGTTTCATTCATTTGTTGATCTTTTTAAAGACAAAAAAAAAAAAAAAACTCTATGTGGGCAGGTTTTTTTGGTTTTCTTTTGATTGACTTGGTAAGGAAAACAGAGGCCATTCAAGAACCGGGGTGGAGGAAGGAAGGGGGCCTGGCTACACATGGAAGTCCCACCCCGGGAGCTGACCCAGTCTCGTGTGCTCCATCTCCAGGTGAGTGGTCACTTCACTGCGACTCCTCTAACAAGTATTTGTGATCCACTCCTCTGTACCGGGACCTGTGTTCTGGGCAGAGGAAGCAGAAGGTCCCTGTGTCCTAGAGCTGGTGTTCTAGTGCAAGGGGACAGATAGGTGAACAAGCTCAAATGAAGTAATTCTAACCTAAGAGTAGCAGTGCAGAGCAAGAAGCAAATCATGTGATGGAGACTGCCTGGGCTTGGAGGGAAAGAGGCAACTGGTCAGGGTGTTCAGGGACAGCCTGGCCCCAGAGTAGGTGACTCTGACATCACGATGAATGATATAACATGAACTTCCAAAGGAAGACAAAGAAACAGCTGGCTGTGCTCAGGAGCAGAGAGGCAGACAGGGTGGCTGCTGGTGAGGTGAGCAAAGAGAGGTAGGAGGTATAGGCCTTGTCAGGAGCCCTGGGGGCAGATGGCTCCTGAGACGCAGGCCTGGAATGTGCTTCCAAATGTGATGGTGTAACAGTTTGGAGCAAGAGAGGAATAGATGATGGCTCAGTTTTCACAGCCACTGGGTGGAGAATCACTCTGGCAAAGGAAGGGGAGTTACACAAAACGGAAGACGACTGAAGCAGTCCAAGCAAGGAACAGGGGGATGGTTGGGAGCAGGGTGGTGACAACAGAGCTAAAAAATCCACTCATGTCCAGGCCAAAAGTAGCACCCAGCATACACCAGGTCCTCCACGAAGGTCTGGGAGGCATTGAGTGAGTGCGTAAGCAAAGCACCATCACCAGTTTTGCAATGCCTGTTATCTCTTCCTTACTCTCCGGGGCTGGTACCTGTCAACATGCATCTTCTACAGTCATCTTATGCTCAGTTACCCTTTCTTCCCTTTATTTCTCATCTCACTGAGTGTCTGAAGCCTTTTCAAATCTGTTTGATGGAGACAAACATAAATACATGAATATATGAACAAGACGCCATATGTGTTAATAGGTCCGCAGTTCAACTTGTACTTTGATTCTCTTCACTGGCTCCCTTTTTCTCTACTCAGCCTACTTGGCTGGCCAAAAGTCAAAAATTCCCTCTTGACATAGTTACCTAAAGGAAAAGTATGATTTCCAAATAACAAAATGAAAAATGTTACCTGGACTATTCAACCCAGGAAGTAACACACAAAGGCTCACACAGGGACACCCAGATTGATTTCCTGATAGATAGCACGGCTGGGGTGGGGGGTAGCCCAAAGGACTTGGTTTAAGATAAATAAGAACACGAGGACCCAGGTTCATTGCATATGGTGCAGGGATGTGAGGGTGGTCAGGGGAGTGCGAGAAGGTCAAGGTGAAAGGAGACAGGACTCAGGAAGGGACTGAGTAGGTGCAAAGTTCCTGGTGATGGAATCTATAATGGGCTGGAAGAAAAAGCTGGATAATATTTTAATTTCATTGCTTCTGCTTCTCCTGGCCCCAGTTATTGAAGGGACTGATAAGTTTTCATGTGACTCTATTACTTTAAGTAAAGGTTAAAGATCCTGTAGGTCACAAAAACAAATTTGCATCCCCTGTGTTAATTTTCATATTACACAGATTACGGTACTCATGGTTGGTACAGGCATTTCTTCTTTTTCGTAATGCACGGTGTGCTTATTACCTGGAGGGTGTAAACTCCTAAGTAGAAAGAAGCACCGTTCTTCACAGCCCCCGGTGGTTTGGACTCTGAAAGTCTCCTGGAGTGTGTGGTGTCTTCCCCGTGTATTCGAGTTTTGGGGTCCTGATCTAGTATTTCTCAGATGCTGAAACAAAGCTATAATTAGTGAATTCGTGTGTGAAAATATGGAATCGACATAAAAATTCCTTAGGACTCAGGACCTGGTTATAATACATTACAAATGTGAGCTTGTATGTTTTTAGATCCTGAACTAGAGAAGTCAGTAATGTCAAACCATAGGTCACTGCCATGTCAAAGGTTTTTTCCAAATGAAGAAAAATCCAGGGTATATTACTGTCTCAGTATGAATGCTAAATTTCCATTGGATGTATTTGACAGGCATTTTGTTTCTGTCATCAGGTATATATATGAAAATGTAAATGTGTGGCTGAAATTTAATCTTCCCCTCCCTCACTTATGGCCAGATGTTGGGGAGACTCCATCTATTTTAATGACTGTCTTGGCTACTTTTTTCTTGTTGCTGCGACAAAATACCTGACATTCAAAGTTAAAGGAAGGAAAGGTTTATTTAGCTCACAGTTTGCGGAGGTTTCAGTCCATACTCAGCTGGCTCCAAGGCACAGTGGCACATGGCAGAGGGCAACAGTTCATGGTGGAGGAAAACAGCAAAAGCAGCAAGAGCAAAAGGGAGGAGAGAGAGCAAGCCTCTTTCCCTCCCTTATATTGTATGCAGGCTACCCTCCCCAGGGTGGGTGTAGCACTCATGCCTATAATCCCAGCACTAGACAACAAATCAATCACAAATTCTAGAAGCCTGCCCCTATGACTGCATGAGGCTTTGGGGGGGGACATCTAGACACAAACCATAACAATGACTCTGCCCTTGAACCAAGAGGTGCTCTGAGTGGGACTTTGTGTATTTTCTAAACATCAGTCTTCAAACCATTTTCCTGCCCTGCCTCAACTCCCCCTCTGCTTTCCCAGGCTTTTTCTACTTCACACTCCCTTTTCTTTCTTACCAGAGGTGGACTCACCCAGCCCCTTTGCAGCCCTGAGTCTACACTTCCTCACTTGTGCCTTCACCTAAGTGGGTGGATGGCTTCTTTCTCTGTTAGAGATTTGGAGCAAACAAACAAAGCCAACTGCTGAGAGGTTTGCTCTGAGGATTAAATGAGATGAGAGGCAGAGTCTCACCCAGAGTAAACATTCACATATTCACGGACCGTGATACCAGGTTCTCTAATTCTCTTCTCTTGACTTAACATGCAGAAGGACAAAGTAGAGCTTCTCAATGTTTTCTTCTATCCTCTGCCTCGTTAGTTCCCACTCATATTCCTGTCTCAGCAACTGCCACCTATTCAGGGAAGTACTCATTTACCACCCCTCAGTTTAGTCTTGTCTTCTGGGTACTGCTCACAACTGTATTTTCACATTCATGTCAGTCTTTCCCATAAGACTCAACATGGAGGGGGCAAGGATCAGGCATCAAACTCAGCGCTGCTTCTCATCTTATCACTTCATAGAATATCTAACATACTACCAGGCAGGAACCAAGCCCTCAGCAAATATTTGCTGAAGTAATGAATGAATCACAAAACCTAATTCAGCCAGGATATCCAATTTCCTTTTCCTAATAAATTTCGTTTTTCAAGCACATCTTCTGTCTTGTGGCAAATTTTTTTTCAGTACTAGGGATTGAACCCAAGGTCTTCACCCTGAGCTACAGCCTCAGCTCTTCTTATATTTTTTATTTTGAGCCAGAGTCTCTCTGAGTTGCCCAGGCTGAGCTCAAACTTGTGATCCTCCTGCCTCAGTCTCCCAGAATGCTGAGATTATAGGTGTGCACCACCACACCCAGTTATCATTCCCTTTTTTTTTTTTTTTTGTGGGTACCGGGGGTTGAACTCAGGACCTTGCACGCCAGCAGGCACCCATGCCGCTGAGCGATATCACTGGCCCTTTTATCGTATGTGGGTACCGGGAGTCGAACTCAGGACCTAGCGCTTGCCAGGCAGGCGCTTATGCCCCTGAGCCATCTCACCGGCCCTATAATTCATTTTTTGAATGCATGCTTTAGTTATAATCTTGTCCACTTCCTTCTGATATTTCCTGTTGGATAAACTTTTATGAGGACCAACCATAATCTTACCAGACATGAAAACACTTAATGTCAAACAAAAGCCAGACTTGTTCATCCCGTGACATTATGCATAGCAGTCATCAGCAAACAGATCCTGCTTGAGAACACCTGATAAACCAAGTTAGTAAAATGACTTTCCACAGTATTTTCAGTCTAATAAATAATTTCAGACATCATTAGTTCTCCTAATCAATGGTCATTTCTATAATAGACAAAAGAAACCAAAAAACAAAAATCTCAGGAGCCAACGGCAAGAATCTTGAGAGATAACATCCTAGTGCCTTCTCACCTATCTTTAACATTTTTCTGGCTGGAAACAACAGCAGTTACAGTGCTGGGCAAGGGTTTGGCTCAGCCAACATTTCCCAAGCCTCACCTGGGACGCAGATGGAGGAGCCAATGGTCACCCACCCAGCCCCGCAGCCCCACCCCCTCCCCCCAGCCCAGAGGAGCTTCAGCACTGGCTCTCAAGCAACTGCCAGGGGCCGTGGTACAACTCAGCAGTACAGTACTTGCCTAGTAGATGGGAGGCCCTGGGTTCCATTCCCAGCACTACAAAATCAAGTCAACTGCCAAACCCAAGAATGAGCTAAATCTGAGGTCCTTGGATTGAATTTGGAGGTCCAGGAACCAGCATTTAAAAATGCCATCTTTATTTTTTTTTTTTTTTTAATGTGTGTACCGAGAGTCAAACTCAGGACCTCGTGCTTGCCAGCAGGCACCTCTGCCGCTGAGCAATATCACCGGCCCTTTTTTTCCTTTATGTGGATACTGGGAGTTGAACTCAGGACCTTGTGCTTCCAGGCAGGCGCTTACGCCGCTGAGCTACCTCACCGGCCCTATCTTTATATTCTTTAACCTTTATTTAAAATTCATCATTTCCTTCAATTATGAATGTCAGCAACAAAAGTGATGGGTATTTAGCAGTTGCAATGATCTGTTACAACTAGGAATCACAGGTATTTTTAATCTCATTTTAGTTTACTGTAAATACTTCAAAATAGATAACCACCAACAAACTCCTAATTAACATAGTAAATGGACCCACTTGTAGATCATGTTGTTTAATGCATTAACTCAGAGCCATACATATTCTGTATCACAAAAAAAAGTTTTAATGTTTTGATCACTACATTCCTATATAGTTGATTCTCTTTAGAATCCAATGAATTCTGCTTTATATATTTTAAAACAGTATTCTGAGACAGTACTCACAGGTTTTACCAAACCTCCATAGAAATCCATGGCACAGGAGAGGTTAGAGAATCTACACCCTAGAACTGGCAGAATCCTGTCACAGCTGGCTTCTGCCTCTCCCCCTCCCACCCCAACTGGGCTGAACCTACCACTCGTCAATTCCGCCAGAAGTTTAAAAGTAAACTCACATAGATGACAAAATGACTTCTGTGAAAGGTATAAACTGGTCACAAAAGCACCAGGACACAGTGGCAAAGTGGTTTTTGAAAGGTTAAAAAAAAAATTGTCTTGTATAGAAAGTTCCATCGTTTCAAGTGCCTCTCGCAACCACTATCCTATAATATATTCCAACTTACAGGTGTAGAAATGGCCTCATTATCCTCATAGCGGTCCTTCAGAAAGTCCATTTCAAAGCGAGCACCTCTGCAAGTCATCCTGCAATCTGAAAGGCATTGCTATAAATACACATGGCCTGAGAAAGCAACAGCAAGCTTGACTTCAGGGCTGTGTCTTCAAGGGGGAAAACGGGAGAAGCACAGGCCAGTGGATTGCTCAGGGGACATTTTTCTAAGATCTACAGAATGACAGTGGTCAGGAGTCCAAGAACAAAAAGTCCCCTGTCATCCTGAAAGAGAAAAAGTTCCTAAGCAGGTAAACATAAGTAAAGTTCATGAAATTTATAGCACTAATATCTATGCAGGCTACAACAAAGAACAGCAATTAAGAAGTGATATGATCAACATGAATGAGGTTTTAGAGAAGGTTCTCCCCAAAGCAGAGCCTGAGACAAGGATTTAAGACAAAACTCAAGATTGTGGTTCCTCACGTGAGCAAAAGCAGCAGGATTCCACGAGGACCTGCCAAAAAACATACAGAATGAGTTCTAGAATCATCCACCAAAGGACAGGAAAGAAGGCATTTATTCATCAGCTTCTCACCAAAGGCTGTGGACTTCCCTTGGGCTTTAACTTCTAGATTAACGAAAGCTAACTTCCAGACTGCCTCTGCTAGTCCACCACTGTGAGGAAGGTGGAGAAGGCTTGGCGACTGCCAGGAACAGACCACCAGCTGCTCAAGGTACCTCCGAACCTACTCAGAACTGGCTTTTGAAGCTGGCTGAAGTCAGTGGGGCTGACGGATGTGATATGAGGGACCAGAGGCATCTGCTGTCCACGGACAAAGGTGGAATGTATGTTTTCTTCTTTTAGAGTAACTTCCCTGTACTGAGTTTAAAACTCATGCACTCACCAAATGTATTTGGCCTCACCTATATGCTAGGCACTGGGACATTCTAATGCACAAACCAGGCAAAGTCTCCACTTTCATAGATCCTGTCTTACTGAAAAATGAGTATTTCAGATATTGATTTGAGGATGGAAGAGGAGAAGAGAAAGAAGGGGAGGGAAAGGGAGAGAAGGGGAGGAAAGGGGAAGAAGAAGAGAAAGAGAGAAGGGGAATGAGCATAGAAGATAATTCGACAGCAACACTCAGAGCTTGTTGTGTTGAGCTGGAGCCCACATGACAAGGAGATGTCCTGGGACACCTGGAGGAAGAGCGCTAAGGGAGAGGGAACACCATGCCCGAAGGACAGAGGAGCAGAGGTAACTAGCGAGTGCCGCCTCCCATGAGGTAGGCAGAAAGGAACAATGGTAATAACCAGGAGCTCTGAGTATTCAGGAAGAAACGTTCTGTGGAAATTGTTTTTAGGCAACAATGAGTTCAGTACCAGATACAAGGTGCTCCCTTCCACCAGGCTTTCAAGAGAACCAAAGTTTTTCTTTCTTTGCCTTTTTTTTTTTTTTCCTTGCTAAATGATTATCCACAGATCCCTGAACTTGGCATTTCGTAGTGTTCCCTGGGCCTCAGCCAAATTGAAATTCCCAAACTGCCTGTAGTCCCAGGGCATTTTGGAAAGGAAAAAACAAAAGTCAACAATAGGGCAATTTCACATCATGGAAGAAAAGGTGCAAGTGGTTCTGAGGGACTATGTGAAGTGGTGTAATTTTTATAGACACAACAGGGCAGATGTAGAAACAGGACACGGACTGGATGCTCTGGGCCATGATACACTGATTGGCAGAACAGAAAACCATGTACTGATTCCACCTGTCCCTCCCTGAGCATTATTACAAGGATCTTACTAGCTGATTCTTACTAGCTGATTTCCATTATTTGGGGTCTTTAAGCCATGAGGGGCTCAGTATGCAAATAATAGCTGCTGTTAGAGTGCTTTTATTTAACTATGTGCCAACCATTAGGATGAAAGCTTACTGAATACATTAACCTATTTTAATCTTACAACAGCCTTCTGAGGCAGGGACTTCCTTGGAGAAAATGCAAACAGAGAGGTTAGTCATTTGGGAAGTTATAAAACTGCTAAGTAGGGACAGTGGGATTTGAACCTGTGAGGGTCCAACTCCAGAGTCCTCTTAACCACAAGCTATGGGGCTCTGTTAAATCAGCACTAACTTTCCCTGGTGACAGTGCTTTGAAAGTGCAGAAAGCCTGCCTGGAGAAGACGCTGTGTCTTGCCCAGAATTCAGTGCCTTCTAAAAACCAGCTTCCACAGTACATTACACCCAGATTGAAAGGGTTTCAGTACAGTGGTTGTGGCCCCAAGGTAGGGGGCAAAACAAGAGAGAGACAGTTTAGCAAAACTGATCCTCCATTAACTCCCAAAGCAGCCAAAGAAATTAATGCTCCTTATCCAAAGAGAAGGTGGAGACAAAGAATGGGCCCACTGTCATCCCCAGTATAATAGCTTTCTATCTAGCTGGCTTCTTAAAGTCATCTGCTTTGGAGAATGCCTTGGTCCTCAAATGAAAAATCTTCCAGCTCCTGAGACAAGTGTCAAGAAGGCAAAAGGCCAGAATGAGCTGAGCCCAGCAGAAAATGAGAAGGACAAAGGGGCTATTTTTGCTATGTTGAGAGCAAGAAAAACCAGAAGACGAGGGGTCTCCCAGCCAGAGCGGGTGGTTCAGTGTTGACTGGTGACAGCATGTCAAATTATTCATCTTCCACTCCGCGTCTGTGTTCCACCAAGAGCAAGATGCTTTCCACAAAGGGGAGAAGGGACACCGGGAAGAAGGAGCTGAGCTCCAAAATAGATGCTGCCGTAGTCAGAGCACCTGCCCTCTCTAAATAAGTCCAAGGCTCCTGCTTTGATGAATTAAACTCCTGGCTCCTTGTGGCATGAAATTTGAGGCAGCCAGATATTCAGTGGCAAACTCTGAAGAATCCTGCAGAATAGGAGATGGGGCAGCAAATGGAAAGAAATAAAAAAATACAAGTTCTGCAAATCCTACCTCAGTAAACATCAAGCCAATCCCAGGCAAAGGCCTACAATGCATTATTAACATTGCTCAGTGCAGCAATGATTTCTCAGATTCAGTGTGGATTCACTAAGAATAATTCATACCAGGCACTGTTCATCCCCTTTTTTTCACACTTGCTAAAGTCAGTGATCAAGAGACTGCTGCAGTTATAAAATCTGGAACTCCGCCAGGCATGGTGGTGCACACCTGTAATTCAGCACTTCAGGAGGCTGGTAGGAGGACTGCAAGTTCTAGCAACTCAGTGACTTGGCGAGACTCTGTCTCAAAATTTTATAAGAAAAAAGTTTTTTAAAGGTGGGACTGAGGCTGGGCATGGTGGCACATGCCTATAATCCCAGCACTTGGGAGGATGAGACAGGAGAATCACTGCAAGTTCGAGACCAGCCTAGGCTACTTAGTGAGTTTAAGACCAGCCTGAACTATACAGCAAGACTCGGTCTCAAAAAAAAAAAAAAAAAAAGTTGGGGATGGGAATGTAGCTCAGTGCAAAGGCCTTGAGTTCAACCTCCAGAACTGGAGTTTTTAAAAAAGCAACTCAGTGAGTCATTTTGACTAAGTTTTTCATAAAACTTCCACACAAAAATATAAAGACATACAAAGTAGATATGAAGTAACTAACCTAGATAACCCATTAAAAGTTTTCCTTGTAAAGTTCTGTTAAGTCGAGTCTGTTGATTTAGAATACTGCCACTAGTGTATGACACTGACTGTATTCACAGCCTGTCCTGTTTATCTCCTTTTCAGTAACTCAGACACAATACTGCATCATTCCACACCAAGGTGGGGATGGCCTGAAGGTAGGAAGAAAAAACAACAATTCTGAAAGGTCAGAAGCAAAACTGGAAAAAAAAAATTAAAAATCCAACAAGGTAAAGCCAGCAAAAAGAAATTTTCAAGAGGCAAATGCAAAATATTAAGCTTGGGCTACAAACATCAGAGGGCAAGGACAGGATGGAAGAAACACTGCTCTCTACACAGAGAAGACTACACATAAACCTCATGACTTTAAGAAGTAATAAAATAGAGCTGTTAAAACCATCACTTTGATCTTCTGTTTCATTAATAATAATACGCCATCACCCCTTGGTATTCACAGGGAATTGGTTCCAAGACCCCTGTACCCAGATACCAAAATCTACAAATGTTTAAGTCTCTTATAGAAAACACCATATTATTTGCATATAAGCAATCCCATGTTCTTTAGTTGCAGTGTCATGGTTATCTCAACATCCTGAATTGATTCAAAACATCTACCTTTCACAGTCACTTTGACTTTGGGGAAGAGCAGAAGTCACACAGTGCCAGACCCACAAAATAGAGTGGATGAGGACACGTCATGACGTCTTTACGAGCCTGCCTTTCTGTTGCATGGCAATCAGCAGCAGCATTCAATATATTTTTTGATCATACCTCATAAAGATGAAGACTTCTGCAACTGCTTTAGAAAGTGGCAACAATGATGGGATAAATATGTTTGAAGTGAAGGGGAGTATTTGGGGGGAATTAATGATAATGCATCATTTATTGTAATAATTTTTAAACACTTACCATATATCTTGATCATATCTCATATTTTATAGGGGATGACAAGAAAATCTATACATGTTCGGTACAGGCATAACATTTTTTTCCAACTATTTCTAACCCACAGTTGGTTGAATCTGTGAATGCAGAATTTGCAGGCACGGAGGGTCAACTTCACCTCTCAGAACTTGAGAAGGGACAGTTCTGTTTATGCTGAGTCAGACCAGAACGAAAGACATGATATTATTCATTTCCATTTAAGGATGACACCCACAAGCCAGGCTTCATTCAGTACCCACAGCCAGGAGGACCCGGAACTCCAGCCTGGCCTGTTTGAAAGCACTTCTTGTCACCTTGAAAGTGTCTCTCTCACCAACACTGTCATTAGTATGGCTGAGGAAGTGAACTTTAAGTTTTACTTAATTCTAATTAACTTACATGTATGTAGCTGCTGTGTGTCTTAAGTACCAAATCCAGCCACACAGCTCTGGATGTGCAAGGGACCAAAAAGTGGAAGTAACCGGTGAGATGGCCAAACCAGGACATAAAAGATTCAGGGGGACAAAAGGACAGTAATGTTCAATACCCAGACTGCTGTGTTGGGAAAGAGGGATTCTGGGCAGAGTTTGGACTTAGAGAAATTACAGGAAGATATAGTCCATGGCCCGCAGAAACAACTGTTTAATCGTCATGACAACATCAGCACCGTGAAGGCAGGGGACCCGTGACCACCACACTCACCACTGAGGCGTTGGCACAGCAGACCTCAGTCTGCACGTCTCCTAAATGAACAATGGACAAATCAGCCTATGAACTAGGAAACACCCAATGGAATACAAAGGCCTCAAAAGATGTTAAATGCCCCCACTTGCTAGGGACACTGAGGAAGATCCATTCACCAAAAGGTGCCAGACTAAATGGCCTTTAAGGTCCTTCCAGATCTGCTAAGAGCTTCATCTTCACCAACTGAGGAGCCCAGTTCACAGCCTGGCCCTCGCTATTTATGTGACTATTGCTGAGCTATTGCTGCGCTGTCTGTTATACCAACTGAGCAACTTCAAACACCACACGTTTATCATCTCAGTTTCTCTGGGTCAGAAGTCTGGCCAGGGCTTATCTGGGCATCCTGCTGAGGGTCACAAGAGGTTGCAATCCAGGTGCCAGCCAGGTCTGGATTCACATCCAGAGGGACAGCAAAGGAAGATTTTCCCACTCATCTGGTTGTTGGCAACATTCACTGCTTCCTCCAGGGCTTCATGTTGATCTCAGTTCCTGGGGTCACCTGCAGTCCCTTGGCACACCAGCGTGCCCACCACTTCTCCAAGCCACCAGAGAGAATCTCTGGAGCAAGGCTGTGAGCAAGGTAGAGGTTTGTCTGATGCCACACTCACAGAAATGACATCCTATCACCTTTGCAGTATTTTATGGGCTAGAATCAAGTCAGGTTACATCCATACTCGAAAAGAAAGGGCTATAAAAATGTGTGACACTCAGATGTGGGGATCTCAAAGGCTACCCCAGTATCTGTGAGAGTGACCTCAGAAATTCACTTCACACACTCTAGCTCCTTGTCTATAAAAGTGAGGTCATTAATAGCATAGCAGAGTCATATATATATATATATATATATATATATATATATATATATATATATATATACACACACACACATACATATAGGTTTACTTAATGTACAAACTAACTTTAGGATGCAGCCAGGGTCAGGTTTATCTGCACAATAGCATTTCAACCTCATAATAACAAATCCAGTAAGACAGGCTAAAGAGGCTTAAAATTAAGAGAAAAGAGAGACAACCCTTGAAACGAAAGAAACACAAGAATTCTCAAGCCATCGCCCACTCCACAGAACTTTCCTAATTAGAAGCTGAATTCATTCAACATTCATTTATTCAATAAATTTGAATGCCACACTTCTGAATGTAGACATTCCTTTCGTTCCTTCTTATGGACCAGCTCAGTGATTCTCAGACTTCAGCGCTAAGGATTCTTCTGTAAGGTGGTACACAAAACTATTTTAGGGGATTTTTCAGGGAGTAATTCTGACTATATGCAATTTTTGTTTTACATACCTAGTCCAGTACCAAGTCCCAAGTACAATTAGTTTCCATTTTGCCAACAAATAATGTTGTAATTTTTACTAAAACACTGTAAAAGGAGGTAATGGGGGTGAATTTGATAAAAGTATGTTATGTACATGTATGAATTTGCCAAATTGAAACCCATTAATCCATATAACCAACATGCCCTAGCAAAAAAAAAGATGTGAAAAATAAATAAATACATCATTGTCAAAAGTCTGACACCATGTTTGATAACTATCAGTTCTTGCCTCCTCTCAAACTACTAAACATGTAAAAGATGTAATGATAGATTTTGCATGAAATATTAGTTCATTTTAATTTTGCATTCCCCTAAGAGGGTCAAACTCCATGTTTCTCTTCTGCTGAATTTACATTTCAGTAACTATAGCCCCAAAACAAGTTAAGGGCACTGTTCATTCTGAACAGCTTGCTGCAGAAAGCAAAGACACTGCTGATGTTGCAGAGGAAAGCAATTATGCCAAAGCAATCAATAAAATGAACTGTAATGATTAATCCTCCATAATCCATTTTTTCCTATAAAAGACTGCATTTGGAGATTTCTTAACAGCTTTTCTCATGCATCTATCAACTTCTCATATGATGAAACATCAAACATAATAAAGTTGCTGTCCAATCAGAATCAAATATTTTTTCTAAGAGATTTACACCCCGTATGTATTTTGATTGGCAAGGTAAAGAGATAGGGACATAAAGAAAGGCATTACATGTCCAGAGCTATGCTCAACAAAGCTCCCAGACTGGCTCACTGGCCCCTCTCACCTGCCCTTCGTGAGAGATATATATGACCAACTCAGTGTCACAGATGGAGAAAAAGAAGTTTTTAAAGAGCTTAAATGGTTTATCCAAGCCACCCACACACACACTCCCCAAGCTGGAAGGAGAAGGGAGATTCTCAGAGGGGAGACACCCTAATACAGAGAATGTCTCTGTATTACAGGATGCCCACAAAACCAATCATCCATCCAACAAGTATTCGAAAGTTTTCTATGCACTGGACACCACCAGCCATTACATGGTATTGCCCCACCTCAAGTACTGGGGATGGAACCCAGAGCACTCTACCACTGATCTATATACCCAGGTTTATTTTTTCTTTGAGACAGGATCTCTCTAAATTTCCCAGGATGGCCTCAAATTTATGATCCACATGCCTCAGCCTCATGGATAGCTAGGATTATAGGTATGTGCCAATATGCCCAGCCTGACTTTTAAATAAAATGGACAATCAATAAACAAGGAAGATGCTAAAATACGAGTTCACCTGTAATCTTTCATTAGAAAGGGAGAAACAAGGAGGGAAGACTGCTGAATTCTATCAATATACTAGAAGGAGTAAGACAGAAGGGGAGATGCCTCCAACCCTCATGGAGAGGGTGCACGCAGGGCAGGCTGGGTCAGGTGTGTAAGAAGGTGGGCTGCCTCAGCTCAAAGCCCTTATTAGCGGTAATGTGTTTCTCACCCACACTGTGGGCTCCAGTGCCTAGATCATCAGGCCAAGTGCTGTGAAATCATTTCAATCCTCCGTACCTCATCTCTGAGGCATCCCTCCCCTCCCCAAGGCCCCCTCGGATCAATGTTTTATCCACCACGTTTGAGAGAATCACTGATCCTTCTCATTCATTCTTTGGGTCCAGGCTCACAGAATGTTTCCCCGCATCTTTATTCCATTTTTCACCTGAATCCATCCACTGCTTTTTGGGAGGAGTTATTATTTCCCCTATTGCCATCTTGCACTTTCAGGACATTAAAAAGAACCCCAATCCTACAAGGTGTAGGAACCAGTTTTACTTTTTTCCACCTGCCGGCACCCTTTTAATCATAAAACAATAGGAAAGACCTGAAAACCAAAATCCCTTTCCACTTTTCCAGTCCGATCAAATATGGGTCATTTTATTTGCTTGCAGAATAGCACATCAAATGAAAGAGGGCTGGGGGAGAAAGGGAAAGCCACGATTAAAAGGCTACTGCAGCTCAAGAACATAACCAAAATGTTAGATGCTTGACTTAACTACTGGCCACTAATTAAATGCAAAGCAGTTAAATAGCATGGATGTGAAATGGGATGAGCAACATTATATTGGGTTTCTCTTTTTTCTGCAAAATGGATGCCCCAGTCTCCCCACCTCCATCCTGCTGGATTCTTGAGGTGTTAGATGAGCTCAGGAGCAGCATGCCCTTACTCAACTCCTCTGCATATGCTGCAGCATTCAAAGGAAATTAATAACAGGTCCAGCTGAAATCCTGCAGGCTCAGGGTGCTGCTGGCTCCTTTCAGGTGCTCACCAATTTGTGGATGTGCTTTTAAGTCCCAAGAGATCAAGCTCAGTTTTCCTTCTGTGATAGCCTGAAAATTGGAAAGTGCTATGAATATCCTCTCTGGGGCTTTAGAAAAACCCCTGGAGAATAACACAGTAGAGGGGGGCAAGACTCTTGATTTGGCTGACATTGTCCTCTGGATTCCTGTTGAGCCACCTATGGGTCCTACTGTGGCACTGAGGTCTTTACCCAGGTTCCAGAATGTCAGGAGAGGTGTGACTGAAGGCACTGGGGACAGGAGACCTCCAAACCACTACCCCAGCCAGTTTAAACCATTAGAGCTCAACTCTTAGAGGTTATTTAAGAACTGTAAGTGCTAGAAGAATTAACATGGGAAAACTTTCAGCTACTCATTCGCCTAAACTGCACTAATTCTACATATATGTTATAGCAGCTACCAAAATCAATAATAAGAAATACAATGGCTACTTCAATATAATGAAAACTTTCCACACTAAACATGGTACTATATGCTGTACATGCATTCCCATCTGATTCTCACCTGATATTTTTTCGTCTTACAGATGAAAGTTCCTAAAAGAGCTACATCACTTGCCAGAGTTGCACAGATCATTAGGACTGCAGCCAAGATGCAAATCCTGGTGAGCAGCTCCAGAGCCAGTTTTCTAAAGACCACCCCGTTCTGCCTCCCTTCCCACCTGGTAGGCCGGCAGGGTAGCAAAAGAAAGCTGGTCATCGAGCATCAGAAAAAGAAGGGGCACTACCAGGTGGGACAGGAAGGAACCAAAGACAGGGAGAGATTGCTGGGAGGAGCAGGGAAAAGCTGACCAAGTCTGTTTTATTTAATGAAACCATTAAGAGGTGAGCCTTTGAAGGCAGGCCACCTGGGTTCCAATTCCAGCTCAAGCATAAGCTCCTGCCTTCACTTTACACTGCTGTTGCCTCCTGGTTTGCCCTCTCTCTGGCATGTGATCCTACAGAATGGTAATTACTTGGGGAAATTACTTGTCACTAATCTGATCAATGTTTGAAAGACATTTTCAGTTAGAGACAGAGCAGGACAGAAAGACACAGAACAAAGAAATTCAAGCTCGACAGTAACTCCCTAGATGTGTGACTCTGGCAAGACACTTCATCACTTTGTTCCTCACTGTCCCCATCTGTAAAGTGAAGCTAATAATCCCACTCCTGCCAACTAAACGGGTTAATAGATCTCAAGGACTGGGAATAGTGCTTGGCCATTATAAGCACTACATAAGAGGCAACTATGTTTTCTTTTTTGTTTACTTATCATGTCTGGCAAGATGTATCCGTGGTTCAAACACGGTCTGAGAAACAAAAAAAGGTATGCAATAGAAATGCATACTTACACCCGCCAAAAACATGTATACGACTGTTCACAGCAGCTTAGGCACAGAAGCCAAAACCTAACAAAGACTCAAGTTTTTAACACTAGAATGTACAGGTAAAGAGTAGCCTATTCATACCATGGAACACTACAGCAGTGACAAAGATCGGCTGTCACAGCCAACAGGAGACAGTGTTGAACAAAAATTTGAGGAAGAATATACATTGTGTGTCTCCATTAAGATGAAACTGTAAATGAGGAAAAAAATAAGTTCTGCTGGTAACAATAGGCTAATAGTCACCTGACAGGGATGAGTATGAGGAGGAAAGGGGATAAGGGACCCATCCGGGGGCTGGAAATTCTGCCCCCTCCCTGAGTCGTGGATTCACGGACATATGTGAAAATTCACCAAGTCTGAATGATTAAGACATGGGCACTTTATGAAGTGCTCCACGAACAAACAAACCAAACCCAGCACATGGTCTGGATTTGAAAATTTGTAAACTTAAAAGTAAGTTTTAAATTTTGGAATGATTGGGGAAAATTCAAAATAATAATATTTATCAATACATGAAAATGATATGAAATTCAGATTTCTCTATTAATAAAATTTTGCTGGACTGTGGCCATCCTCACATATTCAGATTTTTTTGTTTGTTTCTTTGTTTTTGTGGTGCTGGGGATCGAATCCAGGGCTTTGTGCATGGAAGGCAAAAGCTCCACCACTGAGCCACATCCACAGCCCATGTTCAGATTGCTGTTGGCTCTTTTCCCACTACAAGGGTAGAGCTGACTAGTTGTAACAGACTGGGTGGCCCCAAATATTGATCATACAGCCATTTACTGAATGAGTTTGCCGCCCACCTCCAGGAAAATTTGCCACTTGTCACTGATACAGCCCCATAACATTGCCTCACTATTCTAATCCTTTCTCTGAGAGACAGTTCTCAAATAACCACCATGGTTAACTCTTTGGCTCCAAATTCTGACTCCATAAGGCCCACATATATGTTCAGACTCCAAGAACTTGGAACAAGTTAAAGTGTGATGGCAACTAGAACAAGGTCACTATCATGAGCAAACATTATCAATTAGTTTCTCATGAGTTACTATCACACTGTAAAATTGTCCACTTTTTCCTGGAATGTTTACTATGCCCTTAGGTTAGTTTTCGCTTACAAATTAACCAACTACAGTACACAGTCCCTTGCATATTTATAAGCCATTAATGGATCTTTAAACATTTGAAGCCATTGTAGGAAATGTACTGATAGAAAATAACTGGGGCCGGGGAAATAGGTCAGCAGCACAGCGCCTGCCTGGCAGGCATGGGGTCGTGAGTTTGATCCCCGGTACCAGAAAAAAAAAAAAAAAAAAAACTGGGGCACTAACTGGATGATAAGAAAGTTTAATTCAAAATGGTGATGAAAGATGAATTTTCTCACCTTTGATCTTTTTTTTTTTTTGGTACCAGGAATCCAACTCAGGACCTTGCACTTGCCAGGCAGGTGCTTGTGCCACTGAGCTATATCCCCGGCCCTCACCTTTGATCTTTCAACAGGCTTACTTCTTCCACATGGAATATGCTTCCTCCTAACTCCATTGTGGCTCAATCTCCCCTACCAGACTGAAAGCTCATGGAATAGGAAACCCATATTAGAATTAAGAAGTTTACCCAGCCCACCACCTTGTACAAAACAAGCACTTGAGATACCTATGAGAGATGGAAAAACATATAAGAGAAATTTCTATCTCCATGCAATATTTATTGAATGGGCCAAGATATGCTGAGTTTATCTGCTCATCTTTTTAGATTTTAAGTGACTATTTCTCTATCTGCAAAAGCAATAACTATTTTTGACAGACAAGTTCAAACTCTACTAAGATAAATGTGTACTTTGGGAAATAGGGTAAATACCTTGCAATGGTGAGAAATTCCTTCCTGTGGACTGCTGTTTAGAAAAGGTGT
Source organism: Erethizon dorsatum (assembly GCA_028451465.1). NCBI lineage: Eukaryota > Metazoa > Chordata > Mammalia > Rodentia > Erethizontidae > Erethizon > Erethizon dorsatum. The sequence continues at coordinate 47,486,140 of CM051825.1, forward strand.
GAGATTCCTCCCGACTCCATCTAATGTTAATCATTTATGAAATACTGTGGTTCAGAGCTCAGCAATTGGAGTCATTTCAGGCAGTAAATACACATTTCCTGTCAAAACATATCAAACGGATAAGATTTCAATTTATTTGAGAATGAGTTGTAACGAACTTCAATATTGGCAATTTGGAGAATTCTCTGATGGCTTTTTAACATCATCAGCCATCTTCTTCACTTCTTGCTCCAAAGCACTGAATATCTCCATTTGACCTCCTCAGAAATGGCTCCCGGTGTCTGGCTGTGTGGTATCCACCACTTCAATTCCAAATACTCTATGCAGTTACCTTTCCCATCATTAATGTTAGGACTACACATAACTTGAAAGAACACTCTGGATTCACAGATTATTGCCTTATTACCTCATTAAAGGTAAGGTCCTAACCTCATTTATCACTGCATTCTGCCTGTATTGTTTCATTCCACTGCATGTAACAATGGCCTAGAAAATATAGGCTTCTACACAAAGTACCTTGATTTTTTACAAAAATTAGGTTCAGCGGTAGCCAGGCGCTACAGTGTCAAGAATCACATGGCCTTGGGATGCTACTTCCTTTCCACTCTGCTTTCCTCCCATCTGCCTTTCATGTTCAAGGTCACTTTACTGTCCAAAATGGCTACTGCAGCACCAACTATTATATCAGATCCCAGGACTTAGAAAGGAGGAAGATCCAGAAAGAGCTGTACCCCTCAACTTTAGAAGACTCCCTAGAAATACCACCCAACACTACATATTCTTACCTGGCTACACCAGTAGAAAAGAGGCTGTAAAACACAGTCCTGATTCTGAATTGCACCTGCCTGATTAGAAATCAGGGTTCCACTACTAAGGAAGTGGGGTGATGCACGTAGGCAACTAGGATGTCTCCCACCACCCTCTACTGCATATGTCCATTTGGCACAGATAGGCCATCAGCAATTAAATGATATGTGGCCATCAACAATTAAATGATGAAGGGGACTCCAACAGGGTACCCTTCATCATCTCAGGGAACCTCCCAGAAGGTTCCACTGTAACAGCCTTGAAAGCAGTGTTCACCGCTGTGTGTATTTCTTCTCCCATGGGACATGGGAGTGTCAACATCTCACACTCCCTCACCAGGCAAATGGCATAATAGATTATTTCAGGTGTAAACAGTACCTCACCTGCACTTTCCACAAGGCTGCACAGTTCTACAATTCGGGGTTCAGGGATTTGGTTTTGTTTTGTTATTCATCTCATAGGTTTTGCTATTTCACTCAAACTCAGAATCACAGCCCACTACCACCATGTCAGCTCGGACAAAACTGAATACTCCCAGAAGCGGGGAATCTACATAGGATCTGATGAGTGTGCAGAAGCCCAAGGCCTGAATGAAACACTTGAGAGTTTTCACTGTGATGTGCAGCCCACGGGAAAATCACCATAAGTTGGCAGAAGGCAGCATGGCTTCCGGCAGAGCTTCGAGACCATGTAACACGCACGTGTGCAGTAAACTATGGCCCTCCAAGCATTCTTGCCTAATCATCAAGTGGAAACTCCCGCTAATCGGCTCACTGTGGCCGAGCAGGTGAGGGACGTTTATACTGGAGGTCTTCTCATGTGAGGTAAGATTTGAGTGTGAACACAGGAGGAGACAGCCAAAAGAAAAACAAAAAGAAACGAAAGATTCGCGTTCCACGTTTCCAGGAAAGGAACATCAAGTACAAGCCACAAAAGGAAGAGCGAGTGTGATGCATCATGGGAAATAAAAGGTGACCAGTGTGGGAAGAGGTTGCAGACAATACTTCAGAGAAAATCAGGATACTGGCAACTGTCATCTTTTGACCCTGCTTCTAATGCAATTTGTACTTTTCCAACAAGCAAATGGATTTTCAACATGGTAATCTCATCTATATCTCCTGTTTCCGTCATACCCAGTCAGTCCACTTCTAAAATTGTCTTTGAAGAAAATAAAGAGAGGCTATGCTTTACTTGCAAGCTATGCCTAGTTTTAAAATATATACAAGATTCTGGAATTACAAAACTCCATTTGCTTTAAAAGCAAGTTTTCCAAAAGCTGTCTTTAACCAGTGCTTTCAAATTTCAATTCAATTTGTATATTTGTTTAAAATAACATGTACATATAAAGTCCTCTTTCCTACAAACCAAGAGAAACCTCTGGAAAAACAGAATTCCAAACCCTTGTCATAGTTTTTACATGGAGTAGGCCCTCAACATCATGGGCTTCTTTGACCTGTAACTTCAAGGATCCATTATGTCAATCAGAGTAGGAGAATTTTTTTAAATATCTTGGCATCCATCAACCAGCATTTTCAAGGGCAAGAAAACTGCAGTGCCCAAGGAGCTGTCTGAGGTGCCTAAGGTTAATGGCTGTATTTTCATAACCATCAATTCACTATGCAGAAAACTGCCTCAGTAGGGCTGAGTAGTTCTGTCTGGAGGCCCTGAGCAGAGCAGACAGGACTCTCTCAGCAAGGAGGGGCAATGCCTGATAAATCTTAATGACACCATTTTGTTTTCATTCACTTATCTCCCTATTTTCAGTTGAAGAATCTTTGTTATGGTTTAAATCTAAAATGTTCCCCAAAGGTGTCACGTTTGGAAGGTGATTGGATCATGGGGGTGCTACAATCATTAGAGAACTCACCCACTGATGAGTTCAATAGCTGAACTCCTGTTAGGAAATTCTGGGTGTGGTTGGAGGTGGGTCATTGAGGGCATGACCCAGAAGGGTGTATTCTTGTCCCAGCCTGCTACCTTCCTTTCTCTCTCTCTTTCTCCCTCCCTCCCTCCCTCCACCCCTGCCCCCTTTCTCTAGCTCTAGCTCTAGCTCTGTTTTGTGGCTACCATGGGTTCAGCAGCATTCCTCCACCAGGCTATTCCACCATGCCACTTCTGCCTTGGAGCCAGACTACCATGGACTGAACCCACTGGAAACTATAAGCCAAATAAAACCTCTCCTCCTTCAAATTGTGAGTACTGGGTGTATTTTGTCCTGATGACAAGATATAGTCTTACACCCCTTTACTGAGCAACACAGACTACATACTCTCATCACTCTATGAGGCATTTTATAAAATATTGTAGGGCATAGTAAAATATAATGGCTGTACTTCCTATAAGGGTGAAAACCTGTCCAGTATGGTAGCCACACACATATACATGACTATTTAAACTTAAAGCTAAATTAATTAAAATTAAATGAAATTTAAAATTTAATTCCTTAGAACAGCTACATTTCCAGAGTTGAAAATAGAACATGGCTTAGTGGCCACTGTAGTGAATAGCAGAGATTTTGGAACATTTTCACCACTGCAGAAAGTTCTTCTAGAACTTGTAAGACTGTAGTGGATAGATTTTTATTTACTATATCCAGGGCCTGACCTGTTCTGCAGTTTATATATCTTAATTCCATGAGAACATAAGATGAAAGAGATGTTCTGTAGTCCCCACATTTTCCAGATGCATTCCGAAGCAACTTGATGTGCTAAAACACACTCTGTGACATGTTAATTCTATTTCCAACCCAGACAAACAGCAGCACATGGGTGGAAACAATTTTGTAATTATGAGAGGGCTTTAAAGAATAAATACAACGGGGCCGGTGAGATGGCTCAGCAGCTTAAGCGCCTGCCTGGCAAGCGCGAGGGCCCGAGTTCAACTCCCGGAACCCACATACGAAAAAGGGGCTGGTGATATCACTCAGCGGCACAGGCGCCTGCTGGTGCGCGAGGTCCTGAGGTCGACACCCCGGTACCAAGAAAGAGAGAAAGAAAGAGAGAGAGAGAAAGAGAGAGACAGAAAGAGAGAGAGAAAGAGAGAGAGAGAAAGAGAGAGAGAGAGAGAAAGAAAGAATAAATACAGGCCGGTGAGATATCTCAGCAGCATAAGCACCTGCCTGGCAAGCGTGAGGTCCTGAGGTCGACTCCCAGTACCCACATTAAAAAAAATAATAATAAAATAAAGAAATACAACATCTCAGTTAATGCCATGTATGACTCTGTTCACAAATTGTCTTTAATATTCTCCACAACAAAAAAAATGAGGAAAATCTGAATCTATATCTATAAAAGAACAGCTAAATAAAATGCTGTGCACTCATAGTAGAACATTATACAATAGTTAAAATAACAAAGGAATGCCACATATATACTAATATGGACAGATCTCAAAAACAACTGTGAATGTAAAATACATATTACAGAACCAGATGTATAGTATGATACCATTTTAGTGAAAAATTCCACACATTAAGACAATATTTAAAACACATTTAATTTAGATAATATAAATAGAAAAGTTTAATATATTTTGATGTTACAGTTAAATGTTGCCAGGTGTGGTGGCACATGTCTGTAATCAAAGTACTCAGGAGGCTGAGGCAGGAGGATGGCTGCAAGTTCAAGGCTAACCTCGGCTGCATAGTGAGTTCAAGGTCAGCTGAACTGCATAGTGAGACACTGTGTCAAAAAAAAAAAAAAAAAGTTAAATGTTAACCATTCTTCCTACTTTTTTAAAATTAGTTAGCACTGACAAATTGACTTCATACAGTTAGAGAAAACTACCAGGTCATCAACAGCCCATTATCCCCCAGTTTGGCTTTGAGACATAAAGTATATTAAATATCTTACATATGTTCAGAGGATATAAGCCAAAGTCTTTATAGTATTTAGGGAGGGAGGGATTAAAAAGGTGCTGCAGAGACAGCTGAAGGCCATCTTTACTTTTACTTATTCTAATTTTACTTTTACTATTTTATAATCCGCATGTTATCAGTAAGGCGTCTACAAACTCCCTGCGGCCCTTCGTTATGATCAGAGCATCACTGCCCACAGCTCAAACCCCTACGACAGCCCTGAGCAGCCGTCCCAGCCCGCGGAGGGTTCGGGCCACACACACCACGCCCTCTGGAGGTCAAGAACACGGTTTTTAAAGTGGATATTGGCTTTTTAAAAAAGAAACACGAAACAGACCATTTTGTTGTCCTGCTGCTTGCGCTGTCGGTCTTCCGCGGAAGCTCTCTCCGGCTGTGCCTTACCCTGCCCCTCAGCTTCTTCCCGTCCGGGGATGAGTGCTGGGGGCGCGGGGCAGCAGGATGAAAGGTCAGGCAGGGAGGAAAGCAGAGCCGCTTGACAGTGGGCCAGAGATGACCAGATGAGACTCTGCAGAAGGGACTACAGTGACCGATGGCCCTGAGGAAATGTTCCTACAGACCTAGTCACACGCAGCAGCCACGGCCCGCGAGGGGGGCCGCGCTTCCACAGACCGGCCACGGAACCGACGCGCTGCTCTGGAGACAGAGGAGGGAACGACTCTGCCCCAGCCCGGCCACTCAGCCTGGTGCTGCCAACTCTACCCTTCCTGCCAACACCCACATGTTTCTATAACTCAGACCACCTCAAAAGAAGCTGACAAATCCCCAATTAAAAAAAAAAAATCAGGCTTATTACATTTTTTTTCTTATTCAAGAAAGACATCAATTGGTAACCATTTTTTTTTTCAGTACTGGGGACTGAACCCAGGGTCTTCACACTGACCTACATCCCCAGACTTTTATTTTTATTGAGACAGGGTCTCGCTAAGTTGCCAAGTTGCCCAGGGTAGGCTCAAACTTGTGATCCTACTGCCTCAGCCTCACACAGTGCTGGGATTACAGGCATGCGCCACTGTCCCAGTTATAACTTTTTTAAATACAGCAAGACAAAATAAAACCCACTCAAAGTTTTTTATTTAAGCAAATACAGAAGATAATTTATTCCTCCAAGTGGCATGAAAAAGCAACAAGCGAGGCATCTATGCAAAAACTTTCCATATCCCCTCAAGCCTTATAACTCTGTCTCCTACTCCATCTTCTGGTCCTGACTAGATCTTCAATTATTCCCAGAATAGATGAAATTCTAAATCTGCATCAGCTCTTAACATCTGCTGAGTCTTAACTATACAGGAACAAAAGCAAAATTCCTATACATCACCCACCAGTAAGATTATAATTTAAATCAGACACAAAGGTATATGGGAATAGAAGCCATGATTTTCCCTACTCAATACAAACATCGGCGAGATGACAAAAGTCGGAAGGAAGCTGGCTACTGCTATGTGCAGTAAGCCTGCCTCCACATGCACTTAAACTACTCTACAATTCTGATTTTAAAAGTCCTCAACTGTAGAATGTATCTTATGCTCTAAAAGAAGCTGGGGGACATTATCAAAATCAGTTTCTCATACATAACACTGATCCAACTAACATCTAATTTGTACTTTGGGTTCAGTAATTTGAATCAATCTTCAGAATCATGTTATTTAGACAAGCTGATCAGTGTTATACAAAATGAGAAACTCCTAGTCTAATCAAAACAACCTTGTTTTATGACAATCTCCATATTAAAAATTTTCACCCTTGAAAAATGAACTGTCTGAAAAGGTTTTATGCAAAGTATGACCTGAGGCGAAGTGGCGTCAGCCCACTATGAAAGTCTGGTGGAAATGCAAACTCCCAGGCTCCATCCTGGACAGACATACTGAACCTGAAACTCTAGAGAGACCTGGGAATCTGTTTCAGCTACCCCTCCACCTGAATCTCATGCACTCTAGGCGATGATGTTAAGGACAGCAATGATACTGGAACTTGGGGACAAATGTACCAAAGACTGATGATATAAAATAGATTTTCAAAATTCCATGTTTGCAGAGAACAAAAAAATTTTGCAGTCAGCCTAAAACCCTGTATTCACCTCCCCTTTCTTAGTTCTGAGTAAATGAGGATAGTAACACTCACCCATGGATACAGTCAATTGCTTGTTAGTTCGTGTCTATTTATGCTACAGTTCAGAAATATTTGCATATCAAACCGGAGTCTGAGTTTACACTTGGGAGCCTGGGTCTTTTGTAAGTATGGAGAGTAAATTCAGAATCAAAATGTCTTGAAGAAACACAGTTTTCTAGGAATCTTGCCAGTCCTTCTTCTCAGGGTGACCTTAACTTCTAGATTGGAGGAATATTTTCCCTTCCTGATTAATACTTCTCAGGCTGATTAGCGTTCTTTGTTCACATAGACATTAGGGCAAACTGACTGCTGGCACCTGTGCTCTCAGGATCACTAGAACCGGCTGCCCTGGCAAACTGGTCACCAATACAGTAGGCAGAGCTTCTGCGTGCTCTCTATTCCCTCGCTCCCCCATGAAAAATCTGGGGCAATACATTCTAAATATTGCCATTTGCCTTTTCAATAACACAGAAAATTATACATACGTGATTCAGAATGTCAGAGGACCCCCACACACACAGAAACAGACTTATTTCTGGGTCTTTGGAATCAAATTAGGACACTATCAGACGCCTATTTGTGCAAATGTTCATTTCAAGTGTATTTAAATGTCTGCACATCTTGCTTTTCCTCCTCACATCAAGCAGTGCTGCTTCCACAGTGTAATCATGATAATGAATAAACACAGGGTGCTTACAAAGGACTCAAGGACCAAAAAACTGATCAATTGTTAATTCTGTAAAGTGACAAAAACATGCCTTCCTCTGCAATACCTCCATCCAGCTGTGTTTTTGGAGGAAAGGAGGCCCATGTCCTCTGCCTGCTGTCACCACGCAGGTCCTACCTAAGGGTTATCTTGCCCTCCATCGCTTCCTCCATCTCTCTCAACCCCTCCTCCTACACCCAGTGAAAAGCAAAACTTGTCATGGCATTTACAGAAGCATGGGATGCACGGTTGTTAATTGCCAGAGGATTCCAGGCAGCACTAATACAGTCTAAATAGCCATAGTATATATTGACTGGCTTCTTATTATTTGGATAAAATACCAATTTCACAATAAACATTTGATCCACAAATACTCCAAATCTCAATCAAATTATTCTGTGTGGCAGGATGAGAACTCGTAGTTTTTCCTGGGATAAACACATTCATTATTTATCTCCATACCCCAACCCTACCTGGGCCCTCCCTGCATGTGAGGAGTTTGGTCCGCCTTTCTGGAAGTGAGTGAATGACATCCTAAGAGTTTTGCATTTGAACCACCTTGCCTGGGCTCCAATCTCAGCTCTGCCACAGTCTACCAGTGTGGCATCATCCCTCATTTTCCTCAAGCACAGAACGGAGACAATGATTGTGTTTACCCTGTAGGACACCGAGGGTGGGGTAGATGAGATAGTGCGTAAAGACAATTAATGTGAAATGGTGCAGCCACTATAGGAAACAGCACAATGGTCCCTCAAAAAAGTTAAACACAGAAACTCCAGTGCTGGGTATATACCCAAAAGAACTAAAAGCAAAGACTCAAACAGAGATTTGCACACACATTTATAACAGCATGATTGGCCACAGCCAAAAGCTGGAAACAACCCAACTTTCTGTTGACTAATTGACAAAATGTGGTATAAACATATACAATGGAATATTGGCCTTAAAAAGAAAAGAAATTCTGACACATGCTACAAAATAGAGGAACCCTGAAGACATTACGCTAAACAAAATATGACAGTCACAAAAGGGCAACTATTATATGACTCCACTTATGTGAGGTACCAAGAACAGTGGAGTTCAGAGATGGGAAACAGGATGATGGGTACCAGGAGAGGAGAGAAGGAAGAAATGGGGCATCGGCGTGTAGTGGATATGTTTCAGTTATGTGACATGAAAAGAGTTCTGTGGGTAGATACAGATGATAGTAGCCCAAAAGTGTGAATGTGTTTAATGCTACTGAAACGTACACTTAAGAATGGTGAAAATGGTAAATTTTGCGTTATTCCACCAAAACTTTTTTTGTAGTTTGTCAAAACTTTAAAAAAGTACAGGGCTGGTGAGATGGCTCAGCGGCATAAGTGCCTGCCTGGCAAGCGCGAGGTCCTGAGTTCGACTCCCGGTACCCACATACAAAAAAAGGGCTGGTGATATCGCTCAGCGGCACGGGCGCCTGCTGGTGCGCGAGGTCCTGAGGTCAACCCCCGGTACCCACAAAAAAAAAAAAGTACATAGTGCATTACCAGGCAACATCCTTATTCAACAAATTTTAGCTATTGTTGCTACCATAATTTTTTGAAAGCTTAATAAGGCAAATAGATAACAAACACCCACAAACATCCCCTAGTTTAAAAACGGCAAGTACTCAAAGAAAGCACATAGGAAGGACACATTTTTGACTCCTTACACAACCCTTCCCGGCAACCCCGCCCCTGTTGGTAGTTACTCCTAGGACTTACTGGGGAATGTTTAAATGTTAACAGTGAGTTTCCTAAATCTCCTCCACTGCACATCCACCCCTCAGTTTTGAGGTGGGGGGAATTCAGCACACAGGAAGATGAGATCGGTACCAAGGGACAGACTCACAACCCTCCTCCTGCTTGTTTAATGCAGCTCTGTGCTCCCGGTCAGACCCCACGGCCTGCAAAGAGCAAGACGGAATGCCAAGAAGATGTGCAGCTTTCATCCTGGGAGGACTGGGCCCATGGTAACCAATTTTATGGCTCTTTTGATTTGTGTGACCATGGATATTTGTGTGTGTGTGTGTGCGCGTGTACACATGCGGGTGTGGGAGAGAGGAGAAGGAATTAATCCAAAAACATAGAGGAAGAAAGCTGCATCTCAGATCTGAAGCCAGGTTGCATAATCAGTTCTGAAAGCAGAGAAAAGGTAACAGATGTTTACATTACAATCCGGAGGCCACTGGAAGAGCTGCCAAATGATTTAAATTGTACCGAAGATTATAGCCCCTGTGATTTGTCACCCTCACTGATACATGCAGAAAATAATTCACCCTGATAATTTTTTTCTTGGATGACTTTAATTAAACACCCTACTGTATAAAGTACACTTTTCCAACTTTTTTTCTTCTGAAAATTGAATCCAGGGCCTCAAGCACGCTAGACATACTAAATACATCCTCGGATCTTATTTAAAATCTTAACCTAGACAGATATCAGTTAAAGAAAAAAGAATTGAAAGACTTATTCCAACACCGACACATGAAATTTGTGTTTGCTAAGAGTAATGCAATGCATTACAAAGAAATTCTCAAAATCCCTTTTAACTTCTAGGTGTTTTATACTGGTATTAAGATGAATTCTTAAATAGAATAACATACAGTCATGAAAAAGAATAGCCTGGAGCTCTTTTTGCTGATGCTTCATCCTTCCTTAGATGAATCCACAGCATATCTTAGTGCCATGTGATCACCTGTGTCATGGTCCCGCTGCATAGGAGGGCTCCGTGGTCAAGCTGGCCACAGGACATTGGCCTCCTTCCCTAGCTTGGTAAAAGTCCTTCCAGTGGGCCTTTGCTGAATCAACTAAGGAGGATAAAGATTATATAATGGATGACCCCTTTTATCTAAAATGATTAGATCTAAATAGCTACATCTGGATAAAAGCAGAGGGAGGGAAATGGAAATAGATTTATCAAAATAGGAATAGAAAAATGTCGCTGGGTGGTAGAATTAGATGGGCTTTATACTTTCCTAATCATCTATAGTATTTGGATATTCTGGCCTGAGCATGTATTATCTTTATAAATTAAGAAAAGAAATCTTCAAAACAGAAGGTAGAGTAATGAAAAAATCATGGCCTATGCAGTAAGAGCCCTGGGTTTGCTGCTAAAAATAAAAAATTGGGGACATTGGAAAAGCCATTTCAATACTCTGGGCCTAACAAGATGCACTATAGCAGTGTTTCTCAACCACAGAATTCCTGATATTTTGACCCAAATAATTCTCGGTTGTGGGAATTGTCCTAAGCATCACAGGGTGTTTAGCAGCATCACTGGCCTCTACCCACTGCAGATTCCTCTCTCATCTCATCCTCGCCAAGATGCAGACAATGCCAAGTGTCCTCTGTGGGGCAAAAATACCCCCACTGAGAAACACCACCTGAGATGGTCGTTCAGCTTGTTCCTTGCTAGAAGCCTCCTCCGATTAGTTTTAGAAGCTGTAAAGCCTGAAGTTTAATGCTCAGTGACTCACAGGTAAGTCACGATGGTATGCAAAGGGCCCATCAATATTTTCATGATTCATTAGGCAAAATGATAGGAAAATGAATAAAATGAAGAAATAAGACACTGAATCTTCAGAGAGAACTTTAGGACATACAGCACAGATATGAAGCTATGAGTGTCCAAGCAGACAAAACAATCATTAAAAAACTATAATAATCACTATATTTTCAACAGTTCCATCTTCAGTTAGGATAAATGAAATGCTGCAGAAATGTTCGATTGCTTTATAGCTTTAAATGAACTTACAGCACTAACAAACCGTATTTTTTATTTAATGAAAAAACTTAGTGTTTTCTCTTTATTTCATGAGAAACACAAGGATATCTTCATATTTTTCGAAACAGGATACTATGTTCTTCTAACAATACTACGAGCTCATAAAAGGAAACAAATTACCCACACCTTCATTATCTTTTTAAATAGAGCATCTTCTTTATATTTGTCATTTTATTAATAAAAACTCCTTAATATGTGATTCTACCATACTTCTGAATTAAAATTATCTATGCTCATGCTAATGACTTGCTACTGGAAGATCCTGACATCTTTTGAATTAAAAAGAGTGACTAAAATATTCAGTGTTATTTTAAATTTACTGTTCTTTGAAAATTAGTAGTTCATTCATATAGAAAAAGCCATCTATTAACCAGAATGTTTCGTTAGCACTATACCCTATCTGGCACACACAAAGTCTTCCACAAATCTTGAATAATTATCATTATCTGCAGCCATGCCAGAAAATAGTTTTATTCCAAATTATTAGGATGGGTTTTTTACAGCAACTAATAGGCACAAAGAATGAAGGAGGAGACTGTCACACAATAAATTTAATGACCTGAGTTCTCTTTCATGAGTACTCTTAAAATTATGTTGAAGCAGTTTCAGGTACTGATTTAAACATCCACGTCTTTCCATGTGTTCAAAGGTCCCCACCGAGTCACCTTTACCCAGCCCGCTTCCACAGCCAGTTCCCTTTAAACCTATCTCCTTCGTAACTACAGGGACTATGGCAGCCACTAGCCAGGAACTCAAGGTAAGCGCTGTGCAAAGCTACCAAATCCTGAAGCTGAGTTCAACCAGGAGAATGTCCCAACCACCTGAGCCTCCACGAGAAAGAAGCTATGCAGCCCTGGTCTGCAGGCTGTGCTCTGAGGAGCGGCCACTACTTCACAAGTAGTTCCCTCCAGAGTTTTCCCAGAAAGGGCACTGGACTAAAAATTCAGACTCCAAAATTCTAATCCGAGTTCTTTTTTTCTTCTTTTCTTTTGTCCTCCCCAACCCCCAATACTGGGTAGGACTGACCCCAGGGTCTTCCCACTGAACTACATCCCCAGCCCTTTTTTAACTGTTGTATTTTGAGACAGGGTCTCATTAAGTCACCAAGCAGGCCAGGCTGGGCTTGAACTTGCAATCCTCCTGCCTCAGCCTCCCACAGTACTGGGATACAGGCATTCCTTTTATACCACGTAGATTCAAGTCACAGTACCTCCCACCCTGATCTCCTAGAAAGGAGAACTCCGAGATACTTTCCATTAAAATTTTTCAAGTCTTTGAATCTTTCCCCAGAAAGCATAGTTAAGTTTATGTTAAGAGAGAGCATGCAGACTCCCTTTGGACTGACTTAATGGAACAAAATGGATCAAACTCAAATGGTGACAGTAAACTGGAAGTTATTTTTATTTTTTTCAAACAAATATCAAATAGATGGGGAGGCAAAGTTAGTGGCATGCCAGAGTAGGCTGCTACAGACCACAACTCCACAGGACGGCTTAAACCTACATCTGTAGGTTAGAACTGCCTTGACTTCTGGCATGGGCTTGTTAAAGTAACATTTCTAAACAAATGATTATGGCATGATTAATGAGGCCAAGTCACTTCCCACTCCCTTTATGGACACTGTTCCCTGCCCTCCACCCTCAACCCTGAATCTTCCTAAAGACAAATTATGCTGCATGATCTCCCAATCAGGTATGATTGTCTTCAGGACTTAAAGTCATCTTGCTAATCCTGGCTGATTTATAGCTAACAGCTGATGAAACAAACACACATATACAGACAAATTAGTCTATCACCTACATAGTCTATCTTCCTCCCTCCCCCAAGAAAGAAAGCATAAGGCTAGTCCATTTATTATGATGATGTCTCCACATATCTATAAAGAAATAGAGCCAGACCCAGGATGAAAAGCTCCCAAAGAGGAAGAAAGGATAAGAGAAAAAATGTACTTATGCAGGTTCTATAGAGATCTACAAAGCTGTGATCTTAGAATTTTATTATTAAGCTAAGCTTCTTACTATAGAAATCCCCAAAACTCTCCAACTGGGTAGCTAATTGAGTTACAAAGTGCCAAAAAGACTTCCCTCTCTCACTCATCCATCACAGGCAATATAGAATCCCTTGCTCAATATGATAACGTGACTTTTGTGAATGCATGTTCAAATCAGATAGAGGATTGGCTGGTGATGATGTCATACCCATGGGTTAATCCCCAGTGAATGCAGTTTTAATATCATATGCATCTGCACATCATTTACATAACAAAGTATTATATTAAGTGTAACAATATACGAGTAGTGCAGATAAAAGCAGCTATTAGGGAAAGGCTATGTGCCACTGAAAAGTAGGTGTGGGGGACAAAGGGAAGGATCGTTTTCTTTTTAACTAAACAGAACTAGGTCATCAAACAATGCATATCTCTAAAAAGATCAGAAAATAAATACTGAAATTCGAGCGGCCAAGAACAATCTACTGCTAGAAATATGAGAAAGGTTGCTTACAATGAAGAATATGCCATATAATTATAGGTGTTTTTGGTGAGTGGGGAGGAAAAAGCCATTCAAAAACAGGTACACTGGCAGCCTCTCCTTTTCTGAAAAGGGCAACTTTCTTATCTCTAGCAGGGAAAAACTGGCCAAGTGAAGTCACGACTTAAAGTCTTATAATAAATTTTAAAACACCAAAGGGTAGTTAGATGGTACTGAGAGAAGACAGCAAGAACAATGAGAGAGAATAACTTAGGAAAAACACCTTGAAATACAGCTTTCGGCTTTAAGAATACTGATCTATGAAGAAAGCTTTCTGCATAAATAAGGGCTGTTAACTCACGGTCATTTTGGGAGGACATAAGTCATCATTAGTCATAATGTTTCTGAAAACTGCTCTCACACGGCCTTATTAAGGTCTGCATTTCCAACTCAAAGGAAGTGTTGGGCTGGCACACTTATTTATGACCATAAACTTAGCAGAAATGCTTCTCATCATAAAAGCCACAGTGAGCTGTGGAAGAATTCTTCACATCATTCGTCTCAAATGACCGAGTGGAAAACAGTAATTGTATAGCCAAACGGATGTTCTAAACAATTTTAGCCTTTTTAAAAAGTCCAAGCTCTGCTGGAAACGTTAGCCATTAATGTGTGTAAGTTTGGGGTTTTTATCTGCAGGTGGGGGCCTCCAGTTGCTGTTAGCAATCCCTGTACCGAGGATATTAGAGGAAGTACCAGACTAAGGCTTGGAAGGCGACCGTCCGCACACACGGGATCGCCTGTCACATCACATCACCCTCGCTGTCTTGGAGGGAAGGCCATTGAAAAGTTAAAAAAGAAAAGGAGTTTAGGGATAAGCATGCCTCTTTAGGGGCGGCCCTTCAATCCGGGTGGCGAGAGGAGCACATGCAAAGATCTCAATCACGAATCTGCGCATATGCATAACGCTGAGAAGTTGCTTCATAGCTTGGTTAAGGCTCTCAAATGGGGTCTGTGGAGCCCCCAAACGATTATGACACTGATGTAAGAGTAAAATGCAGGAGAGCCCCTGCGTCCAGCCTGGGCTGCCTCCCAAGAACGGGATATCAAGCTTCCCATTTCCAATCCTCCCCAAGGCTGAGCCCTTGCTTAGTTTAAAGATGCCTTCCCTTCCACGAGGACTACCACAGCAAATGAGGCAAGAAAAGAGAGGCAAAGAATGATAGAGACACCGCCTGGGATGCCTCGCGCGGGAAGAGGTGGAACTTCAGGCACGCTCCAGCCTCCCCCTGCGCCGGGAGCTCGGCGCTCCAGATGGAAAGCGCGTCCCGAGCGCTCGCTGCGCTCTCCTGCCAGACACCGCAACCGGGTGGCTCAGGTGCAGGACTGACCTGCTTCCTCCTGCTGGCTCCTACACGGATCCCCGCTCAGCTCCAAGGGATAAAGCCCCCAAGCCCAGCTTGTCCACAACTAGCGCACGCGCACAGGGAGAGTCAGCCCCGCGTCCCCACATATCAGTTCATCAAGTGGCCAACCCCGCACGGTGCAGCGCCCCAGGGGACCTGAATCTCGAAATTAGAAGAGGCTGCTGCCCTACCCCAGGCACATATCCTTACTTCCGAGAGCCGCTTCCAACTTCGGGGCGCAAGCCGACCACAACATAGGAGCCACCCTGCTCCCCAAGACGCCGGAATGAGCGGGGTCGCTCCGAGCCAAGTTGCACTGGTACCAGCCCGAAGGCAGCTGGTGTCCAAGACAGCGCTCGAGCTCGGGGTCCAGGGCCACCCCAATCCCATCATCCAGCCCCCTCCTCTCCCCTTCCAATCCTTCTTACTCGACTACAGCCTGTGGCCAAGCCAGACCTGCGCGTCCAAGACGAGCCGCTGATCGCACACGGGAGCCGGAGGACGCTCAGCGCGCCGCCTGTCCGCAGGCGCCCGGGGAATGGGCCATCACCTCCACCGCCAGGCCACGGAAAAGAAAGTTCTTGCGTCTCCCCAGAGAGAGGCTCCGAGCTGCGGAGGGAGAAGCAGCGTCTGCGAGGGGCTGCAGCTGCGGGACGCTCCCGCGTCCGCAGTCAGCTGTGCGCCCCGTCCGGGTGGCAAGCGGCTAGCAAGCAGCCGGAGCCCCGAGAGCGCGCCCGCCGGGGGGTGGGGCGGCTGGGCTCGGGCCGCGCTGATTGGCCTGGCCGGCCGCTGCCCGCGTCCGGAGAGCCCCGCAGTCCACGTGGGGCGCCGGCTCCTTCCTGCACCCCGCTCCGCCGCTTGCCCCGCCCCTCGGTCCGCGCGCCTCTGCAGAGCGCCTCGCTGTGGCCACCGCTCGGCAGGTGACGGGGACGGGTACTGTTTTTCTGAAGACCTGAGGCCCTCTTTGAGTCCCGCATCAGGAAGAGGAATTTAGGGTTCGGCTCCAAATTGGAACCATTCCCGCGCACGGGATCCAAAGCACCCTGCGCCTAGCACGGGCGTAATTACTCCGGCTCTGTGTGTAATTTGCTTGCCTGGGAGAGGAGAGAACTCCGCACACATGTCAATAATACAAATACGTTTCTTCTTTAAAAAATACTAATGCAACTGAGACTTCTTTGACCCCCTCTGACCCCACCATTCAGCCATACAAAATCTCCCTCCCTTCCCCTCCCCACTTCTGAAAGGGAAGTTAACACTGATAACAGAGATGCTTAAGTACTCTGTTCACAGAGAGGACTTCATGTGATCTCTATTTTACAGGTGAGAAAACCGGAGCACAGAGAGGTTCAATACTTACCTAGGGTTGCAGAGTTAATTAGGGGGAAATCTGTTTGAACAGGGGACTATGGTTGCAGAATCATTGTTCTTTATTGTTCAAAGCTGGGGCCAGCAGAGACATCGCCTGAGACCATGTTGGAATCTCAGACTTTCAGGGCTCAAAACCTGAGTGTTCATTTAAACCAGATCCCCAGCTGGTTAGTACTTGCACAAAGGTTGACAAGCACTGCTCTACATCACTGTACTCTCCACCATCACTGGTTTGGCTTATAAACTTCAGAGGCTGTTACTCTGTTGACATAAAATCATGGGCCATCCTTCCCCAGGATCACTCCAATGTATATTTGCCCTTTTCTACTCCTATTGCTTGAATTAAATTAACCTATAGCACCCCTACTCCCTCTGTTTCCCCAAGCCTTTGTGCCGCATACATACGCCACATTATTATCTTACCGATTGTTAGACATTTTTGGTCTTTTACTCTTCTATTATCAAAACTGGGACTTTGCAGTCAAAGTCCTGTTATCAAGTCATCACCAGTCTCAAAGGGGATTCAAGCATCAGAGACAGTGGTTCCCTCTCTGATGAACTCTTTAAAGACTAAGTAGGGGCCGGTGAGATGGCTCAGCAGCGTAAGCGCCTGCCTGGCAAGGGCGAGGTCCTGAGTTCGACTCCCGGTACCCACATACATAAAAAGGGCCGGTGATATCACTCAGCGGCACGGGCGCCTGCTGGCGTGCGAGGTCCTGAGGTCAACCCCCGGTACCCAAAAAAAATAAATAAATAAAGACCAAGTGCTGAAATCCCATAAAGGACAAGAGGAGATCCCAACAAACTTGAAACTAACGCCAGGAGATTGCAGACTGTTCCTCATTTACTCAACAAAATTCAAGGCCTACTCTGTATCAGGCACGGTGACAGGTGCTGGTATAGATAGAAGTAAAAACAACAGTAAAAATTCCTTCCAGTGGGGAGACCAGAAACTAACTTGATAAGTAAATTACAGAGGGTAGCAGAAGGTAGTGTTACAAAAAGAAACAAAAGATAGCCAGCTATTCCCCTTTTAGGTATCTTTCCAAAAGAGTTACAAACATCATGCTACAGTGGTGTATGCATACCCATATCTATAGCAGCACAATTCATAACAGCTAAATCTTGGACACAGCCTATATGGCCATCAACAGATGAATGGATTAAGAAAATGTGGTATTTATACACGATGGAGTACTACTCTGCCATAAAGAAAGATGAACTTGAGGCATTTGTAGGAAAATGGATGCACCTTGGACTTTAATGTTCAGTAAGGTAAATCAGATACATAAGCTTAACTATCACGTGGTTTCCCTTATATGAAAAAGTTAATAGGAAAAAAGAGAGTGGAAAAAAGTTACTGTATTTTAAGTATGTTTCTACTGTTGGTTTCTAGTTTCACTCCAGTAGGGTGTGAGCGATCACATTGCAGGATTTCCATTTCTTCTGATATGTTAAGTTCTTTATTGTTGCTATGTGCATGGTCTATTTTGAATTTTTTTAAATGTCAGAATACGGGCAACCCATTCCAGACTTCTCCTGTTTCTCAGGAGCTATTCCTGTTCCCCAATAAATTTTCCTACTCTTAAAAAAAATGCCAGAATAGGAAAATTTATGAACGTAGAGAGTAGCTCAGTGGTTGCCTAGATGGGGGGGGGCAGTTGGGAGATGATAGCTAGGGGGTAGAGTGTTTTGTCTTAGGATAACAAAAATGATCTAAATTTGATTGTGGTCATGGTTGTACAACTTTGTTCAATGTGCTAAAAGCTACTGAATCTTACACTTTAAGCTTGAAAGTTATGTGGTATGCAAATTTTAGTTCAATAAAGCTGTTATTTTAATTTTTTAAAAAGTGAAGATATTATGGCTTAAGGAGCTAGAGTCAGCTGAAATATGTGGATGAATTCAAAAAAGCCCACACTTCTTCCAGACCCAACCAAGATAAGCGTTGAAGCAGGTGTGCCCTACACATCCACAACATGTGCAATGACTTTGACGATGAAGTGCTTGCAGATCTAGGAGGCGCTGGTGGAGCGCTCAGCGTCAGAACTGCAATTTTATAAGTAGGGTTGTGTGCTGCATTTAACATAAATAAAAACACATTGGAAATAGTTAATGAGAATGTGGGAGAATGTGAGTTAGCAAAGGCTGACGTGGTTCACTGTGATGTGTGCTTGGTAAATGTAATTAAATGAGCAAGAAATTGTTCACTTAAAAATATGAAAACATTAAATATATCAAAATATTATTTTAAAGAAAGAAACATGTGGAGAACAGGAGATGAGTACCGGGGAAGCTGAGACTTTAGGGTCAGTTCCCTCTGAGAAGGTAACACTTGAACAAAGACTAGGAAGAGGTGGGGGCAAGTCACGTAGAAGAACAAGTCTGTGTTACTGATTCCACTGGCATCGGACTGTGTCTGTGTAAGCCCTGGTTTTCTTATCTTCCAGGTTTCCCTGGACTAAAGTTTTCTCATCTTGGCAAAGGAAAATCATAAGCAACTTTCTGTGACTCAGTGTAATATCCTATTCTCCCATCTGGATTTTCAGTATTCTCAGGGGTTCAGTTGTGTACCTCTAAAGCTCATATGTTGAAGTCCTAACCCCCAGTAGCACAGAATGTGACCTTCTTTGGAAGCAGGGTCTGAACAGAGGTAATCAAGTTAAAATGAAGTCATTAGGGTGGACCCTAATCCAATATGATTGGGGGAAATTTGGAGTCAGACATGCACACAGGACGAACATGTGAACATTAAGGAATAGATCCTGGTGATGTGTCTTAAGCCACAGAATATCAGGGAGGGTCCACAAAACCACCAAGAGAGGCTTGAAACATTCCCTCTCACAGGTCTCGGAAGGAACCAACCCTGCCAGCCCCTTAATCTTGAACGTCTTCCCTCCAGAACTGGGAGACCATAATTTTCCACTGTTTAAGCCAACCCAGTCTGTGGTGCTGTGTTATAGCAGATCCTGCAAACGCATACAAGTATGTTTGTACGGTAAGATGAGATGGTTAGGAACGCATTCGTACATTTCCAATGACCTGATGTCTTTCATGCAACAGCAAGAAGCCAGAATGACCTGATGGTCAAATCATTTACTTTCTTATGTAAGGACCAGTGCAGGTCACACTAACAGTTTTGCATGCACACACATTCACAGAAGAGCCCTTGACATGCCTCTGTATTTGTACATGGTAGCACCCCGTGACTTGGACATTGTGTTTTCTTTCTCATTTGTGTAACATCTGGAACACCACTGGGCATGCCCTGGTGTTTAACCAATACACTGATGATTGTGCCTGTGAGGGAACATTCTGGCTCTCCTAGGCCTACTTATTAATCTTATTAGGCCAAGCTTCAGTTTTAAAATTTTGCAATGCTCATGTACTTCAAGTTAATTTTTTCTTTAGGAGGCTAGTAAGAATAATAGCTGACATGAATTGGAGGCTCGTGTGTGACCTTATTCCAAATGCTTCGTGTGAATTATCATGTGCATAACCCTGTAGAATAAATTTTCTTATCGCCTCCATTCTACAGATGAGAAAACTGAGGCTCAGAAGAGGTTAATAATATATGCATGGTCAAAACCACTATTAAATAGCTAACTTTTGCCTTGAGCCAGTTTCTTTGACTGCAAAGACGGTGCCAGGGTGGGTGAGCAGAAACAAACAAAACAAGCACAAAGAATGCAGAAGAAGGCATTTGTCTATTCCTTTGCATTTGTCTTTGAAATTTTCAAAGTACCATTTTCTTACTTTTTGTTATTTACCCCAGCCCTCTACCTTTCAAGACCGACCACTTTTCTAGCTGGATCTTTGCTGTGCTTTCTCTTGCTTCAAACTGGACCTGTGAGGACTTTGATAAATGAAACAACTGATATACTTTTGTTTTTAGCCTATGTGTTCTTCAGCATCCTCTAAGGAAGTGCGAGTCAAGCTTCTTAGAGCTCAGCCTACTTTGACATACATCTGTATCTCACACATTGACAGCTTCCCTTACTCAAATAGTAGGGAAGAAATAGCACCCCCTCATCTGTAAGCACTGTAGGCAGCATGCAGTGCCAGCTCCATCCCTCTTTACTAATAGATCCTCCTGCCTGAGAATGAACATCTAAAAACAGCTTCAGCTGCTCTCTGCGACTCACTTTCTATTCTAGTGGCTTCCCCACAGTGCTGGTCAGGGAGAAAGCCCATGAACTTGCAATGGTAAGAAGATGTGAGACTGCTCTTGTTGGATCCTGGATTCCCCCACCTTTCTCAGGAAGTGGGCGGCCATTTCAGCTGTTAAATGACTTCCTGCCCTGGATGGCTTGGTCAGGCTTGTTTTAAATTTCTGGAACTCAGACAAGGTGTCTGGCTGTTTGCTTTCGAAACTCAGGTGGGTTTTACTATCCTTCCCTTTGCTGACCACAACTGCTTCAATATTTTATATCCTGGAAAAGAACAGCACTTCAGAGCAAATTAGCAAAACAGGGATTTATGAAACCACAGTGGGGGGGTGCATTTTTAGAGATAACACAAGAACTTTTACGTGGAGTGATACAAGTTAGGTTCCCAGCAGGACTAGCCCCAGTAGGATCATCAAAGAAATGATGTTCTTTTTGGTACCCTCACTTCTTCCCATCCCTTCTACCCCAGCAGCTCCCAATGTGGTCACACAGCTCTCAGCTACACAGAAGATGGGTGTTATCGTTCATTTCTGCATTCTCTCATTGATCCTTTTACTAATTCATCTAAAATTTCTGCTTACCAAAGAATATTTGTATACCCAAGTTATAGCAGCATGATTTGCAATAGCTGAAAATGGAAACAACCAAGTTGTTTCAACAGACAAATGGATAAACAAAATGTGTTACATATGTTTTTATATTTTTTTCACAATAGAATATTATCTACTTTTAAAATGGAAGGAAATTTGGACACATTTTCCAACATGGATGAATCTGAAAGACTATCCTAGTTATTTTTCTCATTGCTGAGACAAAAGTACCCAACACCCAAAGTTAAAGGAGGAAAGTTTTATTTGTATCACAGTTCATAGAGGTTTCAGTCCATACTTGGCTGGCTCCAAGGCAGGGCAGCATGGCAGAGGGGCATCACAGAGGCGAAACAGCTCATGGCAGGCAGAAGGACAAAGTCAGCAAGGCAGCAAGCAGCAAGCAACAAACAACAAGCAATGACCCTCTTTCTGTCCCTTATATCTTATTCAGGCTACCCACCCTTATGGTAGCACTCACACCCGGGGTGGGGCACCCTTAATCCTATCATTGCACCATGAAATCAATCCCAGCATCACATTCTTGATCCCAGCATCAAACACCCTAGATCCAGCTACCTCTGTAAAGCCCCTACCTATAACCACATGAGGCTTTGGGGATGGGGGCATCTAGACACAAGCCATAACAAAGATATTTTGCTAAATGAAATAAACCAGTTAGTAAAAACGATAAACACTATATGATTCTACTTACATGAGGTATTGAAAATAGCCAAATTCATAGAAATAGAAAGGAGATGTAGTTGCTAAGGGTTGGGCTTAGGGGAGAATGGAATGTTATGGCTTAAGAAGGTAGAGGGTCTCCATATTATGAGACAAAAAGTGTTCAGGAAATGCACACCAGAGTTACAACAATGTGTTTTTGATGCTGCTCAACTATACACTTAAAAATGGGCAGGTGTGGTGGCATATGCCTGTAATCCCAGCACTCTGGGAGGCTGAAGCAGGAAGATTCCAAGTTTAAGCCCCGCCTGGACAATGAGTGACTTAATGAGAACCAATCTTAAAATAAAAAATGAGAAATGTGGTTATAGTTCAGGGCACAGTTCATGGGTTCAAGCTCCAGTACCAAAAAAAAAAAAAAAAAAAAAAAAAAGAATGGGTAGTAAATTGTGTTAGATGGACTTTTACCATAGCTAGTCATAAGTTTATAATTCTGATTCTACCTAAAATGTCAAGTTTTTAAACCTTAGAATGTGAAATATAATTCAATTTAAATTCAATCACAAATTATTAGACTTATGGTAAACATGGTTTGGTTTTTTAAAAAACCTGACTTGTTTTATGTACTTGACATTGTACTAGGCACTTGGGATGTGTTGTGAAAGACATTCCTAATCCCTGACCTCAAAGAATTTACAATAATGAATCATAATGATCTGGATGGATTTCTTTATATTTATTGAGTACCTACTATGTGCCAGATTCTCTGCTTCTTACTGGTATATATTAGTGACCACAGTAAATCCAGACCCAACCCCCATAGGACTGCCAGTCTATAAGGAAGAAATTGTTTTTCTAACTTCTCTCCTCCACCAAAGTTCACTGGTTCTCTATATGTTTACCTTCTAGATTCTAACAAGTGACCTTATCAAGTATGTGAATGATATCCAGATACAAACTTCTGTGATCCCTCCATTTGTAACATATTTGTGCTGTAACACAAGAAAACACTGTAAAAACCCACTATTTTCCAAAATGTGGTTTTTATCCAATGCATGGGGTACAAAATGATTTTACCTGAAATACAGAATAATTTTAATAGTTTTAATTCCTTTCAATGTACATTAGAAAAAAGTTAAAAGAGAATGTCAAACCTGTGATTTTATGCATACCGTTATTTAGAATGAAGTTAAATTTAAAAGTGTTCCAATTAAAAAAAAATATTAGGACAACAACAATTTAAGCATATGGCAAAATTGCAGAGGTAGGGCACAGTGAAATTCAGAAGGAGGTGACATTTGTAAATACAGGAGTGAACTCCATTGGCAGAAATGGCTGATGAGAATGGTATCCTAAGGAAACAGAGTGTTTAGTGTCTTCACGTGTCCCCACAGACCTAATCAAACAACTCCCTTAATATCTCTTTCCTTTCTAGGTATATTGGTCAGTCTTCCCATTGCTTGGACCAAACACCTAACATCCACAACATAAAAGGGAGAGTTTTAATTTGGTTCATGGTTTCAGAGGATTCAGTCCATGCTGACTGGCTCCAAGGCAGGAACATCATGGCAGATGGGCATGGCAGAGCAAAGCTGCTTAGTTCATGGCAACAAGGAAGCAGAGCAGGGGAACAGTGCCAGAGAGGAACAGGTGAAGAATGAGATATAGACCCCAAGGTCATGCCTCCATCACCCACCCAGACACATCCAGGAGTGTGCATTACTAATTCCCTGGGAGACTCCCAAGCTAATCAAGTTGACAAACTCAACTGTCATACTGACTCAGCGAGTCTGCTCACACCAAGTGATAATGGGTACAGAGGTCTCTTCCTTGTCCACTCACCAACTCAGCTTCCCCAAAATCAACACACTCTACATGCAACACGCTGATAGTTAAATATCTTTGGAACCTATGAGAATGCCAAGTCTGTATCTTGCAAGGTAATTTTGTAACAAAGGAAAAGTGAAACTAGAAACTGGGCTTCCGGTCCTGATCAGTCCTATTTATTCTCCATGACTTGTAGCACAAAGTTTTGAAGAAAGCCAAAAAATTAAAAATTAAAAATAAAAAAGCATAAGGGACCTCAAGATGGCGGATGAGTAAGAAGCAGGCAGCAAAACTCTCTCTAAAAGTTACCATTGGAACACGGGAATATAGCGACCCAGAAAGCGCAGGAGGGGGGGAGATGCCTCCCCGAAACCCAGAAAAGTTCTGAAGCGCAATCTGGGACCCCCGGCACCAGTGACGGGTGACTTCCAACAAAGAAGAAGGAAAGAAGGAGCAGACCGCGCGCGTGCACCTTCTAATATCCCGGGAGTTGGAGCGCCGGCGGAGGCTCAATTCTACGGACACACGGTGGCAGCTGGCGCCCAGGGAGCCCCCACGGAAGATCCTGAGACAGCGGCGGGGCAGGGGAGCGGCGGAGAACGGCGCTGACCGGCGGTGAGTGTCTCTCAGCCACAGCTGCCCGGCGCCAGAGAGCGACCGGCCGGGCGCCATTGTGGGGGGTGTGGCGAAACTCAGAGCGGCTCGGAAACTGCTCTGGGAACTTGTGCTCAGGACAGGGCAGCACAGGGCCTCTCAATTGAGCCCACGAAAGTGTGCTGAGGTCAGCAGGCGAACGAGACTGGACTCTCAGCCACACCTGTCCCGCGCCAGAGAGCGACTGGCCCGGCGCCATTGTGGGGGGCGTGGCGAAAAACCAGAGCGGCGGGAACCAGTGCAGGGAACCCGCGCTCCGGACAGCACGCTGAGCCTCTCAGGCCCAGGGATCGTGAAAGGGCGCCGAGAGCGGAGGCGAGCTAGACTGGTCTCTGCCTGAAAGTACGCGCCTCTGCTCACCACCCACCAGAGGGCGCTCCTAGCTTACTGGGACGGACCTGCACAGAACAGGACTCTCTCACCACAGGGTAACTGCCTACAGCAGAGTCAACACCTGGAACTGATTCTTTTTATTTTTTTTATTTTTATTTTTATTTTTTATTTTTATTTTTATTTTTTTTCTCACTGATTTGTTTTTTTGTTCTGGCGAAGGGTTTTTTTGTTTTTGTTTTGTTTTGTTTTGTTTTTTGGTGGGGTTTTATTTTTGATCTGTCTGTTTTATTGTTTTTATCTTTGTTTTTGTTTCTGTATGTGTATTTGCTCTTTCCTTCATTATTCTCTCTGGTTTTTTATATGAGTGTAAACAGCGCCTCTAACTTCTTTGTGATTGTGGTTGTGATCTGTTCTTCCTTTTATCCCTTCCTTCTCTTTTTACCACCTGTCCTCTGCACTAGTGTCCCAATTTTAGTGGGATCCCTCTTGGTCCTCTAACCTTACATCTAATTCCTTCCTCTTCTCCCAATACTCTATTTCCTCCTTGACTCATCTTAAATTTAAACTCCTCAAGGAAAAATTGACATACATAGGACTTGTATACTGCATATAATTTTTCTGGTGTGTTTTAGATTTTGTTATATAACCGCAACTCTCTACAGCTAAAAGTGGTAAATAACTGGTTAGCTCAGTCTGTCATTTTCTAGGCTGTGTTTGATGCTTTAGTTAACATTATAGCCAAATGTGAAATAATTGTTCTAAACATCTTTCCTTCCTGATATTTCATGATTGAGATTGACTAAGGGACACAGAAAATACAGTGGCACAGTACCAAAGAATCAAGGACTGGGCCAAACAGGTAGCAACTTCGCATACCCAACGAATTGAAGAGGTAGGATCTGGCAGAAAGCTCAAAACCTAAAAGCAAGCTCCACTTGGAAGATACTGCAGAGAAGTAGTCATCTTCTAAAGATCTTAAACACTAGCAATAAAGTAACCTACTATAGGTAATTTGCAAACATCACCCCAGGAATTAAAGAAAGAAAAAATGAGACGACACTTAAACAAGATGCAACCCCACACATCCAATTCACCAAAGGCAAACCTAGGGAGCAACGAGGTGGGACAATCCGAAAGCCACCCACCTGGCCTATCTGAAGTGGTAACAACAAAGCAACTGAATGAGGTTCTGGAAAAAATTAAAACAGAAATAATCTCACAGATAACTGCAGAGATAATGTCTACAATGAAGACCATGCTTAAAGACACTATAGCTGATACAGACAAAAAAATAGATGAACTTAAGAAAACTATAGAAACCATGAATGCTCAGCATAGGAAAGAAATGGAATCTATAAGGCAGATTCAAGCAGATATCCAAGAGATAAAAAATTCCATTGAAAGTATTTGTAGCAGAATAAGCCAATGCGAGGACAGGATCTCAGATATAGAAGACAGGCTTGCAATTAGTGATCATGAAATGGAAAAATTCTTAAAAATAGCAAGGGACCATGAAAAATCAATTCAGCAGCTGCTAGATGACTCAAAGATAAACAACTTAAGAATAATTGGAATAAATGAAAAAGCAGGAGATAGCATCAACGACATTAAAACCTTGTTCAAAGACATAATCAGGGAGAACTTTCCTGGAAGAGAAAAGGAATTTGACACCCCTATAAGTGAAGCTTTTAGAACACCAACTAGACATGATCAAAAAAAAACTTCAGCCAGACATATTATAGTCAAGATCCCAGAAATTCAACAGAAGGGCAGAATCTTAAAAGCTGTTAGGGAGAAGAGACAAATCACCTATGAAGGAAAACCCATCAGAATCACAGCTGACTTTTCAGCACAAACCCTCAATTCAAGAAGAGCTTGGAATGATGTATTGCAAGCTCTAAAGGAAAATAATTTTCAGCCCAGATTGATGTACCCTGCAAAACTATCTTTCAAAATTGATGGAGAAATAAAATACTTTCATGACAAAGAACATCTGAGAAAATTTATGACCACCAAACCAGCACTCCAAAACGTTCTGAAGGACATTCTAGACAGAGATAGGAACCCCAACAGAAGGAATCCACCAGGCAGGGCAAATAATTAAATAGCCGGAAAGCGGAAAAACAAAGAGTGGGAACCAACAACAGGAAAATATCATGACAAGTCAATACATATCAGTTTTAACCATCAATGTTAACGGTCTCAATTCACCAATCAAAAGGCACAGACTGGCGAAATGGATCAAGAAGCAAGATCCAACAATATGCTGTATACAAGAAACACATTTAATTCAGAAAGAAATTCATAGACTGAAAGTCAAAGGATGGAAAACAATACTCCATGCCACAGGAACCCAGAAAAAAGCAGGGGTAGCTATTCTTTTTGCAGACAAAGTGAACTTCAAGCCAAGAAGGATTCAGAGAGATAAAGACGGTCATTACATCCTTGTAAAGGGAACAATCCAAGAGGAAGAGATAACGATCATAAATATATATGCATCAAATACCAATGCACCCAGCTATATAAAACAAGTAATAAAGGACATGAAAAATCAAATAAGCACTAATACAATTATATTGGGAGATCTCAATACTCCACTGTCACAAAAAGATAGATCAACTGGACAGAAAATCAATAATGAAATAGTAGAACTGAACCAAACTTTTGAACAAATGGACTTAGTAGATGTCTACAGAGTGTTCCATCCCACAACATCAGAATACACATTTTTCTCAGCTGCACATGGGACGTTCTCCAAAATAGACCACATACTAGCTCATAAAACCTGCTTAAGTAAATGCAAAGGAATTGAAATTATCCCATGCATATTATCAGACCATAGTGCAATGAAATTGGAAATCAATGGCAAAAGATCCCACAAAAACTCCCTAAACACATGGAAATTAAACAGCATCCTCCTGAACAACCAATGGGTCACAGATGAAATTAAAGAAGAAATTAGTCACTTTCTACAACTGAATGATAATGACAGTACAACATACCGGAACTTATGGGATACAATGAAGGCAGTCCTAAGAGGGAAATTTATAGCATTAAACACTTATATCAGGAAAATAGAGCAAGCGCAAATAAACAACTTAAGGGTGAACCTCGAGCTTCTAGAAAAAGAAGAGCAGGTTAAGCCAAAAGCCCGTACAAGGGAGGAAATTATAAAGATCAGAGCAGAAATTAACGTATTGGAGAATAAAAAAACAATACAAAGAATCAATGAAGCAAAAAGTTGGTTCTTTGAAAGAATAAATAAGATTGACAAACCCTTATCCAACCTTATTAAAAAAAGAAAAGAAAAGACTCAAATCCATGCAATTGAAAATGAAAAGGGTGATATCACGACAGACCCTGCAGAAATCCAGAAGATCATCTATACCTATTTTGAAAATTTATATTCTACTAAGATGGAAAATGCAGAAGAAATGGACAGATTCCTAGATTCGTATGAATTACCAAAGCTGAATCAAGAAGATTTAAAAATCCTAAATAAACCAATATCAGCCAATGAAATTGAAGATGTAATTAAAAACCTCCCAACAAAGAAAAGCCCAGGCCCTGATGGATTCACTGCCGAATTCTACAAGAAATTTAGAGAAGACCTAACGCCCCTACTTCTCAAACTTTTCAATGAAATTGAAAGGGAAGCAATACTCCCAAATTCATTCCTGGAAGCAAGCATTACCCTGATACCAAAACCAGAGAAGGACCCAACTAAGAAAGAGAACTACAGGCCAATCTCCCTAATGAACATAGATGCAAAAATCCTTAATAAGATACTGGCAAACAGAATCCAACAAATCATCAAGAAGATTATACACCATGACCAAGTTGGATTCATCCCAGGGATGCAGGGATGGTTCAACATACGTAAATCAATAAATGTAATACAGCATATTAACAGAACCAAAGACAAAAATCACATGATCATCTCAATAGATGCAGAAAAAGCCTTTGACAAAGTCCAGCACCTTTTCATGATAAAAACCCTACAGAAAATTGGAATAGAGGGTCTTTATCTCAATCTGGTAAAAGCTATCTATGACAAACCAACAGCCAATATTATACTAAATGGCCAAAAACTGAAAGCCTTCCCTCTAAAATCAGGAACAAGACAAGGATGTCCACTGTCCCCACTCTTATTCAACATAGTTCTGGAAACTTTAGCCAGAGCGATTAGACAAGAGAAAGAAATAAAAGGAATAATGATTGGAAAGGAAGAAGTTAAATTATCATTATTTGCAGATGACATGATACTCTACACAGAAGACCCCAAAAACTCCACTAAAAAACTGCTAGATTTAATAAGCAAATTCAGTAGTGTAGCTGGATACAAAGTCAATACTCAAAAGTCAATAGCCTTCCTGTACACAAATAACAAACTTACTGAAAGAGAAATTAGGGAAACAATACCTTTCACAATAACATCCAAAAAAATGAAATACCTAGGAATCAACCTCACGAAGGATGTAAAAGACCTCTATACTGAAAACTACAGTACTCTGAAAAAGGAGATTGAAGAGGATATCAGAAAATGGAAAGATATCCCTTGCTCCTGGATAGGAAGAACCAATATAGTGAAAATGGCCATACTTCCAAAATTGTTATACAGATTTAATGCAATTCCAATCAAAATTCCAACAGCATATCTCACAGAATTAGAGAAAACAATCCTAAAATTCATTTGGAATCAGAAGAGACCTAGAATAGCAAAGGCAATTCTGGGCAACAAAGGCAAGGCAGGGGGCATCACTATCCCCGACTTGAAATTATACTATAAAGCTACTGTGATAAAAACAGTGTGGTACTGGCAAAAAAACAGACCTGAAGATCAATGGAACAGATTAGAAGATGCTGAAACAACCCCAGACATACTAAGCCACCTTATCTTTGACAAAGGTGCCAAACACATTCGCTGGAAGAAAGATAGCCTCTTTAATAAATGGTGCTGGAAAAACTGGCTCTACACATGCCGAAGATTAAAACTAGATCCATATCTTTCACCATGCACTAAACTAAATTCAAAATGGATCAGAGATCTAAATATTAAAACAGAAACATTAAATCTGCTGGAAGGTAGGATAGGTAAAACCCTTGGAGACATTGGTGTAGGCAAAGACTTTATGAATAAAAACTCAACCGCACGGGAACTATCCCAAAGAATCAATAACTGGGATCTCATCTTATTAAAAAGCTTTTGCACAGCAAGAGAAACCACCAACAGAGTGAACAGACAACCCACAATGTGGGAAAAAATGTTTGCCAGCTGTTCCTCAGACAAAGGATTACTATCGAGAACATATAAAGAACTCAAAAAAATCAGACCTCCCAAATTTAAAGACCCACTCCATAAATGGGCATCTGAGATGAATACACATTTCTCAGATGAAGAAATACTAATGGCAAATAAATATACAAAAAAATGTGCAACATCACTAGTCATTCGAGAGATGCAAATTAAAACAACACTGAGATACCATCTCACCCCAGAAAGAATGGCTACTATTAAGAAATCAACTAATAACAAATGCTGGAGGGGCTGTGGGGAAAAAGGAACCCTTCTTCACTGTTGGTGGGAGTGTCGACTGGTACAGCCACTGTGGAAGTCAGTGTGGAGATTCCTCAGAAAACTAGGGTTGGAGGTCCCATTTGACCCAGCTATTCCCCTTCTGGGCATCTTCCCAGAAGAATTAAAAACATCGTACCACAGCGATATATGTGCACCCATGTTTATAGCAGCACAATTTGTAATAGCCAGATCTTGGAAACAACCCAAATGCCCATCAACTGAGGAATGGATAAGAAAGATGTGGTATTTTTATACAATGGAGTACTATTCAGCCATAAAGAAGGATAAACTGGAGACTTTTATAGGTAAATGGATGCAACTCGAGAAAATACTCATAAGTGAAATAAACCAGAAGCACATGTGTAAGCATCGTATTATCTCTCTAGTATGAGAAACTGAAAGAGTAAATAAGATCCAAAATGTACAATAGACATGGTGAATCAAAAAGAAACTGGTCAAAAGGAAAGAGAGACTGGAATAGGGAAAAGAAAGAAGGGAAATGGAAAAAAATTGTATATATATATATATAAGATGGTTAAGATAAATACACTACCATTTTTACTTAGTTCATTGAAGAGTAAGGTTTGTGCCAATAATGTTTGGACAATTGAATGCTAATGTCTGGTGTCCTGAATAACTAAGTTAAAGATAGTAATACGTAATGTATTAACCATTGTTACCCTCCTATTATGTTTGTTTGAAAATTTGTTCTTCTTTTGATTTGTTTTGTTTTTTCTTCTCTTTAAAATAAAAAAATAAAAAAAATAAAAAAAATAAAAAAAAATAAAAAAGCAGAAAAATAAATGCTAAATTTCATTCCAATTATTTTTCCATCTATCCTATTTTCATACATGCAGCAAAAACCACATGCCATTTGACTTTTATTTTTGGACTTAATTTTTTGCCTCTACCTTGGAACAACATTATTTACTAAAAGGTCATGAACGTTAAAGTAGGATTTAAAAGGCTCCACTTGGACATCTGATTTTTGGAATACTCTTGATCAGGGTCTTACCCACCAGGGAAACTAAACCTGTCAATGGACCTCAAATTCCATGGATTTCAAGTTAGATGCAGTATAGGACATTTGCCTGCGTGCCAAACATCCCCTACTGAGACAGCATACTAGCCAAACCCCCTGATGCAAGTGACTGAAACAACACAAACTGGGATAGGCAAAAAGGGACAGCTATCTGTTCATATAACGGGGATGTTCCAGAAGTGTAGCTGGATACTGGTGCTCAAGGCAAAGCATGCATGCATAGCTATGTCTTCCCACTCTTGGCTGCTTGCTTGTTTGCTTGTTCATTTGTTTGTTTGGATTGGCTTCAGTTCCTTTTACCAAGAAGTTTCTTCCAAAAAGCAGGGCAGACATCCTTCAATGATCCCAACCCATGTCCTTCCAGCTATGTGACTCCAATGCAACAAGGAATCTCCTCCAGCTTCAAGTTTTAAAAGTCTGGCCCAGCTTATTTCATGAGCCCATCTCATGCCCAAGGCTGGCAGAGGGGGTGAATGGCAGCCATGCCATAATCACATGGTTATATATCCTAAAAAGGTAGCTTCAGACAATGGTGATTAGCACCCAACGAAGGAGTGTGTCCCACCTATTGCTCTGGTTGACCAACTAGCCAGGTTCTATATTATCCATCATGGCATCTAATTAGCTTATGTTCAGGCTCCTTTGCCAAGTACTGTCCATCCATCCAATACCTCCAATTTTTGTGGTCTAGCTGGAGAAGTGACGTGAGTCAATCAGACATTTCCCCCTGGAATTTGAAAATGGGATTCCAAGTGATGAGTACTGGGGACATTTGATCTAAATATCATAAAATAGAAACCAGGACAGACAATCTTGAGCAGCGTGCAATTAAAGATCAGAAGACCGCTACAGAGATCGGAGATCAGAGCAAAGAAAATTATCAATTCTTAGACCATGTAATTCCTGAAAGAGAGACTCAGCGAGTAGCTGACTCAGTTTACTGGGAGTTCCAGTATCTAAAATTTTTTGATATGAGTAGGTAAGAAATGGCTAGTACATGTGGTGCTTTACCCACATCAGCTTATTTCCTGTTTGTAGTAACTCCACTGGGAGGTATTTATTATCTCCATTTTATAGATTAATAAACTGAGGCCCTGAGAATCCATTTTATGCTCTTTAATGTGATCTTTCAAGCTATGAAATCTCTAAGTCATAGCTGCTGTTCCCTTACTTCAACTTGCCTCAAAACCTTAAGTAGTACAGATCTCAAGATCTGAAGACATAGATTTGACAACCGTCGCTTTAGAGGTTCTCATCAAAGGACAGAGTGAGGCTTCCAGGGAGAATACCCATGACAGCCTTCATCTGTGGGCACTCATTCTGTGGGCTTTGCACATCATATACTCGTGATGTTCACTGTAAGTGCCAGCTGGGCCACAGGATGCCCAGATACCTGGTTATCATTATTTCTGGCCATGTCTGTGAGGCTATTTCTGAAAGAGATTAGTATTCAAACTTGGATACTAAGTAAAGCGTTGGCTTTAACCCAATATGACTGGACATCACCAAGCTCTTGAGGGCCTGGATAGAAAGGGAGAGGGAAACTGAACTGGCTCTCTGCCTGACTGTGCAAGCAGAGACCTGGGTCTTCTCCTGCTCTCAGCGTTCCGTGTTCTTAGGCCTTTAGATCCAAACTAGAATCTGCACCATCAGCCTGTGAACTCCACCACTGGCTCTCCTAAACCTCCGGCTTGAACACAGCAGATCATGAGACGTCTTCCCTCTGTAATCATGTGCGCCAATACTTTATAATGGATCTCATAATGTATGTGTATCCTATTGGTCCTGTTTCTTTAGAGAACACTAATATAGTACTCTATTCCCAAAAGAAAGATTGAGATCAGATTCATATGTATTAATAATGACCATGCTTCTAGGTACAGGGAAATGGAAGAGACCTCGACATGGCATGAATTTTCGTATAGGTATAGTATTCCTTAATATAGCCATAATATAATGTAGTAGTCAAACCCCTATCATTGGATACTTAGGTTCCTCTCAGTATCGAGTGCTTTGTTTTTTAGCATCTGGCCATTTTCCGGCCATGCTCACATTGGTTTTCACCCTCACACTGTGCCCTATCTGAAAATTGCAAGAGACTTTCCCTTTTCCATTTGAATCTCTAAAGAAATCTTGCAAATTAGCACAGGCCTGGAGGGCCAGGCTGAAGAGAATGAGGTGGGACCAGGAAAACATCAAGGAGTATGGGGACCCCCAAGGCAACACTTGCTCCCCGTCCCAGCAAAAAAGATTCCAAACTGAGTCGAATTTGTCCTGGTGAATTCAGAACGTTCTAACATTTTAATCAGATTCTTAACAACAAAAGTAAAGTGTGATTCATCACTGCAGCACTTTTTTGGTAAGGTTATTAGCATGCATTGACAAATTCTAAATAATAAATACTCCAAGTGTGCTGAGATGATTTTTAAAATACTCCTTTGACTCGATTGTGACCCTTCTTTTACTTCCCTGCCTTCAACAAATTCCAGCAGCTAGACAGTACGCTTACAGCCCTAGGGGAAAATATACCAAAGCAAAATTCGGAGAACAAAGAGGCAAAGCCACGGCTTATGAGTTTCAAAATAGGCTGCTGAAACCTAGGCCAGAGATAATAGTTTTGAAAGGGTTTCTGAGCCCTAGAAGCCAGGCTTTTGAATATCAAAAAGCCACAGCCTACCCTGAACAACAGATTGGGAAAAATAGCCTCCTATGTACTTTTCAGACAACATATGGATTCCACAGCTGGGTGAAGGAGAAGACAGTGGAAAGAAGGTAAGATGTGGGGGTGTTACCAGGAGAGGTCACTGTGCACAGTCTCCCTTGGTCCTCCATCCCTGATTCATAGACTGATGTCAGAGTTCTGGCCTAGGAGGAAATTCTCAGGTTTCTCAACGTTGACCCTATAGATATTTTTGCTGGAGAATTCTTTGAGAGGGGATCCTGTGCATTATGGGTTGGTTAGCAGAATTCCTGACCTCTATCCACTAAATGCCAGTAGTACCCACCCCCGATTGTGACAACTGCAGGTAACAGCAGGCATTGTCAAAACTTACACTATTGGTTGGGATGAGGTGCAAAGTCACCCCAGTTGAGAACCAATGAGATAGATATAGATATATCACACACACAAATATGTCTAATAAAAAGTTTTTTGTGCTTTATAACTTCAAAAATACCCCTAAAACAAAACATCACTGATACTCCACTAACTCAGAAATGAATGTTAATATTTTACCTACCCTAGTTTTTCCTATATATATATATTTTTTATCTCCACAAACCAAAAACTGAGGTCATATGGTTAAATATTGTTGTGTAACCTATAGAATTTTTTGCTTAGCAACATGGCATGAATTTTCATATAGGTATAGCATTCCTTAATATAGCTATAATATAATATAGTAGCCAAACCCCTATTGTTGGATACTTAGGTTCCTCTCAATATTTCAACATCAGTGGTAATGCTTTGATGAATATCTTCATATATTCCTTTTTTTTGTATAAATTCATAAGGAATATTGTTAGAGAAAATCAAACTGACTGATTGATTGATTGATTGGTATTTTCTACCGGGGATTGAACCCAGGACCTTCATACTGAGCTAGATCCTCACCTCTTTTCTAAATTTTTTTATTTTATGAAAGCATCTTACTAAGTCTCTAAGTGATCTTCCTGCCTCAGCCTCACAAAGTACTAGGATTACAGGGGTGTGCCATCATGCCCAACTTTAACTGATATTTTGAGAGCTGGATATACAATACTTGTCATAACTTAAATGATGGCAAGCCAGAGGTAATATATACCTCTGTTTCTCTAGTACTTTCAGTTTTCCATAGTACTTTCCAATTTGCTAAGCCAACAGGACAGCTACAAATTGTCCTATTTAACTGATAAGAAAACTGCCATTCATAGAGGTTGCATGACTTGCCAATGACAACAAAAAGACTAGAAGCCATTTCACATGAGTCTTTTTCCATTAGTGCTTACTTGGGAAATTATATATACTGCCAAATTTGAAACTAACCAGAGAAGATTAGCACACATGCTCACAAATGATTTATAAATTTATAAAAACTAGGATGTTTGGATAATTCTTCATTATGAATCCTAAGTACAATTTTGTGAGAACTCCAGAAATCCCAAAACATAGCTAAAGTTAGAACTTTGGCTGCATTAATCTGCCACCTTTTATGCAAAACTCCACGACTAATCTAGTCTCCAAATGATGACGTGGAGGGTTAATATTTAAAGATGCTAACAATATCTGCTATTTTCTTATCCCTGAAGCTAAATTATGTTGGTACAGCCTGTTCTTACTTCCAGTCACATTATAACACAGATTTATTACCAATTAATTTCTTATCAAGGAAAAACAACCCCATCATAAGTATTTTACATAATGACATCTAAGTATTTGGTATTGCTTCAAGTCTGAAGTTAGAATAGAAAACACATCCAATGTTCATTACCTCTTAATGCTTGTTTTCTTTTTCATGTTTTGATTCAAAATAAAAATGCTACCCACTGCTCAGAGTTTTTGGGGTTTTTTTGTTTTTGTTTTTGTTTTGGTTTTGGTTTTGGTTTAATGAGATTAAATAAATTCTGGGGTGGGGGAAAAGAATATAGCTTAATAATGTTTTAAGTGGTTTGTAGACATATTCCTTCTACCATGGGCACAATTTTAAACCAAGGCCAACTTCTGCACTGCTACTGAAAGCTAATGAATGCCTTAATAACATGCAGAGGAAAAATGCAATGAGTTCATTAGAAAAAGAAATATGCTAGGCCTCTGAAATACAGTTAGAAAACAACTCAATTGTACTTACAGACAGAACTCATGGTGAAGATTATCCTTATATCCCACTGGTCTACTTTACTACCCATTAATAATAAGTGATCTTCTTGGCAGATTACATTTAGTCTGCTGACTTGAGCTCGACTTCAAAGTTCCAGATAAACCTTGAACCAACTTCTTTCAGTTCTAAACACAACTTAGAGCATCATAAAAACTTTTCTGGAGCTGGTGATATAGCTCAGCGGCATAAGCGCCTGCCTGGCAAGCGCGAGGTCCTGGGTTTGACTCCCGGCATCCACATATAAAAAAACAAACAAACAAAAAAAAAAACTTTTCTGTTTCCTAGTACCTGGTTGATCCCAATCCTTCCTCTAGTTAATCAAAACTCTTTTGCAAGGATGGAATTTTTTTAACTGAATAATTCAACAGGTTCCCTTAAAAATCTTATTTTTCTCTTCTTGGTTACATATCTAGCCATTTGTGTATATGTATGTCTCTCTCTATGTAAGACTGCTACCTTCAAACAGACTTGCTTTCTAATAGGCATCTAATCATCTAACAGTAGAGAACATAAAGCTGAAGTACACAGAGTTTTTAAAATCTGACAGATTCTAAGTTGGTTGTTACTTGATCCTTGGAGTCCTGAGATGTGAGATACACTAGAGGTGACACTGCTTAGACCAAGAAGATAAATATCAAATAACAGAGGTTATCAGAACACATACACCACTACAGAACTCTCAGCAAATGTGAAAAACACATAGGAGACAGTGGGAAGAGCAACAATAAAAAAAAGAATAAGGAACTGATGCGTACCGCAACAAGGATGAACCTTGAAAACATTTTGCTAATTAAGCCAATCACAAAACACTATATATATATATATATATATATATATATATATATATATATATAGTATGATTCCATTTATATGAAATATCCAGAAAATACAAATCTATAGAAAGAAAAAGAAAACTAGCAGTCAGGAATTGGGAGAAAGAGAAATGGAGAGTGACTGATTAACTGTTATGGAGTTTATTAGGGATTAGAAAAATGGTTTGGGGTTGTTTTTTTTTTTTTCAGTATTGGAGATCAAACCTGGGGCACTCTACCACTGAGCTACATTTCCAGCTCTTTTTATTTTTTATTTTTTTTTAATTTTGAGACAAGGTCTTGCTAAGTTGCCCAGGTGAAATTCAAAAGGAAAATGTTCTGAGAGTAAATGGTGATGATGTCTACACAGGTCTTTCAATATATGAAAACCACTGAACTCTACACCTTAGAGGGGTGAACTCTATGGCATATGAATTATATCTCTTTTTTAAAAGGAAGCAGAAATTGGGAGAATAAGAAGAAAAGAACCAAGAGACTGATTGAGGCAGAAGCAGTCTAAGTCAACTGCTAAGGTTTTCAGGCAACTTTGATTTCATTAATTGGAAATTTTTTAAGAACCCAGATAAAATCTGTGCTGAGCTCAACCAGCCAGATTCAGCAGACACTATCCACGTGCCTCCTGTGCCCTTGCCACCTAAACTACAGAGATTGTGCAAGGCCCTTTTGGAGTCACAAACTTCTAGCTAGAAAATAAAACACTTTTTAAAGGAAAGGAATTACACATGTTAAGAATGAGTCTTTTCAAGGGATAGAATTATGGATATTTTCTTTTTTTTTTCAGTAGTATAGAACAGAATGGCTTTTATATTACAAAGATGGGCAAATCAATTTTTAAAGAGAGAATAGCAGTAGTGTAAAATATACTAAATGGTCTACAAAAGAAAACAATGGAGTCACAGAGAAGGGGATGGGAAGTGAGCCTGAGGAAGGAAGGCGGGAGAAAGTGTGGCAAGCGTGATTCATGTTGGCCCCAACAGATGGGACTTGAGGGCTTGGAAAGGCCTGACCTGTCCCTCCCTCCTTCACACCCTCACAGGACCCTAGCCCCACCCAGGGCGACCCAGAGGTTGTGCTCTCAGGCCCAGGAAAACGCTGTCTGTGCCAGCTCCGTTCCCTGCAGCCCCTGCATCATTAGGGCCTGCCCTGTGCTCCAATAAGGGCAGGAAGACTTAACAAATAGGAGTCATTAGGAAGGAATTAGCTTCTGGATTTGGGCCAGTGGTTACCAGTTCAGACTCCTTCATCGTTGCCAAAGCACATAATATGGTGAAGCAATTGCTCTATCACACAGAAGTAAATGTGAAGAGCCTCACTGTGAAAGCCAGTGTGGGGCAATGGATCGAGAAAAGCTTCTGTCTCTTTGGTTATTCTGAAGGACAAAAGAAAAACTACCTTTCTGAAGCAGATGAATGCAGAAAACTCATTTAGTCTCATGAGCTATGCCCATCACAAGCCACAATTCTGATCCCATCCTCTTTTGCTGTTCATGCAGTTATCCCAGCCTTCTCTGATGGAGCAAGAGAAGATAGCAAAAACCACATCAGCTCAATCCATAGTCCATCAGCCTCTGCACTCTGCATAAGACAGGAGAGGAGGCTACCAAAATAAAAGAGCATGGGCTATGGACCAGACTCCTGGGTTTGCATCCTGACTTAATCGACTCACCAGCAACTTGACTCTATCAAAGTGATGCTGGCTCTCTGGGGGCTTCCTATCCTCCTCCATCAAGTGGGAATATTAGTATTGCTTCTCTCGTGGCATGGATTTGATGGCTATTTGAAATATTATATGCAGTCATCCAGCACTACAGGTATTGAACAAATCTTGAAGTCATTTTTATTAGTTCTCTTAGAGACTTTCTCGGCAGCATCCCCAAATTTTAAAGATGTTATTTAGAAATTCCATAATATTTTCTTTGATTTATTTAGCTAATGATTATATATTTATGTCTATAAGTATATACATATACATAGATACGCATGGAAATCTGTGCATATCTATGTATCGCTTACTTTGTTGGAACTCTCATGGTTGCAAATGATGAAAATTCTATTTGACTGGCTTAAAGACCTCTCCAAAGAAATGAGGAGATATTTATTGATTCATATATATGAGAAATCCAGTGGTAGTTTACTTTGAGAGCTTGTTTAGAGGTTCTAGCAGGGGAGCACGGCTACTCGTATACCTTTGACTGAGGAAATGGTCCTCCTCTATTGGGGGTGGTTGTCCTCTTGCACCAAGAGGGCAGCTTTGGGAAGAATGCACATGGAGCAGTGAGGGAGGAAGGGGACACCCAGCCAGCCAGCCAGCTCAGCCAAATCAACCCTGGCAATCAGTGGGGTGGCAGATGTCGCAGCCATATCACCCTCACATCCAGTGGCAGTTCACTTTGAAGCACAGCTATATCTGGTTACCCTAACCATACTACCACAAATTTGTTTCTCTCCAAGAAGTTTTAATCTTTGCTTTTCTCTGCGTGGTAAAATAAGTTATTCTACAAAAAAAAAACCAGTTAAAGTACTGCTCAGTGCATAAGAAGCACTACATGCCTATGTGCTGCCATTATTCCATCCAATCTTCCTGACTTCCTGTGAAGCTTATACTTCTATTATCTTACTTATAGAGATAAAAAAGCCAAGCACAGGGACGACAGATAAGAGTTTGATAATGAAGCTGGCTAAGCAATCAGACTCCAAACACTTTTTTTGGCCACTCCTCTAAACTGTTCCCACACTGGGCTAGAAAGAAAAGTTGAAGCCCAATTGGGAAGGGCTAGAAAATCTAGCCCTAAATAAGTAAAGCAAATAATCAAGAAAGATTAGGTCCCTTGCCTTGCGGTCCCAGCACCATCGCCTCAAATCTGGCTTGTCATCATTGTTGTTTTTCCTGCTTACTTTTTGAAGCAGAAAACATGTGTTCTTCCTTTTATAATTCATGCAGTGCAGGACTTTTATCCACTTAAAAATTCTAGAGACGGGGAGTAAGTGGATATGAGTCCTTGTACAATTACTCTCTGGCTACTCTTGGTTGACAGCCCAATATCCCAGTTCAGATCTACTTGCTGCTCTGGCCTTCTCTGCTGGTTCCCTGTGAGGCTGAGCTATATGGGCTTCTGGCTGGGTGTGGCCTGCAAGTGCCTCCTTTATGGCAGCCCACTCCACAGGTGGTGCTGGCTTCCCACAGTTCCCAACCCCTGCTGCTTTCCCTGCCCCTTCCTGGTTGTCTTCACTCACTCTACACCTTTGCAAAGGGCCTCTTCGCTTCCTTGTCAGCAGCCAAAACCTCTGGGCTCACCAGGTTCAGATTCACATTATTGCTTTTGCAGGTCTTTGGCACTTGTACATTTCTGAGCTCCCTTCCTTCATTAAAAAAAAAAAATTAATTATATTTTATGACTGTGTTGATGTAAGGACAAATATCAACCATGCTAATTATATTAGTTTTTTCTTCTGATTTTAAAAGAAATTATAAACATGTTAATAGGCTCCTGATCAGATCTTGGGCCCCATGCCCTGTGCTTCCTGGAGGCAATGGAGAAGTCTCCTGCTCTCCTTACTTCCTCCTTCCTATGGACCTGACAGGAAATGAATAGAAGCTCCCAGCAAGGTGGGCTAATGTCAAGTTCAAGTATGATCCTTGGACTACATTCCCAAGTAATCTTTTCCCATTACAGTGAGCCCAGCTTTCTTGACCTGAAGCTGGTGCTTTTTCTAAGTCATAGCTATTAAAAAAAAAAAGGTAGTATCAGAAAAAGTGTGTGTACCTACTATGAGGTTAATGCCTAATTCACTGACTTACTCATCACATTCCCATGACTAAAGGCAAAGACAATCCCGGAGCTCATTAATAACCCTGCATTTCCTCGATGTAAACATATCCTTTGTACCTGAGGAATTCTCTATATATTCTCTCCTCAGAAAAATCACATTTTGCTCCCAGTATTGAATAGCAGAGTTGGAATGCATTTGGTTTTGTTTTGTTTTGTTTTCAAATGAGAACTGAGAATTTTTGGATGATAAATATTGCCTATAATTGGCAATTCAGTAAGTATCGATGGTATTGAAGGTTATATTTAGGATTTTATCTGCTCACTGGGCTCTCAATTTGTGGCCATCTCATAGACCAGGCAGAGAGAAATGGAAAACGTGTAATTATGCTGGGGAGAAGAGAGCGCTAGACAGCAGAAGTATTTTTAAATCTAAAACAAGCAACTATTGATTTTCTGAGGCAAGTAAACACCTCATACCCTATGCAAATGTGGGACCAGTGCCTTTTGTAATCTTCACTTCTAAATGCTAGTTAGTGCTGAAGTTCTACCTCTAAGACTCTGGACCTTTCTATATACTTCCCAGTCGGTTCTCCAGACTAGAGGAGCAAGGAAGTCCCCCAAAGGACAATGAGAATTTGTCCCTCAGCACCTGAAGTATAAAACTAATGAATTGTGGCAACAGAATTGCCTAAGTTCATTCCAAATTATGTCTTGGTAAGGTTTATTTTTGTTTTCAGTTATCAGTCTGTAATCATAAATGTTGAATCCAGAGTACGGCTTCTCGGCTCCCTGAATCTGGCTAACATTCTCCTTCCTGCTGGGTGGACACTGGCCCATTTTGTTGAACACTTAGTGTGCAAAAAACTGCTGATTCCACATAAAGATAAACACCGCGTGTTCTTGCTCATATATGGAAGCTTACACAAGTAATTTCATGGAAGTAGAGAGCAGAATAGCGGTCAGGAGAGGCTAGGAAGCAGGGAAGGGTGGGGCAGCAAGGGCAGATATTAAGTGCCAAAACACAGCAGTGTAGAAGGATATATATATATATATATATATATATATATATATTTACATATATATGTAAAATTTTGGGCAGTAATGGGGAACCCAGGGCCTTTGCACTGAGCTACATCCCCAGCCATTTTTATTTTGAGACTGGATCTCGCTGGGCTCAAACTTGTGATCCCCCTGCTTCAGCCTCCCAGAGTACTGGTGTTACAAGCATGCGCCACCACTCCCAGCTATTATATATTTTATGAACAACTAAAAGAGAGGAGTTTAAAGTTTCTGAACACAAAGAAATGATAAATGTCTAAGGAAATGGATATGCTAATTGCCTTGATTTAATAATCACGCAATGTATACATGTATTGAATTATCATAGTGTACCCCATAAATATGTACAATTATTATGTGTCAACTTTAAAATATTTTTAATGCAGATCAATGAATCTGCATTTCTGACACGTGGGTAAGGACAGTTTTTAAGTACATTCTCCTTAACTATTTATAATGCAGTTATAAATTCATGTTTATTTTATATCTTTTTTCTTCATCCTCGTATGACTGCATAACATCTATCCTGACAAGTTTATAAAAAATATTGAGGCTGATACTTGCTAGTCTTTGTAGAAATTAATCAAAATCCATCTGTTCCCTTCTCAGCCTGGACAATTTCATTACAACTAAACCAGGGATTATAGGAGTCTTACATCTTCTTTTTTCCTTCCACAGATCGGTTGATTTAGAAACAATAATTAAAGCTGCTTACTTTAAGGAAGATTGTTTCCAATCTTCCCCTCTTGCAAGGCAGAGAAAGATGAAAGCATCTTGATCCTGAAATATTTATATCTAAGACTGGAAATCTGTATCGGAGGCATGATGAACGATTGCAACCAAAGACTTTTTATTTTAAAGTCGTATTTCTTATCTTTACACTTCCACTTTGCCCACAAGTGTCAGGAAATAAGTACAAAATACACTCACTGCCCCCCAAGTAGATTTCCTACCTTTATTTAATTGTAAATCCAGTGTGGCATAATAAAGAGGCAGGCAGAGAGAGATTACTTTTCTGACACACACTATTTATAGGGATAAATATCAGTTATCCTTATGTGGCCTGAGAATGACAGCCTGCAGTGAAAAATGCAGAACACACATTAGGGGCAATGAACTTTAGCCTCCCACAAGGGGAATACCTTGATCTGGACTTCAAGAAATCTAAAGAACTAGCAGTGATTACTGGAGAGTAATTCTGGGTTTACCCAGCCTCAGACAGGTGCTATAATTAACAATTCTCACTTTTTTTTTTCCTGGGTACCGGGGGTCGCCCGTGCCGCTGAGCGATATCACCGCCCCTTTTTTCATATGTGGGTACCGGGAGTTGAACTCAGGACCTCGCGCTTGCCAGGCAGGCGCTTATGCCGCTGAGCTATCTCACTGGCCCCCAATTCTCACTTTTTAAAAAAGAAATCTGGTTCTTATACTTTCTTCCTTCTGATGCCCTTGTAGTTGAGGTAAAATATTCAGATCTTAACGATACAGTGGATGAGCTTTGGCTACATACCATGGAACTAGCACCCCAATCAATCAAGATCTAGAACATGTCATACTTTTTTTTTTTTTCTGTTTTCAACAATTAGAATGATTATAGCCCTGTGCTACTAGGAACAAACTCCCCTCTAAATTCCAGAAAGAATGAAATAACACCAGAGGCCTAAGTGTTGGTTCCCAGTGGAGCCAAAAGTTATTAGAAACCAGTCCCTGTGGCGGGTCTTTTAGCAACATAAGAAAAAGAGGAACTGCTCTTGATAGGAGAGAGGGGACAGGACAGCATCATCATAGCCCAAACATCACATTAGAAACAATGATTCCCTGGGACCGGAGGCCAAGTCCTGGCAGCCAGTGCAGCCCTTCATCTTCTGAAATGGATAAATTGAATGAAGCAAGGCCAATTCTGGGCCAGGCTGCTACATGAAGAGGGTTTTGTTTTTTTGTTTTGTTTTGTTTTGTTTGTTTTGTTTTGTTTTGTTTTTTGGTTCCTAACTGTTCTATATAGACATTAAAACGTCAATTACAGCAGGCCTAGAAATTGTCCTCCTGTCCTTGACATTTCCTCCTTCCTCACTATCTCCTTTGTGTCTAGAGGCAACTCTCCACCCACAGCTCCCAGCCTGGCTCACTGCACCTCAAGGGTGCTTTCTTGTGTGGGGGAATCCCCCCACCAGATAAAAGCAAAATTACAAATACTCATCCTTAGAAGTGCTGAAGAGAATATATATCCAGCCTAAGGAGGGGAAAATGCTCTTCACTTCATTCAGCAAACTCTGCTCAGGGTCTCTGAGGACAAAAATAAATGATGAATTGACTGTAAAGTATAATAAAAGGAGCTGATTCCCAGGGAGTTACTTCTGCTGGTTTGCTTTTAAAACTAGAGTTCTGTACCTTGACAGTGATGTCACCATACTGGGACACCTCAGTGGAGTTTCGGATCTCTGAAGCCAGGGCATTTGGGTTCAGATCCTGACTCTGCCACGTGTCCCATAGGTGACTCAGAATAAGCTACTGTATCTGCTTCTCTGTGCTCCCATTTCCACCTCTGAAAATGAGAAAAATAATAGTTCTTATTTTCTATAGAGCCAGACA
The DNA here is from genome assembly GCA_028451465.1 of Erethizon dorsatum. Taxonomy (NCBI): domain Eukaryota; kingdom Metazoa; phylum Chordata; class Mammalia; order Rodentia; family Erethizontidae; genus Erethizon; species Erethizon dorsatum. The sequence goes on from CM051825.1 coordinate 47,530,659, forward strand.
CTGAAGATTTTAGAATTTGGGGGCTCTGGGGGCCCTGCCCCAACTGCTGAATGCTATCACCATAAGGTCAGAGTAGCCACAGGCAACAAGGTGATGGGCATGGCTTTGTGCCGGCAAAACTCAATTACAGATTGACATTTGAACCTCATGTAATTTTCACAGGGCAAGAAATATCCTTCTTTTCAACCACTTAAAAGTATCAACAACAATCTAAGTTTTTTGGCTTCACAAAAATAGTCAGTAGCCAAATTTAGCACTCGGACCATAGTTTGCCAACTCCTGGTTTATTTAGTTCACAGGTTTGTTCGAGTATCAATACAGGTGAAGCTATTAGATCAGAGTCCTACAAATCATAAGCTGTCTTTCTGTGTTATTATTTATTATTATTATTATCTAGTGAGATGTGATGTGCTACCCTCTTGACGGGGCTGCTATCAGTACCATTTCTCAGCAAGTCAACCTTAAGGGCATCTAGTTTTGAGAAAAAAAGAGAGGGAGGTACTAAGAGAGAAGACAATCTTAGTGTTTTCCTCTAATATCTAAGAAAGATATAGTGAACACTCTTACCAGATATGGATCCAACATACAGAGTGCGCCACTCTATAGATCTCATCATTTGGGGAATGATTTTTTAAAGCCATTGCTGTCCATTTTTGCACATTAAATCCCACAAAGAGATTTATTTACAACATTAAATCATTTCTTTGTGCTGCCTGGCTACATTTTTAACTATTAAAATATTCATCACACACTCTTAGAACCTAATGCCAAGTGTTTTATGACCTTTTAAAAGATGGCTTCTTTAAAAAATCACCTTCAGATGTGCATGTCAGTTTCCAAGCGGGGCTAACAGAGAAAAGACCATTGTCAAATATCAAAAGAATAAACAAGAGATCACTGCCCTGGCAAATACCACCAGAGATGCACTGACTAAAGAGAAATGGATGCAATGTGTAAAGTGGAGGGCTGGGGAGATATGGATGAGACATGAGAGGAAAATTTTGTTTGTGCCTAAATATGAGAAACACACTCTTTTCTACAGCAATAGTTTTTAACAGAGGGCACTTTTGGCCCCTAGGAAATCTTTAGCAATTTCTGTAGACATTTTTGGTTGCTACATCTGGGTGAGGGGTGAGGGTCGCTATTGATATCTAGTGAGTAGAGGTCAGAGTTGCTGCTAAACGTCCTATAATGCACAGCATAGCTTTCCACAACAAAAAAGTCTCTGGTCCTAAAAGGTCAACAGTGAGAAGAGTTGAGAACCCCTAATTTGCTGGAAGCACCCCAGCTGACCACAGCACGACTGATTTTATTTTGTTGTGAAGTGGCTGTTATGTGCATGTGTTGAGCCAGTGAAGATAAACATTAGAAGCATCTCTCCCTTTGTTTCTACTAAGGATCACAACTCTACTTGAACTTTCTTTCCATCCACCCACTTTTTCAAAGGCATTGGGATGGAAAAAATGCAAGATTGGTGTTCATTTAAATCTGCACAGATTAATTTAATTACCCCAAAGAAAACTTGCACCAGATCACCAGACTGCTGAGCAACTGATGCAAATTTTGTAATTTAATTTACTAACGAGGTAATGTGACAAATGTTTAAAAGCTAGTCAGCTGTGGCTAACCATCCAAGGAACTGTGTACCTGCTATGTATCGATTTGGATATTCTCTACGTGTTCTCCACCAAAATTAATCTGTTCGGTTTTTTTAAGTAAGGGCATTAGACAAACATAAGGTGAAAGGAGAGGTGGAAATGAACTTCTATCCTTTTGCAAAGAATCGAAATACTAAATAACCAAAGAGAACTGATAGAAAGCTTCCTAATCAGCATATGGAGTCAAAGTAATTGAGATTCATCTTAAGGTAACTTAAAATTATAAGTACACTCATTAACATTGTTTATTTAACACTGTTTTAAATATTGATGTCAGTTTAAAATTTTAATTTTACAATAAAATTCTATTTAAATTAAACTATATTTGGAGAGTGCTTTACAATTCTATTTAAATTCAACTATATTTGGAGAGTGCTTAATAATTTATGAAGTGCATTCACATATATTATCTTGCTTGAGCCCTAAAATAATTCTGAGAAGAAGGAATGGCAGGTATTATTATTCTCAATTTACAGATATATAGATCTTTCTGGCTTAATGGAAAACTCAACTGACAATAAAATGTTTTACAAAGATGGATTTGGGGGATATGGCGCTGACACCTGTTTGGGCTCTCCACTGCTGAATAAACAACCCAACTCTCAGTGCCTTAAAACAACAAACATATCACTGATGTGATTGGGCGGGACAGGAACAAGATGGAACTTGGCTGAGTGGTGCTTCTGCTCCCCATGGTGTCTGTCAACCAGGATCACAGGGCCACTCTGGGGTGTTCAGCTGATGGCTGGTTGGGAAGGTCCCTCAGCTCCACTCACACATCTGAGGCCCTGGGTGGGATGACTGGAAGGCTAGGCTCCACTGTATCCCCATCTCTCTGTGCCATCTCAGGCTTAGCCACTGGTTTTTCCAGCAAAGTAGCCAAATTTATTCATGGCAACTCAAGTACCAAAAGCAAATACTCTAACAACCAGGAATAGGGAGCCACCAGTCCTCCATGCCTGACCCTGGACACTGGCACAGGGTTACTTCTGCTATATTGGATTGGTGACAGTAGTCTCGGAGCCCACCCAGACTTAAGAGGCAGGAGGAGGGAAATACAATCCAACTCTGGATGAGAAGAATGTCAAGGAATTTGTTACCATCTTTAATCTGCCATGTGATCTTGAGAATCTCTCCAACTTTAGTAGTGAATGACAGCCCAATGATTTTAGCACCTTTGACAGTGGAGCAATTGTCTCCAAAGAAATCACAATCCTCTTTTATCTGTGAGGGATACATTCCAAAGCCCCTTAAGGATGCCTGAAACTGTACATAGCACTGAACCTTTATATACTATGTTTTTTCCTATATATACATACCTATGATATGCTTTAATTTATCAATTAGGCACAGTAAGAGATTAACAATGACTCATAAAAATATAACATACTGTAATAAAAGTTATTTAAAACAGAATTGTTTATTTCTGGAATTCCCCATTTAATATTTTTAGCTGACCACAAGTAACTGAAACTCTGGACAGAGAAACTGTAATCACACCAGGGAAAATGGCCCACCTGGAAGGATGTCAGTAGAGCTCACCATCTGTGTGTTTGCCTCTATCCTCTGCTATTTTCTGCTGTCTTTGATCCTAGTCATTCCTGTGGCTCTGAGTACCATTTCAATACCAGTGAGATCTATTCTCCTGAGCTCCAAGAACAAGAGTCTACCAGGTAACCTCCACCTGACTATGTTTCAGGTACCTCAAACTCAACACATCCAGAATGGAACTCACCTTCTTTCCACCCAAACCTGCCTCTCTCCCTGCCTTAGCAGGGAGAAGACACTATCATCTTCTCTGCCTTCCAAACCTCGATCCTGGTGGTCATCGCTGACCTTTCCTTCACCCTCACCTTCTGCATCAAATTTACAATCAAGGCCCATGGATTCTTCCTGCTAATATCTGCCTACTTCATTCCACCCCCATTGCCACTTCTCTACTCCGTGGGCCTCTACGCTCTTCTCCTTACTATTCCCCTACCTCCTGTCTTGCTTCCCTACATCCAGAGTGACTTTCTAAAATCCAAATAGGATTATGTCACTTCCCATTTTAGTCAGAAGGCCTGCTGTTGAGGACAAAATCTAAACTCTTCAATTTTATTTATAAATTGTGTTCTTCTGTGATTGGATTTGAAGACACAAAATGCCCTCCTGCCCTGACACATTTCTGTCACAAGCACTGACAATAAAATGTCCATTTTACCCATTTATTCCAGTTAAGCAGCTGAAGCCCTTGTTAATGACAAATGGTAACTAAGGGGAGTAGCCCCAATTCACATCTTATCAGCAATTGACTCCTTTGTGTGGGTAATCCATCAAAGGATCTCTGTGGCTATTCAGTCCTCTGTGAATAGGTCACAAGAAAGATAAGATTTGGAAAAAACACAAGGGTTGTCTAAGTGTCTGGAGCCATTTCTGATACATGACCACCAAAATAATTTGTTGAGGCATGTGAAATATGCACACATCTGAAAAGAGTGTATTGTGACATTATCTGTATGCCATTTTTTGGATGTTAGTGACTGTGCAGTTAATCTTGATCGTCAACTTGACTGGATTAAGAGATAACTAAAGAGGTGATTGGGTTGTGAGGGCATTAACCTCATCAGTGGGTTAACCTGTTGATGGGTTCATAGCTGAACAGGCTATCAGGAGGTGGGGCCTACTTAGAGAAAATGAGTCATGGGGACATGACCTTGGGGACTGCATCTGGTCCCCGGCTCCTTCCTCTCTGGTTCTTTCCATCCCGTTCTGCTTCCCCAGTGCCATGAGCTAAGCAGCTTTTCTCCACCTTGACTTCCACCATGATGTTTCTGCCTTGAAGCCAGCCAAACAGGCTGAAATCATGAGCCAAAGTAAACCCTTTAAATTGTGAGTGTTAGGTATTTTGTCTCAGCAATGGAAATCTAAATAATACAGTGACTATCAGTCAAAACATAAAGGAGGTGTGTCCCATGAACAGAACAGCATAAAAAGCCACATTAGAGCCAAAATTTCAAACTCATCTAACCATCTTCATTTGATAAAATCAGGGTAGCTAGATAACCAATCAAATCTCTCCCTAAAAAAATAAGTTCCCTAAGGGGCCGGTGATATCGCTCAGTGGCACGGGTGCCTGTTGGCGCGCGAGGTCCTGAGGTCGTCCCCCCGGTACCCACAAAAAAAAAAAAAAAAAAAAAAAAAAAAAAAGTTCCCAAGGATGACTTAAATGCATTGGTCACATAAGCATTAATAATATCAATAATATCAATCTTACTAGAAATGGACCCATCAAGCAAGCCTTGAAAATTCTTTCCACACATATCTCACCTTCTCACTGTAATAATGTTTATTACTATGATAGGGTTTGCCCTTTACCAGACTTTAATAGTTTTGAAACTCGAGTTCTGTCTCTTCCACTGATGTGTCGCATCGCCAAGTTCCTATCCTATTACTAGGAATTAATGGCTGCCACTATCAGAAAAATTTCCATTCTCACCTCCTCTGCACCTGGACTATTGACTGTAGCTGCTGATTCTCCTCACAATATTTCTTACTTTACCCATCTTTTTCTAACACATCTGCCACATTTTCCATCTTCATCTTTCCTAACAGCTTCTTAAGCCCCTACATCTTACCACTCAGCTTTTCAATGTTCCTGTATGCCATTTACCTATAAAATCTAAATTCCAGTGATGACAGTTACTTCACATTTTTCATCACTTTTATGTTATGTCATATGAACTACCTCCTATAATCCTTGAAATATTACTATGATAGCTAAGTGTCTTTTGCAGGACAGGAAACTGAGGCTTAGAGAAGTCAAGAATTTTGCTGAAGCCCTACAATTAATCAATAGTTTATTAAAATATTCTTATACTGCTCAAGCAAAAATTAAATCATTTGGGGCTTATCAGTCAAAATCTCCTTTTACAACAAAATATTAATGAATAAAATGATATGATATTGAAGATTTGCTTCAAAACAATCCAGTGCAGAAACAAGTAGAATGTAGATAAAACAAGAATTGCCATGGTGAGGGTGTGGGGAGAAAGGAACACTTATTTACTGTTAGTGAGCATATAGATTAGCACAGCCACTGTGGAAGTTAGTATGGTGGTACCTCAAAAAACTAAACACACAGCTAACATTTGACCCAGCTATACCAATTCTCAGTATATTCCTGAAAAAAAATTAAAGTCAGTATACTACACAGATATCTGTGTATTTATGTTTATTGCAGCACAATTCACAATAACTAAGCAATGGAAATAGCTAGGAGCCCATCAGCAGATGAATGAATAAAGAAAATGTGTTATGTACATACGATGGACTAGTATTCAGTCATGAGAAAAAACAAAATCATGTCTTTTGCTAGAAAATAGATAAAACTGATGATCATCATGTTAAATGAAATAAGCCAGACTCAGACAAATATCACATTCCCTTTCATGTGTGAAATCTAAAAGTAAAAAAAGAGACACAACCTGGAAGTAGAAGGGAGACTATTAGAGAACAGAAAGGGAAAAAGGGGAAGAGGGAGAGATGAGAAGGAGGATCTAGGAGAGGTAGAAATGATCAAAGTATGTTACATGAATATAAATAATATACATTAACAAAAACTTTTTAAAACAGAGTTGCCATGGACTGATGATGAGTGTCATGAGTGAGCGATGGGTACCTGAGTATCCACTGTACTATTCACTCTAGCTTTGTGTATATTTGAAACTCACCAAGTGTTACTTTAGTGTCATCTTTTTAATACAAACAATCCAAGTCTACAGATCAGTACTGCTATTTGGTGTTTGTAGATAATTTTAAGAATACTTCATTGTATGTCCAGATTTATGAACACAATTTGGGAAGAGTATTCTAGCTTTAAAATACAAAGGTCTCATTTTTGCCACAAGTTATCTTCTAGACCTCTGTAATATGCACTGCATACTTATCTTCGTTGAAGAAACAATTAGCCAGGTGCTGTGCCCAACTGCATGGTGTTATCTTTTAATTAACCTGTGTAGCCTTTTTTACTTAACCTAGTTTGAGCAGTGACAGCCACTTGGGCTAAGTAATGTACACCACTGCTCTTTTATTGGGTTTATTCAGTCAGAAACAATCATTCCTGTTGCTTGGTCCAGACTTCCAGAGCTGGTCATACTTTCTGTTCAGGCATGAATCATGTCAGAAAATCCATGTTGCACCTTCTCTTTCTGAACAGAGTACTCAGGATTTCCTCACTACATGAACACAGACTGAGCTAGCGCATGCTCTTCTCAAAATGCTTCTGTATAAGATCTAATCTGCAACTGTACTTTAAGATCCTTCCATCAAGATATAACATCTAGGGCCGGTGAGATGGCTCAGCGGCATAAGCGCCTGCCCGGCAAGCGCGAGGGCCCGAGTTCGACTCCCGGAACCCACATACGAAAAAGGGGCCGGTGATATCGCTCAGCGGCACGGGCGCCTCCTGGCGCGCGAGGTCCTGAGGTCGACCCCCCGGTACCCACACACACACACACACACACACACACACTCTCTCTCTCTCTCTCTCTCTCTCTCTCTCTCTCTCTCTCTCTCTATATATATATATATATATATATATATATATATATATATATATAAAACATCTAGTGCTGTGGACAGGAGGAGTACAGTAAGTCCCCTACTTACAAACCAGTTCCATTCCGGGAAAACGTTCCTAAGACAGATTCATTCTTAAGTCCAACAAAATGAGTCCCATACACTTTTGACACAAGCACTTTCGTGCTTTCTAGCAGTTCCCTCCACGTCTCCACTGCTTTTCCACTTGCTTCCGGACATCCCGGGCTCTGATTGAGCACTGTCCTACTGTACACTATCGCGCTGTACAGTAACACACAGCAGCACGACTGCCACTATGTCTGGCAGACACGGGAGCTACTTCCGCGAGTTGTTCGCATCTACGAATGTTTGTAATGCAAAGTCCATTGGTAGCGGGAAAGTTCACAACTCAAATGTTCGTAAGTCAGGGACTTAGTGTAGTTGGATACTTGCAGTCCTGTTAAAGAGTTAGATTAAAAAGTGCCACATTTCTGTGTGGAAATTTATCAGTATATATTCAAAGTGTAAAAATATTCAAGCCCTGGGGCCCTGTAGTGCCATATCTAGGAATTTATCCCGAGGATATAACTGGATGGATGTACAAAGATGTATAGGCAAAGATATCCAAGGCAGTGGGATTTAAAAATAATATTACGCAGTTAGAAAAATCTAACTTTGACCCAATCAAGTTACCTGCAGATATTAAAAGTGTTGATGTAAATATTTTTAATGGAATGGCAATATAGGTGTCCATTAAATCCTATTCGTAAAAAAAAATCCTATTCATAAGCAATATGTTACCTAGAAATACGTGCATTATGAATACATATGAGATATATATGTATACCTAATGGTTAGCCAAGCATGAAAAAAGTTCTGTCTGTGTGTGTCTCTGTGTGTGAAAGTTGTGTGTATGTTTTTGAGGCTTGTTGGAAAGGTGTGCACAGCCAAGGTCTGGAATGATAAATATTATGATTTCCTTTAAGTGATTTTTCCCATATGTATTTTCATATATTTATGCAGTAAAATACCACTACATAGAGTAGCTACATAAGAAATATTTTTTAAACGAAGATAATGGATTAAAAACTACTCTGTCTAAATGTTTCAAGTGTTCAGATAAAAGGAAAGTGAAATAACTTGGAGAAGATGTACAAAACCTTTGGGGAGCATTGTTTCAATAAAGAAAAGCCTTTCAGTATTAATTATTGAGTAGAAATGATGGAAAAGGTAATGGGAAAAGAAGCAGAGAGAAGAGCAAAGAGTCACTGTGAAGTTGGTGATAACATCCCATGTTGAGTCTGCCAGTGATGAATGAGATGTGGCCCCCAAACCAGTGAAAGACTGCAGCACATTTCTCTCTCTCTCTCTTTTTTTTTTTTTTTTTTTTTGTTGTTGTTAATTCTTGCTGTGCCAGAGTTTGATGGAGTTCCTACAACATGCCAGTTGTGATGTGCTGATCTGTACAGTAACCCTTCACACTAAGTCTTCCTGAACAGTGGCCCTGGGGGTTCAAGGTCTCACCCAAGGTCATACAGCAGGCAGCCTGTAAGCTGAGATGCCCCTTACCACCGTAATCAGGGGCTCTTCATTAAAAAAAGAGGAGGGACCCATAAAAGCTCAAAGATAGGCCATGTCAATGTTATTTTAGTGACCAAAACCAGATCTTGGGAACACCTAGGCAGAATTTTCTGAAGAAGAATGGGGTCAAGCTGAGTTGTACTAGCAGCAATGGAGAGCATATTTTTAGGAGTCAGAAGTAAGCTTCTGTGATTGTAAATTATTCAGCCTAGATGTTTACAATATGCAATTTAGCTTCAGGCCAATATTAACTTCCATTCCTATTACTATCAGATTAATTGCATTTTGTTGCTTTTTCTAAATACACTTCAAATCAGGAAACCTATAATTCAGCAGTTAGTCATTAAAGTAGCAGTGGATTTGCAAATGTGTTATCTGAAGCCCATCTTCAGAATAAAATAAAAAACCGAGCTCCTTTTTTGTATAATAAACAGGGCATTAATAATAAGTAACTAGGAAATCGTTTCTAAAGAGGAAAAGATGTCTAAATTGAAAAATTCTTCAGATAACAAAGGAAATCAAGGAAACAGACAAAAAATGATTGCAAGAACTTGGGTGAATTTGCAGCTTATTAATTCATCTATAGAATCATGGGAAATAGTTGCAAATTCTGTATCAAGATAAATTGGAATTAAAGAGGAGTATTATCTGATAAATTCCAAATACTAATATATTAAAAAGTCATATTTCTTATGCACTACAGAGGTTACATATGAATGTGTGTATATGTATTTATTCTTCATTTTCATTGTTCTCCATGATTTCATGCCTTTACATGCAGCTAATATCAAATACGTTTTCACAGCTAATCAATAAAACACAGTTCACATCAAATGACCAGAGAGTTGTCAATTTTTTAAAATCCCAGCCTCTCCTGTGGATTGCTGACTTCAAAGACATGCATTAAGATTATTAAGCAAGTAATGATTGATTTATTACATAACATTAAGAAATGTTTTCTTTGAAGCACAAATTAAAAGGTCATGCATGCCCAGATTTTTCTTCAGGTTGATAGTTTAAAATGCAGAATAGATAATATTGCCAACTGTGAAGGACACATGAAGGGGATTTGAAGTGACTCCTTTCTGGGCAATATTTTAATGAAATGCTTAATATTCTGCAGTGGATTAATGAGGCTCTTCTCTATTTTCAAACAATGGGTGAACAATTAAGACCCAACCCTGAGAACAAATTGGTGTCGCTGTTATTTTGATGGTATTTAAAATGACCATTGCTGTAGCAACGGGCCTAGAAAATAACCATTTACATCTAGCAATTCAGTGGAGATATTCAGAGAGAAAAAAATGTGGCAGCTGCTATTCCTAGAAATAAAGCTGACATTTTAGGATGAAAGCAATTTGACCAGCTGAAACCTCAACATGTACTGTGCCATCTTAAGAAGTCACCCAAAATGCATGCCAATGTGATAACTGCCCACATAAAGCCAGCGAGCTGCGCAGTTTCTCACCCTGGTTTCAGAACACTCAAGGGAGAAGAATGTGTACAGATCTTTGAAGAGGTCAGACTTGAGAACAAAGGAAATTAATTAGCCCCATGTGGGCAAGAAAAACCATACATCAACTGTGGAAAGTAATCTCTATATAGAGATTAACTAGGAAAAATTGATCTTCCAACCAAACTCAAAGGTCAATCCAAGACTGCCCTAAACACCTGTGTGTCCTAAATAATCAAGAACTATATTGTTCACCAAGTCTGCCTAACAATGCAAACAGAAAAATAAATTGTCTCATATTTTTCTAGTGCATCATTATGGAAAACAGGATGAAAATTCTATAGGTGGTCAATGTGAATAAATTTTTCTTTATGCCCAAGTGTCATATAAATTAAGGGAATTTTCTTATACTTCACAAATTGTATGTTTATCTCAATATCTTCTCTGTGGACCATTCTTTCTAATTCTACTTCTCAGAGCTCTGATCTTTCCTTCCTAGCTCAAAAAGTTATTTTGGGGGCCGGTGAGATGGCTCCGCAGCGTACGCGCCTGCCTGGCAAGCGCAAGGGCCCGAGTTCGACTCCCAGAACCCACATACGAGAAAAGGGCCGGTGATATCGCTCAGCAGCACGGGCGCCTGCTGGCGCGCGAGGTCCTGAGGTCGACCCCCGGTACCCACAAAAAAAAAAAAAAAAAAGTTATTTTGCTTGCTATCTGAGAAAACTTCTATAACTTAGTCCCTATCATTCCAAAAAGAAAAGCCTATATGGTCAAATTGATGGGATGAAATGATAGACTTAAAGAATAATTCATTATACTATCAAGATCTTGGCATGCCAATAGCTGAAAAGACTATTTTGAGCTATCAGTTCTAAAGCACATATTTTTTCATTGACGGACATGCCAAGTGCTTGATGGAATAATGAATTGTTCCCATTGACATCACTGTCACATGCTACCCTCAGGCTCCATGAAGCATTTTTTCAGAGCTGATGAATAATGCTGCTCTTTCCATGATGTGTAAAGCTACGAGGATAAGGTCAAGCTCAGGGACTTCCTGAAGAAGAAGAAGAAGACAGGGGTTGGGAGTAGAGGAGAGAATGGGGTAATGTATAGAGACTGATCAGACATGACTACAATGTGCATCATTAACATCTCAATTAAAGTATTTGGATGCATATTTTGACATGACTGCAAAAAAATCACAACACCATTCAAGTATTCTATTTTCTTGCTTGGGAAAGATTTTTTGTTTTTGTTTTTGTGTGTTATTCGTTTGTTTGGTTTTATTTCATTTTTTTTTATTCTGACTTAGAAATATCTGTACCTGCATTCAATTCAGAAGACCCAACTCCTCTGGCTCAGAGACAAAAAAATAAAAGACAAAAAGGAGTGTGGTGGTTAAGCTTGATTGGCTTTGGGATATGCCCACTCAGACTTTTAGGTGTATCTGAGTGGGTCATAGAGGCATGGGTTTGAGGTCTATGTCTGATCCCTGGCCCCTTCATCTCTGATGCTGTCCCTGCTCTGCTTCCTGGCCACCTAGAACTAAGTATCTTTATTCCACCACACCCTTCCATCATGATGTTCTGCTTTGGAAACAGCTGACCATTGACTGAATTGTCTGAAACTGTGAGTCAAATAAACCTTTTATTCTTAAGGTTGTGGGTGCCAAGTATTGTGTCCCAGCATTAGGAAAGCTGGTTAATACAAGAAAGCACCCAAACCAAAGCCATAGGAGCACTATCCTAGAATAGGTCGCATACATATATGCAAGTACACTGTGCTCCTGACAAACCACCATCAATCCCTGTGTCTCCAGAGCAGTTCAAATCAGCACCATCCTTGCCAAGAATATGCTTTTGAGGGCTTTAAGCTCCACAGGGCAAACCTGTCAGGGACCCTTGGTAACATTATGGGCCAGATCTACAAAATGCTTAATACTGATAAAAGTTATAACCTACAAAGATAGGTATGAATGCACTAGGCACTTACCATTTGTGTAAAGAACCCCTCTCTCTTGCCTTTCAAATAGTCTTGGACCTTCACTGAGACAAATCTCTAGTTTCCACTTAAGGGCCTTCTTTATGCATGCACTCAGTAATGAGAATCACGGTAAGAACACCTGCTTCAAGATGTCCCCGCCTGCCCACCAAACACGATTCATTTTGCTGTGCAAAAAAAAAAAAAAAAAGATTTGCCCTTTTTCCCCTCTCTTGATAGTTATTTTCCTATTTATAATTGAAAACTTTGGATTATGTCAGGATTTCTTTATGTTCCAACCCATCTCCAAATCTTCAGCAGAGGAGTGATTTCCCCCACTACCCCCAGGATTAAGAACACACACATTTTGTTCAAAGACTTTAGGATAAGGCCCAGAATAAGCACCATCCCATCAGAGCCACCAAGTGGCTATTTTACAGACTGGACTATGGGTTTACTTAAGTGCATATATTTACATATATTCACATACAATTTGCCACTCAATCAGAGACTCAATGAACAGCGGTATAGCCTAGATAACTGTCACTTAGATATCAGGTCTAAACGCCTCTCTTACAAGCTGAGCATGCTGAGGCCAGGAGAAGGAAGGCAGCAGACAGGGGGCTTTACAGGTAAGCAGGTTCTCAGATCTGTTGAGAAAGCCCCCAAAAGGCAAAAAGGGACCTCCCACAGACTGGAGCATCAGCCACTTTTTTCCTGGGGTGCATCTTTCACACCAGATTTCCCAGTTGCCTTCTTTCTAGGGGTGTCTACCTTCTAGACTGTCAGCCCACCACAGCCCACCACTGTCCCAAGCACTCTGGGGTTGCAGGTCTCAGTAGCCATTGTCATCATGGCATCTCGGATTAAAGTCTGTCACCTGCACAAAGATTTCTCTGGTACACGTGGGCACATGACCTTGGCCCCTTATACATGCCTGTCTCTTCTTTTTCTTTCTCTTCTCCCTGTTTCCTGAGGCCTCACCAGGCGCCAGACATTAAATGTGTTATCTTACATTTCCCTGAGAATCATCTTTCCTGACCACTCTACCCTCCAGTCTAGAGCACTTCCTGTGGTTGGGAACACGTTTCTTCCCTTCAGGGCCCTTCCCTCAGTTAATCCTTCTGTACCCTCTCTTGTGTGATTATCTGGTTAATATCAGTCTCCCCTATTCCCTCACCATTCTGCTCCCAGCAATGCGTCTCACACATAGAGTGACCGAACAAAACATCCCAACAAACTTCTGAGGTTGATTCCCTTCGCAGCCCCCACGTACAGATGAGAGCACTGGGCTCAGGGAGCTTAGGTGGTTTTCATTAGGTTCTCTGGCAATTAAGAGCAGTACCTAGGCTGTTTCGGGTCACAGCCTGTATTTTCACTGCCCTACCCAGCTCCTCTCCTCAGAACTTTGAGAAGCCCCTGGAATTTCTCATAGGAGTTCAAGGGCAGGCACTTGCCAAACATCGTTAACCTACAGAAGACCCTTAGTAGGTGATGAGCAACCCAGTGGGTGGAACAGATATAATCCACATGGTAACTTGGGATCTCCTCCAAGGGCCAGGCAGGGACACCAACATAAAAAGTCCAGATGTTCTACAATGTCACCACTTGGGTCTGAACTTGGGCAGGTTGTTGTTACCTAAGAACTAATCAGTCAATACTTTTCCGCAGGGTTCCTCATGGGTCCCATTTAGTACCACCAAGAAAGTGGACTTTTACACCACAGACTTTTCAGCAGTAATACTGGAATTGAAAAGGAGGAGGAGGACAAAGAGAGGCAAAATATAACAACTTTCCAAGCTGATGGCCCTTTTCACAAGTTTAAAAGCAAAGCCATTGCAGAATGCGCACTTTTTCTGGATATTACTTTTATTTCCTTGTCCTCCAGATTTATTGCTTGCACCACATAGCACCTACCATAAAACTCTTCTTTCCAATAGACTGTTACTTGAATTGCAAAAACAAGTCTACCCAAGAACATATCATCAAGTAAAAAGTAAATATGATGGAATTACAAAGCGATTTATTTGCATAGAGATGCCTGACAACTCAGGCCAAAATTTCATCCCAGAATCTGGTGATGGTACTACGAGATGCTCCATCATCCCGTCTGACTTTTAGGTGTACAGCAAAGCAGAAGTCATGACATGCTGATAAGCTAGAGAAGGAAAAACTCCAGGCCCATTTCCACAAGGTAAGCCATAAACATTTCTCAAAGCATCTTGTGTCAATTCTCTCCCTGAACGTTGCTGCCTTGTTACCTGTATTTTTGAAAAATGATACATAGACAAAAGTATTTTTTCAAAAGATTTACATTTTTCTATCATTGCAGAAGTGCTCTCTTTGTGAATTAGGACCCGCTTTTTTATTTTTTCTGCCCCATTTTCCACCTGCCTTAAGAGTTTGCAGGTTTGCTATATAGTGCAATGTACACTTATTTCATTAATTTTTCCATTTTCCTCCTCATCCTGCCTCCTTTTTGGCTGGCTTTCAAATGCTAAGCATGGCCTTTGCCTGCCTGGCCTTAGGTTTGTTCAATATGTCCCTAGTACTTCTATCATTTCACTCTGTCATCTGCTTTATTTACATGTCTATTCCACTCGAACTTCAGGTTTTCTCCAGGGACCTGCAACAGTCACCTTTAACTTCATCTTCTACTTGCTGATTCCTCATGCAACTGCCTCATATCAAACTGGCCTGATTTCTCTGGCATCTTAATTTAACACACTGCCCAACTTAGCTTTCCACTCAATACAGTGTGCATTTCAAAGAAATTGTGTTCTTGCAATTTCTCTTTCAGGTTTCTTTGGAAACTACAATTGCTTTTTACCTACACTTGTCCTGCTGATTGAATGAGCTGAACTTGAGAGGCAATAGGCATCGATGTCATTGGATGACACTGAACCTGGAGTAAGACAATCATGTCCATGTCCCTCAACTTCAGTTAGCTTCCATCTCCATGGTGGAGTGTGGCGATTATAAGTACAGTGTTGGTGATGCTGTAGAGTGAGGATCTTTCAGATTGTAAGAAAGAGATAATCTACTTCACAATCTGAATGTACAAGTAACTGAAAAGTGGCTCATAATTGCACCTCATATAAGAGTACACCAATAGCTCAGATCTGGTGTCTTTGTACCAGGGCTTTGGCATTCACTTCACCAAATGAGAAATGTACCCAACCAAAGCCATCCAGATGGGTCATTTATTTACCTCTTACCTTGCAGCATCCAGATTGGACAAACTTTGGCTCGGCTATTGATCCTTGGACCCATCACCTGGGACCAAGTAGCACAACTGATTTAATTCATCGTAAGATGCAACTCACCAGAGTAACTTCATCTTAAAGGCACTGCAGGTGCCCCTACCTCTGGAAGGGGCCATGAGCATGGCAAATGCTCACACCAGCCCACCTGGAGGGGGATTCTTGCAACACCAATTCTCATACCTCCTGAGAAAATAATCCTATGGTTAAATAAACTTGGATACAGTGCATATTCTAGCTTCCTGTTCAGAGACTGACAATGCAACTACTATATCAAATGTGCTGAGAAGTCCTGCAATAAACTCTATTTAACTTGGGGCAACATTCCCTAGGTACCTCATCTTTCACATAACATCCTACTGACACCCAGTGTAAGATGCTTTGGCAGATGCTGATTTAGACCTCACGAACTGTCCACTGCCGTGAGTTTTATTAGTCTCCTAAACCAGTAGTTCCCAATCACTCTAAACCAGAACCATCTGGGGACATTTAACAAACTATAAGCAGACTGTATGACTAGACATTCTGAGGTATTTGTTCTGGAGATCAAAATTAAATGCTCTGCAGGTACAAGAACTTCAAATAATAATAATTCGCTATGCTATAGTATATTAATAGCATTTACTAAACACTTGCTATGTGCCAGACACTAAACAAGTGTGACTTTTCTTTATTACATTCTTAAGTCAACCTGCCTGGTACGTATCGACACCAGTGTATAAATAAGAAAATTGAAGCTCTGTGAAACCAGGCAGCAGCTCATGGTCATGCAGGTGTTATGCTGCAAAACTGAGGACTTAGAGCCTTCTGGTTTTTTTTTTTTTTTTTTTTTTTTTTTGTGGGTACCGGGGGGTCGACCTCAGGACCTCGCGCGCCAACAGGCACCCGTGCCTCTGAGCGATATCACCGGCCCCTTTTTCGTATGTGGGTTCCGGGAGTCGAACTTGGGCCCTCGCGCTTGCAAGGCAGGCGCTTACGCCGCTGAGCCATCTCACCGGCCCGAGCCTTCTGGTTTTATACGCACATTTTTGCTCTACCCTCCTCTTGCTCTAAATACCCCCAAATTATGGGACTGGACGCTGTAGAGAAGAAATGACACAAAACACTTTGAGAACTGCCCTGGGTCATGCCCTCATAGCATCAATTTTCACACTTCTTTGCCTAAAGCACTCCTGAGTTAATGTCTTGTCATCCAAGGGCCTCCAGCCTTTCCTGAACTCCTCTGCTTAGTTTGGTTCTACTCTAATAAAACGGTAATAGCAGTTACACCCATGATAACTTGTAAAAAACAAGGCGACAGGGAAATGAGCTCCTAAGAGGAACGGAAGAGTTAATGGGCTCTCAGCAGACTCTGAACAGAGGCTCTGTCCCAGCCACATTCCCCAGCAAGTCAACTAGCACGCATCCCACCCACAGCTCTGTCACTAGTAGCTTCTTCCAGGGAACAAGCCCTTGTCCCACAAGATGGTCAGGAGACAATGTACAGCATTCAGGTACTGACTGTCCTAAGTACGTCTGCACTTAAACCTGAAAAGTGCCCATATAATTTTCCTCCATTCTTTCAAATTAGAAATGAAAAAAATCGATCACACGCAGAAGCCCAGTCTTAACTCTCAGCACTCGGGTGCCTGGAATCTGAGACGAGATTCTTACATGGCGCTGCAGATCCCAGAGACCATTTGGAAAGTCTTTACTGCCACCTTGTGGTCAAAAGGGCGCTACTGTCCAAAGCATGTAAAACGCTAACCTAGCAACTGCTCCAACTCACCTCTTTTTGTACAAGAATGGTTATCCCATCTTTCCACATGCCCCAATAAGCTAAAGAGAAGAGAGGCATTAAAGTCTTCTAGAAACTGCCTTTGGTAGACACGGGCTATCTTAAACAGCTGAGTTCTCCAGGGCAAGTATAGCTGACATGATTTCCTTATATCCTCCAAGTTGAGAAGCAGCAAATATTTTTCAAATTTTCTCTGTATTACCTGTTTCAAAGAAAACTACTTGGCAATTGCAAGAAAGGGTCTAACTAAACCCTAGGATGACCTTCTCCATTTCCTGTCCCCATATACACACAATTAATTTTTCCTCCTCACCCTTCTCATCCTTCCTTCCTGTATAATATGCATACATCCCTGTTTAAATTCTTTTACCATAAAAGCCCTATATTCAATCCATCTGCTACTTACTGACTGTGGGACTTTGGATGAGTTCATTAACCTCTTTGCTCTCTATTTAGACATATAAAAGAATGCTCTTTGCATTTAAAAAGCAAAGATTGCACGGGCGAGGGAACAATTAATAATATGCAACAGAGTTCATACAAGGCCTATGAAACCTAAAACACTAACTATGCGGCTCAAACTGTGCTGACCCTACCTCTTGCCTTCTATAACGTCAAGCTCATGGTATCATCTATAAGTATTCTTTTTAAAAAAAATTAAAAATAAAATCAGAATCTAATGATTTTAGACCAAAGGACCAGTTGATAGGAAACAGAAGGGAGACAGGAACAAGTTAAAGGACACCCCTCACCTTATAGCAGATGCTGCAAAGTATCCTTGAGATTCCCTGCAGCCTGCAATCTATCCCCACCCCCAACCCCACCCTAGCTGTGAAGGCTGGTGCCGATGGATCCTTGCTGAGCTCCTCTCCAGAAAAAGCTCCCCAGAACCAGAACTCTCCCTTCACCAGATACACTGCTCTCCGATGGCCTCCATTGTGGGGCTTATTGATAGGGACATCTCTTGCGTCCTTATGGGACCCACTGAAAGATGCCCAATTCCACAGCACCCCTGTGGTCCCACCTGCTACAGCAGTGCACCTCGGTTCCTCTGTCCAAGCCAGAGCCCCTGCTTCCTCCCAGGTGCCGATCCTGAGCAGATTGCCCCAGTGAATCACCTGCATGCACATCTTCATCCCAGGGGCTGCTTTTCAGAGAACATGACCCAAGACAGCGCTCTGCAGTTTACTCCCAGCAAGCCAGCTAAAGTTACCCTGCTCAAAGCCAAGTCAGGTCCTGACCCCATTGTCCACATCTCTTCAATGGCTCTTATCTCATCCAAGTCCAGGGCAAGAGCCTAGCCATCTGCTCTCGCATCCCATTTGCTCTGTGACCTTACCTACTCTCCCTTGATCACACCAGCTGTACTGGCTTCCTTGCTGTCCCGCAAAAACATCAGGCATGTTCCTGCCTCAGGGCCTTTACACATACTGTTCTGTCTTTTTTTTTTTTTTTGTGGGTACCGGGGGGTCGACCTCAGGACCTCGCGCGCCAGCAGGCACCCGTGCCTCTGAGTGATATCACCAGCCCCTTTTTCGTATGTGGGATCCGGGAGTCAAACTCGGGCCCTTGCGCTTGCCGGGCAGGCGCTTAAGCCGCTGAGCCATCTCACCGGCCCTGTTCTGTCTTCTTTAACCGCTCTTTGCTCGATTAGCTGCTGCAGAGCTCCCTTCTTCACCTTCCTCCCACTTGATTCAAATGTCACATCTTCAGTGAGGACTTAGTTGACTCCATACTTAAGTGTGCAAGACCCCACCGCAGACTCCACATCCCTCTTTCCTGTTTTACTTTTCTCCAAAGTACCTATCTCGATCTAGCATACTATATATTTTAATTATTGGTGTTGTTTAGTGTCTGTCTCCTCTACCAGAACATAAGCTCCATGAGGACAAGGACCTCATTACTGTATCCCTAGAACCTAGAACAGTACCTGGTACACAGAAGTGGCTCAATCAGTATGCACAGAATGAGCAAGTAAAGGAATGAATGGAAGGCCATGGGTGTGGAACCAGAAAGCCCGTGATCATTAGGGAAGTGCTGGCACCCTAATTCTTACATCATTTTGGTAAAGACTTATGCAGTGCAACATTTGTGAACACGCCAGATAAAAAACTGGTAAATAAATGTAAGTATATATATATATATTTTTTTTTTATTGAACTGAATTCTTCATCAGTAAGCTACTTAATTTTTATAGTCTACAGGCTACAAGATTGGGCGGGGGGAAGCAAGTACAATCTATAACATTCAGGCACAGAAAACTCTGAAAATGGTTCAGGTATTTAAACGAAATATAAAAGATTCATTCCAAAGCCATATAAGAAATGTACAAATGATGAAATGCGTCCCCCTGAAAGACTTAATAAAAAGAGCAATCTTTACATTTTAAATGTTATAACAATTCAAGGACCTTCTTTTGCTCCTACCAAAAAAATGTCCAATAAAAGTTAATTACATAAAGTATCAAATGTACTTTCTTGTTTATATAAAATGTATCCTCTTTAAATGCAAACTATTCAAATATATTTTTATTATGAAATTTTTCTCAATTTATGAATCCTCCATAATCTATGGAATCACATTTCTATGTGCTTCTTAAAATGAGGTAAGAAGATAAATAATAAACTTTTTCCAGACAAATTTTTCAGATGTTTGTGCCCCACTGACTCAAAGTGCAACTTGGCCTTTACAATTCCTCTCATGTAAAATACATCCCAGTGGTTACTTAGTATTCTGCACCAAGAACAGTAGCAATACCTGTCATTTAAAAATTCATAATGTTATAATTCTTTTTATACAGTTTTAAGATCCAAATCAAAGATTTCCCTAGAGTGATTCACTATTTTCCTTTCAGATATTTTAATAAATATTACTAAACTCTAGAAATCTACACATAATCCTTTAAAGCAAGGATCAGCAAAGATCCCGATATATTTTGTCACTAAATTAGGTCACTCAAGTGTTAATAAAATGTAAACTTCCCAATGGGCAGTATAATACATGGTTTCTAATTTCTAAATTGAAAGTTCATAAACAGTAAGAAATGAATCCTATTCAAAAAGCAGTACTATAATTCAGATATTCTTTTTCAACAATGGCACTTTCTTTTAGCTTTTCATTTTGACTGGATAATTCATATGTCTACATTTTTATAGTCCTAGCTTTTTTATAGGGACTTATTCTCTTCATGTGGCTACTTTGAAGTTTGTACAATCAAAGACTGGGGCACTTCCACGCTAACAGAGGTAGATACATACATACTGTGTGCAGTTACAAATACTTGAATAAAGGAAGCCACTGTTTCATATATAAATTCAACACAAATATTCTCCATAGCTAAAAAAAGAGTCAGTGGAAACCAGCTACAAAATACACAACAGATTACTGCAGAATGTTCCCATTGGTTTGTATCACATGTACTTGCTGTATTTTGGGAAAACATGATTTGAATATGAAATACATGAATATAAATTAATACAACAGCACACACATAACCTGGAGCTGACTAAACACTGATCTGTAACATGGTCATGTAACTTGGTACACAAATACTGTGTATTCCTGTGTGTGTGTGTGTGTGTTGTGCATGTTTTCTTCCCCCCACAATTAGTGTAAGGAGCAGGTTATGGCAAATAAAAGAGAAGATCTGGATTTATCTAAATATATCATAAACAAGTTGGAACACTCTAGAATTGCAAATGCATGATATTTTACAAAACCATTTAAAAATTATAAAGCTGAGAAAATTGAAAACTTTGGCATTCCAAAGAACAAAGCTCAATTACACTAGGGAGCCTCTGCCTAATTTTAACTATAAAAGCTAAATTTTTCAGTGCAAAAATATTACAGCCATTGATAAATAGCAATGACACAATAATCATACAAAACATGTAAAGACTATATAACACGAAATATCCTGAAGGTATCTTTTGGTATAGAAAAGGTCATTTGGAGTTAGGAAATAGCAGTTCTTTGACTGTGTGAGGCGTGAGTCTGGATGTGCCAGTTTGAAGGCTCTCTTCTTGCAAACAGACTCAACACATCTATAGCTCATCACGTTGCTTCTTAAATGGCCACTTTGGGTGCTGCAGGACGTGATCCGCAGCCTCAAGGATGAGGGACATGAATTCTTCCACATCGAAAGAGTAGTTGGTGAACTTCGGGTGCTCCCCCAGAGTCGGGTGGTGGCCCTGCAAAACAAAACCAGAACACAAATCCTTAAGTCACTAAGGGCATGGTTTCCTCTACAGGAAGGATACTATTTTACTTTGGCTAAGGCAATTGTTTTAACTCATTCTACACACTAGAGGTTGGCAAACATTTTCTAGAAAGGGCTGGATAATATTTTCAGCTCTGTCAGCCCTATGTTCTCAGTCACAGTGACTCAGCTCTGCTATTGAAGTGCACAAGCAGTTACAGACAGTACACAAACACATGTGTGAATGTTCCAATAAAACTTTATTTACAAAAACAGATGGTGGGCCAGATTTGTACCTTAGGGGTACAGTTTGCTGATTCCTGCTATATCTAATCTATCAGATCTTTCTATGACCAAATTTCACAAAGCTGTCTTAACAACATTAAAAATCTTCTCCAATTTGCAAATATAAAATACAACAACCCACTTTTCTATGGTAGAAGTTTATCTTTGGGTGGAAGCTCAGTGATCATTTTTAATTTTCATATTTGGGCACATTAAACCATTTAAAAGTTTAAGAAGGTGAGCTTTGTGACTGAACTTTACCTTGTCTTGAGGAAAGACTTTGTTCTGCCTTCGCCAAGTGATATAGTGAATGCCTCTCAGCCTGGCCAAGTCGAAGTAACAGCGCTCATCTTCACAGTTGTATCTAAAGACAAAGGCGTGTCGTAACATGAGGCTTCTGTCCAGGGTTTTGGCCCAATCTACAATTCTCTGGGGGGAAAATGCACCTCCAAAATATGTTCTTGCAAAGGGTTTTGTGAACAGTAAAGAAAACTGAGAAAAATCATTTTTAAAATATTCTCGGGGCTCAATGGTAAAGTGCTCGCCTAGCACGTGTGAGGCCCTGAGCTCCATTTCTACCACTGTAAAACTTTTTTTTTTAAATACAAAAATGAGTTTTTAAAAAATCATTGTAAGAACTTTATGCTAACTTTACAAAAAAGAATAAGAACAAGGAATGGAGGGGACTGACCTTATGCAATAGGTACTACTACCTATGAACTTACATTATCTTATAGGATATTAGGCCTGTACACTTGTGGCCGTAGACTAGGGTGGTAACACATCCAAGGCTGTACAACTAGTTAATGAAGAAAGCAAAACCTGACTCTCAGTTATATTCCTCTCCCTTCTTCCTTTCTCCCATCATTCTTTCTCTTCCACTAGGAGAAATGAGTTAAGATAAAACCCACAATTCTCTGACTGTATCTCTAATATATATTGTTTTAAAATGTCTTACATAGCATTGGAAGTTTATAACAACTTTAAAATATTAAGTCACCCCATGTGGGAAGCTGCCCCTAAACACTTACAGTTCAAAGACCACAGCCCAGTCTGGAAGGAAAAGTAAATGGGTAAGACCAGCTCCATGCATTCCAATAAATATGTCCGTATTGTGTGTTATCCTGAGTTGATCTAAAAACCCAAGTTCTCTGTAACATGTAGAATAATACAAGAGAGACAAAGAGAAGGCATAAGCCTTAAATTGCGTTAGCACATGGTTCATGGTAACAATATTTACAAAGTATATTTTCCAATTTAAATCAAATTCCACATCTATACTTTTTTGCCAATTTTAAGCACACCCTAGTAAATAATAACTTATTTTTTTAATAGCTTAACATATTTCTCTATGTAAATGCACTTACCTTTTTAGACTTAAGTATACAGTGGTATCTTGGTTCACAAATGCTTTTGTTTGCAAATAATTTGGTTCACTAACAGAAACGTTGGGCAAAATTTTGTTTTTGTTTGCAGACTTTGGGTTGGGTGACAAACATGACCGTGGCCATCTTTCCCCCACAAACACAAACGTGGCCATCTTTTCCAAAATCATAGAACAAATTCAGTTCGTGAACTGAGGTACCACTGTATTTATTTGTAAGAGGAACTTCAATAGGTGTCTTAAATGGGAAACCAGTAACACATGACATCAACAAAGTAGGTGTGTGATACTGGATTAAGGGTATAATACTGGATTAAGGATGTGTGGTACTGGATCAGTCCACTGACTGGATTAGCATGGTTCTGAGTATGGCTGAATGGATTTACTGAAGACAGAAGACCCACCTTGGCTGTGAGTGGCACCAACAAATAGTCTAAATGGTATAAAAAGGGAAAGGGAGGATCACTGCTGCTGCCTCCTGCCTGCCCTGCCATAAACTGTTTCTCCTCTGCCATGCCCTTCTGCCATGTCACCCTGCCAACTATGAACTGAAACCTCTACATATTAAGCGAAAATAAAACTTTGCTCCTTTAACTTATGGGTGTTGGGTATTTTATCCCAGCAATGAGAAAGTAACTAAGACAGATGGTGTCTGCCTATCCCTTCTAGGTATTTAAGTACCTATAGCACTCATTGGAAAAATGCTTTCTAGCCACCATTAACTCATTCAAGCAAAAGGCAGCAATGTTTGCCTGAGTGTGGTTTTTACTTACTTATACTTGTAATCAACAATCTGGACTTCAAATGTGGACACTGTTTTCAGTGCATTCACAAGCTAAGAAAAAAAGAAAAACATTTAGAATTTCTTTTCTTTTCTTCTGTTTTACTTTCCTTTATGAATAATATAACTTCTTATCTTTTGCATGTAACATTTTTCAGGTGTTAATTATTCTTTGGTTCTACTGCTCTGAATCTTACTGGAGTTCAAATGCTGGCACCACCCCTAAGCAAATGACTCCATCGCCCAAAAATCCTGATGCTCTAGGTGGCTGGAACACAGTTCATGGGACAAAATGCTCAGCACAGCAACACACTAAGTCGCTAGTTTTTCCTTCAAATTTCAGCATACATTTGTTAAACATCTACCATGTTCCAGACATTGTGCTAAGACTTTTCTTCCCATCATGTCATTCACACAAACCACTAGCACTTTGCACTTATCCTCTGAAGATACTTAAGTCTTAGAAGAAAAACATTTTCATGTGAGAAATCAAAAGCGTAAATCAGGACCAAAATGTATCATAGGTATTGTGAAATGGGAAGAAAATGTTCAAGTGGGGAGGGGAACAAGGGACAGGGGAAGGTGAAAGGAAAGAAGAAAAAAGTAAAAAAAAAAAAATTGAGAAAAGAAGGAAAACATGGAAACAAAACATTTGTAAATGGGGAGGGGAGGAGGGGTTGAAGGGAGGTTAGGGGAATGGGAAAAAAAAACCAAGTTGTATCACGTACAGGTACATATTCTTCATGAATGTGACCATCATGTATATCTAAACTATACCAATAAAATCTGATTAAAAAAAGAAAAACATTTTCAATATTTCTACATAGAAAAGTGATTATTCTTCTAGCAAACAGAAAGTAACCAAACATGATTAATATTCTAGCAAATAGAAAGTAACCAAACATGATTAATATATTATTAAAAAACACAGTCCCTTGAAAAGATACCCAGCGTAACCCAATACTGTGGTTCACCATTCAACAATTCTTGCACTGGCATCAGGTGGCCCCGTGGCATACACTAAACTGCAAAGCAACATCACTGAGCAGGGCTGGGCACAGCTCCATGAGAAAGCACTTGCCTCCCATGTCTAAGGCCGTCCCCTGGCACCACCCCACAAAAGGCACTGATTATGCATTTATATTGTGCAGGCATTTCTAAGGGCTTACAGCTTACATAACTTAATCCCTATAAAAATCACACCAAGTGATGTCTATTTTGTAAATGAGGCCATCGAGGCTTACAGAAGTTAAATAACTTTCCCAAGATCTCCTGGCTGGCAAATGCAGAACCAAAATTAAACCTAGGTCTTCTGCTCCTAGAATCTGTGGACTTAACCAGTACTCTCTACTCTGCCAAAGGCAGTGAACAAAATCTAATCCCTGCCCCATTCTACACACACACGCACTCACACGCACGCACACACACACACGCACACACACACACACACACACACACACGCACGCACACGCACACACACACACACACGATCATAAAACAGAAGTTCCTCTCTGTAGACAGCCCCTGGGATCCCATGAATATACTGCTTACATCGAAGAGTTGAAGGAGTGAGATTAGAATTCCAGTTTTCCAGGAGGGAGTTAATCAGATGGCATTAGCCTGGGTCTTTTAGTGAGGTGTGCCCGCCTAACAGGAACCATGTGCCTGTGAGTCCCACAGCAAATGTGCTACTCTTCACGATTTCTAGTCCCACTGTCCAGACTTCACAGTGGGGCAGGATTGTGCTGTCATTTAATTAGCGGATCTGCGTCTTACTCTAAGTCTTCAGCCTGCACTACACCTCTCCACTGGACTTCTCTACTTCTCTTCAGCGACTCCATGCTGTTTCTCAGGACAATGGCCAGGGTTAGAATAGATTCAGCCTCCTCTAAGAACTATTTGCTGTTGGATAGCAAAACACTTTGGTGCGGAAGGCAGTCTCAGCCAGATTAACCTGATCATATCCCTACTACCCTCCTCACTTGCTGGGTGACCTTATGCACATTTTCTAACCTCTAAGCTTCAGGGTCCTTGTCTACAACAGAGGGTAATGATAAAATACTGACTCAAGGGTATATTGGGAGGGTTGGAGGACATCCTGCGGGGAGAACACATACTTAGCATTTACTCTGTGTTTCCTATACCGGTGCATACTCTTGACCTGTTGGCTATTGAGGCTTCCCTTCCGCCCGCCCTCCATACCCATGAGTTCCACATCCATGGATTTAAGTAACATCAGATCAAAAATATATTTTAAAAATTGCACCTGTACTGAACATGTACAAACTTTTTTTGTCATTATTCCCTAAACAGTACATAACGACATTTACATAACAGCATTCACATGGTAGCAGGTATTACAAGTAATCTAGAGATCACTTAAAGTACACAGGAAGATGGGTGTAGGTCTTATGCAAATAGTACATCATTTTATATAAGGAACTGAGCATCTGCGGAATTTAGTATCCACAAGACAGGCCCTGAAATCAACTCCTCGTGGACATCCAAGGACACTTATATTTTTAATTCTGCACACACATGCACTGCTCCTTTCTTCCACCCTCACAGCTTACGATCAACGCTTCATTATACCATATGTTCATGTCCACATGGCTCTCAGAAAGAGATGCTCACTACATAATTTTGATCAGCCTATGAGGCATTCAAATTAATCCACATAAAATATTTTAACCATCAAAACCCACCCTATTTTCCTCTTACTAAGTTTGTTCCATTTCAATTCTACTTAAGTGCTCAAGCTAAAAGCCTAGGAACCACACTTGATTCTTAGTACCTTCCCAGGCCCCACCTAATGCACTCCTGCACAGTCCAAAAGTATCACAGGTCGTCTCCCCAAACTATATCTTGAATCCATTTATTATCTCTGCTGTCATCGCCTTCATCCAAACTCTCTCCTCTGGGCTGCAGTAACAACTCCTGATCAATCTCCCTGTTCCTACTCTTGCAGGGAGAGCAACTTAAAAGTAAATAATAAGTCAATTCATATCTCTCCCTATGTATCTGTTTTCTATTTGCTTCTGTAACAAATTTCTACAAACTCAGCAGCTTAAACCAACAGGACTTCTCCTCCTATAGTTCTGTTGGATCGAAGTCCAACACCGGTATCCCTGGACTAACGCAAGCTGTCAGCAGGGGTGCATTCCTTCTAGGCTATGTCTTCCCTAGGAAGCTGTAAGGGAGAATCTATTTTCTTGCTTCTTCCAGCTTCTAGGAGTGGTGCACACACGAAGGCTTGGGGCCCCTTCCTCCACCTTCAAATGCAGCAGCACTGCATCTGCTTCTCTGTTCATGTCTCCTTCCCTCCCTCTCTGACATTTTTCTTTTTTTTTTTTTTTTTTTGGTACCATGGATTGAACCCAGGGCATTTACACTAAGCTACATCACCAGCCCTTTTCTCATATTTTTTTATTTTGAGACAGGTTCTCACTAAGTTGCCTATGCAGGACTAGAACCTATGACCTGTTGAGATTACTGGAATGCATCACCATGCCCAGCTCCTCTCCTACTTTTAAGGAAGTAATGAAATGTGATCTGCTCTGTGAGATGGGGCCGCCAAAGAAAAGAGCTTTCCAGGCTGATGCAAAGGTCCTTGGGTAGATTTGTGGCCCGTTTGTGATTACACTGGGCCCACCTGGATAATTCAGAACTATTTCCCTATTTAAGGCCAGCTGATTAGCGATCTTAATTCCATCTACAACCCTAATTTGCCGTTACTATGTACCCCAACCTAAACACAGGTTCTAGGGATTAGGATCTGGGCCTCTCTCAAAGGGCAGAGGATACACTATTCTGTCCACCCACACCCTGCTTAAAATTTCTGGGTAGCTTCCCCCTACACCGAACTAAAATCCTTCACCACAGTCCACAGGATTAACAGGATGTGGCCTCCCCCACCAGGCCTGGCTTGTCTGAGCTCTTCCGACACCACTGACCCCTCCTTCCAGAGATGCTGCAGCATCCTTGTGCTCGCTACTCTCCCAGCGGCTCGTTCCTGCCAGAGTCCTGGCTGCCAAGGTCTCCCACCAGGCTGCGCCTCTTCAGACATTTGCCTGTCTGCCTCCCCCTCCCACCGGTATCCCCAGTCTCTGTCACATCGCCCTAGTTGGCTCTCTTCACAGTGCTTGTCACCATCTGACATCACCTTAGTGACTGACTCACTTGCTCATTTGTTCACAGCTGTCTCTCACCTCTAGTGTGAGCTTTATGAGGGCAGGGACCTTCCCTGTCTCTCTTCTACGTCCAAAGCTGAGAATGTGCCCTGGTTTGTGTCCAGAGCTTAATGTACTTTTGGGGGTGGTGCTGGGGACTGAACCTGGGGACTACCACTGATCCAATCACTGAACTAGGCACAGGCCATCAAGCTTTTCAAACAAGTAATAGCTTCAAAGCAAAGCTTTAAATATAACATGAAGCAATAAAGCACATTAGTCATGGGAGGTAAATTCAATACAATGATATTAAAAATGTTTTTCAAAAAACTTACCTCATTTTGGTTTAGTATTTTCCGGTATTCTGTGCTCCGGGCAAGAATGGTGACTCGAATTTTTCCATCCTGTAATGAAAATGAAAAGGCAAAATAATGCTGGATATACCTGGACCAGTGAATGAACATCTGAACCTCAAAAGTGATTTTCAGAAAGAGATGAAAGTCAATAAGGTTATATGTATAGAATGATTGATTTTTAGCTGACTCCCTCACCATTCCACTTTAAAAGATTACAAATTATATCCACTTTAAAAGAAAATGTGGTACATATACACAATGGAATATTACTCAGCTATAAAAGAGGAATAAAATCCCATTATTTGTGGTGGATTGGCCAAGCCAGTCCTGGTCGGAGAGGCCACATTCTGTGAACCTCGAGGACTGCAGCGGGGAGATGGAAATTTAGTTCAGTGTGGGGGGAGGCTGCCCATGAACAAAACTCATATTTTGTTTGGTGAAGTCACACAGAAAGAGTAATACCATATGTTCTAACTTCTTTGTGGAAGCTGAAAAGTTGATCTCACAGAAGTAAACAGTAAAATACAGTAGTGGCTACCAGAGGGAAGGGTGGCGGGGAGAGAGGAAGATAGAAAAGGGTTAACACGTTCGGAAATGCAGTTACAACAGAAGGGTAAGTTTCCAGTGTTCTGCGGCACAGTAGGGAGTTATGGCTTGTGTCTAGACGTCCCCCCAAAGCCTCACGGAGCCATATGTGGGGCTTTTTCAGAGGTGGCTAGATCCAGAATGTGTGCTGGGATTAAGGGTGTGTGATCACTAAATTAGTCCACCAATTGGTTTGGCACCCACCCTAAGCCAGTTAGCCTAAATAGAATATAAAAGGGGCAGAAAGAAGCTACCATTGTCACCATTGGTCACTTGCTTGCTTTTGCTGTCTTCTGCCTGCCATGAGCTCCTCTGTGATACCTCTCTGTCAAGCCACCCTGCCTTGGAGCCAGCCAATTATAGACTGAAACCTCTACAAACCGTGAGCTAAATAAACCTTTCCTCCTTTAACTCTGGGTATTGGATATTTTGTCTCAGCAATGAGAAAAGTAACTAAGACAGTAGGGTGAGTATATTTAGCAATAATTTGTTATATATTTCAAAATAGCTAGAAGAGAGGATTTTGAACGCTCCCAACAAATAGACTTGATAAATGTTTAAGATGGTGGATGGGCTAACTACCTTGCTTTAATCATTACACATTATATCATGTGTCAAAATATTAGATCTCTATAGCTTAAATATATATAATTATTATGTGTTGATTTAAAATAAAAATCAAGGTATTCACTTTAGCCAGGGAAGAAAAAACCTATTCATTATACCTCTGCTTGGTTGTTGGTTGGTAGAGTATACTTTTTGGCAGGGATTTTGTGGGCTGGATGGGAATTTGGGAGAAGCAGGGAAATAATGGCCAAAGAAATGGAAAAAGAAAAGGAGGAATAAAAACCACATTTTTATGAAACCTTTATCTTTAACAGTTGCTGACACCTGAATTCAGGTAACTCCAGGTCAGAAAACATTAGCACAGAAAACACTGTATCCTGATTATTTCTTCTTCTGCCAGCATAGTATTAATTTTGATTAGCGATTAAAAAAATTCAAGCCCACCTTGGAACCCACAATACGTCCATTACCTTGGGTCCTGCCTGTGTGATGTGTAGTCTGTGCAGCACATGCTGGGAGAAGGCCCTGAACAACCCAGTGTTTTGACAGCCAGATATCTAAAACAAAAATACCAGTTCACATTCCAAGGAAGCCTTCTGCCTTGCCACATAAGATGCTCTTGAGCTATGTACAAATGTCATCGTAAAATGCTTACCAGAGGAGTGTTATAGAATAGCCCGTACCTCATGCGGGGCAGTAATGAAAAGATAGCTTCTTTGAAACATACCTAAGAATGATAATATTTTAAAAGATAAAAGAATATTATTTCCACCCTTCACACCTAAACAGCACTTATACTTTTGGAAAATAAATTCTAATTAATCTCCATTCTTCATTAAAATAGTTTGAATAGCAAAGGATTTCAAAAAGAATAAAATTTATAGTTTTTGAAAAGTTAACAGAAAAACGTTCTTGAAAGCTACATGGTTCATAACAATGAGGACTACAATTATAACAAAAGAAACCATAAAGTCAGACATCAATGGTAATAGCTAATAGAGGCCGGTGATATGGCTCAGCGGCACAAGCACCTGCCCAGCAAGCGTGAGGTCCTGAGTTCGACTCCCAGAACCCACATAAAGGATAAAAAGGGCCAGTGATACCATTCAGTGGCACTACCGCTTGCTGGCAAGCACGAGGTCCTGAGTTTGACTCCCGGTACCCACATTAAAAAAAAAAAAAGCTAATAGAAACTCAAATTAAACATTTATTTTACAAGTAATTCATCTGTATATGAGTTATTTACAGACATTTCAGTAAAGTTTCTAGTACCCTTTTGGTGTCATAAGTTTTCAAGTGTATAACATCATAGTCAGTGAATGCTTTCCAAGTGTCGGAGAACAGGTCACCATATCCGTAAGAGCTCTGGAGGTGGAAACAAAGCAAGTTAGGGCAAAAGGATATGACAACAACAAAAAAAACTGAATTTGCCTCCTAGCATTAAATTATATTATGATCCTAACTAAGGTCGTAAAGACCATATAAGACAAATGGATTTTCCTCTGGGAAATGCCTAATTTGATTAAATATATTCAGAAATAATCACCACGATCATCTTCTTAGTGTGTTAACACTGTTTCATTTTTCTACCCTAATCCCTTTCATTCTCATGTCTTTGAAATTATAGTTACGGGGTTTTTCCATGAAATTTCAGTCCATACCACAGACACACAACACATTCACACGCTACCATCTGTACACACTCTGATATGCTCGATGAGCGAAAAACATCAAGGTAAATGGATTATCTTTGGAAAAGAATTTCTTTTTTTTTTTTTTTTTTTTGGTACTGGGAATCAAACTCATGACCTCACGCTTGCCAGGCAGGCGCTGTGCCACTGAGCTATATCCCCAGCCCAGAAAGGGATTTGAAAGCAAGAAAATGGCTTAAAAGGCTGAACATTAAAAGTATAATGTATGTAACTATGAAATGTTCTTCCCAGTGACTACTGAATAACATTTGATAAGTCCTCGTTAGCATTAATGTTAATGGCATTATTATAACAACAATATTATATAACAATAATAGCAGCACCTTGCAACTTCCTATGTCCCAGGCATCGGGCTAAGCCCTTAATGCCATTAACTCATTAAGCCACCCCACAAACCTAGGAGCTAGGTAAGATAATTATCCCTATTTTACAGAACAGGAAACTGGGACACAGATTTAAGCAATATGCCTAAATTGTAGAGCTGTGAATTAAGGGCTGGATTAATCTGTGATTTCAGACTTCATACTCATAAACCCCACATGAGAGTTGCCTGTCAGTGAGAGCTCATTCTAGTGCATTTACCAAGTGCATTTTCCTTCTTTGAAAATCAGAAGTTAATTATAAGTTCCATCAGCTAAAGACAGAGATCAATTAATTTTCAAATGGTATAACAGATTAAAGTATTCAGCCAAGAAAAATAAGAAATATGCATTTCAGGGTTACATTCAAAGTCTACAGTTGGTTATATTTATGTTTATTATGTTCAAATCTTTTTACCTTCATTGCATTTTTTTCATATTTTAAACATTTTATGTTGCACATGTTACAGTTATTTCAAAGTTATTGAGAACTGTTAGATGTAGTGATTTTTAAAAAATCCTTCCTTCAGTGCTTCTCCAATGCTATTCTAATAAAGGCCCTTCTCAACATCATCTAAAATGAAACTTCGCAACTCAGGCTCAATAATAAATAATGGGCAATTAAAAGAAGTGGTTCTAGACAGTTTCTTAAGATAAAATACTTCAGATAAAATAAGATACCTTTGAAAGGAAATTTTAATAATAAAATAATCTGACTGATCCCTTCTAAGGGAAATCATGCATTATTCAGTAATAAGCACCTCTAGAAACTTCACATCTATATCCCCCAAATTCAAATTATCTGCCACAGGGGAAGAAGGGGCTTTTTCCTATTCTCAAATTGAAGAATATTTGGATATCCTGAAAATGATATAAGATTTCTTCCTATATAGGTCTCAAATTTTAACATGCATACCATCTATAATTTAGAAATTCCACTTACAGGAATCTGTCTGACAGAAATGCTACAGTGAGTATGTGAAGATATGAATAAGTTGGCTGTATCCATATCCAGTTGGCTGAATATGCAGGTTCTGTGTCTGTAGAGTCAAGTACTATGAACTGAAAATACTCAGAAAGCACACTGGGTCTGTACCGAACATGGGGACACTTTTTCCTCATTATTATCCCTGAAACAGCACAGTATAACAACTATTTACACAGAATTTACATTGTATTAGGTTCTACAAATAATCTAGAGACAATTTAAAGTATATAGTAGAATTGCACAGGTTATATGCAAGTACTACACCATTTTATACAAGGAACTTGAGTGTTTTGAACACTTTTATATCCACAGGGAATTCCTCATAGATACTGAGGGATGATTATACATTTACCAACTTTCAACAAATAGCATAGAATTAGAAATGAATGAAATATGATTGAGATGGAAAGAGTGTACACATGCAATCATGTGTGCCTCAGATTTCTAAAATATCCATTATATGGAATACCATATAACTGCTCATAAAAGGATAACCCTGAACGTAATGACTTGGAGATTTATCCATGATATAATATTAAGGGAATGATATGACAGTGTATTTTCTATAGAGATATAAATGTATCCTTATACAAATTTTATATATATATACACAGGTCCTCATATAAGTCCTGATATAAATTTGTATACAGATATATTTACATTTATTTATTAAAATGAAAAGAATCTTGCCAAAAATTCACAGACATGCTAATTGCAGTTACCCTTGGAGGACAATGGAATGGGAGGAGACTTTTTTTAACATCTGTATTATTTGAACTCATTATAAGCAGAGGTTACTTTCATATTTAAAAAAAAAATAACATAGCTACATTATACGGGAAATTGTAGAAATTTCCCGTAGAATCTGTGGCACTCTCCCCTTTATCCATTCCATTTAATAAGAGCCACCCTTCTGTGCCCAGAAAGGTGGTTTGCAGAAGTGTCCTCTCTGTATCTCAGGCCAGTGGCTTTGCCAGCACTGAGGCTGCTGTCTGTGTGCCTGAAAAGAGCGACCAAACCACTCAGGTTTGTGAAGAGAGGAAAGACTCCTCAGGCTTCCAGGTGGGGACAGCTGGTGAACTCTGTCCTTGAGCAAACTGCTCCCCCAAGGCCTTCAAGACTGATTCTATGCCCATACCGTCAACTGTGGGGGATGCATGTTACAGTCTGCAGGTCACAGTGTTGCTTAACCTAAGACCTTGCAACAAAAGAGAAATAGTCAAAGCCAGGCATGGCAGTATATGCCTGTAATTCCAGTGCTTTTGATGGCTGAGGAAGGAGAATCACAAGTTTGAGCCCAGCCTAGGCAACTTAGCTACACCATCACAAAATTTTTTAAAAGGGTGGGGGGAGCTCAGTGTGAATGCCCCGGGTTCCATAGCCAGTACTGAAGAGAGGGAGGGAGAGAAACACTGAGTAACTGCCCAACCCCAGAGTACTATACCCATCCAACCTACAGGCTTCTGTGGGCCAGAATTCTGCAGCAACCTGGCAGAGTTGCCTGGGTGGAGAACCTGACTGAGTGAATAGCAAAGGCCTCTTGATCAGGAACACAAAGTTATAAGTTCCACAGAGGAACAAGTTCTACAGAGGGAGGCAGCGCCAGGGCAGCCAACCAGCCTGCTTGGCCACATCCATCCTGGTTATCTTCACCAGAGTCAAAGTCAGCCTGTCCTCACATCATGTGTCAGTTCGCTGAGCGGCCTGGGATCGTCCCAGAGGCCACACATTCTACTCCACCCCAGTAGGCACACGGAAGGTGCAGGGTGTAGATGCTGGCTCAGTTTACCTTAGTCCACTTGAGGAAGATGCGGAAAAGTATACCACAGGTACAAGAAAGTTTCTGGAAACTGTCTGAGAAACATTTTGTCAACCTCACAGGTTCTCTGGAGGACTACATAGAAAGGTGATAAAGCATCATGGTTCCCAAGCCCAGGACTGGAATCCGTGGCTCCATCCCTTCCATGGTGTGTTATCTCAGAACACTCACCAGTGGCTCAGGCCTCAGGCTCCTGCCTATAGAACAAGCTAATAGAAAAGAAAAAAACAAAACAAAACACCTAGTCCAAAAATAGCAAACAAAATCCCTAGTCCACTGACGCAGATGACTATTAAATGAGATAATATCAGGTATAATTTTTTAAAGGGCTTCTGAGAGCTGTTTTGATTGTGGCCTAGAAGCACATAAATGAAAAGAAAAAAATAAAGGACTGTTCCCTGCTCACACAACATTTCCAAAACTATGGTGTCAGCAAAACTGGAACTCAAGCCAGAAAGAGAAATGTATGTGAAGAAGGACACAGAAGAAAGCACCAGCATGGAAAGAATTGCAGAAGCAATTGTCAGCAGAGTTTGCATCACAACAAAAGTGTAGGGAGCTGTGAACACAACAACCTTCCTGCACAGCTCTCCCAGGAGTCTCCTGTCTGTGAAGAAGGGGACAGCTAGACTTTCCCCTTCTTCTAGGAGACCAGGATCACTCACCGCCCCCATGAATGTCATTCTGAATTGACTCTCACCGAGAGGGGGCACAGGAGTATCTTGAGTCAGACTGTTTAGCTGACCCTTAGAGGACCCAAGGTTGGGGTTCCTGCTCCCTGGTGTAGGGAACCTCTGTGGTGCATACCATCATTGTCATCATTGGTTAATATTCAGAGCACATGTGCCATGTACCGGAAACCATGACTGCACACCCTGTGGTTCATCCTCAAGATGACACTGAGGTACATGTTCTATTCTATTTTACAGTCGAGGATACCAGGGCCCACCCTGGGGTCACCTGAGCAACTGGAAGGGCCAAATGTGGAAGAAGCAAGGGAAAGGCAGGTAAAGAAAGAGTAGTGAAAAAGACTACTAAAAACAAATATATAGCAGGCATAATCTAACAAATGTGCTTATGTGCATGTCTAAGACTCACTTTGCATAGTGGGCTGAAACATGCAGCCAATTTGGCCTGAAGCAAATAGTGATGAGAAAGCTATCATTATGCAAAGGCAGGGGCCATGGAACTCAGTGGTGGAGAGCCCGCCTAGCAGGGGACAGGCTTGCATTCCACCCCCAGCACCATGGGGGGGGGGGAAGAGAGGGAGAGAGAGGAGAGAGAAAGAGAGAAAGAAGAAGAAGGAGGAAGAGGAGGAGAAGGAGGGGAAAAAGGAAAAGAAGAAGGGGAAGAAAAGGAAAAGGAAAAACAACAGAAAAGAAAGGCAGTCAAGAGGTCAAACTAAAAAAAAAAAAGGTCAAACTAAACAGCTCTTCGGATGTTAGAGGTGAGTGAGTGACAGGCTTCATATGTCCTACTGCAGAGCAACCCCGAGGCAAACGTAGTGCAGCTCTTGGGAACTCCATCTAACCAAAAGGGGAAAGAAATCTTCCACTGCTTCAATCTAAAATTCAAAAAGCCAAGGAACACACATACAGATGCGTGTATGCATCTGCCTCTGTGTGTATCCAGCAATGCACACGCATAGACACATTCAGAGTCATGTGAGGGTGCACGGATGCACGCGTGTACAGCAGCCTATGTTTAAATGTGTGTCTTCAACAGTCGTGTTTTACCAGGTCTCAGTCACACGATGGCAGAGCAAGTGAAAACAGTGCTGAAGCAGAGAGCGCATTCTTACTTACCGTGTCCCACATCACGATGTACACGTCTGTACTGAATGAATTATTAACATGCTGGGTAATATAAAGGTTGATAAAATCACAGAAGTGGTGATACATGTTAACACCTAGTGTTGGAAAAAAGAAATATCTATGTTAATTAACCCCAAAGAACATGTGATTATATAATTTTTATTCTATCCCATCTAATAAATGAGGGAAAACAGTAATTTTTTCTGAACATAATCTACACAGAAAAACCATCAGTTTACAAATGGATTGGGTTCAAAACTTCACTTTTTAAACTGATTATTTAGAAATCAGGGATGTATTTTCCCATATATACCAAATAACAAATTAAGTTCCCAGAAAAAGCCACATAATTTCATAGACTCATGAAATTATTTATTTCTTTTGATCACTTTTTTTAAAAAATCAATTAAGCAACACCTATTCCCAGAAGTATTGTTGATGTAAATGTGATGGCAACTACTAACATTTTAGTGGTTTTCATTCTTGTCTCTTTTGGCCCTATTTAATCACTGCTCGTGATATTCTTCTTGGGAAAATACTAACCAACTATCATTTAAAAGAGATGAATGTCTCGCATCCAAATTGAAAAAGCATAAAGTCTGGGTCAGAACTGGCTTGAATTCCAGCTCAGTCACTCATGAGCAACTCTCCTGGATAAATTCATAAAGTCTCTAAGTATTGGGTTCTCTGCTAGAAATGGGGAGTAGTCAAACCGAAGTGCCAGCTTTGTCATAAGAAACCCAAAAGGATGCATCCTCAAGTGCCACCCCAATGTCTGGCACACAGTGAGAGGCCAGCTGTGCCCCACAAGGTCAGACAGAGCAGAGAGAGCTGAGGCTGTCGCTATTTGGAAACTCTAATGCCAGTCATTAAAAAAAAAAACAGAAGTGACACTTTAAAATGTGCATTTTCAAGGAAGGAAATCGTTGAGTCAAAGAAAAACAGTGACTCCCAAAAGCGGAAACCATAAAATAGTCTGATTTCATTCCCATAGTGAATAGTAACACTGTGTTCCATAAAGTAAGGGTTGAAAATACTCAGTTCTTTTCAGCCTGGCTATCTTAGATGAATGTTTGGGAGGTCTAATTTTTTTTCAGCCAGAAAAATCCTGGCAAAAAGCATATTGTCAGCTTAAGGAAAATCGAGTTCTATGAGAATTCGTCCCATTTCCCCCAGGTAAGCTACCCAGTGAACATTAGCGCTCAGGTAACATTTAGTGAGTGCCTAACATTTATTGGATAATTCAGCATGTGCAAAAGAGTGCTTGGCGCTACGAGGATTTATAAATGAGGGAGCAAACACAGGCTTCATCGTGGAGAAACGTGCCCCTGGTGAGCTTTGTTCTGTAGAAATGCTCACTCTCCCAAGGTAAGAGTTAATAAGAAAAGAAAAATTGGTCGACAACTTAAGTTAGAAGAAAAAAGTAGAGTTATGAATATAGGAAAAAAAAGGCACACATCTACCTTAGTCTATTATTCCCATTTTACCTACTTTATTGCATCAGGCCTGCATAAATTTAACAGCTCACACATATTCACCTCTTTTATAGGCAGATCACTGTTTTCTTTGCCTCTTTAATTTGCATATTTTAAGAAATGAGTCAGAACCTTGAACATAGCATTTTTACTTGCTCTTATTTCAAAATCCTAAACTTGTCTGATTTCTGAATCTAATACTTTGTAATATAAGAATTATGACTACAGAAGGGAGAGCACATTAAAACTATGATCAATAAATTATGGTAATTCTGAAATATTCGTGACAGAGGGCTCTCTATATTTCACTGTAGGCCCAGCCTCTCATGAATTTTGATATGATGTAGCACAGTAACCTCTGTCTCTCATAATGAGAGAAGTAATATAGAATGATCTGTGTTTCTCTCTCTAGGGCAACTAGTTCACAAAGTTAAAGTTAAGCTTGCAAGCTGAGACTTAGTGCCTGTAGGCATAAATGGAAAATAATTCTAATTTTTTTCCCCAAGATTATACTGCAGTGTAACTTCCAAAAGAATTTTAAGTTCACTTTAGTCATAGAAATAATATTAGGAAGTTTGCTAGGAGAGGTTATGGACATTTCTTTCCCTCCCTTCTATTTAAAAATAACTGTAATGAAGCAATTTAAATCAAGTGATTAGAGAAAACAGAGGGGGTAATTTTAGTGTAAAGGTGTCCATGCCTTCTTTCATCTTTGGATTTTGATTGAGTCATTTGATGTAAATGTGAAGGTTTCTTCTAGAATACCCAAAGTACAAAGTAACAGGAAATTCAAGCCAGTTCATCTACTCCAGAGAAGAAAGCAAAAAAGCCAATCCACCATGCATCATAGTACTTTTTTTTATATCCAAAGGAAAAAAAATAAATTATACACATATAAAAATTATATATATATGCCTTATTAACCAACATATAGATAACAGAAAAATTAACTTCTTACCTGCATCTAATTTCATGAAATATGTTGGTTTTTCAATAACAATGTCACATTTAGCATCTTCTATAGGTCTGAAGTTGAGCTGAGTATAGCTTTGTAGCTCAGCAAACCTGGAATGATGAATTGGGATATAAATTCAAAGTGATTACTGTAACTTAGGATCTATCTGTTCATTAGATAAATTTTATTTTTAGTATGTAAAAGCACTCATATGGAGACATGTAGCCTCTCAAACTTACTGTCATTTATATAATTTCAGATCGACTTTAATATTAATTTAAAGAAGTTTTTAAAATCATCTTGTGTAAGACAGTTAAACTGGGAACCTACCACACAAAGAGGAATTTGTATTGGAGTTGGCTAAATAATCTACCAGTGAAGCGGGAAGCTTCAACAAAGCTTCAACAAAGTTTCCTGCACAGTAGGAATGAGGCTTAATGTGAACAATGTGCCAGAGGAACTCTTGCTGTAGCCTTTTTGGACTCTGAGACAGATGGCATTCCAAAAGTTACCTAGTACTCAAAAAGACAGCAGACCACTAAGCATCTCTGAGGAATGAAAAGTCTTGTTCTCAAAAAATGTCTTCGGAAGTGACATGGTATAGTTTTCTTCCAAACTGAAGATAATCACAAGCATATGACAAGAGACGTCTAGAGCGCACATATAGATCATCTGTAACTCTTTGTCTTTGAGATCACACTTCATGTAAAATAAATACCAAAAAGATCCTTTTAAAAACACATTGACAAAAGATCATGGTGGTTTCAAAAATATGTCTGCAAATTCTTTAACACTTCTCCCTGCAAGAAGTGGAGGTGAATTCTTTTCCCTTGAGTGTGGGCATAATTTAGGGGCTCACCTCTCACCAACAGAACACAGCAAAAGCGACGGCACATCACTTCTGAGATTATAAAAACACTGTGGCGCTCACCTCGGAGGAAGTAGGAGTCGTGCTGTGAGTGGCACGAGGGTGAGGCCATATTGTAAAAACTTAATCCTCTGCCAACGGTCAGAGAACTGAGGCTTACAACAACCAGAGTGAGTTCAGAAATAGATGTCCCAGTCCAGCTGAGCCTAGAGAAGGCTACAGCCCTGGCCACACTTGACAGCAACCTCACAAGAGTCCCAGCTATGCTGTTGGCAAATTCTGACCATCAGAATCTGTGTGAGATATTACATGTTTGCCCTGTTAGACTATTACATTTTGGAGTAACCTGTAATACAGCAATAGATAATAAATACAAATATGCACTAGTGGTATATTTTGTAATGACATGTTACACAAAATAAATATCTAGTACAATTACACCCCAGGTAACTCTGATATGAAATCAGATATCAAGATGTACTAGGAAAGACAATGCCCTATACAATACACGAACTACCTACTGTTAAAAGCTGGTAAGTCACATGAGAAACTTCGGTGCAGACTGCAAAACTCTGTACCGATGAAAGGTAGGTTATTAGTTTGAAAGGTTTGCTCAACAGGAATGTATGACCCCAAAAACTAACATTACATAAGAGTAGCCTATGTGACTATGAAAGGAGATACATGCATTTCTTTGGATGATGGAATAATTCCTCATCCTGATTGCGTTGGCAGCTACATGGACCTAGACATGCAATGTAAATTTTATAGACTAGAC
This sequence comes from Erethizon dorsatum, assembly GCA_028451465.1. NCBI lineage: Eukaryota > Metazoa > Chordata > Mammalia > Rodentia > Erethizontidae > Erethizon > Erethizon dorsatum. Next base: position 47,571,026 of record CM051825.1, read on the forward strand.
ATTAAAAAATATGACTGCATCTAAACATGGTGACACACCCTTGTGTTTACTTAGTAATACTGTGCCAGTAGCAATTTCCGGACTTTGGTCATTGTGCTGATGTTATATGAGATATTATTATCTCCGGAAGCTGGGGGAATGGTACAATGGGAACTTCCTGTACTATTTTAAAACTTCCCTAAGTCTAAAACTAATTCAAAATAAAGAGTTTTAAACCTCAAAAATCTGATCAATGTTGATAAAAGTCAGGGTAGCTTTTGGGGGTAGACCTGGAAGGGAGACTGGGTGCCGGTAATGCTCTCCATTTCGACCTGGATAAGCGTTACATGGGTGGGTTCACTTCTTCATAATCCAAACTACACACTCTTTTGTCTGTTTGTTACATACAGTGACACCTTGGTTGTCGAACTCAATTCATTCCAAATTTGTGTTCAAACATTGAAAAGTTCAAGAACTGGACATATTTTTCCCATAAGAAATAATGGAAAACCAAATAATTGGTTCTGAGGCCTAAAACTTACACTTATAAATTCATTTTCCCAGAACTTTAACAAATTTTGCAATGATTTCTTTAACTCTATTGTGGTTCTCAGTTTTCCTCTGAGCATTACTGCTGGTATCACTAACTTTCTTTGGAGCCATGGTTACAATATTTTTTACGCAAATAAAGCACAAAAAAAAGCACAATGACAAAGGTTGTAATGCAGCAACACAAGCACCATATGTCATCTGGGTGAGAGCAGTGCTTAGACTGAAGCGTCCCCCCTTCGTGTCCATGGCAAGATGTACTGCATTACTCATTCTTTACCCATAAAGGCTCTTTCTTTCTTTCTTTCTTTCTTTCTTTCTTCCTTCCTTCCTTCCTTCCTTCCTTCCTTTCTTTCTTTCTTTCTTTCTTTCTTTCTTTCTTTCTTTCTTTCTTTCTCTTTTCTTTCTTTCTTTCTTTCTTTCTTTCTTTCTTTCTTTCTTTCTTTCTTTCTCTCTGTTTTGTTTTGTTTTGGGGGAATATTTTGTTTTTTGATTTTTTGTTTTGAGACAGGGTCTCACTATGTAGCCCAGGCTGGCCTTATTCATGGTGGTCCTCCTGCCTCAGCCTCCCAAGTGCTAGGATTACAGGCGTGCACAATCACGCCCAGATTATACAAGACTTTTTCCAAGTCAGATTTTCAGTTTCACTTTCAAGCAAAATTACGAACACTGAGCAGATTTTTTTCAAACTACACTGTTTGAGTAGTGGAGAATTTGAGCTTGGAGCCATTCAACAACCAAGGTATCAGTGTAATTCAATACACACTCATTTTTCCTAAGAAAGTGTTCCCCAAAACACATGTACCAACTATAAAATAATAAAAATTAATTTTAAACTGATGTTTGCTTTTATTTGTACACAATAGTGCTATATCATATTTCCTAATATTTTATAAACATATTCAGTTCAGTTATACTGAGGAATTCACTTGTAAACACCATTCCTCAGAAGCTAGTGCTTATACAAATTAAGTAACATTTATTTAAAATTATCTGCAACATAAGTAAATTTTCCATTTTGGAGTCCCTAGCAAAATCTGCAAGGACCAAAAATAAAAGTACATGTAGATATATATGTATAAAAAAATCATGTTACCAAGACTGCAGGGGGCTTTTGCGCTGACCTTCAGACATCAGTGTACCAGCGTCAAGTTTACAGTGTCCTCCAATTTCACCACTCTGGAAAAAGTCTTCCTTGAATCTGGTGTAAAAAAAAAAGGTCGAGTTTGAAAAATTTTTTCATGACTCCAGCTCATGGGTTGTAACTAAATGAGATTACCAATTTCTAAAATCAACCTTTCTTTGGAATTTAAAGACAGGCGTATCCTGCATAATGACATTCCAGTCAACAACCAACCACATAGAGGATTGCGATCCTATAAGATTATATCACCTAGTGGCATTGTATGTATCTAAATTTGTGTGAAGCCTGGTATGGTGGCACATGCCTGTAATCCCTGCGCTCTGGGAGCATGAGTCAGGAGGATTGCAAGTTTGAGCCCAGCTTGCACAATTTTGTGACTTAGCAATACCTTTTCTTTCTTTTTTTTTTTTTGTGGGTACCGGGGGTTGAACTCAGGACCTCGCATACCAGCAGGCGCCCGTGTCGCTGAGCGATATCACTAGCCCTTTCTTCATATGTGGGTTCCAGGAGTCGAACTCAGGACCTTGCACTTGCCAGGCAGTCGCTTATGCCACTGAGCTATCTCACTGGCCCCAATACCTTTTCTTAAAATAAAAAAAATTAAAAATGGGCTCAGGGGCGGCAGATACAGCTCAGTGGCACAGCGCCTGCTTGGCAAGCACAGGGTCCTGAGTTCGACTTCTGGTACAAAAAAAAAATAGGCTGAGGATGTAGCTCAGTGTGAAGGTCCTAGGTTCAACCCCCCACTGGTGGGAAAAAAGATACTTTGTGGGAGTACACTCCACAGTGTTTACACAGCAATGAAATCACCTAATGTATCCCCTCTGTTAAGCAAGGCTTGAATGTACAGAGTCTACCAAAAAATATACATATACACCTCAGGAAAAAAAAAACAGTATGATGTTTTTTTAAGAGATGGTGTTACCCTTATATGGGAGCTTCTAGAGGAGGTCATATATAGCAGAAAACTCACTACACTGATGGCCTTAGAGAAGAAATTGAAAATGCATGTACAGCAATCTCGATGACCAAGGTTACCCCAGCAGTTCGCTGTACTAATAAACATCTGGAAGCTCACTTTGAGCACCTCTTGTAATTATAGAGACCAAAGGTAACTTGTATTAATCTCATGATGTCTCAATAAATTTAGTATTAAAATATTTATACAAGTTTTTCTTTTCCTGAAGTGTGCATACATTTTTTGGCAGACTATTTATAGTAGAAAATTTTAAACATATATGAAAGTAGGGTTGGGGACGTAGCTCAGTGGCAGAGTGTTTGCATGGCATTCAAGAGGCCCTGGGTTCAAATCCCAACCCTGCAAAAAAAAAAAGAAACAAGCAAACAAAAAACCTATACAAAGGTAGCAGAATTCTTTAGAGTTTACCATCAGCCATTTAAGTACCTGTCGTGATTTCTTTCAATATTTCTTAAGTCAAGGTAGAGATGGGTTGCTCTGCAATATTGAAGATAACGGGAACACACCAGACTTGAGTCACTCTGAAAAAAGGTTGACAAAAGGGAAAAACTGTCTCTGAGTCTCAACATTCTGAGAACTCACCATACGTGCTAGACAGGGTAACAGCAAGCGCACCCACATGATGGGAAAAACGGTCCATACAAGGCAACTCTTTCTCCGTGTTTTCTCCTCCCAGCAGAACTTAGCCAAATATACTTTTGGTTTCTGCACTTTAATGTTACAGTGAAGAACTCCCAAATGCTCTGTTTGTATCGACTCACATTTTAAAGCCAAGAGCTGTATATATGGTTCAATTCAGTCCCCCTAGGGGAAAAAAAAAGCAGCACTGGAAACCATCACTTACCCTCAACTATGTGAAAAAGCATTTTGCACGGACAAGCCAAAGGAAACAAGGAAGAATGTACATTCTAGACAAATTCACTAGCAAGGCTGGAAGGGCAGTTTGCCAACCTGAATAAGAGGCACTTTCCCCAGATTTTCCCACGAACCTTGTGGGAGTCTCTCTCAACAGCAACCAGCGGGCAATCTCTTCTAAATAAGTGAATAAAGCAGTTGAACAGTCAGCTACCAGACCCTGTTTCTACTTCAAGCAATCTGCAGTGTGCTGACAGAGGGAGTATTTCAAACACATTTCTGCTTTAGATTTTTAGACAAGTAAATGCTATTTTATTATTTTTCCTAAAACTTCCCATGAACACAGGGCCTTCATCTTGACCAGCATGATATTTTGAACTTTGTAGTTAGTAAAAGATTACAATGGACGGAATGTTTGTGTCCCTGGAAAATTCACATGTTGAAATCCCAACTTTAAAAAAAAAAAGAAATCCCAACTCTTGGCCAGGTGTGGTGGTGTACACCTGTAATTCCAACACTTGGGAGGCTGAGGCAGGAGGATCGCCATGAGTTAGAGGTCAGCCTGGGCTACATAGTGAACTCAAGGCCAGCCTGAACTACACAGCAAGACCCTGTTTCCAAAAAAAAAAAAAAAAAAAAACCAGAAATCCCAACTCTTGATGTGACAGTGTTAGGAGGTGACTAGAGCATGAGGGGGCGCCCTCACAAACATGATTGGTGTCTTCCTAAGAGGGACCATAGAGAGCTCTCTCATGAGGGTACAAGAGGTGGCTGGCTCATTGCAGTCTAGAAGAGGACCCTCACCAGAACCTGACCATGCTGGCACCTTGAGCTGGGCTTCTAACCTCCACGACTGAGGGAAATTTCTGTCATTTATGGCCACTGAGTCTATGGCATTTTGTTATAGCACCCCAAAAATCTAAGACAGGGATCATATTCTGGTAGCACATCAAAATAAACTGTGGCTGGGAAAGCATTCCACAAGCCACCATGAGAGAGGTATGCAAGGAACGACTGAGGCCCTTTCCTTGCCCCCTCCATGTGAAAAGCTGGACTCTAACCAAAGTGTGCAAAGTAACACAGAGTCCTATTCCAGGTGCACTGGGGCAGTGCTAATTAATACTCTTGGCACTTCATTCCCTTTGTTAGAATTGCTAATAGCCCCATCATGTGCCAACCCTCCAACATCACAATAACATCTAAATTCAGATCTGAATGCAAATGAATTAATTTCTTTTAATTTCCCAAAGTTGCTGGAGATAATAGAGATACCCAAAATGGCAGAGACTTTTCGTTTCAGAATCACCAGACTATAGAATATCACACCTTAATCATAAGTACTTAAAATTCCAGCAAAACTAGCACTGCATCCTCTGCTGGTAGCTAGGCTCTGCACTGAGCATTTTTATATGCAGAACCTCACTTCATGCTTCCCGCGTGCTACAAAATTGTCATGGCTTTAAGGCTGAGGAAATCGGAACACAGAAAGTTTGAGCACCTTGCCCAAGTCAGGATTTTAACTCTGTAGTCAAGAGCCTACTCTCGTACTTACTATCTAAAACTACCTTTTGACCACACGTTTTTCTTATCCTAGTGGGGTGCAATGTGGTATTGCGGATAGCACACCGGGAAAAAAAGATCTGCCTTTTATATCTAGATGGGTAGCTCCCCAAGGTAGTTATGTAGTCTTGGAGACTTTGCTTAATGTCTCTGAGAACCTGTATTCTGTTCCAGAAAGTGGCATCAGCACACCTTCTCTGCTTATCTGCTATAATACTGTGAGTCTCAAACTAGACAACATATAGAAAAGCTTACGGCAAACTGTAAAGCTCTAACCAAACATAAACAGTATGGTGGGAGTATATCATCTGTTCAGAGCAAGCAAGAGATTTGTATGGACCCAATTTACCCATTTCCCTTCTTTAGCCTGTGTTGGAGTGGGGGAATTCTAAACCTAAAAATATTTAACAGCATCAAAATGTGACTCAAAAACTGTATGTGGGAAAAGGAGAACAGGGCTTCCAAAGTAACCAGAAGTACCTATTTCGGGACATTAAATAAAATTGTGAGCCAAATGAGTGAAAATGAGAGGTTCCTTTCTTGATTTTATGTTACAATCCAAACAATAAGATAAATAATAAATAAAAAGTAATGAAGTAAAAAGGTTCACTTATGAAGGAGCTGAACACCCACCCTCTTCTCTGGCTGACAGAGCACATGCATCTCCTCCAGCCGCTCCCTGGCATACCCAAAGTCTGCCTGCTTCCAGAAGATGTCTTCGGCTGACTCCACAGTGTCTGTCCTATTTGCAAAGGAAAAAATTCTGAGTTTTTTTGTTTTGTTTTTACTTTTTTTTGACCTTGAATTTTCTTTCTAGAAAATTCTTCTTGAATTTTCTTTCTGCTAGGCATCTGTTACTACTTATATTTTTAAGTAATATACTATCATAGTTTTCCCAAAACTCCCCCGCCATACATGAAGTTACCAAACTAAGTTGTTCACAGATATAAAATAAAAACACATAACAAAAATGTATGAAGTTATCTGGAATGGAAGACACTTAACTGGTTTTTGCTTTGTTTCATTTTTTGCTTTTTGTCTTTTTAAGAGAGGGTTACACAATATAGTTCAGGCTGGCTTTGAACTCACGATGTAGCCCAGGCTGGCCTCGAACTCCCAGCGATTCTCCTGCCTCAGCTTCCCAAGTGCTAGGATTGCAGGCGTGCGCCACTATGCCCAGCTGACAATGAACTATTACCCTGTTTTCTTTACCCCATTAACAGTGTGTGAGTTAGAAGTACTAACTACATTCCTCTCTTCTCTGTAGAATCTAGAGAAAACTACCCACTTATCTTCTTAGCATGCACTAGTGTAAAATAGGTTCCATAGTTCATACTGTGGCGGAGGCAATGACAGATATCCCTACCCCAGTGTGAAATTGTTAGGCAGATGGATAGACATTAGCAGGCCTGAGGGATGGGGGGGCGAAAGGGGGGAGTTCAAAGTAGCATGTGTTGCCAGTTAAGTAAAGCAAGATTTCAATGTATATTTGTCATCATTTGTTAGGTCTCAAAACCAAAGCAATCCCACAGAGCATAATGACATTTTCAGGTTACACACTGTGCACATTCCCTTCTGTTATGGCTTGTGTCTAGATGTCCCCCCAAAGCCTCATATGGTCATAGGGTGTTTTCCGGCTGAATCTAAAGCATGTGATTGATTCGTAGTGCAATGCTGGGATTAAGGGTACTGGGTTTAAGGATGAGTGCTTGCTGGATCAGTCCACTGATTGGATTGGCACTGCCCTAATCCTGGTAGACTGGATACAATATAAAGGACAGAAAGAGCCTTGTCTCATTCTATTTTGTTGCTTTGCTATTTTCTGCCGCCATGAACTGTTGCCCCTCTGCCACGTGCCACCCTGCCTTGGAGCCAGCCGATTATGAACCGAAACCTCTACAAACTGTGAGTTAGATAAACCTTTCCTCCTTTAACTTTGAGTGTCGGGTATTTTGTCTCAGCAATGAGAAAAGTAATTAAGACACCTTCTACCTGACTACCCAGCCATCTAGTTCTAGAACCATACAGCAATCCTAGATGCCATACCCTACAGCCCAATGATGTCAGGAAAGGGAATGTTCTTTAAAGACCCTCCTGTCTTGGACTGGGACCTGGTTTAAATTAAGAACTTATCTTTCTCAAGTTTTCTTTCATAAGTTCCATACATGATTAAAGCCATCTAAAGGGGACAGAAAGACATTTTGCAATTCCAAAGTAACTTCCAAGTAAAAATGACAATAAGCACCATAATTATCCTAGTTCCTGAACTCCAGGAATAACTTTTGTGTGCATAAAATGATATCCACACTCCACTCAAGGCAGATGTCTTTCTGCCACTGCCTGCCTTCTCACTTGAAGGTGTAACTCTCTCTGTATCTACTTTACAATAAATTCTACCTATACTTCTGCACGGCCAATGGGTCTTTACTGAGTTCTTTCATCAAGGGCACAAAGAATCAAGGACCAAGGAAGCGATCTGCTGGTTCCTTGATGGTTCAGGACCCAGCTTCAGAGTTTCAAGATAGTCAAGTCGAATTTAAGACTGGATAAGCAAATTAATTACTATCTAACATCTAGGAAAGGAATTACTATCTAATATCCAGAGAATCTAGCTTGCTGGGTGTGGTGGCACACACCTGTAATCCCAGCACTAGGGAGGCTGAAATAGGAGGATTGCTGTGAGTTCGAGGCCAGTTGGGCTACATAATGAGTTCAAGGCTAGTCTGAACTACATGGTGAGACCCAGTCTCAAAAAACAAAAAAACAAAAAAAACAAAAAAAAAGAATCTACCTGGATCTTAAGGCATCAACACCTATTGTACAGAAAGTAAAAGACTTCAAAGGAAGGAGTGTATTTCCTATGGGAACTTACCATCCCATGTCCACGTAGCTGCAGAAAGGGTAACCAAACCTGAATTCTGGTTTGCAGGACTTCTCATAACCCCAGCAGTACTTTAAATTTTCTGAGTGTTTCTAGAACATAAAGCATGTACATTTAGACTGGTCTCCCTTCTTTTGAAGTTTAGAAAGAACTCTTAAATTTTTCCATTAAGAAAAAAACCTTTATAGTACATTCACATTTACACTTCATAATACATATTAACATAATAAAAGTAATCAGAGGAAATTCTAAGACTAGTAGCCTCAGGGTTCTTTGTCTTTATTTACTTCCTTATGTCAGTCCCCTAACCAAAAGTCTAGCCTTTATCTAAACTATCAAAGACTGCTTGAATTTTATATATATATACTGTATATATATATACAGTATATATATCATGTATATGTTTGTTTCTATATGTGTGTTTGGTGACACTGAGTAGTTGAACACTGAACCTGGGGCCTTCACACTGAGCTACATCCCAGCCTCTACTTTTTCCTTTTCGTTTGAGACAATGACTCACTAAATGTCCAAGCTTGGATAGAAATCATCATCCTCCTGCCTCAGCCTCCCAGACAGCTGAAATTACAGGTATGTGCCACCACTCCCAGACTGAACTAGAATTTTCTGAGGTAGCTAGAGAAACTGCCTTCCTCAGAGAACACACTGATTTTAAAATCAGTCCCTAAAAAGACATATGAATTAAAATTTCTGTTAACCAAAAGAATCACCGTTAAATTGAATGGACCAGCAACTTTACTCATCAATCAAAACCAGCAGGAACCTCACAAGGCTGACTCCACAGCAGCAGCTGTGCAGGCCCAGGAGCAAAGCCGGTCTGAGTCCAGGATCTGCTTTTCCATATGCTTCCTGTGCCAGCACCATGGGAAAGGAAGTGTCTCACAATGCCCAGCTTTGATCTTCAAGGCCGCAGGAGACATCCTAATGGGCTCCTATTTGAGGCTTTTCCAACCCCACAGTCTTAATTATTGAGAGACAGAGCTGAGGTGTTATTACGGAAATTAAGTGCTAAGAAACTTCTTCCACGCAGGTGAGGAAAGAAGAGGTGTGAAATTCTCTACTTTGAATAAGATGGGGTTCTTTTCTGCCTAAAATCACATTTGCTTTATTTACAGATTATAGAGATAGTATTAGCTGCCTATTTATTTTGGTAGTGATTTAGATTTGAAATTTCACTTTTGTGAATGGGACATCCATTTTAAACCAATTTTAGTCACTTAGAAGTGTGAGATGAGGGCCGGTGAGATGGCTCAGCGGCATAAGCACCTGCCTTGCAAGCGCGAGGGCCCGAGTTCGACTCCCGGATCCCACATACGAAAAAGGGGCCGGTGATATCGCTCAGTGGCATGGGCGTCTGCTGGCGCGCGAGGTCCTGAGGTCGACCCCCCGGTACCCACAAAAAAAAAAAAAAAAAAAAAAAAGAAGTGTGAGATGAACTGAAACAATGACAGCTCACATGGAAAACTGAAAGTTAGAATTCTACCTTCAGTCTTGGGTTATAGGCAGAAGCAGCAAGCCAGCATAAATTGTATCTTCTTAAAAATAAACATGAGGGCCGGTGAGACGGCTCAGCGGCTTAAGCGCCTGCCTTGCAAGCGCGAAGGCCCGAGTTCGACTCCCGGAACCCACATACGAAAAAGGGGCCGGTGATATCGCTCAGCGGCACGGGTGCCTGTTGGCGCGTGAGGTCCTGAGGTCGTCCCCCCGGTACCCACAAAAAAAAAAAAAAAAAAAAAAAAATAAACATGAAGGGCCAGTGAGATGGCTCAGCAGCATAAGCACCTGCCTTGCAAGCGCGAGGGCCCGAGTTCGACTCCCGGATCCCACATACGAAAAAGGGGCCGGTGATATCGCTCAGTGGCACGGGCGCCTGCTGGTGCGCGAGGTCCTGAGGTCGACCCCCGGTACCCATAAAAAAATAAAAAATAAAAAAATAAATAAACGTGAAGAGGAGAAATAATACCTACCTTGTATGGGCAATGTGAGTCCTTCCTGCAGACCGTGGCAACATGCCTGTTGCTGTGCAAGAAGAAGGGAATGTGTTCCTCTGGCAGGCGGACGCTGGCGTAGTCATACAGGGGCTCTCCTGGCACGGGGTCAGCCTCAGGGTAAGCCTCATCTTGGCCACTCAGTGGAACTTCACGAAGTAAGACTCCAAAGACAAGCAGCATTAACATAGCAACCTCCGAACCTAGAGATCAAATTGGACACACCTCTGTTAAGAAATTTCCTTTAAAAGTCCAAGTGGCAAGTGCTAAGCATAATTACAATGTACTTTGCTACATCACTGGGTAATGTTTCTTTACTCATCAGCTATTTAATGAGAATCCCCTGTGTGCCAGGCACTGTGTCAGGAGCTAGGAATCCAAGCATGAGAGAGTAAAATGTCCTACCCTAAATATATTTCTTTGGCATTTTTTTGAGTTGGCTCCTCAGAGGAACTGCAGACTCTGCAGACACTGGAATGGCTCTGAAAAACTTGTAAAAAGAGATTTACATTTACCTCCATCTGGAAACACTGCATGCAGGCACCGTCTTCTCTACCTGCCATCCCCTTTTTGCCTACAAAAGATTGAGGGTCTGACACCTGGCCAAAAGGTGGGCGGCACCATGTTCTAGGCATTCTAAGTGCCTGAGATGTAATCAGGAAGTGCAGTGTGAACCAAATTCACTGCCTTTGGGACGCTTCTGCCCTGGTAGGTACAGTGATACCGTCTGTTAGTAACTATGACTCAGAAACCCCAGGAGTGAAATCAAGCACTCTGCCTCAAAGGCAGTGCCCTTAAACTCTACTCGGCCTGAAAGCCTAACCGGCCTTCACATTGTGAAAAGTGGTGATGATAGGGATTCTTATTGCATTTCTAACTCACCCAGAAGGGTTAAATCTCTTGGGTCAAATTTTTCCAATATACCTCAGACCATAATCATGCTTTCTCAGTTCACTCTGCATAGGGATTTTTGTTTGTGTTCTGAATTTTCTTTCTACTGAATGACAGAGCCATAAAATACATGATGTTCCTCAGTAAGGTTTGCTGTGTAGTAGGCTATACATGACCACACAACTTTTGAAATCAGTGTTCACTGACAACAGGTTTTTAGAAATAGACTGTCATGTTCACCAAACCTCAAGTTCCAAGGTCATGGGACCATAACAGAGAGACTAAGTAAAAATCCTTTCCCACTCTGGAGCAATAAACACTGAGGCTTTTCATTCAGGTGGCCCTGCAGAGTCTGTTGTTATCTGTTGTAAATCTTATCTGAATTAACACTTTTAGTTGGGACTTTTATCTAACAGTAAACTGACAGCAATTTTATAAAACTTAAAAGTATATATTAACAGAAGCTGGGTATGGTGGTGCATGCCTGTAATCTCAGTATTCTGGGAGGCTGAGGCAGGAGGATGGAGACTCCAAGCCCAGCCTGGGCAATTTAGTGAGTCAGGAGACCCTGTCTCAAAAAAAAAAAAAAAAAAATTAAAAACTGTTCTGCGCATCCAACCACCGCTGCGAGGCCTTGCGAGCCTTGGGGATGTCACTCAGTGTGAAGGCCCTGAGTTTAACTCCCAGTACCACAATATAAATAAATATAAAGAAAATATTTATACATATATAATATACACACATTATATAATATATGTAAGACTCTACTTACAATGAAAATATTTACCTTTTTAATCTTCAGAACCACCCAAAAGCTGTTGATATTTCAGGCATCTAAAACCTGTCAGAAATAAAACATATTACTTTAGAAGTATACTAAAGTAGGCTTTTATCACTCAGGTAGTATTTGGATTTAAAAGAAATAAGAGCGAAAACAATTTAATGAGCAACCCCCTGACCAGGAGGTCTGGCTCAGGACGCTCTCTCTCTTCTTTAATGATTACCATACCTCTCAAAGCAAAGGCAGCGCGCAGCCCTGCACACAGTAACTAGACAGACCAGATTCTAAGAGTGAGCAGGAAGGAGGTGGCCCGCTCTGCAGCCATCGGCAGTGCCAACCAACAGGACACTTAGGAAAGAAAACATTCCAGGAGCCAGCGGGGTCCGTGCTCGCACCTCAGTAACGCTGCTCCGTGAGTGTCTCTTGGACTGTCCTCTCCTGGGGCTCACCCTCCTTGTAACAAATAAGCCATGGCTACGACCACTTCCTGAACTGTGCTTATCCAAGCCCAACACCTTGGAGCAAGCTCTGGCCTTCCCTAAACTCACCCATCCACGGAGAAGCAACCCTTAGCATGGGGAAGATGGAACACGCAGATCAGACACATGGCTTCTGCGCGGGCACGTACCCACTTGCATGAGCTGGATGGGGTGGTGGCTGGTGCTGAAAGTACAACCCCGGGGCCTGGCACACAGCCCTGGGTGCTGAGTCCTCTCGCAAGGCCTCGCAGCGGTGGTTGGATGCGCAGAACAGATCCAGCAGATGCAAGATTCGAGGGATATGCTACGCCTTCCTTATGCATAAAATAGTCGGGCGCGTTCCATTCTTGGATCCCTTGACTGGATTTCCACAAGCCTAAAAAAATAAAAAGGAAAACTGAAAGATGATGAAACCTGGGTTGACAGGGACCTCAGTGGGTGAGGCAATGCTCTTGAGACAGAGCTTGGAAAACTAAAGAAGGCAGTGACAAATGTAAAGTTATGCGCATCTGAGACTCGAAATCTAGGCTGGCCCTCGCTTGTATCATAAAGGCCCACGGTAGGTGCAAGGCAGATCTCAGACAAGGCTTGGCTGCCGCCGAGGCGGAGGTCCCCTGCTGTCTACTACACGGTCAGAGTGGCAGGCTCGGATGCTGTGTGCAGGTTCGCGGCCCCAGCCAGGCTGCACCCGGCACTGCTTCGGGACGCAGAGCTCCCCGGGGCCACCCGCCACCCAGGGTCCAGGTGCGCCTGGAGGGACCTTCAGGAGAAGCTCCGCCCCGGCGGGAAACAAGGGCAGCGGGGTACAGGCCGGGAACTTCTGCGGGCACCGGGAAGGGGTTGGACGCGAGCGCCCGGGAGGGCCAGGATCGGCCGCCCGACTCCCGCGTCCACGGCCCGCGGGGGACAGCACGGCGCGGGCGGGGTCGAGGACGACGACAGCCCTCAGCCGAGCCGTGCGGGGAGCGGGCACGGTGCGCGCCGGAGCCGGGGAGGGAGGGCAGCGCGCGGCCGCGGCGGGAGAGGGGTACCCGGCTCCGCGGTCCGGATCCCGGGGCAGGGCCCACCTGGAGCCGGCGGCGGCGGAGAGGCGGCAGCTGCTTGGGAGGAGGGCGTCGTCATAACCGGCTACTGCGGCTCACCGGAAACCTCGGTGCCGCAGCCGGGCCAGGGGGCGCCAGGGAGCAGCCGGGACACCTCGGCCAGCCCGGCCCGCAGAGGCGGGACCCGGGCTACCCCGGCTGGGTAGGGGCGCTAGGCGCGGGGCGCGGGGCGCGCGGGGCGGGGAGCGGCTGCGATCCCACCCGCTGCACCCGCGGGCCTGAGGGCGCCGTCCGCTCTCCCAGTGCTCGCCCTCGAGGATTACAGTGCCAGCCTGACTCAGCTCCCCACCCAGTCACAAGGACGAGCGGCTGTAGAGCAGCTGGACTCTGCGTCTCCATCTCAGCAACCCTCTCCTGCTGGATGAAAGCGCGAAAGCGCTTAAGGGACACTGGGATCCGAGGGGTGGAAAAGCTAACTCTCTTCTGCCCTCCTCTGCGTTGCAGTGAGGCGGAATTTTGCTGTTTTCTCCTTTCGGGCAGAAGTTGCCGTCCTAACTTTATAATACAGAGACCGGACGTAGTTAACAGAAGACACTTTCTAGGGGTGAGGATACTTTGGAGCCTACACAGTTTTTAAAAGTGGTTTACTTTTACCTCCCAGTAAACTCACCAAGTTCAAATGCTGCTGTGTTTAATTTTTATGGTTTTGTTATTTTATCATTATTTCTAGTATAACCGCTTTTCTCTATTATGATTATTTGAATGCCCCTCTCTCCACTGTTTTCTACTCTCGCACCCTGCAGCCCCAGCATGTAGCCTGGAGCATTAAATATTGATCATTAAATACTGATTCGACTTGCCATCAAAATAAACGTGCTCAGATCATACGCCAGTATTAACGTGATCATAAGGGAACTCACGTTTGTTCCCAAAGGTTTACTGAAATATTTTTTCTAAATGCTCTGTTACAGTTGCTATAAGTGCTATTAGTAATCTTCTAAATTCAGATTGATACTTTTTTTTCAAGTAACAGCAAATTATGTACGGTATTTAACAGGTAGGAGGCTTAAAAACACTTTGCAGTATTAATTCTAAAGTAGTAAATTCTTTATTTTAAAAAGGAACTGTGCCTCGAAGGCAACCATTGCTCTATCATATTATGCTTTGCCCACCTGTACCAATAAGGACAGTAATATTGCTTTGGTTCAGTGCTGGGACTGAACCCAGTGTCACATAGCCTTCTACCACTGAGCTACACCCTGGTCCAGGACAGCAATTTTTAAAAATGCTTTCTCAGCCCATTTGTTACTATCCTATTTTTTGTTATGTACAGGAAGTACAGTTTATTAATTCAAAATAAAGTATTGTAGTCATTTAAAATGATTTTTAAGCCCAGCTTGGAGGTGTACACCTATAATCCCAGCACTCTGGGAGGCTGAAGCAGGAAGATTAACAATTTCAAGCCCATTCTTTTCAAATTGGCAGTTCAGTGAGACTGTCTCAAGATGACAAACGAAAAAACGGCTGAGGATGTAGCTCAGTGGGAAGGCTCTGGGTTCATCCCCTGTACCACCAAAATAAATAACCCCCCCGACTTTCTACGGATTGACATTAACACAAATGTTGAGCAAGAAGAGATTCATTAAATAACTATGGCGCATGTCAGCTATTTCTGTAACAAATACCTGAGATCAACTTACAAAGAAAGTGTATTTCAGCTGTTTTAAAGGTTTCTGCCCATTGCCTCTGGCCCTGTGGTGAGACCCCACAGGTAGAGAACGTGGGTGGAGCAAAGCCACTCACCTCACAGAGAGGAAGTGTTACCGTTTGTGTCCGGACGTCCCCCCACAGTCTCATGCAGTCATGGTGGCGGGTGGCTTTTCAGAGGTGGGTAAATCTAGAGTTTGTGATTGATTGAAGGGCCAATGCTGGGATTAAGGGTGTGAGTGCTATACCTGCCCTAGGGCAGATAGCCTACATATAACATAAGGGACAGAAAGAGGTTTGTCTCTCTCCCTTGTTGCTTTTGCTGTCTTCAGCTGCCACGAATCATTGCCCCTTTGCCTTGGAGCCAGCTGATTATGGACTGAAACCTCTACAAATGGTGAGGTAAATAAACCTTTCCCCTTTTAACTTTGGGTGTTGGGTATTTTGTCTCAGCAAGGAGAGAAAACTAACACAGGAGGGGAGAGAAGGAAACCGCTGGGACTATATCCTCTGTGACCGGAAGACCTGACCTCCTACAAGGTCCCACTTTCTTCAGTTTCCACCATCACCTGATAGTACCACGCTGGGAACCAAGGCTACAACACGAGGACCTTTGAGGAACATTCTAGATCCAAGCTATACCATATGCTTTATCCACACAATGTTGTAGACCTGTGCAGGTGTGAAAAGAACTTGAAAAAATCTGTAAATTACAGGCAATATTACTGAGAAGAATGTGTAATATGCCATCATTCATCTAAGAGGGGAAGGATACATGTATATATGCACATATATATGCACTTATTGATATTATTTTACAAATGGAAGAATACTTAAAATGACAGAGGAAGGAATGTTGGTATAAGCAACAAAGATGTAACTTCAGTGACTATGTTTCATATGCAGGTCACTTTGGAACCACGTAAATATATCATAAAACAAAAAATTTTAAGAAGCAATCCTTCAAAACTGAAAGTAAAATGAAACTTAAGTGAACCTAAATGCTACCCAATTGTGTATCACACAGAGGAACTATCCCAAGTGACTCTGAAATATAGTGTGTCCTTAACAGGACATATTCTTAGAACTGGAAAAATTACAAAAAGAAACAAACCAAAAAAAAAAAACTCTTTAGGCTATTTTTAGTAACCAATTTGTTGATAGAAATGTTTGTATTATGGAATAAGCAAACAGGAATAATTAAGGTATCTTTGAAACTGAAATTTTGGACAATAGAAAAGAAAGCTTGATGAAATCATAAATATCCTGTACTTCTGAATTTCAACTGGAAGTCTCAATGTTAATTAGCAATATATTTTATCTATGAAAACAAATCTCTCCAACATACTCCATTATATAGGCCTAGACACAACCTACCCAACAGCAAGCAGCACCCTTTGCACCCCAACTGTGATCTTTACAGACCATTCCTACTAAAAGAAATACACGGTACATAGAAAAAGGGATGATCTTGGGTCTGGAGTAGATGTACAAGATGAGTCTGAAACATATTTCAAGAACTAGGGAGCGCCAGGTGTGGTGGACCACACTTGTAATCCCAGCCCTTGGGAGGGTGAGGCAGGAGGATCGCTGTGAGTTCCAGGCCAGCCTGGACTACACAGAGAGACCCTGTGTGTGTGTGTGGGGGGGACGGACCAGGGAGCAATCAAGGGCTATGAGGGTCATATCCATAGCACTTACGAGCAGGGTGAGTGGCATATGCCTGTAATCCCAGTGCTCTAGGAGGCTCAGGCAAAATGATGGAAAGTTTGAGCCCAGCCTGGGCAATTTAACAAGACCCTGTCTTAAAAAATAAAAAAGTGCTGAGGATGTAGCTCAGTGTGGAGGCCCAGGGTTCAATCCCTAGTACAAAAAAAAAAAAAAAGATCCTCAGGAACCAATTTGTCCAAAGATAAGTTTTTTTGTTGCTGTTTTTGTTTTTTGAAACAGGGTCTTGCTACAAACACAGGATAATTTAAAGTACCAATAAAGGGAACTGCAATGACTGAAGCAAAAATATATTTTAAACATTATATTAAAAAGACACAACAACCGTACATGCCAAAAATTCATTATTCAGTTTTGATGACAGAAGGTAACCAACTTTATTTTGAAAACTGGTTAATGAAGGAAAAAAATCACACATATTTATCCCACCTTTCCTATAGGAACGGTAATGAAAGTAACGAAGTAGTTGAGGTAAACTTTCTTCTTAAAAAACATTCCACCATGAAATAAAAAAGGAATGACAAATTAGATTATCATACTACAAACTCCATGAACTAACAGGTTTGAGAGATCATCAGTGACAACTATATCACAAAAGGACAGACTATCTGACATCACTAGTCTCCTGCTGGAAGAATATACCTCCACTTAATGAAGTATTTTTGTCAAAAATAATTGCCTTTAGATCCAAATACAGGAGAGCTCATTTAAACAAGCACAGGCAGGCATGCAATTGGCAACGGCACAGATGTAGGGAAGTTTTGCATGACTCGGTTTCTTCTTCAAATACACTGCAAGAATTAAAAACAAGAGAAAGAGAAAGGAACCCATGAAGTATAAAAGATTAGAAAGCTACATCAATCACAGTGAGTAAACATTTGGATCCCTATTTTAAAATAAACTTCTAAAATGTTTTAAGACAATGGGAAAATAAACTGACTGAATATCCAATATTAGGAATTAAGTTAATTTTTAGGTGTGATAATAGTGATTTTTTAAATTCTTAAATTTTAGGGATATATATGTACATGTGGTTAATCATATCGTGTCTAAAACTGATTCAAAATAATCAGTGTAGGGTTGAAAGAGAAGCACAGTGAGGTATAAATGAAACAAGATAGGCTGTAACTACTGAACAGCATTGAAGGTGGGTGGTGAATATCTGGACATTCATAATACTGGTCTCTACTTTTGTGTGCCTTTGAAATTTTGTATAATCAGAATTTTAACACTGCGTCAAAAGTCTGGTTAAATGTGATATAAATTCACTGCTACAATACTTACACTTTACAGCTCATAAAGAGTGCTAGCAAAATGCTGAACTATCAACACAATATTGTTTACTGGCTCTCTGATACATCTAACTGTGTACATCATTATTAAAAGCAAACAACCAGAAGCCAAGCATGGTGGCACACCATGTGTGATCCCGGGACTCAGGAGGATGAGGCAGGAGGATCACCAAAAGTCTACCCTGAGCTACACAGCAAGACCCTGTCTCAAACACACACACACACACACACACACACACACACACACACACATCAAACTTACAGAGCTTAGTAACAATATAAGCAATATGAATAAGGATAACAGTATCTGTTATTATTTGAATAGGGAACTGCTAGAAGACTTCAAAAAGGATTCTCGGTACTGCTTAAGATTTAAAATTTTAAAATGGAAGTACACTTTTAAAATTAGATTTCCCAATATTCATCTTCATTAGAGAAAATAGGCTTCCTAATAATCATATTAACTCAGAAAAGTTGGCCTTATTTCCTTAAAGTGGGTTCCAAAATTATACAAGTTATATGATTTTCATAAAATAATACTATTTGATACATTGGTATTCACTACTCTGAATTGTTAAAAATAAAATACATTATTGCTATTTTAAAATCTTTATTAAAATCAGATACATGCTTATGTACATTATCTTTCAGTTAGAATTAAAATATTAATCTATAATTTAAATCATACTTTTAGCCCTTTACAAAATGTGATTAAAGTTTTTGTATTTTAAAACTGACCTACAATAGGGAAAATTAGATCAATTTTTGTTTATATAAAAAATGAAAAATGATATAATAGAACATAAATTATACATCCTAAACAGTAGTAAAATAAAACATCTACAGATATTTTCTTTTTTCTGCTATTATTTTCTAAGTACCAAAAGGCTTTTAATAAAGCATTCAAATAAAACTTTAAATTAATAAATGAAATGCTAAAAATTTTTCCTGTATTTTTTTCATTTACTTAACTGCAAAAATTCCCATTTCTGTAACTCAGAAATGATCTACATTTATATCTTAAATCACAAGACAGATCTATTTGATACATTCTACATGCTAACAACTGTACAACTGCAAGTTCTTAAAAAAAAGAGGCAAAAGAAAAGAAAGAAATGGTAGCCTCTGCTTACCCTCCCAGAAACTGTAAGGGTGCCTAATGGTCTGCATAACACCAAACAATGTTCATGCCTCTTTCACTATTTTTTAATATTCTTAAAAATTATTATTAATAGTTTTCTTTCAAGAATGGAAACATTTATTTGTAAACTATTTTTAATTTTTCAAATATGAATATTACTTTACTAAGATATGGAAAAGTTTTAATGACAAATAGCAAAATATAGCAATCAATATTTAACAGGTATCCTGCCACTTAAGTTTTTCAAAAAAACTGATTCAGTATCCCTTTTCCACTTATTGAGAGATCTAAGTGTATCACAATCAAAATAAGATCAATGTGACTATCAGCTATTAATTTACAGTTAGAACATATGGCCTGAGCTGGGTGTGGTAGCACATGCCTGTAATCCCAACACTGGGGAGGCTGAGGCAGGAGGATCACTGAAAGTTCAAGGCCAGCCTGGACTACATAGCAAGACCCCGTCTCAAAAAAAAAAAAAAAAAAAAAAAAAAAAAAAAAAAAGGGCCGGTGAGATGGCTCAGCGGCATAAGCGCCTGCCTTGCAAGCGCGAAGGCCCGAGTTCGACTCCCGGATCCCACATACGAAAAAGGGGCCGGTGATATCGCTCAGCGGCACGGGTGCCTGTTGGCGCGCGAGGTCCTGAGGTCGTCCCCCCGGTACCCACAAAAAAAAAAAAAAAAAAAAAAAAAAAAAAAATATATATATATATATATATATACACACACACACATATATAAAGTAGTTACTTGTCATTTATAAATTCGAAAACATTTTAAAATTTAAAGTGAACTGGTTTTACTAATGTTAATAAGGATTAAGAAAAATGTTTGATGTTATGAGAATGAAAGGTAGAGTTTTATTTCAATCTTTTCTCAGCAATAGATTTCTTTTTAACTAATAGATGTTTTAAAGGAACTATTCATAATTCCTAAATTCCTAGTTTTGCAAGCTAAGTTTCTTGTATTTTCTAATTCTGTACATTTCTTATTGCTATTAGTCAAGTCATTCTACCCCTGAATATTTAAAAGGGAGGAAAAAGACAAAGTGATAGACTGCTGTTTAGCACTAAAATATAGAAAATTAATTTTATGAATTTGACTTTCACTGAAAGGATATTTATTAACACTACAAATCAGACATCCAATGACAGAAATACTGCCTGGAATACAAAAAGAACAAAAATGAGGTCACTTGAATTATCCTAAAAAGCTCCCTAGATCCTTCAAAAAGTCTTATTTGTAGCGATATTCTGAAGTACTACTGCTTAAAATTTTAAATGAAAACTAAAGTTTTTACTTACAAGTGTAGTAATCTCTCTTATCTATGGGGAATATGTTCCAAGACCCTCAGGGGATGTCTGAAACCATGAATAGTTACAAACTGTACATTCAACAAGACCTTTCACCTTCTTAGCTGGGCACGCTAGTATACTAGGAGGCAGAAGGAGCAGAACCACAAATTCAAGCCCAGACTGAGTACCTTGGAGAATTATCAACACCCTATTTCAAAAAAGAAATAGAAAGAGGGTGGTGGGGACGCAGCCCAGTGCAAAGGCCCTGGGTTGAATCCCCAGTATTAAAAAAAAAAAAAAAAAAAAAAAAAAAAAATGCCCTTCTCACTTAAAGGAATCTCTTCATAGTTTCTCTACTCTTGTACCTTGGGGCCATTAAGTAAAATAAAGATTATAAGCACTGCAGTTTTGTGAAAGTCAATTTGATAACTAAGGATAACTGAGAGGGCTACTAAGTGACTACCCAGAGAATGTGGGTGTGATGGACAAAGGAATGATTCACGTTCCAGAAAGAATGGAGCAAAACCAGCCAGATTTCACCACACTACTCAGGGTAGTGCACAATTTAAAAGTTACAAATTGTTTACTTCTGGAATTTCCATTTATTATTTTTGCATTGTGGCTGACTATGGGTAACTGAAACCATAGAAACCAAAACCACAGATAAAGAGGGACTACTATAAAGGCAGTTAAAAAACCTTCAGTAATAAAAATGTATCAAAATATTTTATAGGTCTAAAACACAAGGTAGTTAACTTCTGAACAAAGTAATATTTGGAAGAAGGCATAGCTATTTTCTAAAGCTATTCCACATTCTTTGTTGTTTTGTTTTGTTTAAAGCTTGAAGAAAAAAATAAGTCAGGCATGGTGGTACCCACCCATAATCCCAGCATTTGGGAGGCCGAAGCAGGAGGACCACAAGTAAGCCAGCCTGGGCTATATAGTGAGTTTAAGGTCAGTCTGAACTACACAGCAAGACCCTGTCTCAAAAAACACAAATTTTATAAAATTGTAAAATGTCAAATTTAAAGTACTTCATAATTTTTATATTTTGTTATGAATATTCTATAATATCATTTAATCTGCAAAAAATATGACTTTAGAAAATGTGAACAGAACTTTTTTTTTAGTATGTGGGTACCGGGAGTTGAACTCAGGATCTCGTGCTTGCTAGGCAGGCGCTTATGCCGCTGAGCTATATCACCGGCCTGAACAAAACATTTTTAAAGAGTGAATTATGTTATTAATTTTATTATTTTTGGTTCCTTCTGTAGGATAATAAAATACCTCTTCAAAGTCACTTAAATATTACTGATTCCATCACAAATTATTGCAAGTAAAAATTCCTACTATCGAATTATGCCTGCATCTTGGATAGGTACAAAATATACCAAATATTTGTTCACAGTTATGGAAGATGAGTGAAGTAAGTTTCCAAAAGTTTTTTTTAATGTTTGAATTATTCACCCTTTAAATTTCAGATAATATCAATGTGACTTCTACTTTTAAAGTAAGAGAATTGGTTCAAAACTTAACCACAGATTTAATATACTTTTTACCTGAACACTTAAAACATTTGCAATGAGTAGTAATATGTGGAAGTGTAAAAGATTCCAAAATGTCAATGTTAGTATTATTAACTCTTTAAATGTTCTTGATATATACAAACTTGTATAAATTATAAATACAATTACTTATATATCTACAATAATATATAAACACCACTCTCCTTCCCTAGGCATATTTATATATGGATAAAGTAACAAACCTGCTATTCAAGGCAAAAAAAGAGAGGCTTTGAAAAATAAATCTTCAAAGAATAGTTTTAAAAATAAAGTTCAAATATTGCACAAAATAATTTAACTGAATATATTACTATACTGTAAAACAAGTTTAAAAAAAGTTTTTGTACTCTACAGTAAATTCCACTTTCTACTTCTATAAAAGAATTTATTGGAAGTCTGTGTTGAGATATGTGTTTACATTCACTCTGATAGGAATTCAATTTTTAGAAGTTAACTGAGCCTCTGTCTTAAAAGTTCATCTATTTGAGTCTTATACATATTTTTTACATCTTCAAGATCTAATCGAAGTTCTTCTGCTTCTTCTGCTTTTTCTCCATACATCTGCAAAATAGTGTTGTATCTTTGATCCAAATCCTGAAAAATATATTTATAATTTTAAAATGACTGTACAGAATATTTTTAGCTATCATAAGTCAACAGCAACTATCAAATTGAGTAAAAGTATACACTCATCTCTTTTAAAAATTAAACTCACTTATGTACTGTAAACATGTACTAATAAAAATAAAAAACTCAGACCTATGTTGAAATAAGTACCAAAAAATTTTAAAAACCTAGATGGCTGTAAATTTTAACCACCTCTTTCCACTAAATCTACAATTCTCCACATGTATGACATAGTCTTCTCTTTCCCATTAATCTGACCATATTTGATGAAATTGTAGTCTTTGTGTTTCCTTGTGGTTTTGCGCGCGTGTGTGTGGTACTGGGACTGAACCCTAGGCCTTCACATTAAGCTTCATCACCAGCCCTCTCAGTTAGGGCTGGTACCTTGGTTCACAAACTTGATTCTTTCCATGATTATGGTCACAAACCCAATTGGACAAGAACCGGATCAAATTCAATGGTTAGGTTCAATGTTGACCTTATGGAGAAATTTCATTTGGTTCTCATCCAATTCAGTTTGCAATTAGAATCATGAAGAGAACTGGGTTTGTGAACCGTTCCACTGTATTTTTTGAGACATGTCACACTAAGTTAGTTAGCCATGCTGGGCTCAAACTTTCCATCCTTCTGCCTCAGCCTGCCAGAGTGGTGGAATTACAGGCATGTACTACCATGTCCAGCTTCATTATAGTTTAAGTATTACCTGGTATTTAGGGTACATCATAAGTCAAAGAATATACATTCTTATTTATGGCTTAAAAGTCCTATATCCAAATATGGTAACTGTGATGAAACATGTAACATCAACAATAAAATATTACTAAGGGCATGCAAAGTACAGTTTTACTATAAATAATCTTTGGCCAAGCAAAATCTAGTTCTGTTCCTACTCTAGGACTAATCATTTTTGTGAAAAACCCCTTGAATATATAATGACAAGATAGATTCATCTGTAAAGTTCTTTACTCAAATATTAATATTCTAATTTTCAAAAAATCACTAAAGGATATGTATGCATTTTATTTGTTTCTTTTTCTCTCTTTTTTTTTTTTATCTAGGTACTGGGAGTCGAACTCAGGACCTCGTGCTTGCCAGCAAGCGCTTATGCTGCTGAGCAATATCACCAGCCCTTTTTTTCCTTTATGTGGGTACCAGGAGTCGAACTCAGGACCTCGTGCTTGCCAGGCAGGCGCTTATGCCGCTGAGCTATATCACCAGCCCTATGCATTTTACATAAACTAAAAATATGAGATTTAGTATAGCTGGATTGAAATATATAAAATTCATCCTTAAGTGAAGAATACTTACTCTTAGTTGAATTCGAAGTTTGGGTATCTCCTTCACTTTTTCTTCAAGTTCGTCATTTTGATTTGTTAATTTAACTAGCTCTTCAGCCATTATTGATCGAGTTTTTTCTAGATTACCAATTTCCAGCTGAGAGGCATTACAAAAAAGTTTTTTATTAAAACATACCTTAATGATCTCACTAATATAAAAATATTTAGTGTTATGTGTTATTTTTGAAGAAACAGATATGTTAACATATCACCCTGAGCTAGCATTATTTTTGGAGTGCTAGGGATCAAAGCCAGGGCCTCATGCACGCCACGAAAGTGCTCTACTACTGACCTTAGCCCTAGCTCTTTCTTAAGTAAAATGAAACAGGGGCAGAGAAAGGGTTCCAATCTTGCTCAGAGGTATACTATTTCTAGGGTTTTACTAAGCAAGAGAGGAAGAATTACAGAAATATCTAATCATTCATTTGAAAATGTAACCATATATTTTTCTCTATTCTAATGAAATGACATACATTTCAGGTATTCTAAGGTACTACAAGAACAGAAAAGAATAAAAACATACTTTAATGAAGTTCTTCCCAACTGTGTAAGTCATATCACTAGAAGCCACCATCACTACCAAAGAAATTAACTCAGACTCTCAAGCACAGCACACTGGGCTACACAAACATACTGAGTATTAAGATTATTTGGATCTATTTTTTGCCAATTCAAATTACCCTTTAAGAGAGCAGTATTTTCACAGAACTAAAAGCATATAATACTAATAAAAGGTTTGCTTACTTCTGAGTGTATTAAACTGAAATAAGTAAAACGTTTTAACATTTCTCACTGCATAAAGTTTTTAAAAAACAAGAGAGATAATGGAAGGACACTCCCTCCCCACTCTTATTGTATCCCCCTCTTTCTTCTCCTTTACTCATTTCTTGCTGGGGGAACTGGAGCAACTTGGATAAGTGGCAAGTCTGGGAAAAATGAAATGAGCATCCTCAGCTCAGCACTTCCCTTTTTTATTTTGGGAAAGTGCTGCCCAGATGGAGCAGGCAGCCTCTGCTCCTAGATGTGTGTAAGTCCCACCTAGGCAGATGAAATGCATGTACAGGTCTACTCCAGCCCAGCATTTCCTGTGCCAGGGTGGATAAGTCTGACTTGGAAGCAATCAGTTAGCAGGCCCACTTGCTCTAGCTTTTATCATGAATGTACCTGACATACATGGGCTTTAAGATATGTGATATATTTGGTGATGAAGTGCCACTACTTCATCTGCTTTTTGAATTTGCTCAGAATTCAGGTGGAATGAAAGGTGTCATTTATTGGACCCTAATATTTATTTACTTGTATAGTACACTGATTTTTCTCATACCTGTAAATGTGCAATTTCTCCTTCCCTTAGCTTTAGTTGAGACTGTAGGTTTTCAATAACGCTTGACCCTGCTCCCATCCTTACAGCATCATAAAGATTAGTGCCACTCACTGATGCAGACATTGGTCCAAATGAGTGATCATGAGACTCGTCCTATTTTAATTAAAGAAAACACACAGCTATCCAGTTATCACAGATTATGTTTCCTAAGGTTCAAACAAAATGATTCTGTCAGTTCCTGCTTCAAAATGTCTGTGCTCTGTATTTCCTTACCGCAATTACCCCTCTCACAAATACTCAGATGAACTGCCTAGAGAATGGCAAGATCACAGTGATAGCCAACTGCAGGTGCCTGTTCCCTTTATCATTAGTCAGTTTAAGTACATGTAAGAAATAAAACATTACCTGAGACAGAAAAGATGTCTGTAGCCCTGCCATATCAACTCCACTTATTGAACTTGAGCGTGACAAGGTGGGAGTACTAGAAACAGAAAATGGCTTGCGTTCCTTAAGAGTAAAACAAAATGCTGTCAGAGGGACACGCAAAAAGATAAATAGGAAAAACAAAAAAACCTTTTCTGGGATTAATAAAAACAAAGGCCAAATCTAATTTCCCAATGAAATGTTACAGAAATAATTTCTCATCAAACTCAGAAGTCTTACCAAAGGTACAATATTTAGTAATTAAAGGAGCAGACAGACCTGGTTAAATCATCACATGAACCTATTCATAGTACAACAAAATTTGTTCTTAATGGAGTAAGAAAAAGTTCTGAAACAATCATGGGAACTGCTTCATATTATATAATAAGGTTTCTGGCTTATCCATTTTATTTCTGTGTATTTTTTAAAAATCCCCCAAAATTCAAAAGGTAATTTCTATTTATATATACTTATTTTTTAAGTGTTAACTCTAAGTACATTATAATACTTTCAACACAGGAAACTCACTTTATAAAAGAAAGAAAGTGAACAGGCCAATTCTGTTCCTAAAGTGCCTCTAGGCCAATTGCTACTTTAGTTTCAGTGAGATCACAAAATTAAGTTTGAAAGAACAAGAGGTTCAGTAATTCAAAACCTAGAAAACAGTCTCTATGGATATATTCAAATTACATTGGATCCACTCAAAATAGACACTGATAATACTACTAAATTTATCCATACACTGATTTTAGACATAAAAATGGTACTTATAAAGTATGGCTATGCCAGGCGTGGTGGCACACACCTGTAATCCCAGCACTCAGGAGGCTGAGGCAGGAGGATCGCTGTGAGTTCCAGGCCAGCCTGGGCTACATAAGTGAGTTCAAGGCCAGCCTCACTACATAGCGAGACCCTTCTCAAAAAAAAAAAAAAAAAAAAAAAAAAAACCCAAAAAATAAAAATAAAAAATAAAGTATGGCTAAAAGTATAAAAACAATGATTACAACAGCTCCTACATTATACCAAAAACAAACAAACAAAAAGTCAACAAATTCAATACCTTTTCTTTTATTGCTTCTTGAGTGAAAATGGCTTTCTTCCTTTCTTGTTCAACTTTCATTTTTTCCATTTCTAATTGACTACTCAACAATGTCTAGTGGTGAGAGATACAGTTAGATAATTCCTGTGATACTAATGCATGGCATCATAAGTCAATCATAAAGTTTGGAGCAAAAAGTATAAAGTCCTATTTGTTTTACTACTAGAAGATCAAGTTCCAGAAGCAGTAGCATAACCCATTTCATCTTGGCAACTGATTAGTTTGCTACTGTCCCCAACCATTCTCTGATGTGAGCCCTAAGAGGTGAGTGAACACGAAGAGAAATACCTTTTCTTTCTTTGTCTCTTCAAGTGTTCTTACATATTCATCTTTTAGGTTTTCTAATTCAACCTGGTACCTAGTAAACCAGAGGAAATTAAACAAAACAGACTATTAAAACTATTAAAAACTCACTACTTTTAAAACTCCAGTTATATATTTAGTAGTCATTTTTATTACCAGCATCAGTGATTTTCCAACTGTGTTTTCCAGATCACTTGGGTTCTACTCAGAAGTCAAACTACAAATGAAAAGACTGCACTTCTGTC
This sequence comes from Erethizon dorsatum, assembly GCA_028451465.1. Lineage (NCBI taxonomy): Eukaryota > Metazoa > Chordata > Mammalia > Rodentia > Erethizontidae > Erethizon > Erethizon dorsatum. The sequence goes on from CM051825.1 coordinate 47,598,258, forward strand.
CATTTTATGTACTGGTTAAGATTACATTTTTTAAAAAGACTTTAAAAATGTAATTTTTAGTACTACCATTCTATAATATGCTCAAATTTTGCCAAAGCAGGGGTTCTGTGAATATGTTTATAGAAGTTGAGATATTTCATTTTAATAAGGCATTTTCACTTAACTACTATTTTTAAAAGCATAATTTCCAAGGTGGAACTCAGAGGTAAAAACATTAACCACAACCTTAGTATAATTTCAGACAGACAAATTTTACAACTGGTAGGTTCCAAAAAGCCCAAATATTTAGAAGACTGAAATGCTGCTAAAACCACTGTAACATAAAAATAACTCCAATGAGTGGTCTCCACACTACTTTGTGGTAGTAGAGAGTCCTTGGGAAAACCTGATTAATGGCATGAATTACTTCCTGGGAAAAATGCAAATACATATAAAACATATCACACAACTTCAAAGCCCTACATGAAGTCCAATGAATCCCAGTACTATCTTGATATAATATCTTATTACTAATGACCCTGACTTTAAACACTACATGTATTTACTATTCTTGGTGCTAGAAAGATAAAAAACCAATAACACATTTTTTAAAAGTGCTTTAAACTGCCCTGAAATTGCCAAGAATACCATTCAAAAAAACCTACTCACCGATTATTTTCATCCTCCAGTCTTCTGAGCTTATTTTTCTCTGATTCTAGCTGGGTCTGAAGTCTACTGTTTTCCTGTCTCAAGAGAGAATTCTGTGATTCCACGGAAGACATCTGGATTTTGTTGGCAAGTAGTTCTTCTGTAGCTGCACGTTCTCTTTCAACTGCTGCTGCCAGCAAGGTCTGGGACTCACCTGATTGTAGGACAGAAAGAAAAATCATGCATACATACATGAGTGAGACCAAGATACCAAACTGATTCTGACTTCAAACTTTTAATGAGGCAAGTAGCCACACTTAACTGATAACTGCCTAAGGCAGGACTGCCTACTGAGAAAAACAATCTTAATTTAAACCTGCTTTATTATTCTTTTCCCAATTTATTTTGAAAATCAGAGTCATGCAAGCCGGGGGTGGTGGCACACACCTGTAATTCTGGCACTCAGGAAGCTGAGGCAGGAGGATTATTTCAATTCAACGTCAGCCGGGACTATACAGTGAGTTCAAGGCCAGCCTAAACTACACAGCGAGACCCTGTCTCAAAAAACAACGTCCCCCCGCAAAAAAAAAAAAAAAAAGAAAGAAAGAAAAAGAAAATGGAGCCATACATTGAAAGAGTAGATGGGGCCAGTGATATCGCTCAGCGGCACGGGCGCCTGCTGGCACGCGAGGCCCTGAGGTCAACCCCTGGTACCCACAAAAAAAAAAAAGAAAGAGTAGATGATCACAGCTGAGAATGCAGCTCAGCAATAGAGCACTAGGGGCTGCGAAGGAGGAGAGGGAAAGGAAAGAGGGAAGGGGTGGAGGGAGGAAGAGGGAGAGAGGAAGGGACAGAGGGGAGGGAAGGAGAGGGGAGTGAGAGAAAGAGCAACAGACCAACAAACAGTCCCAAACAGTCCTGGAGTAAGGGAAAAAAAAGGGAATCTCAACCTAAATATTACATATGAAACAACTGAAAATGAGTCAAAATTTAAACGTAAAGCATAAAACTTTTAGGAAAAAAAAGTAAGAAATTTTCAGTATCTAGGACTAGGCAAAGAATACCTAGATTTGACACCAAAAGCATGAGTCACAGAATGGAAAATCAAGAAAATGTACTCCTTTAAACTTCTGCTCTACATGAAGAGGAGAAAACAATAAGCTACAGACTGAGAAGAAATAAATGTAAGCCACACGACAGGCCTAGTATCTAGAATACAAAACGCTCAAAACTCAAAACTGTAAATACAATCCAGTTAAAATGGACAAAAGGGGCCGGTGAGATGGCTCAGCGGCGTAAGCGCCTGCCTGGCAAGCGCGAGGGCCCGAGTTTGACTCCCAGAACCCACATACGAAAAAAGGGCCGGTGATATCACTCAGCGGCACGGGCGCCTGCTGGTGCATGAGGTCCTGAGGTCGACCCCTGGTACCCACAAAAAAAAAAAAAAAAAAAAAAAAAAAATCAACAAAAGAGGCACATGCCTATAATCCCAGCACTCTGGGAGGCTGAGACAGGAGGATCATAAACTCAAGCCCAGACTGGGTAACTTAGTGAGACCCTGTCTCAAAAAATAAAAAATAAAAACAAAAAAGGGGTGTAGCGTAAAGCCCCAGTTCAGTCCCCAATATTGGGGGAAAAAAAGAAAAAGAAAACAGGCACGAATAGGTATTTCACCGCAAAGCCTATACAAATGGAAAATAAGCACATGAAACAAGGTTTATCATTATTTGTTATTAGGGAAATGCAAATTAAAATCATAATATGGTATGACTACATACCTGTATGAGAGACTAGAAAAAAAAAAAAAAAATATATATATAGGGACCATAACAAAATGCTAGCAAGGATGTAAAGAACTGGATTACTGGGGCTGGTGAGATAGCTCAGCGGCACAAGTGCCCGCCAGGCAAGCGTGAGGTCCTGAGTTCAACCCCCAGTACCCACAAAAAAAAAAAAAAAAAAAAAAAAGAACTGGATTACTCTCAGACATATCACCACGGTGGAAACAATTTTGACGTTTTCTTTAAAAATTAAATATGCAACTACCATAGAGCCCAGCAATTGCACACCTGAGCATTTATGCAGAGACTTGAAAATTTATGCCTACACTAAACCAGTATATGAACATACACAGTAGCTTTAGATGTAACAGCTAGAAGTTAGAACACGCTTGGATGTTTTTCATCAAGTATAAGGGTTAAACTATGGTACATAGTCTATGGATTAACACTCAGCAATAAAAGCATTAACCTATCAATACACATAACTTATATGATCCTCCAGATAATTATGCTGAGTGAACAAAGCTAATATCAAAGTGTCACATGTACAATTTTATTAATAGAACGTTTTTGAAATGACAAAATTTTAGAAAGGAAGGACAGATTAGCCGTTGCTAGGAATATGGGATGAGGAGGGAGGGTTCAGAGGGTGGTAGGTATATTTATAAAAGGGAAACATGAGGGACCTGGTAGTGCTGGGACTGTTCAGCATGTTGACTGTGGTCCATATACAAACCTACACAAGTGGTAAAATTGTATATAACTAATACACACCCAAGTACATACCAAGAAAACTGGGAAAATTAAATAAATTTGGCCCACAGTATCGAAGTCAATACATGGCTATATTATGATTTAATTTTGCAAAATTTTAATATTTGGGGAAATTGGGCAAGTGTGTGAGGGACTTGTCTGTTTTACTTCTTTAACTATATTTGAATCTACAATTATGTTGACTTAAAAAATTCAAAAGAACACAAAAGAGTAGTGGATAAGGTTCTGAGATTTAACCAAAGAGTGGCTAAATGAGAGTCTAGACTAAGATAAGTGACTTGCTCCAGACTGGCTAGATGGTTAAATACAGCAAGTCCATGGCTCCTAACCCTTATTCAGCTTTGCTTTTGTCACTATACCATGACAGCCCTCACGTTACAGGTACAGTAGTTTTATGCAACAGAAGGCATATATCAATTTTTCATGAATTTGCTAGCTCTGGGATATCTACCATACACACATTCTACCTGTCTGTGCTTGAAAAGAAACATCGTGGAATAACTTTCTTTTCATTAAAAGCACAGAAAGGCAACCTGGGGCATGTCTGTAAAGAGGCAGAATATGGACTACAAAGATTATACAGCATTTCTCTTCTAGGATTTGAGCTTGACCCTTCCCTACCTCTGCTCCTGGAATTCTACCAATGAACCAGAAATCACATCTGATCCCTACCTACACTATTGCAGAGAAGCTAGAAAGGGGTCAGATGTAGCAAAGGACAAGGAAAAACTACAGCATAATAACAGGCTATAGAAATAAATGAAAGAACAATGTGTAAGGGAAAAAAATAGTTTCAAAGACTCACAGTTAAAGTATTAAAAATAAATGTGAGGGCCGGTGAGATGGCTCAGCGGCGTAAGCGCCTGCCTGGCAAATGCGAGGGCCCGAGTTTGACTCCAGGAACCCACATACAAAAAAGGGGCCGGTGATATCGCTCAGCAGCACGGGCGCCTGCTGGCGCGCGAGGTCCTGAGGTCGACCCCCCGGTACCCACCAAAAAAAAAAAAAAAAAAAAAAATGTGAAAAAGAGGTAAAAATCTACATATAAGACATACACACAACACACACAAAATATAACCATCAAATCAAGTAAATTTCAGTTTCACACCATTATCCTAATTCTAAACACAAGATGGGAAAACTTCTGCAAAAACAAAAACTAAAGCAATTACCAAGCCTATCAGAAAGATTCTTCTCCAACTTCTCCCACGATGATGTCTGGGACCCTAGGGTTGCTTGCAAATTTTCTATTTGTCTAAGCAATGGTCTTGTTGTTGATGAAACACTTTGACTCAGTTCTTGATTTCGATTCTCTGCTTCCTGGAGTCTCTGAATCAACAAACTCTTAAGTCATTACCATGGACAGCAATAAAATTACTGAAAACACTAGCAAACCTAAACTTTATCAGAGATTTCTGGAAAAATTTATTATTTCAAGAGAAAATTAATTTTTATGAAATTTTCTTATTCAATTCTTCAATATAAAAAGTTGCACAGAGTATCTAAATAATTGTTTCTTTACAAAGTATTTCTAAGATAGTCTATGGCTATCTGAAGGTGAAAATAAAGAATTCATCCAAACATCTCAGTAGTTATCTTCTTGTCCAAAGTTTTATTCTGTTTTTTGTTTTTTGAGAAAGGGTCTCGCTATGTAGTTCAGGCTTGCCTTGAACTCACTATGTAGACCAGGCAGGCCTCAAACTCACTGAGATCCTCCTGCCTCAACCTCCCAAGTGCTGGGATTACAGGCATGTGCCACCACACCTGGCTCCAAATATTATGTATTAAAAAAGAAAGATCTGTATAATTTGTATTTCCTCTCTCTTTTCCTATGCATGTTCACTGACTAAAAATTAATAAAACCAGGCACTGATTATCTGCTCTACAGTAATCTAAGACTGATAATCACTAATAAACCAGCTATTACAAATCAAAAAACAATACCAAAAGCTCAGTGGTAGAGCACGCCTAATGCCCTAGACTTAATGCCCAGCACCAGAAAACAAAACAAAACTACTAAATATACAAGAACTTTATCATGGTAAAATTATTTCTTTTAAAATAAAATTAAGGATTTTCCTGTATACATTCTTACTCACTGTGGTTCACATAAGCCACAAAAATACAACAACTGGTAAGTACGTAATTTCTCCCAGTGAGTTGTTTTTGTATTTCTAGGAAAACATACTTTTTGCATTTGTGTTTAAGAAAACTGTGGCAATACCTGCTGAAGTTCACTGATCTCATGGCGTAAATAATCCTCTTTTCTGGCAGCTGCTTGTTCTGCACGTTGCAGTGCTAGTCTAAGGTCCCCCACCTGGAGGAAAAACAATACACTATCACAATGTCAAAGTATTACTGATAACTCCCTATAACTACACAATTTGTGTTGCGTTGACCTAGTGTTTATGCATAATATGAAATATTACCCAACAAGCTTCTATATACAATTATCACACATCCCATCTATCAAGCAATTCCAAAACGATACGGATACTCATTATCTACTTTTGAAAGTGCTCTTAGTCAAGGAAAAGATACAAAGATGTAAAGGCGCAGCCCTAGCATACAGTGTTGGATAGATAATACATCCATAAATGTTTATCACATAAAGCAGAATGTGATAGGAACTAGGTGAGCTATAAAAACGAGGTGCTGTTACCTAGCATAGCAAGGCTACGGAGGGTTTAATCCCTAGCATCACCAAACAAACAAATGAACAAAACCACCACCAATACACAAAAATTGGTGCTAGCTGGGCACAATGCTGTGTGCTGCTAGTCCAACCTTGTCCTGAGGCTGAGACAGCACTGCTTCTACCCAGGAGTTTGCGGCCGGCCTGGGCAATATAGTGGGACCCTACCTCACAACAACAACAACAACAGCAACAAAACTAAGTGCTATAGTCATACACAGCTGCATAAATTTACACTGCCACAGATTTCCTCGAAAAAACAGTGGAATACATTTGAAGAATTAATCAAATTATTCATGTCCTTTCGCCTGGTCATTCTATTCCTAGAAATTTACTCTATAGACACAGATATGTAAGTGGACAGAGATGTTCCCTACAGTGTCACCTAGGCTACTACGAAAAAAAAAAGAAAAAAACCTGGAAATAGTCTAAATATCCATCAATAGTAATTTATATTTACAAATGTTGATACAACATGAATATAGACATTAAAAATTATGATGAATGTATAAAACATGTAAAATATTTATGATTTAATCTTTTTTTTTTTTTTTGTGGGTACCGGGAGTTGACCTCAGGACCTCGCGCTTGCCAGGCAGGCGCTTATGCCACTGAGCCATCTCACCGGCCCCCGATTTAATCTTAAATAGGAAATATAAGATTTATCTATAGTACTGATTACACAAAATATTTACATGAAGATATACCTCTATAAAACTATAAAAAATAGTATACAAAGTTAACAGTGCTTGTAAAATAGTGGTTTTATGAATGACAGCCCCATATACTTTCTACCTCTCATTTCTCAATTTTTCCTTATTATGTTTAATTTAAAATATTAGTACCTTATATATTCCCATGATAGAGTTAACGAAGCACAGAGATACACTGACCATAGCATGATTTATAATAGCAAAAATGTTAGAAATAGTCCAAACACCCAACATAAGAAATAGCTAAAAATACTTCACATAGATTTATAAAACTACCAAAAAAATTTTTTTAAACACTTAGGGACAGTGGTGTACACTTGTAATTCCAGCCCTCAGGCTGAGGCAGGAGGATTGCCATGATTTCAAACGCAGCTTGGGCTACATAGTAAGTTCAAGGCCAGCCTGGACTACAGAGCAAGACCCTGTTTCAAAACAAAGTTTTCTCCTGAAGCAATATGATCTACTATTATACGACTATGAGGATATTTTACCATGTAAATAAAGCAAGTGGTAAAATAGTATAAACAGCAAATTATATTTTATGTAAGAAGGATGAAAATACAAATAAATGAGTACAAGTCAATGTGTGTGTGTGTGTATACATATATATTAATGTACAGCTATCCATATTTTCTTACATTTACAAGTAAATATACTGGAAATATAAAAGAAACACCAGTAAAAGAGTTCCATGTAGGCAAAGAGAAGAATGGGGAAGGGCTAAGCTAGAAGCAAATGTTGTCTGAATGTATTTTGTTATATTGCTCTCTGGAATCATGTAAATGTTTTATGTATACAAAGTGTAAAATGAAATTAAAAGTATATTGATGCCAATAAGAAGGTAGTTTTTTTTAAGAAACAGTGCTGGGAAAACAAGACATCCACATATGAAAACCTAATGTGAAAGCTAAAACTATAAAATTGGTAAAACCTACATGATCTTGGATTACACAATGGTTTCTTTACAATGATGCCAAAAGCACAAGGAACAAAAGAAAAAAAGTTAAGCTGGACTTCATCAAAATTAAAAACTTGGCTGGGTATGGTGGCACATGCCTGTAATTCTAGCACTTGATAGGCTGAGGTAGGGGGATTGCCAGCCTGGGCTACACAGTGAATTCAAAACCAGCCTGGACAACACAGTGAGACCATATCTCAAAACAAAACGATATTTAAAACTTTAAGACAGCCTATGGGCCATAGTTCAGCGGCACAGTGTCTGCCTGGCAAGCACGAGGCCCTGAATTCAATTCCTAGTACCAGAAAAAAAAAAAAAGACAACCTACAGACAGAGAAAATATTTAGAAATCCTATATCTGATAAAGATCTAGTACACAGAACATAACAAGACAAATAGCTCAATTAAATATGGGCAAAGGATTTGGATATCTGAATAAATTTTATTAAAAAGACATATAGATAAATGACCAATCGGCATATAAAAAGATGCTCATCATTGCTGATCATTAAAGAAATGCAAATCAATACCACGCTCAGATACCACTTCATACATACTAAAAGGGATATAAATAAAAACCAAAACACACAATGGCAAATACTGGCAAGAATGTGGAGATAATGAAGCCCTCAATGTATTGCTAGTGAGAATGTAAAATGATGCAGCCACTACAGAAAACATGGCAGTTCCTCAAAAAGTTAAATATAAAATTACTATGTGACTCAAGAGTATGTCAGGTAGAATTTAAAGTATATGTCCCTACAGCTGGGCAAGGTGGTGAACGCCTGTAATCCCAGCACTCAGGAGGCCGAGGCAAGAGGATCCCCATTCATTTGAGGCCAGTCTGGACTACACAGTGAGTTCAAGGCTAGCCTGAGCTACATAGCAAGACCCTGTCTCAAAAAAAAAAAAAAAAAAAGTGTATGTCCCTACAAAAATTTGTACATATTTATAACACATTATTCATAATAACCAAAAAGCATATATAAGGCATATATCTACCAACTAATGATTTTATAACGCAAAGCCTACCAAATTTTTGTTTTTTCCTTTTGTATCTGAGATCCGTGGACTGCCACAGATTTTATTAATAAAAGAGTTAAATGTATTTTCTTGAAATTACACATAATAAATTTTTTTTTTTTTTTTTTTTTTTTTTTTTGAAACAGGGTCTCACTATTTAGTTTAGGCTGGTCTTGAACTCACAGGGATCATCCTGCCTCAGCCTCCTGAGTTCTGGGATTATAGGCGTGCACCACCATGCCTGGCTACATGTAACAATTTAAGCTTATGTGCATTTCTCTGGAAATGGGATATCTATTGTTTTCACTTTTGGGGAGGGTAGTACTAGGGATTGAACCCAGGGACTTGTGTATGGTAAGCAAGCAGTCTACCACTGAGCTACAACCCAGCACCAGTAAAATTAATAAATAAGTCTGAAATTCACACACACAAAAAAAATTAGCATCATTTTAACAATAGTTTTTAAAAACACTTAGAACTACTTTTTCATAATCCAGTATTCTTTGAAAAATGCCCAATGAGATTATGATGGAAATCTAACACTTGTACCACTACGTAATGTTCAATTCATACTAGCTAAAGAACAGAAATAAATACATAAAAGACTACTTTTATTCATCATCCTCTTCTTACTTGAATTGCCAATGTTTCTTGCTGCTGACGGGCTTCTTCTTGGGCCTTCTCCAGTGCTGCAGAAAGTTCTTCTTTAGCTTTCATTTCACGACTCAGAGCTGCTTCCTGTGCCTCACTATCCTTTGCAGCATTGGCTTTGTGAAGATCAGTAAGTTCTCTTAAAAAATTAGATTGACAGTTTTAATTTAATATACAGTTAACTACATGTCCAGGTTAATGAGGTTTCTATGTACCACAGAATCTACCACATAACAAACACTGGTTATCATTAAGGACCCTCTTTCCACTGAACTCATCTTGACTAGTAATAAGCTCATAAAGAGACAAATTTACAAATGTTGCCAGTGATCAGATACTAGAAAAAACATTTCTCCAATATCTTTGCTGATAACTGATTTAAAACGGACTGCACGTATGTTTATGCACTATCTTACTTGTATGCACTATCCAGGGCAGCCTGAATACTTCGGTTCTTTTCTTCGAGTTCATCCATGTCTACTTGAAGCTGACCAAGATCTTTCTCTTGGCGTTCTACCACAGAATTTAGTTTTTTAATATTTTCTCTATGTTGTTTCTCAACCTCTTCTTTGCCATCAAGGACCTATGTTATAAAAAACAACAAAAGTATTTTTTTTTTTTTTTTTTTTTTTGTGGGTACCGGGGGGTCGACCTCAGGACCTCGCGCGCCAACAGGCACCCGTGCCACTGAGTGATATCACCGGCCCCTTTTTCGTATGTGGGATCCGGGAGTCGAACTCGGGCCCTCACACTTGCAAGGCAGGCGCTTATGCCACTGAGCCATCTCACTGGCCCCAACAAAAGTATTTTTAATAAATTACATAATAGTAAATAAGAGTATTCCAGGAATCTCAATTGTAATAATAATGGAAGAAAATTCTTGACCTAAATCGTTCAAAAAACTCTTCTCACATGATACATTCCTACATCCCATTAAATTATTTCAAATGTTTCATAAGCTACAGCCAAGTGTTCATACAGGAAGTAATAAAAATTTATATAGAGAGAATAATGGTTGCTATTCACCTGTTTTAAATGCTGTAACTCCTCTTCTAGTTCTTTAGCTTTTTTGTTCAGTTTTGTAATAATATTTTCATTGTCTTTGTCTTTAGTTCTCAATTTCTTAATGATGTTAGAGTTATGCAGCTGCTGCTTTGAAAGTTTTTCACCTGGTGATGGTAAAAAAGGGTAAATCCAAATAACAATGATTTCCTAAGAATGTGAATATAATATTTAACCAGTGATATGAAATGAAAATTTTTTAGAAATCAATTTGTAAGCCCCATGTTAAAATAGATTTGGATGGAAATTATCAATGAATGCTAAAATTATTACATGAAAGGATATTGGGAAATAGAAACATTCCCACATCTTACTTATGAATTATAAAGTGAAAAATGTACTTTTACAATGAGAAACCTGGCAGTTATTACCCTAACCAAGCACTGTGGTACCACCTGACATTATGTGGCACTGATGTGATGTTGTAGTGAATTTACAATATTAACCATGACATTTCTTACCAAAACTTAGATCTGAATCTACTCATGAAGTAAAGTGACGAATTTCTGAACATAGGATACTCAGTAGGACAACTGCCTGGACTCTATATACGAAGTCTTCAACGTAATGAAAAAGAGAGAACTATCCGAGGTTTGTGGAAAATTAAAAGGCCATAACAGCCAAATACAATGGGCAACCTTTAATTAGATCTTGAAGCAGGACAAATGGCCAAATATAAAAGGTGTTTTTTGAGATAAGCAATGAAATACAGATATTGATTATACTTCTGAATTTTTTTTCTTTTTTTTGTGGGGTCGACCTCAGGACCTTGTGTGCCAGCAGACGCCCGTGCCACTGAGCGATATCACCGGCCCTTTTTTCGTATGTGGGTTCCAGGAGTCGAACTCGGGCCCTCACACTTGCCAGGCAGGCGCTTACGCCGCTGAGCCATCTCACCGGCCCCTATACTTCTGAATTAATTCTGACCGTCTTAGGTACTGTTATGGTGGTGTACTTATGAAGGAAGATTTAGAAATGCAACACTAAGGTGCCTTTAACTAAAATATTAGTTGCAAGTATTAACTATTATTCTTTAAGTGAAAAACTTAAAGAAATTTACTTGACCACCTTATCCAAAACCTCCTCTCCTAGGACATGCATAAAGAAATTCAATTATTCATTTGGAATGATGTATCTATGATGGATCCTTAATTTCTACAACCTTGTTAACTGTAAACCTTTTCAGAAATAAAAGAGCTTCTTAATTTAAAACTTAAAACATGAATACAATGAAAAAGTCATTATCAAACACCAAAACCATACCATCCGGTGCTCAAGATAGGGATTCAGAAACTATATAAACCTCAGAATTAAAACTTTCAGATATCTTTATTCAAACTATGGATTCTTTTAAGACTTGTTACAAGCTTTCATAAGGTTGTCTATTTTTTAAAGAGTTATCTTTATAAACCTCTTCCAGGCATAGTGGTACATGCCTTTAATTCCAGTACAGTACTCTGGAAGGCTGAGGCAGGAGGATCGCAAGTTGAGCACAGCCTGTTTAATTTAACAACTTAGAAAGACCCTGTCTCAAAACAAAAGGGCTGGATATGTAGTTCAGTGCTAAGGCCTCAAGTCCAATCTCCAGTATCATACACACACACACACACACACACACACAATCTCAGAAACAAAAATCTACACACATGTTCTGTCCCAATACATCTTACTCATCATTCTTTCATAAGTTGTTACCTACAACTTCTGTGGTGTAAGTTCAAACCATCCTTGCCATATATCTGTGTATGTATGTGTGTATTTACAAAACAAACAAATAAATAAATGTTTTGAGATGGGTTCTTGCTGCGCTGCCCAGGTGGTTCTCAAACTCATAGGCTCAAGCACTCCTCCCATCTCAGCAATACTAGCCAGGACTAAAACTGTGTGCTACCATGCCCAGCTCAATGTTTTTATTAGGAAACATCTGCTTATCATGTGTCAAATATTTCTTCTGCTTTTATAATGCTTTTCGGGCCGGTGAGATGGCTCAGCGGCATAAGCGCCTGCCTGGCAAGTGCAAGAGCCCAAGTTCGACTCCCGGAGCCCACATACGAAAAAAGGGCCGGTGATATCACTCAGCGGCACGGGCGCCTGCTGGCGCGCAAGGTCCTGAGGTCGACCCCCAGTACCCACAAAAAAAAAAATAAATAAATAAAATATTTTTCAAAATCAACAGAATACTCACCCTCTTCCATTAATCCTCGAATCTGTTCATCTTTCTCTTTCAAAAGATCTGCAGTTTCACTACTATTTAATCTAATGGCAAGTTCTTCTTTTATAGTTTTGATTTCCTAATTTGGAAAAAAAAAAAATCTGTGACTAGCATAATTACTTTCATCCTAGCATATTTTTCTATTATTTTTCCCTATCTAAAAAATTCATCCAAAATCACATTCTCATGAGTTTTGCTCACTTAACCTACTAGCTTAGTTAAGTAAGACTAATGAAACAGCTTTCAATATGACATAAAAAAACCTAAATTAAGATAAGTAATATAGAAATACAAACAAAATAAATTAACTTTCAATACCCATCTTCACTATCTCTACACATATATTCTACAAGTTAAGCACTACATTGAGAATAATAGTACATAGCGAAAGAAAGAAGTTGATTAGGTAGTCTCAAGTTAGTAGTGTCTGAAATAAGCTAGCTTAATTAGTGCTTAATCAAAGCACCCAAGGAGATGAATGTGCATGATTTCCTGTCTATGGGAGTATACAGAAAAATTATAAATTAATACTGACATTGGTGAAGAAGGGAGAAAGTAACAAAGTAACTTAATTGAGAAAGGACAAATGCAGAGACAATGTCATTAGTAATAGTTGGGGCTCAAGTAATACTTCCTAACCCTAGTTGGTACCAACTTCTGAAATAAAGAACTATTCCAAATTAGAAGCATTAACAACAGCTCCCTACCAGGGGTAACTGCTCTCAAGGGGACATTTAGCAATCCATGGCAACCGGCTCAAGGGAGAGTGCTACTAGAATGGCACAGACAGAGGCCAAGAAGGCTGCTTGCTAAACATACTGCAAGGCACAGAATGGCTTCCACAACACAGAATTATCTAGCCTAAAATGTCGATAGCATTGAGGTTGAAAATTCTGCATTCAAATAAGTCAACATTATTCCTCCCAAAAAAGAATATTAACCACTAGAAATTTATATTTTAAAATTATGAAAATAATTTTAAATAAAAGTACTTTGATATAAAGTACATATGTTTGAGGTGGTTGCAAAATGAGAGTAATGGTAATTTTTCAAAATGTATACAGTTCTGTTTAGATTTAAGTGTTATTTATTTTAATGGAACTATCATCCACAAAAATTATTCTAGTGATCTTTGCTATATATCTTGCAAGAATTCGTATATAAATTACACAAACTAACATTAGCTTAGTTCTTTTAAAATATCAAAATCTATAAATTTAAATATATCAAAAACCTGCAATTTACTTGTTAATATGCTAGTTCCTCTTAATCTTACTTTTTTCCAATACAAAATATGATGACTGCATTCACCAAAATCTGTCTCTTTAGAGCTTAATTATAATTATTTTAAATTTCTATTACCTTTTTAGCAGCATCTCTCTCTTTGCAGGCTAGCTGAACTTTCTTTTCTGCTTCTGCAATTCTTTGGGTAAACTCATCTTTCAAGGAAGAGATGCTACTGCTTTCTTCTTTCACTCTGAACATTTCACTAAATTTAAAATATTTGAGAATGAAGATTGTTTATATACTCCAAAGGTAACAAGATGAGTTCAGTTCTCCAATATATACCTCCTTAAAACAGGTTGGTTTTCTCCTATTAACTTTTAAGAGAAAAACTACTTGTTAAATTTATTTTAAAATAGGTCAAACAGGGCCGGTGAGATGGCTCAGCGGCATAAGCGCCTGCCTGGAAAGTGCGAGGGCCCGAGTTCGACTCCCGGAACCCACATACGAAAAAAGGGGCCGGTGATATCGCTCAGCAGCACGGGCACCTGCTGGCACGCGAGGTCCTGAGGTCGACCTCCGGTACCCACAAAAAAAAATAAATAAATAAAAATAAAAAAATAAAATAGGTCAAATAAATGAATTAGAAAATGTCACCTATATTTGATGTGCAAAAATAAGAAATAAGGGCCGGTGAGATGGCTCAGCGGCATAAGCGCCTGCCTTGCAAGCGCCAGGGCCCGAGTTCGACTCCCGGATCCCACATATGTAAAAGGAGCCGGTGATATCGCTCAGCAGCACGGGTGCCTGTTGGCGCACGAGGTCCTGAGGTCGACCCCCCGGTACCCACACAAAAATAAATAAATAAATAAGAAATAAAATGTTCAATTTTGAATTTTATGTCACATTTCCCTAATTACCTCCTTAAAGCAAAGCAATACTCAGTATTTTAACTATATTACAGTTTACTTTAAAGACATGTTTTGAATTTCTAATATTAAATGATTATTAATAATAAGGGAAGTTTTAGTTTATGCAAAACATCTCTCTTCAGTGCCAAAGGCAATATGGTAAAGACAGCTTCAGAAGAAAAGCATTAAATAAGGTTATAATAAGGTAATCTTAAAATAAGGTTATTAAATGAAATGCTATTCAATTTTCAGTAATTATATAAGTTAAATTATGAAACATTTTAATAACATTCTTAAATAACTACGAAGTATTATATACCTCCACATAATGTACAAAATTTATTACATTTTGTAGTATACTCACTCTTTCAGGTTATCATAAGCTTCTTCTAAAAGTGCTTTTTCTTTACTAAGAGTTAATAACTGAGCCTCCCTTTTTTCCAGTTTCTCATTCAGAAATTCAACTGTCTGGATAAAGAGAATACATAAAAATCAAAACAAGCATCTTTTAAAAAGATCATTTGTGCATGCAGGTGGTAAGTGGTAAAGGTAACCCAATCACTATACTAAAAATAACTCTATCTCATAAAAATAATTAAAAACAATATTGGGAACACGGTGGATACAGAACAAGATGAACACAGCTGGTAGGAGAATTCAAATTAGGACAACCACTTAGCAAGTGGCAGTAAAAATGCACCACTTTTTTTAAATCTAATTGAATCTAATTGAATGTGTATGCATCCTTTGAGGCAGGAAAAGTCCACTACTAGGTAGACCTTAGAGGAGAAAACTATAGGTAAATACACTAGGTGACATGTATAAGAACATTAGTAGCAGCTTGTCTGTTAACAGTAAAAATCTGGGACAATCTTTATATCCAACGAAAGAGGAAGTAGATAGAGGTAATCAAAAAGGTCAGAGGAAGTCAAAGAATATCTGTTTTCCACATTATTCTTTAACCGAAACATGTAATTTTTTAATGTGATACACTGTATCTTAAAAAAAAGAAAATTAATTTGGGTTACTCACAGTCAATCAATTTTAAAATTTCCAGACTTATCAATTAAGGCAAAACACAAAGTAATTCTTAGAATATTATCCTTTAGCTCCTGCAGAAGCAGTAATAATTTGTGTGTGGGAAGAATGGTTACCTTCTGGACTGAAAAAATTTTTTATCTAAGTGTAGGCTAACTGAAATTCACTTACCTTAAGTGAACTTAAAATATTCAAAAATATTTTATTGATAGTCACTAGTGTTGGTCTGTAGGAATTCAAAGCACTATTATTTATTTTATGGTATTTTGCAACTACTAATTGGAATAATATTGCATGACATTTTGTTTCTGCATAATATTGAACGTAGGTAACAGAATCTGGTCCTTTTAAAAAAATATTGGATAATAAAATACATAGCATTTCAAGATATCCTATATCTCACGAGTCTGTTCAAGGAGTCAGTACACATATACAAGATAGTTAAGATAGTTATACAGCTAGTTTTTCTTAGTTCACTGAAAAGAAAGATTTGTGCTAATATGGTTTGGACAATATTTCATGCCTATATCTTGTACTCTGAGTAACTACTATGAAGATAACAATATGCAATGTATTAATTATTGTTACTTTCCTGTTAGCCTGATTTGAAACTGTTTAATTTTATTTCTATTTTTCTTCTCTTTAAAAAAAAAAGTCAGATCCAATTCATTTACTATATCTAAGAATCATAGGAAAAACCAAAATTGTGACTTAAAATTAAGGACTTTATACCACTTTCCTCTTGGATGTATTAGGTAGAAGCAATCTGTCACTCCTAAGTATAGTAATGCCTTTGTTCGTTGGACATTTCCCTTTCTCATTCATGTAAGACAGCTATCAACAGGAGATATTAAAAATATTACGTACATGTACCAACTCCCCACAAGGAGTATCAACATTATGTACCACACACATATCCTAATAAAACAAATAAATAAATGAAATAAAGATCTATGGAGGTCAAAAAAATAACAAGAAACTAAAACATTACAAGGAGTATACTTCCTATGTATCAGTGAAAATTAGAATATTAATAGAAGGAAAGTATTAATAATTAAAGTCTAAATAAAAGACTAAATTTAAAATTTGGTACAACTTATGTGATCATGCAAAAGACTGTAATATAAGAAAAGCCATAATATTTAGGTTCCTTTTAGTATGTGTATCTGCAAAAGAGTTGAAAAAACAGGTTAACATAAGAAAATAGTCCTTTGAAAACTGACACAAATGAACATAGCAAAAGAGATTTTTTGTGACAAAGATTCAACAATAAACTGGGCAAGGTGGTACATACCTCTAATCCCAGGACAGAAGTGTGGAGGTTGAGGCAGGAGGTTGAAGGCCAGCCTGGGATATATACAGAGTTCAAGGCCAGCCTAGACTACATAGTGAGACTGGGGGTGGGGGTGGGGGTGGGATATAGCCTGAACAATAAAGATGTAAAATGAAAACTTTTATACTTCATTATACTAAACTATCAACTTGTTCTACCATCGTTGCCTTGGAATTTTTTCAAATAATTTAATATCAGTAATTCTTTAAAGGTCCTTAAACCTACATTAAAATGGCAAAATACCTAACTTTTTAAAGTAGTACAAATCATTATGCATCAGTGAAAACATTTCTAAATGTTTAAAATTTCATCTCTGAAACACATATACAAAACTCTTCTACATTCTACAGTTACCTTGCAGACATCTTCCTTCTCACAGGGTGCTTCTGGCGGGCTTTCTGCAGCCTCACAGTGCTCTACCACCTCGTCCAAGACAGCATGTCCTTCATTCATAGGTGTAGAAGAAATCAACGTATCTGGCTGCTCACAGTTGACAGGAGTTGCACTTCGCCCACTTTCTTCCATTTCTGCTTCCTCAGCAGGTATACTTAATGTTTCATTTACTTCTTCTTCAGGTTTTCCTTCAATAGATTCAACTATTTTAGTTTTTGGGGTTGAAGGATTAACTATAATAGGCACTAAAGCATATCCCTTGCCTGGCAGTTCATCATCTGAATTGATTTCACTTACACTCCGGCTATCTAAGGACTGTACACTAAATGAGTCTATTCTTTCAAAAGCATCAGATGAGCAGCAGCTCTCGTTTAGTTTCTGGAAATCATCTAAATGATTATAATCTGGACAAGCAGATGCAGAGAGAAGCTGGAAAGACGTCTGCATCAGGTGAAGACTTGATTTTGCATCTGTAGTCTCTTGCCTTGAACTCGCTGAACTCTCACTTATAACACTCTCATGATCTAAAACTTCGATATCACTGGTTGTAGAAGTACCTGATGAAAAGGTACTAACAGGAGGAGAAGGAGTATTGCTCTGTCTGTCTTCATGCTTTTGTTCCTTAGCTTCCAAAGCCACATCCTTGGTTTCTGCTGTGAGAGACTGTGTAGAAACAGTAGATGCCGTTTCCGTAGTTGTCTTTACATTAGTTACGCTTTCAGATACTTTCAAATGTATAGTTGGCACCTTTATATCAGGTTCTTTATTAACAGTTTCTTCATGCTGGCCTTCAGTTTTAGGTGATGGAGTAGCTACTGCCAGACTTTGCTCTGATACACACAAAGAAAAGTCCTTCACTTTTGTTTCAGTTGTTTCAGTAGTTTTTGACTGTACAGTGTGTAAAGACTCAGATAAGGTGCTTTTCACTTCTTCTTCTGGTCGTTGTGATTTAGCTGGAGGCTTTGAAACCACTGGACTCTTCTGAATGGTCTGGACATCAGCTGGAGAGAGAAAGGCACTGAAGAAATTTTCAGATTCATCTACTACAGTCCTCCGAACTGGCTTTGTAATTGCTTTAGGAGAGGCTGTTGGTGGACTCTGAGGTTCAGTATTTGATTTCAACCCCCAGGTTGAAGTATCCCATCCTCCACTGACAGGGGAACTTATTCCTTTGACAGAAAAGTAAACATTAAAATACATTTACATTAGATTAATATTTCAATCATTATAAATATAATTGTGAATTTATGTATCTATGAAATACAACCCATAATTTGACTGTTAAACTCCTTGCTTACACACCAGGTGTTGTGCCACATGCCTGTAATCCCAGCCCTTAGGAGGCTGAGGCAGGAGGACAGTTGCGAGTTCAAGGCCAGCCTGGGTTACATAGTACTTTAAGGCCAGCCTGAACTACACAGCGAGGCTCTATCTCAAAAACAAAAACAAAACAAAAAAAACTCCTTGTTTACTGCATCATTAATTAGTGCCTGGGTTAACTTTGGGCTTTAAAGAATAAAACTGGTGTGTACCTGCCTAAGAGGAACTAGTGGTACAGGTAAAAGATCAGACGTGGCCTGGAGTAGTAGAAGAAAGTATGGTACTCCCTCCCACAACAAATTATGGAAGTAATGGTCCATGTTTTATAACCCATAGTAAGCCCAAGATACATATGATTCACCTCACAAAAACAGGCAGTATCCTTACTTACAGGTCATGTGCAGTCATAGCAAAATGACCTATATAGTCAGGGTTGTTTTTTTTTTTTTTTTTTGGTGGGTACTGGGGGTCGAACTCAGGACCTCGTGCAACAGCAGGCGCCTGTGCCACTGAGCAATATCACTGGCCCTTTTTTCGTATGTGGGTTCCAGGAGTCGAACTCAGGATCTCGTGCTTGCCAGGCAGGCGCTTATGCCGCTGAGCTATCTCACCAGCCCCTAATTAGTTTTAATATAATTTTTATTCTTATAATATCAATAATAAAACATAGTTATAAGGAAAACAAAGGGCAACACTCAAAAACTGAATCCAAGATACTGGAGATGAATGTACTTTTCAAAGATCTAATTAAACTCATGGGAACAAGCAGTTCTAGCAAACAAATTCATTTTCATCTAGTTAAATGCACACCCATTTTCTAAGTCCCACTCTCCAAACCTACTCTAAAAGTTTTGTTCTCTTAGAATTTGTTCCCAGCTTCCAAGTTATCCCATCAATTTTCATTATAATTTCGGAGATGTGCAATTTTTAGAATTACTGCTTTTTCATATAAAAAGCAGTTGACACTAAAGAAAACAATAAAACAAAAAACTGGTTGACACTAGGATTTTTTCTTTTTTTTTTTTTTGAGATAGGGTCTCACTATGTAGTTCACACTGGCCTTGAACTCACTATGTATCACAAGCTGGCTTAGAGCTCACAGTATCCTTCTGCCTCAGCCTCCCCAGTGCTGGCATTACAGGAATGTGCCACAAGGCTGGTCTAGGATCTATTTTTGGAACACTACAGAGAAAATATGTTCTAGGAAAATGGTAATTATATCAGTCACAGAAACAGCAACTACTAAAAACCCAATGACAAAAAATGGCTATTTGCTAAAATATTTAAAGCATGTTTTAATTTTTTTCTTCTTTTTCTAAATTAAAAAGTGGCTGAGCAGAATTACAAAAGATTTTACACAATTAGAAGTTGGTGGACAGAGCACAAATAACTAAAAGCTCCTGCAGTAAAGCCGATCCATTAATATGACTTTTTTTTTTTAATGTGGGTACTGGGAGTCAAACTCAGGACCTCGCGCTTGCCAGCAGGCGCTTGTACCACTGAGTGATATCACCAGCCCCTTTTTATTTCCTTTATGTGGGTACCAGAAGTCAAACTCAGGACCTCACGCTTGCCAGGCAGGCTCTTACGCCACTGAGCCATCTCACCCGCCCCCGTTAATATGACTTTAAAGCTCACTGGAACGAAAAATGTGTACAAGCATTTCAGTTTGGGGATAATGGTTTTACATTCATTTATTTAATATATAAAAACAATGAAAAATAAGAACCCAAATTAAAGATGCAAACGAACAAGCAAGACTATGTCTGCTGACAAGTTTATCACTATCCTAATGGATGACAAGAATTAAGTTTGCCTCTTAGAGAATGGTTTAAACACTAATTGTAGGGTTACCTGACAACCATTTAAACTACTCCATTCTCAAGATTTATGGTCATTTTTGTAAACACAGGAAGCGATCAATAAACATTTATGGTCCTTAACTAGAACCTGATTCCATTATTTCAAAAATAAATTATACACCATAATTCATGTCCCAGATCTCAGAAAACGAGTATCTTTATATTTGAGATTTATATTCTCAGTTTAGCAATTCAAACTGTGAGGTTTGTATGGAAAAAAGAGCAAGCTGAGATATTTCAGCAAGGTTATACAACATCATGTAAAAAGTAGTAAGATCATGATATACACACATGCACCAAGATACTGTATATTAAAATGAGATACCTCCAACTTAGGCTTTGACTTCAACGATGTAAAATTAAAAACAGACACCAGAAAGGAGTAGTCAAAAATTACTTATTCTTCTCATCAAGACTTATACTCTCAAAACCTGTAAATCTTAATCCAAACAGAAAAATGCTAAGATATTCCTTAGGCTAGGAGCAAATGAGTCTTGAAAGATTAATTTCAGAGAATGTAACAGACTTGGCTATGCAAAACAATGTGACACGATCTAAAATTCCTGGAGCACAGATTCCACGCCACTGGTAATACTTCCGCCATACCCTGCCCCTTGACTGCTGTGTGACCTACAGCAAACTCCTCAGGTGTTCTAAACCTTATTTTGCTCTTCTCTAAAACTTGGGTATTAACAAACCTACCTTGAGGAGTTGTAGATAAGAAATCCATTGTTAAAAAACCCTTTTGTGCTAACAAGCACGAAGTACTTGTTAAATGTTAGCTATTGTTCTATCCGTCCGTGCTCCTTTACATACTTCAGACCTAGGATCCAAACAGCGCAGCAACTCGAGGTTCAAGAAGATTGGGACAGTCGAAAATGAGCTTGGAGACAAGACCAGGGAGTTGGGGCCATGTCATCTCAAGTCAGCAGGACCCGCACTCAGGACCAAAGGCAAAGAGGACTGTGGGGCTGGGTTTTCCTGTAGCCAAACTGCAAAAACCAACTTGGAAACTAAAGCAGCATCTGGGAAAGCGCCAGGGAGACCCACTCAACCACTAGAGCTGCGTGCTCCGAAGGAAACCCGCGGGGCCCGGGGCGCCGCCCCCACCCCTTACCGGTCTCTCCGTAGGGAATGGTCTCCACCCAAGCGCTCGGCTCCTCCTCCTGGATGTCCAGGACCCTGTCGATGGACTTCTGGGCCTGGGACAGGGCCTGCTTGGCGAAGCTGGAGAGCTGGGAAGCGTTGAACCAGCTCATCGCTCCTCCTCAGCCAGCGGCGGCGGCGGCGGCGGCGGCGGCACCGAGAAGGCCGAGGGCCAGGCCGACCAGCCTCAGGCCCCGGAGAGGATGCGGCGGAGCGGCGGAGCGGCCTCGCCCCCTCAGCCACTGTGCTGGTCCTGTCAACAGGGACCCATGGCCCCACTGTCTCCCCCGAGCCGGGAGAGTACCCTCAGCGAGTCGCTCACAGCTGAGAGGAACGGCCCCGCCTACGCATGCGCGGGCTCCTTCCACGTACACAAAAACCAGATCCGGGAGCCCGGACTTCCGTCGAGGCGGAAGAACCCAGACGGGGACGTGACGTAATATCCGGAAGCCCGAAGTTACCCTTAGTTGCCGCGCAACGCCGAAACACTTTCTTTTGACATACTCCAAGCTTAGAAGGGTGTTCACAGTCAAGGGGAAACTATGACTACCAGGAAGCAAAGTCCTCTGTGAAGAATAAATGAGTTTCATGTTCTCCCCCAAAAGGCAATTCAGGTGTTAAAGTCTATCACCATGCCAGTCTTAACTACAGAAAAAAGGAAGTTTGGATGTCGCATTGCTCTCAACATTTTGTCTCAAGTTATTTAACCACTTCCATTACCTGGGCCTTAAAGAGAAACCTTAGTTTGGCCTTGCCTACTACTGTGGACACTGTTGTACCACGAGAGGGTCAGTCTTTCCCCTCAGTACCCCTACACTCATTTCCTGGGTCAAAACAATGGCACAGTGGTCTGAGTGTCTGTCTGCCTGCTACCCCCTTCCCTAGATTCTTATGGTGAAACCAAGTCCCCAGGAGGTGAGGCCTTTAGGAGCTGTTAGGTCATGAGAGTGGAAAGGCCCAGGAGTTCCTGTTTGTCCTTTCCACCGTAAGATACAGTGAGACTATGCCATCTATGAACCAGAAGAGCACACACCAGTCCCCCTCACCTGGTTCCTTGATCTTGGACACCCCAGCCTCCAGAACAGTAATTAATTTTGTTTATAAACCACCCACTTTACAATTTGTTATAGCAGTTCAAAGGGACTAAACCACCTAAAACACTATTACCTTATCAATATGCCCTGTGCACATTACTTAAAATACCTTTTCTGCATGCACTACCTTCAACATATGGCAGGCAATCAATCTTAAATGGACTGCTTTCCTAATTTAGTCAGCAGCTATGTTTGGCCCCAATAATGTTAAAAAGACAAAATTCTACGAACACTTAAAAGTAATGTAATATAAAAGTTAAGAGTTCCAGCTGCTTTTGAAAAATATGACTAACGACATGAGAATACTCACCTCGAAATGGCCACATTTGATAAACAATTTTCATGCACTCCAGCTTCCCACATTCCCACCACACTCACTAAATCTCATACTCTCCCTGCTAGGATTATTCACCTAACCTGCCTGTCTCTCAGATTTAGGTGTTTATCCCACTGCAAGGAACTATGACATAAAGAAATTATTAATTTTTTACAAAATCAGACTGAAACTCATCCCTTAACATGTTCTCTATTCTATTCCTTTTTCCCTATGGCGCTGGGAATTGAACCCATAGCCTCACGCATGACAGGCAAGCACTCTGCCACTGATCCATAGCCCCAACCGTATCATCCCTTAGTATGTTATGGTTTTCCAATTTTATCTAACTACATTAAAATGTACATGATAGGGAGCTGCCCTAGGTAATGAGTGAGGAGTAAGCGGGCTTTTGTGAACCTGAAAAGGTGCAGGCCTGTACCATGTCCTCACAGATCTGTATCTGTCGTTCCCAGCCATTAGGCCTGAAAATGAGGAGCAACCTGCCCAGAATCCCTTGCAAGACAGGAAAAAGAAAGGAAATCTCAACATAGAAAAACTCTACAGTGAAAATGAAAGAAAACTGGAAAACAGAAGAAAGCCAGAACATCAAAGTAGTCTGAAAATGAAGCCAGACAAGAAAGAAGAGCTAACGGTAGAGGGCAACCCAGCATAAAAAGGAAAGTTTGAGGACAAGGGAGAGCCTCAAAATGGGCAACCAGAGAAAGGGAAAGCCAGAAAATCACAGAAAATTAGAAAATGACAGCAAGCCACATGTGAGAGCAAGCCAGAACACCCCAGGCAGCACCTGGCTGAAGAGATATGCCCCAGAAAGTGGTTGGGGAGGAGAGGTGGGGAGAGATAATCCCTTGAAGGACTCAGGAGGATTACAGAAAAGGCATCTGAACAGTGAGCAGATGAGAGAAATGTTCAGATGTATCTAGGGCTCAAGAGTTAAGAAAAAAACAGAAAATAGATGTTTTTCACTGGGATGCAAAGAAATGTACAGGAAGCATTTGTCCCAAGGGTATGAAGGAAGAAAAGGGCAAAGATAGGGACCAAAAAGGGCTTACACAATATCCCAAAACTTTAATGCCTTTGGCCTTGGATTCTGACTTCTCTAATGAGAATACTGGCAGTCCTGCTTTCCCTGGTAGATACTTCCCAGGGTCTAAGGAGATTTGTGGCAAAGAACAGTTGGGAATCCCTGCCCCAAGACTTCTAAGTGTAAAGAGTTGGGTAAATGACCTAAACTTTCTAAAACTCTTTATTCAGCTCTCAGATGGAAATAACTTTCGCCTTCTCTTAAGGCTATTCTGTGAATCATTATAGTACCCATGTAAAGGAGGTGCTAAATGTTAAGTGTCTTCATCTTCAAAAATTGAGGATAGGCTGGGGATGCAAATCAGTGGTAGGGTGATGGCCGAGCAATCAATGTATAAGGCTCTCAGTTAAATTCCTGGCTTTGATGGGGAGGGAGGGGGGAAATATGTAACTTTTTAAGCTAAAGCACATAAAATTACCCAATATGGTTTTTATAGGGAAACTATCTGTCAAAATGGACATAGAAAAAAAATGAAAACTCAATCTACTGACAACCACAAAACTCTTGAAAAATGCCATCTAGGCTGGGCATGACGGTGCATGCCTGTAATCCCAGCTAGAACTCTGAAAGGCTGAGGCAGAAGGATTGCAAAATCAAGCCCAACTACTCAGTGAATGAGACCCCGTCTTTAAAAAAAAGAATGAAAATAAGAACTATGTACATGTTCCCACAGTAAAATAGCACAACCCAAGTTTTTAGTACTTGTGCTTAATTTGTATTTTAGTCTTTTTGGAGAAACAAAGGCATGGTAAGTATTATGGTGGTATCTAAATGGCCCCCCAAAGCCTCATGCAGTCATAGGTTGGGTTTTTGGAGGTGGCTCCATCTAGGGTACGTGCTGCTGGGATCAAGGATGTGATGCTGGGATTGATTCACTAGTGCTAGGATTAAGGGTATATGTGCTACCGCCCTAATGGTAGCCTGGATAAAAAGTAAAAAACAGAGCTGCTGTGCTTCCTACTGGTCACTTGCTTGCTGCTTTGGCTGTCTTCTGTCTGCCATAAACTGTTTCTTTTCTGTGATGCCCTTCTGCAATGCAGCCAGCCAACTATGGACTGAAACCTCTGCAATCTTGTGAGCTCAATAGACCTTCTCTAACTTTGGGTATTCAGTATTTTGTCTCAATAAGAGAAAAGTAACTAAGAAGTTGGTACCAGAGAAGTGCGGTCATTGCTGTGACTATACCTGACCATGTTGTTTAGGAGCCTTTGGGACTGGCTTGTGGGAAGAGTTTGGAAAGGTTAAGAGCTGCCAGCTGAGAAAGTAGCCCTGAAATGCCTAAGGCTGTGCTTGATGGGAAATTCTGGTCAGAGCTCAAAAGACCAGCATGAGCATAGAAAAGCTGTGGGTAAAGACCAGGCTCCAGAGGTTTCTGCTGGAAGACTACATTGGCTACTGGACTCCATACAATGTGTGCTAATGCCTTGGCAGAAAATTTGTCATTTTGCTCATGTCCAGGAGACTTTGCCTGAGACTGAGATTAAGGGTGGCAGACTAATTAATCTGGCCAAAGAAATTCCAAGGCAGTCTAATGTTGAGGCCATGGCATGGCTGCTATTGGGGGCTTTTAGCCAAATTTATGTTGAGAATCAAGAGCAAAAAGCAAAGCAGAATGGTAAAAAACATTGTGAGTTTGGCCAGAAAAGAAGCTTCAGTAAAGTTGCTGCCTGCTTAAATGGAATACAGGAGAAACTGGTGGCTGAAAAGACTAGCGAGCAAAAGCCAAGTATTTCAGAAGAGGACAATAGAAAAGATGGCCTGAATAACAATAACCGGTAGGACTCCACCCTTTGTGGGCTCCAGATTGCAAAAGTGAAAGACTGCTTTGAGAAGAGAACCTCAGAGCACTGTGTTCCAGAGTGGCAGCAGCCTAGGGACGCTATTGCTAGGGATTTGGTTCAAGGCGCTTGACCACTACAGGCAAGGAGAAGGAAGCCTGGCTACTTCTCAAGCTGGTGGCAGACCTTGGCATCATCCACATGATGCTGGGTTTAGGTGCGTGCAAAACACAAGAGTTGTGGAGTCAGGAAGGCTTCCACCCAGATTTCAGAAGAAGGCCTGGGAGGTCAGGCAGTGTGCCCCTAAGGGGGAACTATGCGAAGGTGAAGGTGTAGTGGAGACCCCAGAAGTTTGGAGAAGTTAGGAATATGTATTGTCTGAGGAAAACTGCAAGGAGGAAACAGAATCAAACCGAGAGAGAAGCCGTGGGAGGTACAATCACCAACAGTGCCATACAGGGAAAGCCACCCAAACCCTTTAGAGTTCACATCTTGCCAGAGATTGCCTTGGATGCTGGACATGGAGCTATAGGAATTAATGTTTGCCCTGCTGGATTTTGGATTTACTTTGGTCCCATTCCGTTGTATCCTCGTATTTGTACCTTTTGGAATGGTAATGTTTATCTTCTACCACTGTATGTTGGAAGTGTTTAACTTTCATTTGTTCAGGGGCTTGCAGCTAAGAGTTTGCCTTAAATCTCAGAGAAGACTTTTAAATTGAACTTTTCAGCAAAACTGTTAGGACTTTGGCAACTCTTACAGATAGGCTAAATGCCTTTTGCATAAAGTGATGTGCACAAGTTTTTTTTGGGGGGGGCGGGCAGGGCCAGAATGTTATGCCTTGTGTCTGGATGCCCTCCCAAAGCCTTATATGATCATAGGTGGGGCTTTTCAGAGGAGGCTGGATCTAGGCTGTGTAATGCTGGGATCGACAATGTGAATCTGGGATTGATTCATGATGCAATGCTAGGATTAATAGTGTGAGTGCTACCTGCTTTAGTGGTGGGTAGCCTGGATGAGAATATAAGGGACAGAAAGAGGGCTGCTGTTGTCACTTGTTTACTGCCTTCTGCTTGCCATGAACTGTTTCTCTTCTGCAATGCCTCTCTGCCATGCCACCCTGCTTTAGAGCAAGCCAATTATGGGCTGAAACCTCTACAAACTGTGAGCCAAATCTACCTTTTTTCCTTTAACTTCGGGTGTCAGGTATTTTGTCTCAGCAATGAGAAAACTAAGTAAGAAACCTTAATATAAAAATACACTCATTCCATTTCACTAAATAATTATGTTAAAACATTTAAATTAAACCAGGAGATCTGAAAAAAAATCCCTGTTGCAAAAGTATTAATTCAGGCACAGTAAATGCTTGGTGATAGCAACTCTGCTAAACATTTAAAAATTATTCATATAGAGACTTCCAGGAAGACAGCAGCATGGTGAAGAGCACAGAAAAAGTCTTTGAGATTTGGTGTCCAGATAATGGAATATAGCAACATGCGGAATGGAAAAAGGGAAGTGGGTCCCCAGGACCCAGGAAGGATCTGAAGCAGGAACTGAAGCCCATGGGGAGACCAAAGAAAAAGACTTCCATAATGAAGGAGGAGGTGGCAAGCTGCACTCTCTCTCTCAGCCCTGAATCACTGTGTGGGAGTGGCAGCTCGAACCTTCAGACACACAGTGAGGCCTTCCATGCCGGTGGAACAGAAGACTGATTGCAGCAGATTGCAGTGGCTGGTAAGTTATTCGGGTTCAAAGGTCTCTCAGGAGAGGGCGATTGGCCATAGCCATCTTAGAGGCCAAATGAGCTTGGAACTCAGAACAGCTTCAGGCTGCCCCTATCTAGTGGCTCCCACTATAAGGGTGAGGTGGAACCAAGTTCAAACCAGAAGGCACAGAGAGTGTTGCAAGCTGAACAAATGGGGTTCCAGCCCCACAGCAAGAAACCAGCCTGAACTTCAGTGAAATTAAAGGTGCAGGTTCCCTGGGATCATCTACTACCCTGAGGTAAATCTATGGCTGGCTTGCTGGGATTAATTAACATGGATCTGGACTGTCTGCCCACTTTGTCTACAGTAAAGGCAGAGACCTGCCTTGAAGTGAACATTTAAAAAAAAATTTTTTTTGTTATGTATTTTTGTTTTTTTTTTCTTGATTAGTTGTTCTTTTATGTGAGTGTGAACATTCTTTCTACTTTTCCGTTACTGTTGTTTTTCTATTATTTTTATTTTTCCTTTCCCTCCTGTCTTCACCAGTTTCCCAAAGTTTCCGTAATCTTCCTTTGTGCTCCAGCCTTGCTTCTAATCTCTTCCTGTTCCTCTATTTCTCTATTTTTTTCCCCATAACCCACTTTAAATTTTCTCCCCGAGGGTAAAATTGCCATACTGGGGGCATATTTACTGTATACAACTTTCTGGTTTGTTTTACATTTTATTATATAACCACAAAACTAGTTCATTCGGTTCAAAGTGGCAAATTAATAGTTACCACTGTTTGTCATTTTCTAGGGTATGTTTGATGCTATTGAGGTCCCCCATTGCAACACTCAAAAATCAATAGCATTCCTGTACACAAATAAACTCACTGAGAGAGAAATTAGGGAAACAATACCTTTCACAATAGCATCCAAAAAAATGAAATATCTAGAAAAGAATATAACAAAGTAAGTAAAAGATCTTTACAATGAAA
Source organism: Erethizon dorsatum (assembly GCA_028451465.1). Taxonomy (NCBI): domain Eukaryota; kingdom Metazoa; phylum Chordata; class Mammalia; order Rodentia; family Erethizontidae; genus Erethizon; species Erethizon dorsatum. The sequence continues at coordinate 47,626,956 of CM051825.1, forward strand.
ACTACAGTACTCTGAAAAAAAGAGATTGAATAGAACATCAGAAAATGGAAAGATACCCCTTGTTCTTGGGTAGGAAGAACCAACACAGTGAAAATAACTATACTTCCAAAATTGTTATTCAGATTTAATGCAATCCTGATAAAAATACCAACAGCATATCTCACAGAATTAGAGAAAACAATCCTAAAATTCATTTGGAACCCAAAGAGACCTAGAATAGCAAAAGCAATTCTGGGCAACAAAGGCAAGGCAGGGCACATCACAATCCCTGACTTGAAATTATACTACAAAGCTACTGTGATAAAATCAGAACACTGGCAAAAAAAAACCAAAAACAAACAAAAAATAAATAAATAAAAATAAAAACCGACCAGAGGATCAAAGGAACAGATTGGAAAATGTAGAACAAACTCCAAACAAATTCAGCCACCTTATCTTTGACAAAGGAGCCAAACACCTTCACTTGAAGAAAGATAGCATCTTTAATAAATGGTGCTGGAAAAAGCTTTCTAGATACCAAAGATTAAAACTAGACCCATATCTTTCACCATGCACTAAACTAAAATCGAAATGGATCAAAGATCTAAATATTTAAACAGAAACACTTATATTCTGCTGGAAGAGAGAATATGTAGAACTCTTAAAGACATTGGTGTAGGCAAAGACTTTATGAACAAAATCTCAATCTCAGAAAATATCACAAAGAATCAACAACTGGGATCGCATCTTATTAAAAAAACTTTTTGCACAGCAAAAGAAACCACCAAAAGAATGAAGAGACAACCCAGTGTGGGGAAAAATGTTTGCCAGCTGTTCCTCAGACAAAGGACTAATTCTAGAATATATTTAAAAAGTCAAAAAAATCAGACCCCCCCCAAATTTAAAGACCCAATTCAAAAATGGGCATCTGAAATGATTAGACACTTCTCAAATGAAGTAGAAACTGCAAATAAATATATGAAAAAATGTTCAACATCACTGGTGATTCAAGAGATGCAAATTAAAATAATGCTGAGATTCCATCTCACTCCAGAAAGAATGACAATTATCAAGAAATCAACCAATAACAAATTCTGGCAGGGCTGTGAGGAAAAAGGAACCCTTCTCCATTGTTGGTGGGAGGGTAGGTTGGTGCAACCACCATGGAAAACACTGTGGAGATTCGTCAAAAAATGAAAACTAGAGGTTCCATTTGATCCAGCTATACCACTTCTGGGTATCTTCGCAAAAGAATTAAAAGCATAATACCAGAGCGATATATGCACACCCATGTTTATAGCAGCACAGTTTATAATAGCTAAATCTTAGAAACAGACCAAATGCCCATCAACCGATAAATGGATAAAGAGGTTGCTTTTTTATACAATGGAGTACTACTCTGCCACAAAGAAGGATAAGCTTGAGACATTTCTAACTAAATGGATGCACCTTGAGACCATATTCTTAAGTGAGATAAATCGTACACATGTTTAAATACTACACTGTTTCTCTGGTATGAGAAATTGAAAGTGTAAATAAGGACCAAAAAGTATAGCAGATATTGGCAAATGGGAAGGAAATGTTCAAATGAGAAGTGGGACAGGGAAAGGAAAGAAGGGACAAGGAAAAAAAGAGAATAGAAAGAATAAATGCAAACAAAGCTTTTGTAAGTAAGGAGAGGAAGAGGGGTTGAAGGGAGGGGAGGGGAATGGGAGAAAAAGCAGCAGCAAGATGTATTGTGTACAGGTATAAATTCCCTATGATGAATGCTATCATTATGTATATCTAGTTCTTCTTTTTTTCATTTTTTATTTTTATTTTTTTTGATACCAGGAATCAAACTCAGGACCTTGTGCTTGCCAGGCAGGCGCTGTGCCACTGAGCTATATCTCCAGCCCCATTATGTATATCTAAAATGCACCAATAAAATATTTAAAATGCAAAAAATATACATAAAAAAAGAAAAATTATTCATACATTATTACGGAACTACTCAGTATCCTTAAATACTTTAGAAAATATCAATGAAAGAAGTAGCCAATGTATGATTTTATTAATAAATAATGCAAGAGCATCGGTGATAACTGTTTAAACATTAACTTTTTTAAACAGCCAAGTTGGCTTAAATTTGTGCATAATGGCCTCTATGGCACTGCAAATACACACATGAAAATATTCCCTATTTCCATGCACAGGTGTTCAGCTATAACACTGCTTACAAATTATTATGGACAAGATAAACTGTAACAATCAATATTGATTTGGACTGCCACAATTAAATGAATATTACATCAAGTAATAGCCTATGTTTGTTACACTCTGGATGTCAGGTTGTTACTTAAAACTTAATTCCTTGTTTCCTTTAAAAGGACATCTTTTGTATATGTGGTACCCAAATGAAAGCTGAGGAATGCATTTTGACCATAATAACAAAATTCACACACAAGAGGGTGTTTGCCTCCTCCTCTAAAAGAAGCTTCACATTTACTCAGAATCTCTCCAAGCGTCATTTCCTGTATTACTAATGGACATGTTTATAAGCACCAACCCCAAAATTCTATCTTCGAGGGAAAGTTACAAAGTTAGAAAAGAGTAGTCCTTTATATCAAAAGAGTCAAATTTCAGCAACACTAGCTAAAAATGACATAAATTCAATTTCTTAGCATCCATGAAGTGTATTATTTCCATAGGTTGTCTATTATGTGCAAATTTATTTTCTTTAAGAAGTAAAATGAAGTTTGAATAGTACAGTCTGCGGTGTGGTGACATCAGCAACTGCCAGTTCTTGTCCATCAACAAGTCCTAATTCTAAAACAGAAAAAGTGTAATTAACTCAAGCAAAGAATATCTCCACAAAAATAGTAATCATACACACATACATAAACTACAGTTTTATGGCCCAGATAAACATCAAAATCCAGTTCTCTTTAAGGAAGGTAATATTTGATTTCTTGGGAGTTTTATTATTTTTCTACAAAAAGAGCAATAAATTGTATTATTACTTCTAATAAGGAACTGTATCTAAAACAAGCATTTATTATTTTACCAAAAAGAAAAACCATAATTAAACATATTATTTAATATACCTTTCAAAGTTTTGGAAAGATTCGGCCTTGTTCGTTCTTCAATAGAGGTTACTGACTAGAAAACAAAATTATTTTAACATAAAGCACATCAACATGAAATTAAACTATTAATATAATTTTCTGGGGGGAAAAAACAAAACAAAACAAAACAAAACTGACTGATCACCTGTAAGTAAAGTGTTCTATTTTTCCCTTCTAATGTGGCTGTGATAGCTGGAGATTTCATCTGCCTAAGTATAATCATGAGAAAAAGTATTGAACATCATTTTATATTTTAAAATTTGTTTTTAAAACTTTAAAATTTAAAAAAATGATTCTTACAACACAACAAAAATCCAGATCACTTACAGAGAAGCACTATTGGTCAGATAGTCCAAAACCTCCTGCAGTTTAGCTGATGGAGAAAACTGAATATTTTGAGGAAGTTGGCTACAAGCTGGGCAGTTCTCCTACATATACAAGGCACAACAAATTACAGAGACATGTAAACTAATATTAGTCTCTTTATAAACAAACAAATGCATATTTCTTATGAGACTTATGCTTTAAAACTTGTTTGTCCTAATAAAACATTTCTTTTACATTATTTTGCTGTAAGGTATTTATTTTATGCTATACACCAAAAGACATGGTCTGGCAGTTAGAAAATAAGATACTTAGGGTATGGGTAATTGTCTTCAAATTTTAAGGAGTAATTAAAATTTAAAAATTAAAATATGCATAATCAAAAATATTTTCATTAAATATTACTAACCTTTCTCTCTGCTTCAAATGTGTAAGTGTACAGCCCATCTACATCATTGAATACCAAGTAATTATTAAGGGGAATGTATGCACTGTAATAAAAAAAGTTCATCTTTAATTAGGTCAAGTAAAAACATGAATCTACATACAACTTATTAAACATGAAATTCATTACCTTGTGGCTATTTTAAAAACCTCAGTGGCACACACAGCTGAAGAGGGGAGAAAAATAAAAGGTGCTTTAACTCAATGAAAAACAGACATTTAAGAAGTCAGTTATAAATCAGAACAAATAAATTTATAATGGCTACTGATTAAAAGATTTTAAAAACACCTGCACTTATTTTTTAAAACTGAGAAAATGAATTTTATACACTATTTGTTTTATGTGATCCATGCGACAGAATAACTTACATGTTTTTCTTCTTTGTCAGCTTAATGAACAGCTTATTATGCTGATTATAAAGATATGGTACTAAAATGTCCCTTTACTGAAGAGCACTTTATCTAAGATATAATGCAAAACAAAACACATAAAAGATCCAGAACTTACCTAAGAAGATATCAAATTCTTAAAACATAAGGACAAAATGTCAATTTAAATATTAAATCAAAAAACTAAGGGCCGGGCACGTAGCTCAGTGGCATAGCAACTGCCTGGCAAGCGCAAGTTTCCAAGTTCAAGTCCCGATACCAAAAAAAAAAAGAAAGAAAGAAAAAAGAAAAAGAGAAAACCAAAGGAAAGAAAATAAAACTAAGAGAAGGTCTTTTTTCCTTACCCGCAATGACTGCATTTGTGGAAGCTACTGCAGGAATGATTCGTTTTACTACCCCTGAAAAAATTTATCAATTAAAATACGGTCATTTTCTTTACAAAATAGTTATCTTAAATAAAAGTATAATCATTAAATAGCATTTTTCATTTTACAGTACTGGGGATTGAGCCCAGGGCCTCATAAATGCTAGCCAAGTATATCACTGAGCTATATCCCCAGCCTCTATTATATTTTCTGAAATCTAATTTTTAGGCTTTCTAGTCAGGAAGTAAGGTTAGTCATGAAACAATCTTCTTTCACAGTCCTATCATTTTTTGTAGTAAGCTAAGAATCTTAAACTATACTAACAAAGAAAAGTAAAAATCTCTCACCTAACATAGTAATAGCAGCTAATAATTAGTGTTTACTGTGTTCCAGGTATGTATGAAGATTAAATAAAACACTATCTAATCTTCATAAAACTCCTTATGTTAGTCTGCTATTTAAAGGTAAAGAAAATGAGACTTATAGAAGTTTTAAAACATATCCATACTTCTATCCCTACTAGCTGGGAGTGGTATTTAAACCCAGCTATGCCCCAAAGTGCGTAATTTTGTTTTGCTGAGACAGGTCTCCCTACATATAACTCAGGCTGACCTCAATCTATGTAGCCCAAGCAAGCCTCAAACTTGCAATCTTCTCTGCCTTGGCCTCCCAAGTGCTGGGATGATAGATGTGCACCACCACAGTACGATCAAAGTGCATAATCTTAACTGATACATTATGCTATACTCAGAGGTTTCTAAAATAGCCACAAGGTAATTAATTTCATTTTTAATATATTATATGTAAATCCAAAGCTTGAGCATAAAGACCATGCTTTCTAATTACTCCTCAAATAATAGATTCAGACATTTAATTCACAAAAATTCACAACAAAATGAAAAATGTAGTTTTTAAATTTGAATTTTACTTTTTTTTCTTTTTTTTTTTTGAGACAGGGTCTCCCTATGTATTCCAGACTAGCCTTAAACTCACTATGTAGCTCAGGCTGACTTTAATCCACCTGCCTCAGCCTCCTGAGTGTTGGGATTATAGGCATGGACCATTATGGCCAGCTCAGAAAACTGTTGTTTAGAAAGTATCTTTCTCTCATTCTACAACCTGAGCTACACAAAATATTAAACACAGCTCTCTGTTTCAACCCATTTTTGACATCAGTATTCACATATTAGGAATGAACAAAGCCCAACCACTTTTAAAAGCACAAATATCCCATTTCATAACTATACTTGAATTGTTCATTTTAGAAATAAGCAACCATATTATCTTGAAGTATGAAGGAGCACTGCCAAATGTGTTCCCAAAACTCCAGGAGTAAGCTGGCCAATTTCAGAAACTTCACACAAAAGCAGATATTTAAGAAGACATGAAAAAAAAAAAAAAAATAGAGCTAAGGAGATTGGAAAGCTTTTTTTAAAAAGTTGATTCTGACCATATGATTCTATATAGTGTTAAAGAAGGGGATACTGAAACGCATGAACCTCCAGATGGTAAAATTGGAAGTGCTCCAGTGAACCACATCTAGCAAGATATACTGAAAGGAGAAACGGGTAGTCACAAACAGTGAGAAGGAGTGAAGAAAAGTGTCTGTTCTTAGAGAACTTTCATTTTGATGGGGGACAAAATATACAAATAAATATATCAGAATTTCAGACACTGAAGAGCTCAATATAGAAAATGAAATGACATGTGACACAAGTGACAACAGTAAGCACAGTCCATTAGATATGATCAAGGAAGGCCCTCTTGGGGAAATGATAATTTGTACTGAAACTTAAAACCATGAGAAGGACCCAGCCATGCAATAACTTGTGGAAAGTTCTGCAAACACTAATGGCAAAGGTCCCGGACCAGGGAGGTATCACAGTATAAGTGTGAGATATTCTGCATTGAAAAAAGGCGGCTGCTATTAATTACTGCTGATGAATTACAAAAAGATAAAACAATGAATGGCTTACTTAGGTTGAATAATTAGGAAAACTGTTTAACTAGATACCTGAAGGGTAAGGCACCAGCCTTGAAGAGATCCAAGGAGAGTTTACCAAGAACAGTAACTAGGGAGTATAAAAGCTCTGTGACACGAATGAATTTGACGTGTTCAAGGAAGACAAAATAGGTCAGTGTAAGGGGAGATCAGGGAGCAACAAGGACAGTGTATGGCACATGACAGAAAGCATAAATCTTTCCAGTGAACTTGGTGATCCATGTTGGGCAGAATTTTTTTTTTTTTTTTTGGTCTTTTTTGAGACAGGGTTTTGCTATGCACATTGGGCTGACCTTGAACTGATGGCAATCCTCCTGCTTCAGCCTCCTGAGTGCTGGGATTACAGAAGTGTGCCATCATGCCCCTCTGAGCAACTTTAGAAGGAATGAATTGTAACTAGACTGGAAGCCTACTGATCACTCCAACTGAGCAATAAGACTGTTTACTGAGACAGCTTCTACTGGACTAGCTTCATTAGTTACTGTAACTAGCTCAGCAACTCAAGATGCTGTGGAAGAACGTATATCTAGATTTCAGTAGAGTATCTGGAAAAATCTTTCATATGTCCTTGTGAACAAGACAAACTTCTCACAGATGAAGTACTCAAGAAGGTTTGAATAAAAGAATGAGATAAATCTAAAAGGGCCTGATAAGAGGTGTGATTGAGACATCTTTTCTCAAAACAGCTCAGTCTTACTGAAACTTTTAGTCAGTTATTTGCAAAATAAAAATAATATAATTATCAAAATAATAGGTCAAATGAAGATGGCACAAGAATACAGAGAGAAAAGAACAAGTTGAATTTTAAAAATAAATTTGTAATCACTTATACTTGGGTATAAAAAACAAAACACCCTCAATACTGCCAAGTCCGAGATGTGGCTTAGCAACTGCATAGATGCAAAAAAGTACAGATGTTAGCCCACAGTAACATCAAAAAATCAGAAGTATAGCATCAACGCAAAAGATAATTGACAACGAAAAACACCCGCTCTCCTTTAAGACCATCAATTATCAGAAGTCTGATCTAAAGTAAGACCAACCCTAGAATGCTGCCTTCTGGCCTAGTTAAGACAAATATAGATATATGGAATATGATCAGAGAAAAATGGTATGATGAGGACTTGAAGTCATGCAACGTTTCAAAGGGTCAAAGAAACTAGGCAGGCTTAAGGCAGTGATAAAAATGTGCATGGAATGTAACCACTGTCCTCAATGTTAAAAGCTGTTACTCAAAAAAGAGTAAGAGTAATGGGCAAAACTCAAGACTAAAGTAGAGATTTCTGCTCAATACATACAATAAAAGTCTAACACTCTTGTCCAAATATGAAATATACTGCCTTCAAGAGGTAATAAATTCCTCTTCATTGAAAGATTTAAGTAGATGGTTGGAGCTGGATGACTTAGGGACTCTTTCAATCCTAAGAGTCAATGATTTTATTAAATCCCCTCTAGCTGAGAGGTAGTATGGATTCTGCTGAACTTGACTCCCACCTACTTTGGGTTAACTTGGAAATACTTCCATTGTATCGTCACTGATCCTCAAATGGATGGTACTATCCAAAATCACTTAGCAGTGATTCTCCTTGAAGTATCTCCAATCCTTTAAAAAGGTATTATATCAGGATCATAATTCATGACAATTCAAAAAATTACCTTGAGTGAGTCTATATGTAACACCTCTAATGTTATATTGTGATGCTCTCTCTAGAGATTTTTGAAATATCCACTGAATATGTTCAGGATCATCTCCATCTAATGGAACCCCTTCTGTTTTTAAAAAAAGGAAGAGAAATAAGTAATCATAAAGCAATTTGCTTTTTAATTATCCAAATGAATAATATAGAAAAATACATATTTTACATAATTCTGGATTATTAAATTAGGTTTATTACCTCCAAAAGGCTGCTCTTTAGGCCACTGCAACATCCTTACATACTCAATACAATGCTCTGGTAGCCTGGGCATAGATGCAATGGTGCACATGGGAAAATTAACCTAAAACCACAGTTTGTCTTTTTTAGTGAATTTTAAGTGATGGATTAAAAAAAAAAAACGCGATTTCTATCTATCATTTAGTTTGTAGCACTTATAATTCATCTTGGACCTCCACTTATATAAGCAAAACACTGTATACCATTAAAAGCACTTCTAAAACTAACATGGAGCATCTGAGTCACTTTAGGCTGATATACCTATGAAGACAGGTTGCCCTACATTTTTAAGGTATATAAATTTAAGCTTTATTAGACCACAGAAAAATGCTGAAGATTGTCCAATGTTTATCTGATATTTAAACATGACAGTATAAAACAAACTAAAAGAAAGCAAATTCATAGATATCAACTATAAGTAAGTACTCATAAAATTATTTAATTTATAATCCAAAATTTAAACTGTATAAATGGGTACAGATTAATAAGCCCCATCTTTGAAAACCTCATTCTCATGCCTGGTATTTTCACGTCCCTGAGATAAGTATGGTAGTCTCCTTTATCTGTGGAAGATACATTCCAAAGACCCAACAGATGTCTGAAACCATAGTCAGTACCAAACTCTGTATGGGCTACGTTTTTCCCTATATATTCTTTACCCTAAAAGAAACTTTAATTTCTAAATTAGGTATAGTAAAAGAGTAATAAAAGTAGTTAATAATAAAACAGAACAATTAAAATATACTATAATAAAAGTTATATCAGTGTGGTCTCTCAAAATATCATTGTACTATAGATCTTAGCAACCTCAGCATACAATTCTTTTTGTTTCCTTATTAAGTCAAGAACTTTCACCTTTTCACTTGCTCTATCCAAATTGCCAGAATCACTGCTCCTACAATTTCGGGCCATTATTAAGTAAAATAAGGGTTACATGAACACAAGCACAGTTACACCATGACATTCAATGTAATAACCAAGACAGCTACTAAGTGATTAACGGGCAGGTAGCATACTCAGCATGGATGACACAAATCTTGGGCAGACAGAACAGAGTGGGACAGTGACAGATTTCTACTACTCACAGTGGCAAACAACCTAGAACACAGGAATTGTTTCCAGAATCTTTCATTTAATATTTTCAGACCATGGCTAATTAAAACCATGGAAAGCAAAACACTGGGTACAGGGAGGGGCTGCTGTGTAGGAGAATGCTTAATGTATTGTATCTCTATCCCAACAAAAAGCTTCGTAGTTCCCTTTGATCCCTACTCAGCAAATAAAAAATTAATACAAATAAAGTAGAAAACCAGAACAGTGTTAGAACTATGATATGCAGTCCCTATCTTTCTTCAAATAGAACAGAATTTATTTCATCTGTCTTCTTAATATACTTTAATTTTGTTAAATTTACTTACTTTTGGGATGTTTTTTGTTTAGGTTTTATTTGGGGGGGTGTTGTTTTGTTTTGTTTTGTTTGTGGTGCTAGAAATTGAACCCTGGGCCTCATACACGGTAAGCGCATGCTCTACTATTGAACTCTTCACATACAGTAATTTTAAGTATATGTTTACTCCTATTAAAAATCTTAAATGTTGGCTAATGTAGTAATTCAACTCTAATTCTAACCCGAAGTTCTATAAAATAAGTGCAGGTACTTTTCTGATTACCTGTGGTGGATAAAGTTCCAGAGTACATTCAATACAAGCAGTCATTCCAGGGAGAATCACCCGAGCATTTCCTTTAAAACCTTCTGTCCCCCCATCTATCATGGGGACAATGGAGCTTGGATCTAACACACCATCTTCGTAATTTAGAAGAGATATCTAGGAAAATGTTTTAAAGGGTTTAAATGGAGGAGTTGAGAATTGAGGAAAAAAAAAAAGCAGCCTGCTTCCAAGTAATTCTATGAGTCAGTCTTGCTACTAATACATCAAATCAAGGGATTATATTAACAATTTGTGTCCTCACCTGATAATCAATGACTGAAAATAATGATGCACATCTACTTAACTGAAAATTAAATAAATTTTCAAAAATATGATCTATAATTCTGAATTTTGGTATACCAAAGAGCAGCAGCAGTAACTTCGGAGACCCATAACACTAAAATCTTTACCAGCATTCCGTTTATCCATCTTCTGGCTATAATAGAGTCCAGTCCACAGACAATAATATGAAATTCTGTGAGAAGAAAACAGCAAGTTTAGTTTTTAAAAACTGCAGTTCCGGGTCGGTGAGATGGCTCAGCGGCTTAAAGCGCCTGCCCGGTAAGCGCAAGGGCCCGAGTTTGACTCCCGGAACCCACATACGAAAAAGGGGCCGGTGATATCGCTCAGTGGCACGGGCGCCTGCTGGCGCGTGAGGTCCTGAGGTTGACCCCCCAGTACCCACAAAAAAAAAAAAAAAAAAAAAACAAAAAAAAAACTGCAGTTCCCTGTATTTTAATATAAGCTCTTAGACTGTAACAGATGTACCACTCTGGTGTGGGACACTAATCATAGGGAAGTTGGGGTGGGGGCACATGGAACCCTATGAGAAGTATGTATTTCCCATTTGATTTTGCTATGAAACTAAAACTGCTCTAAAAATAAAGTTTATTAAAAAAGCAGTTACACAAAATAATTCCCTCTCTCTCAGAAACGAATGAAAAAAGCACATTTTATTGTTATAATTTCTCTCTCTTGCAGCTCCTGATCCTTGAGCAATTCTTATTCAAGTCAGCATAGAAAAATACACCAAATGGTGTCGATTAGGAATGAATACAGTGGCATTCTTTTTTCAGGCAATAACCTAACGGAATAGCCAACCTTGAGAAAGGAAATCAACCCAAAAAAGTAGCCTTCAAATAGTTAGTAATCTTCAAAGAGGCAGCACCTAAAAGTAAGAATTTAGAGTTTAATGTTCCGTGAATAACTTACGTCGATAGAAAGTGTCATTAAAATCTTGGATCTTGTTGAAGTGTCTGAATACAAGTTAAGGAACTTAACCTGTGTAGTTTTTAATTTCTAAATGAATCTAATTAACATTGCCATCTAGAAAAAACTACATATTTACAACAAGAAATAAGTAACGAATGTTCAAGGCAGCAGAATTCATGGACTGTGACAAAATGAACAGAACTACTTTCTGACAAAAATTCTTTCCTATCATTCCTTTCCTATTTAAATTTCTCAACCCTGAACCCCATTTCATCATATTAATGGTTCAGAAGGTTAGGAGCTATACCTTCTACTTTGGTTTAGGTTTTATATAAAACCATAAACCCCGGTAAAGGAAAAATGTGTGTGTCTTTAACCATCAGCTTCACAAAGACATGCAGTAAGTGTTTAGAGTGAAGGCGACAGGCACATTATAGCTTCTATCCAACTATGTGATTTTAAGTTACTACAAGGCTAAGAAAAACCCCACAAAATTTCAATAGCTTTTTTAGTTGCTACTTCCATCATATTGTTAGTTTTTTGGCGAGAAGAAGGAGCGAGGTAAGACATTTCTTTCTTCCTCTCTCATTTACCTAAGTTTTCAAGCCTCTTTATACCCTACCAGACCCTATCATCAGTCTTCCCATGCGTGGAGGCTGAAAAGGGAACCCACTCAAAACTGTCCTACAGTAGTCAATCAATCATTGCATATAATCTTTTAACAGTGTATGTAAAAATTATTTTAATTTTTCTAATAGGGCTATTTTGGTAGTACAAATTATATGTCTTCTCCAAAATTAAGATAATCCATATATTTATTTACAAGCAACACAAAGAGGGAAAATACATCAAATGCTTGCTCTACAATTTTCATTCTTGCCTACAAAGCCATGAAGAATAAATTCAATTCTCTTGATCATTCAGACCACTATTCCCTTTGAACACCAGGCAAGCAAGAAACTATCCATAGCTAGATTGAGATTAAAAAAAAGAAGAAGAGAAACAAAGCAAGTAATAACGCCAGGCAAACAGGAACTTATCCACAGCTAGATTGAGATATAAATAAATAAATAAGCAATCAACCAATGGAAAAATAGCAAGAGGAAGCCCAAGAAATTCCACATCCTGGATTCTATAAAATACCCAAAGATTTCTAGGTCTAAATAATGGGGATAGAGGGTGTAAGAATATTCTCCCTTTGTTTCCTACACAGCTGGTATTTCCATTTAAAACTTTTAATTTTTAGATAATATAGATTCACAGGAAGCTGCAGACACTACAGAAAGGCCCAAGATTACATCTTACATTAGTACAACAAAACCATGAATATGTTGGTACAATGTGTGCAAAGTTGTCATTTAAACACATATTCGTGTAAACTCCACTCCAGTCAAGATTCATAACGGTTCTACCACCACCAAGACTGCTCTTGCTATACCTCTTTATAGTCACACCAATCCTCAACCCCAGGCCTAATCACTAACCTGTTTTCCATCTAACTGTGCCATTTCAATAATGCTACACAAATACAGTATTTGCTCCACTGAGATTAGCATTTTTTCATTCAGTAGCATAATGCCCAGGAGATCCATTCTGGTTGGTATATGCTTTATGAGTTATTCCTTTTTACTGCTCAGTAGTATTCCAAACTGTGGATATACTATCATTTAATAATTCACCTATTTTGTTTTTTAATTCACCTATTAAGGGAAGTTTTGTTTCCAGTTTTGGGCCACTACAAATAAAACTATAAACATTAATGTACATGTTTTTAAGCAGACCTAAGTGCTCATTTCTCTGAGATAAATGTCAAGAAGTGAAACTACTGGGCTATATATAAGTATATACTTAGATTTTTCAGAAACAGTCAAATTTTTTCCAGATGATGATCCCATTTTACATTTCCTTCAGCAAAGGATGAATGGTCTACTTTTCCTTCTATATCTTTGCAAGCATCAACTACTACCTTTTTTAAAAATTTTAGTCTAATAGGTATGTAATATTCCAATGTCTTATTTTGACACTGAACATCATTTCATAAGATTTTTTTGCCAACTCTTTAGTAAAATACTTCTTTATATCTTTTGTCCATTGTAAAACTGCATTGTATTTTTACCACTGGATTTGGAAGTTTTTTATATATACTTGGTCCTCTTCATCAGCCGGTTCTACAGGCATGGATTCAATCAACTTTGGTTCAAAAACATTTTCTAAAAATTGTGTCTAGCTTGGCATGATGGTGCAAGCAAGTACTATAATCCCAGCACTCGAGAGGCTGAGGTAAAGGGATTAGAAGTTCAAGCCCAGCCTGTGTAACTTAATGATTTAGTAGACCCTGTCTCAAAAAAAAAAAAAAAAGGCTCACAATATAGCTCAGTGCAAAGGCCCTGGGTGCCATTCCCGATACAGGAAAAAAAAAAAAAAAAATTGCACCGTAGTCAGGCATAGTGGTATATGCCTGACATATTATCCCAGCACTGAGGCAGGAGGGTTAGAATTCAACACCAGCCTACACTACGTAGTATGAGACTAGCCTGAGCTACATAACAAGACTATCTTAAAAATTCAAAAGAAAAAAAACTGCATCTCTACTGAACAAGCACAGAATTTTTTCTTGTCATTCCCTAAAAAACACAGTACAACTATTTTCATATAATTTACGTTGTTTTAAGTGTAAGTAATCTAGTGATGATTTAAAAGTATAAAGGAAGAAGTGTTCAGATTATAAGCAACTACCATGCCATTTCACATGAGGAACTCAAGCATCCAGGGATTCTGGTATCCTCAGGAAGTCTTGGAATTAATCCCCCATGGATACTGAAGGACACTGTATTCTAGATGAGTCCTTTGTCACCTGACTTACAGGAATTTCTTCCATTCCTTTAAGTGGATCTTTCACAGAGTACAAGTTTTTAGTTTTGATGAAATACAGCTTATCAATTTTTTTCCTATAGATCAGGCTTTTGTCATAGTTTTAAGAACACTTCATCAGGGCCGGTGAGATGGTTCAGCGGCTTAAGCGCCTGCCCGGCAAGCGTGAGGGCCCAAGTTCGACTCCCGGAACCCACATACGAAAAAGGGGCCGGTGATATCGCTCAGCGGCACGGGCGCCTGCTGGCGCGCGAGGTCCTGAGGTCGAGCCCCCGGTACCCACAAAAAAAAAAAAAAAAAAAAGAAACACTTCATCAAACCGTGGGTTGCAATTTTTCTGGTTTTATGAAGTATACGTATACCTACGATCCATTTTGTTACTTTTTATGTAAGATGTGAGGTTTAGGTCAAAATTCATCTTTTTAAATGTAAGATATCCAATTGCTCCAGCATAGTTTGTGGAAAAGTCTATCCTTCCTCCACTGAATGTTTTTTATGCCTTTTTAAAAATCAATTCACCATACAGTACTTGGACCGAACTATTTCTGGTTTCTCTATTCTTTTCTACCAATCTGTGTATGCTTCTGTCCCTCTGACATTACCATACAGTCTTCGTTACAGTTGCTACATAAGAAATTTACAATTTAATGATTCCTTCTACTTTTTATTTCCGAATTGAATTAGGTATTCCTTTTCCTTCCCATATAAATTTAGGAATAGTTTTGTGTATGTCAACAAGAAATTTTGCTAATATTTTGATAGCAACTGTGTTATACAAGTATATATTTTGGTGGACAAGAGACATCATTAGTATACTGAATCTTCTAATCCTTAAACATGGATTCTCTGTCCATATATTTAGATCTTTGATTTCTTTCATTAGCATTTTGGAGTTTTCAGTGTATAAAGTGATAATATAATAATATATAATTTTTTTTAAAGATTTACACCTAAAATTTTTTTGTAATGGTAGTAAATGGCAACATACCATAAATTTTAGTCTCCAGGCATTCACTACTAGCATATGGAAATACAATTGATTTTTTATACAGATTTTTGTATTGTATGAGAATTGTTACATAGAAATACCATCTTCTGACTTTATATATAATATTAAGTTCCTAAAAAAAAAAAAAATAAAATATTAATGTTCCCTAGATCTAAATTCACACAACGAGAATACTCTCCTTTAAAAATATTTTTAAAAATTAAAATATATACATTGTTGTAAATACAAATTTTCTTTGACACGCCTTCCATTTGCCTAACAACATGTTCATTATTTACTACTATAAGATAATATAATTGGATACAGTCTAGGAACTTATAGTCTAGTGGAGATGTGCAACTGATAGTGAAATTAAGGGCAATAAAGCAAAATAAAGTTAGATAATGACAAACACTATAAGCTTAATTTAAAAATCAAGGTAAAAAACTTATATAACCACCATAAAGACAGAATATAAAACAAAACATTATTAGCAGTCACCTTAGTAAAAAGGTTATCGCTGCTTTTTTTTCTTTGTATTCTCTATTAAACATCTCTTCTACAATAAATAAAAAAGCTGGGCCAGGGATACAGCTCACTGGCACAGCACCTGGCTGGCAAGCGCGAGGTCCTGACTTCGATTCCCAGTACTAACAAATAAATAAATAAATACATACATAAATAAGCTTTAAAAAAAACTTAAGTATTACTTTTGTGAAAAGGATACGGAACTACATTACAATTAGGAATTCTGTCATTTACAAATTCTGCAGCAACTTCAGCCTTAGGTCTTCCAACATCTTTAGGCCTACAGGAAAAAATTGTATTTAAATTTATCATTCATGATATAAATATAGATGAGGCATATAATTAACTTTTGGTTATAAAAAAAAATCCAGTGAAATTACTTATAGAATATTTACAAAGAAAAATTTTAGGAAAATATTTTTATATCAACAGTAACTTCAGATGAGTAATTATTCAATCCTAAGTGTCAATCTTTACTTAAGGTTCAAATTAACAAGTCTAATTATGTATTTAAATGAAAATTTGAACACTGCTTTTTTTCCCAGGTACAGCACAATAATGGCATGTTTCCTGGCCACTTTCCACCTTGGCATTTCCCAGTGTAAAAAATTATCCCAGACCTAAAGCCTTCTAGGTATTAAGCCTGAACCCCAGAAACACAAGGTGCCTGTTACTAGGCAAATCTTGACTGAAAAACACACAATAAGATTCATTCTAGAGGTACAAGAACCTTCTATTACCACCTTTTTCCCTATGTGTGCTGATTAGTAAATTCTGGCCCTTTAAAAAGCTTTAATCATGTTTATAGAGAAGGAATAATTCTAATGGCAATACCTAGAAGTGCAAATATTACCCACATTTTTTTTCTTTTCTTTTTCTGTTTTTTTTGAGACAGGATCTAGCTAGGTAGTTCAGGCTGGCCTTGAACTCACTATTAAGCTCAGACTGGCCTCAAACTTGTGGCAATCCTCCTGCCTCAACCTCCTTAGTGCTGGGATTACAGGCATGTGCCACCATGCTTGGCTAGTAACAGTTTAAAGAAAATATAAAAGCTAAACATATAAAGCCTCAAAATGTTACTCCTTCCTAATAACCAAAGATTTAAAGGAAAGAACACAAATTACCCCTTACAATCAGTATAAGCAATATTTTCTTTCCTAATGTTTCCTAATTCTCTTCACAGAAATCACTCCTTCATGTCTACAGTGTTTAATTATTACTTTTTCAGAACATATTTTTTTATCATATAGATGTCTATCATACCCATTAGTCTAGAAAACACCTGGAAGAAAGTCATATTTTAACTCTTTGTATTCCTTCACGCCTAGCATAAACAATTTAAATAAATGAAAATAACACATCAAATATGCTTGTTAGAAATTATATTTTATTTAAAATTGGAATTTCAAACAAAAACACTTTAACAGGTCAGTTCTTCTCTTCTCCACTAAAGCAGTATTCTTTTGATTCAAATCTCATACAAGTTTTCTTCTCACCTTGTGTGACATGCACAGAAAATGCTCTGCTATAATAGTTAAGAGTTTGATTTTAGTACAGCATTCAACTACTCTACCCAGAGGATACACAAGAGGAATAAAGAAGACATCCACAATTTTTCTAAATTATGTATTCTATGTGCTTTCACAGTAGATACCAAAAAAAGCAACTCCTGGATGGTTTTTGTGGAGACTGCTAATTTACCCTTCCTGGACTATGGGATGTGATGTGTCATTCTGAGACTATTGTCTTCTATACACATTTTTCTTACTGGACATGTTGCCCAATTTACTTAACTTTGAAAGCAAGTATTTACCCTGAGGATTACTCTGAGATTTAATAAGATAATACAGACACAGAGCTTAGAAAGTGCTTAGAATCATACCCAGTAAATGTTAACTATCATTATAATCTTCAATCATTTTAGCCACAAATTAAAGGGTATTGCCTGCTATCAATAACCAATCATTTCAGTAGACTTTCTTTAGAATATTCATACACCAAAAATCTGTCAGCCTGAAAAAGGCCCACAGGAAAAATATTTGCTTACAAAACTACTTTCACCCTAATGACCAAAGTTTTCTTACAAAATTTTACCTAAAATTGAGTAGCAGCCCTTTTATTATCTCTTTTTTAAATAAAAGTAGTGTTATCTTCTCTTTTTAAAAGACATCTTATGTTCAAATATTGATCAGAGTTTAAAGATATAAAACTTACCTAAATAAAAACTGCCTATTTAGATTGGAAACATCTATAGTGTCCATGTCTATGACATGAATCTGTCTAAAACCAGACAATGCCTGTGGGAATAAAAACAATCCAATTAAGCAGAAGTTTCCTCACATTTTTGAAAATTTAAGATCTGTTTTCATGTAGTCCTAAACCTACAAATTCTCAGTAAAACACCACGTAATTTTATTCTGTGGCTAAAAAAAGGCATACAGAATACAGAGTTCTTGTAAATGTCAAAAATGTGTACCCGCTTAGTTTAAATAGAGTATAATCAAAAGAGAACAACAAAAATTTCTATGGCTTTTGCACCTGCTGCTTCTTCTGACCTGATTTTCCTCTGGATATCTGTACAGCAAATTCTTCACCTCCTTTCTCAATACCTTTTTCAGAATTCTTTTCTCTTACTACTAGGATGCCCATCTCATATTCTGCCTTTCCTCACCATATTTATTACCATCTGACATACTATATATTTCACTTGTCTTTTTTCCTTCAATTAGAATGTGAACCCCACAAATACAAACATCTGTCTGTATTGTTCAATGTTATATAGTCAGTATCTAAAATGGTGCTTGATATATGGGGAAGAAGGCTCAATAAATAATAGCTCAATCAGTGATATGTCATAATTTCTCTTTTTTTAGAATGAGCCTTGAGGGGGCTTATAGTCACAAAAAAGTTCATCTCTTATGTGTTTATGTCTGAAATAAGCAAAGTAGCAAGTGATAAAATTGGAAGCCCTAATTTTTTTGTGTGTATGAGATTACTATAATATAATAAGTAAAAAACAGGACCACTCCTTCAAGTTGCTTGATGACTAATCCTCAGATTTAATCTTTAACTTTTTTGCATTTAAAATTAGTATCTATCACATTATCAAACAATGGCTTCAAAATTGAAAGAGGTTAACCTTCAGGATACTTGTGCATATGAAATGCCTAACAAAAACCAGTGGCTAAGCTCTGTTAAACTCCTTTCTGGGAGTTTCTTACTTTCACACTGCTAGAGTATTGAAGTCCACAATATACTGTTAATTTGGTGCCCCTCCACTGAGTACAGTGTATCAAACATACTATTTATTTCATATGAGACTTGTCCCCCCAGTAAATCTTTAAATTCACTGCACAGATCACGGTGACCTAAAATTCCCACAGAATCCAGCAGAAGAGTGAAGCACATTCAAGTTTTTGCAACTTCACTAGCAATGACATTAGTGTTTCCTAGCAAAATTAATGTGACTGTGTTTATATTTAAACTGGAACTGCCTCAGCCAATTACGTGGGACCTCCATCAATGACATGCTTCAGCATTTCCACTTTTCTACATGCCAATGAGAAGCCTGGCATACAACAGCTCTAAGTCACCCCTCCAATTTTTGTGAAATAAGTTGATAAAAACTTACAAAAAGCTAATGTGTGGCTATAAGAAGTTAATTAAACCAATTAATTATATAACAAATTATGGACATGTAATCAATGTACAGAAATAGTTTCATTAAAGGTTTAGAGGTCACTAATCTTATGGGTCTACCACCACTATGGTCATCAAAGATTACCATCTTATTAGGTCGCAGAATGGCCTAATGTTTCAGTAAAAAAAGAACACTTGTCTGAGAATTGATGACCCAGATCAGATTCCAGGCACATCATTATAATCCAGAAATATTAGTTATTTCACTTTCTGAACCTCAATATTTCTCTCTGTATTTCTCTCTCTAGGTGCCCTACCCACCTGGCTGGGTTACTTGGGGAAGGAAAATAAACAATAAATTATTGGAAACTACACTAAATATGAATTACTTTTTTAAATTTACTTCAATGAAATAAACTAAGCACTTTGCAAGGGGAAATACCAAAATTTGTTTGGCAAAGAGCAGAAAAGAAAATGAAAGTAAGAAATCCTATCAATGACTTTATGGTTGAAAACTTTGAAGTATAAAAAGGTCCAACGTTACAGTTATTTCAATTACTGCCTAGAATTTGACCTGTTAAACTTATCTAACAAAGGCTTAAAAGAGAAAGTTAATAATCACAATAATTTTTCTAGTATGAGAGAAAAGCAAAAGGGTGTACTTATCACAAGAGAATATTTTATATATATATATATTTATACATAAATATTACCAGATTTTTCAGGAGCTCACATCCTAAGCCGCCAGCTCCAATGACTAGAACTTTACATGTATCTAACAAAAACTGGAGAGACTGTAAAGAATGGAAAGGCATATTAAAATCTAGGTGATTGCCCTAAGTACCATTAATAAAGCAACAAACTATAAAAGTTTCGATAAGTCATGAAAAATAAAGAATAAAGAGCACATTTCGTATTTGACTGATTTCAAATTTATAAATTAAAACCAGAAATTCTAAAATCATAATGATTTGAGTTTTAATCTTAATGTTTTTAAACGGATTTTTATCGTACAAATTAAAAGGCTGGGTTTTTTTTTTTTTTTTTTTGGTTTTTTGATGCAGGTTCTGGCTATGTAGTTCAGGCTGGCTTTGAACTCACTATGTAGCCCAAGCTGACCTCAAAACTCTGAGGCAATCCTCCCGCCTCAGCATCCCAAGTGCTGGGATTATAGGCATGCACCACCATGCCTGGCGAAAAGGTATTTCTAACGAGAAAAATTATTTCTAGCTGTTTTTTCTTTAGCTTTTTTTTTTTTTTGTGGGTACCGGGGGTCGACCTCAGGACCTCGCGCGCCAGCAGGCGCCCGTGCCGCTGAGCGATATCACCGGCCCCTTTTTCGTATGTGGGTTCCGGGAGTCAAACTCGGGCCCTCGCGCTTGCCAGGTAGGCGCTTATGCCACTGAGCCATCTCATGGGCCCCTTTAGTTTTTGAAAGAAGAAAGCACTCCAGTTATTTTACTGACTCCCTAGAAATAGAAAAGCTTAGAAATCTTAAAAACAGAGGATCAAGCATTCCATAAGGTATTTAAAGTTCTAAAGAAAGGAACAGTTGTTTTTGAATACAGTGGGTAAAACTCACAAAATACAAGATGCCAGAAAAAAATATATATATATAAAAAAACTCTTAGAAAATTCTGTATCAGCAGAAATACTTTCAAACATTTAAGAGAGTGACAATCCTAAATTATCAGGCAATAAAACTTTAAAACCTCAAGAAAATATGGTGCATTACCCAAAGAAAGGCAGAATTAATACTGTCAATTCTGCCCAACATTAGAGGACAAAGGTTACACAGATGAGACCCTGGGCGAAACTGAGGGGTTTGCACATTAATTTCTAGGAGTACCACAATATTTCTGTCTCCAAGTATTATCTCTTCATGAACACAAAAGAACACAGACATTTACTATAAACACTTTTTTTAAACTTTGTAATAAAAAACAAATTCTATCTATTTGAACATGTGCTTTAACTTAGACACCAGCCCCAAATTCTACATGCTTCTGTTATACAATACAAGTACTTTTTTTTTTGGTACCGGAAATTGAACTCAGGACCTCGTGCTTGCCAGGCAGGCGCTGTGCCACTGAGCTATATCCCCAACCCCAGCACACATACTTTTTGCATGCAATTAATCACATTCAATGTTAAGATGTTCATTCCAAATAAATTTCAAAATTTAAACAAGCACATCTATATTCCTATCAAAATTAATTTGTAAGAACAGGGCTACAAAATGGGAATGTCTAAGAAATCATTTTAAACAGCAATTTTAAGCATACCAGTATTGAAAATGAAGTTATAAAGTTTTTTTTTTTTCTGAAAAATTCAACTTATACAAGAAATGTGGAAATGACCCAAATGTTAATCAAATAAAAACTAGCTATAAATATTCAATTAATACTTCAAGATTCAGTTTCACGAAACCACCTTAGTAGTACTTGCATTATAAAAGCAAATTTAAAAGGAAGCGTTTCTGAAACAAAAATCTATTAGAGCAGTTATTTAAAAATAAACGTCTCTCACTTCAGTGCTTGGTTCGAAATCAGGGTGTGTGAAGGGTCCAGATCGCTCGAGGAACTTCTTTACATGGTTCCAGCGACCTTCCCAGTCTCCAGTGTCCCCACACCCACCATCAACAGCCATTCTGCACAGAACACAGTAAATTCAGCTGCAAAGATCAGTATGAAAAAGTCACACCTACAACTATTATGGTTTCCCCAAATGAAAAGGTAACCACACTGCACCTGCTCAAATAAAAAGGGAAATGTTCGATATGGTTATGTTTATGCTTTCCAATTTCTTGTCTATTATATGACTCATTTAAAATTAAGAACTGTATGTATATAGGGCTGAGGATATAGCTCAAGTGGACCTTGTTTAGCATGTTCAAGGTCCTGGGTTTTATCTAAGCATCACAAAAATGTAAGTAAAATAAAGAACTGTATGAGCCTATGTTTCTCAAGCAACCCCCTATCAACATTAGAATACTAATCCATCAGTGAGAAATGGACTTCTCTGTTTGGTATTTACAAAAGATCACTGCAAACCTTCATCATGTTTAACATACATAGATGAAGAAGTAGCAGATACACGGGATAGGCAGACTTTCACAAGTGTGATGCTGCAAATATACTACTACTTATCTGCCCTTTCAAAGTTTGAAAGGTATGATTTAAAGATCATTTTTTATGTGAACTTTCACAGTTTTCTCAGAGAGGTCCCAGTTTTCAAAACGGAATCTCTTAATACTATGAGATAGTTGTTACTAAACACAAAACGTTTTAGGTTATAATTATGCCACAGATAGGCACTGACATCTAGAAACCTTTCTGAACACACAACTCAATAAGGTAGGACTCCTCTAATAAAATGCATGTACAGTATTTTCTAATTAGTGCAAGATTCATGTTTCATTTTCACTGTTTTTCATTTTCTAGTTTCCTATAACCCCACAAATTCTATCTCCAAATATATTAATGATATTCAATTTCTACAAAAGTGACCAAGAAGTATCGCCTAGCAATAAAGATCACAGATTTCGAAGAAGAACTGTTTGGTTCCACAACTCATAGCACTATATATAACCTTCAGCAGATTATTGAGGAGCCATAAACCTCATCTGTAGGTTGTTTGTACCTACTTCTTGGGGTCATGAGGATAAAGAGATAATCACACAGAGGACTTAGTACAGTACTTGGCAAACAAAGCATTCAAACTTTTAACTGTCATCTTATGCAAAGGGAAATAAAAAGTGGTCAGGAATGTGAAATTAAGCTTGTCATTCTAGTCTTCTTGCAATTGAAATCCAATTATCGGAGGCAAGAACAAGGCATTACTGGTAATTGCCAAAAACCTTCCAAACTCACCACACCCAATACAAGAGTATTTTTCCCTCCCACGGAGGGAGGGGAATTATGTCAGGCTGGTCAAGTGAGAAAACATTGTTTTAAATGTGTGGTATCAGCGCAAAACTAAGCATCTGATAAAATACAGATGGTAGTAAGTGGGGGAAATAAGCAATTGGGGTTAACAACTCCTATAAGACCCAGTTATTTTGCAAAAATGGTTGAAATGCTTAGGACAATCCCTGATATAACAGAGTACTCTTATAAAAAGTTTGCAGTTACTACTGACTCAGTGCTTACGAAATGAAAAAACAAAGCAGCCTTTAGTCCGTTTCGTGTGTTTAGACTGGACTGTTTTCACAAGGTCATGGCTCTGACCATTTGAGATGGAGGAAGAGGGGGGTACAGGGTCCTCCCCCAAGGCCTTTAGGTCGGGGCCCCGGCGGGCTCCAGTGGCACCTGGGGTGGTGCCTCCCGACTCCGGCGGACGCCCACCCGGGGCAGAGACCCGGAGCGGCCCGCCGGGCCCCGGGGCGGGGGTCAGGGATGACGCAGCGCGGCCTGCCTCCGGGCGCCCCCCTCCCAGCCCCCCGGGCCCGCTGCGGCTGTCCCCTAGGCCTGGGGTGGGGGGAGGCGGGGGTCCCCGGAGAGGGCCCCAGCCTCCCGGCAGCACTAACTTCTCAGCCAGCAGCTCCTCTATTCTCCTTCTTTTCTTCTCCCTAAAAGAGAGAATAAAAGAAGGGTCAGCATCACGCTACACACTGGGCGCCGCGAGGGGATGGGGGCGAGGGGACGGGGCGGGGGGTGGGAGCCCCCGGGTGGCGGCGGCGACCGCCCACCGCCGCGCTCTCTCACAACCCAGCCCAAACCGGCGCGCCCGGAGAGCCCCGGTACTTACGGCTCCTCGCCATCCGCCATATTGTTCCCCGCCTCTTCCCAGGTGCCCTCGCGGCGGGGCGGGGTGGGCGAGGGGAGGGGCGGGGCGGGGTGGCGGGAAGGGAGGGGCGGAGCCCCCGGGGGTTCCCGCGGGCTTTAAAGCGTTCCTCTGTAATTATAATTTTCATTAACTACGCCTAATTAAATAAACGTGATACCGTTTGTAATGTGCTGCATGAAATATAGATATAATATGCTATGTGTTTGTACAATTATATGTTAATATACAATTACATAAAATATTGATATATTCTATGGAAAAAGTCCTGGAAGAAGCACATTGATATGACAGAGCTTTCCTCTGGGGCATAAAACATAAGGGGAATTTTCGCTTTCTACTTCTCAAGACAGCTTGACAATGGTAGGGTGGAGGGATTATTTTTTTCTTTGTAAAAAAAAATCAATATTTTAGTGTCCCGTCATTCGGTCAGATATCAGAATTCTGGGAGATATATATGAAAGTAGAAAGAAAAAAGTGCAAAAGTTAAAAAATAATTTAGAACACTCAGAGATTATAATGGTGACAAAATTTTCAACCATTTTCTTCCAGAGTCAGAATTATATATGTGGGTCTGGATGGGTGGATAGAGAAAAATACTTTTATTCATATATTTCAAATAAATCACACATATCTACCTACACACACACACGTACACACACACCTTGGAGTGGGACAAGAATAAGATTTGGCGTTAGAACTGAGTTTAAATCCTTACTCCCAGTCATGAGCTAGGAGACCTCAGGCACTCCTGTTCATTTGTGAATTGTTTTGTTTTGTTTTGTTTTGTTTTGTTTTGTTTTGTTTTGTTTTGTTTTTTGAGACGGTTTCCCTATGTAGTTCAGGGTGGCCTTGAGCTCACTATGTAGCTCAGGCTGTTAGTGATCCTCCTGCCTCAGCCTCCGGAGTGCAGAGATTACAGGCATGCACCACCATGCCTGGCTCATTTGTGAACTGGACATAACAATATTTGACTTGTAAATCTGATGATTAAGTGAAATTCACAATGATTCTCAAAATATGGTCCCTGATCTACATTACTTGGAAATTTATTACAAATGCAAGTTTTCAGACTTACTCCCTGGGAAACCAACAGTGATCCTATGGTTGTAAAATTTGAAAACCATTAGAGTACTAGAATAAAGCTCCACAGGCACCCAGCAAAAGCTGGTAGTAATGGTTAGCTGTTGTTACTAATTTGTGACGTTAAATCTCCTCTGTCCCATTGAACCAGGAACCTTAAGGAAGGCTTGTCCTTTATGATCCCCCAATTAGGTTCAGCAGTAGCGTTCACTAAGCTGAAGTCAACAAGTGCCTGGCAGTGGGTGCAGGAATGCAGGTCCTAGTCCACACCAGGACTTAATGTCAACTCCTGGGTCCCAAGTCGCCTCTTACTGTCAACTCAGAAACCTCTTTTTCTTGCCCGGACTCTCCACAGTGGAAACCGCTGAGATTAAATCCTGACTTGTTAAAATGTCCTCCTATGGGTTGGCTTCCAACAATGCTGCTTCCTTCCTTCCTTTCTTTCTTTTTTATTTATTTATTTTTTTTTTTTGGTACCGGGAATCAAACTCAGGACCTTGTGCTTGCCAGGCAGGCGCTGTGCCACTGAGCTATATCCCCAGCCCCCAACAATGCTGCTTTCAGGACACACTTTGACTACTGGCAAGGGTGCATCACTGTCCCCTGGGATAGAGAAAACTGGCAGGCCCCTAGGGATTACCTAGTCCTCTCCCACCCTTTTCACAGAGGAAGACACTGAAGCCTAGAGACAGGATGGAATTAGCCGGTGAAGAAGACTGCAAAGGCGCCGGTCTTGAATCTGTGCACCTCCGGACTGACTTCCTGATTCATGCGGTGGTGTTTTAATAGATGACGCCAGGCGCTCGCTGGCTCACACTGATTAGAAATAGCCACCTGCTCTTGCCAGTAATGAAAGCAACAGAGGCATGAGAACAAACTCTTCTTCAAAGGATTTGTTTCATTTTAAATGGAACGCATAAGTGATTAGACGTTACTCTATGGTTTGTAAAAAGACAGGTCGGGGCAGTCCTATCTAGAAGGACAAGTCCCATATAAAAGCTCCAGAAAGACCTCTACATTGAATCTGACTACTCCCTCACCCCCAAATAATAGAGACAAGGACCTACTACCAATTGCTTTCAAACCGTGACCAAGACAAAGACTCAGTATGTATTCATTTTCATTTAAAATGATTTTATGACAAAAGTAGAAATGTATTAAAAAAAAAAAAAAAAGCTTCCACATTCCAACCAAAGAAAAAAGAAGTGTAGTTAATATTTTGGAAGAGGAGCAGAAAACCATCATGCTACCAACAATTTTATCTTTTTCATTTTTTATTTTTAAATCTCTTGGGAGGTTTAAACAAGTAAAAATGCACTGAACAAATGTTTACTAGATAGCGATTGCCTGTAATCATTGAGTAATATTGTTATTAATACTCAACTGACAGCTTTTGGTCATGCAGTTCTGCACAGTTAGAAGGTGAAGGCTATTGGTCACAACTTCTAACTTTCACAGATCTGCAATAGGGCTCCCACACTGGTTTTGACCAAGTTCATTTACTCAGCTTCCCCTCAGTGCTGTACTTCAAAATGCATATTCACTGGGGGAATTCCTCCACACCCTCTGACTTCCTGTAACTGAGCCCAAGGCCTGGCACATCTCCTCTCACTGTCTCACATTTAACTACTATTTCTTACATTACAGGATCCTTGAAGGCAGAAATAGGCTGCGTCCTCCACCATCCCCCTTTTTTCATTTGTTTTTTGAGACAGGGTCTCACTATGTAGTGCAGGCTGGCCTTGAACTCACTATGTAGCCCAGGCTGGCCTCGAACCCACTGTGATCCTCCTGC
The DNA here is from genome assembly GCA_028451465.1 of Erethizon dorsatum. Taxonomy (NCBI): domain Eukaryota; kingdom Metazoa; phylum Chordata; class Mammalia; order Rodentia; family Erethizontidae; genus Erethizon; species Erethizon dorsatum. The sequence continues at coordinate 47,654,111 of CM051825.1, forward strand.
CTCAGCCTTCTGAGTTCTGGAATTAAGGTATGCACCACCGTGCCCAGCTTTCTTCCTTTTTTTATCCTCCACAGTGTTTTCCCAGAGGCTTAAAAGGATTCAGAATATCTATTGGCATTTTACTGAATATTTTCAACATCCCCCCATCATATCTATCTAGACACACCCACAACAATAAAATAACATGATACAGAAAAGTTAATGGATATTTATTATGAAATCGGAGAGAACAAATCAGGTTAAAGCTCTATTTATATCATCCAGATGAATCATGGACTGTACTGTTATTAATAACATCGAAGTCTAACTGTGAGCACTAATTACACACTAAGCACTTTCCAAAACATTCCTTCATTTATCCTCATCTATGTGACAGGTGTTCTGTTATCCCCAGTTCCCATATGAAGAAACTGAAACTGGAGGAGATTAAATAGTTTCTCCCAAAGTCATGTGCCAGAGAGGGAAGAACTGGGACTCTAATTCTGCTTTCTGTAACTTCAACCCCTCCCATTCTCTCAGAAGCAAGAAGATGTGGGAGCACAGAACATTTTTCACATTATAGAACTCTACTCAAAAAACAGCACCGAAGATACATCTTAGCACTGATTTGATTCAATTACCAAATTTTCCTAAACATCAGTAGCAGTAAGTCATTTCTTAGATCCCTATACGTTCATTAGGTTCATTAGCTGCTTTCAGAATCATCAAGGAAAATGAACTCAGGTCTTCTAGACTTTGTATTAAGTATATTTGATTGCTTTCCAATTTTTTGAAACTTGCTGATTTCAGTAGGGTAAACTTATTGTGTTAATACAGTACCACTTGTAGGTTTAGGGACTCTCTTTTCTTGGACATTATTATCTTAGAATTCTGCCTACCACATTATAAAACTAATACAAAATACAGTCTGCCCACCCCCAATACACAAATTTAAGCAACCACTGATGGGAATTATTTTTAAAAATGTTATCTGTTATGAACATGTACATTTTCCTTGACATTATTCCATAAGCTATATAGCACAATAACTTTCCATAACATTTACATAGCATTGACATTATATTAGGTATTTTAAGTCATCTAGATATGACCTAAAGCATATGGAGTATACATAAACACTACGTCATTTTAAATAAAGGACTTACGCATCTATAGATTTTGGTGTGGGGGTGGAGAAAGGTGTCCTGAAACTTAATTCTCCCACAGATATGGAGGGAAGCTTGTACTTTTTCTCATATATTTGATATAAAAGCTTTACGGTATAAGCACCTTAACTAAAAAAAAAAAAAAAAAAAAAAAGATCTTTTTACACCTTACAAGAGAATTTACAAGTAATACATCTCTTGCTAGTTCTTCAGGCTGGGATACAAAACATTTATTAAAATACTGCATTCCGTTGTTAAAAGTTTTTGCCAAATACTGGGATAAAACTAAGAAAGCTTTTTTTGAAGTGAAAGGGCCACGTTTCTGCCCAGAAAATACTTGGGTGCAGAAAAATTGGTTCAAGTTCTTTACTTTAAAATGTCAACAACATGCTCAGCAAGAGGGCTGAAGTTGGCCAGAGTCATTTTAGTAGAATGTCACAGTAGTTTGGTAATTTGGCTACAAGAGAACAGAGATGGAAAACACAGAAGAGCGAACAGAACAAACCAGCCCTTCCGCTGCACACGTTCTCCTTTCCCCTCTTGCCAATCTGATTTCACGCATAGTGACTCATGGTGAAAGATGGAAAACATGAAGATTGTTTTCAGATACACAGGGATTAGTAATACTTAATTTTCAAAACCAGCTCATCCTGTAGTAACACTATGGTTGTCTTCCTTTCCATTCCACTTAGATTGGCATCTGAACAGCTGCCAATTTTTTCTCTTTGAGGCACAAAACACGCCCCTAGGTTCAGCACTCAAAAAGAAGATTTAAAAAGGGACAGTTTGTTGCCAGGAAAGGCACGGCCACCTCCCTTCAGACAGGCGATTTCCGCTGGTTGTGGGTTAGTTTTTTTTTTTTTTTTTTTTTTTTGGTATTGGGTTGCTTTCTTTTATTTCATCTGTGTTCTGCCTTTGGTCCCTTGCTCTGTTGCTGCACCTGTTTTCCTGTAACCAATCACTTCGAGCCAATCAAGAAGCAAAACGGAGCAAACACGCCCTCCCGCTCCTGATTCCCTTTGCTTGCTGCCCATCAACCGCAGAGCCGAGACGAGAGCCGCTGTCATCTCTTCCTCGCAGCTCGGTTGCCGCCGCCGCCGCCTCCGGATTCCGGAGGTGAAGAAGGCAAAGCTAAGAAACATGGACGTGACCGTCGCCCCACTCCGCGCCTGGGACGATTTCTTTCCTGGCTCTGACCGCTTCGCCCGGCCAGACTTCAGGGACATTTCCAAATGGAACAACCGTGTCGTGAGCAATCTGCTCTATTACCAGACCAACTACCTGGTGGTGGCTGCCATGATGATCTCCGTCGTGGGGTGAGTGGGTCGCCCGCCCGGAGCACTGACGGGGCCACCGCTTCAGGGTCAGCACGGAGGGGCTGGAGGGCAGGATCCCGGGGTGCGGAGGCGCCGTCCGTCCGCGCTCAGCGCCCGCCCTGGCAACTCTGCAAGCGGCCCAACCGGGGCAACTTGTCGTTAGGGCGAGGCCACAGCTATGGGATTCCCTTCTCTTTATACACCCAGGGCCGAGACGCTGAGGGGTCCTAGGAAGAAGCGGGTGGGGGAAGTGTTGCAACCTCGGGTAAGAAAAATTACTTCTCTCCCCCTGTTCCGGGATAAGGCTTGTAGCACCTCAGTCTTTTAAAAATAAGAGGAAAGCGGTCTAGCCTTGCCCCGGAGCTGCCTAGGTGCCGCTCTTACAAGCCTGGGGAGGCTGGGTGTGGACGCAGGGTGGGGTCCTAAAAGGACATCTAGGTGGCTTATCGTCCTAATGCCTGCCACACGGTACAGGAAAACTGAGCTTGGAAGCAAGAGGGTGGGTGTCTGTCTCCTGGTGGCGCATCTCCCAGTGTGGGGTGACTTGAGAACAGGGCCCTCTGGCATTTTCTTCTTGGAGTTGCCAGCCACAGCCACTTTATCTTCACTCCCTGTCCTGGGGTCTTAGTGTATCTGAACCCCTTTTCATTACTTGATACTTGAAAAGTACCCTCTGTGAACCAAGACTGCATAGTCATACGTACATTGTGTGCGCGCTCACACACACACACACACCCTCCCCTACACCTGCTTCCCTATAGAAATTGCCTTTTTTTGTAGTTCACCCTTCTAAAAAATGCTTCCTTCTCCCACTTTTGCAGGTTGGGTGGCAATATTCTCCATCTTGCTGATTATCTTCTGCCTATCTTTAAAGAAAAACTACCCTCAGACCTTATAAAGGACGCAGTTCCCCTTAAAGAAGCATCTGCCATTTTTACTTGAGAGCAGAGGGAAAGAGCAAGCTAGCTTGGGAGGAAAAGGTTGTGAGAAAGGGTGAATGGGGTTGTGTCTTAAGTTGGCACGCTGTTAGTTGGCTCACTTATTGAGCCACCTCTCTGCGCCAGGCTCAAAGTGCACCAAGATGAATCAGTCTTGAATTCTGGCCCAGGGACACATGGCATTTGCTGAGAAGCTAAAGGAGCAAATACGTAGCACGGAGGACAGGAGAGAACTCACATTTTCCGGGTGTGGTTCAGATTCGGTGCCCCACACAGAGGCGGAAGCCCTCATGTGGCTTAGACAATCAGAGGGAAGTCCTCTCTGCCTTGCTGAAGGATGGAGAACTCTGGGAACGCCTTAGTGTCTGGAGGGCACGGGCTCTCCGAGGACTCTGACTAGGGTGGCAGCCAAGGTATAATTAGGGCAGGGCAGGCCTGAGGCCTGAAGCAGCTGACTTTGAACCTTCGTCTAGTTAGTTCTATGCTTCTTTTCGAGAACACAAAGAAATTTCTTTACCACAAAATAAGTAGTAAATAGGTTTTCGTGCTTTGCTTTACTTTCTTTTTCTTTTCTTTGTAAAGAAGAGGGAGGGCATCTTATCTGTTGATCTCATTATAGGGGTATTTTTCTTGAGATAATGCCAAAACTTAGATACAGAGCAAAGTTTATTAACACAGATCAATCAAATGTACAGAAAGAAAAGTTATTTTTTTCCAGAGAGCTATGCTGCCCAGACGAGACACAAGCTCAGAAGCCTGGTTACCTTGATGGAACCCATTTTTTACCAGGAAGCCTGGGGCCAGCCCCTTGACACAATATAGTTCCTTTTCTGTAGTATCTTAAGTCACTGATTCAGGCACTTAAGGGATGTCATTCCCTTTCAAATAGGAGATACTGATTGTCAGTGACATTTTTGAAGGAAAAATAGAAAGTACTCATGGAGATTTTATATTGTTATTGTTATTTATTTTTATAGCATATATATTGTTACTTTTAAAAACTTACGAAAGATATAGGCCAGTGGTAAAAGTTGTTTTGAAAATTACATGTGTATAAATTATGAAATTTCCTTCATATTCTAGTGAAAGCTTGGTGTATAACCTTCTACTGTTTTGTATGCATGTATAAACATACAAACTTTTTTCCCACTAATTATTAATTTCTTTAATAATAAAAATAAATATTTATTGAGGACTTTATATACTTTGCTATTTTACCTGTGTTATGTCATACGGCCTAGTAAGTAAACTATTATTATTATTTAAACCCCAAGCTCAGAGAAGTTGAATGACTTATGCAAAGCCACCGAGCCAGGCTTGTGCTCTTAGCTATGATGACGTCTTCCTAGGAGTCATGAGGTTTGGAATTATAGTCCCTTTAAACTGGAAGAAACCAAATACCTTCAGGGCCTGGAGCTCAGCTGATTCTGGAACATTCTCATTCTAAAGAGGATTATCTTCTTAGTGATACAGTGGATGTGTGGGTCGGAGCTCCGCTGGAGGCTGTTTATCAGTATCTCCGGACTGTGCATGAAAATTTGGCCTGATGTTACTTCAGGTAAGGACTTTGTTCAAAGGGCTCTCCTCTGTAGCTGCACCTGTTTTTAAAGAGGTACTTCAGGGCACTTCCTTCTAGCAAAGCTAGAGGGCTTTGAAGGCCTTTGGGGAACTCTAGTTTTGCTCTCTACCTGGTGTTGAAACCCGACTTCATTAAGGATAGAGAGGGCTGGTCCTTCAAGACTGCAGTTTTGAAGAGAGAGAAGACCATGGCAGATGTACTCTAGATCCAGAAACCCTGAAAAGGAGTGCATATCCCAAAGTAGAGATTAAGAAGGATTAGGCTAGAGATAATCTGTATATGAGGCACTGAGCAGGCAGGGTTTTGGTAATCCATGGTTAGAAGTTTGATCTATACCTTCAAAACATGGTTTACCAGGCACAGGCCTTCCACTCAGTAGGTATACTATGCATCTGAGATTAGTTCTGGCTAAATCTGCTACCTCAGCCCTTCTTGAAGGCAGTGTTCGTATCTTCTGGCTCTTTGAGTAGTAAAGTAATGGTTAAAAGCCAGATTGAGTTTGAATACCAACCACCAGTCTCTAGCTGTGTGACCCTGTGCAAGTCACTTGAACCACACCTGGCCCCAGCTTACGTATCTGTAAAATGAGGCTAATAATAATACTGAACCCACGAGCTTTCTGGAGGATTAACTGAGTTCAGAACAGTGCCAGCCTCCTGGTTTTTGCTCCACAAAATGTTGCTTGCTATTTTTGTCTCTATTCCTGTTATCAAAGATACAGCAGGGAAACCTAGATAGCATCTTTATATCAGGCAACTTCATCTACCCAAAGCCCATTCCCCAACTTCTTTACCTGCTCTGGCAAGACTCTGCTTTGATACCACTTCTTTGTGGAAACCTCTCCCCTCATTCCCTGTGTTAACTGGGCCCCACGTCTGTGCTCATAGCTTTCCTGTTTCCCTGTAAGCTTTTAAAGTATTCACTTATCTTCACTCCGGACTGCAGATTTCCAGAAGCCACAGTTAGTAGGTTTTGGTTTTGATTATTTCTTCCTTGTCTTGGTTTTGTCATCTTTGTTTTTATTCTGTCTCCCTGAGACCTGCTATATAGCAGAGTGATGAGTGCAAAGAGTTTAAGTGAACGTAAGGTTTTGGCACAATCATAGAGGCAGCTTTCAGTCTACTAAATGGAATAAATTATTTTTTTGAAGCCCATAGGAGCATGAAAACACATGGCAACAACACACTCCCAAAATGATTGTAATGGTTTGTTGCTGAAGCCACCATGCTACACATGGTTAGCATTAGTAGCTATGTAAAAATTAAATTTAAAAAGATTATAGTTCAGACTCTTCACTAAATCATTTTAGCCTTGTAAAATCTTGGTGCAGTGCTCTGAGGGTTCTCAGCCTCAGCATTATTGACATTTTGAGCTGTATGACTCTTTGTCATGGGGGTCATTTGTATGTCTGGCTTCATCCTGGCCCTTTACCCATGTGACACTAATAGCACACACCCTCCAGGCTTGACCTTTGAAAATGTCTCCTGTAGACATGGCGGTGGTTGATAACTGCAGCCCTACTACCATGACATTCATGATGATTCCTCTACATGCCCACTTATTAAATACAAAGTCCTTCCTAAAAAGCTACCGAAGAGAGTTCATGGCGATTACCTAGCAAAGCAGCTCCCAGTTCCTGATCTTTCAAACATTAGAGTGGATTTGAAGCTTTATATACCTTTGATTATTATGCTCAATTTATTAAATTTGTTATGCTGTCATCCTTTAATTAGTCTGCCTGAAAGACTGTACTGCTTCTACAGATTCAGTCTTTTTTGTTTTTTTGACAGAATTCTAGCATTTACTTTAATTAACTTTCTACTCTAAAGTTTACTTGCTCTAGAAATGCACTGCTATAAAACAGGAATTAGAAAACTTAATTGGTATGAAGTACACCAAGGCCTAGCAAATTGTAACACTCAAACATTAGCTGCTTTTATTATTACGTTAAATCCTAGATCACAGGCATATTTTAAATGCTCACAACTTGTGTCTTCTCTTAGGCAGCAATATTAGGTGATAGATACACTTTAGTGGTATTGTCCTAACTGCAAATTGTGTTTCTTACAGAACTTTGCTTCCCTTGAGGACTTCAATTTCTTTTTGAGACTTAGATATCACTTTAGAGGAGATTAAATGACTTTAAAGTAGCATGAATAACAAGCTAGAAAATGTGTGTTTTGCTGACATTGGCTTTGTATCCTTCAAACTAAAAAAGGCAAGAAGGCTAAGGTTGAAGATTCCATAACTTACTTTCTCCATCCTGACATTCTTTTCAAAGTAGGGCATGTTGGTGCACACCTGTAATTCCAGCTGAGGCAGGAGTTCAAGTTCGAGACCAGCCTGGGGCACATTAGTGAGTTCAAGGCCAGTCTGAACTACACAGCAAGACCCAGTCTCAAGAAAACAAAACAAAACAACCAAAAAAGACATTCTTTTCACATCACGCACAATAATAGACGTCTCTGCCTCTTTTCGCAAGGCAAAAAAGGCAAGAGTTAATTGCACTTGCAATTTAAGTATGGAGCACATTCTAGTTGTGGAGGGGAATTTCTATGTGCTTAGCAGGATGCTGAAAGTTTGAGCTGAAGAAATCTGTTGAGAGAGTGGGTACCTGGGGAGTTTGTCAGAACTGAAGACTCTCAGGCCCTGTTTCAGACCTACTAGTTTAGACTCTACATTTTAACAAGCATCTTAGGTGATGCATGGGCACATTGGAATTTGAGAAGCACCTGTTTCATCTGGCTCAAAAGAAACACTGACAAAACTTAAATAAATATATCCTCAGCTGTCACCCTCAGGGATTCTAAATGTATAGTTTTTGGCAAGGTCCAGAAACCCGTTGTTTTTTTCTCCCATTAATTCCCCAAGTGAGATACATCTCAATTCAAGTTGAGAACTGTTGATTCTATTGATTCTCCTAACCTTCAGAAATATAGTCTTGATGTCAGGTGGCTAACTGGAACCAAAGTTGCTAATAGTAGCTCGGTTTATTATAAGGAAGTGAAATAATTTTTCCATTGAACCATATTGCAAATATTTTAAAAATATATTTTATGCCTACTAATCTTATAAAACATTGAGTTTCAGTGTGGTATTTTCACACATGAATATAACATATTTTGATCACATCCATCTTCATTACCCTCTTTTGTACTCTTTCTCCTTCCACCTTAGTCCCTTCCTCTTGTCTAATAGTAGTCTGCCTTCTATTTTCATGTCTCTTTTTTAGGTTCCACATATTTCATTTAATGTGATGATCTCCAGTTCCATCAGTGTTCCTGAAAAATGACATGGTTTTGTTCTTTCTGGGTGAAGAACACTCCACTGCATATATGTATAGCACATTTTCTTTATTCACTTATCTGTTGATAGCCACCGAGGCTGCTTCCCTGTCTTGGCTATTGTGAATTGTGCTGCAATAAACATAGGTGTGCAGGTATCCCTAGAGTATGCTGACCTTAATCCCTTCTGGTATCTACCAAAGAGTGGTTTACCTAGGTCATATGGTGACTCTATTTTTAGTTTTTTGAAGAACTTCCATACTGATTTCCAGACTGGCTATGCTGATTTACATTTCCTCCAGCAGTGTAGAAGGGTTCCTCCCTTCCCCCATCCTCACCAGCATTTATTGGTTTTTGTATTCTTTTTTTTTTTTTTTTTTTTTTGTGGGTACCAGGGGGTCGACCTCAGGACCTCGTGCGCCAGCAGGCGCCCGTGCCGCTGAGCGATATCACCGGCCCCTTTTTTGTATGTGGGATCCGGGAGTCGAACTCGGGCCCTCGCGCTTGCCAGGCAGGCGCTTAAGCCGCTGAGCCATCTCACCGGCCCTGGTTTTTGTATTCTTGCTGATAGCCATTCTGACTGAGGCAAGATGAAATCTCAGTATAATTTTTGATTTAAGATTTTGAATGTTTTTTCATATACTTATTGGCCATTAGTACTTTTTTTTTAAGAAGCCTCTGTTCAGTTCATATACCCATTTATTGATTGGGCTATTGTTTACTTGGTGTTGTTTTTTGTTTGTTTGTTTGTTTAATTTTTTTTAATTATTATTTTTATTAGTACACATTTGCAGTACAAAATGATTACATGTTGGTACAGGGACATAACACATCTTAATTGTTTTTATGTCCCTGTTCCCCCCCTTCATATTGCAAATTTTCTAAAACTCTTTTATGCATGTAGGGGGGAGGGTACTGGGGACCAACCTGAGGGCCTTCACACTGAGCTACAACCCCGGCCCTTTTTTGTTTTTTATTTTGAGACAAGTTCTTACTAAGTCATTAAGTTGCTCAAGCAGAAGCAGGAGAATCTCAAGTTCAAGCCTGGCTTAGTCAACTTACCAATTTAGCAATTTAGCAAAAATAAAAAAAGGGCTGGGGATGTAGCTCAGTGCAGAGGCCTGGGGTTCAATCCCGAATACCACCACCACCAAAAAAAAGACATTTGCAGATAGCATGAATAGCAATCTGTTTATGCAAAAACTAGTGGAAATCTTTTTGAGATTAGTCAGTTTCAACACCAGTTGTACAATATTACTTCTATTGTGTTGCTTCATTCATTCATTTATTCATTCATTCAACAAAGAGCAGGAAATACTTGCCAACTTCTCAGACACCGTGCTAGGAGATACAGTAGAAAGTAAGACAACTTCACCGAGTTTAGAATCTGGGAGCAGGAAGATAGTGCCGAAAACATAAGAGTTAATTTTTACATAAGTATAGCACATGTACAGAAATACACACCTATGTAAACACACATCTTTTTCTACCTCAGCTGATCTTTCCTCTATGATTCCAAAGTGCCAAACTCTCAGGTGTTGGGAATGGGGGAGGTGTTGAGTATGTGGACAGGGGGAGGCTTTATTAAATTTTATTTATCCTCACACACATCATCTACTCAGTTGAACAAATATGTACCTATCTAGTGCCAGATCATCGAGGCCCTGAGGATACAGTCAGGAATACTGCTCCACTCAGCCTTCCCACCCCTCCCAGAATTAATCTCCTCTGCCCTCCCACACCTCTTTAATTGCCCTTGACGCTGGGCTGGTACAATGCTGGCATACCTCTTCTGAAGGGATCTGCATTTCTTCTGAGTACAGAGCTTTAAAACATCTACTAACACTCAAATGTTTAATCAGAAGTTCTTCATCTGGTGAAAATTATCCTTCATTAAGTCATCTTCTGACACGATTTAACCTTGTTCTTGACTTTTCCCACCTCAAACTCCTACTATTTATTTTGTTTTGTTTTGTTTTGTTTTTTGAGACAGTGTCTGGCAATGTAGCACAGGCTAGCCTCGAATTCACAATCCTCTTGCTTTGCCTCCTAAGTGCTGGTATTACAGGTCTGTGCCACCACACCTAGCTATTTTTTTCTTTTTTAATGTTTCCTACCACTGTCAACTAGTTGGTAGTTTCTGTTTCCTTTCCCTAGAAAGGATTTACAAATTTTTCTAAGTGTGCAGATAAGTGAGTGTATTCTAGGTGCCTGGCCCCCTTTCTTCGAAGGCAGAAGCTGTCAGTCAACTTAGGAATACAGAACTCTGTATAGGAAATGTATGGGGTTTTTTTGTTTTGTTTTGTTTTTTTGAGACAAGGTCTCACTATGTAGCCCAGGCTGGCCTTGAACTCACAGCGATCCTCCTGCCTCTGCCTCCTGAGTGCTGGGATTACAGGTGTGCACCACCAGGCCCAGCAGAAATGTGGTTCTAAGAGGTCAAGATCCAGTTCTTGGCCTATCTACTTAATACCAAATTGAGCAACAATATTTGAAACTTCTTATTATTTTTCTTTTTTTTTTTTTTTTTTTTTGTGGGTACCGGGGGGACGACCTCAGGACCTCACGCGCCAACAGGCACCCGTGCCGCTGAGCGATATCACCGGCCCCTTTTTCGTATGTGGGATCCGGGAGTCGAACTCGGGCCTTCGCGCTTGCAAGGCAGGCGCTTAAGCCGCTGAGCCGTCTCACCGGCCCTTATTTTTCTTTTTGAACAAATGAATTCTACCTTTTATGACTCATCTTCAGAGTGCTCAACCTTGACCCCTCTTCTTTCTCTTGCAATGAATTTTGCTTTCTGTTTCAGGAAATGTTTTCAAGGCCTGTGATTTTAGGCTGGCTCCCATTCTGCCAGCATCTACTGTAAACAGTAGAATTTCCTGGCCTTCCCCTCCATTAAGCATTTGTTAATGGAGATACCTGGCAGGCCGAGAGCCCACTTAAAGTAGAAAACTGGGGCTTTGGTTCCTACTTGTGCTAATCTGCTTCGCAGCCTATTGGTATATCTTCTCATTGTCTCAAGGGAAGAAATGAGAATGCAGACATCAAGAATACAGACATCGGGGCCGGTGAGATGGCTCAGCAGTGTAAGCGCCTGCCTGGCAAGCGCGAGGGCCCGAGTTTGACTCCCAGAACCCACATACGAAAAAAGGGCCGGTGATATCGCTCAGCGGCACGGGCGCCTGCTGGTGCGCGAGGTCCTGAGGTTGACCCCCGGTACCCGAAAAAAAAAAAAAAAAAAAAAAAAAAAAAAAAAGAATACAGACATCAGCTGCTAGGTAAATAGGAAACTTTTGTGAGAAAGGAGATCATGTGTCATCAAGCTCATTAGTACCTTTCTTCTCTCCATGGCTCTGTAAGAACTTGCCTTGTGACAAAAATTCTCTATAGCTTTCCTTTTTTTAAACTTACAGAAAGCATTTAGGAAGAAGAGTTAAGTAAACAAATACATATCCTCCCATATTAGTTCAAAAACTTTCTGGTTGCATCAGTAATCATAAAATATACACCTATACACCCTGAACCAAGGCAGTGATGAGTATGTGCAAGGACTTAGTACACTAATCTCTCTGCCTTTGTATGTTAGAAAGTTTCGGTAATAAGAAATTTAAAAAGGATTTGCTGCAGTCTAATTGAACTATTATCACTATTAGTAATACTCTTGGTACTATTATTTGATGCTGCATTGCTGTGAGAAGTGTTAGATTTATGACTTCTAACTCAGATCTAACTGTTGATTACTAAAAATAAAATAAGCACTGATAATCCTAGCACTTAGAAGTCTGAGGCAGGAAGATCACAAGTTTGAGACCAGCCTGGCTACAACATAACAAGCTCAAAGCCAGTTTGGACTACATACAAACACCCTGTGTCAAAGAAAAAAAAAAGCGGTTAACTTGATAAATGCAAAACAAAGCATGGAGGTTTGTAAGTTATATTTTGTTATGAATACATTTAGGTGCCAACTGCTGCAAAGACAGTGGGTCGTTTGATCGTTTGGATGCAAGTGTTTAGTTTGATGGTACCAGGTATACAGGATGCAGTAAATACTTAGTACATAGCAAGCACATAACAAGTATTATAGGCCTTCTTCATTCAGCTGGTTGGACATCTCAAGGTTAGGTTACTCTGACCTCTCTGTGACAAAAGAAACAGGCCTCTGTTGCACCTTGACTCCTCTGAGCTCTCCTCTGTCCCATCACCCTTAGGCCCAGGAGACAATGGTCACATTTACTCAAGACTAATTTGTGTCCCAAGCCCACATTTATTTATTTATTTATTTATTTATTTATTTATTTTTGTGGGTACCGGGGGTCGACCTCAGGATCTCACGTGCCAGCAGGCGCCCTTGCCGCTGAGCGATATCACCTGCCCTTTTTTCGTATGTGGGTCCCGGGAGTCGAACTTGGGCCCTCGCGCTTGCCAGGCAGGCGCTTACACCGCTGAGCCATCTCACCGGCCCCCAAGCCCACATTTATACTTCAGAGTCAGAAATAGTTCTTGCCAGGACAGAAGCTGTGCTGGGAAAACGAAATGATCACAGAAGATTGTGGGAACCAACAACAGAGAGGGTTGCTTGGAAGAACAAGGTCTGCCGAGGCAGGAGTCTCCCTCTGTCCCATCCCTACTCCTTCCTGCCTCCAGCCTGTGCCCAGTCACAGAGGTTCCTCCTTCCAGCCACAGTGCCCTTTTGCCTCAGTCAGTCATTTCACAAGTATCTCCTACAGTTACATCAGAGTTCAGATTATTTTTCCCACTGTTGCTTTTGCATTTTTCCTCTTAATCACAGGCTCTGGGAGAAACAAAGACAAAGGCAATTTCCCTAGTACTATTTAGTATCCAGGGAGAGCAGCAAAAGTGCTTTGTCCAAGGTATAACTTGTGCCACTTAACTCATGGCCCTGGAAACTTGCTGAAAATGTGCTAGCTTCTTACCTTTTTTGTTGTTATTTCAACACATATTTATTGAATACCTACTCTGAATTGTGCTAGGTGCTGGTGGCTAAGAATGTCATGGTCCCTGTCCTTCGGGGCTTCACATCTAGCTGGGGCCAGAGATAGTCATTTAATATTCTTTGAAATAAATGTAAAACTGTGACAAATGCTGTAAAGAAGAGGCATATGGTGCGGTGCCTCATTCAGGGAGACTGAGAAAGGCTGTCTAAGCTGAGACTTGAAGGAGCAGAGAGAATCAGGCAAAGAACAGCTCATGCACAGGCCTGGTGATGGCCAGGAGGCAGGGGGAGCTCAAAGGAGAGCTGGAAGCCTGAATGAGAGCTGGAAGCCTGAATGAGGGTGCACAGAATCGGGAGAGAGCTACAGGAAAGCTGGCAGGCAACTGCTGCTCTCCCTTAGGGGTCTCTCTTGACAGTCACTCAAGGCGCCTCTTGCTCTCCTCATAGCTGCAGTCTAAGCCAAATCACACACTTGGCCAGTGGGTTGTGGGCTGAACTCCAGGTCTCACTTACCCCTCAGCAGCCTCCCTGTCCCAGCTGTATAAAGAGGCAGCCAGGGGCTAAACGCTGCTGTAGAATGTAGAAAGAATTCTGCTTTTTGTTTTGTTTTTGTGGTACTGGGGATTGAACCCATGGCCTTCACACTGGGCTACATCCCAGACCCTTTTTAAATTTTTTTAGTTTAACATAGGGTCTTAGTATGTTACCCAAATTGGGCTCAAACTTGTACTCTTCCTACGCCAGCCTCCCAGAGTGCTTGAATTCCAGCACTGGGTGTACCATCACACGCAGCTAAGAATTTTGTTTTTATTCTAAAAGAAATAAGAAGCAAGAAAAGATATGGGTGCATTCATATTTGCAATGATCCTTCTGGGTGTTTAAGAGCCACAGAAAAACTTCGCCAATTTAGAGAAGTGCACTGTAAGTAAATTGACCTCCCCCTGCTCAGTGAGTCAGCCTTTCTCAGAACCACACTTCAAAAATAGCTTTTTGGGTTAGAAAATTGGAACTCAGTGCAAAGCTGCTTCTCTTGCTTAGGAAACATTTCTCTGCCTCTTGGCTTCTCAGTGGCCCCGCAGCCAAATGTGCACTTGAATTGATCTGAGGAGCCCTGTGATGGTAAATTTTATTGCCAACTCTGCAGCTGGTGGCCTTGGACAATGTTACTAACTTGACGCTCACTTAGTTTGCTTCTATATAAAATGAGGTAAGTTTTCAAGGCCCCTTCTGGCTCTAAAACTCTGACTGGCCAGGAGTTTTCCCCCTTCAGCAGTTTGTGCTGAAATTGTAGCTACGGCTGGCCAAATCATGTGGTAGGGTTAGGATACGGTCCAACACACTCAGATGCACTGTCCTTCAGCAAGAAATGAGCTTGCTGAGGGACTTTCCAGGCTGGTCTTCAGCTGCTTACTCCAACTGGATGGAAAGGGTTACTTAGACCCTTGAGGGGACATCCCTGAAGCCAGTTAACAGTGCAGAGAGGGTTACATGGTGAATTGCCCTTATAACTAGCACTCTTTTCTCTTTTCTCTACTGGATCCTATGACTGTGTATTTCTCTTGGCATCGTTTATTCATCTGCAAAATGGGACTATGCTGATTCATCCTTTAAGACTCTGCCACAGAAGTTTGTGATAAGCCAGACACAATGGTTCATGCCTGTAGTCCTAGCACTCTTGGAGGCTGAGGCAGGAGCATCATAAGTTTGAGGCCAGCCTGGGAAACTAAGTGACTTAGTGAGAAATTGTCTCAAAATAAAAAATATAAAAAAGGACTGGGGATATAGCTCAGTACAGAGGCCCTGAGTTCAATCCCCAGTACCACCACCAACAAAAAAAGCCAGGCATGGTAGTGCATGCCTGAAATCCCAGCACTTGGGAGGCTGAGGCAGGAGGATTACCATGAATTTGAGGACAGCCTGGGCTACATAACGAGTTCAAGGCCAGACTGAATTACATAGCAAGACCCTGTCTCAAAAGACCAAAAGAAAAAAAAAGTTGTGATGGATTTCTAAACTTATTTTGCAACCATAAATGACTCCACTATAATTTCTAACTATTACAAGATAAGTTTTATTTATTGGAATGGGGTAATTTATATATATATCTTTGTATCTCACACTAGAAACTGTATTTAATATTTCTGATTTGCATAACTGGGTCTTCTATCCAAATGAAGTGTTCTGTCTTTCTGTTCCCATCCTCCCTGCCTTTAGTCTTCCCAGTGTCTTCTCTCTCTCTCTCTCTCACTCTCGCTCTCGCTCTCTCGTGTCCTCCCTCCTTCTTAGACGAGGGCTACCAGTAAATGAAACTCCACCCAGCAGAGTCCAGTGACAGCTGTCCGCATGAAAGATGAGGAACACATTTATGGAATCTTTTGTCCTAAAAATTCTCAGGCTTTGTCTTGACTAATATGACTAACAGCCCAACTGTTAGCTAAAAGCATCTCAGACAAGAATTGGTTCCCTCATTCTGCACTTACTGGAAAATGGAATTACTCTGCTCTGTGTGTGTGTGTGTGTGTGTGTGTGTGTGTGTGTGTGTGTGTGTGTCTTTTGCTCCAAGTGCAGGTGGATAGCAGGGCATTGGTAGGCATTTTACCTTTTTTCAGAATGGAATTGATGTCAATAGAACAGGGAAGAAAATAATTTCTCCTCTGAGTAACTTTGTTAATTTTTTCCAGTTTGGAAAATTGGTTACCTTCTAATTATAGATTGTGGCTGGGCATACTGTAAGCTAAAACCAGTTCTATAGGAGTCCTTGCTCTGTTCTTTCCCCCCAACATGAGCAACAGGAACAGGTGAAAAGCAAATTTGGAATTGCTTGAATCCAGCCTGGAGTTTCATTGTTCTTTGACCTGGGCTTTATTTAGATAAATATTCAACCTAGATGTGTACTTTACTTGTCCAGAGGAAAATAGAAAATCAACTTGAATTTTACTATCTGCTTCATGAGTTATTGTTTTAATAAATATTTTAGAAAGAACTGAGTAGGAGACCTTTGATACTTTTCTGCCAACCAACCATTTACTATTTGCAGTTTATACAAAGGAATGTCCTTAAACTTTAACCCTTTGTTTTAGTTCTTTGTGTTAACTTTTATCTTTGCTTTTCTTTACAGCTCAGAAATATTTGGGCGTGGTCTAGGTTAAAGCTTTTGTAAAAGGTTGTGTTTCTTCAGTAACCTTTCCCCAATTTCATTTGTCATTTCTAAGTATCAAGTGTTGCTTTTTTTTTTTTTTAAACAGGGTCTTGCTATGAGGTACAGGAACTAATGAATCTTGTGCCTCAGCCTCCCAAATGCTGGGATTATAGACTTGTGCCACCATGCCTGCTTAGGTGATTTTAATTATTCAAATAATACATGGCCATTAGAAAAATATGAAAATGGAAAGAAACAAGTGGGAGTAAACTACCCAAGATGTTCCTACCAGTGTAACTACTGCAGTCTTTTAGTCTAATTACTCTCACTCTTTTTGGTGCTAGGAATGAGATGTATTAATCTGGGAGAGTTTGTGGGCCTCTTTTACTCAGAGTCCCTACCACCTGTTCAAGAGGATACTGTTTTTTTTTTGTTTTTTTTGTTTTTTTTTGTGGGTACCGGGGGGTCGACCTCAGGACCTCGTGTGCCAGCAGGCACCCGTGCCGCTGAGCGATATCACCGGCCCCTTTTTTGTATGTGGGATCCGGGAGTCGAACTCGGGCCCTCGCGCTTGCCAGGCAGGCGCTTAAGCTGCTGAGCCATCTCACCGGCCCAAGAGGGTACTGTTTTTGCCCTGCTTGATTCTGTCCTTTTTTCAGGCCTGCAGGGAAATTTTTGTCTTTCCCAGATCAGTTCCAGGGCTACATCAGGAGACAAGGTATAACCCAGTAGCATCGAAGTGCAGAGAGGCTAAGTAGACCCAGGAAAGCAGAACTGTGGTGGGGGGGAGGGCAGGCAGACAGAACAGCTTGTGTGTTGAATGTTGGGGAGAGCTTGGGGGAGGAATCCTGGCTTTTATATTTACTTTTTTAAATGGTCCTTTTATTTCTGATTACAAAATAATATACAAATGATAAAATTTTCTACTTCTGGGCTATCTCACATATATGAGAAATCCACCTAACAGAAAGAATATATTATAGTTGTTTTTACCCACTCAGTATATTATTAATGTCTTTCCATTCTATTAAGTGTACTTCAACTTTTAGAAAAATAGCTGTTTATACCATACCTCAACCCACAACCCAGGCTGGGCACAGGCCAGGCACAATAGTCCATCTCCACCTGCCCGTCCCTTGAATATCATTAATAGAATTTCAGTTCATATACCACCATGAAGCTTCCTTATCCAGTCCAAACCTTGGCTCCCAGCTCATTCTTTTTCTTGGTACTGGGAATTGAACTCAGGACCTTGCACTTGCCAGACAGGCACTTGTGCCAACGAGCTATGTCCCCGGCCCTCCCAGCTCATTCTGCAGATTATCTGTGGCCGGTCTGCTTCTCCTTGTCTTCCCCAAGCCATACAGATGATATTTTTCCCATGCAAATGATTTCTAAACATTTTTACTCATAAGTACCATGGATATGAACACTGGTACATCTCAACTTTTGCAATTTTATTTATTTCCCTAGGTTATATATTCTGAGAGAGGGATTTATTGGCTTGAAGGATTTGCAAGGGCTTTGAATGAAATAAGCAAATTGTTATTATAGGGTCTGGTATTAAATTATATTCTACTACTTTGACCACTGTTCAACTGCTTTTGAGTAGAAAATTTTAACTTTTTCACTGCAGTTTTACATTGGTTATATCACTTGATTGCACAAAGTAAGGTGTGAAAAATTTCCCCTCAAAACTGTTTAAAATAGTTTATATGTTTCAGTAGGCAGAATCAGAGTTAAAATTTAAAGGCATTGTAAAAAAAGAATTGTGGTTATCCTAAATATGAATCCAAATATCAGCCAGAATCCTTTGTCCATTCCATATCACGGGAGAGTGAACTGTTGGCGTCACCTTCCCCATCCCACCTTTGCCAGTCTGCCTTGTGGACTGAGAGTACAGTGCAAACCCTCCAACCCCCTTTGTCCTCCCCAAGGGAAGTCCTCATTGGGTTCCAGGATGAAAGTTAATGTCCATTGTACTTGCCCACCACAAATGTTTTATTAATTAGGATGTCATCTATACAGTGAGTTGGAGTTGAGGACTGCAATGCCCAGTCATTCTGGTTTGTGAAATAATCTAAATTTCTTGTTCATTAAGTGTTTCCCCCATCATCAGGACTTTTGTGATGGCTATCACATAAGAAGGATGTTTGGCTCACATAACAATGAGTCTGGAGGCCATGTTGCTTGGGAATTTTGGTTGACAACCCATGTCCTCAAGATGTTTTGGGCCTTTTGAAAGATTGATAATTGAGCCAGGTGCTGTGGCACCCATCTATAATCCCAGCACTCTGGGAGGCTGAGGGAGGATTACAAATTCAAGTCTAGCCTGGGTAACTTAGTGACTTAGTGTGACCCTGTCTCAAAATAAAAAAAAAATTTTAAAGGGCTATGTGAAGGGCATGACTCCAATCCTCAGTACAAAAATAAAAATAAAATAAAATAAAATAAAATTAAATTAAATTAAATTTTTTTTTTTTTTTTTTTTTTTTGTGGGTACCGGGGGGACGACCTCAGGACCTCACGTGCCAACAGGCACCCGTGCCGCTGAGCGATATCACCGGCCCCTTTTTCGTATGTGGGTTCCGGGAGTCGAACTCGGGTCTTCGCGCTTGCAAGGCAGGCGCTTAAGCCGCTGAGCCGTCTCACCGGCCCTAAATTAAATTTTTAAAAAGGAGAATGGACTTTCTACGTCAGGAATCATAAACTCGAATGCCTCCTTGGGGCAGGCAGGTTATGTAAGAAAGCCATTCAGGCCAGCCATTAGAACAGCAACAATAAGTGACATTCACTTTGGGTCCCTGTACTAAGGATACAGTAGAGAGAGGTGGGGATTGGAACAAAATGGAGAGCATTCATTCTGTCTGAAAAAGAACACATGGAAAAGTGGGCCTAGTGGGTTAGATTTTCTTTTTCTAGCAAGAAATCCCAGGTCTTAATGATTTTTTTTTTCCTCACATGGGGATTCAAGTAAAAGTTTTAAAACACTGTACAGGCCCAACAGAAAATGACTGTAGACTGGTTCTGGACCAAGGAGACCATTGTGTGGCCTCTCCACTACATTCCTCCATTATGAAAACCTTTGTGAAGATTGAAATATGCCCGTAAAGCTAAGAAAGCTGGGGATATAGCTCAGCAGCACAGCGCCTGCCTGGCAAGCGCAAGGTCATGAGTTCCATTCCCAGTACCAAAAAAAAAAAAAAAATCTAAGAAAATACAGCCTACTTACTGTGTGCTGGGGCCCAGGAGGTATGCAGGTTAGATCCAGCACCTCCAAAAGAAACTTTATAGCCAGTGCGATGGCACAGACTTATAATCTTATAAGGAGGATCTTAAGTTTCAGCCCAGCCTTGGCAATTTAGCAACTTAGCAAGACCTTGCGTCAAGATAAACAATGTAAAAAGAGCTGGGGACGTAGTTCAGTATGAAGGCCTTGGGTTCAATTTCCAGTAACCCACACACACACACACACACACACGAAAATAAAAAAAAAGAAGCTTTCATTTTCAAAATTGTCAGCCTCTAGTAGGAGACTGACCAGTTTGGTGGGAGTCACACTGCTCCCACCATTTTCTAACCTCTGAAGCTGAGTTTATTCATTTGAGAAATAATTATATCTACTTCATGACATTGTGAGGACTTAATGTTCCAAGTTAGGTAAAGTGCTTAGTAAATACTCAATAATTATTTTTACCCCTCATTCTGGTCTCCTTCCTCCTGCTACTCCTACTGCTGAGTGAGTCTCCCTGTTTTTTTCCTGTTCCAGGTTTCTGAGCCCCTTCAACATGATCCTTGGAGGAATTGTGGTGGTGCTGGTGTTCACAGGGTTTGTGTGGGCAGCCCACAATAAAGACATCCTCCGCCGGATGAAGAAGCAGTACCCCACCACATTCGTGATGGTGGTCATGTTGGCCAGCTATTTCCTCATATCCATGTTTGGGGGAGTCATGGTCTTTGTGTTTGGGATCACTTTTCCTTTGTTGTGTAAGTGAACCTGAATTTTCTTTTTCTGGTATCTATCATAAGAAAATGTAGGCGTGTTTGTCCAATGGGAGTTACGTAACCCACTCCTTATGTGTGTTGGCGTATCTGCTAAAGTCTGCAGAATTTTCCAAAACAGCAGACGAAGGCCTAATAGTTCATTAATTCCACAAATAGGTATGGGTACTTGCTGTTGTCAGACACTTATGGAGATACAAGAATAAATAAAACGCAAACGGATCTCGTATAGCACAAACTGCTGTAGCCTACACTGGGCTCCACATTTGTTTTTTTTTGTTGTTGTTGTTGTTTTGTTTTTTTTGGTCCCGGGAATCAAACTCAGGACTTTGCACTTGCCAGGCAGGTGCTGCGCCACTGAGCTACATCCCCGGCCCTCTAAATTTGTTTGATACTAGATTCTCTTCTAATTTTTAAGTGATAGACTGCTTAGATCAATAGGAGAAACAGATTGGATCACAGCTAACTGAGGCGTGGACTAGAAGTGGGAAGAGCTGGAGGGAACAGAATGTGGCAAGAGAGAGTTCTTGTTTTTGGTGTTAACTGTGAACCACTTCTTTGTAGTGATGTTCATCCATGCGTCATTGAGACTTCGGAACCTCAAGAACAAGCTGGAGAATAAAATGGAGGGAATCGGTGTGAAGAGGACACCAATGGGCATTATCCTGGAGGCCTTGGAACAGCAGGAGGAAAGCATCAGCAAATTCACTGACTATATCAGCAAAGTGAAGGAATAAACCGTTTACCTGCGGATAGGGTTGCAGCAGAAATTGAGTTGCAATTTGTCCTTGTCCAGTTCTACTTTTTGTTTGTATTTTTTAAATAGGAGGTGCACGTTTTACCACCCAACTAGCTACGGCAGCATGCACGTGCTGGCCGCACTCTTCACATCTCTGATGTTACCAAGCAAAGTCCTCAGAAACTGAAAGCAAACCACCCTCCTGTTGTTGTCTGAGGTTTCCGGTGTGGTAATGAAAGAGATCTATGGATTTTCCAGCAAAATACTGCTATCTTGTAGGGAGAAAAATAATTGTAAAATATCAAGGCAATAGGAGTCAATGAAAAGGCTGTGAAAGGAAAAGAAAAATAAAAAGAGAAAAGGCTGTCAAAGTAGATGACATCATGTGTTAGCCTGTTTTGAATCCTTCCTGGCACCTTCTCCAAAATTCCCTAGGATAGTATTGTGTGAGGTATCAATTAGTTTAGTTTGTATTATTCTTTAAAAATCAAAGATGATTCTATCATTTTGCCACCTGTTTGACTTGCAGTATAACTGGATAAGCCAGTTGTTTATACTTTGTTTACGAATATAAAGGTAGCTGTTTAGGAGAATATTTTGTTAAATTTTTGTAAGTTTTTGAAATGCTAGTAATGTGTATTCACCAGCGGGTATTTGTTGCAAATTTTGTCATCTTCCTTGAGGTTACAGCTGTGTAACCCATATTATTCTTGACTGACCTGTTAAAAAGAATAAAACCAAACTTAAGTTCTGTTTATATTGCACACATTTTTTGTTATCATGAAAAGAAAAGGTGTCCAAAGTAATGTTTCTATATGTTTTTCACTGTTTCCTTTTCATTGGAGCATTTTGAAAGAAATGAATGTGCATTTTATTCATTTCTTAGGGGGACAAAGAGGACGATAATAGCTGATATTTTAAAATTTTAAAAGCATCTTTAGATGACCAAGCCCGAAAGCCTTTTAAAAATGGGAATGATCACTGGCTTCTGCAATTCATAGAGATGTTAGATAGTAATTGTTATAATCATATGCTTTTGTAGATAGACACTGAAATTAAAATAGCATGTGTTTATATTCTGTTACTTTCATCCCTTTATTTCCCATATGCTTAGAAATAGATTATTAATTTGCTTGCCAATGGGGTGATTTCATAAGTGAAGTGGAAGCATTTAGGTTTTCCTGACATTGCATTGTGAAGACAAGGGTGAAGAAACTCTGTCCATCCTAGAATAAAAACCAATGGCATTCGCTGCTCCTGAGTTTTCTTCCATTTTAATTTCTCAGCCAGTCTGCAGCCTTCATCTTTAGCACAGTGATATCACATGCCTTCACACATGCGCTAGAATCTGTACCTTTACCAAATATGAAAAATAAAATTTATTAGAGGGTTTTTTGGTGAGAATTTATTTAATGACATCTATATTAAACATCTGAAAAGCTCAGTGACAACCCTAGAAACCGTGAGGATATACTGTACAGTATATACTCTTAGCTTGTGTTTCACATACTCTTTAAACAGCCTTAACACTTTAGTGCCTTGCAGCCATAGATAACATTGAATTCCAGTGGGATCTTCTTTCAACCCTGACCTCAGTGTTACATTTTAGCCCCTTCCATTTTTCTGTATGGTGTATTCTGCTAACTAAATGCCATACATTTGAAGAAACTGATGAGTTGAATTTTAAAAGATCCTCATTATAATATCTAATGGCAAGTGATGAATTCTGGAAGTATAATAATAGAAAAATATCATAATATGTAAGTGTTGTCAGTTGATGGTACGTTTTAAAACAAAATCTTCCACTAAGCTCTTTAGGGCAGGAACATGAATAGAAAGAATATAATGTGAACTGCTTCTCTCTTCACGTGAGATTACATAATTTTTTTTTCGTATATCCAGGATTAAAATCCTGTTTTAGTACTACTAGCACTTCTTAAAATTCCTGACTTTATTAATACTGTGGCTAAACAGGCAAATTCACAGGGCTTTCCAGAACTTCAACTACTAATACACATTAAGATTTTAAATATGCTTAGAGTGCTTTGTCTTATCAGAGTATAAAGTTTTATTTATTGAATCCCTTTCTTAACCAAACTGCTTGTATATGAAGATATTTTCTAGATGTGAGAGGAGGAAAAAACAAAGCTATCAGCTAATTACTTGATTGAAAACCATAACTATCTAAATTTGGCCACTTTTGTGCATACCAAGTTATCTTTTAAAAATAGAAGTACCATATTTCTTTCTCTCGACTTATCCTTCCAAATAATGTGTTCTAAGTTTGTCCCTGTTACAGCCCTCCTCTCCCAGTCTGCTTTGCCTGCTACATGTCACCTGTGATTCTACGGAAGGAGAAAGAAGGCAGGTGCCAATTATTCACTCAGGTAAAGGAGAAAGAAAAATTACCAAAGCTACATTTCCTAATTCCTAGGTCCATATCACTTCTATTATTACAAAATCTCAAAAATCTACACATCTGGTGCGTAAGACAGATAATTAAGTGCCGTAGGAACTTAGAAGGAGGGAAGAACGCAGGTTGGAGTTGTACAGAACATTGTGGAGGACATGGGATAGGACCCAGCTTTGAAGATGGGTTGGGCTCTCACATACCGAGGACATGAGGGAAATGTCCGGTGGCGGGGGTGGGGAGGATTCTGTGGCAGGGCAGAGAGAGAAGAGGCACTGTGTGTGTAGAAGGCTGGTTTATCAAGACGAACTTAAAGGATATGTGGTGGATAAGACTAGGTTAGTACACTGGGGCCCCGCAACGGAGTGTCCTGAAGGATGGGATAAGGACTTTAATCCTGTAAGCAAGCTTCCTTTGGAAGGTTTTTGAGGAACACAATAAAGATCAAATTAGACTTCTAAACTATATCAAAAGCTTGTTGATAACTATTATGTATCCCCCTAATTTATTTCTACAAAACACCATGCTATCTCCTGTTGTCCTTATATGTAGAAACACTGCCAGGAAATGTTTATACGAGGTGTGATCAAACAACACAGTGAATGATTAAAAAGACACACTATCATTAATCCCCTCAAAATCTTCCCCCTTGCTTTGAACACACTTACGCCATCATTCTTGGCTGCTTTCTGAAGCAGTTTCAGAAAGCCTGGCTGCCTCGATGTCCTAAATCCATTCAAAACCTTTACCCGCATGGTCATTTTGTCTTTGGAGAAGACCCAGAAGTCACACAGTACCAGATTTAGTGAATAAGGTGGACAAGGTCATTCCGTATTGTTTTTATTTGGCAGAAATTGCCATTAACATTTTGAGTCAATTCAAGATGTGGAGGCAGCCACAGAAAGACTCACAAAAAGGGGCTTCAGAAAGTGGCAAGAATACTGGGTACGTTCAAAGCAAGGGGAAGTACTGGGGAGGGGATTAATGGCATTTAAAAAAATTTTTTTTTCATTTTTTTGAGACAGGATCTCACTATGTGGTTCAGGATGAACTTGAACCCACTATGTAGCCCCAGCTGGCCTAGAAATCACAGGGATCTTCCTGCTTCAACTTCCCCCAGTGCTGGGATTACAGGTGTGTGCCATCATGCCAGGCACTTTTTAAAAATTTTTAAAATTTAAACACATCATATTTTTTTGGTCATACCTCCTACATTCAGGGTTTATTTTGCTTTCATTACTTTTTCTGCTGGCACTTTGTTTTCTTCACATCCTGTGACTTTAGTGCTCTGTCCCTCACAGGTACTCCTATCAGAAGAACACACCCCAACTTCAGGAGAGTCACGGAGGGAGAAAGCCAGAGTTGTAAATGAAAAGGTTGGGGATCTCCAGAGATAAGCTAGTGTGCAATCCGTTCATTTCAGAGCTGCGGAAGAGTTCAATTCACTCTTCACATTTCCATAGGTTGAAACATGACCCATTCCCTTTAAGATACTGTGCAGTGAATTACAGCAGAGGAGATGGAAGGGGTAAAAATGGTTAACACTTCTGTCTTACTTATTATTTACCAGAAGAAAGCAATAGTAAAGCAAATGTTTATAAAAACATTTTTTAGCTTCTGCTCCTGAAAACATGACTCTAAATTTCACCTAAGTCGCTCAAACTGATTGCAAGTAGAAAATATTGCCCATGATTGTTAGTATTTTTGTCTCCTTCCCCCTTCCTCTGCCCCTGTTTGGTTGTGGCCCAAGCATTGTGCTTTTTACTGGTACCCTTCTCGGATGTGAGCATGGGCCCTGTTCCACCTCCTGTATGCAGAAGGGCTGCTGCCGCAATCCTCTCCAAGCTTAGCCCAAGAGTCACTGTTCCAACTTCTTGCTCTTCCAGATGATTCTGCAGCCTCTTATGCCAGTTCTTTTGGCAACTGCACCTGTGATTTAAGCATTCAAAGAAAAGAGAAAAATCAATCCTGGGAATTCAAGCGCTTTACAGCAAAAATTATATGGATGCAGAATGGATTAGAAATCCTGGCCACAGAGTTCTGCAAAATCATGGCAAAATAACAACCACTGCAGTCACCAAGTACTGGGCATTTCCTAATGCCAGGGACTGTTTCAGAGTCATTTACCATGCTGTGAAGCATATCAGAAACAAGAGGGCTGGTGCTGGAATCAGCCCGAGTTCAAAGCCTGGCACTTACTAGTTGATTGGTGTTGGGCATCAATTTTCTCAGCTATGTGATCACAGAAAAAGTAGAATAATCAATGTTAACATTTATTTTTCTAAAAAAGATTATCTCACTACTTCCTACAATAGCCTTGTAAGGAGGGAAAAGGCTCAGAGAAGACACTAACTTTCCAAAGGTAGCACAGCTAGAAAGTGGCAGAGAAGGATTTGAACCAGATTTGTCTGATTATAGTACCCATGACTATACACTGCCTATAAAAATGCCACCCCCCAAAAAGATATATGTTCTTTTTAAAATAGGTCTTTCCTCTTTGAACTACATTCCTAATTTGATGCTCAGTAAAACTTAAAATATTATTTGTCGACACGCCCCCAGTGCAAAAAATATGAGTGACTTAAATCCAACTCTGCACATCTACTTCCTACTTCTGGGTCATAGAAACAGCTTAAAGTCAAGTTCCTGAAGGGTTTCAAGTGGCACTGTATCTCAGGACAGTGACTTATTCATTACCTTCCTGAAGATACTGAAGAAGTTAAGAGGACATTCAGAGTTGGTATAACAACAACCAAGACTATTTCTTCCTTACTGCCCGTGTCCATCTGCCAGTGTGATGAACCATTTTGGCCATCTGTTATGGCTCCTCCTGCAGCCAGTTCTCTGCCCATGACCTATGGCAAGGAACATTTCCCAGCACGCTGCCCATCAGAAAGGACGTTGGTACTGTGTGCTGCTGCCTTCAAGCCCAGGGGCCTCCTAGGTGCTCTGACTTGCCCCATCCCTCGTGCTAGACTTTGAGAAGGAAAGGGTGTGACTGTGCCTCGGGAGGCTCACTCAGGGAAAACATTGATAATTAGGAAGAAGGATGAACAAAAAAAATATACCAGGTACTTAAAATAACTGGAAAGTTGCAATAAATAGCTAAAAAAGTGTGATCTTTGTATTATGGATCTTTGTATGTGTTTCTATACCCATTGAGGGGTTCCAAAATAATATTTTAAAAAGTGAAATGTGACACTGACCCAGCATAGTAAACCTAAATAAATAAAAACATGTGTCAAATATGAGCAAGCTGCCATTTCAGATCATTGGGGTAAAGATGAATGAGTCACAAAATGATCTTAGTGAACTGTTTGAAAAAGAAATAATAAAGTAGACCTCTTGCTTCCCATTTACTTTTACCATCTAACCTTCTAATTAATCTGTAATATCAAGTATTTTTAAAAACCAGAAACTATAAAAGTTCTAAGGAAAAATAAGTACATAATTTAGTCATCAGAGAAGCCATTTATAAGCAGAATAACAAAACACATACAGAAAAATACAGGTAGATTTTTCAAATGAGAAAGAATCAACTTGTGTTATCATTACGAAGTTCTTTTGCCCTTCACTTGTTAAAATTAGTTTTTAAAAAGAGTGTATGTGGAGCCAGATGTGGTGGCACATGCCTGTAATTCCAGCATTTGGGAGGTTAAGGCAGGAGGATTGCCATGAGTTCAAGGCCAGTCTGAACTACATAGTAAGACCCTGTCTCAAACAAACAAACAAAAAGTCAGAAGAGAGTGTGTGGTATGCACATGTATATGTTGCCATTACACTGTACACATGTATATATACACACTCATAGAGCCTGGGTGAGAAGATCCATTTCAGCACACGTGTTTTGAATTCCTGTTCTGTTTGTGTCCATTTGGGACATCAAGGCAGCCACAACAGCTCAACTAAAGATACAAAGTAGCAAGGATAATGGGAGAAATATGTTCAAAGTGAGGAGCAGTGGGCCAGTGAGATAGCTCAGTGGCATAAGCACCTGCCTGGCAAGCATGAGGTCCTGAGTTCGACTCCCGGTACCCACATACAAAGGAAAAAAGGGCCGGAGATATTGCTCAGCAGCACAAGCGCCTGTTGCAAGCACAAGGTCCTGAGTTCAACCCCTGGTACCCACAAAAAAAAAAAAAAAAAAAAAAAAAAAAAAGTGAGGAGAAGTAAATTGAGGAAGATTCATGGCAATGTGTATTTTACTGTTTTTTTTTTTTAAATTTCAGCATTCACTGTATATTTTGATCACGCTTCATACATGGCCAGGGTTTGCTTTGATTTTGTGTGAAAGGAGTAGTATTTGACACAAACCTCAGAAACTGGATAGATTTGAACAGACAGAAGAAAAGATAATTTGAGGCAGAAAGTGTAATGGAAGCAGAAAAGCAAGGATCTTCATGGAAAATACAGAATCAGGTGTGGTTTGCCATGGATGTCATAAAGTTGTGGTTGTCAAAATGTAGTCCACAAGGAAGCAGCATCAGTGTCACCAGGGAATTGGCCAGAAATGCAAAATCTCAGGTCCTGAGACTTACTGACTCAGAGTCTGGGGTGGGCCATAGACTTAAAAACAGCTGTTTATCAAAGCCTGTCCCATGACATACCAGGGGAAGGCAATTTCTGATTTATATAATTCCTGGACTGTTTAAGCTCTTTTGGGAGGGGCTTGAGATGTTACATGGCTTTATTCCAGAGAGTTTCTGTTCATAAGACTCACTGCATTTTCAAAGTGATGATTTACATTTGGCTTTGACTCTTGTAGATTCTCCTGATTTCTTTTTGGAAACAAGGAAAAGGAGCAGAGAAGGATAAACTTGAGTCATTTTTAGGTAAATGGGTGCACCTAGAGATCATAATTTTAAGTGAAATAAATGAGAAACATGAGTTTAAATACCTCATTGTTTCTCTCTCTCTCTCTCTCTTTCTCTCTCTCTCTCTGGACAGGGTCTTGCTATGTAGTTCAGGCACTCAGTGTGCACCCCAGGCTGGCCTCGAACTCACTGTGATCCTCCTGCCTCAGCTTCCCGAGTGCTAGAATTACAGGCATGTACCACCACACCCGGCACTTTGTTTCTTGTGTGTGAGAAACCCAAAGGGTACATAAGGAGCAAAACAGAAGCTAGATATTGGGAAGTAGGAAGAACAAGTTCAAATGGGAAGGGGAACAAGGGAAGGGGGAGGGGGAAGAGGAGGAAGGGAAAGGGATTTTAAAAAAAGAGAATGGAAAGGAAATGGAAACAAAGCTTTTGTAAGTGGAGAGGGGAAGAAGGGTTGAAAGGAGGAGAGGGGACTAGGGAAAGAAGAATTAAGACATATTATGTATAGGTACAAATTCCCTACAATGACTATGATCATTATGTATGGCAAATATATACTAATAAAAAAAGAGTTTTGTAAAAAAAGAAAAAGGGGGTGCAGAAAAAAAGAAGTTGACAATGAGGGAAAGGGAAACTAGGCTCTTGTCCTTGATTATGTGATACTGACACAAAAGGTGACAGGCAACAGGAAAGAAAATTACAAAAGGACACAATCTAGAGAAGCAGATTAAAGAGCATGGCTTATAAATGCAGCAAAGAACAGACAAGAGACAAAGTCAGAGGCTCAGGTCTATAATCTTAAATTCTGCAATCATAGCAACTACTAAGGCATCATGGAATATTTTGGAAAACAAAGGTTGCACATGATATTATCTCAAAGTCTTCCTGAGGAGAAATTTAGCGATGTTGTCAGACAATTGGCTGGGAGCAGCCCAGACATAACACAAGTGAGTCCAAAGTAAAAGGAAGTGGCTGTTAAAATAGTCATCTGTTTGTGCAGAAGCCTAGATTTGCTATAACTGCAGGTGGTCTCGGTGAACGGAGGAGCTGCTGCGAATGGGATTTTACAAGTAAAGCATCCTCCAGGATGGTGGTCAGTGAGAGAGCCATGACATTTCTGAAGATGAAAGAAAACTGTGCATTTGTCAAGGAGGGAAAAGCTTGCACAAATAATGCTCTGTTCTGGTATCACATCTGTTGACAGTTATTAGCTCATAGGGAAAGAGATTAGTTGTTATGTAATAAATTCACTTTGTTAGAGAGGAAAAAAGATAAAAAAAAAAACCACAAAAGAAGATTAAAAACTTCGACAGAAGCCAAATAAGTAAATAAATGAAGCATGGGAGGTATAAGAAGAAAAACTGGAGAGCCCACGTCCTATCTCAGGGAAGAGGCCAACATACAGAAATAGCTGACTTGAGAGTACGTGCCTGCCTAGCATGGACAAGGCCCTAGGTCCAAGCCCTAGCACCATGCACCACACACACACACACACACACACACACACACAAAGCTGATTTGTGTCATGCAAATGTAAACCCACGATGGCCAGATCTGATGTCTTAAGTGATGCCAGACGGTTAGAATATTTTATGAGACATTTAAAACTTAGACAATAACACTTAAGCCAAATAATGCAGGTCTGCAAATCTGGCCTGTATCCACCAGCTTTTGATACCTGGCCCACAGAGGATAGTTCTCTTAAACTGACTTAGATGGGTGATTTCTTATAAGAGGTAGCATTTGAACTAAGCAAGTATAGATTCAGATTTGAGGGGATTTCATTTCAGGGATCCAAGGCCAGAAGCATGGGTTTGGGAAAAAAATTAGCATCAAAATGAAAAACATAATTAAAAAAATATAAACTCATTCTTGCAATGTGTACAAAATTAATATTTTCAAGCCTATAGAGAAAAATATTTTTTAAAGTTTTCCAAGAAGAAATCATTTCTAGCTATATATTTTTTCTAGCTATGGTTTTTTAGCTATGTTTTTGAATAGTCAATATTCCAATTAAGAACATCAGTTTAAAAAAACATGAGATTTCAAAGTTGAGTGTACATTTTAACTCCATTTTTGAAAATTCAGGGATTTGGAGGGCATCTGTACCTAAAACCCATAAACCTGTCTTTTCACCTCTATAAAGTGAGTATTGTCATGTTTTATGGGAATGACCAAACATATCCCTTTCTCTTAGGATGTTGTCATATGAACACTCATGGTGTTTAAAGTATTTCATTGAGTCTATGAGGCATGTCTGTGATGTTTGCCCAGCTAGGAAATCAGAGTGAATCTTAAAATCAATGCGCTTTACATCAGCGCGCCACAGGTGTAAGAGTGCACACATCACAGCTCTGCGTTCTGTCATCACCACGGTGAGTTATAAACCCTGTTGGGACAACACGCGGCACATGCATTGCAACTTACAATTGCTTTTAAAGAATGATAAGGCAGATGTGGTAAAATGTGACGGGTATGTAAGAATTGCTTGTGCTATTTTTGAATTTCTGCTGGTCAAAAATTATTTCAAAATAGAATGATAAAAAAATTAAAATGTCTTTTAAAAGATTACACTATGACTTGACTTTCAAGCAGATATTTATTATGTATGTAGAAAGACATGGAAACAGAACAACAGGGAGCAAGTTGATATTAGTAAAGCAAATGAGGCATTTTTGCATTTTCCTTTTCTCTTCCTTTCTTTTTTTTTTTTTCTGTTGTTTTGGTTTCTTGAGACAGAGTCTCACTATGTAGTTCAGGCTGGCCTTGAACTCATGGTGATCCTCCTGCCTCAGCTTCTAAAGTGCTGGGATTTCAGGTTTGTGCTACCATGCCTGACCCTTTCTTTTCTTTTCTTTTTTTTTTTTTTTTTTCCGTACTGAGGATTAAACCCAGGGCCTTCACACTGAGCTATATCCCCAAGCCTTTTTTTATTTTTTACTTTGAGACAGGGTCTCACCAAGTTCCTAAGTTGCCCAGGCTGGGCTCAAATCTGAGATCTTCCTACTTCAACTTTCCAGAGTAGTGGGATTGCAGGTGTGTGCCACCGTACTTGGCTCATTTTTCTTGCATAGTGTTTTGTAAGACCAAGTATATGAAGTTGTGTGACATTTGTGAAATACATGAGAAAACATAGATATCAGGCCAAACTAGGCAAATAAAAGCAGGAGAAATTAGCAATTATTTATAATTGTTAAAAGCCATTTCAAAGCAGAGGCAGATGCAAGACTGTCACTCATGCTTTACTTTGCAGCATGTTTCACTTTCTTAATTTATTTAAAAAAACCACACAATTTAAACTGATAACATTTTATAATTGATTAAAACATGAAAAATTTAGTACTTAGTAGGGTGTTGCATTCCTGCAAATATCAGCATGAATTTATTTTAATGTCTTTTGCTCTAGGATTTAGACTCAAAGCTGAAACCTCAGCTGAGTAAAAGGGAAAGAGCCTTGACCCTGAAAAATATAAAACCTACACTGTTAGCTCCATGAGGTGGAGACTGCACCTGTATTACTGTGTTATCCCTGCCCTTTTCACAGTGCCGGATATAAACAAACACTGGTTGCATTAATGAATAATGAATGGATGGGATAGAATAAATTCAGGGAAAGTGGATTTGCTCAGAAAACCTTCTCTCAGAAATCAGGGAGGTGGCTCAGATAATTGTCTGAATTCCATTTCTTATTCTACTCTGAATCTGCATGCTTTTCACAGAGATTTAAAGACAGACTTTATATCATTCTGTTCAGACAGTTATTTCTCCACTTATAGCCATCAGGTGGCTAGGATATTCTTTGCCAGTGACAGGTTATGAAAGAAATGATGGAGTGTTAGTTATGTCAAACATCCTCATTCACCCTCAGGTTTGGTTGTTGGGGGAAGAGCAGGTGCAGTCTTGAAGTTGTGCCCAAGGTCAGGCGAAGAACCACAACTGACCTCATGTGACCTCTAGTGCTCTCCCTGGCAACCTATCCCTGGAAAAATCAGGCTGCCTCCAAATCACAGATGAAAGTCATTATTGATTTAAAAAAATGGAATATGGGTAACTCTACATTTCTAGGAGATGAGACTAAGAGATATAAATATGTGTATATATGTGAATAAGTGACAATTATCTTTTTAAATGTGTACTGGGGAAGTAACAATTATCTCATTTAGAATACAAAGCTCTTTAAAGCAGAGTAAGTACAAGTTTGCATGGAAATTTGTTAACACCTTTAAAAAGCTTGTGCATCTCTATGATGAAATAATATGTTGACTATGCTGTCAAGGTAATGTCTTGGCTAAATTACACACAAGATTTTAAAATAACACAGTTAAGTATCAATCAATGTAACATACAGACAGGCATCCTTCAGCCTCTATAAGTGCAATTATAATCATGACCTCCAAAAATTAATTTCTGCAACTTCAGCTGCAAAGAATAGAACTTTTTTACTTGGTGGCAATATTGAGTCACAGTAAATATTAAAACTGAAATAATAGTAAATATTTTCAAGCTCTATAGATTTATGGAGACTGTAACCTGAGGTTTACCCTTCAACTATCCACCTAATTATTAAAGAATGTAAACTGAGTGTGGTGGCATTTGCCTTAATCTCAGCACTCTGGGAGACTGAGGCAAGAGGACCACCAGTTTGAGCTGAGCCCGGGCGACTTGGCAACTTAGTGAGACTATGTCTCAAAAATCAAAACGTGGGGCCGGTGAGATGGCTCAGCGGCTTAAGCGTCTGCCCGGCAAGCGCGAGGGCCCAAGTTCGACTCCCAGAACCCACATACGAAAAAGGGGCCGGTGATATTGCTCAGCGGCACGGGCGCCTGCTTGCGCGCGAGGTCCTGGGTCGACCCCCGGTACCCACAGAAAGAAAAAAAAAATCAAAACGTGCTAGGGGTGTAGCTCAGTGCCAAGGTACTGGGTTCAACCCTAGTACCACCACCAAAAAAAGAGAAAGAAAAAGAAAAGAAAAGATGAAGAGTATAAACGCAATTGTGGGTAATTTCTCTTCATTTATTAAAAAGTAACCAATTGTCTTTAGCAGTTTTTCCAGTTACTTATAAATTTGGCCTAATTAGGCCTCCTTCTTGTTTACTACTCCCAGAAGGTCCCTGGGGATCTCCGGTCATCACTTGTGCATGGATAGAAGGGTGTCATTTTGCACATGCACTTGGAGGGTGCAGAACAGCAGGGCGAATAAAAGTTTGACCCTGGACTCAGAACTGCCACTTCTCAGCTCTACCACTCCTTAGCATCTCCTAGACATGTCAGTAACTTCTCGAAGCCTCAGCCTCCTTTTTCATGGGTGCAGCATGCTCCCGCTGCACTACAGTACTCTGCTGGCCAAGCTTTTTTTAAATGGGAAGAATAATTGTACCTACTTAGGAAATTGTAAGATGATATGTGTCCATTGATATGATGATCCTGGCTTATAGAAAGTGCTCATAAATGCTACTGCTAATATTTTTGTCACAGTAGTCATGTAGCTATATGTCTTTAGGGATAACCACTAATTGAGACTTACTGGCTATGCTCCCCGGTTTCCCCCAATTAGTCACCATGAGTATCATCTTGTGTTAAAATGTACAGGGAACAGAATTGGGGTGCATTTCTTGTGGTGGTTATTCACCATTTCTCCCTCCTTCTACTTACAGGTTTCAGATAGGCGATGTTGCTGTGACGAATGTCGTTTAAGAGCTGATCTCTAGGAGTGATTTCTACCAACGGGGGCGGCCTGTTCCTCGGCACTGGCTTCAGTGTTTTGATCACGTCTTTGAGGTTGGTTTTCTCTGGTGCTTCTCTGGCTTCTGGCATGCGAGATTTGCGCTGGATCCTCTTCAGCTTCACCACTCGGAAGGAGTCAGGATCTGTCTTGTACTGGGGAGGCTGCGATGGCTTTTTCAACACCTCATTTCTTCGGCTGAAGGGAACCGGCTGGGTGTTGGGGGGCTGAGGAGGTGGCTGGAGGAAGGCCTGCATTTTAGAATCGGGTATGGGTCCTCCCAACATCTCCCACATCCCTGGGGGCAGCCCCAAACCATTCTCCAACATGGCTATTAACTTTCTCTGCTCTTTGAGCTGCTGTTGTTTCTGTTCTTCTTGTCTTTTCTGCCTTTGTTTATCCTGATTCCTGGTGAGCAAATTAGTTACCACCATTCTAGGACCTGGAAGCTCAAAATGGTAACCCATCTTCAGGAGAGTATGGTTGGCCTTCAAAAGCCTGGATATCTCCATTTCGGCATGGTGGCCAAGCATGTGCCTCTGGTTGTGGAATCGGAGTTCGGTGAGCATCTCATTAAACTGGAGACACCTCATGATGGCCACGATGCCTTTTCCTGTGATGAAGTTGGACTCAATGTTGAGCGTGGTGATGCTCCTGTTCTCACGCAGCATGTTAGCCAAGGCGTACGCTACGCTTTCATCGGCGCCCACATTTGCCAAACTGAAAGTTTTGATATGTTTGTTCTTCTTCATGGCATTGACAAAGTCCAGTAACATCTCTTTGGGGATGTTTTCAATGTTGTTCAGGTTGAGTTCCTTCATGTCAGGGTCGTTTTGTCTCACTCTTCTCAAGCTCCCATCCAGATCCGTCTGGTTCCCCGAAGGCCTTGCACTTACTTTCAGAAAACTGGTGTCTAGAGCTAACTTCTTAGGATCTAATTTTGATATTTTTTTCTCACTTTTTTCTTGGGCCTCTGGTTGGTCTCCCCGTTCTTTGAAGGTTTTAGTAGTTACCTGTTGGTAGTTGCTCTCACAATTTCTGATTTGTTCCTTTGCTTTTGTTCCCTCCACTCTTGTTGCTTTTTCATCACTCTCTTCACCATTGTCTTCTCCATCATCTTCATCATCTTCATCTTCCTCGGCCTCACTGTCATCATCATCATCTGTTTCTTGTACATTGTTGCTGCTCTTTGATTCCTTTGTAACTACAGCTATTTCATTATTGAGCTTTTCTCTTAAAAACTGGGACACATTTTTATTTCTTTTGTCTCTTTCTTCATGCTGTTCTTGAATGTTTTCCTAAAAGAGAGGTTTGTGAGGGTTACAAAACATAGCAGTGAACAAATACGAAGTTTAGTAGTATCTAGCAGAGATTAAAAAATATTTAAGTGAAAAATATTTATTTTAAATGAAAAAAATCAAGCCAAAATTTATTTTAGGCAAAAAAAGCAAGCCAATAAACTACATGTACTGTATTGTTCTCCCTCCCTCTCTCTCTCTATATATATGTATATATATGGAAAAAACTGTTAGAATATTTCAAGCTTATGGTTATTTCTGAGAAAGGGAGATAACTACTAAGAAAAGTCTGAAAAGGGGAAGCATTTGGAGGACTTTCACTTTTCGTCTGCCTGGGGATTGAACCCAGGGCCTGTACATGTTAGGAAAGTAAGTGCTCCACCACTGAGCTACACCTAGCCTTGACTTTCACTTTTTACATGACATAATTCTAAAGTTTTTTCAAAGCACATATCTCATTAACAAATACCACCATAATAAAGACAAATTTTTATAGATTCACATAAGTAAAAACACATTTTCAGTTGTGTTTGTCCCACCCCATATAGAGCTATTCCCTTGGTGTCACTGAGGGATTGGATCCAGGACTGCTGGGGCTACCAAAATTCACTTGTGCTCAAGTCCCTCATAAAAGGGCATGGTATTTGCATATAACTTACACATCCTCCCTCTTCTAGTACTTTAAGTCATCTTTAGATGACTTACAATACCCAATAAAATGTAAATGCTGTGTAAATGATTGTTATACTACATGGTTTGGGGAATGATGATAAAGAAAAATGTCTATATATGTTTAACTCAGATTCAAGTTTTTTTTTTTTTTTTTTTTGGTGGGTACCGGTTGTCGATCTCAGGACCTTATGTGCCAGCAGGCACCCGTGCCGCTGAGCGATATCACCGGCCCTTTGTTCGTATGTGGGTTCTGGGAGTCGAACTCGGGCCCTCGCGCTTGCCAGGCAGGCACTTATGCCACTGAGCCATTTCACCGGCCCCAGATTCAAGATTTTAAAAAATATTTTTGATTTATGGTTGGTTGTATGTATACCCTGTGGATACAAGACACTAACTATATTAAAATAAAAGCTAGTTAATTTTGTTTTCGGATTCTATGCTGTTTTTCAAAATGGCATTCAATTCCAGAAGCAGTTAAAAATTTGTTTTGAAAACTTTATAGCTTTCCCTCAAAACATTGAAATCTTAGTCTTATATATAGCTGAAAAAGCATCTTTGTACTCAACAGTCCTGGGTTGCACAGTAATTTCCTTATTGAGCTAACTAAAATTTATATTCCTAAAATGTCTGCTAACTGTATATAACTTGTACATCAAATTTCCCTGAGAATATAACATAATGTGGGGAAAACGAAAGAAGTCCACTAATTTGGAATATTTTAAAAAAACTTTGGTTTGAATGTTGTCTTATTAGCTTCATGGAAAGTACCCTGGCCACTCCAGAGACAGACTCATTAGCCTTGTTTCTTTTGAAGAAAAGTGCCTAGAAAGGGAAGCCAGCTATAAAATGGAATGAGATTACGCAGACATGTAGAAATAATTGCTTTGTCTGAGAAGGCTAATGACAGTAACCTTTCAATAATGTTTATTAAGAACAAGCCTCCAGGGCCGGTGAGATGGCTCAGCGGCTTAAGCGCCTGCCCGGCAAGCGCGAGGGCCCGAGTTCGACTCCCGGATCCCACATACGGAAAAGGGGCCGGTGATATCGCTCAGCGGCACGGGCGCCTGCTGGCGCGCGAGGTCCTGAGGTCGACCCCCCGGTACCCACAAAAAAAAAAAAAAAAAAAAGAACAAGCCTCCAGACACAGTGGTGCACTCTTGTAATCTCAGTTACTCAGGAGACTGAGGCAGAGGCGTCACAAGTTCAAGACCAGCCTAGGCAATGTAGTGAGGCTCTGTCTCAAAATTTAAAAGGCTATGGATGTAGCTCAGTAGTACAGTGCTTACCCAGGATGTGTGAGGCCTGGCTTTAATCTCCAGTGTTAAAAATAAATAAAGTTTATTAGATTCTTGTGTAACAGTTATTATGTTTTTGTATACAGTAGGTCTAACTTATAGGTGTCATTTTAAAAGCTAGTATAACAATCTGAGACACAGGATCATCTAAGCAAAAACTTAATGCTCATGTATGTGAGGTGTGATAAAAATATGGTATTTATATTTTTAAAAATTTATTACAGTAAAAGACGCATTGCTATTAATCCTCCCCAAAAGATTCCCCCTCCACATCAGACACACGTATCCCACTGTTCTTGCTGCTTTCTGAAGCAGCTCTGGAAGTCCACTGTCATGTCTTTAGTTGTACTGTTGTGGCTTCCTCTCCGTCCTGAATCAAGTCAAAATGTTTACTTCTAATGGTCATTTTGGCTTTGGGGAAGATCCAGGAGTCACATGGTACCAGATCTGGTGAATAAGGTGATGAACACACACCATAATGTTTTTATTTGGTAGAATTTGCTGTAAATGGTTGCTTAATGAGGGGTGATAAAAAAATATGGCATCAAGGGCTGGTGAGATAGCTCGGCGGCATAAACGTCTGCCTGGCAAGCACGAGGTCCTGAGTTTGACTCCCAGTGCCCACATAAAGGAAAAAAAGGGCCGGTGATATCACTCAGTGGCACAAGTGCTGCTGGCAAGCGCGAGGTCCTGAGTTTGACTCCCGGTACCCACATAAAAAAAATATGGCATCAAATTAAACATTTATTACTGTAAATGAAACATTGCCATTAACCCCCCTGAAATACCCCAAATATTCCCTCACTTCAAACACACCCCATTATTCTTGACTATATGTCTTTTACTGTAATAAGATTTTTAATTTTAATATTCACTGTATTTTTCAATCACTGCTTGCATTATAGGCTGGAATTGACAGTTGACAATAGCGTATTTAATCAAGTAAAGCCTTCTTGACTGAATTTCTCATCTGTCCCAGCAGGGGGAGCCAACCATTAAGCTGTTTATAACAGAGGAAGAAACAAGGGTAGAAGTATTCAGTCTTGTTTGTTCTCTAAAATTGGTGTTCCTATGGACTTGGGATTGAATCCATTGACCTCCACTTGTAAAAGGTCTACAACTTGTATCATAAGCTCTAACCTGATCAAGTCAGCAATTTATTTTCTTGAGCTGAGTACATATTTAGACTTTCCTGACCATGAAACCAATTACTGTTTGCTTTAATGGCAGCCAATTGATAGTAATCTGACAAGATATGTTGGTATCAGCAGGCATAATGGAAGAAACTTTACCTGGGGAGAATCTGTCTTGTTTTTGCTAAGTCATTTTTAACTGAAACATTTTTTAAAAGCTATGCTGATATACATGAAGTTCATAGAATCATCAACAATTCTAGTTTTTAGATTAATTTTTTTTTCAGAAAGAATTATCTTGCAGGGGTACTTGCCTATAATCCCAGGTACTTGAGAGACTGAGGCAAGAAGATCACAAATTTGAGACCAGCCTGGGCACCTAAGTGAGACTCTGTCTCAAA
Source organism: Erethizon dorsatum (assembly GCA_028451465.1). Classification (NCBI taxonomy): domain Eukaryota; kingdom Metazoa; phylum Chordata; class Mammalia; order Rodentia; family Erethizontidae; genus Erethizon; species Erethizon dorsatum. The sequence goes on from CM051825.1 coordinate 47,692,958, forward strand.
TTTTAAAAAGGCTGGGGGTATAGTTCAGTAGTAGAGTGTTTGCCTAGGAAACTTTAGGTCCTGGATCTAGTCCCCAGTACCACAACACAACACAACACAACACAACACAACACAACATACTATCCTAATCATTGTGCTTTGAAAACCAAATGAAAACCTGTCTCATTGTACTCTATTTTGCCAGAAAGTTGTCACCAAAAGCAAACCTGATTTATTCCTTGTTCTAGGAATTACTGTGTAGTTTTATGTACAGTTTTTGCTAAATATAATTTAAAATAAATTATTTTCAAGATAAAAACTATTTAAAACAGCTAAATAGCTATCAATTTCTAAATGGCATCATTGATACCCAATGCATGGTGGGGATGTCACACATTTCTGGTTATTTGACTTGATTTAATTGCAGAATGTGTGACTAGACCCTTAGGGAACTATGAAATCTTTGACATTGGACATGAAATATTTCATATGAATGGATGTGCCAAGCAAAGAGGGTACAAATCTTCTCAAAGAGGCCTGTGAGCCAAGAAGAAAGAACAACAACAAAAAAGAGGAAGAAAAAGAGTTAAGAAAATTGCTTCCAAGTATCATAGCTATAGAACATAGGCTTTCCTACACAGAAAAACCTTACAGTAAGGTTTAAGAATAAACATTGAACAGGAAATGACCAACTTTTCCTTCACAAGTACACCAAGTGTTCCAGAAAGTTCCTATGAAGGAGAATTAAATCTTATGATATAATCTAGATGTGACTGAAAAAAAAAAAAAACTGAACAAAACCCCGGAGTCCTGGGACATGATAGTTGCAATGCAGACACTGGACAGCCTGGTCCCCGGTGCCATTCTTGTGTTGCACACACATCCCTCGTTACCTCAGACTGCACGAAGGTGACAGGAACACGTTCGTCTTCCAGCATGCGCCTGGATGCCTTTTGCCAATACATATAATCAACAAGAGATTTATGGTCGAAGTTTCCTGTTGGTGGCTTGTCCGTCTGATCTTTCTGCATCATGCCCGCAGGGAGGTGAGGGTCAGGGGCCATGACTTCCATTTCCGACTGCAATTCCTTTAGCTCTTCAGGAGACAAGTTGGCCAAGATCTCATCTTCATCAAGCTCCTCATCAAGGAGTTCTTCTTGATCTGAATTCCTGCTATGCTCTGACATTATTTTTTCTATGTTTCTGTTTCACTAAAAAAAGAAGAAATAATCAAAGATGATTTTTTAAAAAGAGGAGGAAGAAAAACACAAGAAGTTCTCCAAGTTAATGAGTATCTTAGGTCAACCCACCCTTGAGATATTTTTTCCCCAAGAACCTCAGTGGTGTTTGCTAGGTGGCTAGGAGTGACTACAGCTAAGCTCAGGCCAGATCTATATTAAGCAGGGCTTGGCTGGACAGGGTCAATTTATGGAACTACTACACTGCTCTCTTTTTGGCAACTTGAGTCAGCTGTGCAAATCCATTTGACATTTCAGTACAGCTGCTTGCATTTGCCAGTGAGTAGCAAGTCTACAGAATCTCTGCAGGAATAAAAGTCATTCTCTTCCTTCATGCCCTCACATTCCTGCCCACAAATCCATGCAGCCCACACCGACACACCCCATTTCTCCACGGGAGCCCATTTTTCTTTACTTAAATGATGAAAACAACTTACGATGCACCAGAAGAGGAATCCAGCCAGCAACCTGAATGCTCGTAGAGTGAAAAATTCACTTTAGGGTGGGAATCAAGCTCTTGGGGTTTCCCTCTTCACTCCAGTAAGACTCTGGAAGCCAGTAAACCTGCAGGAAGGAGAGCAGAGGTCGTGCTACACTAATTGTACCTGTGTAAGCTGAACCTTCGCAAGACGTCCTTATTTGCATCAAGATCTTGTGATCTACCAGATGGGGATAACCAGCACTTGAATTTCCACCATGAGTGAGGAGTTCAATATTTAAATTATTTGGTTTTCTTATTAAGTATTCATTAAGCCTAGATAAAATAAAGTGGAGCTAAAGTGAAATGTACAAAGACTCAAACATGAAAGCACTAAAAGATATCATGAGAAGAGGTTTTTGTAATTTCAAGGGGTGATGTAACAATATTTATTTAAATTACAAATGTATATTTGCTTTGATCCAGCAATTCCACTTTTAGAAATGTACCCCTTCAGGTATATTCCCACACAGAAGAAAGGACAAGGGTTCAAGCTTACTCAGTATAGAAAAGTGTGAAACAGGGTGTATCTCATGGTATTCATGTGACAAAGGGCAGTAAGAACATATGTAAATATAAAAATGATATCAATGTAACAGATCCTTAGGAAGATACCCAAGAAAGTTAAAACCTTGAATACTTGAAAGATGAATAGGTTGAATGAAAGAGCTATAAAAAAAACCTTTTTACTATAAATCCTTTTATCATTTTCAAACTTTGTGAACATAAAATTTATTCAGAAATACTCATTTATTATACAGAAGTTAACATAAGGAAGGTACAGAAAAAAATGAAAAATTTTCTTTATTTCACCACTGCTTAGTGCTACCACAATTAACATTTTGATTTATTATCCCTGTCATTTCTTTTAGGATTATGAGCTCTCCTATCTTTGTCATCTGCTTTTTGTTTGTTTTGTAGTGCTGGGGATCAAACTGAGGGCCTTGCACATGCTAAGCAAGTGCTCTACCACTGAGGTACATCCTCAGTCCTGCCAGCTGTGTTTCTTGACTGAAAAGATTAGTAAATTTTATTTTAGGCAATTATATATTCTACAACACATTTTTTAAGAGTTCCTTGTTGGGAGCTGGAGTTTATAAACTATATCGCTTATGCAACCAGTCATATTTGTTGGATATTTAAAGTGTTCACTTCCCACAAGTGCCAGTAGTTCTTCAATAAGATCCTCATACCTAAATACATATTTGTACATATGCAAGTTTCTTTCCTTGGGGTAAGTTAGATAAATTCCAAGTAAAACTTCAAGTCAAAGAATATGAAGAAAGTAAATATTTTTCATGTAAATGGCTAAGTGATCCTCAGTATTATTCCACCCAACTTCAGTATATTATTTTTGTAAATGGCACACATATGTTACTATTCCAGTGTTATATACGGGTGGCCCTCCATAGTCAAGGGTTCTGCATTCACAGAGTCAACCAACCACAGATCAAAACTATGTGGAAAAAAGATCCCATTTGTACTGAACATGTATCGACTTTTTTCCCTCGTTCCTTAAACAATACTGTATAACAACTATTTACATAGCATTGTCATTGCATTAGAGATGAAAGTAATCTAGAGAAGATTTAAAGCATCTGGAAAGATGTGCATAGATGATATGCAAACACTGTGCTATTGTGGAGTTTGATATCTGCAGGTGGTCAGGGAATGAGCCCCCATGAACACTAAGGGATGTCTACATATGTGTAAAATCTTGAAACTTGAGGGCCGATGAGATGGCTCAGTGGTGTAAGCGCCTGCCTGGCAAGCGCGAGGGCCCAAGTTCGACTCCCGGATCCTACATACGAAAAAAGGGCCGGTGATATCGCCCAGCGGCATGGGTGCCTGCTGGCACACGAGGTCCTGAGATCGACCCCTGGTACCCACAAAAAAAAAAAAAAAAAAGAAATCTTGAAACTTACCAAAAAGGAAAAAAGTCAAGTGTAAGCAGTTATTAAATGGAAATTCTAATGCTTTTTTTTTGTTGTTTTTTCTTTATGTGGGTACCGGGAACTGAACTCAGGACCTCCCGCTTGCCAGGCAGGCGCTTACGCAGCTGAGCTATATCACAGGCCCTCTAATGCTTTTATATACCCCAGGGGTTCATCTTGAGCACTCAAGGTTGACAGGGCTTTTTCATAGGTATGGCTAAATTATCCCCCAGAAAGTGTTGATCATGGGAAAGATAATTTTTTTAATTAATTAACTTACTGGTACATTTTAGGTTTACATAATGATCACATGCATCATAGCAAATTTGTACCTGTACATGATATATTTTGATTCTTTTTTCCTCATTCCCCTACCCTCCCTTCAACACCTCTTCCCCTCCCTATTTACAAAAGCTTAGTTTCCATTTTTTCCTTCTTTTCTCATTTTTTTTCTTTTCCCTTCCTTCCTCCCCCCCCAGTTCCCCTTCCCATTTGAACATTTTTTTTCTATTTTACAATATCTATTATACATTTGGTCCTTATTTACACTTTCAGCTTCTCACACCATAGAAACAATGTGGTTTTTACACATGTGTGTCCAATTTATTTCACTTAAGAGTTTGTTCTCAAGGTGCATCCATTTACCTAGAAATGTCTCAAGATTATCCTTCTTTATGGCTGAGTAGTACTCCATTATATAAAAAAAACTACTTCTTTATCCATTCACCAGTTGATAGGCATTTGGGCTGTTTCCAAGATTTAGCTATTACAAATTGTGCTGCTATAAACATGGGTGTGCATATGTCGATGTGGTATGATGCTTTTAATTAAGGGAAAGATATTTTTAGAGCAGAGAACACAGGTGCATCCTGGCCACCTACCACTGACTTCTTGCCCATCAGTTCTGCCCTTAGTCCCTGTAAAAGGTGACTAGGAGCTCACAGGCCAGGAGGAGGTGCACCACTCTCTAGACCTCTAACATACAGAACATCATTTCATAGCCTACTTCACAGCACAGTGCTAGAGTGTGTGTTCAGCGTGCACAAAGCCCTGTGTTTGATCCCCAGGTCCTCAAAAATAAATAAAGAGACTCAGCCAAAAAGAGTGTTGCACTCAAGGAGGCTTGGGAAATGGCATATTCTACTTCTGTGTTTTAGGTATTTGTGAAGCACACGATCTTATAGAGACTCTAAGAAATCCTGTACTTAAACGTATTTGTTCAACCCAGTATTCCCAACCTTATTTAGTTAATTCATGCTTTTGTTTCTTTCAAAAATCTCCTCCCAATATATTGTATATTTAACCTTCAAAAAATTCATACTTTGGGAAATACTGATCTAAATAAATATAAATGAGAAGGATACGGAGTCAGCCTGCCTGGGTTCCAGCCCCAGCCCCAGCCCTCAGTAAGTATGTGATTTGGAGCAACTTATTGGCCCATATCAAATAATAATTTCCACATATGCAGTTTGGAAGGGAATTAAATGAGGCAATATATGTGCATAAATTAAATAGAAAAGTGCATAGCACAGATTAAGGCATCAATAAAAGTTAAATATTATTATTCTCTTATTTTAGGGATAACCACAGATACATTTAAAGAAAAAGAAAAGAAGTTATAAAATGTAGTGCATTTAAAAAAAAATTCCATGGTTAAGGAAACCATTAATTATATTAAGGGCAATGGAAGAATCTTTAAAAATCTTGTTGCTTTTGCAGAAATGGAGAGACTTTTAGATGCAATTGTATATAAAGAAAACCGAAAACCACAATTTGCATGTAAATATGAAGCTCTTCCAAGAAAATGATTTGAAGTTTTGCTTGTAAGCTTTCAGATTCAGTTCCACATGAATGAATTGAATTCTGATTCTTTTCAAGTGACCAAATGCTTCTTCTGATGATGGTGCTAACGTAGCAATCTGTACGAGGGGTGCAGCTTCATATCACTTGCGTCTTACTGAAGGAGGGCAGGAAGTGGGTAAATCTCTCCCAGCTGCTTCCCCCGTGCATCTTATCCGTGTGCTGACAGGGAGGGTTTGGCTGGTGTAATTAGCCTCATTTGACACGGAGATGATTTAGTTGCGCTTTCTTTTAATGATGTTCCATGACTGCCGCCTCAGCAGCTTCTCACATCAGAATCCAGCTATTACAGCAAAAGAAAGTAGCCAGCTCTTAGACAATCAATAGCGTGAGAGAGCCAGAGAGGGCGTCGCGGGTCCTCTGGCTTTGTGCGAGAGTCTCTGGAAGAAGTTATAAGATGCACTGACTCCCTGGGCCCCAGCCAGAAGCTACTGAGTCAGAATTGTCAGGTTTGGGTCCAGGAATCTGTATTTTGTTTTTAGAAGCTCTCCTCTAAATCATTGTGAGAATCAAAGAGCCACAGCAAGCCACTCATTTTACAGGTTTGGCTCAGCTTAAGAAAGTTTGCACTCCTGCATTCAACAGGGTTTGTTGAGGGCCTGCTCTGAGCCTGGCACTAGGAATGTAACAGGAATGGAAACAAAGTCACACTCTGTGACAGGGACAAATAAGTCAATAATTGCTAGCTGCATCAAATGCTAAGAAAGATGAGTACTGTGTGTTAGATAATAAGAAGGGAGATGTGTGGTACCTTGGAAGGGAAGGCCTCTAACAAATAAGCCTACCCATGTGGAAAGCAGAGGGAACAGAAAGCATAACATCCTTTAGGCTGGCGGTGTCTTGGTGTGTTCTAGGAGGCGACCTAAGGCTCACATGATCAGACTACTACGTCTCACAAAGAGAAGATGAGGGCAGGACATGGCGAGGGCAGGACCAGTTAGGTCTTTCCAGCTTCGCACCAGAGCATAAGATGATTTACATTTCTGAAAGGTCACTATGGCTGCTGGCTGAAAAGCAGATTGGAAGAGGTAGGGAACAGGAAAGAATAAACCTGGGAGACAGGTGAAGATCCGAGTCTTCTGACAGTCCTCAACAACTAAGCAAGTTAGAGTGAGATGCGGTAACACACACCTGTAATCCCAGCACTCCTGGAGGTTGAGGCAGGAGAGTCAGAAGTTTGAGCCTAATGTAGGCAAGTTAGCAACTTAGACCCTGTCTCAAAATTAAAAATTTTAAAAAGCCTGAAAATGTGGGCCTGTGCAAAGGCCCGGGTTCAAGCCCCAGTGTTGGGAAAACAAAACAAAACAAAAAAACCCAAGGAAGTGAGAAGCTAGTTCAGTGTTTGGATGATCTCAGAGGTCTGTCAGTCTCGAAGCAAGCTTAAAAATATGCTGTCAAATTCCTAGGGTTTCTTTCTGGAGCTCTGAGTGCAGTGTTTTGTCATTTCCCTCCTCCCAGCAAGGAGTACAGAGCATCAGGTTTAATGACGAAGAGAGTGAAGAAAGAGAGAAAACACAGCAACACCTAAAAACTTGGGCTAAAAAAAAATTTCTAGATAATCTTTATAACTGAGAAATTCCAATAAATATTTGTAAATAAACTAGAAAAAAGTACATACATGGTGACTTACCTCTGGTGAGAGATTAATATTAACTAGTTAATATTAATAACATACATTTGTGTAGAAAAATACCTACTTGAAAATGCATTAAACACCTCTGAAATGATACAGAGGAAATGGATGCTGTCGGTTAAAAGAATGAGGGGAAGTAGGAAGCTAGAGAATAGATCTGACACAAAACACACTTTTGTAATATCTTTTTGTATTATGAAAAAACAGTGCTGTCTTTTCTGTAATGTCAGCCTACAGATTTCCTTTTTTGTTTTTGGTTTATTGAGACATGGTCTTATTATGTAGCCCAGGCTGGCCTGGAATTTGATCCTGCTGCCTCAGCCTCCCGAGTGTGGTATTACAGGCGTGCGCCACCACGCTCAGCCCACATAGTGCTTAGTGATAGTAGAATTTTTTTCTCAGATAATTTCTAAATTGTTTAACCATAGATAAATCCAAATAGTTATATAAAACAGTAGGGATTCAAGATAGGTGAAATTTGCTTTATTTGGTCATCTCTGAAAACCTGAAATATTGAAAATCTGCTTCATTTCGGCTTCATCTTGAAAACTGAAAGTCAATAAAACAAGACTTCTTCAAAGACAAGACTTAGTGCTGAGTGTGTTGGCATACCCTTGTAATCTCAGCATTCTGGGAGGCTGAGGCAAGAGGATTGCGATTTTGTGCCTAGCCTGTGCAACTTAATAAGTTGTAAGACTCTGTCTCAAAATAAAAATAAAAGAGAGGCTGGGGAGGTAGCTCAGTGTGAAGGCCTTGGGTTCAATCCCAGCATCACAAACAAACAAACAAACAAACAAACAAAAAATAGACTTGGGAGTCAAAGAATCTGTATACAAATCTTACTTGTGCCATTGACTGGGAAACCTGGGAAGTTAATCGTTCTCTCTGCATCCAGTGAAGAACAGGAAACAGTTTCATTTAGTAATTAAACACAGAGGCCCAGGATTCAGGATGTCTGTCCTTAAATACCAACACTACCTACACTAGTCATTTGGAGCAAGTCAACTCTTTCCTGAGTTACTAATCTATAAAAACGAAATAAGAAACACACCTGCCTTTACAGATGTTTGAGGAACACTAATGGCACAATTCCTGGTAAACTTAAGAAACATTAGCTGTTATATACATTTATAAATAGTGTCATTCTCTTCTGCCTAGAAAATGCCTGAACTCTAACAAATATTTGTTCAAGACTGAAAAGCGGATAGATTTTCTATTTTATTCTTCCGGAAACAGCACATACAATGCAAGCACAAAAAAAAAATGTATGAAGCTTGACACATTTATGAGAAGGCCTGATGGTAAAAGGAAGCACATCTTTCTTGGATCCATGTATTTTTCCATCCTACATTCTTGCAGGATGTGAAGACAGTCGATAAGCCATTTCATCTCTTTCTTAAGCTCCAGCCCCTGGGTATAAATGGATACAGCTTCTAGAATGGTTTCCAAATGGTACTAAATACAGTTCTGTTCTGTTTGTGGCAAGCTATTCTCTTGTGCAATTCCATCTGGATCACCAAGGCTCTGCCCACTGGCTGCAAACTGCCTGAAGATTTCTTGAGTGTGATATAAATGCCTGACTCTCTCCTCAAATTTCCCTGACCCATGGCCACAGGGCCTCAGGATGAGTCCTTCAATTTATGAGGCCAAGTGCTTCTCTAAAGCCAAAATATCCAGCCTGCCTTGCTTTCGCCAGATCCCAGAGTAGCCTGAGTTACAAGAGGATACATATTTATTATTTTATTTATTTTATTGCAAGCCATCACAAAATTCTTAAAATGATTTGATTTAATTTCAAAGGTAAGTTAATTTTATATATTTCTGAAGAGTGTGGTATTACAGTACTACTAAGATAGCTACTTTATTAAATCTAGATCTACTGCTATTACCCTGACTGCTAATACCACTGCCCACCAGCACCACCGATACCACTGATACAATGGCATACTTTTGCTGCCACAACTACTGCCACTGTTGTTACTATTATTACTATTACTATGAAAGTCCTGTTGCTGTTACTATTGCTATTATTTATTTATTTGTATTTATTTTTGCAGTACTAGGGCTTGAACCCCAGGGCCTTTGCACTGATCTACATCCCTAGCCCTTTTTATGCTTTATCTTGAGACAGGGTCACCCTAAGATGCCTAGGCTGGGCTAGAAGTTGTGATCCTCCTGCCTCAGCCTCCCAGAGTGCTGAGATTATAGGTATGTACCACTGTACCTGGCTAACTGCTATCAATTTTGCAGCTATGCTATTAACCTTTATTGAATACTTAATATACCTAAGCAAGTATGAAATTTTATATATATATATATATATATATATATATATATATCTTCATATCAGTTTTTCCACACAACTTTAAAAGATGCAAACTTTTGTTGAACTCCTTTTATGGATATCAAAATTCAGCATAGCCGTTTGAACTGAAGACTGCCACTAAGGTCAAGGCTCTTAACCAGTACTCTCTGTTGTTTCCTATCTGTCCGGCAGAACTGATTTTCCACATACCTAAAAGGTTGGAGCCACAAAGCACCAAAAGTGATTGCTGTGCTTATTGGTACAAATAAAAATGGTGACAAATGGCAAAATTTGAGTGACACAATCATCAACAGTAATGCTGCCATCAGAAAACACCTGTCAAGAATATCAAGAGAGTGGCTGCAAAACATGATTCTTGGATCAAATTAGTCTAGAGAATGTGGAGTTAAAGAGAGATTTTTTCAATCAAAAGGCTTGAATATGCCAGTAAGAATTGTAAATTTCTAAGAGAAAACTAGACCTTTTTGAGTGATCGTACTTCAAAAACATTTTGTAAATGCTGATCTATGCCAGTCAAATAAAATAAGACTAACAATCCACATTAAGTACTTGCATAGAAAATAAGACTGAAGCCAAGTGTGGTGGCACATGCCTATAATGCCAGCACTCTGGGAGGCTGGGGCAAGAGCATCGCAAGCTGAGGACAGCCTGGGCAACTTAGTGACTTAGCAAGAACCTGTCTCAAAAGAAAACTTTTTAAAAATGGAAGGACTGGGAATGTAGCTCAGTGCAAAGCCTTGGGGTAAATCTCCAGTACCACAAACAAACAAACAAAAGAAAGAAATACTGTATTCTAAAATGCTAAAAACTCTAGGTCAAGGTATTAGAAATACTTTTTAAAAAATTTTTTAATCCAGGTTTTTTTTTTTTTTTTTTTTTTTTTTGGTATTTCCAGAAAAGTAAATTAAATGTTGCTTACATTTTAATATACAGAAAATAACCCCAAATGATCTTTAAGTCAATTTCAGGATAATTACCTTACTTTTCTTACTTAGGTTGTATGCAATCCTGATTAGATATTCAGAACAAAATAACCCTTAATCTTCAGCATCTTTTAAAACAACTCTGTCTTATTCTTCTCACCAAGGGACAAAATATCTAATACCCAAAGTTAGAGGAAAGTTATTTTGGTTCACAGTTTGTAAGGTTTCAGTCCATAGTAGGCTGGCTCCAAGGCGGGATGGCAGGGCAGAGGACCATCGCAGAGGAGAAACAGTCCATGGCATGGTTGGCAAGAAGCAGGAAGCAGTGAGCCTGCCTTCTTTTCTGTCCCTTTATATTCCATTCAGACTACAAGCTTGTTGGTTGGTGCCACCCATACCCACAGTGGACCTTCCATCATCCACGCCTAGAACAATGCTAAACCAATTTAGTTATCACACACCTTTAATCCCAGTATTACACACCCTAGATCCAGCCACCTCCAAAAAGTCCCACCTATGAGCACATGAGGCTTTGGGGGAAGATCTAGATACAAACCATAACAAAACCATAATATTTTTCTGTGAATTTGTGAATACTGCAGATAAATGTCTAATCTTTCTTGTTGAAGACCTCAAAGACAAACAAGAATTTCCCAGCTACTATGACAGAAATTTACCTTGTCAAAGGCAGAGATCCTGAAATATTTAAAAATATTATAAAAATGTTTAGCAAGCCTCTTATTTCTCACGGGTTGTCCCCAACACATTTCACCACAAATTGATTTTTTTCAATCACGCTGTGAAATTAAAAGGGATTCATATTTTATTAAGAGTGGTTGCACAACACTGTGAATGGGCTTAATCACATTGAACTGCACACTTAAAAGTAATCTGGTAAATTTTACGATATATGTATTTTACCACATTAAGCAATAAGCAAGGACACTCTTTTAACTTCTGCAGAGGTGGTTGGCTGCACCTCAGGACTGTTTCAGCAGCCTAAAGGTAATAAAATACAGTTAAGATGACACGCAGTAAAGACACACAGAATGAATGAGAAATATATCTTGACTTAACGGCACTGAGATATTGGAGTTGTTTGTTACTGTTCTATAACCTAGCTCATCCTGAATGGTATGCAGGTGAATGTTACAAACAAATGAAACAAGAGAGTAGAATATTAAATTCCTGATTAAAACTATGCCTAAAAATATCTGGGGAGAATAATGGGGATGGATATAATCAAAATGTATACATTGAAACCCAATATTTTGTAAAGTTAATTGGCACTAAAAATAAAAGGAGAAAACCTAAAGACATCTAAATATGAGCTGTAAACCCAAGGGGAAGAAGAAGTTAAAAATCATCTAGAGTGGCTGGGTGTGACGCACATGGCTATAATCTCAGCACTTGGGAGGATGAGGCAGGATGACTGCCATGAATTTGAGGCAAGCCAGTGCTATACAGTAAGTTCAAGGTCAGCCTAAACTACATAAAGAGACACATCTCAAAACAAACAAACAAATAAACAAAAAATCACCTATCATGTTAAAGGAGGCAATTGTGGGCACTTACTTTTCTTTTAAATGTGTTTTAATAGATATTCAGCCTCATTCATAAAAAGAGAAATGTGAACTAAAAGGGAAAAAATAAGCAAGGGTAATAAAATATATTTAGTCGCATACTTTATTTTGAATGACCCTCACAGTTTTAGGCATTTAAAATGTGCTCACAGCATTGTTTATAGCAATGACCTGTAAACAACTTAAGTGCCCAACGATGGCAGCTGGATCAAATAAATTCCATATATCCTATTCCTACAGCCTCCTCCATAATACTATTTTAAAGATTAATATTGAGCTATATTTATTACTGTATTATGAAATGGTATCTACAACATAGTAAACAAAAATGATATTGTTAAATGGAGTATCTTCTCACAAAAATAAAAAAGATAAACATAACCACATGTGTATGTTTATATTGTACATAGACACAGTAAAAGAACTGACAGGCTTTATTAAAACAGTTATCTGTATTTTCTTCTAAAACATTTCCAGGTCATTTGAATACTTTGCCAAAGTAGGTATGGATTCATGATGACAAAAACCTTAAGGTCCATTTTAGCATGTGTGTTAATCTATAGGTAATATCCTAGGAAGGATCATATTATGTTGTTAAAATACAGGCCATTCCGGCATAATCATGGAGGGGCTAGCAAATTCCTCAGTTTTACTCTCTTTAAATTAAAACTTAAGAATGGACACAAAAAGTTTTTTAAAAGGAGAAGACAACAAGTAAGTGGTTAGGGAGTTAAACTATGTGATTTTTAAAAAAGCCCCATAATCAACAAACTCAGTGTTTTATAACATTTGTTTATTTCAGGTGAAACTGATTTATAGATATGGACAAACTTTTTTTTTTCTTTTTTTTTGGTACTAGAGATTGAATGCCCTTTGCATGGAGCTACATTCCCAACTCTTTTAAATTTTTTTACTTTGAGGCAGAAACCCTAAGTTGCTAAGTTGCCCAGGTTAGGCTCAAACTTGCAATCCTCTTGCTTCAGCCTCCCAAAGTGCAGGGATTACAGGTGTATAGCACCATGCCTGGCATGGATATACTTTAAAATAATCATCTTAAGGTGTTCAGAGAAGTAAAGTATAATTAGCATTTGAGAAATAATTATTAATTATTAAATATTAATAAATGTGAAAAATAAATCTTGGAATTAAACAGTGCAATTATTGAAAAAAACTATTCGATGCAACTCTACCTAGATGCAAACTGCGTTTTGGAATTGGAACAGGTAACTAAGATGTTCGGAATGCAGGGGAGACCAAAAGGATAAAAGAGCAATGAAGGATAGAGGCTCCCACAGAATAAGAGAGCAGAGGGATGGTGAAGAAGCAATATTTGATGAGAAATTATCTCTGATTTTCCAGAATTGAATAAAGACATAAGCTTTCTGAAAGTATTTTCGAATACTGAGAAAAATCTGCAGTTTAAAATATCTGCACTTGGCCATACTTACACAACTGGTAGTAAAACCACAGAGCTTCAAAGAAACCATCAGAAAGAATAACAAAAACATGAGTGACAGCAGACATCTCTTCCACAATGACAGATGAAAAGGTCAACCAAGAAGCATGAAAGTTAACAGAGAAGCTCCAAGGTCATGACAGTGGCTCTACTGGGATCAGAGAAAGAGGAGTGACAGGAAAAGATAGCCTGGGCCTCAACTCTTACTGCAAAATCTGACTTCTTTAAAAAAAATTTGAGCATTATTGCTGTGAATATAAAATGGTGCAGCTGCTATGGAAAATAGCATGTGATTCTGCAAAAAATTAAAATAAAATTACTATACGATCTAACAATCCCACTTCTGAGTGGAATTGAAAGCAAGGTCTCAAACACACTGGCCCATGTTCATAACACAATTATTCACAATATCCAAGAGGTGGAAGCAACCCAAATACCTGTCAGCAGATGAATGGATAAGCAAAATGTGTTATATGCATGCGATGGAATATGATTCAGCCTCAAAAAAAGAAGGAAATCCCGTCACATGCTGCAACACAGGTGACACATGAGCCCATTAAGTAAAATAAGCCACTCACAAAAGGACAGAAACTGTACAATTCCACTTCTATGAGGCACCTAGAGTAGTCAAACTCACAGAGATGAAAGTACAATGGTGAAAGGCAGGATTGAGGAGAAGAGGAACCAGGTTTTGTTTAATGGCTGCAGAGTTTCAGTTTTGCAGATGAGAAAGTTCTGGCAATCCATTGCATAAAAATGTGAATATACTTAACACTACTGAAATATGCACTTAAAAATGATCAAGATGGCAACTTTTATATTTTTTCTAATAATTAAAAATATTAGGGCCAGTGAGATAGCTCAGCGGCATAAGCGCCTGCCTGGCAAGCGCGAGGTCCTGAGTTCGACTCCCGGAACCCACATACGAAAAAAGGGCCGGTGATATCGCTCAGCGGCACGGGTGCCTACTGGTGCGTGAGGTCCTGAGGTCGACCCCCGGTACCCACAAAAAAAACCCCGAAACTTTCCAGCAATAAAAACAAACTGCTGATATACATAGCAACATGACTGAATTTCAAGAACAAATGGTTGAGGGCCGGTGAGATGGCTCAGTGGCGTAAGCACCTGCCTTGCAAGCGCGAGGGCCCGAGTTCGACTCCCGGATCCCACATACGGAAAAGGGGCCGGTGATATCGCTCAGCGGCACGGGCGCCTGTTGGCGCGCGAGGTCCTGAGGTCGTCCCCCCGGTACCCACAAAAAAAAAAAAAAAAAAAAGAACAAATGGTTGAATCAAAGAAGCCAGACATGGAAGACTACATGCGGTAAGATTCCATTTATACAAAGATCAAGAGCAGGTAAAGTGAAACCATGGGTATAGAAATCAAAAGAGTAGTTGCTTATGGAGGGTGGGGATTGGCTGGAAAGTTGGCTCACGGAAACATTCTGGGGTGACAGCTATATCTTGATTGGGGTGATGGTTGCATAAGTGAATACATTTGTCAAAATTGATCTATTTGTGCACTTGATATGTGGGTATTTTACTCAGTGCAAATTTTAACTCAATATATAAATAAAATTTTCAATAAAAAGTGGAGTTTAAAAAAATAGGCTGTTGGGCCGGTGAGATGGCTCAGCGGTGTAAGCGCCTGCCCAGCAAGCGCGAGGGCCCGAGTTCGACTCCCGGAACCCACATACGAAAAAGGGGCCGGTGATATCGCTCAGCGGCACGGGCGCCTGCTGGCACGCGAGGTCCTGAGGTCGACCCCCCGGTACCCACAAAAAAAAAAAAAAAAAAAAATAGGCTGTTGACAAGGGGAGAAAAGTATTGCAACATGGTTGGCGCCACACACCTGAGGACACAAGGCAAAGGGCACTTGAGTTGATTGAAACACAAGGAGAAATTTCGATCGCACAATTCTGTTACTCAAGGAGCGTTTCAGGACATTGGAGAAAAGGCCAGAGCTTCCAGAAACTTTAGAAGAGTAACCTGAAACCATACGTAGTGTCTCAAGAATTTTATCAAATTTTACTAAGGTACAAATGAGCCTCCTCTTTGGTCCTTTTCCAAGACATGGCTGAAAAACACGGTGACTGGAAACAAGTTTATTCTCTGTCTTTAAAATAATCTGATTTTTAAGTATATGTCAAACATGCTTATTCTTTTGAGAAAATAAAATATATAAAGCAGAAAGAAAAAAATTGGAATCACAAATTAAGAGATGACCACATTCAACATATGACATGTTTTCCTCCAGGCTTTGTTTTTAATGCTGCACTTCTTTCTCTTAAGATTGTTTCCAGTCTTTTCAATCACATGGTCTGTTTTCACTTTGCAGACACCCACGGCTGTGTTTGTTGGGGAGGACCCAACTTTAGTGTTTTTTTTTTTTTTTTCCCTCCCTCTGGTACTAAGCATTGAACCAAGGGCTTTTGCACTAAGTTATATCCTAGCCCCCTTTTTTATTTTTTATTTTTGAGCTAAGTTCTCACTAAATTGCTAAATTGCCAGGCTGGATTCAAACTTGCTATTCTCCTGCCTCAGCCTCCCAGGATGCTAGAATTATAGGTGTGTACCACCACACCCAGCTGATGCAACATTTAGATTATATAGTTAATCATGTTTGCCTCTAGATCTATAGTATAATTTAAAAAACGCTCATCTCAGTTTCTCTTTTTTTAAAACTAGATCTATTGTTATCTAAGAGAAAGCTGATTCACATCAGCCAATGTGGGAATAACATTTTCTTCAGTGTGTATATAAACAGTTTCATTTTTCTTGGGAATTACTTTGAGAAAGTCTAATCAGTTTCAACAGAAATAAACCTTATATGCCTAAAAGTACACTAAAGACCCATTGAAACTTTCATTTTTCAAGTAAGAGAGTTTCTTTAATTTGAGAGAGGAGTCTAAATATATTTAATTGTTGTAGTTTTAAATCTTACATATTCAATATTCACTGTAGATATTATAAAAATTTATTGGAATATTAGTAAGACAATGTTAGTAAATCATTAAGAAATGGCTTTGCCCTAAAATGTTGATTTCAAGGCCACTCCCTTTTCCTGAGGTTTTCCCTGAACCCAGTGGTATCCAGGACCTTGTGGTACAGTTGTACAGATTGGGCACTGCACATCTTCAGAGAGCCACTGTTCACATAGTAAATGATCTTAAATGTAAATTGTCCCCTGGTCCCCAAGAGATGTGCAGAACTCAACCTACTCAGTGGCACAAAATGGCCCTGACGCTGACCAGTATTCTTGCTGCTCAATGCCTTTGATACTTGTTGAGCATGTCTTGCCTGCTTGTGTGTGTGTGTGTGTGTGTGTGTGTGTGCGCACATGCATGTGCTGTCTTCACTTTGCCTTTCCATGAAGACTTCCTGCATCCCTTTGACCCATGGTGGTAACTTATGCCCACATTTCATATCTAAAAGCACCACCGTCCACACCAGCATCAAAATCCTTCAAGTGGTGTTTGGCTTTGCACCTATACAGTGGTGATCCCAGCTTGGGACGGTGCTGTGATTCAGGTGTGTCTAGTCCAAGCCTGGAGATTTTGTAAGAGGCCTAACAGAAACCTGTTTGTATAAGCAGCTAAGAAATCTCCTGCCAGAAACCCTGCCTGAAGGGAGGATGACACAGTAATGTGGTTCCGATCTTGCTTTGAAATGAAATATCTGTAGCTAGTCAGTTTTTCTTTCTGTGAACTGAAGAGTTTGAATTGGATAATTTTTTTTGTGTGTGTGGGTACTGGGGGTCGAACTCAGGACCTCGCGTGCCAGCAGGCGCCTGTGCAGCTGAGCGATATCACCGGCCCTTTTTTTGTATGTGGGTTCCGGGAGTCAAACTCAGGACCTTGTGCTTGCCAGGCAGGCGCTTATGCCACTAAACTATCTCACCGGCCATGAATTGGATAATTTTTTTTAAATTTTTTATTTTAAAGAGAAAAAACAATAAAAACAATGATACAGAGTTTCAAAATAAGCTAATAGGGGATCAACAATGGTTAATATATTGCTAAATTGTTATCTTCAAAGTAGTTTCTCATATTACAAGATATAGGCATGAAAAATTGATCAAACAATATAAGCACAAACCGTTCTTTTCAATGAACTAATAGAAGTTAGTAGCATAATTATCTTAGCTATAATATATATATATATATTCTTTTCCTTTCCTTCTTTTCTCCTTTCCCCCATCCCAGTTGTTCTTTCTTTTTGAGCAGTTTCTTTCCCTTTCACAATATCTGTTGTACATTTTGGATCTTATTTACTCTTTCAGTTTCTTACACTAGGGAGACAATATGATGTTTACACATGCAAGTCTGATTTATTTCACTTATGAGTATGGTGTCAAGTTGCATCCATTTACCTATAAAAGCTTCGAGTTTATCCTTCTTTATAGCTGAATTGTACTCCACTGTATAAAAATACCACATCTTTTTTTATCCATTCCTCGGAGGATAAGCATTTGGGTTGTTTCCAAGATTTAGCTATTATAAATTGTGCTGCTATAAACATGGATGCATGTATACCGCTGTGGTATGATGTCTTTAGTTCTTCTGGGAAAATACCTAGAAGGAGAATAACTGGGTGGAATGGGACCTCCAATCCTAGCTTTTTGAGGAATCTCCACACTGATTTCCACAGTGGTTGTACCAGTCTACACTCCCACCAACAGTGGAGAAGGGTTCCTTTTTCCCCACAGCCCCACCAGCATTTGTTATTGGTTGATTTCTTGATGATAGCCACACTTTCTGGGGTGAGATGGAATCTCAGTGTTGTTTTAATTTGCATTTCTTGAATGACCTGTGATGTTGAATGTTTTTTCATATATTTATTTGCCATTTGTATTTCTTCATCCGAGAAATGTGTATTCATCTCAGATGCACATTTTTGGATTGGGTCTTTGAATTTGGGAGGCCTGACTTTTTTCATGAATTGGATAATTTGAAAGCTTGATGAATTTTAACATTTTTTTAAAAGTAGCTTTTATAATATAAAATAATATACATTTATAAAGTATTCACAAATATTTAACAAATACATATTCTAGTAAATCTATTACCCAGAGAAAACTATTGCTAACATTTTTCCATATAGGCATATAGACTATTCTGTTCATATGTACATATATTTTGGTGTCAGGATATAAATAGAGTAGTTATAAATGGGATCATATAATGTGAATGAAAAGATACATAAATATGTGTGTGTTTTACCTTTTAAAAATTAAGAGCTCTTACATAATACTACATATGGTTTCATATCCCAGTTTTTATCTGAAAATATTTTATCTTTCTGTAATAATACATACATTTTCACATAATGATTTTGAATTGTTCTGTAGTATTTCATTGTGTAGGTAGATCTTTATTTATTTAACCAATTCCAATCAATGGACTTTAACATGTTTAACAAATAAGCAGTGAAGTTAATGTTATGCATACCATATAAATATATCCTTATATACATATAATATATAAATTATATGTTTAATATATGACACTAACATAGTATACTATATGTAATGATTTTTATGTCATTGTTTATAACTGAAAAATTTAAAGACAATTATATGACTATATAATCTGTAAGTATAATACATACTACTTTTTTCTGCTCTTGTCTTATATTTTCTTTATTAGGTCCTAAAAGTAGGATTTCTGCATCAATAGTATGACCATTCTATTATTCTGTAGGACTTTGAATAGATGTTTTCTGAAGATGATAGGCCTTCGCAATTACAGGATTTCTAAGAAACTGTCCTGTTATGCTGAGAAGATGATTTGTGCTTTGCTAATGAAGAAAGCCATATAAAAAAAGAAGAGAGTCACTTTAGAAAAGGCAGAAAAGCTGTGTCCAATATCAGGTTTATAATAATGTAATCTCCAGGAGATGCATTTCTTTAAAAAAGAAAAAAGCAAAAAGCAAATACAATTTAAAAACATAAAGGATAAGCAGTTATTTTATTTAAATCTTTCATTTAATAGAACCCTGTGGACCAGAGAGCAAACCGTGTTTAACCAGGACACACTCATGCTTCACTCTGCCTGCTGAAGACGTGTACTGTACTTAGACTCTCAGCTTGTTCTTGAATCCCAGGTCTCCCTCATGCCAGCTACACAACCTTGGGGACAGTTTTGTGTCTGAGCCCAATCTCCTGGTCCAGTGATGATGAAACTTTTAGAGACTGAGTGCCCAAACTGCAACCCAAAACCCACTTATTTATTGCAAAGTGCCAACACTGCAACTAAACCTGAATACTGAGGTTTTGGTTTAGAAAAAACAACTTGCACATTAACATCTTTTGTCTTAAAAGAAAAACAATCAGCATGCCATAGGCTTGCCACCACTGTCCTTGTCTATTCAGAGGCATTACAATTCTCCATTTGCGGGGCAAGTGAAAGGGTCCAGGGGAGCTGCCTTAGTCTGTTCACACTGCTCTAACAGCACACCACAGCCTGGGCAAGGTGTGAAGAACAGAAATGTGTTTCCTGTCGTTCTGGAAGCCGGGAAATCCATACACTGGCACTGGTGTCTGGTGAGGGCTGCTTTCTGCTTCCAAGATGGCGCCTTGAGGCCACGTCCCCACATGGCAAAAGGCAGGAGGGCCACGGAGGGAACTTTCTCTGCAGCCTCTTTCATAAGGGTAACAATCCACTCATGAGGACTCAATCACTTCCCCGAAGACCCCTTCCCCACCATTTTTGGTACTGAGAATTTGAACCCATGGCCTTTATACTAAGCTACATCCCCAGTCCTTTTTAAACTTTTATTTGGAGACAGAGTTTTGCTAAATTGCTAAGATGCCCAGACTCGGTTCAAATTTTTGATCCTCCTGTCTCAGCCTCCCAGCGTGCTGGGACTATAGGTGCATGCCACCACACCTGGCTCAAAGGCCTCAACTCTTAAGACCACCGCATTGGGGATTAAGCTGCAACAAGAATTAGGATGTGCAGGGGACACTATATTTAAACCATAGCAGAGGTAATGAATGAAAGTACTCAGCTTGAAGCTCAGAGTGTAGTTCAGTGGTAGAGTGCTTGCCTAACATGTGTAAGGTCCTCGGTTCAATCCCCAGCACTGCACAATAAAAGAAAGTACTCAATGCCACACCTGTCATTAATAGGTGCTTAATACATGATCTTGTTCTTATCATGGCCTTCCTTCTAATCTCTATGCAATACCAAGTTTCTGGAACTGAATTAGAATCTAAAACCCAGCAACATTCCAGGGAAAGCCCTGAGTGGTAGGACTCTTGCCCTTTACTATGTAAGGTTAAAATAGCCTTAACTAAACTTAGACGGAGGCTCTCCTTCTCCTTGTGGGTGATTCACCCCACTCCTTTCCCATCCAGAATCGAGCTACTATGAGCAGATAAAGACTGCAGGAGGCCAGAACCCAAGAGTCTTCAGATCCACATACATTTCTCGAGTTCCCTATCATCCATTGATCTCTAAGCAGGCTTTTTCTTTTTCACTGCTCCTTTTTATTACACACCATCCTCCTAGCAAGCAAGAAGGAAAAATAAAGGGTATTTTTTTTTTTGTGGGTACCGGGGGTCAACCTCAGGACCTCGCGCGCCAACAGGCACCTGTGCCACTGAGCGATATCACCGGCCCCTTTTTCGTATGTGGGATCCGGGAGTCGAACTTAGGCCCTCACGCTTGCAAGGCAGGCGCTTACGCCACTGAGCCATCTCACCGGCCCTAAAGGGTATTTTTTTTTTTTTTTTTTTTGTGGGTACCGGGGGGTCGACCTCAGGACCTCGCGCGCCAACAGGCACCCGTGCCGCTGAGCGATATCACCGGCCCCTTTTTCGTATGTGGGATCCGGGAGTCGAACTCGGGCCCTCGCGCTTGCAAGGCAGGCGCTTATGCCGCTGAGCCATCTCACCGGCCCCCTAAAGGGTATTTTTTAAGTAGAAGAAAAATAATATCCTGTGAGTTTTGGGGAAAGGACGTTCTTGTTAAGGTAGAACCTAAGTAGCTGTCTGTATCCTTCAGCTAACTTTGGGACTGCTTTTTGGAAAGCATAACCCGAGTGCCTTTTGCAAAGAAGCATTTCTCCTACAAATGCTCTAGGTGAGCACGGTCCTGGGTACATCTATGGATGACTGTCCCATAAGCCAGCAAACTGAAGGAGAAGGCCCAGCCTGGTGATAGGTGGCAATAACCAATAGACTAGCAGCCTGGATGGAATAAAAAGGGAAAGAAGGAGGAAGTATGCCTGTTCTGAAGAGCTCCAGTCTTCCTGAGCGGGTGCGCACTTTGCTGCTGTCTCCTTTGGACGTCAATCTCTAGGTTTCCAGTTTCTTGAGCCTTCCAAAACAGACTCTCACTGGCAACCCTCCCATGAATTCCCAGGCCTTTGACCTTCAATTGGTACTGAGTCCTTGAACCCTCCTTTTTTGTGGCTTCTATCATCTTGGGCTGAGCAGCTACTGTATCCTCCTGTAGCTCTCTAGAGAAAGGGAAGATGCTTCCTAAAGCAAAAAGTGGATGTAGCCAAGATCACAATGGAAATTCCTTAAATTACCCATAAAGTGCAATTCACATACGCAGTATAGATATGCATTATTATTTATAAAAGCAATCTGTACACAATAAGGTTTCTAAAAGGGTACATGTTGAAATGACTTTTGCACTATTTGCACCATACTAATGCACACTGAATTTGCAGGAGTTGAATGCATGTATGATGTGAACAGCACTGCAACATTTCAAATGGAAAAGTGACCAAAGAAGTATATTTTTAAAAGCTACATTAGAAGAGCTTCAAGGTTGTTCCCACTGTGCTATAGCCAATCTGCAAGCTCATAAGCCGTCTTAAGTGGGAAAACAACCAGCACCACCAGAACTGGGGCATGTCCTACAAACCTGGAAGGCTTATAACCCAACCCTGCCCTGTGTCGCGGGCTGTCATGAGTGCTTGGTACTTCTGTATGGTTAGTAGCTATCATGGGGATCCCAGACTATTGCAGGCCTGTATTTTCTTTTGAAATATTTTGGGTTTTAGTCAGAATTTGGATAAATATATGAGAGAGTGCACTGTACTTGAAAAGCATTTGTCATGCTGGGTGTAGTGGTACATGCTTATAATTACAGTACTCTGGGAGGCTGAGGCAGGAAGATCACCAAGTTATAACACAGGCAGGCAACTTAGCAAGACCCTATCTCTAAATAAAGAATAAAATGAGGGCTGGGGATGTAGCTTAAAGTGAAAGTCCTGGGTTCAATCATCAGCACAAAAAAAAGTCACATGTCCTAGCAACAGCGACTGAAAACGATTGGTAACTAGGGCTTGATAACTAAGCCTATGACAGAGGGCAGGATGCCAGGGAAAGTGACTGGAAAGCTGTGTACAGTGAATGCCGCAGTCCCAGGTAATGTTAGGGCAACCCGAGCGTCTCCATCCACCTGCTCCATGGGTCACTGAGAGGTCACTCTCAGGCGCCTCTTCCCCAATGCGTCCTCCAGCGTCAGGCCCACAGGTGGCCGAGGTTCACCCACTGCCTGGCTGGGCAACCCCAGGGAGACTCTGCTGCCAGGACTGCCATGGCCATGTCACTCAATTTCAGGGAGGAATATCTTTTTCCAAAACTCAGGAGGTGGACTTCAAAGGCTTGTTTTTATGTAAATTTGGGCTCAGCGATGACCAGAAGCTGACTTTGAAAGACTCTCAGGAAAACTGTTGTTACCTCTTACTATAATTGGTCTGTCACCCCCAGGGAGGCTGACTCAACTTGAAAAATACATCAGCATCCTGTCCCCAACTTTTCCCCCTCCTTCCTCAGACAGCACTGCTTTCCACACACCCACACCCCAGAGCGGTCAGACTCTGAGTCTTGGATTCCAACACTCCTGACCTCTAACCCCAGCCGGGTTCCTGCACCAGTTCCTTACAGTTCACCTTGCTCAGCTGCACCCTGGGGACAATAACTTCAGCCTGGAGCTCCGGGCTTGTTCTGAGCAGTGAACAAGAAAATATATATACTGTGCCCATCACAGTGCCTGTCGCGGGGAAACAATGGATACCAGGACTTCTTCTTCTTCTTGTTTCTTTTGTAGTCTGCCAATTTTTAATTAAAATGCACGCTGTGAACATATTCTCGTATCAGGCATATCTTCTAAGATACAAGATTGGATGGTGGCAGGGGATTCTGTTGTGTAGATAACATAATTAACAATATGACTGGATGCCTTCCTCATCCTATTTCTTTTTCTTAATAAATGAGAAGGAACATTACTCAGGCTGCTATATGCTTAGTCATAGAGACATAATACAAGGATTTGTTTTCTTTCATTGCATTTAGATGAGCAAAAGTTATTTTTACTAGGTTACTTTTCTCTATGGATCAGTACGGATTCACTACAAAAAATACACTTTTCAGGTTCTGGGAAAAGTTTTAGTGTCTCTGTTTCCTTCAGCTACCACAGAGTACCGCAGACTGAGTAATTTGTAAACAAGAGAAATGCATTCGACGCTTGGTTCTGGAGACTGGGAAGGTCAAGAGCACAGTATTTCATGCTGTCACCTCGCAGAGGTTGGAAGGGCAACAGTGGGTAGCAGGGACAGAGAGACAGGCACAGGCTTCCTTTGGTAACTACCCAACTCTCGCGATACCGACCCCAATCCCGTGGTAACAGCAGCATGCCATCGTTGCTGCAGAGCCCCCGGACCTGATCATCTCCACCCGAGCCCCAGCCCCACCACGGCTGCATTGAGGACTCAGTTTCCAACACAGGAACGTGGGCGGGCAAATGCAAAGCATGGCAACATCCTGGTCATCAAGCAAGCCACACAGCTGTCAGCCGTGCATTTGACAGCGGACCCAGCTTTGGCGTTTCGGAGAGAATTTCAGATGGAGGACTTGAAAAGATGACAACCATGTTAGCTCTGTGTAACTCTACTACTCAGTAACGATATCAACAATAATCGAAAAGTAGCTGATATGATTGAGGACTTAATATATGCAAACCAGTTTTAGGCATTTTGCCTGCATTAATTTGTTTGCTTCTCCTAAGAACTCTTTGAGGTAATTATGATATTTATTCACCTTTAACAGATGAGGAAATAGAGATATGGTTTCCTCAACTGTAAAAAGAGGGAGTTATTGTCCTCTGGTGAGCATCAGAGGAGACAGTGGAAGGGAAACACTGTGACAATACAAATGCAGTAGAACCTCATGTAGTAGTCACATCTCATGACAGGCATAAAACAACCATTGTGGCCTCATTGTAGTCAGGAAAACATGTCTTTTACATGGCAGTGACAAAATTGCAGGTTATACTAAAATCTCAATTCCTTAGTCTCCAGATTTTTTTTGATACCACACACTCAGTCAAATTTCACAGGTTTCTCTACTTCACAGTTCAAGAAAACCCTCACCAAATGGAAGAACTCCTGCTTCATTTTAGCAAATAATTAAGAGATAGTGTGACTTTTGCAAAGAAAACTACTTTTCTGAATAAAAAGGATTTTCAGTTATCAAAATGCCACATGATCTGTATTAAGCACCTCATAAAACAGCAAAAATATGAAGAAAAAAAGCTCACCTCTGTCAACCAGAGACAGATGCTTATGAACATTTTGGAGACTGATCTTTTGTTTGTATAGTTACACGTGCCACCAATTCGTATTTTCTTGCCTGGGATTCTGCAGTTTTGTAATGTGTTTTTCATTCAACAATATTGCTTTTTAAAAATTTATATTAGTTATTAACTAAAATACATATTAACATATCATTGTATTTCATATCTGTACAGTTCAGCTAACTACAATTTATTTAATCCCCTATTATGGACATTGTGTTATTTCCCTTTTTTAAATATTATATAAACTTTGGTGAGTCACTTTGACATGATCCTCTGTGTATTCATCTGATTACCTCCCTAAACTCTTGCAAGTGGAACTGATAAATCAAAGGATAAGCATGTTTTACTTTTTTTTTTTTTTTTTTTTTTTGGTCTGTACTGGGGATTCAGCCCAGGGGCTTTGCACTGAGCTACACTGCTAGCTCTTTTTTTATTTTGATACAGAATTTTGCTAAGTTAGTAAATTGTCCAGACTGGGTTCTAACTTCTGATCCTTCTGCCTCAGCATCCCCGCATGCTGGGATTACAGGTGTGCAGATAGGTTCTTAAAATCTGCATAATTAGATCTCCAACAGATAGAAAAAGGGAGCTTCTGGTCCTTCCTTGTTTCTGATGGACAGCTGAGACTTGAAGCTGTGAAACACTGAGTTACAAGTTTTAGATAAACAAGTTCTGAGGGCACAGCCCCCAGGCCTCTGAGGATTCATCTCACAATTCTTTGTCCTCTATTCTCCCAGGTCAAGTCTCCTAAGGTAGTAACAGTGTGCAGTTTGAATTAGCTCAATAGCCTGACTTTGAAATACTGCGTCCAGCAGAGAGACTTGAACTAGGGAATACAACTGATGGATCCCATTGCAGGAAGGAACTATTACTGCTGACTGATACATTTAAAACTTCGAAAAAATATCTTTTCAGGTTATTGCTGTGAGGTGGCTTTCATACTTGCACTGTAAGCTTTGTTTCTAGAAGAAACCAGTTATTCTCAAACTACTCACGGTGACCTCTAGGATAGAAAAGAGTTTCTGCGCAGAGCTGTTCAAAAATCTAGGTCTTCACATTGGCTTCAGAGCCGCGGCCTGTCCTCTAATGCCAGTGCCTCTTCCAGCTCGCCAATTATGAATTACGGCTCGTGCTCAAAGTCAAAATGACCACGTAGGGTAGACTTTTGAACAGATTCAGAACATTGAGGCAGCCATGAAAGTGCAACTAAAGACACAAGAAAGGACTTCCTGAGCCGCTTCAGACAGTGACAAATACGATGGGATAAGTGTGTTTAGGTGAGGGGGAATATTTTCAGAGGAGAAGGAACTAAGGAAGGACGCCTGCACTGCACAGCTCAGCTGGCAAAGCTGGCTGCTCGCAAATCCACGCGCAATAAAGCGCCCCGGAAGCTTCTGGCTGCAACAGCCGCCCACGTGAGAGCGCCCTCTACTGGAGGGTGGGGACCGGTCATCGTACAGCCCTTGAACTGTAGCCCTCTGTGGAATTAGACTGAACTGATTCCCGAACTCCCTCTCCAGCGTCCGGAGAGAGAGATTGCTCAGGACTTCAAAGCAGAGTTGCACTTCCCAGAGCACAGCTATTGGTGCATTGCAGAAGGCAAGTGAGACCTGACTGGTTGGGTTTTCTTTTTTCCCAGTACTGGGGATTGAACCAAAGGCCTCTGCCCTGAGGTACATTCCAGCCCTTTGTAAAAATTTTATGTTTTGTTTTGAGACGGGGTCTCCCTGCATTTCTCCTGCCCTGCCTGATCTTACAGGGAACACCTTCAGCATCCCTGCGGGCCTGGGCCTGGCGCGGACAGTTGAGGAGGACCCCGAAGCTGACAGGGTCTCATACTCCCACGGTGCACACTGGTGAGGCCTGACTAGCTCTGAGGGGACCCGGGAAGGGAACACCCATGGGCTTTTCATGGTACCGGCACCTTTCAGCACGGTTAGGTGCTGTGCAGGCTGCTGGCTTCTTCTGCAGTGCACTGTGTGGGAACTTGACGAAAAGGCTAGAGACAGGAGGTGACACGGATGACACAATTCTGTCTTTGGTGCAGGGGATGGGTGTGTGTCTCCAGAGGGGCAGCACTTCCACTGGAAGCAAGAAGAAGGGGAGACTAGGAGGAGCGGCCGCAGGGGCAGCTGTTCTCAGGCAGAACAGGCTGGATTCCCCAGCACAGGGAGCAGACATACTCTACAGAGGTGGACACCTTGACCATCTTGACTCACTTTGTCCTTCCAACAGCCACATACCTCTCTCCTCTCCATTTCCAACCCAAGACACTGAGATACGGAGTTTAAGCCGTGTGTTTGGGGTTGGTAAGTGGCAGAGCTGGAATAGGAACCCTGACATTTCCAAACTTGTACTAGCCAACATGGTTGCCATAATCCTATCTGGCTATTGAATTTTAACTTTGATAAAATCTCATTCCCTGATATGCAGTAATTCCACCTCAAGTAGCACTTAGAGGCTGCTCTGTGCTGCACTGAGCAGAGGGTAGCATTTCCATGAGTGTGGGTCCCATCTCAGGGAGACCTGGTGTAGATCCAAGGCCTGAGCTTCTGTTCCTTGCTATACTACAGTTGCTCATGCTTTGTTAAAATAATCTTTGAGGATTACAGTCCATTTGGGAGCAAGAAGACTTAATTTTTTGGATTTTGTAACAATTTAAGCCTACAGAAAATTTCCAGTATAGTGCAAAAAGGAATTCCCCAAATATTTCATAGCCAGTTGCCAACCTGACACCCCATCACCATTGGTTATTGTATCGTGGGTGACAAAGTTTTCCCGCAATAAAGTCATCACAGTGAGAAGAATGACACTGATGCATACTTCCTTTCAAACATACTTATCTCATCATGCTTACCACTTTCTGAAGCAATTCTGAAAGTCCTCTTTTGTGAGTGTCTCTGTGAAGTGTAATAAAAAATACAGTGAATGCTGTGGCCTAGTGCCATGCATTGGAAAGGCTTGTAAAAAAAAAATACAGTGGTCCTTGTTCACATTATTCACTGGATTTGGCACTGTGTGAATTATGGCTCTTGCTCAAAGTCAAAATGACCATGAAGGGTAAACCTTTTGAACAGATTCAGAACATTGAGGCAGCCATGAAAGTGCAACTAAAGACACAAGAAAGGACTTCCTGAGCTGCTTCAGATAGTGACAAATATGTTTAGGTGAGGGGGAATATTTTCAAGGGGATTAATAGTAATGTGCCTTTTACTGTAATACTTCTATTTTTTACTTAAACACACAGTGTACATTTTTATCACACCACCTATGTTGGCCTAGGAACACAGAGGAGCAGGTATTCTGAAGACAATGTCCTTAAGGGTTTGGGCCAGTTCCAGAGTCATAACACCTGTGATATGCAAGGTGTCTTTCCCTCAACTTTGCGTTTGGAATTTTGTTAGTGGTATCAGTGGTAGTTATGGCACTGGCTATTTATGGAGTGTCAGACCTGCCAGGCAAGGGGTAAGCTCTTTTCCCGCTTGATGTTTGGATCTTAAATGTCCCCCAAAAGCTATGTCTTAAAGGTTTGCTTCCCAATGTAGCAATGTTCAGATGGGGAGCTTTTGAAGTTGGTTGGATCATAAGGGTTCTGACCTCATGAATGGATTCACCCATTTATGGATTCCTAGCTGAATGGTCTGTGGGGAGGGACTGTGTTATAAAAGCAAGTCCACTCTGGTTTTACTTGGCTGCCATCAGGCAAGCAGCTTTCTCCCACAATATACTCCCCACCAGGACATTCAGCTTGGATATAAGCCTGGAACAGTGTTACCAACAAGCCATGGAAGGAAACCTCAAACCATGAGCCAAAATAAATCTCTAAGTTGATTATCTCAGGCATTTTGTCACAGCTATGGAAAGCTGATTGATACACCTGACCTTATTTAGATTTTGCAGACTCTGCAGGAGCTGCTGCTAGTGTTGGGCAGCATGTTAAATAAAGACACATGTTTCTGGGATGGGAGTGTTGATCTAGGGGTGCCTTAGTTACTTCTCTCTTATTGCTGAGACTAAATACTCAACACCTGCAAGTTAAGGGAGGAAAGGTTTATTTAGCTCACAGTTTGTAGAGGTTTCAGTCCATAGTCAGCTGGCTCTAAGCAGAGTGGCATAGCAGAGGGGCATCGAAAGGGAGAAACAATTCATGGGGGGCAGAAGGTAGCAAAGTAACAAGGGACAAGATAAGCCTGTTTCCGTCCCTTACATTGTATCCAGGCTACTGGCATTAGGGTGGTGCCAAACCAATTAATGGACTGATTTAGTAATCACCCTCCCTTAATCCTCGCACCTTTAATCCTAGCATTGCACCATGCATCACTCACACAATCTAGATTCAGCCACCTCTAAAAAAGTCCCATCTATGACTGCATGAAGCTTTGGGGGGACATCTAGACACAAGCCATAACAGGGGATTTCCATGCTGACCTGGAGCTGTAGGGCCTGTGAATTGGGGATTTCCAGAGAGTGGCATAGTGAGGGCTTTGTGTGTAGACTGGATGTGGAAAGCCAGACCCTGTCTGGTCTTGAGGGTGTCCAGACTGTGGACTGTTGTCAGCTGAATGATGGGAGAGGTGTGTGATCGTGTCCCATTCTCACAAGGTGGGCCAGAAGGAAGAGAGCCAGGAGCAGGCCTAGCCAAGGTCCTTGTTCGTTCCCAGTTCCTGCGGGTGGATGTCCACCAGTCCGAGCTTCATTGTGAACCGCAGCCCTGAGATCTTCCTTTCATCTGCCTGATTCTGGAGCACGAACAGGAGGGTTGGGGAACTTGGTCTGCCAATGAACTCTGGGAAGTGATGGTCAAAGAGAAATCCTCTTCTCCATTGCTGTTCTCAGTGGGTTAGCCAGGAGTTGGGGAGTCCTGGAGGGTTTTCCATGCACAAGCGCATACCAAGTCTGCATGAGCTTGATCCCCTGGGACATATTTAGATGTGTGCTTATCCAAGTGTGCCGCTGTTCATCAAAGCATCCTTGCAATGTTTCTTTGAGAACTGCCTTTAACCCAGGATGGATTTTGTTAAACATTCTCAATTAGAGTCTTCTGCACTAGACTACAAGATAAGATCAGAGACTCTGGCTGCCTCATTTACTTTCTTATCCCCAGTGCCTCAGAGTACAGAGAGGCTCAAAACATCTGTATTTAATGAGTGGTAATAAATTTTCACCTATTGAAGGGCAATTTTTGCTAAAATAATTTGTAGTTTCCCAAGATAATGATTTCTTTCCTTCCCTTCCATGTCCCCTCTCTCTTTCCATTATGTGTGTGGAGAGTGACCTGAGGCAGATTTGTGGAGCTAGGAAGGGGTGAGATAATGTATGGCCATGTAGGACACAGGACAGGATTCATATTTTATTCCAAATTACTTTGGAAGCCATTGCAAGGGAACTGCAAGAAAACAAAATGGCTTGTGTTTTTAAAAGAGTTCTCTGATTGCATGAAGATAATGGATTTGATGGGGACAAAAGTGGAAGCAGAGCGATCTGCAGGAAACTGCTGCAGAAACCTAGAGGAGAGAAGATGGTGGTGTGCACTAGAGGGGTCAGTATGGTCAAGGTGCAAAGTGGATTGTTTCTGGGTGTAATTTGGTGTAGAACGACAGGACTCTAAAAATCCAGTTAGCAAGCCTGATAGGAGAAGAGGTGACTTCCATGTGCCTTATAGAAACAAATTCCTGCCATCTCAGTCTCCACATTTCATAGTTTCACATTCAAAGTCCAGTGCATGGACATCTGATTGGCTTAGCTAGGAGGTACGGAAAGGATGGCTGTTCCACAAATGCTCCTATCTAGTGGGCAAGAGGATGGTGCCCTGAGAATTGCTGAGGGGTTGTTAATGGGGAGAGGGAATGGAAGGTGGATTAGAAAAAACTGATGTCAACTAAGGCTTGGGCACACCTGCACATGAATTCCTTAGATAACAAAGTGTTTAAACTACCTTTCAAGAGACACTTTCAGAACACACCAAAGGAAGATTAGAACTGGCTTTTCAAGAATGGACATGCAGCTGGGCATGGTGACACATGCCTATAATCTCAGCACTCTGGGAAGCTGAGGCAGGAGGATTACAAATTCAAGCCTAGCCTGGGTATCTTAGTGAAACCCTATCTCAAAATAGAAAAATAAATAAGGGCGAGGGATGTACCTCAGTGCATAGGCCTTGTGTTCAGTCTTCAGTACTGGAAAAAACAAATGACACGCACAGAAACAGCCAGCCTCTCTGTTCAATGACTTTTGTTGTCACAATCTCAAAATCCTCCCAGCAGAACATAATAACCCTCCCTGAAAATAAACACATGGCTTGTAAAGAGGCATATATGACCACCTATGCCTGCACCAAAGAACTCTAAACCTCCCTCTTCTTGCCATTTTATCAATATACACAGCTTCTCCCCTCTCTCTATAAATTCCCCAGCTATTAACTCATCAGGAAAGCAGGTGTGAAACTATACCTCCTGGCCTCCCTGTTGGTTTACCTCACAAAAATACCTTTATCTTCTTGCAAAAACCTGGTGCCATACTATTGGCTTCAATGCACGTGGGCCAGCAGCCCTTGCTCAACATCCAAAATACAACAGATTGGGCTGGGTTGTAGCTTAGTGACAGTGTTTGCCTGCATGCATGAGGCCTTGGGGTTATCTCCAGCACTGTGGAAACAGAAACAAAAATGCAACAGGTGTCTTCTAATGTGAGCTAAGCTTATAATCACATCACTGCTACTTTGCAGAAAAAATATCATGGCATGTTAAACTACTGAACACATTAACATGGAAAACAAAGCATTAAAGCAATACATGAGTAAAATAACAGCGTGCAAAATTAATATATTAACCCCTAATAGCTTCTCCAAAATCAACTTCAAATTGACAACATTTGTGCCACATTGTTTACTGCTAAGTCCCTTCTGGATTCTCTGAATTTTATAGATTTCCAGAACTCAGGGAGAGGCTCCAGGCTAAACGAGGACTCACGTTTTCCTTAGAGCACCCCAGGAGTTGCTTTCTCCATCTTAGTCTGTTTTTTTTCTCACTCAGCTGACACAATTATTTTGTATTTGCCAGCTAATACAAAGTGGAGACAGCTGAAAAAGAAGAAAACCCACTTATTTAGCACTGGAGCCTAAAGGCAGTGTCTGATACACTTGTTCCTCTGGGCAAATCACCTTCTCCAAGTGGAGTTTTCCCACCTGTGATGTGTTACCAAATGTGTTCACTTTACCAACTAAGCATGTCCATAAAAGCACTCAGAAAACAGTGAAGAACTATCCAAATTCAGGGTATGATTATTAAGATAGATGATTTCAGGATTAGGAATCCTGGTCTCTTTATATTTTCTATAAAATTGTCGGTCTTGCCCTCCCTTGCTCATACATCCAGACTGGACTATACTGTTTTCTGTTTTCCCAGGTGACTCCAATCTAAAGTGTAAAATGAACCTTAAATATCACCCTCTCCAAAAAGCCTTACCATGCTTCCTCTGTGTGTCTTAGGTATTTTCTCTTTGGACCCTCCACAGCGTCTACTAGAACTTCTATTTGAATACTATTTCGTGGATGCAAGGACCTCTCTTATTAACTCTATTTCATCTGGAGTTAGTTTTATTTTGTAATTTTATCTTCTCTCTGAATGTTAGTTTTGTCATCTAATGACTTCTATGTGTGCATTTGGGATGAACTGTTGTGACTACTAATTACCTCCTTACTGCAGCCTGATGGCAGTGATTATTAAAGGCCAGACATACCACTGTGTGTGCCAGTAGTTAGCTTTTGAATAGTAGTGTCTTCACTTAATGTGTTTTTTCACTTTCTTGACTGTATAAAGGGAAAGTTTGTTTTTTGTTTTTCTAAGGTCGGGTCTCACTGTACAGCCCAGGCTGACCTCAAACCCACAGAGATACTCTTGCCTCAACTTCCTGAGTGCTGGGATTATGAGAAATGATATTCTAATAAATGAAAGTTAAACATCAGTAAAATGATCTAAAGTGTACTTGGTTATTCCATGCATTCTTCATAAGCAAATATATGTCAATGTCTAAAGTTTCCCAAAGCTTTATAAGGGCAAGAGCTAGATCTGTTCTTTATGCATTTTCATGGTTCAGCACATATAAAGAGTAGTTAAATATTTTGGCTCAGTGAATGAATGAGCCAGTAAGGTGGCTGAGGAGAAATACAAGAAGCGTATAGTAAAAATAATTTGATAAATTTGTAAGGTCAATAAGAACAATAAGGGCCGGTGAGACGGCTCAGCGGCTTAAGCGCCTGCCTTGCAAGCGCGAAGGCCCGAGTTCGACTCCCGGAACCCACATACGAAAAAGGGGCCGGTGATATCGCTCAGCGGCACGGGTGCCTGTTGGCGCGTGAGGTCCTGAGGTCGTCCCCCCGGTACCCACAAAAAAAAAAAAAAAAAAAAAAGAACAATAAGAAAGTCACAACTCATGTGTCCATTTCCGCCCTGAAATTTGGAATGGTCCCTTCTCATCAGACTCTCTGCAGTGTAATGGAGCTCGTGCAGGAGAATTTCACCTCCCACTCTGTCTGGACATGGATATCATCACCTCGCAATTGTGTACAGCTTGGTGAGCAACCAGAGTGTCAGCTTACACAGTAAGACAATTGGAGGTTTGTGATATTGTTTAAACAGTTTGAACCCAGAATAACCAATCAGAGTCCCAAAATAGCCAAACATACTATAGCTGGCCTTCAAGCTGCAAAACTCCCAATCAGTTCACCTTGTGTGCTTTTGTTATTCTAGATAAAATTGTGGAATTAGAGGTAAGAAAGTGCCAGAGATGAGCAGTGGTAAGTAGGAATCATTTTTCTCCTTGTTTTGAAGGTATAGCCAATATGTGAGATTATTTCAGAGATTTTACAGTTTCACTTGTTCATATTATATTGCTCAGTAAACTGTATTTCATTGGGCCACAAATACTTTTTAGCAAAACAGTTTCTACTACCTTCAGAATTTTATATTTGAAAATATATATTTTTTCCAGGGCTTTGGACATTTAAACCATCCAAAAATGAGAAACAACCACAAAAACTATTAGAAGAATTAGAACTAGAGATTTATTTGGGTCACTCCACCACCCCAATTTTTTTTGTCACTATCTCCCTAATCCTGTGACCAATGTCATTCCTTAAGTACTTCACATAGTTTGTGCGCTCTATTTTTAAATGAATGAAAGTGTCATCTGCTATGCTCATGCCATTGGCTTCAGTTTTTTTGCCCTGAAAAAACATCATTAAATGATTGCTTTAACCACTGCTTATTGTCTTTGGTTGCCAGAGAGTCCCTGAGTTGGCTGGGCAAATGTTTCTAAGTAACACAAACAATCATCACTTGAAAAAATACTGGTAGATACGATGGAGGCTTCTAAAATTGAAGAAAAAAGAAACCATTTTTCTGTCTCTGTCCAGCTACAATCCACTGAAATGCGATCTGGGGATTATCGAGTGTCAGATGGTGCCTTTAAAACAACAACCACCCGGCAACTAGAGAAATAGATGCGAGAGGCTCTGGCCAAGAGGCAAGGCTGTGAGGACTCGTTATTGGAATGTTAGCATAGGTATTAATTTGGAGGGGGGTTGACACATGCTATTGTAGATTTTACTGAAATATTTTTTGAGGCTTTTACATATGTCATAGCATGTATGATCTCTATGATTATCATCTTCTTTTATCAAAATGTATGTTTCAAGAACAAAGAGAAACAGGGCCGGTGAGATGGCTCAGCGGCTTAAGCGCCTGCCCGGCAAGCGCGAGGGCCCGAGTTCGACTCCCGGAACCCACATACGAAAAAGGGGCCGGTGATATCGCTCAGTGGCACTGACGCCTGCTGGCGTGCAAGGTCCTGAGGTCAACCCCCCGGTACCCACAAAAAAAAAAAAAAAGAATAAAGAGAAACAGCATCCCAAAGTTTCAAGGAAAAATAAAAATAGATAATCATCATATTTTGATTTAATGTAAATTTATCTCTTGCATTGATTCTAATAGATTTTTCTATCTTTTCTGGCATTGGGGAATATGTATAAAGCTGAAACTACTCTTAAGAGCTTAAATATATGTATATAACCTGTTAATTAATCAGTTATTTCAATTAAAATGCAGTTTTAATTAGTGCAAAATGAGTTCTTGTACATTAGACAAGATAAATAAACAGCAAAACTACCCAAATGCTACCAAGGTATCTGAACGGCCTGCTAAGGCCACTTCAGGGCATGACCTAGCAGAAAATTACAACTACAACCAGTGGCTAAGGCTTATATTACAGATCAGGGATGACAAATAGTGGCATCAGTTGTGCCACTCCCCTATGTCATGTCTACAGCAGACATTTCTAACCGATGATGACACTCTCTCTGTCAGCCCAGGAGTAACCTCAGAATCCTCCACGGAGCCTCATATTGGCCAGCCACTCTCAATCAAGCTGGGATCTCAGATGAAACCTATATTCAGTCCCAATTAAAAACATCCATCAAGAGATTAGGTTTTATATCCTGCAACTATTGTTAGGACTCTTTGAGGTAAATTAGAGGTGAGAAAGTGCCAGAGACGAGCAGAAGTAAGTAGGAATCATGTTTCTCCTTGTTTTGAAAGTACAGCCAATATGTGAGATTATTTCAGAGCTTTTCAGTTTCACTCCTTTTCTCTTTTAAAGTTCTGGGCCAGGGAAGATATTTACATGGACCAAAAAGAAAAGGAAAGGGCAAGTGTATTTATTGCTAGCTAAAAAAACCACCTTCCACGCCAAAATCTTGGACCTGGTTCAGTCTGGAAGACAAAATGGGAGTCCCTCCCACAGAATATGCATTTTGGGACTTGTCTGGGGGCAAGAGGTGGAGGAAATAGAAAGAGGGAAGTAGAGGAAGAAGAGGAAGGGTGAGGGAAGGAACAATTTGGGCAAGCCATGTCTTAAAAAGAGTCCTGAATTAGCTTAATGATTTGTTACATCTCCTTACAAATCATAGATATTTCTTGAATGCTTACTGTGTGGCAGCCACCATGCTAACCTTGATATCATTATCTCGTTGGATAATCCCAAAACCCCTCTGAGGAAGCTTATCAGCTAGAAATCATGTGGGTAACAATCACACCCGAATCCCCCACAGAGGTGAGGGCAGGCATAAGTGGAACTGCCCAGGAGATATAGTGGGTGGGGTATGGAAAGGTTTCTACTTTCTAGATCTGAGGGGAAGGAGGAAGGGAGTCTGTGGAGCCCAGGGAAGGAGCTGACACTCCAGGAGAGGCCATTTTGGCAGAGGTGGGGCTTGTGGTATAGAGAAATGTATGCCTCACAGCCGAGAGGGAGGGGACCACCCTGGGAAGTACCTTCTCCAACTTCTCCCTTTCCTTCCTTCTCTCCCACTTTCTGCCATTGTCACCCATGAACCAAACTCTTTGGAAACCCGAGGACATTGGTCTTTTGATATAGTCTATAAAAGGCAACCTCCTCTGGAATGGGGCGCTTAGCATCAGCTCATAAGCCAGAGCTGGATCTGGTGGGACAAGCATGCAGCACTGGCAGATGGCGGAAAACCCCAACACCAATGACTTAACCATTTAGGAGACTGCTGGAAGGAAAAGTTTCAACTGCTCAGCAGGGAAGTAACTAGCCTCCTGCTAGGTCTTCACTTCCACAGGTATCACCCATGACTCTGGGCAGCACAGGTAGGGCACAGAGCGAAAGCCAAGTTCCACCGAAGTCTGTTCCTTCTTTATCAGGAAGATATTTGTGCTCCTGTTTCCATCCCATTGGGCATACCTGGGTCATGGGTCTTTCTTCAGCTGCAAAGGCAGCCTAGGGAGGGAAGTGTTTCTAACTGAGCTGGGACCAAGACGCCTGATAAATTGGAGTTCAGATAAAGAATAAATTCTTAGTAAATGGGATATACTTTTACTTAAAATTTATCATTTATTTAAAACAATTCAACAGGGCACAATCTATTTTTATTTGCTAAATCTGATAGCTCTAACTTTGGTGCATTGTCGCCCAAAGAAATTTGAGAGTTTTTGTATAGGAGGGAGATCCAAATAATGAGTAAGGGACATGGTAGAGCCGCAACAGAGGAATACTGTAATTATTCCCTTTTACAGATTCAGAGCTCAGACTTACAGAAAGGGAGGACTTTAGTCCAGGTTACATAGCTAATAAGTACTAATGCTGGGATTAGATTCCATTAGAGGAAATCCAGTGTCTTCTAAAAGTTATATTTTCAACTTCAACAAGTTAGGAGACTCCGAAAGCAAAAGAGGTCAGGTTAAGAGCTCTTCAGCACAGTGATCACTCCACAAATGAGATGTGGCCCGATGGAAGTTAGGCTGTCCCCATGAAGGTCAGATTGTCTCCTGTCACATTAGAAACTCCTCCTCTTACAGTAGTGATTCTCTATGTGGGGTAGGGGTCACCCCTCCAGGGAACATCTGGCAATGAGCAGAAACATGTTCAGGTATCTTGAATGGGAAAGGGTACCACTGGCATCCACAGGGGGAGGCCAGGGATGGTGCTGAGTGTTCTACAATGCATGGGATGTTCTGATCCAAAATGTGGATGGTGCTGAGATCCCAGAGGACACTGAGGAGCAGAGAAGTGTGGAGCAGCTGCCCAGGGCTCACCCTACATACAAACAGGGAGCTTAGACAAAGACCCATATGAGAGATCTATGCCTCAGAGTAGAACAGATCATGTGCTCTTTCTTCTTAGATTTGAACGTTTAACTTTTCCTAAAGCACAGAAGTGAAGAATGTACCAGGAGAAGATAGATGTTCCAAAACCAGAGAGACCAGGGCTCTCACAAGGGACTCTAGAATTCACAATTATGAAAATGGTTATTAGTGCCATTAGGAACTACTTGTTGAAAACTAATAACAATTTGTGTCCAAGGAACCTAGCATCATTTACTTCTTTACTAGAGCTAAGCATAAGTAGAAGTAAGTATGCTGCTTAAAGTTCTGTTTTAAAACCAAATAGAGATTCTACTGTGTTCTTTTGGATCAGCCACATTGCAGCAGTCTTCTCACTATATTTGGTATGAGTTTAGAAGATCAGCATGCACACAAATTTGTTTTTCCCGGATTGACTTTGTTTAGATTCAAGAACAGCCTACGTTAGAAAATGATTATTGATAAATGTTCAAATATTGTTCTATTAACTTGATAAACATATGTAGTCTTTTTACAGATTACGTTAAAAGAAGGGATACCTGTTGCTTTATTAGTGAATAAATTACTAATGAAAGACTAAGGGAAAAGAGCTAGATTTGAGCCATTGTTCTACTTGTTAAAAATATAATGTTGATCAGAATCTAGAGACTCCAAGTTTGGAACTATTTTCTTTCTCCTCCAGAGTCTGATTACCTTGCTAGTCTGTGCCATGGTAACTTATGATACTGTCCCAACAGAGACACTGGGCTAGATTTTACATCACTTGAGATCCTTGGTAGATGTCCAGCCCAAACCTTATCCCTCTGTTGAGGCTGTGCCAGACCCTCAGTAAATGTCAAGCCAAGAGCTCTTGAAAAGCTGGACCTCTACTGCTAGTCTAGCATGATTTATAAATTACCATTTGGTTATCCATATATTACCATTTGGTTATCAAGGTGCTTGTATTAGCTAGAACCAGAAATTTTATCTTATTAAACACATGAGTTCCATGAGGCTTTTCCAAATTGGATTTTAGCCAAAGGATATTGATTACTTGAGTAACCAGAGGGGATCATTAGAGACAGGGCTCATTTCTAAAGTGGCCCAGTGGCATTAATCCCAGGGAGAAGAACCAGCAAACACAGATCATCTACATCTATTTTTCACAACAAATCAGCTTCCTCATTCCCAGTAGAAAGAGGGGGAAAATGACCTCAGGTATGTCACCCAGTAAAACATCAGTTTGTTTATCTACAAAAAGGGAGTAATAATAGTACCTCCTGCATGAATACGTCATGAGGATGAACAGATGAGGAACTTAGCAATGTGATAATGGCTTAACTACTGTTAGGTTTTATTATCATTATTTCTAATAAGACTATAGGGTGAAACTTTCCCAAAGTCCACTCTCACCATAGCACATAACCTCCAAATAACAGAAGCCACATTTTTTGTTTTTGTTTTTGTTCTGGGCATGGCTCAGGTGGATGTTTGCATACACGGAGACCTTTCTCCATTTCCCAAATTTAACTTGTTTAGTTTCCAAAACCCCTCTTCCAGTCCCCAAAAAGAAGAAAAAACAAAAGTGCACAGACCAAACACCATGCGCATGCTGCTCTCTAGTCCTAAGGTTTCTTTCCTTCCTGGTTTTAAGACAGTCATGATTCTTTTAGCCTGGTGTACTGGGGTTAACCACACGATAAAGGATCCACTGCAGGAAGGGTGGTCCTGCAGCTACGGGGCCTGGCCAGGAGCCGTGCTAATGCCCTTAACGGCTCTCTGCCAACTCTGCTCTTGGACAGCTACTGCCCAATACTCCCTGATACTTGGTGATGAGGAGGATGACGGAAGTAACATATCTGCTTCTGCTTTTGCTTCTGCTTCTTTTAAATTTAACAAGGTAATAGCAATACACACAGAGTCAGAGCTCTCTTCCTACAGGAAGCCTTTCTTGACTGCACCGTGACTTGTAGCTGTGTGGGTTACCCACGTCCAGTCTCCTGTCGCGTCTCTGATCAGATCACCTTATACCGTTACCTAGATTCATGGACCAAGCCCCGGGCCAAGCCTGCCAATTCCTAGGGGACAGAGCTTTGTGGTATTCCTATTGGCCTGCACATTATACAAAGTATGACTAAAAAATACAGTGAATATTTAAACTGTAAAAAAATTTTTTTCCTATCTAATTTGATAATTTATATTTATTTATTTTTATTAAGTTTATTGGCACATTTAAAATATACATAATGATCACTTTCATCATAGGGACTTTGTGCCTGTATATGACTTATCTCAATTCCTCTTTTTTTTTTTTTCCCATTCCCTTATCCTCCCTTCAATCCCTCTTCCCCACCTCATTTACAAAAGTTTT
Organism: Erethizon dorsatum; assembly: GCA_028451465.1. Classification (NCBI taxonomy): domain Eukaryota; kingdom Metazoa; phylum Chordata; class Mammalia; order Rodentia; family Erethizontidae; genus Erethizon; species Erethizon dorsatum. Next base: position 47,732,973 of record CM051825.1, read on the forward strand.
GTTTCCATTTCTCCCTCTTTTCTCTTTTTTTTTCTTTTCCCTTCCTTCCTTTCCCCTTCCCCCTCCCTAGTCCTCTTCCCAGTTAAGCATTTTCTTCCTATTTCATAATATCTAGTATACATTCTGGTCCTTATTTACACTTTTGGTTTCTCACACCAGAGAAACAATGCAATGTTTACCCATATGTGTTCAATTTATTTCACTTAAGAGTATGGTCTCAAGGTTCATCCATTTACCTATAAGTGTCTCAAGTTTATCCTTTATGGCTGAGTAGTACTCCATTGTATATATGGAATCTATATCTATATCTATATCTATATCTATCTATATATATATATATATATATCTACATCTTCTTTATCCATTCATTGGTTGATGGGCATTTGGGCTGTTTCCAAGATTTAGCTATTACAAACTGTGCTGCCATAAACGTGTGTGCATACATTGCTGTAGTATGGTGTTTTTAATTCTTTTGGGAAGATACCAAGAAGGGAAATAGCTGGGTCAAATGGAACCTCTAGTTTTATTTTTTTGAAGAATCCCCATACTGTTTTCCACAGTGGTTGCACCAGTCTACATTCCCACCAACAGTGGAGAAGGGTTCCTTTTTCCCCACAGCCCCACCAGCATTTGTTATTGGTTGATTTCTTGATGATAGCCATTCTTTCTGGGGTGAGAGGGAATCTCAGTGTTGTTTTATTTTGCATTTCCCAAATGACCAATAATGTTGAACATTTTTTCATATATTTATTTGCCATTTGTATTTCTTCATCTGTGAAGTGTGTATTCATCTCAGATGCCCATTTTTGGATTGGGTCTTTGAATTGGGGGGCCTGATTTTTTCAATTCTTTATATGCTCTAGAGAGAAGTCCTTTGACTTGGCTAAAATTTTTTCCCACTCTGTGGGTTTTCTTTTCACTCTGTTGGTGATTTCTTTTGATTTGCAAAAATTTTTTAATAAGATGAGATCCCAGTTGTTGATTCTTTGAAGTACTTCCCGTGCAGTTTGAGTTTTGTTCATGAACTCTCTGCCTACTCCTATGTCTTCAAGATTTCTACCTACTTTGTCTTCAGTAGATTTATTGTTTGTTTTAATATTTAGATCTTTAATCCATTTTGACTTTAGTATGGTGCATGGTGATAGACATGGGTCTAGTTTTAGTCTTTGGCATATGGAGAGCCAGTTTTTCCAGCACCATTTATTAAAGAGAGTATCTTTCTTCCAGTGAACATATTTGGCCCCTTTGTCAAAGATAAGGTGGCTGAGTGTGTTTGGGGATGTGTCTGCATCTTCTGTTCTGTTCCACTGATCCTCAGGCCTGTTTTTTTGCCAAAACCATGTTGATTTTATCACAGTAGTTTTGTAGTATAATTTTAGGTCTGGGATTGTGATGCCTCCTGACTTGCCTTTGTTGCCCAGAATTGCTTTTGCAATTCTAGGTATTTTCTAGTTCCAAATGAATTTTAGGAATGTTTTCTCTAGATCTGTGAGGTATGTTAATGGTATTTTGATTGGAATTGGATTAAATCTGTATAGCAGTTTTGGAAGTATGATCATTTTCACTATGTTGGTTCTTCCTATCGAAGAGCAAAGCATATCTTTCCATTTCCTGATATCCTCTTCAATCTCTTTTTTTAGGGTACTCTAATTTTCACTGTACAAATCTTTTACATCCTTTGTTAGAATGATTCCTAAGTATTTTGTTTTTTGGATGTTATCGTGAAGGGTGTGCTTTCCCTAATTTCTCTGTGAGTTTGTTGCTTGTGTACAGGAATGCTATTGACTTTTGAGTGTTGACTTTGTATCCCACCATCCTACTGAATTTGGATATTAAATCTACAAGGTTTTTGGTGGAGTTTTTGGGGTCTTCTATGTAAAGTATCATGTCATCTACAAATAATGATAATTTAACCTCTTCTTTCCTATCTTTATTCCTTTTATTTTTTTCTCTTGTCTAATTGCTCTGGCTAATGTTTCCAGAACTATATTGAATAGGAGTAGTGATAATGGACAACTTGTCTTGTTCCTGATTTTAGAGTGAAAGCTTTCAGTTTTTGACCATTTAGTATATTAGCTGTTGGTTTGTCATAGATGACTTTTATAAGATTGAGGTGAAGACCATCTCTTCCAATTTTCTGTAGGTTTTTTTTTTTTAATCATGAATTGGTGTTGGATTTTGTCAAATGCTTTTTCTGCATCTATTGAAATGATCATGTGATTTTTGTCTTTGGTTTTGTTAATATGATATATTACATTTATTGATTTGAGTATATTGAACCATCCCTGCATGCCTGGGATGAATCCTACTTGGTATAATCTTCTTGATGATTTATTGCATTCTGTTTGCCAGTACCTTATTACGGATTTTTACATCAATGTTCATTAGGGAGATTGGCCTGTAGTTTTCTTTCTTGGTTGGGTTCTTCTTTGGTTTTGGAATCAGGGTAATACTTGCTTCCAGGAATGAATTTGGAAGTACTGCTTCCCTTTCAATTTCTTTAAAGATGTTCAGCATTAGTGGCATTAGATCTTCTCTAAATTTCTTGTAGAATTCAATGGTGAATCTGTCAGGGCCTGGGCTTTTGTTTGTTGGTAAATATTTAATTATATTTTCAATTTCATTGGCTGATATTGGTTTATTTAGAATTTTTATATCTTCTTGATTCAGTTTTGGCAATTCGATTGTGTCTAGGAATCTGTCCATTTCCTCTGTGTTTTCCATCTTATTAGAATATAGGTTCTCACAGTAGGTATTGATGATCTTTGGATTTCTGTGGAATCTGTTGTGATTTTCCCCTTTTCATTCCTAATTGCTCGAATTTGTGTTTTTTCTTTCCTCTTTTTGATGAGGTTGGCTAATGGTTTATCAATTTTATTTATTCTTTCAAAGGACCAACTTTTTGACTCATTGATTCTTTGTATTGTTTTCTTAGTCTCTATTGCATTAATCTCTGCTCTTATTTTTATAATTTCCTCCGTTGTATGAGCTTTCAGTTTGATGTGTTCTTCTTTTCCTAGAAGTTTGAGGTTCAACATTAGATTGTTTATTTGAGCTTGTTCTGTTTTCCTGATGTGTGAGTTCATTGTTATAAATTTCCCTCATAGGACTGCTTTCATTGCATCCCATAGGTTTTGGTATGTTGTTTTGGTATTATTGTTTAATTGTATATACTTTTTAATTTCACCTTTAATTTTCACCTTTAATTTCTGTGACCCATTGGTTGTTCAGAAGGGTGTTGTTTAATTTCCATGTGTTAATGTAGTTTTTGTGGTTTCCTTTGTCATTGATTTCCGGTTTCATTGTGCTAGGGGCAGAGAGTATGCATGGGATGATTTCAATTCCTCTACATTTACTTAAACATGTTTTGTCAGCTAATATATGATCTATTTTGGAGAACATGCCATGTGCAGCTGAGAAGAATGTGTATTCTGATGTTTTGGGGTGGAACACTCTGTAGACATCTACCAAGTCTATTTATTCACAGGCTTGGTTTAATTCTAATATTTCTTTGTTGATTTTTTGTCTAGTTGATCTAACCATTTGTGAGTGGGGTATTAAGGTCCCCCACTACAATCGTGTTAGTGTTTATTTGGTTTTCCATGTCAGTTAATATTTGTTTTATATAGTTGGGTGAACCTGTGTTTGGTGCATAAATATTTATGATTCTTATCTCTTCTACTTGGAGTTTTCCCTCAACAAGTATGTAGCGATCTTCTTTGTCTCTTTTGATCAGGTTGGCTTAAAGTTTGCATTGTCTACAAATAGAATAGCTACTCCTGCTTTTTTCTGGGTTCCTGTGGCATGGAGAATTGTTTTCCATCCTTTGACTTTCAGTCTATGAATTTCTTTTTGGGTTAAATGTGTTTCTTGAATGCAGCATATTGTTGGATCTTGCTTCTTGATCCATTCTGCCAGTCTGTTTCTTTTGATTGGTGAGTCGAGACTGTTTACAGTGATGGCTATAACTGATATGTATTGGCTTTTCTTTTTCATGTTGTTTCTTTATTGTTTGTTCCCTGTCTTTCTGCTCTGTTTAATTGCTTGCCTTACCTAATGGCTTCTTTCTATTGGTGTTCCTGAATTTGTGGTCTTCATTATCTCTTTCTAATATGTCTTTCAAAGCTTTCTGTAAAGCTGGTTTGGTGATCATAAATTTCTTCAGTTTTTCTTTGTTATGGAACTATCTTATTTCTCCATCAATTTTTAAAGATAGTTTTGCGGTGTACATCAATCTGGGTTGAAGATTGTTTTCCTTTTGCTTGGAATACTTCACTCCATGCTCTTCTTGATTTTAGGGTTTGTGTTGAGAAGTCTGCCATGATTCTGGTGGGCTTTCCTTTATAGGTGATATGTTTCTTTTCTCTAGCTGCTTTTAATATTTTGTTCTTGTGCTGAATTTCTGGAAGCTTGATTTTTTTTTTTTTATATGTGGTACTGGGAGTCGAACTCAGGACCTTGCGCTTGCCAGGCAGGTGCTTATGCTGCTGAGCTATATCACCAGCCCCTGGAATCTTGATTATTATTTGCCTTGTTGTAGATTTATTTTGGTCATGGCTATTTGGAGTTCTATATGCTTCATTTATTTGTATGTCAAGTTCTTTATCCATGTTTGGGAAGTTTTCTGCCATTATTTCTGAGAAGAAGTTTTTAATGGCTTTTGCACTGTCTTCAGCTTTCTCACTATTCCAATCAATCTTATGTTGTTCTTCTTTGCTTCATCGTGTAGCTGTTGGGTTGATTTTTCATGGTCTCTTGCAATTTTTAAGATATCTTTCTTTTCCTGGTCACTAGTTGCATTCCTGTCTTCTAGATCTGATATTCTATCCTTGCCTTCACTCAATCTGCTGCATATATTTTCAATGGAGTTTCTAATCACCTGCATTTCTGTTTGGATCTGTTTCATTGATTCCATTTCTTGTCTATGTTTGGCATTCATGGTTTCCATTGTTTTCCTGAGCTCCTCTATTTGTTTATCTGTGTCTACTATTATGTCTTTTATTTTGATAGTCATTTCTTTTTGCACCTTAGAGATTATTTTTTCTATGGCCTCTTCCACTTCTTTTTTCACTTCTGCTATCATTTCAGAGAGTTCCACTTGTTGGCTTCCGATTCCCTCTATTTCTATTTGTTCTATTTGTCTATTTTCCCTCATTTCTATTTGTCCTGGGCAGGCTGGACATTTGGGATTGCATTTTGCTTTTTCATCTTGTCATATTTTATTTTCTATTTTATTTTGTTTTCTGTGTTGATGCTGTTAGGTTTCTAATATTAGATAGCCTTATCACTGATGCTGAGGCTTTCCTAGGAGGTGTCTGTTCCTCAGGATGTCTCCTCTAGCCGGCATCGCCATCACTTCTGTCAGGCTAGCCATCCCGGGGCAATGGAGGAAACACAGAGCGCGGATCTACACTCCATTCGCTGGCATCGCTGTCCTGGGGCAATGGAGGAAGCGCAGAGTGCAGACTCGCACTCTACTCGATGGCACCGCTGACCCGGGGCAATGGCACAGAGCGCAGACTCAGACTCTACTGGCAGGCACCGTCCTACTGAGGCAGTGGAGGATGCGCAGAGTGCAGACTCACACTCTCCATTATAATGTTTTAAAGCCTGCCTTTCTGCTGGGTGGCGTGTAGCAGCAGCATTCACTCTTTTTTATCACGCCTCATAAAGATACCAAAGACAACTTCCAGAACTGCTTCAGAAAGTGGTATGGGATAAGTGTGTTCTAAGGGAGGGAGAGTAATTAAGAAGATGTATCTTTTATGGTAATAAATTTGTGTTCAATTTAAACATTCACTGTAGTTTTTTTGTGTGTGTGTGTGGGTACCGGGGGGTTGACCTCAGGACCTCGTGCGCCAACAGGCACCTGTGCCGCTGAGCGATATCCCCGGCCCCTTTTTCGTGTGTGGGTTCCGGGAGTCGAACTCGGGCCCTCGCGCTTGCAAGGCAGGCGCTTACGCCGCTGAGCCATCTCACCGGCCCTCACTGTAGTTTTTGATTGTACCTCCTAGGCAATAAACATTTGATAAACAAGTGAAGAGCAGGTGAGAAACCAAAGAAAGAGAAATTGATGCCCAGTGTGCTGGGCATCCTTGCACTGCTGCAGGATAGAGTGAGGGGAGTGTGAGGAGAATGTCGAGGGCAGTGGACCGAGGTCCTTAGAGATTAAGCAGGAAGGTAAGTATGCACGTGATGACCTCAGGCATTCAGACCTGGTGACCCAGACAGGAAAGAACCATGTTTCCCTACTTTTTTTCCTAAATTGCAGTGAAGTAGATATTGCATAAAATTTACCATTTTAACTACTTTTAAGAATACAAGCCAGGTGTGGCAGCACACTCCTGTAATCCCAGCAATCAGGAGGCTGAGGCATAAGTTTGAGGCCAGCCTGGGCTACATAATGAGTTTAAGACCAGCCCGAACTACATAGTGAGACCCTATCTCAAAAACCAAACCAAAACAGACAAACAAGAACACAATTCAGTGACATTAATTGCATTCATCAAGCATTACAACAATCATTGCTATTTCCCCAAATTTTTCTCTCTTAAGACAGAAATCCTAAATATTAAGAATTAATTTCCCATCCTCTCCCCATCCCTAGCCCATGGCAACCTCTAATATACTTTCTTTCTTTGAATTTGCCTATTCTAGATATTTCAGATAAGTGGAATCATAAAATACATATTTGTCCTTTTGCGTCTGGCTTATCTTACCCAGAATAACATTTCAGGTCTATCTGTGTTGTGGCATAAAAACTTTTTTTGGTGCTGGGAAATGAAATGAACCCAGGGCCACACATGCTATACATATGTTATATCACTGAGCTATGCCCCAGCCTAGAAGCCATTTTTAAGCAGAGATGTGACTTGGGAACCACAATATCTTGGGAAGACAGGATTAGAAAGTACACCCTAGTGATGTGTTGAGTGCCTCAATCCAATTGCTTTGGTACTTTGCTGACCTCTTCATTCTTGGATAGAACCTTTAATACTTTATAGGGGGTGGAAATCTAAACATTTCATAATTGTGGACACGTATGGTTTATTGAAACCTGCCAAACCTGATGCCTGTTATAATGAGATGGCAAAGTGTGGTCTTCAGTTGTTGGGAGAAAGAAGACAAGTGTTTGTCAAGGGGGAAGAAAGTGGAGTGTGGCAACTGGGAGTACTTTGAGAGGTAAGCATCATTATGCTGCAGTCGGGGTCATGCTAATTATTTGTTGGCTTTTTATTTTTATTTGGGGGGCTGTGCTAGGGATCTAACCTAGGGCCGTATCTGTGCTAGGCAAGCATTTTACCACTGAACTACCCCCCAGCCCCGTAGGCTTGTTTACTATGATGTAGAGCCTGTAAAGCAGGGCTGCCAAAGATGCTAGAATTGAATCCAGTTGTTCTACATACACAAAAAATTTGAGCACTAACACCCAGCATAGTAAAGATCATATCTAGCATCTGAAAAGTCAACACTCGATGCCAGAGAGAAAAAGAAAATGAACATTAAGCGGTACAAGTGACTCTGGCTGCCATGTTACTCCATGGAGGTTGTGCCCCAGGGTTGCTGCAATCTGAGAAGTCTGCACTGATTTTCTCAGTCTGCTGTTCTGCCTCAAAGCACAACAGCATGATGTCTAAAATAAGAACTTTACAGGGGGCGGTGGCACACACATATAATCCCAGCACTCAGCAGGCTGAGGCAGGAGGATCACTGCAAGTTCGAGGCAGCCTAGGGTGCATAGTGAGTTCAAGTCCAGCCTGAACTACATAGCCATACCCTGTCTCAAAAAAAAAAAAAAAAAAAAAAAAAAGATAAGAACTTTTCATACAACATGAACATGAACAAGAAGCTACTACTTCATCTGGGGCCCTGAGGAAAAAGTATGATGTATTCCCCAGCCAGCCACACGCAATGTGTTGAGAGGTGGCACATCACTTTCCATCACAACACATTTCTAATCAGTTTTCTGGCATAACTTTGAGCAGACATGTTTTCACCTTAGGGTTGACTTTGGACCCAAACCTTTCTCTGATTCTAGATCTGCTTCACAATTGAAGACAGTGGAAAAGTTGTGGCAACTTATAGGTTTCCTGAATACGCTCTGCAATGCTACTGAGACTTAAGGTTTGCAAATAGCTCACTAAAATGAGCTCAAGCTTTAAAAACTAAGGGACTAGTTGAGGGTTGTTGTAGTCAGGGTTTACAAGGGAAAATATTTAATGCAGGACAAATAATTTATAGGATTTTATAATATTCACCCAAAGAGTCAAATGCAAAAGAGTGCAGGAGATCTGTCCACGCACTAGAGACCTAAAGAATCCAGCTGAGGGCCTGGATCCCACAGCAATGTCCTGCACGAGTCCAGCTGATGACCTAGAGCCCATGACAATGTCTCACGCAAGTCTATATCAAGGACTGCACTGGGAAGGCCCAAAAGTCAGTGGTGGAAGGTAGAAAGTTTGCACCTGTGGGATGAAAGACCTGTGCCCGCAGGCTGAGGGATCTGCACTGGAGCCAGGAAGCGACACTCAAGGTAAAGACCAGAGCTCCCCCAAAGAGAACCGCAGCCATCCTCAGTGACGGTGAGGACCTGAACTCCTCTAATGATGAGAACAGCTGAGTGCATATCAGGAAAACCAGCGTGACAAGCTTCTCCGAGGGAATCAACAGCGCACCATCTTCCCCTCCAGTTCTCCTTTGATGCTGTTGACAACAGTCCTCAGGGGGGCCCTCCACACCCAGCGCCACGCTGACTCAGCTCAGCTGGGTGTTGCAAGTTAATCCTCCACAAGGGTATTTTGAAAAACCTGTATCTGTACGTGCACGGGTGAACGTGCACAGGTAACAATGAGTTTCTTTCAAGAAGACAGCAGACTCCCCTCAGTGTGCTTGTGGCTGCAATGGGATCACCAGCCATCTGGAGACCTGATGAAGGTGTGCATCCTTATTCCACAGCTCTGGGTGGGGCCTGAGTTTGTGTATCCTGTAACAAGTTCCCGGGTGATGTGGATGCCCTGGTCCTCTGACAGCAATTTGAGTAGCCTGGCTCAAACACTGTGCTCGATCACCCCTTGGTCTGTGAGGTTTTCACTTCCCGTCTCCAGATTCCTTAGACTGGATGTGATTGCCCTAGCTTGGCCCAGGTATCCATGCCTGTTTCCATCCATCCATTACACTCAGGGAGGTTAAGTCATAAATTAGCAAAATTACCACTGCCATTAGCATGTAATGAGTATTTGTTGTGAGCTGGTTGCTGTGCTGTGCATTTCATGAAAAGTCTTCATTATTCTGCACATCAATCTTTGAAATGAGGGGAGAAACTGAGTGAGTTTCCTGAGGCCGCAGGGCTGGTAGGAATCAGATCGGGCTTTGAAACACGTTGCCTGTCTCCAGAGCCCCTGTGTGCCATCAACCTCAAGATGTGGTGGGCTAGGGATGTAGCTCAGTGGTTAGAGTACTTGCCTAGCATGTGCTTGGGCCCTGGGCTTGTTCCCCAGCACTGAAAAATAAAAACAAACAAATAAATAATAATTGTTGGTCAAGAGTTGTGGGGTGGCTTAGGATTGTAGAGGACCAGTACCCAGAGGAAGAGGAATCACAGGGAGAGTTGGGTCACAGTTTTTGGCTTTCCCAAGTAAATAATTCCCCTCCTCTCACCCAAGTTCGGAACAAAGACACAGGTGTCACACATGAGCCCTGAGTGTATATTATGGAGAGCAGATAAATGCTGGGTCTTAGGGGAGGATTTAGAAGCTGGCTCCTCATCAGCATGTCTGGGTAGCTCAGAAGAAACGTAGGTTCCCAGCTCCCCCCCACACCCTGAATGACAGTTGGCATGTTAACAAGGTGACAGGGCTTGGGTCAACCCATACTACTTGCAGTTTTGCCAGCCACTCTGGGCAACACCAGAATTCTCTCATCATTCTTGCTTGTAGAAGCCACCCTTTTACGTTTGTGCCAGGGCTGGGGAGCTAACCAAAACACAGCCTCTCTGCAGCCAAGAGGCTGAATGAGGAGGAAAAGGAAGAGAATTGCCCAATGAGGGCGAAGAGACCAGCTGTATCTCCATGTGCCTTACACCTCACAGAGCATATTAGTGTCCCCAAGAGACTTAAAAAAATCCACAACTGGATTCACCCTCAGCTATTCTGATTTAGTTGGCTTATTGTAGGGATGGGGCATAAATACCTCTTCTTAAAAAGTCCCCACACTGCCAGGCACACGCACAGCTACATGGGAAGCTAAGGCAGGAGGATCACAAATTCGAGGCCAACGTAGGCAACTTAGAACTTGTCTCAGAAAAACCCAAAAGGGTTGGGGATGTAGTTCAATAGTACAATGTCCCTGGGTTCCATTCCTGCTCCTGCAAAAAAAGAAAAATGAAACAAAAGTCTTCCTACATCAATACAACATACCAAGGCATAGTTGCCGTCCACCTGTGTGAAGGAAGGCATGGGGAGAGAGCGTGCCTTCCTAGTCGCTTCTGCCTTCAGGCTGACATGATGACGTTCTCAGAGTGAGCCCTCAGATGCTAACTTGCTCCAGCATCCATGGAGGGTCTTGCACACATACAGACTGTGACTGGATGGGTCCAGGCTGGGGCTTCCACAAGCCAAGGCATGCCAGAGATGGCCAGCGGGCCACTGGGACCCAGGAGAAGGCATGGAACTGGTCTCCCTCCCAGCTTCAGAAGGAGCCTGCCTTGCCAGCACCTGATCTCAGCCCCCAGACTGTGAGGCAATGGATTTCTCTTAAGTCATTTGGCCTATGGTGCTTTGTGCACAGCAGCCCTAGCAAACTAACACAGCATGACTATGTTAGACAACACCACAGGCACTCGCTGGGTAAGGAATTGACTGGAGATCCTAAATGTAAATGAACACGTGCCGGGTGTGGCGGCACATGCCTGTAATCCCAGCACTTGGGAGGCTGAGGCAGGAGGGTCGCTGTGAGTTCGAGGCCAGCTCGGGCTACATAGCAAGACCCTGTCTCAAAAAAAAAAAGGGCCGGTGAGATGGCTCAGCGGCGTAAGCGCCTGCCTTGCAAGCGCAAGGGCCCGAGTTTGACTCCCGGATCCCACATACGAAAAAGGGGCTGGTGATATCGCTCAGCGGCACGGGCGCCTGTTGGCGCGTGAGGTCCTGAGGTCGACCCCCCGGTACCCACAATAAAAAAAATATATATATATTAAGAAAAAGAAGAAAAAGGAACACATGTTTAAATATGACACGGTCCTGTCTAGTGGAGCAGTCTGGTGAGGGGTGGGAGTCTCACACACATGTAACCCTGAAATCGGTAATGGTATAAAGTGGTAATTAGTGGTCTGGGAAGGATCTACTTGTTTGGGAGAAACTTGGAAAAATCTCTCTGGGTAGAGAAGGTATGAATTAGAAATTGAAATGGCTTTTCCAATCCTGCAATTCCCTAAAAATTCACTGAGCATACTTTAATGTGTTGCTCTTCTGTAATTAAAAAAACAATCCCTCGCATTTTTCTCAAATAGTAGCTAACATTTAGGCTACCCTTGAAATATTTTCCCCTTCTCCATCTGCCAGCAGCAGTGTTCTTAGAAGAAATAATTGCTGACAATATATTTAATTTACCGAGCTCCAAGGGGTTGAAACTTGCTAATGTTTCAGCTCCAGGTGGGCAACATGATCATTAGTATTTTTTAAAGAACAAATTTCACATGTTCTCCATCATTTTCATTGCACTGCAAATGGAAGCGAATAATTGGGGTTCAGAGAATTGTTCTGCCAAGGCAATAATTTATGTTGCCCAGAGCTGGGGATCACAAAACAACAAATAACATTTGCAGGACAGCAACACAGAATACCTTCAGACATTTTCTTTGTTTAATTCCAACTCAAGCTTGTAATTTCTTCCACCGAATCATCTCAGCAAGGGCCATGAAGAGGCTTTGGTAAAGCTTAGCCTCTGAAGCTTAACCTCTAAGCCTAAGATACTAAGCCAGTTTTCAATATTTTTCTGGGCCTTGTTACTCTATGAAAGCCATTTACCATCCCTGATTGGTGCTCAGTACCGAAATGGCAGGCCCATTCTGGCAGAACTGTACCGTTTTGAAACCGTGAGCCCTATTTATTAAAATGTTTGGTTGCCTGGGTGACAGGGGTGGAGTAGGACATCATCGTATAGGAGACATATGCACACTAAAGGTCATTCCTTATTTCAAATTCAAATCTAATTGGACATTCTTTTTGTTGGCCAAACATAGCACCAGTAAACTCAAACAGCACCCGTAAAATTACATCCTAGGATACAAAAAACCTGACTTATTTTACAAAGGAGAAGTTTGAACATGTGAGAAGAGAAAGCACAAACTGTAGAGTAACGCTGATCTGGAATTGCTTTTGGGCTGGGCTTGCTGCGATGACCTGGGCAGGGTGTCCCACAGCTCCCGTGGGCTCCCGCTCACTCCTGCAGAGCAGCCCGGGTGCCTCTGCCTCCTCTGCTGGCTCAGCCTTAGCGCAGGGTGGTGCGGGGCCAGGCCACGCTGGAGACTGAGCGGAGGAAAGGTCAGTATCGCTCATCGGTCTTTATATAAAATGCGTATATTATGTTCATGGTGGATGGAGGTGTGTGCATTTAGATTTCCTAAGAGACTGCATGGTTATTTATTTCAACAACTGGATTTTCTGGTGCTCCTTCAGATTTCGTGTGGAGAAAGTACCTCACTCATGCCACCCTGATTTTTGCTTTATCGTCCAATGACTACTAAATATTATTAATATTTTAATATTCAAACTTTAATTTATTATTTAAGTTTAATACTCTTAAATATTATTATTAGCCCTTTTATAATCCACTTCCTTGTAGTGTCACATTAGAAATAAAAATGACAGCAAGCTGGGCACAGCGGTGCACGTGTGGAATCCCAGTTCCTCAGCGGCTGGCAAGGTCAAGCACAGCCTGGGCAACTTAGCCGATTAGGAAATCCTACCTGAAAATAAAAAGGGGTGAGGGTGTAGCTCAGTATGAAGGCCCTGGGTTCAATCCCCAGTATTGTATGTGCGTGCGTGCACACACACACAAACACACACACATACACACACACAAAAGAATAACGACAGGGCCGGTGAGATGGCTCAGCGGTGTAAGCGCCTGCCTGGCAAGCACGAGGGCCCAAGTTCGACTCCCGGAACCCACATACGAAAAAGGGGCCGGTGATATCGCTCAGGGGCACGGGCGCCTGCTGTCACGCGAGGTCCTGAGGTCGACCCCTGGTACCCACACACACAAAAAAAGGAATAACGACAAACCAGGCACAGTGACATATGCCTATAATCCCAGCTACTTGGGAGGCTAAGACAGGAAGATTGAAATGTTAAGCCCTGCCTGGGCAATTAGTGAGACCTTGATTAGAAAAATAAAAACAGCCCAGTATGGTGGCACGTGCCTGTAATCCCAGCCCTTGGGAGGATGAGACAGGAGTTCAAGGCCAACCTGAACTACCTAGCAAGACCCTCTCTCTCTCTCAAAAACAGAAACAAAAACAAACAAAAAACCTCCAAAAACCCCCAAAATAAAAATGGCTGGGGGTGGTGGTGTAGATCAGTGGTAGTGTACTCCTGCGTCCCATCTTCAGCTCTGAAAGAAGAGAAGGAGAAAGAACATTTTTATGGGTTTGCTTTATTCCAGTCAGGCATTGCACTAAACTCCTGAAGTACTTAAAATTCTATGATATTACAATTATATCTACTTGTATTTAAAATCGTACTTTAAAAACTTAAACCACTTCCCCCAAAAGAAAGCTAGTGAACAGAATTGTTGGGAATTAGAAATTGAGCTTGTTTTGTTTTGTGCAGAGCTACTGAAACTCGTTGGTACAGGCAGAATTGATAGAGTGGAGGGGTCATCAATTCAGATTGGGAGACCGGTCAGAAACTCCTGCCCGCAATAATCCAGGAAGGCCTCTAGGGGTCATCATTGACCAATTTTGTAAGCTCCGGCGTTCTATACCGGTGAGAGAGGTGTTTTAGGAAACGTTTTCTCAGGCCTGCTCTCCCAGAACTTCCGCACTTTCTGTGCATGCTTGCAGACCAACCCGGGCCTGACCTGGAAGGTTCTGTTCTGAAGAACGACTCTGAGATTGGGCAGAGCCACCTTTCCATAGGACACATCTCTCTCTGTAGGGCACCTCTGACTCCCAAGGGCTCCCGAGCTTGGGTTTGAGTGGAGCCCTGGCAGGCAGGTTTGCCCAGCGTCCTTTATCTGTAGGACATATCCTTTATTTAATGATTTTGCTTCCTATCCTGTATACCTTTTTCCCAGGATGCCAAAAGTTTTATTTATTTATTTATTTATTTATTTTTTGTGGGTACCGGGGGGTCGACCTCAGGACCTCGCGTGCCAGCAGGCGCCCGTGCCGCTGAGTGATATCACCGGCCCCTTTTTCGTATGTGGGTTCCGGGAGTCGAACTCGGGCCTTGAGCTTGCCGGGCAGGCGCTTAAGCCACTGAGCCATCTCACCGGCCCCAAAAGTTTTATTTTTAAAAAGCAAATCACAAAAATTTGTCAGGGAGAGCTATTTTTCAAATTTAACTGGCATCTCTTATTTTTATCGGCGGAATCTGGCTAGCTATTTGTGTTCTTCTGCACAGTGAAAGAGCAGGTACCTGAGTTTAAGCCTGCAGTAGGGCTGTGTCCAGGGTGAGGCCAGGCAGCACCAGCTGCCCAGGGTAAGATAGGCTCACTCTCAGGTGCTGGCAAGTGTGCCTGGTCCTACTTCTGGCCTTGTGGGAGAGCTGTGGCTGAAGGGGTAGGAAAAGCCTCCCATCAGTGTGACAGCAGACTCCAGAGTAGCAGGACTTCGCCTTTGACTAAGTCTGTCTTTGTCATAGGTAAGCCGGAATCTAGCCCTTCATACCTTCTAGCTGCAAACTTGGGCAAACAGCTTAACCTCCCTGAGCTTCTTTTTTGGATTAATAATGGCAAACTTTTGGTGAGAATTAAAGAAGAAAAAAAAATATTCCCTGAGGCAATAACAGTGCCTGAGACATGAATCAGCTTTCAGTGGAATGATGCTTTATTTCAATATTGTCATTTCAGTGGCTTAGCCAATGCAGTGCAAATCCTTGAAACCTCAGCCTTCTAGATCACACTCAGTGTTCATCATCACTTACTGCCTTTTTTTTTTTTTTTTTTCTTCTAGGAAGTTAGTAGTTTACAGTATGGAACACCTAGGAAAAATTTAATGTTGTGCTGGCTGCATGCATTATCTTATGTGACCTACACAACACCCTTGTTAGATGAGTACTAAAGAGGAAACTGAAACCGGGAGTGGTGGCACATCCCTGTAATCCTAGCATGCTGAGGGGCTGAGGCAGGAGAATCCCCACTTTGAGCCCCATCCTGGGAATTTAGCAACTTAGCGAGAACTTGTGTCCAAAGTGGGGAGGGACTGGGGATAGAACCCAGTGCAAAGGCCCTGGGTTCAATCCCCAATGGGTGGGGGGATAAAAGAGGCTACTGTGGCCTAGGGAGGGCAGGGGACTTACCCTAGTTCATATCACCAGCAAGTGGTGAGGCCAGATAGAGTCCAAGCCTGGCAGTGTGTCTCCAGGTCTGCCTGACTTCAAAGCCTGCACATCTAACCACTGCTTCACAAGGATGCTGCTGTCTGGCAGACACCCACTATCGACTCCCTGAAAGGCTTCTTGCAGGGTAATTGAAAGGCTGCTGGAAATGCCCTTCCCAGCTGTGAGCAGCTAGTACTCCTGATGACAGCTTTTGCACCTGGGCTTTCCAGGCTTTGATCCTCTTAGGAAACCTGTTGAGAGGGCCGCATACTGCATGGTGTCCTGAAGACAGTTGCGTGTGCGTGTGTGCACGTGTGTGTGGTGGGAGGGACCTGGGGTGGGTGCTGTGCTGCTTGCACACTGTATCAGGAGGCTTCTGAATATGTTCCACAAAATCCCAGCTCTTTCCTCCTGCCAGTTTGCAAAGGTCATTGCCCACAGCTGGCTGTGAAGTGGCCCCTTTGTCAAGGAGTATCTTCAAGCCAAGCCCTGATCAGAAACAGAACCGCACACTTTGAAAACCCACCTTCCCTACACTGTCCTTTTTCCACCCTGCTGACCTGTTTTCTAGCCTTTCCCAGGAAAAGTCTTCTATTTGCTCCTTCCCTCTTTTCTTCATTTTCACTGGTTTCCATTTAAGACAGATGTGTGGTGGACATTTTGGGTGGGGGGAGACAAGTTCTTGCTGTGTTGCCCAGACTGGCCTGGAACTCCTGGGCTCAGGTGATCCTTCTGCCTCAGCCTCCTGAGTAGCTGGGCCTATAGAAATGCGCTGGTATACCCGGCTTAACAATTGTTTTTTGTATAATGTCATGGCTACTAAAGGCTATGAGACGTGGAGTCAAACATACATAGGTTTGGATTTTAGTTTTACCACTTCATGTGTGATCACATACCACAGGCATGGTGATCTTCCTGAGCCACTCTCTCTACATCCTTAGCTGGGGATGAGACCTTCTCTCTTGTACAGTTGTAGGGAGATTTAAATGAGGCAGTGCATGATGACTCCACACATTGCTGGAACTACGGTGAGAGTTCAAGAATGGGAACTTTCTTTCGTATTACCTAGATTTCTTGAATACAGCACAATTGAACCTCACATTGCATTTGTTTCTGTAAGTGGCCCAGCATTTCCTGGCTTCACAGCTTTGGCAAATGCCACCTGCTGTTCTCTTAACTCTAGAAAGTGTCAATTCTTTTTGCTTAATTGGATCTTCCCGAGCTAATATCAAGTCTAGGCTTAAGCATCACCTCCCCATCACCCATGTCCCACCAGTCCCAGTTACCACCACGTCCCCCTTTATTCTCCCTCACCGCCGTTGGCTTTCAGGGATTAACAATCATGTTAAGCTATTTGAGTACTTTACTTCTGCTTCTGCCTAACTGGACAGTAAGCTTTGGGGAAACAGAGTCCATTCATCTTCCATCGTCACTGCCTGGGACAGCAACTCACTGACCCAGAGTTGATGTCCTGATGTGTGTTAGATATACAGTTTTAAAAATCACCTACAATTTTCCCTGATGTTCACCAACAACTGTATCCTTCCCTTCCCTTCTCTCTCTCTCCAAAACTAAAATCTCTATTTTAAACACAGAAACATAACAGCCAGAGATGTAGGTGTAACGCCCCATGGACACAGCCCCCAGAGTTTCTCCAGGGGGTTACTTTGGGCGGTTGGGGTGGACAGCTCTGCTGTGTGCGACCATCTCACACACTGCAGTATGCTTAATGTTCCTGGTCCCCTAAAGTCATTCAGTGGGCGAACTCAAAACGTATTTCCAAATGCCCCACTGGAGTGGTGCAGTGCAGATGAAAATCACAGACCTTGCAACCTTGGGCACTTCATGAATAACAAGTATTCAAGAAAATCACCTGAAATGCAGAAGTTGGGTCAACTCTCATCCTCTTTCCAGTCCCAGGGCACCATTCTTGCCAAGGCTGCTAATATTTGGGAGTGAAGGGAATGGAGAGAACTTGTTTGTGTGTGTGTGAATATTAAGAACAGTGATCAGATAAGTATCACCAAAACACATCTTGCTCGTAGTATTTCCTACTTTGTCCTGCTAGGGGTTGACTCATTCACTGAATCATCCTCAAAAGAAGAAGAGGAGGCATTTCAAGGATGCTGGTGGCAGGCTCAGACTCTACTGGGAAACTCATCTCAGACTCATTCTTTCCAAAGCTTACAAATGCAGACATCAGAGAGCTGCAGCCCAAGACAGCTTCTCAGGGGTGTTGTAGCACAGCATATCATATTTCATGTTATCATACTGCTCCTGGACAATCAAAAACGGGGAAGGATCAATCGATAATTTCAGTGCTACTAATCAATACTTAGTTCATTATGGTTATCTATGATCGTAACAGGTATATTTGCAGGGGTAAGACATTTTATTGACTAGAAAACAATTTAAGAAATGTACTTGATCCACAGATAAGCTCATCTACAAATAAATAATTCAGCCTGGTGGGCGCCACTTGAGACTAGGTAGCCTCCTAGCTGGAGGTTATCTTATGTTTGTACGTAGGCCTGGCTCTGCCCTTTTGCTGCTGGTAAATGAAAGAAAATTAGGCCTGCTATCTTTGAGTGATAACGAACAAGAAGAGCTGGCTTAGCATGTACTTACTCAAGTTTCATTAATCCATTAAAAAGTATATTTGCCATTCTTAGAGAAGTTATTCATAGAAAGCACTCATTCGAAGAGGCATTACAGGTTCAGTACACCTTACCCAAAATGCCTGGGACCAGAAACTTTGATTTTTACAATTTTTTAGATTTTTGCCATAGCTCCATATACATAATATATTTGGGAGAGGACCTGAGTCTAAATATGAAATTCATTTACGTTTCATGTATATTTTAAATACATAGCCTGAAGGTAATTTTACATAGTCTTATAAATAATTGTGTGTAGGAAACAAAGCTTCATGGTTTGGAACTTTTTACTTGGGGCATCATGTTAACACTCAAAAAGTTTCAGCTTGTGGATTGGGAATGCTCAACCTGCAGTAGTTTAGGATTTGGAGTTTAGGTCAGAATTTATATCCTGTTTTCCTCCAAACAGTGGCATAACTTTTGGTGAGTTACTTGACCTTGCCAGTTCTCAGATTCCTTGTCTGTAAAGTGGAGATTTTGTAGTACTCTGCACCCCCTTGCCCTGTTGCTGTGATGAAGTGAGCAAGTGCACATAAAACATTTTTGCACACTGGCCTTTTGCACACCTTTGCACATGTCGAGCTAGAACTGAACAAATGTAAACTCATTTTTGAGGCAGGACATGCTTTTCTCTTTCTACCTTGGAGTGGCTCAAGGATGGGGGCAGAGAGGATAAACAGCAGGAGAGAAGACCTGGGGGGGGGTCCAGGGGAAGGGATAATAGGGTGAAAACACAGGGGATAAGGGGCCTGCCAAACCTTGAACTGGAAGATGAGTTAAGTTTTGCATTATCTTCTTAACTCAGAGTCCAAAAGGTTTTTTCTCTCTGGAAATGGATGGTGTCTCCATGCCCTGTAAGATTACAAAGGACCACCAATGAACGACCTGCCTGGTCACCAAGCCAAGCATGGGTGAAGGCCCTCCCTCCTCGGCAGGAGCTCCAGCTCAGTGCTACTGCAAGGCTGTCTGAAAACTCGGTCACTGGAACTTGGGAGAGGGAAATGGAGAAAAAGAGTCAGTGTTTAGAGACCACAATTTGGCAGAGTAGTCTTATGTTTGTAGAATCTAATAAGCAGGAATGTATATTTCCACCCTTGATTAATTATCTAGAATTTTATTCTTCTCTGAATTTTTTCCTAATAATTCAGTTTATTTCATTTTATAAAACCATAGGTTCACAATGACTTGGAAATCTTAAAAATTGGTTTTTTGCTGTGAATAGTTTGAACAGCATTGCTCTATGGAAAATCATCCAAGCTGGGTGGGGTAGTACATACCTGTTTTCCCACCACCCTGGGAGGCTGGGGCAGGAGGATCACAAGTGTAAGTCCAGCATGGGCAACTTAGTGGCTTAGTGAGACCCTGTCTCAAAATGAAAACTATCAAAGAAGGGCCTGTGGATGTAGTTCAGTGCAAAGGCCCTGGGTTCAATTCCCAGTACAAGCGGGAACAAAGAAGAATCTAAATTTGTGTTTTGCATTGAAGGACATCATTATTCCAACCTTGAAAGCTTTTTAAGGACTAATATTTGAGGAAACTCCTTACTCTGAACCGTTGTTCTAAGAATGGGCCAAACTAGTAGTTTAAAACAGTCCAGGGGGCCGGTGAGATGGCTCAGCGGCATAAGCGCCTGCCTGGCAAGCTCAAGGTCCTGAGTTCGACTCCCGGTACCCACATACAAAAAAAGGGCCGGTGATATCATTCAGTGGCACGGGCGCCTGCTGGCGTGTGAGGTCCTGAGGTCGATCCCTGGTACCCACAAAAAAAAAAAAACAGTCCAGGATCTTTATTACCTTTAACATCTAAGCTTTCATGAATAAAAGGGAGAGTTTTGAAGATTTTTTTTCAAAAATAGAAAACACAGACATCAAGGAAGGCATGGCAATTTAAAAATCTGCCTTGCAGAACATACATCTTCCTGAGGCAGAACGATATGTACTGATACACAGTGAGGCCCAAGATATATTCAGAAAAAAAAAACCATACTGTACAACTCTACTTGTACTATGATGTTAGATTAAAGCATTACTGTATGCACAGAAAAAATCCAAACTAATATACAATAAATTAACATTTGTTCTATCTGAGAGGGTTAGACTTATAGGAGCACTATTACTTTTTTATCTTATGTATCTCTTATTTGCATTTACAATTTTTACCACAAGTATAGGACATTTTATGATAAAAAAATGGTTGTTCATATATTGGATACTTTTTTTTTTTTCCAATCCTGGGAATTGTACCCAGGGCCTTTGCCCTGAGCTATATCCTCAGGTCTTATTTCAAGACAGGATCTTTTTAAGTCACTAATTGGTCCAGGCTGAGATCAAACTTGTGATCCTCCTGCCTCAGCTACCTAGAATGCTGGGATTATAGGTGTGTGCCACTTTTGGGCTTTTAATAAACTTGTACCAATATATGTAGAGAAATATTTTTCAAAAAAAGATAGGAGGCAGTCATATGGCAGCCCTGCTTGGCTTGCATCCCTATGGCTTCTTTTCCTCTTTTGGAGCCAAGTTCTATTTGGTCTTTTGAGCCACACTGGTAGTTCTGAGCTTACCATTTTTTGAACAGGAAAAGGTTATTTGCATGCAAGATACATGTATGGGAAATATTCATGTCAGTTCTCCCTGTATTTTAATTCCCACATGACTCTCTACATTGAACAGGATTAAAACAATGTCAAATGAAGTGTTTCCTTGAATTTTAAAAGGTCTGTTAAGCTGGTCTGCGAAAATAGGACGAATGACTTCTTACAAATAAACAACATCCCCAAGATTAGGAAACCTAAAAATTCTCATCAGTCATCCTCAGGGAAGGAGGCAATAAACTAGTGTATTTCATCAATTCTAAGGCAGCTTTATTGTAAGACACAGGATTATTTTATGTATCACTAAGAAAGGAAAAAACATTGCCAGTCTGACTAGGACCAGCCACCAATCAAAAGATGAACCCTATGTTCTGATGTAAATATGAAAAAAGTCCATCTTGAAATCAATAAAATATGGTAACTCTCTAGAACTAAAAATCTGACATCTTACCCAACACTTTACTTAAAGTACAGCCCTTCAAATTGCTTTGTTGAACTCTACGCATAAATGGAAGAATATATACACGTTTTCAGTAGCACACCTTTAGTTTATTGACCTACATAAAAAAATAATAGGTCTGAAAAAGTCAGAACAGTAAAAGAATATGCAAAAGGGTATTTCTGTTTCTAGAAGGCTATACAAATGTGCAAAAAGGAATAAGTTATTTTTTTGCTTGAGGCTTTGTTTTTTCCAAAAATTTCCCCCAAACTTCATTTCTAATGATACAAATGAGTAAGGACCAGTTTAACAAATCATTTTTATGTATATATTACATGCTTTGGAATACAGGTAGAAAATGGTGTTCAAAAAAGTTGTTCAGAAACTTCTCTATTCACAATATGAACAAGAAACTTGTATAAAAGGGGATGGGGCGAGGAGCACCTTTCATGGAATTCGGAAGCAGTGCAGATGACAAAGACCAATCCGGAAGAAGGAAATCATTTGTTCTAAAAAAACAAACAGGAAAACAAACCCATACAATAAATCATAGTTCATTAGTTCTTCCAAGGAAAGTATGAGGTAGTGTTAGCCTCATAATTCAATCCACTGCAGCTTGGAGTCTTTTTTTTTTTTTTTTAATGCTAATCTTGTTTTTGTCACTTGGTGATTCACAACTAGTTGTGGAATCCCGACAATTATGTTTATGCTCACCATTTTAAGGCACACAATTCATCTACAATGATGTGGCTTTGTTTTGTTGTTATTGTTTGGGCCCCTTTTTGTACCACCTTAAGATACTTTTCCAAACTCAAGATTATGACAACTTTCCCCACCAACTCTACCATTTCAAATGAAACCAAGGTAGAGAGCAACCAGCCTGAGTAGCAGCTCATCATGCAAGTGGTGGAGAAAGAAAGCAGGAGCTCAGGGATAAGGTACCTTGGAAGAGTCCAAGCAGAGTTTGTCACTTATTCAGTGGGCTGCCTCATTTTTGCCAATCTGCTACAATAAAGTTATATTTTGGGATGCTACAGCAAGAAGAATGTCTAGAACCCATATTGTGGTGCTTATGAAAAACATCACTCTTTGTAATATCCTAAAAACATTTACACTCATTCAAAACTTCATGAAAATCTGACTTCTCTTCAAGTAATTTTCCAATACTGTCTAAATTGTCCAAGTCCATGTAGAAACAGCATGCCATTCTTCATCGGCTCACAAATTCAAGCTTGGTGTTGGGGAGCCACGACTTAGGAGCTTCTGGTTACCCTTCTGTCATCATTCTGAATTGTGCTCTGAAATCTCCCGTCCTTCTTTCCAATAGGACACCCTCCCTGGATGCACTTTCACAGTTTGGAGGTTTGCCTTTGACAATTTCCATTCCCTTCAAAAGTGCTTGCTACAGATAAGGGCTTCAAACTGAGTCCTTTCTTGGCAGGGGTTCCTCGGGGGGTCAGACCTTGACGTCAGGTTAGTGCCTGGAGTTTGAAAGGCACGTCCTTGTTCAGGGGCTCTAGGGGCTTAGTGTGCGTTTCCTTTCTAGGGCAATTTGAGTCATCGCTGCAACCGCGGATGCATTTAGGTTCCTAAAGCCAACAGCCTCCTGGGAAGACAAATATGGTTTGCAAGGCACACCAGTGTAACAATGCAGTGCTGGGTCCGGAGGTCCAACCGCACTTCAGACTAATGTTCCAGGCTTTGAATCTTCATGCCAAAACAGCCTCTGCTCGCTACTCTCCAGCTCGTCCTCCAACTGGCTTCCATCTGCACTGCTGTCCAGGTGCCCCGTCTCTGTGTATGGTCTATGGAAGGGAACCAGAGGAGTTACTACTTGTAGTCATTTTTGTTCCTACCATACAAAGACTACACCATTCAAAGAAGTTAGTAGGCAACACTGTTAAGGAATTTTTCAAAACTTGAAGTAAAGCAAAGGATAACAATGTTTTTTCTACCTCATACTGGAGCATTGTCTAACAGGCCTATAAAGGGATTATTTAATTCTCTACTGAGTGGTACCTTTGTTTAACTTACATTTACCTTTGATTAGGACCTAGATTGTATGAAGTTACATGTTAACTTGTAGTTTTTTTTGGGAAGAAATACAAATAATTTCTGTCTAGTAGAGAAGATTATGGGTTATAGTTTCATTGCCTTTTGTGGGGAAGTTGCTGGTGTGGTACCTAATTTAATAATCTTAGTCCAGTATTCTCACTTTTGTTGCCTTGAATGCTTTTTGAACCAGCATAACCAATCTGCTAGTTTCCTATATTAATAAGTGAAAAAAAAATCTTCAACACATGTTCATTTTTAAATTTGTTCAAGTCATATTTTATACTTTTCCAGAAGTATATTTTGACAACTATATTTTATTCATTGAATTAAAGTAATATATGCTTTTCTCAGGGAAAAAGGAATATATTTAAAGACAGCATGGGCATCTAGGCACATATTTTATATCCCCAGGGCTTATGGGTTAAATATAAATTGTCAGTGACCCAGAAAATCGTGTGATGGGCCGGTGAGATGGCTCAGCAGCGTAAGCGCCTGCCTGGCAAGCGCGAGGGCCTGAGTTCGACTCCCGGATCCCACATACGAAAAAAGGGGCCAGTGATATCGCTCAGTGGCACGGGCGCCTGCTGGCGCGCGAGGTCCTGAGGTCGACCCCCTGGTACCCACAAAAAAGAAAAAAAAAAAAGAAAAGAAAATCGTGTGACACTTAAAAATGATAGGCATATATGTGTGGTATATTCAAATGAGTATACCCTATTATACAAACCATTCTAATAAGCAAAATCACATTGTTGTAATAGTAGGTTAAAATAGGTTAGGAAGTTAGTAGATTTCTGTTCTATTTTAAATTTCAAAGACTTTTAGTGAAGATGATTAAAAAGTCTTGGAAGGAGAGCTTTGGAAATACACACTATATAAACCCAGGTTTTTTAGTTTTTTCATGTAACATAAAAGTCATATTTTACAACTTCACATTATCAGTCAGAGCAAGCAAAACTCCTGCTATGCAAGAAGCAACACGCAGATTTCAGGGACTGTACTTACTACAGCTGGCTACACTTAGCAAAAGAGAATTTAAAACTGATCTCATTTCTGGAGAGACAATCATTCTCCGGGACAGAAGCCCTTGATTTTGCCTAGTAATAGGTAGAGTTAGACAGGGAAGGGGAAAGGGAATGGAAAACAGAAGTGAAAGAAAAACAGTTATTTGAAAACACAATTTGCAGCAACAGTACAGCCAAGAATTTGACTCCATTACACATTCAGCAGCATAAAAGATTTCAACATTTCTTTTTTAACTTTGGGAAGTTTATGTCAATGACAAAAGAATACCAAGTCATACTGGGATGAATTTTTTTGTTGGTAAAAATTTGTAGCTTTCTGTAGCATTAAGCCCTAGATATTTTGGAGAAAGAATTTTTAAATCATACACACTTGATTTATATATATAAAAAATGACATATTGCTAAGTATTCAAATCTTTGGCTAAAGGTTTTCAGCTGTATCTTGAAACTTATTTTGTCTCTTATTTTAAAAATCATGTTTTTATACAAATAATTCATATTTAAAGAAGTTTTCTAAAGCTTTCATGATGATTATTATTCATAACACTTTCTTTGTTAATAAATTAAGTTAAATTGATCAGATTATACCAATTAAAATCCTAAAAAAGCGAATGGGTTTAAACAGGTGCTCCCATATCTTTTTTTTTTTAACGCAGGTACTGGGAGTCGAACTCAGGACCTCACACTTGCCAGGCAGGTGCTTATGCTGCTGAGCTATATCACTGGCCCCTCTCTCATATCTTTGTAGCTGGGTGGATAGATCTCTCTCGACAAGAGCTTTAAAAGTACACTTTTAAGCCAGCAGGTGGTGCACACCTGTAATCCCAGCTACCTGGGGGCTAAAGTAGGAGGATCACAAATTTGAGGCAAGCCTGGACAATCTTCAGGAGAACCTGTCTCAAAATAAAAAATAAAAGTGGTCTGAGGATGTAGCTTAATGGTACATAAGTATATACCTCTACTTTTGGAATGTCTTCTAAGGAAATAATCTGGTATTCAGACAAATATTTTGCACAAAGATGCTAATAGCGGCATTACTGAAAATTAAAAATAAAAAAAAGACCTAAAAATCACCAATTGTTCAAAAACTGGGATACTTTTAAACAAAGTATGGCATATTTATTAAGTACAGTATAATATTTTCCATATAAAATAAGGTTTAAAGAGTTTTAAAAAATACAGGAACATGCTTTTGTTGTGAGGTTAAGTTTAAGAAATGGGATGAGGGCCGGTGAGATGGCTCAGCGGCATAAGCGCCTGCCTTGCAAGCGCGAGGGCCCGAGTTCGACTCCCGGATCCCACATACGAAAAAGGGGCCGGTGATATCGCTCAGCGGCACGGGTGCCTGTTGGCGCACGAGGTCCTGAGGTCGACCCCCCGGTACCCACAAAAAAAAAAAAAAAAAAAGAAATGGGATGAGCCAGGTGTGATGGTGCATGCCTATAATCCCAGCACTCAGGAGGTTGAGGCAGGAGGATCGCTGCAAGTTCAAGGCCAGCCTGGACTACATAGTGAGTTCAAGACCAACCTGAACTACACAGTGAGACCATGTCTCAAAAAAGCAAAAGCAAAAGCAAAAAAAAAAAAAAAAAAGAAATGGGATGTAGAATTATATGTACAACATAAGAAGTCAAATTGTATTTATGAGACTATTATGATCAAATTAAATATGGACACACAAAAGTGGGGAAAATATGCCAAATGTTTGTAACTGCTATCTCTGGGAAGGTGGAATTATGGCTACATTATTATTTTGTTCCTGTATTATTTTCCAAAATGAGCTCATATATGTGTACACACACATACATATTCAAATAGCTCCTGATTTCCTATACATTACTCCCTGTCTGACACCAGTCTTCCCTATCAAGCCATCTTGGGCTGCCTGAAATACATATGCAGAGTTGGTAAAAAGAGATTTTTCTCTAAAAATGCTTAGCACTTTTTGAGCTCAATGAAACAAGTATTAAAGATACCAGAACTGTCTTGTGTACTCAGTCAACAAAAAGGAAAGTCAAACATGAAAACAATTTGCAAATGTAGTACACAGCATGATGAGAACTGCACTGAAAAGATCCAGTTCAAATCTGAGGACAGTCACTTTGGTCCTTGCTCCTAACTCACTTTCAAGCAATATTTACAAGTCCGATCCATCTGACATCCTCTGAAGTATATTTTCATTAAACGTCTATTTTGAGCACACCCTTTGTTGAGTCAAGACAATTGGCTTAATATTTCAAGCCAAGAAAAACTCTCACTGAATGTGGACAAAAACAAAGTAAAAGGATTGCATATCTCCAATTAGTTTGTAACCCTGCATGTCTTAATAAGGAAATGCTAGTCCTTCCAATTCACCAGTAGAGACTCCTTTATACATTACGGTCTGTGTAAGTCTCCTCTGTCTGCAGAAATCTGATTTAAAGTAGTCGAAATGCTCTACTTCCTGGCACTGTGGGTGTGGCTTATATTTTATAAGAATGTAAGAGGGAGAAAGCACTTCTTCAAACTTCATTCCTCTTTTGCATAAAAGGTACTGAAAACCATATAATTCAGTTTATAATAATTTTTAGAAATCCATTTTAACACATTATTCTTATGTGTTTCCTCTAATGTTTACAAAGAACTACTTTTTAAATGGGACAGCTGGCCACGTCTGTTGCTTCTTAGTGCACACGGGCTCAGATACAAAAAGGCAGCAAATGGCTGATATCAAGCTGACCAACTGTCCACAAGGAACACTGGTGTGAACAGCCTTTCTGGAGCTGTTTTCCCTGCAAGACTCCAGAATAGTCTTGAACAGACATTATCAATAATACAGTTTCAAGTACTGTCTTAAAAAAACCAGCAACAACCAGTGACTGGCCTCAGATTTGAATTAGAATAGACTCAGAATATAATCTACAGATTCCAAGAAAAAGATCAAATTTGAACATACTAGAAGTCAGCAAACTTGCATTTATTTACTTATTTTTTTGAGACAGGGTCTTGCTTTGTAGCCCAGGCTGGCCTCGAACTCCCTGAGATCCTCCTGCCTTAGCCTCCGAGTGCTGGGATTACAGGCATGCGCCACCAAGCCCAGCAGCAAACTTTTTCTTAAAGGGCCAGATATTTTTGGCTTTGTTGGCCATATGGTGCCTGTGACAACTATTTAGCTCTGTCCACAGAGTGGAAAAACAGCCATAGTTAACATGTAAATGAATAAGGGTGGCTATTTTTCAATAAAGCTTTATTTACAAAACAGTTGGGTTTAGCCTGTAGGCTCTCGTCTATCAACCCCTGAGCTATTATTTCATGTTCAGGGAGCCAGGTGAGACCCCCGAATGCTGTTGAATGGATCAAACTCCTGGAATGTGAGCACTGCCTCTCACCTGCTCGGAGAGGGCAAAGCATTATAGACGTTGCCGTAGCAGCTGGTGTAAGGAGAATGTGCGGGAGTCTCGTAGTCAGATAGCCCTACTGTTACTTGGGTCCTCCAGTTCCCAGAAGCATTTGTAGAAGACACTAGAAATAAAAAAAGATAAATTAGTTGAAAAACTCAAAGTGAGAACTGTTTACATCATCATAAATTGTGTGCAGAGCACAGATGAAGAGCCCAGATTTGGTTTTTTGTGTGTGGGCTGGTGCTGGGGATTAAACCCGTCTTGCCTGTGCTAAACTCTACCACTGGGCTACACTGCCAGTTGAGGTAGGACTTGGAATTCCAATTTGGTGACTTAATGGCCAAGTGGCCTTGGACAAACAGCTTCTTTTCTTTAAGCCTCAGTTTTTTCATCTGCAGAGTGAGAATGACAACATAAATATGTTCTATGTAAGTATGAGACCTGAATTAAACGATATAATTATGAATATCTTTAGCACAGTGCCTAATACAGAGTAAACACTTAAGAAATGATAATCATTAATATTATCGTTAAAAGGACTAAGTTTCATTAAAAGACAAAGTTGTCAATTAAAAATAAATTTAAAACTAAAAGGCCAGGACCAACAACAACAAAAAATCTCACATATTAAGGAATTTATGCGCCCAGGCCATGGTGGCTGAACACACAAAGCTTTAGGTATGAGGGAGATGATGAGTTTGAGTCTGTCAGAGGCCTTTGGAGGAAAAGCACCCTTTAGTTGACTTGTTGAGACTTGACTTTTCCTCAGCCAAAGGCAACACAGGCCACTTGGAAGATGAAGGCATATTTTTGTCTTTTGTCTTCAACAAAGATGGGGGGTGGGGATGGTGACTAGTATCAGGAGGCACTCAGGTAGGAGAGACTTAGCTTCACAGAGGGGCAGAACAGGAAAAAGACAAGGGCACAATCTGGGGGCAAAGCCGGATGAAGTCCCTGTCACTGGGTGTTTGCTGTCCTCTCTAAAAACCAGTCCTATTCCACGCCTGGGACATACAAGGTGGCCACAATGCCAAGACTCACAAAACCAGCACTTCCTGCTGGTCTCCACTTCCTCCTCCTGGGTACTGACCTACTTCTCTTCTCTCACACCCACCAAGCATCTGCCATCACCAGAGGACAAACATATGTTAAGACTCATCTGTGGCCCTGGATGCCACATGGCTTTGACAGACAGATGGAAGACTCTCACTCTGAGCTTCCAAGAATGTTCCAGAAGTTCAAGTGGAGGCTGAGAGGTTTGGTGGTAAGCCCCACTCCATCACTCACTAGCTTTGGAGCTTGGGCAGGGTCATTTAAACTCTCTAAGCCAGATCTGCCGAGGCTACAAAATAGGAATAGTAATAACCCTCACAGTAGCATCACCACATCACAGAGCTGTTGCCTACTTCAAGTGCTGAGACACAGGAAGCTGCCAACAAATTGTAGTTGTCGTTACTACCACAACTGAGTCATCAGGAGAGCCTAGCTGGAAGGAATTACAAAAGCCCTGACTAATTTGGCAAATAATTAGAAATGTATCTCTCTATGTGGAATATACACACCCATCATAATGTATTTCTGCAGCTACAAAATGGAGACAGGAATGAGGAAAATTCCAGAAGGGATTTCTGGAAGCACTGATTCCATCCAACTCCTTAAGAAGTGGAGCTCTTGCTGGGTGTGGTGACACATGCCTGTAATCTCTGTACTCTGGGAGGCTGAGGCATGAGGATCACAAATTCAAGCCCAACTCAGCTACTTAAGTGAGACTCTGTCTCCAAATAAAAAATAATAAAAGGGCTGGAGATGTAGCTCAGTGCAAAGGCCTTGGGCTTAATCCCCAGTACCAGGAAAAAAGCAGTAGCAGCTCTAGGTTTGTGGGGCCAAACTCTGGTGGTGTCAGCAAGCTCACACCAGAACTGAACCAGGAAGTGTCAGTTCTTACCTGTGCCCCAGACACTAAGCTGAGGTTCTGCACCTCCACAGGCACTGCCCAGCCCCACGCCCTGATGATTGTCCACAACATCTCTACCTTCCTGTTTGCCTCTGTCCTTGTAGTGCTCTGCCCAGGCTTGGTCTGTGGTAGTTTTTCATGCAACACTCTGAATCTTAGGAGGGAGAAAGGCTTTCTCTAGATCAGAGCCATAAATAACAAAAAATAAGAAGAGCCCTTTCAGGTGTTCAATGTGGGCATACACAGAACAGCCCTACCGGAAGTCCAAAGTCCTGCACAAACGAAAGAAGTTGAATCCGAATAGAAATCTCCATGGAAATGCCTCTTGTCAACAAACTTATGAAGTGTTTAAAGGTACAGTTCAGGATGCCTGTACCATGAATCCTAATACTGTATCTCACTGAAGTGTCATGTTTAAGGGAGGTGGCAGGACTCATGATCTCAGGTTTTTGTGCAGTTGGCGAATTCACTCATTTCTTAAGAGTTTTAAAGCTTGCTGAATTTTCACACATTCCCCTGGCTTGTGACAAGACCCTGAGCTCATGAAGGCCAGGAACTGCTCCAACACTGAGTCCTCAGCCTCTTGGGTCCCTGCTCATTTGCTGAATTCGTGGACCCATAAGCAGGCTCCTCTCCAGCCCCCGTTTTCTATTAAAGTACTGAGCACAGGTAGGGGTGGGCAGTGCATAGTCTACAAATGTCAGTGGAGGTAGCAGCCCAAGTCAATGCAAGGGGTATAAGGGAATGACTCTTCTAATAAAATTGTCTCCAAAAAATCCTTACATCAACCATAAAGTAAAATTTACATTAATACTGAATTAAAATATACAATATACTTAGAACAGTGATTAATAAATGCTACTCCCATCAAATTATGATAAGCCTTATGCAGGTTCCTGAGCAGTCAAAAGAGTCTTCAGACTGACTGAATCTTTGTGGTGACTGGATGGATTTACATCTAATTCTAATGTTCTCTGCTTACTCGAAGCATTTACTCTAGTCTTTTAGAATATCAGATATCAATGACCCAAGCACATTTAAGAGATGTAGCTAGCAACATAAGACCTAGAAAGATAAAGCAGGAGAAAGCCTTAAAACAGAGCAACATATACAGTAGGTGCTCAGTAAATGTTTGTTACACTTGAATCTATACCTTGCCTCATCAGACTCACGTGCCCTGTGTTTCTGGAAATTTGGAGAGAACTTTGCAAGTTGGCGATTTTTACTGTGGTCCAACTGAATGGGTACTGCTCTTCTGGGCTTGGGTACAGGTTTCAGGATCCCGGACAGGAGTGGAATGTGTGGGTGGCTGATGTAAATTAACTCCAGGTGTCCCATGCTTTCACAATCTCCTTACCTGAAGAGTAGGAGGACGCTCGGCTGCTTGGCGAACAGGGGACCTGCAGCCCGGCAAACCCCAGGCATCTCTGGGATCCTCTGTCAGAATCAAAGCTGGTCTGTGGGCTGTGCCCCTGATCCTTCTGCCCAGAGGCCCGCTGGTACCAGCCACGCAGGTGCTCTGCAACTAAGGCCTTGTGGATGTTTTTGGTGATGTGCTCAGATTTCACAGCAGCCTTCCTGGGCAGCCGCAGAGTTGCATACGGGTTATGGGGCACGCGGTCCACCTCGTCTTCATGGAAGGATCTGCTATAGTCCCTTGGGTGGTCGTATCCGTAGTGGGCTGAGGATCTGTAGGAAGGATTGACACTATACTGTCCCTCGGTGTCATTCTCGTAGACGTAGCCACCGCTGTAATAAAGGTCACACTCTGCATATGGCGCGTACCCAGAGATAGAGTAACTACAAGAGGGTGGCTCCTGACTCTTTGAGTAGACCCCATTCCTCACACCGTCCTTCTGTGCCAGGTTAGGCATGCTTCCTGAACTGGAAGCAGCAACATTCTGTTTCCTTGACCTTCTCCGGCCCCTGGCGCGCGTATCCAGAGTCTGGGTGGTGTAATAGGGTCCAGCAGAGGCAGCGGGTGTCACACAGTAATACTCCGTGCTGGACTGGCTGGTGTAGGAAGACCTGTCATCCAGGATCTCGGTGCTGCTGCTTCTTTGGGATTTGGAGAGGGAGAAAAATGGCTTCTCATCCATCTCGGAGAGCAGGTGGGACTGGGACTCGAGGCTCCCACTCCGCTGGCGGCAGTGCTGAGATGCAGATTCAGGTCTGCAAGAGGAGATAGGCAAATGTGTACATGAAAAGGGGGAAAGGAGGATCCTGAGAGGGGAAAAGAACACCATGTCGAATGGTTTCATGGCTGCTAAACTGCAAGAGGATTTCTTAACGTTCCCAAGGCTGACAGTGCATGAGAATCCCTGGGTCCAACTAGCATGCTGCGCAGTCAAAATGAGAAAGAACAAGGCACTCTCAGGCATGCAAACCAAATCAGTCCTTGAGGGCAGGGAAGACATTAAAAAATGGTTTCACTTCGCCAGCCTCAAAGCCTGAGAACACCATTTGCCACGTCTTTGGAGGGTCCTTAAGGTAAATTAGGCTGAGTGGAGGTGGCACTGCACAATGGAGCGGAGTGTGGACCCTGGAGCTAGAGGTATCTCCATGCAGCGTGGATCTGACACTTTCCAGCTGTCTGGTCCGGAGCAAGATTTCTTATTCACTCATTCATTTAGTGGTGGTGGTGATTGAACCCAGGGCCTTATTTATTTATTTATTTATTTTAGCTAAGTGGCTAATGTGCCCAGGCTGGGGTAGAACTTGCAATCTTCCTGTCCTAGCCTCCCAGCATGCTGGAATTATAGGCATGTATCACCACGTCCTGTTTTTTTTTTTTTTTTGAGAGGGTCTCACCATGTAGCCCAAGGTTGCCTTGAACTTGGTATTTAGTCCAGGCTGATGTCAAACTTGTATTCCTCCTGCCTCAGCCCCCCAAGTGTTGGGATTATAGGTCTGAGTCACCATGCCCAATTTAGGGCAAGATATCCAACCTCTTTGAATCTTGCTTCCCTCTTTGTAAAATGAGACAAAAATAGTACATACCTAATAACCACTTCACAATAGGGTTGTTATGGGGACTAAATAGCATAGCTATTTGTATAAAACATTTATACAAACATACATATATAACAAACATACATATAAAACAAACCTACAAACATACATATAAAACATTTATACATTTATACATAGCTAAATTATAAAACATTTAGCACGGCACTCAATAAACACATTAAAAAATTGCTGTTATTCTCTTTCTCCTCACCATGGAATAATGAGTAGTAATATCTGGTTGGGGAAATTATTAACAATCAAAAATATACCTGGACAAATGTATATTTTCTTTGCTGATCTATTTAAAACTGTACGTAAGCAGAAATTTACAGAATGTACATTCGAATGTATGTAAGAATAAACAGGGCCCTGCTACAAAAAAGTCACTTAAAATATTAAAAAAAAAAAAAAAAAAAAACAAAGCAAGAGAAATGCTCCAAGTGGAAATCAAGAGACCCAAAGCAGAGGGCAGGAAGCTCTTACTCCAAGTGGCTGCTGCTGTAGGCGTTGCGGGTGAGGACTGGCGTGGTGGGCATGCTCCGTCCGCCTTGGGGCCTCCTCTCCAGGGTTCTGTAAGGGCTGCTATGCGTTGACAGCATTTCTCTGTGATGATAAAAAAAAAAAAAAAAAAAAAAGAGGATTCAAGAAACAAAGTTTCCCAACACCTCTGGCAACCTTGTCATCAGCCTATGAGAAACTTACTGGAAGCTGACAGGGTGTGTAAGGAGAAAGAAGCAAAAGGGTTCTCCATGGTTAGTATTCTGCTGAGTCCTAGATGAGTTTTAGGGGAAGCTCCTGTTGTCTGACTCTCTGGGTCATAAGTATGTAGGAAAAAAATGAAACACTTTTACAAAATAGTGAACTTAAT
The DNA here is from genome assembly GCA_028451465.1 of Erethizon dorsatum. Classification (NCBI taxonomy): domain Eukaryota; kingdom Metazoa; phylum Chordata; class Mammalia; order Rodentia; family Erethizontidae; genus Erethizon; species Erethizon dorsatum. The sequence continues at coordinate 47,766,489 of CM051825.1, forward strand.
AAAACACTGTAGGCTGAAAGCAACTAAAGTAGGGGCCAGCAGATCATTTAAAAAATACTCTAATAGTAAATATTTCTGGCTTTGAAGGTCAGATGGTTACTGTAGCTACTGCTTACTCTGTCCTTGTCACAGCACAAAAGCAGCCATAGATCATATGTAAGTGAATGTAAGCGGCTAACTTTCTAATAAAACTTTATTCATGGATACTAAAATGTCAATTTCATGTAATTTTCACATGTCATCAATACTATGGCTGTTGATTCCTCCTCCCTAACTATTTAAAAATATAAAAACCAGTCTTAGACCATAGATTATATAGCAACTGGTGGCAAGATGAATCTGGTCCCTGGACTGTTGTCTGCTGGTCCTTGGACTGGCAACATCCTTAAATCCTTTCGCCCCTTTTCTAGCCCAGTGACAAGACAACTTAAGGTTAATTTTTAAAAATTAAAGTAACTTTCTAAGGGGCTGAGGAGGTGACTCATTGGTAGCGCTCATGCTTAGCAAACATGAGGCCCTGGGTTCCATCCACAGCAGAACCTCCCACCCCAAAAGAAACCTTCCAAATGCAATTTTACTTATTGCAAAGGTGAGTCAAATTTATTACAGAAAAGTTCAAAATAAAAATTTAGGTGTCCATAATCTGATACCTCAGATATAGCCTCAGATATAATACTAAATGTTTTCATATATTTTTGTAAGCGTATATACTGACAAGCATCTATATACACTTTTAGTAATAAAAATTGAGATCTTACTGTATGTATATTCCCTATCAAAACTTTCTTAAAAATGTGTATCTAATGTTTCACATTGCCTAATATTTGCCTGTAGTGTCATTTTAATGACTACACATCATTCCACTGGATGGTTTTTAACCATAATTTAGTTGAGCATTTAGGTTGTTTTCGATTTGTCACTTGTGTGCAATGCTATGATGGGCACCCTGTTGCTGGGTAATCAACTGAACAGTAAAGGTTCCTATGAGTAACACTGCTGGGTCAAAGAGCAAATCCATCTTAAGATACTGGGGAAGTGGATATAATAATTTTTAAGATAACGATTCCCATCTATAATTCTTCCTTTTGTTGAAACAGCTTTGCTTTCCCTAATATAATAAACACACTCCCTTAGTACTCTTGGATAGGACTTTCTGCCATGACTGAAATGTTCCATTTCTGTGCTGCCCAGCATGACAGCCATGAGTCACACGGGACTCTCGAGCACTTGATATGTGGCTAGCACAACGGGGGAACTGAATTTTAAACTGAATTGACTTTTAATTAGACCAAATAGCACAGCGCCGATCGCTTGGATCTCTACTGTTCGAGGCAAAAGTTCCTAAGTGCTAACTTGTAAACCAGGCCTGATAATGTAAGAAAGTTTTCACTCGTCTTTGCCAAATTAGAAATATAAAATTACATGACATATTTTCATAAGTCAAAATTTATTTAATCTGAGTAATCTTCTTTTATTTATTTATTCTATTTATTCTTTTATGTATTGGCTGAAATGCTAACATGTTGTCTAAACTCCCACCAGGATCTTTGGAATCTACCTAGGTGTAAAGGTTGACTCCTATATTTAGTAGGTGATGAACCCAGAGAAGTTATTCATGGATTTTTTTTTTTTTTTTTTTGTGGGTACTGGGGGTCGACCTCAGGACCTCATGTGCCAGCAGGTGCCTGTACTGCTGAGTGATATCACCAGCCCCTTTTTCATATGTGGGTTCCGGGAGTCGAACCCAGGACCTTGTGCTTGCCAGGCAGGTGCTTATGCTGCTGAGCCATCTCACCGGCCCTATTCATGGATTTTGGTCCTCAGTGTATTCATAGTAATGGCAGAAGGAATAATTATCAGGGTTGTGGTGAGAATTAAATTTGTTAATACACATAAAAACGCTTCTTATAGCACCTGGCACATAGTGGTCAATAGATGTGAATTTCATTTCATTATTATTATGATATTGATGCCAGTGGGGATATTTTTGATACTTAAATATCATTTATTTCATTGATTCATGGTATTGTTGGTTGGAACATTTCAACTAGGCACCTTCAGGAGGTGGTCTGGTGGGAGGAAGTTAGGCCACTGGGGACATGCCCTTAAAGGGGAGGTTGTTGTCCTGGCCTCTTCCTCTGTCTTTTTACTTCCCAGCCATCACATGGCCCCATCATGATGCTCTGCCTTGTCACAGGCCCAAAGGCAACAGAGCCAACAGATCATGGAGTAAAACTGTAAAAAATCTGTAACTGAGCCAAAATAAACATTTCTTCCTTATAAATTATTTTATGTATTTTGGAATAGTAATGTAAAACTGGATAACATGATACCCAAATCCAGATGATAATAATGTCGCTATAACTTCATAAATCAAACAGACTTTAAAATCAAGGAAAGAGCCAAATACTTTAAAAAAGACCTCTTAAAATCATTTCCACTTGCTGTTAACAACAAATCTCTGGGTCAGTTTCTATGCCTCAGTTTTACAAAAGAATACCTTTTGAAAGAATAAAAATGTGTCATCATTTGGGAGGGAAGATTTGCTCACTATGAAGCACTTGCCTTATTAAGATGCATCTCACCTGGACTGCCTGGTGTCCCCAAGCTGTTCATTGATGGATGACTTTCTGAAATGGATTCGCTCAATACCGAGAGACTTGGGGGGAAGAATTCTTGGAGAATGGGGTACTGAACTTGGTCGCTGCCCAGCAGGACTGAAGGCATCATTGGCTAAAAAAGTAAACAAATGGATGGATAAATGGTTAAATAAATAAGTAAATTAATGCCTTGCTAATATCTCAAAAAAGAAAATGGAAGATCTGATAATGTGTTCCTCCAAAGACAATGTTTTCTGACACACATAGCTTTCCAGAAATTATTTTTTACATTTTATACACTAGATAAAGACATTACTGAATACTCTTCCAGGGTTGGAAGGAACTTTTGTCAGTTTAATAGGAAGGGACTCACTGGGGTAACATGGGTGACACCATCTTTTAAAATGTTTATTAAAGAAAATCCCCAGAGTGCAAAAGGCCAAGAGGGAATAGTCAGATCATTTCTGTCCACCTGTGAAGTTCTTAGGCGTGTGTGCTACAGGCTCATCCTGCCACCAAAAGTGATGCAGCTGATTTATGCTGCATCACTCCATATTTGTTAGTTCTACCACTGATATTTGCATTTTCAAAGAGCAGTGGCAAGCATGACCAAGCCTCCGCTCACAGGAAAAATTCTGAAAAGGCAGAATTTTATGCACCATAAAACTCAGGGGAGGGGCCAGGGATTTAGCTCAGTGGCACAACACCTGCCTGGCAAGCATGCAGTCCTGAGTTTGATTCCTGATCCCCCCACCCCCCAAAAAAAAAACAGCTGAGGGGAAGATAAAGCAGTAGAGGGTGGCAGCTTCCTGGAATTCTTTAAATTGCATCCCATAGTTTACCACCTCAGCTGAGTAAGCATCAAAGATTACAAGGAAATACTGAATTACTTGATATAAAACCCATTCCCACACAAAATAGAACCTACCTGTGTGAAATGACAAAACGCCATGTAACCCAGTTTATAGTATGTGACTTTCTTCTTAAGGAAAAGAAAATAAATGCCCACCTGTCCTGAAAACAGCGATAATCAAAGTCTACAGAATAGTTTCCTGGTTTTGATACTGGACTCCAAATATGTAAAATATCACCACTGGGAAAAGGATTCGGTGAAGGATTCTGTGTTATTAGTACAGTTCTCCGTGAGTTTATAATTACTTTAAGAAGTTTTTTTTTTTTTTTTTAAAGCTAGGCATGATTATGTAGGCCTGTAATCCCGGTGCTCTGGGAGGCTGAGACAAGGGATCACAAGTTCAAGCCTACCCTGAGCAACTTAGCAAGCACCTGTCTCAAAAAAAAAAAAAAAAAAAAAAGGTCTGCGGACCCAGCTTAGTAAGAGGGCCCAATGCCCCGTACCACACAATTACACAGCCTTAAGATTCTCACACAGAGACTTGCTTATGCTGTGCTTTTGTTTTTTTTTTTTTTTTGGTGGGTACTGGGAGTCGAACTCGGGCCCTCGCACTTGCCGGGCAGGCGCGTATGCCGCTGAGCCATCTCAGCAACCTATGCTGTGGTTTTCTGATTCCCTGAAGTGATGTGATTTGGATGGTCCTATTCTTAACACTGAATTAAACTGAGTGGATGGTAAACTGTATTGCTCCTTTCCTAAACACTTTGCATAAGTTTAAGTTAGTTTATTCTGCTTTTCCCAAAAGAAAACCAAGTAGTCTGTACTTAAAATGTTACCTTAGTATTTCAAAATACTTAACATTCTTAAACCGAAAAAGAAGTTGGCACTTACGATCCTCATAGGCGGTGTCAGACAAGGAGCTGCTCTCTGATGGGATGATGTCTTCTGTGGACAAAAACAGTAACTGTGCATTTACATCCTCAGAGTGAGTTCAATGAAGCAGTGCTCAGTGGAGCGCATTTTATTTTCATTTAGATAAAGATAACTAATTACAGTACATTAAGAATAAGAAACCGTTGCAAGGATTGACTCACTTACCACTGCAGATAAAAACACCTTACGTATTGTGCGCCGCACATTACCCCAGGTTACAGTGCTCCCACGATATCTGTGGCAGATTGGCTCCAGCGCCCTCCAAAGATGTTCAAGTCCCTTGTATGAAATAGCATCGTATTTGCACATTTCTGTCTATGTTAAATATTTCTAGATTACTTGTAAATGGTGTCTAACTAGTTGTTATGCTGGTTGTCTAGGGAACATTTTAAAGAAAAGAAAAGTCTGATGAGGCAAGTTTTTTTTCCCCAAAATTATTTTTTTGACCGGAGATTGGTTAAATCTATAGGATTTAACCTACAGGAAGGCGAGGATACCGAGGGCTGACTGTATCCTTAAAATGGAAGAGACAGCCCGAGAGTTTGGGTTCTAAAGTAGTTTGCAGTGTTCTCTCTACACTGAAATAAAAATTTCCCCTCTATATTTTTAGCACTTACAGCCAACAAACTGGAAAGAAAAACCATGCCATTCTTGTCATAAATGCAAAATGTTACATGAAACCCATTTGGAGCCTCATTTGAGGATCAACTGTGAGTACAGCTTATTTCTGACCCCTCCTTAGAGAAAAGGGCCTTAAGTTAATCACACATACTCACTTTGTGGTGTCCGAGCCTTCCATTGAGACCAGGTTTTTTCAATAGTGGCACAACTGGCCCTTGGGAATGGATAATTCTTTGTGCTGGGGAGCTGTCTTTCACACTGTAGGATCAGCAGTTACCCAACCCTCAACTTTTACAATCCAAAATGCCTGCAAATATTGTCATATATTTCTGGAGAACAAAACTGCCACTAGTTGAAAACCACTGAATAGGAAGACCTGGGTTTAAATATTGGTTTTACCCAGGCACCATGATGCACACCTATAGTCCTAGCTACTCAGGAGGCCAAAGTAGGAGGATTGCAAGTTCAACTCCAGCCTGGGCAACTTAGTGACACCTTGACTCAAAATAAATAATAAAAAGGGCTGGAAATGTAACTCAGTGGTAAAGCATTTGCCTAGCATGTGCAAGGGCTCAGATGTGCAGAAAAGGGGGCAAAAACACTTGTTTTTATCATTTACTAGCTGCGAGACTTTGTGCAAATTACTTCACCTAAGCATCATTTGGCTCAGCTGTAAAATGGGGATTACAACAGCACCTATCAGAGAGTGCTGAGGCGAATCACTAAATGAAATAATGACATGATGAGCCTAGCCCAGCTGCTGGCACATGACAAATGCTCAATAAATATTATCTATACCCTTACTTTTGTACCCAATACTTATTGTTCTGGTTAGAAATGACATTCATAATGCTCTGGGTATTACTGGTTCCCATTAAATGTTAAATAATGTACAGTATTTAGTAAAATGAGGCATCTCAAATGTATTGATAGATTTTCACACATCATTCTGTATTCAGTGTTGAAGGTCTTTGGCCAAAGGTTCTAGGCAAACGTGACACCCCATTGTAAGCTTCCCAGCCATCATGAAGGGACTCTCTCCATCTACTCTCAAATGTTAATCTGTGTCAGGGCTGGGTGCACTGTCTCTTCATTAGACACACAGTGGAGGCTGAAGGCGAGGTGCCAGTGTAGTCAGCTGTTGGGCACACTTAAAAAAATCTATCTAATATCTGCTCACACATTGGCACCATCTGCTATCCAAATGTCAGTCACTGAAAAGGAAAGCACTAGAATCTTGTGCAGTTTGAGGATGAATGAGCTATAACAAATGGCCGTGAACATTGAGTGCACTGTTAATCACTCATCTCTGTGGGCTGAGAATGTAACCGTCGCCAAGGCCAGCTGGGGTGCACATTTAGAGCCAAAGCCACCCAAAATTCTCCAGCTGTAGCTGACTAACACTTGTTTGTCAATGTCTGTACATTCATTTTCCAAACGCTGTATCACTGCATTGTAGATCCTATGTCCTAAACCTGAGTATATTCTAAACCCAGTTACCATATTTCATGAAATCTAAGATGTGTCATTATTTTATGTTGTAGCAGAAAAAAAAAAGTACTGCCAACTATGATTGTAACACACCACCCAATATAAGAATTATCTCAATTTCACAAATGTTCAAATGTGAAGGAAAAAAATGAAGTTTTGAAATCAAAGAATATAACTATATTTTACTCAACAATGAAGGCTAAAAACCATGCCAATATACAGGTAAGGCAAACTGCACTTAAATTCTCCCTAGATGAGATCTCTTGGCTTCCTTTTTTCCTGAATATAAAAATTATGGGTACATGATATTGAGAATCTGGAAAATACAGAGGGGTATTAAGCAAATTAAGTTACTTAAACTCGACAGCTATTAATGTTTTGAAATATTTCTCAAAGTTGGATCATACTGTGGGTATGATGTGGGTATAGTTCACCTCTCAGCAGTCCATGTTATATCACGATCATTTATCCATATCTTTATTTTTTTTAAGAGTAGGAAAATTTCTTGGAGAAAAGGAATGTGGAATAGGAATGGGGGACTAGGGAATAGGAATAGCTCCTGAGAGACAAGAAGGGTCCCGAATGGGTTGCCAATGAGCCTACCTCTCAAAGGAAGTTTTATAGAGCAAAATCATGAGGCAAGTACAACATGGGTCAAAATTATGATCAACCAATAAGATTGCAGGTATAGTTGCTTAGGTAATATTGATCTAATTGTAGCAAGGGTACAAGAGTGACATCATTAACCTTGGTCGATAATCAATAGTCAGTCTTGTCTTTAGTCTCAGCAGTCTTAGAGTTAGTCTTAGTCTTAGTTTTCGTCTTAGTCTTAGTAGGTGGGAGAGGATGGCCCACCCCTAATGAGATAAATGGAAATCTCAAAAGGGTGATACCATTAATCCCAAGTCTCCATTCATCCCTTAGGGAAGTGTGTAGAACTAGCCATTGTGACTTTAATTTTCAGATGCGCCTCGAGCCACAGTCCTGCTGCATTTTTGCCTCCTGCACTGATTCCCTTGAGGGCCCAGCCCTGTCTGGCTGATTGCCTACTATATGTCTACCTAATTTATCTGTCTATAATGTTCCTATCCATATCTTTAAACAGCTTCCTTCAATGACAGCAATTTTAAAAGCTTGTTCCTATCCACATGGAAGGATAAGTCTTTAGTCTTCTTTATCTACACAGGGATAAACCCTTACAAAAATACGTGGTCTGCTGCATTAAACCTTCACAAACTATTGGAGCAGGCTCGGCTCTCTCAATATGTGGTGTCGACAGTATTTTTGGCAATGACTTCAACCCAGTTAAAGGTGAATCTGTCTTATTATGAACCATTATTGCTGTGAAAGTGCTTCCATCCTAAAAATTAAAGTAACACAATAGTATAGTATTCCAATAGTGAAACTGGTAATTAAGTTTACATACTTACAAGACTGAAATTCCAAACCATTATTATCCTAAGAAACTTACTTTTCATACTTTTCTTTCTTCTATCTTTCATCAGACGAGCAGGCTTAGAAATAATACATGCTGTCATCAAGAGTACTGACAATGGTACTCAAAAAAACCTTAACTTTTTACTAACTTGGTAAAATACCTGTTGCTTTCTGGCTGGGTTTCTTTCCACATCGAATTCGGTATTCATTTATTGCGTTTTCAATCTCCTGGAGCTTTCTCACTGCATCCATGTAATCTTGCTTTCGTTTTTTCTTCACAGTTTTGCAAAGGTCTGGCTCATTGGCAAGTTTCTTTGCAGCTTCAACCAGCTTTTGCTGTATTAGAAAATTGCTCTCCAGTTCTTGTAAAGCTGGATCCTGCATTTATACAACGATACTGTTTTACTTTTACAGTCACTCTCTCAGGTACTGGATAACAAAATTTCTTGTGTATTCTTTTTTTTTTATGTGGGACCGGGTGTTGAACTCAGGACCTCGCACTTGCCAGGCAGGCGCTTATGCCGCTGAGCCATATCACTGGCCCTCTTGTGTATTCTTGAGTCAGATGTTCTTTGAGAATAAAGTCTTTCTAAGTTCTAATGCAGAGATATCTCAAACAGGTTTCAAGAAGATAAGATACTCCTTACCCATCTTAACTCGAACTTCTCATTACCCCAATCTCTTTCCCTCTTAAGGAAGAAAATAGCCTTTCATCCGTGCAGTTGGCTGGCTGCAGACCATAGTTTTCAAGGACAGATTCTTAAGACTCATGGGTACAGAACGTTATATTGATAAGCACCGCATTAGAGAGATAAATCTGGATTTGATTCTCTTTCTGGTGGTTCGTGGTTACATGACACTGAATGTACTACTTAATTTTTTAATGCTGCAGGTTTTTTTTTTTTTTTTTTATATGTGGGTACCGGGAGTTGAACTCAGGACCTCGCGCTTGCCAGGCAGGTGTTTATGCCGCTGAGCTATATCACTGGCCGCAGTTTTTTTATTTGTAAAAGGAAGATAGCACCTACCTTATAACAGGTGCTAAAGATGATCTGAGATTGTGTATGTGCATTGTGTAGCTCACAGCAAGGTACACAGGGGAGCACTCAACGTAAGAAAGCTCACTCTATTACTGGCAGACACAGCTATTGTCTTCTGAAGCCAAGATAGTAACATTTCTACAAGAACCATGTGTAAGCTCACATTGGCGGATTGGCTGTCAAAATTTTTAACTAAATTATACTAAATGGTGCATATGTATTATAGCATTTAGTACTCATCATATCCATTGTAGGGAAGTTACACCCTTTTTCCCATTTTACAGATGGAGAAACTAAAACCTCAGAAATGAGACTGTAGAGAGATTAAGCTAGTTGCAAAAGGTGACTGAGTTATAAGTAAAAGAATTAGGCTGATGTTCTTAATTCTTACAATACTATTTCTCAGCTTATAAACATTTAGGGTTCATTTAATGCTCTCTGTGATTTGTTAAGTGAAATTTCTGTCTCATGGTTCATAGAAAGGCTCAGAGCTGGGGCTCATACCTCTTCACTTGGCAACAAGTTGTCGTCTAACTTGAATGCGGTGCCCACGCGCCTCCTGACCTGAGGAGGCTTCTCGCCGACGTTCAGCGGATATTCCTTTGGCATTTTGCCCGTGAGCTCCTGTAAAACAGGACAGGGTCAGGAGCTCATAACTGACACAGGCCACAGCTGTCCAACACAGGCTGAAGAGCCCCAGAAGTGAGGACACTCACAGCCTCGCGCAAACAGATCTTCTTCAGCTCCTCGACTTTTTTTAGGAGTTTTTCTTGTAACACTTTCTCCTTCTTCTTGAGCTCCAGGATTTTCTCCCGCTTTTGCTCTTCACTGACTTCTGAGTCTTGAGAACCTGCCGTGGGGGAGGGGTAGGAGGGTTACACAAAGCATGTTTCCTTCCTTTGGGAAGGACAAAGGACTGTGAAGCTAAACTTGCTATTAAGTGCTAGTTTACCTCTTTTCTCCTTGTTTCTGAAATAATAAAAGGAAACTGGAGAACATTTTCTCATGCTTCTGGCATCAAATAGAGGCTGATAAGAAAATGAACCTTCCTTGTGCATTTTTGGCTTGGCCATGTTGGAAGTGAGGATAAAATGCTTCACCCAAGGACAAACATCCTTTTTGTAAGCAGGAGGGAAAGTAAGATGTTCCCTGAGATAGTCATTTCAAATGCTCCTTGGGTAGGTAAGCAGGCAAGGCAAAGGAATGCTCCATGCAAAGAGGGAAGCTCGGGCTTCAGCTTTACAAAGCAACAATGAGATTTAGATGGGAGAGTCATGAAATTTCTCACAAATTCTGATTTCTAGAAGGGCTGAGGGGCAGCAGTTACATTTTGGGGTGTGGGTCTTGTAATTATGTTTGTATAGCATTTCATATTATATGGCTAATTAGTTAGATCGATGAAAAACTATTCAAAGAAGAAGGTGACAGGATTTAAGGGGAGAAAATATCCTTCCAAGTCACCCTTAGGTGCTCCCTACCTTTGCATTTAATGTTGCTTATACAGCCTGACTATTTATAATTTAACTTTCTATTTTTTAATACTGTATTCAAAGCCATTACATACAGTAGGTTTTGATATACTTTTATTCCCAGAATAACAGGTTAAAATATATGTTTAAAATGACTTATGACCAAAACAAATATGGCTTGCACTTTTTCTAATGCTAAGATGTTACCTGAGGATATTAAGCTGCCGTTGCTGGCCATGATGAACTGACTTTTGGCCTCCAGCGTCACCAGTTTAGACACCCTTTGCATTCCTGTCTCTGTCAGATCCATTGCAATATCGTCTAAACTCCTGGCTGAAGGAATTTTTGCCTGTGATGCAAACAATATTGAAATAGAATCGATGAGATTAAACACACTTTACATTAATGACGTGATTAATATTCAACTGCACTCTAGAAAAAAACCTTGACACTTAAACTTTGTATCTAAAGTGTCTTCATAATTAAACAAAACTCTCATGCATGATTCAGTCCCTAACTTTACAATGTCACCGATGTACACACATATGCATGCCAATCTTATAATTTTAAATCAGCTATATATACATTGGCTATCTTTTAAATGCATAAAAAAGTAAAACAGTTGGTAGTAAAGTTAAAAAAAAAATCAAAGAACAAAAATCTGTGTACTTGCATGTTTTGTGAAAAAGCTTATCTTCTAAAATAAAGCAAAAGAAGGCCCGGGGTTTGTTGGGATTGAAATGCTTCCAGTGACTTACTTTGCTCTGCTTCCGGTCCAGGTAAAACTGGTGCTGGCTAATGGCCATTACCCAGATGGACTTGATGAGAGAAGAGTTTGCATACCAGGTTTGCACAAAGAGGCCGCTTTGCCCAAAGGTTCTTCTAGACACTGAAATCCTGAAAGATTATGGGAAACACTTGAATTCCTCGCCTCTTTGCCCAGCCCCACACAAAATGTACCCATTAGCAATGTGGTAACAAAGCACCTTCTTCCTGCCTTTCTGTTGTACACGCTTAGGCTGACAGGGGCTGAGTTTCCGATTTTATTCTTTTATGATGGAACTACTCAGACCTACGCAATCTCTTTTTGTACAAACTAGCACATTAAAAAACACTACCCATGCACTCAAAAGCAGATAAAGAATTAGTCAAGCGAAAAGCTGTATAAAAACATTTACTAGTTAGAAACCATAAAAGTGTGCGACCACCTTAAGCAGTAGAGAATAAAGATGATATTTTAAAAAAGGAGTGACCAGGACCCATGGGATGAGCACCTGCCTCAGGGTAAAGAAAGTGCATTTCAAGTCTCAGTAGATGTGGCCCGCACTGACATTATCAAGGATAAACACAATGATAGTGGCTGAAAAGACACAAACCCACAACTGGTCCAGAAGGCAACCTCTGCACTGGATGAAAAGAGGAGAAAAGGTGTGGGGGAGGGAGGTAAGCAAGAAAAGCAAGAGAGCATGGAAGAGGGGGAGAGAGAGAGAGGGACAGAAGATGGAGGCACACACACTGTGGGGTGTGTGTGTGTGTGTGTGTGTGTGTGTGTGTAAGATAGGGCGAGGGTACTAATGTTCTTTGTAAGAATCTGCCTTATCTCCTTGGGTCATCTTTTGTCACAGCTGTTTCCTCCCATTCCTCTCCCCTGCCCTCCAAACATCCACAAATGTTATCTGGGGACAGAAAAGTTACCTCTGGGGACTGATTAAGTTCTTTTAAGAGCTTGGAGAACTTACATCCTGACCTCAGAGTCACGTTAACCTGGCAACTGTTTTTTTTCTTTTTGTCTTTTTAAATGACCAAGAACACCAAAATTAAAATTGAGCAAAGGAGCCCACTGTGGTGGTGCAAGCCTACAATCCCAGCACTGTGGGAGGGTGAGGCAGGGGAGTCCTAAGTTCAAGGCCAGCCTGGGCAACTTAGACCCTGTCTCATAAAAGGGGTGGGGTGGGGGTGTTGCTCAGTGTGAAGGCCCTGGGTTCAATCCCCAGTACCAGGAAAGAGAAAGAAAGAAAAGAAAGAAAGAGAAAAGAAAAGAAAAGACCAAGAAAACAAAAAGAGTATCTGAATAGATACTTCTCTAAAGAAGTTATAGCAATGGCCAATAAGCCCATGAAAAGAGGATTGGTCATTAGTCTTAAGGGAAATGCAGATCAAAAAGCCAAGAGGAAACCACTTCACACCACTAGGAGGGCTATAAAACATGCATGAACACACACACACACACACACACAAACTAAAAACAGCAAGTATTAGTGAGGAAGTGGAGAACTCAGAACCACATACATTGCTGGCAGAAATGTAAAGTCATCTAGTGCTTTGGAAAAGTCTGGCAGTTCCCTTAAAAGTTAAAGACAGTTGGGCTGGTGAGATGGCTCAGCGGCTTAAGCGCCTGCCCGGCAAGCGTGAGGGCCCGAGTTCGACTCCCGGAACCCACATACGAAAAAGGGGCCGGTGATATCGCTCAGCGGCACGGGCGCCTGCTGGCGCGCGAGGTCCTGAGGTCGACCCCCCGGTACCCACAAAAAAAAAAAAAAAAAAAAAAAAAAAAGTTAAAGACAGAGCTACCATTCGGCTCCAAAATTTCACTTCTAGGTATGGTACAGACTCAAGAGAAAAGAAGGCATATATTTGCACAAAAACCCATATACAGATGTTTGTAACAGCATTACTCGGAGGGTGACTGAGACTGTGCAAAAATCTCAGATCCTTACCTTCGTGGATCGTGAACCTCAACGGCAAATTTTTTCTCACGAAAATATAAGTTCTCTAGCTGCTTCCATTGGAATAACTAAAATATTAAAGAAATGAGAAAACCACATAGCTTTAATGACTCTTATTTCTACTAAGTCTATAAATCAGCTTAATAATCAAATGATTTTAAGTTCCCACGAGGGATAAGGTTAAGCACAAAACATGATTCATCTTTTTACAAATCAACTATAACCTGAAACCATTTTATTCCTTCTGCTGACAGTAATCTTTAACAACTAAACTTCACCAATAAATCTTCCTTGAACAATGAAACCAAGCATCACATGCATACAATGTTTCCTATGACTCAACTATATAATAAGGAAGTCTGCATAGATTCCAGTAAGCATAAGCATTCTGCTCACAGATGTTGATTTCGTATTTAAATGGAAGATACTCAAGGGGATGTTGCAGTAAGATCAGAGATTAAATTTCAAAAGAATGCAAAGTGAAAGTAAAAGAGAACCCCCCCACGCAGAGATGAATATCTGAGATAGCGGTTTCTCACCTAGCAAAGTTCCCCTAAATGTCACAGAAGTCAAGCACCGGGAATGGGGGGGTGAGAAGGGATGAGGTGAACGCTTGAGCTGCCCTCTAGGTTTCTAAGCTAATGCCTCCAGCTTGTGTAAAGAGATCCCGACACCTGTATTCCCACTGCTGATATTTTGCTGCGGGACTTAGCGTAGATTATCATTTGGTTGGGAGAAACAAACTTTACCAGAAATGTGCATTTGAAAGGCAAATAATTTGGTAAAAGAAGCTCATTCACAGAACTGAGTATGCCTTGCTGTATTTTCCAGGCTCGTTCCCAAATCCTTAAACTACGACCTCGCACTGGCTTGAGGTTTACAAAGCTCTCAGCATGGACTTTGCAGTCAGTGTCTCTTCTGTGTCCCCAGTCTTGACAATTAGGGAAATATGTACCAGAACAGCGATTTCATTCCATTATTAAGTCTCTGGTCGGCTTTTTAAATTATGTTCAAAGAATCTTAAAAGAACACTTTAGAATTGACTAAATAATAAGAACTTTTCTGCAATGCACAATTGGCAAAAGCATTTCCTGGAGAACAGGAACCAAGACCTCTCATAGACACGCAAAGCTCATGGAAAAGAACAGGATAAGCTGAAGGTTCCTGCATAGACAGATACAGCCATGGGACAAAAGTGCTCAGACTGGACCCTGATGACCCAAGGTCCCAAACTGAGTAAAGCGAATCAGCACACACCGAGAACACAGCCCTCCACGGTTCGAGCATGTAGGTGTCTGAACTATAACACTCACCCAGTTCAAAGAGCAATTAGTGAAAGTATAAAGCTACATACCTATTTCCTACAATGTCTGTAGATTTGAGGCTTTCATTTCTTTAAATCCAGAAATTCCAAACATGGAACAGAAATGGGAGGGGGAAATCTCAGGGTTTTCTCCACTTCTCCCTCTCCCGGACAGCAGCTCTGGTGTGTTCTGGACCGAGTTTCATAAGACACTTAGGTGTAACTCAATTTCACAAACCGAGCCTCCCACGGTTGATACGCCACTGACATCAGCAACTCTGGCAAGTGACACCTCCCCGGTCTATTCCTTCCTCTCATGCAGGAGAAGAGAGCAAAGTTCTTGCTGATAGATTTTCCCAGAAGAGAGACTTTTCTAAGGTTGGTGTGGTCGGGGAGCTCCCACTATCCTTCCTGGGAAGTAAGTTACTTTGAATCCAGGCATGAATTTCACCGCAGGCTGTTTTAGGGAAACTTTTTTAGCCAGGTCTACTCACGGGCTGCAGGAACAGGTTTCACAGGAAGAGTCAGAAGGCGGCTCAGCTGTGTTTTCCTTTGCAGCCATTCCCACACACATAAAAACCAGGGCTCCACTTGAAACCTGATCTCTGAAAGCCGCCACCTCCCCCTCTTATCACTTACAAATAGGAAACACTAGTACTTTGGCTCCATTCCACATGCCCTGGCACCGGGAGAAACCAGGCTCCGGCAGGCAAAGACCCTACTTAGAAGGTGAAGAGTTTTGACTTATTTAGAGAATTTGGAATAATCAGATGACACCTGGATTTGCAAAAGAAGTTATAGGTTTTTTTAGGTTTCAAAGACATAGCCATTTGTTTCCCCACCTGAAATCTTAAAAGTTTTTCCAGAATGTGATTTCAGGTTTGTGTCAGTATAAGACTGGACTGGAATAACCCAAACTGTATTCCTACACTGGTTACCTCTGGGGAGGATGACAATGTATGAGAAGTGGGACGGAATGTGTCAGTGTCACCAAAAGTATCTTTTTTTATTAATAAAAATAAGAGGAAGTAAATATGACCAAGTAGTAGTAATTGTTAGTTTCACAGTGGATTTGTACATATTATTATATTCTTGGTACTTGTCTGTATTTATTACTCAAAATTAAAATAATGAAAGTTTATATAAAATGAACATAAATTGGTCTATTTTCACAAGGGTGAGATTCCCCACCCCAAATTTGGGAGAGTCCTTTAATATTTCATGTGATTATCATTGTGATTTTTGTGTGTGAGGGGGAAGGAGGTACTGGGAAGTGAACCCAGGGCCTTCACGCAGAGCTACAACCCCAGGCCTTAATAATTTTTTTGGTCTCACTAAATCACCCAGGCTGGGCTGGAACTTGTGATCCTCCTTTGTGAGCTTCTCAGAGTGCTGGGATTACAGGCATGCGCCACCCCTCAGCATTACCATTGTGATTTTGATCTACGTTTGCAGTTGCTACAAAAATCCCTCCAATTGTAGCAGTACTTGATCTAGCTGGATAAAGTTCTGAAATTGGCAATGAAGCAGAGGTAAAGTGAAGTCGTCTCCTAAAAGATACTGGGTTTGAACACAACAGGCAAGTGAAGAACATTCCCTTCCCTTCTGCCAGCGCTCAACTTAAAGGATAAATCAGAGGTCCCCTCAGGTCAAAATCATGTGGAGATTTCAGACCAAAGAAAAGAGAAAGAAAACTGGTTAAAGAAATAGCCACCAGGAAACTTGACTTGTGGAAGGCTCTGCATTAGAGAAATAGCCTGTCATATAACAAATACTCTAAATCACTGGAAAGATACAGCAAGTTGCAAAGAGGAAAGAGATAAGGTACAGAGGAATGTAGAAGGAAGCAAAGTACAATTCACATTTTCTATTATTTGGAGAACAGTTGGGTAGGGTAGGAATATTGTAAGGGATGGTATGGTCTAGAATATTTTACATATGCGTGTGTATATATAAACACTTGTAATTTTCCTATTAAAACAGAAAAGAAATTTGTCCAAGCCAAAATTCCTACTTTTAAAAATGGAAACAAAGCTTTTGTATATAGGGAGGAGAAAAGGGGTTGAAGGCAGGGTAAGGGAATGGGGGAAAAAAAGAATCAAGATATATCATGTGCAGGTACAAGTTCCTTATGATGAACGTGATCATTATGTATACCTAAAATGTACCAATAAATTTAATTTTAAAAATTCCTACTTTCTTTTTCTTTCTGATGAGGATTAAACCCAGATAGCATGGAACTACACCCCTGGACCCTTATTATTCTGAGACAGGATCTCAGTTGTCCAGGCTGTCTGCAAACTTAGTGATCCTCCTGCCTTAGCCTCGCAAGGAGCCAAAATTCCCTCTTAAAGATTGAAAAAAAAAAAAAAAAAAGAATTATTCACCTTGCAACAAAGTTAGGAGTCCAAAATAGAAAAGTTTTCTCAAAAGATTATTACAAAAGCATAATAATTATCAATTATTGTCTCTGTGGTACTCCTTAGAAGGCACGAGTTTGAGAACCTGTTGCTGGTAGTGACAAAAGGGAAACAGCTGTAAGGTGAAAATGTGTAAGGTCTTCCAGGTTTCTTTCTCCTCTACACCCACCTAGAATGTTTAGTTGTATCCTTTGGTATGAGAAGAAAGAAGTAGATAGCAATAGATAGTAAACAGCAACTTGGAATTACTTTGATAAGGCAAAAGTAAACAGACAAAATAGAAAAAGAGCAATATAAATAATATTAACACAGAGATAATCAATAAAGGATAATAGAAAGTGAACATATCTTAAGGTTATTAATCATTCTGTCTTAAAAAAAATAGCCAAAAATTTAAGACTGACAGAAAGCCAAGGCGGAATCAAACCTTATTTTGAAAATGAACTTAGGTAAAACATTGTAATCAGAAGAAATTCTCTTCATCCTTAGATGTAAGACCAACTGATAATTTTAGAATAATTTGCCACACATTACTATACTTTATTAAATTAAATGAATGTGCTAGATATTTAAGCCATTTCGCTGATACAATCAACTCACGTTTTGACTTAAAAACTAGGAAAATAATTTCCTCTCCCCACCCCCACTCTATTATCACACTAGTTCCTGAACATTTAAGGCTACTGTCAAACCTAAGGGAATTTAAAAAAAAAAGACTATGGGGCTGGTGAGATGGCTCAGCGGCGTAAGCGCCTGCCTTGCAAGCGCGAGGGCCCGAGTTCGACTCCCGGAACCCACATACGAAAAAGGGGCCGGTGATATCGCTCAGCGGCACGGGTGCCTGTTGGCGTGCGAGGTCCTGAGGTCGACCCCCGGTACCCACAAAAAAAAAGATTATGAAGAAAAGCCAAGGAACTTTCAGGAAACAGGGTAACATGTACTTCAGTAACTTTCAGAATCCTCCCTTTTCAATCAACAGACAATTTTTTGAGCACGTTGTGCGGTGAGGTCCTGTTCTTACTGCTGAATAACGAACAAGTCTCTTCTCTAGGGGGGCCCATGTGGCCCAGCAGAGCCACATTAGGCTGTCTAGGTTTGCACTTGATTTTATTACTTGTAGCTGTGCTGTCTGGCAAGTTAACTTTCCTGAGCCTCCATACCTCGTCTGTAAAAAGGGCCAAGAAGACCTGCCTCAGAGGTGGTCAGACACATTCAGCGAGATCCTGTTTGTAAAGCATTTGGCCCAGTTCCTGGCTCAAAACACACTCTCCTAGGTGGTAAAGTTGGTTGTGTTTGGGAGGAAGGACTCTGCGTCTCTCACTTATCACACGAAGGACAGCCGGAGAGCAGAACTCAGATAATCAGAACTCAAGCCAGACAGCGGAAACAACTCAAAACAGCTAGCCGAGCTGTCTTGACAGCTGTCTCACATCTGTCTCCCCACTGATGAGAAGCAGCTGAGTTATTCCGTTGACCTAGCTGTGTCACTGCCTTCCCATTCTGGGAGTTTCGGGCTCTGTACCCTCCCAGTGCCGTGTTTGTTGATTTCATCGGTGGTTTCCTGATACGCCCTATAGGTAGGAAATTTGTTCCCTGTCCTGTACCTTGGAGGGCACAGAGGAGGAGGGAGGGGTGAGGCCTGGGCAGACCCCACAGGCCGACGCAGGTGGCAAATGCCCCATCTGGAGTTCCCAGGCCAAAAGGAACGTGCCCCAGCAGGTACACAATGCTGAGCAGCGTGCACCTGCCATGGGCAGAGGGGACCTCCTTGGGCCCTGAAAGACCCAGGGAAACCACCAACAGAGGATCAGGCTGCTTTTAAATCTCAGCAAACTGAAAGTAGATGTTACCCACAATGTGACATTAAGCAAGGATAGGATGTCACAGAGACTTGGATAGGAAAGACATCTCAGAGGCTTGGCTTTTTAATTGCACTTACGTTATTGGTTAATCATTTAACTGCAAATTCACCTGGAAATGACTAAATTTGGAATAGTCACATCCACAGTACATTAAATAGTGACTCACATGGGGCGATCCCCTGCTATTACCCGAAACAAAACAAAATCACAAATTATTGATTTATTCTTTTCTCATTTAGAAAGGTTACACTTGATGACTATATTGTTAGTACCTTCTTGGAGTACCACAACAATAAAATTTGGAGGATTAGGGTTTTTTATAAAGTCCAGCCTATCCTCTTTCCAGCTATCCATCCTGTCTATGAAGTGTCATGTGACTGAGACAAGGTCTATTCCCTCGAGGAGGGTACAGGCAGGCAGACGGGACAGTCACACAGCAACTCTGCACCATTAGCAGCAACAGCGCTGGCCGAGATACACTAAGTGCTCAGCTGCTAACCACGGCAGCGCCACGGTGTTTTACACGTTATCACCTGGAGTTTTTCCAACAGCCAGAAGCAGGAGGTATATGTGTAGCCCTATTCTGCAAAAGAGAAATCTGAGGCACATCAAGATTTAAGTATACTGACCAAGGTCCCATAGCCAAATAGGGGCTGGCCTGGGATTTACACACAGCCTCAGCCATGCTCCCAAAACCACAGCACACCACTCCGCCTTCCTCAGGTGGGCACAGTGCTGCAAGGATATTTGCTATGTTTTTTTTTTTTTTTTTTTTTCTTTAAAGAAAAGAAAGAAGGAAAAAACGAAGTTGGGTGTGGTAATATACACCTGTAATCCCAGCATTCTGGGAGACTGAGGCAAGAGGACTGCAAGTTCCAAACCAGCCTGGGCGATTAAGTGAGTTAGAGACCCTGTCTCAAAATTTTTTAAAAAGTCTCAGGATGTGGCTCAGTGTGAGGCCCTGGGTTCAATTCCTAGTACCATCACCATCACCACCAAAAAAAAAAAAAAAAAAAAAAAAAAAAAAAAAAGGTAATATCCAATTATACCTCAGATAAAAAAGAAAGCAGGAATTAAGGCAGCCATTTGTGGGCTAGGACTTTGAGTCCCTGCAATTTTACTTAGACTGGTGGTTCTTACCTCATGATGATTGTGCGCCACTCCCAGCCCTTCCCAGCCCCGGGGCTAAGACATCTGGGGATGTCTGGAGACTTTCTGGTTACCACCTGCAGGGGAAGGTGCAGCCAGCACATGGCAGCGCTGATGCTGGATACCCTACAGCACGCAGGGCAGCCCCCACAGGGCAGTGTTACTATTGCCGGCCGGGAGAAACCCTGGCTTAGAGGATGACATGTGGCGGTGTATTTATGCTCTGGCAGCTGGAATGTGTTAATAAAGATGCTATAAAATTTTGCTCCAAAATAATGAATTTTGGAGTTCTAGTTCTTTTGACTAGGTAGCGCCTTCAGGAACAAATGGTTGTTCAGATTGCTTTCTAAGTGCAAACGTTACCTGCCAGAGGGACTCCCAACAAATTATCTGCTGGAAGAGGGCCTGCTAACAGTGTCAGCTGTGGTGAACTAAAGTTTCATAACATATCCAAATAGTAAATACTCAGGGAGTGAAACTTATTTTTTCAGATGTGATCTCATAGTCTTATACACATAAAACATCACATCTTAAATGCAAGGAGTAAAACACGTTGAGTATTTGCCAAAAAAAAAATTAGATAAAAAATTCTGAGTTCTAGGAAATGTGTAATACAAAAATCCGATGGTGGCCAGGTGTGGTAGTGCGTGCCTGTGCAGACACTCCTCACTTCACCACTGGCTCCCGTTCCCATGACTAGTTCACTAAATGATTTGCCCCTAAATGAAGAACTGTATATAGCATGTACATTACAATATTCAGAACAAAGAAACGGTCAAAGGAAACTCCAACTTGATGACTTTGCTTTTATTTGCCTAACTCTTATATGCAGTCAGAACATAAAGCTACAGGACTGTACTATACAGTACAATCAGAAAAACTTACAGTACTATATAAACAAGGTATACTGTACAAAAAAAGACATTGAGACTGTAAACAAGATTTACAGAACTGTATCAAAAAAAAAAGAAATGATGGGTCCTAAGTCCGAGCGGCAGGTTGTAAATCTGAACAGTGATTCAAGCAGGGTAAGTACTTCAAGAGGAAGCACCGTGGAAGGCTGAGGCAGAAGGCTGGGCAATCTGGCGAGACCTAGTCTCAAACTAAAAAAGCAGAAAGGGCTAGGGATGCAGCTCAGTGTGAAGGCCCTGGGTTCAACCCCCAGTACCACCAAACAAACGAACAAAAAACTCTGACCTCTACAAGAATGTCATTTCACCCTAGTTTCCTGTGGCCAAATCTCTGTCCTCCCAGCTCTGAGCTCAAGACTTCCTGTCGACACTGGCATCAGTGCGCTCACCTCGTATATGATGTGACCACAGCTGACATGCACCTCTTAGAACTTGCAGGGCTGATCTGCACTTCCAGCTGGTATCTCTTAAGGGTTGGTATCTAGTCTGCTTACTAAATATTTTCAAGAAAACCACAGTTTTGAATGCATTCTTTCTTTCCAGATGGATTGCTGGGTCCCTGGGCAAGAACTATGGCTTTTTCCTTAAATGAGACAAGGAAAATAAAGTACCAGCTCAGGGCCCTTGCAAAAGCAACGGGCTCAATAAATGTTTTTTCTTAGAAACATATAAAGTCATATACATTACACTCTATTGTTAGAAACTTGTAAGGATGGATGAATTTGATATTTTTAGCTTATCACTAAAACCCTGCTACCATTAAAAAAAAAAAACCCTCAAACCTGTCAATCACTGGTCACAAGTACATAATAAATAAATCATTACTGTTTATGCCTATTCGCAGAACAATTTGCCACGGTTGCTAAGTGCTTCACTCTGTGTTCAGACTAGTCAATCCTATTTAAAAGATACTGTTTCATTTTTCTTCGCGTGCCA
Source organism: Erethizon dorsatum (assembly GCA_028451465.1). Lineage (NCBI taxonomy): Eukaryota > Metazoa > Chordata > Mammalia > Rodentia > Erethizontidae > Erethizon > Erethizon dorsatum. The sequence continues at coordinate 47,788,240 of CM051825.1, forward strand.
CCAACTCAAGTACTTGGTAAAGGCCTAGATACATCAAGTAATAGTAGGACCAATGGCCACCTACAGCCAGCTGACAGTTCTGTCTGTGTAGGATATTCCTTCCTCTTCCAAGAGCACCCTCTGGTACTGAAGGAACTCTCTTCCTCTTTAAACTCGGGCTAGCACAGCCTGCTCTTGAGTTTTCCCATGTGCCTACCTCCTCATAAGCACATTCTAGTCTTGGACCAGAGCAAGCTACCCCATTTTTCATAAATGTGTCACCCTTAAGGTCCTAGCTTAAATGTCACCTTCCTCAGAGAGGCCTCTCCTGAACACCCCCCTCCGCCATCCAATTACTGTCCCTCCATTTTGTCTGTTGCCATCAGGGCAATTCAAAATTTAGGTCTTTATTTGTTAACCTATTTCTCACCAACTAGCCCTATAAAAGACTTCAAAGGATACAAATACAGTGTGATAGAAAAGATTTATCTCCCCCCAGGGCCTGTTTTTGTATTTCCATTTGGTAACAGAACACCTGGAGTTATGGTTTTGGTCACGTCCATCCACCTACAGACAATATTTCCCAGTGTCCCTTGCAATTAGACTTTGTGACTTTATGAATGATTATGGGGCTTACTCTGAGCTCTCTCCATCTTCTTCACCAATATCCAAACAATTTTTGAAATCTTCTTGTCTTAGAACTGATTAAAATTCTAATTCTAATTGTGATTAACTATAGGAGGGGGAAATATAACACTGTCTAGTACACGTTCTATAAATTAGAATATGGTGTGGAGGGCAGTACATGTACTCAGTGATAAAATTTTCCAATGCATTGGGTGCTCACAGTGCTCTGTGAGGTAGAGAGTAGAGAGAATAACTTGACTTGGATAGATGAGAAAATGAAGGCCCAGAAAGGCTGAATCACCTCGGTCAGCCTGCCAATCAGTGGGAATTTAGAACTGGTTCTTGTTTTGAATTCATGCTATAGGACTGAAGTTCTCCTCCCACTGACTCTGCAGGTTTTAACAATCAGATTGATTATTGGTGTGGCTGGAGCTTAATTATACCTTTTACAAACAGGATGGACTGGTCTCTAGACGACATTTGGTAATTCACTTTTTTCTTACACACTATACTTTATTTTGTATTAATGTAAGAAGTGTGATTAGATAGCACATTTCTCTTCTTTTCCTACAGTTAACCTCATCTAGAATTTAAGAAGTATTAGAAGCATCTTCTAATCAAAGACCATGGTGATAGAATAAGGAAGAGTCAAAATGGTCAAGAGGGCCAAGCTTTAAAAAATAAGCAAGTCAGTGCCTTGAAATAAAAGGAACCCTGTATTTCTATGACAAGGGAACAGAATGGCTTTTGTGCTTCTTACTTAACTCATCTGTCTCTAGGCACCAGGGAATTCTAACAGTTTAAAAAAAAAAAAATCAGTCAACTGAAGGCCAAAAATCTTTTCTCACCCTCAAAGGCCCTGGGGTGATGACATCTATCACAAGTCTTTCTTAGCATGTTATAATGCAGAAAGATTCTAATCTTGAAAGGCATTTTATCCTAGGCTGGTCTACCAGGAGGCCTTGGCTAGCATGTCATCTCATTCTTCTGTCTGTCCTACAGGCTCTGCTTCTCCCAGGTGAAATACTGCCAGAGGGACAGAGGTCAGTCACAACCACATACTAATAATTCACTCCATCACTGACCTTCTGCCTATTTCTTTGTGAAAAAGAAACATTTTCCTTTAACACTAAATGAACAACAAACATCTAGAAGAAACATGAGGTTCAGTGTTTTCTGTTTTTCTTCCTAAGTAAAACTTCATCCATTTTTAAGTCCGAATGCTGTGTCATGTGGAATCAAGTTGAGATCTGGTACGCTTGCACCTTCCAGAAGAGTTTGCAATACAAAGTTCATGCATGAAGGGAGGATTAAAAAGTAAAACTGCTTATGATCTGAATTTTTAATACCACAAATTTTTGAGGTTTTTAACTTGGGATTTAAACATTTTCTCTTCATGTGCCACACACCTTCAGGCATGATGGTTGATGAGTTGGGAGAAGGGCTTTAAGTCCTTGAAAACAGGGACATCCTCCTTCACTAGGACTATGGATTTATGTCAAAGTAGGGTCCTTCTCTAACCAAACAGTAATCCAGAAATATTTCTCATACCTGCTTTTAAATGTTCTGTCTCCATTACTACCAATGAACAACTTCAGGTTACCTAATGATAACTGTTTTTAAGGGGCGGTGCTAAATAGAATCTTATTTAGTTCTAAAAACACTCTGTGGAGCAGGTAGTATTACCTTTGTGCAGACAGGGACAGCAATTTTAAAAGACAGGCCAAACATCATGCCAAAGGTCACACAGCAGAAACACTAGAGGCAAGGAATGCCTCCCAAACTCTTGCCCTAAAATATCATACTACACTGATGGAAAACAAATTGGTAGACCCCTGGACTTGTGAAAAAGTTATTCAGGCACAGAAAATGATAAGATCTAGGCATAGTGATACATGCCTGTAATCCCAGTACTCAGGAGGCTGCTGCGGGAGGATTGTGAGTTCCAGGCCAGCCTGGGCTACATAGTGAGTTCAAGGCCAACCTGAACTACATAGCAAGATCATGTATCATAAGACAAACAAACAAAAAGGTATATGGAAGCAAAGTTCACTGTTAACTTCTACTGAAAGATAGAAGAAAGGAGGAAGCAGACAATGACCTTTGTCTAGACTCTGAAATGAGCAAGCCAGTCTGATAAGGAATAGTGTGAAGCAATATTTACCAATTTCTATGAAGCTGTGAATATAAAGAAGCGCCTCTGAATCATGAGCACAGGAGGAAATTAAGTTCAATAGCTGTCGTACAGATTCTGACTCACCATTATTTTCGGAGAAAGTCTGATTGCTTTTCTAGATGATTTTAATTCTCTTGGAATCTCAAGCTTATCAAGCTGTGTTAGCTGAGAAGCTACTTATGGGTTGATAGATGGGGTGTGATAAAATATGGTAATGGTTACATTTTAAAAATGTATTGCATCCAAAGACACACTGCCATGAATCCCTCTCAGAATCCTCCCCTCGCTTCGAACATACTGGGTCATTCTTGTCACTTTCTGAAGCAGTTCCAGAAGCCCCCTATTGTGTACGTCTCTAGTTCCACTGTCCTGGCTGCCTGGATGTCCTGAATTGATTCAAAATGTTTACCTTCCATTGTCATTTTGACTTTGGAGAAGAGCCAGAAGTCACATGATGCTAGATCTGGTGACTAAGCTGGAGGAGGCCACACTAATGTTTTTACGAGCCCGCCTTTCCATTGGCTGGCACAGAGCAGCAGTGCTCACCAGAGTTTTCATCATACCTGGTAAAGAAGAGGACTTCCAGAATTATGTCAGAAATTAGTAAGAATGATGGAATAAGTATGTTCAAAGCAAGGGAGAGAATTTTGGGGAGGATCAATAGCAATGCATCTTTTACTGTAATAATTTTTTAAAAATGTAAACATTCACTGTATAAGTTGATCACACCTTGTAAGTTGTATTTGCTGTATGCAAGATTCAGCAAGACCAGCAAGACTCCTGAATACTCTTTCTCTATGTAACATTCAGGAAAGAACTAAATTAACAACAAATCTATGGTATTAACATAGGAGGAATCCACCTTAAGAAAACATGACAGTCAGTAATTCATGAGCCAGGGAGAGTTCTTTGCCTTGGCTGGGACGCTTTATTATGCTCCGCACCATCCAAATTTCTGTCCTCCCTACAATGGGAACTGTGATGTCCATCAGAAGAGCATTGGTTAACTAAATTATGCACGTCCACAAAACAGAACACTAGGTAACTTTAGCAAGAGTGAAGTGACACTCGTTTACTAGGGAGCTGGAGAAATACGGTGAAGTATGGAAGAGTGCATGCAGTAAGATTGCAGTAAGGTCAGTATCGCTGTCTTCTATTGGTTACCAGGGATGGGGGAAGACTACAGAAAGGCTTCCTGCCCTGACATACATATTTCCATACTGTTTGCTTTTTTAAAGATGATGAATATGCATGACTTTTGGTTAAATAAAAATATGCACCTATAAATGAAAATGACTTGAAAAATATTTGAAAACTTGGGTGACTTTCATTTCCGATGTCACTCATTAGAAATTTGGTATTAAAAGTAAATTTTCAAATACAAGCATATTCCTCTTGGAAGCTCTGCATTTTTTCTGAAATTGCCCTTGCTCACAGGGCTTATAGAAACAAAATGCTGCCAGGCATGGTGGCGCACGTCTGTAATCCCAGCGCTTGGGAGGCTGAGATAGGATTGCTGTGAGTTGGAGGCCAGCCTGGACTACATAGTGATTTCAAGGCCAGCCTGAACTACACAGCAAGACCTGTCTCAAAAAAAAGAGAGAGACAGAAAATGCAAGTTGTAGGACTACATGTATACATGTTCCTGTGCTACACCTCAGTCAGGCGGACGTCACTGCTGAAGGATGCTTTCTTGTTTCCATTGACAATTGCTTTCTTTTTTTTTCTTTCTTCCTTTCATTTTTTTTTGGTGGTGATGCTGGGGAGATTAAACCTAGGACCTTGAGCATGCTAGGCTAGTCCCACTGAACTATATCCCCAGCTCATTTTTAGAAAATTTTATTTTGAGACAGGGTCTCACTAAGTTGCCCAGGCTGGCCTTGAACTTGTAATCCTCCTGTGGCAGCCTCCCAGTAGCTGGTATTACAGGTGTACACCAAAATGCCCAGTTTTCATTGATAATTTCTGAAAAGAAACCTAAATATCCAACTAGTCTACATTGGAAGGTTTGCTCTGGGCCTCTTGGTGTCAGTGTCATAACAATACTATGGGGACAAGAAGGGAGCTTTATTTTCAGAACTCAACGAAGACTGTGAGCATTGATACTAGAAGGACACTTAGGTGCAGCACATCACGGTATGATTACAGGGCTGCTTTACGAGGAATGAAGCAAGAGACAGACAGATATGATAGGAGTCGTTCAGCACTGTGATGTGGAGTTGTGATAATGCAGGTTGGTTGACCGTGGTCTGTTATTAGAGGCCACTGGTTCACTCCTGCGGTCCCCAGTGACGGCAGCAGAACACAGGGAAGGTGGCAACACCCAGGGGGTAGCATGAGTCAGCCCTCATTTCACTGTAACCCTAGGACAGCAGAGGCAGCTAAATGGTCATCCATAGGGATTCGTCAATTCTAATACAGGCAAAAGTGTGCCGTGCGCTTAGGTTGAATCAAGAGAAGCAGTTTCACAATCAAATTTCAAGTGGAAAATGATAACTTTTTTAGTTCTGGGAAACCCCGATTTGATGGACTAAGACCCTTTAATAAACAGCACATTGCTTATTTTCCTTTACAAAAAGTATGTTTATTGCAGAAAACTGTAAAACAAAGTTCAGTAAAAAATAAAAGCCATGGAAAGAAGGTTCTCATTAACTATACCACTGAGTTATAATCAGCACCAAAGGTTTTGGTTTATGCCTTCAGAATTCGTCCATTGTACCACCTATCTGATGCAAACATATGTATGTATGTATATATTCATAATATTTATAAAACAGATGGTAGCATCTTCCTTGTACTTAGAATACCGACCTAACTACAGGTGCTTGTGAACTATGCGGCAGTCAGTGTCCTTGTGGCTGCATCTTACCACCTCAGAACGATAATAGATCACACATGGAATTACATAAATGGGGCATAAATGAATTGTAGAAGAAAATGCCTGCACTCTCCACCAAAACAACTAATTTCACTTAACTCCAGTCTTCTCTGAACCAGTGGTTTCAATAAGCGAGGTTCTCGGCCCAAGACTGCTCAAGGTACCACTTAAAAGGATGTCACAAACTCTAGAACAATCCAATCTTCTCCTAAACATATGAAATGATTCACACTTACCTTCCGAGGCTTCACCTTATCTTGCAGATCATACTGGCCAATTCCTTTATAGCTGATTCCAAGCCACCAAGGAAGTCCTTGTTTATCCTAGGAGATAGAAAAGCATGAGAACCAACACCTAGTGGTTATGTCTTCTAAAGGTGAAATAATATTTACCAATTTTCTCCCTTAACAAGTATCAACAAGTTCAAAATAAAACTGTTTTGGTAAACAAAGCACCACTTTTAACTTTGTTACAAAAATGCTTCCTTAGTGTTTCTTGTGATAAGACATTTAAGTCAAAAGAGACCAACACTGGTGATACTATAAAAAAGAATGAAACAGTATTGTGGGTTTTTTTTGTGTTTTTTGTTTTTGAGACAGTGTCTCACTGTGTACAGGCTGACCTTGAACTAACTTATGTAGCCCAGACTGGCCTTGAACTTGTGATCCTCCTGCCTCAGCCTCCCAAGTGCTGGGATTACAGGCAGTTCTGGGATTACAGACGTACGCCACTACTCCTGGCATGAAGCAGTATTGTTTTGATTAAACATTTGAAGAGGACAAATAAAATGTAAATGAGCCAATGAAGAATTAATCCAAGCTGGATGTGGTGGTGCACGCCTGTAATACCAGCACTCAGGAGGCTGAGGCAGGAGGATCACAGTTCAAGGCAAGCCTGGGCTACAGAGTGAGTTCAAGGCCATCCTGAACCATATAGTGTGACCCTGTCTCAAAAAAAAAAAATAAATAAAATAAAAAAATAAATAAATAAATAAATAAATAAAAGAAAGAAAGAAAAAAGGAAGAAGGAAAGCAAGCAAGCAAGCTAGTTATCAGTTTAAAAAAATGACTGTTCTTTCAATCCCCATAATCAGTTACAAACGTTGGAGAAGTTTCCAAAGAATTACAAAGATGAAAAGAAGTGGTTTCCAAATCCTGATGTTTATAATACAATGAACAATGAAGGTAAGAATATTTTAAAAAACCCTTTTGGGGGAACTGTACAATTCCATACCAGGATGTTTGCATAATCAGTCTGATTATGAGCAGTACTTATGAGCAGGGAAGTGATTTATTTTTTCATAAATTTGTTTTAGCTCTTGCCAAAGGAAAGGATCCCAGGGACAGAAAAATTTAGGCTTCATCATGTACCTATATGCAAATCAAGATTAATAGAAACAAAAATTTAATTGGCAAACATTTTTAGAACAGGGGGTCCTCATTAGATAAGTATTTATTATCTAGTTTCCTAAATCTTTGATAGTAAAAGACGTCATAACATCAAAAACACTCAAGAACTGGTCAATTTTATAATTATTCCCAGTCTGGGGCACAGCTTAGCGGTAAAGCACCAGCCTAACATGTGTGAGCCCCTGCGTTTGATTCCCAGCACTGCAAAAAACATAAATACTAAGTAAGTACTGTAAATAAATAAAAATTATTTCTCTTTCAAACAAGAGAATCACAGTTAAGATTCCTTCTTAAACTGTGCTCTATTCCTTACCATTTCAAAAGTATTTCTTAGTCAACCTCTTTCTGTTTTTAAACATCTGAAAATTCTATGTGAATACAAAATATACTGATGGAAAAGTGGGACTGTAAATCTTGCAAAAATGTCAGCATCTCTTGAAGCTGTTGAAAGAACAGTGAAGGCACGGTTCTTACAAGCGGCACTATTAAAGGAAGACCTGATGATATTAGAGGGTGAACAACTGCAAAAGAAAAATCAGCAAGGGTTAAAAAAAAGAAAAGGTTGGGCCGGTGAGATGGCTCAGCGGCGTAAGCGCCTGCCCGGCAAGCGTGAGGGCCCGAGTTCAACTCCCGGAACCCACATACGAAAAAAGGGCCGGTGATATTGCTCAGCGGCACGGGCGCCTGCTGGCACTCGAGGTCCTGAGGTCGACCCCCGGTACCCACACACACACACACAAAAGGTCTAAGTCTGGGGGTGTAGCTCCGTGGCACAGCATGAACTGAGCATGCATGTGACCCTAGGTCCAATCCCTACCAAGCCCCCCTCCCTCACAATATCTTAGGATTGAAAGAGGCCTGGATAAAACACCTGAACGTATCAAGTACTTTGTAAAAAATAAAGTGCTTTATAATTTGCTAAAAGTGGTAAGATATAGTCAGGCTGTAAAATTTTAAGAAAGCCATTTCTATTTGAAATGTTGTAGTCTTTTATTTCTACAGACACTTTACCTATACATGTATATTGATAAGTGATTTTATTTTATTTTATTTTATTTTTTGTGGGTACCGGGGGGTCGACCTCAGGACGTCGCGCGCCAGGAGGCGCCCGTGCCGCTGAGCGATATCACCGGCCCCTTTTTCGTATGTGGGTTCCGGGAGTCGAACTCGGGCCCTCGCACTTGCCGAGCAGGCGCTTAAGCGGCTGAGCCATCTCACCGGCCCTTGATAAGTGATTTTAGAAAGTTGGTTTTGTTCAGTAACTCAAAGCATCATGGTCATTTGAAAGCTCTATAATGTAAAAAGTATTTACCTTTACTGCATAGTAATGGACTCCGTAAGTTGGCAGAGCCTCTACTATTTTCATATACCTGTGGAAGAAGAGTATATATCACAACCTCATTAAACTAGTCAAAGGTCTCTTTTGGGAAAAGTAATTTAAGGAAACACAATTTGTTTCTACTTTCCTCATTTAAACTGTGACTAATGTCTTTGACTTAAGCAGAAAGAGAATAAATTATTATGGGGATTAATGTAGTTTATACCTTATCCATATGTTCAGAACTTTCTAACAGAGCCTCAATTTCAAAAACCTATAGGAAATGTTATTTTCTGCACAAGTTCAAGCCTAGCACAGGCAACTTAAAGACTTAGTGAGACTCCGTCTCAAAATAAAAATTAAGCCAGGTGTGGTGGCACATGCCTGTGATTCCAGCCTTCCGGAGGCTGAGGCAGGAGGATCACTGTGGGTTTGAGGCCAACCTGGGCTACATAGTGAGTCCAAGACCAGCCTGAACTACATAGTGATACCCTGTCTTACAAAAACCAAAACCAAAACTAAACAAACAAACAATAAACAAAAGGGTGAACTTTGTGGTTGTAAACCTGATTTAAAAATCATGTATTCCAAATATAAAAACTAAGTCAAAATGATGCTACCACTTGCTATTTTTAATTCAAGAAGTATTTGTTGGCCAAGAGTGGCGGTGCATATCTGTAACCCCAGTCCTTGGGAGGCTGAGGCAGGAGGCCAGCCTGGGCTATGTAGTGAGAACTTGCCTTTAAAAAACAAAAACTTTTGTACTTCTTATGCTTTGGAGTGGATAGACTTGTGTAAGACTCCTCTCTGCCCTCAAGGAACTGAGGTTCTTTTTCAATTCAAGTGGATTTTGAAATGACATCCCGAAGACCAATTTCTCTGGACACGGTAATCAATAACTTAATACTTTTTTTTGTAATACTTTTTTTTTTTTTTTAAAGCAAATGGCCTTCATGTAAATAAGCTGGACTCCACACCAGGGTCCAAAGAGCTGCATTAAACAGTCCCTGGTTGGAGCCATACCACAGTGGTCAAGGGAAGGAAAAGTATTTAAGCAAGGACACTTTGTAACACGCTCATCAGCATCACTAAAACCCTTAGTTTAGTTACTGCCTTTCTTTCCTTCTTTTTCATCCACACCCAGCTCAGGAAACAGGTGTAATGAGTTAAAGGGTCAAGGATTCAATGTGACTGCTAACTCTCGATGTCTGCCCTGAAGACCACGGCAGGTGTGTTATGGTAAAAATGAGGCAGTGGGAGCATTAGGAAAGAAAACACACGAACCTGGAGGTGGAGATCAGGCCCTTATCCCAGCTCTAATATGCCCCATGCTACGCTCAGCAGTTTTGTTTTGTTTTTTAAGTTCTATGGCCACAGAAGTTACTATCCAATTACTTCACTAATAATGCACTTAAATTGATTGTTTTTTATAAGTTTTGGAAGTTTAATGTATAGGTGAATAGTTCTTTACTTGGAGTACTAGGGATTGATCTGAGGACTTTCATTTGCACTGAGCCATATTCTCAGCCCATTTTTAATTTTTTCTTTTTTCAAATTTTGAGACAGGGTCTTGCTAAATCACTAATTTGCCCAGGCTGGCTCAAAATTATGATCCTCTTGCCTCATCCTCCCAGAGCGCCAGAATTACAGGGGTGCACCACCATGCCTAGCTAAGTGAACGGTTCTTAACAAGTCAGTAGTAACTCTACAAATACGCAGTACAGAAATGTATCACTCTAGTTTGCTCTTCATAGCATGAAGAAACAGATTAATCAACACCAGTACCCACCTCTGTGTGTGGTGAGAGCTCTCTGGTTCTTCTCACAGCCCTCACCTGACCTACATTTCTGTTCCAATAGCCACCTGACAGGGGTAGGTATCTGTGAGGATAGCACCAGTATATGGAACAACCTAAGGCATTTTCTAATTGTGGAAAGATATTTCTAACTGGATGAAAACTGTGTACACAAAAACTACACAACAAAAATTATTTCAGGGGCCGGTGAGATAGCTCAGCAGCATAAGCACCTGCCTGGCAAGCGCGAGGTCCTGAGTTCGACTCCTGCTACCCACATATGAAAAAAGGGCCGGTGATATTGCTCAGTGGCACAGGCGCCTGCTGGAGCATGAGGTTCTGAGTTTGACCCCCAGTACCCACAAAAAAAAAAAAATTCAAACGACTTTTTCCAATGGAACCATTACAGTGGTATCTAAGCAAAAGGACAGCAAGATACTTACTGAACCACAGCCTGTCCTCGAGTCAGACCTTTGATTTTCAGATAATGCTCGATCACTCTGTCCTCACTGTAAAACCGGAAATAAAAAGCACAGCAACCCATGATTATCTGAGGTACAGACTCCACTTCCAGATTCTTAGGTGGCTACTAGAACTGTGTGAGAGAAGGCCCTCACGAACCTGTTTGAAAGACACAGTGGGGTCGACTTTTGTTTCTGTAGGACATAGATTTCTGAATTTCAGACATTTTGAGATAGGAGATTAGGGTGTGGCAAAGCTGGCTAGGGAAGTAGGTGTGGCCTGTTAATTACAAAATCCTGGACGTGTGCGCAGAACAGTTCCCAAAGCCCTGCATGTAGACTTGTACAAGAACCCGAGCAGGTTTTCAATAGGATGGCCTAAACCTGACATCAGCCTGAGATGTACGATCCCAGCACTGCCTTCTGGGAGCCGTATGTAGAAGTTCTCACAGGTTTCCTTGAGATTTGGACAGTACAAAGGACACACCAACGCCATGAAGATTGTGCTATTATAACTTTCCACGATAGCCCATGTTGTGTTTATTTTTGCCTTTACCCTCTTTTTCTCTTTACTTGGCTCAAGCTCACTCTGAAGAGCCAGTTTCTCCCCTGACTCCTCAACTTACACTTTCTCGAATAAACTCGGCCACTGCTTTTTGCTTTTGTTCAATTCTTTGTTCGAGATGAGAAGAACCTGGAATCAGACTCCAGAGGGAGAGGCGAGCAACCCAGAACCCGGTCACGTTTAGTTGGCGAGCCACTTTGGAAGCAAGCTACCCAGGAACATTTTGACTGCCTCCATTATGATCTTTAAATTTATTTACATGACATGCACTTATGTTTTAAAAACAACGTTCACTAGAAAAGGAAATAAGATCAATTTCTCAAATGGAAAACTAATATCTTGGATGGAATATAATTAATACGAAACAAAAATATTAAATCCTAGTTGGAGAACATTGAACCTAAGACCTGGCCTCCTCTCTTTGGTTAGGAAAGGGGTGTGGAAGTATTACAGACTTTTTCCTTGAATTATTCAGACAGATTTACAAATAAAACTGCTTTGAGTCACTGTGCAATCCAAACTACTCCTGCTGTTGCCACAGTGAACACAGGGCTTCAGGAGAAAACCCTTCCTGCCTGTCTGGGTGAGGAGGGACCACAGCCACCTCTGATGTCAGTTAACTGCCTCTCCCCACTTTCAGACAGGTAGCTTTTCTTGTTGTATCTAAAGAGTAACCTAGAAGATTAAAAATGTTTGTTTCTGTATATTCCATAATAAGACTTTTTTTTTTTTTTTTTTTTTTTTTAAAGAAACTACTATTTAACAATAATTTAGTTGGGTGTGGTGGCATGTGCCTGTAATCCCAGAACTCTGGGAGGCTGAGGCAGGAGGCCTGTGAGTTCTAGCCTCCACCTTGGGCAATCTGGTGACTCAGTGAGATCCTGTCTCAGAATAAAAAAATAAAAAGCAGCTGAAGATACAGCTCAGTGTGAAGGCCCTGGGTTCAATCACCAGTCTCCCCTTCAAACAAGCAAGACAAAAATAAAAACAAAACACATACACAAAAAAACCCCAAAACAAACACTAGTGACTTGTTTAGAAGGTTCAAGAGTTAGGATGGAACATGGCCCTTGCACTCAATTTCACTATATATTTGGGAAATCTATTCCAACTTTCATATTCAAGCTTTCACAGTCCAATATTTGAACAACTAAACTCAAAACATACAATGATATCCGGCAGCAGAGAAAACCTCTGGTCCTTCAAAAATGCTCTGGCCAAGAAAATCTGCGTTTTATACCACATCATGTTCTGCTAGATGAGGGCTGAGCCACACACTGACCGCAGGTGTGAGCACCGTTCACCTGACGGTGCCCTGATGGGCAGTTCATCCACTTCAAGGAGATGCACATGGCCAGCCACTCTTACACCTCCTGCAAGATACGGCTTGGCACAACAATGTCCCGTGAGTTTCCACAGGAGTCTCCCCATGACACGTCCTGACAGCTCCCAGGCCGGGGTCCTGACTTACCAGTACGCCAGGGAAGGGTGCTCCTGGAGAGTTTTTGTCGGGAAGGCTGGCAGTGTCTTTAAATCTTTCCTAGTGTTTTCGTCACTGAAAAGAAATACAATACGGTAAAGTCAGGCACTTTTACCTAAAATGTTACCCACGCTGCTTACTAAAAGAATGAGACCTGAAAAGTCACAGCTTATAGGATGTTGGGTCTCTCAAATTGTCAACACACAGAAGGTACCGTGCTCTGAGGAGAAACAGCCCTCAGATTTGACAACCAAGACATACAATGGTACCTTGAAGTTATAATACTTTCTGTATGTATCTGTTTTATTATATCACATGATTAGAATTGTGCATTTTTCATGTTGCATTTTTATACAGCATTCTTCACACTTCATTATACACTCGATATCGCCATGTTTGTGTAGCATCTTGTTACTTATCTTTAGTGGCTACACAACATTCACCATGTTGGAATACAGGTTACCATACAACCATTCACACACCATTACCAATTTTTTACCATAGATATTATTGCAATAAAATGGTTTTGGTATCATTGCAATGGTAGTAGAACTTTCTACTACTCTTCTGTTGGTTTTCCACCAGTCTTGGAGAAAAACGGACCAAGTCAGGTCTCTCTGTGGAAATTCCATCTCTGTGGAAATCCCTGGAAATACAAGAGGACTGGAAAATGTATGTCTGATGAAATCCAAGATGTCCCTCAAACTGCATCAATTGAACTAAAATGCATCTTTTGTAAAGTTCTGCTTTCTCTCATAAAATGGCAAGACAGCAGTTGTTGAGAGAAAGGTGTGTTCTTTATGAAATTTAGAAAGAACAAGTAATATGAACAAGTAATATGAGCCGGTTATAGGTGGTCCTGCACTATATGAGAGAAAAGACTCTGACTGGTTCCCAGTTATGTTGGTTACTTTTCTCTTGTTGCTGAGACAAAATACCTGACGCCCAAAATTAAGAAAGGAAAGGTTTTATTTAGCTTACAGTTCATGGAGGTTTCAGTCCATAATCAGCTGGCTCCAAGACAAGTTGGTGTGGCAAAGGGGCAACAGTTCATGGCGGCAGAAGACAGCAAAAGCAACAAGAACCAAAAGAGAGGAGCGAGCAGAGAAGACTCTTTCTGTCCCTTATATTGTATGTAGGCTACCCGCCCTAGGGTGGGTGTAGCTCTCACATCCATAATCCCAGCATTGGACCATAAATCAGTCACAGACTCTAGAAGCCTGCCCCATGATTGCGTGAGGCTTTGCGGGGACATCTAGACACAAACCATAACATTCCGCCCAGGCCCCCCAAAGACTTATGCACATCCCTTCATGCAAAAGTCATTTAAGTCCATCCCTAAGAGTTGCCAAAGTCCAACAGTTTCATCATTGCTGAAAATCCAAGTCCCAAATCTCCTCCAAGATGTAAGGCAAACTCTTAGCCCCTGTACAAATAGAAAGTTAAACACTTCCAACATTCAATGGCACAAGATAGACATTTCCATTCCAAAAGTTACAAACAGGGGAATACAAAGGAATAGGACTAAAGCAAGTCCAACATCCAGGAGGACAAACATTAAGTCCTATAGTTCCATGTGGAATATCTCAAGCAATATGTAGCAAGTTGTGAGCTTCAAAGGGCTTGTGTGACTCAGCCCCTAAAGCACTTCTTATGGCTTCTCTCTTAGGCCCACTCTGCTCAATCCTTGCAGCTTTCCTTAAATGATGCACATTCCTGGCTTCTCCAAACTTCTGGGTTCTCCACTGAACCTTTGGCTTCACACTCACAACTTCACACATTGCCCTCTCAGGAGCACACTGCCTGGCCTCTCAGGCCTTCTGAAATCTGGGTAGAAGCCTTTTTAACCTCAGAACTCTTGTGTTCTGCATGCACCTAAAACCAGCGCCACGTGGATGATGCCAAGGTCTGACGCCAGCTGGAGAAGTAGCCAGGCTTTCTTCTCTCTTGGCTGTAGGGGTCGAGTGCCTGCATCACTGAGCACTCTGAACCTGATTCTGAGGAACAAATTCTCTATGCCGCAGCCATTTTGGAATCTGGTGTGGCCACTGCTGCCATTCTGGGACATAGTGTGGCTGCCACCATTCTGGAACAGGGTGCTCTGTGGCTTTCTCCTCAAAGCAAAGTCTTTCACTTTTGCAGTTTTGAGGCTGCAAAGGGAGGGGGATTTGCTGCTTCTTGTGATGCCCTCAGGCCGTCTTTTATATTCTCCTCCTGTTCCTGCTCAGCAATCGAGATCTCCTCAGCTCTATATTTGCAGTCCACAGCTTTACTGGAGCTTCTTTCGTGGCCAAATTCACAATGTTTTAAATCATCCTGCTGGCCTCTCTGCTCTTGATTCTCAACATAAATCTGGCTAAAAGCCCCCAACAATAGCCACACCACTGCCTCAACATTAGACTGCCTTGAAATTTCTTCTGCAAGATTAATTAGTCCGCTGCCCTTAATATCAGTCTCAGGCAAAGTCTCTGGACATGAGCAAAATGCAGACAAACTTTCTGCCAAGCCATAATACACATCATCTGGAATCCAACAACCAATGCAGTCCTTCTTCCCAGCAGAAACCTCCTGAGCCTGGTCTTTACCCGTTTTCTGGTCTTCTGAGCTCTGACCAGAATCTCCCATACAGAACAGCCTAAGGCGTTCCAGCGCTACTCTTTTAGGCAACGTCTCCGAGCCTTTCCAAACTCTTCCCACAAGCCATTCCCAAATACTCTTGAACCACATGGTCAGGTATGGTCACAGCAATGACCCCACTTCTCTGGTACCAAGTGCTGTGTTAGTTACTTTTCTCTCGTTAATGAGACAAAATACCTGGTGCCCAAAATTAAAGAAGGAAGGGTTTTATTTAGCTTACAGTTCATGGAGGTTTCAGTCCATAATCAGCTGGCTTCAAGGCAGGTTGGTGTGGCAGAGGAGCAAAAGTTCATGGCAGCAGAAGACAGCAAAAGTAACAAGAACAAAAAGGGAGGAGCAAGCAGAGAAGACTCTTTCTGTCCCTTATGTTGTATGTAGGCTACCCTCCCTAGGGTGAGTGTAGCACTCACACCCACAATCCCAGCATTGGACCATGAATCGGTCACAAACTCTAGAAGCCTGCCCCCATGACTGCGTGAGGCTTTGCGGGGACATCTAGACACAAACCATAACACCAGTATTGGAGGAGACAGTCTATGAGGAAACAAAAGGGACTCTGTGAGATCTGTGAGGCCTTGGAGAAACCCAGGAAGAAGCTACTTGCAGTCCTGGTCACACTGGTGTCATTGCACAGCATGATGCTAACTCTTCCTCTTCCTACTGCACCTCTTCCCACTGCTACTACCCTTTGTGGAAAGGTTACAAGCACCAGACACCGTGTTTAGGCCATTATTTTCCTCATGGAAGGCTCACCAGTAGCCTTCCCATGCAGAGTACTATTATTACGCATGCTTTTCTGGTGAAAGTGTGAGGTTTAGAGAGACTAAGTTTCCATGTTTCACTGCTACCCTGTAAAGGAACTGGAAGGAACCATTCTGGTTGGCCCCAAGTTCTTTTTTTGCATGTGTGTGGGGTGTACTGGGGATGGAAGTCAGGACCTTGAACATGCTGGGCAGATACTTTACCACTGAGCTACACCCCCAGGCCTCCAAAGGCCATGTTGTTAACCACTGTATTATCTGATTCCCAGGCAGACTCTAGGGAAGTATCCTAAAATGTGGACAAGAACACTCTGGTCTCTGGGAATGCTCAGCCCCACTTCTACCCAACCCCAAGGGCCAAATAAAAACAATGACAAATTAAGTTTCAGAATCCATCATGTATGCAGTTTAATATTAGTTTCCCTGAATTTGCCCAAAGGGGATCATGACACTGAAGTAGATGGACCCACCCCCTCAAATGGAGGACCAAACATGGACCCCGAGATGAATTTCCTCCCAAAGAACTTATCCCACACTCAGATCAAATGCTACACCCTGGTCACCCTGGGGTCCAGGCGTGGCCTCTGGTGGGCTCTGCCTGGCCACATTCTACTCTGCTGCTTGGGAAACTGCTCACTCCCATCCCTCATCAGCTGGTGTAAGTGCTTCTCCTTTAATGCCTACAGAAAGTTTGTGTTTTGGTTCTGTCACCAAGTTTCCTGACCATGCCACAGGGCAAGGAAGTGAGCCCAGGGAGCAGACTCCACATAATTTACTGTTTTTTCTTAAGAATAGATATGAAGAGAGAGCATGGCACCTTGCTTGGAGACACTGTGATTTGCACCTATCAATGTTACATTTTAAAACCAGGGTTGTGGCCTTTCCTACAGGTGGAAGATTTAGCTTTCTAAATTACTACAGGAAATAAAAAGTCACTTGGCTCCTGTTCTTACATAAGAATAAATCTCTCTATTCATTTGAAATTTGAGCGGTTAGTCTTAATCACACAGACAATCTTGGGAAACTGGTTTGGGTTTCCGGAAAATCAAAATACACCACAATCCAATTTATTCATATTAAAGGTCAACTGTCAACTCCCAGAATTAATATTTATTTTTTTCTTAATAATTTCTCTTATGCTCTGTCCTTAAAAGCCCATTTTTCTTTTTGCTATGCTAGGGATGGAACCCAGGGCCTCAGGCATGCTAGCCAAGTGCTCTACCACTAAGCTACATTCTCCTGCTATGCCCATTTACTTTTTTTTTTTTTTTTTGGTGGGTACCGGGGGGTCGACCTCAGGACCTCGCGCGCCAGTAGGCGCGCGTGCCGCTGAGCGATATCACCGGCCCCTTTTTTGTATGTGGGATCCGGGAGTCGAACTCGGGCCCTCGCGCTTGCCGGGCAGGCGCTTAAGCCACTGAGCCATCTCACCGGCCCCATGTGCCCATTTACTTTTAACAGAAGCTGGCTCCTGGTTTTTGTTTCTGTGAAGGGCAAACACATGTATATTTTCTAACGGGATAAACTAAGGACAACACTGTTTTTTTCATCACCACCAACCACATATACACAGTTATATTTTTGGATTCAGGTGAATGTATTCCAGGAATCCAGTCTAGTATTCACTTAGGGCTTTGGGGTATAGTAACTTTTGTGGTAATCAAGATATCAGTAGACTAGATATTGTTATGTATCATAATTTTACTTATTCATTTAACAAGTATGTGTAAGTCTATATTGTATGCCTAACATATAAAACTGAATGTCATATTTTGGAGTTACTTTTAACTTACACAAAAGTAGTTAGATAGAAAAGAAGAAGGGGTGAAAGTGTAGGATAAATTGTATCTGCATGCTACTCAAAAAGCTCACAGTTGAGAATAAGCACAAAATGGGAGACTTGAAGTTCCTGCCCTTTAAGATGGTTTTTGTCCTGTGCCCCTCAAATCACAAGAATTTTCTAGCATTTAAGCACTTAATGCAAGTTGGCTGAACACAAACAACTTCTCAATCTAGGGTGAGAGAAATAGCCATATGCTTCAAGTGGAGAGAAATACTGCCTGTACTGGAGGGTTTTTTGGGGGAGGCGGCTTGAGACAAGGTCTCGCTGTACAGTTGAGGCTGGCCTTTAACTCACTATGTAGTCCAGGCTGGCCTTGAACTCACAGTGATCCTCCTGCTTCAGCTTCCCCAAGTGCTGGGATTATAGGTGTGCGCCTCCACACCCAGCTTGTGTTGGAGTTTTTGAAAGATAAACTCGTCTTCAACATGTCATATTCCCCAAGAATAAGTTTTACTCTATGCAAACAGAACTTACCCAATTTATAAGAAGTGATATGGCATTATTTATCTAGAAATACTGGCTGAATAAATCAATAAATTACCAAAGGTTAATCATGAGCCAGCATCCTAAAGAACAATGAATATGTATTTGCTGAGACCTTTTTTTTGTGCTAACCAATCATTGCAAAGCAACTAAAATATGTATTATCAGAAAAGTGGCTTAGGGATCACTTTAAGGAGAGTTATACTACTTTAAAGAGAAATTTAGTCAGCCCTATTGACCTGTGGGTTCCACATCTGTGAATTCAACAAATTACAGGCTGAAAACATTAAAATAAATTTAACTTTGTACTGAACACATACTGACTTTTTCCTTGTCATTATTCCCAAAACAATACAGTAATAACTATTTACATAGCATTTACATCGTATTAGGTATAAAACATCTAGAGATGATTCAAAGTGCATGGGGGGCATGAATAGCTTGTATTAAAATACTACCCCATTTTACACAAGGGATCTGAGCATCTGCAGATTTTGGCATTGGGAGGGCGGGTCCTAGAGCCAGTTCTCCATGAATACCAAGGGGACCATTCTACTTTAGCAGATGGAACACAGGGGATTTTTTTAAAGATGGTGAACTTATTCTATGATACTATGATGACACTAAGGTTTCGTCAGAATGGATAGAACCTAGAACAGCACAGCACAAAGAGTAAACCCTAGTTTGTCTACAGGCTTTTGTAACAAATGTACCACACTAATGCAAGGTGTTAATAATAGGGTAAACAGTATGTGAGGAGGGAGAGGGGCTGCGTAGGAACTCTGCACTTTTTGCTCCATTTTTCTGTAAGTTTAAAGTGGCTCTAAAAAAGTAAAGTCTGTTAAGAACAAAAAGAAAAAGAATATTCTTTAGATTAGTGCAATTGGAACAATTTTGTCCCTCAGGGGACGTTTAGCAATGTTTGAAAACTTTCTTGATACAGCTGAGGAAGGAGGTATTATTGCTAACACTTGGATAGAGGTCAGGATGCTGCTGTACACCCTACAGGCACAGGACAGCCCCAACAATGGAGAATTATCTCACTCCACATGTCAATAGTCCCAGTGTTGAGGAACTCTGCATTAGATTATTTTAAAAATTCTGAGGTGGCTGGGGACATCCGCCAAGCAAACATGAGATTTTGGGTTTGTTACCTAGTGCCATCAGCAAGCAAGCAAACAAGTTAGCTAGATATCTTAGAATTCTACCCTAATACATTTTCAATTATATCTTTTATACTTAAAGATGTTTTTCCTATGTCACTCATTATAAACATCAGAGATCTCAGACGAAAATGCCCAATAGCAGCCAAGTGAGGCAGGCATTAGAAAACTGACTGCACTGGCTAGCCAAAAAATAGCAAGTCATACTTAGCATCAGATGCAGGGGCACAAAGGAAAGGGAAGGGATTGAGAGGAAGAGAAAAAACAGCCCATATGAAGGACAGACGCTCCTTGAGTTACCCATCATAAGTTGAAAATATTGTAAATTAAAATTTATCGACTATACTCACCCTACTGAAAAATATAGCATAGTCTAGCCTGCCTTACCAATTCTCAGAACACTTATATTATCCTACATTTGGGCAAAATCATCTAAAATCATTTTATAATAAAGTGTTAAATATCTCAGGTAACCCACTCAATAACTGTATCCAAAAAACGCCAGCAAAACAGTACACGGGACAGTATTGGTGGGTTCTCCTGTGATTGCACAGCTGCCTGGAAGCTGTGGCTGCCCAGCATCACAGAAGGACTGTACTGCACGTCACCAATCTCAGAAAACACCAAAAGTCAAGCTGGGCATGGTGGCATATGCTGTAATCTCAGCACTCTGGGAGGTTGAGGCAGGAGGATCTCAAGTTCAACCCCAGCCTGGGCAACTTAGCAAGACCCTATCATAAAATAAAATAATAAAAAAAGGAAAAGGGCAGGGGATTAGCTCAGTGTGAAGGCCCTGGATTCAATCCCAGTACTGGGGGAAAAAAAAATAAAAAACAACCAACATCAAAATTCAAAGCATATATTCAATGGGTATCATTTTTACATCATTGTAAAATTAGAAAATCCTGTCAATCATTATAGATTGAGAACTGTCTATAGTAGTCAGGATATAGATTTGACTATGTGCAATGGAGATCAAAATTTTAGCTAATTTCTCTTTACATAAACAGAGCCAGAATAGCAGGAAATGTTGAGGAATCAATCTCTTTGGCAGCTCTGCCATTCCCGGCATGTTGCTTTCCCTCGCAGGGCCCACAGCAGCTCGCCACTGGGTCGACACTTCAACCACTAGGAAGGGGTGAAGTGCACACTCACTTCTGTAGGGGCAGAAGCTGAAACCTCTTACTTCCCCAACCCCATGGGCCAGAACGTCATCAATATGCTAGCTCTAGCTGCAAGGGGGCTGGGGTATGTAGTCTTTATTTTGCACAACCCCAGACAAAGATTATAATACTTTATATACACATTATACATTATAATAGTTTGGAGGAAAGGAAGATTAGGTGGAAACATAATCATCTTTTAGCCATTTTAAAGAGCCACCACTCAGAGCCCGGTTATTTCTGCCACATGGGAACGTGGATCCATCATTGTCTAACAAGTGCATTAAAAAAATAGTTTGAAGTCCCAGTGTTTTATGAAAAATATCTGAATGCAGTATACAGCAGCCTATCACCCTCAGTTTTCAATTTCTAATATAAGCTACCTGTTTTAGTAAAGGACGGAGGGAGGTATTTTCTCAGTTTCTCAACTTAGTTGCTAGTTTCTGGTAATTTATTAACAGTATAAACTGTCAGTAGTGTATGAATGAAGGAGATACATAAGTAATTTAGAGAAACATGGAATCTGGATCGTTCCAAAAGAATATGTTTGTAGAAAATAACATAGCTTTATTTCTTTGCAGTAGGAAACTTTCCTATTATGAGTCTGCAAATCTGGTCTTTTGTGCTATTGAAGATAACATCAATTTCCCATAAGAACCTATTTATTACAGGAAATTTCCAGTAAGTCATCACTGATACTTGATGTGACTGAACTATGGATTTGGTTATAACACCACGAGAGAAAGCCCACAGAAGAATCAAAACATGATTGAGACAGACAGGCTGTAGAGAAATATGCTAAACCCTTGAACAAGTTGTGCGTGGAAGTATAAATCCAAATGACTAACAGACAGGAAAAATGTGTTCAGCTTCATAAGAATTCAGGGAAGCACATCTTCAATGAATTATTCAAAGGCACCAGACTATCAAACTTTTGAAACTTTGACTATCTAGTTTGAAGATATAGAGCAACAGGAACTCTACTTCTTTACTAATCAGAAAGTAAACTGGTCTGACTGTTTTGGAAATTTGCTCGCCCCCTTGGCCTAGCAAACATTTGTTAGGTACAGCTCTAGAGAAACTTACACACAGAATAAGAATAAGGTTTATAGCAGCATTGTTTACAACAAGACAAAAAGGAGCCAGGTGTAGTGGTGCATACCTATAATCCAGTACTCAAGAGGCTAAAGCAGGGGGATCCTGAATTTGAGGTCAGTCTGGGCTACAAAACAAGTTCATGTCAGACCTGGACTACATAGTGAGGCCTTGTCTCAAAAAAATAAAAGGAGGAGGAGGAGGAAGAAGAGGGAAAGGAAGAGGAAGATAAGGAGGAAGAGAAAGAAAAAGAGGAAAACAACATAAATGTTTCATAATAGCAGAAATGATAAAATTATAGTGTATTCAAAAAGTGAAATACTATGCAACAAATAAAATAGATTACAGCTACACACAATATGGGTGAATTTCATAAATATTGAGCAAAGACACAAGACCCTACATAAGAAACATACCATGATCCCATATACATGAAGGTCCCAAATAAGCAAAATGAAACTAGAATTTTATATAGGTGACAAAACTATAAAGCAAGACAGGAAAATATATGCCACAGTTAGAAAGTAACTCTGAGGAAAGAGGGAGTGCTTTACTAGTGTGGGAGGCAGAATTCACAATGGAAATGGTGGGGGAAGCTTCTAGGGTCCTGGCAACATTCCTCATGGTTGTGGTTACAAAGCCCTGCACTTTCCAGTTTGTTCTATTACATGTATGTTTCATGCATTCTTCTGAGTGATAATGCACACCAAATCTAAGTCCGATATGACCAGTAAGTGGACGTGGGGATGTGGAAGAACAAGCCGAATACTGCTCAGAGCTGAGGTGCTGCAGGGCTAACGTGAGAGGTTAGAACTTGGTGACCAAAACCTGAACGTGCCAGGGTGTGCGAAACACCGGCACATTAGTCTAGAGGGTTAATTCCAATCATTTTTCGGAGGTTAGGCTCAGATAGGATTTCACGTTTGAGTGGACAGACAGCAACTGAGCGCTTATTTGTTTACCCTCCTGGCCAATCTGTCTGAAAGCCTGAGCCTGCACGGCCGGTGAGCTTGCAGGAGGAGCACAAAGGGCCCCTCCCTGGCTGGTGGGGCAGGCGGCACAGATAATACAGACCAGGATCAGCCTCAGCGTCTGGGGGAGGGCTGGCCCGGAGCCGCTGGGAGGAGAGTAGCCTCCATCGGGATGTCTCTGCCTTTCACTAGCAATAAACACACTCACCCTGCCTGGACATTCCTGACCCTAATGGAAATGGATATGTTATTTTAAAGATGCACTTGACCGGAACTCTGACTGGTTTCTCCAGGTCCTAGGCAAAGAAAATGCCCATAAATCTACATCACTCGCTACTTCTCAGTGACAAAGCCAGCAACTGCTTTTCCCTACCACTTCAGCAAGAATTCAGATATCACCACACTAAGAACATGCTTGCATTTTATCTGAGTATCGAGGCTGAGCCCTTCTCTTAGGCATTCCAGATTCCTCCTCGATAGTTTTCCAGAAGAAAGCTGTCCTGGCCCTCCATTTAGCCACTGCAAACATTTTTCAGGCGATGTTTCCTTTGGGCACTTTCAAGCCCCCTTTCATGGGCTGTTGTTTTTCTTTACTGACTTCAAAAGCCCTGCTGGAATGTGCCAGCCCCACTCATTTTTGAGAAAGCCACATGGTTGGCAGAACCAACACGACTCTTTGTGTGTACTGGAGTGCTTGTGTGGAAAAAGCCACCCCCAGCAAATGTGTGCACCTGCTGCAGCTAACTGCAAGCTTGCTCACAGCAACAGCCAGCCACCTATCATTTAGAGGCTGGGGTGGAAGGAATGTCACCAATTAGCAAAGAATGCCTGCTAGCATGCCCTAGACCTAGAGAAAGCAGAGACCCCTCTGTTTGGGCTTAGTGTGGCACCATCCTAGGTTCCTAGGGCAGTTTAAAGGGAAAATAAAAAAAAGTCCAGACCCCAAAGTTCACTTTTCTTATCAATGCCAAAGCTCTTTCTTACCGGAAACACAAACCAAATGTTCATGAAAAGTGCAAGTTACATATAATGACCAAGTTGTGGCTGGTAATGCCAGCTGCTGAGGCAGGATGATCTCAAGTTCAGAGCCAGCCTAGACAATTTAAAAAGAGCCTGTCTCAAAATGAAATGTAGAACTGGGGATGTAGCTCAATGGAGTGCTTGCATAGCATGCACAAGGTCACAGAAAATCCCCAGCAACCCCTGCCAAAGAAATAAAAATAAAATATAAAAGACTGAATGTAGGCATGATAGTGCATGCCTGTGCTCTCAGCATTTGGAATGCTGAGGCAGGATGATCACAGCCTTGAGGGCAGCCTAGGCTACATAGCAAGTTCAAAACCACCGTGTACTATATAGTGAAAACCTGTCTCAAAAAAAAAAAAAAAAACACCCAAAAAATAAAAAACAAAAAACCACAACCCAAAGTAAATAAAGAAATAAATAGGGCTAGGGATGTAGCTCAGTTCTAGAGTACTTGCCTAGCATGTGTGTCCACTTGCCATGGTGTGAAAGCAACAGTGGTTCAACCCCCTGTACTGATAAATACGTAAATAAAATGGATCAAGTGGAAATGTCTGCAGAAACGTCACTATACAAGGAAACCACGCAGTTGGCAGAACCAAATAAGAACCAAAATGTATAACAGATATTGGTAAATGGAAAGAAAATGTTCAACTGAGAAAGGGAACGGAGGGTGGGGGAGGAAAGATGGGTGAGAGGCGCTGTCTTGTATGGGTTCTTGAAAGTCACTTCCTCGTCTATGCTTGCTGGAAATCTCTGGTGACCCATCAAGGTTTTCAGCTTTGATGAAGGGAAGGGACAGGGCTAGGGATCCTAACTGATTGCCTGGTAAATACGTGTAATGGGTGCCAACTTAACTATTAAACTGTGTGAACTACATCCAGTACAGACTTAAGCATGACAACTTGCCTAAATATGAAACTATTAAGAGGATTTTAGTTAGTTTTTATGAACTCCACTTTCATCAACTACTCTACGGACACCAGTGCCCCCCTGGGTGACCAGCGTATGTGGTTTAGAGCAGTTCTTTACTGGGCAGATTGCCTTCCACTTGCCCTTTGTTAAAAATCCTGTTGGTCTCACTAATCTGTGGAACTTGGCCTTTAGTGATGCACCAGGCTCAACATCAGGGCTTAATCAGGGATTTCTAATGGTAAATTCTTCTTTACTAATCCCTAAAGGGCCATTAAAGGTGACAAATGCAAAGCAATACAGGCAGTCCCTGATTTATGATGGTTCAGCTTACAATTTTTCAACATGACATGGTATGAAAGCAACAGTAGAAACCATGCTTTGAATTTAGATTTTTGATCTTTTCCAAGGCCAGTGAGACACGCTGTGATCTCTGGCAATGCAGGGCAGTAGCACTGAGCTACAGCTCCCAGTCAGCTCCTCTATCACCACGGGAGGCAACCAACACTACAGTGCCCTGAGCTACTAGGCTAGACATTCAGGAGGTTAGGTGTATAAAATACATTTTTGACTTATGTTTTCAACTTGTAATAGGTTTTTTGGGACATAATCCCATCCTTGGTCAGAAAGCATCTCTCTTAGGGCCCTTACCAGCAGTGTCAGCATGTGATGCAATGCAGATTGCCAGGCTCCACCCAGACCTGCTGAATCAGATGGCTGAGGGTGGGGCCCAGCCATCTGCATTTAGCAAATGGATTAAGAGCCACTGTGATAGAATATACACAACACAAAGCAGAGATTTTCCAAACAGAAATAGGAATCAACCATTCGAAGTGGAGAGATAGAGCTGGACATGGTAGTTCATGCCTATAATCCCAGCACTCTGAGAGGGTGAGGCAGGAGGATCACAAATTCAAGTCCTGCCCGAGCAATTTAGCAAAACCCTGTCTCAAAATAAAAAATGAAAAGGCTTGGGGAATGCAGCTTAGTGGTAGAGCACCTCTGGGTTTGGCCCTCAGCACTAAAATTAAACAAACAAACAAACAATCAAACAAACATTAAACGAGATGGTAAAGGAGGCTGAGCCACAAGTAGTGGTCGACATAGAGCAGAAGGTCAGTTTCAGGAGACACTGAGTGACCTGCAGTGATGTAACACAATGCTGTCACTTAATCCCCCGAGAGAGCTTCTACAGGACAAAAGCTCACCTCATGGGTGTTACTAGGTGTCAGGGACCATGCCAAACCCTTTCCCCACAGGCATGTTAGGCTTATTATCATCTACATCCCTATTTCACAGATGTGAAAAGTGAGACTTAAGAGATTAAGTAATTTACATCTGCCCGGTAAGGAACAAATGGATGGGAGGGTTCCAGACCTGTCCTCTACCCACTCTGCCTGCCTCCTTTAGTGGGTCCACAATGAGGGGACAACGAGGAAGGGACAACAAGAGGAAGGCGAAGACTAGTCAGAGTCACTGCACGCTTCGGATTCCTCTGATTAATTCCATTAGAATGTGTCCTTCTTGGGTAGCGACAGTCTGCCTTTTTAAACTAGATTAAACTGGACTACCTACCCCAAACTGGATTAATCACATAACGAATCTAAGCACAGATAATTAAGATTTAATGTGTTACCCAGTACTCTGTACTTCTTGAACAAAACCAAACCCAAACTGCAGGCCAGAGCTGCCCTCTAGTAGCAAAGACACCAAATTTAGTCTGTCTGTCTGTCTGTACTTATAATGGTCCTGGGGATTGAACCCAGGGAGCACTGAGCCTCGCCCCTACTACCCTCTTTTTTTCTGAGACCCAGTCTCCTTAAATTGCCCCACAACTCCTGTTAAAATATGTTTTTTAGTGAGCTACGAAAACAGACTCCAGGTATTATCAGCAGAATCTTAAAATAGGGACCCCAAACTGCTTCAAATGAGAAGCCCATCATCTCCAGAAAGTCTCCCTAATCACATAAGGAATTCCTGATGCCCGAACTCTTATACTACTAAAAAATTAAAACAAAACAAAACAAAACCTCCTAGTAAGATCTCTACCTCTCTAGAGCTGTGGGCTCCTGCTCTGGGACACCACTGCCTGGCGTGGGAAGTTGACACTTCTTCCCAGTCAGTCCCATGCAAAGTTAGAAATCCTAGGGCTCAAATTCATTCAGCGTCTGATGCCACTCCTGATTACTGCAGAGTTCAGAAGGACTGCTGAGAGGCTGAGCTAAGCTTGCAATCGCTAAAATAGTGTCCTCTTCACCTTCCACCTGTCCAAACCAAATTTTTAAAAAAGCAGCTCCAGCCATCCAAGAAATTGAGGTGAATTCATTGCGTCCAACCTATGAGTTCACAGACAGGGAAAATCAGGCCCAGGGGTGTATTAAGACTTACCAAGGCCCTGTGGTAGCTGGTGATAGATCCAAAACACCAGAGGTCTGAGCTTGGGAAGACTTCAGGCCCATGCACCAGAGGGAGAGGAGAGGCAAGAGCGGGGGGGGGGGGGGGGGGGGGGGAGGAGGAGGAGGATTCTGTGGAGGACGGGAGGAAGGGGGAGGGGCCTGCCTAAACCAGGAGTCTTTCCATTCTTGGAATTTCCTCCCCAACCCCTTGAAACAGTTCTTGATCACATTCCCCCCGGAAACCAGTAATGGGGATTGAACCCAGGGTCTTTTGCACCAAGGTACACCCTCAGCACAGTTTTCAATTTTTTTTTTTTTTTTTTTTTTTTTTTTTTTTTTTTTTTTTTTTTTTGTGGGTACCGGGGGGACGACCTCAGGACCTCGCGCGCCAACAGGCACCCGTGCCGCTGAGCGATATCACCGGCCCCTTTTTCGTATGTGGGATCCGGGAGTCGAACTCGGGCCTTCGCGCTTGCAAGGCAGGCGCTTAAGCCGCTGAGCCGTCTCACCGGCCCAGTTTTCAATTTTTTATGTTGAGACAGGGTCTTGCTAAGTCACTGTGTTGCCCAAACTAGACTTGAACTTGTGATCCTCCTGCCTCAGACTTCCACAGTGCTGGGGTTACAGGCGGGCTTCCTTATCACACCTTAAGCCAATCATGTTGTAGCTATTTACAGAGCAGAGTGAGAACTAAAAAGATTATACTAGCCATTCTCCAAGCCCAGCTAAAGCCAGCCCCCCTTCCTTTCTTCTTGGAAAAGTGTGGAGCTCTCCTTTCCTGTGGACAACAGAAGGTCCCTTGTGAAGATTTAGGTGTGACTGCATTCCTAGGCTGCCCCTGGTTCCTGGCTCCCCGAACCTCTCAGCTCCTCCTTCATATGACAACTGAACAAAACACAAAAACAAGAAACCCAAACCCTGCTGGCTTCAAAGGAGACTATTCTGGGGACTTGCTGTGAGTGATAGGTGTTCAGCATTGTCATCATACTAAGCCGAGAGGCAGATGCTATTTCTAATTTTCAGATAAGAAATCTGAGGTTCGAGAAGTCTTCTACCTGCCCACCTTCCACTAGAGCAATACCATGGGCAGCCGGAGCACACCTTGACCAAAAATCAAAACACCATCCAATCAGTCCTAGCCCTGTGATCTGCTGTAATGAGGACGGGGATTTAGAACTAGACTCGGTCCAGGCTCCCCATTCCTAGTTTCGTGGTCTGAGATAAACTAACCTTTACGAGACTGGGTTTCTGCACTGTAAAAGCAGGGTTGGTGACACGTCTTATACAGTTCTTGAGGAAGTTATAATAGACTGCTATGAAAGTACCTGCTTGTGTTCAGTAAATGTGGACCTTCCTTTCCCATTGTAGCACACCAAACCCAAGATATACATACATATATATTTGGGGGAACAGTACTGGGGATTAAATCCAGGGCCTTTGCACACCCTGGCCCTGCCCCTGCCCCTTTGAGACAGGGTCTCATAAGTCACTAAGTTACCCAGACTGGATTTGAACTTGGGACCCTCCTGTCTCAGCCTCTCACAGTGCTAAGATTACAGGTGCCATCATGCCTCACTCCAAACCCAAGATTTTACCCAACATTTTATTCCTACCACTTACTCTCAGAGCAGGCTGGCGGGGGATGACTCGCATTGAAAACCATTCCCAGAGGTCAGTTTAGGTTTGAGTTACCAGAATAAATATGTAGGACATGCTTATACTTAAAAAAGAATGATTTGTTGTCTCTCTGAAATTGCAATTTAACTATGCATCCTATATTTTTATTTGCTAAACCTGGCAACCTTAAGGGTTTGTAACATGCTGCAGGGGAAAAGAACTTTAGAAGAAACTTGCCACATTCTAAGTTGTAAGCATTTTCAGGGTTGGTGTGAGAGATCTCAGAGGTGCTGGTCACCAGTGGAATTTTGGGCCTGAAACCTCTTCCAACACCTTGTCCCATCCTGGAGTTTGTCTCACACCCCTTTCTCAGCATTCGGTCAGATGCGTCCTGCACTAGAAACTGTGCTAGTGTTCTGCAAAGAGCAGCGTGCACTCAGCCAGAATTCCTGTCGTGTCGTTTCTGTGTGTGGCCTGCCTAGTAACCCAGGCCGAATCACTCTGCCCATCTGCATGCTTCATGGGGATCAACTCCCAAACTAATTTTTTTTAAGATTAAAAAGTTTCACATTAGAATGAAAATGTGATGAGAGATTTTTCTAAACATTAGCCAGCTTGTTGAGGACACCCGATCTTGTCTTCTTTGAGTGTTCACCTCTTTTTAATACTTGGTAGGAGAAATATCATCTGTAGGAATGACTCATGCTGAGAAACAGGTTAAGGTGGAACTCTGAGAATATTTTAAATAAAAATGTTTTACCCCTTGTCAAACTGAGAGACAGAAAGGAGAAAGGTGGTTGCCAGGGACTCTGGGAATGGGGGATAGGGAATTATTTAATAGGTACGGGGTTTCAGTTCTGCAAAATGAAAGTTTTGGGGGTTGGTTGCAAAACAAGGTGAATGCACTTAATACTAAGTGCATTCTGTGTTCTTAAACCGGTGGAGATGAGCCTGGTGCAGGGGTGCACACCTGTAATCCCAGCACTCTGGGAGGCTAAGACAGGAGGATTGGAAGATCAACCCCAGCCTGGATGACTTAACAACTTAGTGTCTGTCTCAAAATAAAAAGGAATAAGAAAGGGGCTGACAATGTAGCTCATTGCAAAGGCCCTGAGTTCAACGCCTAGTACCACGGGGAAAAAAAAAAAAAAGGAGGTGGAGATAGTGGATTTTATGTAATGTATATTTTTTATCATGATTAAAACGTTTCCTCTCATTCACATCTCGAATTAGAAAATGGGCATCTGGAAGAAAATCGAACTATATAGGTGATGTTTTACTATCAAAGAATGTACAGTAAGAAATCTGTTCCTCTCCTGGGAAACTTCCCCCTGGACAAATGAAAATTAATTATGGTCAACTTGAAGCCCCAAAGCTCTATCCCCTCTTCCTGCATGTGTCGCTCAGTGTGCCCCTCCTGATCACACAAAACCTGGATCAACCGCATTGGTCATATGAACACAGACAGCAGCACTGTGTTATGTGTTAGGTTAGCACTAAGTGTTTCTAGAACCACACAGAAAGGCACCGAGAGAGCTATCAGCGAAGGCTTGTAGAATTCCTCCCCGCAATGTCATTGCTGGATGTTTGCACCCGGAGGAGGGCCAGTAGTTCATGCCATACTAATGTCTATTCATGCTAAATACTGCGCATGCCACTGTCTCAACCAGCCAGTATCCAAGAGGACCGACAGGCTGACTTTCACTTCAGACCCAGGTAGCGGCGATGAATGACACAGCCTGGGCTGCTCAGGTGCAGAGGAAAACAGAACCCAAGTAGGTCCAAAGAGCCACCTCCGCATTGGGCTGAGCCTCCGTGGGCTTAGCAGTGGTTTAGAGATAAACTGAAGTGGAACTTGGGGTTTCAGTTTTCACATACTTGCATTTAGCATTAGTGCTATGAAAGGGAAGTATTTTGAAATGCAAAATGTGTAAGCCATGAAATGCAAACTCCTTGATTCCTAGCAAAACTCTTGTGGTTATTGAAGTGAGGTCCACAGAACACACGAGTCCAGCAAGGACTCAAACATCCGGGGACAAGAGGGTGTAGAAGATGCTTCCACCGTGTTTCCTTTTGGGAAATTTGCAGGGCCAATGGACAGACTCAAAATCTAGTGAAGAAAACTTGGTGAACTTTAACTTTTTTTTTTTTTATTTTTTTTTTTTTTAGGTACTGAGGATTGAACCCAAGGGCTCTCTACCACTGATTTATATCCCCAGCCCATTTTGTTTTTTATTTTGAGACAGGGTTTTGCTAAGCTTTCCAGGTTGGTTTGGAACTTGCAATCTTCCTGTCTCAGCCTCCTAAGTAGCCAGCATTACAAGAGTGTGCTACCGAGGTTGGCTGGCTTTGTTTAACTTAACCAAGTATTCCAGAGAGAAGTCTTTGCCCAATTGCTTTTCGTTTTGCTTTTGTTGTTCACAAAATGGATTTTTTAATTCATTAAAGTCCCTGCCTAAAATAAGACAAGCATATTCAATTTCTGTCGTTAGCTTTCTTTACCATGCTAGTAAGGAAGG
The DNA here is from genome assembly GCA_028451465.1 of Erethizon dorsatum. Taxonomy (NCBI): domain Eukaryota; kingdom Metazoa; phylum Chordata; class Mammalia; order Rodentia; family Erethizontidae; genus Erethizon; species Erethizon dorsatum. The sequence continues at coordinate 47,819,511 of CM051825.1, forward strand.
ACCCTTACAAGTTTGTGTTTCCTCCGAGATAGAAGGCAGCTCCTAACAGTGGTAAAGTGCACAAAGTGTGGAGCCCCACTAGGCCACTCTCCAGCTGTGCACCCCAGACAGGCTACTTAAGGGCTCCAAAGCTCAGTTTTCCTACCTGGAAAATGGGGACAATCATAGTGTCTGTGTTCACACGGTTGCTGTGAGGATTAAAGGTATTAATAGCAATGACAACATCATGTGAATGAAGGAATGTTAATTGAGATGAAGTGAGATCCACAGAGGGTAGGTAAGTTACCCACAGTTACCCATCAGGTGGCTGGGTCTGGATGTGAACCTACAGAGTCAAATTCTAAAGCTCCATCTTCACTCTTACTTCCTGGCGGATGTAAGTACTCAGCACCTAGTTCCTGGGGCCTTCCTTCTTTCCTCCCTCCTTCCTTCCTTCCTTCCTTCCTTCTGTCCTTTATCCTTCCTTCCTTCTTTCCTTCTTCCTTTGCTGTACTGTGGATGGAACCCAGGGTCTTCACACTGAGCTACAACCCCAGCCCTTTTTTTATTTTGAGAAATGTCTCACAAAATCACTAAGGTGACAAGGCTGGACTTAATTTTGTGATCCTCCCACCTCAGCTTTCCAGAGTGCTGGGATTATAGGCATGTGCCACCACGCCTAACTGAGCTGCTGTTTTTCCTATCATAACTCACTTTGAAGGCCCTGGAAATGAAATTATATTCTAGAGCTGTAAGTGTTCCAGGGGTATAAGAACTGAGGGGCAAATTTCTTACAAGTCTTTGATTTTCGTTTTCTCCCTTTATTCAACTACTCTCAGGACATCCAGAGAAGTTCCTTTTCCATGGGAAATAGCGGTATTTTTACAGCACAGGTGTAAATTGGGAATATTTCCTTCCCATTTGAAGGTGGGTGCTACGCACTCGCATTCTACCCCAGCAGTGAACTGAAAACTGTAGTCACTCATTTTTTCTCATAAACAGAAGCACTCTAATTACATTGTTACTTGGTAACTTCTAGGATCTTAAAACAAAAACCTCTGCTTTTACAAAGTCACTTGCGGCTGGCTAGGTGGCTGGGTGATGAAGGCTCGCATCCTCCCTGGATCACCTTTCAGGAATTCTCCATCTTTGCCTGTGTTGTGTTACCCCAGTAGCTCCTTATCTTTGCAGGGTAAGGGCTGACTTAGAAATTCAGACTGTCAGCTATTTAAAGAAAATCGGAGTCCCACTCCACTATTTTAATTAACTTTCAGAGAGCAGGGTTTCCTACTGGTTATGATAATATTGACTTAAAATACTCTGAAGGAAACATACCAGGAAGCAGAATAAGCAAGGGAGTCAGTCAGTCTGTCGGTCTGTCTGTCTGTCTCTTTCTGTCTCTCTCGGCTCCAACTTGTGGTCCTCCTGTCTCAGCCTCCTGCACCGCTGAGATTACAGGTGTGTACCACATGCCCAGCTTGCCTAGGTTTTAAAAGCATCCTAGGCTCAGTGACTGAGTGCTTGACTAGCATGCACAAGACCCTGGGTTCAACCTCCAGCACTGCAAACACAAAACAATCATAAAGCCATCCTGGGAAGAAGAGTTTGAACAAAACGATGAAGGCAAAATAGCACAGGGTATGTGGAAGAGAAAGAGGAGAGAGGCATGAACAGATATAAAGGAGTAGGAGCAGCATGTGAAACAAGTATCCATGAATGCCAAGATGGGGCGTTGAAGGGCAGGCGTCTGGATGCAGTGAGAAACTAAGAGACTTCAGAAGTAAACAATGGTGGTCAAATCTACGTCTTAGGATGGCAGCAGGGGTTTTGCACAGGCTGGAGCATGCAATGGAATCAGAATAGACCTAGGATGCTTTTAAAAACTAGCCAAGCTGGGCATCGTGGTGCACACCTGTAATCTCAACACTGTGGGAGGCTGAAGCAGGAAGATCACAAGTTGGAGCCCAGCCTGGGCCATGAGAGAGAGTGAGAGAGAGAGAAAGAGAGAGAGACAGAGACAGAGACAGAGACAGAAAGGGAGGGAGGGAGGGAGGGAGGGAGACTCTTGCTTATTTTGCTTCCTGGCTTGTTTTGCTTCTTTGGGTTTGAGCTGTACAACCATGACTGTTTAAATGAGAATGATAATTATCGTGGTGGGATTGGCCGAAACTAGGCATGGACATCTTAAATAATGTCACCGTGAGCACTCAAGTGTCTGCGCTGACAATGTGCACACATGTGCTTTCCTGGTCAGGTTGAGGGGAGGAAGGCAAGGGCTGAGGAAGCTGGGGCTCGAGAACAAGCAGGAAAGGAGGGGGCTGCAGGACAGGTAGAAGAAGGCTGGGGAGATGGAGGGGGTTCCCTAGAGAGGGGCCAAGAGAAATGGTGATGTCCTTCGAGGGGAGACAGCTGAAGGATGGGTCTGGAAGCTGTGACATTGGCAAGGCAGGCTCAGGAGATGCAGACATTGAGAGAGGCCCAAAGAGTGCTCCAGAGCTGTCTCCAGACTTACGTGTTCAGTAACCATTTTCATTGAAAAGTCACATGGCCCTGGTCTAAGAAAGTGTCTGGGGACATAGTTCAGCAGTGCTTACACCCCTGTGAGAAAACTGTGTGATGTTCTCAAGCCAGGAGCTGCAGCAACCAACTGAAAAGTGTGACTGGGAATTGCCAGCAAAGTGGCCCAGGACAGCAGTCCAGTTCCCTGGGCAGGAGCCAGCACCCATCTACAGATCTTTAAACCCTCACACCTAGACAGGGGCTTACATATTTTAGGCCTCAGTAGATGCATATTGGATAAAAGTAGGAGTTACTTTAGCAGCATCAACAACGCACAAATTTCATTTCTTTTCTTTTTTTGGTATTAAGGATTGAACCCAAAGCCTTTGTGCTTAGTTACATCCTCAGCCCTTTTTATTTATTTATTTTGAGACAGGGTCTTGCTAAGTAGCTAAATTGCCCAGGCTGGGTTTGAACTTGTCATCCTTCAGCCTCAGTCTCCAGAGTAACTAGCATGAAAGGCCTGTGCTACTGCACCCAGCCAAAGTCATTGTTTTGATTAATCCCAATTTACAGATGAGAAAACTGAGGCTCATAAAGGATGAATGGCTCCTTCAAAGTGATGTTGCTGGTTTGTGTAAGACCCAGTTCTACACTCTCTCTACTGCTCATTACAGTTGGACAATTTCAAAACTGTGTGTGACACTTCTTTGGCCTAGTTGCCCCTCAGCAAACTTCTACGCAGCTGAAGTTAAAGAAAGGGACTGGATTGGGCTTGGCCAGAATTAACTCACCAAACTTGAAGTTCTAGGACTAAAATGTCTGGATTATTCCAGGAGGAGCCCTGGAAGCTTTTTTTTGCCTCAGGCAAGGGATCTTCCCTACTAAGCTGCTCTAAATTAACCTTTCTCTGTCTCTCATTTCCCCCAACACCTTGTTAAGCTTTTTCAGACCCACCTTAGTCTCAAAACTCTCTTTGAGAGGTAGCCAAGAGCCCAGGCTGAATTTTGATTAGGATAAGAAGCATGGTAGGTAATGATGTTAAATTGATGACAATAATAATAGCCAAAATGTAATAAGAGCCTAGTGCACGACACATACTACTCTGGGCAAGGTGCACACATTTAATTCTTACTATAGTCCTATGGGGTTGGTCCCATTTTACTGATGAGGAAACTGAGGCTCAGGGTGTGAGGCCTCTGCTTGACCTTGAGGAATCTGGGGAGGAACAGTTAGCAATCAACAAATGCAGGGTATGAGCTCTGGGGCCCGAAGCTGGCTTCCAAATCACCCCATAAAATGACCACGCTCCTCATACTCCCCATATTCCCAGGACCATGATTCCTCTGGCAAAGATGACACCAGGATGCAACAGCTCTTGATGTTACTAATAATCTAGACATGGATTTATCCTTCCACCCCCTGTTGCTTTCTTTCAATTATTTTTCAGTACTAAGGACTTAACCCAGGCCCTTCACAGTGAGCTACATCCCTGCCCATGATTTCTTATTTTGAGACAGGGTCTCACTAAGTTGCAGAATTGTCCAGATCAGGTTGAACTTGCAACCCTTCTGCCTCAGCCTCCCAGAGCACTGGGATTACAGGGGTGTGCCACCACAAACAGCTTCATTTTTTGTTTTTCTTTTAAAGACCTTAGTTAGCTTTATTTTCAATTCTAGAATCAGGTAAGTACATCATTCCATAAAGTAAGTATTCCTATTTTCTTTCAATTAAAAAAAATTGGTATCTGTTGATTTTTATGAATCTTTTGAAGCATTTCTTAACCTCGGGGGAACATAGATATAGATATAGATATAGATATAGATATAGATATATAGATATAGATATGTAATGAGAAGGGGTGGTGAGTGGGCCACAGTGTGCTAAGTGGCAACCTTGACTGCTTTACCAAACTGAATGGGGCAGATGAGGACAGCGCTTGGAGTTTCTGAAATATTACTCAGTGGCCGGAAGTGGTCAAGCTTACAAGGCATTATTTTATCAGTCTGTTAAGGAGCACATTGTTCAAAGACTTGGCTGGGAATGAGTACTAGGTGATCTGTAAATAATCTACGGGTAAAGTTTACCAGGAGTCGAACATTAACATGATAGAAGCCAGGCTTTCAATGGGTCACTGGCCTGGGAGCTGTTTCTAATCAGGGGCCTCCCGTCCACCTTAATGGACTTCAACTACTCCACCCCCATCTACTACATTTAAGGGACGGAATGGGAGCTGGTAGAGGGTGAATTCAAATAGAAAGACGGATGATGTGGCCCTTAGGTAGTTAAAACCCGGAAAGTTGTATCATCTCAGCAACAATACAACTGTTAGGTCAAGTGTATGAAGGGTGAGGCCCCTTCAAGGCAGCTGCAAAAGAAAGCCCCTATTAATCCCTTAACTAAGCAGCTGATGGATTTAATCTTTTTGTGCATACTTACAACTCTTTAGACACATGACCATTACAAGTTTTCTTTAAAAAAATCAACACAAGCTACTGAAGCTTTTTATAGATTTCTTCATCTCGCTAACTAACAGATAGATGATAGCAAACAGAACTTTGGAAAGCTTCTGATTACAATTCACTGCCAATCTGGCTAGAAAAATTGTAAGACAGGTTCATTCTTAGATTCATTTACAGAAAGAATAGGTCTCTATTTGAAGAGGGAAGAGATCTTAGGCTGCGATCTACTTTCATTTGATTTTGCAACCATTGTTATTTAAAATAACACAAACAATGATTCAGCTACAGTTATTTTGCATAGTAATCTCAGAAAAGAAATCATTACCTGGTATAATCTCCCTTGGCTTCCTGAAATTAAAAAAAAAAAAAACAAAGACAGATGATCAATGTGTATTTATGCTAAGCTAAATGAATTATTCACTCTGGGTTATTTTCCCATCATTAAGTCCCAAAGTTTAGTGTTAAAGAATAAGTATAAGGAACACTTTCCCTATGGCCAAGGACTAGAATGTGGCATTGATAAGAAAATACTAGTGTTCATGAAATAGCTCTTCTTTTTAACAGAAGAGACACATATATATATATATGAGAAAATACAGATCATTGTTCCTTTATATTTCTAAGATCACATGATAAATGCTTTTCCACCCGAGTGGCACACTTGGTAGAGTGGATGCTAAACTTTTAAACCATGACATAGGTACATCAACATGCACTATTTGTTTTCTTTTTTCTTTTTAAATTAGCACAGAAACAGACTATTTTTTGGCTCTAATTCCTTTACAAATTAAAGAGGTCTTATACAAGCTCAAGTAGATGTACACAAAAATTACTAAATTTAAATGAAAATTACAGCTGTTCTAACAACTGCTGCTTCCCAAATTCAAGTAACTCAGAGCTCTTTTCCAGGAATATGGCCTTAACTCTTTTCCCCCAGAGCAGTCTAAATTTCATTTTTCTTGGCAATACACAATGTCACAATATATAGCTCATGCATGTAAAACTCTTTTAAAGCAGAAGACAGTAGCTCACATTTTTCACTAGCAAACAACTTAAAAATCCATCAGACACTGGCCCATACAAAAGTTTCAGAGTTGTAGGCAGTTAACAAAAACACCAAACAAAAAGGAGCTGGCCAGAGGCACTTGATTAATTCTTACCTGCAAAACAAGGGCTGCTAACTTGAAGATGGTCTCGCTGTCCACTTCGATTTGACCCTGTCGATGGAGAAGGAAAACGTCACTGAACACAGGGCTGTCTTGGGCTGGAGCAAATGGCTGTGGAGTGCGGGAAGCTGTCACAGCTTGGCACCTCCAGTTTATGATCAAATACAGATCATACCATTGCAGGGGAAGTGTGTGTGTGTGTGTGTGTGTGTGTGTGTGTGTGTGTGTGTTTAAACTGTGGGGAATTCTGTTTAGAGAGCAGTATTTGGAAAGAAACACAAAGAACTCTAAGGCTGAAAATTCAGACAACTTCTAAATGAACAATTTTTTATCTCTGTACATTCATTTTCAAGCTCCACAGATTGTCCTAGATTCATTTGTCATGGGTTTTCCTGAGATAATGTCTTTCTCTGCATCTCAGCATGGTGACTTCAGTACACACACATGATACAAATATTATTAAAGCATAAATTCACTTCTGTGTCTATGACATGTTATTGAGTTAATATTTGTTCATTCTAGATAAAATGGAAAGCCTTAAAAATCAGTCACAGTAAATGCTTAGAAAACTAAAATTCTGCTGCTTTCTAATGAATTCAGATGAATTCTAATTTATCATTTTCTCATCATTTTATTTTTTCATTCTGCAGGATCCCCAAGAAAAAATTGCAATCCTGGGCCTTGGTTAACAAGAATGTTGTTTTGGTAGCCTGGTGGGGAGGCATAGGTGAGTGAGGACGAGTGTTGCCTCTGTCAGTAATACCCGCACTTTTACCTCTATCTTTAAATGCAGTGACATATTGCATAATCACCGCATTATGTAATATTATAACTACACTTCGGTATTTAGGGATGGGGGGCAGTATCAAACCCAGAGCCTTAACACTGAGCTACATTCCCAGATCTTTATTTTTATTTTTAATTTTTGAGACAGGGCCTCCTAAATTTCTAAGTTGCTCAGATTGGGGTCAAACTTGTGAACCTCCTACTTCAGCCTCTCAGAGTGCTGAGGTTATGGGCTTGCACCACCACGCCTGGCTTGGGATTCTTATTTTAAAAATAATTGTCTTTTGGTGGTATGTGAGCTTGTAAGAATTACACATGCAAAAACTATTCCACCAAGCTCCTCTCCTTGCCTAAGTCCAGTATAATTTGTTCTTAAAAACGCAGAAGCCTTAAGCTCATGAAACTCCTGGGCCTGGAACTTGCCCTGTTCTCTCTTTCTTCCTCCTTTCTACCTGTTGAATCTGAGCTGGAACATTTCCTAGTTATCCCAAGTGCATCAAGGTGGGTAAACAAGTGGCTTTAAACAAAGGTACAGTAGGGAGGTTTACAGAGGTAGCTATCGTCAGTGAGGACTTCCGAAAGGATTAAGCTTATTTCTCGGGTTGTAGGTGATTTGATTAGGGTTCTCAAAAAACCCCACTGATAATAATAATTCTTATATGAGCCATAAAATAAAATAAACAAAGAAGCCCAGGGCACTACAGTGCTACCAGTGATAATTACTCACGTTTCCCTGATCTTACAAAATGAAAACAAATTAATTTCATCCCCCAGCACACGGGCCTGCCTTCTGAAATCTGAGGCAGAGGATCTGCTTCAAAGTTTTTTGTTTCCAAAGTGGTTACCCCAGCCTTGGAATTCAAAGCTTGCCTATCATCTCTGGGAACAGATTATCCAATCACAGAGGAGCCAGGCTGACTGTAGGCATCAAGGGCTTCCTATCTGTCCAGCAAGAGACAAAGACATTTTCTAATCTGGTGAAAGATGATGAAGCGCTTAATCCAACAGGTGAGGTGAATGTTGATCAGATGAAATTTTAGAGAGGTTAAATTCCTGTAGTTCAAAGAAAAAGACACTTATGGCATAGGAGGGGATGGAGAGGGGAACTCAAAAGCATCTCTGAGTTTCAAATCAGAACTCAAAGCTTAAAGTCAAATTTGTCTTTACAAGTTATAGAAGAGAAAAAGGGCATTATTTGGGGGTATTTAAAAATGAAAACTAAAGATGAATAAAATAATTGGAAAATTACTCCTGACTCCTTTGACACCCAGTGACCCCCTTTCCCTCCTCAGAGCCTTAGATGAGTCATCTGAAGAATATTCTAGATGTCAACTTTTCAATTTAGTAAATGGAAGTTTAGCAGACAGATAAAAAGACCTAAAGCAGATAATCTTCAAGAAGCTGCCAAACAATTCTCCACTTTGGGAGGTGCATTAAATATTAAAAATGCTGAAATGAGCAAATGAACCATGAAGGGTACCAGGCTCAGATGGCTCCAAAAGCGTGGGTGCAAATCCTCAGCTCACCCTAGCCCCAAAAGGCCTGGCAGGGGAGGGTGAAGGTGGGGTAAAGAAGAGGGGCTTTCAAAATCCCACACCAGGGAGAGAAGAGAATGGATAGTTGGGAAATGCCCACATTCTTTTTTTTCCCCTGGTTCTGGGGGTCAAATCCAGGGCCTTTGTACTGTGCTACATCGTCATCCCTTTTGTATTTTTTTATTTTGACACAGGCCCTTGCTAAGTTGCTAAGTTGCTCAGGTTGGGCTCAAACGTGCAATCCTCCTGTCTCAGCCTCCCAGAGTGCTGGGATTACAGGTATGTGCCACCATGCCTGGCCCTCACATTTTTCTAAAATCCTCTGTCCCTACCTAACCTTCCATGTAGCAACCACTGTTCTAGAAATCTAAGACAGCAAATTCTGAATCCTAACACTAATCGCCAAATATTAGTGGACTTGTTCATGAAACAATGCGTCAATGCACACTATTTCCCCGATTCTCAGGAATTTCATTTGGCGAAGTTTAATGAAGATTTATAAAGAACTCTAGAAGTTCATCCCTGAAGGGTAAATGTTCCTTGGGAACTGCAGACTGCCCAGGATAGATTTCTTTTACTTTCAACCATGGCAACAGAGGTAACCTAATAGGCCCTGGGCAAGCTAATACTTGAGAGAGGATCTCCTCCAAGACCGATGTAATGAGACCCTGCAGTGGGCTTCCATGACTATCAGGATAAACAAAGAGAAGGAGAGGAGGGAGAGAGACGAGGTGGCTGGGGGCACTGAGGTGATGCAGCAGTGTCAGGTCCCAGTGCTGCACATCTCACATCTGTCCTTGTTTCGTCAGCTTAGTTGACCAAGACACTATGCTAATGAGGTAAATTGTTAAGTGTTGATTCCCAAGGAAGAGAACCAAATAAAATAAAGTTGTAGAACCCGAAAGGAAACTTAGTGAAAATATGATCTGATTATGTTACAGATGACAGCACAGAGCACCAGGGACAGGAAGTGTACCCTCTTATCTCCTAGTGTGTGGGGATTCCAGACTTCCAGTTCAGGGCTCTTTCCATTCCACTATACTCTGGTTTTTAAAATTTTTGATTTTTTTTTATTACATGTTTGTCGTACATAATGATTGCATTCATTGTGGGGAGTTGGTATATGTATATTCTGCTATGCCCTAGTTAACTTCCTATGACTCTAGGGCAATCTTTTACCAGAAATTTTCCAAAACTATGCTTTTAATAAAAACAGGAATCAGACAAGATTGTGGAAAAATGACCTCAAATGGTTTATTGATGACATGAAGTCCCAGCAAGAGTGGAGTGCCATTGGGCATGGTGGCGCATGCCTGAGATCCCAGCACTCGGGAGGATGAGGCAAGGAGGATTGCTGTGAGTTTGAGGCCAGCCTGGGCTACATAGTGAGTTCAAGGCCAGTCGAAACTACATAGCAAGACCCTGTCCCAAAATAAAAAACAAAACAAAACACCTAAACAACAACAACAAGGAAAGAGTGGACTGCCATTTGGTGATCAAATCCATGGCTTCATGCGAGAGCTCTATACAATAATCTTCAATAAATAAAAACTTTAGTCAAAGTTTGATTAGAAATAGGACAGAATATTTCCATAATCACAATGTATCTCTCCATATGTTACTTATTAATTATAAAGGGGAAAGTGGTGGCTCTTCACTGGAGAATATGAGACACCACCTTGGCCAGCTACTGAGGGAGCACCCATAACGATGCAGCACCACGTGTCTTCAGATGGGTGCACTGAGAAGGACACACACGCACCCCTACAATGTGCTGTGCTGCTAAATGCAAGTACTCCAGAGCTGGAAAGCTGGGTGGAGGGAGCTCTGATTGTTGGTTTCCATGGTGTAAAATACTCCCATTGCGGCTGATTCCAAGCCACCAATATAACTTCACAGAACATGGGGTTGGAAAGAGATGGGACAATTGGCTCTCACAGAGCTGGTGCAAGCTATCTCCAGCACAACACTGTGTCATAGTTATGTCAAAAACAAATCACTAGGGCCGGTGAGATGGCTCAGCGGCGTAAGCGCCTGCCTGGCAAGCGTGAGGTCCTGAGTTTGACCCCCGGTACCCACAAAGAAACAAAAAAAATACAAAAAAAAGAAAAAAAAAATCACTAGCCAGGTGTGGTGGTGTATGCCTGTAGTTGTAGAATTCAGGATCCTAAGGCAGAAGGACTGCCATGAGTTTGAGGCTACATAGTGAGTTCAAGGCCATCCTGAACTACAAAGAAAGACCTTGTCTCAAAAAGCCAAAAACCAAACCAAACTAGATCTAATCATAAGGAACCATGATACCAACCCAGACTGAGAGATACGCTACCAAACAGCTGGCCTATACTTTTTAAAAATGCCAGTGTGAGGAAGGCCAAAGTAAAGAACTATGGCGTCACCACAGCTCAATGCAGTGTGTTATCCTCTGAGAGGATCAGCAGCTAAATCATGTGTTAGGCAACAGTATGGGCTCAATGTTAAATATTCTGAGTGTGATATAATGATATGGCTACACAAGGGATGATCTTAGGAAATATATAGTGAAATATTCAGGGGGAAAATGGGTAAATTTCCATAACTTACTCTCAAACGGTTCAGAATAAAATTACACATATGAGGGGAGAAAGAATAAATGTGCCTGAATGTTAAAAACTGATTGGGCCGGTGAGACGGCTCAGCGGCTTAAGCGCCTGCCTTGCAAGCGCGAAGGCCCGAGTTCGACTCCCGGAACCCACATACGAAAAAGGGGCCGGTGATATCGCTCAGAGGCACGGGTGCCTGTTGGTGCGCGAGGTCCTGAGGTCGTCCCCCCGGTACCCACAAAAAAAAAAAAAAAAAAACTGATTAATTTGATTTGATAGACATACTGGCATTTTTGTACCATTCTTATAATTACTCTAAAAGTTTAAAGTTATCTCTAAACAAAAAGTTTGTAAAAATTTTTTTGTTTAATTTTCCTTGAGTGATGGATAGCTAGGTGTCTTGCCTGAGAAATACCACTCTTTATTCCTGGGCATAATATCCTATTTTGGAGGGATTTACTTATTTTCCTATTCTCTAGTAGAAACACAATTACTGTTTTTTTGGGCAAATGATGGACACTGGTCCAAAGATCTTCCCAGAGATTTCCCAGATTGGAACCAGGGAAATAAAGTCCCCACCCCCCTGGAGAAAGGAAGATGTAACCCAGAGGATACCAATGACTATAGATAGAAAGGAGGAGCTTTCTTAGGATTGGCTGTCAACTAAGTCCACTGATGAGTAGTCCAACATTAACGTCTAGTTAAAATCCAAAACTTGACAAGAATGATGTCTTAGACGCAGTTCAGGGGACTCTCACTCGGTTTACCACTAAGCCACCGAACAGTGCAATGAACAGATGGAATAAGGACACCAGTAAATGGGTGGATGCAGTTCTCTGGATATTGCCTGATTCTTCCTGAGTACACATCTACATGGGCGAGAGGAATCCACCAGGTCAGAGGAGAGCATGGTGGCTTTCATGTAATCAGGTTGATGGAGGAGATGTGCCAACACTTAAGACCTACCTATTACCTTCTAGGCCAATTCTTCCTTGGCAATGGAGGCAGTCTTCCCTGGTCTGGTTCCTATTTCCTGGGGATGTAGTAAACTACTCTACTCCTAAAAGGCCAGGTCATAGCTGCCACATCTGCACCTAGCTCCTACCCACATTCTTTGAGGACAGGAACCAATACATTTTCCCTCTTTGTCCAAGTTAGTTGTCAGAAGTAGTATTTGTGAAGAATGGTCTCCACGATATGTTGCCCATTCATTCTTCTAGGTCAGGGTTTTGCAACTTTAGAACAATTGACATTTTTTCAGTTAGGTAATTCTTATTGTGGGGAACTGTGCTATGCATTATAGGATGCTAAGCAGCACCTCTAAAAAGCCTCTCCCTTGTTGTGATGACAAAAATGTCTCCAGATGGTGCCAAATGTTTCCTGGGGCAGAGCTGGGGGCAAACTGTCCCTAGTTAAGAACCACAGCTCCAGTATCTCTAAGTTTTATTCTTGGATTAAGCTAGAATCATCAGAGGCCTACATATTGAACCATAAGCTTTAACCCAGGTAAAATAGCTTTTAGGAAACTGTATTTTAGCATTACTCCACTGTTTGACGTTGAGAAACATGTAAGAAACAACCCTCAAGATGTCATTATTTTAATAAGTCCAGGTATGTTATTGAGGACATGGTTTGTTACATCATATAATAGCTCTTTACGAGGACTTGTGGGAGAAGTTGCTGGCTTCAGCACCAGTGTTGACTGTGCCGAGTGTCTCCTCTGTTTTGCCTTCATGACCATTGTGAGTTATGTAAATGGTCAGAACTCCCTCACTGCTTTGGTTCTTAAGGTGACTCAAATTTGTGGGCTAAATGCTTTATACTGGCAATAGTAAATATTTTATGCTAGTCTTAATCTCAGCAGAATCTAATTATTTCTACTTTATTTTCTTACCAAAATACAACCCTGATTTCTTTGTTGTTGTTTTCTATTTCCTCACTATTTTTACCTTATTTGTGGCTTTTAAAGATTTTTTTTTAATTGTGATATGCACAGCAAAATCGTACATCTGTACATACAAGTGACAGATCTCAGCACACACCTCAGTGAATACTGACACATGCTTGTTATTCAGGAAATCACCATCCAGGACAGCAAACATTCTCACTAATCTTTTCATCTTTGGGAAATTCTCTGATTACTAACCACTTCGAGTGTTTCTTTTGAAATCGAATATTATTTCTATTACCTCTGTGTGAAATGACCCTTTGTCCCACTTGCCTCTTTGAGAACCTATGTTTGATTTTGAGTTGTATGTTCATTACCAATATCAATGCTTTGTCTCATTTATTGGGTGCAAATTGTGTCCTTCAATCTCTTCCTTTGACATGTCCCTCTTCCAGCCGGTAGATTGGTCTGAGGCCTCTCTCCCCCACTGGAAGAACCCACAGGGTCTTGGGTAACTTATTGTTTTTTAAACTCAGTTCTTCATCTGTAAAATGAGAGAAGACACTCCTAACTTTACTGATTTGTTTAGAGCATTAAGTGCAAATGTAACATATTTATCACAGAGCCTCACGCTCAAAGTCTCTCTTAATGCTATCCTCTGTACTAATATTTATGACATAATTTTTTTTCTTTTTGAAACAGGGTCTTGCTATGTAGTTCAGGATGGCCTTCAACTCACTGTGTAGCACAGGTGGCCTCAAACTTGTGGAGATCCTCCTGCCTCAGCCTCCTGAGTGCTGGGATTACAGGTGTGCACTACCACACCTGGCTTGACATAATTTTTTAAATTCTTCATATAATCACACATATTTATAGACTGTCTACTTTGTTCTAGAACATTTTATTTACATTTTTGGTAGTTTTATAATATTTAATCCCTTCATTATGTCTTAGTATCTGATAGGATACATGCCTTAAATAATCTTTGACATTTCACTTACTTTCAAAGAAATTTAAAAATAATTTTTTTTGTGGGTACCGGGGATCGACCTCATGACCTCGCGCACCAGCAGGCACCCGTGCCGCTGAGCGATATCACCGGCCCTTTTTTCGTATGTGGGTTCTGGGAGTCTAACTCGGGCCCTCGCGCTTGCCAGGCAGGCGCTTACACCGCTGAGCCATCTCACCGGCCCTAAAAATAATTTTGACAATTTTTTTAAAAAGATACAATAACTGTCTTCTTCTTTGGAACCACACCATGTCTCTGCTGAAATTGCTGAGCAGCAATCATACAGTTTTGTGATATACATCTTAGATCACACACATCCTGCTAGGATTAATGTTAACTATTTCACATTTTCCTTTATAAATGGGCTTCTTTTTTCACCCTACTACACATTTTCCTTTATAAATGGGCTTCTTTTTTCACCCTACTATTTATCTGGTTGTTATAATTTTGCAGGATTATTATTATTTTGAGTGTATTACTTTGCATTTCATCTCTTCACCAAAGTTATTAGTTTTAATAAAATTTAGCCAATTTATTTCCATTTCTAGGGATATAGTAAAATTGTCTCCAAATAATATTTTGGTGTAGTTCTTTGCAATATACATGGTATACATGATTGTACTGTATGAAGTAGATATTTTACTTAGCACATTTTAACTGCATCCCTCTCCTACACTGCTGGTGGGCTACACGTTGATTTTGGACAAACCCTTCATGGGAGGGTGCACTGAAACTTAACACAGATTCACACTACAGTCCAGCAATTCTCCTAGTGATACATCTAACAGGCATTTGTATATTTGCCCACTAAAAGGCAGACACCAACATCTCCAAGGCAGTGCTCTTTATGACAACCAAACACTGCAGGGTACTCAGTGCTCATCAGTGGGTACATGCATGGTGGGGTATTCACTGTGGACTACTACTCAGCAGTGAAAATAAATTAGCTGGCAGCAACTACATACAAACAATATGGACGCATCTCAGAAACGCAAGTTGAACAAGAAGCCAGACCTTAAAAGGACACATACTGGATGCTTCCTGTCAGCTCAAATAGTAACTGCAGTTAAAGTCATGGTAACATGGGCCGGTGAGATGGCTCAGTGGCTTAAGCGCCTGCCCGGCAAGCACGAGGGCCCGAGTTCGACTCCCGGAACCCACATACGAAAAAGGGGCCGGTGATATCGCTCAGTGGCATGGGCGCCTGCTGGTGCACGAGGTCCTGAGGTCGACCCCCCGGTACCCACCAAAAAAAAAAAAAAAAAAAAAAAAAAAAAAAAAGTCATGGTAACAGGAGGATGAATGACTAGAAGAGAACATGCAAGAGGCTTCTGAAATGCTAGTAATGTTCATGTCCTTTGATAATGATAGCGGCTCCATTGATGTGTTTCATTTGTGAAAGTGCACAGAGCTGCATACTTAAGTTTCATGCATTTTTCTGTAAGTTTATGCCTAATCTTACCAGTGGCCTTTTCCCATCTTACTTCATGGCACCTACACACTCCAAAGGCAGCATCGAGCACGGGCTTGTGCGATGAGTAACCTGTCCAATATATTTGGTGATTTCATTTACATCTTCTACACATTATAAACCTTATACATTCTCTTTATTGTTTGTTGCCCTATCTGCTGTCACTCCTGCCTACTGGGTCAGATCCTTAAGGGCATGAATTTTTAGCTATCTTGGCCAAAGCTGTACCTATAAGACCTAAAATACTTCCTGAAATATAGCAGGTGCTCTACAATATTTAGACTACCAGCCAACTAAAAGAGTGCTGAAATATAAAGCTGATGAAGGTATTTATACCTTTCTCTTTGGAAAGGGAATGCTTCTTGTCTTTTCTGATTTACTGTATAATTGATTCATGTTGATCTTCAGTTCAGAGTAAAAATTCCAGTTTTTCGAACTGCGAGGATAGAGACCTGGCCTCACCATTGACGAGCACTATAGGCATAGTGCTTAAGCAGCAATTCCACATACGCAAACTTGAGACACTGCACACGAAGAGGTGTTGGATATCAAAGGTCACTTATTCTCTGGCCTCACTTGTTACATATGTAACAGGTAAATTGTAATGCCTGCCCCTATAGGTCATGGATGATTGAGGATGAAAAGAAAAATGAGACACAAAGATCCTTTGAAAAGGTAAAAAGTATTACCAGAAAAACAAACAAGTACAGGTGTTGTTGTGGGTGTGTATCACAGTTTCAAAGACATAAGCATTATGACCAGCTTATCTGGGCAGACTGTTTCTCAGAAACCTGATCCCAGTGAAGATAGGAGCACGGCGGGCTGGACTAGCGTTGCTTTGCAGTGCATGAATTAGTGCTTGGCTGTAGGAGAGCAATACAGATGAATATGTGGGCATGGAAACGAGGAAGTAGGGAATCTAGTCAGACCACACTTTCCCCAGGTTCAGCCCAGGCACAGTTTGTGCAAAGTATTTTTATTTTTAAACAGATAGAGGGCAGAGAATTTCGTTCTTGGGATGAAATTCTGACTAATTTAAACCATGTCACAGTTTCTAGAAAACATTCTCCACTAAAAGAAAAAGTGGCTGATTCCAAAGCTATGGCAGCAAGGGTACAAAGAAAATCTTCCAAAGCTATGGCAGCAAGGGTACAAAGAAAATCTGGATTTTTCTTATTGTGTCATAAAATAAAGAAGTGTTTTAAAGTGATGAGGACAAGCCAAGGGGACCAAGGATTCAAATTTTTTTTTTTGGTACCAGGAATCAAACTCAGGACCTTGCACTTGCCAGGTAGGCGCTTGTGCCTGAGCTATATCCCTGGCCCAGGATTCAATTTAAAGGGGATTCCACTGGCCATTTGAAGCAATTTAAGCATCAAAATGAATGACAGGAATGAATTATAATACACTGAATAAAAAGGAATTCTTGAATCCAGGCTAATTGCTGAAAAAAGTTTTAAAGGATATTGAGGAAGGAGAAGGGATAATTGTTATCTTCACATGAATGTTAAAAATGTTAAAGGTAACAAGTTAGAAAATTGCCTTTCTTGTTTTGCTTTGTTTTGTTTTTTGAGACAGGGTCTCACTATACAGTTCAGGCTGGCCTTAAACTCACTATGTAGCTGAGGCTGGCCTTGAGCTAGTAGTGATCCTCCTGCCTCAGCCTCCCAAGTGCTGGGATTACAGACATGCACCACCATGCCCAGCGAAATCGCCTTTCTTAATTGCCATAGTACGAACAACTTAGGCAAGGTCACCAGTGCAGGCCAAGATCTTTGGGTTAAAGATTGTCAGGCAAAGACGATGGTCAACCAGTCCCTTTGTTAATTATAAATGGAAAAAGTGGATTCACGATAGAGAAATCTGGTGGACACCAGCTTAACTCAAGGCAAGACACGCCGATATCGCCTGCCTCCACTGAGGCACACTGAGCGGACACCACACCATCCAGGCAGGGTCTCGCAGTGAGGATATTATTAAACTAGTGGTCCTCAAACATCGATGTGAAGCAGAAATACCCGCAGAGCTAAAAGGGGACACAGAGGCCAGGCTCACCAAAGTGGGACCGGATGATAAGGGTAGGGTGGGGTCTCTCTACCCCAGGTTCCATCTGATTTGGAGACACGCCCAATGTGATATGTGTTGAAACAGACAAATCCATACTTCACAAATTGATAGACATTTTGCAAGGCAATTGACCTGTATTCTTCAAATTCCTCAGTGTAATAAAGACCAAAGGAAGGCCAGACTCCTGTCCCTGATTGTAGAGGAGACTATGGAGTCACAACAACTAAATGCAATGTGCGTTCCTGAATTGGACCCTGAGCCAGAAAAGGGGAGAAAAGAACACAGAGAACATGAACTATCAGAGAAATTTGAATAAGACTATATATTAGATATATAGAGGTTGTAAACTATGGTATTAGGTCATGAAAATCTACATTCTACATGGGCAAAGGTGATTGTTTAATTCACCAGTGAACGCCCAGCACCTATATAGTCCCTAGCACATAAGGGACATTCAATAAGTACACATCTGTTTTTCAAAATGCTGATTGAATTTCTACAAGCAAACATACTGTGTTTTTTATTAAAGAAATGTAAACAGTTCATACAAACACATTTTAAAATTACATCTTCGAAAAACCCTATTGCCAGGGTCCTGCAACCTTGAGCATAATCACCTATCTCTCTCTTCCTTTTTCAAATTTTTGTGTTAAATAGCAGGCTAAGGAGTTAGGGTAAGGTCCTCTTACATGATCCTATTATGTTTACATGATTCTTTGTGGTCTGAACAAAGTTCTAATCAAAACTATTTTTGCTGAAGAAAAAAATTCAGCCTCCATTTGGGACAATAAATACACATTTTTAAATGAATGAACCTATAGTTTTAAAATAATAAATGTTTTGATGCGAATGCCCTACCAGATGATGCTGGAAAACATATTGTCAGGCTTATGAGTTCTTTTTTTTTTTTTTTTTTTTTTTTTTTTTGTGGGTACCGGGGGGTCGACCTCAGGACGTCGCGCGCCAGGAGGCGCCCGTGCCGCTGAGTGATATCACCGGCCCCTTTTTCGTATGTGGGTTCCGGGAGTCGAACTCGGGTCCTCGCGCTTGCCGGGCAGGCGCTTAAGCCGCTGAGCCATCTCACCGGCCCCAGGCTTATGAGTTCTTTTTTCCTTATTTCTCATTTTTACTTCTCCCTGTTTTTAAGATTCCACTTTATTCCTTTTAAGCCCAGGAAGAAGAACTGTCACACGGTCAAATGTCGAAGACTGGCTCCACCATTCTGCCAACATCTGGGCCCTTTTTATGAAATCTTGTGCCAACACATTTTCAAAGCGAGGGAATGAATGTTTATGAGACTGCCCTGGAAATTAGAGGCGTGGTGATCTACAGCCAAATTGTTAGGCGATGCAAGATCGGCAGAGAACCTAACTAGGTCAGGCTGCACTGACAAGCTTGGAAGTTCCAAGGCACCCACATCTGATCCACAAACAGGAGACAACTGGAGAACAGACAAATAACCATGATTAAACGAACACTTAGAACCACCCTCTCGACTCCTGTACGCACACTTATGCATTATAAGATTACACACACAGCAGACTTTAATTACAGCATTCTAATTGCTTAAATGCATCCTGGCACCAATTTATGACGACAGTTTGAATTTGTAGCAGGAGAGTGTTCTGATGGAAAACCAGTCATTTGAAAAAAAAAAAAAAGAAAAAATGCAAGGTGCTTAGAAGATAATCAAGGATGATGAGAGGGAGAAAAGGATGAATCAGGAGAAAGAAAGTTGTGATCATGATGTTCAAATTAAGCCTTTGAGTAAAGAAGCCCTGTAAATATGCAAGGATACTTTTATTTTCAGCATGGATGTGCATCTATCTGATTGGGTCTCCTGTTTATTTTTTTCAAAATAGTGTATACCAAATTTAAATTATTTTCCTTTGCATTCTCTATGTCCTAATTGTGATTATGCATGTACACTCAAACACTTCTGACAGGTGAGCGCGTTTTATAACATCAGCCTCTTGGGAATTGTGGAAAATGCTGTCAATAACAACAAAAACAAGGAAGACTTATTCAGTGCTTATTATCTGTTCTGAGAGGTTTATGGACCTATTAATTCGCTGAATCCTCAGGGCAACCCTGTGAGAGGTAATAGTCACATCTCTGCTTTACAGGGGAGGAAACCAAAGCTTAGGCAATAAAGTAGGTTGTTGCTTAAAGTCACCCTGCCCACCAGGGGTGTTCAGGGATTCAAAGATAGTCAGAATCCTTTCTCCACCCCTCCTCTGCCTCATGACTCAAGCCAGACTATGATCTGTCTTCCCAGTGAGTGAATAAATGATCTCGGTTGGTGTCCAAAACTTCACTTTAGTCAACAGTACATTGTACTTTTCTAAAGCACATATTACAGTGTTCTTCATAAATTTAAAATTGTACCATTTGTGGCCAATTCAATGGGTTCACCTCAAATGAATACCTTTGTTTATTTCTTAATGAATTCACAGTGCAAAGGTTCTTCAAAATGGCATTCACCTTAGGCCTACTTAACTATGAAATGGAAGTCTTCAACTCAATTTCTTCTTTCTGAAAATAGAAGGTAGCCCTTCAAACTTCCTTCTGGGGCTCATGAACATGTGAGGTACCAGAGAAAGGCAAATGACATTGGTAGTTTCTCTTTTCTTTTCTTTTTTTTTTCTTTTTTTTTTTTTGTGGGTACCGGGGGGTCGACCTCAGGACCTTGCGCGCCAGCAGGCGCCCGTGCCGCTGAGCGATATCACCGGCCCCTTTTTCTTATGTGGGTTCCGGGAGTCGAACTCGGGCCCTCGCGCTTGCCGGGCAGGCGCTTAAGCCGCTGAGCCATCTCACCGGCTTCTTTTCTTTCTCTTTCTTTCTTTCTTTCTTTCTTTCTTTCTTTCTTTCTTTCTTTCTTTCTTTCTTTCTTTCTTTCTTTCCTTCCTTCCTTCCTTCCTTCCTTCCTTCCTTCCTTCCTTCCTTCTTTCTTTCCTTCTTTCTTTCTTTCTTTCTTTCATTTTGAGACAGGGTCTCACTATGTAGTTCAGGCTGCCTTAGACTCACTATGCAGCCTAGGCTGGCCTTGAACTCACAGCAATCTTTCTGCCTCAGCCTCCCGAGTGCTGGGATTACAGGTGTGAGCCACCACATCCGTCTGGTAATTTATTTACAAAGTAATGGGAAAATGCCTTGCAAGCTCTTTTATCCATTGGTACCCAAATTCTCTGACTTAAAGGTTCTGTTTTCAGCTGAATGGAACATCTACATCCTCCTCTCTCCTTTCAAATATTTATTGTAGTATTTTTATATGATTTTATTTCTGAGGCACAACTCAGATGTAATGCAATTCTTATAGCCCATTTCTGAGACGATAGGGTCCCAAAAACATCAGTACTAGGCTTAAATGTTTTTGAATGATCCATATTAAACCACACTACTACGAAATATGGGTCTTCCAGTTGGAGTTTGAGAAGCTCTTCTCAATGTATTCAACAAATATTTGAGTGGCTCTTTGTGCTGACAATACACCAATGATCAAATAATTCAGCCTTTGGAAATTTACCTTGGCTAATGACAGCTGAAGGGCATTTCTCCTGTCTTTTACTTTATAACTGTGTCTTTTACCTTGCTAGGCCTTCAGCTTTCTACCTATGAAAAGCATAACAATTATATTTCTTCCCATCCTCTCAAGGAGGTGGTAAAGGAAAATGATACAGCACAGATGAAAAGATCTTGAGGTCATGGGGTTAAACATGGTATGTGCTATAAGCTATTATTACAAAAACTTTGATTCCCACAAATGCACAATGTAGCATACATCCCAATGCTCATCATTAAGACAAACACAATTTCAATGTTGGGAAAACCACATGAAACATGGAAAGGTGAAATATTTATTACAAAACTTCCAATAGCTCTTTAAAATATAGTATTGCATTTCTTTGTTCCTCATAGACTGGCTAGTTTCCAAACTAGCTCTGATGTTTGGTTTACTGACTACACTTGGTAAATACTGGCCTGGGAATGACTGGGTATTAAGAGAAGGCATGGTCACCAATCTGTAGACAAAACTTTCGGCTTGCAAGATTCTATTTCTGCTACTGACCCTTTCAGTTATTTCTGCATCTTAAAGTGGGTTGAGGATTAAAACATACCCACACATATGTACACACACACACACACACGCACACACACACAATTTCACATGTGTAAACACTCTCAAATATCAAATGCTAAAAACCCCAGCCAGGTTAGCAGATATGCTGAACAAATGAAGTGTAACTGAAAAGTATGGCGTGCGTTTAAAAAAAAAAAAAAAAAAAAAGGAATACACTAAAAGTCATATTGCTGTTAATCCCCCTCAGAATATGACCCCTCACTTTGAACACACTTATCCCATTCTCCTTGTTACTTTCTGAAGCAACTCTGGAAGTCCTCTTTCATGAATGTTTTTCATTGCACTGTTCTGGCTGCCTCAAGGTCCTGAATCAATCAACTCAAAACATTTACCTTTCATGGTCATTTTGACTTTGGGGCATGGTTCGCGGCCCTGTGAATAAGGTGGATGAGGGCACACTGCAATGTCTTTACCAGCCTCCCTTTCTCTTGGATGGGTTCAGCAGCTGCATTTACTGTATTTTTGATCACACTTCATAAAGACACTTCCAGAATTGCTTCAGAAGGCGGTAAAAATAATGGGATAAGTGTGTTCAAAGCAAGGGAAAGTATTTTGAGGGGGATTCAGGGAAATGTCTTATCCTGTAACAATTTTTTAAAAAATTTAACATTCACCAGTTTTTTTTTTTTTTTTTTTTTTTTTGGCTCACTCCCTGTGTTTTAGTTCTTGGTTGCTATCAGATTGTTGGCTGCTGAGCTACATGGAATAATTCTAAGACAAGAACCATGGAAGTGCTGCTGACAGTTAGGGATTAGTTACAGAGGAATCTGCTTCACGTCCTGTTAGGTTAAATCCAGCTGAGATAAGTCCTCTTTTTTTTTTTTTTTTTTTTTTTAAGGTGGTATAAATATGGATAATATCAAGGCTTTCCATGAATGTGTACTTTTTAAAAAAGTCTCTGCCATGCACAGACAACTGGAACTGTGCTAAATTACCCAAATATCTTCTAACTTTCAGGAAAACACTGCCTTCCCAAACACAGTCACATTTTAATTATTCAGGAGCTTATCACTGACTTGGGGCGACTGATGTATCCACCCCCCCATCCTGCTTTATTACTGCCTACGTGGTGACTTCTACCAAGAAGGGCGTTTGACTTCTACAGTCAGGGCGTTTGGCTGAATGGTTGGAGTGGGATATTTTGAAAGACTTGGCTAATGAGCTTTCAGGATTAACCAGATTCCCTTTGTGTGCACACTCACTCAATGCCCCTTCCTCTTGGAGGCAATCAAATGTTTATGAGTATTTCCTTGGAACAGTAAGAAAAAGATGTTTGACTCTGAAGCGCAAAGAAGTGTGTCAACCTAACTTTGCAGCTGATTTTACAGTGATTCTCTAAAATGTCTCCAAAAGGTACTTATAGCAAGTACAGCAGCAAAGGGTGTGACAGCTATGCCGAGACCCCAGCACTTTACAATCCAATCATGCAATGCTAAAATCACATTCCAATAGGTTCAGTATATTAAATTTCAAGGTTACAAGTATAATATCAACTATGGAAAATTGAATTTAGGAACAGTAGTTCCATCTTAGGTCATGAAAACAAAATATGATTGAAAGCTGAAAATGACTAATTTTATGGTTGTTGCTCAGAATTGATTTTCAGTTTGGTTTGATCTTTTCACAAGCCCATTTTTTGAAATTTGATCAATTTAGTTGCTAGTGTGAACTACACTTATTTTGTAGTTGATTGAGGGCCTCTCGTGTATGCCAAACTCTGTGGCAACAGTGGGAAGATAAAGATGAATCCTTGCTTCCAAATTCAATGCAAGGAATAGAGTAGAAGAGTGGTCACCAGAGCCTGGGAATGGGGCGTGGCTTGGGGAGGGGACATGGTTAGCAGGCACGGGGGGGGGGGGCAGAGCTGCACGGGAGAGTAACTGCTAGTGCTCTACAGTACAGTAGGTAACTATGGTTGAGAATAATTTACCAAACACTTCCCAGTAGCTAGCAGAGAGGATTTTGAATGTTTCTAACCGAAAGAAATGATGTAGGTTTGAGGCAATACTTACCTTGATCTGATCATTACACAAGGTATACATGTACTCAAATGTCACACTGTACCCCATAAATATGTAGAAGTACTATGTGTTGATCTGAATATATTAATAAAAAGAAAATTAAACAAAAAAGGCTAATGCACAAGGGGGAGTGACAGCTGCATAAAGGAGTAATTCAACAGGATAGGATGAATCAGAATAAGTATTTAAAGGATGTTCCAGAGGTTGGAAGAATTTAAACCCCCGTAGGAAATGGTGGCAGTGGTAGACAAGAAAGGACAGCATTGCTTAAGAAGCAGGACACTAGAGCTGAGTTTTAAAAGATAAGTGGAAATGTGCTAGAGGGAAAGGAAGGGAGAGAGAGGCATTCAGGAGAACAGGTACAGAGAAAAGAGAAGGACGTTCAATGGAGAGAAAAGCATATAAAAAGGCAAGGATGCTGGGTATGTTGGTGCACCCCTGTAATCCCAGCACTTGGGTGGCTGAACCAGGAGGACTGCAGGCTCGAGTCCAGCCTGCATTTAATGAGATCCTGTTTCAAAATAAAAAAATATAAAAGGGCTGGGGATGTAGCTCAGTGAGAAGGCCCTGTCCTCAATGCCTACTACTGAGGGGCGGCACACATGGGGCAAGCCTAGTACATCTTGTCAAGCAGTGAGGATTTATTTCAGTATGACCACAGATTAGGAGAGGGCTTGCATGTCCTGTTAAGGGGCTTGATGTGTAAGAATAGTCCAAGAGGCCCCTTATCTGAGGGTTCCCTTTGTGGTTTCAGTTTCCTGGGGTCAGTCATAGCCTAAAAAAATTTTTTTTTAAAAAAATGTTTGAGATATGGTCTCACTATGTAGCTCACGCTGGGCTTGAGCTCATGACCCTCCTGCCTCAGCCTCCTGAGTACTGGGAATATAGGCATGCACCACCACAGCTGGCTAACAATCTGAAAATCTTAAATGGATTTTCAGAATAATTCTTAAGTTTAAAATGTGCACCATTCTGAGTAGTGTGACAAAATCTTGCACAGTCCTGCTCTGGCCCACCTGGGACATGAACCATACTTTTGCCCAGTGTAGCCACATGATATATGTTACCCACCCACTGGTCACTTAGTGGCTACTTCAGTTACCAGCTTGCAAGAGAGGGAAAGAGACAGATACACACATCACATTCACATGACCTTTATTACAGTATATCTTATAATTGTACTATTTTATTATTAGTTACCATCATTAATCTCTTAAACTGCTCAATCAATCAATTACACAATGGTACTGGGGATTAAACTCAGGGTCTTTACACTGAGCTACAGCTCCAGGCTTTTTTTAATTTTGAGATAGGGTCTTGCTAAATGACTAAGTTGCCCAGCTGGGGTGGAACTTTCAATCCTCCTGCTTCAGCCTCCCCGAGTTCTGGGATTATAGACGTTCGCCACCACACTGCCTAATTTACAAATTAAACTATATCATGGGCATACATGTATACACAAAAATAGTATGTGTAGGGTTAGTACCATCCCTAGTACTAGGACACTCGGGCATCCACTGGGAGTGTTGAAACATATCCCCCGTAAATAAGGGGGAGCTACTGAAGTAATATTAGCAAGAATATTAATACTGCTGGGCATGGTGGTGCACACCTATAATCCCAACACAAGGGAGTCAGAGGCAGGAGGATCATTGTGAGTTTGAGGCCAACCTGGGCTACATATTTTGCATGTACTGTACACTAACTCATCATTGTCATCCCTTCTTTATGGCCAATGAAACAAGGCTTCAAAACGTAAGGGACGTGCCCAGGTCAGTGCCAAGGCCAGTTGTTGAGACCAGGTTGCCGGGTTCAGAGTCCAAGCTCTCTACCACCCCTAGTGTAGGGTACAAGGGGCTGGCTAAGATGTTAGCAGGGGAGGTGGAAGTAGTCAGGTCTGCTCATTTTATTTTGTTTGTTTTTGGTGCTGGGATCAAACGCAGGGCTTTGCATACACTTGGCAAGCTCCTCACCACTGAGCTACACCCCCAGCCCCCAGTTTTGCTGATTTCATGTTGTGAAATTCCTCAACTCTGTCTTCGGTCTGGTCTGTTCATTCTTCACTCATTCACTTAATCATTCAACAACATTTTACCTAATATATCTAGGTCCTAGAGATTCCAACATAAAACCTGGTCCTTACCCTCAATGTGGTGACATTTTAAAATTTTTATTTATGTGCTTATTTATTTTTTGTAGTACTGGGGATTAGACCCAGGGGATTGAACTCTACAGCATTGAGCTACATCCCCAGCCCTTCTAAAAGTTTTTTATTTTTAGAAAGGGTCTTGCTAAGTCACTAAGTTGTCTAGGCGGGGCTTGAACTCATGATCTTTTTGCCTCAGCCTCACCAGAACCATATTATGTTCACTCCTTTAAATCTAATGATACAATTTACCCATATGCATGTTAGTCACAGAGGGCCATCCTATATTTTTTGAATGGCTGCATGATATCCTATCATGAATGATTTGTAATTTATATAACTAATTCACATTGAAGTATATTTAAGCAGTTTCCAGTTTCCTAGTATTAGAAATAATAATGTGAAAGATGTTTTACTTTTTAAAAAAATTCTTGGTGAAGAATGTTTTTATATGTATCTTTTCGTAGTTCAATAAAATCTTCCAGGGACTACATCCACAGAGTTGGTAGAATGCTGGAGGGAAAGGTGGACTCTTCAACTGAAGGGAAGTGGCTGAACTGCCCTCCAAAGCTGCACAGGCTGTAAGAGAGCACGGATGCCTCCAGAGTCGCAGCCTACATGCAGATGGTTCTAAGATGCTAAGGACGTTATGCAACATGCTCTCCCACTCTAAGAGCGTGTGGTGAGAGCATGCTTTGGGAGGACAGGCTGAGACTCTCACCAAATCTGCTAATGAAAGGCCACACCTAACAAGGGCTCGTTCAAGAAATGGGATAAGAGGGAGAATAAAAATAAACATGATAGCTTAGTCTTGCAATAACTCTGTTTTTTAATAGGATTATTAACATTTGGCTCATTCGTATTTCACATTTATTCAGAGTACAAAGAGATAAGTACTTAGTAGGAGATAAGAGGGCTGCCTGAGCCATGTCTCCTCCATGCTGAGATGTTGTCTCCTCCTGCTCAGCCTGGCGGAGAGGAGGCCCTAACTGGCGTGGCAGCCAGGTCAGCATCTCTTACTTAACTCCAAATATGTTTTATTTAAAGCATCAGAAGCGCCCTCAGTTTTATGCTGGGGTCGAAGCTACTACAGGGGCACATCTGGGGGACTTACAGTTGTCTTTCTGGCTTTATTAAACCCTTTAGTATATCAAGGCAGGAGATGAATTTCGGTGGAATTGCATAACATTCAATGCCTTAAACTTTGTTTTTGCAGTACTAGGGATTGAATACAGGCTCTACACTGAGCTACACCTTCACCCCTGTAGTTGTTGTTGTTGCTGTTGTTTTGTTTTGTTTTTTAAATTTTGAGACAGAGTTGCAGTCACCCAGGCAGGACTCAAAGTTGTGATCCTCCTGCTTCTGCCTCTCAAGGTGTCGGGATTATGAGTGTGCACCACCACGCCTGGTATCTTAAACTCTTTTTGACATGAAAACATCTTATGATCGTGAGATAGATAATTGAGCCAAACGTTTAGAGTATGGTATTTGTGTGTATGTGTGTTTGATCATAAAAATCCTAATTCTGGTTTGTGAGATTTCTTATTGCAGGGCTAAGAAAATGTCCCTAACTGCTCCTTACACCACTTCAGGGAAGAGTGAGAGTAACATCAAAGCCCTGGAGCCATGCTCGGTCTCTTCAGAGCTTGAAGCTGGCGTCTTGCAGAAAAATTATGTCTTAGAAAGTATCATTAGACACACTGCATTTAAAATAAACACGACACACATTACACACAAATGTACAAGTGAAAAAAATCCTTAAGATAAGCTTTTTAGCCTGTAGGAAGGTATGATGCTAAATATTTTAATGATAAGGCAATATTTATAAGAGATCCTGGCCTTTAATAGGAATGTTATTTTTTAATTGAATGAATGAATGAAGAAAGACACTGGCTCACTTGAGCTAGACTCCCTAGGTTTGATCACTCCACTAATGAGCTATTTAACCTTGGCCAAAGTATTTAACTTATTTATGCCTCTGTTTTCTCATTTGTCAAAGTAATAATAAATAACAAGATCAGTTGTTGTGAGGGTTAAAGATGCTAAGCCAGTGCCTGCTACTTGAAAAGCTCTCAGTAGAATAGAGCTGTTAGTTAACTTTCTATCACTGTAACAAAACACCTGAGATAATCAAATTATAAAGAGAAAAGGTACATTTTGGCTCACAGCTTTGGAGTTGCCAGTCCATGACTGGCTCCATTGCTCTGTGAGGCAGTGTATCATGGCAGGAGTGAATGGCAATACAAAACCATTTGCCTAGTGGCCAGGAAGCAGAGAAAAAGAAAGAGAGAGAGAGAGAGAGAGAGAGAGAAATGGAGAGAGAAGGGGAGAAAACAGGGGCAAGGCCCACAACCTCCTTCAAGGGCACCTAATGACCTAAGAGCCTTTCATTAGACCCCTCTTCCTAAGGTACCACCACCTCCCAAGAGCACCGCACTCAGGACCGAGCCTTTAATACATGGGACTTTGGAGGACATTCAAGATCTAAACTATAGCGAACTGTCCTCTTTTTCTTCCTCCTCTTTCTGGTCTTCCTCCCCCTCCTTCCCATGTCTGCAGAAAAGGGAGCCATTGCTGTGGCCGGTGTTGACCAGAGAGCACTTCGTGAACCTCCCTTCACTTCCTCTCCCCCATTTTCTGTCTTTTCACTATTACTGTAATGCTATACACAGCAAAAGAGTCAAGGTGGCCACCACCAGTATAATCTGCCAAGCCTGTCTTCGGCTCATGGATTTGTAAAAGAGGGTGGTGGTAAGTGCCGGCTGACTACTCAAATGACACATCTGGTGAAGGAGGCTCCAAGCACAGGAACCGGGGGCAGCCTCCAGTCCCGCTTCAGCAAACCAGCTTCTCCACAGCAGCAGTCTGTCCAAGTGGACCTCAGCCTGCACGCCGAGCACTTCTGGGCCTCCTCAGTGTCAGTTTCAGCGTTGCGACATCGGCACCACCTGCACAGGTGGTTGTTTAGCCAAGGCAAGGTGTGCCCTCTGCACTCTCACCAGGGAAGCTAAACAGGTTTAAGGGCTCTCAGCGGCATGCCGACTCACATGAGGCCAGGCATCCTCAGGAATGCTGAGCAGCAGCAGCCATTTCTGGCTTTCCTGTGGGCTCTGTTCCAAAGCCAGCCCTAATGCACTGCTGCAATATCCTTCCGGAAGTGGGGCTTTGTGCCCCAGCCTGTAGAAGCCATCCAGCCTCTAATATACAAGGGGTGGTTGAAATATATGGGGAATATTTAAATTTTAAAAATTTACTACAGTAGAAGACACATGGTTATTACTGCCCCCCCCATAATCTCCCTTGCTCCAAACATATTTATCCCGTTCTTCTTGCCACTTTCTGAAGCAGTTGTGGAAGTCCTCCTTCATGATAGTCTTTATGAGGTATGATCAAAATATAATATATGCTGTTGTTGAGTCCCATCCAACAGAAAAGCAGCCTTCTATAAAAAGTGCAGTGTGTCCTTATCCACCGTATTCACCAGATCTGACACCAGGCAACTTCTGGCTCTTCCCCAAGTTAAAATGACCACAAAAGGTGACATTTTGAATTGATTCAGGACATTGAGGCAGCCAGTGCAATGAAAGACACAAAGTGTGTTTCAGAAAGTGGCAAGAATGATGGTGTAAGTGTGTTTGAAGGGAGGGGAGATATGTTGAGGACGATTCAGGGCAATATGTCTATTACTGCAATAATGTTTTAAATTTAAATTTAATTTAAATTTGCAATATAGTTTTTCGATCACATCTCATTACAGAGGCACCTCATTAACCACCACAGGCTAAGAGTACTAACTTGTACAACATTCAGAATTAAGGAAAACAGGGACCCCAAATGCAAGATGCCATGGATGTGCCTTCCCACAATGGGTTACTCATCACTTGTCAAGAGGCAGGAGGTGTAGTGGCTAAGTGCATGGACTCTGGGATCACAGTGCCTGGGATGAACCATGGATCTTCCACTTATTAGCTATGTGATACTGCACACCTCACATAACCTCTGTGCCTCAGTATCCCTATCTGTAAAATAGAGACAATAACAAAATTTACCTAATAGGGTTAGGGTGAGAACTAAGTGAATTAATATAGCAAGTGTCCAGAAATGCATCCACGCTTGATAGTTAGTGGTTGCTCTGATGGGCTCTACTCCGTAAGTAGTGGGAACAACAGTCCCTGAGTTCCAAGTTATTGAAGGTCCTTTCATCTCCCAAGAGTAACCACTAAAAGGAAGCTGAGACACATGAGAGATGCTTTTAAGGGCCAGGGTCTCTTGCTGGTATAACTGGCTAAGGAGCCTTTTCTCACATAGTCATTCTGTGACATTGAGCATGCTACTTAACCACTCTGTGCCCCAGTTCTCTTTCTGCAAGTAGGATCCAAAGTTTCCTAGCATAGTGGCAGGAGGCAGTGAACACACAGGGATGGCTCTCAGGTGTTTCCTTCCCATGAGTCTCAGTGCTGGAAATGGATTTCATACCTTCTGAAGGTGAAACCTCTTTGTCTCTCTGTTTCTCTATCTCTCTCTGTTTCTCTGTCTCTCTGTCTCTCTATCTCTCCCTCCCTCCCTGTAAAAATGAGGAAGAAACTTGAAAAGGTTTCCTTCTAGAGTCCTGTCTCTGGACCTTGGTTCGTATTTCTCAAAACAAGTTTGAACGTGTATTAAACATTCTGCAGGTTTAACATACCCAAAACCCAGTGGTTCTTCAACTCAGTTGTGCAGAAAAATCACTTGAAAACCTCATGAGTGGGACTGATTTTCAATCCCTCCATGATTCTCAGTCTGTGGCCTGGAGAGGGACAGAGAGGAAGGAGCCTGCTCATTAGAATGTGTTGTGGTAAATCTGATAAAAGTAGTCATAAGTCACATGGCAAGAAGTGCTGCCCTCACGTCACCAAATCATTCTGAAATAGGAGATATGGGGACTCAGGGAGGTTAAGAACTTTCCCCAAGGTTATACAGCCAGTATAGCATTTATCAAGCCAGACTTGGTTAAAACTTCTACTTAATTTTTTTTTTCAGAGAACAAATTTCATTTCCACTGATGTTTAAATGGGATTTAAAATATCAGAAGAAAAATAAAAAAATCCTCTGAGCATTCTCAGTTATAAAGAGCTTTAAACAGTGCTATCACTTAGCAGGTTCCCAATAAATAACTGCTGAATAAAGATTCTAATACGTACCTAGCTCTTGTGGTGTTTGAATTTGACCAATGACTCCTGACTGCAGAACTAGTTTTCTATAAGGCAGCTGTTGATATTTAATTGGCTGGAGAAAATCTAAAGAGGGTTTGACTTTGTGTGTGTGGTACTGGGGATTGAACCCAGGGCCTTTGCACTGAGCTACACTTTCAGCCCTATTTTATTTTGTTTTATTTTATTTTATTTTATTTTAATTTTGAGACAGGGTCTTATTAAGTTGCTACATTGCCCAGGCTGGGCTCAATCCTTCTGCCTCAGCCTCCCAGAGTGCTGAGGTTACAGGTGTGCACCTTCACGCCTGGCTTCTCATTCATTTTTTTGATGAAGACTATAACTAATGTTGACCACAGCACAGCTAATGTTACTCAGTTGTCCCTACAAAGCCAATTCCTTACCATTATAGATATTTACTTTCTCAGTAAATGTAGGTACTATCAATGTTTTTCCCTTGGTGAAATTATATATTTTTGTTCACTATTGGATTCTTGGGAGCTAAGAGTTGAGCATCAACAATACTCATTTATTTATTGAGATAGTTAACAATTCATCAAATGCCCAGTTTGTGTCAAATCGTGCATACAGGCAGGGGTTTGCTTTGGAATAAACAAAAGTGAAGAACCTTTACCCCTTTGTTAGATTATCCTGGGTACCCTAACTCAGAAATGAAGCAGGATATTTCTCAACACATTTCAGAGTCACCCATGGTACACTCTTTATCCAGTAAGGGCAGTGATATTTACAAAACCCCTGGGAACCACATATCCCCGAGACTGAATTTGGCGAATAGAAATACATTTTTACATAGCTATGCAGAGCTTCAGCAACTGTACTAAAAACCAATCAGAAGCGGCATTTACTAATGATGATGTGAAAGGGCATGTGGATTTGTCAGAATATGCACCTACAAGGTCTCTTTTCCTGTTTGTATTTTTCTGTTCTCAGCACAAGGAAGGAACCAGAAGTAGGGAAAGTTGTCTGGCAGAGAGGACAAAGTGTGCAGAGGGGCTGAAACGCCGAAGGTGTCGGCTGGGAAGAAACCCCATTTGCTCTCAGATCTAGCACTGAGCCCCGAGTCAGCAGCAGCTCATAGCCACCAGTGACTCACTTTTACCAATCAGTAAATCCACCTACGAGTGTTCTACAGCTGAGGCTGTGTTCTCATGAAATTTATTTACTCTATGGCCACAGTTCAGAAGAGTTTTCTTATGTAGAATGTGCTTAACAATAATCATACATCTTTAGAAAGTACTCAGAAGCTGCATTGCTAAATGGCTGCTTAACGCTTTTATTATTTACCTGATTCTGTGACATCTGGGATTCTTTGTTGCCTGCTGTCTGCATATTAATTAGATAGAAAATAATCCAGCTTTAAGATTCTACAACTGAATTTTTAGAAGTTATCTCAGTAATGGTCATAATGCCCTACAATATTATGTTTTGTAGAAGTTCTAAATTCTTTGACAGGTCATGAAACATTCCCATTTAGAAAGGAACTCCCAGCAACTGACACTTGTAAGATAGAGTAGAATTTAAAGGCGTTCTGCTTATCATCTTTCCCAAGACAAATAGGATTTAGCATACAAAGCTATGAGACAAATATCATGAGTTAAAAATCCACAGGCTAACTTTCTTTGCATTAGCAACCAAGCAAACAAGCAATCAAGGAGATTATTTTATTGGACCATGACCAGCTGGGCAGTGAGAAATATCACAAGGGGTAATTGTGTTCCTCCACATAGAAGAGAATGGCCAGCTGTGGTTTGTGAATGTTTTCCTGACTCAGTAAACACTGTTTGCTGTATCAATGTCTACTTATTAGTCAGCCCTTGGAGTTCTTTGGGAAACCCAAATCTCAAAAAAGAGGGCTATAGTAAAAGCTTTGGTGCTTGGGCATTTTACCAGCCAAAAGTGTCCAAAATTTTTCTGCTTTGAATACTGCTTCTGATCAAGATGGAGTAATAGGGAGTAATAGGGACTGAATATATTCTCTTATCAGAAACAACAAGAACAACAACAACAAACCAAAGCAACTCATCCTGAATATATAAACCAACAGATTTCAAAAGACTGAACACCCACAATACAGGACGGTGAACTCTGAATGAGGTGAGTCCCATAATTGGCCCAACTAGAGGCTTCAGACTGTAGAGGTGGAAACACAATGGGATGCAGCAAATTCCCTGAGGTGAGGAGAAAGAGCCAAGAAATGGAGGAGATCAAGATGAACAGAATTTGCAGAAAAGAATGCCAGAGAAAAGATAGCTGTACAGAGGGAACCCTGAAGATCTGCAGAGGGATTCCTCTGAGTAGTTAGCACGGGACCGAACGTTCTGCATAATGGAAGATCACCCAGGGCAGGGAGGGATCTGGAGGGATGAGAGGGAAGAGTGCCTGGTCCTCACACAGGGCTGGGAATGGTGCCTGTTCCCACTAACTAGATTGAAAAACTCATAATTCTGGGGCATCAAGTAGAGTTCTCAGGAGGGTCTTCCCTCAGTGATGGGGGATAACTACAACTAGCTTCATAGTCAAGCAAGCACTCCTTTGGGCCAGCCTAACAAACCATTAAAAAAAAAAAAAAAGACCTGAAAAAAAGTTAAACTGTACTCAAGTAACTAAACTGTATCCCCAAACAAACATAAGGATATTTTCAGGAATATCAGAACTACCTAGTGTTCAAGAAGATAAAATTTATAGTATCTAGCACAGAGTCAAATATTAACAGGCATGCACACAAGCTGGAAAACGTGATCCATAATAAAGAGAAAGAGAAATCAATCAAAACCACCCAGAACTAACACAGATATTAGAATTAGCAGACAAAGATATTAAGAGAATTATTGTAACTGCATTTCGTGTGTTCAGAAGTAGTCACATGTACAATGCAAAAATTATTCAAATAAAACCTCTAAAGACAAAGACTCCAATTACCTTAAAGCAACCATAGAAATGGCAAAACAAAGAGTTACAGCTAATATTCCAACAAAGGAGGTAAAATGAAGTCAGAAAATGCTCAATAAATCCAAAAGAAGGCAGAAAAAAGGGAAAAAAGAACAAATAACAGATGGGACAAACAGAAAACAAAATAGTAAAGTGCTAGACTTAAACCTAATTGTGCTAATTATTGTATTAAGTGTAAAAGTGTAAAAATCCCAGTTAAATGACAGAGGCATTAATTTGAATTTTTAAAATATCAAGATGTAAGTATGTGCTGCCTAACTACATAAAGCATACTTTAAGTATACAGATAGAAAGAGTAAAACTTAAAAAATAGAAAAAAATATGCTAGCACCAGCAAAAGAAACTTTAAGTGGCTTTCTTAATATCTAATGAAGAAGATTTCAGAACAAAGAATATTACCAAGATAATGAAGATAATTTTAAGACAGGTGTAGTGGTGCACACTTGTAATCTCAGCACTTGGAAAGCTGAGGCAGGAGGATCGCAGCAAGTTCAAGACTCGCCTGGGCTACACAGTCAGTTTAAGAACAGCCTGAATGACATAGTGAGAACCTGTCTCAAAAAAAAAAGATGAGGGCCGGTGAGATGGCTCAGCGGCATAAGCGCCTGCCTTGCAAGCGCGAGGGCCCGAGTTCGACTCCCGGATCCCACATACGAAAAAGGGGCCGGTGATATCGCTCAGCGGCACGGGTGCCTGTTGGCGCGCGAGGTCCTGAGGTCGTCCCCCCGGTACCCACAAAAAAAAAAATAAAATAAAATAAAATAAAAAAAAAGATGATTGTATAGTGATAATGTGGTAGGGCCCCTCCTTCTGCATTGGGGCAAGAACTTTTTACAATGTAGTGATATCAGCCTCTGTGTACCCATGTGTAGTTCTGATGTAACTCCATAACATAAATCATATCTAACCAGACTGTAGAATGTTAATGTATAACCAACCAGACTATAAAATGTTAGCATGTGCCCATATAAGGGAGACAAAGACACAAAAATTGTATAGAAGAGTACAACTGTCCATGTTTGGCTCTCAGCCTTTGGACACGAATCTGCTGAGTCAGTGCCAGCACAAATAAACCCCCTTCTTGGGAAAAAGTCATTGGTGTTCCGTCTCTCTACATGAAAATCCTGTAGCAATAATGGGGTCAATTAATCAAAAAGACATAGCAACACTAAATGTTTAGGTTTTAAAAACAAGAGCTTCCAATGAGGCAAAAACTGATAAAACTCTAAAGAGAAATAGAAAAACCCACAATAATAGATAGAGGTTATTAAACCCTTTTCTCAATAACTGATATGACAAGCTGGCAATCTGCAAGACAGCAGACTTGAAAAACTGATAACTAAGTGGGCCTAATCGACATTTCTAAAACATTTCACCGATGGCAGCAGAATAAAGCACACTCTCTTTTTTTTTTTGTGGGTACCGGGGGTTGAACTCAGGACCTCGCATGCCAGCAGGCGCCCATGCCGCTGAGCGATATCACCGGCCCTTTTTTCGTATATGGGTACCGGGAGTCGAACTCAGGACCTCGTGCTTGCCAGGCAGGCGAAGAGCTTTGTTCTAAAGGACACATTTTGGCCCATGGCTTGAGTGGATGCTAGCCTGCAAGGTGATGAAAAAATTGACAATGTTTAAAAGCTTTTATGAAGGTGTCATGGTGGTGCATGCCTATAATCCCAGCACTTGGGGGACAGAGGCAGGAGGATCATAAGTTTGAGTCCTGCCTGGGCAACTTAGCAAGATCCTGTCTCAAACAAAAAGAAGAAAGAAGAAAAAAAAAGAAGAAAGAAAAAAGGTGGCGGGGGGTGGCTGGAGATGCAACTCGGTGCAAAGGCCCTGGATGTAATTCCTAGTACCACAAACATACAGACAAATGCATACAAATTTTTGTGACAGTTTGCCATGGTTGTAATACCCTCACATGGCATTTTAATGAACTTTAAAGTGATCTGTCCTTGATATATTGGATAGAAGTAAAACCCAGTAACACAACACAGCACTGGTCCCTCCCAACAGAGACCTGAGATACCCGTGGAAGGTGGGTGGCTCTGAGCAGCCACTTCCTTGGCTCTAAGGTGCCACAGGTGTGCAGGGATGAAAAGGCACAGTGCGAGCCTAAGTGTTACGGCTTGTGTCTGGATGTCCCCCCAAAGCCTAATGCAGTCATAGATGGGGCTTTTTCAGAGGTGGCTGGATCTAGAGCATGTGATGCTGGGATTAAGGGTGGTGATTACTAAATCAGTCCACTGATTATCTTGGCACTGCCCTAATTCTAGTAGCCTAGATAGAATATAAAAGGGGCAGAAAGAAGCTGCTAAGGTCCCTTGCTTGCTTTGCTACCTACTGCCTGCCATGAACTGTTTTTCCTCTGCGACGCCCCTCTTCCGCACCACCTGCCTTGGAGCCAGCTGACTATGGACTAAAACTTCTACAAACTGTAAGCGCAATAAACTTTTTCCTCCCTTAACTTTCAGCATCAAGTATTTTGTCTCAACAACAAGAAAAGTAACTAAAATAAGTGACATTAAATAAGACTGGTTTTGCATTAAAGTAAATGTAAGGCATGCCCTGTTTTAAAAAAAGATTTCTGGCTTAAGAGGTTCAGATCCCAATCCGCCCTCCATCCTTGTGTCTCCCTGGGTCGTTGTGTGTAGAACATCAGCCATGTGGGAAGTGGTGATCGGTTAGTACATGATGTACCAGTCTTATTCCTTGGTGGTGGCCGTTCTTACCTCTCAGAACTAGACAAGAATTACCATATTTGGGAGTTTGCTGGGGTAGGACACATCAGTGGGAAAGACTGTGTACTCTTTCTGGTTTGAATACGAGAACACAGGTGAGCTCCTCTGCCACAGCAATTCCTGTCCTCAGGCGGGCAGGCGCTGCATGAGCAGGACCAGGGGCATCTTACCTTGTGCACACAGGTCTTCGCATTCAGGAAAAACAGTTCCACGGTGGTTTTCTCCTTGAGAAACGATATGCTCTCAATGTAGAACCTGAAAAACAGTACAGGGGTTTGTTTCTTCAGATTTATTTCCTTCTGTTGGCATGAATTCATTTCCTCACTTGGTGTTCCCCCAAAACAAGAGAGAACTTTGAGGAACAGGTTTTCTCTTAGGAACATCAGGGATGTATGTGTGCGCATGCGTGCCTACAGATACACACTCCTACAGAATGCTTCCGTGTGTTGAGAGGCAAGTTCAAGGGAAAATCAAAATGTGTCCAGCTGCAAACACAGGCTTATCTGTGCTGCTCACTCTGTGACACGGGTCCTGGGAGCTTCGAATGCCTCAGACATCTTCAAAACAAGCGCAGGTGAAGTGAGAGTGGAAAGGCAAGCAGCTGAGCTCGAGCAACATAACCGAACCCACAGGCCTGGGAGTGGCTCAGAGGTTTTCAGACCTGGAGTGGGCCTAGGGCCCACATCCACTCCCTGGGGAATTTCAGTGACACCCTCCCTCCACTCTTCTCCCACGTACCGGGGGGTTCCCCTTGACTGGAATCCAAGCTCTCCCAGCCTTCAATCTTGCTCTTTTCTCATGCAAATCAGGCTATTCTGGGCCTCCTTCCCTAGTCTGTTCCTAAGAGTTTGCTAATTCAGTCTGTGAGGCCACAGGCTGCTGGTTCCCCTTCCCCTTTCTGAGCTCCACAATAGCCAGAGGAGGGGCGGAGACTGAGGCTTTAACGAGGTCAGTTCTCATCACTTCTGGGCGGGTGAAGACAGCACTGGGCGGTGAGTGAGTAAGCAGCAGGTTGAGGCCCACAGCTGTTCCTCTGTCCTGGATCCTCACTCAATGAATAATACATGAATAACACACAATGCCCAGAAGCTCAAACTCAGGTTCGAGGGGGAGCACTCAAGCTCAAAGTGGCGACGGTCAAGACAAACTAGGGCTAGAGTGGCAGAGAAACATATCCTTGGCTCTGCAAAATCATAAGGACTTGGCATGCGTTCCATGTGGGTTTGCTGTTGTTCAATAGTAACAAAACCTCTGATGCACAAATACAGCCAAAAAAGGCTGCGAAAGGGCCTGGGGATGGAGCTCAGTGGTACAGCATTTGCCTGGTACGCCCAAGGCCCTGGGTTCCATTTCTAGTGCCATAAATACATAAATAATTTAAAGGCTGTGAAAGATTTTATCATTCACTAAGATGGTAAAAGCATTTGAAGAATTCCACCCCATAACGATGAATCATCAAGAGAAGTTTCAAAAGGAGAATAAATGCTTTATATTTTTATAGACAAGGAGTTATCTCACTGAATGATAATCCTGAATGAGGTATAAAAGCAGGGAAGGAAATGAGGAGTTGGTGGTAATAGGCTTTAGAATCAGAAAGATCTAGAATATGGAATCCCCCTCTACCATTTATTAGATGTGTGGGTAGGGAAAGTTACTTAGCATCTTTGTGCCTGCCTGCCTGCCTTTTCTTTCTTTCTTTCTTTCTTTTTTTTTTTTGTACCAGGAATCGAACTCAGGACCTCACACTTGCCAGGCAGGCTCTGTGCCACTAAGCTATATCCCCAGCCCCTCTTCCTTTCTTTCTTTCCTTTTTTTTTCAGCAGAGGGATTGAACCCAGGGACCCCTCACTGAGTTTCATCCCCAGCTCTTTTTAATTTTTTTTTTTTTTTTTTTTTCCAAATTTTGAGACAGAGTCTCACTAAATTGCTAAACTGCCCAGGCTGGACTTGGACTTGTGATCCTCCTGCATCAGCCTCCCAGAGTGCTGGGATTACAGGCATGCACCACCAGGCCTGGCTTCTTTGTGTCTTTTCTAAGATGAGTGTCAGGATTATACTGCTTCATAGGATTCTGGAAAGATTAACTGAAACAATATATGTAAAATGCTCAAAAATATTCATGATTGCTAATAAAATCTTTTTTTAGCCCAAGAATTTAGAGCCTTGCGTCATGGGGAAAGTTATGTAAGCTTTCTAAGATTCTTTGTAATAAAATGGAGGTGATGATGTTTACCTAGGAGGGCTCTTATGCAAATTAAATGAATTATATATAATGTGCTCAGTACAACACCTGGCATATGTAGAAATTCAGCAAATTCTAACTAGTGAGGCTCAGCAAACCTTACGTTTTGTTAAAAGTCTTAAAGGATGTGATGGAATTTGAACTATACCTGAAAGTTAGGAGGACATAAGATCCTGCCAAATATAAAGAAATCCAGATGGTGAAGGGACAAACCCATCACCTGTGCTCTCAGAGAGACTGAGGGACAGGTCAAGAGGGAATCA
The DNA here is from genome assembly GCA_028451465.1 of Erethizon dorsatum. NCBI lineage: Eukaryota > Metazoa > Chordata > Mammalia > Rodentia > Erethizontidae > Erethizon > Erethizon dorsatum. The sequence goes on from CM051825.1 coordinate 47,858,665, forward strand.
GAAGAGGCAGAGAAAGGCACTGATCATGAGCCAGGAGAGAGAGAGAGAGAGAGAGAGAGAGAGAGAGAGAGAGAGAGAGAGAGAGAGAGAGAGAGAGAGAGAGAGAAGCAGGAGCTGATAGGGCCAAAGCAGAGAGGGGCTGAGCCACTGCAACTGCGGATACTAGAGCTAGAAGGACCAGAGGCTGGCTGTTGTGCCGGGCTGAGATGATCTGTCTGACTCAGTTTCCCTGCACTTCCACCCAATTAGGTGCTGGGGTTGTTTCCTGCTTCACCCTTCCTTTTTTTGCTTGTTTGTTTTGTTTTTGTTTTTGTTTTCCAGTACTGGGAACTGAAACCAGGGCTTTTAACTGGCCCACAACTCCAGCCCTTTGCATTTTCTATTTTTGAGACAGGGACTCACTAAGTTGCTAAGGCTGGGTTCTAACATGGCATCCTCCTGCCTCAACTCCCAGAGTGCTGGGATTACAGGCATGAATCACCATGCCTGGCATCTCAACTTTTATCCCTGTCTCTCAGAAGTAGCAGCAGGAGCCTGGATAACATTTGCTGGGCTTGTACTTGTGTGCTGGGCAAGGTATTAAATGCTTCCTGTGCATTTTTTCATTTATTACAACCATTTTGGACTGGACATGCCTGTTATTGCCCCCATTTCACAGACGCAGCCATGGAGTTTAGAGATCTGCCTACAAGACAGGGCTAGGTCTTGATTTGGGTCCATGTTACAGTAAAAGACACATTGCCACTCATCCCTCTCAAAATACTCCCCTTGGCTTCAAATACCCTTATCCTGTCACTCTTGCCAATCTCTGAAGCAGTTCTGGAAGTCCTCTTTTGTGAGTGAGATCCTTTTACAAGGTATGATTAAAAAAAAACAACAACAATGAATGCTGCTGCTGCTGAGTGCCATCTAACAGACAAGCAAGATGATAAAAAACATTACAGGGTCTTCATCCACCTTGTTCACTGGATCTGGCACTGTGTGACTTCTGATTCTTCCCCAAAGTCAAAATAACCTCAAAGGTAAACATTTTGAATTGATTCAGGACACTGAGGCAGCCATCACAGTGCAACTAAAGACATTCACAAAAGAGGACTTCCAGAAGTGCTTCAGAAAGTGGCAGTAATGATGGGATAAGTGTGCTCGAAGTGAGGGGGAGTATTTTGAGGGGGATTAATGATAATGTGTCTTTTACTGTAGTAATTTCTAAAAAACTTAAAGACATCGTATTTTTTGATCACACCTCCTATGTAGAAGTAGTTCTTTATTGCTTCAAAAGGAAAACTGGCACTTATGAACAAAAGTTAGAAGGGGATAGATTTTGCTTTGACCAGAAACTTCTTTTATAAAGTTTCAAAAGCTTTCCCAGAGAAGTGGCTTTCCTACCCATTCAGGGTCCCCAGTCAGAGCAGTAGAACTCCAAGTCTGTTCTCTACTCTAAGATTCTGTACTTCCTCCCTTTTTCCTTTACCCCCCCCAATATTTAATGAATACTTGCTATTTGAAAAGAGTAATTTTAGAATTCTTGGGAGTACACCAGTAAATAAGGTATAGTCAATGTAAACAGAACAATCAATTAAAAATTAAGCATATATATATGTATATATATATATACACATATATATATAGTTATAAATGATTCATTTATCAAAAACTTACTGAATACCTAGTAGGTACCAGACATTGAGAAAGGTGTGGGGGAACCAATAATAATAATGACAATACTGGAAGTGATAAGAGCAACCATTTATCAAGAGCCGTCTCTGAGCCAAACACTGTGTAAGAATTCTGTGCCTTGTTTAATCCTTTTTTCAGTTTAAGAACAGAGGATCAGAGAAATTAAGTCTCTAACACAAATGTTCAGATCTATCTGCAAAGAAGGCAATTGAAATTATGATCTGCTTTTCTGTAAAGATGTTCAATTACATCACGCTATTCTCATACAAAGACATAGAAGGCGGACATGCTCCCCTTCAAAGATGATAGGCCGGAAGGGATACAGATGTACAAACAGTTACAACGCTATGTAGCAACTGCTTCGATGCAGAGATAGTTTCACTTTTAATTATTTCCATACATATCTCTAACAGATAAGGATCATGCTAAAACCATAAACTCAGTGGATTTTCATACTAATGAAGTTCAATAATTCCTTCATATTATTCAAAATACAATTCCCATTCAAATTTTCCCATTTTCTTTAAAAATTCTGTGACTGTGATTTAATCAGTAAAGATGCATTCGTTTGCAGCAGGGGTCACATATGCAAAAGCTGTAAGGTCATTGGCTGGATATGAGCTGGTGATGCTGATGGGGACTGCCTGGGGGGCTGGCAGAGCACACCCTTTCCTCAGCTAAAGCCCCTTCTCCCCACTGTGGGTGTGTGGCCTAAACTAGCCCAGATAGGTGTAGTATGATTACAGTGACCCAACAATCAAAGGTGGCTGGTGCATATTTGCTCTGCCAGCAACACCCTAATGAAATTGTCCACTGGTTTCTGCTCTTTGGATCCCTTCGGAAGTCCTGACTCAGCCAGGGCATGGTGGTGCACACTTATAATCCCAGCACTTGGGAGGCTGAGGCAGGAGGATCGAAAATTGTAGGCCTGGCAAATTCAGGACAACCAGGAGTACAGGACTAGATAAAGAGACCCTATCTCAAAAAACAACAAGCACCCCCCCAACTATGTTTGCCACAACTGGTGTCTGTTGTTGCAACCAAAGAATCAAATTAACAGAGGGTCTCCTATGCTAGGGGGCAATACAGCATTCTCTAGGCATTATTTCTTTTAACCTCCAGTGAAATCATATACAGAAGAAAGCAAACTATGAACCCCCTGTACAGATGAGAAAGCTGAGATAAACACATGTGAAGTCATTTTCTCCAGGCCATGCAGCTACGAAATGGTGGAGCCAAGACTCAAACAGAGAGGACTGTTTGACTTCTAAGTTCATATTCCTAACCAGTACTAACATAATGTCTTCCTGAGGCAACATTCACATGACACAGAACACACACACAGTGCTGGGGGCCACGAGAGGGACATGACTGATACAGCTTATGAACTAAGGAGGGGAGCGCTGCCAAGATGAAACCCAGTGGAGTCAGTGCCACAGGAGACGGACAACTGAGCAGGGTCTTGAAGAATGCATGAGTTCACCAGGTGGGGAAGGGACAAAGGACAATCCAGGCATAAGGCGCAGCAGCCAGACTCATTCTCTCGCCTTTTCTGAGAACTGCAGAACCCCACACAGGTGGCCAGGTACCAAAGCAATTTGTGGTTCATCCAACTCTGAACAGATACCAGACACAGGGGTCACCTCGTTTCTGAAGTTCAGGCCCTTGACTATATCCTAGTTCCAGTAAACAGGTCCCTATCTAATTTCCCCTCTGCTGTGATGACCTGCCCTGGTGCCTGCTGCCACCGAAGCATCCGGTTACCTGTGCTCTGACTCCACAGCCCAGCTCTGCCTCTATCCGGTCCCTGACCGACTGCAAGGTCACGGAGTGTAAGAAAAGTACACTTGGGCCTTGGCGACAATGGATCTCCAGGCACACCTATCAGCACACGCCCTGACCTGAACATAAACGTCGGGGAAAGGAAACAGATTGTCCGTCCCAGCCACACAAAATAAAGACCTTTTGTTGTAGCCCTTTCTGCCAAAGATACTGCTTCTTCTCTGCATGCTTACTGTGAGCAAGTTCACAAGGATTTTGTTAAATTGATGCCCAGGGTTAAATTTTGAGCTTCAGAGCATTGTGGCACAGGCCTGTAATCCCAGCACTCTGGGAGGCTGAGGCAAGAGGATCACAAGTTCAGTCCCAGCCTCAGCAATGTAGAGATTTAGTGAGACCTTGTCTCAAAATAAAAATAAATAAATAAATAAAAAATAAAAATGCTCTGGGGATGTAGCTTAGTGTGAAGGCCCTGAGTTTAATCTCCAGTATGACCAAAGCAAAACAAAACAACCAACCAAACAAAAAAATTCAGAACAAACCCAGGCTTTCTGAATAGGCACGGGCTTTGAAGACAAACCTCCAACAGTTTAACAAACAATAATTTCTTAGAAGAGAAATTGTATGGAGAGGTTTCGTCTTGATCTTTGAGCTACCCTTGGCACCTTCCCCCCTTCTTGATGGTTCTCCTAACCACCGATCAGTGATTGCAGAACATCACTTCCCAAACACATGACAAAGATGATCTGCAGGCTTGGAGGGGAGCAGGCCTGTCTGCTAGATGACAAGACACAGGTGTCAATGAGCAGAGCCCTGGGGGTGTCTGGGCTGGTTATCATCTGATTAGTCACTTACATCTAGACAACCAACAGTTTCATTCGGTGGCATTTCTTCAGCATGGTAAAGTCAGCTCTACGAAGTCAGTAGATGCTACTTTGAATTCCAGCTCCAATCCTGCTCAGTCTTGGGAACTTAGGCCAGCTGCTTGGCCCTCGGGACCTCTCTTACCTCTCTGGCCCCCAGACCAGAAAAATGAGTGCTGTTTTACTCATGTGGAAAATATTGGGTGGCATACAGTTCAGCAGCCAATGAGTGGCAGGGATCATTAGTATGTTATTGCTCATTAGTATGTTATTGATTGGAGTATAATAAAAAGCACAGACTTAGGAACATCTTTCAAACTTTATCAGTAACAACCAGAATGGAAATTTCAAGTATCTTTCCTAAATTCTTTCACTCAAGGAACAAATGCTGCAAAAAATGCTTGTTTTAATACAGAATGGGGGGCCGGTGATAGAGCTCAGCGGCACAAGCGCTTGCCTGGCAAGCGCAAGGTCCTGAGTTCGGTTCCTGATACCCAAATTAAAAAAAAAAAAAAAAAAAAAAAAAAAAAAACAGAATGGGAAAATTCTGAGAAACCAGTGCTCTTCTGACCAGTTTTGGCTTTTCTCCCCAATTAAGCAGATTTTCTTTGTTTTCCAGGGCCTTTGCTATGTCTGAGTGATAATAATCAAGACCTGAATTGGGCAAAAATCGTTCAATTGTTTTGCATTCTGAACAATGCTGAGTATTTGACTGGCAAGAAGTGAAGGCTAAATCAAAGCACCTCACTCTAGGTTTCATTCAGCCATGGTGGGGGTAATTTTGGGAACACAGGCAGCTGTTGATTCCTATCAGATCCCGGTCCACGTTCTGAGCGGGAAGATCTCTGTTTATTGCTGCTAATGACCCTGCTCTGGAGTCACAGTCTTGCTTTATAATGCTCGCTGAAGGCTGCAATGTAATTTAGTTGTATTTCACTTTCTCCAAGCGCATCACTTTCTCCAAGCTATTACGGAGTCCATAATAGTGTGTTCCCTTTCATCTCCGGGAGGGGAGTAGTCTTGGAGAAATCCCACAAGAAGCACTATTTGCATCTATTATGTGCTTCCCCTCCCAGGAATGCCCTTCCTCCCTTCTGAATTTCCAGGGGAGGTGGGAGAGCCAGAGAGTGCCTCCAGGGAGCCTGTTGGAACCTGCCCTCCTCCTCCTCTCTTCCTCACTGTTCTGCATTCTCCAGAAGGGCTGGAGGCTCAGGGCAGTGACAGTCAGGCTGTGACCTTTAGGAACAGGTGGGAGCCCTTCTTCTCAGACATCCTGAAGGGTCAGGGTCATGTGAATTCTAAGTGCTGGACTCTTCAAAATTGCCTGTTCCTGTCCTCCCGGAGGAGAATGGGCCCCATGCTCTGAGAGGAGCATGGAGAGGAGGCATGGGAGGAAAGTCCCCCAGGGAGGAAACAGCTGGGGATGGTGAACAGGAAGATAAAAGATGAGATCCTCCAGCCAGGGCAGAGGTGAGCGGGTCAGACCCAAGCCAGACAGTCCCCAAGCTTCCACACTGGAAGGCCATACATCACAAGGAGGGATGCTCCACCCACAGAGTGGGTGGCTGAGATGGACTCTGTTATTTATAACACACATAGTTAACATGGATTGAGATTCTCCATTATATGTTAACACACGAGTTCCTCTACCCCACCCCTCCCAGCAGACAGGCACTATCCCCAGCTCTGTTTCTACAGGTGAGCAAAGCCACATGGCGAAGCAGCAGAAGATGGGGAATATGGACCAAGAGTGATGCTAATGCACTGCTCTCAGTGGCTGGGTGGGAGCGGCAGTGTTGAAGACGAGTTTTGATTGCACGACTGGGGCAGAGTTACTGGCATCAGTGGGTGGGGACCAGGGGTCCTGCTAAGCATCCTACAGCACAGCATCACTCCCTACCACAAGAACGACCTGGCCCAGAATGTCAGGAGTTCTACGGAGAAATCCTGCCCTAGAGGCCAAGCTTTTAAGTTTCTGCTCTATAGCTTCTTCTACCCCTTATAACACTAATTCTTTTATGTTACTCTGAGGCTTCTATCCTCATTGACCTTGGCTACACACATGCACACACACAAAGTACCCATGACCTAGATCTTAAAATTGCAGAAATACTTGGTACACCCACCAAAAGACAGGACCTGAAAGTTAGAGAGGAGGGCGAGCAGATTTCCACAATTTCTGATATTTGATCAAGGAGCACATTGAGAATTATAGTCCTGTAGAAACTGGAATCAGGATTGGGGATGAGTTTTGAGGGGTTTTGTGTCTTTCTTGAGTTCTCAGAGATAAGATGCTCACAGATGGAGCTACTCATCCACTGCCAGCAAGTTCAGAATGAGGAGGCTGGGGTAGTGGTGGTGGAGGTGGGTGGTATTAAGGTGACTAACAGTTGCATGTCGGCTCTGGAATCTCCCGTATCCGGATGGGAGGTGGTGGAGGGCAGAGAGCTCCAGTTGACTCGCACTTCCCTTCAAGGAGCCTCTGCTGAATCTGGACAGCAGGGATCCATTATTTTTCTGGGCTTTTAAATCACATTTCTCCTGGAAAGATGACCCCTTCCCGTCCTCTTGTTATTGTAAATCACATACTCTCTGAGAGCTTTAAAGTAACTCATGGCTGTCTAGTCACAAACACTTATCTCTTCTTTTTTTTTTATTACCTTCATATGGCATTAAAGAGAAAGATTTACTCAACATGTTTATTGTAGGAAAAAAAAAAGAAAAGTCAAAAGAAAAGACAAATAAGTACTGCAATCATTCTACTTGGAGACTAATACCTGCTAACATTTTACATGTTTTTGTATGTGTACAACTATTTTACAAAAGAGCTACCATGTTGCACCTATGTTTTCATAGTCTACTTCTTGACCTAGAATATATCAGGAGCATCTTTCTGCATCAATGAATCTCTCTTCACCATAGTTTCCACCTCTTGTATACCTTTGGCTCACTTAAAAAAAAGTATCTGGTGGAATGACGAGGTTCCCATGTAGTATAGACATGATGTTCCTTCGAGTTAAACTCTTTCTAAAGGCCTAGTATTCCAGCTGGGCCTGGTGCTAGGGACCTGTAATCCCAGCATTCTGGGAGGCTGAGGCAGGAGGATCATGATTCTGAGCCCAGCCTGGGCAACTTGGTGATTTAGTAAGACCCTGTCTCAAATAAAAATATGTGCTGGGAATGTAGCTCATTGTTAAGGCCCTGGGTTCAATCCCCAGTACAGGAAAAAAAAAATAAATAAATAAATACAGCTAATGTTCCAAAGCCAGGCCAGGGACAGCCCTTCAGAGGCTCCTGATTTTCAGCAACTCTGACAAAAGCTAGCATCTTTCCCCTTGCTTCCTACCAGGATTCTCCACTAAGATGGAGAGTTCTCAGCTTGCAGCACTGCAGACGACTCAAAATCCTAGGGCCTGAGAAAGTGACCTGGAAAGTGAGGCAGGAAAAGAAGGGAAAAGGGGAAGGAAGAGCAACAAGAAACGGTTGGGGGAAGCAGAGCTATTCCAAAGAATAAGGCGGATGGAAGACGCCAACCAAAATCCTGGCAGGGCAGGAGCTGGGTGGTACCAGCCCCCGCCACCCACTGACCTCCCCTGAGGGGAAGGGAGGTTTTCAGTGAGGTCAGACCAAGTCCCCGCACTCCAATTTAGATGCCTGCCCACTCACTCACTATCAAGCTTTTCAAATGCTCACATCTGGGCTGCATTACCCAGGAGGCCCATGTGTTCACGGAAGATAATTTACAGCTGTGAGATAACAACCCCAGCTCACAGAAGTCCCCAGAAACCTGGGGGAGTTTGGACTCATATGGAAATGGAAAGCTGGTTAAATACATCAATAAATTATTGTGTGTCTGTACACATACAAGATGCACACATATTTAGCCTGTGTCTTAGAGACTTTGGAACCAGAGAAAAGGCACACATTCAATAAAGGCTGAAGTCATGAAGGGAAAGCTATGGGCCTCACCTTCTGTGTTTTCTGTCTGCAGAAGCAGACGTTTTCCAAGCTGCTCTCTATACAATGGGGACTTAAACCAGAGACTGTACCCCTCACATCTGTAGGACCTCAGTGTTCAGCTTAGGAGTAAATGAGACAACACACGTCAACTGTTTAGCCCAGTACCTGCCACAGGGTTTATGCTATGTTATTTTGTCGTACTAGAGACTGAACCTAGTGCTTTCACATCCGCTACATCCCCAGTCCTTTTTACTTATTTATTTTTATCTTGAGACAGGTTCTTGTTAAGTTTCTAAGTTGTCCAGGCTGAGCTCGAACTTGCAATCCTCCCGCCTCAGCCTCCCAGAGTGCTGAGATTACAGGAGTGAGCCAGCACACCTGGCTGCGAGGAAACTTTTTGAGAGCAAAACTGGATAGTATTTTTCTTTTGCATAAACCCTACAACTCAAAAAAAAAATATATATATATATTCTTCATTTGCATAATGTTTTGCAGTCATTTTGTGTCCCTTGCTCTCTTGAATTCTCACGATGGACCTGCCTGAGACCACATTCCCCATCTCCAGTGACTATGGAGTGGGGGAGACGTGGTCTGGTCCACCCCACTTACTTCTTGCAGGGACACTTGCAACAGCTTCCTAATTAATCCCACACTGTCCCCCACGATTCCTCCTACTCCATTCTCATCAATGAGATTGGGTGAGGGTGTTTAAAACAAAAATCAGATGACTCCCTGAAGCACCAAAACACAAGTCCCAGTGCCCTGCAGCCCAAGCCCATGCCATTTCCTATGCATCTCCTTTCTATGGGTTCTCTCCAGCCACACGACTCCTTCCTAGGGTTGAAAGATGCCAGGCATGCTCCGTCACAGAGCCCGCACACCTGCCGGTCTCTCGGCCTGGAGTAAACCTCCCGGAGATCCGCCCAGCTTCCTGCCTCATCTCCTCCTGTCTTTGCTCAGTGCCAACTTCTTGAGAAGTCACCTTGGACCCTTCTATTAGAATGACAGCCCCTGTTTCGCCAACATTCTTGATTCCTCCTCCTAATGTATTTTTTCCCCCAGAATGCCACCCATTCTGGCTTCCCCAATTTGGAGGCTAGAGACCCTTTGAGAAGTGGCTAACTTCACAGAGGTGAGTTTGTCACTTTTGAGAAGCTACCGTATTTATTTAGTGTCAGCCTCCTCCCACTGGGCTATGACAACAGCAGGACTGTGTCATTCTCCTTGGCCACTGTGTATCCCCAGCAGGTACGTAGCATGGGGGCCAGACACATGGTAGGAACCCAGCAACTATTTAGCAGATGAATAAACAAAGTAAGAGCGCACCGGGAATCCACGTGCTCCTTAGTCATGTGCACTGTTGTTCTCCCAGAGCTGGAACAGCACGGAGCTCGCTGTAGCTGATCAAAACGTAGGGAATAAAGCAAGCAAGGAAGAAAGGGTTCTTCACAGCCTGGTGCAGCTCCTCCCAGACATTCTATTAGCCCTTACAGATATACACACATGTAAAACACACCAACTTAAAAATAAAACCTAATATGATAACATGAACTTCTTCCCATGGCATAAGTATGTTTACACTGCATTGGACTACTTCTGTTCACTATCTTTTTCAGATATAGCCCATCTTGTCACCCAAGAGCCCGAGAGACAGATACGTGACAACATTCCTGATAACAATGACTTACTGAAGTGCTGATTTACAAGGGGACAGATGGGTGGGGAGAGGGTCTTAGCAACACACCCTCCCCCATGGCACACTGTAGCAAAATCTGAGCCAGGAATGAGAGCAAGTTGGGAGATCTGGGGCTGAAGGGGAGTCATTGAATAGTTTGAAAAAATTCCCAAGATGATTTGGATAAGCCCCACCATCTCCTGGAAAAACTCTGAAAGGTAATGCAACGCACTTTTTCATCTAATTGTTTTTGTTAAAGTGATTCATTGTTCACTGTCAGAACACCATAATTTACTGACCCTCTCTGCACTGTTGGCATTTGGATATTGGTAATTGTTTGCATTCAAAACAACGGTGATGCAGATCCCTGTAACACACAACCCCTGAAGGGAATCCTTTCTCACTGTGCATTAACTACTCCGTGACCACACACCTCAGTGCTGCGGCTGAGGGGCTCTGGGCTCTGGGCTCCAGCATGCAGCCATACTGGGGTGACAGGAGGAGAGGGCGGCCTGATCTCAAGAGGGTCCCCTGCACTTCCAGAGGCTCTTATGATGATCAAACATCCAAAGAGAACCGAATCACATTTTGTTCTATTCTTTAGCTGTCACAGGCAACCCAGAGGGTAGCTGGTAGCATCTCCTGGGATGAAAACACAACCAATTCTGTTTTCTCCTAATGGGAGGCTAGAAACCCCTTCAAGAGGCAACTGACTTCACAGGGCTGTGTGACAACTCCATTCATTCACCCTGCCCAGAGCTATGTTCCACTCAGTGACCTCTGTCGCTTCACCTAGTTCTTTGGCGTGTGGTTTTGCTTTATCATTAATTTAAATGGAGTAACAATTATTTAATTGGAATAATAACAAAGACTATAATGATCTCACTATCCCGTTGGGAGGATGAATTAAGTGAATAATTAAAACCTTGATAAGCGTTTCAAACATGCAAGTAGTTAAGGGAAAGTACACTGTAATGCCAAGTGATTATGGGACACTCTTGAGATAAGACTCTAAGTAGGTGCTGTGGCTCCTGCACAAGCAGCAGGCCCCTCTGGAATCCCAGGAACCTGCTGGTAAAGCTGGAGCGGCCTTCTGAATGACCGGCCAGGAGGGAACACAGGGTTTTTGTCTCTGCTGTTTTTAGACCCAAGATAGACCAGATAACAGCTGGCAAAGAACTAGTACACAAATCTGGTTACTAGATAAATGGTGCTAGTTAGACTCTCCAAGCTTTCACTGACTCATGATACTAATGAACATATGCATGAAGACAAAAGTGCAGGGACATTAACTGCAACCTAAATTTAATATAAATAATTGGAAATAGCCCAAGTGCTGAGTAGGAGACGGAGCTGAATTATGAAAGTATGGAGAAATAGATTATTATTGTTGTTGTTGTTGCAATTATTATTGAAGTACAGGGGATTGAACCCAGGACTTTCACAATGAGTTATATACCTAGACCCCTTTTCAAATTTTGAGACAAGGTCTTGAAAAGTTGCCCAGGCTGGGCTCGAACTTGCAATCCTTCTTCCTCAGCCTCCCCAGTGCCAGGATTACAGACGTGTACCACCATGCCTTGCCAAAAAATAGATGGGAACAAATTAGAGTGGGGAGAGGACATCAATGCTTGTGAAGAATATTTACCTTTTACTTCCCACATTCACACAGTTTGAAATGTTCGAAGAAATAATGTAATTCTTTGTGAAAAACATTTTGCTTATGTGGAAGTGTTTTCGCTAAATAAAACAAACTTTTCTATCCCCTGACGCTTGATTAGTAATATATAACTTTTCCACTTGCTGGTGGTGCTTTAAATTTTTCTCTATTTCCAAAGAGCGAAGCATTCGTATCATCTTTTCAGGAAGCTCTGATGTTTTTCCTTTAGGATTTCTTTGCACTTTTTCATACTGATGATTTGTTCCTGCACAAATCATCACCATGCTTCCTCCTTCCTGGGCTTTAAAAATATGATTTCTGAGGGCTGCGGGTGTCGCTCAGTGGTACAGCACATGTCTAGTATGTGTGGGGACATGGGTTTGATCCTTAGCACCACACACACACACACAAAAGGAAAGAAAAAAACAAGATTCCTGGTAGGAAAAAAAATTGAAATTGAGGATTGTTGTCAACTTTATTTGCTGAGTAAGAAAGAGCAATCATCTATAATCATCAAGTCACATAAAAAAGATTAGTCACTTTAAAAAGAAATGGTAGGACGTATTATTCTCCCTTTTAGATTTCATGAAGCAGACTAGATTAGACAAAAACTAGCCAGGCGCGGTGGTGCACGCCTGTAATCCCAGTACTTGGGTGGGGTTGGGGGGCTGATGCAGGAGGATCGTCTTGAGTTCGAGGCTAGCCTGTACTACATGGTGAGACCCTGTCTCATGGGTTAGACCCTGTCTTAAAAAAAAACAAAACAAAATACAAAAAAACAAAAAACAAAAAAATAGAAGATTTTTCCAAGTCATTATAGAAAACAAAAGAAAAGAAACCTTCTACCATCATGATATAAACAAAGTTCATTTTCATCCTTCAAAAATTAACATGATCTCAGAATACTGGAACGTTCTTCATGTTGATAGAGGTTTATGAAAATAAACATTGGTGAGAAAGCTATCACCTTAGCTTATTTTTTAAAAATCATATTTGGCTTTCAAGCCAAGAAAAGAAATTTATCATGAAATTTTCATCAAATTTAGGATGGCGGGAGAGTGCCAGAATTTGGGAAGGGGCTCTCAGCTCAATCAGCAGTGTTTTGTATATTACGTAAACTAAGTAGAGGAACATGGGTGTCAACTTCTCACAGCATTCGACTTACGCTACATGGCAATAATTAGTGCTAAATATTCCCATGGTAAGCGGGCTTTGCAAAACCACTGCATTAGTTAAACGCATCCCCTTCAGGATATGGTTAAGTCATTTGCCCACACGGCGCTCAGAGAACAAGCCAGGGATCCCTGGGATTATTTTCAGCAGTCTCTCTGCATGCAAACAGAGTTCTGATCTCTGAACTGTTAAGATAATTCTTTCCATGAGCATTTGTTTGTGCTTTGTCTCCCATTCCAATAAGGCATGAAACTATAAAATTCAATTATTTCCAAGTCTCTAGAAAACAATATTCTAACACAGAATGTAACAGCACACGTTTGCCATGGTTCAAAAAATTGGAATCCTGAGAGCATATTAAGAAACAGGCTTATATATTAAAATATATCACTCATGTTTTTCAGCCTTAAATTGATCTTAGAGGGTTTGAGGAAGTAAGGGAGGCGATTCTGTCTTCAAAGAAAACAGCTCTACACAGTATCTATGGAAACTTGGTCCCCAGACGAAGATAGTAGCACACCCCATCCACATGATGTCTTGTTGGGTCTCTTCCTTTTATCTTTATCTCTGATCATCAGAAACATTAACATATAATCCCACTGAAACAAAAGGAAAGGGACTCTGGATATGCTTCTGCATACATACCTGACAGCAAAGTGCAAAACTGCCGGGCCTGGCTTCTTGGGTAAATCATGGTCAAGAACCCGGTGATCTAACTGCAGCCAGTTCTGCTGACCTCTGTGAGAGCAAAGCAAAGAAAAGGCTTCAGTGAAAAGCTTGCTAACACACAGTGCTGACAAAGCTGGGGGAAGCAGCTACTCTCAGACACCAAGGGGGAGGACCACCCGCTGCAAATCACAGGGCCAGCATTTCCAATTCCAGGGGTTTATCGAGATAGTGTGTGCATTTCAAAAGTGATCTATACATACATTCACTCACCGTGGCACTGACAGCATTTGCAAAAGGACTGGAAATTGCCTAAATGTCTTATACAGCTTTGTTAAAATAATTACCTAAAACTCTACAGTGAGCTAAAATGCAGTCTTAAATAGGCCACAGAGCCTATTTATAGACTTATTATGAACAATTTTTGAGATATGATATTAAATTTAAAAAAGCAAGATGCATAACAATAAGTACAGTATATTGCCATTACTATAAATTAATTAAAAGAATTGATATATATGTGCACCCATATATAAAAATTCTTTGAGATGATAAGAGACTGGTAACACTGGCTACTTTGGGGAGGTCAAAAACTGGGCAACATTCATTAATCTTTAAATTCTTATTAAATATGAAATATTTTACTCAAGAAGAGGAAAACTTCTGGTTTAATGAAATCAGACACAGATCCCAACATCACAGCCTTTAAAAATGCACAAGGGCAAACATTCTCTGCTATTTCTGTGTACACCTTACGGACTTACCTATATTTACCCAGGTGTTTATTTACTCAAGAGCCTCATCAAGTTCATGGGTGTAAATAACTTTTTAGATTTTCACCTCCAAAGGATCAAAGAGATTGATGATAGTGTGGATTGCTTACACAACTTTTCCAAGGTTGTCCAACTAGTCCATGCATTTTAGAGACTACTTGATTTGCTTACATAAAATTCAATTTAAGAACATGCTGATGTGGCTCATGCAGATGAGAAGTGGTGTCAATTTACAGCAAAATCTCTAATGGGCCGGAAGACATTTTTCAACCTATTTTGGTTCTTGAGTAAATAATTAAATAAACAAAATCAAGCTGGGTGTGGTGGCTTGTAATCTCAAGCATTCTGGGAGGCTGAGGCAGGAAGAATGCAAATTTAAACACAGCCAGGGCAATTTAGTGATTTAGCGAGACCCTGTCTTAAAAAAAAAAAAAAAAAAAAAAAGTGCTGGGGATGTAGCTTAGCTCAAAGGCCCTGGGTTCAGTCCCCTATACTGGGGGGAAAAAAATCAGAAAGAAATAGTACTCTTTATTGAGTAACTACTTTTTGTTCACCATCTTAGAACTTTTTACCTTAATAGTGATATTTTACACTAAGTCTGCAAGGATAGTGGCAGGGTGGGATTTGAACCCACGACTTCCAAAACAGGAGAAAATGAAGTTAGAGAGTTAATTAGTATTTATAATAACTTTAGATAAGTCTCTGTCCCTTACTGGTTTTAACACTGGAAAAAATGTGTTTTTGGTTCCATAATTACAAGTTTGCTTGTAATTACTTCTAGATTTGCTTGGAGGAATTCTATAAAGATAAATAAGCTCATATATGTAACATAAGAACATCTTAGAACTACTGATTTTGTGTGTAAGGGGGTAGGGGGAAGTTCAAAGGGTTGAATTCTTATACTATATTTCAAGTGTAGGATGCCATTGATATTTATTCATTTATTTATTCATTTATTTATTTAGACAGACTCTCACTACATAGTTCAGGCTGCCTTCGACTCACTATGTAGCCCAGGGTGGCCTCAAACTCACGGTGCTCCTCCTGCCTCAGCCTCCTGAGTGCTGGGATTACAGGCGTGTGCCACCATGCCCAGCAGGATGCCACTGATTTAAAGACATCCCAATTTGAGATGTTCAAATGTGTCTTAAAATACATGAAATACTGTATTGTCTAGTATCTGGTTTTGAAAGCTTTCTTATGACAAATGGAACTAACTTTGAATTGTCCTTTTTTTTATTATAGAAAAGATGTGGCATCATTTAAAAGGCACACTTTATATGAAGTTGCATGGGTGAGAATGAAAGAAACAAGTTTACAATGACATATACAGCACAAACCAATTAGGTCAGCCACAGAGGCACAGTTAAAACACTATTAAATATGCATGAAAAGTTCTCGGTATAGTTCTGGTGAGATTTAAAGCCAATTACTAAGATAAGTCATCTCTAGTGAATAAACCACAATTGGAGTGGGAAGTAAACAAAAGGGTCTGGCTTCACCTATGACATTCAACATTTCTCTAAAAAGATGTCCATGTGTATGTAACATAAAATAATTTTTTAAAGAATACACTAGAGGGGCTGGTGAGATAGCTCAGCAGCATAAGCGCCTGCCTGGCAAGCGCGAGGTCCTGAGTTTGACCCCCGGTACCCGCATATAAAAAAAAAAAAGTATATGCTAGAAATTAGATTTTTAGACTCTGTAATCTCACTATCAAGAAAAAGTCCTGAAGACTGAAAAAATGTTACTCATAATTCTCTCAGAAAGATATCTTTGAGGTTACTTATTGCTTACAACCTGCTTCTTTCAAGTGTTTCCATTAGCAAATATAACAGATGTAATCACCTTGAAAAGGAAGGCATATCTGACCCTATCAGGCTGTTCAGACCAACCAAAAAAACCGAATTTTTCTTTTTGGACAGAATTACATTAGTGGAATATGTCATTTCAGGCTATCGAAGGCACAGTGATCAGAAGTTACAGCTGTGTGGTAAAGCCTCTTACTTATTTCCTCATAAACAAAGCTTCTTCAGCAAAGTCTTTCAAAACACGGAAAGAGGGAGAAAAAAAAAAAAAAAAAAACAAAAAAAAACCACGATGGGGAATTGAAGGGGCCGCCACCTCAGGAGGGTGAGACTGCCCTCTAGGGGAGAGAGAGGCGCCCTGCACCCAGATCTCTGGAAGGCACTAAGGACAGTATCCTATTACGTGGGAAAATCATCCCTTCCCTCTTTTTCCCCCTGGATTTGTTTCTGCTGGCTGTCATTACTACTCTCCTTATGTAACTGTAGTCTATTTTCCCATTGCTGCCCTTGGTGGGGGGTACAGACACTGGCTAGTTTCATTGACTAAATGTCCCGTTCAGCTCCGGCTTACTCTATTTAAAGTTCACCAAAGGCGCAAGGCTGATGTGGCATCTGGGCTGGAAAAGGCCATTCAGACAGTACCCTGGGAGGGATCGACTCAGTGGTTTCATGTGGGCGGAGGAGGGGAGCGCTGAAAAAATGCTTTCCAAATATATTTACCAGACAAAGAAAAAAAAAAAATAACTTTGTGACCAAGACATTCCAAGGAGACACCTTTAGACATAAGCAATTTTCCAGGCCTGTTCCCCAGCAAGGTGGAAATGGCAAATTCTTCCTCCCTCCCAAAAGCCCAGCTCATACTTCCAAAAATTAACGTAGCCAGAGCCAGAAATGGATGGCGCTGTCACCTGCCGGGGAGTGCTGGGTGGGGAGGACAAATTGGGGCCAGGGTTCTCAGGAAGTCTGAGCCCTGCCTGTGGGATCCCAAGCAGACACCTGGGGGAGGGCTTGGCCGCTCTTCTGCTGGTACAGTTTTAGAGAGAAACCCCAGGCAGACGAGGGGGAGGGTGGCCCAGGACCTCAAGGAAAGTCATTCCCATCATTCATTTTCTTTCTGAAGAAGGTGGGATGCCTGACTTATGCACTGGCTGGCTGTTGTTCATCTGAGCTCAGAGCTTTCCCAGAAGCCCTCAGGTGTCCAGAACCTTCTTTTCCAGCCTAGCATGAGTCCTGAATCCTGAGGAGCCTTTGGCACTGTGCTTATATATCTGTTCCTCCTCTGTGTGGCATTCTTCCAGCCTGGGGGTGCCTCCTCCGTCTCCGTGACTCACAGGGTCACCTGTGATCTTGTCCTTGGCTCGCCGCTTGTGCCATGATTGGGCTGGTGTCTTCACGTTGGGCAAATGCACCGTGTTCATTACCTTGTCGACACCTCTGCCCTCAAATGACTCTTGCCTGCAAGACCACATCCTCTCCCCTCTATCTAAAATCCACCTGCTAGGGTTCATTCTAGCAACCCACCTGTGAGAAGGCCATCCTGTACCCAGGCACCTCTCTGCATTCCCTCATTGCTGTGACTACTTACAACAGGAAGCGAGTGCCCTTTCACTGTGCAGCTGTGCTATGGCTCCACATATCTGATTTGATCGACTATTAGTATATAATCCCAGTACCCTATCATAGATGCCCTATGTGGTATTTACTATATAGGTACTATTAGATGTCCATGGTACAGATGAGAAAACTTGAGTGTCAGAGATGTCAAATAACTGCCCTAAAATCACATAGCTACTAATATTCCATGATGACTGCCCCTTGCCTCCCTCTCTGCCCTCACCATTTTTTCCCCCTTTGGTAATGGGGATCAGGGTCTCACAAGTCACTAAGTTGCTCAGGTTGGGCTCAAACTTGTGACCTTCCTGCCTTAGCCCCCAAAGTAGCTGGGATTACAGGTAGACCACTGGTAAGCAGTCATTCTTGGGCAGTGATTGATGATAGTCAAAGGCCTGGCAATGAGAGGAAAACCCAGGACGGTAAGAAAGCAAGGTTTTGCAGAGTCAGTTCCTGCTTTTCACTGTACCGCCCCACGTGGACACCATCCTGGTCCACTGTTTAAAATGGCCTGTCCCCCATTTTTCCTGATATGCCCTCTTATTTTATGTTCTTCAGTTATAACTGTGGGATTTCCTCGTTTATCAATATTTGCTCGCTATGGTAGACTACATCTCTGCAACAGAAACTCCATGGAAACACAGACCTTGCCTGTGTCACTCACAGCTGAATCCCTAGACGTAGAGCAACATCTGGCCTTTAGTAGATACTCAAGAAAAATTTGTTGAACAAATAAATGACTCCAGTATCCATGCTTTTAGTCTCAACTCCATGTGACCTTCTCCTAAATTATAGTGCTTATAGCAATTACAGGTTATACCATATCACTTAGCCATTATGTCTTTATGGTTTTAGGTCTTGTATTGTTTGCTATTCTTTCATTCACTTCCAGATTCTGTGTGTGTGTGCGCGCCTCTGTAATCACAGATTGCATGAACTGGTTTTGGCTTTCTGGCCAGAGCTGTGGCCAAGGAACAGCTGCATTTCCCACCTCACCCAGCAGAGGGAAGATGATGAAAAGATGTTTCTGCATGTCATAGAAGGCAGGTGATGCCTACTGACTTTCTTCTGCTTTGCTTCACCATCTTCAGGAAACATCAAGAGTCTAGAACCTAAGTTTTCAGGATTTTCCACGTCTCCTAACAGTTGTCTGAATTTCACCCGGCCATAGCCCAGGTCCCGAGGCTGCTGGCATTTCCTAGATGTCCTAGGCAAACAGCCCACCCAAGGCTAGAAATAGTGAGAAGCCACCTGGTGTGGAAAACGAATGAACTCCTTGAAATTATTTTCCACCTGGTTGAACTGAAGAAATGAAAAAACACTTAAACTGAGAGAGTTATGGAAAGAATGCTGGGGTGGCTGGACAACAGATTTTGTGTCTGGAACATATTTTCTTAAATGTTAATATTTAAGGAACTCTTTGGAAATTACGTCCAGAAAGGAGAAGGATTTCTCCGATAGTATATCCAGCCACATAAAATGTAGACAAATTAGGCTGCCATGAAGTAGACAGACAGACAGACAGAAACACACACACACACACACACAAGACAGAGACAAAAGCTAGTAACTACAAACATACTCACTGACATAGAGTTTTATATTTTTAGGAATTTGTTCTTACATATGGTACTGGCCTCATTTCCAAGATGATTTAAATTATTGAGAAAAATATATACATACACAAAATACGTATATGCATGCACACAATATCTAACAACTTAGGGAATCAAATGGAAAAAAAAAAGAAGAAAATGAAAGCAAAAGGGGAACATAGAACAGACTAGGTTTCTGTCAGGAAGTTCATTCCAGATTAAACTATACACATATCTTTAGATGGATGCCTTTAAACTTTCTTAGCACAAACACCATAACATTAATTTAGTTTCAAGATGAGTGAAGAAAAATTTAGTATTTCTATCATAGATACATGAGCTAAATTAGCAAGCCCATAAATTTCTACAACACTTAGGATAACATTTTGAGTTTTTCAAATGGCTAATATTCCTTTTCTTCTCCCTTTGCATTTGTCCTAGGGGGAAAAAGAAATTCTGTATTAAGACATCTTTAACTAAGCAGGACATCCTCAAGTCCTTAACGTGTCTTTTTTGTTTGTTTGTTTTTGTTAGTCATGAATGACAGCCAGTAGACAGTCCCAGCAAAAGGCAAATAAATGAAAACTGTGAAAACACTTACGTGTCATCTATAAATGTTATTCCAAAATACTCCTTTTCTTTCAAGTTGAAATGAGAAGCCACAAGGTCCAGCAATTCCCTTGATAAAAGTTTGGGCTGTTAAAATAAAAAAATCTGATTAGAAGCAATTTGGTTACCTTTTTTTTTTTTGGTCTTTTTGAGACGGGGTCTCACTATGCAGTTCAGGATGGCCTCAAACTCGCAGCAATCCTCCTGCCTCAGCCTCCCGAGTGCTGGGATTACAGGCGTGTGCCACCATGCCCAGCCTAGGTTACCTTTTCCTCTTACTGCTGTCACCTTCTTTGGCCCTAAGTAGTTGTTTGCCTGTTTGTTTTTTTTGAGACAGGGTCTCACTACGCACTTCAGTCTGGCCTTGAATTCACTATGTAGCCCAGGCTAACCTCAAACTCGCAGTGATCCTCTTGCCTCAGCCTCCCAAGTCCTATGTAGTTGAAAGCAGCCCTTGCTTGCCTGTTTGTTTTTAAATACCTGGCCTCATTTGTTAATTAGGTTCAGCCACTATAGATGGTTCTCTTAAAGTTCTGGGAAGGAACAGAGATGGGACCAGGAATATCAATGAGATATTTTCTCTCCATGGATTTGCAAGTCACCTGAATATCTAACTTTTTCCCTTCTAAGGCAACAGTGTGCTTACTAATATGTTGGTGTTTGGAAAAAATATTCTTTTATATGTAGCATGACAGTAGTGACCAAGGTGAGGAAAACTGAACACTTCACTCCTAGGTGCCTGCATTTTTAGAAAAGATTGTAGGGATAATTTTACCTGGTGGTGGCCAATCAAAGAGGCTCAAAACTCAAGGGTGTAGGGGTACGGGCAGAACTAACAACAACAGTAACAAGTGAGGCTACCATGTATTGTCCTGAACTTACATCCTTTCACTTAATCCTTATAATAATAAGCCCACGAGATGGGGCTTTTTACTTCCATCTCATAAATGAGCCAACCAAGGCAAAAAGGTTGGCGTCTCACTTGATGTCGCATTGTTTTGGCCAAGGTTCTGAACCTGGTTTTTGCCTCCTTCTGAAGCCTGGAGAGTCCAGGAGTCCATTTTTCTCTACAGATGGAGCCACTGTGCCCTGTCTGCTTAGCATCATCAGCAGTGTGTACCGAGCAGGGGGATCTAACCTATGAGCTTTTGGGAAACTCTGGACCTGGCAGGGGAAAAAAGGTTAGGAATCTGCCAGAATGTGCAGAGGGATGGCTGATGCTGGGTTTGCAGGAGCTGGGGAAGGAAAGGGTCTCTGCAGGAGGGGACTCAGGTCAGAGAGTTTAGGGGACAGCACGATGAAGGCTGAGGGCTCTTCTGCTGGAGAAGAAAAGATGGGCATGATTTAAAGGAAAGTAGGAAGGAAAGAAGGGAGGCAGAAGGATAGCGAAAGGGAGGAAGGAAAAGGAAGAAAGGAAAGGAAAAAAGGCAGAAATGTAGACTAAAACTTGTACTCTGGGGAAACTGGTCAACTGTACTGTTTTCATTCTAATTGAAGCCCATGCAGAATGGGCTGGGGACACGCCTCAGAGGGACGAGAATGCAGGGTGGCCAGAAGAAAGAAATCTGGCCCAGCTGAGGGAGGGCCCCTCTGCAGGGCCTTCCATAACTTCGTAGGACTTTTGTGCCACGGTGTTGGGCAAACAGAAAGAAAACACCAAAAACTGAAATATCATCACTCATAGAGTATCCTCTACTTAACCTTAATTCTGTGGTTACAGCTGTCTTAACCTCAGGTCACAGCTGATGAAACTGGTGTCTCCCTCACACAAGGCCATGTGGCTGGAAAGAGGCAGAACATGGGAACCGTCTCACCCTTTCACGGAAGCACTGTAGCCCTGAACTGACCGAGAGAGTCAGAGCAGTCACTCGCTCGGGGTCACAGAGCTCCGGAACGCTCGAGCCGACGAACCTGTATCTCTAAACGTGCGTCAGCAGGCTACAACAGCTGTGCCGCACAGGGCCGCGCTTCCTGACTCGTCAGCTGCCTTTTTCCCTGCAGCCACTCCTGAGCCCAAGCGCCGACCACGGGACTCAGAGGTGGGGGCAACACCTACCTGAACCAGCAGCTCCAGTCTCCTGTCATCCAGGAGGTGCACCTGGCAGTGCCTGCCTTCTGTCATCTGCGGGGACAAGACAGCAAGAGTGTGTCAGAGCTGGTGCTGGTCACGCACCTATAAACTTGCTTTATCGTTTATTTTGTATGAGATGTGCTCATCCTGAGGTGGCTTCAGCTGAGTTCATCAACATGCTTGGTCAGAAGCAGATTTTTTGAGACAGTGTCTTGCTATGTAGTTCAGGATGGCCTTGAACTCACTATATAGCTCAGGCTGGCTTTGAACACTCAGTGATCCTCCTGCCTCAGCCTCCCAAATTCTGGGATTACAGGCATGTACCAACATGCCCTGCTAGAAGCAGATTTCTTTTTCTTTTCTTTTTTTTTTAAGAATAGGAAAATTTATGGGAGAAAAGGAATGAGGAATAGGAATGGGGAGTAGGAATAGCTCCTGAGAGACAGGAGGGGTCCCTCATGGGTTGCCCCCCCTTCTTTTTTTTGGTTTGTTTTTGTTTATTTGAGACAGGGTCTCACTATGTAGTGCAGGCTGACCTTGAACTCGCTTATATAGCCCAGGCTGGCCTCAAAATAGAAGCAGGTTTCTTACAGAGCATTAACTTGGGTTTAAAAGAAGAATGAAAGGCAAAGGCCACTCTACATATTGAAAAAATAATGCCCATTCAGTATATCAAAGTCAAAATGTATACAAAATTACACTATGAAAAGTAGGCCTCCTTCCCAAAGGAAAGTATTATGTTTTGTCTTAAGTCAGTATTTTATTTTTCAAATGAAAATACCTTTAATTGTGGGTGTCCTTGCATAAATGTGATACATTCATAATTACAAGAAGAAAAACATGACACTAAAGTTAAAATGGAGCATCTTAATTTTCAGAAAGTTTGTCCTCTTTTTAGTGTATCACCTGCTGTGCTGATTAACCTTGTTAACTAGACTGGATTAAGAGATCCCTTGGAAAAGTGACTGGACTGCGAGGGTTGTAACATCATCAGCAGGTTAAACCATGGTGAGTTCATACCTGAATAGACTATTATGAGGTGGGGCCTAGCTGGAGGAAGTGGGGCATGAGAAGTGTGACCCTGGGGACCTCTATCTGGTTCCTGACCCCTTCCTGTCAGTCTCTTTCCAACCTGCTTTGCTTCCTGGCCACCATGAGTTGAATAGCTTTCCTCCACCATGCCCTCTACCTTGATGATTCTGCCTTGGAGCCAACTAACCATGGACTGTAACCTTTGAAACCATGAGCCAACGTAAATCTTTCCTACTTTAAGTTGTGTCAGGTATTTTGTCCCAGCAATAGGAAAACTAACCAATACATCAGCTACAGTTAAGAGCAGTTCAGATACATAGCTAAGAACAGTTTGATGTATAAATTTCCAATGATATGTAATTTTTATCCCTTAAAATTTTAATATTCCTTAAAATATTTAAACAACACACAGAATGCAAAGATGGCATCCTCCTCCTATTGATTAACTCATGTCGAAACCATTTTATCTGCAGAAATCACACCCTGTTGATTTGAGCAGAATCTTCACAGGCTATTTTTATGTGTATTTTTAGATATATACATTTATGGATTATATAAACACATATACACATATACATACACACACAGCACACACACATACAGAAAGTATATCAGTATATCTTTTATTGCAGTACTTAGGATTGAACCCATCATCTTTTTCACTGAGTTCATCTGACCCAGGGTCTCACTAAGTCACTGAGTTGCCCAGGCTGGGCTCCAATTTGTGATCCTCCTGCCTCAGCCTCCTACAGTAATGGGATTACAGGTATGCACCATCATGCCCAGCTTTAAAAATATATTTTTATATTAAATGTTTTTATTATTATATTGGACATACTTAATATTTTATGTGTATAACCATCTGGAAATGTAATACATGTATATGTGTGTCTATACACATATAATATCTATAAAGTTTCTTTTTCAATTCAAGGTGGACTGTGCTACACTCACTATTTTGCCTCCTATGTTTTTACTTCAATATTTCTTGGAGATCTTCCTACTGTCAGTGCATACAGACAGACTTCCTTCTTTCTCAAATGTTCTATAGCATCGGACCATCATGTGGGTGTAAAATAATGAGTCTCCTGCTGAGGCACGTCTGGGTTGCCCCAGTGTTTTGCTGATATAAGCAATGTTACAATGAACTGTTAACATCTAGCTTCATCCCTGATGCGGGTTGCTGGGTGACACTAGAAAAAGGGGGAGCCTGGGCAGTGTTTTGTCTCTTGGGTGTTGTACCAAACTCAGGCACATGTGAACGCAAGTTAAAAAGAAAAGCTAGGTGCTGTGCAAGTGCCTATAATCCCAGCTATTCAAGAAGCTGAGGCAGGAGGATCACTTGAGTTCAGGAGTTTAAGGCCAGCCTAGGCAATATAGTGAGATCCCTCCATTTGAGGAAAAAAAAAAAAAAAAAAGAAAGAAAAAGAAAAAGGTCAACTGAGCACTAACTGTACACTCAGCATTGCCCTAGGTATTTTATGTAAATTATCTCTGAGCAGCACAGTTACCTTCTGGGACTGGTATCATTATCCCCATTTAACAGATAAGGAAATAGAGGCTGAGTACAGTAAGTATCTTATTTTCAGTGTAAAAAATAATGTTTTTGCACTTATATTTTTGATTGAACTCTACCCTAAAAGTCTGCAATCTAGCTCAGCTGGTTAGGCCTTGGTACTATTATGAAGGTGTGGTCCATGAGAACTACTGAAGTAGTGCTAAGTAACTGGGCAAGTTTTCTTTGTCCCATGGCCACAGATTATTTCCTTAACTCTGCAATGGCAAGGTCAAATACACACCTTGAGTAGCAAAGGGAAAGGAATGAACCTTTGGAAGTTCTAGGAACCAAACTAGGCAATTTACATACATTATCTCATTAAAGCTCCATTCAAAAAAAAAAATCAATGACAGGAAAATATCCCCATTTTACAGATTAGTAAATCAAGGTACAGATTTCAGTATTATCTATTCAAAGTTACCTGGGAAAGAAAAAAATCAAGTCAAATTTGAATAAGGGAGCTGGAGGTATTGTTCAGTGATAAAAGGTTTATGTGAGGCACTGGGTTAAATGCCCAGCACCACAAGAAAGGAAAGAAAAATAAGAAAAGGAAGAAGCCATCCTTTTGCCAGGTATGGTGGCACACGCCTGTAATCCCAGCACTTGAGAGGCTGAGGTAGGAGGATTGCCATGAGTTAGAGGTCAGCCTGGGCTGCATAGTGAGTTCAAGGCCAGGTTGAACTACATAGTGGGACCCTGTCTCAAACCCACCCCCTCAAAAAAGAAGTCACCCTTTCTTCTAATTGTCTATATTATAGGAGGAACAAAAGGAAAATAAATATGTCAGTTTATAATGTTCTACTTCTTTTATAAAACAATCTACAAAAATTAACTCCAGTGTATACCCTACAGAAAAATATAATAAAATCATGCTCAAACAATTTAAAAATATGAATCCACTAAAGACAATGTCATAATTCAAGCCATTCTGCTGTCCCATAATCCAAATAAATTTATTTCTTGAATTCAATAGTCATCTTTTTTTGCCTTTATATTTTCTTTTGGACCTCCCTCCAAGTAATCAATATTCCTTTTGTCAACATAATTTTATTATAGCCTATTAAACAATAAATGCCTCTATTGATGTATGTAACCATTTCATCAACAAAAGCAATGGTGGCCCCGTTTTTACAGCTTGATCTGTTCCTTTGGCTTCAGCTGACTGGACCAAGAATAGACACCTGACTCAAGTTGGCCAATCAGAATTTTAGTCAGGGAATCTGGAATTGAGTCTGACAGGATGAAAACCCAGTTACTGTGGGGCATCCTTTGTGTGCTGTGTGTGGAGAAAATTCTGCAGAAAGAATGAGAGAGGCAAGTAAATAGCTAGAAGAAGGCATGAAATATCAAGTGGCTGTGAAGAAAAGCTGAATAGTTGCTGTCAGGGTTCCTAACGTCTTTCTAGTCACTTCTCATTCTTTCTACTGGCCTGGTCAAATGCTTGTCTTTGAGTTCCACGAAACAGCTTGAATTCCTAGAACAATCCTTTGTTTCTCTCTTAATCTAACCTGAGTTGGATTCCACTTTTTGCAAGCAAGAGCATCTTCATAAGATACCATAGGTTTCTATACCTAAGCTGAAGCAAAAGCCTTCCAATGGACTGCCCAAATGATGTCACTAGTTGGAGAGAGCTGTCTACTTGTGATCACCGACTCGGCCAGGAATGACAGCACAAATACCATGACAGGCTGACACTTGGGAAGAGCTGTGAACCAACATCTGCCCACAAGCTATGATAAAGAGCATAAAGGGCACCCTGCAGAGGACAGATGGCCACGGCAGTGGGAGGTGGTGTGCCCCTCACGGCTCAGTATTCACAGCTCCCCTTCCTCTGAGGATGGTTCTCTGGTAAGTCAGAGGCAGATTTGATTGTCACTAGCAATAGAAAGACCTGCCCTTGTCACTTGTGTAAATTAGAGGTTAAAAGTGGTAGATGTATTTTGTTCATCAAAAATGCTTATAGATAAATTGTAGTTGATAATATAAGAAATCAGGAAATGACACCTAAGAAAGAGCTTCTTTTTGATTTCTCCCCCCAGGGCCTTCGCATTGAGCTACACCCCCAGCCCTTTTTATTTTTATTTTTTTATTTTGAGACAGGGTCTGGCTAAATTGCTAAACTGCCTAGGCTGGGCTCCAACTTGCCATCCTCCTGACTCAGCTTCCCACAATGCTGGGATTATGGGTGTGTACCACCACGCCCGACTGGAGAGCTTCTTTTTACTAATGGTAAGATCTGGAAATACTGGGCTTGATTTCCTCCACGGTGTGGCAGAGCAGCTCCCTCTTTAGACCAGGTGTCTAGGCTCTGGTTCACCCCAGCGTATTACCTGCCTGGATCTGGGAGTGCAGTTGTCTGAGTGAGCAAACTCTGATTCAGTAAGTTCATGTGGTACCAGAGAAGAGACACAACTCGCACCACCAGAGGTATGACTGTGCCGCAGGGAAAGGGTGTGGCACTCAGTGCTCATTAACCTGTAGACTCATTGTAAACGCCAGGAAATTGAGGCCTGAGAGGTGATGTGACTTGCACAGGAGTTCTAAGTCAGTAGAGCTCTGGCTCAACATCGTATTTTATCTCTTATTAGCTATGTCACCTTGAGGAAGTTACTTAACCCCTCAGAGTCTCATAAGAAATGTCTAACATCTGGGCACGGTGGCTTATACCAGCTACTCGGGAGGCAGAGGCAGGAGGATGGTGAGTTCAAAGCCAGCCCACGTAACTTACAAGACTTTGTCTCAAAATAAAAAATAAAAGGGCTGGCAAGATAGCTCAGTCGTAGAGGGCTTGCCTCGTATGCACAAGGTATTGGTTCAACCCTCCAGTACTGTCACACGCACACACACACACAAAAGTCTTAACAGCCTTTAAATGATATGCTAGGAATGAAATAAATCACTTTTGAGGTCCTCATTTATTTAGAAGTTGACAAATGGTTAAACTCTTCTGTAATCTGTACATGCTCCCAGTTTTTAAAGAAAGCTTTTAAATGAGAAGACTATCACTAACACATTTTAAAGAAGACACAAGTGGGCTGGGGATATAGCTCAGCGGCACAGCACCTGCCTGGCAAGTGTGAGGTCGTGAGTTCAATTCCTGGTGTCAAAAAAAAAAAAAAAAAAAGAAGACAGACGTGACAGTGAAAAATCTATTAACAAACACATGGCAGAAACATTCCCCAGATAGAATGGAGGGGAAATGAAGAGAAGGGACCACTGGTTCCTTTGTGCCTTCTGTATGCCTGGCACTGGTAAGGGCATTTTAATAAGACTAGTTCTGTCACTCATGGGCGCTTTCTAACACCCAGGTGTGGAGCTCAGCCCTTTCACGCTCAGTATTCAGGGTGTTCCCCCAAGGTAAGTATTCTCTTCACTCAATATTATGGGATAAACTGACATTAGGTGATAAATAAGAGGATTCATAATTGGCGGAGCTAAGCCCCAACCCAAGCCAGGCGTGGTGGTGCATGCTTGCAATTCCAGCACTCCGGAGGCTGAGGCAGGAGAATTGCCACGGGTTTGAGGCCAGCCCAGGCTACACAAGCAAGTTCAAGGCCAGCCTGCATTACATAGTGAGACCCTGCCTCAAGAAAACAAAAACAAAACAAAACAAAACCAAAAAATAAACCCCAACCCAAAGTCCCAAGTCATAACTGTGCAGAGATACACTTGATACTGCATACAGCACGCAGCGACAGATGGCGGGAAAGCCTTCCCGTGTGGCCCATTTCCCTGGGTTACATGAGTAGGTAGGAAAGGGAAAATGAAGTACCATGAAGCAGGCACAAAATCCACTTCACTTCCAAAGAAAAATAACTTTACTAGAAATAGAATTGTGCAACCTATAAATAGAAAGAATCACAGACAGCATCTATTAGCGGCCACTCAATTGAGATTTGGGGAAACTTAGGAACAGACACAATCCAAGCTGCACAGCCAGTTAACACAGCCCTGGGGTGGGAACCCAGCCGTGGCTCCCAGGCCAGGGTGCAAATGACCTGCGCATGTGCCCAACATCCTCGGCTAATAAATATCATCTTACTCAAATAAACTTTTTTTCAACAGGTCACTTTTTAATTTTTTTTTTTATTGTGGGTACCGGGGGGTCGACCTCAGGACCTCGCACGCCAACAGGCGCCCGTGCTGCTGAGCGATATCACCGGCCCCTTTTTCGTATGTGGGTTCCGGGAGTCGAACTCGGGCCCTCGCGCTTGCCAGGCAGGCGCTTACGCTGCTGAGCCATCTCACTGGCCCCAGAATCACTTTTGAGCCCCACCAAGACTGGGGGGCATAGCTTCAGAACTGACTTCCCATCCAAAGGCAGCTAATAGCAGCAAGGCCTCTCGGGCAATTAAAAAAGACACACACACTTGTAAGTTGCCCAGGCTGGCTTTGAACTCACCATCCTCCTGCCTCCGCCTCCAGAGTAGCTGGTATGAGCAACCATGCCTAGATGTTAGACATTTCTTATGAGACTCTGAGGGGTTAAGTAACTTCCTCAAGGTAACATAGCTAATGTTCTGTCTGCATTCGCCACACTCGATACCCACTCTCCACCCCATTGGACCCCAGGGATTCAGAGGTTAGAACTGCGAGGTCAGATTGGAATTTCCACCTCAGTCTGTGGCTGCCCTGTGTTTGTTCCCCAGCTGATAAGAGTCGTCCTCAGTCCTCACCGGGCAGAGCAGATAGCTGGTGGCAAGACTTTGTCAGCTGGTCAACGGTCAAATGAGGAAGATCTACAAGGAAGTGAAAGCAACTACAGGCCTGACTTTTAGTTCAGAGAGCACCCAGCTGCAGCAGCTGGTAAGTAGGGTTCAAATCTGCGGGAGGACACACCCCAGCTCAGTCCCTGCTCCCAATCCCATGGCTTGATTTAGGAAGTGAGAGAGGAGAGAAGGTTGTGAAGAAACCAAGGGTCATTTTCAGACAGGGTAGCACAAGACCATTCCTAAGAACTGGGCTCAGATGGAAAAGCGGCAGGAAATAAGAACTCAAGAAAACCCAACCCCCCAATCAACTTTAGCTTTGCTTTGGAACACAGAACTATGAAAGCTTGGGAAGGAAGCAACAAGTTTTTTGTTCCCCAACCTCCTCTCTCCTAAAGCTTAGCACTACAAGTGCTGCCTCATAAAAATGGCTCATCCAGGCTTTCTGTGGAGTGGATCCCCCCTTACCAAGCTCTAAGTTCCATGTAAGTGTGTACGAAGCCAGCTTTCTAAGCAGGCTCCCCACTTCCCAGGGAGCTCCAGGATGACCTGACCACCGCATGCCAGGGAGTGCTGTCGTGAAAGCACAGTCTCATCCCTTTATTGTTCTGCTTGGAACCATCTGATCACTTCTCCTGCAGCACAGCGAGTGCGCAGGGGCACTGACTCACTACTCTGATAAAAATCCAACCTCTCCCATTTCATTTCCAAGGAGTAATCAAAATTTTAAAAATGTATTACAGTGAAAGACGCATTGTCATTAATCCCCTTCTTGCCATGTTCTGCAGCAGTTCTGGAAGTCCTCTTTCTTGAGTGTCTTTATGAGATGTGATTAAAAAATACAGTGAACGCAAAAAACAGTGCATGCTTCTGCGAAGGGCCGTCCAATGGAAAGGCAGGCTTATAAAAACATCACTGTGTGTCCTCATCTATTTTATTCATCATATCTGGCACCATGTGACTGCTTGCTCTTTCCCAAAGTCAAAATGACCATGAAAGGTGAATGTTTTGAATCAATTCAGGACGTGGAAACAGCCACAATGGTGCAATTAAAGGCTCTCATGAAAGAAGACTTCCGGAAGTGCTTCGAAAGTGGCAAGAATGATGGGGTAAGTATATTCAAAGGGAGGGAATTATTTTGAGGGGTGTTAATATTTTGAATTTAAATAGTCATTATGTTTTTTGATGACACCCCATCTATCTCAGCTGTCCTGCCTCTAAAACAGCAGTCACACTGGCTTCCTCATCTTCCTCATGATGAAGCCTGAAGCCGATTTGGGGGCTACGCATGTGCTGCTCCCTCTGTCTGGAATGCCTGGCCCCAGATAGAGGCATGTTGCGTTCTTTCACTTTTTTCTCGTTTGAAATCATGTCACTATCTCAAGGGCACTGCCCCTGTCCTCACATAAGGTGGACCCGACCCTCACTGTCACAGATGCTCCTCTGTTTCTTACAGAACTTACATTTCCGCTTTAGTTACTTGTTTGCCTGTCTTGCTCCATGACAATGTAAGTTCCGTGGGACAGAAGACCTTGATAAATTTTTCTCCCCACTATATCCCAGGGCTTCATGGATGGGGACAACAGAGTGTAAGATGTGTTCCAAGTAAAGGAAGTAACGCCTTCACTGTTCAGAATCTAGACACAGTTCACAAGGTAATATGGTCCCAAATGACTTAAAAAGACAGCAGACTCCAAAGCGAGACTGCCCCAAACAACTCCCAAGCTTTGGCCCAGAAAAACTTACACATAAGAATCAAGCTTTCCACCCAGAAAACAAGGTGAGCTATTAAACTCCTCATCAGATGAGACGTTCTGGAGGAACCAGAGAGAGGGAGACGAGTGTATCTAGGACATCCTTACTTTGGGATCTATTGAGTGGATGGAGTTTTATGTTTCACCCAAATGATGTCAGCCCCGGTTGAACAGGGCCCTTTTATATCATCTCTGGGTGGTGACTGAGGATGAGCTACGACACTACCGTCCAGAGAGTGGCCTGGGCTGACACAGATGTCTCCACACAGTCAGCTGTGAGCTGTGATTCCCTCCAGTTCTTTCAAGATGCTGCCTGCCCCCAGCATAACTGCATGGCTTGCTCTGAGTGCTCACTCCGGGTCTTGCGAGAGCTAAGCACCTCCAACGCACGAGCTCTTCTTTCCTTCTGCTACCCATTCCCTGAGGTAGGAAGTGAGACCATTTATATTTCACAGGTGGCAAAACTGACGTGTAACCAGGTTAAGTTGTCCCAGATAATATTGCTACAAGGTAAGTTAGAATCTCAGGTTCCATTAATCGGACCGAAGCAGCCTCCCTTACACTCCTTGCTATTCACTGGAGGTGCAGGAAACAGAGACGAGAGAGAGAGAGAGAAAGGCTGAGAGCAGAAGAGACAAAGAAAGAAAGGAAAATGGGTTGGGGGGGGGTGAGAAATGAGAAAAAAGGTGAGAAGTCAGTATGCCAAAGAGAAATTAAGTTTCTGAGTTATCAGCTGAGAGAAAAATGGTGACAAAAATAATGGCTGTTGACCATGTGCCTGGCACTATCCCAAGTCCTTTCCTTTACTTATGTAAGCCAACCCTATAAGGGGGATTCCATTTCTGGTTTCATTTTGTGGATGAGAAAACTGAGGCTCAATTAAGGTGAATGGCTAATCTCTCCCCGCAAGATCACAGAGCTAGGAAGAGGCACAGCTGGATGTAAACCAAGATGTTCTGACCCCAGAATCCATGCTCCTCATGCTGCATCACGTGACTTTTGGTACGGAGTATCTTCCGTCTGATACGATTTATCTTATCTATTAGATCCCACCTAGCTTGGGCATTTGATGTGGGAAGTGTGATAAACAATATGGTGAATGAGTAATTTTTTTAAAAAAAATTATTATACTAAAAGACACATTGCCATCAATCCCCTTTATACTACCCCTCGCACACACACACTTTGAACACACTTATTCCACCATTCTTGCCATGTTCTGAAGCAGTGTTGGAAGTCCTCTTTCATGTGTATCTTTAGTTGTGCCGTCATGGCTCTCTTGATGACCTGAACTGATCGAAAACATTTACCTCTCATGGTCATTTGGACTTGGGGAAAGAGCCAGAAGTTCCATGGTGCCAGATACAGTGAAAAAGGTGGATGAGAACATACCATGTTTTCACCAGCCTACCTCTCTGTTACATGGCACTTGGCAGCAACATTCACTGTACTACTTTTCATCATATCTTATAGATACTTATGAAATAAGACTTCCAGAACTGTTTCAGAAAGTGGCAAGAACAATAGGATATGTTGTTCAAATTGAGGGCAAGTATTTTGAGGGGGACTAATGGCAATGTGTTTTTTACTATAATATATTTTTTTTTTTTTTGTGGGTACCGGGGGTCGACCTCAGGACCTCGCGCGCCAGCAGGCACCCGTGCCGCTGAGCGATATCACCGGCCCCTTTTTCGTATGTGGGTTCCGGGAGTCGAACTTGGGCCCTCGCGCTTGCCGGGCAGGCGCTTAAGCTGCTGAGCCATCTCACCGTCCCCTATAATATGTTAAATTTAAATATTCACTGTTTATTTTGATCATTCTGTAGCATCTTCATTGCAAACTATAATACTGTTCAGGAAAAGCTCATATAGATTCAACCAGGCCACACTGGGCTGGTTCTGGACAATCTCTAGAAGCAGCACCAGAAAAGAATGAAGGTTTTTGCTCTTGGACTAGAGGGTTCCATTTGACGCAGCCATTCCCTTCTTGGGTATCTTCCCAAAAGAATTAAAAGCATCATACCACAGCGATATATGCACACCCATGTTTACAGCAGCACAGTTTGTAGTAGCTAAATCTTGGAAACAACCCAAATGCCCATCAACTGGTGAATGGATAAAGAAGACGTGGTTTTTTTATACAATGGAGTACTATTCTGCCATAAAGAAGGATACGCTCAAGACATTTCTAGGAAAATGGATGCACCTTGAGACCATACTCTTAAGTGAAATAAATCGGACACACATGTGTAAATACCACAGTGTTTCTCTGGTGTGAGAAACTGAAAGTATATATAAGGACCAAAATATATAATACATATTGTGAAATAGGAAGAAAATGTTCAAATGGGGAAGGGAATAAGAGAGAGGGGAGGAGGAAAGGAAAGAAGGGAAAATTTTAAAAAATGAGAAAAGAAGGAAAACATGGAAACAAAGCTTTTGTAAATGGGGAGGGGAGGAGGGGTTGAAGGGAGGGTAGGGGAATGGGAAAAAAATCCAAGTTATATCATGTAGAGGTACAAATTCTCTATGATGAATGTGATCATTATGTATATCTAAAATGTATCAATAAAATCTGATTAAAAAAAAAAAGAATCAAGGTTTTTGCAATCACCATCTCCTGGTCACTTCCTGGCACTGCCCTAAAGAAACACGGGCAGCTCCTAGGGTCAGCGTCTGTGCTTGCCGGTGGTTTCACAGAGCAGTCAGGATGGAATTAAGCTCTGCCCTTGGGTTGCTTCCTTGGCTCAGTCACATTTACGTGGGCCCATGCAGTGCAAGATGCTGTTTGTCAGTTACATGGCCTCCTGAGCCTGACCCCATGTCAATCTGGGCTTACGCTGTAGCCCGGTATATCAAGCAGTTCAGTGGGGCGAGGCTCTGAATCACGTGCTCAGTCATTCACTGAACCAATACTGACTGCTCACTTTCTACATGAAAGCAGTGGTACTTCTTAGTACTGATACAGATCAGCAGATGAGATGGACAGGCCCCGTCTCTGGAGCTTGTCCTAGAGTCCCCGGCCTCAACGCTACAGACACTTGCAACTGGACAATCCTTTGCTGTTCTGTACACTCTAGAGTCCTAAGCAGCTTCCCTGACTGCCATCGACTAGATGCCAGGACACCATTGTGATGCCAAATAGATCTCCAAAAATTGCCAAATGTCCCCTGTGGGACAAAATCACCCCTTCTGAGAACAACTGCTGTAGAAGAAGTGAAACTATGAACATTAAATAATATATTTTCAGATAACAGTAAGGGCTCTGAACTGGCAATACAACTCAGTTTTGAGCAAATATTACTTTTCCTTACACAGAAAGCAGAGGAAATAAGGGTACTGCTAGAAAGGACTTTTACTGGTCCATGGCTCTTGACAAATGGCTCCAAGTGGACTGGAGCTAACCCTGTTTTGGGGACATAAGCATTTGACTGCAAACTCCTTTCTGCCTCACAGAAGTTGGAGGAAAGTGAAAAAGAAAGGCTGCCTAGGCACTGGAGAGCCACTTCCACAGCTCTGGTATCAACCTGGCAAGCAATTCCAGCCAGCTTTGGGCAGACAGTCCCTGTGGAGGGTGTTCTGGTAGAAGAATAGCCCTTATGGGATTATAGCCTTATAAGGCTGGTGAAAAGAAAAACCTGGTTTAAAGAAGAAAGAAACAAACAACTTATTATGTCTGTAGCTGAAGGTCATCAGGACACACCACGCTGGTATCCATGAGAGGTGCCCAGGAGAAGTCTTGGGTTTACATCCCAACTCTGCCACTTATAGCTGAGAATATGGCCTGAACATCATGGTATTTTTCTAAATCTGGCCCTGTGAAATGGAAGGATAAGAATTAATCTCACATACCTTGTTAAACTTTTCCTTTGATACCGGGGATTGAACTCAGGGCCTTGTGCATGCTAAGCACATGCTCTATCACAAAACCATACTTCCATCCCCTCTCATGTAGCTTTGTCTCTTGTATTAAAGCAGGTTTAACCCAAAATCTACCTCAAAGGCACCAATGAGAACCGGATAGACAGTACTACCCTAGTTATTGCGCATAGCTCGTGGGTTAGGGTGTGCACTAAGTGCCTGATGCACGTTACCCACTTCACCCTTATCCTTGTGCAGATGATACTGCAGATGATTTGCAAGCCGTTGAGTATGATTCTATTTACCACAAATGGTTAAGTTGATTAAATGGTTATGCTTCCTGTGAAAAAGTTTCTTCTGGATTATTAAAATGCCAAGCTGTCTGTCACATTTAAGTTGAAAATCATCCCACCAGATAAACCCTGGAGATAATAGTCAGGGTTTAATTCCATCCTGAATTCCCAGTGATAATCAACAGGCTAACTCAGAATCATCATGCAGACCTGACCATCCATGTGCCCCAAGCTGGGGAACGGAGACGACACCCACTTGCTTCCTGTCTGATCAGGACCAGGTGTGCCTCGGCCCAGGCCACCTTTGTTCTCACCAACACCAAATGAACATTAATATGTGCAGATGGCTTTGTCTGTGTTACGTGCATCTGCATGCATTTTATCCACTGAGTTCTCATTACCACCCGGTGACATAGGTTGTTTTCATCTCATTTTACACTGAAGAATCTGAGCCTCTGGGCAGTTGAGAATAACTTGCCTGAGGTCTGACAGGTAATCCAGCTGAGCTAAGCACAACAAGAGACTCACTGGACATCAGGAGAGGTAAAAAGCAGGGTTATAACTTCCTGGAAGGAATGGCAGTTAAAATCAAGGTTCTCTTTACAAATATTCTAACTGTACTTTTTCCAGTTAGCAACTCATAGCGAGCACTAATGGGAGACCATCAGATGCTTATTTTTACAAAATCATGCAGAATATCTTTACTGTTTCTTTTCCTGAAAAAAGAAAATCCTCTTTACTGAAAACCAGTTGTTAGCCTGTATTTTTAGCATAGTACAGTATCAGTGAGTCTAAAAACAAAACACAAAAAAACAGAGGCATAAATAGTATAAACAGGAAAAGTCCCAGAAGTGTAACCAAAAAAAGCCGAGAGCTAACGTGTGTGTGTGTGTGTGTGTGTGTGTGTGTGTGTGTGTGTGTAGAGTGCGGGGAGGTTTGCATTTTTATCTGCAGTGCAGGTTAACGAGAAATGAAGTTCTCTGGTCAACTTGGAGAAAATGGAAATTCTGGTTTCGGTGATTATGTAAGTAGCAGACACCCTGTGGTCTGGAAATTTTTTGCTTTGCCAACTGCCTGTTTTCTCTTTTCCTGTGAAAAACAGCCTATAAGAAGGAACAGAAGTACTGCATCATTCAAAAACTTAAAAGTAAAGACATGGGAAAATCAGGGGAAGGAATTTCTAACATAAATTGCAGTAGTCATAATTGAAAGATATTCTGGATCCTGTTTATCAACTCTTTGACACATTTGGAAATCCTGACTCTAAGCCACCACAGGTTACATACACTGCTCTGGAAACTTAAAAGTTAACAATCTTAATCAGAAAACCCAGATTAACTTTACACTAATTTTGGAGGACATAATTATTGTCAGAGTTTTCCTGTTACCATTTCCTATCAATCCTTTTTGAATCT
The DNA here is from genome assembly GCA_028451465.1 of Erethizon dorsatum. NCBI lineage: Eukaryota > Metazoa > Chordata > Mammalia > Rodentia > Erethizontidae > Erethizon > Erethizon dorsatum. The sequence goes on from CM051825.1 coordinate 47,895,206, forward strand.
CTGATTTATGCTTGACAAATCTCTGTTCTTTGTGATCCACATGAAAGTAGAGGCTGAAAATTACGTAGGAAGTTTATAGCTAATAAAATGGGTTGTATTCGTTCAAGAGTCCTATCCTGTCTGTAACTGGTTGGTAGAAATGTACTATTGAAGAAGGGGATTTAGAAAAGCATTACCAAATTGTGAAAATAGAAAAACACACTTGGAATACACAGAAAAATTCTTTTTTTTTCCCCTGATTTTTTTGAGGTACCTGGGAAGGAATCCAGGGCCTTGGACATGCTAGGCAAGTGCTCTACCATGAGCTATATCCACAACTGGGAAAAAAACATTTTTTTTGACATGGTGTCTCACTAAGTTATCCAGGTTAAGCTTGAACTCTCAATCTTCAAGCCTCAGCCTTTCAAGTAGCTGGGATTACAGATGTGAGTCACCGTGCAGTTTCCAGAAAATTCTTTTTAAAAAAATTAGTACATGTTCTCATTACATGACGATTACATGCATTATGGGGAACTCGTACTGTTATGGCTGTGTCTAGATGTTACCCCAAAGCCTCATGCAGTCATAGGTGGGGCTTTTCAGAGGTGGCTGGATCTAGAGTGTGTAAAGCTGAGATTAAGTGTGTGATGCTGGGATCAAGGGTGTGTGATTACTAAATTAGTCCACTGATTGGTTTGGTATAGTTCTGGGAATGGATAATGGTAAGACCCAGCCTGGGTGTGAGTGCTACCCACCCTAAGAGGCAGAAAGAGGGCTGTAGCAGTCTCTTGCTGCTTGCTATGTTGCTGCTTCGCTTCCTTCTGCCCGCCATGAACTGTTTCTCTTCTGCGATGCTCCTCTGCCATGCCACCCCGCATTGAAGCCAGCCAATTATGGACTGAAACCTCTACAAGCTGTGAGTCAAAATAAACTTTCCCTCCTTTAACTTTGGGTGTCGGGTATTTTGTCTCAGTAACGAGAAAAGTAAGACAGGTACTTATACATATTGCATCTTAGTCCTTTTTACTTCCCCTTCTCTCTCCTCCCTCCCCTCTCCATCCATCCCTAGGTCCCCTTCCCATCTGCAAAAGGTCTACCTCATTGTTTCCCATTGTTTATCTTTCATTTTGTTCTTTAAATTATTTATACTTCAGGCTTTTCATATAAGAAAAACCATGTGACATTTAACTTTCCACGTCTGATTTATTTTGCTTAGCCTTATGGTCCTTCCCAAAAATTCTTGATGTCTAGGACTTCTTGCACCACTGCAAATAAAACATTCCTTCTTAACTTGGCTTCTAACGTTTAGTCATGAAACTCCTTGTCCTTCCTGCAGGCTGAGTTGCAGAATATTAGACATAGTTGATATTAAAATCAAAGTTTATGTATAAACTCACAGCAAAGTACACACATTAAAAACAAAAGTAGGGGCTGGTGGGATAGCTCAGCGGCATAAGCGCCTGCCTGGCAAGCGCAAGGTCCTGAGTTCGACCCCCGGTACCCACAAAATAAAAAAAAATAATAATAATAAAAACAAAAGTAATGGAGCTAAAACTCCTCCCTTTCCAATCAATCTACTGTCTCTTTACTATCATCTTTCCTCTTGAGGATATTCATGTCTGTGGAGTGGGTACGGAAGCCATACAATCTAACGAGGTGCTACTGCTCATCTTATCCCAACTCAGCTAACTGGTGAAGGTGACATGTGCCAAAAAATTGGCACATGCTACAAGCCAGCACTCTTGCCCCAGAAAGCTGGCTGTGAAACACCTGCCAGTGTGTCACTGGCGAAGTTCAAGGGCAGGAAGATGTCTGGGGAAAGTGTGATGTTTGCAGCACTCTTTCAGGGTGCTGAGGCCACAGGCAGACCATGAGAAAAAGATGAAAACTCAGAGTCCTCAGCACTAGACTGTTTACAGCCTGGCTTTCAAATTTTGGTAAGGCTTATTTTTGGCCATCTTTAAAATTAGGATATGTGCTTATGCACGCCAGGAACGGAGCTTGGCAAAAGAAATCAACACAAAAATGGAGTGGATCATTATCCTGTATCATTGTACTTGTGGGTAAATCCACAGATCAGGTTCTCCTGACCCAGGACACCAACTCTCATATCAAATGCTGTGCCATCAGCTTTTCCCATTCCTTTCCCACTGGAATGTAAGTTCCTTTACAAAAAGGGTGTATCTCATTTATGGAGAGCACCTAAAATGGTGCCTGGCACATTGTGGATCACAGTAAATATTTGCAAAATGAATGAATGAATGAATGAACAAATTTATCTGTATTTCTATTTCCTGCTTCAGTTTGGAGTTTTCTACCCATTCTACAGTTCAAGTCCCATGGACAACTCAGTGATTCCTTTGCCTATATATTTTTTTAAAATTATTGTAGCCAGATGTGGTGGTGCACGCCTATAATCCCAGCACTCTGGGAGGGTAGTAGGATCACAAGTTTGAGCCCAGCCTGGAAACTTAGCAACTTAGTGAGACTCAGTCTCAAAATAAAAAATAAAGTTAAAAAAGGGGGCTGGGGACATAGCTCAGTGCAAAGGCCCTGGGTTCAACCCCTCGCACCACACACACACAAACGTATTGTATATATTCAAGACATACAATATGATGTTGGATTCCTTTGCCACTTAATTGCCAGATTCACCCCAGCTGTGTTGCCGCTATCCTTCTGCAATCCTTTTCCTGCTCACAGAGGCTGCTGTGACCTTAAAGCCTCTGTGGAAACTGTTTACAGCTTTCTCATTCACAAGCAGAAATGATTGAGTAGCGTTCTGCTCCATCTGCAAGTTTCTCCCCACTTTGGTTCCTGCTCTATCCTACTCTCAGTTCCGTTCTGCCCCCACCAGAAGAGACTCGTGAGAGGAAATCTCACCCAGCACTGGGCTGTATCCAGGGAACCAAATGTTTTCCCCTGTGGCCTGCCTCAGCGTTCTTTCTGACACTCGCTTCTGTGGCACAGTGTTTCGGAAGGGAGGGGAAGGGAAGAAAGCATTGGCGCTTCTGGTAAGAGTGGCCTGGACAGTGGGATTTTGATCACATCTAGGCAGGGAGTAACCTAAGCTGGGGCCGGCTGCTCAGCTCTCCAGTGTCAAGACAGCACGATGTCTGATCCTGGCCCTGTCTCAACTAGTTGGTGACTTTGGGCAAGTCATGTACCTCTCTAAGTAGCTACAGTAAAATGGGGATAATTTTGTCTAGCGTATTATGAGCAATTCTGAAAGAGCAGCTCTTTTTATTATTCTTTTAAAGTATAAGATATTTGTTAAGAAGCTTGAAGGTCAAAGCACAGGTCTGGGTTTAAACCCCAGTGTGGTCTACATGATCTGTGTGACCTTGTGCAAGAGACCTCACTTCATTGGAGCCTTGATAAAATTATCACTAATATTATATTTCCATTAGCTAAAAACTAAGCTATTGCTGCAGACTCCTCGAGGGTGGACACTTCGCAAAGGCCATGTTTGAGTGCTGGCTGGGAGGTGAGCAGTTCTACTCTGTCCTCGAACCCTAAAGAAGAGAAAGAAGCAAGCAGCACAGCCACATTTAAACTTGGTCTGAATGCCCCATTGTCACCTTGTTTGCCTGGGGTGCCTAAACTTTCCAACTACTTTCACCCTATTTCCTCTTTTGAGCTTTACAACAGGTTATGCTCCCATTTTTCAAGTGTGGCCACTGAGGCCCAAAGAAGGGATGGGACTTCTCTAAGGTTACCCAGCTACACAGACCGGAGACTTCCAGTGGGGAGCCTCCCTCAGTCTGCACTCCCAGATGGTCTCCTGGCCCTTCCAAGAGTATTCACTAAACAGTAAAGTTAAAACACACTGTAATGGATGAGGTGTGATCAAATATACAGCGAATGTTTAAATTAAAAAATGTATTACAGTAAAAGACACAATGCCATTAATCCCTCTCAAATACTCTCTCTTGTTTCAGCCACACTTATCCCATCATTCTCGCCACCTTCTGAAACAGTTCTGAAAGTGCTCTTGTGTCTTTAGGAGGTGTGATCAAAGCCATGGTGAATGCTGCTGCTGAGTGCCATCCAGTGCAAAGGCAGTCTGGTAAAGAAAGATTACAGTGTGTTCTCCTCCCCTTTATTCACCACATCAGCACTGTGCAACTTGGGGCTCTTCCCCAAATTCAAAATGACATGAAAGGTAAAGGTTTTAAATCAATTCAGGACAGTCAGGCAGCCAAGACACAACCAGAGACACTCACAAAATAAGATTTCCAGAACTGCTTCAGAAAGTGGCAAGAACAATGGGATAAGTTTCAAAGGGAGGGAGAGTATTTTGAGGGGAATTAATGGCAAAGTGTCTTTTTCTATAATAAGAAAGATTTAATCTTTCGCCATATTTTTTATTTATTTATTTATTTATTTATTTTTTTTGTGGGTACCGGGGGGTCGACCTCAGGACCTCGCGCGCCAACAGGCACCCGTGCCTCTGAGCGATATCACCGGCCCCTTTTTCGTATGTGGGTTCCGGGAGTCGAACTCGGGCCCTCGCGCTTGCAAGGCAGGCGCTTACGCCGCTGAGCCATCTCACCGGCCCCTCGCCATATTTTTTAATCTCACCTCATAAACCAGCTCTTAGGCACAAAGCTTCCTTTCATGCCTGTTACAGTGGGAAGGCTTTTGTGATGGGAAGTGGCCATTATAAAATGAATGCAGCTCTCCTAACCAGTGTGCCAGCCCCAAAGCCTTTTATTACACCAAGTCAATGAAAATAAATGCACTTTTTTAAAAACTGGAGAATTTTACAACAGCCCCAAAGGAAAAAAAAAACTGGTTTTTCTGGCTTGGGAACTATTATTTTAACTACTGTCACCTCTTTAGAATCCTGGAGGGTTTAAAGCACTGGAGCAGGGAAGACTTTTATCACAGAAAAGTGATTTGTTTAAACAAGAAAAGTGGTTCCTATGACAAGGATGAAAGGTGAAAAGAGAAAGATGGGCTTGGAGAGTCAGACAAGCTCTGCTATTCCCAGATTTCCACGCATATTTTGGCAGATAATTAGAAATATTTGTAGAACTCTCAGTTTTGTTCCATGGCTGTGTCTTTCTTTCTGTGTTTCAGACAATTTGAGTTCTGCTCAGAGGCTAAGGAAATTCACGTGTGTCTCTCCCTCTGCAAACACAATAGGGTTATGAACTAAAACTGCATCAGGGGCAGCCAAGAGTATTTCCCCCCGTAACTGGGCATTAGTCTATGAGCTATGATCAAAATATATAGTAAACGTTTAAATTAAAAATCTCTGGGCCGGTGAGATGGCTCAGCGACGTAAGCACCTGCCTGGCAAGCACGAGGGCCCGAGTTTTACTCCCGGAACCCACATACGAAAAAAGGGCCAGTGATATCGCTCAGCGGCACGGGCGCCTGCTGGCGCGCGAGGTCCTGAGGTTGACCCCTGGTACCCACAAAAAAAAAAAAAAAAAATTAAAAATCTGTTACAGTAAGACATATTGCCATTAAACCCTCTCAAAATACTCCCCCTCTCTTCCAACACACTTATCCCATTGTTCTTGCCATTTTCTGAAGCAGTTCTAGAAGTCCTCATTTGTGAGTGTCTTTATGAGGTGTGATATAAAATACAGTGGATGCTGCTGCTGAGTGCCATCTGATGGAAAGGCAGTCTTATAAAACATTACAGTGTGTCCTCTTCCACCTCATCACTGTATCTGGCACCATGTGGCTTCTGCTATCCTCCAAAGCCAAAATGACAATGAAAGGTAAACATTTTGAATTGATTCAGGATGTGGAAGCAGCAAGGACAGAGCAACTAAAGCCATATCACTCATGTGATATGGCTCAGTGGCATAAGCGCCTGCCTGGCAAGCGCGAGGCCCTGAGTTCGACTCCCAATATGCACATAAAAAGGAAAAAAGGGCTAGTGAGATAGCTCAGTGGCATAAGCGCCTGCCTGGCAAGTGTGAGGTCCTGAGTTCAACTACCAGTACCCACATAAAAAAAAAAAAAAAAAAAGACACTCATGAAAGAGGACTTCTAGAGCTGCTTCAGAAAGTAGTATCGACAATGGGATGTGTGTTCAAAGGGATATAGGATATTCTAAAGAAGATTATGGCAATGCATCTTCTGATGTAATATACTTTTTAGAATTAAAGATTGACCATAATTTTTAATTTTTATTATTTCTTTCTGCTCATTATAAAATACACAATTTTCATCAAATTGTGAACATGTTCCATTATGCTGACTTCATTCATTATTTTGTTCTGTTTGCTTTCAGTGAATGGGTATTTTTTTGAGTACCTACGTTGTGCCAGGCTCTTCAGGATGAAAGATGGACTGCACACGTAGGCAGGTGAGTGTCTGATGGCTAACTTTCATGCCACAGTTGTGGTGGCCAGAATTTATTTTTATTTTATTTATGGATCATGAGATATGTCATTTTAAGTAAACTTCCCACTTTCCCAAGATAGGACAGATGCAAGACTGAAAAAGAGCAAACTTTCTGCATCCAAGTCCAAGAGATTTCTCAGATAATGGAAATGTTCTAGAATGTGCTGGATGTTGTGTAGGATTGACACTAAAGATAATGGAACTATAATTGGATGTGTCAGTCTCCAGGAGAGGCTGCAGAGAAAGAGAAGTCTGGCTTCATATCCTCTTTACTAGCGGCTATGTGACCTGGGGCAATGTCTTAGTCACTTTTCTCCTCTCTGTGAGAAAATGCCCAACACTCACAACTTAGAGGAGGAGAGGTTTATTTGGATTCTGGTTTTTAGAGGTTTCAGTCCATAGTTGGCTGGCTCAAGGCAGGAATGGCATGGCAGAGAGGCACAGCAGAGGCAGGGCGGCCAGGAAGCAGAGAGGGAAGGGCAGAGCCATCAGGGAGGGAGATACACCCTCCAGGCCATGCCCCAGTGACTGCACTGTGAGCTGATGAGTATAGCACCGCCATGATCCAATCACCTTCCAAAAGCCCCACCACTGAATGCATGAGACTTTGGGGAACACTCTAAATCTAACCATTGAATTAAGCTTTCTGAGTCCTGGTTTCCTCATTTATAAAATGGGAGGACGCTATAAACCATAATCTTTAGCATAGAATTCCTCGCTTCAAATTGTGGGTGTTTCGTACTCCATCCCCTTTGTTCTTAGTTGTGATAAAGCATAGGAGTATTTTCTCCCAGGGGGTGGGACTGGAATGAAATAATTTGGAAAATTATTTGGAAAAAATGTTGCTCTTTTGCCCTGCCTGTTAGATGACTCACAGGTTGATCACAGACATAGGTAAACTGCAACTCATTCTCCTGCCAGATACCTTCAAAGAACAAACCCAACGAACCCTGTGCTCAAATCTCAGCTCTGTCACTTTATCAACTATATTATTAGCATTTATTCACATATTCACAAATCTTTATCCAGCTCTTCCTGTGTCCTGGACTTTAGAATAGACTCTGGGGATTCAACGGTGACATACACCAGTCAAAACATTCCCCTCCCACAGACTCACTAGTGCTAGTGAAGGAGACAAAAAGATAACAACCAAACCAACCAATACGAGGATGAGTTCAGGTCATGCAAACAGGGACAGAGGGATGCAATGTGGGAGAGTTGGTACTTTAGACAGAGTGGTCAGGGAACAGCTACTTGAAGAGGTAATATTTAATCTGTAATGACAATGAGGAATGAGCCTTGGGAAGAGCTGAAAAAAGAATATTTCAGACTGAGGACCCAAGAAGTGCAAAGGCACTGAGGCAGGAATGTGCTTGCTTTGTTTAAGACATAGTAGGACTTTTTTCCCCATTATCGTACTCTTAAGCAACTTTGTAGACTCCCCCCCCATACCATTTCCTCCCTTGAAATTGTAATAGCACCAATACTTTCTCTATTTTTTGGGTAGAATTAAGCTTTGAAGGGCCACGGACTATTGTAATGCCTCAAGATTTTTTTCTTTGCCCTTCCAGAACCAATTCTCACTGCTCTTGGGAGTAAAGTGCCCTACTAAGAATGCACAGTTTAAGGAAAAAATGGCAGCAAATGCGGCTGGAGCCTGGTCACTGAGAGTGAGGACAGAAGGCAAGGTCAGAGGGCCAACGAGGCATCAGTGGTCTCAAAAGGTAGGCCCTGGACTGCAACAGCAACACCTGGAGGCCATTAGAAAGTCAGAGTGGCATCCTGCAGCCTGTGGTTGCATAAGGCTTTCGGGTGGCTCCAGAGGCTTGCTGGGGTCTGAGGCCACCACTGGAACAGTCACTGCACTGCAAAACCCACTGGAAGCTCTGAGGGTCTGGCAAGAAGATCTGGGGACACTTACCAGGGTGACTCTGGTCACCTTACAATGAGACTGGACAGAGTGGGGCAAAAAATAAAAGAACAAGAAGCCGCTGGAAGTGTTTGTTCTGGCCCTCTCTTGTGAAATGGGGACACAAAATGTGAATATAGGGCCGGTGAGATGGCTCAGCAGCATAAGTGCCTGCCTGGCAAGCACGAGGTCCTGAGTTCAACTCCCGGAACCCACATAAAGAAGAAAAGGGCTGGTGATATCGCTCAGTGGCACAAGCGCCTGCTGGCAAGCACGAGGTCCTGAGGTTGACTCCCAATACCCACATTAAAAAAAAAAAAAAAAAAAAAAGTGAATATACTAAAAACCAGGGGAGTATGCAGTTTAACTGGGTGAACTGCATGATAGGTTAATTATATCTCCATAAAGCCGTTTAAAGAAATTAATGAGCTCAAACATCAAAAAATACGTGACAACTTTATAAGGCTGTATGGGAATTAAGTGAATAAATGTAAGAACTCAGCACAGTCTGGGCACAATAAATATTAAAGTGATTCTGCTTTGTCCCTTAATTCTGTCTTCCAAACTTCTCTGGCCTCATATGCAAAGACGCGTCCTCTCACTTCCTTTTTTGACCTCACTCTCTGTGCCTGTGTGACCAGTTCAGCATGTTGGCTGGTGAGCTGGGAAAAGACTTTCATAGGCTGGTAAATCTGTAACCTTCCTTGGTGTTCTTACAATTCAGTTTCCTCCTTTCATCTCCCCTCCCCACCGTGAAATTCAACTGTTGGCCTAGAAAATGAAACTTAATGTAAAATCCAAGTTTTCTGGTCAGTACTATCATTAACGCAGAGTTGCTATTACACATGTAAAATGGGCAGTGTCCCAGGCAGCAAGGGAACCGTGTGCAGGGTTCAGCATGGGCTGTGGCACCCAGCAAACCTATCTGCAAGGCCTGACTCACACTAGCTGGTGGGACCTTGGACAAGTCATGTAATCCCTTTATTTATTTATTTATTTTCTTTTTTGTGGGTACCGGGGGTCGAACTCAGGACCTCGCGCGCCAGCAGGCGCCCGTGCCGCTGAGCGATGTCACCGGCCCCTTTTTTCGTATGTGGGATCCAGGAGTCGAACTCGGGACCTCACGCTGGCCAGGCAGGTGCATACGCCACTGAGCCATCTCACCGGCCCCATGTAATTCCTTTAAATCTGTCCTAATCTGATAAATATGGATAACGTCAGCTCACAGAGCTGGGGCTATAATAGGAGCATACGTGGAAGGCATCCAGTGCCGAGTCTGTCATTTGGGGTTAGCTGTGATTAGCAACTATCCAACCTGCTGCAGAACCAGGTAGCCACATAACCTGTAAGGAAAATACAGTTCTGCAGGCTTCCAAAAAAGGGGTAACATATTTTGGCTCAGGAGAGACATCTGTGGGACAGGTGGATGAAACAGATAAAACCTCCCAGGCTGGCAGCTCTTCAATTACTGTATGAGGTGTGATTGAAAAAATACAGAGTTTAAATTTGAAAGAATGTGATACAGTAAAAGACACATTACCATTACTCCCCCTCAAAATACTCCCCTTTTCTTTGAACACACTTATCCCATCATTCTTGCCACTTTCTCAAGCAGTTCTGGAAGTTTTCTTTCATGAGCTTCTTTAGTTGTGCTGTGTTGGCTACCTCAATGCCCTGAATTGATTAAAAACGGTTACCTTTCCTGGTCATTTTGGCTTTGGTAAAAAGCCAGAAGTCACACAGTGCCAGATCCAGTGAGTAAGTGGATGAGAAACACTGTAATGTTTTCACAAGCCTGCCTTTCCATTGGTGGCACTCACCGGCGGCATTCATCATAATTTCTATCACACCTTGTAAAGACACTTATCAAACAGAACTTCCAAAATTGTTTCAGAAGTGGGGAAGAAGGATGGTATAAGTGTGTCCAAAGTGAGGGGGAGTAGACTGAGGGAGCATAATGGCAAGACGTCTTTTTATTGTAATACATTTTTAAAAATTTAAACATTCACCGTGTATTTCAATCATACCTTATGTACAATATCAAACCAACGTGAACTAACCCAGCGAGCTCTGGAGAGCACCACTCCACGTCTTCACATACCAGGGATGCAAAGGCCCTGAAAGGGCCTTCTCTGTGAGGGAGCGCAGTCAGTGCCAGAGCTGACCTAACTCAATCGGAAAGCATCAGTCGCCCCTTAAGCCTATCAAGCCCTTCCTTGCTGGCTCCTGCCCACCTCTCCCTATGTTTTGCTTATTTTCCTCATTTCCTGGGCTCCAGGCACATTGGTCCTCTTCTCAGTTCTCTGTCCTAGTTGTTTCCCTCCTCAAAGCATCAGAGCTGGGGAAAGTGCCGGCTAGCCCCATCGATGCTTATACGCCTACGTGAAAGGCCATTTCCCCTCAGATGCCAGCGCTCACGGATGCAGGGTCAGATCACCTGGAGTTCAAGCCCAGGCTTAGAGGTTTTATTAATGACAACACCGCAGGCAGATAGCTTCATCTCCTTGTTTCCTTGGCTTCCTGATCTGCACAATGGAAATACTGCTGGTGTCAGGGCATTAAATTTACAGGAGCAGAGGTACAGAGAGCCGGGATAGCTTTGAGCTCCATAACTCTCATTATGAGTGCTATTTGTTCTTTTGGCTCTCTATACTTTTCTCTTGCAGCGCTACTCATAATTGTAATTAAGTAACAATGTATATTGTTATTTAATATCTGCCTCTAAGGATATATCTGTCTTCCCAACGCCATACACCTACTTTGTAGCCTGCAGTTTGCAAAAGAGACTACTCAATCAGCATCTGTTGAATGAAAAAATGCAGTTGCCTGTTCATTTTACAAAAATTGGGAAAACAAAGCTGGGTGTGGGGGCACATACTTATAATCCTAGCACTTGGAAGGCTGAGGCAAAAGGATAATAAATTGGAGGTCAGCCTGGACTACATAAACACTAAACATAAACGAATAAGTAAACCAATGCCAAATTTGGAAAGCAACATTGTACTTTTTCCATATGAAATATTTAACTGTGTGTTGATGAGTAATTTATTTTAAAAAGAAGGAAAAGTGTAACACAAAGCAAGAGAACTGGCATGGCAGACCATGGTACTTGTTCTGACTGAGGCATATTTGCACCTTGAGGGGGACACTTGGGCCACACAGAGTTACTCAGAACAACCTCTCATTCTTCCAACTGAAGTACCATGGTTACTGCGAAATCTCTGCAGATTTACACACAAATCCCCTAAAGCCAGATGGTTGGTCTAACGGTGAACAGAGCAATTATTTTTAGGTCCCACTAGAGTGACCTTAGTCTCAGCTCAACACCAGACCAAGCACCCAGAGGGCACCTGCTACCTTCGTACCTGGTTGTTGCTAAAGCTATGGTTCCTGCTCCTAGAGGAGTGGTATAAATAACTGCAGAAGGGAGGCAGCAGGGCTTGCTCTTAGATTCTAACTAAACACCTTTGATAGAACCTAGGTCAATGCCAGGACAACTCGTTCCTAACTGGCTCAACAGAGTAGGCACTACCATTCCAGAAAACCCCATTTCTGGGACATTGCTCTGGTTTGAACTGGCCCCCTCCTAACTCCAGGTGTTGCCAATGTGACAGAATTAAGAGGTGGGGCCTCTAAGAGATGATTAGGCTTTGGTGCCTCTCCCTCCTTAATGGGATCAAGGCCTTTAGAAGAGGCTTCCAGCAGCATTAGGCTCCCATGCCTTTCTGCCTTCTCCCCTGCAAGGACGCACCAAGAAGGGCCTTGCCAGCTCAAATGCTGGCACCTTGACCTTGGGGTTCCTAGACTCTGGAACTGTGGGAAGTAAATTCCTGTGCTGTAGCAACACAAAAGGGACTAAGCCGGGCATCACACACAGAGGCCCAGTGTCTTGCCATTCTCTGAAGCACACACACAGTTGACTGAAGACTGTAGTCCTCAGCTGGGACAGCTCACAGACCTACCAATGAGGTCAGAAGAGTTTGCAATGCCTCTTCTCCCTTCCAAGGACAATCAGAATGGGTGATGAAAATCTTTCTAGGAAGACTTGCTTTAACTTCCCACAAACTTGTATTGCGTTCATGTCCTAAAAATGGCTGAGAAACAGGTCCTTAAAACGTAAGCACCTGACTGCAATCCAAGACCAAAGTGAACTTCTGGCCAGTGAATTCAGACAAAAGCCCACTGGGTCAAGTGGTCTCACGTACCCGGATGACAGCAGGCTGATTGATGGGTGCCCCGACAAGGTTAAGGTACAGAGAGCCAAACGTGGACCCAAAGGAATAACTGGTTCCTATTTATGTGATCACAAACACTATAGGCCCTGAAAGAAATCACCCACTCATTACACACTCTTCTGCTGGTATCTACACATTTTCATGGCACTACTGTCTAATTTGCTGTATTGGAGATAGATGTATAATCATGTTATTAAATAATAGTAACTGCTGCTCATTAGGTACATCTTTAGCCAGATACTAGCTCTAACCCCCTCAGCATTATAAATGGTTTTAATCGTCCCTGTAAGAGGCTCAGGAGTCTCTGACAAAGCAGGAGTTACAACCAAAGACTCCGGCTAACACTGCACCCTCAACACTTCATTTCTCTGCTTCCTGTGGATACAGCCGTCAAAAATGGAGTCTTTCCTCACGGGATCCTGACTGCACCCGTGCATCGCTCTTTGTCTTAGTTGACATTATTTGATTACTCAGACTGGATTCTTCCAACTCAGATCTAGTGGTTGACTGTGAAAATCAATTTAATCTTCTGACCTCAAAATAATATTCATTAAACTCTACTACTTACAGCCATTTCATGCCAATAGTTTTTACATTTCCTAAGAGTGTGGCAAAGGAATTAGAAGTAAGGCTTGTAAGAGGTGTGCACCTCATTCACTGTTGAAAGGCCGAGCCTGACACACTGCTGCTGGCCAACATACCTGGGTTTTTTTTTTTGTTTAAAGAGACAGCGTCTATCTATGTTGCCTAGGATGGCTCCACATTTCTGGGCTTAAGTGATCTCGTTGCCTCAGCCTCCTAAATACCTGGACTACAGTGGTGCACTACTGTGCTCAGCCTTACAATGACTTTTTAAAAATGTGGAATCTAAAACATAGTATCCAATTTTGATAGTAGAGTTCTATCCATTACCCACAAGATCCTAATTTCTTCCTAAATAGCATCTCAATGTCTGATTCCAGTTAACCATTTCATTAATTTCTCCATTCCCAACTTCACCTTATTTGGTTTGCCCCCACCCACACATTGCCACTGGCTCTACAGACTATGGGGTCACTAACACCCATGCCCTGAATATCTGTCCAGATGAAAAAAAAATATATATATATACATATATATTTCCATGGAAGGAAGAAAGAAGAGAGAAGAGAGGAGAAAGGAGAAAGGAAGGGAGCAAGGGAGAGAAATAGGGGTAAGCAGACAGGCAGACATGCCACAATTTATCAGGGTGAAAAGAAGTAACTGCAAACAATATGGAGTCATAGAGAATCTCTCTTTTTTTTCATAGAGAATATTTCTAAGCTGCAAAGGAGCCTCCGCATTAGTCTAGTCGCCATACTCATCCAGTTCAAGGATTCTGATGGCTGGATCAGAAAAATTAGCTCCCTTGGCCACAGAGCCTGTCCATACAGGGCAGAGCTACAGCATGAATTGGTCTTGGTGTCTCTTTCTCTGTCTCTGTCTCTCTTCCTCTCTCCTGCTACACTTTCAAGCAATGCCACATTAGCCCAGGCCAGCATCTGGGCTACTCCTACTCTTATGGGAAAATATGAATTTAAAATATCTCTCTTGGTTTATTTTCTATTGCCAAGATTTGGTGACTACATCTGGCAAAGACCTCATGCTGCCTCACAACATGGCAGAAAAGCAGAAGGGCAAGTGGGCAAGAACAGAAGAAAGGGAACAGGAAGGGTGGCTTTGCTGTATAACAACCCAATCTGGAGGTAACTAGTTGACCTCCATGACAATGACATTAATCCTTCTTAACAACCTAATCAGCTCTTAAGGACCCGACCTCCCAACACTGCTGTGTTAGGAATTAAGCTTCCAAAAAATGAACTTTGGGGGGGGTTCCCTCAAACCACAGCAACATCTAATAGAAAGGATGGTGCAAAAAAAGTACAGTCTTGAAAGACCAAGTACAAACTCTGCTGACTTGTTCATTTTAACTTATCAGCAAAGAAGAAAGCCAGAAGAGAAAATAAATACGAGAGAACTGAAGTAGAACACAACTTTTTCAGCCTCATCTAAAGGGACTTATTTTAAAGAAAAAAGTATGAAATAAACACAGAATCTGTGTAATATTTTGCTTTTCTCAGGCTGACGTTCCTAGAGTAATACACTGTTCACCTAACCTTGCCAGACTACACTGACATATGTCACATATAGTTCACCTGTACTCAATTTTATCTTTCCAGTTTAGAGAAGTATTTCCTCTTAAAAATCTTGTAATCTCCCAACATTAAGCAAGAATAAAGCTTCACCAAATCCTATCTCAAGGACAAAGGAAAGTCTCGAACTCAAATTTTGATCCCCCCAGACAGACCTATGTTGAGAGCTCACTAGCATTTTCAGGTTCCCATGATACACTCAAAGCAGAGAGAAAGTGCTTTACCACTTTAGTTTCCACCCAGTACTACAACTTGTTGTGACTAAAGATTGAGACTACGGGTTCTTATTTTGGAGAGGGGATTTTTGTAAACCTGCCCACTGTTTTCTGCCAGCAGTTGGAAGCAAGGCCTAAGAGGAAGCATCTTACTTGGGATGCAGCTCCCACATTTCTGTTCCAAGATGCACACACCCATCATAAGAAATTCTTGCTGCACAAAACTCAGAGGTACTAGAAATTAGGCAGAGCAACCAGATGGCCTCAAAACAGCAATGTATGGGCAGCTGAACAGAATTGGGACTCAGGAGACCCAGACTGTAGGCTGTACTGTGTCCCTAAAGGGTATGAAGTCTTCGGAAAATTCCACTACTTCACTGGATTTTAATCTCTTCAGTGACAGAATGAGGAAACTGGACAAAGTGACTGGCAAGTTTGCTTCTCACTTACATATTCTATGGCATAAATATATTTAACAAGTCTACTCTGCCCAGGGTATTTGCTCACTCCTGCTCCTCTCCATCCCCGTGTTTACGGAGGACTCTCTCTGTGGGTGGGACAGGGCGCCTGTCTGCAGGACCTCCATTCCAGCTGTGACAGCTTCTCTTATACATAGGGCCTATAGTCCAAATAGGGGACCAAGTGCACGGCGCACTGGCGTACATGGATTATGCTCTGCAGTGGACTTTGTGTGTGGGAGAATGGTTTAGACCCTCTGGGGAGAGCTGCAGTTTCTCATCCCTAAAGGGGCTGCATAACAAGACTGTCTTACTTCTAAGGGGGTTCTCCTGTCTACAGTGTTTCAAGTGAGTTCTTGGGTCACTAGAATGTCACTCTGAGAACCTGGGTCACGGCACCACATTTTGGATAATATCCTATCCCTTTCCACTCCTCAGACATTAGACACTTTTAGATAAGACTGACTGAGAGACAACCGATTCATTTTTAAGGCCGTACTAGTGTGTTATATTATGGCAAGGAGTTACCATCCTAGTCCCTATTGTGATATATTTATTGCCTTGATGTTGCCCTTTTCTATCCAATCCTACTCACTTCCTCTACAGATTTCCGTCTATCCCCAAGTGTTTTGCAACCCACTGGATGAGATAATTTCCTTTGTTTTCTGAAGTCTACACAGATTTCCCTCCCCTCCCCCATTGCTAACATCAACCTATCAGGGAAGAAAAATGGACCCAAGGCGTTGGACTTAATGAGTTTGCCATAACCACGTTACGAGGGAGGAAAGAACAAAATGCTTCCCTTTAATAAGGGTGTAGGACTTCCTCTGGCAAATCATAAAAGTTTTATTAATTAATTGATAGCTATTCCCAAAAATGGCATTTCCGAGGTCTCTACCTTGAGCTGCTAAATTCTGATCTTACATAGTCTTCACCATACAGTCAACTCGAGGACACAATTCAATTTTCCTGCTTCTTTCGTGAGGGAAAACAGGGACATACATCAAAGGGTTCTTTCAGAGGGGCCACTAATGAGTTCTAGGACAGAAGGGTCTTCTCTGCCAAGTGCTCACAGAAATGGATGAGCCTCCCCCATCTTGCTGACGAGATGATTAACAATTACAGATCTAAAAGCATTTTTGTGCTGTGTGCGGATAGCCTTCCACCGTCCTTTTCACATGGGTAAAGGAGCTTGAGTCTTTAAAATACAAAAAAATAGAAAGAAAGAAAGAAAGAAAGAAAGAAAGAAAGAAAGAAAGAAAGAAAGAAAGAAAGAAAGAAAGAAGGAAAGAAAGAAAGAAAAAGAAAGAAAGAAAGAAAAGAAAGGGTAGGTGAGTGGAAATTATGCACTTCAGTAAAAGTTAACAAAGTTTTAAAGTAAAACCACAAAGTATCCTCTTAAGACACTGAAAGGAGCTAAGATAGCATGTAAAACAATGCCAGGAAAACCCTCCAAAAAGTGGGCATTCAGGTCCGCCTGCACTGTGGTACCCATCTGAGCTTCCCCACATCTGTTCTGGAAAGAGTAGTTCTTTGATAAGCATTTCTTGTAATTTCCTTATTTGAAAGTTGGTTTCTGAAATATTGTATTTATTTAGGTGAGTCCACCCTCCCTATAATTGTACAATCTGCCCAAGATTTTGCTAAGAAACATCAGTAAATCCTCGAGAAGCCCCACTATACAGTCTAGCTGGAAGATGATAAGAGAAATTATTCTTACCTCCGAACCATGCTTGCAGCTCA
Organism: Erethizon dorsatum; assembly: GCA_028451465.1. Taxonomy (NCBI): domain Eukaryota; kingdom Metazoa; phylum Chordata; class Mammalia; order Rodentia; family Erethizontidae; genus Erethizon; species Erethizon dorsatum. Next base: position 47,912,285 of record CM051825.1, read on the forward strand.
TTTAAAGGGACTGAAGAGAATGTGCAGGACAAAGGACACATGTATTATGCACCGTGGGCTGTGTGTGTTCTCCAACTATAGGCTGATGGAAGTGGGACCTAAAACCCCCGACGCCTTCCGCTGCCATTTAATCTCAAGGAAATGACCTTAGCGTTTGTTGCTTTGATTAGAAACAAAAGCCTTTCAACACAAGTCAGGAGGGGAAAAAAACCAACTGAAAAAGCCTGCTCTTTCCTTTGGCCACCTAAAGTTTCTCTTCATTACAAATTTAAAACACACGATGAAATGTTATTTACTTTTTTCTCAACTTCAGTGTTCATGCGTGATAGAAGTTGGGTGATTTTTCAGGGGTACCAGTTTAAACCTCAATTCTAGCTCATTGTTGTGTGCAGATTCTGGGTGAGGCTGCAGATTTACGGATGGAAACAAAAAAACTATGTAACTGAACTTTGTTCCTTGCAACTATTTCATGTCAACAGCTTTACCACTCAGAATTCCACGGGACCACCTTGTCATATCAGTTAGCATCAGAGGTGTCAGCCACAAACCAGAAATCTTGGCAGGATGACTGTGGACTCAGAAAAGATTTATTTTGTTATCAGTATTTCACAAAATCATTTACTATTGAAATTACTCAATGAATAGGAAATAATCAAAATACCTTATACTTGAAGATGAAGCAAAGAGAAAATACACAGAATCCAGGAAAATAATACATTCATTTTTTTCTTTATAGAATAGTTAAGTAAAAGCTCGTGAAATGGTATCATGCCTCTCTGACCCGCAAAATGAAGCTCCTGGAATTTTATGTGAGGAGGTGTTAAGGGAAAGTGACTGTTTCTCAAAACCTGTTTTCTCCATTGCAAAATGGAGACAAAAATCCCCATCTCATAAGGGAATTGGAGGAATTAAATGAGATGATGTATGCAAGGAACAAATAAGAGCAAGTGTTCTAACTCAGGTGTCTTTTCCTGTTCTTGTAAAGCCACAAATGCCATCGGAGCACCACTCTCATGACCTCATCCAATCCTAATTACGTCCCCAAGGCCCACCCTCCAAATACTGTCATCATATAACTATAGGGATCACATTCCCAACACATGAATTCTAGGGGATAAATGTTTAAACTCTAGAAAAATTCCATCAAAAATGAAATGTCCTGAAGTAAGTCCAAATGAAAGATAAGCATATTGGAAACTGTCACCATAAAATACAGAGTGTGACACAGTTGGATGACCACCTACTTAGTAGGCTTGGACAAGTGTCCTAGTGACTTTCTGGTAAATTTTACTGCCTCTCGAAGTGAGATAAGAGAAATATGCACACCAATTTGGGGAAAAATATGTGGGCATAGGGTCTCAATTTTTAAAGGAATATAAGATCTTAGGGAGTTTTTATGAGAAGCTTTGCATTTGTCACAAAATGACTGCTTCCATCCCAGAATACTGCTAAAGGAATGCCAGACATAACATAAAATCCCAACACAGTATCACACTGCAGTTTCCCAAGACCAACAGCCAATACAGCACCAAACCATCTGTCATAAATGAAGAGGGTGAAGTGTAAGACTGGCTCGTCTCCTCCTAAATGTAGGGTCCTCCTAAAGAATGGACCACTCCCTTCATAACTCCTCAACCTTCTCCAGTTCTGCTGCTAGAGCCAGTCTGGTTCAGTTCAAATATTCCCTGAGCACCAAGCACACACAGAGGACCTGCAGGGAAGTCAGAGATGAAAATACCACATTCCAGCCAGCAGCCAGTTTACAGCCTGGGCCTGCTGTCTCTGAGGAGTCCAGCGATCACTGTATCTGTTACTTCAGCTGCAATTCTGCCACCGAGGAACAGGACAGACCTCTCACGCACATGCTGGTTTCTGCCATTCATCTCTTATCCATCCGTATGGCAGAAGTCCTTGGGTACCTGGTGTTCTCCTTAGACTTACATTCATCCCCACACCTGTTTCTTTGGGTATCTATTAGGTGCTAAGCAACAGGGCTGGCATCCTGGGTGTGTGAACTTGTGATCCCAAAGGACCCCATGCTCAGAAGGGCCTCAGGCTTGGCTTGGTGTTCTACTCTTATTACAATTTTTTTTTAAATCATTTTTTTTTTTTTTCCAGAGCAGGGGTATACTGGGGATTGAACCCAGGGCCTTCACACTGAGCTACATCTGAAGCCCTTTATAACTTTTTTTTTTTTTTTTTTGAGATAGTCTTGCTAGTTGTTCAGGCTGGGCTTGAACTTGTGATCCTCCTGCCTCAGCCTCCCAGAGTGCTGGGATTACAGGTGTGTGCTACCATGCCTGGCTATAATTCTTACTAATTTTTGAACAAGGAGCCCCGCATTCTCATTTTGCATCAGGCCCTGTAGATGTGGCTGGTTCTCCTGGCTTTGGGCTAGGTGGTAGGGACACAGTAGTGTGCAGGCGAGATGCCAGAGGAGGCCTAGGGATAAAAGCTAAGCAATATGCATGCTGATTTCACATGAGGGTAGGAGCCGGAAACAAACAGAGCAGGAGGCCAAGGTAAAGAAGGTTCAGGGTGCCGGGTGGTGCCGGTGACATGCTAAGCTATGACTGGAGGTGACAGAGGAGCTGGTGACATAGACAGCTGGTGCCGAACGCAAGACCGTTTTTGCCCTCCTCAAAGCTACAGTATGTGGCACCTGGAAAGCCCTCAACTACTATTTTGAATGAATAGAACTTCTGTTTAAAAAGAAAAATCACCAAATACAGAAAATCAATTCATAATTTACTAGAAGCTGGGACTGACCGATAAGGAACACTCCAAGTTTATTTAAGGTCTCCTAGAGATTGCATATTTTAGCAGTTGGAGGGGTACACCCTGTCCAGGAAAAACAGCCCATGGAAAAGTCCATTACTCATACTCGCTTCTAGGCAGAAAAAGAGGGATGTTTCTTGCTTCGGGTGGATTCTCTTGCTTTCTTAACCACAAACGGAAAAACAGAAGTGAAAAGCGTTTGGGAGAGAGGCAGGCATGGCGGGCTTCCCTTTTTGTCTGTCTCACAGGGGAGGCCATGACTTCTGAATTGGCTTTACCATAGGTGCGTGCAGTTTTCATGTGATGGATAGCAATTTAGGAAAATCTAAGCTCTTCTCTATGTGTGGAAACATAAAGACAAAAGCCTTTGAAGTTCAGTCTGGAAATCTATTTTTATACATGAGAAATTGAACTCAGTACCAAAAGTGCCCCCCATCCCCACTGGAGGCAGAACAGAACTTGAACCCAGAACCCACATTTTTGAGTAGAGCCTTCTCAGGTGGCCATTGTAGAGAACGTGAAACTCAGCCAGGGTTAACATTTGGACATTCTGTTAGATTCCTTCCTGTCTTTCTGTAGACTCTGGAGTTTTTAAATTTCATTTTCCCTCTCCTTTTCCTTTGCATTTGTCTTGGTTACTTTTTTTCTTGTTGCTGAGACAAAATACCCAATGCCTGAAGGGAGGAAAGGTTTATTTAGCTCACAGTTTGTAGAGATTTCAGTCCAAATCAGCTGACCCCAAGGCAGCGTGGCTTGGCAGAGAATGGTTCATGGCAGGCAGAATGTAGCAAAGCAACAATGGACCTTAACAGCATCTTTCTGCCCCTTTTATATTGTATGTAGGCTGCTGGGACTAGGGTCGTGCCAAGCCAGTCAATGGACTGATTTAGTAATCACACACCCTTAATCCCAGCATCACACAGTCTAATCCAGCCACCTCTGAAAAAGCCCTATCTATGATCACATGAGGCTTTGGGGGGACATCTAGACCCAAACCATAGCAGCACTGCATTAAAAACAAAACTTTTTATGACTTAAAATTACAAGCACACACAAAAAGTGACAGAAAGATGTAATGAGCACCCATGTATTCACCCTGTTTCAAAGTTACCTTCATGCAGCTAATCCTGTTTCATCTATTTTGCAGCTTGCTGTCCTAACACAAAATAATTTCACCTTTTTATTTTATCTATTATCTATCTATCTATCATCCATTTTTATGGTGCTGGGGATTGAACTCAGGGCCTTCACACTGCGCTATATCCCTAGCTCTTTTATTTCTTTCTATTTTCTTTTCTTTTTATCTCTTTTCTTTTCTTTTCTTTTTAAATTTTAAAACAGGGTCTCCCTAAATTGCTAAGTTGACAAGGTGGGACTCAACTGCAATTCTCCATCTTCAGCCTCCCAGAGTACTGGGATTGCAGGGGTGCACCACCATACCCAGCTAAGTGCTCTTTTTAAACATAACCCAGATATCTAAGAGGGAAAAAGTAACAATAATTTCTTAACATCTTCAGATATTAAGAGTTCAGATCTCCAATTACCTGATCAATGTCTTTCCTTCAAATTTGTTGAAACTAAGATCAAAAAAATGGTTCACATATTGCAATTGGTTTATATTTCTCTTAGATTCCTGCTAATACATAGGCTCCCTTCCATCCAACCATCTCCCTCTTTTTTTCTCCCCTCTCTTTCATTGCAAATTATTTATTGAAGAAATCAAGAAGAAATCAAATTATTTATTGAAGAAACAAAATTCTCTAATCATCCTTCTTTTTTTTTTTTTTTCAGACTGCATTCCCACAGTGGTATTTAACATGCTTCTCTGTCCACTGCAGTTCCTATAGGCTTCATCAGATTATGGTTGAATCATTTTTTAGTAAAACTGTCTCATCTGTAACCTGTGTGTTCTTTCATCCCATGTCTTTTTGTGATGGTAGCAGCCATCAGATGGTAGATGCTCAGTAGATGGATTCCTGCATCAATCAGGGGTTGCAACATGACAACTTTCTAATGCTATCATCCAATATTTATTAGCTTGAATATTTCTATTCAGAGAGATTTCCCTTCACCTACCAACTGGTGACCCAGTAGCATAATTCATTCAGGAAAAGCATAGATGTTGCTTGATTCTTTACATTTATTTATCAGTTTTCAAAATTGTGAGTTGGCACTTTTAGTGTCAAAATGCTTTTTCAGTTATTATGAGCACTCACATTTAAGTATGTTTTATGTACTTTGATCCATTAAAGGTAATATCTTTGCTGATTGACAATAGCAGATTGTCCCATCTCAGCAGTGGGGGCCTTTGCAAGCCAGTTTATCAGTCCTTAGACATGACCCTGGCAGTCTTTGACAGCATCCTTATTATTGAGTATGAAAAGATGCTTATCCTGTATATTCTATACCCAAGACCAGTGCAGCATCTGCTATTGCTTTGTTTCACTGAGAAAAAACTTAAGTTATAACACATATAACAAAACATACAATCTCCATCTGTGCTATCCACATTTACCAAGATGAAGAACATCTCTAGAAAGTTACTTCTACCAATATTTTCTGGCCCCCTATAAGTAACCACTATTCAGATATCTACCACCATGATTAATTTTTCCTGTTCTAGAACTTTATATAAATTGAACTATGCAGTGTATATTCTTTTATGCATGGCTTCATTCATAGAGTGAAATGTTTTTGATATTTGGTCATAGTGTTGCATGTATGAGCAGTTGATTCATTCTGTATTGCTGGGTGGTAATCCATCACATGGATTCACTACACCTACTCTCTGGTTAGTAGAAATCTGGGTTATTTCTGGGTTGAGGGTCTGATGAACAAATACATTATGAACGTGTTTTACAAGGTTTATATGTATGCACATGTGTGTGTCCTTGAACGTATATATTTTCATTTCTCTTGAATAATTATGCAGGAGTAGAGAGTAGATCATAGTGTGGATATATGTTTAATATTTTATGAAACTACCAAAAAGTTCCCCCAAAGGGTGTACCATTTTACCCTCCCAGCAGCAACCTGTGAGAGGTCTGGTTATCCCACATCTTCCCCAAAACCTGGTACCACAGCTCTTCTTAATTTTAGTCATTCTTATAACCAAAGGGAAACATCCATGAATAAGTGACTTCTTCATTAATATAGGCTTAGATGATAATTATAGATTAATAATAGCAAACATTTATATAGCAATGTGTACCAGAAATGGATCCCATTCTTTGTAAGTATACACCCAATAATACCTCTGAAGTAGGGACTATTATTATTGTCTCTACTTTACAGATGAGAAAATTGACACACAAAGAGGTTACACAACTTCCAGGAAGTCACATAGCTAGGAAGCAGCAGATGCAGGGTGCGAACCTACATAGTTTGCCTCTGAAGTCCAAGTTACTGACCTGTGTGCTCTTTTGCCTCACACTCGTGTTCATTAGAATCTCTTCCCTGTCTCTAACATTTTACTAAGACGTTGGCAAATATTCCCAGTCAATATGACTCTCGTGTTTTTAAAAAGGTATTGTAAGAATGTAAAGGGTGGGCCGGTGATACAGCTCAGTGGCATAAGTGCCTGCCTGGCAAATGTGAGGTCCTGAGTTTGACTCCTGGTACCTGCATATAAAGAAAAGAAAAGAAAAGAAATAGAATGTAAAGGGCATAGATGTCTTTAGAGTTCCTTCCACTTCTATCCATCTTCCTTTGAGCTTAAACATTTTCCTTCTATCATCAGCACATCTCCAGTTTTTCTTCTATTCTTTCTTCATGAGATTCATATTCTGATCACCTATTTTTGTGGTAGTTGGACAACTCTCCTGTAAGTCCTGATCTTCCTGACCTAAGGATATATTGCATAAGAATGTTGCATTAAAGGGAAATCACTTTAATAATATGAACCTATTATCTCAGTATCTAGAAGTAGAACATTTCTAATGTTAGTGAGGGCTACAGATTAGCAGTATACTCAAGATCCCCCGTGTCTCCAGTACGTTTCTTTCAAGCTTATGTTCTCTCATTGTGGCAACATGGCTGCCTCTTCCAAGCATCACAGCCTCACTCCAAAAATAGGACTACTTTGTTAAACAATGGAGAGCTTTTTAAGAACCTGGCCCCTTGCTGGCTAGAGATGAGTCATATATCTACCCCAATCCATCACTAGCAAAAGAATAAGGTCACTATGATTAGCTTCAACCACAGTTTCACCCAATGTAGATGCAACAGGAAACAGATGTCCTGGGCTATTGGTGCTCTACACCCTGAAGGCAGCCAGAATCCCTGCAGTGGTCACCTCTAGCCCTGAGCAGCCTCATCCATTTACCCTGGATGAACAGTGTAGTCTGTGCATTCTAAGATAGGAAGAAAAGTGGAAAAGTCCTGGCTTACAGACCAGCCTGGATTTGCCCAAGTACCGTGAGACATACTGTTCGCTGAACCAAGCTGGGCCTCCATGATGGGAGACAGAAGAGATGGTTGTTGGAAGCCAGCTTGGAAAAGGAATACAAAACAAGAGGATCTGGAAGGGGGCAAACACAGCGGCACTGCATGACACAACTGTCTTGTAAGTGCCCACCCACTGCAGCTGCTGCCCGGATGATTCTTCCTTCCAGATGGCTTCTCCTTCTTGCTCAGCCTCCAAGGCCAGCAGTGTGCAAGCAGGAGGCTGGCCAGGCTGCACCAGGGGGTAGAGAGGACAAGCGGGCACCCAAGTCTGCTTAGCTGCCATTTGCCTGGTGCTACCTCCAGGGAGAAGAGACCCTGACCAAGGCCGATGGTCAGTGCTGGGCAGCTCCACACTGGCAAAAGCCTGGGAAGCTGGGGGACTTCCTGTATGTAATTTCAATTTATCTCTGAGTTATTCTGCCTCTGATTATAATGTGTACACAAGCGAATCTACAGACCAATCCACCCTTACCCCATGGGTACTAACTGGAAAAACCTTGGGCATACAAGCCCAGAAACTTGATCACCTTTCCAAGAATCTGTTCTGGTAGCTCCCTAAATGAGACCAATGACTGTTCCACTGGTGCTGTGGTTGTGAAATATAGCAGCACAACTCAGTAGCTAAATCTTGGAAATGGCCTATATGTCCATTGACAGATGAATGGGTAAAGAAAATGTGGTATATTCAATGGAGTACTACTCAGCCCTAAAGAAGGCCTCAGGCATCTAAGATGAAAAACAGAAAGCACAAGACACATTGTTCTTTTTCTGCCTGGTGCTTTCTCCCATGCAGGAAAGAAGGAAGAAAGGAAGAAAGGAAGAGAGAAAGGCAAGCTCTTTCCAATTCATCTAAGTGAAGTTTAGAGCATCTACGGGAGAGACATAACAAAAGTGTTGAAGTCCACTAAATACTACATGGAGAAACTATAGTATGATGTGAAACAGTATAACCAAAAGAAGAAATAACTCTTTTCAGCTTAAGATTTAGTGCACAACAGAGGGATTATGTATCACTGTGACACTTGGATTCTAACCAGCACTCTACATAAACTTATTTTAACTATACAAGGAAATTCCATATCATTCTGAGATGACAAACATTTTCTAAGAGACTAAAACTTGCTCTCAAGTCTGGCTCTGAAAACATGCATAAACCAATTCATACCATGATAAAATACAGAATATGCTTCCCCTGATGTTATCAGGCAAGAACAATTTCAGGGCTCCAAGCGTGATGGTACTCAAGAAAGTTATGGAAATTGGACAGCTCTCCTAAAAAATGAAGTAAAATGGAAACAGATATGAAGTGTACAGTTTTGGCTAGTGCACTGGTATAAATCAAGCTGTTGGCTACTCTATAATAAAGAAGGATTCTGGTTCACTCAGTGTCAGCATAAATTGGTACAGTCTTTTTGGAAAACCAAAACCCTTCCAAATTCCAGCAACAGCACTTCAAGGTATTTATCTTATAGACATTCTCCCACACATATTTTATGCACAAGGATGTTTAATGCAGCAATGTCTTGGTAAAAATTGGAAACATCTAACTGTCCATTAATAGCCAACTGACAAGATTAATTATGGTGCAATCATACCATTGAGTGTACAAGTTATAATGAGATAGATCAGTATGTAAGCTTTATCAGTAAGTAAATAAACACATTTCAGGAAACGATGTATAGGATGATCTGACCTCTGTAAAAATTTCTATTATAATAATGTAATATGTGGGTCACTGTTTAGAAAATATCTAGTTAATATATACTACTGCTAACAGCCATTGAAGAGCTTTTCCTCTCTAAGTCAAGCCTATCTATAACAATTAAATACAGAGACATATGTTGTTTTAATGATGAACAACCCTATGGTTCTCAAAGGAGCATATATATTAACTTTTGTTCAATAGCAATCACGTCAGTGATTAATTACCTAATTACACACTAGGTAAACACTTGGAGATGCCACTTCACACTGGTGCTACAAGAACACACAAGAGGAAATGAGACAGATCTCTGCTCCAGTTGTCTACACAATGCTCTGGATGAAATGTTCTGAAGTTATAAAAAATATAGTTTTGCTACAAAAAATTTAAACTCCAAATTATGAAAGTAAAAGAAATAGAAATCTCTTCCCTCATCCATTTATACTCCCTCGAGGCAGTATTATTGGTTTGGTGTCTCCATTTCTAATTCTATTCACTCATCTACATGCACACACATTTCTTGCATTTATCTAGATCTACTTATCTATGTCAACATATACACATACACGTACATGTACATACATATGTATGTACACACACCTCCAACATACTGTTCTGTACTTTGCTTTTACTTCTCCAAAAATGTATCACAGACAATTTTCTGGGCCAGGACATATGCCTACTTTATTCTTGCTGGTGATATCACAGAGTTCCATGATACAGAGAAACCATCACTTAATTTACCATATTAGTTCTTACTGGTTTGCTACTTTACATAATGGTGCAATGAAAATAGTTCCTGAAATGGAATAGCTGGTTGAGGGTGCCACATGGCTTATGCTTTGCTTGGATACAACCAAACTGTCCAACAAGAATGTTGTAAGAATTTACCAGATCAACTTGTAAAATTAAAATTTTCTGCTACAAAATATCTTCTATCATTTTTTTTTTTTTTTTGAGACAGGGTTTCGCTATGGTTTTGTTTTTGTTTTTGTTTTGGTGGTTTTTTGAGGCAGGGTCTCACTATGTAGTTCAGGCTGGCCCTGAACTCACTATGCAGCCCAGGTTGGCCTCAAACTCATGGTGATCCTCCTGCCTCAGCCTCCTGAGTGCTGGGATGACAGGCGTGCACTACCATGCCCGGCCTCTCATTCTTATTTTAGGTAACCTCAACTATATGAGAAAGGAAGAGAGAATCCCATGTTTAGAATCGTTTTCCGTCTGTTTTTGCCCATGATAATATTGTGGCCTTTGTCTTTATTGAGGTCTTGTCAAGTTCAAGGCATCTCTCTCGAGACTCACGTGTGTTCTCTCATTAATCCCAGGGACAGCGTTTTGGGATGTTATGCTGCCATCTGGTAGATGAGGAACCCAGGCTCAAGGGCGGCGCTGGGCACTGCTCCAGGTCACATGGGCAGTAAGGGATGAGGCTGAGGTATGGAACCTACTGCAGCCGATTCCAACCTCCCGGCACCCGCAGTACGTGTGCACGCGGCTTGAGGAAACGGAAGAGGCGCTCCTCTCATTAGTGAGTGTGAGCAGACAGATGCCCCACACTCCCTGTAAATAGGAGTAAAGCTGCTCTGGCACAGGAAGGTGCAGTGCTTTCCCAGGGCGCTCCCTTCGTCTGTTGCTCCCCTCTCAGGTCCCTCAAACCTGTCACTACCTACCTGTCCTTGGAAAGGGGGTGACTAAAGGAGAAATAATCACTGTTGCTTTTTTTTGTAGTGGTGGTACTGAGGATTGAACCCAGCACCTTCACACTGAGCTACATCCCCAGACCCCCGTTTTCTGTAAATTTTTTTTTTTTTTTTTTTAATGTGGGTACCGGGAGTCGACCTCAGGACCTCATGCTTGCCAGCAAGCGCTTGTGCCACTGAGCGATATCATTGGCCCTTTTTTTCCCTTATGTGGGTTCCGGGAGTCGAACTCAGGACCTTGCCCTTGCCAGCAGGCGCTTGTGCCGCTGAGCGATATCACTGGCCCTTCTGTAAATTTTGAAACATGGTCTCACTAAATCATTAACTTGTCCAAGATGGGCAACTTGCAATCCTCCTGCCTCAGCCTCCCAGAGTGCTGGGATTAGAGACATGTGCCACCGCATCCAGCTCACTGCTACATTTTGAGGAACTGGCTCTTTGGATTTCTACCTGACGTTCAGTCCCCCACGTGATGTGACCACAGCTGATGGCCTCCTCCAAATTCACAGACAAATGGGCCAGCCAAGCTAGGAGGGGACTTAAGAGCCTTACACCTTCCTGCTCCTCTGGTTTTCTATCTCCTTCTTTTTAACCAATGGAAACAGATGAAGTCATTCGCCAAAGTTTCATGGGAACTTTATCAAAATTGACAGCAATTTTCTAAATTAGGTATCTGTTGTGGAGTCTAACCATATTATTGATAAACTATTTCAGAGTCTACAATAAATTTAGCAGCAATGTTGAAGGTGGAGGAAGAAAGCACAGCTGTGTTTAGCAAATAAGTTGGGCTCGTGGGTTCACTTTCTGGAAAAACTTCAGATAGAGTCACATGCATACATACACATATTGACACATATTTCATATATACATACATTATGCACATACACATGATTTATTTATACACTTAAACATGATTTATTTAGCTCACAGTAAAAAAAAAATCCAGAAGATAAAAGAGAAGACCAAACACAATTAAATATGATTTACTCAAAACACACAATATACAGATAAATGTGTGACAGACTTTTGCTCTATTTGTAACCTAATGTACTAATGTAGTAATGATATAAGCCTGAAAAAATATTAAACTGATGCAAGTGGGCAGTGAGATAGGGCACTGTTCACACTCTGGCACTTGCATCCTAAAATATAAAAAAAGAATTTTGGAAGCAGAGTTGGATTCTGAAGTTTATTAAAGGAAAAACTCATTCACGTAAAAAAAAATTCATTTCCAAAAAGAATTTAAGTGCAAAATCATATGAGTTCAGCTGGAACTCTATCTGGCATCAATGCCTAGAAAGTTTAATCTATAAAAACTCGTAGGGAGGAAAGAGCCCCATAAATGTAAACATGAGCTGAGAGTTAAGATTCTTTACATCCCAGGCCACATTGTTTTCACGCACTTCAAAATTGGGATTCGCCTGCTTATTAAAAGTAAATATATCTTCTCTTCAGGAAATACTTGGAAAATGCCGAGTATTACATTTTGTTCCAGAGATTATGATTCTGTCATTACTTGAGGTTGATAATTAAACACCATAACTTAAAGGGTCAAACTCTCTTTATATTTTCTGTGCTTGCAGAATTTTAAAAAGCTTGAAGGAAGCCAAAGAACTGGGGAAAGCAAGCTTTTAATTAAACACTAATAAAGTCCAGAAAAAAGAGGTTTTGTTTTTGTTTTTTGCTCCTAAGAATCCAAGCAAATCAAATCGAAAAAGTCCTTCCGTCCTTTAACTTTAGGGGATGGGAGTGATCTGAGACAGAGTCTGAATGATACCAGAAACTCAAAAAATGCCGAAGAAAGAAAGCAAATTGTCCGGAACATCTGTCAGCATTGGTCAAGGAAAACAGGGCACCTTCCAGTGCTTAACCACAGGGCTGGGTGCAGGAAATAGCAATCCCTTGACATTTGGAGTTGTCAAGAACAACCTCCCTGCCAACCTCCCTGCCCTGGGCTGGGCACAGGCTGGTCCTTGCAGCTGGCAGTACACAAAAGCCGGGTCCTTGAGTGAGTGCCTTTCCACAGACAGGGGCTGTCTAGCAGGCTGCTGCCCTGGGGAAATGGACATTGAAGAAGACAAGCACATGTTCTCAAGTACCTTGCACTGACTTGGGGCTATTTTCAATAATAGAAAAGAACAGACACACATGCAAATGTATGTTTTAATATGCATGACCTTTTTCCCATATGAGGCTTCCAAAACTTTTCAAAATGCAAATATTCTCTTTGGACAGAGTTGTGCTTATGGGGCTTCTTCCTCCAAACCCTGTCTTCCTGAGCCACATTCTGCCACTGCCCTCTCAGTACCAAGCTCTCTCAGCCAGACACCGAAACCACAGCCTCCTGCCTGCTCTGATGCCTGCCTTGCCGCTCACCTCAGACTGATCAGAGCCAGCTTCTGAAAATGGAAGCAGCCGGACTCTTCCGCTCATCTAGGCAACAAAGGCATCCAGAGCAGGTGTGTCCAACCCACACCCTGCAGGTCACTCGTGGCCCTCGACAGCTACTAATGCAGCCCCACAAGATTGTAAACTTCTAACTTTATGTGATTTTTTTTCAGGACTTAATTGCACAGTGCTGAGCAGACTGCATAGGCGACAGCAGAATTCTGTGCTAAGTCCACCTCTTGCACGCACCACACACAGTCAAATCCCAGTCTGAGTGTGTCAAACATGACATGAGCTTGTGCCACTCTGAGCAAAATGCAGTGAGTCCTGGTATCAGTATTTCACCTGACCTAGACACGTGTGTGCCTGTAAAGACAAGAGTTTATTGTTATTAAGCAGATATGTAAGTGTTCTTAATTACTAAATGTGGACTTCTGTTATTTTGTAAAATAATTTAATAAGTTAAAATATTTAAAAAATAAGGAAGTTGTGATATATATATATATATATATATATATATATATAATATTCTATAAGCGAGACAATTCCTCCTCGCTCAGTACAGCCCACGCAGGCCAAGAGATTGTACATCCTGCTTGTCAAGAGTGCATATAAGGTTTCAGGCACTGTTCCTGGTACTGAGGACACCACGGTGAGGTCCCTGTGGGTCTTTCACTAATGTTCTTGCTGGGAGAAACAAGGATTACAGAGAAAGATACAGCTGGCTAAGAGAATGGCCTTGGGTCACCCTCTGCTTAGTAAACTCTGAAGAGAGATATACAGGAAGTCAGGAGATACACCTGGTGGCTTCCAGCCTCTAGGTGACAGGGTTGGAATGTGCCTGGCAGGTTTGAGGGACACTGAGGAGGTCAATGGCTCTAGAGATGAGTAGGGAGGGAACAGGGAGCTGGGACCAGAGGCTGAGGGTGTGTGCTGGGGCTCAGGTGGAGAAGGCTGGCCAGGAGAGGGACTGCACATCACAGAGGCATGTGGAGCCCAGCAGGGTCAGAAAGGTGGCTTTTTTCTCAGAGCCAGGAAGTCACTGGGTGGCTCTGAACAGAACAATAATGTGAGGTGAACTACTTTGAACCGATTCTTCTGGAGGCTGGGCTGAGAGCAAAGTACAAAAATGGCATCAGGATACAGCCCGGTGAGGCAGCTACTGCAGCCATCCAGCTGGGAACCGGACAGTGAAGGTATGTAGTGTGACAGAAAAGTACGGGGAAGGTTTCAATTAAAGAAATTGTTACAGTAAAAGACACATTGCCATTAATCCTCCTCAAAATACTCTCTTCACTTCAAACACACGTATCCCATTGTTCTTGACACTTTGTGAAGCAGTTCTGGAAGTTCTCTTTCATGAATATCTTTAGTTGCACTGTTGTGGATGTCTCCATGTCCTGAACCAATTCAACACCTTTATCTTTCATGGTCACTTTGATGCTGTGGCAGAGCCAGAAGTCACATGGTGCCCGATAGTGAATAAGGTAGATGAGGACATACCATCATGTTTTGATGAGCCCGCTTTTCTGTTGGATGGCACTCAGCAGCAGCATTCTCTGTTATTTCCAATCACATCTCATAAAGACACTGGTGAAAGAGGACTTCCAGAACTGCTTCAGAAAGTGGCAAGAATGATGGGACAAATGTGTTCAAAGGGGGTAGGGGAGTATTGTGATGGAGATGAATGGCAATATGTCTTTTACTGTATTTTTTTACAATTTAAACAGTCATCATAGTTTTAGATCACCTTTTGTAGATTCTGAAGTTAGAACTAAGGGATGTACTTGTGTTCAATGTGGAACTAAGAGTTGAGAAAAAGCCTAGGTTTTTCATCTGGACATTTGAAAAGATGGCGTTACTATTAAATGAAGAAGGAGAATATCGAGAGTTTACATTTGGCCAAGAACAAGATGCTGATCTTTCAACCAATGGAGGCAGCTAGAGATAAAGTCTGGATTTTGTTAGAAAGGGCCAGACTGGATAGACAAATAACCAACTAGAAAGTGAGCTCCAAGAGGCAGTTTGTTTTGTTTTGCTTATTGCTATATCCCCACTGCATAGACCGGACCTAGAGTATAATAAGCCCTCCGTAAATACGTGTTGAATGACTGAATAAGCTATTCCTACACTTAAACACTTTCAGTGGCTTGCCGCTACACCTGGAGCAAACTCTAGAACACCAGAGCACTGTGTGATCTAGTCCCCACCATTTTGCCAAACCCACACCTGAGACTCTCCACAAGCCTTGCTACACTTTGGCCACTCTTCTCTCCATTCCTCCAATTTACCAAGCTCTTTTCTGACCCCAGTGCCTCTGTACCTGCTGTTACTTCACTTTGGGATGCTGTTCTTACCAGCACACATGTTCCATCTCATCCTTTAGTCTCAGAATCTCAACACTGAGCCAAGCACAGTCGTGTATGCTATGCCTGTAACCCCAGCTACTTGGGAGGCTAAGGTGAGAGGACCACTTGAGCCCAGGAGTAACATAGTGAGACCCCGCCCAAAACAAGACAACAAAACAGAACCTTCTGGAAAGAAGCCCTTTGTCACCTCCCACCCCTCACTCCCTGGGGCCCACTGGACTTTGAGCTCCATGAGGGAAAGGCTTGGCCATGTCTGTTATGTTGTTGAATCACAAGTGACTGCCTAAGAGATAATAAATATTGCTCAAAAACAAAAAATGCTCATAAATAATGAGTGAGGATAACTGATAGCATAATCATTAAAATATATACTACCTAATGCATACCATGGAGCAGATATCTTTTAAGTATTCTATGAGTGTGTGTATCAGTCACCTTTACCATATTTGAATATCTACTCACCAGGCCTGGTGGCACACGCCTGTAATTCTAGCACTTGGGAGGCTGAGGCAGGAGGATCGCTGTGAGTTCTACGCCAGTCTGGACTACAAAGTGAGTTCAAGGCGAGCCTGAGCTACACAATGACACCTTGTCTCAAAACAAAAACAAAAACAAAACAAACTACGCATTTCTCACACTTACCCTAGCTGGTGGGTGTAATATTAATATTCCTAATATATAAATAGAAAAACGGGGTGCAGAGAGGGTGCAGAACCTGCCCAGGTTTACACATGAAGGGGCAGCAAAGCTGGAATTTAAATCCAGGCAGTGTGGCTCTGGCGTCTGTGCACTGAACCACGGAGATACACGAGGATCTCCTCGTGCGCATGTGAACTCCTCCGGGATTTCACTTTAGGGATCAATAGGATAGCAGGAGGAGAAAGGCCTCTTGGTCATGTGTTTACATGTTTGCAGTTAGATATCAACTTCTTCCCCAAAGACTTTGCCTTCTTTAAAGCAAGACGACTCCTTAAATAAAGTAGGCAGTCTCATAAGCCGTTTTTACTTTAGTCTAAATGAGTTTATGAAATCCTGTTATTTCTACAAATTGTAATAGAGGGAGAGGTTAGAGGCTGGAAGAGGTGTAGAAAGCAGTGAAGACAGACATGAAAAAGGAAAAGGCTGAATTTAGGTAAATGGCAAACTAAGTTCATTCTGTTCAATGGCTCGAGTGAATGAGTTTCAGGTTTAGACACCTCTGAGCTCCAGGCTTGGCTCTTGGACAAGTTACCTTACAGCTGAGAAGAATTTCTATACGTACCAAGAGGGTTTGATTATATGTATTTCACATTCCTGTTAGGAGAATTCAATAAAATGATAAATATAAAGTACTTAGCACTCTCTCTGACACATAGGATAATGTTCATTAAACTAAAAAAAAAAAAACAAACTAACTATGGCTAACACTTTGTAAAGGCTGAAGATGAGCCAGGCATCCTTGTGAAATCTTCATTTACACAATCTTGTTTTGTCCCTTCAATAAGCTAGGAGGACGGCGCCTCCATTTCATACACAAGGAAACAGGGCACAGAGAGGTCTAGCCATGTGCCCTTGTCACAGAGCTATTAAGTGGAAATGTCCGGGCTTAGAAACTGGTCAGAGTTTGCACTCTAGCACGGTTCACTTCCGGCTTAGGATCAACTTTGTGTAAGGGGTCCAAATTTTCGGATTTAAAAAGTTACTGTTCCTCAATCAATGTTATTTTTAACCATTACACCAAACATAAAACACAGATCTTATTTTACCTTTTCTTTTTAGGTAAGCAAAACAAAACAGGCTCAGAGACAATTAAGTAGATGGGCTGAGGGTCACATAGGGGCTAGTGATGGGGACTTGATTTTAATCCAGCTGACCAGCCCATTATATCTTCCCATTTTATCAAGGACATTTTCTGTCTTAGATAATAAGCATCTAATTGCATTTTAATGAGATGAACTAATCTCTGTAGAAATATTTGCTGGCTACACTACCCACGGGTAGTATGGCCCCTGCAATGACCGGGTGCCCCTCGCAGCTGCACATCTCAGGGTCAGGGCAGGGACAGCACACACACACGTGAAAGACAGCGCAACCAGGGTCCAGAGGCATTGTGACGGGAACCTGGGCAAGGGGCTCACAGTACCATGGAAAGGGATTCAGGGTCGGGAGGAAGAAAGTTTAATTATTTCCTTTTGGAGAGACAGAAATAAATAGTTGTAAACTCTTTTTATTTCATAGAATAAATTGAGAAAACAGTATCACTAAGGTGTAGAGCTAAGCCAGGTGTGGTGGTACACACCTGTAATTCCAGCACTCTGGGAGAATGAGGCAGGAGGATTGTGAGTTCAAGTCCATCTGGGGTAACTTAGTGACTCAGTGAGACCTTGTTTCAAAATAAAAAAACAAAAATGAAAAAGGGCTGGGGAAGTAGTTTTATGTTCTGAAGGCCCTGGGTTCAATCGCAGTACCACACACACACAAAAGCCACCTAATAAAATGCTAAGAAATAGGGGCCGGTGAGATAGCTCAGTGGCATAAGTGCCTGTCTGGCAAGTGCGAGGTCCTGAGTTCGACTCTCGGTACCTACATACAAAAAAAGGGCCAGTGGTATTGCTCAGGAGCACGGGCACCTGCTGGCGTGCGAGGTCCTGAGGTCGACCCCCGATACCCACACACACACACACACAAAAGCTAAAAAATACAAACCATGTGGGCCTGGTAACCACTGTATACTGGGCCCCTCTCCTGGTTGTCACCCAGAATGTAATTTTAAATGTGGGGTCATGGAAGGAAAAAAGAAGGAGTCAGGGATCCTGCAGATTCTAGAAGCTCTGAAGGTTATTCATGTACATAAGAAATTGAGAACAAGGCATATATGAAGATAATTATTTGGCAGGCTTCCATCCATCCTTCTTCCTATGATCTATCCAACCATCCATCCATCCATTCTTCACCCACCAACCATTCATACATCTATCCACACATCTAACACTGTTTTCAATACTTTTAAATATTAATACATTTAATTTATGTAATAATAGCACAAAATAACTTTTTGCTATTAGGTACTATAGGTATTGTATACCAAATAACTATTGCTATTAGGTAGGCACTATAATTGTCCACATTTTACAGCTGGAAAAAAATTAAGCTGGAGAGAGCTCATGTGGCTAACAAAAGTCAAAGTAGGATTTGAACTCTTGGAAGTCTGAGTTTATAGACTCATTTTTAAGCACTGGGTTATGTTTCCCCCAATATGGGTTGAGTGAATGAATAAGAGAAAAACACATGATTTGATGTTTGTATGTTTTTTACCTTTTTTTGGGGGGCGAGTACCAGGGATCGAACTCAGGACCTTGCACTTGCCAGGCAGGCACTGTGCCACTGAGCTAAATCCCCAACCCCTTTACCTTTTAATAAGTAAAACAGCAAGTTGGTGGTCAGAGTCTGGGCAGCAGAGGCAGCTTGAACATACTCTCATTCTAGCACTGGGGTTTATTAGCTAACACATCTGAAAAATCAATAAAAAGGGGTTTGTAATAGCATCTTGAAGAGGACAAAAATAAGGCACACCATCTCATAAAGCAGCAAAATCTAGCAACTCTCCCTTTCAATCTATATCATAGAGAAATTCTTGCTTATATACGCACAGAGACAAACACACAAAATTTTACTATAGTACTCAGATATGCTGAAAAATTGTAAAAAAAAAACCCTGAATATCCATCAAGGTAAGGTTGGTTTATTCTAACAGGGATTGAAATGAATTTAGAGAGGATCCCCAAAAACTGGTTGAGAGAAAAATAAAGTTGTAGAATCACGCACACACCAGACACACACACACACACACACACACACATTTCACAAATGCACAAAGTAGTATATATTGTTTATAGACACAAACTGATGTGGCACAACTTAAAAAAATGTCTGAGAATGAAAAACCTCTGGATAGGACTACTTCTAGGCATAGGGAGGAGAAAGAAAGGAGGCTTCAAACAATTCTATGCAATTATTTTATACTACAAAAATATCCAAAGCAAACATGGCAAATATTAATAAGATGCCTTAAAACTGAGAGGTGGGAACATGCATTTTATTTATATTATCTTTTATATTTTTGTTATATTGACATAAACCCTGAAAGTTTTTTTCTTAAAGCTAATACTGTAAATGAAAAGTGTCAAGTGTAAGGCCTCCACATAGCAGCTGCTTAATAATTAGTACCAATTAGTCAAGTTCAGACCGAGGTTCTCTAACAGTACAAGATAAAGGAAAAACAGCTATTTAAGCAAAAAGCTTTACCCAAACACAAAATTCAACAGGCTAAATGTGATTAGGACATTAGGAGAAAAAGAGACTATTTAATTTACCATCTTAGCTAATCTCTTTCATAGCAAAAGTTTATTTCAAGGGTGACAATATGGTATGTATGTACATATATACACAACACATATGTAATTACATATGGATGTTAAGTTAAATATTTTCATAGGAGCTTAATTTTTGCCTCCTCTCCATGCTGTAAGTCATATGGTCTTGTTTAAAAAATTTAGAACTACAGAACTTATTCCTCATTTTAGTCATCTAAACTTTTCCGCAACAACCAACCAGAACACCAAAATAAAGCATTCAGAATAAACTTAAGTAAGGGGATGAACAAGGAAGTTATTTCCTGCTGCAGCTCCACCTAGGAAAGATGGAACGAGAAAAACAAATACCCCTTTGGAATGGTAGAAGAGTCTGCTCTGAACCTGATGTTTTTCAAGCTGTACTACAAAGGTTCAAAAACGCTTTTCAAAGATCCCGAGACTAATCTTGTTGACCTTAAATGACACAGGTCTTTGAGAAATGCATTTACGTCAAATGACGAGCTAAAAAATGAAATTGGTTTTCCTTTTCAACAACGTAAGCTCCCTGCCATAAAATCCCAGTCCTTGGTTATAAGAAAAAGTGGAAGATGAATTTTCTCAGTATGAAGTGGACTCTCACTTCACTTATCAGATAACTGCTCTCTCTCTGTGCATGTGCTATTCACTACTCACAGCTGATTCCATGCTGCCCCATCTTCAACAGAATGGAAGACTCAGTCAGGTGACCGCTGGGGCTTGCGCCATTTTTCACAGCTAAATTCCACACCCTCCCATCAACGCAACCTCACTCTCCACTTCCTTCCTGGCCCTGTGGCTCTAGCACCTGCTGGGGAGGCATTTGTAGAAGATGCTGTGATGTGCTGCCCAGACTTCTCCCCCAGCTGTTAGGAGTTCTGTCAGCTCTCTGCCTCCTCTGGGGACTGCCCTTTCTTAAACACAGCCACCTACCTCAAGGTGACCCCTGCTTTCCAGGACAGCCTATCTCCAAAGACGGGTTGATGAGGCTAGGGGGAAGCCCAGTCCTCTTGTTCCAACTTGGGACAACTTTCTGCTGCAGAGCTACCTGTGATGTCAGCTGTGACCTTTGTTGAGGCTGAATTGCAGCCAGTGTCTCTCTGTGATGAACCTTATGTCTTTCTGTTTCCTTGCACAGGTGCTGACTCCCCGAAGGCCTCCTGCTTCTTCATCTCCCCTCAGAGCTGGTCTCCTGAGGAACCAAATCTGCATCTGCTTCAAGCTGTTCTGTAGTAGGTACACTGCTTTTCCTGGTTCCCATGGATGGCTGGGTTGTGTGACCAGTTCTGATCGATGACCTGTGTGAAATGACTTAGGGGTCAAGCACTCAGCTAGCGCCAGACCTGAAGAAATCTTGGCTTTCTATCATGGCTAATGGCAGTGCTCAGGAGCATTCTGTGAACCTAAACGACAGTGATGAGTCTAGCTTGTGGCCAAGCTGCACTTAGATAGGGAGTATGTGCAAAATGCAGGTCTCTACTGCTATAAGGCACAAGGCTCCTGAGGCTGCATGCTGTCACAGCTAAACCCGGCCTGTCCTGATTCATACACCAAGTCACTGCCACAGCTGTCTCACTTCTCTTCCCTTCCAGTCTCCCTTGGGCCACCCGTGCACACACCCATCCACTCACTGCTGCCAGGGACAGTGCCACATCAACCTTTCCTCTCTCCCCAGAGGTCTGAAGGAAAACACCAGCATTCCAAAGTACAAGGTCATTCAAAGTCAGGTGTCACTCTCAACCAAAATCATTCGGTTAGTCTGTTTCTCTTTCTATTCATCAAGCTTTCTAAAACCACCCTTACTAATCACCCACAAAAGTCATGTTGTTTCCTGTCTGAAATGCCATTTTTCTTCATCACCCTAATCCTCCTGGTCCTAAAGAAACACCTCCTCCAGGAAGCTTCTCTGGTTCTCCTCCCCTTCTACTTTCCTCCACTGCTCATCAGAAGAATGGCACTTTGCTGGAGCTCAGTTTCCTTAATGGTCTCCCCAACTTGACAACATGTTTGTTGAGAGCAGGGAAAAAATTATTTGGATTTTGTGTTCCTAGCCTCTTGGCATAGTAACTGGGACGTGCTGGTGTTTGATACTCATTTTCCGTATGAATGAAAGAACACATTAACAAACCAACCTACAATGTCCATTGTTATGCTGTACAGCAAGGACTGAGAAAAAGTAAACTAATCCTAGTGATTAGGTTTTAGATGAGAGAATTCTTCCATATTCTTTCAAGTTTTGCTTGTCGATGTCAGAACTGTGGGCTTTTCTTTCTCTAACATTCTCCACTCCACACTGCTTTTCTTTTTTTCTAGTCCATGGTTGCCAAACATTTTCTGTAGAGGGCCAGATTAGATAGTAACAATCTCTGGTTTTTTTTTTTTTTTTTTGGTTGTTTGTTTTTTGTGGGTACCGGGGGTCGAACTCAGGACCTCACACTTGCCAAGCAGGCGCTTATGCCGCTGAGCTATCTCACCGGCCCACAATCTCCAGTTTTATAACAACTCCTCAACTCTAAGCAGCTGAGTTACAACTTTTCCATTCTGCTTCTGCCATGGTAGTGTGAGAGCAGCTATTCCCATGTAAATGAATGTAAATGCCAATAAAACTTTATTTGCAAAAACAGGAGGTAGGGCAGATTTTGCTGGTGGAGAGAGAGGGGTGGGAGCAAGCCATGTGTACATGCTTTGAGATGCAGGTAGATCACTGAATGCTAAGTGGGGTGCTGTCCCTTGGGGGATGTGGCCTTTGCCAACCAATGAGGTGTTCAGGTTCAAGCGATACCAGCGTGTGGACCATGAGAGTCTTGGATATAGAGCGATGATGATCTTTTCAGAAACCTTAGTGTGAAATGCCTGTGCTTTCCTAGATTTAGAGACAGGCTTAATTAAAAGAGGATCTGGGTCTCCTGAGGGGAACACAATCCGAATACCCAAGATATACCCCACGCGCTGCTGTGGGAATTCCCACCTTCTCTCTTAATGAACATCCACCATGTACAGAAGAAAATTGAGTTTCCTTCCAGAGTAGTCTTGCTGATAAAAGCAATGGTAATACCCTTAGCTACCTTTTGTCACGTGCCTTCTCTGAGTTCAGTGTTAGGGCCTCTGTGTAATCAAGGGCTAACATTTACTGAGCATCTGTTTGTGCCAGCTGAGAGTTAAATGTGATACACGCACATTACTATCTCATGAATTTCTCACCCGACTTCATAATGCAGCTGCTACTGTTCTCCCTCTTATCCAGGAGGAAATGAAGCTCAGAGAGGGGAAGTAATCTGCTCAAGGTCAAGTTTGTTCAAGTTGAGCCTACAGACTCCCTGCGTCTTGCACTGTACACTGTGCCCTCAGCGCCAGATCTCTGGTCAGGGGAGATGACCCAGCCTCTTCTAGTCACTTAAATACCCTGATTCTGTTCACGTTGCCTCCTCTTTGAGGCAATGATTCCATTCAGGGTTTGGAAGAAATTCTACCTCTGGGTCACTGGGGAGAAACAGAAAATCTAACCCCAAGTAATAAACTGAGGGCTTTGTATGAACATGTCACACTTAATAAAAAGCAAAAGGTGTTGATCTTCTTTCAGCAACGTTCTCCCATCATTTTCCATCTTCCTTGTTTGCTAAACATAATTAATTGTTCTAATGCAATCCATCCAGCAAAGATAGAAGCAGGACAGGCATGTGGCTAATGAATCAGCTTTTAGAATCTAGCTTAAATTAAAGGTGAATTCTCATGTCTGCTGCTTGAACCAAATTTAAGCCTTCGCTTACAAAGTAAGGGTCTGTTAAAGGCTGACTAAATGCAGCCTCTGCCTGCTTTTTATTTGGTAGCATTACTACGGAATGCCTTATGGCTAGTATCTTGCTTATTCTCAGTTCGTTGGCAAATTAAGTCACTTGCCGCTCTAATATCTAGACGTGGAGGAAGTGTTCAATTCCAAAGAAATTATGCCTTCCTAGCTTTGCTAGCCAGGCAATAATGTCACTGCCAAATACCGTATGAATAGGTGGGAGATTTTATTTCACTTACAGTATATGAATAAACAAAACACCCCCAGGGGACTGCCAGGTATTTCATGTAATGGATCTCTCCCACCCCACCCTGATTCCTCTCTGGAGCCATTGAGCTTTGGATTTCCTTACAAACAAGACTGTTCAGATTAGAAGCAAGAAAAATGACACTTTTCTTTCTTTTCTTTTTTTTTTTATGTGAGTACCGGGAACTGAACTCAGGACCTCGCGCTTGCGCCGCTGTGCTATATCACCAGCCCTTCCTTTTTTTATTCAAGAAGATGATAAAAAAAAAAAAAATTGGGTTCAGTAAAATATGTTACTCTCTGGTGTGTGCTTCTATTTCATATGCCAGAAACCTGGGCTGTACAGTGGGACAGTCCCTTCTGTGGCTTAGAATTCAGAATTATTGAGGTAGCAGTATCAATATTCTACTGAGGAGCCCCCACACCTTTAACTCAAATTACTGGGGCAAAATACAAAGTATTTATGGATTCATCTGTGTGCTTATCTTAGAAAATAACTATATTTAAGAGAGTGCTAGATTTGAGATTCTAACAGTGCAGCAGACATTGCTGGTTGCATTTTAAACAAGAGTTCTGCCCTTCCCCAAGTATTCGGCAGAACTGTGGTTTGACTGGGCCCAACTCCACCACCAATTTCAGAAACAGGTTTGCCCCCATTAGTCAATCAGTATAACTCAGTGTTTCCCAACCTTTTGTTCATTATTACTCTTGTAAGGAGCCTTTTTAAGTATATTTTTTGTTTGCCAGTCATGCCTCTGCCAAATTGTAATGCTGCATGCATACTTTATATGTGCTTGTGCATTGTATGTATATTTGTGCTTAGAAGGCAGAAGATTTTTGCCACCCCAAGCTCCCCAAATAATCTTTGCTCCTTTTGGGCCCTATCATTTCCACCCAGAATGCCTAAATTATCCTATGCCTTTTTCCAGTCAGTGTTCAGTATTGGGGTGGGCGCAGATCCTGCAGAGGACTCCCAGAGTACAAATTGATGCTTTTTTGGTGAATATAAGAAAATCTCTTTCTTTCTGGATCCACTGATACGTGCATCTAAGACCTAGAACTTCTGTGGTTGTCTGCTACCATGAGGGACAAAATCAGCTAAGGATAATGCCAACAAATGAAAAAAAAAAAAAAAAAGAAAAGGGGCCAAAAGAATTATGGGGAAAAAGTATAGTGCCCTGATCAAATTCTCACTGAAGTTCATTCTACTACAGAATGTAGGTAAGTCTGAGTTGGGCTATTATAGTTTTTTAAAAGTCCTAGTTGATAGAACAGGTAACATTAGTTGGGAGCTTCCTAAGCTCCAGGTAGTGTGCTAAATATATCACATGTCAATTACTTCTCTTATCAACCTCTGAGATTAGTACCATGCTACTCCCTCCTTTACAAATGATGAAACTGAAGCATGGTAAGATTGACTTACTTGTGGTCATACATCGGCAAAGGCTGGATTCATTTACTTGTCTACTTAACTTGGCCTCAAGGTATAAGTCACTTTTTTAAAAGCTACCTTTCCATCCATACATTTTAAGTCACTGCTTTTTTTTTTTTTACTCAATATTTGAAAAGCATTTAAAAATGATCTGTCTTTGTAAATGAGTATGCTGTGCAGTTAGGAATAGTATGGCTCTCCTAAAGCAGAAGGTATTTTTTTAAAAAATCTTATTTCTCCACAGACACAGGAAACTTTAAACTTAGGGATCATTTTCTCCTACTTATGACTGAATACTCATGAAAGCCATCATTATTTTAGATGTTCTTTCTGATCAGTCACCATTCATTTCACATAAGAAATATATTTTAATAGCATATTTAGTAGCACCTTCAAATTGCTGCTATACTTAAAAATAACTATTGATCAACCTTATAAAGAACTTCCAGAGGGTCTTGGGTTTCTGGAACCTTCATATTTGCATTGGCCAGTAACAGCATCAGAGATAATCCATAAATTCCTTGAAGCCTTGGGGAGTGGGGCACAGAGCCTGTCTGATTGGCTACAGTATCCGTGTTCTTTTTTTTAAATTTTCCCAAACATTAATAAGAAAAAGCAAAGCCACACAGGGGCACTTGTGCTGTAAACCAAACAGAGCAGGGATTCCCCAAGAGAGGAAAGTGCTGAAGACAGACACACCTCTGGCTCCAAAAAGCCAGAAGAGCCCTCTCACGTGGCCAGATGGGATCTATCCATAGTTCCCTAATACCCTCAAGCCCCACGTGCTGCCCCGGTTCTCAGCCTGGCTTTTGGATTCCATTTCAAAATGCATGACATCACAGGCATGTTATACAAAGCTGGAGCCCAGAAAGCACAAGTTAAAACGTCCCTCATATTTTAACAAGGGTGATAAGGGGACACTGAATCTTTAGACTTCTGTGATTTAACCTTAGGTTCAAGCACATTTTTACCTTGCTGGATTGCTAAAAGATTGGCTTGTCAAAACCAAGCGTTTGATCACATACGGGGCACAATATAATGATATATAAATCCAGCCACATTGGGAATGGGGCCCGGAGGGAAGGAGATCCAAGCACTACAACAACCCTATTCCACATCACAGGAAAACGTGATCCTATGTTCCCGCAAACACAGGTATAATCTTCCTAGTTTAACAATGCAGATTTTTTTTAAACCTCAAAGATGTCAACCAACACTCAGGACTTTTAAATCCATAAATTACAGTTAAAAAAAAAAAATGCCCAGGCAAGCT
Organism: Erethizon dorsatum; assembly: GCA_028451465.1. Lineage (NCBI taxonomy): Eukaryota > Metazoa > Chordata > Mammalia > Rodentia > Erethizontidae > Erethizon > Erethizon dorsatum. Next base: position 47,938,773 of record CM051825.1, read on the forward strand.
GCAGTCCCAGAGAGTATGAACGGTCTCCTAGTTGAACAAAGTTGTTGCATTATGTGCCTGCAGGATGGGACACAGTGAAGAAATAAAGAGGCTGTGTTGTGTGACAGGGAGTAAGTAAGCATTCCATTGCTCAGCCAGGCTACCCTTCCTTTCTCCAGCCTGTCAGCCTCCTGCAAAGTGTTCACAATTCACTGTCCTTCGTTCCAAAAGCCAGGAGACACAGAATCAGCTTTTCCTGGCTCTGTCTGCAAGTTGGGGCTGCCTGACGGAAAAAACTGAAATAAAATCAAAAGCAAGAAAAGCAAATCCACTAAGGCGCCCCTCTGACAATAATCGAGTGTGAAACGCTGCTTCTGAACTGGCCACCCCCATCCATCCCAATGAAATAAAAAAGAAGGAATCATCTGAATGCCAAAGTCACTTCCTGCAGACCCTCTGCTGCAAAGCGCCAGCCAGTACATCGTGTCACTCCAACAGACGTCTGCAAAAGCGAGAGTCCCTCCCAAGTGCCCCCCACGCCCGACTGCAAAAATTCACAAGCTTGTCAGGCGGCAGTTACATAGAGCTGGTGAGCACTGGACCCAAGGGCCAAGCAATCCTCTAGGAGTTTGAAAAGAAAGGCGTGGGGGAGAGAGGGAATATGAAATCATACAGGTGGAGGCTGCTTCCAGAGTGTCCGGCATCCGCGCGGCCCGGCGCCCCGCTGGCTCACCTGGTACACGTCCCGCAGCCCGCACCAGGTCCGCAGCACCTGGTGGCACGCCCGCAGCCTCTCCGTGTACCATCTCCGCAGCGTGGACACTGTCAGGTTCCACACGAAGCGGCTGCCGCTGAACAGCAGATCCTCCACCCCGCACGTGAACACCGAAGCCATGCCTCCTCCTGCCCGCCGAGCTCGGGGGTCCCCCGCTTCCGCAGCTGTAGCCCCGACCCCCGCGGCCCGTCTGCCGGGGCTCCCCGCGCCTGGGCTCCCCGCGCCGGCTTCTGCTGGGACAGCCGGGCGGCAAGCCTGCCACCAAACTCGGCTCTCACCGCGCGTCCCGGCCAGGCTCCGGTGGCATGCCCCAGGATTGGGCGCCCGCCAGCCCACGGCTGCGGCTGGCACACAGAAGCCCAGTGTCTACCCCGCCCGCCCGCCGAGCGAGCTGCGCTAAGCTCCACCAGGCGAGCCCTGGGCGCCCCCGGGGCGCGGGAAGCCCTGGCCAGTGAGGACTCCCCCTGGCGCTCCCCGAGGGCGCGGGAAGGGAAGTGAAGCCGCGCAACTCTTTGCAGGCAGAGAGGAGAGCTGCATTTCAGCGCACTTGGCTAGCACGTCCTGCGCGCGCGCACATACGCGCGCACACACACATACACACACACGCGCGCGCGCGTACACACACACGCACACACACACGCGCACACACACACACACACACACAGCCGTCTCTTTGGCTGCTTGTGGAGCGCCTTACTGTCCCTGACAGGGTCTTCGCTGGCTGGGCATCTTGCTGTGTCCACACTTAAAAACCCCTCTGAGGAAGCCACACATGCAGAAGGAAAAACAAAAATCCGCCAAAGCATCCCTTTGGACTTTGCTCCTGGGGGACGGCCCTGAATGTTTCCTTGGTTCTGCTGGAGCCAGGAGATGGAGAGACCAGCCTCAAAGGGACAGAGCGTATGCCCTCCAGAACCCGCCTTTGCTCCTGACTAGAGGGTCTCCCTGAACATGACGATCTGCTGCTGTTGCCGACAAGAGGACCTTTCCCTCGCACTTCCATGCTGCTGATTCCAGTGCAGCTGTCCGTGCAGGAGGAAAACAAGGAGTTTTTGATCCCTAGCAATCAGTTTTCTGTTATTTGCTACAAAACAGCCCATGTAAGGACCTTGGTTTGTTTCTAGAAAATTTAGCCTCTGGACATGTCTAGCCTCAGCTGCCAGCCCAAACCTGCATCAGTAGCGTTTCCTCCTCTCAAAACTAACCAACTCCAACCAACCACCACCACCAAAAATAATCCTGTTTTAATGCTCTTTCTCAGGAATTGATATCGTCTAAGGCACTTGGAAAAGGCACCCAGAAGGTTCCCACATGTCACTAGTCTCTAGCTGCCTTTCAAACAATTGTAAAATTCAGTCCAATATAATCCTAGAACACTTCTCATAGCAAAAACACTACAGCAAATTTTGGGGTGGAGTTTTTTTTTTTCCTGAATCCATCTACAAGACGGTGGTCTGGATTTTATGGATGGTTTCACACCTGGGTTTGTTATCTTTGCTATTAAGTGGCAAAAAGGTAAGGCACCAATCCCTTTCTCCCCAACTAGCTTCAGCCTCCCCAGGAGGCTTCAGAACAGATTATCAACAAGTAAATCAGCTTTATTTCAGGTTTCAAATGTGCCTTTAGAATATTAATTCAGGTGAAACTCAATCAGTCAAAAGAGGAAGAACACAAAATCTGTCCTCAAAGTGCCTGTTGTTTTCCAAGTGACTGTAATCAGAAATCTTGAGGGACGTTTCTTTTACAAATAAAAAAACACCTAAGAGTTTTTGTTGGATTAGTTATCAAGACCCAAGACCACATCCAAGATTTGCCAATCTTTCTTTGCAGTAAATGTATTCTGTATGCACATTAGTATTAGCATTCTGACAGTATTTTCCAACACAGTGGTTATAGTGTTTACACAGAATCTGAGTATACAAAATTGAAAGAAAATGATGTATAGTTTGAAAAAGAAATGTCATTATGCCGATCGAAAACAACTGACTTTCAAACATTATTAGTATAGTAAGAGTCAGTGGTGGTAGTACGTTTTCTAATATACATTTTCTAATGATGAAGTTTGACTGTGTTCTCGGAAATGTCAGGCAGCCAAGGGAATACCAGAATAACACCTCCAACAGGTCAATTACCTCTGTCTCATGATACTATCCTCTGAGACAAGATGCACATAGAAACGCCTTGGTAGGTAGTGATCTCTGCATAGGTCAGTGGTCAATTTCAACTTGGTCATTTTCACTCAAGGTTTCCAAAGTCAGTGCTTGTACTGTTTTTCAGGAAATAGACCAAGGTGTAAGAAGAAGCAGGTAGACATCATCTGGGGAACTTGCCAGAGAAACAAGTTTTCAGGCCACTCTGGAGAATGAAACTATGGCATAAGACCAATGGTTTGAGTTTTACTCAAACTCATGCTGAAATTGGAGAGCCATGAAGGTAGAGCATAGCGTTCAGGAGCTAACTCTCCTAAGACGGTCACATCTAATTTCTTTTTCCTTTTTGTTTTTGGCACTGGGGATTGATCCCACAGCTTAGGCACTCAGCTATATCCTGAGCCCTTTTTGAGATGAGGTCTTGCTAAGTTGCCCAGGCTGGGCTCAAATTTGCAGTCCTCCTGTCCTCACTGGGATTATAGGTGAGCACCACCCCACCTGGCTGACACACCTGATTTCAAATCCCTTCTCCTCAAGATCCGTAGGACCTTGAATATGTTTCAGTGTCTTCAAGTGTAAAATGGGGATGACAGCAGAATCCACTACTTAGGGTTTGGGGAGGATTAGGTAAAATACTCTTTATGAAATATTTAGCATGGTGGCTGACAAAGGTAAGCAGCCAAGGAAAACCAACCACCATCTCCACCAAAATCAGGAATTGTTTCAGCTTTTTGATTCAGATAAAACAATATAAGTTTTAATTCAACTGATTATCTAGATCTGTTTTCCTGTCCCTTTCTGCTTGCCGTAGATGAAGGTTGTAGTGACTGTTTTGTGTGCATGTGTGTGTGGGGGGCAGTTCTATTGCTATTCTTTAAATTCCCCAAAAGCTTTTTGCAACTTGATCTTCCCCACCAACACCAGTCCTGACTGTGGGCTCTAGGGAATTGAGTGTGCTCAAAGCTGGCTGCAAGACGGGAGAAGAAATCTCCTTCCACCACCATATATGCTGATGCCGTTTTTAACTGAATGGCTCTCTTCTCCCGTGGAAGCCAGTTTGAAGTTTGAGGAAAAGGAGGGTTTTAGAGGGAAGGAACTAAATTCCTCCATTCCTGAGGCTGACAGTGGACGGCAGTGAACTCAGATGTGTAGCAGTAGATAAAAGAGTGCACCAAGTGGTGCATCAGTCTTAAATTGGACCAGCCACAAGGGACACCACAGATTCCAGACACAGACCTTCAGGGTGAGCTAAAGTCTTCCACAGAAAAAGAGCTAAATTGAGCAAGTTTCGAAATTATCTTGTTTTTTTTTTTTTGAAGAGGAGTTTCCTGCTTCTCCAGCTTCTGTGTTCCCTGCAATACACTGTAATTTCCTGCAGCTCTCTCCCGAGGCTTAGGGGAATGTTTCAGGTGACAGCATTACTCATACACCTGGGAGTTCAGCTGTGAACAGCAAAGAGAAATTATCATGATCCCCAAGGCTCCCACAGGTTCTCCTTTGAGCAATCAGCTGGAAGGAGAGACCACTATGCCAGGAAGACAGCACAAATGGCCAACCCCTATCTGAGATAGACAGCAAGCTGGGAACCTTGCAGGTTTCCATAGTTCCCTCTGCCCATCAGAAAGAGTCCACCTGATGTCTATGGAAATCCCTGTCCCCACCTGAAAAGCCTGTGTGGCTAAATGCTGATGGACCAGGAGTGTCTGACACAGGGCTGGAGTTACATGAAAACAAAGTCTAGTTCAATGGGTCTCAACCAGAAGTAATTCTGAACCCCTCAACCCCACTTTGGGACATTTGGCAATGAATGTCTAGAGACACTTTTGGTTGTTACAACTGAGGGGCCCTGCTGGCATCTAGGCAGAAGTGTGGGACCTGCTGAACAACCTAAAATGCACAGGACTGTCCCCATAGCATAGGACTGTCCTATGGGGACAGTGGCTGGGAGGGAATTGGAGGAAACCCACCCTAGTTAAACACTGCACCACCCCCACTCTTTCCCTCATGTAATTTTTATTGTCCATAAACATTTCTCCCTCTTGATATTTTCTCCCCCAAAGTCAGACTGGGGACAAAATGAAATAACACTCTATCACAGTTTTCTCACCTTCCCAAAGAAGTATCGCAAAATAGAGTGAATGATTGAAAATTTTAAATTATTAAAAGACAAATTGCTATTAATTTCCCTCAAAATATTCCCTCTTGCTTTGAATACAATTATCACACCGTTCTTGCTACTTTCTGAAGCAGTGCTGGAAGTCCTCTTTCATGAGCGTCTTTAGCTGTACTGTCATGGCTGCCTGGGTGCAAAACGTTTATGTTTCACGGTCTTTTTGACTTTGGGGGAGATCCAGAAGTTGCACGGTGCCAGGTCCAGTGAATAAGGTGGATGAGGACACACCATAATGTTTTTATGAGCTGGCTTTTCTGTTGGATGGCACTTAGGAATAGCATTCACCGTATTTATGATCGTACTCCATAAAGCCACTCATAAAGAGACTTCCAGAACTGCTTCAGAAAGTGGCAAGAATGATGGGATAAATGTGTTACAAGCTAGGAGATCCTGAGGTGGGTTAATGGCAATGTGCTTTTTACTATAATAAATTTTTTAAAATATAAACATTTGCCTTATATTTTGATCACCCTTGCATAATGAACTCAAAGCCTTTTGAGAAAGAACTGGAATAAAATTTCCCATTATTTTCATTTTCATGTTAAAAAATATTTGCCATAAAAAGGAGGAATAATTTTCACCATAAGCCATTTATATTTTCATACTTTAATTTAAATTAGAAGCTCCTTAGTAGGGGCAAAGCCTTTCTTTGGTATGTCTAAGAAAAAGTCCCCAGGCACAGACCCCATTATTGAAGGTTATCACCTTTCCTGGGCCATGCATGGCAACAAAGTCTCTTGCTGCACACAGGACCAGGCACTGACACCTCCCCCTCGCTTTTCTCTCCCACACTGTGAGGAACTCCTAATGTGATGTGGAGATGGGGCTGGCTGGGACGGCTTCTCCTGGTGAGAAGTATCACATGCATTGGGAGGGCTTTAGTGACCTAAATGCCAGTCGTGCCCCTGCTCATCATGATAGCAGCAACAAAGAGCCCCTCTGCAGATTTCCAAGTGCTGCTAGGCAGGGTAGCAGTGAGCCCTATTCAGAAGCCACTGGTGAAAGCTAGGGGAGGTTCTTATTCATATCTGTTTCCCAGGGGCTGGCACGTAACAGGCAATCAGTAAACATTTATTGAACTGAACAATGAATATCTCAGCAGTGAATGTAGAAAGTAGTTTGTCTATTCTCAAAATATATACTCTTATTCATTAAAAATTATGTGTTGTGAGGTTGGTGTGCGGCTCAGTGGTAGAGTGCTTGCCTAGCATGTGCAAGCCCCTGGGATAGATCTCCAGCACCCCAGAAAAGAACAGTATGCATTGCTGCATTTGCATTATGCATCAGGCAGGGAACTAAGTACTTGGAACATACTGTGACAAAATGGAGATGATTGCTGACAGAGGGGGGTCTTAGAGGAATGGGGTGTGTGTGGGGGTGTCAGACATTTAAACAAACGACGTCAAAGCACTACTACAGAGGGTTATAACAGGGACCTGGAATGTAGGGTGGGGTCAGGAGTCAGGATCACCTCTTTGAGGATATGACATTTAGGCTGAGACCTGAAGACTGAGTTGGGGAAACCTAGTGACCGAGGGGAGACATTAGAGCAGTCAAGGCATATGACAATTAAGGCCCAGTGGCAAGAAGGGCCCTACACTTGTAGAAATGCAGGGCAAAGGGCAGAAGAGGGTGGCAGAGTGGTGGGAGACCAGGGAACCCTGGCAGGGCCAGGTGCAGAGATCTACAGGTGTGAAGAAAGGGCTCAGGGCAGGCCAGGGACATGTCAAGATAACGAGGTAAGAAAGTCCACCTGCTTCAACCATGGGGTTCACCTGGCCAAGTAGTGTAAGAGCTCAGTAGGTGAAGGTACCACTCTCCTGCAGCTGGGCATCAGTGGATCCTCATGCAGGGGCTGTGTGCCCTCTCCACTTGACCCCTACCAAGGAGGAGGCAGGAGGCCTTGGGGGAGCACAAATGCCATTTTGATCCCCCTGGAGCCAGGGGCTAGGCGGTCTTGCTTATCTCCCATCTCCTGCTTCCTCTCCTCTTCCCTGTGAAGCACCCACCAGTCTTGGGCTCATGTAGGAGGAGAGGGAAGGAAGACTGGGGACTCAGTGGGACCCCGAGGTGGTTTCCTCTCCCAGCTGCCTTCCATGACTGTGAACAGATTTTTGACATCAAGAAGGAGTAAAACCACTACCAAAGAAATCATATCCAGCACTAAGGTATCTATTCAGCTTCTGATCTTTGGCAAACTTGTTCAGACCAAGAGGAACAGAAAAGAAAATGTTGCAAAACTGCCTCATTTTCTAAAAACTTCATCTGTTACTTTACCAAATTAAACTTTCCTTGCTTAAAAGAAAAAGGAGAGATGCTACTTTTTTTTGTATGAACAACTACAAAAAAGCAGTGTGGTGTTAGGCTTTATGTTATGCCCTCTTCTATTTGTTAATCCACTGAGCAGATATTGGTCAACATTTTGAAGTCATCAGTGTAGATGTAAAAGCTCTTGAAGGTGATCATAGTTCCAAGGAAGCCTGTGTAGATGAGCAGGGATGGGCTGGACCTTTAAATAAGAAACACGATCAATCTTGTGACTGACCTCCCACCCCCATAATTTGTCACCTTGTATTTACACCTAATTTATATGTACATTGACAAAGACAAAAATAAAATTGTAATTCATTGGTCTATATTGCACCCTTTATTTTTTCTAAGTAAATAAAGGCAGCTTCATTTATATCATCAGCTGATTTTCACAGTATTTTCCCAAGGTCAAGTGGAGATAGTTATTTTGGTCCTCTTTCATGGAGAAGGAAACTGAAAGTATTTATAAAGGCCTTTTTACATGGTCTAGTTGCTAAGTTTTCAGTCCTACTTTGAGGGAGAAAAGAACAAATTTCTTTTGTATTTAGAAGTTATAATTTAGTTTGGCCTCATACTAAAATTTATGAGATATTGTCTTACTCAGTTCCAGCTGCTGTAACACAAGTCGCACAGACTGTGTGGCTTAAACAATAGAAGCTGATTTCTCACAGTTCTGGAGGCTAGGGAGGCCAAAGTGAAGGTGCTGCCAATTTGGTTTCTGGCAAGGGCCCTGTTCCTGGCCTGCAGGTAGCTGTGTTCTCACATGGCAGAGAGAGCTCTGGTTTCTTCATTCCCTTATAAGGGCACCACTTCTACTGTGAGGGTCTCATCCCTATGACCCCATCCAAATCCAACTGCTTCCTAAAGCCCCATCTCCAAATACCATCATACTGGGGATTAGGACTTCAAGTATAAATTTGGGGAAAACATAAACATTCAGTCCATAGCATAGCTATTCATGGCTCTAAGATGTATTTTATTATTCTAGGCACTGAATGTAACATAAAGTCTACTCTTGGGGTTTATTCAATTTAAGTCTTAAAGAAAAAGAATACCTATGATTAAAAGCAACAGAATATTTTTATGGAAGTTAAGAAAGCCATTACTCAAAACCTAATGATTCTTCATTCCTGTACAATAAATGGTAAAAGAAAAAAATACATATATGCAAAATCTTGATCCCTTGAAGACCAACTGCACTACCAAGGGGCAGATAACTATAAGAAAAGGAGAAACAGAAAACACTGTCAAGGCCAGGTACCTCCTGGCCATCAGACAAGTTTGGGAAACAGGTTATAAAAATAGGGCATTTCCCCATTATTATTAAAAACACAGAATAATCTGGTGAGATTATTGCTAGGAATTTCAAATATTTGGCCCATAGCAGTAAGAACAAAGGAAAAGCAAAGTCTAGAGTCTGAAAAAGGGACAGAAAAGTATTTCTTGTATCTTGCTATCCTAAAATTAACTTCAGAGTTGAAGGTAGTGACATACTGATCTTAATTACTAAATGGATGGTCTACAAGGAGGGAAAGCAGCCAAAAGCAGCATGCTATAGGCTTCAAGGACCATGGAAGTTGAAAAAACAGCTGTTAATACTTCAGACCAAGCCTTCAGGGAGCGGTAGACAGTTTCTGAGAGGAAAGACCTGCATGATCTGCTCTTGAGCAACAACAGAGAAAGAAGGGGGATTTCAGTCCTGAAGGAGGCAGCATCATAGAAATTTAAAGTAGGCTTCTCATCCTAAAAAGGTGCCATTTATCATATCCAACTACTGGGCTTACAGATGATTTTGGCTTCTTCCTTACTTGTTTATGTATTTTGGAAGATAATGGTCCATCCGTCAGCCATTTCCCCTTTTCCAGAGACTCTGACTTTTGTGGGTGGCCATTTCCTCTGCTGCTGGGATGAATAACTATCAATCTAGTGGGAGCTTCCCACTCTGATAAGAGGATACAAAGTGAAGCATTCTAAAGAGTTCTGGAAAAGATGCCCTCTCTGGAGAGGTGAAACAACACAAAATTGTCAGGTCCTCAAAATAAAATCAGTGTGATTAGTTATTGAGTAAATGTAAATCAAAACCACAATGATATGTTACTCACTAGAATGGTTCTAATAAAAAAGATGGGGCCAGGGATATACCTCAGTGGTACTGGGCCTGCCTGGCAAGCACAAGGTCCTGAGTTTGATTCCTGGTACCAAAAAATAAATGAGTAAAAAATAAAAAAAGATGGATAAAAACAAATGTTGGCAAAGACATGTATAAATTTGAACTCTCCTCCTTTGCTGGCAGGAATGTCAAGTAGTGCAGCCTCTGTGAAAAAGAATGGGATTTCTCAAAAAGTTCCATAGGATCCAGAAATTCCATTCCTAGGTATACAAGCCATAGAAATGAAAACAGGTCTGTAAATATTGTACACAGAACTCATGGCAGTATTATTTATAATAGCCAAACTGTAGAAGCTATACTCACCTTTCAACTGATGAATAGATTTTAAAAATTTGGTACACCCATACAATGGAATATTATTTAGCAGTAAAAGGCTTGAGGCATACACCAGAGAGCTGAAAACATATGTTTATACAAAAATTTGAACAAACATGTTCACAGCAGCATTATTCATGATAGCCAAAAAGGGGACAACTCAACTGTCCATCACTGGATGAGTGGATACACAGAATATGACACCTCTACACAATGGAAGGCTATTTAGCTATAAAATGAAGAACTAATATGTGCCGCAACTTTTATGAATCTTGAAAACATTATGCTAAATAAAAGGAGCCAGAGGGAATTTTTGGTCTGGTGTCAAAATCACCAGAAGGTAAATTTTATGAATAAAAACCAATGAACCAATAATACATAAAGAAGGGATTAACAAAAAATAAATAACTAAAAAGGGAATGAAATCTATACTGTGGCATGGACGAATCTCAGTTACAGTTGTGGATTTATAACTCCAAAATATAGGGAAAGCCATTGAATTGTACATTTAAAACAGGTGAACTTTATGACATGCATTAGATATCTCAATAAAGCCGGTACCACAATAACAAAAGGTAAATGCGTAGAACACATCTTAATTTGCTTGCAGTTCGATTGCAACCAGAATCATGAAATGAATTCTGTGACCAGAATTGTGGAAAGAATTAAGGTACCACTGTATTTTTGCAAGTATTCTACAATGAGCTTGTAAAACTTACATCCGCAGGAAAAAAATGGTGTTCAAATTTCTCTCTCTCTTTTTTTTTTGTGGGTACTGGGGGTCGACCTCAGGACCTCGCGCGCCAGCAGGCGCCCGTGCCGCTGAGCCATCTCACCGGCCCTCAAATTTCTCTTGATTTGAAAAAAATGACAATTATATCAAACAAAGTAAAAATAAAAGTGGGAAAAAAAACACTGTACCTGGGCCGGTGAGATGGCTCAGCAGCTTAAGCGCCTGCCCGGCAAGCGCGAGGGCCCGAGTTCGACTCCCGGAACCCACATACGAAAAAAAGGGGCCGGTGATATCGCTCAGCGGCACGGGCGCCTGCTGGCGCGCGAGGTCCTGAGGTCGACCCCCCAGTACCCACAAAAAAAAAAAAAAAAAAAAAAATGCTGTACCTGAACTCAATTCTGAAACTGGAGGAAAAGATGAAAAATTATTGATAGAAATGACATCTGAGTTGACGCAATTACAAGATTTTTATCTATTTTGGTGGAGGGGCTTTTCCCCCTGGTTTTCTACAACAGCACACATTACATTTACATTTCTTATTTTGAAATGCATGTGCAATCATACAAAAGGTGAGTCAATGAATACAACATAGCCTCCCCCACATCCTCATTTCCACAGTTGCTGTGTACGATTGTTCAAATTGTTCACTGCTCTGTGGCCCCTGGCTGAGGGCATTAGTGGGGGCTGTCATCTAGCTAGTGCTCTGCTGGCTAAACCATAACTCATGACTCTGAGAAAAGATTCCTACTCCTCTAAATCACTCAAAGCATGAGGTAACCAAGTGGCAGCCCTGCCCATTTCCCCTCCCCCAATTTACCTATTCCTGGTTTCTCAAATATCCCTCCTGATGCTATCTCTCTTATCCAAACATATAACTTGTGCTGTACATATGAAAAAGTTATTTTAAATGAATAAATACATGGCAATACAATGGCAGCAAAAGGCAATACAATATAACCAGAATTGAAGTATTTCTTGAGAAATCATTCATGGCAGCACAGCAAAATTGTATTTAAAAGAAAAAAACTAAATATGTGGAATGAGTAAGTCTTAAGGGAAGGATCCTAAGAGCAATATTGTTGGATTGTTTCTACCTTATCAGTCCCCAATTCACACAAGTTGTTTAAGCAGTGGATGGAACTTGTAGTCTCCATTTCAGAGTGGCCTAATTTTTGGAACTGACTTCACCACACTTCCCACCGCTCAGCAGAGTGTGGTGCGGGCTCGGTCCAGCTTTCCCTGAGCAGAGCTTCAGGATTTTAATCTACTGAGAGAACTTCCAGTGAGTGTCCCCGCAGGAAGCCTGGAGCTTTCATGTCATTCTCCAGTGTCCTTCAAAACAAAGGGAATTGCTCCAACAGCACTCCCAGAGCACTCTACTGATATGTACGCTCATGCCTCTATATGTGTTCAGTCTGGGCTGAAGTTCACACTTGTTCAAGGAAAATGATGGTTTAAATCAGTAAAGTCAAATGAGGAGATCTGATTTCAAGGATTACTCTGTCACTCTGAATAACATAAGTTTATTGTCTCTGTTTCATGTTTCTTTTTGTTTGTTTGCTTGTTTGTTTCTCTTGTTGTTGTTTTGTGGTACTGGGGATTGAGTCCAGAGCCTTCAGACTGAGCTATATCCCCAGCCTGATTTTTTATTTTGAGACAAGTTCTCACTAAGTCACTAATTGACCCAGACTTGGCTCCAACTTGCAATCCTCCTGCCTCAGTGCCCCCATCTAGCTGGGATCGCAGGTATGTAGCACCATGCCTGTGTCTGTTTGAGGTTTTGTCTCGTTACAGAAGGCCATACTGCTCTTTTTTTGAGTTCCAACCTTTTTGCTCCAGCCTCTTGGTATTTTCTGTTCCTTCAGTCCTGAGCACTCTTCTCTACCAGATGGTTCCATACAATGAACTCCCATCGTTCACCTTTCAAACCTCGACTTTACCACTGGTCCCCCAAAGCAGGTTAGCACCTCATCTGAACAGCTTAAATTTTCCCTTTCATGGCACCATCACATTTTTTTTTTTTTTTTTTTTTTTTTTTTTTTGTGGGCACCGGAGGTTGACCTCAGGACCTCGCGCGCAAGCAGGCGCCCGTGCCGCTGAGCGATATCACCGGCCCCTGTTTTTGTATGTGGGTTCCGGGAGTCGAACTCAGGCCCTCATGCTTGCCAGGCAGGTGCTTATGCCGCTGAGCTATCTCACCGGCCCGGCACTATCACATTTAAATTTATCTGATTAATGCCGGATTTTGACACCAGACTACAAGTTCCCTGAGTGAAGGAATCATGCTTGTCTTGTTACCACTGTATTGTTATTGCCTAGCATAGCGCCTGGCTCCCGGCAAGTGCTCAATAAATAATCTCCACTGAGTAGAAGGAAATATAAAAGCTATGTATGCCTCTACAAAAGGAGAATTAATCCTCATTTTTAAAAGTTGGGTGCAATTTAAGAGAGCTTAGAATTGATCAAGAGTCAAGAATAATAAAGCTCGGAATCTACTGCTTAGGTCTAGAAGCATTTTCTAAGGAAGAAGGATGGAGGAACCCGAGGCTGCTGTGAGATTAGTATTAGCCAGTGGCTGGGGGACAAAAGAAAGAAAAAGAAAACAAGCGGGATCAAGTGGGGAGACCCAGAAAAGCGATCAGAGATGCTTAAGTGTGAAGTATTCCTAAAAGATGGGGACGATGGCTGCTAAGAAAGAAGACGGTGGACAACATCTCTGGGGCTGAACCGTCTTAATCCTACTATGACCTGACTCAGATCGGTCTTGACAGCAGCAGCGAGGATTATCTGAGACATATTTGCCCCCTTCTAAGTGGCTTAGTGCTCTAAAGCTCTTTCCAGAGTACTGTGGGACACACAACCACTTGTTCTGCTTCTATTACGAGTTATGCTAGAAGCAGGATAAGACGCTGTGAACTTATTTGCCTTGTGGGTTTGTTCCTTGTTTCTATTTTTAAAATAGAATACTTGAGCCTGCTAACCGATTAAGCACAGGGTGCAAGGAATCTCAACTTGTTACTGGCACTTTCACTCCCATTTTGAATGCCACTTTCCATATACACTGCTATGTGGTTTTAGAGAGGATAAGTAATTTGAATAAATAATTTAAGATATGCAGCATAAAAAAAGGTAAAATGCAAACATTGTATTTACATGATAAAGCACAACTACATAAACATCAGATCATGTTTAGGCTGGAGATGAATTTCCAAAAGCCCACAATCACTAAAATATAGTTGTGTGGCACGTAAAGCATCCAGATTGACCTAATTTCTTTTTACAGCAATGAATATATGTGGATATAGGGTCTTTTCAACTATCCCACCCAGGTAAAGTACACAGCAAAGGAGAGGACTGTGCACCTCAAGGGCCACGTGGATGCCCCAGTGCACCAGAATTTAAAGTTACCTGTTTTACCTTAAAGAGTACTATAGATTTTTGTATTCTTTATATTGTATTTTTGTTTTTTTTTCCTAAAAATACGTTATTAAAACTATTGTTCCAGAAAGACATGCCATGTTTGTGTCTGTTTTCTCATAATCTCTTGGGATCTGTGTCAATGCCCCATGTAGAAAGAGGACATGCCTGAGTGAAAGAGGCGTGGTGGCAGGGGATCTAATCACAGAGTCTACACAGGGGATCCGATCACATAGTCTACACAGGGGATCACAGTACATTCTGCACTGCAGTGACTCTCATTTCCCCGTCTGCCAACTGGTGTGGACATCAGTGATTACCCAGCATCCACTGTACCCAAAAAGATGAACTTAGGTTCATTACGGTAATCCCATTCTCCCACCAGTGGCTGGTTTAGGAAAGTGCATGGGACCCACTCTTGGCCAAAGGGCACCAAAGGGGAAATCTACTGAAGGGGCTTCTGGGAAGCCTCATTTGAATTTTATAGGCATCCTGAAGCCAACATAAAGAGTTTATTTAAACAAGGTGGTTATCAAGAAGGAAAGTCAGAACCTACGAGGATTGCTTGCGAGCTGCTCTGCCTCGGGATGTCCTGAAACAATACATTCCCTGTGAAATATGACATAATACACCTGCTTATCGATTGAGTCACTTAATATGTGGGTTCTTTGCTGCTTTAGGAGGTTTTTAATGACACACATCACATTGGACTGAAAGCCTGTTATTTATCTTTGTATCTCAGAGCCTAACACAAAACCCCACATGTACCAGGTGCCTAATTCATATGTGCAGGGGTGAACTGAAACAAATATCCAACTTAAGATATACAACATGAGTTTCCCAGTCAACTCTAGTCCTCCTAGATACCTAATATCTAACTAAGCAACCTGAGTCATGGACACAATGGCACAAAGGCAGGTGAGGATTACTGGTGTCAGGAGATGGTACAACTGTTGATCCTAATATTGTGCGTAACTGGAGGAATCGAAGGCAAAGAAAACAATGAGACTGAAGCACGGGTATCACTGCTGAAGGGTGGCTGAAAAGGACTAAGGTGATAATTTAGTCTAAAGGAAATGCAGTCCTGGCCTTCCTGGGTTATGGAAATAAGCATGCACAGACAGAATTCAGGGAGGAGCGGGGAGACGCTTGTGTGTGCATAGAACACCCAGGGACATGCCAGAGTAGCCGAATGTGTGGAGGACCTGACAATGCTTGCATGTGCTCAGACAGTACAATGCAAAGCTACACAGCATCCCCACCATTTCACTGTGGGAGCTCCTTAGACCAGTGGGCACCTGGACGTTCCTCAGGAAAGGGAGATTTATTCCTTCTTGATATTCCTTAAAAAACAAATCTTGTCAGGTACTGACATCGGGGTTTCACCCCCACAGCCCATCCTCATGTCCTCAACAACTTAGAAGTATCACCATCCTCATTTGGGGCAGGGCTGCTAGGGGTTGAACCGGGGGCTCTTACATTGAGCTACATTCCCAGCAGCCTCCTTTTCTATTTTTTAATTTTAAAACAGTCTCGCTAACCTGCTAATTTACACTGCTGGGTTCCAGATTGTGATCCTCCTGCCTCAGCCTTCCAGGATTATAGGCAGGTGCCACCATTCTTGGCTACCATCCTCATTTTAAAACCAGCCTAATTGGGCAATTACTTCCATTAACCAAGGAATTCAATGAATGCCAAATACATGGAAGGCCATGGAGCATAGCTTCTTACAGAGGTCTTTTGCCAGCAAAGTGAAAGTGTTTGATGCTAGGGACATTTCGATAAGTGAGAAGCAGACCCCTTCCTGCCATTGCTGCTTACTCCTGAGACTACAAAGCCTGGGCACTATTCAAACACAGTCACAGGAACATTCACAGAGAGGAGAAACAGGCTAAACAGGTTTGCACCCAATACAATCAGCTTGAAAGTAAAAGTGGCTTAAGGACATTTGAAACTTAAAGTTCAAGTGCACTCCATATGTATCCCATTTGTGAAGTATAGTAGAGCATTCTCTCTCTCCTCCCAGCATGTGTGCCAGAGTACACACACAGATACACAAATGCACACACACACACACACACATCTCTTTGCACAGTTTATTCTAAACAGGTTGGAGGTAAGTCTATCCCTAAGAATGTTTTCTTTAAGAAAAGTCCACATAAAAGAAATCTAGAACAATTTTTTTCTAAAAAATGAGATTTCTCCCGCTAATAGAATTCTGAAACAATTTTTAAAAAGGTACAAGTTTTCTGATCTAGAAATTCCTTCTCATGGCACTATTTTCTGTAATATTAGGATAAGAAATGGACCTCTACCACCTGAGACCTGATTATTAGGGTTAGAAACATCAGACAATAACTGCAGTTGAGTATACGTTGATTTGCTTTTATGAAGCAGCCCTTAGTCACTTAATCATCACCATCACCTATGAAACGGCTGTTATTATAATTACTACTGCCTCTACTTTATATATGTAAAACTAGGTTTATCAAGAGCTTATGGGAATGGTGGTTAGACCCGGCCATTAGAGAGACCAGACACCGGGACGCTTGGAGGCTGACAATCAAGCAGAGCAGACAGTTTAGTGCTTGGTAGTGGGTGAAGTTTGGGTACAAACAGGGCAGAACAGGAAAAACCGAAAGCCAAGCTCATGTAAGCAGTTTGGAATGAGCGCACCAAGAAAGGAGAAGCCTGGGGAAAGGTGAGCCAGCTGGTCCAGAACCCAGAACTCCAAAGGACCAGAGAAGAGAAGAGGTCAGCTATCCTCAGATGTGTCCACTAAGAGAGCAGGGACCATGACCGTGATCATGGCCATGACCATGACCTTGGCCATCTTCCTCACAGGCACACCCTTAGGGCTCATCACAGTGCTCGGACATAACAAGCACTCCACAAAAGCTTGCGGAAATAGGTAGGACTGAGGGGGGCTAGAATATGGTCCAGCAGCCTAGGAGGGAAATGTGGGGTGCCAGCTACACAAACACTGCAATGTTTTAGACAGAGCGCGTAGACTTCATATGATGGAAACACAACGCTGACTAATTTAAGTAAAATGGAATTTATGGCTATGTGACTAAAAGGGAATAGGCAGGGTCAAGCAGGCCTTGTGGATGCTGAGAGTGTTTTTGTTTTCCGTGCTTTACTACTCCTCTCTGAACTTGGCTCATTCATTCTCCTGAGCATGGCCCTTTGCTCATTGCATTCATTCAGCTGGCTGTGCTATCACGACAGGGTACAAACTGCAAGTAAAGTACCTTCCAGTGAAGGTCCTTATAGACTCACAGTCAGAGAGGAGAGAGAGCTCCTCCCTGCTGGTTCCAGTAGGCCACACCATGGGGAGAATGCTAACTGTCACGAACATCACGGCCAGTGTGAGGGAGACAGGCTATGTAGCGACAGGGCTCATCCTGCAGCAGGCACCAACCTGGATCAAGGAGAGCAGGGCGCCATGATTGACAGCTTCCTCCAGAACAACTATGGAAGGAGTATTTCCCCCAATAAAGGAGTTCCTGTTTCCAGATGACAGGGGTAAAAGGAAGTGGGCAGCAGGAACAGTCAACATTCTTGAAAAGGGCTCTTGCTATAAAAAAAAATTATCTTTGAGATGGGGTCTTGCTATGCAGTCCAGGCTGGCCTTGAACTCACTATCTAGTCCAAGTTGGCCTCAATCTCACAATTCTCCTGCCCCATTCTCCCAGTTACAGGCATGTACTGCCACACTGGTTTGGGCTCTTGTTTTTGAGGCAAACCTGTATCCAAGCTAAGGTAGGGCCCATTACCTAGCTGTGACATCCTTGTTCTGGGACACACTACATCTAGCTTCCTCTGATAACATATTTCCCATTCTTTCTTCATTTGTATCAGAAATGAAATAACCCATAGTGATTTGCTTTCTAGTCTGCAGAAAAGGCCTTCTAGTTCCTTGCTGGCCCTTTCGCATGAAATTTAAGTTTAGCCTGATCCCGCTTTGTGAAACAGTACCACAGAACATGTACCGTAATAATAGGAACTGCCTTTTATTAATGTGATTTCAAATTTTTTTTGCATTTTCAATGACTTGGTTATGAGGCACCTTGGATATTACACTTATTAAGTTCTGCCATCCATTTCAAAGTAAAGGGACCCATTCCTCTTTTTTATTCCCCCAAAGAATATAAATAATACCACATTATTAATTTTACTGGGATCCCGTGAATCCAAAAGCTTAAGACATTATTAAAAGGACCCTCATTATTGCCATCTGGGAGCCCACTTGCCATTTTCTTTTCCATAAACCCAAAACAAAAAGACATAAAGTGTCAACAGCCGAAGCCTTTTGCCAAGCTCACCTCCCTGCTTTTAAATGGGCAAAGGCACCTCACACTCTCACCGGCCCAACTTCTAGAGCTGCAGGCTCCATGAACAATGGCTCTGGAGAACTGCTCACATCTCTGCTGTCAGGATGCCACGGCACAATGCCCCACCCAGGGCTCTGCAACGCAGCCAGCTCTCTCAGTCAGGAGTCACTATCCTTGCAGGCTCAGAGCTCCTAAGCCAGCGCCCTCCCTGTCCTTTACATCCCTTGCACCTCTTCTTAGTGAAATGCTCACTTCTAGAGGAAAAAAGCAGCCAGGAATGACTAAGTGATGCCGCCCCCTCCTTTACAGCTTCCCTATCACCTCCTCTTCTACCTCCTCCTCCAAGGAAGCCCAACAGGCAGCTTTGTGGCAGCAGTGTGGCCCTCGGGATAGGTCTCCACAGCTGTCAACGATGCCCGTGATTAGCAGTTCTTACTTATTACTAATAATATCATGTTCCAGAACAAGCATCTGCATCAGTATGTGAAAAGAGTGTCTTCCAGGGCCTCCCTGAAATTGGCATAAATCAGAAAGGGGTAGGTGTGGCTGCTTTAAGGAAGATGGGGGTAATGTAGGGGCCTTTCCCCTGCAACACCTTCCTCGTGCTTCTACCCCATACAGATCTGACAACAGGAGGTTGGCTAGCCATAGGAGAGAAAGAAAACAGGCCAACACTGTCAGCGATTCCATCTCTGAAGGCACGGAATGAGGGTGAGCAGAAGTGGGGCTCTGGGCTTAGTTCCTGTTGTCTCTCACAGTGTGAGCATCGCAGAGTGTAATGGATCTACTATTCACAGGGAGGCATTTTTCACATAACATGGTCCCTGACGGCAAGACAGAGACTTTGTGCAATGCTCAATCAAAAAAACAGAAACAATGAATTATGTTTCATTGACTCTGGGCCTCACAGGAAATGCTCTGTCTGCCTTGGACAGGACAACCAAAAAATGTTCACAGGTAACATGATTGTCATTTTGTGTGATATTCTGATCTGACGGTATCCACTATGGCAGGGAGGGAAAGTAGTTTTCTACCCAAGTGCCAAGGCCACCATGGGACATGCCTGTAATCCCAACACTTTGGAGGCTGAGGCAGGAGGATCACAAGTTCAAGCCCAGCTTGGGCAACATAATGAGATCTTGTCTCAAAATTCTAATAAAAGGGCAGAGGGGATGGGGATGTAGTTCAGTGTGACAGCCCTGGGTTCAATCCCTAGTACCTCAAAAAAAAAAAAAAAAAAAAAAGAAAAGAAAAGAAAAGAAAAGAAAAGAAAAGAAAAGAAAAGAAAAGAAAAGAAAAAGGCTCAGTGATGCTGGCCAATCAGTAATGTGGGCCAGAGGCCCAGAGTGACAGATGCAGAGTCAGCTGCCCATGTTCCTTTAAGTGAAAGGAGAGTGGATGGTGCTCCACCTCTCCAAACATCCGGCATTTGATATATTTTTCTTGCTGGAGACCAGGCTCTGAGGTTTTTACCCCTGTTTATGTTGGGGAAAAGAAGCCACAGGCTCATGGAGGAGAATCCATGGAGCTGTGGACTTAGATAAAGGGTTAGCTCACTTTTTCTTTAACTATTTTAGACTTTGTGGGACAATGGGCTCAGGTGTGATGACTCAACTCCACCGTTGCAGTACGAAAGTAGCCAGAGACAACACGTACACAAATGGGCTTGGCTGAGTGCCAATACAACTTTATTGACAAAAACAGGCTAAAGCCAACCCCTCCCCATCTGGATTATGGGAAATATGTCCAGGTGATAATGCATGAATGGAAAGGGGTTGTGAAACCTGGAGAAAACTTCTGTATGGAAAGGAATTTAGGTGCCAACCTAGAAAGTTCCTTCTGAAGTGATGGAGAACCCTGCAGTTTTGAGACCTGAAATAGGCAGTGTGATTAAAAAAAAAAAAATACACTGCATGTTTAAATAAAAAAATTAAAATTTATTACAGTAAAAGACATATTGCCATTAATTCTCCTCAAAATACTACCCCTCACTTTGAACACAATTTTTAAAAAGTATTTTAAAATATTTTATTAGTACTTGTTTGTAGTACATAATAATCACATTCATTGTGGGGAGTTGGTACCTGTATATAACACATCTTAATTCATTTTACTTCCCCTTCCCCTTTCCCCCCTTCCTCCTCTGTCAACTTCCAACACAGTTATCCCATCATTCTTGCCATTTTTTGAAGCAGTTCTGGAAATCCTCTTTTGTGAGTGGCTTTTTCTGGCTGCCTCGATGTCCTGAATTGATTCAAAATGTTTACAGATATTTCTGTCAAATAAAAACACGATGATGTGTCCTCATTACACCTTATTTACCAGATCTGGCCTTCTGCAACTCCTGGCTCTTCCCCAAAGTTAAAATGCCATGAGAGGTGAACTTGTTGACTTGATCCATGACACTGAGGCAACCAGAACAACATAAGTAAAGACATAAGAAAGGACTTTAGGAACTGCTTCAAAAAGTGGCAAGAATGATGGGATAAGTGTGCTCAGAGTGAGGGGGAGTATTAATGGCAATGTATCTTTTACTGTAATACATTTTAAAAATTTAAGTATTCATATTTTTGATCATGTCTCATATTCTTTTTGACTACCAGTCGGTATTACAATCCTGGACTCCTCCATGTGCAAGCAGAAGACTGCTCCCTACCGTGTATATTTCAAGAGCCATGATATTTACCCTGAAAGCCACTGTCTGTCCCCCTATTGAGTAAGATGCTCTCTCCAGGTTTGTTGAAAAGTAAACCTGTCACCATGGAACACATGTAATACAAAACCCCACTGGCATCTGGGGAACAGAACTGTTAACAAAGGGCTGGGCTGTGATGAAACAAAACATGGGACATTGGCATTTCCAATGGAAAAAGATATAAAATGAGAAAATAAAATCATACAAATGTCAGGTTCATTGCAGGAGCTGGACAGGTGGGTCTGGGTGGAGCCAGACAGAGGAAGCTGTCCTGAGATGGGCCAGCAGCATTTGGAGACAGCTCCAGATTTCCGGCAGGACAGAGCCACTTTTCGAGCAGGGATGGCCCCAAGTGGGAAAAATTTCAAGTAGAGAAGGCAGAAGACTGGAAGTCCCACTGCAGACCACCTGAAGACTACGATTTGGCATGACTTTATGCAGAGAGAGGCCATGTGAAGCACAGCTTTGCAGACAGGTCCCACCCAACCTGCGTAGAACCCACCTCTGCCCTGACCTGCCTTATGACCTTGGAGGGCTTTCACCTCTTTAAGCTCTGGCTTGTTATTTGTAAAACAGAGAGGAAAAACACCTTCTCCCTCAGGTTGATCATGAAAAATGCGTGTGCAGCATCTAAAGGGACAACTCAGGGCAGAGTGGTTTTTCTGTAAAGGGTGCTTGTGATCATTCCACCATTATTCCTGTCTCAGCAGGAAGTGGGCTTTCATTTGGTTCAGTACTTCTTTGTGAGGCAGAGGCCAGAAAAAGAAGAAGTAATAGATTACTAGCAAATTCTGGCTTGATCTTTACCTTGGAGCTAGACACAATTTCTCACTGTGCACTAGAGAAATTTCAAACAAGAATTCATAAACATGAGAACCAAGATAAACAGACAGATGGTTAGACACAGCCCCACTTCTTCGTGTGCCACAGAAAGCAGGGGCGTTACCATGCCATTGCTCTTCAGACAGCCAAGGGGCTGACCAAGTGGCACAGTGGCCACCACCATCCATTCACCTTCAATCTGGATGTTTACGCATCTTTCACCCTTCCCCTGCACAAGCATGTTCTGACCTCACTCTCCGCTTTGGGAGGAGACCTCATTGGCGTAAACCAATTAGGATGTGAGCAGATCTGGGACATAAGCCAGCCCATTGGGAAGAATCTCAGATCTATCACTTGGAATTCAAGATAAGGGTAACGTCTCTTCTCTGGATATGTAAAGCACAGAAATGGGGACTAATACACTACATCCAGTCTTGATATTTTGAAGGAAGACAATTTGATGACAAAGTCCACGTGTGGCAGGCCGGAGTGGAGACAGTTCAGCAAACAGTGTCGCCTCTTGATCAAACCTCACCTAAAGCCCAAACTCTTTGGGTTTCTCAGTTACACAAGCCAATAAATACCCGCTACTGTTTAAAACAGTTTTAATTGGGGTTTCTATTGTTCATATGGGTTCTTCCACTTTCAGAATCCCAATGCCAACAAGACCTCCACCCTTTCCTCTAAAGAATCATATTTCCTGACAGCAAATGCAATTTCCTAGTACACAGAGGAGGCCCTGGCCTGCTGCCCTCAGGCTGTGCAGCAAAAGGACAAAGGGAAAAAGCCCAGCTTGGGCAGCTTTTCACCTCCGTCCCTCTGCCACATCGTGCCCCTGACCATTCCTTTCTATCCTGACGCTCCTTTGGGAATGATTTCCATCACCAGGTCTGACTAACTCCGAATTCCAAAAGCAGGGCTGAGTCCAGCTCTGAAATTCTGGTAATTCCTGTGCCAGGCTGCTGGCAGCCTGCATCAGAGCGTGTATGTGCATGAGTGTGTAAAGGTGTATGCATGAGCCAGTGCGTGAGCGGATGAACAAGTGTTAGTGCAAGTGAGTGTGTGTGAGCATGTGGGAATGTGTGTGGCACATGCGTGTCAGTACAGGAAGGTGTGTGAAAATGAATGTATAAACCAGCTGTTTTGGAAAAGTGCGCCACCTAGGGGCAGGCTGTCAAATAGACACCTGAAGATGCACGAAGTAGGGAGGACATAGAAAGGGCCACAAAGAAGGAAAACAGCATGGCATTTTACCTTTAATGCACAGCATTAATAACAGTAGAGCCTTTAATAACAGTAGAGCCTGGAAAGCTGAGGAAAAACAGAAAAAAGAAAGCGTTTTTTTATTATAATGGAAAACTACTTTAGACAAATGGTTGAAAAATCTGTACTTGGCCAATAGAAAAAGAATCCCAAGGGGTTCTCCAGGTGAAATTCCTGAGTCCCGCGAACTGTGTTCTGAGACAAACGAGAGAGAACAGTCCTGGTCGAGGTGGGAACACTGTCATTCAGCTGTGCGTGTGGCCAAGCTGGCAGAACGGCCCGGCGTCGCCAGACTTCATCGGAACAAGCTATCCCAATTTGTACAGAAATGATTCTAATTTTGAGTGCAGCAACTACTCGCATGCTACCCGAACGCTAACTCATCAATATATCACCCATGCTATAAATTCTCTATTGCTTCTTTTGCTTGGAAAAAGTTTAACTTAGGACTTTAAGTTCTTGTTCTTACAAATATGACTCAACTCACGAAAAGTACCATTGCCTACCGCAGCTCCGCATGCAGCCAGGTACGCCTGGATAATTATGAATGCATTGAGCAACACTGTTTGTACCTGAGATGGAGAAGGAGGAGCTGACAGCAGTGGGTTTCTGAACTGTATTTTTCTTCCCACATGATGTGAATCATCCCAAACCTAATCCTTCAGCCGAGTAAATCTCTTTGTCAGAAGCATGAGGAATCCAAAACGTTCTGTCTTGTGACTTCATAAAAATATTTGACTACTGAGTAAAGTCTCCAGTTCCAAAGCAGATTCTGCCAGGCTCCTTGCTGGGGGAACTTTTAATAGTCCACTGAATAAAGGAAGGAGCAATTCACATACCGTGGATAACTATCTGGGGATGCAATTACAATATAATTCACACAGAAATTCCAGCTAATGACAGACTCGCATCAAATCTAGTTTCGTCATACATTTCTTAAAATGGAAGATATGCAAGGTCCAGGCATTTGAACTGTTATCTACATCAAATCAGAACAATCCCCCAGGTGACTAAGATAGCCCTTTGTTCAAAGACCTTCCCTCTAGAGGCCAAAGAGAAATTCATTGAGTTTCTGTTTAAACTACCAATGGCTGTAAGCTCACCAGGAATTCATACCATCCTAGGCAATAATTTACTCAGGTTGTCTGAGATTCAGACCTTGAAATTAGTCCCCCTAATCATTTAGGTTTCACTGTAAGAAGGGGTACACTCTGTTGAATGCTGAAGTTGGGGCCCAGGGCTGGATAAATAGAGGAGGTTTGAGAGAGCGGCGATGATGGAGCGTGCCGATGACAAGCTCCACAACTGTCCCAGCTCTTCTAGGTTCAACAGGCCGCCAGATACCACAGCCTTCTTTGAGGTTACCCTTATCAGTGGTGGATCTCAGAGCTTTCATGGGTCCTCTGGTCCCACCACAGTAGTTTAGTTATATCTCCATTACAGTAATGCCCATGGTCTGTGAAAATGGTTCACTGCCATATTCCTGATATCTCACCTACTGCCTAATATGTATGGGGCACAAGAGTCCCTCTCTCTCTCTTTCTCTCTCTCTCTCTCTCTCCCTCTCTCTCTCCAGAAAGAATGGTTATTATCAAGAAGTCAACCAATAACAAATGCTGGCGGGGTGGTGGGGTACCAATGACTGAACCAAGCCAGGCTCTTTGCACTGAGCTATATCCCCAGCCCTTTTTATTTTAAGACAAGCTCTCACTAAGTTGTTAAGTTGTCCAGGCTGGGCTCGAACTTGAGATCATCCTGCCCTAGCCTTCCAGAGTGCTGGGATAATAGGCATGCACCACCACACCCAGTCAGCATCTTTTTTTTTGGGGGGGGCTTTTTTATTAATTAACTTTATTGGTAGATTTTCAATATACATAATGATCACTTTCCTCATAGGGACTTTGTACCTGTATGTCAACTTATCCCAATTCCTCTTTTTTTCCCCATTCCCTTACCCTCCTTTCAACCCCTTTCCCTCCTTATTTACAAAAGCTTTGCTTCCATTTTTTCCTTTTTTTCTTATTTTTTTCCCCTTCTTTCCTTTCCCCCTCCCCCTCCCTAGTTCCTCATCCCAATTGAGCATTTTCTTCCCATTTCATAACACCTAGCATACATTCTGGTCCTTATTTACACTTTTGTTTTCTCACACCAGAGAAAGAATGCTATGTTTACACATGCGTGTTCAGTTTATTGCACTTAAAAGAGTACGGTCTCAAGGTCTATCCATTTACCTAGAAATAGTTCAAGTTTATACTTCTTTATGGCTGAGTAGTACTGTATTGTATAAAAACACCACATCTTTATCCATTCCTCAGTTGATGGGCATTTGGGCTGTTTCCAAGATTTAGCTATCACAAACTGCACTGCTATAAACATGAGTGTACATACATCACTGTGGTTATAATGTTTTTAATTCTTTTGGGAAGATACCAAGAAGGGGAATAGCTGGGTCAAATGGAACCTCTAGTTTCCGTTTTTTGAGGAATCTCCACACTGATTTTCAGCGTGGTTGCACCAGTCTACATTCCTACCAACAGTGCAGAAGGGTTCCTTTACTCCACCGCCCCGCCAGCATTTGCTATTGGTTGATTTCTTGATGATAGCCATTCTTTCTGGAGTGAGATAGAATCTCAGCATTGTTTTGATTTTCATCTCTTGAATAACCAGTGATGTTGAGCATTTTTTCATATATTTATTTGCTGTTTCTACTTCTTCATCTGAGAAGTGTCTATTCATTTCAGATGCCCATTTTTGGACTGGGTCTTTAAATTTAGGTGGTCTGATTTTTTTTTTTTTTAGTTCTTTATATATTCTAGATATTAGTCCTTTGTCTGAGGAATGGCTGGCAAAATTTTTTTCCCACTCTGGGTTGTCTCTTAACTTTGTTGATGATTTAGTTTGCTGTGCAAGAACTTTTTAATAAGATGAGATCTCAGTTGTTGATTCTTTGTAGTATTTTCCCTGTGGCCTGGGTTTTGTTTATAAAGTCTTTGCCTGTACCTATAACTTCAAGAGTTCTACCTTTTCTATCTTCCAGCAGATTTAGTGATTCTCTTTTAATATTTAGATTTTTGAGCCATTTTGATTTTAGTTTAGTGCATGGTGAGACACATGGGTCTAATTTTTGTCTTCAGCATGTGGAAAGCCAGTTTTTCCAGCACCATTTATTAAAGAGGCTATCTTTCTTCCAGTGAGGGTGTTTGGCCCATTTGTTGAAGATAAGGTGGCTGAGTGTTTGGAGTTGTTTCTGCATCTTCTAATCTGTTTCATTGATATTTGGGTCTCTCTTTTTTTGCCAGTACCATGCTGTTTTTATCACAGTAGCTTTGAGGTACAATTTAAAGTCAGATTGTGATGCCTCCTGCCTTGCCTTTGTTGCCCAGAATTGTTTTTGCTATTCTAGGTCTCTTCTGGTTCCAAATGAATTTTAGGATTGTTTTCTCTAATTCTTTGAGGTATGCTATTGGTATTTTGATCAGCATTGCATTAAATCTATATAACAGTTTTGGGAGTATGGCCATTTTGACTATGTTGGTTCTTCCTACCCAAGAGCAAGGGATATCTTTCCATTTTCTGATATCCTCTTCGATCTCTTTTTTCAGAGTACCATAAAAAAATCTTTTAGTTCCTTTGTTAGATTGATTCCTAAATATTTCCTAAATAGCATTTTTTAAAATGCTATTTTAAGAGGTGTAGTTTCCCTAATTTCTTTCTCAGTGAGTTTGTTGTTTGTAGACAAGAATGTCACTGATATTTGAGTGTTGACTTTGTATCTAGCCATGCTATTAAATTTGGTTATTAACCATCAATGTTAATGGTCTCAATTTGCCAATCAAAAGACACAGACTGGCAGAATGGATCAAGAAGCAAGATCCAACAATATGCTGCATACAAGAAACACATTTAATTCAAAAAGAAATTCATAGACTGAAAGTCAAAGGATGGAAAACAATGTTCCATGTGACAGGAACCCAGAAAAAAGTTGGGATAATTATTCTTTGTGCAGACAAAGTGAATTTCAAGCCAAGACTGATTCAGAGAGATAAAGAAGGTCACTACATCCTCGTAAAAGGAACAATCCAAAAAGAAGAGATAACGATCATAAATATGTATGCAACAAATACCAGTGCACCCAACTATATAAAAAAATTAACAGGCATGAAAAATCAAATAAGCACAAATACAATTGTATTGGGGGATCTCAATAGCCCCCTGCCACAAAAAGACAGATCAACTAGACAAAAAATCAACAATGAAATATTAGAACTGAACCAAACTTTGGAACAAATGGACTTAGTAGATGTCCACAGAGTGTTCCACCCCACAACTTCAGAATACACATTCTTCTTAGCTGCATACAGGACATTCTCCAAAATACACCATGTACTAGCTCATAGAACCTGCTTAAGTAAATGCAAAGGAATTGAAATTATCCCATGCATATTATCAGACATTAGTGCAATGAAATTGGAAATCAATAGCAAAAGAAACCACAAGAACTTCCTAAACACATGGAAATTAAATAGCATGCTCCTGAACAACCAATGGATCACAGATAAAATTAAAGAAGAAATTAGACAGTTTCTACAACTGAATGATAATGACATTACAATATAATGAACCTATGGGACACAATGAAAGCGGTCCTAAGAGGGAAATTTATAGCAGTAAATACCCATATCAGGAACACAGAGCAAGCACAAATAAATAACTTAATGGTAAACCTCAAACTTCTAGAAAAAGAAGAGCAGGCTAAGCCAAAAGCTCATACAAGAAAGGAAATTATAAAGATTAGAGCAGAAATTAACATATTGGAGACTAAAAACAATACAAAGAATCAATGAATCAAAGAGTTGGTTCTTTGAAAGATTAAATAAAATCAACAAACCCTTATCCAACCTTATTTAAAAAAGGAAAGAAAAGACTCAAATCCATGCAATTAAGAACAAAAAGGGTGATATCACAATGGACCCTGCAGAAATCCAGAGGATCATCTATACCTATTTTGAAAACTTGTATTCTAATAAGATGGAAAATGCAGAAGAAATGGACAGATTCCTAGCTCAGATTCCAAAGCTCAGTCAAGAAGATATAAAAATCCTAAATAAACCAATATCAATCAATGAAATCGAAGATGTAATTAAAAACCTCTCAACAAAGAAAAGCCCAGGCCCTGATGGATTCACTGCTGAATTCTACAAGAAATTTAGAGAAGACCTAGCACCACTACTGCTCAAACTCTTTAATGAAATTGAAAGGGAAGCAATGCTCCCAAATTCATTCCTGGAAGCAAGCATTACCCTGATACCAAGACCAGAGAAGGACCCAACTGCGAAAGAGAACTATAGGTAAATCTCCCTAATGAACATGGATGCAAAAATCCTCAATAAGATACTGGCAAACAGCATGCAGCAAATAATCAAGAAGATTATACATCATGGTCAAGTTGGATTCATCCCAGGGATGCAGGGATGGTTCAACATATGTAAATCAATAAATATAAAACACCATATTAACAGAGCCAAGGACAAAAATCATATGATCATCTCAATAGATGCAGAAAAAGCTTTTGACAAAGTCCAGCACTCATTCATGATAAAAACCCTACAGAAAATTGGAATACATGTTCTATATCTCAATCTGATAAAAGCCACCTATGACAAACCAACAGCCAACATCATACTAAATGGACAAAAACTAAAATCTTTCTCTCTAAAATCAGGAACAAGATAAGGATGTCCACTGTCTCCACTTTTATTTTATTTTATTTTATTTTATTTTATTTTATTTTATTTTATTGTGGGTACGGGGGTCAAACTCAGGACCTCGTGTGCCAGTAGGCGCCCATGCTGCTGAGCGATATCACTGGCCCTTTTTTCGTATGTGGGTACCAGGAGTCGAACTCAGGACTTCACGTTTGCCAGGCAGGCATTTATGCCGCTGAGCTATCTCACCGGCCCTCCACTTTTATTCAACATAGTCCTGGAAACTTTAGCCAGAGCAATTAGACAAGAGCAAGAAATAAAAGGAATAATTGTAGGAAAGGAGGAAGTTAAATTATCATTATTTGCAGATGACATGATGCTCTACATAGAAGACTCCAAAAACTCCACTAAGAAACTGCTGGATTTAATAAGCAAATTCAGTAATATAGCTGGATAGAAAATCAACACTCAAAAATCAATAGCCTTCCTGTACACCAACAACAAACTCACTGAAAGAGAAATTAGGGTAGCAACACCTTTCACAATAGCATCCAAAAAAATGAACTACCTGGGAATCAGTCTAACAATGGATATAAAAGACCTCTACACTGAAAACTACAGTACTCTGAAAAAGGAGATTGAAGAGGATATCAGAAAATGGAAGGCTACCCCTTGCTCTTGGGTAGGAAGAACCAATATAGTGAAAATGGCCATACTTCCAAAATTGTTATACAGATTTAATGCAATTCCGATCAAAATTCCAACAGCATATCTCACAGAATTAGAGAAAACAATCCTAAAATTCATTTGGAACCAAAAGAGACCTAGAATAGCAAAGGCAATTCTGGGCAACAAAGTCAAGGCAGGGGGCATCACAATCCCTGACTTGAAATTATACTATAAAGCTACTGTGATAAAAACAGCGTGGTACTGGCTAAAAAACAGACCTGAAGATCAATGGAACAGATTAGAAGATACAGAAACAACTCCAGATATACTAAGCCACCTTATCTTTGACAAAGATGCCAAACACATTCACTAGAAGAAAGATAGCCTCTTTAATAAATGGTGCTGGAAAAACTGGCTCCACACATGCCGAAGATTAAAATTAGACCCATATCTTTCACCATGCACTAAACTAAATTCTAAATGGATTAAAGATCTAAATATTAAAACAGAAACAATAAATCTGTTGGAAGACAGAATAGGTAAAACTCTCGAAGACATTGGTGTAGGCAAAGACTTCATGAATAAAACCCCAGTCACACAGGAACTACCACAAAGAATCAACAACTGGGATCTCATCTTATTAAAAAGCTTTTGCACAGAAAGAGAAACCACCAACAGAGTGAAGAGACAACGCACAATGTGGGAAAAAATGTTTGCCAGCTGTTCCTCAGACAAAGGACTTGTATCGAGAACATACAAAGAACTCAAAAAAATCAGACCTTTCAAATTTAAAGACCCACTCCAAAAATGGGCATCTGAGATGAATACATACTTCTCAGATGAAGAAATACAAACAGCAAATAAATATACGAAAAAATGTTCAACATCACTGGTCATTCAAGAGATGCAAATTAAAACAACACTGAGATGCCATCTCACCCCAGTAAGAATGGCTATTAAAAAAATCAACCAATAACAAATGCTGGAGAGGCTGTGGGGAAAAAGGAACCCTTCTCCACCGTTGGTGGGAGTGTAGACTGGTGCAACCACTGTGGAAATCAGTGTGGAGACTCCTCAAAAAACTGGGGTTGGAGGTCCCATTTGACCCAGCTATTCCCCTTCTGGGTATCTTCCCAGAAGAATTAAAAACATCGTACCACAGCGATATATGTGCACCCATGTTTATAGCAGCACAATTTGTAATAGCCAGATCTTGGAAACAATCCAAATGCCCATCAACTGAGGAATGGATAAGAAAGATGTGGTATTTTTATACAATGGAGTACTACTCAGCCATAAAGAAAGATAAACTGGAGAGTTTTGTAGGTAAATGGATGCAACTCGAGACCATACACATAAATGAAATAAACTGGACACATATGTGTAAACATTGTATTGTCTCCCTAGTGTGAGAAGCTGAAAGAGTAAATAAGATCCAAAATGTACAATAGATATTGTAAAACAGGAAGAAACTGTTCAAAAGGAAAGTGAAACTGAGATGGGGGAAGGGAGAAAAGAAGGAAAAAAAAAGATATATATATACAAAATAGTTAAGATAGATACATTGCTAATTTCGTTTAGTTCATTGAAAAGAAAAGTTTGTGCTAATATTGTTTGGACAATTGAATGCCGATATCTTGTACCCTGAGTAACTAATGTAAAGATAACAATACGCAATGTATTAACCATTGTTACCCTCCTATTATGTTGTTTTGAAATTTTGTTCTATTTTTTTCTCTTTAAAATAAAAAAATTTTGGTTATCAAATCTAGAAGTATTTTGTGGAGTTTTTGGGGTCTTCTATGCAGAGTATCATGTCATCTGCAAATAATGATTATTAACTTCTTCCTTTCCTATCTTTATTCCTTTTATTTTTTTCTCTTGTCTAATTGCCCTGTCTAATGTTTACAGAACTATATTGAATAAGAGTGGTGACACTGGACAACCTTGTCTTGTTCCTGATTTTAGAGTGAAAGCTTTCAGTTTTTGACCAGTTAGTATGATATTGGCTATTGGTTTGTTGTAGATGGGTTTTATCAGATTGAGATAAAGACCATCTATTTTAATTTTCTATATGGTTTTTATCATGAATGGGTATTGGACTTTGTCAGATGTTTTTTCTGCATCTATTGAGATGATCATGTGATTTTTGTCTTTGGCTCTGTTTATACGGTATATTGCATTTATTGATTTGCATATGTTTAACCATCCCTGGATCCCTGGGATGACTCTTACTTGGTCATGGTGTATAATCTTGATGAGTTGCTGCATTCTGTTTGCCAGGGTCTTACTAAGGATTTTTTGCATCTATGTTCATTAGGGAGATTGGCCTGTAGTTCTCTTTTTTGGTTAGATCCTTTTATGGTTTTGGTATCAGGGTAATACTTGCTTCCAAAAATGACTTTGGGAGTACTGCTTCCTTTTCAATTTCATTAAAGAGTTTGAGGAGTATTGGCATTAAATTTTCTCTAAATTTCTTGTAGAATTCAGCAGTGGATCCATCAGTATCTGGGCTTGTCTTTGTTGGTAAGTTTTTAATTACACCTTCAATTTCAGTGACTGATATTGGGTTATTTAAAATTTTTATATCTTCTTAATTCAGCTTTTCTTTGATTCATTGATTATTTGTATTGTTTCCTTAATCCCTATTGCATTAATTTCTGCTCTGATCTTTAAAGTTTTCTCCCTTGTACGAGCTTTGGGTTTGATTTTTTTTTTTCTAGAAGTTTGAAATTCAACATTAGGTTGTTGATTTGAGCTTGTTCTGTCTTCCTGATATGGGTATTCACTGGTATAAATTTCACTCTTAGGACTACTTTCATTGTGTCCCACAAATTCTGGTATGTTGTATCAGCGTGATCATTGAATTGTAGATACTGTTTAATTTCATCTGTGACCCATTAGTTGTTCAGGAGGGTGTTATTTAATTTCCATGTGTTTATGGAGATTTTGTGGTTTCTTTTGCCATTGATTTCCAATTTCATTGTACTGTGTTCTGATAATATGCATGGGATAATTTCAATTCCTTTGCATTTACTTAAGCATGTTCTATGAGCCAGTATATGGTCTATTTTGGAGAAAGTCCCATGTACAACTGAGAAGAATGTGTATTCTGATGTGGGTGAAACACTCTGTAGACATCTACTAAGTCCATTAGTTCACAGGTTTGGTTCAGTTCTGATATTTGTTGACTTTTTGTCTAGTTGATCTATTTGTGACGGTGGGTATTAAGGTCCCCCATTAAAATTGTGTTAGTCCTAATTTGATCTTTAATGTCCATCAATATTTGTTTTATATAGGTGGTGCTCCAGTATTTGGTGGATATATACTTATGAGTGTTATCTCTCCCTCTTGGAGTTTTCCTTTAACAAGTATGTAGTGAGCTTCTTTGTCTCTTTTGATCAGTCTTGGCTTAAAGTTCACTTTGTCTGCAAATAGAATGCTATCTCTGTTTTTTTCTGGGTTCCTGTCACATGAAGTATTGTTTTCCATCCTTTGATTTTCAGTCTATGAATTTCTTTTTGAGTTAAATGTGTTTCTTGTATGCAGAATATTGTTGGATCATGTTTCTTGATCCATTCTGGCAGTCTGTTTCCTTTGATTGGTGACTTGAGACCATTTATATTGATGGTTATAACTGAATGTATTGGCTTATTGTTGACATATTATTTTCTTGCTGTTAGTTCCCTGTCTTTTGCCTTTGTATAACTGCTTGCCTTGCCTGTGGCTTCTTTCTATTGGTGTTCTTGGGATTGTGATTTTCATTATCTCTTTCTAAACTATCCTTCAGAACATTTTGTAGAGTTGGTGGTCATTTGGTGACCACTCATTTCGGTGGTCATGAATTTCTTGAGTTGTTCCTTGTCATGGAAGTATCTTATTTCTCCACTGATTTTGAAAGATAGTTTTGCAGGATACATCAATGTGGGTTGGAGGTGTTTTTGTTTCAAGACTTGAAATACTTCACTCTAAGCTGTCCTGATTTGAGGGTTTGTGTTGAAGGTCTGCTGTGATTCTGATGGGCTATCCTTTATAAGTGACTTGTTTCTTTTCTCTAACGGCTTTTAATATTCTGCTCTTGTGCTGAATTTCTGTAATCTTGATTATTATATGCTTTGGTGTAGATTTATATTGGTCATGGCTAATTGGAGTTCTACATGCCTCACTTATTTGTATGTCAATGTCTTTTTCCATGTTTGGGAAGTTTTCTGCCATTACTTTCATGAACATATTTTTTATGGTTTTTGTGCTGTCTCCTGCTTTGTTACTAACTCCGATCAATCTTGTGTTGTTCTTTGCTTCATCTTGCAGCCATTGGATTGATTTTTCATGGCTATTTTTTTAAACAGTTTGTTTTGGGGGGTACTGGGAATTGAACTCAGGGCCTCGTGCTTGCCAGGCAGGTGCCGTGCCACTGAGCTATGCCCCCAGTGACCCCTTGCTATTTTTAAGAAATATTACTTTTCATGATTGCTAACTGCAATCCTATCTTCTAGGTCTGATATTCTGTCCTCACCTTGGTCCAACTGTCTGCATATACTTTCAATGGGATTGTTGATTTCCTGGATATCTGTTTCAATCTGTTTCATCGATTCCATATCTTTCCTATGTTGGGCATTTATGGTTTCCATTTTTTTCCTAAACTCTTCTATTTTTTTAATCTGTGTCTACTCTAGATTCACTGGGCAAGTCCTTCAATTTGATCATCATCACTCCCTCTTCTTCTTCTGCTTTTTTTTTTTTTTTTTTTTTTTTTTTGAGACAGGGTCTCATTATGCAGTTCAGGCTAGCCTTCGACTCACTAGCCCAGGCTGGCCTCAAATTCGTGATGGTCCTCCTGCCTCAGCCTCCCAAGTGCTGGGATTACAGGTGTGTGCTACCACACCTGGCTATTTTTTTTTGTCTTTTTGAGACAGGGTGTCACTGTGCCGTTCAGGCTGGCCTTGAACTCACTTTGCAGCCCAGGCTGGCCTCAAGCTCACAGTGTTCCTCCTGCCTGAGCCACTCGAGTGCTGGGACTACAAGGGTGTGCCACCATGCCTGGCAACATCATTCCTCTTTTTACCTGAGAGATTTTTTCTAATCTCATTTTCTCTATAGCCCCATTCATCTTTTTTTTTTTTTTTTTTTTTACTTCTGCTGCTGTCAGGGCAGAAAGTTCAGGTGGGTGGCTTCTGATTTCCTCTATCTCATTGTCCCCTGGACTTGTCCTGGGTGGGCTAGAGGTCTGGGGTTGTATTTTCCTTGTGTGTCTTGTCATTTTCTATTTTTTTATTTTAATTTGTTTTCTGTGTTGATGCTTATAAATTGCCTATGGTAGATAGCTTTATCATTAGCATTGAGGCTTCCATAGGAAATGTCTGTTCCTCAGAGATGTCTTCTATGTGTAGCTGGTTCTTGGTCTTTGTGTCTGTCCCAAGTTCCTCCCTTCCCAATTTATTAGGGATGAGTAGTTTCTATCTATTTGGCTCAGCACCTAGTCCTTTGGTACTGGACTATGGTGACGGTTATGACCCCAGACAATCACAGTGTTGTCATACAAAGGAGCACAACTGATTACAACAGGTATGGCATCCTGGCTAAAGTAGTACAATTAGCAATAACAATACCATCAAGTACAGCTAGAAACTGACAAACTATAGTAACTATTAATTTGGTACCTTTAACCACAGGAGCAAGATTTACAGTTACACAACAAAATCCAACATAAACCAGGAACTTGTACGCAATGAGTTTCCCCTTAGTTGAGTGATTTTACCCTGGGGGGGGTGGATTTAAGAGGGATAGGAGACAAAGCAGAGAGATAAATGAGGAGAAATATAGTAGAAGCAAGGCTGGAGGACAAAGGATGATTACCCAAGCTTTAGGAAACTGGAGAAGACAGGAGAGAAAGAATGAAGGAGAAAGCAAAAGAATACAGAAGTGAACCAGAAAGACTAGAGATAGTGTTAACTCGCTTGAAAATATTAAAAAAAAAAAATCAAGAAGGAAAAAGAACAGAGAACGGAGGTGAACAAAACAAATGATAAAAGTAAAAACCTAAACAAACAAACAAACAAAACCAAAAACAACCAGACGGAAAAAGGAAAATGAAACAAAGAGAAAATAAAGTTCTTCTGGTGCCCACAGTTCTGTGGTAGTGTCCATGTCACGGCCCAGATCTGTGCTGGGCAACCCCACCAAGCCTGCAGTAGGATTAGTACTGGGTGTGGGGCTAATCTTGGCCTCCGGATGTGGGGGCTGAGGCCAGTCTCCAGCCAGTAACTTTCTGTATG
This sequence comes from Erethizon dorsatum, assembly GCA_028451465.1. Classification (NCBI taxonomy): domain Eukaryota; kingdom Metazoa; phylum Chordata; class Mammalia; order Rodentia; family Erethizontidae; genus Erethizon; species Erethizon dorsatum. Next base: position 47,974,561 of record CM051825.1, read on the forward strand.
TCCCTCAGTGGCCCACCCACTCCTTACCCTATTTGTCTCTGTGTTGCTGTGGCACCTTCAGCCAGAGACAGTCTGAGGCTGCTCCCAGTCCCGTGTCCCATACAGTTGGTTCCTGGAGCTGCTTGGTGCCGGGTGCTGTGGGCTGACTCCGGGGCCAGCCCAAGGCTGTTCAATCCCACTTCTATCTCCTCTCCAGCAGGGGGAGTGCTCACCTCCTACTTGTTGCTCCACCATGGCCCAAGGATGCTTAAATCCCACATGAGGGTGTCCCTCTCTCAAACCACTGGTCACAGGGTGGGAGGGGTCATGCTGTTCCTTCACCACCACCACTTTGGTCCCTAACCTTGTTGTCCCTAGAGTTTCCAGGTGGCCCCTCTGGTGCACTACAAAACCAAAACCAAAACAACACCCCCCCCCCAAATAAACCAACCTGGTGGCCCGTTGGGAGGGAGCAGTTCCCTGGTCACTTGCTCCTGTGTGTGCTGGTAAAATTTGCTGCCAGGCTGCAGTGTCCTCTGTTTGGAGAAAGGCAAAAGAGTCAAGGGGCCTTATATCCCAAATCTATACTGTGTGGCTTGAGTCAGCTGCACTATTTCAGTCCATCCATTTTTTTTTTTTTTTTTGGAAACTTCCCAGTATGGCTGTCCTGCTCTGCCTGCAGGTGGGAGTCCCACTGGCAGCCCTGTGTCCTATGTCTATGTTTTGTTTGATCTATAAGTCTCTTATTTCAGATTGATTTTGGCATCGAGATGTATGTCTTTGCCTTTCTTCCAATTACCTGTGTTTTTAGTTGATTTTCTCTGAGTAACTCCAATGTGGCTCCTCCTCTGTTCAGCCATGTTGAATCAATGGCAAATTTTTTGAATGAGTGGATTAAAGACACTCAACTAGATCAACACATGAAACTATGAAACTAGTCAATAATACTGATAAAAGTAGTCATTAATATTTACTGAGCACTAATGAGCTAAATGCTTACATGTTTTATAATTTCATTTACTCTCCTAATGACTATAATATAGACATTATTTTTATCTCTCTCCATTTTACAGTTAAGGAAACTGAGGTATACAGATGTGAAATAACTTACTATTACTTAGCCTGGTCTTGACCCCTGGCAATCTGATGTTAGAGTCAGGCCTAACCTTACACTGTATTTCCCTTTATTTTATCCTGGAGAGCAATCATGCATGTGTTCTCATCAAGTCTTCTCCTTTTCCACCACACTGCTTTTCTAAAAACTGCTCCCATACAGCCACAAGTCACTGTAACCCCACTTCATAGCCAGGCTTCATCAAATGTCATCAAATCCCAGAAGTAATTTTATGAGGAAACAAATATACAGGGTACATGAAATAACAAGGGTTCCCATCTTCTTCCCTTAAAGTTTGGAGTTTGACTTGATTGCTTCATTAATCTCAAGGGAATGTGATGAATTCACCACAAATCAAAAAGATATGCAGCATTCAGAGAAGTCACAGAATGAAGACAATAAAACCCTGCCTCTCATATGCTGAAAGCTGCAGAGGAAAAGACAAAACTATACAAAAGGCTTGGAAAAGAAGTGGAGAGAATTTTCTATTTGTTTAATTTTTTCTGTCTACCCTAATGCCATTGTATTCCCTCAGGAATTTAGAACCTGTTGAAATTTCTGGATTCTGGGCTTTGTTGGGATTTTCATTACACTGAATTTGGTTTCTTTTAATAAGGATGATGTTAGCCTGGGGAAGAAATATACATGTGGAATGGTTTCAACTATGTTTCTCAAGACACACGCTTCATTTCCAGAGGGAGACTAGAAAACATACGGTTGTGTTTCATCCATACATACAAAGAGAGCGCTTCCAGAAAAAGGTGGTTACAGGTAACAGATGCTTATCAAGAAAGAACCATAAGATCCTGTACAAAACACACAATACCCTCCTCAGATACCTCATTCAAGAGGAAATAATACCCTGCCTTAACAACAGGGAGGTACGCAGCAAAACAAGATTGCCCATCAAGCAGACGAATAACACAAACCAGACTTGGGGAAAGCACAAAATAGTTCTGTGCGGAAAGTAGGCTCCCTTTCTCCTTCGGTGAATTTGTTTTATGTGGCTGAGAGCCACATTTCTCAGAAAATAGATGGTTCTTCGTTTCAGCAAAGGAAAATAATGCTTCCTTTTAATTAGAAGGTGTTCCTTCAGTGCAAGTCCAGTGGTGCATGGGCCAAAGAAGTCAATGGTAATCATAGATCTCCAGCTAGGTAGAATCAATAGGTGTGGTTTATTGCTGAACGTGAGTGGCACATTAAGTTGTGGTGACGTGTAGCATACTTCAAGGGACTGCATTCTAACACCATCACAGTCACTGCCTGTGGGACAGCCTGTGCTCAGGAACTGGGCTCAGCCAGTCTTCTGGGAAGCAGATGAGTCGTCCTCGAGGGGCACTCATGGTGGAGATCTCTTTCGAACTTTGACTTCTACGTACTGTGAGACCCACAACTGACAAGCGTTTTAAGGCACTCACCACTGTCCAGTGGGAAGAAAGGATTATTCAACATCTGTACTTTGTGAATAGGCAACTATGAGTGAATCTCTCAAATGGAGGTAGAAAAGCCCCAGGGTGGCTTTTCAAGGTTGGCCAACTGCCTCCAAAGGGAGCCTGGTCAACTGGAGAACAGATCTACATACCTAATTGTTCTTTCATTTCAGCCCTATATACCTGGCCTCCAAGGGTCTTCTGTGTCCATGGTCAGGTCCCATATACCTCTTCAGTACCCCTCTGCCTCGCTCCCCCACTTCCCTTCAGTCCTCCAATGCACAAGACCACCTGGTCTCATGGCCTCTGCACATGCTCTTACCTCCACGTGGGACCCCCAGCTTCTTGCCCCTTCTCCTGGTTGAGTCCTATCCAATCATTAACTCTTGTGTTCAGCAGGAAGCCGTTCTTGACTCACCTGAGGCCAACTTCACTTGCTAGATAACCTCCTAGAATTGTATTTTTCCTTCAGATTCATCTACGTTTGCAATTACACATTTATTCACAAGACTACTGAATTTTTGTCTTTTTCATGGAGCTATGGGGTTTTTTGACAGTAGGGACTATTTTCTGGCTTTGTTCTCTATTGTATCTCCATCCCTTATGACTTTTTGGGGGGATCATGGCATGTTTGTGGAGTGAAGACATACTCAAAGCATCTGTTTGATTTAGTAAGAACCAGATTTAAAAAATAGCAGTACATGGACTGAGGGTGCCACTCAGTGGCAGTGCACTTGCTTAGAATGGGTAAGGCCCTGGTTCTATTCCTGGCCCAGATAAGGAAGGGGAAGAGGAAGAGGGAAAAAGAAGGAGAGGGACAGGGAGAAAGAAGGACTAGTACTCATCTTTTTCTCTCCCTTTGTGGGATATAATGACTTATACAAAAGTAAAGTAGCTCAATAGAGTACCCCATCCTTCCAGTTAAAAAGATTAAATTTGGAGTTTTATATCGGGAGAGCACTTTAGGCTTTGACTATCATGTGACACCAAGTGGTGCAAGACCAAATTTTGAGTCTGCTCTTAGTAACTGGCATAATTTCACAGCTGGCTCTGAGTAGTGAATTTCTATACAAGCACCCTGAATGATTCAAAGCACATGCTCCAAACTTTGTTAGAAGAAATTTTGTTTTGTAAATTAGGTTGAAACCTGTTGAAATCCAGTCAATCAGATTGTCTTCAGGCTCAAAAACCTCAAATAGAACCCTGATTCTAAACCAGTTGTGGCCATGGCATTAGTTTCCCATGGCTGCTGTAACAAAGTACTATAAAATGAGTGGCTTAAAAAGCAGAAATTCATTCTCTCATAGTTCTGAAAGTCAAAAACCCAAGATAAGCTTTGCTGGGCTGACATCAAGGCATCAGTAGGGCCATTCTCCCTCCCAGGCTCTAGGAAGAGTCAGGTCTTTGCATCTTCTAGCTTCTGGTGGCTGCTGGCAGGCCTTGACTTGTGGCCATATCCCTCCAATCTCTGCCTCTGCCTTCACATTGCCTTCTGTGTTTCTTTCTAATCTCTCTCTTATAGGAACACTTGTGATGGCATGTAGGACCTATCCAGATAATTTAGGGTAATCTCCCCTTCGCAAGAACTGTAACTTAAGTCCCATCTACCAGGTCTTTGTTATATAAAGCAACATTCATTGATACCAAGAATTGGAATCTGATATCTCTGGGACCACTCTTCCACCTACTACCTCCATCTTTTTCAACTGTAAAACACACACATACATTGTAACTACTAACACATGTTCACTACAGTATGTTAGAGAACAACTTTGCTAATTCATAAGGATCATATGGAACTGGATTTGGCCTTCTGGTGGAAGGTCAATGTGGGGTTGGTGGTAGGCAGATTTCTAACATGGGCCACAGATCTCCACACCCAGTGTAACCCTTACATGTAGTCAGGGCTTGTGATTTGCTTCTAGTCAAGAGAAGGTGACAAAGATGAAGGAATGTCACTACCCTGGTTAAGTTACTATGTGTGCCAAAGGCGATAAATTAATTGTCCCATGATTATTCCATCCTAGCAGACTGGAAGAAGCAAACTGACTGTATGGAAGAGGCCATGTGTGAGGGGATTTCTGGTGGCATCCGGAAGCTGAGGGTCTCAGTCCATGACTATACCCAACTGATTCTGCCAGCAGCCAGTGAACTTGGAAGAGGACTCTGAGCCTCAGGAACTTTGAGTCTGGTGAGACCCTGAGCAGAGGACTCAATTAAGTTGTGCCCAGGCTCCTGACTCACAGCAATTGTGAGATAATAAATGGCATGTGTTGATTATGCCTTTAAGTCGTGGTAATTTGGAATGCAGCAATAGAATATGAGTACACTTAGTTTGCACAGTGTTTATTATCCAGATGAGCAGCAGGGAATGGTAAGCACCAAGTAAAAAGTCACTTGCATCAAATGCCCACACTGCAAAGTACACTAGGAAGAAACATGTGTTGCATAAATGAGATGACTGAGAGCCAGAAAATGGATTTACATTAACTGGAAAATATATTGGGGGATGGATGTGAGGAAAATTTAGAAATGGAAAAGAGTTTTAGCCAACTCTTTTCAGTTAGGGCTAGAAATCCAACTTCAACAGGCCAACACAAGCATTAATAAATAAATACAAAAAATGGGAATGTGGAAAGTTTGTTGGCCGGCATAACTGCAAAGTTGAGGTACCTGGCTTCAGGCATTGGTACCTCTCCATCTCTCCTTGTCTCTCAGTTCTCCTCCCTTGCTGTTGACCTCACTTTCTCCAGACCCTTCCAATGGAGCCAGTGGTCACTTGTGGGTCCAGCTGACTACAAGTTCATTGAGCAACCCCCATGGAAAGAAGTTCTTTTCCCCAATATTTCCTACAAACCCCTCCATTATCTGTCACTGGCTCTGCCTGGCCATATCTGAGACACATGTCCACCCTTGACACAAGGAACTAAGGGGACAGAACTACGTAAATCCAAAGGAAGGATGAGGTTCTCTACCTGGATGCTGGGCTGGCAAAGATCACAGGTGCCCACAACCTACCATGCAGCATGGTAGAATTACCTGAGTGCCAGCTCTTGGCTCAGAAAAAGGCTAGAAGAAGCTGTTTCAAGCCAACAACCCAAGAATTAAGTGGTAAATGGAGGTCCTGCGCATAATGTGCATAGCAGAACTTGCAGATGGAGATGTAGGAAGTGATGCATGGGATAAAAATGGGTCAAGAGAGTTGACCTGCTGGAGTTGACAAGGCGATCACTGGGAAGGCTTCTAGAAGGGAAGCCTTAAACAAGCAGAATTAAACAAGCACAGTCCTTTTCTAGCAAAAGCCTTTAAGATTTATGAAAAGGGACACTCTCAAAAAGCCTATCTTTGCATCTATAAACAGCTATTTTATTTACATTCAGTATCATATTTATTTCTACAAACAATAGTAGGTATTTTGACATTTGAGGAAATTCAGGTTTAGGAGGTTAAGTGACTTTCCTGAGGTCACCTGACCTAGCAATTGGCAGAGCTCCAGTCCAGGTGACTGTCTCTAGAGCCACCAAGCTAAGCTTCCTCCTTTTGAGTTAGGCTGACCTGATCAGGTCATGAGAATTGTGGAACGCCCAACAACATTGAACTCCCCAACTGTGAAAGACTACTTGAAATCTGCCTTTGGGGACTTAAATTGCTACTTCTATTTTGGGCCAAGATTCAGTTGACCAGAACTTTGGAAGAAAGTCAGAAGCTCTTCAGAAAAAGAAAGGTGCATCCCAAGACGCAGAGGAGCTGAGTGAAGCAGGCACTCTGGAGGATGGGCAGCTGGCAGATATTCTGTGGTGGGGACCTGGGGAAACGTCAGAGGAAATCATGGGAGAGGAAATCAGGGTGGAAACAGCCAGGGAAGTTCAAGACTTGCTACCTCCCATGCCCTCACTCCATTGTGGCTTTCACTGAGTCAGCGCAGAGGTGAAGAAAACAGAGACCTCACCCGCCGCATGGCCAGCCTGCCCATGGCCAGGAAGTAGGGGAAAATAAGAAGCAGGACCACAACTCACACACAGCTAGGTGCCGCATGGTACCACCTTCCATCACCTCCACATGGCCAGGTACCGTGTAGCACCCTCCCACCTTCACACACCCAAGTAGAGTGTGGTAACCCTGCCCCACCCCTACACACCAGAGATTTCTATCAGGGCCCTATGGAGAGAGGGTGGTATCACAGACCTGGATTCTGGTACCACCTATTCATTACATGATGACTTCAGTTTCCCATGTGAGAAGTATGAGGTTGAATCAGAGTAGGGGTACACATGCAAATGTCCACAGAAACCAGGCAGCCAGCAGACTGAGGACAAGGCTAGGGAGAGCCACAAAGACCAAACACCACATGTCTTTTCCAGTCAGGACATCCTTGGTGCTTCCAATTTTCTAAGAGAGGCCAGAATCCCAGCCTTTATATAACATCTCCCAATCTCTAAATGTTGGCAACGAATCAAGCCTTTGGGCCGATTTGCAATCATGACTCTAATGTGGCTTGTCGCATAGCCACAGTCTCATAGCTATGTCTACTTAATTAAAAATGAACAAAAATAAAAACAGCCCCTCAATTACACCAGCACTGTCAAGTGTTGAACTGCCACAGGTGTTTGTGGCTGCCATATTGGATAACACAGGTCTGGCCCACATCCATCCTCACAGAATATTTTCTTGGCCAGTGCAGGTCTAAATGATCACTAAGACAACATTCAGCTATTGAAACTCAAAGACAAAATGGACCAAACTTTAATGTTTTGATCAACATAAAGTCAAGTTGCTGGGATTCCACTGCATAACCCCAACACGGAGCACACTGTGTTGCAATTTTATCCTCACTCTGGTGAGCTCCCTGCAACTGCGTTTCAATTGCTGCCCACAGATTTTCTAACAGAAACGGCCTGATACTTTCTCATCTGTTCCTACATAGGAAGGATATAAGGTTTTGTAACTTGCAGGGGTTTGGAATCTAAATTTGTATTAAGAGAAAGAGGTAGGGTGTGGAGAAGGCAGAAGCCCTGTATTATGTTCTTAGAACTTACCCATCCCCTGCCAGGTGAGGTGTCATTTCCATGTAGAACTTTCAATTCCTTCAAGAACACCCTTTCAGTGTGACAAATAGCACTATTTAAGATCCTTGGGCATCAAACTAGCTGATTTTCTCTTTCTTTTTCTTTTCTGCGGTACTAGGGGTTGAACCCAGGGCCTTTGCACTGAGCTACATCCCCAGGCTTTCTTTATTATTTATTCTTGAGACAGGGTCTTACTAAGTCATTAAGTTGCCCAGGTTGGGCTCAAACTTGCTATCCTCCTGCCTCAGCTTCCCAGAGGCTGTATCATACTTTTCTATAAAGGAGTAGATAGCAAGCATTTTCAGGTTTGTGAGTAACGAGGTCTCTTACAGCAACTACTGTACTAACATGAAAGCAGCCAGAGACAATACGCAAACAAATGGATGGGGCTGAGTTCCAACGAACCTGTATTGTGGACACCACAGTGTAAATTTCATATAATTTTCATCTGTCAAATGAATATTTATTTGATCCCCAACACCACCATTTAAAAATGAAAGAACGATTGTCGGCTGAAGATGGTACCAAAGCAGGCATTGTGCAGGGCTTGGCCCACAAGCGGTAGCTGCGGAGCCCTGACTACACCCTGAAAGTTCTCTCACGGAGAGTGAGGGGCTGCTGCAAGGCAGGGAGGCCGAGTCCTGGCACACGCATGTGATCCCCCAGACATTTTTCCAGTGTGGGTTGAGCCAATGCTGAATGTGATTACTGCCCTTATAAAAGAGGCCTCGCCCCCTCCACCAAGTGAGGGCACAACCAGAAGGCAGCATCTGTGCACGTGGGCCCTCGTCCCACATCACATCAGCGGTGCCTTGACTTTGACCTTCCCTATCTCTAGAACTGTGAGCAATACATTTCTATTGTTTATAAGACACCCAGTATATGGTATTTTGTTATAGCAGCCCAAACATACTAAGTCAATTTTTAAGTAAAAGGCCATAGTGTGCTTGTAACAAAACCCCAAACAAACAAAACAATATGTACTAGATAAGCTTCATTCAAGAATGAGTTGTAGAGCTGTTGGCCAATGAGTTCAATGTCCATTAAGTTAACAATGGATATATATATATATTTTTTTTGTGGGTACTGGGGGTTGACCTCAGGACCTCGCGCGCCAGCAGGCGCCTGTGCTGCTGAGCGATATCACTGGCCCCTTTTTTCGTATGTGGGATCCGGGAGTCGAACTCGGGCCCTCGTGCTTGCCAGGCAGGCGCTTACGCCACTGAGCCATCTCACTGGCCCCTAACAATGTATATTTAATGAAGTGTCTTTTAACAGAAACACATTCCAAACAAGGTTATATATTGACTGGCTAAAGAGAATGTCATATTTCCCCCAGGAGTGATGTTTCAGTATTGGCTAATTCAGTGTTTGTGGTGACTTTATAGAACATAGTTTCCTCAAATAATGAAAATTATACACATTTTTAATGACATTAATGAGAAGTTACTGTGATATCCTGTCTTTTCCCCTTCTCTACCTTGTAAATTATATTTAAGGTTTAGCGAAAAGATTTGAAGCTATTTTAAATGAGGTTTTGGGTTATTTCATAATGTTAGGTTTCCATAATTCCCTGGATCTGGTTTCCCACATAAATGGGCTGTTGTCTGGTAAATGGCATAGGAAACAATTTTCAAAATATTCGCTACTTATAGGTAATTTATTTGCCAGCTCACAAACTACGTTCCAAACAGTGAGATACCTCAGGCAGAAGAACTCTGTCTGGAACTTGGCTGATGACCGTTTTGCCCTGTTATAAATATTCAACACAGTTTCACTGCCTGTGAATGGCACTGCACATCAGTCAAGGGTAAGCATTCACTGCATGTAGCAACCAGGGTATCATAAGAGACCTGTCACCTTTATTATGGCTGCAGGCGTAATTTTCATTTGCAAACAGGGCATCAAATGCACTGGCACTGTCATTTGGGAATGCATCATGTGGGTGGCCCAGCAGGAGAAGTTATTTGGGAAAGGAAGAAGATGTTGGGGACTTGACCCATGTGGGAGCTGAGATTCAGGTAGAGCCAAAAGAAAGTTTCACATGCATTTAGGCAAATATTAGGACGTACGCTGATGTGTCTTTGGGACGTACACACTCACCCTTCCCGAGTGAATGGCTAACTTCTCTCGAGCAAGCCCTAGCTTTACTATCTTTCTGTGATTACAGATGTGATCACCAGTGTTGAGCTCTTCATCGTGGCCTTGCCTTCTTCCCCAAGCATTTCTGAATATTGCATGACATCATAGCATTATTGTTTAGCACTGTTTCAGCTCTAACGTAACAGAGATTTTTACACTGGTTGCTTACAGTAAGCAGCAATATTCAACACACCCTGCTTTCTTCCATTCTTCCTTCCTTTCTTTCTTTACCTCTTTTATTAAGGTCAAATTTACATACCCCAAAATACATCCTTTTTGGTGTACAGTTCATAAGCTTTTGACAAATGTATAAACTCATGTTTTATCACCATAATTAAGACTGCAGAGTTGCAACATCTCAGAGACTCCCTCCACATCTCTTCGTCCCCCACCCCAATCCAGGGACCACGGGACTTTAGCCAAGCATCCATGACCCCCAAAGGACCCTTGAATGGAATCCAAGAACAGAATTTGGGTTATAAGGGAAATTGTATTTTTAAAAAATCACTAATCTCTAACTGAAATTTAGCACTCTTTCAATTATGAATGTAGGTAACAGACTATGGAAATATTGGTAGTACCTGTCACTCTGGAAGCTCTGAAATTAGGATAGGTAGGGACACATCCCTAGAACTTGTTTTTTTTATTTCAATAAATAAGTACTTTTGTTTTTATATCACGAATGTGTTTAACATTTTAACAACTGTATCTCAATATAATTTATGTAAATTTAAATTTAAAACATTTGTGTCTCCCTGAGAAGGGATCCCTAAGCTTTGTCAACTTAATAAAGGTGTCAGCTCTCCAGAGCGTGGCCCTGAGAGAAACCATCTGTAGGCAAAGACGGTCACTGAGAATGTACTCCACCACCCCAGTCAACCAAGTAACAAAACATGCAAACACCACCTTGCAATTCATCAAGCCAACATTTCTGCTGGTGCGGGACACAGAAATGAGTAAGATTCCGTTGCTGCCCAGACTGATGGAGGAACTACAGATCTTTTCCTCAAACCCACTGGAAGTTGAACTGTGCTTCTCTGCGGCCAAACGATGCCATCAGGAAGACTGCTCAACAGCGCCATCTGGTGCCTCTGGAGGAATGTGCATGAACTACAAAGAAGACAGCTGTTTGAGCCCTCAGCACCTGCCATCAGGCTGCCAAGGACCTCAGAAAGAGGAACCAGGCATCTGAGCTTCAGACTGATTCCAAGAGGGAGTGAGATATCGAGACTGGTTTACCAGTCACAGAACCAACTATAAAGATTAGACAGAAGCCGTCTGGGAGGCTGATGCAGGAGGATCGAAAATTTGAGTCCCACCTGGACAACTTAGGAAGATCCTGTCTCAAAAATAAAAAGGTCTGGGGATGTAGCTCAGTGTGAACACCCTGGGTTTAAGAACCAGTACCACGCAAAAGAAAAAAAAAGATTGGGCAAAGGCTGAGCATTCATATTCTCCAATTATTTGAACTATAGGTTGAACATTATAATGTGAAAATATGAAATCCAAAATGCTCCAAAATCAGAAACCTTTGGAGCACCAACATGAAGCTACAAGAGGAGAGTGCCACACCATAAAACTCAGTTTCATACACAAAATTATTAAAGATAGTGTGTAAAGTTACCTGTAGGCTTTGTGTATAAGATACACGGAAGGTAAATGAATTTTGTGTTCAGGCTTGTGTCTCATTCCTCAGTTATCTCCTTATGTACATGCAAATACTCCACAGTCTGAAATCCAAACACCCTTGGCCCCAAGCATTTTGGGGATGCTGAACCTGTACTTTCTGATCAGGATTGTATTACTGAAGGCATATGGCTTGTCCTTCACCCTATCACCTCCAAATTAACTTTTTAATTCTCAACTTATTAGAGGGATGGAAATTTCATCAGAAATACAAATGGCCAATAAGTATATGAAAAAGTCCTTGACTTCAATAATAAAAAAAGAATACTGAACAGATGCGGTAAATTTTTCTCTTATCAGATTGTCAGAGGTTAAGTTACTTCTAGAAGACAAATAAATGGTTATAATACATAAGTTTGCTACTGTAAATGCCAACATGAAAGTTCATAGTTGTTGAAATAAAAAGTATTTCTTTAAAAATAAAGAGATGAATTTAAAGGGTTGGGTTAATTTCTGAAGCTAATTTCTAGAGGCAAGGCTAAAAGAATGAAAGATTCTAAATCACAGATTATACAGAAGCAATACAAAAATTATAGATGCCAGGCTGGGGGTGTTGCTTGCCTAGCATGCATAGAGCCCTGGGTTCCACCCCTAGCATCACCGACAATAAAATTAAATCACACATGCTGCTACTGACTTCGCTCTTTGGTAAACAGGACTTGGATTATAACAGCCTTTTATCCCCCCACCCCAGTTTTAGCCAGATGGTAACGTAAGCAAACAGGAAGGTGGGAGACACGCTATTGCTTTAAAAGATTTTCATCATCTTTCATAGTTTTTTGCAATGATGTTATTTTTTGTCAGCATTTAATCTCTCACTTATACTATTTCCATAATGCTTTTTTCACAGCATCCAATGTTATCCAGGTGTCCTCTTCCTTACATTCTAGATTCCTTACGCACATCATTTTCATTTCAAAGCATATTGGAGAGGACATTTAATAAATGTTAAGCAGTTCTGCCACCATGGGACTGTAGATGCAGCTGGGTATGGAAGCACACACCTATCATCCCAGCGCTCTGAGAGGCTGAGGCAGGAGGATCACAAATTCAAGCCCAGTCTGGACAACTTAGTGACTTAGCAAGACCTTAACTCAAAAAATTTTTTTTTAAATTTAAAAAGGGGTGGGGATGTAGTTCATTGCAAAAGATCTGAGTTCACTACCCACTATTGCAAAAAAAATGTGGATGGAATAAAATGTCATAGGAAGTAGCTGCTAGACAATTAGCAACAAAGCTGAAATTGCTGCTCTTTACTTCATACTCGCCTGAGGTGAGGAGACGCTGTCACCCGCAGCGGGGCATTGAAAGTATTCTGTTCACACAGCACCCCCCACCGGCCACTTGGGAAAGTTCACCTCCAACGCACCATTTAAAAATTAAATATTGACCCTAGGGCCTGCCACCTAAATCTCATCTCTAATAGATATGGAGTTCAAGAACACATGTGTATTTCTTTTGCCCCTACCTTTCATGAAGATGGCTAGCTTCAGACAAAATATCAGAGCATTAAAAGACTGGTAATTATAATACCATTTCAGTGTCAGGTGAATTTGATGCCCAATTCCATTCAATCGTCATGAAGGCTTTTAGTACTTTACCCAACTGGCTGTACTACATTTACTATGTAAATGAGCCACAGTGAGATACATATTGTGATTATATCTATTTTCAGAAGGCTCGGAGGGATTAAGAAGTAACTTACCAAAGACCCCCAAAGCAAGAAAGTGGGGGAGTCAAGAGTTGAACCCCACCTGACTCCAGAGGGCATGCTTAATGACTACACTGCATTGCCCCCTCTAAATAGCTTAAAATACTGTATCACCCTAATACATTTAAAAATAAACTTTACACATTAAAAAGATGCAAATGTGCCAGATGATAATTAGTTTCCAAGTCCACCAGCACAGGTCAGGCTCTGCATACCTGATGCTGCTTTTGCTGGAATTTCACAAACACAGGCTGTTTCTGGAGATCCTCCAAAGCTCTGCTAATTAAAGCGGGGTGTGCCCCCCGACAACACCAGGCACCAGAAGTTAAGCAACAGAATGGCCTGGAGCCCCTGGCACATACTGGGGTGCAACAGACCCCCCTCCTCCAATTAGGTGTAGCACCTGTAAGGTACACCGTGGATAAGAGAGACTTCTGGGGGCTTTCATGGAGAGACTGTCAGTGTCGTGGGTCTGAAATAGACTTTTTAAATAGAGAAAGTGTGTGTGTGTGTGTGTGTGTGTGTGTGTGTGTGTTGCTGAGTAGAGGATCGGAGCGATGTCATGCATCTAAGACAGGCACCAGTCAAGGCTCCGGAAGTGGAAGGGATTTGCCCCTTAGGCTTAGAGGACAGTTTTGCCACTCAGATTAACACTACTGGTAACGCCCGCCTGGTCCTGTGTCAGGAGTGTGAAAAAGGTGTCAAGTCCAGTGGAGAAGGTATGCTGTGCTGATTAATGGTGTCTGCCCCCGCCAGGGGCACAAGGGCAGCATATTTACTGTGGTCATGACCGGGACATTCACTGGGGGGCACAATGGTACCTCAAAGCTGTCAGCCAAGACTGAGAGGAAAGAGGCCAGCACAGACCCACGAAACGGAAGTCAGCGAAGAATCCGAGACATGAAAACACAAGCGTCTGTGGGGCTCACCCTTGGTGGTAGTGAGATAAGTCCACAGGGACTCTGGGTGCTGAGATGACAGAAAGGCCACCTGTCTGAGGCAGGACAGGAAAGCAGAAAGGCGGCTGGGGGCTTGTGTCTTGAGACCCCAGAGAGCTTCAGCTCAGACTCAGGGATCTCGAAAATGTGACATTTTATAGGGCTTCTTACTATTTCTTTCACTCATCCTTTGAAAGTTTTTAGCAAAGTCTCCTTGAAAATGTCAGCCTGTCTCGGGGTGCTCCAGGAAGGTAAAGAAGGTTTTGGTGACTGTTTAGTAAGAATATAAAAGGGCAAGGGTGAACTGCCCCCGGAGGTAGGGAGACTTGGAAAATCCCTAGTGCAGTGATCCCTAAAAAGTGTTGCAGAAAATACCAACCCCTTGTGATTTTCCATGGGAGAAATATTCTGGGTAAAATAATTCTGGGAAACAATTTCATGTTACATAATATATATTATTATGTATTATAGAAATCATTATACTCATTATATCTCTTTCTTGGCAATTCACAGTGTTTATTTAAGTCTCTAACAATTCCTGCAATGAAGAAACTAACTTCCTTTAATTCAGGGTTTCCTCAATTTTTTTGAACATAAACATGAAATCTTTTTTTTCGTGATTAACCTAACATGTTTGGGAGATACGAATCTTAGGAAGAAGAAAAGAATATGAGGTTATGTTTTCCCTACAGTATGGAGATTTTCTCAGAGCTCTTCCCTGCTAAAACCTTTGAAAAATTGCATTTTGATACCCGGAGTGCCTTTGTTCCTTTTTAAGATTGTATTTAGTAAAAACTGGGAGTATGTTAAAGAATATTTTTATAGCTATAAACAAATCATTTGCATACCTCAAGTCGCAAGCTTCTCCTGAAGAAAGCTAATTGCTTTATGATGGCAGACAATCTTTTCAGTCTTAACTATGCAATACAAATGCTAGACATGCAGGTAGGTGTGGTGGTGCACAACTGTGGTCCCAGCACATGGGAGGCTGAGGCAGGAGGATTGCAAATTTGAGCTCAGCTTGGGCAACTTAGTGAGATCCTGTCTCAAATTAAAAAATAAAAGAGGCTGGAAAAGTAGCTCGGTGCCAAGGCTCTGAGTTCAATCCCTAGTACTGCCAAAGGAAAAAAAAAGTTAGAAATGCTCACACAATTGACAGACAGCTTTCTTGATTTTTAAGCTCTTCAGAACAGTGGGTAGGTAAAACAGAGTACTGTGGCTCTGGAGCCATTCTTCCACTGTCTGATGACCAGCTCTGCCTCCTGCTGTGTGACCTTGGGCAAGTTACACAACCTCTCCATTCTCATCATCCTCTTCTGAGAAACAGAAATATTATCTCCTAGCTCTGTTAAAGACTAACTGGGTTAATGCATGTAAAGTGCTTAGCAGAGCGGCTGGCAGCTGGTTAGTAATTTGTCACTTCTCACTTTGTACTTCTAAAGTTATGAGTATGAAGCATCATTTAAGAGGCAAAGGATAGGATTTTTTTTCCTCTCTGAAAATTAATATACTTTTGATTCAAGTCCTGAGATCACTAAGTGATCTGGGCTCTTATTAAATGTATTGGGGTGATATTTTAAACAATTAATATGTTTTCTTTGGGAAAACTGAGGAACTTTTCCTCTTCTCAACTTTAAAAAAATTTGTGATAAAATGTATAACTAACAAAAGAATCACCATTTTTACCATTCTGAAGCGCACGGTGCAGTGGTATTAAGTACATGCTCGCTGTTGAGCAGCCAGCACCACTGTCCATCTCCGGGAGAATTTCCTTTTCCCAAATAGTGCTGTGCCCCCCACGCAGTGACCTGCCTGGCCCATGCTGTCCTCTAGGAACCTGACTACACAGGTGCCTCCTGTCCTTGGATCCTGCTGTGTGTGCCCCCTTCTCACTGCCTTTTTCGCTTAGCATGATGTCTTCAAGCTTCACCCACATTGTGCAGGGCTTAGAATTTCACTCCTTTTAAAGACTGAATACTATGCTGTTGGATGGAGAAGCCACATTCTGTTTATCCATCCTTCCTTCGAGGGACATCTGGATGTTCACCACATTTGGTTATTGGTAACAAGAATGCTATGAGCATCGTAGCACCCATGTCTGTCCCTGCCTTCAGTGCTTCTGGGTGTATAACTGGAGGCAGGATTGCCGAATCATATGTTAATTCTATGTTTAATATTTTGAGAAACTGCAATACTCTTTTCCAAAGTAGCCACATCATTTTACATCTCCACCAATAGTGCACAAGGATTCCAGTTTCTTCACATCCTCATCAACACTTGATGTTTTCCATTGCTTTGATTTTGATAACAAGTAGCCATTCTAGTGGATGCAAAGTGGTATCTCACTTTGGTTTAATTTGCATTTCCCTAATGATGCATTAATAAATGCATTAGTGGTGCACTGAGCATTTTTAATGCCTTTCAAGAAGATTTCCATAAGAAGAGCACAAAATATTAAGCCAGGCTCTCTTTCGACATTCTGGCTTTTCTGTATGCATATTCATCTTTGATGACTTCGAAGTTATTTCTTACTTTGAAGGGGAAAAAAAGTGCAAGTGTCTGTTGCCTGTTTATCATAATTAAGGAAACATGTTTCCCAGAAAAAATCGAGGGATGGATGATAAGAGCTTTTAATTTTCCATGGCACAAAACACTTTTACTGCCTGAAAGTTTTTATAAAAGCCTGCATTAGTTTTGAAATAAAATAAAACTTTTATTAAGAAAATTTAAAAAATAAGAGCCATATTTTGCAGCAGGAGGGAAGCTGGGGCAGATAGGAGGGATGGGTGAAAATATAACACATTGCACACTTTATGTGCACTTAACTACAGGTCATTTATACCTCAAAAGCTGTCAAGAAAAGACTAACAATTTAATAATTCAATAATACACAGAATATAAAGAATAATCTCCTTTCATCTGATGCCGTCTAGCAAGTAATGTCCTGAGTCATCAACAGGACCACCCTGGTGTGTGCATCCTTGCACAATTTCTCTTTACTTACACAAATTTATGATCACATTATATGGTTTAAACTTTTACAATAAGTTTCTTATAACTTTATGAGGGTTTTAAAAAGGTCTTTTATTATTCATAAAAACTTCAAGGTGTTCTGATATTGTGGCTAGTTTTTTTTTAATAGCCAACATGCCTTAAATACTTCACCAAATAAGATGTAAAACTACAAATAGAAGTAACTTCTTGTGTAGTAAATTACTAGAGAGAGGTAGGGGAGAAAAAGTCTTCCCAGATTGAGAAACTGTTTCCCACAAAATTAATCTAGAATGGGAGGAACTATTTTCTGTTTTAAACTATAATGAAATTTTCACTTTCAGCTAATCTTTGCATAGTGATCGTAGCTGTAAGCAAGTACAGCTCTGAACAGATTTTTCAGGACTGTTTGGTTGCAGAAACTAGAAAAGTATATCAACTCTTAAGTTTTACTAAAGTCACACTGACTTAAAATCCATCAATTTTAAAACATTGAAAATATATGCTCAAGTGAAAAAAGAAAAGAAAAGTACACAAGCATAAGCACAAGCATTTGCTTCTTGCCTCCTCTTCCCCTAATTCCATCTGTTAGACATGAGTACCATCAACAATTTGAGGGGATCTTTCCAGACTATATGGTGTGAATTTGTGTGTATATCTGTTTTCCCAGTGATTTGTTTTGTACTACTGGTTACTGAACCTAGGGCCTTCACTCTGAGCTCATGCCCAGCCCTTTTTTACATTTTATTTTGAGACAGGGTCTTGCTAAATTGCTATGTTGCCCAGGATGTGCTTGAATTTGCAATCCTCCTTGCCCAATCCTCCTATAATCCCAGAGTGCTGGGATTATAGGTGTGCACTGCCACACACAGCTCCCTGTTCCTACTTTTGATATGTTCATTTGTCATATATTTGATTTATTTCATTAAAATTTTTAAAAATTATGGTAAAATATATATGACATCAAATTTGACACTTCAACCATTTTTAAGTGCACTATTATTACATGACAAAATTACTTTCACAATATTGTGGGGCTATCCCCACTATTTCCAAAACTTTTTCATCACTCCAAACAGAAAGTCTGTATCCATTTATCAATACCTGCCCATTCCTCCTTTGTCCTAACCCCTGGTGATCTCTAGTCTACTTTCTGTCTCTGAATTTGCCTGGATATTTCATGGAAGTAGAGTCATAGGGTATTTGTCCTTTCACGTCACTCAGCATAACGCTTTCAGGAACATTCGTGTTAAAGCACGTATCAGAACTTTTCCTTTTGTGGCTGAAAAGCACTCTCCTGTACCCCACATTTTGTTTATCCATTCATCTGCTAAAGGACACTTCAGCTATGTTCATTCACTTTTAACAAACATGCTCATACAATTTTGGCAGCTTTTTTTCTTTTCACTTAATACATTTTAGAAATCTACCCCAACACTTTTTAAAAGCCTCATAATATTTTGCTGGATGGAAATACCATCATTTATTTACTACTCTCCTATTAATAGACATATAAGTGGCTGCCATACTTTTCCTATTAAAACAGTGCTAGACTGAACATAACTGTATATATATATATATATATATATATATATATACATATTGCTTTGTACTTGAACCAGCTTATCCAGAAGATAAATTCCTAAATATTGTATTAGAATGTACAGTTAGAATTTTGATAAATGCTGCCAAGTTAGCTTCCAAAAATATTGTTTCTATGGGCATTTTCATCAGCAGTGAATATGAGAGCCTTTCTTGTCTGTATCCTTCCAAAAAGGAATAGTTACAATATTTTTTTGTTCTTTCCACCTTCATAGGTGATGCATTTGGTCATTTAATGTAGGCAGAAGGGAGGACTCACAGGTATACAATGAGGGAGAAGCAAATCAGGGGTGAGTTCTGAGGGTGTCAGAGTTCTCCTCCAATCTTAGCTGGATAACTTTTGTTATGAATCCAAATCAGAGAATAGGATTCCAGTACAAATAATTTCAGAGAGGTTCTGCATGGTATTATGGTCAGAGCTGAGATTCAGTAGGAAAGAATGAATAAGTCATGATAAAATTTTGACAATTTCTCCACAGTGGATGACACTGGCCAGTGCCCTGAGCCCCACTCTCAAGTCCCACCCCACAGCCCCACAATCCAGCAACTCAGCAGTAGCCCTTACTCAAACAACCCCTTCTCAACCCTGCTCAGTATTATGGTCAGCGACTATTCAGGTTGATACTTCTTTGTGCTGACTCATTGCTAATATTTTGAACATCACCCCTGCTTACATGGGTTTAATTTTTTTGTGAGACCCACTGATTCCTTTCTCCCTCTATTCTGAACCTCTCTAGCCCCATACAACAATCATTTCTGTGTTTCAGTAACGAGATCTTGTGCTCCTGAGGGCAGGGACTCTGTTTCACTCATACTTCCACTCCCAAAATGTCTTCAAGTACTTGGTATATAGCAATGTACAGACCAGGATCCCGTGTCCTGGGCTCATGGAACTTACAGACTATACGGCAGGCAAATGAAAAACACCTGAAGAGTCAAATACAGAAATAATTCCTTAAGAGCTAGGCTCTTACGATGAGTCAATGAGTGGGTTAACTCCTATCCTCCTTACATAACTACGAGTCCACCTTTTTGCTACTTTAAATAATCAAGATCAGCATGTTGTAGAATGTAAGGACAAAGCCCTTTTTGAACACTCCCTGTTACATGAATATGAAAAATCTAGTCAGATCTCATAGATGCTGGTGACGAGACTACCAGTATGAGTAATATTTTTGGAAGCCAACTTCACTTGGGGTAGGTTCTCCTTTAGAGAAGAAGCCCCAAGATGAGAACTGAAGGAACAGTTGCTATTATGATTTAGATCTAGAATGTCCCTCAAAGGTCTCATGTGTTCAGAGGATGGGCTTTTGGAAGGCAATTGAATCATGGAGGCGCTGTACCCAGCAGATCCATTGATGAATTCATAGCTGAATGTGCTGTTAGGTAGTGGGGCCCAATTGGGAGAAGCGTGTCACTGGGGGTATGCCTTTAGCAGGTATATCTCCCTCCCTGCTCCTTCCTTCACTCTGCTCCTTTCTTCATTCTTGGCTGCCATGCTGCTTCTGTTTTAGAGCCCACAGACTATGGACTGAATCCCCTACACTGTGAACCAAATTAAACCTCTCTTCCTTTAAGTTGTGGGTGTTTTGTTTTAGCAATCAGAAAATGACTAATAGAGCAGAGGGGCAGAGTAAGGAAGGGGGAAACCCAGCTACACTGCCAGTGTGCACGAAGGCTCGCAGTGGACAAGAGCTCATATGTCAGAGGGCCTAGAAGGCAGAAAGAGCTCAGGGACCTGTGAGGGTGAGGGTAGGGAAGGAGGCTGCAGCAGACTGCAGCAAGGCTGAGAGGGTACAGCAAAGCATTTGAGATGGTTTGACTTGTAATTTAAGAGATCAAGTGTGATTTAAGTCTGTATCTCCAATAGTCCTCAAAGAACTTGAATTAAGGAGATAATCAGTAAGAGTCTGAGAAATGCACTGGCCCATCTGTAGCTTCCTGTCACTTCCTAGGGCCCCTCAGTCCCTGTGATAGCCAAATCAACAGTGCCAATATGTGCAGAGTTAAAGAAATACCACCTTCTGTTCCTCCAACATTGTTTATACTCGTCTACATTTTTATGTCCCTTATAACAAACAACAAATTTCCACCCTTAAAGTACACTTTATTCAATGATAAAATCAGTTAATAATTATTGAGTACTTTTTACATGCTTAGCATTCCTCCAAGGACTGCCTAAATCAACTCATTTTGTCTACTCAACAACCCTACACAGTTGGTATTAATATTGCCACATTGCCCAGCAAATGGAGGCAATGGCAGATTAACCATTCTGACCACAGTAAAGCAAACGGTCAGTGGTAGAGCAAGCATGGAGGATCCACATCTGTTAACTACTGTGTGCACATCTCCTGAGCAGGGACCAATGTCTAGAATTGCAATCCTACTCTTGGTTTTGCTCAGAAAAGCATTTTAAGAAGACTGTTGTCAATGCCGTCTTTAACCATTGCACACTTTACTTATGCACAATCCTCACTGTTGCATGTTCATATCAATACCCTTCAAACCATCTTGGTCAAATACAAACTTCCAAGAGCAGCGCGTGAAGAAACATCTTGCAGTCCATACTGCAGGGTTCCCCACACACCTGGCAGTTAAGGTTTCATAGGATTGTCATAACAATGCTCAACCATTCAAATACTTCACTCCCCTTTTTATCATATCCCAAAAGACAATGGGAAATGGGAGGGCAAGTATTCATGATACTGAGGACACAAAGCACACCTGATTACAGTTAAGCTAAAGATGAAAATCACTGTATGCATAAAGATAATTAACCATTAGCTTTATTCATCCGTCTACTGGACTTATACTGATTTAAGTGTTTCACTATGAATAAAAAGGAAAAAATTTCACAAGTGTATGTATAAAATATTAGAAATGTATTGTAGGAAATCTGTGTAAGGCACAGTATAATTTGTACATTGCTTATTTGTCTTTTGTTCATTTGCTTTTCTCTCTGAGAAGAGAGCCTCTACAAAATAGACGTCTAGTTTTGGGTGTTTAGCTTTTATTTGAACACAAGGGAGTAACTGTATTGCTGATTTCTTTCCTCATTGCTACTAACACAAATGTGTTGAAGGTATGTCACACCCTGTATCCTATCCCTTGCCCACTCCACAAGTCAGTGTGTACCCACACGCAAACACACATGAACTCACTTGCATGTTTTAACTCATCAAAGGGTTTAATGTTTATACAGCTATGCACTTACCTTTAACTAATAAGTGCTCTCTGGCTTTCTTTTGTTTTTGCTGTAATAATCTTCAGATTCTGCTTGGTGTGCACAGATGTCATCTTTTTCTCTCACTCATTCTCTCCTCTGAATTACTCATCAAAGCCTGTAACACAGAAAGAAAGAAGCGCCTTCAGTTTTAGGAGGCACATGGGAAGGATTATAAATCTCAAGTCAGTGACACTTCCAATTTATTTCCAATTTTCCCCTGGCTGGCTACAGTTTAATCACAGTTTTAGAAATTCACCTAATTAGGTATGATTTAGAATAGAGCTCTCTCAAAATACAGATGAAACAGAGGCTGTTCTCCTTAACAACTGAAGATGTGACACCAACTTGGCTCTTGGAAGACGTGTGCCATTGAATACATCGTGTTCAAGTTACCTGAAATCAGTGATAAGATCGAGGCTATCGGAGTGGAAGAGAGAACTCAGGGAAACACCACCTCAGACTCCGTGTTTTAGTTTCATGGAAACCAGAATTGTGTGCTCAAATCTGGTTTTTAACAGATGTCAGTTATGGCAAGAATTAAACATGTCATGAATACTGATGAAATTTAGTGGTGTATTGTGCCACAGGACATCCTTATTTACATGTATTTATCATTCTTTCTATAAAAGAGAAGAAAACAGCTTTTCCTTGGAAGCTCTGCTTCAGTCAGGATGCGCGCTTCTCCCTCACCGACTGCAAGGCCAAACTGCTCCACACGCACCAGTGTGGAAAAACCAGCAATGAGGTGAGAGCAGCAGATGTGGTCTTTATTCTTCCACCACATGGTTGAATGAAACTCCTGTCACACATCTCATGGCACCTTCCCACCCCATCTGGCCCTCTAGAGCCCCTCAGATGTAGATGCAAACTTGAGGTGCAAGATGGCGCAGGAGGCAGAAGGAAACCAACCGATTCCTTCACGAGCACATTTGCCTCACTCTCTTTACTGATGCCACATGACAAGTCCCTCTGTTCTGACAGGAACTCAGTATTCAAGGGGTTCAGCTACAATGAAAGCATGATAAAGGCTGGGAGCTTATTGCAGAAAACATCTTTGCAGGATCCTTTCAGAAGGAAAACAGATACTGTTTGTGGGAAGAAAAAAAAAAATAGCTTGTTTACCTCAATCTCCCAAAGCTAATGGAGGCAAATTTTATATTAGACATTTTTAATTAAATATCAAAATGCCAACAAAATTGGATTTAAATAGTGAGAATTGATGTTCATAGAGGGTAGTCATGGGGAGGGAGTAATAGCTTGGTTGGTTGTGAAAGGTTACACAAGGTAGAGCTGGCCCTGGAATGACAGTCCATTTTTCAGCTTTGTCATGCAGGATCTCCATTTCTTTGTGTCCGCCAGGAAACAAAAGCACCATGAGGGGTTAAACCCTGCATATGCTGATATGCCAAGTAGTATTTAGTATCACATAGAAGTATAAGGAACTAGTCAAAGTCCTTTCTTTTCTAACAAAGACTACATAGCTTATGCCAACTCAGAACACAAGGCTAGAGAAAAGAAAAATCAACAGATACTTCCTGATCCCTAGAAGAGCTACCATTTATTGAATGCCAGCCGATAAGCCATACAGTATGCCAGCACTTACACTGTCACTAGTGCTTCCAAAAACTCAAAAAATAGATATCGGTATTATTATACTATGAAGATGGGGAAATTGAGTCAGGGAAATGAGATACATGGTCTGAGGTTACACAAGCTAATAAGCTCTCCTATCCCATGGCCCCATGGACATCAACTTCCTGTCTGCAATAAGCAGCACAATAAACCAAAGAAACATGCATCTATCTGAAAACCCCAGGGCCAGGAATAGAAATAAAGAGGACAGTATTTGGAAGGAAATTAAGGAGAAGAAGAGAAGAGAACTGAATTGAAAGCATGACGGAAATCTACTCTATGATTCAACACGAATGAAGAATATGTCTTAAGATCTCTTAATGCAAAAGCAATTAGAGCACATAGTTTCATCTATAAAATGCTGTAAAAGATACTTGTGATATTAGGTACTGAAGATGAACATAGAAGTTCAAGGTCTTGATGAATAGGGTCCGTGACTTTGGATCCTCCACTGTATTAGTTTGCTAGAGATGCCATAACAGTATCACAGATTAAGTGGCTTAAACAGTATAATTCTGGAGGCTCAAGATCAAAGGGTTGGCAGGGTTGGCATTCTCTGTGGCCTCTCTTCTTGGCTTGCCAGTGGCTGTCCTCCCACTGTCTCCTCACATGATCTTTCTTCCACGCATGCACCCCTGGTGTCTCTTTTTGTGTCTACATTTTCTCTTTTCATAAGGACATCAGTCAGATTGTATTTGGGCTTGACCTAACAGTCTCATTTTTTCTAATCACCTTGTTAAAGGGTCTATTTTCAAACACAGTTACATTGTGAGGTACTAGGGATTAGGGATTCAATGTATGAATTTTGAGATAACAAATGCAGCTAACAACTTTCACTGAATGATTAATTTTGGTACCACAGCAATGAAAATCCAGGGACCAGAAAAGTGACAATCTGTTATACATCATCAACCTGCAGCATCATTCATAAAAAATTGAAGCTCTTCCTGCCCGGCAAGCGCGAGGGCCCGAGTTCGACTCCCGGAACCCACATACGAAAAAGGGGCCGGTGATATTGCTCAGCGGCACGGGCGCCTGCTGGCATGTGAGGTCCTGAGGTCGACCCCCGGTACCCACAAAAAAAAAAAAAAAATTGAAGCTCTTTAATATTTGAATTCAAAAATCAGGAAGTGAAGGATATACTATAGGTTTTATGTTAAAAAAAAAAAAAAAAGGAAGCAGGAGCTATCACAAGTCCAGATTTCAAATTATATTACAAAGCGACAGTGATAAAAACAGCATGGTACTAGCACAAAAACAGACATGAGGATCAATGGAACAGAACAGAGGATGTAGAAACAACCCCAGGCACATTTGTCTACCTGATCTTTGACAAAGAAACCAAAAAATACACTGGAGGAAAGATAGCCTCTTTAATAAGTGGTGCTGGGAAAACTGGTTACACACACGCAGAAATTAAATCTACATCAATATCTTTCACCATGTACTAAAATAAAATCAAAGTGCATCAAAGACTTAAATATTAAAACAAACAATCTGCTGGAAGATAAAATAGGTAAAACTCTTGAAAACATAGGCACAGGCAAGGATTTTCTGAACAGATCCCAATTGCACAAGAAATAGTTTTTTGGGATCAACAAATGGGATTATATCACATTGAAAACTTCTGTAAGAAAAGGAAACAACTAACAGAGTGAAGAGACGAACCACAGAATGGGAAAAAAATTGCCAGCTACTCCTCTAACAGGGGACTAATATCTAGAATATGTAAAGAACTAAAGAAATTAGACACCCAAGAATAAAAGACCCAATCAAAAAGCGGGCATGAAATGAATAGACACTTCTCAGAAGTACAAGTGGCCAATAAATACATGAAAAAATGTTCAACATCTCTGGCCATTAGAGAAATGTAAATTAAAAAAACACTAAGATTCTACTTTACTCCAAAAAGAAGGGCTATCATCAAGAAATCAAATAATAACAAATGCTGGTGAAGTTGTGGGAAAAAGGAACACTTCTACATAGTTGGTGGGAAGGTAAATAACACAACTGCTATGGAAATCAGTATGGAGATCCTTCAAAAAACTAAAAATAGAAATTCCATTCAACCCAGCTATTCTCCTAGGTACCTTCTGGGAAATGTTAAAGACACCATATTACAGTGATACATACATACCCATGTTTAGAGCAGCACAATTCATAATAGCTAAATCTTGGAAGCAGCCTGGGTGTCCATCAATAAATGAATGGATAAATAAAATGTAGTATTTACACACAATGGAGTACTACTCTGCCATAAAGAAGAATAAATTTGAGTCATTTGTAAGAAAATGGATGCACCCTGAGACCATAATGTTAAGTGAAATAAATTTGACATGCAATCTTAAATAGTGCAGTTTCTCTTATATGAAAAACCCAAAACGCAAATAAACAGCAAAATGAAGAGTGGATAATAGGAAACAGAAAGATAGATTTTTGCAAACAGGGGATCTTGAGATGGAAAGGAGGAGAGGAGGGAGGAGAAGTAAAATGAATTAAGATGTGTTCTGTACATGTACCAAACTCCCCATGATGAAAATAATCATTATGTACTGCAAACATGTACTAAAAAATAAAAACCCAAGAGTGATAAGTAAATATTAGTGATTTAGCACTTACTTATCTACAGAAATCACAGCTCACCCACCTGTTTATAACTGGTTAACTGCTCAGTTACTGGTTGTCTTCCAAGCCTATACCATGTTCTGGCAATGGACCAGAACAAACTATAAAGTACCCTGGCTGAATTCAGAGTCTTTGAAGACACTGACAGGCAGCTGACCCTTCTGTCATCATCACCCGGAGCTGCAGCCTCAGGCTGGACCAACCACCCTGGCCACACTTGAGCTGTCCCTTGCAAGTGAGTACCTGTGTGAAGCTCTCCGGGGTGAGCCACTGCAGGCATCACCAGCATCATCTGACACTGCTTTGTAAAAGGCTATTTGCCACTGTCTGCTCTCAGAGGCAACTGCGGTCTCATAACTGCTTCTTTGTTCTTGCATTCAACCTAGTTGAGTGAATCTTGCTGTGCTTTTTAAGACCTAGGCTTTCCAACATCAGCCATACTTTTCCATTCCAACCAAGGACAAGAAATTTTCACAGCTTGCTAGAATTGTCCTCTCTCCTCAGGGTGACAGTAAATGAGGCAATGTCTGGAAAGTGATGGGTTTGAAGGTAGGCAACTTATATTTGCCCTGCGGTCTTCACATGATTTTCAGTTATCTCTATTTTGACAGGTTTAAACTTGATATTAACATGTTTAATAAATCTTTTTATGTTTATTTTAAAAAAGAAAGAGTGGTCATGATTCAATAAAGTTGGGTCACAAACTAGTGATCAGAATACTACTGCTCACTGGTCACATCCAGCCTGCTGCTTGTCTTTGTAAATAAAGTTTTATTAGCACACAGTCACACCCACTAAGTTACATATTGCCTATAGGTGTTATAGAGTTTCAACTGCAGGGCTGGACAGCTGTGACAAACTGTCTGGCCTACAAGATACAAAGCATCTTCTATCTGACCCGAATTCCTGCTTTAAACTATCTTTACTGTAAGACTTCTCAGGGTTATGCTGTTACAAAGGGAGGATAGATACAACACTGCTTTTTACATGGGAGGGAGTTTCTAAAGTCAGTTCAAAGTGGAAACTATGTATAGTTAAAATTAACACTGAAAAATCCTTCGAGGAATGTCATAGTAAAGCCCGCCATACCATAACATCTATAGAGCCAATTTTTTCTCCAAAATTATAAGAGATAAAATTTTCTTTAAACACCGTATGAAAAAGTTAGCTTTATAAACAGACCACTTGTATAAAAAAGATGCATATCTTCAAAGAACAGAATCACTCTCAACATAAAATACTTGGAAGAACTGAGAGGAAGCAAGGGAGAGGAGAGCCAGCTTGCCACCTTCCACTGTTTGCAGAAGTTATAATATGCACCTGATGAGACTCCATTGCAGCTGGTTTCAAAACCGCAGTCTCCTTTCCCCAACATTTTGTCACCAATGAAGCCTCTATTGGGATCTGTGTCACATGGGACACATTTTGAGAAATGCTGAAATCAGGCTATGGGTGATCAGCCAATCAGATGAAAGACAAGTATAATGTTTCTAAACACAAAAAGCAGATTTAAAAAATGGAGAGTAAACCACACAGTAAAATACCACTCCACCTTCACTAGAATAGCTGTTTGAGAATGTGGAGAAATTGAAGCTGTCGTGCATTGCTGATGTGAATGTAAAATTGTGCAGTTGCTATGAAAAAGTTTTGAGTTCTCTAAAGGATTAAACATTAAATTATACATGATCTAGAAGTTCCACCTCTGGTCAGATGCTCCAAACAAACTGGAAGTAATAACTTGAACAAATATGTGTACATCATAGCAGCATTATTCACGATAGCCGAAAGGTGGAGACAATCCATGAGTCCTTTGACAGATAAATCGATAAACAAAAACGCGGTATATCTATTCAATGGAAAGTTATCTAACCCTCAAAAGAATGAAATTCTGACACATAGTAAAAACATGGATGAATCTTGAAAACATAATGCAAATTGAAAGAGTCAGACAAAAAAAGGCAAATATTGTATAATCCTACTTATGGGAGATATCATAGACACAGAGTGTAGAAGAAAAGTTCCCAGGAGGTAAATGACTGAGGAATGGAAAATTATTGAATGGGTGCCAAGCTTCAGTTTGGGATGACGGAAAAAGTTCTGGAGATGGATAGTGGCAATGTTTGCATAACATTGTGAATTTACTTAATAGGACTGAATCATGCATTTTAAAATGATTAAAGTGGTTAACTTTAATATGTATATTTTACCATAACAAGAATGCTTTTTAAAAAGCACAGGAGCATAATTGCAGGGCTGGGGATGAAGCAGATTTAAATTCTTTTAGATGTCAGTTGAATGTACCATTCTGCTAAAAACAAAAACAAAAACAAAAAAACAACCAAACCAGAAGTTGACAAATTCCTGGCTCACTTAGGTGACAATTTCATAGCTTGGAGGAAATAGCAAGGGGAAGTGTCATTCTATGTGGGACTTCCAGGTGATAGATAAATGAAGTAAAAGAAAGTGGTCACAGGCTCTTAGGAGTCCACGCCTGGCTCCTCTCTGCCGCCAGCCTCACCTCACCTTCCCCTTGGTGTACACTCATCTGTGGGGTAATCATTATGTCCTGTAAAAATGTACTAATAAGAACAAAAATGAAAAAGATACGGCAACATATAAATGATGACACAATGAACTCCTATCCATGCCAGCAGTGAGAATGATCCCAAGTTGTTCTTTTTCATATTGATTTCACGTGCTGTCATTATTTTAAAAGACAGAATTAGATAGAATTTTAATCTGCTGGGTTACTTCCTCCAGTCCAATTCTTCCTGGGTCTTTGGAGACAACCACTGTTACACATTTGCTAGTGTGTGTCCCCAAAACAATATATCCTATGGTTTTGTGGTTCTTAAACTTTTTTTAACTAGAAATTATTTATTTATTTATTTATTTTTAAAGACAACAAGTAAACATTCTTATGTGTTAACAAATTCAAGCATTAGAGAATGTACAAATACCTTTTGGAGAAAAATATTACTCAGTATAAGATTAAGCCATGTAAAAGCTAGGTAAAAATAGAAGACTAAGGAATGGAATAGTCACAGTGAAATTGCATTTTCATACTAGGGAGACAGTACGATGTTTGCAAATGTGCATCCGGTTTATTTCGCTTGTGAGTATTTTCTCTAGTTGCATCCATTTACCTATAAAAGTTTCCAGTTTATCTTTCTTTATGGCTGAGTAGTACTCCATTGTGTAGAAATACCACATCTTTTTTATCCATTCCTCGGTTAATGGGCATTTGGGTTGTTTCCACGATCTAGCTATTACAAATTGTGTTGCTATAAACATGGGTGCACATATATCGCTGTGGTACGATGTTTTTAATTCTTCTGGGAAGATGCCCAGAAGGGGAATAGCTGGGTCAAATGGGACCTCCTTAAACTTTTTATGAAGTGTATTATGCTGTTTCTACATTTTTCTCAAAATCATATTTTCATTTTGCTCCATACAGATCTCGTTAGAGCATTAACTGTTGCTAGGTGCCCCAACATATGAGTATGTCATCCTTGAATTCTCCATTTCGGGACAGATGCCTAGTAAGACAGTGTCCAGTGTTTAGTCATCACAAAGGACGCCGCAGGGCACAGCCTTCATGGTCCTGCTGTACGCAGGCCCTCTGGGCACTGCAGAGGCTGCATGGAGTATAGCACATGTCGGGCTACGTACAGCACTGGGAGGACAGGAGCAGGAGTTTCTCCCGGGAGATCTTGGGGGCAGGCCAGCTCTCCCAGGTACTTAGAAATGTGGGAGAATTTCTTGTGAGTTGAGCTTGGGGTGGGGCAGGGATGTTAAATCTTCTCCAGAGCACTAGAGTCCTAACTAACAAATCACTGAGCCCTTCCTTTGAGAAAGACTGCTGGTGTAGAATCCCTGTGTTGGAGAATGTGTGCATGGATGTCTAGTTAGGGAATGCGACTTTGCTCTCCAAAGTGCCAGCTGCCACAGCTGAGAGTGTCTGCTTACTTAAATTCCTTGTCAAGCCTCACTGTCAGCCTTGTGAATTTCTGCAGCTCTGGTGGGTATAAAATGCTATCACATTGTGGTTTTAAGCTTGCATTTCCTCCTTTTAGCAGTCATGTGGAAAAGCTTTCTGTATTTTTATTGCTCATTCTTGTTTCTCCCTTGGAGAAGTACATGTTAATAAGGACTTCCTTTTTTTTCTGTCGGGTAGTTTAAATTTTATGTTTGATTTGTAGGAGTTATGCAGAGATTTTGCTAGTCATTCGAGGTTGCGAATGTCTTCTATCAGTTTGTATTTGCTTTTAATTTTATGCATGGTTCATTGTGAAGAATTTGTACACTTTGGTTATTGCGAAATATAGCCAATTGCAAGTGATTTTTGTGTCTCCAGTTTATAAATCTATTCTAATATTATAAAATAACCTTCTTTTCCCCATCTAAAGGTTTAATTTTTTATTTCTTATACTTGGGTTTTTAGTTCACTTCATAATTTATTATTTTTTTATTTTTATTTTTATTTTTGTGGGTACCGGGGGGTCGACCTCAGGACCTCGCACACCAGCAGGCGCCCGTGCCGCTGGGCGATATCACCGGCCCCTTTTTCGTATGTGGGTTCCGGGAGTCGAACTCGGGCCCTCGCGCTTGCAAGGCAGGCTCTTACGCCGCTGAGCCATCTCACCAGCCCCATAATTTATTTTTGTACAAAGTGTGAATTAGGAATCTGAGGGCTTTCTTCTTGTAGAAAATAAGTTGTAACAACACCACTTACTTCTAATGTAAAGTGTACTTTCCGCTTTAACTTCCAGTGTATCCTGTATGTACAAAAAGCTCCATATTTGTTTCATCCATCACTTGGCTCTGTTCTGATAGACTTCATCTATTTTTTTTCCCATTTCCCTTCACCAATAACACAGTGTCTTAGTTACTATGGCTTTATAATAAATTTTAATTGCATATTCCTTTTTTACTTTGCAAAACTCTTATTAAAATTCTGTCTTATTTAGAATACTATTGGGGTTTTGCTTAGATCTGTAATTTACAAATACTTATAAATCCCCAAAATTTTATGTCAGTGATTTCTTTCCATTTATATGTTATATTTTGTCTTTGTTTAGTTCTTTTGTGGTTTTCAATAACCTTGTACATCTTTTAAAAACTTATTCTAGGGCCGGTGAGATGGCTCAGCGGCATAAGCGCCTGCCTTGCAAGCGTGAGGGCCCGAGTTCGACTCCCGGATCCCACATACGAAAAAGGGGCCGGTGATATCGCTCAGCGGCATGGGCGCCTGTTAGCGCGCGAGGTCCTGAGGTCGACCCCCGGTACCCACAAAAAAAAAAAAAAACTTATTCTAAGTTTCCATATAATGTTGAGTGCTGGTGTGATTTTTTAAAAACCGGAATCTGAAGATATCAACTTCTTCCTCCCCAAATGTAGCTCTCCTAAGACTTTCTGTTGAAATTAGAATGGAATTCAAACTCACTGAGAACGATGGTAGTACATAACTTGGCCTATCTTCCTTTTGGACTTCATCTTCTCTGTCCTTTTAGTCATTAAACCTTAGCCACACTGGTTTTCTTTATGTATTCCAGACGTACTGAGCTAATTTCACCATGGGACCTTTGCCCTTACAGTTCCCTTCTCCCGGGGACTTGTTCCCCAGATACGCACATGGTGGCTTCCTGTTGTTGTCCGGGCTTCAGCTGAGATGTCCTCTGCCAAGAAAGCGTCCACGCCCACTAGAGAACAGCACCCCAGTCATCCATAGTGGCATAGCTCCTTTATGTCTTCACAGTACTTGTCACCATTTGTAATGATCTTTACCTTTTTATTGGTATTGCCCATGGTAAAGCATAAGTTCTACAGAATTGAGAACCATCATGTCTTGTTCTTTCTTTCCTCCCTCCCTCCCTTTCTTTCTTTCTCATTATTTCTTTCTGTTAGGGCTCAAATCCAGGGCCTTGCGTATGATAAGCAAGCACTGTACCACAGAGCTACATTTATTCTTTCCTGTGGCCCCAGCACCCAACAGTTCCTGACGCACAGTAGGTGTTCAGCAAACATTTGTTGAAGAGGTAAATGAACAAATAAGTGATCTGCTCACCCCCACATCCTCCTATTTTTCCTTCTGTGTCCTCTGATATCAGCAAAGAAGCATTTCTTTTCTCCCACTGGCCACACACACATTAACAAATAAATATTATGTAGACACTTGTAGTCTCTCAACGGGATAGCTTAACTGCAGAAGTACCAATAAAAGAGATTCTAAAAACATTATGTTCTGTGCGTCTACATTTTGAAATGGCTCGGAACAGTGAGAGTCTCACTCCTTATTCACCCCATTTCTACTCCTAAGAGATAGCCATTGAGAGTTTCTTTTCATCGAGCCAGAAACGTTTTATCCATTTACAGACATCTCTATATCCATCTACCATCTACCTGTCTGCCTATGTATCTACCTGCTTATTATAGACTAGACAATTTGAACGTTTCCATGTAAGAAGCTTTATTTTTATTAATTAGGAAGATCCTCAGTCCAGCCCTACATGTTCTGATTCTACAAAGCTGGAGTGAGGGCTGTGAGTCTTTTTTTTTTTTTTTTTGTGGGTACCGGGGGGTCGACCTCACACACCAACAGGCACCCGTGCCGCTGAGCGATATCACCGGCCCCTTTTTCGTATGTGGGTTCCGGGAGTCGAACTTGGGCCCTCGCGCTTGCAAGGCAGGCGCTTATGCCGCTGAGCCATCTCACCGGCCCGAGTCTTTGTTTTTGATAAGTGGTCTAAGCAGGGTGTGGTGGCGCACATCTGTAATGCCAGCACTCTGGGAGACAGAGGTAGGAGGATCTCAAGTTCAAGCCCAGCCTGGAAAACTTAGGGACTCAGTGAGATCTTGTCTCCAAATAAAATTTGAAAGGACCAGAGAAATAGCTCAGTGCAAAGGCCCTGGGTTCAATCCTCAGTACTGTAACAGAAAATGGCCCCCCAGCCAGTATACTTCAGTTTCTTAGTTGCCCAGGTAATAGTTCCTGTTCTAGTTCCGGTTGCTTCTGTCTCTTAGAAATGGCTGGTCACTGTGATGCATAGCTGGTCACTATGATGCACATTGTATAAACCAATCCCCAATGGACAAACCATTCTGCCTCTGTACTTCCTGCTTGCTTATCTCATATAAGCCGTAGACCATCAGAGATTGGGGCCTGATATTCTGGGAAAGATCCCGATCAGTGCCCATCAACATAAATCTGCCTCCAAATCCTGGGTGTTGTTTCTGTGTTTCTGCTTTCTGTTGCAGTACCGCACCTACACACAAAAAATGTTCTAGATCATTCTGACACAGGTGAGCCACAAACCATTCTTTGAAAAACACTCCCCTAAATTAAGGCAATTTTATGCCATCTTTATTTAAGACAATGTAGCTTCTCAGACACCAAGGTGCAGATGGAGCCACAGGTGCACACAGAGACAAGCTGTCATGTCTCCTCCACTTGAGAAAAGGGCATAGCAGGACCATGTGCCTCCACTGAGGCCTGAGAGCCAGAGGGGCTCATGAAGCCACACAGACATTTCAGAAATGGTTCAACATTGACAAGGAGGAGACATGGGTTCCAGGCTGTGCTGCTCTGAGCCTCAGACATGAAATGAGAAGCTGGGCCATTGTGATGTCGTGATAAGAGTCATAGTAAGAAATCTATATTTGGTCTTCTTTCCAAGTTTCTGGCACAGACTTTTAAAATTCTTATAAATTGTGGAGTGATTGGGGTAACGGGAATGTGTTTTGTTATTCATAATAACCCCCTTTTAGGGCTGGTGAGATGGCTCAACGCTGTAAGCACCTGCCTGGCAAGCACGAGGGCCCGAGTTCGACTCCCGGAACCCACATACGATAAAAGGGCCGGTGATATCGCTCAGCAGCACGGGCGCCTGCTGGCACGCAAGGTCCTGAGGTCGACCCCCAGTACCCACAAAAAATAAAAAAAATAAAAAAAAAAAACCCTTTTAACCAGTTCTGAGTTTATGTTCATGAAATGGCTATCGGCCCCGAGATAACTTCAGGATGGGCTGGGAGTAGGGAATGGTGGCCAAAGAAACCAACCATGTGATTAAAGGGTTAGAACTTTTAGACCCAACCCCTGACCTGGGGCAACAGGGTGAGGAAGGCAGGAGAAGGAGTTCAG
The DNA here is from genome assembly GCA_028451465.1 of Erethizon dorsatum. NCBI lineage: Eukaryota > Metazoa > Chordata > Mammalia > Rodentia > Erethizontidae > Erethizon > Erethizon dorsatum. The sequence goes on from CM051825.1 coordinate 48,008,846, forward strand.
TCACCAATGGCCAATTATTTACTTAATCATCCTTACCTAATGGGATCTCCATAAACACCCCAGACAATGGGATTTGGAGAGCGCCTGGTTAGGTGAAAGTGTCCACTTGCCAGGAGGATGGCACCCCAAGTTCCATTGCAATGGAAGCTCCTGCTCTTGAGACCCCTCTAGACCTTGTGTGAGTACCTCTTCAGCCAGCTATTCATGTGCAACTTTATAATAAACTAGAAATAGGAAATAAAATGTTTCCTTGAGCCTTATAACAAGTTATCAAAGCTGATGGGGACAAAAGAATCCTTAATTTGTAGTTAAGTTGGTCATAAGTGCCAGAAGCCTGGGACTTGCAAATGGTGTCTAGAATATAGGCAGTGTAATGGGACTGAGCTCTTTATCTGTGGACTCTGATGCGAGCTCCAGGTAGACAGTGTCAGAATGGAACAGAATGGACACCCAGTTGGTGTCTGGAGAGTTAGAGAATTGATTGCATGGTGTGGAAAACCTGTGCATTTGGAGTTAGAAGAATTACACTGGAAAAAAAATGTTTTCCTTTCAGCAAGATAACTGTAAAAGTCTATTCCAGCTCAAAGATTTTATGGGAAATTACATCTCGTGGTTTTCTTTGTGATAGGGTTATGGCTGTATTTTCTCCTACACTTTCCAAATTTTCAAAGATTAGCTTATGTTATTTTTGTAATGAAAAAGAAAATAACCAAATAATGTTTCGCCTTGCTACTGATAAGAGAAAAATGCTGAAATGTCCTAAATTTAATTACAAGGGCTGGAGGATGGAGGGGATGAGAGGTAAGGGGGTCAACTAGTTAAGGGCTTGGGGCTAAACCAAGAGTGTTCTATCTGACTGCATGTATGTTAAACCTTGACTCGATAGACACCACTGCATCGTGCTCACCACTCCAAGCAATCCAGAAGTAACAGTGCTTCTCCCTTGGAGCTGTCTAGCCATCCCCAAACTTTCGCTGCTTTACATTATCCTGTCTTTCTTGTCTATAGCCAATGAAGGTTCAATGTAAACAATTTATGCTTTCCTTCCCCCTAATTTTCATTATAAAAATGCTCTTTAGGTCTAGCAGACATATTTCCAACTGATATCTAGCCCTGCCGCTGATATCTGTGGGACTTATCCTTAAATCTGGTCCATTTCTGGCTAGCATTTGTAGCCCTTTTATTTCAGAGATCCCTCACTCTCAGAAGTTTCAGTTTAAGCCAAGCATGGTGGCACGCACCTGTACTCTGAGCATTCTGAGAGGCTAAGTTAGCAAGATCTAAAGTTTGAAATCAGCCTGGGTTACTCTTGCTGAGACACTGTGTCAAAATAAAAAATAAAAATAAAAGGCTGCTAGGGATGTTACTCAGTGCAGTGGCCCTGGGTTGAATCTCCAGTAACACACACACACACACACACACACACACACACACACACACATTTTGGTTTAACATTACTCAGAGAGGATTTTCATAAGCTGAGATGATTGCTTCTGTTCTACTGCTGAGTTCAGTACATGAACAGAAAGGAATAGAAATGATAAAATCTCTGTATACTCTTATCCAGTAGAATTCTAAAAACCATACTAAAATTCATTTTCACAGGCAAAAGTGGATCTGTGACTCTGAACGCAATAAGAAACTGCTCAGAGGATCCGATTTCAGCTGAAATCTCATACCATGCAGAGAAATTAAGCAATTTTTAAATATTTAATAATACCCTGCAATATTTTAGACTCCTGGGCTCCGAAATTATTGACGAAGTGATTCCTAAGCCATAATTAACAAAAACAGGCAGCCTTCCAGTAAGTCCCTCAGAGCAAAAGTAATCTCTTCAGGGCACTGCCCAAATACAAATGACATCGACCATGAACAGCAGGAGCAGGAGAGGGTTTACAGCCTGCCCTGATCTGGCGTCTGCTGAAAATGTCTGCTCCCAAGGAAGGCTGTGATTAGAAGATCACGACATTTCCAGCACCTACTTATTAGTACGTCTGGAGAATTACAGAAGGGGGTGATGAGGTCTTTACAAGTAGAGTTTCCCTCACAGGATATTTACAAACACTGCTATTTCACTTTTCAAAGTTATTCAGTCACTGCTGTAAGGGCTCACAAAGGATGCAGACACCCTACCCAGTCACCCCAGGTCATCTCCTAACAAAGACTCTCACCACCCACTCCATCAGGCCATAAACTTGTGTGTTCTTTCCCTGCATCATCCTATCGCCCATTTATTGAACCCTAGCACATTTTCCTGCAAAACGCACTCCTCTATTTGTCCATATCTCCGTATTGCCAATGCCCTCACTATAGTGCAACCCATGAACACCTTTCCCTTGGACTACTTTGGTAGCCTTCTTACTAATGTCCTCACTTGACCCCTGAGACCATCTTTTCTCATGGTAGCTATGTTGACATATTGGATTATTTCTCTCTTCTGCTTAAAACTCTTCCGTGTCTTCTGATTTTTACACAGACTAAAACTTAAATTCCATCCTCTACATGGGTTCCTATCTGTCCCTCAAATTTCCCTTCACTCTAGTCTTCCCCTTGCTCTTGATCCTCCCTCCCTCACTGGCCTCTCTTTCCTACCTTCCTCGCCAAGCTCATTCTCACCATAGAGCCTTTGCACTCGATGGCCACACTGCTTTGGTCATTATTTCTCCAGATCATCTCCATCCATTGTTCCATCTCAATTCACATGACCTTCCCTGACCTCTGGATCCTTAATCTTATCATCCTACATTTGTGCTGACCTGCATTCCTGTTTATTTTCTGTGTGGTCCTAAAACCACACTGTTTACCTACTTGCTAGTTTCCTCCCCTTTCTAGAATGCCAGCTCTGCAAGGAGGAAAGCACTGTTCTGTCCTACCCTCTGCTACATTCCCATAGCCTTGGATAATGCATATAACAGATATTCAGTGACTATTTGTCAAATGAATATATGTGCTGCCTTAGATTAAGTCAGAACCCAATTCATCAATGTTCTTCCATTCAGAGTCAAAACTCCACTTCCTGCCTGGAAGACAAGTTGTTAATTTGCAGAAGAACCCCATCTTGCTCCGTGAATATTCTCACTGTCACCCCAAGACTAGGTTAGGATCTCGAACATGGAGCTCATTCCTCCAAAAACATCCTTTTGAGACATCAGTCAAATGAAATTTAAACATCGCTGACAAGCTGAGATGACTTCCAGCAGTGCTTCACTTGGAGGAATGATTGCGTAGGTTGTCGCTGCTGGAAGTGAAGGGCTTAATGTCTGAGTAGGTTGTATGTCACAGAAACTGATGCCAGTGGATATTTTTAAAGGGCTAAGGAAATCTGTTAGGGGGAATAACATATACGTAATGAAATTGTCCCATTTAAAATGTATAATTCAACAACAAACCTTGACAAATATATATACTTCTGCATCTACCACTACAATCCAGATAAAGAATATTTCTATCACCTGAAAAGTTCCTTCATGTTCCTTTGCATTCAATCCTCCCTCTCACCTCCTACCCCTGTCCTAGCCAACCTGTGATCTGATTTCTGTCACTATCTATGAATGTGCTTGTTCTAGAACTTCACGTGAATGGAATTATAGGGTCTGATTTGTGTGTGTGTGTGTGTGTATGTGTGTATGTCCCTTTGCTTAGCACAATATTTTTAAAACATTATTAATTTTAATTGACATATAATATTTATACTTATTCCTAGGATATAGTACGCTAACTTAATGTATACAATGTGAAAAGATCAAATCAGGGAAATCAGCATTTCAGTCTTGTATAATATTATAATTTCTATGTGTCGAGAACTTAAAATTCCTGTCCGTAGTTATTCTGAAGTATAAGCACTAGCCGCCCCACTGTTTAGCACAATGTTTTTGAGATTCTTCCATGTAAGACATATATCTGGAGTTCTTTTCTTCTTCTCTTTCTTCTTCCTCCCCATGCACCCTCCCCCTCCTCCTCTTCTTCTTTTTGGTAATTCTAAGGATCAAAGACCCAGGGCCTCCCATAAGCTAGGCAAGCACTCTATCACTGAACTACTCTCCCTTGTTGTTCTTTTCTGATGGTTTTGTTTTATAGTATTCTATTGGAGGGCTTGAACACAATTTGTTTATCCATTCACTTCTGACGGACATCTGCATTGTTGCAGTTTGTGGTTATCATGAATGTAGCTGCCATGAACATTCTACTACAAATATTTGTATGGATATATATTTTCATTGCCCTTCAGTAAGTACCTTTTAGTGGAATTGCTAGGTCTCATATGATAAGGGCTTTTAATTTTATAAAAACTGAAAACTGTGTTCCAAAGTGGAGTTCCAATTTTATATTTCTATCACCAATGTATGAGAGTTCCAGTTGCTTCATATCCTCATCGAATGCAGTATTTTCAGTGTTTAGATTTTAGCCATCTTAACAGGTATGAGGTGGTATCTCACTGTGATTCAAGTTTGTATTTCCTTCATGCTTAATAATACTGAGAATCATTTTATCTGCTTATTGCTCATTTGAATAACTTCTGCAAAGGGTAATTTAAGAGGCAAGACATATAAATAATTTTATGTCTCATGTGTAAGAATTTGTTTTATTTTAGAAAAAATTGGAAAATGTATCTAAGAAAATGATTTATAAAATATTCAGACTAAATAGATCAAATATATTTAGAAGCTAAACTAAGAACAACGTAAATAACAATATGGTAGAAAATATCCCCATCTTACTTTTTCTTTCTCATATGTCTTTGTATTCTTTAGTGTAGGCAGCCCTAATATCCACAGGTTTTGCATTCATGGATTTAACCAATAGTGGATTAAAAAAAAAAAAAAAAAGATTTTAAGCTGCATTTATTCTCGAAATGTAAAAGTTTTTTTCTTGTCATTATTTCCTAAAAGATAGAACAGTACATTTACATAATATTAGTTATAGTAAGTAATCCAGAGATGACTAAAAGTATAAGGGAGGAAGTGCAAGTATTTTGCCAATTCGTGTAATGGATTTGAGCATCTTCAGGTTTTGCTATCTATAGGAAGTCCTGGACCAAGGGAAGACTGTGTACATTTATGTAAATGTTCTAAGAAATTAGAGGGGATGAATTAGCAGGCAGGGGTTCAGGCTGACTTTGATCTCAGAAAAGAAGGAAAAGGTTTTTCTCTCTTCAGTTCCAATTACACTCTCTTCTCTAGGCTTCATTTTATAGACCACGGGCTCAATTATTCACAGTATCTTTTTATATCCAGTCTCATAAAACTGTAAGGTGAATCATTACAAAATTAATATTCAACAGGCTTTATATAACTCTACTTAATGCAATGCATAACTCAGATTTTTATCACCCCAAGGCCTCTCAAGATCTATAAATGTAACCAACTTAATAAGATACCATGTATTTTAACTCCAGCATTACCTCCATGATCTCCACACAACAAAAACACTAAATTTAGACCAGACAACCCCACAGACAGTGATGACAGAAATGGGCTGTACATAAAAGGCCAGATTCTGCTCAGAGACTCGCATGATGTGAACAACGGTTGTGTCCTAACGCATTTATTTTGAGAAACTCATGTTTCTAATAAAAAGCAGCTTGTTTTGCTTCCAGAGTACTCTCATAAGAACCACCTCAAATTTTTACACTCTTTAAGCTTTCATCACTTCCCAGGAGGAAAAAGCTGATGAATTCATTTAGATATAGTTCCCTGCCCCCACTGAAATAATTTCCCACCTAGAAGGAATTTCATAGATCCTTCAGTCCCATGATCATGTTTTGTAGAAAGGGAAACAAAGCCCCCAAAAATGAAATTGCCAGCCTAAGTTCAGACAGTTAAAAAGAGCTAGCTGCTAAATCTAAGCCTTCTGTTCCAGACTGAGTACTTAGTCATTCTCTTTAAGATTTTTTTCTTGTTTTCATTAGTTATACAGGTTTGATTTAAATAATTTTTAAAAACTCAGACAAGTACAAAGTAAAAAATTGTTGAGTCACTTTCTAATCCTGACTCTGAAATAACAACTCTCAAGCTTCCAGGAGGGCAGAGTGACGAAAAAGCAAAGAAAGCTTGTAGAGTCATGCCCTGATTTCTTTGGCTTGGTGGGCAGGTGATTATGGGAGATACTTAACCTCCCCTGGCCTCAGTTCCCTTTCCAGTATAATGTAGAGAATGAGACCACTTCACTATGGTTGTTGTGAGAACAAATTAGGATAAAATTTTCAAGCAATTTCACACAACGCCTGGCATGTAGCAGACATTAGTGATGTTAGCCATCATGCTTGGATCCTTCCAGAAATTTGTCTCTACAGGCTTTTATCCTTTAAAACCAGGGGTCTCAGTATGGCTTGATGGTAGGGTGCTGCACTAGTGTGCAAACAGCCCTGGGTGTCATCTCCGGCACAGAAGACAAGAAGAAGATGGAAGGAAAAACAAACAAGTTCTGTGGACTTTTTTCACCTAATAGTACATCTGTCTTGTCCTATTACATGAAAAAAAAAATGCCATAAGACGCCATAAAAAGTTATTCTCCAGTGGCCATTACTATTAGGTGAAAAATGCCCCAAATGCCATAAAAAGTCACATTCCAGTGGCCTTTCCACTGAACCAGACTAGTTCAGATTATAAACAGTAACCCAGAGAGCCACATACTGGGGTTCTGACTACTAAGAAATCCTTGTAAGCCAACAAATATCTCAGAGTTTCAGGTTATATCCCAAGAAACAAAACGACCGCCTCCTCCCCAATCATATCCTAATGACGACGCCTTCACAGAGATACACCGAGTTCCATTCAGTGTCTGCCACCTTGGTGCTGACACCACTGGAAGGGCTCCATGATATACCCTCCCCAGTGTCACCTTGCAGGATGCTTTGTGATGTCAGCATGGCCAGAGTGGTGATTTCCAAATGAAGCAGGAAAGAGTTTTGAAAATAAGTCTGCTACTCCAAGCTCTTTTCTTCCTACCCTGCACTAAACAAACAAAAACAAACAAACAATACTCACCCCTACTTATATTTGTAAGACTCCAGAAAGAACTATTGGCCTTGCGATAGCGAGTGACTGGTGGTGGAAGTTGTAGGGATTACTGAGATGAGGTCTATGAAGCTGCACCCTGTATCATGGGAAAGTACGCTGTGGGTGATTAGCAATGTCTGTAAAGGAAGGCAGCAACAGCAGGGTGGTACACATGCCATGTTGTTGTACTCCTTCATCTATTTTAATGCCTTCACTTTGTAGATGCAAAACTATGGTTCATGGAAAATGAAGAATCAGGGCTCATCCATGATTGCAGAGACAGTACATGGCAAAACTGAGATTAGTTACCACTCTTTATGATCTGCAGCTCAGCATTCTTCTCTCCATGCCTGGCTGCCTTTCTTCTCTGGGAGTTGGATGGTTTCCTGTCTCATAACCATTAGGTGGTTCTGGTGTGTTCAACCCATTCAGATCACTTCTGTAATGAATAAATTATGCCAAGATAATTAAAAAAAACTATTCCCAGCTTTGCATCAAAGATCTGGCAATAGACAGCATACAGCTGTTATGAGGATGCATATTCTATTTTGACAAAAGACAGGTAGCCAGTTTTGTCATGTTGGTCAGAAATACCATAATATGCAGGAGAGAGACAAGGAGGGAATGAGAGATTTCTTCCCTAGACTCTCACATAAATGGGTTTCTTCTTTGCATAATGGAGCTTTAAATAAATAAAATATAAAATGAATGTTTGTAACAGTTGAGAAATGGCTGTAGAGTTTTGTTCTAATTTGTTCTAATCCTCTGCAGGAAAATAGAATTTAACATGAACCTTTGTAACAGTGGGAATTAAAAAGCACCATCATATGTTCATTATTTACTAAGTGCCAGGTATGTGCAGGGCTCAGGGACACATGAAGCCATTGGTAAGGATGGACTGGATTAGGCATTGTAATAAGTGTGTACATACAAAGGCTGAGTAAAAGACCCAGTGTGTATTTAAATAAAAGATATTGAAGTAGAAGACACATTGCCATTAATCCCCCTCAGAATACTCCCCCTCAATTCAAACACACTAATCCCACTATTCTTGCCACTTTCTGAAGCATTTCTAGAAGTTCTAAGTGAGTGTTTTTACAAGGTGTGATAAAAAGTGTGGTGAGTGCTGATGCTGAGTGGCATCCAATGGAAAGCAGGCTTTACAGTGTGTCCTCATTTACTTTATTCACTGGATCTGGCACTGGGCAATTTCTGAATCTTCCTCAAAGTTAAAATGACCATGAAAACTCAACATTTTGAATTGATTCAGCACAACTAAAGATGCTCCCAAAAGAGAATGTCCAGAACTGCTTCAGAAAGTGCCAAGAACAATGAGAAAACTATGTTCAAAGGAGAGAGGGTAATTTGAGGGGGATAAATGGCAGTATGTCTTTTACTGTAATAATTTAAAAAATTTAAATATTCACCTTATTTCTCTATCTTACCTCGTACAAATAAGAGAGTATTTAGAGAGTGACTGGGTGGGGATGAAGGATCCTCAACAAGATCAGTGTGCTTAAGTAGGGAGGCCACAAGCTTAGGGGCCAGGTAAGAGTGTTAGAATTCTGTTTCCTGCATTTACTTAGGGAGTGACCTTGAGCAAGTCGCTTAAACTTTCTACTCCAATTTCCTTATTTGTAAAGCAAGGCAATTCCTACCCTGTCACTATTATGCTGGGTTTTGAATTAAAGGTTATTAAGTTCCCAGGGAAGCCTGGCAAAAAGTATAGGTTTGACACATATTTATCAAATGAATCAAAGAATTGTTATCACACATATATCAGGTCTTTAATAGAAAAAGAGGCCCTTTGGCAAAGAGTGATGGAGCAGGAAGTAATGAAACGTTAGTCCTGCCTTGTACCTAGCTAGAGACCGAGAATATATAGTTGTGAAGAAGCACATTCCATGTGGCTGGGTCAGAGAGTGTTGCACAACAGAACTGCCCAACGGAAATGTAACATGAGTCACAAGGGAGAAGTACCTCTGTAACTTTCCAATTTCTGGTGGAGACATTAATAAAAGTAAAAGGAAACATGTAGAATAAGCTTATTCCTATATTTAATGCAACACAGCCACAATATTATCACTTTCACATATAATCAACGTAAGTTTATTGATGTGATCTTTTGTGTTCTACTTTGTGTAGTGAGCTTTCAACATCCAGTGTGTGTGTGTCTTACACTTTACTATATCCCAACTCAGCCTCGCCATGTTTCAGATGCTCAGTAGCCACATGGAGCCGATGACTTCTGTACCGGGCAACATGGTTCCAGAAGGCTGGAGATGAGAGAGTTTGCTGAAGATATAGACAGTCGGGGGGAAGGTAGGAAGGGATGGGCTTGGGTAGGATGGTGTGGCTGTTAATCTTAATTTGTCAGCTTCATTGGATTAAGAAATGCCTAGTATATGTTCTCGATAGTAATCCTTTGTCTGAGGAACAGCTGGCAAACATTTTTTCCCATGTTGTGGGTTGTCTCTTCACTCTGTTGGTGGTTTCTCTTGCTGTAAAAAGCTTTTTAATAAGATGAGATCCCAGTTGTTGATTCTTTGTGATAGTTCCTGTGCGGTTGAGGTTTTATGTGTAAGCATCGTATTGTCTCTCTAGTATGACAAACTGAAAGAGTAAATAAGATCCAAAATGTACAATAGACAAGGTGAATCAAAAAGAAACTGGTCAAAAGGAAAGAGAGACTGGAATAGGGGAATAGGGAAAAGAAACAAGGGAAAGGAAAAAGAATTGTACATATATATAAGATGGTTAAGATAGATACACTACCAATTTTACTTAGTTCATTGAAGAGTAAGGTTTGTGCCAATAATGTTTGGACAATTGAATGCTAATATCTGGTATCCTGAATAACTAACTTAAAGATAATAATACGTAATACATTAACCATTGTTACCCTCCTATTATGTTGTTTTGAAAATTTGTTCTTTTTTGATTTGTTTTTTCTTCTCTTTAAAAAAAAATAAAAAAAAAAAAAGAAATGCCTAGTAGATTAGTAAGGCATGCTCCAACTATGTCTGGATGGGTTACAGAGGCATGACCTTAGGTAGTGTATCTGGTCTCTAGTCGGTTCCTCTCCTGCACTGTTCCCCGGCTTTGCTTCCTGGTCACCATGAACTAAGCAGCTTTGCTCTGCCATGTCTTTTGCCGTAATGTTCCTGCTTTACAGCCAGCCAACCATGGAATGAATCACCTCAACTGTGAGCCAAATAAACCTCCCCTCCTTTAAATTGTGGGTTCCAGGTATTGTGTCTGGCAACAGGAAAGTTGACTAGTACAGATGGGCATTCAAAGACCAGATGAGGTGCTTTAACAGCTCTCTCCAGGCACAGTCTTGCACTGAAGCACCCTGCAGATGCCCCTTCCCATGGCCACTGTGCCTCAGGGACTCTCTGGATCGACTCCTACTGGTGCAGGGGCCATACTCTTGCACATGGTGCTAACTTTCTGTTGGCACCTTCACACTCTCACATTGTCCTTTGCTTCAGGGAATCCTCTGACTTAGCATGGTGCACAGTGCCTGATACATGAGAAAAAAAAAATATATATATATAGTAGGAGACAACTCTAAATAAATATAATACAAAGTACAGACTTGAGGGGGCCCCATTCTCTCCAGACTGTCACAGCCCTGGTTTGCCCTCCAATCTAGTGAGACATACAAATGGTCACGTCCTCAGCAGGAGGAAGGTCAGGAACATCCTCAGCAGAAGACCAGGGTGGGCATGGGCTCCCCACAGGAAAGGACACATGGCCTGGCTCTGGGGCGTGGCATTGTCAGAGATGAGCTAAGAAAAGGAGACAAGGGAAGGATCCTTTTGTGACAGGTCCTGGCCAAGTGTGTTTTTTAAGGTGAGATGGAGTAAGGACAGCTGCATGGCAATGAAGTATGCAGTGAACAATACTAAAATAATAAAAAATATTATTATTAAAAATAAATAAAAGATATTGAGAAAGATGGATTTTATTTTTATATTTTTTTTGTGGGTACCAGGGGTCAACCTCAGGACCTCATGTGCCAGCAGGTGCCCATGCTGCTGAGCAATATCACCGGCCCTTTTTTCATATGTGGGTTCTGGAAGTCGAACTCGGGCCCTTGCACTTGCCAGGCAGGCGCTTACACCGCTGAGCCATCTCACCGGCCCAAGAGAAAGATGGGTTTTAGAGGAGAAAGTCAGAAGCATGCAAACCAAGAACAGCTCGGAACACCTAGGTGAGTGCTTGAAACAACCCCTGAAGCAGACCCACGTGGATCCCAGTGCAGGGCTGGATCCACAGTTGCCTCCTCCTCAGTCCCGTACCATACTATTGCTCAGGGGTTAAGAGCACAGTAACAAACTCAGGCAAGCAAGTCAATAAGGGAAGTTGGTTGGGTGAGAAGTCAGGACACCCTTCTCCTACAACCCCCTGCTGTGTCAACAACAATCCCAATCCCAATAAAAAAGATGAATTTCTGAGAGGCCTCTAATCTAAACTCATCACCATCATCATCAGAAGTACATCCTGTGTGTAGAAGGAGCCACCTTCTAATTCACCTGAATGTTGTCAAGTGGGAAGGTGACCCCAGTGTGTCTGAGTCTTTTAATTTTCCCAAAGTTTTAAGCATAGATTTTATGTCGCATTTTCCAATTCTTGAATGTCTTTAGCTATGTTGCTACAATATGGCCTATACCATGTCAGCCAAAGGAAACAGACCCTAGGGCTGCCAGCTTGAGGCTTCTACTCTAGATTCAAGAAGATATGGTCAGAGTCATTTCTGTGTCCTCCATCACTTGGCTATAGTTGCTCAGTTCTATTTTGTTCTGAAGCATAAATCACAGCCATTGGACACCAGTTCCATTTTTCTTTGAGGCTTAACTCAGATTATGTACACGAAGAGTCTAGCATAGTTTTTGGCACATGATAAAAGAAGTTAATAACTGGTGTCAGCTAACTCTAAAGAACTTCTGAAATTTATTTCTAACTATCATGTAGGGATAAATCACAGAATGCCCCGCCCCCAGAGAGAAACATCTGGAACAGGCTCCTTTCCCTCAAGTGATTCCCTACCTCTCATTTCTGCTTCACAGCTCAGATGAATGAATTTCCGTGTTACTTAGTCAATTCATGAAAACCAACGTGTTCACAAAAAGGAAATAAAGTGAAAAAAAGAGCAACCTAAATGGAAGTATAAGTTTTCTAGAGAGTAGTTTGACAATGCCTAGGAAATGACTGGAATGATTTATTTGCTTTTTGACTTGGCTAATCCATTTGAGGAATTTAGTTTAAGGAAAAAATGATGGCTTTTCATAAAGGTTTAGTCCCAAGAATGTTTATGATAGTGTAGTCTATAATAGAAACAATTAAGGAAATTAAATGCCCATAAATAGGGGATTGGTTGCAAGAGTTATGCTGATTTTTCTCTATCACAACCCCTGTGACTTCCAGAGCACTTATTATGCTAATTGCATCTCCTGCAGTAAACTCCACAAGAGCAGAGACCGTGACCATCTCATTCACCATTGTTTAAGAGCTGTCACATAACAGATGCCAATAAATATTTAGATATACAAGGTGGCTTATGTAGCCTGATTCCATTTTTATGAAAATAATACACATATTCATGGAAGTATGTTATTAGTGCTCTTCCCTAGATCAGGGGTCAGAAGAAGATAGTTCTTGGGCTGGCTAAATAAAATTTCATCAGAACATAGCTGCATTCATCTCTTTACATATTGTCTATGGTTGCTTTTGTGCCAAAATGGCAGAGCTGAGTAGCTGCAATGGTGACTGCCTGTTCCACAGAGATTAAAATATTCATTATTTAACCCTTTAGAGAAAAAGTTTGCTGATTCTGCTCTAGATGGTAGGCTGTCCTGAGTAGTCTAATTTACACAGACACACACAACACACATATACGTGTGTGAATATGTGAGTGTGCATGTGTGTATACAATTAGCATACACTACTTTTATTACCAGAGAAAGCTATTTTTACAAGAAGAAAGAAAGCAAAAAATAAAAGAACAAAGAAAGAGGGAAAGGAAGGGAATTAGTTGTCCATATTTTAATAATATAGAAAAATTGCTCATAATCAGTGAAAATTTTCAGAACAGTCTGAACAAAATCATTGTATTTTTGTAATGTCCAGACAAAGTACTAAAAGAAAATATACAAAAAGACTTTCATGTCTGTGTTTGGGTAAGGGAACTATAAATGGTTTTCTTTCTTTTTTTTTTTTTTTTAATCTTAGTTGTTATTTTCCAAATTTTCCAGAACAAATATGTTTTACTTTTGAAATAACAAAAAAAGGAGAAAAAATAGGTGATATTGAAGAAAAAGAGCAGAAAAGAAAATATCAGCTACTTAAATAGCAGTAGTGTTTCTACCAGTCTTTGGTGGTAAGCAAGGGAACAGGTGTGTGGGGATCCAAAGTGAATTCCTCTGGGAACACTGCTTGTCACTCCTGTACTCCGCTAAAGTACTGACACAGCCAAGGTAGAGTGGTTAAAACCCAGGGCCACTTTTTTCCCCTAAAATATTTATGTGTACATGGACCCAACCTGGTATGGATGCTTCTTCTTTATATTAAAAAAAAATTAAAAAAATAATCCTTCCAAAAGCAGAGCTTAATTCCTTCCAAAACGCAGTTGAGCATTTTACCTAGATTAGAAAAGATGTTTTTTTGCCTTAGCAACACATGTCTCCTCTCCCCACTCTAGTTTGGATATAGAATGCCCTCCCCACGCCCATTCACAGTCTATGTGTGAAAGTCTTGGTCTCCAGAATGGCACTACTTGGAGGTGGTGGAATCCGTAAAAGGCAGGACTCAGTGGCAAGTCTTCTGGCCATTATGGACGTGCCTTTGAAAGGGTTAGTGGGCCTCAGTCCCTTCCTCTTTCTCTCTTTTTGCATCTTGGCCAAGAGGTGAACTGCTTTGCTCTGCCACTTGCTCCTGCCATGATGTGTTGCTGCCCTAGGCCCAAAGCAGTAGGAACAACTGGACATGGATTGAAACTACCCAGGCTATAAATGAAAATAGAACTTTCCTCTCAATAAGTTGATTCATCTTAGGAATTTGTTACAGTGATTGAAAACTAACTAACACACCCCCTACTTCAATTCCCTGACTTCAGTTTTACCTGATAGTTGGGGGAACATTGACAGCTCCCACTTCCTGCTTCAACCACACATCTCTCAGCTCTTCTGCTTAATATGGGGTCGGGGAAAGAAAAACCCTTGGGGCATACCTCAAAAACAAGGTCCTGGCAGAGAGGAGCCCCTGGCGCTGTGAGAGGCCATCTTTCTTGGCTTTTCTCCTTCCCTTGCTCACTATCCCCAGCCCTCCCTCCTGCTTCCAGAGACTCTCCTCCCAAATTAGCTTTCTGCACTCCACTGTCAATTCAGGCTCTGCTTTGGAGGAACTTACAGTAATATCAATATTTCGATAAGAAATATCGAGCCAATAATAACTATACCATGGAACCCCAGAAAGCTTTCATAGATTGTGTCAAAAAGGCTCCTCAGTTTCTAGGACACATTCATTGATTGTTCAGCTATTTATTAGATGTCTAAGATATCCCCACAAAGCACAGGACATTAAGCAATGATCATGCAAGTTATTCTGCGGAAGCACAGAAAAGGTAAGAAAATACAAGAAAACTTGTGCGATGTTTGGCTCAGGGTTTTTGAGAAGACAACACTTAATGTAGGCCTGAAAATAGGAGTTAGCCAAAGAGTGGGGAAGCACCATGATGTTTCCTCCATAAACGGAGGCTGAAAATGGAGGGTGGGTATTTGACGGACTGATTAAACAAGTGAAAAGGTTTTTGAGAACAACAAAAATATATAGCTAGCTAACATTCTGCCCTTTCATCTCACATGCATTAACTATCCCAAGAGTTGGACAAGCACTTGGATATCTTCGGGGTATTAATTATGGAGAGGACCAAGGCTGCCATTAAGATTTAAACATGGCCTGGGGAATCATCCTTGTAATCAGAGGCAATGCACTTTTTCGATTCTACTCCTGTGAACTGCAGAGAGTCCGACTTCTACCAGGTGGCACAAAAGTACTCTAACTTCTTTCAAAAACCCACAGCTTCAGGGTCACGGAGATGTCACATAAAATTGGTTTGAAGAGCACCCACCTGCTGATGCCCCCTGAAATACCTACAGAAGAATGTGATCTTTACAAAACTTTAGGGCACAGACACTTCCTGAGACTTTGTGTCAGCTTAAATGAGCCGCATTTCTTTCTAAACACAGGCACTTTTGCACAGTGTTTTATGTGCTAAGAAAACGCCATAAATACATCTTTGGTGCTTCTGTGTTAGTGATCGATTGCCTTTTTGCTTGCAGCAGTCTTGTAAGAGTTTTGCTTCATACTTTTATTATTCTCACTGCATACTAATTTTTCAAACATTTTAGTAAATTATGGTTCTCTGGTTCCTACTCCAGAATCATTTAACTGATTTAATGAGCTCTGTCTAATTATTGCATTTCACCTTTCATCATAGAGTGCAGCAGTGTTTGGGCTGAAATGGCTCGTAGTAGCTCAAACACCAGAAAGGAAAAATAATGAGGATGGGGAATTCATGGCCCACAACAGTTCCTTTTACACCAGATAGAATTCTTAAGAATATAGGGAAATAATGTGTATATATCTTAATTAATTCACTCATTCATAATTTATTAAGTATTTATAAAATGCTTGCATGTGCCAGGCATTGTGAAAGACAGCAGAATGGCTTCAGTGGCACTTTCTTAGGACAGAGTCACTCTGTTCGGGGCATTAAACACGGCTGCTGAGGACTTGTGAGCTTCTCTGTGTGCAGGTGTCCATGGATCTATGAAGATGGTTCCACAACCCTCTCATGTACCAAAACCCATAATTCCTCAAGTCACTTATATAAAATGGTAGGGTATTTGTGTGTAACCTATGCGTATCCTCCCATGTACTTTATTTTTGCTGTTTGTTTGTTTTTTGTTTCTGTTTTTGTTTTTGAGACAGAGGCTCACTATGTTACCCAGGCTGGCCTTGATTGCCTAGGCTCAAGTGTTCCTCCTGCCTCAGCCTCCTGAGTCACTGGGACTGCAGGCACATGTCAGAGAGCCTGCTTCATCCCCCCATACTTTATCTCTAGATTACTTATGATACTAAACTAAATGTCAATGTGATATAAATAGTTGTTGTATTGTATTGGTTAGGGAATAATGACAAGAACAAAAAGCCTGTACATGTTTAGTACAGATGTGATTTTTTCAAGTATTTTTGATCTCTGTTTGGTGGAATCCATGGGTACATAACCTGTGACTATTGAGATACTCTATATGTAAACCCTGGCTTCCCACTTCTTACCCCGAAGACCTTTGGCACGCCAATTCACCAATTTGTATCTCAGTTTCCCTATCTGTAAAGTGGGATTTAAATGGCATCTATATCCACAGAACTGTTGTGGACATTAAATAAGTCAATATAAACAAAATAGGTAAAAGCGTGTCCAAAGCACAACTCGTAGGCCTCTTTTGTTATTGCTGTATTGTGTTTAACTGTAACTAACTCATGGCAATCATAGTTGGCTATGTCCTAGCTACCTAGCTATTTAATTAGTTATCTATTATTTATCCTTATTTATTGCTTGCCCCCTTCATCAAACTGTAGGACCCATGAAGACAGCAATTACATGCTTGGTGCCTGGCACTGCATTTGGCTTATAGTTAGGCACCAATGTTTGCTAAATGAACAAAGAAACAAATAAATGGTCCTCTCTCAGGACACATGACCCCACTCACTCTCCACAAGGCTTTTGCTTCAGAGATTTCCATCACATGTGCCTATCAAATGCCATTTGCTGAAAATTCCACATGGCTTTTCATCCAGATGGTGCCTATGACAAAGGGACAGCATTCTGGCATGCATGAAAGTTGCCATGCCAGATAACAAGCCAATTCACTGTATTATTCATCGTCAAATGCTGTTGGCCAGAGAACTGATTGCTGTCAGCTGAGCTGTCCAATAGTTGAGGAAACAGGTTGATTTTTTGGTGGGGGTAGTACTATGGATTGAATCCAGAACTTTTGCACGAAGCTACATCCCCAGCCATTTTTAAAAAATTTTGAGATAGGGTCTTGCTAAGTTGCCTAGGCTGGGCTTACACTTGTGATCTTCCTGCCTCAGCCTCCCAGAGTGCTGGAATTATAAGCATGTGCCACTATATCCAGCTAAGAGACTAATTGTTAAGGGAAGCCAGTAGCATCGCTAAATAGATATGGAGGTGGCTGGAAGATGAGGGCTAGAAAGTGAGACCCTTCTCAGTCTTACACTGAAAGTCACCACATTGGGCAAGTCATTACCTCTCCAGGCCTCTCAGTTTACTGTTTTTGTGCACAGAGGACACAAATTATTATCAGTTATCCCCAAACATGTTTGTGCACCAGAATCTTCTGGAAAGCTTCTTAAAGTAGATTCCTCCAGGGGAGACATTCACAAACTTCTATAAAAGGCTAGGGAGTCAATATTTTGAGCTTTGCAGGTTACATGATCTCTGTTGCAATTACTCATGCTCAGCTTTTTTTTTTTTTTTTTTTTTGTGGGTACCGGGGGTCGACCTCAGGACCTCGCGCGCCAACAGGCACCCGTGCCGCTGAGCGATATCACCGGCCCATTTTTCGTATGTGGGTTCCGGGAGTCAAACTCGGGCCTTCGCGCTTGGAAGGCAGGCGCTTACGCCGCTGAGCCATCTCACCGGCCCTCATGCTCAGCTTTGCACTGTGCAGCCAAAGCAGCCACAAGTGTGTGAGGGAATAAGGTGCCAGGACTGGGCCAGCTGCTGGTGAGCCACGGTCTGCTGATCCCAGCCCTAGGTCATCTGTGGCCTCCTGGCCACATATTTTCAAAAGCTGCTCTCAGTGACTAAGGGGAGCAGATACACTTGGGAACCACGATGTTAGAGGACAGACAGAGTTCCTCCCAGCCCCAACTGGAGCTGAGATTCTACAGTTCTAACTTTCACTGTGAGAAAAGACTACACACAGTCAACAGCGTCTAGACAGTAACTCTAATATTCTTTCGAGCATGTGGCATTTAGGTAGTAGCTTTCTGCACCTAAAGTTTTTACTCTCTCAAAATTAGATTCTCTCCTTTATGAAAAGTTTGAGTACTTCTGTCTTTAGATCTCAAGCACTGCTATGTTTTTTGTGACAATTTCATTGCTAAGTTGCAAATTGTAAGTTGAGTATTATCTCTCTCAGGCACTAATGTAACACAGTACGGGTGAGCCTGCACTCTAAGGGAATACATAAAAATGTGAAACTGCGAAACAGCTGGGGAGCGTTGATAGAGTTTGGGCTGGAATTCCCTTTGTATAGGAAGTCCCTGTATTCCTGAAAATCATGACTTTTGGGTGATAATACATTCTGATTTTCCAGGACAACCCCAGTCTTCACCTATTTTACTTAAGTAATTCACACAGTGACACTCTGATCTCTGAAAAGTATCCCACTGGGATGGTAAATAAAATGCTCATGCTTCTTTATAGGCAATCTAGATGGAAAAGTCAAAATAACTGCTCCATTTTGCTTCTACTTCCTACGAGGCAGGCGCTGTTCAGAGGGCCTTATCTGACCTACCCTAATTAACCTGCACATGGTTTACTGACAGGCCATGTCCTCAGGTAAGGTTTCCCGAAAAGCAGACCCGAAGACGAGTTGGGCAAGTAACATGAAGAACATATTCACGTGTTCTTCATATTCACATGAAGAATAGACAGGGAAGGGCAAGAAGCCAAAACACAGTGCTTTCGAGGTGGGTACCACTATGAGTGACATGCCCCACCCCATCCTGTCCCCCCACTGGAAGCCTGAGACTCTGCGAGCAGGGAGTGGCAGGGAAGCTGCAGTCTCATCCCACCGACCCCAGCCTCATTCGTGAGGTCACTCCTGGGGCTGTTCACCGCCCCCCTCGCACACCAGCATCCCAGTCAGAAGGAGCTCCTGCCTGTGGTGAGACAAGCCTGCAACCAACAGGCACAACGTGTGAATGCGCGTGAGAATCGTCTGCAGATGACTTCCTGGGCGGGCTTGCGGCCCCTGCAGTCAGCTACAAGGAGACAGAGGTTGAAAGAGGTGACGTCACTTGCTCAAAGCTGCATAATTGGTAAGTGATAAGATGCTGTCTTGACACATGCATTTCGGCTTTGCAGAGTTTACGCTTAACCACAGCGAAGACCTTCTGTGCTCATGCCGAAGTCAGCTGTGCGCCACCCAGGACCTGGGCACTGGACTTGCTCTCCGGCGCAAGAGGCCTAGTAATGGTTGCAAAGTTCCTATGGCTGCACAGCCAGGTAGCTATGGCCTATGCCACAGCCACCAACTGAGGGAACTGTGGCAGGAGATTCTTTCTGGCCTCTGAGGGAATTGACAGATATTCCTCTCTCCCCCAGTACTCTTCAGAGACACAGTAATTTCATATAGCTTCTCCCAAGACTTCCTCATGACACCACACAACTAGCTTGTCCCAAAGCAGTGATGAGCTGCCTTAGACATAACACACTTCCTCATATTTCTCTTTCCATCTTCCCTGCCTCCCTCTTTTTTTTTTTTTTTTTTTTTTTATTCCTCTTCACTTCTGCTTCCCTGGAATAGCTCTCCCCAGAAGAGTTAGTATCTCAGGTTTTATTCTGTAACTGAGCATAATTTATGTGCAGTAAGTTTTCATAAATGCTTACACCTATGTAACACTCACATGTGTGTCAGTTCTAGGACAAAACCACCAGCCCAGAAACTTCCCCGGAGTCCTTTCCTGGTCGATCTACCATTCTCACCCACAAGGCAACCAATATTCTGCCTTCTTTTGCCATCAAGTTTTGCCTTTATGGACAAGAGGTGATGGAAAATGCAGTGAGTGTATTTTAAAAAAAAAAAAAACATATTCGGTAAAAGACACATTGCCATGAACAATGGGATAAGTTTGTTTGAAGTAAGGGGGAGTATTTTGAGTATGTTGAGGGGGGGATTAATGGCTATGTATCTTTTACTGTAATAAATTTTAAAATTTCAACATTCATTGTACTTTTGATCACCTCTTACATAAACAGAATTATAGTCTAACACAAGCTTTTGCCTAGGGCTCTGTTTTTCAGGGAGTCTGGGCTAATACCTGCCATTGCTTGATGTATTTTAAGTCTTTGTCATACTGTTATCAGATGGTGGAGGGGGCCAGCAGTTCCAGGCTCTTATCCTGTTCAAAGAATTAGACAGGACGATCGATGAACTTGAAGGTTTAACATTTATTTAAAGGTAAAAAGAAAGGTAAAAGAACAAAAGAAGTACTCAAGAAGAAGTGCTCTGAAGAAAAGTAAAGATACATCCTTCCTGGGTGTGGGCAACTGCAACAACAAGAGGGCAGTCCCCCCAAGCCAGTGGTTGCCATCTTTTCTATCTTTCTCTGACATCAGACCGGGGTGTGATTTGACAGCTCTCCATGATTGACAGGTCACACCCCATTGTCCAATCTCTTTGCCATGCCCTAATCTCCTGCTTCAGTAGCTCTGGTCCACTGAAGTACACAGACAACCTCTGGGGTAACAGGGAGACAAAAGAGTTATAAATATTGGCATTTAAGATTCATTATCAAAGTATTTTCACTTAATGAGTGATACGTCACACAATGATTTAAGTGCATTATTGTATACCCTAATTTTTTAAATCCTCATAAGTGTTTGATAAATACTATCTTTGACTCACAGATGAGGAAGCTAATGCTCCTTTTAAGTGATGACTCAAAGGGATATAACCTAAAAATGGCAGCTTAGGACTGGGATTTAAACCATACTGCACTTAATCCCAGTCCTAAATGCTTTCATGAAATACTCTACTTACAATTTATCTGAACATAAATCTCAATTAATTTGGTAACCAGAAGTCCAAGGAAGCCCCCAAACAAACACTGGCACATGAAACATAAATTTGAGGGGCTCAGGAAATGTGTCCCAGGGGTGCTCTTTCAAAAACTGCCTCACCTCTGGAGCAGAGTTTTGAGAGGCTTGCTACAGTAGTGGGGGTCCATGAATAGGAAGGTTCCTGGGGGCTGCAGGAGAGCACAGATCGATCACGTGGGGAGAGTCTGGGGATGGCAGAGATCACCACTCCCTCCCCCAGCAGGGAAGTTTCTGGAACGCTCAGTGGAAGTAAGAGGGAGCACACAATGAACAGGCAAAGCTTCACCTCAATTCATTTGGAAATGTACACTCTACCCTTCATTTAACTCACTCATTCAAAACTATTTATTGGGCAGCTATTATTAATTACCTCTGCTGTTCTTGATTCTGAGATCATGGCAGTGAACAAGGCTAACTTTCTGAACAAATGATTAATTGATTTGAATTAAACTTTTTCTCATAGTATTTTAAACATCGGCAGGTCATGTTCTTTGGCTATGGATACCCATTTTGTTGGAAATGGGAAGGGCACATTAGACTGGGGTTTCTCTGACTACAGAACAGAGGTACTTACTGACCATTTCAAGAGCATCCCCAAAGCCTGCTGGCTTGGTAAGCGAATGTGGGAGGACAAGAGCACACTATCAGTGCCTTCCACACAGAATGTCTAGAAGCCAGGAAGTAAACGGTCCCCTACATATGATCACCAAAGATGGTAAATCTGGAAGTGATTTTTTTCTTCTATAAACATAAAACTGGGGCTAAAGATTAAGTAAAGACCATGCAACTACTCAATAGGTAGTAATTTGCAAATGTTTTAAACATGCAGACAGCTTATGGAAGTGGCCCTGCTAATGCAGGAAGAGGGAATGATAGAATCAGAGTATCACTATTTTGTAACCTGTAATGAATGAACCAACTGCCATGGACTGCCAGCATCAAAGAAGCCACCTGTTACACTGGGGCTCCTGAGGGAGCAACACTAGAAATCCACCTTGAAAAAAGATAACTGAATCCGATCAGACTCCTAGATCCAAACACCAATGAGCAACAAACAGAAGAACACTGCAAATTACATCATGAAGATGACAATAGCAAAACCTAGAAGGTGCGCAGTTCTACAATCAGATAACCCAGGTTCTTCAGCATCTAAATAGCAAAGGAAAAAACAAAAGAGATGGAGCAGAATTTATAGATTAAAGAGAATTTACAGACACAGCAAACAATCCCTACAGGTTGCCATTGTTACCTTGATTCAAATAATCTGCAAAAATATATACATATATATAAATCTTTGAAACATTAAGATTTAAAAATTGACTGGAATGTTTTTAAATTTTTTGAGGTGAGATTGTTTTTGTGGATAAACACTCCCTTTCTTTTGGAGGTACACACTGGAATATGTGGTATGATATCTGAGATTTGCTTCAAAATAATACAATGAGGTTAGTCACAAATTAATTGCTAAAGCTGGGTGCAGGGCACAAGGGTGATTAGCGGTTTTGCCTTTTGTTGTCACAGGTTTTGTCTTTTGTTATGTTTGAATTTTTCCCATAACACAAACTTAAACAAACAAACATGTAAGAAAAGCAGAGAGCTCTCTTAAGAAATAAAACTCAGGGCCGGTGAGATGGCTCAGCGGCTTAAGCGCCTGCCCGGCAAGTGCGAGGGCCCGAGTTCGACTCCCGGAACCCACATACGAAAAAGGGGCAGGTGATATCGCTCAGCGGCACGGGCGCCTGCTGGCGCGCGAGGTCCTGAGGTCGACCCCCCGGTACCCACAAAAAAAAAAAAAAAAAAGAAATAAAACTCAGAATTTCTACATAGTAGAAACAGTTTTATTTTTTTTTTCTGCAACACAAGGGATTGAACCCCTGGCCTTCGCACTGAGCTACTACTCTGGCCCTTTTTCCTTTTCCTTTTTCTTTTCTTTTTTTTTTTTTTGTTTTGATACAGGGTCTTGCTAAGTCACTAAATTGCCTAGGTCGGGCTGGAATTTGAGCTCTTCCTGCCTCAGCGTCCCAGAGTGCTGGGATTACAGCCACCAGGCCCAGCAGAAGCTCAGTCTTTTAAACAAGTTCTAACCTGCTGAAAGCTGGGGACCTGACCAGGCTCATTTGTGGACATCCTACTCTCCCAGAGGTTCCTGGGACACTTTCTAAGGCAGGAGTGATATGGAAAGAGCATGGGGTCCAGGGCCAGCAGGAGCTAGAGCTGCACCTTAGCTCTGTAATTTGACGAGTCACTTTGGTTCTTTGAGCTCAACTTTTCCCATCTCTGAAGGAAAGCTAAGACCACCCTGAGCACTTGGTGAATAGTGAGTGGCATGACTCAGACCCCAAAACCTCTGAGTACAAAATCCAGGCTCCTGACCACTGCACCACACAGTCTTCAACAGTGAGATCTCACTGTTTATGAGTCAGCTATGGACTCAGGCTACCAGAGACTGGGCCTTAAAAGGGACATTTCACTCAGTGTAGAGAGTAACGCATGTGTTTCAATTCTACTTCTACCATGTCTGGCCATGTGACTATGGACAAGGCACTTGACCTCATCAAACCTCAGTTTTTAAATCTGTGAAACGGGTTAAGAAAAGAATGTGCCATGGGTTTTTATGACCAATTAGTAAAATGATAACCATGGTGCCTGAGTCCACCTCTACTCTAAGGTGTATAACCCCTCCCCCAGCTCCACAGCTGCAACGGGACTCATCTGTGAAAGCGCTACATTCTCCTGACCATGACTGCTCTAGGGATGGCTACAGAATCCATGCCTGGTAAATGGTATCCCAGAGCTGGATTTTCTGCTGCAAATACTGTACAGTACTGCGAAGGAGAGACATGTGCATGAACAAAGTGACAGTTGGCCTGGAGCTGTTAGGCCTCTGTACAGAAAGAACTCACCAAACTGGAGAAAAGCTCTCACCTAGGCCTGAATCTGTCCTGTGAGCTCCAGTCACTCCAGCAAATCAATTCCCCCCTCCCCTCAGCCATTTTGAGCTGATTCAGAGAGTTTTTGAAAAGAACAAATACTCAGTAAATGTTATCCAGTATCATTGCTAACATGAAAAGAGGCCAAATTTCTCCTACTTTCTCTTCTGTCACTTTGCTTTGATTATTTATTTTCTATTTAATTTTTTTAAATCACAGATCATTTCAATTTATCCAAAAGCAAGAGAAAACTTACAATGAACTCCCATGAAGTTCAACAACTCAAAGCTCACGGGCACTCTTATTTGCTCCCACCCTTCCTACTTCCCCTTTCCCAGACTATTTTGAAGCAAATGGACAATATATACCTTTCCACTCATAATTACTTTAGATCCTTTTATGTTTTCTTTTTTTTTTTTTTTTTTTTTTGGGTACCGGGGGGTCGACCTCAGGACCTCGCGCACCAACAGGCACCCGTGCCACTGAGCGATATCACCGGCCCCTTTTTTCGTATGTGGGTTCCGGGAGTCGAACTCGGGCCCTCGCGCTTGCAAGGCAGGCGCTTACGCCGCTGAGCCATCTCACCAGCCCCCTTTTATGTTTTCTTGTGTAAGAGACAAAGATGGCACCCTACCTATCATCTATTTCCTCAACTTTTGTACCCAATGATGTTTATTTCTAAGCCCTTCCCCATGCAGCCAGAGATACAGACCCCAGCCAAACCTCTGAGGTGGACTTGTTTGGGATACTTTGATTCTCTTTGTCAGTAACAGGGTTAGGAATGATACTCAGTATTGGCTATTGAAACATGAATGGGACATTCCTGGGGAAGGAAGACCCTTCTGGCAATTTTCTGCTCTCTTAAGAGGCAGCCACAGAAAAGCTGGTCTCTTTTTTTCCTGTGACCATAGTCCTCTCCGGATGTGAAGAGCAGAACTAGTGCAGTCGCATTTGCAACCAAAATGGCAATTAAGCAACCAGCCAAGATGGCAGAAGATGGAGGACAGGAAGCTGAGTTCTTGAGGACATTATGAAGCCTTTGAGTGAAGCAACTCAAAGGCCTGCCCCACCTCTGAATGCTTTGTTCTTGGAGTTGAGAGTCTGTTCCACAGTGTGTGGCTGTTTTGAGTTCAGGGATCTGTCATTTGCTGCTGAAAGCATTTGGCTTTGCCATCACTACAGACCTGTGAGCTGTTAAGTCTCCCTTAAAAAAAAAAAAAAGAAAAAAAATCAAAAAACGAAGGAATCAATATTAATACAAATATCACTGATTTGTGTTTGTTTAAATTTTTCTCATGTATTTGCCCTCCTCCTTTTGTTTACTTTCAGCCTTTTTTGAGCAATTAAAAATACGACATTAGTATTTCTATTCATGGACATTAAAAAACTAAAAAAAAATTAAGGAATCAAATCTGGACGATGGTAACAAAGTTACTTGAAAACACAGTGGCTTCAACCAGACTTCAGATGATCCTTTCTCATGTAAAAGTTGCCTTGGTTGGTCTGAGCAGGTTAAACCAGTATCACAGCCATCGGAATGCAGATTCCCTGGCCGTCCCTAACTTCAGAGTCCATCTCCTCATTTCACACAGCTGCTCTGGCTCCTGCCAGCACACCTTCCACACACTGGACAGAAGAAAGGGACATGCAGTCACCCAGTCCCTTCAAGGATAAAGCCTAGAAATTAATGCCCACATTTGACACCACTGGCCAGAATTTAGTCACATGACAACAACAAGCCAAGGGCAAGGGAGGCTGGAAAATGTAGATATTATAGTGCTTTCCACATCTATTATTAGAAGAAAAATAGAAAAATAAATAGTGGGATACAGCTAGCAATCTTCGCTAGAGAAGAAGCAGGGATGGTTCTTGATCTGGTTCAACTGATTCTTTTTAATTAAAACAACTTCAGAATGTAAACAAGATTGAAAAGAAATGTTCTTAAGCATCCCCCAAATGATTTACCTATAAATAGGTAAAACTATACATCTCTTTTGTTACGGCTTGTGTCTAGATATCTCCCCAAAGCCTTATGTGGTCATAGGTGGGGCTTTTCAGAGGTGGCTGCATATAGGGTATGTGATGCTGGGATCAAGGATGTAATGCTGGGATTAATTCATAGTGCAATGCTAAGATTAAGGGTGTGAATGCTACCTGCTCCAATGGTGGGTATCCTGGATAAAATATAAGAGACAGAAAGAAGGCTGCTGTTGTTGTTGCTTGTAGCTTGTCACTTACTGCTTGCTGCTTGTGGCCTTCTGCCTGCCCTGCTTTGCCATGAACTGTTTCTCTTCTGCAATGTCCCTCTGCCATGCCACCCTGCCTTGGAGCCAGCCAACTATGGACTAAAACCTCTACAAACTGTGAGCCAAGTAAATCTTTCCTCCTTTAACTTTGGGTGTCAAGTATTTTGTTTTGGCAATGAGAAGAGTAACCAAAACATCTTTCATCTGTTACTTTAAAGTAAATCCCAGAAGGTTCCCAACAATGGCAATGCCTTATTATCCCAGTTTATGATCCTATGTGTGTGAAATTAACAACCAATCTTTACTGTTTTCCCTTAATATCAAATGTCTTTCCATCAATTAAGTACCACAATGGTGGTTTAATTATATTCTGCTCCATAATCACCAGAATCCCATAGCAAGCTCCTATTTCACAAGATTGTTAATCAGGATAATCCAATTTATGGAAAAATAAAGACAGACAAATAGAGAAAACTCCAGAGCTAGCAAGGAGTACAACTACTCTATAGTCAGCTGAAATGGCTGTTGATAAAAGGTTTATATGGTTAGGTATAAGCGAGACTTTGATTTAGCAGCAGCAGGTTTTAAATGATGCATGAGAAGCCACCAAAGCGAATCCCTTTCTCCACAGTACCCTCAGGGTCAAGTACCATGTTTCAATTATAATTTCACCAAATTGCTGTGTTGCAGCAAATGTTTCAGATTAATAGCAGTACAACACAGTTCTCTGCAGGACAGAATCAGAAAATCTATTTCAGAGATTTGTTGAAATATACCCCAAGATACCGAGCCACAAAACACATTAAAGATTCTAAGATGATGGAAATATTTCTGATTGACATTACCCAAAGAGGCTACTTTGGCAGAAAACAAGTTTATTATTTATGGTAGTGAACAAGATTTCTCAGGGCAGCTGAGATGACTTCTCGCAATTATATCAGAAGGCACCATCATGCAGCCCATTATAAAAATCATATTTACATTAATAGAAAGTCACTCTTTGGCCAAGATGTGTATTTCTTTGTAGACTATACTCTTGATGAGTTTGCAAGGAGATAATAAAATGTTTGGATTCTCATTTTGAATGGCACTTTTTCTTGGAAAAATATTTTATATAGAAAGACACTATTTTGCAAATTCTACTTCAAATTACAAGTCCAGTTTTAAGAGGACATTTCAGGGACTTGCCATACTGGGAGATCCAAAGGACTGAAAGTTTTATCAAAACAGCTGTCTTAGCATTTTCAAACCTGGAAGTGCTTTTGTTGGAAAATTGTATTTTTAGGGAAATTCCCTCCATATGTACTATTTAAAGAAGCAAGAACAAGCTGGGCATGGTGATGCACACGAGTAATCCTGGGTATTTGGGAGGGTGAGGCAGGAGGACTGCAAGTTCAAGGGCAGTCTGAGATAATTAGTGAGACTTTGTTTCAAAGTAAAATTTAAAAGGGCTAGGGGTGTAGCTTAGTTGTAGAGCACTTGCCTAGCATGTACAAGGCCCTGGGTTCAATCCTTAGCAATGCAAACAAATAGCAATTTGGGATCTAACTTCCATACTAGGGGGTGATGGTCACTGATTCTATTTCTTATAATTCTAAGTAGAAAAGAACAGACTTTTTCCCGAAAAGAGAAATGTTAAAAGAAAACTTTAACCCTTGTCTCCAGGAGTAACTCATCTGGTAAGAATGGCAGAAGATCAATCGTTAAGATGTAGCCTCTGTTTTCTTTGGCTTTGGTCTTCTTACTCCAACCATGCACAATCCCCAGCCCTATTCTTGGTTTGACTGGGATGAGAGGAGTTGCAATATCCTATCTAACTGGTGGCTAAGTGTCCACTCTATCAAGTCAGCTCTTCCCAAGGAGGCTGCCAAACTCCACTTCCAGGGTTGTAATATATTAAACACCATTTTGACTTCATGTCCAGGCTGTATCTTACAATCTGGCTTCATAAGCAACACAGCACACACCTGGATCCTCATCTCTCAGTCCTTGTTCTGAAGTTGGAGAAGGGACAACACAATGATCTCACTGACACCCCAAAACCCAGTCTTGCATTTGGCCACATTTATCTTCCACTCTAGCCATCTAAGTACATAAATTTCCACTTCCCTGCTATCGTTATCCTTTTCATGTCTGTTGAAGATTCAACTGATTGTTTATAATCCAGCCACATTTACCTTTCACTCTAGCTATCTAAGTACATAAATTTCCATTTCCCTGCCATCCTTAGCCTTTTCATGTCTGTTGAAGATTCAGCTGAGTGCTTACAATCCAACAGCATGTGCATACACAGTATTTTTAAAATAATGAGTTTAATGCAATTAGTGTAATTTATGAAAATTTGTCACTGCTGAATGTGACATAGAAATTTATGTGAAAAGCAAAATAGCCATAGGCAAGGGGTTAGAGGAAGTGATCCTATAAAAGGTTTAGTCAATACAGAGAAAACCCACTGACTTCAACAAGGGAAGACTGCCCCTAGTGATGCCACCCCCAGCAAAATGCTACTTCAAGCCTTACCTTATAGGTTACCTTCTCCACCCAGCTTTGCCCCACCCTGCCATGTAACTTTCCTCTTCTTGTTTTTCAACCTTCCCTACCCAAAGAAAAGATGAGAAATTCACTCCAATCATCTGAGTCCTCTTCTAAAATGGAAATGCCCAAGCAACGGCAAAGCCAATCAGCAATTTATACAACAGTCAGAATTACCTGGTCTCACTCTTGCTTTCTCACCTTCACTGTAGTCTTAGCTACTTGCTAGGGTGTTTAGAGTCCATGAGACAGAAACACGTAGTAAACCGAAGTCAATAGGAAAGAAAGGAAAGGAAGAAGGAAATTTACTGGAAAATTTTAGGTAGCTCCCAGAATGAACGGCAGAGTGAACAGTGCAATTTCTGATAGGGCACAAACCAGGGTAGCCACTGGGAAACTTTAGCTGGCCAAAGTTTGGACAGTCATCCCAGAAACTACCATCTGATGGCCTTGAGTCCAGTTCTGGAATGTCACTGCTCAGTTCCCGGGGCAAGTCTCATTGTTTTAGTGTGTTTTCAAAAAGGATGAGGTTGGGTGGGGGAACAGTTCTGTCACTGACAGTTTAGTAAAATCCCCAACCCAAAGGAAGGAAAGCTGCAGAAGCATCAGGATTCCTGATACTTCTATGAGTATTTTTGTCCCCAAAGCTACAAGTTTAAATGCTACACTTTTTTATTATAAGAACAAGTATTCAATGCAGTATAAGCCAAAGAATTAGAATGAGAAGATATGTTCCAATACCCTACAATTCAATTGCTTTACACATCAGATGTTTGCTGCAGATCCAATGTGCTATTTAGTCATGATTTAGACATAGTAAACACTGAGGGGCGCTGCTGAACAAGATAGACAGAGTTTTTGTCTTCACAGAGGCAACTATGTAGTCAGGATGACAAACTGTTTAATAACTCTTTGAAAGGAGAAAAAAGGATAGTAGAAAAGCCTATAAAAAAGCCATTCACAGTCCAAGGGCTCAAAAGGCCTTCTGGAGAAAGTGGCATCCAAACTTATACTAAAAAGGGTATGTTTGAGGGGAAAAGCAAATGTGCTGATGTTGGGACCTAAGTCAAGTTACAGCACAATCATACAATAGTTATGTGATCTTGAGTGTATGCCCTCACGTCTAGAGCCATAGTTGTTAATTTATAAAAGGAATGAGGGTTTGGAGAACTTAATATATGAGTTCTTCTATCTTTATAAATCCCATAATCTTGGAAATAATTGTCAACTTAGTCCATCTTCAGTCCTTCCTTTTTGCCAAAACATATCTAACACAAATAGGAGAAAAATCAAACAAATACCAATTGGGAGGTCACTGTGATAAGTTTGGGAAAACAAGGAGGCTTTCAAGTCAGCTCATCATGGGTTCAAATCCTGGTTAACCCTCACCAGTTGGGTTACTTTGGGATTTTTTTAACCTCTCACAGTCTCAGCTTCCACAGTCTCCCCATCCCTGTAAAATGGGGGGAGACCATTCCTTACCCCCTAGTATTGTTTGAGGACTAGAGTCTGAGATGTTTGGGGGCTCATTCTCAGGCCCATGTCTATTTTTCTCTCTGCTCATAATACTATTGATTATGAATGAAACTGTATCATGACCACTTTTTGTTACCTATTTGGACCTTCTGGTTACAGATAAATAAATCCCAACATGAAAAACTCCAAGCCAAAAGGGAAATTTGGAGAGGATATTCTGATATTTTACATAATAGGCTGGACAAAGACTCTATAGCAGATCTGGAATGTTCCCCAGTGGCCCATGTGTAAAAGCTCTGGTACCCATTTGGAGCTATTGGGAGGTGGTGGAACAATTAAGAGGCAGAGCCCATAGGAGTGGGAGGTCTTTAGGTCGCTTTGGTGGTTCCTTTAAAGAGGATCATGGAATCTCACCCCGTCTCACCCTCTTTTGTTTCCTGACCATAAATTGAGCAGTTTTGCTCTTGCCATGATGTGTTTCTTGCCACAGACCCAAAGCAGCAAGGCTAATGGATCATGGATTAGAACCCCAGAACTGTGAACTCAAATAAACCTTTTCTCTTTATAAGCTGATTATCTTAGGTATTTTGTTATATTGATGGAAAGGTGACTAACAGAAAAAAGCAGAGAGGAGGCCAGGTTTAAGGAAGGATATAATCAGGAGTTCAAATGCAATCAAAATTCCTTTTTCAGTTGTGTGATGATTCTCACTATACTACAAAGACTGGTCTTAAACTCAGGGACACAAATGATCCTCCTGCCTCAGCCTCCAAGTAGCTGGGATTACAGGCATGGGCCACCATGAGCACCTACGATCAAAACTCTCAACTCTCTGCATGTTCACCTCAGTCTTCTGGTTCACTGTCTTTTCACATAAGGAAGAAAACCTGGCCACAACAGCTCCCAAGCTTCACCTTTCATGACTTCAGTCCCAGAAAATCTCTGTCTTTAAGGTCCCAAGCCCAAGGATCTGATCCCAGGAAAAGATTCCAGTCAGCACAGTTGGGGCCAGGTGCTCACCCCTGGACAAACCGGAAGCTAGGACACCTGTGTAAAACGGCTGCTCCACAGTAGCCAGGAAAGCTGCTTTGATTAGGCAATTCCAAAAAGAAGGAGACATAGCATAAAATCCTACAAATGTTGATTATATTTATTGCTTCCCTATAGCGATGATGTAGCCACATAGAGAGGAAAATCCAGATCTCAGAAGCCACTGAGCTGCAGTCATTTGCTTTACTCAGGCGAAAGTTTCCTCATGGGCCTTGTTGTTGAATGCTCAAATTCCATTTTCTTAGACTTTCTTGGGGGTTAAGGGGATGGGATGGGAGTGAAAGCTGCAGTGGGATACATCATTTTAAAAGTACCCTAAACAAACATCATTGCTAATCATTGCTTCTCTGTGGCCCTCACTAAAAATATCACAGAACCAGGTAAGCTGGGAATTATGGACCATCCCTAGAGACATCTGGAGTGTGTCTGCTCACACGCTTAATGATCAAAAACACACTCCCACAGGTACCCTGCTGTGAAGATGACTAACAAGGAGTGAGAAAGAGGAGAGTGAGGAGACAGGAAGAATGGAAGTGGTGGGGTGTCAAAGCAAAAGACAGGCCAGCTAAATCTGTTTGACTTGAGACTTCTATAACATATTTAAACAAGAAACCTCTATGCAGACATTCACACAGGCGAGATTTTTCTAGAAGATCACTTCAGTCTGATTGGTGACTATAAGAACCAAATTTTTCACTAGCATTTCCTGAAATACAAGGGGTGATCAAAAAGTACAGTAAGGGCCGGTGAGATGGCTCAGCGGCGTAAGCGCCTGCCTTGCAAGCGTGAGGGCCCGAGTTCGACTCCCGGAACCCACATACGAAAAAGGGGCCGGTGATATCGCTCAGTGGCACGGGTGCCTGTTGGTGCGCGAGGTCCTGAGGTCGTCCCCCTGGTACCCACACACAAAAAAAAAAAAAAAAAAAAAAAAAAAAAAGTACAGTAAATGGCTAAACTTTAAAAATTTGTTGCAGTAAAAGTCACATCGCTATTCATCCCCCTCAAAATACTCCCCCTTACTTTGAACACACTTATCCCATCATTCTTGCCACTTTCTAAAGCAGTTCTGGAAGTCTTCTTTTGTGAGCGTCTTTACAAGGTGTGATAAAAACTATGTGAATGCTTCTGCTGAGTGCCACTGACCAGAGAAAGGCAGGCTCGTGAAAACACTACTGTGTCCTCATCCATCGTGTTCACCAGATCTGGCACTGTGTGCCTTCTAGCTCTTTCCCAAAGTCAAAGTGACCATGGAAAGTAAATGTCTTGAATTGACCCAGTATATCAAGGCAGCCAAGACAGTGCAACTGAAGACATCCACTGTAAAGGACTTCCGAAACTGCTTCAGCAAGTGGCAAGGATGATGGCCTAAGTGTGTTCAAAGCAAGGGGGAGATTTTGAGGGGGGTTAGTGGCAGTGTGTCTTTTATTGTAATTTTTAATTTAAACACACTGTATTTTTTTAATCATACTTCATATATCAGAGGGGGAAGGAAGTGCATCCTTTATCCAGGGATTGTTAAAATGTGGGGTATGTGCCACTGCCTAAGATGACTTCAGGCAACCCACATGGGAGACCCTAAATTGCAGTGCATCCCAGGGTAAAATTCATTCCTTTCAGTTAATTTATAAGCAATTCTTATAAATAGCCATCCACAGAGGACTCAGTTTGTTGCTATTATATATTTAGCATCTCTCTATTCTTTTTTTTTTTTGAGACAGGGTCTTGCTATGTAGTCCAGGCTGGCCTCGAACTCGCAGCAACTCTCCTGCCTCAGCCTCCTGAGTGCTGGGATTACAGGTGTGCACCACCACACCTGGCACCAACTCTATGCTCTAGCACACAGGAGAAAGCAAAGCCTTAGGTTGGCCAGAAGACTATAGTCTATGGTGCTTTCATTGCACCAAATATCTTAATAATCAATTTTAGGCTAGGAATATTAGGTCTTCCTCTGTAAGCAGGCATACAAAGTTACTTTTGAAATATTTACTCTAGTTCCTAAAAGATAGGAAATATGAAGAAATATTATGAACGCAATGGCACTAGATATAGCAAAGAGATACAGGAAGGACTCTCTCAGTCCTCAGTCATGTATGCTCATGAGGTCCCTGGGTCAGAAAGGAGGCCCCATGTGCCCAATCCACGTTAGTATGAGAGTGACAGGCAAATCCCTTAGGAGGGAAGAGGGCCCGTGTGCTCTGAGACCTCTGACTCAGCTTTCGTGTGTACTGAAATAAGTTTTCTTTTTTTTTTTTTTGTGGGTATCAGGGGTCGAACTCAGGACCTCGCACGCCAGCAGGCGCCCATGCCGCTGAGTGATATCACCGGCCCCTTTTTCGTATGTGGGTTCCGGGAGTTGAAATCAGGACCTTGCGCTTGCTAGGCAGGCGCTTATGCCGCTGAGCCATCTCACTGGCCTGAAATAAGTTTTAAAGGCTGATCCCTTCCTTCAGTCCAACATTATGCTTTTGCCTTCTGAAGGACTTGTACTGGGGACAATAATGACAATTCGATTGTAATGATTTAGAATCCCGAAGAGATTTCCTCGTAAAATCTGTAGTCTAAGAAGATATTGTGGAGCCTGTGGTAGAAGGAAAATAAGCCAAATTTTTGTATTTGACCTACGGGAAGTTTAAAATTGACTGTAGAATTGTTTCTTCTCTTACCAACGCTGGAAAATACGGGCCCATGTTGGGAAATGGTCACCCACGGGACCTGTCCCTGCAGTTCATGCTGGGAAACTTCATGAGGAGGAGAAGACACAGAAAACCTGGAAACTGCTGGTGGAAAAAGAATGCCAGCTCTCTCAGCCAATTCCTAAAAATAAAAGGCAAGAAATGTTAACCAACTGTGGACCCATGTAGTTATTTTTAAAATCAACAGGGATAAAATGGAAGACTTAACTTCCATTATGGTGACCTAATCTAAAGCCCTGAGTTATTTTATTTGAAAGAAAAGGTCATTTAAAAGTAAAAACCATTACATCCAACACATAAATAATGAGACGAGAACTCTGCTCAGTGAGTCTTCTGTAGGTTCAGCTCACAGATCTGGGTCTTCTTGGAATAAAATTTATCTTAACTTTCTTTTTCCTTTGTACAAAACATATTATGGAAGGCACATTTAATATATACTCCTTATTTCTTTACCCTGATTCTTTATGTGACTTTTTCTTTTGTTTCTATATAGGAACTGGTTTATTAGAAATATTAGCTCAAAATCTTTTGAGCAAAGGGCCAGGTATTTGAGCAAGAGATGGGAAGTCAAAATCTTCTTCATGAATTTGGTTCACACCTTACAAATACAAGACCTCACAAGAGGTACCATGAAGGAGCATTTTGATTTTAATGGTGACTAAAGGCAAACACACAAGGAGTGAGGAGCAGTGGGAAAAAATAATTTAATAACTCAATACAACAAAGAAGAGGTGGTTGTAGGACTTTACAGGACTAACTGCGGGCCAGATTCAGGTTACAGGATTAACACGGGGTAGATGGGGAACACACCTGAGTGAGGGAGGAGACCTGGTACAGGACACAGCGCAGCAGCGGTGGTGTAAACACGCAGGCAAGGCTGAGTGAAACGGTTCCACAGAGCGATCATAGAGCCACGTGAGCACACAGAGCCCTGCTTCGAAGTTTTACAAGGTGGCTAGAAATTTGTGTTCTGTTCTGTTATTAACCTCAGGTTTCTAACTGTAGGAAACTAATTTTTTAAAAAGACTTTTAAAACACTATGTGGACAAAAGAAAACATATCTGCAAACTGGATTCAGCCTAAGGATTGCCTGTTTGCCATCTCTGCCGTGTAACTAAGTGCTTAAGGCTTGGGGCTGGAACCTATAATTTCACTCTGAAGTAAGCAATAGTAAGGAGACTTATATCAAATCTTAAAAGGAAGGAGAGATTAGCTTGAGAATGAGGGAGGGAGAGAGAGAGAGAGAGACACATTACCTGGAGGTGGGGGGTTAACAAAGTCCAAAGCAGGAAAGTTGGAGGTATATTCAGGAAACACTGAAAAGCTTAGCTCCTTGAGAAAACTCATACAGAGGAAGTTATATATAAGACTTGAAAGGTAAATGAAGGATTAACAGATCTCAAATATTAAGTTGAGAAATCTGTGCTGTATCTCATTGGCAATGAAAATTTGGTCTAGAGACTGATATCATCAAGCAGATTTTCCAACAAAACTAACAGCCTCACTGGAAGAGAAAGGGACATAGGAGACAAGACTGCCAGGAGATTACTGCAGTATTTCAGGAGAACCAGCGGGGGCGGAGGGTATCAGAGGACCAGGAAGTTAGTGGATGAGATAAGACCCATGGCAAGGGATAAGTCCATGGACTACTAAACAGTTTCCTCTTAGAAGTGGTCAAATATAACTCTTTTGCTTAGGAGCTTTGGTATTGGTAGGTGTTTAAGTACAAATATCTAGTAGGACATTTGGAACCTGAATTTAGGGGCCCTGTGGTTTAGATTCTGTTTAAGTGTGTCCTGCCAAAGGTTGTCATGTGTTGGAGATTTGGCCCACAGGATGGTGGTACTGGAAAGTGGTGGTAACTTTAAGAGGTAGGATCTAAGTAGGACATTCTTACGTCAATGGCGCCATGCCCCCAGAAGAGACTGGGAGCCTCCAGACTCTGACTAACTGTTTCAAAATGTGATCCCTCTTTCACACATGCTTCCGCCATAATGTGATGCAGCCCAGAGGCCCCTCACCAGAGCCGAGTCAAGGCCAGCTTGAACCTCCAGAACTGGCAAGATAAATATCTTTCCTGTGTAAAGTTAGCCTGTCTTAGGTATTTTGTTATAGTGATGAACACAGAATAATAAAGAGGCAGTCCAGGGATGCTGATGCAGTTTGGTGCACTACCCACATTGGGTTGGCCCATGAGGAAACATCCTAAGGGAAAGGATTTAGAGAGAAAAAAAGCATGAATCTTGGGGGATGAATACCCAACACTTATGTTTCTTATAACTTACATCAAAAACTTTGCTGAATGGAAAAATCATTACCTTGAGCTTGTGTGACAAAGTGATCTCAAATGAAAATACATTGTATTGTGGTCATGTTATTGTATCAGTTCATTTAAATGTGTGCATTGCATCATGATAATAAATCTCATCTCTTCAACTCATATTATGTTTTTGTTTTTGTTTCTTTGGTACTGGGAATCAAACTCAGGACCTTGCGCTTGCCAGGCAGGCGCTGTGCTGCTGAGCTATATCCCTGGCCCTCATATTATGTTTTAATATGGAAAAAGAAATAAAGAAAAGAGCTTTAGATATTGTCTTGCAAAGTGTGGTTAAGATGAAGCCCTATTAAGAGTCTTCAAATTACTTGAAGGCTCTTTGCAATCCTATAAGTAGACAACACTAAAGCCTTTGTCCCAAAACTCACTTTGTAGTCAGAGAAAATGAAGACCCTGTAATCCAGAACTCATTTCCTAAATTCCGGCTGCTTTAATAAGCAGCCAGAACTTGGCTTTCTGGAGGCTTCACACCATGTTAGAAAGATACCAATTAAAAATAGATTCACCCAAGAGTCCAGAAATAAACTCTTAACTTTCATGACCAATGGATTTCTATAAAGGGGCCAAAACAATTCAACAGGGAAGGAGCAGTCTTTTCAACAAAGCATGCTGGAATAACTGGATATCCAGATGAAAAATAATAAAGTAGGATCCCTATCTTATATCATACAACAACAGCAGCAACAAATAGTGTCATAGACCCAACTATAAGAGTTTAACATATAAAACTCTTAGAAGAAAACATAATATAAATTTTTGTGATCTGGTGAGGCAACGATTCCTTTAGTATGAAACCAAAAGCATAATCAATAAAAGAGAAGATGAATAAATCCAATTTCATGTGAATTTGTAAAAATTTTGTGTGTCAAAGGACACCAATCCACTGACTGGGAGAAATATTTGGAAATCATATATCTAATAATGATTTATATCCAGAATATATAAAGAATGTCTATAAGTTAATAATAAAAAGATAAAAACCCAATTAAAAAATTGGCAAAGGATTTCAAGAGACATTTCTTCAAGGAAAAATGACTAATAAGCATATGAAAAGATGCTCAATATTTTTAGTCACTAGGGAAATGCAAACCAAAATCACAATGAGATGCCACTTCACACCCACTAAAATACCATAATAAAAAAGACAGATAAAGCACATGTTGGCAAAGATGTGGACAGAAAGAAAACCTTTGTACCTTGCTAGTGTGAATGTAATGGTGCAACCACTTTGGAAAAGTTTGGCAGTTCTTCAAAATGTTAAACAAATAGTTGCCATATGTCCCAGAAATTCTACTCCTAGGTATCTACTAAAGAGAAATAAAAACATATGTCCACACAAAGACTTGTATAAAAATGTTCATGGTACCATTATCCATAAAAGCTGAAAAATGAAAACAGCCCAAATGTCCATTATCTCTAAATGGATAAATAAAATGTGATATACCCCCAAATCATAAAAGAATGACAGCATATTACTGGGCAATGAAAAGGTATGAGGGGTACTGACAAAGCTACAATATAGAAGAGTCTCGAAAACATTCTGAGCCAGTAAAAAAGACTGAAAATCTTTTAATTTCATCTATATAAAGTGTACAGAAAAGGAAAATCTACAGAGGGAGAAAGCAGGTAAGAGGCTGTTGAGGATGTGAGGGACAGCTAATCAGTGTGGGCTATCTTTTGGGGATGATAAGAATTTTCTTGATCAATTGGCCATTTTGTCTCTATGGGTAAAATTTCTCAGTTGTGATAAATCCTGCAGGTCAAATATAAACTTTATTTTTAACAGTTTTATCGTTGAGATAATTTTTGTTTCACACATCCCAGTGGATACACAGTCATTTCACAAAATACAATGCAGACTATGATTGTCAGTGGTCCAAATCTCCTAGCCACTGACCGGTTTGAAAAGGGTGAGGGGGTCTTTTCTTTTTTTTTTTAATCCAACATTTCCCTGAACATATGGCTTCATTTCCTGTTCTTAGGGTCTGCAGAAATCACAGTGAGGACAACTACTGCTATTACTGGAACATCAGCCCACACTATGGCCAATAACTACAATTTCTGTCTCAGAACATACAAGCAATACTTTGAAATGATTAGTGGTCTACGTCATTGCTTACAAAAGGACAAGTCCTGTTTTAATCACAAAACTAAATATCATGCTCTGGAGAGGGAAATATGGGTTTTTGGTATCACAGATATTAGCCACCAATCAGCTATTGTTTTTCTAGAAATTGTTGGCAACCTTCTGCCCAACTTTGCTGCTAATTTTGCAACATAGAGTTCAGCCTGGTCTACGAGTCACTTTGACTCATTGGCTGCATGTAACAACATTCTGCTTCTCTTCAGTGTCCAACATACTCAGAGTAACCATAGGGACCCCAACCCAGGTTGCATGTGACCTCTTGGTGTGCATGCACAAAAGATCAAGCTCTTACGGAACAGAAGTAAAACAAAGCACATGATCAGGAGAGAGGACCTGGTCACACTAGGTTGGACTCATATTTGGCTGAGTATATGTGACCTAGTCACATATATTTGGAAACAATGTCTTCAATTCCCTTTTACTACATGAATCAGAACAATTTCTTGTTAACTAATATGATATTTTGACTTTTGATTTTAGTACAAATATCTGGAGACAAACTCTTTCACTGAATATACACATTTGAGAAACAAACTGGTCAGTTAATCCAATGATCTAAAGTAAGATTATGGTGTTGCTTGCCCCTATATAAATAAAAAGCCAGTGAATTGTATATTTAAAAGGATACCATTTTAAATATATGGACATTTTAAATGGATGTTGATAAATTATATCCCAATAAAAGCTTAAGGAAAAAGCACACATCCACCACGTGTTGCCTGAAGTTTTCGACACTCGCCAGGTGGTGCCAGATACTTTTTCTAGTCTCTATTCTTTACAACCTTTGCACTGGTTCTCACTTTGTCACACCTGCCTCCTTCCATCTGCAGCAGACTGGCATCTCTTCTCTCTCAGAACGCCTCACACATTCCTGGCTCTCAAATACAGAAGACTTGCTGCTGTCTCCCACATTTCAGTGGTGTGTCTTTCCGCTTGGAAAGCTTCTCTCCCTCCCAGCCTTCGCGTGACTACCTCTTTCTTGACACTAAGGTGCAACTCAGAAGAGAGGGCTTGCTCTTTCTCTGTTTGTGGTCACCACTGACCACTCACTGTATTTGTGTCACAGAGTCCTGCACCTAACATAGCCCCTGTGCTTATTTCCATGTTCGCATGTGCATCTGTGAGTGTGTGTGTGTTTGTGTGTGTTTGCATGCACGCATTCCTTGGGCTTGTGAATTATTGCCCATCTTTCTCACCAGAACACGTGCTCCCTAAGGACAGGAACCCTTCATAGGTGTCCCCACCTGCAATGAAGGCCCGCAGTGAAGAGTTGCTGGCTGACAGCCTTTTAGGTTGAGTCAGCACAAAGGTAAGATTGCCTGCCTCTGCCCTTGTAAAGGAGGAGAAAGACCCAAGCCCTGAGGTTGGGGTGCAGCTGAGGCCCTGGGTGCAATCCCCAGCACCTCTAAAAAAGAAAAATATAAGCCTTTTTGTTCTCCAAATCTCTACCCTCACTCACCCCATCCATTCCAAGAAAAAGCAAGAATTTTCTCAACAACAATTGAGACGCTGGAAATCTTTCCTCAAGAGACTTGATTTCAGGAAAATAGATTGTTCTCCACCTGAAAGTCCAGCCCCAGCTCAGTGCAAAGTGTTTCTATAAAACTAGAGTCTCAAGCAAGATGAATGAGAGGAAAGAGAGAAAGGCAAGTGACAAGGCTAGCTGGCACTTGTAATGAAAAAAGAATCAAAGCAGAGCCTGTCCCAGGGGACCTTAAACAATCGGTGTGGTGGAGCCACGCAGAGCTGTGATTCGTTCCTCCTGTCAGTGAGGTGGCTCTAGTTAGCGATCATCCTGACAAAGTGACGGTCACTAGGGAAAACAAAGAGAAGGAGCACAGCCACTGTGGAGCTTGTCCCTGGGCTCACTGCACCCTTTGTGAGGTGACCATGGCAAAACATTAGAGCTCTTCAATGCGGAAAGAAGGAAGGAGAGAGGGGGAGGCAGGAAGGGAAAGAAGGAAGGAGGAAAGGAAAGTGGTGAGGAAGAAAGGAGGAGAGTCAAGGAGAACGGGAGGGAGGAAGAAGTGAAGAGGAGAGAGAGGAAGGTGGAGATGGAGGAAGGAAGAAAAAAGGAAGGGAAGAAGGAAAGAAAGATGAAACAAATTTTCTAAAAATAAGAAAAGCATTTCCTCACTGAGCACTTTTCCAGATAAAACATAATAGGAGACTCACAAGAAAGGAAATTACACCTGTCTGGAATTTTAAAAACTTTGCATAAAACCACAACTCGTACTTAATTTCCTGAATTTCTGAAGAAAAAAGGAAAGAAAAGTGTGATGGAGCACTGAAGTTCTGAATATAAAGCTCCTCGAACAGTGTTCGTTTCACTTTTAACCTAAAAACAGTCTTGGTGAACAGAAGTCCACAGACAAAAGGATCAAATGCGATATGCGCGTCTACCAACACCCCACCGTGAATAGACTTATCAGGTATCACAAACATATACTAACAAAAAAATTTTAAAAAGAAAGAAAAATGTCAAAAGGCCATCACTGTGTACCTGCAAGACCTTGGAGACAACATCCAAGGGGCTGCTGATGCGCAGGCCTCCAGCAGCCTCCGCAGAGACCGAAGCCCGAGCTCAGGTCCCCAGAGCGGCTCATGCCGCCCTGAGCCCGTCTCCAGGTTACAGCCGAAGACCAGCCGCTAAATATTTAGGCCCATCACATAGGAAATGTTCTCATGCTCGGACGAGAGGGCCTCGGAGCTCCCAGGAGGATCCTAGCACCGCAGCCCCCACTTTCCCCTCCTCCATCCCACCCCCACTTGTCCCCAAATGTCCTGCCAAGAACACATTTGAGATCAGCTTATCACTGGCTCTGGCTTAGCCCTGCAATCACATCCTGGCCTGGCAGGAAGCTGAGCCTGGCCATGCAGACTCCTTCTCATCTCTGTGTGGACGCCCCGCATATCTCGGGAGGCAGCAGAGCATGTGGTGCTACCCCCGCAGAAGCGAGAGTTTGCAAGGCCCGCACCTCCACCTTGTTTTGGCACATCTCT
Organism: Erethizon dorsatum; assembly: GCA_028451465.1. Taxonomy (NCBI): domain Eukaryota; kingdom Metazoa; phylum Chordata; class Mammalia; order Rodentia; family Erethizontidae; genus Erethizon; species Erethizon dorsatum. Next base: position 48,050,179 of record CM051825.1, read on the forward strand.
GGTGTGCGCGCTGGCAGCCTGCTGAACCTCGAGGGCCTGTTTGTCACGAGTGAACCGGGGCCAGAAATCCCTCTCTGAAGGGATATGAGCATCTAACAAGTCCTAGCACCCGGGAGATGCTCAGTAAGTGCCAGCTTCCCTTCTAGAAGATTTCCGAGCTTTTCCAACAGCAGCTGAAACAGCCAGAGAGGACACATCCAAGTGACCAGATGCCCACAGGACTAGAATCAAAGTAGGCCTGTGTTTTGGGGACTCCTTTGGTGGAATTCCTCCTTATAAGTTCCAAGATGCCCTGATGTTTAAGATTTACATAGAGACTCAATTCCAGATCCCTGACAAAAAGGGGAAATTGAGAACTTGTTACATTGGATCCTATACACCCCTAACCAGAAGACCATTTTTACATACTACAACATACCTGGTGTGATTAAGAAGTGTGACGAATGTTTAAATTTAAAAATATTATAGTAAAGACACATTGCCATTAATCCCTCTTAAAATACACCCCATTCACTTTGAACACACTTATCCCTTCATTCTTGTCACTTTCTGAAGCAGTTCTGGAAGTCCTCTTTCATGAGTTTCTTTAGTTGTGCTGTTGTGGCTGCCTTCATGTCCTAAACTCACTCAAAACGTTTAACTTTCATGGTCATTTTAACTTTGGGAAAGAATCAGAAGATCACAGTGCGGGATCCAGCGAAGAAGATGGATGAGGACACACTGTAATGTTTTTACGAGCCTGTCTTTCTGCTGAATGTCACTCAGCAGCAGCATTCACTGTATTTTTTTATCACACAAAGACACTCATGAAAGAGGACTTCTAGAATGCCTTCAGAAAGTGGCAAGAATGATGGGATAATAGTGTGTTTGAAGTGAGGGGAAGTGTTTTGAGGGTGATTATTGGCAATGTGTTTTTTATTTTAATAAGTTTTTAAAATTTTAAGCATTCACCATGTATTTTGATCACCCCTGATAAGCTGCACATGGCTCATGTTTGCAAAAATCCCCATGGGAAAATTCTGGTGACAGTTTCTGTTAGAATGTGGACCTGCCCGTTCAACTGGCCTCCAGTAAGGACACAGAGCTATGATGAGATGTCACCACAGGTGATCACTTCTGTCTCAGGAAAAGTAATAAAAGGCTCAGAAGGTCTTATTCCTCATACCACCCACTGTGCTACCAAGGCCTCTCCGGGCCTGGGGAGCTGTGCCAATGCTGAGGCAGGACTGTTTGAATGGAGGACAACGCTCCCTACTGCAGATGGCTGTGACAAAGCCTTTGTTCTCTACACTTGGTTTTATTTCTTTGGATTAAAAAAGAATTCTAAACCTGGCCTGAGAAGAAAGCCATCTCAGATTTGGAAAAGGCTTTAAACCCTTGGGTTCAACTTCCACCCCTATACCATCTTACCTACGTCATCTTGAGAGAGCCACTTGATTGTCTCATGTCTGTTTCCTCATCTGTAAAATGGGGATAACAACAGTATCTACCTTATAGTTTGTTGTGAGGATCAAATGAGGTGCTGGCCCCCAGTGATAGCACCTTAGGGTGGGAGGGGCTATGATATATTGCTGTGCACTATTCTAAAGGACAACCAGGCAAGGCAAAATATGCTCAAGTTACCTGAGATCATAATTTGTCATACCTGGGGTCATACCCAGTTGTAATTTGTCCTCAAGAAAATCTGCCCAGCCTGCTCTGAGATGAAACCCTGTGATAAAATTGAATATATGTGGGAGTCATCCTCAATAAAGCTTTTAAACTAAACACGTTAAGCCTTCTATCCCGTTCTATAGTTGAATTTCAATGAGACATCAACATCTTGGTTAAAAAAAAGGAGAGGTTTCATTTCTTGTTTCATAGAAAGTGACCCTTATTATATTGCTTATATTCTATACACACACAAAAAAGAAGAAATACATTCAGGAACTAGAATAAATTTTAAAGTCCAAGAGTTGAATGCTATTTGGCAGAAATGAAATGTAGTACAAGCCAGTAATGAAGCAAAGCCATTGCTTCTGAACCAGGTTGAACAAAGTAATTTGCTTCAAGTTCTCAACTAAAAGAGCCCAGGGTGAACCACGTAGGAAGGCCTTCTTCCTAGGGGCTTCGCGCCCTAAGTTTCATTTTGCCATTCAGTACGAACCTGTATATAATCATTAACTTTAAATTTCTTTACTTCCTAAAGCAAATATGATTTTTTAAAACCTTACATTTTCTTATCTCTGAAAACTATAACATGTAATGTACCTTCTTTCCCTTTATTTATTTATTTATTTTTTTTTGAGGGTACCTGGGAGTCGCCCTCAGGACCTCGCACGCCAGCAGGCACCCGTGCCGCTGAGCGATATCACCGGCCCTTTTTCGTATGTGGGTTCCGGGAGTCGAACTCGGGCCCTCGCGCTTGCCGGGCAGGTGCTTAAGCCGCTGAGCCATCTCACCGGCCCTCCCTTTATTTTAAATAACCTCTGATAATACAATGGTACCTCGGTTCAAGAATTTAATTTGTTTATGATTTTGGGGAAGATAGCCGCATTTGTATTTGTGTGGGGAAGATGGCTGTGGTCATGTTTGTCACCCGATGTGGGGTTTGTGAACTCAAGCAAAATTTTGTCAAATGCTTTTGTTCAAGAACTGAATTATTTGTGAACAGAAGCATTTACAAACCAAGGTGTTACTGTATTTTCTCTAGGAGCTGGATCTATAGTTCTCAAAAAGCTCTAAATTCTTTTCTCTCTGGATGAAAACAGACCATTAGAAGGCTGTAAACTTGAGGCATTCTTAAGCCAATTGTGGTGGTGCACACCCATAATTCCAGCACTCAGGAGGTTGAGGGAGGAGGATTACTGTGAGTTCAAGGCCAGCCTGGGCTACATACACAGTGGGTTGAAGGCCAGCTTGCACTACATAGCGAGACCCTGCCTCAAAAAAAAAAAAAAAAAAAAAAAAAAGAAAAATTAAAAAGAAAGAAACAAACAAAACATCCTTGAGGTATTGTTGACTTCACAGAACTATACTATAGAATTATGCCCTTGCTTTTGTTTTTTATAGTGCTGGGGATCAAATCCAGGGCCTCTGCATTCTAGGCTAGTGCTTTACCACTGAGATACACTCCTAGTTTTCATTTAAAAGTTCGTATAAGGGCCGGTGAGATGGCTCAGCGGCATAAGTGCCTGCCTAGCAAGTGCGAGGGCCTGAGTTCGACTCTCGGAACCCACATACGAAAAAAGGGCCGGTGATATCGCTCAGTGGCACGGGTGCCTGCTGGCCTGCGAGGTCCTGAGGTCGACCCCCGGTACCCACAAAAAAAATAAATAAATAAATAAAAGTTGGTATAAGAAACACAATGGTGCCCAAAATAAATGTGCAAGGGTACCCAATGCAGCACTGTTTGTAGCAGTTAAAGGTTAGGAATGTTCGTGGATTTTACACATCCATACCATAGAAAACCATATAGACAGTAAAACAAATGTTACAGCTTTATACGTACTGGTACAGAATGATCTCTAATATATATTATGCAAACAAGTACGGAACAATAGAGTAAGAATCAAAATTGAGACGCAGACATGTACTTACACATACACACACACACAAACACGGAAGGTTGCATAAGCACAGTCTATCTCAGAATTTGAAATTAATAGGCGCTAAGACAGTGTCTCAGAGGCAAAGGTGAAAAAGAGATACAATTTTATTAAATAATTTGCACCATATACACACCCTATTTTAAAAAATCAAACCAAAATAGAATGGCCATTATGTGTTCTCTTTGGCTGTGTGTGTCAAAGAAACAGTTCCTTAAAACGGTAATTGGTGTTCCACAGAACCAGTATTGATGCTTTACCCATCTTGGAGTTCGCAGTGCACATGTATTAAGAGTCTCCAAGAAGGTCTTCAGTCAGGAGTCTTGTGTAACTGAATTTAACTCAACATTTCCTAAATTTCCTTTTTTCTTCTCTTCCTCCTCCTCCTTCCACCTTTCCTCCTCCTCCTCCCCTTCTCTCTACCTCTCTTCTCCTCCTCTTCTTCCTTCCTTTTTTTTTTCCAGTGCTAGGGACTGAACCCAGAGCCTTTGCACTCAACTATATCCCCAGCCCTTTTTATTAATTTTTTATTTTGAGACAGGATCTCGCTAAGTAGTCCAGGCTGGATTCAAACTTGCAATCCTCTTATGTCACCCTCCCAGAGTACATGCATGCACCACCATGTCTAGCTCTTAATTTCTTTTCTTTTTTTGGTGGGTACCGGGGGTCAACCTCAGGACCTCATGCGCCAGCAGGCGCCTGTGCCGCTGAGCGATATCACCAGCCCTTTTATCATATGTGGGATCCGGGAGTTGAACTCGGGCCCTTGCGCTTGCCAGGCAGGTGCGTACGCTGCTGAGCCATCTCACCGGCCCTTAATTTCTTAATCATAGAAACACTTCCCAACCTTTGTTGCAGGACACTTTCTCTAAAAGCCATGCCTTGGGAAGTATAGCATTGCAGCATTTGTTTTAAAAAAGACTTGGACCACCACAGTGTGCACTGTCTCTAACTGAGAGGGAGAATTTAGTGGAAGGATTCCCTTTATTTACTCTTAAGAATTAGTGTGCTTTGTCAGATGTCTATAATTAAAATTCCTTTTTACACATTTAGCACAACTGTGTCTCAACCTTCCCATCCTTAAAATGGGCACAACAGTACCTACTTTGAGTTTGGTTGATAGGTCAAAACTGGATATCCTGTATAAAAGTGCTTCTCATAATTGACACATAAAGTAACCACAATATCATCCAGGCTTGGTGACACATGCCTATAATTCCAGCACTCTGGGCGGCTGAGGCAAGAGGATCACAAGTTTGAGTCCTGCCCAGGAAAATCAGCAAGAACAAGTCTCAAAAAAAGAAAAGAATGCTTATTATTCCCCACCAGACTTTCTTCTCAATATGTGGTTGTTCCCAAGGGGGAATGGAATAAAGATCAGAGCAAATCCATCACTGTCAAGATGCCCATCCTGGGTAGTCTTGGGGAGTGCAGCAGAGGGTCTTTGAACAAAGAACTGGGTGTGTTAACCACCTTTGCAGCTTGAGACCAGAAAGGCCAGTGGAGGAAGACCACCCAGCAGTGAGCATGAAGGCAAAGAAGCCAGGCTCCTCTCTATCATTCAGGAATATCTCCAGGCTTGAGAAAGATTAGATGCAGCTGTGAATGAACGGCTCCCTTATCTACCCCTAGCTGCTTACTGCAGAGACCATTCTGCTTGTAAACACAACCCAGGACTCACACTGGCCAAGGCTTAAGCTTGGTGCTTATCCACCAGCTGCCTTCTCCACAGGCTCCTCACATACAATAAAGCAGAAGGGTGAGCCGATTTCACCCAGGAGGCCACCCCGAGAGTTTAGTAGCTGTGTCAGATTAAAAACCACAGCATGTAGCAGACAAATTTTCACTTACCTTCCAATTCTTAAGGAGTGGAAAAGTCAGTTCATCTATTAACATATTTTAAATAAATAAGATTATGAGCCTCTTGATACTTAGCTTCCTATGTACTATGAAGCCTGGAGTAAAAATGGCACTGACCTAAATGATTTTTCTGAACAGTAAGCACTTTGGAGAGGTTGGTAGTAGAAACATGCACTTCAATTAAAAGGACAAAGCAAGGCGATATAAAGAGATGTGACACTTATAAGCCTCTGTTGATTTTCATTAATGCCAGACTGCAGGAGGTTTCTAGTTAGAAATTGTAAAGAATGATACACATAAATACTATTTGTTCTCTTTCATAATATCACTTCCCTTAGAACCCCTGACACCCAGAACAGAATGGAATCCTCAGGCAGTGTCCACACGGTTAAAAAGCAAGCATCTCTAGGTGTCCCAAGGAACTTGGAAGAAATTTTGTAGTTCACAGCATGGAGAGCCACAGCAGTGACCCTTCAGATGACAGCAGAAGTAGTTTATGTGTTCAAGCAAGAGACAAAGATCAGATGAGATGTGTTTCACATTCGAAAGTCTACAGATTGTGTGCATAGTCTTTGACAGTATTTTCAAGTCCAGGAATGCACTCAGAAGAACTAACTAAGATGTGTGCAATGATTAACTTGTAAGATTATTCATCTTGGAAACAATCAAAATATCTATCTCTGATTAGTGAATAAATAAACAATGGTGTGTCTGTGCTATGGAATGTCCAACAAAAAGGAATGAAGTTCTGATAGAGCTACTACAATGGATGGATGTTAAAAACATTGTTACCTGAAAGAGTCCACACACGAGAGTCCACACATGAGTCCACACACGAGAGTCCACATACTGAGCCAGGTTTGATGGCAAGGCCTGTAACCCTAGCACTCTGGGAGACTGAGACAGGAGGATGGAGAGTTAAAACCCAGCCTGGGCAACTTACAGACTTACTGAGACCCTGACTCGAAATATAAAAAGGTAGGGTGGGGGTGGAGGATGTAGCTCAGTGTGAACACCCTGGGTTCAATCTCCTGTAGGGCTAAATAAAGTCCAGATAATGTTGGGCTCCACTTATCTAGTCAATCCAGAAGAGGCGAAATCTGTAGAAAAAGAATGCAAATTGGAGGTTGTCTGGGTGTGGGAAGGGTGGGGATGATGGTGACTATCGTGGGTTCAAGTTTCTTTTGGGAAAGACAAAAATGTACTGAAATTAGATTGTGGTGATGGCTGCACAACTCTGAAAACACTAAAAATCACTGAATTTTATGAGATGTAAATTATATCGCAATAAAGCTGTTTAAATAATTATTCATCCAATGTTTCTTAAGAGGAACAAAAATGAAAAAAAGAGACATAAATGACCAGTGGTAGGGCTGGGACCATAAATTGTTCTGTGACTCTAACCAGGTACTTCACAGCCACTGAAAAGAACTTTACAACAGGGTGTATGATAGAGGAGTCCAGTTATGCAAAATACATGTGTGCACATAACCTCTAGAAGGTCTCAAAAAGCACTGCAAATGCTTTTTACAGTGATCATACCTGAAGATCATGAAAAATTTTTATTTTTTTCTTTTTGCCAATTTTCATAGAATATCACAACTGGTGATTGAACCTAAGGCTTTTGCACTGAGCTATATCCCAAGGCCTTTCTATTTTTTGAGACAGGGTCTTGCTGAGTTACTTAGACTGGGCTTGAACTTGTGATCCCCCTGCTTCAGCCTTCCAGAGAGCTGGGATTACAGAAGAGCACCACCAGGCCTGCCACAATTTTCCCTCTTGTGCTGGTGATTCTTCCTTTATCCCTCTGTGTCCAGCTTCCTTCCTACCTTCCTCTCCTGCGGGACGTGACAGAGAGAGGGAATATATACCTTTCTTGCTTCTTTGTACATCTGGGCCATTTCCCTGGCAGTAACTACTTCCCTGTGTGTCTCTGGCTCTGCTGGAGATGCCTCCTTGAGGTTCTCACTCCCATTAGGCTCAGGCAACTGCAGTGTTTCTCCCCCTCTGCTCCGGGGTACTAACAGCTTGCCCTGCTGCCTTGGTCCTGGTTCTTGTTAGTTCCGGGGCCCCACTCAGACCTCTGCAAGTAGGTTGCTCGTTCATTCTCTCATTGGACCCATCAGAGAGGAATCTGCTTTCCCACCTGACTGCTCTGTGCCCAAACAAGAGGCTTTAGTGAAGAGGTGTCAGGGAGTAAGGTGACCTCAGTGAAGAGTTGTGACTCCGCTCCTCCCTGAGACTACAGCCCAGAGGCCCTCCAGACCCCTTTGACCAAGAGATTATCATTGTTGAGCGCAGCTGAAGTTATAAAATCTATTTTCACAATTCCTGACGTGAGTTCTGCCAGAAACACATGTGTAATTTCAACCACATGCCCGATCTTAGTCTCTTGTCCGAAGCCAACTCCAGAGTAGCCCAGGGACATCCCACCCTGCCCTGCTCTCTGTCCAAACCATAGTGGTGATCCAGTACCTCTAGCCCTGGCTGCTGAGGCCTGGGCTGCTGTGAGTGTGGAGACAGGGAGCCAAAGGGCCAGGCTGTCATCCACTGGCCTCTGGGGACTGTCCAAAGCCCTTGACCTCAGTCCAAAGCCCATTCTGGAACCCAATCTGTCATCACAAGCTGTCAGGTCATGTACAAACTGCCAAGTCATGAAGCCAGATCCAGAAAGTGGGCTGCAGGCAAAGGTCGGCACTGGGCAACAGGAAGGCCAGTTGAGCCGACACTGTGAGACTCCTTTATTTCTTGAAATCTAAAGAACAGGACACCAAGATGGATACTCTCATTGGCGGAACCAACGCCCACAGTTGGTCAGTTGGTCCATAGCTGTCAACCTTGTCAGAAGGCTTGGAATAGACACATAAGGGACAGGAAGCTTGCATTCAAATGCTCTCTCTCTTCCTGCAGACAGAATGATAAGATAACACTTCAATAAGGAGCATTTCTCAGCAGCACAGGCAGTTAGATGGCCGCCTTTCAGGAGAAAATGCCGGAGTGTTAGGAGATCTGGCCTGATTCCTCAGAATAGAGCTTCAAGGTTTAATTACTTTGATCAAAAACCTAGACGTGCCCTTGTTTCTGCTTTATTTCTATCCCCCACATGTAGTCCACCAGCAAACCCTGCCAACTGTCACATTCCAAAGATTTCTTCTTTGTATTCCTTACTCCTACAGCCGTGTTCCAAAACCACCAGTCTTTCCTCAGCTGACTTTTTTTTGGTTATACTCTGTGTTCCCTTCTCCACACAGGAACTAGAATGATCCTAAATACTGCTTACCTCAGAGGCTTCCCACTGCACTTAGAACGAGATCCAAACGCTTTACCATGGCCTAAAAAAAGTATCTAATCTATTGGCCTCTGGTTCTACCCTCTTCTCTGGTTTTGAGGCACTCCACCTACACTGGCTTGTTTACTCTCGTAAAATCTGCCGAACTATTTCCTGCCTCAGGACCTTTGCACTTGCTGTTCCTTTCCAGCAATGCTTTCCACTCCCAGAATCCCTTCTTGCCAATCCTGTCTCAGTTCAAGTATGTTCTTTCTTCAAAGAATTTCTTTGACCAAACATCCTTTCTAACGTGTCCTATCACCATTTATTCCTTGTCCTGTTTTATTCTTTATGGTATTAAATGAAATTACATTATTTGTGTTTTGGTTCAATTACCTTTCTAAATAGGTCTAAGATTCATAGAAACAGGAAATTTATCAGATTATACTATTAACTTGGAAATATTCCTGGCATATAGTAAGATACTCAGTAAATATTTGTCAATGGGACAATGTGTCAATATAAGTGTTGAATAATGCCTGTGAGTATATAATCAAGTTAGTTAATATATATATATATATATATATATATTTTTTTTTTTTTTTTTTTTTTTTTTTTTGTGTGTGTGTGGGTACTGGGGGTCGAACTCAGGATCTCACGCGCCAGCAGGCGCCCATGCTGCTGAGCGATATCACCGGCCCTTTTTTCATATGTGGGTACCAGGAGTCGAACTCAGGACCTCATGCTTGCTAGGCAGGCGCTTATGCTGCTGAGCTATCTCACTGGCCCAAGTTAGTTAACATTTATCAGGCTCAATATTCTTCTCTATAAGAGATACGATTAAGTGACCATTAAGTGTTTACACTTAGAATATTACAGAGTTATATGTCTATTTACTTATAACTATAATATAGTCTGGAAAATAATGAACATTAAATACAGCTGAAGTCATAAAAGTTCCTCTTCATTAAGTTGCAAAGCCGCTTCCCCCAAAAGCACACTGCTAGTGATGACCCCAGGCTTTACACACAGCTCAAACCTGAGCATCAAGCCTTTGGGCTGGGACAAAGACCACAGGACCGCACTACAGCTAGACTTCACACGAGGGCTGGCTCCTGGGGCTGGAAGACCCTAACTGTGTCCTGGAGTGCTGCATAACACTTGGGGCGTTTTTCTCTGCCATGATTTTGCTTCTCCTTGGAGCTTATATTTCATTTTTTCACGGTGAATTTGTGAGAACCTAGAGATCTGGCAATGACCTTTGGTGGGGGGCCGGATGGAGACAATCAGAAGACTACACAAGAGTCTGACTTCACACTAGGGTTGGTGTCCTCCGATCTGACGTGAGGTTCACCTTCTCAGGCTGCCTGCTTCTTGAGCTTGAGGATGCACAGCCATGCAGAGGATGAATGGCTGTCTGGCCTCAGCAGGTTCCCACCTCTCTCATGGAACTTCCTGGGCAGGGCTCCCCCAGCTACTGCTTCCTGGAATGGTACAGACACAATTTTAAAAGTAATGTTCTGGGATCTTCCCCAGGGCTCCATCTGTTGGGCAGTGGTGTTCAACATTAGTTAGGCTGACCTTGGACCCACTCAAAGGGGCTATGTTCTTTCTGGAAGCGCACCAGGACAAAAAAAAAAAAAAAAAAAAAGAAAGGCAAAAAAAAAGAAAAAAGTTCATCAAGGAACTTTCTTACATAATGCTAGAAGTTTTGGTTACTATTTACTGAGTGTCTTACTATGTGTCTTACACTGTGTTTAACTGCAAGTACAAAAATTCTCCAAGGAAGATATTATTATTGTCAGGAGGACCCTGCGATTCAGAGAAGCTCAGCAATCAGTTGTTAAACCACACAGATAAAGCTCATGCCTGTGTCCACCTCTGCAAAGAACAGAGCCACAAACACTAAAAAAGGGAAAAGCAACCAGTCAGCCCAAATTCATTTTTATAACTCATAAACAGCATTACAGATGCTCTAGATTTCTACCTAATTATAAACTTTAGCAAGCATTCTAAAGAGAGCAAATGCATTAGCTCTTACTGGGTTATGTTTCAGTAACAAAACACCAGTGGTTTACAACAAAATAAATTTATTTATGATTTATTTTACTTATTTTACTTGATGTCTGCTTCAAAGATTTTCTCTTTTCTGGGATTCATCCTGGGATGTAAAGGCCACTTGACCAAGGAAAACAAAGGAAAAATGGCAGGACCCTGTGATAGGTCTTATAGCTTCTGCTTAGAGATAACCTATGTCATTTCTTCCTCATCCTATTGGCCAAAGCAAGTCACATGGACAAACTTAACATTAGTGGGTTAAAGAAGTACCCTTTCCCAGGGTGGGCAACACCAGCCATGTGGCAGTGGATGGGGAAGGAAGCTATTACTCAAATGACAGCAAATAATCAACAAAAGTGTACTGTATAACCTACCAAAACAAGTGGAAATGTAAACTTCTGGGGTCAGACACAATCAATGTATCTCATCAATATTAGCTGAAACTAGCTACAAGTGATAAATAACCCAAACAGGCTTAAGTGAAATGCTGGGTTTTATTGGCTTGGTTTAATGAAAAATCCAAGAAGATTCTAATATGGTTTGTCCTAGACTCTCTCTCAAATTGGGTCATGCGGACCGCTCCTCTCCTCTTCTTTATGCTGGCTTCATTCATAGGTAAGATGGTTGCCTGTGCATAGCATTTACAGACTTCTTGGTACAAACCAACAAAAAGAAGAGCATGTGTCTGACAGATTCTACACCAGTCCTAGGATTCTACACCAGTCCTACACCAGTCCGGCGCTACTTGGATGAGCATGGGTGACACCATCGCTAAGTCAGTCAGTCCACCCAGAGGCTCAGGGCTGCCATATGCCAAGCTTTGGCCATACCTGGAGCCAGAAGTGGACCCTTCTGGACCCTATACATTAACAATATTCACTCTCTTTCTCTTGAATTCCTGCAAAAAACAAAACCTCTGAAGAGATTCTATATTAGCCGATTTCAGAGCATTCACTTGTATAAACAGTCAAACAGATTTGAGAGTCTGGCATTTTTACAATATTTGCTAAAGCCACCATCTGTAATAATTTTTCTACTCCTATTTTACAAATCTAACTTATCTTCATTCCAAACAATAGTTAAAAGCCATGATGTGGAAGATTAATTTAACATTTACTGACTAAAAGAGAAGAAATAATATAAATAAGCAATTTTTTCTTTGAAACATAACCTAGTCTACTTACTCAGGTCAGACCCCAAATATTTTCTTCCAGGATATAAACTAAATACTCATAATCCATTTCTATGCCAGAAAATCACAACATATTGACATAGGTGGTGGTTTTAATGAGGGAAATCTGTGCTGTGAATTACTGGCAAATTTTAAGTAAAACACTGGTCCTCAATTCAAATATATATTTCAACTTAGGCAGACACCAATAAAATATATTGTATGTCTATGTCATAGGCTAACAAATCTCAGTTTCTTTAGTGTGTATCTTTTCTTGTGTTACTTGAAGTAGCACTAGGTGCTGTACTAAACAGGCCCTATATTTAGATGGCTTACCACAGCAGAGATTTACCTTCATTCAGGTAACTCCCCAAGGTGGGTGTTCCTGGTTTCCTCCATGCAGGGATTCAGCCATCCAAGCCTTTTCTGTCTCTCAGCCTCTGGCTCTCCAGTGCACTAGGGCAGGATTTTTCAACCTCGGCACATTTGGTACCAAATAGTTCTTTGTTCTGGGGGCTACCCTAAGCATGATAGGATGTTTAACAACAACCCTGTTCTCTACTTAATACAAGGTGTGATCAAAATGTATCATGAACGTTTAAATTTTTAAAAATTTATTATAGTAAAAGCCTAATTGTCATTAATCCCCCTCAAAATATTCCCTGGTGCTTCAGACACACTTATCTCATTGTTTTTGCCACTTTCGGAAGCGGCTCTGGAAGTCCGCCCACGTCTTTACAAGCTGTGATCCCCAAGACAATCAACACCGCTGTCAAGTGCCATGCATCCTATTCACCAGATTGGCACTTTGTGACTTCCGGCTCTTCCTCAAGTCAAAATGACCACGCAATCTAAATGTTTTGAATCAAATCAGGACACTGAGGCAGCCAATACAGTGCTACTTTTAAAGACACTCAGGAAAGAAGGCTTCTGGAGCTGCTTCAAAAAGTGGCAAGAACAATAGCATAACTGTGCTCAAAGTGAGGGGGATGAATGGCAATCAGTGTCTTTTACTGTAATCATTTAAAAAATATAAATATTCACCACATGCTTTGATCGTCCCTTGTATACCTTGCAACAACTTCAGGAATTTTAGAATCATAAACTTTTTTTGGTTGTTTAGATTGCTTCTTAGCACCTTCTTCTCTGCTGCAACTCTCTCTGCCCACCACCTCTCAGCATGTGTGTGATCTCAGCCTTCAGTTCCCATTTTAGTTGCTTACTTGAGGCAGATGCACTGTTCCTTCCTGTGTTCCCTATTTTTAGCCACCACCAGAATTACCTGATACCAACAACTGGCTTGGATCACTAGTCTTACCTTATTAGTGTCCAAAAGCATGCTATTTTCTGTCCTACTAAACTTCCTTGTGGAGCTGGGTCTCATGCCCAAGCATCTTCCCAGCCTACTAACCATAACCACATCTATTTCTAGATGTTGGCTCCACCCAGTGGAAACAACCTCCCTGTGGTTAACCATATGTGCTGGACCATGATCCCCAACAATTTCATTCAATAAATACTCATCCTATTACTACCACTGTACTAAGAACTGGGATATCAGGAGGAGTAGGATACATCACAGGATGACAAGACATGTCATATGCCTTGCTTCATCCACTGAACAATTTTCACAGGGACCAATTACATGCCTGGCCCTGGCTAGTGCTGACAATTACAACCACATGCAAAATAAACTCAGCCCCTGCCTTCGCGAAGCATACAGGAGAGAGAAAAAGAGAAAGAGAAAGAGAAAGAGAAAGAGAAAGAGAGTGTTCATATAAAGAATCAAAGAACAGATCTACTTGGATAAGACAGTCAAGCTTCTGGAACCTTAAAATGTTTCCCCACCTTGGATCTAACCTGCCATTCTGGTAACTAGAAATTTCCAAATGGCGACCAGACCTGGACTTAATGCAAATCTCAGTGTTTTGTTTGGTTAGCAAAAAAAAAAAAAAAAAAAAAAGATTTATAAATTAGGATGAGACTCCATTCTCCAGTTTTTCCCAGGGCCACCCCCTCCCCCCATTGCTTCCACTTGGCCTTGCTCATACACTGACATTATCTCTCATGTTGGCCCTTACTAGCATTTTAAGTTTGTAATTCTGAGCTCAATCTTTCAAACACTCACGGTGATAAGATTACCTCACTCTATCCTCCCTCTCATACTTTGATAAATTTACAAGTTTATTTGACCAAGAGTTCTCCTTTTATAACAATAAACTGGAAATTAAGCAAAAATTGTGTATGAGTGCAAGTCTCTGCTCTTCAGAGTATAATAAAGAAAGCATATCGTTGGCTGCTTGCAAGATAGAATTGAAGTTTGCAGCTCTTCGAGTACAGCTCATGCTTTGACAATGACTACAGCTAGTCACGTAAGAATACTAATGGAGCACCTGAACTTGAAACACAGAATTGCTCAGAAATATCCCTCGTCATGGAAACACTCATACATAAAACATAGAACTGATGTCACATTCAGAAGAACAGGAGCACAAAATGTAAGTGGGAACATTTACCAGGCATGAAGCAGTAAGGGTTTACTTAGAAATAACTAAGTAGATGGATGCACAAGACATTCCTGATGTGCTAGAAGTCTGCCAAATGCAGACTTTGTCAAAGATCACGGCTGCCTAAATGGGGCACTCAAGGTAATTACAGAGGAGGCTTCACTTTATGAAATGCTGAAATTACAAATCAAGTAAATTAGGGAGGAGTGGTTCCCTGACAAAATGATTCTCCCAGGGTCACAGGAGGGCAGAGCATGTATTTATTTAGAAAGCAAGGTTCCAGATATCCTCAGACATGTATATTCGTGTTGAATGCATCTGAGGCCTTATTCCATGAGCATTTGCAAACAGCCTATAATGATCCATCAAATACAATCAGATAATGTAAAATACGGCTCTTCTTTCCTCGCAAATCAGAGAGACCTACCAAGTTAGGATGTCAGTTTCCTATTGAGCTAATACTTATACCTCGCAAGGTCTCCATTTCCTTCTGAGTATTTTTCTACAACAGTCTTGCCTACTTCAACAGGTGGCAGTGGGATTAAATTATACAATCTCCATAAAGCATTTAATGCTTAGTAAACTGATTGTAATAATAGTCATTCTGCTATTCCTTCAAAATCCTTAAAAAAATTAGATTGATGGTAATGTCATAACATCAAATGGTAGCATCAGAAGCCATGCCAAAATAAAGATCAGAAATGAAGTCAGCCCAGAAGTCTACAAAGTAGTAAGCAGTTTGTCATATGGTGATAGTTTCTAGATGTTTCATTTTTCTCCTTGATACAGAATTGCCTTATGTTACTTTTATTATCAGATAGAACAATAAAACCATTTCCATTTGGGGCAAAAACACTTAGATGAAGTTGAAGCATTTCTGAAATTACAAAGCAAGGGTAAAATCAAATTCAACTTTGAAACACTTGATTTTCACGTTCTTTCTCAAGAAACAAGCCCAAGTTCATGTGTGCACCTGCAATTATAGATCTAAATTTACATATCCAGGGGCAAAGAGCTCAAGGGGGCAATAGGAAAGAAAAGGTATCGATGACCACAGCAGGCAGGTTCACACTCAACTGCCACTTGTGGCCCTAAACATTGCTCTACAGGTAAAGTTCCCTCCAGACCACCCACATTCTCACCAAGAAATCAACACACAGGGTGATTCTCATGCAGTATTCTCTTGGTACCCAGTTTCCATGCCCTTCACTCAAACTTGAGAAGACTGTGACATTTCTTCTTTGCCTAACTTCAAAACAGTGAGCGTGGGAGAATCATCTACATTTTTATAGTTGGGCAATAAATCTAACCTTTTTTATCCTACAGACCAATAAAGCCTTTTATTTATGTGTGGGGTCATTTATAAATAGAGTACTTTATTAAGCTCATCAAGATACCTCAGAACAAACACCATCTTTCCAAGCCCATTTAATGAATTCATGGGTTTTGGATTTGCTTGAGATTAGATATTTACAGGACTTTACCTGATCAACGGCCACAGGGACATCTGTTTCATTAAATTTCACCTAACAAAGATTTTCTGGTTCAGGCTCCCAGCTGGTATAGAACCATCCCTTCAGCGTCTACTAATTTTAGATTTCATTCTTTTCATCCAGTACACCCTTTTCTGGAACTAGGTTTAAAAATATTTAAATAAATATCTTTCAAGATTTGAAAAGAATTGAAACCTGATTTTTCAAAATTATCCAGGTTGTCTTTGTTTAAAATGTGCCTAACACTGTACCATGCCCTAGGCACAACATGCAAAACACACCAGTCCCTGTTCTCCTGGCGCTTAGATCACAGAGGGAAGCAGAGGGAAGAACAGCATCTGTATGATCGCACATGCTGTCTAATCATAGACACAGGCCTCAGAGAGCACACAAAGCCCACTTGCATCTCCAACTGCAGCGAGCACAGCTGGCTGAGAGGCCAGCTGCCACTCCTCTCAATCCCTGGGGCTGCTCCCAGCCAATGGCTCTCATTCTTGTGTGAGGCCAGACTCTAATGGACAACCCAGGCCCAAGGAACCCCTATTGGCATCGCTGAACCATTCATAGAGCTGAACAGAGTCTGAGATTCTTCCCATCTGCTCCTTCTTGTTCTCCTGTCTCAAGAACCAGGCCTACACTATGGTCTGACAGCTCTCCCTGTGTACTCTCGCTCCTCCCACCCCTGCTGTGACATTAACCTTGGTTGTCAACTTTATTAGATTGAGAGACAGCTGGAAAACCGGTAAAGCACATTTCTGGTGTGTCTGTGAGGGTGTCTCCAGAGATAACTGGTGTGCAGGCCAGCAAACTGAAAGGCCAGCAAATAAAAAGAAGAAGAACGAAGCTGGAACCTGTGCAAGCAAAAGCTTTTTTGCTTTTTTTTATTTTTTATTTTTTGCTCCTACCACTTGTGGGCATCTGACTCCAGATTCATCAGCTTTTGGCCAGGATTGATATCAATGACTCTCAAGGGAGCTTCTAGACCTTTAGCCTTGGACTAGGGCTGCAACCTTGGTTCCTCTTGTTCTAATGCTTCCAGACTCTTGGACTGAGCAGCTACTGGTTTCCCAGCTCTACAGCCTGCAGATAGCCATTGTGGCACTACCCTGGCTCTGATCATGTAAGCCAAGGCAACAAATCTTCTCTTATAATTATACATGCATTCTTTTGGTTCACTTCCTCTATAGAACCCTAGTAATATACCTGTCTCTTATCCCGCACAGAAGTTTCCTCTGATAAATCCATTGTACACTGAATCCCCTTTGGAGTCTACTTCTTGGAGAATTTACACTAAGAAAGGAGCAAGACCTCGTCTGAAGGGTCAGAAAAGGCTTTTCTTGGAGGAGGTGATAAATGAGCTGAGATACAAGTACAAATAAAAAGCAGTGAAGCTCAGAGGAGAAGATCATTTCAGATCCAGAAATTTGCATGTACAAAGATCCTCTGTCACCAAAGAGGATGTGGCCAGTTGGACAGAAAGGAAGAGGCAGAAAAGAGAATTTTATATACTTTATAAAACAAGAGAGACAAGCTGCAGAGATAAGCAAAGACCAGATACAAATAAAAATACATTCATTCTCACCATATAGAGGCAATTTATG
The DNA here is from genome assembly GCA_028451465.1 of Erethizon dorsatum. Taxonomy (NCBI): domain Eukaryota; kingdom Metazoa; phylum Chordata; class Mammalia; order Rodentia; family Erethizontidae; genus Erethizon; species Erethizon dorsatum. The sequence goes on from CM051825.1 coordinate 48,067,724, forward strand.
ATACCAGAGTTAGGAGACAAAAAGGCCTGGGCCCCATTTAATGTTTTTAGAATAATTTATTTGCTCATTTAGTTTTAATGTCTTAATAAGGAAGGAAAATGAAGAAGAAAGCCAATATTGTTTACTTCCTTGAGTCAATGAAGCACATTTGCTAAAGCTAAAATATTAATATAGTGTAAGTGTTAATATACCATGACAAAGAGATCCTCAAAATACAATGGTCTATTTGAGTTAAACATGTATTTTTTTTTTTAATAATGGCTCAGAGAAAAGCAGAGACTCTAGGACAGTGGATAGTTCTACTATTAAGGGTTCCCAGGGGATCCCTGAGGGTGGATTGACTGAATTCAAAGATGGATTTACATGGCTGCTCAAAAAAGTACCATTTCCTGATTTCCTAGCCAGGCAGAATAATGAGGGAGGAAGCACACCCTACTAGTCCAAACTGAAACGCATGGACATAGCTGGCTGCGAAGTAGGCTGGGGAAAGTAGTTTCTCTTGGGGCATTCACATGCCCATATAAAACTTAGAAAAATGTATTATTAAAGGAACAAAAGATAAGCAATCAATGGATCAAAGAAGAACTCACAAAGGGAACTTTTAAATATCTTGAGAAAAATGAAAATGCTAATACTACACACAAAAACTTAAGAAATGCAACAAAAGCCGTGGTAAGAGTAAAGTTTATAACTCTAAACACTTCCATCTGGAAGATCTCAAATCAACAACCTAACTCTATATCTCAAGTAACTAAGAAAGAAACAAACTAAACCCAAGGTTAACAGAAGGAAATAAAGATTAGAGCAGGGATAAACAAAATAGAGAACAGGAAAATAAAAGAAAAAGATCAATGATTAATAAATGAAAAAGATCAACAAAAGAAAAAGATCAGGTCTGGGGATATAGCTCAGCAGCACAAGCGCCTGCCTGGCAAGTGCGAGGTCCTGAGTTCGATTCCCAGTACCAACAACAACAACAAAAAAATCAATGAAACAAAAGATCAAAGAAAAAGATGAAGTTTGTGTTTTTAAAAAGATCATCAGGGCCAGTGAGATGGCTCAGCGGCATAAGCGCCTGCCTTGCAAGCGCGAGGACCCGAGTTCGACTCCCGGATCCCACATACGAAAAAGGGGCCGGTGATATCGCTCAGAGGCACGGGCGCCTGCTGGTGCGCGAGGTCCTGAGGTCGACCCCCCGGTACCCACAAAAAAAAAAAAAAAAAAAAAAAAAAGATCATCAAATTTGTCAACCTCTTAGGTAGGTTTACTAAGAAAAAAGATAAGACTCAAAAAACTAAAATCAGAAATGAAAAAGGAGACATTATAACCAATACCACAGAAATAAAAGAATTATACCACTATTCTCTTGTATATTATGAACAATGGTATACCAACAAATTAAATAACCTGGAATGGGGATTTCTTGAAATACAAAACCTATCAAGACCGAATTATGGAAAAAAATTATAAAATCTGAGCAGACCAACGAACAGCAAGGAGATTGAATAAGTAATCAAAAACTTCCAAACAAAGAAAGCCCAGGACCAGATGGTTTCAATGAAAAAGTCTGCCAACCATTTAAAGAATAAAACCAATCTTCGCCAAATGCCTCCAAAAGAATTGAAGAATAGGAGACACTTCCAAACTCATTTTATGAAGCCAGCATTTCTCTGATATCAAAGTTAACAAAGATGCTATGAGCAAACTACTGATCAATATTCCTAATAAATATTGATGCAAAAACTTCAACAAACATCCTAGCAAACAAAACAGCACATTAAAAGGACTATACATTATCTCCAACTGGTATTTATTCCTGTAATACAATGATGATTCAACATATGAAAATCAAGCAACATAATACCACATTTCAGATTGAAGGGCAAAAAACATGTGACCTATTGCTCTATTAATGTAAAAAAAGTATCTGAAAAGATTCAATACTTATTCAGAGTAAAAATATTCAACAAAGTAGGAAAAGAAGGAAACTACGTCAACATAGCTAAGGTCATATATGTAATGCTCTAACATCCGGGACAAAACAAAGGATGTCAGCTCTTGTAGTTTCTAAGTTGCATAGTTTTGGAAGTCTTAGCCAGAGCAATTAGGCAAGGAAATGACACAAAAAACATCCAAATTAGAAAGAAAGAAGCAAAGTTATCTCTGTTCACAGCTAATGTGATCTTAGATATAGATAACCCTAAAAATTCCACAAAAATTGTTAGAATTAATAAACAAGCTGGGCAAAGTAGCAGGATACAAAAATCAACACAGAAAAATCAGCTGCATTTGTATATAGTCACAATGAACAATTCAAAAGGAAATAAAAAAAATTTCATTAATGATAATATCAAAAATAACAAAAGACTTACAAATAAACCTAACCAAGGAGGTGAAAGATATGTGTGCTAAAAACTTGATGTTGCTGAAAAAATTAAAACCTAAATAAATGGAATGATATCATATGTTCATGGATTAGAAGGCTTAATATTAAGATGTCAATATTACTGCTAAATTCTCTATAGTGCAACAAAATCACTATCAAAATCCCAATAGCACTTTTTAAAGACACAGAAAACTCCACCTTGAAATTTATGTCAAGGGACTGGAATAGCCAAAACAATTTTGAAAAAGGGCAAGTTGGAAGACCCATATTCCCTGAATTCAAAACATATTAGAAAGCTACAATAATCAAAGCAGTGTAGTATTGATGTAGAGATACACAAATAGATCAATGGAATAAAAACTCCAGAAATAAATGTTCACATATATTTGTGATTTTCAACAAAGGAGCTTAGGCCACTCAACAGGGGAAAGGACAGTGCTTCGCACATGGTGGAAGGAAAAATGGATATCTACATGCAAAAGAATGAAGTTGAGACCTTACATCATGTAAAAAGAAACAAAAGGGATTAAAAATCTAAATATAAAACCCCAAACTACAAAACTTCTAGAAGAAAATGTAAGGTATAAGTTTCATGACTTTGAATTTGACAATGATTTATTGGTACAGACAACCAAAGCCAAAATAGTCAAATGGGATTATACCAAATTTAATAACTTTTGTGCATCAAAAGGTACATTTTATAGAGTGGTAAAAAATACTTGCAAATTATGTACTTGATAAAGGGGTAATATCTCATATAAATATAAATAACTCTTACAACTCAACAGTAGCAACAAAATCAGATAATCTGATTAAAAATGGGCAAAGGAGTTTTCTCCAAAAATTATATACAAATGACCAACAAGCTTAGGAAAAGATTTCTATACACTCACAATGAACAATTCAAAAAAGAAATTTAAAACAATTTAATTTATAATAGCATCAAAAACACTAAAATACTTACAAATAAACTTCAATATTACTAATTACTAGTGAAATGCAAAGCAAAACCACAATGAGATACCATGTCACATCTGATAGGATGGCTACCATTTTATCTTATTTTATTTATTTTTTTGTGGGTACCGGGGGTCGACCTCAGGACCTCGTGTGCCAGCAGGCGCCCGTGTGGCTGAGCGATATCACCGGCCCCTTTTTTCATACATGGGTACCAGAAGTAGAACTCAGGACCTCGCACTTGCCAGGCAGGCACTCATGCTGCTGAGCTATCTCACCGGCCCTACCATTTTAAAAATCAAAAACATAACAAGATTGATTAGGATTTTTAAAAGGGAGGAACTCTTTTGAGCTGTTGGGAAGACTCCAAATGGTGTAATTGTTGTGGAAAATAGTATGGCAGTTCCTCAAAAAACTAAAAATAATAAAACTACCATATGATCCAGCAATTCGCTTCTGGGTAAATATCCAAAATAATTGAGAGCACATCTCTGTTATTAGCAACACTATTTGTAACAGACAAGAGACAGAAGTGATTCAAATGTTCATCAACAGATAAATAGATAAATAAAACATGACATATATATATGATATATGTAATATTCAGAATACTATTCATCTTTTAAAAAAACAAAATATTATATTGTTACAACCTGGATAAACTTTCACTACATTATGTTAAATGAAATAAACTATTTAGAAAAGGTAAATACTGGGGTCAGTGAGATGGCTCAGCAGCATATGCGCTTGCCTGGCAAGCGTGAGGTCCTGAGTTCAACTCCTGGTACCCACATACGAAAAAAGGGGCCGGTGATATCGCTCAGCAGCATGGGCGCCTGCTGGCACATGAGGTCCTGAGGTCGACCCCCGGTACCCACAAAAAAAAAAAAAAGAAAAAAAAAAGAAAAGGTGTATGAGTTCACTTCATATAAGGTATCCAGAGTAGTCAAATTCCTAGAGACAGGAAGTAGTATAGGAGGTGCCAGGGCCTGGAGCCGGGGCTCAGGGATTGGTATTTAATTGATAAGGGGTTTCTGTTTTGCAAGATGACAAAGACAGTAGTTGCAGAACAATGTGAATATACTTAACACTTCTAAACTGTATTCTTACAATGGATGGTAACTTTAATGTTATGTATTCTTCATTACAATTTTTAAAAAAAGATACCGAAAGGGGAAAACAGTATGACATCACAAACTGGGACACAGATGTTGATCTTAATGAACTATTTACTGACCAGTCTTTTTTCAGATTTCCTCAATTTTATTTTTACCTGTGTGTGTTTGTGTGTAGAATTAAAGTTTTAAAAGGTTCACTTGAGAAAAAAAAAAAAAAGACAAAAGAGTAAACAGTTATGAGAAGATAGTTACTGTGGCATCGCGAGACTTTCTTCATTTGTTCCTTGTCTTCTTGTGTCTACTCCAAGTCAGACATAGTGCCAGGCACGGGGATACGGCAGGGACCACAACACAGTCCTTGCCCTTGTGGAGCCTATAGTCCATGTGGAGACACACAGTGACATTCAGGCTGGAGAGTGCGATTCGGCCAAATTCAGCAGCCAAGGGATCAAATGAAAGTATCACCATCCCAGGGATGGGAGAGGGGGATGGTCAAGAAATGCTTCCTGCAAGTGCTGTCTACACTATGACAAAAGGGAAAAACAGGTGTTCGCCAGATGAAGACAGGTATGAACACCCCAAGCAAAGTTCTGCTGGCAAGTGAGGACAAATGTCCTATGGTGAACCTGCCATGGTTCAACATGGCTAGCATTCAGAGTGAGGGAAGGCAGTGCTGAGAAGAGTCACTGCAGACGGGTCCGGTTATAAAGGGCCTTTCAGGGTGCTGAGGGGTTTGTACCAATTTCTAAGCATATGGAACGTGTCCATCCTTAACTATATGCTCAGCAGCATGCCGTGAACTTGGCTTTCATTATCACGATGTATCATCCCCACTACAATTGTGTGAGGTGACTACTTGCAAATAACCATGTTTAAATAGCCTGACCAAAATCACACAGCAGCTCAAAAATGACAGAGCAAGGGTATGAACCCTAATTTTTCTGACCCCGAAGTCCAAAGTATTAACCCTATGAAACAATAACAGAAACCCCTTCAGACTTAGCTTTGTGGAGTCACACCACTAGAGGGGAATTCTGATTCCAAATCTTATTAGCTCTGCGATCTTGGACAAGTTACTCTGAGATTCAATTTTTTTTCTCCAGCAGGATAAATGCAATCCAGGGAAATACGAGAGGCTGTGGGATCTCCATTTTCAACTTCATTTACAAAAAATGGACATGGAAATAATAGCTGATGCATAATAAGCACTCTAACATTATTAGCTATAAGAAGAGTTATTATGAGACTTCTTCCCAATCTAAACATCATCTCAAAGGGAAGCAACTAGAAAGAAAGGAGAAGCAGGAGAGGATGAGTAATAGTTGTTTAGGGTTCCATAGAAACAGTGTTGCGATAAAGAGTTTAGGGTCTTGGCTCCATCAGTAACATGCTAACCAATCACCTGGGAACACGTTTAATTTCTCACAAATGGGGCTGCAAACACCTGAGCAACAGAAAACACAGAGTTGCAATAAGGATCAAGAAGGATAATATGCATCAAAGTGCTATAAGAGTATAAAGCACCATACGCATGCCTCATGATTATTAAAACATCACTTGGATTCAGTCATTTGACATAATTTTTTGTAAAATAGTTAATATTCTCTTGGCACCATGCCAAGGCTAGGAGGCCCTTAAATTGCTGGTGAATTATTATATACTTATTCATGTTTGCAGTTTTCTTGGAACTGGCATCATAACTTTTATCAAAGCCTCCGATGGATGCATGCCCCCAAAATATCAATTACTTTGCTAGACACTAGGGATAAAAAAGTGTCCCTTTTATGTTATGTGTCCTGGAGAGAAAGTCCATGGGCATAAAGTGCCATTTTCATCACACCATACCCAGGCTAATCATTATTGATGTTGCCCTGATTGTCATGTTGCCCCACTGTAAAATCACTTTTTTCCCCTGTCTTTTCATACTTAGTGCTCTTTGGAAGGGAGTCACAATACATAGCCTACACTTAAGTAGTGAGGACTTGAAACTGCAGTATCTACTATAATTATTTTGAATTCTTTTCCATGGCAGAGTTATTCCCCATTTATTTACTTATTCAGTCATTTGTTTTTGATCAGCATGGACTCATCAGCACTTTACACTTCGGGTTATAATCCAATGCTACTATCTTTATTTTGTTGCTCAAAATTGTTGCAACTTTGGTTAGTGGAATCTTTCATTTGGTTCCAGTGTCTCTTTGATATACACCTGTCACTACAGTAGAGTTTAATTTTCAAACTTACCAAAACACAATTACTATAAAAATGTAGAGCCAAGATGTGTCAAAAGATTTATTTTATTATTGAAGGAACTGGGAAGACAACAAAGCTGGTCTGAAGAACACAAGAAAATGGTACACATACAATTTTAAATGGATAAAAGGTTGAAATAAGATTGCTACATCAAACACAAAATTGCTTAATGTTATACTGTGCATTAAAAATTTCCCTCATACTTTTGGGGTTATCTCACTAATGAAATCATTTGCATCTTTGTACTCAGCAGAATAATAGCCCATGTCTGATCCCTAGAACCTGTCAATATGTATGCCCAATTGCAAAGGGGCTCTGCATTTGAGATTAAGTTATGAATCTTGATATGGGCGGTTTATCCTGGATTATCCACATGGGCCAAGGACCCTAATAAGAGAAAGAGGAAGGCAAGAGGGTCAGAGTCAGAGAGAGATTCAAAGATGCTACACTGTTGATTTTTAAGGAGAAAAAAGCCAAAAGCTAAGAAATGTAGGTAGCTTCTAGAAGCCAGAAAACAAAAGGAACAGATTTCCCTGTGGAAACCTCCAGAAAGAATGTAACCCTGCCAGGACTTTGATTTTAGCCTAGTGAAACCCATGTAGGACTGCTTGTCCCTAGAACTGTAATAAATTTGTGTCTTTTAAACTATTATATTTGTAGTAAATTTCTTTCATTACAGCAGCAATAGGAAATGAATACAACCTCTACCAGATAGAACTTGTTTGGATATTATCCGTTTTCTACAAGTTAGCACCTACTTTTAAAGAATCTGGGCTCTAAGCAAGAGTTATCATGACTCAGACAAAGTCACCTTTCCTGGGCAGCTGGATGAGCCCTGGGTGAGTTTGATGGGACAGTGTTCTAACACAGTGCCGAAAGGACTGACAGTAATCTTTCTGCAGCATTTTCAAGGTTTGACTAACCTTTCTTAATGCCTGATGGTTTCACCCAATTTTCCCTCTAAAGCATTCCCACACTTCTATACCTACCTTCTCTAAAACTCATTTCATTGGTCAACCCTGTGCAAGTTGGAATCATCCCTGAAGCTGGAATTTGTTAAGTGCATATTCCTTGCTTTTCCAGGAGCAAACAGTCTGTTCAGCACACCCCTACTCCCGTTTCTTGGATTTGTCGTTACCATCTATGTTGTTCAGCCCTGCATCTTTGTGAAAAAAGAACACCAAGTCACACAACGAATTTTTACAATGAACATCATGAAGGTGAAGGAAGAGTTGAAAAGGAGAAAAACACATTTATTTTAATGAAAGTAGCATTAGGATCAGCAATATGACCCGAAGCCTCCCAGAGGGGAAGAAAACAGCCTGACCATTAAGTCTAGAACTCTCAAAGCCCCTAAACAAGTGGGTATAGCACTCTCCTACATGTGCAGTGACAGTGGTCCTCCAGAGGCCTGCAGTAAGAAAGGCTCTGCACTCCAGTGTGCTGCCTTCAGGTCCATCCTGCATGGCCACCTTGTCTCTTCCTCTTACAAAACACCAGGCCAGCTCCAAGTGTCTGTGATTCTTCATCTGCTTGTGACTCAAGAGCTAAGCCACATAGGCCTCCATCATCACCCGAATCCACCAAAGCTGCCAATCAATAGAAACCCCTGCACAGCTTCAGTCAGTGGTTTTCCTACTGGACAGTTCCTCAGCAGCTCTGGAGGGCACTGACACACAGGTTCCTGGCCCCTTCCTGCTGCTTCCAGGTCTGCAGGTCAGGAGTGGGGTCTGAGGATCTGCATCTCTAACAAGACCCAAAAGAGGCTTCTGCTGCTGCTGGCTTGGGGACCACCGTCTAAGAAGCACTGCTGGACCATCCCTTTCTTACTCCTTGGCTTGAAAGGAGAGTTGGGCATGACCCCACCAAGGCCACAGGAAATGGGAACTCCTCTAATGGAGAAGGGCAGGATGGAAATGGCATAGCCCCTGTATTAGTCACTGTCCTGTCCCTGGGACAAAATACCCAACACTCACAACTTAAAAGAGAAGTTTAGTTGGCTCACAGTTTCAGAGGGTTCAGTCCATGGTTAGTGGCTCCAGGGCAGAAACAGTATGGAGGAAGAGCATGGTGGAGGAAAGCTGCTCAACCTGTGGCAGCCAGGAAGTAGAGAGAAGGGAGGAGCCAGAGACAAGAACACACCCTTCCAGGTCATGGCCCCAGAGGCCCACCCCTTCTGACCAGATGACACTCTAAACACATGTGACTTTGGGGAGGCATTTTAGATCCAAACCATAACAGCCCCCTACTATAATTGGTACAGTGTTCAGTAATGACATACTGGGAAGAATAAGTGACCTTAAGTGCTGGAAGGAACACAAACCATTAACATCTTAAGAAAAACAAAATTTTTTGCTATCCCCATTCTGCCCAAGCTGCATTTATCCTTCCTGCTCTGGGCCACAATGGGGCTCACACTCTTTTTTTCAAACTCCCCTTCGTTGGGGCACAGAGTGTGTGGGCTTTGGGTTTTTGGATGGGAGATAAAGTGTTAGGATCTGTGTGACAAAACCACCACTATGTCTTCTCCCTCTGGACCCAGATCATGACAGCATATATCTTGAAGGTTCCCCCATGTGATGGAGCCACTGCTGAAAAGAACCACAGGAAACAGCTCGAATGGAAGGCTTGGCAAGCCTGGAATTTACCATAAGTTCATGATCAACACAGGCAGATGATCTCAGTTAGGCCCTGATATGGGTTCCTGAGAACAGTTCTGGGTCAAGCAAGCATTCACAAAGGCCTTGGCTAACCTCAGAAGCCTCCCCACTGTGAATTACTTGCACGCTCACCATAGACCCTCTATACATGGTGGCCTGAAGCCTGCCACAGTACACACCATCTTTGACTCTTACGAACACCACGGTAGGTGCTGTCCAAGTGCCTCCCACACTCCTCCCTGCTATTTCAGGGCACGCAGGCCTGCTCCCAACTGCAGCACCTGCATTTCCCCACCCAGGACTTTCTCCTGCTGCCCAAGTTCTACTCTGCCATGCTCAAGATATACACCGAGGAATGAAAGTTCCCAGAAGTAGCCCTCAGGGAACGATTCAGTAGCTGGTGTATGGACATCCTGGATGCCTCCTCTCTCAGATGGGAAATGGGGAGGCACATGCACTATGCTGGTCCCCAGAGTCTTCCCAGTGGGATTAACCTCCATTGGCCCACTGTAGCAGCTGCATCAATAAGACACTTTTGGGGGCCACCTTCCATTCCATTCCTTGTCTCTTTTCCCCACTAGAGGCATTTTCTGCTCTTCCCAAATAAACTACTTGCAGTTGATCTCAGGACCTGTTTCTGGTGCAACGCTGAGTTGCAGCCCCATGGAGGTAACAGACAGCCCGGCACAATGAAAACTGCACTGTCTCTGCGTCAGATTAACCCAGTTTTGAATTCTGGCTTTGTTACTTACCAGCTGAGCGAGGCTAAGAAAACTATAAGTTTTGTGCCTGTTTCCTGATATGATGGAGCCAATCATACCCACGTTGTGGGACTGGAAAGCTTTAAATGAAACAGTTCCTCTTTGCCCATAACACTATCTCTAGAACATAGCAGGTGCTCAATAAAAGTTAGCTTCCTTCCCTTCCTGTCTCCATTTTACATATGAGCAAACAGACTTTGGACCTACACAGGTTATAAGGTAGCTAAGTGACAGAACTTGGATTCAAACTCAACTACTTTTTTGGTTCCAAATCTATTCATTAACTTTTCCATTGAGCCTCACACACCCATCTCAGGGCCTAAATTGCCGCGTTTGATACACAGATCATTTTAAACCTCAAATCCCAGGTCTTCCTTTCACACGCTGCTCTACATACCTCCGGCTCCCACTCCTCCAAGTCCCATGCTCTGGCATCATTTGCACCCTGTGCTATTTACACCTTTCTTCCTGGGGCATGGCTCTTGCTCTCCCTTACTTCACACAGACACACACATCTAATCTGCGAGCAAAGATTTTTCACAAGTTAATCTCTGTTTAAGACACAATATCTCTAAAAATAGATGATCCTGCAGCAGAAGGAGGCATGGATGACAGATAACCAAGAGGAGAGCAAATGGACACTTCGGTGTTTTAGCCTTGAACCAGTGGTGGAGTCTTTTCCTTGTTCACCTTGCAGGCACCGAGAGCCCTCCCAGGGCAGGGTACAAACCTGCCAATTGCCTGCTGCTTCTTGGTGAGTGGAGACTTTGAAAGGGAAGAGATACCACTTTTTCCAAACCCACTGCCCTGTGGAACAGTGCTGTGTGACTGCACAGCCAGGACGGTTCTATCCGGCAGTAGGGCCCAGGAACACACATACAAAGGAAAACCAAAGTCACTCTGTGAAACTCACTCAGACTTTTGCAACTAGAAATCTAGAAAGCATACAGATCCAAAAATAAGGTCTGTGTTTAAATTTTAAAAACTTATTACAGTAAAAGGCACATTACTATTAATCCCCTCAAAATACTCCCCCTTGCTTTGAACACACTTTAACACTCTTCTCCCATCACTGTTGCCACTTCCTGAAGCAGTTTCTATTATGAATGTCTTTATGAGGCATGATTAAAAATATGGTGAATGCAGGTACGGACTACCATCTAATAGAAAGGCAGGCTTGTGAAAACGTTACAGTGTGTCCTGTCTACCTTATTCACTGGATCTGGCACAGTATGACTTCTCGCTTTCCCCGAAGTCAAATGACCATAAAAGGGAAATATTTTGAATCAATTCAATGCACTAGGCAGCCACAAAAGTACAACTGAAGACAAGAAAGAGGACTTCCAGAACCACCAATGGGATAAGTGTGTTTGAAGCGAGGGGGAGCATTCTAAGGGTGATTAATGGCAACGTGTCCTTTATTATGATGAATTTTAAAAATTTAAACATTCACCATATTCTTTATTACACCTTGTATTTTTAAATTTAGACTCATTTTTAAAATATGATGTTACATACATATTAGAAGAGCCTAATCTTCCAGGGGGTAAAATTTCAAAGTTCCTATGTGTGACCTTCACTTACACAGAGGTGATTAACTTGTCCTGGTTTTATGACTAGGAGTCCCTTGTCCCAGGAATGTCTTAGCCCTGGGGAAATCAGGATGGTTGGTTACACGATTAGAAAAAAAAACTGATTTTCAAATGTCCTCTTTTAAAATACAAATGTTCTCAGGCAGTATCAAACAATTCATCAATCACAATGTAGAGGCTCTGACTACTTCTCAAAACACACGCCACTAAACTGGACCCACTCTAGAACCACAAGGATCTTCCAGGGAAAGAATCTCACATTTAGACACCTATGTGGGCAAAATTTCAATATGTGGGGCTGGGGCGTAGCTTAGCGGTAGACTATGTGTTTCACATGCATGTGGCTCTGGGTTCTATCCCTAGCACTGAAATAAAGAAGAAAAGGGAAAAATATTTTAATAAGTGAAGAAAGTCATTTGTATAAAATCATTTGGTCTATTCATTACTTACATAAGGAAATAGTCTCCATTCTTCTAGAAACCCACAGGCTAGGCATTCCATTACTTTCTCTCCTTCTGATAGATACGGAATAGATAAATATTTCTCTACCCAAGAAAAACTGCCCAAGCATGATTATTTTAAAAAACTGCTAAAAACAAACACTCACCCCACCCCAACACACACAGGCAATTCTCACTTGGTCTCTGTAGGAGGGACTATGGTTCTTTTTTAAGTCTAGTTTTCCCCAAAAGCCAAACCAGGACAAGAATGCAAGTGTGCATCAGAGATCGTCCCAAGAAACATCAGACAAGGAAGAAAGAGCCTCTATTTTTAAAAAGTGCCCTATTAAGTCAACTATCACTGACTTGAGGGTGACTGGAGCTGAACCCCATGGAAAACTCTGGTAAATGATACAGAATATTATGGTAGTCAATTTCCCATCACTGTGACAAAATACATGAGAAAAACAACTTAAAGGAGGACAGGTGTATTCACGCTCATGGCTTCGGAAGTCTTAGTCCATAGTCATTTGGCTCCATTGATTTAGGCCTGTGGCGAGGTAGAAACATCCTGGTGGAAGGCTGTGGCAGAGGAAAGCTACTCATCTCAAGGAAGCTGAGAAGAATTGGGGGGACACTGGGGACAAGATACACCCTTCAAATGCACGTCATCAGTGATCTTCTTCCTCAACTGAACCCCTCCTCCTAACAGCCCAGCATCTTGCTGTGTAGTTCAGGATTGCCTTGAACTCATTACAGCCCAGGATGGCCTTGATCCTCCCATCTCAGCCTCCTAGTTACTAGAATTACAGGCCTGCACCACCATGCCCAGCTAATTATGTTGACATTTAATCTATACTATTAAATGTGCAATAGTATATATAAAGAAACAATTTATATATCTTATTTAAAGATATTTTATTGCTAAAGAATGCTAATGATTATCTGAGCCTTCAGTAAGGCATAATCATTTTGCTGGTGGAGGGTCTGGCTTCAGTGTCGGTGACTGCTGAGTGATTAAGGTGGTGCTTGCTGAAGGCAAATTGCTATGGCAATTTCTTAAAATAAGACAACAACGCAGTTTGCTGCCTCAACTGATTCTTCCTTTCATGAAAGATTTCTCTGTGGCATATAATACCATGTACCCACGAGAGAACTTCTATCAAAACTGGAGTCAATCTTCTAAAATCCTGCTGCAGCTTTCTCAAATAAATTTATGTAATATTCTAAATCTTTCATTGGCATTTCAACAAGCTTCACCGCATTTTCACCACGAGTTGATTCCATTTCAAGAAACCATTTTCTTTGCCCATCCATAAAAAGGAACCCCTCATCCATTAAAGTTTTATCACGAGATGGTGGCAATGCAGTCTCACCCTCAGGCTCCACTTCTAATTCTAGTTCTGCTGTCTCCACCACATCTGCAGTTACTTCCTCTTCAGGAATCTTGAATTCCTCAAAGAAATCCATGAGGGTTGGAACCAACACTCCTTCCAAACTCCTGTTCATGTTGTTATTTTGACTTCCTCCCCTGAATCATCAACATTCCTAAGCATTCAGAACAGTGAATCCTTTCCCAAAGGACTGACTTCTTTCCTGTCAATTGATTTTGCTCAGATCCATCACAGGAATCACTTTCTACAGCAGCTACAGCTTTACAAAATGTATTTATTAAAAAATGAGGCTTGAAAGTTGAAATTGCTCCTTGATCCATGGGGTACAGAATGGATACTGAGGCAGCAGGCACGAAAACAACATTAGTCTCATTGTACATCTGCATCAGAGTTCAGGGGTGACCAGGTATATGGTCAGTCAGCAGTAATATTTTGAAAGGATTCTTTTTCTGAGCAGTAGGTCTCAATAGTGAACTTAAAATATTCAGTAAACCATGTTGTAAGCAGATGTGCTGACATATAGACTTTGTTGTTCCATTTATAGACCACAGGCAGAGTAGATTCTGTAGAATTCTTCGGGGCCCCAGGATTTCTGGAGTGGTAAATGAGCACTGGCTTCAGCTTCAAATAACCAGCTACATTAGACCCTAACAAAAGGGTTGGCCTGCCCTTTGAAGCTTTGAAGCTGGGCATTGACCTAACCTCTCTAGTGATGAAAGTCCTACATGGAATCTTCTTCTAATACAAGACTGTTTCGTCTACATTGAGATTCTGTTTGTTCAGCACAGCCACCTTCATCTGGGAATCAGCTGCATCTTCTGGAGAACCTGCTGCAGCTTCTCCATCAGCACCTTCAGCTTCACCTGGCCCTGTTGCGTGATGGAGATGACTGACTTCCTGAAGCCTCTGGAACCAACCTGTTAGCTCCAAACTTTTCTTCTGCAGCTTCCTCACCTCTCTGAGCATTTGCAGAATCGAAGAGATTAGGATCTTGCCTCAGACTAGACTTTGGCTTAAGGGAAGTTGTGGCTGGTCTGATCTTCTATGCAGACCACTGAGACTTTCTCCATATCGGCAACAAGGATGCTTTACTTTCTTACCATTCTTGTGTTCACCGAAACAGCACTTTGCTTTCAAGAACCTTTCCTTGGCTTCGCAACTTGGTTAGCTAGTGCAAAAAACCTAGCTTTTAGGCTTTCTTGGCTTTTGACATGCCTTCCTCACTAAGCATAATAATTTCCGGTTTTTTAATTTAAAGTGAGAGAACAATTAAGAGGCCATTGTAAAATTATTAACTGGCCTCATTTAGAAGTCACGAGTGGCCTGGGAAATAAGGAGGTCCAGCAAGAGGGTCAGAGATGGGGACAGCTGGTTGGTGGTGCAGTCAGAACACGTATGACATTCGCTGATTAAGTCTGCCATCTCATATGGGCAATACTGGTGGCACCCAGAAACAATTACAATAGTAACACAAAAGATCCCTGATCACAGAAAGAATAATGGTGAAGAAGTATGAAATATTGTAAGAACTACTAAAATGCGGTACAGAGACGCTGAGTGAGCACCTGCTGTTGGGAAAACAATGCCCACAGATGTGCTCCACACAGGGTTGCTGCAAACCTTTAATATGTAGATGCAACATCTGCAAAGTGCAATAAAGCAAAGCACAATAAAACAAGGCACACCTGCCCGTGCAGTCATGCCCTGCAAAACGATGTTTCAGTCAACAACGGAACTGCATATCTAATGGTGGCTCCGTAAGATTATAATGCAGCTAAAAATTCCTATTGGCTGGTGTCACGGTTGACAGATTAGTTTGAAGGGCATTGCTCACATGCTTCTGCTGATGCTGGCATAAGCAAACCCACATTGCCTCCTGTGTAGCACGTCCAACTATGTACAGTGCATAGCACTTGATAGTAATCATGTCACTGGTGTATGTATTTACTCTGCTATGCTTTTTATCATTATTTTAGAATGCTATGCTTTTTATCATTATTTAAACAGTTGACTGTACAGCAATGTGTTACCCAGGCAGCAGCCACATGCATCTCTTTGACGGTTCCAGGAGTGATGTACACTCTGCAGGTCAGGGTGTGCTCTGTCAGGTCTGCATCACGGACACCTAACAACGCGCTGTTCAGGTCATCAAGAGGTGAAGCAGGACTATAATGCTGTCAGTTTTCAGCAGTAAGGCCTATTAGCTAGCTTCCCAATCTCAGAGATGAAACATGGAGGCCAGGGACTAAAGTCCTTGCCTCAATTAGAATCATTGGTGGTGGACCAAGAGACAAACTCAGGTAGTCCTCTCCTGGGACCATTCCTCTATCCTGTCCCTCGACGACCTACCTAGTTGACTTCTTAAACCCTTAGTTGGTCCTTTTTTCTGTTAGAAAGGAGTTGGCAAATGACAGCCCCTGGGCCCACTCCTGCCCACTGCTGTTCTTTGTAAATAAAGTTTTCCCAGATCAAAGTCACCATTATTCTATGTCACTAATGTCTATGTCAGTGATGGCAAACCTTTTAGAGCTTTCAATGATAACAAACAGCCTGCTATGGCACGGGTGCCACAGGTTCGCCACTGCTGTTCTATATATTCTCGGTGGCTCTCTTACCCTACAAAGGGGAGCTGAAAAGTGCAACCCAGGCCACGTGCCCTGCAAAGCCTAACACTTTTAGTTTCTGGCTGCTTGCAGAAGAGCTTTGCCAACTTCTGGATTACAGACTTGCTGAGCGCTCCTCTGATTGCAGGTTTCTTGAAGCTACTGCTTAATCATAATGTAGAAAATCCTGTAATCCCACCCAAAGCCTTAGCATACCCAGTGATAAATTCCCAGGTTAGACTCCAGAAACTGCAACTGTGCAGATGTCTGGGAACTCAGGAATCAGTAAAAATACCCTCATAACTTCCTAAGGAAAAAGATATCTAAAATGCCCCATAAAAGAGGTACAGATCTAATCTCAAGCCCTCATCAGGGTGAGGGTTTGTAAAGTGAGAGGAGGGACAGAAATACCCAAAGAGGGGCAGAAAGGATGCACCAAATGAAAAGAAGCAGCTAATATTAACAGCTGACAACAGGTACCTGAAGTTAGAGGTTCAAATCCCAGTTCTGCCACTTACTACCAATCTCTTAATCTTCAATTTTCTCACCTGTAAAATGGGAGGAATAATAATGCTCACATTTCCTCGGGTGTTGGACAGCTTAGTGGAAGGCTACAATACATGTGAAGTTCTCATCGTGCTTCCTGGGATAAGAGTAACAACAAAGGGACCAAACCTGTGATTATTTATAAAGAGGCACTCAATCCCACAAAATTCAGCTGTCAAAGAATATCAGGATTTTAGTAAGGAGCAAAAAGCAATATTTAACATGATGAACCCAACTACAGGAAAAATGAAACAACCTTAATATAGTCCAAAGGAAAACAAAAAAACAAAGAAGCATGTTTTCATCAAAGGTAGTTGAAAAAAGTAATGTGGGTACAAAGAGGTAAGTTTTAATCAGCTGGAAAAATCACTTAAGTGAAATAAAGTACTTATTTCCTAGCAGGGTGTGGTGGCACACACCTGTAATCCCAGCACTCTGTGAGGCTGAGGCAGGAAGATTGGAAGTTAGATCCAAGACTGGGCAATTTTGTGAGCCTCTGTTTTAAAATAAAAAGAAAGAGTTGGGGATGTAGCTCAGTAAGAAGGCCCTGTGTTCAATCCCTGCTACCACAGAAAGTACTTATTTCTTGACAATGCTGTATACATGAAACTATACATAGGGTGGGGAAAAAAGTTTGCACTGCATGCTCTGAGAGAAGACAAAGTTACACTTCTTTCTTACCATATGGTGAAAAAGCATCCGCCAGATAGCACAAACACCTGCTGACAAACTCAATTTTTAAATATCCTTTATCATCTTACTTCCACAGCTTTGCTCTAAGATCTTAAAAATTCCAGGGGTCGTTTTCAGGCTGCATTTCCAAGTGTAATTAGGCTGCGTGCTAGAAAGCACAACGAGAACCACTCAGGATGCAGCTGAATCACTGCAGAAACAATTTCTTTTTCTTTCTTTCTTTGAACCAAACTTTTGACCTCTAGTAAACTGGAAATCCCATACTTTTTTTAGGCAGGGAAAGTGCAGCTCAACTGGGAAGGTGGAGATACCTAAAACAGCACTCTTCTTTTTCTCTTCAAAATACACCTTGAATTAATTTAACACAGTTGGAGCAAATGACCATGCTATGTCCTCAATTTAAGCCTAACAGCCCCACTGGGAGCGGGCTCTGTGTTCCTAGTCTAGGGCCACATGGTTTTCATTAGTTTATCAGGATCTTGCTTTTCACTTTGCACACTGAAATGAATGCAATTAGTTTGTCTGTGATGGCCTCAAATACCCTTATCTTTGCTGATTTACTAGATACACCACAATCTCCTGTTTTGAGATTTTCCTGAATACTCAAAGGTTACTGGATCCAAACATCATTTTCACTGCACAGTAAATAATTTCACTTAAACTTTCCACCAACATACTACCGTTAAGGAACCCATTTTAAGTGCATTTATCTGGCTTTTGTTGTTGTTGTTTTAAGCTGAAGTGAGAAAAGTATACTGCTGCAGATAAAGTGCAGGTGCACACTTGGTGATCAAAGGAAACACCCATGTGACAAATCAAGGACCTAATTAACACATCTCACATCAGTCTGCTGCTCAGGCAGGATCAGGACTCAGCCTTCTTGATTCTCCATCCAGTACCATTCTGGTCCAACACCACTGCCGCTCCTGCTTCTCACCAGTGCCTCCTCTACGTGGCAGAACCCTGCCTCAGTACAAAACTTGGATGAGCAGGGCCAGACTGGAGAGAAGCCTCTTGCATGTGGATGCCTAGCATTCAGGTCACATATGGCCCCTTCTGTGGTGACTGGATTAATGCGATGCACTCAGTCAGGTGCAACAAGGGAAGTCCGAAAACAATCCTCTGCCTCGTCCATTGTCGGATCCCCCACTGACGCTGTCAGCTGTTATAAGCACCAGCTGGAAGATGGATGCTGGTATTTCCAGAAAGACCTTTTGAATCAGGAGGGGCTGTGACAGGCCCCATGCTGTGGCAGGGCGTAATTATTTCCAATAACTGTCTGTCTAGGCTACTCAGTGATTTCCAAAGCCAAGTACCTCCTCACCACAACAAAACGGGCAGTGCTTACTTGGGAGGCACTTTTGTACTTAGTTCCCACATAAGATCACAATGCTGTAAACACCACTATGTTACTGGCTTATAGAGCAAATCAGAAAAGAACATCATCTCCTGTAAATAATGATTAAGGACAAACTGCTTGGTGAGTGTGCTTGCAAGTTTTCTTAGGATCTGCTGTAGGAGCAACATTCTAATTTGAGACAAGATGAGCCACCACAATCTCCCGGCAGGCGCGCTCTGGAGAGAAAGCCGCACTCTTCTGTTGTGACTATCAGGAACAACAAAGAGGGAAATCTCTGGCAGGGTGGTAGCAGAATGCAGATACTTGGTTCTGAGCTGGAGCCCCAGGCCTGCCGCTGAGCAGCTGTGTGATTGTGAACAAGTCATGAAGGCTTCTGAGGCTGGGTTTCCACCTCTGTAAAATACGGGTCACTGGGCTGCTGTGGAGGTGAATGAAATACTGCATGGGACCTGCTCTTGGCAAGGGCCTGGCATTTACAGGGGTCCGTAAATGGTGGCTGTCTTCACCAGGAAGTGAGGCTGCTTCATTGAAGAGAGAGCCTAATCTGATCCAATGGTCCAGACTGACTCTCCATGTTGATCAGATACATTCCCCACTTTGCCTGCTTTAAGCTTTTATTCCTCCTGTCTTTCCTGTTTCTTGTGTCCTCCCTCCTACTTATCAACCCTGTCCCAGAACTCCCCATTTGCTGCTATAGAGCTTTCAGGCTCAAGTGAAATCCCAGGCACCCATCCCCTCCTCCCATGCCACTGTAGCCCTGCGGCAGGCGACCTTCCTTGAATTTGGTGCCCCACTATGGATGGAGAGGACAGATGGCCTTCCCGGTTCATTCACACCTGATCTCTCCACCTACATGCGGCCTCTAGGAGACAGGGGATTGCCTGTGTGTCTTTGTAGCCTCTACAGCACCCAGCACATGCCCACAAGTCTCCCAGGTCCTCTGATTCTTGCTACAAACAGTGTGGTCCCCAGAAGAGCCTTGCTGGCATCACATGCAGCTTATCAGAAGCAGACTCGGGCTTCTCCCCAGACCTACCGGCGCAGGAACTGATCCAGAGGTGACCGGTGTGCACTAAGTTAAGGAACACGGCTTTCCTCAGGCCCTTTCCCATACTTCAGTCTCTCGTGCCTTCCCTTCAGAGGTTGTGCCATTTTCAATACTATATACACTGTGTTTTAAGTAATATGTGTTTTTAAATTATTTTACATGGACACTCTTTCTCTTAGCCTCATCCTAAGCAATGACATCCAACCCGTTAATAATTTATTTGACAAGCCAGAAAGGAATATCACCTTTTCTAAGATTGGAAGGTCCAGATGAAATTTTTTTTCTGATACACATTAAAACAGACAGCCATTAAAGTAAAGTGCTTACCAAAATTAATTTATGTACCCTCTGGGGTACACCTGGCACACTTGAGTAAATGCAGCTCTAGACTTCTTGGAGCTGGATTCGAAGACATCTCCCCTGT
Organism: Erethizon dorsatum; assembly: GCA_028451465.1. Classification (NCBI taxonomy): domain Eukaryota; kingdom Metazoa; phylum Chordata; class Mammalia; order Rodentia; family Erethizontidae; genus Erethizon; species Erethizon dorsatum. Next base: position 48,087,959 of record CM051825.1, read on the forward strand.
CCCCAATCCCATATTCTTGATCCGTGTCCACTCCCACCAGCACAGATGCCCCACGGGTGGGTATATTTGTCTTCAAAATAGGGCCATGGGAGGCAGCAGGAGGAAGAAAACCTGGGTTCTGTCCCTGTACTGTCCCTTTATAATTTGCCAAATCATGGTCTCTTTTGAGTGCTCATTTTTATGCTGATCTAACCCTAGCTTTTCTCTAAGTCAAACAATGTGACATAACAAATGACAACAGAGGCTCTGGAATCAGAATGACCTGGATTTCATTCAGTCTCAATTTTGCTTATATGTAAAGTGAAGGTAATAACAAGACATGGATATGGTACCCATTTCACAGGATTTGCAAGAAGAAAGAAAACAATAACTAGAAAACGATTAGATAAAAATCTAGCACATAGTTGTTGCTCAACAAATACTATAACTAGTGTTATTTTCCCTTGAATCTACAAAGCTCAAAGATTAACAGATAGCATTCATTGAGTATTTAACAGGCAGCAAGCACAGTGTGAAACAATTTATATTTTGTCATTGAATCCTCACAATAACCCAATGAAGTAGAAAATCTTATCCCTTCTTTTATGGATGAGGAAACTGAGGCACAAAGGTCAAGTCACTTGCTCAAAGCACACATTTAGTAAGTGGCTGAGGTAGATTTGACAGCAGACTGTGTGATGCTAGAAGGATGTGGGACATTAGAGCCAGCATTTGCAGCAATGACCCATGCTGCCTCTCTATACAATACCGGAATACATGCAGACTTTACCAAGGCAACAACTACCATGTGATTTTAGCCCAGTGGCAGCCTCGGAATCAGTTTCCTTAGCTGCACTAGGAGATGGGAAGGTCTGATGGCTTGGATACGGGTTCAGTGTGTCTCCTAGAGGTTTATGTGTTGGGAGTTTAGTCCCCAGTGTGGCACTGGTGGGGAACAGTGGCAACTTGAAGAGGTAGGGCTGAGTAGGAGGGGATTTGATCATTGGGGGCATTGCCCTTGGAAGGGTTTAATGCTTTAATGACCACAGGAATGAATTATTATAACAACAGCAAGCTTAGTTGGGTGCTGTGGTACACATGTGTAATGACAAGTACTTGAGACATATGTAATGCCAGCTACATAGGAGGCTGAGACAGGAAGATCACAAGTTCAAGGCTAGCCTGGGCAATTTAACAAGACCCTGTCTCAAAGTAAAAATTAAAAAGCACTGAGGATGTAGCTAAACGGTAGAGTACTTGTCTAGCTTGAGCAAGGTCCTGGCTTCCATCCCCAGTACCAGGGGAGGAAATGGGGGCATGACTGGCTCCTCTCCTGCTTCCTGTCTTAGACTTCCACACACTCTCGCCACGATGCCTTCTTCATGAGCCTTCACCACAGCTGAGCGAAGCCTGCACCACCTTCTTGAACCCCCAGAACTGTGAGCTAAATAAACCCCTTTTCTTCGTACCTTACCCAGCCACCTGCACTCTGTTATAAAAACAGAAAACAGAACAATATAGGGATAAGAGTTGCCACCTCATGGAGTGTGGTGACCACTGACTGAGGGTAACTCACAGATGTCACAGGGTTATTCTCCTCACAGAGGAGTGCCTGGCGACCATGCGCTGCTCTTGTTACCACGAGCTCTGTTATCTACTGAGCCTTCACACCCTCATGAGACCTCACCAGGCATCAGGAGTTCGAGCCTGTGGCTATTTTTTTTCTCAAACTACAACATATGAGTACATTAAAAAAAATTCCAGTCAACAATACAGAAGGTGTCAGGTATGGTGGTGCACACCTGTAGTCCTGCCACTTGGGAGGCTGAGGCAGGAGGAGCACTACATGTTCAAGGCCAGCCTGGGCTACATAGTTAAGTTCAAGGCCAGCCTGAAATACATAGTGAGACTCTGCCTGTAAATATTAATTAATAAACCAATGTATAAAGTGTTCATTTTAGCCCACATCCACACTAGCATTTGTCGGTTTTTGGGTTCTTGATGCAAACCATTCTGTCTAGGGTAAAATAGAATCTCAGAGTTGTTTTGATTTGTATTTCCCTAATGGCTAAAGATTATGAACATTTTTTTTTTCATGTACTTATTAACCATTTGTACTTTTTCTTTGGAGAAGGATCTACTCAGTTCATTTGTAATTTTTTGATTCTGTTATTTGAGTTTTGGGGTTAATATTGATGAGTTTATTATTTATTCTAGATATTAGCCCTTTATCAGAAGAGTAGCAAAATTTCTCCCATTCTGTAGGTCGCCTCTTCACTCTGTTGATCGTTTCCTTTGCTATGCAGACGCTTTTTCAAATTTGATGCAATCCCATTTGTTGACTCTTGGTATTATTTTCTGTGCTATTGGAGTTCTGTTCCGGAAGTCCTTGCTTATGCCTATGGCTTCAAATGTTTCCCCTGAATTATCTTTCAGCAGTTTCAATGTTCTTTTTTTTTTTGTGGGTGTCAGGGCTCGACCTCAGGACCTCGCGCGCCAGCAGGCGCCCATGCCGCTGAGTGATATCACTGGCCCTTTTTTCGTATGTGGGTTCTGGGAGTCAAACTCGGGCCCTCGTGCTTGCCAGGCTGGCGCTTACACCACTGAGACATCTCACCGGCCCTCAATGTTCATTTTTATACCTAAGTATTTGATCCATTTTGATAGATATTAGTACAAAGGGTATGAATCTAGTTTCTATCACCTGCACATGGATAACTACTTTTCCCCACACCACTTGTTAAAGAAGCTATCTTTTCTCCAACATATGCTTTGGCCCCTTTATAAAAAAAAATTAGATGGCTAAAGGTGCTTGTGGTTGTTGCTATGTCTTCTATTCTATTCTACTGGTCTACCCATCTATTTTTTTTTGTGCCAGTACCCTGTTGTTTCTAGCACTATAGCTTTGTAATATAACTTGAAATACAAAATAGAAGCATAGAGTTCAGTAACTATCTCAAAGTAAATATCCATGTAGCTGTCACTCTGTTCCCCCAGGAGCTTCCATGCACTTTCTCTCCTTCCTCTTCAAATGTCCCCTTCAAATTCACCCTGCCAGCATTTCACCTCTTCAGCACTATTGACATTTGGGGCTTGACAGTTCTTCAGTGTGGGGACCGTCCTGTGCACTGCAGCAGCAGCCCTGCCCTCCATCCACTGGATTCCGGAAGCCTCCTACACCATGTGGTGATGACTGACAATTTCTCTGGACATGAACAAACATCTCTTAGGGACAAAAGTCACCTCAGGTTAAGAACTACCAGAATATTAATGGTTAGGCTCTTTCTAGATGTCCTTTATTCTTTTACCACATAAAAATGCCTCCTTAAACATTATCATTTCAGTTTTCCTGGTGAAAGGAATTCTTTTTTTTTTTTTTTTTTTTTTTTTTTATTTTAAAGAGAAGAAAAAACAAAACAAATCAAAAGAAGAACAAATTTTCAAACCAACATAATAGGAGGGTAACAATGGTTAATACATTACGTATTACTATCTTTAAGTTAGTTATTCAGGACACCAGACATTAGCATTCAATTGTCCAAACATTATTGGCACAAACCTTACTCTTCAATGAACTAAGTAAAAATGGTAGTGTATCTATCTTAACCATCTTATATATATATATATATACAATTTTTTTTTCCCTTTCCCTTCTTTCTTTTCCCTATTCCAGTCTCTCTTTCCTTTTGACCAGTTTCTTTTTGATCTGGTGAAAGGAATTCTTTGTCAAATAATTTAATATATTAAATTGACCCCTAATCATGGCCCACTAAAATGGCCTTTGTAGGTGGAGTGGCCAAATAATTTATTGTCCAAACTAAAGCTTCAGCCCATACCCAGTACTGCCTGGGCAAGCTAGCATGGCCACCCTACTTCTAACGCACCTCCACTGTGAGCGAACATTACACTCCTAGCCACATACAATTAGGGCTGTATGTATTCACACTGGCTAATTGTATGTGGAGTGACAGACAACAATTAAAAGCAGCACATCCCCAAGGGCAACGTAACACAGACCCAAACAAATACCTCAAGACTGAGAAGTGGCAGAACCAAGTTCTCATTTGCCTTGGGCCTCTGGAAGTATATTCTTTAAATAATTTCTTCTAAGACACTACTTAATAACTATATTCACCACAGCAGCACAACAAATTGATCTAAATAAATGTTTCTAATATTTGCACATAAATCCAAAAAGGATCATAGTCACCCCTTAAAAGAGATTTCACTTTGTTGTGGGTTTTTAGTTGATGCATCTGGTTTTTTTTTTTTTCCCCTCAGTGTCACTGGAAAGTAAGGCCGCTACTACCTATCTGACTGGTTCTGCATTTGATCTCATAAGTCCTGGGACTGACTGGTGAAAGTGACAGCGAAGTTTCCCTTACATACATGAGGATCATATTTGTAACCTATTTGCCTCAGTGTAACTCAGCTTGTCTTCCACTATTTGGAAGAGAAGAGGAATTTCCTTCTTCATTAGGCATTTTTACACTGCACTGAATGTTTATTTCTGACTTCTTCAGCACGTATTTTCCCCTATTTTCAGCAACTGTATTGATTGGCAGTCCAAACCACCAGTGTCCTAAATCCACAAAGTCTGGGTACCTCTAAATTGCTGGAGCACAGCCCTCAACCTCAGCAGAAGCCATTTAGAACAGGGATTTCCTCCACACAAGCCAGTGAGGCCAAGTAGAGCAAAAAAAAATTTTTTTTGAGACTTTCTATTCAAACACTAGGGAAGAGAGGTTGTCTTTGTCCACTTCCTGTTGCTATAACAAAATACCCAAAGCTGGATATTTTATAAAGGAAAAAAGTTTGTTATTTATCTCACAGTTTTTATGGCTGAAAGTCCAGTATCAGGTGAGCCCATGTGTTCTGTCTGGTTAGGGCCTCATGACCACAACATATGACAATGGTAGGGGATCGTGTGGAAAAGACTACAGGCAAGATAGGAACTAGAGATTGAGGGGCCTTGTTTTTATAACAACGTACTCTCTACAGAACCAATCAGAGTCCTGTGAGAACTACACTGACCCCTTCCAAGAGTTGTGCCCCATGACCTAAGTACTTTCCTCAATCCCTGCCTCTTAAATCTCCTACCACCTCCCAACATCCCTAGACTGGGGATCTGGCTGCCAGCACATGGAGCTTTGGGGGACACATTAAAATCACACCCAAACAATAGGAGGGAGCTTATTCTTTTTTGTTAGACTTGAACCTGCAATCATGTCAACTAGCCATTGCTACACAGTCATCTTAACATCCAAGACAGAACCCAAGACACAGAGAAAAGCAGAGCTACAAAAATCAGAAGAAAGAAATGAGATCCTGAAGTCATTTTTTCAGCCTTCAGCAAGATGCTCTGGAAGCCAGGCCTACCCATCCACCTGTTAGTAACTTGAACTCACACTTAAGCAAAAACATATATTGTACTCTCTATATCCTCACTCCACATACTATCAGATACATATAGTAGGTGACAGTGCCTTTCAAACTTCTCAAAAGCAACTCACAGAATTACCTTTCATACTGCAACCCAAAATGTGCATATACCCCTACCTCTAGAACTGACTCAGTTTTATAAAACCACAGTCTTCCCTAACATGTGATGATGTGCGATCCTCTGTCTTGTTATATATTCTTTCAATACTCATCGTGACCCACTAAGTGGATTTTATGACCTTTATTTTGAAAAACACTGCCTTATGAGATTAAGTTAAAAAGTGATTTCACCCGGAAGAATGAAATAAAAAATGACAGGATAATTTCAGTAAATCAGGTTATTGAGGAACATAAGATTGGCCCCTAAATTACCTAGATGGCTTATCAAGCATCCAGCAACAGAAAAATGCTATCTTACCACTCTGACTGTCCAGGACCCACGTTAAACAGAGGAGGAAAAGAATCATAGTGAATTAGAAATCAATTACTTACAAAAAGCTATTTACTTTCCAAAATACAATTAAAGGCGCACATAAAGACAGGGAGAGAGGCTGAGCATGGTGATGCATGTCTGTAATTCCAGCTACTCAGGAGGCTGAAGCAGGAGGACTCCAACTTCAAGGCCAACCTGAGGAACTTTTCAAGACTCTGCCTCAAAATAAAAACCAAAAAGGGCTGTGGTTGTACCTTAGTGGTAGAGCAGTTGCCTAGGATGCTGGAGCCCTGGTTTCAGTACCCAGTACAGCAAAAGGGAGACAGCAAAAGTAAAGAAGGAAACACCTAAATCCTGCTGATACATTATTTCAGCAGGATCTCAGCAGCAAATAAGCTGAGATACATTATTTATGTATAGGCTAAGGTTAGTTATGGCAGTGAAGCTCAGCGATAGCTGAGCATGTTAGAGTAGTGGCTTTATGTTAGGATCAGATCTCTGGAGGCAGATCTGGGGGGAGGGAGGAGAGACTATGAATATGAATGAATGAATGAATGAATGAACGAATGACAGAATTTGCAAAATAAGCCCAAGCCTTTATTTATGTATGTAAGATAACTACAAAATTCTAGAAAATATTGCAGGCTGGATAAGACAGGGTACTTTTAACTTTTCCATGTGCCCTATTTGTATCATGGGTCAGCCAAAACTTCCTTTTTGTTTGCTCAAAAGCACTGCAGAGCCCTAATTAAATCTGCGGGTTCAAATGGAGGATGAGATTTCTGAGGCTTGCTGGAAACCCAGGCCAGGGATGGTAAATATTACTGAGAAACCTTCAGCTGTTTTCACTCTGGAGTGGCTGTGAAGTTCGCTCCTCCCACACTGTTCCAACACTGTGAGGCTCAAGTGCAATTGTCTGGCTGCTGGAGAAGCCCATTAACTTCTCTGCCACCAAGAATGAAACTCCCAAATTTCAAAACAGAGTGAAGTTTAAAACAAGCAAGCCCTTGCAAGCCCAGAACTCCCTTCTGAGAACTTTCCCAGCATCGATGACAAGCAAACCTCACTACAATGTGTTGTAAGTAGATTTCATTTTTCATCATCATATTATTCAAATACATCCCACCTGCATGATTGAACTTAAGCAAATAAATTGATCAGTATGTGCCGATGTCACAAAGAAATGTTAAATCCTTCCTGCTTAAGAAGTCCTGGGAATTGTCTGAGTCTGTCTTGCCCTCTTCCAGGACACACAAGTACTGTTCTAGAGACTTGCACATGTGCGTTATTGTTTACTACAGAATTCTCAGACATACAAAAATGAAGAATCAAGCCAGGCATAATCCCAGTACTCTGGGAGGCTGGAGCAGGAGGATCATAACTTTGAGCCTAGCCTGGCCAATTCAGCAATGTAGCAAGATGGTATCTCAAAATAAAGAAAACAGGCTGAGGATGCAGCTTAATACAAAGGCCCCGAGTCCAACCCCTGGACCAAAAAGGAATGAAATAGAAAATGAAGTAGAATCGTAGACTCATCAATACACCTGCCACCTGGTTTGTGACTTTCTAAAGAGATAAAAGAATATAGTATATATGCTTCTCATGTGCCGGTCACTATTAAACATTATTCTATTTAAATAAATGAAAAATACAGAAGGTATTTGTTATTTTCATTTTCATTAACACCACCACACCACTGATGATGTCCTTTTGACAGGCGCTGTCCTGGTTATGAGCCCCGCATCTGAAATCAGACCCGGCATAAACTTTAGATCCTAGGAGATTCTCAACGAGTTATTGTACTTCCCTCCAGGACTTGGTTTACCACTTAGAAGACTACTAATGATACCCTAAAGTGCCTACTGGGATGCCCCACACACGTAAGGCTCTCTCTCCGCCCTCCTTTAAAGGGTGTGTAGGACAGATCAAAGTGCAGCTTGGCTAGGTTAAATCAGGCAAGGCGCTTTGCTTCCCCTCCAGACATTCGATTTGGAAGCTCCGCAGATCCGTCCCGTCAGAACAGAAGCCAGCATGTCAGGGATTGCCCTGTAATCTCACGCACATTCTCCGAACCGGCTGGGAAGTTTCTGGGGGCAAACAGAAGCTAACGCCGAGGATGAACCGGCTTTCCTGAAATACTGCTGCGGTCAGCACCGCGGTGTCTTTCTTCCCGAAGGGATCACCTTCCAGACGCAGCCGTCTGGGTACTAGCCAACAGATCGTGTCGGTTCGAAAAGTTCAGAGGAGTTGGCTCTGGTGTGTTTACAAGTCCTAGCAGATCCCAGGAATGCTCAGGATAATTATTACCCCACCCCGAAGCTCCAGCCCAACCCTCTCACATCTGGAAGGAAGCGGCCACACAAAGGCGAGCAAAAGACAGACCTCCACTTGCAGCTGATGTCTTAGGCCAGGAAAGATTTAACCCAAGCCCTCTCGCTTTGGAAACAGGGGCAGTCACTGGTCAGTACTAGAGCACCGGGCATCCAGGGCAAAGGAAGAATTTGCCCTCTAGTCTAAGAGAAATGGCACTTGTCAGAAGAAGAGCTAAATATTATCTTTATTTTCCCCTCTCCAGATGAAAATGAAAAATAAAATACTCAAGAAAACAGATAAGGGACGGCTCAGCACAGGATCAGCTAGAATTCGACACACCTATTTTTTAAAAAGGGCAGCCAAACCAAACCTTTTGCATCCTCTGCTAAATCCCTCCCATTCCTTTCGCTGCCTTCGGAAAGTATCTCCCGGCAGCCGGATCTGGGATTCATCAGCTCTTCTCCCTGCCTCCCACGAGCCCGCAGCAACCAAAGCCACGGGTCTCAGGGGGCGCGTGTGCAAACCCCACCCGCGCCAACGCCTCGAAACCGCCAAACTTCCTGTCTCTACACCACCAAAGCGACAGAAGCGCAGTGCGAGTACCCCCGGGACTCCAGCGCAGGCTGCAGTCACCCCCAAGCCTGGGGCGGGGCGTCCGGCAGGGAGCGCAGGGGACCCGCACCTCCGCTGGGGGTCTCCAAACCTGCGCGCTGCGCCCGGGGCGCACAGGGTGCCCTGCGGTGGCGCCGTTTGGCGGCCGCTCTCGGGGCTTGCGGGCCAGCAGTCTTCCTACCTGCTCTGCTGCCAGCTCGCTCTGGTGCGCGGGGCTGTCGACTGTTACTTTATTGTCTCGGCGGCGCACCGCGGGGGACCCGGGGACCTGGCTGGGCGCGGGTCCGGAAACTCCGCTCGGTGCCGCGTCTCCCCCGGCGGCTGCCTGCCTCTGCCGCCACCTCCTCCTCCTCGCCCTCGGGTCTGCCCGCGCTCCTGCCCAGCGCCGGATCCGCGCTGCCCGACTCCCCGGCTCGCTGGGCAGCCAGCGCCCGCCGCATCCCCCGGCCCGGGGCTGCGCTCGCCGCGCGCCCTGGCTTGGATCAGCACTCGGGCTGCGACCCGGGCCGCCTGCTCGTGTCCTCCGTGCTTCTGTCCCGCCTGCCAGGTCCCGCTGTCAGCCTGGCGCTCGGCTCCTTTCTCCCCAGCTGCCCCCGCCCGCCGCCTCTCCGGGGGCTGGGGCGGCCGCTGCCAATGAGACTCGGCTGCGGCGCTGTTCCGGCCCAGCCATTGTATCTGGAGGGAGGAAGGGGAGGGAGCGCGGGCGGGGAGGGGGCTGCGGCGGGTCGCCTTCCCGCAGAGAGGCGCGGGCGGGGGCGCGGGGCGCGGTCCCCGGAGCAGCGGGAACCGGGGTCACAAGCCCGCGCGTCTCCTTCGCTCAAGCCCTGAAAAGCGGTGGAAGAGACTTGATTCTTCCGCTTCCCGGGCTCCAAGCATCCCAGGACCTTAGAATAAAAGGAATGAGGCGCTGGCGGGCGCGGGAGAATGTACTCAGGGACCCTAGCGTCTGGGGACAGGACTTGATCTGAGATTTCCGCAAATATGATGTCTCTGCTTCTTTCAAAAAGAAAGAAAAAAGAAGAGGAGAAAAGAGAGACAGAGACTATCCCATACCAAACATTTAAGCATTCTGTGATTCAAAAGTGTATTTTGCTGTCCTGGCTTTCTTTACAGACAAGAAACTCGGGAGGCTCAGAGGTTAACTCAAAAATAGCTATTAAGTGGCAAGGCAGAGATTCCAACTTGATCTGATGCAGAGTAAATGGGAGAAGGAGGCCGGGAGGAAGGAGACCATTCATGGAGGACCTCCTGCTAGATTTTTCTATTATCTGTAAATGAGTTACTGAGCAGAGCCACAGACGTCCACTGACAGGGCTGGGAGAAAATCTGTTTTAAATATGTGTCCCTTTCCCCGATCTCCCTTCTCTATACACTATGAGTTAATTCATTTTTCAAAGTAAAATCCATTTTTTTTAAAAAAAAGAATTACCTTGTAACTCCATAATTACATTACTTAGCATTTCGTTGAATACTTAGTTGATGTATGCAGTGTCAATATTTTATAAAAACCAGTTTCTAGAACCCTGGTTTTGGCTTTCCTCTTCCTTTTTCCCTCCTCCTCCTTTTTCTCTTCCTACCTCCCTCTCCTTTATTAAGAGATCACCAAATTGCAACAAAAAAGGGGGGGTGCGTGTGTCTGTGTTCGCGCGCACCTGCACCTTCATTCCTCAGGCTCTGATACCTCGCTGAACAGGAGGATGCAGGTAGAAAGCAAAACCTGAAATGACAGAGGCTGGAGGTGGTGTGATGTGTAATATTATATGTGTGCGGTATGAGATTTAATTAAATTTTCTTCTGATGTTGAGTGGTCTGTTTGCTTTCAATTAAATGGAATATATTGGATGAATAGCTAACATTTATGGAGGTAATTACATGCCCCCCAGACCTGAGCTGTGTAAGTGCTTCAGCTAGCATCATCTCATTTACTTCTGAGAGAAAAGGACCAGCATGGAAGCCCCTTGTGACCAGGGGCTACACTGCCTTTGTGTGTGTGTGTGTGTGTGTGTGGGTACCGGGGGTCGAACTCAGGACCTTGCATGCCAGCAGGTGCCCATGCTGCTGAGAGATATCACCGGCCCTTTTTTCGTATGTGGGTTCCAGGAGTCGAACTCACGACCTCGCGCTTGCCAGGCAGGCGCTTATGGCTCTGAGCCATCTCACCGGCCCTACAACTGCCTTTTTTTTTTTAGCACCTGGCACCTAGTGAGTGTCCACTGGATGTCAGTTGAGTTGATGGACCCCTCTATTACTGAGCAGAAACAGAAGGCTCAGAGAGTTTGGTTGAAGAGGTAGTGCCTATCTGTCTCTGAACTCGGGTCAGACAACTCCCTAACCACTACAAGGTACTACCTACGTGTACAACAGCCCCAAAAGCCCAATGCAAAGAGAAATGGCTTGCTCAGCCCTTAAAGAAATGCGCACAATTTCTTTGGAGAGAAAAGTACATGTGTCACAGTCACTCAGAACTGCACAGAGAGTGTAGGGCAAAATGGATCAATCCTGGAGAGCACAAGGTTGGCACCTTAAAAGTGTTTAGCATATGTTTGGAGGGAAACAAAACTAGATGCAGACTGCAACATGAAAAATACAACGTAAGAGACTTCAGGAAGGTTGATCTGGACTACTCAGTACAGTCTATGTGAAGTCTTGAAAATGTGGAATATTTGCAGGATTTTCAATCTTTTTATGAAATAGCCAAACAGCAAAATTAAAAACGCAATGCAACAGAACTTCCCAAATGTTTTCCTTTATTTTAACCCTAGTACAGACTTATCAACTCTTGCTACATATTAGAGTTTGTCAAAGACATTTTTAAAGGACTGAAATAACCATATTAGAATCTCTGGGTGTGGGATTTAGGCATCAGAATATTTCAACTGCTACATCGGTAAAATTAGTATCTAGCCATGACTGACAATTACGGAAATGTTGAGATCCATAGGAACTACCTGGCTACCCATCTGCATTCTCTACTAGAGGTTTGACCAGAAGAACCATGCTCTGGGAATGTAATTGACACTGCCTCTACTTTTTGTATAACTAGTAAATACCTAACTCTCTCCTGGGTGGCATGGAAAAATATTGTGACAAGTGATGAAAGAACTGGGTCTTGCCCTTCAGAAACTCATAATTTAATTGCTATGAGAGAAACATATATGGACAAAATGACAGCAATGAGCACCAACAGAAAACAATCCTATTCTAAAATGTAGACATTTCAGGTGACAAATCAGGGACTCACCAAATGCTCTATACATAATAGAAGGCTTTTGATGCAAGATGGTGCTAGAAATTCTCTTGACTGCTATTATGGCTTATATTTGGATGTCCCCCCAAAGCCTCATTACTCATAGATCTAGGGTGTATGATACTGGCATTAAGGGTGTGTGGTACTAGATTAGCCCACTAATGTAGTTTATCATAGTTCTGGGTGTGGATAATGGGAAGGCCCACTCTGGATGTGAGTGGCACCACCCAAAAGGCTTGTAGCCTGGATGGGATAAAAGGGAAAGGAAGTTGCTGCTGCTGCTTGCTGCCCCCTTCCTGCCCTGCCATGGGCTGTTTCTCCTTTGTGATGCCCCTCTACCATGCCACCCTGCCGTGGAGCCAGTTGACTGTGGACTGAAACCTCTACAAACTGTGAGCTAAAATAAATATTTCCTCCTTTAATTTGTGGTTGTTGGGTTTTGTGTCTCAGCAATGAGAGAAATAAAGAAGACAACCCCCATTTCAAGGCCTTTATCTTGGTTTTTCCTAGGATAAAAAAGTGTTTGGATATGTGTGTCTCAAGATTCAGCTATTGTGTCCTTAAGAACATGTACCATAAATCTTTTATTTTCCAAATTAAAACAGTTTTTATGTATTTATTTATTTGTACTAAAAGGTAGATCTATGCTCATTGGAGAAGTTTTTTACAATACAGAAAATACACACAATAGAAATGGAAAAATACCCACAAGTTCACCACCCTGAATGATCACCTTTAACATACATGATTCAGACTTTTTTAAATGTACATGCAAAAACACATACAAATCATCTGTTATATTGATGTACTATAATTTTTTTAGCCAAGCCAATTAGGCTTCTTTGAGTTTGTTTTGTTTTATGTACAATTTTAAAACCAAGGTTAAAGGGAGGTCATACCATCCCTGCAGCAATATGGTTATCTTAATTTCAGCAAGTTTGCATTTTCCAAAGATTTCCTGCTGATCACTCAAATTTGGGTAAGAACGTATATGTATTGCTTGCATATTTCATGGATAAAATCTATGAAATAGATATTTGTAAAATAAATATTTGTAAAATTTTTGTAAAATACAAATAAATATTTGTAAAATAGGCAAATATTTATTCATTTGTAATAAGAATAACCATGCTTAGTTTGCTAAGTTGTTTACATATGTGGTCATATTTAATTAGTAAACTTTTGGAAGTAACTGACTTTGCTCTGTCATTCTATACATGAAGATGGATGCAGAGAGGTGAAATGACTTGCTCAAGGTCATATAGCCAGTAAGTTAGGGCCTAAAGTTTGATCTCAGGTCTGTCTGACTCAGTGTAGGTCCCACCTACTCTACCCAAAAACCCAGCTTTTTTGGCATTTTTGTTATTAGTCTAATGGTGTGGGTAGATTTCATTGATTTCTAAGTTCTCAATAGGGATTTTTTAAAAAAAAGATCAAATCACAATATTGAACATATCAAAAACCTTTTCTTATAGCTACTCTATTGTTCAAGGTCAATTGTATTTTGTTTCCAAACCATTCTTTTTTCTTTTTTTTTTTGAGACAGGGTCTCACTAAGTCACTAAGTTACCCAGACTGTTGTTAAACTTTAGATCCTCCTACCTCAGCCTCGTACAATGCTAGGATCACAGATTCTAAAGCACTCTTTAGATAGAACTAAGAGCTGCTAATGAGAATAGCATCCATCATGGATATACTCCAAATTATTTTGTTCCTTCTCAAAGAGTACATGGTATCACACATTTCTATGTAAGCTCTAGACACACTGAACCCCAAGACTTTACATACTGTAATCAACAAAAGAGTGACCTGTGACTTTGTTATGGCTTGGATTTGTATGTTTCCCTAAAGCCTCATGCACTTGTAGTTAGGGCTGTTTGGAGGTGGCTGGATCTAGGCTGTGTGATACTGGGATTAAGGGTGTGTGGTACTGGATTAGTCTACTAACTGGTTTATCATAGTTCTGGGTGTGGATAATGGGAAGACCCACCCTGGCTGTAGGTGGCACCACCTAAAATGTTTGTAGCTTGGATGGGATAAAAGGGAAAGGGAGGCTGCTTGCTACTTTCTGCTTCCTGCCTGCTTTGCTGTGGACTGTTTCTCCTCCACCATGTCCCTGTGCCATTCTGCCCTGCCTTAGAGCCAGAAGACTAGGGACTGAAACCTCTACAAACTGTGAGCTGAAATAAACCTTTCCTCCTTTAACTTGTGGGATCGTGTATTTTGTCAGCAACAAGAAAAGTAACTAAGACAGACTTCATGCCTCCTTGTGGGTGTTTGTCATAGCTGAGGCCATATCAATCCATTTAACCTTGGGGCCTTTTCACATACATTGAGATGAAATTCAAGCCTCTCCTTTCACTGACCTAACCAAGGCTATTGTGTTTTAGATTCAAATGCAGCACAGAAGCATCAGGTCACCATCTCCAATCTGAATATGTCACATGATACAAATAAACATGAAATAAATTCTTGGTATGCCCTGAATATGATGCCCTCAAATTAAAAGAAAATAAGAAAACTTAAAGACATTTAAACAAAGTCTGATATTAGGTTAAATCATGAGAAATTGTCATTCTGTGGTTTTAAACGTCAAGTGCCAGTTGTTGCTGATGATCAGCTGTGACTGTGAACCTGTGTCATGAGGCTAACTGTCTCACTTGCTTCACATTACACAAGTAATATAATCAAGTGCAAGCTTCACCGTAATGCATACATAACTTCCATGAGGGCGCATCACTAAGGTCTTCTTATGTGTGAAAATGCTTTTTAATACTGTCCTTTTGGCACTTAACTGGCTGAAACTCCTTGGAGAGAAGCCATGGATGAGATCTGGTCCCTTAGTGGATGCCCTGAGTACTGAGAGCCCCTGCAACTTTAAACAAGAGTGTTCAGACAGTATCATCTTTCCTTCGAACAGGCAAGGACACACCCAAGAAATAAAACAAATGTTCTTTAACTATTCTGCAACCACGTTACCTAGTCACATATTACCTAATTCCCACAAATGGTTAGTGGGAATAATTCGGTACCAATATTGGAAAAGATTCCTTTCCACTGGAGAGGGTGACAATTAGCATGCAATTCAGCCAGTCTGGGTTTTTTTTTTAAGTTGTTGGTGGCTCAAATTGGGAGATTTTAACATAAACATGAAATTGTGTGTACTTGTGCTTGAATTTGGAGGGAATATCAAAATCCAGCTCACATAGACCTTTGCTGTTATATCATTATTTCTAAAAGGGATTGCTTTAAATTTTATTTTTAATTGACAAATAGTAATTATACATACTTATAGGGTACAGTGTGATATTTTGAAACATGAATACCATGTGTAATGATCCAATGAGAGAATGAGAAAATTCATCATCTGAAATATTTGTCATTTCTTTGGTGAGAACATTCAAAATCCTCTCTAGCTATTTTGAAGTATACAGTACATTGTTGTTAATAGTACTTACTCTAGTCTACAATAGAAACCCAGAACTCATTCCTCCTATCTAACCGTAACTTGGTGTCTGTTGACCACCCTGTCCCCATCCCTTCTCTCTACCTCCCCAGCCTCTGGTAACCATTATTCTACCCTGTACTACTATGTCAAAGTTTTAGATTCTACAAGAGAGGGAGATCGTGTGGTATTTGTGCTCCTGTGCCTGGAATGCTTCCCTTATCATGTCCTCCAGGTCCATCCATCTGAGGGATAGGAGCATGAAAAACAGCTCTAATTATTAAAGTGTGGCATGGTTAACGAACATTTATAATGTTATTCTAGATGTGCTGATTCTATATAAACATGTCACCCTCTAATAACTGGACCTCCTTTTCATACTTTAAGGATTATTTCATCATAAATGTGTGATTTTCTTTAAAAATAAAAAAGCAATGAAACAAAATTTCCGTCTACTCAATACAGTGTTCCTTCCCTATAACTTCAGAAATAAAGAGAGGGTGCTCTTCTGATTCACTGGTGGCTTTACTACATTTTTCCTTAGGCCTGTTTCAGTGCAGGCATCCTATTGGCTTGTGCAACACCTTTTTCTCTTAGCATCAAAAAAATGATAAAAGCTGGAGGGTTTTAGAAAACTTTGGGTCCAAAGTTTGCAAATATCACTGCCTACAGAGGCCAGGCAAGAACATAGATTGAACACAGTGGGTCAGAGTATGACAGCAGGGAACGATAGAGATTGTGGCACATTGTAGAGCACGTGCTGTGTCCACACTGGGCCCCTACTAATCAGTCACAACCCACTGTCGGGACGATAGTGTTGGCAGATTTGTTTTTCAAGAGAAGCCAGAAATCTGGGTGTTTATTAGAAATAGTTTGATTATTAAATGTTAGCAACTACTTTGAAACTATTTTTATTTACTTAGCTAAAAAAAAGCAGATATGCAAGCTTAGTAGGACTCAGGGTGCCCAGTTTGCAACTGCTGATCCATTGCCACCTCTTCCTTTTGAAGATCAGGAAACTGAGGCTCAGAGAATGAAGGTGACTTGGCGAAGAGGATACAATAGTATTACAGGAAATGGAATCTTGGATGCTTGTTTTCTGGCCTAGGGCTTTTCCAATACACACATCTGCTTCTATTTCTTTGCTCAGATTTAAGTAATGTTCCTAATTACATAATTTCAAGTACTGTACATTGTTTAAAAGATGACAATATTCATTGGCTTTGGGGCACGTAATTTACAGTAAATAACTTCGGTCACATGATCATATTATGTAAATGAGCTCTAACTTATATAAGGCCAGTGTAATTCTACTTCTATTTATGTACAACTTCCTTCATCTCTGCTTCCATTCGTCTCTTCTCTGTTATTAAATCTGGCCAAATATAGAGAAGAGTAAAATATTGAAGAGAAACCATGTTGACCACTCTGCCATGAATAAGAACTAGGTGGGCAGAAAAAGAAAAATACACTTGTGAATCAACGACTGTAAAAACTAAGCCATGCATACAAAGGGTTGCAGGGCAGTTTGCTTGTTTTGCCAAAGCAAACAAAATACACAGTCAACTTGCAAGGACTCCAGGACATTTGGAAAAGGAGCAGAAATAATTTTTCTAGGTGTTTTAGTAACTAAAACCCCCAATTATATATCTGAGATTGTTCTCATTCTTCCTTTTTCAGAAAAATTTTAAGAATACAGAGCAGTTCAGAATATACTAGCAAACACCCCTACATCTACCACTCAGGAATGCCCATTGTCCTTTGTTTTTAATCAGACAAAATAAAACTTTACAGAAAAGTTGAAGTTCTCTTTGTCTCCTACTCCCAATTTTATTTTTATTTCCAACTCTCCAGAAGTAACTGCCATTATGAATTTTGTATGTATCTTTCTACACTTCTGTATAAATATAAATATCCATGAATAGAACATGTTTTAATTTATCTGTGTTTTGAACAATAAATGCATGGTATCATACCATATGTAAGGTACCATGTTATAGCCTGTGTGTTTCATTTAATGACAGATTTGTAAAAATTTATCTAAATTGATGGGTTGGATCTAATTCACTTCTTTAAACCACTGTATGATACTCTACATATTATTTGTTCATTTCAGTATTGGAAAAGGGCATTTCCAATATTTTAATTATTTTATTTTAAAATATTTAAACTAGAAGCTAATTTTCCTGCAAAGAATGACAGCAAATATTAAAAGAGTAGTTTAATTATGCTGTCCAAAGGATAAGGCGGAGAACACTACTCTTTCTTCTAGGCCCGGGACTCCTCATCCCTCTAGCATTGAAGGGAGTCCACTGGCCTGGTGTTTGAAATATTTGTTACAAAGGCATTTCTTTTTCTGAAGAAGTATGCCTAACTCCTGCAAGATTCCTTGAAGCCATATCTATGCTACCCCAAAAGGACAAAGAACCACTACTTTTAAATGTCTCCCACTTACCATGGAAAATAATAATTGGCTTCATGAAGATTTGCTTTGTGTTACTTTGTTATTTTATTTTGAGACAAAGTCTCACTATGTTGCCTAGCCTGACCTCTAACGTGCAATCCCCCTGCCTCAGTCTCCTAGTAGCTGGGATTATAGGTATGCATCATTAGGCCTGATTCAGCTGTGCTTCTTACCATCACTTTTTAAGGAATTATCATCTTTTATTACGGTTTACAATTAAATTAAATCTGACAGTTAAATAATGAGAATGCACTGAATATCAGTAGCAAGACAAATTGCCAGTAGCAGGGACAAAAACAGGCCAAGAAAAGCCCTAGCTTCCTCTAACTTCAAGGTAATGCTAAAGCCCGGGTGCAGTTTCTCAAATGTGACACTATGTACATTTGTGTTGGATAAGCATTTGTTATGGGGGCTGTTCTGTGCAGGGTAGGATATTTAGCACCATCTTTGTCCTCTACTGATTAGATGTATTGACCTCCCTCTGCCCACAAGTTATGACAACCAAAAATGACTGCAGACATTATCAAAAGTACCCCCACCAGGGGGAGGAATCTGACCAGGTGAGAACCATTGGTTTAAAGTGATGAAAAGTACCCAAAGTATAAGTTTCCATCTATAACATGCTTCCTTCAATGAGCCATCTATACAAAATGGAAGTGTGAGTTCTTTCAGGAAAGAGTCACTGACCAGTGTGGCTAAAGAAGGATGCTCTTGTCTTGGCAATGTCACAAATTATTTTATGGCATTGGATAAGTCGTTTGACATTTCTGAGCTTCAGTTCCTTTCTTTGTGCATTAGGATAGTTGGACATTTCTAGCTGAAAATTCTGTGGCATCCTTGACATCAGAGTCCTTGCTGAATTATGATAAGTGAGAGGAACCAGCACTTGAAAGTTACTATTATTTTGGGAAAAATAAACACAGAGAAAGAACTGTACTAAATATTGTATGTCATCATAAGCAACATTTTTTATTAGAAAGCACAGCTACTGGATGAGTTTGCCACACTGCTTCTTTTTAAATGATCTTGCCAATTGCCTAAGTCATTATAAAGTAATCTTATAGACTATTAACAGGCATTGCTGGCTGTTTATCTCTCTTGTAAATTTGATCTTCAAGAAAGGACCCCAGATTTATAGCCCATGATATAAAAGTTCCTTTTTTTAGCCAAAAAACAGACACAATCAATGAAAGCTTCTCTAGATCACTCAGTCTATGTGGTTTTGAATGAACTGTCCTGAAAAATACAGTAATATTAAGTCCACTAACAATATATCGCTGATTTCTGCTGTGCCAATAGTGATACAGGTCCTGGTTCATTTGTACATAGATGGAAACCAGAAATGGGTATCACTAAAGCAACTGTTTTGCTATTGAATAGCTCTCGCTTTTAGTTTCTAATCATATGGTCAGGATCCCAAATGGGTGGAAGGAGGTTCGGTAGTGGACATTCTCAAACTCTGTCCTGTGGTAACTTACGCACTTGCTGCCATGCTACCCCTGCCTGGAATTCACTCCTCCCAAGCTGTTGCCGGGCTGCCTCTGTCTCTTTATGCAGTGACCAACAAGAGGGACAGCTCTTTTGTGTTCTTTTGCAACACACAGAAGAACGGCAATGGGATGAACTGGTGGAGACTGGTCACCACTCTCCAAATTTGCCTAACCCAGATCAAACAGCCCTTTACAATCTCTGCCTTATTTACTTGGTTTTTTACTGTTTTACTCCAATGAACATTCTATAAGGAGGGGGCTTTTGGATTTATTTATTATATCATCTGCACCTAGGCTAGAATTAGCACATAGTAGAGAGACACTAAGAACTTGAAAGAATTAATTACGTGCTGTCCTTTCTCTCTCTGTTTAAACTCCTAATAATTATTGGGATTTCAGAACATAGCCTGAAGGAAATCTTTCCTGGTGGTTCAGGCTCTGTCCTAGCATCTGATCGTGCACTCAGATAATACCATGAATCTGTCTCCTCTTATCTCTTTCTTGGGTCTCATTTGGGTTGACTTCATCCCCTAGGCACATGTGGCAATGTCTGGGAACATTTTGATGGTCATAGTTGAGGAAGAGGGATGTAGTGGCTATGGCTGTCACCAAGTGGGTAACACACAGGCGAGCTGTTCAACATAAGGAATTATCCAGCCCAAAACAATGTGGGTGCTGAGGGTGAGGAATGTAATGATGTTACATTCATTATGTAATTCATTGGCTTAATGTCTGTCTCCCTTGCTAGACTATAAAATAGTGATTAGAATTTGGAATTTAAAGCGCATGAAACCTTACCCAGACAATTAAGACCACCAGGCGGCTCACTTGGCTGTCGGCCTTGCCAATTCGTAGATGGAGCTGATAATGAAGTATATTAGAAACAAGCCAAACATCAGCCGTGTTTGGTAAGAACAAAGCAGAGTGGATATTTAACCATTTAACCATGAAGAACCGAATCCAAGAAGCAAAGCCTAAAACACAAACAGTCAAGCACTAGAGCAGATTCAAGAGTTAACATACAAAATGGTCAATCACAGGAACACATGAAAAAATTTCATGGTGGTCTTATTACAAGTAAGACATGCCAGACCTACAGCTTTGGGTATGTGTATTATGGGGTGGGGGCAGGATAAGTTAATCAACTCCATAAAAACTTCAGACAAAATATATACTAATACAGCAACTAGGTATTACTCTCCATTTGCGAGACTAATAGTTCAACAAGGAAGGACAAATGCTCATTTCCACCAAAGATGAAAAGAAGGTAGAGAAGATGCTTATGTACTGGTCAAAAGAAAGCCTTGTTAGAAAATAGTAACTCTTTAAGCCACAGGCATGGTAGCACACTCCTGTAAAGCTAGCACTCTGGGAGGCCAAGGCAGGAGGACTGTAATTTTGAGCACACCCTGGACAATTAAGCAACTCAGTCAATTTTTTTTTAAAAGGGGGATCTGGGAATGTAGCTCAGTGTGAAGGGCATGGGTTGCCAAACAAAGAGGGGCAAAACTTACTCAATTTTTGATTGGTCTAACGAGGAAGACCTGGTTTATTTGTTATGCCATTAAATGTATCAAAATAAAATAAGGAAAGATCTTGTGTCCTTCAGGTTGATTCTTGAAGTTTTTAATAATAAACCAACACATCCACAGATTGGTTTTTGGATTCCAGGCTTTTAACTAAGAGATTTTATCTAAGGTGTCACAGGCTGGACATAGCACAGACTATTTTGCAGCCAGACTATCACTGAAACATGCGTATCACCAGAATATAATGCGCGCTTTGAATGGGATTTTTAAAAGATTTATTTTAATCCTCACAACCTTTAAAGTTATCCACAAAGGCCTCTTTCTTGGCTCCTTTAGGAATTCAAAAGACTTAAAATCTCTGTCCTTCTCCACAAATGGAATAATTTAAAGTGTTAGGAAACAGATGGTTAAAGAAACTTATTTATTTTCTTATTTTTGATTTTCATCTTTGCAAGTTTCCAAAGACTCTAAACAGATGTTTGTGATCTGTGTGCATGTGTTTGTGTGTGTGTTTTGGTCAGCAAGAGAACCCAACTGCCACATGTTAGGAAGAAAAATGGTTCATCAACAGTTCGATTCATTTACTGAGTTCCAGGTAATTTTTTAATCATTCAAGGTAAATCATGATACACATTTTAAAATACTCTTCTTCACTAAGTGAACCTCTTCTATGAAGGAGGACTCTGTACACCACACAGTATGGGCTGGGGATAGATTTCAACTACTCACATGGGTGCCAATTTCTGGAGGACTCTATTTATAATCCACATGGCATCTTTTATTCTTTATGATTACGCATAAAGTAACAGAAATAAGCATTTCCACTCCCACCCCACTCCTCAAACCTATGGCCATAGTTTCCCTGGGATATCCTAGGTATCATCAACCACTCCAATCAGGAAGAATTTTGTCCCCATGAGACACTTGCAGTGCCTGGAGATGATTTTGTTGTCACAAGTGGAAGTGTCCCACTGGTGTATGGCAGGTGGGGGCCAGAGGTCCCTCAAAGCTTCCTACAGTGCATGGGAGAGGCCCCTCACCCAGACCTAGACAGCCAGCCCCAAATGTCCAAAATGCTGAGGTTGAATGAGAAATCCCATCTATGATTTTTATCATCAGCCTTAACTGAATCAGATGTGTACATGCCTGAGAGATGGTTTTTAGGAGAATATTTTTAAAACAAGTTTAGCCTTTACTTTCTTATCTTTCAAGCAGGTTAAAATATTAATGGGGAAATCAATGATTTCCTCAAGTAAGCCTCCCAGCATCAAGCCTCTATTATTGGCCTTTCAAAATAACTCATCTATTTTGGTACCTGGGAAAACCATGTAATTATAGCTCACAAAGTGCCCCCGGAAGAGTCATCAAGGAACTCCAGAGCTGTCACTTTCTCTGGGACTTCACATTGGGGGTCTAATATTCTTAGAGCTGAACTGTACCTAAAGGTATGTCCCTAGAGGAAATGAAGGTAAGCCAGCTTGATAGGCAGCATTACCTGAGACTGAGGTTCTAGCTACATCCTTGAATGCATAACCACTGATTTTTCTTAGACTGATTTCTCCCAAGGCAGACATAGAGTTGGCACTGGGTTCTCCCACGAAAAACGGCAAAGGAAGTCAGAGTAAGGAGGGCAGGAAAGAGAACAAACCCAGGCTAGGGAGCAAGCTCAGGTCTAACCCTGTTGGTAGGCTTGACTCTGGGGGGATCCTAGAGTGTATACTAAGTCTCAGATGT
Source organism: Erethizon dorsatum (assembly GCA_028451465.1). Classification (NCBI taxonomy): domain Eukaryota; kingdom Metazoa; phylum Chordata; class Mammalia; order Rodentia; family Erethizontidae; genus Erethizon; species Erethizon dorsatum. Next base: position 48,110,647 of record CM051825.1, read on the forward strand.
TATCCGCCTCGGTGGGAATGGAGCCAGGTTTTACTACCTCCGTGCCAGGCAGTCACTAGCTTCCTGGTGATGTGTGGAAACTTCCAGGCACTTTGGCTTTCCATCTGGGAAGGGCCTACAGTTCTGGCAGTCAGTCAATCCTTTGAAGAAGGAACCCCATGGGAGGAGTTGGCAGTAGAGCAGCAGACACTTGTAGCAGGGATCTAAGAGGAACTGCAACTTCTGCTGCTTCAATGTCCTGAAACGTGGCAACGAGAGCAACTTACATAATCGAAGACACTCGTCGATTCGATATTCATTCATTCAACAAACTGTTATTGAGTTTCTACTGCGTGCCATGGGTTGGTGCGCATGAAGTGCGTGCAGCAACCCGGGCCTCACAATGCAGCATGGAGTAGGGAGTGAGGGTGGGGAGGGGACCTCCAGTCAGCTTGGGGAGCTGAGCCTGGAGCAGGCAACACTGAGCCTGAGAGTCGAAAGCTAAGTAGGCATGAGTTCGGTGAGAATGGCCAGAGTTCAGGGTCCGGCAGTAGGATGATGGGGGTGCTCCTAAACTAGGGGCCTCTGTGGGAAATGGAAATAGAAGTAGGAGGCAAAGTAGCAGCATGTATCTAAATCGTGAGTCCTCAAGCAAATACTCATTGGCTCTTTCCTCCCTGAAGGTGAAGACATTGTTGCCGTATTTCCTGGAAATGCCCTCTTTTCGGGACTTTTCCAGCCAGCGTGTGTCAGTGAGGGCCAGGCAGCTCTTGGGGGCTGTTAGGTTGGAGAATTGGGATAAGCCAGAGCACCATGGGTTTCATTAACAGCTTGGAATATTGCCAGAAGTAAGACATCCCATGCAGAAATATGAGTCAAGTACTGTTTATTCATGGAACCGGCCGCTCTCCTTGTACCGCTGGGTGGCGCTGTGGATGCCCAAGCCAGGAGCAGGCACTCAGGTCCCTCTCCCAGGGCCATGACGCCGGTCAGGGGGTCTCAAGAGAGGGGCTGGAATGGTTGTGGCAGCAGAGCACAGAGAGAGTTGAGGGCAGTAGTTTTTGCCAAATATAGAAGTATTTCACTATTTTAAAAACTGGCAGGGCCTCATGATTGTATATCAGCTGAACACTATATGAATGAAGGTATATGGATGTAAGTTTTTGTTTTTTTTTTAAAAGAAGTCCTGAATCATAATCATTTCCATTCCCTGCCTTTGATAAAGATATTAGTACATGGAACATTTTATTTTTCTCCTTTCTATAAGAAAAGCAGGGGCCGGTTGATGGCTCAGCGGCTTAAGCGCCTGCCTGGCAAGCGCGAGGGCCCGAGTTCAACTCCCGAAACCCACATACAAAAAAAGGGGCCGGTGATATCGCTCAGCGGCACGGGCGCCTGCTGGCATGTGAGATCCTGAGGTCGACCCCCGGTACCCACAAAAAAAAAAAAAAAAAAAAAGAAAAGAAAAGCAAGCAAGCCCATAGTCCAAGCACTCTGGGACGCTGAGGCAGGGGGATCTCAAGTTCAAGTCTAGCTTGGGCAACTTGACTATTTAGTTAGATACTGACTCAAATAAAATATATAAAAAAAGAGCTGGGGGATATAGCTCAGTCTGAAGACCCTGGGTTCAATCCTTAGTACTACAAAACAAAATAAAACAAATAACAACAAACACAAACATACACACACACACACACACACAAAGAGAGAAAAGCAATAATATAACACTTATGTTTCCCATGCTAGCATGTAAGTGTAACTGTAGTATTGATACCCAAACATAAATGTAATAATTAGAAGTGCGGGGACTCTGGTAAACTGGAGATTTGTACCTAATCTAATCAGAGCAACTACTACTCAGCTGAAGTCAATTAGGGAGCATGTGGGGCGGCAGGCCCAGCATTGCCAAAACTTCTGAATTTTCAAGGGAAACCAGAAATTCGTTTTCAGATGTTGGCAGTCAATTCAAAAATAAATAGTTTTAACACTATCTGGACCTAAGAAAATATATCTGTGGTCTAGATTTGTTCTATGAGTCACTGGTGTGCGAGTTTTTAGCTCCCCAATGAGTGAGTTCCCTGTCTGGCTGCTCTTCACCTTCTCCCTCTGCCTCTTCCTGCAGTTTCTAGAATTCTCTGGGGCTGATGGGCTGGAGTGGCTGCTTTCCTGAAGCTGAGAGATCGCTGTTCCTCACGGTGGGTGCAGCTGACATGGGCCAGCGGGCAGCTCCAGTGTGCATTGGAGTGGCGGGGTGTTGTCTGCTCACGTGGGCGTTCTAGAGAGCGATGCCCAGGGCTAGGTCAGGTTTCACAGATGACTAATCATGTTGCTATTTGAAGTTATTGGGAATGGTAAAAACAAATGGGTAAACAAAACAAAACCCAGATGACCATAAATGGCCATGGAGCTTGAATTATCAACCTCCTCTATCAGCTATTTCACTCTCTGTGCTCATGAGCCATCTCTGCTCCATGTATGGAGCCTCCACTTGCTTTAAAGTCAGCATTTGAGGGCCGGGGATGTAGCTCAGTGGCACAGCGCCTGCCTGGCAAGCACAAGGTCCTGAATTCAATTCCTGGTACCAAAAAATAAATGAATAAATTAAAAAAAAAATAAAGTCAGCATTTGAAGAAACAAGAACAAGGAATACAAAGGAATCGCATCACGCAGGTGCTGACCGGACTCAGACTCAAACTCACGTGTGTGAACTTGGCCAATAGAAAAACACACTTTACTCTGCTCTTTTCCTTTTTCTTTCTTCCGCCATGACCCCAGCCTCTGCTGCTTCAGGGATAGAGAAGCCACAGCCAGACAACAAAAAGAAACAAAGAACCCAATCCATGTATTCTAGGAGCCTGAGCTCTGTCAACGTAAGGGCCACTAATGGATTTTCAAGGAAATACGGAACATATATGCTGTTCTTTATTTTTAGACTCCCAAAAATGATCTCTATAAGATGAAACATGTTGATAATTATTAAAATAATAACTGTAGTCATAATAGCTATGAATTTTTCAGTGTCTTCTCTGTGCCTACGGAGGTAAACATATCACAATGTAGAATTCATATACATTAACTTATTTACACTTCCAAGGAATTCTAGAGTGCTAGGCACTGTGATTACTTCCATTTTACAGATAAGGAAACAGAGGCACATCTGCAGTAACCAGTGTAAGGTCTCATGGCAATAAGCAACAGAGCCTATGTCCAAATTCAACCCATTTAATCTGAAAGTTTACATTTTTTGCAGGGAATATTAATAGTTACCCTGTCAATGGTAGTGAAGACTTATTTGTTTAATAATAGTAGTAATACTGAAATAAGTCCTTACTAACAGCAGTGCACCAGGCAGTGAACTAAATAGTGAGATTCAGTCGAGCCTTGAGTTTTGAATCTGGCTGAAAAAAAAAAAAAAGAGAGATGTAAATAAATGATTAAAGTAGAAAATGAGAGCTGGAACAGACATCTTCCCAGATCAAGAACTCTTCAAGTGTCTTCTGCGTGTACACTGATACCAATCTCAGCCTCAGCCATTAGACTGAAATTCATAGTCATCTCCTCCAATCTCTAACTGGAGTCCTCATTGGCAAATTGTACCTTTGGGCAAGTCAGATAGCATCTACTCACCATTCTTAATTAGTTTTCCTGAGCTTGTTAATAACCATGAAGTCTGCAACTTTTAATATCTAATTGTTCTGACATCATACGTAGAGATTTCCTCCTGGGGCAGGATTTCCTAATGTCCTCACACGGTTCAAGTTCAACTCTTGTCACTGAGGAGGCTGCCAAGCATTAGGCAACCATCAAACCACTGTGAGGCTACAAGGACAATGGCCATCCCTGGAAGGAACTACCATCAAAGTCACTGCAGAAGCCTGAGGCCAGGCATGGAAACCTCTTCATGTTTCCAGATGTCAGGGCTTGCATTATACTAGGTTGACCACTGGCAGCAAAACAGATCATCTTCTCACTGACTGTGGTGGTCTGAATATGTCCCTCATAATTCATACGTGGCAATTGTAACCCATAGGTGATATATCGAGGAAAGGCCTTTGGAAGGTGTCTTAGTTACTTTTCTTGTTGCTGAGACAAAACACCTGACAGTTAAAGGAGGAAAGGTATATTTAGCTCACAGTTTGTAGAGGTTTCAGTCCATAATGAGCTGGCTCCAAGGCAGGTTGGCATAGCAGACAGGGATCACAGAGGAGAAACAGTTCATGGTGGCCAGAAGGTAGCAAAGCAACAAGAGACAACCACAGATCTTTCTACCCCATATACCTTATCCAGGCTACTTAAGGCAGATAGCATTCACACCCTTAATCCTAGCATTGCACCATGAATCAATTCCAGCGTCACACACTGTAGATCCAGCCACCTCTGAAAAAGCCCTACTTATAACCACATGAGGCTTTGGGGGGACATCTAAACACAAGCCATAACATTCCACCCCTGGCTCCCCCAAGACTCATGCACATCCCTTTATGCAAAAGGCATTTATTCCATCTCCTCCAAGAGCTGCCGAAGTCCTAACAGTTTCAGCATTGCTGAAAAGTCCAAATCCAAAGTCTCCTCTGAGATTTAAGGCAAACTCTTAGCTGCAAGCCCCTGTACAGATGAAAGTTAAATACTCCAACATTCAATGGCACAAGATAGACATTACCATTCCAAAAATTAAAAATGGGGATAGTAAAGAATGGCAAGAAAGCAAGACCAACATCCAGTACGGCAAACATTAAATCCCACAGTTCCACTTCCAGCATCCAAGGCAATCTAGCAAGTTGTGAACTCCAAATGGCTTAGGTGGGTCTGCCCCTGTAGGACAGTGGATGGTTGTAGTTCCCATGGCTTCTCTCTGGGGCTGGCACTGCTCCTTCCTTGCAGTTTTCCTCAGACAATCCACATTCCTGGTTTCTCCACATTTCTGGTGTTTCCACTGTACCTTTGGCTTCATACTTACAGCTTCACACACTTCACACACCCTTTCAGGGGCACACTGCCTGGCTTCCCAGGTCTTCCTCTGAAATCTGGATGGAAGCCTTCCTGACCAAACTCTTGCATTCTGCATGCACCTAAAACAAGCACCACATGGATGATGCCAGGGTCTGCTGCCAGCTGGAGCAGTAGCCAGGCTTCCTTCTCTCTTAGCTGTAGGGGTCCAGTGCCTATGAACCAAATCCCGAGGAACTACTTCCCTAGGCTAAAGCCATTCTGGAACATGGTGCTCTGGGACTCTCTCCTCAAAGCAAAGTCTTTCACTTTTGCAATTTTGAGGCTGCAAAGGGTGGAGTCCTTCTGGTTTTTGTGATGTCCTCAGGCCACCTTTTCTATTTTCCTCTTCTGAAATTCTTGGTTTTTTCTTGCTAGACTTTTCAGCAACCAATTTCTCTTCTGTTTCATCTTTGTAGGCTGAAACTTTACTGGAACTTCCTGGCCAAACTCAAAAGATTTTAAATCATTCCACTGGGCTTTTTGCTCCTGATTCTCAGCATAGATCTGGCTAAAAGCCCCCAACAGTAGCCATGCCATGGCCTCAACATTAGACTGTTTTGAAATTTCTTCTGCAAGATTAGTCCACCGCCCTTAATCTCAGTCTCAGGCACAGTCTCTGGATGTGAGCAAAATGCAGACAAACTTTCTGCCAATGCACAAGATATATTGCCTGGAGTCCAACAGCCAACGCAGTCCTTCTTCCCAGCAGAAACCTCCCGAGCCTGGTCTTTACCGGCAGGATTTCTATCAGCATTCCTGAGCTCTGACCAGAATCTCCCATACAGAACAGCCTAAGGCACTCCAGCTCTTCTTTTTCAGCCAGCATCTCCAAAACTTTGGTAACTCTTCCCCTTCCCACAAGCCAGCTCCAAAGGCTCCTAAACCACATGGTCAGGTACAGTCACAGCAACGACCCCACTTCTCTGGTACGAAATTCTGTCTTAGTTACTTTTCTCATTGCTGGGACAAAAGACCCGACACTCAAAGTTAAAGGAGGAAAGTTTTCTTTGGCTCACAGTTTTTAGAAGTTTCAGTCCATAATCGGCTGGCTCCAAGGTAGAGTGGCATCGCAGAGGAGAAACAGTTCCTGGTGGGCAGAAGATAGCAAAAAAAAGCAAGCAAGGAATGACCACAGCTCTTTCTATCCCTTATCTCATCCAGGCTACTTAGGAGGTAGCACTCACACCCTTAATCCTAGTGCCCTTGATCCTAGCATTACACCATGAATCAATCCCAGCGTCACTCACTCTAGATCCAGCCACCTCTGAAAAAGCCCCACTTATGACCCCACGAGGCTTTGAGGGTACATCTAAACACAAGGCATAACAGAAGGTGATTAGTACCCTTATAAAAGAGACTTGAGAGTTAGCCAGTCCCTCTCACCATGTGAGGACACAGCTAAACGGTGCCCTCTATGAACCAGGAAGCAGGCCCTCACTGGGCATTCCTGCCAACACCTTGATCTCTGACTTCCCAGCCTTCAGAACTATAAGAAATCAATTTCTTTCGCTTTTGAGTATATGGCATTTTGTTATAGTAGCCTCAGTGGTCTAAGACACTCACTAAGGATAAATACTAGCAAAACGATTCTTCTACCTGGCATATTTGTTGAGAGTATTTCTCCCTGACATTTCACAAGTACTCTGAGAGTAGGAAGGAAGAAAAGCAATGCAGCTAACATTCTGTGGAGAACATGGTTTCCTAGGAAGTGATCTCTCCAGAGAGACTGCCAGGAGTTTCTGGTCTGTTATAAAATTGCCTTCATAAAGACCTGGGAGCAAAGCAATAAAACAGGGAAGGGGGTCACACTTATGGATGCCTGTGTCATCCAGTACTCTATGGAAGAACCCTGTCAACTCTCCAGGTGTCTTACTAACATTCACTATACAAACTGCCATTTGTTGAGCATCTACTCTCTGCCACACACTGTACAAGAAGTTATTCCTAATCAGAAGGAGAGGCAAAAATGTTGGAACTCAATCCATTTTGTGGATGTCTTTAAGATGGGCATTCTCAGTGAAAATATATCACCCCTAGAGGCATGAAAATGTGTGTGGGGGAAAGGGGAGGACTTACTCTGTTTATATTTAAAGCAGAGATATATAGATAGTGCCTAAACAGAGATGCAGTGTATTTCTGGTATTAAATTTTTATGCAGGGTTGGTGCTTAGGGAGAAAAATGTGTAAGAAGTTTCCTTAGCAGGCAGTCATGGGGAAAAAAATGTTGAGAAATATTGCTTTAAGATATGGCCAACTCCCAGTGAATTTCATTGTTTTTATTTTCAAATATGACAATATGTTTGAGCTTTTTTTTTCAGTTATCCAGTAAAACATGACTTGAAACTTTTAATTTGTGTATCTGTTTTTGTATGCTATTGTGTTAAAAATTCTGTAATCCTAGGAGGATTCTGTAAAAAAATTCTGTAAAAATTCTGTAACTCTAGGAGGCAGAGGCAGGAGGATCATGAGTTCAAGTTTAGCCTGGGAAATTAAGATTCCATTTAAAAAAAAAAAAAAAATTAAAGGACTGGGAAAGTAACTCAGTGTGAAGGCCCTGGTATAATCCCCAGTACTGCAAATAATTAATTAATTAATTACCATTAATTATTTAAAAATTATTCTTTTATGCTTTAGAAAAATTTAAAGACTTTCTTTCTTTGGGTTCATGGGATGTGACAATGAACTAGGAACAGATTATAGCAGTGCCACAAAGCACCTCAATTTCCCACCCCCACCTTGTAATCTGTGCTCCTTGATGCCAGGTTCAGGTATAAAATTCTCACACCATCAGAGAAGGAAAAAGTGGTTGTCCTTCTTTTACAAATGAGGAAACCAATGTTTTGAAAAATAAAGCTGTTCATTACCCCTGGTCCCACAACTAGTTTGTGGTGGACTTGGGATTAAAATCCATTACCCCTGGTCCCACAGCTAGTTTTTGGTGGACTTGGGATTAAAATCCAGTTCTGGAAGGGTCCAAAGCCTGTGCACATTTGATCTTCTATTCCTGAGTTCTTAAAATGGCGGCCCACTGGTCAGTAGTCCACGGACACAGTTGGTTTTTGTTTACTAACTTAGTATACTTAAAATATTTGAACTTGTTGTCAATATTTAAAAACTGGGAGATCCTCACACGAAAACACCTGGATTTCCAACTTCCCTGATTAGTGCCAGTGGGTTTAAATCCTACATGGCAACAATGGACTGAAACTACATGGTGTGTGCTTTTGAAAACAGGAGCGGACGGTATGGTCTGCCTGACTCCCTTCCCTCCTTATTGCTTTACTGAAATCCTTTAGCTCAAAAGCCCTAGAGACACTGAGTCTGTGGCCATGATATGTGTGTGGTGTGTCCGCTTCTTTTGATCCCATTGTTTTCCAACATTCTTGTGTATCTCTTCAGTAGTTTTCCTTCTCACTCATCCATACAATAATTTTAGAGAGTGATTTGTGAGTCCATTTTAATTTACTATTTTATTCCTTCTGACTTTCTATCTCTTTCTAGTAGACCAACTTTCTCACTTATTTTCAATAAAAGGAAACTGATTTCCTTTTCTTCTTCTTACCATAGCTATGTTATACTTCATCTGAAAATCTTTTTAATTCATCGCTTATTTCCTCAGGGTCTCCATATCTGAAATTCATATGCTGCTAAGCCGGAAAATATCACTCTCTCCAGCTGCAGTTGGGAGCTGCTCAGCAAGGACACATTAATTTTACCTCATAGTTCAGACTTTTGATTAGTGGTGATGTGAGGACTTTCCCCCCTTGACCTTTTATGGGTTAAATGGAGCTGATGGGTCTATATAAAGCTCTTTCCTCTTGAATTCTTTCCTTGCAAGTAACTTTATTTTGACTTGTGGTACTTGGTAGATTAAGTGCTTGAGAAAGAAGTGGACTGCATGCCAGTTGTAAATGAACTTCAAGCGCTTGATCAGGAAGGAGGAAGCACTCACAGTATAATTAGTTGGGGGCATTCTTGTCTGTCAACAGCTCCAATGCGAGGGAAGCATGAGGGTTCAAGAAACAAATGTACTGCAAAGAGGGCAGTGGGCAAGACGAGGTATTTCCATCCTGGGAGCAAATGTTACCGTGGTAATGCGCTTTTCACCCACAACATCTGGCTCTCCAGCAACAACTTAACTAACTGAAGAAAACACAAACGTTATCTATCAGAAAACAAGTGGCTACAGTTTAATACATCCAACCTAACCCTTACTTTTGTGTTGTCACTGTGTTTTGTGTGTAAATCTACTTTTGAAACATAAATTGTATAGTATAAAAAGGAAAACTTTTACTCCAATTTATTATAGAATATTCAATTTATTATAGTGTTTTCTCACTTATTCATGTATTTGTTCCTTCATTCACATATTCATTCCCTCTACAAACAATTTAGTGGGTTATTTTTTGCTTTTGTTTTTGGTTAGTCTTCCCCGGCAGAATTTTAAAAAGTACAGATGACAGGGTCCTGGGCTCAGAGATTTGGTTCAGTTGTTCCACAGTGGGACCCAAGCGTTGATAAATTTAAAAAGATCTCCAGGTATTTCTACTGTTTAAGAACCGGTGTTTAAGGGGAATTTAGGTTTCATTCATTTTTTTTCAATAGAAGTGATTATGTGAACCATTATAATGACAGATTTTTTTAGATTAAGGGTGAACTTGCCTTGACATAAATAATAATAGTGTGACTTAATAAGTAGTAATGGTAACCGTTAACATTTATTGAATACCATGGGCATGGGCTGGGTACCACACACATGACACCTAATTTATTTTTTTCTTTCCTTTCCTTTCTTTCCTATCATTTCCTACCCTTCTTTCTTCTCTCTTCTCTCTCTCTCTCTCTCTCTCTCTCTCTCTCTCTCATAAGCCAGAGACATAATTTATTAAAATTTGCCAAAGTATGAGATAATGTACCACAAAATAGTTTGATTTTACAACATAAAGTATGGTTGGAAGTTATCAATTTATAGTGTGGTCAGCAAAAAGGGGAAACAGCAGTTTCATATTTTTTTAAAAGATGATGGACAACACCCGTACTTGTCCTTAAAATATAATCAAAATAAAATAAAGTAAATGGAAGGGGCCCAGGAGAGACCAACGTAATTTGCAGTTAGCATCAGAATCTAAAAATAGTATCATCATTATAAGAAACTATAAGAAAACTATTAGAAAAATAGAACATCAAACAAGCAAAAAACAGCATACAATTTACATAATAAAAATCACACAGCTCTTTTAGTAATGGCTTCATGTTCAGTAGAAGAAGAAAAAATTACTGGAGAAACCACAGCTATTCAGGTTTGGTAATAAACCAAACCTCATTAATATTATGACCTTTTATGATCCTTTAAACCATGGAAGCTGAAAGGCACAACTAAAGCAGGAAACTTACCTTAAATATACTGTATATTATAACTTCTCAAATGGGAAAATAGGTCCCAAACTTAGAAGATCTGTCATCAAGACACACAGAATCATATGCCTTGTTAGCAAATTAATGAAGTCCAAATGCATCTTTCCAGCCCTGCTTCCTGACCCTGCTGGATATGCGAATGCCCTGAGAACATCTGCTAGGACCAGATCTTTCATCTCACGTGGGTTTTACAGCTGGCAAAAATTATGATCCATGAAGATTCCTGGTAACTGTGTTCTAAGACCCTTGGCTGTGCCAATTCCCTCTAGGAGGAGAGATTGCTCAGGCAATGGGCACAAAAAGGCTCTGGATTAGAGTGATGAAAATTAAAGCAAGTTGACATTTTTTGCTTTAAAAATCCATTAGGCATCATAACTGCATCTTGCACCACTGCATCAATAAAGCATTTCATGACCTCCAGAAAGTCTGACACAATATACGTTTCACTCTGTCTTGGAAGACTTACATAGCCTACTCTCATTATGGTGGCAAGCAGGTATAGTATAAATCATACATAACGATTATACAGAACACATTCAGTTCTGTCTGAGCCTGAACTCTGGAACAGTTCCACACACAAGTGCCACGCATCCTCTGCCCAACAATTCCCTTGTCCACAGTGTGGACCCAGACACCCCTCTGCATAGCTAGGGATGGGCACCCTGCTGCTCAAGTTTCTCACTCCCTGTCTTCGTGGCATTGGCTCTTGTGTGCTAACAGAACTGTCTGTTCTTATTAGAAAGAAATAAATGTCTGTGTGAACATGGGACATTCAAATCAGACAAGACAGGCCTGGCACAGAGCCAGGTAGGTTTCCTCTAGTACTGAGGTCTGCAGTGCCCATGACCTTGCTTGCAAGTCTGGGTGGGGCCTCTATAGGATGTGTCCACACTCATTTTAGGAGCCCGACTTCCTGCCGGGTACTCATAGCTGTCTCCAAAGTTTACCCAGTGTCAGGTAAGAGCCCACACTAACTGGGATTACAACCTGCTTCGGGACAGGGGAAAGAGGAGAAGAGCAGGTATTCCCACCTGATTCCCCAGCTCCATGGATGGAACACAGCAGACACAGTGGAGAAGGGCAGGGTAGGCCACAGGTCTCCTCTGGGGGTGCACACTGTCGGAGGTGGTGTGTGCCAGGGCCTTCATCTCTAGGGATGGGTGGAGAAGCCCGGTACCTCTACAGTCCTGCGTTTACTTCTGGCCACCACTCCACAGGTAGCAGGGTGCCCAAATCACCACATTAGCAAATGGGACCGGGGTAAAGCCTAATTTCTGTGTGAGCCACATAAGCCAGATATTATTATCCCTGTCTGCATCAAGGAAAAGATATTCAGAGAATGCACCTAACATCACACAGGTGAAGATGTTCAGCTGTTGGGATTTGAAGTCTCTCCGTCTGACTTCAAAGCTGTGTTTTTGCAACTCTGCACACCCCCTATAATTTTGGCATTCATATAATATTCATAAGAATAAATTGAAATATTTTGTAGGAAGTGTCTCAGAGACACAATCTTAATCCAAAATGCTATTCACACAGGGAGCTTAAGCATGGTGGAGTGGAAATCTTAGGGCTCCTGAAAACCACTCAGTTCGTCCAGCCTAGAACTGAGACACAATCTCAGGCTTTTCTACTATGCCATGGTGCTTCCTCATTTCTTTGTCACGTTCTCATTCAGAGGTTTAGGAAGTCATAACTGCTTTGGCCCTATGAATGAGCAACAAAGCTGGTAACACTGTCCTCTGGCCACAGCTGATTGGATTAAAGGTGGACACCTGCCCTAAATTGGGCGAATCAAATTTATTCTCATTCATTCTCCTCCCCCTCAACTCCAGGTACTTAGAATTAGGGCTTGAAAAGTCTGGGTCAGTTCTACCTCCAAAGGTTGAATATGACAATGTACCTCAGTAATTGATGAAATTACATTGGGATGGTTTCTCAGGTGCCAGGTACAAATAATGGAAGGGACGTTCATGGAGCAATAGAGCAGTCCCGTGAACCCTGAAAGACAGACAAACAGTCACAGTAGCTCTTTTGACTTCTGCTGACTTTCCAGAGGCCGTTTATTCTCCACTGTGGTTCTCGCCCTTAATTCTTGCCCTTGGGTTTTTGAGAACTTTTGACTTGATACAGCAATTTCCTTATCATTGGAATAAATTGAGTACATTGCTGCTACTTTAAACAACCCTTGACTAAATTAATGACCATATTTTGGAAAACATATGAAGTTTATAACTTTAGGCTTCATTATAATAGATTACATTCCCAAACACCCATAGCTTGCTCTGTCTGGACAATTTTGATTGCAAATGACAGAAATTGAAATTAAACCAGCTTAAAGGAAAGGAATAACTTTCTTAGGCTGCTGTGATTGAAATTTCCAAGGCTCACTGTCAGTATGGCTGGATCTGGTGTCCTAAATGATGCCATTAGGAAAACTCCCTCTCTCCACTCCATTTGTCCTCTCCTGGAGCTTCATTCTCGTGCAGCCACTGTAGTGGCAAATTCAGCCAGCAGCGGTGGCTCCTTGCATCTATTTTATTAGCCTAGCAATCCCAGTGCTAAGAGAGGGCCATTTTCCAATTATTGCCAGGGAAAAGCCCAAGCCTGATTCCCATTGACTCACACTGGGATCTGAAGCCCATCCCTGAACCAATCCCTGTGGCTGAGGGGTCTCCTTGGCTGCAAGCTGAGCATTTCTACCTGGTGCTACAAATGGCATCTGTTTCTCCTGGGCTGAGTGAAGGGTGGTTCCCCAGGGGGAATGTTTAGGGTTTATTTCTGGATGGGATTTTCGGCAAGCAAAAAAATAAACCTCTTCATAAATTACCCTACTCGTTGGTTTTCCAATCTCCTTCCTTTCCAGTTTGCTTTCTTAATTATTCTTTTCAACCTCATTTATTATTGCATTCTTAATTTTGGTTGTTTCCTTGTTCTTCTCAGGGAATTTACTGCTGGTAGCACATAAGTTGTTTATTAGCCTTCTTGTTTGTACCATCTGTTTATTTTGTTTTGAAGTAGAATTTTTAAATTGTGCTTTAGGTAAGTCATATTATCTTTCTGTGAGGAGTTTATCACATTGACAAGGACAATAATTTGACACTAATCCCAAGATAATGATTCAAGCCCTTGATCCATTTGCTAATCGAGGTTGCTTCAGTACTTTTTGTGGTATTCTTCAAACATGTCTTACAAATGGTAATGAATAAGTCCTTTCACTCTATAAACCTCAAGATCAACAAGTAACTTCAGGAACCCAGAAAGAAATTTTAGAGGGAAATTTCATCCAATCTTTTCCTTTAGACTTCACAGAAATTCTGTAAATTTGCAATATCATCCTGTTGTCAAATCCAAAGGATGTTTGCTCAGTCTTTAACCCTTTGCAAAATCTTTGCTGCTTTGGAAATATGTGTTGATTCACTTTCCTTCTTGCAATTCTTTAAAAATATGCTTGGTTCTCCTTCTACCTCTTTGCCCTCTTGTTGGCCTCTCTGTGACTTCCTCATCCTTTTCTGGCACTTGAAATGTTGTCCCCAAGGTCCTCCCCTCAGCCCTTTGACCTCCTCACCTCTTCCACACACTCAGTCTGGGTGATCTTATCCACTTGTGCATTTCTAGGCCCCACCTACAGGCTGATACTCTCCAGCCTGGCCTCTCTGGAAACCACTTCGGACCTCCAGATGCAGCAGCTGGGGGCCTTCTCCAAGAACATTCCACACACATTCCACGGGTAATGTATCCAAACCTGAACTCAGGAGCTTCCACAGAAATCCATTTCCACCTTCTCTACCACTCCTAAAGTGGATGTTGTTGTCTCTCACCTCAGCAGCCTCCCCAGCTACCTCCCTGGATATAGTCACTTTTTCCAAGCCCACCCAAGCTCCTGTCCTTCTATGGCTCCCTATTATCTTCAGGGTATACTCTAGTCCAGGGTGGGCAAAACTCTTTCTTAAAATGCCAAATAGTAAGTATTGTAGCTTTATAGACCAAAAGGCAAAATTGAAGCTATTATGTAAGTATCTATATAAACATTTAGTAGATAGCTATTTAAAATGGTAAAGCCATTTAAGCTCACCTACAAAAACCAGTGGCGTGCCAGATAAGGCCTGCAGCACCTACTTGCCTGTCCCTGGTCTGGACCTCTCTCCTCATGGGACACACGTGGCCCTGCATACACTGACCTCTCTCTGTTCTCATTGCTCACTTCTTTTTGCCTCCTGCTTTTAAGCTGCAGTAAAGCTGCATAATAGGTAGGGTCATTCTCCCCACAGTCTCTTGCCTCTCAAGCTTTGTTTATTTTGCTCCCTCTGTCTGGTGTACTTCCCTTTTCCCCAAATCCTCTGCAGCTTAGCTCAAAGGATTCTCCCCTCTAGGGAGAATTTCTACACTGTCCGGTATCTCTTGCTAATTTAGAGGTTCCCCTCTGAGCTCTCACAATTTGTTGTATTTGTTTCCACCATCCCCTGCCTCACACTGTACAATAATTATTTTTTTATATGCTTGAATCGAGTAGCAGACTGTGAGTTCTTTGATAAGCAAACCTGGGTCCCATCATCCCATAGTCTCAGTAATTAGCACAGACCTTGGCCCAGTGTGCACATATAATAAATGCTGACTGGTGCTTAATTATGGCACTATTTATTTTTCATGACAAACGGAAGAGTATTGTGCCATAAATAAGATCTTTGAGACACCTGTGTTGCTACCTAACCACCCACAGGGTCAATGGCCTCTCTCTAGCTGAGGGAGATCTATTCAATTTTAATAGTTTGAACATCACTTATGGATGGCTAGTTCCTTTGAGTGGTGCATGGCTCTCATAATACCAAGGCTAGGGATTCAATAGCTATTGAGTTGAGAGAACTTTGCTGTGCCCAGTGACCACAGGTTATATCTCCGAGCCAGCTGGCTGTTTTTCAGATTCCTGCCATTTGTCACAAGGAACTGTAGACTCCAGACACAGAAATCTATCACCCATGGAAAAGTGCTCAAAGCATTCGCCTCTGATAAGAAAAAAGAACATGCTCATCACAGGAACACACAGCACATAAAAAAGAATATTTAGCATATAGAATAGCATAGAAAAATAAACATAGAGAAAAAAATTTAGCCGTAATTCCACCTACAAAAGGCAGCCATGTTAAAATGTGGTCAGTGATTGTTTTTCTAGAATTTTCCTCATTGCTATGATTCTATACATGCAATGAAGTTTCTTGATTTCCCCCTTACTTAGATGTATCCAACCTGTAGCCTGCCTTTTTAATGTTATACAAATAATTTGTAAGTAATATAAACATATAAAATAGGAAAAGTCAGTTTTGTTATTTATATACATTAACTATTTTATATATGTTATATGTGGCCCAAGATAATTCTTCTTCAATAAAAAGAGGGCAAAAGTAAGGTGGGCCTCAGGTTGGACAGGCTTGATTCTAGGAGACTCTTCCAGACCCCTAAAACTCTTCATAAATGTTATTTTAAATTGTTGTTATACCATGATTTACATCATCATTGCCTACTTGTAGGAAATTTTCATGGCATCTAAAATAAAATAATGTAACGGAAAAGTTTTCCTTGGTACTAACCCTCCAATTCTGGTTCAAACAATAGTCAAATATATTTTTTATACCCAAGTAAGCAAAAGACATGTAAAATTGGACTTGGGGCTGAAACAAACAAGGAAGTCAATTCATTTCTCACTTTGTTTTACAGATAAGAAACTGTTGGTGCAGGGAATTTATGGTGCATCCTGGAGGCCACCATGGGGACAAGAATCCCACCAGAAATGACCCATGAAGTGAGGTTCAGGGCCATGTTGACTGGAGAGAGAAAAGAAGACCCTGGGATGGAGACCTGAATTCCTTTCCAACATATCAGCAGCAAGTGTGTGGTTGTTGATAGCTCTAATTGCAGAAAGTGACCGTGGCAGGCTCAGTGGCACTTCCTATATGCCCTTTTCCTTGTTTTTGCAAAAACAAAACAAAACAAAAAAAACCCAGCCAGTAACCTTCATTTCTTCCTCAACTTCTCATCATCAAAGAAAAATTATGTTGTGTGTATGAAAGCATGAAAATAAACATGCATGTAAATATATTATTTTAAGAAAGTATGAAAATAAACATGTATGTAAATATATTATTTTATTTATTCCTTCTATTCATGGCAACAGTGCTACTCCAATTGAACTCATTAGTACATGGATTTAGCCCTGTGTTACCACTGAATGAAACTTAAGACATGAAAATCATATGAATACTTAGGTATGAGAAAAAGTTCACTTAGGCTGGAACACTTGGAAAAAATGCAGGATTGTAGCATTTACATTCTATTTGAGAATCATAAGCATGTATAGAAGAATAAAAGTACAAGCCCTCGCATATTACTTGCAGATATAATGTTCATGTTTATTTGTCTTGGCCGCCAGGTTTTTCTGAGTGGGAACTTGACCATATGCTTCCCTTTCTAGGAACACAATTCCTCCTATTCAGTATGCTTGCTGGGGAGCAAAAGATGGCTTTACAGCATATTAAATTCCAGCCCTGACTTTGAAATGAAAATTGATGTCAGTTCCCCCACCCCATCAAGCTGTTTTCCAAATGCTAAACTCCTTTTTCATCAAACCTCTCCCTATCTCATCTGCCACTGTCCTTTTATCATCACAAATATTTTCTACTTAACTAAGATTAAAATAAACTCTCTTCTATCCTACCTGCTGACTTAGTTCTGAGGCACCTGTGTACTCAGAGTAGAGGCCCAGGAATAAAAGGCCTTGGGATAATTATGAAGGATGCAGTGGCAGACCTATTGTCCTAGGGAGATTTCAGGGAGAAATATCTCACATACCCTTCATCATTATGTTCTGAGTGAGGTAGGATACAAGTTATTCACCCCCGATAACAAGGACCGGCATTTCAAATTCAGAGGCCTAAATTTCCATGTCATCTAACATAATTTCCCCGAAGGAGGTCAGAGCGAGGATGAAGTCCGAGAAAGAACCAAGCTATGATAAAGTCGGCCAACAGTCCTGACTTACTAAGCACTGACTGCATGTTACCCACTGGCTAAATTCTTCACATACATTGTCTTACTCAGGTTCCCCAAAACCTCCGAGTTAAAGCTATTTGGCTCATCTTTGACCTAAGGGGACTGAAAGTCAGAGAGGCTGAAATGCTTGTGCAGGCTCAGATAGGCAGTGACACACCCTAGATTCAAATCCACACAGCATCTGACAGCCTGCACTGTTAACTACCCAAAACATCTGCCATGGAAGAAGCAAGTGCTACCAGGCAGGAATGGGAGACAAAGGACAGAATAGGTGGGAACTTGAGACCAAAGGAAGTTGCAGATTACAAAGTACTTGCTTTGCCTGCGTGGGTGGAGAATGTTCAAGAACACAAGCTGTACATACTCTGGCTCACAGAAGATTCATTCTAGTGGGGCATGGTGGTGCGTGCCTGTAATCCCAACACTCAGGAGGCTAAGGCAGTAGGATCATGAGTTCAAGACCAGCCTGGGCAATTTAGTAAGACCCTGCCTGTCTAAAACAAAACAAAACAAAACAAAACAAAACAAAACAAAACAAAACAAAACAGATTCATCCTAAATGGCACTGCCCCTCCAACCTAACTTTGCCCTGCTCATGATCAGCACCTGCCCTCCTCAGACCTTCCCCTGCCTTGTCATCTCTGCCCAGGCTCTCTCGTCAATCTCCTATCACATTCTCTTAACTCCAATCTGGTGTCCTGTGCTCTCCACAGCTTCACTGGTGCTGTTTTCTCTGTTCCACCCTCCCCCTAGCCTGATGAACACCACCTGGGGACCTTGTGGCACCTTGGAGAAGTGTGGACTTCATGCCAGCTTGCTTAGATTGCTTAGATTGCTTCATGCCAGATTTCAAATCTACTTCTTACTGCATGTGTGACTTTGGCTGAAAGAATTATCTTTGTTTCCTCAGCTAATGCATATGAAGATGAACAAGTTAAAACATGTCACATGCCCAGCTCAGTACCCAGCAGAGTTAAGGAGCTCACAGTGTCTTAGCTGTCACCATTCTTCATCCCTCAAACCTTACTTTCCCCTCAGCAAACCTGACTCCCCAGGCTGAGGCTGTGCCGTGTGCTATGCGGTGTTCAGAGCCAGCACTCACATCTCTGCCTTGCAAGAATTGGTAAGGACTGCAAGCTCCTTGGGGGTAGAACCCACATTCCTCCTGTTGTCCATGGTGCCTCCTGTACTTGCCAAGTGCTTAGCATATGATAGGTCTCAATAAACACATGTGGAACCACCATCTTTTTCGACCCTTCAAGTTCTGATGTTTGACAGTTGATTTCTGACCTTGAGCTCTGAGGTCACTTTGCCCCATCAGATATCACACTCCCAGGAGTAGATCTGCCACTGATCATTTTTTTTGGAAGGAGCTGCCTCAAGACCCTGTCTTAGTTAATTTCTTGTAGCTGGGACAACATAACACACACTCACAAGTTAAGGGAGGAAAGGCTTATTTTGGCTCCTTGTACATTTCAGTCCATAGTCAGCTGGCTCCAAGGCAGGGCAGCATAGCAGGGAGCATGGCAGAGGAGAAATAGTTCATGAAATAGCAGGCATGCCTTTTTATTTCATTCAGGATGCAAGCCTATTAGTCGGTGCCACTCGTACCCAGGGTGGGTCTTCTGCCTTCAGTATCTATTCAGCCACACCCAAACCATGCTAAACCAATCAGTGGACTAATCCAGTATCACACACCCATGACCCAGTTGCTCCCAAGAGGTTTGGGGGAACATCAAGATATAAGCAATAACAGATCCCTTTTCTTGAATACCAGTTTTGCAAGTGGTGTCTTCTGAAGTTAACATGACTGTGACCCAAAGATTCCCTCAGGTCCCCAAATATACTTAGTCTTAACTCATATGACCTGATGGAAGAGAAGAGCCTAAAAATAGGCAAAGGAAATTGATCCATACTGTGTTTATTTCAAAGAAGTTTAATATCCAACCCCAGTTTCAACTGTTGCCAAGGTGTGATAGAAAAATATGGTGAATTATTCACATTAAAAATTTTAAAAATTTAAAATTTATTATAATAAAAATACATTGATATTAATCCTCCTCAAAATATTCCCTCTCACTTCAACACATGTATCCCATGTTCTTGTCCCTTTCTGAAGCCATTCCGGAAGTCCTCTTTTGTGTCTTTTTGTGGCTGCCTAATGTCCTGAATCAATTCAAAGGGCTTATGTCAAACAAAAACATTACAGTGTGTCCTCATCCACCTCATTCACTGGATCTGGCACTGTGTGACTTCTGGCTTTTCCCAAAGGTAAACATTTTGAATCAAAACAAGAGCAGAGATTCCAAGGTGCTAATCAGTCAGAATGTTTGAGAAAAGAAGAGAACCAAGTGACAGGCATTAGTGTTAAAAGATGATTTGTTTCAAAAAAGAGCAAGAGTATGACTCTCATATAGACACAAAGTAAATAATTGTTATGGATCTTAGTTAATTTATTAATCAGTGAGTCATTTAAAAAACTGCCAATCACAGTATAGAATAGTGATCACTAGTTAGCTGAGAAGAGTTGAGGGAAGGGGAATGAAGGGAGATTGGACAATTAGTACCAAAGTAGTTAGAAGTAATACTTCCCAGTTTTGGTAATACAATAGCGTGTCCATACTTCACAAAAACGATTACATATTTTATGAATAACTAGAAGAGAGCCACTCAAAGGCTCCAAGCATAATGTAATTATAAGGACATGTAAATGCTAATTACGCATTGGCATACATTGTATACTTTATTGAAATACCACACTGTACCACATGAATATGTACAATAATTATGTTAATAAAAATTAAAAGAGAACCTGGGAGGTGTTCAAAAGAGAAATCACAGCTGCATGGATTTATATGAAGTGAATATTGAAATCTTGCACAAATGGGACAACACAACTTCATGGGTGGGAAGGGGAGTCCCTTGAACATTTATGGGACAGGACAGATTCACACGTCTAGAGCCAAGAATGATTTTCCATTGTCAAATGACAGTTGTCATAATGTAGCATCTGCAAAATCAGAATCAGCCTGGGGAGAATGTCCTCAAGGGTCTAGATAATGTATAGTTTTCCACTGAAGCACAAATTGAGGAGAATAATACCAGGAGATGAGATGGAAGTGGTCAGCACACAGCTCCTGTGTGACCTCTGGAACCGCATAGTGACTTTCAGTTTTATTTTAAGGGCAACAGGAAACTATGAGAAGGTTTTGAAGTCAAGGAGAAGCACACTGTGCCTTTTCCATTTGATAGGGACCACTTTGGTAACTGAGTGAAGGACAAACTATTATGGGATGTAGATTCAACCAAGTGGCTGGAATGTTATGTTAAGCAATAATTTCAAAAAAGGCAAAATCATGGTGCTTGGATAGATACAAAATAAACACTTGTTAAGGATTTTATTTGTTAACTGGACCTAGTGAAAAACAATGACGGCTTGTAGGTGGCGGTGCATATGGCAGGAAGTGGATGGATGGATTCAGGCTGAGTTGCAGAATTTGAGCTGAAAGAACTGCCTCTTGTTTTTATCTGGTGACCTTGTTGATAACCGATACTCAAAGGAAAAAGGACCTTGAACCTCCAGGGTTGGAACAGGTGAGTGTGCCCGAGAAGACCTTTGCCTGGGACTCACCACCAGGTGAATTAACAAGAAAGAGCAGAGCTGGGGCCTGCAGGCATCTGATTTTGAAAAAGGGAGTGAAACAAGCCAAACAACATTGAAGCCTGACATCGGCACTAAGAGAATTGGATGAAGTTGTTGATAATGCAGATTGAATATCTCTTATCCAAAATGATTAGGACCAGAAGTGTCTCAGTTTTCCAAGGTTTTCCCCCAGATTTTGGAATATTTGCGTATACGTAATAAGATATACTAGGGATGGAACTAAGTCTAAACACAAAATTCATTTATGTTGCATGGATTCATTATATATATGTTGCCTAAAGATAATTTTGTACATAAAACAAAGTTTCATGGTGTGGAATTTTCCACTTGTAGCATTATGTTGATGCTCAAAAACTTTTGGATTTTGGAGCATTTTGGATTTTGGACCTTTGGGTTAAGAATGCTCAACCTGTAAACCTTATCTAGACTGAACTGCTGGTCTGGAAACTTCCTCATACCTCGCTAAAATAATGGTAACTTCAGCTCTGCAGGGGAAATGGGCAGAAGGTATCTGCCTGAAAGAGAAAGGGTTCCAGCCAAGGTGACAATCCTCGAGGCTTCATTGGTAGAATGGAAATCCAGCCCCTCATCCCATACCTCCTCAAGACATCGCCCTGTGAATCAGAGCTTTACCCAGAACAAATGGCCGCAGGAGGCCAATTTAGGGGAGTTTTGTTTGGGGGCTGCCTAGGGGGACTTATTCCATTACAATTACCATGCCCCTGTGTCTGACAGATGTGGAAATCAAGTTCTGAAAAAGCTAAAAGATCTGCCTGATGGAAAAGGGGTGGCGTTGTCCCTGGAAACTGGAGGCTCAGTCTCTACCCTGGCCCCTCACTGAGCCATAGTCCTGGCTTTCTTGGGCCATTTAGCTCCGAATAATATCAAACTCAATTCTCTTTATCAGGGCTGTCCAAAAGCATTTTCTGCAATGACAGAAATATTTCATAACTGTACTGTTCAATACATTACCCCTAGTGATGGGTGGCAGTTGAGGCACTTGAATGTGTTAGGGAGGTGGAGAAACTGAAGTTTTAATTTAACTTAATTAAAATTAAATTTAAATGGAATTATGTGGCTAGTGGCTACTTTTTTGGGCCCCACAACCTTATACCATAGCAAGCTATACATTTCTTAAGAGTGCTGCATTGTGGATATATGTCAATTCCTTTTTGCCACCTTCCTACTGGGGAGCTTTTCCTAGGTCTGAGGAAGGTTCTAGTCTGTGCGTTTGCATCTCCCCTAGGTGGAAGCCAGGAGTGTATTTTCTCAGGCTCCCTTGTGTCTGAGCGCAGGCTTGTGACACAGCTCTCACCCTCTGATGCAGGCACCTGGTGAGCTCCAGCTGGCTGAGATGGTGGCAGATACTTACAGCTTCTAAAAGCAGGCATGGCAGAGGGTCCAGTCAAAAGCTCCAGACCAGGCCCAAACATAGTTCAAGCTACACAGGCTGGGCCCACTAGATTAGCAGTGCTGTCTCCACTAGAGCAGGCTTGAAAAATAGGATGTTCTGGATGCGCTGTCTAAACTTCATTTTAGGGCCATGCAGAGATGGAGTGAGCTACCAAACACTCTTCAATAAACTCTATCCATGTCTGCTTAACTAGGCAGAGACACTTCTGATCTTTACAACTAAGAACTCTGACTAATCGTAGCAAAACACATGCTCAGGAACTATGATTATTAGTATTATTATTTGTGATACTAGGGCTTGAACCCAGGGCTATTGCACTGAACTACATCCCCAAGCCCCTTTAATGTTTCTGTTTTGAGACATAGTGTCACTAATTCATTACGTTGCCCAGGCTGGGCTTGAACTTGTCATCCTCCTGCCTCAGCCTGTTCGAGGGCTAGGATTACAGGCCTGTGCTTCCATGTCCAGCAACCAAGAGGGAAAGTGGATATATCAGTCAGGTAGCTTAGGTTTAGTGGCAGTAACAAATGATCCCACATCTCAGTGTGTTACGCCAACACAGTTTTTTCCCTTTCCTGCCACACATCCTCATTGTTGTAGGCTGGCTCATTGTTCCATGCACATCTTGGCTCCAAAGTGTAAGCTGTGGGAGAAAGTCCCTGTTGATGGTGTCATGGGAGAGACCAGAGAGAAACAGGGTGAGCCACAGGCTGGCTCCTAAGGTGCTTTTGGGTGGAAGCCACTTGGTCAGGGTTTAATTCAATAGTTGGGAGATATAAACTTCCACAGAGAGGCATACTTCAAAGGCTATTTTGAACAATAGTATGTCTTACCTACTAGTTTACCACATTTACAAGTAGCTAACATTTTTTCTGTGCTTATCTTACACCAGCTAATGGGCTAAGCCCTTTCTATATATTGTCACCATTAAGTTTCACAATGATCCAGTTTGGTTTTGCTCTTTATTTTACAAGTGACAAAACTAAGGCTTTACCGATTGAGTATGTTGTCCTGAGTACACAATATGTAGTGCAGGCAAGAGTTCTCTTTGATTCCAAAGTCTATGCAGGCTTCCTTTGAAACTATTTCTCTTTCTTTCCTTTTCTTCTTTTTCTTTTAGTTGTTTCTTTTTTCTTTCATTCCTTCTTTCTTCCTTCCTTCTTCTTTCTTTCCCTTTCTTTTCCTTTTTTTTTTTTTTCTTTCTCCTTTCTTTCTTTTTGCGATACTGGGCATTGAACAGAGAGGCTTCACATTAGGCTACATCTCAACCCTTTTTTTATTTTTTAGTTTGAGACAAGGTCTCACTAAGTTGCCCAGGCTAGGCTTGAACTTGTGATTTTCCTGCTTCAGTCTCCCAGACTTCTGGGATTAAAGTCTTGAACAATCATGCCCCGTTCCCTGCTTTTAATATCAAAGGAATCTCCCTGAGAGAAGTTTTTTCTGCAAAAAAAACCCAAACCAAAATGGAAACAAAAAATCCCAAGCAAACCAATCCTTCTTCAAGTTTGCAGTTTAACACTCTTACAACTGATAAGTTCCATCTTCCTAAGACTTTTTCAAAATTATAAAACTCATTTCACTTTTCTCTGTAGTTCCTTTCTTTGCTGCAAAAACTCTAGCTGTCACTTTTTTTTTTTTTTTGTGGGTACCGGGGGTTGACCTCAGGACCTCGCGCGCCAGCAGGCGCCCGTGCCGCTGAGCGATATCACCGGCCCCTTTTTCGTATGTGGGTTCCGGGAGTCAAACTCAGGCCCTTGCCCTTGCCAGGCAGGTGCTTATGCCGCTGAGCCACCTCACCGGCCCTAGCTGTCACGTTTTGCAATAAAAATTATTCAGCTAATTTTAAAACATTGATTTGTCTCTAAGTTTATGTTTTACCTCTTGTTGTAATATAACACATAAAAATCTTCCATCCCTTCCCCTAATATCAATTGCTTCCCCCAAAGGAAATACTAAAATGGTGGTGTATTACCAAACAGGTATTGATATATTTATAAATACATATATACACTGTATGAATTTTTTAATAATTTAAATTTACACAAATAGGATTACATTATGCCAACTGCTTTGTTCCTTGTTTATTCTTTTATCTTACAGATATCTTTTCATGGTGAAGAGATATACAACTACCTCATTATATATTTTATTTATTTTTTTGTGTGTGTGGGTACCAGGGGTCGAACTCAGGACCTTGTGCGCCAGCAGGCGCCCGTGCCGCTGAGCGATATCACCGGCCCCTTTTTCGTATGTGGGTTCCGGAAGTCAAACTCGAGCCCTCGCGCTTGCCAGGCAGGCGCTTACGCCGCTGAGCCATCTCACCGGCCCTATATTTTATTTTATAAAACAGTTTAAATCAGAGTTAAGTGAAATAAATCAGACGCAAGTTTAAATACCACAAATTATAAGAGCAAAATAAAAGATAGGTAACAGGAAGTAGGGAGAGTTCTTAAAGAGGAAGGGGATCAAGAGATGGAGGGAAGGGGTAGGAAAAGGAGGGAATGAGGAAGAAAAAAGGAATTAAAATGTGTTATATTAATTTCCTATTACCTTGTTTTGAAATTCTGTATCATTGTTTTTATTGTTTTATTATTTTCTCTTTAAAATAAAAAAAGAATGTGCTAGGTAGATGTACCAACTACGTACAAGGGATGTAAACATTATGTACCACAAATACATACTAATAAAAATTAATTTAAGAAGAAGAAATAAATTATAATATCTCACATACTCCTTTGCCCCCGAGTCAGACACTCATACCAGGTCACGAATAGAAATCAGTGTCTGAAGTTCTTTAAAATGAGCACTAACCAATTTCCTCTCCTTCTACAACTCTAGTGGAAGTCATTTTTCTGTGCATATGTTTCATTACCTAGAGAATGCTACATTTATTCCTGCCTGGAGCTGGTCTTCAGTGTGAAGTTTTTCTACAAATTATTAGAAAAAAAGAAAGAAAGAAAGAAAGAAAGAAGAAAGAAAAAGAAAGCAAGCAAGCAAGAAAAAGGAGTTCCTAGATAAATAATAGATGAGCAGTGTCTTTGAGCAAACTCTTTCAAAATGACCATCTACGTGTTCACATTCATCAAAGTGAATATTATACGCTCAGCCGATAATTTAACATGAGTAGGGGCCTCCCCTTCTCCCAGTTTTGTGTGTAGGAAAGTAATGTCAAGCAGATTAGTATTTAATGCACTAATCTGTACAATGCTCTCCTCAATAAAGCTTTAATTATTTAGATGATCTTGAAGACAGCCAATGAGCTTAATACACGATACAGGGAAATGCACAAATCATGGGAGTGAGGGAAATTACATGTCAAAGGGAAATGAATGGTCAGCTCTAGGCCAGACCCCCCCCCCCGCCCTGGGTCCCCCCTCCAACATGGGACTTGATTTCCAGCTGAATCATTTCGCTGGGCAGCCAAACTGCAGCTCTGCACGTGTGTGCAAGGGGCTTTGAAAAATTATGTACATTCTAAGCGTTTCATTTCCTAGGTCCCCATAGGGGTTGGCCTCTGTGAGCCTGACCAAACCCCAATGTTCAGGTTCAAGAGGGAAGACAGCCGTGGGGGAAGGGTCATAAACCGCCTCCTGAAAAGCTCTCCGGGTGATGTCTACAGGGACCAAATCGCTGAGGCTTTCTGTCACGGCTCTAGAATGAATAACTCACACAACTAATTAAGAGTAGTCGCGAATAATTAACATCTGTGCAACCAGACAGCTTTGCCTTGGGACCATTAAGAAACAAAAGCGAAAGTGCAGGGGACACAATGGGCGATGGGTGCCGCGGAGAAAACGTGTCCCCTATTGTCCCCCTGGCAGACGTGGTGCTGAGGCTGAGATGCATTTCATAGGCTCGCGGGGGGCGGGAGGATCCTGCCATGGTCACCGGGGAGGCAGAGGACAACCCCATTGGTGTTTTGTGATGCCTGGCCCACCTGTTCCTTCCCCGCCTCCGGTCTCCCTCCCTGGCACCACGTCCCACATGCACACCACACACACACACACACACGAGTGAATGGCAACTTCACAGGCACAGACGATGCTTCATAAATTTTGATCTGGAGGAGGAACGAGAGGAGTGGGAGGGAAGGTAGAAAAGATCCCTATAATCCCCGTCAGGAGAGAGGAAATGAAGTCGGAATCTATCAAAGTTGGATTCAGGTTGAAGTTTTACTTGCTATAAATCCCATTCTCATCGATCTAGTTTAATTAGAATAACCTATAGTCCAACTCAAGCTTACTTAACTTTAAGGCATCCCTACTTAAGCTCCTCTTTGTTTTAAAATTAGCCAGTGTTTTTTTTTTTTTTCCTGTTTACATGGAACTATACATACACAAGATATAAAGTAGACCAGCAAATATCAGGTATAACACATAAAAATAAATAATAATATTACAACATATATTTCAGTGTAAGCATGAAAAGATACAGAAAAAGCCAGTTTCCTCTCAGCTTGAAGTCAGAAAGTAGGTGTCCTGCAGAGAGGAGTTAAGAGAGGTGCATTGTTTAACCCAAACGCTTTCCTATCCTTTCAACTCTGTATCATGTGCACCTGTTACCTAAGCAAAACAGAAAACAAAAACCACATACTTTTGGTAGCAATAGTGTAGACTTCTACAACAGAAGTTAGTTAAAATCTCGATGGCCTAACAAAGCAAAGGTTTCCTTCTCACTCATCTCAGAGATCAATGGAGTGTTCACCAGGTGACTTTTCACAGCCAGATCAAGAACACAGGCTTCTTCTGGCTGATGGCTCCCCTGGGCCTTGAGTCCTCTGCTGGATGATGGTCCTTGTCAAGTCAATAAGGGGAAAGAGAGAGAGAGAGAGAGAGAGAGAGAGATCAAAGGGCCTGGGGGAGAAGGAGCCATGTCTGGAAGTGGCGTCCATTACTTCTGTCCACATTCCTTGGCTAGGACTCAGTCACGTGACATTGCTTCATGGCGGTGGAGGCTGGGAATGTATCATAACTCTATGTCCATGAACAGGAGGAGATCATGAGTACTGGGAAATACTACTGGTCTCTGTCACAAACAAAGATGTGTAACGTTTAGGAAACCTGCCAATAATTCTCATTCTCTCTCTCTCTCTTTCATCTGTCTCTGGTTCTCCCTAGTTCTTCTCTCTCATTCTTCCTCATGCCCTGCCTCTCCTGTTGGCCAATTTAAAGGAGGATCTGTTTGACTGTAAGACAGAGACGGCTCTAAAAGTAAGTAATTCTACTTACAAATGCCACTGAGTAGGAGAGTAAGAGTTCACTGTGTGATGGGCATCTGCAATGAGAATTACTTCTCTGAAATGTAACACTTAAGCTGAAATCTAAAGAAGAGAACTCCAGGCAGAGGAAAATGCATCCCCTACCCCCATTCTCCAGCACTGGGTATTGAACCCAGGACCTTCACACTGAGCTACATCCCCCGCCTTTTTTTAAATTTTGAGACAAGGTCTCACTACTTTGTCCAAGCGATCCTCCTGCCTCAGCGTCCCAGAGTGTGGGCTTACAGGTGTGGACTGTGCCCCATGGAAACAGCGTTCTTCAGGCTGGCTGCCAGAGGAGGTAGATGGTGCCTCCCACACTGATACAGCAGGCCTACAACAAGTAGAAACTTGTAGGTCCGGCTAAGAATTTTCCCTTCACAACTCAGAGCATTAATCCTTCCCTCTTTACTCTTTAGATCAAGGATCGCTTTATTTCCTTAAAAACTTAACATCATTGCTAGGGCAGAGAGGTTTTGACCACATGTTTGGGAACAGCCACAGGAATTGGAAAACCCAGCCATGACGAAGCTATGCGTTAACATCCAATAACCATATGGGCCCCTGTTCTTCCAATTTGTTAACTTCCACCTTCAGAAAGGTCAAATGAAGTCAATGAGAGGTAAAATTATGGGAGTTATTTTTATAATGTACAACTGCCTGAGAATTGACAAGTGCAGTAACTATCAGGCAAAGATTGAGTTGAGACATGTCCGTTTAATTTAAGCTAAGATTTTGTTGTCGGTGTGTGTTATATAGCCACTCACGCCTTGAAACATTATTCACATTGATTCTTTCTGTAGAGTAATCGCCACAACACAAGATTTCTTTGTTCTGGATGGAAAGTCAGTGGGCAAAAATGTGTTATTAATGATGTGTTGGCACAACATTTCCTACATTGTGAAACAGACTGCGGTATTAAAATATCCTCTTATCACATGCAGAGTTAAACATTTTAAGATTTGTTCTACTAAACGAATATAAATTTCTTAATGATAGTAAGGGTAGAACAACTCAGTAGAAAATCAAGGGGAAGTGCTATTCATGACTAAAGAAACACAAGCTAACTTTATTCCAATTTGGCAAGCATCCAATGGGAAAAATAAATACAACTCTCAACATTTTTACAGACTGAGGATTGGAGTAAATATAAATATGATACAAAAGGAGCTTTAAATTATTGTGTGGGCAGGTGAGATAGCTCAGCGGCGTAAGCGCCTGCCTGGCAAGCGCGAGGGCCCGAGTTCAACTCCCAGAACCCACATACGAAAAAAGGGCCAGTGATATCGCTCAGCGGCACGGGCGCCTGCTGGCGTGCAAGGTCCTGAGGTCGACCCCCGGTACCCACATAAAAAAAAAAATTATTGTGTGAATTATATTGTAAGAGTCTTCCTTTCAGTTATCTAACAATCATTTTTTATATGCAACCCAGCTGTTGGATTTACTATGTATATGACCTTGGGCAATTTATTTAAACATGCTGAGCCTCAGTTTTCTTAGTTATAAATGGGTATCTCAATTATATCAGACTCTATAAGCTTGTTTTGGAGATGCTGTACTCCATCTAAAGAACTTAGCACAATCCCTAGCACTTAGAGCTTCAAAAATAAAGTTTCCAAGTGTTCACTCAATAAAACACTGTTTTGAGATACCACTAGATTTGTGGAGGTAGATTCACAAAGAAGTACAAATTCCATTGTTCCTACCTTCGAAGAGTTTACCACAGTTTCTGGAGAGCATCACTCAGTGAGGTTAGTTATCCTAACAGGAACTATGTGATGAAGTGATACATTTATGTCTCACACCTATATTTCTTGAAACTTAGAATTTTAAAAAGTGTTCTCTCAGGAACTCAGGATTGACTTGAATACAAATATAAAAGCATATTTAAACTCTTCATCACTCTCAGGTAGCTGTAAAACAAAAGCAAATAAAGAAATTAAATACAGGGCTGGTGAGATAGCTCAGTGGCATAAGCGCCTGCCTGGTAAGCACGAGGTCCTGAGTTCAACTCCCAATACCCTTATATAAGAAAAAAAAATTAAATACAGGCTCCAAAATCAATAAAATTCAAATGAACAGCATTCATTTAATATGTTCAATAATGGTTCTTTTTTTCCTGAAAGCAAACGGTACTTTAGAAGATGTTGATATAGAGAAGTAGGGAGTGAGCAGGTGTCAGATGCAGATGTGGTTTTCTGGTAAAGGCTAGGGTTTAAGATAGTAAAGAAGGTTAAGAGGAATAATACATACATGCACTCCTTAGGGAGTAGATGGTTTGCTAGAGCATTTTGATGTAAAGAAAAAAAAAAGAGAGAGAGAGGATAAGACTATAAAGTTACAAGAAATTGCTTTGAAACTAAACAGTATTTGAAGACACAAGGAAGGAACCAGTTATAAGGGAGAGATATGGAGACAACTGAGGAAAAACTGAGAACATTAGCCTTACTGTAGTACATGCTTCTTAATCCATCCAACTCCCATTCCTCCCCTTTTCATCAGTGGCTGATTCACTGGTTGCACCTCGCTTCACAGTGATTGGTCTATTTTGGGGGGAGGAGCTGAACCTAGCTAGCCAATCAGATTATTTCTCCTGAGATCTTTTTGAAATTTGAACAGAGATCCGGAGTGTTAAAGGAGTCTGGCACTGTGATTTTAATGTTACCATCCCACAGGAAAAAACCACAGCCTCTACTGTCAAGGTCTTTACCAGATTTGGGGTTGTTCTGGTTTGTTTTGTTTTGTTTGTGATACTGGGGGTTGAACCCAGGACGCTTGCACAGAGCTACACCCCCAGTCCTTCTTATTTTTATTTAGAGGCAGCCCCTTGATAATTTTCCCCGGCTGGAATCTAAATTGGGATCCTCCTGCTTCAGTGTCCCAGAGTGTTGGGATTATAGGTGTTTGCCACCACGTCTGACCAGATCTTGGTTTTTAATTCTGGATAAATCAGTCTTTGCCTAACTAGCCAGAAACATGCTAAATTAAATAAGTAGAAAGAACACGAACTGGTGCATAATGAGGGCTGTACATGTTGAAGACTCCTTGCTTTGTAGAGAAGAACACAAAGAAGTGTTAGGGATACAGGCAGACAGTGGACTCAGGTTAAATGGACTCAAGCTTTTAGCAAAGTTAAAAAATTTGATTGCCAAATGTAAAGTGATAGAATATGATTGTAAAAGTGCCTAATAGTTGAAAATATTTTTATCTCCTTAATTCATCTTTGAGTAATAAAATCTCTGTAAAGAGATCTGACATTGTTGAAAAATGCTTTGACTAAGCCAGTTGCAAGCTTTAGGAAGTCCAGTTTTCAAAAGGGAAAGGGAATTACATAGTGTGATCAAAAATGATGGGCTGTATTTAAATTTTTAAAAATGTGTTACAATAAAAGGTACATTGCCATTAATCCCTCTGAAAATACTCTGCCTTGTTTTGAACACACATTCCATAATTCTTACCACTTTCTGGAGCAGTTCTGGAAGTTGTCTTTTGTGAATGTCTTTAGTTTTGCTGTTGTGGCTGTGATCCCAGCATTTTGGGAGCCTGAGGCAGGAAGATTGCAAATTCTGGCTGAGCCTGGGCAACTTAGTGACTTAGCAAGATCCTGTTACAAAATAAAAATATAAACAAGGGTTGAGGATGTTGCTCAGTGCAAAGGCCCTGGGTTCAATCTCTAGTACTGCAAAAATCATAGTAATGCTAGTAATAATGGTGATGTATTATATACTTAAAATTTGCTGAGAGTATTCTCACAACAAAAAAGAAATTGTGCAAAGTCATAGATATGTTTATTAGATTGACTTTGGTAATCATTTCATAATATATACAGATACCAAAATATCATGTTATACACATTAAATATATATAATTTTTGTCAATTGTACTGCAATGCAACCTAAAATATTAATATTATATGTTTTCTTTCCCTTTTGCTGAAAAATGCATTTTTTAAAATAAAAACTCCCTCTTTCCCATAATCTTCACTGAGAAAGAGTCTATATAAATGTCCCATTATTCTTTTCTGCTTGGGGAAAATTGACATTTATTTGTGCAGGGGAAGCAGGGAAGGGTAGATTGAAAGAGTTGGACAAATTGCTGCTCTCTGATAGGTTATACAACCAGTCACTAGGGAAGCAAAAAGAAACAATAAAATGTTTTTGAGAGAGAATCTACAATTTAAAAAAGCCATTGGTGAGCTAGGACTTGCTTGGACAATGCCAGGGTTTGAGGAACCTAGAAGCAAAAATCATGAAGCATGCGGAGACGGAGGTGGTATGGATTCCAACTGTGAAGGATTAAGGAACTCAATAAATTCTCTTTCTGAACAATGACTATAAAACTGGGCAAAATTATAAGAACAATCATTTCAGAGCACTAGAAATAACCAAAAAGAAACAGTAAATTGAGAAGTAGATACCCATGACAACAAACTGCTGAACTTTGGGTAAGGATACAAGTCTCTGACTTTCGTGCCTGTGGCTGCTACCACATCCCACCTTAAGTTGGCCAGCAGAGTTCTGTCAGGACTGACTGTTGTAGAAGGACCTCACTGCCTTAGAGTGGAGAGGGGAAATCTGTGCCTTACGGTGAATGGAAACATCCTGTGCACAATCCAAGCCTGCTGTTGTGGTCCCAACAGGGATGAGCGGCAGATGGAAAGAACAGCAAGAACTTTAGTTGAGAAATGAACTGGCCATCGAGAGGCTGAATAAGCATTCCACAATCCCTGGTTGTCTGGGGGCTTATGTGTATTTACAGTGGAGGACTGAGAGAGCCAGGAGAAAAGCAAATACCAAGTGCAGTCTTGAAAACTGCCCAGTCTTTGAATGCCCTCCTTAAACCAAACACAGATCCACCAGCTGAGGGCAGAAGCCTTATGAACTCGGGGTGTTTGAGCACAATCACTTGCCAGTCACTGGCGCCCACTAAGCTGTGCAGACGCACTAAAACAAAGCTAGAGAAAAGCTGAGCAGGGACATCAGAGGCTGCACACTGTGGGGTGGCAATCTGATTCTGCAGAATAAGTACTAGTAAATTACTTAAAACAGCAACAATAAAAGCTATTGAGGGAAAACAGAATCCAGAGTTGCTATAATATAGTATTGAAAATATTCAGCTTTTAACAACAAATTACAAGAGCTGGAAAAACAGGAGATCATGATCCATATTCAGGGAAAAAAGTAGTTAACCGAAACTATCTCTGTGTGGGTACAGATGTTGGATTTAACAGAAAAGTCTTCAAAGAATCTATTATAAACATGTTTAGGTAAGTGAAAGAAGTCACATTTAAAGAACAAAAACAAAACAAAACTAAAAATGAATGACAACAAGATTCAACAAATAAAGGTCTGTTTTTTTGGCAGTGCTGGGGATCAAACCCAGGGCCTCCTACATGCTAAGTATGCATGCTACCACTGAATTGTACCCCCTCCCACATATAAGGAAGTACTGTTAAATAAATAGACTAAAAGAACAAAATAAAAATCCTAAAGTTGGAAAACATAATAATTGATCTAAGATGGGCTCAACTGCTGAATACAGATAGCAGAAGAAATCAGCAAACTTGAAGATAGGTCAAAAGAACTTATTCAATATGAAGGGAAGAAAGAAAAATATTGGAGAAAAATTTAAAATAGAATTAATATAACCAAAGGAAATAAAACCAATATGTCAAAAAACCTACCTGGACTCCATGCTCATTGCAACATTACACCTAAGAGGCAGGGTACGGAACCAACGAAAGTGTCCATCAACAGATGAATGAATAACGAAAATGTGGTACATTTTTATACAAAGGGTTATTACTCAGCCTTTAAAAGAGGAAATCCTGTCATCTGTGACAATATAGATGAACATAGAAGACATCCTCCTGAGTGAAATAAGCCAGGCAAACAAAGACAAATACTGCATGATCTCACTTATGTGAGGAATGTAAATAAGTCAAACTCATAAAAGCAGAGAGTAGAAGGTAGGGCTGCCAGAGGCAGCGGGTTAGGGGCTGCAGTATGGAACATGCTGACTAAAGGATACGACATTTCAGCTAGACAGAAGGAATAACTTCAGGAAATCTATGGCACAACCTGGTGACTATAATGCATGTCAACGTATATTATGTATTTGGAAACTGCTAAGAGAGTAGACAAGAGAATAGAATTCAGCAACATATAAAAATTATATACAGTGATCAAGTGAGATTTACCCTAGGGTTGCAAGGTTGGTGCATAGTTCTGGCACTAGCGCAACTCAGCTTGATAAAGATGAGTCTCTATTGGTGCTCTTGGTTACAAGCAACAGGAACCAGATCTGGTTTCCTTAGGCAAAGAAGAGATTACCTGAAGAGACAGGTAGCTCAGTGAATTAATTGGGCAGAATCAGGTCCAGGAAACAGGCTCAGAAACACAGGGAATTGTGTGGCCTCAACCACAATCAAGATCAGATCCTGTGACCAATTTGATTAGCTTGCTAAGGTGGCACTACTAATGTTAAAACCGGCCCAGCTCCCCAAGAGCCTGAATTTCCTTGCTGCTCTCATCAAAATCAACCACTATTAACTATATTACTAGCTCTGGAGTCAAAAGCCAGAAGGGGAGTTGTTCAGGCTACCAGAGTGGAAGACACAAAGTCTCAGGTTTTTGTGCTGAAATTACCAAAACAGGGAATTGTATATCACAAAAGTGGGAAGCATTTCCTTCCAATTCGTACACCAAACAGGCTAGAGGAATTATTACTAAAATAATAACCATTCTGCTCTCCACCCTTCTTCTGGCAAGGATGAACAATTCTCTGAAACACTTTATGAAAGAATGGTTAATAAAGATTAATGTTTTAGCCTAGGGTGGTGGTACACTCCTGTAATCCCAGTTCTCTAGGAAGCTGAGGCAGGAAGATCACAAATCTGAACTCAGCCTGGGCAACTTAGCAACTTAGTGAGACCTTGTCTCAAAATAAAAAATTAAAAGGCACTGGGGATGTAGCTCAGTGTGATGACCCTGGATTTAATCCCCATTACAGGAATAAAAAAATGGACTTTTTCCCTTAGGGGCCAATTTTGTAGCAGATCATACTTTCCCCATAAAATGATGAGACATTGATATTTACTGTTCTACTGCTGGAAACAAGACTGATGCTCAATTCAATTTGCCACTTTATACTTAGCTTTCCCCCTCTATTCTTTGCTGCTCTATCCCTACCACAGGCCTGTAAGTCTTCCGGAATGGTTAAATGTTTTACTGATTACCTTGAGCAGTTCGCGGTGACCCCCTCACACCTGTGCAGGCAGGGTTTCGTGTAGTTTTTGTTTCCACAGTAGGCGGCTTACTCCATTATCATTCTTAGGATGCTTCTCTTTAACGTGTTCTAGCTTTTTCCTCAGCAATATCTATTAATGATTAGGCGTAATTCCCATTCTGAATCTATGGAATTGTCTTATTGTCCTTGTCCTTTACTTCTTTTTTTTTTTTTTTTTTTTGTGGGTACCGGGGGGTCGACCTCAGGACCTCGCGCGCCAGCAGGCGCCCGTGCCTCTGAGCGATATCACCGGTCCCTTTTTCGTATGTGGGATCCGGGAGTCGAACTCGGGCCCTCGCGCTTGCCAGGCAGGCGCTTAAGCCGCTGAGCCATCTCACCGGCCCTGTCCTTTACTTCTGGAAGAGCATCTCAACTTCATCCTCCACATGAGTGACTTAATTTTCAACAGTGACTGTTTTACTCCTTTTATTATTATATGTGAAGATCTTGATTCCGTCACTCCAATTTTGATTTTCCTATTATTCCTTTTAAGCCCCTTGATCTCATTTTCCCATTGAATCCCATCTTATTTTTGTTTCACTTTGATATCCTTATGACAGTTTTCTTTGGTCACACAGAGGTCATATCTTCTTGCATTCAATTAATTCACCAAATAGTTTTCTGTTTTCCCCCCATTTTAAATAATGAATTATGTTCAGAGGCTGGTTGTTCTGATTCCCTAGGGTAATATTCTTTTTCTTCTTCTGCTGTATTTTTTCATAGGTTCCCATCAAGTTGTCTTTCTTTTCTGTTTATTCATCTGAAGAAGGAAAGAGTCTATGTGATCACTTACTTGTTAACCAACAGGGTATAAAGACTGCCAACAAATGCATATTTTATCTTTTGATCACATATGCTATTAGCACATACATTAATGTCTACTTATACTATGAATGTCTTATGTGGAGAGCCATTTCTAAAAAGGACTAAGATGTAACTTTGGAAAACAAACTTGTATGCTAGCGCTCACCTTCATTCTGTGTCTTGGAAGGGTTCCTCCAGTGCAGCTCCTTGGGTGCGACATGATCTTATCCTGTCACCACCACCTAGTAGTTCATAAGATACATAAAAACTACAATTCCCAGGTACTACTGGGGGCATTTCCAGTATCTGCTCTTGTCATTACTCTCAGCTTCCTGTCCATTCGATTTCTGGAGGTTTGGTCTCTTATTAGATCATACAGGGTTAAGAAGAGAGTGAGGATATGGAAAAGATCACTAACTGATCCAAACAGAAATACCTTCAGGGTAAGGGGACATATGTGTACTTTACTAGTAAATCTATTTGATATTTCAAAGGGGTCTGACATAAAAGCTCTTCCACTTTTTGTTAAATAATCATTACTCTAAGTGGGATTTATGCAACATTATTGACCTGGGATTGACCAGCAGCCCTGGTTTGAGTTATTACTCTATTTTTCATGCTGTATCATTTTCTCACATGTATTTTAATGGGAAGTTGTAAGATTGTGAATCAGGGGCTGCTCTTCCGATGCAATTCTAAATCAGAAGCCATAAGGGAAAACTTTAATTGAGCACTTCCTTAAATAATGATGAATATCAAGTTAACAGAGTCTGAAAGATGGAGTTGCTATGGTAAAAAAACAGAAAAATGATCTTTTTTCATTAAACAGGATCTCAGTTTCACTGCATCTGTTTTCCTTTTATTGGAGAAAAAATGAAATTCTGTCTATAATGGATTCAATATTGCTTCTAAAAGAAAAGAAACCTCATAGTTATGTTATCTTTTATTTTATTGCAGGTCTTCTATAAATTAGAAATGATCATGACAATATGAGAATTTATGGACACCATAAATATGTTGAGATTATTTTATGATAGTGTTATTCATTTGTCTTCTACAAATGCTTATCTTCCATATGTCTTATGCTCTAGAGGAAACAAAGGCTGATTCTAACCCTCCTGTTTTAATGAATTTATTGGTACATATTTTAAGAAAAATGCTCAGCATTTCTTTCTTCCCTTCATGAGATCATATAATAAACTCATAGACTATTCTTAATCACAGTGTCTTTTTCAGTTGTTGACTATTTTTTTCATAGATTAGAGTTCGGTTGTTCTGAACCTTTTATGATCTTAGTAGAAATACTCTTTAAACTGCTTATTTGCGGGTTGCGAGAAATAAGACCAGTGACAGGAAAAACAGACTTTTGCTGGGATAGTGTGAAAGACGACTGGGTTACACGTGCTATGAACATATGAGTTTCTTAAAGGCAGTCTTTAATTTTTTATGTAACAAGCAGTCTAAAAACATAGTCAGTACCATTGTCAAAATAATAGCATTTACACTTGTCAACTGGAATAAAGAGGTAACAGGCTGCTATTTTTCAAATTATGCTATTTTTCATATTGCTTTCATGTAGACTGCCAAGGAACATTTTTCATAAACCTGCTATGTAAAAATGTAAATTTCTAATTCGATAATTTTCCCCCAACCTCCTCCCACTCTTGCTTTGTCTTCATTTGTCCACCTCTTTGTAGGAGATTAGGGAAGTCATTATTCACAGTTTGGGAAAAATTCAATGAGTCATGAAGAAAGGATAATTTATGAAGACGAGTCACTCTCTCAACTTCAATGTGCACAAATAATAATAATTTATTGTCATGATACAATGACTTGTTTCTATTTATAACTTTGATCCTGAGAAAAATAAAGTGCAATGTATTTCCATGTAAGAAGATCAATTTATGAGCCACCTGTCTAGCAGAGGTGGACCTTGTTTGGAAGCGATGAGGGCAGCACTGAATTGCACTGTTTCTTTCTTTTGGAAACAGTACAAGCTTGAAGTTTTGACATGCACTCTTGCTCTTTCAAAGGAGAGAAAAAGATTTTAAGAGTGATCACTAAATTATTTCTTTCAGACCAGAGTTCCTCTTGGTCATTATATTTTGGTCTGAATCTCTTATGTTCCTAAAAAGTTATATATACTTTTTCTCAAAGCAGATATCTAAATGATGCAATGCATTATAGGGATTATAGGGATTAGTGGATTTTAGTTGACGTTTTTTTCCTGGTACCAGTAGATGCTATAGCATCAAGTCTGTTTGGTCGACTTTTTTGATCAAATCTTTTGTCAGCGTAGGAAAAGGTTTTTAAAAGTTGAGTTATAGCACACATACCACAATATGTATAAATTATAAGTATATAGCTTGACGAATATTTATATAAACTCATATTCATATAACTAGTATCAGATCATGATGTAAACATTTCCAGCCACCTGGAAGATTCACTTATGCCTCTCTGCAAGATGTAACCAATACTTTTGTCACTTTCACCAACTATTAGTTTTTTCTGTTTTTGAACTTCTTATAAATAGAATCTGTGAGGTGTGATCCAAATATACAGTGAATGTTCAAACTTACAAAAATTATTACCGAGGCACATTGTCATTAACCCCCCTCAAAATACTCTCCTCCTCACCTAGAACACAATTATCCCATGGTTCTTGCCACTTTCTGAAGCAGTTGTGGAAGTCCTCTTTCATGAGTGTCTTTACTTGTGCTGCCATGACTGCCTTAATATCCTGAATTGATTCAAAATCTTTATCTTTCATGGGCATTTTGACTTTGGGGAAGAGCCAGAAGTCGCATAGTGCCAGATCTGGAAAATAAGGTGGATGAGGACACACTGCAATGTTTTTATGTGACAGAAATTGCCATGAACATAAACTGTAAACTGGTTCAGAAAGTGGCATGAACAATGAAATAAGTGTGTTTGAAATGAGGTAGAGTATTTTGAGGGGGATTCATATGTCTTTTACTATAACAGAATTTTACATGTAAACATTCATTGTATTTTTTTTTACCATACTTCATACATTATGAACTCATGTCTACCTTAGCATAAGAAGCAGACATCAGCCTGACTCTGTGTGTGTGTGTGTGTGTGTGTGTGTGTGTGTTGTGAGAGATTGAACTCAGGGCCTTTGCACTGAGCTACATCCCCAGCCTTTTATTTCTTTTGAGACAGTCTTGCTAATTTGCCCAGGTTGGGCTAGAATTTGTAATCCTCCTGCCTCAGTCTCCTAGAGTGCTAGAATTACAGGGATGTCCCACTGTGCTTGTCGGCTGATTTATTTTCATTCAACTGTTCTCTGATTGAATTGGGCTGAATTGCTAGTTTCTGTGATTTTTAAGAGATCTAACAGCAGCCTAGATATTGAAAATATAGATGGCCTTTTCCTCATAAAGTCTGAGTTTTGCTCTCTTTGGAGAAAAGAACATTCATTCACTCATTTATTTATTCACTCATAAAATATGTACCAAGCATCTACCATGTGCCAATTATAGTGCTAGTGTTGCTGGAAGGATGAGAAATGATCATAATGATGAGCTTTAGGAATTTACAGTCTAGTGACAAAGATAAATAAGAACCAGGTAAATGCACAATTGGTGATAAGTGGCGAAAAAGTGAAGGATGTGAGGAAAGTACACAACAGGAATGTCATTTCAGGTGGGTTGTCAGGGGGGCTCTCGGGAAGTGATATTTAAGTGGAAGCCTAGAGGATGAGAAGCAGCCAGGCGGGTAGAGATTGGTGAAAGAGCTACCCATGGCAAAGGAACAGCATGGGCAGAGGCCTGAGGTGGAAAAGCACTGCCCACGGAGGCGTCCAGAGGAAGCCCGCCTGCCCACTACCTACTGAGCCAGGGAAAAGATCTGAGATCAGACTGGAAAATGGGGAAAGACAGGACACTCAGGGACTTTGCAATTTGTATCTGAGGACCTGACATTGATTTCAATCCTGAATGCCTGTGGTCTGGAGTTCCCATTGGATGCCTGATTACAATGAGTATCAGGAGTGTCCTGTAGCCTGGTACAGAGGTGACACGGAGGGAAAGACAAGCTGCTCTGCAGACACAGGGTATCCTTATGACCCTGTGAGCTCTCCCAGGGAATAGCCCAGAAAGTGGTTTCAGGGACACCCTGCTGGGATGGAGTTCAGGACTTCTGATACCAGTACAGACTCTAAGATAGCAACGCAGGTCCAAGGACGTTCATTTCAATGTAGTGATCAGAGGACTATTTTATCATTGACACCATTTAGAATTGTTAAACCATTGTAGTAATACAAAGGAGACAGACTTTAGTTGCTTTTACTAGCATTTAAAAATTCTCTACAGAAAATGCCCCTTTTATTGCCTATAACCAGGCTTAATGTCCTTACTTGGTGTGTTAGCTACTTTCTCATCACTGAGACACAACTTCCCACACTCACAACTTACAGGAGGAGAAGCTTATTTTACTCAGGGTTTTAGTCTGTGGTCAGTTGGCTCCAAGGCAGGAAGCCCTAATGGAAGTGTCTGGCAGAGAGAAGTTGCTCCTGTCACAGAGGCCAGGAAGCAGAGAGTGAAGGGAGGAGCCATCGGGGAAGGGACATATACCCTTCCACGCCATATCGCCACATCCTCTTCAAACCAGGCCCCACCTCCTAACAGCTGTGGATTCATCAGTGGATTAATTCATTGATAAGGAAAACAGCCTCATGATCCAAGCACCTTCTATAAGTCCTGCCTTTGAGCGCAGGAGGCTTGGGGGGTGTGCGTTCTTCAGCTAAACCGTGACTTTCATACACATCCTTATTCTGAAGAACTGATCTTGGGAAGTTTTTATTTCAGCCATGAAAGTCGTTTCAAATTTGGAGCCTGAGAAGTTCAGAAAGGGTCTCCTATTTTCTAAAATACAAAAATTCTACAATTCCAGGGTAAGACTATACAATTAAACATAGAGGAATTTTTTATAGAGGAAAATGATGAATTCTCAACAAAATCTAGTGGAACACTCATTCCTCTTTTCACGAGATGGTAATGAGATGATGTACGACTTATGCAAAATATTTGTGTTATTCGTGGTAGATAAAGGGTGTGTTGCTAGTACTGGGAGGGTTTTGGATCACACAGTGTGGCTGTGAGCAGCAGTTCTCACACTTGTGGTCACAGGACCCCTTAGCACTTTAATATTGAGAATTTTAAAGAGCCTACCTTAGAAAACTCGGTAAGTTACTAGCTCACATTCCATTAATGTCAGAGAAATGACACCATCGCAACTAATGAAGCCTCTGGAAAACTCCACTACTCCATAAGAGATTGAAAGTAGGAAAGGCAAATATCACTTTGGTATTACACTGAAAATAGTTTTGCCTTTTTGGATTCCTTCAAATAATCATGGTGACACTCCTCAGGGGTTTCTCAACCATACTGTGTGAATGCTGGCATACAGTTTGATAATATGGGCTTTAGACAACTTAAAATTCACCTTTCACCTGCAACAATTTTCTCTGAGAGTTGCTATCTTTAGCTATAAAATGGGTACAATAATACCCCACTAGTTTATGGTGAGGGAATTATAGACGACATTTCAGCTATGAATCTTTATGCTGCAAAGATTAAGAAACTTAGTTTAAGACAAAGGTTGCCTTTAATGGCCCACTATTCTCACCACATCTTCAGGAGTTTGGGCTCCAGCTACTGCTTGATCCAGAGTTTGCAGAGCAGGAGACATGAGGACTGTTGCGTGTTCCTAACTAGGGTCATAGTTTTGAACTCCAGCCATGCTCCCCTTCAGAACCCCGCGGATCCGATTATCTTGGTCAATTTGGAGGATAAATATTGTAGACTTTTCCAGTCTTCCCTTCACAGGTTTTTCTTGCCTATAATATGGCCAGAAGGCTCTGTAGCAGACACTAATCACTGCAGTCTGTTTCCTGTCTGCCCACAAAAACAGCAAGAGGCACTCTTTCTCTCTTCCAGCTCCTGGGAGCCTCCCCTGGGAGTCACAGCATTGTTTTTTGATTTTGTGACAGAACCAGGTTTTCACTTCCTTCTGCTCTTCTCAGCTAGGCATTGTTGGGTGCCCCCGTTCACCCATGGGAGCCTGCTGACAACATGGGCAGGGTGCTGAATGTTTCATGTACCGCACTCCCATTGCATATGGGAGAGATAGGTGGCTTGTTGTTGTTATTAAAATTGTGTGTGCTGGGGAAACCTTCTCTCACCCCAGTGTCCTATCCCTGCAAGCCCTGGGGACACGTGCGGTGGTGCTTGGCAATTAAATTGTACTGGGTTCTACAGTTGGATTCTTTGAGTCCCTGGGTTGGAATTGCCCAGCTTCGCCACACAAAGTGAGGACTGCAGCTTCTCTCTGAGTTTATTTGATCTCCCAGACTGTCGCTGAGGGGTCGACTTGCGCCCTCCCTTGGCCTGGCTGTTGTCCAAGATGTGGTGGGTGTTAGGTCTGGGGTCGGGGATCTGGTACCAAGATCCAGGCATGGACTGGGTTTTCTCCTCTCCCACCCTCGAAATTCTGGACTTTAGTCCAGCTGAGTTATCTTGTTGTTTATTGTACTGTATCAGGCTTTATCTTTTGCCCTTATCTAAGAGAAACAGCCTTTCCTCAGCACCAAGCCAGAGGTGCTCACTGTCACCAGTGTCCCCTAGTTGACCACAGTGTTGCACATATCTCCTTTTGGGCAGGATGGAGGTCTCAGGGTCAGGTGAGCTGGAGACACTGGTCTGAATGTCTGGGCCTGCTCCTTCTTGAAGTCATTAAGTCCATGCTTAGCTGACGTCACTTTACTGTCCAATCAGAGTGGCTAGAAGGTGGGCTTATCTTGTTGTCCACTGAAAATTCAAGGAGACATGTGAAATGAACTCTTACTTTGAAATATATAATGACATCATTCTTGCCTATGATCACAGCCACCCTCTTCCGCAATAGATCTCCAGCTGACTTGTCCTGTCCATCTGATACAGTTCCCTCTGCCCAACACATCTCCCTTCCTTCCTTCCTTTCCCTCCTCTAGCTTCCCAAAATAGAATAAAATACAGAACAGGCAGCTGGAACTCCTTGCCTACTTATTTTTGTCCATGTCTCTGCTGCCCAGTATCGTACTTACATTGGAACCACTCGGTTCTTTTTCCGGGCTGGCAGGCACCAATTGTTCAGCTTCTGCATGAATGCTGCAATCCTCCTCTTAGCCCTCTTCCAGCATGACCTCTTCTTACAGGAGCTGGAGGGTGTTGACTCAATGCAAGGCTGGCAGGTTGTGCTGGGTTTGGTGGTCTTGCAGAGCTCATGTTTCCTGTCAAACTGATTCCCTGGGAGAAAGGAGTCATTGTTGGGGGCAGGTTCACCACTGCTTTGAAGGAGAGCTGAGGGGGTAGGATCTGCGGGGTCTGGAGATGGTGAAACACCCTCATTTGCTGGCTTCACTCTGATGCAAATGCCTGTTCCCTGGCTTGCTTGGCGTTCCATAATAAGATAGGTGGCCATCCGGTGATCGTATTTTTTTAACCGGAGGGATTCTTTTATTTTTTCAGGATTGTGTCCTAAGACGGACATCAACTTTAGGATCTCAGGTTTTGGGCATTCTGGAAGGAGATTAGAGGGAGGACAAGAAGGTGGTTCACCTTGGTGGAGCCATGGGTGCAACAAGATTTCCTCTAGTGTTGGCCACTGCAAGGGGTCGATGGTGAGAAGCATGCCAATTAGATCTTGCAGATCTGTGGAGAGGGAACGGGGACAGTAGTGCTTGCCCTGCAGGATCAGCTG
Organism: Erethizon dorsatum; assembly: GCA_028451465.1. Taxonomy (NCBI): domain Eukaryota; kingdom Metazoa; phylum Chordata; class Mammalia; order Rodentia; family Erethizontidae; genus Erethizon; species Erethizon dorsatum. The sequence goes on from CM051825.1 coordinate 48,154,267, forward strand.
TTTCAGACGCAAGGGGTGGATCTCCTTGAATGGTGCAAACCCCATCATGATCTCATAGAGGATAATGCCAAGCCTCCAAATGTCACCAGCAAATAGCTCTCTCTTGCACAACAGTGTTTCAGGGGCAGTGTCTGGTACCATGCTGCAGCTCTTGTTCAGCTTCTGCTCAGAAGTGATATTGGTCCCTAATCCAAAGTCACAGATTTTAACTGTGCCATCCTCATCTAACAAGATATTATCCGATTTGAGGTCCCCGTGAACGATGCCTTGTTCATGGAGGTATTGTATGGCACAGATGATCTGCCAAAATATTCTTCTAGCCTCCTCCTCCTCCTGCAGGCCATTGGTCTCACGGATGTGATTCATCAGCTCTCCTCCACTTGCATATTCCATCACCATGTACACTTTGTCCTTTGTTTCAATAACCTGTAATAACTTGATGATATTTGGATGCTGCAATGATTTCATGATGTTGACTTCCGACATGATGTGGTCAGGATTCTCTCCTTTTGGCAATACTTTGATGGCCACTGTCATTCCAGTGGACAAATGCTCGGCCAGCATTACATCAGCAAAATTGCCCTGGCTGATTTTCTGTAGGATATGGTAATGATCTTCGAGCTTCTTTGAATGTGGGGAGCTGGCCGGGAAGCCCAGCGACGATGTTAGTTCACTATGTTCACTACGCTCACCCCCAAAAGTAGGCATCATGAATTACCAAATTTTATAGTCTCTGTACAACCTAATCATAAAATAAACAAGTTATCTAAGAGTCACAGAGGTTACCTCAAGCAAGAGGTCTCAATAGGACCAAAAAAGCTACCCCAGACGTGGCCTTATAGGTCACCTTTGAAGTGACCTCACAATGGCACAAAACCACTGGTCATGGCCTTACAAAGTTCACCTTTCAAGTGACCTCAAGGTAGCTCCTTGTGAGGTCAGACCTCAAAATGGCCAGCTGTGGCTGGCCATAAAACTCATATGGTTATCTCACTTTTTGGCCCTTAGGACCTTTTATGCTATAATTAAAACAACGGTACAGAAGTTTTTTGCTAATGTGGCTTATGGAGATTGACTTTTAGCTTCTTAGAATTAAAAACCTGTAAGATCTTCAGTCACTTTTGTACCTGGTTTGAGAATTTGTAATACCTTCTGTTTTGAAAGACCTCATGATGTCTGCACTCAACATACCCAATTCCTTTTTCTTTAAATTCTCACTGATTGGTCTCAAAGTGATGATACAACTTCACTGACACTACAATAATGTAGAGGATGTTCTCTTTAAAAAACACAGTAAGGCATTTTAATATCTACCTAGCTGACAGGAAGATCTCTTTCACCATAGTTTCCCCAGAAGATAATCATTAGGTTTATCATAAAAACACCCAGGTGGAAGGAAATGGGTTAATACGTGCAGTGTTTAATGAAAAAGCAAAGCAAAATAAAACCTCTGTCAACTAAGAATTCTCTATTCTCTATCCAGCAAAACTGTTCTTATAAAATGAGGGAGAAATTAAATCATTCCAATATACAAGCATGGAGGAATTTGTTTCCCTACTACTAGACCTATTAGGCATAAAGTGATCCTTGAGGTTGAATGAAAGGACATTAGGCAGGAACTCAAAGCTCTCTGAAGAAATAACTAATAAAGCTAAGTACATGGAAAGCGCGAGGCCCTGGGTTAAATAAATAAATACATGGATATTTATGAAAGGATTAGTTGTGTTTGCTACATGATGTAAAATGTTCATGTATCAAAAAAAATGAAACCCAGCTATTACCATATTTTTTGAAACCTATAGGAATGAAACTTTACAAATTCAGTACCCAGCAGGGAATGGAAGCAGGAACGGCATGGAGCAGCGTTTTGTATGTTTCTAAGTTTAGCTGGCACAAGTTCACATCAGAGCATTGTAATTTGGGGGTTTTCAATGTAATGCCCATGGTATCCTCGAAAGAAATATCAATAGCGTATACACAGAGGAAAAAGAAATCCAAACACTTTCCTCCTAAAAGAATGATTCGAGAGCCAGGGACTATGAGCTATAAGCTGAGTGGGAGATGACAGCCAAAGGGCAGAGGTGAGCCCTTCCTTAGCAGTAATTCCTTTGCCTGCCAGCGGATCACCCACCTCCCACTCAGAAGACAGAGATTGGGAGAAGGGATGGGAAAACATGATCCAATTAGATCCAAAGACCAAAAGCTGGAACAGGCAAGCATGACTGAAAGACCCTCCAGGTAAATTGTAACGAAATAGAAGAGAGTGGCTATACTGCCAGACAAAATAGATTTTAAATCAAAAGAAGGTTATAAGAGGACAAAGAGGGACATGTTGTGGACAAAAGCTCAGTTAAGCAAGAAGATAACAAGCATTAGAACAGTCAAGCATAGGAAATGGTTTACTTGTAGTGATCCTATTCTGAGTGCGTCATCCATTGCTTTAATTTTGAAGACTATTAACTGTAGATTCATCCATGTTCTGCCATGTGGGGAGCTCTGTATCCGTTACTCACCTCAATCTGGGTGGAAATAGTCCCTCTATGAAAGAAGTTCATTGAAGGACAAAGAAAATGACAAACCTCCCAGATACTGGGAGAATATCTGCTCATCCTTTGAATGCTCTGGGACCAATATGTGCACTAAAACCTCCCCCTGCCTGAGCCAGCAGTTCAGTTAATTTTCTTATTTTTTGATTAACAGCATCAAATAATCAGATAGTTGCATGGCCAGGAAACTACAGAAGCCATTTAGTCCAAACTGCCCGTGTTGCATCTCATATCACAAATTCCGAGGGAAGTGGTTTCTGACAAGTCCTGTTGTGTAGTGCAGAGACTGCTTTCCCGAGCAGGAGCCACTAGGAGGCCTCTCTGTCCCACCCCTTTGTTCCAAGGGACCTGCAGTTTCAGGTAAACTTGCCAGACTGATGGATACCTCTGCTTGCACAATCCAGCACTGCTGCATGTGGAAGAACATCATGATGCACTATAGATATTCTGCATGACTGAAAGTTACCTAAGATAAGCCTTTTACATAGGGATTAATAGGCAGAACACTGAGGAAATTTAAGGCAGCTATACTATTCTGTGTGGCATTGCAATGTTAGTCCATGTTTGTACCCACACATGGGACGTACACCACCATGAGTGAGCCCCAGCATAACCTTTGGGCCTTGAGCGATTGTGAGGTCAATGGGGGCTCACCCATTGTAACAGAGGGACACTGTGGGCAGGGCTGTTGATAGTGGGCAGGGCATGGTGCAGACAGGAGGGGAATGGGAAAACTATGCTCTGTTGATTTTGGGGGTGTACCCTAAAACTTCCTGAAATAAGAAATTCTATCTAAAAATTAGTCTCACTGACATCGATTTTATAAGGCAGTGAACAAGTGGCTTGCGTTGCATTTCTGTTGTGCAGGGGCTACCTGAGGATGGCATCTAAGCACAACCCTGTGGCATACGTGTAGGAACAGGAGGACTGAGTTGGCAGCCAGGCTCTGGAGGGTTCCTCAGCACCTGAGTGCTGGCCCATGGGAGGGGTGGGGTCAGAGAGGAGAATTTCAGGCCTTTCCTGCTTGGACCAAGGTAGTTCTGCTCTTGTCTGTTTATTGAGACCCCGTCTGAGATTGATTTCCTGCTGCAAAAGCCCAAGAAGAGAAGGTCTGTTCCCAACTATTCTTGAAGAGACTGGGTCTTAGAATGGGATTGGGATTTACTTTGAAATTTAGGGTTAAAGGTTAGAGGGCAGCAGCTGGTCTGACCCCTGAATGCCTTAACCAGGTGCTTCTGTGTCCACACACTCCCAAGCTCGAGTTAGAACAGGGTAGCGGGAGTGTTTCCGGATGTTGGGTTGCCAATTTGAAGATATGTGGCAGTTTTGTAACTTGATGCTTTTATTCTGTTTTTGAAGCTAAATGAGGTAAAGCAGCTTTCACAGGAATCTTTTGAAATTATATTTTCCATTTTTAGGCAAAACACTCAGACATTTTCAATCTTTTGCTAAATATTTTGGAATGCTATTAAAAATAGATGATCAACATTTTAAAAAAATTAGTCCCAGTGAACAAAACTTAAAAGTTTGTCTACCTCATTCTAGGCAATCAAGGTTCTGCAGAATCTTGAACACAGAATAATCATTGTGACCCTCATGAATGTAACTAATTTCAGTTATACTGTGAATGTTGTAAGGAATCAGGTGCCTCTTGGAAGTAAAATTGAATAGAGAGAAGAAATATTTTGGCAAATGCTTTTAACTATGGTGAAATACAAATATGTGTCTAGTACTAATAGGTGGCTATTTTGATTTGACATGAATATTTAATTTTTAAAATTGTGATTTACTTGTGCATTTCATCTTTGTGTGGTTTTCATATTTGGCTGTGCAATACAGCACAATAGGTGAATATTCAGTGAAAAAAAATCATAGCATTATACCAGAAAAATGGCTGATGAAATTGTAATTAATACAATTAAGGAGCAACTCTTTAATATGAAAATTTAGAACATGCAAAAGGTATATAATAATATGTTATTTAAAGCCATTTGAAACAGACAATTTATTTTAAAAGTAGCAAATGCAGCATCTTTTTCAGTGACTTTGGATAGGTGACCTAACTTCTCTGAATCTTTGTTCCTATCTGTAAATTGACAAGGCTTGTAGATATTGCTACGATTTCCCAGGTTTGGCAATATAATTAAAATGACACTTTTTCAGTTTCAAAGAAGTGTAATAAATTTGCTCCACCAAATTTTTAATATCATATCATGATGATATTCTGCTTTTATAAATTATATTTGCCTGTGTTTAGTTATATCAAATGTAGTTTTTGTGGTACAGGTTGGTGGGGCTTCCTCATTCCCCAAGTGATGCCTTTGAAATTATTAAAGGGATGTTTTGATTTAAGCAAAGAAATGGTCTCCTATTTAAAAAAGAGTGCAGGAATATTCCCGTGTCTCCCTGCGCCCCTCCCAAACAGCCTCCCCCTTTATCAATACCCCCTACAACAAGGACCCCTTGTCTAAGTGATGATCCTGCATGGACACATTGGAATCACCTGAAGTTCATGGATCCATGACCCAGCCTTCAAGCCTCCTTGCAGGCCTCCGTGGATACAATTATCCTGATGGATTTGGAGGGTAAATATTGAGGACTTCTCCTTTTCTTCCCTTCCTGGGTTTTTTTTGCCTATTATATGGCCAGAAGGGCACTGTCACAGGTGCTAATCACTGATGTCTGTTTCAGCTCTGCCTGCAGAAATGGCAAGAGGGTGCTCTCTCTCTCCCAACTCCCAGACAATCACGTTGTTTTCCAATTTTGTCACAGAACTGGTTTTCATTCTTTCTGCCCGTTCAGCTAAGCATTGCTGGGTGCCCCCATCCACCTGTGGGAGCCCACTGTGCAGGGGTAGTGTGCTGGATGTTTTATGTACTGCATTCCTGGTGCATGTGGGACAAATAGGCAGCCTATTATTATTAAAATTGTCTATGTTGGGGAAAACTTCTCTCTCACAGGTACTTTTAGTCTCACCTCATGTACTTTTTAAACAATTTTATGACATAAAAAGTATGATGATTCTATCTTTATAGAGGAGAAGATCAAGGTTCAGCGAACTAATTTACGAAGGTAATATGTAGCAGAGATGGGAGAAGGCTCTACTCCAGTATCCCTGCTCTTTTTTTCCATATCTATTTACTATTTTTAAAACATTCACAAAAGGTGAAAAAATAACACAACAAACCCCTGCTTACTCACCAGATAGATTTAATACTTTCTATCAATCTTTTCATCATTCTCCTTCTTCTTTCACTTCCCTCCCCTCCTCCTTTCTTTCATCGCTGCAGCTGGATCATTTCCAGGTGAGCTATAGGCAACATATTCTTCCCCCACAAACACAGCAGCCTTTCCTCCTGAGAATAAGGCATCCTCCTACACAACTGCAATTCCACGATCAAACTAAAATAATCATCAATAATTTCCTAGTGTCATTCAATACCCGGTTTATATGGGTATAAATTTTCTGAATTCCTCTGCAAATACATTTATGACTGTGTTTTCAAATATGAATCAAAGTGTATATTTTTTATATTTTTTTAAATGCCATGGCAGTTTCTTTCACCAATTTTTTTTTAAGTGACATTCACTCATCGAAGAGGAGAGGCAATAAGTAAATAAGTAGTAAAGCAATCCTCATCTTTATTTGTAACTAATAATATTTGCCCTAATGTTAGAAGAGTTATCAGGGGCTGAGTTTAAAGGCAAGATAAGGGCCGGTGAGATGGCTCAGTGGCGTAAGCGCCTGCCTTGCAAGCACGAGGGCCCGAGTTCGACTCCCGGATCCCACATACGGAAAAGGGGCCGGTGATATCGCTCAGCGGCACGGGCGCCTGTTGGCGCGCGAGGTCCTGAGGTTGACCCCCCGGTACCCACAAAAACAAAACAAAACAAATAAAGGCAAGATAAAAGGATGAAGACATTTCACACTTAGAATCCGTTGAGTGTGAAAAGCTAATATCTGATGTTTTCAGGTTTGGCTGCAATTTTATTCATGAGCACGGATTCTGGGAAAATTTAAGCTCTTATTTTTTTCTGGGAGAACTTTGCCAAAGACACCTAACAATCCAATAGCTTTTACTACTTATGGCAAATCTGGTTAGAAAATAGAAAATTTTGTCTGCTGTTTAGATGAAATTCATAGAAATCTTTTAGCTAATCCTACTTAAAAAGTCCCACAAGTGGGCCGGTGAGATGGCTCAGCGGCATAAGCGCCTGCCTTGCAAGCGCGAGGGCCCGAGTTCGACTCCCGGATCCCACATACGAAAAAGGGGCCGGTGATATCGCTCAGCAGCACGAGCGCCTGTTGGTGCGCGAGGTCCTGAGGTCGACCCCCCGGTACCCACAGAAAAAAAGAAAAAAAAAAAAAAGTCCCACAAGTATATGAGCTGTTCTCTACTACTAATTTACTATTCTTACAAAACTAAATTTCTGTCCAGACTTTATTTCATTGGTAACATTCAACAAACTTCCTCATCCTGACCTCAGTAAGTCTAGAAATTTCATGAAACAATGAAAGAGGTAATACCAATTCACTTTGCAAAATGTTGCAAAACTAAAGAAAAATCATTTATTCTAAATGCAACACTAGAGTAACACCATGCAATGCTAAAAAATTAAGTAATGTTGACATTTTGTAAGATTCAAGCCATATTCTAGGTGTTGAACATGTTGTACCTAACGCATCTTCACAAAAAGTAAAGATCATATTTATTTCTACCACTTTTTATCCCATTAAGCATCTTTTGATTTGTTCAATTATATGAAGTATCCAGATATTGTGCAGATATTATGAGTAAGCCACAGTCTTCATTCTCCAGAAATTCACTGTTTATTAAGAGAGACAGTCACATGAATAGTGCATAATAAAATAATGTTCATAATAAAATAATGTTAGGCACAGAGATGAAGGCACCTAAACCACCCTGTCAGGTGTGGAAGCTGAGCTCTCACGAAGTCAAGAACCCAGGGCTATGGCAGGAAGCGGACACAGGCTCACAACCGGGGCCTGAGAAAGCTTGAAAATTGAGTGTGTGATACATATGCTTGATCTTTAAAGGACAAGAAGCACGGGATGACAACATAAGCATGATGTGGGCTAGAAGAACTGAGGTGGCTTCATGGTAGCAAATATAAATAACAGAAAGGAAAATGCAGGTAAAGATATGCAGGTATAGATAGATATAGATACAGACATAAAAACAGAGAGAAAGAGAACAGGCAAACAAAATTTCCCATGGAAGGTATGCTTGAATACCAAATTTCAAAATACAAGAGGAAAGGGACACTAGGACAGATGATGAAATCCATTTAATACAGAATGGAAATAATGAAGAAATCTGTAAAAAGATTTAAAACAATTATGTTTAGTGTTCTCAAGGGAAATAGCACTCAGAAAAAAATTATGAAACAAAACCAGGGATGAATGGAACAAAAAGGGTATTTGAAAAATTAGAAATCATGCAAGTGAACAACACAGTCATTGAAATAGAATAACCTCAGTGACTGTCTCTAGCCATTGAGAACATCTGTGTATCAAAAGATAAAGCTGAGGATTTCAGAAAATGCAGAATAGAGAAATCAAGAAAAAAGAGAAATTGAAACCTGGAGAATGGATGAACAAGGTCTAATATGTAGCTGGTAAAATTTTTAGGGGAAAATAAAGATGATAAGGAGAAACAATATTTTAAAAAATAGCAGCTGAGAATTGTCCACAGCTGAATCTGCTAAGTGAATTATGAGAAAAAAAAGAGAGATAAAAAGAAATCTATCCTAGTAAACCTAAAACACATTAGTAAATCTAGAGAACAGCAATAAAGAGAAAAGCTAACAGGAATAGAAAGAAAAGGCAGATTATCTAGGTAGGAATTCTAAAGATGAGGCCGGGGATATAGCTCAGCGGTGCAGTGCCTGCCTGGCAAGTGTGAGGTCGTGAGTTCGATTCCAAGTACCAAAAAAAAAAAAAAAGAAGATCTAAAGATGAGTAGGTTTCTTATCAACAGCAGAGGTCAGAAGTCAATGGGGAATGTACTATACTTCAAAGAGCTGAGGGAAATAACTGTCCTCCTAGAGTTCTATACTCACCTAAATACCCTTCAAGTGAGAATAAGCCAGTTTAAGACATTCAAAGCCTTTACCATCCACAGACCCTCACTGAAAGACCTATTACCGAGTGAACTTCAGGAAGAGACACATCAAATCCAAAGAAAAGGGTAGGCTACAGAAAACTGGTACAAACAGAAATTCTACAAAGATGCTGGTACAGTTAGTGAATATTTAAATTTAAAAGCACTTTCAATTAAAAAAGGGACAATGGCAACAAGGATGAATGCAGATGTCCCTTTTGCTTTATAGGAAGATGGAGATACTAGATAACCTTCTGTATTCTGGACAACTCACATGAACAGAATCATACGGTCTCTGTGACTGGCTTCTTTCACTTAGCATGATGTTTTCAATGTTCATCTACGTGGTAGCATGTGTCAGTATTTCATTCCTCCCTGTGGCTGAATAACATGCCATTATTTAGATATATTGCCTTTGGTTTATATATCCACTTGTGTTGTTTCCACCTTTTGGTTAGATGAATGTACTGCCACAAATATTCATGTGCACATTTTTTTTGTGGATATACGTTTTCATTTCTCTTGGGCGGAGTGTAATTTCTAGGTCACATGGTAACTTTGTGCTTAATCATTTGAGAAACCGCCAGACTGTCTTTCAAACCATCTACACCCTTTTACGTTCTGACCTGCAGGGTCCAAGGGTTCTGATTTCTCCACATTCTTGCCAGTACCTTGCTATCTGACTTTTTGATTCTAGTCGTCCTAGTGGATGCGAAGTAGTATCTCATTGTGCAGATGGTAAACTTCTGATTTGCTGACAATGCCCTAATTCTTGACTGGTATTGGTTACGAAGATGCCTCATAACTAAGTTATGCGTTTTGGTTGCACCTACTTCTCAGAGTATGTTACAGTTAAAAAGGATTTTTAAAAGGTAAAATAGATTTCAAAAAAGAAAGCAGTAAAAAAGCATCTCTCCCTGTAGAGGAGAATCAGATTCTCACCTCTTCCTTCTGGTGTCACATTCCTTGGTCTGTGCCCACATCAGTCTTATCCCTGCCTCCATGGTCACGCTGCCTGCTCTTCAATGTGTAATTTCTTTGTCTTTCTCTATAAGAACTCTTGGGAGCCCAGATGGATGATCCAAGATAATCTCATCGTTAGATTTTTAATCACTTCTCTAAAGTCCCATTTTTAAATAGGATAATGTTTGCAGGTACTAGGGATTAGAGAACAAATATTTTGGGAGCACTACTTTCCAATCTCTTATAATAGCCAACAATTATCCTGGCTGGTTTTAGCCCTGAAAATTTTACACCAGGAAAATACACACCAGGAAAACCCTCAGTCCCAAACAAACCTAGACTTGTTTGTTCCTTAAACTTCTGTGTACTAGAAACAATAGGAGGGTGCCTGACGTCTCAATTTACTTGTACTTCCTGAGTTTTACTCCTGGAAGGTCCTGCCCCAGGCAACCCCTCAGTTCCAGGCAAACAGTCTCTCTAGGTTTCAGAGCACCAGCCTAGAAGAGTTGTCCTCTTTAAACTCTCTTCCAGAGCAGAGACTACTACCAAATGTTTACATGCGGGCTTTAGGCAAAACGATGCTGGGGAAATATCAGGAAGCAACTTACGAAGTAGAGTGCCATTAATTGCCAATGTTAAACTTGAAAACAAGGTTAGTTTCCCAAGAAAGACAAAGGCAAAAGATTTAATAGGATGATTTTGAATAAATAGTTATCAGATGCTTTGAGACTTCTGTAAGGAGAAAGCAAAAGAAATGAGCAAATCTCTGAATGTGTACCTCGGGCAAATTTATTGCCTTATTTCTAACCTGTGGGCTCCGCCCACCAGGACCATCAGCAGCCCCAAATACTTGCTAGAAGTGTTGGTTTCTGGGTCTCACCATAGACTTCATGATGCATGAATCTTAAGTATAGTTTATGGAACTCTGTGGAATGACCCCATGGTGACCCTCAATGATTTGCCACCTGTGGTACCCTCGCTTTTGCATAATCTCCTCCCTTTAGGTTTGGGCAGACCTGAGATTTGCTTCTGGCCAATAGAATTGAACAGAGGGAAGGATGAGCTGTCAGTCCCATGATTACACTACATCATCTGGACTCTGCTTTAGCAGAGGGGAGGGAGTGACTCCTGAGGAGAAGCCCTATGATAGGATTGCATGGCCAAGAATGTAGTACAGTGTCTCTAGAATGGCACACGGGAAGGGCTATGTGTGGTGGTACCAGTTATTGCAACTTATTTTTATTACAATCCATTTCATGCATGTTGAATTTCTTTTTTTTTTTTTCTTTTTCTTTTTTTTTTTTTTTGTGGGTATCGGGTGTCGAACTCAGGACCTCGCACTTACGAGCAGGTGCTTGTGCCTCTGAGCGATATCACCGGCCCTTTTTTCCTTTGTATGTGGGTACCAGGAGTCGAACTGAGGACCTCGTGCTTGCCAGGCAGGTGCTTATGCCGCTGAGCTACCTCACCTGCCCCGCGCATGTTGAGTTTCTAAGAATGGTGTTTTTCATTTAAATGGCACCTACTATCATAGTTAGATTAATTTGTCTAGTCATTCATTCTTTGCAAAGCAAACAAAACCCTAAAACTTATAAGTCTACATAAAGTACATGGTCAGATAGTGAAAAATGAGGATGCAAGGAAGAAAACCAAGAACAGTGGTACCAAGTGACAACCCAGTCTAAGTCAGCATCCTGAGTTGTTTCTAGGGCACAAAGTTCCATTCAGAATTATGTCTTTGTTACATAATGATTTGCTTAATTCCTGATTCCACTATTCCAAAAGTCTCAGGGGATAGGGAACATTTTTTCTAAAGAACATCTCAGTCTCCAGGGCAGTTTCTGGTGCACACATACTTGAATATCTGTTGAATGAATGAATGCATCAAAGAGGAAGCAGCACCAAAGCCAAGAAAAAGGATATCATAATAAACTGACACACTTATTGAGGAGAGTGAATATTTGACACTACCTTTCCTGGCTGCCCTTAAAAATGTAGAGATCTGATCAATAAAACAAATCAGGATCTATAACACGAAAAAGGAAGTTGCTCAATTGTATCACCTTTCCTGTTATTGAGTACACATGACAATCTCCCTGAGTGACCTGTAAAGAGGATGCCACCTCATGTACATCCTAACTGTGCAGTTGTTTTTCCTTTGGCAGTTTTGGGGGCCACTCCAGAGAAGGCTGTCACAGCAGATGACCAGTTGTGTGCTGTTCTGCTTTGACCCAAAGTCGATTTTAGAATATCTGGAAGAGCAATTCCCCAGGGCAATGACTCTCAGCCCATGTATCAAATAGCATGTGTGTGCTAAAGAACATACAGAGATCTGCTGCAAAATTGTGCTCAGTATCTAGAAGTTATATTCGTTATAGCAACTGAGCACCAAGCTGAGTGGATCAAGGACACTGTGTCCTACTTAAGACCGGACAGAGGAGCCAGTGGCTACTATAGCCAGCTCAGGAGATTGAATTGTGCTCATCCTTTTTAAAATTCATGTTCAGGGACTTTGTAATGGGTAGCATCAAATCCTCCTTGCTAGGGGTATTTATACTACAAAAATCTGCAAACAGTACAAAAACGGTTTCATGTTTCCCTCAAAGAGCTGATTTACCGCGATACCACTGGATATAACTTGAAAGGAAGGCTGGGCTGACCGAAGACTGCATAAGAAAGGTGTCTCTTGAACCCAGTTCTCTCTATGGGACTCATGACAGCCCTTTGCAGACTGCAGCACAAGAGAAGCCTGATAAAGAGTGGTGTGGTAACAACATACTCCTCTAGACACTGCAAGATGACATTCGGTGTGCAGGTGATGGTGTTATAATTGTCCCTGCTTGTTTAATGTCATTGAGAGTTTTCTAATTCTTTTTAAGTAGGCTGCCAGAATTTCTGTGTGGAGTCTCACGGTTGTGCTGGACTAGAGAAAGATGGGGGAGGACGGTGGAAAGGGGGGCGAACAATTTAAAACCAGTGAACGAGTCACTAAATGCATGAGCGCCCCACAATAACAAGCCTGAGGTGGCAGACAATAATCTGTGCCCTTCGGTTGGCTTCTTTTCCTGCATAGCCTTCAGAGAGTGAGAATCTTCTTGTCCTGAGGTGTGATTCGAGTGTAGGGAATGATATATTTCTCAAGCAACATGGCCTGTCAATGTAAGCCAACTACTTCATCTGGTGTCAACCACAGAACCGCCATCTGCTCCAGGGCTGGAAGAAAACCTAACTGTTGGCCTTAATGATGGGTAGAAAAACACTGTGCCTTATGGTTAATTTAAGGGATCTTTCAAGGGGATTTTCACTTTATACAATTTTTCTTAATCCCGCATAAAATGGGATTCTGGATTGTAGAAAGCAGAATGAGAATCTCAAATGGAATGTTAACTGCTGCCCAAGAAGCAGCAATTGTATTTCTGGGTGTATTCAGATGACTCAGAGGAAACCCAGATGATGGTAGGGTCCTTTTAGCATATTCTTGTGAAAGCTGAGAAAGATACGTGTTAGAATGGAAGTCAATCCCATTACCACACAAAAGCAAACAGGAGGAATAATCCTCTTAGGTAATCAAAACAGAAATGGCTATGGTGCTGGGTACTGCCTGGATCATCACCAAAACACCAGTGTTTCATTATGTACCTGTCAATGTAAATGTCAAAACACCTCTTAGGAAACTAGGGCAATTTCCTTTCATTTATCTCCCAGATTGCTTTCCACAAGAAGATGCTATATGCAGACAGCATCTTGACAGTATTCTACATTTCCCATCATATATGCATTATAATGGTCTAAATTGAACTTCAAAACACAGTTATCAAATAGGTTCATGTACAAGACAAGATTTAGTATCAATGAAGAGAAAAAGTGCTGGCAATAGCCCTTTCAGTCCAGGGAAGAGGAGACACCAAGACTGCAGAGAATTATTTATGTTCTAATTTCTTACCTTTCACATCTTTCCCTATCTTTTCTGCTTGCTTGGCACTATTTAAGAGAGAGTAAATGAACAAAATCATGTGCCCAAAATGGCCCTTCACTGCCGATTAATTATAACATTGATCTTCATGACTCCTCTAGGTGTGGATCACTGGATATAAATTTTGGTCACAGAGCTCTCTGACTGATTAACATGTTTAAGCCACCAGAGGCTTCTTGAGGGACAACCGCAACCTACAAATCTCAATTTAATTTAAAAGTACACCTGCCCAAGCCAATGCATGGTATGCATGGGGTGGAGTTACCTGCCTGCTGTGGTTGTCTGGGCTTGTTGGACAACAGTCATTCCATGCAGAGGAATTTCCTGGCTCACTCATCAACAGGACAACCTATCTCTCTCTGAGAGATGGAGCATCCAGGCCATGAGAGCTCCTGCAGGTGTACAAGACACCACCACCTCTGCTCCAGGCAGATCAAGAAAGAAGACTCTCATGACTGGAGAACCAACAGTGGAGAATGCTGGGAAATGGGATAAAAATCTCAGTGGTAGCTGGGTGCAACTGGCGCATACCTGTAATCCCAGCGCTCTGGGCAGCTGAGGCAGGAGGATTGAAGTTTGAACCCACCCTGGGCAACTTAATGACTTAGCAAGAACTTATATCCAAAAAAAAAAAATTAAAATCGCATTGGTATAAATAGTTATTTCATTAACTAATACTGTTTAGAAATAGTAATGGGAATAGCTAATATTTATTGCAGTGGCTTTCACGCTTTCTGACCATAATTCATAATGAGAAATACACTTTGCATTGTAAATTGGGATGTACGAATACAAATATGAATACATGTAAAACACATCCAAGTTTCAAGAAGTAATATTCTGATTTTTCTATTCTGTTCTGTTTGTACAGAATTGACTCACCAAGTTCATTACCCACTAATGAGCCATGGCCTGCAGTCGTGAGAACGCTGATTTATATCGCAACTCTGATGGGCAGAGTAGCAGTGACCAAGGAGCGGGCACCTTGGTTGAAAGTGCTCTGAAATCAGAATGCCCATGAGTCCTGACTTGTCTGCATAAAAGCAAGTTTCCTCTCTTAATTGTGCCTCAGTTCCCTTGTCTATAAAGTAGAATTAATAACATCTCAAGGAGTTTTGTAAAGATTAGATGAAATACAGTTATCCTTCAGTATCGGTAGGAAATCAGTTCTGGGACCACCTCTGAATACCAAAATCTGTGAATGCTCAAGTTCTTTATATAAAATAATATAGTATTTGATATCACCTGCACACCTCCCCTATACTTTAAATCATTTCTACATTGCTGATAATACCCACTGCAATGTGAGTACTATGCAAATAATTCTTATACTCTGTTACTCACAAAATGGCAAGGAAAAAAGTCTGTCCATGTTTAATACAGGCATAATTCTTTTAAATATATTTTCCATACTCAGCTGTTTGAATTCATGGATACAGAAGCTGTGAGTACAGAGGTCTGACTGTAATACACAGAAAGCTTCTAGGACAGTTCCCTGCACATGGAAAACATTCCATAAATGTTAGTCCTTTTATCAGCTATCTATGGCCGCAGTAATGCTGCAGAAGTCACCCCAAAATGCTAAAGCAAGCATCAATAAACACTTATTTGCTTACTGTGTCTGTGGGATTCCCCTGACTGTAGGTTCTGCTCCATGGGTCTCATTTTCCAACAGATCGGCCCAGGCACAGCCTTCTCATGACGATGAAAGACAGAAAGAGCCAGAGCAAGTTCTGTCTCCCAGGAATCATGCCTGGCAGAATCTCATTATTCAAGAGAAATGATACATCAGAGTGGGAGGTCAGTTCAGAGTTCTGTGGTAACAGGCATGGACACAGAGAGGGACGAAAAGCCATTTTGTAACTGGCCAGAGCTCTGATGATCCTGGAGGCTCTGTCTGTGCTAGATGTTTTGCATAAACCAGGTTAGATCTTGACAATAATCCAGTAGTATGATAATAAGAATTCTTGATTGCAAATGACAGAGGTCCCAGACAAGAATTTCAAGAAGAAATCTATTTAACTGGGAAGGCTTGCTTAACATGTCTGAGTTACAGCATGGCTAAGCACAGGGTCCTCAGGTGATCTCTGATGCTCTGTCTCCATCTCTTGACTCTGTTGTCCTCTGTGCGTGGGATCCATTCTAGAGACAACTTTTCCCATGAAGCTCTCATAGCTTCAGTTAGGTGAACAACCATCTCGCTGGGATTGAGAGGTCTCCAGAGATGTGCTAAAACCAAGAAAATGCCAGAAAAATATGAATGAGCTAGTCATCCTATTTGCATTCCCAGAAAAAGAGAAGGCATTTTCCCTGTGGATTCGGGAGAAAGGTCTCTTGTTATACTTTCACAGGCCTGGCCTGGATTGTGCATCTATTCCTGAACAAATGATGGTCAGGAAGATGAGACCTCTGGCTAAGATCAGGTCAGCTTCTGACCCACATGGATTAACTTGTCCTGAATCCTACAAAATGTTGTGTAAGAGATGCCCCAAGGGAAGGATCTTGGATATACAAATGATGTAAATCTCCTGAGTAACATTATTTCCATTTTATACATCAAGACATAGAATCTCAAGAAATAGGATCCCTTAGGGGTGGAATGATTTGCCAAAGCAACATATAGCAAAGTAGCCAGGAGCCAAGGTTTGGAGCATAATCTTTCTGGCTTTAAAATTTGAACTCTTTCCATTGCTCAGGGCTGCTTGCCTACAGCAATAACTTTCTGAAAGCTCAATGCAGCACATTAGATAACTAAAGCTATACTTACTAACATGTGAAAAACTATACATAACCTGCTTTCCCAAAGCACTGATGGGAAAGACAGAAATAAAGACCATTTGTAGGAAATTTCTCCTGAAGAATTCTTTTTGCTAAAATAGAAACAACTCGTTGCACAATTTAGGAGTTCTTTTTTTGCTGAAAATGAACAATTGACTGACCATGAAAGGTGTTTTAGGATGTTTTCCTATGTGTGCAAGGGACTGGGAAAAATTTCCTCCCCTGCCTACACCCAAGCCATCAGGAAGAGGAAAGGAAGAATTGTAATTGGATATGTTGAGGTTCCCTCACGTTCCCTCTGGCAGCTGGGATACTTTAGAAACCTCCATCCCTTTCTTTCCTACTCCCCCGAGTAGTCACTGGCCACATTAAGCCACAGTCAATCCCTCTGGAGTCCTTTGAGTAATTGTACAAGGCCTATTTGGGGAACACAAAGGACGAAAGTTCTGCTGCTTAGACTAAGGAGAAACTCGGACTCTCCATGTCATAACAAACAGACATCGTCAACGTCTTCACCTGAAATGACTCTCTTGGGCTTTCTGAGGATGAGCTCCAACCAGAACTGAGAGGTGGATGTGGAAGTACCCCATGGCTCATCCTAGAAATGCTGTTTGCCACAGTAAAAATGGTCTTGGCTTCACAAAAGAACTAGACAAAAAAGACGAACAGTCTACATTTCCTCTGTGGGTTCTGAGACCACTGTGGCTCTGCCCAACAATGAGTTGCAAGCAGCAACTGGAGTCGGTGACCAGAAGACAGATGAGTCCTAAACTGGGTGGAAGGACCAAGTCATTGTTCTTTTTGGTTGCAGTTGCACATGGGGCAAATTATTCTACTGGTAGCAAAAGTGAGAAATACAAAAGATAGGTGGTAAATATGTGGTAAATGTATATATAGTAAATGTTTAAATTTCTAAAAATTATTATAGTAAAAGACACACTGCCATTAATCCCTTTCAAAGCACCCTTCCCACTTCACACATACTTATCCCATTATCCTTGCCACTTTCTGAAGCAGTTCTGAAAGTCCTCTTTCATGTCTTCATGAGGTGTGATGACACATGTGGGGAATGCTGCTGCCCAGTGCCAGCCTGCAGGCTTGCAAAAACATTATGGTATTCTCGTCTACCTCATTGACAAGATCTGGCACCATGTGACTTCTGGTTGTTCTCTGAAGGTAAAATGATCATAAAACATAAACATTTTGAATCAATTTAGGACATCGAGGCAGCAATGACAGTGCAACTAAAAACACTTAGGAAAGAGGACTTCCAGAAGTGCTTCAGAAAGTGGCAAGAATGATGGGATAAGTGTTTATTTGAACTGAGGGGGATTAATTGCAAGGTGTTTTTTACTATAATAATTTTTAAAAATTTAAACATTTACTATAGTTTTTGATCACACCTCATAAAAGGCTGTTGCTTGAGGATTCATCTACATAAAAGAGCAGAATGGCAAGAGAGGACAAATAATCATGGATGCTATGTTAAAAATAATAGAGTAAAACATTTAAACATTCCACTTCAGTGTTTTAATTGCCTTTGTGTAATAAACAGCCAGCCTTTAGTTACTTAAGGCAATGAAAAAAACCACAAAGAGCTGGTGAGCCAACAAAAATGTCCCTTAATATGGAAGTTATACAAAATGATCCAGATCCAAGAGGAAAGAGAAAAAGGTCTACTAAAGTCCAGCATGGGGGCCGGTGAGATGGCTCAGCGGCGTAAGCGCCTGCCTTGCATCGCGCGAGGGCCCAAGTTCGACTCCCGGATCCCACATACGAAAAAGGGGCCGGTGATATCGCTCAGCGGCACGGGTGCCTGTTGGCGTGCGAGGTCCTGAGGTCGACCCCCCGGTACCCACAAAAAAAAAATAAATAAATAAAGTCCAGCATGATGCCAAACACATAATACACAGGATGTGATTGAACATTTCAAAAATCCCTGTGAGGTTAAGCCTCACTATCACAATTTCATATTGAGGAACTTGCACATCCTGTTTAAGAATCCCGTGTAAGGACATAGAGCTAGTAAATAGGGAACTAGTGTTGGAATCTATATCAGCTTGACTGCAGAGAGGTGACCTTTCCTCTAAGCATGCAGCCTTCTAGCCACAAAATACACTGGGAAAATTTTAACAGACAATACAGTTAAAGAGTCAAGATTCCAAAAGATTATTATCTTTCCTACTGTTCATTTCTATGTCTGTCCTTGTGATAGCTAAATAGTGGGACTTAGATAAGCACAGCTGGATCAACTGAGCATTCTGGAAACATTTTTTGTGTATGTTCAGGTTTTGCAATGGGTTTCAGCAAGACTACTGCAAAGGTGAGATAACACATGCTTCATAACGACCATGGTGTGGGAGGTAAAGACTTCATAAACCATGTCACCAGCTGGGGAACTAGTATTCTCTTCCAACATAATTGAGTTGGCTAGTCAGAATCGCAACTATCAAATATGGGTTACTATTTTATCTTTGCCAAACCAACAAACAAGAATCCAAAATATTAATTAGAGTGTAGAAACCAGCCACCACATACGGCACAAGTGGCAAGAAGACTACCCCGGGTATTCCTTCTGTTTGTAATGTGCAGCATGAGACGTGTCACAACAGAAGCATACGAGCTGCCAGAGCTTAGGAGCTAACGTTAACCCACCCAGCGATGTGTCTGCTGGAGGGTATAATGCGTCTCAAGTAAACATGAGTCATATTCTCATTAGAGAGCGCAGCAAAAGACAGTTTGTACCTATGAAGGTAATTGACTGTGTACATGCAGTTTCTTGCAAAGCTTCTGCCAAAAGTGTGCAAAGTCTTGGAAAAGAAAGCTATTGTGGGCATTTAGGTGTATTTTGGGCTAGTCAAGTCCATGCTATTCCTTCAGCTTGGAGCTTTATTGCTCACCATTAATAAACTACAACATGACCTTCAAACTTACCTAAGACCAAGGATATCCTTTTTATAAAAAAAATGCAAAGCTTTAGTTTTTTGATCTTAGCCTATATGGAATCAGAGGACTTTGAGAAAATTTTATAAATTTTAGTTTCTTTGGGACCTGACATAATATACGACCAAGGTAGGCTTCTAATAAATGTGTACTGAATGAACGAGACATTTGTGGCATCTGGTTTAATGAAGTTCCTTCATTAAGTGCTACTTATTTCTGCTTGAATTGTAAAATTTTCTTCTGAGTAGTTCCCTTTATGTTACTTGTAAAATACTTACAACTCTTCTAATATTTCCTATGTGCCTCTAAAAGATGTCTGGTTTTTCAGTTAGATCTGAAGGCAAAAGCAATCTAAGGTATGACCAGCACACACGCCACCCCTTCTCTCTGTGTCTGTGGCAGACATCTCTAATCAACACAGATTTATCTCTGGCCTCAAGATCCTTCACAGTCTGGGAGTCCTGGCAACTATTGCCACTTGGCTAGAATTTGCCCAAAAGAGAAGACTATTTACTCACTCTCCATAAGCTAGGTACTACTCAGCCATAAAGAAGGATAAACTTGAGACATTTATAGCTAAATGGATGGACCTTGAGACCATACTCTTAAGTGAAGTAAAGCAGACACATACGTGTAAATATCACATTGTTTCTCTGGTATGAGACGCTGAAAGTGTAAATAAGAACAAAAATGTATAATAGATATTGTGAAATAGGAAGTAATTGTTCAAAGGGAAAGGGGAATTGGAGGGGAGGATGGAAAGGAAAAGAAAAAAATGAGAAAAAAAGAATAAAATGGAAACAAAGCTTTGTGAATAAGGAGGGGAAGAGGAGTTGAAGAGAGGGGAGAGGAGTGGGGAAAAAAAGAGGATCTAAGATATATCATGTACAGGTTCAAATTCCTTATGATGAATGTGATCATTATGCATATCTAAATTATACCAATAAACTTAATTTTTTAAAAAGCTAGGATTTTCTTTTGAATAGATCTATTGGAAGTTATCTCTATGCACATAATTAATACCAATTGGCAAGTTAAGATTTCCTATACAAACTGTAATTTTACTGGCAATACAGTTCTAACACATTTTTTAGTATTACTATTTCTTCCTGTGAACATAGTAAAGTTGGAAGAACTCTCGATTTTGTTCTGTCTCCTGTTGTAGCCTACATCCAAGTGACTTTGGAGGCTTAGTATACTTTTCCCTGCTCACTATAGTAAATGGGGCATTTTATGTGCTATGATAATTTTTTAAATGTAATACTTCAGCTCCTACTGTTTCCAATTGTGAAGTCTACTTTAATTCAACCAGGAAATAACAAATAATGTAAGACTAGTTTTAGAATTTTTGAGCTGGAAGGGGCCTTTGGGATAAGCTAGTTCAGTAGTTCTGCAGCTTCCTAGGTTCAGGACTTTTCACGAGAAGTGGCACAAGATCTTTGCCAGGCTAGTGAGCACCTCCTAGGGACTTGGCAATCAAATCCATTGGGAAAGATGCCTTGTCACCTTCTGGGATTGCAAACCTGGCAGATTGTATTAAACCTGGGAAATACCTCTCTTGGCTTCAGCGTATCCTGAAATGCCAAGAAGATGTGCCAAGAAGAGAGCCATGTTGATACTGCCCATGTCCTTGGAGGTGAAATTCTGGAAAAATTTACAGGGCTCCAGGACCCAGGGTGGTGGGCCTCCTTCCAATAGCATCTCCTTAAGGAACCCAGAGGTACAATGGCAACACAAGAAGGATGCACGGACTAGGGATGGAAAAGGGAGAAGACCCAGTATTTCTGTGGGAGGCAGTGGTGAGGCAGGGTTGGGCATTCAGGCCCTAGGTCCTTAGCCAGCATGGAATGAGGAGTTGGTCTTCTTGTTGGCAGCACTCACCTTAAGGTCTTCACAACCCTAAGGTGTCAGGGTACTTTTGAAATAATTAAGTCCACCCTCTTTGCTATGTTTCTGGGGGCAGGGAATGTAAACTGATTTGCCTGTTTTAGAAAACAATCTGGAAAAAGCCTGGAAAATATCCTCCACCCTTGAACTCCCCATCTGAAATTGACCCTCACAATAGAATAGATAAGAGAAAAACGAGCTCATGCAGACACATGTTCCTCACATAATTACTCATCACAGCTAATAACCAGCACCAAACCGAAGTCCATGGGAGGGGCTGGTGACTATAATACAGTGTAGCCAGATGTCAGCCCCTCAGGCAGGGCCCTGGTGCAGTACTGACCAAGCGCTCTAAGTGAAGGACACGCATTGACTACGCACTTTAATCCCAATGTTTTTATTGCTTTAAAATCAGCAAAGAATACAAGAAGAAATTATATCAGATGACTGAGGGGAAGGCAGGCTTCAGGATCCTTGCTGGCATAATAGTGAGAGCTTCCTTTCCCTATTGTTAGCTCCACTGTGTTTTCCTCCCTTCCTCAGAGGTCTGCACAGGTATCCAGGGTGAGCCTTTGGACCTGCTCTGTGCCCAGCCCCCTGACATTGCCCGGCCCATGGCAGTTACACAATCATTGCTTTTGGGATTAAGGAGCGAATCACCAAGTAAGCCTATAAAGTCCTTCATTGTTGATAAACAAGTGAAGAATGAAAATAGTCCTTACACAAAGTTCCCAAGGGGAACCATTGTGGAAGGTCACACTGCCTCCCTCAGTGGACAAATGGCAGTGGTGGGCACTATGGAACAGAGTGTGTTCCCATCCACCCTCCGTGGGCCACTCCATCTGTGGACACCTCCCTCCAACACAGACCTGAGGTGCTGAGGAAAGGGAGTCACCCTGAGGGTTCCCCAGCCCTGCTTTGGACCCCTTCCCAGGCTTCGCTCGTCTCCTCCTGCAGATGGTCCCACTGGGGTGACCACTGAGTTCTCTGCTTGTCAACCTGCTGCTCCAAGAGCTCTCAGGTGGCACTTTCTGAGATATGGATCTACCCGGGCCCTTCTGCAATAAACTGTTCCGTGGTGCCCTCTGGCCTTGGGACACAGGCAGAGACTTCTCAAGATGCAGGCTCTCCCAGGCTCTGCAGTCCCCTCCTCAGTGTCCCGCACACTCAGCCAGGCCTTCACAGAGGCTGCCCTGCTGCCCCTGCCCCTCTTTACCATGGCCACAGCACACGGCTCAGCTCTCCTGCCACCTCTCACCCGGCAACATCCCACCCATTCCCCAATCCCTGCTTTTCCTGATGATCCTCACACTAGGGGGAAATGATCCGTTTGGGCATCTCTCTCCCTGACCAGGCCGCAGGCTCCTGAAGGGCACAACGTGTTTCCTTCTATCTCCATCACATGGTCTCAACCCTACCAAAAAGGGACAAAAGAAATTACAAGTACCCTGGTAGTATGCAAAAATCCCTAAGTTCGACCACACAGTCTGCTGAGGATTCTGTAGGGAAACATGTACTCTTGTATCTGCTGGAGATGGCAAAATGGTGCAGTTGCTGTGGAAGAGAAGGTGGCCTTGTCTCCTAGAATCACAGAAATAGTTACTATTTGTACAAACAACAGTCCTGGTAGGACTGGATACTGAAAATGCGCCTCCATGAGAGTCAACTAGAGGCCCTGAGCTGCTGCCTGCAGCACTGCTATTAAGAGCCAGAGTGAGGACACAGCCTGAATGCCCATCACAGGATTTGCATGAAACAAACTGAGGCCACCCATGCCATGGGAATTAAGGTCTTTCTGTGCACGTCCAAAAGAAGCAAGGGTAGACAAGAAATATACACATTGTTCTGCAAGGGAAGGAGAACCTAAGAACATCATCATTCTTGCCAAGTACTATAACAAAAAAACTGAAAAAGTAAGACAGAAACTAAGCAAAACAGATACCCACAGGGGTTGGGGGAGACCAGAGGGGACAGAGATATGAGTGCGACTTTTGAGTGTCCTTTTAACCTGGATTTGACTTTGAACCACACACACAACTTACATATTCAGAAAGTAAAATTAAGTCAAAAAGATGAAGAGCAAGGCCTGCAGCCTGATGGGCAGATTGCCATCCCAGTACGACCCAGCTGTACACTCCCCTGATGGACTAAATGATTCCTTAACCTCTCATCATTCCCAGCATCTGTTACACATTTGTTGCCTAAAGAACGTGCTGATCATTTGGTAGTGGCTGCAGGTCAGCACCAAGCAAACGAGGGTACCAGAACTGATTAGCAACGCCTGCTGTGGGCACAGCGAGGGACCACACAGACACCGTGCCTGCAAATGATGCTCCTGGGCAGAAATGCAAATGCACTGTCCCTGATGGAGGCACAGCTGCTTACTGTCCTGTGGATATTGGCAGTTTTCACTTCAGCATCCTTGATGGCCTAAATACATGTCTGATCCTTCATTCTCCTTTGAGCCTATTCTAAAAGCTTCCAGATTTTCTCACTTAACAATATGGTAAATAGTATCTCTGACACATTAAAAAGAAAAAAAAATAACATATCGAACACTTCCAATAGACCTGGGCTCTGTAGCAGCTGTTTATAGCACGGCAGGCTGGGACGTCCACTTACTGGCCATGGGGCAAGACGATGGGTTTTTTCTGGCTCAGCATCAGGTCAGGAATCCTACCCCAGCCCTGGGCACCACACATAGGCAAACTCTCCCAATATTACCTGAAGAGTCCTATAGGCTTGGCCCTTGTGACATAACAGTCCCATGAGTCCTCCAAGACTCTCCAACTACTGGCTAACCCATTAAGGACAGTGACGGGTCAGATGAGGATTTGTCTTTGCCCATCGCTTCACAAAATTCAATGGCAGACCAAGTTCCCTGACCCTCCTGTTTGTGCTCCAGAACCAGGCAGGTGAAAGGAAGATCTCAGGGCTGTGGAAGCTCGGACTGGCGGACATCCACCCGCAGGAACTGGGAAAGAACCAGGATGTTGGCTAGGCCTGCTCCTGGCTCTCTCTCCCTCTGGCCCACCTTGTGAGAATGGGACACGATCACACACCTCTCCCATCATGCAGACACTGGGCGAGGCTGGGAGGGTGGAGGTGGGCTGGAGGATGTGGGAAGAGACCTGGCCCTCCGCATGTGGGGCCACTTTGTGATCAATGTCAGGGCTTCTGCTAGGGCACAGGGGAAGATGGCAGGGGGAACACTGGGGCCCCATGTTCTGACAGAGTCTTGCCTTGGCGTGTCCCTGTATTGGGATAGGGCACAATTTGGAAATGAACTAGGTATGGAAATCTTGCTGCTCTGGGATGTCTCTCAAAATTGAGAATCGGAACCTCTGGAGCCTCTACTTGCTTTCCGAACTATTTTTTATGGCTCAAGTAAATCAAACCAACAAATAAAGGTCATCATGCCCCAGAACTGTTTCCCCTACCCAGTGCTCCCAGGACCTTGACCCCACTCCAGCTGCCTAGTGCCCCTCAGCCCACCTAGCAGATGGCCTCCTGGGTGAAAGCCTTGAGCTTGGAGCTCCCAGTCTTCATCCCGGACACCAGGATGGTGTTCCCTGCTCTGCTGCCTTTTCCATCTCTGAGATGTAGGAAGGAGATAGGTACATAGTCTCCAAGAAGGTGAGGATTCTGGAAAAAGAAATGTCCTCAGACCCTGAACATGAGATTCACACAAAACATTCCACCATTATGGGTACCTCCATGCCCTTTGGGACACTGAAATGATTAGTAGTCCCCTCTGCAGCCACTGCTGCTTAGAAATAAATATATCCCTGAAACTTCCTACATCAGAACAATTAATATCCCTTTGAAAAGTTGCAGATTCCTGGCCCAGCTCAGCCTTGGTCCTATGGGGGAGGAAGCTGAGGCTCAGGTGGGCTAGGTTCCTTGACAGAGGCCATGAGCCAGAAGCAACAAGGCCATGTTTGGAGTTGAGGTCCTGCGACTCCACAGCCCATGTTATTGTCTTTATAAAACTTCAGAAGCCTAAATCTGGTCCAGGAGGAGACGGGTGGAGGATAGTGGTCCCAGTCCCCACAGAGTCTGACCATAAGAGGGCCACTCAGACGGCACCAGCATCAGAGAGAGCCTGACACCCTGTCTGCCTTGGTGTCTCGCAGGAACATCCACTCACTGACCAGCAACACCAGGGTGCTGAAGGTGAGGTGCAGACAGTGGCAAGATAAATGCTTTGGAGTTAGTTCCCCAGGGCCCAGGGAAGGGGAAGCAGAGCTTTGATCACACACAGGATCCACGCTCAGAGACACCCTGGCAAAGCAGGTGCCACAAAGGTGGAAAAATGCTATTTTCTCACAGGAATGTGACCATGAGGGGCTAGGCCAGGATGTGAACCTGGACGAAGTGAAATCTTGTGTTCTTCCTGCTGAACCTCCCAGCCTCTGACTGCTCCCGATGGGCTCAGTGTAGACATAACACCATCACCCTGCATGTCTGTGAGCACTTTACTCATAGCTGTTCACCCGAGAGAACTGAAGATGTAAGTCCACACAGCACCTTATACTCGAGTGTTCACAGCATTGTTACTTATGATAGTGAAAAAATGAAAATGAGCTGGACATGGTGGTACATGCCTATAATCCCAGCACTCAGGAGGCAGAGGCAGGAGGATCACTGAGAGGTCAAGGCCAGCCTGCACTACAAAGCAAGACCCTGTCTCAAAAAAAAATAAAAAAAAAAACAAAAAAATAAAAACTGAAAACAATCCAAAAGTCCATCCAGTGATGAGGAGGTGGTAGAGTGATTGTAAAATCTGTAAATCCATGATGCCTTTGGGGGTGAGCATACTGAACTAACATCATTGCTGGGCTTCCCAGCCAGCTCCTCCCATTGGGAGAAGAGCAAAGATCATTACCATTTCCTATGGAAAATCAGCCAGGGCGATTTTGCCGATGTAATACTGGCCATTCCATTGGAATGACAGTGGCCATGAAAGTATTGCCAAAGGGAGAGAATCCTGACCACGTTGAGTCAGGGGTCGACATTATGAAATCCTGGCAGCATCCAAATATCATCAAGTTGTTGAAACAGGAGAAAGCATACATGGTGACGGAATACGCAGGTGGAGGAGAGCTGATGAATCACATCTGTGAGACCAATGGCCTGCAGGAGGAGAAGCAAAATGTGCTCCATCCACACAATGGAAAGTTGGTTGACAATAAAAAGGAAGGAAAGCTAAATCTGCTATGTCACCCATGAACCTTAATCATCACGCTCAGTGACAGAGCCGCCACAAAGGACTGCACATACAGATGGCTGTTTGCGTTGTGTGATCCTACTCCTGTGACATGTCCATCAGAGGGAATGGTAAAGAGACAGGAAGGAGACTGGGGGTGCCAGGGGCTGAAGAGCGGGGAGCCTGGGCAGTGACCCCTCATGAGCACCAGTGTTTTTGTGCTCGGGGTTTTTGTGCAACGAGAATGTTGTAAAATGACACAGCAATGGTGGCACAACTTTGTGAGTAGAACACTGAGTCACACCTCTGCACATGGCTGAACTTCACTGTTTATAAATCTCAGCAGGAATAAGTTTTAACTGAATTAAGCAGAAAAACAGAACCGAATGATCAAGAGCAGAGCGTGGAAAACCACAGCCTGCTGCCTGCCTCAATAAATCACACTTCATGAGAACAAGGCCACACCTTCCATAGAGGCGTCACCTGTGGTGACCCTGGGGCAAGAATGGCAGAGCCAGGCAGATGAAGAGAGACCACTTGCTCGGCAGCCAAGCTGGAGAGATCTGCACATGCAGGACCCGGTGACTGATTCCTGGCCCAAAGGGGGAACTCTGGGGCCAGGTTGGAGCTCAGACTTTGGCTCTGCCACATATTAACTTCACACGTTTCGATGTATGTATGCACACATGTGCATACAGGTGTGTGTGGCTGTGTGCACTCCATGCCTTTCCTCATTCCCACACCTGACTATGAGTCAGGACACTACACGGAAAGAGCTCAGAGCAGTGGCTGCCAGCAGGGTGGACTCAGGCTTGCTCTGTCCATTATCAACACAGCCAGAGACCCCCAAGTCCAGCTGAGGAGGAGCACCTGCGCCACACCCCTTCCCCTGCGGCCCTCGGCTTTGAGACACTGGGCAAACAGCCTGTTACCACTCAGGCCCGTTCTCGCCCTGTGTCCCAGCCTGTCCACGCTGCCCTCTCCTCAGGAGGAAAAGCGCCCTCCCTGCCTGGCAGCCCTCAGTCCTCAAGGCTCGCCTGAACAGCGGTCTTCGGTCACCTTTCCTGTCCTCTGCCCTCCGCACTTACCTCCAGCTTTCCCCAGGGCCAGCTCCCCCCAACTCTATGCTTCTGAAGGGACAAGGCTCTGAGCTGCCTGCAGGGCAGAAATGTAGACTCTGTGTATGACGCTGACCTTGCCTGTCTGCCATTCTCACTGGTCCATCAGGTACAGCCAGCCCATCTTCATTCTGCCCAGGAGTCCCCAGTGGCATAAAGGACCTGGGTCCAGACCATGTTGAGAGGCAGGGAAGTGGCCTGGGTGCTTCCCTAGAGAGGCCTAGGGGTCACCTGACTATGCTGCTGAGTTCCCTAATTGTATCATGTGCAGAGTTTGCTCCTCCTTTAGAGCAGGGGCGGGGCAGTCCCTCCAAGAGGCCTGACCCAGGTCTGAGTTCTCACTGGGTGATGAGCAGTGAGCCAGAGGTCCTGGGGGTCAGCAGCAGGGTGGAGCAGGAGTCCACAGTCTGGACACCCTCGATATCAGACAGGGTCTGCCTTTCCACATCCACTCTACACACAAGTGCCACACATCATAGGCCCTCACCGTGCCGCCCACCGGAAGGCCCCAATTCACAGGCCCTGCAGCTCCAGGCCAGTGCCAGTGTGGAAACCCCCAGATCAACACTCCCATCCCAGAAACATGTGTCTTCATTTGACATGCTGCCCAGCACTAGCAGAAGCCACTGCAGAGGCGGCGAAATCTAAATGAGGTCAGGTGTGTCACTCAGCTTTCCGTGCCTGAGATAATCAACTTAGAGACTTGTTTTGGCTCACGGTTTGAGGTTTCCTTCATGGCCGGCCAGTTCCACTGCTTCAGCCCCGTGTCCAAGCTTCCTGGTCTCCAGATTCAAATGGACTTCTATTATTTATGAATTACCCAGTTTGTGATACTCTGTGGTAGCAACAGAAAATAGAGACAGATATTAAAACTTTTTGAGGAAGATGAAAACTGTGTCTTTTGTAATGAGTCCATACTGATCCATAGTGAAAAGTAACCTAGGAAAAATAACTTTTGCTTCTTCATCTAATGCAATTAAAGAAAACATATCCTTATATTAGGTCCATATGACCAAGAATATGGAAGCCTTAGTAATGTTTCTTCTCATTTACTAAGAAAAAGAAATAGGATGAGGAAGGCATTAAGTCATATTGTTAATTATGTTATCTACACAACAGAATCCCGTGCCACCATCCAGTCTTATATCTTAGAAGATACGCAGGATATATGTTCACAGCGTGCATTTTAATTAAAAATTGGCAGACTAAAATAGAAATAACAAGAAGAAGAAGAAGTCCTGGTATCTGTTGTTTCCCCCGCGACAGGCACTGTGATGGGCACAGTATATATATTTTCTTGTTCACTGCTCAGAACAAGCCTGGAGCTCCAGGCTGAAGTTACTGTCCCCAGGGTGCAGCTGAGCAAGGTGAACTGTAAGGAACTGGTGCAGGACCCGGCTGGGGTTAGAGGTCAGGAGTGTTGGCATCCAAGACTCAGAGTTTGACCACTCTGGGGTGTGGGTGTGTGGAAAGCAGTGCTGTCTGAGGAAGGAGGGAGAAAAGTTGGGGACAGGATGCTGATGTATTTTTCAAGTTGAGTCAGCCTCACTGGGGGTGACAGACCAATTACAGTAAGAGGTAACAACAGTTTTCCTGAGAGTCTTTCAAAGTCAGCTTCTGGTCATCACTGAGCCCAAATTTACATAAAAACAAGCCTTTGAAGTCCACCTCCTGAGTTTCAGAAAAAGATATTCCTCCCTGAAATTGAGTGACATGGCCATGGCAGTCCTGGCAGCAGAGTCTCCCTGGGGTTGCCCAGCCAGGCATCTGCTGGCTCCCGCCAGGCAGTGGGTGAACCTCAGCCACCTGTGGGCCTGACGCTGGGGGAAGGACACATTGGGGAAGAGGCGCCAGAGAGTGACCTGTCAGTGACCCACGGAGCAGGTGGATGGAGACACTCGGGTGCCCTAACATTACCTGGGACCGCGGCATTCACTGTACACAGTTTTCCAGTCACTTTCCCTGGTATCCTGCCCTCTGTCACAGGCTTAGTTATCAAGCCCTAGTTAGCAATCGTTTTCAGTTGCTGTTGCTGGGACATGTGACTTTTTTTTTTGTACTGATGATTGAACCCAGGACCTTCACTTTAATCTACATCCCCAGCCCTCATTTTATTCTTTATGTAGAGATAGGGTCTTGCTAAGTTGCCTGCCTGGGCTTTAACTTGGTGATCTTCCTGCCTCAGCCTCCCAGAGTGCTGGAATTACAAACATGTGCTACCGTGTACTAGCGTGACAAATGCTTTTCAAGTACAATGCACTCTCCCATGTATTCATTCAAGTTCTGACTGAAACCCAAAATATTTTGAAAGCAAATAAAGGCCTACAACAGTCTGGGATCCCCATGATAGCTACTAACCATACAGAAGTACCAAGCACTCATGACAGCCCGCGACACAGGGCAGGGTTGGGTTATAAGCCTTCCAGGTTTGTAGGTCATGCCCCAGTTCTGGTGGTGCTGGTTGTTTTCCCACTTAAGACGGCTTATGAGCTCGCAGATCGGCTATAGCACAGTGGGAACAACCTTGAAGCTCTTCTAATGTAGCTTTTAAAAATATACTTCTTTGGTCACTTTTCCATTTGAAATGTTGCAGTGCTGTTCACATCATACATGCATTCAACTCCTGCAAATTCAATGTGCATTAGTATGGTGCAAATAGTGCAAAAGTCATTTCAACATGTACCCTTTTAGAAACCTTATTGTGTACAGATTGCTTTTATGAATAAAAATGCATATCTACATTGCACTTTATGGGTAATTTAAGGAATTTCCATCGTGATCTTGGCTACATCCACTTTTTGCTTTAGGCAACATCTTCCCTCTCTCATCATCACCACCACCCACTGTGATTATAACAAATTGCTTTCTGCACTTTTCACCCATGGCTCCAGGATCCACAAAGTGCCACCAGCTAGTGGCAAATATTATTCATGTCTCAGTCAAGGTAGCAGCTGTGTTTTTTTTTTGTTCAAATTTGTGAAGCTCACATCATCATCTGTTAATATTGCATGTCCATCCCCGCTGGGACCCAGACACACCATTACTATAAAAATACCCTTCCTCTTCTATTCAGCTTTTTGAGTAGTCTGGAAAGTGACTGGACTGCATGTGTGTGTATGTGTGTGTTTGTGTGTGTGTGTGCATGTGTGAACAGCAATGCAAGGTGGGGTGTGATGATGGTCTCTGTGATATATGGGGGCTTGCAGTTGTTTTCCTACACTGAATCATAGCATTATCTTTGTAAACATAAATCTGATTTTGTTGCTCATCTACACATAAATCTTGAGCAGCTCCCTGTTACCCA
This sequence comes from Erethizon dorsatum, assembly GCA_028451465.1. NCBI lineage: Eukaryota > Metazoa > Chordata > Mammalia > Rodentia > Erethizontidae > Erethizon > Erethizon dorsatum. The sequence continues at coordinate 48,185,113 of CM051825.1, forward strand.
CAAGATGAAGTCCAAACTTCACGTGCACGTGACTTACGAACTCTGTGTGTTCTGACTTCTCCCAGGGTGTCTCTCCCTTATGTCCACTTCGTTGTGTTCACAACAGACTCGCAGCGCAGTCAGTCCTCTGAGTCACTGGGCTCTGCGTCATAGGTTCAACCAACCTCAGATCAGAAATGTGTCTGTAAAAACTTGCATCTGTAATAACATATACAGATTTTTTCTTGTCATTATTCCCTCAACAATACAACTATTTACATAATGATTACTTTGTATTAGGTATTGTAAGCAATATAGGATGATGTGCATAGGTTACATGCAGGTGTTACGACTTATAGAAGGGATTTCAGCATCTGCGATGTTAATTAATACCCATCTGAGGGCATCCTGAACCCAATCCCTTTTGCATATGGATGGAGAGCTGCATTGCTCATGCCGGCCAGCCATGTTTCATAACTCCAAGCCTCTGCCCCCCACTATTCTCTCTGCCAGGAATGCTGTGGTCCCCCAGCCCCCTGGTGAGCTGATGTATCTTGAATGCTGTCGTCAATGATCCCTTCCGCTGTTGTGCCTTCCCTGATGTCCTGAGTCAGATTTAGCCATGCTTTCTCTTCCATATCTTCAGTACATTTTTATACCTCCCTATCAACCATAAGTGAAATGGCATCTTTAAACATCTAGAGGGTGAATTCAGCTTTATTTCTCTTGTTTTCTCAGTAGCTAGCACGGTACTGAAATAAGCAAGGCTGCTGTGCCTTTCCTGTAAAATGAACCTGAGGTTGTGCCCGAGTCTGAGTGTGTCTGTTCATGAACACATTTATGCGGGTGTTGATTCATAGCACCCCTTGTGTTCCCAAAGGAATTCATGAGGTAATAATAAGGTTACAAATTTCTGATATAATTCAGTCTCCCCAAAAAGCTAAGGCCTATTTGTTCTTTGCTGCACAACAAAAACAAAAAATAAAGCCAAGAGGAACAGAGGCTTTTGAAAGGAAGAAGAGTAGACATGAGTGCCCCCAAAGCTCAGATGGACCTGGACCTCACATGGGATGTGAGCCCAGAGCTTAGTTCATTCACTCCCAAGTTCAGTGCAGAATTAGCCAATGACAAGGAAGACGTGGGTGCCGACAACTGAAGTATATCCTTCTGTCTTCCTGTTCAATCATTCCCCAGTGTCTCCGTGCTATTCGGAGCCCAGGGAAGGTAACTTTGGTTTGTGGATTCCTTGCTATATGAAACTAGCAGCTAAATTACAGTGTCACTCACTGTGCTTTTCCTTCCTTTCTTTCTGGCTTCATCAGTTTCCTTTGTATTTTCAACTGGGTGAGTTATTTGCCATTTGCTTTCCTAATCTGGTGTTTGTGTAGTGTTGCTGGCAAAAGTTAAAAATGTGCTTCTGGCTGCCCTAGGGATTCCTCCATCTCCATAATGATAGAATTAATCTATCAATGTGGTCTCTAAAAGCACCGCCAGGCCCGATTCTTGAATGGAAGGCAGAGTATAGAGTGGAAAAGATCTGTTGGCAACATCATCATTATCTAAATGGATGCAAATGGCAGCAGATTGAAAATGTTCATCCTTACAAGAAATGACAAGAATCCAAAACTGACTATTTGCATGCTTTATTGTAATGGTACAGTGAGACAGAATTATCAAGTGGGCGCTTTAGGAAGCTAATTGGCCCTTACATTTATTTTTGCTGTCTTGGTCATATGAGAAGATGGCCAGGCTTTCTAAACATTCGTGCAGCCCAACTTGGGAGAGTATTTGGGTAAATTAGGGAAACATGGCATGAGTTCAAGTGAGCTGAGTTCCATTAGCCATCTTTCCCAGTTAGTTCATGTCAAAGGGTGGCTTTCTATGCAGTACCTTCTCTTCCATGACAGTAACTAACTTTTACTGAGCACCACCTGTGTTTCAGGTACAGTGCTAAGGTCTTTAAACACGTCATGTCACTCACATCCCTCTAGCGATCTAGAGATTCTAGTATCATTCCCACTGTGCAGATAGGGAATCTAAGACAAAGAAAAATCAAGCAAGTTGGCCACGTTCACACAGGACCCAACTGAGTCAAGATATAAAAACAAGTTTGTCTCACTTCACAGCTAGAGTCATGCATATGTGAAATAATGTCTTTTTCTATCACCAAAGAATTTGTTTATTCAACTTGTTGATTAGACAAAATTCATCGAACACCTATGATAAGTTAGTTGCTAAGTGCAACAAATAAAATGGAAAGCAGACATTGCCCCTGCCTTCAGGCACTTGTAGTATGTAGTGAATGTGTTAGGAATAACCAAAAGTGAAACTCTTATTTTAGTGCAGACATCAGAATAATCTTTCCTATCCTCTTCCTCTTCATCAACATCATCTTCCGTGTTATTCTTTACTGAGCTTTCAGTGTATGCCTAGAGCTACCTGGGGCCTCATTCATCTCTAACAACCTTTTAGGGAAAACGTGATACACAGTATGACGAGAGAAACTATAGCTCACAGGGCTTAAGTGACTGCCTGAACCACCCAGGTTTTAAGTAGCAGGGTCAGCATTTAAATCCAGAACTCATTCTAAAGCCTCGTAGTTTAATAACAGTATCACTGAAGGCCTCTGAGGTGACTCTAAAAAACACCGTCACCTGAGGATTTTTCAAGGGTCACCCTAAAGACAATAGGTAGGGATAAAGAGCTGAAAGAATAACAAAAGCTGCTCCGCGCTGAGTGTGTAGTCGGCAGGGCACGTGTGCACAAACTGGCTCTGAGTATCTCGGTATCCTTTCTGCAGGTTTTTCTTGTGTATTAGTTATAGTTCCCTAGAGAAATATAATCAATGGAAAACATACGTATAATTATGCACGGGGATTCATTAACTCAGCTTACAGCATCAGAGGTGGGAGGGTCCACAGTGGACATATGTGCTCAGGAGAGCTGGAGAAGGCAGTAACTGCTCACATCGAGAAGACAGAAGCCAGACAACGAGCGGATCGAGGACTCAGCACCAGTCCAAGGAGGGTCCCCACGGGAGGGTCCCCAGTGAGAGTCTGCTTTCGAAGTCTGAAGAAATTCGTAGAGCTGGAGACTGACGTCCAAAGGAGGCAGCAGCAAAGTGCGCACCCGCTCAGGAAGACTGGAGCTCTTCAGAACAGGCACACTTCCTCCTTCTTTCCCTTTTTATTCCATCCAGGCTGCAAACCTACTGTTCGTTGCCACCCATCCCTAGGGTGGGCCTTCTCCCTCAGTTTGCTGGCCTATGTGTCGGTCACCCATAGACACACCCCAGACCGTGCTTTACTGATCTGCTAGGCATTTCTTCCTCCATTCAAGCTGACTTGTCATGATTAACGGTAACATCATGTCAGACTTAATATATTTTGCAAATAAAGAAACTGAGGCTCAGAGAGATGAAGTAACTTTTCTAAGATCCACACACAATAGGTGCAATATTTAAGCCTGGTTCTGCTTGACCCTAAATCCCATATTTTGGTAACATCACCCAGAGCATTCTTAGGGCAAGTATTTATTTGCAAAAGGTACTCAGGTTATGCTTTCTTTTTTTTTTTTTTGTGGCAGGCGCCCGTGCCACTGAGCGATATCACTGGACCCTTTTTTTTATGTGGGGCCTAGGGGTCGAACTCGGGCCCTCGTGCTTGCCGGGGAAGGCACTTAAGCCGCTGAGCCATCTCACCAGCCCCCAGGTTATGCTTTCTAAAAAGCAGTTTAAAAGTTAGCTGAAGGATACAATGGCTGCTTAGGTTCCACCTTAACAAGGACTTCCTTTCCTCCAAACTCATGGGCTATTATTTTTCTCCTATTAAAATCCTGTTATTTTTCCTCCTTGCTTGCTAGGAGGATGGTATGTGGTGTTTGAGGGATGGAGCAATAAAAAGGAAAAAGCCTGCTTAGAGATGCAGCGATGGTAGGGAACTTACGAAATCTACGTGGATCTGAAGGCTCTGGGTTCTGGCCTCCTGCAGTCTCCCTTTATCTGCTCATAGCAGCTTGATTCTGGCTGGGAAAGGAGTGGGGTGAGTCACCCACAAGGAGGACAGCCTCCGTCTAAGTTTAGTTGAGGCTTTTAACCTTATGCATAGAGGGCAAGTGTTCTGCTTCTCAAGCCTTTTACTGGAATGTTGCTGCTGGGCTTTAGGTTCTAACTCAGTTCCAAAAACTTGAGATAGCATGGAGATTAGAAAGAATGCTGTGATAAGAACAAGATCATTTTTTAAGCACCTATTAATGACTGGTGTGAGTACTTTCTTTTACTGCACAGTACTGGAGATTGAACCCAGGGCCTTACACAAGTTAGGCAAGCACTCTACCACTGAGCTATACTCTCTGCTCCATGCTGAGTACTTTCACTCATTATCTGTACTGTGGTTTGAATGTGGCATCCCCCCGCCCCAGTTTTTATTGAAGCTTAATCCCCAATGCAGTGGTCTTAAGAGTCGGGGCCTTTGAGCCAGGTGTGGTGGCACGCACCTATAGTCCCAAGTCTCTTGGAGGGTGAGACAGGAGGATCGAAAATTCGAAGCCAGTCTGGGCAATTTAGCAACTTACTGAGACCCTTTCTCCAAATAAAAGATAAAAAAAGTCGGGATATGTAGTTTAGTGTGAAGGCCTTGGGTTCAACCCCCAGTACCAGGAAAAAAAAAATGGGGCCTTCAAGGAAGTGACTGAGTCCTTGTGAATGGATTGTTACCCTTATGAAAGAGGCTGCAGAGAAAGTTCCCTCCATGGCCCTTCTGCCTTTTGCCATGTGGGGACGTGGCCTCAAGGTGCCATCTTGGAAGCAGAAAGTAGCCCTCACCAGACACTAATGCCAGTGCATTTGTCTTGGATTTCCCGGCTTCCAGAACGACAGGAAACACATTTCTGTTCTTCACACCTTGCCCAGGCTGTGGTGTGCTGTTAGAGCAGTGTGAACAGACTAAGGCAGTTTCTTTCACCTGACTTTCTCCTACTCTGCAAATGGGGCATTGTTATGCCCTTTACAGACTAGGAGATTAGGTTCAGACACAAACTGTCCCCAAGGTTGTGTAGCTGGCATGAGGGAGACCTGGGATTCAAGTAAAGGTGAGAGTCTAAGTACTGTCCACCTCTTCAGCAGGCAGAGTGAAGCATGAGTGTGTCCTGGTTAAACACGGTTTGCTCTCTGGTCCACAGGACTCTATGAAATGTAAATAATAAAATGTAAATAAAATCACTAGTTGTCATTTATTTTTTAATTTTATTGGGTTTTTTCTTTTTTTTAATGAGTGTATCTTCTGGAGATTACAGTATTATAAGCCTGATACTGCACACAGCACTTCTGTCTTCTCTAAAGGGAAAAATTTCTTCTTTTTTTAATGTGGCTTTCTTCATTAGCAAAGCACAAATCATCTTCCTGCTCTAACGGGAGTGTTTCTTAGAAAACCTGTGATTATAAAGGCCTATCATCCTTAGAAAACATTTATTTGAAGTACAACAGAATAACAGAGTAGTCATGCTATTGATCCAGAAATCCTACTTCTAGGACCTAATAAAGAAAGCATGAGACAAAAACAGAAAAAAATAATACATGTGATATTTATATATTATATAATCATATAAGTGTCTTAAAATTTTTCAGTTATGAAGAACAATGGCATAAACATCATTACCTATAATATATTATGTATTATTATCAGTGTCATATATTAAACATATAATTTATATATTAGACATATAAGAATATATTTCTATGGCATGCATGACATCCATTCATTGTTTATTTATTTTTTTTTTTTTTGTGGGTACCAGGGGGTCGACCTCAGGACCTCGCACGCCAGCAGGCGCCCGTGCCGCTGAGCGATATCACCGGCCCCTTTTTCATATGTGGGATCCGGGAGTTGAACTCGGGCCCTCGCGCTTGCCGGGCAGGCGCTTAAGCCGCTGAGCCATCTCACCGGCCCCTTCATTGTTTATTTATAATATTAAAAGTGTTAAAAGTCCATAGATTGGAATTGGTTAAATAAACAAAGGTCCACCTACACAAAAATATAATGCAGAGCAATTAAAAATTATTATATGGAAATACGTGTATTGTTATGGAAAGAAAATATTTTAGATAAAAACTAGGCTATGAAACCATATGTTACTGCTTTGCAAATCTCATATTAATTTTTAAAAGGTGAAACATACACATATATATTCATCCACATAATCTGATTCCATTTGCTATGACTCTGTTTATACCCCGACACCAAAATGTGTGTACAGAAGAACAGAATAGTCTATCTGCCTATATGTGAAAATGTAAGCAGCGAGTCTCTCTGTGTAAGAGATTGACCTAATTATATATGTGTTAAATATTTTCTGAATATTTTATAAATGTGTATTATTTTATATTATAAAAGCTATTTTTAAAACACCGTTGAAGTTCGTCAAGCCTTCAAATTATGTGATGCAAACTCTTCAGTTCAGAGAAAGAAGAACTGACTGGCTACCGATATTTCATTTCAAAGCAAGATCGGAACCACATTACTGTGTCATCCTCCCTTCAGGCAGGGTTTCTGGCAGGAGATTTCTTAGCTGCTTATACAAACAGGTTTCTGTTAGGCCTCTTACAAAATCTCCAGGCTTGGACTAGACACACCTGAATCACAGCACCGTCCCAAGCTGGGATCACCACTGTATAGGTGCAAAGCCAAACACCACTTGAAGGATTTTGATGCTGGTGTGGACAGTGGTGCTTTTAGATATGAAATGTGGGCATAAATTACCACCATGAGCCAAAGGGATGCAGGAAGTCTTCATGGAAAGGCAAAGTGAAGGCAGCACATGCATGTGTGCACACACACACACACACACACACACAAGCAGGCAAGACAAGCTCAAGAAGTATCGAAGCATTGAGCAGCAAGAATACTGGTCAGTGTCAGGGCCATTTTGTGCCACTGAGTAGGATGAGCTCTGAGCATCTCCTGGTGACCAGGGGGACAATTTACATTTAAGGTCATGTGAACAATGGCTCTCTGAAGACTTGCAGTGCCCTATCTGTATAACTGTCCCACAAGGTCCTGGGTCCCTGGGCCCATGAGCGACAACTCATGAAAAGGGAGCGGCCTTGAGATCAACAACTTAGGACAAAGAAATCTCTTAGAGATTTACTAACATCATTTTACTAATATTCCAATAAATTTTTATAATATCTACAGTAAATATCGAATATGTAAGATTTAAAACTTCAATAATTAAAGATATTCCAACTCCTCTCTCAAATCAAAGAAACTCTCTTAATTGAAAAAATAAGTTTCAAGCAGGGATATAGCTCAGCGGCACAAGCGCCTGCCTGGCAAGTGCAAGGTCCTGAGTTCAATTCCTGGTACCAAAAAAAAAAAAAAAGTTCCAAGCTTCTGTAGAGCACTCTTTAGGAATATCATGTTTATTTCTGTTGAAACTGATCAGATTTTCTCAAAGTAATTCCTGAGAAATATGAAATATGAAACATTCTATACAAACTGAAGAAAATATCATTCCCACATTGGCTGACATGGATCAGCTTTCTCTTTTACTTCATTAAGATAATTATTTGCCATTTGTGAAGAATGCCTCTCTTACTGAGACATTTCTGAGGCAGAATTTCAAACTGGGTGTCATAGACTTGCCCTCAGGTTTCACACAGAACTTTAGGATTTGTTCAGTTTGAATTTAAGAAGTCAGAATTCGGGCTGGTGAGATGGCTCAGCGGCATACACGCCTGCCTGGCAAGTCCGAGGGCCCGAGTTCAACTCCCAGAACACACATAAGAAAAAAGGGCCGGTGATATGGCTCAGCGGCATGGGTGCCTGCTGGCACGCGAGGTCCTGAGGTCGACCCCCGGTACCCACAAAAAAAAAAAAAAGTCAGAATTCAACTACTTATTCATTTGTTCATTTGTTGTTTGTTTGTTTTGTAGTACTATGGATTGAACTCAGGGCTTTTGCACTGAGCTACATCCCCAACCTTTTTTAAAAATGTTAATTTTGAAACAGGGTTGTGTCAAGTCACTAAGTTACCTAGGCATTGCTCGTATTTCTGATCTTCCTGCCTTGGCCTTCGAGAGTGCTGGCATTACAGGTATGCACCACCACTCCCAGCTTCAACATTTATCTTTCCTTTCCTTTTCTTCTTTCTTTCCTCCATGGCTTGAAATCAGCATGATGGCTGGGAAAGTAAATAAATTAACCATATTGAAGATGATGGGAGTCTAGTTTCTCACTGCCCAAGTAGCTATTTACAATGTGGAAGATGACCAGATGGAACCTAGTGGTGCTAAAATGGAATTGGAATATTGGAGTTAACGTACAAACCCATTGTTTTATGATATATGCACAGATATATACTGACATTTACAAATATATGTACATAAATATATATCCATATGTGTATTTTCTAGCTCTATTGAGAGAGCCAAGAAACATCCACATCTCAGTATCAGTGAGTACAGTGAGTGCTCAGATCTTGTTATCTAAATGTCATCTGTTTTCTAAGTATTTCTGGTAAAATGGCTGATTCCAGGGTTGGGACAGAGAAGGTTCAAGATAAACCTGGAACATCTTATTATGTCAGCATGTAAGGAAATACTCAATGAACAATGGATTAAAGCATTCAAGAGCCAGGTTGAAGGAGCTGCCACTTGCCAACAGGAGACATTTTGAGCTTAAAAATAAAGAAGGCAAGAGATTAAAATCCATCAAATAAAATAGGGATTAATAACTCTATAGCGACATACATAAACAAATAATAAATGAGGGAGGGCCGGTGAGATTGCTCAGCGGCATAAGCGCCTGCCTTGCAAGCGCGAGGGCCCGAGTTCGACTCCCGGAACCCACATACGAAAAAGGGGCCGGTGATATCGCTCAGAGGCACGGGTGCCTGTTGGCGCGCGAGGTCCTGAGGTCGACCCCCTGGTACCCACAAAAAATAAATAAATAAATAAATAAATAAATAAATAAATAAATGAGGGAGTAGAGATGAAAGATTGAAGTGTGACTCATCGATGAATACCAATGCTGCTGAGTGGAGATCTGATAAGAAATGGGATTTAGATGTAATTTTCAGAAACCTCACCTATAAAATACTAATCAATTACAGTGGTGAATTTAAGGTGGAAAAACCATAGACAGCAACTTAAACCTAAGAGATCAAAGTTGATATCATTAGTGAAGGGACAAGTTGACATCATGCATCTCCTTTTGTGATGCACACAAAAGAGCATGGCATCATATTTGCCCAGAGATTATCATGAAAAAATTTTGTGTTGGGCCGGTGAGATGGCTCAGCGGCATAAGCGCCTGCCTTGCAAGCGCGAGGGCCCGAGTTCGACTCCCGGATCCCACATACGAAAAAGGGGCCGGTGATATCGCTCAGCGGCACGGGCGCCTGTTGGCGCGCGAGGTCCTGAGGTCGTCCCCCCGGTACCCACAAAAAAAAAAAAAAAAAAAAAAAAAAAATTTTGTGTTGTCCCAAACAGAGTGAAAAGATTGTACTCCCTCAAAGTGCAAGGGATGTGAAATATGAGGAGTGATTGAGAGATCATTCCAGATTGGAAGCGTTCAAAACATGAGGACTAAGTGCAAAACAAATCCCTGGACCAGAAAGCAAAACAAGCATATCGCAAAGCTGGCGAAATTTGAAAGGGATCTGTGTATTGGATCCATTGAGCCATTTGGGAGAGTAGGATGCTGATTTTGTAGGATGTCATTGTTTTTCTCAAATGTACACTGGGGTGTTTAAGGACAATGGGACATCATGTCTGGTTTGCTCTCAGGTTAAAACAAGACTAATGATAATGGAAATACACCAGGGAGCACAGGAGATAGAGTCAGTGTAAAGTAGTAGTGATGAGGGACTCCAAGAGAAGGTGACTCAGGACTTTTTTTTTTTTTTTTTTTTTTTGTAGAGGGAATCGAACTCAGGAGCTCACGCTTGCCAGGCAGGCGCCGCGCCACTGAGCTATATCTCCAGCCTTTGAATTGTTTTTGGCAAATTTCCTTAAGTTTACAATTAACTTCTTAAATTTATTTTTAGAAAGTTTAAACAAACATATGAGAAAGCCAACAGTGATTTTTTATAGAATATTAAAAATAGTAAAATAAATAACAATGTTATATTCCACCATTTACATACCAAGCACTGTAATACTTTATTTCTTATTCTTAGAGGAGCCGTTATGGTTTGTGTCAGGATGTCCCGCAAAGCCTCATGAGGTCGGGGGTGGGGCTGAATCCAGAGTTTGTGATTGGTTCATTGTCTAGTGCTGGGGTTGGCGGGTAGCCAGCATACAATATAAAGGAGGGGGAGGGGCTTGCTTTCCCCCTTTTGCTCTGTTGTTTTTGGTATCTTCTGCTGCCATGAACTTTTGTCCCTCTGCCATGTGCCACCCTGCCTTGGAGCCACCCATTTATGGACTGAAACCTCTACAAAGTGTGAGCTAAATAAACCTTTCCTTACTTAATTTGGGCTGTCAGGTATTTTATCTCAGCAACAAGAAAAGTAACCAAGACAGGAGCCATCTGAGAGATGCTATTGTTCTCTCTTTTAAACAGAGTAATAGAGGCTGAGAGAGATTAAGTTACCTGCCCATGGTCATTCTGCTGATTAGGAGCAGGGACTGGATTCAAACCTGGGCAGCCTGATCCTGAAGCCCACACTCAGCCCCATGCCACGCTGTGTCCGTGTGAAGTGGTCACAGGCACTACACTATTCAGATTATGATGAAGCACTTTTTAGGAGGCCCACCCTGTGCTACATGCATTCCATTTTCTAAGCTCTCAGCTTTGTGAGGTCAGCACCATTGTGATCTCCGCGCTACACTTGAGACACTGAAGCCACCACAAAAACTTTACTTCAGACAGCTGGAGACTCTGGGAGCTGGTATTTGCAACTCAGTTCAATCTGGTTTCAAAGTCCCTGCTCCTTACACGAAGAAAAGGGAAATCTCTGCTGAATCATGGCAGTGTACAAGATGCAGAGGGTTCGGTGACCATCTTTAGGTTCCAGGCCTTGGAACCACGCTATTTCTAAATTGTCCTAATTAGTGCTTGATAAGTGTGCAGGCCAGGTTCATCATCAAGCATGGTAGGCACAGTGCCTACGGCCCAGGATACATTTAGAAGCCTGTGAAATGTTGTAAATTCTCATTAAATCAGATTACAAAATGCATATAATCCATCTTGTATTATATTTGTCTTAATACCCCACCTGTGATCAAATATAATCTTTTTTTCTTTTTTATGAAGGAAGGGCTCATAAAGGTGGAAGTGCCTAGAGCCCATGAAAGCCACAATATAGCCCTGCAAGTGTTAAAAAATCAACAGTAATCAAAATATGCCTTGCGGGGTGTATGCAAGACACGCTTAGCAAATGAACAGTGGCTCATTCAGGATAGATTGCATTACCTAAGATCTACTGTAAAGGCCAGATTGTAATTGCATTGACTTCATGAAGTGGAAAAGGATTAGCCACACAGTAAAAAGAATATTCAGTCCACAGGGAGAAAATATTAAACTCATATCTCAAAGTGGCAACAAGATGAAGGCAGTAATGTGTATGTGCTTTGGCAGATGTCCACCTGCTGCATTCTGAGGGTCACGAGCTATTTGCCTGCAGATTGTTTAGTCTTTGTGTGTCACAATATCACACAATGTCAAAATTTTATCTGTGATTCTACTACCCAGCAATTGAAAGTCAGGCCACGTGGAAGAAGTGGATGCAGCTGTTCTACTGTTTCAGTTTTGTGGTGTTCTCTGTCAGTTAGGGTGCATTTTACTTTGAGTGAAGGAAAAACTCAACTAAATTGTTTTCAGCCCAAAAAGAAGTTATTGAATCACGCAACCCGGAAGACCAATGTTAATCTAATTTAAGACATGGCTTGTTCAGGGTTCAAACAAAGTAACCAGGCCCTAGTTCCTCTCCAACTTGGCTTAGCTGTCCTCTGTGTGTTACTTTTCTTCTCAGACTGTGAGTGATAGCAAGATGGGGACAGCAGTTCCAAATCCAGAGGAAAAGACCCCTCCCCCCGCATCCTCATAAAACTCAGGATTCAGTGGACCACCATGGGAAACATGCCTGATCACTGTGGACAATGCTCATTGGATGACTTTTGGGTTATAAATTCTGCCCCAGGTTAAAATTGGAGAAAAACTGGATCTTTCAGTAAAAGTAAGGGTAAGTAAAACCTATCAACAAAATGAAAACAAAAAGCCCCAAAAGTCTCTATATACTCTTACAGCTATGACTTGTGTCTTCAGTGGTATATCCTTGGAGGTATGTGAGAGGTATTACGTCTTGAGAGTTAGGGACACAACCTGTCAAATCAGAGCACCTTGTTCATTCCCTTACATGTTGGACAAATAATTTAGCCATTCTGTTCCTTGGTTTCCTGAGCTATGAAATTGAGATAACAGTATTTCCTTTGCAGTTCTTTCCATGAGGCCAAAGAAGACCTGGCATACACAGCAGTCAAAAAAAGGGTAAATTAATTTGCCATTCATTTGGACACTGAGGCACAGCATAGGATTCACAAAGCATCAATGTGATTATTAAAATATATGAAAATGTTTTATGATGAAAAGTTATTTTCATCACCTGCAGAATCAAAAGTAACCTGACTTTTTATGAAATACTTTATGAGGAATATGATATATGATGGGGAGAACTTAAAGATTTTTTTTAAAACTTAAGCTTATTAACCAATTTTAATATGTAGTTTCTGTTTAGATACTGATTCACATTTTATAAAATGTCACTCTAATAGGACCTTTGGAAAATTTTCATTAAGTAGATATCTGATGATAGTAAAGAACTATTATTCATTTTATTATTAAGGTAATAACACTGAGATTGTATTTTAAAGGTCTTAATTGCTTAGAGATAAATATTATAATATCTATGAAATGATTTGACACAGTCTGTGGGATTTACTTTAGAATAATGAAATACCATGTGGAAACGATTGGAGGAATACACGCACATACATTAAACTATTCTCCCAACTTTTACATTTATTCAAAATTCCTCATTATAAATATTTCAAAAGAAAAAAGAAAGAGGTACAAGATCAGGCCAAAGAGCGACTCTGACCCAGCCCCTTCATGCCCTTTAAGCTGAGTGTACCTTGGCCAGAGCATCAGGTCTGTTAGGGAGTGAAAGAACTTTACCCCATGCACAAATCCTTCTTGGATGGTAAATTCTGGCTCTGTCTGAAGTGGGGTGACTCCCCTGCATCCTCCTTCAGGTCCTCAATTTCTTCCCTTGTGAGATGAGTTATGCTGGGTCCATAGGTTTTCAGCTTTAAAAAAATTCAAGAAGAGAAAAAGAAACTTTTTGAAATGACATCTTCTACAGAAGTCTGGTATGTGCACTACATCATAAAAGAGCAGGCTGGCCTGAAGGGGAGAGTAATAGAAAGCAGAGCCCCCTCCTCACAGAAAGGGAGCTCTGGGGAACCAGCAACCTTCCCTGCTGGCCGCACTGTGCAATTAAGGTATCTTGTCTAATAAACATCTTCTCAGGGTTGCTCTCTTGGGAAAAAGCTTTCTTGTTTGCTCCAATCTGCCACTGAGATCATGTGTCTCCTTCCCTTAAGAGCGCTGGTCACTGGTCATTGCCATTTACTGCAGGGGATAGCTGCCCCCAACTGCCTTGTCCTGGGCTCCTGTCCTCCTGAATATTGTACAGATGTATTAGCCCACATTCAGGCAGGCTTTTTCAGGCGTCCAGATTTAAAAAAAACCAAAATCTCAAAATAATCCACTGTTCTCCCACTAAGTCCCCATTCAAAAGAACAATATACAAATACAAATTCTGTTAATCTTAATCTGCCCTGATTTATAGTCCCAGTTCTCCACCTCAATGTGACCCCCTGCCAACTTTGTCTTGGTGTTTTCTGAATTCAAATCTATCAACAACCCCCCACAATCAAACACCACATTTTAGTGGTATTTCCTGGTTAATAGTTGTCCTTTCTTGTGTTTTTTCCTCTGTGAGGTGAGTCCCTTCCCAGCTGTATTTCATTCGCACAATGGGACCTTACATCTTTCAGACCCCAACAAATAGTTGGTTAGTTCTTCAGAGTCAGTAAAGAGTTCAAAACACAGACTGAGACTCCTCAAGGGGTTCTGCAATCTATTTAGTTTATATGTGTATTTTGTTACTTACAGACAAAGAATTTCTGGCATGAAACATTTTATGATATTAAAAAGTTGTATATAAAAGTCATTGTTAATTACTTCAATACACCAAGTCTCCCTTTTCTGGGAGATTACATTTTTTGTAGAATTTGGGGAGAATCAACATATTGAATAGGCTTTAAAGCATCAGCAGCTGTTACTATTGTGGCAAGTCCATGTGTATTTCCTAAGAACATTTTTGTACCTGGCACTGTGTTAGACATCTGTGGGAATAAGGTAGAGGACAAGAAGTGTACGCTGCAAAGATTTGATGATGTTGTTAAGGAATTCCAAGGACTTGTCTTTGTCAGAGAAAACCTAAAACAACTTCATAGCATTAGGTTATGGGAGCTATGCCTTGGTGTCACCCTGGACCAGTGATTCTGAGGCACTTGTGTCTGGATCAGTTGTGACACTCACCATATTTGGAGTCTGACACTGTAACCAGATAGGGTGCAAGGAGGTCCTCCCAAAGAAGAGATGGGGACATCACCTCACTCCTTCCCCCTACAGAGTAAGTTCACCAACTCTTGTTAAGAAAAGTATTTCGGAACACATCTGTGAGAAGTGCAGACAGTTTATTAGGCAGAATCAAAGAAGTGCACACTCAGAAATGAGAGCAGGAGCTCAAGGGTGGGACTACATTATGGTATAGGATGGGGGGTATGTATGTGGTCTTGGGGGTGTCCTCAAGACAATGATCTAGGACAGTGATGGTGAAGCTTTTAGACCTTTCAATGGTAACAAAAAGCCTGCTGCAGCATGTGCGGCATAGGTTTGCCACTGCTGATCTAGGATGTGTATTCTCGGCATCTGTCAGGTTACCCATTAGTGGGCTAGGATAGGATGCAAATCATTTGCATATGTTTGAAGTTTAGAGATATGGTTCCCAATTAATAGTGCTGTTTCCCTGAGGGTTGAAGTCTGTGGAATCTGTGAATTAATACTTTAGGAAGAAAAGTGTGGGCCTAATTTATCAACTTATTTTATCTTTAAAACTCTCAGGAGTTCAAGGAGGGAGAAACCTGGAAGGAAAAACAGGCTTAGGAGTGAAAAAGGCATTGTAATCTTAAGCATCTACTCACCACTCTTAATTAGTTTTCCTAAGCTCGTTAATAACCATGAAGTCTGCAACTTTTATTATCTAATTGTTCTGACATCATCCGTAGAGATTTCCTCCTGGGGCAGGATTTCCTAACGTCCTCACATAGTTCAAGTTCAACTCTTGTCACTGAGAAGGCTGCCAAGCATTAGGTAACCATCAAACCAGGGATGATAGTCATCCCTGGAAGGAACTACCATCAAAGTCACTGCAGAAGCCTGAAGTCAGGCATAGAAACTTCTTCACATTTCCTGATGTTAGGGTTTGCATTATACTAGGTTGACCACTGGCAGCAAAACAAATTAGCTTCTCACTGACTGTTGTGGTCTGAATATGTCCCTCATAATTCATACATGGAAATTGTAATCTAAAGGTGATATATCAGAGGAAATGCCTTTGGAAAGTGTCTTAGTTACTTTTCTCATTGCTGAGATAAAGTACTCAACACTCAAAGTTAAAGGAGGAAAGTGTTACTTAGCTCACAGTTTGTAGAGGTTTCAGTCCATAATTGGCTGGCTCCAAGGCTGAGTGGCACAGCAGACGGGCATCTCAGAGAAGAACCACTTCATGGTAGTAGCAAGAGTAGCAAAGCAAGCAAAGGATGACCACAGCTCTTTCTATCCCTTATATCTTATCCAGGTTACTTAGGGCAGGTAGCACTCACACCCTTAATCCTAGTGCCCTTGATCTTAGCATTGCACCATGAATCAATGCCAGTGTCACACATTCTAGATCTAGCCACCTCTGAAAAAACCCCCACTATCACCACACGAGGCTTTGGGGAGACATCTAAACACAAGGCATAACATTCTGTCCCTAGCCCCCAAAGATTCATGCCCACCCCTTTATGCAAAAGGCATATATTCCATCTCCTCCAAGAGCTGCCAAAGTTCTAACAGTTTCATCATTGCTGAAAAGTCCAAGTCCAAAGTCTCCTCTGAGATTTAAGGCAAACTCTTAGCTGTGAGCCCCTGTACAAATGAAAAGGAAGTTAAACACTTCCAGCATTCAATGGAACAAGATAGACATTACTGTTCCAAAAGGTACAAATACGGGGATACAAAGGAATGGGACCAAAGCAAGTCCAAAATCCAGCAGGTGAAGCATTAAGTCCTATAATCCCATTTCCAGCATCCAAGGCAATCTGTGACAAGATATGAACTCCAAAAGGGATTGGGTGGCTCTGCCACTACAGTATGTCTGGTGGTTGTACTTCCCATGGCTCTTTCACTCTCTCTCTCTTTTTTTTTTATATGTGTGTACCGGGAGTCGAACTCAGGCCCTCGCACTTGCCAGGCAGGTGCTTACGCCACTGAGCCATATCACCGGCCCTCATGGCTCTCTCTTCAGCTGGCTCTGCTCCCTCCTTGCAGTTTTCCTCAGATACTCCATGTTGCTAGCTTCTCCAAACTTCTGGGGTCTCTACTGCACCTTTGGCTTCACACTCACAGCTTCACACACTGCCTGGCCTTCCAGGCCTTCTCCTGCAATCTGGGTGGAAGCCTTCCTGACCCCACAACTCTTGCATTCTGCATACACCTAAAACCAGTGCCACATGGATGATGCCAGAGTCTGCTGCCAGCTGGAGCAGTAGCCAGGCTTCCTTCTCTCTTGGGGTTGAGTGCCTATGAACAAAATTCCAAGAAACAATTTCCCTAGGCCACCTCCATTCTGGAATATGATATTCTGGGAGCCCTCTTCTCAAAGTAAAGTCTTTCAATTTTGCAATTTTGAGGCTGCAAGGGTAGAGTCTTGCTGGTTCTTGTGATGTCCTCAGGCCCTCTTTTCTATTGTCCTCTACTGAAATACTTGGCTTTTTCTTGCTAGTCTTTTAAGTGACCAATTTATCTTCTGTTCCTTCTTTGCGGGCTGCAACTTTACGGAAGCTTCCTTTGTGGCCAAACTCAGAACGTTTTGAATCATTCTGCTGGGATCTTTGCTGTTTATTCTCAACATAAGTCTGGCTAACAGCCCCTAACAGTAGCCATACCACTGTCCTAACATTAGACTATCTTGAAATTTCTTTTGCAAGATTAATTAGTCCACTGCTCTT
The DNA here is from genome assembly GCA_028451465.1 of Erethizon dorsatum. Taxonomy (NCBI): domain Eukaryota; kingdom Metazoa; phylum Chordata; class Mammalia; order Rodentia; family Erethizontidae; genus Erethizon; species Erethizon dorsatum. Next base: position 48,202,433 of record CM051825.1, read on the forward strand.
AATCTCAGTTTCAGACAAAATCTCTGGACAAGAGCAAAAGGCAGAAAAACTTTCTGCCAAGGCATAACACAAATGTTCTGAAGTCCAACAACCAATGCAGTCCTTCTCAGCAGAAACCTGAGCCTAGTCTTTAGAGGTAGCATTTCTAGCAGCATTCTGGTTTTCTGAGCTCTGACCAGAATCTCCCATCAAGTACAGCTTCAGTCTGGCTGCTTTTTCAGCCAACAACTCTGAGCCTTTCCTAACTCTTCCCAGAAGCCTGTTCAAAGGCTCCTGAACCACATGGTCAGGTACTGTCACAGCAACAACCCCACTTCTGGCACCAAATCTGTCTTAGTTACTTTTCTCTTGTTGCTGAGACAAAATACTCAACACCCAAAGTTAAAGGAGGAAAGCTTTATTTGGCTTACAGTTTTTAGAGGTTTCAGTTGATAATCATCTGGCTCCAAGGCTGGGTGGTACAGCAGACAGGCATCTCAGAGGAGAAACAGTTCATGGCAGTAGCAAAGGTAGCAAAGCAAGCAAGGGATGACCATGGCTCTTTTTATCCCTTATATCTTATCCATGCTACTTAGGACAGGTAGCACTCACATCCTTAATCCTAGTGCCCTTGATCCCAACATTGTACCATGAATCAATTCCAGTGTCACACATTCTAGATCCAGCCACCTCTGAAAAAACCCCAACTATCACTGCTTGAGGCTTTGGGGAGACATCTAAACACAAGCCATAATATTCTGCCCCTGGCCCCCCAAAGATTCATGCCCATCCCTTTATGCAAAAGGCATTTATTCCATCTCCTCCAAGAGCTGCTGAAGTCCTAACAGTTTCATCATTGCTTAAAAGTCCAAGTTCTAGCATTGCACCATGAATCAATCACACACTCTAGATTCAGCCACCTCTGAAAAAGCCCCACCTATGGCTGCATGAGGCTTTAGGGGGACCTCTCGACACAAACCATAACAGACGTTATTCAGGATGGACCATCAAACATCAGGGCTTTGCCTCTGGCCCTTGGGAAACAAGGACACATTACAGGAAGGTGGTTCACTGACAGGCCACTGCCCTAGGTACTGTAGGAAGCTGGTTGGGTGTGGATAGGAAATGGTGTGAATCACAGGAAGTATAAATCCTGATAATGCCCTGGAGTGGGGAAATGAGCTCCAGACCTCTCCATGCTTTGACACAGCCTGTGCTTCTGTTCCTGGGTTGAGAGAGTCACCAGACGTAGGCAGTGGGATCTCATGTGCTACCCATGGGTCACTTCAGTAGCATCTGGTCTGGCAGAGACGCAGAACTGGAGGGTTGATTCACATGTGGTTAGGACTCAGTGCACCAAAAAGCTTTCTGGTAGTTTTCTAGCCCCTGTGGAAGGTTTCAGGGCCAGTCACATACACATCCTGCACCTCAAGGTCCAGGTAATATGGGGAGACCCAAATTTGGGAAATGGAGTCATTCTTCGCACTTCACCTTTTATTGCTGAAGAGGATGAAAGGAAGAGCTAGGACTGAAGGTGCTGAGAACATGTATGACATGTGCATCTGTACAGAAAGCAGAAGGGTGTCCAAAAGGGCAAGAATGTGACCCATAGATGTCATTATACAGGTTCTAGTAGCCATAGTAAACAAAGTAACAACAAACAGGGTGCATTTAATTTTCATAATTTTAATAATATGCTATATAATCCAATATATAAAGCTAATTATCTCATCATGTAATCAATATAAAAATCATTCATTAGATTTATATGTCCTTTTTTTGGTAACAAATCTCCAAATCCCAATTCTCCCTCTTTCCAGCTATATAACCGTGAGGAAATTACATATGTGCCCCTCTTGTTTCTTAGTTTTTCTTTAAAATATGTAAGATAGGGCCAGTGAGATGGCTCAGCAGCATAAGCACCTGCCTGGCAAGTGCTAGGTCCTGAGTTTGACTCCCGGAACCCATATAAAGGGAAAAAAAGGGCCGGTGATATCGCTCAGCGACACAAGCACTTGCTGGCAAGCGCGAGGTCCTGAGGTCGACTCCCAGTACCCACATAAAAAAAAAAAAAAAAAAAATTTGTAAGATAAGGCAAATGATATATAAACTGTAGAGATTTTAAGTCTATAAAGTACTTAGAATGACATCTGGCATATTGTAAACTCTCTGTTTGAAAAACAGTCACAGAAATAATTCCTTGTAAAATTGAGTCTACCTTACTTGGAAACAACCTATTATTATAACGTTGAGTAGTCTGATACTAATTATTTGGCCTTTTGAAGAAGTAGCAAAGCATAGTTCCAGGACACAGTGAATTATGCTCATTATCCAAGTCATGGAGATGTTTGAACTCCTCCTCCCAGCCGTTACCTAAGCATCTGCCTTTTGTTTTTGTTTTTGTTTTTTGAGGCAGGGTCTCACTATGTAGTGCAGGCTGGCCTTAAACTTGCTTATGTTCCCCAGGCTGGCCTTGAAATCACAGTGATCCTCCCGTCTCAGCTTCCCGAGTGCTGGGATTACAGGCATGTGCCACCATGCCCAGTTTACCTAAGCATCTGATCTGTGCCTATTACTGGCATTCCTCAGGGTATGTTCCAAGGACCTGGTGAAGATCAGCAGGCAATATGTGAAAAAAAGGAGGGGGTCCCAGGTTAAATTTGTGAAATTCTTTATGAAACAAATGTAGCAAGGTTTATTTTTTGTAGATCTTTAATATATAATGTGTGCTGGCAATCCCCAACAAAGGGTATAATATGAAATGTTTCCTATCCTTTCTTTATGCAACACTTCAGGGACTAATACTGTGCCCAGTGCGCTTTGGGAATCACTGTTTTATACTTTGAACAGTAATTTCAATTGCACAGTCCTTTGGAAATGGAAAGCTGGTGTTATTTGAAGTCCTGGTGATCTCAGGCTTAAGCAGAAAATCTTTTGGATCCTGGATTTCCATAATTGTTTTGGCAAAATCTTCCCCAATGGTTTCCTCCCTGGAATAAGTGGATTTTCTGTTTGTTTAGTGGCATCTAGGCTTTCTTGCCTGAAGAATGTAACAGCATGGGGTCAAGTGGCAAGAATCATAGAAAATGTGAGGTAAAAATATCAGAACCTCAGGGCATTTCCTGAAAATTTGTGCATGCATATTACCAACTGAACAGCTTTAAACAACACACTTCATTATCTCACTATTTCTGTGTCTTAGACTCTGAGCATGACTTAACTGGGCTCACTGCTTTTGTGCAATCCAAGGGCTGGGATCTCAGCACAGGCTCAACTAGGAGAGAGTTGGCTTCCAGGCTTTGTAGGTTCTTGGCAGTATAGTGGTCCCCATTATCCATGGTTTCACTTTATATTCTCTTAGCTATCTGTGGTCAGCTGTGGTCTGAAAATATTAAATGGAAAATTATAGAAATAATGCACCAGTTTTATTTGTGTGTTTTTCCTAGTAGCATGATGAAATCTCACACCATCTTATTGTGCACTGCCTAAGACTTGAATTGCACCTTTGACCAGGGTATTCATGCTGTATGTGCTACCTGCTGATTAGTCATGTAGTGTCCATATCAGTTATCATACTGACTGTCACAGTATCCCATACTCATGTTCAAGTAACACTTATTTTACATTATAACAGCCCCAAAGTACAGGAATTGTTATGATGGCAATTTCATTACAGTATATTACTACAATTGTTGTATTTAATTATTATTGATCTCTTACCATGCCTAATTTGTAATTTAAAATTTATGATAAGTATATATGTATAGAAAAAATATAGTATATATATTTGGGTATTATTCATGGTTTCAGGCATGCACTGGGGGGTCTTGGAACCTATGCTGCATCAATAAGCAGGGACCACTGTATTCATTTCCTTGCAGCTGTGGAAGTCATGGCTGTTTGCTTCTTCAAAGCCAGCAGGAAAGCTTCCCCTCATTCTGCAGCATCATTGCAGGAGTGGCTTCCTGTTACCTATGCCATGTTCCATTGGTTAGAAGCAAGTCACAGGTCCTGGACTGACTCAAGGAGAGGGAATCACCTATGGTGTAGATCACTATGGGTCACTTTAGTGTGTGTCTGCTGCAGTACATTTTCTAAAATCCTGAGTGATATATCGTTTTCTTTGGCAGAACCGAAATCTGATCAATGATTGCATCCAGTTATTTCTTTATATCATTTGTATCAACTGATCTATGCTCGTTTTTATTTAAATCGTGCCCTCCTTGTGAATCTCTCTCATTTCTTTGACTGGATTTTAAGATAAAAGACAAGGATATTATTGCTTTTTATTGTCCCCAGCTGCTTGTGTGGCTCTCTTTAATGAATATGTGTTGCATAAATACATGAGAAAAGTTCTGGCCTATGTCAGGCTGTTCCTTCCTTTCTGGGTGATCTTCAGCAAATTACTTAATGAAATGGTGTCCTTTTGTACTAGGCATGTATATTATAGATATAATGCATGTAAGTACAGTTTCTTAGATACAGTTTAAATGAGATAGACATATAAGCACATAAAAAAGTAGTAATAATTTTATAATCAGATTAAGTAAAACAGGGGTTCTAGCCAGAACAAAAAGCTTCTAAATTCTTCTTAACAACTTGATTTTTCTATTTCTGCTTATTAGAACTTGGTCTTCATAGGAAAGGGAGTGATCTGGCAAATAGTGTCTAATTTATTGCCTGGCATACAGCAATAGTTAATTGAATTGAAATAATAGCAAAATCTAATGGTATTGTTATTAGAAATTCATGAGGCAAACAAGGAGGGAACAGCTCTGTTAAATCAGTTTTTTAAAATGATCTTCTCTGGTGCAAATTCACTTAAGTTATCATAAATTAATCTATAATTGTATAATTCTATGTCTGTAATAACCTATAATTAATCCAATTTATTGAAATAAATTGAGCCCCTTTTTTGGAATAAACAGTTAAAATAATCATTTTTACTTTTCCAAAGGATTCAAACACTTGGTGTTGTAGTCAGGGTTTACAAAGGAAAAGATTTAATACAGGACACATAATTCATAGGATTATTTTATAATATTCACCCAAAGAAACAAATGCGAAAGAGTGCAGATCTGTCCACACAATAGAGATCCAAAGAATCCAGCTTAGGGCCTGGGTCCCACAGCAATGTCCTGCTCGAGTCCAGCTAGAGGCCTAGAGCCCACGACAATGTCTCATGCAAGTCTGTACCAAGGATCTGCACTGGGAAGGCCCAAAGGTCAGTGGTGGAAGCTAGAAAGTCTGCGCCAGTCGGGTGAAGGATCTGTGCCAGCAGGCTGAGGGATCTGCACTGGAGCCAGAAGGGGATGCTCAAGGTAAGGACCAGAGCTCCCCTGAAAAGGACCGCAGCCATCCTCAGCAACAGCGAGGATGGAGCTCCTCTGACGATGAGAGCAGCTGAGTTCATATCAGGAAAACCAGCGCTACAGTTTCTCCAGGAGAATCAACAGCGCACCATCTTCCCTTCCGATTCTCTTTCTATGTTGTGGGCAACAATCCTCAGGTGGGCCTTCCCAGAATCATACTGATTCAGTTCAGCTGGGTGTTACAAGTCGCCCATTAGTTAATCCACCACACCTGGTTACTTTGTGCTAGGCAATGGTAAAAAGTAAGGAATGCCTTTAATGAAATAAAATTTTTTTTAAAAAATTGCTTTTGAAAACATCTGTTATGGCGATGGGGGAGGGGAAAGGAGGTGGAACACATCAAAAACTCTGTCTCATACTGCCATCTGCTGGTGGACTTTCAAAATGCAACTTTGGACTGCTTTCTCATCAAAAATATAATTCACTGTTATTTAAATTCAAATAAAACTTGGGACTCAGATTAGAATTATGTTTGAATATTACTGAGGTATAAATAAAATTTCAAGCTATCCAAACAACTGGACACTTTCCCCGTAGTTGGAAGAAATGCCAATTCCAGAATTTTTTTTTTAATTCCCTATTAAGAAAATGATTATTTCCATCATTTAACCATCTGCAAGGGGTCATATCAGCAAATTAAAAAACCCAGAGCCTTATCCTCTCCACAGTTTACATACTGGGGTTAAATTAGTTTAATTTTCTTGGTGAAGTGCCCATCACAGCACTCTCCCTCTTCACTTCACGTGGAGATGATAAGAACTGGCATGTCTGAAATGTGAGTTCTGCATTTGCTTAGCGCTGATCTGGAGCCCACTGATAACTACAGTCGGTGAGACCCATCCAGACGTGCTCAGCAGCACCGGGGGCGCTGCTGATGCTTGGGCCCTGAGGTCTGTAGAGGTCACTGGAAGGGCGTCGGCTGCTCCTCTGCTGCATGCACGGGTGGGAAGGGGAAGCTGGGACTGCGCCCAGGGACCAGGCAGAATGCCCTTCTGTGGGATGCACCCCACACGCATGGGTGGTGGGAATTTTCTGGACTGGACTTCTCCCACTTTTTGAGTTGGAAAGCAGATGCACTTTCTCCAAGGTTAAGGAAGTTTTGTAATGGTGACGACCTTCCTTGAAGTTAGTGTTCTGCAGTCCTCACGTGAGCAGGCTTTCTAGCTCAGTCTTAGCATCCCTAGATTTACAGTCACCATCACCATTTGAGACACTGCAGAGTGGGCGTGTCCGACACATGGTCCTATGGGCCGCGTGGGACCCTGGACAGCTAGTAGTGCACCCCTACAGGATTATACATTGTTAACGTTACTGTGTGAGTTTTAGCAATATTTTTTATGACTCCACTGCTTGGTGCTGAGCCAACTGCACAGGTGAAAATGGGACGCTGTGAAGGGAAGGGTGGGGCGCAGCTCCAACTCTGCCTCCTGTATCCTCAAACGCCGTACAAAGTCAGTTGAATCCAAACCTGTGTTGTGTGTATCCAACTTTTTGTGCAGTTGTGTAACTTAGTGAATAAAACATAGCAATTCCCGATAGTCGTGATTCACCCTGCCTATACGTGTGTGCCTATGAAGACAGGCATTTACTGTTTTAAGCAGACATATAAGTTTTCTTATTTAATTATTACATGTGGGCTAGTTGTGTTATTTCATAAAATAATTTAATAAGATTGTATTGTTCCTTATAAACCTTAACTATACTACCTATTATATACAATCCAACACAATTCCTCTTGACTCAGTGCTGCCCAGGCAAGCCGAAACCTGGACCCCCATACTATAGGGAGTTTAAAGCAGTCTCAGGCTAAACAATGAGAGTTTCACCACACCGAGCGTTTATTAGATTACTGCTGCTGCTGACTCTCTGTTTCCTACTCAGGATTTCATAACTTGAAGTTCATATGAAACTTTACGTTAGACTCGGGGCACCATGAACACCCCTGAAAGTATTTGGGTTGTATGAGTATGTGTGAGTGTGTGCCAAGTGATTATACACAGTTCTGTTCTTAAAAATTTTGCTCATTGCCAGGGATATAGCTCAGTGGCGCAGCACCTGCCTGGCAAGCGTGAGGTCGTGAGTTTGATTCCTGGTACCAAAAAAAAAAAAAAAAAAAATTTGCTCTTGGATTTTCTAGGAGCCTATCATTTCTCCCCATCACTCCAAACAGTTCAGCTTGTCTGTGATTCTGCTCTTAAATGAAGATTTGAATGCCATATAATTCACAGGGCTGTCATGGGGATAAGTAAAGTGGGTACAGTTACAGGAAAAGTGTGTGTGCTACTTGTAACTGTAAATTTCCGTTAAGGCACCAGAGCAGGGCCAAGACTATTACTAAAAACAAGAAACACAGCGAATGTACCAGGGATGTACTGTGAACAGGTTCACTGCGACTCCCTTGGTGGGTGGCAGCATCCTCCTCGTCTGGCCACAGCGTAACTCATGATTGGTCTCGCAGTGTTATTCCCATTGTGATCCGGCCTGACTTACCTGAAGGGAACTGAGCTGTGGCCTTTCAAGAGCTCAGATTCCTAGCGGCAACATTACCAGCAGAATAAATGTTTCCCTGTCAAATCAAGGGCTTGTGGATTTCTCCTGTGGGAGGAGACAGAAGTGTGTGAAACACTTGCCAGAACGTCCAGTTGTGGGACATGGGACATTAACCAACCAACTTCAGACCACAGGGCATTAACCCCCACACTCTGGGGCTATGCGGGGCTATGCTGACGAGTCACCTAGAGCCTGAGGCAGCCCTGAGGATTATTCGGTGACATGTGTCCTTACAAGAGACCAAGCACTCTGGAAGCCTGAGGCCAGAGGACCACAATCTGTGCCCAGATTGGGCAACTTAGTGACTTAGCACCACCATCAGCTAGAAGCTGCAAGGAAGAGTTCCCCCATGGGGGGTTCAGAGAGTGTGTGCCTCTGCTGACACCTTCATTTCAAAACCCTTTGTCCAAAATAAAATCACACTCATAGGTGCCAGGGATTATGAGGGGACCTATCTTTTGGGGGTCACTCTTCAACCCAGCCCACAGCAAGGCAGTAAAGTGGTGAGAAGCAGTTCCTGGTGGGTGATTTGAGATGAGGCAGTCAGCACAAGCCTTTGATGTTATCAGCATTTAGAAGCACACAGGAAGAGGAAACAACGCCGTGAGGCTTGACTTCTCTGAAGAGGGGTCCAAGGCTAATCCAGCTTCTGCCACTGGGCTAAGGTGCTAATGCTGGGCAACTTCAGCAGAAGCAGGAAGTCCCACTTCTAGTGCCTGCAACTTTCTGCTGACTTCTGCTGCCTTCCAGCTCTATGGGCAAACACTGGATTATCTAAGTGTGTACTTCCCCCCCCCCCCGTTTAAGGCCTCCAACATTAGTGTGTTAATACTAAATCTCCTCTGTTAAAATACCTATTATGTCTTCTGGTTTCCTTACTAAACCCTACCTGATAAATGGTGCTGCCCTGAGTCAAGCTCCATCCACAGGGACTTTCAGTCAACCAGGGCAACAAGGAAATGTAGGCTTATTTAGGAGGACCACCTCAACAGAAAGAACCAGCAGAAAATGCTAACACATGTCTGGAGGCAAAGCAGCAACGAAGATCAAGTCCCTGCCCATAGAGAGCTCATGATCTAGTGGGCAGGCCGAGGCAATAAGCAAATACACCAGTGAGTCAGGCCAACTTCTGGTCTCCAAAAGTGTGAGAATACATTTGTGTTGTTCAGCCACCCAGCTTGTGATAATTTGTTACAGCAGCCACCGGTGCCCCTTAGGGTCTGAAACAATGACCATCATAGAGCTGGCATTTCTAAAAAGTTGCTAACTGGCTGACTGCTTCTGTGATTTTCTTTTTTTTAATCTCACTTATGTTTCTGAAGGATATGCTACCTTTTGTGTTGTAATGAAGAGTCTTCTTTCCCTGTAAAAGTAGGACATAACCCTAAGGTTAATTCTCTTATTCCAGAGGCAAGGTGGTGAATGAAGGGAAAAGCAGGCAGGCTGCAGCTCTGGAGTCTAAATTACCTCACCGATCTCTCTGTAGCAGACTACTTATCATCAGTTGTGCGTCTCTTCTGTTCATTTCACATTGACATACTCATGGAGTCCTTCTAGTAGGCTTTGTTTGAGAAATTCCATTAGGTCTGTCTTAATGAAAACTCAAAACTGCTCATTTTCCTTCTACACCAGGTGTAATTTCATCCCCCCTACCAACCCAGAGAACTTTGGAAACAGTTTGTGTTGTCCTAACTGGGGGAGAGGGGCTCCTGGCATCTAGTAGTGGAAACAGGAATGCTACCAGACATCCTACAATGCAAAGGACAGCCGTCCACAGCAAAGAACTATCTGGGTCAAAATATTAATAGGGTGAATCTGGCTTAAAATTGTTGTGCATTATTCCATGGAAGTCTAATACAATAGATAAAGCATCAAATTGGGAGTCCATATGTTTCTTTGCTATACTAGCACCATGAAGTTGGTTAACAAGTTGACGAACGCTTGGCCACTGCCTGCCAGATGGTGGTCACCACCATGCACCCTCGATCATTGGCGTCAGCAAGTTTCTTGGTGCTCCACGAGGTCTTCAGTGCACGCTGCACCCAGCACACACAGTGGTACGACCTGCATTCCAGGGCAGCAAGCAGGAGAAGGAATGCAGGAGATTCAAGTCACCATTAGTTCCCTCGCAACAGCTTGAGCCCAGCATGTTTGACCTGTCTGTGAAGGACAAACCGAGGTCCCCCGCCAGCAAGGTCAAGGACAAACAAGATGAAGGGCAAGAAGTGTGACCTGAAATCTGCCTCTGCATTCCTCCCAAGCAGCGCCCTGGAGGATCCTGAACCGAGCAGCCTGTCCAAAATGGGCAAAGCCAAAGGCTTTTCCTCTGCAACAAACTGCATGAATCATCCCCTGACCCAGGGACAGCACCCTGTCCTCCGCTAGTGGGACCCCTACCAGGGTCCCTATGCTGAGGTCCTTTCCTGCTCGCTGAGCCACAGCAGCTGGCTATCCAGTGAAGAGGGCAGGGACCCTACACAGTCCTCCAAATTGCTCACACACAAGATGACCTACAGTGACAAGGACAGCCAGCTGTGTGCAGCCCCTCCCAGGCTCTTCTTGACTTCAGGACCACCTCAATGCTGGCCCCACTCTTCTCTCTGTGTCAGTGAGAGTCACATTTACAACAAAGATCCTCAACCCCCTGTGGGCCCCAAAGCCATAGCACCTGTAGCAGTCGGAGGGGTTGCCTGGACAGGAGGAGCTGTGTGTTCAGGCCAAAGTCCTGGTAGTGGAGGAGAAGGCCTCAGCCCCAGGGGGGAAGCCAGTCCAGGTTGCCATGCATAGTGGCCTCCTCTGAGGCTGTGGTGGAGAAGGAGGGAGCGCAGCAGGAGGAGGGTAAGTCCCAGATGGGCCTCTTCCACCATCATCACCAGGGGCTGATTCGGAGTGAGTTGGGGCAAGGCAGCTCTGTGTGGGAGAAGGTGCCCCCCCACTCGTCCAGTGGGGAGGAAAAGCAAGAGTAGCTAGTTTAGCTTGGGAGAATTCAAGGAATCAACTCGGAACCCCAGCCTCCTCAGGAGAGTCTGACCCAGCTGCTCCTCCTTACCACCTCCCCTGCTCCCCCTGGGCTCCAGCTCCCCCACTTCTACTGCTGCTCTTGCGCTAAGCGCTAACATTTTTTCCAGCTGCCTCCCCTGTTGCTTCCACCACGGCTGCCACCCATGAAGCCAACCCATCTGGATTCCTGGGTGTCACCAGCCCACTCCTCACCTCCTGGCAGAGCAAGCCTTTCTTCGAGGAGCTCACAGCTGACACAGCACTAAACTCTCCTTCACCTGCTCCCTCTCTCCCCAGTGGCTTGAGGGTCAGCCCTGCCTCCCTGCCCTCCCCTGGGAGAGCCCAGCCTGAGTGGGAAAACCTTCAACATCTTTGCTGCCTGCAGGCTGGTGGCTGGGTACCTGACTCAGGCCCAGGGGCTGCGGCAGAGAAGGCAACTGAGCCCCAAGGAGACCTTGAGGGAGAAAGCAGTGAGAGCATTGTCTGGCCAGAGCTCAGGGCTTCTCTGGACTTGTGACTGGACCACCAGAGTACAAAATGTTTCTGAACCGGGCCCCTTAGGTCAGCAGGAACTGTGTGCTGCCCTTGAGCTGCACCTGCAAGCCTCAGCCTCAGCACCAGACAGAGCTGCTGGCCCTGGAAGGTGGAGCTGGACAAAGTCCAGCAGATACTGGGAAGTCTCTGAAACTCCTGAGAAGCGATGAGCGTGTGGCAAAGCTGCCTGGTTTGGATGACACCACCAAGGGCCAAGATGTAGAGGACTACGAAAGGGAAAGCCAGCTTTTCCACAAGCTCAGTACAGCTGACGATTTCTGACCTGGGGATGTGGTCACCATTTCTCCTGCAGCTGAGATGGCCTCACCAGTCCTTCTGGGAAAGTCTGATGGGCTAACTCCTCCTCAGATACAGCCAGAATCACCCAGGGGGCCTGGGATATAGCTCAGCGGCATAGCACCTGCCTGGCAAGCATGAGGTCCTGAGTTTGATTCCTGGTACACCCCCAAAGCAACAACAACAACAGCAAAAACCAAGAGCCAGAATCACCCAAAACTCTGAACCCCATGCAGAACGAGGGCCTTACCCAGCTGGAGCTGGAGGTAGAGCCTAAACGTGAGAAGGGGTCTGACTAGGGGCTGCGGCCCAGCACACCACCTGCCAAGCCACCAGCCTCTTCATGCCCTCAAACTCTCAGGTGGAGGAGGAGGAAGAGAAGCCTGCAGGGGGGCTGAGTAACCAGGGATCGGGGACAGAAGAAGACACCACCCCAAGTGTTCTGTCTGTTGGTCCACAAGCCAAGGAGAGGGGCGAGAAACCTGAGTGGAGGAGACAGCCTGCCAGTCTTCTGGAACCCTGCTGGGTGGGCCAGGCCTGGAAGAGCCAGTGGAAAATGCCAGACCCCTGAGTCCAGAGCCTGCCCATCTGTGTCCACCAGCTGCCCTGAGGGGCCTGTCCCTCTACCATGTTATTTATGGAGCTAAGCTCTTTCAAGTCAGCGGATCTGGGGGCCTCCAAATAGAGAAGGCCCCAAGGCCCAGAGCCAGGAGCCAGTAGAAGAGGCCCTTAGGGTGGTCAGATACCCACCAGCAGGCTGATTTGTGGGCCTCGGAGGAGCATGCCTTGAGCCCCTATTTGTCTCAAGGGAGCTGAGATCCCTCCAGCCTCCCATATACATTGCTGCCAGGGTACAGGGAATTTTCCATCCACTCTGGTCCAGAAAAGCCACCCACACCCAGAGCCTGATTTTCTACCACCCCTTCTCCTGCCCTGGGCCAGCTACTAACATGGAGGCCCTGGCCCTCCATGCTTTCCCCTGCCTGGAACCTAGCCCCTGACCTCTTCCTTTCTACCCTCAGGGGAGCCACCTCACCCTGACTCTTTTGAGCCCTCCCCGCTCTGAAGGCTCCCCTGTCCCACTCAAGGAGGACCACACTGCAGCCATCCCAGCCTCTCTGCTTGTGTGTCTGCCCTTGGAGACACAACCAAGGAGCCACAGCCCAGTGCTAGCCCCTTCTATTATATCTCACGATTATTAAAACTTCAAGAGAATCTTGTTTCTCTTTTATATTTTATTTTATTTTTTGTGGCACTGAAGATTGAACCCAGGACCTTCACACAGAGCTACATCCCTAGCCCTTTATAATTTTTGCTTCAGGATAGCATCTCGCTAAGTTGCTAAGTTGGCCAGAATGGGCTGACCCTGTGCTCTTCCTGCTTCAGAGTGCTGGGATTGCAGGCTTGTGCCACCATGTTCTTGTTCCACTTTTATACCACCTGGAAAACTTGGTGAGAGCTTTGTAGAAGCCACACTTAAACATGAAACACCAGATTGCACATCCACACACGTGCTTCTGTGAGGCTACTCAAACCAGTAAATCCACAAAGTCTCCGAGGAAACTTTTCTTATACCTAAAAATAACTATGTTTCTATATTACCAGTGGGAGTGTAAAATGGTACACCCACCGTGAAAAGGTTGGCAGTTCTTCACTGTATTCAAGAGTTAGCATATGAGCCAGCAATTCCACTCCTGGGTTTAGACCCAAAAGGATTGAAAACAGCCATTCGAACACATACTTTTATGTGAATGTTCATAGCACTATTCCCAATAGCCCACAAATATAAACAACCCAAATGTCCACAAAATGCTGAATGGATCAGCAGAAAGTGGTATATGCATACAATGGGGTAGGTTTCAGTATTGCAGTGAAATAGTGATACATGAACGAAACACTGTGCTAAATGACAGAAGCCAGACCAAAAGGCCACATGTGGACGAACCCTAAAAACATGCCAAGTGAAAGAAGCCACCCACCAAAGACAGGCACATAGTGATATAATGCCATTTATGTGAAATATCCAGAGGGATGGGAAGGAGATTAATGGTCTCCAGGGCTGTGGGGAGTAAGTTATGGCGAGTTACTGTTTAATGGATACAGAGCCTCCTTCCAGGGTGATACCAGTGTCCCCGAACTAGATAGTGTGGTGTTGTACACCGTTGTAAATTTTATGTTATGTGTGTTATATCACAACAGAAAATAAACTCATCTCTTGTTACCTACACTCATCGGGATATCTTTGTTTTCAAGAGACTAATTCAAATAAAACTGAGTTTTAGAAAGGAGATCTAGGAGACAATTCATTATCTCACAAAACTGAGAAGCCCAAGGGCACAGCTGACCTTAGGCACCATTTTCAGGAACTCAGACACAATGTCATCAAGCTTCTTTCTTTCCCTTCCTTCCTTTCTGTCTCCTCCCTTCACTCTCCTTTGTACATTGGCCTGCCCCTCTCCTGTAGCAGGTGGCCTCTCCTGTTGCAGGTTGCCTCTTTCTGTGCAGCAGGCAACAAGGCAGCCCAAAGACTCCACTCAGATGGAAGATCTAGGCTTCCATCACCAGCAAGGGCCACCTTCCCTTTATTATAGACAACTAAGGTAGGAATACAATAGGTGGTCATGCAGGGCTGGGCCCTGCAGAGAGTCAAGACAAAAGGTGAAAACACACCACAACTGTGGCCCAGACACATCCATTGGAGGCCTCAATATAACAACAAAAGGACTAGGCCTAAATGCTCCCCAAAGGAAGAGATAAGTGATAACACCTGGTCTGATAAAATCTAGATAGGCTTCAGTCACCTCAGCGGGGAACCAAGACCCCCTGGATCCATCACCTACTTTCCATGCTGGCTTGCTACATGACTTTCTACCCTATTGTGTCAGTATTACTTTAGCGACTATACTTATAATCTTATTGGTTGATTGTAGCTGTAACCCACATTGTACCCATGTGGGTGTGCTCTATAAAACTTCCCATAAGAAGTGGGGTCCTGGGCAACCCACATTCTGGGTGTCCCCTCCTGGCCCTCTCAGACAGGAGCTTTCTATCCTCAAGAAATATTTCCTACTCTTAACCTCTGTTGATCCTAGAATTCATTCTTCGATTTTAGAGAACACGAACTTGACGTATCAGACATCTAACAGGCTGAGAGTTATAATATAATATTTCCCCTATATTTGTAGTTTCTGATATCATCCCTGGGTCACCCTGGTCCCCCTTTACCTCTGTGACAGCAACAGAGAGAGGTAGTGTTCAACGGGCAAGTGACAATGAAAAGAAAGTGTCCTGCCACTTCTGCCTTACCAGCTGTGCAATCATGAACCAGCAACATCATCTCTTTGAGCCTCAATTTCTTACCTGAAAAAAGGGGGATAATCATAGTGTCTCCCTCCTTGGGGATCATGAGGGTCAAATGCGTTATTACATTTCTAGTGCTTAGAATTGGGCCCAGAACAGGGTAAGTGCAGTAAGGGTTTGCCATTCTCATTGTCCCTCTCATTGTCATGATCAGATCATCTCCTAGTAGAGGCCAGGGGGACAGGCTGGTGTGGTATCCCACGTCCGTGATCCCAGCTACTGAGGAGGCTGAGCCAGGGTGATCGCAAGGTCAAGGGCAACCTGGGCAATTCAGTAAGACCCTGTATCACAAAGGGTATAATAAAAGACACAGATTTATTCTGTTTATTTTATATAAAATTCAAGAGAATGACTTGATTGGGCAGGCATGGATCAGTGAATTTGTCTGAGCCCAGAGTGCTGGGCTTGGCAGACCCACCATGTTATGGCAAATTTACAGAAATTTTATATTAAAAACTAAAATTCAGTTAGTAGCCTGTGACTACATTGAGACAGGACATGCTCGTGCTGCGTGCTAAGCTGTTATCCTTGACTGTCTGCGTCCAGCCGCTTCTTCCCGATAGCTGGCCAGCTCAACCTGACCGCATTCAGCAGTAATGTCTGTGTTTTTTACCTAAAATATATAGATTTCCCAACACACTTCAGAGACTTTAGGCCCAAAACAGACCGGCCCAGTCAAGGACACATTTAACTCTACCTTGCTCCACTCAAACCCCCTTCCCTCCCAGAATGTTCCTGCCTTATGATAAACAATTCCTTTTTAAGCAAACCTGCTTAAAGCCAATTTGCCTGACAACATATGACTTAATTCATGTAACCAATCGTATAATAACCTACTATCAGCTTTGTACTTCCTGCTTGCAAACTGTATTTAAACAAAACTCTAAGCTGACTCTGGGCTGATGATTGGGACTCAGACTTAGTCCCCAAGCCTGCCAGCATTAATAAACAATTTGCCTTCCAAACTCCTCAGTGCAAAGCATTTTTCTTTTAGTCCAGGTTTTTGTGCAACAACCAGAGAAGTTCTCACAAAAGATGAGGTCAGTTAGCAGGAAGAGGGAGTTGGGGTGCTGGGTAGATACACCCTGGATGGCTATGCATTCACTTCCTGCCGCTACCAGAGTCCCCAGGGCTCTGCTCCGCTCTGGTAGAAATCTGTACACACTTGCAGCTGAGATTACGGCTTCATTGTGTGCCAAGCTTGGTTTTAAATTTTTATGTTTATTATTTTATTTGTTCCTTTGGAAACCCTGTAAAATAAAATAAAATAGCCCTATTAAAATAAAATATCAACCAGAGGCCAGCAAGGTCACAGAGCCTGCCTAATGGTGCCTGGCTGGGGCATGATTCCAGTCTTCTCTGAAACTACAATTCTCAACCCTTCAACCCTATTGCCATCTCCTTAGCAGCAGTTAAAGCAAGTTAATGAAAAGGGAAGGAAAAAAATCCAAAAAGCAAAAAACAGGGGCAGTAAGCACAGGTGGAATTTATATTGGCTTTAAAATAAAACCAACAGGACCATGTCTTTTTGAGAGCCCAAGAATGTAACTGATTCTGCCTTAAAGCCAGCCTATCTATGAAGCCAGAGCAAAGCCATGAAATACAGTTCTGTTTGCAGTTCCACTAGGAAGAGTAAATGTTTGTTAGCTTGAATAAATAGTTACACTTTCCTAACTTTAAATTCCTTGGTCCCATTGAAAACTTTGAGAGACTAGGAGGCAGGAATCTTTGAGGAACCCAGAAACTAGCAGTTCTCCACATTTTTGACCTTTGGGCAGGCAGCTCTTCCCCACAGGCTTCTCCAGGACCTGGGGCTAAGCACACAGGTCATCTTCATGCACAAAGGAAGGGCAAACACAACCTGTGGAATGAATGAGTTTGTTGTCTCCCATCCCGGTCTTGCTCAAAGCACCCCTGGGTGAGAAACAGGTTTTGGGACAAAGAAAATGCCACAGCTGGCAGTTAAGTAAAATGAAATTGTGCTTGTTTTGGCCAAACATCGCATCCTATTGAATAAGGCAGACAGACAGTTTAAATAAGCAAGAAAGAAGAATGTGGGGAACTAGACTGGTTTCTCCATGTGACAAAGAGAGGGGTTCTGATACTTTGTATTTTGAAAACTGAAATAGAACAAAGTCAGACACTCTTGAGGGGCTGGGGAGACCAGGAATGGATATGATCACAGTGGGTTGTATGCAGGATGAAAATGCCATAGTGAAACCTGATTAAAAATGCTCATTTAGGGCCGGTGATACGGCTCAGCAGTACAAGCATCTGCTGGCAAGCGTGAGGTCCTGAGTTCGACTCCTGGTACCCACGTTAAAAAATGCTCATTTAATAACAGAGTAGAAGAGAAAAGCTGTGGAAAATATTTGGAAGATGATGCTGAGAGGATTATGCAGAGATACAGCTGCAGCAAAGATGTAGGAATAGCGTTAGGCCACCAAAGAGTTTTTCTTTTTCTTTTCTTTTCTTCTGGATTGAAGCCAGGGCCTATGCACTGAGTTACACCTAGCCCCATTTTAAATTATTTAAAATAAATTTTTCAGACAGGGTGTAGCTGTGTCACTAAGTTGCCAGCCTGGGTTTGAAGTTGTGATTCTCCTGCCTCAGCCTCCCAGAGTATTGAGATTAGAGCTATGTGCCACCACATCTGGCTAGTTTTCCTTTTCTTTTCTCCTTTTCTTTGTCTAAGCCCGTCTTTCTTTCTTTCTTTCTTTCTTTCTTTCTTTCTTTCTTTCTTTCTTTCTTTCTTTCTTTCTTTCTTTCTTTCTTCTTTTTCTTTCATTTTGGCAGTGCTGGGGATGGAACCATGCTAACCAGGCTCTGTACCACTGAACTACACTCCCAACCCTCCTTTTTTACATCTTACTTCCTTGAAATTAGAAGCAATAACAACTCTGTGATATTAGTGATATGATACAATTAGTGCTATTGATAGAACAATCAAATAGCACAGAAATATGATAACAGCTACCCCTTTTGAGTACCTATTATGTGCCAACTAATAGTCTAAACACATTGATACCTTCAGTTCTCTGGACTGTGCAGAGGTAGTTATTGTTAGTAATGCTGTTTTACTGGGTATGCAATGAATGTCCAGAGTCAGAATCTTGTGAAAGTGGTCTGGTTTTGAACCCAGACCCAGACAGCTAGACTCAAAGTTGAGGCTTAGGACAACTCTCATGACTCCCTGAAGTCTGGAGAGGGTACAGCAGGAAGGAGATGGCCTGGTCCTGCCCCACCTGCCTCATGGCCCACCTGCCCTCGTCCCACCACTGTCCACAGGGAGGGAGACCAATGCAGCCCTATCTGCCTGCTGCTTTCCCAGTATGCAAACCAAAAGTCTTGTTTCCTGTGAATACCTCAGGTGTAGGCAAACTTGGATGGCTGATCACCCTACTGAGCGTGAAGCTTCTTTTGTATCTTCTCTATAAAAATGTAAATGTACTTTCATAACTTTGTACACACGCGCACGTGCTCCTCGGCACCCTGTTTCTCCATATTTGCCCTGTATTAAGCAGCCCACTCCTCTCTCAATGATCCTGTAAATTTTTGTGGAAGGGAGGCATGGTCACTCAGACACCCACCCACCCTCTGACCATGCTCTGTTAGGGGAAATGGATTATAAATGAAGAGGGACAAATGTTGATATTTGAGGAAGAAGCCAATTCTTTAAGGAGAAAAAAGGGATAGAAAGGATGGTAATAATAATCTCTAAAAGGAGAAAGAAGGTAGGAAGGGTGTGTCGGACAATGAGAATAGTCTTATTTTCAGGAGAAAGAAAGTCTTGGTCAGCAAATGGAAGCAGATCAAGACTCAAGCTCTGATTCCATCCCTGTGGAGCAGGGACCATGGATGACTCTGCCTCTCTGTCTCCATATCAGTAAAATGGGAACAGCGTGGCCAACTGGAGAGAGTCCCTGAGAAGACTGAGCAATTATCAAGTGCCCTGATAAATTGTGCAGATACAAGGCATTATCATCCGTGTGCCAAAGAATTTGCTGTCAGTTTTCAAAGTGATCACAACATCCTAAGGCAATAAGTGTCTAACACGGTTCTCACATCTGAACATGTATAAGATTCACCCCAGGACACTGGTAAAAACAAAAGTCAGGAGTTCCAGTGCAGATTTCTTGCATCTGATTCTCCAAAAGTGAAACCCGTGTGTGTGTTTCAGTTCTGTGTTCACTGGGAATTCCGGAGAAAACCATCATTTGTGAACTGAAGGTCTGAGCACCACTAGACGACAGGGGGCGCCATTCGCTTGTTCAGCAGTATCGCAGGTGACAGCAGCATCTGGAGCTGCTCAGTGCCCAGCCTGGAAGGCAGACCTGGCCCTGTGACAATCTGGCCCAACTGAAAACAGTCAGAAAGAGCCTTGACCTTTTGCTAATAACAAAAGGGCCATGAACGTCTGCTCAGCACCTGCTGTGCATTAGAACTTTTCACATACAGTATCTTTTTTTTTTTTTTTTTGAGGTGAAATTCAAGAAACATGAGGTTCACCATTTTAAAGTTTACATGCAGTGGCATTTAGTAATTACAGTGTTGAGCAACTCCTCTCTCTAGTTCCACACATGTTATCTTTATTTAAGCCTCACAATATTCCAAGAGATCAAATATTTATTTATCCACATTTTTAAGTGGCAGAAGGAAGGTGTGAAGAGCTTTAATAATTTGTCCAAGGTTGGATCATTCCTAAGTGTTGAAACTGGAATCAAATCCATGTCAACCATCCAAAGCCCTTTCAGATACAGGAGTGCAGAGGAGTCCTGGGGATTCCCTATTTTCATGGAAAATAATGAAACAGAACCTTGCCCTTTGAGACATCAATTTTATAGCACTGGTCTAAATAAATTCACAGGTGTGACGCTATACTTCTCTACCCCTTTCCCATGGCCTCCTTTCAGTCTGTTCCGGTGTTTTCTGTAGGCATGTTCTACCTGGGGGCCTAATCACAAGTTTAAATTTAACTACAAGGTAAATCAACAACTTTATCCTAACATATATCCTCAGGAAAAAAAAAGGAAAACAACCTTCCCAGGTTTAAACCCAGAAAGCAACATGGAGTAGGGGTGTCTTCTGTCCTGGAGGGGATCCAGGTATATATATGAAATCTCAGTGTGCTCACCAAAATGGAGCTGCACCCTTTCAGAGGGGTGACCATGTCACATCCCCCAACTGGGACCTCTTCAAAAGGATACTTGGACCACACACCAGAACTACAGGCCAGACAGGGGCTCTCGAAACATGAGGACACACGCTCTACTTGTAAAACCTCTTCCTGGGAGGCTGAAAGGCCAGCACTCTTCGGCAATGTCCAAAGCAAGATAGGATCAAAGCATATTGAGAAATAAAAACTTAAACAGTAAAACTCAACAACAACAAAAAAGACATAGCCAAGTGAAGTAGTCAAGAATATTTAAAGTTAGTTGATGGCCAAACTTAATAGGGGAGTGAAGAAGAAGAAAGGACACGAGAAAAAATAGACTTGGTTAAATCAAACGTATCTCAAACACCCAGCACTGATAAAACAAGCAGCAACATAAAACTTCAGTGAGAGCTTGTAGCAGACCAGTTAAGTCCAACTAAAATGGCTTGACAAGAAAATGCATCTTGAAACAGGAGCGAAATCTAAATGGAAATCAGATGACTTAGGAGAACAAAAGCCAGCAAATGAGTCATAAAAATACCCTTGAAAAAGGAAAGTAACAGAAAAACAGAGAAGCATCCAAATCCAGTGAAGTCTACTAGTTTGGGGTCTGGTCCAGCAGAAGGTTTCTTGTGGTCTATGTAGTCACAGACTCAGGGGCGAGGTACAAATGCTGCATCCAGCACGGGGCTGCTCCATTGCTCCATGGGCATGAGCGGGTTAGGTACATGGTCTGTGTGTGTGTGTGTGTGTGTGTGTGTGTGTAGAGCTGAGCAAGATAAATGTGGAGCTGCCCACAGCTTAGCAAAGGTCTTTAATTCCCAGCCTCCCTGACTCCCCATCTCCCAGTCCTCAGTCTGTCTGCCTGCCCGGCTAGGCCCCCACAGTGTTGAGGGCTAGAGGCCTGTGGGGGCTGAGAGTAAATACCAGCTGCTTCTCGCTGCAGGTGTTGCAAGTAGCCAAGGTGGTCTGAGGTTCTGAGCAGGGTGCTTAATGAGTGAGGGAGGAAGCAAGGACAGACTGCTAAGCACCACAGCAACCCTTGAGATATTTTGAGAGAACTTTTGCTTCCTCTGAGTTGCAGTATTCTGCAAGAGGTGTCGCCCTTTATAGAATCGACTGTGACTACCTCCCGCATTCTATCTTGTGTATGAAGGAGTGTGTTTTAGAATCTTAAAGGGCTAGACTCAAAGTTTGCGTTTTCTTTTGTTTTGTTTTGGTTTGGTTTGGTTTGGTTTTTGCTTGAGGGCTGAGTGACCTTAGGCACACACATTTTGGCTTTAGTTTTCTTGTCTGCAGATGAAGAAAAACATCACTTCTCTGGGTACTTGTGAAGATGGAGATAAACCCCTGGGAATTCCAGGACGGTGTAGCATAGAGTATGTGCTTGCAATCATTGTTGCTGCTTTCCTATTTTCATGATAGAGAAGAGATGGTGGAAGGCACAGAAAACCTGAGTCCTTACAGTCAACCACCCTTTCATAGCCAAGTCAGTATTACCTTCAGCATAGGTGCTAATCTCCGCCTGCCCCATCTCCCTGCAGCCATCCATGTTCAGTGGCAGCCATACCCGAAGCTTTCGGGTGCGCCAGGGTCCCACAGTTCAAGACTTTGAATGGCTGTTTTTTGCTTTAGGACTTTCTGTGTCACAGTGGGTAGAAGTGACTCTACTTCCAGCAGGACAAACATGGAAGTGCAGGCAGGAGAGGGGCTAATATACCACAGAGACAAACTGCAACTAATAAAGAAGTCCCTGGGTAAATGGCTCCAGGTTTATTGTCTTGGTGCCTCAGAGGATCCCCAGTATTACTGAGCCCCATTTGCCCAAAGCATTTACCTGCCTCTTTTACTTCTGTAGTTGGCTTGGATGCCTTTTTCCTATCTTACCCTCCCTGCTCCCTCTTTCCTTTTCCTGGATTCCGAATAAATCACCTACACCCAAGTCCTTGTCTCCAGCCCTGCTTTGGGAAAACCCAATAAAAACACCATTGTTTACTATGTCATATGTAAGAGGCCTGCACGGCTTTGCATTTTTCCTTCTGTTTTTAGGACTATGAGTAAGAAGTTCAGCCCAAGAAGAGTATATAATGAGGGCTTCCATTAGTAAGCATGTACTGTGTGCCAGGCAAAGTGCAGAGAGGAAAAAGTTAATACAAGCCTAACATGACCCCCCAAATTTTAGACCTTTCTTCTTATGGTGCTGGTGTAAGTAATATCACTGGGGCACAAATACTTCTACCTCTTCTTTCCTCATGCAGAGAACAAAAGGAATAATTAGTCAGACTTTAGAGTTTAATCATGTTAGAGAATGCAAACCAGGTATGGTGGTGCAGGTGGGTAATCCCCACTCTGGGAGGCTGAGGCAGGAGCATCACAATTTCAAGCCTAGCCAGGGCAATTTAGCAATTTAGTGAGACTCTCAAAATAAAAATAATTTTTAAGAGGCTGGGGATGCGGCTCATTGTGTAGGCCCTGGGTTCAATCCTCAGTTCTTCAAATAAATTAATAAATAAATAAATAAACACACAAACAAATAAAAATGCATAGAATGTCCTAAACCCTGCAGCTGCTTTGCCATGCCAGAGGATGAAGGTTCTTGGCTACATGACTTCTAGATCAGAGCCTTTCAATCTGCTTTTGGAAATGTAGGGTAGGCATGAAGTTAATTTAAGGTGAGGGTTAAGAGCTAAAAATGCAAAAAATTAGGAAGAGGTATTGGGAGAGTACAGGAAGTAAAAGTAGGCAAGGACTGGGAGTAGAGCAATGAGGAAGTTCCAGCAGTAACATGTCCAGTGACAGTTTTCCACTTGGGGATGTCTAATGAAATGTTAAGTACAGGTGAGTTCATGTGATTGCGTTTGCTGGGAGTTAATTTTCCTCTGCTGCCTACAACATCAGTAGACCTTTTCTTCAGGTGTAGAGGAGGATCAGGACAGAACTTTTTCCCCTTAGTACTGGGAATTGAAGCCAGGGCCTTCACACTGAGCTACATGCAGCCCTTTTTCATCTTTATTTTGAAACAGGTTCTTGCAAAGTTGTTTAAATTACCCAGGCTGGGTTTGAATTTATGATCCTTCTGCCTCAGCCTCCCAGAGTGCTGGGATTACAGGCATGCACCACTATGCCCAGCTCAGAAATTTTTATAAGGGAAAATTACTTAAAAATCTGAGTTTTAGGGTTTGTGGGAGACTAAATGATTGGATTATAATTATACTATCTAATCTAATTCTCAGTGGCTCAATGGATAAATTAGGATATTGAGGCTCAGAGGAGTTAAAGTCTGAGGTCTCAAAGGTGGGCTTTGAGCCCAGCTCTGATGTCAAAGCCTTACACACCAAGCAGGCTGCAGTTAACTTCGTGATATTAGAAAGTGACTCAGTTCTTGGGTCTGTCCCTCCCATTTTGGTCTGTGTTTTTTACAGCCCTGGTTTTAAATATTTATCATGTTGGCTAAAATTATAAAATATAGGGCTTGTAGATTCATCAAATTTGTTCTCTTTCCAACTTCTACTTATCAGAGAAGAATGTAGTTCTTCCTTGCTCACTTTATACCTTCAAAATCTTGAGTGGATCACCCACCCCACATGCGTATACACACACACACACACACACACACACACAGGCTACTTGGAACAGGGCAAACTAAAGTTGCATGCGGGCTGCTGCATTTTTATTGCCAGTCAAGTACGGATGTTTGCTTGGGTCATCTGCATGGGAACAAGCGCTGCTGAAATGACATCTGTCATGGCTATTGAATTGTGTTATAAAAGAACAACACGGACTTTGGTCTTCCATGCACATGTTCAGTACAATAAAAAGTCCAGTATCTCCTACAGTGGGTTCCCAAGTATTTCCTCTGACATTACAGGAGAAAGGATTTATTCATTAACTGAGCTCCTTTCCTGCATTGTGCACTATTTTAGGCACTTGGGATGAACTTGGACCAAAAACTCCTGCCCTTGCGAAGTAATGGAGAAAAACAGAGAGAAACAGTAAGCCTGAGAATAGATAATTGTACAGTATGTTAAAAGGTGATCGATATAATGAAAGTGAGAAAGTGAAAATTTAGAGCAGTGTGAAAGGGATTGGGAGTGGGCGGGTAGAGCTGCAATTTGCAATAGGGTAGCCTGACCAGGCCTCATGGAGAAGCTCACTTGTGATTTGAATAGTAATAACGCACAGACAAAATGATTAGGAAGTCCAAGGAATTGTTCTGAGAACGGTGTGGCCTTGAAATTCTGGGCTGGAAGCCTTGCCTGTCTCCTGACTGTGTCTGAGAAATTCCACAGGGAGGCAGCACATCCTAGTGATGATGGCCATCTTAAGGGACATGGAAGACCACAGATTTGCTTCTGATGGCAGTGGGAGGTCTCAAGGAATCAGTCTTTGGCCTGGGTCTGCATCCAAGCCTTTCTCCCTTTCAAAATGGCAGATGGAGGTGGCGATGAGGCTCCTCATAGTGACAACAGCAACAGTAGTTTTCCCGTCTTGAGAACTGACTGTGCTGCATGCTGGATGAATTACCCCATTGACCTCCCTATAATCCCAAGCTCCATCTAGTGATGATGTCTCCATTTCTCAGATGGGCACTCAGATGAGGCTCTGAATCACAAATGAAGGTGGGAACCAGGATATGCCAGAAAGTCTTTGGAAATCTTTGGAACCTGAGTTGATAGGAGGAAGGACTCTTATCAGAGGCTTTGTGAAACCTACTGATTTGGGTGGGATGTGACTCAATGAGTTTGAAAGGCAGAACCTTGAAGATCAGCAGTAAGATCAGATAGAAATGACCTGATTGTAGAGTGACGCCCTGTGCTGAATGCTTTACATAAAGGGGTGATTGAAGCATATGGTGAATGCTGAGATTAAAAAACTATTACAGTAGAAGATATATTGCCATTCAGCCCCCTCAGTATACTCTCCCTTGCTTTGAACACACTTAACACACTTATAACTACTTTCTGAAGCAGTTCTGAAAGACCTCTTCTGTGGGTGCCTTTTTTTGGGATGGGTACTGGGGATTGAACTCAGGACCTCACACTTGCCAGGCAGGCACTGCACCACTGAGCTAAATCCCCAGCCCTCATGAGTGTCTTTTGAAGTGTGATAAAGAATACAGTGAATGTTGTTGCTGAGTACCATCCAGTGAAAAGGCAGGTATGTAAAAACATTACAGTGTGTCCTCACCCACTTTATTCACCAGATCTGACACCACATGACTTTTGGCCCTTCCTCAAAGTCAAAACGATCATGAAAGGTAAATGTTTTGCACTGATTCAGGACAACAAGGTGGCCACAACAGCACAACTGAAGACAGGAAAGAGGACTTGCAGAACTGCTTCAGAACGTGGCAAGAACAATGGATAAATGTGCTTAAAGTGAGGGGGAATATTTTGAGAGGGATTCATGGCAATGCATCTTTTACTGTAATAATTTTAAAAAATTTTTAAATTTAACTAGTCACCATATTTTATAGTCATACCTCATATTTATCCCATCTTCTGTGGTTCAGTGTCTGGCCCAAAGTTGGCTCCAATCAGAGTTAATTCGCTCCAAACTACGTTTTTCACCTAGTCCCTCGGGCAGCAGCTTGGGGAAGCTGCAGTACCCATGCTGCATCCATGGCTGAGGGTGGAGCCAGAAGCTGTGGGTGTGTAAGGCGTTGGCTCAGGTGGGAGGAGGGTCCCAGCAGCTGTTGCAGCAGGGGTGGGACTGAGGCCCAACAAATACTGCACCCCAGAGAGATGGATGAGGCCCAGAGACCCCGAGGCTGTGTGTTCCTTGTGCTAACTGTAGTCAGTACTGTCTGACTGGCCCCTTTTATGCATTATTTTCTTTTATACATGCAGTTCTTTTCTAGAATATTATTAAAGCTGTTCATTAAAATGTGTTAATCTTCTGCTCTCTTTGTCTGAATGATTCTCTAAAGGTTCCTTAGGGACTTGGATCTGTTTATTTTAGTCCTCTGTTTATTGGATTTCCTCAGATGGCTGAGGTTGAGGTACTTGGTTATTTTAATAATTGTAGAATATTTATGATAACAATAACAGTTTACAAATGCATCTCAGAGCCAGAAATTACTATAAGTGCCTCTTAGCATCAACTCCTATAGTTGTCACAACTGAGAATTTTGGTCCTATTTTTCTTTTCTGTTTCTTTCTTTCTTTCTTTTTTCTTTTTGGTGGTGCTGGGATGGAATCCAGGACTTTGTACATGTGCTCTACCATAGACCTATATCTCTGGAAATTTACTTAAAATTTTATTTTGAGACAGGATTTCACTAAGTTGCCCAGTTTAGTCTTAAACTTGTGATCCTCTTACCTCAGTCTTCCAAATACTTGGGATTAGAGTTATGTGTCTGGTCCTGCTTTTATTCTCATTTTCCAGGTAAGGAAATGGAGACCCAGACGTTAGCACACAGACGCTAAGGGGAGAATTTAGGATTCAAACCCCAGCTCTCTGACATTACAGCATGGGCTCTTTACTGCCCCATAACATATGGCCTTGTATTTGATTTGCTTTTAGATTCTACTTTGGTTAAAGAGATACAATAGTATTGCAAACATCAGCAATGCTCATGGCAATAACTTCTAGCTGTCGCTCACCTCCATTCATCTGTTCACGCACAGTTGGGTCTCTTCTAGCCAGACACACAGCTGTGCTTCCAGGCTTTCCTGCAGAGGCGTGAGGCGTGTGTGCAGGGGCTGAGTTCTGGCCGATAGATTGTGTGCGGAGCTGTTACACGGCTGCTTCAAGGAACCTTCCTAGGGAGGCCAGTAGCCTGTACCTTCTGTTTTCCCATCCCTACTTGGGTGAGAGCAGGGTATCTTTTTTTTCCTTTCCTTTTCTTTTCTTTTCTTTTCTTTTTTTTTTTTTGTCTTTTTGAGACAGGGTCTCACTACACAGTTCAGGCTGGTCTTAAACTCACTTTGTAGCCCAGGCTGGCCTCGAACTCATAGCGATCCTCCTGCCTCAGCCTCCCAAATGCTGGGATTACAGGCACGCGCCACCACGCCCAGCCATGGTAGCTTTGAACTGTGAGGAGCAGTCTTATTCCCCTCAGTGCCAAATCTACCACACCAATGCTGAACTGCTCCCCATGGATATTTACTTGAGTAAGGAAAAAATTCTACTTAAGCTTGTCTGCTTTGTGTTGCTATAACAAAATCCCTGAGGATGGCTAACTTGTAAGTGGAGAGGTTTGTTTGGCTCACAGCTCTGGTGATTGGAGGGTCCAAACAGCATGGCAGTGGCATCCTGGTAAGGGAGCCCTGGCTGCATCATAGCATGACAGAGAAGCAGGAAGGGAGCTGGCAAGCATGGAAGGGGCCCAGCACTTAGGGTGGCTTCTTCTTATAACAACTCACTCTAATAAGAAATCACTTGATCCTACAAGTTCCAACCATGTCCAGACCAGATTAATCCATGCATGGGTGTGCAGGTGCATGACTTAACTACCTTCCGCTGTGTCAGTGGTGCAAACCTATGGCATGCATGTTACTGTGTTTTTCTTCTAAGACAGAAGATGTTTAGGTAGAGTTGTTCTTTCTAAACCAAAACCTCAGTATTCAGGTTTAATTGCAGCGTTGGCGCTTGGCAATAAGTAAGTGGGTTCGGGGTGGCAGTCCGGCACTTGGCCTCTAAAAGTTTCGCCGTCACTGTTCGAGGCCTTTGTTCTGAAAGTCCCCACCACTCAACAACCTTACACCAGGGACCATGCTTCCAGCACATGACTCTCTGGGGGACAACACACATTCAAACCACTGCAAAACTATTTTTGTTTGTGTGTATTTTGCACTTTTGCCACCTGCTGTAATCCTAATTAATGCAGTTCTAAAAGACTTAATAATAATAAAGCAGTTTCCATGCCCACATCCTGTTCTCTAGCTATTATAACACACTTTACTGCCAATTCCCACATTTGTGTTCATTTTTCTAAATAACATGCTCTTGCTGCTCTTTTTTGTTAGTTTTGGCAATGTTATAAGCATTTTTTTTTTTTTTAATTTTTGAGACAGGGTCTTGCAGCGTTGCCCAGGGTGCTCTCAAACTGGAGATCCTCCTGCATCGGCCTCCTGTGTAGCTGGGATTACAGGCATGCATCACCACACCCAGTTTATAAACTATTTCTTATGATCAATGAGGATCCTACTCTTTAAAATTTTTCCTTCCATTTATTCACTTTCTCATATAGTTTTGTCACAATTTATTTTGTTAAATTGATGATTTTTTTAACATAAATATGATTCCATAAATATTCACTAAAGAAGCAAACAATTTTGCTTCCATTTTTTCTTCTTCCTCCTGCTTTTCTTTCTCTTCATATTTTTCTTTTTATACCTGTGAGTTTTAATTGTTAAGTTTTCCCTTATTCCTTCCTTTAGTCCTTTTCATAGCGAAAGATTTTGAGGCTCTCTGCCCCCACTCCAAGGACAGTAGTGGGTGTTTGCTGGGTGTGCCCGCTGTCCCACGCTGTGCTTGCTGCTGGGAATGTTGAGCTGCACCTGCTGTTGTCCCTACTTTATAGAACAGGATGTGGAGGCAGTAGAGCTTAAGTGACTTGCCCACCATCCCAGAGTCGGCATTTGAACTCAGGTCTCTGACCCCAGAGCTCTGCAACCCTAACCTTGGTAACTGGGAGTGGGGTGATGGGAGTGGAGGGAAACGGTCCAAATATTTAGAATTCAGTACAGAATAAATGCAAGAAGACACAATAGCTCAGATACCGTGATCAGAAAGAAAGACAGTTGGTATTACCAGAGTATCCCAGATACATAGCAGACCCATCTTAACCAAGAACTTGTGACTCAGCCTAAGAGAAAAACTAAGCCTTTTATTTCCCCTGCTGATCTGTAGATGAACTTGGACGTTTCGCTTTAAAGTAGAAAAGAACAAATGTCAGGCACCCATCGGCTTCTGCTTTCCACATACAAAACTGAGCCTCCAGGAATTAAGCACCTTGCTCAATGTCTCACACTGAAATAGCAGGGGGATCGTACTGCAGGTCTTCCATTCCAGAATCGGGGCTTTTCTCCTTACACGAGACAGCTCTGATGGTCACGTTGACGAGCGTAACACCGTTGCTCTCTACGGGGCTTGTGAGGAGCTTTTCCATGTTAAAATCCACGTGTGAAAAAGGATGATTCTGCTCCTCGTAGGTGCCACAGTCTGGGGCGAAGGTGATTTATGACACTAAGATTGACGCTTCCTGGAGAGGAACTTTGATGATATGTGGGAGAACACATAGCATCTTTAAAATCGGAGCTGTCCCAGAAAATCTGGGGACCTGTCACCAGGATAGAGATATTGGAAGTAATGAGATTAACAAGAAGACATAATGAAGCAATTGCCTAACTCTGGCCTGTCGAGTCAGCACCTCCTTGCACGTAAATAAATAATGAATAACAGGGATAACATTACCTGGAATTTACAGAATATCTCACAGCTGTTTGAAAAAGGCATCTCTCCCCAAGGATCAGCCAGAGGAAGTTCTTTTTTAATTATCTTGAATTATTAAGATTACCATTCAGTAGTGAATAATCATTTCCTATTGGACTCTCCAAGTGCTTAATTATACTTAGAGAATAATTTGCTCCAGCTTTATAAATAAACTGGATATTGCCTAAGTCCCTTTTTAAAAGCCCCAGTGGGAAAATAGTACTAATATAAGTGAAATCAATGCCTTCACAATTCCCTGAGTAGCAGTGTATCCTTACTCTGGTCTATAAAATTAGTGTTGTAATGCTAACCTCCTGGGACTGCTGAAGGCTGAGCGTGATAATCAGGCACTGACTGAATACTAGGCTGTTCCAAGCGTTTTTTATACATTAACTCATTCTACTTGAAAAAATTTCATGAGGTCAGAACTGTGGTTATCCATAAATGGGGAGAATGAGCACAGAGAGGTTAAGTAACTTGCCTGAGTCACACAGCCAGGAAGGGATAGACTTACGATTTAACCCAGACTGTCTCTCCAGAAACCAAGAAGGAGGTCAGAATGGTACAGATGGTGGGTAATAAAATCCCTTGGGAGGCAAAGGCAGTGAGCAAGAGCAGGAAAGAATAGTTAGGTCATGCTTTATTGATTACACTTGCTGTTCGGTGTCTTGAGAAAGTGAGAGAAAAAAGCAATGCTCCCAAAATTAGGAAAGGGCTAGAGGACTGTGTCCCACCCATATCTCAAGGACTCACACCCACTGGCGGGCAGTGCCCTCTACCAGGGGATGTGAGGAGGACAAGACCTCAGCAGGGCATGGCTTTAGGAGCCCCCAGGGAAGCTGCAGCCAGGCACTTGTCCTGGGAGCTGTGGCCATGGCAACTTTTCCTCTGCTCTGCTACGTGGAGGGGAAGCAGAGCCCCAGCTCCAAAGAAACAAGCATGCAGTTGTTGTCAACAAGAAGCTCTGCAGTAACAAGTACAGAACAAACTCTGAAGGTGACTCTTCCAACATTTCACTCTGCCCAAACCCCAGGACCTTTGAACAGCCCAGAGAGAGGAACTGAATTTCTGACAGTCTGACTTGATGGGGGTAAGCAGTTGAATTTAGTTATTTTTTTAAAGAAAGAAACAAATTGTTTCAGATGGGAGTATCAATCAAACATGACTGCCGATGTGCTGATAATTTGGGAAGCTAGATGAGAAATATATGGAAGTTATTACACTGTTTCATCTGCCTTTGCTTCTGCGTGTAATAAGGAAAAGATTTTTTGAAAAAAGAAATTTGTTACTTATTGTACATCTCAGGTTGCAGTTGTACATTCTCACCCTCAACCAAAACCACAAGGAATCTAATTGGAGAGATTTGCATGTCGGATTTTGAAAGGTGCAGACAAATAATCATTAAATGCATAGAAACACTGAAGCCGAAACTCTGTGCAAAGTGGAAACTGCCCTTCTCACTTGTCCTCCACGGCCAACACTTGCATCAGCCCATTTAGGCTCTAATGTACCACATCCTAACTGATTCTCACAGCTCACCCAACATGTCATAATCCCTATTTTCAAGACAAAAAAAATCAAAACAGAGATCAGAATTTTTCTAAACCCCTGAAGAAAGTAGAAGAGAAGCAGGAATCAAGTCCCTAAAAACTAAGCCACACAGTCACTTCCCTTAGCAGCTCCCCGAGGGCCTTGCACAATATCAGGGTGTAATGGGACCTTAAGTCTTTATTGATTAGCTCACCCTGGTTGGCAAGGGAAATTTAATTTGAAGTATTTGGATGGAAATGAGTTTAAATGAACACCCCATTGTGCAATTCTCTCTTTTTTTCCCAAAAATATCTTCATTGCATTTAAAGACAAACCCTTCTAAGTGAAGCCCTATTTGCAGAGAAATGGAAAGACCTGGAAAAATATGCTTTAAAAAACACCACTAGTCTTGGCAGTCAGTGGATCTTGAATGTCTTCTAGCCAGTTTCATTGAAGGTGTAAAATTAAAACCATTGAAGGTGTAAAATCGTTTCCTCAAACTTCTGACTATGAGGGTGGAGCAAGAGAGGGTTTGTCACTATCAAGTCCTTTTGATGTCTAGAACAAATGGTTATCTACAGTTTGGATGTGAAGCGGAGGTTTCTGTATTTGTATATTTGGAAGTGGGCACAGTATGTGGCTTACCTCTTAAATTTTCTTGGGGACTCTTAGGAGGTTTTTTCTTTTTAACTTTTTATAATTTTATCAATATATGTTTGCAGTATATGCCATTTACAGTCATCTTGGGGACTGGGTACAAGTACAGACTACCCCATGTTTCTTTTTTTAATACCCTTTCCCTTCCCTCCCCACTCCCTGCCTCCCCCGTTAATACCCCATCCCAATTTTCATTCTTGTTGATATTATTAATTTTAGCTCATATTAGAAGTTTTCTCTTTAGCTAAATGTAGCTTTAGAAAACCAGAAGTGTAAAATGGTTCCCTCCACTTTTTCCATTCTCTTCCTTATCCACAAAACTGTGGTGTCTATTCAATATCCATCCATGCCATGTAGGAGTGGAGGGATGAGGGAAGAGGTTGCTTCCTGAGACCTCTCGTGGCTGGTCTTCTCATTAAGGAGATGAGCCTTTTCTGCTGTGCAGGAGGTTTTGCACTTATGCATGCACCGCTCTTCATTTTCTGCAACCCTCTTTGAAGCAAAGAATGTTCCTGGGGCTTAGGACTGAAGTAATTGGATAGATTTGTCACTGTTGAGCTATGGAGGCAGGTGACAGAAAAGTTAATTTCTCCTCTCTTTTTCTTCTTCCTCTTTCCCTCTTTTTCTATTCTCTTCTTTTTAAATAAAGCCACATAATTTTCAGAAAGAACGTGGAGTTTGCTAAGATCACATTTATCTTTAACTTGCTTAGGCATCTACAGTAGTGAATTAAAAGAGCACTACTACGTTCTATACTTGGAGTTGGTTGTCTTGACTTGTAGAGTTGGTTTGACTTTTGTTGGTGTTTGAAGGGGGCCAGTGAGAAGCACTGCGTTCCTCTGTCCTTAACCCATGGAAAGATGGACTCACATGAGATGGAAGATTGAGACACAGCCACAGTTTTGATAAAAATTTGTTGGACAAATGTGGCTTGATCTGCAGCCACCTCTGGGTCTCTTAAGTATGTCACTCAAGTCTGGACCCTGATGCGTCTCACCTCAACCCCAATTTATATTCATGGAACCATTGCTTTATTCACTGCCTGTGATAGAGAAAGAAAGAGGAACTTCTGGATCTGACTCTTGAGAGGTTCCACTCTGAGGTCCTTACCGTTTGGAAGTAGGAATGGAGTATAAAACAACCAAGTGCTGGCAGACCTGCAACCAGAATGGTGAACGCGGCCGTGCAGCATGCTGCTCTGGTCTCTCTCCAGTGTGTTTTGAGTGCTTCCTTGGTGCAGCCGACCTCCTACATATACACAGAAATTAATTCATTTAATCCTTGAGATGGGAACAGTTATGACCAGCCCCGTACTTGAAGCAGAGGAAACTAAGGCATGGAGACATTAAGTCCCTGGCTGTCAAGTGGTGACCTTGAGATCTGAATCCAGTCTGGTTCCAGGGACTCACATTTCACCACTTGCCACCCTGCTTCAGAAGTGTTAGCTGTCTATCGGGAAAGAGGGAAGGAAGAGGAAGAACAAAGGACTAGAAGTGTTACTTCCATAGTGTTGCCTACAGATGTGAGGAGATATTAAAGTTCCATCATTGTCCTTGGTTGTGGGGCTAAGAAAGAATAACTCCCTTCTCCCCAGACCTCAGTTTCCTCATTTGCAAAGCAAAGAGGTTGCGTAGCACCAGGGTACTGCATTTGCAACATTCAAGCAGGTATTCTCTCTCCCCTTGCCAAGAAATGACATATAATCAAGGCCTGTGGAGCCTAAAACCAGTGCCACTGGGGGATCCCTTTTAAGAAAAAGAATACACAACCTCCAACACAAAAGTTCTATATGAAAGTGAACATATTCACAGAATGAGAAACAGCAGATGAGCTTCTTTGGGGAGTTGCCAGGGTTCTCCGGGGTTTTTTTCTTTCAGTGCTTGCTTGGTTTTTCTGCAGATACACAGGGGTTTTGCAGATCAATCACCACCCAGTCAGTTAACATCTGTTTTGTCCCTACTTCTTAGACAAGGTGTCCCCTGTCAGGTACTAGAGTCCAGGACAAACCTTGTGGTTGGGAGAATAAACTTTGTTGGGGAAAGGGAGACTTCCACAGAGCAGGATTAGCAAAGGAGACATACATCCCCATTCTCTCATCATCCCACGTGAATGCACAGATTAGGGCCTTCCGCTATGCGCCCTCCCATGCAGGGATGCCGTGGGCTTCTTAGTACTAATTGTCTGGATTCAGAGATGAGAACTCCAGAAAGGGTTATCTGGCAGTGCCAACTGCCCCATACCTAGAGACCTTGCAACTAGTGGGATATTACTTCCCTTCTCATATGGGAAAGGTGGGCTCAGGGCCACCGAAAGGTGAGCTTGAGTACATCTCCTTGTAGAAGAAAAACACACTTTGGCCTGATGCCAACTGGCTTGCAGACCACTTCATCTGGGCTGAAGGCACAGGCCACCTCCAGACATTTTTGCCTCTTGCACCACACATCTGGGTTCACATTAACTGAAGCAATAGAAGCTGTATATTATTCACTGAGCACATACTGTATGCTCACCCAAAAGATGGTATCTTGTACAGTCTGCTAACTCTGTGAGCTAGGTATTATTATTGTCCCATTTTATAGAGAAAGGAATGGGGGCTTAGACCAGTTGTGAAATACATCCTTGCCATAGAACTCATCTATGGGTGATTTGGGATTCTGACTCCAAAGCCAGAGCCAAGGTCTTGCAAGCTTGTGCTGTAACACCTCCCAACGTGGCAGGTGTGGAGAACCCAGCGCTTGGAAATCAAGTGCTCAGTTCTGAGACTTACTCTGCGGTCTTCACTGTGTGCTGTCGGGAAGTCACTTCTAGCCTTAGAAAGGGCTATGTAACAAGAACTGTGAACAAGTTCCACACCCCAGTGCTTGCTTGTGGATTGAAGATGATTCTTTAAATGGTCGTAGCACCATGAAAATGTTAATGAAGTGGAATACATAGCGTCTCAGTTTTGTTTCTTTAGTGTATACTTGGGGCTTAATGATAGATGCTAAATAAATGAATGAAATGAGAATCTCTATTGGCTCAGGACCTAGAACAGAAGGCAAATGAAAACAGATAAAGTAAACTCAAAAATATCTTGTTTTACTTCAGATTTCTTTGATTAAAAAACCATAAAGTGGAACACAGACACACACACACGTGCACACACACATACACACACAGACAATCATATCCCATACACCACACACTGCAAATGATTCTCAAATCTAAGTGTGACTGGGTTGCCTGGCAAAGCTTTCAATGAGACCCAAGGACTTCCTTTCAAATTGTCACTGACATTACATTACCAGATAAAAAAAAATTTAATTGATCTGTCTTGCGTGTATGTTGGAGGTAAAAATGAAGAACTATATTTCCTCCTTTCTCACCTTTCTAGTGAAACTTTCAGGTACAAATATAGATTGAAGTGTTGCTGTTGTTAAAATGACACACTTTTCACATAGGCTAAGATTAGAGAATTTCAGAAAACAAATTCACAAGCCTGTGGTCCAGCCGAGGAGCCCCTCATTGCTGATTTTCCAAAGCTGTAAAAAGTCCATCAGCTCACCTGAATTTACTGAACACCTACTATGTGCTGCAGGTGAGTCCAAGAGATGTTTTTGAGATGTTCTTAATATATTCACAATGTGGCTGAAATCTAAGGCATAAATACAGGCCATTTTACTAACAATGCAGATCATGCATCAGACTTAAGAGGTTTTAAAACCGAAAGTATTAAAACTCCACTTGATCTCTTATGGAGGGATTTATCATAATTGTAGAACTTAAAACATGGGAATAGGCCCTGGAATATCCAAAGCACTGGTGCTGAAGGCTTTATCTTGAACCAAAAGTCCAGCTCTATTAGAACTCTCTTTTCTTCTTCATTTTTGTCTCCTCATATTCCAGCTCTCTCTAATTCCCATGCCACGTGGCATAACAAGTCACCCAGAACTCCAAAATTTATGTTTCCTCTGTTCAGAAGAAAAAAATGAACATGTACTGGAATTTCTGAATTCCAAATCTTGGGGCTTAATAGCCCAACTTGATTTATTTATTTATTTATTTTTTTTTTTTTGTGGGTACCAGGGGGACGACCTCAGGACCTCACGCGCCAACAGGCACCCGTGCCACTGAGCGATATCACCGGCCCCTTTTTCGTATGTGGGTTCCGGGAGTCGAACTCGGGCCCTCGCGCTTGCAAGGCAGGCGCTTACGCCACTGAGCCATCTCACCGTCCCAGCCCAACTTGATTTAAATGCCCAGCTCTGAGCCATCCAAGTATAGCCAGGAAGACAAGGTCACATTGTACAAACATCCTTGGGAGAACATTGCCTCTCTAATCACATGGGTCAGGAAAGTGGGCTATGTAGGAAGTCCAATATGGGTTCCCTGTGTTAATGTGGTTTTATTAGTAGGAATGCTTAAGGGCTGAAAATAACTAAAAAATTAACTAATAGTGGCTTAAAGAATAAGATACTATAATTAACCCTATATCTGGATGTCTGGGGTAGGCAGTTCCTGGGTTGATTCAATGGCTTAACCATTTCAGGGTTATGGGTAGATGTCTGAGATGGTCTTGGCATTTTCCTCATGGTCACAAAATGGCTGTTGTAGATTTGGACAAGACATTCTCACGTCTGTTTCCAAAGACAAGGGGTTATGTGGTAAGACAGCTCTCCTTGTATAATCCTCTCCCTTATCATATAAAAGCTCCGGCCCTGAAAGCCGTCCCAATGGGCATCCGTTGAGGTTGCACTGGCCCGGGAGTCTGGAAAAGGAAGTATCTGGACATTTCAGTTTCTATAATAGGAGGCAACTAAGAAATCAAGGAGCTGAGAGTCAGCTATTGCAAAGCCAATCAGAAGTCAGAAACAATGTTTTACTGCCAATTAAGTGATGTAGACCTAGATGTCCAACAAGATTTTCTGAGATGAGGAAAATGTTCCCATAGCATTGCTGTCCAGTATGGCGGCCACTAACCTTCCATGGTTACTGAGCACTAGAAATATGGTTAGTGACTGAGAACCTGAATTTTAAATTTTTATTTAAATGTAATTAATTTAAATTTAAATAGGCACGTGAAGCTAGTGGCCGCCATTAGAAAGTATGTAACTATATATAGTACCTTCTTGAAGATACGTTCTTGGAGGTCAGAGGAATCACTATGGACTGGAATATTCTGGTAGCCTTCACAGTGTGTGAGGAACTTAAAATTTAAAGGAGAACTGAGGTTGGAAGTTTTTTCTAAGAGAGTAGGCTTGCCCTAAGACATGGAAGCAAAAAACGTAAGACGTTCTTACCTAGGAGGTGCTCATCAGAGCAGGTTGGCAGAAGTAGTGTTTGTTTGTTTGTCTCATTTTGCTTTGCTTTTGTGGAAAAATGAGCCACAGCCAAAAAAGTAGGTTCAAGTCAGGAATTTTTGAATACCAGCTTGAACTATGGGCCCTAGGCAACTCAGGTTAAAAGAAGGATAGAACATGAATTGGAACTTTGGCAAGATGAAAAGAAAGATGAATAGAAGACAAGAAATTCAGTTATGACAGCATTTTCCATGTTGCAGTACATCTGGAAAATGGTGTATGCATTGCTCACTGGGGCAAATGGGCTGTGATGAGTAGCTCAGAGACTCCAGCTGCCCTGGGCCCTACGTCCCCCTTGAATCCTCACACAAGGATCATGATCTCCTCCACTCAGAACACTTCTACAGAATGGCAGTGGGCATCAGCACACAGCCAGGGCCCGCTGAGTTAGGTAGTGGTGCAGTGGTACATATGAAAGAGGAAAGGAAGAGAGGAAAATATTTTAGGAGGTATTGAAAGGGACTGGGAACTAATTAAAGATAGTTGGAGTAGGTATTAGAGTTGATTACTCCTAAGTTTGAAGGCGGTAACTCCAGAAACAAAAATACCACTGTGAGGTTATTTTGAAGTGATATGGTGATTTCAGTCAAAGATATTGAGGTGAAGGCTGAACCCTACGGTGATCTATTCCATTGACCCACATTCTTGGTCCTCACGCTTTTGTGTAGTTCCCTTCCACACTGGCTTAGTTATGTGACTTGTTTGGCAATTAGACATTCACATGATACAAGAAAAGAGACACTCAAAAAGTGGTTGTGTGGGCCGGTGAGATGGCTCAGCGGCGTAAGCGCCTGCCTTGCAAGCGCGAGGGCCCGAGTTCGACTCCCGGAACCCACATACGAAAAAGGGGCCGGTGATATCGCTCAGCGGCACGGGTGCCTGTTGGTGCGCGAGGTCCTGAGGTCGACCCCCCGGTACCCACAAAAAAAAAAAAAAAAAAAAAAAAAAAAAAAGTGGTTGTGCACTGAGGCTTGCTCTCCTGGAACCAGCCACCGTGCTGTCAAGAAGCTCAGGCCATACCCCTGAGTGCTGTGAGGCTGTGGGCAGAGAGGCAGCACATGAAAGGACAGCCCCAGCCCAGCTCCTAGCTGAATGTTAACACTGGAGTGACCTCAGCAGAAGAACCACCCAGCAGAGCTCAGTTGATCCAAAATTCGATGCGGATAAATCATTGTTGTTTAAAGCCAGTACACCTTGGGTGTTTTGTTAGACAGCAATAGATAATGCAAACAATATGTAAGTAGAAA
The DNA here is from genome assembly GCA_028451465.1 of Erethizon dorsatum. Classification (NCBI taxonomy): domain Eukaryota; kingdom Metazoa; phylum Chordata; class Mammalia; order Rodentia; family Erethizontidae; genus Erethizon; species Erethizon dorsatum. The sequence continues at coordinate 48,240,891 of CM051825.1, forward strand.
TGCTCAGTGGGCCCTGGTGATAATGAGAGCTGGGCCCTGGAGCTCAGGTGAAAGATCTGGGCTTTAGGTATAATTTTGCAACATATTCATGTTCTATGGCTTGATATGTTTCGAGTGGTGCCCCCTGAAGTTTCATGTGCTGGCAGCTTGGTCCCCAGAGTGGTGGTGTTGAGGTGGCAGAGACTTCAACAGGTGGGACTTAGTGGAAGGTAATTAGGTCACGGGGGCTCCACCCTCAAGAATGGATTAATGCTGCCCTGTGGGATTGAGCTACGTCTGGTAGGAGTGGGTTAGTTCCCTCAAGAGCAGGCTGTTATAAAAAGAACATGCCAGGTGTCTCCTGGTCTCTTGCTTTCTGTCTTATCCTGTAACACCTCTCTCCCTTTATTCCTCTCCCTTACCCTCACTGTTACACCGTCTGCCAGGAGGCTCTCAAGAGAGCAAAGCAGATGCCAACCATACTCTTCCACCTCCAGAACTGTGAGCTAAATAAACCTCTTTTTTTTAATAAAGTATCCAATCTTGTGTATTTTGTTATAGCAACCCAAAATGGACTAAGAGGGCATAGCAGTTATACTGTAATTAAACTGACTGTGTCTTTCACTGGACTGGGAGATCTTTAAACTTGGGGATTAAGTATCTTTTTATTCTTAATACATTATACCTGGTTCAAAGCTGAGCTCAAGAGATCCATGCTGAAAAGTAGAACAAGAGAATGAACAAACACTGTGAAGTATAGTGGAAAGGAAATGTACTTCAGAATCAGAAAGATTAAACTTGAAGTTCAGCTCTCTCAGTTACTAGCTTTGTGACTTTCAATATGTCACAAATACAGAGAGTAGAAGAAAGAAAATAATAAAGAGAGAGAGAGAGCGCACAGGAGAGAAAGAATGAGATCAACTGGAATGACAGAAAAACAACCAAGATAGTACACATTTTACTGAGCAAAAAAGGGCAGATTTCCAAGAATGAGGCATCAATATTGCTATTCTTTTTTTTTTTTTTTTTTTTTGTGGGTACCGGGGGGTCGACCTCAGGACCTCGCGCGCCAGCAGGCGCCCGTGCTGCTGAGCGATATCACCGGCCCCTTTTTCGTATGTGGGTTCCGGGAGTCGAACTCAGGCCCTCGCGCTTGCAGGGCAGGCGCTTAAGCCACTGAGCCATCTCACCGGCCCAATATTGCTATTCTTAATAGTACAGTTTATGGCTTGTAGTTTTGTGTGTTTATTAAATCTCAGACATTGGTCAAGGAGTGTTACTAAGGAAATATTTGAAGAAAAGATCAGACTATTGTGGATGACCTAAGTGTATCCTAAATAAGGACTATAGATAAGGCAGGATTTTTTTTTTACCCTTTATAATGTCAGCTGAGTGCCTGGTATTGATAAGAAGGAGACAGTTTAAACTTTCTGTGATTAGGCATTCAGCTTCTAATAGGATTACTGGAAGAAGGGAATGTATAAAGTGTGATCAAAAATATAGTGAATGTTAAAAAAATTTTAATTGAGGGCCGGTGAGACGGCTCAGCGGCTTAAGCGCCTGCCTTGCAAGCGCGAAGGCCCGAGTTCGACTCCCGGAACCCACATACAAAAAAGGGGCCGGTGATATCGCTCAGCGGCACGGGTGCCTGTTGGCGCGTGAGGTCCTGAGGTCGTCCCCCCGGTACCCACAAAAAAAAAAAAAAAAAAAAAAAAAAAAAAAATTTTAATTGATCACAGTAAAAGACATTGCCATTAATCCCTCTCAGAGTCCTACCTCTTGCTTCAGACCTACTGATTCCATTGCTATTGCCCCTTTCTGAAGCAGTTCTGGAAGTCTTTCATGAGTGTCTTTATGAGGTATGATTTAAAAAAATATGGTGAATGCTGCTGTTGCGTGCCGTCCATCAGAAAGGTAGGCTTGTAGAAACATTATAGTGTGTCCTTATCCACCATATTCACCAGATCTGGTACTTTCCAACTTCTGGGTCTTCCCCAAAGTAAAATAACCATGAAAGGTAAACATTTTGAACTGATTTGGGATATCGAGGCAGCCGTGACTGTGACTAAAGACATTCACAAAAGAGGACTTCCAGACCTGCTTCAGAAAGAGGTAAGAATGATGGGATAAGTGCCTGAAGCAAGGGAGAGTATTTGGGATCAGCCAACAAAGTATTGCAGGATGGACAAGTACAGCTCACACTTGTTAATATATGTTTCACAAGTTAGGAATGGTTTTAGTTTCTTAAATGGTAGGAAAGAAATAAAAAAGTGAACATTATTTCATCACATGTGAAAATGATATGAAGTTCAAATTTCAAAGTCCCTAGATGAAGTTTTATTGGAACACAGGCATCCCCACTCATTTACATATTACTTGGAACTGCTTTCACGCCATAATGGCGGAGTGAGTGAGAGAGAGATTGTTTGGCCTGAAATTTTTAAAAAATATGTACTTTCCTGCTCTTTATAGAAAAAGTTCACTGAGGTTTTTTTGGTGGAAGATATACATATGAAAAAATTTCTGTTCCTATAGCAGGATATCTACATGTGCACACATCACCTGTTTATATATTTGCAAACATGTGTATATACATATTTATGCCTACATGCTGGGAGAACATGGGAACAAAGGAAAATATGGCATCTGGTCTACCTAGGGCTGAACCATCACTTGGAAGGGATTTCTTTGGAGTATTTTTCTTGAAATGGAAAAGGTCATTTTCAAATATTTTTAGCAGTAAAATTCCTTTATTAAAGGAAATTTCCAGTAGGCTCCAAATGTATATCAGTGGAAAGCAGAGTTTTGTGTTTGTCTCTAGCCTTGTCTACCCATCTTCCATTTTCCTCCCACCACTGCTACCCCTGCCATGTACAATGAGTATCAATTGCGTGATACCTTAAGATATTTCTAATAGCAGAATATTTGAAAACCACAGAAAATTTTTTACCCTACACAAGTGATCTTCAAAACTGTCTGTGCATCCGGAAGCAATGGTGTTACTTTTAAATGTGAATTCCTCATCTGCCCACCTCCTGCCACATGCCTCATTTTGGTGTCAGTACCTCTGGGTGGGCCTGTCAGACCTGTGTGTTTAGCACACTCTGCAGGTGATTCTGGTGAGTGTCCAGGATTGGAGTCGATATGAGAGGTAATCTTATGTGTCTTGGCAACTCTGAAATTTCTCAACTCTAGGATCTTAACATTTTCAAGAGAGTTTCCTGAAGACAGGCAGAAATTCTACAAATCATCTCAAACTTTTCCTCTTCTTTCTCTTTAAAAAATTGTATGCCTCTATAAATTCATAGTCTACAGCGGCAAGTTTCTTTCTGATATTCCAGTCCTCCACTTTCCTCCCAGAGGAAATACATATTTGCAATTTTTTTTGATTTGTTCTCCCAATAGCTTATGAGTATTGTGTCTATTCTTCTTTCTGCTAAAGCTAGGAAAACATACAGACTTGCTGCATTTCACTCAATATTGTCTTTGAGATAATCTCTTATGATGTCCAAATGTACAGTTATCTAATCATTTTACTGTCTTTAGAATATTATTAATTTTAATAGGAATATTGTTCCCATTGAAAGATGTTTAGGTTCTCAATTGCTAATGTGCTATGTATGTACATTTGTGTGTCACACAAGGACACTTAATCGTAAATGTTTGCTCACATATGCAAATATACCTGAGGGGTGCATTTCAGAGAGCTTAATTTCTTATGCCCATGATGGAAACTTGAATTAAACACCCTTTCCAGGTATATATTTTTTTCAAATATAATTGTTTGGCTTTATACTGGCAACAAGGTCTAGTGATATAAGTGCCTGACATTTTTATTTTAAAAACTCTACGTAAGAAAATAGATGGTTCTGGAGATCATCATGTTGAGTAAAATAAGCCAGAAACAGAGAGATAAATATTACATGTTCTCCTTAACATGTGGAATTTAAAAAAGATGAGAGGAAAGTAGAAGGGAGACTATTAGACAAGAAGAAGGAAAAAAGGAGGAGGGGAATGAATGTGTAAGGATGGGTACTAGGGGGGATGGATATGAGCAAAATATTTTACAAACATTGGAGCTCCTCAAATGTGAAACTAGGGGAAAGGGTGGGGCAAGAAGGGGGATATGGTTGTGAAAATGAACAAAATATGTACACGTACAAATCTGCCAAATGAAACCCACTAACCAAAAAAAGTGAAAAAAATCTACCTAAGAAGAAATTTAATTATTTTGTTGAAAAGAAAGGAAAGAAAGAAGAAAGGAAAGAAGAAGGAAGAAAGGAAGGAAGGAAGAGAAAAGGAAGGAAGAGAAAAGGAAAGAAGGGAGGGAGGAATGAAAGCTGAAAGGTAAGAGGGAGGGAGGGACAGAGGAAGAGAGGAGGAAAATTGCTGACCACCTACTATGCGCAGCCACCATACTTATGGTTTTATCTAATTCATATTTAAACCTCTGTGAAGTCAGTGTGTTTTGTTTTACTGATGAAGAAACTGAGACTCTGAGAAGTGACAAAAGACACTTTTCCAAACATTATGAGCAACAGATTCTGATGTGAAACCTCAGTTTCCATTTGAAAAAGCCAAGTACTTTTCACATGACCTGATGCCCAAGTCTTAAGAACTTATCTAACTGGATGCTAACTAGGCAGTTCAAGTTTAGGTATTAAACACCCTCCAGTAGTGAGGAGTAAGAATAACCTTCCACTAAGCTCCCATCTCACCAACACACCTTCGAAAAGATGCATTTCCCTTTCTTCCACCATGTGAACAGAGGGATGGAAGTTTTATTATGTAAGAGTGCTGTGAACAAAAGCAATAGAAAATAGCCACCCTGACGGAATTCAATATATGCTTATTATCTAGGTCTTTACAAATTTCTTTCCTTGGCAGTACCAATTAACTACATCTCATGAAAAGATGTACAATCTGACAAGGCCGAAACCCTGGTAATTAGGAGGCTGCTTGTTACTACTCATCTTCTGACCAGCGCAGACTGGCAGGCAATTGTCAGCTTTAAACTGGTCAAGGGTTCCCGAAGCCTGTCCTTTGGGTCAGGGAGAGAACAGAGATGCAGAATTGGGGGCCCCTCTCTTGAATACACTAAAATAAGGAATTCAGGCCAAATAAGGAGGCAACTTAAAATCTGGGGCTAAAAATCTACTCTGATCTCTAAGGCTTAAAAATCAGTAGTCTCCATATAGTAGTCTGAATTTTTCTAGTTACATCATTTGTGTTCTGTCTTCAAACATAGCAAGTGACTTACCATATTATAACTGTGAAGCAGAAAAATCAGCCACACTTGAATGAATAACAATGGTAGTTAATATTTACTGGACATTTTCTTTTTCATTAAGCAAAAGATATGTGAAGATCTTTTACATGGGTTTCCTTACATAAGTTCAGCAACAATTCTTTGAGGTAAGTTCACCATGTCCATTTTACAGATGAGAAAACTGAAGCATAAGAAAATTAAATAGCTGTTTCAAGGACACACTATTAGGAAAAAGTACAGCTGGGATGTGAACCCCTTATTGTCTTGAAACTGGCTATAAACATGAAGCAGTCACACTCAGAAAAACAAATCCTGTTTTTACAGCTCTTCCAAATGGAACAATTTTCTGTGTGCAGGAGGTGGACAGTGATATAATTTTGCAGCTAAGTGTTTCTTGGGATGGAAAAAGCATTGATTGTACAAATATGACAGAAGAGCCTCTTCTGGAGGAATTATGATTTCAAGAGTTTAACTGTTCTGCAGAGCATAAAAAACAATTTTGTTCAATGAAAACTTTCATCTCTGCAAGCTATAATTTTTATGATTCTTCTGTATTATTGCCTGGTTTTTTTTGGGGGGTGCATGTGTGCATATGTGTGTGTGTGTTTTACAAATATGTACATTATAAAGTCCTAAATTTTGATTTTCATTTCATTCCAAAAATGGTAACCCACAGGAGAAAGAAAGTCAAGAATACAAAATGGCAAGAGGAATGCAGAGACTTGGTTGTTGAACAAAAGCAGATGAGGTCTCCCTTAGTAAGTCAGTCTGCGCTGCTGAACAAAATACCTTAGAATGAGTAATTTATAAACAATTAAAAAATTGTGGCTCACAGTTCTGGAGGCTGGAAAAGCCAAGGTCAAGGCACTAGCAAATTCAGTGTCTGATGAGAGCCCGGTTTCCTCATAAATGATTCATTATATGTCCTCACATGGCAGAAGGGACAGCTAAGCTCCCTCGGGCCTTTTTTGTAAGGGCACTAATCCCATTCATAAGAGTGTAGCCCTCATGACTTAATCATCTCCCAACCGTTCCACTTCTTAATGCAAGTACATTGTGGATTAGGTTTCAACATAAAAGTTTTAGGGGGGACGCAGTATTCAGATCATAGTACTTGATTTTTTGTATTTTCCTGGACTATGCTGAACTGTTAGTATCTGAAAATGGTTCTGAGAAAGATTTCATGAAATCAGCTTTGGGAAATACAACCTTATTGAAGATCTTAGAGGTACAGAGAGAATGGAAATTTCAACCAACCGTCATCCGAGAAAGATGCCAGTCCTGGGTTAAAATAAGGACTTTATTGGAAAACCTAAGACCTTAGAAATAGAAGGAGAACTTTTTCTTTGCTTGGGTTCTTGCAGGCACAGGTAGAGGAGATGTACTCAAGGAATCCTAAATGAGAAGATGTGAGCTGTTCCCTGAAACATGAGGCAAGGTGAGCACTAATGAAACCCCCAAACGATGCCTCTGGAAATGCCTTAGACCTGTAGCCTCTGAGAACAGCCAAGTTTAACAACTAATTTTAGGTTTCTCTGTGTGGTGACACATTCCCATTACTCTGAGGTCTTTGGTAAAGTGCTCCAAAAACAGTACAGCTTATCTCTGCTTTCACCTTGAGTTGAGTAGATTCTCTTTGATTATGTTTCAAGTGAAGGGATTTGAAGAGAATCAGGGACAGACTGAGTGAAACAATCTATACCTGATGATTCCTGAATCAGATATCTGATAGACCACATACCATTTATGTATTCTTCGTCCCCAAATTCTCCAAAATGATAATACAAGATAAGTAAATTATTAATACACATAGCAGATGTGGCTGATGCCCACTCATATCTTTTGGGACTCACCACATCATTAGACAGTCACAGAAAGCACGTTGTAAAATAAAGAGAAAGAAACATTGTAGGATGTAAACTGAAGTGATCAAAAGATGGTCCTGAAGGAACAAAATATGACCCATAGGGGGATAAAGAAGAAAAAGGAGAATAAATTATCAAAGAATTAACTTAAGAAAATTCCTTGCAAATTTGAAGGACATAACTGTTTAGAGTAAATGGGTTCAGCCAAAACTTGGCACAGTGATTAAAAGAAGAACCATATTGGAATGTACACTGTCATGTGCCTCCCAGATTTTGCTTCAGAACCAAGGCATGTACTCCATCATATCAAGAGTATGTTGCTGACTGCTGGCTCTCAGATGATTCTCTCTTGGGCAACTGTCCTTGACCCAAGGCTACTGGCTAACCCAGGCTCAGACTTTTTTGAAGAACTCCCTGAATTCATGATTGGTTGACAAAGGAAGAGGGCATAAAGGTCCAGCTCAGCTCACCTCAGCTCACAACTCTGAAGGGTTTTTCGTATTCCAGAACTTACCTTAGGATTGGCTAAAGTCTCTGCAGCACCGGGATCACAGTTCACGTTCTAACTCTGCCCAGTCCTGCTTTTTTTATCCCTGACAAATGTTTTCAAGAGCAGGTCCCAATAAACTTCTTACGCAACAATCTCTGCTTCTGAACCCAAACTAAAACCATACCAAGGCATGTTGGGGTTGAAATTTCAGCACTCAGAGGGTAATAAATGTATCCTAAAACCTCCCATGGAGAAAATAAAGAATAGAACAAAGGAACGGGAAATCGAATGACATTAGATTTCTCACCAGTGGCATTGGAATCCAGAAAAGTTTAAATAATGAGGAGACGATATTTCCTCTCTAGATTTAGATTTAATCCTCAAATATAGGTTTCATCCATCTCAGAAATATATTACTGCCTATTAGAGTTGGGATCCAGAATGTCTGCCAAAGACCTTTGTGTTAAAGGCTGTTCAGCAGTGGTGGGGCTTCTGAGAGGTGGGGCTTGCCCTCGAAGGGGCTAGGGGAACCTCAGCCCCTTTCTCCTTATCTCTATTTCTTCTGGCCATGAGGCGAGAAGTTTTGCTCCATCACACACATCTCGATGTGTTTCTTTCGGCAAGCCCCAAAGCAACAGGGCCAATTGATCACAGATGAAAATCTCCAAAGCCGTGAGCCAAAATAAACCTTTTCTATGTGTAAGTTGTATTTATTGCAGTGATGGAAAGCTGATTAACATACTGTCAAAATAAATGAGAGGACGGCACAAAGGCATTTTCCTATAGGCAAGGTACACGGTAAGTCCACATCTGGCTCAATCTTTCTTTGGAAGTCACTGGAGCAAAGTGGTACAAGGAGGAACAGCAGCAGATTATGTACACAGAGTGAGTAAAATGAAGCACTCGACCAAGACAAAGGCAAATAGGGGGTGTTACCCCAAAAGTTGACAGAGAGACATCCCTAGGAATGCAGTTAACCAGCAAGCTAAGAGAAAAAGCAGCCCACATAGCATAGGAGGAAGGAGAGTTCCAGTAAGGAAGGCTCTAGGAACCAAGAAAATTAATGATAATAATAGTGATAGCAATAGATAAAATAACTATGAACTCCATCAGAAACATATGTTTGTACACAAAAGGAGGCATGATTATACTGAGCTGAGTAACAGCTGCATAGTCATAATAATATAAATGTTGACTATTTGTTTAATGAAACGAAGGACTATGTTGGTGTGTAAGAAAAAGGGGAAATGGCAGGACATGGTGGGAGGTGAGCTAAATCCTTGTGTACAATACAGTGAAGTTAGTGGCTGATTTAAATTCCAGAAATATGGAAGTGAATAGTAGAGGAAGAGTTAGTATAGGGTGATTTGCGGGGAGTAAAAATGAACGACATGCAAAGAATGACCGGTTTTCTTGAAAAACCTTCAAAGACACTAGTTAGACTGGTAAAGAAAATGCACAAGCTGGGTCTGTAATCCCTGTACTCTGGGAAGCTGAGGCAGAAGTATCACAAGTTTGAGCCTAGCCTGGACACTGTCTCAAAATGAAATAAAAAATAAAGAAAGTGTTGGAGATATAGCTCCGTGGATAGGCCCTGGCTTCAGTCCCTAGTACTGGAAAAAAAGAAAACATACATATGCATTCCTTAAATAAAAAAACTAAAACTTATTTAATGAAAATTTAGAAGTGGTAGAAGATGGTCTGCTACATAGTGATAGTGGTAAGAGTGCCAAGACGCTGAGCTGGAAGACTGATGGAGACAGTAACCAGCACCAATTCATGGAACGTGCACAGGTTCCCAGGACAAAGGCATCCTGGTGAAGGAAGAACTTCCTAAAAGTAGGACTATTTTGACTTACCAGTTTTACATTTTGATCCTGCTGATAGGTTTGAACCATAATGACAAGTACCTGCCATCTGTTCTACCACAACCACTTGTACCCATGGCAAACATTCTAACTCACACTGCTCTGTTTCATATGTAGGTAAGATCGATTAGCAATATCCCTCATGGGCACAAAGAGGAGGAATGGCAGCATGTTCACCAAAACCTTAATGACCTCACAGACCTTCTCAAAAGAAGACTCGACAGCCATATCACTGGGATAGTGGGACAACTGTGCAGGACCCTTCCAGTTCCTAAACCCCTGATGGGATTGACACCCCTATATGAGAATTGCCATTCCTAGTATTGTCAGGTAGTTCCTTTAAAAATGGTTTGCCAGCTGGGGATATAGCTCAGTGACACAGCGCCTGCCTGGCAAGCATGAGGTCATGAGTTCAATTCCCGGTACCAAAAAAAAGCTTGCCAATCAAAAGTATTCCAGGTCCTTCTTGCCTCAAACAAAGAATTGGATGAGACAAGCCAAAAATGGTGCCAAAAGTTTATTTGAAAAGTGAGGGGTGAAGGGGCAAGAGAAAAACTGGCTCTGCAGAGCTAACTTGGGCTGGACAAAAGAGAAAAAAAGCAAAAATAAAAGTCCACCCTGGGAGACCCAAGGTGGGCTACCGCAGAGTCACAATAGCAGGTTCCTCCTGGCATCTGGTCTCCTTTATGTCATCCACATCTCCTGGGAGCCCTCGAGAAGTTCTACATACAGAGTCCTGAGAATCATGTGGCACCACTCTGGGATCTAGCAATTAACACGTCTCACCCACTTCTCCATCCAGCTTTGTCACACCCTACCCCCTATATCACTAGGATAAGAGCCACTTTCTCTATGTTAGTGTGGTTTCTTTGAGAAACAGATACTAAGAAAAAGATGAAATGTGCATATTTTGTTAAGAGAAATGGAGGGGGAAATCTGCAGCAAATGATGGAGAGAGGGAAGTTATTAGAGCTGTTATAAGGAAAGTTGGGCAAGGCCATTGGTGAGTCCTCAAGCTCAGATCAATCATCAGAGGGGTCTCGTACCTCCCAGGAATAGGTGTGCCTCAGTATTATTGGCCATGCTCACTCACAGTGATGGGTACGTTGGCCCTAGTACAGTGATGCATTGCAGAATATAGCAGCTGGGGACCTTCATTCACAATATTCCTTGCAACTGGAGGTATTGGGTCACCTTTAGAGAACTTCCACATCCCACCTTGGGAAATCAAGAGTTGACCAGGTTTCAGATTGGCCTATGAAACTGGAAAGCTAAAATCAGAGGTGTGACCAGAGAGTCCACAAGGGAAGGCTGAGGAACTAGAGGCTGGGGCAGGGCCAGACATTAGGCAGTAGCAGATAGACTGGCACTACTGATTGTCTGCTTTCCAACAGGTGGCCCACAGCCTGATCTGGGTAGGGGGAGTAGGATGGGAACACCATTATGCTGAACTTGGGCATTGAGATAAAGGGAGGACTCTGAATCAAGAGCTAGTAAGATGCTTAAGAATCCTCCTATGTATTTGTCAAGGACTCTAGGACACTGAGCAAACACATGTCTGTTTTCTTCAATGCCTCAGATAACCCAGTTTAATTAGTAATTATGTTAGAAGCTACAATTAATTACTACACTAACAACAAAAACTATTAATAAGCACCTACTTGTTCTTATTCAGTGAACATTAAAAACATACTTCTTGATCTTTTTTGTGCTTATGGAAGAGTTTTAGCCTTAGCAAATTCAACCAATGTATGTGGCAAACACACACACACACACTAAAAATGAGCAGTCTAATTCACATTGGACATTTGCACAAAATAGCCACTTAAAGTCAGTTTCTCCATGTGGTATCTCTTCATATATACTATCTAGATTGGACGTGGTGGTGGACACCTGTGATCTCAGCACTCGGGAGGCTGTGGCATGAGAATCACCGCAAATTTGAGACCGGCCTGGGCTACATAGCGAGACCCTGTATCAAAAAAACAACAAAAAATGCTATCTAATGTTAGATATCTAGTATTAGATAGCATATTTTAGAGTCTAGTTACTCTTTTCACTAAATTCATGACATAAACGTTTTCCTATTTTGAATTCATTTGTGGCATCATGTCTACAGAACTGAACAGCTCTAATCACTTAAATTAGTGAAAAACATCATTGTGCCAATTGGGGTAAACACTGGTCATTCAGATGCATCAGTGGCAGTGGCTTCCCACTGAAGGTCAGTGCCACTGACACAGCTGCCAAAACACAGAAGGTTGTAGACAGCAAACTTCATTTGTTGTACTTACAAACTACTGAAGAGTCTCTGTCTTCTGACTCAGTGTTCTGTGAGCTGTGCTCTCCCTGCTTCCAAATCTGATTATCTGAGTGATAAATAACACAAGGATTGTCCCAGTATTGGTTTATGTGCACTAACTAGTTAAGCCTCCATACTCTATGGCATGAACTTGTTGCCCATTGAACAGATAAGGAAGTGGAGCTGAAGAAGTTATCTAAGGTCACACCATGAGTCACCCGGTCACATCAGAACATGAACACTTGGCTTCATCTGTGCTTTTGTGTTGGATCATATGTTTCATCTGGTCCAACATCACGTTGCCAACAGTGGCCTCCACCAAATCCAAGCTCTGGTGATCAATCAGAGTATTTGGCAGAAGAGTCATCTTTGTCATCAAATTTTTAAAGTGAAGTCCAAATGAGTCTGCCATTGATTATTAAACAATATCACATGCTTGTTTGTTTGTTTTTTTTTTTTAACATACCTACCCTTGAATATAAAAATAATATGGAAAGGGCTTGAGAATCTTTCAGTCCTGCCCTCCAGCTGGGTACTCATTGTAAAATATCTAACCTATGATTTTATCCTGTTGTAGAGAAGAATTCTGCTTTCAAACGGTGGCATGAAGACCAACTAAAAATGACAGGAAGACACTCTGAAAAAGAAGGGCTCTTCAAATGACAAACACTAAAATGTTGACCCCTGAGATATTAATTGGCCTTCCCAAATAATCTAACACTTCAAGCGCTGCACACATTTATTAGGCACCTTGGCCGCATCCCTCCCATTAGTACTAATGAGCATCTCAGGGACCTGTTTGGCCACATTCCCATCCTCTAGACCAGGTTAAGGACATACACCACATTGGAAATTCAAAGCCTTTCCCTCCTCTGGGAGCTGTCTCATCATGCTTCCTTTGGAGTGTATTCCTAACTTTATTGTAGTAAAAACAATTGTGTTAATAACATGTTGCCTTTGGGAGGATGATTCAGACTTTATCTGAAAAGTGGTGGTGCCTTGGGTTTTCTGTTTAAATACTAAAAATAAGAAGGAAAATTTGGCAGAACCGCAACTCCTAAAGGTGTCATATCATTCTAACTATTAAATATGAAGAAGTTTCATGTATGCTTTTTAATTATTATTTTTGTCAAATGGGTAACTCCTGACATTTCCTCCATTGGCCTTAGCTGTGTTAATATTACCATAGCTGCAAAAGCAGGAAGAAAATTATGCTAAAATTCCTACTTCACCTAGGCAGTTGTTAAGTGGTTCACCTTTAAGAATAAATGTAAGAAATTTAAAGTGTTCATCTGAAGAGTGTAATATCATGAGGAAGTAAAGAAATCAAATAACAGTTTACCTTAGGGTATATCATGAGGGAAAAACAGTGCATTTTAATTTTGCTTTAAAAAGTATATTGGCAAAGTCCAGCGTGCACACACACCCTAACCTACCCTATCAGACCTTGCCATGTATTCACACACCCAGCATACACATTCTCTCACATGTAGATTTCTCACACATCCTTACATGTTCACACATACATGCATGCACAAGCCCCCAGGTATCCCATATCCTTTAGTACATTAGTCTCTAAAGTGGAAAATCCTGTTGAATGGTGTTAGGAGACAGGTTGAGGAAATCTCTATAAATACCATTTGGAATTATTCAAATGGGAAAACAAAACCCTTTCTCCCACTTATTTATTTATTTATGCCATAATTTATTTAACGCATAGTAGATGCACAAATATGTCTTTCATCATTTGGGTTATAATCTAGTGCCGTGGTTGTTCACTTCGTGGCTCACGTTGTTCCAGCTCTTTCAGGCTGGCTCCTATCTCCTCTCTAGACTCAGTCCAGATGAATTTAGGCTGCAGGGACCATGTCTTCTTTAACTTTGCAGGATGGAAAATACCTTATCCATAGATGTCACTGGGCTGGAAGCTAAAAAGAAGTTCAAGTTGTGCTTCTGCCTAAGCAAATACTTAAGTGTGGGATTGCACAAGGAGCAACTTTTCTCTAGGACAGTACTTCACATTTGTAGAGTGTTTAATAATTTCTGAAGCCCATCCTCTTATATGATGCCATTTTATCTCCACGACCCCCTGTCAGGTGATGTTTAAAATAAGAAATACTGAGCTGAGCACCACCAACAATTCAGAACCTAAGTTGGTCTTGGCAGTGGAGCAAGGTCCCAGGGACACCCTGCCATGTCAGGTCCAATTCTTTATCAGCTGCAGATGTGCAGATCCAGAAGGATTTGAGAATAGGTGAAAGGGCAGTGAGGGGAGTGAAGTATGTGCATCCAGCACATATTGACTAGAAATGTTTCCTATTTGTAAGGCAATGATTTTATAAACATTTTATAAATTGAGTCCAATAATGTGTCCAAATTGTCAGAGTTGGAGACAAGTTTGAGTTTTCCAGAAGTAGTATTTTGTTCATGACAACATAAAATTTGGAAATTAAGGAAAAGAATTTGTTTTTGAACCTAAATCAGATTCAGAAACACCTTTTCTTGGAACTTTTCTCAGAACTCCTCATGGTAGAAATGGCTCATTGTGGGATTTGTGTTCTAAGACAAGGATGCTCAGATTGACTCTTAATACTTTGATAAGGCTTTCTGTTTATGAGGAAAGAAAAGACATTTTTCTTATGAGTTTTGGTAGATGTGAAATACGAAAATGCATTTTTCTATTTTCTAACCTAAGACTCTGTCCTTCTGCAGGAGCGCTCTTCTCTGAGTCGGTGCCAAAGGCAGTCCGTGGCTTCCTCCTCCCTCTTCTGCTGCTCTTCATCCCTCTCGGCCTGCACAGCTTGGGCCCACAGAGGCTGCTGTTCTCACTGTGCAGCATTTTTAAATTTTTTTGTTTCATCATTCATTCCCCAGAGTAGATCCCTGGGTAGAGGTACAAGTTGGCATTTTCTGCCTTCCAACAAAGGAGTCAAGTCTAGGCATGCACCTGTGTAAGTGTGTGTGTGTGTGTGTGTGTGTGTGTGTGTGTAGTTTTGTATCTGTGAGGGATTGTGGATTGGGGAATCAATTTTTCTTTGTGCTGACTTTGAAAAACCTCAGGGGTTCTAACTTTGAACAGGTGCAATTAAAATAAAGAGCCCAAATCCCAAACAAAACAAACCTTAGCAGATATTTATACAAGAAGACAGTTTTACTCAGCACTATATGTGAGAATTGGATATTTACTCTTTTCAACATAATATGCAGGCAAGATCATCAAAATGTGTTGGACTATGGTTAGGGCATACAGTAAAAACAAACAGTATTGTTGTTCTATACATTTTATGTGGAGGTGGAGGCCAGTGGTAATGATGTTTACTTTGGACGGGTGTGCTAATTTCAGTTTCTAAATCTAGCAACTCTGCTTTTTTTTAATCATAGGAATTATAATGACCCTCAAATAATAATAGTGCTCTTTTGGTAGATACGACTAGCACAGTATGGCTGCTGTGTTTATTTCAAACAAGAGAAGGCCTTCAGATCTTTCTAGAAGTAGGTCAAGACTTGTCCTATAAAAATGAATCCAAATTGAATCAACTTTCACTGACTGAAAAAGACTATGCTTTATGTTAATATCATTCCCTTCATGGAGAATCTAATGAATGTTTAAATGTACCTCCTGGTCCAAGTTTACGAGACCTTCCAAGGCCTGGCTCACTCCTATGTAACTATCACTGTCCTCAGTATTTACTAGAGTTGTCAATCTCTGAGCCACCTTCTCCCATCCTTTCTAAGAGGGACAAGGACACCAGGAGGTGCAATCCCCATAGAAGATGAAGTAGTAGGCAATTGTGTTTGGAGGCAGAATATTTAATTTCTCAGCTTCAAGGTCACTATATTAAAATGGAGATGATAATAACACATACACCATGAAGTTGTTTTGTGTGTTAGGTGAGATAATAGATCAAAGGCCCTTCACACAGTTAATGTTCAACTGAAGTCAGCTATGATTATGTTCAGTTCAGTCCTTTCTTAGCCAGGGTTAACTAGACCATGAGTGAAAGAAACCAAAGAATAAACTAACCAAGCAAGCTGTGTCAAGGATAGCTTAACTGAATGAGATTTCTCAGAAAATTGACTCCAATTGGTAAGAATAAAAGGCTATTACTTAAAGCAACTGAAGATGAAAGGTAAAGACACAGAAAAAAGGTCATGCTGGAAAATGATGATCCAGAGGCAAGCTCAAGTTCTACAACTCTCTGACCCCTGCTTTGTGTGAACACTGTTTAGATTATCCAATATACTCACTTATGTGTATAATTTTATGAGTTTTGACTTTTTGATTCAGAGTGTTATTTTTGTGTCCCTGTATCATTTAGGATTTAGACAGAGCAATGCAAGGGCTCCAGGTATCTCAGAAGAGACTGAAAATAGGGAACTGTTTATGCAGGTGAAAAAAGAGCTGAAAAGCGAAGCAGGGATGTGAGATTAGCAATAGCAGGAAGCTAGAACTGGACCTAGAGAAGGTAGAAGGTACCAGGGCTCAGGATTCAGGGCTGTCCGTTGGAAGCTGGGATCATAATAGGGCACTAGGCAGGAATTAGTCTGAGGCAGAGATGTCTGTCCTACAGAAATGGAGCTCCAGTGATGTCTTCCCTGCAGAAATGAGTGCATTCATGGCCAAAGGCACCATGAAACAGAGTGGAGTTCTCTGGCTTTGGTCTGCTGCTTGTCCTTCGGTTTTTGCATCAGCACCTCCCAATGGCCAAATCTCTGAAAGCCAGAGTATCATAGCCTGAGGAATGGTATTCACTAGAGCAGTGAGTGGCGAACCTTTTAGAGCTTTCAAGGATAACAATCAATTCACAAGGCAAGCATGCCGTAAGTTTGTCACCATTGCTCTAGAGCATGGTGCTGAGAGCAAATGGCACATGCTTAGCAAGACCCGACCATATACAAGGGGTGATCAAAATATACAATGAATATACAGTGAATAAAAGTTATTTCAATAAAAGCCACATTGCCATTAATCCCCTCATCGTTCCTGTCATCTTCACTTTCTGAAGCGGGTCTGGAAGTCCTTTTCATGAGTGCCTTTTTGAGATATGATAAAAAATATGATGAATGCTGCTGCCAAGAGTCATCCAACAGAAAGGCTGGCTCATAAAAATATCATGATATGTCCTCGTCCACCTTATTCACTGGATCTGGAACTACATGACTTCTGACTCTTCCCCAAAGTCAAAATGACCATGAAAGGTAAACATTTTGAATTGATTCAGGATATCAAAGCAGCCACTACAGCTCAACTAAAGATACTCATGAAAGTAGATATCCAGAACTGCTCCATAAAGTGGCAAGAATGATGAGATAAGTGTATTCAAAGAGAGTGGGAATATTTTGAGGGAGATTAATGGCAATATGTCTTCTACTGTAAAAATTTTTTAAAATTTAGTAATTTGCAGTATTTTTACATCACACTCAGTAAACTGATCCAGGGTAGTAAGTACTGTCATCTACTGGGGGTTCTTCCTATAGATGATACAAGCATAATTCTTGTGATAAACATGTGTTACCACTGCCTCTGTTTGGAGTGTGATTCTTTCTTTAAAAATAACTGTAAGATGAGGAGCACTGTAGTTCCATAGTCAAATTCAAGAGAACAAGCCTAAAAGTAAAAAAGATATTTTTAAACTCATAGAATTCTGCAGCGCTGGCTAATATTTTCCAGCTACGACTTGATGATTCAGAAGGTTTTTTTTTTTTTTTAGTTTTGTTTCATCAAATCTTGATTATCAATATTATCAGTCCTCTGTAGGATCTGGAGGGAATGATTAGAAGGAGGCTAGTTGTGAACTGATCTAGATAACTTTGCACTTGAAAGAGATTCGTTTTGCATCCTTAATCTCAAGGATATCTTAAATATCATTCAAATAACTGTTTGCACATGACCCACAGTTGGTGATGGATTCTGACTTTTTTTTTTTTTTTTTTTGGTATGTGGGTACCAGGAGTCAACCTCAGGACCTCGCACTTGCCAGCAAGCGCTTGTGCTGCTGAGCGGTATCACCAGCCCTTTTTTTCCTTTATGTGGGTTCTGGGAGTTGAACTCAGGACCTCGCACTTGCCAGGCAGGCGCTTATGCCGCTGAGCTATCTCACCAGCCCTGAATTTTGATATTTTATGTAATCACTTTATTAGCTCCCTATCCACTCAGGGGTATGTGTCTTTGCATCTGTGTGTAACGGCATCTTAATTAAAATATCAAAGCAATTGAAAATCGGGCAGTTCTGACATTGTAAAGGTTAATTTTAGTTCATCTTTGCAGCATCAGGAGTTGTATCTGCTTGTAGGATGTTACTGGGTGACACAGATTTTGCCACTTCTATTGCTTTATGGCAGAGAGGTGGATTTCAGCAAGACTGGCTATTAACATCCTGCTAATTCTGGATGCCAACTGATAAAGTGGGCTAGACTTGAACGTATGAAAACCCCGAAGGAACTCCTTCCGAGCCTAGCATTAACACATCCTGATCCTTGCTCAGGTGTTCATGCTTTGCCTGAAGGCGTTCACCTATGGTGTATTTATTTTTAAACCAATCTTTGCAAGAGCTATCACCTTCCTGGAAAACAAATCAAAGACATACAGATGTTGGGATGAAAGTATCCCCGGCTGTGTATGGAGCCTAGGTTTATGTAGCTGAGAACTTCATTGTCAGTAACAAAACTAGCTTCATGTCATATACCTGTCTCCTGAGGTCACTCTTTGTTGCAAAACTATTTTCCATCCTGGTGTTTCTGGTGGAATCAATCCAGCTATGCGGATGTGGGTCTATTTGTTTCGGAAGTCTATAAGGATGTCCTTCAGTGGGTACTAAGTTATAGTTAGAAAGGGGCAAAACATTCTGGTGGGCTATTGCAAAGTAAAGTGACAGGTATGCACTGTGTATCTCAAAAAGTTAGAAGAAAGGATTCTAAAATGATAATGTTTGAGGAAATAGATACGTTTATCATGATTTAAGCATTATATAAGGTATGCATATATCAAAATATCACATAGTACCTCATAAAAATATAAACTTTTTATGCATCAGTTAAAATAAATTTAATTTTAAATATTTTTAAAATAAACAGGAAGAGTAAATGTGATCGAGATGTAATATGTATATGTACCAATTCATCTAGATGAATGTAATTATTATTATATATCATGGACATATACTGATTAAAATAGTTGGTAAACATATTGCTACATTCACCTACATTTTTGTGATTAGAAAATACTTTTTTAATACTTAACATTTTTATTCACCAAAATGCAAATCAAAACCACAATGAGATAACATCTCACTCTAGATACTGATAACTATGAAAAATGATACATTTAAACTGCAAAAAATTAAAATAACATCAAAATATTTTTTTAAAAATTGCCCATTTCTCCTCTCCTGACAGCGATGAGTGCTCCTATCAAGTGGGGTGTGTAGCATAACTCTGGGTCATTTTTCATACAATGAATTATTAATATCACAGGACATTTTAAAATTATAAAAATAGGATCACAAATCATACAGTATTTTACACCTTGCTTTTTTATTTAACAGACCATCTTGAATACCTATCTTGTTTTTCAGTCAGGAAACACAACAATGATAGAACATCAATAATAACCATTTACTGAACAGTTGTTTTGTTAGGAATGGGATATTCACTTCCAACCAAGACAAGTGTCTCTGCCTTCAAGAATTCCATATTTTATTTAAAGGAGATCGGTGTCTGGTCCTACCTCTCTTACATACTTGTGAGAACTTAGTGAAGTGTATTGGCACTATTGGGATTATCTGTGTGTTTGTGGTTTTTATTTACAACAGCAAAAATCAAGGGATGGACCCTATGTTTTAACTGTCTCTATGGGTCCAGTTAGAACTGCACTAGAGTTCTGGTTTCTGTTTAAACAACAAATCCTAACCCTCACTAACTTAAGCAAGAAGAAGGAATTAATTGGGGGAATGTTGTGTGGTTCAGAGTCCAGACGTAATGGTCAATCACGTCTGCGGAAAAGCAGGAACCAGAGCTGATCTCTGTAGTAGGAACCCATGGGTCCGTTCTGTAGGGGGCTGCTATAGGGTAACTCAGCTGCAACTGCCTTCCCTCCTAGGGCTTCTCAGTAGGAGATTCAGCTTCCTGGGATAGAAAAGTTTACTGGTCTAGCTTCGGTCAGCAGCTTACTCTCTGACCAGAGGGAGTTGGGTCCTGTTGTTGATTGACTGCCTTACCTCCGCCATCTGGGAGGGGACTGGGCAGTTCCGCCCAGGTGAAGATAGGCTCTCAGGAGAGGAAGGACAGGAGGAAAATAGGAATTAGTGAAGTAATACCTATTTTTATTAGTAAAAATACCTAGTTTTGATGGATTCAGACTAATTCCTCTTTCTCTGTTTATGTTTCTCTTTCTCTTGCTTCAATTATGAATTTATTCAATCTTCTACTTTTCTTCTATCAATGTTTTTTGAAAAATAGTACAATGTTGGCAGCCACTGGCCAGCTTTACGAACCTAAACTGATGGAGTCTAAGTGCCAGTGGGTGTCAGATCCCCCCTGCGGTGCCAGTCAGAGCACCTACTAAAGGGATGGTAGACCTGCTGCATCTTCCCTTCCATTCAAACATAGGGAGACATCAGGACAGCAATACTGCATGCCTTTCATGTTTTTCTGAGCAGCAAAATTGAAAATGCCTAAATTTACTTGTAGTACTGTTTGTAATAATGAAGTAGTGGAGAGACTGTTTAAATAAATCACAGCCATATCACCCAGTGACGACTTTTTTTTTCTTTAATGATAGAAACCTTGCAGAAATAGAGGAGAGGTAATGTACTCCTTTCCTAGAAAAATGCACATACATTTAGCATAAAAATTTTCATAAATATTTTGCAAGTTGCAGATCCAGGAAGAGTTTACCTATGAATCCAGGAGTGCTTTGCCATCATTTTACACATTCTTAACGTAATGGACTAATGTGCAATCATAATTATGATATGAATATATTTAATATAAAAATTATTTAAAATAATATGAAAAAACAAGTTACAAAACAATGTATATAAAAAAGCAATGTACATAGCATGGTTCCTTCCTTTTAGAAGAGAACTGTGTGTGTGTGTGTGTGCATGTGTGTGTGTGTGCGTGTGCCTGTATGTCTGTGTGCTTGTGCATCTGTGTGTGTAGTAACACTAGGAATAAATTTGGACTACAGTACAAATATACTGAAAGCATTTCTCTCTGGTGGGTCAGTTATAAATTTTTTTCTATTTATTATAGTATTTTTCAATTCTTCAAAAATTAACATTTTATTTGTGAAAAATTTAAGAGATAGTAATAAGGATTAGTAAAATATATTCTCTAGTTACCTGTTGCTCAGCTTTCAAAAACTATTTTACTGAGATATGATTGACATGTAGAAAACTGTATGTTTCTGGTATACAATTTGATGAGTTTGGAGATAAATACATACCTGTTGATCAGCCTTTTTATGCTGCCTGATTTTCAGGACTCTTTGATTAATAGTGCAAATAATTTCAGAGTGGATATAAGAGGGCCTCATATTAAGCAGTAAACACAATCCTATAAGTCTAGAATAAGGGTCTGTAACTTATTACTTATTCTCAAAACAATCATTGTTGCTCTTGTCACTGACCTAAGTGGCATATTAATAAAAATGTACTACTTTGAAAGTGAAATTTCTTTACACTTCCCTCCTCAGCCCCATAGTGCATGTTAGTGGTTTAATCTATAAACATTACATGCATACATACAGAGAGAATTTATTTCTAAGATGAAAATAGAATTGACATTCATTGTTTTGCATCATGCTTTTTCATGTATAAACTTTATTCTGGACATCTTGCTATGTCAGCTCATAGAGCTCAGTTTCATTCTTTTCTTTAATATTTGCTAGAACTCAACTTTCAGGATGCATTATAACGTATCGACAACCTCCATGCCATGGACCTAGTTTTAAAATATTATGAAAAATATTGCAAAGAAACTTCTTATATGTATATTTTTGCACCTTTGCAAGAATATTTCTGTCGTATGGATTCCTAGAGATGGAATTCATGTTCTTAATTAATTTCTCACTACCTAACTGATTTGCAGTCCCACTTTCTTAACTAATCTGTGTGTCCTACTGAAACAGGGACAGAGTGGGAAGAGCCGAACTGTCCGGTCAGCTGGGAATTGAGGGTGCTCAAGACTCCTACTTGAGGGCCGGTGAGAGAGCTCAGCAGCATAAGAGCCTGCCTGGCAAGTGCGAGGTCCTGAGTTCGATTCCCAGTACCCACATAAAAAAAAAAAAGACTCCTACTTGATCAACCAACTTAAATGTTAAGAAAACACTACTAAGTCTGCAGCAGTGACCTGTTTGCTTTGGTTTAATCAGAGGAAAAAATATTCCATTACAGAGTATGTATTCCCTCTCCAGTCCCTATCCTGACCTTTGTATGAAAGAAAGAGAAGCCCCATGCCTGAGACAATATAGAAGGACTAGTCAGAGCCAGGCTTAGTGGTGCACGCCTGCATTCCCATCTACTTGGAAGGCCAAAGCAGGAGGATGGGACATTTGAGGCCAGCCTGGGCAACTTAGTGAGACCCTGTCTCAAAATTAAAAAAAAAGCTGGTGATGTAGAAAAACTAGTCACATTGACACTCAGGATGCCAATTGACTATGTTGGCAGTGAAAAGAGGTAAGAATCATGCCACAAATTTCTTATTTAGGTGATTGAAGTTATTTGGATTATTAAAATACTAGTGGTAAATTTGGCCTTGAAAGTGATCAATAGCTATTTATCCTTCCCTCCTACATTTGTATACACTTCCCTCCAAGTTAAAAAAAAATACCTCTTTTGTAGCCCTATAGGTTAAGAATTTCTCCTAGAACCAAAAAAGTTTATGAAAATTAAATCAAAATGTATCCATACAATGGAATGCTAGAGAGTAATGAAATGAAATAAGTTAAGCTACATAAAATATTATAGGTAAATCTTTAAAAAATCAAGACACAAGATAATTCATACAGCACATCTGTTGGATATTCATTGCTATAGTTTGGAATGTTTCCCCAAACCATGTATGTTGGAGGGTTGGTCCCCAGTGAAATGCTATTGAAAGATGGTGGAACCTTTAAGAGGTGGTGTCTAGCAGGAGATGTTTAGGTCACTGGAGGAATGATTTTGAAGGTGATTATGGGATGCAGGCCCTTTCCACTTCTCCTTTACTTCCTGGGCATGGGGTGAACAGTTCTGCTATGACATATGCTCCCACCATGTTATGCTTCCTCACCACAGTCCCAAAAGCAAAGGGACTGACTGATCATGGGCTGGCACTTCCAACGCTGTGAGCCAAAATAAACATTTCTCTTTGTAAGTTGCTTACCTAGTTATTTGTCATAGTGACAGAAAGTTATCACAGTTATCTACTACTGTGTAACAAATTATGCTCAAGTTTCTTGCTTTAATCCAGCAAAATCATTTATTATTGCTCCTGGTTTCTGTGAATCTAGTATTCAGGAGTGGCATGGAGCAGTACTGGCTCAAGGTTGCTCATGATGTTGTAGTGAAGTGACTGCTGGGCCTCAGTCATCTGAATGCTTGACTATGGCTGAAAGGTCCACTTCTAAAGTCAATCTCAAGGCTAGCAAGTTGGTGCTGGCTTTTGGTGGGAGGTCTCAATTTTGATTCACATGGGCTTCTTCCCAGGATTGCTTAGGTTTCCTCCCAGTTAGCCTCGGAGTGAGCACTTTAAGGGAACTAGACAGAGCCTTCAATAACCTTTTACTGTCTACCCTTTGAATTTAGTTGGAAAGACTGGCTCCTTATTCAATATGAAAAAGTACCACTAGGAGTACGGGATCATTGGAGGCCGTACTCAGAAGCTGGGTGTCATAACTTCATTTATATAAAACCCAAAAGTCAGCAAAAATAAACTCTGTTGGTTAGGGAGGTGTACTTAGATGTTAAAACAATGGAAAAGAAGGAAATTATTGCCATAAAAGTGGTTACCTCTTGGAGGGAGGAAGTTGAGGGTGGGCAAGGATCATTATTTGGAAAATAATACATATAGGCTTTGCACTTTCCTATAAGTGGGATTATGTTTCATAATTGCAGGAAAAGACTTTTTCAAAAATTAAACTGAAAGAGAATTGACAAGAGAAACTGTTCTTTCTTGAACATAGACCAGTGGATGTCAAAAGGACTAATTTAAAATATGGTATAAAGTAGAATAACAATAACAATGACAATGATCACTAATAATAATATAAAATTAGCCAATAGTTTTTATTAATTTCAGACAATATAAAGCAAGTGGATTTATATTGGTTCCTTATTTATTCCTCTGAACAATCAATGTAATTCTACTACCCATTTTTTTTTACAAACAAAGAAATAGAGAATCATGGTGATTTAGATATCTAGCCAAAGGTCATGAAGTAGTGGAGCCAGGGTTCAAACTCAGCCAGAGTGCCTTTCTGAGAGAAGGAGGCCAGAATATAGGTATGTATTTTTAAAGTCTTTTTTTTCTTTGCCTACACTGAACAAACTTTTGAAACCCTTAGTTGAATCAACTAGTCTTTGTCAGTATGTGACTGGCATCATGTAAATACTAAACATATTTGTTAAATGAATATATTACCAAAATATTGTACAATGATGGTCATGTGTCAAGCAGTGTTTAGGTGTTTTACAAGTATTAGCTCATTTATAGTCTTTTGACCACCTCCCAGTAACCACTCTAATTCATCCCTAAGAGGAAAGCCCCTGGGTAACTTCTCTTCTTCACTTGCCCCTAGGCAGGGAGCACTCTGTTTTTATTTTATTTTCTTCACCTTTAGCATCTGGGTCTTAATATTTTAGCATACTACTTCCGTAAACCAATTCAATAGCAGTACACTAAGCACTGATTCCATAATTACTGGTTTCTACTGGGAAAGAAAGATAAATATATATAAATATATATCTGTTATCTAACGAATGAGTACTTGTCTTTTAAAACGTTCTGACAGCTTTTTGTGTTAACATGGTTGGGAACAGTAAATCCCTTGAGATTTAATCCCTGAACCTTCACAACAGGAAATTTGCATTGCATCTTGGCTTATTTCTACTTCTGGTTTTAGTTCCTTTAATAAATGCTAAAAATGCTTCATTCAGTTATTTTCCAGCATGCTATTTCTCCAAATCATCAAGTAGCAAGTCTTAACGTGCCTGTTTATTGTTTTAATGAAGAAATCTCAGCCTCCGTGTCAGCAGTGCCACAGGGACACAGGCTAAATTTTACCCTGATAAATCAATTCAGAGTAGGATAGGGCCCTAGTGATGGAGAAGTCAGTTATTTTGTTCAAACAATATTTGCCTGATGTACACATGAACACAGAAGAAAACCTAGTTTTAAAAACCCCATTTTCATTGGTATTAGCCTTGTTATCAATGCAAAATGAGTAAATGTGACAGCTGTAATTCAGATGTCTTCCAAATAGACTTGGTCTCCAGCCTGTGGAGCTTTTGGGGTGGTGGAATCTTCAGGAGGTAGGGCTTTGTAAAGAATTTTGGTGGTTAGGGGCATGCCCTTAAATGAGATATTGGGACCCCAGCCCTTCCTGTTCTTCATTGCTTCTTGACCATCATGAGGTGAACAGGCCTCCTTTGTCAAGTGGCTCCCACCATTTTGTATTGCATCACCACAGGTCCAAAGCAACAGGGCCAAGTGATTCTGGACTGAAACCTCTGAAACTGTGAGCCAGAACAAACCTTTCCTCCTTATAAGTTATTTATCTCAGGAATATCATCACAATAAAGGAAAGCTGACTAACTTCTTTTACATATGACTAATCTATTCATTTATCAAAAGACAGCTGTTGCATATTTATCACAGACATGGTGCCAGACTTCAATGAGCTCTGGGGAAGGGTAGGGCCCTATTGGGTATGTGTGTGCTATGGTGGTAGTGATGGTAAATGAGAATGGAAAAGCAAGCAGACAATTGAAGACAGTGTATTGCAGGCAGTATATATGGGACTTAGTAATGGGGCTTCTGAACCCATCTGGAGATGTGGTAAATGAGGTGAATGTACTGGGCAGGGTTTCTTGAAGGAAGGAAATTGAGCTGAGTTGAAAAGTCCAAATTGTGTTGATCCTAAGGAGTAGAGAAAGGAAAGGACAGAGAGAAACAGTTTGCTTTTTCTTAGAGCTTCAAGTAGATTAGGGGAATTGGAGCTGCATAATATGAAACTCGAAGAAAGATCTGAGAGGATACAGGGTGGGTATGTGGACTCATGATGTAGAGAGCTGGGTACTCAGGGTTAAGTGAGCTTGGACTTTATTTCTGTAGCAATGGGAGTTCAGAAAGCGCTTAAAACAAGAAAAAAGCAAGGTGGGAATTATTGTTCTAGAAAGATCTCTCCTGGCAAAAACTAATAAATGCATGAATTCTTTTTGGCCTAGCAATATAATTTCTAGGAAAGTATAGTGGATGAGAGCAAACATTTATCTACTAGGAAAATAGTTATCTTTACCTCTTATAGTGAAAACCTGGAGACGAAATAAACTAGGTCTAACAATGCAGAGATTTGAAAAATAAATATTAGCAAATTTACATGATGCAAAGTATTATACGTTTAAAAATATTAAAAGAGTTTTGTTGAAGAGGAAAACTCATAGTAAATACATAGAAGGGAAAAGTAAGTGGCAAAACAATATATTCTATGTGATCTTCTTTTGACTACTTCTTCAGACATATATATATGTGTAAATATTAACATGTTTAAGTATGAATATCTCTGACTAGTGGGGTAATGAGTATTTAAATTGTTTTCACGTATCATCTGGACTTTACAATTTTAAAAAATAGATATGATTACTTTTCTAATTATGAAAAAATTGTCTTTAAAATATTTTACAGGAAAGCAAATAACTGTTTAAAGGAAGACAGGGAAGCTCACTTTGGAATTTATATTTCTTGTGACATGCTCTGTGTTCCCCTTCTTAGTTCAATTCCTGTGACTTCAGACACTTTGGAACAAGAATTAAAAGCATGGCCTTCAGTTACTTCTAAGCATTATGTTTGGGGTCACCAAGTCCACACCAGGGTCAAATCACTCTTTCTCTTCCATCTTGATTGGTGACAGATATCTATTGCCAACTGCTTGGCTTGTGGGTTCATGAGCTTCCAAAGGCACTTACCTGCTTTGAAGTAGGTAAGTCATCCCCTTAACCCTGTTGATTCTTCCCAGCTAACACACTGCAATCAGCGAGGCTCCTCAGAGTACTGTTCTGAAGTCATTTAAATCACCCTCCAGACCTCAGCTGGTCCTTTCCTAATCCCTTTATCCTGCCTTCTGGATGCAAGCTCACAGAACCTTACTTTGGATTGTTTTGAATCATCTTGTTCTTACCTTTCTCCTAGCCTCATGCTGGTACCTTCCTTCTAGTTGTGCTTCCTCCAGTCTGGCTTGATGTCATCCCTTAAAATAGTAGCTCTAAAGTTTCCATGTGCAAAAATACTAGCTGGGGACCTTGCTATAAATTCACATTCTCAATCCCCACCCCTTGGAGATCCTGACTTAGTAGTTCTGGTTCTGGGAGTGGCAATCTGCAGTTTAACTGACACCCCCAAGTAATTCTGCTGACTACCGCTCCTGGGCAGTATGTTGAGAAGGGGACAACACATTCCTCTCCTAGTTTGCACAACATAGTTCACTCTCGCTGTCCCCTTGCCTCTCTAGTAACTCTACAAAACTACACTGTACAGCACTTGTGAGAACAATATGTATGGAAGAGAGTATACTGGATCCACAGACTCCTAGAGGAGTAGGTGACCACAGAGTGGTCCTTGCCACCTCTGGAGCTGCAAGTGACATTTTGAATGTGTACTTATTTTCCGTAAGAAGGTCTACAACTTTCACCAAAGAAAATCTATCCAAAATGTTAAAGGAACACTAAAAAGTCATGAAACGGATTTATGCTTTGAAAATTAATTACTTTCCCACTTGATATGCTTCATGTCTAAAAAATTGTGCAGCTTTGATTGTTTTCTTGGGGCATGACCCCATCTTGGCATGGATTTTACTGCCTTGGCAAGTATAAGAAGAACATATGCGGGGAGGAGATACAGAAAAGGCGCCTGCTGGCCCTTTGTCCTCATCAGCCTTTTCCCTTGGCATTTTTAGTTATTTACATGGTTTTTCGTCTGTGCTTATCGCACCCTCTTTTTCTGGCAACTGGCTATCCTTACTGTTCACTCCTGTGCTCATTAGAATATATTTCAAATAGCACAAACAAAAACTGAAATATCTTACGTTAAAAAGAGGATGTATGAGAAGATTTATGGGTTTTTGCAAAAATGCCTGAATTGATTGCTTCCAGGGAGCTTGCAACATAATTTTTTTGTTTTATAGACTCTGAACTAGAGAGAAAGAGGATACTGACTGGCTTCAAGTAGTTAGCATCTCTTGCAGTTAGGGTTTGGGCACAAAACCTGGATCTGCCAATCATATCAAGCCTTGTCTTAGGACTAGAAGATAGAGAGGTGGAATAGTGGTTACTTAGCAGAATCCATTTAGGCAGTTGGCGGTTGTGGACGTATCCAGTTCTCAGAGGCAGCATTTCAACAGTGTCTATATCCAGTGTCAGAGGTACAACTGTGAAGTTTAGTGTCACAGTGTGGGTGTGGGTGATGTTTTACATAGACTACTACTATGGCTTAGGTTTTGAGATTTTTCCTAGCTGCACAGATCATATGCTGGGTTCTGTGGCCCTTCCTGAGGGTTCATGAACTACTCAGAACACTTTCTGTAATTTCCTTTCTGCTAAAATCAACCACAGCTCAACTTTTCTTGGCTTGTTTCTCGAAACATGCCATATTCAACCCTGCCTCTGTATCTTCCTTGTGTTCATTTTCTTTTTTTTTTTTTTTTTTGTGGGTACCGGGGGGTCGACCTCAGGACCTCGCGCGCCAGCAGGCTCCCGTGCCGCTGAGCGATATCACCGGCCCCTTTTTCGTATGTGGGTTCCGGGAGTCGAACTCGGGCCCTCGCGCTTGCCGGGCAGGCGCTTAAGCCACTGAGCCATCTCACCGGCCTCATTTTCATTTTTTGAATGGCACGAATTTTTATCTAATTTCATCAGAAATGGTAACCCATTTACAAATCAGTAGGATAGTTGCATTTTTCTTTGCTTTCTCACTTAAAAAATTTGATTGTGGAAATTTCCAAACTTACGCAAAAAAAGAGAGAATACTACTGTGAATTCTTATAACTCACCGTGCAGCTCCAATGTTTTGCCATTTTTTATCTTTCCTTTTTCCTTATCTTTGTAGGAATAGAAAGAGAGGAGATGGGGTAATTTAATGGAAGTTACAAAGCATCATATTATCTCATCCATACTTTATATGTACCTCTAACAAATAATAACCTAAAATTAAACACTACCATTACCACAACTAATTAAAAACTACTTATTATTTAACATCTCTGTTTTCCCCAAAATGGATTTTTATGATTGGTTTGTTTGAATGAGGTTTCAGATATACCTCACACAATATAATTAAGGGGTATGTTCTATTTCCCATAATTTATTTTTATTAAGCTAAAATTCACAAGCCTAACACGTCTCTTAAATCTCTTAAAACCTATGAATTCTTCCTTCCCCTTTATTTCATACTACTTAATTTTGGAGAATTTCTTAATGTGCTATAGAATTTCTAAATCTCTGGGTCATCTGACTGTATCCTTGTGATGTCATTATCATGTTCCTCTTGCTCATTTTTTCCCTGTAAATTGGTGGTTAGTTCTAGGGAATTGAATACATTCTATTTTCATATACTTTAGATTTTTCCTTTCCTTTCCTTTGCTTTTTTTTTTTAAGATCTAGCTTTGTCCTAATTCCCCCAAGAATTCTTCACTACTACCCCTACCTCAGTGTTTTTTTATTAGACTCACGTAGCCTTTACCTACCTATCATTCCCTTTATGTTATAGTTTAGATCTACAATGTCTCCCAAAAGTCACATGTGTTTGTAAGGTGATTGGATCATGCAGGTGCCATGCTCATCAGTGGATTCATCCATAAATGATTGCAGTAGCTGAGTATGCTGTTAGGATGTCCAGCATGGTTAGAGTTGGTCACTGGAGGTGTGACCTGGGAAGGTGTGTTCATATCCCTGGCTCCTCCTTTCTTTATCTGCTTTCTGGCTGCCATGGGGTGAGTAGCTTTCCTCTGCCAGGCTCTTTTATCTTGGAGCCAGCCAACTTTAGACTGAACCCACAGGAAACTGTGAGCCAAATAAACCTGTCTTCCTTTAAGTTGTGAGTATTCAGTGGGTATTGTGTTCCAATGATGGAAAAGTAGTAATGTACCCTATGGATTCAATTAAGTCCATTCCTATTTCTAAAAAGGCAGGAACCATGTGCAAGGACCACCTATGTGTCATTGCTATTTTTTCCTCCATACTTAGTGCACACCGTGCCCGGCACAAAGTACATGCTTTATAAATAGTCCCTGAGCCAGCTGGATATGGCAGTACAGATCACAACCAGCTATCTGCTGCTTAGGCTTGCTGTTCTGTGTGGTTTTCCTCACTGTGTTACACAAGTCTTGATGAAACTCCTGGACTGTGCACCTCAAAAGGGAAGGGCTTAAAATGTTTTTGCAGCCTGAGTACCTAACACAACTCCACACTCATACCTAGTACATGTTCAAGTGTATGCATATGCATGTTCTAGTACATGCATATAATTTGGGGATCCTTGCTTATCCGTCCTTGCATGATTTATGTCAGTTTCAATGAGAGGTGTTCTGGCTTGTGTCTGAATGTCCCCCCAAAGCCTCATGCAGATATGGGGGACAGGCTTTTCAGAGGTGGCTGAAATCTAGAGTTTGTGATTGAGTCATGGTCCAATCTTGGGATTAAGGGTGTGGGAGCTGTACCCGCCCTAGGGTGGGTAGCCTGCATACAATATAAGGGACAGAAAGAGGTCCCCAAGCCCCGTTGTTGCTTTTGCTGTCTTCCACCCCATGACAGGTCGTCCCTCTGCCATGTGCCACCTTGTCTTGGAGCCAGTCAATTATGGACTGAAACCTCTACAAACTGTGAGCTAAATAAACCTTTCCCCCTTTAACTTTGGGTGTTGGGTATTTCATTCAGCAGTGAGAGAAAAGTAATTAAGACAGGAGGTTTATGTGACAAGTGTATGCAAAGTATTATGTAACTGCAAATAAAATTAATGACAATAATTATAATCTCTAGTCACTGCTTTTGTACATTTAATAGGTACAATCCTCAGTTTAAATGCATAAAGCTATTGATTTACCATCTATTTCTAGAGATATTACTTACTCAAAGGTTTTAACTCACTAATGAAGAGAAATTTACGGGAGACATTCATCAAGTGATCAACTTTTTATTATGTAGATTAATGATGTGGTAGCCCATAGAAAATTATCCATTAAAAGAGTGAAAGATTTTTACGGTGCTGTCATAAAGCTCTTTTGGCCACAGTGACAAAAAAACCAAAATAGAAAAAAAAATAGTTTAGTGAAAAGGAATTTTCTTGTTCATATATCTGGAAAGTCTAAGAATATCTGACTCTAGGTATACCTGGAACAAGGAACTGAAACAAAGTTATTGTACTTCTCAATCCCTAAGCTTTGCTGGCCTCTGTTTTTCTTGTCCAGTTCTCATCTTCTTCTACTTCCATCATCTTCCTTATGTGGCCAGAGTATGGAGCTCCAGGTTTTCTTCCTCCTACACCATGCTTCCTAAGTCAGATCTTCTTCCCCAACTGCTCTAGCAGGAAAATCCCAAGGAGGACTTGTAGCTATGTTAGGGCCCCCTGTCCAAAAGAATCACTGTAGTTAAGCAAATGGGGCCCCTCTGATTCATCAGGATAAGGTCACACACCCACTCCTGTAGGGTGTCAGATAGCACTGTAATGGACAATTCTGGGAAGGTGTAGGGAAAACAATAGCAGTTAATCTGTGTATACCTCACCTCAGAGCTCTGCACCCCAGAGATCTCCCTGGGAGGTGCCCTTAGAGATAGTTCAGGGGTCCCAGCTTTCCTGACAGGTTTGAGAGGTGCCTGTCCAATATAATGAATGACATAATGGACTGTTTCATTACAGCTCTAAAGAGACATAATCCTCGGTTCTATCATGAAGCCCGTGATGGCCTTCAAAAGGTCAGAGACCAAAATTGTACACAACATTTTGTTTGTATCTGGGTTTCCTAAGAAGTCCATACTAAAATACCCATTGCTTTCCTCAGATTTAAAAGCCTCTGGTGCTAGGCATGGTTGTGCATGCATGTAACACCAGCCACTTGGGAGGCTGAGGAAGAAGGACCACAAGTTCAAGGCCAGCCTAGACAGCTTAGCGAGATCCTGTCTCAAATTCAGAAGAAGGCTGGGGATGTGACGCAGCTCAGTAGTAGAGTACCTGCCTAAGCATGTGCAAGGTTCCTGGGTTCAATCCCCATCACAGGGGCAGGAGTTGGGTTCTGGTGAGCCATAAGATTAAGAAGACTCCAATGTTTCTTGGTGGCATTGCCACTGACATTTGGAGGACGAAGTCTGTTATTGTGTAGGATGTATAGTGTCTCTGGCCCATACCCCTTAAATGAATACACAGCTTCAAGTTATGCAAATCAATCCCTCTTCCAGCATACCATGCACTCATAGTGGAGAACCTAAATGAGATTAGAAATCTCGACTGCATGTTCCCTTCCTATTTTACTTTTCTTCTTCCTCTGGCAGAGAGTAATACTTCTTCATTTTTGACATTTAATTTCCAGTAATTTGTCTATCAAGGAACACCATGATTTCCCTGGGTGTGTTTTCAAGTTTTCTGTCATATTTTAGTGTTTAGAGTGAAGGACCAAACAGAAGTATTTTGGGCACTAAACTTCATTATAGGATTTCAGTAATTGTTACTGCAACACAGTGTGCCCCTACCCTTTTTCCACACTTCCTCGATATCTTCTGCTCTGAACCCAGCTCATCTACTGAAGATCTTTCCTGATGTGAAATTAAATGTTTCACTGTGAGGCAAGATGTGCAAAAGGGCAACTCTCGAGATTCCTAATCCCCAGGATAGTCTTCTTAGAGTCTCCTCCTAGAATGACTATTTAATTTATTGATATTGGGGATTGAACCCAGGCCCTTTGCTCTGGGCTACATCCCCAACCCTTTTAAAAATTTTAAATTTTGACACTGGTTGTCACTAAGTAGTTAAGTAGGCTCAGTTCTAGCTTTCCATCTTTCTGCCTCAGCCTCCCACAGTGCTGGGATTTCAGGCATGCAGCACCAAACAGTTAGAATGACCGTTTAGTTTTATCACTTCTGGAAGGAAAAACATCACTTCTGAAAGTTAGTCTGTAAAGCATACCTTCAAGATCGAATACAAAAAAAAGAGTAGCTTCAAGATTGATGTCTATTGAGCTGCTTTAAAAAAAAAAACACATTACAAATCACTTTCTCTTAGATTTGACTTTACAACACCTTCTAAAACAGGTTTCTCAATCTCTTCTTTTCTAGATGGAGAAATCGAGGTTTCTAGGAATCACGGGACATACCCGCGATTGCACAGTGCTTCTTAGAAGGACTTGGGACTTCACCTCTGAGTTTTATAAATTCAAATGCCACCTTTCGACTCTCTACCGCCTCCCGGATGCCTCGAGACACTTTTCATAAAAGACACTCTACTAGAACTTATCAGAGGCTAGGACTGACAGGATAAAAGAGCTAAAGCCCAATAGTCTGTTGTTACTCAAATTCTGGGAAGCTCAGAAGGGGTTGACAAACTCGTGAAATTTTAGGGCAATCTCATTTGAACTCCCAGCCAACCGAAAAATTGAAAGCAGACAGCGACGACGCTGTTCTGTAACTTTGTGCATTTTTAAATTAACCGAATCTTTCGAGTGCTGCTTTAGATTAGAGGTGGTTAATTGGATGGAGGGGAAAGAGCCGCTCAGTTGGTGAGTAGCACTGTAAACGTCCAGTCTGAGTTGGTTCCGCGAAAGGATCGCACAAGACAACTTCTCCAATCCTGTTTTCACTACAGTGTGAAGAAAAGTTCCAACACACTTTTCCAACCCAGAGACGAGTTGATACGTCGCAGCAGCCCAGGAAAACAGGAAGGCTGATAGAAGTTCTTTTATTTTAAGACAGGCTTGAATGCTAAAACTTCCTAGTGCCCAAACTCTTCCCCATTTTATTTTTGAAATAAGGACCCGGCGTGCCCTCGCAAATGTCTGAGCTGGAGGAGGCGGGTTGACCGCGGGACAGCGGGCTGAGTCCGTTCTTATTAATATTAAATAGCCACGTCTGTACCCTTGAAGCAAGTGGGGAGAGAGGAGGGAGAGGAGCTGCTGACATTGACAATGAATCCGAACAGGAGTTGCACTAGCGGTGTCCACAACGTTGCCGCTCCCTCGCCTGGCCTTCTGGGAGGTGTAGTTTTTCTTGGGAGCTGTTCCCCTAGAGAGCCGGGGCGCCTGGCCCAGAAGGAACTACAACTCCCAGACAGCACTGGGGCTCGGCCCCTCCCTCGCGGGTACGAGTGTAAACTCACCGCGCGGGGGCAGGCGGCAGCGCGCTGGCGAGCGGGCTGGGCACTGCGCGGGGGTGCACTCCTCTGGGGGACCCAGGCCTGGCCACCTTCCTTGCGTCCCCGGTCTCTCTTCTCACTTTTGAGCAGTGGAAAGCCAGGAAAGCCAAAGCCATGCAGTCGGAATCGGGGATCGTGCCAGATTTCGAAGTCGGGGAGGAGTTTCACGAAGAGCCCAAAACCTATTACGAACTCAAAAGTCAACCTCTCAAGAGCAGGTGAGTGGGGACGGCTGGAAGGGGGCGCGGCGAGAGGCCGGCGCGCCCGGCGCTTGCCACCTGGGGCGGGCAGAGCCGGTCTCTGAACCCTGGGACAAGGACCCTGTGCCCTTGCCCTGGGGCCGAGGGTGACCTGGCCCCCGCCGCCTGGGGGCCGCTCCCGCCCGGCCAGCACGCATCTCGCTGTCCCACGGAGAATGCGCACCTCGGGGGTGCACCAGACGGCCGGGAGCCGCGTGTCCCGGCGCCGGGACCCTGGCTTGGGGCTGACAGCTGCGGAGCCTTGGTGGGGGCTGGGGAGCGACTCGGCGCGTGGAGAGCGAGGAGGAGCAGGAGCGCGGCGCCGGGCCGAGGACCAGGTGGGTTGCGGGAGAGTTTCTCCTGAATCCTTCGGGAAGATTGCAGCGGACTGCGGGCCGGGAGAGGGAGAGCTTGGGAATGGATGGAGACGCGACGTTCGAGGGGAGCAGTTAGCCCGCCTGAGGTCCGGCCCCCTGGGAAGACCAACCCCTGGCGGCCTCCAGGTGAGACTCCGGGGCTCCGCCTCCCACCTGCCCGACCACAGTGGGGAGACGGGGGCGGGGCCCTCGGGGGGCGTGGCTCTGCTTGCCGGTGAAGCTCACTGTCAGTGAAGCCCGGGCAAACCCAGGCCTTCCTCTGGAGGGGAGAAAGCCTTGGGATTATTGGGAGTGCCCCGTTTGGCAGCAGCACGAGTTACAGTTTGCTAGGCGCTTCAACAACTTTTGGAGCGCAGTGAAGACACCCGCTGATCTGGCGCCCTCCACTCCCAGTACCACTTTCTCTGCTACCTCCATTCCCACTTGCATGGCTGAAGACGTTGGCTCTCTCCTTTCTCCTTGCCCTGTGGTCATCCCGGACCCCTCGCACTTCTTTTTTCAACGCGAGGGAGATGGTTGCTTGAGGCCGTGATAGCAGAAAAGTGTTTGTTTCCGTCCCTCTTGGTGAGACAGGACTATATAAATGGCAGAGTTGAGCTGGGCAGCACCGGTGTACACCTCTCAGTACTGCCTCTCTGTGTGACTAGGGCCTGTGTGGATGGGCCTGGCCGGCAGAGGAGGAGAGGGTTCAGAAATCAGGGGGAGTGCAAAAGGGCAACTGAGTCAGGAGCAAAGTGGTGGAATCCTTGCTTCCGGAAAAAACAAGTCTGGTTCTTGCTCTGATGGGAAGTGGAGCCAAGTGTGATTCCTTCAGGGCTGTGGCCAGACCCTGAATCTAAGTTGGGGAAGAAAATCTGGGAAGAGCAGACCCTGGTCAGCCCTTACTGAAGCAGCCTTTTTTGCAGATGCTTAATGCAGATTGGAAGGATGCATAAAACCAGCCTTTAGCTGGTGGCTTCTCTTCATAATGGCTATTTTGTGTGTGAGCATAGATTGTGTGTGTTGGGGGCTGGGGTTTTGAGTAATATTGTGTAAGGGGTATTGTTGGTTATGCTCACTGGGACTTTATCTGCATTCGGCTGAAGGGACTAGTGTTTTACTGAGCAGTCTCTGCTTTTGCTACTATAAGCAAATGCTTACATGTCCAGAATGAGGGAGCGGGTGTGTGTGTGGAGTCCTGAAAGAAATGAATTAACTGGACTGTTTGGAGCATTTTTGATGGTAGCTGATACATAACATTAAATGAGTTTGAGGGAGTGAAGAAAATACCATGTGGAAAATCCCAGATGAGTGTCACTGCATTCATGTTGAAGGATTCGGGCCTGGTCTTTCTCAGAGTCAGCAGAAATTATTTGCGAGGGTGCACGTCCTTGGTAGCTAGCTACCAAGGAAAAATGTGGGTATGTGGGAAGAGATGGCTTCACACGTTGATGCTGGAAGCAGGTGTGGGACAGCAGCAGTATGGAAAAGGAAGACTAAATTTAAAAAGTTGTTGTAAAACTTGTATGTGGAACAGACACATGCTCTTTGAAATAAAGTAGTTAAATAAAATCTGTGAATAAATATAGGGAGTTGGCAATGTTTCCCCATAGTGTTTTCCAAAGCTG
This sequence comes from Erethizon dorsatum, assembly GCA_028451465.1. Taxonomy (NCBI): domain Eukaryota; kingdom Metazoa; phylum Chordata; class Mammalia; order Rodentia; family Erethizontidae; genus Erethizon; species Erethizon dorsatum. The sequence goes on from CM051825.1 coordinate 48,277,474, forward strand.
TCTAAGGTATTATCATCGACATCTGTTGTGTGACTTTAAAAGGGTACACGTAGTTTGCAGACTTCTCATTGTTTCTTAAGTCTTTGCTCAGCCATCTCCCTTCTTACATGTCTTGATTGGGGAAAATTGTAGTTCAAAGATTAAGGCTCCTATAGGGGGATCATCTCTCAATTGTATTCTTCGTGTTGTCTCCTGGAGTTGAAGATGTGTCCAGAATCCACCCATTTCTTGCCAAGTGTTCTGCCACCACTCAGAACCAAACTATCAGCTCTGCCTGGGTTACTGTAGTTGTCGCTTAATGGCCAGTCTCCTGCCTTTTACCCTTACCCACTGAGAGTGGATTTTCAGCTTAGCCCCAGTGTTCTTGTTAAAACTGATTTTCAACTAGGGTCCATTTTTGCCCATACCCCCCGTCATTTGGCAATGTCTGGAGACATTTTTGATCATTGTAGTGGAAGGAGCTTGTTACTGGCCTCTAATAGATTCCAGGGCCACTGCTCACCATTCTTAAGTACACAAGACAGTACCCACAAAAAGATCTGACCTCAAACTGTGGATAGAGCTGAGGTGGAGAAATCCTGTGTTAAAACTCAAGTTAGATCATGTCTTTCTCTGCTCAAAGCCCTGCGTGGCACCGAGTTTTTCGCAGTAAACTCAAAGTCCTTAAAATGGCATAAGGCAAGCCACATGGTCAGGTTGCCTGTCAGCTTGACCCCATCTCTTGCGGCTCCCTGTGCTCCAGCCAGGCCGGTATCCTTACTGTTCCTGGAAGGCCCACATCTGTCCACCTTTGGGTATTTGCATATTGCACTTGCTTCCGCCTGGCCCAGCCTTTGTCCAGACAGCCACAGCGCTTACTCTCTGTGGACCAATACGATCTTACTTTAAATGTCATTGGACATGAAGAGTGTGGTTTTCTGTGACCACAGCATTCACAGTGGCTCTGACTCCACACTGTCTTCCTTGTCCAGCTGTTTTTTTCCACAGTACTTACAACCTACTCTATAATTTGCTGATAGGTTATGTTCTTTGTGTGTGTCTCCACACTAGACTGCAGGCTCCGAGGGAGCAGGGACTTCTCTCGGTTTTTTGTTTACTGTTGCATCCCCGAAGCCTACAGCACACTTTCTCAGCCTCAGTACTCCTGATATTTTGTGCCAGACAATTCCCTGTGGTGTACAGCTCTCCTATGCATTGAAGGATGTTTAGCAGCATCTCTGGTTTCTTCTTGCTAGAGGCCAGCACTGCCCCTTCCATCAAAAATGTCTCTAGTCATTGTTGCATGCCCCTCAGTGGGCAAAATCACCCCAAGTTCAGAACCACTGGCCTAGAACAATGTCAAGCAATAAATATTTGTTAACTATATGTGGCTTTCTCCCTTAACATCCCACTTGGGGTAAGGTGCTTTTGTTTTGGCATTTAGCATTGTATTCCTTTTTCAATTCGATATCTACCAGCCTGTCCCCAAAAGGGGAATGTATATGTTCTTCATTGGGGTTCAGGTTAGATATTCAGGTATGTCAATGAGAACAGACACATTTCCTTTCCAACATCTTGATGTTAGCCTTAACCCCATTTTGGTCATATTAACTGGTAAGACTGTGTCATAGGAAAGCCGACATTATCAGGAAAGGTTCTAATGAAGAATTGTTTGCACTTTGACTCCTCCAACAAGGTTTTTGAAAACTTTGTATGTGGCAGAGGAAGATATCAAAGTGAATCCAGAATTTACACAGTGGCATCATCATATTGGGGAAGCAAATGTGGAACTGTGGAAGGAACTGCTAGGAGCAAGGGAACTCCGTAGAGCTTTGGATCGTAGAGCACAGTAGCATCCGCCTATGGTCCTTTTGTTTGGTTAACTCAGTTCAAGATTTTGGGGTTCAGTTCAAGACTTCAGAATGGGCTTAATTGAATTCCAGTTTCTAAAATTTTTCTAAAATTTTAGTTGTGTTTTAGATAGCTGTTACTTTCTGCAAATTATAAATGAGAATACAAGTGAGTATTAGGCTTTTCATGGCATGACAGGATAGAGCAGTGGTCCCCAAAGGTTGATTCGAAGAGAGCTGCGTGAAGGTTGCACAAATACACGGTGAGATGAGAGAGACAAGGACTCCTCTGTTGCAAGCATACTCACACACACTGAGTAGAAGGCCACTGCCATTTCTTGGATTTACGCTGAGATTTTTCCCTTTGTCTTCATATTAAAAATGCATTTTCTTTCATGAAATAATCCATTCTTGTTAAAACTATCAATCTTTTGTTGGTTTCTGAAAATTTCTCGATTTTTCTGGTCTGTCCAGTCTGGAGGGGACCATTGGCACAGAGATTAGAAGCCTTGCTCTGGTATCAGTGTCTTCCCCTAGGTAGCTGGGTGACCTTGGGCAGGTGGGGTGACCTCTAATTTTTCCCATCCGGCAAATGGGGGCCTGCTTCCTAGGGAGCTTAAGAACATTAACTCTGACATTGACTTTGGTAATGGTGTCCGGCATGTAGGAAGTACGCAGAAAATGTTAGCAGATGTGGTTCTTGTTATTTTCTTTCTTACTTGACATCCTGGAACGTGTGTGTACTCGGGTCATTGTGGCTAGGTTCTCTTAAGGCAAGTGTTGTTATGCAATACAATTTTCTCAATATTACTAAAATCTTTTCGTTTCCTTTTTAATGAAGTGTTCTGAAAACTATTTTTTACATTTTATATTTTTCATCCAATCCCTAACAATTCCTTTATGCTAGTTTTAAAAAAGAGCTAGCACTCATGACATCAGCACATACATGAAAATTCATCTTCAGCACATATTTCTTGTGCTCGTACTTGAAAATTAATACCATAATGATGGCTGTTTATTTAGTGTGTACTTATGTGTCAACCCCTGTTCTAAGTGTTTTTACTTGCAGAAAATGTACTTAATTTTGCAAAACTTGCATGAAACGGTAATATGAAATAAAAACAATTATAATTTTAATTTTAAAAATAGATAACGCTTAGCTAGTGCTTATTATGTGCCAGCATTATCTTGAATATTTTACTTGCATTATTAACTCAGTTAATTCTCACTTCAATCTTGGGCATATGTAATTTTATTATCTTCATTTTACAGAAAAGGAAGCCTAGAGATACCACATTCTAGAAAGCGCCTGGGTTTAAACTGAGGCTGTTCGAGCCCCATGCTCTTGTCCACTAGTGTGTACTGCTGTGTATGAACAGTGTGCATAACAGGGCAAAATCCTATGCTATATTACACTGTACCTCTCCAAAACCTCAGTGGGGTGGCAGAAAGAGGAGACATGGATCCAGCTAATCATATAAGGCAAAGAGTGGTCCTGTGGGCAGATGGGTACCAGCAATGGGAATTCACTAGAGCAAGGAGAACGGAGGTAGTGGTGGTGACTGCCTTCAAGAGGAAGCAGTATCCAAACATGATTCTCTATGTGTTCATAATCCTAGTAGAGAGACTCGATGCACATGGCAGGTGTAGAGGGACCTATGGTTAAGTGTTGTGGTCATGGCTTTGCCACTGAACCACTCCATCTGTGTTCAAGATGCTTAACCTCTTGGAGTACCAATTAGTTTCTTTCTTCCCTTCTCTCTCTCTCTCTCTCTTTCTTTTTTGTCCTTTCTCTCTTTCCATTTTTTTTCTTTTTATTGTTTATGGAGACAGCGTCTTGTTATATATTTCGGGCTGGTCTTGAGCTCACTATGTATGTCAGGTTGGCCTGGAACTTGAGGCAATCCTCCTGCCTAAGCCTCCTAAGTGCTGGGATTATAGCTATGAGCCTTCATTCCTGGCTTTAGAGTCTCATTTTCTTTACCTGTAAAATAGGGTCAGTAGAACCCATCCTCTTAGAGTTGGTACACGTTTCAAAACTGAGGCCAAAAACGTTTCAATGTGTTTAGCATAGCACCTTGTATTTTTAGTACATGATGACAACTCTGTTCTAGTAGAACTTTACCATAACAATTTTTCCCTCCACCTCATAATGACTAAAGCATGTATAGAATCATACTTGAAGCAAAATAGATAAGACTGTGGTGCTCTAACCTTGCAGATGTTCACATCGTACTATGCAGATTAGTTTTGTTGTCTGATTAGATAGAACATTTGATTAAAGTGGGATTCTAAGTGTTCTAAGTGTTGGTTTTGTGCATTATTGGAGATTTCGTTTTCTCAATTACCACTATTTATAGGGTTTCTTTAAGTGTAAGTATGTTAAATTCTCTTTGATTTCTGCAGTGCAGCCTGCACAGGCTGATGTTTATATCTGCTCCAGTTGTGCAAGAAGTGGAAAATATCCTTTTTTTAGAACAGGTCACATGTGCTTACTGTCAGGAATAGGACCTCAGTGTAAAAAAATGTATCTTGGGACAAATCAAAGTTACTAAATTTCTCCCTCCAACTGCTTTGTTTCAGAGCTGGCAGTATTAGGATAAATAACAAGCAAAAAAAATCCTTGGCTACTTTTTGTTTGTTTGTTAAGGACAACAAGCAAGAGCTCCATTTGTGTGTGTGTGTATGTGCGTGTTGGTATTAAGTATAACTGTTAGATTTGTCTAATTAGAGTAAATTATAAAACTATGTTTGACTGTGTTCCAAGTATGCACTATTTGGAGAAAATAAGAAGGCAGGTCTGAGCTATTAAATGCAGTAGTCACAAGCTTTTGGTATTGTAAAGGAGTCACTAGACTCAGTTTGTGAGTGTAGTGAGCACTGTGCAGCACGAGGAAAGGAATTATACAAAGAAACGATACCCGCAACTTTACTGAGACAGATGAGGGCAAGAAGACCTGTAAGGAGGTCTGGGATCTGCACGATGTTTCCACCCCCACTCTATTACCAAGCATTTCAGGAAATGGCCTGGTTTGGCTTCTCAGTGGTAAGCCCATTTGTCTAGGTTCTCTTTCTTTCCATTTTTTTTTTTTTTTTTTTGTACTGGGGATTGAACTCAGGGCCTCCACACTAAGCTGCGTCCCCAGACCTTTATTTTTAATTTTGAAATAGGTGCCACTAAATCACCATGTTGCATAAGCTGGGCTCAGATTTGCAGTCCTCCTGCCTCAGCCTCTCGGAGTTCTGAGACTACAGGCATGTGCTACCACATCCAGCTGGCTTCCTTATTTCTCTGTTTCATTTTTTTTTCCTTTGGCTTTTCATGCCTGCCATGAAGAATAAAAAAATATACCTTTGGGGTGTTCACATGAGACATCTGTCCTGAGATTCAGGAATGTAAGGCTCCTGTCTTCAGTGGTTTCCCAGGTGCTGTGCGCTGTTGCCACAAGGTGTTGCAGATGGTGGCTCATTGGCTGTTTTCCATGGGAGCTGGATGTTGAATCTTGGTAGGCTGGAAGGGATGCTGTGCTTTGTAGGAGTCAGGGTCATGGTGAGAAAAAGACCCAAAGGGCTGTAAAAGGTACCTCAACATTGTGAGAACATGAGGGCTCTTATTGTCCTCCCCAAGCTGCTTTTAAGCTTCCCTCAATCACTTTAAGCAGAGGGATAACTGAGGTCAGAAAGACCTAGATGTATTTGTTTTTCTCCTTATCCTTCTCTTCCTTCTTTCCTGATCTCCTTATCAGTTATTTATTAAGCACTGGTAGTGTGTCTGGCTTTGCCCTGGCCATGGGGATTCAAATATAAATCAGGTAGCCAGAGTTTCTGCTAGCATCCTGCTTCCACCTTGGAGGTAAGGACCTCCAAGTTAATAAAGCACCACATAAGTGAGCAAGATACTATTTGGTAAATGCAGTAGAAATGGAACGGGGCGTTATTAGTAGAGTGTGACTGGGAAAGAATCAGGGTTTATTAGTTTGGATGAGCAGAAAGGACATCATGGAGGAAGTGATTTTGAAGCAAGACTGAATGCCTGACACAAAGTTACAAGTCTTGGCCCTGCCAGTCATTAGCTCTCTGACTTTGGACAAGTCACACAACCTCTCTGAAGTTCAGTTTCCTCTTCTGTAAAATGAGGCAGTAGCTACCTTGCAAGACTACTGTGAAGATAAGAGGTAATGTATGTGGAGCAGCTAACATTAGGTTGATACAGTAGGTGCTCAGGAAGATGGTAGGACTGGTTTCAGTTAAGATATAAATAGTGGAAAAAGAAATGAAGATATCGATCTTTGTTTTGTTTGTAACTTGATTTATGTGTTTCTCTAACGTCTCATGGTCAGAATTCATGCTTATCTTTATAAAACTAACCCTTGACTAAATGTGGAGATGTGTTTTGTTATTTTTATTATCCTTTCTTTCTTCTAGAATCATCTTGCTCCGTGCTGTCCCCTTGCTCTTCCTACTGTGGCTGCATTGAGGTCACATCTGAAGATGCTTAGCCTAAGAATGGAGTTTTAGGATGGATTTTGATTTTGGGTGTAAAGGAGATAGATATACAAGTACCCGAGGATTCAGCAATTCCTTGATTTGATTGTTGTAACAAAATGTTCAGGCCCACCACGAACACATAAGCAGTGGAGAACTCCTGACTCCCAGTCCTGTGTCTCAGCCCCAAATCACACTTCCTGTCTACACTGGTGCAAAATGTCAATGTTGGTGCAGAAATGAAAAGGCAAAGATCTCCTCCCACACAGGATGCCAGTGTCCACCAGCCTTGACTTCCATAGGCAATGCCGTGCTTTTAATGAACCTCTTGAAATTTGCGGAGCATTTGGATTTCAGTAGCTGTGTTCCTTGATTCAGGTACCCATGGAATAGTAACTTTCAAAAGGAAAGATCCTAGGTTGTGTGAGAGCAAGTATTTTAAATCCGAATGCAGTGAGTTATGGGTCTGCAGAGGGCAATGGTAGAATTCTGTCTTATTAGAAACTGTGGCTTATTAAGCAATTTAGGGAAGACATCTGTGATCTTTGCCCTTCCTTCCCTGCCCCTTCCCCATAGTGCGGTAACTTGCTGAGTCATTCACACCTTTTCTTTTCTTTTCCCATCTGATCAAGGACAGCAGTGAAGAAGTGGTTGTCCACACTATTGGGAGAATGCATGGCTTGTATTTGTAGAAATCTTTCCTTCTGGGAAGCTTAACTTCCCGCAACGGGGAGAAGGTGTGAGGCAGACAAGATTCATTTAGTGTGGAGGCTGGGGTTATATATGAAATTATGAAATGATTTACTTTGGTACTTTGGCTGCAAAATGTTCCTCAATACTAACTGGTTCTAAGAAGCATATTTTTCAAAATATAGGTTTTATTTTTATAACTGAGGATTTGAAATTTGGTGGAAGAAAATGCACATGGAAATCATAAAGATGATTTTCTTATTTAACTCAGGGCTTAGTGTAATCCTGGGAAAATCTGCCAGAGGCCCTCAGTGAGAAGTGCGCCAGTGCTCCCCTTGTATGAATGCAGTTTCTCCTAAATTGTTGGAGACGATCCTCTAAAACTGAGTCCATGAACAAACATGTAGATAAGTTAGTGCTCAAACTGTAACAGTCACCCCCATCCAAAAAACCAGATATATTTCTGTTTTTAGACATTTGAAAATTTTCAGTGAAAGGTGAAAAGGCATCACTTCAGTCTTAGCTTTGCTCTGTTGTATTCCTGAGCTTGCATAGCAGCACCATCTAGCTTTAAGGGGTTGACCCCTTGGCCAGTAGAAGCCTTTGCAGCTAATTTATAATGCTTTTTTGGCCAAGATAAACCATGAATAAACATTAAAATGGCATTGGTCAGTTAGGGTTATTTACTTGTAAGGGAAGAGGATGACACCAACTATGCATTCCTGAAAATCTAGTTATTTATTTTTAAAAGGTTATATGGTAGCTTGTGTGAAGCAATCCCTGCAAATACAATCAGCTGGCGTAATTCCTGGTGACATTCCAAATAAGTTTGCCCATTTGCTGCAAGGAAGTATGTGTGGAGAGTAACTTGTAAGAGATTGGCTCCTGACATGTGATATACTGGACAATCAGAGTGTAGACTTTTTGGAACCATACCTTGCATCATCATAGCATACTAATTTCCCCCTGGCCATTCCACTAATAATATTTTTATCTGGGTAAACGCTAGATGAGTAAGTGCCAAATGATGGGATCTTGGAATGCAGTTCTAATGACACTGATTATGGATGGAAACTTTAAATCTCTGTTGATTCAGAAATAAATGAGAGGGTTTGATGGTGCTTACTTGGTCATAGTACAAAGTCACTAACATGCATGATTTAACGGGAGTTGAATGACAAGGAAAACTAATTGTGGTTTGTTTTGGGGGTCAGTGATACTGTGTGCCCCTCTGTTGGTTTTGGAGTTCTCTATTGTATACCCCCTTTTCTCACTCTTGTACATATACCTGACATCTTTCTAATTAGTTCTCACTGACAGCCAATTTCCCCTTAACTTATATATTTTTTCTAGTGGGCACTTTTGTCTATTAATAATCTCATTTCCAAATTCTCATATCTACTCCTTTCACATGCTCAGACCATGTTGTTCAGTTTCATGGCTCCAGGAGTGGAGGAGAATTCAGTACAAGCCTGACCACATGGTCTTATCACAGGAGTTGGTTTCAAGGAGGTGCACATCCATTTGTCAAAGTGAAACATCACTAATGTAAATCTGATAACTACCTTTCTTGAGAGAACTGAACTGTTCTTTCTTAAACCAGTAGGTAATTATTATCAATGATCATATAAGCAGCATTCCCTTACTTTTACTAAATGTGTTCTGGTTCAGGGAATGTTTCATTTCAATACAAGAGTAATTCAATATGGAGACACAGCTGAAAAAGCCTTAGTTCAGTTTCCCAAACCTGAGTGTGCATCAGCACCCCCTGCAGGACTTCTGGGGCATAGCACAACAACTTCTGATTGAGGGCCTGGGATTGGGTCTGAGACTTTTCATCTGTAGTTAAGTTTTTCTGTTGGGTTAGGTATACACTTTGCAAACCATTGCTCTAGGGTGGTGTTGGTGGGTGATTTTACACAAAGAAGTTGAAACAGAAAACAATGGAAAGATGTGGAATATAAATAAGCTTGGGCTGCCCTGTCAGGAGGCAAAATACTGAAATCATGTTTGGCCCATAAAGTCATTTGTTGGTTAAGTAACAAAAAGTCCAAGGATATGGATAGGGATAACTAGGTTTACCAAAGGCAAGACTCTTTGTTTCTGTAAGTGCGATCTCTGAGTGACTTGCAGTTAACCTGTCTTTACTACCATAAGGAATCCTGGCCCAAACCATGATGGGGTGGCAGTTTACTCCAGACTCAGCGTGTGAAGCATGAAGTAGACGGCAGTTACTTGACAGAAAGCATTGGCTGAAAAACACAGTGATGGTGGTTCAGGGAATGTCCACATGACCAGATTGTTTTTCACAAAACTTCTGCTGAATAAAACTTGAAATACGACTGTCAGCCTGTTTTCCTATCTTTAATGAATTCCAGACAGTTTGTAGAGTGTGGGAGCTTCCAAAACGGAGGGGCGGGATGACTGTGACCAGTCAGCAACCATTTCGTCACACAAAAGGGTGTCTTGACAGGACAGAGTCTTTCCCTTTGTTTGAATCTCACCAAGCTGCTTGCTTCTCTTATGGTGAGGTAGAGACTGTGAGAAGCAAAGGCAGGGCCAAGGTTGGGTCAGACAAATAAAGTCTATTGAAAATTTCCAGACTCCTTTTTTACCAGAAATGAAGCATGTCCCTGTGTTTAATCCACTGAGACCCACGTATTTTGAAATTTTTTTGTTGTTGTTGCTTCTGCAGAAAAAGAGCTCGGATCTGTTCTTGCTGTAAATTGGTTAAAAGTTCTAACAAGTCTAAACTTTGGAGTAAGACAAATTTGAATTTAAATTGCAATTTGGCTACCTTGTAGCTGTATATCTTTGGCCAAGTTATGCATGAGGCCCCTGTTTCAACACAGGACTAAAAGGAGGTAGTGGATAATAATATGTTGTTAGTTATAGAGTAGTTGCACAAATTGAAAGAGATATATGGGTGGAGGGCTCAGCCCAAAGCCTGGCTCTTAGTTGCCTTATTTTCATTACCTTCATATCCATGCTATCGATGAGGCTTTTGACTTGAAGTGAATTTTTAGTTTTAGACACTGTAATAAAAAAGAGGGAATAATCAGAGGCAATCAGCAGGAAAAGACAAGGACTCAGAAGAGAAAAGGGCCTCCGTAGTGGTCAAGTTGGATAATCAGCATCAGGGTCTTTTAGAGTTGTGGCAGGTCAAATAGTGGGGAATGATGGGATGGCAAAGAGGGAGCTATTTAAGGACAGCAGGAGCTATTTGCATGCAAGGCGTTAACTTTTGTGTCCAGCACAATCTTTGTCTTTATCACCATGTTTCCTTTCATCATAATAATAGACTGTAGCTGGGTGGAGAAATGAATAATAAGATGCACTAATTGGCATTGCCCAATGCCATGGCATAAAGCAGCTCAGCACCACTGCTGTCTCCATTCGGGTGAGTGTGACTGCTAACTCGCCTGTAGTAATTTCTTTCTTTGTATTTACACTTTTAACACCACATCCTCTTTATGCAAGTACCTTTATCCAATACAACCCACAAGGCCCTGCGTTCTTGAACCTCAGGGTCTTTATATCTTTCTACTCTTCTAATATTTCCCCTTGGTATTAACTATTAAAGAGACTAGAGTCTAAGTTTTAAAATCCCCCTCATCCCCACCTACATGATTGTTGTCTTTTCTTTATCATCACAAAGTTTTGTTCCTAACACCTATGGCTGAACTAGTCACTAGAAAACAGAAAGGGATTAGCCTGGATAGTAGTTATCTTTGTAGGGGAACAGATTTCATTACAGCGCACCTGTGTATGGATGCCTTTGTCCGTTGCAGCTGAGTCCTATTACAAGGACAGCGAGGTGCCTGCCTCATCCTCTTTCTGTGAAGATTCATTGTGGTAATAACCCTGTACTAGAGATGCAGTGGATGCCAGCTGCTGCTGCTGGTGTGATCACGTCTGCTACTCTACTTGCTATACTGCACTTGTCCATCTTTGCCAACCACTGTAGTTTTGTGCTACTAGTGGTGCCATTTCTATTAGAATTTAAGAGTTTTCATAAGAATTGAAGATATGGTTAATCACAGTAACATTTCCCTGCACAGGTACTGTTGACTCTCCCATTGCTTTGTTAAGTACACCGGTAACCATTGTATTCTCCATAGTTTAAAACACACCAACTGTACAGTCCGTTCTCAAATTCTTGGGAGTTTATGGAGCAAGTTCTTAAACAGATCCTAGCATAAGTGCAGCTCAGGAGTCTTCTAGACCACTTCCAACTATCACTGTTGTGTGCGTATGAATGAGAGTGAATTTCATTGCCAATTAATGGGATGGAGCTTCTACCAGAATCCATGCATACATTTAGACAGACATACAGGATTCTCAAGGCAGCAGTGTTCAGATAATTTGATCTTCTCTCTGGTATTAGAACTAATCGAAACTTGTCTCTCGGTGAAGTAGTTCCAGTCCTGAGTTTTATAAGGAAACAGAAAGAATGAAAGTTTCCCTCTTCCCATGAGATTAAAGGAAACAGGCACACTGAAGCTAAAGGTGTGTAGAGGTGGGTGCTTTCCTGTGGGAGCTGATGTGTTTGAAGATGTTCTGAGCACAGGAGGATGGAGACTGAGAAGAGCTCTAGTCTCATGGGTTAATGAACTCTGCCTCTCATTGAGAGAATGGGGTGAAATGGCTGTGTAGGCTGGAATGGAGAAGCTGAGCTCAGATCTAGGGGTGGAGCCAGCCACAGAGATGGAAAGGGTGGCTTTGGATGTCTTCAATGTTAGATTCCTTGGATATTTAACTGGGGGGATGTTAAGAGATCTGCCTGAAACTCTTATTTTCCCAGAGTCATGGTTTAGGAACTATTTGTAGCATCCTTGGGCAAATTTACTTGGCTCTAGGAAATGAAATGATGTTTGATAAGTATTTACTGAGCTTACTGTAGGGCCAGGAGACAAAGCTGAGCAAAAGTGTACAACTGCACCCACTATCTCCTATGGCAAATGGGTGGCTGCTGAGTGATGATCAGATCATCAAGGGCCAGACGAGTTCTTTGTGGGGGAAAAAAGAGCCCATTTGATGATTGTATCAGCCACTATGGAAAAGAAACGTGTTTTGAATGGTGTTCATTGAAGACAGCTTTTAGCTGCTACTTAATTTGATAGCCTCATTTAAAAAATGTATATTTTAAGAAATCAAGCATCTTGTAGTTATAAATAGACCAACTGATAATACTTATTTTACTGTCAGTCCCCATGGGAACAGAGAATTTGTTAGCTCTCTGTATATCTTGACTATTCAGGATATGGAGTGTCCAGTAAATTTTTGTTGAATAAGGAATGATGAGGATGGATGCAGTCTTTACAATGTGTGAAAATGGGTCAGTAACTTTGGGGGACTCTTTTAAACCCTTTCAGGAAGTTGTATAAAAATGATCTCAACCTTTCCTCTTATGAGCTATGGCTTCTTGTTAATTTTTCTGAGCCTCAGTTTCCTCACCTAAAAAATGTGGCTAATAATAAAATTTCTTTTTGGCACAGTTGTGAAAATTCTAAGAAGACAACGTGTAAAAATGACTGGCATATGTAAGTCCTCAATACAGTAAGTTAGTAGGCACAATGGTGGTTGTTACTACTAGTGGTGCTAAGCAATGTCATAAAACTACAGTCAGTTCTTGTTATTAATGTTCTGTGGTCATTAAATTGGTGCATACTGAACCACTGCTACTAGAGAAATAGTAGCTAGGTTCCTGGGAGCCTCTGAGGGCAGTGTTTTTGTCAACTAATTGATGGATAACTTTGTTTCTGTTTAGACAGTTTATTTAATATACTATATTATTGATTTATTAAAATTGAAGCACTATAACTGTGTCTGATGCTTATGTTTTTATTGGTATGTTTATGATACATAATAATTACATTCATTTTGAGGAATTGGTACATGCACATAGCACATCTTAAAAATTTTTACTTCCCCTCCCCTTTTCCCTCTTTCCTGGGTCCCCTTCCCATCTCCACAAAGTCCTATTTCCTATCATCTCTCTTTTATTTTGCCTTTTATGTTATTTATATTTTGGACATCTCAAATAAGAGAAACCGTGTAATATTCACCCTTCTGTGTCTCATTTATTTCACTTGGCATTATGGTCTCAAGATCCATCCATTTGATGTTTATCTTAGCACAGTATTTTCTCCGTAGGGCACATCACAACCTTCCTACAGTTGGACTCTCTAGAAGTCACCTCAGTGCTGTGCTTAGGCTCCATTTAAATGGCAGAGTTGTCAACAAAACACAAAGAAATGCAGAATACGTGGCTTGAAAGAGACCACGAAAAGGACACTTGTTTACAGTATGCTATGAGTGCTGAAATCAAAAGGCTGACCATCACCCCTTTGCTTAACCTCAGTTGGAAATGTACGCAGTGGGCTGCTCAAATTTCTGGCTATTCTGTGAGTGTCCACATTTGACTGTGAAAATGCTGCAACTGTTGATGTCTGGAATTGCAAATAAATGTTGGCAAGTAGATGAATTTGAAAATGGGGAATCTATGGATATTGGGAGTTGCCTTGTTAAAAATGTTTTCTTGCAGCTATATTTCTCTAACAGTTGTTTTTCTGTATAAAAAGCTTACTCACTGGGGAAAACATTTTAAACATGGTATGTTCAAATGTGGTAGGTTACATATGAAGCCACATTAATAAAAAGTTCTCTGGGAACCTGATCTTTCATTTCTACTCTTTTGTTTGCCAATAAAAATTGTCCTCATTTTCAGATTTTTAAAGTTGACTGGAGCTTCACTGTTTATATTCAGTGCTTTTTATTTTGATATGATTTCTGTTGTACTGTATTTAGGAAGATGGAGCTTGAGTGTGAGAACCTGGGAAAAGAGACCAAGAAAACATGAAGAATCCAACAGAAAGCAGATGTGTGGCTTAGAAATTGTGGTGCAGGCAGTTTAGAGGTATACATGTAAGGGCTTAGAGTTTGAAGGTGATGATTTTGATTTCTTCATGTATCAGAAATTACCATATTATAGTCACCAAGATAGTCATTATTGTAAACATTACCTGAGTACCTGTTAGGAGTACTTATAATTCTTTTCAGAAGAGGGATGGAATTGTGTTCTGTGGCCATTTCAAGTTGCAGAACAAATAGATCACATAATTTAATAAAAGATAGAAAACACAAAGAGGAGCAGTACCAGTAACATCAGCAGCATGTAGCCCTCCTTACTTGCTGTGCCTTGTATTGTGCTTTGACTAACCTTGTGTTTACATACAGTTTCCTTGAGTACTATAAGAAGAATGGTTTGTGTTGCAGTACGCGCACACACGTGTGTATGTGTCTGTCTATCTGTCTGTCTTAGTCCTGGAATGAGGAAAGTACCTATGTAATTCTTTTTCAGTGTTAGAAATATCAAGAAGCCGAAAGAGCAGCAATGAGTAATTCAGAGCTAGGTGCATGTTAAACATATTAAGGCACCTACTATCCACCAGGTGTGAGGTGAAGCATTTAAAATTCCTTATATAATGTAATTCTAATATGAGGTTGATAGGATCCCTTTTATAGGTGAAGAGATGAGCTTGCCTGTCTTCTGTCACTTTGCTATCTTAAATTACTCAAATAAGGGTGGAACCAAGATTTGAAACAATGACTGTCCAGCTTAAGAGCTCACTCTCTTCTCCACCAAGCTGTGGTGGCTACCAGCTATATTGGGGTTCAGAGGGAGAGGCAGGATAGGAAGTGATCATGGATGACAAGTCATGTTGATTTTGGAATGGCAAGAGGACTAGGTTTCTGATGAAGTAAAGACAAAGAACTCAGGGTGTGGCTGAACATTTGAATCCAAAGTAAATAGGTACATCTATTAAAGGTGCTCACAGCATGCCTGTCTGCATAGTCCTTTGTTTTCAAAGCTGTTTCTGAAGAAGGGAAGGAGATAGACTGTGAAGGCTCCAAGAAGGGTAGCAAAAGATGGGATCTTTCCCAAGGGCGTGGTGTGTAAGTTGTATGTTTTTGTCATTCCTTATTAAAGATCTCTCTCTCTCTCTTTTTTTTTTTTAATTTGAGATGGGGTATCACTCTCTTGCCCAGCAAACTGGTCTTGAATTGGTAGGTTCTAGTGATCCTCCTACCTCAGCCCCCAGTAGTAGGGACTACAGGCATGAATAATGATGCCTGGCTTAAATATCATATATTTGAATGTTGCTACTTGGTGACATCAAGAAGTCTTGTCTACTTCCCCATCCATGTGTTCTACCACTGAACATGTAGCTTCTAGTACCTTGATGTTTTCAACTCATCTCTCTTCTCTTTTTCTGCTTCTTTCCCCTCCTAACCTGACTTGTTAATTGCTTTTCTTGTGTGTCTTCATAAGGTTGTAGCTAGGCTGTTCCATTCTGGGATGTTTATCTTTGACATGCCAGAGTTCTTGAAACACCATAATGTTGTGTAAGGAGCATAACTTCTGCCTTGACATGTGGGTGTTAAGAGCATTAGTCACTGCAACGTATTGAGTTAACTATTTTCAATAAAAGGATATAATGACCTAACAGAGAAGAAGAAGGTATAAAAATCCTAGTTGATGGCTTTAATGGTGAGCCATATACTTAGTGAGTTCCATTAGTGGTGAGTTAGAGATACAGAGAATAAATGTAGAAGCATTCTTATTCTTAATTAGTAGAGCAAGCGAAAGACTAACAATTTTAAAAAAAGGACTTCATTCTCATACATACCAAGAGAAGCATACACTATCTATGCTTCCATTGCTTCTGTTCCTGATTCATTATCTTTCTTGTATCTTCAACCCTCATGAGAAATGTTGAAGATTTCCATAAGACTATCAGTAGGGACTGGTAGGGTGTGTTGTAAGACAGATCAAAAGCCCATAGCCTTGTCATGATCCTCATTGGAGAACCATCAGGGAGTTCTTTGCAAAACTATCAGTGAGCCAGGGCTTTCCTCAGCAAACAAAATAGGTCTTTACCTATGGAGTTGGTTTTATGAAGAGTTTGGGGCAACATTACTCATTGAGAAACTATGTGCCTACTGCCCTGGTGTATCTATACAGATATTTCTTCATGGCAGAATATTTGAAACCTCATCCCTCTGTGTCTCTGGGCATCTAAAGATGTTAGAGGTACACTGGTTTGCTTCTTGCTGGGAGTGGGTCGTGGGCACTGGCCTTCTGGCAATATTGTCTAGATGATGGTTGTGTGACCAATTTAATAAGTTGTGCTGTCTTATTTCCTGGGGTTGGAGGTTTAAAATGGAGGCACCGTGTTCTGCTCTTCTCTTTACCTTGCCAACAGTCTTCAGTTTTTGTAAACAACTTCTCAGCTACTTGCCTTTTCTTTTCTGAAGGATTTACAAACAAAACTGTTTTAGTGTCAGAATAAGGGCATAAAGAATATTTATGGGTGCTGTTAATGACATTTCAGACAACAGTGGTATGTTCTAAGGAACAGTGGTATGTTCTAAGGAAGCCCAAGTCAAAATCTATCACAGGAATCATTTCTTTTCCAATGTAGTATCTTGTACATATTGATTATTTTCATCATCTAATTAGTAACTGATGATATTTTCAGGGTAAGAGGATTTGTGGAGGGGAGCTCCATGTATTATCAGCAGGTTTTTGTGTATCCTTTCCTTGAGGGGCGTATTGATCTCTTTCCTCCTATGTAAGGTGTTGAATTTGTTTGCTGTCATTATTCACTGAATCTAGATATGGAGGTGGTTTTGAATGGGAGCCAAGTAACCTGTTGATGTAAAGTCTATTTTACCTTTATGATTACCATCATTGGCACCTCCCTCCTGCCTCACTGAATTCTCTGTCATTTTAAGTAGGCAGCAATTACTGGTTTGCTAAGGAAGCCAGCTCCTGCTGCCAAGGATCCTATTAATTATCACTCTATCTCTAATTCAGCCTTCCTTGTGTTGAGAGAAGGGGCATGTAAGCGTGTGGCAGAGTGTGGCAGAGTGGCTGCAATCACATCTCCGTAATAATCTCCTTTCTGAGCTGGTTGAGTGGACTCAATGTTCCCCCAAAGGGCCGAGGTGGCCCTGGTGAGTATTTTCATCTCTTTTCTGTATGTTGCTTGGTCAGTGAAGTTCAGTGTGGTTTTCTTCTTGCTTTGATTCTGACATGAGTACAAGCTAATGGTTGGCCTTCATGCTGGGAATTCAGACCTATTTGTCATCTGTCCCTGAACTCAAATGGGACATCTCGAACATACGTAAGTGATTTTCCCATGAGCTGTTTTCTCTTCTTGCGAAAAGGAGACCATGGAATTGACTCTATGCTGTCTTCAAGAAGATAATATAAATGGTAGCCAATGTAACTCAGTTTACAGCTTCTTGTATAGCACTTTTTAAAAAAAAAAGGTGTTAATTTTTACTTAACATTTAATCTCTGATTCTTGTTCATAAATTGCTGCATTTCTCTTTGTTTTCAGAAATGTCCAGTTCACTTGTTTCAGTGGACATTTTTACAGAACTTCTACTAGATCATTTGATTAGGTTAGAGTGCTTATGCTTCCTTTTCCACTTTTTACTGTTAGTTTTGGCATCGTTGGTGTTTGAAGCTGTAGAAGTGATTCACTGCAAAGTGAATTAGTTTTCCATGTTTCCCAATGTGTTTTCCAGTCACCCCCAGGTTTCTTTTCCTCCTGTCAGATGATTCTGCAGTTGAAGTTCTGTCATTCTTTCTGGCTCAGATATAAATGCTGATGTCACCAAATTTCTTAAATTACAGCTGGTGGGGATTAACAGAAATTGTAAAAGAATACCACTTCCTCATTTTGCTATTTTTCTTGAATAATTATTTTCCTTTCAGGTCCTGTAGGAGGATTAGGATTTGGAAGTAAATTCTCTGTCTTGAACTTCAAAAAGCAATTTTCATTTTTTTCTTTCTGTTATTCTTTAAAGATAATTTAGTGCTGAGGATGCTCTCATGTGCCCTGTAGTAACCCCAGACAGACTCTCCTCACTCATGTTTTTGCACTTTGGACTGTCTACTACCCTGGGTGAATAGTTTTGAACACTTCCCTTAAGTAAGTTTCCTAATATAGAATATTTTTCTCAACAGTCTTGCCAACTCTAGGCTGTTACTGCTATTAGGCGAAGGGTTCTGATTTATTTACTAATTTTTTCAGATCTTTTTATTCTTTAAGAAATGCTTAACTCTGCCCCTCTTGTTTTTCTTGTTTAGAATATAGGTGCTGTTTGTGATTGTTTTGATTGCTCGACACCTGCAAAGTTCTATCTTGCTGACTTTGCACTCCTTGTTGCAACAGTCAGAGGCTGGGGCTCCGACTTTCTTGTTCCTTGCTTTGTGGTTTGAGTGATGGTTCTGTGAACTTTGTCCTGTGTTCTCTGGTCTTCTGGGTGGGACACTGGAAGCCACCTGGAAGTGGGCCTAAAGGGTGGCAGAGCCCTGTTTGGTGCTATTGATTGAACTGCAGTCCTGTGAAAATGGAAATAGAAAGGGTTCAGCATTTGCACTTTCCTCTGGTGGTGGTTTTGCTTATTTTGTGTATTTAGAAAAAGCAGCCATATGCAGACTGCTGAGTTACTATTTTCCCAGGAATGGAAACCATTTGGATTATTTCAGTGAGTTTTAGCTAAGATTTGTTTGTTCACAGTATTAGTTTTGTTTTCTGGTGTCCTGTTTAGAATAAGACCAGAATGTGTCTTTTTCACTTTATGGAAATAAGTGCTACTCTTGGTGCCTTGGAATTTTGCAAACCAACGTGTATTTGAAAAATCATATGTTTACCCCACAGAATGAAAATAGAAACTCTTTAGTGAAAATTATAGATATGTAAATATTTCCATCATGGGTCATTTATTTTCTTTGAAAAAGTTTTGACTAAAATATTTTAAGATTTCAGAGCAATCACTTTTCCTGGTTAATTTGAGCAATCATTTTTCTTGGTTAATTTTCTTGCTAATTAATTTCCCGTTTTTAAAAAGAAAAACAAGATTAAACGGAAGAATTGCAGACCAAATCATATGTACTAGAATATTTGATATAAGGTGGTGACAGTTTCGTTGTTGTTGTCTTTCATGATGCAATGAATTTGGTTTAACTTTTAGTTGTAGGGTTAGGATTAGAGATAAACATAGAATTTTCTTATTATAGAAAAACTATTAAGCATTGATTCAAGATCCTGACTATGAGTTCAGATTCTTCAACCTCTGAAAATTTTGTATTACAGTATCTGTATACTCTTGCAGACCTAACATTTTCTCCTAGCATTGTGATGATAAGTCATTTGAATTGAGACTTTGGAATGGTATAGCTATCTGGAAAATATTTCGAATGTTATTGTGGCATTTTTTTAATTAAATGAGCTTTAAAAGTTTTGATAAATAGAATAAAGAGGGGGAAAGATAGAAGAGTTATAAACTGGTTGAATTGTTTGGATAGGGTTAAATTTTTGCAGTTATCTAGGAATCATCCCTAAATATAAGAAAGTAGGTGCTTAATAGTTAAGGGAAGGTAGGACTGGGAAACATTATGAAGTTATAAGAGGAACTATGGAATAGACATTAAAAACTAACTTTCACAAGCCTGATGACTATGAATACTGTCTTATCCTGGCAAATAGCACATGCTGGACCTAATAATTACTCAGTAAATGTTGAATGAATGAATGAATGAATGAATGAATGCATTGGAAGGCCTGTTTTCAGGCCCAGCTGTACCACTGATTCATTTCATGACCTCGGCCTCACCATTTATGAAGAATCTGTTTCTGTGTACAGTGAAGGGTAAGGACTAGATCAGGGATGACCATGGGACTCTGCTGCTCCTTCGCTTTGCTAAATATCGTGAACTGTCCCTTCTCTCTTTTCCATGAGTCTAGGAGGAGCTTTGGGCCCTTCTCATCATAGAGACAAGAGATGAAGCTTGCTATCTCAGAAGTACTTCTCCCTGAGGTCCTTTTCTGTGGTTCTTAGATTTTGGGTCATTTGGTTTTTGATACCTCAAACCCAATTACAAGTCAGGAATATTATGTGATGCTTCTTGGTCAGCAGGTGTTCACTTAAACAGCAGCAATGGTAGCTGAATATACCACTGACCTTTGATTTAGTATTTTTTTCCTGGTAGATTGAGCACATATACATAGAACTTATGAACGGGTCTAGACAGTATTCCTCCAGTAGAGTAATATATCAAGAAGTGACTAGATCAACAGTGGTTTGCTTTTACTGTTTGTAGACTATTTATACATCTAGCATGTCATTACTGAATTATCTACTGCATGCCAGATACTATGCTAGTGATAACACGATTGGCCCCTATGTCATGAGCTCTGCCTTCTTTTAACTCAAAGTAACATAAATACCATGCTAGATCTGTAATTTTTCCATTAAGGCCAAAAGATGGAAAGGTCAATTCTGAAGGGATAAGGGAAAAAGCAGTCAGTCCTAAGAGGAGTGAACTTTGAGTGCATTACTGAAAGATCGCTGCCATGCAAATGAGAGGAAAATATTCCAGGTGAAACCCAGCATAGTGTGGCATCTGTGAACATGGGTGGGACACCAGGGAGCATGACTGCTTTACACAGAGGAACAGCACTCTGGTTGCCAAACGAAGAGTGGGTTGGAGGGTAGCCAGATCTGGTGTCCCAGAGGCCAGTTAGGAAGATTCTAGCTGAACTGTCTTTGTGAGAAATGATGATACATAGGCGCTTTGCAGCACTGAAGATAGGTTGCTGTTGCAAGAGAGTAAAAACCTCAGCCACAGATTTCAAGGGCAGTGAGGGCAAAAGTAAGGCTGTGTTCACACTGCTTCTTGGTGATAGTTAAGTGATTGCTTATTCATTCATTCGTTTGTCACATAAGTGCTTATTCTGCACCATGCACCTGGGAAACACATGGTGAATAAAACAGACATGGTCGCTGTTATTGGGAAGCCTCTACTCCAAGTGTAGACGCAAGCAAACAGTAATTATACAGTGCTTGACTATGTATTCTTTATGAGGTAAATGAGACAAATCCTAAGGGTACATCCTATCTACAAACCCCTACTCCTTTCCTGCAGCTACTTTATAGTCTGCTAACGTGCTCTCTGCTCCCTCTGGTAAGTTTTAGAAGATAAAGTCAAAAAAAAGATAAGCCTCAAGGTCTTTGCTTTGTGTAAAACATGCTTGTGCACTTGCATATATGTGTGCACGTACACACACTAATTAAATATATCTGTCTTCATTCGATAGATAGACAAGCACCTAGAATAAGGGATGTGAGGATTCCTATAGGTAAACCTGCTCCAGGTAAAGTTCTAGATATTTTCCCTTGTTTTCTGAACTCTGATGTTTTACATGGTATACTCCTGGTGTATAGTTCCAGATCCAAGAAGAAAAGTCTTGGCTTTTGTGGTCTTTCCACATACAAAATTGGATCTGGAAGCTGGCTTTGGTGACTGCTTCAAATTAGCCTTCATTTCTGTGTGCCAGGTTATTGCCAGTGTTTGGGATTCATGTCCAGGAGCAGGAATTTGCTTCAGGGCGGCAAAACTGATAGATATTAGATATGTAGCATATTGGAAACACATGCTTTCGTGCAAAAATGACAGTAACAGTCAGTTCCTCCCCCAAATAGAAAACTTCCCAATGTTCTCCAACCCAGAATCATCTATAAAAATATAGTGTCAAAATTTAGCGGAATAGATCTGATAAAAATTCCTAGGAAACCATTCTAGGTTCAAGCACTTTTCTATAAAATGAAGCACTCTAACTTATCACAGTGACAGCAGCAGGTTTGGGTGAGAGGTACACTCATTTTGCATGAGTGGGAGAGGCAGGAGATTGTTGGGGCTAATGCTCTGGATTCAGAATGTCCTAGGTTTGAATCCCAGCGGCACTGATTAGTAGCTGAGTTTGGGTAGATTACTAGGATTTACTTTTTCTTCACCCGTAAAATGAGGTAGTAATTAAGCATTTAAGATCTTTGTTCAGCTTGCCTGGGTTTGTTTCTCTGGTCTACTGCTACTGTGAGATTGGGCAACTTGTTCTGTCTGTATATTGATTTCCTGTAGGTGGTGATGATGATGATGATGATGATGATGATGATGATGCCTGCCTCATAAGAATGTGTTAAGAATTAAATGAGATTATGCACACAAAGAGTTTGGCACAGTACCTAGTTAGTTCTCAGTATATCTTACTCAGCTGTTTTTCTTACCATCACTATATTTAGCTTTATACAATGTTCTTTAATGTTATTTGCTTACTGTCTGTTCTTCCTGAAAGGTATATCTTTACAAAATATTTGTTGCTGTATGTTTGTCGTTTTAAAAACTAAAGACTCAGTGCTAGAATTTCTGGCCTAAGGATGAGTTTTTGAGAAAAAAAAAGTACTAAATATCTAGTTACATTTGAGTTTCTGATAGAGAATCATTTCTAGTATACATTGCAAATATTTCATAGCATACTTAGACTAAAATATTGTGGACTGAAATTTAAATTTAAGTAGGCATCCTATACCTTTATTTTCTAAATCTGGCAACACTGGTTTGGGAGTAAAATTTACCCCTTTATTCTCTCATTCATTTTTTTCCTGTATATATTATAATATATAATATAAATATTTTCCATATATATTATTTATATATTATATATTTTTTCATATATATAATATATATGGATGCTTATGCAAATAGTAAGTAAGACTTTTAGAATATAAGTATAGGAATAGTTAAATATGCAGAAATATCTCTTTATCTTTTCTGCTCAGTTTTCTAATTCAGTATACTGAATAAGGAATAAGTATACTGTATAAGCAGTGAGACCATCAGATTGAGATTATGTTGACACCTGAGTACATAGTGTGGTGTTGCTTGAAGTTTTGAAATGTTCAGTGTTGCTTCTACGTAAAGGGGACTATTAATAATGACACATAAATAGCTAGATGTGCATTCCAGAGAATCCTGAAATCCTCATCATCTTTGAAGGAAATTACCTCATTATGTACTTAGAGTCACCTGTTGAGGAAAGGTCGTTTCTTTTGGTTGGCCTGCTCTTCCAAGTAGGAAAATAAGAGCATCGAGTGGTTACATTAATAACATGGGGCAATTTCATTGTACTTATGATTTAATTTTTCAGTAGGTTTGGTGTTTAAGCTTCTAGACTAGTTGGAGGCTTTGAAAGAATTACATCTAAAACCAAGATTCTTTCAATTCATTATTTATTGAGCATCTACTGTACCTTTGGCAGAGAGAAATTTAAAGTGTACTTCCTGCCTTTAAAAACCTTAGTATTTAATGGAGCATCAAGGCAAGAAACAATTGTGACAAAAGGCAGAAACAATAAGGTCAGAGTTGAAGGCAACTAAAGCCAGGTCCCAGATGGCTGAACGTAGGAAGTGATTAAATCTGGAGGCTAAGTAGAGTAAGAATTGATTGTATTAAAAGTGACTTCTTTGAGGGTAATATTGGAGAGAAATATTCAAAGATGAGAATGATTACATTTGGGAAATGAAATGTTTAAAATGTGCTCTTAGCATTAACAAATACCTGGAACTAGCCACAGTTTGAGATGAGTATGTTCCTTAGACCTGGCAAAAATATATACAACATCACAGTAACTGTCTGCGCCCTTTTCTTTGATGTGCCACTGTTTATGGTGTAGAATTTCCAGATCAAAAACTTGCCTTTATGTAGGTGGAGCTGGATTTATTCCATGTTGGTTTTCCAAATATTTATTATGCACCTGCTGTTGCTATGTGTGAGGCAGCCAGAGACTTGGCCAATATTTAGGGACTCTTTTAGTTGGTTTCTTGAACCAACTGAAAGTCACTCCATTTAACTATGATTCTTATTTCCTGAAATGGATATTTCTAGGGATTTCTGATATAAATGGGGGCAGAATCAACAGCAGAACAATTCTATGAGAAGCCTTTTGTGAGCCACCCTTGACTTTGAGTATTTGCTTAAACGACTTCGAAAGCCAGCTTTAAGTCATTTCCTGTTGGGATGACACTTGTTTATCAGAGTTGGCTCAAGTCAGAGTTAATAGTCGTAATGGTTTTGAACGGTCCCAAGTGAGTCTCCAGCAGTGTGCCATTAGTAAACTGGAGAATCTCCAGATGGAAAGCAGCACACATACGGCCGCTTGAGAGAGGAGCTGTAGCCATCTTAGAGGTAGCCATGAAAACTTAGAATCCTGTGAAGTAAGTTACCATTGCAGTAAATGCTAAACTGTTTTTCTCCAACAATTCTTTTCTATGACTTTCCCTTTTCTTTTTAAAAAAAAATGGTACCATGTGAAATTAATGCATTTCAAAAAAGGCCCTGGCTTGTAGAACTTATTGAGGCCATCCCACTTTCTCTAGCAAGTAAATTAAAGTGTGACAGGGTGTTCATGTTGGTTAAGAGACGCGGTATGGGGAATTGGGTTGGGTGGCCTTCCCGGCGCGTGAGTGGGACTGCTAAAACTGGGCATGAGAAACTTTTCCACTTTTTAATTTTTATGCATATCGCACTGTAAAGCACTAAATTAGACTGGAAATTAGCAAGGCATTCAGTGATCCTTGGTATTTCTTCTCAGTCAATTAGGATTGGCATGTGTTTCTCAAGCTCAGACAGGTTATTCATAGTGGATGTTTTTGCTATTTCAGGTACTGGAGGAGTGAGATAGAGCCTGGATTCAAACTTTTATTGGGTTCTTAAACATGAAAGAGCATAAACTGCTTATGTAGGTTTGGGTCTAGCTGAATGTTATTAATTTTTTCCCCTTGATGGCTTGGCCAAATATTATGTAGTTTTAATATCTACCCTTGGTTCCTACTGCCTTGTTTCTGGCCACTGTTAATATCTTCCTTTATATATCTGTCATTAAGTCATAATTGAAGCTTCATATTTTATATTTAGAATGATGCATGGAGGTTCAGCTGTGCCAGCCATTCAGGCTTAATGGCAAATGTTGGCTCACGCCAGAAAGCTTTTGAAAGCTGGCCTCTTTTTGGGGATATCCAATCTAACTAACCCTGCTTCAGCAAAGGGGCACAGGGAAGCTTTTTAGAAGTGATTCCTGCTTCTATACATGTTTGAGCATGTTGTTTCTGATAAACAATATATTGACTTGCAGGTTTGCTCTGCAGCCAGTGTCATGCACCCCTATCAAGTCTGTGTCACTTCATTCCTTAGTTACTGACTTTTCTGCAGGGTATCAGTGAGTGTCAGTTCAGGAGTGGGCACATAGTGATGGTAGATGACACCCATGCCACATGCTGTGTCCCAGGGGCTGCCAGACACTATCAGACATTTCACAGCTCTTGAATTCTCTGGATGCAGGCCACTTTTGAACTCTATCCATCAATCCATGGAAATAGTCATTGAACTAATGTTTATTGAGGCTTTACTATGTGCCAGGCACTCATCTGGGGAAGCACACCTCTAAAAAACTTGGTACTTGTAGAGTTTACATGGGGGTGTATGTGTGTGGAAATAAATACATAAATGAGCAAAGCACTTACGTGCTGAAAGGGCTAGAGAGAAAGATAAAGCATGGATATATTTGGAGTGAAGTGTAATTTGCAACTGTGTGGACAAGGAAGGCCTTGCTCAGAAAATGTGATTTGAGGAAGGGCCTGAAGGAGATGCGAATGGGTTATGGTGGTGTTTGGGGGGAAAGCATGGATGACTGAGGCCGGGGTAAGTACATTGTCCCTGCATAGGGTTGTGCTTGGGTAAGAAGAGCATGACAGCTGCTCAGCGGACCAGCTGAGCGAAGTGGGAAATAATGGGAATGGCAGATGGGGTCAGGGGACTTGGGCAGAGGCAGATGCTGTGGGGCTTTGTAAAGACTTGGCCTTCTACTCACTATGAATGGGTGTGTAGTCCTTCCAGATTTCCAGCTGGATGTAGGAGAATGGATGTACCTTGAGACCATCATATTCATGAAGTAAATCAGACAGAAAAGCTTAAATGTCACATGGTTTCTCTTATATGAGAAACCCGATATATAAATAAAGTGCAAAATAATAGATTTCCAGCTAAAGGAGTAACATCTGATTAATTCAGGTAGCAGCCCAGTTCAATGGGGGGAAGGCAATAGTCCAAGAATTAGTTTGGAGTTTAAGTCACAGCTTTGTCCTTAGATAGGGACAAATAATAATGCTCACCATGCTGAGCTTGAACATTTTCTTCCTTTAGAAAACAATGCTTGGGCCGGTGAGATGGCTCAGTGGCATAAGCGCCTGCCTGGCAAGCGCGAGGTCCTGAGTTCGACCCCCGGTACCCACAAAAAAAAAAAAAAAAAAGAAAAAAAGAAAAAAATGCTTATGGGTTGGATAATTTTTAAGGACCTTCCAGGTTTTGATACCGGATTAGTTGCCTCACCCATAATTGCAGTTCGTTTGATTATTTCTTACATGTAGTTGATTACATTTCTCATTGAATGTGCAGAGTTGGCCTGTAGATGTATAATATCTTACTGCACTTTATTTAATTAAAAATTTTTCCACAAATATTTCATTTTGAAACCTTGCAAGAGCTGAAGTAACTTTATATATGGATGTTAACAGTTGTCTGCAGTCTAAATGATGTGGGTAGCCATGAATTTTAAGCTTTTTGCATAGCCTTAGTAGTATTTCAGCTATAGAAAATAGAACTAATTTGCTGCACGTTACACCAAGCTATCAGTTGGGATACAGTGATAAACATGGCACAATTTCTTCCCTCAAGGATGTGATGAGTGGGAGGAGACAGATCTGGTTAAGGTGTTACCCTACTAAGCAGTGTTAATGGGAGAAAAGAGGACAGGAATCCATGGCCAGTTTGAGACCTGTGGGGTTCAGGTGTAAACTGATATTTGGGTACATCTTCACGCCAGTGTTCAGTTCGTGTTCAACCTCTGGTTGGACCTAGTGCACGGGGACAGGAGGTACCAGGGCCTGGCAGCCTTTCTTTTGTATCCCTGAGCAATTTGGCTCAGCCCCAAATTTGCATCATGCCATATTGCATCAAGGTCCTGCAATTAACCCTCTCTAGAAAGCAGTCTAAGGACTGTCTTTTATTACTCAAGAATGTCCCTTGGGGATTTCAACCAGCTCCCTTCCATTGGAATGCTTCTTGCATTTCCTGTGATCTTCTAGTGTCCCACAGAGTTGGTGCACAGGTAGCAGCATGGCTGGCCAGTGCTTCATCTCCTGTTGAGAACTATGCTTCAGCCTTGCTTTGTCTTTAGACCTCTAGTGTGTGCTCTGTTGGGATCAGATGAAGCCCAGTCATTTTATCCACTGACATAATCTATTCCTCATGTCAATTAACTGGCCTCTTCTTGGGCAGCCTGGACATGTTAAAGTTTCCAGGTCCAGGATTCTGCAGGCAAACTTCCCAGGAAGTAGGAGGGCTGCCACTCGCCCAGGCTGGCCTTTCAGTGGAGCAACCTGGCATGAATTGAGGAGTGGAGTGCTGGAGGCCTTGCTGCTGGGGGAATTGGCCATGGTTACCAATGCCGTGACTCTTAGAAGGATGAGACCAGACCTTTGGCACCTGAACTACCCTTGTGGTAACGCTTGGGGCAAATTACTACATCAGTGAACCCTCTTAGAGCTAGGGAGGAAACTGAGGCCCAGAAAGGTGAAGGGGCTTGCCAGAGTTAATGGTTGAATTAGAAACAGATTTGGGAACCCTTGCCTCCCACCTAAAACTGTCTCTTTTCAGTTCTTCTTTGCACTCTAGGTCTCTATAAACATTCTTCCTACTATCCTGAACCCTTACCCATCATTCTTACATTTACTTTCTACTAATTTTTTAGCTGTAGCTGAAAGGTGGCTTCCTGACCCACACTTTTGCCCCTTCATCTGACTTAGGATGCTATGTATTTTTATGGTTTCCTCATTTTTTTCCTTACTACTACTCACATAGTTATCTTATATGCATCATATGTTCAGTGACTGGTTCCCAACTCCTGAAACAAGGACCTGTAACTGTTTCGTTCATCATTTCATTCTCAGAGGTTAGACCAAGGTCTGACACAGATAATGTATATATTTTTGTTTATTCCATAAATGAAAGAATAATTGAAAGACAACCTTTGAGTTTTCTCTTACCTATTTACGTTAGATGTCTACATCTAACCTAGCAAAGTTTAACGACTGTTATTGACTTTGCTTATTATTGAGGATTCAGATTATGTGATTTTTGTTGTTTGTTTCTAGTATAATTAAGTCTGTGGCCTTGTGCTCTTTTATTAATGTTGCCTGTGCCCAAGCCAGAACTCAAAGAAATATACAAACCAGTGTTCTTTAATTGGGATAGAGTTGTCATGTGGGGCTATGATTTATCAGTTTGTTTTGCTGTGTTGCTCTTTTATTCCTTCTGTTTCCAAAGATGACCTTTAATGCTATTTGGATTCTCCATTGTATTTATTAAGACTGAATAAAGAAAGCATTGCTTGTCCTTAATGGGATTCATGCTTTTTTGGAAGGGTTTGTTTTTACTTGCTGGATGAAACATTTAAGAGGGTAGGAATAAAAACTTGAGAATTTCTCTAAAAGAAAGAGTAAAGTTTTGTACTGCATATAAAAAAGAAAAACAACAACAATGGACTTTGTTCCTAAAACTAAACTGTTCTAAGTGTTCATGTAAAACTATGGACTTTCCCCAAGCTAGGTTGAATGTTTAATTTATAGAGAAAGCATGCATTGTTTTGTCTTATGCATGTGGTTGTACTGGCTCCTAGAAGATTAGCTCAAAGCTATATGTGAATAGTCACACCCTAAATTATACGAACCAAGTACTTTAAAGAGTTGGAAAATCTGATGTGTACTGTTTTTCTGCTTCAGGAAAAAAACTGGGGAGATGGGGTAGTGAAACCCAGAAGTTGCTTCTTTATATTCCCTTCTGTGACATTTGGTAACTAAATTAACTTCTCTGAGCCCCAGAACTTCCAACCCTAGAGTAGGGATAAAAATGGCAACTGCCCTAGGAGTTACTGTGAAGATTTCATGAGATAACCCATGGAAAATATCACAGTGCCCAATGTCTTAGTTACTTTTCTTTCTCTCATTGCTGAGACAAAATACAGACACCCAGAGTTAAAAGGGGAAAGGTTTATTTCGCTCAGTTTGTAGAGGTTTCAGCCCATAATTGGCTGGCTCCAACGCAGGGTGGCACATGGCAGAGGGGCAACAGTTCATGGCAGCGGAAGACAGCAAAAGCAAGAAGAGCAAAAGGAGGGGACAAGCCTTTTTCTGTCCCTTCTATAGTATCCAGACTGCTGGGATTAGGGTGGTGCCAATCCAATCAGTGGACTGATCCAGCAATCACACATCCTTAATCCCAGCACCCTTAATCCCAGCATTGCACTACAATCAATCACACACTCTAGATTCAGCCACCTCTGAAAAAGTCCTATGACCGCATGAGGCTTTGGGGGGACATCTAGACACAAACCATAACACCCAACATATTGAAAAAGTCCTGTAGTTACTACTATTACTTAGGGGCTAGGACAGTGGATAGGGTGGTAGGTAGTTAAGCGCCCAGACTCTTGAGGGTCTAGCCTGAGTTTGAATCATGGATCTGTAGCTTATTGGCTGAGCCATCTTTGGTGAGTTTGAATTTCCTAATATGCAGTAATAATGATAATATTATGTAGGGTTATTATGTAGATTAACTGAGTTAGTACTTGTCAAGTGGTTTTAACAACTCCTAGTGCATGGTGAGTGCTATACAGATGTTTGGTGCTAGGATCAGGAACTCCAAATCCTACAGACAGGTTGTCTGCCATACTATATCTCCATGTGTACAGTCATGAAGAAGTTGCTTACCTTCTCCAAGCCCCATTTCCTCTGTTGTCATATGGAGATAAGTTTAGTTTATAGTGCCAAATTTTATGAGAAATCAGTGAAATCATGTATTTGTTAAATGCTGGTGTAGGGCTCAGAACATAGAAAATGCTCATTAAGTTATGGGTACAGTGAAGACTTTTCTTATAATTGCTGCTACTATTTTATTGTTTCCATTATTTTTAATTCTGTTAATGTGTCTCTGGATTATATAGAACTGACATTCTAAGATGGATTCCACAAACATCATATGGGAATGAATATGATTAAGGTGTAGAAAATAATGTTGAAGTCCACTGTTTCTATTGGTTTATTTACCTAAATGGAACCATTTCAGCAAATGAAGAAATATCCGTTAAAAGTCTTATAATCACACATGTATAATTTTACAAGTCACAAAAGATGAAAAGTCAGGATTAATGTTAGGGGACAATTTTATATTCAGGGAAAATGACTTGGGAAGTGATAGGAACTGAAATTTCCAAAATAAAAGTGAGTACATGAACTGTTTTAAATCAATTATGCAGCTCTTTCCTACCTGGTGTGGGATTGTGTTCACAGGGTAAAGTTTTGACATTGTTTCAATTTCCTATGTTTAAATTCCATTTGTGACCAATAGCCATGCATCTCCAGAAATGGATAAGCTTTGATTCCAGTGTTGGTAACATTTTCCACTTTAGTCATTTGGGTTACTGTTGCTACAATACCTATATTTAAACCTTTGTGTTATTTTGCAATATGTCTTTAAGTTCAACTTCCTTTTTTTTTTCTTTTAAAGAAGGTAGGGAAGAAAAGGCAGGGATTATAATACAGAGCTATATATGGTGTTTGAGAAAAACAAGGCTTTGACTAGCATTTGACCTGGAAGTTCCATGCATTTTAGTAGAAGGTGGTAGCCTACCCTGAACAATTGAGTGTGCAAAGAAGTGCAAATGGTTGTATCAAGACCTGGGTGTCAGATACTCTCAACTCAAAATAGAAAAATGCTGAAGAAATTCATAAATTATATGTTCTGGAAGGATAAGTTAAGTTAATCAGTTAAAAACGTGGAAAAAGTTCCAGGCATGTGCAGTTATCCGCCAAGAGTACACATGGTTTGGAGGCCAGAACCTGGAATAAAAGGTTAATTTGAGTCTATTATTTTTGGGACCATAGATTGGAGAAGCTTTAAAGCTGTGATGAGAGTGATAAGCTTTATTCAAAAAGGAAGGCGTGGAAAAATTTTTGTTATTGTTGTTGCTTGTTTTGCTTTACAGGGGTTTGAATTCAGGGTCTTTACACTGAGCTGCATCTTCAGCCCTTTTTACTTATTTTTAATTTGAGACAGGGTCTTGCTAAGTCACTGAGTTGCCCAGGCTGGGCTTGAATTTGGGATTCTTTTGCCTCAGCTTTCCAAAGTGCTTGGGATTACCAGTGTGCAACACCATGCCTGCCAGAGGCATGGAAAAGATTCAAGTAGGAAAGATGGGGTTCTCTTTGTGTTTCTGAAAGATCATGATGGCTGTGCCACAGAAAATGGATTGCAGTTGGTGGTGACAAAGAAAACAAAGAAATGATCCCACCCAATACTTCTACAGGGTTGTGGAGATGGAGCAAAAGATGGAATTGAGAGATACTGGGGAGAGAGAATCTCAGGCCTGGGTGATTGGTTGTGACTTAAGTGGTACAAGAGTAAGGAGGGAAGGAAGGTTAGATTTCTCGTGTGGATAGGTGGGTAGAACAATGGTGGTCATAGAGATGGGGCTCTTGAGAGAGAAACTAGTTGGGAGGGTAGATATTCTTCTTTGTACTTGTACCTGGGGTGTGAGAGATGGAAGAGTGTCACTTGAGACAGCTTTAGGATAGGAACTGTTCAGGCTAGGGTGTGTGTTCTAATCTGGTTTGCATTTCATGCATGAAATGCAACAGCTAATTAACAGTTGTCTAAACAAATAAGGGCTCATTTGTCTCCATCTAAAAGCCTGGGAGTCTGTGACCACTGCTGTTGTCTGGTAATTCTATAATGTAGGAACCACCATCTCAGGGTTTTTTCTTATCTTTTTCCTAATGTTTGTCACCTTATGGTTACAGTATGGCTGCTATTCCACCAGGCATCACATCTGCTTTAAGAAGAGGGGCCAGAAAATGGTGGTAGCATGTATAGCAGGAAAACACAAGCTTTCTCAGAAGTTCGCTGTAGACATTTCCTTCTGTGTGTCAGACGGCAACTACTTGATGGATATACTTGCCCTGAGCAAATTTCGACTCCTGTTCATATGAAATAAAGCAAAGTACAAATTGTACGTGCAGGAATTGTGTTTGCCTCAGCCATGTTACATCTAAGGGATGGAGGAATAGGAAATGTTGGAGGTTGTAGAGGAATTTAATCAGAAGGATGAGAAATTTCAGTGGGGCTATTTTCTCTCAATTCTATAATGATTCCCAAGCTGCAGTTTCTCATATAAATTATGAAATGTGCTTAAAGTTTGACTATATTTTTCTTACATACTTTAAAAATGTGTAAGTGAATTGTCTTTAAAACATATTAAATATATCTTTTTTCCAATCTGATTAAAATTCTAACTTGCAAAAGACATTTTTTCCCCCTCACAGTTATTCCACATCTTCCTTACTTTTAAGCTCTCAGAAGAATATGCAGAATTCCATTTGGTATTCACCAACTAATATGCAAGTCAGAGCGGGGAATCTGTAATGGAAAATGTTGTACCGTTTACTATGACTTTTGTCTCTCTGAAGGATATAATTATTCTGTGTTTAAAACAAGAGGGGAAATGTTTGTTCATTCTTTTTTGAAGGCAACATTATTCAAGATATCATAAGATGCAAATATTTGTCCTCTACTCCAGTCTAATTCAAGATAGTCTGGCCACCTAATAGACTCCAAATTCTGTTAGTGACTCTTTTAGCCAACAGTGGTTCTGAAGGTAAGTAATGCCCAGTCCTTGAAGTACAACAGAAGAATCAGGGATTTTGGAAAGAGCCTACCATTTATGCTGTGTGATCTTAGATATCTTCTTTAGCTTCCCTGAACTGGTTTATTCCTTGAGATTCGGATAAGAGTGGAGATAGTCATATAATTCTACACATACGTACACAAAAGTGCTTTAGAAACAAAATGGCTGGGGCATACTGGAGGTGTAAGTAAAGTATAGGGAAGTGTAGAATAGTGAAAGATGAATTTCTGCTAAGAGGCATTGTGGAGAAGGGGGTAGAACTGCATGTGGACAATGCAGAGGCTCTGCCTGGTGAGAACGATGGCTCTAGGCTGAGCAAGTATACGCCATGTAAAAAGTGTTTGTGAAGATTTCAGGGACTTACTGTTTTCAAAAAGGAACTAAGTGCAGAGACCATTGAAATTCTGCCTGGCTGAGTTGGGACTGTGTTCTTTAGCTGAAAGGGAGCAACTGGAGTCTTTTAAAAAATTCATGGAAATTTAATTTTGAGGGCTGGGGTTGTAGTTCAGTGATATGGCACTTGCCTAGCGTAGGTGAGGTCCTTGGTTCCATCCCCAACACACAAAGGAAAAAAAAAGAGATTTAATTTTGAAAGAAATGAAATTTATAGGTTAAAGTAAACTTCCTGTTTTGAGATAATTGTAGATTCACAGCTATAAGAAATACTGAGACAGCCATGTAGCCTTCCCTAGTTTCCTTAGTGATAGCATCCAACATAAAGTAACGACCAGGAAGTCAGCTGAAGACTTCGGAGGAAAGGCCATGATATGCTTAAATCTGTGTTAAGTGGTTTGTCCTAGGAGCTGCAGACTGGAATAGGTCCAAGAACAATGAGCTTCCCAAGTAATATAAGAGGGGGACATGGGGACAGTGGTGATGGGATTGGGGATTTGAGGTAGTAGTAGGATGTGGCAATCACGTGGGTGTAACTAGAGCAGTTGGTGCTTTGTGCTGTTGCACAACAAGGAGGTATGGAGGCTTAGTTGTGCACTGTGTCTAACAGACCCAGCACATCTAGCAGAGGTCCAGTGACCTCAGGGAGTCAAGCCAGTCAGCTCTGTCTCCTGTTTTCCTGCTGCTAGCATTGCCAAGTAGGAAAGTAGGTCCAGTGTGACTACTGTTTTGATATTGCAGGAGCCAGACATCTGGATTTTTATGTGTGATCTCTCAATTTATAAATGTTACCTAGCATAAGTTGAAAAAATAAAAATATACAAGCCACCTTGTCTGTAGGCTGTCTGTAGGAGTCCACTTCATGGACTCCACCTCTCTTTTCTTGAGGGAATGTTAGGGGCTTGCTTCAATTACCTACTTCTATAACCAAGCGCTTGGGGTGAACTTAGTGGCTTAACTCAGTAACTTTATCTCTCACAGTTCACAGGGTTGACTGGGTTCAGCTAGGCAGTTCATCTCCTGGTCTGGCTTGGCGTGTCTTGTGGCCTTGCAGTCTGATGATGGCTGGTGCTGGAGGCATCTGGAGGCCTGCCTTGGGCTCTAGGTAACTGGGACTTTGTCTTCCCACATAGAGTTTCAGGAACGCATGTGGCCTCTCCACGTGACACATCTAGCAGGGTAACCTGACTACTGGCTCTGAGTTCCCCATAGTGAGTATTCCAAGAGGGAACAGGTAAATGGAAGTTGATAGTCTTTTTAAGACTAGGTCAAGAATTGTCACAGTATTACTTTTGCCACCTTCTATTAGTTGATGTGAGTTGCCCCACCCTAGATCCATTGTGGGAGGGGACTGTGTAAGAATAGAAACCCTGGGAGAACTGGCCATTGTCGGCCATCTTTGGGGAGTTCCCTGCTCCTGAAGTCAAGATGGCCACATGTTGGTGACACTGCTTATAAAGGTTGAGAAGATGACAAGTCCCCCTGCTCACCCACAGAGCCGATCCTGCCTAGACCCTTGAACATGTGTGCAGAATGTCGGAGTACAGTGTGTTTTTCCAGAAGAGAGCCATTGGCTAATTAATCAGATTCTCTTTAGATCTTGACACCCTAAAAATGTTTAGAATCACTGAGGGGAAAGCTCTGTGTTTCCATAGTCCTCTGTTCCCAAGTGCTCTGGGTACCTTTGAGCCACTGCAACAGGTCTCGGCAGGCAGTGGGCTGAGCTTCCTGCTATTTCTGAGTGTGAGCGGTGCCAGCAGTTAGGGACAGCATATGTTGTTGTGGGTTTGCATGGCTCCTCCTGAAGGCCCTTCTTCCCCTCTTACCAAGCTCTATTTCTGAAGCTTCCAGAATGGATTGCCTGTCTAACTGAAAGTTTCCTAAGTTTATATAGAATACACAGTAGCACAGTTATTTACTAGGGTTTTGGGAGTCAGCATCTCCAGAGAGGAGCTGGTAGACTCCAGCTAGGCTTCATATTGAACAATTCCAGTGGCATGTTCGGATCATGATTTGGGAAGGGCAGGGCCATGTGCAGCACAGCCTGAGGAGCCATACATGGAAGCCAAGCCCTGCAAGTTTCTCAGCGTGCTGTAATAACTCATACAGATGTTCACGGAGCTGGTTGTTTAGTAAATACATGAGCCACTTTGAATTACTTATTTGGGCCTCCGACCTGTAGCATCATAAGCTCTTAATTTTCTTTATCATGTCTGTCAATCAGTAGATGCCAAGGCCAAATTACCCTCACACCCACACACATGACCCTTGTAATAGAATAATAGGAGGTAACATTTATTGAATGATTATTACATGTTAAGAACCCTGCATGCATTATCTAATTTTATCTTCACAACAGCTCTATTAGTTACTGTTATTCTTCCATTTAGCAGATGAGAACACTGAGATTAACTGTGGTAACATGACTTATCCTCAGTCACACAGCTAATTAAATGACAAACTGTGACTCAAACTCAGTACTGTCTGCTTTCCAAATCTAAGGAGCAGTACAGACTATATGTATGTAGCACATTTCCAGGGTAATGACTGCACCCAACAGTATTACTATGAAAGCTTAATTTGTTGTTGACCTTTTCTTGCTTCTAAAGCATTCCCTGATAAATATTCTCCACCTATGGTTATTTCTCAGTATCCTTAACCCTTTTACATTTTTAAACTCACTACCAGTCCTTTCATAAATTTTGAATTTTCTTTATTGCTATTTAGTAAATCTAGTATTAATTGAAATTACAAAAGATAAAACTGAGGGGGGTTATTTTCTAGATGCACATTTTATAGATCCCTATGAGAGCATAAAAATTAAATCATTTTATTGACCTCAATGAGAAAAGAGCCCTAAACATCACCGGAAAATTTTCTGCTAGTAATAAGGAAAATTTTTTTCGTCTTATTTATTCTGCTTTTAGTATATTCTGCTATAGGGAGGAGGAGGAGGAGGGGGAGGAGGAGGAGGAGGAGGGGGAGGAGGAGGAGGAGGAGGAGGAGGAGGAACTGGAGCCTGATTCCCTTGATAAAGGGAAAGCTTTGTTCCTTCTTTCCCAGATAGCAGATAGAATTCTCTTTCTCCATCAGAGTCATGTCCAGTTAAATTAATGCTTGTGAATAGATAGGTTCTTTTCCAGCAGTGTACTTTGATT
Organism: Erethizon dorsatum; assembly: GCA_028451465.1. Classification (NCBI taxonomy): domain Eukaryota; kingdom Metazoa; phylum Chordata; class Mammalia; order Rodentia; family Erethizontidae; genus Erethizon; species Erethizon dorsatum. The sequence continues at coordinate 48,313,741 of CM051825.1, forward strand.
ACTATTGTATATATATACATATTTATGTATGTGTATATATATTCAAAGAGTATCAGTCTATGTAATATATATGATATTGTATAATCATATATTCAAAGGATATAAATAATATGTAATATATAATATATATAAGCACAAATATATATCCATCCTTTATTAAATGCCAAGTGTAGTTATATTGCTTTCACCACCACAGAGCACAGAGGCCCTACCTACTGTTATTGAAGTATTTTGTTGACGCATTTGCTTAAGGAATATGGGATGATTTATTATACCTATTTGCAGGTGCTGATAAGGAATGTTTTACATTATTCACAATATGTTTTGGGCGTTTGTACTTTTGTTTTTGAAGGCAGTGTTTCACAAAGTGTAGTTTGAGGGCTACCCTATGTCAAAGTCGGCTGGAGGTGGGTTATAAGTACTAATGTCTGTACCTTGAGATTCCAGCTCTACTGATTGGAGGCGTTCAGGAATTTGCATTTTGCTCAGCTTCTCTGTGATTTTTTGCTTCATCTTTCTTGGGGAACCATGGTCTGAAGTGTGTCAATATGGGAGTAATGATTCAATTTAATTTTGTCCTTTTTTGCTCATTTTCTTCTCATCAGTATTTCTTTCTCCTCCCCCTCCTTCAAATATATTAAAGAAACCTATTTTAAAGGTTATTCTAGTGACATTTTTAAAAATTATTGATAAAAAGGTATTGTTAATTTTACCAGTATCACAATTCCATCTGTTTCTTTGTGATGTGTACAAAAGGAGCTATTGGGAAGGGTTTTTTTCCTTCTCTTCATACCCATTATTCTCCATAGCAAATCTCCAGGAAGGAACAACATGCTGTTCGCTCTTTTCTCAGGATGAACCATGGCTTTCTTTGCTAGTAGGTGTTATAATCAATGCCTGTCAGCAGCTTATTATTCCTCTATACTATAAATCACAGAATGTCATGCAAACATTTCTAACATTTATAGAGGTAGGGCTTTGAGGTAAGAGGAGAGGGAAATCAGAATTCTTTGAGAAACAATTTTGAGGGTTTTCTAGGACCTCAGAATAGATGTCCGAGGATAGATAACTTTGTGAAAACAGTCACTACGCTAGAGGTTTTCTTAGATTTTTAAAAATGCAGTTTTTATTTTTTTATTTTTATTTTTTATTTTTGTGGGTACTGGGGGTTGACCTCAGGACCTCGCAGGCCAGCAGGCACCCGTGCTGCTGAGCGATATCACCGGCCCTTTTTTTTTTTTCGTATGTGGGTTCCGGGAGTCGAACTCAGGCCCTCACGCTTGCCAGGCAGGCGCTTACACCGCTGAGCCATCTCACCGTCTCCAAAAATGCAGTTTTTAACTGAAGGTGTTCCTGAAAGGTGAATTTCCCTTTGCTTCCCTCATGTTACAGAAATCCCTTTGTTGAGGAAGCTGAACTGGCAGGCTAGTCCCTTCTTTAATCCATGATGAGTAACTAGTTAGAGTACTAGAGATTAGAAATTTTCCAGGTGATTTTGGTGGATGCTCCCCAAAGACACATTAACCCAGACTACAATTGTGGAGGGAGATTCTTCTTTATGAAGGACTTCCTAATGTAGGAAAATGATGATTGAACTCTTGCAAAGTTAATTAACTATGTGTGTTGTGGTGATTTGTTCTGAAGTGGCAGATCCAAGATGCATGTTCCCTTGTAGACCCCCAAGTACATCTCAAGTGTCCCCAGGTACATCTAATGTCCCTATTTGGAAAGAGTGGCCAGATTGTGGGCTACAGCATCTATCTATTTGGTTTTGGTTTGTTTAGGCTGGTTCACATAAAGAAAAGCCTGCTATCATTGTCAAACTGCTGTGGTTGGATTTCTTTTTAGTTGCACAAACCCATTGTCTTTCTGCTGTATCTCTTCTACGAAAGCTTTGTGCTAGATAAGAAGCTTTGCCTGCAGAGGAGGTGCTGAGCTTAGTTTGGGCTGTCCTGCAAGGGACTGGAACATTCCTCAGGAGGGCTGAGCAGGGCAAGCTGAGTGGAGCCATGAATCATGGCGTCCTGGGGCATTTGTGCCTTGAAATAATAGCAGTGGCAACAATAATTTATTAGCAGCAGGTAGCATTTATTGATGCTTTCAATGTCCCAGGCACTCTGTTAAGTGCCCAATATGCATTATCTCTTTTAAATCAGAACAGTTCCATGAGCGAAAACCATCTTTTACATGTCAAGTTTACATGAAGTTATCTCAAAGTCACACGACTACTAAGAAGTAGGAGTGGAATTGAACTCTGATCTCCTGGATGCTTGAATTCATGCATTTAGCAACAGCATTACATCCTCCTTTCCTAAAGTGCACACTGTTACTGGCTTTTCTTTTTTTCTTCCTTAAGTCACATCATAACCAATTTTCATTTAGTAATTTTTTTTTTGTGGGTACTGGGGGTCAACCTCAGGACCTCGCACACCAGCAGGCGCCCATGCCGCTGAGCGATATCACCGGCCCTTTTTTCGTATGTGGGTTCCGGGAGTCGAACTCAGGCCCTCGCGCTTGCGAGGCAGGTGCTTATGCCGCTGAGCCATCTCACTGGCCCTGTGAGTTGAACTTTTGAGTGATAGGGAAATATGATATGGAAAGTTCATCTTTGGGAAACCAAGTAAGTGTATGAGAGAAAGGGCATGGTTTCAGCCCAAGACCATGACCATTTATTGTGTGGTCAAGCGACAAAAAGGCATCTCGTGAAGTGAAATGTTGGGGGGAGGGCAAGAACAGTGAGATAGGTGGTCACATCCAGAGTGATTTTTACCTTCTTAGAAGAGAAAGAGGGAAATTAAATACAATTTAAGAACTATAGGTCAGAGGTCAGTTGGGTAACTTATGAAAATAAAAGGTTTTATGAAAGAAAAGGTTGTGTAATCAAATTCGGCGAACTATACAGTCTAGCATCCCTTTGGAAAACGGCAAAAAGTGTGCACCGCCTGATACTTATTGAGTGCCCCTGTATGCACTTTAAGCACTTTGTCTGTATCAATACTACGTGGTGGGGATTGCATTCGTCCCCATTTTGCAGATGAGAAAGGGTTACCCTGCTCCCGTGTATCTGGGATCCTAACCAGGCCAGTGATGTTCTAGACCTGAGGCTCCTTCTGCCTTCGCCTCTCTGGTAACACTCACTGAGCACACTGACAGCCACTATGCCCTGTTCTAAACTTCTTTACATGTGTTTATGTCTACTCACTTATCCTTCTGCACAGTAATAATGTACGCCTGCCTATTAAAGGTTCTGAAACGTCCAGCAATTACCAAATTTCTGTATCTTTGTTCAGTGTTCCTCAGACTTATTTGTTTCTCCTCCTTTTTTGGAGGGGGAGGAAAATTGAAAGGAGGTATCTGCCAGTGTGCCCTTGGGGAAATATCTAATGAGAGGAGCATTTTATTTTGACTTAGCTCCCTTGCTCCCTTCAAGCACAGGTTTGGGCTATGAATTATTTTCAAACTGAACAAAAACTGTTCTGGTTTCATTTAAGAGTCTGGCTTTATTACTAACTGCCCAGAGCCTACTGACCCCCCCAATATGGGGCATGAGCTCAGGGCCTTCCCATTGAGCTATATCCCCAGCCCTTATTTTTATTTTGAGACTGGGTTTCACTAAGTTGCCCAGGCTAGGCTTGAACTTGCAATCCTCCTGCCTTAGCCTTCCAGAGTAGTGGAATTATAAGGTATGTACCACTGTGCCCAGGGCCTGCTGAACTTTGCCAGTGGCTTCACCTGGTTGCCTCTGGGGGCATGAATACCTGCTTCTATCTGCTATATGGGAAGGTTAACAATAAATATGAAGTTCCTTTGGCTTCTTAAAAGAAAGAAGCTTTTGAAGTTCAAGGTTTTCATAATGTTATATCAAATATCCAGAGTTGTTTCCTTTTAGTTAATATTGAAAAATGAATGTTTATCCCAGTGGGACAGATTAAATAGCCTTATCCTACTCAGGAGAGAAAAGGAAATATATCTGAAAATGTTTACTGTTCCTAGGAGTTAAATCTTCAAGTTGTTATGAGTGGCACTAAGATGATTGGTGACTGTTCTTGAGTAACATTATTATGTTTCATAAAAGACTCTGGAAGCCATGTGTTTGTTTATATGGTCTTATCCTTTTGAAGTCTAAATATTTAGGGCCAGAGCCCAATACATACATCTGGGATACACAAACTTAGAAGTGTGTTATTTTGAAAGTTTTGTTTTAAAATTAGGGCTTGAATACTAGCAAACAGAGTACAACAAATCATCAATAAGGTTATGCACCATGACCAAGTGGGATTCATCCCAGGAATGCAGGGATGGTTCAACACATGCAAATCAAGAAATGTAATACACCATATTAACAGAGCCAAGGACAAAAATCATATGATCATCTCAATAGATGCAGAAAAAGCTTTTGACAAAGTCCAACACTCATTCATGATAAAAACCCTACAGAACATTGGAATAGATGGTCTTTACCTTAATCTAATAAAAGCCATCTATGACAAACCAACAGCCAACATCATACTAAATGGACAAAAACTGAAAGCTTTCACTCTAAAATCAGGAACAAGACAAGGGTGTTCACTATCACCACTCCTATTCAACATAGTTCTGGAAACATTAGCCAGAACAATTAGACAAGAGAGAGAAATAAAAGGAATAAGGGTAGGAAAGGAAGAAGTTAAATTATTATTATTTTCAGATGACATGATACTTGACATAGAAGACCACAAAAACTCCACCAAAAGACTTCTAGATTTAATAACCAAATTCAGTAACGTAGCTGGATACAAAGTCAGCACTCAAAAATCAATAACATTCCTGTACACAAACAACAAACTCACCGGGAGAGAATTTAGGGAAATCACACCCTTCACAATAGCATCCAAAAAATGAAATACATAGGAATCAATCTAACAAAGGAAGTAAATGATCTATATATTGAAAATTACAGTACTCTGAAAAAGGAGATTGAACAAGATATCAGAAAATGGAAAGATATCCCTTGCTCATGGATAGGAAGAACCAACATAGTGAAAATGGCCATACTCCCAAAATTGTTGTACAGATTTAATGTAATCCTGATCAAAATACCATTAGCATACCTCACAGAACTAGAGAAAACATTCCTAAAATTCATTTGGAACCAGAAGAGACCTAGAATAGCAAAAGCACATCTGGGCAACAAAGGCAAGGCAGGAGGCATCACAATCCCAGACTTGAAATTATACTACAAAGCTACTGTGATAAAATCAGCATGGTACTGGCAAAAAAGCAGACCTGGGGGTGAGTGGAACAGATTAGAAGATGCAGACACAACTACAAACACACTCAGCCACCTTATCTTTGACAAAGGGGGCAAACATGTTCACTGGAAGGAAGATAGCCTCTGTGATAAATGGTGCTGGAAAAACTGGCTTTCCACATGCTGAAGACTAAAACTAGACCCATGTCTATCAGCATGCACTAAAGTCAAAATGGATCAAAGATCTAAATATTAAAACAGAAACACTGAATCCACTGGAAGAGAAAGTAGGTAGAAATCTTGAAGACACAGGTGTAGGCAGAGACTTCATGAAAAAACCCCAAACTGCACAGAAATACTCCAAAGAATCAACAACTGGGATCTCATTTTATTAAGAAGCTTTTGCACATCAAAAGAAATTAAGAAGCTTTTGCACATCAAAAGAAATCACCAACAGAGTGAAAAGACAACCCACAGAGTGGGAAAAGATTTTAGCCAACAGTCCCTCAGACAAAGGACTTATAGCTAGCACATATAAATAATTGAAAAAAATCAGCCACACCCCAAATTTAAAGACCTAGTCCAAAAATGGGCATCTGAGATGAATACGCACTTCTCAGATGAAGAAATACAGAGAGCAAATAAATATATGAAAAAATGTTCTACATCATTGGTCGTTCAAGAGATGCAAATTAAAACAACACTGAGATTCCATCTCACCCCAGAAAGAATGGGTATCATCAAGAAATCAACCAATAACAAATGCTGGAGGGACTGTAGGGAAAAAAGAACCCTTCTCCACTGTTGGTGGGAGTGTAGACTGGTGCAACCACTGTGGAAATTAGTGTGGAGATTCCTCAAAAAACTAGGATTAGAGGTCTCATTTGACCCAGCTATTCCTCTTCTGGATATTTTCCCAGAAGCATTAAAACATCATATCACAGCGATATATGTGCACCCATGTTTATAGCAGCACAATTTGTATTAGCTAAATATTGGAAACAACCCAAATGCACATCAACTGAGGAATGGATAAAAAAGATGTGGTCTTTTTATATAATAGAATACTACTCAGCTATAAAGAAGGATAAACTTGAGACTTTTATAGGTAAATGGATGCAACTTGAGACCATACTCATAAGTGAAATAAATGAGTCTCACATGTGTAAACATCATATTGTCTCCCTAGTATAAGAAGCTGAAAGAGTAAATAAGATCCAAAACATACAATAGATATTGTGAAATGGGAAGAAACTGTTCAAAAGGAAAGAGAAACTGGGATGGGGGAAAGGAAGAAAGAAGGAAGGGAAAAGTAAAAGTAAATACATACATATCCATATCTATATCTATCTATCTATATATATATCTTGTATATATATATATATATACATATATACACATCAGATAGTTAAGATAGCTATACTACTAATTTCTATGAGTCCATTGAAAAGAAAGTTTTGTGCTTATATTGTTTGATCAATTTTTCATGCCTATATCTTGTAATCTAAGCAACTACTTTGAAGATAACAATAAGCAATGTACTAACCATTGTTACTTTCCTACTATCTTGTTTTGAAATTTTGTATCATTTTTATTCTTTATTCTCTTTAAAATAAAAAAAATATTAAATAGTACACAGTAACCATTCTTTGTATATTTGATATTTTCTAAGATGTGGAAGATTCCCAATGATTTGGTTTTAATCTTTTTCATTATTCTTGCTATGCCCATAAGTACTGATAATAAACTGATTAGTCCACACACACAAAAAAATAAAAAAATAAAAAAATAAATAAAATTAGGGCTTGACCAGTACATCAGGTAAAATCTACTCTGTTGACCTGAAACAACAAGGAAATATATTGGTTCACTTAGGTGAAGCATCCAGGTCCTTTTGGAGTTGGTTTGAACTACAAGGTTAGTTTGACCCTGAGGTCTAGAATTACTGTCACAGACAGGTTTCTGATCCAGTCCACTCTGCCTTCATAGTGTCACATCACCTTTAGACTATTGTCAGTTCTGTGGTATGTCAAGATGTTGGCCATCTACTCCTGAGAGTTGCTTATTGAGTCCTGTACACACACACATGCACACACAGAGTGAGAGAGAGAGAGAGATTGAGTGATTGATTGACTTCTGAAAGTCATCTTGTTTGTGAGCTGATGTCTGTAATGACTGTGATGACGGGATGGTTTGAGGCTGACTAGTAGAGACATGGGTGCTGTGTTCTCCTCCCAGGTACTAAGGTGGCCTGAGCGTCACCAAAGGAGGTGAGGATCCTAGAAGGAAACAGGATAGTTTCCCTCGTAAGTGGGGTTGGATGTAGGTTTAAACAGTTAAGATCATGTTAACAGTTAGGTGTGAAACTGTCCTTTTATAGGTCAAGAATTAGCTGCTAAAGGATTTGGTTTCAAGCTTTTGTCCATTTCTTGGTTAAACCCCTACACTAGACCAAATTGAGGTATTCTCTTCCTTTTACCCTGTTGAAAAATCTTCATGTTTTGATTTTGAATTTTTTTTTTTTTGGTGGGTACCGGGGGGTCGACCTCAGGACCTCGCGCGCCAGCAGGCGCCCGTGCCACTGAGCGATATCACCGGCCCCCTTTTCGTATGTGGGTTCCAGGAGTCGAACTCGGGCCCTCACGCTTGCCGGGCAGGCGCTTAAGCCGCTGAGCCATCTCACCGGCCCTGATTTTGAATTGTTAAAGCAATAAATTGAATCTGCATCTCCCCAGTGGTTTTCCATTTCAAACACCTTTTGGATAAGTGAATCTGAAGTTTCATTAAGGCAGTATAAATTACCCAATTTTCTTTCTTTTTTCTTCTTTATCTCAATATGGCTGTTCCTTGCTGCTGACATTGAGCTTTATGCTTTAATAAATAAAAGATAACTTGCTTTAGGATGGATCACCTGGGTCTAGTGTCTAGTGTTATAAATTTTGTTCTACAGAAGTTACATCACTGATAAAATAGTTATTATTGAAAGGGATAAACAACAGGCATGGCGGTAGTAACCAAAAGTTATTGAGTGCTGATTATGTGCTAAGTGCTTTCTGTGTGTTTTTGTGTTACTCATCACGTCAGCCCTATGAAGTGGATGGTGTTGTAGTCTCAGTTTTGAAGAGGAGAAAACTGAGGTTAAATAAGGTATGCTAGTCTGCATAGACAGGAAGTGGCAGTGCCAAAACTTGAACTCTGATTTCTTTGGCTCTGGGACCTGTGCTTTTAACCACTCTTCCCTCCACCAACAGAGTCAAGATGCTTTGACTATGTTTCACCTCATGTTAAGTTTGCAATCTAGGGAGTCACATTATGTCTTAATGAAGTTAGTGTTTCTTGTAGTAGTGGACGATTGAAAGAGCATTTACCAGTGTGACCTTGGAAATACCTGACTCAGGAATCTTTCACCAAAAATTTTTGTTTTCTAAAAGAGACAAAATCATTTCGAAAAGAAAAAAAAAAAAAATGAGAAGGCTCACATTTCCTGATTTAAATGCATATTACAAAGCTATAGTAATCAAAACAGCATGGAACTGACATAAAGACACAAATAGATCAGTCAACTAGAATAGAGAGCTCAGAAATCCATCCTTGCATATCTGGTCAAATGATTTTAAAAAGGGTGCTAAGACCATTCAGTAATGAAAGGATAGTTTATTCAGTGACTGGTGTTAAAAAAAAAAAAACAAAAACTGTGCGTCCGTCTACAAAGGAATAAAACTAGATCCTCACCTTACATACAAAATTTAATTAAAATGGATTAAAGACTATATGTAAGATCCAGAAGCTATAAAAATCCTAGAAGAACCCCAAATGGGAAAACTTAATGATGTTGAATTTGACAATGATTTTTTGGGACACCAAAAACATAGCAAAAAAAGGAAAAATATATACAAATGGAACATCTACCACTTCTAGTCTATAGAAGTACTTAAAAACTTATGTGCATCAAAAGAACACAATTAGCATAATGTAAAGGCACCTTATAGTATGTTAGAAAATATTTACAAATCATATAGTTGATGTGGGATTAATAAAATATATAACAAACCCCTGTAATTCAATGACAAAAAAATCTGATAACCTAATTAAAGAGTGGGCAGTGGGCAAAAGTACACGAATAGATATTTCTTCAGAGGTGATATAAAAATTACCACAAGCATATGAAAAGATATTCAATATCACTAATCAAAGAAATGCAAGTCAAAACCACAGTGATATATTATTTCATATCCATTAGGATGACTTCTCTTTTTTAAAAAAGGAAAATAACAAGTGTTGGTGAGGATATGGAGAAATTTGAAGCCTTGTGCACTGTTAGTGGGATCACAAAATGGTGCAGCTGCTTTGGAAACTAGTATGGAGGTTCCTCAAAAATTAAAAATAGAATGACCACATGATCCAGCAGTCTCACTTCTGGGTATGTGTCCAAAAGAATTGAAAGCAGGGTATTATAGAGATATTTGTATGCCTGTGTTCATAGTAATGCTATTCACAGTGGCCAAGTGAAGAAGCAGCCCAAACGTCCATTAACAGATGACTAGGTGGGCAAACTTAGCTGTATACATGCAGTAGGATATTATTCAGTCCTAAAAAGACTGTAAATCTTGCCATATGCTGCAACATGGATGAATCTTGAGAACATTATACTGAGTGAAATAAGTCAGTTACAAAAAGACAAATACCGTATGATTCCACTTATTGGTGTTTTGTTTAGTGGAGCTGGTGTTTAATGTGTGTAGATTTTTAGGTTTGCAACGTGCAAAATTTCTTTCCGGGAGGTCTGCTGCCTAACAGTATGAATGTACTTAACATCTCTACACTGTACATGTAAAAGCAGGTACAGTTTAATTACTGGTACTTTACTGAGTATTTGAATATTTTACTTAAAGTTACAAACCTAGAGCCCACAGGCTGGATATGGCTCATAGACATAGTCACATAGTCACATGGTCTGCTGTTGAGAAAATATGAAACATTGATCAACATTTTTTAAAAATTAGGAAATTTTACATAAAAATTAGTTTTCACCTTCTGTTGGAAAACTGGAAACTCTGGACTGTTATTTTGCTAGTTTCCAAAAGGCTGTGACTCAAAAGCCAGTGGGGCATGAGATCCAGACTCCATTTCTCACTAATTTCTTATACCTAGTACAAGTCCTCATGCATATGTCCTGGCTTCCTGGCCTGAGTATTGGAGGTTTAAAATATTTGCCTCCTCCATTCCAGTTGCCTCCCGTTACAATGCAGCATGGATGGTGGGTGCTCTTTTGGCCCTACATTCACTGCTTAGTAGCACTACTAAGCTCTGGGTATCCTGTCCCGCTTTAGGTCTTAGACTTATGATGCCTGGCTTTCTATAGGAATAAACATAGCCCTAATGCTCTTTTTTCTTTGCTGGTTGGCAGGCAGCAAATGTTGTCCAACAAGTCATATTCTAAATATAGATGTGTTAAATTTCAAATGTGAAAGTTTTTGATGGGTCTCAAGCCAGTTTGCTAATCAGAGGAAATGCTGTGATTGGCATCAGTACTTACAATCCCTGGGTGGATTGCAAAATCCAACTTCTGCAACTGTGATTTAGCTCTGGGATGAAAGAAAGCTCCCCAGCTTAAGAGCTCTCCAAATTGTTTTTCTTCTTACAGGGGTGGTTCTCTGAGTGTCATAACTTAGAAAAGACAAATATGCATTCTTAGTTCATTTTACTAGTACTGGATTAATAGTATGGTAATAAATCATTGTTTTGCAGGCAAAAACAAATCATGTTTTATGGTTCTTTTATGTGCAAGCTGTAAGAAAATGTTTGTCTATAGAATGGGTTCCAGAGACCCAAAAAGCTAATAATATATAAAAAAATAAATATAAATATAAAAGTATTGGAAAGTTTAAACTGGCCCTCAAATTTTTTTTTTTTTTTTTTTTTTTTTTTTTTTTTTGGGTACCGGGGGGACGACCTCAGGACCTCGCGCGCCAACAGGCGCCCGTGCCACTGAGCGATATCACCGGCCCCTTTTTCGTATGTGGGATCCGGGAGTCGAACTCGGGCCTTCGCGCTTGCAAGGCAGGCGCTTACGCCGCTGAGCCATCTCACCGGCCCTCAAATTTTTAATCTTCTTTATCTTAAATTGTATTATTCTGTTGTCTTTCAAAATGGGCCTAGTAGTATTCAATATAAGTGGGGGCATCAGGCATTTTTTAAAGCTGCAGGGTGCGCAACATTCCCGAGTATCTGTACAAGTGTGTACGCATGAGGCGATGTTAGGGATGCCTGTGTGTCTCATGCTGGGTTTGTTTTACTTGTGCAGCAGAATTTTGAAAATGCAGTTTTTGCTCTCTGAATTGTCATGAACAGCAGTAGCTGAGACCTTAGTTTCAGGATCGATGGAGCAGAGGTATTGGCTAATTAAGGTCCTGTACTCTGACAGTTGTTTCTCAAAGGAAGGGGAGACTGATGTCCTGAATTCTTATCTACGCTTGCCAGCAGTGAGGCTGTCAGCTAGTGCAGTCACTGTCTCTGTTTTTAAAAAGAGATGTGATTGTAGTTGATGCCACCACTCTCTGTTGTAGAATCTTCAAAGATGCACAGTTGGTCACAGAAACAAAACGAAATAAGCCAGTTGGACCAAGCTGTGCATTGCTAACTGAAAGGACCAGAGAGTAAACAAAATCCCAGACGTTGGGAGTTTCTTTCCTGACTTTATTTCACTACTTTTCTCCATTATATTGGCCAACAGCAGCACTCACTGGTAAAAACAGGAACAACAGACCAAGTTTTCCTGTCTGCTGCTACAGTGATGTTCTCTTTTCCTCCCCTTTTCATCTTCCCCTCCCTTTTTTCTTTGCTTTTTGCCTCCTCCTTTTCTAAGTACATTTACTTTGTAAGATTTTTATTCCAAAAGAACCTGTAAACTTTGCCAGTTTTGCTCCTTCTTATCCCCAATCTTCCCCTTCTAAACAAATCAGTATTGTATTAAGTTTGACTAGATCAGTAATCCATTTCCTGCTCATGTGAACAATGCACATATCTAGAGAAATGGTTCCTTGTTGTGGGCTGTAAACCTATATGTTATAGGATAGTTTACAGCAACCTGGCCTCCACCTACTATCTAGGGAGTCCTGCCGCTCTTCAAGTTGTGAAGACCAAAGATGTCTCTAGGCATTGCAAAATGTTCCTGGGTGTGGGAGCAAAATGTCCCAGGTTCAGAACCAATGTTATAATGTATATAGAGTATATTTTTAAAAACCTAGGTATATGGCAGAAAATTTCTTTTCTTATGTATTCATCTACACTTGATAACATAAGCCTAATGTCACACAGTACAGTCATGTGCTGCATAATAACACTTTGGTCAATGATGGACTACATATACAACAGTAGTCCAATAAGATTATGTCACCTAGTGACATTGGTGCCATCTTAGTTTGTATAAGTATACTCTTGATGTTCATACAATGGAAAATCACCTGATGATGTATTTCTCAAAACATACCCCATCTTTAACCAACAAGTGACTCTACTGAAAGCGAATCTCAATATCGTGTTCCAAATGATAAGCTTAATTTACCTTTTTTGTCCAAGTTGGCACTGGAGTGTTCTTTATTTTGTGACGTTTTATGCCTAGACATGGTGTCCTTGTTTATAAGCTGGGCTATCTTAGTTTGAGTATTTTTTGGCTGTGGCTGGTCCACATCTACTCAAATTAGAGAGCCACGGAAATGAGACAGGAACCATTACTTTATTAAAAAAAATTTTAATCCAGTGGGATTCAGGCAATCCATAAGATTTCCTGCCCAGGTTCCTATGGATCTACATAGTGTGCAGGATACAGTGGCATCCAGGTATCCTTCTGGCCTTGAGAAGAGTCCAGATGGACTTCTTTGGGATAATCACTGGGGGAATCTTCCCTTTCCCCATATTTAATTTTTCTTGTAAAAAGTACTCTGTGTAATTCTTTATGTTTCTTCAACAGTTTACAAAAGGCTATTTAGTTGGTTTAATTAAAATAGGGTGTGTATTATATCTGAACAAAGCTAGGCATCAGGTTTTCAATAAAAAAAAAAATGACCCCTTATTAAGACCTTGTTGTTTGTTTTTACAAAAAGTCAGATGGCCCTTTGTTGTCTGACCAAGCACCCTTTTGAAATGTGTGGCTATAAAGATTACCTGATGAGTCTACGGACTGGGATAAAACTACGTACTTCTCCCTTCTCTTCCCTTAGTGACAAGCTGAAATGATTGAGAATCACCTGTCGTTATGTTCTTGCTTGGCATTTTAGTTGTAATAGCTTGTTTATCAAGATGATAAACAATCATTAAAACTCATATGCACTTAAAAAATAACAATGCCATCCAGACTGTTTTGCATTTCTGATTTATTAGTTTATTTACACATACCTTCATACCCACATAGCTACTGCCCAGATCAAGAGTTACAGGCTCCTAGCACCGTGGAAGGTTCCTTTGTTCCCTTCTCAGTCAGTAAGCACAGTCCCAAAGAAACCCCTGGTCTGACTTATGTCAGTCTGACTTAGTCTTGCTGTTCTTGCACCCCACAGAAGTGGAGTCAAGCAGAATTTGTTCATTTGTGGCTGACACATTTAACAGTATATCTGTGAGAGTCACTTATTGCCGCAGCCAGTAGCAATAGTGTGTGCCTTATGATGGTGTGTGTAGTAGGCCATGTGTGTATGTACACACATTTTATTTAATCTTTCTACTCTTTGTGGTGGACATTTGAGTTCTTTCCCATTTGGGGCCATGAGGAGTGAAACTTACCCCAGTATCCTTGCACATGTTCTTACTGGGCAGTAGATGCTTTTCTTTTGGGTAAATACCTGGGGGTGGAATTGTTGGCTCATCTTTTATTAGATTTACCTGTAGTCATTTGAATTTTTTTTTTTTTTTTTTTTTTTGTGGGTACCGGGGAGTCGACCTCAGGACCTCGTACGTCAACAGGCGCCCGTGCCGCTGAGCGATATCACCGGCCCCTTTTTCGTATGTGGGATCTGGGAGTCGAACTCGGGCCCTCGCGCTTGCCAGGCAGGCGCTTACACCGCTGAGCCATCTCACCGGCCCTCATTTGAATTTTTTGATGGTATTGTAAATGGATTTTCTTTTTACCCATGTAATAATGTATTATATTTTCATTTGTAAACTTTAGTATATTTTAGTAGATATCAGGTAGCATGCATTGAAATGAATATTTTCATCACTTACTAGCTGTGTAGATAAAAAGCTTCATTTTAAAGAAATGTGATCTTTTTGTAATATGGTGTTATCACATAATTGTCTGTATGTTTTCTTTAAAATGGAAGTGCGGAAATCTTTCTTTAAATCAATCTTACTTCAAATATACATTTAAAAATTGTAAGTGTACGATATAAATTTTTGGAGTACTTGTGATTTATTTTTATTCATACACATACTATACAAGTGTATATAGAATAAGAGTCTCTTACATCAGAAATAAAGTCCATTGTTATGAAATAAAATTTTAATTTTCTGTTGTTAATATCTGAAGATTGGGTTTAGTTATCATACATTTGAGGAGTGTGGCAATGTGTCCTTTTGGGTTAGAACATGGAATCTAGTCTGAAAGGATTTTTTTTTTTTCTTTAGTGCCTATGAGAATCTCTAGTTTTGCAAATAGTAGAATTTTTAGTGTCACTTGGATGCAGTATAGTTTGTGAGGCTTACAAATACGATGTTTTTAAGATGGCTCTGAAACAAAACCCAGGACTGGCTGACTTGTTATTTACACCACATCTGTTGCCTTGATGACAAACTAAACATTTCAACATCCTTGGGTAGATGCCACCAACAAGTGTTGCCCAGGGCTTACATTGCTAAAGTAGAAGCTCCAACACCACATTGATATGATAAAGGTTGCAGGAATCACCCATTTCATATGTTTTTATTGTAGGTTTTCTGATTCTAACATAAGCTAAATGCATTAGCAAAGAGAGAATCTTCTATTATAAGTCAGTAAATTATTTAATAACAGTATGGTATACCTCTGATTATTTGGCTTTCTTCTAACTAACTTAATGCCACAGATGAATGGAAAACTGTATTATACTTGTCCCAGTTGCTGAAGGTGGGGGTAATATGGAAAACCCTGATATTGATTATGTACCCAAGTAGTTTTGTTTTATTCTGTTTTTAAATCTGTATTATCACCTTATGAATATTGAGAGAAGGTTTTTGGTTTATTTGGCCTGGAAGGCTATATATAAACCATATAAATGATGATTTATTACAGCATCTACTATTATCCTAAAGATCGTTCATTAAATATTTATTGGGAATGAATACATAGAAGGAATAAAAAGGATTCTTTAGTCAAACAAAGGATTTTCTATTTTGGTAGACTTGATAGGAGAAAAATAAATAAGTAAGTAAAACTTGGTGCAGTATTAGATTTTTGGAGCAATGATAAGGTATGATGGTGGAGTAATTAGGAATTCAGGGAGCATATTCTACTATTTTCTGTTTTCTTGAAATCATATAGTCAAAGATGGTCATCTTTGGTTGAAACTAACATTTATTTTCAGTCTTAAGAATTGCTGATATTTTGATTATACATTTCATGAAAACTAGTGATTCCTCATAAGATGATTATCAAAGTTGTTCCTTCTGCCCACTGTGGTGGAAGCACTTGATGCTTTTCACATATATTCTAGGTTATCTATGTATTTGTGAGCTGTCAGTGGTGTGGTATCATATAGTGATACAAATCTGGTAGTCCCAGTGCTGTAGCTCAGCGCTTACAGTAAAATTACAACTGTTGGGTGCAGAAGTGACATACGTTTTACATTTTTTCACAGCCTTTAAACTGATCACAGATAGAATGGCAACTTACAGTTTTAGTTTTTAATTAATCATCATCTAAATTGAAGAGGAAAAACCATCCAGCATGTTATTGGCTTCAATGGGTCTGAGTCCCAGTTCTGTGATTTTTCTGAGCTGAGAAATTTTATGTATCCAGTTTATTCCCACAACTAACCTAGCTCTGCCTCAGTCTCCCCATCTGTAAAGAGCAGTTAATGCCTCTACGCAGTGTTGGAGGATGATGACGCCTAGGTGATATAAATGTGCTGCAGTTCCTGGCTGCACGATGTCTGATGTACATCTCCTTATTTTTCTCGTTAGGAAGCGGCTTTGTATTGGGGGAGCCAGGCACACAGACTTTATCCAGTTTCTCTTGTAAGCATATGGCAGCTGTACAGTTTTGGCAAAGAGATTTAAACCATTTAACCTCTGAGTCTTGGTTTCCTCTCATGCAAAATGAGGATCATACTATTTACCATTCCAGGGTCTTGTCAGGAAAATGATAATATATTTAAATACAAAGCATGTCTCTTGGCATTTAATAAACATTCAGCAAATGATAGCTGCTGCTATTATTATGGTGGTGGTGGTGGTGATTTTCATGATTACTTGAGTAGATATCCATATGTTGGTATTTTTGCCACTGTTTCCATAGGCAAGCCACAGTCACCTCTCTCTGGATTATGGTAATAGCTTTCCAACCCTTCTTCCTCTGTTGGCGGAAAGACCCTATCATCACCCACAGTGCCTCCACACAGTGCTTTCTGTGCTTCAGCCACAGTGGGCTTTATTTGTCCTTCCAAATGCATTAAGCTCCTTCCCTGCATAGGGCCTTTGCATATGCTGTTTTTTTTTTTTTTTTCTTTTTCTTTTTTTGGAACAGTCTTGATCTCTTTTGACCTCTTCCATCCTTTCTCCTACTCATCTTATTCTTTCATAGGTCCTTTTACTTCACCTTCATGTCGTATTTGTATTTAGTTAAGTTACTTGTTATTTTACATTTATTCATGTGATCATTTGATGAATTCTGTGTCTCATCCTAGACATGAATTCCAATAGAGCAGAGATAATGTCAGATTTGGATTACCATTGTATCTTCATTCAGTTTCCTGTCATACTCATTTGTTGAAGCAATGAGCAAATCAATGAATGATTGATACATTTGGGGAACACAGGAGGTTGTAGATGTGAGGTTCATCCTGGGCTTTCCCAGAAGAGAAGTGGTTGTTCATACAGAAGGAAGAATGGTGTAATTCAGGACAAGTAGGGAGGAAGGAAGTAAGATTAGCAGGAAATAATTGTGGAGTGTTAAATAGCTGAGAAATGATGTGATAGAGAATGATGCCTTCATTTCCTTTGCTGCAAGTCTTATTTCTCTGATTTATACATTTGTCACCTTGGTGCTTTTGATTGTTTTTGAGTCTGATTTACAATATTCTCTTTACAACAGTCTCTTGTGGATGCTCTGTCCATTTATTTACACAGACAAAATTATTCAACAAAAATGAATAAAGAAGCAATAAAAATTTAGCCTTTGTCTTTCTTTCCTAGGAGAAGCTGTCCTTTCCTCTCTGTTTCTTTTACCGTTTTATTACTTCTTTGATTTAAAATCCATTACGATTTTTTTGTGGTTCTCTGTGTGAAAGCTGACTTAACCTCCCTAGCTTGTTCTCTGGGTAAATTGCTTCTGATGGTTTAAGGTTTTCATGACTGCTTCTCATTCCTGACATTCATGTCACTTAAGTGAGCAAGGAAATTCTTCACAGAAGACACCTCAGCTGCCAACACCACTGTCAAGTGCCACGAAATCACAGTGGGTGAGGAGCCAACTGGATGGCTGTGTGTTCAGTGTTTTTCTTTTTCAGTCATTAATGTTTTCTTTTACCATTATTTTAAATTGAGATGAATTCACATAATATGAAATTCACCACTCTAAAGTGTGCACTTCAGTGGTTTTTAGTATATTCACTATGTTGTACATCCATCATCATTTTCTAATTCTAAAACATTTCCATCACTGGAAAGAATCCTCAACCTATTGGTAGTTAGTCCCAACTCCACTTCCTCTTACTCCCTGGCAAGTATTAATCTACTTTCTGTTTTTATGGATTTGCCTACTGGACATTTCAAATAGATGAGATAATATAATATGTGGTCTTTTTTTGTTGGGGCTTTTTCACTTAGCATATTTTTAAGGTTTATACTTTTTGTTTTGTTTTGTTTTGTTTTTTTGAGACAGGGTCTCACTGTGTAGTTCATCCTGGCCTTGAACTCACTATGTAGGCCAGGCTGGCCTTGAACTCGGAGCAGTTCTCCTGCCTTAACCTCTCTAGTGCTGGGGTTACAGGCATGTATCACTACACCTGGCTCAAGATTTATACTTATAGTAGTATGTAACAAGTATTTCATTATTTTTCTGGGCAAATAATAGTCCAGTGTATGGATAGGAAATATTTCATATGTTCATTCCTCAGTTGATAGACACTTGAGTTGCTTCCACTTTGGGGCTATTACAAATAATGCAGCTAGCACCATTCCTGTACAAGTTTTTGCGTAATTGTAGGTTTTCAGTCCTCTTGAGTATGTATGTACCTAAAGCTGAAATGATGGGGTCATATACCAACTCTGTGTTTACTCTTGAGGAGGATCTACTAGACTGCTTGCCATAGCAGCTGCACCATTTCCTATTCCTATCAGCAGTGTTCTTGGGCTCCAGGTCCCAATTTGTCCACATCCTGGTCAACACTTGGTACTTTCATATTTTTTAAAAATTTACTTTTTAATGACAGCCCTCCTAGTGTGTGTCAAGTGGTCATATATCTGTTATTTTATAGTGGCTTTTGGTGGCCTTGATTAGTTCATGCTCTCTTTTATTTAAAGTACTGCATTTTATTCTTGCCAGTTTCACCAGACTGTATTTTGACATGGGTCTTCTCTATAGCAGGGGGGATCTTGGATAGCATTTGAAATACTTCATTATTATTGGGAACCAAGATGTGTACAGAAAGTAACTGAATCCCCCAGAAAAGGGCAGTTATGGCCTACAAATTAGAATTTATTCTACCAAATGAGGCCTCAAGTTAATATTCTTACATATGAATTATAGAAACCTGTCATTATAGGCAAAAAGTAAAACAAGAAAATTTGGGTAATTAAAATTTGTTTCTGTGGCTTTTCCTTGTGTAACTAAATAATTTTTTCCTTCTTAAATCTTTAAATACTTATTTGTCATATGCTGTTTGTACGAGGTTTGTTCTTTTGTAAACTGATCTTGTGAGATCTTCGAAACCCTGTAGAAAAAGCTCATCCAACTCCTTATTTTGCATTTTATTGTTTCAACAGGATAAAACAGCATGGCTAAAGCTACAGCATTAAGAAGCTTAAATAAGTATGCATATTTTTTCTCCCATTCATTAGATATAATTTATTATTATGTAAAAGTACTGAACTTCAATTAAAGTTTAGCTGACTTAACCCTTCTTTAATTCTGTATGACCTTTTTATTGTAAACTGTGGTAATGTGGGATCAATGGCAATAGCAATATATTTTTTCTTACCATCTAGGATCACTACCATCACCTAGAAACATGTATGGAATACTTCATTTATGGTCTCTGATCTCCGTTGCCTTACAGTTGTATAACAAAAGCGTTAATGCTAATAATGGTACTAAAGAATTTTTAGCATATATTAAGCATAAGAAAGTCATTAGTTACAAGGTTGCAAGGGGATAGTTATATATTTTACATGGGAATTTTGACTGACAATCCAAGATTTCATGCAGTATGATTATTCAGGGAAAAGGAAATGGTGAAAAATGTTGGAAGGAGAGGAATATTTGCATAAGGCCTAGTAGAGAACAAACTGGAGTATGGTAAGAGCCAGAGGCCTTGGAGTCAGATGGCTTCAGTTTGAATCTTGGCTGTGACAACTGCTAATTTGTGTGCTCATGGTAAAGAGTACCACAGTACATATATAATGGGTGTGAAGACTGGAGGGAATTGAGTTAATTAAAGTCACCTGTTCCATGCCTGGCACACAAATGGGCACTCAGTCAACCTTGAGCTTATTATTGTTAGCATTATTTATTTGTATAATTTAGTTATCATGGCCATTATTTGAGAAAAATTGTATTACACACACTTTTCATGAGCAATTTGGCAATATCTAAATGGATTTTGGTTGTCACAACTTGGGATTCAGGATGCTGCTGGCATCAAGTAGGTGGAGGGCTGGGAATCTGCTCATCATTCCACTGAGCATAGAGTGGTCTCCCAAATGAGAACCATCTGGTTCTAAATGTCTATAGTACCAAGGTTGAGAGACCTTGGCATAGAGTCATCGTCCTTTAGGGAGAGGAGTAGGATTTGAGCCAGGTTCTGATTCATAGATTTATTATTTTTCCTCCAAACCACTCCATTTCCTTGTGAAAACCCAAGGAGTAAAATAAGGTAAGTTTTTGATAAGTCTCTTTAACTTTAAGGTTGTCTCATGACTTAATGATCTGGACTCAGATGGGCTATGATGGGGACTGTGACAAGCCAAGTCCAGGGAAGAAGAGGCAGCACCTGAGGGAACATCCACCCATTCATTTTTTACTACTTATTCATCTATTGATTCACTATCAGCCATTAATTCTCTGAATATAGTGAGCACCTGTTCTGTGCAAGCCAGTATTCCACATCTGTGGTCTCCTGCATCTCCCGTGTTGCCAGCCAAACATTACTTAGGAGTCGAAGATTTCTGAAATGTGATGTAATAAGTAAAATATAAGTTTTAGTATACAAAATTCCAGTTTTGGAAGTTGTGTGTTTGGAGGCCTTGGGTTGACTTTTTCTCACTTACTCCTTTACTACTCCCAGCTGTTTGTGTGCTGGCATTTTCTTGCTGGCTTCTGGTTTAGTCCTGGTACCAGGTGCTCCTCTAGGAACTCTGTTCTCTGTTTGTCCTTCCATAAAGCTTTGTGTTGATTTTCAGCTTTATCATTCTTGTTACTCATGAAACATCTTCCAGAAATGCACTCTTATTGGTCTGTGTCTGAGAGGACTTTTGAAATGGAGGTTAATGCTTTGGGAAGAGAGAATCATCCTTGGGCATTTACTGAGCTTTTAGGTTTACTTTGAATACTTTGGTGTGAAATGGCTTGCTGTGATCTGTAGGAAGTATTTGTAAAGTTCCTAATTTCCCCCCAAAATATGATTGACTTGTAAAAACAATTGGATTTAGTGGAGCAACTCATTTTTTAAGTGTCTTTTACAGTAGAAATTTCTTTAATGGCAGAAAATAAGTGCACATGCATGCACACACACACTCCTCTCAAAAGATAAATGCAAGCCCTTGATTTTGAAGTTCATACTTTTATCCCATGAAAAAGCAAGGCTTGCTGTTGCTATTAATATTTTTATGAACTCCAGTAACCCAATAACTCATAGTTATTTTAATAACCACAAATTTTCCCTCAGTGAGAAAGAGGTAAACCGTTTCCTTGATGTTGGGAAGTCCCTTAGAAGTGTGTATTCATCATGGATGAGCTAGGCATTTTTTTTATCTTTTAATTTAATTTAATTTTTTTTCTGTTTTTGTCTAAATAGAAAAGAATCCATGAGGCAGGTTTTCCTCATTCTAAACTTCTGTTCTGTATACTTATGAAAGAACTTGAATTCTTTTGCAACATAAAGCACAGTTTTATTGGTCACTCTAGTGTTGTCTAAACATTTAAACACTTTAAGTATATGGGCGCTATTTGTTTTTTTTCTCATGGGATAACCAACCCTACTGAATGCTTTCTGAGGTTCTAAAAATTTGTAAACATTTGTTATGACAGATAGTATACTCCCTTCCTCTTTTCTCCCTCCCTGGCTTTCCCATCTCTAATTCTTTCATACTTGACATTTATTAAATTTTTATGGTTAAATCTCTCTTAAAAAATACACACTATCATTTGATATTACTCTCGTGTTTACTCTTTTTACTTGCATTTTGGAAAGTTTATATATGAAAATACAATTGAATTGATAGTTTCAAAATATTTGTTTTTTTGATAATGAAAGCAATATATGTATATATATATTTTTTTTAATGTGGGTACCAGGGGTCGAACTCAGGACCTCGTGCTTGCCATCAGGCACTTGTGCTGCTGAGTGATATCACTGGCCCTTTTTTCCTTTTTATGTGGGTATCGGGAGTCAAACTCAGGACCTCGCACTTGCCAGGCAGGCACTTGTGCCGCTGAGCCATCTCACCGGGCCTACAATTTTTTTTTTTTTATTTGATCCTAACATGTCTACTTTCAACTTCTTTTTGTTCTGCTTTTCAAGGGCCTTTACTGGTTCTCAGAGACAGTCCTCAGAGAGGGAGCTCTGAGCATGAGGATGACATGGGTGTTGGCTATCTGGTGGAAGGTCAGCAGGATACAGTCATAGTTTTCACATGCTGCATCTCATTCCTTGAATTTGAAAAGCTATGAAATACCTTTGTTTTGCTTATCAGAGCCTTGAAGCCATGTTAGTATCTAGCTCCATGATGGCAAACCTTTTAAAGCTTTCAGTGATACAAACAGGCTGATGCAGCCCTTGAGCCATAGGTTTACCACCATTGATCTAGGTGGAGGTTGCACCTCTCCAGCACAGGTGTATGCTAGTGTTTCTGAATCTAGTTTTCAAATAAGCCTTGTTCTTTGCTGGGCGTACTGTGGAGACAGGTGTTAGGGGGCTCATTTGCTGACTCTTCATGCTTGTTCTACTTTAACTAGAACACTGAGTCTATAATATGACATAATTTTGTCTTGTGACTTTTTTATGAACTTACAATTTCTTAGCTAAGCAATTCAAACTAGAAAAATAATTTATCTATTGCCACATGTTTCTTAACCTCTGCATTTCTTTTCCTTGTGTAATTTTTTGTCCCTGACTAGATGGAAACTAGAGTTTTAAAGTAACTGATAGTTTGATGACCATTGATGATTTTAACTAAAATTTTAATTGAAACTTGATAATTTAAAGGTATTCAGTAAGTTCCCTCTAACTTTGATTATTTAAAGATTTGTTCCCTGTTTTTTTGGAGGGAAAAAGAGTGAGACCTTTTCTGCCATGTGATGTTACAATCCATCACAATTACCTGCTGCTTTCGTGATTTCTTTCACTGTGACTAAGAACATTTGTGATCATGAATTTTAATCATTTTTGTATTTGATTATTGTTAGTCTTTTCCACTAGTGGCATCAGGGCAGGAAGAATGTTAGTTTTGTTCACAATATTCCACTATTAAAATGGAATATAATAGACATTAAATATTTGTTGTGTGGAAAATGTTTGTTTAGAAGAATGAATATAGTGTTGCTATAATTCAGTCCATCTAATGTAGACTAGTTTTGTGAAAATTTACTTTGCAAAGCACAGTTGGGTGCAGGCTCTCTTAGGGGCATTAAACTTAGTTTTTTAAAACTGAAGTGATTCATTTTATTATTCTTTTAACAGAGTTTTTTTTTTTTTCAATCAGGTATTCATTTGATAATAAAAGTTTTTAACTTTATTTTTTTTTATTGTTTTTTTTTTTTTTTTTGTGTTTACCGGGGGGTCGACCTCAGGACCTCGTGCACCAACAGGCGCCCGTGCCGCTGAGCGATATCACCGGCCCCTTTTTCGTATGTGGGTTCCGGGAGTCGAACTCGGGCCCTCGCGCTTGCAAGGCAGGCGCTTACGCCACTTAGCCATCTCACCGGCCCAGTTTTTAACTTTATAAGTCAAGAGCAAGTTTATAATTTGAAGATAAGGTTTTTTCCCCCAGAAAAATGTATTTATTTTTAATTTTTATATTTATCCATTATAAATCTGTGCATATAACCACAAGATTTATGGACCTTTATAGATTGGTTCTTGAACCCATATACTAAGAACTCATATGCAACAGCCCTGCTTAATTTATAGATTGGATTTGAAGCAATTTATGAGGATGATAATTCTTGCAGAAGATGTAAGACAAAAATGTCAGATGCAGAGCAAGGCAAATGCTATCTGCTAAGGGATTAATTCTTGGAGTCATTCTTTATGAGACTTTTCTAAAAATAACAGTATTCTGATAGTTTGAAGACGGAGCTCTTTACTTAAAACTCTGTGAGTCTATGAACTTGTAATCAAACCACAATTATTGTTAGTTTGGTTCCATGTATAATTAAGACAGGAAAAAATACAAGCCAGTAAAATGAGTAGTGCAAGGAAATTCTGGTGCATAGCTTCCTTTTGAAGATGATTTTACACATTCATTTATGTCTACTTCTCAGTTGAAGATTCTGATCTTGTATGTAAGAGATTGTTTAGGATGTTCATCCCAGAGGAAAACAGCTAACGTAATCTGCCTTTTCCAGGGTAACCCCCTAGGATGGTATTTCTGGCTAGGCTGCCTTCTCTTTTAGCTTACATGATTTCACCCAGCATGGTTGTTGGTGGTTTTATTGCATGACTACTGTTTTATTTAAAGTTCCTGTTGTATATTATAACTCTCTGAAGCCATGTTAGAGATGACATAACACACCTCCAAACTGAGGAACACTTGGATGTTATTTTTTGGCCTTAGGCAGCTTAAAGATTGCATACTTCTTCAGTTTGATTAATGGGGAATTCAGAACTATGGTTAAAGAATAGTTTGTCTGAGCTCTTATTGCCTTGATGGAATTAATGATCAAATATTGGTGAATGCCCAAAGCAGAGTCATGAACTGTACTTACATTTATATAGTATTTCCCTTCTCAGAGATAGTTGTTGAACAAAGACCTTTTATATTGATTAAAGCCAATTAATAGATGGAAATGTGGTTTTTCTTTTTTCTACCCCTAAGGTTAAATTTGATGAGTCTTACTTGTCTGTAATGACATGTACAGGCAACACCTTCATTTACTAAGTGCAGTAATTAAGGCAGAATACTTCTTACTGAACTTCTATGGTAGATAAACCACTTGATTCCTTATTTGGGTCAGTGTTCTTTTCACAGCCTTTGAGGCACTGACTTCATCAAAGCAGCTAATCTTCCAGTGACCCATTTTAGATTAATGTGGGCTCAAAGGTGTTTCTCTAGAGTTGATCTAAAGTGTCAGATATTTGGTAACTAAGCTTAGTGATTGTAAATGCCAGAAACTCTTGTAAAGTTGACTATATTTGATGGTATGCTCTATTTAGTAATGCAGCATGTTGGAAAGCTACTTGGCACATGTTTATGTGCATATGTGTAGGTGTATGTATATGTATATATATACAATTAGAGTGTACTCTCCCTGAATTTATACTCAATAATCCAATCAATAATACTGACTACTTAATATAGTTACTGTAATCATAGTTCTTGGGGAGTTGATGACTAACTAAAACTAGGATAACCATGTAAGTCTTAGTCTAGCTGCATACCTTCGAGAGTCGAAGGGAGCACTTTGAGTAATTATTCTGAGACAGCAGCTGTAGAGTGGAATTGTCTTAGGCAAAGTAGGATGAATGTAACCCTAGTTATAACTAACATGGCCTCTGTTTTCACGGGGCTTGCAGTCAAAGAAGGAGGCAGAGAGTAATCCAATAATTGGATAATAAATACCCACTTATAGCTGTAAAAATTATAAAGAACATATTATAAGAGAATTGACCAGGTCATGGGTTAGGTAAGGTCTTCCCAAGAAGCTAAAGTTTCTGTTGAGATCTGGAAACATAGGGGAGGAATATTTCAGAAGGAAAAAGCAGTTGCCAAAAGCTTTAGGATATGAGGAGAATATGGTGTGTTCAATTAACTGTGAGAAGACCAGAGTTACTCAAGTGTGGATGTCAGTGCAAAATGTGATCTGTGACTAGACCAGGGAGCTAAGTAGAGTCCGCTCCATGCAGGGCCTTGACCGTCCTGGTTAGCATTCAGGTCTTTACCTAACTGCAGTGGGGGAGCCCTTCCAGAATTTAAGGGCTCACAGGGACTAGGACGTGGGTGATGAGAGTTGCAGTCTGAAAAGTACATTTGGGCTACAGTGTGCAGAAGAGATTGAGCAGGAGGCAGATGGAATGAAGCAGAGATGCGGACAAAAGTTGATGGGGGGAGTTGTTATGTGACTCCTTGTTATTCTACCTGGGAGACAGCAGTGGCTTCAGAGTCATAATAGTGGAGTTGGAGCAAGTGGATCGATTTCATGGGTATTCAGGAGCAAAACTCAGTAGGGTAGCCAAATAGACTATTATGAAGAATGTAAGATTTAAAAAATTCCTTTGTGCCCTCCTATGTTGATAAAATTTTGTCGTGTCTTGTCAACCTGTTTTGTAAGTAAAATGGGAGTATTGAGCAGAAGCCACAGCACAGAGCTAGCTCCAGTAACTTCTGAGAGAATCCCTAGGTGACTGAGAATATTTCTGAGAAGCAAGAATCTCAGAAAATATCTATTATTAGATATCACCAGGGTACCACGTCGTGTGTGGCAAGAACATAAGGAGGGTGTGGAGGAGAGCACTGCTTTGGAAAATTGATGCAAGAGTTGGACAAGAGCAGGATCCTAGTCGGTACTGCTGTGTCATTGACTTCTCACCCGATCTCTCCTCAGTTAGCCTGTTGGACAGCACGACTAAGATGTCACTTAGGATTCCAGCGCAATAATTTTCTAAATAATACCCTGGTGCATTGAAGGGGTTAAGGTCACAACTGCCAGGTGCTTCATCTGTGATCAGGGTACACCTTAAGACATTGGGCCCAACTGATTTATCATGTGATCATCCTTTTATAAGACTGTTACTTATACTAAAGTGTGATGTAATGGAGCTTATGAGTTTAAAATAAAAAACCCACAGGGTCACATGAGCGTATATAAGCACTAAGGAACTAAGAATATCTGTCTTTGTAAGACATGATATTGTGGGTAGAAGACTTTTGCTTTTGCACAAAGCTTAGCATCAGGCCGATAGTGATGTTTAAATGTAAATGTTTGCCACAGGATGAATATTGCTTGCTCCTTTCATAGGGTTCAGAGTCACTCTTCTGCTTGAATTGATTATATGGCTTTTCAGCAACAGTTGAACAGCCCTATCACTTAGATCTTCTATAATCTTTACACAGTACTAAGAATATAAAAATATATATCAACAAGCAAAGTTCTATTTATACTTTAGAAATTGAACCTCAATTTTATGGCATCCTAGTATTTTTAAAATAGTATCTTAAACATTTATTTCAAATATATTTTCAGTTAAATAAGAGTCGGATGTAGTGGTGTGTGCTACATCAAGTTTCTTGGATGGCTGAGGCAGGAGGATCACTTGAGCCTAAGAATTCAAGGCCAGCCTCAGCAACAGAGCAAGAATTGTCAGATAGATAGATAGATAGATAGATAGATAGATAGATAGATAGATAGATAGAAGGCTGAGTTTCTCTTAACTTTTGTTTAGCGTTTTAGTACTGACAGATTTTTAAAATTTCTACCCCAATTAATAATTCATTTTCCATTGCTAGTTTTTTTTTTATTGAATGGAAGTGAGGAAGGATATTGTTAGTAATTTTAGTTTTCTTTCCTTTTGGTTTTATTTCTTCTGAGTGTTCGTTCTAAGCTGGTTTATCTCCCTTTGGTCCTGCATGCTGAGCTTAGCATTGGTTGGCCAGAAGTATTGAATATTGTTCCAAAGCTTAGGACACATTTTGATGTCTTGTTATAGGATTTGATACTGAAAATGACAGGCCTGTGTTCAGGGATAAATTAGGTGGCTTTGATTATTACTGGCCAATTCACTCTTTTTCTGTGTGTTGAGTCACACTTTATATTTAATGTGATTGACTTTTTCCATTAAGTTCTTAAAATCTTTCACACTGAATTGAATATGTGACTTAAGTTCAAACTGTGTTTGCCATAAGCTGGATTCTTTATTGCCCAATATGAGCTTGGCAGCCCCAAACTTTATTTGATAGCACTATGCTCAGCTTTTTGAATTAAATAGTAGAGCTAGTATTCAAAATAACTTTCAAAAAATGCCAGCATTGATCTTGATTAACTCCCTGAAAAGACATATAATGTCTGCATTATTTCTGTGATAGGTAGAACACACATGTTGCTGTATGTCTATTTTGGTTTGTCTTAGCTTAAAGAAATCTTCATTGGTGACAAGGAGATAATAACACCCATTTTTAAGGGCCACTGAGAGGGATAATTGAGATCTTTCATTTATTTGTTCATTCAGCAGGTACAGTATTTTATTTATAAGTATCTGCAAGATGCAAGGCACCATGCTAGAAATTAGGAATATGACAGCAAACAAAACCAATTTCTTACCCTTGTGGACCTTATATTCTACTTACTGTTTGAAAAGCACATTACAGATGATTAATAAATGGTAGCTCCAATTGTCACTACCTAATATTTGTCAAAAATTTATGTTATAAAACATGTTGTTAAGTGATTTGAAAACTTCCTTATTTCACATTTGAATTAAAATAGGGCTTGATATATTATGCACATTAATTTTAAAGTCCTAAAGCAGTGATTCTCACTTATTGCATATTAGGATGACCCGGAGAGTTTTAAAAATAGTAAAATACTTGTGTTGGTATGCTGCCCTCAGAGATTCAGATAATTAGTCTAGGGTGGGACATTGGTTTCTTTTTTAAAGCTCCTGAGGTGATTCTACTGGGCAGCTAGAGTTGAGACTCCTTGCTTTAAAGATAGGAATATTTTATGAGTATTTATACATTGTGATTAGTGATAGATTTGCTATATATAACCAATGAATAGGGCTTAATATACAAGATGAGCTATGCCATTAGCTATGGATTGAACAAGTCTGATGTTAGATTTTAGAACCAAATATGTAGCTAAGGCAATCCAGGGTATTCGACTGTTGGTCTGAGTGCTACAGTCCATATGTATCACTTTAGGCAAGTCACTTTTGCTATGGAGACTCCAGTATTTTCTTCCATAAAATAAAGAGTTTGACTAAGTGCAATGAGGGTATTTGCCAGAACAAGCCCTTCGCTGTTCTATAGTTTATTGATTTAATGCCATAACCTATGAGTTATGTTACCAGAATGATTTCCTGTTTTGCTGCCTTATTCCGTTTGTTCCCCACCACTAATCAGACCAGTGGTGGACATTTAGCCGAAGTCTGTGAAGTCCTCAGTGGCCAACACAGAGCTAACTCACTCTTGAGAGAGTCAAGATGTAAATGTCATTATCATCTGTGAAGGATAGAATGATGCAGAAGGAGTAGGAGACCTTGGTAGTCCCCACAGACCATCTATGAGCTGGGAAGATTGTTTACAGAGAAACCCAAGACAGCAGGTGTGCAAGACAGATGCACATTCTGTGAGGATGCAGCTAGATGACCCACGACACAGGAGGGATGTCCAGGACAGCTTTGTCTCTGACCTGGTCCTAGTTCCAGTTCCCTGAGGTTCAGCTATGTTTAATTTTTGTCCTTGGGCAACTGGGCTATTTCCTGCTGTTTCCTTACCATTTCTCCTTCCTCATGCTGCCTTCAGTAGGTTTCTGTCCTTTGGCAATCCCAAATGGTTGGAGTAGAGCATAGGTCAACAGAAACTTCACAGTAACCAATGGGGCAACACTAAAAATAGAAATTGGGTAAGGAGAATAAGCAAAACTGTGTCATATTTTGGAAAGGATGAGTATAGTAAATTATAGTCTTAACTCTGTCCCAAAATAGCTCAGCGACCTTATCCAAGGTGCTTGACACTACCAGGTTTGTCTATAATGGGAATGGCGCAGTCTCAGAGGGATAGTGTAATGAAAAAGAAAAGACTGTAGTTGTCGGAATGCCTTGAAAAGGTAATAGGGCATGTCAGTGAGGGGAGTCACCTTGTAGCAGATATTTGAAAATTGCAAGTTTTGAGATGTTTGCTCTCAGAGTCAGGAAGAGAACAAATGGTAAAACTTGCCTAAGTGGCAAAGTTTGTAAAAGTTCATTTCACTGTAAACTAAGTACACTATAAACTTTCAATTTTTAATTTCCACAGCTTGATTTTTCTCCTAGTGGTTATTTCATTCTCACAATTTCTAATGATTTTCTGCCTCGGCTGTCTCAGAGATTTTCAAATGTACATTTTCAGGTATAGCCTTTTCTTTTTCTCATGAGGTTCTGTTGAAAATATAGGTAACAGATTTTTGTGTGTAGTGAGTTAGTGATTAAGTTATTGTTTCTCATTCTTTGCATTCAGTGAACAGCAAGAATTGGGCCATGCATGTAAAGGATTTGGTGGGTTAATCTTGTCCTCAGTTGAAACATTCTAAAACCATTTTGTTGTCTCCCACTTTGTGGATTGGGTGGACAATGAGAATAGTAAGGTGTCAAGAGTTCTGTATGGAGGAAAATTGCCTTGGCAGGGAACGTACTTACGATTTAGACCTATAAAGCCTGACTTAGACAGGGTTTTCTTATTCCTAGATGTCACTCTTGAAGATAACTTTTCATTGACACGGTAAGGTAGCTAAGGAAAGATAAGGTAAAATAAAAGGAAGACTGGATCTGTCAGTAGGTAGAATGTGCACAAAATTTTTCCTGTTTATTTATTTTACTTCATTTTTGATACTATGTGGGATAATTCTCCCTCCTGCAAGTGCTGGTATGCTTCCCAGTACATTTGGACATTAATATCATTCTTTCTCTTTTCTTTAAAGCCACTTACAAATTCAGTTTACATGAGAGGCAAAATATAAGGATTCTGAATAGATTTTTATTGCTGCAAAGACCTAGGACCTAGGGCTAGGTCCTTGTATTTCAAATGGCTTCCAATTGCTTTAGTGGAAAAGAAAACTGGGCATAGTGGCAAATGACTCTAATCCCACACCCTGGAGGCTGAGGCAGGAGAATGGCAAGTTCGAGCCTAGCCTGGGCAACCTAGTGACTTAGTGAGACCCTCTCTCAAAATACAAATATAAAAAGAGCTGCAGATCTGGCTCAGTTTGAAGGCCTTTAGTTCCTTCCCCAGGGGAGACTGAGACAGAGACAGAGACAGGGATTGATTGATTGATTGATTGATTATCTAATGCTGCTTTTGGATCACAAATCTCTTGAATCATTAGCTGCTTTTCAGGAGGTACCTAGATCCCAGATATTGGAGATTTTATTTATTTATTTATGTATTTGTTTGTACCAGGAATCAAACTAAGGACCTTGCACTTGCCAGGCAGGCTTTTGTGCCACTGAGCTATATCCCCAGCCTGGAGATTTCTTTAAAAGGTGTAAGAAGTTCATTGTTTTCAGAGAAGTTTGAATGGAGTATGCAGTACTGTTCTTTTAAAAAAACTTACAAATTTATTAAGAGTTTTAGAATTAAAGTCAGTGGTAAATCAATAATTTTTAGAGGGTACCTCAGCCCTTATTGATTAGTGTTATAGGAAAAAAGT
Source organism: Erethizon dorsatum (assembly GCA_028451465.1). Lineage (NCBI taxonomy): Eukaryota > Metazoa > Chordata > Mammalia > Rodentia > Erethizontidae > Erethizon > Erethizon dorsatum. The sequence goes on from CM051825.1 coordinate 48,345,159, forward strand.
GAGGATAGTTAAGGGTCTTAGATAAAATTCTGAAAAAGGCTTAATTAGATACTGAAAGTAGGTGACTAATTTATTGTCTTCTAGGGACCTATTAAGAACTACAGAAACTTAGAGGAGGGGCGCTAAGTGTTAAAGTATCTCTGGAAGATGTTAGATGCGCATCAGCAATATGGATTGTCATTGTTTCATTTGACCTTCAGTCCATCGGAAATGGTGTTCTGTTTGATTCAAGGAAACTAGGAAGAGAGTCACCATTGGTCAGGTCACAGTTTAACTGAGGGGCTTCTTGATGTCCCACTTGCAGGTCAATTCTGTGCAGTTTTGATCATGTACCCAAATGCGATGACCTTCCCTGGCAGTCTAGTGGTTAGGATTTGGTGCTCTCACCAAATGTGATGAGTTCACAGTGTCTCATGACCTAAACTAAGGTACACCTAAGAATTGACTCCTCATTCATTCAATTTAGTGTCTTTTCTCCTTCATTATTTTTAATCCAACAATCTCATTGTCATTTTTTGTGCAGTCAAAATTTCGGTATCTTTTACACCAAAGCACTGTGCCAGTTATTATTCTGTTGTTGTGTGTAGAACGTGGTACAGGCTGGCAAGTGTCCACTCCCAGTGGAGTTCCATGGGGATTTACTTACTATTTCTAGCAACAGTGTGGTGAGACACACAAAGTGTTGCCAACCAGGGAAACTCACCAGAGTTTTGGTGTCCAGGGTTTTTTTTGCTAGGAATCATACACAATCTGTGTGATCGGAGTAGTATCAGCTGCTCAGATTCTGGTTCCTTCCCTCCAGTCGAACAAATGCTGGCAAGGCTGTGTGGGGGTGGGGAAGCTTCTACATTGTTGGTAGGAATTAAACTAGTACAACCACTATGGAAATCAGTATAGCAATACATCCATATCCATGTTTATAGCAGCACAATTCGTAATTGCTAAATCTTGGAAGCAGACCATATGTCCATAAGCAGATGAATGGATAAAGAAAATATGGTATTTTTGCACAATGGAATACTACTCAGCCAAAAGAAAAATCTTGAGTCATTTGTAGGGAAATGGATGTACCCTGAGACCATAATGTTAAGTGAAATAAATCATACACACAATCTTAAATATCACGTGGTTTCTCTGATATGAGAAACCCACCTTATAAATAAAGAGCAAAATAAAAGATAGATAATAAGTAGGGAGGTGAATCTTTCCCAAATGGGAAGGGGATCAAGAGATGAAGGGAGGGGGGAAGCAAGGGAGAGAAAGTGGATAAAAAAAGGAATTAACAACTTTACCAACCCCACACATGGAATGTAAACATTATGTAATGCTAATAAAAAATATGAAAAAAAAACAAAATCAAGCATTTACCCTAAATCACACTGTTTAGAATAAATTTTCTTGATAAATAGGTATGGCATGACTCAAGCCCTCATGAATATAAAAGCAGATATTCACTATAACTACAAAGTGACCTAAGACCTCAGGCAAACAAAAACTCCTGAAGCAAAACATTCCATAGGTTCATGGGCTCCGAGGTTATCTTTTTGAGCCAGTCTTGAAGACAGGGCTTTCTTTGGAATGCGCAGGGTCTGAGCAGCTCAGGCCTGGAGAGTTGGGCCCTACCTGTCCACATGTCTGGCAGTATAGTTTTGGGAGCTAGTCATTGTGAATGTTATGTTGTTGAGTCTCTGGGCTTTGTTATCTCCCTTTAAGGAGTACTGAATTATGTCCTGCAGTTCATACCTGGGGCATCTGCTTGTGTTTAAACTTTCTGAGAGTGGATCTAGAGTAGCCTCACTGGAGGCCTAGTTTATCTACTTGCCTTGTAGGTGTGGTGTGAACTGGGACCTCTCATGAGTGCTCTAGGTGTTTGATGAAGTCTCTCCACTTGGGCAGGTTGGAATGTGATTGTCTTTCAGTCCTTGATTAGTTCTGAAAGTTGTTCAGTGTGCAGCTTCACCACCCACACTCTTCTTTGGGCATTCGTTCCTTTTCTAAGAGTTGTTCTTTGCCTAGCCCCATGAAGCCTCACCCTCTGCATAAATGTATTAGTATTTAGCTAATGACTCAAGGAGACCCCTGTGAGGATTTCTAGAGCTCTTTCTTTGCATAGTTCTTTTCTGTCTTGTATTTTTGCCTGCATTTTCCAACGACCTTACTCTCCCTAAATTTTCAACTTTTTCTTCTCACCTCCTTGAGACTGTTCTGCTCTTCTCAGGTTCCCTCTCTGCCTCACAATCTGGAAAGCATTTCTGGGCAGAAACTTAGATGACCATATTGCTAGTATAATTTGTTTCTCTTCAGGAACCACAGTCACGAAATGCCTGTTTAATTAAAAAAATGTTGTTTCATATATTTTTATCTCATTTTCTAGTTAATTACAGTGGAAAAGATAATCTTGTGCCATGGTTGGAAGTAGGACTTTTTTCTAACATATTTTTTATGTAATAGTTAAAACCAGAGATTTGAGAATCAGACACATGGAGTTCAAATTTGGACTCCAGCATTTGCTATCTTTTGATGTTAGGCAGTTACAGTATTTAATTAACATGTCTATCTTAGCTGTTTTATCTGTAAGATGGACATACTAATATCTGACTCACAGGGTTTTCTGGGCATTGCTTGTGATAGAGCAAGCCAACTGCTTAGAATAGCTCCAGAAACATATTAAGGCTCATTCGTGAGTGGTGGTGATGATGACGACGATGTTATGATGATGGAGAGAGTGATGGCATTGGTGGTGGTGGTATTTGGTTGTCTGTGTTTTCACTGAGGATATCACACGGGAAAAATGCTTTTCTTAGGTTAGAAAGTTCTAACAAGTCTTGTGGTGGTTAATTGTCAGGAGTGTGGTAGGATCAAGGAGAACATAGACACATTTCATTTTCATTACTTGCAGATCTGTCACAGAAGTTAAGGAGAATTCACTGATGACTTCCAGGAGTAGTAGCCAAGAGTTGATGGTTGTTCTGAGACTGCTTAGATAACTTTCAAGGATACAAAGCTCCTAATATCTCTGTTCAAAATGCCTCTAAAAGTCAACTTGATTACTGTATATCTTCAATGTTTTACTTCTTAAACTATCTTGTATATACATACGTGTGTTTATTATATTTTTTATTATTTTTGATATTTCGGTATACCTGGTTTATTTCATAATTTCAAAAGCCTATCTTCCTCAACTAGTCCTAATATGTATATTTTTAAAATATTGAATTAGGGCCAGGGATATAGCTCAGCAGCCTAAGCACCTGCCTGCGAAGTGCAAGGTCCTGAGTTCAATTCCTGGTGCCAAAAAAAAAAAAAAAAAAAAATATATATATATATATATTGAATTAATCATACAAATTGCAATATGTTATATAGCATAGATACTTCTCAGGTAAATCTTTACAATACATGGAACATTATCATATACTCTCAGTGTTCCTGATACATATATTTAAACTAATCCTAATATATATATATATATATATATATATATATATATATATATATATAGTTAAAATATTGAGCTAAACATGCAGGTAGCAATATATAGTATACCATAGGTCCCACTCAGGTAAAGTTTTAAAATATATAGAATATTATCATATTATCTCCGTGTGTGTGTGTGTGCATGTGTGTGTGTGTGTTTGGGAAGAAATGGAAACCAGTAAGAGTATAAAATGGTCTTAAATTGAATCTATGATATTTTTATTTCTGAAAAAATTGGATCAGATATTCTGAATACCATTTTAAAATCTGAATAGTGTATATATGGGTTCTGTTGTAGTCTTCTCTGTATTTTTCTGTATGTTGATATATAACTTAAAGACATAATAGTAACAAAGTTGGGGATGAACTACAACTTTTGGCTTTAGTAGTATGGTTCGTGTTATGTCAGCATCAGCCTTTTTGCGGGTATTTTCAGGTATGAGATTATAATATACTGCATTGTGTCTCACTGTGGAACAGCCAAGAACACCTCTCCTATATATATTTGCAATAGTTTTTACTTGGCTGTTGGTCTCCTTGAGTTTGAATTTTGGAGATTGGGGTACGGGGACTTTTTCATAGACCAGCCTGTGCTCGGAGTCTAATCTGTTCCCTTTGGAGCCATTTGAATTTTAAGCCCTGAAAATGACTTCTTTGCATTGCTAGGACAAAGTCCATAAAACTTATCAGGACCTATGGGGCTACTTTCTCCCTTCTTGCTCCTCCCACCATTATCTCCTTTTTGCCTCCTTTTTTTTTTTTTTTTTTTTTCCCTTTTGGTCATCTAACCATCCTAGACTTTTTATTCTTTGTCTTCTGTTTACTCTTAGACCTCTTATTCATTCCCTTGCTTTCATTCCAGGCATTGATTTCCTCATTCATCTGCAACTCCCTCCATGTTCCCTCAGTTTTTCTAGCAGACTCTTACACATATGTCAGAGTTAGCTTCATCAGCCCAGTGGAGCCATATAAATTCCCTTACAGTTCTCCAATATCAGTGCTCATATCCTTGCTGTTGTTTCTTACTCTTCTCTAGTCCACAATTTAAACTCTATTAGGGAGAAAACATATTTAATTCCATTTCCTCCATATCTATGTAGCACTTTACAGCATAGGCCCTAAATAAGTATTTGTCAAGTGAATACATGAATGTAGTACATGTTGGGCTTTTGATCCACACATTCGCACTAAATGTTTAAATTTTTAATGGACAACACAGGATTTAAATAATACTTCTTTAAATATTTGTATGGATACTTTCATAAAATATCAGGGGATTTGGAATCAGCATATTTTAAGATCAGAGAAGTAAGGAATTGCAACAGAAGCAACATTAGATCCGTGACATTAGTACATTAGTTTTTTTTTTTAAATGTATAATTAAAAATGTGGTTGCAAGTATACATGCATAGGGAACAATATCAAAGGAGACTATGGTCTACATGAAAGTCATCACTGTTCCTCAATCCTATCTGATAGGTTAAGATTTTGATAAAATTCACTTTCAAGAGGAAAGAAACAATGTGCTTATGTATGTCCATAATTTAATGGTTTTAGGAAAAGCAACTACATTTGGTGAGAGTAGGATGGGAATAAAGACTCACATGAAAGTAACTTTTAAAGTCATGATTTTTTCTAAAAATATGCCATCCAAAGGGCTCAGCGTCTCCTCTCTTGTTAGCTGTGTTTCCTATAACCTTCTTCCTCAAAGCACATCCTAAAACCCCTGCATTTCTGATTCCAAAGACAGTATCGCAAAAGCAGTGCTAATTTAAGCCACACTAAATGTCCAAATGCAGCACTGGGAAAAATGAAGTTCAGAAGTTCAGAATTTGGAAGTATTTAAGCTAGGAGAATCTTCTTGCTGTGGTTGCATGTCTGGTTCTAGAAGCTGGAAGCTTCTTTTGGGCGGGCATTGTTCCATCATAACAGATGGGCTGCAGTGTAGCAGGGCCAGAGAGTGTAGCCCGAGCATGAGCTTGTCTAGGAATTCAGAACACTTCTCAGAGTATCCCTTCTCCTGATGATAGCCGTGTCCTTCCACCTGGAACTTTCTGGAAGTGTGAACTCAAACAATCAGAAGAAAAACCTGTAGAGTTGTGCTGTCTAGTATGGCTGTACTAGACACATGTGACAATTGAACCCTTGAAATGGGCCTAGCCCTAATTAATTTGTGTTGCAAAGTGTAAAATGCATATCATATTTCATAGATTTAGCATGCAAAAAATATACCTGATCGATAATCTTTAATGCAGATCAATGTTCAAATAGTATTTTGGGCACATTGGGTTAAATAAGATAATAAAGTTTTTTACCTATTTCATTTTGTTTTTTCTTTTTAATTGGCTCCTAGAAAATTTAGGTATACCCATGTAGCTCCTTTTGTATTTCCATTGGGCAGTGCTGCTTTAGAGGATCTTTATCAGGAAAGTATGCAGAACTCTTTCCAAATTGCACTTTGATTTTGAATATCTACTTTTAAAAAATCAAATCAGAGATGGGATTGAAACCTTCAAATTTCTAAATTAGTTTTTTACTATCTTGCAGTTTAAATGTAGCAATAAAAACAAGAGTAGGATTTTTTTCAGTTGTAAAAGAAATTTCTAAAAACTAAAAGCTTCGCAGAGCTAAAAATTCATTCTCATTGTTTTATTTTGACGCTCTATTTTAAGTTTCTTCCAGGATGAAAATGTTCAGTCCCTTTTGGGTTCTGACGGCCTGGTAAAACTTCTTTGTGAACCTAGGGGATGTGATAGAATTGGCACAGGAGAAAATTAATTTGGTTGGGATCCATGAGTGGAATGGAGGAAGTGTGCAGCCCTTGCAGAGCCTGTTGTAATCAATCATTGTAGAAGTTTTGCTATGATCCTGGGCTGCCCAATACCTTATACTTTGGGCAACATCATGTCAAGATTCCTTCCTGTAGAATCCTGTTCTTGTGCTGGAGGAAAAAAAGCACAAGCAGAAATACAGTGTGTAATTATAGACCACATCTATATACATAAAGTTGTTTGGCATTTTATGTTTCTGTGTTTAGGATTGTGGTGTGTGTGTGTGTGTTTTCTGGGAAAAAAATTAAACAGGGTTTTCCACAACCTTTTTTTCTTCTTTCAATCCCAGTTGTAGGATATTTTCTGATCCCACATTTTCCAGTAATTTGAATTCAAACTCATAGCAATGAGGTACTTTCTTGTTGAAGGTTAGTCAAAAACAGGAATCTTTTAATTCTGTTGGTCACATGATGCTGGATGTTCTAAAATAATAAAATAGCAAGCAGTTCATTTCTTTTCCTTTTAATCGCCTGACTTTTGGCTGCTTCATTTCTTAACCATCACTAGAGCTGAGAATTCAGAATCGTAGTTCGATGCTCTGTGTAGAAAATGCATTCTGGAGCGCACACACACTAAATGGGTTATAAATAGCATCTGCCCTGACAATGCTGGAATTTTCTCAGCTTCTGGAGACATTGAAGCCTTTGTTTTGTGGGTCGCTACCCCTCCCCCCAAGCTTGAGTCATAAAGCCTGAAAAACTAATGAGGTTGCGAAACTTAAATCTAATTGGTAGGATATATGGGAAACAATGGGAGATGACAGAAACCATACGCTTTGATTCAAGGCGGCTTCACTGTCGTGGCTCTGCAAGCTGCTCATTTTGCATTTTGTTGTTCGGAGCCCTTGAATTTATTTTTCTCCTTCAATAGGATCAAATTAGACCTAGATTAAAAAAATAATTAACTGTATAAACATAAAGGTTAATATTGGGATCTTGATTTCTTCATTTAGAATAGGAAAAAAAAATCTATCCACAAAACCAAAATTACAAGCTAGATTTTCTTGATAGTATTTCTTTCTCTCCTCTTTGTCTTCTAGAAAATTATTTTGCTCTTATCTTCTCAGTTTATATGTGAGAGTTTACCATAGGGGTTGGCGAATCATAATCCACATCTGGCCTGTCCCCTGTTCATGGATGGCTCTAAGGATGAATTTTACACATAATATTTTTTCCAAGCATTTAAAGTATGAAATAACCAAGAAACAATAGCATAAATAAAGATCTTGTGTGGCTCAGCAAGCTTGAAGAATATACTGCTATCTGGATCTTTATCTAAACAGCTTGCAGAATTCCGGCGTACAAAGTGCTTTTGGTACAGACCACCTGCTGTTAGATATAGAAAATACACAGTTCCTTTCTTGGATTTTCTTAATTCACCCAACAAATATTTCTTGTTCTTTATCTGGTACTATCATAAGTATTGGGGAAATAAAGTTTAAAAAGATACATTGATACCTTCACAGAATTAATACTGTGGTAAAGGAAAAAAAAAAAAAAAAAAAAAAAAAAAGGAGCAGCCCTCATCACGCCAAAGAGAAAGAAGAAATTGAAGCATGAAGTCCTGGGGAGGCAGACCATCTGAGTGTGGGAAAAAGAGTGAAAGAGGGGGTTCTGTGTGTTTCGGCCTCTGTTCTTCCCTCTTTGCACTGTGCTGTGGAATGGTGACTAAGTCATTTTCCAGCATTTGAATTCAGCCACCCACCCACAAACACAGAACACTTCTTTGCTTTTTCTAGTCATTTCCTCATTTTCTATTTTATTTCTTTCCCCAAGTCACTCTTGGCTTCTACTGAAATTCATTATTCATTCCCGACTTATTGAGTACTTCAGATCAGTGTCTACAGTTATATTTATTTCCATCCTTTTTCCCATCAGCCTTTCTGTGTCTTTATACTTAAGACTTGTTGCTTGTATGCACCATATTGTTGTATGCTGAGCCTTACTTAGTTTTTGTCTTGGTCAGCTCAGGCTGCTATAACAAAATATCACAGACTGGGTGGCTTGAACAAAAGACATTTGTTTCTCGTAGTTCTAATGGCTGGGAAGTACTAGATCGAGGTGCTGGCAGATCTAATTACCAGGAGGGTGCTCCTCCTACTCTGCAATTGATCGCCTTCTGGCTGTGCTCTCACATTGCCCTTCCTACTTGAGAGCAGATCTCTCTGTTTTCTTCCAGGAGGGCACTAATCCTATCCCGAGGACCTCACTCTCATGACCTTGTCTAAAATTAATTGTCCCTAATTGCCCCTCCACTACGTACCTTCACACTGGGGTTAGATCGTCAACCTGTGAATATGAATAACCTATGAATGGGGGAATGGCACAGACATTAAGCCTCTAATAGTCCTTTATGTTTTTTTTCTCTTACATAAACATGAATTTTGGTTATTTTATTTCTTTTAGCATCAGAGTCTTTCCCTAGACCTCATATTCTCTAAAATCCAGCATTTTGTGATCAGCTTTAAAGTGAGTTACAGACAAATATTTGCTTATTTCTGATATTTTGTATATTTTCTGTTGTTAGAATCCTTTGTAATACTACCAGATCAGTAATCTTGCTTTCCTAAGCATACTGAGTAGTTGACTGTGATTACTTCCGTGGTCCAAAATTTGCCCTCTAGCCTGTGTTTTGGTTAGCAGAATGACCAGAGTGCGGACAAAAGGCCACGGCTGACACATTCTGAATATACGCAGGCCAGAAATAATCCTATTACAAAACACTTACCACATTCATATAAATGGCGAAGCAAAGGTCAAATTTGGGCAACATTATTTACGGCTCAGCTAGAGATTTGATATTTAAAGACTGTCCGCATCTGTCAGAAGACTGGTAATGTCAGTGTCTAGGAACCATCCACAGAGTGATTTGGTGTGAACTCAGAATACAGTAAAAAGACCATTTGTTTCTATCCCAGGAAACAAAGGCCCTGTGCTAGACTCAGAAGCAGTTCTAGTATTCTTGGTGCTCCTAGACTTGTTTACATCTCTCCAAGAGAGTTCTCTTCCAAGTCAGTTTCATCATCAGTAACCAGTTTAGTTCTTATAAGAACATGTTAATTTCTGTGGGATGCATGCATGGTGACAGGTTCCTAGAATTTATTGCAGTTGCTTCCAAGAAGGTCTGTCGTGGTTATCAATTTATTGCCTTTCAGGTCCAGATTCATCCTTTATTGCCTTCGTGGTGAAAATGGATCTGGACTCTTTAAATTAGTGTGATATTAACCTTTGTCCAGAAAGAGTATCAGAGGAACATCACTCCTGGAAGTGTTCTTCTCCTGGGATCCAGTGTGCATGGTTTCCTGGCTCCTGCAGCATTCGTCTCCACAGCTTGGCACCTGCAGCATGAGAGATGTTTCCAGTGTTTGTTTGTTGCTGTGCCTACAGCTTCTCCATCATGTGGCTTCTGTAGTGTGGACAGCTTTTCCAGTACCAACTTCCTCCAGTGTTTTGGATCTTCTGGTACCAGGCCCCAGCAGTGCATGGTGGCTAGAGCTGGACCAATAATTCAGCAGCTGTCCTGACATCCTTCCTTAGGCTGTTTTATAGTAGGGTGCCTCTGGAGAGACATCTTCCTGTACACGGCTCTACCTGGCAGACTAGAGACAGCATCTAATAAGGTCCACAGGTGAAGAAGCATCACCACAGCTTCTCTCCCTGCCTGCAGTGAGCCCTCGGGGTTTCAGCCTGGGGAAGATGGCTTTCCTTGGGCACTGTATCTCAGAACTAGGAGTAGTGGCCACTATTTATATCTGCCACTCCTATATTCTTTAAGGGTCTGGAAGGCTCTCTTTACTTCTTCTTCTTTTTTTTTTTTTTTTTTTGTGGGTACCGGGAGTCGAACTCAGGACCTCGTGCTTGCCAGCAGGTGCCCGTGCCACTGAGCGATATCACCAGCCCTTTTTTCGTATGTGGGTTCCAGGAGTCGAACTCGGACCCTGGCGCTTGCCAGGCAGGCACTTACGCCACTGAGCCATCTCACCGGCCCTCTCTTTACTTCTTACTAGCTAATCTCCTGTTCTTGCTAATAATTTCATGTTAAACTTCCTCTTTGCAAACTATGTGCTTCTGTCCTCTAGAGTGGACCCTTTTGTAGAATTCCAGCAATAGAATTAGGTTCTGTGCTTGCATTACTTTCTGTTCCTATAACAAGTATCATAAATCACAGTTTTGGAGGTTCCAGTCCCAGACTGCCTGGCCCCTTTGCTTTGGGCTAGTGGCAGCACATCATGCAAGGAACACAGTGCTCATCTCATTGCTGGGCACAAGAGAGAAAGAAGAGATTGGGATTCTACAGTCCCCTTTTGAAGGCATGAACCCAGTGACTTAAGACCTTCCACTAGACCCCACATTTTAGTTTCCACCACCTCTTAATAGCACCACTTTCTGAACAAGTCTTTAACACACAGGCATTTGGAGAACATGTATGATCCAGAGTATTGCACATTGCGAAGCGAGTAAGTAAAGAGGGTCTAGTGGGTTGGTTCAAGTGAGTGTGAAATAAAAATACATACACTGTTACATATTTCAAAAAGTCAGTGAATCTTAGCAAAATATTGAAAGTTTGTAGCTGTCTGTAGAAGCAGAGGGATATAGTGCTTCTGATGATCCTGGAGTAAAAAATCCACAAAGATTGTCTGGCAGGTTGACCTTTCTGCTTTGTGTGGGAGCGTCGGGAGCTGTGAAGGAGGCTGCAGAGGAGATGCAGTTGATGAGTGGCCTTTCAGTTTCTGGGCACTGTCCGCAGAGCTGTAATATCTACACAGATGATCAGAAGTTGATTAAAGGGCCATGTCAAGCATTGTTTCCTTGTACCCTTGCGTCTTGTGATAGGGCTGCAAGCAGTTGCTCTTTTGTTCCTGCAGCAATGTGACACCGGGAAGTGTAAGACCCTGAAAGAAGAAGAGACCAGAATGAGCTGCTTTGAGGATTATCTAGTCTGATCCCTTCATTTTTGAGATGGGGAAGGTGACCACAGGTGAGGTTAAGTGCCTTGCTCTTAAGAGTATGCACCTAGTTAGAGAACAGGAAAATGCAACAAAACAGGTCTTTTACTTCTAGCTGATTGTTTCACCCTGACTCCAATCTCTTAACTGTTTAATCTCTAATGATTTAATTTCTTAACACTTGTACTTAAGATTTACAAGGTTGGGAAAATATAGTATGTGTTTTATTAAGGAATATTTGAGTTTAAATACATTACAATAGTAGATTGGGAGAATGCCTTGTATAATAGGTGCATCATTTTTAGTATAAAATATTTTATTGAATGTAATATATGCAGAGAAAAATGCACATATGATAGGTGGGCAGTGTGATTAATATTTTTCTGAGCTGGGCTTTGATTAACCAACTCCTGGATCAATTCACTAAACATTTTTCTGCACCCTAGATACTCCCTTCCTGTGTCCTTTCCTTGCTATCTCTCCTAACGTTGACCATCATCTTGACTCCAAACACTGTAGCTTAGTTTTGCCAGTTAGCTTTGCTGTATTACCAAAGGACTCTTACAGATTTTAGTTGCTTACAAAAATCACACTGGGGCTGGTGATATAGCTCAGCGGCATAAGCGCCTGCCGGGCAAGCGTGAGGTCCTGAGTTCGACTCCTGGTACCCGCATATAAAAAAAAAAATCACACTGATGGTTGTTCTGCTTTTTATCCCTTTCCTTCCAAAACCAAGGCTTGTGGAGTAGGATTTATTTGGGACATACATGTCTTGAGTTGAAGGAAAAGGGAAGTGGTGGAACCACATTGTAGCTGTTAGAACTTCTGCTGGGAAATGGCAGAGGTCACTTGTAACTCACATTTGTTTGGACCCCAGACATCAGTAGCTAGGACTGGTATCAACAGGGATGGAAGTATAAACCTCCCAGAGGGAACAATCCGTGGGAAGGGACTTGGCATGGAAGCCAGCTCAGTCATGCTTTAGATAGTCCCATAGAATCAGTGAATATGATCTTTGTGATATAATTCCCAATGTTTTCCCTTATCCATTTTATTCAAGAGCTTTAGTGTGTTTTTTGTTTTTTAAACCTTCACCTCAGTTTAGGCCAAACCAGCAAACAGGTCGACAAGTTGTGTAGAAGACCAAGGCTGTAAGTCAGTGACCCAGGCCCCTGATGACTTCCTGCTTCTCACTAATGCATGCCTGGGAAGCTGTGAAGAAGCCAGCACATAATAAAAGAGGAATGAACAATTACATTCTGTACTTTAGTAAATAGTCACTCCATCTTTCAGATGATGGAGTGGAAGCTCTGTGAAGCTTTAAGATGGCATACCTGCCTCTGGAAAATTCATATATAAATGCAATCAAGAATATCTTTGTCTTTGTGTACAGTTGACTCTGAGCTATGACTGCTGGCCTGGGTGCCAGCTAGTACGCAAATCAGTCAGTGTGGATGCACACCATGTGCAGCCTTAAGCATGCTTTTCCTCTGGAATGTGTGTTTGGTTGGGCTTTGAGGGAAATCATTAACTCACCTCGGCTTAAGGAGCTTTGACTAGAGATTTCAGGATTATGTGTATACAGTTTCAAAGGTTGAATTTTTTGATGAAGACTAGTTTAAGAAGATTAGCTAGCATCCTTCATTAATCTGAAGCTCTTTTAATAATAAAAAAGGACAACCTGTTTTCATCTTAGTAATATGTTTTGTTTATCGGTTATATTTAGTGAAATTTATCTAGTTTGTATAGGTTAGCTTTCATGTAGATAATGTTAAAACTAACCTGAGATAAAGAAAACACTTGTTACCTAAGTATACATCATTTTCGTAGCTTTCTAAAAACACTACATACTACTGTATGCAGCAAATATGTTTCTGTAGAGCTATAGACACATAAATATAGAAGGTGAATATATACAGATTATATTCTAGAAATAGATTAATATAAAACCACCATGTTATTTAGATACATAAAATGAGTCTGATTATAATTATTCTACTTAATGCACAATCTCTTGTACATTGAACAGTTAACTCTAATTTCTGTGTTTAAATCATTTGATAATTTGAAGTAAGACATAGTCATGTATTAACATATTCTTGGAGTTAGACACTATGAGCATCATGGACTTGCTAATTTTATTCATTGATGGCTTACATAAATATTGGACAGAAATTTAATAGTTTACAAAACAATCTGAAGTACAAATAGGTATCTGAACTAAATAACAAGTCTCCTCTGTGTGTGTGTGTTTGTGTGTGAGAGAGAGAGAGAGTGAGTGTGTGTGTTAGACTCCTGAAAGTGCGGTGACCATGGGCTGGATGTTTCATGAACTATGTGTTGCTGGTCCAAAATAGGAACAAATGTTGAGAGTGTTTGGAAACATAACAATCAGAATAATTTTAGGACTTTAAATCTAGTAATGTGAATTTAGAGTTGCATATTTGTGCATCTATTTTTTCATTTCATTTGTCTAAGAATTCACTTTTTTTTTTGTAAGATTATCAGTATATGATGGTTTTGGAGTCAAACAAACTATTGCCACAGATGGTTTGAGAAGCATTGGTGAGAAACTGCATTATTGTAACAGACTGAGCTTTTAAAATCCATGTCCCCTAACATTTGACCTATGTCTCCTAACCTTTCCAATATAACTGTTCTGTCTATTTAATTTGACATTTTGATCTGCTTTTTTCTGAGAGCATTTTGCAGAGTCTTTAGATTCATTCATTCATTCATTCATCCATTATTTATTGAGCATCTACTTTGTGCTGGACACTGTTCTAAGCACTGAGAATTTGGCATTAACAAAATAAATAATCCCTGCACTCTTTTAGTTAATATGAAAAGAATTCAAAGATATAAATATATATGTATACACACAGAAACTGCAAGGGGATAGGTTGGTGCCAAGTGTCAGTCAGTTGGACTTGGACTACTGATGCATGCATTCTTCCACCCTATGAATGTTAAGAATGTTATTGATGTGGTCTTGTACCTGAACCCTGTGGCTAAGTCCCATGTGACAAATGTGGGTAGCCTCCCTGAGAGCCATTGATGCTTAAGGATGGCCTCTCCAGTGTGGTGATGACAGTAGAAGGAGAGGAGCCTCAGACACTAGAGAAACTTCGGCATTCGCTGCTTCAAATCGCTGTTCCCTTTAGGGATGCCATAGAAGAGAGTTAGATCCAGTGTGCTTCTTGGCATTAGCAGGAGGGACTGTGATCTTCTACAGTACAAAGTCCTGATCCTGTGAGTCTAGGATGGAATGCTGGGAGGTGTTAATCCTCTGAACTTAGAGCAGCATTCTGTGCATGCATACTTTTCAGAGGTGGTGGTCACTTGTTTCCATCTACAAGAGTTTCGTGACCTGCAAAGCCAAAGAATTGTTGGTGATGAGCCTTCTGTGATGTGGCCCATTACTCAGTGTGGTTTTATCTCTTGTTTTCCTGCTTCCACCTCCCTGCTTTGTTATACTGGCCTCCTTACTTTTGCCTCACATGTTCCCACCTAGATGTTCTCTGTCTGGGATGCTCCGCTTCCTACCATCTCCAGAGCACATCTCGTGTCCCCCTGTAAGCTTTGCTCAGAAGTCACCCTCTGGGCCTACCTTGCCTTTTTTGCATTCTTCTCCCGCTCTGATTTGGCCCTTTGGTGCTTCTTGCTTTGCTTTATATTTACCCCTAGCACTTGTTACCATGAACATTTTACAGAGCTTATTTATCAAATTTACTATTTATGTTCCCCTCCCTTCCTGATGGTTCATAAAAGTAGAGATTTTTGTTTGTCTGTTTGTTCACTGCTGTGACCCCAGCACCACAAACACTGTCTAGCATAGTAGATGCTCTGTATTTGTTCAGTGAATGAATATGAGATTCTAACTTTCCCTTTTACAGTGTGTAATTGGGCCTTAAGTTTGGCCAATTTAGGTGAGATTCCTCATATGCTCCATATGTATTCCATCCCATTGCTTATGCTCTCATGAATGTGAGGTCTTAAGTCACCATACATTGGCTTTGAGTGTTTCTGTTTATTTTTCTTTCCAGGTTTCAAATGTTCTCATGAGACGTTCTCATGTTCTATTATTTTCTCTGTCTCTTTAGTCTGAGTTTATTCTCCCAGTTTGTCTTCTGTGCAGTGGGAATAGTGGTGCATGACTCTGCAGGGTTGCTGTGAGGGCCAAATGAGGTGATGCTGTGAAGTGGCTGCACCAAGCCCGGCATAAATATTGGTTGCAATAATGCTGATGAAGATTAAGTATCTTATGGTTCAGCATAATGTCTGGCATGAGGTAGGCACGGAGTAAATGGCAGCTGTTACCAATTATTATGTCTTCCCCCGTTATTACCATCACTAATGATATGGGCCCAGATAATCATAAGAGAGTAGGTCATTAGCAGAAAATTCTGGAGAAGATTAAGGGTTGGCTTTCTTTTCTTCATTCTCATCCTTTCCTTCCCTTTCCATGCTGGGATAAACAGGTTCTCTCCCCTTGGCGTGGAAAAGAAGACCTTTCACATTTAAAACCCATTCTTTGCTGTTTGCTATAATGTTGGCTGCCCCCATCATTGTAATATTTACTCTTTTTTGCAACTTTCTGTTTGAGTAATAGCATTAGGTAACTTGTCTGGGTCCTTGAGATGTAGTTCCCACATATGTACTTTATAAAAATCTCCATTTCTGGCAAAAGTTTCATTTTTGTGGAGGGCATTTCAAGGAGATGGCATCATGAATTTCTGAATGCCTGTGTTATTTGCTTGCTTTCTTTTACCCTTCAGTACCAGGCTTATAAAATTTCCTTAATTTGAATCTCACAATCAATCAACAAATATTAAAAAAAATATATATATACATATACATACATATATATATATATATATATATATATATATATATATATATATATGGATGACCTTCAGAAAAGCAGAATGATATGGTGAAAGGCATGCTCCAGAGAGGTTAATCTGGGTGCTGTGCATAATTGGAGGGGTGCTGCAAAGCCAGCAGAAATAGGAGGATGCATTATGGAAATGGGCAAGAGCCAGAAGAGGAACAGTGGTATAGGAGTGGAAGCCGAGTGGTGCTCAAGATGTACATATGCCCAGCTTTCCAGGGTGCAGCCAGTCTCCCAAAGCAGATGTCCCAATTTTTACTTCTATTGGCAGTGACTGAGCATTCTGGTTGCTCCTTGCTCTTGCCAACCCTGTGGGCTACTGTTACCTAACAAATCATGATTGAAGTTACCAAGTGAATACAATACCTATCACTTTATTATCTCTCATGGTTTCTGTGGATGAGGCATTCTGTTTGTTTTTTGTTTTTAGAGACAGGGTCTTCATATGTAGTACAGGCTTGCCTCAAATTTGTCCTTCTGCCTCAGCCTTCCTAGTGCTGGAATTACAAGTGTGCACCACCATGCGCTGCTCAGGATCAGGCATTCTGGAAGGCTAGGTTAGGCAATTCTGGCTCCAAATTTCTCATGAGGATGTAGACTGTTGGTGGTTTCCAGACTTTCAAAAGGAGGTTGGTGACCTCTGCTTGTAATTTTCTCTATCACAAGGGACAAAGCTGGGTTAGGGTAAGGTAAAAGAGGCCTCTTACCCAAGGTCGTGCAAGGTTGGGTCTTTCCAAGGAATGAAATGAATATTTATTGAGCATCCACTATGCAAGGTGCTCTGTATTTTTTGGGGTTGTTTTATTTTCTTTAATATGATCTTTTCTTCAGGAAATTGCCTAGATAGGCTACCCGATCTCTCCACTTTCCTCTTCAGTTTCATCTTACTACCTATACATCACCTTTGTAGCTATCTCCCCATCTTACACTGCTTATTTGTTCCCTGTCCACTTGCTTTCCCAGAGCCTCTGGCCCTAAACTGAAGGTCCATGACAGCCAGTCACATGTCTTATGCACTACCATGTACCCAATAGGGTTGTCAGATAAAATTTGGAGACCCGGTGAAATTCGAACTGTAGATAAAAGTCAGTGATGTTTTAGTATAATTATATAGGGGACTTTAAAAAACATGGAACTCTTGAAAATATAAATATATTCCAAATATGGAACAAGCTTAAGCTGAAAAATTATTTCTGATTCTTTTCTGAAACTCTCACTGGATAGCTGGTCTTTTTCTTTGCTAAATCTGGCAACTCTAGTACCTGGTATTTAGCAGAACATG
Source organism: Erethizon dorsatum (assembly GCA_028451465.1). Classification (NCBI taxonomy): domain Eukaryota; kingdom Metazoa; phylum Chordata; class Mammalia; order Rodentia; family Erethizontidae; genus Erethizon; species Erethizon dorsatum. The sequence continues at coordinate 48,362,588 of CM051825.1, forward strand.
TAGCCCAGCATAGGAGCTTAATACATGTTTGAATGAATGACACAATGAATAGTTGAAAAAGTTTCTTTCTTTCTCTTGAGTAATTTTGTGAGGTGGATATTATTATATTGCAGATAGGATGTTCACATAATCTAATCAGCTTGTCCATGGGCCCCAGCCATTTAGTACAGCATGTGGATGAGAGTCAAATTTTGAAAGCTACCCTCTATGGCTTTCACTTATCTTTCTATTCTTTACATCATGACACCTCACTTAAAAGAAATTTCCTCCTCGTGGTAGTCACATTTCTCAGTTGTACAACAGAAAGCTGACCCTTCACTAGGGTAAGCTAAAAGAGAGTTTATTAACAGATTCTTAGGTGCTCGGGATCCCTGGGAGGCCAGAGGACCTGGGCAGAGGTGAAGTGGTGAGGAGCTGTGCACCACGATGTCATCACACACAACAGACCATGCAGCCAAGGCCTCAAGGCTTTCCAGCTGTAGTGGCTCCTCCCCCTTCTGCTCTGCTGGGCCAGGCTCACCTGACTGGTAAAACCAAAGGCCCGTGTTTTCATCCTAGCTGCAGAGAGTCTGGGAATGTGAACATTTGGCTTCTAAAGTCAGAGCTACCTATGCTCCCCTCTAAACTTGTAAAAGGAGATTTCTTCAAACACAGAAGGGTCTTAAAAGATGCTGGGTAGCCTAAAAGATGATGATGTGTGTCTACCTGACACCACTGTTGAACTTTGGCACAGTGCCTTTTAATTTTTTAAAACAGGCCATTGCTTTCTACCTCGTTTGAAAACTGGAATTGCATTTGCTTTAATTTTTAAAATGCATCTACCCACTACTGAGTCTGTATTTCCAGGAGGCACTCAGTACATCAGCAAGTAAAAGCTTGGTTCTCTGTGTGGTGGGTTACGACAGGGGACTTTAATTCTATTCAGGTATAGTTTCAGAAATTTCCCATCATGAACATATGTAATGAAAACAAAGTTTTCGAAGCTTATTAATAACTGGGAGAAAACTATAGGTCAGAAATCCCTTATCTACAGTTCTGAAATGGAAAAATATCAATATCGAAGGATATGTATTTTTTTTTCTGATTCCTCATTTGGCAGAATTACTTGACCTGAAATGACACAAGGCTATTTATAGTCATTATTATACTACTTAATTGAATATTCATGTTTCCCAGCAGAAATATCCATGCGCTTGATTATGTGCTATTGCCCTGATCTCACTGGGGATATTACACTATGTATGACCTCGCCATGAGATCTGGAAAATTCTCATGTTCAAGATTCATCACTCCCAAGGCTTTTTTTGAAGTATGTGTTTGTATGTGTACGCTTGTGTAGTACAGTCATAGAAAGTTCTGAAAAGATACATTAAAAGCTGTCAACAGTTATTACTTTTAAAAGAAAGAATTGGATGGGGAAACTGAAAAATTAATTTATGTTCATATTTTTCAGTATTTCTAATACATATTATACTAAAACAATTGCCTTTTTCAATGCAGGAAAATAGTAGGATTGAGTGGCAATTTTATTATACTTAGCATAAAAGTAGTAATACTGATTTAAAACAGTTTTCTCACTAGCCTATGCCTTTACATATTAGTTCAACTTTACTGACTGTTGACAAGGACCCAGACAAAGTTGTATACAACAGACAGCCTCCTGCCTTTTGAGCATCTGTGCACACTTTAGTTGCAGGGAATTTACAGCAGCAAAAACACTGAATTATCTTTAAAAAAAAAAAAAGGCACACAAATATGTGACGAGTACATTAACCTCTTCTTATTAGTGATGGGTTTGGCACATTTTACGAAGTCTGGACACTTACTCATCCTCTACACATTTGCAGAAGTTTTTAAACAAAAGCCAGATGCATGTGTAGTCACAGGGGTTAGTAGGTGGATGGGAAGATTAAACCCAGTGCGACTTGGGAGCATTGATTTGTAGCTCTATTTTGTCTTATCAACAGGTTACTTTTCTGAATCAGCCTATAGGATGACTTCCCAGGGTAAGTCTGATTTTGCTTTTGGGGTTTTACAATATAAATGGCAATGGCGATCTAACTAGTTGCCTTTTGATTTAAGTTGTGTAAATCAACAGTAGCTGCGTTTCTTCTGTGAGAAGGACATTTATCAGATTCCAGCATATTCTGGTATTTCTGCTCCTGGTTTTCATAGCTTTGCCTCAGTTCCTCCTAACTTTTAAAGTCTAATGTCAAAGTCCTGAAAGGATTTGCAGGGGGAATTGCAAAGGTTGTATGTGAATTCTGTGGCTGTCATATGGAGAACAATATGATTGAACCATAGCCCTTCTGACTTTTTTTTTTTTTTTGTGGGTACCGGGGGTCGACCTCAGGACCTCGCGTGCCAGTAGGCGCCCGTGCCGCTGAGCGATATCACTGGGCCTTTTTTCGTATGTGGGTTCCGGGAGTCGAACTCAGGCCCTCGCACTTGCCAGGCAGGCACTTATGCTGCTGAGCTATCTCACTGGCCCCCTCTATTTTTTTTAAAGAGGAAGTTTCTAATAAATTAGTGTAGCACTCTTTATGTGCTTATTTATGACCTTAAAAAGCGTTTAGATTTTGCTGAGTGGCTATCGTTGATGCTTTATGACAAGTAATAATGTTCTCAACCTGCACAATTTTTTTTTTTGCACTGAAACAATGTGTCATGCATCAGTCAATGTGAAGTTTCTTTATCTTGTTTTAAAGAGACTTGCAAGAACTTTGAACATTAGAATAAGTTCCTCAGTTTTGATTCCATAGAATGTTGGTTCTTGAAGTCATGAAAAGAAAGAATTTGCCAAGCTCTGACAAATGTGCTTTGTAGTAATTGTTGCTGAAATTATAAAAACATTGCTTTTCCCACTAGATATTAAATGCCACTTTTCATTACCTATAGTTCTAGGAACAAAATCATGTGACTGGTTTTACATTTAACAATAACCTTTTTTGAAAGGCAGTTTTTGTTTTGTGAAAAGGACTTTATCTTGTATCTTTTTAGGACCCTCTACTGAGTAATGGAGTTCAGAGTCTCTTTCTAAATGAAAGTGCCCAGGTGCATCCTTGTCAGCCATGGGCTGGATGTCCTCCCTTCCTCCTTCCTCTCCAGCTTAAGGAGGTTACTGCTCAGGGCTGGGCATGTCTTTGTCTGATAGCTTATCCAACTGGTAGTGACATCTCTGTGTGGCCTCAGCAGGGAACTAGCCTGGCTAATGTTCAGTACCTACAAAAGAGACTATTGATCTTCTCTAAATGCATATGTACTTCAGGAAAGACTCATATATAAAAAAGTAAACTGTATGAGGGAATTTCAGTTGATATTTAAAAAATGAAAACATTTACATTAGGATCTTTAAAAATAAAAGCACTCATCTCCTTAGTGCTCTGGCTTTCATGTAGAAATATTTGTACTCACTGCAGTCAGCAGTCCTGTGTGAGAACTGCATGTAATTTGTGGTGCATCTTTCCTGAACACCAGTGGTTCTTGAATGTTTGGGGTAGAGGTGCAAAAGTATCTGTCATTCAGCTGGTCAGTTAATTAAGAATTTTTTTCATGCTGGTGTAAGCCAGGGTATATTTTGGGATAGGGCATGAGATAAAAGACAAGTGAGTGTAAAGAGAGTCCTGCCTTGCCAAGGGTAAACTCAGACCATGTTCCTGGACCTGGCTGCTTCTTCTCAGAGCCATGGTTCTCTGTAGTGAGATGTGCTCTGGTAGAAAATTTGTGGGGTTCACTTTTGCCCCTTTTCAAACACAGTCTTTCCAGAAGTGCATCTGTGTGTGCAAGCAGAGGAATCACTGTGAAGCTGGAGAAAAATGAGCTGGAACCCTGAATCCATCATGTCACACACACACATACATACGTAGAAGCACTTTGAAAGGGACAGGAATCTTGATGGAAGGCTTAACTCCCATCTGGAAATTGCAACAATAATGACAATTGTCTTTTTCTATGAGAAGAAGGGAAGAGTATAATGTGATGGACAGCAGCCCTTGAATGGAACCAGGAGATGTGTCGGTGACCTTCTCCAGTGCCTTTTTCTGCTGTTCTTGAACTTCAGTAATAACCTACTAAGAAGATTTTTTTTTTTGTGGGTACCAGGGGGTTGACCTCAGGACCTCGCTCGCCAACAGGCACCCGTGCCGCTGAGTGATATCACCGGCCCCTTTTTCGTATGTGGGTTCCGGGAGTCAAACTCGGGCCCTCACGTTTGCAAGGCAGGCGCTTACGCCACTGAGCCATCTCACCGGCCCGAAGATTTTTTTTTTTAAGCAGAGGAGAAAATCAATTATCAGTGATTGCAGAGCAGATGATTATATGTATGGATTATCCAGACTCCTTTGATTTTGTTCTGTTGCTTTCATTTCTTAATGTATCTCAATATCTCCTCAAAAGGTGAGAGAGAAAGGGAGGGAGGGAAGAAGAGGGGGAGGGGTCGGGGGAGAGAGACAGAGATTCACAGAAGTTTTTTACTCCAAAATGTAAACTTACATAGATAGAATGATGGTTGTATTTCATATTTTGGAAGAGAACATTGAAGACTGGGCTTAAACACACACACATATGCACCCACATTATATGTAAGTAGATGTATATCTACCTGGATATATATGTGTATACCTATACCCATATATATGTTCCACATAATTCATTAGCTCTTTTTTTTTTTTTTTGTGGGTACCAGGGGGGTCGACCTCAAGACCTCGCATGCCAACAGGCACCCGTACCTCTGAGCGATATCACCAGCCCCTTTTTCGTATGTGGGTTCCGGGAGTCGAACTCGGGCCCTCGCGCTTGCAAGGCAGGCGCTTACGCCGCTGAGCCATCTCACCAGCCCCCATTAGCTCTTAAATCTATACTCACCAAAAGAATCTTTAAATAGTTGGTGAAAGAAGAAGGAGAGAAAATAGTAGGCAGTCTTTAGGACTCTTTAATATGTGTATTTACTACTTAAAAATATTCAAATGCAGCTTTGTTTCATGTAATTTTGGTGGTACAATATCTGAAGAGGTGACAGATAAAAGGGCAGGGGGCATTTCTTCAAGCTATAATTTTCAGGAGACTAATAATACAAGTTCTTTTTCTTTTCTGAATGTGCTATTTATATAATTTATATTTTTAACAATTCTTAGCACTGGAATGAAAATAGTAATTAATCTTAAGAGTGAGAAATGTTGCTGCTATGCCAAATTTGGAAACTAAGAAATACTCTTTGTGGATAAGCAAGGTACTGAATATTCTAAACTGTCACAGCGCATAGTGCTGTGCAGAGAGCTTGTGTGCAGTTATTAAGTGATTGAGTCAGTTTGCTAATACTTTGCTTTTGTCTCAGAAAAGCATATGGAACTTAGAAGTAGCAGGCCAATTGCAAAGCGATGTTAAAATAAAGCAAGTGAAGTAGTGCACATAGCATGGATAGTAGTGTTATACGTGCAAAGAGGTGAGACTGAAAAGAAAAATACCCAAATGTTTGCATGTTAAGATGATAAATGATGTATATTTCTGATACATTTTTTTGTTTGCTTTGGCTTTCTGCAGTGAGCAAATGCATTGTTTGGAACTTAATACTTTAATGACATATATTAAACTTTACATAACTTTGTTAAATCTGAAGTTAACAAATTCCTAATAAATATGATACACATACATTACAGTGTGGGTGGTGTCTCCTCACTTTTAGTAGCTTTGAGTGGAACTTGCATTTTTGTGAAATTTCATTTTTTAAAATAATATTTTATGTAGATTCCCAGTGTAGTCAATTCTGCTTTAGTACAGCATGTGTTTAAAAAAAAAATTATATGTAAAATCATAAAGGAGATACCACAGGGTATATAGGAAAAATGGGATTAGGAACACGATATTGAAAAACTTTTGAAAAAGAAAACATAGGAACCTAGTAAAGAGGATGAGCAGCTTTACACTTGTTAAATGGTTAAGCAGTACATCAATACAGTAAACTTGGTACTTTGCCTTCAGTAAGACCTGGAAGTTGCCTCAGAAGAGTTGCAGCTTATAAATTATGAGGTAGAAGGAAGCTTACTTGAAATTGACTGCAAAGTTGGAGTGCCAGATATGGATGAGTGTGGTGCGTAACACACGTGATAAACTGAGGTGGTCAGTAGGTGTTTGAGATGTGTGCCTTTTGTGTTTTCCTATATTGGTGCAGTGTTCTTTGTTTACCTAGTGTTTCTTGTGGGCACAATCATGTATAAGCAAACCAGCATTCATTGGGATTGTACCCAAGTTGTTCCCTAATAGCTGCATTGGAACAAATTTGCATTTTCAAAACAATATTGCAGCAGATTTGACTGGATATGAGATAGGTGAAATGTAGGTACACTTGTTCTAGGTGTGCTAAGAGCCCAGTTTCAAACCACCTTCCCTATCACCACACCAGAAGTTCATCACATCTCTGTGATGGAAACTTGCTCATTTTTTTTGTTCATTACCTAGAACAGATACAGAACAATCTTTTCTTGTGGATGCACTTGGTCTTCCTTGTCTATTCCTCATTGGCTGATAACTGGAAGCATGCCAAGTTCTTTAACTTCATAACTTGCTGTTCCATTGCCAGATGGGCCATCCAATAAAGTAAATGACCTTGAACTTAACATAGAATACCATACTCCAGGTCTTTGACAGGGAGTCTAACCTTTAACATTGTGCTACTAAATACTTACCAGATGCTGCTGTGTAAAACCACTACTTATAGATTAAAACCTGAAGGATAGAGGTTCATCTGTTTCTCTTGAGTACTGTAAAACAATAACAGAGGAAGAGTATGTCATTTGACAAATAATTTTACAAGGAGGAAAGGTATGAGGAAGGTGTGAGAATTTTACGTTTATTAAAAGAGAATCTTTGGTTAAAAAGTAGTAAAGGGACATTTGTAAAATCAATACCTGAAATAATCCAGACCTGCAGAGATGTCTGTTATGAGATTTTGATATGCCTGAGAATTTCTGACCTCCTCAGCCCCTGGCAATTACTTTTACTAAAGTACATTTAGTAGTATGTCTGAGTCTCCATTGATGATCATAATAAGATAGAGACTTGTAAATCTTAATGGTATGAGGTGCCTGTCTTGTGGGTGTTACAATATCCTCTTTATGAGCACCACTGGAAGGAGTGTCTCTGGTTTCAATACCACAAATGTGACTGTACTTCTACACAACTCTGAGTTTTTATTTTATGGATTTAGTTAGTCATGTAACTGATCATGTCTTCTTCCTCTTTAGAGCCATAGACATGTTTGCTTTGACCCACACATTTTTTTTTTTTTTTTTTTTGTGGGTACCGGGGGAACGACCTCAGGACCTCGCGCGCCAGCAGGCGCCCGTGCCGCTGAGCGATATCACCGGCCCCTTTTCCGTATGTGGGATCCGGGAGTCGAACTCGGGCCCTCGCGCTTGCAAGGCAGGCGCTTAAGCCGCTGAGCCATCTCACCGGCCCCCCCACACATTTTTTTAAACCAAATGAAAAACCATTTGCCAACATTGGAATGAGAAGATTTCACATAAGTATGTTTGAATTACCAGCATGTACTGAAAAATCAGATCTGGCCACTTTGGGCTCATATGTCTCCATGGCAAATGTGGGATCTAATGAAGTATTGCCATTTTTCTTAAAATAGAACAGATTCTCTTCAAATTGTTTTACTCCTTAACTTTGCCTGCCTGGACCTTGAAGATGTTAGACTCCAAGTCTTCCGGTTTAGAAAGTAACTTATGACCCACCTCTAGAAAAAGTGTAGACTCCTCTTTTCATTTGTGTACTAATCGTTCCTGAGGTCATTTTCTTTTCCTTGAATTCTCTTTCTTTTGACCCATTTTCTCTATCTACTTACATTAATTTTCTTTTGTTGTTTCATCTTTGTATGTCATGTGCTTTTTTCACAAACTGTTTTAAAGTCCTTTTGGGAGAAACAGTTGTAAATAAATAAAAATAAGTGTATGACTTCTCCCCCTCAGGTCATTTTATTTTTTTGCCTGGTGAATTTTAAATAATTTCAGCTTTTTCTCTGACCTCTTTCTGAGTACACTTGCTTTCTACTACCATTCAGGGTTCTGCAATTCTTTGTTGGTTTAATTTTTAATGCTTTAAAATTTTAATGGGGGGTGGGCAACTCCTAACAAAGACTGAGCAAACATAGGCTTTCAGCATACAGTGTTGTTTTGTACTTAAGATTGGTTGACTTTTCATGATCTTGCATTAAGAATTGAAGAGCTAAGTTAGAATACTGTTCATTTAGCTCTAAGAGAAAGTATTAGGACACTACTAAATTTTCTTAGAGGTTTTCTCCTGGCTGCAAAACCTATGAGGAAAGAACATTCAATATCATGTGTATGCACACTGCTGCTGCTCTTGGGAAAATTGTTGGGGAAGACAGTAGTTGCTACTGGCCTGGAGATCTATATCTATCTGAATCTTCCTGTTAGATGTATCAGTGTAGTCTGAGTAGTGTTGAAAACAACTCTGAATCGATCAATGTGTAGAACCATCGATTTTCACATAACATTCAAGAATTCTATGTTCCTTTGAGAAATCTGAAGACCCAATAAAAGCTAGCCAGGATTCATCCTTGAATGAGATTGGGTCTATTTCACTGTATCATCCTGTCTTCCTTTTGTCTCCATGACACTGAAACTGAATGCCAAATGGCCTGTATCTCTCCATTTTCTTGCTGTGTAACCCTTTGTTATATAATGCTTGATCCACCACCCCAACTGATCAGGCTGGTTGAGTATCTTAGTGGCAGGCACTGAACTGGAGTTTTTTTAATGTTCCTCTTTGCAGGGTTGTGACTTTTTGAGCAGGAGTGGTGTGTGCGTGTGTGTGTGTGCGTGTGTGTGTGTGTGTGTGTGTGTACAGGTAAAAGACCATGTCTTTCATACTAGTTTCTTCCCAGTGCCAAGTCCAGTCATTAGCTCTTGGTGTTTAGTGAGTATTTGTGCAATTCCTGGATGGACACATAAATCACTTTAAAAGAATAGAAAGCCATGCGTTAGCTAACTAAGTGTATATCACAGTTCTGGAGATTAAAGACAATGAAGGTAGCTAGTTTTTTTTTTTTTGTGGGTACCGGGGGGACGACCTCAGGACCTCGCGCACCAACAGGCACCCGTGCCGCTGAGCGATATCACCGGCCCCTTTTTCGTATGTGGGTTCCGGGAGTCGAACTCGGGCCTTCGCGCTTGCAAGGCAGGCGCTTAAGCCGCTGAGCCATCTCACCGGCCCAAAGGTAGCTAGTTTTGAAGCATGTGTACAAGGAATTTCTCTTTAGTGATGATAATTCCACATATTGTGTACTTAGCAAGACACATCACCAAATCAGGTTGGGGACTCTCAGGATCCCGGAAAGGGTCCTGAGCTTTCTCAAATGATTTCCCTTGAGGGCACTAGTGTAACTGATTGGGAGGCAATCTCTCAAACTGACCTAAATATAGGTCATGATCCAGAAGAACAGTAGGAGCTAGACTGAGGAAAAATTGTGTCTTTGTTGTTCCTTGATATATCCCAACTTCTAGCACAGCATTTGTGAGCTCAGAGCAAGATCTGACAAATATTTATTAAAGAGTGAATAAAAAAGCAAACATATATTTTCTCATTCCTCATAAAGGTGTGCTGAAGGAACACTAGAAAGATACCACACATTCTGCTATGTTCTTTCCAAGAAGGACACATTAGAACTAGGGACAATTAAGAGACTAAAATGACATCAAGGGAAATTGGGACTAGAGCTAGTAAGTAGCAGAGACTGATAGTTTGACTTCAGGTGTTGTGTTTATAACTCCTAGAGTATATTACTTACCGAGAAGAAAAACTAGCTATCAAAGTGTCCTGGGGATATAGCTTAGGGGTAGAGAGCTTGCCTACCATGCATGTTATCTGAGTTTGATCCTAAGCACAGCACCAAAGAAAAGGAAAAAAAGAAACGGAAAAAAAAAAAATTCAGAAGTGGAAATGTGCCAATATAGTTAAAATGGCCATACTTCCAAAATTATTATACAGATTTAACGCAATTCCAATCAAAATTCCAACAGCATATATCACAGAATTAGAGAAAACAATCCTAAAATTCATTTGGAATCAGAAGAGACCTAGAATAGCAAAGGCAATTCTGGGCAACAAAGGCAAGGCAGGGGGCATCACAATCCCCGACTTGAAATTATACTATAAAGCTACTGTGATAAAAACAGTGTGGTACTGGCAAAAAAACAGACCTGAAGATCAATGGAACAGATTAGAAGATGCTGAAACAACCCCAGACATACTAAGCCACCTTATCTTTGACAAAGGTGCCAAACACATTCAGTGGAAGGAAGATAGCCTCTTTAATAAATGGTGCTGGAAAAACTGGCTCTACACATGCCGAAGATTAAAACTAGACCCATATCTTTCACCATGCACTAAACTAAATCCAAAATGGATCAGAGATCTAAATATTAAAACAGAAACATTAAATCTGCTGGAAGGTAGGATAGGTAAATCCCTTGAAGACATTGGTGTAGGCAAAGACTTTATGAATAAAAACTCAACCGCACGGGAACTATCCCAAAGAATCAATAACTGGGATCTCATCTTATTAGAAAGCTTTTGCACAGCAAGAGAAACCACCAACAGAGTGAAAAGACAACCCACAACGTGGGAAAAAATGTTTGCTCGCTGTTCCTCAGACAAAGGATTACTATCGAGAACATATAAAGAACTCAAAAAAATCAGACCTCCCAAATTTAAAGACCCACTCCAAAAATGGGCATCTGAGATGAATACACATTTCTCAGATGAAGAAATACTACTGGCAAATAAATATACAAAAAAATGTGCAACATCACTAGTCATTCGAGAGATGCAAATTAAAACAACACTGAGATACCATCTCACTCCAGAAAGAATGGCTACTATAAATAAATCAACTAATAACAAATGCTGGAGGGGCTGTGGGGAAAAAGGAACCCTTCTTCACTGTTGGTGGGAGTGTCGACTGGTACAGCCACTGTGGAAGTCAGTGTGGAGATTCCTCAAAAAGCTAGGGTTGGAGGTCCCATTTGACCCAGCTATTCCCCTTCTGGGCATCTTCCCAGAAGAATTAAAAACATTGTACCACAGTGATATATGTGCACCCATGTTTATAGCAGCACAATTTGTAATAGCCAGATCTTGGAAACAACCCAAATGCCCATCAACTGAGGAGTGGATAAGAAAGATGTGGTATTTTTATACAATGGAGTACTATTCAGCCATAAAGAAGGATAAACTGGAGACTTTTATAGGTAAATGGATGCAACTCGAGAAAATACTCATAAGTGAAATAAACCAGACGCACATGTGTAAGCATCGTATTGTCTCTCTAGTATGAGAAACTGAAAGAGTAAATAAGATCCAAAATGTACAATAGACACGGTGAATCAAAAAGAAACTGGTCAATAAGAAAGAGAGACTGGAATAGGGAAAAGAAAGAAGGGAAAGGGAAAAAAAATTGTGTATATATATAAGATGGTTAAGATAGATACACTACCAATTTTACTTAGTTCATTGAAGAGTAAGGTTTGAGCCAATAATGTTTGGACAATTGAATGCTAATGTCTGGTATCCTGAATAACTAACTTAAAGATAATAATACGTAATACATTGACCATTGTTACCCTCATGTTATGTTGTTTTGAAAATTTGTTCTTTTTTTGATTTGTTTTGTTTTTTCTTCTCTTTAAAAAAAAAAAAAAAAGAAGTGGAAATGTGAAAAGAATACACATAGCTGTTGGTGGTGTTAGTACCTGACTGATGATCATTTCTGGTAAATGTAGTTTGTTTCACATGTGAGAGGTGTCAGATGAGGAGAAATGTCTAATTCATTCATAACTCACATTTTTTGGTTTTCTTCCATACATCCCAAATACTGCTTTGATTCAATGTCTTGAAACTTTACCCAATTTTCTAAAAGTCATTTGGGGACTACTTCTTATAAGAAATCCTTGTTTGGATTCTGACATGAGTTTTTTTTTTTTTTTTTTTTTTTAATCACTGTCCTATTCCCATTCCCATATGCTTCACAGCCTACCAGATCTTTCCCTCACATTCATGGCTAATGATGTGTTAGGAACATTATCCTCTGTCAGCCTCCATGGCTCCCTTCTGTCCCTTCATCAGTTCCTCTCCTGTTCTAGGACAATTGGATTTTCTACTGCTTATTTTCATTGTAGATGGGATTGAACTCATTTACTAGTCTGCTTTTACAGGAGAAACAGATCTAAAGTTGAAAGGAGGCTTGGTGAATTTATAATAGTTCATTGGGTTGAGAGAGGGATTGTTACAAGCCCTACATTTTCCTTTCATGTGTGTGCTTTAAAGTCAGGGGAACATTGTGATTTTTGTAAATGGTATCTGCGTAGATAGATGGCAGATAATCAGAGGTGCTAGCCAGTTTTATGGGGAAGATGAAAATGGTTGTATTTCTCATGACTTTATTTTTCCAGAGCTGACTCTCCGGCAATATCACTCTGGCAAATATTGGCTGGCCATGGAACATTTGAAAGAGCAAGGGTTTTGTGAGTGTTCTGTCTACTACATGGCTGAGGAATCAAAGCAAAGCCTCTTCCACACATTTCCTTCAGCACTCACCGAGGGACTCCAGCATATGTTTTTATGTTAGCTCCTAGATAACATGAATAATTTAAATTATTACTGAGAGCATAATGATTAAGAATTGAGTAGAATGTTTTGTACCATTTTCCTCTTTCTCCAAAGTAATGCTGTGCTCAGAATGGTGACAGATGAACTGGGTGCAGAAGTCTTTTAAAAATGTAAGTTCTAAGAGTCTTGTTATAGATGTGATAGCTGTGACAGTAATATGTAACATTGGTTATCTCTTCATGATGCTACCTGTTCTTACTTAAGTGCAGACATTGATGATGTTAAAAACCAACCAACCACAAACATCCCAAAGGCTGTCACACCCTCACCCAAACTTGCCACCACCTCCAGAATATGCTTCTTCAATTTTTGTGTGGTTAATAAGAATAAATAATAGGGCCTGAGTTTTCAGGGACAATATTTTGAGATTTGGCTTTTTGCACTGGGATTTTAACTGGGCAAAAGTCCTTCTACAGTACCTTACGTGTCTAAGAATGTAGTAGCGTGGCCCAAACATAAATCAGGGAGCTCCATGCTGTTACTGTTTTGGAGGAGTTCCTTTAATGAGACCATGTTAACATCAAACATCAGGCTATGATGACCATGGTGGCAGTGGTGATAATGTGGTTAGTGACATTGGCTGCTTACACTTGAGGTTCTGTGCCAAGTGTTTGCCATGCATTATTCCTTGCCTTACCTCATGGCCCGTAAGGTTGAGACTGCTCTCATACCCATTTTGCAGATAAGGAAACTGCAGCTTAGAGAAATTGAGTACTTTCTACATGCTTCTGGGTGCAGAGTGAGAAAGAGGAACTTGAAGTTGAGCCCAGTTCTTTCTGACTCCAGAGCCTGGGCTCAGATACCTCATTATTACCATATCCTTTCCAGAAGTAGGGAGCTCAGGCCTGGAATATTTCAGTGGCTTTTTATCTATTTACCTGCCTCCTTCTTCCTCTTTCAGATCATCTTTCTGCACCATGGAACCTTGGTGTCATTGGAGGTCCCTGTTCTTTTCTTCTTCACCTGGTGCACAGCTTTCAGGGTTCAGCACTTCTCTGCCCTGGACTCTCTCCATTGGATTCTCACAATACTTAGATCATCCAGGGGCCCATACCTTGTGGTTCTAGCATTCCTCTGAGTTTTGTGTGCCTGTGCCTGTGTTAATGTTCTCTAGAAAGAGTCTGTAGTTTTCATGAGTCTCAGTAAAGTATTTGACAAAAATGCTTAGGATATTATTGTTGATAGAACTTACCCCTCTACCACAAATGATGAATACCGAGAGGGACAGAGTGTATCTTATGTTTGTTTTCTTGAATGGATGTGATAATATATTTTTTGAGTGTCTAGATGAGCGAATATATTCACTAGTAGTACTATGGGGTAGCATGGCCCATGGGTTAAGAAGATAGGAGCCAGATTCAGACTGTGTCTGGGAATGAATTCCTGCTTTGCAGACTCCTCAGCAAGTGACCTAATCTCTCAAAGCCTCATTCTCCTTATAGGTAAAGGGATATCATAATAGTATTACAGAGTTGTTATTGAAGGTTCAAATAAGGTACTGCATGTGAAATGGTTAGTGTGGAAACACATAGCATACCTGCCATAATAAGTTGCTATTGTCATAATTGCTTAAGAACCTTTAAAGGGGCCAAAGGAAGAGGTTCTCATGATTTTCCTTGTGGTTATCAGAGAGTTACTCAACTTCAGAGCAAAAAGAGTTTCTGCGCCCTTGTGGAATCTTTAAGGCTTAGCACCACCATGTTCTTGTTAGTCGATGGCAGGTTCAGGGCAGCCACTTCCCTGAAATATTGCTCTTAGGTGTTTTCTTTCCCCATGGCTGCGACCCTGGCCACACGGTGGCTCAGGCTTCTCAGACAGACACCCAAAACACCAGCTAATGGAAACTTTATGATGTGGACACTCTGCCTCCAGGGAGTTAGACATATGCTTTTTGTGTTTAAATCAACAAAAATGTGCAGCTGTCACCATCCCTCTGCATAATTGTTGAAGTAGTCCTTTTCCTAGCATGTTTTCAGAGTCCCCAAGGGCTGTGCCTGTCCCTGACCATCCTCTCTGTGTGTTGCAGGTGAGTGCCATAGCTCAGGTAAAAGAGGCCAGCTGGATGTCATCACTTACTTACACAGCAGTGATGAGTTCTCATAGATGAGGATGTGAAAATTATGTATAGTTGTCCAGGCACAAGGGTCACAGTGGCAAGAGGGAGCCATTAGAAAGCAGCCTCAGGTGGACTCTTCTGAACTGGGGTCCTCTAACGCACATTGTAGATAGAAAAGGGAAGTCAAACTCTCTTCACACAGAGCACTTTGTGAGCTGGATTTCTCTGACATGAGGGAAGTTCTTCACTTATACTTTCCCCACAGTTTTTGCTGTTTTGTTTTTTTTTTTGTTTTTTGTTTTTTGGGTTTTTTTTGTCTACAATTTCTTTTTATCACTGGTAACTATGACTTTGGCTGAGTCACTTGGAAATATTCTTTTTAAGAAATAAATACTAAAAATGGAGAGCACCTTTATTCGAAATCCACCAAAACCTGGAAGCAGCTTGAGCGTCCTTTCACTAATAAGTGTTAAACAAGCTGTGGTTCATCCATGCAATGGAATACTAATCAGCAACAAAAAACAATGAGCTACTAACACCTGCAGCAACATGGAGGAATCTCAAATGTACTTGCTTAGGCCTGTGTGGTGTGTGAATCCACTTATATGGCATTCAGGGAAAAGGCAAAACTCTATTTCTCAGATAACCGAGAAATAGTTTCTAGGAGTTGGGGGTTAATGAAGGTTTGACTACCAAGTGGCAACACAAGGGGGCATTTGGGGTGATGGAATTGTGTCTTGACTATAAATGGTGGGTACATAGGTCCGTGCATTTCAAAACTTATAGAACCATACAGAAAAAAAGGTGAATTTTAGGGGCCCGGTGAGATAGTTCAGCAGCATAAGTGCCTGCCTGGCAAGCGCAAGGTCCTGAGTTCAACTCCCGGAACCCACATAAAGGAAAAAAGGGGCCAGTGATATCACTCAGCAGCTCAAGTGCTTGCTGGCAAGCACAAGGTCCTGAGGTCAACTCCTGGTACCCACATTAAAAAAAAAAGGTGAATTTTAATGTTTATAAATAAAAATGAAATAATTTTGAAAGTGGTGATGGCATCTATCAAATATGATCACATCGCAGAGAAATGATTCTCTGAAAGCAGCAATACATGTAGTTTCAATTCTGTAAATTTAAAGTATAAATGACTAGATGCTGTAACACAGCTTCATGGGGAATCTTACAGGAAATCCCGATCCAGGTACTCAGTGGCGTAACATTCTCCTTTGGTAAATAGGAGACATAGCATAATTTAAAGGTTGTAATTATATTATGGATGTTTGAGGAAGAAGAAATATCTAATTGGGATCAGGGAAGATTATTATTAAGAAAGTGAGGAAGGCTTTGTCAAGGAATAGTCTTAAAGAATGGATGGATTTTAAAAGTATGTTTAGTAAACTTTTAATAAAAGTATATCATTCCTGCAGAAAAGTGTGCACATCTTATGATGAATTTTCATGAAGTGACTAGTACCTAGTCTACGAGATTGGGCATTACTAGTACCCTGGTAAGGCCTCCTCAAAGTACAATCACTATTCTCACTTCTAACACTGTAGATTAATAATGGCGGAGTTTGTTTAACTTTGTACAAATGGAGTCATACAGCTTTCACTCTTATTCCTGGATTCATTCATTCAACATATATGTATATGACAGCCATTCCTTGTTGCTTTCTGTGGCAGTAGTTCATTCTTGTAGAATATTCCATCGTATGATCACATCACTGTTCTGTTGTTGAGGGGCATTTGGTTTGCCTATACATTCGTACTATTCTGAGCAGTGCTACCCTGCATATTATTGCTATGTGGCTTTTAGTAAACATTTGCGTTCAGTATATACAAAGAATTGGAGTTGCTTGGTCATTAGGCGTGTTTATTTAAGCTTTGGGAGATAATGCAAATAATTTCCTAAAAGTCTTTGAATGAATTTACGTATTCAGCAGCAGCAGCAGAGTATGAGTGTTCCAGTTGCTCCATCTCTCACCGTCATCTGGGAATGCACCTCCTCTTTATTTTATTGAAGAATGTCTCAGGTTTTGGATGGAAAAGAATAATAAGTGTATAAAGGGTACTCCAGGCAAGAGTACAATGCAAGCAAGAGTGCAACTAGAATTACAGTGTAAGTTACTTATATTAGTTGGAACCATTGTAATAATTAAGTCTAGAAAAGCAAGTTGGTCTTTGACTGCCAGTCTAAATAAAATATTCAAAATTTGTTCATTGTTTACTGAAGACCGATTAATGTTCTTAAAGTAGCTGCATGAGAACAGCAAAACCCTGCTTTACAAAGTGTTATCTAGTTGTAGATGTAAGATGTATTGGGGGAAGTAGGCAGAACAGTTTAGTAGTTCACGCCAGAACAGAACCATATCGGAATAATTGTGAGGACAGAGGATATGGGGTTTGGTGATTGGCAGATAAGATATACTAAGTGACTCATCCATGGAACAGTAAGGGGAAGGAAGAACAAGCGATACCTCTCACCCTGAAGGACCTTAGCCAGCTAGGACAATTCGGTATGGTCATAACTTCATGTCTTGAGTTAAACTTACTGTCTTCATTTCTTTACTTCCCCTCCACTCCTTATTTGTAACATTTTTATTAATACATATATCTTACACATATAAAAGCACCTAAAACCAATCAGTTTATTTAAAAAATAAAATGAATAACCTTGTACCCACCATACATTTTAAATATAGAACACTCTGGAAGCCTCTTCACAGAAGGTATCTCCGTCTTCACTCCCCATGGAGAAAAACGCCATTGTAAATTTTCTTCTAATCACTCCTTCACTTTACGTATAATTTACCATTCCTGAATATATCTCTAAACTGTGCTTTGAACTTTCAATAAGTGGAATTGTGCCAGTATTCTGTGTATTCACTCAACATTTGTTTTGACTTTATCCACGTAGAGGCATATAGTTGTGGTTCACTCTTGTTGACTGTTGTATCGTGTCACTAATCCTCAGTTTGCTGACCTGTTTCCTCTTACTCTTTAATCCCTTCACACATTGACCCAAATACTGTGGCAGATGTGATAGACTCAAGTACATCATGTACTGTATTCCACAGACTTCAAAGGTGTCATAAACACATAGAAATTTTTGATTGATAATTTAATGCTTACAGGGACTTGGAACTACTTTGTTTTCTGTGTGGGAAAGATGCTTGCTTTATGATAAACCTGAGAGCTGATGAGATACTTTCTTGTGTGGCTGTCCTGTGCATTGCTGGATGTTTAGCATCAACTTTGGCCTCTACCCAAAGATGGGTAGATTCCAGCAACATCTACCTCATAAAAATCGTAAGTGTCTCTAGGCATTGTCACATGGTTCCTGGTTAAGTAAGAATCACTACCCTGGACCTTCCTTACCTGGGACTATAACTTTCCTTTTACTTTCCTGCAGCCCATCCCCGCTTCAGGTTAGTGCCTTTGAATACCTGTACTGTCTTTTGTCTTTGGTGGTGGACTTTGCCTGATGCTCAACATCAGCCCTCTCTTGTTCAAGTGCTTTCACAGTCTTCCCCTGTGCTGGGGCTCTTTGTTTGCTCTCAGGGACCGCAGACCTACATCAGCCTGTGGACAGCTCTCCTTCCCTAACCGCGTTCTGAGCCTAGAGGTGATCTTTACTTCACAGGTCTCATGAGATGTTGTTATGAATTACTACCATTTCTGTCATGGCACGGAAAAGCATGTATTTTTCTAATTGTCATCTTAAAATCTATAATAAATACATACTAATAAATCAAAGTTCAGAACACCACTAAATTATAGGATGTACATATTTGAAATACACATTTTATATATACATTGTTGATCTTTGGTGATAATTTGGCCTTCAGGGTTATAGAGAATAGGCAGAATAATAAAATTAAGGACCTTTTGATCTTTAAAATAAAATTTTAAACCATTTGAATTAAATTATATTTAGGTAGTACATACCTTTCCTATAACTTTGTGTATGGATATTTTTGCTTCAAGTACAACACAAAATCTGGATACAAATTCCAAGCATTATAGAGTTGGCTCCATCTAGTGTATGAAATAATATATGACTGGGGGAAAAATCTGCACTGGGAATCTCTTCCGCTACTTCATCATGAAATTAGAAGAAATCGATCAAAAACAAAACTGTACTATTGGCTTAATTTGTGCCTCAGAAGGTAACACAGGCAGCAGTGACCTTCACAGCACTGGAGAAGAGGTTTTCAGAGATTGAAACATCAACCTCAGGCATGCCTGACATTTCATTCTAACAGGCTTGCCTTCTTTTCTGGATTGAGGTCCTGTTTACAGGCACTGTCAACAAACGTGGCATGTCACTTCCACTGTGATATTGTCAGTCCTTCTTGGCCAGGTCCCCACTTCTGTGTGGAATCATATCTGAGAGTCATGCTCCTTTTCCACAGCTGGTGAGAGATTAGGGCTCAGCCCTCTTACTGTGATTTCAGAGCTCTACATGGTTTTATTTTATCAGACTGAAATTCTTTGTAGCTGTTAGCATCTCACTACAATACAGTAAGCCACTATTTCTGAGGTCTGTCTAATCTTGTTTCCATTGAAGGATACTGGCACGTTATTTGTCTCAATCAGTGTTTTCCCAAACTAGCCATTTTCATGCAGACTTCATTATTTTTGCTCCTGGATAGTACATAAAACTTAAACTATTAAGTATATTTTAAAGGAAATGTTATACTCCATGAAAACCACAAATGGAAGTCCACTGTAATATTAATAGAACGAAATTGAAAGAAAACAGATTCTTGCAAGGTATATTGTCTGAAGCAGCCAGAGTCAGAGGTCTGAGGTTTTTTTTTTGTTTGTTTGTTTGTTTGTTTGTTTTTAAACAAAGGGCAAGTGTTGAGAGATTAAAAACTTACCAGCATCAAAGACTTTTTTTTTTCCTGAGATGAAAGAAATGTGAAAGGGCCCTTTTCACTATGTGACTCCATGGTTATTTAATGTGGAGTCTGGACGTTGTGATTTGAAATCATCTTGAATCCCATACTTTGGGAAGCTGCTCAAAATTCACTCTTTGCCAAAGGAAAGCTGTCATTTTCCCCTAAAATTCCAAAGACCTTTCCCCTAGAAAGTCCTTTTTGAGTATTTGTTCTCTGAGAATTTTCTTATTTCTCCCATTAGTAAGTATAAATTGTGCTGGGTTATATTTGTTGGGTTATATTTTTTCCTTCCCTATAATTTCACATTTAGTCTCTTTTCTAACCAGATTGAGTTACTTAAGGACAAATAATTGTTTCTATTTAGGTGGATGCCATTGATTTAACTCATGCTAGGTGTAAATATTCAAGGAACTTGGTTTTATTCTGTTTGTTTTTGTTTTTCAAGGTCAGATCATGGTCAGAGGTGGCTGTAAAAAGCTCCAGGGTCAATTAACTAATCACTTAACTTGTTAACAGATAATTATTGAATATCTGTGGACTTTTACATGGTTAAAGAATGAAGTGAACTAAACTAAGATAGTTCATGCTTTCATGGCATTCAGAATCTAGTATGAGGTGTGGGGTACAGGCAGGAAAGAGGCAACAAGGTTCTAATTTTAGAATTACTTTGCTCTTGCAATTGTTGGGTAGCTTACATAAACTTAAATCAGACAGCCATACTGAGAAGATTGTGAATTCTGGAGTTGCAGATCTGTGGCTTATTAATATCTTCACTTGGGGAAAGTTACCTCACTCTTCGCTCCTCAGTTTCTTTACTTAAATAAATAGATTAAATGATTGTGAAGTGTGATATGCAAATATGAGGTACAATTATCAATGTGTCAATATGATGAGTTCTCCGTTTCTTCTTCCTCCCTCTCCCTTTTTAAAATGAGGCAGAGACATGATTTTATTGTTGTTTCAGATTTCTACATTTCCTGTTGATACACTAAGTAATGAAAATGCAGTTATGCTTGACCTAGTATTAGGAACCAAACATCCTTTTATAATAAGAATATATCATTGTGGGTCGTGTTTAAAAATTGCAAATCCATGTGATTTCCAAGTTGTCTGTTTAAACTAATAAATGATTTGAGCATTCAGAGTTACTCCAAAACATTTCCTTTAAGAATCTAAGGTCCAGCAGGATGTGGTGATGGATGAGTGTAAATCCCAGCACTTTGTGAGGCTAAGGTGGGAGGATCTCAAGTTTGAGCCTAGCCTGGGCAACTTAGTGCTTTAGTGGGACCCTGTCTCAATAAAGGATGTAGCTCAGTGTGAAGGCCCTAGATACAATCACCAGTACTGCTTAAAAAAAAAAAAAGAATCTGAGGTCCATTATATATCATGGATGTGTATTAAGCATATTGAATCGTGCCTGTGATACAATAGATACTCAATACATATTTATATTTAATGGATATTAACAGGAATGTTTTGATTCTTTTATGGTTTTGTTCATATCTTTTAAAAATAAGCCATTATGTTTTGATATTATAAGCACATAAAGTTGAATTGGAATGCTTATTCTATCTGTATTACCACTGTGCCCTATAATATCTAGAAGTTACTTTATACTCAGTAAATGTCAAAGAAAGTTAGGCAGCATTACTAGGTATATATTTTTAAGGACACAGGACTTACTGTTTAAAGCAAAGATTCAATTTTTCTTTTATGTCACTTCATGTTGGCAATACTTGAAATTACATAAGCTACTAATTTAAAATATTGGTTATTTTAACTTTTGCTATCAATATAAATGTTATGGTTTGTGTCTAGATGTCCCCCCAAAGCCTCATGCAGTCATGAAGGCGGGCTTCTGGAGTTTATGACTGATTCATGGTCTAATGCTGGGATTATGGGCGTGAGTGCTACACCCACCCTGGGGTGGGTAGCCTGCATGTAATATAAGGGAGGGAAAGAGGTTGCTCTCTCTCTTGCTTGTGCTCGCTCTCCTCCCTTTTGCTCTTGCTGTTTTTGCTGCCTTCCGCCGCCATGAACTGTTGCCCTCTGCCATGTGCCACTCTGCCTTGGAGCCAGCTGATTATGGATTGAAACCTCCACAAACTGTGAGCTAAATAAACCTTTCCTTCCTTAATTTTGGGTGTTGGGTATTTTGTCTCAGCAACGAGAGAAAAGTAACTGAGACAGAATTTGGTACCAGTGAAGTGGGGTCGTTGCTGTGACTATACCCGACCATGTGGTTCAAGAGCCTTTGGGAATGGCTTGTGGGAAGAGTTTGGAAAGGTTCAGAGATGTCACCTGAAGGAGTAGCACTGGAACGCCTTAGGTTGTTCTGTATGGGAGATCCTGGTCAGAGCTCGGGACACCAGAAGGCTGATAGAAACTCTGCCGGTAAAAACCGGGCTTGGGAGGTTTCTGCTGGGAAGAAAGATTGCATTGGCTGCTGGACTCCAGAACATGTGTGTTATGGCTTGGCAAAAAGTTTGTCTGCATTTTGCTCATGTCCAGAAACTTTGCCTGAGACTAAGATTAATGGCAGCGGACTAAGTAAACTGGCAGAAAAAAATTCAAGGCAGTCTAATGTTGAGGCAGTGGCATGGCTATTGTTGGGGGCCGTTAGCCAGATTTATGTTGAGAATCAAGAGCAAGGAGCCCAGAAGAATGATTTAAAATGTTGTGAGTTTGGCCAGAAAGGAAGTTCCAGTAAAGCTGTGGACTGCAAAGATAGAGCTGAGAAGATCTCAATTGTTGAGAAGGAACAGGAGAATATAAAAGACGGCCTGAGGACATCACAAGAAGCAGCAAGTCTCCACACTTTGCAGCCTCAAAACTGCAAAAGTGAAAGACCCTGCTCTGAGGAGAAAGCTTCAGAGCACCATGTTCCAGCATGGCGGCAACCACACTATGTCCCAGAATGGCGGTGGCCACACCAGGTTCCAAAATGGTGGCAGCCGCACCAGGTTCCAAAATGGCAGCAGCATAGAGAATTTGTTCCTCAGAAGCAGGTTCAGCGTGCTCAGCCATCCAAGCACTCGACCCCTACAGCCAAGAGAGAAAGCCTGGCTACTGTTCCAGCTGGCAGCAGACCTTGGCATCATCCACGTGGCACTAGTTTTAGGCCCATGCAGAATGCAAGAGTTCTGAGGTTAAGAAGGCTTCCACCTAGATTTCAGAAGAAGGCCTGGGAGGCCAGGCAGGATGCCCCTGAGAGGGCACTGTGTGAAGCTGGGAGTGTGAAGCCAAAGACACAGTGGAGACCCCAGAAGTTTGCAGAAGCCAGGAATGTGGATTGTCTGAGGAAACCTGCGAAGAGGGAGCTGAGCAGGCCTAAGAGAGAAGCCCTGGGGGCTACAACAACCAGAAGTGCCATAGGGGCGGAGCCACACAAGCCCTTTGGAGCTCACAACTTACCACAGATTGCTTCGGATGTTCCACATGGAACCACAGGACTTAATATTTGCCCTGCTGGATTTTGGACTTGCTTTGGTCCCATTCCTTTGTATCCCCGTTTGTAACTTTTGGAATGGTAATGTCTATTTTGTGCCATTGAATGTTGGAAGTGTTTAAGTTTCTTTTCATTAGCAGAGTGGCTCACAGCTAAGAGTTTGCCTTAGATCTTGGAGGAGACTTGGGACTTAGACTTTTGAGCAATGCTTAAACTGTTGGGACTTTGGCAACTCTTAGAGATGGACCAAAATGCCTTTTGCATAAAGGGATGTGCATGAGTCTTTGGGGGTCCAGGGGCGGAATGTTATGGTTTGTGTCTAGATGTCCCCCCAAAGCCTCATGCAGTCATGAAGGCGGGCTTCTGGAGTTTATGACTGATTCATGGTCTAATGCTGGGATTATGGGCGTGAGTGCTACACCCACCCTGGGGCGGGTAGCCTGCATGTAATATAAGGGAGGGAAAGAGGTTGCTCTCTCTCTTGCTTGTGCTCGCTCTCCTCCCTTTTGCTCTTGCTGTTTTTGCTGCCTTCTGCCGCCATGAACTGTTGCCCTCTGCCATGTGCCACTCTGCCTTGGAGCCAGCTGATTATGGATTGAAACCTCCACAAACTGTGAGCTAAATAAACCTTTCCTTCCTTAATTTTGGGTGTTGGGTATTTTGTCTCAGCAACGAGAGAAAAGTAACTGAGACAATAAATATACACTTTGATTATAGGCAAGACTCCCTAGTGTGTGAATTAGATACAGAAAGCTAATGTGTATTGAGTTTATTATGATTGATTGGATTTAATCAACACACAGGAAGGATTTTTCTGCAAGTATTATTTTTCTCATTTTAAATCCTGTTTGCTCAGCATAACTAAAACAGGATGTCATTAGTATAAGAGTGAGTTGAAGATGCTTCAAATATTGGGAAAACTTTATTAATGCAGATTTAACATATGGTCATCTACTGAGCTCAAAGAGCTTTGATTTGTTCTAGTTTTGCTTATGTAAATACATGACTTCTTGCTTGACCCTCACATATGTGTATATATATATATATATATATATATATATATATATATATAATAGATTTAAAATTGAAAACATAGTTGACACAGTGAGCCAGAGCAGATGGTTCCCTGTGCTAGAATTTTGTTGGCAGCTAAGGCAGCCATTGAGAAGTATAGTTGAAAGGTATCATTCGCCATCAGAAGTTATGGGTAACTACCACCATCTCAAGTTTTACTTATTCATTATTAATATATTTCCACAAATTTACCTAGACCTTTTTGAAACTTACAGGCATTTTGAATCTATACAGCCTCTTCAGTTATCAAGTTTCAAAAACTTCCTAACATTAGTTGTCTCCAGATAAGAATTTTTGTTTGCCCTAGAACTTGAAGTTCTTTGCAACAATAAAGACTGACTTTGTATTACCTAAAAGTTTCTGAAATAGCGTCCTTGTTTCAGCATAACATGGATTGGGTGATATTTTCCAATCACTGTGCTAAGTACTTCTCAGCTGTTACCTTGTTTAATCATCATATTGATCTGCGAAATCTGTAATATTAATACTCCGTGTTATCCACGCAGATCTGAGACTCAAATGATTTACCCAGTATGCATACCCAGTTGGAAAAAGGGAACAATTTATATCTGGAGAGACAAAACAGTTACTCATGCATTTATCATATAGAGACTCTCAGAGGTTTGCTGTTCATGGATTGAAGCCCGTGCCCTAGATCCTTACCACATCTTGTACAAACTTATGTTTTCACACCACCTTCTACAGTGACATTGTGGTCTGCAAGAATCAGTTCCTCTCTACTTTTTAGCTCATGTTTTGGAATACAAAGACAGACATAGCTTACAGTGGGGGCATATTCTGAGAAATGTGTCCTTCGACAATTTCATCGTGTGACCACCACAGAGCCCACTTCTGTAAACCTAGGTAAGATGTACCAGTGGTGGCCTCTCATCACCATCAAGAGAAGAGGTAAGCATGAGATGTTTGAGGCTCCTGCTTGTGTAGCACGACACACTGTTTTGTAGTAAACTTCTTTTTATGAGGAGGAGCACATTCTAAAATAATGGTTAAAAACCATGGTATGCTAAATACATAAACCAGTGACAGTTGTTTATTATCACTATCAACTATTATGGACTGTACATAAATGTGCATGCTATTCTTTTATATGACTGGCAGTGCAGTAGGTGTGTTTACACCAGTATCACCACATACATGATATTACCATGGCTATTCAGCCACTAGACTGTAGGAATTTTTCATCTCTGTTGTGATCTTAAGGGATCACAATCAATATTCAATCTGCCTCATTATTTGGCGAATGATTGTCTTTAATTTACATAAATAGACTAGAAAATCTAGTGACAAAGTATCTTTTTTTTTTTTTT
The DNA here is from genome assembly GCA_028451465.1 of Erethizon dorsatum. Taxonomy (NCBI): domain Eukaryota; kingdom Metazoa; phylum Chordata; class Mammalia; order Rodentia; family Erethizontidae; genus Erethizon; species Erethizon dorsatum. Next base: position 48,388,084 of record CM051825.1, read on the forward strand.
CTCCATCTCTTTTTCCATCTCTTTCTTGAACCATGAATGATTTAAGGTTTTGTTTTTGGGTTTTTCTTGAGCCATTAATATCCTAGTATCTCAGAGATGAGAACAGGGGAAAGAAAGATTCACCAACCTTAGAAGCCAGGACCCTAGCTGAGGTGGCCTACAGAGGTCGCTACTGATTGCTGAACATTACGTTGCTTTAAAATGTTGTAATATCTTGGCTTCTGTTTGGAAGAAGGAACTGGAGTTGTGGACAGTAATGATGATGCTGCACTTTTCTATTTCAATCCTGAATACCCTTAGAAGATAGGTAGATGTCTTGTATTCTTATTTGTTCATTAGTTTTTGTTATTATTATTCTATAAATAATAAAAGAGAGGCCCATGATTTTAAAGTTCTGAAGTGGAAGATTTTATTCATTGTAAAGTCTTTACAAATGACTTTGGCCCCCCACACTTGCGAGACTTATCTTTTGCTGTTTGTTTACCTTGGTAAGGAAAGTAAATCACTTTTTTCCCCTTAATTTCTTATTGAAAGAGATTATCAAAGTAGCATAATCTCTTTAGTGTTTCCCTCCTCAGCTTTGCCTTGTCTTATGCACTTGGCTTATACTGCAGATCGTGGTCTGCTTATTACACCTGTTGTCATTTATTAATAACAATGCAAGACCTCTGAGTCACCTTTAATATGGGAACCCGTATTTCTTTTGAAGTGAACTCTAAGAGAGAATATCAAAGACCTCGAGTGAAGGGATTAATCCATTGAATTGATTATTATGTTAAAGGAAAAAAGCCAAGCTAATATTTTATATATTTCTGCCTTCATTAATTACATAAAAATTCAGTTCAGAATTCGAGGTACCTCTTCGTAGATTTCATTTTTGTTCTCAGGACAAGTTTTTCTAAGAGGTTTTGAAAAAACTTAATTTTTCTCTCTGGATATTTGCATAAGCATCTAAGCAATTCTTTAAGTTGGTATACTTTAAATCAAGTTTCCCTGGGGTCATCTTAGTCTCCTGTGTATTTGCTTGTCAGGCTTGGAGGGCTACTCTGGGTGCCAGGTACGATGAGCTGTCTTTTAGAGGATGCCCTGATATCATTGTGACAGAGAGATCTGTTCTTGGTAAGAGAAAAAAATAGAAACAGATGAGAGAGATAAACATGATTGAGTGGTACTGAACAGTTACTTCTGCAGATAGATAGTCATTAAAAATTTCCTTTAGTCATGCTTGGATGGTTTCAAATTAGAACTGCTGGATCATTTCCTTGGAACTTTGTACCTAAATATTTTGTTCATGAAAATGAGCTGTGCTCAGCCACATGAAAGCTTCTACATGAAAAGTATGCAATAGTGCCACTGATCTATGCCCATTAACTTTCCTAATTAAATGCCATCTTTAAGTGATACTCCAGAGACCCTTCCTTAATCCTCTTTTTTTTTTTTTTTTGCTACCCATGTATTCATCCTGCCTAACATCCTTCCTCTCATCCCAAAAATATTTTTTGGGCACTTACTGTATGCCACACATTGAGAATAAAATAAGGAAAAAGGACCCTGCCCTCCAAAGACAAAATACAATGAAGTAAACAAATAAAATGATTGCATGTGGGCTAAGTGCTATTAAAGAAAGACACACGTGGTGAGAGAACAAAAAACAGAAATGTATGTTCTGATTTGGGAAGGGTGGTCAGGAAAGTCCTACCTGAGGAAGATACATGAGACCTGTAGGACTGCATCTGCAGAGGAGGCGGGGAGGAGTGCTCTGGGCTTCTGACCTCCTGCCTACTCTCACTGTGGTGTGTGCAGGTGAATCTGGGTCTCCTGGGTGTGAGCCCCAGGAAGCAGAGCTTATTATGTCTCTACCTTTGCCTTCCCCACAGTCCTGAAAACAGTGGCTGCTTCACGCAGGTCAAAACAATACTCGCTACAAGGAGCCTTTTGGTAGCATCTCACTTTTTCCACAATGTGAGCATAATAGCACGCGTGGAGAAGAAATGTGTTTGCTGCTGTGGGAAGTGCTTTCCTGGTACTCTTCATTTACCTCATGATGAGGCGTCCATGAATCATTCATAGCATGTCCATAGTGAATCCAAATGGATACTTTAAAGGATTAAACTTTATAGGTAGCTCATTTATTCAACAAATAGATGGAGTTCACATTCTTGAGTATTTCCCTGCCACTCAAAAAGAGAGAATTTACAGAGCATACATCATACATGATGGAATTTGTATTACAATATGTTATATTTTAGTTGGTTTCCACCCTAGACTCTTAGGAAATCTTTCATAAGATACAGAATTCCAGCTTGTATCACTGGAGAGTATCTTTTATTTGTCTGGGCAGAGATCTTTGACATTGATTCTTTTAGAATTTCCTCTTTTTGTTGTAAGGGGATGGGTGAAAGGAAGCTCCCCAGGTCCTTTGGATAAGAATGCAGGTTAGGGAGCCATTGGGCAGGGTCCTAACAGCATTCTAAGATGGAGTGAAGCTTCTTAAAGGGTCAGTGCAGTGCCTGGCACATAGTAAGTGCTTAGGTGTTAACTATTGTCGGGCTACTGAGTAGAGGTAGGAGTTTCCTAAAAGGAATGATTCACATAAGAAAACCTATAAGAAAATTCTATGTTTTGGTGGCAGGGGGCAATAAAATATTTAATACCCAATAAAATAATAATTCTGAGCTGTGATAGGACAGCAGCTTTACTTTTTTCCAGCTACATTGTGGACAGGATAATAAGAAAATCCTTTTATTTCCTCTCTAACCCTTCAAAATAATGACTGAATTTTTCCTTCCAAAAGGATCCCAAAGCCCAGTTTATCTTACCTAGAAAAAGTTGATTTTTTAAAAAATTCCATTTTAGTTAACGTTCAACTTTTAAAGGGTCAATAAGAATTCTGATGACTTTGGTTGATTTGCTGCAATTTAGGACAAGAAATTAAGATTTGAAAGGTTTTGGAGTATGTTTAATATTTGTATTCTGCTTTCTGATTTAGGTTTTTAATATTATTTGCTCCTCCCTATCCACCAATTCATAGTTTGTGTTTAGATTTAGGGTGTGTGTGTGTGTGCGTGTGGCACATTTACTCATATACATCTACAAATATGGGTACAAACTCAGGATATATATATATGTCTAGTATGAATGTGCACAAGAGTTAGTTACACATAGATGGATTCACTTTAAAGATATTTATTGAAAATTAAACCCTGGACTGCTTATTCTACTACAGATACAGTGGTAAAACAAACAGACATGGTTACTGGCACTCAGAAGAAATATTTGGGCAGTGATTTGTGGGATATGTTTTGGCATTTAGGAAATGTATATATTTCATGAACTTTGCAGATGGTAGCATATGTACACATTTAAGTCAAACTTCAGTCAGTTTCATGGTGAATATATCATTGCTGTGTCCAAAAGAGTTCCTGAGAACACTAGTATCATCTCAGTCTTTCTAAAGTACCATTAATAAATTGAACACATATCCCTAAAAACTAATTTATTTAAACATTTATGTAAACAGGCATTGGAAATCTTTCTTAGAGTAGTGGATTGTCTGAATAAAAAGTCAGGCAGTGTCATTGGCTGAATATGCCAGGGGAGCATTTGGTGCCGTGCTGTGCCAAATGGCTGACACCACTGGTTCCATGGTGAACCTTTGACAGCCCATGAGAGCACAGATTGTCCCTGTGTGTAAGCATGTAATAAATCATGGTTTCAGTTCTAAAACTTACTAGGGTGTTTGTAATTTAATGCAGCTTCAAGACTGCCGAAGGTGGGAGAGAGTCTGGCTTAATCTTTAAAAATATAATCTCTCAAAGATCTTGATACAGTACATCCCAGGCCTCTCCTTTTACCTCGATTCTTCACATTCTCAATGGGTTGTTGTTGTTGTTATTGTTGTTGTTGTTTTGTTTCATGCTGCCCCGTTTCTCTTGGTTCTCTACATGGGTCAGTATTTTTGTGCTAGGTATAGTGCTAATCTCAGTCATAATCATATTTATTTTTTTGTTGAGAGTTTACTATGTGTCAGAGACTATTCTGAATATGTTACACATGCATATTATCTCATTCAATTCTAACAGTAACCTCTGGGATAATCACTCACCTTTTCCCCTTGTTAGGTGAAGAAACTGGGGTACAGAAAGTTTAGTAAGTTTGCACAGGTCTAAGAATCAGTAAATGGCGGGATTTAAATGTGGATATGTTGACATTAGAACCTGTGTTCTTGGTTTTCATCCATGTCATGCTGGAGGCAGAGGAGGGGTAGAGGGACAGGTTAAGAGAAATGGTGGAGCATCTTAGTCTTCTGTTTGCCTTAGTACTCAGCACCGTACCCGACATGTAGAAAGTGCTCTGTGACCTTTGATAAATACAAGTATTACACTAAGGACCTAGATAGTTTGCTCCCCTATTCCTTCTAATTACTGACCTTTAGTTTTGCCAGTAATCTGCCACTTTTATCAACTTCTCTCCACTTTGCACCTTTTCCCCACCCCTGATGAATTAGCATCACCTCCTACCAGGACCATTATATAGTTAATCCCGTCTGTCTTCTAATTGGTTCTCAACTTAGCAGCTGGAGACCTTTCTAAAAACTCAAATCTGAGCTCATCTCTCCCATTTACAACCTCTTGATGGTTTCTTAATCCTTTTGGCACAAAAATCATTGACCTTTCCCTGGCCTACTACAACCTGCATGGCCTGGTCCTGGATGCTGCTTTGGTCTATGGGTAGCATCCTTCCCGCACTGTGTCCTCCAGGGACAATGGGTCTTCCCACTAACTGCTCACCTCTGAGTTCTTTCATGTGCTGCGGCTACTGCCTGGAAAACTCTTTCTCCATTACCTTCCACATTGGAATCTCAGCCTAAGGACCCCTGCCTGAGGAAAAGCCCTCCTGACATTTACATTTGAAGTTTTTCATCTCCTGTAGCAGTTACCTGATTTATAATTAGGGACATAGGTGATTATCTAATATGTGTTTCTCACTAGCCTGTTTTTCTCATGAAAGGGTGTTTGGAACACAGTAGGTATTCCATATATATTTATTGAATGACAGAATGAGTGAGTGGACAAAGAATAAAAAGGATTAGTTTGGCTGGGACCCCTGGCTGGGTATTTCCTATTATTGGAGGGTAATTTTTAAAAGGATAATTTCATTATTTTATGGAATTCAAGTTTGATTATAGCTTCTAGCAACTGCACTGTTTTCTATCCATTTAGTTTGGAGATAGACTCAGATCCAGAGAGGTGAAGTGAATTGCCCAGAGTGCACAGCTAGTCTGTCTGATGTCCTTGTTCTGACCTTTGAATTGCGTGTAGAGAGAAATGTACATATTTTCATAACTCTGTAAGGCATCTTTGGCTGCTGAGTCTGAAGGAGGTATATAAATATTTGATAATGATAGTTTTTACGTTCTGCATTTTTAAGTTTTTTTTTGTGTGTGAGAACCTGTATTGCTGTTTTTTGCTTCTTGTATACCAGTGCATTCAGAATTGAATTGGATGACAGTCTACGAATATACAGATGAATGGCCTAAAGATGTGTGTGTCCTGAAAGATGGTGCTCGCAGTTAAAAGCAGCTTGTGTTCTGCTTCCCCCAGGATGAGGCAAGGACAGCCCTCCTTTACATTCTTGGGGTCTGAGGGTGAGGAATGCTGAGTCTCCAGCCTGTCAGCAGCAGAACATGCTTAATTATCAAGCTTCAAAAGTGCCTGTGCACACATGTAAAATAACTAGAGGTGTATGATGGGTTGATGCTCAAGATCTCCCAAACAAGAAGGGACAGGAGAATCCTGCACCCTTTCTCCTGGAGTCTGAGTCCATTAAGTGTTAAAAACTCACCAGTATGTGAAAGTACCTCTCCTTTCAAGTTCTCTAATAACACGCAGCCCCTGCAAGCCTGAACCGGTGACTGAGCTGGGGGTGGCTAAATCAGCATCCCCAGGTATTCAACTGGCTGCTGGGTGGATTTCTGGCCGCCCAGGTCCTGGAGTTAGCCCCCTTTGCAGTGTGAGCCAGCGTTTTTGTCCAGCAGGTACTGTAGGTACTGGATTAAACAGGTCTGCTGTTGCAGACAGACACCAGGCACCATTCTAGTGTGGAGCTGTGTTTGGATTGGAGTTTCCAGGGCCTTATCAGGAGCCACCCCTAGTGACACAGCCAGTGCCAGAACTAACTTTGACTTTCACTCTTTGCCAAGGGCTTGCAGAACACCTTAAAGGAAAAAAGATGGAGGCGCTTAGATTTCAGATGTTCATGCCATGCTCCTTTGAAAGCTTATATCTGTAAGTGAAGTTTTATTCTGGAAATAATCCTGGGACACTTAACAGGGACAATTTTTTTCTTTCTAAGGGGGAGGACAGAGGAAGGGAAGGGTTGGGAATTATAAATACTGGAGCTGTTACTTTGTGACTGTGGCTTTAATCAGCTGCAGCCATAACCTCTGGTGGCTGAATATGACAAGAGTAACAATGAATTGGGGGGGTTTGAAATGTTACCCTATTATCTTTGCCCTCTCATTTAAAATTGAATGTTGATTTTAAATTAATAATGACAGAAAACCTGGCTGCTTGAAAAATCTGAGTTAGAGCAGAGCTTGATTTATGATTACGAGGTAGACTGCAGCTCAGCTTTGTTATAAATAAAAAAGAATTTTCTTCTGGAAAACAGCATGTTTCATAGTAACGTTTGTCAAAACTGTCCCATTATAAACACTTTGGATTTTTGGTTTCTCTCTTTTTTCCCCCCTGACCGTGCAATAGTAACAGTTGCATTGCTAAACAACTCATTTGCATATAGTTGCATATATATATATATAGTTTCTTTGAAGCAGAAACAAAACATTCAAACGTAAGAATCATCTGCGTAGCCTATATAAATTTAGCATAAGTTTGAAATTGGTAGTTTCAAAGGAATACTAAAATGAAGACATACTAAGTGGATAACAGTTCCCCTACCCCCTTTAACACTTACTTTTACTGTAAGGCCATAAGATTCGAAAACAATACTAAAAGCTGTGTCCCTAAGTGAATAGGCATTCAAGCAAATCAACTTATGCAAAAGCAACCTCTGGAGTTTAATAATTATTTACTGAACATTCCTGGGTCATGAGAGAGGTTTTGATTAAGTCAGGCAAGCATTATGTTCAGCAGCTTGCAAAGGTATGTATAAAGAAGGCAAGAATAATGGAAAAATACTAGATGTAAGAGAACTATTTTTAGAATTTGATTCTTAAAAATAAAACTCCCATAAATTTAAGTGTGGATTAAAGTCCATCATTCTTAGTTAATACATCTTTAAAAGATCTTGTAAAAGGTAATTTAAAAAATGATTTCTAGTTTCTTTTGCTTCGATTTTTGCTAAGGTTTGTTTTTACAGAGACTTCAGATTTTTCATTCAGTGTGTCATTAAAATAGCTTAATTACTTATCTCTAAAATGCTAGAGTATTTTATGAACAAAGTATATATAATTATGTATTTTAAAATGTCATTGTGCTAGAATTTTTATAAAGTTCTGCCTTATAAATCAGATAATAGTTGGGGAGATGATGTCTGCTACTTGTGATTCATGCCCTACGAGATGTACTCTATAACTTACTAGGTTTTTTTTAGCACTGATTTTAAGCACCACCACCAGATCAAACTCACCATTCTCATGCAGTGTATGGACAGTAGTAATGTCAAACTGGAATCTAAACCCAAATTAATTCTTAATTTTGAGTTTCTTTTTCTAGTTAAAATATATGCCATGTGCTTAAGCTTTCAGAGTGAAATACTTAGCAAACATCTTGGACAAAACTTGGGCACTGAGCTGTTGCCCATTAACTTTTTTGTGGAGGGCACACACTGAGCATTAATTGTTGTTTTGCATTTTCTTCTAGAAACACAAAGGAACTCTGCAGCAGAAAGCAGCATTCTAGAGTTGTGCCTTCTTTAAAAATAACGTGTCAGTTTTCACTAGTTTTGAAATACTGGAATGTTCAGAGGATGCCATTTCAGAAATTAAGACACAGTGTAGAAGAACTTACTGACTTTTATTCATTATGCGCATTGTTATCGGGTCTGTTCTAAATATCTTACCTATATTAATTTTTACAACTTCTTTATGACTAAGATACCTTTTCCATCCCCATTTTGCAAATGGAAAAGCCGAGGTTTAGGCAGGTAAAAAAAAAAAAAAGTCCTGCCCAAGTCATACACTTATGAAATGATAGAGCTAGGATTTCAACCCCAGTGTTTGGGATCCAGGGCTTATTTTCTTATCTGTTACAGTCTAGGAATTTTTATCTGAGTACTAAGTGAATCAGTACTTCTTACTCTTCTTTTGTATTGAGAGAAATTGTCCCATCACTCTTTTGTGCTGAATAGAAGTGTCTACTTCAGTTGAGCTTTTGAGGCACCATGACTAGTCTGGGTGTTATACTATTTGTGTATCACGTGCATTTCCTGAGTCCCGTTCACTGTTAATCTTAAGGCAACTGCTTGGGGAAGGAGAAAAGTATATTAAATAGATTAACTGATGGTAAAATTATCCTGATTTTGAAAATCTGAAAATGTGGAAAAGTTCTCTGTCACTGGATGATTCAAGCATGTTGTTTGGCAAAAGGTCCTCCAACACTATTGTTTGATTTTACGAGGTAGAGTATTTGATGAGAAAGTGACACCAAATTTACTTGAATAAATGTTTATTTTATCTGTGTGCTGGGGAATTTATAATATCAGTAAAACACGTAAATATCTCTGCCTGTGGAACTAGCTCTACTGGATGGTACCAGCCTCACCCTTAAGTCTGGACCTCATCCTCATGGTCCACAATGGCTCCTGGAGCTCCAGCCAGAGCAGCCTGATTACAGGAGACATTATGATAAAAGATTCAAAACAGAGTATCTTTTAAAGGATATTTTCTGGAAGTACCTCATGACGTTTCTGTTTAAATCTCATTGGCAAAACTTAGGCATGTTGCCAACTTAGCTCCTGAAAAACTTGGAAATGTTGTGGGTAGCAGTGTACCAAAAATAAAAAAGGAATAAGTAAGAAAATGGGTGCTACAGGTTGAGCATCCCTAATCTGAAAATTTGAAATCTGAAATGCTCTAAAACCTTTGAGCATCGACATGATGTCACAACTGGAAAAATCTACTCTTGACTTCATGTGTTATATCACAGTCAAAACATAGGCATACTAAAAATATATAAAATTACCTTCAGGCTATGGGTATAAGGGGATATGAAACGTAAGTGACTTTCATGCTTAGACTTCAGTCCCATCTACAAGGTTTCTCCCTATGTAAATGCATGTATTCCAAAATCTGAAGACATCCGAAAATCCAAAACACTTATGATCTCAAGCATTTTAGGTAAAGCATACTTGACCTGTAGATTATTTGAATTATAGATCTTAAGATAAAGCTTGATTATCTTTTTTCAGAACTGCTGATATTTTTAAAGCATCACAAAAACCAGCTGTGGGATTTGAGGGCATCTCAAACTGACTTAGGCAAAAGTAGAGATTGATTGACCTTTGTGTATCAAAAATTAGGTTCAATCCAGAGTTGTCAAGACTTCAGGGATGGTTTGATCTAGATGCTGAATGCCATCAGATACTGCCTCCTCTTTGTTCTTTCTCCTCAGTCCTCTGTCCTTTCTTTCAGTTTTTGTTATTGTTTCATCTAATCTGGCTTTCTTCTAGATTGACCTAGGAAATTCCAGATTTATCTTCTTATCACCTTTCCAAATTTTAGTATTAAAGGTTATATTACCCTAATAGTTCCAGCCAAAGGTATAGATGTGACTCTAGAGGACTGTCTTTGGGCACAAGCCCCTCCCTGAGTTAGTCCCTGTGGCCAGGGGGATGGATTTCCAAGCCTGGCCTTTGTTTCCCTGTCTGGAGGCAGTAGCAACACCACAACCTGATAAGTGAAAGTGTTTCTTCTAGGTGAAATCAAGACACTTTCCCAAAGCAGTGGGATAGGATGCTGGACAGGCATGTATGATGTGTAATCACTGGAGGTCTTGGCTGCCAGGTGTAACTTTGCCTCCTAAACTGAGACAGGTGCACCCATTCACCGCCCCTTACATCATAATTTTGTACTTTTTTCTGGCTTTCAACACTGTGTTGCAAACTTTGGATCTTAGTAGATATGCCCTATACATGCAGCAGTTGTTAAGTGATGGTTGTGTAAGACTTTGGAACCTTCTGACCTGTTCCAGTGTTGTCTAGATCACTGGACTAAACATGCTGTGGGACTGGGGCTATTATTTGAACAGGGATAGAAGGGCTTTCTGCCTTTAAAATTTCTTTGTAGTTATTCTCATGTTTATGTCTGATCCTGTCTTTACTTAGTCCCAATTTGGAATTTTTTAAAGATGCTGGTTTTAAAAATACTCCAGGTGGGGCATCTTGTCATGCCATATCAATTACTTATATGGTATAGGACATGAAATTTTCAGAGCATTTTAAAACATAGCAGCTACATGTGAATGGGATTCCATAGTTGGACATGGTAAGCAAGAATGTGAGAATGTGGTCTAGTGGAAGGAAGCGTGATTTGAAAGACAGAAAACTTGAGTGTGGGATACTTAGGCTTTATCTGCTTTATACCCTTTTTGTGGTCTGGCTCTCAGGCAAGTTCTTTGAAAGGAATTCAGTGTTAAGAGTGTGCCAGCCCACAGCGGCAGCTGTGGCAAAGGGAAATCAGTTGTGGTCATAAATTGAGGAAACAGCAAAATTCATATCCTTGGTTTGGAATCTCTTAGTAAGAGATTAACATCCTCCTTTGCTAGAATATATAAAAGTGGGAACACTGTGGGAGTAGTGAGCCCAATTTAGCCAAAAATGTCTGGTGATGGATGTTGCCTGGAAGAGCAATATTCATATATTACAAAGGTCACTAAACATATTTAACAATCACTTCTAGTTAATTATTTTTTGGTCAGCAAGCCCTCTTAACATATTTTATTTATAAATTATATGTGTCTCTGCATATATGTATGTGCCACTCTACTAATATATTACATAGTTTACATGTACAAAAAGAAACCAGAAATGATAAGATAGAATAAATGTAAAGAAATGTTTTAATTTTTCTTTCTGCACCCCAAGGTATCATATTTTGTACCCTCTTTTGGAGAATACAGGTGTATTGGAAGTCTATAAAGGTTCTCTTATTTTGACCCAATAAATTATTGAGATTAATCATATTTGGGACCCAGTAAAGGTCCAGTTTAAAGAATATAGAGAATCCTGAATAGATATGGAGAATGTGCAGTTTTTACCAGCTAGTTGGTGTCCTGGTATTGGAAAGTGAAGATTTTGTATTTTAACTTATATATGGCTGCTGGTTCTTAACTTTTACAGTGTTTTCCTCCTTTCGTGCAATGAGAGGCACAAAGCTCCAGAGACAGGACTGCTGTTAGGATTGAGCCCCTTGGTGTCTGGCAGCACCTGGATCAGTATTGGTTGAAGGAATAAAAAGGAGAAAGATATGCTACATTTTGCAAGCTTCTTTTATTTGCCCTGTACCAGAAATCTGGACTATTTATTATCTGAATTAGTAAAGTCTCCAGAAAAAGATGGAATTGTGGCAGTTTTAAATTTCTTGTCTTGACTACTAAAACCCAAGTTTGGTGATGACAGAAGCCCTGAAGATCTCAGGGTTTGACATCAAACTATGACACCTAATACCTTCCATTTGCATGGGTCATATTCCCAGCTATTTAAAGTACTGCAACAAGGGATGATACAATTTCTCACTGGTACTTGGTTCCTCTGTATATGTTGGAAAAATCATCCTGAATCACCTTGGAAGGAATGGAACAATTGAGATAATGGATGTACTGATCATTCTAAAATGGTAGATACCAGCACTATCATTAAACACACACACACACACATTTTTACCAACTCTGATTTGTTTTCTGGATGTATTTAAAAAGATTTTTAAGAAGTTCTTTTCTCTGTTAGAGTCTGGCCAGGGACAGTTTCTGTATCCTGCCGATTGGTTCCTTCTGTTAATGATAAAGTAGTTATGTTCTAACCATCAAGATTCTTTGGCAGTTTCTAGAGAGATGTTTTTGCTTGGTTGCATAGCTTGTTTGGCAGGAGTGATGAATGCTTCTTGTTTCATCCCATCCATTTGGTGAATTCAATATCAGAAGGACTTTTCAGGTTCTGGTTGGGCCCAAAGTGGGCAATGGAATCCAACTTTCCTTGGGTATGGAGGAAAATGTTTTGGTCTACAAATCAGAGTTGTGGGTTCATGTTCAAGCACTCTTGGTAAACAGATCCATGATCTTGGCTGTTTTTACTGTTAGTCTCCAAACATGGCCAAGTTATCAGAATCAGCTGCAGAGTTTTTGTAGGTGTATCAATTCCTGGGACTTACCTAAACTGAAAGCAAAACTTCCAGTAATGGGACTGGGTATTTTTATTTTAGACAGAGTCCTTGGCTGATTTTGTTGCAGCCAGCCTTTTGCATTTGGGGACAGCTGGAGCTTAACCTGTCTTACCTGTATGTGATATAAATACTGTGTGCCTTCCTGAGTGCTGTCTGAAACTCCGCCATTGTGCCTTCCTGGGCATAAGTGACCACACTCCACTAACAAGTGAACACTTGCTAAGCTGTGAACTCTATCAAATGGATGACTATAATGGTTGTTTTTTTATTGCAGAAAAGGACTAAAATTCTTAATGGTTCATGAGAGAATTGCAAATTAAATTGTGTTTTCTCTCTATCTCTGCTCAAGTTCATCAGGTTCTCAGAATTAAACTGGGATTGCCTGAACTTTATATAACATTTCTTCTGTGGTCCAGAATTTTTCGCAGACTCAAAAAAATTTCTTTCTTTTATCAAGAAGGAGCACGTTTGTGGCTTAATATTATAATTTTTACTACTATTTCCAGTCATTGTGTTAAGCTTTTCATATCACTTTTGAATTTCAGTCTTCACTGCAATGCTGGCACTCTACATAAACAAGGAAAACCAAAGTGTATAGAGATTTACTAATTTAGCTGCAGTTGCAGGTTGGTATGGGGCAGAACTATGTTCTGCCTGAGGAGTTGAAGAAAGGAAATAGGGAAATGTTTAATAAGTTCCTTTAGCCTCTGTGGGTTTTAATTTATCAGATTTCTGCCTTGGAGGATTGTGATATGGAGATCAAAGATTGATTCATATGGTCAAATAAAGGGGTACTGGTATCATTGTCAAAGGTGGGGGGGCAAGCAGACATTGGTAGGGTGATGGAGTATTGAACCTAATAGAATTTCTAATATAAAGTACTGTATTTAAGTGGTTGATGAAGGCAATGGTGTAAACTATTTGGATTTAGGAACATACAAGATAATTCACAGCACCTGTGTGATATACCTATAACACAGAGGAAGAGGGGGCTTTGACATTTAAAAACATAAATTCACCAGTAAAGGTTGGAATTCGGGTCACATTTAGTGGCTGCCTGTTACGCATCCATTGTACTCCAGCTACTGCGTAGAGCACTTTAGTTTAGCCAACATTAGCCCACCCAGTCCCTCTAGTACATTTGGGAGATGGGTTGTGTAAACTCCAAAGAGGTTAAGTGGCTTACTAAAGACTAGGCTTCTCAACAGTGACTGAGCTAGAACCTGAGTCCAGTTAATGACCTCCCTCCTTGAGCCCGCACGGAGCAGTTCCCACTGTCGGGGGAGTTGTGTGCCTGGCCACAGTGATTTGGGGATGTGCCAGTAAAGGCATTTGCCTCTGTGCCAGTTGACTTTCATTTCTGAGGGTGAGATGGACACCTTCCCACGCGGAACTGGATCAGATGCCAACCATCTAGATAATTTACTTAATTTTAGGGCATCTCGAAAATGAATTGTGACCATGTCTTTAAACTATGAGGTTAGAAGCCAGGTATTCCCAGCACCTGGCAGTAACTGTTTGTTGCATAAATGATCTTTACATAATCTGATTAAAAGGAATCAGACTCAGGGAATTAGGATTATCTACCCAGGGTTGAGATTCATGGGCCTGGGATGAGTTCAGTTCACTTTTAAAATTAAATACATTTGGACATCTCTCCTTGCATGTCTTTAGTAGCTTCAGCATCAGGTCTTCATGTTTTAAAAATAAGCATGATAGCCACCTGGAATGTTCTCGCATGAGCCTCAATTTTGAGTTTAAAACGTGTTCATTTGTCCTGCTAAGGTGAAGATGCCTTCATCTTCTTTTTCTATAGGCAACAATTGCAGATTTAATTATTTGTAAGAGAAAGGATATTTAAAAGATAGAGAGGAAAGCTGAGAATCTGGGAGTCATCTTTCACGATATGGAAATACCCTGCAGGATGTGTATCTGGGCGGTGAAATGACTCTGATCCTTCCTTTGTACTTTTTTGGAAGATTAGCTGAACTTCACTATATTTATACAGATGTAAAAATATATTTGCTGTATTCTTTAGTAGGGTTTCAATTTATTTGCACCTGTCTGTATATGTCTTTTTCTTCCCCGATAGACTTAGAAAATGCTTAGATGATATAGTTGACTTTCAAGTATGAAACCTTAGCATGGTTGATAATTAGTAATTTTAATTTGTCTCTGGAATGCTTTACTGTTAATTGAAAGGATTTCCCCCAGTATTGCAGCCAGTGACTCGTCTTGTGCAGCTAATTAGTACGATTATTCCACAGCTGCATTTGCTGCTGCACAAAGGTTTGCTCCTGTTTTTATCAAAAGGATCAGTCTCTTGGGAATGTTTGGACCTGACAGGCTTTGAGTAGTAAGACCACTCATTTATTTATTTATTTTAAGTAGCCGCCACCTCCCCCGCCCTGCCCCGGCTTAGGAAAGTACATTTGAGCTTTGAACACATACTCGAAAATGGGAAAATACATTTTCTTCTGATGCTCTTTTAATAGGGCCTTAGGAAGTGAATAGATTGTTTTAAGTGACTAGAGTAATGGCTAGGGAGTATTCTTATTATGGGGGTGAGTCCATATATTAAAATAGTAGGCAAGGTATTAACATTCAGTTTCTCTGGGTGTGTTGGGAGGAAATGAAGGAAAGAAGCTTTACCGTTCTCAGGTTGCTGAAGACTTTGTAGAGAACCGATGTGTTTTCCCTCATACTGACAAAATGCTGTCTGTGATGAGTCCAGTCTCCTTTCTTCTAGCCAAATGGTGAATGAGTGTGCTACTCAAAAAGTATTATGGCTTTGTAGTTTAGAGGAGAAAAAGTGAAGAAAGTAAATTTAACTACAGTTCCACTCCCACTCTGGCAACTGTGATCGCTGCTACTCATTCCCTGCCAGGTGTTTTATGTTTGTGGGGGATATATATATATATATATATATACATATATATGCCATACCTATTTGAAACCAGAATGCCAATACATTTTTCTGTTCTACTTCATAATTTACTCTTCTTGCATGCATTTCCTACTTGGCTGTGTAGTTGTGCAATTTTATTTTATTTTATTTATTTATTTATTTATTTATTTATTTATTTATTTATTTTTCTGTGGGTACCAGGGGTCGACCTCAGGACTTCACGTGCCAGCAGGTGCCCATGCCGCTGAGCGATATCACTGGCTCTTTTTTTGTATGTGGGTATCGGGAGTCGAACTCAGGACCTCGTGCTTGCCAGGCAGGCGCTTATGCCGCTGAGCCATCTCACCGGCCCGCAATTTTAAAAAATATGTAGTATTTTATTGAATTCATGTGTCAGAATTTACTTAACCATTCTTACAATTTATGAGGAAATTATAGGTGATTCAGCATATTTTGCAGTTTGTAAAGAATTTGTAATGTCAGTTTTACCACATTTGAATTATTTACTTAGGAAAATTGTCTGTCAATGAAATTTCTGAATCCAATTGAATGAGCAACTTTATAGCTTTTTTTTTTGATAACATTAGGTTGTTTCCTTAAAGGATTATGATGTTTACCAACAATGGCCTAGGCGGGGATGGCGAACCTTTTAGAGCTCTCAGTGATATAAACAGCCCGCTGTGGCACATGTGCCATAGGTTCACCACCACTGGCCTAGAATGGCATTATCATTATTCTTTGTCTTACAATGAAAAAATGTTTTAAGGAATTATTCCTACCTAGGGTGCCATTTGCATCTGTATTTTTAAAATTTATCGTATTTTATAGCTTTTTTCATATCAATAAATATATTTCTACTACATTTTTAATGGTGGAATAGTGTTAAATTGTGTAAACCCATTACTATTTACTGAACCAATTTCTGATGGTGAAAATAATTTCTAATATAATTTTACTATATGGTTTTTCTGGGACCATGTGAGGAGAAAACAAACACATTTTCACCCTTCAACACATTCCTGCAGAATCTGCAGGTTCCTATCCTTAAGGAATTTATAAGGATGGTTGTTGATTTCAAGGCTTTGGTTTGTCTTGTGAGAAGTTAAGCAGTACTGGGGTCTGGACTCAAGGAAGGAAAATCAAGGGCAGATACCTCTCCTGAAGCCTGTCTAGAGTCAGTGCTTTCTCAAATGTTCCTTTTTATGTGTTTCCAGATGCTAAGGTTTTATACTGTTTAGCTTACACAGAGATTTAAAAATTATATTGTGAGAAATAAGTTAGCAAAATTTTTCAGGCAACAATAATAGCAACAGTAAACATTTACTGAAGTAATGCTACTTGATACTCATTGTATGAAGAGATTTATGTGCACTGTTTTGTTTAATCCTCCCCAAGTCCCCATGGGAGGCATTTAAAATACAAATGATGTACTAGAAGTATAAAAACACACTTCTCTTTTATAAATGGGTAAGTGGGTAGCAAACTGTTGTCATCCTTCTATTCCAAGTGTGGTAACTAAGGCAGAGTGAAGCTTAAATAGTTGATATCATAGAGCTGGACAGATGAGCAACCAAAAAACATACTTAGGAAAATTATGAAGTCTTTTATTCTTAATTTCTGACTAGTGTTTAAGCATTTTAAATAAGTTTGAATAGAGGAAGTCCTAAAATCGTTAGAAGCCGGCCTCACAGCAGAGCGCTCCATAGCCATGACATGCCAAGATGAATCGGAAGAAAAGGCAGTACAAAGAAAAGTAGAAGGGTTGTGTTGTCAGACTAGTCTGTTTTCTGCCCCCTTGCCCTAGGACTGGGGTCGAGTTCAGTGTTAACATTCTGCTCAAAATGCTTCTTTCATTAATGATTCTTACTTCCCATGTCTTGGAAACATTTCCCAATGATAAACCTCACCTTTTGTTTAAATAATTCCTTGCTGGCAAATATTTTAGAGGTCTTCAAGGAATTTAGATAATATGTAGTAGTACTTGTTTGGTTAAAGTCTTTATTTCAAAAAGCCAATCAGGCAATTTATTTTTAAATTTGGGTGCCATTAAGACTCCTGGCTTGACACTGCATATGGCGGCGCTATATTTGGTGGTGATGAGTAGTGTGCTGTATAAAATGTCAAAAAAAAAAAAACCCTAAGTGGCTTGATAAAAATGCTTAGATGCAATCAAGCTGACTTATTTTAATTCAACTACTAATGACTAAAATCCTGTCACCTCTTGATTTTCAATTAGGTGGAGTACCGTTCTGAGACTTGATTATATTTGTGCAGGCTCATTGCATAGTTTGGTGCCATTTAGGATACCCCAAAATGTAAACGAAGGATCTCATTAGGAAACTAAATGTGTGCGTTTTGGTTTTCCCACAGCAGTTCCGCAGAGCATCCTGGGGCCTCCAAGCCTCCGATAAGCTCCTCCAGTATGACATCACGGATCTTGCTACGCCAGCAACTCATGCGTGAGCAGATGCAGGAGCAGGAGCGCAGGGAGCAGCAGCAGAAGCTGCAGGCGGCCCAGTTCATGCAACAGAGAGTGCCCGTGAGTCAGACACCAGCCATAAACGTCAGTGTGCCCGCCACCCTTCCCTCTGCCACCCAGGTGCCGATGGAAGTCCTTAAGGTATGTGAGTGTTGCTCTTTTGATTGGACTGAATCCTCTTCCTTTTTCCATTTTCCAGATGTTTTCTTTTTCAGAATGTGAATTCATCTCAGTTATATTGGTCCATCAGAATCATATTTGTTAGTGCCAACTCCACTGATTCCTACATGGCTTTGTACTTTATTTTTTTTATTTTATTTTATTTTATTTTTTGTGGGTACCGGGGATCGACCTCAGGACCTCACATGCCAGCAGGCGCCTGTGCCGTTGAGCAATATCACCGGCCCTTTTATCGTATGTGGGTTCTGGGAGTCGAACTCAGACCCTCGCGCTTGCCAGGCAAGCGCTTATGCCGCTCAACCATCTCACCGGCCCCCTGGCTTTATACTTTAAATGAAGGGTGCAAACTAACTGGAAATGTAGTGGTAACCCTCCATAAATGGTGGGAGCATGTCAGTGCTCCTTGCGGAATCCCAGGTAGAAATCGGTGTTTGTTATAATGACATCTTTCCATCTTTCTGGGATGGAAAGTTTCAAAACATAAAAGTTAATTGAAACAGGCCTCCTCTTATAACTTGTGTGATTTTTTTCTTAAATACATCCCACGGCCACACTTTAATTTTCTTAGTAAATCATGTTGGGTATGGAATCTGACTCTTAGTCTCATCAGATCTAAAATCGTGGACAAGTTTTCTGTGCTTTAATAATCAGACTGCATAATCCTTTTACTGAAGTGAGTTGTCTGCTTTGGGTCTCTTTGATTTCTTGCTAGAGTAGAAACTGCAGGAGCTTGTTAGCATCATTCTACCCAGGACATATAGCTTCCTAATTACTAAGGAAAGTTGTAACAAATCTAAGAATAGAATTCCATCTCACACATGTGTCTTCCACATCACATAGGGAGATACTCCTTGTATAATGATAAACATTTCAATCCTTAAATATAACTGGTTCAAAGAAAGTTGAGGAACTTCCTTACTTTTCAGTTTTTTTTTCCCTATTCACCTTATTGATTCATTCTGAAGGTACTAAGTCTTACTGTTCATTAAACAATGTGAACTTTACACGCCAGTGATTCATTGTAGGTCTTAGCATTCATTTGTGTGCTCAGGAAAACAAAACAAAACAATTGCCACTATTTAAAGTTTACTACTAAAGTAAGCAGAGGAATGATGTGTTATAATCAGGAAGCAATATTTAATCTTTGCCAGGAAGTAGGAAAGAGATTCTTTAAAAACAACTCTAAAGTCAGTTATATTTTATTTACAAAGACTTTTAAAACGTAGCAACACAATAATCAAACTCAGAGAAGCTAACTGAAATTCTGTTAGGGTGAAAACGAATCAAATGGTTTAGTATAAAATTTTACTGTAGTGTGATTGATTGAAATTCTGGCTATTGCTGTAATTAATGTCTCTTTTACCCCTGCCTAGCCCCCTGTCAAGTAAAAGGAAGGTTTTTGCTCTAGAATAGGTTATATATGGATCTTTCTGTTTGCTTGGCTGAAAACTGGCAATTACTATTTAAAGTTTTTATAGATTTATGTTGTTTCATGTTGTTCAAGTCATAGTTGTTTTGTTTACACTTTATTTAACCTTGTATAAATTAAATAATTGCAAGATATGAAGAAGTATGTCAGTTTTATTCATTATAATCTACTTTTAACCTGAAGAGCAATTTTTAGAATTTTTAGAGGAAATAACATGTATTTGAGCTAATAGTGGCTTATATCAACTTAAAGGTGATGTTTCATTTTATATTAAATTGAAATCAAATTTCCTATTAGGGCAGTTGCGTGTAATGGTGCAGAAATTACCCAAATGCAGATGTGTTAAGACGTCATTTTCATATTATCCTAAAAATTGGCATAATTTTGAAATGTTAAAGAATTTCATTTTTGAGAATTATTATAATTAGAATCTATATCAAATGATTTGAATAATATTCCTCTTTTTCCTTGTATGTTGGTATGCCATGGTAGCAGTGGATTGAGCTGCAACTCCCAATTTAGGAATACCAGGAAAATGTCCACAGTTAAAGCACAACTAAATTATTAAAACTGAAAGGCATTCTGACCAGAAATGGCCAATTGATAAATTTATATGTCATGTTGAATACATTTCATCTCCATTTAACTTTTACATTTGTATAATTCAGTTAGATAAACTAGTGAAGTGTGTTGTATAGAAGAGTTGTTCTAGTGACCTGAAATGAAGGACCAAAGAAAACCATAGGATTTCATTTATCTAAGGTATTATTCTAAGAAATTCAAATAAAATTTGTAAAGAGAGTATCATAAGGGATTGTTTCAGATGCTTAAGACTTAGAACTTTATGAAGATAATTTACATATTTTCAACAGTTTTGAGTATGAAAATATTACAAAGTATTTATTATAGAAATATGCCTGAGAAAAATATGGTCTTTTATTTTTCTCTTATGTAGTTTTTAAATCATAAAAATAATTTTATGAAGTAAATTGTTAATTTGAACAACAGTTAATTTGCTTAACCTAAGACCTTTTTCCATAAATGTACATTTTCAAGAAAATGATTAAGTCTAAGTATACTAAGTGCATTATGATTAGATCATATTGAATAAATATTTTCTCATAGTGTAGCCTGAGTAAATTCTTCATTTAATTTTTAAAGGTTTAAATTGCTAAAGCAGAATATACCTGATTCTCCTTGGAAGTAAGTATGTACAACTTGACCTTTCAGCATGTGCTGGAGAATCCCTGGTTAAATCTCTGCATTTCCTAACTGCTTTGTACAACCTTGAAAGAAGAAAGACCATAGCTTAATTTTCACACACACACACACACACACACACACACACACACACACACACACACACACAGGTTATCAACATTCTACTATCAATTGATTGAATTACTGATTTTGAAAAGCCTAATTAGTGGTTCCAGGTTAATCTCTTTGGTGGAGTTGTACTTAAAATATGAAGCTTTGTGAAGTGTGTTTAAAAATTGTTGACGTCTGGGCAACTGAGGACTAGTTGGAATTCATGTCAGAGGTTGGAAACTCACATCACTTATTCCTCAACACATGGTCATCGTGTAGACTGTATGATCATAAAGCTTTACAGGGTTAGCTTCTGGTTTCTGTGTGGATTTCATTAATTTATGGATTAATTGCTCTTATTGATTTTCAAGTTGGATGACATGGAATGATGAGCCTTATTGCAGCCTTACTCCTCTGTAGTTGCCTATCAGAGATGTTTTCTAGGTTTCTTAAGAACAAGTCTACCCAAATGAGTGTGGTAATTTAAAGATGCTTCTTTACCATAAATGAAGCAACACTTGGAATGCAAAATGCATTTTATTTTTGCAGTTGTGAACATACCCTGTGTTTCGAATTGTGAATTAAACAACAAACTCATTAAGAACTATTGATCGAAGTGGTTTCTTCTACAGATGGGTTTTATTAGCATATGAGTCACATTAACCTGAGGTTTGAAAATTGACATAGCTTTTTTTTTTTTTTTTAATACCATAGCAAAGTAAGCAGATACAGACATTGCAGACATGGTAGGTTCAGAACCAGAGAAGCATCATGGTACCAACCTCCAAGTTCATGTCCACACATTCATCAGACATCTGTTATTACAGGCTCTTCTCTCTACCTTTGATTGATTATTGAAACACAGGCTTACTCTGGTATCTTAGACTGGCAAGTTCATCAAGATATCTTTTCCCAACTACCCCATCATGGACTCTGGAAGTTCATAGCTTGAAAATATTTTTCTGTTAAGCAATTTGTAAGGAATTTCCAAGGATCTTTTCTCTCTCTCTCTCTCTCTCTCTCTCTCTCTCTCTCTCTCTCTGTTTCTTCCTCCCTGCCTTCCTTACCTTCTTCCTACTTCCTTTAAATTTGTGAATCTAAAGGCCAGGTGTTCTCTCTGGAGTAAGTTATACATTGAAATTTCGTGCTCTGCTTCAGATAAAGGTTATATGAATTTAAAAGAACAAAATACCTTTTGTTACTGTGGAATATTTTAAGTAGTTTGAAGGAATTTATTTTAAAATTTTTGTCCTTTTCCAGATCATCTCAGGAATTGGGCAAATTTCTCTGCAATGAGAAAGGATGCTTTCTGTTCATCAAATACAGAAATACTTTTACCAGGATCCTCTCTATATTGTAAACTAAATTTACTTGCACATTTACTTGTTGGCTATCTCCTCAACACTGCATCAGTTTGAACAGATTCTAGTGTGATGGAATGGAAGTCCTGTTTCCTCATCACCTTGTTCTACAGATACACTGCTGAAGGTTTCACTGGGGGGGGAACGGTGAATGACCGTATTGCCAGTTTTTCCTCTGTAAATGAAATCTACCTGGAATAGAATGTTCAAAGTGTGACTCATCTTTTAGGTATAATACAAGAATGTGGGAAAGGTTGTGTGGATTTACAAGTGGGTTGATGTGTAATGGATTGGCAGAAGGAATTTCTCTCACACTCACATTTAGATTTTCTTCCTGATTATTTAGCCAGGAATACAGAACCTAAACAGCTTCACAGTGGCTACAGGAAGCCTGAACAGATGTGACACGTCTCAGATCAGCTTGCTTTGGCCCTTTAGGGAATCTGTTGCTTAAGGTGCTGTCCCCATGAGATAAGGACCTGCAACATTTGAGGTTTCTTCTAATAGCATATTTCATTCATTCATGAGCCATCATATGCTTATGTCCCCAGACTGTATGACATGTACAAACAACCTGTTAGCCTTGATTTCAGGGAGCATTTATACACTGGTGTATCCTTTTGTTTCTGAATCAATCTCAGTGTCTCAGTGTCTGCCAGGTGCGAGTATCCTTGTTTGGGACAAGAAAGGGATTCAGTTTCAAGGTTCCACAAATGCAATGCCTCTCATTCTCCCGGAGACCTCAGTTCCCTGCAGTGTCTTTTACTCATTCAGTATCACACATATGGTCATTTATTTTCTCTTTAAAACTCATTTTATTGACTTTAAAAAATTGCAGGTAGTGCTCATTTACCTTTAATAAATACACACATTGAGGAAGAATAATCCAATGGTAAACTCCCTGTCCCTACCACCCACTTCCTCCTTGAAGCTCCCTGGAGGGAACTATTGTTAACAGCATAGGGTACAACCTTCCTGGCATTTTCTGTTTTCCAGCCCTGTCATTGCCTTTTGTGGAAGCAAGATCTGAAGAACTACGTTAGGCAGTTTGGTCGGGTAGACATGACTCTGTGTTTCTCTTTGTTCGTATTTTGCAAGTAAAAAACAGAAATGGAGTTTCTCCCCTGCTTTAGTGTTGTCTTGCTTTTAAGAATATATTTCAAAACTTCTCCATTCTACCCCAGGCTGAGTGGAGCTTGTGCTATGTATTTTGAAAGGAGGTGGATGGTTCTGGTGGACAAGTGTGAGTCAGCTTGCTTAGCACCAACTGGGCATGTGTCATGCTGCCCTGGGGCCCTGTGGGTGCTAAGTTAGTAATCTCAGGGCTGGCATAGGAAGGTATTCTATTGAGCTGGTCTCTTTGCTTAGAGTTTTACACTTTGTCTACCCTAAAGAGCAGCATGAGGAGCAACTACCTACAACAAAATATGCAGTCTTATTAAGCCTATGAATCAATTTCACTTTTCTGAAAACAGTGAAACGTCTGCTCTGATTATATTTTTCGCTTGATCATATTGGCACAAAATAGAAATGATTGCAAATGATTTCTCCTTTTACAATGACAAGACCATTTTTACAATGTGGCTCAGGGGTAGGATAGCATCTGGGTGGTTCGATTAGGCCAGGTTGTGGATGGCATCACCTGTGCTCAGTGGTTACCTGGATGACCTGATCTTAGAGGAGGAGGAGGATCTTCACGTGGTCTCCAGAAGCCACTTGTCATCACTGTAGTTATCCTGTGGATTTACTTGAGAGAGGAGGCATAAGCTCCCCACAGGGATACTTAGGGGGGTGCCAATGAGAAAGAGGTTGAGAAACACTCCTGCAGAACATTGAGCATCTCTTCCCCACTCCTCTCTCTGTGTTGTACTCAGTGAATGCTTATCATGGTTTCTATAAATCAGACCCCTGCGTTCTGGCTGGGCTGCATCTCCCCAAGACACTGCTTACTTATACTTGTGCTTAGTATGGCCAGTGACACTGACTCATTTAATGCCACCCCTGGTCTATGCAGGAATTGTTAGTAATACCCATTTCGAAGATGTGGGAACCAACACAGAAGGGTGAAGTCATGAATGTAAGAGGTGCAGTCAGGATTGGAGCCCATTCAGTGAAGTCCCCGCCCTGCTGCTGAGAGTGAGAGAAGGACCAGGACCTTCAGGACAGAGAGGCAGCAACATCCAGTCTCTCATGTGCTGTGGGAGGCCGGGCCTGGAGCAGCTGTTGATGGCATGGCTTCAGGCTAGCGCTTCAAACTGCTGTGGGAGTTACTGGTATGAATGATATGAGAGGGAAGATACGGGGCCTCACTGACTGCTGGGACAATAATCATGGGGTACTTTGGGTGGTAGGATGAGCATTTGGTATCTTTGAGCTCCTTTACCTCCTTAGCAACACTGTGAGATGGGCGGGATAAGCCCCACCCTCCTTGTGGGGAAAAAGTACAGAGAAGTTATCACTGGCCCCTGATCACACAGTTAGCCTCTGTCCCCACCCTTTCTACTACAAACACATACCGTGATGTCCCTGTGTTTTCTGTAGAGCTTAAGGATGTACCCTAGACATTTCTAAACAATCACTGGTAACACAATACATTATGGTAAAGTGGGAGGCCAGAAACTACAGAAGAGCCTCGGGCTTAACAGAAAGATATGTGATCTTTGGCATTCAGGATGAGGAAGGCTACGTGTATGTATGTATGTATTTACATATATACATACATACATATTTACATACATTTATTTACATATGTATTTATGTATTTATAAATTTATTTATAAATATATAAATATATATGTATTTTTTGTTTATAATATATAATTTTTTTTTGAAACAAGGTCTCACTGTGTAATTTAGGCTGGCCTTGAGCTCACTGTGCAACCCACGTTGCCCTAGGAGTCACTGCAGTCCTCCTGCCTCAGCCTCCCGAGTGCTGGGAATACAGGTGTGTACCACCACGCAAGGCTAGGGCTTTTGCCACTGGGTGATTGGAGTATTTCTCCAAGTCTTCTCACTATGCCAGGTGAAATAACTGGCCATGTTATATCCTGTTTAAGAAGTATTCCCAGCTGCATTGACCATGATGGTAATTTTTGGTTTAGTGATAGAGATGATTATGGGTTAAAACTTCACTTAGAATGAAAGTTTCTGTAACAGCATCCAAAAATTCTCAAGAGAAGATCAGTTATCCTATAAGGATCTTGATGGCTCAGCCTATTGCAACTCATATGCTTCATATTTCTCTGTGTTTTAATAATAAATTTGTGTTGCTATAAAGCGAATTTTGAAATGCTCACTTTTATAGACTTGCACAGTACTTTTAATAGGAATTTTCTCCTGAAGCTATGATTGCATTTTTAGTTTTTTCCCCCTACTTCCTCCATATGGGATTGGAGCTTTTGCTATATTTTAGCACTTAAACTGGAACATTGGTATTAGTTGTTTTCCTGTTTGCTTTTTTTTTTTTTTTTTTTTTTGTGGGTTCCAGGGGTCGACCTCAGGACCTCATGCTCCAGCAGGCACCCATGCCAGTGAGCGATATCACCAGCCCTTTTTTCGTATGTGCGTACCAGGAGTCGAACTCAGGACCTCGCACTTGCCAGGCAGGCACTTATGCCGCTGAGCTATCTCACCAGCCCTCCTGTTTGCTTTTAAGTGAATGTCATCTGTAATATGTCATACTTTATTATATGAAAAGGCCAGAATCTCCTTCACAATGTTACATACTCAGTCTCAACAATTAAAGACTTAGATTTGAAAGACTATTGATAGACTACTTTTATAGGTATGCTTTTATACAAAAGAGATTGTGGACACATCTAAGCAAAGTCTAAATTTAGCTTTGGTCTACTAAAATAAGTGGGTGGAATCTATATTGAAAATATGTGGCTGTGTTCAAGGTTATAGCAGTAGTCAGTACTAGAATATTGGCACTTGCCCTAAATGTCTTTCTTTTTATTGACTTCTTTGAGTTAACAGCCTGAACTTTAAGAAAAATTTAGTATTGATAATACTCCAGTCTTTCAGATCTTATTAATAAAGTTAGATGTTTTGGGCTGGGGATAGAGCTCCGTGGCACAGTGCCTGCCTGGCAAGTGCAAGGTCCTGTGTTCGATTCCCAGTACAAAAAAAAAGAAAATTAAATAAATAAATAAATAGAGTTAGATGTTTTTGTGTATTAATTTATAACCAGTAAAAGGAAATGAATCAAAATTGGAACATATACAAAGCTGGTGAATTAGGAGGTTGTTAAAAATAGAGAATGATTTTAGGAAAGGAATTGCTTTAAATTATTGTTTTTAAAAATAGAGAATGTCCTAGGAAAGGGTCTAGATGAATCTAACCATAATGTTCCTACTTGTTATCTCTGGAATAGATACTGGGATTGGAGGTGGTTGTGGTCAAAGGATTTATTACTAATTTTTTTACTAGGATATTGTACGCATGCATTCTTCATGTAATTAAAGTGCATGTCTCTAATGCATATTGTTTGAGTCTTAGCAAAGTCCTGTTAACCTATAACTTTTTGAGGAGCACATTTCTTTTGTCAGATGAGTTTACCAGACTTAAGCACGCTAAGCAGCTCTAGTGTTTTTTGCTAGAAGAGAGGTAAGAAGGTATAGGGATCCTGGAAATTAAAAGTTAGCAAAAGGATCTTACTCATCCAACTGTGAATAACTTTAAAAAGTAGTTAAGAGTCCCAAAAAGCAGAATTCAGGTTTCTACTGCAGCACTACCAGACATAACTTCGTTGTAATCTCCCCTGTTGGCCCTGAGTTTTGTATAATTAAAATTTAGGGGCTGGAAATTTTTTTGAGACTTAATTAGAAGTGACAAACCAGAGACATTCCTGCTGGTTAGGGAAGGCTTAAGAAATTCTTATTGGCTAAACTACAAATATGTAACATTTTTCTGAACACTGCATGGTAGTTCAGACTGCCTAAAGGTGACAAGATTAGCTCTGTTTTTCTAGTGAAGTAGTAAAAATTAGATTAATAAGTACCAGGCAAAGAAACTTTTCTTGCTTTCTTTTTTTTTTCTTTTTACCCTATAAGAAATCTTACCTTGAGTACTTCTGGCTGTGGAGATTGGTGCCTTAATTAGCCACATGTTCTTTTTACCTCCTGGGAAATAAGTACAGGATAAAATTGGGGATCAAGACACAGACGTACATTGACTTAGCACACGCCGCTAAGTAATTCATCAAGGAATGTTGGTAATTAGTACTGCCTCTTTCAACTCTTGGCTTATTTTATAAAACCGGTTGATTTAAAATAATGCCTGCTGATTTATTGCCCACACGTTTCCAGACGGGGACTTGGCTCTTAAACAAAAGCAAGATTGTGCAGTGATGGAAGCGTGCCCTCCTGTTTTTTGTGTTTTTACAAATTCTGAAAGGCCATCTATGTCCCCTATTAACTTTGTTGCATTTTCTTTTACCCTGTTCAGCATTTTCCTGGGCTTTCTTTTGTGTCTTGGTGAAGAGAAAGGGTGAGCAAATTAAAAAAAAAAAAAAAAAAAAAAAGAAACCTGGGCCCTTGGAGGTTTTGGATGTGAGGTGCTTGTCAAAGTGTGTTGGCTCGGTGTGGTTTGATGGAATTTAATTTGAATCTTTCGTCTGGTAAGACAGGCTTTAGTAATAGCTTTTGGTCTTCCTACGTTGTGAAACACTTGGTGATATTTATGACACCGGGCTAATCTTAAAAAATTGAATTTATGAGGTGCACAGGACTGTGTGACTTCAGTCTTGTAGCTTTGGTATCTAAATGTTGTTCTAATGTGGATGCCTAATTCCCATGGTAACTAAAGTACTTCATTATGCTTTGAGAAGTGACCACAATCAGTGTCCCTGTCAAAATTCTAACATTTGACTGTGTCCAGTATTTAATGTGAACTTGGGCACATTTCTTGTTCTCTTTGGACCTCAGTGTCCTCATCCATGAAATAAGGGTGACAGTGCCTGCTCTGGAGAGTTTCTGTGAGAGATAAATGAGGGAACTTGCCAAAGCAGCACTGTCCAGTGAAATTAGAATGTGAGCCATGTATGTGAATTCAGATTTTCTAGTAGTCTCATGAAAAACAGTAAAAAGAGATAGATGAAGTTAATTTTAATATATTTTACTTAACTAGACATGGTGGTCCATGCCTATAATCCTAGCACTCTGGGAGGCTAAGGCAGGAGGATTGTAAGTTAGATCCCAGCCTGGGCAACTCAGTGACTTAGTAAGAGCTGTCTCTAAATAAAAAATAGAATTGAAAAAGGATAAGGATGTAGCTCAGTGTGAGGATCCTAAGTTCAATCTGCGGTACCACAAAGTCATATATATATATATCCCTAGTCATATATATATATCCCTAGAATATATATATATATATATATATATATATATATATCCCTAGAATATTATTATTTCAACCTGTAATTAGGATAAAAGTTATTACTAAGATTTTTTACCTTCCTTTTTTCATTAAGTTTTTGTATTACGCCTTCCATACTGTCTTCAGAATTGGGTATTGTATGTCTCCAACACGTTTCAACTTGAACACTAAATTTTCATCAGAATTATTTGATTTTATAAATTTATAGTTTAGATTCTGTAAAATTTATAGTTGAGAAAGTAGATTCATACACTCACATTGTTTCAAACATATTTCCAGTAATTAAATTGCAATATGTCATTAAATTTAGATTTAGATTAAATAATAATTCAGTTCCTCTGAGATAGTCACATTTCCAGGGCAGAGTAGCCCCATGTGGCATGTGGGCTTTGCATTGGACAGCACAGATAGGAAATGCTCAGGAAACAGTCCTGCTTTATTTTTTGTAATATATTATATAACAATTTATTATCCATCTGAATATAGTAGTATTATTATCATCTCCAAGTTGTCATCTTCATGTATCACTATTATATCTACCCAATACTACTGTTTCATACTGCCTGCCCAAAGAAAACAAACAAAACTTAGTCATTGTTTTCTTTCTCATAATGCAGAGCCCAGGTTAGCTGACATAACTCATGTCTGGTTGATATTTTCTGTTTTTACAATGAGCAACAAAGAGTCACCCTGGGTAATGTGGCATTTTTCACCATCTCTGCCAGTCTTCCTTTCAGACCTGAGAGTGGTGACAGCTTAGATTGTCAGTCTTGTGTCTTCCTTGTGCTCTCTGTTCAGGTTCTTTTCAAACCTACATCTGTCACACTTGCATAGCACCTGTGTCTAGCATGTTAAGCAGTCTGAAACTTTGGCAATGTTGAAGTATTTCACCAATGTTCTTGGTGTAAAACGGATAAAAGGAGAATCGTTCTATTTTGTTTTTCAATGTACATTGGATAGTAGCTTAGTTCACATGAAGGGTATTG
Organism: Erethizon dorsatum; assembly: GCA_028451465.1. Classification (NCBI taxonomy): domain Eukaryota; kingdom Metazoa; phylum Chordata; class Mammalia; order Rodentia; family Erethizontidae; genus Erethizon; species Erethizon dorsatum. The sequence continues at coordinate 48,417,513 of CM051825.1, forward strand.
AAAACCTTTTTAGGGGAGTGGAGTTTTATGGTGGATTTTTATTTATAGTAATGTTGCGAAGGCAATTTCTTTTCTCGCTGAACAAGCAGTAAATTTTTAGGGAATTTCAACACAGCTCATAATTTATTAAAACAGTTCTTTTCTTTCTCTCATTCACTAGGCACCCAAGTCTTTTTTTTTTTTAACATTTTTGACCATTTATATCAGAAATTAAATCCATCTAATGATAATTTATATTTGTTAGTTGCCTTGTTACTCCTTATGCAAACAATGAGTCTGTTAAACTAGAATTAGTAAGCTATGTTAGAGAGGTTTAATGCGTGTCCTTCATATAATACTAGGAACCTGTAAAGTCACATTCTTGTGCAATTACAACAAGTAAGAAAGCCAAGAGAGAAAAATGTAAAACACGCTAGGGTTTCCAGAAGGAAAAAGCATTACATTGTTAGATTTCATGATTTTCTCAGTTTGGGGTCATACAGTATATATTTTCTCAGTGTTAATTATTTATTTAAATATTTTCTTATCTTCAGATAATGTATGGTATAAAACATTCAGGCCATCACAAAGTTGATTTTAGTTTCCTAATAACGGTTCAGGATTGTATGAAAATCACATACCAAAGAAGTTTTCACTTCATTAATTATAATCTTGATAAAATGGATAATAAAATATTGCAAATATAGGCCATTGTCCCCATTTTTCTTAGGGCTATGGATATCTCATAGATAAGGAAGACAAGCAACTTTCTGAAAGAACATTTAATTTGAATGTAAAGGCTTCATTTGTTTTGACATGAAGCTAAGGCATCTAGAGCTTAATCTAAAACTATGCTTTTCAAAAAATATTCTAGCCGGGGATATAGCTCAGTGGCACAGTACCTGCCTGGCAAGCAGGAGGTCCTGAGTTCGATTCCTGGTACCAAAACAAAAACAAAAACAAATATTCTATAGCTCAGTGTTTCTCCAAGTGTGGGCTGGGCCCTGTACCCCTGTATCACGTTTGGATCTTCATTAAAAAAGAAAAACCAAGCTAGAAACCCTGGGATTAGGCCTTAATCTGTGTTTTAATCAGCCCTCTAGAAGATTCTAAAGCATTCTCATGCTTAAGGATCCTGGTTATAAAAATCTAGCAATTAATTTCTAAGAAACATTTTGAAAATGGGGAAATGCATGTGCAAATAAATCCAAGCAAGTTTCTTTACTGCAGGCTTTGTAGATCTCTCTACACGTAAAGAGTCACGGCAGATCTCCAACAGTGGTGCAGTAGGCAGGTGCTCTGAGAGAGGAAAGAGCAGACAGGTAGAGTGTTGCCTAGAACTGATCAGCAGAGATGGGAAAATACTCAGTAGCTATTTAGCGTATTGTGTATGTTGCGTGTATTCCATCATATGCAAAGTTCGTAAAAACAGATGAATCCTCTCAAATCTTGAGGAAGTGACTTGAGAATAAAACAATAATTATCAACTCTAAAATTACTTGCTTTGGAGCAGTGTTTCCCACTTTAAAGCCTGGAAAGAAACAGTTGGGCCTTTAGCAGAGCTCTGAGGGCTCAGTGAATCCATTTGCCAACTAATATTTGCAAATTACATGTGTATCTCACATACATGCATCTCTTTATCAAATAAATGTAGGTGCTGCTGTGATAAAGTACGAGTTGATAATCCATATTTTTCATTTTTTTCCTGTTTTTAGGCATTTTCTTATTCAATAAAAAACAAAAGCACAACTAGTCAAATGTAATATTTGACTTTTAAAAGTAGGTAAAATTGCTTTTAAAAAATACAGTACTTCATTCTTAAGAGTGGTATTAAATCCACAGTCAAACTGAGTGGAAGGTTCAGAGATGTCCTGTTTACCCTGTGCCCCACGTATGCTCGGCTTCCCCCACCAGCGCCCCCCCAGAGGGTACAGTGAACCTACATTTACACATTATCATTACCCAGAGTCCAGGTTTATGTTCAGGTTCACTCTCGATGTACATCCTGTGGATCTGGAAATATGTTTGGTGTGCATCTACCATTACTATATCACACAAGGTATTTTTTTCAGTGCCCTAAAAATCCTCTCTGCTCTACCTGCTTCTCTAAAGTAAGAAACTACTTCTTTTAGGAACTTTTTTTCAAAAAATATATTGAATGTTATTCAAATTTTACTTTTGAAATTTACTCTTTAAAAAAATGGCTCTAGTTACATGATCACACAAAATGGCCTTTTTTGGCTAGCTTCCCCACTGGTTGGAAGAAAAAAAAAAGGTCACTTCAGGGTGCTCCACCCAAAAGGCCAGCTGTTGCTCATACTGGAGTCCGCAGCACATCTGCCCAGCACACTGTTCCAGTCCAGCCTTAAAAGAGGCGTGGCTTCTACCTGGGCTGTGAAGGGTACTTTGCATCCACCTCCTTACCTCCCTCCAGGTGTTCATAATTACCCAACAGGAGGAGAAAGTCCAAAGCTACCTGACATGCATCTGAGGACTTCTGCCCTGGATCATAAATCTTGTTTCCTAGACTTGTGTTGCGTTTCTGTTAGGATTTACATATTTCAGTTAAAATTCATTCAAAGCATTTCTGCCCAAAGGCCCTGGATTATAGGCTACACCTTGCTATCTGGTTGTGGTATACCTGTTTAAGGGTGTGGGCTCCAGAGTTAGATGGACACTACCCCAATTCTTTGTGAACTCAGTTCTGTTGTCTGCTTGGCGGGGATAATAAATGTCCCTATCCTGTAGGATCATTTGAGAAATGAGTGATATGCTACTCACAAAGCACTTAGCACTGAGCCTGGCACAATACTCATTGCTGGTGGCTGTCCTCTGCTTTTCAGCCAGAAACACACACAGTCCACAGTGTACCCCAATGCCATAGGTCCCTGAGAAGTGATGGAAAGGTTAATGCATTGGCAAATGGTGAGGAAAGTTGGTTCTACCTATGATCAACAATTAATTTCCCTAGAGGTATATGAAATATATGAAGATTCTTTCAATGAATTACATTACAGCAGCAGGAATTTTTATTCTTAAAAACCACCTGGCAATACAGTTTCTAATAGAAACTTTTTTAGGGAGAAGGAGGTTAGTGAGATGCTTGGCCACCATTTTTTTTTGATATACAAAAAAGTCATAATTTATGTTAATAAAGCACATTATGACTACATTGAGGTCCTATTTTGACATTATTTTTTAGTGTTGGCTACCATTTTTAACTGTCCTTCAGAATATACCTATTAAATCTTAAGTAATTTTGATTATTGACAGCCATACAAGAGAATTGTTAAGTCTTTACTTATAGAAAATTTTGTGATAAAAAGTGATAAAAAAAACTGGGATCAAATTTTCAAGAAAAATTAATACAGATATTGGGCTATTAAAATGCTCCCTTATTATGAAATCTATTTATAAGCTGAGAATTTAGGTTAAGTATGAGTGACCATTCATGATTCTATGAAGAGTTAACTTTTTAAAGCTTTATTATTTTTTATTTTTACTATTTCTAGGCAAATAGAGATTCAATATACATTTAATCACTGCTTCTTAGCCAGGGCCCACATTACCAGTTAACCAATAAAAACAAGTGATCTGTGTTCAGAGTTTTTATCAATATTCCATTGAGTGTTTTCACATTGATAATTGGGTATAGTAATCTGTAGTCAAATTCCATAATCTTTCTGATTTAGCCTCTATGTGTTTTGACTCATTTGCTGTAGGATTACATAACCTCTTCCTTACACGATGTGTCTATTTTGTTTCTAGTCTGAGATTCCCCCATCCCACCCTGTGACCCTATCTTGTAGTGGATTTAGAAGTTTAACCTTTTTATTTATTTATTTTTTCTTTTCAGTTTTTAGAAACATGTCACCTTGAGTGTTGTGTTGTCAGTACTAGTGCCATGATGACCTTTGAGTTTGCTATTAAACCATTTATTGTTACTTTCATGATACATTGTATTTTGAAATAAGACCAGAGGCCATTCTTTTCAACAGATACTATTGCAAAATTCTCTATACTTACTAAGGCAGCCATAAAATCAAGCATACATACATGTTACATGTTACACTTCTCCATGGACCTGAAGCAGGACCTTGGAGAAGTTGCCTTGCTGGGCCTTGGTCTCCTCAACTGAGCAGTCTCAGATTTCCCTCCTAACTCGGACATGCAAGGAACTGTCCCTTTTTCCTTGACAGGTGTACACTTGCCAGTCAGGAAAGTCTCATTTGTGATAAGATGAAGGTGACAAAGGACTTGAAAAGCCCTTGACAGAAACAGGTTTGTTTTGATTATTAGGTACACACACAGAGTTGTCATGATAAAGAAGTGTAGTATATGTAATGTAGCTCCACTGTGATTAAGCACCAGTTTCTCCTTGAGTGTGTCTACAGGTGAGTCAGAAAACCTCTTCACTGTTACTTAGACGTTCTGTGATTTTGTCTATATGTGATTTGTTGATTATAATGACATTAATCGTGGTTGTTACTGCATTTCTGAGACTCCCCTGAAGACCTTTTAAGCAGGGACTGAGCCCAGATATGCTAAGGATAGATGGCAGGGTAGTCAACCATACTGCCACCATTTCATGTACACCAACCTCTAAAACTCCATATTTAATATTTAATTCTCATGTTCATTAAATCTGATACTCATATTCATCTCTGACATAATTTGTCATCATAGAATGTTCTATAGCTTTTATGTTCTTGTACTTATTAAGCAGAAAATAGACACTAAGCATGTTCATTTATGTTAAATGTTATTTAATTTTGTACACATTTTACTCTTTTTCCTTCAGTTTAAGTATGAACACTGATTTTTATCCTCTCCTTAAGAAGGAAGATCGGGGGATTGTTGACTAGTTTTCTCATAAAGGCTTTCCTTTTTCAGTGATCTTTCAACTTTTCCTTCTTTTTCTGTCCTTGGAAAACACCTTGATAGTTATAATAGTCCTCACACTTCTTCCTTCTTCCCTCTTTACCTCTCCTTCCCTCCCTCATGCACAAATCTGAAATTACATGAACTTCCTTGCAAGAATCCTAGCTTTGTCCTTAGAGAACTTTGAAAAAATGACTTAGTTTTTTCTCTAAATTTTAGTTTCTGGATCTGTAAAGTGGATCCGCCCTGTCCCATTGCACTGTAACGCCAATGTTATTGGTAAATAAACACTTGTCAGTATAGCATGGTATTCCTTTTGGTCCATTTTATACAGCATGCTAATGTTGGAAGCAGTCAGGGGCCAGGTTTATCGTACTTAAAGCCTTAGCCATACATAAAAATATTAAGAAAATTAAGCTGGATATCTGCACAGCATCTATGCCTCCTGCAGGCTCAGTGTGATCTGGCTGCAGGAAGGGCTTGGCTTCTTAGCATGTTCTGTTCTCTGGAGATGTGGGGAGTGCAGAGGAACCAGCTGGGAAGGCCCTGCCCTCCCTGTTAACCATGCATTCATCAGGAGGGCTACATCTGGGATCACATTTTTAAAACATGACTTCCTTGAAGTGCTTGCCCTGCGTGTCTGCCTCTGGAGAGGAGCCACAGACCCCTCTGGGTGTGAGGCCCTCTGGGATAGAAGTGTCGCCTACACATGCCAGTAGAAGTTTAACCAGCAAGGGTTGAGGGGGTGTTTACTGGTTGTTATTCATGCTCTGGTTACAAAGGTCCACAGGTTTTGAGGGACTGCCCTGACCTTCTCTGTTCTATATGCCCTGCCATTCACAGTGTGTGATTTCTGCAGAGCGCACCACTTTTTCAGGATTGTGTAGATGGGAGTCAGAGCAGAAACAAGTGAACCAACTACAGAGTTGTGTAAACGAAGTGAATGAATGCATGGAAAGTACGTAGCACAGCTCTTTGGGTTGTTGCCTTTGAGCAAAGTTCCCAGGGACAAGGAGGAAAGCACTCAGTAGGTGGCTAGTCCTACCTAACCCTTCTCACACTCACATTTTTGCTTCTTCAGTAAGAAGGCTCTTGGCTTCCTTGGAGGTATTATGGCAGGCAGAAGAAGCAAGCTCAGCCTTGGAAAAGCCTGGGGAGAGGAATAAAGCAACAATGCATGTTCTGGGAGTGGGTGTGAAGCAGGGAAATCCAAAGGTGTAGCAGGAAAAGCTGAGAGCATTGGGAGCTGAGGCTGGAGCAGTGACAGGGGCCAGAAGCATAGGTTGGTTGCCACTGGGATTGGGTCATCATCCACAGCATTCATTTATTTTTCTTTCCGTTGTGGTCTTTGCTTTCCTTTTAGAGGAGAGGTATGTTAAGGCAGACTTCTCTGGGAGTAGTAGAGATGGGTACATTGTTTTCATATGAATATTTCATTGTAAGTAAAGTGGCTGTCAAAAATGGTTGAGTATAAAGTGATGAAGGCATGGACTCCATACATCTTAGAAAAAAGAAAGCATTGATTAAAAAAAATTAAAGGGTAAAGTGAATGGAACCTTAATAGGTTAAGGGAAGGAAAAAGTCATACTACCATATACATCCTCACATAGAAGGAGACTGAATAAAGTAGAAATCAAGAAATCAGTCTATACCAGGAGTTAGGAAACAATGTCCATAAGCCAAATCCTGCCTCTGCCTCTTTTGTAAAATTATATTCAGAGTACAGTCACGCTCATACCTTTTCATATGGCTTATGGCTGCACTGATGCAACAATGGCAGCTTCTGGTACTGCAACCAAGACCTCCCGGCTCAGAAGACTGAAAGTAATTACTCTCTGGCCCTGAGTAGAGAAGTTGGCTGACTGCTAATAAGTAATAGATGTGGGTTTCAAATATTTGGGAGTTGGGATTATATTTCTTTGTTCAACTTGATATCCTGGGGATTTTACTTAATGAGTAAATGAATGAATCTGAATGAAATGAATGAATGAACAAAGTCAAATTTTTTGAATTATGGTTTCTCTGTGCTATTTAGAGTTATTCTGCACTGATTCTAACAGAAGCGTTGAGTAGGAGTTCATATATGACACAAGTATGTGCTGAGTGCCAAGAGTGTATGAGGGCATCCTTTTTCATTTCAGGGTACAACAGATTTTTATGTGACCTTCACAACTCAGTGGTAAAGACTGGGCTAGCCAGATTTGAGTTGTGTAGAGAGGGCATGGACCTATGCTGCGTTTCTGAACTGATGACAGTAGATGGACTGAGAGTGATTCTCATCTCAGGGGACTATCATTCTATCTGCTTCTTCTGAGCGCTTCAGAAAACCACCAGCACAGATGCAATCATGTCCGCTAGGCAGAAGAACATGGATATTTCTGGTGAAACCTCCCTGGAGAAAATTCCCCTGGGGAGAATTGTGTCTGCTGGAGACTAAGTTGTTTTCTTTTTCAGTAGTCATGAATTTCTGGGCCCACCAATTTCCAGGCAAACAGGAGAAAATGCAGGCGACTTCTGAAAGGAATGATTTTCAGGGCCACTGTCTTTAGGGTTACTTTACCTCTGGGTGGTTTCTGCTCTTGGGATCTGCCTGTGTACAGGACTGCAGAGCAGACAAATGTTTCAGATACCACCTCTTTTCAAAACTCTTTCCACACCTCCGCTTCTGCACATTCCTGTCTTCAGGTTTGATCAGTCACGAAAGCCTTGCTAAGAACCCTTTATTTGCATGATTCCCTCCAGAAGTCTTTGCACATTAAGAGGACTTGATAACTGCCAAGGAGGAGGGAAAGATAAAATGATGGATTTTCCGAGGCACTAGAGGGGCTGAAGACAAGAAGCAACAATCTTCCCTGCCATACTCCAATCACAGTGGGCAAGCAACCCTCTCTCCTCTGCTCACAGCTAATGCCCACCTTATCCAGCCTCATTGTAGCCAGTATATTTGAGCATCAATAATAATCTTCCTACATGGAATTAAAAAATTATACTTCCCCTTTGTTCTTGCTTACATGCTCCTCTTTCTAACCTCATCACCTCTTGTTTTAAGAGTCCCTCCTTAATTAGTCTTGCATGAAGTATGTGGTACAATTACCCACGCTTCTTCTCCTTCTGGCCCTGTTTAACCAAACACCTCCCACATCATGTTCTTCACGTTCATCCTCATTGACTCATGAGGTGACACCGACTGACACTTGCAAGCCGGTGACCTTCTTTTTGAGTTAGAATTGTTAAAAGCCGAGCAAATAGAGTAAAAGGAGTAGGCAAAACCATGTAGCTGGCCCTTTCTTCATGAAGGAGGATGCAGAGGAGGTACATATATCAAGAGGAAGTTATGCCTGAACACTTTGTCAAAATTTAGCCAAGTAATTTGTCTAAGAAAGAAAGTAACACAATTAAGATAAATAAAGGACTAGACACAATGCGTATTCAAGGAAAAATGAGATAGGTGGACAGAGAAAAAAAAAAGGACTGTACATTTCTACTATAAAATATTACTTTATGAAATTATTGAACTTATTATCTATTAAAATTTGAATGTATCAGGAAAAATGGATCCAAAGAGGAAAAGTGGATTTAAAATATATGAGGTACCAGAAGCAATTCTTTGTGCATCTCCATGAAAAAAAAGTTGTTTTGAATTAAGAAAACAGAACCAAAAGAACCCAAAAAACCTGTGAGGATGAATGAGATATGTGTGAAGTACATTGAGCTCTTATGGGTGTAAGCCGCTACAGTATAATTTTCTTTTCTTTTCTTTTTTTTTTTTTTTTTTTTTTAATCCATGACTTGAGTTTTCATTGTAATTCCAAGCAGAATGCCCCTGGAACGGCTAGATAAAAGGAATGGCTCTTTAACCAAACTTGCAGTGATATGAACCAATATGACTTTTAAAAAAACTGATACATCTTCAGTCAGAATTTTTCTCTGTGTTAAAATTCATACAATTTACTTTTAGTTAGAGGCTTTTTTCTAAACATGAACAGTGTATTAATAATGCAATTGTTTAGGTCTTTCTAAAAATATTACTTTTTTATAACAGTTTTTGCCATTTCCATTTTACTTAGATTTAGAAAAGTTTCGTAAATTTCAATATAGTCTTTTCAACTTACGAACCTGTTTTAGCCATTGTGCCCCTAACTCTGCCTTTCTGCCCATCCCCAATTGCTGCAGTTTAGTTTCCTTCAAGACTCTTTGTCAGAGTGTACTTAGACTGAATGGAGTCTAAGCCCATGGAACTTTGCTGTTGCTTAATTCTTTTTCTCCCAATGGCCCACAGTCTAATTGCTTATTTGAGTCACGACAACTGGTTGTATCCTCTGAGTAACTCCGCACTCCATCATAGATTGTAACCAGATGAATTCTGAAAATAGACATTTTAGGTCTCCTCACCTATCTAATTCACAGATTCAGAGGAAAACTCAGCAGGAAGTTGAGCCTCTGACCACAGCATATGCCTAACATAGCCTCCCAGCTCCATGTCATTCAGTGCTCCTGTGGTGTAGGCGATTAACTGACCCATTTATCCCATCAGGTGTCTAACTTGCAAAGAGAAAATGTCACAGATTCCAAGTTGTCCTCAACCGTGAATCTGTGTGGGAGTCCAAGGGGGAGCTGGAGCCCTGCTCAGTTAGGCTAAGTGGCCAGCAAAAGTAGTAGTTCTGTGATTTACTTTAAAACTCTTTGCTTTGCCTTGGAAATCCAGTTGTGGCCCATTCTCTTTGGCAGTGGACAAAGGACCTTACTTTTAGAGATTGTCTTCCATGTTTGGTGAAATAAAACAGAGGTACCTGTCAGCAGAATTGAGGCTTTTTAACTTCAGAGTCATGGTATCTACTGGGAAAAAATATATTCATATTATATGGCTAGTTCTTCCTTTAGGCTTTTTTTTCTTCTCCAGTGATGGATAATTCTTATCAACAAAAGGTTTCTCATTTTTCCCACTTAAATTCATAAGGCTAGGACGGTTAATTCCATTCTTAATATATTTATACTTAAAGCTCAGATTGAACTTCATGAGAGTGTAGGTCTTATCTGTGTGGTTTTCTACTGGGTCCACAACATCTAGAAGAATACAGAGGCTTATTACAGGCTCAATAAATATGTATTGAATGAGTGTGCAACTTAACTCATGACTCATTCTTCAGCCCTTGATTTTTGTGTTTGAGTGACCTCGCTGTCCAGTGGGCTTGCATGGATGACTGATATTTCCCTCCACAGGAAAGGTTAAACAGATAGCTCATTCTGGTATAAAATAGACCCCTTTGAAAATCAGCCCAAGGCTCTTTTTCTCTTTAATATAGGATGCTGGTTTGATCTTTGGACAAAAATACTACTTTTAAATACTGCATAGTTTATAATTATACTCATAACCTCTGGAGCACTGGCATGGTAACACATCAGTTCTTTGTCTTTTACTTGGTCATTGACTTGCCTTTTGACTTGGTTATTGGCAGTTCAGGATATTTAGTTGGAATTGCTCCTGAAACATTTTAATGTATACTTTTTTAGGTAAAATGCCAAAAAAGTCATGGGTTTGATTTCAAAATTAAAAATAGCTTTGTTTTTTTTAAAAAATAGAAAGTAATTAGGAGAATGCATTAATGATATTTTCTATCATATTTCATTATTTCTCATTTTGTTTGTAGAGATTATAAAACTATGGACTAAAAGAGTTTAGGGACAAGATTTCTCTTTTTGATCACTTTTTATGGGGTTTAGTGTCAATTATTATGAAACCATAAAGATAAAATTTTGATGTGTACCATAAGAACCATTTTTCTCTATGATGTAGGCCTAGTTTGTGGCTATAACTAGTGATTTCCAAAGTAGTTAATCTTTAGAATACTCTGCTATGCATTTAAAAATAAAAGTAGCCATGTCCAGATCTGGAGGGTGTGAGTGGGCTTGCCATCTGTATTTTTTAAAACCCCCCAAGTGGCTTCAGATAATCAGAAAGTCTAGTTTAGAACACAGGATCAGTGGGCTCAAGGTCATGGGAGTGATTAGCCTCTTGGCCTCTTGAGTGTACTCTGTTCTGGACCTCAGCCCTGCTTCCTAGCCCAGCCATCTTCACAATGGATGTTCTTGATGGAGTGTAGGTAAGAGAATGTAGATGGGAGGAATAGAACCTATGTCTGTCTTAACTGCCATGAAAAATACCTTAGATCAGCATACAGCTAGGGTCATCTCTCTATGCCAGGCAACAGCCTTGTCACTGGGGCTAGCTTGCTTGCTTGCTCTCTATCTCTATCTCTCTCTCTGTCTCTGTCTGTTTCTCCTTTCTATCCTCCCTTCCATTCCCACCTTTCTTCTTTCCTCCTTCACTGCCTTCTTCTTCCTCTTCTCCTCTTCCTCTTCCTTCTTCCGCCTTCCTCCCTCCTTCCTCCCCCTCCTCCTCCCCCTCCTTCTCTTCCTTTTTTTCAGTACTCGTGATTCAACCTAGGGCATACACACTGAGCTACATCCCCAGCCCTTTTTTCATTGGATTGGATTGGATTGGATTGGATTGTACTGAACTGTATTATATTGAATTGTATTGTATCATATTTATTATATTGTATTATGTTGTATTATTTTATTTTGAGGCAGGGTCTTGCCAAGTTGCCCAGGTTGGACTCAAACTTGCAATACTTCTGTCTTAGCTTCTCAATAGTGTTGGGTTTTCAGGTATGTACACCATGCCTGGCTGGAGGCTTCTTTTTTAATTTAGTGCTCCCCCCCACCCCGTCTTCAGGGATGTTGTTGAGTTGCTTACTGAAACTGAGTAACCTTTCCCAGTATACACTGGAGCTGAAATTCAGAAACACAATCTAGAAGTAAAGGCTCTTGATCACCTTGATATGGGTGGTGTTTTAGCGACGTGTAGGGAAGAAGCTCTGGAAAGATATTGCATGGGTTTGATTCTGCTGCCCCTGGGTGCTACATTTGTAATCTTGGAAACAAAACTATCACCCTTCTGAGAGCTTCTGTTTTCCCTTGGGCAAAAAGGCATTACTAATAATTGTAAGGTTGGCAGAGCATTATATGACATTGTCCATGCATGCAGAAAAGGTAAGCACTCAGTAGATGTCAGTGGCTGTTATTCTTATTACAAATTTTGAATGAATGCTCTGGAAACTACTTGCCGTGTTTGGGTTGAAGCAGTATTGGTCATAGTTGTTCATTAATTTGTCTCCTTTTGTACTTTCTGGAATTTTATTTCTTCATTTCACAAATATATATTTAAAAACTATGTGCCAAGCAAGGAATCGGCATTGAGGATGGAAGAATGAACAAAAGAGGCAAAACATAAATGATTGTTTTAAAAATGACAATTTGCTGCCTTTCAAGAGTCCTGCCATTTAATTATAACAACGTTCGGAAGAACTGAATTGTGTAATCATTTTTAGATTTTGTATATTTGCCCATCCCAGATGCCAACTGGCATGAAAAATAGATTTAGAAATTTTGATTTTACTCTGTGTGTCTCCTGATCTGTCTTTCTGTCTCCATCCATACTTGAGCAAATCTTGCCCAACCAGTAAGCCCCAGTTCAGTCACTGGCTTCTATGTGAAACATTCCTTAACTTTCCCCTTTTATTCCTCCATCTCTCCATACCCTCCAGTCTCCACTTGCCCTTGCCATAATGTTTTGTTTGTATTCCACTTGTGCTCCCTATTCCTTTATCCTGTCCCTACCATTAGTTGCACCATTTCAGACTATAAGAAATGAGAGAAATGGACCATATGGCTTCTACATCATGCATGCCCTGGGTCTTAGGACAGGCTCAAATGTATATATTAAGTAGTCAGTAGGATGCAGAGTTAATTGAGAGAAAAAAAGAAATCTCAGTCTACGAGTGATCTTCCCCTCTTTTCACTCCTCTGTAAAATGGGATAAAAAAAATACCTCACAGGCTGCTAAGAATTCCTGAAACAAAACCAATAGATGGAAATGTTAGCACAGCACATTTGTAGTAGAATTTCAATGTCTGCTAGTTATTTTTAAAAACAGATTTATTGAAGCATAATTGACATATAATAACCTGCACATGTATAAGGGTCTAATTGACAAATATAACAAAGCTGCCCCTGTGAAGTGGTCATTACAGTCAAGATCATGAACATATTCTTGTACCTCTCTGTAACCCATCTTTCCCTCCCCAGTCAGCCTTCTCTCCTGGTCATCAGGCAACCATTGATCTCTTTCACTATAGATTAGTTTATACTTCTTCTAGTTTGATTAATATGGATACAGTATATACTTTTTGGGGAGAAGAGTCTGGCATCTTTCCCTCTGCATAATTAATTGGAGACGCACCAATGTTGTGGCATGTATCAATATCTCATTTCGTATCACCAGTTAGCATTCCTTTATATAGATACTCCACAACTTGTTGTCCATTCATCTCTTGGTGGACATTTGGTGCTATTTCTAGTCCTTAGAATATGAAAAATAAAGCTTCCATGAACATTATCATAAAAGTCTGTGGGTGTGTTCTTTCATTTCTTTGGGGTAAATACCTGAAAATGGAGCAGTTGAGTCATAAGTAAACATATATTTAACTTTTAAAGAAAGTGCCGGGCCAGTGAGATAGCTCAGCAGCGTAAGCGCCTGCCTGGCAAGCGCAAGGTCCTGAGTTCCACTCCCGGAACCCACATAAAGGAGAAAAAGGGCTGGTGATATCGCTCAGTGGCACAAGTGCTTGCTGGCAAGCGCAAGGTCCTGAGGTCAACTCCTGGTACCCACATAAAAAAAAAAAAGAAAGTGCCAAACTTTTTTCTAAACAGTTTTACCATTTTAATTTTATATTTTCATAGCAATGTATGAGACATCGCTTTCCTTATTACATCTGCAACACTTGGCGCAGTCGGTCTTTATAATCTGATAAATTTGTATCTTGGTCGGTGTAAATACTATCACACCATGGTTTTCAATTTGCATTTCTCTAAAGACTAATAATGTGGAACATTTTCTACAGTGCTTATTTGTCATCTGTTCATTTTCTTTTGGGAGATTTCTGTGCAAATCATTGGCCAGTTTTTAATTGGATTATCTTACTGTAGTTGTAGAGTTCTTTATTTGTTCTAGAATCTATCAAATATATCCTTCATAAATATTTTCTTCCAGTTTGTGGTTTGTCTTTTCTTTTTTTAATAGTCTCTAGAAGAGAAAAAGTTTTTAATTTTGATGAAGCCAAATTCATTAGTTTCTTCTTTTATCATAGTTTTGGTACCACATGAAGTCTTTGCCTAATCCAAGTTCATAAGGGTTTTCTCCTATGTTTTGGTCTAGAAGATTTACAGTTTTAGGTTTTATGATTTATTTTAATTTTTGCATATGTTGTAAGATATGAATCGAACTTCATATTTTACATATGGATACCCAGTTGCTCCAATATCATTTATGGAGAAAACTAATCTGTCTCCATTGTTGCCTTTGTACCTTTGTCAAAAATCAGTTAATCATATGTGTAGTTCTATTTTTTGGACTCTCTTTACTGTTTCATTGATCTATGTCTATGTATATTGACATCAATTCCAAACTACCTTGATTACTGTAGTATTTTAGTAAGTCTTAGAATGAGGTATATTTGCCCTCCAGTTTTTTTTTTTATTATTATTTGTGGTAAAATTTAATGTATACTAGTTGTGTATATGATATCAATCTTTGGAGATATAAAACTGAAACTTTGACTTCTTGCTGTGGTTCATAAGTGCCATGACTTTTGCATTCTACATGTTATCTCTCTCTTTAGGAAATTCATCTGTGACATTTCAAAATTTTCCCAAATAGATGAAGGATGAATTATGTACAAGTGTACTTACATAATCTTTAGCTTTTCAAGTCTTAGCTTATGCAGTCTTTATTTATTTATTTTTTTGTTTGTGGGTACCAGGGGTCGACCTCAGGACCTCGCACGCCAGCAGGCGCCCATGCCGCTGAGCGATATCACCGGCCCTTTTTTTGTATGTGGGTTCCGGGAGTCGAACTCGGGCCCTCACGCTTGCCAGGCAGGCGCGTATGCTGCTGAGCCATCTCACTGGCCCTATGCAGTCTTTAATATTATAGTTACTTAACACTTAGGAAATAACTTCAGAGTGCTTGTAACTGATCAGATCCTGGTAGACTCTAGAATGAGTTATAGAACGCATCCAGAAGGACTATGGTGGGGTTTTTGTCTTATTTTATAAGACAGAAAAAGATGCCCAGATGGAGAGCAGCTAGAATAGGCTGGCATCCTGTAGACTGTTGGGTTTGACTTTTGACAGAAGCTGGCAACACACTCCTTTTCCTAAATCTTTGCCACAAATATACAGTAAGTGCAGTAGTTTAATATCTGCTCATCACTGTATTGCTCACTTTACATAAATTGTCCTATTTGGCACTTACATTGTCAGAGTGAGGTAGACACTCTTAATACCTGTTTTGCCTGAAGAGAAATTTGCTCAAGGTCAGGCAATTAGAGGAAACAGAACAAAAATTTGACCCTTTTCTCCTATCACCTTATGTTCCTAATTATTATACTGTAATGCCCTTAGTACTAAAGAATGAAAGGAATTCAGTCTTGAAATAGTCCATTGGTATCTGTAATTCTTACTTTCAGTGTCTAAAACTTTCCTGTATATTATCTCTTTTGAACCATTGATGAAAAAGATGAGGGCATCTAGAGATAGGGCCCTCTGGGTCAAACTGGTTGAATAAATACCATAATGAATCACTTATTCATTAATTCAGTACAATTCTGTTGGGTATCTATGTGCCAGATACTATTGCAAGTGCTGGGGATACATCAATAAACAAACAAAAACAAGGGTCCTTCTTTCATAAAGGGTATATCCTATAGGGGAGAGACACATGAAGGATAAGTTTGAGATAAAGCAGGTGAAGTTCATTCCTATGTTGGATGTAACATCCTCCTCAGATGCTTGTGGAAAGGCCTGCATCACATTGCCAAAACGTATTGGAAATCATTTCTGATTTCAGAAGATGACCCACCCTACCTGTGCTTGGCTGTTTGGGCACTAAATTTGGGTAGACGATTTGCTTTGCCACAGCTTAGGTCATTGCTTCTCTTTTCTAGAGTTTATTTTCCTCAGACCACTCCTTTTTCCATGGACCTTTACATATGTTTGGGGGGGCAAACCCCCCAAAACACAGTCATTGCTCTTGAGTATAAGCAGATCTGTATGAACATAAGAAAAAAACATGTTTCTGCTGGAATTTCTCAAAGTTGACTCATGCAATGCTTGAAAACAGTTAATATTAAAGATGATTTTGGAAGGAAGGAAGGGAATTATCTCTTATTTTAATGGTTTTATTTCAAGACTTAGGAAGGTGAACCAAAATCTTGATGTCTTTTTTTTCCCTCTGAAATTGTTTTTTAGGTGATTTTGTGATATTTGCTTCACTCCTTTTGCCTTTTGGGCTTGCTGTAGAATCCAGGGAGGATACATGGGACAGAAAGATACTGTGACTGAAATGTATTCAGAGTGGTTGGTTGGGTTGCCCAAATAACTATGGGGTTATCACTGAATTTTCTTTATTTGTTTGCTTGTTTATTTTTGTATATGTTATTGGAGATTGAACCCAGGGCCTTTGCACTGAACTACATCCCCAGCCCTTCTTTATTTTGAGGCCAGGTCTTTCTAAGTAGCCCAAGCTGGGTTCAAACTTGCAATCCTGTCTTAGGCTCCCAGAGTGCTGGGATTACAGGAGTGCACTACTACACCTGGCAATATACCATTTTGAACAGCAAAAAAACATTCCAGAAGGAGCTGTGCAATAACATAGGAATGTCTTCTCCCTGTCTCCAAGGCAGCTGAAAAGTGGAGAATGGTTTCCATTTCCTGCTCTACCTGATGAAATTGAAAATAAAACCCAATATTTTGTGTCAGATATTATTACTTCCTTAGTTATGAGTTTTTAAACTAGTATTTCCTTCTTCATCAAGCTCCCTTCTCTTGTTTTTTTTTATGCTTTAATAAACATAATAATCATTATTTTAAAAGTAAAAAGTATTAAGAGTATATTATCAAAATAAGTTAATAGTAAGATTTTTTGTTTGTTTGTTTACTACATAGATGTTTGTGATTCTGTGGTTTGTTTACTACACTGCAGTTCAGTCTTTTACAATGATGTGGGGAAATGAGTGCACCACACTGCTGGTAATAATGTAAGTTGGTGCAATTCCTGGACAGAATTCTGACCAAGTACATCAAAGCCTCCATGTTTTTTTATGTTCTTTGGGTTTATTTTTTCTCCTTAAGAGCAAGGAATAAGCAACAGTCTGAGAATTTCTGTTCCTGCAAGAAAAAAAGTTTCTTAAGATTTGTATCTGAGTTAGTTCCTTTATACTGTCAGTTCTGCTTTTAAGTTGAGATTATTTCCTTGATAAAATTAAATACATCCTTAGAAATTATATCTTTGGTGTTTAGGGTGATAGGATGTGGTGATTTCCTTTACCAGCTGCTAAATTCTGTTGGGGTTTTAACTTGTCTTTTGAGAGACACAGTATTAATTAGAAACACAAAGTTAATGGGCAAGCAATCAATAGGAAAACAATGTTGATAACATAAATAACAATATAGGATTAGAATAAGGAGCTCCTAAGTATCAATAAGAATATAGTAGAGTGAGAGAGAAGGTAAAATATGGATAGGCAGTTCACAGAAGCTCAACCTGATTCGTAATTTAGAAATTGCAAATTAAACCAATAACCAGATACTAGTAAAATAGTTTGGCAGGTCTTAGGAAGCCTGATAATGACATGTTGGACAAGAATAGGGAAATCACAAGCTCATATATTTCTGGCAGTAGCTAGATTGTACTGAAGCTTTGGAAACCATTTGGCAACACTTAAAGCTTTCATGGTATGTAACCTATTACTAAGCAATTCCACTTCAAAGTTTGTACACTAAAGAAATTAAAGAAGACAGACAAGAATGTTCATTGCAGCGTTATTTGTATTTGAAACAAATTTCAATCACCCTAAATGTCCATCAAGAAGGGAAGGGATTACATAGAACAGTTAGGGATAATAAATGAATTAGATATGTGTGTATCATCATTGATAGGTCTCAGAAAGCTAATACTGAGCAATAAGAGCAAGTTGAGACAAATATTCCTTTGGTCAGTGCTTATGTAATACTTAAAGAAAATCACACAAAATAGCACAGATACTTAATAGATGCTATGCTAAATACACATAAAAATATGGATTGAATGAAGACAGCAAATTCTGTGTACTATTTGCCTCTGGAGAGGGAGGATTGACAAGGGGAACCCGTGAAAGTGTTGTTATTGCTAGTATTTAATCAAAGTCAAGCATGGGAATATTTCACCTTTTTTCTTTCTAGCGGACAGGAAAATGTCTATTATTATAGTGTATAAATTTTAAAAAAATATTTTTAAAGGTAGGAAATATTTTAAGGGAAAAATTACATGGGACATTTCAACAAAAGAGACTCCTGAAGTACTTACCAGAAGCTTGCTGTCACTGTTTTTGCTTAATTAGCTTCCTTGCCTGCAACCCTGGATAGATATCTTCTAGTTGTCTTCTCTGTTTTTCTTTTCCCTCAGTCTGTAAATATTTTTTCGGGAGAGAAACTTTGCCTGCGATTTTTTTGGAGTCAAGCCTCATGCTATGTACAAAAGAAAGTGTGGTCATCACCGTAAAAGCTGCTTTACAGAAATTGTTAGAGAGCTTCACGAACCTGTTGGAGTCAGCTTAGGCAAAGATGTGGATAATGAGCACTTGGGTCCTCTGTTGGTGGCAGGATAAGTAGAATAGCCTTTTGCATGGGCCTTTGGGCAGCAGCTATCAAAATGTAAAGCAGGCTCTCCACCTAGTGTCTACCTCAATGACCCCACCCTTCAAAAGGCTCTTATAACAATGCAATATGTTCACAGTACAAGAATATCCAATTCCGCATTACTTATATTAGAGAAAATTAGGAACACCCAATGGAATTATCTGTTGTGTTATTATTTTAAAATAAGTTGCAGAAAAATGAGCACCATGAAGCCAGATGTTTGTTTTAAAAGCATATATTGTATACGTGTGATTATATTTTAACTCTATTTGAATTAGCCTATAAATAAATGTAGAATGTGTGAAAATCTAAAATTGACTACTCCTAGAGAGTAAAAATGAGAGTGAGGGCTTTTCGTTTTACCTTTCTGTTTGTCTTTAAGATTTTTAAATGGGTTTATTCTATAATTGTTTAATGAATAATGTCAGTAGCATCACTGATGTTTGAATGACATTTCTGTCTAAAAATATGAAAGAAACATGTCATGTGTTGAGTTTTATGTTTTGTACCACTATTTGACTTTAGAAGATGAGTGCTTCCTTGAGAGATCTCATTTGCCCTGCGTTTGTAGTTGAGGTTGTTCTAAGACTGCAGAGAAAAAGCCGAGGTAATGGAGCGGTGATGATGGTGCATAGTTGAGTTTGCGTGAAGGTGACTCAGGGTTTAGCCCTTCAGATGCTTGATATCACATGCGGTGATTGTGTCTTGTGTGTAGTAATTCAGTTGACTCTTTAGATATAAATAATAGCACAGTCCACTGGATGGAGGAGAGAACTGGTGTTCCCTAGGTGCCACGGGTGTGTAAACTAAGCCAGCAATTTTATATTACTCTAACGAAAGTATTAATAGCATGATAAAACTAAGGTGCGTGAACTGTTTAGGTGGTGGTGCCTAGTCAGCCTTTCTATATCCAGGGCAACATAAAGCTGTAACAGCTTTTAGCAATGCAGTATAGATTTGATATTGTGCTTTTTATTAACTGTGACACAATGGATTATGGCACTTTAGATGAGAAGGGAAATTCTGTCCCTGTTTGAAACATGGATTAACAAAGTGATTATTCTCCATAGAAGTTGTTTTATTTGCTTTCCCCAGTTCTTTCTGCAGTGGTTGTCCTCCTCTCCTGTTCCTTTGCTACACAGGCAGGCAGGCTGACAGACAGACAGACACATACACGCCCACACACACAAATTCATACTCATCAAATCTTTAAACAATTAAACAATTTTGTTTCCAAAGAACAATTTTGTACTTCAGGAGAGGATACTGATTTCAATTGGGTCACATAGTGAAAACTCCCCAACAGATGAGCATAACACTCACTGTGTGTTTGTTGTATGTCTTTGCACAAATTATTACTTTCTCTGGCTTTGGAATACTTCATCTGCTTGTGAGGTGGCAGTAGTGGCACTTACCTGCCTCAGTGGAGCATTGGGCCGATGTCATCATCATGCAGTGATGGGTGAGTAAGTACAGGAATAAGGGTGATTGCCAAGAGCTGGGTAGTTCTGCAAGGAGTGCATTGCGATAGTGGTCTGATTGTTAAAATAGATGAAGAAGAGGAACCCTAAGCCTGATTTCCAGAGACTTCTTTTTATCTTTATTCTTTAGCCACAAAGACCAATTATACTTTATGAATATATATCCAGAGGAATCGGGTGGGGTTGCAGCTTAACCTGCAAAAATGATCCATTCAGTATGGTTCATATAAATGCAGTATTTGAACAGACATTAATGGAAAATCTATTGTGAGTACTGGATTGTCCTAAGCATAGCAGATTCTAATGCCATCTGAACACTTAGGAGAAACGTAGTCCTTTATAGTATAAACAACTTTCGCATTCTGCAAGTCAGTCACTTGAAGTACATAGATATACAGAGTTAGATCTAATCAGTCATGCTTTTATCCGAAGTTTAATGGAGATACTTCCCCTTTCCACATATATAAGATATAGTCCAGAAAGAAATTTTAGAATCCCATTTCACTTGCTTCTACTGAGAAGAGATCTAAGAAACCCCATTTATTTGAGGTTTTTCCATATTATAGAATTCTTTTCTAAACTAGAGCATATAGTAAAATCTCTTTAAACACAAGAAATATATATCATAATAGAGTATAATAAAAATAACTCATACCATGTAGTCTTTCTTTGTGTAAGGAAATCCTAATACATGAAAATTAATGAATGGCAATGTCCCTTTACACATTTGTGCATCTATTCAAATATGCATCTATTCAAATCTGTATGTATTTATGTAATAAAATTTATGACACAGTAACTTATGTATTTATAGAATTAACTATAACCCTGCATCACAATTTTTAATAGCTTGCAACATTAATTTTGAAAGAAAATACATTATGACAGTATGTTAAGTTACTGGCGGAGTGGCTAGGCAGGTATCAAGATCAGGCTTGGAGCCATACAGCTAGGAGCAATACCTGGAACCACATGGCCACGTCAGTTAGAGAACAACTACTGAAGTCTGCTCTCTGCCTCTGAGGCACCAGGAACTCAAACCTCCCTGCAGCTCTGACCATCCCCAGTGGTTCCAGCCACTTGTCTCTGTATTTGGGTCTAGCGCTTTTACGTGATTGGTGGATCCTGAGTCATGTGTTCATTCCTGAGCTGTGAGGAGGCTGGCAAAGGAATAACTACATTTTTCTACTTCAATAGTAGGAGACTGGCTCTGCAGCCAAAAAACAAACAAAAAAATTGTCAAGTTGTTATTACAATAATTCTGCTGCAAGATTGGGAGGGAGAAGTTAAAAATATATTTCATTCTGATACAAAACTATTTTAAAATAAAATTATATTAGCCTTTTTCTAATTCATATATATAAGTTCCAGTTAAAGTAGTTTATGTCCAGTTAAAGCGTTTTATTTTTAGTCTCATGTCTTTTTATGATGCTATATACACCATATATAATTTCTGATAATTAGATAATAATTCAAATGAATGGACTTTGTCATTGTTCTAGTGTTAAAGATTGCTGATAAATTTTCATTGTCAGAAAAATAATGTGATTAACATGTTCACATCTAAAGCTTTGCCATCTGAATTTTGAATTTGAGGATAAGGAACCCAGAAGGAAATCTTATAAACCCTTGGTTCTCTAATAAAAAATCAGAATACTTAATTTATGGCTTTCTTTAAGTGACTTAAATATAGATACAATCCTCACTCCTTTTGATGTGAAATTTCATAGGTTCAGAATTGAGTTAAATTTGCTTTAAAAATGCTTAAAAAAAAGCATTTTATATAGTCATGCTGTGTTTGTTGAGCAAATATTTACTAAACAGTATTGCTTTTTAATTTAATAATAGGAAAATAAATACATAGCCTAATAATGTCCTGTGTTTAGACTAAGTAATTTGATTTTTCATCATAATAAGCTTATGACTGTCATATAATTGTTAGCATTAGCTTATGTTTTTTCAAATAAAACAATTTCAATTTTATTAGGATCACGTATCTCAGAATGGCATTTTCCTTATTTAGTGGATGTACTAAATCAGTTACAGTGTTTCAAAATGTACTGTATTCTCTTAGAATTAAATGACACTATCATAACATGAACATCCCATGCTTTATTATCTACTCCCCTGGAAAACCTGTCAGTCTATTTTTGATTTTTAGAAGACTTGCTCTTTCCTGTGAGATTCTGGTGTCCTCCTGTGTTCACTGGACGTAGGTTTGTTACATGTCTAGTGCATCAGGTAGCGTACAGTGTAACAGAGCTCAAAGAAGAGGACATCTAGCCTGCTGGTGGTGTTATAGTCTGAAAATGGATGTGTACAGAATTATTTGGAAAACCACAATAGCCTGTTTTAGGGAATAATGACCAAAAACTCTCATTTCTACATATGTTAGTTATCAGCATTTAGATTAATGTGCATGGCTTAGACTCAGATCTGAAACTTTCTTTGGTATTAGCATCTCTGACTTTGAAATAAGGGGTTATTTGACTTGGTACAGTTTGTGCCTTGTTTTATTTTTACCCATAAAGTTAGGCCCAGTTGTAATTCTGCTCTTATGTGGTTACTTTCATGGCATGATGCAAAAGAGGCATTAGGGTAGCAAAACTGGAAAGCATGGCATTCTTTAGCATAAAAGTTTCCTTATATAACATTCCTTCTGTTGTTCCTCCTATTGATAATTCCGTTTATATTCACTTGAGGCCCACCAAAGAGCTGTTTATAGTTCCATGTGCTCTCTAGAATTGGAATCTTTCAATATGTAAAAAGTCAGTGCAGGAAGTCAATACACTGGATAATTTACCATGTCTCTAAAGTCAGTATTCCCTCTGATGTCCTTCAGTTGCGAACAGACAACTATTTTACATGTGTAACTAGCCATGAAGATGAGCATACAGCATGGAGGAATGGAGGTTACTGTTGCAATCAAGCGAAGCTCACACAAAAATGTATATATATATGTAAAGAGTCAAGCATAATAAAATGCATTTAAAATTAATAATTCAATTCTGACCTTACTGCCAGAAGCTAAATTGTGTATAATCTTGCAGGGCAGGTTGGTGGGTATATTTTATGTTTTAGGAATATGTGTACATCCTCTTTTAGAAGGATGGAGCCTTGGGTTTTTTAACAACTTTTGCTCCAGCCCTGCTAACGTTGCCTGGAGGCACATTAAAATTCCACTTTGATCTGTAGAAAGATAAATACCCTAATATTGTTAGGGTTTATCTCTCATTATGAGATTACTTATAATGCCTATTTTTCTTCCTTTGGTTCGTGTTTATTCTCCAAAATTTCTCCAACCTTATCCTTTATGTTTTGAAGAAGGAAAGTCTTTAAATATTTGTTTTGTTGTTGGTGTTGTAGGTGATTAACATGATTTCAATAAACTTTTCTCGAAGGTTTTTCTCCAGTGCATTTCTCTTTGTGATGCCAGTTTGGGGTCCTTTAAGGATGCGTATTTGCCATATCACTTGCAGCAGAGCACTGGTGGTACCTGCAGAGTGAAGCGGTGATTCGTGCTGCATAGTTCGGTTCATTTGAAGACCACAGAAAGGTTTAGATGTTTGGCTCTCTTGGAACAAGTGGGTGATATCAGGCTAGTTATTTAACCCTCTGCCCTGAGACCCTTCATCTGTAAAATGAAACTGTTGATAGCTCTCATGTTTATTGTGAAATTTATGTGTGCACAGGCCTGAGCATTATGACTGCTATATGAAAGATGCAAGCTCAGTAAAAGTTAACTTTCATTCTCAACTTTTTTTCTCTGAAAAGAGGGTGAAAATTATAGCTCATTCTTTTTTTGTGTGTGGGTACTGGGGGGGTCGACCTCAGGACCTCATACGCCAGCAGCCGCCTGTGCCGCTGAGCGATATCACTGGCCCTTTCTTTGTATGTGGGTTCCAGGAGTCAAACTCGGGCCCTCGCGCTTGCCAGGCAGGCGCTTACGCCGCTGAGCCATCTCACCGGCCCCTATAGCTCATTCTTATACCCTCCAATAAGCATTTTTTTAAAATGTAGGTACCGGGAGTCGAACTCAGGACCTCGCGCTTTGCCAGCAGGCGCTTGTGCCACTGAGCAATATCACCGGCCCTTTTTTTTTCTTTTATATGGGTACTGGGAGTTGAACTCAGGACCTCGCGCTTTGCCAGCAGGTGCTTGGGCCACTGAGCAATATCACCGGCCCTTTTTTTTCTTTTATGTGGGTACTGGGAGTCGAACTCAGGACCTCGTGCTTTGCCAGCAGGCGCTTGGGCCACTGAGCAATATCACCGGCCCTTTTTTTTTCTTTTACGTGGGTACCGGGAGTCGAACTCAGGACCTCGCGCTTTGCCAGCAGGCACTTGTGCCACTGAGCAATATCACCGGCCCTTTTTTTTTCTTTTATGTGGGTACCGGGAGTTGAACTCAGGACCTCACGCTTGCCAGGCAGGCACTTATGCTGCTGAGCTATCTCGCGGGCCCCAATAAGCATTTTCGAATGTGGAAGATTACATGGCTTGTTCTTAAGTAAATAATAATGGTCAAGCAAGGTGGTACACACCTGTAACTCTGGCACTTTGGGAGGCTGAGGCAGGAGGACTGCCAATGTCAAGCCCAGCCTGGGCAACTTAGTGAATAAGCAAGACCTCGTCTTCAAATACTGCATTATTTAGCTTTTTTGTTTGTTTTTTTGCATGCTTTTCATTAATCATTTCTATTTCATGAAAGCCTCTCTTTCTTTTTCTCTTTCTCTGCAGCTATTTTATATTAAAGGTTCATTTTCTAAGCATTTTCAGTAGTAGAGGTATAACTGCATCATTCCAAACTCGTGACTAAAAGGAGTGAACCCTCATTCAGTTATCACAGTGTGGACATTTTCTATCAGATGATACATATATTGCGTGGCAGTTTCAGCTTGGCAGTTGAAACCATTTGTCATTTTGTAAAAAATGTGAGTCTAAAAGTCAGTTTTGCATTTATCTGTCAAGGGCATCATTTGAGACAGAAATTGTGTGGAAAGAATATTGTTTGATTTAATGCTATTTCTATCACTCTACCTTATTTTCTGAGTGGTTTGCACTTTTTTTTAATTGTGAAGAGTGGGAAGGCAAATAACAAAATGAAATTAAATCTAAAATCTTTAAAACTATGAAGAACTGAGCATGGTAATACATACTTATAATCCCAGCACTCTGGGAGGCTGAGGCAAAAGGAAGAATCAACAAGTTCAAGCCCAGCCTGGGCAACTTAGTGACTTACTAAGAGCCTATCTCAAAATATAAGAATAAAGGGCTGGGTATGTAGCTCAGTGTTAAGGCTCTGGGTTCAAAAAATGATCTCAAAAATCCACAAAGAATTTCAGGAGTACGTTACTATATGTAAACAACCAAATCAACATTTATATGTGTTTGTTTATGTGTGTCTTAAGAATGTTTTATACTTCCTTTTTTATAACTATTTATTGTGGAACAGTATACAATATATAAAAACAGTATACTTCCTCCCCATCAGTCAACTTTAACAGTTACTAGCATTTGCCACACCTGTTTATTCTTTTTAAAGTAGTTAGAAATGAAAATCTATATGACATATACAAAATTACAAACAAGTGACTGTGAAGTTTTTGAAATATATTGAAAATAAATCATTCTTTTGTTAGATGTAAGAAATGAATAGATGAAACAGTATTTGTTTGATGATTGATATCTTGGGAGTTTAAAGAGGATTTAGCGAAACATTGTAAGCTAAGGATTAGCGAACTTCTGCCTTTGTAAGTACAGTAATTTCCTTTATTTACTATTTTATCAGAAAGAATGGTCTTTCATGTGACACTCTCAGATATGAGCAACGCATTAAGAGCTGATATTCAGAACGAGGCAGAAATACCAAGAGTAGGATCCTAGTGTGCTTTTTAAACTATTAGAATGGTTTCCTTTCATTCTGTATAGTTTTAGGGCCTAGTTTATCATTATTGTATTGAAATGATAATTGTCAGTTTCCCAGCTTACTGTTCCCTGTCCATGTTACTGTTCAGAACTCAGGTTGATATGAAGTCTTTTTTTTAAGGCTCATATAAATAACCTTATTGAGGTATTCATGTATAATATAAAGTATACAATTCATAAGTTTTTAATACATTCACATAGAAGTGTTAAGTTTTGATTTAGGCTATTTCTGATGATGATGTTTCCTCTTCCTGCAATTAACAAAAAAAGGTTTTCTTGGCACATTAGTATAAGTCATGAAATAACTTGTACAATAACTCATAGCTCAGATTCAAGAAGAAAGCATGTCCATATCAAGGTTTTGGTCATTCCTCCAGCTTCATTAGTGTTCGTGCTTATTTTGAAATCTGCCACTCAGAAGAGAGGGGTAGGGATTGACACAGTATCTTGTTTTTTGTTTTCGTTTTGTTTTGTTTTTTGGTCCCGGGAATCAAACTCAGGACCTTGTGCTTGCTAGGCAGGTGCTGTGCCACTGAGCTATATCCTCTGCCCAACACAGTATCTTTTGGAGTGGGATCTCTATACTGTGGCATTATGGACAGTAGGACCAGAGGCCTTGTCAGAGGCCGTTTCTGCACCGTAGGGTGTTTAACATCACCCCTGACCAAAAATGACATCACGTGGCTCAAAAGTTCCTCAAAGGGCAAAACTGCCTGTGGTTGAGAGCCCTACAGTGTGAAGGGTAGAAGCACCTTAAACATAAACTTCTGTGTAGGTTACTCTTCCCTGGGTCCCCACCTAACCCTCCAATTATAACCTCTTTGGGAATATAAACGAAGCCTTTTCTTTAATGTTGAGATCTCTCTATCTACTACATGTAATTCATAGAATCTGAGGAGTTACTAAACAAGTTGTTTTTGTGGTACAGAGAATCCAGGGCCGCGCATGTGCTAGCCAAGAGCTCTAGTCTCAGCCCTGTTTTTGTTTCTATCCAAACCACATAGTCCTGTTTTGTTTTGTTTTGTTTTTAACAAGAGGGTAAACTGATCATTTCTCATATTCCCTAACTTTTTGATAGTGGCTTACAGTTAGGTCTATGGCAACTGGCATTTCAATGATACACTGCTCTATTTTCTTTCCTATAAAGGACTTTACTATATTATATAATATTTTAACCTTTCCTTTAAAAATCTCATGATACTTAGATGCTTTTGGTTAACAAAAATTCCTATTGAATCTGGGAGATTCTGCTTGTTTGCTGACACTGTCTTCCACATCCCCCACAAAAAAGAAAGAAAAATCTCATCCCTTAAATTACTCAAAGCCCTGAGGCAGTTTGCCCAAAACAGACATTCATTTTGACTTTCCGTCTTGTTAAGCTCTATGTTTTCTGCCCTGCTTCAGGCTCTTGTGGCTACTTCTTTTCAGTTAGGAACCTGGTGCAGCTCTGATATCACACCCAGAGTCCATCCACGAGAGAACGGGTTTAAAGAGAAGACTTATTCATAATAAAGTACAAAACAAATACTTAGAATCAATAATAATTACAAAGCCTTTCTTTACTGTTTCAAAACCGGAGCTATTATATTGCAAATATGAATTCTACAGGTAAGTTATAACATGGCAGTGTTTGGTAAAGCCATTAGGAGTGAGTCTCGTTTTCCCATCCTGAAAAGGGCATAATGATAACCCCTCCTTCACAGAGTTATAGAAGGATTAAATGAACAAATCTGTTGAAAGTTTTCAGAAAACTACCTGGCATATGATAAGTGCTTAGTAATTGCCTCATTTTCACTTTTTCATTCTATGACCTAAATAAGAAGGCTCCTGATATATTCTCATTTTCCTACAATTTTTCAAAATCCCCCATGTTCTCAAAAGAAGTACTATTTTTTTCTTTGTACCCTTTATTCATTATTTTTATCACACAAAAAAATGCAAATGGGACAATCCTTGCCATGTATGTTGGTCATTTATAGCCATGTCTTACCTTAATTGAATTTTATAGATTTGTGATCAGTTTCAACCTTTCTGAGAATTTGCTTTGTAGAGGGTGGACAGATCATGTTTTGCAAATGAGTTTCTTTTTTTTAATGAGGAATAAAACAAAATTCCCCCTAATTAACTAAACAAGCTTAAATTTCCATTTATTACAGTTTTTACATGACAAAAATAGAGATCATTGGCCATTTTATTTTCAGGAGGTACAGTGATACCTTGGCTCACAAATTCTTTTGTTTGTGAATAATTTGGTTCTCAAACAGAAGTGTTTGGCAAGTTTTTGTTTTTATTTGCAAACTCAGCATCAAGTGATGAACATGACTCCGGCCATCTTTCCCAATTGAGCACAAATGTGGCCATCTTTTCCAAAACTGTGGAACAAATTCAGTTTGTGGACCGAGGTACCACTGTAGTCTTGACTTTGATAGGTCAATATGAATTTAGTCCTGTACCCTCTGTATATGCTTTAATAATATTTCTTTTGTGGCTAGGACACACAGAAAGAGCATCAGTGAGGACGTGGCTATAAGCAAATCCAGCTCACTTTGCCTATTAGCAAGATGTTTCTCTGAGAAGTACCCCAACTGACAGCATCACAGAAGAACCACAGGGACCATACTGAATGTCCTAATCAGTTTGAAGAACAAGAAATCAGCTCCTTTAGCTTTAGGCTGAGATCTAAAATGGCAAAGTTATGTAGATATTTTGTGCTTGTGATCAGTGGAAATCGACTGTGTTACCATATACATATGCTGCCATAAGACTTTACCTTTATGGAAAAAGAGATGAAAATGGATCAAAAGAAGGGACCTCACACAAACACATCTGCTCTGTGAGAATGGGTACAGGTTGTCTCAAACTTAACAGCAAAGAAGATGATGGGATGAATGCTGTTTGTACTCATCACCTAGTTTTGCCAGATGATAACTCATGGCTTATGTTTCATGTATACCTCCTTGGACAGACAAGCCCTACACATGGTTTGCTCTTTAAATGTTTTAATAAGTTGGGCCTCTCCTGAGAAAAAATGCAGTCAGAAGTTTGCATACACTTTTCAGTTACAGTTTCTCCAAAGCCAAAATCAAGTGCTGGTGACCAAGCTGGCTTACTGGGAATTGAGAGGGACTGCAGGAATACTATCTGTGTGATACTCTTGCCTGCAACTGCCCATGCACCAGGATTCTTGTTTCTTCTCTTTTACTTTCACTTTGTTTACCTATCTGATATTTGAGTTCACCAAAGAAAAAGAGATGCTTCAAAGACGCTGCATGTGGCTCTGCCCTCTCTTTATTCTTTGCTTCAAAATAGAGATTTTTTTTAGACAGATAAGCAATATGAACTGCTCTAGTAGGAACCAAACTTCCAAGACTAACATAATAGAAAACATTAATTCCTTACAGAGCATTTACTACTTACCAAGTATTTTTTATACATTTTATCTCTTAAACTTACCACTGCAGCAACTGTTAAGAAAGTAGTATCCATCATCCCACTTTAGGAATAGAAATCTGGGATCCAAATCATTGAAATAACTTGCCAAAGATTTTAACTCAGATGGACTTGAAATTCCAGCCAGATGTTTAACAATTCTAACCTGCCCCTCTCTGTCTCACTCTTTCAGTGGGCCATATCCTTAGCTTGTATGTCTCATGCTGGTAAATACTAGGTATTGTACAGCTGCATTCAACATTTGTAATAAATAACATCTTGGTGGTAAGGCACTTCAAAGCATTTTGTAAGAAAGTCTTTTACTGTATATGCTACATTAAAATTAGGTTTGATGCAAGCCAAGAAGACTGAGAGATGATCTGGTGGCAGCATGTATTTCATATCTAAACTGTGTCCCAACATTTTCATGATCTCTCTTATGTCTGGCTGCAGAACCCTTGTGTGTCTACTCTTACTTCCCATCCACATCAGCCCCTGACATATGTCTTGAAAATGTCCATCAAATTATGTCATTTCTGTTAAATAACTTTCAAAGGTTTCTTCTAAGTAGCAAAGAAGAAAACACATATTCCTTTCAGAGGCCTGCAAAACGCCATACCACACAGCCCTGT
The DNA here is from genome assembly GCA_028451465.1 of Erethizon dorsatum. Lineage (NCBI taxonomy): Eukaryota > Metazoa > Chordata > Mammalia > Rodentia > Erethizontidae > Erethizon > Erethizon dorsatum. Next base: position 48,447,639 of record CM051825.1, read on the forward strand.
CTGCCTCTTTCAGGACACTCATTGATTTGGTCCCTGCAGCAGCCATGCCAACTTGGCTGTTGATCTGGTTCTTTCTCCTCCAGTGTGCCATGCTGCTCCTGCCTCAGACTTCTGGCCTCTACCGTAGCCAGCTTGTTGTCATGATTTAGGTTAGGGTTAGGGTTTGTCAGAGGCTTTGTGTTCTTTGCTGCATTGCCCTTGTGTATGGGATTCTTATATCTTTTTTGGTTTCATTGCTTCATGCTTTTCTCTCCTTCCTCAATTTAAATATGATTTTTATGGGAGCAGGGGCTTCGCTTTAGTTACTGCTCATGCATTGCTAAGCAAATACTAAAAAAAGTGCTCAACAAATACTGATTGAGTAGGTAAATGATGCTTGGAATAGTTACAGCATGCCTGCACCTAAATTCTCAGACCAGTGTCTGGCCCAGTCAGCCAGCCCGAGCTGCCACTGTTATGGGCAAGGTTAATTCCAACCTGGAATTTCATCCTCACATAATCTATAAAGCACATTTTAGGAATTGCCTCAGACAGTATAATTTCTCAGAAACCAGTAGGACCCTTCAGTCTCATGATACAGGCTCTGAAGTCTGTGTTGTTATGAGGCAGCTGCTTTTTGCCAGTTTGCAGCTCATGTGGACTTGACCTTCAAACCAGCGGCATTCAGCTCTTGTCTCAACTGGGGGCTTGCCCACTGACCTTTTGCTTAGCCCCAAGGCAATGTTTTCATCTCTGACAAACCCCACCACTGCCAGTTTCTTGAGTGTCAGTCCTTATGAAAAGGAGCTGTGCTCTCAGCCTATAATCATTGCTAATACCCGATCAACTGTGAACAATGGTCGCATTTGAGGGGGAATACTAAGACAAAAAGACCTCTGCGATTCCGAGGCAGCACTAAACTGGGGCACATGAAAAAGTTCTAGCACGTGGGATGCTGCCCTTGCAGCTCCCATGGGGGGGGTGGGGGGCCTGGCTGGTCCTTACAATGGTCTATTATAAGGGCACAACTGAACCACGTAATCGCAGGCCTTTACAAAACCGAGAAAATGTGTCGGATATTATACAAACATTAACTGGTCTCGACTGTTAGACTAGAAATTTCATAAACAACAGGGTCCTCTTAATCTGATCAAATATTTCAAGAAAAATCATAAAACAAGGAAAATTTTACCATTGTGTATCAACTTCCTGAGTTTATTGGTTGTTTGCAAAACTTTCAGTGGAGGAATTCTACCTGAATATGTTTTTATTCATCCAGATCTATAAGGTTTTTTTTTTTTTTTGGTGTGGGATTTAGATTATTATTACAAAATAGTTCATTGTATGTTTTAGTAAATATAGAAAAGAATAAATAAAATATTAGTTGCTTATATTATCATCATCCAGGAATCGTAATTGTTAAGGTTTTGCTGAATGATTTGTTGTTAGTTTTGTTCTCCTTTCTTTGCATGTGTATAAATAACATGTTAAAATTGATTTAGGAAAGCAGGATATACAGTGTTTTTAACCTGCTCTGTGCTCCTACTTAGGTTAAACTTTTTCTGTCTTTAAATATTTTATAAAATGTGGATTTTAATGACTGTGTAATACCTGCCTGTGTGCAATGGATACAGCAACTCTCAGCTGGAAGCATTGTTACTCCCCAGGAGGCATCTGGCAAGGACTGGAGGCATTTGTGGTCATCTCCAAGGGGTTGCTGGGCTACTGGCATCTAATAGGGAGAGACCAGATATGCGCCTAAATGGTGCACATATCATCCTTTACCGCAAAGAATTACCTGGCTCCAGTGTAGTGCTCAGGTTAAGAAGCCTAAACTATGACTGCCTCCCAGTTAATTTAATCCATTGCCTGTTACATATTTATTTCCAAATTTTCATTATTTGAAACTAATGGGCTAGGTATGGTGGCACACACCTATGATCCCAGCATTCTGGAGGGCTGAGGCAGGGATCACAGGTTCAGGCCCAGCCTGAGCAACTTAATGACTTAGTAAGAAGACTCTGTCTCAAAATAAAAAAGAACTGGGAATATAGCTCAAAGATAAGGCCCTGGGTTCAGTCCCCAGTAAAGAAAGAAAAAAGAAAAAGAAAGAAATGACAAAAAGAAGTTAATGGATTTTAGTCTTTTGAGGTCATAAGTTATATTACCTCTGCTCTTTAACTGTTATAACTTGAAATTAGTCATAGAAAGTACATTAAATAGGCATGGCTGTGTTCCAATAAAATTTTATTGAAGTAGGTGGCATGCCCTAGAATGGAAGTACACCCGCTTCTCTTATGGATGATTCCCTGATGGACATCCTTGTACCTAAATCTTGGCTCCCATATCTGGTGATCTCCTTAGGAAAAGTTCTTGAAAAGGGCAGTAGCTATTGGCTGTGTATATGTGTTTTAAAAGTTTACATCAATTCGTTTTATATGTTGAAGTTCTATAGTTGATTTTCTCAGATGAGATTGTTCCTTTCATGTGGATTTCTAAACATACATATGCCATTTCCGTTCCCATCAGATTTGGAACTCCTGTACTTCCAGGGAAGTGTCCTGCAAAGGGGTGGAGGCATTTACCAATTTAAGTGTCCTCAGGAATCAGGCAGATTAATGAGTGAAGCTGGCCAGTTGTCAGTCTACAAATAGAGTGGTGGGAAAGTGGCAGGATAAAAAGTAAGCACCTCACACACAGGGAAGCTGCTTCTGTACTCTGCCCAGTTGCTGGCCTACTAGGGTATAGTTCAGTATTGCTAGATCTTATGACTTATGCAGAAAAACCAGAAATCCAAATTTCAGTGTGAAGTCTCCCAGGTTTTTATTCGTTTTTTTCTTCAATTTTTATTTTTTTTATTAGTACACATTAGCAGTACATAATGGTTATGTTCCTCATGGAGAGTCGGTATGTGTACATAACACATCTTAATTCTCCAGTTTTTAATTGCTGATGACAAAAACATGGAACACTAAATACTGTGTTGGCCAGTAAGTCATACCTATGTCCTGTGCCCATGGACTACCGCTTGGGTACTCTGCTTGAACTGTGACCTAAGGAGGGGTCTAAAGTGAGACATTAAGGCAAATCTGGTTATGTGTTTTATCAACTCAGGGCCCTACTGGCTTTGATAATTCCTAGATGACAGCCATAGGAAATGTCCATCTTTGGGCAGAACTTTGTAGAAAAGGAAGCTACTGTATCTCTCGGAGTAGGCTGTGGACCCACTTCCCGGCATGGACAGGTAGTTCCTCTGGAGCTTTCTGAACTCAGGATGAGTAAGGAACTGTTCCATCCCCATTTCATTTCCATTTCATTTCCAGAATTTCCATTTTCATTTCCATTTCATTTCCTGGCCAACAGTCCCTACAAGAGCCTGCACAATCTGGCCCTCATCCTTAGCTTCTACTCTCCTCATCCTCCATATACGTCAGCCACACTGGCGCCATTGTTCCTTGATTCACTGAAGTTTTGCAGAGTGCCATGTACCAGGTCATGTTCTAGACAAAGCAGAGTAAGAGTATGGTGGATCACATGTGATGGCAGGGTGCAGGAGGGATTTTAAATACGTATTCAGGATAGTCATAGGAGGAAAAAATCAAAGAGGTAGTGATCTTGGGGTGGGGTGGGGAAGTAGGCATGATAGGTAGGGTTTCTCAAACTTTGGTATGCATAACAATTCCCCTGGAAAACTAACTAGCTAATATAGATTTCTGGGCCCTACACCCAAAGATTTGGATTCATTAACTCTGGTTTGAAGTCTCAGAATATGCATTTCTGACAAGCTCAGTGAGTAGTTTAAAGACTGGTAGCCCATTGTAAGTACTTTGTTTTTGTTTTTTTTTGTTTTTTTTTTTCCTCAGAAATATGTAGGGGGGCATTGCACAATTGGTTTTTATTTTGTTTTATTTCTCAGAAATACGTAGGGAGGTATTACACAATTGGTTTTTATTTTATTTTGTTTAGCTGAGGAATGACATAATGTGATATATATTACATGGATCACTCTAGCCATTGTATTGAATACTGACTGTAAGGGGACAAACACAGAAGCAGATAGAAGAGTCAGGAAACTTTCAGTCATCTGAAAGAAAAATTATGGTGGCTTGGATCAAGTGTAACAGTAGAGGTGAGCATTAGTCAAAATCTGTACATATTTCTGAGAGTGGAGCCAATCCTTCCTGATAGATTAGATATAGGATATGAGGGAAATAAGGAGTCAGAGATGATGAAGAGTTTTGAAATGAGCAGGTAGATTAAACCATGCAAGGGCTGTTTTTATGAATGAATCCAAATAATTTCATGTTTTAACCTAATAAAAAATGGAGTTTTCCACTATTGAGATGGAAAAGGCTGTGGGAGAAGCCGTTTAGGAGATGATGAACATAGTAAGTATGAAATGTCTACAGTCCTCCTGTTAGTACTGTTGAGTAGACAGGTGGAAGTGAGTCCGGGGTTTGGATAAGTCTAACCTGGGGATTTTACATTCATTGGCTTAGATCACCAGTGCTGTGAGTATAGATAGATTAAATCAAGCTCTGAGCTTCGATACACCCTGACCTATAAGAAAGGAACGAGGGGAAACTAGCAAAGGACAGTGAGAAGAAATGATGGAGAGGTAAGAGCAAGACCTAGTGAGTATAGTGTGAATTAAATCCCAAGTAAAGAACTTAGATTAAGAGCCTCTTTGGTGTTCCTGCAACACGTGAAGCTTATTCCCACCAGAATGCTTTGGCACTTGGCTGGAATGCCCTTCCTTTCAATCAGCCTGGCTCTTCTCACTGACTTCAGATCTGTGCTTACATTCACTGCAAGGCCCCTCCCTGAACCTGTGAAGATTCACTCAGTTGCTGGCATCTAGTTGGTGTGCAAGTAGTAGATAGCAGTATTTCCTAAATGAATGGTGACTCTTTCCATGGGAGCAGAAGTCCATATAAGATCATCTTAAAGCTTTGCTACTTAGGGTGTAGTGCATTCCCTGGGTCAACTGGGTTGATGTCCCCTGAGATCTTGTTTGAAATGCAGGCTCCTGGGCTCCATCTTGACCTGTGAAACCACACTCTGCATTTAACAAGGTCCCCAAGTGATTTGCGTGAACACTAAGATTTGCACCCAATCCTGTATATTTCTCTGTGACAACCACTCACAATGAAAGTTCAAATTGTCAAAATCAGATCTCTTCAAGAATTGTTTCAGTGTTGAATCAGAAGTTGTCATCATACAATTAAAAAACAAAACTGTGTTTTGCAAAAATATTTTATATGGTTATTTAAATGATGTCATTCTTAGTTGTATTTTGAATTGACCTAAGCTGGGAAAGAATATAAAATGCATAGTTTCAGGTACATTGTAGACTATTTGGAATAAATGAGTTCTGATTCTGTTTTCTATATTTTAAAAAACGTTGCTATTAATGTGACATAGCCATGCATAAGGATTGATAGGATCCTAAGTGCAGAACCTCTAAATGCATGTTTTCTGTTAGAGCACGTAACGTGCTAAGTCCTTTGGGTCTTGTTGCTTCTTTCCTCATAGGAACTTGATTCTGAAAGTGGTGTTTTTCTTTGAGGATTATAAATACGGTGCAGGCAGCCAGCTATGACTCTCAAATACCTTCTACTTCTGTTTGGCTAAGATGAAACATGGTGTTCTTTTTATTCTCATGAGCTTTGGTTTAGTCTGAGAGAGAAGAAATTATGTATGTATTAGGAGTGTTTATGATAATCTTTTTTTGTAGGACCACTAAATATTATTTATCCTAAAACCAAAACATGCTTGTATTGGGGTTTATAGTAAGCACACCAGTTCATAAGTCAATAGCTAAAGATAAAATACTAGCTAGGAATTTCTGGTAGGGCTGATCTAGTTTATTCTATTATAATGTCAGAATTTTAGAGAAGAAGATTTGCTCTCATTTCATCTTGTATACATTTACAGCTCGTTTTTCTAATTTCAGAAACCTACAAATAAAACAGGAAATGGTATGAAAGTATGCAGACCCATAATTATGTGTACAAATTCATATATTTTTGTGTGTGCACACCTAGGGTTTGTGAGCACACCTCTGATGTACACAGGTTTGTCTTTCTCTCTTTACTCACTTACAGCCCCAGCTCAGAACTGATCACCAGTGAAGTTGTCTCTGTAGTTTGCCACTATGGCCAGAATACTGAGACCTGGCTCTAGTTCGTAGACCTGGCAAGTCTTTTAACTTTCTTCCCAGAGGTTCTGTTTCTTTGTCTTATAAATAGGATTAATTAAGCATATCATATATTTTTATGTGGATGCTTATCCAGTTAAGACAATATTTACAAAAAACAACTTTAAAATTATTTATACATATTTACTTTCTTCTTATAAAAATCATCCCATTTCTTCCTTCAAGCTTTACTAAAACTTCTTTTTAACAGGAAAGCTCAATTTTAGTTTGGCAGAACTTTCTTTGAGAGTAGAGGTCAGCATTTTCTATAAAAAGCCAAAGAGTAAGATACTTTAGGCTTTGGAGATCATGTGAGCTCTCAAGATTCGTACCCTTATTGTCCTCATTTTTGGTTATTCAAGTCTCCAGAGGTTACAGACCATATGTAAACCAGTGGGCATGGTTGTGATCCAATAAAACTTTATCAGCATTGAAATTTGAATGCTACATAATTTTCATGTGTCATGAAATGCCATTCTTCTTTTTATGTTTTCAAACTACTTGAAAATCTAAAATTCATCCTTTGTTTATAAGCCATACAAAAATTCAATGGGCTGGGCTGGGCTAGGCTGGGAGGAGAAGCAGAAACCTGTTACACAGAAAAGACTTTGGGATTAGCAACCTTAGCTTTTTATAATCTTTAAGCAGTATGTATTTCTGTTATTTGTTTGTATCTGATTTTGACTCATCTTTCTGGGGTCAGGATTCATATCCTTGTCATCTGTATCAGTTAGTGCTTACTAGAGAAACAGATTTAATGCAACGTGCATATAGAAATATATAAGAATTTACAAGATTGGCTTACAGTGGCCACCCATAGAGTCACGTGTGGAAGAGTGCAAAAGGTCTGTCTGTTTGCTGGAGATCCGAAGAATCCAGCTGAAGGCCTGGTGCTCAGTGTAGTATCCCGTGTGAGTCTGTATCAGGAGGCCAAAGGATCTACAATGGAAGGCTGAAGGGTCTGCACCGGAAGCCAGGAGACGGCATCCAAGGTGCAAGTGAAGACTTGGGTCCTCTGAAGAAACAGAAGCGAGCTTTCCTCCTTCATTTCCCTTTTATACCATTCTGGTGACAATCCTCCCTAGAGTGGGTCTTCCACACCCAGAACTAGGCCGAGTCAATTTAGTTGGGCGTTTCTTACTCAAGTTGAAACAATCAGTTGACTATCACATCATCCTTATATTTTTAAGTCAGTAATACCTTTGTACAGAGTATACAAGAGTGTATGTCCTAGAAAATATTTCCTGGGCTAGTGTTTTCTTTTTTTCTTTCTTTTTTTTTTTGGTAATATTACAGTTGTGAGATGGAAAAAACCTTCGTTCTTAGCACTTGTGACCCAATACAAAACTTTGCTCTAAGTCTTTAAGAAAACTCTGTTTACCATTTCTTCAGGGCTTATAATTGCATATTGTCCTTTTTGATAATTTCCCCTTGAAAAGCAACATAAAAATGGTGTCGTGGTGGTAGTAAGAAGAGCAATTGAAGAACAATTGATTGATAATCTCTTTAATTTTCTCCCTAAACATAAGATAAGAAATCTGAACACTTTGAGTTATTTTTAAAAATCAATTATAAACTGAAAGGATTGTGGGAATCTTTCCTCAATTTCATCCAAACTCTGGATAACAGCTAGTGGAAAGAGAAGAACAGGACATTCGGGTGGGGACATTTTTTTCCCCAGTGAATGCTGTTGTCAGCCACGATGGTGGTATCTATAGCCACCATCTCACACTGACAAGTGATGTGCTCCCGGGTCTCACTAGGAGGAAACTGATGGGAAATAACCTGTCAATGTCGCCTAGGAAGTACTACATTGTGACAGCCACGAGGTGAATCCATTCTAATTCAAGACCTGCTATCAACTCAAGATCTGAATGAAGAAAGGAAAGAAGGAAAAAGTAGGAACAGTAACAAAAAATAAAAGTTCCAAAGCCTTTGGATTTTTGTACTTTAACTAAGCTAATATGTCAGCAAACACTCTATTGTGATAAAGTATAGAGTATCCTAGCTTTATTATGTTCAGCTTTTGCTCTCTGAATGCTTTAACATGAATGGTTGATATAAAGGTTAAAAAAAAATATGGGCAAATTATCAGGAAATCATAAAGATGTTTCTGTCTTCTTTAATGCTACATATGTTTTCATTTGCATACTTTACTTGATTGGCTATTTCAAAATTAAAATGAAGCCATTATTGAAAAGGCCTCAAATGTGGACTATTGAATATATATTATATTGGTATGGCTTTTAAATTGTAGAACCTCATAATGATGCTATGAGGAAGGGTGGGCAGGTATAGGTCTTCTCCAGCTTCTGGTTGAGAGAAGCAGGACACACAGAGGTTATGCCACAGACCACCTCTCCACAGGGTGCATGACAGGGCCAGGGCAGAGTGGGTGCCAGAAGGCTAACCATGTGCTAGATGAGTGTTTCTCTGAGTGTAATCTGATAGCCTGTAGGTCTTCAAGACACTTGCAGGGGCTTTGCCAGGTCAAAACTGTTTGCAGAATAATATGAAGATGTTTTGCTTTTCACTTTCATCTTAGGTATACAGCACAGTTTTCCAAAGACTTCATGATGTGTTAGGATGTCATCATTCTAACATTTAAGGAGATAATATGCTAGCACACAATCAAAAGTTTTCAGTTTTAATCTTAGTAAGGTAAATACTGAGGCATAAAATCTGCATAAATAGAATAAATTTGAAGACTTTGAAAGGATCCTAAGACAAGATTTTTGAGGAATCCTGGTTTAGATATTTTATGAGCCTTCATTTAATGTACCTATGAAGCAAGTGTATTAATCCCAATGAGCACAGGAAGACATGAACGTATGGAGAAACTTGTGACTTGTGTAAAGTCACAAGAGTAGTAATTGCAAAGCCAGAACTGGAACCCAGATTTTGAGTCCTTAACTCCTGTGTCATCAGGCACATGGTCTCTCAGAGAAGAAGCAGGACATACCTGGATTTGGACACTAACTTCTCAGAAGCAGAAGTTGTCCTCATCACCCAGGGAACATTGATGAGAAGATTGTCATCGTAGACAATATAAGACAGAGGCTACATCCTTGTGATCTGCGAGCTGACCCCTGCCCCAGATACATTGGATGGGTTTTATGCTATGTGCACAATAACACAATTGGGTATTTTTTTTTTTTTAATTTAAAGGACTTTACTTTAAAAAAGAAGTTCATTTTACCAGCTGCCCTTAAAAACGCGGGAAATCTAGCTGGACTGGACTGGAATACCGACGCAGCCGAAGTGAGCTGTGGTTTGTATCTGCTGCTCCTTTCAGGCGTGTGTCTTCTACTTTTCCACAGACCTCACTGCTCCCTGTTACCTCATCCTGCAGGTCATGTCCCTCATTTATGTTAGCTGCTTAGGTGGGAAATATTGGGAGATGCTCTGCCTACTGCATAGTGTTTATGAACCATCTGCTTTTAACTCATTTGAAAACTAAACAGGCACTGACAGTAAAAGAGCAAAATGCACTCTATTCGGCTTATTCAAACCTAGATGTAGTAAAGACCTCAGTGACAGTGCCAGGTAAAAAGCAAGTCACTTCTTTTCTTACAAAAACATAGAATTCTGGTTCATTAAAGAAGAATCTGACAATGAATTAACATTTATTTTTAAATGTGAGCCCTTTCCAAGTGTAATAATGAAATAAGCACATTACGCTCCTTGCCCTCATTTTATGTTTATTTTAGTAATGTCTATTGTCCTCATCATTATCATGTCTGGACCCTTTATAAAGCTTCAAATGTCTCTCTGAACCTCTCTGCATGTTAGATCAGTTATTTGAAGCAATTGGAGATGGTCATCCTAAACGGCTTTATTATCCTTAGCATTTAGACAAAATAATGTATTTCAACGTTTTATTCTTAAAACAGTCTCCCCATTTCAGTAGTGACTGGTAAGCCTTTATCATAATTTTAAAATACATTTATTCGTCTGCCTCTTTTCTTCTTTTGACTTTAGAAAGCTGGAAGTCATCTGGTTTTTGTTTGTTCACAACTTATAGCCTGTGACTTACAGTGCTTAGTACATAATAGTAAATAATGCAATGAATAAATAAATATATCTGTATCAATTGTGTATAATATTCTTTTCTCCAACCTCAAGAATTATATTTAAAAATTTCCATTCTTCCTAATTTGAGAGTTAATTGCAAAGTCATTTCCTATTTTCTATATTGCATATACATCCACTCCCTCCCTGGCTCCTTTCCTCGCTCTCTCTTTCTGTGTGTGTGGTGTTTCATATTCTGTTTAGGGTAGCACCCCATCTTCCTGATGCGAGATCAGTATCAAATTACATATCCACCTAGCTAAGAATAAAGTGCATATGAGACCAGGTTGCAAGTTGAGGCTGATGAACTTGAAAGTTCAGCATAGAGTATCTTCCAACTAAAAGATGGTCTTGCAGTCGAAAGTGGCAGTTATTTGGCCATTAGAAAAGTCCCATGTGTAATAGTAGCTTTTAGGGAATGTTTCCTCCAAAGGCAGCATCCAGCTCTTAACCTATTACTGAAAGAGAAATACCATTGTCTATTAATACTACTGGAACTAAAGATGAATAGTGAATTGGCCTTGATCTGACAGTGAGTTTGACTGTGATAGCTCATCCCTTAAAAAGGTTCTTTTATATTTATGAAAAAAAGCATGACGTTAAGCCAGGGGGAAAAATTGATACCAATATTTAAGACCAAAGTCGTAGGGCTTCCAAAAAAAAAAAGCCCCTTGTGAGAATGAGATTTTTACATGCATAACTAATTAGCTTAGGTTATTATAAGCAGGGCTGCTGTGATAAAGTTTCCGGTGGTGTCTCGGGATACCTTGTTTATAGTGCCTTCTCTATGCCAGCCAGTCTGCGAATTGGAATTACAGAAAGTAGAGGGAGGAATACTCTACAGTTTCTCCTTGCACTGGGGCTACCTTAAGCGTTGTTATGCTGGAAATGATAGAATATAATCACTATCAGGTGAGCTTTATTCTTATTCATATTTAGTTTCTGAAATCTAATGCAATAAATTGTTGAATTCACCTTTTTAGTGTTATTGTAATTAGCACACTATTATCTATAAGTGCAAATCTCCTTATTTAATGCTTATTATTATCTAGTACCATAAGAAGTAATTCAATATAACTTTGAATAAAGAAAATAATAGAATTTATTTCCCAAACGTCTGTCTGTGCTCTCTCCATCAGCTCCTGTTCATAGCTCATAAGATTAAATTATATTTATCAAGGAAAAAGGACTTTAAATTGAAAGTCATTGGTTTTGAAAAAACATTTAACTCTATATTAATGTTTATAAGAAAAGAGGAAAAATATCCTGGTGGCTTATTAACAGTCATGGCTTTAAAAACACATACATATAAGTGTTTTGTGTTTGAAGGAAACTGCCCAGTGTGGAATTGTTTTTTCCGTTGAGTTCTTTAGTAATTAAAATGTTGAATAATCATGTTCAAATGCAAGGGGGAGGTATTAATCCACAGCTAGTTGATTTAAACATGGAAATATTTCTGTTTATTTTCTACAACCATTTTACAGTTGGTTCATAATGAATTTTTTAGTGTGTGTGTGTGTGTGAGCGTGCATGCGTGCATTTTAACAGAAAACCATTGTTTGTGAAGCGAAGTGAGATAAACCGAGTTATGCGTCTTGGAGATTGTTGTTCCTATCTTACTAAACCCTTTCAGGTGTGTTGGAGACATTTTTGCCCTGCAGTTCACTGTAAACTTTTAATGATTAGACACGAGAAGGTCACAAGGTTTGAAAGAGTTGTATAGCTAATTGCAGGGAAATAAAGTAAGGCAAAGCATTACCCCAAATCCTTTAAGTTAGACTTTACACTGTTTAGTAATACCAGAATCTGTTAGCACCATCCCTGGTACCTAACAGGGTAGTTTATTCTGCTGGTGGACTAGTAAATTTCAAATTTTGTACCTGAAGGAAGAGCCATCCAATATGCAAAAATAACGACACTGTCTTCTTTTCCCTCTGTGGCTATGTTCAGGTGCAGACCCACCTTGAAAACCCCACCAAGTACCACATACAGCAAGCCCAAAGGCAGCAGGTAAAGCAGTACCTTTCTACCACTTTAGCAAATAAACATGCCAACCAAGTCCTGAGCTTGCCATGTCCAAACCAGCCTGGCGATCATGTCATGCCACCGGTGCCGGGGAGCAGCGCACCCAACAGCCCCATGGCTATGCTCACACTTAACTCCAACTGTGATAAAGAGGTAATTGATGTCTCCTCTCCTCTCCTGTTTCCTTACACTCAGTAACTGTCTGTTGATATTCTTCCTGCTCTTATCTATGGACTCTAATTTGTCCTCCTGTCCATAGTCACCAGCCCCTGTTCCCATTTTGCCAGTGTGGCTGCCACATTCCAGTCTCATGTCACCGTTCCTGGGTTATTGGGTGTGTTGCACGTGACAGGAGACCTGCCTGGGTCTGAGCAGAAGCTTTCTCAACTTGCTTCTGCTTCATTATTGAGTCTGCTCTTCCCTTCCATGCCTTTCAGTTTAGGAAGCAGTGAAAATGCAGAGAGAGGAGAAGGGGAGGTGGAAAAGGAAAAGCAAAAAATAGAAAAGGTGTGGGACAGGCGGTTTAGAAGTTCCGCTTGTTGTGAATGTCTGGAATCTTATTTTATTTCTCCCTGGATTGAAAAAAGAAAAAGTATGGAATGTGTGCGGACAGATTTAAATAATATAGCACATGAATCTTTACAGAGAAGCAAAGGTTTAATTGCCGGCTATGTTGAATTTCATAATAAAAGTGCTGCTGCCCATTAAATCTGCTTTAAAGATAAAGGCTGGATTGGACATAAGACTCAAATAGACCTTCAGTTGTTGCAGAATCAAAATGTGGAGCATAAAAATACCTGAGAGGAGAGTTATGATTTAATGCCTATTATTTCCAAATTATGAGATGATGAGCTTCATTTTAATAGTTTTATAGAGCTCTGAAATGTTTCTGTGCATTCAGAGGTGACTTTTAAAGTTCCACTGATTTTAATCACTAGAGGAACCCAGTCTTTCCCCTATACCCAGAACAAATACTCCTTTTCTCTGTCCATTTGTCATCTAGCAAGATAACTCGACACAATTCCTTCCTTCATTATTCTGTCTCTTGTTCAGATTGTGCTTCGTTTGAAAGCTTGGTTCATCTTGTTGCTATGCCATCAGCCTTGTGTGAATGTGTCATTGAAAAATCACTTGCAAATCCATGCCATGGGCTTTGTTTGCTTATGTTTCTGCAGGGATTTTATAAATTTGAAGAGCAAAACAGGGCGGAGAGCGAGTGCCCAAGTATGAACACCCATTCACGAGCGTCGTGTATGCAGGTACTGAATGACTCAGCAGCCCAAGGATGTGACGCTTTGTAATAAGAATCTATATTTGTGGCTTATCACACTTTTCTGATGATTTAAGGTTTTTTTTTTTTTTTTTTTTTTTACCATCCCATTGATTTTTTTAAAGTAGGGAACGCTATGAACAGGGCTATTTTCTTCATAGTAGCTAAGAATGAAATGATTACTAGGGAAATTGTTTTTCTTCTAAGTTGTTTTGAGCTATTAAAACGTACTTAAAATATATATATTTTAGTAAATAAAATATAAAATGCTGTATTTTATTTATACACCATCATCAGTGCATGTTATGCATATTTGTAGGACAGCAATTTTCACAGGATGTTGGTAACACCAAGGTGTGTCTGGGTGTGAGATCCGTATATATATATTTTATATATATATATATATATATATATATATATATATATATTTTTTTTTTTTTTTTTTTTTTTTTTAATTTCGTACCAGGAATCAAACTCAAGACCTTGCGCTTGCTGGGCTGGCACTGTGCCACTGAGCTATATCCCCGGCCCTTGTATATTGTTTTACAATATATGGAATCTCATGGAACATATATTTACAATATGGAACATATATTTACAATATGGAATCTCATGGAACATATATTTGGAAACTTTATTAGTTTAATAATATATAATGGCTATTTCCCAAGTAATTAAAAGTTTTTCTATAACATCCTATTTAATGCATAAATTATGCTACATCTAATAAATACTTACATAGATAAAAATATACAAGAGAAAATAAAAGCAATAAAAATTCTCCCTTTTGCTTTTCTATATTTTCTATATTACTGTGTAGACTATTTCCTATGTTCTATATTTTCTATATTTCCAGCCTCAATTTGCATTCCTTTTGTCAAAAGAGAACAAATATTTTTAAAATACCACATTAAGCCCACTAGTTTTATTTTCCTAAAATAAAGTTAAAACTTTACAAAGGTTATTCATAAATCCCTGGCCTATTTTTCTACTTATTAACTCAATTCAAAAATTACTTATTGGGCCAGTAATATAGCTCAGCGGCATAAGCACCTGCCTGGCAAGCGCGAGGTCCTGAGTTTGACTCCTGGTACCCACATATTAAAAAAAAATTATTTATTAAAACAAATAAAAATGGAGTACCTACAAATGGAATCTAAGAGTGTTGCTAGCAGTTAGTCAAAACTGGCTGCCAATTATTCATCTCAGGGATCACTGAATCTACTCTTTACTTTTAGTTTATGTAGATTACTATATTCCTGACACACTGAGCATGTTACATAGTTAATTTAGAAATCTCAGCTATATCCACTAAGCTAATGTTACAACCCCCATTTTATAGATCAATACCCTGAGGTTCTTAAAAGAGTAGAGTCTTTGTTCTTAATCTCATTCATTTTTTTTCTTGGTGGTACTGGGGCTAGAACCCAGGGCCCCACCTGTGCTAGGCAAATGCTCTACTACCACTAAGCCAGATCCCCAGCCCTTTCCCTTAATCTAGAAAGTGGGAGAACCAGAACTCTAACCCCAACCCTATAAGGTTGGAGCCTCACCTCTTTATGTGAGGGGCAAAAAGATAAAGAGGAGTGTCCCTCTGTGTTCTGAGATTTCATTATGTACTTGTAAAGCACACTTTAAACCCAAGCACAGACAAACAGCTTGTATATATAAAGTGTTTATAAAGAAATGTTTTCACAGACTTCTCTTTGCAATTGCTGCAATGCACATGTAATCACCGTTGTTTATTTATCATAGCTAATGTTTTGGTACTTCAGGAATAAAATTGATCTAGTGGGAATGTCAGCTACAAGACTGTAATGATAATCTCGTCCTGTGTATTCCTTGGGGAGTGCCGTGCACACTGGCAGCTGTACAAGGAGACACTTATTTTACAAGTCACTGCGAGATCAGTACAGACCAGCCAGTGGCATGGGAGCCCTTGTCCACACACCCCATTGAACCAAAGAGTTTAATTACCTTCTGTTTTCTTCCTTTGGGAAAGGAATGAGGAAAAAAAAAAAAAAAGGAAGTAGCTGTCATTCAAGATGAAGTTTCCTGGTTCTTTCCTAGTTAGCAGAGGCAGCTCAGAGTGGCACTTCAGGGCGTGGGTGAAATCATGGCTCCACCCCCTGCTTCACTGTGTGACTTTGGGCAAGGTGCTTCTCACTATGTCACCCATACACTTTCTATAATAATGGTACCTACCTTGTTAGGGTTTTTGTCAAGGCAAGTACATTAGCCCATAGAAATCCCTAAGTCCAGTGCTTGGCACCTAGTAATTGCTCGAATGCTGGCTGCAAGTATCATTATCATCACCCATTAGTGTTAATGGCCTTCAGCAATATTTTTATTTTAGTGGGAAGAGAATAGTTACTTTAACTGAAGAGTATTATTGCTTTAGGTAAGAAAGAACCAAGCCTGTCTCTTTTAATGTCACTTTATACTGTTTTTGTTTATTTCTGTCTCTCTTCCAGATGGATGATGTAATTGATGACATCATTAGCCTGGAATCAAGCTATAATGAAGAAATCCTGGGCTTGATGGATCCTGCCTTGCAAATGGCAAACACGGTATTATATTAATGGCTCTTCTTTTTTTTTAAAAGAAAATCGGGATATTTTCAGTACTCTCTCCTTTTTTCTCAAACTCTTTGCTTTTGCAACCGATTCATTGACAGATTTATTAATAATAAAATAGACAATTATCTTAGGTTCACAGATAAGTGAATTTGACATTGAAGTTAAGAATTTTTCATGAGCCTATCAAGGACCCTGCAATAAAGCCCTGTATTCCCTGGAGTCCACACACGCTTCCTCTTGGACGTTGGACTCTCTGATTCTCCCAGACATCTGATGCCCAACTTAGTACACCTTAGCCAAGGGCACTTCTGTGGACTCTGCTGTTCACAGTGGTGTTCTGAGCGGCCTGGGAAAGTTCATACAGTTTTACAAGGAGGAGGTGACTCTTGCAGCAGCAAAGCTTATTCCACTTTTAGTTGATAAACCAGTGCTCTTAGGAATTTGTGTCACTTAGAGTGCTCTCATGTGATACTCATTTTTCTCTATTATTTACAGCCTTGCCTGCCTTTTTATTTTCCCTTACTCTTTATATTTGCCTTATATTACAGTTTTATCAGAGTCTCATTGCAAATCTTACTTAGTCCTTGCGATAATTCTCAGTCAGGCTGGGATGGCATCACTGCCCTTAGTTTTAGATTGAACCAGTTAGCCCTGAACAAGATGACATAGCCGGGGCTGGGTCTGCTCAGCAGGTAGTCCAGTGCTTTTCAGTTTTCTCATAAAATGCTATGAAACCTACCATATTCTTTAATAACTGGTGTTTAAAAGACTATGTCTATTGAAGGGAAAGGGGAAAATGGGTATTGTTGTTTAATGCATATAATCATCTTTCAGGTTTGCAAGGTGAAAAATCCTTGAGGTCTGTTTCTCAGTAACGTGAATATACTTAAAACTACCAAGCTATGCACTTAAAATGGTGAAAGGAGTAATTCTATGTTGTGTGTTTTTACCACAGTAAAAATTTCAAAAAGTACTAACTTCCAGTAGTACAGTCCGTCAACCAAGAAATATTGTAGCCCTTACTTATTTACACTAAACTCCTCAATAAACTGAGTTTTGGTAGTTAGCATTTTCTTTTCCATTGTGGTATAGTGATTTAAGTTTACTTACTTGACTTAAAAAAAGCTTCTTCTAGGAGATGTAATCTATTTTCTACCACTTAAATTCACCTCCTGATTTTGAAAGAACCAAATGATGTGTGCCATTCTGATAAAAGTTCCTGTGGCAAACTTTCCCAACCATCTTTGAACATTTGGTTGGCTTCTATGGAACCCTGTGCTTCCAACTTGATGCATCTCATAAGATGCAGGCTATGCTTGTCAGCAGCCAGAACCCTAGGATGAACATGAGCAAAACACCTGGGGGAGCATGCACTACGGAGTTTATAAACATACAAAAAGACATGGGTCTGTTTACCATGGTTTGCTTCCCAGGCAACATGAATTAGAAATGGTCCTGTCACCTCAAAAGAACTTTGATGTGAGAGTGGTCTTTTTGTCAGTGGTATCAAATGAGTACCTGGGCATACTCAAGAGAATTATAAAGTTGACATGATTTCATAAAAGTATTTTTGTTCATTCATTTTGCAGTGTGAGGACCTTTGGAGTCATCTAATGCAATTTAGTACTAAGTACACTAATCTCCTCTTGCACAAAAAATTCCCCACAAAAAATCAGGTACCACTCTTCTTAGAAGCCCCCAGTAAGGGCTTCCACTAACTCACTAGGGAAGCAGTAAAACACAGCAGTTAGGAGTTGATTAATTGGGACCAGACCTGGTAGAAATCCAAAGCATGCCATTTATTCTGTGACCTTACATGTTACTTAGCTTCTGTAAGTCCTGTGTTTCCTCATCTAGAAAATGGAGTTATTTATTTTACCTACATCTTAGCATGTAATACACATGGTAAGGTGTCCCTCACACTGAGTGTGTGAATTCTAACATGGGTCCCAGTTTGTCAGGAACTTCTCTAGTGTCAGCACTTGTGAAGACAGTTATCATGGCCCATGGGCTTCTCTCCTTTAGAAAGATAACTGTGTCTCCTAAGTCAGTATCCATGAGCAGTGAGGTGTGGTTCTTTCCCCATCATATGGTTGCTCCAGAACTCTTTTTAAGATGGAGTTAACATGCATTAAATTCCTGTTGTGTGAGGTGCTGTAGTTGCAAAGGTATCTATATTTCCTGTGATCCTGGGGCTTACCATCTGCAAGAGGGGACCACATAGCCCTTGAATGGGAAAGGATCAGTGAGGAACAGAGAGGCTGTCTCTGGAATTCCCAGGTAGGAAAGATCCCCTGGGCAGAGTTGAGTTAATTCCCAGATAGCCATCCTCAGAAGTCATTTGCTGTCCCAGTATCCTCTGTTCTTCTGTATTCCCATGTGGGAAAAAGTTTAATGTTGCCTTATCATAGTATTCTTAGGATAAAACTTGCATCATTTTTACTATTAGAGGAAGGACAGTGTAACAGAGGTAGGAGCAAAGACCCTTATATGTAAAATGGGGATAATGATCACATCTGCCACAATAGAATTAATGTAAAAGTTACAAGAATTAATCCACAAAAAGCATTTAGAACAGTTCCAGCTATAGTAAGCTCTCACTTCAAATTAGTTTCCAGCTCTTATTCTTGACAAAATTATGTTTTAGTTGTTAGAATTAAATAATCTAGCTACTAAACCTATTCACATTTTAATTTTTTCCCACAGTAAAATTTAAATTGAGTGTTCTTCATGGTAGGCATTTCTCCCTTTTATTTGATTCTTTGAAATGCTTTATTTCAAGTTAACTACTTAAAAAAAGTAGAAGGAACACTTAGAAAGGAAACTATCCTAAGGGAATCAAAGTCTAGAAATAACTATTCTGAGAATACAAGGGCCCTCTTGTACCATCACAAACAAAGAATAAAAGTCCCAGTTTACTTGTGTTAACAGTGCACAATTGATATTCAGAGAAGGGGACCATCCAGAGAGGAAAAAATAATAACATTTTACAATTATCATTTACTTGGAAAAATATTCATTTTGGTAGAGCAGAACATTGAAGAACTCAATTCAGATCACCAACCCAGGCAAAGACACAGGCACGTCTACCTCCTGTCCATCCTGGTTAGACTGTGGCTTTCGTCCACCCACCCTGCTGCTGGTGCTCCGAAAGTCACATCTTGTCCATCAGGTTAATATTCCAGATAAAAACCAGAAAAGATGCAGAACAGTCGTTTTTACAGAGGTATCTCTTCCTCTTTTTTTTAGTTCCAAAGGTGCTGTTTTGATACCACAGGCTCTTTTTCCTTTACGTTTTCTTTTCTTTATGCCGAGACGCAAAATTGAACCCAGAATCCTTTCTTAAATATGCATTCTGAATTTATTAACTATATGTTCAGTGTATATATAATCTTCCTTTAGAGTATGGCTTGACAATGTGTTCTCATCCTGGAGAAGTTTGGAATTAGGTATCTGTTCAGAGTGTATTCATTGATGACTTAGAGGCTTGTCTTTAAAGCTATCTGTACATATTACTCGCCTATTACTTAGCCCCAACAAATCATCATAATAATGTAATTGCATGTTTTGTATTCACTTTATATAAGAGACCATATATGTTTTACATTTCTAGAGCTATGGAAATAACTTTTTAAGCTTATTGATTCAAATTTTCAAGTTACATTCTTTTTTTTTTTTTTTTTTTTTTTTTGTGGGTACCGGGGGTCGACCTCAGGACCTCGCGCGCCAACAGGCACCCGTGCCGCTGAGCGATATCACCGGCCCCTTTTTCGTATGTGGGATCCGGGAGTCGAACTCGGGCCCTCGCGCTTGCAAGGCAGGCGCTTATGCCGCTGAGCCATCTCACCGGCCCTACATTCTTGATTCATTAACACTCACAAGTTTTGCTAAGATCTAAAACTCCAAAAAGATAGAGATTAAAGCTTTGGATTTGGGAGGAATTACCAGAAGTCATAATCAGAGCAGCTTAAATTTTATAACTTTGGTCTTTCTGGCACTTTACAGTGCTGTACTGAAACAGGTAAACATCTTTCACTTTGTGTTAAGTTGGATGAGGGAAAAAACTAAACAGAGAGCAAGTTGACCTTGAGAAGGTGACCTGTTTCAAATAGAACCACTTAATGAAATGACAGCTAATAATCAAGTCACTTTCATCAGTTCCTTAGCTGGAGGGCCTTGAAATGTCCAAGGACACTTTAAGTTAGTGCAATATGTATTCACCGGCATGTGTGCAGTGGGCTTGCTGCCTTCGGCAAGAAGCAAAAAAGGATGTCAGGCCCTGTACACCTGACTGTCCTTCTTGCCCATCCGAATCCTGTTAGATGCAGAGTCAAATTAGCCTTTTGACAATATTTTACTCTGTGGACACCGGCCTACCCCATCTCTTTATCTAGGAGTTTAGTTCAGGGAGTATTTCTTTAGAAGTGGAGAATTCGACACCTGACCTCATGTCCCAGTCAAAGGTAGGTACACTAAAAATAGGTAAAATTATCTTCAGGCTGTGTATAGAAGGTGTATGTGAAACACAGTGAACTTCATGTTTAGACTTGGATGTTGTTACCAAGATACCTCATTCTGTATATGCAAATATTCCAAAATTGAAAAAAAAAATGCAAAATCTAAAACACTTCTAGTCCTCCCACCCCCAAGCATTTCAGGTGGGGTATTCAAGTGTATACTGAGGGCAGTCTTTGTTAGATACCTTTTGGTCTCTAAATGTTTTAATCACATTGAAATGCTTTCTGAATTTACTTTTCTCCCATGTAGAGTAAAATTTAGAGTATATAATCAAGTAGGGGAAGGGTGGGTGACATACAGTCTTGTCTAGGTATTGTAGTTACAGGGATTATTTGAATTCATCTGGAAATGGTGTTTGCAGCAGTAGCAAGCTCACTTAACTTTTTCTTCAAGGTTAATACTTAGAACTTTATTTCAGGACCTGAGAAGAGGAAAAATTTGATGTCTCCTAATAATGAGTGTCAAGTAAAGGAAGTCAGTGTCAGGAAGAAATTAATTCACGACTTTAAAACAGTTCAGAACCACAGGGGAGGAAACCCTCTTAAACTAGGTTAGGAAGGCTAAATATTTCTTTATTTATTTGAGGTGGAACATTCTTCTTCTTTTATTAAAGTCTATGGCTCCCTCTTGTGGCTTTATGAAAAATTTCAATTTGACAGAAACCAACATTTTCTTTAGCAATAAGGAAATCATTTCTTTTCCAAAGAGAAAACATTTCTCATTGTTTTTCCTTATAAAAGAGAGAGAAGAAGGGAGAAGGAAATACAGTGAAAGAATAAAATTGATGAGAAATTCAGGTGAAAAGGGTTTTCCCACATAGAACAGTATTTTACAATAATAGCCAACATTTACTGAACATTTGCTGCCTGCTACTACTAGTTGTGTTAGGTAAGGTACTTGCCACATTCTCCATTGTCTCCATGTTTAAAATAAACCCATAAACTGGGTAATAGATTTTATGGGTGTGAAATTCTGTCCTTTGCTCTCCCTGGCTAAGAAGGCCACGTAACTCTCCCAGCAAGTATCTCGTATTTTCCCATTTAAAAAAAAAAAAAAAAAAAAAAATGACTCTTTATAGAAAATCATTTTCCTTAAATAAAGCATAGAATAGGATGTGGGCTTTATCTGAAAAACTTGAGAAGTATCCAACAGTTCATTTCTGCTCTTGTTCCTTTCTCTCTAGCTACCTGTCTCCGGAAACTTGATTGACCTTTACAGCAACCAAAGCCTGCCGCCCCCAGGCCTCACCATCAGCAACTCGTGCCCTGCTAACCTGCCCAACATAAAAAGAGAGCTCACAGGTGAGTACCTAGCAGATGTGCCCTGTCCGGTGTCCTATTCCTTTCCTCATTAGGCAAAGTTGCCTATATAGTAACATCTCCTAGATCTGACTCATAGACATACTTTCTTAGGCATATGCAGTTGCTAAAATATTGTACAGTGTTTTAAGATGGAAGACTTATACTTGAAAATCCTGGTTTCCTGATATGCTGGGAATCAGGGCCACCATTACTACATGGCCCTAGTCACTTGTCTGTGACTACTATCCCCTTTGAGTTGGGGGTGGCAGGTGACACTTCCATCTGCGAATGTCTCCGCCAGCCTTACTGTACAGCTTGCCAAGCCGGAGACTCACTGAGTACTTGAGAACACTGGGTTGAATTTTCCTTTGACCCACACTTAAGCCTACAATAGGGATAGGTTAAATATATTTCTTACATCTTCACGTGACTCTTGTTTTTATGTCCCAGAGGAAAAAAATTATAAAACAGAGAAGTCAGAGTAGTTTGGTGCCTTACTCACCCACCCACAGTACTAGGGATTGAACCCGAGGCCTTTGCACCGAGCTGTATCCCCAGCCCATGTTTTATTTTGAGACAGAGTCTCTCTAGGTTGTTAGTTGCCCAGGCTGGGCTTGAATTTGCAGTCCCCTTGCCTCAGTCTCCCAGAGTGCTGGGAATACAGGTGTGCACCAGTACGACCAATTTAGAATTATTTGTTCTTGAGGAAAGTGTGAAATTACCTATTTTTCCAGTTTGCTTAATGCTTCAGGGAAGGCATTTGGCCATTAAAACATGACAGAAATTGTACTGGGACTGAACTTCTACCATGGTAAATTTTATGGCCCTTATCCTCCCTTTATTATTTGGCCTTGCATCCTGCAGGATTGGGGGAAATGGACTGAGAATATGGGATGTGGACTTGGTGCATATGATTTCCATCCTATTCAGGGCTGTCTTTCCAAAAATCGATTTCAGAAAATGGTGGCAGAAGAAAGGCATTTTTTAAAAAACCATTAATTTGAGTTAATTAAGAAATGAAAACTATCCAAAGCCAAAAATCAAGTAGAAAGCCTGTCACAAAAGAAAAGCATAAGACAACAACAAATACACTAAGAATCACTGAAGAGACAAGTGTGGAATTAAGTTTCCTGTGATATTATTTCAGGAAAAAAGACAAACAGAACAGAAATCATTTGGATTGCCTTTCACAATTCAAAGAATTCAGCTTCTGAATTATACCTACATACATAAACACATACATGTATGCAGTACAGTCATGAATCACATAAGGAAGGGGTCATATTCTGAGAAAGGTATTATCAGATGATCTCGTCATTATGTGTGTGTCATAGGTGTACTTACACTTAAGATGGCTACAGTGTTGCTAGGTGATACACTTTCATGGGACCACCATCCTACATGCAGCCTGCCATTGATTGAAATGTCATAATGTTCTACTTGACTGACTGTGTATACATAAGTACATAATAATGCTAATATACTAAATATATATAAATATGTGTATGTATATATATATATATATATGCCTCAGTAGCTATAAATCATGCTAAAGTATTTGTATTTTGAGGTAAATTTATAAATTATGGTAGTGTAATATTCCAGATAGTACTAAAAAAGTAATCCCAGCATGCCTGTAATCCCAGCACCCTAGGAGACTGAGGCAGGAGAATTGCAAGTGTGACCCCACCCTGGGCAATTTAGTGACTGGGGATGTAGCTCAGTGCAAAGGTCCTAGGTTCAATCCCAAGAACTATCAGAAAGAGAGAGAGAGACAGAGACGGAGAAGAGGGAGGGAGGAAGATTAGGGGAGGGAGAAGGGAAAGGGGAAAGGGAGAAAAGGAAGGAAGGGGAGAAAAGGGAGGAAGGGAGGGAGGGAGAGAGGGAAGGAAGGCGGGCTTTCTGAATACCAGCATTGATAAAGCAAGATACTTTGTTGTTTTGTACTTTGTTTTCTGTAAAGTAAAAAGTAATCACTTAGGACAGAGATCTCGCAAGAGTTCCTATGACAATAGAACTTACCAAGTAGAATTTCAATGAAATGCCGCTGTACCTTATTCCTATTTATATTTTCAAATTAGTAAATACTTTCTCCCAAGAGTCATTAAATGATTTTGTTTTAGCAGATTCTGACAAAATCTGCTTTCAACTTCTGAAAAAATGAGTTCATTTCCAGGAACCAATCAGAGAGCATGGAGATCTTTATGGGATCTTTTCTACTCAGTTTTGAAGTCAGTGTTTTATAGAGGTGTCACAAAAAAACCTGAAAAATTATTTGGCCTGAAAAAGAAAATTTGATTCTTGATAATGAAATATTAACCACAAATTTCCTAGTTATCTAGTTATTTATATTATTCTTGTTAATACCAGAATGTGTTTACAGTGCACAGTGGATTATTGCTACACTGGTCATTTACCAATTTGTAGAAACTGAGTTACTCCATCTATTTGATATGTGTTGCTTCTGAAAAAGTACAAGTTTTTAAAAAGATATCATTTTTAAAAAAATATAGTTTTACTTTGAATCCAGTCAGGAAGCTTCTATATGTTTAGAAAATGAGATGCTTTATAGTTTACATTTCTGTGTCGATTTAACAGTTCTAATTTCTAATTACTTCATTCACGTGCACAGCGTGTATTTTTCCCACAGAGTCGGAAGCGAGAGCCCTGGCTAAGGAGAGGCAAAAAAAGGACAATCACAACTTGAGTGAGTTGGTTTTATTTATGTTCATGACATGCAATATTGAAGTTAATGTTCCTTCATATAGCAAAAAGTGTCCCAGAAATATTGGAGGAAAATTGATTTCTGTAGTTGTTAAAGATACTTGTGGAAGAAAATTATATTTCAGAGAAACTAAGATATATATTTTAGTTCAAATAATCTGATTTTTATGTATGAAGTTGTTTACAATTTCTGAAGTTTCTTCTTTTTTTGTTTTTGTTTTATTTTTAGTAGTGGATTTTTTTTTTTCCTGAGAGGGAGACTTGATCCCCAACTACCCAATTATGAGTGTTGCTCACACTGGAACTTATTAGCAAGAGGGGATTATGGGATAATCTTTTCCAGTGAGATTTGAAATGAAAAAAAAGAAAAAAGAGAAACAGCTCTGAAAGGGAGAAAATGGGTGAGGTAGCTACAAATTTCTTATGTTATCTATATTTTAAAAAGTTTTGTGACATTTAAAATATCTTTATATGTTTAATTTACTCTTAATTAAATCACTAATCCTGTCCTATGAAAACTTAATATATATGTGTGTGTATACATACATACATACATGTAGGAGAGGCTGCACAGTAAAAATAAGGATGAAACTTAGAGGAAGGAAATAATTTGTGAATTTATCATCTCTTAATCTTATGTTCTCTTTTTCCTAAATTTATTATTAAGAATATAGGAGAGTCCTATATAAACACTTGTTTCTTATTAAAAAAAAAAAAATAGAATAAGGCCTGGTTCTTCTTGAATCCCCAGGCATAAACACTGTTTCAATTTGATGATGTTCTTCTTAACGTTTTCTGTGTATTTAAGAATAGAGACACGTAGCCGTGCACATATGAAAATTAAAAAACACTGTTTTGTGTGTGTTAACACAAAACACATCATGTTGTTCGTATTCTGTTCCTGCTTTCTTTTTTTTAACTGAACAATTGTTTCTAAAAACCTCTTGCTGTTAGAATCCTAGGTCTAATTTTTTAAAGGGATTGTATAGGACTCTATATTGTGACTATTTTTAACCTTCAGTAATTTCTCTACTGCTCTGTGTTTATGATATTTCTACCTTTTTTCAGTTATAAACAGTGTCACAGCGAACATCTCATACCTGCCATTTTGTGCCAGAAGAGTTGTTTCTCTAGGTCAGCTCTTGAGAAATGGCCTTGCTTGGTACAGAGGGCATTAGTTTTTACACTTACTAGTATTACAGTCTCCAGTTTCCATTTCTGGTATGAGAGGCTTTCCACATTCTTTCACCAAAAGATAGACTAATCTTTAAGGTCTTCCCTGCTTCCCAATAATTTTATTCTTACTTCCTCTTTTAAAACACCTCAGGAATAAGAAAATCAGGCATTATCCAAAACTTCACTTAACCAAGATGTGAAAAACAAAGTTGGATCTTGTCGAAAGCAGTATTTACTATAGAAACCTAAGCTCAAGTTCAGGGTTATCAGTATAGGACAAAAATGACTAGCGCAGACTGAGGATTATAAAACAATCTTTAAGTATCTTCTAGCTATTGGAAATTGATATTCAGGGTTGGATTGCCCCTTGGCCTAGCTCTCCCTCCCTCTTCTAAGAATTTTTCCTGTAACAATACTTGCTGAAATGTGCATATGAATGCATTTATTCTAACATCACTGTTTATTGAGTCCCTTGTGTTGTACAGGGAATTTTTCTACAGAAGTGAATCATACAAACAGGTTTCCCACTCTTTGGAGCTTATGTTTGAGCCAGGAGTCATCTATATATTACTGAGTGAAAGAGAATAATAGATATAGCATCCCATTGTGTACAAGGGCCACCCTATAAAGGGATAAGCTTTGTGCATGTGTTTATGTCGATGTATAAGTGTATGGGTGAAAGTCTAGAAATCACACTTATTAGTGACAGTTTTTCCAGGCACATAGATGTTGGATAGTGTAAAAAAGTTGACTTTTACTTTTTCCTTTATACACATTGGTATTTTTAAAAATGATTTATAAGCTTATACCACTTTCATAATAAATAATTGGAGAAGGAAGTCCCTGCAGTAAAAATGAAATGTGGTACAAGTAAATGTTGATGGTGAAAGATGTCAGTAATGTTCTGTTGAGAAAACATAGATGCAGAATCATCTGTAATAGAATTCCACTTTAAATGTAGCATTTTTTAACACTTACTTGTGCCAACCATATACGGTTGCCTAGAATTCAATAGAAAATAAGCACAATAAGTATAATAAGTGAAATACGTGAATTAAGTAGTTGCAAGTTCTATGAGGAGACAAAGGACAGCCCAAGGGACATAATGGCAGGATGGGCTTGGGAGGGGTGAGTCAGTTTTAAATAGGATTGCCTGAGAACTCTCATAGGTAAATTTGAGTCATTGCCTGAGGGAGGGGAGAAGAGAGCCATTCAGATATCTAAGGAAGAGGGTTCCAAGCAGGGGATGGCCATATGAAGCCCTAAGATGAGTCACAACAGGAAATACAGTCACTCTGAGGGAGGAGAGAAAGTGATATCAGAGGGCTGGGGGCCGTGAGATCCTTGAGCACTTGGCTTTGTCTAGATGAAATGAGAACTGATTGGAGGCGTTTGAGTAAAGGATTGACATGTTGTGACTTTCATTTTAACGGGATCCCTCTAGCTGCTGTGTTCTTGAGACCCCCAAAGAGACAAGGAGCACTGGACAGGGATGAAGCAGAGATATGAGCTAGGAGGATTATAATAATCCAAGCAAGGGATGATGATAGCATTTCTTAGGTAGCAATGAAGGCTGGAAATAAACTGATTCTAGAAATATTTTGAAGGTAGAGCAAACAGATTTGATGATGGATCAGAGGTAGAGTGTAAAAGGAAGGGAGGTACATAACTGATTCCAAGATTCTGGCCTAAACAATTAGAAGGATGTGGTTACTATTAAATGAGGTGAGTTAGCAGACAGACTCATTTGAGCAGAAAAGATCAGGAGTATTTGACCTGCCTGTAGACATCCATCCACATAGAGAAGTCTAGTGGTCAGATGTATGAGTCTGGAGTTCCAGGGATACATCTGGACTGGAGATAGAAGTATGGGAGGCATCAGTGTTTACACAGTATTCCAAACTGGGAGATGACCAGGAAGTGAATGTCGATCAGGAAGCATTCCAAGGACTGCATCTCAGAAGTGCACCTGTGACTACTGTGTGTGTTTGTTTTTAAAGCATAAAAATAATCACAAGGGATGTGTAAGAAACTCAACACTGGATCACAGGGAAGTTTTATTTTACTGTATGTATTTCAGTATTTGAATTTTATGATTCTTATGTTTAACAAAAGGAAAAAATAATCAAGATTCAGAGTTTTGGAGGAGGTTATCTAGTGGATTGGGAATCTAAAAATTCCTTCTGTAGTACTATGGACTATCATTTAATGTTTCTATTTTATAAAAATTTAATGATAAGACTTAGCAGTATAAATATGACTTAGTTACTGGAATAGCTACTCAGCCAATATAAGCTGCAATTTATTCTGGAAAAATAGTGAATGATATTATTTATCTAAAGATACAGAATATTAATGGACCAAGTATAAATATATTTATTTATTCATTTATTTAGTTAGTTTAGGTTATTTAAAGTAAATCTAATTTATTAGACCTTAACTTACTTGGAATTTATTTGCTAGACTAGGTAAATTAGAAACATCTCATATGCCTGTCTCCCTCCTCTAAAAAAGTAATCATTTAGTTGAATGTACAACTAGATTTATGAGATAGAAATGCTGTTAAGATGCCTGGTATAAATAAACAGGCTGGATTTAAGTTCTAGGGCCATGCTGTCCACTATGGTTGCCACTTGCCACTTGTCCCTGTTGAGTACCTGAAATGGGGTTGATCCAGATTGTAATGTGCTGAGAATTACACCTGGATTTCAAAAGATTTTGTATGAAGAAAAGAATGTTAAACTATCTAGTTTATAAATTTTGATGTTGATTAACTGCCAAAATGACAATGGTTTAGGTATAATGGGTTTAATAAAATATTGAAGTTAATTTCATCTTTCTTTTTACTATTTCAGTATGGTTGTGAGAGAATTTAAAATCACATAGGGAACTTTATTATATGTCTTTTGGGTGGTGCTAGGCTAGAGCAGGGGTTTTTGCCTGCCTGTGAGCTAAGAATGGTTTTGTTAAATTTTAAGTGGTTAAAAGGAAACCAAGAGTAATATTTTGTGACATGAAAATCATATAAAATTCAAATTTTAGCATCCAAAGTAATTCTGATACTTTTCATTAATTTTGATTTGCATTGTAAAACATAATTCATATTATATTTTGAATTTTGTCAAAAAGTATGTTGGAAGTTTGTTTCCTGTCAATTATGTAATTATCTACATAATAATGCCCTCTGTTAGCTCAGGGGCACAGCGCCTACCTGGCAAGTGCAAGGTCGTGAGTTCGATTCCTGGTGCCAAAAAATAATAATAATACTAATACCCTCTGTGTTAGCACTCGGCTTACAAAGCAAAAAGAGTTCACTACCTGCCCTCTGCAAAATGTTTGCTGAGCCCTTCTGCATAGTTTTAGGCTTGAGTCCCAGCTGTTCACCACTTTGCTAGCTGTCCTCAGCAAGTTCTTGGTATCTCCAAGGCAATTTTGTCATTTGTAACTGAGGACAGGAAATCTGATTACAGAGTCCTTATAGGATCAGATGAGAAACTGACTATCTAAGGGCTTTGTAAATGGCAAAGTTCTGTACAAAGGTAGCTCATTTTAGAAAGTGCTTTAACCACGATACCAAATACACAGTAAGAACAAGGGGAAAAATAGGTTCAGATTTACATTGCCCTGGCCTGGTGAAGTCCATGTGCACATGCCTTTAATGAGATATGCTAAATGCACATGCAGTGCTGTTGCTAATAGTCCTTTCCTGTGCTCTTTTCTTGAAGTTGAACGAAGAAGAAGATTTAACATAAATGACCGCATTAAAGAACTAGGTACTTTGATTCCCAAGTCA
The DNA here is from genome assembly GCA_028451465.1 of Erethizon dorsatum. Classification (NCBI taxonomy): domain Eukaryota; kingdom Metazoa; phylum Chordata; class Mammalia; order Rodentia; family Erethizontidae; genus Erethizon; species Erethizon dorsatum. The sequence continues at coordinate 48,477,274 of CM051825.1, forward strand.
AATGATCCGTGAGTACAATTGCATGTTAATCTGCATTATATTTTTTTGCACCTTCATGTTTTCTCATATGTTGCAAAAAATGGAGTTACAAAAACTGGAGTTAAGAAGTCCCTCCTCTTTCTTTGGTTCTTTTTTCTAAATACTTCTTAAACCTTTCTTTTGGTTAATTTCATCCAACTAAAATTTCAAGAGAAATGCACTGAATTGTCCAAAAGGATTACTGGACATTATTAGCTGGTTAGCTTTGAGTGTGAGGAAGTAGGCTTTCTGAAATCTGAGATTCCTTGGCAAACAAATTCCAAGCTATTAAAAAATTCTTTAGCATTCACACAGTACAAGATTTAGATTTGTAGACCGTGTACTCCTCGCTTTGTAACAGTATCTCTAGGCACTGATGAACACATTGGAAACTCTAAGTTCCCTGATATTCAACAGACAAAAAGTCAATTGTTTTTTTATGAAAACTTGCATATTCTTTATATGTTTTACCAATCTAGGAAATAAGGGTAATTATTAATCCTCTTGTTCAGTACAAGTCAGCTAATTTGGGTTTCAGCCTTTATTTCCCTCTACGCCTCCTTTTAGAGATAGCAGCTATAAAGACAATTTTCTCAAGTTTTTCCTACTGCTTCATAGTTACCTGCAATGTCATCAAATAGGACAACAAATACACAATTTTTATCCATTGGAAATTGGCCCATTTGAAGTGGGGGTGACGGGATGTATGCATTTTAATGGCCCCCACAGGCATTCTGTGAAATTAGCCTTTAAATATGACCTTTAGCTATCTAATAAAATGTAAAGATGCAATCAAGCATAATTCATGCAAGGCTTATTAACTTTGCTATTCACATTATTGTCAGGGAATTTGTAGCAAAATAAAATAAAATAAAACTACTACCTATTGTGAGGTGGTTTTGATGAACATGCAAGCACAATTTCCATCTTCAACATCTGGCTTTCCTAGGTTTCAAAGAAAGGCATTTGCAAACTGGAAACATTCAGATTCTCAGTTCTGCAGCACAAATTTATCCTACTAAAGGGCTGTGACCTTCATTTCCTATAGTCAATCTTGCATGATAGTTGAAATTGAATTCCCATTTTCCTGTTCTTTATCAGCTTTCACTTTTTAGCATATTCTTTTAAACTGTAGCATTTGAATCTCTTTAGTAACATATTATGGAATTATGGGGCTGCAGTGAAAGCCTGGATTTGCATATCTTCTTTCTCCATTATATTAGAATACTTAGGTGTTTATAATCTGAACTGATAATGATCTTTCACTGTAGGCATTGTTTTAAGATAAAACAGACTATAATCTATACCATGGTTTTCCAGAATGTGCCTCAGGGCTGCTATAGAGACACATTCTAACTGATGAGTGTCTTGGCCCGGTGCCCTCTCTTCCATCAGAGCAAGTCTGCTTTTGTTGTTTTTCTTTTTTACACTGGGGTTCTGTGTATGCTTCTGTATGAAAAAAGATTCCTCTCATTTTATTAAAAAAGAAATTTGAAAACCCTACCTTTTAGCCCAGAAACATAATTGATTGAGTTTCACAAAGTGGTAAACCTCAAGATAACTGTTTGAAATAATTACTTCTTAAAATCTGAGTGGCTACTTTGCTTGAAAGCTTCGATTCTGATTTCTCACATTACTGGCCTAGGTCATGTATCGGTCATTATAATTACATTTCTTTCTTATTGCTAACGTTTCTATTCCTTTGGTTTTAGCCCTGAACATGAGGTCTCTGGGCTCTCTGTGGGCATCTCAGGACACCTCTCTAGGTTGCCATCTTTGGTGCTGAGACCCCAGGGATCAACCCCAGGGAATTCTCTGGGGGTTGTAGCTGTCCCTCTCCTAGGAGAACTTCTGTTTTGTTCTTCATCTATTCTAACCCATAGGAGGACCAATTACTAGGTGACTTGTTTTAATGGTCCACCGTTCACACATGGCACCTGATATTTCTGATCTGCTGCTAGCAGTTTATAGATGATGAAGTGGGTGGTTCTCCATCCATCAGAGTTTTTGTGTTTGTTTTCATCTTCTATTGTTGTCATTATAATGAAAATTGCCTATAAAAGAGTTCGGATTAATTTCAAGCAATATAGAAATATTATTACATAAATATAGATTGTTCTTTATTGTTTTCTCTGGAGTGCTCTAAAATCTTCAAAGTGCTTTCACCTACGTGTTAATGGTGGTCTTAATTTTCTCGTAGGCAATATAGTGGACGCATACTGCCCAAGAACCAAGAGGCACCAAGTTCTGGCTCCCTAGGCTGGAATTCAAAAATGGTCTCTTGCTAGTGTTTGACCTTGGAGAAGTTACTTGTGTTCTGGGCTTTTTTCTCATCTGTTGAAAAAGGGGGCATGAGAATATTCCCAAATAGTCTAGTCGTTTTGAGGATTCACACAGAAGAAGAGTGGTGTCGGGGCTTAGAAGAGGAACGCCTGGAGCCAGGTCCTCTAGACTTCCTGGCTCTGCCACCTCCTAGCTCTGTAACCTTGGGGAAACTTCTTAACCTCTGTGTGTGTTAGTTTCCATTCAGTAAAATAAGATCATATTAGTACCTACCCATTGAGGTCAAGAGTGAATGAGTTACAAAACACTTCAAAAAGTACCTGGCACATAATAAGTGCTATGGAAAGATCTCTACTATAAATATTATGTTGACCACTTAATACAGCACCTGCTCCATTATTTGCACTGTGTTCTGGACTTTGCAGAGCATATTCATACAAAGTACCTCCTTTGATTCCAGTAACACACATATACAGCTGCTTACGTAAGTGTAGCATCATTATGTAGATGAGGCAGTAGACACAGAGAGAGGTTAGAGAACCTATTCACAATGATTTGTGATAAAAATCTAAAGATGCTACAAGCAAGCAGTAGGATCTCACAGGATTTCTTTTTACCATTGCTTATTCTGTCCAAGTGAGTAAACTTTTGTAGTCCTAGAAACCTGTAACTACTTACTATAGCATTTAAGAATATTGATCTTGTAATCAAGAGGACTAAATTTAAGTCCTGACTCTACATTATGGTAGCTCGGTGACCTAGGACAAATTGAATTGTCTCTGTTTGAGCATTTATGCCATGTCCCCGCCTTAACAAAGTTCTTGGCTGGATTAAGTAAGACAGTGTATGCAGAATGGATAGACAATGTCCAGCCCATGGCACATGCATAATGAATATAGCTATTATTGCTGTGCAGTTATTATTACATCTGGTGAAATTAAATGCTTTGAATACTGAATTTTCATTGAGCCTCAAATCTTACAAAGGTCTGTTTTATTCCATTTTCATCACAGTGATATGCGCTGGAACAAAGGAACCATTTTAAAGGCATCTGTGGACTATATCCGAAAGTTGCAACGGGAGCAGCAACGTGCAAAAGAACTTGAAAACCGACAGAAGAAACTGGAGCATGCCAACCGGCACTTGCTGCTCAGAATACAGGTACTCTCTGTGTAACGAATACTGCAAGCATATTGCTGGCTTTAAGATGGGACAAGGAAGGATATAATGAGCCATCAGGGAGTCGACTTACATGATACTAATACAGTTGATCTGTGCTCTTCATAGGTTCCATATTTGTGAATTTGTCTGCTTAGAAAAATTTATCGGTAGCCCCCAAATTGATATCGGTGTCACTTTTCCCAGTCATTCTTGGATGTGTGCAGAGTGGTAAATCTGAGTTGCCCATGGTGCTGGTTCCCAGTGGAAGTCTAACAACCCCGCTTGGGGTCAATGGCCAGCCTTCTTGTTTCAGCTCTCATGCCATTAACACATTATGGTTTGGCCTGTTAAGTATCATGTTTTCCACATTTGTGTTGGTGACTTTGTGTTTGTGTTGGTGACTTTACTGTGTCAAATGGGCCCCAAATGCAGTGTTGAAGTGCTGTCTGGTAAATGCAAGAATTGGCTATCGTGCACCTTCAGAGACCACACAGGCGTTAGGCACACTTTCTTCAGGCATGCCTTACAGTACTGCCAGCTCTGAGTTCAGTGTGAATGAATCAACAATATGTAGCCAATAAAAGGTGCCTTACCCAGAAACATACCTGGATCAAGATTATGTGTTGATCAGTTGATGAAATTATTGTTACTAGAGGATTCTAACCCTGTCTTTCCCCTAGGAGCAATAATTCTATATTCACTAATTCAGTGTTTTTAGTCACTTTAGAGACTATGGGTACCACAAATAATGAGCACTGACTGTGCATGTTAAATTGAAAAGATGCCTTCATTGAGTGGAGGGAGTCAAACCTGTGTTTATAGAGGACACTCAAGAAAATCATATGAGAAGGATATAATTCTTAGAAGTAGTTATATGTAGTGAAGTTATGCCATGTATACCTTAAATTGTATCCTCTTAGGGGAAAAATATTAAATAGGGGCTACGTGTCCACCATTTGTGTCCAAGAAACATATTATCAGCAGGGCCGAGAAATGGGGAAGGACCCTCTTTCCTTTTGATTTCTGGGCTCTCAGGCACTTGCCTTTTAGGCTGCATTTGATGACAAAACCCATTCTGAAGCTGTCCTCAAGAGTCGACTCTGTCATTGATCAAAATGGTTTGCCTTTGCACTGGGCTATATCCTCAACCTTTAAAAATTTTTTATTTAGAGACAGAGTCTCACTAAGTTGCTAAATTACCCAGGCTGGGCTCAAACTTGTGATCTTCCAGCCTTAGTAGCTCCAGCTTCACGGGGTGTTTTCACTTACTTGCTGACCTTGAACACGAACCGCCTGTAAGAGTCAGTAACACTGGATCTTCTCCATGAGTAGATGGACCCCCCTTTACTAGACTTTGCTGTAGAGTAAGGTTTACTTTTCAGGTTCCCAAGGAGCTATTTATAGAGTTATTTTTTGGAAGTTATGAGAAGTATGACCTTAGAGTCCATCATGTTTCATCTGGTGCTGCTCATCCCTGACATTGAACTTATAGAGGACTTCATCTGTAATAAAGTTCCTCCTTCTGAATGCTCCCCAGCATTTCACATTTCATGATGTCACATCTCCCGTTTACTCCAGCGATATTCAGCCCTGGAGGGAGAGCCTGAAGGCAGCTCCTCTCTAGGGTTGGCTGTAGAATCTGGGTAGTGAAGTAGAAGTTTCATGTAATTTGGAAATCTTCCCTTCCCTCCCTAATGCCACCTTCTTTGGTTTTGATTGTTCGTTTGTTTGTTTCATCACTCTAGTAACTGTAGGTATTTAATCTCCAGTACTGTACTCAGTCCTCGTTTTCTCTCTCTCTCTGTCTCTGTCTCTTCTGGCGGGGGCGGGGGGTGAGACAGAATCTCACTATGTAGTTCATGCTGCCCTGGAACTGTTAACCCAGGCTGCGATTACAGGAATGCACCACCAAGCCTGGGCAGTAGTGTACCCATTTATAAAAGCTGATTATGTGTTAAGAAAGTATGTGTTATTTCTTTCTGAAAATATTAAAATGTGGTAACTATTTTGAAAGAGAAGCTAGGTTTTGTTTTATTTCAAGGTCCCAAGAACATGTATATTCATGAGATATGAATATTATGAAATATATGCATTGGAAATTCCATCAATGACAATATCTTGGTTTTCTTCCAGTGACTGTGAGCCTATCATTAGAACTTTAGCATATAGTAGAAAATAGTTTTAATTAGAAAAGATCTGGGGTGTAATGAAACCAGAGTGCTCCAGATGAGATCTACCACCTTATTTGGAAAGCTACATAATCACTTTAGTCAGTTGATAAACATTTTTAATTAAACAACAAAGGATTAGAGTGAGATTTTGACTCTCCCAATCCAACTTTACTTACTTATTGTTCACTTATTTATTGAAAAAACAAACTGCATGTCTGGAGGTACTGCTCTTATTAGCATGTTGGTGTGGATTTACAAGAGCCCATGTTTGTAGCTTGGGCCTATGGGCTTCCTTTCATTTTCAATCTAAGTGATGCATGCAGAAATTTTCATAGAAGGCAGAGCATGAAGCCTTATCAGTGGAACTGCCATTTTATTAAACAGCCCAGGGGTTTGAAATGTTGCCTGGAGAGACTTGTGTTTCTGGGGATTGTGTAAAGGAACACGCAGACAGTCTTGTGACATTTCCAGCTCCCATCTCTTACTTGTCTTGGTTTCAGAAAAGAATCTTGGGGATCCAACAGTGGTAAAATAGACTGAACATGGCTTTTTCAGGCACAGGTATTTCTAGGGTCATGGGCAAAGGTTCAGTGTACTTTCTCTTTCTGAATGAGGTCAGATGGATTGCTTCAGATTTATATTCTGGTTTTATATATTATTGTATCAGAAAGCTAGGATGACACAGGAATGTGGAAGCAGAGTGCTTTGTGGGAATCAGCTGGGTTCATTTTAGGAGTTTCCAGGGATAGTCAGAAAGGAAAAAGGGAGAGCCATCCAAGGTTTTTTGGTTTTTGTTGTTGTTGTTTTCTAGTAATGGAGACTGAACTGAGGACCCTCCCACTGAGCTGTACCCCCAGACCTATTTTGGGACAGGGACTCAGTAAGTCACTGAGTTGCTCAAGCTGGGCTCAAACTTTCCATCCTCCTGTGTCACCCTCTCAGAGTGCTGGGATTACAGACATGTGCCACCATGTCTGGCTTTGAAGGCATTTTGAAATGAGATCCCAGGGAAGTCACTGACACTTAGGAAATTTATTAGTCAGCTAGTATTGCTGCAACAAGGTACACCAGCTAGGTGGTTTAAAGGATGGAAAGTTATTTTCTTAAAATTCTAGAAGTCTAAGATGTAGGTGCCAGCAGGGTTGTTTCCTTCTGAGGCCCCTCCTTGGCTTGTAGATGGCTGTTTCTGTTTCTTCACGTGGTCTGCCCCTCTGTGTCAGTGTCCCAATCCCTCTTCTGATAAGAACACCAGTCCTGGGCCGGTGATATAGCTCAGTGGCATAAGCGCCTGCCTGGCAAGCGCGAGGTCCTGAGTTCAACTCCCGGTACCATATTAAAAAAAAAAAAAAAAAAGAACACCAGTCCTCTTGGGGTAGGTTCGACCCATAAGACCTCATTTACCTTCATTACCTCTTTAAAGACCCTGTCTGCCAGTACAGTCACATTTCAAGGTACTGTGAGTTAGGATTTCAACATATACACATTGGGTACACAATATAGATCATAATAAAAAGGTATGTGAAGAAAGTATAGAATGAAATCATTCTATAGATGAGAACTTAATTGTTGAATTAAAAAATAGATTTTCTTTGCCACAGTGAGATAAGTTAAATGATGCTTCTAAAACTTTGATAACTTGTGTAGAACCTGCACAGCTTTTGCCATCACCACCTACACATTTTACTGCAGGGTGCCCTTAATGTCTTAGTAACTTTTCCACTGCACCCTAGACCAAAAGAAATGCCTACTCTTTCTTTTAGGTCCCAACAACTTACTGAGTATTTAGGTCTTAACAGCTTAGTTGCCATTTGAAAAAATAAAACATAAAAAAAAAAAAGAAAAATAGCATTTTTATTTAATTTTTAGCTAACCACAGATCTTACTAATGAGATGCATGTGCCTGCTGGGCACTGCACAACTTCTGCAAACCTTGGTATTTGATTGGATCGGATCAGACCACCTTTCTCCTAGTCCATGTGGGTGTCTACACAGAGCCCCCAAGCTCTGCTTTATGTGACTGAAAAGCATGTAGCAGAGTCTGACACTGAAACTGAGAATGATCTGGATTTTGGTAGTTCTTGGGGTGGTATCACCATTTCTCTTGAACCCTAAAACATCTGGAAGAATCCTGAGTTCACTGCAGCACCCTCGAGTACTCAGTGCAGTTTAGGGACCATGAAACTGTTTCTGCTTACCTAATAGGTTTTATCAGCTCCTATTTTAGTTTTTTAAATGTATTTTTCAACTTATCCTCGAGTATTAATATCCATGAAAATCAATCCCTTGACATATAATGTATAATAAAATCCATATACCACACAAAGTCAGTTCATGTGCTACCAGCGGTACCTGTAGTTTAGGCTGTATGGAATTTATTAATTTTAAAGAGTAACAAACTTTAAATTTGGGAATTTACTGTTTTCCTCCTCAGCATCTGATTTAATAGACCTCGGTGGGGGGTGATTTAAGATTCCCAGTAAAAATGAGTGGAAGTTGCAGAAAGTGCCCTACGTCCAAACCCCACACAGAGTGGTACATTTATTCAACTCGATGAACCTACCTTGACATTTCTTTCTTTCTCTCTCTCTCTCTTTTTCTTCTCTCTCTTTCTTTTCTTTTTCTTTTTCTTTTCTTTCTTTTTATTTGCAACCCTGGGGATTGAACTCAGGGCCTTAGCACTGAGATTCGTCCTCAGCCCTTTTTATTTTTTATTTTGAGACAGCGCTCACTAAGTTTCCCAGGCTGAGCTCCAGTTTGCAGTTCTATTGCCTCAGCCTCCCAGAGTGCTGGGATTACAGGCTTGTGACTACACCTGGTTAAAAGTCCCTAATTTATATTTACTGTGGTAGTACACATTCTGTGGATTTGGACGAATGTATACTGACATTACAGCCACTGTCATAGTATCATATGGTGCAGTTTCACTACCTTTTAAAAATCCTCAGTGCTTGATTCTGTGCCTGATTTTAACTTCTGTTACAGGAGCTTGAAATGCAGGCTCGAGCTCACGGACTTTCCCTTATTCCATCCACGGGTCTCTGCTCTCCGGATTTGGTGAATCGGATCATCAAGCAAGAACCGGTTCTTGAGAACTGCAGTCAAGACATTCTGCAGCACCACCCAGACCTGAGCTGCACAACCACCTTGGATCTCACCGATGGGACCATCAGCTTCAACAGCAGCCTGGGGACAGGGGCCGAGAGCAACCCTGCCTACAGCATCCCCTCGAAAATGGCATCCAAACTGGAAGACATCCTCATGGATGATACTCTCTCTCCTGTTGGTGTGACTGATCCACTCCTGTCGTCCGTGTCCCCGGGAGCCTCCAAAACAAGCAGCCGGAGGAGCAGCATGAGCATGGAAGAGACGGAACATGCTTGTTAGCAAGGCCTCCCCACTCCAGCTACACAAACTGCTGCCTGTCTTGATTAGTAGACTTCATAGTTCACCTGAAGGGGTTTTCTTGATAATTTTCCTTCCTTAATATGAATTTTTTTCATGCTTTATCAATAGCCCAGGATATATTTTATTTTTAGAATTTTGTGAAACAGACTTGTATATTCTATTTTACAACTACAAATGCCTCCAAAGTATTGTACAAGAAGTGTGCAGTATCTGTGAACTGAGTTCGCCTCTGGCACGAGCTTTCTGAGCAAGTGGATTTTGCCTCAGAGAAGTGTCTGTCCATTTTTATTCAGGGGAAAATTTGATTTGAGGTTTTTATGCCTGTGACTTCCTTAGAAATTAAATGTAAAGTTGAAGTAAAAGAATGTAAAGCAACCAAAAACAAAAAGAAAGAAACCTTCATACTAACCCTTTTCCATTTTATAAATGTATTGATTCATTGGTACTGCTTTAATATACAGTACCTTTCTAGCATTGTTTAGTCTTTATACTGCAAACTATTGAAAGAACTGGTATATTCTGTAAAAGACAAAAAGAAAAGTCATTTTAATAACGATTATCTGGTTAGAAGATGTAATTGATACCAACCAAAACTGAAAGGAGTTGGACCAAAGCTCTAAAACAGAGTTAGTCTTGCTCTCTTTTACTCTCTGCAGTTAGTTTTCTTCATTAATGAATTAATGAATGTGATTTAAGTTTTCATAAGATATATTTTCTTTTGAAATGGAAATGAATGTCTTCTCACAGTAAAATACTGAGAAGCAGTGAAAATTTTACTTTTTTTCCCTCTCATTTTTGCTTTTGATAAGACAACCAAACTGGGCACATTTCTAATTGGCTTTACTGTTTTTGTTTTTAAAATATGTTTTAGTCATTTGATTTGTACAGACTTTTATTATCATCATTCTTTTCAGTGTTTGTATTAATTTCTAAGAATATGCATCTTAAAATTGCAAGTTTTCAATATTTTTACAACTCACTGGTAGTTTTCTGCATTCTTTGTACATCCATGAAAGAAAACTTTTTTTGCAAGGTCTTATGTTTAAAGAGAGCTTTGAAAATATTTTGTATATTACAGTCTCACTCAGAACTGTTTTTCAGCACATTTCAGGTATAGTATTAATAGATTAAATTCTGGCTTTCTAGAAAGAATAAACATGTATTTATTTTTAGGATATAAAAAATAGCAATATTCTTGGAAACATAACCATAGTATTACTATGCCCATTATGGTCATTGAAATTGGGGTTTATTTCAGCAAACTCACTGGATTTTTTTAAAAGAGAAAAATACTGGATTGGCAAATTACTGTTACTTGATAACAACATTTTAACAAGCAGCAATGTTGTAAAGTTAGTTTCAGTGCATTATCTATTTGTGTAGCCCTATGCAATAACAGTAGTGTTAATATGTATCAAGCCTAGGAGTTTTATACCAATGATATATAGTGTTACAAGCCAGGCTGGGGAATGAAATTTCTCAGTAGCAGCCTACAATTGAATAGCGAGTGGCGTAAAGCATATCCATTCAGAATGAAGTGCCTTAAATATAGCAGTAGTCTTTTTTGGACTAGCACTGACTGAACTGTAATGTAGGAGAAAGTTTCAAGATGGTATCTCTAGTCGACAGGAACATGTAGCATGGTGCCTATGTAGACCATATAAGAGCTTCCAATTTCCCTTCACATATTTTTAATATGAAATATATTTTAGTGACAGAATGCCAACTTCTTTCATCAGAAACCTTATTCAGAAGGGTTTTTTAAAAAGTGTTTAAATGTCAAATGTGAATTGGTGATGGACGATGGAGGGCTCAGAGAGGACTGATTGTCAGCTGTGTGGATGGATGGCTTCAGTGGAAATAATCAACCTGCGTCATCCCCAGGCATGTTGGGCAATGAGAATCCTTGGAAACACTGATGATGCTATCACTTTTATAGCTTTATTACTTAAGGGGTTAGGGAAGATTAATTCCCATTCTTTCAACCCTCTTAATTGTATAGATCTTTTCCTAGAATAGTGATGCAAATCTGCATGAACAGCAAATGTACCATAGTGTTCATTGATACAATCATAGCATTGTGTATTTTTCTCTTCATATTTATATGGGGGGAGGGGGCTGGGTGTGAAAGTGGAAGATTATGATGCTATGATGCCAATTTTTCTTAGCTGATTTTGAGGGATTTTAACAATAGACCAAAGGTGGACTGACCATGGCCAAAAGACTGCAGCTGCGGTGAAGCAGCCTTAGGGAAAGCTTTGTTAAGAGAGTGTATGGCATCTTGTACCACTGCCTAACTCCTGCAACTCCTGAGCTCGCCATCACCTGCTTCCCTGTCTCCTTCTTAGGACACAGTTGCTAAGAGTGGCAGGTGAGCAAGCTCAGGAGAATGCTGCAACCTTGGGTGGTGGTTTTCTTTCTTTCTTTTTTGCCAAACAATATGTGGATTCATCTTAGGGACTATTTAAGCCAAGAGGCAGTGTTTGGGGCCTGCTGTTTTTAACAGGAGAATGATCCACACCACTCCCTCCATCCCTGGGTGCAGAATTGTGACTCAGGGTTGGGCCTCCATTTGGAGTGACTAAAATACCAAAATTGTCCACCTGCCTCTAGGTAAGACAATGGATATACCAAACCTTCTGACTTTGCCAAAAACTGTACGACCAACCTGGTCATACATTAAGGTTAACAAAGTTCTTTCTGGTTGTTTTTAAACAATAAAGCAATAAGAACAAATAAAATATATAGGATATTAAAAGATATAAAATAAAGCACAAAAGAATGCACTTAGTAATATTTTTGAAAAATGCACTGGGGAAAAGTTGATGTTGATAGCAGTATAAAAACCCTATTTCTTGATAAAATGACAAATGACTGTCTCTTGTGGACGCTTGGTACTGTAATGTTAATAATAGTCACCTGTTGTTGGATGCAGCAATAATTTCTGTATGGTCCATAGCACTGTATATTGTGGATTGATATTAATGTATCCAATGAAATAATTGAACTGTTGTTCTTGGTAGCTTCATTAAAGCATTTGGTTTTTCACATAGTGATGGCCAGTTGTGTTTAGTTAATGCCAGTTTTGAATGTTGTTTTCCTTATAAAGAAAAATGGTAGTGCACAATTTTCTTCTCATCTAATGAATTACAAATTGTGAGAAAATTTTTTAAATGTCAGCAGTACTTTATTTTGTTTTAAATGCCACTCTAAGATGATAACTTTTTTGGTTAGAAACATTTTTATTACTTTATGACTTGTACTTAAATGAAGTATAATTATGTAGCTCCCCATCCCCTCTGATTTTGGGGAGACTTTAAACTCTCAAATGCCAAGAAACCATTTTAGATAAAAGAATTTTATTTGAAATGTTTCAATGAGAGGCAGCTATAAAAAAAAAAAAGACATTGCCAGAGAAACACTTGCATATTTACAGAAAAGATACTGGGTTTTTAAAAATACAAATTTACGATAATGAAAGCTTAAGATACCCCGCCTGCCAGATCCTGGCTGGTTTTTTTTTTTTTTTTTTTAATACAGTACTTAATCGTTTGATAAATGTTGGATTTGAATTGGAAAGTGTCAGACAAAACATGTTTTTATTCCCTAGCTAGACCTTAAACTTCTGCCCTTTTAAAAAAATATTCTGGTTTAACGTCTGGAGAAAAATGAGCAAGAAACTTCTGTAATGCTTCTGATCTGTCAGCTTTTTCTCAGTTTTAATTTTTCTCTCAAATTGTAATATACAATAATTGAGGCCTTTCTTTTTCAGAGTTATTTGAATTATTTATATTTCCCATAGAAATATGACTGTGTGATCTCTTAAACATGTGTAAAAATAGGAAGATTTCCTACCAGAACAAGAGAATTTTCTAGGTGAAATCAAAAGCAGGTAAGTTGAAAGTTGGGGCTTTTCATCTCAGGAGGGGCCTACAGCTGCATCTTAACCCAAGTACTTACCCTCCCTATACCTCAGTTTCACTTCTGCTAATTGGAGATGATAAATAGTAGTTACCACATAGTGGTCTTGTAAAGGCCATGCATTTAATAACTAGAATTTTTGCTTGGCAGCACAAAGGAAATCTCAGTAATCAGCAATTATTTTTATATTGCTATCAAAATCATTATTAAAATAGAAAATATTCTTTGGATTGTCTGAAATCGTTCCCACAGGGGTATGAACACCACACTTGAAGCCTGTTATAACATAGGTCTGAGATTTGTGTAAGGCCTGGAGTGTAGCTACACCTAGCATGCATGAGACTCTGGGTTCAGTTCCCAGCACCACAAAACAATAATAATATGTGTGAATTGGTAAGGCAAAGGAGTTTACTTTGGCGAAGAGGACCTTTTTCTCTTTAGTATCTGATGTTGGAATAGTTCAGAGAATATATAAAATTTATCACATTTTTAAAATATCTTGGTCTGGGGGTATAGCTCAATAGTAGAACCCACTAGCATGTGCAAAACCTGGGGTTCAATCCCCAGTACTACAAAAAAAAGAGGGGGGATACCTTTAGCACAAATGACCTAAATTTAAACTGCATCAAACCTGTGTACTCTGCATATGTGCTTTTGCATGAGAATAATTATTCTATTTCCAGAAAATATGCCTTGCTTAATCTGAAATTTCTATTATATTCCTTAGAGAATTAAACGTTACAATGTGTACCAATATTATACACTTGAGTGGTGTCTTGACTGTATCATGTCTGTTCACATTCCTATCAATATTGAAATGTTTTTCAGGATTTTATTTTCAATTACATTTGTATTTGATGGCTTCTTTGGAACAGCATCTAAGAAGCTAATCTTCATAATCCCGCCAATAGGAATGTACCTTTTTTTTTTTTTTTTTTTTTGTGGGTACTGGGGGTCGACCTCAGGACCTCTCACGCCAGCAGGCGCCCGTGCCGCTGAGCGATATCACCAGCCCCTTTTTTCGTATGTGGGTTCCGGGAGTTGAACTCAGGCCCTCGCGCTTGCCGGGCAGGTGCTTACGCCGCTGAGCCATCTCACCGACCCGGAATGTACCTTTAGAATTACCCTGCCTTTACTGTTTTGTGTATGCCAACAACATTTAATGCACAGTCAAGTAGCATGAGGAAAGCTTGTTTAAAAGGAGTGATATAAAGTTAGACTTTCATTATATGTAGAGAGAAGTGGTGATGATCTTTTAATTCTTTGCTGCCACATCTGCGGCTCAATAGCAGTGGCTTCATTTCTTCACCCCCGCCCCCGTACTAACAGGAATCCATAACACACACCTTGTACAAATTATAAATGAAGGAGCTTTTATAATCTCAATTGTCCAAAGAGGCGTGTACCCCCTCACAAATTACAGAGTATATTTGTCATATTAAATTGTCAAGTGCTATATATACATACAGTTTAGACATGCTTAATCATATCTGTGTTCTGTATGTATCAGTCTTTTGATCCTATTAACCTATAGCAGATATACTGGAAAGTAATATGAGTATACACAAAATCAAATAAATTTCAGCAACATGTCTAACTGGTAAAGACAGTTTGCTTTTGAAAAATTTGCATTTTAAATTTCTAATTATGGAGTCAGTTGAAGATATATTCAAATGGGTGCAATTGTCACTCAAAATCCCTTATATATTATTCAGACAGCAAAATCTGTGGAGATAGAAACCACTAAACTAGAGTTTCCCAAACTTTGCTTTATGGAACTAATTCCACAAGCTGTTCCAAAAGTTGCTTTGAGGAATGGAGGTTTGGAGGTGGGGTTGGGTGGGGGTGTGAAACGCTATAGTTAATCTTGAGAAAGTTAACTTTGGGAAATGCTGGGCTAAGCAAATTTGAGCAGCTATCTCAAACTGCAAGACTTCTCACATTCTAAAATATGCTAATGTGCCTTGAGAGTTTTCTTTGGGCCTGGGAATAGTAAGCAAAGTTTCCAATCTTATATAGGGGAAGAGGGCAGACTGACAGACACCTGTTAATGGTTCCAAGTACATATTTGAGGGAATTCTGGAAATTTTACAGAAATTATGTAGAGCTGATAAAAATTATTTCTTCCATCTTCTTAAGGTAAGTATATTTGTTCATGATTCTGCAAGTAGTTTTTCATCCCCAGTGAAATGATAAAATTCCGGTTAAGGAAACTATTGCCATTAAAAATTATTCTGAATTTTTAAAATAACATGTTTTTATTTCAACAAAACTATCAACTCAGGTTATACACATGTTTAATGTACCTTTTCTAGGAATAGTTTTTAAAAAGTCCTCTACATTGTGTGTCTCCTACCTCTCTTTAAAAATGGACAATAAATGGGAAGTAGGTGGCAGTCTTGGCTGCAGGATAGCTAGTTTATTACTGTAGGTTTTCCTGATTTGTTTTTGGTGGAAGGACATTAGATAGAATTTTGTGGTATTCAGAATTAACATAATCTTATCAATCATATTCTTTTTTTAATACCAACATATCCTAACAAATGGACCAGGTTATATCTCAAAAGTTTAGTTGTTAACTATTTGTAAGGCCAACCCAAAAAAGCTATGTTAGCCATCGTAGAGCTTCAGTATAATATAGTAATTACGAAGATTGTTCTAAAAGTTAAAATACCTCAAGGAAAGACATATTAGCTCATCTTTTCCACTCTGTACAGAGGAGATTAGAGATTTCTTTCATTCAATATCTTTTTAAAAATCTGTTTTCTGAGCTCCAACTCACCTGGGAATAAATGGTGAATAGGGATCTCACTGCAGTGGAATGGAAGGGAGGGATGTATTGGCTCATAACACCATGAAATCCAGTGCAACCTCGTGTATCCCTGGGTTCAAAAGCTCAGTGTTTGATTGATGCCCATCTTTAATTGTCCTGACTTTATCTTCTTTGCAGGTGGGTCTTTACCAGGAAGTCACCTCTGGCAGTTCCAAGGTCCAGTGGAAAGCCAGAATCTCTTTTCCAGTTGCTATAACAAAGTCCCTGGATTAGTTCTGATCATGCCTCCTTATTCTAATCGCTATGGCCCAAAGATGACCACAACAACTGGCCAGTTCTGAGCCACATGCCTGCTCCACTAGATTCACTCTGCAGAACATAAACCAAGGACCATAAGGAATGGAGATGTGATCCACCCAAGCTCAGAGAACAGTGCTGTCCCCAAGAGAGAAGAGGATTCTGGGTAGGCAAGACAACAAATACCCTTTGCTGTTGATTTCAAGAGGATTGGACAAGTTCTATCATTGCCAGTCTCTTGTCCCTCCCAGATGCATCAATTTGGGGTTTTCTCCCTCCTCTAGCCTTAACCATAATGTGATGGAAATGGAGGGGAGGGAGGTATTAAGTCTCTAAGACTGGATATCCCTCCTAGATTTTTATGAACAGTTCTCCAGCTTTCACCCTTTTGCACTCAGTTCTCTACCCAATGGAGACCCAAAGACCGAAGTTTCGCAGTGAAAAATTCAGAAGACTCGCTAAGCACATATTCCTCTAAATATATATAGACTCTTCTGTAATTTCCAAAGCTCTGTGGGCTCTCCCAGTGGTTTCAGTTGCAAAAGGCAGAAACCAAACTTCATTTGGTTTATACCAAAATGGGTGATTTCTTGACTTCCAAGACAAACTCCAGGAGTGAAACTCAGAATGGTAGCAGATAATGACAACTTCATGAATGGAACAGGTTCAGCTTCATTCTCTCTCCTTAGTTCCGCTCTCCACTGTGGCTTCATTCTTAGGCAGACTCCCTATGAGGTGATAAAATAGCTGATGGCCCCAAACACACCTTCAAAGTTTATTGGCCAGCCTGGAGTCTTTCCCTCCTCCCAGTCTTATGGGAGGGGTAGGTATGCTTAATCCTGACACAGTCACTATTGCCAAGTGGCTAGAATAGCCAGACTGTGCCTAATCATTTGTACCCATTGAGCAAGGATGGACTCAGCCCCTCCAGAGGAGAAAGGAACAGCCCTGTAAACTTTCAAGAACTCCTTCCAGGCTCATTCCATCTGTGTCTACTTGGTGTTGGAGAAACTAACTCCTTTTAGGTTTGAGATTGAATTTTACTTTCTTAGAGAAGAGGGCACTGACCACCTCCTGGAAGGGAGGCTTCATCTATCTTGTCTATTTCCCTCATAACCTTGTTTCTTTCCTTTTCTTTTTTTATTCTTTTTTCCTTAAGTTAAATTGGTTTCTCTGTCCTTTGTGTATAAAATATTCATGTTCATATCAGAGAACAAGGGCTGACAAGTTTCCCCACAATATTCTCAAGAAGATAGTCTTATTTTTAAAAATAAGTAAAAGTCTAGGCTTTACTAGGTTAAGAGAATCCGCTAAGATCATGGAAGTGGTTGTTTACAAGCAGCATATTATCACATTCTATTTCTATGAGTTCTTGGGAAAATAAAAGTTCCATGTGAACCAATTTACTCTTTAAACGGCCAAAATTTTCTCTCTGATGGCAGGCTTTCTCAAGTGTATTATTATCTGCCCTTGAAATAGAATGTAATGAGCATAGTTTTACGTGTGCTTGATGGCACAGGGTTATTAAGATCATTATGACACTGAGCTGAAATACAATGATGTCCTTGGGGCTTTAGGGAGGTAATGAAGGTTTTGGTCCCTACATTAAGAAGAGGCCCTAGACAGCAGCACTCCTTCCCAATTTCCTTTCCTCACAATCCCTTTAAATTTAGTCTCTTTGCTCTCCTATGGGGTTGGGAGAACTGCTAATCCAGTTAAGCCGTTATCAGTTATCAGAATCCTGTCCCATACAAGGAAAAGTTCCCCTGTGGAACTGTCTGGACATTCTTCTGTCTGAGCAACTCATGAACTTCCGTGCTTTGATGTCAGGAGGGAGAAACATTTTTATCCTCTACTTTCCTGTTTTTTCAGTGGTCTTTAGCTAATAAGCTGCTGGATACGTGACCTGATTAAAGAAGTTTTACTACAATTAGAAGCACAGGCCAAACTCCTTTGAGTGATGGGACTGTTTTTTGTTCCACTTATAAGCCATTTTTCTTTGTAGGAACTCTACTTAGACTATGACAGTGGCCATCCAACCTTTCTGTAAAAAGCTAGGTAGTAAACACTTTAGGCTTTGTGAGCTGAGAATCAAAATCATGGATTTTATGTTGGTGTTTATGTAACAAGAGAGAAAACAAATCTCCACAAGTTTTTCATTGATGAAATTCAAAATGTAATTAAGTACCATTTTGGGAACAAATCTAATGAGAAGAATGGAATTCTTTTGGGGAGAAGATAACATTTTGTATAATTGGGTTTCTATAGCCTCAAGTTGATTATAGATATTTACTTGTAAAAGCCATTGTCAGGAATAACCCAATCAATAAATGGGCAAATGAACTGAACAAATAATTTCCAAAAGATATACAAATGAGCAATAATTATATGAAAAATGTTCAATATCTTTCATCATCAGAGAAATACATATCAAAACTGCACTGAGATTTTATCTTACTCCAACCAGAAAGGCTATCATCAAGAATAAAAAACAATGCTGGTGAGGATGCAGGGAAAAAGGAACCCTTCTAAACTGCTGGTTGGAATATTAATTAGTGTAGCCACTGTAGAAATCAGTATGGAGGTTTTTCAGAAAACTAAAAACAGAGCCACAATTTGATCAGTATATTCCTGAAAGAATTAAAGTCAGCATACTATAGAAATACCTGCACACCCATATTTATTGTAAATGTAAGGAGTTCAAAACACAGGCATATAATACAAAGGCACCATTATCACTCACGGTGTTCAAAATGGGGTATAGCTAAGCTATGGAAATAGCCTAAGTGCATCTCAGTGATGAATGGATAAAGAAATATTTAGGCACAAAGAATGAAATCATGTCATTTGCTGGAAAATGAATGCAACTGGAGATCATCATGTTAATTGAAAAAAACCACTCAGACAAATATCCCATGTTTTCTCTCATATGTGGAATCTGGGGGGTGGGGTGACATGAAAGTAGAAGAGAGAGTACTAGAGAAGGGGAAGGGAATCTGGCAGAGGGGAGAGGAAAGGGCAGAGATAATGGGGGGCAGAAGTGATCAAAGTGTGTTATATGCATGGATGAATATGCCACAATGAAACCTATTATTCTGTTAACTAATATGCACTAATAAATTAAATGTAAAGAGTTAACACACAAGCACACACACACAAGGCCACTGTTAGCTCACAAACTGTTGGTGAAAGACCAGATTTGACCAGTTTTCCAATCCTTGTACTGTGGAATAGCCTAATTGTCTTCTGATACCTGTTTACTCTTCTTCCTTTAGTGAAGCAATGCTCTAGATGTTAGCAGCCACACTGCTGGGTTCCATACAGTAAGTCCATGACTTGGGAATGAGTTCTGTAATCCGACAAAGTGAGTCTTATACAATACACCTGTGAATCTTATTCAGTACACCCGTGAAAGCTGGCAACTCGAATGTTCATAAGTTGGGGACTTACTTGGGGACCAGTCTTGCTGGTACTAATCTGACCTTATCCTTGAATTCTGCACAGTGGGATGTAAGCAGACTCACGTCTTTCCTCCTACTGTGCAGGGAGAAATGAGAGCCAAACCAGCCTCCTTGAGCCCAGAAATACATGCCAAGCTGCCATACTTGTCACCTCTGGACTGCATGGTAAACAAGAAAGAAACAGCTATCTTAATTCAGGCTCGGATTTTGGCTTTTTTGTCATGACAGCTTAATCATGCTGGCAAATAGATTACTCTTTACACTTAAAAGTAAGAGAGTTTCTTCTTCCTTCTCTTCCTTTTCCTGTGCCTCTTCTTTATCATTTTAACCAATAACATTAATTCATAATTTGCTCTATTTCCTATTGGCCTTATGACTCAGTAATTAAATTAATGAGATTTTTCTTCTGCTAGCAAAAAAATAAATTCTCTTTTGTAGCTTAGATAAGAATAGTTGAATTAGAATTTATAAGCTAGCTAATGATTTGGTATGTTTCCTAAACAAAGCTTTTGTGTAGTTGTTCTTTTGTAATATTAGGAAGTGGAAAACATTGGAAGTGTATCTTACTTTAAGTGAAATCTGTAGGCAGATTTTATCTTTTTTTTGGATTATTATAAAATACCGGGTAATAATATTTAAAACACATTTTGTCATCAGATGAACTTTTTCTTTAATCATATCTAGTTCGACTGCTGAATGTAAAGTATTGTATGTGTACTCATTGTACAAAATTGAAAAGCATACAAGAAGCCATGAAACTAGTGCAAATGCTGTTGTTTGTGCTATGACTCACTGCAGTAAAAGAGGATTACAGTGGTTATTTTCCTTAACTTTTTTGGTGGGGAGGGTAGGCTATAGGATATGTGGTAACTTGCTAAAACCAGATCCCTCCTGTCCCTAAAGGTTGACATCCCCTAGAAATCTAATGTGTAAAAAGTATTCCACTCTAGGAATGTCTAACATCACCATAGCTCTCTGAGGTTTCTCTCTTACACCAAATTTCTACAAGTGTTTCTGAGTAGCAAGTGACACAAGCAATCTTTCTCTGCTACTGGAAATCTAGTTCAAGGGTGGCAAAAACGTCCCCACTTTACCACTTCCATAAGCCAATCCCTTGACTGTCACCACTAGTCAGTTGCCACAGTATCCCTCTCTGAGTCTGGACCAGCTTCACAATTCACAAAGGAGTGTTCATGGGCTGGGGTTGTAGCTCAGTGGTAAAGTGCTTGCCTGGCAGTGGGAGGCTCTGTGTTTGATCACCAGCACCAGGACGGGTCTTGGCAGTCACAGATGATTGATCAGAGTTGTTTCTGAAAGTAAAACTTATTTAGTAACTCCTACCTACTTGGTGAAAACAGCATGCATTTGCGAAGATATACCAGGTTCACAAACTCTCTACCCAAATAAGATGATTCTGAGGTGCATTATTTGGCCAGTGTCAGGATTATGGCTCAGTGGCTTTTCTCCCTACCCCCTTCATATGTGTAGCACATTTCAATACTTCGCCTGCCCTAGATAGTCCCCTCCGACATTAAACCTACAAGTATGGGAGGACACAGTTACTTCATAATCTGTAGCCAGGCTGTTTCAATGCCAGTTACTCATTTACCTTTCATTTTTATGTCCCTCAAGTTTAACCAAGAAACTGATTCATAATAGTGGTTCAATAAATACTTGAATGAATGAGTGAATGTTTGTGTGTAGTGATTCAAGTAATATGTCTTGAATACCTGTTCAATCTTCTTAGTAGAATTTCAAAATTTGTAGAGAGAAGCAATTCCAGTGATTTACTACATAGGATGCATAGCACTTTAAAATAATTAAGTAAATAGTATAAAAATTATATTTTAAAAAGCAAAAACATCCATTCAATGATGTCTAAAGGATGATCTTGTTGGGGAAGTGGGTTGGGAGGATGCCTTCAGTGTGAAGACCCATTCTCATAGGATATAGGATGCTCCTGTTTATAAAAATGGGGTATGTGTTATAAGTGGTAAGAAATGGGCATTATTTTACAAAGAATGGGCCTAGAGAGGTTGGTTACTTCCTAGTTTCTTTACTTTGTGTTGTGTGAGGGCAACAGAGTGATTGAGAAATGCTAACAGTGTTTTAACGTATAGTGTATTAGAAAACCCGAGACATGTTAAGAACAATGGATCAGGAGAGAATTTCCATTGAAAAGGTAATCTCAAGGGAGTGCTCCCTGCTATTGGATGCCCTATGGTGAGCACCAGTGACACTCATGAAACTGAGTGAAGCATGAGTCTTTACTGTGGTTTCAACAGGAAAGAGCAGGCAGGCAGAGTAATCACTTAGGGTAGGCTAGTTTCAATCATTGCAGTGGCTCTGTAGCACAGGGCTTGTCCCCAGTTCTGTAGTATCTGGTCTTATGGTGACTGGAGCAGGTGGATACTGGCAAGTAATGTGAGAGCCCAATAAGGGAGGTGGTTGCAGGTGTAGACTCTGGTTTGCTTGGTTTATATTTGAAAAATGAGCTTACGGGAGGAGAATTCTCCAAAGAGAGACAGGTGTGATGGGGGTGACAGGAGGCCAAGGCAAGGTGACCCACACATATTGCCAGTTTGTCCAGAACAAAGCATGACCAGAATGTGTACAAAGACAGTGTTAAGACACCAAGTCTCCAAAAGCTAAAAGTGACTCATTGTTCAGAGGAAACAGGCTATAATTGAGGCAGGAAAGCGGGAAGAAGGGCTGGGGGAGGGGACATGGGGAGTAACTGCACCATAGTTACAAGGTTGCTTTGGGGATGATGAAAGTGTTCTAGAATTAGATAGTAATGGTTGCACAACATTGTAAATATACTAAAATCCACTCATTTGTACACTTTCAGATGGTAAGTTTTGTATTTAATGAATCTGATCTTGATTTTAAAACTGAGGGGGAAACAGAGTAAGGAGAAAGAAATAAAAGGTTGTTTTAAACTGGAAGATAGATGTTTCATGGTAGGGAGAAGGTTGCCCCACAGACATCTAGCAGGAAAAGGATCCTCTGGTTGCAACCAAGGCAGGCTGCTGGGCGAAACAAATGTTAGAGAAGAAGAGGACAAAGTGGAAGGACAATAAAGCTTTAGGTGGAAACAGCTGAGGTTGAGTTCCTACACTATGGATGTGAATACTGGGGATAAAGCTAATTTTAAGTTAGGAAGCAGAGGAATATCATAATCATAATTGTTACACATCAGAATCAGGGATAAATAGTGTTTTCATTATGTTTCTTTGGAAACAAGTAGGATTGTCTCTCTATTTGGTAAGTAAGCTTTATCCAAAGATTTAATATTGTTAAAATACCATAATGAAACCCCATTTCCTAAACACTTGTTTGTTCATGTCTTGTATCTTGAGATAAAACTAAATATCATCAATAATGATCTTGGTTTCATTTGATGTTTAGACCTTTGGATTGAGCTGAAAATGCTAGATTAAATAGTTACATCATTGGGTGTGGCCAATAATGGTGTGTTATGAGCCAGCAATTAAGATATAAATTAGCAATCGACACTGAGGTGCTGTTTTGTTCTGGCAACACGCTTGCATGCTCACCCATGCAAAGGCACTCACATATGCATTTGGACACCTGTGTGCTGAGATAAAACAGAAACCCTTTATTGAAGCCAATTAAACAACTGATTCCCAAATACCATTCCAAAGCATGACACTCACGTATTTATGGTGAAATGAGAAAATTCAGGACAGTTGTTTGAGACTTTCATAAACCTAATTATACTAGTGAAAAGGACTATCCTTTATATTGAAATAATACTCTTTATCTTTTTGTTAAGAATTACCTTTTATAAATTTGAAAATGGGATCCTAACATTATTTGTTCAAATCTTATTGAAAGATTATTTGCTTCTGAAATCCTCAAACTAGTTAATACAACCCCTTCTAAATATTTTATAATTCTAGATGGAGTCCATGAGTTATCTTGCAGGGAAGAAATATTTATGAAAGGAACTTCAAGTCTTTAATGTTAATGGTTTGTTTGTCTTTGTTGTTTGACGCACACAGCGTTTTAGGTTAGAAGAGTCTGACACTGTATAATCTTGGGAAAGCAATTTAAGCTTTCTGAATATCAGTTTTCTCATTTAGAAAATGGAAATAAAAATATGCCCATCTCAAAGGTTAGAGTGAAGATTAGTGAGAAGAAACAGAAACCACTTATTTTTATATGACAATACTTGCTAACTATTGTGTTTGTTCCACTGTGCTCTCTTTCAAACAGTAGTTGTCTTTTCTTTTCAAAACTAACTCTATTATTAACCAACATATCTTAGTTATGGCTATGAAACCCAAACTGTATTGGGTCATAATAGTTAAAGTGTATAAGGCCAAACTTCATTTTTCTATGAAAAAAGATAAGGCTTTCAGATGGATCTCCTTAAGGGAAAAACTCAACACAGTCATGCATCAGTATTCATGTGGCATTGTTTCCAGGACCCCTTATGGATACCAAAATCTGCATATGCAGAAGTCCCATATATAAAATTGTGTAATATTTGCAAATAACCTGTACATGTCCTCCTATAAACTTTAAATCATCCCTAGGTTATTTATAATACCTAATACGATGAGAATGCTATGTAAATACCTATCCTATATTGTTTAGGGAATAAGAATGAAAAAAAAATCTGCACATGTTGAGCATAGTTTTTTTCACAGTATTTAAGAACCACATTGTGGTTTCTTAAATCCACAGAGGCAGAACCAGTGGATATGGAGGGCTAACTGTAGTTATTTTTCTTTTGCCACAAATGTTAATAGAACATTCTCTAAGTTCACAGATTTTTCTCCAGAGCCCATATAACTTCTGGGCCACACAAGGCTGTCAAATGTTATGGTCAAGAACGGTTTGGAGGCAGACTGGATTTGAACTCAGGGCCCTCCACTTACTACCAGTTAACCATAGGCAAGATATCTAACCACTCTTTACCTCTTGGTCTTCATCTATAAAACGGTGCTAACTACTGTCCTTTACTTCAGACACTTGTGAAGCTAAATGAATGCATGGCAAGGGACCTGAGCCTGTCACACAGTAACATTCAATAAATTTCAGCTCCTACTTACCATGGAAGTTGATTTTTTTGCCTTGGACCAGCCTTCTAACCAAGCAAAGGGAAGTTCTTGCTAGTTATTTTTCCAGCGTTTTTCTTGTTTCTGATTCCTGACTATTGCAGTTATCTATTGCTGCATAACAAAACAGCTTAAATGGTTAGTGCGGTGGCATAAAATAAAACATATTTATTATGCCTATGGATTCTTGTGAGTCAGGAACTGAACAGGGTACAGAGGAGATGGCTTACAAATCTTCGCTCCATGATGTTTTTGGATTTCAGCTAGGAAGATGCCCAACAGTGGGCAATGACACGCTTGTGGGCTGGAATCTTTTAGGATCCCTCCCCTCACAGGCGTGCCTCCTGGACCGGAATAACTCAAAGATGCAACTCAGATCCTAGGACTGCTGACCAGAGTGTCTACAGGTGGTCTTTTCTTGTGGCCTGAGTTTCTCTCAGCATGGTGGCTTATGAACAGCTGGCAGTATTATTTTTAGTTAGGTTAAGAAAAGGTGGGTGTACCCAATAAAGAACTATGTGGCATTGACTTCTTTATAACCAGTTCTGACTCTGTTGTCTTGAAAATTTATTATATACCAGATTTCAAATACATCGACAGAGACATTGGGAACTGTTAGACAATAGGAAATTGTTGCCTATGAGAGGAGACACTCATTCACTGAATTCACCAAGACCTACTGTGTTGAGCATTGTGTTGAGTGTTAGAGTTACTGAGGAAAAAAGGACATAGTCTTTGCCCTTAAAAATGAAGCTCACATTGAAATGCTTTAAAACAGATGTAATTTTTTGCTTCCTACAGGCTGGCTCTCAGGCTCATAGCTAGACATATCCAAATGTATGGGAAATCTGGTCAGTTTAGGGTAGGTCTACTCTTAGAGCTTCTTTCTCCAGACACACAGTAATGATCTCTGTGGCCACTCCCACCTTCTGTGGGTGGGTCAACAGATGAAAGTGAAAGCTTTGAAACACACACACACACACACACACACTCGTATCCATGCCACAAGCTGCCTCTGAATTTTGTAGCAGGCGTGTTGCTTTCTCATGATATGTTTAGACAAAAACCACTTACTTCAAAGTGATCTTTGTTCACATGAAATTTGCAGAAATCAATAGCATTACTGACTTCTTTTGTTGACGTCAGTGTAAGATATTCATTAAGGAAATGCACTGAGTATAATGTCACCTTAATTATGGTATGGGAAGGTTTAATGAAGGCAAATTCCCCTTCGGAGCTCCAGGCTTAATGCCGCTAGGCTCCTCTGTTTATTCCAATGAATCACATCCTGGCACCCACAAAAATCATGTAACAAATGAATAACTAATGTGACATTCACACAAAACATCACATTAATTCCATATGATCAGCTCTATTCCAGTGAACATCAAACCAAATCATGTTATTGTAATGTAAGTTGTGATTTAATACTCTAATTTATAAGTAGTATTATCTGAACCTAGTATGTTATTTGCACCACTCATGGGGGTTTCAAACACATACTAGGTGCACACTTTATTTGGTTTTGTTCCCTGTCTTTTTCTCTGTACTGCCCATAGGCATACACTGCAAAACAAAATCAAAATGATATTTTACTACCGAATATGTTCTCGACCATCTTCATACCATGTTGAAAACTACAAGATGACAACAGTTGATTTTTTAGCAACTCAAAAGATAGTATAATGTAATATGCTTTGGGGTTTGGAAAACTAAGAATTAGGAAGAAAAACAGTTTATGATCCCAGCCCTGAAAAACTCAACAGTAGCATAATATTATAAAGTGAGGCCAAAGTCACTCTGAAAGCAAAAGTCAGTCGATTTTGAAATAAGGCTTCCTTCCCGCCCAGATCACTTTTCTCCCAGTTTCTATGGTAAGCACCTTGCATCCTTTAGGTCAGCTCAGTTGTTATGCCCCAAGAAAGACTCCATCTGCCCTATTTGTACCTCTCTATCACATTACCTTGTATGACTAGGTCTACTACTTACCTTCCACTCTCCCTTTTTCTTATTAATAGAATTACTGTCTCATTTCTGGGTACACATATGATCACATGGAATGAAGGCTACCCTCTTTATGCAACCATGTAGTGCATTATGGATACTAGAACAAATTTATTCTTAGGAGGATGAGGTATAGATCTCTTCTTACCTTTGTTTTTTATGCAGATGTAATGCCTGGAACCCAAGAAATCATCTTAGACCATGAGATGGAAGCTATGTATTGAAAATGGTGAACAAAAATATAGGTCCTTGATAAATTCTTGAAGCTGCCTTACTCATTCTGAAGAGCCTATCTCCTACCTTCTGTAGTATGAGAGAAAGATAGAAATAAACATTTAAAGCCACAATCAATATTCAACAGATATAGTGACTGATCTAGTATGTGAACCTGACCTACAGGGCCCTGATCAATCTGAACAGACACCAGTGTTAAAGAATTGTTGCATACTGGTTGAATCACAGCTTCGGTCAAAGCCAAGAGATTTCTGTCATTTGCAGTAAAATCTAATTCTGTAAAATGTACACTACTTTTTGTAACCTTTGTTGTAGTCTATGATCATCTTTTCATAGTTTTACTTGTTTATTGTCTTTTCTTCCCCCTAAAATCCAGTCTCTGTGAGGGCAGGGATCTCCTCTGGGATTTGCTGTTAGAACATTTCTCTGTTGAATGTTAAAATAATGAATGAACTAATTTTTTGATTTATTGTGGGATATAATATTTTGGGAATTGCAAATCTAGCAGAGTAAAAAGAATTCTATTTGGAGTACTAGGGTTGGCAGTGGAATTGACAAGAGTTTTTCTTTTTTCTTCTTTCCCCAGAATTAAAAAAAAAAAAACTGATGAAATTAGTGGTAGATAAAAATTCATTTCTGGCTTCTAACAAGAAATCACAAACAATGGAGGACATATAAATAGAGTAGCAGCTTTATTAATAATACTTTCCTACTCCATTCGTGATCTTTTGATGACAATCCTACCGGAGCCACTCTTTATCAGGCACTAAAGCAATTTAGATGCTGTCACATGCCTTTCTTGATATATACGTATTAGACATAAAGCAGTTTTCTGTTCTTTAGCTTATTTTAGTATATAATTAAAACTCTGGCTGTCTGCTACTAAGCAACGGAGCATGGCAGAGGTTGATCACAGCCTATCACAAAGATAGAAAGACAAAAAATAATAAAAATAATCATACACATTCCTGTAATCAGCCTTCAGATCTTAATTATGTTTTAACTCCTTTGTTATGCCAAAGGCAATGCCTACTGGCATTTAAAGGACACTCTCACTTTTCTGCCTAAATTCAATCTAGTTCTTTAATTTGGATCCTGATCTATTTATGGAATTCTTGGCAGGGACATTTAAGGTCACAAGGGGTGATAGAAAACTGAGATGGGGCTAGGAGAGGTAGGTATCATTCAGCCTTCAATCTGGTTAGATGTGTGCAGGGATAGAGCCAAATTCTACGCTCTGAGAAATTGAGTCTGAGGGGTGGTATGTGCAAGGCTGGAGAGGAGTGGAGGGAGATGGAGGCAGGGTTCATACTCCTTATGGTGAGCAAATCCACACATATGTAAAGCAGCCCTCTTACCTTTCTACCTGTGTGGAAGTCTGACCTGTAAAGTTTCAGTAGTGTGTTTTACTCTCCCTCTAGAGATGCCTTTGCACCTGAGCCTTCACTTCCACCTTAATAGTGTTTTTTAAAAATTAGTGAAAAAGTACCCTTTTTGGAACATATGCTCAGAAGAAATAACTTATATTTTTGTTCTGGTACCCTCCTTCCTCAACTCCCCAAAAGACTTCAAAATATGAACATTGGGCCGGTGAAATAACTCAGCGGTACAAGCGCCTGCCCGGCAAGTGCGAGGTCCTGAGGTCGACTCCCGGTACCCACATAAAAAAAAAAAAAAATGAACCTTGTATTAGTCACTTTCCCATCACTGGGATGAAGTACCTAACAGCCACATCTCAAAGGAGGAGAGGTTTGTTTGCCTCACAATTTTAGAGTGTTCAGTTCATAGTTGGCTAGCGCCAAGGCAGAAACAACATGGTGGAAACCTGGGCAAAGGAAAGCGTCTTAATCCATAGCAGCCAAGAAACAGAAACGCAGAAGATCAAGGGACAAGAATACACCTTCCAGGTCACACCCCCAGTGACCCATTTCTTTGGACCGGGTCCCTCTCTTAATAGCACATTGAGCTATGAACTCATGGATGTATTGATCCACTGAGTATCCAAGCACCTTCCAAAAGCCTCTCCTCTGAACAGGAGACTTTGGGGAAGACCTTTTAGATCTAAATCATAACAAACTTCATTCATTCATTCGTTTATTCCCTCACTGATTCATTCCTGAGCACCCACTTTAATACCAGGTACTATTCTATGTTCTAGGATTATTGTGGTGTACAATACTAGCATATCTGTCCAAGTGCAGCTGCCACTGAATAGGGAAAGACAGCTAGAAAATAAGAGAAGCTCATAGGAATGACTGCTCACTATGAAGAGCACTGAACTCTTGCTATGTTACACATTGCACCATCTCCTGATGACATTTACTTTCCACACTAATCCATGAAAGGTACAGAGGATGCTCAGTGGCAGAACCTGGGGATGAGACACACTGCCTGTGCTTGGCTCCCACTTCTGCCACTGACCAGCTGTGGAATCTTAAGCAGCTTACTTAATCCTTACATGCCTTGCTTTCGTTATCTGTAAAATTAGGATACTAATTTATAGACTATGGAGAGAATAAAGACTTGATATATTAGTAGCTACCATTGCACTGATTGGCACTTGGTCCAATTCTACTGGCAAATAAAGGGAATTATAGATAGAGTGTACAACTTGTCCCCAGCTCTTTGGCTAATAAGTGGGAACCAAAATTCCAGCCCAAGTCCCTGCTTTTATATTGTGTGCCCTTTCCATCATTTTGCTTTCTTCTTCTAACAAAGTTCTCTTGGAGGACCATCTTCTTTCTCTGCAATCTGGATGTGTAATATATTCAATAGCCCTGATCTATGCACCTTTCTTTTGGTAGCATGGATGCAGGGATGGAGATTAGTGCCTGTTAAGATCATTCAAAGACATAGCAGAGGTGTAGGCAAGAAGAGAGATTTCTCTTTCTTTCTTTTTTTTCTTTTTTTTTCTGTACTGGGGATTGAACCCAGTGCCTTCCCACTAAGCCATAGTCCCCCCGTGCCTTTTTTTTTCTTGAGGGAGAGAGAGAGAGAGCATCTCTCTAAGCCACTACATTGCTCAGGCTCAAACTTAAGATCCCCCTGTGTCAGCCTGCCAGAGTCCAGAGGTTACAATCATGCACCACCATGCCACTGGGGACAGAATTAAGAGTACATGGTGTTGTGCTCTATTGTTTCCTCCAGAATTTTGTAGTCTTCTTTGAAAAGAAAAACTAATGCTGAAGTGGCCCCTTGTCTCTGTTCTACTCTCAACACCTGAACTATTACTCTGCCTCTCTGTGCAAGTCGACTGCCCTTTGGATTTATACATCTGGAATGCATGGAGACTTGTATAGCTGCCACAGACAGAGAACACATGTGCAGAAGAGGTTGTACTAGAGAACCCAAAAGGACAGAGAAAGAAGGTAATTGGCTGTCAAGAGAAAATGAATTTGCTCCATGAAAGTAGGAATTCTATCCTTGCCCCATCAGCTGTGATGGGGACACAGATACACAGAAGACAGACAAACATCTCCATTGTGATTTGGGCACCTTTTCCAATATGTGTTTTCAGTCTTCTGAATTTTATTTTCTGCACACTTCATATTACCTCTGCTTTCAACTCTGCACTACAGATAGTTTTTTTGTTTTGTTTTTTATACATTTTGTTTTGTTTTGTTTTGTCTTTTTGAGACAGGGTCTCACTCTGCAGTTTAGGCTGGCCTTGAACTCACTTTGTAGCCCATGCTGGCCTTGAACTTGCAGTGATCCTCCTGCCTCAGCCTCCTGAATGCTGGGATTACTGGCATGTGCCACCACGCCTGGCTGTACTACAGATAGTTAAGCGTCACTTTACCTAACATTTACTAAGAACTCTCCTAAATGTAGCAGTGTACAGATTATTTTTAAAAGTAAGTAGTTGCTAGTCTTTTTGTGAGCATGGCACCTCAGAATCTCACACACCCGCTTCTCCCCTACCCAGCCATTAGCAACCTTAGGCTGACCTTTTGAAAACCAGTTTTACATCTGGGTCTGTGGTTTTATGCATCTGGATATGTGGTTTTTAGTCCATCTCTCAACCCTGCTGTCCCAATTAAAGTGCTATGTGGAACACCATCATGTATGCCCTCCAGGAGTGTTCATCAGAAGTGCGTCCTGACATATACTTGATTTTAACATTTTTCCTCAAGACCAACCAGGAAATGATTAGCCAAAGTAGCTCCTTATGAAAAAAATCCTTTCTGAATATCTTCTATTAACTGCATGTCAAAATTTTAACGCCTTTCTCCCTTCCTTAATTCTCTTTCTGGTGAGGTTGTGCTTAGGGATTGGCTACTGGTCAGGAAATCATTACAGCTGTAGCACTAGTTTCGCCAAAAAGCCATATTTTTGCTTGAGGACAAACTTGTTAAAATTGGGAACTCAGCCAGGGTCATCCATCTAAGAACACTGTGAGAGCATCTTAGGGTTGTTCATCTAGCTGCGGTCTAATTAATTTTCAAATGGACAAAATAGCTTTTTGGGCCATGTAACAAGTATCTTCATTCATTTAAGGGAAGCTGGATTTGGCTCAGAGCAGGGTCACGAGAAATTCTAATGGCTCCTTCCCTTCTTTGTGTGTCCTCAGGAGAGCTTGCCTTGATGTCAACAAAGCAGGATTTGTGCTCCAGGCAATTGGAGTAGATTCAGTTTCCAGAGAGCCAAGTTCTTTGACTTCCCCTAGAAGGAAAGGGTATAGAATCGAGCATATGGGAAGACTCTCTAGGCCCTTTTACATTATTGGATTTAGCTATGCTCACATAATGAAATTGTTGAGATTGTTTAAACCTTCTGCAGGGACTTCTGTTAGCAGAGAAGAAACTTGTACTAAAGCCATAAGAAGATTGTATTATAGATATAATGGAATCTTTTTTATCTTTTGCCTGCTTTTCTGCACAAGGAATGACATTTTTTTCTGGGCATGAAGCCAAAGGTCTATTTAATTTCTACTTAAAGTTTCCCATGGTCACTAATACTGGTCCCCTGGAACATGGCTTCATATATTAATAAATAAAGACAAGGCCAGTAGAAAGGCTGCGAATACTTGAAAGATTTTTTAAGGTGGGAATTTTGCACAGTAATCATAGTAACACCTACAGAAAACATGTTCCTGAATCTTCAGGACAATGTTTCATTGATATCACCCAAATTTCAGTAAAATATTAAACTTATTTTTGCCCTGAGACTCCACCTATGGTTAAATAAGCCTTGAATATAAAATGCAGATTTCTTTCCATCAGATGGTGTATTTTTATTGCACTTATTATATTTGGGTGGTAGCGAATTCTTTAAAGTTCTATTTTATTTCTATGAATTTTCTAGGAGATTGTTGCCAATTAAGAGGCAGATTTCAGAGAGAGAGAGACAGAGAGAGACAGAGAGAGAGACAGAGACAGAGAGACAAGTGAGACAGAAAGAGATTAAGATTGAGAGATTGAGAGAGAATGAATCCTCATATGTTAAAAACTGTCCCTCATGGCAATCAGCTTCTAAGAAAGGGCCAGGATAATAGTTTAACTGTAAAAAAAAAAAAATGCAGCCCATTGAATACTACTGTTCCTGGAAATGGCTGGCCACAGAGACTACTGGCCCCTAGCATTCATTTCAAGAAGCTCCCAAACTGCTTGCTTACCCTCTTGCAGCTAACCAAGAACAAACAAATGTACCTGAAGGCCAATTAGGAAGTCATCCTGGCTTCTAGAAATCCCACCTTAATAGGAGTGAAGCCAGTTAGAATCTGTCTCAGTGCTTTTTATTCTACAAAATTCACTATCCCTTCCAATACCCGTGAAATCCTACTGAAAGTTAAAATGACAGCAGATGCATCCCCTCGCCTTACATTTATGAATAAACAGGCTTTGTTCATTTTGTCTCAGGCTTAGTTTTGTCTCTGACAGATGCATCCACAATTTAGAAGAATACCTTGCCCATAGAAGAACTGAATATTGACTCTTGTCTCACATATGTGCTGATTACCTACTACAAGCCAGACACTCTTCCCAGCACTGAGATGTAAAGTATATTATTTGACCCTACCCAGGTATATAAGGTGAAATCTAGAATTCCATAAATAGTAGTCATTCATCATTAACAATGCTTACTGAGATATAAACCTGCTTTTAATAATTTGGAGGGAAATTGTTCCCCTTTCACAAGTGTGACTGAAACCCAATACTTTACTCGTGATAGAGAATAAATTATTACTGTTGTGGATGCTATCACATTACCATAGTATTTGTGATGAGAGAGGCAGCAGGTTTTCAAAGACAAGGGTAAATTAATTGATACCTTTACAGAAGAGTTCTCTCTGGTGGGTGAAATTTAACGTCTTAAAAAAAAAAAAAACTTTCCAGAACAATCACATAATTGTACAGTGATATATATTGACAATAATCCTCTTTCACCCACATTTTATGTTCTGTTGAGGATTAAACCAAAAAGGATATTCTCAAAGTGCTAGCAAAAACAAAGGCAAGACTTTATGCCAAATATAAACACATTTCTATTTAGCAAATAGCAGGAGTATATAAAACATTCCATTTCTCTTCTCACATAACAGAATGTTCTATGCTTACTGTATTAGTTAACAAATTCAAGTCTGTTTATTTTGTTTGAAATTCCACTTCATCCATAAATTACAGCATTACACAATAACACCAGAAGGACAATATCACCATTGTTTGCTTTTACAATCATCTCAGCCCACAAAATTCTGTTCCATTGTCAGCGGCTGTCATTAAGCCATTGTGGCTTTCCTCTTTCCAGGGTCTCCCTCCTAATATCACTCACATTATTTGGGCACTCAACAATGTTTTTGCTATCAGTGCAGACTTCTAAAGAGTTGGGGCTCCAATGTGATGACCAAATAACCCTCAACTATTTACCTTTCCACAAGTCATTATTTCCCGAGGCCCCAGAGAAGCTGACTTGCAGTGCGTACACTGCATGGGGCAGGGGGTCCTTCTGCCGAAGCTGGTTTGTTCCATTGGACAATGAAGCCTTTTCTGTTTGGCTCTGTCTGTGGGCACGAACACAATGAGGTGATTCAGAGCAGGGAGGGATGAGGCAGAGCATTTATAACAATGATTCCGCAAATTATTCCATCAGGAATTTATGGGCCAACAAATTTATTATAATTATTAATTTTATTTATCCCCTTTGGTAATTGCAAAAAAAAAAAGTATAGGGACTTGAAAAAAATGCATGCAAAGTTTGTCTTGTTCTTTCTTCATTCCCTCTTTCTATCTATTCCTTCTTGTTTCCTTTGTAGAATTACATTTTTAGAAAACTTTCCTCTGCCACTATTTATTATGTGCCTCCTGGGTGTAGGATAATGTTTTAGCCACTGGAAATACAAAAATAGAGGAGGCAGACACAGTTCTTCCCCTCATGGAACCGAGAGTATAATGGGAGACATAGAAGTTATGTTGTTTCTGGTGTTCTTTTTTTAAAGGCTATGTCCTATATGCATGCATGTAATATGTATCCTCTGTCTCTCAGTTTTTAAAACACAAATGTTGGTTTATTCTGCATATGCTTTTCTGATTTGTGTTATTCATGTGACAATAGGCAGAGAACATACAGCATTCTTTCTCCTCTCCAAATTGTGCCCTGATTTTATTTTGAGGAATCAACTCTTTCACATTTTCCATACTATTCATAGGATTATAAATCTAGTCCCCCTTGTCCTCTGGAGGCAAGGATGAGGTATGCAATCCAAGTTCTTTCCCTTAGTGAATTTCAACCAGCGAGACTCAAGGATGGGAAAAAATTTGAAGGGCACTGGCATACAGACAAGATGAGGGAGTGGTACCTGATGCTGAGTGGTCCAGAGCAACCAAGTCCTGATTACAATCCAGCTTCCTGCCCAGTCTATGGATCAAACCACATTGCTCCACCTCTTTTCACTTCTGTTCGAGTAAGCCAGAATTATTTACTATAACTCTTTGTGGTCTTTAAGCAAAAAGGTAATTCTTACTGAATTTAAAAAGGGTAAATACATACTAAATTTAGAAGACTAGGGAAATGCTTATTACCAAATGAACCAAAGACATGTGTATCAGCATATCTAGACTTCATTATTATTAATGTTTGTATGAGTTTCCTTTACATCGATGTACCATGGTTTTTTTAACCAGTCCCCACTATGTGGACATTTAGATAGTTTCTACTGTTCTATCAACAAATATTTCAGAATACAAATCTATACATAATATACATTTTAATGTAATTATTCTTGATTAGATGTGTGGATGTATTTGGGGGGAAGAATTTTTAGAAATGGAACTGCTGGGTCAAAAGATTTGTACATTTTTAATAACATCAAACAGTGTCTTAGATCCTCATATGTGAATAGAAACTATTGATTGAGAACATAAACAATGAAAAAAATTAATAGTAGTTTCCTTCTAACTTTATGGACACTAAGTAAAAAGGGAATTCATATTGAATTTAGAAAAATAACTAAAACTAAATTTGGAGGACCACAAAAATAAAAAACAAATCACAAAAAAGCCAATGATCAAATCACTTTTGATTTGCTCATGGGCAGCACTAGAATTACATTCATTCATCATTATTTTTAATAAAGATTTTT
Source organism: Erethizon dorsatum (assembly GCA_028451465.1). Taxonomy (NCBI): domain Eukaryota; kingdom Metazoa; phylum Chordata; class Mammalia; order Rodentia; family Erethizontidae; genus Erethizon; species Erethizon dorsatum. The sequence continues at coordinate 48,512,670 of CM051825.1, forward strand.
ATATATGTAGTTGTTTTTAAAGGGGGTTGTTATGCAACATAGCTGGAAGTGCAGGCCAGAAAATGTATTCCCTAAATCCTAATTATATGGGATTTTCAACTTACTTTTTAAAAATTTCTAGTTTAATTGCTGGTAGTCACAGAACAAACTCTGTATAGTTCTAATCTTCTGAAATTTACTGGGATTTTCTTCATGGACCAGTATTAATTGTGGTTACATTTTACATGTGCAGGTGAAGAATGTGCTTGCTCTAGTTTCAGGCATCATTCTACATACTTGAAATACTACATACTTTAAATCGCATTTGCTAGTGTGTTGCTCAAATGTTTTAAATTCTTACCAATTTTGTTTACTTGATCTGTTAGTAACAGTGGAAATTATGTTAAACTGTCCCACTACTATTATGGATTTGTCTATTTCTTCTTACAATTTTGTCCATTTATGCTTCATATGTTTTGAGACTAAGTTACAAAGTTCACACAAATTTAGAATTGTTATATTTTCCTGATGAATTAAATACTTATTATTTAAATTGCCCTATTTAATCCCATTAGTATTTTTACGTAAAATATATTTTGTGTTCTTCTGTAGCTTCAAGAGTGTTAGTTTATATGACATACTTTCCTCTTTTTAAAATAATGAGCTTACATTACTTATCCCTTTTAATACCAAGTAAATACCAAGTTTTTATTTGTTCTGCTGTTTTTAAATCTAGTCAGATAATCTTTGTCAGTTAAATGAAGCATTTAGTGCATTAACAGTTAATGTAATTATTAATATATTACAGTGTCTTCTGTCTATCTGGCCTGTTCTCTCTTCTTTTTCCTTTATTTTTGTACGTTTTTGGATTAGAGTGAATTATAGAGTTTTTGTTATCTCACATAGTTTTCTAGAATTGTGGAAGTTTTACTTACATTCTTTTGGTATTCACACGGTTATTAACCTACTTATGAAAGTCTAATGTTATTATTTATAACCTTTTTATGAACTTAGTGAGAGCCATTTTAATGCTCTTTATCCCTAATGATTAATATGACATTGTGTATTTTAATTTTACATATTACAAAAGCCAGAAAGATGTATTATTTTGTATATCTAATATGCATTTTGACACATCCAATATTTACCGTTTTTGTTGTTCTTTCCCCTTTTCTTTTGCATTGCTGCTCTTTCATCTGGGATCATCTTCCTTCTGCTTAAATAATACTCTTTAATATATTCTTTAGTAAGTATCTGCTGGTGACAAATTCTTTTAGTCTTTTAGAATGAAAGTGTCTTTATTTTGCCTTCATTGGGAATTAATTTTTTTAATTTGCCAGTTTGACAGATGATAATGGTATTATACTGCTTTAATTTGCATATATTTTATATATTTATTACCTTTTTTCTTTCTTCTCCTGGGTACTTAATTTTCTACCGTGTTAAAAGCATCTTTTTTTTTTTTTCTTTCTTTCCCTTTTTTTCCTTTTGCAGAAGAGGAGAGGCTAGATTATTCATTTAACTGGGGGGGGCAAAGTACTCTATATGTTTTTGGTAACATTTCTGCATTTTGCACATATGTGACCGTACATACATGAAGACCAAGATACCTAAGAGCTGCCTGTGGCTAATAAGTTAGTAATCATGTTGTTAATGCTCCCACGTTCCTAAATCATTCTGGCCAATTCCTCTGAATTCCGGACAAAATATTATCTGTCAGTGAGGCTGACCAATTCAGAAAGGGTATCCTGGTTTCTCAACATGATGTCTTGGTACCAAAAAAAGTTATTAGAAAAATTACAAATTGTATATTTATTATTCCACACATACAATAAGAAAACCTGGGTAATAGCCAGCTTTTAGAGCTAAAAGGATGTCTCGAATTCTTAAAATTTGGCTGCCTTAGCATCCATACTTTTTCTTTTTGGCGGTGCTGGGGCAGATGCCAGGCCTCGCGCATGCGTACTACCGCCGAGCCCTCCCCGCCCCATCGCGGCGACATTTCTGAACATGACTGATTTCCTCACAGCAGAAGCAGAGCTCTTTCACCCTGATACGGCTTCCAGTTCTGCGCCTGTTCTGAACAAGCCAGGCCAGTGGCCCGAGCATCTCTTTGCCTTGCCCACTGGGCTACCCAGTTTCCTGCTACTTTCTGGAAACCATTCAGGCGTTTGCCCACGCTAAGTGACCACCCTGTAGGGCCACCAGCTCCTCTCTGCCCGACTCTCCATTCTTACCTTTCCTGACCTGGGGACAGAGGAATGCTTTCCCGATTCATTACGTCTGCCCTGCCTAGGACCTGTAAGTAAAAATCTGGACCTTGTTTCCAGTTGTGGCCATGGCTTCAGTTTGCACCTTTCACATGAAGAACATGGAGCAGGGAGGAAGCCAGGGTTGGGCTCCAGCACCAGAGTGACGGTCAGACACCCATAAGCTAGACACAGGTCAGACCAGAGCCACAGATGTCTGCCAGTGTGAACACGTTTCCCATGGGAGGGACCCTGTGGTCACAGCAGGACACCTAGGCTATCCACCAGGTAAGAGAATTGGCCTGTGAAAGGCACACGGTCACACCACGGCCAGTTCCCTTCACTTCCCCCAGGGCCGGGTTACTAGTCTCTCTGGTACTGAACTCCGGCTTAGCTACACGTTCTCAAAACGGAGACCTTAGAGACAATATAGTCAAACACTCACAGTTTCTTAGAGGCCAAAGAGGTTTGGGTGAGTCTTATCTTCTAAGATTCCTAATTCAGTATGAAGACACGGCTGAAATTGGCTTACAAAACGTTTTTGGGGTGGGGATGCGGGTGGTGATGGTGGTATTGTGGATCAAACCTAGAGCCTTGCACAAGCTAGGCAAGCACTCTACCACCGAGCCACACCCCCCCTCCAATTATATTTTTAAAAGTTTGACATTTTAAATTCTTAAGATTCTTATTAAACATACAAAATACAATGCAACATAGTTGTGTTGGTCACATGTTATTTTTTTTTTTCCATTTTTTATTAGTGCTTATTGGTTATACTGACTAGTAGGTTTCATTTTGGCAGATTTGTACATGCAGGTAACATACTTTAGTCATCCCTCCCCATCACCCCCCTTTCCCTCAGTCTTCCCCCCAGTTTCACTTTTTGGGGAGGTTTCAGTGTGTACAAGTTATAGATTTTAAAAGTAAGTATCACCACACGACAGGTAGTGTGAACAGATAAATAGACACAAATGTAAAGTTGTGTAGCAAATGTTATCTATTTCCCATCCACGGAGTGGGTTTCTCTGACTGTGTATATACAAAATAAATCATAGATCTCATGCTTAAGCATTTACATCAAAGGCTCTTTGTGGCTTGTAAACCCAAGCCAAATGACTCCCATTAGCTTCTCTCCCAATCCCCACTGTTTCTATCAATGTCCTTTCTCATTTTACCAATGACAAAGTGGAAGCCTAGAAGCTGAACCACTCTACCCAACATTTTCTCACTGAGTGGCAGAGCCAGGGGTGAATCTAGAGCTCCTACTTCTAGAGCAATATCTTCTGTACTGTATGATACTGTGCGTTCTCTTTTTCCTGCAATGTTTCAAGAGAAGAGCTCTTTCTTTTGAAATTTATTTGAAGAGTTAATCCAAGGCCAGTGGAAGCTACCTTGTCCAAACAGATATTTTGAGCATTGACCTGAAAAACTGTATTCATTCCCTGATCTTTCCATTCTCCATTTAAACTATCTAATGTTATGTACAGAGCATCCCCAAATATAGCAGCTTAAAATGATAATGATTTATTATTTTCAGTACCTGTGTCAGGAATGCTAGTAGAGCTCATCTAGGCGATTCTGTTCTATGTGGAGTGGACAGGGCTGGAAGCTATAGATGTTGTTTGCCTGGAATTGCATCTTTACTTCTCCACACGGCCTTCTCTCTCCAAATGGTTCCTCAGCATTTAGTATTCTGGCCTAAGCATTTTTAGAGCTGGACATCTGGCTTCCTACTTTGAAGGTGGAAATGCTTAATCTCTTCTTGAAGACTTGGATCAGTACAGTTACAATGTCATCTCCACCGTAGTTCACCGGTCAGAGTAGGTCCTAGCAGGCCCAGGTTCAGGGCAGGAGAAAGCAAACCCACTGGTGATGATGGTGTGTAGATAAGGTGGGAAAGTACTGATGGGAGCCATGCTTGGATACTCTTCATTACTCTGCCTTAGCAAAAATTTGGTGTTTCTTTTCTGAATATGAGAACACTTTGCTTCTTTCAAACTTGTATTTATTTTAAAGCATAAATTAGAACATGAGTTGCACATATGCTTACCCACTCAGTCCTTTTCCTTATTGACTAAAGATAGAACAGACTTGTTCTAAACTGGCTTCAGTTAGTACAGAGTATGTAGGCCACCCCTATAGAAGCTTGCTTCATAATCAAGAATTCATGGAATGTTTGAGTTTTTCATTTGCCTTAGCCCTCCTGGTATCAGCCAATAAAGGAATTATAGTTTTAATAACTAGTTTAACACAGCTGATTTTATCGATTTTAATAAATAATCAAACATGCCTAAAAGCAAAAACATCAAACAAATGATTTAAAATCCCTAAAACCTTGCCTGTGCTAATCATGAAACTCAGTTAAATGACTAAGATAAAAACAGATTAGTGTCATTATGCAAAAAAGAACATGCACCAATTACAGAATATAAGTCTTATCAGTTTGCTTGATAAAAACCTGAAATGCTAACTGAGCAACTATGTGCTTCCACATCTGTGCAGCGCTGCAGCCTCTTATTTTAAATTGTCATCCAAGGGAAACCAGTCACCACAGTAAATGGAGGAGCCAGACGCTGTGCATTGTGTGACTTCCTGTGCTAGTCAGCTTTTCGTTCCGTAGGAAATTACCCAAGATATTTAGCTGATAAAGAGAAAAGGTGTGCTTTGACTCAGAGACTTGAAGGTTTCAGTACATGGTCAGTTGGTCCTGTTTAGGCAGCACATCATGGTGCTGCTTCTCAGAGGAGAGAAAATCATACCATGTGGGAAGAAAGACCACTCAGGGTCAGCCCTGCTGCTTGTCCTGTTGACTGTCAGACTCTCACGGTTGCACAAGGAGAGAATGGATGGTGTTCTCTTTGGTGCCTTCTTTGTTAGTTTCTGTTGAGCCTCCCCAACTTCCTTTTAAGTCTATTGCTAATTTCATTGGCCCTTAAGAGGTATTTGTGATACAGAACAGTGGATTTCACAGCTTGGGTTTCTTCACCCTTGCCGTGCTTCACACCCTTTTGACACTGGGGTGAAGATGAAGGACTACTCAGACTCATGTTTCCAAATGTATAGGATAAAATACAAAGAAGACTATTTTGTTGAATACAATTTATGTAAACCCCACTTAAATTAGATCAAGTAAAGCGAAACAAAACTACAGTGGTAGCAACAAGAAGTCAGGGGTGCGTTTATTAAATTAAAGAACTAGACTAGGAGTCAGCAAACTGTGGCTCGTCAACCAAATCTGGCCCACCACATATTTTTGTAAAGTTTATTGGGACACCATTACTTTCATTCATTTATATCTTGTCTATGGCTTCTTTCTAAGGATGGCGAAAACGAAAACAAAGTGTCTCTCATTTTCTTATGTAGAGCAATGCAGTTCTTCCCAGCTCTTCTCAAAACTCCATTCCAGGTCTCCTGAGCATTCCAGAGATTTGGCCACAGTTTTGAAAGTATCTATTATGAAGGTCTGGCTGAAGACACTCTTAAATTTATTTTATTTTATTTTATTTTATTGTATTTTATTTTATTTTATTTTTTGGTACTGGGAATCAAACTCAGGACCTTGTGCTTGCCAGGTAGGTGCTGTGCCACTGAGCTATATCCCCGGCTCTGACATTCTTAAATTTAGGGCCCTTATCCCTAGCCCCAGTACATGGGTAGGGAGCATTATGATTATTCTATTAATCACTCACAGTGTGTATAATTTGTCTGTATTCTTAATAAAAGCCATCTTTGACTCAGGGCTTCTTTCATTTAATCCAAAATTTAAGGCAGTGATGAGACTACAAAATTGTATTGGAGACTGAAATGAATATAGATTTAAATGCTTTTCATTACCGAGGTGAAGTCAATTGATCCAGAAGAGTCTGAAAAGAAAATTGTGGCTATTTCAGTTCCATTTCTCTAATAGCAATGAAAACAAAGATTGGGATAATCTGATAAGGCCCATGCAAACATGGCCTGGGAGGGAATCCAAGAACCCAGACTAGAAAACAAATAAATCACTTGCTATTATGAAGTGTGGAAAACAGTGATCTCAGATTGAAAGAAGAAATAATCACTGCTCATATGATGTATTAAAACAGTTGTTAAAGAGAGACCTGTAGAAACTTATTCTGGAAGTAACAGATGAAATTAATTCCCCATAGGTGAAGTATCCTGGTAGCCAGAAATGGCAGTGCTCTGGATGGAAAGGCAGTGTGAAATTTGGGCCAGAAGAGGCACGGGTAATTGTGTGGGGTCTCCACCTGTGTCTGAGCACCTGACACAGATGACTGAGTATGTTACCTTTGCGTGCCAAAAGGGGCTTTGTAGATGTGATTAAGTTAAGGATCTCATGATAGGGGGTTACTGTAGATTATCTAGGTGGCCCTGGCATAATCACAAGGATCTTGTGAAGGGATTCAGGAGAGCCATATTCAAAGTCACTTGAAAACACTACATTTCCGACGCTGAAGATGAAGAAGGAGCCAAAGCTAAGGAATGAAAGAAACCTCTAGAACCTGAAGAGTGCAAGAAAACATATAACTGGTTACAGCAGAAATGGGAAGTGAATACACCTACTTGCCCCCTTTCACTTTCCTTCTAAGACAGGGCATGCTACACCTCAGTAAAATCAGAGTACCTGAATTGGGCCACAGTTTAGAAAGAAACTTGAGGGTGATGTAGGGAAATGTAGTTTTGGTGTGGCAGCATTTTATGCTTCTTGCCTTTGGTTTTCCATGGCAAATTATGATTTTCAGAAAAGGATAATAGTACCTGCCTGATGAATTTGACATATAAAACGTTAGAGCAGTGGCTGGCACCTACTATATATGAAGAAAGAGAAAGGGAAAGGGAAAAGGGAGGAAGAAGAAGAACAGGAAGAGGAAGAGGGAAGAGAAAGAGGAGAAGGAGAAAGATTTGCAGAAAATATTTCCTAAATTGTCTAGGTTTTGATTCTGGCTCTCTTATTTTTAGGCTGGTAATCTTGCTCAATATTTTTAAACATGAATGAATTTTTTGTTTTCAGTCGATATAGATTAATAATTGTAACCACTTCAAAGGTTATTATGAAAGCTAAAAACATACCTGTAAAGCATGTGGCACATGGTAAGTGCCCAGCAAGATCTGACCATATTGCTAATTGGAACTGTGCTCAGTGGAGCTCCAGGCAAAGGAGGCCAGTAGTCAATGCTTACGCCTCTCTGCAGTATAATTCTTCTTCATCTTCATTTGTTTAATTTTTCCTTCTCTTGTCTTCAAGACAGTGAGACAGAAAGGACTAAGAAAGGCAATATCACCTTCTTATACCTTCTCACCCTCTCCACACACAGCTCAAAACTGTGGTCCTCAGCAGTGAGCCCTTGCTGTAGGGAGACACTGGATAAGCATGGCACATCTCCCTGAAAAGTCAGCTTTACTCGAAGGTAAATAATTTAACATATTTTTCTTTTAAAACAAACATGGATATATTATGGAGGAGAATGCAAATTTTACATGAATTTTTAAGAATTAGAGTGTATTATTCAGCTGCTTTCTTATTGCAGCTGCAGAAACACAGGTCCAACTGGGTTCAAGAGCAAAGACCTGACCGCTTCTGTGAGTTACACTGTAAGACCACATTCAGAGGTGTGGCTGGATTCAGGGGTTCTAACACAACCATCTGGAATCTTTCTTTTTCTTTCTCCATTTGTTTGTGAAGTTCCGGGGTTTGAACCGAAACCTTCCCACTGAGCTATTTCCTCAGACTATTTTTTATTTTGAGGTAGGCCCTCATTAAGTCACTAAGTTGCCTAGACTGGGCTCAAACTAGGAATCCTCCTTCCTCAGCCTCCTAGAGTACTGGGATTATAGGCTTGTGCCACCATGCCTAGCTAGAATCTTTACTATTGCATCTTTTGGGCCTGTTTTCCTTTGTTTTGGTGTCCTTTACAGGAAGGCTATGCCATTTTGGCAATGATGTTCACAGCTCTGTACTTTAAAGATTCAGAACTCTCTATTTTAGACAAACACCAGTACTATTACTGAGAATAACTACTGGGTTTTTAGATTCTTTCCTTAAGTAGATTATGTGGACTTCAGTTACCAAATCAAAAATATCAAATCAAATTGTCAAACCATCTGGAGACTTGCCTGACCGAACATGTACCCAGGTGTTCAGGAGATGGCTGATCCCATGAAATGCTCTGTGAAAACAGAACTGGGTGGTCAGAAGCAGGCCCCTCTTGGGAACTGGTATTCTGTGTTACACACAAAAGGCTGTGAGAGGTCTTGCAGTTAGAGACCTTTTGGCTTTGGTTGACATAGCTCTGCCTCAAGTTTATTGACAGCTTGTGTGACAACTATCAAAATTCGATAGTATGTGAGTTTTCTGAAGATTCTGTGAAGAAGTGCTTATTTATGTCCAGGAAACAGAAGCTCAAGAAATTCTTCATTGGCTCCTCTTGTAGGCAGCAAGGTTAAGGGTAGAATTCAAAAGTACACCATGAGCCGAATGTGGTAGTAGACACAGCACTTTGGGAGGTTAAGGCAGGAGAATTGCAAGTTCAAGTCCAGCCTGGATGACTTGGAAATTCGGCGAAAATTCACCTCAAAATAAGAGAAAAAAAAGACTGGGGATGAGAAGGCCCTGGGCTTACCATCTATACTGCAAAAAGAAAAAAAAAAAACAAAGAACAAAAACAAAAAAATGCAAAACCCAAAAAAACAGTGTGCCATGTGAGTCATGGTCAGACCAGGCACTGTGCGGAGAGCACCAGATATGAGTATGTGTGAACCAAAGCCCCAGGTGAAACCTTCAGAATTGAATACTGAGCATGATAACTTTGGGTCTGAAAGTCACCTTTATTCCTTTTTAACCTTTTTTGTAGGCCTCTCTGTCCTCTCAACACTCCCCCCCACCCCACCCCATGGTCAAAAGCTAGAAGTTAAAAAAAAGAAAGGAAGCAAAGATTTAGCAGGTGCAGGGGGCTTCAGGCACCCTTGATAGAACAGCACGATTGTAACATCTCGTGAGAAATAGCCAAGGAGTTGAAATTACCCATAGGTGCCATATTTGCAGATTTCCTCCTCCTAGCCTGCCTAGCAGACTGGAGGTGGTGGCATCTGTGGCAGTGGTGGGTGAGTCAGCACTATCCAGCCTGGCTGCAGGCAGACTTGTCCAGAAGGTGGCAGTCACTACAGACTCCCCACCCCCAGTGCAGCTAGGGACCCAGAGCCTCCCAACTGCACCCCCAAGCCCCCTTGGCTCTTCTCTCTGCCCTCTACCCATCTGATTGAGCCGACTTGGGTCTCATTCTTTTCCCATTAGCTAACAAGAATAGTAATAATAATAATTTATAATAATAATGATAATCATGGTAGTAGCTACTGTTGATCGAATACCTTTTACAGTTCAGCAGGAGCAGTGCAAAACCTGCTACAGACATCTTTCCTACCCTCTTTCTTGCAACTGTACGAAATGTGCACAGTCACATAAATATATGTTCTTATTTACTGAGGAAGAAACTGAGATTTAGAACCTTTAGGTAAGCTTCTCAGTGCCATAGAGCAAAGAAATGGCAGAGCCGTATTTTCCAAGTGTTAGTAGAAATGAGTCAAAGGTTCGATTCATCTGGTAATAATATTTATATTTTAGCATGAACATTCTGGAGATTATGATGCTCTAGCTTTAGAAGGGAGCCAGAAGTGGGAATTTTATTTTTCATGGGAAATGACTTCAGAGATCTTCTTCTTTTTACCACGTTAGTTGTTTATGGAAAGAGTTCCGGGGGGTGGGGGTGACAAGCAGAGTGGAAAGTGAAGGGAGGACATGAGGAAATTTTATTAATTAAGAGGCAACCACAATACATTTCCTGTTACTATAACTAGTGTAATGAGTTTTTGTTATCAGTTTAAAATGTACATATTTTTCCATATTTGATTTTCTTTTATTTCTGTTTGATGTGTTTACTTTTCAAAAGAGGAACTAACATACGGCCCGTCTTTCAGGTTTGTTAACCTTTTGCTGTTTTTATAACCATTTACCCTATTTACAAAATTTTAGTCAGTGAAATGATAGAGTTCATCCACTAATAATTCATTTATGGCACAATAGAGAAGTGGCAAAATGCTAAAAGAGCAGCCAAAAAAGACATAGCAAAAAAGACATAATGCCAAATGTATATCCACTAGAGCTGATTATATCTTTTACTTTCAAAACCTGTCTGTGGTCTTCTGTAATTGATTGTCATTAAGGATCCCAGTCATTTTTGATTCAACAGTTCAAAGAATTTCTGATTGTGCCAATATTAACAGGGAAAAACAACCACTATTATTATATATCTTATTATTTTGGGATTGTTTTCAAGCCACAAAAGTAATTGGACTGTAGCCTGCTCCAATTAATAAGGTTTTCAAATGCATTTCTACAAATCTGTTTTTAGGAAGCAGAAAACTTGACTTGAAAAACTTGCTTGCAGCTGAGACTTATTGCTATGCATGGATAAAGCCTGGGAGCTATTTCTTTTATAATAATTATTTTCAAAGAAACCTATGAAATCTTCATCAGCATTTTGAAAGAAGCAGTCTTTATCAAGGGGAAGAAAGACTTTGAGATCTAAACCTGTTTAGGCACCAGATGTGGAGGTGGGTAGGTGATAGAGTATCATGTCACCTGCTGAGAAGTAGTGCTAGCTGGAAGGCAGCATATTAACAAGAAGGGTGTTTTGTTTTTACCCACCTAAAGATTTTGTTCCTCCAGTAATCTGTTGTCCTTGAGTTGGGGCTGGAATGTACAGACATTTCTATAAACTGATTCTCTACTGTAACCCCGAGAATTCAAATGACAACATGATGTCGCACTACCCATCCTGAAAATGAACATACCTTTATTTCATTAAGAAATTGTGTTGTGAGACTGGCAGTACAGAACAAAGACAACTGATTATTTATAATAGTCTTTGCCTTTTTTTTTTGTTTTGTTTTTTTTTGGTTTTTGTGGTCTTTCAGTTGGGAACATTTATGGGACTAATTTCATTTCTTATTGCAAAATCTATGTAGCACTTTGACTTGCATTGTAAATTCCAAAGGCAATTCTAACTGACTCGGTGAAGTAAGGTCCCTTTGGACTTAGCATCTTATCATTTTGCTCTGTCTTCTTGGGTTATTAAAGAATTCACTTTATTCTGACCAAGTTTGGTGCACAACCAGAGGGCGTGTAAGACTCAAGTTTGATCTGGTTTAACTTTTCCATCTTGAAAGAAAATGGTACTGCCGCCATTTTCAAATAAAATAGCTTCTGTCACTTTTAAATAATTTTACTTATTTTTTAATTCTAGGGATGGAAGAAAAATCGAAAGTATTCATTTCTTATAAAGAAAAAGTTGGATTGATATTTCCATACGATTGCTTTGAATTAGAGGTAAAGTCCTCCTTAGTGTAGCATTCCACTAGATTTTAAAACACCATGCTGTGATTTCAGAATTGCAAAATCTCAGTTCATCTTATAATCTCTCTCCTGAAGTTGGTTCCTTAAACCTTCGAGTGAAAACTACCAAATAATTTTCAGTCTCCAAGGCTAGGAGTCCTATAATAATTCTGTCTATTCTTTTGTTTTCTGTAGCCATAGATTTCTTACGTTGTAGCTATTCCTCAGAACCACTGTCCACAGTTCACATCTGGGAGGCCCTGTTCATAGTAAATTGAATTGTGACTCTGCCAGACCACCTCCTCAAGCTTCTCCTTGACTCTGTAACTAGCAGTGGCTTCCATTTGTGCACTGTCACAAAGTTAGCTGCATCTCATCTGCTTATCTTTTGAGTAAGAGCTTCTTTTCCAGCTCTTACCACATCCATATTTGCTTCTGTCCTCTCTGTCATATCGACCCCTCCTTCTAGAATGCCCACACTTTTTTCTTCTTCCTGTCTCAATTTGACCTCAACCAGGCTGCGCTCAGCCCCTCTTTGCTCTCCTTTCTCCAGTGATTGTCATCACCGACACAGGTCTGCCCCTCACTTCATATTGCCCTCAATCACTAACAGGTCTACACAGTTCTGGCTAGTATTGCTCTCTAATTATCCTGTCTGTCTCACTTGCTCAGTTAGATTGGCATTTCTTTGACCCCAAAAAACAATGGCTTGTACCACTTTTTATTTCTACAATGCCCGACACAAGTCTAGACATATAGTTGGTGCTTAATATATTAATCAAGGGAACAAACGCACGAATTTTCCCTGTGTTTACTGATATACCATGGTAAGAACATAATGACCTTGGCATTATTTTTTACGGTTCATCTTGGTTTTTCAAGTCGACCTCTTCCATTTGCCACAAATCGAAAAGATGTATCTTTTGTGATCAGAAAAGAAGCTAGTGGATGATGATAGATCTCAGGAATAATGGCAAAATTAGCTGACATTTATCAACAGCTTGTCATATCCCACTAGATGAAATGGAGGACTGGAGAAAGGAGGTGTGATCTGAAAATACAATGAATGTTTACATTTTAAAAAATTTATCACAGTAAAAGATAAATTGCCACAAGTCCCCCTCACAATACTCCCCCTTGCTTCAAATACACTTATTCCATCATTTTTGCCACTTTCTGAAGAAGTTATGGAAGTCCTTTTTGAGAGTATTTTTTGTTGTACTGTCACACCTGCCTTCATGGCCTGAATCGATTCAAAACATTTACCTTTCATGGTCATTTTGACTTTGGGGAAGAGCCGGAAGTTGCATGAAGTGCCAGACCGGGTGAATACGGTGGGTGAGACACACTGTACCTTCTTACCAGCCTGCCTTTCAGGTGGATGGCACTTGGCAGCAGCATACACTATTTTGGTCATCACACTTCATAAAGATTCTCACAACAGAGAACTTCTGCACTGCTTCAGAAAGTGGCAAGAACAATGGGAAAAGTGTGTTTGAAGAGAAGAGTATTTTGAGAGGGATTAATGGCCATGCATTTTACTGTAAAATTTTTTAAGATTTAAACACACACTACATATTTTGATCACTCCTTGTTTTTGCCCAAAGGCACAAAGCTAATAAAAGCCCCTACTTCCAGAGCACCCTCCCAGCCACCACACTTGACACACACAGTTTACCTCCTGGCTGAACTTTGCTTTGCCCTGATCTCTGTTTTCTCCACAAGGTGTCTGAGAGATGTATATGCATGAGCGATACATGCCAAGCTCAGGATGTCTTGTTGTTGTTGTTGACTGGGGATTTGACTCTAAACCTCAACGCAGAACTCTGTTGTTCTCGAAGCCCTGGTGGAAAGCTTTTGTTTTATTTTCCAGAGATGAGAGAGAAAACCAAATAATCTTGTTTTCCCCTACCTTATGAAAATCTTGGATCTTAACGTAGATGACAAAAATTCAGAGGAAAATGAATGAGAGAGGTAGAACATTTGAGAATGTTTGACTCATCCAATTTGTTTAGTCAGTTGTGGGAAGAAGTGAGAACAGTGAATTGAAAACCACTGAGGTCATGAGCTTTTCATGTTCTTGGTGAAAGGGGTGCAGAAAGAAGGTGCTGGAGGAGCCTTTGACATTCCCATGAACACCACTGTGGGCTAAGATCTACCTGGATTCCAAGGCATGTAATTTTACTGTGAATTTTCCAAACTCCAGAGTGCTGAAAAGCCGGTGGGTATGGCAAAGTTCTGAGGCACATATATAGTCAGTTAAAAGAACCTAGAGGAAAAGGGTGTCTTGGGATGAATACAATAGCTTTATGTTAGTGAGGAGTCTCCAGTTGTTTTATAATTAATTAGCTAATAACCACCTTAATTCACAAATCCTGTTTTTGGAAAGAAGTTAGAAGAGAACATAGGAAATACAGGAGAACAAACTAGTATAATAGAAATGACAAGCAGTGAACATATGGGAATTTATACAAGGGGGAAGGGAGGAAATATTTGTGGAAAATGAGTGACACAGTGATAAGTTTCTTAATATTTTATTCTACTAAGGTGCTAGATTTATTTTATGAGAGGAAATGTCATGGAAAGATGGTATTCACAGCTGTTCTTGAGGCATGGGATATGTTCTGTTCTAACATCTGAGAATAGGATTTCTGATTTCAGGGATCAATATTTCTGACTTTAGGTACTTGTTAGCTAATTGAATATAAAACAATTAGAAGCTCAGCAGTTTCTTTCTTTTATCCATTTCATTTTCATTCCTTCCTCTTTGCTGTGTCTGTCATTCAGACTTTCTGACTTGTCTGTCTTTCTTTCTTTTTCTGTGTTTCTCTCCTGCTGAAATCAAGGTTCTCTGGTGACTATGAGGCTTTTTGTAATTAGTAGAGGGTATTGCACTCCCAGAGACTAAAAGATGGAAGATGACAGGAAAACTGAAAACATACCACGTTCCAGATCACCACAGACAAGTGGTCTAGACTAGAACTTTTTCTCCTTCCACAACATCCTGTGGTAGGAAGGGTTTGTTACCATCATCCAATGTGATGATCTTATGATAGCGTAAAGGACACTGAGGGATGCTGTGAGCCCCTGTAGAGATTCATGATGATAAGCATGGAGTAAAAGGAGCTGGTGCCATCTCAGATCACCATGCTAAGATGCCAAACAGGTCAGCATGTCAACATACTTGGAGAAGATAGCTTAATTGGATATAATTGTGAGATTACACGTACATGGCACTTTATCCCCTAGTCTTTTCTTTTTCTCGGTATAAAGACTATTGAGTAACTCCAATCAAAGAAGCCTCCTTGGATAATAGGGCAGGACATTGATTTGGATTGGTTCATCACTTTAGCACTGGCTATTGAGGCCTGCTACTTAAAATGAACAGGTAGGGCTAGTTTCTCAAGTGTTGTGGAAGTTTGTAAAATGGGCACCATAAACCAATTTTAACAAAGAAGTCTGTGACCCTGCAGATGACTCTCCTATACATGAATCAGACCATTGAGGCATTTTTATTTGCTATAATTTTCTTGGAGGTTGAATGTTCATAATGATTTATTTTAGTAGTTAGCTAAAATATTTGCGTTCTATTTAGACAAAGTAATGGAGAGGGCAGGATTCTGGACTTTGAAGAATGGAAATGGGAGAATTGAGCTTCAGAAAAAATGTATCATCAGCCATGTAGAAAGCTGGAATTTGGTAGAGACTAATTAATTGTGACTCAATTTTTGTTCTAATACCCTTGAAGACATCAGACGTTAATCTCCTTTCTCTCCTTTGGAGAATCTCTTGAAAAATTTAAGTGAGCAAGAGGTGGACTAAATTAGAATTTTCTTGAAAGCCATGATTGAAATTTATCATCAAGCTTGTGCTGCATTATCCTTCAATGTACCAACCAACTAATTCTAGAAACCTTTCCTCTTTGTCATAAAAATCAATTTAACATCATGTAGGATTTTTTTTAAGTCAGGGAATGTGTAAAGATTGTTATGAGTGGTGAAGGAGTTAGCTAAGAGCAACAAATACTGGTTTATTTGGGAATAACACTACCAAGGTGCATCCATACATTTATTCCCTTATAGCAAATCTATTCTTAGACCCATTCGTCCCCAGATGTTACCATCTTTGGAGCCATACATCATCGGAGTGAGTTGCTCTTATAATGTATTGCACTAATACATTGTGCGAAGGACAGCACTGATGATAAATTTCTTAAATGATGGTGCTGTCGAAGGCTAATGACTCTAAGAGCAAATGCAAGGTAATGCAGTGATTTTTTCCTCAGGCCTTTGCAAAGAATACAGAAGACATTGAAATAGACAGTAGTTAGAGGCCTTTGTAACACATAGGTGGTATAGGACAAACGTGAATGACTACTTTTTTAGTTGAAAACATTTAATATTTTGCTGCACTGAATTTAGTTGTTCTGGTTTGTTGTTTTGTTTTAGATATCTGAAAAACACCTGAAATTATTGTTAGACGGAAAGCAGAATCTGCAATTGAGGTTTTGGTCTCTCTTGGTTAGAATGTGGGACTTGTGGTTCTTTGAGTATTCAGTTTGCTTGAAGCTCTTTACTTTAAAAAGGAGATCTATTCCCAAGATTGTTCATGTGATTGCAGCCAGAGGGAAGGGCTAACTGGCAGTTGTGGCTGGGAAACTCTTGTCCTGGCAAAATTGTTCATGGATAGGTGGCAAATTCCTGTCTATGCCTCAGAACTGTGTCACATCCACACCCAGGGAATGCATGGTTATTCATTAGTGGGGAAAGAAACAACTGTACATTTTGAGAAATTGGGAAGCAAAATGAAACAGTTAATAGAATATTTTGGTGCAAGTTATTCCTTAGGGCTGTGTGCTATAGTGCCTTTGTGCTAAAGAGAGCAAAACTGTGATGGAATCATTTCTTAATACTTGGGGTTGATGTCTCTCTAGACAGTGTCGTTCACATTCTTTAGGCATATTCAAAATAAGATGTATCTAATGTTTTTCCTGGGTAAAAATGTTAGTTCAAACATCCTCCACACATGGGGTTTCCTCACTGGTGATAGTGGTCACAGTAAGATGTAGGGTGTTTGGTCAATTGCCAGCCATTTCCCTCAGTGCTTTCATGCATTGCTCACTGAGTTGAGGCAGGCCAACTAAAAAAAAAAAAAATTCGGCTTTTCTATATAGTCATGCTAGCCTAGAACCACTATGTACCCCAGGCTGGCATTGAACTCACAATTCTCCAAGACAGGCCACTTTTTAGGCCCATTTTATAGATGAGCACTTTAGGCTTACCAGAGTATAAGTCGATTGCTCCAGGTGACGTAGTAAACCCAGCATCGTGCCCCTCTGACTCTTGAGGCCAGAGGCTGAGCCATTACACACTCATGTATTTTAAAATTAACCCTGTGTCTCTTTCCACATCCCATTTTCACACAGTGTGCATCAAGTCATACTTCAGATTTGAAAAGGAATAATTTCATTTGCCAATTCATTGGTTTTTACTAGATAATAATACATTTAATTCATCCTTCTTTTTAGGTAATTGTATGCACAGAGTAAATTCTTTTGTGTTTAGCCAGATGCCATATCATTGTTGAGGCTTAAAAAACAAAACAAAATAAAAAACAAGACACAAAAAATCCCTTAGCCTTTGAACAATGGATGAGACTAGTGTGGAATTTCTTCTTGATCTGATGGCCCTTCAAAGTGTTTTTTGTTTGTTTATTTTGTTTTGTTTCTCTCTGTAGAGAGCTGGAATAGTAGTTGTAAACTTTTCACTTAGACAGAAGTTAGTATTATCTTTCTAGTAATTATCTCTTGGTTCATTGATGAAAATAGCTATTGAGTTAGGTTTTTTGAGATAGTGATTTTTTAAATCTTCTAATAGGAATATTTGGTTATAATCCTTGCTCTTTACTGTTTGGGTGTGAACTACATTTAAAATAATTTCTTTTTTACTGTGCCCATTACCTTATGGTTTCTCACTTTCAGAATTGTTTTCTCAAATCCGTATTTATTCTGACTCCCTTAATTGTAGGGAATTTTTTTTTTTCAATTTTAATGATTCTTTTAAATGAGTTTAATTTTGGTGCATTCTCTGTGGGCTATTTATTGTGTATAAGTACCAATAAGAGGTAATAAATAAATGACAATATGAAGGTTTATTTGCTAGTTTTGATAATAAATTTGCCCAGATGTGAGTGAGAAACAATTAAATAATAATAGAGGGCCAGTGAGATGGCTCAGCGGCATAAGCGCCTGCCTGGCAAGTGCGAGGTCCTGATTTCGACTCCCGGAACCCACATACAAAAAAAGGGCCAGTGGTATTGCTCAGCAGCACGGGTGCCTGCTGGCACGCGAGGTCCTGAGTCCAACCCCGGTACCCCCCCCCACAATAATAATAATAATAATAACAATAATAATAATAATAGAAATAGCTACCATTTATGAGTGCTTGGTGTGAGACATCAAATCAAAGGTTTTATAAACTTTTTTTTCACTTACCGTATTATTTATTGCCCTATTTAGATTTTCGTTTTCACTGCATAAGTGATTGAGAAACTGGGAACTGGCCCTTAGCTTTAGTGTTTTTCTTTATCAATTTTCTTTAAATTGGAGGAATGCTGAAGTCTACCTTCAGGGATTATATAACATCTAGTTCAGATGGGTGATTGTCTTATTTTCTATGAAGCTAACCCGAGAAGGTATGTATGCATCTCACCTTTTCCCTAAGAACAGACATACAGTATTTTCAGAACATAACTATATTGTTGAATCCTGACCATATACCATACATTCTACTAAGTAAATGCTCATTATGAAAGCATTATCAGTGACTTCATTTATAAGTAAGAATACTAAACTTTGGGCATTTTAGTAGACTCTACAGGTTTGCAAGTGGTGGCATTGGATTTAAACATGTCTTTGTCTAGTGCCAAAATCCATGGTGATATTTTTCAATACTACCAACTTTTTAAATGTTTTTGAAACTTTAGCTAAAGATAATGGTGCAGTTTGGTCACTTTTTAATTTGTTTTATTTTCAAGTACATGTTTAATAAAAATGTTTTTAGTCATTAATACATCAGAGTTATAAACTTTAAATTTTTGTTACTTATTTTATAAAAATAATGTAAAGAATGGTGCAAAGTAAAAATAAAGTCTTTTTCTTTTTTGCTTTCTACCCCTACTGTATGCTCTTGGCCTACTAATAGCTCTTCCGTGAGCAATTAGAAAAGGACTAGCAGAGAACTGTAAGCTTTATACACTCTTCAGTTGTGTAATTGACTAGCTCTGAATTGACACAATCATTTTCTTTATTTTTCATAACAATTTCTATTTTTATAGTTTTTATTTTTATTTTTTGGCCAGATAAGATGATTATAGGAAAATATCATATTCAAGATGATGTTTGAGTTAGTTGAAATGTTTTCATTTCTGCTATACTTGCCTCAGGGTTCAGGGAATTGTGTGAACTAAGTGAAATACAGTCCTGTGGAAAATGACTTACTGGAACTATTAATAGAGCCTACTGTATATATATATATATATATGGCAGTTGATTTCGACAATGAAAAAAGGATACTTTTTCCTACAAACATTACTGGGAAAACAACATCCACATGGAAAGGAATAAAGCTGAACTCTTACTTTAAACCATATATAAGAATTAACTCAAAATAGATTAAAGACCTAAATTTAAGAGCTAAACATATAAACCATGTAACCATAAGTATATAACCTTACAAAAAACAGAGGAAAAGCTTCATGACTTTGGATTTAGGAATTATTTTTTTTTATATGACGCTAAAAGTATGGGCAACAAAAGACAGAAAATAGATCAATTAACAACTTTATCAAAATTAAAATTTTGTTCATCAGATACTGACCAAAGAATGAAAAGACAATCCTGAGAATAGGGGAAATACTTGCAAATCATGTATCTGAGAGGAGATTAATATCAAACTATACACATAACTCCTATAACTTAACAACAAAAACTCAAACCAATTTAAAATTGGACAAAGGACTTGATTAGATATTTTTCCCACAAAAGATATACAGATGGCCAATGGACATATTAAAAACTGCTAAATGTCATTTGTCATTAGGGAAATGCAAATTAATATCACAATGAGATAGCACTTCATACTCACTAGGCTGATCATTATTTAAAAAAAAAGAAAAATACCAATTATTGGCAAGGATGTGGAGAAATTGGAACCCTTGTGCACTGCTGGTAGGAAGGTAAAATTGTACAGCTGCTGTGGAAAAGAGTTTGGCAATTCTAAAGAATTACCATGTAGTCCAGCAGTTCTACTCCTAGGTATATACACAGAAGAATTGAAAGCAGGACTCAAGACAGATACTTGTACAACATTGTTCAAAGCAGCATTACTCATTACAGCCAAAAGGTAGAAACAACCCAAGTGTTCATTGGTAGAAGAATGAATAAATGTAAATGTAGTAAATACATATAATAGAATATTATTCAGTCATAAAAAAGGAATGAAATTCTGATACATGCTATAACATAGATGAACCTTGAATATGTTGTGCTAAGGGAAATAAGCCAGATATAAAAGGACAAACACTGTATGATACCATTTATATGAGGTACCTAGAAAATAGATAAAGTAAAATACAGGTTACCAGGGGCTAGAGGAGGAGGAGAATGGATAATTATTATTTAATCATATAGTTTCTTTTGGGGATGATTAAAATGTTCTGGAAATAGTATTAATAGTTGTACAACATTGTGAATACACTTAATATCATTGAATTGTATATTTAAAACTGTTAAAATTATAAATTTTTATGATATATATATATATTCCCTATGCAGGAGGGTGTTAAATATTGCTGGGCAAAAAAAAAGACTAGGTAAGAACTGAAGTGTAAAGCTAAGTATAGCTATTGCTTAAAATTATAGTGACTATCAGTTTTAACAGATGGCAAACATCTTTGCTGGGAAAAAAAATCCTTATTTTAGGTGTATGCATAATTAGTGGGATATTGGTTAGCTTTGCTAAATGGAACCAATTTGATTTTCTAAGAGAGTTTGATTATAGGACATTAAAACCCGTGGGCTGATGGAATTTGAGGGCTAGAGATGTAGCTCAGTGGTAAAATGCTTGCCTGGAATGTTTTAGTCCCTGGGTTCAGCTCCAGTACTGTAAACAAACAAATAAACAAACAAAAACATGGTAGGCTGATGAAATTTGAAATGACTCTTTATACTAGACAATAAATAGTAAACATTTGTTGAATGAAATGCCTAACTTTATCAAAAACCAACAGCTACATAATCATTTTTAAGATAACTAGAAAGACTACTTACGAGTTATCTTTTATGTGTTTTTGTGTGCAATGCACATTTTTCTCAGCCGTAAGTTTTATAAAATGGAAAAATAATGCATACTGGCACACTCAATTAAAGGCACTGAAATTCTATTTTAAATTGATAGGAATTTGGGGACATGATTCTTTTAGGGATGAGAGCTGCCTAGAATCAGGATGAGGCCATTATTTTGATCAGTCAATTAACATTTCTAGGCTGCGCCTCTGAAAAGCCACCCATATTTGTATTGAATTTATGTCAGAGTACATCAAGCAAACAGGAGGAGAAGGGTATAGGGAAAAGAAACTTTCAAATTAATTTGAGTAAGTCTGGAGTGGAAAATACAGCCACTTGCTTAAATTATTTTAAAGATAACTTTTTATCGATTGAGTTTATAGCAACAAGGATTTAAGAAATATATAATACGATGTATTGAACAATGATTTATACACACACACACACAGAAATTTTAAATTCCTTCACCCTAGAATATTTTGCTCTTTCTCCTTTACTTATTTTTAAATTACAAAGACCATGAAGAAAGCAACTTTATCATAGCATTTTGAATGGAATCAAAAGTTCTTATTTACATGTTTTACAGCTAGGGCTACAGGCTTTGAACTTACACTAACGAGCTGGTGTTTTATCTTGCATGTGTTCAAAATATGTTTCATTACATGTTCAGGTTCATGGAATGGCTTAGGGAAAGTCTTATGCATTGAGGCATTTGGTGGACTTTCGAAGAATTCTAGTGTGGGCTGGCTGCTAGTAGGTCTCACTGTCCAGGAGCTCAGAGCACAGGAGAGGGGAAGTAGACAGACAGTTACAATAAATGAGTAAGTGCTGCCATATAGCTGAGCACAGAGGACTTAGGGCAAGCTCTTTTCTTTGGAGGAGGAAGGCAAAGTGTTGCAAAGAAGGTGTAGCAGATGTTCTGGGGCTTTTTATTACATCCCTGCAGTCCACCTCTGCCTCCATTGCCCAGGCAGAGGATAATTTGGACCCAGTGAAGAGTCTGAGTTGTGCCTCTCGGGGTTTTTTTTTGTTTGTTTTGTTTTTTTTGCCATGGGCTTTCCCTGAGCATCAAGACCTGGAAGTACAGAATGACGTGCTTGGAAGTCAGTGTCCTGGAGGGCAGCTTCTGTATGTTAAGGAGATAGAAGCCAATGGACTAAGTGAACAATTCTGAGAAGCATTTTATGTAGTTTTCAAAGGTCCTGACATTCTCTATAGCAACTCGGTAATACAGCTTTACTTATTTTCCTTTTTCTCTTTCTCACTCTTCCCACTTCTACCTCCTGTTTCCTGGGGTTATTTCCCAAACAGACTATCTGCTTTCAAGTCCCTGATTAAGGCTCTGATTTTAGGGGAGCCCAGACTGAAACAGAGGGTGGCCCTGGAGCTGGAATAGAAAAGTGTGGGGAGGAGTTTGTTGAGGCTGTGTGTGGGCAGAAGGACAAGTGCCTTCCAGGCAGCCGGAGCAGCTGGTACAACATAGGCCAAGACTATAGAAGGTATCTTGGTGGCATTAAGAGTGAAAGGATGAGTGAGGAATGGCAGGAAAGTTAGGGAGTGCTGGGCAGTGGGATCAAGGAGGGAGAAGGATGGAGAAGTCCATTGGGATCAATCAGGGAAGCTTTATGAAACATGGCAAGGACTCAGGATTCTATTGTGAGTAACAGCAGGCAACATAATATGCTCAGAAAGGATGCTGTACTTGCAGGTCAGAAATGAGAGGCAGGGAGACAAGTTAGGTGGCTATTGTAACAGTCCAGGTAGATAGTATGAATTAGAGAGAGGATCAGATGTAAGTGAGGAAAAAATGTGAACTCCCAGGAGAGATATGGAAATTGCCACCCAATTTATTTAGCCTAGAAAATCAAATGAATGCTGATGCCTCCAGTTTAGCTAGAAAACAGGGAAAAGGAGAAGGGGACGATTTCTGTTTAGGATGTGTCCACCATGGGGTTATTTTAAGATATCCAAGTGGAGTTAAATAGACTGATGGATGAAAGGATCCACGTTTGGTGGGAAAGAATGGTGGTAGAGATTGAAGTTTGAGAGTTACTAACTTCTTTACTGGATACTATGAGATTGGGTGAGATTCTTCAAGAAGAATGGGTGGGAAGGAAGGGGAGATGGTACTACAAAGCGAGATGCTTTGTAAAAGCAGTGCTTTAAGACATCAAATAAAACTTTCTATTAACAAAATGGAATAGTTTCAACAGATTTCATAGAACAGACATTACATAGTTGTTCAGTATTGCTGATAACTGTATGTGTATAAAAGTTGACTATAGAGAAAAAAGGGCTATGTTCAGTAAAATAATTTGACAAATTATATTCATCAAATAAGTTTGACTGAAATGATTATTATTGCTTTTGGACTTATGTACAGATAGTGTCATCAAGAAAAGCCAGAAAATTGAAAACTGTTTAAGAGAAAATGTTTGAGTGTGGAGTTGATCTGTTAAATTTCTGGTTGATCTGTGGTTTGCTCTGGGGAAACTCAGAACATAGGATACCCCTAGAGTCAAAACTTTCATTTTTGGTGTTTTGTCCTACATTGTTAAGAAGAAACCCATATATAAGCCAGCAACAACATAGTTGGGCCTTCTCATGCTTCAAGCTTCCCTGACTTACTGTCAACTAGACAAAATGCTCTGCTTTTTTTTTTTTTTTTTTTTTTTTTCCTATGCAGTGTCAGGGACCAATCCCGGGGCCTCTTGCATGTTAGGCAAGTGCTCTATCACTGAGCTACTTCCCCAGCCCCAAATGCTCTGCTTTTAAAGCACTTGTGTGACTGCAGTAGAGGCACTCAGGTAATCCCCCAATCTTCAGGGCACCCGACCAGTAACCTTAGTATATCTACAAAGTCCTTTCATAGTGGTACTAAGATGAATCTTTCATTAATAACCAGGAACTGGGAACCCTGGGTGATTATTTTAGAATTTTTCCTATTGCAAATGTCGTGCAACTCCAGGAATACCCAGAGTGGCCTGTGAGTCTCTTTGAAACAGATAGTTACAGCCTTTCAGTTAAATCCTCCTAGATTTCTCTTGTTTTTCCTCATATTTCTAGTCTGCTGATTCTGCATTCCAAACAATTTGTGAAACAGGCAAAAATCCTATTTCAACGGATGATGGAAGAAAAGGAGAGAAACTAGAGTCTAGTCTAAGTCACACTAATTGTATACAAACATGTGACATTTAATTTGTTCTTATCTTTGCTCTTTAACAAGAATAATTTACTCTGGCCTGTTTTAAAATTCTAGATAACATAATGTAACTGGCCAAATAAGTAAAGTATGACAAAGAATAAAATACAGAATTAGAGTAAAAAGGGGGGCAGAGGTTGGGAAAAGAATATATCAAAAATAGTACTGGAAGAAAGTTATATTTACATGCATCCAAAGTTAAGCATACATGATGGCCTTTCATGGGATTACTATCAGCTATACTTGTTTTATTTGTTTATTTTTAGCAAAGGAGCAATTTTATAAAGAAAACCTCGCAAAGAAGTTTAATATATAGAATACTAAAAGGTGAGTTAATTGAGTGGAAACAAGGGAGAAAGGACAATAGCTCCACATTTTCAGCTTCTTTATACTTCTCTTCTCTATGAAAAAGACTTTTTTGGGGACGGTTTTCAAGAATATTGTAGAACCCAGTATGGAAATCGCTGAGAGAGGGCCACAGGCTGATGAAAGTGGACTGGTCATTTCTTGGCTGCCCAGCAGTCTCAACTGTGCCACATCTGGATCTTCTCTGTGTAAACAAGCCCTTGCCCACTTTTATTCGCATGGCTTGAAGGGTTTGGTGTCACTCTCAAATCCAGGATTTTTTTCTAATTAGTATCCTCCTAACTCAACCACAGTGACTGGTTGTTTAAAAATGGGCATACAACCCTATGCTGACCAGTGAAAGTGGGGTCTGGGACTTTGGTCCTAGCTTTTCAAGAAAGACAGTCATTCCTCTACTGGACACAAATCTGAGAGGCAATGAAGGCTAGATCTACTATGGCCATCTTGCAGTCATCATGGGAGACCGTGAAAGCAGTCTGTAGAAGAAAGCTAGGACTAGGGCAGTCAAGAGCAAAGATAGAAAGAATTGGAGTTTTATGACGTTTTCTGGGCACCAGGAGTCAGAATTAGATTATATTAACCTAATGCTTCCATGCTGGAGATTATTATAGTTGAGAGAAACAGGTCAGAGAATATGACTTACCAAGTCTAAATGATTGTGGAGTGGCAGTTAGCATACAATAAGTTTCTTACTTGTGGTAGTTTTTAAAAAATTAGCTCTATTCAAGAAGGATTAAAAAAAACTGCTTGGGTATCTTAACATGAAGAATTAGGGCCGGTGAGATGGCTCAGCGGCATAAGCGCCTGCCTTGCAAGCGCGAGGGCCCGAGTTCGACTCCCGGATCCCACATACGAAAAAGGGGCTGGTGATATCGCTCAGCGGCACGGGTGCCTGTTGGCGCGCGAGGTCCTGAGGTCGGCCCCCCGGTACCCACAAAAAAAAAAAAAAAAAAAAAAAAAAGAATTAGATTTGCCTGCCTCCGTGACTGCAGTTTGTGTAACTTACTTCCTTATAATAAATTTACTTATGCACACATTCTATTTGGACTGTTTCTCTGAAGAACCATGTCCAATATACCTTGTGGAAGTGTCTATCTTGGGCAAGCGCCTCTCCTCAGCCAAGCAGAAGTCTTCTGCAAAGATACAGGTGTAAGCCCTGAGCTGTGGTGCTCCCAGTGAGTGGGTACCAGCAGAGAAAGAGTCTTGGTGGGGTACGGATCTGCTTCCAGGAGCTCTCATTTGAACATGCCTTTTGTGATGTAGTTGGAAAATGCTGCAGGAAAAAATACTAGAGAACTTATTTTATTTGTAAGTTAGGTTTTTGGTTCCACACAAATTTCTCCTCAATATATTGTCAGTTCTTGCAAAGCTCCATCTATCAACCACTCTTTAGAATAGTAGCATGGTATGGTGATTTAAACTTTAGGATTTTGAAGTAAAAAAGATATATGATCAAATTCCAGCACCCTACTTACCAATTAAGTAAAATTTGCAGTGTAACTTAATTCCTGGGTTTTGGTTCAACATCTCTATGAAAACTATTATAATAACCACCTCAGAGGTGTGTTGTGAAGATCAAAATTAAAATTGATATCATACCTGGAAAGCAGATGAATGGTACCTATGAATATTGAATCCTTCTGTGGCAGATAGTGAGTTTAGCAACTTAAAATCATTATCAGGTTAAATTCTTAGAACAGTTTACTAAAATGGATATTATTAAGCCTGTTTCACAATTAGGAAACTAAGTCATAAGAAGGCTAAGACACATGCCCAAAGCCACCAGACTAGAGAGCAAAGGAGCTGACATGTGTCTTAAGTTTCTACCATCATTCTGGCCTCTAGAGAATAGTAGATTGTGACACTGTTCAGCTTCTGATAAGTAGGATTCTACGAGTCTCGTGACTTGTTTGTCACTGTGAAGCATGAAATCCTGCTGTGGGTATTGAAAATTATAAGCCAGAGCTGTGGACTTTGATGGGCCTGGAATGCTGCAGCAGGGGAATGAGAGGTGGCAATATCAAGGACTTCAGATGGAGGGTGCTTAGCCATTGCATCTTCAGTCTAGTGTGGATGTTGAGCCTTGTGCTATTCCATCACCACCCTATCATCCTAAATTGCATGGTGACTTGGGGAAGTAGGTACATGGAATCCAGGGCAAAATGAGGCTCTCAAGTTCATTTTGGTGCATCATAATCAGGAAGCAAATCAACATTTCTGGAGTGGAAAAATGTCATAAACAGAAAATCTGCTGTACCTCTAAGTTTTCATAGATTTCAATGGTTTGGTCCAAATCCAGAAACTGTCTAGAGACAATAAAAAGGCTGGTGAATGGTAACACTGGAAGATTTCTGAAGTCTCAGCAAGCTACTTTGCTGGTACCAGAGGCATTTCATTTTCACAGGCTTGCAGTAAATTTAAAGATGAATTATAAAAGTGAGGCTCAATTTTGGTAAGCCTCCAGTTTACATGCTTTGGGCTTCTTATAACTAGACACAGGGGCAACTGGCTAAGAAAGTTCAGATTTAAAGACCTTTGCCAAAGTGTCCTGTGTGAAAATTTCCAGCATCTGTGGAATTTCCAGTGGTGTCTCCTTGTATACTCTTAGGCCTTGTATTAGCCACAGGTTTGGAGATTGCGATGTGGCCACTGCTGTAAAGTCACGTTTTAAACAGTGAGCGCAAAAATTAGAGAGCAAATCACTTTGTCTAATACATTTCGAGAAAGTTGCTTTGTGACTGTTTCTGTTTAAAATGTAATTATTGCTTAATTTTCACAATTTTCCTTTTAAGGGAAATTGAGGCCTGCAAGAGAAGTGTTATGCATAGTAATTAGAATCTCTGAGCCACAGGGTTTATGGACATCTGCAACATATGGATGTTAATAACTATTTTGTGGTGATATTAGATGGCATAAACTCAATAATATGTATAACCCTGCTGTAATGTTGCTAGCATGTACTTACAGTAGGAAGCTAATGTCATAATTACTAACAGAAAAAAAATCCTCTGTTACAGATGAACAAAAATTGTTTGTAACCCATGAGATTGAGAAAAAGAGCAGTCTAGGTTTGACATGAACAATAGTTGGACTATGGTGGCTGGTTTCAGTGGCTTCACATGAGGATGCCTTTTGAAAGTGGGAAAATGGAACTCCGGCCTACTCCGAGCTTCTTCCAACACTAAAAATGCTAAGGATCATTTTCATGGTGAATCAGGGTTCCATTTTTACAAGTGGTTGCACTTATTCCTCATTTGAGGGTTCAAATGGGTAGTTTAGGAAGAGAAAATGAATGTCTATATTCTTGAAGGCCAGCCTGGGAGTACAAATCTGGGATTTGAGATCTCACTGGAGAGTCTATGTTATTTAAATTTGTAAAGTAAGCCCTTCTAATGTGACCTCAAGCTTATGTCTGCATCTGTTTGAATTTAGAGCTTCCAACAGTGTCTACCAAGCCAGCTAGGATAAAATACTGGCTTTTTTTGTTGTTGTTGTTGTTGTTTTCATTTTTTCTGAAAGGCCACAAATTGAAGGCCACAAATTGCACCAGACTTTGTTGGTGAAATCGAATTCAAGGGTATTTTTCCTTTTTTTTTTTTTGGACTTTAAACAAACATCTTTGAGAGACCATGGATGTGATAATGCTAGGTGTTTGCCAGCGATTGTACAGATGACAATACACCGTAGTACTATCTTGCCTTATTTTTCCTTTTTCACTGCACCCTCCCTCTATCTCTCACCAGACAGAACAGGTGAAGAGGTTGAGTTGTAGATCTCATTTCTTCTGTTTTGCTGCTTGTGAAGTCTGCCAACAGAATCCACCTTGACAAAGTCAAGGACTGTGCGTTTAATGTTGAACTGAGTGAATAAATTATGCATGAAATTGTGCTGGAGTCTCTAGTGTGCAGAATTGCTCCTTTTGATATGAAAGGTTAATTCAGAAAGGAGTCCAAAATAGCTGGAAATTGTGGGGATAAGTGGAGAGTATTCACTGTTGTGAGCTGTTATTACTAGAAATTGCATTCCCTCTCTGGCTTCCCCAGAGATTTCGCTTTGCCAGTGAATATAAACTGTACTCAATAGAATAGCATTTAGGAGTAAAAAGAGTGTATGTCCACACACAATAAAATATTCTAATGGCGTTTTAAAAAGAAGTTGTACTTTTTCATGTATATCATGCACCCCAAGGAAGAATTTCTATTGCATTTAGGTCAAGAACAAGGCATATGAAAAGTAATGAGTTTTGAGCATATATGTATTATGAGGAGTTGCTTGGGACTCCCATTTCATAGCCGGGCTGGTCCTGCCACTGATTAGTTATGCAAACCTGGTTTCTGATAAAGCCCAAAGCATCATTTCTTAGAGAAGGAACCACCTCAAATTGTTTTATCACTCCATCTTACACATTCAGCTCTAATTTAATCTTCAGTAAATTTATGGAGTTCTTCAACCTGTTTCACTTAAATGTCCTTTTTACACACATCCTTATATCATTTTTACGTTAGTTCATTATTTCCAGCAAAAAAAATACGTAGTTGGCTGGAAAGCTAAATTTTACTTAAAATACACATACACATATTTTTGGAGCTTGTTAGAGATTCCTTTTTGTGTTTCTATCACAAGGGAACAGAATTGTGCCACCAGACTGTGGAAGTTGTTTATTTTTGTCGCTCTTATGTACATTTTCAGAAACCATCTCTTTAATCTCCACTGGGTACCAGTAGTTTTTTTTCTCTAATTATAAAGTGATATCATTTCTGACCTGGGGTAGTTTTTAATTTTAATTCTTTCTTGTGTTTATAAACTGTTAGACTACATTATCCTGTTGGGAACATTGAGAGAAAGGCTTCAGTCTTTTGTGTTGGTTTTGACAATTACGTATTCATTCAGTGTATTAAAATGTGTTTGGGGACAACCAGAGACGCATTTTTGATATAGATTCTTTATCCTTCTGTTAGGCTTATCTATATATTTTACATGGGGATGAAACTTTCAAAACTCTGACTTAGGGATGATAAATGGCTTTAGAATTAAAAATGTAACAAAAGTTAAACTGAAAAATTATTATGACTTTTTAAAGTATTATTTTCTTGCTTTCAGGATGTTTATGCAGCAAAATACATATAAATCTTGACATAGGAAAGATACTCCTACAAATTTTGGCAGACGCCATATTAAAATAGTTACTCAAACATCAAAGTGCCTGCGAGTTCTTTTTAAAAAGTGTTGTTACTATATGGTATTACTAAGGAACATTTAAAATGACTAATCCTTAGCCTACTCATTAATGCCAAAAGTATTAAGTTTCTTTATTTTGCTGTCTGTGACTCATTAGTCTGAGTTCTGGGCAGCAATTTGGCAAAATGGCCTCTTGTCACTGGAAATTGTTCCTAGTGCACAGTGAGAATATGCTGTGCCTTTGTGGTTGTGAGGGTACAAAATTTTTTGTCATGTAAACGAGATATCTTAGGCTGCTAAATTCTCAGGAATTCAGTCACAAGGCAACATGGATTGTGCTTAATGTTCTGACGTGTACAGTGGTAATATTATATTCTATGTATTTAAAGATATCTTGGACCAACCAAAGATACATTTTTGTTTATGTTCAAATACCTTCTGCAGATCAAACGGAAAAACCATTGAATCAACACCTTTGCAGCATTGAGAACAGGAATTGAAGTCAATGAAGATGCTGATTAGCATCTAATTGTAATTTACACACTCTGCAAGACAAACTAAGGAGGGAAGTTTTCATATCATTATGTCCCATACATGTAATAGGCATGCACAAATAGAAAGAAAACTCGAACTACTTTTAAGGGCTATTCAATCTAGCATTTAGATATACATATAACTAAATAAATATAACTATTTTACATATAAAGCAAGTAATTTAAAATATTTTATAATTTTAAGTATGTTTGATAAAATTGAAATATATTTAAATATATTTTAAATAAATATTTAAAATATAACATTTAAATAGTATAGTGTATTTAAATACATTATTTAAATATTTTATTTAAATTTATAGTGACAGAATGTTCACTTTTTCCACAGATATTTTTGCAGGCAAAGAATCATCCAAAGAAACAATTTAGAAGCAAATGGAGATCCTTTTCCACAAGCAATTAATACCTTTAAAAGCACGTTTGAAATAATTAGTTAAGCAAGAGAATCAATCTCTCTTAAAAGCTTCCAATTCACTAGAGGCCCATTCAAGAGCGCACACCTGCGCACCAACAGTTCAACACCCTGGCACCATTAACATTTTTTATCCAGCCCTCTTTTGCTTTGCGGAGGGGAAAATAGATATTTTCTTAAAAATTTACACACTTCTCTACCCCCATGACGTCCAAAACCATGATGCATTCATTTATCATTGTGAAGTGACTAGTGTATATTTAGAAGCTTGGGTTTAAAATTGTGTATACTAAATGTGCATAAATTGGATATATTGTTTGTGAAATATTAAATGCAAGGACTTTTTCTCCAGTTGTGAAGCACAGATATGAGCCTTTAATGTCTTGTGTTACCCTGGGAAAATCTGGGGCTTTATTAGTTCTTCTTTAAATCATAAAAATCATTCCTTTTAACTGCTAATGATCTGGGGTTTTTTTTGTTTGTTTGTTTTGTTTTGTTTTTTTTTTTGTAAGTTTTCCTGACGATAACTTCACAAAAGCATGCATAAGTTAACCAGGAATACAACAAAAAAATCACTCTTGTTCAGAGGCGATTTATCTTTTTAAGCATCACTGGAGGGTGACATAAAAGGCAGTTTTTAAAATGTAAGTAATCTTTAGGAAAAGTATTATGAAAGAACTTTATTAGTAGTCTGTTATGTTGTGTTAGCATCCTTTTCTTGGGAAAGATATTTCATTTTAACAAGATCCTCTACTGCAAAAAGATTAATGTTTTTCTTCTTTGGCACAACTTCAACCCTTTTTCTTTTTCCATGCCCTTGGATGAAATGATCTGAGTGGAAAATCAATTTTTGGAAGAACAAGTTTATAAGTGAATGTGACCAATGAAAATATTTAGAGTTAAAAAACAAAAATCAAGTGATTGACACAGATCTTCTTGGTGAACAGTGTAGAGTACTGCTGCTTGGCTATAAGGGATGACCATTTACTCCAAGTGGTGGAGAAGCCTACTTTAATCCACTAATTCTGTGTATTGATTTTGGAAGATTTGCAGCGTGATATGTGTAATGTGTAATGTGTAATTTTTGCAGGTGGTACCAAGTGTATCCAGTACTAATATTTATTTTATTATTCATTACATTCTTGTACTTTCTGATTTTGAGGCATGAAAATTAATATTTATCCTTGAAATGCTTTTCAAACATCAGTCCTATACTCATAAGCCTAATGATCCTGTTTCTTTTATTTTTGCACATTGTGTAATTTTTCTATTGCCAATATAACAAGTTATCACAAAGTCAGTGACTTAAGCAATATAAATTTATTACTGTATAGTTCTGGGCCTCACTGGGCAAAATCAAGGCATGAGCAGGGCTATGTTCCTTACTGGAGGTCTAGGGAGTAATTTATGTTTTTTTCCTTTTCCACCTTCTGGAGGCTGTTTACGTTTCTTGGCTCATGGCACCTTCTTCCGTTGTCAAACCCAGCCACACTACATTTTTCTAATTCATCCATAGTCACATCTTCCTCTGCCTCTGACTTCTGCAAAAAAAGGCTCTATTAAGGACTGATTTGACTAGCCCCAACCCCCCCAGCTAATCAAGGGCGGGCCCTTATCTCAAGGGCCTTAACCTTAGTTATATCTGTAAAATTCCTTTCGCTGGTAAGATCACATATTCACAGGTTGTGCAGATTTGGATACACATATCTTTTGGATACCAGTATTCTGCTAACAGAACACAGGAAGATTAAGAAAGTCAAGAGCCAAGGCAGTCACTACCATTTATGATCTGATAGCTCTTTGGTGTCTGTTACAAAAGTGAGCATGTATAATGGATAGAAAATGCTCAGTAAATTTTTGTTAAGTAAATGAACAACTGAATCAAGGATGTGGTTGTTGCATAAGAACAATGAATATGGTAGGTACTAAAAAATACGAAGTATTATTATGTAATTTTTCAACCATTTCCTCACTTTTCCAGCAATATATGTCTTAGTTCATTTGTACAGCTATAAGAGAATACCTGGGACTGGGTTATTTATAAATAACAGAAGTTTGTTCTCTTCCAATTCTGAATGCTGTGAAGTACAACATCAAGGCCCTGGCATCTGTTGAGGGACACCTTGCCACATCCTTATATGGTGGAAAGTGGAAGGGCAGTCGAGGATGAACATGGGTCCTCACATGGCAGAATTGCAGGTGGAAGAACCCACTCCCACATGCTCTTTAGAGAGCATGTTAATCCATTCATATGGGAAAAGCCCTTGTGGCCAAAACATTGGGCACTAACTTCCCACAGTGTTGCACTGGGGATTTAGTTTCCAAATCATGAATTTGGAGACACATTCAAACTATAACAGTATGTTATATAAAAACACCACTCATCACAGGCAAATAAGAGACATATTTTTTCTTATGGATTTGGCTCTGGATTTATTCATCCATTTATTTATTCATTTTTTTCACTCAGTCCAAAATTCCCTGTTGCTGATTATGTACAGGCTGGGCCTACAGTAATGGACAGATGTGCTCTTTTTCTCATAGTGCTTTTACTATAGTGGAAGGGGCAAGCCAAAGAGTACATAAGGAAATGAAAGTTCACATTTTGCTGGACATGGTCCTGGGCAGATGACTTAATCTCTCTGAAACTCTATTTTCACAATATCATTCATGTTAATTGAACTTATCTTAAAAAGTTGCTGGGGCCGGTGAGATGGCTCAGCGGCTTAAGCGCCTGCCCGACAAGCGCGAGGGCCCGAGTTCGACTCCCGGATCCCACATACGTAAAAGGGGCCGGTGATATCGCTCAGCAGCACGGGCGCCTCCTGGTGCGCGAGGTCCTGAGGTCGACCCCCCGGTACCCACCAAAAAAAAAAAAAAAAAGTTGCTATGAAGATTAAATTATTTACTGCAGGTGAATATTTAGTATAGTCCTTGACACATAAAAATTAGCATTTTGTAACTTTTTAAAATTACTATTATGGGTACGTACAATTGGCTTGCTTCTATTTTTGATGAACATGCTTTTCCTTTTGTAGGGGTAGCACCAAATAACAATATAAATTTTGGGAAAGTCAAACTGTATCCTGATCTTCCTTCTTTGATTCCTCATGCTTAATGTTTCAGAAAATACAACTACTACTAATCCTAATCACTAATATACCTACAACCATTAATGCTGCTGGTACAGCTAAAATACTTTTACCAATTTGTGTCAGGTGCTATTCTAATAACTATGCCTGTATATATTATTTAATCCACATCACAGCTCTCTACTATGGATTAGGTGTTGTCACAGAACCCATTTTATAGGTAAGAACATAAAGGCAAGAGGGTTAAGCCCTGCATCTACATCAAGTGAGTGACAGCCAGTATTCTAACCCAGGCAGCCTAACTCCAGTGTCTACCGTTTTTGGAAGGAGGTAGGATTTAGGATAACTTTTTTAGTGAGGCTAAATGTGTAGTGGAGGAAGATGTGAAAATAGAAGAGGGATATAGTACTGAGGGTTTCACTTTGCTTTTCTGCCTTCAAAGGTCAAAGATCAGAGGGAAGTAACTTGTAAGATAAAAGAAACATAACTCATTTGCTTGTATGAGTTGTGAATGAAAAATATGGCGAGCGTTTAAAATTTAAAATTTTATTTCATTAAGATGCCTTGCCATCAGTCCCCATCAAAATACTTACCCTTGCTTTGAACACACTCATCCCATTGTTCTTGCCACTTTCTCGAGCAGTTTTGGAAGTCCTCTTTTGTGAGTATGTTCAGTTGCACTGTTGTGGCTGCCTTGATATCCTGCATGGATTAAAAACATTTATCTTTCATGGGCATTTTGACTTTGGGAAGACCCAGATGTCGCTTGGTGCAGTATGCGGTGAGTAAAGTGAATGAGGAGACTAGTATTTTTATGAGCCTGACTTGCTGTTGGTTGACACGTGGCAGCAGCTTTCACATTTTTTATCACACCTTGTAAAGACACTCACAAAAGAGGACTTTCAGAACTGCTTCAGAAAGTGGCGAGAATGATGGGATAAATGTGTTTGAAGTGAGGGGGAGTATTTTGAGGAGGATTCATGATGTCTTTTTTTTTTTTTTTTTTTTTGTGGGTACCGGGGGGACGACCTCAGGACCTCGCGCGCCAACAGGCACCCGTGCCGCTGAGCGATATCACCGGCCCCTTTTTCGTATGTGGGTTCCAGGAGTCGAACTCGGGCCTTCGCGCTTGCAAGGCAGGCGCTTAAGCCGCTGAGCCGTCTCACCGGCCCGATTCATGATGTCTTTAACTGTTACATTACTACTACGATATTATTACTCTTACATTACTATTATTACAAAAATTTAAAATCAACATTCACTGCATGTTTTGATCACACCACCTGTGTTCATTCTTTGATCCAACACTGTGTGCCTACCTAGCATTGGCACTGCTGGAGGTGATTCAACTTGTGTCCTCGAGGAGCTCTCTGCATGGTGGGGGCCAGGAGTCCCTACGAACAGGCTGTTGGGATAGAGTACATTGCCTTTTTCCATGGAGGTCTGTGTCTGTGCTGCTTAGGAAAATCCAGGGCATCACCTGGCCTTCTCGCTTCACCTTGGGTAGCCAGGAAAGGCTTCCCAGTGGAAATGGATCCTAAGGAAAAATTCAAAATGTGTTTAATAGTGCTCCAGAAAATCACTTACTGAGGCATACAGATGAGTGTGTATCAAGGTGGTTAGGGTCCAGGCTTTGGCGTTAAAGCTGGCTATTTGCAAACCCTGCCTCTGCCATTACTAGTTCTTTGACCTTATCCCCTTTGTGCCTTTGCAGTCTGCATCTGAAAAGATGAGAATTGTAAAAGGACCTTTCTTTTGGGTTGGGGTGAAGAAGACAAGTAAAATGGTTAGGATAATGCCTAGGTACAGTAGGTGGTCAAAGCACTTTAACATTTATTGTCATTGTTGATTGTTGTCAATATCGTCTTTGTACTCAACATTGTCATCACAATCACTGTCATGGTCTAGAAATAAATCCCAAATGGCATGGCAGGTAATTAAGGGATTTTTTTGTTGTTGCTGCTGAATTATTAAGAAAGAGTACATTGGTCTTAATTTTAAAGCTGGAAAAATTTCAGACACTTTATAAATCCCTGTGATCTCATAGAAATATATGTTACTGGAATTGATGTGTGAAAAGAGCATGGTTTGTTTTTACCCCAGTTGAAAATGTACAATGACATAATGTAACCCTTTAAGATAACAGAAGCCAGCTGCTCCATTCATATTTAAATATGAGTCACCTTCCAGGGAGACTTGCAAGATTCTATGTGCCAAGCTGGGGAAGTAAAAGTTGCCAGCAAGGAGGGAAAGAATAAATTCACACTTGGAAGAATGTATTACAGCCTAGAGGCCCCATGTAGCTAATTCCCTCTCCAAGTAGAAAATGGCACCCTAGTGGCCAGAGAGAAGAACTGCAGAGCCTGGGATCATGGCCTGAGTAAAGAAAACATGGACGTCTCATCACATGGGGAGTCCATTTCATTTAATGAAAATATTTTGTGTTCTGGATAAGTGGCACATATGCTCAGGCACAAATATAAGTGTGCTGCAGTGAGTTTTTAAAAACACAAGATAGTTACTTCTGAATAGCTCAGGGTCCCAAGTCCTTGGAATTGGATTGGCCAGCCACTTCCAGTGTCTTTCACTTTAGCAGGGCAGCTTTCAAAAGAAAAACGAAGAATGCAGATCTTGTTAATAGGGACAGCAAAAGTCATGCCTGGAATTCAAAGGATGCCTACCTTTGTGAGTGTTTGCTGAGGAACTTTCAGAACGAAGAGGTTTATGTATGGAGCTTGGGAAAGTTATTGTAAAAAAAATCACATATGTTGACTGAGTTGATACATAGACAGTTGGATGAGGTTTAGGTTAAGTTTATAGCAAAACAGACTATTGACGAGGGTTCCCCTCATGGCTGAATCAGATTTGCTATGGGTCTTTGTAAACTTTTATTTGAATGATTCTTCCTTGATCAGTGATGGGTTGGTTGAATCAAATCACAGAAGTCACTTTAATTGAGGCAGTTTTGGATAGGCTGTGGCATAGAGTTATCCCTGTCCCTGGAAAACATCATGCTTACCAGGAATGGTGGTGGGTGTTGCTTTCAGGAATAGAGGTAGGTGTTTAGAGAAGATAGGACAACAAGAACTAAGGTGAGCTTGAATTTCATCTTTCAATAAAACACATTGGAGAACAACTTGACAGTAAGAATTTTGTATTCGACTTCTAATTTGACTTCTCCCAATTTAATGACATAATTCAAGAGGTACAGGAGTCTTTAGCAGTAAAGATATGTGGAGTAGCATCGTTTACGTCAATGAAAGTTTGTTAATATAAATATGTATGTATAGTAGAGAATTCAGAATGTTCATATAATGAATTGGTTTTGTGCTATTTAAAGGGTTCTATTTAGAGTTCTATTTATGGGCATGTAAAGGTAAACCTTGTACATACCTAAGTGAAAATAAGACAGTAGATCTGATTTTGACTGCTAAAATCTCATTTAATTGGAATTTTTTTCAGTACTTGGAATTGAACCCAGAACCTTTGCACTGAGCCCCAGCCCTTTTCATTTGTTTAGTTTTCTTTCTTTTTTTTTTTTTTTAATTTTGAGGCAGGGTCTCACTGAGTTGCTAAATTGCCTAAACTAGGCTTGAATTTTCAATCCCCCTGTCTCAGCCTCCCAGGGTGCTGGGATTGTAAGTGTACACCACCACCTCTAACTTAACTGGAATCCTCTTGTACAATACTCATTAGGTTAAAATTGTGTAATGTCTTTTCTGTTTGACCTCTTCCCATGTGTTTCTTGATTATTAAATTTATTTTGGTAGAGTTAATTTTCTTAGCTTTATAAAAAGTAATTTTTAATTTTATTAAAGGGAATCCAAAATATGTAACTTACTTTCTTAACTCTATAACTATTTATTCATAAGAAACCCCCAAAGAAATATTCACCCACAAGAATATTTCCACTTCAAGAATGTTCCCATAACAATCATAGTCTCTCTCATTCTCTAGAGGCTGGTAAAATGCTAACATGACCCCATTGCACTGTCAGACAATATATTTTGTAGGAGTAAGTGACCAAGAGGCACTACTAAATCCGAATGAACAAAAGCCACTCTCTCCACTTTCCTGATACCACATCAGGTTCCTGGAGTTATAAAAGAAATTGGGAGAGTAATATTTCCTCCATTCAAAATACGTGAAGAAATATTTTATAATTTCAGTATTAAATTCCATTTGAACATTGTGTACGTGCTGTTGTGACAATACCAAACATTGGCTACATGTAAATTTTGGGAATGCCTTTCCACTTGGCATATTTGGCGACAGTCATTTTAGGACGGTATTCTGGCATTAATGTTATGTGATGTTACATAAACATGCATGCATGTGTGTTTAGAACAGAGTGTCTCAGTATTGGCACTATTGACATTTTAGGCCATGCAATTATTGTGAGGGGCCGTCCTGTGAACTGTAAGATGCTTTGCAGTGCCCCTGGTCTGCATTCAGTATATGCCAGGAACACTCCCACCCCCACCTCCTGAATTTTGAACAAAGAAAAATGTCTCCAGAAGTTGTCAGATGTCACTTGAAGCAGGAGGGCAAAACTGCTCCCATTTGAGAACCTCTGTCTTAGAATGACAGAGTATTTAAAGAGTACTATCTCAGGGTGGCAAGATCATGAAAGATATACTCTTTCTTCTGCTTATTTTGTTCTAGTTTCCATGTATTGATAAATATTATTTGTCTATCAGACAAAAGTCAGAAGACCAAAAAAAAAAAAAAAAAAAAAAAAAAAAAAAGAACTCAACCAACCATACAAACAAAATAAAACACCTGTCACAAACAAATCAGAGCTCTGAAAAGCAGAGCATAAGGTGCTAAGCCACGCATGGTCCTTGCAGGTAGATAGTGCTTTACAGTTTGCAGTTACCTTCACACACACTTTTCCTCCTTTGGAAGCCTTCAGATCTAGAAAAGTAGGTGATTGGGAACAATTATCTTCCTTTTTTAAAGGTGGAGATGCTGAGTTCTGGGTTGAAGTTATGCATGTGGTTAAATGGCAGATGTTGCACTAGAGCTCTGACCTCTTGACTCCTGATGTACATTTTCCACTGATCCCCTATGGGGACACCATGGCCTTCACCATGTGCTCCATGTTGGCGTGGTTCTCAGCTGTGTTTGCCATAGGGCTGGTGTGCACGACACTGTGATCAGATGGACTCTTCAGCGGGGCTCTTGGATGAATGAATAGAAAAGAGGGCAGGAAGGCAAGACATCTCCCTTCTGAAGATGTGAGCCATGGTGGGGTCTCAGGCAGATGACCAGTTTCCTTGATTGAGCTCCTGTGTGGGGTCCCAAACAAAACAGAGGTTTTCAATACACAAGGGGACAAACATGTCCATTTTGTAAGGTGTTTTCCATTAAATCAATTGGACATCCAAGTTTTCTTTGTCCTGTATGCACAAGTATTTTGCAAAATTTGAATAGAATTAATTCACTTACTTCCCAGGGAAGCATGCCCTTCCCAGTTTCCCATTATATTACATTTCTGGGGGTCTCTTGTTTTCACTGGTGCATTTCCTCTGATACAATTAATACTAATGGGAATTATGCATGTGCATCAACAGATGCATATACCCATATGTTGGGAATTTAATTTCTCAGTCTAGGTGTGTCTTGGATAAGGTATTGTAATTATTATTATCCTCTAATACCAGAGTGCACAAAAATACCCTGAGAAGTAAATATTTAATATTTCACACTCTTTGCCTTCTTTTAGTTTTTAATTTACTGTATGCACAACAAGCAAATTATACATTTTATTTTTCTGCAGCCTTAAAATTATGCTCTTTTAATATTGAATAGCATCAAGTTGTCAAACACACACCATTTTATCTTCTGACATTGAATTGTGAGCATTCTAGCATATCTGGAAAGAAGTCAACATGTAGATATACGTGAATATAAGAAATCTTGTTTTAGATTTTAATGTTAGTTTTAATTGTAAGAGCATTAATACCTCTCCCCAGTGACTACACTTTTAATTTAACCTACTGTGCTTACATTCTCACATTTCAAAATGACAAGTGAATGGGGAAGGAGGGAAGGCTTTATGTAGTGTTGGACTTGGCACAACTCCTTTAAAAGCAGTATTACCCATCTCTGGATCTTGGAATGCAGCAGAGCAAAGAAAAGAGTCCAGCACATAATTTGGTTCTCTAAATAATTCTTAAATTAATCAAATAAATCTGTTCCTCATAACTCCTCTGTTCCCCCTCTTGGCTCTTCTTGTGTGTTGATTCTGCATCCTCTCTTGTTCTGTCCTTGGTTTGACCTTTAAACCTGACCATTTGTCTTTAGAGTTGTGGCTTACTCAGTAATCTGTGACTTACTCAAGTGCGTAAGGCTAAACCATGACCATATTCACCATTCACGGCATTAACCTCCAAAGCTAAAGAACGGGCTCCAGTCACCCCATGTTATCTCAGATTCAAGAGTTCCAGGTAGTGAATTGGATTGATCAGGTGGGCAGTGAGCAGGATAGCAGGTAGTGGTGAGGACTATGGTGAGCTACAGAGTTCAGATTGGCCAGTTAGAAACCAACTTAGAAGAGGAAGCAGCTACAATTCCTGCTTAGCGTTGCTATTTAGTAATGTGTCCCCAGAGTTGCTACATCTTTCTGATTTTTCAAGAAAAGTCAGAAACACAGACTTTTGGCTGAAATACCTCCACTTTCCAATGTGACTTTAAATTCTTACTTTTTAACAACAAGGTGTAGCTAGGTGTGGTGGTGCACGCCTGTAATCCCAGCACTTGGGAGGCAGAGGCAGGAGAATGGTTGTGAGTTCGAGGCCAGCCTGGACTATATAGTGAGTTCAAGGCCAGCCTGAACTGCATAGTGATACCCTGTCTCAAAAAACAAAACAAACAAACAAAAAACAAGGTGTATCAAGGAAATTTGAAATTGGAATTTTGCTATCTGATGATTTTCAGGAATTAGTATTAACATTTTTGGTCTGATATCGGTATTGCAGCTCTGTATTTTAAAATGTCCTTCCATTCCAGAAATATTCATTGAGATCACTTTATAGATGAATGATGCAAGTTTGGAGATTTTTCTTCAAAATGATCCAGGAGTTGGGGTGAGGAAATGGATATAATTGGAACAAGGGGCATAAATGAAATAGTATTGAAGCTAAATTATGGATGAACACACACACACACACACAAACACACACACATACACACATATGCATATGTTTGAAGTTTCCATGATCTCCATGATAAAGATTAAAAAAAAAAAAAAAAAAACCACGGCCACAGGACTGGTTTGACTTCAGGCTACTAGAGTTGTCTCTGATCTATGAATTTTTCTGTATACATCCCAATCTATTTATATATTCAATCTGTTCTGTATTTGGTTATAGTATTTTAGAAAATTTATCATAAATGTGTTACTCTAATGCTTGGAGAGCTATCCCCCATCCTACAATTCTTGAACTATTTGAACAAGGCCATGCAGGTTTATACATTTACTTTGTAAATTTGTAAACCTCCAGCCATATATCCCTGGAGCTTTCATCCTTCCAGAATTTATTATTCTTTTCTCCTATAAAAGTTCTCAGATTTATCAACATGCATTTCAGAGAGTTCTCATGGAAATTACCTCTCGTAACCCACTGTATCTTTTGTAAGGCATGTGGAATTTTGTACAAATTTAATGTGTCACATGTTGGAAAAAAGAGAGATTGCTTTCTTTTTCAGTTTTATGATCGTCATGCCTCTTTCTACTTTCTTTTCTTTCGTGATCTGAACCAGCTTCTGTATTTCTTACTCTTTGGGCTCTGAGGTCTTTGAAGACAGTGGGGATGTGCATCCTTGTGCCAAGCCAGGGCCTGGTGTGCAGAGAGCTTGTTCTTTACTCAGAGAAAGAGTTATTGAGCCCCTTACTCTGCTTCCTGTGTCAGTGATATTCCTTTCTTGCTAAAAGTGATGCCTTATTCCTGTGAAAGAAGAGAATAATGGTCCAAGGATCCTTTGAAAAGTTTCTGTTGTCTTACTCTTCATGCTCTGTGCAGACTGAACCAGAGCCCTGTTTATTGATCAACTTTGACAGGTCTTCTTCTTTCCTTTTCTTCTCCTTCTCAATAAACCTCAAGGAAATGGATGGAGGTTTCCTTAGAATTGCTTTTACCTTTTTACCAACCTCAGATTTTCCATGTGCTACTGCGTGTTGCCTAGCTAGTCTTCCTTTGTACCTATATCCAACAGATTTATAAAGCACATACTATGTGTCAGGCACTGCTACCCCAAGGATCTGGTAATACACAAAACAGATAAAAATTCTTCTCTTAATTTAATGGGGAAGATGAATTAAAAAGTAAAGATACACTGGCTTTTTAAAAGCTGTATTTGTTCATGGACTACTAGAGTACCTTTTAGGCTATTTTTGCTTTCTTTTTGTATATGCTTATTTAGAAAGAACCCTTCTGCCTTTTCTCTTTCTAAAACTCATTTGATATTTTGTATATGAGTTCTCTCTTCCCCTCTCTTCATTAAAAATATTAATGGAAATATACTGTTGAGGTAGAAAGTGATTTAACAAAATTAAATAACATTAAGATTCATGGTGTAACTGTAAAAATGTTTATATTTTACATTTAAAACTTTTATTAGGTGTTAAGATACAGTTTTATTTAAATTATGCTCATGCATGCTACAAGATAAATAGCCATGATCCACATATTCTTCCCACTGTGGGTATTAGTCATGCAGTATTCATTCCTTATAAGTTTCATATAATTTTCCCATGACAGAAGTCCATATTTTGATGCTGAAGTGAACTGGTGTTCTATTGTATAAAAATTTAGTCTATATAAATAAACTACTTTAAAAATAATACAGTATTTAGTTGACTAATCAGCTATGAAAATAGCCATATCCAGAAAAAACATCTGTAAGAAATAGCTAATCTGTTTGTGTCCCAAAGAAGGCAAGCAGAAATTTATGTATGTGATGATTATCCAAGGAGACTTGTGCAAAGAGAGAAATAAATAAGTTCTTGGTACTCCTACCGAATTACATCAGAATTCTTCTTTTCAGTGACATTGTCACAAAATGACCTTACCCAAATGTAGCCAAGTCAGAATACAGAATAAAATTTATGGATGATTTTTATTTTTTTTCTGGGGAGAAGGGCTGAAGATAATGAATTCTTTAAATGTACCCATCAGCTTTTCTATCTTCTTTCCTTCTCTCTTTTTGAGTGATTATCTTCTTTTTAAAGTTAGCTGATCCTTAAAGGGTGGAATATTTTTAATTCATTTTGAAAGAATGTTTCCATGTACATTTAAATTTTTTTTTGGATTATTCTTGTAGGCCTTTAACACAACACTGAGAATTTGGCATCTGGAAGCAGAATTCAATAAAGAATTGTCTTTGCCTGTTTGAGGACATTTAGTTTTGAAATAACAGCATTAGTGTCTTTTGAAAATAACAGAACATGAACAGAAAATTATTTCCCTTGGAAAAAACTGTACCTAATTTTTCCTTTGGCTGATTTGCTGCTGAAATCACACATTCACATAAATGCCAAACTATACATATGCATATACATATGTATATGGATGAGTGCGTGTGTGTGCATGTGTGCATTTATGTGTGTGTGTGTGTGTATAATTCCACTACACAATCATGCTATGTATTGGAGAATTTTGTCTTTGTAAATCAACATTCATTCATACACAGGTCAGGAAGTAATGCAGAATGCTGGTGTTGCTACCACATTTCATCCAAGATTTCAATTAATTAAATTTTACAATTCCCCCATGCAGTAGGCAAATACTGTCATTATTTCAGCTTCATTGATGGGAAATACGAGAGTAAAATCATGTTCAAGGTGAAACAAAATCCAGGTCCTTACAGCCAATGTGAAAGGAAAATCTGGGACATGTATGTGGTATATCAGTTGAAGTTAAGTATTTATTGATTGAATAAAATATACATATTTTTAAAAAAGGTTTTGGAGCTGAGGCTGTAGCTCAGTGGTGGAGTACTTGCCTGGCATGCATGAGGCACTGGTTTTGATCCCCAGCACCAGAATATACTTAGATTTGAATTAGTCAAAATGGCTCATTAATTTTTTTTTTGAGAATGCCCTAGAAATTGTGAATCTTACTAAACTTCATTTAATGTCAAGAAAATTGATGAGGAAAAGCCATTTACAGACACATAAATGGATGCAGGTGGGGCTCTGGCTGCACAGGAGTGGCAAGACAGACAGATGTGGACAGCCCAGTGCTCTCCACCCAGGTGCAAGAGCGTCCTGCCATCCTGGCCTCCACTCATGAAGCCACACTTCTGCTTAACTTTATTTTGAACTTGCAATTCCAGTTTACCTTGTTTTGGTGTAGTAAAAGTTTGAACTGATTTAGAACAGATTTGGATATTCCAGACAGAATAACTAGATTTAACAAAAAGGACTCCTAAAAATCCAAAGAGTTTTCATGAAGCTGTGGGGAAAATTCCAGGTTTATACACTTTGAAATATAATGCGTATCCTGGGCACAGTTCTGGTCTCAGTCCAGAAAAGGGCTGGGCTGACTTGATGGCTTCAAGTCTGAGAAGTAAGAATTTTGTTTAAATGGATATTAGGCAGTTGGAACTGTTCTCCTTTAACTTTCTGGTAATGACAGTTATGACACAGGTCATCTCTAGAAATTATTCTTGTCCAGAGTTCTTTCATAATTAC
The DNA here is from genome assembly GCA_028451465.1 of Erethizon dorsatum. Classification (NCBI taxonomy): domain Eukaryota; kingdom Metazoa; phylum Chordata; class Mammalia; order Rodentia; family Erethizontidae; genus Erethizon; species Erethizon dorsatum. The sequence continues at coordinate 48,557,129 of CM051825.1, forward strand.
ATTGTCTCATTTGTTTATCTGTAATAGAGGGCCTGTGTTAATGAGCACTTGCTTCTTACCAGTAGCAGATGGGTACATGCTCATCATCTAAGTCTCACAGTAGGAAAGCTTTACTTTTTGTTCCATTTTACAGTTAAAGAAACCAAGGCAGGGATTACATAATGACTAAGATGACTAAAGGCATACAGCTATCATGAAATAGAATATGGATTTTTTGATTTGCTCTGTATAACCCCGAACCCTAAGCCCTTAGAAGCTATCACCTCTTGCTAGTGGGAAGATGTTGATGGATCTGTTTTATAGATTGAAGAGAGCAGGCAGGTTAGTTGAGCTGCTGAAGTTCCTAGGAATTTCCCCAGCCTGGCCGGATCTGGTCTCAATGTTTTCTAACAAGGAACTCACTATACCAAACCACAAACTTGTAGGATGATAAAATTATCCACCCAGGAGCTGGGCAAGGTGGTACGTGCCTATAATCCCAGCACTGAGGGAGGCTGAGGCAGGAGTTTCACAACTTGGAGCCCTGCCTGGGCAATTTAGTGAGACCCTATCTCAAAATAAAAAGGCTGGGAATGTAGCTCAGTGGAGAGTGTCCTGGGTTTGATCTCTAGTACTGCTAACCAAACCAAACAAACAAACAAATAAAAAAACAAACAACAAAGCTACTGGTTAGGTTTTTCTGTGTATTATTTGTAAATTCACATTTGGTATAAACCATAATTTATAAACAATAATTTAACTTGAATCAATAGAAATTTCATTTTAAAATATAAAAAGAAAACATCAGGTAAACATTTTAGATAGAGGTCATAAATTCAAAATTTGGTTACTGAACTAGTTGGAGTTATCCCAAAAAACAGGACCAGTAGGAGATGATAGATAGATAGATAGATAGATAGATAGATAGATAGATAGATAGATGTAGACAAATTCATAGGAAAAGGTTTATTGTGAGGAATTGGCTTACATAACTAGTGAGAACCAATTAGTCTCTCGATCTGCAAGCTGGAGGCCAGGAAAGCTGGTGCTATCAGTCTGTTCCAAACCAAAGGCCTGAGAACTAGGGGAGCCAGTGGTGGAATCCCAGTCAGAGTCCAAAGGCCTGTGCAGCAGGAGGGCTATGTTCAGTTGGAAAGAATTACTGGATTAGTATGGCCAGTTTGTGAAGATTTGTGGATAATGGTTGGCTAAATTTTTTTTAATACTTGAGTCATTTGAAGTGTCTGGCTTGAGACTGAAATAGGTGGAAAGAGCTATATTTTCAAAAGATGAGTCCGACAGCATGTACAGAGGAACAAGGAATGAGTGGAGGGGTTATTGATCTCAGTAGTCTAGATTGGAAGAAGTCATGAGTGTTCAAACTAGGGATGAGGACACTGGGAAAGGAAAGCAGAAGAATGTGTGCAGTGAACGCACTGCAGAGGTCATGGCTATGAGATGAGAAGGGAAGGCAGTTCTGCAGGTGAGGACTGGGACAGCACTGTGGACACTCGTAAAAAATAGGTGTGGCAGGAACAGGGATCTGGAGGAGAGAAAATGCACTGGGTTTGGGTATGTTGTAGCAGGATCTTCAGTTGGGACTGCCGAGCAGGCAGATTGATTGGGATTCAGGAGCTCAGAACTGTGATTGAGGGTAGTGGCCATGCTAACATCTTCCTTCTAAGTCAGGGGTTCTAAACTGGCAAGCTGCAGGCTCCATCTGGGCTACAGATGTGTTTTGTTTGGCCTGCATAGTGTGTTACAGTTCTTTGAAATTTCTAACAACATGTACATTGAGAGACTGCGTATAGAAACCCATCTTTTTAGCTTGAAATATCAGAGCATCTGGTAATGCTGGGCTTCTGATTTTGCATAGCAGCAGTGTGAGTTGAGACCCAGCTGCCCCTTTAGAGAGGGCATGGAGTCCCCAGGTCTCACCTCCATGCCCACCACTCCTTATCACATGTCACCTAGGCAGCCCCCTTCTCTCCTTTACTTCTCCTGCCTGAAATTTGACTTTTGCAGTCCCTGTGTTAGGTTACAATTGCACTGTTTACATGTCTTTGAAGGGAGCCTTTTTGAAAGCTAGCTTTCTCAACCCCTTCTATGGCCATGGTCAGCCCATCTGTGGCGCCTCAGCTGTGCTTTCTTTCTACAGCATCCTTCATCACCTTAGCTGGGCTTTCTTCTGCTGTGCACATGCACAGGTCTCCCCTAACTTGCCATGTTTTCATTTGAGCCTGCCACCTCCCAAGAACCTTCGCCCTTTGGTTCAACACTTTGTTGAATGAAGGAGTGATCACATGGGTGAATCAACTTTCTGCTTACTGCTCTTGTTCTCCAGTCTCTGCAGTATTTTCATTCCCTAGCCACAGTCCTCATCATTCTGTGGACAAGCTCTCCTCAATATTTATCCAGTAGCAAAATGTGTTGGTCTTTTCACTTTCTCTCTAAGCACATAGCTTCCCTCAGTCTGTTTCCTATCATGCTCAGACACATTCGTGGCACATTTTCCCCTTTCCATTCAGATTTCTGTACCGTGTCAGCTTACTATGGTGGTCTCTCCAGACCTCTCTAATAAGGGCCCTGGCCTTTGCCTTGTACTTTCTCCTGGCCCCACATTATTTCCTCTACAACACTCACCATTATCTAACCTCATTATTTGATTGAACCATATGAAATCACACATTTTGTACATCAAAACCAGCCAAATATTGGGAAATTCATGTGGTTCAATTTAATTTACTAATTTGTTTATTGTCTGTCCTCTTTCCCTTAAAACATAAAGTCAGTGAGGATATAGACTCTGGTATGCTCAGTACCCTTGAACTGTGCCAGACACAGTAGATACTAAATATTTGTCAAATGAAAAAATGTCTTCTCAGCGACCTTTCTGTAGCCATCACCATTAAACATAACCTTTTTGCTATGATGCTGCTCTTACCATTTTGATTTCCTTTCTCTCTCTGATGTCTCTTCTCTGCCCCAGCATCATCCCCTTCCTTATAATTCTCATGCTTTCTTCTCTGAGTTTGGTGTGAATGATTTGCACATCTGTTCCCATAGTCTTGACCTCATCCAAAGTGGACTCTTCGTATCAGCTCCAACTGTGTGTTGGGCCTACTGTTTGGGATAGCCCACAACTTTAGAAACAATGATATTTCTAAAATCTACATCTTCTTTTATTCCTAAAATTTTGACTTCAATTCCTGTTTTCCATATTTTCACCCATGACTCTGCTCTTAACTTCAAACATTGAACCACTTGGAAAGTTTTCCCTGCTTGTTCTGCAGGGACTCTTACTGCTTAGCCTCCCCCCCACAACATTGTCTTTTTTGAAATGCTTCACACACTTGCCCTTTCTTCCTTTTCCTTGACAGATATCTTCATTAATGTGAGAGCCTTTTATCTCACTGCTTCCTACCTTCCCCTCCATCCTGAAGTTGAGAACAGATTAACTTTTGTATAATACTTGATTAGGGTCATTATTTTACAAATTGTATCTTTAGATCCACCAGTAACTTCATGAACATTTTTGTGTTTTTCCAACCTACTTTTCAAATCCTGTTTTCTGTAATAGCCTCCTAGGCCATGGAATTATTTACCCCCATTTGTTTTCTTGTTGTTCCATGAATATATGGTACATCATTGCCATGTTAGCAGCCATGAGGACCTTGGGAATTCAGCATTCTCATAACTCCCATCAGCGTCCTTCCTTTATTTAAGTATGATCTGTGTGCCTCCTCTGCAAACAGAGCTGTGAACAGGTCATTTGACATTATTTTAGTCTGTTTTGTGTTGCTATAACAAAATACCTGAGGCTGTATACTTTGTAAAGAAAAGAGGTTTATTTAGCCCACATTTTAGAGGGTAAAAGTCCAAGATCATGTGACTCCCATCTACTTATGGTAAACGGCATTACAGGGTGGAAATGTGAGAAAGAGATTACTTGGCAAGACGGGAAGCAAGAAAGATTCATGGTTCAGGCTGGCACTTCTTATAACAACCTGCTTTTGAGGGAACTACTTATGGTCTCTTGAGAACTACATCACTTTCTTCTAAGGGCAGCTCTCTCAATTACCTTTCACTAGGGTCTGTCTCTTAAAGGTCCTACTACCTCTCCATAACACCACACTGAGGGCTAAGCTTCGAGTATATGAATATTTGGGAGACACTCCTAACACATATCTAAACTATAGCAAGCACCCCCACACACAATTTCCATCCTACATTCCCCCCTGCAGGAAATCTCTAGAGCTACCCCTGCTCATCCTGCCTCCATCTTGTTGCAGACCCTGTTTCCTCCCCCTGGAAACCCCTGTGAATCCCATTCTTATCACAGGAGACCTTCTATCCCAGAGTGGCTCAGACCCCCAGCTGCGCTGTCCAGCTAACCCAAGCTTGAGTGTTCTCTTTTTCCATTCCCATGCTGGGTCACTCTTGATGATGTGGTTGTTTTGAAGACGAATTAGGGTAATATTTGTAAAGGTCTTACACAGTATTCAGCGTCATTAGAGTCAACAACAAACATCATCATTCTTCATAATTCAAAGCTCACTGTACAGTGAATCTTTTCCAACAAAGTCAGTGTTCAGATCACTCCTCCAAATTCTTACTGTACTTATCTGGGTGGTTTAGAATTAACCTATTTCACGTTTTATAATTACAGTTTTAAGCTTGAAGAGGACCAGGTCTATGTTTTATATTTCTTTGGGCCCCCATTCTAAGTGACATATATCTACACAGCTTTCCACAAATATTTGTGAGATTAAAAAAAAAATTTCTTGAGAATGTGAACAAAGCACAAATCTATATTAAAAAATAGTTCCACTGCTTTTTTATTCAATCAGTAGGAAGTTTTTCTATGTTTCTTATCTAACTATTTTGCTCTTTTAAAGTCAGAATAATAAAATGTACTAAGGGCTGATCCAGAAGTCATTCTCACGAAATTGTCTTTATTAATTAAGAGCTTGTAGTTCAGCATTTGGCCAGAAGATGGTGCACTGTGCAAGGGATCGTTCATTCTGAAAGTCAAAACCAATTTTAAAGGAATTGAAATGCAATCCGACCAAATTTATAAAGAAATGGGAGAAAGTGATACCAGTTTCGCTTTGACACCGTGCTAAGGCTTAGCAAGTGCCATGCTTTCATGGACTTCCTTACTTCCTCCTGCCTAGCATAATGAGCTGGAGGATTCTTCTAATTAGCTAAATATTATTGTGCATGAGAGTGGGGCCATGCTTCCTGTACATTCTTATTTGTGTTTTGCCCGCCAAGAGAAGAAAGCTGTTAGAGGCAGGAGCAGATGTAAGGAAGGCACAAAACATGCCAAGAAGTCACGCCACTTCTTTGCTATTGGATGAGTCATTTTACTTTGCCTGTTTTAATTCTGATATTAGTAGAAATTATTCGAGTCAGCATGTCTTTCTGGAAGACTCTTTGTGTGTGCATGGTGTGTGTATGGTGTGTTTGTGTCAGAATTTTCTCTACCCCTGGAAAAGTTACACAACTAGGTTTTGTTAATTATTTAAATATCCAATGGAAAACACAAAATGACCTGATGGTCTCATTTTGGTTATCAGTAATGTACCAAGTCAAGAAAGTATTAGTACAGTTTGCCTAAATTTTCTGTTTACATTGATTGGCAAGTAATTTAAAGGAGAAGATTCAAAGTTAGTGCTGATTAGCTATCTTCTATCAAGTTTGTGTATCATGTACTTGCTCCATTTTTTTTTTTACCATGTTAAGTCTTTTGAAAATTGAAAACTAATTTATTATCATGTAGTTATTAGCACAATCACAAAAGAGGTCACTGGTCTTTCCTTTAATTTCTGTCACAGGCTGCAGGCCGTATTATGCTAAATCAAGGATACGGGAGATAATTAACATAGCAACTCTGGCAAGTTTAATAGGTGAGTGATGAACATTTAAAGATGGGCTTCAAAATCCATGTCTTAATTACCACCTGCCTCAGTGCAATGCTGAAGCTGGTGCTTGGGCACATGTGTTACAGATATCTTGGGTTGGGCCAAAGTTTTCATGCGCTGTCTTTAAAATTATTATTAGATTGAGAGACTTCAAGGCAATTTTTAAAAAGGTTTTCTTTAAAGGTAAAAAAAAAAATAGGGAGAAGCCTTCAGCCATCCAAGATGGAGGTGTTCCGGAAGCATCTACTGAATGGCAAGAGTTGGCATCTGGAGCGACATTGCGCCCCCTGGGACATTTGACATCCTCTAGAGACAGGTTAGGTTGTCAAATCTGGTGGCGAGGGTGCTTCTAACATCTCTGGAGTAGAGATCAGAGATGCTGCTAAATCTTCTGCAATGCATAGCCCCCACAGTAAAGAGCTGGCCTGGAACGTGAGCACTGTAAAGCTGAGAGCCCTTACCCCAGAACCATCCACTCTACTGCTTGTTATTTTTCACTGCTGGTTACCAACAGGTGTCACCACAGACCCTGTTCTATTTGCAGTGTTATCAAAGAGAGAGATCATAAACTCTTGTAACATATGGAACGAAATCCCAACTGCAAAGCTTTTGTGGAAGGCAGTTACATGCTGGTGAGCTGAGGCCTATGTAACCAAAATTGATCAATTACACAAATTAAGCATAGCCCTTAAGGAATTTATTTTATTGGTCTGGACATCTGTTGCAGTATTGTCCAAATCCAAAACTCAAATGGTGCCTCAGGTTGCCAAGTTAGGCAAGAAAATCTAGTAGCTATAAAAGTACAACTGAAAACCCTATATTAATATCACGTCCATCTGCTGAATGTTACATAAATATGCAGACTTTTTATTTTCCTTGGGAATAACATTTATTTTTACAGTGCCCAGTTTGACATTCTTATGACATTCTGTTCAGTTTATTACATCGTAACTTTAAATGTTTCTTCAAAAATGCATTTATAATGTTGTTGTTAATCTTTTTTCAAGGGTCTCTACCACCTGTTTAACTTATAGTTAAATAGAGAAATCCTTTTTCTTACAGGAAGAATGGGAAATCTTTGCACAAAGAGGCTCAGAAAAGATTTTGAGTAACACTTGTGTAGTGTAAAGGGAAATTATATAACAGCCATGAATGCTAATATTCCATCCTGCTCCTTCACAAGTTGAAATGTAATCTCCATTTTAAACTAAATTAGCATCATTTCCAAACAGAGTATCATATTTATATCAGATTTATACAACCACATCAGATTACTATTAACATGTAAAATAGTCTCTTTTATGCTGCGGGTAAAAATAGATTAAAGAGAATGATTTGATTTCTACTTTAATGTCAGGGACTTAAATTAATCTGAGTGGACATGTTTAGGTGGAGAGCGGCTCCAACATTGGCAAAACAGCAGGTAGGGGCAGCTTTACCTTAAGAACCTGTTGTGATCCTGGCATGAAGAAAACCTTGCAGTTATAAAAGTATATCTGAAAATCATGATGTTTCCATCATGTCCATCTGCCGAATGTTAAATAAATATGTTGGTTGGTTATTTAAATATGTTGAGTGGTTAAGCCAACTGGAAAATTACAGGATATGTGTAGGAAAACTTAGAGGACATTTTTCTTTATGTGCCCCCCTTTCATTCTCATTTTATATATCCAATAAAACACTTTTTAGCAGTTAATTATTGAATGAATTCTATTCTAATAGTAAGACAATCTAGAATGGTCCAGGAAACTTAGGAAGCAAGAACAAAATAAAAAAACAAACAAAAAACTAAGCAAACAAAACCTGGCACAGGCTTGGGGAGACTTCCTTATGGTATTTTCAATTTTACAGGGAGAAAAAGCTACATAGCATTTTGTCAAATTCATTTTAAAGAACACTTTTAGTTGCAAAAGTGGTACACGTTTACTAGGGGACATTTAGATAATATGTCAAAAAGTATGTTGAAAATAAATTGAATTTCCTTTATTTTAAAGGAACATACATTACTCCTAAATTTGACAATATGAGATTCAAAAAAAAAGGGTAACAATAAATGTTGTTTTGCCTTTACTGGGCAGTCATGATGCATTAACTGTCATTTAAAACAGCATTCCTATATTCCCCCACACTTGAACTGAAGAAGGGAGGATTGTCTGGATAAATCCCAAACATATTCAGTTTCAGGGAAACACAACTGCAATGTGAAAAAAGATAAACCGAGGGAAAGGAGGAGATGGCTGAGAGTCGGTTGGCCATGAAGGTGAGAGGTGCCAGTTATTAGCCATTTATGTATCGGTAGAGTAATCCTGCTCAAAATAAAATAAGATGCTCTTTAAATTGTGCCTATACTGGAAAAATAGGAGACAGCTGGGAGATAGGAGGTCACTTGGGAAGAATTCTCCTGTCAGAGGTTGACTTGTAAAAATGGGGGGTGAGTAACTCTTTCAGGTAGGAGAACATAAAGGAGCATCTGCCAGGTACGTGTGACATCTGATTCCCCCTACTACACCCTTGCAGCTGTCATCCTACTGTCTTGGGCAAATCAGTTACTCCACTGGCCAAATAACCAGTATGGAGACTTGTCACAAAACAGTTTGTGGCCAGGGATATAGCTCAGTGGCACAGTGCCTGCCTGGCAAGCATGAGGTCGTGAGTTCGATTCCCAGTACCAAAAAAAAAAAACAGTTTGTAAGTGGTGGCAAAAAGTGTTCAGAAAGTTATCCAGGATCAAACCATGGTATTATGCATGTATGGAAATGTCATCATGAAACCCACTAATTTGTACAATTCATATTTGTTAATAATTATCATAAAAAAGGAAAAACTTTAAAATTTTTAAAATTTAAAGAAGATATCCAAAGCTCAGAATCCAGTACTCTATAAAGGTCTAGGAATTCTTAGAATTTATATTCATGTACCCAGTTAAGTAGATGGATGGTGTAGTAGAGGAGGTAACTGGCTTTTGGAGAAGTAGACGCTCACTGCCCAAACTAAGAATAGCTCTTTGAGTCCCAGTAGTTTAAAAACCAACAGGCATTTTCTTTTCCTGTTCTAGAACCGCTGCATTTATTGAAGTCATAAGCCTGTAGTCTATCTTTGGACTCCTGATGTAATTTCTGAATCACCAACCATTTCTGAGACCACAAGGTATTTAAAAATAAGATAAGAAATATTGACTGAGACTCCCTGAAGCCTGTGAGGGAAACAGAGTTGCTGCGGCCGAGGTTTACAGAGGAATTTCTCTCCTGCAGATCGTGCACGTTGAAAATGACATGATCTATCCCAAGGAATAACTTAAGGCCTGATCCACTTAAACAGCTCCAAGTGATTTATCATAAATGTGCTTATTTGGAAGGTTTAGCAGTAACTGCTTATGGGAGGTGGCGGGGTTAACTACCAAAATTGTACATAACTTGGATCCTGTGTATGGCAATTAATCAAGAAATTATATTCTTTGACTTTCTAACAACCCACACAGAGTGCTACATCTGTGGCATGTTTAAATGGAGAGAGAGAGGAGAGATGAAATATTTCTTCTAATAAAATACTAATGGTTTTGTTTTGGAGAAAAAATATTGAATTATTGTGGTGTTAGATTTATCTGTGTGAGGGTTTCTCAAGTCACAGTCAATAAGTACTTCTGACAGAAAACCAACTATTTCTTGAATATGATATTCCAGTTCCCTGAATGACTTCGGGATTATGGCTCCTTTATAATGCTGAGGAGAGAGCCCAGGAATAAATCCTGTGGAGAGAATGGGAGCAGCCCAGGTGATTCCTGTGGGCATTTGTTAGATTTTCAAGACCGTTATTTAACCAAAAGCACATTGGTATATTCATAAAGACAACTGAGGAATTAGCATTGGTTTCTGGTGTCTCCTGGTCATAACTTGGGACCTGTTTAATTGGGTTTTCATAGCAAGGACTGCTGGAGGATACTACTGTTGTTAGGAATCCAGGACTGAGCAACTTCCCTTGAGTTACTGTGACAAATTCAGTATCTGCAAACCTAAAAGAAGTAACAGAATCTAAAAAGAAACTTTCGGCTATGGGAGTGGTTCTACAAAGTGTTTTTCACCTGGATGTTCCTTAGTGAGGTGGCTCAAGTTGTTGATTTTAATGTTTTATTTTGCAAAGCATTAGCTTAAAAAAAAAATGACAGTTTCACCTTTACAGAATACCTTTTTATTGGGGGGGGGTACTGGGAATTGAACTCTGGACCTCATGCTTGCCAGGCAGGTGCTGTGCCACTGAGCTAATACTGGCCCCCAGAGCACCTATTTCATGGGGACACAGTCCAAGAGATAGAAAGAGGGATAATTCCTGACTTCTACCATTTAGGATCTCCTAGTGCTGCAACACAGAGAGCCTTAGCCCAAATATTTGTAAAGTGAAAAGTACAACGCTCGTGAAATAGCCCTGATGCTGGACACTTTACTGTGGTTCTAACACTGCATCGTTATTATCTTTTTTAGCCGAGGGAAATATGTTATGCAATTATCAAGAGGAGTGACCTGCATATAAAGGAAGTTATGTGTGGTTCTGTAATCTCTCCTGTCAACTGCTTAACTGCAGTAGTAGAGGTCTGTACGAAGCTCTGCTCTAGGCTACCACGGACACATGCAGCGCTTGCCACATGCCAGGCATATGTTTAGCCTTTGATTGTACTCATGACTTCACTTAATCCTTAGAACAACCCTATGAAGGAGATACGGTAGTTATCCCCATTTTACAGATGTGTAAATCAAGTTCTGAGAAGTTAAGCAGCTTGACCAAGGTTGCATAGGCTGCAAACAGCAGCAATCCGAATATAGGCTTTTAACCACTAAACTTTTTTTCCTATGAGCTATGAGGTATCCTTTCTGCTTGAGGGTAGTGGGTGGGGTTGAGAGATGAGTGGTAAAAAATGTATAAGATAATTAGATAAAATTGGAGACATGGTCTTGGTCTGAACTTTTCAGAGATCTCTCTAAAAGTTATAGATCTGAATTTTAGTGAGAATCTATTCCATTCCTTGTAGTATGAAAAAGAAAAATCCAACCTGTCTGGGAAGGCAGACTTATAAAACCATATAGTAGCAGTTGTTTAACCTTTTATTTTGAGGTAATTGGAGACTCATAAGAAGTTGTAAACATAGTAGAAAGGTACCACATACCCTTCACAGAGCTTCCCCCATGGAAACATTTTACATAACTACAGTACCTATCAAAAGTCAAAACTGACTTTGACAAACTCTTGTTAAATAGACTACGGACGTTATGTGCATTTTACCAGATTTTAGATGCTTTGGATTGTTTTGTACAGTTCTATTAAATTTTATCACCTGTATAGCTTTGTGTAACCATCAAAATGTAGGGGTTTTTTTTGTTTTAATGCTGGCATAAAAGAAAAGGAAAATAAAATGTTTGGAATAGTCAATCATTTTTGTTGTACGGCATTGTCATGTTTGGAATTACCTTGCTGAAAATCCTACTCTTTTAAAATAATTTATGTCTTAATGGAATATTACTATGATATGAGTGGTTATTTATAGTTGAAAAAGTTTACACTTGTCTATAGAAAATGATTCCCCTTAGAGGATATAAAATGATTCCATTAAAAAATAAGGTTCCTATATACTTACGACTTAACGCTTACCAGTTAGATTTAATTTTTAAACATTTGCAGATAGAAATGAGAGGCTCTTGGTTTTTCTAGGTATTTCAAACGAATGAGCAGTCTGTAGTGTACTGAGGTGTATATTGAGGTACACAGTTGCATATTAACATAGACTACTGTTTACTGCAATACCGTGCTTATATTGTAGCTCTTGTTTTACAGATGGATATGGAGATAGATACCTAATTTTCAGTATGTTCCTAAGATCCGCAGATGTGTGAGTTTAAAAAGGGGTTAAATTTTAATGAAAACATACCCTTTAGTCAATGTGCTTTAAATTATAATTTTAAAAGCCAATCATTTTCTTTTTTGACTGACATGTGGCATTTTGGAGAAAATTTTAAATCCTCAAAGTCTGTAAGAAATGAGTTTGAGGGGCTTATACATACTGTATTTAGAACAGAAAAAGGACGGCTCATGGTGAAGGGATTGAATTAAAATCATTTGTAATTATGCATCACAAAGGCACAATCACAGTACATCCATTTATACGTGCATCTGTGCATCTGCCTCTGACCCCCGCTTTCTGGTTTCTGTCTCTTTTCTTTACAGAATCTTTAGTTACGTGTAGATGCACACATTAGAGAGGAAATTGGGGCTAATGATTTAGGAATGTGCTAATTAATTCTCATTAGGTCCTGTGAACCGAGAAGAGTAGTGAAAAGTTGTGTGCATATGCATACACACTGTGTACATTTGTCCACACAGCGTTGTCTTCTGAAGGAAAGTTATGCTGTTGTGTGTGTTTCCACTTTAGGTTCTCATACATAGTGACAACTCTCAGCATCCAAAGTGCTGACATGGTGACTGGGAGGTGTGATAAAGAGAAACATCTACTGCATTTTCTGTAAGTAAATGTGGCTCCGTGCTAAGAGATCATACATAATCAGATACCTGTTCTCCCTGAGTTTCTTAATTTAAGCATCCTGATTCCTAATTAGCAGCTAGATTGCATCCATTGTTAGTTTGTCTTTGGTTATCAACGATGATCATCCTTTGCTAAACAAAGATATGTAATCATTCTGGGGACATTCATAGTTTTTTTTCTTTAAGGTTTTAACATTTGATAATAGGTTTTCCAAGAACTTGAAGGGTAGCTTTTAACATTTCTTTTCCAGCTGAAGTATTTCCTGAGTTCTGTCCAAGCCCTCTGTATTTAAAGAAAAGGCTTTTTGACATTTAATAGACAATGTTGTGGCTTTTTTCTCCTTCAGGCAAATGTATAGGCATTTAAACAGCTACATTTTGCTATCATAATTGAGATACCTTGCAGAAATGGCAATTATAGGGTGACTTGTGTCAAAAATATTCAGAACAAATTACATTTCACCAATTTTTAAAAAACTTTCAACTCCCCCCTCCACTCTTTCAAGTGCTAAGTAAACTCTGTGTTTTTACATTTTGTTAAAGTTGTTCCAGGTTTTCCCTGGGTTTAACAGAATTCCAAAGGGACTACCTAGATAAAAACAATCAGTGAAGACTGGATTTTTAAAATGAAAACAAAACCACGACATTCTGTCTTGCTCAGGCTACCAACTCAGCTTTTGCTCTGAGAATATTCTCGCTCCCAAGTTAGTTCCAGTTCTGTTTATTCCGTCCTGAGCTTAGCAAAGTTTCCATAGCCATTCGCTTCAAACAACACTTTTTCTCCCCTGAGCTGGACTGTACATTGTGCTCACTCTATTCTGTAGGTCCCATGAATAATTCTAACACAAAGAACAATTCTCCTTCTGATCAGGGAGAGAAGGGTGAATCAAGAAAAAAGATAAAAATTCCAGTTTTAACTCCAAACAAAGGACTTGGGAAAAGAGAGAAGAGGGGGAAATTAGAACAGCACAGGGGAAAGTAGAAAAAGGAAATAAATAATAAAGATTTCAGTCCAAAACAGGTGTCTTATGAAACTTCAGCAAAACAAACAACAAACTCAGCATTTAAGTGCCAAATATTTAACATATTTTAGCTGCCAGGCTATTTTCATTAATGAAATAAACATGCCGTTTCACAGATTTGAATGTGGAGAAAATGTTTACGTATTGAAACATGAATTCTTTAAAAATAGTATGGGATAAGCAATAACCCTATTGAAAATCATTCTTAATGGGGCTAACTGTAAATGTTTTGGTTAAAAAAAAAAGGATTAAAGTAAGCTTTGACCTCTGTGGAATGTTGGGAGTGGTGAAATTTTTGGTTGTGGAGTTATCCTCAAATTGCCTCATGGGGAATTTTTATTTTAAAAAGTTGAAAGAAGGCAGAGGAAATCAACTCTTTGTTTTAAATTTGCCCAAGTGCCCAGTTGGAGATGAATGAAAAACTATGGGTTCGGTGGTCATTCTTATGAGGTCCACACTAGTGACAACAGCAAAATGGCATTATTTAGACCTAAACAATGTGTGATTGCAAACATCCAGGATCAGGAAAATGAAATTGTCCTGTCTTTGTCATCTTGGGCTTCGGCATACTTCTTTTTGAGGCCATATAGAAATGACAACATGAAGAGTGAAATAGTCACACCATGAAGCCAAGGAAAATCTATTTCTGTCTTCCATTTATCGAGTGCCCACTGCCCTGTACTGTCCATAGAGGGTACAGTGGTGCCCAGCCTCCTGCCTGCATGGGGCTTACACTGTGTGAGAGACAGACCAGTGGAAAAGGATAACAGAGTGAGAAGAATGGGAAGCAGTGAGTGTTATCAAAGCGCCAGAAAAAATGAGATTCTCAGTTTAGCTGGCTTCCTGTCGTCCCTCCTTTTGCTCTTTCTCATCTTCTTCCCACTCTCTCTTCCTCCCTTCTCTTTTTCCTCCTTTCTCTCCCTCTGTGATTTTCTCCTTCCCTCTTGATTTTTCTTTTCTAAACACAATTCAAACTCATTTTAAGCAAGAGACACAGTATAGCCCTGTGTGGTGGTACACACCTGTAATCCCAGCTCTTAGGAGGCTGAGGCAAGAGAACTGAATGTTTGAGAACAGCCTGGGGCACTTGGTGGCTTAGTGAGACCCTGTTTTGGGGAGCCGTTGGGGGGGTGGGCAGTCTAACATAATTTAGAAAGCGGCAGCATAGTGTAGTGGTTACAGCTGCCATAGGCTTAGAAAGGTGTGACTTAGGTTGGAACCACAGCTCCACCATCAACTGCCCTACAACCTCAACAAAAAGAGATCAACTCAGTTTCTTCTTTTATGAAAAAGGGGAATGAAAATACTTACGTCACATGAATGTCCTAACAAGTAGATGAGATCCTGTAAGGCAAGTCCCTGGCTCCCTGCCTGGCAGGTGGTGAGCTTGCACAGATTGTTAGATGCTACTCTGTCATCACCATTAATATTTTTATTATTATTACTGTTTTACCTTTTACTATCTGGGAGGAATGTATGTATTGTAAGGTAGCTAAGAAATTACGAATGATGGTACTAATCAATTTACATTTCTTTTCTCTGAAGCAGCTTACTGCCTTTGTAGTATGTAACTTATGTTTTGTTAGGGGTTTTTTCCCCATTCACAAAAGCTGCTTTTTGTGTTAAAAATTAAAAAAAAAATTAAATAAATTAAGCTTTTAGATACACTGTTAAAGGCTCTGCCACATTAGATACAATTGCTGTTTTTTTAGAACTAGAGCTTGAGCCAGACTTCAGTTAGCCCTGCTAGGAGACAGGGAAATTTGTTAATATTTACTTTGATTCAGAGTGATTGAAACACCTGTCTCAGCATGTCCATATAGAGTAAGGAGGTAAGAGTTCCTAGTGTGACTTAGGAAATCAGTCTTACTAAACTACAGACATGATAGATATATGTGAATATGTATCTATATAATTTGATAGCATCAAAGGTGAACTTCAAAAATTAAAATTGTTATAAATTTCTCCTTAATCAGGACACTTCCTATCAGTCTTCAAGAGCACTTTAGATTCTGGAAGTGCTGTTATTACTTTGCTTGCATTCTGTCTTCCCCCGAGTTAAAGTATACAAAAGGTAAAGGTGACACAATCATATGTGGAATTTAGATATCTTTCTTTCTGCTTATGTGTAGTGTCTATGTCCCTGTCCCCTGCCCCCGGCCTAGGCATTAGCGTCACTTCAAATCTCTGTTCCATGAATGGTCTGTTTACTCTCCTGCCTTCTGTTTTGCTTGTGTGGTTCGATCTACTTGAAATGCCTTTCCCTGCCAGGGCGAAATCTTACTTACTGTTTTAAGTCTGGTTCCAACATCATCTATTGTGTGATTTCTTTCCCAGTCCTCCTGGGTAGGATAAACCAGTCCCTTCTTTGTACCCCAGAGCTCTTTGTTCCTGTCCCTTGTACATGACAGCTGTGTGTCTTTTCACTCCTCATACCAGGAACTCCTGGATGGTGGGGTCTTCATCTTCCCAGAAAACGCAATTCCTGTGTTCAAGGAGTTCCCAGTCTGAGCACAGAGACAGACATATAAACACACAATTACATTGCACTTTGAAAAGTTATTTAAAACAATAGTCTAAATTGGTGCACACAGATGAATGCTAATTTACTAAAGAACCTTGCTTTTCTTTTCATGTGAGAATCAAGCAGTCGGCATGTAGGTGTAGAGTGTTTTTAAAATAGCAATGTTTTCTCAGCCTTCATATCAATATTTATGTTGTTGCTCAGGCTCAGTGGAAAAAAAAAATCACCACAAAACAAACAAAACAAAATTTCTCAAATGACATGGTATATCTGATGTTAGGATGAGGAATGTCAGTCTGTTGAAACTGTGACGTACAACAGGAGTGATGCTTAGTACTCCAAACCAAATAAAATATCACTGAACCTTAGCTGTAAGCTAAGACTTTAAGTGCCATTTGTTTGTTGAGTTTTTCCACTCTTAATTGCTCAGTTTGGCACCGGACCTTTAAAAGTATTTATAGTTTAATTGGTATGTGGTTTATTTTAAGTTATATTTAAATGACCTGCTTATATTAAAATGACATGCTTTCCAAAACCTAATATTGCCTTAAAAACATTGTTGTAGGAGTGAAAGATTTCAAAATGTTATTCTAAAACACCAGGGAAAAGGTTTCAGACAAGCACACAGCCCAAATGCTGCAAATTTGATTATGGTGAACTCCTAGAACAGAGTTATAAAGACATCTTTTCTTTTATATATGCCCAGAGTTTGGGACTTTGGAGAAATGTTTTTAATGATTGTGATTTTTTTTAGTCCTGGTCTTTTTTATCCTTTTCTGAGGTAGTCATAGTACAGCGGCTCATAACTCCATAGCCTTTATCCATATATAGCCAGGCAAAGCTTTCTGCTGTTAAGTAGAACTTATGAATACTTTAGAGAAGGAAAGCATTGCTATTTTTGAGCAAACTCTGAGAGTTTAAAAACATTATTTTGAAATATGCTTCCTTAAAGTCAGAAGAACTTAATTAAGTTCCCAGGGTTAATTGTTTCTGAAGTGTTAACATGTCATTTGTCTATTCAAACTCCAAAGCAAATCTAATATGGGATTTAATAACCTGTTTATGTGAATAGAAATTTGGGGTGGGGGTGGCGTGGGAGAAGAAGGAAAAGCTAATAGGCTTTTACTTAGTTAGTGGGTTTAAAGAAGAATTCTTTCTGTCTTCATTTGAAACAAAAGGTAAATCCTATGTTCAAAACTCCTTCTATTGGGAGTATAAATTGGGATAACAAGGAAGTTTTGGAACAAAACAGTATTTTTATACTTTGTTCATTTCATATTTATCACTAGCTTGTTTGCTAATTTTCATTTGCAAGAGGCAATTCTTCCAGCTAACTGGGTGCCTCAATGGGCCACTGATTTCTTTGAAGTGACAGTCTGTAAATATGCATAAAAAAGGGATGCAATTAGCGTGTGTGTGGTTCAGTGCAGCCTGATTCCATTGGCAAGTTTACCCACAGTGTTGATAAGCTACATTATCTAGAAAATTGGCCGCTGAAAAACAGCACCTCTGATTGCCAGCAAAGGTTCCAGATAACAGGGTGCTGAAGAGAAATATAATTGAGGTTGAATATATTAACCAAGGTGTCACATGCTCCTTAGAAGCTCTAATTTATCAGCATGTTGGAATTTTTATTAACATTTGGAATGCATTTCTACCACACTAATGAAGTGGAATTGGCAGTTCAGGTTTTAGTTATTGTCATTTCTGAGAAGTTAAATGTAATTTCTCGTTAGACACAGTTATGTAAATATATTTGTTCAAGGGCTAAAAAGAATTATACATTTCGCAAAATACAAATATGTCGTTAAGGGGCAGTGTGACAAATCAGTGAGGGTTCAAGTCCTGAAAACTAGCCATGTCTTTATGCTGTATTTTTTATGTTACAGCTCTTCTTTGTGGGGGGAATTTGTGAAAAATGCAGGAAGCTTAATTTCATTACTTCTGGTGGCTGGCTCACCATTGTAAAAACCAGTTAAAATTAGCCACTGTTTTAGGAGGCTAGTACATGGAAAAGGACTTTATGATTTAACTGTTTTTTAAATGAAAACTTGCTCAAATTACAAAGTAAATTAAGCATTCATGGAAGATATCTGCTTTTCTTTTTTCCACTCTTCTTGGAAATACAACTTTCATTTGTTTTCTGATTCCAATAAATAGGTTTTAAAAAGCATCTGATAATAGGAATATTAATTTCTATGGATTAGAAATAAATTGAGGTATGCAAGCTTGAAATTATTTCATATTGCATATATATGTGATAAAACAATATATTTCTTGAAGCAGGGGAATACAAATGCTAAACTTTGGGATAATAGTTCATTAAGAATGAAAGAGAAGGGCCGGTGAGATGGCTCAGCGGCTTAAGCGCCTGCCCGGCAAGCGCGAGGGCCCAAGTTCAACTCCCGGAGCCCACATACGAAAAAGGGGCCGGTGATATTGCTCAGCGGCACGGGTGCCTGCTGGCGCGTGAGGTCCTGAGGTCGACCCCCCCAGTACCCACAAAAAAAAAAAAAAAAAGAATGAAAGAGAAGGAAGGAGTCAAGTTATCAGGGAAACACACAGGCAACTTCAGCTGTATAATTCCTAAGTTAGGTTGTGAGTGTTTCATTATTGTAATTCACAATTACATATATATATCATTTATTTGTACATATCACACATACGTTGGAATATAAAGCATTTTTAAAAGGAAATAACTCAATTTCTTTTGACTCATAGATTTTGTTTTTCCATGGGATGCTTATAAATTTTGGTCCACAAAACATTGTGTATTCATAATATGCCTCATATTAATTATTTGCACACATCTCTTACCTCAAGTAATGATGGCTTTTTTTTTTATCCTATTAGTAATAGATATGGTGGGCACAAGGTACTGGTTCCCTTAAGACAAATAATGTATGGAAGACATTCTCAGCTTTCACTTTGCACTCACTTCTTAGCAGGTCTTCTTTTGTCCTATAACTTCATTCCTCCATCTTCTGCAGACTGCTACCACTACCCATATTCCATGACCCAGTTTTTATCACTGTTGTAGTTTTTCCTGTATCTCCCATACTCATCCTCTGTCCTCAGCTTCTGATCTCCATCACCGACCCCTCTGTGATGGTGGCAGAGTTGGAAGGAAGAGGAAGGAATAGTGTTCCCTTTACTAGTGAGAACTTCTGCTTGAAACTAGACTTGACATGGGAGCACCTCAGGGTTGTTGGACAGATACTTTTAGGATGCCCTTTTTGGTGGAGGTGTGCAGTTTTCACATACCACATGTTTTGCTTTTCTTCTTGTCACCATCTACAATTCTCAGACTCTCTTGCAGCTAGAATTCTGGAAGAAAATTAAGTTCACACAGGTGCGTACAGTCACAAGGTGTTTGGGAGGGTGATTCTAGCACCATTCCTTAACTTCTTGGGTGTAGAGTGGGAGTCGGGGATGCCCTGATCCTGGAACATGCCTATATAACAATATCTTTGAACTCCAGATTCACCACATTCTTGAGAATGTAGATGTAGAGGCTCCCTTGGTAGGCAAGTTTGTCAGTTTGGTCACCTTGTCTCACCTGCTTCATAGCCCTTCTGATGTTTTTGCAAATTCTTAATTCCAGATATTTTATTAGATCCCTTTCTGCTCCAGTGGTTTGAAACTGTGAATCTTGATAAATACACCTGAAAATCTGGTTCAAGTGATTTAGTAATAGGGTCATATTCATTGTGAGGCAAGAGCCCAGGTCATAAGATTTAAAGAGATGCTCACTTTCAGGGTCATGGAAGTTTTTTCTTAAATTCTGTGTCCTAAGCACTTCTCTGACTTTACTCCAGTGCTGGCTCAGCTTTATAATGAAATAGCAGGTATCATTATAAAATAATTAAATCACATCTATGGCAGATGTTGGGACATATCATCCATGGGCTAAAGCTGGCCCATTACCTGATTTTGTAAAGTTCACCTGGAATATAGTTGCATAGTTCCTGTAATGTGTTGCCTATGTCTACTTTCCTGCTACAACAGCAAAAATGAGTAGTTGCAGCAGAGACTGCTGCAGTATTTACAATCTGGCCCTTTATGGGAATAGTTGCTAATTCATGGTCTGTAGCACTGTGACTATGACTTAATGTGTAGGGTAAGATTGCCTAAGATGGAATTATGCTTCCCCTTTGAGTCTCCGGCTAAGTTGCCTGAGCTAATTGTGGACTTCTCTTCCCAGCTCCCTGTTCATTGATCATGCAGACAGCTTGAAATCAGCCATGGTAGGAGTATTTACACCAGGGAAATTGACAAATGCTTCAAATAAGGGCTTCCTCAGATACCCAGGAGTTAAATTATTCTACAACTGTATGTGCTAGATGATTGTTCTTTGAAATGAAAGAATAGATGAAATTAGCACCCCATCCAGAGCCTGGTTAACCACCAGCATATCCAGCTTTAGCTGCTGTGAGTTCCACAGCTAACAGCTTATACCTGTGACCTCCCCAGGGGCCATTAATAGCTTGCTGTGAGAGAGGATACAGAAAACCAGTTCTGCCCTATGCCGGACTTTGATGGGGATCTCACTCTTGATTGGCCTTTTTTACTTTTACTGCCTGGTTTCAATTCTTCCATCACAGACTTGTCATAGAGCTTATTATAGGATCTGGACTTGGGTAAAAAGAGCAAAGTGCCCAGAGCACAGAGTATAAGGTGGCATCACAGTCAGGCCAGCAAGCTTCACAAACTTTAGAGGAGAATGAGGTGAGCACCTTCTAAAATGATGTGGCCTTGCTGCTGCTGCTTCTCCCCTTGGGTTCATCTTACCCAAATAAATCACATGTACTTGAATTGCTTTAGGTTCTAAACTTCTAAGTAACCCAGACTGAAACTAAGAGTAATAGACCGTTATCTAGTGACTATTTTAAGGGCTAAATGAAATAATATATAGAAAACAGAGACTGAAACAATAAGGGAAGGACAGTTGAGCACATAGAGGAGGAGAAAGATTAGACTGGAACTCTTGTTTCTCCTCTCCTTGCCTTACTGTCTCCCCCTCAAAACACATCCTCTGTTTCTACTTGCTTATCTCAATGCCACTCTCACCCACCCAGTGAAGAACCATTTTGTCTATAAAACACTTACTGGCTACAGCATTTTCAGTGATATTCATTTACTCTAAATTATATGACTTTCCAATCTCTGACTCTATTATTTTTCTGCCAGATGAATTTTTTCTCTCCATTTTGTCTATGTCCTATAACTTGTTATCTTTATGATAACTTAAAATACATTGACAGACATAATAAAACCAATATAATGCTACTGCAAAAATTATCCTTAGAAGAAGGGTGAAAAAATCCAACTTATGGCTTTAGGAATGTGGTTTCTGGGATTCTTACTAAGTGCTCAATAAAAATATTACCCAGATCCTATGGCTTATTCCATTTGCAGCCCAGAAAGGTGGATATTGAATAGTCTGCAATGCCTACAAAAGTTGTTTCCTTAACTCAGCTAACTTTAATTGCTATATTAGTAAGTTTACCCCAGTTGTTTCAGCCAATTTAGTTCATATATATTATCATGGTCTATCTCAGCCTCCTCTTTAACTTCTTCATAGTTCTCATCACTATTTATAATTTTGCTTTTATAAAATTAAAAAACAATCTTTCTCCCTATCGAGATCTATGCGGGCAGACCTCTCCACAATGGCTGCACATCCTCTACGGCCACCGTAGCCCATGGCAGGGGAAAATGATGATGTGCTGCTGTGACCAAGGGGATATACACAAGGTAGAGCCTTTCCAGGGCCAGAGCATAGTGACACAGTGTCACCCCAATACAAGATTTTTAGAGTGATTGAATGAATGAAGCCATTTAAGAAACTTGCTTGCACATGTTCACCAAGGAAGGAGCTTTTCTTATTTAAATTTGATAAATGTAGTTTCCTACAAAGAACAAAGACCAATGAATATAAAGCAGTCTCCCCACCCTGTGCATAAGGATACGTTCTAAGACCTTCAGTGAATGCCTGAAATCAAAAACTGCTGAACCTTACACTTACTATGGTTTTTCCAAATACAAACATACATTGAATGGCTTTTCCATGTTAACTAAGCACTTACCATATACTGCAGCCATAATTTTTGTACTGTGTTACACAACAGCAAAAAATTTCTTTCCTTCTTCACAGTTTCACAGATAGAAGATTCACAGATCTTAGCAACTTCAGTGTACAATTGTTTTTCTTATTTTCTCACTTAAAAGAAGCTCGGGGGCCGGTGAGATAGCTCAGCGGCATAAGCGCCTGCCTGGCAAACGTGAAGTCCTGAGTTCGACTCCTGGTACCCACATATGGAAAAAGGGCCGGTGATATCGCTCAGTGGCACAAGTGCTTGCTGGCAAGCACGAGGTCCTGAGGTCAACTCCCGGTACCCACATAAAAAAAAAAAAAAAAAAAAAAAGCTCGTTGCAGCTTCTCTTTAGTATATCCAAATTACCAGCATCACTAGTACTGGGTTTGGGGGCCATTATTAATTGAGGATTATTTGAACATAAACACTTGTGATATTGTGACAGTTGGTCTGATAACCTGGATGGCTACTAAGTGACTACTGGGCAGGTAGCATGTATAATGTGGACAGCTTGGACAAAAGAATGATTCATGTTCTAGCTGGGATGGAGTGTGAGGGCATAATAAGATTTCACTACACTTAATAGGACAACTTAGTTTAAAACCTATGAATTATTTCTGGACTTTTCTGTATAATATTTTTGGATTATTGTTGACCATAGGTAACTGAAACCAGGGAAAGTAAAACTGCAGGTAAGGGGGTGGAAGGCTACTGAATATTCATAGTGATTTTTTTTCTGAAATTAACCCTCATGTGCAAAATACAGAAACCATACCACGCCTAAAAATGAAAATGTGACTCCAGGAATTCTTGATATCATAAATATTCAAGTCACGAGGAAAAAAATGAATTTAGAGTAGGATTACAGCCGAAATGACTCTTGTGATCCACAAATGCTTCATGGATTGACTCAAGAATGGGTCCACCTCAGAGTTGTTATGCCATGAAGGTATAGTGTTGTAACCTAGTGACAGAACCTCAGGCAGGAGCAGGGCACCTGGGGCTGAAGGAGCCAGTAAATTCAGTGCTCGTGTTGCTGTATTTTTCAGTAGGGTTCAAAAAGCCTGGTCCGAGCTGTGTAGTGCTGGTGGCCTGAGGTCGTGGAATGGACACAGAAAGTGGCTAGTAGGACCTCCACTTTGGCTTCGGTGAACAGTGCTGCCTCTATCTGCTAATGCAGGGTACCTGCTTAAGATTTAATAGAAAAATTCTTAAAACCCGTTTTCAACCCATGGACCGTGATTTAATTTAGGATGCCAAATTGCAAGTGAGAACATGTGGACATTCGCATTCTTTCCAGAAGACTGAGGTAATTTCACTTTCTGGGCAAGAAACATCAATCTATTGGCTTACAGCTTGGTATACATAAAACAGTATCAAAATAAATATCCCTCACCAAAGTACATGCAAACACCTATGTTCCTCTGTGTGTAAGTGGTCATGTGATCTTATTTTGACTTTGGAGAAAATAAATGATTTAAATGTTTACTATATGGTCTTTCTGGCTTTCACTGGTAGTAAGATTGTTGTGTTAATGCCAGTAGGTTTTGCTTTAGTATGGATTAACTTTTACATTTGTTCCTGGACCAAAATTCCATCCATTCATCCATTTATTGAACCAATGTTGTATGCCAAGCACTGGCTCTAAGGATAGATAGGCAAATAAGATAAGCCTGGATCTGGGCTGGTGAGATGGCTCAGCGGCGTAAGCACCTGCCTGGCAAGTGCGAGGGCCCGAGTTCAACTCCCGGAACCCACATACGAAAAAGGGCCAGTGATATCGCTCAGCGGCACGGGCGCCTGCTGGTGCGCAAGGTCCTGAGGTCGAACCCCGGTACCCACAAAAAAAAAGATAAGCCTGGATCCTGCCTTCTTAAAATTTACATTCTCCAGAAAGAGCTGGAATTTAAACAGATAAAAATTATATTACATATAATTTTAATATGGTTATGGTTAATATTAGTATAAAAAAACTACAGTGTCCTTATCTTACCAGGAAGCTCTAACGTAGGCCAGGGTTCAGGCCATGGGATTGGGGCCTCTGTGTAGATACCCCACTTAAACTGAGAATTGGAGGATAAAAAGGAGTTGAATTACAAGTTGGTGGTGAAGCCGGTTTCAGGAGGAATTATTGTTGGTTAATTCTCAAGCTTTTTTCTTAGTAAAATAGGCTTTTTCTTGCTTTTACACACAATTGCCCTATGCTTAGAAGGAACAAAAGTGTAGTCAGTGGAAGAAATATGGAGCAATGAAAACATGTGTGTTTGATTCCTAGGTCTTCCCCTTCCTTAGCTGTGTGTTCTGAGCAGCTTTCTTCTTTCCTCTGAGCCTTATCTGTAAGACAGTTTTCCCTTGGGGTGGGCAGGGAAGATTAACAATTACCTCCTAATGGTAAACACTGATACACCAGTGTTGAAGTAATGTATATAATCTTTCTGATAGCCCTATAAGGTAGGTACTGTTGCCATCCCCATTTCTCAGATGCATAAACTGAAGCAGGAGGCTAAATAACTTGTCCAAGATCATACTCACTGGCAAGTAATAGAGCTAGAATTTAAATGTAGTCCAGTTCCAGAATCTGTGTGTTTAGCTACTAACTCTTGATTTTCAAAGCTGTTAACCCAGTGATGCCCCCAGCAAAGGAAACTAAAATAATCTTCCTGGCCATCCCTTTGGCTGTTGGCCAATCTCTTATCCCAAAGACCTTTGTTGGTCTGGAGAACTCCTCAGAGGCACATGACCTAGTAGAATAAAAAGCATTCACTTTCACTAAAGAGCTCAGAATTGTGATTATTTGACAGAATTGGTTGTCTTGAAAGGATTTTATTGTTTGCCATTTGGTTTTCATTCAGAGGCCACATGTGACTGTAACATAAATACTTGTGAAGGGATATCATTACTCTGAAGCTCAACATTTACATGTCAGCTCCCTGTCTTTACAGCAACTGCTGTGGGTCATTTCTCTTCTTGTCTGAAAATCAGTCTCAGGCACAGAATTTCTGTATCACCTACAGCCCCTTTTAATGATTAAGAGAAGGACTGAAGTTATCTTGTCTCAACTCACCCCATATTATAATCATTAAACCTTGCCATTCCAAGTCCAGAGACACAGCCTGAACCTTGAATGAGTTGTCTGTCCTCCCATGATTACTGAATTTCTTTGAGTGCTTCTTGGTGGTGAGGGCATCAAGGTAGGCATTTACTTCAAGGCATTGAAGGCTCCAACCCTCTTTGCTCCCTTCTCTCTTGCAACTTTTTTGACCAACTCCTCCTACCCCTCAGGTCTTACTTCTGCATGTTATTTAGCCCCTTATTATGACCCATCAGCTCATCTTTACTTAACCTTTAGTATTTATCACATGGTGTATGTGTATGTCTGTCTATGTCTATTTATTATCTTTGTATCTATCTTTTCATTCACCTATATCTTTGTGACATATATTTTAATGTTGTTCCAGTGAAACTTTAACTTACATCCAGAATAAACATGGGCTGAATGAGTGTTTGAGTAGCTGAGTAACAGTTATGTTTCCTGATTGGCCCAGTTGTTTCCATAATGCAGCCATACCTGGAATCCCAACCAGGCCCTGAAATTTGCTATGAGATATACCAGCACATATTCTTTCAATTAATTTCTATTCCACCTTGACACTTGCACATCAGATTGCTCATACCAAGCCTGTTTCTCGCTGTTTTGTGTTCTCCAGCCTGGGATCAATAGACAAACTTCCCGGGGAGTGCCTTCAGAAACTTCTCCAAAGCATGCTTCCCAGAGAGTATTTATTATACTCTCAAGCCTGCTGCAGTCTTCTCCAGAATCATGTAAGGATAAAGTGGCGAGCAAGAATGGATTTGAAACAGAAACCACCGTTGCAATTGACACTAATTAACAGAGCTGAGAACATCTTTCATTAGGAGCGTCTAAATCATGCAGCCTGGTTTTACTTAGAAGGGGAATAAAACGTGGCCTGTGAACCATTTAATGAAATCTGAAGAGATTATTGTCCTCCCTTTTTTGGAGGATATGTTGGGATTGAAGAGGAAACATTGGTTCAGGAGTAATGGAGGAAGGGTGTAAGGTGCCTTGCTCTTATTGCTGTCCATACTGCTGTGGTCCCTATTCTAGTGTTGGGTTGCTTAGAGCTTTCCCTCTCCATCACTTCTATATTTGAAATTCTAATATCATAACCATGAGGGTGACATCTTATTATTTATGAACAACGGCAAGTGCAAAACAAACCAACATCTACTGAACACATACTGTATTCCAGGCACATTATATGAATTATTCAATTTCCAAACAATTTTATAAGGGAAATATCATTATTAGCCCCAATTTGCAGATGGAAAGGGAACAATTGCATGATTAACCAACTAATTCAATTGATAAATTAATGAATCCTCAGTTACAGGTTATACACTTACTCCTCCTGAACAAAATATATGCCTGTGCAGTATAGCATGTACTTGGAAAGAAGATGTCTAAGACTGGGGGGATGTGGGTGAGGTCTGAGAAGGAGTCAGCACAATGCTGGTGGGGGTGAAGGGCCAAGAGCCCCCATAAAGAAGTCAAGAGGCAATTTGAGAGTGGCGTGGCTTCAGATGCTTCTCGAATCAAACCCTGGAGTAAGTAAGTACCTTTTCCAAGTGTATGTTGGTCTGAACTTACCTATATGTAGAATAAATGACTCAGTTTTCACTAAATTTCCTAATTGAAAGACAGTTATTTTTGAAAGCAAGGAACAGCTATTAGTTTATCTGCTTAATATAAGCAGTTGTAAGGGCTGACTTCTTTTTTTTATGTGGGTACTAGGAATCAAACTCAGGACCTTGCGCTTGCCAGCAGGCACTTGTGCCGCTGAGCAATATCACCAGCCCCTTTTTCTTCTTTATGTGGGTACTGGGAGTTGAACTCAGGACCTCGCGCTTGCCAGGCAGGTGCTTATGCCACTGAGCTATCTCAGTGGCCCAAGGGCTGACTTCTTGAGCAGCCATGAAAGAATTCTTTTTGGGTTTCTCCCTTTTTGTCATCTCCTGGATAAGTGACTGCTAGCCAAGGTGTTTTGTTACTTCGCGTATCATTGAGACAAATGTAGAGGAGCCACACTTGAGTATTTGTAGACACTATGACACCCTTGATTTATTGTCTTCATTTGGGGGTGGTCAGTGGGACTGGTTTGATTTGGATTGGTTTCTGAGTTGATTGAGTTCTCTGTTAGAGTTTCCATTGCATCCACTTTTGGGGACCTCTTTCCCAAATCTAGGAATAGATTCTATATTTCTCCCAAATGCTATTACTATTTTAGGAAACATAATATCATGACCATTGATCCTGGATTCAATTTAAGCACAAAGAATTATATGCCATTTCCTTCTTTCAAAGGCTATAATATAATCACTTTCAATGTGACAGTCAAATGCTATTGCGAGAGGTTGTAAGTTCTCTTCAACTGAAATGAGACTGTCTTTCAAGGAAATCATAAGTTCATCAGCTAGTGAAATCACAAACACATTCTTTGGCTCTAGGGATTCAGATTAGACTTTCGAGAAGAAAACGATATTGTAAGTTCTAAACTGTTTGTAGTCTTCTAATAATGGTTATAGATTTCTTAAAAGCATCTCCCTCCAAGTAAGAGTTTGTCATGGCAGCTGTGTCATTTCCAAAAACCTTACAAAATATTCTTACGAGATGTGGCAAGTCATTTCAGCAAAAGGTCAGTCTGTTATCGCTATGAAAACCATTGAAGGAAAACAGCTTTATCTTTGCTACTGAGGAAGAACCTCCTCTGTGCGTATGGGTTGGGGAGTGTGCCTTCCCCTCCCTCTCTCCTCCCGTCTCCTTGTGCTGCTGTTTTACTCCATAGATTCATAGCTATCTTCTGGAGTCGAGTATCTCTTTATCTCTTGCCTTGAGTATGAAGCTTCTTTTCCTTTTATTTTAACTGAGACAAATTTGAGTATTTTCGAAAGAATCTATTACTCAGGAACTAAAGTGTAAGAAAATAAATACATCTGAGTTTGTTGCCTAGAATCTTACCCTAGTGTCTTGCTATCTATTGTCTCCTCTGCTGAAGCTTATTGGGCTCCTTGCCTTGGGCTCTTTCTCCAAAACTCAGTCCTGTCTGGGTTGGCTGCTAAAACAAGCGCTTTAGACTTTCAGTTTGAAATGCGTTTATGAGTACGTTGGAAGTTCTTCAAGGCCCAATAGGATTTTCTGACCTTTCTAGTATAGGCTTCTTCACATTCTATAAATTCAGGTCCCCAAGTCTTCTGTGTTGTACTTGAGTTCTTTCGTATGTCCCTGTTTGAGAAACCCTTTTATATAATATGTTCTTGTAATGATTATGATAAGTTTTAACAGCAGCGTCCTCAGTATTTTACACGTGCATGGGCTCATTCATTTAATCCCCATGACAATCCCACCAGGCACTATTAATTCCATTTAACTGAAAGGAGAAACTGAGGCACAGAAAAAGCTAAGTAAGCATGTATGAGGTTACAAAGCTTGGTGCTGACCCCAAAATGCAGTCTACAGACATGTGATTGGGAAGTTGAGGCACCGTACCACCCTTCTCTGTTTTGGAAGGTTCCTACTCTGAGCATCAGACCATTTTAATTGGCTTTTGGCTTTTTTCTGCAGGACCCAGAGGGGCTACTGTATTGAATTTCTGCTGCTCTGGATCTCTGCCATGTTCTGTTTGTCTGAAATGCTCATAGTTGGTAACAACTAAAAGATGGTCCTTTTGTTTGGCCAACCCTAACATTGTAGGCTCTGACCCTGGCTTAAGTGGCTGCTGGGTTGACCAGGGCTCAGCCAGGAACCCTATCTGCAAGAAAACATTAATGGTTACCCAGTAGATGTGAGCATATGTTTTATTAGAAGAAGCAACCAATGCCACACACTTTGCAGGCACATTCTCGCCATCTGAGGTGTTCCAGCCTGAAACTTTCTCAATGTGCACAAATATGCATAATTAGATCCGACATTGGAAACAAAGCAGCTCTATGGACCCAATGATCTTGTGGATTTCTTCCATATGGAGTCTGCTGATGTTCTAGCAGGGGAGCCAAGCCTGTTATTATTAGCAGAGATGACACCAGAGTTATTTTCCACTGAGTAATGAACAGGAGAGAAGAGAAAGGCAGCTTTCCTTCTCATGAAGTGAAGTGGTCAGGGGAAGGCAGGTCCTTTGCTACTTATTATCCAGACTGCTTATAGACTCTGATAAATGTGCCAGGGATGATCTGAAGAGAATCCTGGGCTCTTTGTTCTCCCGAGCTTTACTCTCTACAGAAGATATACATCATCGCAAGTACCAGCTCTAAAAGAAAGGAGTGTGGACTTATCCATCATATGGATGAGCATATGAGGAGGGAGTATCCATTTTTTGTAAGTTAAAGTGGGACTTTATTGGCTCACATAACTGAAAAGTTTAGGAGATAGCATTGCTTCAGGCATGGCTTAATCCAGGGGCTTAAATGATGGTGTACACTTGCTCTTAGCCAACAGGCTGAGAAGCAATTAAATGATAGTATAAAAATTTGTTTTCTTTTCATATTTTGGGTCTGCTTTCCTCTGATGGCTTTATTTATAAGCAAGTTCTCTTCACCAAAGGTCCAAACGCCTCCCCAGGATAAGGGCAGTTTCTCTTTCCCAATGCTTCCGTCTGACATCCAGCAGTAGTCAGGCTCGGGTTGCATGCCGGACCCTGACTGGTCTCCGGTCAAGATATGTGTGCTCTGGTGGGTCAAACCTGGTGCCCATGCCAGCCTTAGAGCTGGGACTAGGTTAGCCCTACTCAGTAAGTCGCATGGTCTGAGAATGGATTAATGAGTAATGTCCAAAGAAAACTGTGACACTATTACAAGATGGAGGAGGAAAGCCAGAACAACAGATGTTCATCACAGTGCATCATAATGCACATGAGAGGACAGCAGAGTATATGGAGTACAAAGTAAGAGAAAGCCTCATGCCTTTCTCTGTGAAATCTGGGATGCTTGGGGAGAAGGTGAGACAGCAGCTGTGATGGGTATCGATATGGATGAGGTATTGTAGGTCAGTCAGTGAGCCTGTTTCCTCTTTTTTGAAACTGTGTGTGATGATTTCTCTACTATAGTTGTGAATAGCAAAAGGGATAATTCATGGATAATTTAATGACAAATTTAAGGTGTTTTAGGAGACCATATGCTTCTCCTTATACAGTGAAGTGGAGACGATAAGAAAATGTAAGTGACCCTGCAGGATGCCTGTGAGAGCCACACTGATAACGAGGGACTGTGGGAGCTGCTGAGCAGGGGACGAGGCGCGTTGAACAGCAGATGGCTTGCTTTTCACTAACTAACCTCATGATCCAAGTTCATGCCTCAGCAAAGACAAGTAGACCCTCAGGGTCACAACAAAGGGTCAAAATAAAAGCTGTTATGTTGCATTAAAAATGTGTTTGCTCTACACTAAACCAGGACAATAAAAAAGGATGCTTGGAAAAACACCCTGCTTCATGTTGAGGAAGCTTTGAAAATATTCTTTATCTGTTTTATTCCAACTTTTCCCCAGAAAATTCTTTTATTTGGGTATCTCTCCAAATAGTCAAATAAGTACAGAAGACTTTGCTAATGGAAGCTACTAGGTATTTGCTGAAATAATTTTTGTTTATTAGGGATTGTATACTATGAAGCAGATTCTAAGTGTTTAATATGCATCAGTATATACAATTTCCACAACAATGTCATGAGAGTTCTTATCCCCAATTATGCATGAGGAAACTGAGTCAAATAGAGACGTAAATTAGCTAAGGTTCTCCAGCTTGGAAATGATGAGATTAGGATTAAAACTCAGAAACCGGTGGTGCTGAGTGCTTCACTGAAGCAGGGTGAGGTGTTTTGTAAGACAAGCTGGGCTTGTTGTGTCAGTCAGCTTTCTGTTACTGTGACAAAATACTTGATATAATCAACTTAAGAGGAAAAGTTTATTTTGGCCCAGAGTCTTGGAGGTCCCAGTCCACGATTGATAAGGTTTGATTCTGTGGCTTTGGGCTTACCTCATGGTGGAGAGACTTTGTGGTGGTGTAGACTCTTTACCTTTGAACAGTCCTCTTTGGGGCATACCCCAGTGACCTAAAGTCCTCCCACTATGATCTACCTCTTAAAGGTGCCACCACCTCCCATAGTACCAAGCTGGGCATTAAGCCTTTAACACATGGGCCTTTGGGTGATGTCTGGACCCAAACTATAGCACTTGGATACCCCTAAGGACCACCTCTGACAAGGACACGGGCTTGTTCATGTGGGAAATGCCTGTTAAGAACAGTACCTACTGCTTTGGGTTATCTAGAGGGATAAAAAGGCGATATTTTTAATGTGTCTAGGTGAGGACAAGGACATGGATACTTCCACAAAAAGTAATATTATTCTTATTTATAATAATTATAATTTAGGTTAGACTTTAAAAAATATTTGTCTCAGAACAACTGTTAATTCCATGGATCAGTCTTCATAGGTAGAGTGTAGGATTTTGCTTTTGAAGCCCCACATCTCTTTCCTTTGATGGATTAAATTCTCCTATTAAGCAGATGGCTGGGTGGATGTCCCCATTTTGCTGGCTTTACTTTTGTTGAGTGATTTCCTATTATAGGAAGGGAGTATCCCATAATAATGAAAAATTGACAGTAGCTATTGATTAAATTCTTTCCTAGGCTCTTTTCCTTGACTCTCCCCCATTAGTTAAATATGAACACCTCCAAGATAAATGTGAAAAGGTGAAGAGAGGTGAGCTGGGTTAGTGCTGTCTCCTTTCTTTTTAAGAAAAAAATGTTATTTTTTATTTTGTTATGTTAAAGTGTAATCTTCCTAGAAGA
This sequence comes from Erethizon dorsatum, assembly GCA_028451465.1. Taxonomy (NCBI): domain Eukaryota; kingdom Metazoa; phylum Chordata; class Mammalia; order Rodentia; family Erethizontidae; genus Erethizon; species Erethizon dorsatum. The sequence goes on from CM051825.1 coordinate 48,589,058, forward strand.
TAGAGGAAAGAGAAAAAGTTACCCAATTACTGGCAATAAATTATTTTCTTTTCTCTGGGACATTTGAAAGCTTAGGGTGGCAAACACCATCTGAGAAATGTTCTTTTTATTTTGGTAGCACAGCAACTCCAGAAAAATAGGTTAATTGGTTCAGAGACTTGCTCTTACTGTTAATGGCATTTAGCTTGTGAAACTGAACAACTGCATCTCAAGACAGAATGTTCATGAAATCGATATTCTGGTTGCTAAGGGTGTGTTTTTAAGATATCATTTGAATTAATTTATTCAAAGCCAGCTGGTGTTGTTCCCCATTTAACCTGTAGGGGGAAACCTCAACCCATGTCGTGTGGAATGTAACCAGCTTTCTGTTTTCCGTTCAACTTGCATATTGTATCTAAGTTAGTACTTTTGATATTTCTAAGTTTTTTTTTAAACATTTATGTAGAACACCACATAATTGCAGAAAAGATAATAGTCACATACCCTAGGGCCTACTGTACACTTATGTTAAAAGTACAGCTTTTATTGGCAACTAAAGTAATAACCTTTCCATGTCAAATTGCTTTAAATTAAACTTAAAAAAATACACCACTAGCTGATACCCACACTTAGTAATTGTCAAACATTAGCATAATGGGGAATACTAAAGCTGCCTAAATCTTAGGTTTAAAAATAATTATTTACTTAGATAAATTTTGAATGCAGTAGCATATTATTAGCCCCCCCCCCACTTCTTCTACAAAAGCAGGATCGATGTATATGTTAATATTATACTTAGGTTTGACATGTAAGTGGGACTGTAACTTAGGTTAGCCTCTGAGAGAGGGGTCTCGGTTAATCTTTGCTCATCCATCCATCACAGACCACGTACAAATGGGGTGAATCGACACTTTGGATGGCTTTGTGTATTGTACCTTGTGTTGGATGACCTAACATGTGACCTCAGAAGGAAAAATGCACAAGTCTATTTTTGATTAGGCAGCAACATGGCACAGTCTGCATAATTTGCAACCATTTCAAGGCACTTGGGAGATGAGGATCCTAAATGATTTTGTGTGTGAAGCCCTCAGGCATAGGTCACAGCAGCCTTTCACACTAATGCATTTGTATTTCCTGGATTTCTCTAGACTCAGAGAGCTTTCAATTAAAACAATGCACACAATGGTTTTAGGTGTGTGGGATTTATTTGGTTTGCAAGGTCTATTTTGAAATCGGGTACTATCTGGGCACATCTCCCTGCTAAAGCCAGAAGAATTTTTGTCAACCTTATGGTGTGCTGCTACTTTGAAGTAAAGCTGTATCAATAGGGATTGACTTCCTGTTGTTAAATGATTTTCTAAAATCCTGCTCTTGGTCACTTTTGAGCAGCTACCTTGAAACTTTGTTGATAAAACATCTTGAGAGTAACCACTGGTATACTGGAGAATGCTGAACAGTCTAATAAGCAGTGTGTATAATGAGACTGTCATTTGGTGGAAAGATCTGAAAACATCATAAACTGAGAGAAACATGCAAATATTTGGTGATGTCTCCAGAGAGTAGAGTCAGAGGACAAGCACACCTTGGCAGACTTCATCCTAAACTGTCGTCTTCTAAGTCAGAAGATATGAACGCAAAGATAGCTGAGGACAGTGGGCACACAGGTTTATCTGGGGGAATACCAGCCTCAAATCTCATTTGAACTCCACTTGCCTACACTTCAGGACCCCTGTGTCTGTCTTCTTTTAGCTTCTGGATGAAATAAAAGAGAATAGAACCTTTTTACTTTCTCATCGTAGGACCCGAAACTGTAATATTTAAGATGAGTCGAAGGATTAGAGAAGGAAGATCAAGTTTTGGATCTTCGCTGTGCTGATGGACTTTGGCTTGAATAGCACTCTCTGATCTCAGTTGGGTCATATGCAAAGTAGCAAAGCAATGCCTGTCTGTCATTAAGCAGTGAAGGGAGAGATGAAATTTTCAAAAATTATAGTTCTTTAAAGTACATATATTTTTTTCATGTGCATTAATCTCTATTTTCCTGCCTTACTCATCTCCACCTTTGGCTTCTCACTTGAGTTGTCTTTCAGTGGAACAACTTCTACTTTGTATTTCATCATCTTCCTTGACCTGGCTCATGCCCTCTGTCCTTTATACAGCTTTCCTCTCATTGTTCTAAAATCATGTAACGTGATCATCTCCACCACATCGTCTATCATCTTATTATATCCTGCTTTGTACTGTCAGTTTTAGAACAGGAATTCTTTGTCCCATTAAAAAAGAACCATTCTTCTGCTGGGGCCCTGCAGAAACTCATTCTGTATGGTATTCTCTTCACGTCTGTCCTATTGTGAAGTAGAGTTGGTGCTGACTCTACACCAGATTGATCACTTTTACTTTTTGGTGAACTCATCATTTAGCATTTCTTCTTTCCCTGTCCTAAATGTAGGTGTGCTTTCTGCACAGATGTGACTGTGCCATCTTTCATTTGTGGAAGGGGAACCTGAGGTGAGTGTGTACAGTGATTTGCTTTATAAATCCCCATGGGAGGGCCTTCATAGGCACCATGTACTGTTTTTCCCACCAGGTCAATAGCAGATGCCTCTCCCTGCAGATGGGAGGCAGGGCTCTGTGAGGGGCTCTTCTGGGATGGAAACAGTGGGAAAAATGGGAGGTGTGCGGTCAGGGGCATGGCTCTTGGGTATCCCTACTGATTCCCCTTATTGTAAATCTTCATTTATTCCATGTCTCTTCCACTACACTGTGAAGCTCCTGTACCTAAGGGCTGTCTTTTCTCTGCCATCAGTGTTCTTGCCTTCTTTTCTGAATAGCACTGGACAGGGTATAATCATAATAAACAGTTACAGAGAACACATTCCATGTTGGGCATAGTGTCAAACATGTTTCCTGAACCACTGAATGCTCATAGCAACATCACAGGTAACTCTTATTATACCCATTTTGTTCATACGAAAATTGAGGTTAATAAAAACTAAGCAGCTAACAAACACTATTTACTAATTTGGGCTGCTACTGCATTGTATTGTAGATCTTTTTACTTGAAGAAAAAAAGGTGGCTTGGTTATTTGGAGACAACTAGATAAGCTGCTCTGTGTTAGACCTGGGCCATAACAATATTCAGGGTGAAAAGAAACTGCTTCTACAAGAGGTGATCAAAATATATGGTGAATGTTTAAAATTTTTAAAAGCAAATTTATTACAGTAAAAAATGCATTGCAATTAATCCCTTTCAAAATACTCTGCCTCACTTCTAATACACTTAACCTATTGTTCTCACCACTTTCTGAAGCGGTTCTGAAAGTCCTCTTTCATGAGTGTCTTTGTGAGGTGGGATCAAAAATACAGCGAATGCTGTTGTCAAGTGCCAGCCAATGGAAAGGCAGGCTCATAAAAACATTACAGTGTGTCCTCATCCACCTTATTCACTAGATCTGGCACCATGCAACATCTGACTCTTCTCCAAAGTCAAAATGACCATGAAAGGTAAGTTTTGAATCAATTTAGGACATGGAAACAGCCACAATTGTGCAATGAAAGACCCTTATGAAAAAGGACTTCCAGAAGTGCTTCAGAAAGGGAGAAGAATGAGAGGTAGTATTTTGAAGGGGATTAATGGCAATGTGTCTTTCGCTGTAGTAATAAATTTAAGAAAAAAAAAAAACCCTTTAACATTCACTGTATTTTTGACCATACTGCATAGGTGAAATTCTGGTTTACATGATACACACTGGTCTTCTCTTTGGGTGACATTTAGGAATGTCCTGCCAATGGATGCAGGGATGGGGTTTTGTGTATGGTGCTGAGGAGCCCTGGATAGCTGTGGAGGGAAGGAGCTGGGATTGTGAAATTTCTCATGAATCCCATATGATGGGGTGGAGTGCGCGATCTCTTTGGTTTAGAGATACAAACTGAGACTCGGAAATTCTTCTAAAGAGAGTTTGAAATGATGCCTGGAGCAAAACCATATTGGCCGATTCGTTTTAGAGAAATGTGTTTTCTAAAACCAAAGCTGTTTGATTTTTAAATGAGCGATTGAAGTCCTCAGTCAAAGCCTTTGGTGCCTTTGGGGGATGTTTTGCAACCCCTAACCTTCTGTAGCAAGTTTCCTATGTTTTATGTTGTGATATATAGGGAAACCACAAACCTGACTCCTGGGGCCAACTTTCCTGAGGCGCTGCCTTTGACTTTGGAAATCATGTAACTGTCAGCTTGCAATTGGCGCAAATTACAGAAACTTCACGTTGTACACGGCTGAAGTCTGTGAGTCATCCTTGATCTCTCCTCTCACCTTCCCTTGTCCAGTGTCTGTTTCTGTTTTTAAAACACATCTTGATTGTGCCTGCTGTTCTCTGTCCCCAGCACCACCTCCTTTGTTTAGGCCACTGTTATCATCTCTTGCTTGAACAAATCTAATAGCCTCAGACATCCAGCCCTGACTTCTTTCTATCTGTTCTACTCTAGAATCAAGAGCAATTTTCTCCAAATGCAAATATGATCCTGTAAGCCTCCCCCTTCCCTATTGCCCTTAAACAGCTTCAGTGGCATTCCATTCCACTGCCCTTAAGACAAAGCCCTTAAATATGGTTTACGATGCTCTGCTTTGTCTGACTCCTCTGATCTCTCTAATCCCTCCCCAGTGTCTCAGCCTTCTCACTAAAACCTTACTCCATCCTGCCTGCCTTGAGTTGCTCCTTCCTGCCACAGGGCCTTGGTGTTTGCTGTTCTTAGAGTGCTTCTAAGAAAATCATACTCATCTTTCTGATATCAGTTCAGTGTCACTGGGTCCCTAGCTGGGTTGAATCTCCTGTGCTAGAGCCTCTCAGGACCATATCCATCGTCCTTGTAAGACTCATGATAGTGTACATTTCACAGATGTTGCTGTGATGATAGCATCGCAGAGATAACTTCTGCACAACTGGAAGTTCTGTGAAGTCAGAAACTAGCTAATGTTACTTGTATCTTAGCACATAGCATTGATGTATAGAAAGTTAGTAGTTACTATTAACTAAGTAAATGAATTGGTTATATATTATTACCTAAGGCCACAAACTTAGAAGCTCAATCCATCACACAGTTAGTATCTCACAGTTTGTTTGGTCGGGAGTACAGATGTGACTTAGCTGGGTCTTCTTCGGGGTCTCTCACAAGGCTGCAGTCAGTGTGTTCCCAAGGCTAAGGTCTGCTCTCAAGGATTTAATGGGAAGCATCTATTCTAAGCTCATGTGATTATTGGAAGGATTCAACAGGTTAGTCAACTGCAGCCCTTGTATTTTTGCTAGTTGTTTGATGGAGGCCACTACCAGTTCCTTACCATGTGATTTTTCCTACACGGCAGCTTGGTTCATCAAAGCCAGCAAGAGAGACAGTCTTCTAACAACACAGAAATCACGCTGGGACTCATCATGGAAGTTGATATCCTATAACCTTTTAGTTGGAAATAAGCCACGTGTCCTATCTATGCTAATAGGAGGAGGCAACAAAAAGTCATTAATCCCAAGAAGAAGGAATCATTGGAGGCCATTTTGGAAGCAGCCTATGGGCTCAGTTACAGTCATGCACTGCATAACAAGGTTTTGATCAGTGATGCACCATATACGCAGAGGTGATAACCTAGTGACCCTGTAGCCATCCTGGTTAAAGTACACTCTATCACATTTGCATAATGGTGAAACCAACTAGCTACACTTTTTTCATACAATATTCCCATCATTAAGCAACCTATGTTAATGTGTTTTTACTATCTATGTAGCTCTTCGTTGTGATAGTGAGATCATGAAATAAATGTATAGAACAGTATTTTTTCAGATCGTGTTCTGTGTAACCCTGGTGTACCCTGAGACATTGAGAGATGTCCATCATCTGATGAGAGCGAGAAACACTGGCATGTACAAAGTCAAAGTAGCTTGTGGTATTTTCTGAGTTGAAAATACCAGTATGATCTTTGGTCTTCTTGGAAGACATTGTGGTATGGAAAATGAATCATAAAGCTTGTCTTTGCTGTCCTACAGATCACCTATTAATATCACAGATCATAATCTGGGAAATGCTGACCTATGACATCAGTGTAGGCTGTCACTCCAACCACTGTTAAAACTACTAGTGAAAGGGAATTGTGAAAAGCCATATTCGTGGTATGTAACTGTGGGATGAAGAAGAGATGAGTTTGGAGTTTCCACAAAAAAATGGCCAGAATTGCTGGTTAAATAGGGAAATGACAGCTGGGCGTGGTGGTCCGTGCCTGTAATTGCAGCGCTGGGGAGACTGAGGTGGGAGGATCCCTGTGAGTTTGAGGCCAGCCTGGTCTACAAAGTGAGTTCAAGGCCAGCCTGAACTGCATAGTGAAACCCTGTCTCAAAAACAAACCAACCAACAAACAAACAGTAGGGAAATGACAAAGTCACCATCATGAGAGAGGTAAGCACTCCTGACTTAGTTTCTAGGCCCTGGGTCCTACTGGATTTCAAATAAAGGACAGCTTTGTTCCAACTTTGAGAACTTTTTCCAAAGCGAGGCAAGAAGTATGGATGAACCAGTGTAGACCATTACCTAGTTCTACAAAAACTACTCAAAGAAACTTCTTTAAGTATCTTTATAAAGAGTATATTCTATATATTTCTGTTGAATTTTATGACTTTATTTTCTTCCTTTGAGCCTAAAACCTAGCTTATTTTTAATAGGCTCCAAATCATTATGTCTTTGTATTGCAGACATTGGGTGCGAAGGCCAAAGTCACTTATTCTAAAGTGCCTAGAATTATTGCAGCAAATTGAAACTCTAAATATAATTTGTGTCATTAACCTCTTAGGGATTATATTTTTGACTTTCTTCTATGTGACATATATCTGGTCACATATTGATTGTGAACCAGCGCCTAAAATGCATAATCCTCAAAGGTTACTCACAATTGTTTAAAAGACCCCATATTCATCTCGACACCCAGAACTGGGAGATAAGGTTTAAGGAATGGCTGCGTGGGATACTGGAATAAACAAACCATTTCATAGTTCTTAAAATAAAGCACTTATGGAGCACATTTTTATCTACAAAGCTTGAAAAATGAATTTATTAATCCTCACAACATTCTCTGCATTATTATCACCACATAATAAATATAGAGCAGGGGGTTGAAAGGTTAAATTAGTTTTTCTCTCCTCCTCAGGGAACTTGCTGTTACTTTTGATTTAGAGTGGGGTTGGCTGTGTTCTCCGGCATTCTGTTTGTGCCCCTTTTGCCAAATTTACTCATTTGTGATTTTTATTTTGGGGGGAAGGGGTATAAGATTGTTGTAGAGTAAATTTTGAGAGTAAAATCCAGGTAAAGTCAGCCCCCTGTCCAGTCCATTTTGGAATGTGGAGGGCTTGTGGGTCATTTCATCACTGATGTGAATTTCTGCTCATTGAAACTTGTCTTGGTGCTTCCTGAGCTCTCTCTTTCCGCCCCATCTTTCTCCATGCCCCTTACTACTGCCTGAATGAAGTTTCTTTTCTGTTTTTAGATGTACAAAAGATCTAAATAATATAATGAATTCCTATGTCCCTACCACCCTGCTTTTTTTTTTTTGGTACCGGGGATTGAGCTTAGGACCTCGTGCTTGCCAGGCAGGAGCTGTGCCACTGTGCTATATCCCCGGCCACCCTGCTTAAGAAGATAAAATATTACCAGGATAAAAAAATCTTCCATGGTTTTTGCCCATCTTTAGGGAAAAAAAAAACTTCCTTTTAAGTGTGGTGATTATTTCAGTTCGTAATTTTACATTTTTCTCTAAACAGTATAGATTATTATGCTCCATGTTAAAAAAAATTAAATGACTGGTGTGATAAGGGTTATGTCTTTCCACAACTTGTTTTTTCCCTTTTTTTGTTCAATATTGTATTTAGGAGATTCACCTTTAATATATGTCATTCTAGTTCTCTCTCAATGCAATTTAGTATTTCATTCTATGACTACTACTACATTACACTTATTTTGATTACTTCCGGTGAATACACAATTATGATATATATATATTACATATAAACGCTATTACTACTAAGATTCTTACACAAATGTGTTTATGTGTCAGTTTGAGACCATTTAAAGTCTATTATAAATAATGGAATTAATGGATCAAAGGGTATCTGTGTCTTAAATTTTTATGGACTATTGCCAAATTTTTCTCTAGAGTAATTATGACAGTTTACTCAACCATTAACAGTGTATCAAAGTTCTAGTTGCTTCATATTTTTATTATACAGTTCTTGGTATAGTTAGATTTTTATGTCTGTTACTCAACATAATATCTTGTTTCAGTTTGATTTTTGTCTGATTCCTGCAGAAGTTAAACTTCCTTTTGAATGTTTTTATGGTCAGGTATGCTTTTTGTTTTGAAAATTGCCTATCCATAATTTTTATACATTTTTAATCTTTTTTTTTGTTAATTCATGAGTGTTTTTTATGTATTCCAGAGACCAAGCAATATTCACTGATGTTGTTTGCCACTTCTCTGTATCTTCTGCTAGCTTGTTCTTCATTGCATTCAGTTTGGCCTCCATTTCTTCTGCAGTCTTGTTTCTAAGTATTCTCCTCCTACTTATGTTTTGCTGAATATGTCTTATCCCTCAAAGTTCTTGCCTCTGTTGTTCCTCTGCTGGGAATGCACTTAACTGTTTTTGCCTGGCTGACATTGCTTACTGTTTCATAATCTGTTCTTTTGGAAAGTTCTTATTTGAACGATTGCTTGTGCCCTCTCTGTGCTTGCCCAGCTTCCTGTACAGACCTATCAAGACGTTTTGTCTTTTCTCCTCTCAGAACTAACTGTGCTGAAGAAGAAAATAGTGCTGATGGGACTTGCCACCCACACAGTTGGCTTTGGGGAAGTCTTCCTGAACAGCCTACCAGGAATGGGTGGTGAAATGACCTTTGGGGCACATTTTCAGCTAAAACTCAGCTGCAGAGTCCAGGTTCCATATAAACATTCTGATTAATTTAGTCTTGGCAATATTTCCATTGGGTTCCATATCATCATAGTCTTTCAATCCAGCAACATTTTATTCCAGTTTTCTAAGGTGATTATGTACTTGAGAAATAAGAAGTCCCAAATGTAGTTTTTGGAAGTCTAGACAAAAATTCCATAGATATTTCCTCCTGTTTTTTCCCAAGTATCTCTTCCAAATGAACTTATCAAAGAACTTCGGATTTCCCACCCAGTGAGAACATGGATCTGAGACATATGGCAGTTTATTCTGTTTTCTGTGTGAATGACGAGGACATGCACTGGGACATCTATTATTTTGAAGCTGGGATTTAACCCAATGAAGAGGGGGAACCCAACACGCCAAACTGTGTGTTATTTACACATTTCAATATTTAATTTCCTGTCTCCATTAACACACATTTTTAGTATGCAGATTATTTGCCCAACAAAATTTATCAGTTCCTTGTTAGATAATATTCTCCTCAGGGTACATATTGTTCACATTTAGAAATTCTTATTAATCTCGAGAATCACATTGTTTATCCAACAAAATTATTACAGCTTTGATGAAGCTTTTAAAGTGTAACATGTAAATCACTATTTTCTCACTTTCATAAGCAGCTGAATTTTTGATCTGTGGATTATTACGATTTAGAAGATATTTAGTCTTAGGCAGGGAAAATGCACAAGATGGTGCAGTAATGTGTAGATGAGGCTATTTAATTAAACTGCTGTTAATGACAAATTGCCATCACGGTAGCTACCCCCTCCTCTAATTGCCTTTCTTAAATAGATAAATGAGGAGTGCTATCCAGTGTTGTTATAAATAGGATGGGGGTAATATTTAAAGCTGTAAATGTTACACTAACAAATGGCTAGAATAAAGAAGCAAACAGATATTTAAGTATTTATAGTCACTTATTTTCTAGATTGTATATTGATCATTTTGCCTGTGAAAATATCAGGGGCATCTTTTAATGGAAAAAGAACTCAAAGATTTGGATTATAGGAGATAATTAATGATAATCTTCCTCGATGTTTAAATATAGGATATATAAGTTTATGCCTATGCTCAATAAGGCCATTCCAGTTGCATTAATTATATATGGATTATAGAATAAGATAAAATAAACATGTCTTGATTTTCTAGTGTCTGAGAAAGAAAGTAACTTTGTTGTTTGTGAATTATGTTTTCATGTGGGATAATAAATATCCATATAGTATGCTCATGTACCCAAAATACTTTAAACTGAAGGGAAATGTACTTTTCCCCAGCATTTGGGATAATAGAATTCCTCGTTTAACCCATAGGGAAACATCAGAAAACCTTATGTGGCTTGAATAAAACTGCAAAGTCAGTTAATAACAAAACTAAAGTCCTGATCGTGACTTCATATATGTTTTCCTGCAAAGGTACCCAGTGTGTTGAAAGTGAGAGCATTGAATAATTCTTACAAGTTATGAGGGTTTGTAGTATAAGTTATGAAGACATGGCAGAGCTCTAATGCTAGCATATTGGATAATTAAAACTGCCGGTTTCTGTCTTTCCTGTATTTTCAAAATTACCTGTATGTTTTGGACTTAGATCTTTTCCTCCATGGCTAATATACACCTTAAGCCCAGCAAGCATTTCATGGAGGTGAAATGTTTGCCATTTTCAGGACATTTAGTGATTACATTTTTGTCTTATTTGAATTAAGATTATAAGATAGGACAATTTCTATTACTGGAATCATCACTTTCACCTTTCTATCTTCTTATTTATTCTTAGTAATGATAATACAAATTTCAAACAAATGCTTATAAACTGCTATTCAGATGAAATGCAACAAAGTCCTCAGGAAACTGCTGGAAGTATCTGCTTACCAGCTGATATAAAGATAATTGAATCTGGAATCCCAAAGCTGTTTTAATTGTTAGAGTACACCATACTAAAGTATGAGTTTTGTCAATCTGGAGATCACTTGTAGTCACTTTTCTAAGCACCATTGGGATTTTTGTGGGAATTGAGTTTGTAGTTGAATGGAAAGACCAGTAGAAGAACATCTGCAGTTTGCACTTCAGGCCCCTTCTTTTTTCCTAGATGCTGCTTCCCTGCTTGAGCAGTTGCCTGGGGCTAGGAGAGAATGTGTCTGGGAGGGGAGGGTCTACTTCACAGGTAAACTGAAAATAGAGGGAGAAATCATCTCTTTTTGTGTACAAACAGTTCAAGTTCAAGCTCACAGCCAATGGGCTTGGCGAGTCAGCTCCATTCAAATGACTGCATCTTCTCCAGGCTATTCTAAACACATGCTAGTGGTGTTTCTTTTTGTAGTCAAAAGGAAAAAAATGGGCTCATAAAATGGAAGTTAATGGATGTATTTGGTTGCTTCTTGGGCTTTGATTGCAGGAGGAAGAGGTTTCTCTGCTCTGCTGTTTGATTTGGGCCTGGCTTCTCCCTTTCCCCTCCCTTATGTACCGTCTCTCCCCACTGAGAAGGACAGTGTGGTTCAAGGAAAGCATACCAGTCCCTCTGATGGCCAATTCAGAAAATTTCTCACTAAAACCCATTTTTCTACTTCAGGGATTGCAAACTCAAATTTGTAGTGAAATAGGTACTGTAACTGAGTATAATATAAGTGAGTAAAGTGGGCCTGGAGTGGCAGGAGTGAGTGGTGTGACAGCAGGTCCATCTATCAGAGGGTGCTCCACTCACCCCAGCAAATCTGTATCAAGCTACAGTGTGGGCTTACAGTTATCAGAGCCACTGTTTTATTTCAACCAAGCCAGAAATCTGAAATTTGGTGTGAAATATCTTGATTTAACAAAAAAAATTAAAAAGCAAATAAACTACCACATACCGCACCCCCCCAAGGCCAGGCTGCAATCACTGTTTCCATGTGTATTTGGAAATGAGGTTGAGAGAGAAAGAAGGGACAACGACTATGTAAATTTTCCCCAGTTTTACATACTGTTGCCTATACCTAGATGCATAGGATTCAACCCAAGCCAAATGGTTTTCTGCTATATAGACATAGCAGAGCAAAGCCTTTTACCCTAAATGTATGCAAAATTTTGCATACCTATACGTTTTTGTGAAGAAAATATCCCTGGCTTTAATTAGATTCTAGAAAAGTCTATAACCGTAAAAGATTGTGAATCTCTTCAGTTAATTCCTTGACAAGTTGTCATCTGTTTGAATTCCCCTAGGAGCAGGAAACTTACTACTGCAAGGATAGCCGTCTCTGATTTAGATGACTCTGAGCACAGGGACTTCCTTATTGGCAAAGATTCTTTCTTAACCTTTTTGTTATTGGCAGTTAAGAAAAACATCTAATCTTTAACTAGAAAAATGCACTTGAAAAAAATCACAGAAATTAAGAGGTTGCTATAATTTCCTGTAACTATCACCTATTCTTGCAAAAAATGAGCATTATTAAATTGTGATAGTTACTAATGGAATTTTTAATTCTTTTACAATTGAGGTCATTGAATCTTTATGTCTTGCCCTTCATCCTGAAACTATCTGCATGAAAATAAAGACTCCAAGTTTTATCATGTTTTACTGATTCATTTAAACCTTTTTTTTTTTTTTTTCATTATAGATTTCTAGAAATGTAGTCTTGGAAATGATCTAAATCATCCCTGGTACAATGGAAAACTCAACAGTGTTAGATCTAGGATTGACTGTTCTGCTATTTATTAATTATGCTGATGTTGGTATTAAGTATGTGGTGTTACACTGGGAGTCTTGGTTCTTCTTCTGAACATGAATATCCAAGTTTGTGAAAAATAAATACGAATGGGTAGTGTAGTAATCAGCAAAGCCTGTTTTTCTAGGGTGTGCTACTGTGAACTAGTTATTGAACTTCTCTAAACCTCAGTTTCCATTCTATCAAATGGAGATAAGTTCCTGGAGATAAGTACAGGATTATTTTAACCAGGAAGTGAGAAGTAAGATAAAGTGGGCAGAGGTTTTGCAGAGTGCTTAACAGGCAGTAGACATTCAATTAATATTGGCTGTTAATTGGCTGTTTGATGATGCTGATTTAAAAAAGCACTAGCTAGCACTGCAGTGCATGCCTGTAATCGCAGCTGCTCAGGAGGCTGTGGCAGGAGAATCCCAAGTTTGAGACCAACCTGGGCAGTTTAGCATGACCCTGCTTTAAAAAAATGGCTGGGAGTATAGCCCAGGATTTCCTGGGTTCAATCCCGCATATTGCCGAAAACAAAGAAAAAAACAGAGAACACCTAAAAGCTCAGGCTAACTTGTAAAATGTATATACTACAAAGCCCCTTCTGATATAGGTTCTAATGTAGCTTGAATCAGGCTATGACTATTTAAATTAGTAATTATGTGTGAATTCAGGGAAATATCAGTAGGAAAAAAGTCTTTGGGAAATGAAATAAAAACAAGCCCACCCAGAAAGTAACAACCTCTTTTTATGGTTTGCTATTAGACATCGAATCTTATTTAGAGAGAGATTTTTTTCCTCTCCTCATGCTGTACCCTGACAGAATCAAATGAAATGTAACTCCGCTTTTAGAAGGTAGGGCGAAATTGTAAGAAGACAGTCTTTCCATTGACTAGTTCACATTGCTTTCCTATTGTTAATGAAAAGAGTTGTTGATTTTATACTTTGTTAAAAGTAAAAGGGACATAAAATAGCAATTATATTTTACCATTAGCCTGCCACTCTTTGTGTTGAGGGCAGAATATCTGTCTGTGATTCAGGAATAATGAGCAGAGTGACGCTGCAGGTGTAGTTTATACATCGGCACTTTGGTAGTGAGGACACAGTTTTATTTGGGAATTGAATATGTGAGGGTGAGGGGCCCCTCCCCCAAAGTGCAAAGACCCTCCCGCAGGACTGCAGCATTTGAGTGGCATGTCGAGATCCTTCCAGCACGAGGTGCATAATGTATTGTGCCGGCTGACTCCCATGTGGAAGAGAGCACAAGACTTCCTTATGCATGAGGCATTTTTAGCAAATTGGACCCCATTTCAATCTTGATGAAACTTGATGACATTTCCAACTTGCAAGTGCACAAAATGAAAAAGCAAATTTTTAGCTATTTATGTGTCAGAACATCAAAAGCTCAAAAGCCATAATTAAGGGTGTCAGCATGGCAAGGAGACCATATTTCTCCCCTTCTCAGGGGTCTTCTGGGTCTCTCCTCAGAGGTGAGAGAAGGGCTTGCTGCTCCTTGTAGACACAAATCAAACAATTTGGATTTCATGAATCCCACCTGGGATACTGCCTCTTCATTCCAACCTTGTCATGTTGATATTTAGTGTTTCCTATTTCTTGCATGAGAGGAGAAATTTCAGGAAAAACTATATAGTTTGTGTTCCTTACTCCTTAACACTTTCCCTGGGCTGCTTTGTTTCAGAAGTCTGAGGACAAAGTGTAAGAAAATGATTTGAGATGGCATTTTGATTCCTTTAAATTTTTGTGTTTATGATACATCCAGTTAACTTCTTACTTGATGTTAAATTCTAAACATGCTGGACAGATTTTATGGTATGTCTGTTTAATAAATATGTAGACATAATAAATGTCCACTTAAATGTTAAAACCAGAGCTTCTAAACTTCAATTACGTGTATTTGTCAAGATGCAGATCTGATTCACAAGTTCTGGTCTGAGAACAGCCAGAGATTCATCATTTCTAACAAACTCCCAAGCTGAACCATGCTAATTGACGATCTCTGGACCCCCTTGTGTTGGTGAGACTCTTCATAGCTTTCAGCCTAAGGGAGGTGCCTTTAAATTCATTTGTGGTCATTGTGATCAACAGGTACACTTGTATGGGATATACATGTTTCGGCTAAAATAGCCTTTGTATTTTATAACAGAAATTTTGAAATTAATCCCCAGGACTGCTGCTGCCTGTTAATGATTCACAAAAATCTCACTTAATAAGAGCTATTTTCCAAAGAGCTAACATTGAATTGCAAATATACTTCCAATCTGAGTGACGTCTACGACTCATTCATGTCTCCTGGGGACAAGGCAGCTTTTTGCAAGTGTTGGACACTCAAGTGTATGTGCCATGCACTGTCTTGAAAGCTGTGGACAACTACAACACTGTGATGCTAAAAATGGCACATCTTTGACACCAGGAAGCTTAAACTCTGCCAAGGGGGCAGGGTACAAGGGAGACTCAAGTGATATAACAAAGGCCTTAAGTAAATGTTAATTAAATTCCAAGAAAAGAGAGACAAAGCTCATCTGTGGCAGAGCCCAAGGGAGTCTTCATGGAGAACGCAGCCTTTGAACTAGCCTTGAATCATTGGGATTGGGTATGTAAAAATGAGGCCGTGGGGTGTGGAATGAGGTGAGAACATATTAAAGGGAGAGAAAGTTTGAGAAAATATATGAGCTAGGAAAAGTAGCCTATGTGTCATAAATTGGGAATAGTTTCAGTTTGGCTGAAATACAGATTTCATGTAGGGAAATGGTAGATGGTAACCCTAGAAAGGAAAGTTGGGATTACAACAGTATGACCTCACAAGCCGGTGGGAGGTGTTGGGGTTTAAGTTAGTAGGCAGTAGGGAGTTGTTCTTTACCCGGTGCATTTGTTCTCAATTCTGCTTTCAGCTTTTCCTGTTTACATTTTTTCTTTTAATTTGAATTATTTGTATGTGTATATTGATGTTTTAATCCTTCTCGAGTTGCTTTTGATAGTGTATAGAAGAGATTATAAGAGGAAAAGAGATTTGTTTTAGGAATAGAATAGAGAGGATGGGAACAAGGAGGAGTCTGTGTACCAACCTCTGAGAGGTGACTCTGACTCATAAATTGCAATCCAGAGCTGTGGAGTCTCTTAGCTGCCACACATTTGGGTTCACAGTTTTTGAATTAAAGATGCCCAGCAATGTGTGAAGGGAAAAGGGAAGAAAAAGCCAGGTACATCTTCCTGGGTCACCAATTTCTTTCCATGGTAGTTCCATTGTACCATATATAATTTAAGACCTCTAAATATATTAGAATAATTGTTTGTTGCTAAATTTAATTTACATGGTAGTTAATAATAGTCTAAAATTAGAGCAAATTTTTGGATTTAGTTGTTTTCTTCTTGTTCTTTAAACATTAATGTTTAAACAGGGCTGATTTATGTTAGACTGGTTTCTTGAAGAGCTCTTTCTCATTTTTAAAAAGAAATATAGGTATGCACAAAGAATTTCAAAAGCATGCTAATCTCTCCTTCTGTTGATCATACTAATGGAAAAGCTGGCTGCTCAGGCCCCAGGGCTCTAATAACAAGGGCCCTTAGTGGTAGTCTATTGCAATTGCAGGTGTAAGATCAGGGTGTATCTTTTTTTTTTTTTTAATACAACTGCTTGTATTTTATTTTTTCCCCTCTTCCCTTCCTTCCTTTCCCCTTTCCTCACTCCTAATTCCTTTTTCCTTTTAAACAATTACTTCCCATTTCACAAAATCTATTGTCTAATAAGACTAATCTAGACCTTATTTACTCTTTCAATTTCTCATACTAGAGAGACAATGTGATGTTTAGACAAATGATTCTGATTTATTTCACTTATAAGTATGGTCACAAGTTGCATTCATTTACCTATAAAAGCCTGAAGTTTATCCTTCTTTCTGGCTGAGTAGTATTCCATTGTATAAAAATATCACGTTTTTTATCCATTCCTTTGTTGATGGGCATTTGGGTTGTTTCTAAGATTTAGCTATTACAAATTGTGCTGCTATAAACATGGGTGCACATATATCACTGTGGTATGATGTTTTTAATTCTTCTGAGAAGATACCCAGAAGTGGAATAGCTGGGTCAAATGGGACCTGTGATCCTAGCTTTTTGAGGAATCTCCATACTGATTTCCACAGTGGTTGCACCAGTCTGCACTCCCACCATAGTGGAGAAGGGTTCCTTTTTTCCCACAGCCCCTCCAGCATTTGTTATTGGTTGATTTCTTGATGATAGCCTTTCTTTCTGGAGTGAGATAGAATCTCGGTGTTGTTTTAATTTGCATCTCTCAAATGACCAGTGATGCTGAACATTTTTTTCATGTATTTATGTTTGGTTTGTATTTCTTCATCTGAGAAGTGCCTATTCATCTCAGATTCCCATTTTTGGATTGGATCTTTGAATTTGGAGGGTCTGATTTTTCTGAGTTCTTTATATGTTCTAGATATAAGTCCTCTGTCTGAGGGACAATTGGCTAAAATTTTTGCCCACTCTGTGGTTTGTCTTTTCACTGTTTTGGTGATTTCTTTTGTTGTGCAAAAGATTTTTAATAAGATGAGATCCCTGTTGTTGATTTTTTGTAGTATTTCCTGTGCAATCTGGGTTTTGTTCATGAAGTCTCTGCCTACGCCTATGTATTCAAGATTTCTACATATTTTCTCTTCCAGCAGATTTAGTGTTTCTGTTTTAATATTTAGATTTTTGATCCATTTTGATTTTAGTTTAGTGCCTGGTGATAGACATGGGTCTAGTCTTAGTCTTTGGCATGTGGAAAGCCAGTTTTTCCAGTACCATTTATTAAAGCTACTGTGATAAAATCAGCATGGTATTGGCAAAAAACAGACCTGAGGATCAGTGGAACAGATTAGAAAATGCAGACACAACTCCAGACACACTGAGCTACCTTATCTTTGACAAAGGGGACAAACATGTTCACTGGAAGAAAGATAGCCTCTTTAATAAATGGTGCAAGATGTATCATTTTAAGTGATGAATGTGGAAAGCTAAGTATGTAGAGGCAACATAAATGCTATGAGTGGGCTCAGCTGCTTTCAAGCCTGGCATAGGTTGACTATGCTAGTGTTTCTCAACATTTTGGTTTACTTATCACCACTTACCTAAGGAGCTACTTTTTCCCCCCAATTACTGTTCCTCCCTTACAATATTTTAATACCACATGTTACAAACTAAATGTTTGTGTCCCTCCAGAGTGACATTAAAAGATATGGAAAATAGAATGCAAAAGTGTAAAAAATTTCATAGTTTTTGTAAGTAAAAAGTAGAATAAATGGGAAAAATTGGGGGGAAATATGGCAGATAATTTGAAGTATTGATGAAAGACAAATGCTTCTTCAGATTGAAGAATTATATTGGCTCCTATGCAGGGTAAATAAAAATAAATCAACACCTATAAACATCATAAGTAAACTGTAGAACACCGAAGATAGAGTGAAATCCTTAAAAACAACTAGAAAGGAAAGCTACATTATCTATAGAAGAGTAGTAATTCTATTAAAAGTACAGTTCTCATTAGTTATAGCAGATGTGGAGGACAATGAAATATTTGCAAAGTGCTGAGGGAGATAATTATCAACCCATAATTACGTATTCAGATAACCTGCTGTTCAGGAGTAAGGTGAAGATGGAGAGCTCTACTTCCTCATAGGACCTTGCTGGAATCATCAACAATAGATGGTTCTCAGGAAGGGAGAAGTGGAGGCCTAGGAAAGAAACAGAGTGGGATACAACAAGCAATAGTTAGCCAAGCAATTGAAAATTATTTGACTTACCCTGAAATTGGGAATTACAGTATGTATTAATTTTCAAAAACTAGTATGTTAAAGATAAAACCGGGTGGAACTGCAGTCTTCCATCATAGTAACTAGGATGAGCAGAGTTCCAATATCTTTAGGAATTTCTAGAATTTCTCCATACTTTGTTAAGGAAGCACAGTAAAAATTTAAGTCCTCCTCCTGCTCCAGAGTCAGGGAAGGTAATGGAAAAGCTTGGTAATTAGAAAATGCAAACTAAATCAGATATCTAATAACCACAGTAAATATGAATGGATAAACTTACCAGACAGTAATTGGTTTTTAAAAATATAGTTATATACTCTTTCCAAAAGGCTGACCTTATGTGCAGAAAGATACCTTCTGATGTAGAGAACTTGGTTTCCTTTTGATTTCTTGAGGATGCAGAGTGCTTCAAATGAGGTCACTAAACCTCCTTTTCCATGACAGATGACCAAACTCACGTGCACACAAGCTGGAGTATCAAGTGTCTTCTACACACAAGACATAATAGCAATGAACACGGCTGGATGTAGGATCCCAAGTATGTTCGTGCTTTATAACATCAAATTGAAAAACTACTGACCTGTGTTTGCCACAGTATTAGCTGTCATAGGCGGGCCAAGAGTAAAACATGTGAAAGGACCTATCAACCTTTAAGTACAAAATGGACACATATAATAACATATGGCATAGTTATTTTAATAATGAAATTTTACCATACCATACTTAATGATAAAATAGAAATTTAGAAGACATGAAAGTATTAATTTACTGTCGTAATGCTATGACATAATCACTTTCATATTTTCCCTAAATCTTTTTTTTCAGCCTGTTGATATTTTGGTCGTGCACATAAAAGTCACAGTAAATCATGACATCCAAGCAAAATTCACAAACGATACAAAATCGACATATTTACTCAGGTAAAACTTGATAGATTTTGAAAAATTTGATAATCAAATCCCTCTACACAGTTATCTAAAGATATTATTATTTATATTTTACTTGATGATTGATGTAAATAATGAAGAATTTGGCATGAAAGGATTTGGTCTAGTACACTTATAAATGTAAACTGATATGTACAAGTTTATCTTCTGCTATGAGTTTTGGAAGACAGATCTGGTATAATGATACACTGAAATAATGCATGTCTGAATATACATATCTGAATATGCATGTCTGTCTCTCGTTCCAAAAAATTTTATTTGTTGAATCCCTAACTCCCAATGTAATGGTATTTGGTTATGGGATTGGGAGGTAATTAGATTTAAATGAGGTCATGAAGGTGCCCCGCCCCAGCCCATGAAGGGGTTTATGTCCTTATAAGAGGAGGAAGAGACTGTAGCTGTCTTCGTGTAGTGTGAATATCAGCAAGAAGGTAACCTCCTGCAAGCCAAGGAACAGATCTTCACTAGGGACCAAGCTGGAAGGCACCTTGATTTTCAATGTCCAGCCTCTAAAACTGTAAGAATTAAGTTTCTGGTTTTTAACCCACCCAATTTGTGGTATTTTGTTACAACAACTGAGCAGACTTATATAGCAGGGCTCCCTGATGTGGTTGGAATGGACAAGTGGATCAAATTGGAAGAGCCAAATCATTTGTCCCAGTTTTGTGCCCACCACAGGAGAGTGCTGGAAGGGGTATGGCCCTTAGTTGCCTGTGAACCCTGTGAGCCTCAGTCTTTGGCGTGTGCTGGTATCTTTGTTTAAATGTTTAAAACCAAATCTTACCTTATGTTTTGCTGACATTACACCACACTGTAATTTTAAGATCTATACTCTGGATCCTGTACTCTTGACAGATGTTCCTTTCAGCTTCAGGTAGAAAATACTTTGCATTTTTCTTCCTTTCTCATTATAACTTAGATCAAACTTGGAAGTGAAGTAGACACAAGTTATTTATGCAAACAGGTATGAAAACAGGTGAATCAAAGTATATTTCTATTTGTAGAATTTTCCAAGAGACTCCTTCATGATAAAGTGGACCAGGATCACTTAGTTTTGCACAACAGTTTATATTTTAGTTGTCTGTTGTGCCTCTGGTTAGCCTATTCTTATTGTACATATTTCTAGGCCAAGAATGAATATATAGAAAAGTAAACTTTTGAAAAATCAAGACATTGGAGATGGGTGTTTAGAAAATGTCTTCAACAAAGGCCAAGAAGAGTTAGTAAACAATGAGAAAACAGTGAAAATATTTTGTAATGATTTAAATATAATGTGGGGTTCAAAGTATCACTGTATTTAAGGTATCAATTATTCAAGTGGAGATTTAGAAAAAAGAACTATTTAGGTTTTGTTAATGATATAGCTTGTCTTGGGACATGCTTTCATTTAGCATTGGTAGGTGATATTTTACTTTTTTTTGCTGAGCATTTTTATATTCATTAACAATAATGTTGTCATATTAAAGAAATTCATGTCAATATTTCTCTAGAGCGGTGATGGTGAACCTTTTAGAGCTTTCAGTGATACAAACAGCCCACTGTGGCACACATGCTGTAGCACCACCAGTGCTCTAGAGAAAGGGAGAGTGAGAGAGCGATAAAGAAAGGGCCTGTGCCAAGCACACAGGAGGAGGTGATGGAATCTAGTGTGCAGTGACCCATGTAAACTTCAGCAAAAATGGCAAAAGATGTCTTATTCTGATTACTAATTATAATAATTTACTACTTATTAGCTCATAGTCAGTGAGTGCCTACTGTGTGCCAGGTCCGGGTCTGAGAATTTTGGATATATTTGTCTCCTTTAGTCATCTTGATAATCCCTGAAGTAGCTACTATTATTATCTACAAGTGTACTCTGTGATGTTTACGCCACAAGGAAATTGTCTAATACATTTGTCAGACCATCTGTCCGTTCTTAAGTAACACATGACAGTGTGTTTTAAATATAAAACGCAGGGCCGGGGATGGAGCTCAGTGGTAGAGTGCCTCCTAAACAAGCCTGAGGCCTTTTAGATTTAAGCTAGTTAAGATTCAAACATCCACCTCTTTTCTAGAGAGGAAGAGCTGAGAGAGGTTGACTAAGGGCAAATGTGGATTTCTTTTGTTTTGTCATTTAAGTCTTTGCCACTGTAATGAACTCAAAGCACTCTGTAGAGTGAAATCTGTGAAATTAGTATAGACGTAGTTAAAAGGGTCACTGAAATTAATTCACTTATTTATGCTCATCCCAACCAACTTTCCCAGTGAAATGGATGAACAAATACTTTCCTTAAACAAGATTTAAAAAAAAAATAGATACATTGACTCTGAGATTCAACAGCAATTACTGAATTTGACCTTGGCTGCCAAGTTTCCCAGAGCACTGGCATCTCAAACATGTCGGCTTAGGTTCCCAAGATAAGTTGGCGATATTTACTGGATGAAAACTTCAGATTTATGTGCTATTGTACTCAGCAACACTTCTCATAAATCTTCAGAAAGTTTGGAATATGTTCTAAAATTTTGTATGTAAAGTCTTCCAGTTACAAGTTTCATTGCAAAAATTTTGTGCAAATCTAATCACCAGGTTAAATTTGTGACACTATGTTCAATGTCAAGGCAGGAAGATTTAACAAAGGTAACTAAATTCATGGCAAGAGAAAGGAGAGCAGGGAGATATATTAAAGAACCTAGCATTTATCAGGGTGCAAATATTGGAAATGATTGTAAAAGAAATATAAAAAATGAGTAAGTTAATGACTTGTTTTCAAGTTCTGGAGAAGGGCAATGTTTCTTTTTTTAAAGAAGAAATGACCTGCATTGCCCTTTACTTTTTGCCATATTTTATTTTGATTTAAAATATTTTCTGAGTTTCTATAGTTTTGCTGTATTGTGTGCACTTTCCAATGAATGATCTATTTATTTACATGAAAGGCAAGATTCACTAATGCAAAAGCAACACGAAAGACTTTTTCCTACCAATTTTCTAATGAAAGCCAAGGACAGTTTTTTTTTTTTTTTTTTTTTTTTTTTGGTTTTAAGTTTCATTTGCTTAAAATGAAAAATGTATTCTTAAAACTAAATAAAAAATATCATATTATCAGTATTTCTGGCTGCAAGTGAATGAATACTTATTCTGAATAGGTTCCTGTGAATGGCCACTCTATAACTATTGTGTTTTGTTCGAAAAGTATATTAAAAAGTAGAAACAGCATCATGAATGAAGAAAAGGGGTAGAAACAAAGTATAAAATATGTAATCTTTTAAAAGGACCTTATCAAGGAGAATCTTAGTGAAACTTTAAATGGGAGAGTCACACAATCCCGAAGCTTTCCCATTTCCTATTCAATGAATAATTTACTTTTTAGATGAGATTCACTAACATTATTGCAGAATAACTGTAATTGAAAATTATTAATGCTCTATCTTTATTGCGTTTTAAAACCTGTGCATTTTGTGTTTGACCAGGTCTGCCTCATCATTAAGAGTTCTGAGGGAAAGCAAAATCTCTGTCTCCTGAAGAATAAAGAGCAAAACCTTAATTGCTTTCTTGTTTCCCACAAAGATGCTAATAGGATGAACCGAATGTCAGGAATAATAAGACAAAATGATGGTGTACAACCTGCGAAGAGAAAATAAAACATCTTTTTATGTAAACTGTCACCAGAACCTCAAGGAAACTCTTTGCTCTTTCCCTGCCCTGATTTTGAACTGCTTCATTAAAAGTAATTTTGTTTTTCAGAAGGATAACACCCACATTATTCTATTAAAATTTTTTAAGAGAAATCTTCAATTAAGAGGTTATTGTTGTCTGAAGGATTTTTCCATAGTTGGTTAGTAGCTGAAAATGTGATCGTCCCAAATTTGAATGGAAATATGACATTCATCATGGTTTAAAATGGATAAACGTCTTGTCTGTTTGAAATGCCAGTGAACATGGTATTATTTATCAGATCCTTTGAAAATGGTAGAATTTTCAGAGGGGAGGCTTTTCATAAAGGCGAGAAATGAATCATTGATTTTTCCTGCCTTTAATTGATTGAAAAGTTAAATTATATATATTTATAGAACCCTTGTTCCATGTAGTGTTTTGACTTTTGAGAGCTGAAAATAAACAAGGGACTGTGGAATTCAGCTCAGTCCTTTGTGAATATTCCTTTTTGTTAGTCAGGGGAGACTGTCTTTAAAACCTTATCTCATTGGCCACCAAACTCATATCCAGAGCTTGTCCTGATCTCAGTTTAGATACTAACTTGGTTTAGAGTCTGTCTTGAAAATGTTTAGATACATAAGCACATCTAAACCACTTATAAGGAATTTAATTTAAATTACAAACAAATTCTTAATAGGAAAAATATTCCCAGTAATTTATTTGCCTAATGAATTTGTCCTCTGAGAATTTTTCTCAGTGCTCATGAGAAAAGTATACCTGCTTGTCAATTCAGGTCATGAAGATCACTTTGCAACTGAGGCAACAGTGACCAGAATTACCCTGAAGTTTTCCAGTTCTTTTTTCATTGTCTGTGTGTAAAAATACGCACCTTAAAATTGGCACCAGGTCACATAATTCCATGGAACTCAATACTAAATTGTACTTGTGATTAAAAGGATACGTGAGCATGTGAAAGGCTCTGAGAAGCTCTGCATTCTCTTCTGTTAAAGAGAAATCTGTTCTACATTGTACAATGTCAGACTTCCCAAATTTATTTAATTAACCACGGAATCTACCCCATTTCTTTTCTGTACTCTAATATGCACTTACTTCCTTTGAAACTAAAGTTCTGGGAAACTTGCTGTGATACACATTTCTCCATTGAAACAGCCCTTGTGGACATAGATGTTATCCTTGTTTTACAGATGAAGAAACTGATGCTTAGTGAGGTTAACCTTCTCTAAGGACAGACAGCTCTTCAGTAACAGAGCCAGAGTGGAAAGCGTAGGTCTGAAGCTGATCCTATAATCTAGTGCCGTGACTAGAAAATATGAGAAGATATTTTATTTTAACATATGGACTATTTATAGCTATGCATAGCAACTGTACACCTTTTTCTTTTTTGTGCACACTTTCATAGTTTTCTCCTGTGTTCTTACCACTAAGGTTTTGTAATAAAAGTACTCTTTTTACATACAGTGTGTTGGCTTAGGTTATTGAATTCCATGCAATACTATAATTAGGACTGAGCCCAAATAGCACATAGAAAACACAATTTTTTTTTATTTTAAAGAGAAAAAACAATAAAAATAATGATACAAAATTTCAAAACAAGATAATAGGAGAGTAACAATGTTTAGTGCATTGCTTATTGTTATCTTCAAAGTAGTTGCTCAGATTACAAGATATAGGCATGAAAAATTAATCAAACAATATAGGCATAAACCTTTCTCCTCAATGAACTAATAGAAGTTAGTAGTATAGCTATCTTGTATATATATATATTTTTTTTTTTTCCCTTTTCCCTTCCTTGTGTGTAAAGGCAGAGTTGAGCAAAGCACATATATTCCCTTAGAGCTAGGAATGATATTCAGTAAAATATTGTGAGTCCATAGAGCAACATAAAATGAAGAAATCCATTTGTCTGGAAGGACTTTGTTTAAACTAATTTCAGAAATATTTAAAAGATTCAATTTTATTTGTAATAAAGTAAAGGTTACATTGAGAAAAAATTCGAATGCATTAAAAGATTCTTCTGATAGTGATAAAATATTTTTTTTAATTTGTAGACATGCAGATAACATTTAGACATGTTATCTGTGTATACCTTTATTCTCTTTATATATATGTGTTTTTGTGGTTTGGTAAGCATGCACATGAATATAAAAATACGTACATATATTCTTATGTTCTATTCTTTATGTTCTAATAAAAACAACCTTGTATCTGAATTGTTAAAAAATCCATCGTAGTTATTTTAAATGTAATAGAATTTTAGATTCTTTTAATAAATGTCCAGTGGATAGATTTATTATTATTATTATTTTTAATTTCCTGCGTCAGATCTAGGTCCTTGATAAATACCACAGACAACCCCAGAACTGTAAGATGGGCTTGACAGTTCTTCAATAAAGGGCTGTGTGGTTTTTTTTTGTCAGTGTCTTCCTTCCAGTGACAGATGCTTTGTTCTTTTCTAGTCAGATTTTCTAGTTAACACATCAAAAGTGTATCTGTGTACAGGAAGTACGAAGAAAACAGTTCAAAGAGGTAAGAGATTCACTTTTAACTCTTCGCTACATTTTCCCAACACTTGTCACAAAAAAACGTCTCATATGGAGGCTTTGGAACAAGGTGAGGAGTTCATGATGGGACCCAGGGATGCGTGGCATGAGGGGATTAGCGATTTGGACGATAAATTGATCAGGCAACGCACTGAGACCCCAAGTTAGTGGGAGATTATCTGAGATGAAGAATTTGCATTTTCCCAAGACAATGAAGCACAAGAGCCGTACATAGGTTTTTGTTTGTGATTTATTGCTGCAGACTGGTTCTCCTTGTTGGCATATCTTGATGACAATATTTGCCTCCTTTATGCATACAGCTCTGCAGCTGTCATTGTCACCTATGCCAGCAGGTTTCCTGGACACATGTGAACACTGAAGTTGGCCATGCCTCCAGGCTTAAGCGAATGTCCTTGGAGGAGAGCCTCCCTGACCTCATCTGAATTGGTGGTAGAATGCCAAAAGCCCAGGAGAGTAGGGGCTAGCCACTACTCCCTCAGGAGAAGGATGTCCTGAGTCACTGATATCATAAAGTAAAGATCAAGTAGAAGGAAGCCTCCCTCCCTTCTCCACCTAGCCTAATATAAGGACTTATACCTAATATAAGTCCTGAGTAGGGAAAATGCCTAGAGAGAACCCCCTTCAGTGACTCAGGTTGAAATAGGCAAGTGCGACATTATACCCTGTGAATATTTTTAGTATACAAAGAAAAGCAAAAGCAATAAACATTTATTTTAAATAATTTTTACATTTGATGTTTTAATAAAGCATCAGAGTAGCCATCATGAGAAAAATAAGAATTCTATTGGATTTTCTTTGACTTATTTCATAATTGAGCATGGTTTTTAATTTTTATATCAATGTGTGTTTCTGGACTCAGAGGCCCTGAAAGTATAAGGCAACCCAGGCAAAAGCCATATGCACACCAAATAAAACAGCCCCATGTTTCCTCGGTATCTTTGTTCTTGATATTGTTCTAGGCATGAAAGAGGCATAGTTGTGACAGGTAAGGGACAGGGACCAGTAGAAGACTGCCTGGAGTCAGCCAAGTGGTTTAACTTTTTTAAGGTTTGGTCCCTCATGTGAAAGTGGCAATTCCTGTGATGTCTCAATTGCAATATTGGCCTTGTTAGGGGGTTTGGAGAGGTGTAGCAGTTAAGCTGGATTATCAACTTGATTGGTTTGAGAGGTCTCTGTGGTATTAGTAAAGCCACTTCTGGGTGTGTCTGGGTGAGTCATGGAGGCATGACCTTTTGATTTCTATCTGGTCCTTGGCTCCTTCCCCTCCATGCTGTTCCCCTGCTCTGCTTTCCAGCTGCCGTGAAGTAGCTTTGCTCCATCGCAATCTTCTGCCATCATGTTCCTACTTTGGAGCCAGCTAATCAAGGACTGGACTCTCTGAAACCATGAGCCAAATTAGAACTCTCCTTTAAATTGTAGGTGTCAGGGATTTTGTACCAGGAACAGAAAACTGACTAATACAGAGGCATTGTACATGTACTCACTTGGCACATCCAGGCAAGTGGCATGAACTTCATAAGGGACTCAAAGACCATACCATTGACCAGCAAGGACCATTGATTTGGGATTTAATGCATATCAGTGGGGTGCCAAAGTTTAGTCTATTATATAATGGACCTGTAAGCTATTTTCTTGGAACAAATAAGGGGTAAAAAGTCTTAGTCATTAAGAATTTTATCTGTGCTTGTACTAATAAATACACAATAAGAAAGATGATGGCCTTTTAAACTTTTACCTGTTTTTAAAATTAATTTTCAATTCTAAATATTACATGGTTTCTCTTATATGAAAAACTCAATATATATAAAGTATATATAAAGTATGAAATATATATTAAAGTATGAAATAAAAGACAGATAGTAGGAAAAAAGACGGGGGAAAAAAGGTATCGTAATCCAGTGTGGAAAATGTATCTAAAAGTGTAACTTGACTTAGTACAATTGTCTTACATGTTTTATATGTTCTTTGGCCTATTTGTCTGGCTTTCAATCTGTATGTATGATAGTTAACTTTATAAGGTCTTGTAAGATAAATAATGAATCTGATGCTGGAAAGATAAAATAATCTGGAGGGAAGCAGGAAAAAGAAGGGAATTGAAATGTGTTGTGTACATGTACAAATCCCCAGTAGTGAATGTAAACATTATGTGCTGTAAACATGTACTGATAAAAGAAAAAAATAAAAAATAAAAGGACATAGTTATGCCTACAAGCATACAGTCATATATGAACATTTAAAACAGAAATAATTTCAACTAACATTAAATGTAAGGAAAATAAATCAGAAAAAATCCCATGCATTTCATTGAAGAAGCTGCAAGAACAACATTTTTATTTATTTTAATAATGTATTCTTTAAACTATTTCCCTTTTAAAATCATGTCTTTACAGTGCATATCATAACTACATTGAGTTTCCATCTCACCACAGACAGAATGGCCATCGTCAAGAATACAAAATCAATAAATGATGGCAAGAATGTGGGGGAAAGGAACTCTTCTATACTGCTGGTGGGAATGTACTACAGCCATTATGGAAATCTGGATGGAGGGCCCTCAAAAAAGTAAAAATAAACTACAATATGACCTAGCTATACTACTCCTTGGTATATACCTAAAGGAATTAAAGTCAGCATGCTATAGGGATACCTGCATGCCCATGTTTATTGCAACACAATTTCCAATAGCCAAGATATGGAACCAACTTACATGCTCATTAACAGATGTGGCTAGTGAAAATGTGATATATGAGAATATATGTGTGTATATATATATATGGAATGGATTATCATTCTGCTATAAAGAACAAAATTATGTTATTTTCAGGAAAATGGATGGAACTGGAGATCATCATGTTAAGAAAAATAAGCTAGACTAAGGAAGACAAGTATTTGTATTTTTCCTAATAGCATCTAAAAATGATGACATGAGAGTAGAAGGGAGACTGTTATTAGACAAGAGGTAGGAAATAGGGGGAGGTCAGAGGGGGTTGCAAGGGAGGGTAACAGTGGGGATGGAAAGATAATTATATCATTAAGGGGTCATGATATTGACATGAATTTATTGAGGTGAAAAGGTGTCTACTACAGACAGTTGAGTGAAACAGCAGGTTACATTGGCAATGTTTTATTTTTAAAAATGCGTTAAGGTATAGAGATATCAAGAAATCATCTAGAATGGTGTTCACTTAACTGATTTAATCTGTCTTGGAGCAAGATGCTGAGTACATTTTCCTTTTTGTTTAAGAGTAGCTTTTTGACTTGTACTATTATAAAACATTTCTAAGCAGAGGAAATGAAGAATTGCTATAAGTACGTGAGGTGATAGATATGTTAATTAGCTTGATTGTAGCAATCATTTCATAACATTGTATGTATCTCAAAACATGATGTTGCACACCTTAAATTATATGATTTTATTTGTCAGGTATACTCAAAAAATTGTGGCTTTAGAATAACTTTAAAAGATTCATTTTCTAGGCTTCAAAATAAGTAGAAAATATAGTATAACTCTAGTACAGCTTTTGAATGTGCTGCAAAGAGTAATAGTGCTGTTCCATTTTTTAAAATTTCTCTACCAAATTTTTACACTCTTACTCCTTTTGAATTTTTAAAAATTATGTACAGTGTTTATTCGCTTCCCTGGGGTGTTCCAGTTGTTATTTCCAGTTCTGAGAAATACTTTCCCTGTGGTTCTCTGCCTTGTTTTCAAACTCACCTGGTATGCTTAAAAATAATCCCTAGAGCTTTCTGTATAACTTGCAGATCTATGGTTCATGCCTCAGATTGCTTGTATGGCTTGCTGGAGCAGAGACTAGGTTGTACTGATGGACTCTGACTCAGAAAATTTGGGAAGGGAACCCAAGATCCTGTATTTCTGAGTTCCCAGGTGCTTCTGATGCTGGGGGACTGAGGACCAGACTCTGGGAACCACTGTAGTAGTTCATGTGTTTCTGGGACTTCCAGGTGATTTTAGTGCTCAGCCTGGCTTGGGTGTTCAGGTGATAATTCCCATGGAATAGTACGGGTCACCTGGGCAGGGACTTGAGCTAGGGGAAGAAATTGGCCCTTAAGGAGCCTCTGACCCCAGGGGAAACTCTGATCCCTTTGTAGATATCCACATATGTGCTGGGAGATGCAAGGAATGCAGAAAGGCTCCTAGGCTCTGCAGGGCCTTAAGGATTCTCTTTTGAAGGTAATTCTGAAAGGATGGCAGAGCAAAATGAAATTCTCCTCTATGAGGATGAAAGGAACCCATAGCATATGCAGTGATGGCGAGCCTTTTAGAGGCCAGTACCCAAACAGCAAGCCAAAACCTACTTATTTATCACGAAGTGCCAACACTGCAATTAAACCTGAATACTGAGATTTTAGTTTAGAAAAAACAACTCCTACATTAACATCTTTTGTCTTAAAAGAAAACCAACATGCATGCCACAGGTTCACCACCAGTGACCTAGTGCATGGCACGCAGTGGGAGGAGCCATTATCAATGCTATTACCTTGAGCAAGATTGGGGTGCCCAGGAGTCTGGTTCTAGGCCAGTGTTTGCCACCACTAACTGAATACCCCAGGCAAGTCACTATCTCTCTTAGCCTTGGTTTCTTGACTATTGTCTTGTCTCTTGGATTCATTGTGGTGATTACTTGGTTGTGTGTCTCCCAGATATTTTCTTCTCTGTATCTCTAGCACATAGTACTGAGCCTGGCACTAAAAATGTACTGAATGAATGAATGAATGAATGAATGAAGTGATTGTGTGTGCTTCTCTTCAGTGCTCTATTTGAGTACTTGGCTCAGAGCAGGTGTTCTATAAATATGTGCTGAATGAAACAATGAATAAACTTGTAAGGTAGAGGTGTCTCTAATCATAGGTTTTCACCATCTGGGGGAGAAATGTATATTTTTAAAAAGCTCTTCTAATAATTAAGTACTGGGGAATCACATATCCAGGAATGTCCAAGTATTTAAATGTTAGTTAAGAATATTTTTATCTGACATGTAAACATTCCTTTATGTTTAGATTTTTAAAATACTGTACTTTCTAAAGTTTAGAGTCTAGTTCCTGAAGAAATTTTCCTACCAGCATGAATAGTAGATGTATTATGATTGTATTCTACTATAGGAAAAAAAAACTAGCAAAAGGAAGTTTTGTGTAGCTTTTAAGTTAAAAACTTGAAAAATTTCTGTCTGTTATTTGGACTCATTGCCTTCTGTGACAATATTAATTGGAAAAAAGCTGAGAAAGGGGGAAGATTTGGTTTTAATCAGGTAAAATTAAGGAGTGTATTTTGAATTGTCAAAGATTGTTACTATATGTTATACAAACAAAGGCTTTCAATAATGGCAAAAATTGCTTTTAATAATAACGCTAGACCACTGCAGAGTGTTGTCTTCTGCTGTGAGTTGATATTTAATCCAAAATTTCCCAAACTAAAATGCAATATGTCATTTATTTTTAACCCCAAAGGAAGAATAAAACGTTGATATACAAGGTTTTATCATCACTATTATGAACAACTTTCAGGCTCCCGTTGTCACTACACTCCTCCTTCAAGGGAGACAGTGGAATAGCACCCAGCAAACAGCAGCCACGAGCTCACCAGGGTCAGGACCATAAACTGTGTCGCAGTTTAATGACACTGTAGTGCCAGTGGCAAAAAGGAGGCTGCAGGTTTTTCTTCTTCAAAGTTAAACTCAAGGCAGACCTGGTGGGTACTCTATTTACCAACCTAGCATATGTGAGATGTAAGATCTCAGTCTTTTAAATAATTGCTTTCATTAAAAAGAGATGAAACAACTACGATTGGACGACATCGGCAAGTGAAATGAAGCCTACATGGGAGCCCTGAGTTAGTCCATGCTTAACGTCTTCTTAGATGATCATCCACACTGTGAAGTATAAGGTTAATAAGAATGAGTGTGGGTAAAGTCCTTGGGTCATGGATTTTAGTGTTCACATTTTGAATGAATGGAGTGGCTTGCAGAACTGTGAAGGATAAGGAAAAAAAAAAAAAAACAGTGAGAGGCGAGATGAAATTACTTGGGAGAACCTCCCTTTTCCTATTCCATTTCCAGGCATTTTTGCCTTCGTACTGACCTTGATGTTTGGAATGCCTCAGTGACCCACCATCGCCTCTACACAATCCAGGTCCGTCTGCCCTGGACTTGCTCCAGTGCTCTTAGTCTCTCCAAAATCAAAATTACCATTTCCCCATCTGATTAGCTGCCAAGACTGTGTGTATTCTTGGAAGGTCTGTCTCAACAGTTCCTGAATTGTACACCAACGAATATTAGTCTTTAGAAAAAAAAAGTTTCAAGGTTAGATATATATGGGAAATACTTTTCAGACCTTTTCTGCAGATTCGCAACAAATATTAGCTCTGATAGTCCTTGGGGCAAGAAACCAGTGGAGTAGTCTAAACCGTCTCGTATGTTAAAAGGTAGCTTGATAATTCAAAAGATAATCATTAGGATAGAATTTGAATGATTGGAATAAGGGCATCATATGATTAGAGGAGTTTTCTCTGTCTCACCTCTTTTAGGAATTTTTTTTTCTTGTTTTAGAAACTCTCATTTGAAAGGTTGCCATCTCCTATTCATCTTTAGATGTCTAACTTTAAAAGAAAGGGATCCAGTCCTTGGCTATGCTTTGGGGGAGAGGGTGACATGAAGCTGAGAGGGCCAGACAAAGAGTTCTATTCAATCAGGAGCAAGATAAGAAACATTTGGGGCATGAAATTAACATTGTGGTTTATTACTAATGATGTCTATTAATAACCCTCAGTATCTCTCTTAAACATTTTTGCTAGGTATATCTGGTAGTGCAGGAAAGGAGAAAGTATTAAAATTGTAGAGAATTTATGGCACCACAGAAAGTAATATTTCGCAGGGTAGGTAAATGTAATTTTCAATTCTAAAAGCTACCCTATAAGGTTTATGTAAGCATCAAGTGCATATAAATCTTTATACTTGGTCTGCTACCAATAAATATTTTCTATTAAAAATAACAGAAAGGAATAATTTCTATTCATATTTACTTGAGGCTGGGGTTATACATATTTGAGCTGTGTCTATATCATCCTGATTTACCATTTTGATAAAAGCAACCTCTTTTAGTTTACATGCTTCACAAATGATCACATTAGTATGTTGTCAAAAAGCTACTGAATTGTCTACTAAATAATAGGCAATATTTAGTTAATATTTACTGTATTCCAGGTTTTGCTCTGAACTTTTCTACATATACATCACTTCATTACCACAACAACCTTAAGAATTAAATAATGTATTACTCTACTCATTTCTCAGGTGAGGATGCTGAGGTTTAAACAAAGTTAAGTAGCAAAGATCACATAACAAATGGTGGAAGACATTTAGGCATCTTGTAAAATGAATGAATTGTCATGAAAAGAACTTTAGGATCATCTATCTGAAAATTATCTTCAGTAAATAAGAATAATGAGGCATATAAAGGGAGAGAATTTTGTTCTAGATGACAGGAGTAGTGGTCAGATTCAGGACTTTCTTGCAACCAGTATATTTATTCAATATCTGGGTATTGCATGTACATTATAGTCTATAGAAATGAAACTAAATCTCGTTAAAAACTAGCCCTAGCATTTACATTTTCCATAATGGAATATAGCTATGTAGATATTCCATATTATAATATCTTTTCTTTAATATGATGGGGACAATGTTAAGCAGTCCCATCTCTGTTAAACAGGGTGGACTTTGTTTTCAGTTTTATTTTAAAATTTGTTTGGTTGTACATATTTAAGGTATACAACATGATGTTTTGATATGCATATTGATGTGGTTAATCTTCAATAAAATTAACATCCATCATCTCATCTAGTGTCCCCTGTTTTTGGTAAGAGCTCCTAAAATTTACTCTTAGCAAATTTCCAGTACATAATATTATCAGATACAGCCCTCATACTATACTTCAGAGCTCTAGGCTTATTTATCCTACATATCAGCAACCTTTTATCCTTTGACTTCCTATCCTCCTTTCCTTCACCCTTTCCTAAACCCCCATAACCATAATTATATACCTTATTTCTATATATTTAATATTTTTTATGTTATACATGTGAGTGAGATCATGCACTATTTTTCCATCTGTATCTGGCCCATTTCACCCAGCATTATGTCCTCCAGATTTATCATTTTTATTGCAAATGGCAGGATCTCCTATTTAAGGGCTGAATGATATTCTATTGCATGTGTGTGTTTGTGTACCAATCATAATACCCTAAGTTCTTTACCAGTTCATCTGTTCACAGACACTTAGGTTGTATCCATATTTTAGCAACTGTGAATAATATCTCAGTGGACAAGGTAGTGCAGTATCTCCATGAGGTACCAATCTTATTCCTTTTGGATATATCCCCAGCAGTTTTCTGGGTCATATGTTATAGTCATGGTTACTTGACAAGGATATGTTCTGAGAAACACATTACTAGGTGAGTTTGTTGAAAATCATAGAATGTACTTACACAAACTAAGATAACTATGATGTCACTAGGTAATATAATCTTATGGGGCTACCTCTTAATCTTATGCAGCCCATCGCTGAAACATTGCTATACAATGCATGACTGGTTTTTTGCGGAAGCTCTCTACTGTTTTCCATGATGGCTGTACCAACTTAAAATTTCCACCAGCTGTATACAGAGTTCCATTTTCTCTACACCCTCACTGTTTTCTTTCTTTTCTCTTTTTTTTATATGCAGGTACCAGGAGTTGAACTCAGGACCTCACGCTTGCCAGGCAGGCGCTTATGCCACTGAGCTATATCACTGGCCCTCTGTTTTCTTTCTGATAATAACTATTCTAGCGGGTATGAGGTGACGTCTCATTGTGGTTTTGGTTTGCACTTCCTTGGTGATTAGTGATACAGAGCAGTTTTTTGTATACCTGGCCAATTTTATGTCTTCTTTGCAGAAATTGTTGTTCAGGTCCTTTTCTCATTTTTAAAAATTCATGTTATTTAGTATTTTTATGTATGGTTTTACTTTGATTTTAATTGTATTGCTATTGAGTTTAGTGAGCACCTTATATATTTTGGATATTAACTTATCAGATGTGGTTCATCAGTATTTTCTGCACATGTGTGCTGTTTCTTCACTTTATTGGTGGTTTCCTTTGTTGTACAGAAACTTTTTAATTTGATATAATTGCACTTGTTTATTTTTGCTCTTACTGAGTTTTTGGTGTGATATTTTAAAAAATCACTGCTGAAGCCAGTGTCCAGGAGGTTTCTTTCATGTTTTATTTGAGGAGTTTTATAGTTTCAGGTCTTCCATTTGGGTCTTTAATTCATTTTGAGTTGATTTTTTGGGTATGGTGTAAGATAAAGCTCCAGTTTTTTTCTTTTGTGTGTGGATATTGAATGTTCCCAACTCCATTATTAAAGACATGCTTTTCAAAACTGGATATGCTTTGTAGCTCAGCTAATAGAACATGGCATAAATAAGACTGAATGATTTTCAAGGTTAGTTCGTAAAAGATGATGTGGCTTCTGTGTGCTTCTTACTCCTTCTAAAGGCTTTTGCCTTTGGAACAGAGCAAATATGTGGCGATGAAGACCAAGCCACAGGGAAAAACCTTGGGTGGGCATCCCAGCTGACAGGCCAACAAAAATTCTTAGGCAACAGTTGCCTTTAATTAACTTCATCCCCCTTTTGAGTTTTGGCTTCTGACACTTCAAAAATCATGCACTAGAAGTAGCCATCTCTGTTGTGGTTTCTCTGAATTCTGGGAACACAGCAAATGTTTGTTTTAAGCCCATAAGTTTTAGGACATGTAATCATAGTAATAGAAATATATTTGGCACCAGAAGTAGGGACATACCATAACAAAATTCTAAAACATGTGGAAGTGGCTTCAGGACTAAAAAGCAGGTGAAATTGGAAGGCCTGAAGACACTGCTAGTGAAGACATGATTGCTGTGAAGAGGATGCTGATAGGGAAGTAAAGATAGCGCGAGTCTGGTCACCATCAAAGGGGCTGCTGTTGAGGCCTCGAAAGAAAGTGAAGAAAATGGTAGCATAAATTGAAGGTCAAGGATACTTGTCACATAGTGAAGGAACGTGCATCAACACTGTCATCTGTAATAATGTGGAAAATAAGAAATGTACGTAATGAACTTGTTCACATTTCAAGAGAAATTTAGAGAAAACAGAGGTGCCAAGCCTTGTCCAGTTTAAAAGTAAACCTATCTCTCATTCTAGAGTCTCTAAGATTCTCAAATCAGAAAATGTTTTCTGAGTAGAGATCACATCCAGGCTATTGGAAGGAAAATATTTTATAAAAATAAAACCAAGACTGCAATGATAAAACCCTTTATTGAAGTCTCAGAAAGGTTTAAGGTGACCTCTCAAAACAAATGATAGGGCTTTTAATACTTCTAAAGCCATTGTCGTATCAGATTTACAGAGAGCCTAAAAGAGAGAAAAGCTCATCTGTGTGTGATTTGTGGATATGACTTTTTGTCTAATATAATACGAATTTTTTTGTAAGAAGTACATAAAGTTTTAAAAATACTTATATGAGGTTACTACCAGGCATGGTGGTGCAGACCTGTAATCCCAGCACTCGTGAGGCTGAGGCAGGGGGATCACTGTGAGTTCAAGGCTAGCCTGCACTACATAGTGAGTTTGAGTCCAGCCTGAAATACAGAGCAAGACCCTGTCTCAAAAAGGAAGAAAACAAAACAAACAAACAAACAACTGTATGAGGTCAGAAGGAAAGGGACAGAGACAGTACAAAGTGAAAAAAGATCTTTGGATACTAAGGGAAGGAAGCTGACTGAGGAAACTACTCAGCTACTATTATGGGCTACATTTTGGGGGAAAAATAAATCTAACAGAGAGGTTGGAACCAAGTGCTATGGTGAAAAATTCCCAGGACTAAACTCGAATCAATGGGATGGTAGTACGTACCTGTACAAACTTTAGAACTCCTATGGAAGAGCGAGGACAGTGTGTCTCTGCCATGTACCCATTTTATGAATAGGACCAGCATTAGATGTATTTCATGGTGTTCCATTATGGAGAATTGGGTGTGTTTAGAGTAGATAACTTTTCTGCTTGGTTCACATTCTTTAGATGGAGAGGAGTATAGCTGAGGGGCTGTAGTTAAAGAAGTGCATCTGAGGAGTCTCATATGCTCCTGGACCTGATTCAAATGACAAGATCTGGACTTTGAGCTGATTCTGTAATAAAACTTTAGGGTTTCAAGAGAGGAATGTTGCATTTTGCATGTGCTAGGGTTGTGAATTATTGTGGCCTGAAGCAAACCGTGGCAGATTGGGTTTCCAAAGTTGTCCATACAAATATACATCCCATCTTGCATGCTATTCTTACAATGTGATAATGACATTTCCTCATTCCCTCATCTTGAAATTGGATAGAACTTGGTGACTGTCTTGGGCTATAGAATGCAGTGGAGGTGACAATGGATTACTTCTAAAGTTAGCACATCAAAAAAGATGACTTCTGGCTCTTCTTGGGATGAACACCTGTGGAATCCTATCATTATGTTCGGAGGTTTCCCAGGCTATGTGGATAAGCCATGTGTACATGGTCCAGTAGATATTTTTAACTGGATTCTCAGCCACTTGCCAGCGAATTCATGAACCCTGTGAGTGGATGAAAGTTTAGATTATCCCAGACCTCCTCCTTCAAGGAATCTAAGAACTTAAGGCTTCCATCCCAGGCCTCAGATATCATGAAACACACACACACACACACACACACACACACACACACGCACATATATATGTTTTTTTTTATTTCATTCAGTGTTTTGTCCCAGTTCCTGGTCTGCAGACTCTGAGAAAAATTGCTGGTTGCTTTATGCTACTAAGTTTTGGAAAAGTTTGCTACACAAATGTACTAACTGGAGCTCTATTCAGTTAGAACGGATCTTGAATGTTCAAGTATATGAGTATTATTTGATTATTAGTGGTATAAAATAGGGTGATTTTGGCTGCATGTAACAAAAACTTGATGCAAACTAGTTTAAAACAAAGGATATTATTATTTCATTTAACAGGGAGTCATAAAATTGGAGTCTAGCTTTCTCGTGGTTCAATGAAATCATTGATGAACACAGGTTCTTTAAGTTCATAGAACCATTCCCAGAGCCAAGTTCATTAAGTACATTTTCTATTCTCAGAGATAGCCTTTTATCAGTGTGGTAGCAAGTTGTTTTTGAAACTTCTGTGTCTTTCAGACAGTCATAACAATAGGTGGATGAAAGAAAGAGACAATCTGTGTGATTTTCTGTGATTCTCTGTCAGGAGTAGGGACTTTGCTTGGAAGCAACCCTCCAGCTACCTTCCCATGAGATTTCCCTTCAGATCTCCTTGTCAGTTGAAAACCCTTACTGATTATGAAAATGAAATTATCATGATTGGTTTAGTTAGTTGAGATGGGATGGATTGATGTATATTGAGAC
Organism: Erethizon dorsatum; assembly: GCA_028451465.1. NCBI lineage: Eukaryota > Metazoa > Chordata > Mammalia > Rodentia > Erethizontidae > Erethizon > Erethizon dorsatum. The sequence goes on from CM051825.1 coordinate 48,627,128, forward strand.
TGAGTGTTGAGTACAGAGAGGAAAAACAGTCTTTCCTTATTTAGGCCCGCATATACAATTAATTAATTTTCTGAGATAAAGGAGTTAAGAACCCAGGGGTTGAGTTTAGGCTGGTGTTGGCATCCTCATCTGTAAAGTATGAATAGTATATTTCACATTGGTAAGAAGTTGTAAGACTAAATGAAATGTGTTTGCATAAGTATGTGTCCTGTAGTGTTCCCGGCATTTTGAATGTGCTCAATAACTGATTATTGTTATTGGTATTTTTTAATTAACAATACTCATTATGTCATGTCCTAAGAGTTTTAAGTGCTACATGGAGATATGTTTGCTTGTCAAATTTTTGTTTTCTGCAACTGTGATGACATATAACATTTTGCTAACAAAAGAAAATAATTTTACAGGGGTATATACTGAAAGTACCAGTCTGTAATAAGACTAAATCCATGACTTACATGCTTTATATTCAAACAGTTATATTCAGCTTAAGATACAAGGAAGGTATTTCATTTTCTAAATGTATATGACCTAACAATATACTACAGTATATAATTTAATCTCAGTAAAATAGGAAAGCATTTTATGGCATATTTCTAATTTACTGTTATTTTGTTACTTATACATATGGCATGTATTTATTTCTAAAACAAATAAATCTCTTTGGCTACCTATTTTATTTTCTTAAGTTACAAGCAGTGTATTACTCATGAATGGCAGAGTCTGTCAGTTATTTATCTTTCTGAAGTATCTAAAAGTGAATGAAGCTTGAATTGAGCAAGGCAGAATCATAAATTAAAAAGTGAATTTGCTGAGAAAAGCTGGAAAAAGGTTTGAATGTAAAATTAAAGTACACTTTTACCATAAAATGTCACTGTCAAAGTGGCATGAACCCAAATATGAATTAGGATTGGACTGATTTGTATTTTTATCTGCACTAAAGAATTATTTTGAAATTATTGATCTTGACCAGCTTAAATCTGTATTTTTTTTTATAACATGTCAATCAGATATAAAGGTGTTGAGAGATAATGTAAGCCAGGGCATTTATTTGTCAATAAAATGTGTGCTCTACTGGTTTTTTCTCCGTTGCATTGTTTTATCATGTCAATATTTCATAAGATTATATGACTGACTAATGGGAGTAGCTATTACCACTGTTGATGTACTTTGAAAATAGCAATCTATATTTTATGGACCAGAGAGAGACAAAACCTTTATCTTTGACCTTATGGAGCATAAAAGTAAGTTAATGTAAATGAAATTTACTTCTTCACAATTAACTTCCAACTGCTTCAGGAATAAATGTTAGAACAGGTAACTTATCCTTTCTGGATGTGTAAGAATGTTTTATGTATCACAAATAAAATTTTTCAAGAGGCAATTTGGGGAGCAGAGTTGCCTAAGCAAGCTAGAAAAACACACAATAGCCATTTTTGCCTACATCTTTTTCACATTAGAATGACTGATGAATTTTGTTTGTGGACGTCAAAGGTACAGACATTACTAGTGTCAGTATAAATCCTTCTCCATCTAATGCCTTGCTTCTTGTATTTATTCACTTGAGGATGTGGCTTATACCAATAGCTAATTTGCTTGTATAAAATATTCTGAGTTCTTTAAGTGTTTTAAAAGCATTGATTTATTGGTTGTCAGATATTTGACAAGTTATAGTTAAGTATGCTTTTAATGTAAAGATTTTTTCCTGCAATGTAGCTACAACACAAAATTTGAATATTTTAATCAGATTTCCATTTGTAAAACATGGCTAGCAGCTAGATTCAGGCCATGCCCATGCCTACTTCTCTAAGTACTTTTGGCAACTGTATGTAATCAGCTTCCAAAAGGGTGGCCACTGGTTCTTCCTTCTTGGTATTCACATCCTTATGTAATTCTTTCACGCACTGAGTACGGTTTATCTTTAAACCAATAGAATTTTTGGATTAGTGACTTTCCAGGCTAGGCTATAAGAGGTATTGCAGTTTGCTTCCACATTCTTCTCTTTTGGGTTCTTACTCTGGACAAAGCCAACTACCATGTCAGGAGGATAGGAAGCATATCTGTGAAGGGATCCATGTGTCAAAAATCCCAAGGGCTTTGGCTAACAGCCAAGTGAACCACTTGGAAATGAATCCTGGGGCCCTAATGAAGCCTTTATCAGAATATGGATGAGTTTTACATAATTGTTGTGATCAAGAAAACATGACACAGACAAAGAAAAAACTATTATAAATTCTCCTTCTTTTCCTCCAACCTTATGTCCTAATGGTGACAGGTTAGAAAATAGTTCTGTATATATCCTGCCATAGTCCTACAGCTATATAAAATTAGGTCAGCATAGGAACATAATAATTCTGCCTTTTTTACAAGTATGAAACGCACTCTGCACATTACTCTGCAATATATTATTTATAAAAAGTATTTATAGTACCTATAGGTCTAATTCATTCTATTCAGTAACTGGTTAATAGTCTATAGTAGGAGTTGGCCAGCTGTGGTTTGTAGAATAAATTTGTCCAGTTGCCTGTTTTTTGTATTTTTTTATAATGGTGTTCACATTTTAAATGCTTAAGAAAAAATTAAGAGAATATTTCTAATGTGAAGATTAAATGAAGTTAAAGTTGTAGTGCCCATAAATAAAGTCTTATTGGAACATGGGCATGCTCATTTGTTGTAGGTTGTCTCAGATCAAATGAATAGTTGTGAAAGAAACTTAATGGCTGAAAAAAACGTAAAATATTTTCTATCTGGCCCTTTACAAAAAATGTTTGCCAACTCCTGATCTATGTAGCAGTGTTATCCAATAGAAATACAATGCAAACCACGAATATAATTATAAATTATCTAGTGGCCACGTAAAAGAGTAAAAAAGGAATAGGAAAAAATAATTTTATCTCAGATTGAGATAAGGTCTTTCTATACTTATTTTTTTCAGGGTTATTAAAAATCATGAATGGATGTTAGATTTTGTCAAAGGCCTTTTCTGCATTTATTGAGATAATCATGTTATTTTTATCTTTGCTTCTATTTATGTGGTGTGTTATATTTGTTGATTTGCATATGTTGAACCATCCTAGCATCCCTGGAGTGAAGTCTACTTGGTCATGGCGTATGATCTTTTTGATGATTGGTTGTATTCTGTTTGCCAGGACAGTATCTTGTTGAAGTTTTTTGTGTCTATGTGCATTAAAGAGGTTGGCTTGCAGTTTCCTTTTTTACTTGGGACCTTGTCTGGTTTTGGGATCATGGTAATGATAGCTTCCAGAAATGATTGGGAGCACTTAATTTCAATTTCCTTAAAGAATCTGAGGAATATTAGATCATCTGTGAAGTCCTTATAGATTTCAGTGGTGAATCCGTTGTGTCCTGTACTTTTCTTAGTTGGTAGGTGTTTTACTACTGCTTTAATTTCATTGCATGTTATTGGATTATTCAGTGCTTTTATATCTTCTTGGTTCCATTTTGGTAATTCCTGTGTATCTAGGAATCTATCCATTTCCTCTGAATTTTCAATTACAGGTTTTTGAAGTAAGTACTAATAATCTTTTCAGTTTTGGTGGTGTCCCTTGTGATTTTGCCTTTTTCGTTTCCAATTGTATTGATTTGAGTCTTTTCTTTCTTTGGTAAGATTGACTAAGGCTTTGTCTATTTTGTTTATTATTTTGAAGAACCATCTCTTTGATTCATTGATTCTGTATTGTTTTGTTTTAGTCTCAATTCCATTAATTTCTACTCTGATATTTATAATTTCCTTCCCTATAGTAGCTTTGGATTTGGATTGTTCTTGATTTTCAAGGACTTCAAGGCGGATGATTAGGTGACTTATTTGGGCTCCCTCTGTTTTTTTTTTTTTTTAATGTGTGTACCAGGAGTCGAACTCAGGACCTTGCACTTGCCAGCAGGTGCTTGTGCCACGGAGCGATATCACTGGCTTTTTTTTTCCTTTATGTGGGTACCGGGAATCAAACTCAGGACTTTGCACTTGCCAGGCAGGCACTTATGCTGCTGAGCTATATCACCGGCCCCCCTCTGTTTTTTTATGTAGGTATTCACAGCTATAACTTCCCCGTTAGAAATGCTTTCATTTGTCATTTCTGTGATTTAGATCATTGTTTTATGTTGTACTGGTATTATTGTTTGATTTTAGGAACTAATTTCCTCTTTTATTTCTTCTGTGACCCATTGATTATTCGAGAGTATATTGTTTAATTTCTATGTGTTTGCATAATTTTGTTATTGATTTCCAGTTTAATTTCACTATTATCTGATAAGATGCACGGGATAATCTTAATTCTGTTGTATTTACTTAAGCATGCTTTATGGGCTTGTATGTGATCTATTGTGGAGAAAGTTTCATGTGCTGCTGAGAAGAATGTGCATTCTGTTGTTGGATGGAGCACTCTGCAGATAACCATTAAGTCCATTTTTCAAAGGTATGTTTCAACTATGCTATTTTTGGTTTTTTTTTTTTTTATCTAGCTGATCTGTCTGATTGTGACAGCGGGGTTTTGAGACCCCTACTATGATTCTTTTGATGTTTGTCTGATCTTGTATGTCCAATAGTGTTTGCTTTATAAAGTTGGGTGTGCTAGTGTTTGGTGCATATATATTTATATATATTATCTGTTCCTGTTAAATTGTTCCTTTTACCAATATATGTAGTGACCTTCTTTGCCCCTTCTGATCAGTTTTGGCTTGAAGTCTATTTTGTCTGAAAATAGGATAGCTATTCCTGATTGTGTTAGGGCTCCCAGTGCATGGAATACTGTTTTTATCCTTTGATTTTTAGTCTATGAATTTCTTTTTGGATTAAATATGCTTCTTGTAGATAGGATACCATTGGGTTTTCTTTTTTGATCCAGTCTGCCAATCTTTTGATTAGGGAGTTGAGATCATTCACATTGAGAGTTACTATTGAAAAGCATTGACTTATTCCTGCCATTGCATTATTTTCCTGTTGCTATTACTGCTTTTGTCCCCTTTCTGTTTAACTGCTTATCCTGTCTGGTATGGTCATTTTATTAGACTTTTTGGTATTGTTAGCTTTATTGTCTTTTCTGTGATATCCTTGAGAATTTTTTGGCATGAGGAAGGAGTCATTTTCAGAGTAAACCCCATGCTGTTTTCACAGTTTACAATAGCTGTGGGCTTTTCTTGGGGCTATTGCCGCTGGCCTGGTCTGTTGTTTCTCCCAGGAGTGACTGACTTCCTCTGGGTTTACCCTGTGTTAGTAGAGACAGGTTCTCCTCCTTGTGAGCCAGAGTCAGCTTTCTAAACAGTTTTTTTCTTTTCTCTGTATTGTGTTGCATTTCTTTAGCTTTTCTGTAGTTTCTAGTTTTCCTGTCAGCTCCGTCCTGATCCTAGGGATCTATTTCTTTTTTTCTTCTCATTAAGTTGTTATTTTCAAGGTGTTCCCATCCCAGGTCCCAGAGAGGCTATATTTTACTGCTGGTCTCTTCTCTGCAATTTTTAATCCACTAGGTAAGGTATTTTTTATAAAAGCTCTAATCCCACCTTAAGTAGTGAAACAGGCTCTACCCTAATGACATAGTCGTTTTGCAAAGGTTCCTTCCTGCTTCCATCACATTTTGTGTCAAGATTTTAACATATGAATTGGAGAGAGAGAATAAACATTCAATTCATTTTATGCTTCCTTTGGCTTCCAAAATTCACGTCCTTCTTAGATGCAAGATACATTCATTCCATCTCAGTAGCACACAGAGTTTTAACATGATCCAGTATCAGCTAAAAATTCTAAGGTCTAAAGTCTTACCTAATCATTATCAAAATCAGAGTGAGTCTCAAGATTCACTCTGAAATACCCTGTTGTCCAGTTGTGAACATGTGAAATCAAATAAGTTATGCCTCCAAAATACAACGAGAGGACAAGTCACATTAAACCTTAAGTCTTGATAATAATTTTCTTTGGATCAGTACTCTGTTCTGAAGGCCCAGTGGAACAGTGGTCTTGTCTTTGGGTCCACTGGGACAGTAGTCCCACCCCCGTGGCTCTGGGCAGTGCCTACCTCGTTCATTTGCTTGGCATTGCCCTCATAGAACTTCATAGTGGCCCTCTGCCTGGGTTCTGTGGCTCTCTGGGGCATCCTTGGAAATCTGAGTGGAGGCAGGGATGTCCCCACAGCTTTGCTGTGTGCAGCCACATGGATGGAGAGGTGGCTGAGAAGCATGGCATTGAATTGAGAGGAAATGGGGCCTGTGATATGAAGTAGTACCGGGCAGTAGTAGTCATCCTTTGAAATTTTTTCCACCACTACAGCCTTGAAATCTGAGTCTGTGATGGGGAGGACAGTCCTCGTATTTTCTAAAATGCCTTTAGAGTCATTTTTCCATTGTTTTGGACAAAAGATCTTCAGTTCTGTTTAGATGGCTAACTAAATTCTGAATTTACTTGATGAAGAAAACCTGGCTTCCACTCAAATGGCTGATCCATATTAACTAATCTCCTTATCAAACCTGTCCAAACCTTTTGCGTTTACTTCTATGAAGGCTTTCTTTTTTCTTCTAGTATGAATATCCTTAGAATTATCACAGTTTTAAAGTTCTGCTTCTCTTTTGGTTAACAATTCATCTATCATTTCTCTCTTCTCACATTTTATTATAAACAGTCAAGAGAAGGCATGCTTCACCTCCAACACTCTGCTTAAAAATTTACTCAACCAAATATCTAATTTCATTGTGTATAAATCCTGTCTCCCATAAAACACTTGAACATAATATAATTCAGCCAAGTTCTTTGATCCTTATAATGAGGATTACCTGTCCTCTTCATCTAATAACATATTTTCATTTTTCATTTTCATTCTGTGTCTTCATCAGAATCAAGTCAGATATTTGGAGGCCTGAAGACAGATTTTCTTAATCATTAGATATAGATAAAATCTAAATGAGTTTATGGCTTCAAGCTATAGCTCAAAAGAATGTAACCTCCTCTCATAAGGTCAAAGCCTCCTATAAACTCCAGACCACGGTTGAGGAAACCATAAGGCATCAAAACAAACTAAACGGAAACATTCTGTCCTGGAAGTACACAGGAGCCTTCTCTCTGAGTTTGGTCAAACTAGCCCATTTTCCTTATAAAAAAAAAATGACCTCAGAGGAAGAAATAATATTTCTTGAAGACCCATTTAATCATATAAATGTAGCCCGAGCCTTATTCAGTACAGATGCCATCTTGGTGCTTGCCCACCTTCGTGTCATTTTGGTGTTTCTGTTTGCTGTTGCATCAGCTCAAAGAAAGGGAGAAAATTTATCCTTCCTTAACTTTTTGTTCTATGTGGGCCCTTAATAGATTAGGAAATACCCACCCGTGTTGGGTGATGGGGTGATTTTTACTCATTCTGTTGATTCAAGTGCTAATCTCTTCCAACAGTATAGTTTAGTCAAGTTACCACATGCAATTAACCATCACAGTAACAAATTTCATTAGTAAAAATAGTGTATGCTTTAGAATACTGTTGTGGTTTGGATCTTGAAGCACCCCTCCCAGTCCTGCGTATTAAAATTTTGGTCCAAGAGTAGTGCTATCAGGAAGTGGTGAAATTTTTGAGAGGTGGGGCTTAGCAGGAGGTCCCTGGGTCACTGGGGACATGCTCTCCAAGGAGTTAGTGAGATCCTGGCTCTTCTTTCTTCCTCTTTTTTCTTCCTAACAATGAAGTGAGTGTTTTTCTCCACCAGGCACTCATGATATGATGCATTGCCTTGCTTATGGTCCCAGAACATGGGCCAACTGAGCATAGATTTGAGCCTCCAAAACTGTTAGCAAAAGAATACTTTTGTTTTCATGAGTTGATTATCTCAGGTATTTTGTTACAGTAATGGAAAGCTGACTAATGCAAATGTCTAACGTTTTCCAAACAGTTTCAAACCTATGATTTCTCATTATGTTTTGCCAACTCCCAGAACACCTGAGATAATCAGGATTAGTTTTGTCTCTATTTTCTGGCTAAAATGACAGAAACTCAGATAAGTTTAAGTGACCTCCCTAAAAACATCACATAGCTAAAATGTTAGAGCCAAGATTTAGAATAAGTCTTAGATTACAGTAAAATGTTCTTTCCAACAACATGCTATATAGTTCATTCATTAATTTATTCAAAAATATTTGTTATCTATATGTGAAACACTGTGCTCGTTCCCGGGGTTTCATAGTGAATAAGTCCAATGGATTCTTGCCCCAGCAAAAGCCTGAGGGATATAAAAGGTAGCAAATCCGTGAAGCACCTGTATAAAAGAAACATAATTCAATTGCTTTAAGCATGCTTGAGTCCCTGTTTCACTGAGAAGAAGCCCTTCATCTCATTAGAGGAATTGTGATCAAGTGATGATTAAAAAAAGACAAGGACTCACAGTGATCTCCAGTTGCCTCTGAATGAACCACTTAAAGCCTCGAGCACTTTAAATCATTGAGGCACTTAGCTACTTTCAGAGTTGCATGATCAGATGTACTTAAGAGATTTCAGATTTTTAGACTTGTTGCTTGACCATTTGCTGTCCCAACTCCAAGCCTCACCAGTACAGATGATGAGAAAACTGCAGATATAGTTCTTGTACTATATTAGAAAGCAACATAATTTCTCCATGTAGTGAAACATCTGGGCTTGGAATTCTGACACTATATGCAACATCAGTCTTTCAGCTGGCACTTGGAAGATCAAAGGCCTCAATTTTAACACACATGAAACCTAGAACTATCTTCTTCATAAGTAGAATCAGGATACCTATGTGAGTGTGTAGGTTCATGAGTATGTAATGGTGAGTGGAGGTGGAATTATTTTAACTATAATGTGCTCAGTAGAAATATTTTAATTTCATGGACCTATTTTCAGTTTCATGGCCAACCCACCCAAATAGTTCTCTTCTTCTCTACCGTATTCTGGGCCTTGGGGGGCTGACTGTGACTATTAACCATGATTGTCAGCATAACTGGATTAAGAGACCCAGCAAAGTAGAAAAGTGCACTTCTAGGTTTTGTCTATGGGGTGTTTCCAGAGATGATCAGTATGTAGACCAGCAAACTGAGGAGGGAAGGCCCACTCTGATTGTGGTGGTACCATCCAATAGGCTTGCAGCCTGGATGGAATGTAAGGGAAGAAAGGGAAGTCTGGTCTGCATTTGAAAAACTCCATTCTGCTTCAGTGGGCACATCTTTCACTACTGCTGTTGCCTATGTACATCAGACTCTAGTTTTTTCAACCTTTTGACGTGGACTCAGACTAGCGACTCTTCAGAGAGCTTTCGGACCTTCAGTCTCAGACTGGCACTGCGTCCTCAATCCTTGTCTGAGGCTTCTAGGTTCTTGAACTGAGCAGCTACATGATCCTTTGGCTTTCCAGCATGCAGACAACCACTGTGGAGTGCCCTGGCTCTGATCCTATAAGCCTGTCTGATAAATTCCTTCATATATATATATATTTGTATATATATAAAAATACGTTTTTTTCCTACTGATCTTGTTCCTCTAGAAAACTTTAACCAATATGCTGACCTTTGTGGATCAATCATATTATGTTTGGTTTGGCCACTGGGATTTGTTAGTAGGAGGTGAAAGTGTGGGAACAGTGTGAGATAACATCCCTGTGATTTGCTTGGATGAGATGGAGGATGTCTTCTTCAGCTGCAGTTACTTTAGAAACCACTCCTTCCCCATAGTTCAGAATGAGTTCCCTGTAGTTGCTAGCTTTGGCACACTTTCCCATTCTTTGTTGATTTCCCTAAGTTCTGTCTACATTTTTGTAAATAATTCTTCTTCAAATACCCCCAACTTCCCTTTGATGTAGCACCTGTTTTCAGCTGTCCCGCCAGAACAGTACCTATATACCTCTTTTTTTCTTTTTTCATGGGAAGTAATGTTTATTTTTCTTATTTTTAGACCTTTATAAGAACATAATTAGTGGACCATCATTATGCTCTTGCTGAGCATTTTTTTAGGAAACTTTGGATTCATATCAAAGTATGTCTAGGTATTCTTAAACTGCTAAAGTAATTGTATGATACTAGGCATGTGCATTTCAAAATATCTTTTCTGTGTAGAGGAATTATCAAAAATACTTAGAAAGGGCAATGACCTTTTGTAAAGACATCTCATTAAAATGTTTTATATTTTTACCTGTTTTTTTCCCTCATTAAACAATATACATTATTTATTAACAGGGACATTCACAGGGGCAAGCAGAATATTGGCCAATTGACCTTTACATTAAACTTTTAATGCTAAATCTGTAATAAATATGCTGAACTGCTGTGTATAAAATAATTCTCTCTTCCTTCTACTCATACTGAGAAAACTTTAGTAGACACCAGAATAGAACTGTGTATACATGGTCCCTTTCTGACCTAGATTAATAAGACCGGTTCCTTCTAATACTGATATCTTTAAATTCCCAAGTCTAACAGAATTCATATATGTATGTATGTGTGTATTTTAAGTTTATATTTCCCTGTAAAGAATCCTACACTTTATTTACAATGTCTTCCAAAATATACTTAGAAAAGAATTATCTGATCATGTTACTTTCTGTTTAAGTGTCTCCAAATATGCCCGTTAACTAACTCTTACAGTCACATAAGTGTATTGAGAATCTGTTACCCATCTTTCTTCCATTACTTCTTGATTTCCTCACCTTTCTCTTTTCTTACCCTGTACTGCTGTAGCCATGGCAAACCTCTTTAGTTACAGAAAACTCTGTGCTCTTGCCTTCATAATACATGATTTCACATGCTGCGTTCAACTAATAGAAGAACTTCAAAATCCATGAAGAAAAACCTGACTGAAATGAAAGGAGAAATAGACAACTCCCAAATGTAGTTGGAAATTTCAGCACTCTTTTCTAAGTAATTGATAGAACTAGTAGAAAGAAAATCAGCAAGGTTATAGAAGAGCTGAACAACACAACACTATCAACCACTTAACATCAAATTGACATTTGTAAAACCCTCCATCAAAACCCCCAAAACAACAGGAAAACATTTCTTTTTCAAGAGTACATGAAACAATCTCAAGAGAGAGCATATCCTGGGTTATAAAACAAAACTTGATACATTTAAAATAAATGAAGCCATACAAATATTCCCATAGCGTATTAAAATAGAAACTAGGGGGAAAAGAACTCCAAACACTTAGAAATTAAGCAACATATTTCTGAATAATCCATAGGTCAAGGAGGAAATTGCATCAGAAGTTCAAATATATTTTCAACTAGACAAAAATAAAGAGCACACAAAATGTGTGCATTACAGCTATGCAGTACTTAAGTGAAAATTTATAACATCAAATGCTTGTGTTAGAAAAGAAGAAAGTTCTCAACTAAATAAGCTTATTCCTTAAGGAACTCCTTTGAAAAAGAAGACAAAATTAAAACAAGCAGGAAGAAGAGTAGAAGAAAAGCAGTGAAATTTAAAACAAGAAATAGTGACAGTCAACAAAACTAAAACTGGTTCCTTGAAAATATCAAAGAGAAAAGACAAATTCTTAATCTCAGAAATAAAAAAAATCACTAAGGACATTAAAATGATAATAAAGCAATACTACAAACAACTCAAAGCACATAAATCAAGAATGTAATAGATCTTTTCCCCCTTGCCTCCAGAACCACAAAGCTTACCTAATATGAAATCGATAACTTGAATAGGCCTATAGAATTAAGGAAATTGAATTCATTGGTAAACACTTTCTGAAACAGCATTCTTCAGACCCAAATAATTTCATTGTTAAACACTTTCTGAAACAGCATTCTTCAGACCCAAATAATTTCACTACCTAATTATACCAAACATTGAAAGAATAAATAATGGCAATTATACTCAACATTTTCTAGAAAAAAAAAGAGGAGAAGCACTCTACAACACATTTCATGATTACAGAATTACCTCATTACTAAAACCAAAGCTAGAACCAAACCAAAACAAACCAAAACAAACCAAACAACAAAACCAAAACAATAGATGAGTATCTGTCATGAATATAAATTAGTGAGTCTGTCAGTGAGGCAGGCTATATGACCAACACAAAGATCATTCATTTCCTGGATACTATGAGTGAAAAATAAAAAAGAAACCCCAAAATTTATCATCTATAATAGCTGTCACAAAATGAGTTACTTGGGTAGAAACTACTCAAAACATCTTTAGGATTTATATGCTGAAGAGGATAAAATACTAATGAAAGTAACCAAAGATTAACTACAGAGATATATCTTGTGTTTATGTGTTGGAAGACTCAGAGTCAATATTCCAAATTCAAAGAAAAATTGTTAATTATATCATAATTGATTTTTACATTTAATATAATGCCATCTAAAATCCTAGCATAATTTTTTAATACAAATTAAAAAGCTGATTCTAAACATTTATGGAATGCCAAAAGACAAAAAAGAGCCAAAAACAATTTTAGAAAAAGGATAAAGATGGAGGAATCCTTTACTCAATTTTAGAACTTACTGTATAGCTGCAATAATTAAGCAAATGTTATTGTCAAAGGGATCATATACAGATGAGTGAAATAAAACAGACTTCAGAGATAGACAAACAAATATGCTAAATGATCTTTAGAAAGATGCAGAAACAGTTCTTTGGAAAAAAGATAGTCTTTTCAATAAAGGACTTTGGAACAATTGAACATCCATACCCAAAGAAATAAACCTTGATCTAAGTTTCACATGTTATATAAATATCAACTCAAAATGGATCATAGAAATAAATATAAGATTATAAAAGTTTTAGAAGATCTCATAGAAGAAAACTTTGTAATGTGAGGTTAGACAAAGAATTCCTAAACACCGAAAGATAAGTCATATGAGAAAAAAATGATTGATTGGCCATCATCAAAATTAAAATGCTCTGTGAGAGGCATTTTTTCTGAAAACAAAAATCAAGGCACATCCTAGAATGAAATATTTTAAAATTACATATCCAACAAAGGACTTGTAGCCTGACTATATAGAGAGTTCTAAAATTCAACAGTGCTATATTTTAAAGTAGACAAAAACGTTGCAGAATTCACTGAAGAGTGTCTACAAGGGGAAATACAGACCTGAAAAGATGTTCATATTTATCCATTAAGGAAATGTAAATGAAACCCAAGATGAGATACAAGTCTAATAGATGAAAATTAAACATACTGTACCAAGCAGTGGTAAAAATGTGAAGTTTCTGGAATTCTCATACATTACTAATGTGAGCAAAAAATTACACAGCTGTTCTGGTGGTTTCTTATAAAGTTAAATACGTGCTTACCATTTTACCTAGTGATTTCCTAATAAATATTCACCTTAGAGAAATGACAACTTCTGTTTACATACAAAAACTGTACATAAATTTCTATAGTGGCTCTGTTCATAATAATCTCCAAATAGGAACATCCTGATGTCCTTCAAGAGGTGAGTGGATAAAGAAACTGGTAAATGCTTACAGCAGAATATCACTTGGCAATAAGAAAATACAAACTATTGGCACATATGACCACTTGCATGAATCTCAAAACATGATGCTAGGAGGAAAAAGTTAGTTTCTGAAGGTCACACGTTGTGTGATTCCATTTATAATATTCTTGACCAGGCAAAACTATAGTACTGTAAAGTAGATCATTGTTTGTCAGGGATGGGGGTGGGGAGAAGGTATGATTACAAAAGAATAGCATGTGCACATGCATGCAGGAGTTTATGTGGTTTTAGTACTGTTGTGTATCTTGCATATGCTGTTCTTTTGTAGTCATGACACCTTCTCACTGAGCTTCATCCCCAGCCCTTTTTGATTTTTTATTTTGAGACAGGATCTTGCTAAGTTGCCTAAGCTGGGCTTAAATTTGTGATTCCTCTGCCTCCTGGTCTATATCTTGATTGTGGTGGTAGCTATGCAAATCTGCATTTGCCTTAAGAGTTATAGAAGTATACACCAAAACATTTTACTGTAGGTTAAAAAATCAGAATGAAGATGGGGATAATATTTCAGACATATACAGAAACAATGGAGACTAAAGTATTGGACCCAACAGAAGGCTTGGATATCCATTTGATGAGAAAAAGGCCTTTTTTGGCAGTACACATTACGTGTTTCATATTGATGTGGCCATGTTCTTTCACCCTCAGAAAGGAGGAGTGCTTTGCCATGAGAGGTAATTGCTTGGCTATTTTTGGAGACATTTGAGCAAGGATGGAGAACTTGCCTAAAATCTTGTAATGATTCCTACAAAAATTGTAAGGTTCTATTACATTGCTGAGGTTAATCCATCTGAGCTTATATGAAATACCAGAAGCCAGAGGAATGCTGAAAACATCTGTTGTTGCAAGGTGAAGAACAATGTAAATTGGCTAAACTGTGCACCACCTTGTGCTTCTTACCAGGAACAGGTGAGATAAAAATTATTTTATATATTGGTCAATTTTGGACCCTGAATTATCAGACTAACTTCAAGTTCTGAAAACTATCCCTCAGCAGAAGGTCAAATATGGTGAAAAGAATTACTCCCAATTTATATATTTTAAAAATTTTGCCTATAAATGTATATATTAAATTTAAAAGGCATTTATAATGACTGATGTAAAGTTGTTGTTCTATTCATATTCCACCAAATTCATTAAGCAGGACTGGTATATCAGGGGACAAAAACAGAGCTAGAAGCCTCAAAGTCCTTTTCTGGGGTACTAATAAAAAAGCACCTGCAAACTTGTTTGAATAGTTAGTAGTGGTTTAGAATAGACTTTAGTCGTCAGCTTTGAGCCCTTAGTTCTCAGTGTGCCTAGACCACCGTCGCACCTTTACCTGGGAGTTTGTTAGAAACAATCTAGGTCTTCACAGGCCCTCTAGTGATTCGGATGAAAGCTAAGGTCTGGGTGATGTGTGCTAAGATTAACAACCACAACATAGTGAGCTTTGTTTCTGACTTATTTCCAGAAGGACTCTGAACAGCCCCAAAGGTGATTTTTTTGAGCCACTGGGAATTCACATCATGCTGTCACAAGTTGACTGCCTGACTACAGAATTTCTACTTGGGCCACTATTAGCTTAATTAAGCATTGGGCATCAGAGAAATTACAATTCCATCACAGGTCCACTGTTTACAAGCCATCTTGATTTGCAGCCCCAAATTACAATTCCCAATTCAGAAAGGAGAAACCCAAACACATACCACACTTCAGTTTCTTATGTGATTCATTCATTGCTAGCTCACTTAAGAAGCCATATTCTTTCTAAATTATGTGTTCAACTCTAACTTCCTTTCAAAACTTAATCATTACATTTTGGACACTCCTTTTCCTTGTTTTAAATTTCCAATTGGTAGTTATTGTCTCTTGGTGCTGGCCAGGCTGAGCTTAAAACGTCACTGTCTGCTTTAATATCTCAGTTGGTTGCCATAATATTACTGTAGAGATTTCTCGAACCAAACGTCTGTCTGCCAAGTAAAGCTTTCTGTCTGAAACTTGAATGTGACATGTTTCCTCATCACTTAAAGCACTGTTATAATTAAGGATTGGTGAACCTTATTTCAGTTTGAGTTAGTCGAATGTCTAATGTTTATTCAAACATCCTGGTTTCAATAAAAACTCTAAATGTGAGTTGCCAGCACTTTTCCCATTAACTTTTAAATCCCTGTATGTTTCAAGGGAAATACAGTTCATATGTTTCTGATTCATTTACACTTAACTCATCAGAATATTATTTTGCTAGAACTAGTTCTTATCCAAGTGTCACGTACCTCTCGATATCTTGAGAAATTGGATGTTAGTTAAAACACTACAAAATATAGACCCAGCTGAAGCTTCAAAAAGTTGAACCGTATTTGGCTTTGTTCCCTAACTTGGCCTCAAATGCCTTGTGCTTCAATTTGTAATAGATTAGCAGGATTCTTTTTTACTATTCTAGAAAAATATGGCTAGTTGTTTTGTACCCTGGATTCAATCACATATGTGGTATGGAGGGGAACCATAAAGATCACGCATGCAAATAAGCTACCTGTAGTACTGATATTTTATTTTCAGTGATGGGGAGGATTCATTTTTTAAAACATCCATGAAAAGAGTTAAAGGTGCCAGGTTAACTCTGGAGCTTGGGAAAATGTAGGAGGGATCCATATAGCTAGTTGGTATCCTCTGAAAATTATTCATAACCAATTTCTTAGAAAACAAGAATTGTGTGAATGTTCAATTTCTTGAGTCAGACTAGACTTGAAAATGTGATATTCTGTTATTAAATTCACAGTAATATATAACAAATAAGTGGTTCTTATTTATGATTAACATGTTTGTATTAATCTGAACCAACCATTTATAGTCAGGAGAACAGACTCACTTCACTTTAAGTAACTGTATTTCAGTTTAGCGAATTTGACAGAGGGATCTGGTAGCAGAGGTATGGGAAGTCTCACAAAGCCAATGGACAAAACTGAGGTAACAAAAAACTACATAATAACTACAGGAAACTGCAACGTTGCCCAAGGCTGGAGGAATAAAGTAGTAAAGGGAAGAAGTTGGGGCTCTCAGGCTCTGAAGCTGGGAGAAGAGACCCTGTGTAGCTGGAGCTCAAGCTTCTGAGGGTGCTTGGGGTGTTCGGCTGACTGGTATTCTTGTGAGTTCAGCTTCATGAGGCTGTGTCCCAGAGTGCTGGACAAAATCAGATGGTAGAAATGACTGCTACTTCCTGAGTAAAGAAGCCTATTATTATGAGTTATCATCCAATCTAGATTGTCCTTGAAATAATTAATGGTTATTTATTGTTTTTCCAGTTCAGATATTATACGGCAGTGTTTACTTCCTTGCTTTGCTTCAGTCTCAGAAAACTTCATCACCCTCAACTGTAAAAGGGGATCACTTGTCTTGGTGTTGCCCATCTTGATGGTTTCTTTGGAAAGTAAACATTAAAGCAGTAAATGGTAAAGCAGTGAACGAATTTAAGCACAAGTTTTCTTCAAAATACAATTTCGAGATAAGAGAAATCTAAGACAAAAATTGCTTGTAATCCCACTATCTAAGTAAATGGTTTCTTTTTTTCACATAATCAATTTTATTTACTTCTATTTTTGTCATTTAAAACTTGACAACCTAGAATTTTTGTCTTTGAGCACATGAGTGAATTATTTCTCAATCTCCCTAAAATATATCCAAAACTTTTAAACAGAATTTTTTAAAGAAATAAGTATACAGAGAAAGGAAGCAATTTGAAATAAAATCAGATGATTAAAAATAGTGTTAAGGATGTTTTACAGCTGCAGATCATAGCACTAAAAGGAAAGCATAGCTATGTTTATAAAATTGTAAACAAATATAATTCCAGGTTCCTTTTTCCTTTTCCTAATTATATTGCATTTATGCAGGTTAGAGTGAAAATATTTATAAACTAAGACGTAATTATGGAACCTGATTTAGAAATAGGTTCATCATTCAGACTTTAAAATATTTCTGTATAGAAACTGAATACTTGGTTTGCAATACCATTAAGAAGAGTGTCAGACAACAATTTAAGGGAGGATTTAAAGACACCATTTCAAGTACATGATTCTGAGCATCGACAGTCCCCGAGAGTAGGGGAAGGTTGTGTTCTCTGAATAAAAAAATGTCATCTTGATGTCCTTTTCATTTTTGAATTTTCATTTAGTAAAGCAATGTACAAATTCCATGAAATGTCTATTACCAATGGACTTTATTTCTAACTCTCTTCTAATCAGAAGTGACAGTGGATACCTTCTTCTATATTTCCTAAGTAGGTACAGTTTTTATGATTTTTTAAAAACTTTTTCATCAAAATATATAGTATTGTTCTGTTATCTCTGCAGCCCCAAGGTGTTTTATTCTCTAACCCTTTCTATCCCCATCACTCAAAGTGGGTGGCAATAAGACTATTTTCCCCTTGGGATATTGTTAGAATAGGCTGCCTTTATGTGTATTATTTTCTTAGTCAATGAGCTTTGGAAGACAAAAAGCTATCGGTCTGCTACTCAGTGACTTGCTTCAACACAAAAATACCCTTAGGGGAACCACAGTGACTGGTAGAGGAGAAGGTATTGCTTCATGTTTAGACTTTTCCAGTGAAAATGAATTGGAAAGTTAGAGCCTTTGCAGCATGGTGTGTTCTAAGGGGAGTGCCAAGATCAATTGGAAAAGGGAAATGTGAATGTGAAATAGCTATTTGGTCTTCCCATTCCAGTAGCTGAAAATGTTAAAATTGTATCTGGTCTGAAGCATTCAGAGTCACAATTGAATTTCAGTATAAGTGTCTCACACAGTGCATAAATGTATGCAGAGTCGTCATTCCATTGGTCCTTAATGAATCTCAAGGAAATGCAGAACCAACACATTGTTCATTCATATATACATGAATATATATATATATATATATTTATTTATTTATATCCCAAGGAGATGAACCCAAAGTGAGGGGCATTATTCTGTCAATATAAGTGTCCTTGGGTTGTCAATGAAGTAGTTTTTAATCTTCTCCCCTACCCCAGGTTTTTAAAATGACTTTACAAAGTCAAGAGCAGTCTTTGATACAGTTGCACTGACAATACTAAGGTTTGAAAAGGCTGTCACAGCATCAATCAAACATCAATTCTATAGGAACATTGCAATGTCAGTGAAATTTTACCCATTAAAGACCAGAATTTTCTGTTTGCAGGACCTGAAAGATACAGGGTATGTTCTATAGCTCCTATTCACTGAACAAATATTGTTCAGGCATATTTTTGTGGTTGAGTCAACTTCCCATTGTACCTATTAAAAGTGAGCTCATAAATTTAAAAAAAATTACTGAAATATGGCCTTCATCTGGGGAACATGAAAGACAAGAAAGAATACAAATGGGTTTTTAATAGATTGAAAGTAATCCTGTAATCGGGGAAAACTATAAATATATTCAGTGCTCCTGTTGTTCTAACAGTTAGCATTTATGATGGTGGTAAAATGTGAAAACATGAAATTTACCATTTTAGTCATTTTAAGGGTACACCGCAGTGGCATTATTATGTAACCACCACTATTATTCATCTCCAGATCTTTTTTTTTTTTCCCAATCTGAAACTTTGTTCTCATTTACTGTGATTTGGATATGGTTTGAATGGGTTTCTCAGAGCTTTGTGTGTTACAAACTTGGTCTTCAGTGTAATACACACAAATGCTATATATAAATCACTGCTCTACATCTTTAAGTATTATAGTAAGGGCAGTATTAGATAAGACCTTTTATGTGCTAGGCATAATTCTATGTGTCCTGCATGTGTTAGTGTACTCGACCCTCACAATATCCCTATACAAAGTGTCTACTGTTTTCTTCATTTACTAGAAAACAAAGTAAGGCATGGGAAGGTTAAGGCACCTACCTGTGATTATACACCAAGTAAGTGGCACAGTCAAGTTCGACATGAGGCCATCTGGCTCCAGGGGCCATGCTCTTCTCTGTGTTATAATGCTCCTTGTGTACCTTTCTCACAGGCCAGAGGCTGTTCTTGAATTGGTCTGAGTTGGGATCTGAATACTCATCATGTCTTATCTTAAATCTCCTCGGATTGTTCCAGTGTGCAGTCAAGTTGAGAACCTGGGACTTGAGCATGAAGAAATAATAAAAAATAAACCTGGGTACCTGGTGTGAATGGCCTTGCATATTAGCCTCTTTAAAGAAGTTTGGCTTTGATTTAGTCATTGGTGGAGGAAGTCATGGACATTCAAAGCAATAACATTAGCAGAACATGTAAGAAGGTTAATCTGATGAAGTTCTTGGTCACCAGTTATCTTTGGATTCTTACTGGGGGTTGTTTTACATTACCTGAGTTTGGCTTTACTTTTGAGCCTCTGAAGACTGAGTACCCTAAAAGGGAATTTAAATTTAATCTGAAAGGAACAATGTGTTGAAGAGATTAAATCTCCTGAGGGTAGGGAGATCTTGGAGTGCACTATTCTGGTGTTTTAGAGTCAAAGAAAGTATGAGATGTGTACTAATCCTATCAAATGATAAAATTCCATGTTTTAAAAAATTCAATTGTTTGCTTTGTGGACAAATCAGTTCTAGTGGGTATCTTACTTATAATTATTAATACTTACTAATTTTCTTTTCTCTCAAAATATTATAAGAAGTATCAATGTCTTACAACCTCCAGAATATCGCATATCTGGGTCTCATTTACCTTATTTAAAGTGTGACATTTCAAGGGTCCCTAAGGGCCTTTGAGCACTGAAACCATGACTCTGGGGTTCAGGTTCATTTCTCTGGATTATGAAACCTCTTAACCACATGTAGAGTTGCAGGGGATCGTAAGACTTGAAGAAGGAAGCTTTCTCCTAAGATAATGTTAGCACATTAGAATTGGGCAATAATGGAAGATGGAATTCTCATCCTTCTTCTGGCTGAGACAGGCACTAGTGATTCATCTTTTACCTCTGTCACCCTAATTTAGGTCATTCCTATTGTGAGCCTTCTCAAAGAGTACCTGTCTGGGTATAAAATTTATGTTGAAGAAGCATTAATGCAGGCTCTTAATAAGATGAAGAACTTCACAGTATGGTCTTATCTGGGGATGATATATTTTATATACTCAAGACATGTTTAATTAGGTTTGTAAGAGTCAAATTGGCTTGGGCAGTAATGAAGTTTTTTCTATTCTTTTCTCCCGTATTCTGCTATAATAACATAGAAGATATTCAAGAACTCTCCTTTCAGTTTCAGTATATTTGCAAATCACTCTCTCTCTCTCTGTTCCTGCAAAAATTAATCTGTTTTGAAAAACCCTGTTCTTGCTAAGGATAGAGGGCAGGGAGAACTTATTGAGAAATACACAATGGAACAAATAATAGAGCTGATAGGTGTTAGAGCTCCTCAAATATTGAACATGCATCTTTTTGAAACAGATTTGCTAAATATTTAATAAGCATTTAGATTTGAGTACCACTCAAGGGTTTCATAATCTTTAATACTCACTCCCATTTTGCAGATGAAGACCTTGACTTGAGAGTTCAAGCAATTTGCTCACAGCTTTAAGTATTAGAGCCAAGACTCAAAACAAATCCTCCTTCCAAACAGAAAGATCTAAGTTGAACAGAAGAAAAGCCATTCCCTTACTTAATGAGTAAAACAAAAGATGAAATCAACTAACCCATTGACACCTTTGAACTTCAGGGTACAGAGAGGATTTGTCTCCGGTGGGACCACCCATTCAGAGCTGAGAAAGATATAGGATAATCTTGATGATTTGGAATTTTATTTTAAATTACTGAAATATTTTCATCCTTGTTACCTTATTTATTCTCTTCAACATGCCATTGAAGTCACATATTTTCAGCCCAGTGTACATTTGAGAGACTCAGATCCAAAGTCACTTACACACAGGGTCAGTGTTAACATAAGGCCAGGGAAAGGATATGCTTAGCCTTCAACCAGGGTAAGAGTGAAGTTTCACCAAAATTTTCAAAAACTGCTATTTGATGAAGGTAAGACTAAAGAATGAAGCAGAAAAGTTAAGATCCCATCAAAAGTGACAAAAAGTGGAATGATGTAGGTTGTTATCTGTTGTAATGTATTAAAAAAAAGAAGGGGGCAATTTAGAAATGGTTTGAAGAATAAAAATCTTAGCAAGAGCAGTTATTTCCTTCAGTAAAGACAGGTCTTTGGTTGAAATTTTGATGTCTGCACTCCTGGAAAATGTCTGATTTTTTTCTTCCATTTGGAAGACGTATAGGAGTTAAAAGAAGGAGACAGAATCTTGTAAGTATGCTTTTATTTTAATAAATAAAGAATTGCAAAATTGCTAATTATAAAGAAGACTAATTGTGATTACAGTGGTCCATTGCTTCATTCACAAAAGCGCTACTGAATATTTGCAGTGTATGGAGAAAATTCAAGAACACAGGGCTTAGTTATTTTTTTTTTGACAAGCTATGTATTTGACACAGTTAAATTTATATTCTTGCCCATTATTACTGCGCTCATTTCTACCTTTCTTGGTTACTTAACCCTTTAGAGAGCAGGATAAGAAGAAAAAAGCATGTGTTCCCTTTGGCTGGCAGCCAAATATGTAACAAATATGTAACAAATATTTTTAAATGTATTTTTAGAACTTTTACCTTTCTCTAAACATTTTTATTTATTTATTCCACAATCATGGAGTGTTACTTGATGCAAATATATCATGTGTATTTATTCCACAGTCCATGGAATGTTACTTGATGCAAAAATATCCATGAACATTTAACCTAGGCCCAACGATAGTAAATAACTGTCAAATCACCTACCACTCTGGCCACCTGGAATGACATTAAAGAAGGATTTAGAAGCTATTTTTGAGCTGATGGACTACTTTTGAGACGCCCTTCCATGATTTGCCCTCGGGCTGGGGAAGTGTGGTCAGAAGATACACCGAGGAAAAGGAAAATGGCAATAATGTAATTTGTGCTTATGAATTATGTGGGTGATGTGTATATGGCAATTTGGAAAAGACTTTAGAAGGAAAGTGGGATAAGATGCTCAGGAAGGGCTTGAAAAGTATGTAGTTTTGCTGGACAAGAGCAGTAGATAGCTTTAGGTGAAAAGAGTGACCTTATAATGTACTGAATTAGAATTAGTTCAAGCAGAAGTCATTTTGGAGAAGTCTGGAAGTAACTTGGAAATGTAGCAAATAATCCTAGCTACCAGTCAGTGACAGTTATACTTTGCCTGGCCTTGGCTGAATACTGTCATGCCCTGCCTCTTTAAGTATCATGATGATCCTGCAAGGAGACACCATTTATTAGCCCTGTTTTACAAATAAATATGGTAAATCTAAGAGAGATGAAATCATTTGCTCATGCCACACAGGGAGTATGTGGATGAGTCAGATTTGAAGTCAGAGCTGTCTGACTTCAGAGCCCATACTCATATACCCTCATAGTTAAGATGAAGTCAGATTTTGTCTAAAAATGTTTAAATTTAAATTAAATTTTAACTGACACATAGAGATAAAAGAGTGTATAAATTTATGTTACCATGTGATCTTGAGATATATATATTGCATAATTTTTAAATCAATTTGAACATGCCATACCTGTCTCCTCAAATGTTTTTCATTTCTTAATGGTAAACATGTTCAAAATCCTTTCTGTGAACTTTTTGAAATAGTGGTACCTTGGTTCATGAACTTGATCCTTTCCATGATTCTGGTTGCAAATCAAGTTGGACAAAAATTGAATCAAATTCAATGGTTAGGTTCAATGTTGACGTTATAGGAAAATTTGATTTGTTTCTTGTCCAGTTTGGTTTGCGACCAGAATCGTAGAGAAAATGGAGTTTGTGAATCAAGGTACCACTGTGCATAGTACATTATTGTTATCTGTGGTCACCCTACCATGCAGTAGCACACCAGAATGTCCTGCTCCTATTTATGTATACATAGCTGAGTACCCATTGATCAACCTCTCATCATCCTTTCTTTCCTCCGTTTTACTCTCCCCAGCTTCGGGTAACTACCATTCTACTCTCAACTTCTGTGAGGTCAACTGTACAAGGTGTGATTGAAAACTATGTATGGCAAATGTTTAAATTTGAAATGAAATTATTACAGTAAAAGACACATTGCCGTTAATCCTTTTCAGAATATTCTCTCTTGTTTTAAACACACTTACCCCATCCTCATCCTTGCTATTTTCTGAAACAGCTCTGGAAGTACTTTTGTGAGTATCTTTAGTTGCATTGTGGCTACCTCCATGTCCTGAATTTACTCAAAATGTTTACCTTTCATAGTCATTGTGACTTTGGGTAAGAGCCAAAAGTCAGATAGTGCCAGATCCAGTGAATAAGGTGGATGGGGACACACCGTGTTTTGTGTCTTTTGTTTACAGGAATTGGCATAAATATTTTGAATCACATCAGGATGTGAAGACAACCTTGGAAAGACACTAATGACTGTTTCAGAAAGTGGCACGAATGAGTTGATAAGTATGTATGAAATGACGGGGGATATTTGGAGGGGAATTAATAGCAAATTTTTACTGTAATAATTTTTGTAATTTAAATACAGTATTTTTTGACAAGCTTTGTATTTATATTTGCACATAAGTGTGATCATGTAGTACTTATCTTAACCTAATGTTCTCTGGTTCATTCTATGTTGATGCAAATTACAGAATTTCATTCTTTTTTTATGACTTAATAGCATTCTGTTGTGTACCACATTTTCTTTACACATTCATCAGTTAAAAATGGGCAATAAACCTAAGTAAACATTTCTTAAAAGTATGCATACCAATGGTCACCAAGTACATGAAAAAATGCTCAATATCACCAATCATCAGGAAAGTACAAATCAAAACCACAATAAGATATCATCCTACTCTATTAAGAATGGCCATTATCAAAAAGAGTAAAGATAACAAGTGCTGGTGAGAATGTGGAGAAAAGGGCACCCTTGCACACTGTTGGTGGGAATGTAAATTAGTACAGCCATTATGGAAAATAGTTTGGAGGTTCCTCAAAAATTAAAAATAGAACCGCCATATGATCTAGCAATTCCACTCATGGGTATATAGCCAAAGGAAATGAAGTCAGTTTGTTGAAGAGACATCTGCACTCTCATGTTTATTGCAGCATTATTCACAATAGCCAAGAATTGGAAATAACCTAAGTGCACATCAACTGATGAATGGATACAGAGTTTGTGTTTTGTAGGATTTCTACCTTAAATGCCAGGTTGGACTCCATAAGTTTTTTTTTCTTTTTTTTGGTGGGTAGCGGGGAGTTGAACTCAGGACCTCGCACGCCAGCAGGCACCCGTGCTGCTGAGCGATATCACCGGCCCTTTTTTCATATGTGGATACCTGGAGTTGAACTCAGGACCTCATGCTTGCCAGGCAGGCGCTTATGCTGCTGAGCTATCTCACCGGCCCCATAAGTTTTTTTAAAAATAACTTTATTTGGCATATTTAGTGTATCAGGTGATTTATTCCTTTCAAAATGTACAGTTCCAAAACTTATCAGTAAATATATCAAGTTGTGTAACCATTATTACAAACCAGTTTTTAGAATGTTTTCACCATCCCAGTGTGATCTCCCCTGTGCATTTACTGTTAGTTCTTCTTCCCTGCCACTACTCCCATCCCCAGCAATCATGTTTCTACTCTTTGCTATTGCAACTGTGTCTTTCCTGGGCATTTCATACACATGGAATCATACAATACGTGATCTTTTGTATCGACTTCCTTCACTGAGCATAATGTTTTTGAGATTTGTTGAGTGTTTTAAAATGTGTAACTCATTCCTTTTATTGCTGCATAGTATTTTACTATATAGATATCCCACATTTTGCTTATTCGAGTTTTGGCTATTACAGATGTTGCTGCTAAGAATATTCATGTCCAAAGTCTTTGTGTCGACATACATTTCTGTTTCTCTTCCATATATGCCTATGAGTAGAATTGCTGCTTCATCTTGTAACTCAATGCTTAGAAGTTTGAAGAATCTGTAAACTGTTTTCCAAAATTATTGTAGCATTTCACATTTATATCAACAATGTATGGTAATTGAAATATCTCTGAATCTTTGCTGACCTTTTTTAATACAGCCATTCTAGTGAGTGTGAAATTGTGTCTCATTGTAACTTCTATCTGTGTACTAATGAATAATCATGTTGAACATCTTTTTTGTGTGCTTATTGGCCATCTGTATATTTTCTTTGGTTCAATGTTTATTTAAATCTTTTACTCATTTTTGACTGGGTAGTGTGTTTTATTATTGAGGTGTGATAACTCTTTGTATTTTCTGGGTAAAAGTTGTCTTTTTTTTGTGTGTGTGTGTGTTTGTACCAGGGGTCGAACTCAGGACCTCGCACTTGCCAGCGGTTGCTTGTGCCTCTGAGGGATATCACCGGCCCTTTTTTCCTTTTTATGTGGGTACCGGGAGTTGAACTCAGGACCTCGCACTTGCCAGCAGGCACTTATGCCGCTGAGCCATATCACCAGCCCTAAAAGTTGTCTTTTGAAGTGAAAACATTTTTATTTATTTATTTATATTTTATTTATTTATTTATTTATTTATTTATTTATTTATTTATGCGGGTACTGGTAGTTGAACTCAGGACCTCATGCTTGCCAGGCAGGTGCTTATGCCGCTGAGCTATATCACCGGCCCAACATTTTTAATTTTGATGTGGTTACAATGTATGATTTTTTTTCTGTTCTGGTTAATACTTTACACGCTGTAAAAAGATTTTGCTTAATCTAAGGTCTTTAATAAATTATATTGTTTTAGCTCTTACCTTTAAGTCTGTAACGCATCTTGAGTTAATTTTTGTATATATTGCAGGGTAAGAGTCTATGCTATTCCTCCCTCCCTCTTTCCCTTCCTTTTTTCCTTTCCTTACTTACTGTATGCAAATAGCTTATTGTGCCAGCCCAGTTAGTTTAAAAGAATATAATTTCTATAACGAATTTCCTTGGTATGTTTATTGAATGTCAGTTGGCCATAACTATAAGAATTTATTTCTGACCTCAACTCTGTTCCATTATCTATACATCTATCCTTATGCCAGTACCAAACTGTCTTAATAACCGTAACATTATAGTGAATGTGGAAATCAAACTGCAAAAGTTTTCCAGTTTTGTTCTTCCTTTTCCAGACTGCTCTAGTTGTTCTAGTTTTTTTCTTTCCATATAGATTTAATGATTGGCTTGTTAATTTCTGAAACAAATAATTAACAAACATATAAACAAAATCCTGCTGAAAATTTGAAAAGCATTGCATTGAATCCATAGATCAATTTGGGATAATTGCCATCTTAACAACACTGAACGTTCTAATCCATTGAATATGGAATAATTCTCCATTTATTTAGATCTTTTCTCAGCAATTTTTATAATTTTTAATGAACAAGTCTGGAACTTGTATTAAATTTATTTGTAAGTACTTTATGCTTCTCTAATGATATCATGAGAGGCACTTTTAATATTACTTTTGTACTTTTCATTGTTTGTATTTATAAATATAATTGATTTTTGTGTATAGACTTTTTATTTTGTAATCTTACCATGCTTGTTTGTTGGCTCTAATATTTTTGTTTATGTGTGAGTTACTTAAGATTTTCCATGTATATGTCAACTGCAATTAAACACAATTTTACTTCTTTCTAGTTCAGATGGTTTTAATTTCTTTTCTTTACCTGATTGTGCTGGTTAAAACTTGTTACAATATTGAAAATAGGAGAGGAGGCATTTTTACATTATTCCCAATCTTAGAGGACTTCACTACACCATCAAATATGATGTTTGCTGTGATTTTCCATAGATGTCCCTATCATATTCAAGGAATTCGTATTTATTCCAAGCTTGTAGGCAGTTTTTACCATGTATGAGTACTGGAATTTCCTGAATGCTTTTTCTGCATCTATTGGGACGATCATAGAGATTTCTTCTTTCTTCTATTTGTATGATGTTGTAAATTAGTTGGCTTTTAGATTTCATACTATCTTTTGTTGTTGGAATAAATACTGCTTAGTTGTGGTATAATTATTATTCAACTTGTAATCCTTTGTAATTATTATTCAGTTTTGCTTGCTAATATTTTGTTGAAGGTTTCCACATCTATACTCGTGAGTGATCTTGGTCTGTGGCTTTTACTTTTCTAGTGGTATCTTTGCTATTTTATCAGAGTGATACTGCTTTCATTGACTGATTTGGGAAATTTCCCTTCCACTTCTATGTTCTAGAGAATTTGTGGAACATTGTTATTATTTCTTCATAAGTGATTTATAGAAATCACCAGTGAACCATCTTGGCCTGGGCTGTTGTTTTATAGGTCTGTTCAGACCTTCTGTTTCTTCTTGGGTTAGTTTTGTTCATTTGCATCTAAGAATTTGTCTGTTTTATTTGAAGTTGTCAAATTGACTGAGTTAAAATTATTTTTAGTATTCCTTTACAATCTTTTCATTTCTAAAGATTCAGTGGTCATTTCTCCTTTTTAATCCCTAACTTTGGTTAGCTATATCTTCTCTGTTTTTTTCCTTGGTTAAATTTGGTTTATCAATTTTGTCAGTAATTGCAAAGAACCAGATTTCGGTTTCATTTATTTTCTCTCTCTCTCTCTCTCCCTCTCTCTCTCTTTTTTGGGGTTTCTAATTCATTGGTTTCCATTCTAATCATTATTGTTTCCTTTCTTCTTTCTGTATTTGGTTATTTTCTTCTTTTTTTTAAAATAATTTTAAAATGTAAGATTAAACAATTGCTTTGGGATCTTCTATCTTTTTTCATATAGGCATTTAAAACTGCATGTTTTCCTCAAAGCATTGCTTGATCTGAAAACAATTTTGGTATGTTATATTCTCATTTTCATAATATTCAAAATACTTTCCAATTTTCCTTGTAATGTCTTCATTGGTTCTTGGGTTATTTAGAAATATGTTGTTTAATTTCCAAATATTTGTCCACTTACTCTTTTTTCTATTGTTATTTTCCAATTTAGTTCCATTTTGACTGGAGAACATGTTTTGTGTAATTTTAGTTCTTTTAAATTTGCTAAGATCTGTAGTGTGGCCTGATTTGTTGTCTGTAACCAAGCATTTATATGTGCATTTGGAATGAATACGTAATCTGCTATTGTTGAGCGGGATAGTCACAGCTGTCTGACAGATCAACTTGGTTACTAGTATTCTTCAAGTCTTGCTGACCTACTTCCATTCTTTTCTTGTAACTTTTTTGTTTTTTGTTTTTAATCTAAAACTTGTTTCCTCCGGACAATATGTAATTGAATCCTGTTTTGTAATCCAGTCTAATATAATCTTTATCTTTTGATGAGGCGTTTAATTCATTATTATAGTAGGATTTACTTCTGCTCTTTTGCTATTTGCTTTCTATATATCTTACATGTTTTGGTTCCCATTGTCCCTTCATTGTGGCTTTTTTATGTTAAATGTTTACAATTATACCATTTAAATTGCTATATTATTTATTTTAAAAATTTATATATTTTCAGTTACCTTAATGGTTGTGCTGAGAATTATATATCTTAATTTAAAACAATCTGTTACATTAATACCAGCTTAATTTCATTAGTAGATAGAAATTTTGTTCTGGCATAACTCCTTCCTTTTCTTTGTTTGTGCTATTATTGTCATAGAAATTACATCAAAACCTTACTTTGCAGGGTTTTGAATACCAGGTTGGATTTTCAGTTTATTCTCATAGGCACTGAGCAGACAATTTAGAGACCTTCAGCAATAGAGAAAGAATCATACTAAAAGGTATGTTTTGGGAAGATTAGCCACATGGTGCCATGAACCTTGCTTTGGGGTTGGCAGTGGGGGTGAGGATAGTGAGTAATAAAAAGCAGTAAGAGTAGCAACAGTAACATGACAACTCCTTAATATTATGAAGTTCCAAAATTGAGTTTGAAATTGTCCTGGAGAAATTTGCCTCAAGTTTTTCTGGGTTTCCTAGCTTCTAAGGGCTACAAGGCATTAGGTTTACTTCTGAATAGATCTAATGGTTCAAAGCAAAAATGGAAGTTCCCAAAATAATTACCTTATATAGTTTGGCCTTGTGCCCCATAAACTCATAAACACTACTTTTAGAGTGAATTTCTGGGTGTAACTGGCAAATGATCCCCTTGACTCATCTACAGGAGGTTAATTGGAGACACTTGTTAATCAAACTTGCAGTGATTTGCTGATGGATTTTGGTTCATAAAATGCTTATTTAAAAAAATTATTAATTCAATTCCCTTATCATTTGAGTAGAAACAAATAATAAGTATATGAGATTCTGATAAAGCCAGATAAAAGCTTACATTTTAGTTCTGCATCTTACTAGCTAGTCATTTTGATACAATTGCCTAATTTTTCTGAGCCACCATGTCTTCATCTACATAATAAAGGTAATAATACTTATCTCTGCATGCGATAATATGTATGGAATTCCTGGCACAATGTTGGGCAGATTATATGTACTTCATGATAGCTATCACCCATAGTGGGCATATCAGAGAACAATTTAAATTTTCGAGAAGTGAGCCTTCTTCTCCCTTTCTGGGAGAATTTTATGTATTTCATAGGTTTTGTGAACGTGTGGCTATATTATTTCTGATTATTTCATTTGAAGGACAGTTGGTTCCTAAGAAACTTTTCTACCACTGTTGTCAAGAGTAAGCCTAGATCTTCAAGGTAGAGCTCATGACTGCCCATCCGAAATAAGGTTTCTAAATCAAGGCAGGATACACAGTGTTATGTGTGTAGCTCTGGAGCTAGCCTCACTTGCTCTGCCATTCTGCGA
Source organism: Erethizon dorsatum (assembly GCA_028451465.1). Classification (NCBI taxonomy): domain Eukaryota; kingdom Metazoa; phylum Chordata; class Mammalia; order Rodentia; family Erethizontidae; genus Erethizon; species Erethizon dorsatum. Next base: position 48,657,346 of record CM051825.1, read on the forward strand.
CCTTGGATAAGTTTTTTTTATCCTCTCTGTAGTCCCATTTCTTCATCTAGAAAACATAGAGAATTAAATAGAATTTACCACAAAGATTAAATGAGTTACCATATGTAAAGTTCTTAGAAGAGTACATGGGGCAAAGCAGACTCCACATAGGTGCAATTTCTGTTACTTGTAAGCCACCCCAGTCTATGATGTTTTGTTATAGCAACCAGAATGGACTTAGACATGTAGAAAATTGTCTTCTAGAAATTTTATGGAGCTTATTGCTGAGCACTCTGCCCTGGCTTGACCTACTAAGGGTTAGAAATTTCTGAGATGAAGGAAGTGCATCATGCTTCTCTATTTTTTCTTTTAAAATTTTTGCTTACCAAATTTACCATTTTCACAGGAGCTGATATTATGGATCTGTCTCAAAAATTCCATGCATCATATTCTTATTATGTGCTGAATAACAGTATGGAATTTATTCTTTCCAAGTCAATTTGGGTTCGAGTAATTTTTAATTTTTTTTAGAAACTCAGCACTAAATATCCACCTAGACAAACGTTTGGTACATTCTAAATCATTGAAGTCCATTATGAGTACATTAAGTGTCTTTAAAAGATTTTTGTTTTCTCACCCTTTGTGTAGAGAGAATACTGGAGGTAAGTAGGGCTAGAAATTATTATGCAGTGATGTTAGTGGATTTCTGAATTAATATTATCTTTTGTCCAAAATAAAGTGAGCCTTACATGTGAGCTACATATACCATCTAAAATTTTCTAGTAGTTATAATAAAAAGATGAAAGAGGTAAAATTATTTTAATAATGTATTTAATGCATACATCGAACATATTATCATTTTTACACATTGTTATGGTTTAAATTTGAAGTGTCTCCCAAAGTCGTATGTTTAGGGCTTAGTCCCCAGTGCAGTAATATTCAGAGGTGGGGCTAAGGAGGTGACTGGATCATAAGGACACTAACCTCATCAGTGGATTAAGACATTAACAAGTTCATAGCTGAATGAACTATTAAGAAGTAGGGTCTAATTGAAGGGAGTTAGTCATGAGGGTATGATATTGGGGATTACACCTTGTCCTCAGCCGCATCCTCTCTGGCTTAGCATTCTCTCTGCTTCCTGACTGACATGAGGTAAGTACTTTTCCTCTGCTGTTTCCTTCTGCCATGATGTTTCTGCCTCACCACAAGTCTAAAGCAATGGAGCCAGCCAACCATGGACTGAAACCTCTGAAATTGTCAGCCAAAGTAAACCTTTGCTTCTTTAAGTTGCTCTTCTGTGGTATTTTGTAGTAGTGATGAAAATCTAGCATAGATGCAATAAATAGAAATTTTTTTTTGGTGTTTAGTCTTTGAAATCTTATAGTGACTGCTGTATTAGACAGTACAGTTCTATGTAGTATCATATTAAGCTACACTTGGGTAACAATACTAAGTAGATTGGTAGAAATACAAGTGGCTTGTCATTTGCTTCATAGAAATAGAATATAGAATATGGAGCCAATGTTTTGTGTTTAAATGACACGAACATAATTCAAATGTCTTTTAATATGTGTTGTTCTCATTAAAAGTTGCACACGAAACTAAACACCATGCTGAGATGCACCATTTCCTCGAAAGCAGCAGAATTTATATTTTCACAGCCTTTCAATGTGGTAAACAGTTTCCTATAATTCTGAGGAATACAAATGCTTTGTGCATCTCAGATGCCTATGAAAACATGGTGATTCTGAGATTGAGAAAATATGCCCAGAACACTCGTTTTGACTTCCTTTTAGGAACTCTTCTTTTTCTTCTACTGGGAGATCTACATCTTCTGAATATTTGGTCAACTAAATGCATCAGCTTCCATGCCAGCATAAAGAGCATTAGGGAAACAAATGGGCATCCCAGACCCCAATGAACATCAGTACTGAATGCATTATGACACTTTAGCTGCTAAATCTTTCATGGTAATGGGCTACATTGGAGATGGGTGCCCTAACAGAGTTCATACTTCAAGAAGGCTGTGGTCATCGCAGGTAGTGCTAATGTTGTCCTCATCACTGAATTTGAAGGATCACTTGAACAGCGTGTAATGAGAGCGAGTAATGTATTGATTTTGGACTCCATCTGGATATGAAAAAGACAATGATTCTGAAAGTTGGGGAGCCACCTTCATAAGAACAATATCACCCTTGCATAAGCAATTTTTAGGAGTGAAAAATAAAGTATGGTCTCTGTGACCAAAGATGTGTTCCATGGAGGATCAAAAGTTTGAGTCTTACCTAGGCAACTTAGCAAGGCCCTGTCTCAAAAATAAAATAAATATGAAAGGGCCAGGGCTGTAGCTTAGTTACAAAGTGTCCCTGGGTTGAATCCTCAGTACCACATACGCAGGCACAGAAAAGATGTGCTGTACGAAAAATTCGTATATCTTGAATTGAGGGGCAAAAGTATTCTCCTCGGTCTTCTCAATTCCATCTGTGGGTGTCTTAGTTAAAGCATTAGCAGACTTGATGAGTTTAAGGACACAGGTCCAATCATCTTGCAGAATAGCTGGCTTTAGTCTTTTCTGGCTACAAATCCCCTCCTTCCTCCAGCTACTGTCTTGAATGAGTGTGTAGTTGGATGAAGGGAACTAAGGGAGGAAGGGGTAACAGATAAGGACCATCGAACACTATTGGCAAGCAACTCCTGATCTAAAGAGCTTGGGTCAGAAAAGACAAGTTTTAGAGAAAACTACCATAGAGCTTGTGCCATCCGGAAGAGTCACATACTTACAGATTAGATCATGGTGAATTTTCAGTGAAAGCCTATCTTTGCTGTACAACTGAAAATGGATACAAGTCAGTAAACAAAGCAGCAGAAGAGATTAGCTCTTTGAAATATGGGGCCATCAGTAGATCCTAAAAGAACACTGAGATCGATGAGGGCAGATAAGAATGCTGTTAGACTTAGCACTGGTAGCCAACGTCAGCACTAATGTTTGCATATCAATACTTATTTATGACCCATCTTTTCTAAGATTACGCCTATGTGCAATAGATAGCATCAGTTCTGTTTGTCTATCAATTTCCTACCACATGTTTATTATGTTTATAGCAAATGTTAATTTCTTATGCTAGTCTAAGGGGGGGGGGTTTCATTATATTTTACCAAGAAATAGGAGTTATGTGTGAAATTCACATCAGTGTGTTTGCTGATACTTGATTCAAGTTCTCCAAATGTTTTCTGTGTTTGCTAGTTTTCATCAAAGTCCATAGCTGTGTGTTTATCACTGGTTGTTTAAAACTGCTCTGGTAATAGACAACTTGTAGATTTAGGTGAAGATCTCATGGCTCCCATCCAGAAGAGATCAGTGTGTAGCTGGGCAAAAAGATTCATAAAGCAACTAAAGTATAAAAGGAAAATCACTATCATAGAAAGTAGTTTTGCACACATGTATTTAATGTCACAGATCTGGGAGTAAAAAATTTTTTGGATAAACTTTGGTTTTGCTTATATTGCTACCTATGAATAATCTTTCAAGGCAAAAATCCTTCTCAGCTTTAAGATGGAAAATATCATTTGAAGGAGCTTAAAATAAACATAAGTATCAAATACACTATGAAGTCATTGAGTGAAGGCTATTCAGCTGCAGAATTCTGAATATCAAAAAAGCATATGATGTTTTATGCAAGGAGAATTTGTGGCTTATACTTCAAAACATCAGGGATCTAGGAAAATGTTTGTATTTCTTATTTGGTATGATTTAGAGAAATATTTCTTTAGCATCTCCTTTTCATATTGTGCAGTTCACACTAGAGACATGCCTATGAAATAGTTACTCATGATTTTTATTTGAAGGGAAGGAGTTGGTTGCTGCATGAAAACTTCATGGTGAAGATTCCTTGTTTTCAAAAGAAAATTGAAGTTAAATAAAAAGATTTCAAGGAGAGTTTAGAGAGGTCTTTTCTTTCTTTTCTTTTCAAGAGGTAATTGATTTGCTCCCCAAAAGGGTTTTCTAGAGCTCTAGGTAGACAGTGCTCTAACGTTGTCAGAAGAGGATAATAAATTTAGAGTTAGACTGTTTTGGAAGGAAGGACTTAGAATGAACTACATTTTATAGGAACAGAGCACCAAGGGTCTGTTGTTAGTTTATAGGGCCTTGATTAGATAGGTTATTGATTTTGGCTGCTGGTTATGGTTCATGTTCAGAAGGTATCAAACTCATACTGAATAAAATAGAAGCAAACGCTTTTTAAAAAATACCAGAAAGTAGTGAGACACTGGCTAGCAGTCTGGTGCAGTTCTTCAAATGGAATGGGCAGCTGTGTCTTATTGCCTTTAGCCCTCTGGAAGCAGTTATGTGTATTAAATACTGGAATAACTTGATATTTTAAAAGCTTATGTGCTCATCCAAGTAAAATGGTTTTAGAAGACTACCGGGAGTTTCATGATTTTATAGTTAAATCAATACCCAGATTTATGCCTTTTGGACAAAGAAACTTGAATTTAATTGAGAAAATGGATCTAATGAGGATAGACATATTTTGTGCAGATGTAGGGTAGGGTTTTTTCTGCTTATTATCTGAAAAATGAAACAGGTACTTTTGATTTGAAGATGAATAGAGCTTTACAGGAAAAATGACAAGTGTTCAGAAACTTTAAAAGAAGATTTGTAGCATTATATAGAGGTTCCTGAATGTCTGGAATCTAGCAGAATAATTTTTTGTCTCTTTTAAATTCTTGAATTTAAGATTCATTAATTATACAGAAAAGCACATAATATTTTACTTGCTACTGCACAATTAATGGCCATATGGTATTAAATTAGCAACCCAGACTTTCAAGAATAACAACTTTAAGCAGAATCCCTTTCTGTCTTGATTTTCTTTTTCTGTATTTTATGATGCTTTGCATAAAAATTTATTCACTTAAATAGAAGTAAAAATTTTCAGAACGGAAATTATGAAGGGCATTGTTATTAGAAACAGTAATAAATAAAAATTGTCTACATATTAGTTTCTGTGCTCTCAGAAGTCCTGGTGTTTTCCAATGGAAGGAAAATTCTCATAAGAAAAATTAGCAAATGTGGAGATGTTTTGGTGATCTGCAATTTATTTTCCACTAACCCTAATTCTCCACAGTCTTTGAACACATTTTCCTTTAGGAAATATTCAAATACAGTGTTCGTACACAAGCAAAAATTTAATTTGATGGAAATTCTGCCTGTGTAATAACTGCGTGATTAGACCTTGAAATACAAGGAAGCAAATTGAGCTTCTAGAAACATATGGACTCAAGTAACTTAAAGAAAAATCATTGGAGGGCAGATTTTGGCTCTGTGATATTTTTATGCAATGAAAGAGTTCCAGAAATAACTGACTGCTTTCTGGGCTGTCCAGAAAACACACTATGTTTTTAAAAAGTCATTTTTCATGTTGCTTTTTATCTGTACTCTATTTCTCTCAAATTAAGAGTGTTATTCTGTATGGACAATCTATGAACATCAAAATTTTATAAGGAATTTGTATCTCAAAGTGCCAAAGACAGATTACCTTATGTTTTGCACAAAGGTAGAGAACTGATCTCTAGTAAATTTGGGAATACCTAGGAGTTATGTCTAGAAGGTTAGCTAAAGCTTTACTTCATTGCCATATATTTCTCCTGGAAGATATTGTGAATATAAGTTTTTAAAAAATCTTCAACCATATCAAACCCATACTGTTGAGAGCATTTATAGGTTTATGTATAATGCTATAAATAAAAATACATTTTCAAAATGAGCACTGCAGAAAATGGAAAATCTGAGCATAGTTTTGGCTGAAATAATTTTGAAAAAGCATGAAAAATGGACATTGATTTAATTTAAAAGGCATCGTCTTTTAGGGGAGTTTGACTCCTGGTTTTTACTTAAAGTTGAGTTATTAAAGAAATCATAAGTGATGTTTATATTCTTTCTTAGCATCATATTTAGGAATATTTATTCAGTTGTTCTTTAAACCTTTTCTGTGCTTTCCTAAAGGTATAATCATTATTCCCCCAAATAAAAAATCACTAGTTATTTAAAAATGAAGGAATCTGTTACCCCTGCTGTGGTTTTTAGGATGACACATTAAATAAAGAGAGATATGGACTTAAGCTGGAGGAATGTTAAGCTACAGATTTTTCTATTTTAATGCCATAGTGAAGGTGACTTGGCTTGTACTGATGGTGATTTGAAAAGTAAGCAGTGACTTAGTCATCTTATCCCTGGAAAGTAACCTGACAGGGAGACGCTATCTACGGAGAATCTGCTGGGCCACAGTGATTTCATCTAGGCAGTTGATTTGATCTATCTGAAATACTGTTCCTATTACAGCAAAGTTTCTATTAAGCTTCGTTCAATTCAGTTTCATCTTTTACATCTTTTGCCTTTATTCCATAGGTAACTACAGGCCAGGTAAAATATTTTTAAATTCCTTATAGGCTAGTTAGTAATTGGAATCCAAATAGATTTCCCCTCTAAATTATTACTTTGTTTCATTAGTGGCCGTTTTTTTTTTTTTTTTAAGGTGACCATCTCATGTTCGTCACGGGGTGTGCTCTGTGTCATGCTAGAAAGAGTTTATAGTCCCACCTGCATCCATGAGAAAGAGAAAACAAAGATTCATTTTTAAGTCCTTGGAAATTCTATGCCTTTAAGAAATGGCTACTGCCAGATTTCTGGTGTTATTTAAAGGTGTAAAAAGTTCGCTATACTCGTTTGCTTATATGTGCTGGTTTTATTCCTTATTACTTGAAGAGATATTCTACTTAACAATAAGATGTTAGGAAGATGTCAGACTTGTGTTTGGATTAGAGATGGATTTGGATTGTAGATAAGAGCGTTCATGTAAGAGTGACATAAACATAAAAACAGAGGAAAGCCTAAGGAAAAAGCACATTCCTTGGGATAATTTTCTTATGGAGATAACCGTATTTTCCCTGGAAGTTTATTGAATAAAACTGTTTCTCATGATCCATCACAGTTGAAAGGAAGCCTGGAAAATTGAGGATTTTAGCTGAGCACACTTACCGTGTTGAACAGAATCAGAGTTCTTTATTTAAAGAAGAAGATGAGAATGAAATGAGGGAGGTGCTACATTTACTTAGTAGTTATTTATGTTTATTTTTAATAATCATCACTTTAGGTCAAATGTCAGTTTTTTAACTGTTGTATTTTTCTATTCTAAAACTTTTTTTTAAATAATTTCTACATGTAGTTAAGTTTACTCGTAGCATACTGGTTCTCTCCTATTGAGGGTGTTAAAACCATCCATACAAGATAATACAGTGTCATGCAAGGATTAGGAGGGTATGTAAATTATTGCTCCCATGCTTAACTACTACACAACCCACAACATTTTCTTCTTGGATATATATAAGTGGTCTAAATTTATCCTGATAAAGATATCATTAGCCTACTGAATAAACATGCTGAGAGCTAAGGGACTGTAGTGCAAGCTGCTGTTCTTCAGTCATTTATTTTCCACCATGAATTATCTTAAAAATAGTGTCTGTTCTGTTTGTTATAAAACCTATGGGACAAGCTGTACTAATCAATTCACTTTAATTTATTGAATGCCTACTATTGGCTTTGCCTTTCCAAAATAATGTTTTTAAATGGCTTTTGTATATTTTAAGAAGTTAAATAAAATTTGTTCAAATTTTTCATAGCAGTAAAAAACAAAATCTATTTCAACTAAAAAATGTGCATGATAAGTTTTAAGTTGCCTGTTTAGAAAGTATGTTATTCTTGATCCTTACCCTCTACCATTACTTTAGTATGTGCTTCTAGTAAATAGGAGAGTTTATATTGATTTAAACTGGTTAAACAAAACATTTTAGAACTTGCAAACATTGCAAACTTTTAGAACTGGCAAACATTTTAGAACTTGCAAAAACATTTTAGAACTTTTTCTCTGAATTGCTAATTATTGACAGTGATCATGCACCAAAATATATAAAAGAAAATACTTCTTACAGTATTGTACAATGTGTTTTAACTGTCTAGTTTATCATATTAGCCAGGTAAAAACTAGTCTTTATTTAATTTTGCTCTTCGGAGATTATAAATAACCAGGATTAGAACCCTAACAGTCATAGAGTTTGGTCTTGAGGCAACATTTTCTTCCTTTTCAGTATAAGAAACAATTTAATCTATTTAAATTGTAGAGAAATGACCTAACTATATCGTAACATGTTCCACGTTTCAGATCCCTGCATCTGGGGAGTATTGAATGGCTAGGAATGCAAATGGTTAAAAAACAAAAAGCAAAAGACTCCTTCGGAGAGTTACTCAAGTTGCTAACTCCCAAATTACATTCTCCCCTTGACTATTTGGTTATTCTTTTTTATGTGGTATCCCATCCAGTTTAATCTCTCACACATTTCTAGATAAACCTGTTGGGTTTTCTTTGTACTAAATTTTTGGATGATTCTATTGATTTATATTTATTCTCAGACTTAAACCAAACACTCCTACACCTGTTTATTAAAATGTTATAGAGAGCAGTAAAAAGAGAAATCATTTGAGCTAGCAAACTGTATTATTTCTTTTCTGGGGAAAAAATCGGAATGGAAAATTTAACTATATGTCAATATCTTTTAAAGTATAATTTAGAAGTTTTAAGTGACTAAATAGAGAAAGAAAAGTGTTACTTACTTTGTGAAGCAGTTATATCTGAAACCAAGGCTCAGATTTGAGCCGAAATAGAATGTACATCAAGCCATGCAGAAGAGAAGAGCTAAGAAAAATATAATTGTCTGAGAAATGATAATTATTAATTCTAGATTTAGGTAAATTGCCATTAATTACAAGAAAAATTTATATGAGCTAGAAGTACTTCAAGTTGGCTAAGAAGAACTTTCAGTTCTGAATAGTGTACCAATTTTTCAGACAGAATCTAGTTTCGTTGTATTAACATTCCTGCAAATGAAACATCCAAAAAAGGTTAATCTGTCCTTTCAATTATCTACTCAATTAGTATCAGAAGGTCTAAGATTTTTTAGCCTGCCATCTATGAAGGAGTAGCCAGTGAACTGGAACCATGTGTAATTATAGATCATAAATCTCAAGGGGACAGTCTAATTTCAAAATCATGAACCAAGCCAATTCTTATTTTTGTACTATAGCTTCTTTCTCAATTCTAATAAGTACTTTTTCCCAAATCCTCCACATATATTTTAATGTCTTCAGGTTGAAGTATATCTTAAATCAATATAGACACTTAATACAGTTTTCTTTTATATCATGAAAACTGGTATCAGTTAGGTTAAGCAGTAAAGAAATTCGTTATCTCAGCTAATAGAAAGTCTGGAGATGAACAGGTTTTGTTTTTGATTGACACAATGGTTTAACTATATTAGGAACTTTATAGTTCATCTCTTCTCTGCCAATAATATGAATTGAGATATGTCATTGATTTAATCATGACCATAAGTTGGCTGCCAGTAGCAGCCAAGACACCTTACTTTCTTCCTCATGCCAAATGAAAATGAGAAAGATGACTTCTGTCCCTAGCCTAATATATTTGTCCTCTCTCTCAGTCTGATTGGATCAGTCTATATCACTGTGCCACCCTGGATCAAGCACTTACCAGGGAAACGCCTGCAGTGATTGGTTTATTCTCACAGGCTCCACCCCTGAAGCTTCATTTGGGTTCCATGAATCACCCAGTGTTTGAAAGACAGGAGGAATGTGATTGAAAGTAGAGTCCTAGCAAGGGATGCATAGAAGGAGTAGATCTTACTAGATAACTTACAGTGGCCAGTTTAGGAAAGTAGACATATGTGAGTTGACCCAGGACCAAACTTACTGTGGATTCCAAGGATTAGGATTTATCCCTTTTCCTTATTCTCTCTGCAGTCCCCTTCAGACACTCACCAAATGGCTAGATCATAAATTCCTGTAATAAGGACTTAGAATGACTCAATATGGGAGGCTTCTTAGAATTATTGCGCTGTAACAAGATATTCAACACAAAATTTCTCTCTAATGATGTTTTTAAAAAGTTGGGTCATGTGTCCTCTAGAAGAAAGCTAGGTTAAAGATGGGATTTCTTGACAATTCATAATTACTTTTTGCGGTGGGCCACAAAACACCTTTGCATATGGTAATTGGGCTTGGATTTTTGTTGTTTGCTATTCAAGAGTATATTTCATCCAGAGATGTTTCTGTCCTGCTCCAAGACTTGCGTTCAGACCACCCATAATAATATCTGTGAATTAGGAATCCGTACTTTAGGTAAGAGTTTGAGTTCACCAATTTCACCAAGAAAAATATATTTGCAGACAGGATATAAAATATGTTCATTGTCTTCTTGGTTTAATTACTTTGCGTGTGGAAGTTAGGACTAGGAAAGTCAGGGTGTTGGTTATTATAGGTTGTCAGCCATAGTGCTTCACAGGGTTAAACCTACAAGAGGCCATTTGTTGAATTCCAGTTGCTGGGACCAACTAAGGAAATGTGCTGGAAGAGAACTTTATATGCCTTGGTTATATCCACTTAGAGGAGGAAGAAAAGCAGAAGTAGCTTGTGTGGGTAACAAACCCAGTATATATGATGGCATTATTTGAGAGCGTAGTCTTATCACCTTTCCATCATTATCTTGATTTGTCATGGATTTTAAAACATACTTTCACAATGTGAAATTTGGTATTTTCTTCTTTCTCCAACCCTTCAAAAAAGATATTCAAAGAAGTGTTCCAAAGATAATTCAATAAATGTCTTTACATCTGAACCCCAGTTAAGCAACTTTCCAGATTAATAATTTCCTATTTCTTCCAAAAAACACTTTCTGATCAAGTGTAGTGACAAAACTATTATAATACTTCTCTCACTTTTTTGTATACTAACAAGATCAGTTGGCTATCTTCCCAAATCTGTTAATGCCTAATGTACTTTTTATATGCATATCTGATTAAACTTTATATAAATTGATAAAACTGTGAAAAGATAATTGCTTTTTCCTGAAAACTAAGTTGCATTTTACAGAAAGACTTGCTAAAGGCTTAATTTTGAAATTTCTCTCTAGCTAGGTATGGAAGACTCTGCAAGCCTGGAGAATGCTAGTATTACAAATACTGAGAATTCATTATATAATTTTTTCTTAAGGGTCTGAAAGACCTTCACTTTAAGAGCTAAGCTGAAAACTGTAGATGATGCATCAAAGAAAGAGTATATGCAAGAAAACAAATATAAGACTCTGACGATCACACATCCATGTCAGTGTTTCGTGTTATCCTAAAAGATTGGGGAATATGTGTATATCTACATTTTCTTAGCAAAAGACAATGTCTAGAGAAATCATGCATCTTTTTTTTAAACTCTTTTGCTTTATCTAGATTTCTTTCTTTAGGAGATCTGCTTTCACCGTGATTATTGTACGTACCCCTGCCTCACTAGAAAACTGCACAGCCTGTATACACGTGCTTAATAGTTTATTCAGTCAGCATTTATTGAGTAGCTACTATGAACTGATCTCTGGTACAGAAGCTGGAAAATAAAGATAAAAATACCCTCTCCTCAAGGTCATAGTCTGGTGAAAAACAAAAGGTAAGACAGGATAAATACAATGATACACTTGTTCCTATGGAGTGGTGGGGCTTAGAAGAGAGGCATCAAGTTGTCAAAGGCTCTCAGTGGTTGCTGTATAAGATCCTACTATTCCTTTGATCTCTCAAAAGACCTCTGTTCCCAACCTGGTATGGTGCTTACTTTTATTAATAGTTTCTGAGAATTTACCTTGCACTAGCCAATATGCAAGTGCTTTACATGCACAACCCCATGCAGTCCTGACAGTTATGTCCTAAAAAGATCCAAATGTCATTCCCGTTTTAAAAAAGAGGTCACAAAGCGGGGAAGGGTAAGACTGGAATTCAAACCCACTTCTATCTGTCTTTATGTGCTCTGAAGTGCCCACTATGGTACTTCCAGCAACTTTTAATGTAAGGAGATCTTTATTTGTTCATGATATAGTTTAAAATTGTTTGAACATATGGACAATATATGTGCGTGTTTGTATGTCTGCAAAATATACAGTTGGATGGTCTCTATATGTACTTGCTGCGAAAATGTATGGTGTATGTATATATCTATAAACACTCCCTCTCCATATGCCGAGCGTTATAGTTAGCAAGATGAACCAGTTGGCCGTTACACATGCTGGCAGGGCCGTGCTAGGAGCAGTTGCTGGGGATATGTAGCACCCCTTCCCCCAGGAGGGCTGTCCTATTGTCTTATGAGGTCTCTTCAGAATGGTTCCAGTCTCTTCTTTAATGCCAGCAATTCTCCAGCCAATGGATATTTTCTGCTCTTCTCTTATGCTGGCAATGTGTGGAGGGAGGAGGGGGCATTAAAATAATTTTCTGCTTTAGGCTCTGATACACTTAAGATAGCCCTCTTCCTGGAATATATAAATGCCAGCAAATCAGCATTTCTTAAGCTGCAGTATCCTTCCTGGAAATCGTGTTAAAGGACGTACCCTGGCTGCTTGTCTCGGACCGAATGAGAATATAGTGAGCCTCATGATTTCCACTGCTGAGATATTAGCATAAATCTCCCACTAATGCACCTCTGTCTGTTGGTGGAAGAGTCACTGTAACCCAAGAAAATGTTACATTGAGAAGGGACAGACGTCTTGAAACTGGGGCATAGCGCTGTGAAGGACATATTTAATGAAGGGGTTTCCAGCTCTGCACATACCACAGCAGAGCCATTCAGAATTTTTCCCTTTTTGGGACATGGGAAATAATTAGATGCTTCGCTAAGAAAAATGATTTTTTTTTTTTTGTGGGTACCGGGGGTCGACCTCAGGACCTCGTGTGCCAGCAGGCACCTGTGCCGCTGAGCGATATCACCGGCCCTTTTTTTTTTTCCTATGTGGGTTCCAGGAGTCGAACTCGGGCCCTCGCGCTTGCCAGGCAGGCGCTTACGCCGCTGAGCCATCTCACCAGCCCAGAAAAATGATTTTTTAATTGCTCATGAAGTAATATGAATTTTGCAAGTGAAAGAACAGTTTTATCTTCTCTCTCTTTTTGTTTTTTGCCTCTAACATCACAACAACCTCATGAAGGTGGCAGGTACATTAGCTCTATTTAAGAACTGGAAATTGAGGCTCAAGAGGTTCAATGACTCAGATTTGGAATGGCAACTCTGCAAGGTTCTCAGAACTTCTGGACCTCTGGCGCTCTCACCTATAGGTGTCCTCTTTCTCTTTACTCTCTCCTCTCTTAAATTCTTGCTCCCTTCTTTTTAGAACTGAAATTTTGGGGTACTTCTACATTGCCAGACATAGTGCTCAACAAATATTTTTGTGCTGTGTTAAATGCATTTTAGATGAATTTAAATGTAATCGTGTGGGAGACCATGGTGCCTGAGACAGACAGCAGCAGAATGGCAGTGGCTGATGGGGAAGAGCTGCTTGGTTGCCCTTGGCCACCACCCTATCTCCATTGACCTATTGGCACATCACTAATGTAGTCTGAGATCTCATTCTACAGAGACCTATACATCTGCTAAAACCCCTTAGGATTTTATTCATTTATTAAATTTATTTATATTTTATTAAAATTTATAACAATTTATCAACCTTTATTTATTTATTAAACTGGGGCTTTAGTTACCAGCCCAATACTTTGTTTTAAAGCAGGTCCCAACTTGTATAGGAGAATAACTAGTGGTTTCTTAGGGTTGGAAGAGAATTTGGGTTATATTAACTGCCTCCTGCGTGTTAGGATGGCCTCTGTTACATCTATGAGTGGGGTCAGTGAACTTCTGCTTGAACTCTTGGATTCTGTGACAGATTTGCTATGTCCACAAGTTGCCGAGGAAAAGTTCAACTCCTAAGAAGCAGGCGCGCCTTGAGCAGATGAATGTATGTGGCAGCAGGAGGCTCAGTGGGCAGTTTGAACAGTGCCCTTCATCTTCCCTGTGTGCTGCTTTCTTCTCTCATCACTAGATAGATTTTTATTTTACTTAAGCTTTGTGAGGGTCTGTATGTGTGTAAGAAAAAAGACAAGTGAAGAGAAGGGAGTTTGGATTGTGTTTTCAAATGACAGAATAAAAAAATGCAAGTCTGTTGTCCTTGATGATAAATGCTTTTTTTTTTTTTTTTTTGTGGGTACCTGGAGTCAAACTCAGGACCTCCTGTTTGCCAGGCAGGTGCTTATACCGCTGAGCTATCTCACCGGCCCTGATAAATGCTTTTGAATAAACTTACATTTTAATCCTGGGTCTTAGGAACCTCAGACAGATGCCTTAACTGCACTAAGCCCTCCTTTTTCATATGTGAAATGAAAATAGTAATAACTTCTAAGAAGGTTTTTATGAAGTTTGAACTAAACAATGTCTATAAATTGCTTGAGCCAGCTCCTAGCACAGAGAATCTCTTTAGGACACTGGGGTCTCCTCTGATAACAGCAATTTTAAAAAATAATCACTGGGTGAATAGTGACTCGTATACATATATTAAACATGCTACCTATACGCATGCTATAAAGAGAGGTAGTATATATAAGACCTTATTACATATGGGTATTGGTGTTTATCCACATATTTGGGCCTTAAAAAATAGAAATAAAAGTTCCATGACCTCTATCCAGGGCAGAGTGTTTGTTACATACCTGAATTGGAAAGAATCTTTTTGAATCACATTAGTGCCCAATCAGGTGGATGTGAGTTCTGGGCCGAGTTTCTGAAGACTCCACCTCCTTGAACAATTGGGTTTTCCCAAGGGAGATGGGCTGCTGTGTCCCCATTCATCCTTCCACCAGTGTGAAGCCCACATCCCTTGGGGACCAGGAACCGTGCTCGTTGTGGGGTATACAGTGGCCACAGCAGACACACTATACCTGCCTTTGCTGTGGAGTTCTAAATTTCAATTCAATGCTGTAAAAGGGAAAGGAGAGTGTTACGCACAGAGAAAAGGTCCCCTATGTTCAGCTGAGGTTTCGACAGGAGAAGGACCCACACTGGAGACCTGAACAGTGAGTTGGAGCTAGCCAGATGAAAAAATTGCAGAAGCCAATGGCCTAAGTAGAAATGAGCTCTTGCGTTAAGGGGACTGGCTATAGCTCTTGCCATCGCAGGAAACCTTATGCATAGTACAAATTTTCCTGGCCTTGAAGGTCTTGATGAGGAGCTTGGGATTCATCAGTGGAAAAGAGGGTGAATATTGAAGGTTTGAAGCAAGGAAGTACTTACTTTTTTACTTTTTTTTTTTTGTATTGGTGTTTGAACCTAGGGCTTTTGTACTGAGCTACATCTCCAAACCTCAGTTTCTATTGTTAAGAGACTTCTTTGACACTATCATCCCACCAGTACCTGCTATCCTCTTGCTCCATTGCCATGTACAATGGCCCAGTGCTGCTTCTGTCCTTTCTGTTGGGTGAAACATGCTCATAGAAAAGAATGTAATTTTCTCCTTCCTGGTATGGCAGTGAGGCTGATGAGGCTGGGTATTTTGTTTTGAGAGAAGATTTACATTTTTAACAGTGGTGTAACTTTTAAGCCAAAGGAATAAAATTCTCAGTGTGATTTTTCCTGCAGGAGAGCTGAAGGGGTATCTCTTGAAGAGGGATGTGGTCAACCTAACAGTGTTTGGGAGCTCAGAGCAAATAGGCCAAGGATATAAGTCCAAGCTCCACTGCCTAGGCATATCACTTGATATTTATTTATTTATTTCCTTAGTCCATTTTTCAAGACAGGGTCTTACTAAGTTGCCTAAGCTGATCTTGACCATGCAATCCTTCTGTCTCAGGCCCTGAGTAGATGGAATTGCTGGCGTGTGCCATGATGCCCAGCTATATTTAATTTTTTAATCTTCAATCTCTTATCTGTTAATTAAAAAAAGAATAAGCCCTCGCTGCGTACAGTTGTTAAACTGAATCCTACAAAATAGTTGATAGAACGCATAGGAATAAATACACCTTTGTGGGACTGTTTATGCTAAACCCTATCATGCAGAGTGGCAGCAAGACCTCCCTTCCCTGAATCCTCCTTCTTTTGAAAACATTATCGCAATATTCCAGAGTAATTTCAAATTGACTTTCTCATGATCTGTATCATGTCATCTATGTTTAGACATTTTCACACTTTCATTCAAAAACATTTTGGGTGTTCTTCTTTTAAGAAACATATACTCACTTCTACATATATTTTTGCATGTTACAAACTGTGTCAACGTGCAAATTATTTCCTTGAAATAATTGGCAATTGGGGGTCGGTGATGGACAGGGGTGAGTCAACTAAAGTTCCAGAAGAGATGTCATATGGAATGCTGGGAGTGGGGTGGAGAAAGGTGGTCTTCAGAATCCCCAAAAGGATGAATTGAATGTCAGAGAGTTTCAAATGTTCACAATTCCAGTACTAAGTGTGGCCAGGGTTCCTAACTTGGGCCACAGAAAGGGGACTGCATGGGAAATGTGTGCGTAATGGTGGCAGTGAGTTTTTTGGTTCCCACTGCATATGCCCTCAGAAAGCTTGCTTATCTTCCCAACCCCCGCCCCCCCACCTTCGAAAGAAAGGGGTGGGGGAACTGTGAAACTCTTGGCACAGGTGCAGGAAAGCTGAAAACGTCTGGCAGAGCTCACAGACGTCGTTTTCCACTCGGCACCAAATGTTTTACAGTCTTCGTGAGCCCATATAGATTCTGGCTTCTGCCCAGTCGTTTGTTTGAAACTGTAGGCTCCGAGAAAAGGCTCCACACTGCAGCTGGCCTTTAAACTGCATTTTATGGGGGAGAGTGTTCAGGGTACAATTGGAAGGAGGAGAGCTTGCCTTTGACGTTGGACGTAAAAGTAACAGATTGGCGCGGGGTGGAGCAAACACTAAGGAATTGTTGGTATGTTCGCTTTCCTAGTGAAGACTACACTTTTGGAAATTTCACCTCAGTCTCAATGATTTTATGGGCTGATATATAGTGAGCCCCCTAAATGTGACTTTAGCCCAAGTTAGTTCAATTTTACTCGAACATAAATCTGACAGTTCCAAGTAATGTAGATGGCATAATTGTTCTCAGTGATGTAAATTTCTGGCTAATTTAGGGCAATTGTGTCTTAGCTCCCACGTACAATGCAAGTTCATTATGAATGAACACTTAATTGTTAACTATTCATCTTTCTCTTTTTTGTAGCTCTTTTTGGTTCCTTATCATGCTTATGGCTCATAATTTCAAAGGACTAATGATTAATTAGATTTTTTGGTAGCCATATATTAATGATGTGAAAGAAAAGACTCCAACAAAAGAGTTAATCAAAACCAAAATTTGAACATTTTAAAAGTCTGTTACTCTGGCAATTTAGAGAAAAGAAGGCATTTGAATCCTCCTCAGGCCTTTGGATTGAAATCATAACTGTTCTTTACTGAGCACTTGCTACGTGATAGCTAATCTCCAAAATGATTCCCATGTACTTTGTCTTTTAATCTTCACTGTAAATGACGTATGAATGTGACACCATGTATCGGGGAGGAAACCGAGGCTTAGAAGGTTTAAGTGAATTGATGAAAAAGGTTATTATGAATGTGCATTATGATTTTGCGTCTTTGGTCTTTACTTTTCAGGATCTATGAAGAGCAAAATATTCCACAATTCCCAGAATAGTTATTGCCCCCATTTTTCTCATGTCAGGAACTCATATGGAATAGTTTATCCTGGAATTGAGGTAAAGTTAATCCCAGTGCCCCAAAGAGCAGAATGTTTCTCAGAGGTGGAGACTTTTCTGAGTTTGTAAACAGGCCCTCTTACAAACAGAGGAGTTTCTGAACGTGTGAATAAACCTTGGACTTAACTAATACATTCATGTCTCAGTTTTCAGGGGATTTTTTGTTCGTTGGTTTGTTTGTTTGAGGAAAGCTTTCTCTGAAAGACAGTCAGTGAGAGTGTCCTGGGGTGCCTGGATTTTGACCGAATAATGGAACCAGGTGTAAATAAGCTAGTCATCAGATAAATGGCATAATGTGAAAGAAGAACCCCACCAAATTTGTAAATTCTTACTAACCTTACGAACTAATTCAATAAATAAATAAACACTTTCTCAATTTGAATCCTGAGAGAATTACAAAAAAGAAGAATCAGTGGACAGATATATATTTAGAGGGATGGCGAGACAGGAGAGAGTAAACTGCACACTACAAGACGAAGAGAGGACGGGAGGATGTGTCCCTACTTCCCCGTGGCAGAATCACAATCTTCTTTTGGATGTCGTGTTGAAAAGCTTCGCAATTCTTAGTTCTGCGAGCTGGAGCAGATGGATGCTCCATGTTGGTACAGACTCTTTTTTCAAGCAATGTGGTTGTAAAGATGGGGCTTGGGTCATTTGGTTTTCTCTGAAAACTGTCTTGTGTAACTGTCTAAAAGAATTTATAATCCGCAGCGAAAGGCATCATACATGATGCTTCAGAAATAAACACTGAAACCTATGTTTCAAATATGTTTGCTCAGATTAATAGTAAGTATTCTTTGGTTCACATATGTTTGGAAACTGTTGAGTTAACATATACGGGCATGGTTTTTTCTTTTTCTTTTTCCTACAGGACTTCTCAGAGCCTTTATATGTCCCATGAGTCTCTGAAGAGCGGTAATATTATACCGCTGGATCTTAGAATGCTTCTTTCACAAAGTATCTGCCTGGAACCACTGTGCTGCCATATAGCATTAGTGAAATGCTGGGACACTACTGTTAGCTAAAGAGGGTTTTACTTTTTAACCGCATTTAGAATGATTCTGCATAAAGCATCAGCTATGCATAAATTCATTATAAATGAATTTTTGCAGTTCACTCTTCTCTTTAGTCCTCTTTCGTTTCTTCTCATGGTGTTAGCACAGAACCCCAAGGTTTAATAATTTAAAGTATTTTTCAAACAATCACAAATTAAAGATGTAAAAAAGAGAGTAGAACAGTAAGGTAAGTCAAGACTGAATTGAGAAGTCTCAATTCCCATTGAACACGTCACTTGTAAGGACTTCCTGGGGTAACTACATACAGCTAAGTTGCCGCCATGGGGAATCCTTGAGAAGAATCCTGAGACAAAGCTTAAGGAACCTCTTGCCACACCATATTTTACTTTTTAAGTCATCAGATGGAATTAGTGGACTGTGGACTGTTCTCACATACGGTGATTTGGATTCACTAAGGCTTTTTTCTGTCAGAAAAGACTTTCTGCTTGAAGGAGAATTAGCATGTGCTAATCTTCTGCTAAGGCACATTCTCATTAGGTATAAAATTGCTTGTGCTTTGTTCTACATTTAGGTCTCCATCAGTAGATTCTAGAGAAAGTTGCTTTATTGTATTCCAAAAAGAAATGATTCACCTTGAAGCTAATAAAATTTAAGCTTCTGGACCCCCTTTCTTGTTTTGCCCCTTTCAAAATATTAATGTGTTTTCATAAAAATTGCACTCTTGGGATTTTGCAGACTTGATCCTTAAAGAGATTCTCTCAGGTTTGAAGCTTGAAGCCCCATGAAATATGGATCTGTTCTCAAAGAACACCTTAATTGGGACTATGAAAGGAGGAGCAATATTAAAATTTCATCCATGGCACAATCTTACCCCAGGAAAAAAAAATGCCCAGAAAACCCCTTCTACATGTTGGAATATTCGTATAAATTTTCATCTAGGTACTTAGCTATACCTGGGGCATCTATTTTGTCTTTTCTTCCCTGTAGTACTGATGTCTGCTAGCTCTGGAACCTAGAGCTCTCCAGGGGTTGAAGTTTCCCACAAACCTCAAATGAGGGTTGAAAGCTTTGGAGAGAATATCTGAATAGGAGACAAACTTTGCATGACAACAGGAAATGTGAGTCACTCTTGGGTTGTCTTGGGCTCTTGCAGGATAGAAACTCCCTTTTCATGGTAACAAAATGAATCAAAGCATCACTTCCAAGTTATGCAGATCCAGAGTATGTCACCTATAGTCAACTTCCACCTTCTATTTTAAACTCTTTTATAGGACATTGATAAAAATGGTGCTGTACTTCTGGCCCACTCCTGTCAGGAGCTTGCAATGAGGTCTACAGAGATATACTCATTTCATTATCACCTTAGTACCCCACAGCCAAAGCAGAGAGGTCTCTGCTCATTACAGTATATGTCACCCAAAGCTTTGCTTACTGTAAGAACCAGAGGATTTATTATAATTTTATTTTCTTTGTATGACCATGTATTTTTCTATTATAAAAAATTCATGTCCCTATAGTTTTTCTTTTTTTCAGTTTCAATAGTGGAACTTTTATTTCCAAAGGTTTCCTAATGATTGGAAGGGATTTTATTGGCAACTGTGAGTTGGGGGAAGATATGAAAATCCCAAACTTCCTGGGTGTCCTTAACAGAAAGAGGATCCCTGAGAAGCTTCCACAGAGTGATGTGAAACACGCATCATTAATACTTTGAAAAAGCTGTATTTATGGAGAGTCATCATTAAAGCTGCTTTGTATTTGTCTCTTATCATCCTTTTATGTTTATTCTTTGGATGAGTACTTTCCTGGCCCTTCGATGTACACTCAGGAAGGCCCTGTTATGGTCTCGATCTTAAATGTCCCCTAAAGCCCTTGTGTTAAAAAAAGGCGTGGTCACCAACTCATGGAGCTGTAAGAGGTGATGAAACCTCCAGGAGGTGGGGCCTAGTGGAAGGAAGTCAGGCCATAGGAGATGTGCTTCTGAAGGGGATGTTGGAATCGCAGCTACTTCCCATCTCTCTACTTCCAGCTACCTTAAGGTAAGCAGATTTGTTCCACCAAGTACTCCCCACCATGATATTCTGCCTCAGGAAAACAATAGACAGCTGACCATAGGCTAAATTCTCTGAAGCTGTGATCCAAAGTAAACCTTTCCTCCTATAAGTTGATTTTCATAGGTATTTTGTCAGAAGGGTGGACACAGGCCCCATGACATTTTTGACTCTCGAATTGTAGACACCTTGGAGTCATAAATACTGTCTCAACTGATGACCTAGTTTGAGGAATAATAAGGATGGTTCTGAGTCTGGTGAGTCAGTATCCCCTCCTCCAGCTGAGGACTACCACATGGACTAGCTACTGAAGGAAAAGTGTGTGAGCTTTTCTGTTTATTCTGCTACAAATTTTCATTCTCAGCCAGTGTTTTGTTGTTTTACTCCATCGAGACCGAATGGGTGGGGAGGAAGGAGAAAGGTAAGAAGTAGGGAAGCCTGTAATTTGATGGATACCATTATAAGGTGGTGTCATGTTCTCTGGATTGAGCATATGTTGAAGGTGCCTAAGCCATTAATGCTACCTTTAGTGGCTCCCTCAGAGTTCCTTATCAAGGAAAATTATCTCTTACCTCTGTTCATTTTTCCTGAAAAAAATAAAGGACCTTTTTCCCCTAAGACTTGGTGTTTCACACCTGACTTCTTTCAGAAGTCTGATAGACACTTTCAGTGTCCCTAGAGATAGAGCAGGGGCAGCACTTGGACCATCGCTCACCCACGCACCTCACTGCATGCAGTCTATTACACAACAGTGCCTTCTTGTATTTACTCTGGACATGATAAGTGTCTGAGCAAAGACAACTCTTTCTCTGCCATCCAAGTAACTTAACCTTCTTTCTTGGGTAAGGGTTATTGCAGTCCACCTCATTCCCATAAAAGCAAGCTCTCTGTGTTGTCACATTGAAGTCCCTCTTGCCATATTAAGGAAATCTCTCCTACCTACTCTCTCATGTCCCAAAGGGCATCCAGGGAAATCTGCTTCACAAACTCATTTCTGTGTGTTTCCCGTTGCCCTTTAAAAAAAAAAATCCTGAAGTGTTAAATTGACCAAACTGCTCTTTTTGGTTGTCCTACAACTTACTTTATTGACTTTAGTACATTGGTTAAGAATATGGGTTTTGGACACTAACAAACTAACTCTGAAATATCTCTTCTGCCATTGTCTTACCTTGTGTTTAGAAGTTTACTTAAATTCTCCAAGGCTTACTTTTCCTTGTCAGTAAAATGGGTTTCATAATACCTTTCGCAGAAGTTGTTGAGGTGATTCAATGAGATAATGTATTTATAGCCATCCATGTCATGCTTAGTACATAGTAAGTATTCAGAAAACTTACTGTTAAAGCTTGTATCTAGATGTCCCCCCCAAAGCCTCATGCAGTCATAGGTGAGGCTTTTCAGAAGTGGTTGGATCTAGAGTGTGTGATGCTGGGATTAAAGATGTGATGCTGGGATTGACTTATGGTTTGCTGCTAGGATTAAGAGTGCCCTACCCTGGGTGTGAGTGCTAGGGTGGATAGCCTGGATAGAATACAAGGGACAGAAAAAGGGCTGCTCTGGTTACTGCTCCCTACTTGCTGCTTGCTGCTTTTGCTGCCTTCTGTCTGCCCTGAACTGTTTCCCCTCTGTGATGCCCCTCTGCCATGCCACCAAGCCTTCGACCCAGCTGACTATGGACTGAAACTTTGACAAACTATGAGCTACCATAAGCCTTTCTTCCTTTAACTTTGGGTGTTAGGTATCTTGTCTCAGCAATGAGAAAAGTAACTAAGACACTTACCAACTATAGTAAGTATTTACTTTTTTCTTTCTTTCTTTTTTTTTTTTTTTTTTTGGTACCGGGAATCAAACTTAGGACCTTGCACTTGCCAGGCAGGTGCTACACTGCTGAGTTATATCCCTGGCTTTGTAAGTATTATTGTTATCTTGGGAAAAAAAGTGCACAGTATCAGGAAAAATAGAGATATGGAAATTAGAAGTGCTCATTTCATGGAGGAGTAACTAAAAATAATAAAAAAGGGTAATATATGAAAAAAGTGTCAAAGATTTATATGAGAAAGGTTATTGTTGAAATAAAGCATAGACACCTCTCATATATTAAGGAAACCAATGAACTAGGTTGTGAGACTAACACCACTTACAGCCAAAATTTAGTGAGTGCAGTGTATGTACTAAGCCTATGCTAAGGACCTTGCTGAATTATCTCTTACTTCTCATAGTGTCCCTGTGGGATAGAGTCAAATTAACAACATTTTATCAGTGAGGAACTTCAGGAAGGCTTAGTTATTATCCCAATATATTTAGTCAGTAAGTGATGGTGCCAGAAATTGAATCCATGTCTTTGTGTAGACTTAAGATTTTCTACCTAGTGTTACATGGCTGACATGAAACCTCTTTATGGAATATACTTACATTAGAAAGAGCATTTTACAACAAGATTTTCCTAGTAACTCAGACACCCAAAGACCAGAAGGGAGGGCACTGTGAATCCGTGTGATATTTCTCTGATTCAGAGTGCCTAGGCAGTGTTCTGCTTCCACCCACAGTGAAGTGTAACCCTTCTATAATGGCTTTAATCCAAAGTATTCCCCTTACTTCCTTCAGACTCTTAGGAGGAATCTTGATTTACTAATAATCGTCGTGTTTACAGTGGATAAAACCAGAAGAATTGACAGGATTTTTCTGTATAAATAGTGTCAGCTATAAGGTTTCTACTCATTCTGGAGCTTCACAGGGTATCCTGCTCATGGCATAGCTGACTCCCTCGTTCAGAAAGCCAAGCAAGGGCAGAATGCTGTAAATTTCAGGCCTGACCAATAATATATACCTTGGTTTCCAAGCTGATGCAAATGTACTGAAAGAATATCAGATGACTTTTCCCTGATTATTACTGCAGAACCAATCCAGCTATTGAGAAGTCGGTTTCCATTATTCTTCTCCATGTGGCAGAATTTGCCAGGGGCCTGGAATACAATTTAGAGTATAGTCAGACGGGATTTGCACTTCTTCCAGCCCAGAAAAGTCACTCCTTGGCTATTATTTTTCACTCTTTTGTAAATAGCAAGAGGCAGATGAAAAGGTAAAAAAATATGTTGGTTGAGAGATACTTATTCTCTCCTACCTAGGGTAATCAAGGAGAGACATCAGCTCCAGATTTGGTAAGCAATAATTCACATTTGACTTTAATACACCATGATAAACTTTGAGGAATATATCTTTTAAAGCATAAAATGCTTTACCTCTGATTTAAAGTTTGGAGGATTGATCTTGCACCGCAGGCAGGTTAGATTTAACATCTCTGGAAATTCCAGAGCAATTTTAAAATACTCTTTTTGATCACTTGCTGCAGCTCCAGCTTTCAAAGAGAATGAGATGTTTTGGGAATGAATTGTGATGGGCTTATATGAAAATTTATATGACCAAGAATTGGATTTGTTCCCCTGGAATATTATAGATTATGTTTTATGTTGGAATTACATCAGTGTGCAGAGCAGCAGAAGGCTGGCTTAATGTAGCTAAAAATATACCTTGACTTTCCACTTGGAATAGAACTCCCCCCCCCAACCCGTTTCTTCCCTAATGAAAATAATGGCTTCATGACTCATATATGTGATAGACAGTAGGGAATATTTGAGTCTTAAAATAAGAAGAGTTTGCGAGAGGACTAATGGTCCTTTTCTAATTTCTTTCCCATCCATCTTTTCCCTCCTGTTTTCCCTGTCACCATCCTATTTCAAGCCTTCAGCACCTCATGGCTTATCGCAATTGCTCCTTGTTCAGACTTTAGATCCCCTTGCTTTAATTTGTCCCCTACACTGCTGCTCGGCCAATCTTTTTGCTCCACACTTTAATCACAGAATCCCATGTCATCCTTTATTGGCTTTTCATCTGCTCCCAAATAAGTTGCAAACTCGTTTCACATCATCTTAGTCCAGACCCCTGCTAGGTCTTACCTGGAGTTGGGCAGTAGCCTCCTAACTGGTCGCTTGACTGCACACACTCTTGCTTTGATTTACCCCAAATATTAGGCAAGTACTATTTCTACAGAACATAATGGTTTTTGGTGCTACATGGATACTTTCATACTCAAAATTGTTTCTAATATATTTCTAAGACATTATAAAACTGTAATTGGGGCCGGTGAGATAACTCAGTGGCGTAAGCACCTGCCTCGCAAGCGAGAGGTCCTGAGTTTGACTCCCGGTACCCACACACACACAAAAAAAACTGTAATTAATACATTGAAGGTATGAATTTATACATGTTATTATTTAGAATAAATGTCACCAAAAATGAGCTGAGATATTCATAGAATATATGGATCTCATTTGGGGCCTCTCTGTAATGTTAGAACAGAATCTCAACCTCACCTCCCAGTTGTACAAACTGGATTGTTCCACAAACTCAGTTTATGAGCCTGGTGAGTCATTACTATACTCACATCAGCAATCATGTGATCGTAAGGATGGCAGAGTGGCGACCCAGGACCGTGCTGGCTTCTTGCCTTCCTGCCCATTGCAGAAACCTGTGACTTGTATTGCAGAGCTGTGCAGCGATTTGTAATCCTAATGCTGCTTTCTGAAGAGACTAAATGACAAATGATGTGTCGCTTAGCTACTGAATGTGGCTCAATATTATTAATTTATTTTGTTTTTTAAAAAAAATTTACGGGAACTTGCTATTAAGTGAGGAACCATAGGCAGAAAGTGCTGAAAGAGGAAACAAAGAGGATGTCAGGGAAAGCTGAACCTAATGAAAGCTCTGTATCCACAAAATAAGTTGTGGCTTTGTAAATTCACTCTAAGTACATTTGAGGAACAATAAACCATAAAAGAGGTTACCATGACCTTGGATTCTGCACAGCTTTTGAGATAAAAGGTCTAAGTATTCGAATACATTTGGTTGACCATAGTGTTGTTGACTGATTAAAAACCATTCGTGTTCCTTGTACCCCCTGGTGGAATGCTGATGAGGAGGTGGCCTGTATGCTGGGCACATGCAATGGATTCTCTTCAAGCAGAGATCAAAGTTACCCTGCTAAAATGGAACACTAAAAGGTAAGTCTTTGTAACCATAGATGAATGAGGCAAAGCTACTAACATAGGATTAAATTGCAATACATTGATTTTGCATTTATTACTCATTGGGTACATATCTTAAAAGCATTTTGAAGACGTTTCAAATTCTAATCATTGCATAGGATCACAACTTTTACAACATTTACTGTCAGCGAGTGCTTTTTTTTTAATATATAGTCATAATTTTCTGGTTGCTTTCAAAGTGAATACTTGAACTTTACATACATTTGATCCTTTTTCACAGATATAACTTTTAGGCTAAGTAATTACAAGCATGCACTTTGGAATTAAAAGTCCTGGCTTCAAACCTTGTGACAAATGCTTATTTGCTATTTGACCGTATGCAAGTTGCTAATCTCTTTAAGATTCTGTTTACTCAAGAAAAATGGAGATAATAATAAAATCTATTCCACAGGGGTAGTCAGAGTATATGATAATATCTATAAGTATGTTAAGTATTTTCTATGTGATAATTTTTCACAACTATAAAATAAATAAGAATAATGGGAACATGTAAGCCCCTCTGGCTCACCCCTAACTATGTACTAAGAGGGAATGGTAATGGGTGTTAGTAGATGGTATTGCAATCCATGACCAAGAAATGCCTCAAACTCACCCTCCCAGTTGTACCTCTTGACAGAAAGAGATATATGGAAAGGCAAATACCTACATAGGAGAAAATATTCTCTCATAGCTATGCAAAAACCTTTTAACATGAGTCTTTCTGAATGATGATCCAGTCACAAAGAAGGATTTAGACCCTAACACTTAATTGAGGATTTCTGCTTCTGTGCTAGCCAGGTCTAATAGCCATAACAAATACCTGAAATAATCAAATTGTAAAAAGTTTTATTTTTGGCTCACAATTTTTTAGGTTCCAGTCCATTATTGGTTGGCCCATTACTTTGGATCTATGGGATTATATTGCAGAGTATAACTGTTCAGCTCATGCTGGGAAGCAAATGGGAGAGTAACAGACCAGGGTCGGTCCCACTATCCCTTTTGAGGGCACACCCCGAATGATCTAAAGATCTCTCACTAGGCTCCACTTCTTATATTCCATTACCTCCCCAGAGTGCAAGCTGGGAACAATCCTTTAACACGTATGCCATTAGGAGACATTTATGATCCAAGTTCTCCCAGCTTCCTACCTCTTGAGTCAAGATAGTCCTTGGCAGAGGGACTAAGGTGCTGAGGGAGATGTGAAGCAGAAGACAGAAATTTGTCTGCCCTAATCCAAGACAATAGCCCAGTGTGAGCTGGGGCAAGAATGAAAATGCTCCAGAGCTCATCTTTAGACCAAAATTCAGTGAATGCTGCTGTGCAGTGCCATCCAGCAGAAAGCTGGCATCATAAAAACATTACTGCATGTCCTCATGGACCTTATCCAATGGATCTAGCACATTGTGACTCCAGCTCTTCCACAAAGTCAAAATGGTCATGAACAATAAACATCTGAATCAATTCAACACATGGAGGCAGCCATGACAATGTAGCTAAAGACAGGAAAGAACTTCCAGAACCGCTTCAGAAAGTGGTAAAAATGATGGGATAAGTGTGTTTAAAGCAAGAGGGAGGATTTTGTGGGGTTTTCATGACAATGTATCTTTTAGTGTAATGAAATGTTTTCTAAAAAACTTAAACATTCACATATTTTCCAATCTCATCTCATACTTACACTAAAATATTATTTGTTGTTTTTCTGAAATTCAGCGTTAACTGGGCACCCTGTATTTTACCTGACCACTTTGTTTTCAATAGTTTTAAAGGCAAATTTGGTGACGAAAAGGCTTCTGAGTTGGGTCTGTCAACCTAACATTATTGATATTTGGGTATGTATTGAGTGTTACCCCGTTCACATTAGGATACTGAGCGACATTTCTGGCTTCTATTTAGTTGCAACCATCTCCTCTTCATTCTGATAAACAATTATATTTCCAGACTTTGCAAAATGGGAAAAGGAGCCCAAATCAGTTGAGAACCATTGATTTAGTAGCAGCAAAAGCAGAACTGTATAGCATATTAAGATGGTAGTCCCGAAGGTGGAATTTTCATCTAAATAATGATGCAGGTTCTATTTCTCCCCAACCCTCATCATGGGCTCCTTCCCTGTACTGTGAGAAGCTGTCTAGACCTCTTTGAGGGGCCAAATAATACTATTCTAGTCCCCTGCTGTTTATACTGCCTAGAAAATCGTCCAGGTCTCTATTGCATGGCCTTTCCACACAGTGCACACGAAACTACATATGGCAAGTGTAATGGCTTTTACTCAGATCTCCTCTTCAGAGAAAGTCCAACGATTAAACCAAGTGTTTGCATTTCATCCGTAGCCATTCATCCCATGGCCCAAGGAAATTTAGCAGTTGATGGGCAAAACATTCCTAGTCAGAATGCCTTACTTAAGTGTGTATTGCATTTCTTTGGATTTTGAATGTCCTCAAAAGGCCCATGTGTTAAAAGCTTGGTCCCTGGCCTGGTGCTGCTGGGAGGTTGTGGTGCTTTTAAGAGGTGGGGCCTAGAGGGAGGTCTCCTCATTGAGGGTATGCCCTTGAAAGGGACTGTGGGACCCTGGTTCCATCTTCTTTCTTTACTTCAGTTCTTGTCTATGAGGTCATTTTATTTCACCATATGCTCTGCCATGATGCACCGCCTTCTCACAGGCCCCAAAACAACAGGGCCAACAGATCATGGACTACAAACCTCCAAAACTGTGAGCCAAGATAATTGATTTTTTCTCTTATAAGTTGATTATCTCAGGTATTTGCTATACTGTAGTGATAGGAAGCTGACCGTCATAGTACATATTATTCTTTTCCTCCATTTTATATCATGAGACACTGGCATTGGGCAATGAAATCTGTCCTTCAGCCATTTCCCACCTACACATTTATCCTTGAAGAAGAAAGCTGAAATTCTCTCATATGATATGTCCTACTTGTAAAGCTTCCTTGCGTGAATGTGTTCTTACTCCCTTGAAAAAAACTGCAGTGACTTTCCAAGCTCTATTAACTTTGATTGTCCAGCATTGATAATTAATTTGGTAAACCTATCAGCTCATGTAGTGGGAAGATTTCATTAGCAAGTTAAATGTAACTTTGTTTCTTCACTGCTTTTCATATTTCGTTGGCTTTTAGAGATAAAGTGGTTTTATAAAAAAATCCATTGAGCAAAGACAGTGTAACTCTATGGGAATACTGCTGTGTGGAAAATATTTTTGCCCTCCATTCTCTATGATAAAGTTTGTATGTTCTCAAATCTCTTTTATTCTAGCATGATTCCTTAAATCAGGATGCTCTGTTCACCAAGCAGCCCCACCTTAAAGCATAACATTATCTTTATTTGTAATCACAGGCCTTCATCACTGCATAAAATACCTGAGCCTTCTCAGATCCTGATATTTGTATTTAATCAATAACCACATCTTTTTTTGATCTGTCTTTCCCCTGCAATTGTATGTTCCCAGCTGTGTATGTTTCATTGTGTAAGAATTCAATTGAAACAGCCATTCATATTTGCAAAAAGGATGATGTTTTATTATTAATTATAAAGAAAAGAAATTTCACACTTTATATAACTGACCCTTTCTGTTACAGCATGGTGAATTCTTAAAGTGAGGAGCAAGTTAACAAACCGTGGAAAGCAAGGCCACAGAAAGATCTTGGAGTATTCTGAAGACATTATGAAATAAGACCTGGTGATTTTTATGTCTGTAATTGACAAGCATTCAATTCAAATTTGAAATGCACAATTTTTGCTTAATTTGATAGCGTAAGTAGATTAGAAAGAATAAGGGGCTGATGATCAAAATATTTACTACCAATGTGGCCTGGCCTGATCAATGACACCAGGTATTATATTATTGGGACAGGGTTCCAGGCACCCTTGGTTCTTTCTTTAGTGGCTAGATTAGAGGGAGGGATGGTGCTTGGAGTGGGGCCAGGGTGGTCTGAGGAGGGGGAGGAAATACAAAGGAGGTTCAAAGTTGTCACTGTTTATGCGCCAGTCTGGTAGTATTTTAGTACAGTATTTTAACAATTGCAACAGCTGTACTACTGTACTACAAGCTGGATTGTGAGGTGAACTGTGGAGTAGGGAAGCATAGTCAGAAAAATAGACTCCAAGTTAGAGTCCTGACATTGACATTAACTCAGTATGTCATCTTGGGCAGGTCCTTGCCTGGGGCTTCCTTTTCCTCTTGTGAAGTATGAGCCCTGGATAAGGATGGCCTTAGCTTCCCTTCCTGTTCCACAGATTTTTTTTTTTTAATCTGTAAATTCTATGCATTGAATATAGAGGTTGAGCATCCAAAAGGCAGAGAGGGTGCAGTGTTTCAGGAGAGGTAGGAGGCACTCTCATGCTCTCTGGCGTGTGAACATAACAGTCAAAAGGGAACGAAGTTGGCATTAACCGTGGTTGCACTGGGCTGTCAGCAAGTCAAGAGCAACTAAATACCTGCTGGAGTCAGCGTTAAAAGTTTAAAGATCAATAATTTTCTATGTTAGGGGAATTTCCTGCAGATTAGAAAAATGTCCAAGTTTACTACAGAATAAAACACATGTTTTGGCCTGAAATTACTCAAGGTAGGAAAAAACAGGTATTTTGGAGTTTGTTGTTGTTGTTTTTCCTAAATTAAAAAAACAATCTGCCTCAACTCTCCCTGCTACTTTTCTGTTCTTGGTTTGGTTATTGATACATTCTGCTTTTTATATTTAGTGAATATATTGAGTTATCTTCATGGGAAGATATAAACACAATTAATGAGCAATTTATTTTCCTTGTAGCTATAAAATCATGCCTACAGAAAACAAAGAAAATTCCAAAGTAGCTTCAACCTAGATGTGTTTCCATGTGAGTAGTTGTTTTAATTTATTTGAATTGAAAATGGGCTGGTGAGATGGCTCAGCGGCATAAGTGCCTGCCTAGTAAGCATGAGGTCCTGAGTTCGACTCCCGGAATCCACATAAAGGAAAAAAAAGGGCCAGTGATATCACTCAGCAGCACAAGCACTAGCCTGGCAAGCACGAGGTCCTGAGGTCGACTCCCGGTACCCACATAAAAAAAAAAATAAATAATAAAAAATAAAATCATTTTACAGCCCATATCACATATTTTTAAAAAAGATATCATAAGGACAAAGAAGTGCTTAATGTAATTATTACTTACTTTTTATTGGAAAAAGAGGAAAACAATGTGGTTTCTGAAGAACATGCTACTTTTAAAAAGTTGGAACTGATAAGTACCTGTGTGTGTATTTATTTTAGATGTCTACACAAATAATAGTTTAGTAAAATGAACTGATTCTGTTTTAATATCCCGTTGCTTAATGTACCTGACAAATAGAAATGAGGAAAATGAAGAATTGTCAGAGATCATTTTCTTGAAACTTGCACATTGTTCCCATTTATGCTTATTAGAATAAAGAGTCTTTCTCTAAGAGATTAAGAATATGTATAACCTGTTGTGACATAGTCATAGACATATAATAATACAGTCTAAAATTATAGTAATCTCTTAAAGTATACCAGATTCAAAATTCACTGGAGATATCTCAGAGACATCTGTTGTAATTACAGGAGCATGGTTTCTAATTCATTTAATTCCCTTTCCTACCCAAACTGTACATATAAGTGAATTTTAAGAGACTGTATAAATAAATTTTTAATTACAAAATGATGTTATACAATACATTATTAATAATAACCAACACATAATGTTTATGCATGAGTCCATTAGAAAGATGAGCTAATGTATGTCAATTCTAAAACAAAGCATTAATTTGGCCTGAATTTGTGAATGAGGTTGAATCCATGATGCAAGCTGATGAATTCAAGAATACAGAGTGGTTTAGCATGCTGTTGTATAATCAAGAAACATCTTGTACCTATGGCATTTAAGAGGTATTTAAGATTTGTTCATTGTGTGTGATCAAGACTCTTATTTTTCAGTGAGCCATGCGGTTGTGAAATTTGGAGTGAGACCACTGAGTTGACAATACTAACTTTCCCAGACAGGTGCAGAATAAAATGGCCTAGAGCATCCAAGAAATGTGTACAGTCCTTGCATTTTGGCATGTGGAAATCTTGGTCTTGTTATGGTGGAATTTCCCACTGTGGCCAAAAGAACTGCTGGGGCATGGTTCCTTCGTTGTGCTAGCGGTAACAGATTTCTGAAATCTCCATGGCCAGCTCCAGGCACTCACTGGTCTCGTGGCATGATTCAAAAAGGCTGCAATCCACATCACAGTTGCAGCTGCAGTCATTGTGTGAGTGGCTCTCATCTGAGGTGTGGTGGTACCTGTGAGAGGGGCAGCACAGGTTGATACACATGGTTTCGCATGTATCAGGGAGCATTAGGAGACAGTCCCAAAACTGGCAGAAGAGACAGGTGAGGATCAGGGAGGCACATTCCTCTGCATAAAGGAGAAGAAGCAATTATGATGTGTTAACCAAACAGTTTTTCAGAAAAGTGTTTAAAGAGATGGAGTTGCTAACTGCCCTGATCTGATCATTATGCATTTCATGCATGTATGGAATTATCACGTTGTGCCCCATAAAAATATGTACAATTAAAAGTAATTATGATGCATGAGCAAAAATATAGTAAAATGAAGAAGAAAGAAAATTAATGGTAACATGTGGGGCCATCCGTGGGAGCATGCAGGTGTGGAGCTCTACTGATGACTTTATAGCCAGCTCTTAATTATTTATCCACTTTAGGGGTAATGTGCACTGTTAGTCTTTCAAGCTCCCCTACCCCATGCCACTACTCTCTCCCCTTAAGTAATTGCTTTATTAACTTCCTGAGCATTTCCTATCGATTCCATGTAATCTAGTTATTTAAAGTGCTGACACTTTTCTAAACCCCTTTATTTACTTTGCCTGCAGAGGTGCAGGGAAGACACACAATTATCTGCCTTGCAACTGTCTGAAAAATAGCAAGGCCTCCCCAAGTGCAAGGGCTACAGGAGCAATTAGAGTTGAGGACAAGGAGAGACTACAAATGTCCTTCTTGTTACTAGACTTTTTTATTTGTTTGGCTGATTCTCATAAATCTACCACGCCCATTTTCAAATGTAAGGGAAAAGCACATTTCAAAACTCAATATTAATGCTTTTTAAAATGATCACAGCTTTTTGGGTTGTGTTTTATTTTTAATTCCTGTCTCCATTTTCCTCTAGTTATGCAAAGCCTTGATTTTATATTCAAGTTGTTTAAGTGAAATACGTCATCACATGCCTAAAAGGTTTTAAATCTTATCAGTCCTCTTTAAGAAAATTGGTTGAAAAATTTACTATGCAGACTTGTAAAAATCTGGAAAGTATCTCAAAGGCATTGAAGGTAATTGGTAATTCTAGCCAAACAGCTGTGATGGGTTATAGATTATTATATCTTTTTGCTTCCATAAAGGGAATTAGTTAGAAGATGTAGCAGTTCTCCTGTTAAAATTATAACTTATTTTCAAGTTTAAAAAGTCTCAAAACTGTGTAAGTATTTTTGTAAAATGGTAGGTAAGTGTTCGTGTGATATGTCATCTAATTAATTAAAATTAGTGATCTGAAAGATTGTTGATGGTTGAAAGTAACATTCTAGCACGAATTGGAAGGAAATTTCCCCTCCAGATGGGCTTATCAATTGATCAAAGTTTGCCTTTCATAAGGGTCTATTTTTTTCTAATAAAGATGCTAAGTTTTTAGTTTTTAGTCTTCAGTCAATGCAGACTGTGCAAGCATACAGATTTCCCCTCTGCCTCATATGCTACAGTCTGAGTGATCTTTTAGCCCCATTCGCTTTCTTCCAGCAACATTTTCCAGAAAATATTTTTTTATTGTTTCCATGCTTGACAATCTTTAACAGAAAGGAAAACTTCAAAATGTGCCCAGGGAAGAAACAATTGTTTTAAGGAAAAATGTTTGAATTCATTGAAAAACACTATAAAGTTCTAAAGCAAGTCCTGAATTTAAAGAGAAATCTTCCTTTCCTTTCCCTTCCCTGTCTCTCCCCTCTCTTTCTTCCCACTAAGGTCATGGTTAAAAAAATATATGCCATGACTTTTATGACTACTTTAATTGCCATATATTGTTGCAGGTGCTGTGGTCATTACTCAGTATTTATAGTTTAGGCAGCATGCTTCATAATACCTCTGTGGGGTACATACTCATCTCTTTGCCAGACTGGGTGTATTTTTATTCACTTAACGCCAGCTTCTAGCATATGGCCAACTCACTCATATCTCATAAGTCACCACAAACCACCCACAAAAATTCAGGAGTAAGTTAGTAATAGTACATAGACTGTATTTTGCCTAGGCTTTTCAGAAGAGGGCATGTTGGTGGTCAGAGACGCGGGGCATACAACCTCATCGAGTTTAACCAGTGCCAAGACTGCTACTATAGCAGCCCCTGGCAGGAGAAGAAATTCTCAGTAGAATATATTCCAGACCAAGACTCCGTGATCCCTCAGGCTAGGGCCTCAAGAGACTTAGGCTTATGACCATGTTAAAATGAACCTATTGGATCCTGTCCTTTATATATGGAAGGCTGAAAGTTTCATTTGGAGATAAGTAGGGTGCAGGGTGAGTATAAGGCTAGGAGCTGGTGTTTCTTACTAGAGTGTGAAGAAACTTTTTGTAAAATGCCCTTATAATTTCCTGAGGGCACATAACCTTTTGATTCAGTTGCACTTGCCAGCATCTCAAGTTGGCAGACTCTGGAGGTCTCTGCTTCAGATGTATACCACGGATTTTATTTACAAAAGAAGAAAAAAGTGTTGGCCTAATCCTTTGGCCAAATTGGCATTTGCTACCCTCCACCACCCTATTTTGCACTTGAGAATAGAGCCTCCTCCCCTTTTTCTGTTTCTAAGTCAGTCCTTTTTATTTGGTTATAAAAGGCAGAGCCTCTTGCCCAAAAAAACATGGTAACATTAATGAATTGAAAACAGATTTTTCCAAACTTTGAAGTGTGTTACATACTTTTCCTAAAAGGTGTATTAAAGAACTCTGCATGATCAGGAAAAATTGTTTTGCATATGGCCAATTTTTGTTTACACAAAAGTAACAGAAGTAGTTCAGAGGAAAAATCTGTAACTATTTGAAAAGAGGATTGGACTTCCCATCCGCCTGAATGAATATATTTGCCTGCACTGATTCCCAGGGCTATAACATTTAGTAAACATGATGTTCCATGATTAGCACCACTTCTCTTGGCCCATCCCAAAGGGTATTGGGTGTGCACAATTGCCTACTTCATGTCTCTTCTGCATTGTCTTCAAAGCATCTCACCAAGGCTAAATTACACTTGGGACATTCTCCCCTGTCCCATACACCTGTCTGTCCTCTAGTTTTCCCTTATGAGTGGCTCCTGAACATGCAGATGAGTTCACTGGACACCTGGAAATCAGTCTTTGTCGTTTTCCTTCTGCTCATCACGCTCCTCATCTAGTTCATCCCTGCATCCTGTAGATTCTACCTCGAGCCTGTAACCACCTGCAAAGCCACCATCTTGGTTCTGATTCCCATCAGCTGATGTCAAGACCACAGCAGCAACCTCCTGTTGAGGATCTTCTGCTGCCACATAAGCCTACTTCCAATTCGTCAGTTCTTGTGGTATTTTTAATCTTAAATTAGAATGACTCACTTTTCCCTCTAGTCTTGAATCCTTAGCCTAGCCTACAGGCTCATGTATGCCTGGGCTCTTACCTCTTTCTCTGACTTCTGAAACCATGTTGTTCCTTGCTGTACTACAACAGCACTGGCTGAATTTCAGTATTTGGAATGAATCTAGCTCACAACCTATGCCTATGTTGTACCTTCTCTTGTATTGCACACCTTTCCCCCAGCTTCACCCAGCTCCTATTCAAACCTCCCCTCTAAATCGTATAATTGCTGAAACTGTCACAGCACCCTGCTTTATTTTCTTTTCTTCATAATATAGAACACAGGATGATATTAACTTACTTAGTTTGTTAGTTAGTTTCCCCTCCACTAGAATCTAAGTTACAGGAAGTAGAAAGCCATATCTCTTGCTGAATGAATCAAAGATTATCTCTAAGAGGTAATGTATTGTGATCCCCATTTTTTAGATGAAACACCTTTAGATGAAAGGTTCAGAGATTGTCACTGAGTGTCCCAAGTCCTCCCAACCATAAGGCAGTAGAGCAGGCATTCACATCTAATTCTTTCTCGACCCAAAGCCTGCACTCTCTGTTCCACTGATCTCTGTGTACTTAATTGACTGAAAGCCAACCTGCAGTCCTGTATGCTATATGCCTCTCAGGCAAGCCTCAAAATGATACTCAGTTGAAGCTATCATTCCTGTTTATAAATGAGGAGACTTATGACTCAGAGTTTAACAGGCAGGCCCCAAGAAACACAGCAAGTGGTACAACTGTAATTTGCACTCAGACTGTCTCATCCAGAGCTTTGAATTAGGAAGCTGGCCTGCCCTCTGTAACACACTTACACTCTCTTCTTGCCAGTTTTGAGCATGGTGCAAGACCCTAGTGACTTACTGAAGGCCTGCTTCCTCTCTTTTCCCTGCTCTGGTCCTTCACTGCTCTGGATTCTGGAGGCTGACAAAGTATGCCTCAGGCTCCCTTCTTGGTTTCTGCCAGTAAGAGGCAACAGCAGGAACCAGGAGGCTGTGAGGAAAGGAAGCACAGGATGGTTCTTCTCCTGCCATCTTCCTGCTGTCTTAGGCGGTGTCCAGGTCTTCTCCTTCTATTTATATGCCTGGAAGCCCATTCCCTATGGGCTCTGGATAATGACAGTCACTAGCGATCTCTCTAGGGATGGTTACTGGCTGGTGGTTTAAAGCTGGTAGCAGTAGCAGCAGTCTCTTTGTGCTCTGGAAGAATACAGGGAAGCAGGATAGACTCTTGTGGTTGCTAAGTTCTGGGTTGCCTCACTGTTCACTGCACTTTTCAGCTTTTCTAGCACCTTTATGACAAGTTCCTTGTACAGGAAGTCCCCTATGTTGGGCATCTGGCACCCTAACAGTGGCTCTAATCTCTGCTGTCAGAGTGTGCATCTGGCCTTTCCACTTCTTAAAACTGGAATAAAGGTGGTTTAAGATGAATTGGAGATCTGGATCCCACAGAGCCCAGAGTGGTATTTGCCTATGATCAGAAAGCTAGGACAAAATCCCCTAGGGTTGCTTCAGTTCCTTTTTACACTCCTGGGGTACTTTTAGGATACCAAGGTTGCAATGTGCTAAATGATGAAACTCTAATGACACTGAAGGATTAATGCAGCTTCCAGAGGTGCTAAATATACAACTGGGGATTGGCTAATTAAGAGGGAGAATCTGTCTCATGAGAAAGAATCATGTTTAATTACAGCAGAATAGATAACAATGCAAGGAAACTCCACAAATGATGGAAATTCCATCAGCTTCATGATCACAATTCTATATTCCTCGAGCTTCCCCTCTACTCTCAGCTTTCTGGCTTACCACCATGATGCCCATGATTAGGAGGAAGAGAGACAAGAGGCATCTATAGCTGCCAACTATAGCTCCTGAAACATCATTAAACTTTAGAAACACATCCTCTGGTGCCTTGGGAATCATTATTTTAAGTAGTGAAACTATGGTTCTTGCAGCAGTGATCCCAGATAAATAATAACCCCCCCAAAAAAAACAAAGCAAGATAAAAATAAATAAATAAAAAGAAGCCAGAGCTGGGTGTGATGGTGTGGGCCTCTGGGAGGCTGAGGCAGGAAGATCACATGTTTGATCCCTACCTGGGCAACTTAGCAACTTTGTGAGATGCTGTCTCAAAATAAAAAGGGCTGGAGAATGTAGCTCAGTGCAGAAGTCCTGGATTCTATCCCTAATACTGCAAACCAAACAAACCAAGTAAACAAAAGTACAGATAAATCTGACCCAAACCCAGTCTTCTAAGGCATTCATGTGCTGTCTGGAGAATTTAATATCATCTTCAGCTTTGTGACTCAGTGACTGACTGATTACTGAAAGTTTTTGGTTCACAAGTATAAAAATTGTTTCCCATTCCCCAAACATTAAATTCTCAAAAATAAGTCTGTAATGTAGAATGGGAATAAATAAAGTGTGACTGAAGGCCTTTCTCTAGCTGGAGTATCATCCCTGATGTTATCAATTTTAATAGCTATTTAAATACGTCAAAATCTATTTAAGTTCAGACAAGCACAACTAACATCCAAGTCAGTTCTTTAAAACTAGAATGACTAGATTTGGGTGATACTTGGTAAATTTGTGCTTATGTTTTTTTCTAAGCAAATGAACTGAAATAATTATAAAATTGAAACATTTTATAAGGTGACACCACTGCATTTAATTTTATGAAATTTATAGTGTAGAAAATGTAATCATTTTATTCAGTAGTCCATGGTGTAATTAAGACTATTCTTTTGAGGTATGTTGTACTTATGATTTTCTTTTTCCACCTGGATGAGATGTCTCAAATTCAAAATTATACATCAATTAGGCATATTCTAAGAATTATTTTTAAGGAACTTATTTTGTGATATCATGTGTATCTTGATTTTTTTTAAATCCCCAGGGGTGCTTTCACAATCAGAAGAATGTAGAAACAGAAGCAGGTGCACAGGGTTCTCTGGACTTTTTCCATTTTATTGGGAGGCGGACCACACACGATGAACCACAATTTAATAATAATGTTGCAGCACGTAGTGTGTGATGTGCAGTAAAGATCCTTTTAAATTCCCATCAGAGCACACACCATGAACTGTGCTAATGGATGC
This sequence comes from Erethizon dorsatum, assembly GCA_028451465.1. NCBI lineage: Eukaryota > Metazoa > Chordata > Mammalia > Rodentia > Erethizontidae > Erethizon > Erethizon dorsatum. Next base: position 48,695,872 of record CM051825.1, read on the forward strand.
AACACATTTTACAAAATCTGCATGTGTGAGGCTTTTCCATCCTGTTTTAAGTGGGGCAATGTATATAAATAATAGATATTAGCAATTAAGCATCCATTCCTATGCACTCGTTTATACATTTGAAGATAAATTAACCACGAACTACATGAAAGTGGATGCAATCTTCTCTTTTCCCTTCTGTTTTCCCTGCTGTCCCTGAAAGATATTTCTGTATTTATCTCAGTACGAACAATGACCCCAGTTCTCAATTTCTGAATCCTTAAATTAATTACTATCAAAAATTCTCTAAAATGGAGCAAGGCTGATTTAACTCCTGATTTCCTCTAGGTTTGCTGTTGAGGATAGTTTTGTATCACTCTTTGTGGTTCTTATTTGGGTTTTCTACTCTGTCTTTTGTCCGGGTACCAAAATCTCTTCCTTCACTGGGGAAATCTGTCATGAGAGGAGCGAAGAATGGTGGTCTCTTACCTATGCCATCAGTTTAAGACCTGAACTTCCTGGGTCATACTGACCTAAATCCAGTCCTTTAGAAAACAACCTACTTCAGTGAATCTCCTTTGAATGTTTTCCCCATTGCTCTTTTTATTTTTATTTATTTATTTATTTTAATTTTTTTTTTTTTTTTCTTTGAGACAGGGTCTTACTGTGTAGTTCAGAATGGCCTTGAACTAACTATGTAGCCCAGGCTGGCCTCGAATTCGCAGCCATCCTCCTGCCTCAGCCTCCCGAGTGCTGGGATTACAGGTGTGTGCCACCACGCCCGGCCTCCTTTGCTCTTTTGAACAGAGTAATGTGTTATTTTTTGGCATCAGTATCTTGAGCATTCTAATGAAGTAGTCATTTTGGCCCTTCCCTGAGAACACAAAGGCCTAGATATCATGCTAGTAGACCTGGCCCTTATCCTTCTCCCAGGATCCCTGATACAACAGATTGAGTGATTCGGGGGGACATTGTGTTTTCCTCTATGGGTATATAGAACAGAAGTTCCCAGTTTTGGGGTCATTAGCCTGATGCACAAGATGAGCAACAGCTGTGCTTCCCTAGCACTGTTCAGTGAAATGCTAGAGTGTCAGAATGCTTTTGCAGAGAACCGTCTTGCACTGCCTGCTTTGGCATTAATCTGTACAAAAGCTGGAAATTTAAGAATCATCCCAGATCAAGGCTGTGGTACATAGGCCAATGGTAGCTCCAAGATACCTTTTTGGGAGTGTCTTAGGCTCCCTACAATAAATAGAATTAGTTATCAACAGCGGAAATTTTAGAAATTTCACATTACAATCCTAACCTCTGGCTATTCTTGGAAAACTTCAAGAGGCAACTCTGAGCCTGAATTTCCTCTGCCAACGATCTGGTGGAGCTAGGTAGAAACAGTGACCTTTAGACACGCACTCTTCAGTCCTCACCAGTCTCTGTTGTTCATTTCCGGTTTGCTTCATTATTCACATGCTCTGCTGGCAGCTGCAGGTAGTCAGGTCTGTAGTTTCTAGTCTAAAACATCCATGGCAACATTTGCACATGAAACCACACTTGCAGCATGTTAGAAGTCTTCGCTGTCCTGCCTTTCTCAGACTTTAGTCACAGAATAACCTAAAATTTAGTTTCTGCTATGTGCCAATTTTTGTACTAGGTGCTTTTTACTTGTTATTTCGTTTGATCCTCAGAATGCCTCATGGTATGTTCCTAGCCCTATTATATAACTGAGAGACTGAGATTCTAAGATGGCTAAAAAGCAACTGACAAAAATAAAACTCGTACAGTTACTGTTATAAAACTTAACTTCTGAGGCAAGTGCTAAGCTGATATGACCCCAAAGGTGCTTTTATACAAAGTTTATTTAATTTCTTTCTCTTATTTTCAAAATTAAATGTGGATTGAAGTTCAGATCAGAAACAATAATACCCTGTTGCATTTTCCTTTCACAAACTCCAGGGCTTCTTTAAATGCAAATGGGTATATTGAATGCTACAATACTGTTGAGTGGCTTATATTTCCCATAAAGGTCATTGCACAGTTAACTGAGTTACATTTCATATGGCATAGTGTGGAGTCTATGGCTTTGAGCTTGATTATGATCGTTTAGCACCAAGTCAACTTGAAACTGGCTTTGCAAATGGAGTATCTCTTTACGTCATGTATGGCACGGTTAGATCTAGATTTGCACTGATCAGAATGCCTAGAAAATGATAATACCTAGAGAAACCAACACTTTTTCAGAGATTGCTGATGTAAGCATCTGATATTTTATATAGTGTATATTCCTGTATTCCAGTATTTTAATACAGTTCTACTCTGTCTTCTTCTCCTGTCTTCCTAGAGCCGCAAGCTGAATAGTTCTATACATGAGAAGAGTAAGAAATTTGTCACATTTCTTTATCTGCTTCACAGCTCCATACAAGAATGATTATGCCCCACAGAAGCTATTTAAAACACATTGACTCTGATTCCCTGTTTTGAGAGCAAACAATCTGCCAAGCACCTCATAACTGCAAAGTGACCTTGACATGTGTCATTCACCAGGGTTTTCAAATCGAAGTCATCCTGTTTAATATTCATAAAGTCTTTTTTTTTTCTAACAGCATATGTGGTGATTTTACAGGGGCTGGGGGTTGGGGAGCTTTATTTAGAGATGGGTTGAATTCTGAGAAACATACCATCAGTGTCTCTCTGATGAACTGAAGTATCAGTTTGGAGGTAGGAAAATTTCATTTGGCATTCTTCAAGGGAGGACAGAGATGTGCTGGATTCTGACAGTTTTTTCTCATTGGAGGTTTCCTTGGCTGGTCCATCTGTGATATTGAATTCGGATACTGAATTTATAACAATAGCATTAATGGGTTTCTCATCTGCATGCTTTTCATTTGTGAGTTGTATGTCTAGATAAAAAAAAGAAAACACACATACAGAAACCCACTATATTTTACCTAGTGATCTAAGAATGGAAATTCACAGAAAAATTCACATTCTAGATTTGATAAAAACAAAATCTTATTAAAAGAAATGAAGAATTATTAAGCAGAATAATTATGAAGAAATATAAGAAGAATACACTTGTAAAATCTTATTCATGTTACAAATTTTGCTTATAATATTAATCTGTAATATATATTTCTACTACAGTGTTTTTGATGATGAGTGTGGAGAATCATTCACTTGGATCAAAAACATCTCAGAATGTTTCCCATGTTCTGTCCCAGTGGATCTGACATTGAGAAGCAGGAAAGGGGGTCTTAGTACTGGGCTGTTACTGCTGAGTAATTTACGTGATCTCAGTCAAATCACTTTATTATTATTATTTTTGTTTCTACAAATGTCAGTTTCCTCCACTTTATAAGAAAAAGTAGAAAGACTGTTTTAGTCTCTTTTCTCTCCTTGCTGAGACAAAATACACGACACCCAAGGTTAAAGGAGGAAAGTTTAGCTCACACTTTGTAGAGGTTTCAGTCCATAGCTGGCTCCAAGTCAGCGTGGCACATGGCAGAGGGGCAACCGTTCATGGCAGTGGAAGACAGCAAAAGCAACAAGAGAGCTTCACAGCGTCTTTCTGCCCCTTTTATCTTATCCAGACTGTTGGGATTAGGGTGGTGCCAAACCAATCAGTGGACTGATTTAGTAATCACACACCCTTAATCCCAGCATCACACACTCTAGATTCAGCCACCTCTGAAAAAGTCCTATGACTGAACGAGGCTTTGGGGAAACATCTAGACACAAACCATAACACAGATGAATAATCTGTAAACTCATTCCAAAATCTGCCTTCGGTGATACTTAGTTGCTACCCATTTCTCAGGCTCAGAGAGCTGCCTATTTGCTACTTGGGTGTACATGGAAACATGCTTTATTCTATGTAATCATCTGGCACCATTGGTAGAGTTTTTCAGAGAACTTCTGGCAAAGTCTCTGGTCAAGACTGTGGTTTGAAGAGGTATAGAGAAAGCTGACGAGGCCCACATAATTCATGTGTTTTAGAGTTCCTGTATTCATTCCTGCATGCCACTTAATAACTTGGAGTCTGTTATTAACAGGCACTGGGCATTGGGGTGCAGTGGTGACTGAAACAGGAGTGGTCCCTGACCTTCTTAAGTGTCAGACAAGTTAGGACAGTAGTAACTGCATAAGTTGCAGTACTTAGAAGTATATGAGAGAAGCATCCTATGAAATCTTGTTAGAGAGATGGCCAGACTGAATGGGGCTGCACTTAATTTATGACTTACCCAGTAAGTAGAATCCTAAAATGAGGAAAAGAGGAAAGTGAAGAAAGTATTCTCAAAAATGCAGAAAGGCTGGTTCCCAGGAACATTTTAAGACCTAAATAGGCAACAATCCTGGTGATTTGGCAGAATTATTGGGTGGGGGAAGATGTGTTCTGAGGAATTCTATTCCCATTGCTTCCCAGTGCCTGGCTGATTCAATAATGATCATTGACTGACATAAATAATATGATTGACAACCTGGTTTGATTTTACCATATTTATACAACTCTCTGCAAGAAATGTATTTTGCTAAGTCTGTTTTCCTTGTCTATTCTTTAGCTGCTTCTTCATTTGGGCCAAATGGAAATCTCTGCTTGGTCCTACAGCAATGGTTCTCAGACTTTTCTGCAGAATACAATCACCAGAGAAATCTAAAAATTTGGAATTCTAAAGGTTCAGGCAGCTTCTTCCTCAGCAGACCCATTAATTCACAACCCCTGGAGGATTTTTGAAAACACTCCAGGTGACTCCAAAATGCAGATAGTTTTGGGAACCCTAGGGGGCTCCTGCTCGTGAGAGTGATGGGAAGGAGAGAACCTCCTACAGGCCCGTGAGTCAGTGATTCTCAGAAACCAGTCATGGGTTGGTCACTCTCTGAAGGCTCCAAACTGGCACCAGACTTAACAGTCTGCTATACGTAGTCATCTCAGGCCATTTTTGTTTCTTTCTGATTTTCCAAACAACCTTGGTTTTCAATAATGTTTAATCTTATCGTTTTCCCATATACTTCTAGCTTTAAATCTCCTGGTTGGGGTTTAATCCACCCTAAAGAAGTTGGCAAAGATAGGAGTGCAGGAAAACATCTGTTGTTAACAGCAATTAATGTACTATTGAATACTGAAATAGAATTGCCTCAGCAGATTGAGAAAACTCTTAGCTTCTTCTAACTCAAGAGGGATTCAACCAAATTAATGAGATAGTAATGATAATGAAAATAATAGCTAATTTTCTTTACTTGGATATCAAAGCATCCAGTAATCAGCCAATATCACAAACAGTGGATATAATGCTTTAGACCACTTAAAGCAGTATTGATACTTTGGCCAGATAATTTTTTTCTTTTTTTGGTCCTGGGGAGACTGTAGGATGTTCAGCTTTATCTTTGTCCTTTACCTACTAAACACCAATAGCACCTGTCCCCATACATTGTGACATCTATAGGCATTGTCATATTTCTCCTGTGGGACAAAATCACCAAGTTATAAACCACTGCTTTACACACACACACACACACACCTGCACATGCGCACACAAATGCACACATGAGTTGCATGTATTTTATGCCCAGTTCTATTACCACTTGTATACCTTGTTGAGCATAAGCATATCAAAGACTATAGGATGTAGAAACTGTTAACCTCCTTGAACAGAAAGGAAAAGTAGAAATTGGTATCTCCAGTTAATAAATGAGAGTAATCAAGGCTTAGAGCACTTATTTAATAAGTTGCCCAAAGATTCTTCTTTGGTCAGTGTTAGAACTGGTATTCAAACCTAGGGCTAGTGAATTCCAACAGCTTAGTTCTTATCTTTCATATTATTCAACCTATCTCTCACTTATCCTTAGCTTTTATCTCAGCTTCCTAACTGCTGAGAATGTACATCACCCTGTGCACCCTAAATCCTGAGATGTGTCCCCAAATTCAGTCATGCGAATAACTTAGTTTGACAGGCCTGTATTATCCTGAGTGGTGTTTGCAAAGTAGAACCAACTTCTTGCACATTCAGGGAATCCTGCCTGTTCAGCTACAGCTGCTTTGTACCATGCATTAAACAGCAGCTTAGAATAAGCCAATAGAAAACGAAACCTTGATGAGCGTAGAGATTGCAGCAGCTATTTACTTAACAGATTAATTAACAATCAGTTCAAATGATCACACATAGTCAGGCTGCATGTAATTTAAATTGCTTTTGCACAAAGTAATTCAGTAACAAAAAAAGTTGGATAGAGGTTATTGGAATGTAAGAACATGCGGAGAATACAGTATACAGCCAAGTGATATATGATTCTCTTTTTAATTTTGCAACAATTTTAAGTATAGCATTTTGAATATAAGTGGTGTGCTACATTAAGCAACCATGTGGAGCACACTAGGCTTATACTGAGAGAATTTTATGGACAAGTTGAACTGCCATTCATAAAGTTATTTTAATTCTGTATCTCTGTTTATATTTTTATTTCTTTTTATTCCCCAGTGTCAGCTATCTGTTGCTCATTAAAAAATCATCTGACATACACACATTTCAGAACCAGTCTGTTCAACCAGAATTCTGACATCTGAAGCAAGTCACAATTTTTGGTGAATGTTACTGAAATCTTTCATTTTTTATAGATGGGGTACTAACAATAATTTCCCCAGATTCTTGCCTTTACAGTGTTGCTTGACATTGTATCCGAAGTATTATAAAGTAGCATAAGCTAAAAGAAGTAACACATGAAAAGTGGTATCACATCTTCTGGAGAGAAAACTATTTTGGAATTAAATAAGGAACTTGTGAAACTATATTTGGGATGTTATATATAGTTTTTGACATTAACTCAGTGAAAATAATTTTTTAACAGAAAAAAATTAGGTCAAAATTAGGAGCTCATCTATAGTTCTTAGATAAGAAATAAAGTATATTTTGAAAATCAGTGAAATAGAAAATTCATGTTTGGGTTAAAAGTAATTTGCAAGAACCAGTGGGCATAAACTAAATAACAGAAAGATAGACTTAATTAATTTTTTATTACTGCCGTGCAAATGTTATTAATTTAATTCAATTAACATTTATTGAGTACCCAGATGCAATAGATGAATCACTGTGACAGGAGCTATTCATTTATTTACTTTAAGTTATTAAGGAAACAGGTTAAAGATTTTCAGTTTTCTCACTAAATGTGACTTTGTCATTTCTTTATCCATATATTCTCTATTCGAGTCTTTATACATATGGCATTAGAATTATGAACAGATTACATCTCTTGCTGCCTGGCTCCTCTGATTCTATTCTTGTTTATGCTTTCTCTTTCTCTTTCCCATTTCTTTTCCCTTTCCTCTCCTCTTTTCCCTACCCCTTCCCTTCCTTTTTCTTTCCTTCTTTGCCTCATCTTTTTGCTTTAGTTCCCTTAGTGAATTGACCTGTCTCTTTTATCTGCTTCCTTTTTCCTCTTGCTTCTTCAATATATTTATTCTTTAAGACTTGGTTCTCATAGTTCTTTTTTTTATCCTACTCGCAAAGGTCATATTTGTTCACATGCATACCTTAGTTGTTTTCTTTTTGAAGTTGTTCTCTAAATCTCAAAGAAACCAGCCAACCAGCTGCCAGCCAGACAACATTTACTGGACATAAACTCCGTGCCTAGTTGCATGCAAACCACTGGGGAATTCAAAGAAAAACAACAGCTAATCTTGGTTAAGAGGCCTCCAGTCAACACAAATTGCAGCCTCACATATGTACCTGACCATTAGATATTTTATAAGGGTTGTCAGCCAGATTCTTTTAGTTCACATCTTTTCTACTAAGCCCTTCATTCTTCTCCCAAACTGGGTAAGTCTGACTGTCCATGGAGAATCCAAAATTCAATTTTCCTTGATTATATTGTCATTTTTCAAGTTCCCTAGGCTTGAAAACAATTCTTTTACTTGTCCTACCCCTCCATGCAGGCAATCAAGGGTTCTTTTTTATTCTTCCTTCTAAGTCTCTTTTAAGCCCTTGTCTGCTTTTTCATTTCCATCACTACCACTCAAGTTTAGTCCTCTGCATCCTAAAATCTGGATTCCATGAGCAGTCATCAGACTCCACATGGTGACAACTCTCTTTAAGATGTTTTGTATGCTACAACCAAGATGATGTTTTGAACTATATGCTTCTAGTCATATTACTCATAAAACAAAAGCGAAATAAAATATATACACACCATCACGCACACACATAGGAAATGTTAATGGCTCACTATTACCTGGATATTTTCTCATTCTCTTGTTCTCAATTAATTTACCAATTCTATTGCCTTTCAAAACAAGTAACCTGTTGCTAAAATTTTCTTGGGAGTGGTAAACTCCAGGAGCATATAAGGATATTTTTAGATAAGCCTTTAAGGCAGAGCGATTTTAATTTTAGTTCAAGATCAAAACATTTAAAGTGTGTGTGTATTTCAAATGTATTGGCCATTTTTAAAGCTATAAGGGTGAATTATATTTTCCCATGCATTTAACCATACTGTGGTTAGGAATTTAGTGCTGTAATTATCTTTGGTTGACATCAGATCAAGGCAGACAAGTGACATTTCAAGGTATAACCCATGAAACCATTAACAAATTATTATGGTTAGTAAAAGTAGTTAATGAAGTAACAGTATACAGAAAAAAGTTATTTTTAAATATGGTAATTTTGTAAACTTTAGAAATTATTTTTTGTTGTTGTTAGAACATGTAACTATATTCTCCACAGCTTGTAGGTAATAAAAGTATAGGAAATTATTTAACAAGATTAAGTGTGGCAAAAGTTACTAGAAAGGGTTAAATCAACCTTCCTAAATGTGTATATCACTATTGTCCTTGTATTTGGAAAATTGATTACTGTGGCTGAATACAGAACAAAATTAAAAAGGTAAAGATTCCTGAGTATTAATAAAAGCAAAATCAAAGGTAATTGGTAACTCAGGGAAGTTGTGTTTTCAAGAAGACCACATTTTCTTTTGTGAAAGCTGAATGCTAAATCTGAGTAGATAATTTTCTTTAGCTGAGAGATGGAGGATTCTTAAAATATTGTCACTTTTTTGAACTGAATGAGGGGAAGTAATCACAGAATATTCAATTGCTATAGCTGATAAATTGGATAAAACCAAACCTTGGGCTCATTAAATCTAACTCATTGTGAGAATAAATAAATATATATGATATGTTTTTCTGTAATTTTCAAATGTCAGCTCTGGCTGGAAAATGTCCTTTAAAGACTTTCAAGTTGAAGTAGCAGTTTTGTATACCATTGTTTTGATTTGTCTTCTGTAGCCCTTCAGTTGAGACTTAGCCTCAAAAATGTTACATGAAATGTTTATCGAGGATTATGACAGGAGGACATTTTAAGCCTTTTCAATCAACCTTGGTAAATCTGTTCTAAAAAGTGAGAAAAAGCAAAGGTTTATTATTTCTCCAGAAATAATAGCAGCGAGTGTTCAAGGTGAAAAGGATTAAAGGGTGAGAACTGAGTATTGAATGTTGACAGAGTCCCCTCCCTAAGCTTCGTGGACACTCCAAAACAACTTCAATCTTTTGAGGATGAAGTGTTTTGTTGTTATTTTGCTTTGTTTTTGTTTCCTTTTTGTCTAACTCTTCCATGTAATCACCTCAGTTTTTTGCACGTCACTAGACTTTGTATCTTCAGACAGACATTGGCTAAGTGATACACTTTTATAGCCAGATCATAAGCTGGTAACAAGGAGCATTTCACTCCTGAGAGATGGCTGAATCTTCTTCAGACATGAAAACAGTTTGCAATTATGAGTCTCCATTTCATTTTTATGCAGTTACTTTCAGTTTAATGTTTGTACAAAGTGTCTCAGGAAATAAAGATTATGTTACCCAAGGAAAAGAATTGGTTATCAGATTTTATAGTTTGATGCACTTGGATTAGTAAAGGTTTAGGGCTCTGAAATAATGAAGCCAATCAGGCTATAAACTCATGCAGCATTGGTATTACATACACAGTTGGTTTTTTATTTTTATTTTTTTATTGCCGTTTAACTCTAAAGTTAGAATTTACACACTAATTACTTAAAATAGTCTCTATTATGTTAAAACTCCTACAATTTATTCATTCCAACTATTGGAATGACACTTAAGTCTCTTAAGTACATTATCACATTTGAAGCTCACAGACGCTTTGCAAAGCACTTATAGTGTTACATGAATGAGGAAGTGGATGGATGTTTTAGTGTTTTCCCAAGATGACCCAACTGGTAAGAGGCAGACCTAGTACTTGAACTTACTGATGTCTTTTGATTCCTGTGGCCATCAAACTTTGCATTCTCAAACAGCCTTAGAAACCAAGGACTCTGTTGTGAGGTTGAGATCACTTTCTGTGGATAAACTCTTTTGTTCCTTCTGACTGTCCTCTCTCTGGGTTAACCGATCCTGCTTGATTGGGAGACACCGATACATATGTTCATGGCAGAACTCCTATTTGATAAATAATGATTAACTTCCAAACCCATCCGTCAAGTCCACTGCAAGAATCTTCCTACAATAGTCCCCCTCTCCAACTCCATTAGAAATTAACAGGGGACTCAGAGGTAGCCCTTCCTTCAGTTTCTGGTATTGTGATGAACTGTGAGGTGTTTTTCTTCCATTTTCTGTGGTGCACTCCTCCAGGGAACACAGGCTCCATTCATCTTCAGTTTCCCAGAACCTTGCATGGTGTCTGGCAGAAAGAAAATGTTGAATAGTTTTCAATCAACTGATGGACTTACTGACAGATTCAAGCTGCTCTGTTTCAGCTGTCAGGTGGCAATGGACTCATCCCTAGGAGAAGTTTTCTAAGCACCTCTTATTGGTCTTTTTCTTCCACTCCCAGCGTGCCAGTTGATCCTGGTGAAAGTCTACAAATTTCTTTCTCTAAAATACATACTGATTTTCATTTTTATTTGAAAGCAATATTTGCATTTGCATGTAAAACTGTAAAGAACATAAAAAGATACAAATACGATCTGTAATTCTTACCATTTTAAATACATTGCATTCTTTTTACAAAAAATGGAAATATCTGGAAATATATATATGGTAATTATAATGAAAACACACATATATCCTAATTTACATTAAAATTAGACTATAGAGTATAGTCTAATTAGCAAATATTATAATAAATTAGGATGTATTAGAATATAGTCAGAATAGTAATGTATCAGTATCTTTGAATGCCTAATTAATATTATACATTCTAATTTCAAGTAATACATAAATTCAAAATAAAAATGTATAGTAATTTCCAGCTGTATCACTCAATCTTCTAAGAACTTTTCATACATAAACCAGTTTAATACCTCTATCAGCCCTACGTGGTAGATGCTACTAGTGTCATCCCCACTTTTCCTATGATTACACGGGAGCACACAGACATAAAATAACCAGCCTTACCCAAGATCACATGATTAGTATGTAGTGGAGCTGGGATTTTAAGCAAGGCAGCCCAGATCCACGTCCATGCTCCTAACCAATATCCTATACTGTCTGTCTATATAGAGATTCAAAAACCCTGTATTGGGATCTTATTCAATATATTATTTATGTTGCCGTTATATCATAAACATTTCCCTACATTCTAAGGATTATTAAAAACATACTCAAGTCTTAGATAAAATGTTATCTCCTCTGAGAAGACTTCCATTTCACAATTTAAAGCAAAGATTTTCAGTTGGGGCAGATTTTGCCTCTTAAAAGGACATTTGGTAATGTCTAGAGACATTTTTCATTGTCAAAAATGGGATGGATGCTACTAGCATTATGTTGGTAAGGGCCAGGGAAGCCACTAAACATTTTACTGTGCATAGGAACTCCTCCCTGACCATCAAAACCCATAAGGAATACAGTTTCAAATATCTATGTGCCAAGATTGAGAGATCCTAATTACTGTATAAAGTAATCGCATACCCCTCAACACCGGCTATTTCTATCTGATCACTCAGCTTCATTTTCTTCATAGTGCTTTTCAATATTCAAAAATATTTTTATTTGCTTACTTGCTTATGGTTTATATCTCTTTCCCTTCCTTCACTAAGATGCCACTTTATTTGAGCTTTGTCTGTGTTTATTAATTGCTACTTCCTAGAAGAGTCCCTAAGATACAGTAGCTACTCAATATATAGGGATCAAAAAATGTGTAATATGCATAGTGTGTCATAAATCATTAATTCCTTATTCAATAAAAATGCAGATTGTGTCTAGTTCTTGCTATCATAAATACTCTCAAAAACATTATTTTTGTGAATCTCTATTTGTTTTTGTAAGTTCAATCCGTAGGCAAGCACCTACTGAATTAATTGTCAGATCTCTAAAGTTCTTAATATAATTTGCTAATCGCCTTCTAGAGAGATTGTGTCAAGATTTTTACTAACAATGACAGTGATTGGAAAGAGTTTGCCTACTGTTTTGTGCCCAATTCTAGGTTTTACCATTAAATTAATTTATTTTTATCAATTGAGAAGGAACTTAGATCAAGTGTCCAATTTTCTACAGCTGAATAAACAGTCTGTCACCCACAAGTGTAGGTTTTTCCATATGCACATTCCCAGCTTTTCTTTTTTTTTTTTTTTTTTTTCCACAACTAGATTCTTGGTAATTCTGACAACTCTTGTGTTATGTAGAATTGGGCACTTAAAATATTTTGTAATTTTAGATCAATAAATTCTTGTTGGAAAATATTTATTGAATTACAAATGATTAGATTTTGTTTATTCAGCTGGTACTTGTCTTTGGGTACTAAAATTTGGGAAGGGGTATCAGTTGATGGACTTAGGAGGCTCCCCATACTTAGGTCGCTTGACTGGTTAGTATCCATCTTGATGTACCTATTAAACTGTAGACTAGAAATGAGATCAGTACAGATGCTTGTAGAGGCCAGAAGTCAGGCCACACTGGGGAAAGGGCAAGAGATAATGGGAGAGAGGGAATGGAAAAGCAAACCACATGCTTATTCATAACTCTTCCGCTGTCGCCGTGCCCAATTGTATTATGGAATCTGTTAAAAGGCCTAATTGAGGGTTTACGTTCTATTTTCTTGGTGGCCCACCTGATAGAGGTTTAGCCCAGTGGTTTCCAAAGTGGCATATGTATACCTAGGAGGAGGCACAAGTCTATCCAGTGTGGTTACAGCATCTATTTCTACTGTTAAGTCTTAACATAATAGCTCTTTTTGCTTGTTTTATAATGCGTATTAAAGTTAATATGGTAGGTAGCATATGTGCCCATTATGTGTGTGGGTATGTGTGTGTAGATATGTATATATTATGTGGGCTTGCTATTTTCCTCCTTTGTTACTGTAAATGTTTTCAATAAAAAGTTTGGAGACTATTGCTGTAAATAATATACTGAGGTCAGCACTCTGTATCCCTTTCCTACTGAAGGAATTCAGTTTTCTTGTGCTTCATTTTGGTACCCAGGGCATGGTTGCTGGAAGGTTTACAGCCACAGCAGCTGCAGTAGTGGCCTGAGTAGACTTTTCCTCTGAGTTTCTATAGTGGTAACAGGATTAACAGACTCTATTCTGGAAGTACTTGGGTGGCATAACACCTCCCAGCAGAACTATTCCTGACAAGGATGTGCAGATGGAAATGCATATTTATGTCACTTAAAGCCTACAAGAGACACAAGGATTTGAGCTATAACAATAAATAGAAAAAAAATTCTTCAGCATTTTTGGTAACCCATACTCAAGTGCATTGACTGTGCTTGGCGAAAGACCTACAGTTTGCTCTTTGTCCAAGCATAAAATATTCAGCATTCAAGCATGTCGAGGTGAATACTCTGAATATATTTTAGAGTGTTAAAATAAGGTGCCACAAAGTTAGTGTAAGATTTCAGGTCTTAAAAATAACAGGACAATTTATGAAGTGTTTGGGCCATTTCAAGGAAAAAATATCATTACAAAAGGGTGCTCATTTGTTCCATTTATTAATAATGACAGGTTTGAAAAAATAATTTCCAAAGACCAAATAATCACTGTAGTCGAGGCTTCCAGATTTAAGATATCGTCATATAATGAAGAGTCCCTGATATAGCCTCTCTTACTTTTCTACTAAAACAACACCAAAAATACAGAAAAAGAAGAAAGCTCACATCACAAAATTTGGGATTTCTACTCCTGGGGAAGATTTACACAAAATATTAGCCCATTAGAACTGAACGACAATAAGAAAAAATGCAGTCAGTCTAGCACTGATGCTGGCATAGCTGAAAGTAAAATAAACCACATTTGTTTTCCATTTGCTTCTACTGTGGTGACCACTTTGTGACAACAAGAAAGTTGGGCTGCCCTCTCTTAGGAAGACCTGCTCCTTTGTGATGTGGCCAAGAGTTCTCTAGCTCTTTGTCATCTTAACCAAATTTAGAAATGATCTGTTACAACAAATAGAAGACAATTTGCAAAAATTGTATAAGGTTATCATTGAGTCATATAAGAATTTTGCAAAGAGGGGAGAAATAGTCTTGAGGAGCAAACAGGTTGAGATAAAAAGTCAGTACAGTTGATCCAAGGGTTGTGTAGAATATGAAAGAGATGAAGGTGTCTGTTTTAGAGGCAGTAAATGACCCTGCTGAAAATATCATTAGTAATATAGAAAGAAAATAGAGAAAAAAACATCTCCCAATGTTCAAAAATGAAGGACAAATAATTAAAGCTATGCTGGTAAAAAAGATGCTAGATACAAAATTCTGAGCACACAGATCTCATCTAAGGGGTAGTTTCCTGAAGAAGAAACCAAAACAATTTAAATATAAGCTGTGTGCAAAGTTGATCCTGAAGTATGAGTCCTGAAATAATTTTTGAGTGTGTACTCCACTGCTTAAATTCTAGTAAAAAGAGGCCCACAATTCTAGAAAATACTTTCAATTACAAAAGTAAAGGTTTTTTTGGACAAAAACCACATGATTATCTTAATAGATACAGGAAAAGAATTTGACAAAGTCCAACACCCATTCATGATAAAAAAAAAAAAACTACAAAAATTGGAATAAAAGATCTTTATCTCAGGGCCGGTGATATAGCTCAGCGGCGTAAGTGCCTACCTGGCAAGTGCGAAGTCCTGAGTTCAACTCCCGGTACCCGCATAAAAAAAAAAAGATCTTTATCTCAATCTAATAAAAGTCATCTATGATAAACCAACAAGTGATATCATTCTAAATGGTCAAAAACTGAAAGCTTTCACTCTGAAATCAGGGACAAGAGAAAGATCCCCACTATCAATAGTCCTGTTCAATAAATACTTCAAATAAAGTACTGGGCAGTTAGACAAGAGAAACAAATAAAAGGAATATGGAGAGGAAAGGAAGAAGTTAAATTATCATTACTTGCTGATGACATGATACTCTGCATAGGAGACACCAAAAAGTCCACCAAAAAACTCCTAGAATTAATAACCAAATTTGGCAGCATAGTAGGGTACAAAGTCAACACTTAAAAATCAATAGTATTCCTGTACATGAATAATAAACTCATTGAGAGAGAAATTAGGGAAACAGCACCTTTGTTGACAGACAAAGTCAACACTTAAAAATCAATAGTATTCCTGTACATGAAAAATAAACTCACTGAGAGAGAAATTAGAGAAATAACACCTTTCAGATAGCATCAAGAAAGATAAAATTCTGAGGAATCAATCTAATGAAGGAAGTGAAAGACCTATACATTGAAAACTACAATACTCTGAAAAAGGAGATTGAGGAAGATATCAGAACATTGAAAGATATCCCCTGTTCTTGGATAGGCAGACCCAATGTGATCAAAATGGACATACTTCCAAAACTATGAAACAGATTTAATGCAATCCCAATCAAAATACCAATAGCATAACTCACCAAACTAGAGAAAACAATACTAAAATTCATGTGGAACCAGAAGAGACGTGGAATAGCAAAAGCAATTCTGGACAACAAGGGCAAGGCAGGAGGCATCACAATCCCTGATTTGAAGTTATGCTACAAAGCTATGATGATAAAAACAGCACGGTACTGGCAAAACAAAACAGCAGACCCGAGGATCAGTGGAACAGAATAGAAGGTGAAGAAACAACTCCAAACACACGTAGCCACCTTATCTTTGACAAAGGAGCCAAACACCTTGACTTGAAGAAAGATAGCCTTTCTAATAAACAGTGCTGGGAAAACTGAACTTCTACATGCCAAAAATTGAACCTACACCCATATCTTTCACCACACACTAAACTAAAATAGAAATGGATCAAAGATCTAAATATAAAAACAGAAACACTTAATCTGCTTGAAGATAGATTAGATAAAACTCTAGAAAGCATAGATATAGGCAAAGACTTTATAAACAAAACCCTGATTGCACAGGAAATATTACAAAGAACAACTGGGATGACATCAAATTAAAAAGATTTTGAAAAGCAAAGAAATCACCTATAGAATGAAGAGACAACCCACAAAATGGTAAAAAAATTTAGCAGCTACACCTCAGACAAAGGACTAACATCTAGAATGTATAAAGAACTCAAAAAAATCAGACCCCCCAAATTTAAAGACCCAATCCAAAAATGGGCATCTGAAATGGATAGACACTTTTTAGATGAAGAAGTACAAACAACAAATAAATATATGAAAGAATGGTCAACATCACTAGCCATTTGAGAAATGTAAATTTTTTCTTAACATAGATTCTGTCTCACTCCAGACAGAATGGCTATCATCAAGAAATCAACCATAACAAATGCTGGTGGGGCTGTGGGGAAGAAGGAACCCTTCTCCATTGCTGCTGGGAGTGTATACTGGTACAACCGCTACAGAAATCAGTATGAAGATTCCTCAAAAACTTAAAAGTAGATATTCCATTTACCCAGCTATTTCCCTTCTAGGCATCCTCCCAACAGCGTTAAAAGCAGCATACCACAGTGATATATGCATATCCATGTTTATAGCAGCACAATGTATAATAGCTAAATCTTGGAAACAGCTCATATGCCCATCAAAAGAAAATATGGTAGTTATATACAATGGAGTACTACTCTGCCATAAAGAAGGATAAACTTGAGTCATTCATAGGAAAATTGATACACCTCTAGACCATAATCTTAAGTGAAATAAATCAGATACACAAGTTTAAATATCACTTTGTTTTTCTTATGGGAGAAACCCAAAAGGTAAATAAGGAGCATAATGGAGGATAGATATTGGAAAGTAGGAAGACTATGTTTAAATGGTAAAGGGAACAAGTGAGGGGGAAGGGGGAAGGGAAGAAAGGGAAAAGGAAAAAAAGAGAATGGAAGAAAAAAAAGGAAACAAAGCTTTTGTAAATGGGGAGGGGGAGAAGGATTGAAGGAAGGAGAGAGGAATGGGGAAAAAAGAAGAATGAATATATGTACAAATTCCATATGAAGACTGCAATCATAAATATGACAAATATGTACTAATAAAAAAAGTTAAAAAAGATGTTTTGAGCACCCAGGCAAGAAAAACTAGATCACATAAGAAACAACTATCCCAAATTTGGCCTCAAATTATTCTTTTACCAAATTGTCAGAAAACAGTGATGTAACAAATTAAAAATTTTGAAAGTATATGGTTATATCTTAACAACTTTATCCTCAAAGAACTTGTCTTTTCTGTGTGACAGTACAATAAAGTAGTGTCATATGTTACCAGAAGAAAATACACTACTTTAAAAAACTTTCTTGAAATAATTAAAGCCATATTTTTGATAATTGAGAGAGCAAAAATTAGGAAATAGAACTTGAAGAAGATAATGGCAAGAAAAAAAGTATCATTTGACCCAAAACTACTTTACTGCGGAAGCACTGAAGTGAATCTAAACTTAAAAAGTTACCCTGATTGGACTGGACATAGGAACCAAGAAGTATGTGGGGATTTTTGGCCTCCTTTTAGTATAATATCTGGGTGTAGTAAAAAATAATTTTATTTTTATTCTTCATTATGACAATAACCTGGAAATTATACTTAAGAAAAATTCCCTGATGCAATCTCCACCCAAAAACTTATTTTCTGCATTTTCCAAATGTTCTTACTCAGCATGATTCCACATTTTTTCTGAATTTTTCAATTTTACTGAATTGTTCAAATCTTATTAATGAGCATTTCAATGCAAAAGGTTTTACACTAAAAAAATAGGAAGGCATATTTCCTCACTGAAGAAATATTCCTTTTCAAGAGTGTACACATGGATAGCTTCTTTAGAAAGTTTTATCAGTGTTCCCTTTGTTTAATGAAAACAGTGACAAAGACAATCACTATATATCTTTATTCTTTAATGATTCCTAAAAATACTTTCAAAAAGAAAGAAAGAACACAAAATTAAGGCATTTTGGAGAAGATGTGGGAGATAGTGAATGATTAGATGGAGAACCAACTTTAGAACTCTATGGGATGGCAAAGAAGTGGGAACAAGTTACATAGTGCATTGCATTTTCATGGGCTTTCAGAGCCACCATCTCATTTCACTCTTAGGTCTTCCTGACCGTCCCCCTCACAAATTTGTGTCTCTTGTGTTGTCAGTGTTCTTCAGAGTTGCCTTTTCATGTCTCACCTTCCTCACCTCCTAGTCATCGCTAGAGACTCAGCAGAAATGGTGCACTTCTACTCAACAAACATTTCTTGGTTGTCACTGTGCTTGGAGACTCTGCCAGGAGCTGGGAATATGGGTGTGAATAATCCTCCCTCCTTATGGAGATCTCAGCCTCTCTGAGCCTTCTTTCACTTGTGTGAAAGGAAGTAACTTCCTTTTCTGGTCATCTATGACATGTGGTGATTAATGTGTCTGTCCCACCATAGGGGAAAGGAACTATCCCTTGGTATTGCTAAGTTTAACATAGTGCTTGGCAAAAACGTTGAGTGAATGTAGGTATGTGTCAGCCTGCTCAGTAATGAAATGTTTTATTATTATTTTTGGGGTGAAGGGTACTGGGAATTGAACTCAGGACCTCATGCTTGCCAGGCAGCTGCTGCACCACTAAGCTATATCCCCGGCCCCATTAATGAAATGTTTTAAATTCTAGGTCGCAGGCATCTAGTCCTGTATATCATGTTTTCAATTCTAGGTCATAGGCTTCTTGTCCTATACATCATGTTGGATCCAAGGTAGGCAAAATAATAGCCAGCTCAGGTGAAAGAGTTTCAGATAAGAACCTTAAACTGGGTGTGGTGGCACATGTCAGTAATCCCACCCCTCTAGGAGGCTGAGATAAGAGGATCATAAATTGAGCCCACCGTGGGTAATTTAGCAATGCCCTGTCTCAAAATTTAAATAAATAAATAAATAAATAAATAAATAGAGATGTAGTTCAGTGAGAAGGCCTTGGATTCAATCTCTAGTACTAAAAAACAAGAAAAAGCTTTTAGATATGAAAGTCTTTGGAAACTGAACAGAATTGTAGAATTTTAGATCTGAAATAAACCACAGATGTCAGTTACTTTCATCTCCCACACACCCATCCATCCATCCATCCATTCATTCTTTAGTACCTGCTATAATAATAAAAATAATGATAGCTAACACTCACTTCACACCGTGAGAAGCTTTGCCTAAGTGCTTTAAATGTGTTCTCATTTAATCTTCACAATAACCCAATGAGGAAGTTATTATAAGCTCAGTTTTCCTAGTGAGGACAATATATCTTAGAGAGGAAGGGGGCTGTGCCTTATTCATTGTGGTATTCCTAAACTAGTAGTGGTTTGAGTGAGAATTTTAATTTAGGCATTTGGAGGCTATACTCCTTTCTCTTATCCATTTTGATATATGCAGGAAATACAAAGATGAATGAAGTATGATTGAGTCTTTGGGGACCTTATGATTTATTTAAAGCAGGCAGACATGTCGACAGATTACTCACAGACATCCCTGTTGTAACCTGACAAGGCTATTGCCGCCATTTCAAAAGAAAATCGTTAAGTTTCTGTTCTTTGTGGTTAAGTTTCTGTTTCCCCACATCAGGGTAAATTCCTGGAAATCATGTGATTTGGACTGTTGCCCAAGCCCGCACGCGGGCTGCATTCCCACGCCCGGGCTCCTTTGTTAGCTTTCTTCAAACTGATTGGTTGCCCGTTTGCTGAACTTCCCTGCTCATAGGTTCCCCTAAGTAACCAATGAATGTACTAGATACCCTTTAACTCCCTGCGATTGGCTTCTGTAAACTCTGCTTGCTTATCCCTTATTACCATACCCAACCCTATAAAACTAGCTTCTTGTCTTCGCCCGGGGCTCCTCTCTTTGCTCTGGCATAGAGGATGCTGCTGGATACCAGCTAAAATAAAGCACTCTTTTTGGTCTTCCCAGTTGTCCCCGTTGATTCATTTCTTGGGTACAACATTTGGGGGCCCGCCCAGGATCCCTTCTTTTTGGCCTCTTTTTCTCCGCGGCATCTCAATGGTAAGTCCCTTTGCATTTTGTCAGTCCGTGCGCACCAGTTGGGGCAACGGGAACACGTTTACCCGAGCCGGCGGAGTGGGACGCCCTCCGTTTATTTGCCTTAGGAATTCTGGACTTCGGTCGTTTGTATTTCAGCCTTTAAGTTTTGTTGACTTTGGTCGTTTGTATTTGAGCCTTTAGGTTTTGTTTTCCTAGGGATTTGATTTGATTTGGATTCTAGGTAATTTGGACCGCTGCATATCTCTGTTCCTTGTACTTTTGTTTTGTCTGTGTACTTTCGTTTGTCTGTCATTTTGTGCGTTGACCCGTTTTTCTCTCCTCAGCATGGGGCAAGGACCATCCACACCGCCGACCCCCCTCCAATTAATCTTTGACCATTTCTCAGTTTTCAGGGATAGGGCAAAAGGTTACAGAGACCCTGTCTATCCAGGTAAACTCCGGACTTTTTGTGAACTGGAATGGCCCATTCTCTCGAGCGGCGCATGGCCGGCCGAGGGCTCTTTCTCTCTCCCGCTTGCGCAGAGCCTCAGACAGCAGATCTTTGGACCACCAAGCCACCCGGACCAGTACACCTACATCCAGGTGTGGATCGACCTTATCTATGACCCACCCTCTTGGTTAAAAAGATACAACCAAACCTTGAGCCGCCCCCCAGTCCGTCCTCCGACTATCGCCGCTCTGAAGGTGACACCTCCTAAACCTGTTCCCGTTTTGGAACCCTCAGCTCCAGAAGAACTCCCTCCCCCTTATCCCTCTGCTCGCCCGGCGATTATAGCCCATCCCCCACCCTCTAACCCACCTCCACCCCCTACTGCCCAAGCGTCTCTCCCCCAACCCTCCAACCCCCCTCCAACTCCAGCTCCCCCCAGCTCCCGACGTACCCGTAGACATCATCGCTCCTCGTCCCCTGACACCTCCTCCCGAGACTTTGACTCGGCTCCCCTTTACCCTCTCCGTGAAGCCCCTACAGGCCCCGATCAAGTTCCTATGATGGTTTACATTCCTTTCACTACTTCAGACCTATACAACTGGAAACATCAAAACCCGCCATTCTCTAAGGACCCTCAGGGGCTAATAAGCCTCCTCGAGAGCATAGTCCATACCCATCGTCCCACCTGGGACGATTGCCAGCAGTTGCTCCAGACCCTGTTTACAGCTGAAGAATAAGACTGAATTTGTTCTGCTGCTCGGAAAGCTGTGCTCGGTCGGGATGGCACCCCTACAGATGATCTGGACCGACAAAACCTGGTCTTTCCCCTCTCGCGCCCGGACTGGGACCCAAATTCAGATCGAGGTAAGGAGGCTCTCGAGCGGTATCGCCAGTTGCTTCTGGGAGCCCTTAAGGCCACCGCCCAGAAGCCCACCAGCCTATCTAAGGTTTCCGAGGTAAGACAATTTGCAAATGAATCTCCTTCTGTTTATTTAGAAAGATTACGTGAAGCCTACCGCATCTATACACCTATAGATCCGGAGGCACCCGAGAATGTGCGAGCCATAAATATTGCGTTCGTGACCCAGTCGGCCCCAGATATAAAAAGAAAATTACAGAAAATCGAGGGTTTTGAGGGAGCTCCCCTTAGTCAATTACTAGAGATAGCTCAAAAAGTGTTTGACCAAAGAGAGACAAAGGAAGATGTAAATGATAAAAAACTGACCAAGATCCTAGAGTGCCTGGCAACTGGGCAAAAACCAGATAGCAAAGGAGAAAAAAAGACTCCTCTGGACAAGGATCAATGTGCTTATTGCAAAGAAAAAGGACACTGGGCCAAAAACTGCCCTAAGTTAAAGGCTAAATTAAAACGAGATGCAAAGGCTCTCATCAGCCAGCCTTGAGGGGGTCAGGGCTCCAAAGGCCCCCCGGAGCCCAGGCTAACTTTAACAGTAGGGGGCCAACCTGTTGACTTTCTTGTGGATTCAGGAGCCACTTACTCGGTATTGACCAGACCTATTGGGACCCCTACTGGAACAATTTTTAAGGTAAAGGGTGCCACCGGACAGACACAGATGGTAAAACAATATAAAGCAGGTCTCTCTCGCCCCGGACAGCCAACAGTTCAACATACTTTTCTCTGGGCCCCTGACTGTCCAGATCCTCTATTAGGGAGAGATTTGCTCCATAATTTAAAGGTCCAATTGAGCTTTGATACAGAAGAACCTCAAGTGACATTGGGTAATTCCCAAATTAAGATGATGGCCCTATACCCCGAAGGAGAGGGACACCTTTTATTTCCAGAAAAATTGCAATCAGAAGATACAGAGACTAAAAATAAATTATTGCACAAATGGATTCAGCAAATACCCCAAGTCTGGGCAGAGAACAATCCTCCAGGATTAGCACGAAATCAAGTTCCCCTGGTTATAGAACTACTTCCTACTGCTTCTCCCATTCGACTTCGACAGTACTATCTTAATCTAGATGCCAGAAGGGGTATAGCGATACACATCTCCCGGTTCAAAGACCAAGGGATCCTACGTTCCTGTGTCTCCCCATGGAATACTCCTCTGTTACCTGTCCAGAAGCCCGGAACCAAAGACTACAGGCCACTGCAAGACCTCCGCGAGGTAAACAAATGTGTGGTTACTTTGCACCCTACTGTGCCTAATCCTTATACTCTCTTAAGCCTCCTGGGACCCGATCGGACTTGGTACATGGTATTAGATCTAAAAGATGCCTTCTTCACCTTGCCAGTCGCTCCGGTAAGCCAAACACTCTTTGCTTTTGAATGGACTGATCCCGATACAGGGATCACTGAACAGTTGACATGGACTCGGTTGCCCCAAGGGTTTAAGAATTCGCCCACCCTGTTTGATGAGGCATTATCCAGAGACCTCCTCCCTTTTCAGGAGGCATATCCTGATGTGACCCTGTTGCAATATGTCGACGACTTACTATTGGCTTCTGAGACTTTTGAACATTGCATATGCCACACTCAGGCCTTATTGCAAACTCTCTCTGATTTGGGCTATAGAGTGTCAGCCAAAAAGGCCCAATTGTGTCAAAGACAGGTGACATATTTAGGGTACCAAATTCATGAGGGAAAACGGACTTTATCTCTTTCCAGAGTACAAGCCATTCTGCAAATCCCAACCCCCATTACTAGGAAACAAATAAGAGAGTTCCTGGGGGCAATAGGATATTGCCGGTTGTGGATTATTCACTTCGCAGAGCTGGCACAACCTCTATATGAGGCCCTAAAGGGGCCAACCCAAGGTCCCCTGAATTGGAACGAGCCCCAAGAATCAGCTTTTAAAGGCTAAAAGAGGCTTTAACGGAGGCACCAGCCCTGGCTTTGCCTAATCTCCAAAAACCTTTCCTCTTGTTTGTTGATGAAAAGCAGGGATAGCCAAGGGAGTGCTCACTCAAGATTTAGGCCCTTGGCATCGCCCCGTGGCCTACTTGTCCAAAAGGTTGGATAATGTGGCCGCAGGATGGCCTACATGTCTCTGCATGCTTGCTGCAGCTGCCCTCTTGGCTCAAGAATCCAGAAAATTGACTTTTGGACAACTAATAAAAATAGTGACCCCCCCATAGCTTAGAGGCTCTTATACGGGCCCCTCCCACCAAATGGATGTCGGACGCCCGTATTCTACACTACCAGATCTTGCTTCTCGACCCAACATCAATTCAATTCAAAGAGGCTTCTAGTCTAAATCCCGCTACCCTACTCCCTGATGATGACCCCTCACTGCCCCTTCATGATTGTGTGGCCACCACCAAGGTCATCTCCGGCTTACGAGAAGACCTAACTGACATTCCGCTGGACAACGCTGAGCTGACACTGTTCACTGATGGTAGTAGCTACATCCATGAAGGTAAGAGGGTTGCGGGGGCAGCAGTGGTCACCATAGCCAATGAATTGTGGTCTCAAGGACTTGACTCCGGAACTTCAGCCCAGAGAGCAGAGCTCATAGCTTTGACTCAAGCCCTGAGATTAAGCGAAGGAAAAAAGGTTAATATCTACACCGACAGTCATTATGCCTTTGCCACAGTACATGTGCATGGGTCCATTTATCAGGAGCGAGGACTCTTAACTTCAGGGGGACAAAGGATTAAAAATGCTCCCCAAATATTAGACCTTTTGGCAGCCATCTGGTTACCTCTCAAAGTGTCGATTATGCATTGTAAAGCGCATACAAATGGAGTTGACCCCATTTCTAAGGGGAATAACTTTGCAGATCAGGTCGCTCGATCAGCCGCTCTAAAATCAGTGGGGCCCCCTGAAACAAAAGCTCTATTACTTCTGCCACCAACCATCTCAGATCCAATATACTCTGCCGGAGACCAACACTTGGCAGCCCAACTAAATGCAAAACCCAGAGACTCAGACAAATGGCTTCAGCTCCCAGATAAAAGAATATTAATCCCTGGAGGCTCTAGGATGAGAATTAATTTGGCAAGCCCATAAAGCCACTCACTTGGGAGGAACCAAATTGGCTAATTTATTTAGAGATAGGTTCTTCATCCCTAAGCTTACTAAGCTGACCCACTCCTCGAGCCTACGTTGTGAACAATGTCAATTAGTAAACCCCAAACATAACAAGCCTCCTGAGAGGACCAGGTATCAAGGCACCTCACCTGGAGAACATTGGGAAATAGACTTCACGGAATTTAAAAAAACAGGCCAAGGAGGACACAAATATTTACTGGTAATGGTTGATACCTTCACCGGATGGGTAGAAGCCTACCCTACTCGCTCTGAGTCGGCTCTCATAGTGGTCAAAAAGCTACTCTATGAAATAATACCCTGATTTGGCCTGCCCCTATCTTTGGGGTCCGACAATGGCCCAGCTTTCATAGCTCAAATCACACAAAAATTAACGCAGGCACTTCAGATTGATTGGAAACTACACTGTGCCTATAGACCCCAGAGTTCAGGGCAAGTAGAAAGAATGAATCAAACTTTAAAGTCTACCCTGATTAAACTGTCATTAGAAACTGGCGAAAACTGGGTGAGCCTTCTCCCCTTCGCTCTCCTCCAGGCAAGATGTACTCCTTATATATCAGGAATTTCCCCTTTTGAGGCCATGTTTGGCCGGCCCCCTCCTCTGCTACCTAGACTGGCAGAGGAAAAGCTTGCAGAACTTACTAACCAAGACCTTATTAAGTTCCTCCAGGCACTACAACCTGTGCTCTCCTCCATCCATCGGGTATTCTGTCAAAAACACCCACCACTTGACCCGCCAACCACAGAACCCACTCAAGTGGTGGAACCAGGTACTCAGGTACTCCTCAGACGATTTCACCAAGCCAGACTCGAACCCAGATGGGAAGGACCCTACACTGTGGTTCTCAGCACCCCAACTGCTATCAAAGTTGCTGGAAAGACTGCTTGGATTCACCACAGCCATTTCAAGGTGCTGCCAACCTCAGACTCTCTACCTGCAGAACCAGATAAGTGGACAATAGAAAAAGGAACTGACCCTCTAAAGGTTAAGCTAAAAAAATGTTCTGCTTGACTGTATACACTCCAATGATATTGATATTATTGATACGGTTGCCCCTACCTGTAATGAGTGGCCTAGGGACCCCAATGAATAGACAGCAACTTCTTAGAGTTGTATATGGTAATCCTTGTGATTGTGGAGGAGGCAATTTTAAGGGGAAAAATCATCTTGTCTATAGCACTGTTGATTGTGGGGACAAATTGGCAAAATTAGTCCAAAATAACCTACAAGAAAGTCTAGCAAAAAGATGAAAAGAGCTTAGCAGTAACCCTTTTTGGGGAGCATGGGATGGGATACTCCCCTACCTGTTACCCTTGGCTGGGCCTCTGATAATGTTACTAATCCTCCTTACCATAGGGCCCTGTATAATCAACTGTCTAATTAGATATGTTAATTCCAGAGTACAGTCCATAAAACTCATGGTACTCAGATCCCAAGGATGGGAACAACTCCCCACATCAGATCAACAATATGAGTCAAGGATTTGACTCATGCGCCTAAAATCAGTGGGGAATGTTGTAACCTGACAAGGCTATTGCCGCCATTTCAAAAACCAAGACCGCCATTTCAAAAGAAAATCGTTAAGTTTCTGTTCTTTGTGGTTAAGTTTCTGTTTCCCCACATCAGGGTAAATTCCTGGAAATCATGTGATTTGGACTGTTGCCCAAGCCTGCGCGCAGGCTGCATTCCCGCGCCTGGGCTCCTTTGTTAGCTTTCTTCAAACTGATTGGTTGCCCGTTTGCTGAACTTCCCTGCTCATAGGTTCCCTTAAGTAACCAATGAATGTACTAGATACCCTTTAACTCCCTGCGATTGGCTTCTGTAAACTCTGCTTGCTTATCCCTCATTACCATACCCAACCCTATAAAACTAGCTTCTTGTCTTCGCCCAGGGCTCCTCTCTTTGCTCTGGCATAGAGGATGCCGCTGGGTACCAGCTAAAATAAAGCGCTCTTTTTGGTCTTCCCAGTTGTCCCCGTTGATTCATTTCTTGGGTACAACAATCCCTTCTAAGCCATCTCTAACCTGATTTTTGTGAACCAATATAATTCCTCTTCATGACTAATGACTGGTCAGAATTCCCCAAAGAGGCCTAGATTTAAATGAAGGGGTAGAAAGGACAATGAGATAGATCTTATATGATGGGAATGAAGGCATTTTGACTGTTGCCCCACTCCTTGGGACTCTGATGCATATGATTATGCCAAGCTATTGATACAGGAATGTTATAGGACCTCCAAATGATATAAGGGAAATATTATAACTCCCAACCTGCTAGATGTCCAATGTGCTGAGTTCATGTTTCCCAAAATCAAAGAATGAATTCTAAGGAACAATGGAGTTTATGAGTAGGAAATATTTATTGAGGGAAAGATAGCTTCTGCCTAAAAGAGACAGAAGGGCACCCGGAAACTGGGTTGCCACAGATTCCACTTACAGGGGAGGCTTTGTAGAGCAAATCACTAAGTGGGTATGAAATCACGAGGTAGGGATAAGGCAGGACAAAACTGTGATCAACCAATAAGATTACAAGTATAGTCTCTTAGGTAATATTGATCCAATGGGGAAGCAAGTCATGTCACAAGGTGGATATAAATTGGTACAAAACTATGATCAACCTATAAGATTACAAGTATAGTCACTTCAGTAATAATGATCCAATGGGGAGCAAGTCAGGTCTCAAGTATGCATGGAAATAACAAAGACCTTTCCTGGAAGTGATGGGTCAAAGAGGTCTTAGTCCCCCACCCAGGTGATTGATGCCTCTTTAGAATACCAATCATTACTGTTTATCCCTCAGGGAGGTATGTAGGTATAGTCACTTCATCTTCCTGAGGCCTGGCCTTCAGTGAGCGTGCCTCCACCCACAGTTGTAATGTGTTCTTGTCTTCTGCATTGGCTTCTTGGAGGGCCTAGCCTTGTCTGACTATCTATAATATTTCTACCCCACTTAGATGTCTATAATACTATCATTGTTGAGGTAGTTTTTTAGACTTAGAGGGTATTGCTAAATTAGATGATGAGTGTTGGTCTATATCCTATCATTTGGGCAGATTAATCACCCAGTTTCCCATTTTATCAACTTCAGTCAATTAGGTTATCATAGTAAAAAAACAATTGAACCTGGCTGAAACCCCAAGTGCCTGGAGGGAGAATTCTGTGGTTCTATCCCACTTAGTAAATAACAACAATAATGATATTAACATGACCACACCCACCCTTTAGGCTTTATATTTCTCCAGGTGCTTTTATGTTCCACATGCCCCACCCTCCTGTCTCCCACAGACTTGCAGAAGCAAGGAAGTTCTGCAGGTTGGTTTTTCTGAAAATCTAAGGTAGGAGAGAAAAGTTCTGAGAGTTTTGTGTCAGTTTGGGGAAAGCTCTGGGTTGTTCCTGGCAACTAGAGATGAAGATGAACCTGGAATTGTTTGTTATGGTATACATTAAACTAGTTATTATAGTTCATTGCGAAGAGGTCATTGGCATTTTAATTTTTGTGAAATAAATTTTATGGAACTATGTATTTTAAATTTATTTAAATAATTGATACAAATTTGTTTGTGTTTATGTGCTTATAATTTAGTACTTGGGATGGATAGCCTTTAAGCAAGGCAATTCCTTCCTACTGTTCAATGTGTTTTGGACTAATCTCCCTTTAATTGAATGCAAGATATATTTACAGAGCTCAAAAGGTTGAAAACAGTAACAAACACTCCACAGGTATAATAGTACTTAAGATGGAACTATCGTGCCTCCTGGGTTACATGAACTTCCTTACCCCTTAGCTAGTGGATAATATATACCTGGAAAGTGCCAGCCATACTTTGGTTGAAGTTGTCCCTTGGTGATACAAACAAGTATGCATATATGGGGTGACTTCAATTCCATAATTGTGGTAGCCTGGAAAGAGTAGTCTCCCTCTCTGTCTTTGTCTCTCTGTGTCCTGCAAGTCATCAGTAGATGCTGCTGATGTTTTCAAGAAATTACATTTGCAATTTGCTATTATCAAGTCACTGGTGAGGCAGGCCTTCACAGGTCATCAGGTTGAATTCATCTGGTACAGAACATGGTTTATCCATAGTGTTGGCAAGATCCTCCTGGATCTTGCTCTCTGGTGCCTAGGCCAATGTTCCTCCAACTTGAGAATTCACCAGAATCACCTGGAATGCTTGCAGGATCATAACTCATTCTATGAGTCTGAGTGAGAGGCAGCCTTGAAAGTTCTAATACAGAGAGTGAAGGAAAACAGGGCAACTCTTAATGCCAACCTTCTGCCACCTGCTTCAGGTGACTCATTCAATCTTCCCCTTTCAGTCTGTTTGCAGCAAAATATTAATATGTGAAAATGGCACCACCCCAAAGTTTTCACTCTTTGTGCACCTATTTGGAGTTATGAGGCAACTGAAACTCAGAGACATGAAGCAACTTGCTCAGAGCTTTGCATCCAAGACTTAAACACAGTTTGTTCTGACTTTAATGTCATATTTCCATAGCCACTTGTCTTTGCTCAGACCCCTTAAGATCAAGGGAGTTAAGTGCAGAGCACTGAGATAAGCACTTGTCCAGTACTTTGGGCCACATATGTTTAAAATGATTGAGTTAAAATTGTTATTCCATTTATCCTTTCTGAAAACAAGTTACTCTTAGAGATTTCAAGGAAACTTAGAACAGAGCCTTAATTTGGAAAGGTTGATAGTCTCTTTCCCTTGAAAATGAGAAATCTGTTGATAAGTTATTATACTTGGATTCTCATTAGGATCTTGCCCTCTGTTCCCTGGTTCCCTGTCCCAGGCTTATCCTCAAAATTCAAGCCTCAGAAATTTTTTTTTTTCCAGCATGCCACCTAATTTTTTCTTTTTTCTTTTAATTAAGTTTATTGGTACAATTTAGATGTACATAATGATCACATTCATCATAGGAAATTTGTACTCTTACATGATGTGTCTTCATTCCTCTTTTTTTCACCATTCCTCTCACCTCCCTTCAACCCCTCTTCCCCTCCTTATTTACAATGCTTTGTTTCCATCTTATCCTTTTCTTATTTTTTTTTCTTTTCCCTTCCTTCCTTTCCCTGTCCACCCTCCCTAGTTTGCCTTCCCTTTTGAACAATTTCTTCCTATTTCACAATGTCTATTATACATTTTGGTCTTTATTTACTCTTTCATTTTCTCATACCAGAGAGACAATGCAATATTTACATATGTGTGACCAGTTTATTTTACTTAAGAGTATGTTCTCAAGGTGCATCCATTTACCTAGAAATGTCTCAGGTTTATCCTTCTTTATGGCTGAGTAGTACTCCATTAAAAAAAACTGCACATCTTTTTTATCCATTCCTCGGTTGATGGGCATTTGGGTTGTTTCCAAGATTTAGCTATCACAAACTGTGCTGCTATAAACATGGGTGTGTATATATCACCATGGTATGATGCTTTTAATTCTTTTGGGAAGATACTAAGAAGGGGAATAGCTGGGTCAAATGGGACCTCTATTCCTAGTTTTTTGAGGAATCTCCACTCTGATTTCCACAGTGGTTGCACCAGTCTGCACTCCCACCAACAGTGGGGAAGGGTTCCTTTTGCCCCACAGCCCCACCAGCATTTGCTGTTGGTTGATTTCTTGATGATAGCCATTCTCTCTGGGGTGAGATGGAATTTGTGTTAAAACAATTTACATGTCTCAAATGACCAGTGATGTTGACCATTTTTTCATATATTTATTTGTTGTTTGTACTTCATCTTAGAAGTGTCTATCTATTTCAGATGCCCATTTTTGGATTGGTTTTTTAAATCTGGAGGTCTGATTTTTTTCAGTTCTTTGTATGTTCTAGGTATTAGTCCTTTGAGGAACAACTGGAGAAAAAAATTTTTTCATTTTGTGGGTTGTCTTTTCACTTTGTTGGTGATTTCTTTTACTTTGCAAAAGCTTTTTAATGAGATCCCAGTTTTTGAGTCTTTGTAATATTTCCTGTATGATAGGGGTTTCATTCACGAAGTCTTGCCTATACCTACATCTTCAAGAGTTCTATCTATTCTCCCTTCCAGCAGATTTAATGTTTCTGTTTTAATATTTAGATCTTCGATCCATATTGATTTTAGTTTAGTGCATGGTGATAGACATGGGTCTAGTTTTAGTCTTTGGTATGTGAAAGGCCAGCTGTCTTTATTGCAGTGAACATGTGTGGCCTTTTGTCAAAGATAAGGCAGCTGAGTGTGTTTAAAGTTTTTTTGTTTCTTCTAATCTGTTCCATTGATCCTCAGGTCTGGTTTTTGGCCAGTACCATGCTATTTCTACCACAGTATCTCTGTTGTATAATTTCAAGTCAGGGATTGTGATGCCCCCTGCCTTACTTTTGTTGCCCAGAATTGTTTTTACTATTCTAGGTCTCTTCTGGTTCCAAATGAATTTTAGGATTGTTTTCTGTGAGGTATGCTACTGGTATTTTGATTGGGATTGCATTAAATCTGTATAACAGGGCCGGTGAGATGGCTCAGTGGCATAAGCGCCTGCCCGGCAAGCGCAAGGGCCCAAGTTCGACTCCCGGAACCCACATATGAAAAAGGGGCCGGTGATATCGCTCAGCGGCATGCGCGCCTGCTGGTGCGCGAGGTCCTGAGGTCGACCCCCGGCACCCACCAAAAAAAAAAAAAAAAAAAAAAAAATCTGTATAACAGTTTTGGGTGTATGGCCATTTTTATTCTTCCTACCCAAGAGCAAGGGATATCGTTCCATATTCTGATATCCTCTTCAATCTCCTTTTCAGGGTACTGTAGTTTTCAGTGTAAGCATCTTTTCACCCTTTGCTAGATTGATTTCTGAATATTTCATTTTTTTATGCTATTGTGAAAGGTGTTGTTTCTCTAATTTCTCTTTCAGTGAGTTTGTTATTTGTGTACAGGAAAGCTGTTGAGTATTGACTTTGTATCCAGCAATGTGACTGAATTTGGTTATTAAATCTAGAAGTCTTGGTTACTTTTTTTTCTTTGTTTTGTTCTTTTTCTGTCTGTTTTTGTTGTTGTTGTTGTTTAGGTTTTTACTTTTATTATATTTTGTTCTGTTAGTCTTCTTTCTCTCTTTCCTCAATTGCCTTTGTTGACTTTTTGATATTTTTATGTGAGTGAACATTGTCTCTAGTCTTTCTGGTTCCCTACGATATTCTTTAGTGCTCTCCTTCATTCTTTCTCTTCTGTCCTCTGCTCCAGTTTCCCAAAGCTTGGGTGATCATCCTTTGTCCTCCAGCCTTACTTCTACTGTGTTTCTCTTTACTTAGCTCTCTGTTTTGTCCCCTACTGCTCTCAAAACCCCCACCCACCAGGGTAAAATCACTCTACTGAGAGGAAACTCATTGCATAGAAATTCCTGGTTTATGTTGGATTTTGTAATGTAACTGTGGATCTCACTCCTGTGGTTAAAGGTACCAAAATAATAGTTACCACAGTTTATCCGTTTTTAGGCTGTGCTTAGTGCTATTATTATTGCTAATCATACTACCTAATTTTTAGAGTGTCCCAGAATAGTACTATGTGAACTGCAAGGTTGCTTACAGTCAACTCAGTTCACACATCAATGCAGGGAAGGTGCTCTGGGGCTCTTTTAATAGTTTTTCCAGAAACATATTTCTTTCTAGTCACTCTTTTAGGCCTAATCTTCACTCCTCCTTTACTGTCTTCTTTCTCTCATGCTGACTTCTATACCCTTCTTTCTCCCTACCCTGTGGTTTCCCTTTTTTCTGTACTACAACCTGGTATGCTATCTGTAGGCAAGAGTGCTTTATCTACAGGTCTTATGTATGTCCCTTGTGTCTTAATCCTTTTTCTTTATCACACCAGATACTGTAGAAAACACCAGATCAGTGTAAATCTAAGTCTCTTGTGTGTCTTTATCACTAACAAGCAGAGAGAAAAGAATTGAATATAGGAGAAACTGGGTAAGTAAACTTCAGTAGTCAAATATATGTTTTCTCCTATGTAGTCTGATTCAAAGTCCCAGCTGAGGTCTTTATATGGAATGGACACATCACATTCTTTCTGGATCTTCCAGGCATATAATCGTAGAAGGTAATTAACCCCAGTGTGTTTGTAAAGAAGACTCTTAGCTGCAGCTGACATTTCAATGCCCATGACTGAGCTGTTTTACTTCACTATCCTTCCACCTAGGCTAGAAGCCCTTTGAATGGCCTCCACTTATTCCATTAAAGGTGCCACTTTTTATTTACTAAAAAACAAAAACAAAAATATAAACGAAGACCCTTTATGCTCTTGTTGCCAGCACTGAATGAGTGTGTTCTCTGAAGATATGAAAGCTCCCTGCAGTGGTTCCGTTTAACACAACACTATAATTTCCGCAGAACTCTCTTAGTGTCTCCTTTACAACTAACTGCCCCTTAACCTTTTCAAGTGCTGGGGCAGTAATGGGGTCAGTCAGAGAGCTGCTTTCAACACTTGGGAGTCTACCTTCTGAGGCCAGTGAAGTTAAACCTGGGGAGAAGATGCACCCCTCTGTGTTTTCTCATGCATTTAGACATTCACCTGGCAAAATGATATTTCCAATTCTGTTCTCTATTAAAACACTGCAGTTGATAACGTCACTGTAATTTTTGCAGTTTTTTCCACCTTAACCATCCAACAAAGAAAGGAGATGGCTGAAAATGTATGTGAAGTGAAAACATAATATTATATCTTCTTTTACTTTTGCAAAGGGAGGGAAAACAGATTCATCAGTTTTGACTAACTACAAGGTTTCCACAAGGATTTTCAGTAGGTGACATGACAGTGTAGATAGGTACTCTCAAGATAATGGAGGTTAAAACTGTTTGGAAAATACATTCTTCTAGTATAGCTTGGGTGTTGGAAAAGTTACAGAATAAATACATGGTAGATATTTTTCCATGTAAGAAAAGAATTTTCAAAACAGGGATGTCTTTTTATGATATACCTTTTGTACCATGATGAGCTAACCCACAAAAGAAAGTTCTTTCTCTGGTTTAATAAGAGAAAGTAATTTATAATACTGATATGTCAATATGTTTTTCAATAAACTTTTCCCTAGATTTTTTTGAATTCTCGTCAGTGTAAGAATTATAATTATATGTCTTCCTCCCACTTTGAAAGTGGCACAAGGTGCTCATTTGTGGAGTTCTGCCGTTCAAGTCGTCACAAGAATAGAAATGTCATGACTCAGTTAACAATGCTTTATTATTCACATTGATCTTTTTTTATAGTGTTCTTTATCTCAAAAACATTGTAAATCAGATATCTACCTCCCACTCTTTTGTTCATTTGCAAATTTTTATTATTCTAGTTTAAGAAAGCAATGGTGTGTCAAGAGTCAGTGTATACTGTTTGTGTTCTCCCTCCCTACTGCAAAATCTTTCCTCTGGAGAAGGGAAGACGCAAGAAGCATGCCTAATTCTAAGTTTTCTGTACATTATTTGCAAAAAAAAAAAAATCCTTTTCTCTTCTACATGAAGAGGCTTAGCGTTTCTTGAACCCACAAAGATGAAATGATGACAAGAAAATATATTTTAGTGATAAGTACACAGGCACTTTAGGTTTTTCTTATTTAGAATTGCTGTTCTTAAGTTTAAGATATAAGGTGGTGGTATTACTGAAATAAGTTTTAACGCACTGCATTTAGACAAATTTGCTAGTGGAAAGAGTGCTGGCCTCCTAAGACTTAAAAATCATGGCATCAAATCTGTTTCATTACCTTCTACCTATTTGTCTTTGGATATGATGTTTACTTGATTAAAAACAACATAGAGGAGGTGAAACATGTTGCCTGATTCTTTAATTTATTTCCATATTGGAGAGTATACTAGGTATGTTTTGGGATGGATTAATCAACATGCATTTTTTTAAAAAAGGATAGCTTTATTACATCACTTAGAAAACTCCTCCCCTGAATACCTCCCCACGCAATGAATTTGAAGCAAGGCAGCAATCAGTAATTCATTCACTCATTCTGGAAATATCTATGGGCTCAAACTGTACACTCATTCCTTCACCACTCCTTAAGAGCCTGAAACAGGTTTTGAGGAGGAATAAAACAAGACCATAGTTTTGTCTTAGAAATGCTCTTAGGAGGGAGAAATGTCATTATGAAGGAGGAATTAGAGAGGGAGGAAGACTGGATACTGGTCATTTTTATTTGACTGTTCTCCAATTTAATCTGTAAACCTGATACAGCTCTCTCCTTTCCCTATTTTTTCTGGGATGCTGTGATACCAGTCTCTCTATTACTTTGTTCATTTTTTCCATGTCTCTTTTCCTTCCCAAAAGATCTGAGACTATTTCAAGAAAAGGAGTATGACTAAAAGGACCAAATGCTGCAAAAAAGACTAGGGCACTTTTGGAAGGAAAATAAACCCTTGATTGGTGGCATAGAGGTCATCAGTGACCTTTGTTGGAATGATTCCATTAGGGTACAGGCTAAAACACAGTTGTAGTGGGCTAAATGATGGAAACTTACAAGGAAGTGGAAATGTTGAAGCCCATTATTCTTTCAATATGTGATATTAGCTAAGAGGATTTTGATATGCCACATAGTGTTCTAAGGCTTTTAATGTGTAAGCGTCTATAATCCTCACAAAACTCCAAAGGCTAAGCAATGTTATGGTCCTCATTTTACAAATGAGAACACTGAGACACAGAAAGAAAATATAAGTTATAATATAAGTTGATAATATTACTGTATTATAGTAGTGGTACTGTAGTAGTAGTACTATATTATAGTACTATATTATAGTAGTATAGTAGTGATGTAAGTAATATAAATAATATACAATGCAGTAACTTTAATGTTTTCAGATTTGAACAGGTCACCACTAATATTAAAATAACATACACTGACTATTTAAACTTTTAGACCTGAATATGGGAGAAGAGTCATCTTTATTACCTTTGTTTTAGATGGTTTAATATGAAGAAAGACATTTTCAAGGTGAATGTCTGTAACAAGGTCGAAGACCTTATAGTAATGCCACAATACTGAAGAAAATGTAACACTGTGTTCTTTTTCTTTCATTGTGAGTGGGAAATCTTGGAAAGACAAAATGAAAGTAACTTTTCTCCAAAGTTTAATTTGAAGTGGACCACATCCTCAGTATCACTATTCTTTTCTAAATTTCAGAAGTAATTGTCTATCTTGTAACTGACATTAGGCTACCAAAAAATAATGCTTCACTGATAGAGATTCATAAATAGATTTTCTTTTCTTTAATATAGCACAAAAGTTTTGGGAGAAGGATCCCTGATATAATCTTTCTAAGATATTTTTCATTTTTATACCTTGTCGATTATATAAATGAAAGGAAAATGTTCCCCAAATCCATTTACTGAAACCTGAAGAAACACTTAAGATGGTTGAATTTTACATTTTTAGTATGGTGCTAAATATTGGCAGTTGAAAACAAACAGAAGTTTTGTAAAGTTATAAAGGAAAACATACATCCATCCCCTCATCAATTTTTTTAATGAATTCCTTATTTTTTGACTGACAGCACTCTGGATTCATATATGTTTCTGTTTTTTTCCTAACTACTAAAATGTAGAAGCTGGACTGTACCATGAAAAATCTTAATTCCTTCAGTAAATGGTGTACTGAGTGTCAATTATATGACAAGCATTGAACTACGTAAGGAGAAACACAGATAAAAGATGTAAGACAACTTTCAAATGACTTTTACTTCAGTAGCAGGACCAATGAAGAGACACTGAGAAGACCACATAACATATGTAATGACAAGGTTGTGAGGTAACTGTGTAGGGCACCCAACTAAACCTGTGTAAGCAAGTCATCTTTTCACAGAAAGTGAATCAAGAGCTGACTCTTTAAGGATCAGTAGAAAGTATGCACTTTTACTTTTGTAAAAAGTATAAAATTTCCTGTGAATATAATTTTTAAAAAGATTATCAACATCCTGGTACATATGTAAGAAAAGGAAATGAGTCTGAGGTAGAATGGTCAGAAAATAGGAGAAAAACCAAGAGACATCCTACAAAGGTGAGTATGTAAAATAATTAAAAGGTCAACAATGTCAGTACATATATTCGGAATACTACATATGCAGAAAGATTCTTATTGCATGAATTTATATATATAGATATGGCTAAATATGGACTTGTAATTATACCATCTTTTACTACTAAAGATGGACGTAACAGAGATTGGCCAAATATGTATCTAGTTGAACCTTTTTCCTCTTCCTGGGCACACAGTTAACTACATTTTCTCGCCTCCTTTCATGTAGGTAAAAATACAAATAGCGTGGCCAAAATATTGTGGGCAAAAATGACGTGCCTTGTTTCCATGTTTGGCCATATGCCACATGATTCTTCACATTTTATTGTGTACTTATTGGCCAGCAGAAGGCAGAGAATATGGTAGAAATACAGGAATGCCAGAACCACAAGATGGAAAAAGCTTGGATCTCTGAGTCACCACATGGTGGAGAGCAGCCCAGGAGTATCTAAATGCACTGAGGTTTCTGTGGCCAAGAAGTAGCTCTTATTAAATTAGGGCGCTGCGATTTGGGGGTTATTATTTATTAAAGCTACAATCACTCATTCTAGCTAATTAAATATTTATTTGGAAGACAAATCATATGTGAATCAATCAAGAAATATTTTGATATTTGCTATAGAATTCTATGAAAGAAATTTTTAATATTTTTAAATTCCACAACTTATAGATGGTACAGCACATTTATCTAAAATTACTCCAAAATGCTGTGTGGTGGATTCTATCACAGCCATTCATATTACAATGGTTAAGAAATTGGAGGGCCAATGAGATAGCTCAGCGGCATAAGCGCCTGCCTGGCAAGCATGAGGTCCTGAGTTCGACCGCCGGTACCCACAAAAAAAAAAAAAAGAAAGAAAGAAATTGGAGCTCCAAGAGTTGGAGACATTTACTTCAGATTATGGAATTAAAACTTGTGAGCTCAAGATTTGAACTCATGCTATTAGACATTTCCATAACTGTGCATTATCTCTCATTAGTAGATACCATAGGATGTGTTGGACAATGTATTATTCTTTTCAAGAAAGTAAACCTAGTTCGACAACACTCAATGTACGCTTCCCTTCATTCTGTAGACTAATGTAAGAGATCCATTTCATTTTTAGCATAGCAATGAAAATCCTTTAAACCAGTATGTCTTTTCATAAAAATCTGTACTTATTTGTAGACTGGCATCAAATCCTTGCTTTTGATCACAAACACTATTATTTGCTTCCTCAGACTTCTACCAATGTGTGTTTACCATTAAGCAAATAATGGATGATGCCTGTATACACACAGTTTTAAAATCCCAGTCAAAGAGATGTTGGAATAATAGAAATCTCTCTTGAAACTGGGTATTTATTTATTTTTTTCATTTTATGAAAAAATAAAATAAAAATTTCATAAATAAGAGAATAGCAAGTTATTATACTATGTATCATTATCTTCAAAGTACTCAGAGCACAAGACATAAACCAAAAAGATTCTTGCCAAAAAGAAACAAACTACTGTCTATTATTTAATGTTCAGCTTCATTTAACAATAAAAAAAGTTTGAGCTGTGATAAGAGCAAGATGAAATTTATTAGTTCCGGATTCTACTTTTGTGGGGTGGTGACCTTTTTTAAATGGTGCTTTGTCTATAGAACACTTTATTGCATCACTTTATTGTCCCTGAGTTTTGAAGGCAATGCTGAATGGAGAAACCAAGAACAAAACATTAGGTATTAGGTATAAAGATGTTGCATAACGTTGCTCCTCTGTTAGTTCCATCTTCTACCAGGTCAGAGAAGAGGGCTGAAACAAATACACCTCTTTATTGAAAAGGTGAACTTCAACCTTAATTAAAAGACTACCACCTGAGCCAAGCAGATGTGCACACCTATAATTCCAGCACTCTGGGAGGCTGAGGCAGAAGGATCACAAATTCGAGTCCAGCCTGGGCAAGTTAGCGATCTAATGAGACCCTGTCACAAAATCAAAAATAAAAAAAGGGCTGGAGATGTACCTCAATTCTGTGTTCACTCCATAGTAGTACACACACACACATACACACACACAAGACCATAACCTGATCATATTTTGCTCTGTTTCCTTCCTTTAGCAGGCCAGACTGATCCTCCTGTGGGCTTTGCAGCCAAGGGGCACATTAGCCTGGAGCACTGTGTCTTGCCATTGCTCTACATTTGTATCAAATACTTTTCTATCTTTCCTGACAAAAGAGGCCTATTGTTATATCCCCCACCAGGGCATTTTAGTATGTGTATCATGCATGAAAAATATTACTGCCTGACACGTTCCAATTGGCAAGTGAAAAGAGGTTTCACTGAAGGAAGCAGCATTAGCAAACAGCAAGCAGAGCACAAGGAAGGTGACTGTGCCTTTAACATGGGCAGGTGGCACGTGTTCGCCTAAGACAGTACTCTTGCCCCCGCCGCATCCACACCCAGAGGACCAGTGAGACAAGCAGCCAGCCGTCTCTCTCCGAGATCAAGCTGTCAATGGCAACTTGCATTCTTTCCCTTTCTCTGAGCAAACTCTACCCCCAGAGCTCCTGCCTGCCTGAACGAAAGCGCTGAAAGAGCTCCCTTCTAAATTGTGTTGCATGTGCTGCTGAGCTCTTCAAACTGACAGAACAAAAGAGCCAAATTCTGCAAGTCTGGTCTGAGTGACTTGTTAGCTGCCCTGGGTGATTACCTCCTCATGGGCTCCGGGAGCCGGCTGCACTAGTTTTAATGCTGAACTAAACCTTATAAACTCCTCGCCTGGTTAGTTACTAATTAAGGTTGATTTGCTTAATCAGTGAAATACACATTCATGTGAGAGCAAGAGAGGGAGAAAGGGCAGCAGAGCTAGGGAGCAGAAAAGGAATAAAAGGAGGTCCCACTACTTTCCTTCACTCCATCCAATTAATGGCCATGAAATTACTTAGACCAGAAGTCACAAAAAGTATTCATATATACAAAGCCTAAACAGACCTGATGTGTGTGTGTGTGTGTGTGTGTGTGTGTGTGTGTGTCTTTGTCCTTTTCACTTCCAGGACTGATGCTACACCAAGTAACAGTTAGGTTTTCTTGATGGCTATTTAGTATTATCAGCCCCCAAAGCATGATTGTCTGCTCCTTCTGCCCTTCTCCTGCTAACCGCTAATAAATATGTTCCACTGGCGAGGGTCACTTTATTATTATGACATAATGAACTGTGAGATGTGATTTCCAAGTTCTGAGACTGACATGGTGACACTGGTGGGGTGACGTCTTCACCTCAAGGTGCCCCAACTGTATACTCAACACACTTGAAAGAATAAATATTGATCTCTGCTGGGATGATGTGTGACATGTGAAATGTTAATGCTTTTAAATGGCTTTGGATATACAAAGTAGCTATTATTATGACTGTTATTACAAGGTATGAAATTTCAGAGAGTGTTTCATCTTTACCCTTGTCCTCAAGAATAGTGCATGTGTTGAGTACCACTGTATTCACACCAAAAGTCGTGTGATCGCATATTGTGCAGAAGATCCAAGCTGAAAACATTGATTTTGATACTCACAACTGTCATCTTGATTGGCTTTGGGATCTGCCTGGGTGGAGCACAGTTCTGGGTATGTCTAGGTGGGTTGTGGAGGGATGGCTTTGGATGATATATCTGGTCCCTGTAGCCATTCCTGGCTGGCACTGTGCCCTTGCTCTGCTTCCCAGCAGCCATGAACTAAGCAGCTTGCTCCACTATGCCCTTCCACCATGAAGTTTCTATCTTGGAATCAG
Source organism: Erethizon dorsatum (assembly GCA_028451465.1). Lineage (NCBI taxonomy): Eukaryota > Metazoa > Chordata > Mammalia > Rodentia > Erethizontidae > Erethizon > Erethizon dorsatum. The sequence goes on from CM051825.1 coordinate 48,736,429, forward strand.
CTGACTGTAGACTGGATGCCTTGAAACCATGACCCAAATTAAACCTCTCCTTTATGGTGTGGGTGTTGTGTATTGTGTCCAGCAATGGGAAAGATGACTAATACAGGGATTAAGGATGATACACACTCATGTAAGTATGCATTGCTTTATGAACTGCCAATAACAAATATTTATTCCTCACAGTGTCTTCCTTATTACGGTATTGGGGATCTTCCACCTGTCTTCTTAGGGTGATTCATTCTTTTATACAGACAGGAGGGAAAAAAAACCCTGCCACTTAAAATCATAATTGACCATAAAACTTAGGGTCCCTAAAAGAGATGAGGTTAATATCTGAATTTTTGTTTGGCAAAATAATGTCTGGGCAAGTTTGGATACTAAAAGTGAATTCCCTCCAGTCATCATCATGGAGAGAGCCATAGTTAAATTGCTGTATATAAGATAAAAGCTGAAACTTGTTGGGTGGGTGGTAGTAGTGTGTCCTGAGGAAAATATGAGGCCAGCTGATGGCAGGAGGCACATTCCTGGCCTGGAAAGATGGCCAGTGAGAATGGCCAAGAGGCACAGTTGGCAATATAGGCTCCATGTCTAATTTATAATCACTTGCTCATTGATGCTTTCATGAGAAGGTCTCTCTCCCCATTACATTTTAATAGCTTTAATTAAGATATGTTACATACAATAATTGGAAAGCACTTAAAATATACAGTAGGATGACTTTTGCCATGTGTGTGCACCATGAAACCTCACCACAATCAAAACAGTTCCATCACATCCCCTACCAAATTTCTGCATGTCAGTTTGCTGACCGCCCATCCATCCATCCATCCATCCCTCCAGTTCCTTTTCTAGTAGCTTCAACCTCCTAGCTTTTACTACACAATGATTCAGGTTCCAGAATTTCATACAAATTGAGTCACCCATCTTGTACTTTTTTGGAGGGGCAAGGGTCAAGCTTCTGCAAGCATAATTATTTTGAAGTTAATTCAACTTGTTAGATGTACAAAAAATAGTTCCTATTCATTGGTATAAATGCATATTAATTTAGTTTATCCATTTACCTATTGAAGGACATTTGGATTGATTCCAGTTGTTGGCTATTAGAAATAAAGCTGCTGTAAAAATTCCTGTGCAGGTTTTTATATGGACATTTTTCTTTGGTAAAATCCTAGGAGTAAAATTCTGAATACTATAATAGGTATATACTCTCCCCCCCTTTTTTAATCAACATTAATAAAACTCTAATACATACACAATCTAGTGTTGGTGTCATTAAGACTGAAGAGATTGGAATTACATCCAATGAAGCTAGTTAAACACCCAGGAATATCTGAGTGGGAGGTGGAAAAGTACTTGCAGTGAGTGCCTTCAATTGGCATGAGACAATTGCACTTTTCTCAAGCATTCTAGACACATATAGAGACAACTGTGCTGCCATCTAAGTTGTACATTTGTATCTTTATTAGACTGTTCATTCACCTCATATTTACTGAACATATTCAGGATGCCAGGGACTCTAATGGGAATTGGGGATGCAAAAATGAAGAGTACTGATTAGATCCAGGTGCTTAGTAGCAAATAGATGCATATGTTTCTATATTGGTTTAAACCTTAGAAGAATCCTTTGTGATCTATCCATAGACCAACATTTCTGTTTTCTTCCATTTTTTTCCTTGTTTTCTTTGCTTTGAGCAAATTAGTTTATTTATTGGCTAGTAGTGTTTCAGATTTTGCTCAAGGTGTGACCTTGTGGAATGTTTCCCCTTCGCCCTACTTCCTCAGATCTTGCCAGCTCATTTTTGTAGGCTGCCTTGGACACGCTGAAAAAACCTCAAGGTTAAAGATTTACTGGGTCTGGAGTAGTGTGGTCTTTACAGTTTGTAGCAACTGCAAAAATGATAGTAATGTACATCCAGGGTTGAGAATCACTGCGCCAAATGGATTTTATTTTGCTTAGCATGATGGTCTCCAGTTGCATCCATTTTCCTGAAAATGATATGATTTCTTTCTTCTTTATGGCTGAATAATACTTCATTGTCTATGTAAGTCTCCTTTGCTTTATCTGTTCATCTATTGATGGGTACCTAGGCTGTTTTCACAGCTTAGCTATATTGTGCTGCTATAATCATGAGTATGCTCGTGTCAGTATAGTGAATGCTGCCTTAAGTTCTTTTGGGAATACATACACCAAGGGACAGTATAGCTGGGTCAAATGGTATATCTATCTCGAGCTTTTGGGGAATCTCCACACTGATTTTAACAGTGGTTGTCCTAGTTTACTTTCTCACCAGCAGTGTAGGAGGGTTCGTTTCCCCACTGCATCCTTGCCAGCATTCACTGGCTTTTGTATTTGTACTGATAGTCATTCTAAATGCAGTGAAATGGAATCTCAGTGTAGTTTTGATTTTCATTTCCCTAATGGCTAAAGATGCTGGACATTTTTCTGTATACTTGCTGGCCATTTGTAATTTTCTTGTGAGAATTCTCTGTTCATTAGCCCATTTATTGATTGGGTTATTTATTTTTGTGATTTTTTTTGAGTTCTTTATTTTTCTAGATATTAATTGTCTATTAGAAGAGTAGTTAGCAAACATTTTCTCCCATTCTGTAGGTTGTCTCTTCACTCTGTTGAATGTGTTCTTTGCTGAGCAGAGCTTTTTAATTTAACGTAGTCCCATTTGTTGATTGTTGATATAATTTCTTGTGCTTTCAGGGTCTTATTCCGGAAGTCTTTGGATGTTGCTGTGAATTCAAGCATTTCCCCTATGTATTTTCCAGTAGTTTCAAGGTTTCCAGCCTTGTATCTAGGTCTTTGATCCATTTTCATTTGATTTTAGTACAGAAGGAGAGATAAGGATCTAGTTTAAATCTTCTGCAGTGGATATCCAGTTTCCCAGCACCATTTGTTAAAGAGGTTGTCTTTTATCCAGAATAGGTTTTTGGCTTCTTTGTCAAAAACCAGATGACTGTAGGTACCTGGGTTTGTGTCTGTGTCTTCTGTTCTACTCCACTGGTCTACTCTCTGTCTGTATGCCAGTGCTACGTTGTTTTTGTTAATGTGGCTTTGTGGTATTAATTTAAAATTGGGTGTTGTGACTCCTCCAGCATTCTCTTTTTGCTCAGGATTACTTTGCCTATTCTGGGTCTTTTTTGCTTCCATATGAATTTTAAGATTAATTTTCTAATTCTGTGAAGAATGCTGTTGCTATTTTAATAACACTGAATCTGTAGAGTACTTTTGGTAATATGGCCATTTAAACAGTATTACCTCTGCCCATTCATAAATGAGAGGTCCTTCCATTTTGTATTGTCTTCTTCAGTTTATTTTGCAGTCTTCTATAATTTTCATTGTAGAGATCTTTCATCTTGATTAGGTTGACTCCTGAGTATTATTGTGAAGCTATTTAGAATGTAATTTTTTCTGATTTCTTTCTCAATGGGTTCACTACTAGTGTATAGTAATGCTATTGATTTTTGAATGTTGATTTTGTATCTTTATCTACTTACTTCTTAATCACTTACAGTTGGCTTCCATTACCACACAAGTGAAACATCTTCCAAAGCTAAAGCAATAATACATGCTAGGTACATACTTAATAAATATGTCATGAATGAATACATCAATCCATGTCTTTAATCACAAAATCAATGCTCTTTCATCAGTTTCTGTCCTCCTTGATACATAATCAGGCCCATGACTCTGCCTTCAACTGTAAAGTGGAATCCTGGTTTTCTCCTATTCTGGATGCTTCTCTGTGATCCTCTTTGCTGGTCACTTTTCAGAGGTTGCATTGTGCAGTGTTTAAGAATTGTGGTGGCAGATAAATGTGGTATTCAAACCAAGTCCTTGACAATTCATAGCTGACTTGGGACAAATGGTCCTACTTTACTGAGCCTCATTTCTTTATCTATAAAAAAAGAAAGTGTTGCTTTAAAGCTTCATGTGTCATACTTATGTGTCATAGCAAGAACAATTAATGCTGAGTGTTAGTGGGTATAGCATTTTAGTGGATGTATGTATGTATGCTCCCTGTATAGATAGTTGCCTGCACTTTTCATTTAAACCTTTGTAATTCTGTCCTCAAATCTACGGTGTATTTGGCACAGGGTGCTTGAAAAATATTAGCATTGAATGAATGAGCAAATGCATCATTACCTTTCTCGTAATGATTTTTTTCCAAGGCTTTGAGCTCAGCTCTCTTTGCTCTTTTCTTTACTGATCTCATTTATTCCCTGATGATCACTTGACTTGATTCTCTCTTCAGCTGTCTCCTCTATGGCAATGACTGCCAAATCTAAGCTAGAATAAGACACAACCCTTGTGACCACTAGTTTCGGATGTGTTGTCTTTTAGAGATTCCCCAAAAGAATATCCCTTAAAGCACTGCTTAGATAACTTAAGCTTCCTATACTTAAAAAAGAATTATATTTCCCTTAATATTTATCATTATTGCATACATATTCATTGATTATATATTTTTGTTTATTGTACACATGTATTTGGATAACCTCCAAAAAGTTTTATTCTCCTGTTTGTTTATTGGTCTAAGAAAATCATATTTGCAAAATGTTTTTCTTCCTAATAAGTAGCTTAATACATTAACTATCTGTCACCACATTGATAACCAAAAATAGTTATGATTTAAATATTTTTAAAATATACCCTTTATCTTACCAGTAATTTGATGCTTATTTTAATATAAAACTCTTATTTATGTCAAAATATTTATTACATAGGCAGCATGTAGATACATTTTCATTGTGAAAAACAATCACTTAGGCAATACAGAAGTGTGAAAGTAAAGGCAAATTCTCTACTTGACCGCTGCGCTTGACCCATTCTCATGACTCTACTTGAAAAATTTGATTCCCGTTATTAGTTTGAAATCACATTTTTCTAGACCTTTCATATACATTCATGAATATACACATCTCTGATTTTTACTTAATGTATGTGGGGTCATGTTGTATGTAAAGGATTTTTCTGGTCCTAATTATATTTTGCTTATTTAGATCTACTTGATCCTTTTGAAGTATTACTCACAGTACTCTGTAGTGCAGAAACACCATAATGTATAAAGTAGACATTTATTGTCTAATGCTAAAAAGCAACTGTACTGTTTTTATTTACTGTCTTTCTACTATGTGAAATGTTTTCGCCAAATTAGAAAGCGTATCTCAAGCTTTTCTACCATGGTCTCTTTGTGCATGGCATTCCTATCCTGTTTCTTACTGTGAAACTTCTACACACCCTTCCAAACCTCGCTTAAATGTTACCTTATATGTGGAGACCTTTACTATGCTAAAAGAGATTTCTTACTCTTTCTCTTCTTTTCTCATCCTTAGAGGACAGACTTTAAAAAAAAATCCCTACAGAGCTAACCTACTGTCCCACATATAGTAGACTCTTTTTTTTTTTCTTTCTTTCTTTGTGGGTACCAGGGTCAAACTCAGGACCTCGCGCTTGTGAGCAGGCGCTTGTGCCGCTGAGCGATATCACCGGCCCTTTTCTCCTTTGTGTGTGGGTACCGGGAGTCGAACTCAGGACCTCGCGCTTGCCAGGCAGGTGCTTATGCCGCTGGGCTATCTCACCACCCCAGCAGACTCTTAATATATTGCTCAAATTAGTAAGCAATTTCACCTTTCTGTTTTCTAACATGTATATACATATAAATTACAAGCAAACGTCTTAGCAAAAAACATGTTTTGAATAACATTTATGGTGATCATTTTTATTTTGGTGCTTTGTAGCCATTTTGTGGACAGGGACAGAAGCAGAGTTCTTTCTTACCATGGTGCACCAAAATTAAAAAAAAAAAAGTCCTTCAGTCAATATAGGAAGGAGGGTGAACATACTAGGATCTCTAAGAGAATTTAGAATGGAGCCAGATAATTCTAAAGGAAGGGGAAAGAAAAGGAATTGAGTGGATGTCTGTTGTTTTGTTGTGTTTTTTTTTTTTTTTTTTTTTTTTTTGCTTTTCCAGGATCCCTTTTGCACCTTGTTTCAGGGAAGAAACTCTACTTTCTGGTGGAGAACTTTTCCATCTGCCTTTACTGGGAATGGTTGCCTGCCCTTGCTCCACACGCAGGCATATGGTAGCCAGACTCCTCTACCTTTTAGCCACAGCAGTTTATTCAGAAGTGGTTATGAGTCTCCCTTGGCACCAATGAGGTGTTTCCTGACATAGGGACACAGACCAGGGCATGAGAGTTCTAACCTCGTATGGGAGGTGTAGTGTACCTGGGATTGGGATGGGCAGGAGCCATCTTCCCTGCCACGTATAAAAAGTCTGAGAATAAAGGCAAAAACAGAAGCCAACCTGCCAAGAAAAAAAGATGAAAGCAGGATGTTGAGTCCATCGTTTGGGTCCCTGGATTTAGTTGCTCCTGGCCTAGAGAAGAAGTTTGTCTATTAATGAATGTCCTAGATTGGTCTAAACTGATTGAGTTTCTGTCCCCTGTAATGGAAGAAGACGCAAAGAATTGTACGAAAGGTTTAATTAATTTTAACTATTTCTTCTGACTCTGTTTTCCTCCATCTCTTTTTAAAGGATATATATTGATTAAATTCTATAAGTCTAATTGTTTAGTCTTTGCCTTCTAACTCTCAAAATATTCAGAGTGTTTAATTTTGTGAAGGTATGCCAAAAATGATTTACAAAAATGGTTTAAAATTGGAGGCTGAATCTTATGCTAAACTTAATAGAAAGAAAGGAATACAGAAACTGAGATGTGATTTTTTTTAATTTATGTTTTTGCTGACCTGATTTTTTTTTTTTTTAAAGAGAATAAAAAACAAAACAAATCAAAAGAAGAACAAATTTTCAAACCAACATAATAGGAGGGTAACAATGGTTAATACATTACGTATTACTATCTTGAAGTTAGTTATTCAGGACACCAGACATTAGCATTCAATTGTCCAAACATTATTGGCACAAACCTTACTCTTCAATGAACTAAGTAAAAATGGTAGTGTATCTATCTTAACCATCTTATATATATATATATATACAATTTTTTTTCCCTTTCCCTTCTTTCTTTCCCCTATTCCAGTCTCTCTTTCCTTTTGACCAGTTTCTTTTTGATTCACCATGTCTATTGTACATTTTGGATCTTATTTACTCTTTCAGTTTCTCATACTAGAGAGATAATACGATGCTTACACATGTGCTTCTGGTTTATTTCACTTATGAGTATTTTCTCGAGTTGCATCCATTTACCTATAAAAGTCTCCAGTTTATCCTTCTTTATGGCTGAATAGTACTCCATTGTATAAAAATACCACATCTTTCTTATCCATTCCTCAGTTGATGGGCATTTGGGTTGTTTCCAAGATCTGGCTATTACAAATTGTGCTGCTATAAACATGGGTGCACATATATCGCTGTGGTACGATGTTTTTAATTCTTCTGGGAAGATGCCCAGAAGGGGAATAGCTGGGTCAAATGGGACCTCCAACCCTAGTTTTCTGAGGAATCTCCACACTGACTTCCACAGTGGCTGTACCAGTCGACACTCCCACCAACAGTGAAGAAGGGTTCCTTTTTCCCCACAGCCCCTCCAGCATTTGTTATTCGTTGATTTCTTAATAGTAGCCATTCTTTCTGGGGTGAGATGGTATCTCAGTGTTGTTTTAATTTGCATCTCTCGAATGACTAGTGATGTTGCACATTTTTTTGTATATTTATTTGCCATTAGTATTTCTTCATCTGAGAAATGTGTATTCATCTCAGATGCCCATTTTTGGAGTGGGTCTTTAAATTTGGGAGGTCTGATTTTTTTGAGTTCTTTATATGTTCTCGATAGTAACCCTTTGTCTGAGGAACAGCTGGCAAACATTTTTTCCCACATTGTGGGTTGTCTCTTCACTCTGTTGGTGGTTTCTCTTGCTGTGCAAAAGCTTTTTAATAAGATGAGATCCCAGTTATTGATTCTTTGAGATAGTTCCCGTGCGGTTGAGTTTTTATTCATAAAGTCTTTGCCTACACCAATGTCTCCAAGGGTTTTACCTATCCTACCTTCCAGCAGATTTAATGTTTCTGTTTTAATATTTAGATCTCTGATCCATTTTGAATTTAGTTTAGTGCATGGTGAAAGATATGGATCTAGTTTTAATCTTCGGCATGTGTAGAGCCAGTTTTTCCAGCACCATTTATTAAAGAGGCTATCTTTCTTCCAGCGAATGTGTTTGGCACCTTTGTCAAAGATAAGGTGGCTTAGTATGTCTGGGGTTGTTTCAGCATCTTCTAATCTGTTCCATTGATCTTCAGGTCTGTTTTTTTGCCAGTACCACACTGTTTTTATCACAGTAGCTTTATAGCATAATTTCAAGTCGGGGATTGTGATGCCCCCTGCCTTGCCTTTGTTGCCCAGAATTGCCTTTGCTATTCTAGGTCTCTTCTGATTCCAAATGAATTTTAGGATTGTTTTCTCTAATTCTGTGAGATATGCTGTTGGAATTTTGATTGGAATTGCATTAAATCTGTATAACAATTTTGGAAGTATGGCCATTTTCACTATATTGGTTCTTCCTATCCAGGAGCAAGGGATATCTTTCCATTTTCTGATATCCTCTTCAATCTCCTTTTTCAGAGTACTGTAGTTTTCAGTATAGAGGTCTTTTACATCCTTCGTGAGGTTGATTCCTAGGTATTTCATTTTTTTGGATGTTATTGTGAAAGGTATTGTTTCCCTAATTTCTCTTTCAGTAAGGGCCAAAAACTGAAAGCCTTCCCTCTAAAATCAGGAACAAGACAAGGATGTCCACTGTCCCCACTCTTCCTGATTTATTTTTTAAATCAATTCTATTCCATTTACGAAAGTAAGAAGAGGACACATAAACTTATGTATGTTGAGTACCTACTTCATTCAACTGTGTCACAAAATTTTTCCATGTTATACAGATATAGTTATTGCAATTTGGAAAATTCTTTTAAAAACCAAGTGATTTTCACAGTTCCATTCTTGCACCAGGTCATATAGGTATTAAGTAAAGAAGTTGCAAGATTAGAACCCAGGCAACCCTCCGACTCTACTGCCCAGCACACCATGCAAATTAGGTTAGAAATGGACACTGTTCCTTGTTCTCAAAGTATATTCCCAACTTCAGTCAACTGTTTTGAAGTTAATGGTTGATCATTATTGTTTAGGGAGAAAGAAGATTGATGGTTTTCTACAGGAAAGCATATTGCTGTACAGAGAGAATAGAATCTGCACACAGAGACATGAATTCTAGTCGTATTATTTTCCCCTAATGAGCACGATTAAGCTTAACTTTTCAAGACCTTAGTTTCCTTCTAGGTCAAATAAAAGACATGACAGTCAATCATCTCTGAAGACTAGATTCAAATCTCAAGTGGAAGAACCTTTTTCTATTGGTACGTGTTTCCTCAGCTTTATGTACTTCTCTTATTAAAGACCATGGCACTTTGTAGTGTGATTGTGTTAGACACACTCATGTCTTGTTAAATTAGTGTCCCCAAACAACAAGATCATTGTCTGGCAAATAGTATATCATCAATAAGTATTTGTTGGATAAAAAATGAGGCAGTGCAGACAATTGACTCTCGTGTATGTATTACTACTTATTTTGTTTGTGTTTTTCCTTTTTCTTCAACTGACCGAAGGAGCAATCTTTGAAATGGTAGAAAATACCTCTAATTTAGCTGTTGAGTTGTAAAAATAGGTGAACGATAAACTTGAGTACATCAGTGTCTTAGACATCATTATGGAATTAAAGGAGGACATTTCTTTAATTAGAAGCTCAAGATAAGCAAAGAGTTAATGCAAAATTTTAAAACAAGAAATGTATTTTAAGCTGTACAGTGGTCATTTTAGTTAGCCATTTAAATCAACTTTTAAGGGTTGGTGACTGAGCCATCTTGTTGAATCTTCTCTGTGAATGAAGCCTTCCTTAATCCGCTTTTCCTATATTATTTAATCCTGGGAAAGAAAAGCAGTAGCTAAGCCAGAAGCAAACAGGATAACAAAAAAAAAACAAAAAAAATGGAGTCTGTGGCCAAAGCAACAGAATTACTTTTTAAAAAATCCCTTTACTTCTGTTTGTAAAGGAGAAGTAAGAAACGTGGTTTTTGTCTTTGTTTAGACATTGGACAATAAAAATCATAAGAGCATATATTTTTGACATACTATTTTTTGGTGTTCTTTGGAATTTGGACCCTAATTAAAAAATATGTGTTTCCTAGCCCTTCTTACTGTGAAAATCCTTGGCAATATAAACAGATGCACTGGTTGGCTTTTAATTCTGACACCAGACTGTCTGAAATAATAGCTCAAAGAAAGTGTGAATTCTTTCATTCCTCAAGCTTCAATTATAAGTACTTAATTTGTTTCTCTTTCTATTGCTGACTATAGTACCAATCTGGTTTATTTTTCATCTGGCTAAACATGGTACACTTTAGAAGCCCCTCATTTTGAAGTTTGTTCTGCATAGAAAGAAAAAAACAAGCTACAAGTTTGAATTATTTTCACACATCAGGACATGTCATTGTAATTTAACAATTAGGCTATTAAGTGGTGTTCTGAAATTTTCAGTAATATAGGCCTGTAAACTGACAGAATTAGGATCTTTGATAAGCCCTTTGAAACCACTGAATATTTCTCATAAATGTTGATTCACTGTTTGATAAATGAGCCAAGTTAATAGCTTACTAACTCATCTTGACCTTTCACAGTCAAAGATATTCTTTTTCTGTGTCCACCATGTTTTACACCTCATAACCCATTGGCTGTCATGATGTTTTTAGCCCATGATGTGTTTCTGGTGATAATGACTTCTGTACTTGGATGAGGTACCACAGTGACACATGAGCCAAAAATGTCATCAGTTCCTGGGCCTGGGGATATTTTGGAAGAACTTATAGGTGTGATCTTTATAAATATTGCCATATTGCTACTTTTAAAACTTTACTATGTAGAAGTTTGTATTTCCTAGTGGCAAAAATGAATGAAAAGCAAATTATTGCTAGAATTTACAGTAAATATAATGAAGACTCTGGCATGCTTTTCCAATTATTTTCTAAGCATATCTCCATATACGCATTTAAATTGAGATGTTTCCTCCTGCTACACTGGTACCTATTACTAAAGAAGGTTGTGTCCCGTTTCTAAAAATGACAGAAAGAATGATTAGGGCTAGAATATAATGAGTTATGTGGTAGCAAATGTTATGCCCTTTATTATTATTCTCTCACTTTAATCCTGATAGTAATCCTAAAGGTATTGGTGTTAGTATCCCCATTTTAGAGATGAGAAAACTGAGATTTAGGAGTCCTAAATTAAGTTTACATAATCAAGAAGTGGTGGATGCACCTAATGTTTTCTTTATATTTAATCTTTCCAAAAATTCATTAATGTCAGGAATAGTATGCCCATTTCACTTTTTTGTTTTTTGTTTTTTTGGTTTTTTTTTTTTGCTTTTTAAAAAAAAATTTTGGTGCTGAGGACTGAATCCAGGGCCTCTCTCTTGCTAGACAAGCATTCTACCACTGAGCTAAATGAACTGTGACAAAATAAATTTTTCTCAAGCTCACACCATTCATAAGTAGCAGAGATGGGCTTAGAATTAAGGTCTTCCTCATTCCAATAGCCTTGTGCTTTATCCTTTCATTCTAAACTGCACGGCAACATTTATTTAGGGTTTTAGAATTTAATATTGAAACCTAGTAAATAGTAGCAATACGGTTCTTTATTGTGTGGTGGCTGAATATAATATCTGTGATACTGGAAAGACTTGAGATAATTTATTGATAAGGATAAGAACTAATGATACATATTGCTGTTGTTTGTCAATGTATAACAGTGATGAAGAGGATTCTTTTTTTTTTTTTTTTTGTGGGTACCGGGGGATCGACCTCAGGACCTCGCGCGCCAGCAGGCGCCCGTGCCGCTGAGCGATATCACCATCCCCTTTTTCGTATGTGGGTTCTGGGAGTCGAACTCAGGCCCTCGCGCTTGCCGGGCAGGCGCTTAAGCCGCTGAGCCATCTCACCAGCCCTGAAGAGGATTCTTGCGGGATATGTTTCCAGTAGTAAAGCGGAGGCAGGAATTGGGGTCCTGGAGCATCTTTCTCTGCTCTTTTTTTGGGAGGGTACTGGGAATTGAACTCAGGACCTCACACTTGCCAGGCAGGTGCTGCGCCACTGAACTAAATCCCTGGCCCCCTTCCCTCTTTTTATATCGTACATTATTCAATTTATTTTCTTCCAATTAATCTCCTTTAAAATCAACTTCAGAAACTGGAAAAAATACGCAGTGACACCATTGACCATTTGCAAAAATGCATCTATGAGTTTGTCGATCTTTCAACTTTTTTTCCCATTTGTAGAAAATTTGTTTTTGTGGAATGAGAATTTGGGAAATACGAGCTCTCAGTGACACTGGGGTTCCATGACCAGACTTTGGGGGCAATAACTTGGACAAGAATGCTAGCTTCTCAATTGTTTCCTGTTTTTCTTGGCCTCATTGCAGTCCTTGCCAAAACTTCCCTGCTTCTCTGCTGCATTAGTAATGCGAAATGAAATTCATTGTGCCCATTATATCTGTTAAATGGTTTCCATTTTAACTCGAGAAAAATGTATTGACGTTCATGTGTTTGGCATGGAAAATGTGTATATCTATCGAAGATAGCAACTTGTCTGTTGGAATTACAGTGCATTATGTATAATGCTGCTTTTAGCTGTGCATGTACATTTCCTGGAATCTTATTGTGTCAGAGCTTGGAAAGTTTACACAAGCATTGGTAATCTAATTTTTGTCTGGTGGGTGGCTGTGGAAATATGGAGTATTTGACAAAGCAAATGTCTTGGCCATCTGTGCCAGGGAGGAGTTTGGTGGCAGGGTGGCTAGTCAGGTGGGTAAAAAGCATCCATTAAAAAAAAAACAAAAACAGGTTTTAAAAATATTGCCCCAGGCCTAACCTAAATATTAATTTCCTGAAAGCAGAAAGATAAAATAATTACAGTGACACAGTTTTTTAGCACATTTCTGGTTATTCTTTTTAGGAGTTCTAATTTTAAGGTTGAAGAATCTGTTTTATCTTTTTTCTGCCTCTCGATGATAATCCTTCTCTAGACTATATTATTTCCTGTGTCTTTTGTCTTCCACAGACATGAGTCTTTGGTTCATGAACATCTTGTTCAGGTCCATTGAGGATAAGGGGCTGTGACAGTTTTCTTGCTGAGTCTTTTTACTGGGGGTTTTTCAGCTGGTTTAGCTTGGAGACCTTTGAAATGTCTTCAGTCAAGCAACAATTTCATTTTTCTTTGTTCTCTTCAAAATTGGGGCTGGATTTGGCTCGACTATTCCTGGGGTCTAGGTAATGAATTGTGTCACCTAATGGGCAAGTGTAGGATTGTGTGTGCAACAGTCTTGCTTCTCTCTGTTTCTCAGAGTTGCTTAAATCCTACTCACCATGTGGCTGCTGAACTATGATGTAGGTTTTGGATTTTAGCTTTAAGTATATTCCAGCCACTCATCTAAAGCAGGATTTCTTAATGTGGGCATTATCATGTTTGGGACTGGAAAGTTCTTTGTTGTGAGGGAGTGTGCTTTGCATGGAGGGTTGGGTAGCAATGTCCCTGGCCTCTATGAGATGCCACCAGTATCAGCCCCAGTGTTCCTAGGTATGTTTGTTTTCCCCTGGGGGTAAAATCACCCCCAGTAGGAAATCACTGACCTAAAGCCAGGTTGAAAGACAAGGCTATACAGGAATTTCCATAAAAAAGCACTGAACTCAAGCAGTACAGTGACAGTGCAGAGAGAGCTTTGTGTCTTGAAGAATACGTGGAAGCAGTGTATCACACATCCCTGGAGAAAACACTGTAATAATTGTCTATAGTTTCTTAGACTGAGTAACAGAGGAGGTAAGGGTCACCTTATAACTGCTTTGCTTCTGCTCTGTTAATTATCTCTTCACCCTGTGATGCCTTTTATCTCCCCTCCACGCAACTTGGCTCACATAAGGAAGATTCTAATTCTTCTCAGACTTTCTACCTCACCTACTTTCCAACCCTAACCTTCCTGCTCTTCTTTTTCCCCCACTGGTTTTCTCTGCCTCAGATGAGAACAGGGTGCCCATTTATTTCTTTAATCCACTTTACCACCTAATAATAATGCACTCTGTTCTAGGACCAATTTCACCAAGATGCTTTTTTACTCTGGAAAGTACTCCAGTAAAGAGCTAATGTTTACCATGATGAGTATTTTTTTGTTTCTGCTGAAATGCCCAGATGCTGGCAACTACTACAGTGTAGATTCTTTCATGTTTAACTTTGTTTCAGTGCTTCTTTGAGTGAGTCCCATTTATTATATTTAACCACAGTCTTATGGGCCTCTCAAAGGGCATTGTATTTGCTACTGAACTAGCAATTAAAATAACATGCAAATGAATGAAATAATCAAATGCATCTGATGATAATATCAAGAATGTTATTTTTAATGCTATGAAAGCTTGGAGGTATGCTAACAAATCTATCTGATCAATATATGGGATGTAAAAGGAAGAGGAGACAAGATTGACTGATGAATAAAATGAAACTGACACAAACAGGCTGACAGCCAGCTGTAAGTCTCTTTAGGGCAAATGCAATTAACTTAGAATAATAGACTCAAATTTGATGGTTAGAAATGCATTTTTATTAACAGTCACAGCCTGAGTCATTATGCTCTTATGAATAAAATGGTACTTATATTTTGTGCATGTGTGTGCATGCATATATAAATACATACACATATGTCTCTGTACGGTGTATCCGTGGTCTCACATTCCTATGTGCTCTGCTTACAATTTGGGTGGAAAAGTTCATTTTTAGAATAATGTACTTTAAAAAGGAAATTCATTCATAAATTGTCTCCAGGACTATAAACTCTGAATATTCTCCCAAATTACATATATAAAAATCATGCTACTTATCTGGTGCTATTAGACATAAAGCCAGTGAGCCCTGGTCCCAGAACTGCTGGTCCTATGGGGATTTGGAATTGCAATCAGGGATTTACAGATTTCATTTTGAAGAGGAGAAGTCATTACTAGAAACCTAAGCTCATTTCCTCTCCTTTAATAGCTATTTTAAATCACTCATTTAGAAAATACATTAACTATTTAGGGTACTTGCAATGAGTTTCTCTTGGCATTAATTCTACATTTTTAAAAGAGTTTTTTTTTTTTCCCTAAATGATTTCAAAAGAAATAAAAATCAGAGGGAATAGGTCAAATGAAATTTTGGTGTTATAAAATTACTTTTGGATAACATTTTCCTTTCTCATTGCTTAAAAGAAAACAGCCTAAACATTAAATAATAAAATCTTTGTACATTAGCAAATTCTTTTAATGGTCTAGTGCTGTGTAGATGAAAAAATGTATGACACTTGCAAAACTATAAACTGGACTTCAAGTATGATTAAGAAATATCATATGATCAATGACATATTAATAATTTAAGTAGTTTTAATTCTGTGTTGCTTATCACTGATGCCAATCTTAAGTAGTAACTGGGTAATAAAAGGGGAAAAGATGACAGCTAAAAATAAGTAACTTTAATTTCTAAAAAGAATTCAGAATATGGAGTCTTGCATAACACTTTGCAAACTGCTTTATATATATTTTTTTCAAATGCAAAATAAAACTCCCTGAGTTATGTAATTGCTATTCTTCAAAAGGACATCACAAAGGTTGACTATTTAAAATGTACACTTCCTGTCACCATCCTGTGCTTTTGAATGTCTATTGATGGTGTTAAAAACAATCCCTGTAGAAGAGGGCTGCCATTGCCAATTTAGGACACTGGCTTTGTTATTAGCGTAGGCATATTAGATCATCCTCTTGCTCTTCCTGTCTGCTTTGTTCTTTTGATGTGGCAGGGAACTGAAATTGACAACAGCCTACATTTATATAACAATAACTTGCATTGTTAAATATATATGTGTAGATAGACAGATAGAGAGTTCTTTTATTCCCCAGAGATATCAAAGTTCACTACTCACCATGAAAAAAAAAAAAAAAAAACATGGATATATGCAGATGCTTCTGGGATGAACTGTAGCAACTATTTAAAAGCATAAAATATTGACAGCTTCAGGATTCTTGGAACAGTTCATCACTTTTAATTTTTGATATTTTTATCCCCTTAGAAAATTCTGTTTTCTTCATGAGGTGGAAAGGATAAAGGTCACAGCTTTGTTACTTGTGCAGTAAACTAGAAGCAGTGTAGGAAAGTAAGCCAGGAAAAAAGTGTCTACAGGCTTGAAAAGTATTGCTGTTGTGGACACAAGGAGAGTAGTCTACTTGGTGTCTTAATGACTATTCAATATGCTATATCCATTAAAACAACATGTAGTGAGCTCAGGTGAGGACTCTGGTGATTGCTTGGGTGCCTCAATAAAGAGGGAATCAGTTTATAGCAAAAACAATATGCCTTACTCAGTTGAATTCGAATTTTAACTAAATAAGACATAAGTTTTTAGTGTAAGCATGTTCCATGCAATACGTAGGGCATAAAATTGAAGTTCATAACAATCTATATTTATATAACAATATATAGGACATACTAAATGCTAAGAAAGTATAGATCATTTATCTGAAATTTAAATTTCACTCAACATTCTCTATTTAATCTGGCAATTGTAACTATAAAAACAAGGTTTGTATATGCTAGAAAAGTAGATTACAATTGAGGTAAAGAAAATTTTTAGAAAAAAGACAATAGAATTTTTTTTGTTACACTTAAAATAAACTTCTGATCTTAAAAATTTGAGTGTCTATTTTCCTTCTCACAGAAGAGCAAACAACAATATTATATTTAAACAGGACTATTTTTTCCTAGTAATTCATGATTATAGGTCCTAGATGGAATACTGTATTCTTGGACAACACAAGGATCAGATCAAAGTGCAATAATCAGTGAGTCTTCCCTAAAGAATGGGATTTTTATTTTTTTATTTTCCTGAGCGTTAGGCATGGTACCATGCACATGTGCAAGACCAATCCATGTGACTTAAATGAATGCACTCTCTGGCCCTTGAATTTGTTTTCCCTCCTTCCTTTTAACGCTCACCATTTCTCTCATTTTCCGGATGTAGTAATAATGTTCCCTCTATGGTTTCATTTCCATTTTTTTGACATATTCTTCAGCATACACAGGGCAAAATTTGACTCCATCTTATCAGTAATGTATAGGTAGTACTTCTGTGGCACTACTACTTTTTTTTCTTTTTTTTTTTGGTCTTTTTGAGACAAGGTTTCACTATGCAGTTCAGGCTGGCCTTGAACTCACTTTGTAGCCCAGGCTGTCCTTGACTCACAGCGATCCTCCTGCCTCAGTCTCCCAAGTGTGAGGATTACAGGTGTGCGCCACCACACCCAGCTGTGGCAGCATTTCTTACAGTGATGGGAACAGAAGTGGTCTGGATAGTTGAAGATGAATCTCCTCAAGAGATTCTCCTGGGGAGAATTAGTAAAGTATTTTTTTAAGTCCAGCAAGGGAGTTATACCTTAGAAATTTAACTGTACTCTTGAGCACTTTGTATATGTTCTTTA
This sequence comes from Erethizon dorsatum, assembly GCA_028451465.1. NCBI lineage: Eukaryota > Metazoa > Chordata > Mammalia > Rodentia > Erethizontidae > Erethizon > Erethizon dorsatum. The sequence goes on from CM051825.1 coordinate 48,753,986, forward strand.
TTATATAGTATATATTATCTGTTATATGTATGAGTTATACTTTTTTAGACTTTTATATACAGAATTTTAATCTTGGGCATTGTGCCAACATTAGAATCACAAATCCAAGCTATACTCATTGCATTAGGATTTCAATATATAACATTAAATCTATTTAAAGTTAAGAATTTATGACTCATTAATAGGAAGTATAAGTCTTTTTTTTTTTTTTTTTAATGTGGGTACCAGGAGTTGACCTCAGGACCTCACACTTGCCAGCAAGCACTTGTGCTGCTGAGCAATATTACTGGCCCTTTTTTTCCTTTATGTGGGTTCTGGGAGTCGAACTCAGGACCTCGCACTTGGCAGGCAGGCGCTTATGCTGCTGAGCTATCTCACCGGCCCCCAACAAGTACAAGTCTTTTTATCCCAGTTGTCATTATAGTTTTGTTACCAACTGTATACATACCATGGGTACTTGCCTAGGCTCTGAAACATAAAGCAAGAGGAATGTAGGATGAAGGTTCCAGGAAGGAAAGTGAAAGAGAGCCTAAAGGAGAGTTCGAGGTCACAAACAAAAAATAGGATGATGAGCATCAAAACATAAAAACTAAAAGTAGTCACCAAGCACAAAACAATACCTTGTTATTATTTCTTCTAAGTTTCCGTTTACAGTAGTAAAGAGGCTTATTCTTTTAGATTAGACATTTACAAAGTAGAAGTATCAATAAAGATGATAAAGATAATGTCTAAACAAGTCAATTTGACCTATGTTTTTATTGTTTGAAGGGTAGGATGGTGTGAGGCAAAAGAGACCATTTATTGAGCACCTGCTAAATTCAGTCTCTAAGCAAAGAGAATAATAAACCATAGTTTCTTGTTTAAAGTCCCTGACTCTCTGACTTACAGACGAATGGGAGAGACACACAAGCAAGTTGGAAATGATTGCACAGCACTGTGATAATGACCAGTATAATGCTATAGTATAAAGACACAGCATAATGCATTATATGATTCATATAGGATGTTATCCACATGAATCTAAAAAAGATTCCAAGAATGCTTTACAGTAAAAAAATAGTTTTTCAGTTGCGTTACTAAGAAGTTTATCAGATTGGCAAAAAGTTAAAAAGGTACAACAGTTGCCAAAGTGCTGAGTTATAGATCAGCATCAGAAATAGGCTGATTTGACTGTGGTATATTGTTTAGGGTAGAAAAAATTCCAAGAAATGGAACTTGAGAACTAGGCAGAGCTTAGGGCTGGGGGCCTTATATATTACTGGGAGGAGAATATAAAGCAGGAAAATACATAGTCAAATTTTGAAAGAAAATATTGGAAGTAGATTGGGAAGGACAAATTTAATTAAAAGAATAATGTTTGAGCTCTTGGGATCAATAGTTCAGGTAAGAGGTAGCGAGAGCTTTAATTTGCAGTTGGAAATAGATAGGATATAACAGATTCAAGACTTAATGAACCAAATAACTCAACATACTGGTCAGTGGTGGTAAACTGGGTTTATCTTGAATTGAATAAGCTGCTTTATAAAGTGTATTTGCCCAGGGTGGCCTGTTTGGCTCAGTTAAAGGAAGTCAAGAGAACAGAAGTAGGTTGACTTACTAGGCAATGGTCTAGGGAGCTTTACAGACATTATTCCTGTTCACAACTTCACCATCACTTTTTTTTTTGCCTAGAGAGTCTTCTCACATTTGCCGGAAGAAGAACCAGAAACTCAGAGATGTTTAAATGTAGGATTGAAATTGCACAGAGCTAGGAAATGACAGAGTGGAGGTCCCTACTCAAGTTCCTCTCACCAGAGTCCCTAATCTGTCCTTTACATCACAGTACCTGATGTTGACTTTCTACGATGTGAATGTTTTAAAAAGATTTAATTCTGCACTAGGGATGCTTCAAGTGATCTATTCAGCAACATCACGTGGTTCAAGAGCTTTGAGTCATTAATATTTTCTAATGAGTTTGTGGAGACAACTGGATTGATTCATTCATGTAGTCAAAAGTTATTTAGTGCCTTCTTTCTTACTGTAGTCATCATTTGGAACTACCTCAGCCTTCAGTATTTTAGGGATGGAACTTATCATACTGTACAAGTATGAGCATCAGTTTGGATGCAATTTAGAAGACAACTAACAGATGTCAAAATTATAACTTCTGCATTGCAGGAGAAAAGGGAGCAGAAAAAGATTTAATTTCAATTTTTCCAAATGTCTTCCTTTTTTTGATCAGTCATTCTTCTCTCTCCCTCCTTTATGCCAGCCTCTTTTCATCTAAGTGAATTAAAAATATATATATCATTGCAGGTGCCCCTGCTGTGAAAATGGAAAGAAATGTAATGTTTTGGGCCACAGGAAAGCTGCCATTTCCATAGTACCAGCACGATGAGAGTCATCCTCCATTTATTTCCCCCTTTCCCTTATTTGGATGTTGATGAGACATTAGTATGGTGTAAAGCCTGTTTGCTCCTTGCTGTATTTATTTTGTTAAGATTAGAGTTGCTAAGATACAGTGGTTATTTCAAATTGTAACCACTGATGCCAATGGTCATAAAATAAAGTACTAAAATTCCTTTATTTGCTAACTCTAATAAAAAAATTCTTAAGGGGGTGAGGGAGTTTTCTGGCAAAAAAGTGAACCGTACACCAAGTGGCCTATGGTATAGCAAGTAATTAGATCCATCAGTAATGCAGATGTCAAGCTATTTTGGTTTAAAATCTTCAGAGAAGTTCTGACTTTGGGTTATTTATTAAGTTACTGTTTTTAAACAAAGGGAGTGGTCAAGCTGTGCAAATTTTATGTCTCTTATCTAGTAGCTTAAACCAGACTATTTCTTTTTCAATCTGTTGCTAGTTTATTATTCTCTGTTCAAGAAACATCTCGAGTGATTTGGACTTTTTTAATACTTTTCAGCAACTTCTTGCATTGGGCCTCTTAATTCTTCTTATCTTGTGTAGCTAAAGTGCTAAATCTCTCTTGATCTACTTATTAATCCTGCTCTCTTATTACATAATTTGTAAATTAATTGTAACTTTATTGTCCTCAATTACATTATTTAGGTAATTGAAAAGAAGCCACACATTATATTCTAACATATTGATATTGACAACAGCATTTTTAAATTTTATTTTTCTCAGTAATGAATCTTTTGGAAAAAAAAAATCAGGACTGTTTTTCAACCAAATTTTAATAAACTCCAGAACATTCCTTTGAGCTTGTAGGTAAATATTTTCAACTAATGCTTAAAAAGAAAAACCATTAAACTATTTGGCCAGGAAAATAGCCTCTGAGCAGCCAGTTTGGCAGAGATTTGTTCAGTGAATGTGTGTAATTTCAAATTACCGTATGTTTTTATTTCACAAAAATTTCCAGCTTCCCCGCAACACTTCAAATAGTAATATCCATAGTTTCCACTGGCATTTCCTTTGTTTGTCCTGGAATCATCTTGCAATTTGGGATCACGAAAATATGGTGTTTCCTTTGGATTTATAGATATAAACATATGTATTTCTTCTTCAGCACGTAGTTCTTTTCAGGGAAAGCCAGGTTTAATGGGCAGATTGTCAAACACGAAGAAGGCTTCATCAAAACTAGATAGTACATTTCACTGAAAAAAGTGATGTTCAATAAAACTTAATCTATGTAGCGAAAGATAAACTATTAAATAATGACATCCTGATGTGAATTGACTAAAAGTAATATTTTGTGAACTCACCATTTAAATGCTTTTCCAGAGAGACTTAGAGAATGTGCTGTGCACTGCTGAACTGTGTTCATTAACCCAAACTTGCAATACCCGGTGGAGCTTTATTCCACAACAAGCCTGTGGTTAATTGTAATTCCATTAGAGGAATTGCAGAAAGGTGGTTTCTGCCCACATCTTTGGAGACAAAGTGACTCCTCAAGTTATGTTGTTATTACTGTCTCAGGATTTTGAGATGTCAGTGCTTTGCAGTTTCTAACATCTCACTTCTCAGAACTTAATGTCCAGAGGGTAAAGTGGTTTGCTAATGTTCAGCCTTCCAAGTCTGTGTTCATTGTTTATCAGACATAATGATAAGGGCATCATCTCAGTTTTATTTTATCTGAGGTTACATCTCAAGGTCCAAAGTAACACCAGGTCTCTGGCCTAAAATTTTCATTCTCCTAAATAGTATTTTACATGCACACCTGTGCTTTGGCCTAATAATAATAGTGTGGAGATCCCTGCTCCTTTTTGGAGGTCTTAGTGGCTTGATTTGGCCAAGATAGAGAACACGATGAGAATGGTAGATTTGCAAATTTGTTCTTCTGCCTCTTGCACTGAGAATAATCTAAGTAGTTGCTGGTCCAATAATGGTGAAGAACACCTAGAGGCAATGGAGACACACCTGCAACTTTAAGCCAAACTGTACCGCACCTTGCCCAGATTAGCCAAACTATAGCTAACTCACAGATAGGCAAGCAAGAAATAAATGCATACTGTTTTTGCCATTTGGCTGTGAAATTCGGGACGTTTTGTTACACAGTATTATGGTGGAAATATTGAACTGCTACAGAGTGACCAATTTTAGGTTTTTCACCAGTGTCTTCAGAACAACATTGCGTTTAGGTGAGGAGGTAAAGGGAGTTGTCACCTCTCTTACTCTTTTAATGGCTCATATAGATCAGTAAATCTTCAATAAAGTGATAAGTCATTTGTAATTGTCAGTGCTCAAAAATTATTACTTGGTGAAATCGAACAAAGCAGAAGGTGTTTGCAAACCTTTAATCTCAGTGGAATCTTATACAAGAGATGGCTATAGTTTTGCCATCGGTTATGATGTGGCATAACAGTGTCCCATAAACCTTTCCATGTTACCTGATTTGCAGCAATGTATGACCTTTTGTGATGGTTGGGGGTTGGGGAGGGAGTCTCAACTGAATATATAAGCTACAAATATTTTAATAACTGTTGGTGGACTGCTGAGCTAAATACTTCAAATAAGATAGATTTGAGAGAATAAGTAGTAGGTTAGAAACATGTAGGGATTACAGTCTCAAAAGCTAAGTAAGTCCAGGCCAACAATATAAAGCAATAAAGTAGGGCAGATAATAGGATCAGGAATTCATGGTACATTGCAGAACGTGTACCCCAGTTATAACTATTTGGCCCCCACTGGTTTTGTTATACAGAGCTGTACTAGCTTGTAGTTACTAAAAAAATGGGAACCCCCTACTAAGTGCTAGGATTGGTTCTAAGTGCTGTGGATACAATAGTAAACAAAATAAACTAAACCATAAAACATACAGAAACTAAATATGTTAAATGAAAATTACTTTAGATTGTACTATATACAAAGGAAAAAATTCAGCACATTAAATGGGACATGACGTTTTAGAATTTCCAGTGAAGTCCTGAATGCAGTCATAGAGTAAGCCATATGGATAGGGGAAGATCATTTCATTCATAAGGAATGGCAAGTACAGATATTAGAGGCAGGAACATGTGTGGTGTCCAGTGAGGGTCAATGTGGAAGGGACTGAATGCATTAAGCGGAGAGAGGCATGAAGAGAATACTCAGATCCTTGGCCACCTGTTTCCACATTGAAAATATTTAATTCTGACCTTGAACTCCGAACATAAAGCAAACCCCCAGCCACACTATGGCATAACCCATTTAGAGACATTTGAAACTCTTTTTTCAAAAAACCTAAATTCTAAAAATCAGTTTTAGGTGATAAAAATATTTAAATATATTTAAAATGTACAATCACTTCTGAAAACAAAATCCAGAAGCTTTTCTGTAATGGTAAATGGCATAATAGAGCTGGTTCGTCAGAATTAAAAAAGAGTTAACAAATGCAGAGATAAGAATATGAATCTGTATAGTTTGATTCAAATAATAGTTATTTAGTAGGCATATTTATATTTTTAATATTTTTCCAGCACATTAAAACTTTGGGGTGATTGTACATAACAAAACCCAGTTCCAATTACAGTACAAAAATTATTGTGTGCTAACTAGTGATGATAAACCATTAGTGTCAATTGCACGATTTTAACAGCTATGAAGTCTGTATTTTGATTCTATTGAATTTAATGGATAAATTAAAGTCATATTTTAAGACTACTTAAAAGAATCTTTTCTGAAAAAAGCTCAAACCCTAACTTTCCAAAATTGCTTATTTTTATTCAATCTGCACAATTATTCTCAATTATTATTTTGTTTTGTGTAAGTTTTACATTATTATAAACAGATTTGCTCATGCACTGAAATAATATAATCTATCTTAAATATAAAGGATATGAAAGCAAAGCTAGTCATTCTTTGGGCCTTTCCTTCCACTCAACTTTGGAGAAAATTAGTTTTCACTTAGAAAGCTTTTGGAACAATAAGTATAAGACTATTTTCCCTAATAATAAAGTGGCAGAGGTAATCATACTTCACAAACACAAAATAAAAAACAATTTTTCTCTATGAAATCAAGGATTACTAAAAAATATATTACTTAAGTTTATCAAAGTGGTTAGAAAAAATAAACTTTTCATCAAGATTATAAAATGAAAAGGAGTCTTACAATGACATAATTATACCTCATTAGTTCACAACCCTGAATGGTGGCTCAGCTGTTGGCATTTTCTTGTATATTCTTCTAGGCAAGAGAAATGCATGTATAGCCTGCCTCAATTGTATTAAAAATAGGAGCTCTTTATATGTAATAGTTATTTTTCATTTTTCCACCTTAATTTTTCTTTTTAATGGTGTCCTAATATTCTTGCTATGAATATGGAGCAATGTATTTAACCTGTAATTGATTGATATTTAGATTGTGTCCTATAATTTTGTAATAACATTTTTTTTTTATGGGTACTAGGGGTCGACCTCAGGACCTCGCGTGCCAGCAGGCGCCCATGCCGCTGAGCGATATCACCGGCCCTTTTTTCGTATGTGGGTTCCGGGAGTTGAACTCGGGCCCTCGCACTTGCAAGGCAGGCGCTTACGCTGCTGAGCCATCTCACTGGCCCTGTAATAACATTTTTGAAATGAGTGGGAAACGAGCCTGAATGAGACAGATTTACAGTCAGAAGGTGATAACAAAACATGGTGAAATTTTTTTAAAAACATATATTACAGTAAAAGACATATTGTCATTAATCTCCCTCAGACTACTCGCTCTCACATTGAACACACTTATCCCATCATTCTTGCCACTCTCTGAAGCAGCTCTGGAAGTGCTCTTTTGTGAGTGTCTTTATAAGGTATGATCAAAAAAATCCAGTGAATGCTGCTGCTGAGTGTCATCCAAGGGAAAGGCAGGCTTGTAAACACATTACAGCGTGTCCTCATCTGCCTTATTCACTGGATCTGGCACACTGTAACTTCTGGCTCTTTCTCAAAGTCAAAATAACCGTGAAAGGTAAATGTTTTTAATCAATTCAGGACGCTGAGGCAGGAATGGCAGAGCAACTGAACACACTCATAGTCCTCGAAACATTAGGTAGGACAATCAGGCAAGAGAAAGAAATAAAAGGGATAAGTATAGGAAAGGATGAAGTCAAAGTATTGTTATTTGCAGATGGCATGATCCTCTACCTAAATGATGCAAAAAAATTCAGCAAAAGACTCCTAGAACTAAAAGCCAAATTCGCCAATGTAGCATGCTACAAAATAAAATCACAAAAATCAACAGCATTCCTATACACTAATAATGAATTGATTGAGGCCGGGTGTGGTGGCACACACCTGTAATCCCAGCACTCGGGAGGCTGAGGCAGGAGGATCACTGTGAGTTCGAGGCTACCCTGGGCTACAAAGTGAGTTCAAGTTCAGCCTGAACCACATAGTGAAACCATGTCTCAAAGAGACAAAAATTAAATGAACTGACTGAGAAAGAAATAAGGAAAACAATAAAATTCCCTGTAGCATCAAGAAAAATTAAATACTTCAGAATTAGCTTGAGGAAGTGAAAGACCTCTAAAAATTATATCACTCTGAAAAAAGGATGTAGAGAAGGACATGAGAAAACGGAAAGATACTTCCTGTTCCTGGACAGACAGACCCAATGTAATCAGAATGGCCATACTTCCAGAACTGATACATAGTTTTAACATAATCCCAGTCAAAATGCCAACAGCATTTTTCACATATCCAGAGAAAACAATTCTAAAATTTGTGTGGAGCGAGAAGAGAACCAGAATAGCAAAAGCAATCCTGGGTAACAAAAACACAGCGGGAGGCATCATAATTCCAGATTTGAAGTTATAATACAAAGTTATTGTGATTAAAGCAGCATGGTACTGGCAAAAAAAAACACAGGCATGTGGCTCAATGGAACAGAATCGAGGAAGCAGAAAGAACCCCAGACATTCAGCTACTTGATCTTTGACAAAAGGGCCAAAAACGTATGCTGGAGTAAAGATAGCCTCCTTAATAAGTGGTGCTGAGAAAATTGCATATCCATATGCAGGAAATTGAATCTAGACTCATTTATCTCACCATGTACTAAAGTCAAAATGGGTCAAAAATCCAAATGTTAAAACAGAAACACGTAATCTGCTGGAAGATAAAATAGATAAAACTCTTTGAAGACGTAGGCATAGTCAAGGACCTTTTGATCAGAACTCCACTGGCACAAGGAATAATATCTAGAATCAACAAATGGGATCAAATGAAATTAAAACTTCTGCACAGCAAAGGAAACAACCAACAGAATGAAGAGAGAACCTACAGAATTGTAAGACAATTTTTACCAGCTATTCTTCATAGGGAAGACTAACGTCTTGAATATAAAGAACTCAAAAAATGGAACACTGTATTTTTCTATCACCTCGTGTAAAAGCTATGGTTCAATCAACTGATAAACTTATTGAACAAGTGAAGTTCTAAAACTCCACTGATACTCTGATATCAAGGAAGTTATTTTGAAGTTTTTTAAAAAGTAATTTAAAATGTCGGTGAACTATAAAATAAAAAATACATTGTAGTAATGACAGAAATTTTTTTTGTAAAACAAAACTTCTATGAAAAAATATTTTGGAATTTTATAGGCATTACAAACACACAAATCAAAGGATTTGGATTGTGTTTGACATTTTGCTCATAATAAGCAGATAGGGAATGAGCATATTTGAGCATATTGGCTCATTGATTCAGAGATATCTAAGGAGGCTTACTTCTCACCTATGGCTGTGTCCTCTCTGAACATTAAGAATCAGGGAAGATCAGTGCAAACAAACTGATGAGCCACTGGCACATTCAACAATTTTTCAACATCTTGGTTATGTGCAAGTTCAGGAGCCCAAGCATTTTTTGAAAATAAAATTACATGGAGAATTTGTAAAAATTTTACAACATGTAATTTAAGATCAGAATCTACCCCTTCCTCTCTTCCTTTTCATAATCATCCAATTTATAGGTGTAATGATACCATCTGAAAGTCCTTTTTAGTACAGTTAGTAACAATACATACAGTGGTAAGCTCAGAGTTCTAGGTAATAGAGCAAGAACCAAGAAGGTAAAATTATTTTATCTGTTTATTTCTTCATGGCTAGGAATACTTCCTTAAGATGGGTCTTTTTGATTCAGGTAGAAATGCTAAAATCTTAATTATATTTCAAATGTTTGTCGCTAGTAAAATTAAAACTACTTTCTGGGAATGATGAAAGCACATATTACATTGTAGGTCTTCTAAATTGAACAGAGAAAAGTTTAGTTATTATTTGAGAGATACAGTCTGGCCTTTTTATCTACCTTTCCTAAGAAGATCCATTACAAAAACTAATCTTAGTCTTCTTTAAAATGGAATACAGGCTATAAACTACAATTAATAAAACCTTATGCACTTAATTCTAGTGTAGGGAGGTATATTAACTCTTTGAGAATCTGAGGACCCAGTTATTCAATTAGTTCTTCTAAGACTGCTTGAGTGTTCACTAAGGAACCCTGGAGACTTCAAGGAAATAATTGTAATATTGGAAAACCCATATAACTTTACGCTTTATCAGCAAAATAAATAATGCAGGAAAGCCTAAAGCTGTTCGCTTCTTTCCTAGCAGTATGGAGAAGCAATGAAAAGGGTCAAATACCAGTGCTCATCTTCTAATTTATTCTGTGATAAATTCCTCTATTAATCTTTTACAAGTTAGGAGCCTTCTAAACATGTTAACACACACATATTTATTTCAAAGTAGATGAGCTATTTTCCTATGTCTGCAACTAGAAGTTTAAATAAACTTCTTTAGATTAAAATCTCCACATTTCAGCATATGCTTTCTTTTCTCTAGGAAATGGAATATACGGTAATTCCTTCCCATCCTTAGGCCTAAGGAAAAGCCAGCTTATGGGCTAAGCGAATGAGAAGAGGGCAAGGCCAAAGGTGGAGGGAATATCTAAGAGGTATTATAAGGAATCAGATATTTGATGGTAAACATCCGTGTTAGAGCATAGACTATACGGAAGGAAAGAGAATATGCACACACTGTTTGTGGAAGGGTAAACCAGCACAAGTGTTCTAGAAAGTAATTAGATAATATGTTTCATGATGTTGCAGGAGACGGTTAGCTATGCTTTTGGTTTTCCCATACCATTTCAGTACTAGAGAGCAATTGTTTTAGCAAACTATTTGCAGTTCTTCAAACTACATCGGGCCAGTCAGGGAAGCTCAAGAATAGACTCCTATGGGAATTTTTTTCATGGAGCTAACAGGGAATATTGTATCCCTTTGGTTCATGAGCTTTTAGGATTGAGGTTTAGGAAGGTCAGTGGCCATTATTCCTCTTGGAGAGAACCTGTTCGTGGCAGGAAAGAAGGTGGCTAAGAGGTAAGAAAAGAATCATAGATGAAAAGAGCAGAGAAATAGGAGAGGGAGGGAGGGAGGGAAAAAGGGAGGGAGAGAGACAGGAAGAAGAAGGAGGAAAGGAGTAAAATGGAAAATTAGAAAATAAATTAGAACAAAAATGACACATCTAATGCATCGGGGGATTAGTGGATTACTTGGATTACTCAGATTTAAGGAAATATGTTTGAGACCCATACACTACAGTTTATAAAATAATGCTGGGAGAAATCGATGATTGCCTAAATTAATGAAGATATATACCTGTGTTCATGGATTGGTAGATTCAGTATTGTTAGGATGATAATTCTCTGCAAATTGACCAATAGATTCTTTGCAATTCCAATCGCAGTCCTAGGAAGAGACACTTGTAGTCATACAATGAACTTAGAAAGCCCAAACCATTTTTAAACAGAACACAAATAGAAGGCTTTAACCTTATGATTTCAAGATTTACAATAAATCTATAGTAATCATGATAGTATGATACTGGTATAAGCAGAGACATCTAGATCAATGGAACACAATAAGGAGTCCAGGAAAAAACCTACATATATAAAGTCAATTGATTTTTGACAAACGTACCAAGATAATAAGGTGGGGGAGATGGAGTCTTTTTTAACAGTGCTTCTATAAAACATTTGGATGTTTATAAGGAAAAATTACATAAATTCCAACTTTTCTTTTATCTCATATGCAAAATTTTAACTTGAAATGGGTCATAGACCTAATTGTAAAGGCAAAACTTTCATTTTCTAGAATAAAAATAGGAGAACATCTAAGTAATCTTGAACCTTAGAATTTCCAGTGAATTCTTAGCAGGACACCAAAAGCATGAACCATAAAACAATTAATAAATGGGTCTTCGTCAAAATTAATTCTCTTCTCTGAGAAACACCACTAAGGAAAAACAAAACAAACTAAATACGAGGGAAATATTTATGGTTATCAGACAAATAATTGAGAGTGCACACACACACACAAACACACACTGAGAATAGATTTTCAGACTATCTAGTAATACAATACAAGCCAGTAAATTTTTACTGGTACTTTTAACTTAGTGTAATCTGAATGCGTAACAATTGCAAATGAAGAATACTCATTGGCACAGTATTTAGAAACATTCCTATATTCTAACCCAGTTTCTATACTACTGGAAATTTAGAAAAAGTAAACATTTACTATGCAGTCAAAGCTTTATGCTTACAAATGTGAACTGAAACATGTTTTATATAGTGAAAACCTTATATAATAAGAAACAATGGAGAAATGGAACCCTACAAAAAATGTCATTTAGCCAATAAAATATAAAACTAGAAGGAAGCATACAAAAATGCTGACTGCATGTGATGGCTCTATGGATATTGTTATGTTTTTAATTTTAATTTTCTCTAGTTTTAATTTTGCTGCATACTCCAACAGTGAAGCTTGTGTTTCTATAATTAAAAATTAAATATACTTTTGAAAAACAACTAAAAATAAAAAGAATGATGTAAGATATATAATAGAGAAAAGTACTAAAGTATATGTACACTAACTAGATCAAGATAGTGTGTTTATCAGGGCGGTTCTCCACTTAAAATCATTCGGTGACTCCCATTCTTCCTCAGTTCCTATTGTGAATGTCTTAGTATGGCAGACAACAACCTTTATTGTGGTTCTTTTTCCTAGATCTGCAGCCCCAACTATAGTCATTTCCCAGAATCCATAGTCTGGGACAAAAACCCAAAAATGAAGCGAGGGTTGGAATTTACCATTCCTTTACCAACAACAACAACAACAAAAAGTACCAAAAAACAAACAAACAACAACAACAACAACAAAAAATTCAAAAAATCTGAAAGACACTTTTATAAAGAAGTAACCATTCAGGCTTATACTCTGATCTTATTTGTGTTAGATGTTGTTTGCAGGCGCTTGAAGGGCAGGGCTGCTGTCTCCATGGCTGTCTCAGAAGTTAGAGCCATGCAGGGCTTTCTAGATAACTCATCTGGCAGATCTTTTAATTTACTCCTTCACATTCACTTTCTACTCTGTTTCATCCCTGCACCCTGAATGTCTGGCATGCAGGGAGTGCACGAGCGGACACCACTGTAATCTTTCTGTGGCTTCCTATCACCAAATAGGTGGTACAACATTACAGACCTTTATTTCTTACTGTTTGGGAGGCTAGCAGTCTGAGATCAAGCTGTCTACAGAGGTGTTTTCCCTTTGAAACCTGCAGGGAAACTGCCTCCTCCTAACTTTTAATGGTTTGCCAGCAATCTTGAGCATCCTTGGGTTGCAACAGCATAGCTGTAGTCTTTATCTTTGCCATCAGATGGCTTTTTCCCTGTGTTTCTCTGGGTCTTCACATTACTATCTTTTTATAAAGACACGAGTCACATTAAACTGACTCCATTCCTCCATGTAACCTCACTTTAACTAATTACATATGCAACAACCCTATTTCCAAATAAAGTCAACATTCTGAGGGACTGGGGATTAGGACCTCAGCATATCTTTTGCAGGGAACACAGTTCAACTCATAACAGCTCTGTTATTTATATCTTCTGATTATGTTGTGCCAAGGCAAAAAGTACCATGTACCATGAGATCAGAGGGAGAGAGGAGAGGAATGTCTGGATATTTTATTTCTTAATCTTTCCTCTCAGGTTCACTGTGCCTCCTCTGTCCGTATACGAAGAATCATAGCTTCTGTCTGATGCCCTCTCTATACAACAGCATCTGGGATGCCTATAACTGATTCCTCCCTTTTATCTTTCAGACGTAGTGATGATAATGAATCCACATCCCTACTGTTAGCTCCTAGATCCAATGTACCAAGCTTGCTCTCATTGGTGTCCTTGACATCTGTCTACCTGTACTTTAAGCGTAATTCCTTTATGAAATTCTCTAGTTAGAGAATGTGCCATCTGTCTCCTGCTGTTATCCAGATTGATATACCTCCAGCTGATAGAGAAACTGAGTCCAGAGAAAAGAAGTGATTTTCTCAAGGTCGTAAGAGTTGCAGAACTTGTGAATCCAGATGCTTTGAAAAACTCCCTTTGGCACTAAACAGACCTTGCAGAAGTTATTCAGACAGAATATAAGCACTTCAAAGTTTTATTTAAAGTTCAGTTCCATTAATTGTGGATAAAAGTACCAAAGACAGATGTACATTAGCAGAAAACACTGTATTTCAGTTTAGTTCTCATATGCAGTGCTTGAAATTGACTCAAAGATATGGGGTGGTCAAAGCTTTGAATCATTCACAAGTGTCAATCTTAGATTCTTAAAATCAAAACCATGACTACTTTTTTAAATTAAGAGATTGGTACACCTTAGCTTTCTCTACTGCTTTTTTGCCTTGTCCTTTCTTCAGTGTACTTCAACAACTATATTTTAGAAAATTGCTTATGGAGGAGAAGGAAGGGGATGAAAAATAAGATTTAAAATGTATTATACACATGTACCAATTCCCCACAAGGAATGTAAACATTATGTACTACAAAATATGCTAATAAAAAATAAATAATTACAAAGAAAGAATCAATGAAAGAAAAGTGCATGTGAACGTGCATATGCTAGGTCTGCAAGTTCAGCAGGTTCACTCTCACAGTTGCCTTGCAGCTACTCTGATTTCCAGGGCAACTTCCCTCCAAGGTTGTTATATTAGCTGCTTTACCATTGTGGGGACAAAATACCTGAGAACTGCATCTTAAAGGAGGATAAGTTTTATTTATTTTTAAATGGTTTTAGTGGGTTCAGTCCATTGTGAGCTGGCTCCAAGGCAGAAATGGCATGGGGGAAGAGCATGGCAGAAAACATGGCTCAAACAGTGGCAGCCAAGAAGCAGAGAGAAAAGAGAGGAGCTGGGGACAAGAATGCACCTTTCCAGGCTATGACCCCCCAAGATCCACTTCGTCCAACTGGACCCTACCCAGCACATTTAACGCTGAACTCATCAGTGGATCAGTTCACAGGTGATTATAGCACAGCCATAATCCAATCACCTGCCAAACCTCCACCTCTGAGCACATGAGACTTTGGTGGGACATTTTAGATCTAAACAATAACAGTTGTGATTGGATTTTTCTTGCTTCATTCGTTATGTTTTGATTGATAATCTAGATTTCAGTTTTCTGTTTTATTTTTTATAATGATGCCATCATCAACCCTAATGTTTTAAAGTATAGGGTAAGAGTGTTTGCTTAGTATGTACAAGCCCAAGGGTTCAGTCCTCAGCACTGCAAAATAAACATTTAAATAGAAATGTTATGTTACATGTAGCATTCTTAACATAGTTTCTGGTACAATAGAGGAATTCAGTGAATAAAGTTGTTTGCAGAAAGTGGTCTTCAATGTCAGACCAAATGAGTTGATATTTTCCAAAGAAAGAATGAGTTCTTTTTGACTGTTTTTGAGCCAAAAGTCTATTAAACAGAAGTCTCTTAAATTATGTTGGTTTTATCTTTGCCTTCAATTTAGTAGCCTTGAAAAATGTTAGTTTATTATAAAACATTTAAAACCACTTCTGTTCATTAAAAGTGGCATTTTCTTAGCTGTACATTTGTGTCAGTTGAGTCAGTCTATTATTTATTTGTTTCTATCTCACTTCATTTTTTTGAATTTATAATTTTAAAATTATTTTAAGTAGAGCGTTATATTGATTAAACTGTAATTATTTAATGTAAATATTTTATGGCCTGGCTTCCCTACTTACATGGTGATGTGTAGTTTTCTTTTAAAATGTGTTTATTTAATTTTTGAAGGATGAATCAATTTTGAAGCCACTTGTTAAACATCAGTAGTGATGGTACCTGGATATGGCAAGAACCATTAAGGTAGACATTTGGGAGCATTGGTCTGATATAGCCATTACCAAGAGATGCACTGCCCAGCGGTGGGATAAGATTGCTGGAGCTGTGTTGACTGAGGACCCTACATATCTGGGCATGTGTAGGTGGACCCTGCCAACATTTGCCTCTCCTGGACTTCTTATCTAAACTCTTGTAAGTGACAAGTAGCTTCTTTCTTCTGAGCAATGGTGTATCAATTAATTAAGTTGGGTCATACCCCAAAATTACTGGCTGTGGAATGGAGAGTAGGGCAGGGAATGTCAAGTTTCTTTTTAGAATAAATTGCTCTGATTAATTATGCAATGACTTTTATACTTAATTCCCTCTTATTTCTTTCTTTTTTTTTTTTTTGTGGGTACCGGGGGGTCGACCTCAGGACCTCGCGCGCCAGCAGGCGCCCGTGCCGCTGAGCGATATCACTGGCCCCTTTTTCGTATGTGGGATCCGGGAGTCGAACTCGGGCCCTCGCGCTTGCCGGGCAGGCGCTTAAGCCGCTGAGCCATCTCACCGGCCCTCCCTCTTATTTCTTAGACGGCCTCATTTTTACCAAGGGCAGAAGGAGAAGCAAGAATTGATGCCTAAGTATTAGCATTGCGAAGTTATTTGTAAGATAATGTAGTATAGGTATAAAGTTTTCCACAGTGCCTAACTGTACAGGATTGTGGACACTACTCTGTAATACAGATTTTTTAAAAGTAGTATTTTCATGGCAGCTGCACAGCATATAATTTAAGATAAAGGCATTTCACTAAGTGAGAGCTAAGTTGCTTTTAGGAAACAAGTTCTGGTGAGTGAAAATGGGAGTTTAATGTGAGTAATAACATATTCAGAGGAGTACATTACCCTCTGAAAAGTAAATTTAAGAATTTGAACCAAAGTTCAGATTTCCTAGCCTTTTCTGTTTTTTTTTTAAGAGGAGTTTTAGATTCGCAGTCAAAGTGAGAGAAAGGCATGGAGATTTCACGATTACCCTCTGCACCACCCCCCACGCAAAGCCTTTCCTATTGTCAACACCCACAACCAGAGTGTTGGATTCATTATAATTGAAGAGCCTACACTGACATAATAATATCAGCCAAAGTCCACAGTTTAAATTAGGCTTCATTCTTGGTGTTTGTACAGTC
Organism: Erethizon dorsatum; assembly: GCA_028451465.1. NCBI lineage: Eukaryota > Metazoa > Chordata > Mammalia > Rodentia > Erethizontidae > Erethizon > Erethizon dorsatum. The sequence goes on from CM051825.1 coordinate 48,770,740, forward strand.
TATGGGTTTGGACAGATGTACAGTGATGTATAGCTTTCATTTTCAAGCCATTAGATTTTCAATATTCCATCTTTTTGGCAGCTGATTTTAAAAATGCTTTTCTTAAAAACTTATTGATTTTGGCAACTCCTTCAGAGAAGTACTTCAATGAAGTAGCCACTTTAGACATGATAATTTACCTCAGAAATATTTTTATTTCAAAAAATTAAACTATTATTACTAAATATTCAATATCAAGATATTTATAAAATAGCAATTTAGGAGAATTATTTTTTCTGCAGCACATATGTTCCCACTACTAGTGATTACTAATGAAATCAATTAAAACATAGTGTTCTCCGTTGAGCCACAGAAAAATCTTCAGCTTAGTATATATTACTAAGGTTAAATATAAACAGAAATTGAGAAAATATTATTATAGTGGAAGATCTTAATATCTTTTATCAGTCTGTCAAAAGTTTAAAAAATTGTCCATAAAAAAGGATAATGATTAGAATAGTATAATTTAAAAGATTGAATTATATCAGAAATACATATCATTTTTAAAATTAGTGAAATATTTGGAATATCTACAGTAAGTATACATAAAAATTAATAATTAATCACCTGTTATATACTAGGTAAAAAGAAAATAAATTCCAAAAAGCTGAAGATGTACTGGCCATATCTTTCTACAGTGGTTTAAACTAAGAATAAATAATAACAATTTAAAAAATGGCTTAGTCAACTGGAAGTTTAAATGTCATTTTCCAAATTGCCTTTATAACATAGAACTCAAACCAAAATTATTACTTAGAAAACAAAATTAATCATAATACTAAATATCTAAGCTTAAAGCATGAGCCAAGGGTAAATTTAGAAAAATACTATTCTTAAGTGACAATACCCGAAAGAATATTTAACACAAGGAAATTGAAAAAGAAAGTGGTCCTAGGAAAAAGAGAAAGAAGGAAATACAGGCTGAAGTACAAATTTAAAAATTGGATAAAGATACAAATAAATTCATAAGTTTATGTTTTTTGAGACAGAGTCTCACTATGTAGTTCAGGTTGGCCTTGAACTCACTGTGTAGCCCAGGCTGGCCTCAAACTTGAACTCACAGTGACCCTCCTGCTTCAACCCCGCACCCTGCCCCACAGTGCTGGGATTATAGGAATATGCCACCATGCTGGGCATATTTTTCTTACAAGGAAGGAATGAAGGTCATCAAGAATAAAGAGAAATTTTGAGAAATCTAATAATGCAAATCACAGAATTAGACAAATAAATTAGATATTTTAGATTATTTTAAAATTTGGAATATTTGGACAAGTGGAATAGACTAGCAACTTTAGAAAAAGTGATTGACATCTCAATGACCAGTTGATTTAACAAATGAGTTTGTACAAACTTATAAAGTACAGCTAATTAGAGCTCATTTGAAAATATTTCATAGCATGGAAAATAAGAACAGTTTCTAAAATAACTTTATAAAGAATATATAACCCTATTTCCTAAATTGAAAGGAAAGGAAATGAAACACAGACCAATCTCGTATAAATAGAGCGTTTGTTTCTGGGCTTAGTTTCGTTTTTCATTCACTTGCTGATCAGTGGCTGACAGTCATATGGTAAATCTTGGGATGCTTTATTTACCGAAACTTTCTCTAGTACATACATGGCTGTTTCCTTCATTGTAGTCCAGTGTTTGTAGAAAGTGAGTTGGAATTTCACAGCTTGAAAGTGCTTTCTCTGCATATACATGAATGTGTGACTTCAAGGGACTGATTTTTAGTACATGAAAATTTTATTTCTATACTTATAGGTTATTCGTGAAAGATGAGTTGTTTATATCTTCAGTACCGAGTTATTCATCATTCACCTTGCATGCTCAGGGGCAAGGCTGGTAGGCAAATGATGAAAAGAGTCTGGCCGGAACCAGGCAAACTGGAGAGTATTATGCATGGATAAACTGAGCTGTGGCTACTCATTTTTAGCTCAGTGGCCTCATGTGGGATGCAGATCCAATATCATCAGATATTTGTTTCTCAAAGGAAGTGAGAAGTCTGGAATGTCCATGAAAAAATTTTTGATTTGTGAAATAATAATTAGTTCAAATACTTAATAAACATTGCACTGGGCTTGCAAATGTTGGCCAAATGTGACCCAGGGGCCTCCAGTTTGCAAATTCTGGCCTGCTCTATGACCACCTTCTTAAAGCTGAAAATACTGAGGGTCAGGTAGTTTATTGACTCATCCCAAGGAGGTCTCAGATTTAGGGACAGCATTTTGACTCACCTTTTCCAAAACTGTACTAGACTGAAAATCTTTTGAAAAGGTACAAAAAAGTGGCAAGGTAGCCCTGTGTCACAGTGCCAGAATTTTGATGATTCTAAAACTTTTTGAAAGGAATAATGACAATCTCCATTTCAAGCCAGAAGCTACACTGTACATTTATTTTGTCTCACTTCATTTAAGTATAATTTACATAAGATGAAATGTATGCCTTGTTAGTATACATTGAGGTCTTCGCAAATGTCAACACAAAGACAAGGTACAGAGCATTCCCATCTCCCCATAAAGCTCCTCTGTGCTCCTTTGGAATCACTGTATCCCCAAAAGCCAGCCTCAGGCAGCCCTTTTCTGTATCTGTAGAGCAGCTGTCATTCTTTAGGATTTCATACAGCACGTATACTTGTGTCTGGCTTCTTTTGCTCAGCATTCTTTGTGTTTCTGAGATTCATCTATGTTGTCAAGTTTGTTCATTTATAATGCTGGGGCGTAGTGCATTGTGTGATAAGCCACACATTGTTTATCCATTCTCCTCAGATAGATGTTTCCCATTTGTAGCTAACATGAGTAAAGCTTCTATAAACACTCCTGTACAGCTCTTTATGTGGACATATGTCTTCATTTCTCTTAGGTAAACACCCAAGAGTGGAATTGTTGGGTTGAATGGTAAATATATGTTTGACTTTATAAGAGACTGCCTGGAAATTTTTGAGTTTTGAATGTAGGAAGAATATATAGCACTGCTAGAATGGACAAACTCTGTTATCCTTTCTCTAAATCGCTCCATGCTTTCCTCCAGCTTCCCATTGAAAAGTATACATGAATATTTCCTATATCACTGTTAGAATTTTCTTCCAGTAATATTTTGAGAAAGGAAGTGGAAAAGCGATCAGAGAAAATTATTGAAAGAAAAAAATAAGGAGAAAACTACCTATTAGCATTCTGCAAAAACTCCCCTAAGAGTCCTCTTGGCCATGTGCTTTGTAATTAGCACCTTTATAGCTTCAGTCCAGATCACACGGTGTTTTCACTCTCAACTTCACTTCCAGATACTCTTCTCACACCCCTGCCTACCTGTTGCCAAAGAAAGACCCACAGGAGACCCCAGTTTTGTCCGAGAGAGGTAGACTGTATGGGAATATGAATATGATCCTAAGAGGGCTGCCAAATCTCAGATTTACCCCAGTGAGTAGAGACTTGAAAGATATGCATGAGATTTCATGCAGATGTGAATGTTTGTCCCCAGAGGTGGAATAACAAGTATGCTAAGCCCAGCTAGTTCATTAAAACTTACTTGACTCAGTAAATTCTCTGTAGATTACTCTAAAGAAAATATGTGTTTATATGGTACTTACCACCTCTTTCTTCTTCTTAAAAATGAGATGCTAAGACCTTTAATCCAAAGGAAAGTCTTAAAAGCATCAGAATGAGATCACAGAATTGCTTCTCTCCAGGAGTACTTTGGGATCACTGCCATCACCCAAGAGATGGTCCAGAAAAATCCTCCCTAAAACAGTAAACTCCAGATAATGCAGTAATATCATGTAATTGGGAAAAGGTCAATCCTGGTGAAAAGTCTGAGTTATGAGGACATTTAAGAAAAAAAGAAATGTGGGACTTGATTTTGGCTCATAAGAGTATTTTGAAAGTGTTAGATGAGAAAAAGGCAAGGTGCAGATGTGCTTGGCACACGGATGCTGCCACTCCTTAGGTGCTACGCCAGCAGCAGGCATTACTAATCAAGCACAGTTTTTACATGGTAGCTCTTTCAGATTTGTTTAGCAGTTAAGTCACAATAAGGTTAAGAATTTTCTTTTTGATACCAAACTTCATTGCTTTTCAAAAACCAAGGTATTGTTATAAATACTACGAATGAAAGAGAAAAGTGTTCTCAGTGTGTATGTTTGTTGCATATACACATGTATATATGTGATTAAGAAATCTCTTTAAGAGAGAATATGGAATTGTATCCTCTGTGTGTATGTGTATGTGTATGTGTATGTGCTTGCATGCGTATGTGTTTTGGAGAGAGAGAGAGAAAGACAGAGACAGAGACAGAAACAGAGAGAGAGAGAGAGAGCGAGAGAGAGAGAGCTGATATTTTTAACAATCTCAAGCAGTTCAACTAGGAAACCCACAATAAAATATTTTGGTGCTTTTGACTGCAGTTAAGTGATCACTTATGAAAATGAAACAAGGTTTAGAGTTGTCATATTCAGAAAAATAAACTCCCTTGAAATATGAAGTAAGTAACTGACAGAAAGGAGCACTGATATATAATTTTTAATGACATTGTTAATCAACTCAGTATTGCAAGATATATTTGAAAAGTATTTTTCTCTAAATAATTAATGTTACACTGACTGAAGAACTTGGTAAGGAGTCTCCAAATTGAATATGCATTAAGGAATGTTATAAAATTATTAGATATTGCTAGGATGTAAGTTTAAAACCCAGATGTCCTACTATACTTCCTGTAAACTCTGTTACTTCAATTAAAAATTTTTACCAGTTCTGTCATATAAGTTCTATAAAATGGGAGAATAAAATCTATTATCAGTTAGTACTATTTCTCTGCAAGAATCAATATTCTCAGTATTTTGCTTCCCACTACAAATGACAGCAATAATCCCTTTATTTGGGGTGATGGAAGCCTGAAGCTGTGATCTGTGACCTCCAGACAGAAATCCCAGTGGTTGTCAGAAATGCTTCACTTGTTCTAACACAGCCCGTGCCTCAGCTTCCCCATCTGTTACTTGGAGATAATAATAATACTTGCCTCATATGATCATTGCAAGAATTTAATAAACTGATACTTGCAAAGTATGTAGAGCAGTGTCTCGCATATAATAAGTGCTTTTTGAGAAGCTGATAAATAAATTTCATTTGAAATAAGGATTTTTTTTTGCTAAAAAATTCTGAAATTTACATCCTACCTGGTGAGTATTTAATTAGGTGATTATGACTTAAAATCAGACTGTTCATTATTGATGAAATCATGATAACTAATCAGCTTTGATTAATATTCTTAATCAAAGTAAAGAAGATAAAATTATCTGTGATTTTATTCCCCTACAATGAACTTTAAAAAATATTTGAAGAATATTTACAACTTAAAAATGAATATATTTATACACATACGCACACCCTCTCTCTCACAAAAATACAATCCTCCCTAATTAAGATCATGTAATAATATAAGCTTTATGTGGACAGATATTTTGCAAATTTTGTTCTTGTTTTATTCCAGTGTCTAGAATAGTGCTTGGTACATGGTAGGTGTTCAGTAAACATTTATTCCGTGAAAACTATTTGCTTCTAATGAAATTTTTCACTTATTATACTTTGAAGAGATTGGATATTGTTTTTCCAACATTTTTGTGTCATTATTTTAAATAACTGAATAACATTCTATTTTACTTCATCCACTCCCCAATTGCTAGATATTTATGTTACTTCTGTTGTCTTACTATATATTAAATGAAATACTGCGACAAGTACCCATTGCAAATGCTTGGCACACACTTTGGATTACTTTCTTGAGATAACACCTAGAAGTAGCTGGCCGATGAATTATATGGGATTTCAAGGATTATAATTTTTTCAATATGTATTTGGTGAATACTTACCTATAACTAAACAAATACTATATCTCTGTGCTAGACACCTACCTGAGGATACATGGTGACTAAAGTAGATACAGATCTCTCCTTGTGGCTCTTGTAATCACCAAGTGCAGAGACTGATAAACCATGTCTTGTGAGCCGTGTGTAGCCTACTGCCTGGTTTTCATAAACTCAGTTTTATTGAAACACAGCCATGCCCATTATTTTATGAATTGTCTGTGTTCCCATAGTATAGTGGCAGAGTTGAGTGGTTGGAACAAAGAGTGTATGGCCTACAAAGCCAAAAATATTTACTACCTGTCCCCCAAAAAATTTTTCTGGTCTGATAGTGTATAATTTCCTCCTGGTCTGATAGTTTATAATTTTTTCCACATTTTACTTCAGAAAGTTTATCTTCCTAACTCCTAACGTGGAAAAATCTCCACCTTAACATGGAACACTTGTTTTCATTTTCAATGGATTTCATATATTTATTTTTAAGAAATTCCTTATAAACAAGTCATTATAGCATGCCATGCGTGAATAGTCACTAAATTTAAAAGTGGTGAGATCAGAACTATTGAGATTTAGTTCCAGTGAGGCATAAGAATTATTGGCTAAGCCTGTGTAGTTGACTGAGCCCTCATCAATTAAATCAAGCTTTCCTATGTGCTCCAAAGAACCGAGAAAGCTGGAACAACTGAAGTAGCCTATATCTTTCGCTGCATGGAACTAAAATAACCAAAACTGCTGGAATTATTGAAAGTGATAGTATATCATTTTACGTATGAAATCCATTTCGTTTATTCTGAAACTACCCAACATTACCTTAATGACTTATGTAAACAGACATATCTGTTGTTTGACTTTTTTCCCCCACCACTGGCCTCACACAGGAGTGCTAATGATTATTTGTCAAAGTCACACTGTTTGCTTACAAGGTGTGAAGGCTTTTTAGACACTATAATGATGGCTCTTGATTCACTTGATAATATTTAGAATAAGCCATAAGAGCTGATCTCTGAACGAACAGACCGCTTTTACTGGCTTTTAGTGCTATTACTGCTGTCATAAGTGGAAAATTGGCCTAATGCAAGCAATATTGCTGCGTCATACTGCAAATCTGCTGCTTGGTTTTATGGTTTATTTCTTCTAATGAAAGTATGACCAGGTGTGGGGAGGGTCCCAGCACCTCTTAAGCTGCAGGGCATGAAGCCACCACGGACTAAGTTTCACCTAAGGGATAGGGAGGGATGTGCTTGAAGATGAAAAAGAATTTGTTTAATGTCATAGGCAAAGCATGCACTCATTTGTTACATAAATTCTTGTGGAGTCCTACTGTGTGCCAGGTGCAGGGATGAAAGGGCAAGACAAATCTGATCAGGCTGAAATGCAGTCTTTTTTTTTTTTTTTTGTGGGTACCGGGGGTCGACCTCAGGACCTCGCGCGCCAGCAGGCACCCATGCCGCTGAGCGATATCACCGGCCCTTTTCCTGTATGTGGGTACCGGGAGTCGAACTCAGGACCTCACGCTTGCCAGGCAGGCGCTTATGCCGCTGAGCTATCTCACCAGCCTTGGAATGCAGTCTTAATCAGATGTTTATGATTGAGACCCTGCTAAAAAGATTTTAGAAGCTCCCTCAGTGTTTTAAATTTAGTTTTTATTTACTGAGATATAACCAGCTTGATTAATTCCTTCCCCCACCTTCCCCCATATTGGGGATTGAACACAAGGAGTGCTAAGCTATATCCCCAGCTATTTTATTTATTTTATTTTATTTTATGACAGGGTCTGTCTGTTTCCCAGGCCATACTTGAATGCTTGATCCTTTATCCTCCTGCCTCAGCCTCCCACGTAGCTGGGATTACATGCTGGAGCCACTATACCTGACAACTTGAGGTGTATATATATATATATTCACCATATATATGTGATATCACCATATATATATGATAGCACTATATATAATCACCACCTATAAGATACCAAACCTTTTCAGCATTTTACACAGTTCTTTCATGCCTCTCCCAGTCAGCACCTTTGCCCCGAGAATAACTTGCAACTTCTATCACTGTGAATTACTTTTCCCTAGTCTTCCTGTAAATAGAATCATACTGTGCATATTCTTTTATATTAAATTTTTTTGTGTGTGAATGTGGTACTAGAGATTGAACCCAGGGCATTTTCGTTGAGCTACACACCCCCAGCCCTTTTTATGTTTTTTTTTTTTTTTTTTTAATTTTGGCCTAAAGTTCTCTGAGTTGCTAAGTTGTACAAGCTAGACATAAACTTGTGATCCTCCTGCATCAACTTTCCAGAGTGCTAGGATTGTATGTGTGTGCCACCACACCTGGCTTTTTATATCAGTTTTATTTGCTCAACATTATGTCTGCAAGATTAACTTACATTTGTGCACATGCTAGTATTTCATTCTTTGTACTGCTTTGTGATCTTCCATTGCAGGACAACACCACAGTTTACTACCCAGTCCATTGTTGGGGGACATGTAGGCAGTCCTCAGCAATTGGCTATTATTAACAAAGTTGATTTGAGCATTCATGTATGTGTTTTTTATTTATTTATTTATTTTTTATATGGGTACCGGGAGTCAAACTCAGGACCTCGTGCTTGCAAGCAGGCGCTTGTGCCCCTGAATGATATCACGGCCCTTTTTTTTCCTTTATGTGGGTACTGACAGTTGAACTCAGGACCTCGCGCTTGCCAAGGAGGTGCTTATGCCACTGAGCTATCTCATCAGCCCTCATGTATGTGTTTTGGTGGGTATAAACACCCATTTCTGTTGGGTGCAAACCCAAGAGTAGAATTGATATGGTATAAATAGGCAGATTTTTAGCTTTAGGTAGATCATATCTAGGAGTTTTCCAAAATAGTACTAATTTATATATTCACTGACAGTATCTGAGAATTCTGATTACACTTTGTTGTTATTAGCACTTGGTATCATCAATTGCTCTATTATTCTGATAGACTTGAATGCCTTTATATACTATATGCTCAGAAAATTCAAGAAAATTTACTTGACCTTAGAATATGTTTTGTATGTATAATAAAACTTGTGTGATGAATTTGTTGGGCCATTGGGAAGTGGTAGGAACCCTCATTTTGGAATCAGAGAGATCTAAATTGTTGTTTTTAGCTCTACCAATTAATAATTGGGTGGCTACAGAAAAATCACTGTGTTTCCCCATGCCTGTCATTCTTTTTCTGTAAAGCATAGAATAACACTTCAAATCAAAGAATTTTGGTGAAGACAAATTAAAAAAAAACATATAAAATAGGGAGTTAATGTTTAATACAGGGCCAGGGCTCAAAAATCCTTTCTCCATAATTCCCTGAGTGATCAAACAAGAGCAATGGCGCCTGCTCTGAGATCCTCTCTACTCAGTCGCCTATCAGCATGTGTTTTTCACCCTCATCAAACTTTCTCCTTTCCCTAATCTCCTCGGTTGCCTATGGTGGACTCCTAAATGTCATCCTGGTTTCTTTCCTCTGCTTCATTCACTGTGTAGAATAACGCCACGTACCATTCCATTTTTTAAATTTTTTTTTTTTTTTTTTTTTTGTGGGTACCGGGGGTCGACCTCAGGACCTCGCACGCCAGCAGGCGCCTGTGCCGCTGAGCGATATCACCGGCCCCTTTTTCGTATGTGGGATCCGGGAGTCGAACTCGGGCCCTCGCGCTTGCCAGGCAGGCACTTAAGCCGCTGAGCCATCTCACCGGCCCATTTTTTAAATTTTTAAGTGCTATGTGTCAAACACTGTGATACATGCTTTATGTATATTTTTATGTGAAATCTGTAAGGTACATATTTCTATTTTAGAGATGGGAAGAAACCAAGACTGATAAATCAAATAAGTTATTTTTGATCGCATATAGAGTGGGCAGTAGAACTAAGATTTAAAATAAAATCTGTTTGATTCTAACACTTACTTGATTAACTACAATTTTGTACGTTAAACTGGTCAGTAAGTCCTCTGAATATTATCTCCTACACATCCCTGAATCATTTCATGTTCACCCCCTGTATCACATACCAACCTTCTGCACTTTTTCAGTTTCTGTGTTTTTCTTGACAAATGTGTCTCCCACCATCACCTTTGCTGGCACTTTTGGCCAAGCTCCCAACCCAGAAGGAATCTGAATTGAAGCTTCAGATAAGTATGGACCTCTTGCTCAGTCCTCTTTGCAATAACTACCTCCTCCATTTATATATTTATGCAAAATGAATACCATGGGATGTGGAACCTGGCTTCCTGAGTCCTTGCCAAGTGCTGGATGAGGTAATCATTCAGAGAAACTCCACCCTGTTCCTTTCCAGGACAGCTCTTGGATGTTATTTCTCCTTGCATATTGTCTCAAGAAGTCCCTTGGGCCATTCAGTGACACCTGCCAATCTGCCTGGAGTGTCACGCCCTGTTTCATTATAAAGTGGTGGCCAGCATGGTAAGACATCCTTCCTTTTCTTCCCTTACCGTATTTGTTTCTTAGGCTTGCTGTAGTTAAAATACAATTTTGGTCATTTACTTAGCTTTAGCCATCAATATTTTTTTTTTTTTTTGCTTATGTTCCAGATACGAAAAGGATTAAACTAAAACCAACATCTGATCATGTCATGCTTGCATAAATTTCTTCAGAGCATCCCCTCATGGGTTTGTGTCAACATTCTAACTCCTTGACTTAGAGGAAAGCATTCAAAAATCTCCTGGTATAATCAATCTGTTGTTTTCGTACTTCATTACTTGAATCTTCTCATCTTAATGGTTATGACTATAAGGTTTAGATAGGCATTGGCTCAAATTCTGCCTTTGTCATTTATTAGCCTAGAATTCTTGGACGGATTACTTAGGTCTTTGATTCCCCGACCCACACTTCCTTTATAGTCTCTTTCATGGTTCTTGAGATGATACAATGAGATCACGTATACATATGTGGCTCAAGATCAAAACTCAAAACAAACAAACAAAAAAACTTTACTGCAATATATCAGATCATATTCAAGGATCTAAATGTCTGGTGTTTTGCATTTCTGGTATTTATCCATGAGGGGTTTCTTTCTGGAAAGATCTTTATTGCTCTCTGCCTCTACCTCACAAAGTTACTCTTTCTCATTTTTGGAACTCAGTTCAGAATCCCTTTCTCTGCAAAGCTTCCTCTGATTCCAGTTTTTCTCCAGAATTCTTGCACCTATAAGTCACAAGGCCAACTTAATTAGACTACAGATTTCTTTTAAACCTTGACTGCAAAAATTCTAATTTATCATATCTTGGGTGAGTCTAATGTGGTGGCCTTTTGACTATAATTTAATGCCCTTTGTCGCTGGACATGGCCAGTCCTGGGAAGGAAGCTCTCCTCTGTAGACTTACTACTTATGATGTGTTCACCCACATGGAGTCTGATATGTTCTCCTACTGTATTCCCAAATGCTCATATGTCTTATCCCTACAACCCAAATTGTGTAAATCAGATAGTTATTTACATATACTAATGAATTCCTAGTCCTCTTGAATTAAAATTAAAATATAACATGGCCCGCAAGGCATTCCATATCAGGTCTTGGGCTTCTCTGGCCTTAGCGCTCAGCCTGGATCATGCTATTTCATTGGCCTTGAACACACCAAGCATTCTCCTAACTCAGGGACTTTGCATTTTCTATGCTGGAAATGCTTTCCTGCAGATATTTACATGACTCTTCCCCTTATTTCATTCTGGCCTATTATGGTTTGATTCTAAAATGTTCCCCAAATGTCTCATGTGCTTAGACGTGGGGCTTTTGGAAGGTGATTAGATCATGGGGGTGCTATACTTATTAGTAGATTAGTCCACTGATGAGTTCATGGTTTAGTGTGCTCGTAGGAGATGGAGTTTGGTTGAAGGAAGCAGGTCACTGGGGCTGTGACCTGGAGAGGTGTATTTTTCTCTCCAGCCCCTCCTTTCTCTCTCTACTTCCTGGCAGCCATAACGTGAGCAGCTTTCCTCTGCCATGCTCCTCTACCATGATGTTTCTGCATTGGAGTTAGTTAACCATAGAGCGAATCTCTTTTGAACATGAGCCACATTAAACCTCTTCTCCTTTAAATTGTGGGTGTCAGACAGTGTGTCCAGCAAGGGGAAAACTGACTACATGGCCCCTCCCCAGATGTTGACCAGAAGCCTTCTTTGACTCCCCTATTTAAACCTTTTCTATTCTTACTCCTTAGTTCTTATTGACACTGGACATACTAAATATTTACCTGTTAACTTAATGCCTACTGTTCTCCACTAAAACACAAATATTGTGACTGTTTTCTTTATTCTTTCTAGAGTATGCCTAGAATAGTGCCTGGTAAAAGGAAGTACTAAGTAAGCAGTTGTAAATTGAATGAATTGGTCAACATTCTCTCACCAATAAGAAATAGAAAAAGAAGAATAAAAGATGAGTCTTATAAGCTTTGGGTGTTCACGTGGACCTCTCATCTAGTTTAACTCTGGTAACAAAACAATGGAGTTAGACATGGTGGCGCATGCCCATAATCCCAGCACTCAGGAGGCTGAGGCAGGAGGATTGCAAGTTCGAGGCCAGCCTGGGCTACATAAGTGAGTGCAAGGCTAGCTTGCACTACATGGCAAGACCCTGTCTAAAACAAAACAAAACAAAACAAACAGAAAGAGCAGGCAACTGAAGACACATTTGAATGTGCCTCTACCATCAAGGCTTGAGGCCAGTAGCTTGGGTATCTTGGTCTCTCTCTATTGGTCTTAGAGGCGATTAATGATCAAGCAATAAAATGCATTTATCTTGGAACCACCAGCAGCAGTAGGTGGTTGGGTACATAAGCAGTCCCAAGGCAGGAGATGCCTGTGAATCCCTTCTTTATTACATAGGAAGACACGGAATTGATTTGCAGGACCCTTGTAAAATCATCTAGTCTTCTGATTGATTGCTTTTGGTTGTTCTGTGTTTTGAATGCACTGTGCCTGGCAGATGAAAGATAATAATGGGTGAATGAATAGGGACAGAATTGGCAGAAACTGAAACTAGATGGTAATTGTTCAGACTCACGGACATTGTCATTCTCGAATATTACAGGCTGATATAAAGAACAAGGGCCTTGAAGATACGGTTTGAATGTTATATGCAGCAGCATTTGCTATGACAAGTAGTCTCAGACCCAGGCAGATTTGGGTTCAGATCCCACCTGTCCCAGCATCTGCCAGTTTCTCATCTCTATAGTGGGCTTCCTTGTGTCCCCACCAACCTTGTGCTTGGGTTCATACTTGGGTCAGGTTCTTTGTAGCTATTATCATAATAAGAGTTGGGTTTGGATGTCTATGTTTCAAGGGGTTTCATATTAGAATCTTACTTGATTTTATACTAAGAAAGAATAAAGATTAAATGATTCTTATTTCTCCAAAAAAAAAACAAAGGCAAATATGGCCAAACGTTAACATCTGTTAAATCTGGATGGTGAGTATATAATTTATTTTTTAAATGTGTAAAATGTCAAAACTAAAATAATTAATATATATTTTACAAGATTATTGACTCCACTTTTGATCCTCAATGTCTAATTTTCCCCCACATCACTATCATACAAAAGAATTTTCCAGACTGTGTGGCAGAGATATTGGCTATTGACTTTTTAAACCCCCAGAATGAATGTGTTTTTGAAGCCTCATTAAACTGGTTTTTATAAATGCAACTCTTAACAACTGTTAACTTATTCTAAAGTCTCATGAAAGCAAAAGTCATGTTACATTTCATTGATAGGTTTCATCTCATAAGAGACAATTAATAGACATTAACTAACATGAAAAGTGTTAATCACAATTTTGACAAGGCCAGGATATTTGTACCTGTAAATCCCTTAGGTTTATTTCTGTAATTCCACACTGCAATTTTATAAAGTTAGCCCCATTCCAGATTCCTTTTTTTATTTTTTTTTTGTGGGTACCGGGGGGTCGACCTCAGGACCTCGTGCGCCAACAGGCACCGTGCCGCTGAGTGATATCACCGGCCCCTTTTTCGTATGTGGGATCCTGGAGTCGAACTCGGGCCCTCACGCTTGCAAGGCAGGCGTTTACGCCGCTGAGCCATCTCACCGGCCCCCTATTCCAGATTCTTAACTAGGAAAATTTGCATTTGATTCTTCATATTTTTGTTGTGAAACTTTATTAACCTTTCTGAAAACAAAGGCAAAAACAAAAATAGAATAACTTCTGTCTGTGAAGAATGACAAATATCAAGAGTAAATGGGATTCGTATAGCTAATCCATATCCTTCTGAAGTTTCATTGCTAATGTTACGTGGGTTAAACCTAAATCAATATAGCTCCAAATTATTTGCTTCTTACTAAAGAAAAGAATTTTTTTTATGTGGGTACCAGGAGTCGAATTCAGGACATGGCACTTGCCAGGCAGGCTCTTATGCCGCTGAGCCATCTCACCAGCCCAGAAAAGAATATTCTTGAAGCAATTTTATCATTAAAATTATTTGTCATATATTTTAATGGTTAACATCAAAGGCTCTGGAGCCAAAGCATCTGGGGTTTAAAACCAGTTCCTCCACCTACCAGGTATTGATCTTGGGCAAGTTACATTATCCAGAGCTCAGTTTTCTTATCTGTAAAATGGAGATAATAGCAGCCATCTCATCTGATTTTTGAGACAATGCAATGTATAAATGCACAAAAATGCTTATGACAGTGATGGGCAAATACACAAAATATGTACACTGATACTGTTATTATAACTACTAAATGGGGTTACTAATTTCTCCTAGCAGAATTCCTGGCTCCTTTCTCTGGACTGAGCCAGTATCTTGCGTATAGCTTTGTTCCTGTACTTTCCACAGTGTATTATGCTTTTTCTGTGTCTTTGACACCTTAACTCCTACTGCTCCCGAAGGTTCTCCTGAGAAATAGATACTCTTCTTAGCACAGTGCTATGAACGTTGGTGGCTAGGAATAGCAAATCCTTTGCAAATGCACTCTGACTTTTCCCTCTGGTACTTGGGACAGACTTGCTGCCTTCATCCTTCTCATAATCCCCTTCAACACAGACCTTCTGAGAGTCACTGATTAGAAACAGTTTAAGATGAAATGCATTTGCTACTTATGTAGTAGATGTTCACTAAATTTTGAGTAATACAATATCTTTATAATATAGGTGTATGGTCTGCAGAATTTGTTTTTGGCTCTCTGGAAGAATGTAGGGGTCCTTCAGCTGTCACTTAAATTTTGTCTAATCATTTGCAATAGCCCTGCTTTTTTTCTAAGATTTATTCATTCATTAAGCTTTGCCTGTCATATATAAGACATAACCTTTTCACAGCTGACTAGTCTCTTCTTTCCATAAGGTAAATATAATTATAGTATAAATCCATTATTTTATGATTAGTTTTATGTGTTTCCAGCTCTGCTCTTCCTGTTTCTAATAATGCAACACCCAGGCAAATTCCTCCCTGTCTCCACATTCCACCTTTCCTTTATGAATTAGAGATAGTAATATTCCTCTTATGGAATTTTTGTAAAGATTAAATGAGATAATATACTGTTACAGTTAAGTTCGTCTACTTGACTGGCTTGGGCACCACCTATGGTATTAGTAAATCACACTTCTGGGTGTATCTGTGTGGCTAATGGAGGTGTGACCTTGGGTTCTATATCTGGTCCCCGGGCCCTTCCTCTCTGCTACTGTTCCCCTGCTTTGCTTCACAGCCACCATGAACTGAGAAGCTTTACTGTACCATGCCCTTCTACCATGGTGTTGCTTCCTTAGAACTAGCTGACCCTGCATTGAAACCTCTGAAATCCTGAGCCAAATTAAAACACGCCTCCTTAGAATTTCTGACATTGGGTAGTTTGTCTCAGTGACTCTAAAACTGACCAATACATACATATAAGTTGTGATTTTCATTCATAATATTGATCGCGTGCATTTAATTGATTATGTAATAACTTCCTATTAGCCTAGAACCTTTGAGAGGCTTCACCGTACAAGTCATCTGGGCTTTTAAAGTCCTGGCTTCAACCACTACACCTGACACATGGCAAATCTAGTCACTGTTACTTAGTATTATTAAGTGTGATGATTAAATGTCCTGCTCACCTTAACGGGGTGAATTTGGAAGCAGCTGTATAGAGGGATCCACAGGGGAGCCGTGTGTGTCTGCCTCCTTTGGTTTGAGATATGAGTGTGGTGAATGACAATTTTATGTTGACTCAGGATCTATTCTGAACACAAGTGCAACTTTCTCATACCAGAAGCAGGACTCAGTCATCCTGCGCCCCATTTCCAGTTCTATACCAAACCTACATGGCTCAAGCTGTGGCCAGAGATAGGAATTTAGAGACATCTCTTTGTGTAGCATATTGAGCTTCCCAGCTTCCTGTCACTTCCTTATAACGAACCACTCAGGCACTGCCCATACATTTACAGAGAGCGCCACTCTGTTCTGCTGTATACACTGCTAGCTGCATATCTCTGCCTGTCTCTAAGGACTTCTCTCCTGATTTATTAGGTCACTTGGCCCAGGATCTGTCAGTAAAAATCTGTGAACTTGTTTCCAGTTGTGGTGATGCATTAAATTTGCACCTTTTATATGAAGAACACCGGGCTGCCCTAGACCAAGAGGAGTACAGGGTTGGGCTACTGCACCACAGCCATGGTCAGGCAGCATAAAATGTGCACGTGACAGACAAGAGGTGCAAGCGTGTCTTCTAGTGTGAACAAGTTTCCCATGGAGGGACTCGGTGCTCATTCTCGGACACTAGGTAAAAAATGTGTTTGTGAGGGCACCTGGCCACACCACAGCCAGCTCCGCTTCACTCCTCTGCAGCAGGGTTACTCATCCCTCTGGTGCTGGAACCCAATTATAGTGGAGACTCTCAAAATAAGCATTGAAAAAAGAACGTTTTAAAACGTGATTATTTTTAATTTCGGATAGTTTTGTATTCATTTTGCTTTGAGATTAATTCTCCTTCTTGAGAAATAGCCCTTTAAGTAGTGATTTGATAAAAAGCAATTCATTTGCAAATGATTTCTCTTTTATCATATACAAATGTTTAAAACTCTATCTTTGATTATTCACAGAAACACAGACACACACACACACGCACACACACAGTTTTCAAATAAAGAAAGAATGATTTTCTTTCCATTTTTTACTCAAGAAACTGGTAATAAAAAAATAGACTTGGTCAAATGTTTCACTTTCAAAGTAGAACCACTTTGATAGAAATCATGTATAATCAATTTTTTCAGCAGTAAGCTTAGAGTATTTATGATGAGAAATTATCTAACAAGAGAAATAGACATATAATTGATTACTTAAAATTTAAAGGTTTTCATTGTTTTAAAAGAAGTAGAGATTATTTGTAGGTAGTACAGCTGCAGAAATTTGAATTTTGTGGTTTTAAATTAAAAAAAAATAAGTAAAGTGGGAAGGTGTTAGTTACGCCCCCACTCCCACCAGCTTTTTAGATTTCTTCTACTATTCTGCTTATTTGTTTTCCTTTAGTTTGAGGGTTTTTAGTATTGTTTGAAATTTGGAGATTTAATGAAGCTTATGGGCCCCTTTCAGAAGCATTCTCTTAAAAGTATATGATAAAACACATAGCATTACAAAGGAAAACAATTGCAGTTATCAAAACATTTTAAAAATGATAATATAGTAACATATATTCATACTTATCAATGCATTAAATAATAAGATCTAAAATGTCAATAATTAATGTTGGGCAAGAATGAATGATATTTTGTGATATTGACAATAAATTATATGAATTGATAAGGAAATATGTTTGATTTCTGTTGGTGACAAATTCACATATATTGCTAATATTATGTTGTGATGTTGCCTGTAAGTCTGAGTGAAATTCTAAATTTTAGTTGCACATTGTAAAATATATGTATGTGTGTGTGTGTGTGTGTGTGTGTACTTCAGTTGGCTGATGCAGTGATATAAAATGGTGTTCGTTACAAAGTCAGACCTTTTTTTTTTTAACAGACCTCTCCCTTTTCTCCCACTTTCTCTTTCCAATACAGCACTGTATTTCACTTGAAGAAATAGGGTTTGTAAAAATTATATTAATGTTCATCCAGACAGTCTTAATGAAAAAAGTAATGAGTACTGAAACTTATTGGAAAGAAAAAATATAGAGAACTTCTTTTATGTTGGTCATATTTACTAATTGGTAAAATTAACTGCACCACTATACTATCACTTTGTTCTTATGATACACCTTGAGACCCAAAGACACTCTTAGAGCAAGAAAAATGAACAGTTATTTGATAAAAGAAAGAGCATGCAAATATAAGTGCAAATATAAGTGCAAGCAATCACTCAAGAATATGTGTATAAGATCAAGGATGTACTTTGGGAAACAGTGGAATGAATTTTTAATATTTATCAATTTTTATTAAGGATACAGCTTGGTTTTACAAAGACATTGTCAAGCGTTCAGTTTTTCCATCTCACTTGCTTTTCTCCAGTGCTTTAGAAATGTTAGTTGTTAAATATCATACAGCTCTAGAATTTAAAAATCAGTTTATGGAAATTTATATTTTTCTTTAGAATGAAGACTATATTGATTGCATTGATTTTCTAATACTGTACTAAATAAAACATTATCTGTTTTTGATAACTAAATCTGTCCACCACAGTTCATGAACCGACCTTGTAATACAAGATGTGAATGTACTTAGGTTCTGTTCAGTCCTTTGACAATATTTATAACCATTAACTGTTGACAGATACTGCTTGTGATAGTTAAACTTGATCATGTCAACTTGATTGGCTTTGAAGCTACCTGTGGCATTGGTAGAGCACACTTTTGGGTATATATGAGTGGGTGATGGAAGCATGAACTTAGGTAGTATATGTGGTCCCTCACCCCTTCTCATATTTATCCCCTGCTCAGCTTTCTGGCTACCGTGAACTGACCAGCTTTGTTCTACCACACTGCTCTGTCATGATGCTCCTACCTTGGAGCAGGGACTGAATCCCCTGAAATCATGAGGTAAATTAAACCTCTCTTCTTTTTTTAAGTAAGTTGTGTATTCAGGCCCAGCAATAGGAAAGCTGACTAGTACAGAAAATATGATACTGGAGAAGTGGGGTTATTATTGTAACTATACATGACCATATAGATTGGAAGCCTTTGGAACTGGTTGTGGGAGTTGTTTGGAAAAGTTTGGAGATGCAGGCTAGAGAAGGTCTAGAATGTTGTAAGAAGAGATTGATAAGTGACTCTAGTCATAGCTCAGAGGACCAATACACTGAGGGGAATGTGAAGAGTAAAGACCAGGCTTGGGAAGTTTCATATTTTACTGGCAGTTGGACTATAAGCCATGTATGTTATACTCTGTTGGAAAATTTGTCTACATTTTGCCCAAATCCTGAAACTTTGTGCAAGACAGAGAATAAGGGCAGTGGACTAATTAATCAGGTGCATGAAATATCAAGAAAGCCCAACATTCAGGCTCTGGCATGGTATTTCTGGCTGCTTTTAGCTAGATTTATAGTGAGAACTGGGGACAAAAGGCAAAGCACAAAAAAATTGAAAACCTAAAATTTTGACTCAAAGGGAACCATTTATAAAGTTGTTATGGCTGCTGAAGAGATTAGCTTCATTACAAAGAAACCAAGTACGTTGTACAGGATCAAGCAGAAAGATGCCTTGAGGGCACTTCAGAAATCAAAAAGGCCACACTCATTGTGTACTCAAGAATGCAAAAGTGTAAACTTTTCACTTGTGAAGAGAATCCCTGAGTCCCTTTCTCAAGAAGGGCCTGTTGGATTCATTTCACTGTGCTCAGCCATCCAGGTACTCAAAGGCGACTGCAGCCATGGTTCAAAATGATTGGCCGACAACAGACCTTGGTGTAATCCATGAGATGCTGGTTTTACAAGCATGCAGAATGCAAGTGTTGTGGGGTCAGGAAGGCTTCCACCCAGATTTAAAAGGACAGCTGGGAGCCCCTGAGAGACCAGTGTGTGAAGCTGTGGGAATGAAGTCAAAGGTGCAGTGGAAACTCCAGGAAGTTGGAGATACCAGGCATGTGGAACCTCTGCCAAGGAAAATTGCAGGCTGTGAGCCAAGCCAGCCCAAGCAAGAAGTCATGTGGATTACAATGAGCAAAGCCATAAGCCTTGGGGCTGCTCAAGCCTCTGGAACTCATATCTCACCACCATGTATCCCAGATTCTGAACATGAAGCTATAGGGTTTAATGTTTGCTCTACTGGGCTTCACTCTTATTTTTTTCTTATTTTTTATGTCTCCCTATCCCTCCCTTTTGTAATAAGAATGTTTACCCTGTGCCATTGTACCTTGGAATTATGTAACTTGTTTTTTTATTTTTATACAGATTCACAACTGAGAGTTTTTCTTGAGTCTCAGAAGAGACTGACTTGTGAAAAATGTTGGAACTCTTGAGATTTGAGGAAGGGATTTTGTGTTTCCAATTGTACACAAGATAATTACACTATGTTAGATGGAATCATAACCATCCATTTGGGGATTAAATATGGCTTAAGTTGTGTTTGAATGTCAAGTTAACAAAGGATGGGATATGACGGTTAAGCTTGATTGATTGTCTTAGAGCCACCCAGGGGATTGGTGGAACACACTTCTGGGTGTTTCTGAATGGGTCGTGCAGGTCTGACCTTTGATAGTATATCTGGTGCCTTGCCCTCTTTTCTTGGGTGCTGTTCCCTGGCTATGCTTCTGGACCACTATGAACTAAGCAGCTTTGCTCTCCTCTGACCTTCTGCCATGATGTTTGTGCCTCGGAGCCAGCCAAGCATTAATTGAATCCCCTGAAATTGAGAGTTAAATTAAACCTCTCCTCCTTTAAGTCATGAGTTTTTGAGTATTGTGTCCCAGCAATGAGAAAGCTACACGCTGTAGGTTTGTAGGGGGATGTAGAAAGAAATAAGAAACTACACATCTTGATGGTAAGAGGAGAAAGAGACTAAAATTAACTGTGACAAAAAATGGTAATATAATTTTGGTTATTATTGGGTGCTAAGTGTGCTTCATTCATTATTGCTTATTTTGCAAGGTAGCCACTAGAAATAATGGGTGATTTTAACTAAAAGTAGCTTAAAAATAAGGGAATTTGTTACTCACTTATCAATTTTAGCAGTAGGGTGGCTCAAGAATTGATGAAGTCAATGGCTCAGCAATACTTTAAGAACTCACATAGTTTTCCTTTTTTAAAATGGCATTATAGGTTAGGCTTGTGACTTTGTGCTCAGTCTGACTTTTCTTATAAGATGGCTTTCCTGGTTTAAATCACTGTGTAAAGACTTGAAAGCATCTAAAAGAGGAGACTCATTTCTTTTGAACTTTCTTAGGAGTCAAAAAACAAGGGGCCGGTGAGATGGCTCAGCGGCTTAAGCGCCTGCCCGGCAAGCGCAAGGGCCCGAGTTTGACTCCCGGATCCCACATACAAAAAAGGGGCCGGTGATATCGCTCAGCGGCACGGGCGCCTGCTGGCGCGCGAGGTCCTGAGGTCGACCCCCCGGTACCCACCAAAAAAATAAATAAATAATAAAAAAAAATAAACACAAAGCAAAATAATACAACCAACCACCTCCCTCTCCCCAGCTGAACCCAACCCAACCCTTTTATGGGAAGCTTCCAGAAGGTTGTACTCTTTCCAAATCTTTAGCTAATTGTCTGCGCATTAAGTGACTGAAACAGATTCCAAACATATTTCCTTACTATTAACTACCACTTCCAAAACCAGCTTGAAAGATGATACACTTAAATTTAGGTGACCTGAGTTCAAGAACACTGAACCCCAATTTTTAGAACTCGTCATTTCTAACACCTTAATATTGGTTAAAATACTTTTGCAAATATGGTAATTTAAAAAGTTAATTCATGTTTTGAGTCACATCAGTTAGAATGTACTCTACATTTCTTCCTGCACTTTCAGTTGGATAACAAGCATGGTCATTTACCTAGCAACTTGGATACTGTAATTTCTTTTTCTGCCTAATCATTGCAGCCAATTTACCAGGAAGCTCTTACAATTTTAATTTTCAGTTCTCAGAGTTTCTCTTCTCCTAATTCATATTGTCATTCTTTTAACCCCTCTTGGGCTATCACAAGCTCTCTCTCTCACTTTCCACCAATCTACCATTTCTCCTCTGCAATCTGCTGTGCAGGCAGAGTGGTCATTTTAAAAGGCAAATATAATAATATAATGGTCTCTCTGTGCTTAATGCCATTTAATGTTTTCCCATTGCCCTTAGAGTAAACTTCTTTCACATGGCTAATAAATCCCCTGTGATCTGCCTCCCTAATCACCTCTCTTGCCAGTATATGATCCAATACCCCTCAGTGTATAGAGGTTTAACCAATGTGCATTGATAGATGAATTAGGAAATACATTATTTCCTCCAAAGTTTCTTCTAAAGTGATAGGAACCTATTTCTCTTTGAACCCTGCTTACTTTTAAGAGCAAACTAAATTTATGTTTAAGCACAATACTTGACTTGTCAAATTTGATGTTGGACAGCTTTAAGAATTGTACAAATTATTTTGCGTTATTCTGTATGGCTAGTAAAATCAATCCTTACAAAAATAAATGAAAAATTAAGGAGCCTTCTTGATTACCTATATAGGCTAGGGAAAGTTGGCAAAGACATTGTAAGACACTTCCCTGGGACCACAAAAAGACAGAATGCCTTTGTGGAAATTAAGAGTAGATATTTGGGTCAAACAAGAACTACAATTAAACTTCTGTTTGCCCCTTCTCCCATCAAGTTGTTGTTGTTATTGTTGTTGTTGTCGTTGTTTGAGACAGGGTCTTGCTAGATAGTTCAGGCAGGCCTGGACTCACTATGTAGTCCAGCCTGGCTTTGAACTCATGGTGATACTCCTGCTTCAGCCTCCTGAGTGCTGGGATTGCAGGCATACACCACCATACCTAGATCCCCATGAAGTTTTAAATCTAGTGTCTCTTGTTATTAATGACAAAATCATATAATCTCAGTGGTACTTTTTATTGCATATGTCCTGGTACTTTGTGAAGCAATACCTGTATTTGTGTAATCAGAATTCTTTGAATTGCATTAAATTCCACCTTAAAAGATGTAAAAATATTTGATTTAGTTTTCTCCCTTATGTAAAATGAGTTAAAAATACATCCTTCCTTTGTATTTTGTTGCTATTTTCTGGGGTATACACTAAGAAATCAAGTATTATTGTAGTCTTATTTGACTACCTTAAATAATAGATTTGACTAAAAAGAACTATTAGCTCACAGGCTTTCACCAACAGAATATATTTGAATTTAACTCAGAACTGAAAAGTACAATGGAAGCAGTGGACACCATGATGATTAACCTTGACTGTCAACTTGATGGGCTTGCAAGACTCTTACGAGATTAGTGAAGCACACTTCTGGGTGAGTCTGGGTCAGTCATGGGAAGCATCCCACCTTAGGCACAATATTTGGTTCTTGGCCCCATCTTCTTGGGTTCTTCCCCTCCTTTCTGCTTTCTGGATTCCATGAGTTGAGCAGATTTCCTCTGCTGTGCCCTTCTGCCACAGTGTTTCTGCCAGAGCCAGAAGACCATGGACTGAAACCTATGAAGCCATGAGCCAGATTAACCTCTCCCTCTCTAAGGTGTGCATGTCACTTTTTGTCCCAGCAATGGAAAATGTGATTAATACAGATCCCTGATAACTATCAGAAAGATGTTATGTTTGATTCCGGTTTCAAGCTTTTACAGAATGGTGTCTTTTATCTCTTTACTAATCTGTACTGTTTGAAGAATTAAAGGAACAAATTTTTTAAATTTTCAAAAATACGAAGGAAAATAAGTGTCATGTCTAAGGATGATGATGGGTGCTACTTGCTAAATGTTAGAAGCTAGGAATATATGTAGTATAAGTTTTATTGCTGGAGAGATGGTGTTACCAGATAAGAATCTTTGAAAATTAAAGTCATATTTGGTATCCAAATATCCTTAGGTTTGCAGGGCTTTGATCTATTTATTAGCCATGCAAAAATATATTGCTCTTTCTTAATCTTATCATAGTTGATTCTGCTACTGGAATTATTTTTTCCCCACTATTTGATGTAATATGTTTTATTTTCAAGTACTTCTTTCACAAAGATAAGCAAATAAGATTTCCACTTCCCTCTTCTCTCAGCCATGTTTTTGTTTAGTTAACCAACATCAAGGAGAAGATATTAAAATGATTAACCTATATAATTCATTTATGTATTAAAAGACTGGATATTATGGCAGCTGAACTCCAACTTTTATCTCAGATATGAATGCAGCAATATTATGTAGTTATAATTAATTCTGCACTATTTAATCACTACAATCTACAGATAAGTCAATCACTAAATCTTTTCCTAATTTTATGACTGATTTCCCTTTCCCATTCAAATCACTGTGACTGTGTTCAAAATAGATGTTTGGAGAGTCCAACTGCATGAATAATAAGTTTGTACATGTATCATCTTCAGCGACTTTCCTGAATTTTTCTAGTCTCCTTTACTTTTAGCTGTTGAAGTGAATATAAAAAAGGGGATATTTGTTACGTATCTTAGGATATTTTTCACAGCACATTCTAGGATGGAAAATAGTGAATTTGGGATCAGAATACATGACTTGTGACCAGGTCCTGTTACCTGTTGCCTATGTGACTTTGAACCAAATTATTTAAAATGTTCTCCCCTTTACTTGTCTCAGTTGTAGAAAAAGTATGACAAGATTTTCTCTATATGGCTTTTATGCAACTAAATTGAGACACTGATGTGCAACAGATTGTAAATAGCCATTGGAAATCCAAAGGTGAGAGGATAATGATTTGATAAAAAATCTTTTGAAAAAAAGAATTAAGATGTAGCTTGTACATGTACCAATTCCCCACAGTGACTATAATAATTATTTCCTACAAAAAGTACTATTAAAAATTTTAAAACTTTAATAAAAGATGTGAGGAGCTCACGCAGTGCTTTTGTTTAGCCAGTTTATAAGGAAATTTCAAAACATATTGTAAAGTTTGGGATTTAAAAATATTTTTGAAACATTTTGAATCTTCAAAAATGAATAACTGGTTACATACATTTTCTTTCCTCATGGAACACTGTATGTACAGCCATTGAAATCATGCTGTAAATCTGTGTTCATTGATGTAGAAAGGTATTCATATTAATTTAAGACGCGGGAAAACATGTATTAAACATTTTTCATATAATATTTTTATTAAAATTACAAATTAATGTGTGGACCTGTACCACTTTTCATTTGCATTTTCTAATTTTTCTAAAATAAACAGATAATTTATGTTAAGTCATACACACAAACAAATGTTGGAAATTCCATTTATATACAGAGGGTTCTATAATCTCTGAAAAGTCCTGGCTGTCTTATTCCTTATCGCATAGTCCATGATCAAAACCTTTTGGTCAGTACTCTTTTAGGGGGTAGCCTCTGTTTCCATCGCCCTGAAAACCAGTATCTCATTCAGAAGTCACTCCTTCTTGTATGTGGCTACAACTTGTTTCTGAGTAGTCACATTTTCCAGTCTCCTGCAATCCATCTTCATAAAGATCATTAAGTCACAAATATTTTCTAAAGCACAGAGCTGATTCTGTTTTTCTTAGGCCCTGCTGTCTTCCTGACCTCAATGCCAGGCATATATGCTAGCTTCACTTTGTATTGTAGCATTTGTTCATATGCTTCAACCTGGTATTGGAAGCCCTTCATGATATACCAAGGTCTGTCTCCTTCTCTTCTTCACATTCCCTTTATCCAGTCACACATAAGCCCTCATCTCTGAACAGAGCATATCACAGAATTTAACACGTCTGCACTTGAAGCCACCGTATTCCACCAGACTGTAGCATTACTGGCTATTTAAACGCTACTTGTGACTTATATCCCAGCTAAATTCCCAATGTTTCAGATTTTGAAAGGCCTTTTTTTCCTACTTTGAATCCTATATCTTCTTTTAATTTTATTGATTTATTCTTTCCTCTATTTATATTTGTGAGCATCTACTGTGCCAAGGGGTTATCTAATATCTCCAATATAGAGGTAAAGATCCCCTTGGTAATTAACAATATTCACATAATGTTTCTCTTTTGCTTAAATCTATTGATGTGTGAACTTTCCTTATCCACTGCCTCCCCATGAAACACCACACATACATTGATTGTTGGCACTTTGCATGTTAGTTATATTTGAGTTTTTCATGGAAACTGCCACATTTTCTTACAGATAGAAATATTCAATAAATGTATTGTTGGAAGGCCAAATAGAAGGGTGGAATAAAATATTTTGTTCCAGCAACATAGTCTTATACATTTTATTCTTTAACCATGTAACTTTTCCCTGTTGATTATTTTTTAAAATTAAATTTGACTCTTAATTAGCATTATCATTTGGTCTCTAAAATCATGAGAATTAGTTATTTCTCCTCTTTTATCTAGGAGAGTTGAAGACTAGGTTGATTTCCTTAAGTAAACTGGAGGTAAAATATATATTCTTCTATCATGGAATAAGTTATGCCATAGAACTCTTACTTTTCTTTTTTCTTTATTTTTTTGTTTGTTTTTTTGGCTGCTCTGGTTCTTGAACGCAGGGCCTTGTGAATGCTAGGCAAGTGTCCACCTCCGAACTATATACTCAAATTTTTTTATTGTTTGAGACAAGGCTACACTAATTTGCCTAGGCTGGCTTCAAACTTGCTAGGAACCTGCCTCAACCTCTGAAGTAGCTGAAATTACAGGCATGAACTACCACATCCAGCACATACTTAGTTATTTGGCCTTGAATTTAGAGTCAAGATAGTTGCTTTTTAATATATGAGTGTTGGCCTACATAATTTAGAAGTTTAACAGTATGCTGAATTTGAGTACTCTAATGTATTCATTCTGTATGCCTACAAGTTGTATTTTTTTAAAAAATACTATTCCTACTGCAATTTCCTGTCATTTTTCATTACTAAATAAATGGTTCATTCAGGTATTTCCCTTGGAAAAGTAGGTGCCTTTTTAGTACTAAGTATCTCTATCTTTATATTTTATCTCTACTTTTTCCTCACTTAAAAAATGGCTATTGTTTGGGTGGTCAAGCTTATATATATAAAAGATCTTTTTTTTTTTTGTGGGTACCGGGGGGATGACCTCAGGACCTCGCGCGCCAACAGGCACCCGTGCCGCTGAGCGATATCACCGGCCCCTTTTTCGTATGTGGGATCCGGGAGTCGAACTCAGGCCTTCGCGCTTGCAAGGCAGGCGCTTAAGCCGCTGAGCCGTCTCACCGGCCCTTTTTTTTTTTTTTTTTTTTTTTTTTTTGTATATAAAAGATCTTTAGCAGATATATGTAAGAAATCTAAGTTAGGATTTTACACTTAATCCTATTGTCTGTAAGTGACTCTTCAGCATAGCTGTTTTAGCCCAATTCTGCTAAGTCCATTAAAAGAAAACAAACACAAATTCCGTTTCAGTTTAGGGGAAAACTGTATCTATCAAAGGAGTTGAGTTTGGTGTATGTGCAATTTGATACTGAAAAATTCCACCCAAATTGGTTTTGCACATCCTAGTGTATTTCAAATACAGCAGTAGAGCTAGTACTTGTCTGAATCCTACGGCAAACAGGGCATGTTACTGGCATTTTGTTTCCCCAATTGAATTATAAGTTCCTTGAGAATGAGAATCATTGCACATTACTTGTGTAAGTCTGTGTCTTGCAGGAAATGAAAACATGTCTTGATTTGGTTTACTTAATTTTATAAAACAAATACTTCTTTTAGTATGAATGGTTTGTCTCATCAATCTGGATTTGCACATATTGGCCTAAGAAATTAGTTTGAAGATACATGTAAAGAGCGGTATCTTTTCATTTTTATTAATTTGAGGTCTGAATATAGAATTTGCTATACTCTTCATTCTCCCAAAGAGTTTACTTATACAGAACTTTTATATTTTTATGAAATTTACACTCAAGATATTCCAAATAATCTTTTAGTACTGCTAGAAGAAATTTGGTTTCCTATCTGTAATACTGAATTTTTTAAATGGAAAAAAGAAAAACTTGGTAAGCACAAGAGGTGTTAACATGTAGATTTTCTTCTGTTGCCTGGTTTTGGCAGTTAGAAGTCTTACCCTCTGCAGTATAGCTGCTTTGGTTTAGAGTCCTGCAAAGGCAGCTAAGAGGAAGAATCACCTGATGTCTTATTTAATACTATGCCTCTGTGAGTTGTCCTCTGTACTATTTCTTGAAGTTATACACTGGTAAAACTACTGTCATTGCCCTTGCTTTCTGTCTTTGCTGCACATTTAGTTCTCGACAGGCTTAAATAATGGTTTAAGCATAAAATGGTTGAAATGATTTATGCCTGTAGAGTGATGTCTTCATTTGCTTTAGTCACATTTCTTTCTTTCCTTTTTTTTTTTAACTAATGGTCTGGTGAACACCTCATGTAGGTACATTTTATTAGAGAGTATATTCCCTCTAAATGCTGTTCCTAAGCTGAAAGAAATGGGCCATAATCATATAAACCTAAAGTATCTCTTGCTAGAATGTACAAGAAATAAAATGTCCTTATTCCTGAGGCATAGAATGTAAGTGACTTTTCCCTCTCACTGTAAGATTGCTCTTTATACTAATGTTGATTAAGTGTATCACATCAACGGCTGTTGTGACATATATGAAAATGAATGATCCTACTGAAAATTTCTGTTGAAAGGTATAAGTCTCTCAAAGTTTCTAGTTAGCTGAAATTTTCTTCTTTCCGTTGAGATAGGAGGAATTGGTTTCCGGACTGTATAGATTGTTTCACTCCTAGTTCATAAAATTGCAATTAATAATGGTGAACTAAGATCATTCTGGATTTGATGTACTACCCTATCATCATCGAAAGAGAGTCTTTAAATCTGCTCTTTAACAACTAACAGGGACTTTGCATTGATTAATTCATCTGGTCATAGACTCAAGGCTGACGTGGCATCTTCTAGGCCTTCCATTCCATGGGGATCAACATCATCATTTTATGCAAAGTGAACTTACTACTTTATAGACTTGATTGGAAAGAAATTTCACCATCAGCTGGAGGATGTGCCACTGGAATTTAATTTGTTGACCTATGAGAACACAGAAGATCTCATCTTTTCCTGAACTTTCTAAACATAAAATAAGGTTATCAAGGAATCAAAATGATTCTGACATTTGCACTTTAGTAGAAGGCCAATACATTTAAAGTAAGTACTCTCCTTCCTGAAACGTTCAGCGCTTCATCAGCAGCATGTCAAGTTCTTAAAAAAATATTACCCGTTGTGGAGTAAAGCACTGGAAGTCAGGTCATTACTACATTACTGGCTTTTAGAATAGATACTGTTTTGGGTGATGCAGCATCTATTTGCCTTTATGCTTGTGCTAGAACCCATATCTCTCTGAAGAAGCTTCTACCTCTCACTGTGTGCAGCCTTGTAGGATTCAAGGTCCCCTGCTTTGCTTATCCAGGAGGTGCACTCATGGCCAAAGCCATTGACTTTTCTTCCTGATACTTGGAGTCTTGAGGAAGGGGATAAGAGGACATAAGATTATATGGAGTTCATGCATTCCAGGAGTGGTAACATAAATATATTGTCTTCATTCAGACTTACCAGAGCTGGATTTGTTCCTACCTCACATCTTCCAGCAAATTCCGTTTGCATTAACTAAGCCAGAATCAGTGTTTGTAATATTCCTCTCAAAAACTAATGAAATTATGATTTAACTTTGCTAAATTTTAAAAGTAATAGGTTATCCATTGGTAAGTCTTTACCTTCTATTCTTCAAAAAATAAAAGTCAGGAGATATATTTTACTAAATACAAATACTACAATAGAAACTACGCCTTTGGTAGGCATTTCCAGTGTGGAAGAGTTTAATGGAATCCAAAATGCTGACCGGGTACTGGGAAAAGGGACCAAGACTTGTTCCAGGGTGAACACCCTATCCACACTCTTGGAGAACATTTTATCTTAGGTCAATATGTTTGGGTCACCCTTGTTTTCTCTCCATTTTTGGAGCATGACACATTTTTTTCCTGCCCCAGCACCTTCTTTTTTTTTTTTTTCCCAGCACCTTTAAACTTTCCATTCTACCAGAAATTTTATTTCATTTCCATTATTTTCCCCATATATAGATGCCTTCTTATCCTTCAAGTCTAAGCAAAATCTCAAGAAGACTTTCTTTGTCTACATTACTCAGCATACATTAACTGATCTCATGTATCTTATGTCCCAAGTGATAATTTCCATGGAGAAGTTACCAAGGCATTTCATACTTAACTTGCTCCACCCATATCTTCTGGTTCACCCTGCTCTAATCAGTTTCTTTCTCATTCTTCTCTACCAGTGTGGCCATCACGCAGGATCTTAAGGCAAGAATCAGCCTTCGACTCTCTTGTTTTGCTGCCCCACACCAAGGCACCAGTCAATTCTGTGAGCTCTAATTCCAAATATGCTCATATCCAAATCTCTCTTTACAACTTCATAGTTACATCTAGTCCTGTTATCATCTTTTGCTTCATCAACTTAATCATCTGTTTTGTTTCTATTTCTCTTTACCTTATACAATAAAAATGATTCCTTATCTTTCCCTGCTTAGAATGTTTAGGGGCTGCTAATTCCAATTAGGAAGAAAATACCCACAGTCCTGTTACCTTTTCCTCACCCCATTTTGATTATTATGTAACACATTTTCATAAGTCAATGAAAAGTAAAGAAATAAGAATGAGTGATTCCATTTCTTGTGTTTATATAGTGAAAGGAATCTCAAGATATGCCGTGCAATGGAAATTAACAATTTAAAACAGGCATTAGTATGGCTTAATTTTTAAGCTAGACACAAAAAAGTAGCCCTTTTAGAAATGAGAATTATCTGAGTTACAGAATTAGCATGTATTAATATTTGGGCATTATAATAGAGTACTTAGACATATGAGTTCCTTGAAAGCAGGAACTGTAACATTTTCAGTTTTTTGCATCTTTGTTTCTTTGCTTAGCATGTTGTCCCTGAGTTCAAGAGGAGCCTCATCAAATGGTTACTTAATTGAATAAAATGAATATTTTTGAAGCATTTTTTTTGGTACCATTGGAAGCATTTTAATGTTCATGATATGAAATTAATTTCTGAGCAAGTGAATAAATACCCTTTATTTAGAATTAAAGGGAAGTCCAGTGAATTTATGAATGCCGGTAAATGGAAGATTCACTTTCTCCACCTCATTTGCAAACAAACGTGGAGGTCAGGAATAAGATGGAATTTAAGGTTTTGCTTTATATAAAAAACAGAATTTTTGTACATGTATTTTTGGACCACTAGTGTTTTTGATTTTTCGTCTCTAATGTTTAATAGTTTTGATTAAATAATAACCAGTATATTCAAGATGCTTTGGTGCACTGAGGGGACACTAGTCATTTTGGATGATTTTCTTCCCTTGCTTGTTACAGCCCTAAAGAGAATACCCTATTAAAACAAATAATGGTTAGCTAGTGTTTTGAAGGAAAAGTCCTATTTTGGTACTTTGAATTTCACATTTTTAGGCCAAATGATTATTATCTTCACTTTGCTCATACACATAACTTTGTAGGTCTATGTACATATATATAGGTATAGATATGAATAAATAGGTAGATATCTGTGCTGATGCAATAATGTTTATAAAGGACTAGATTTCAGGAAACTATGTTAGATTATGTTTAGAGATACAAAGTCCTGGGACATGACTTACAGACTGGCAACCTGTGCACTGAAACAGGACAATGGATCTTCATTTTCTTTCTCCTGTGTTGTATTTTATTGTTGTTTTTGTTATTATTTGTGTTATTATTACTTTAGCAATCAAGAGATTTCACATAGAAATCCACACTCCCAGTTCTTCCTGAAATATCAGTGGACAGTATAAATATTGTATGCAGTTCAAACACTACTGATGCTGTGATTTTAACTGCAAATGGCAACAATTTAAGGGCTTCTATTTCTTCATCTTGATGTTTCTCTTCCGTATCAAATGGTGGAAGTTACAAGACCTGAAATGCTTTCCCAGAATGCTCCCTGGCTTAATGGAGTATTACATGCCATCCTATTCCACCTATAATTTCTGCCCCAATTTCTATGTTATATCAATTTTTTTTCCACATGGTTTTTCACATCGGAGCCTATTTTCTTGAGTTCTATCCAGGTCCTATGTTTCTCATGTTGGGCTGAGAAAAGTATTCCTGTCTTAGCCATTACTCTCCTTCTTCCCTTTCCTTTGCCCACCTTGCCCTGTTCTGCACACCAGTTAAGATGTAGATGCACAAGTCACATTTCAATACTGTATGAGTCCCTGCTCTCAGACCTTCAGTGACAACATGGAACCACTGTCCAAGTACTTAACATATAGTTGTAACTCAGTCTTTTTCCTCTCATTTTATGTTAATTCACATTCAAATAAGTAGCCAACAAGTTCATTTCCCTAGCACCAAAATAGGCATCATTCAGACTTTCTAATGGCTTTGCTTCCAAGATTACCTCCTCTTCTCCACCTGAACAAGCAGATGGTTCCAACCTTTCTGGACCACCTTGGTCCATAGTAACACAACGCAGTTCATTTTTCCTGGTGCTTGTTTAAAAATCATATCTGCTTTCTCTGATTATCATAAAATATAGTTTCTCCAAATATGGCCCCTGGATGTCTTATTTCAGAATCAGTTGTCTTACTCTTTAGCATTTATTTCCATGGCTCTACCTATATCCTCCTGAATTCCTTCCAT
This sequence comes from Erethizon dorsatum, assembly GCA_028451465.1. NCBI lineage: Eukaryota > Metazoa > Chordata > Mammalia > Rodentia > Erethizontidae > Erethizon > Erethizon dorsatum. Next base: position 48,803,402 of record CM051825.1, read on the forward strand.
TAGAATACAGTAATCTTATTCTAAACTTCAAGAAGTCTAGAAGTTCAAAGCAACATGATTTATTGCTGGATGGTTTAAGAGAGGGCAAAATAGGATCCAATTAATTTTAAAATTAGTGCATTTTCAGGTTTGCTAGTTGTGTTTTTCAAACACTGTTTGCCATAATTATTGGCGATAGCTTCTAAAACAGAATTTATCCTGATTATCGATGATAGCTCTGGTTGTGGCTGTCACCATTTCTAGACATCATCCTGAAGGCTGTGTGGCCCATAATCCTGTGACAGCAAATAAATGGCAAATAAGAGGTTTTTTTGCCTTTTAAGAAAAAGCCAGATGATTAACCAATAAATTCCTTGAATGCAAATGTGCTTTATTTTTTATATATTCTTCTCCACCATGCTCATTCCTTGTCTGTAGTGAAACCACAATTAATAAACATTGAATTGGATTGGATAAATTGTATGAATATTTAAAGATGAGAAGTTAGAAATACTATCAGCACTAAGAATGGTGATGATGGTAATAACTCTCAGTGGGCCACATGCTCACCCAGACTTCACAGGCTGCACTTGGTGCTTTGTGTACCCTTGTAAGTAGATGCTGCAGCCCTAATTAGGCATTGCTCTGATTTCGTCCACTTTAACAATGGGGAGTGTTCAGCTGGAGGCCCAGAGGGGGCAAGGGAGGCGAGGGAGGCAATGCCATGTGAGATGCAACTACTGTTTTTGAGCTTATTGGAAAAAAACAACTTTTCTGAACAATTTAAAACATTTGTTTGAGGGTTTTTTTTTGTTTTTTTTTTTTTTTTTCTGTGGGTACCAGGGGTTGACCTCAGGACCTCGCGCGCCAGCAGGTGCCTGTGCCGCTGAGCGATATCACCGGCCCCTTTTTTCGTATGTGGGTTCTGGGAATCGAACTTGGGCCCTCGCACTTGCCAGGCAGGTGCTTATGCCGCTGAGCCATCTCACCGGCCCTTGTTTCAGTTTTTAAAGCAAGGTAGCAGGGATGAGGAGGATGAATCTAAAACTTTGATTGATAACTCTTAGGGGATGTCACCATGATAAAGTGATTTAATGAAAAGAGAAGAATATAAAAATAAGAAATCTGAATTTGAGATTCAGTTTGCCGTGTACCAGTTCTGCATGTTTGAGCAAGATCCAACACCTCTTCTAACATCAGTCCCTTAACTGGTGAGATGGGGACAATTCTACTACATACCAGGTTGTTGTAGATCAAATAAAGGAATGGACCAAAATATTGTAAAAATGTACCATGATGTTGCTAGTACAGCTTGTTCAAGGTGTGAATAAAGGTCTCTCTCTCTCTCTCTCTCTCTCTCTCTCACACACACACACACACACACAAACTATTATTTTGATTCATGATTTAAAGAGAGAAACTACAGATTTAATGGAATCTCATTCCCATAATCCCACAAAGCAAGCAGTCTGTTTGCCAAGCAAGGAATCCTGTGCCTGGGGAGGTGAAGTAACATGTTATAGTCACACAAGTAGTAAGTAGCTGAGCCAAGACTTAAAACCAGGCCTGTCTGACTTCAAATGCACCACTCTTTCCACTGTATGTACCATTTTGTCTTTCTTTAAAAAATAAGCCAACCCATACACTTTTTCCTAACAGCAAAAGACATTTATGTTTGAAAACTACCTCATCCTCATAACGCCCAATTAAGTTGTTGCCCCCTAGCATCTGCCTCAATTTCCTTTTATGGAATATTGTAAATATAATCTGAGTGTAGATTAAATGGGATACAAGCAGGTCACCTGAGAAATCAGATTTTATAGATTATAAGAATTTGATGCCTAAATTATACTTAATGGACATAATTTTTTTAAAAAGAAAATTCTTCAGGAAATGATTGGTCTATCAATTTCATCATTTCTGAAATATCTATAGTATGGAGAAATTAAAGTAAGAATAGATAATATAAACTTCACCATAAGTTATAGTGAGGACTACCTCTCTTTATGACTTTGGGAATCACAAGGAAAACATAGAGCATATTTGATCCAAGTTAATTTTTTCCCTTCTTTGTTTTTTTAAAAGACTCTTTTTAAAAGGTCTTTTGCTAGAAAGAAGTTAGAGAATTTTAAAGCCCTATAGCTTTTGAAGGAAGTGATTCTGAGAATACTTTATTTCTGTATCTCTTTTATCCTAAAATAAAGTCTTTTTTGAGAGATGAGCCCTCACTGTTAAATTTGGTTGCTGGGCACTTGAGCAGAAGAAATGATTTTCTTTTCTTTAGTTAATAATTTTTTAAAACTAAGGGTAGAGGTAGGATGGAATTAAGGATAAGAATGGATATGATGGTGTGATGAAGTTAGAGATGCTGATTTTATGATGTAGGGAAGCTTTTTTTTTTTTTTTGGACAGATCATATCTGGCAACTTAATCATCTTTCTCTGTGGAACATCGTAAGGAGGTGGTTAAATTCATGTACTATAGAGTCATATAACCTGGGATTCAAACCCAGCTCTAACACTTCCTAATTTTGAAATTTTATTCAAGCTACTTGAACTCTTTAAGCCTTTGTTTTCTCATTGGCAAATTAAGGACAATAACTGCACCATAGTGTTGTCATGAACAAACCACCAATATGTACCAATAAACACTGCAGATTTTGCTGTTATTATTATTGCTGGAGGGTTGTATAACTTTCTTGACATATTTATCAGACTCTCATAAACTTATACACTAATTTTCAAGGATTTCTACTACATAAGAGCTGTCCTTCTACAATTTAATAGATTAATAAAGTGGTGGCAAAGATGCTGTATTCCTTTTAAATAAACTATCAAATCAAGTTCAAGAGACATTAAAGGTGTTCATAAAACCAAAAGATAATAAAAACCAAGACTTCTAGTAAATGATCATGAGTTTAGAAATATACTCAAAAGTACTCATCATGAGAGAACATATTGATTTGTGTGTATATTTCAAGCAACCATCTTACGCATGCTGTGCTGGTAGCTGACAGCCTTTTACCCAGGGGAAGGTGGCTTCTCTAATAGCAGTGAATGGTGATTCTATTTGTAGGCATTATTTCCTTAGAATGCATTACTTTCTGTGATTATTATTTAAAAATACTTGTCCTCAAATTATGTAGTCTTCTTGGCTATAAAAAAGAAAAATCTGCACTATTGTGAAACCCTCAAAGAAAATATGTATCTGGTTGAAAAGCATATTAAATCTTACCAACGAAGTAGTAATCTGCTTTTGCAACACAGAATCTGCAAGAGGGCTTCCAAAAAACATCCTCAGATCTCAGTACTTAGGCCACAGGTATGTAAAATAGAAAATCAGAGCTATTAATATCATTTGAACTCCTCGTGCAAAATTTCTCCTTCTCTCCATACTACCTCTTGCTTTTAAATTTTAAAAAAGCACAATTTTTACACCAGTAGAAAATCTGGAACAAAAAGACTTACCTTTCTTCAACCAAGAAACTTTATTTTTATCATTTTCAAAATGCTCGGCTGTTCTTACTTTTATCTTTTCCAGCTCAGTTTCTGACATCTAAATGGAAACAGAATTTGTGGTATAAAAAAATCATTAAGAACCCAAATTTATAACATTTAGGTTTATATTTAGAGACTACTGGCTATATTATGAGTAAATTTTACCTCTAAAGTGTTTCAGTTTACTGTCTTACATTAAATTTTACACTTTATCCATTTGTGTTATTTTCGAACATTGACATTGAGAGGTAAACTTTGTATGACATAGTATTCCATTATTCAGCAACAAAGATTTCTATAAAATCTTTACAGTTTCTGAACATGAAAGAATAACAGGTTAATAATAGCCATGGATTTGTAATAAAAAATAAGTTAACATTCAGATGCTGTTTTAGTGTTTTTCATACCCTATAGGAAAGCATGCTGCAAAGTGATATACAAACATACAAATAGTAATAATACACAGAAAGGACCTCTTCAGGAATTTATTGAAGAACTTTAGGACCTACACCATTCCAGCTGAACTCCCTGAAGGTGTGGAGAAGACAGGCACCTTCAGTGCGGTGCATTTGACTTTCCAGGCTTGCTCACACTGAATGTGCCAGTAGCATCAGCACCTGGTGTACTTACCTGTGTGTTCCAGAGGAAGGACGCCCAAGGTGTGGGACTGGTGAGCAGTGTGCTGCAGCCTCTCTTGTCTCTCGATGTCCAGCATTCCTCTACCCTGCCAGAAGTGAGCAAAGAAGCAAACACTCTCCCTCCCTGGGTGGTGCTAGATTTGTATTGCTGCCAGAAGCATCCAACTTGCAGCTGAGAGGTTTTTTTTTTTTTTTTTTTTTTTCCTAAGGTAATATAAAACCTGTGGTTCAAAACAGTGAAAACCTCCTTCAGGCTAGCACTTACTTAAAATGACACATTACAAAATTGGGTAAAAATAATGAACTCGGTTTAAATGGACAAAGTTTCCTCCGTCCCCTTTCTTTCACACCCACCATTCATTACTTAGCTTTAATATTAAAAAAAAAATTGAAAAATATACTGTTGAGGGAGATCTTTAAAGCTACATCTTCTGGAAGTTCATCCTGAAACTTATGTTTTGGAAAGCATTTTTCTCCTAACATAAGCAACAAGAAAACATTTCGATTTCTTTCGATCATTTGCACATATTCAATAAAGGATTTGGAGTAATATTCCAAAGAGGATTTGTCCGTAGATACTTAGGAAAGGATAATACTGTTTTTCATAGAAGATTAAAGACAAAAAAACATAACACTTGGCTATGCGTGATGAATAGTTTACCATTCCTAAACCTTGTCATTTTTTATTACAAAAAATGACATTTGTTTCTGTCTCCAAATGGTTTGCCTCTTCCAGTGTTTTTGCCCAGACAATAATGTTATCTGATTGCCTTGTATCCATTTTCTCTGCTTTCCTCACTTTGTTTCTTCTTATACTTAGCTCCCAGTACCATCATCTTTGAAGCCTACCTCTATGCCCAATATTCATGCTAAAAAGAAATGTCACTTCTTCCCATTATTGATAAGATAAATTCCAGGTTGCTTAGACAGTTAGGGAAGACCATGAATGAATGACTAGATTTCCAGACATAATTTTCCTCATTAAGTTCCACAAAGTTAAGATTCCAGGGAGGTTCCTAAACTTTTACTGTAACCTAATCATGTGAATGTAGGTTCTAATATTAACGTACCTAGAAATGTTTCCTCAAAATTCTATCTCACCCCTACTTTCAAGGCCTTTTGATCTTTCTCATCTAGAAGTGACCTTTCCCTTCCCTCTTCTCAGCTGGCGCTGTTAGTGTGACTGTGATCAGTCTCCGTGTTAATCTTTCTGTCAGCCTGTCTTTTCTTCCTTGAAAGACTATACCCCCAAGGGCTCAGCTTCTAGCTCAGTATTTTGTGCAACTTGCTTAGTGTTTGACCTGATTGCCACTAATTAACAATTGTTAGATAAAAGCAGTGTACAAAAACTGATGATGTTTTCTTTCATTCTAAAGTCATGAAATATATGTGATTACCAAGTTTAAAAATTTGTCTCTTTTCTGTAGTTACAGTGTTTTATGTGGCCTCCTCATACATTGGGCAACATAATCTAATTCCCTTAATGGTTTAATTATTGTCATTTGGAAAAGCAAGCTATTTAAATTTTACATTTTTGTGATGCCAGAAAGACATTAGTGAATAATAATTTCAGTGATTTACAGCAATAAGCAGAGACAGCATAGGTGCTCAAGGAGGTCTCAAGTAAAAAAGAAACAATTAAATACCTAGGGAGAATGAATGAACCATGGACATAGCTGAACACAATATTCTTCTAGTTTATTTTCAATTTGATTTTAATATTAGATTGTTATATTATTAACATTATTTCTCAATAAAAATGATACTTGTGTGTTTGCTTCAATTTCGAAATGGATTTGGATCTGTGAGATGTGTAATCTCATCTTTAAGATAGAGAATCATTCTAAACCATGAGCATGTGATGACTCTAGACCCATTACAAAGCCTTTGTAAGATACTAGGATCATTTTTACTTACACTTAACCAAACTGTTTTCCATTTTTTGTCTCAACAGCAGCCCGTTCTCCAAATCTTTGTCCACATTTTTCCACCTTGGCGTTTATGGATTACTTTCAATATAGTTAATTGTTCTTTACCTACACATATTTCCCACCTACTTTACTAGAATATACTTATCTGAGACTTACTATTAAGTAAATTTCAGACTATGAAATTTTTATGCAAGATTTTTTCTAAGAAAAATTTTTCATGAGAGAAATTTTATGAATCATTTGGAAATAAAGATTCACTTTTGCTGATGTATTTTAAGTATGTGGTCAGTCCTAAAGCTTGGAGTTTTTCTGTTATTTTGTTTAGTTCTTTTTTCTGCTTGACTTCTCACTGTCCTTTGGCTTTGCTTTTTGCCCTTTGAATTGCCTTTCATTCTTGAGAGTATATGATGTTACTTGAATTTCCTATGTGGACTTTTCTTTAATTCAGAAAAGCACTATTTTTCAAAGCTACAGAACTTACTTTGAATTCTATTGCTGTCTGCGAATATTTGCAGTCATTTATTGTGAGAGCTATAGATGTTAATAACCATAGAATTCATTTTTTTCTCCCTCTCTTTAGTAAATATAAGAGAGGTATGGAGTACTTTTTCCTGAATCATCTGTGTGTCACTAGTGTCCTCGTTGGACACTGTGTTATTGGTGCAGTGTTCCATACTGATGCCAACCTTTAAACCGTGTATTCATCACCTAGTGATATCTATGGACCACAGAATTCACCATCTGGGTAACAGGGTCTGCTTTAGATAGGAATTTTAGGCCTTTGAGCTGGGCAGGGCCTTTGAATAAATTAGGTGAGCCTATACCTGATGGCTGGGAGTGAAGAGGAACCCAAGTCTGATGAAGCCCAGGCAGCACAAACTAGGAAATAATAGATCAAAATGGAGTCCATAAGTGACAGGCCAGCCTCTGAAATCAGGCCCCTCTGATCAGAAACCAAGGAGAGGGGGCCGGTGAGATGGCTCAGCAGTGTAAGCGCCTGCCTGGCAAGCGCCAGGGCCTGAGTTTGACTCCCGCAACCCATATACGAAAAAAGGGCCGGTGATATCGCTCAGTGGCACGGGCGCCTGCTGGCGTGCGAGGTCCTGAGGTCGACCCCCGGTACACACACACACAAAAAAAAGAAACCAAGGAGAGTAAATACATTTTTTCAAAATCCCTCTGTCCAAATAACATTCATTTTGCCCATTTAAAATAATTAGCTGAAGAATTCACACCCAGGGAAATAAACTCAAGTCTCAAGTTTTCTTGTTAAACTCAGTGTTCTTTTACTTTTTAAAATTATTAATTTAGTTTATTAGTACATGTGTATAGTACATGTTTACATTCCTTGTGGGAAGCTGGTACATGTACACAACATATTTTAATTTCTGTTTTCATCCCCTTTCCCTTCCCTCCCTCCCTATTCCATCCATCCCTTCATCCCTTTCCTTTTTTTTTCTTTTGTTAACAAAGATAGTGTGAATGTACACTTTATGATGCTGTTCTTTTTATTTTGACTCATACCTCAGTATTGCTAGTTCCTGATCAAAATCTGATCCAGAAGTAGAGGCTGTAAGTGCAAACTGTCCAGTAGAAGGCAATCTTTGCCAAGAGAAAAACCTGAAAAATGATCATATTTCATGTTCTTGTTTCTTTTAGAATAGGATTGAATGAATGAAGCTAGAGCCTTTTTGACAAATAAGCACATACTATCATGTTAGTCTTTTCGATTGTCTTGAAAATAACATATTATCACTTCCCATTGTTTGTAAAACAAAAGAAATTACACATATGAGACTATTAAGTTAAACAATGTATAGCTCTGTCATCAACTCAGATTATTAGATTTAAGGAATATAATTTGTAGAGAAGAGATCTTGGTAGGATTTGTGCATCAGACCAAAATATAAATCAAAAGGTAGAGAAATGTATAATATTCCTTTAAAAGTATGTTTGCTGCTATATAATGGTCTATTATTTAGTATCATTAAGTTTTTGGATAGTCATTCGAATGATATATGCTATCAAATATTTCACATTTAAAAATTCTCTCTGAGGTTTTGTGCCCTTGGTACAAGAATACACATGGAGTTAATATAAGTATCAATCCAAAGAATCAAAGGCAAAGTAAATAAAACATAAAGAAAATTCTATATGTGTAAACTAAGCTCCCTCAGGGGAATATTACAACTAGTGTCACAAAGCATATCAATTCAGGGATTTAATAAATGGTAAATCTCATAAAAAATACCAGGTCTTTAAAAAAACTGCTTAACTTGATGAAATTATTTTTAAATGTTATAGAGTTATTTTTATCAGCTAGACCTTTGTTGACAATGAGAAATGACATAAAAATAAACAAATAAATGACCCTTGCAAGTGAGTTTATTATGAAAGTTCTTCTCCTGAGGATTACAATATGCATCCTGAATATAACTCCATTTAGGTTAAGTGTTGTCCCATTCTAATTCATTTATACTAACTTTGTAATTTGTGCACTCCCTCCTTTTTTGCTATTGTTTTTAGATATTTCATATTTGCACATGTCCTAAACCCATGAGCAATGTATATGTATACTGGATATATATAGTTGTCTTATAAAGAAATTCAGAGAAGAAAAATGCATTTTGTTTGTTTATGTTTACTCACACAGGTACTATTTCTCATTCTCTTTATCCCTTCTTGTAGAACGAATTTTCATCTGGTACCATTCTTCTTTTGCTTAAAGAACTTTGTTCAGCATTTCTGAAAGTTCATGTGTGCTGCTGACAAACTCTCTGTTTTTGTTTATCTAAAAGTTTCTTCAGTTCACTCTCATTTGTGAAGGATGTGTACCCTGGATATTTAATTCTTAATTTCCAGGCCTTTAAAATTTTTTCTCTTTTTTCATCTTTCCTTTTGCTTTGGACATCATTCTGATCATTGTTCCTGTATGCCTAACATGTCATTTTCCCTCTCTAGTCACTACCTTTTTTTCCATTCTCTTAATTATGCTGTATTTAATGGTACCTTTTTTTTTAAATTCTGGTTACATTTTGCTGAGATTTTGGATTCTGTATATTATTTTGATGCTTTTCACCAAATTTAGGTCATTTGGCTCATTATTTCTCCAAATGTTGCTTTTCTGTTTCAGTGTATGTCTCCTCTCCTTCTAGGATTCCAGTTATACATATGTTAGACCACTTGATATTTTCATACAGGTCACAGAGGCTCTGTTCATTTTTTTTTTCAACCTCTTCTCTTTGTTCTTCAAATTGCATAATTTCTGTAAATTTGCCTGTAGTGTAATTAACGTTTTTATTCTTTAGTCCCCAGTATAATGTTACAATTATCTGGCATTTTAGTTTTCATTTTAGATGTGCTTTTGGTTCTAGAATTTCCACATGGTTCTTTGGTGTAGTTCCTACTTTATTGCTTATATTTTTCAAGCTCATTTATTATCACCATCCTTTCTTTTAATTTCTTCATTGTATGTATCACAACTAGTTTAACATCATTATCTGGCATTTCCAACGTCTTGGTTTTCTATTATCTGTGTTTGCTATTGTTGTTGTTCTTGTTGGTATAGGTTATACTTTCTTGAGTTTTTGAAATGTCTATTTTTAAAAAACGTATACTGAATATTGTGGATGATACATAATAGAACCTAGACTGTGCTGTCTTCTTTTAAAGAGTGTTGAATTTTGTTCTAGCAAATAGATAAATTACTCCTGTAAATTTCTGATCCTGTCAGGGTTGGTTATATTTTCTCTTGTGGTGGGTCAACTTCAATTCTTTGTCTTAGGTATTGTTTATACTCTTAGTAAGATGTTTGTACTCTAGTTGGTATAGAGTGTTATCTAGCACTGCATTAAATAAGGTATCTCTATTCAATGTTAATTTTCACAAACATTATGTTTTGCATAATTTTTTTTCAGTTCTCATCTTTGCATGCATAGCCCAGTGCTAGGCCAGGCACGTTTTTGGTGAAACCTGCCTATTCCTTGTCTTGTATGGTTCCCTCTTCTCCATAATCCTGCACTGCAGATTCTAATCAAATTGGCAGACCCCACTCCAGTCTCTGCGCCCTTAGCTCATCAAGTCTCCCCCTCTAATTGTGCTCCACCTCTTGCACTAAAGTGGGGGAAGGTCTACCAAGTCAAGACTTGGAACAGACATGTAGCTGTTTTATTTCTGCACTCTCAAAACTATAGTTCTCCTTTGCCTGTTATCTAGTGCTTGAAAAAATTTGTTCATATATTGTTTCTGATCTTATAACTATGCCTGAATAGAAGCAAGTCCAGTACCATGTATTCCATCATAACCAACAACAGAACTTTTTAAATTAAATCTTGAACAGAGAGTGCCTTTGCTTTGAAATTCAGCTTTCTTTTTAATTTCATAGAAGAATCAGTTGTTTTGAAAGCAAGTTCTTCTTATGATAAGTACTAAAGAGTTGAAATCCCATTAAAGCCACAAATTATATTTAGATGAGAATACAGACTTGCTTAAAAGTAGTGTTTAGATTAACCATCCCACCAAATTAAATTTTGACAAAGAAGGAGAAATGGAATTTGAAGATCAATATAACTGGTTTAGATACCAGAAGCTCATTAGAAAGGGATTTGATATATTATTGTTGCCTTAGTTACTTTTTTCATTGCTGAGACAAGATACCCGACATCCAAAGTTAAGGAAGGATAGATTTATGTAGCTCACAGTTTGTAGAAATTTCAGTCCATAATCAGCTGGTTCCAGGGCAAGGTGACTTTGCAGAGGAGAACAGTTCACAGTGGGCAGAAGACAGCAAAATCAACAACCAACCTTAACAATGTCTTTCTGCCCCTTTTATACTCTATCTAGGCTGTTGGGATTAGGGAGGTGCCAAACCAATCACTGAACTGATCACACACCCTTAATCCTAGCATCACACACTCCAGATTCAACCACCTGTGAAAAGCACCCCCCCGCCATGACTGCAGGAAGATTTGGAAGGACATCTAGACACAAACCATAACAATTATTTTATATAATCCTGGAAAAATTGGGATGATGGGATCCCTATTTGCTCAGTTTTCTAGAAAGACTTTTGTGAATTTCAAAACTTACATCTAACCTTCCTCCCTCTTCCCCTCCCTCTCCTTTCTTTTCTCTCTCTCTCTCTCTCTCTCTCTCTCTCTTTCTCATGAAGATCAAACCTAGGGCCACACACAATAAGCACATGCTCTACCACTGGCCTACACACCTAGCTAGATAAAACAGAAAATCTCTGCATCCCACCTGGTATAAGAGTCTCAATGACAAGTAGAAGCACGAGGTCAATGCATTATATGGATCTGTGGGGAGAATTCCAAACCTTTCCACATTTAAGAAGTACTCGGAATCACAAGTAGAAAGAAGGCTTTTGGTCACAATAAGGGGTGTCATTAATGAATGCACAGAGAGGGTACAAATAGAGGCAATTAGACACTGGCCATAGCAGTGTGGAGAAGTAGATCACCCCCCCAAAGGCAAGCAGGAAATGCTCCACCTAAGTGAAGACCAGAAATGATGGGAGATTGTTACATACTAGATGCTTGACCCAGAGCAAGGGGCAATTATATTGACATTGAAAGCCTCTCTTTGAGCTGAAAAAGATTGACTTCACTTAACTTTGACAATTTGTTTCCTACCATAAGGAGAAGCGTGGGCTCAGATGCTAGGTGAATATCAGCTATGAAGAAATTAAAGATATAATATATTTTGTTGAGGTAAACACATAGCCTTATTCTACACAATCTCTTTACTCCTTCACTGTGTTTATGGATATTTGTGTGGTTTCCCATTATGGTTATGGCAAATAATACTTTCCGAACATTTGCATACTAGTCTGTTTTTTTTATGGTTTCTGCACTTTTCAAATTAAAAATTTTAGGGGGAGAAATTAGAAAAACACAAAAATAAATAAATCTGCCATTAGAAAATGAAGTTTTAAAAATAGTTTCCATTGGCCTGAAAATTTGATTTTATTTTAGAGTATGCAACTTTGCTTTTAAAAGAGTAGTTGAGGGCCAGTGAGATGGCTCAGTGGCATAAGTGCCTGCCTGGCAAGCACAAGGGCCGGAGTTTGACGCCGGGAACCCACATAGGAATAAAAGGGCCGGTGATATCACTCAGCGGCACTGGCGCCTGCTGGTGCACAAGGTCCTGAGGTCGACCTCCGGTACCCTCAAAAAAAATAAAAAAATAAAAAAATAAAAAAGTTGATAGATACCCAGATAGAGTTTCCTTAGTATTTGACTACTATGAGGTTTTTGATTAACTAAAATATTCTGGAAAATTCACTAAGGGGTAAAAGGATAGCATATAATTTAAGACAATAACACCAGAAATACCATTCCTTAACCTCTCAAAACTATACCATAGATATGAGTAGGTATATTGTCTTCCTGTAAAAGTGTTATTTTTTAAATATATTGAACTTTTAATACATTTACAAGCTCAAGTCATTTTATTTCATAAAGAAATTACAGACAGTAGTATTGTTTTCTCACTCAAAATCTAGATATTTTGAAATATTTGGGTGTAATGATTTTAGCAATACAAAATGTTACTTCTTTTTTTTTTTTTTTATGTGGGTACCGGGAGTCGACCTCAGGACCTTGCACTTGCTGGGCAAGCACTTGTGCCACTGTGGAATATCACTGGCCCTTTTTTTCCTTTATATGGGTTCCGGGAGTCGAACTCAGGACCTCGTGCTTGCTGGGCAGGTGCTTATGCTACTGAGCCATCTCACTGGCCCAAAAATGTTACTTCTTAAAATGTGCTTCATTAAGTTTGATATGATAAATTACTTTCAAGTTATTTATTGATAAGGAGGTATTGATTTATAAGATTCTTATAGTACAGTATCTTTTGCTAAATTCTCAGTAATTATTTAAGATCATTGTAAAATAATAGATATTAGTGATTGAGGTATGATGATGTTTAAATCGAAGTCTTACTTAATACAACATGTCAGTAAAATTCACTCTTAATGTTAACCTCTGGAAATGTCTATCTCTTTCGAGAACAGGTATTTCTTATATATATGTACTTGTTTACCTTATATTTTAGTTTCTTGTCCTTTGTCATTTTCTTTACTGTGTCCTTGCTTTTTTTTTGTTTCAAGCTCTCCTCTACCATATAGGATAGATAGCCAGTTTCTTCAGCATAGAGCTTGGTCTTTTACCTGCATCACTGACAAGTACCCTTTTTTTTTTTTTAATCCAGGAAAGGAAAAAAGAATGTTATCTTGATCAGTCTTTCTCTAGACCACATTTCATGGGTCACTCATATTACAGGATATTTAAATAAAATGAAGTTCAAATACAATCTCAGTTTAATAGGACTTTTGGATCTAAAAGAAAATTCTAACATTTGATCTGCTATTCACAAATGATGTCTTTGTGTCTTTTAAAGAACTATAAAGCAAATAAAAATTGTAAGCAGTTTTATTTGATGTCATCTAAGATAAAATACTTCTTTGAAATGCCATAGAGACTAATTGGGAAAGAATATCTGTATGTCCCTAAATTATGAATTTAACAAAGTTAAAACCACACAGGACCTATGTAGGAAATGTCACAGTATTCTAAGAATACACAACTGTTAATATTATGCTAATTCTAAGAGAAAAATATGATTTATTTAGGTGAGGAAATTTTAGTGGGAAAAGATTAAAAAACAACAACAATCGTTGAATATGGGGAATAGGATAAAATAGAGATCACAAAAGAGAAAAGTGTCTCTTCCATTAATTAGATTAACAATGGCATTTCTTTCCTTCTCTGATAAATAAAAAGTACAATGTTCTTTTGTTGAATTGTGAATTTCTTCTAAGATGCACAAGACAGAAGAAGAAAAAGAAAAGCTGTCCTTTTTCTCATAAATTTTGTTTGAAGTTAAGAAAAATGTAAGATTAATCTAAGATCTATTATCATTGTGAAGGTGAAATTAAATATTTCGCTTTTCTACTAATAAATGATAAGATTGAGATTCCCAGGCAGGTTTTAAACATACAAAGTTAATACCATAAAAGAGTAAGTTCCTGCCTTTCCGGCTTATTTCTCTCAAATACCAACCACTCTGAATAAACTTGGCACCACTGTGATCGTTTCTTACATTATCATGCACCTCCTCTCCACAGCTCCTACCTAAGTGGAAATGTTGCAGTGATTGCTTGACTAATGTCCTCAGGCAGGTTTGCAGGGTGTACAGTGCAGGACTCCAGGGTGCATATGGTGGCTTTATAATGTGGCAGCTTGGCTAGGAGGAACCATGTTTCCCCAAATCCTTTCCTTGTACTTTTTCAGTTGGGGAAGACACAGAAGACATTTTTGTGGGAGACGTGAAAGACATAAGAATAGCAGCAGCTCTACTGTGTTTTACACAAGAAGGATGAGGTGTAGCCACTTTTAAACCTCCTCAGTGTTGCTTGTCTGCTGGCTCACCTCATTAGTGCAGCCCTTTCCTGCTGCTTCTCCGCCTCCTTGGCTGTCCTTATATCGGTTCTATGATGAAGGGCACCCAACTCTCCTGCAGGACACCCACTTCATCAGAGTCAAAGGCAAGGAGAAGGGAAGGCCCAGAGCAAGCTCTTGGGCTCCAGCTCCTGCCCCTGGGTGATAGCTTGCCTGCACCATCCCCTCTTTACATGCATCTTCCCTTCCTCACCACCTGCTCTGCCAACCCAGAGCTCCACTATCAGAAAGAAAGAGGAAAGCTTTACAGAGACAGTTTAACCAGCTCCCCTAATTGTGTAAAGTTGAATAGCATAACAGATCCCTTGATATATTTACCTGCTGGTGGTTCCACTTCTCCAATTGGACCCTGGCCAACAGTGTGAACCATCCACATTGCTGTTTGTAAAATGACACCATTCCCTTGAAGCTATATTCCTATAGTTTAAGAAGCATGAATACAGATCTTTATATCATGTTTATGATTAGATTAGTAATGGATTAGAACATTGATTCCATGATGCGATATATTTGGGAAGACTGGAATCATCCTCCACCTTGTGGTGAGATAGTAATACCTGTCTGCACAGTAAAAGCAGTGTAAGTCTATGCTCTGAAATAGTTTGTTCAGTCTTGCCTTCTCCAAACTCACTTGACTACGGAATCACCTTTTAGGCACTACCCATTAACCTAACCCTAGAACTGGAGACCTACAAAACACACTTTGAGAAACACTTACATTCTGTTAAACGTATTCATTTTATGTTTGACTGTCATTATTTCTAAGCTCTACTTAAATAGAGTAAATATAACTTAAAATCTCACTTAGCCAGGCAAAATTAAATGCAACCAGGGTGTGTGTCAATAAGAATGCAGGGAAGTACAATGCTTGTTGATGTGTGGTATCATTTATTCCAGCACTTTTTAGAAGATTGTGAAACATATGAGAAAGGCTAGTGGCAAAAGATGCAACCTGATGTAGAGAAGTATATTGCCCCATAATAATCTGAGGAAGTGATAGAGGTGTTATTCCTCCTCCTCCATCCATTCCTTTTCCTTAGTGAGAAGTTGAAGGATGAATATGTGAACGACAAAAAGGCACTGAGATCAGGAAAAATAGGCATTGGATATTAAAAGCTGGAGCCATGCTATCCTTGAATGAAATGGAGAAAATCTAGGTTTAGAACAGTTCCCACATACATTATTACCTTAACTCTGGCATTTACAATAGATTAGGTATTTCTGGGACATATGAGTGGTTGCAAAGCTAACTCAGGCAAATATATAAAATAGACAAGGCTAAGTTTTGATGCATTTGATTTCTTATGGTAAAGCAGACCATGGTTCTCAAAGAGTATTTTGGATGCCATGATGACCAGGAACATTTCTGTATTCCCTTCCCACATACATAGTTTTACTTTCTACATTTATTTTCCCATGGTTTCAATTACCTACGGTCTGAAAATGTTAAATGGAAACTTTCAGAAATAATTCATATGTTTTAGACTGTGTACCATTCTGGGTAGTGTGATAAAACCTGGCACCATCTTGGTTCCTTCCATCCAGAACATTAATTATCCCTTTGTCATCAAGTGGCAGTTCTTGTGTTCAAGTGACCGTTTCTTCGTAGCTTTGTGCTGTATCACAGTAACTATGCTGTTCACCCCACTTCGTCTCAACATGCAGGTGTCACGTTCTCACACAGTACTGTAAGGGTGAGTGAGGACAGTACAGCAACATATTTGGAGGAAGAGATCACAGTTGCATAATTCAGAATTGTTCTAGTTTATTGTTAGTTGTTAATTTCTTAACAGTGTCTAGTTTATAAATTAAACATGATAGGTATGTATGAATAGGAAAAACATTGTATATATGGGGTTTGGTAGTATCAAAGCTTCAGCAACCTCCTGGGGATCTTGAAATGTATTCCCTATGGGTAAGGCGGGTACTTACTGGTATTTTGAGGACAGGAGCCGGGGATATTAAGCATCTTATTATGCAAGGAAGATCCTGCAGAATAAAGATCAGACCTGCCCAAAATTAGTTGCCTCTCTACTGAGATACATTGATAGTGTTCTATCAGATTCCATGTATTTCCTCTTTCCTTCCAATCACTGCACTTCTGTGTGTGTGTGTGTGTGTGTGTGTGTGAACTAGGTGTGGCTCTGATTAGCTGATAAAAGTTATTGCTGAAACATTGAATAAGGCTCAACTTTCAAGTGTTCATTTACATTTCAAAAGACAGAATGATCAACTCAAGAGTCTCTAACTAATTTGATGCTGGGAAAGGGGAAATATATTAAAATATTATATTGGAACAATAATGTAGTCTTCTTATATGGAGAGAAATTTTGAGACATTGCTTTCTTTTGAAATTTGCTCCTTTCAGGTTCTACTATCTGTTTATCTGTCCCTCTACTCAGAGTGCCCTTAAAAAAATAAATAAATAAAGTGTGTGTGGTTAATGTTGTACCTGCACTTCATCAGGCTTTACCTGTTTTTATAAATTGATGTTTATAAAAACAAAAGGCCAGTGCTTGAGGAGAACTTGTAGGTGCATCAAATTGTAAATTACATCTCTGTAAAATCAGAGGGAGTCCTGTAGGAACTATCAAACCAACATTGCCACCTCAGCCCTATCTAGATGAGGCCAGAATTCTGATAAATTTGTTTTTCATTCTTGTGTAGATACTTTCTCGAAGTTGGATTGTTTTCTTATTCATATATTTATGGTCTGGCTTATTGTTAAAATTTTTTAAATATCGTTTTCACTCTTCCTTTCCTACTACCATCTTCCAAATCCTAGCAAAACTGATTTGATTTCCCTGATATTCTTGGGATCAGCACAGTACAGAACATTGCTGAATTCTGAGAGTGTCTAATCTCATTTTTCATGTGCTTTCTCTCCTTCCTCCCTCCCTCACTGCCTGCCTGCTTGCCTTCCTCCATGAGTCCCTTATTCACTTCTTCCCTTAGTCCCTCACTCCCTTCTTCCTTCCCTCATTTATATTCAAGAGTATAACAGTTGCAAACTGGTATATATTCTTTACGTAACCTCCAAATGAAAAACATGGCATCCTAACTATACTACTTTTTAGTTATCTGATTTGGGGCAACTTAAATCAGGCACTATCTGCAGTGATTTTCTCTGTTAAATGAACACTAGTATCTATTTCAGTGTGTTATAGTTGAATTAAATGACCACTAAATATTAAACGCTTAGAAAAATTTCCAGAACACGGGAAATGCACAACAAAGTTTGGTGGCTACTGATGTTATTGTGTGAACTCTTATCCTTTCTGTGGAACTGCACACTTGTTCTCTGACTTGACGTCAGAGACCCGAGTGGCTCCTGGGCATGGCTTCAGTGTGGCTGCTTCTCATGTCCTGATCAGACCCTTGGGAGTTTTACAGTGTATCCCGAGAGTTTTATCCTTCAGGCTCTTCTTCCTCCTGTTTTACAAAATGTAAACATTTTTCTGTCTGAAATATTATTACCTTTCCTTCATTCTTGCTGTTCAGTTGCCTCAAAAGTTACATAGATGCTTCTCTACTTATGATAAGATCACATCCCAGTAAATCCATTTTAAGTTGAAAATATCAGAGGTAGAAAATACATCTAATACACCTAAACTACTGAACATCATAGCTGAGCCTAGTTTAAACATGCTCAGAACACTTATGTTACCCTACATGTGGGCAAAATCATCCAAAGCAAAGCTTCTTTTATAGTACAATATTGAATATCTCATACAGTTTATCAAATCCTGTACCGAAAGTGAAAAACAGAGTTTGCATACATGTGCTCACCATTCATGTCCCCGGCTGAAGGAGCACTGGAAGCACTGAATTAAAATTAATTCCCAGCTGGACGTGGTGGCACATGCCTATAATTAAAATTAATTCCTGGATGAGGATGCAAGTATGACAAAATCATCAATTTGTTCTTCTCTTTTGCAGAGGCTCAAGAACAGCTGGCAGAAAGGAATGGTTTAGCAGGCATTATGTTTTTCAGGAAGATATCAAGTTTTGATTGTACACCATGTTTCCTCTTTTCAGTGTATGTTTCTCCCTTACAAACGAGAGCATCTTTTACCTACCTGTCACCTCCTGCAAATCTCTCATCACTGACATCCATTTCTTCTAAATATTCCTAAGCCACTGAGGTTCGCAGCAAAAGCCTCCACCACTTTCTTTGTTGTGCCTTTCTTAATGCCTCGGTGTAACTTCTTCCTCTGCCTCAAATTCTTTTTTTAAATTTCCTCCTCCAATTTGACCAGCTCCTCTTTGGAATGCTCCTGGCCTTGATACCAGTAGACTCATGAATATCCTCCTTATTGGTGTCCAGTGCTAGCTAGCTCTTTCTTAAGCAGAAATATCTTGTTCCTATTTCAACAAGAATCTCCATTAGAGCCTATGGTTATGTTCACATATGCCTTAAAAAGTTTCTTACAAACACTTTCACATATTGCTATGTGACTTCTTTTCATTTTGCAGTAATGCTTTGCATAGCATTTAGAACATTAAAACATTTCCAAAACTCACAGAGCCTTTGGCCAGATTCAGTCACTTCAACAGCCTATGCAAATGTGTGGCACAAATAGTATACTTTGAACTCAGCTACTGCACCTTGATCCATTGGTGCAATGAATGTGGTTGTGTTTAACAGCAAATACAAAATCTTTACATCAGGATGCATGTCAAGATATGCTGTGGACACCCTAGAACATTATCAGAGATCAGATGAACCTTGAGTGAGATGTCATTTTGCCTAAAATATTCCATTGTCTAATAAAACTGTTACAAACCAGTCTTCAAGAAAGGCCAAAGTCATCCAGGCTTTCTGGTTATAGTGATAATAAAAGGGAGGCAAATGCTGGCTCACATCCTTGAGTGCTTAGTGTCCTCCAAGCTGTGGATTAGGGAAGGCTTTAATTTGAAGCCTGAAACCTTTCTACTCAAAACCAACATTACAGTCTTTGAATGCCTTGAATCCTAGTATTGTCTCAGACTTATGAATGTATGTGTATTCTGCACTACCTTTCCAGAAAAAGCTCATTTCACTGATAATAGCTATTTGTTACGACACATGTTCTCATCAGGTTATTTTATGCTACTCTTCCTTCAGTGTTTCATCACTGTCGGTATTGACACTCACTGCCTCGCCATGGGCATTTACATTATAGCAATTATGATGCCGTTTAATGTCTTGGAATCACCTATGACTTGTGTTTTGGCTTGTATCTAGGTGTCCTTCCAAAGCATCCTGTGGTCTTAGGTGGGTCTTTTCGGAGGTGGCTGGATCTAGGGTGCGTGATGCCGGGATTAAGGATGTGATGCTGGGATTCATGGTGCAGTGCTGGGATTAAGGGTGCCCCACCCTGGGTGTGAGTGCTATCTGCCCCAAGGGTGGGTAGCCTAATTGGAATATAAGGGACAGAAACAGGACTCCTGCTCTCAGTTGCTGCTGCTGTTTCACTACTTTTCTGTTTTGCTGCCTTCTGCCTGTCCCACCATGCTGTGGTCTGTTGCTCCTCTGCCTTGCTTTTCTGCCTTGCCACACTGCCTTGGAGCCAGCCAACTTTGGTCTGAAATTTCTATAGACTGTAAGCCAAAATAAACCTTTCCTCCTACCATTTCTCCTTTAACTTTATATCTTGGGTATTTTGTCTCAGTAACAAGAAAAGTAACTAAGACAACTTGCCATAAACATTTGCATATAACATGGGATCATTTGTGTGTTCAGTTAGCATGTTGAAAAGTCTTCAAGCCTCAGCCTAGATCAGTAAGCAATAAGTGTTTCTGTATCTAGTCTTCTACCCATGTAACAAGTAATTTTTCCATATGATCAGTAATCTCAGCTCTTTCCTTTGTGATGACAATGGATTTAACTGATGCTGACATTTTCATGGTGTCAGTGGTTTGCTTCTTATCCTTTAGCGCAGTTGAGATCATCATCAATTGGAAAAGTACTAACTCATTTGTAATAGTTATTCCTGGCTTGCTGCCTTCATGCTGGGCAATTGTCTTAGTTTCATCTCAAGAGTAATTGCCTTGCTCTTCTCACCAGAGGCAGGAAAAACAGATCTTGGAGCCAATCTCCTGTAGATGTTGAGGGACAATCATACATATTTGATGATGATAATGAGAATGAATAACAATAATATTTATATCTATGAAGAAGTATATCATAAGGAATTTCTGCTTCTAGACATAATGAAATAAGATGAATCAGATTTCCTCTCCAATTTTAAGCAACTGAAAATAAAGCACAGACAAATATATAATCAACAGTAATCAGATAATGGAAAACTGCCAGTGCAGGTCAGTGATCAGAAGGAAGACAAGGTGAGACCTGTTGTTACCCCAGCTTGCTGCCTAGAGAAATTTCAGAGTCTGGCAGTTTTGCAGAGTTGAGGAAACAGAGTTCAGAATTCAGGAAATTCAAGACAGGTAGAATTCATATATTAGCGACTGGAGAGGAGAAAGCTACATGGAAAACAAGCATTCAGTTTGACAGGGATCGGGGCATACATGTGAAGAAATTGCAGATTCTAGGGCAGTCTGGTTCAAAATGGAAGAACAATAACCAGAGCTCACACAGGACTGATAAGAGTCAAAGGCCCTAACACACTGGGCATGGAAAAAGTCTTCAGAGAACATTACTTAGCAATGGGAGAAAACTAATCTTTGGATTAGCTTAATAAAATTTAAAAGCAAGCCACAGAAAGACCAAATATTTTCTAAACAACTTTGTCCTGGAACAAGGTGAAAATATTTAAAGAAATAAAGAATTCTCTACAATGCAACAGTATAAAATGATGGTGTCTGACACTCCATCAAAAATTACTAGGCACACAATAAAATAAGAAAATGAAAGCTATAATAAGCAGGAATAAAATCAACAATTAGAATAGACCCAATAATGACCAAGGAGGTAGAATTATTAGATAAGAGACCAAAGCCATCTATTAGAACTGTACTCTACATGTTCCAGAAGTCAGAAGAAAGCATGAGAATAAGGAGAGAGATGGAAGAGCTTTAAAAAAAAAAAAAAAAAAAAAAAAAAGAACCAATTTGAGCTGTGGAAATGACAAATAAATGTTCTGAAATGAAAAATCACAATGAACTGGATTAAAAGCTGACTAAATACTACAAGAGAAAATATTAATAATCTAGAAGAGCTAACAATAGAAAAACAATAATAAAACACAAATTAAAACAAAGAAGAACCAGGCATCCTTGAGCTGTTACAACTTTAAGCAGTCTAATATGTAAGTGAATCCCAAAAACAGAATGAGAAGAAAAAACAAAATTGAAGAAATAAAATGTCTTAAATTTGCTGAAAATTATAAACCCACAGATTAAAAAAGCTCAATGAACCACAGGCACAGGAAACAGAAAGAAACTATATCAAAATGTATTAAGTTACTCAAAACATGTGCTAATGAGAAAATCTTTAAAGTGCCTTGAGAGAAAATGACACGTTACAGATAATGTAAAAAACAAAGTGACGGTAGACAACAGCTATGTCATGCAAGTAGGAAGACAGTGGTGCAACATTTTATTTATTTATTTTTATTTTTCCTTTTTTTTATGGGTACCGGGGGTCGACCTTAGGACCTTGTGCTTGCCAGGCAGGCGCTTATGCCACTGAGCTATCTCATCGGCCTGCAACTTTTGTAAATATTGAAAGCAAAAGAATCAGCCTCAGACTCTTTATCCAGCAATGCAGCACAAAATTTTGGCCAACTATTTCTTCATATATTCAATCATAGACATTCATTTTATTACAATAAGAGTAACAATAAACTTTCTGATGTATTTAGAATTAAAGTTATTTTAAAAACATAGCTGCTCTTCAGTTTAACCTTATATTGTTATTAGATTTTAAAGGCTCTACTAAATTTTGTCTTTATTATTTTTCATTCAGAAAACTCTAATTTAAGACAGCTAATGGTTAGGCTGTTTTAATGTTATTTCATTCAATTTTTCTAAATATTTTTGAATCAGTGAGTATTGTAAGAGCGGTTTGTAACTTAATTATGTCTGTTTGAATTAATCAATTGATTGCAGTTTTTCTTCCCTATACCAAATATAAGTAAGAATTTGGCAGGTATTGTGAAACTATAGCATCATAGAAAAATTCAGTGATTTATATGTTTGAAAGTGTAATTTCCACACCCAAAAAGTGCTGGTCTAATTGATATTTTTAAAGTGATTTTAGTGTGCTGAAAAACTATAAAACATCAGAGAACTTAGCATATCTAATAAAAGACATATTATCAGGGTTTAAAGCAGAGTCACATGATAAAGTTTTGAAGATTTTACTTGAAAAAATTTGGAAGAATGAATAAGGTCATTTTCTATCTGGTTTGCTTACTTGAAGTTTCTCAAAACTTTAGCAAAGTAAAAAGTTTCTAACCAGATGATCAGAATTATTTTGAGTATAGGCTTTCATTGTTGTATTTTGTAAATTATTGGAAAAATGCCTGCATACACAAGAAACATCCAGGCATGTATTGATAAAGGCTGAAATAATTTTACATGCAAAAGAATGTTACTAGGTAATTAAAGTTAAAAGTTCAGGATGGTTTATAATCTAAATCATGTAAAAATTTTTTTAAAAGGTAGCTGCAAGACTTTCTTCCAATGTAGGAAAGGACTATTAACTCTGTCTCAAAAAAGAGAATGAATATATCCTAAACATATAAATACTCTAATTTACATTAACTGATCATAAATGTAATTCAGAAAGAATTTATGAACTTTAAGGGAAACTTCAAAAGTATTAAAGAAATATCCAATAATATAATATATTAATATATAAATATGTTTTGTCCATTTTTAAAGTCATATTTTAAAATCTTGGTGAACTGATAGTTGATCTAAATCTTTCAAAACCCACATATCTCTTCCTATAATTAGTTATGAAACTTTGAGAACGTATCAGTAATCTGATGTTCGTGAAAAGTGAAATTAACTACTAACATTAAATGGCATATTCAGACAAGCTATCTTTATCTTTATCGTATATCTATATTTGGCTTTATATAATACCATTTAATACAGCATCTAGGTTTCCTGAGGTCTTTTATAAGAAA
Organism: Erethizon dorsatum; assembly: GCA_028451465.1. Taxonomy (NCBI): domain Eukaryota; kingdom Metazoa; phylum Chordata; class Mammalia; order Rodentia; family Erethizontidae; genus Erethizon; species Erethizon dorsatum. The sequence goes on from CM051825.1 coordinate 48,827,010, forward strand.
GAGATTGTCAGAAAATAAAGACGGGAAGAACGCCGTATTTGTTGTTTTGCTGTATTACAACATTTGCTACTTATTAATTCAATCACTCCTTCATATGCAGTGTTTTTATACCAACTTAAAAATTGTTGTTTATGTACTCCATTTGAAAATTATATATTACAATCTGCCATTTGAGTCAGTGATGTTAAAAGTAAGTGGATCATAAGAAGAAAGTTGTTTGGAGTTTTTAACTAAATAAAAACTTAGTAATAAATTATACTGAGTGGTTAATTCAATGCTGTAATTTCCTATCTTAATAAAACATTCCAAAGAGAATCTAAACAAATCATTTAAATTTGTATACAAAACTATAAAAAGACATTTGTTTTGTCACATATGGATTATCAAAGGGAATTAAAATGAAATATGGGCAATTTGTTATATGTAATTTTATACACTTATAAGTGGAAACAGAGCATAATTACTCTTAAATTAAAATTAGTTAAAATTTTATGCATTTCCACTGATTTTACTTTATTGATAACAATATGCATAACTATCTTATGGTGATGTGAAACTTGAGAAAATTAAGACCCTTAAATTAAAACTTTTCTCCTCTTAGACAACACAGGAATACATTAAAGCATGCTTTTGAATGTTATTTAAATGTGCCCAGAGAATCTCATCTTATGTCTCAGGGATACCTTCCATAACATTATGGTTATTTCCATCGCTCTTGTATATATTTTTTTCTTTCCAGTACATGCTTTTCTGCTGGTGTCATCCCTCTCCCTTGGTCCAATCAAAACTTCATCCCACGAAGTGATTGGCACTGGTGGACAATCTGACAGTGGTGGACAGCCAGAGATTATGTGCAGCTTATCACACTGTGGGACTCCAGGGGGAGACGTGTTCCTTCTTATCGGGACAAGACTTGGGGCCACCTGATACCAGACCCTAGATTTTACTCCCTCCCAAATACAATTTATTCAATCTATTTTAGACTTAAGCATTCCACATAGCTCTCAACACTTCACTGTACTTTATGATAAGGTAGAAAATTCAAGAAACTGTGGAGGAAAATGAAACAACAATGTCAGCACACACAAATCTTGCCAGAGAAATGCGTAAACCATGTTAAAATGTACGATTCACTGACTTAAACTTTTCCGAACAGCTTGTTTATATAAATCATAGAACAAAGTGCAGTTGTTTTTGTTTCCCAATTGTTAGCTAATTTGTAACCCTGCCCTTTATACATTTTTGAAATATTAGAAATTTATTTCCATTTGCTTCTATTCACTAAAGACTATCATATTTAGATAATGGCACAATTCAGAATTTATCAAGTGCCAGGAGATTATAAAAGTTAATGGAACAAAATGGCATTAGTGTGGGATTTGGGAGATTCTCATGAGATTTGGTACAGTAAATTTACAATTAAATTACTATGTTGCTAGTGTATTTACAGACAAAAGGAAGTGTGGTATTTATGAATTCAGTACTAATAGATCTTATGAATGATCTAGAAATGGAAACCTCCATTGTTTAGATAGATGTAAATTTTTTTTCAAGCATTGCTTTCTCTTTCATTGTGCAGCTATTCAAAGCGAAGGACACAGCAATGAAGCCAATTCAGCAGACATTTTAGAATGGCTTTCTTTAACTTAAAGCACATAGTGTGTTCAGAAGAGAAAAAGAGGTGTTTGAGGCTACAAGTGCTATTGGCAGAAGCTTACTTCAGATGTGTGTGTTGTTTTTTCTTTCACTAAATCTTTCACATAAACAGGCTGATTCTGGCAACATTTATTTACTGTTTTGGGTTGAATGTATGTCCCTCCTGGCTTCCCCCAGCCAAGTGGCTATTCTCAGCTAGGCCCCTTCTGAATGCCTCACTGGTGCCTCCCTGCAGGCCTCAGGATAGATGCAAACCTTGGTGCCTGTCTACTGTCTTTGGGAATATATAGGTGTCATCTCAGAACCAATATTCCCCAACTAAGCTCAGTACCTTCTTTTGGAAGAAGTTGCTTAAAATAGGTCATCATTAGGATTAGTGTGAGACTTGGATGAGACAGTGAGGCAGTTGACCCGGTGTCTAGCCCTTGCTCAATTCTCAATACATTCTGAGATGTTATTTTGAATAATAATATTCATAGACAGAGTTGGGTCTCCTGTGCTTTTTGGTTTGTTAACATATTTATTATTCCTTGACCACTCAGCCTCAAACACTAACATCGTCGCCCAGCCTGTCCTACTTGGTCACAAAATTCTCTACGTTCTATCCTCTTACCTTTCTTTTGCTCTTGATTCTGTGGCTACTGTCCTTTAAACTGTTAAATATTTCCTGACTAATAGCCTTTTTCCACCCTTTTTTCTTTATTGACAGAGGCTGTTTTCCACTTTGGGGGCTGAAATGCCAAATATTCTCTTTCCACCCTTCTTTGCACTGAACACAGAGGCATGTGATACAATCTTATGATTGAGACTTGCAGGACTTTCAGGGTGGGTTTTCTTCTCCTTAAAAGTTAATTTAAAAATAATAAACACATCATAAAGCTAACAAGTACCTGAATATAAGAAAAACACAGTTATGGTCTGCATAATGACATTTACACTTACATCAAAGTACCGTCTATTAATCAGTTTTCCTATTGCTGGACACAATACCTGATACTCACAAGTCAAAGGAGGAGAGGCTGAATTTGGCTTCATTTCAGAGGTTTTCAGTCCAGGCTTGGCTGGATCCAAGGCAGGAACATCTTAGAGGCCAGGCAGGTTGGAGCAAAGATGGTTAGTTCATGGTGGCCTAGAAGCAGAGCAGGGAACAATGCCAGAGAAGGGGCCAGGGACTATGCATAATACCTGAAGTTGTACCTCCATGACATACCCAGAGGTGTGTTTTACTAATCCCCTGGGCTGATCCCAAGACAATCAAGTTGACACTCCACCCTACCCTCCACAGGACACATCTATTATGTCAGTCCCATAAGATTATATTGCCTAGTGACATTGTCCTAGTTTGTACAAGTACACTCTATGCTGTTTTTCCAACAATGAAATCAACTAATAATGCATTTCTCAAACTCTATTCCTGTCATTAAGTGATGCATGACTGTTGTAGTTAGGGTTTGCAAGGGAAAGGAATTAATACAGGACATATAATTTAAAGGATTATTTTATAGTATTCACCCAGAGTCAAATGCAAAAATGTGGGAAATCTGTCCACGCAGTAGAGACCCAAATAATCCAGCTGAGGGCCTGGATCTCATGGCAATGTCCTGAACGAGTCCAGCTGAAGGCCTAGAGCCCACAACAATGTCTCATGCAAGTTTGTACCAAGGATCTGTGCTGGGAAGGCCCAAAGATCAACAGGGAAAGTCTGCGCCAGTGGGATGAAGGATCTGTGTCAACAGGCTGAGGCATCTGCACTGGGACCAGGAAGTGATGCTCAAAGTAAGGACCAGAGCTCCCCGAAAAGAACCACAGCCATCCTCAACAACAGTGAGGTCCCGAGCTCCTCCTATGATGAGAACAGCCAAGTTCATATCAGGAAACCCAGTGTGACAAGCTTCTCCAGGAGAATCAACAGTACCATCTTCCCCTCCAATTCTCTTTTTATGCTGTTGGCAACAATCATCAGGTGGGCCTTCCACACTCAGCATCATGCTTATTCAGTTCAGGCGGGTGTTACAAGTTGACCACCAGTTGTCAATCCACCACACATGACTGAACATAATTTTTTTAAAAAGATTTGTAAATGGAAATTTCCAGTATTTTCTTTATGGGGTATTGTCATGTCCATATGTTATGTCTGGAACTGCCACAGTCATCTTGATACTACACAAGAAAACATACATAAAATGCCTGGGGACATAGTCTTGATTTTATTTTAATCTTTTCAAACTTTTATGTAGAGCCTAGAGTCTAAACTCAAAACTAATCCTCTAATTAGTCTGCTTATTTTTTTGTTTACACTTTTCCAAAGTACCCTACATGTTGGTACTAGTAAGAGTCTCACAAACTCCTTTTTATCACGTCTCAACCACAACTGAATGCCTTTGACCTTCCTCAGTTTCTGTAGTACTGGGCTCAAAATAGAGTGGTGGGACAGATAGAACATGTGAAGAAACTCTTAGAAACTGTATATACATTGAAGATTAAAGTATACTAATGTTTTCTGTGTTGATAGGCAATGACTCCCTCATTGGATTCGTTTATATGATGGTCAGATATCATAAGGCAGACATTCTTTCCTGGGAATCAGTGGGCAAGGCCACCTCATCTGTTCACTTGTTTGCAGAATATTTTGACATACGGAAGGTTACTTGGAATTATTTAAGAGTATATACAGATTAGATAACTTGGGTATTTTTTTCTAAAGTACTTTAAAATGTAGTGTGAAGAGGCTCCTGTTAAGGAACCATAGTTGAAGATTATGTAGTTATGCAAGCATTCTTCTGCCCTTAAAGGAATGAGTTCTTTGTCCATAGTGCTATAGGGCACATAAAACAAAAACCTCATCGCATTTGCACGAATCAGCTAAAATAATCAGAATTTTCAAGAAGATTATTAAAAATATGGATTTATACCCACTATTACTAATGATGACACCACCCTTTGGAATAGAATGTCTTGAGATTTAACCCTTGATAGAAGCATGTGCATGTAATATATAAATAAATACTGCACACGGGGGAATCACAAGGTCAAGATTGTGTTTCACTAGTGGAGACTCAAAAAAAGAAAAAATTTGACACCTCCGACCTACAGAACAATGTCTTTCTTTTTGCCACCTTGTTAAATTCTGCCCTTATTCAATGTATTAATAATTATTATTATTCATAATTTTTCTATGTATTCAGTGCTTAATACTATGTCTGGCACTGTGTTAAGCCCTATGCATGATAACATTTATTTTGCTCAGTACCCACAATGATCTTGTAGATTACACATTATTCTCTCTTTTTTACGGATGAAGAAATTGAGAGTGAAAATACTTGCCCAGATCTACTCTGCTACAGCTGGGATTCATGTTGTCTCTAAACCTAGAATACTATTCTTGTCTCTTACCTCAACTCCTATGTTCTGTTGAGAGTAGCAACAAGTAAATTCTAAAAAGCAATTAAAAGTAAGCATAAACTATGGATTACAGTGCATGCTAGATATTTTCAAATTTTCTAATTTAATGTTTTTGCTAACCTGGCCAACCAGCTGGCATTTTTCCCATTTATTTCTGAAAAAGAAACGTAAATTTTCCTGTACCACTGTAATCTTTCTTCCTCCTGAGATTTTGGTCACATATGTTTATTGTTCTTCTGGCACTTAATTGTATCCTTCTGTTTTAGTCTCTTTCTTATACCTAGGACACAATACCTGAAACCTGAAGTTTAAGGTGGAGAGGTTTATTTTGGTTCAGGTTTTCAGTCTATTGTCAGCTGGCTCCAAGTGAAGACAGCATGGCACAGAGACGTAAAGAAGGAGGGCTGCTCATGTCATGGTGGACAGGAAGCAGAGAGAGAAAGGAGGAGCTGAGCAGGGGGTGGGATAAACCCTTCCCAGCCAGGGCCTCAGTGACCCATCTCTTCTGACCAGACCGCACTTCCTAATAGAAAGTCAGCAATAAACCCCCATAATCCAATCACCTTCCAAAAGCCCGCCTCTGAGTGCATGAGGCTCTCAGCAGCAGACATCTAGATATAAACTATAACACCTTCCTTATGACATTGTTTTTGGTACCTTGTTTTATTAATCACAGCTAGTGGAGTGTAGAAAAAACTGATTTGGTTCAAATCTGCCTTAGTCACTGTCCTTGTCACTGAGACACAATATCGGATACCCACAACTTAGGGAGGAGATGTTTATTTTGGCTCACAGTCTATCTTTGGCAGGCTCAAATACAGAAATGGCATGGTAGGAAGGCCTGGTGAAGGAAACCTGCTTATGTCATGGCAGTCAGGAAGCAGAAACAGAAAAGAGAGGAAGCTGGGAGGGAAATATACTCTTCCAGGTCATGCCCCAGTGACCTACATTTTCCCACCAGGCCCTACCTCCCAAGAGCACACTCAGCTGCTGAACTCACAAGTAGATGAATCCACAGATGAATATAGTGCCCCCCAAGATCCGGCCACCATCCAAAAGCCCACCACTGAGCACATGAGAGTTTTGGGGGTCATTCTTGATCTGAACCATAATATAGGCTGACAAAATCTAATCTAATCTTGGTGACTCTCCCATGAATTAGTCACTTTGGGTAGAAACCCCAGAGTTCCCTTGTAGTAGAGTGGGATAGGCTTCAAACAAGTAAACATCCTGTGCAGTGCTGAACACACAGGAGACATTGATGAATGTTATACTTTCCTTCCTGGCATGCGTGTCTCATGCTCAAGTGCCATTCCCTTTTAATCAACAACACATGATCATAGTTTTTAAGGTTTTTACAAAAAAATTCTATCTAAATATTTTTTGTTAGCATCAATGATAAGATTTCTAAAAGAGGATGAGCTCATTTAGAGTGGACCATCCTGAGGCTTAATAGCCAACGTAACTGCTTTGCAGTAAAGACAGCACTTTTACTTAGCTACTGTGGGACTGCCTTGTGTTACAGTTGTGAGTGGCATCAATATATTGGGTATCTTGAATTTGTGCCCACTTCTGTCTGAGTAATTTTTGGACAGTATCATGGGTATGTACTGTGCTCATGAAGTACAGAAATTAAATTCACTTTTCCAGCAAGGAAACAGCTTTATCATGATTTTGGCAAAGAGTAAAGAGACTTATTCTGATTTCTTAAAAGTAGGAATCTCATCTCTTAAAACTCTTTGAAGGAGAGATTTAAAAGATGCTTTTAGCCTCAAATTGATCTTTACTGTTACACTGTTACAATTGTGTCAAACTAAATGCTCCATCTTGAAAAACAAAACAGAATCAAGTGGCTAGAGGATATAACAGTGTAGTCTGGTGTAATAAAAAACTTCAGACTGAAGTTAAGAATTGGTATCACCAGCAAGCCTGAAAGTTACTCCTAAAATGGAACCTCAAATTTTAAATGGGTAGACTTCCATTCATGGTCAAATTTATATTTCAGAAAATATCACTGTGTAAAATAGCAGTTAGCACCCAGAAAAACTTTTGAGCTTGGATATTTCCCAATTTTGCAACTTGATTCAACAATTTATATTGTGACTTTAGCTTTTGTAATCATAAGCAATTTCTTTGAACATCAAAGAACCGTATGTTCCATTATATAAAAACAAAAAAGTATATCCTGAGTTTTTAAAGGCAAGGACCAATTTGATGGCATTTTACAACTTTGATATAATTTCTTTGGAAATTGAGTGCTTCACAAGTACTTTTTTTATACCAGCAAGAGTCACTAATGTAATGGTGGTTATCTGCAAAGTTATACACGAGTTTAGTTTCCTTCCTGAGTTTTCCTTGTTATACCAAGTTCCCCTTTCCCACTCAAAGACCTACTTGTCAATCTAGGAGGTTTGTGGGAGAAACTTGTGGGAGTTAGAAAAAGTCAAGCATCAGGAAACTAGCATTTTCTTCTTCTCTTGATTAGTAAGGACTTATCCCACAGATAAGCAACTTTTGTCATTCATTAATCTCCTAAAATTTAAGTAAATCATGGCAGTCTGGTGCCTGAGATGACCCTTGTTAGAAGAATTCAGTAGTTGAGTTTATTAGCAACATTTTGTTTTCTTTGAAGTCTGTACCTAATGAATCTTTCCTTTAGAGTCACTATCTTTCCTTTGGGATGTTTTGTTACAAGAAGAGTAACAAGAATGGGAAGGAGTTATGCTGTGTGAATGTGTGGGTGTGTGTGCACGTGTGTGTGAGCACCCATATATGTGCGTGTGTGTTTGACAGAGAGAGAGAGATTATTGAAGAATAGTCAGTCCTAGGAGTTCATGTATTGCTAATCATTCCAAGACTATCACCAGTGAATTGAATATTTTTTCTCATGTTGCAGAAAATTAGAATGGTTTAATAATGTTTAAATTTACCAGGGGGTTTTGTATCTCCTGCTTTAAGATATTTAATTTAAAAATTGTTCTGGTATTGCAGGATTTAGAACCACAAGCAGGGCACCAGCTACTCTTCTTCTCAAACCTGCCTTATGGAAAGCAAGGTGGAAAGTAGCTACTGTCAAGTGTTTTTTGTTTTTTGTTTTTTGTTTTTTTCTCTCTGTTGTGTATGCTGCATGATGACTACATTTCAGCTGTTTGTTTTCCCTAAGGAAAAAGCAGCAATCAAAGTATATAAGTAAATAAATGTTCAGTATCTTGCCTGCCCAAACTTTGTTGTCATTTCTTGCAGTGACTATGAGAGACATTTTGGAAACTTTATTTGGAGAGATTTTTGCATCACTTGATACAATCCCATGCCATAACTGGTATTTGAAGGTGCCTCTATTTTTCCAAGGATATGGACTTATGTGGTGACTTAAATAATATAGTTCTTTAAATAGAATTCATTAGGCAGTTGCTCAAAGAAAATTTACATAAGTGAAATTGAAAGCAGTAATATTTATTATGTTATCTTTCACTTAACAATTTCTTTTATATTTTGTTTATCCACATACCACATTAGATACTATAGCTTTAAATTAATCTTTAATGCTTTCTTTTGTTAAATTGAGTTTTATTTCAGTTTTCTAGTTCCTTTGAAATATATTAATTTGTAGATAACAAAAATTGTGATTAAAGTATTAAACACTTTTGATTGTATCCCTCCCAATATGTAAAGATTGTAGTTATATATTTTGTTACTGACAAAAATTATAATACATTTTAAGTATACTTATATATAATCAATTTTACAAAGCAGTATATTTTAATGGAGGAAAATTAGACTTCAGCATTTAGACAAGCTGGTGTAAGATCATATTTCTGTAGCTGCCTCACAGTTTACTTGTGATTTTGAGCAAGATATGTAAACTATCTGACCTGTTTTCTCATAATCATAGTTAGATACACCCATCCCTATATACTTACTCTCCTTTTAATGTTATAAGTTCATTTATTATATTAAAAAGCAAAATGAGGATGATGCAATGTGGAATCAGAAGACACAGGTTTAATTGCAAGTTTTAGCCTACTCTAAATGGGTGATTGTACAAAAGAGAGATAGCAGCAGGCCTAAGAGAGCTATCCTGAGAAAGACCTGCTGGAAATGTTGTCTTTTGACTGCTGTATGTGAACTTGGATGCGGGGAGAGCTCCTATTACCTTAACTGATTAAAGTGGCTTTCTGTGCTTCAGTTGTTTGGACAAACAGTATGACTTATGCTGAACCCCTGCCCTCCTTCAGGTCACTCACCCATGCATTGAATCGCTTCTGAGCTTCCCTGGAAGGACAACATTTGCAAATGTTGTCATAACTCATTGCGGGGGAAATTAAACATTTAATCTGTAGCTGCACTGGGAGGAGGCTCTTGGAAACTTGTGCCCATCTTGTCTACATTTGCCCCATGCATCTTTTCCTTTACTGATGTTACTTTGTGCTCTTACATTGTAAAAAATCATAACATGTACAGCTCTGTGCTGAGTACTGTGAGTCCTTGCAGGGAATCACTGAACTCAGGATGGTCGAGGGGACACCTGACACAATGACCTTGAATGAGGTGATGAACCCCTCCTCTCCTCTGTAAAATATAGTGATGCTGATAACACCTGTGTCGCAGGGTGGCTGTGACATTAAAATGTAATTACCAGTGTCAGGCAATGCTCCATACATATATGCATTATTGCCATTGTTCTTGCTGTTATTTGCACCACTTTCAACACATCCCTCTCCCTCGTTCTTCGGAATATATTTTCTTGTTGTATTATGAGAAGAGGGTGAGGCATCCAGGTCACTCTTCTGGTTCTGCTGTGGCTCCATTATTAGCCAATAAGACCAAGAAGGGCTTACACATACAGTGACCAGTTCTCTCTTGTTAGCATCTAGGATTGTGTGGCAGATCTCATCTTCTTTTGTAATTTTGTTTTGTTTTTTGCCTACAGTCTTGGGTTGTGAAGTTTTAGGAATACCACAAAGATAGTATAATTCTCATCACATGATCTCAGGGGTATATCCTCCTAATATGGACTATTTTTTGCTATAGGATTGTTTGCTGCTTAACAGGCAGCCAATAATACTCTCACAACCAACCCTGATTCTTTTCCATCAGTGAGTTAGACTATTGAATCTCATTAAGGCTAGTTTCTTTTCCTAGAACCACAGGATGACTTTTGGTTAGTCAAAAGGAACCATGATAAAATGGTCTCATTCCCCTTGATGACCCATGATTGGTTTAAGAGTGGGCAGATAGGAGTGTTCTGAATTATGAGGAGGGAGAAGAGGATTGATTGGGGTACTTCCCAATCAATTTCATGAAGCAAAAGCCTTTTTCCATTTGACTGTTTCCTCTTTCTCATCAAGAAACTGAATGTGATGTCTGGAATTACATTGCCTTTTATGTCCATGAAGAGAGAGTCCAACAAACTAAGGATGGCAGAGCAGGAGAGCAGAAATTCCTTTGCCCTTAGCAGCTTCATGGAACAGCATAACATTTCCTTATTGAAGCAGTGCGTGGCACATGGTAGGAATTCCAATAAATATCAACTTTTAAAATACTGCCTTATTAATATTCAATATATACAAGAATTTTTACAATATAGCAGTGGTACATAAAACTTACTGATAGAGATCCCTGAGAATCAAAGATATTGTCAAATCAGAGTAAATACAATTCACTCAGGTTCTGCAGAGGATTGATTCCAGGATGCCTGCAGATAACGAAGTTCGCCAACACTGCTCAAATCCCTTATACAAAATGGTGTAATTTTCCGTATAACCACAGATCCTCTCCTATACTTTAAATCATCTTTGCATTACTAATTACAATACCTACTGCAACTGTAAGCAATGTAAATAGTTACTCTACTATGTTGTTTAGGGATAATTGCAAGAATAAGTCTATACATGTTCAGTACATATGCCATTTTTTTTCCAAAATGTTTTTGATTGGCAGTTTGTTGAATCCGCAGATGTGGAACCTACAGATGTGGAGGGCGACTGTATTTGCATACATGGTTATTGGAGCCTTGCTATAAAACAAGTACTCTCAGTCTTCTAACAGACTTCTTGTTGGATTATTACAAGGAAACCGAGCACTTTTACAGCAAGAATAACGAAGTGTGATCTGAAATATAGCCTTAATAGAAATGCTTTATTTTGCTTATACCATTTCTGATGTAAAACACTATTACCGTTGAGTGCTTGGGGTCAGTTTGTTTAAGGAAGAAATGAAATAGTGATGACAGAATGCATTCTTTTTTCCTTTGCAAAAACTGGGGTGAGATCACATGGTGTCTATAATAAGAAACCTTAGGTGACTTGCTTCAAATTTGTATCTTCAGTAGCTGCAGTAAACACCTGCTGTCATCTTTGATACTGCTTGTTAATAAGTGGAAAACTTTGAAAGTATCTATATCTTAGCATAAATGCTTAGCTGGCTTAGAATGTGTGAATAATTGATAACAATTTGGAGTTGAAATATATCGATGGAGTACACCAGCATAGTTGGCTTTATACCATGCTCTTTCCAAGTATCTTTCTTGCTGTCTGATTAACTTATGAGGAACAAAATGCTTCTTCTCTTTCACCAAATTGATTGACTAATGGATAAATGAAAGCTACATTTTTCCAAAGGAATCTCAAGTGTCCTTTATGTACTGTGCTGAAGCCTATAACGGAGTTTATGAGAGCATCATCTTCTTTTGGCGGAAGTGTCTAACAATGGCTGAGGGCCAGTCACAATGCAGAAGTCACTATTGGTGATGTGGTCATTTCCAGTACAAATGTACTTATCTTCTTCTCTTCTGCGTCTCTTTCATCTTCCAATTTCTCCCATTTTCCTTTTTCTTTGTTCAGTGTTTGTATTTTATAGCAGATAAAAGTAAGAGGTGTCTGGTTTCTGTATTAGTTGAAGCCATTCAGCATTTGAAACAGGTGTTATAGATAGTGAAAGTTAATAACGAGTAAAAAATGCTCTGAAGAGTTTTAAGTGCCAAGCAAGATAGAACTGGAGATGTTACTTTTTTAAGGAAGACAGTTTTGTATTTGAAGCCAATTCCTCATTTCTTTTTCAAAAATAACCTTTTTATTTTAGAATTGTGTTAGATTTACAGAAAAAAATTTGAGAAGATAGTAAGAGTTCCTAGATAGCTCACACACAATTTCTACCACTGTTAACATCTTATATCAATATGGTATATTTGTCACAATTAAGGAATATTGGTATGTTATTATTAGCTATATTTTGCATAGTAATCAGATTCTTTAGCTTTTATGCATTGTCCTGCTCTATTATGGTACCCATCTGGGACACTACAGTGTCTCTAGTGATCATGTCCCCTCGTGCTCCTCTTGACTATGAGTATTCCTCAGATTATCCTTGCTTTTAATGACCTTGACAATTTTAAGGAGCGCTGGTTGAGTATTTTGCAGAATTTCCATCACTTGCGACAGGGATGATGTTGTTTCTGTGAGTAGATTGGGGTTCTGGGTTTGGGAGAGGAAGACTGCAGAAATAAAGTGTTATTCTTATCACACGATATCAAAGGCATATAACCTTAATATGGTGTGTCACTGTTGAGGGTGATCTTATCACCTGAATGAAAATAATATTTGTCAACTTTCTACAGCAAAGCGTTCTCTTTTCCCTCGTCTCCTTGCTATACTCGTTGAAAGGGAATCACTATGTCCAGCCCATGCTTAAGGAGTGCAGAGTTGTGCTCCATCTCTTTGAGGAGGAAGTATCTAAAGAAGTTATTTGGAGCTTTTCTTCGCATAGAGTGTTTCTTCTCATACAGCTATTTAAGGTCTTCATTTATTTATATGGATCCATAGGTATTTGCTTCATGGTATAGATTACAATCCAGAATAATTTTAAATAGTTTGTTGCTCAACTTGTTCTATCTTTGGCCATTGGAAACTTTTCGGTTCACTCCTGTGCCTCCTTGAGATACATCCCTCATTGCTGGGTATTTTGAGTGCTTCCTTGCACTGTGGCCCTATAACATACCTTAGGGGAGTGATCGTGAACCTTTTAGAACTTTCGATGATAACGAACAGCCCACTGGGTGCATTAGGTTAGCCACCACTACCTTAGGGTCATCTATGATAATTGCTTTCCCAGTCCCAAAACAAACCACTTTTCCAAAGGTCTCTGGTTACTTTTATTAGAGAATGGTATCAAAAACCTTAGTCTCATTGCTAGGCATGCTCATTATCAATAAGATGTCATTGGTTCTAAACTGTCTCAGTTGACAGAGCAAAGAAATATATGTATGTAAACTAAAGCTCCTTTGTACAAATGTATCAATAAACATTTCTACATGCAACAACCTATACATTAAATCAAACATGAGTGCATACTGATACCTACAACTCTAATCTGTTATCATATGGATCTTACTAATTTTATTACCTTGATTATTTGGAAACTCCAGCATAGAAATTTGGTTTTCAACATTGGTTATCCATTTATTTAATTGTTCATTTCCAGTGTACATGTACACTGGTTTCAAAACTGATGACCCATAGTACCATAAGAAATATCCTGTTCTAGTGTACTTCAAGGCTTATGTACAATTCCTTTGACAATGTTTTACACATTCCAATTATTTCCTACATTACTTAGCCCCTTTGTCCCTCCACTCATTCAGTGCAATTGTTTCACATATTTCTCTTATAGTTAGATACTTTTGTTACAGTTTGGATTTCATTCTTTGATTCTCCAACCTCCTAAATTATTTCTTTTTTAATTTGGATACTATGTTAGTGAGTTTTCTGTCACTGTTACAAATACTTGAGATAATAAGGAGAAACTTTTTATTTTGGTTCACCCTTTGTGAGGTTTCTGTCTGTGATCAGTTGGTCCTGTTGCTTTGGGCATGTGGTAAGAGTATATCATGGTGGAAATGTGCAACACCATTCTCCTCATGGCTGAGAAGTGAAAGACAAAGAGGAAAGGGTCAGGGACCCATAATCCCCTTCAAGGTCATACCATAAAAGACCCAAAAGCCTCCCAGTAGTCCCTACACCCTGAAAGCTCCACTATTTCCCAGTAGTACCAAGCTAGGAAAAAGCCTTCAGTGCATGGGCTTAGGGGGACATTCCAGAACCAGACTATAGCACATATATTAAAGTTCATGTTACAATATCATACAGAATTTTTCACTACACTAAAAATTCTCCTGTGCCTTACCTACTAATCTCACACCCCTATCCTCTCTAAAATCCGTGAAAACCATTGGCTAATTTATCATCTTCGTTGTTTTAAATTTTCCAGAGTGTCTTATATTTGAAATAATCTAGAATATAGCCTTTTAGGCTGGCATCTTTCACTAAGCAATAGAATTTAAAATTGATTAACATGTTTTCATGACTTTATAGCTTATTCCTTTTAAATCATTGAATAGTATTCTATCACATGGATATAGCACCATTTGATTAGCCATTCACCTATTGAAAAGTATTTTCTTTTTGTTGATTATGAATAAAGCAAAAATAATTTGTGCACAAGCTTTTATGCAGACGTGTGTTTTCAAATCAGTTTGATAAATAACAGAGAGCACAATTCCTGGATCACGTAGGAAGACTTTGTTTGGCCTTCTAATACACTACCAAACTGTCACTGAAAAGTGTCTGTGCCTCTTTGCATTTATACCATCGGTAAAGCTCCTGTTGCTCTACGTCCTCACCAACTGATGTTTCAGGCATTTTTTTTATTTTAGCCACTCTAATAAGTGTGGCATTTTAATTTGCATTTCCCTAATGACAAAGGATGTTGTGCATATTTTTATATGCTTACTCGATATCTGTATATCTTCTGCTGTGAAGTATCTGTTCAGATCTTTTGTGCAGATAATTTTTGTTTTGTTTTATTATGTTGTTTTTTGCTTCTGGTGTTGTACGTAAAATCTTATCACCCAATCCAGGGTACACAGATTTTTTTTCCCCTAAGTTCTCTTCCAGAAGTTTTATAGTTTTGCATTTTACACTTAGATGTAGGATATATTTCAAGTTAGTTTAGTTAAGGTCTATGTCTAGAGTTAGTTCTGATGCATGTCTGTGTTTAGGTTTATTTATTTGCACATGAATATCCAGTTGTTCTAGCACAACCACAATTAAGCTTTCTTCCATAAAATATACATTGAAGGAAGGGAAAAGGTTTTCTTATATGCTTACTTAAAGGGCAAAAAATACCTCAGAAACATCTAGAGAGGAAATCAATGTTTAGGAAAGATGCTATAACTCTCAGAACTGGTTCCGGCTCCTCCAAATTCTAATTTCTGATGGAATAAGCAACAACTATTTTTCATAGTGTAATCTTTAATTCTAAAATTCTTAGAAGAGATTGTTAGTCTTTGTTGTCCCAGATGAATTTGGACATTACAAATGTACTGTTACTATTTCATAAACTTGTAATCCAGTCATAGAACATTTTCAAGAAAGAAGTTCCATTTATGACTCTGATGCTTTAGCATTGGATTGTTGACTCTTTTTCAGGGATGTGCAAGCCAGTTCTACAATGAAATTGAGACATATCTGTTACCCAAAGATGTGCTGATTCCACAGTGATGATGTATTGATTACTGATTTCAGCAGTAGAGAAACAGAAATCATCACCCGGTAGAGAAATATAAATCATCACCCAGGGCTGGGGATATAGCTCAGCGGCACAGCGCCTGCCTGGCAAGTGTGAGGTCCTAAGTTTGATTCCTAGTACCAAAAAAAAAAAAAAAAAAGAAAGAAAGTATCACCCAACACATAAATTGGGTCATTAGGTTGATCGCAACATGCTAAAATAAAATACACAAAACTGACCTGCAGTATGCAGGAATTAATTTCATGAGAAAGCAAGGTAAGATAACATAGGCAAGTAAATACATCATCAGTGCCATTTCAAAACTGGAAGCAGCAGCAGTACAAGAATTCCTCAAAGCAGAGCAGATACCTTAGTAAGCTAGTTTTTGTTTAAGCAAATATGCATTCATTCAAGATAAATGTGCGCATTGTATACAAGGCATTGGAACAAATCTCCAGAGCATGGTTAAAAGGTGGAAATTATCAAACTTGGCTTTGCCTTCTTAAATCTATTTCCTAGAGTCTTAGTCTAAAAAGTTGTAATTGTTTTGGAACTAACTTAAAAGAAGGAAGTTTATTTTAAAAACACAGCAGTATCCTACACAAGAAGGATGGAGTAGGAAAGGTCTTTAAGAGATTGTTGCACTAATTCTCTTTCTCGGCCGTGGTCTCTGACTTTCTTTTGTATATAATCATTCTTCAGTTTCCAGAGGGGATTGGATCCAGGTTTGTGCTTGGCTATCAAAATCTGCAGATGCTCAAGTCCCTACATAAAATGATTTAACTATTTTTATACAACCTATACACACTCCCAGATACTTTAAATCATCTCTAGATTATTATAATACTTAATACATTGTAAATTCTATATGAATAGTTGCTATATTTTATTATTTAGTGAGTACTATTAAAAATCTACATAGATCAGTACAGATGCATTTTTTTCTTTCAAATATTTTCCACGCCCAGCTGAATACATAGATGCAGAATTTATAAATAGGGAAAGCTCAATGTATATAGATTATGTTCATCTTTAGCTTCAGACCTACATTTCTGTCCTTCGTCCACATACTGGTAAGTGGCCATATATATATACTCTTTCATTTATTCAGTGTTATAGTTTCTACTATTGTTCTGGGTACTTCAGTACAAACAGCAGTGTAGATAACCACTGCCCTACTTGTGCTTACACCCCAGTGTATGGAAACACAGTAAATAGGAGACATCATAAGTCAGATAGAAGGAAAATATTAGGAAGTGGTAAGTGCTAAAGGTAAAAATAATTGTGCTAGGAACAGGGGAGGGAGGCTGCCACCTTAAATAGAATGTCACACAAACTGATAGAGCAACACTTTTGCAAAGACTTGAAGAAGAGAGAGAGTCGAGTCATGAGCAAAGAGAACTCTGAGGGCAAAGGTACCATCTTAGGCAATTGGGGTTGCTACAGCAAACTACCATGGGCTGAGGGCTTAAGCAACAGGCATCTATTTTTCACAGTTGTGCAGGTTTTGGGGGGTGTGGAGGGAGGGCGGAAGGAATAGAGAGAGACAGAGAGACAGAGACACAGAGACACAGAGACACAGAGACACAGAGACACACAGAGAGACAGAGAGAGAGGTTTCTCATCCCTTTATAAAAGCTCTAATCCCATCGTAGGGGCTACACCCTCAGGGCTTTATCTAAATCTAATCTCCCCTACACCCACCAAAGGCCTAACCTCCAAATACCATCACATCGGGGATTAGGTTTAAATATATAAATTTTGAGAGGGCATAAGCACTCAATTCATGGTAGGTCCCAAGGTAAAGCATGCAAAGGTTATTGCAGAAACAGCACAGAAGCCAAAATTTCTGGAGCAGAGTGCAAGAATTAAGAGGGGGATGAGAGAGGTAAAGGGCACAGGTCATGTAGGACCTTCCTGGCTGTTATATTTTATGTGTTTCCTCCTCCTGAGGAACATGGGAGCCATGAGGGAGCTGCGAGTAGGTGAGTGATGTGATCATTCACTTTCAGTGTGAGGTCTTACTGTCTGAGCCACACGGAGATGGATTACTGACAGCATAGCCATCCTCCCCATCTTTCATGTCCTGTTATCCAGGGTAGTCATTGTTCCCCGAGATGGGACGCTCTGGCTTGGATGATCTTGGGTGCTGGAGCATATTTGCTTCTTTATGAGTCCTGCATGTGAGGGATGGAGAGTGTAATGGGAGAACAGTTCTCAGAAAGTGGGGAACAGTTGGCAGGAAGAACGTAAAAAGGTTGGTTATCTATTTATTGTTTACACTGTATCAGTTTCAACCTCATAGAATAAAATGCATTTATAAGTATTTTTTTATCTATTTAATGAGGGGGAATGAAGAAGGTGTGAGGGATTGTTGAGAGGAAGAAAAATCTCTGTGTGGGTTATTGAGACACTTCAGCCTGAAAGACAATTGGATTTGGCTATGTGGAAATGAGAGTGGAGGTAGAGGTGAGAGAAAAGGTCATTTAAGGTAGAAGAAAGAGGGCACACAAGATACCCCAAATATTTCCTCACATAGTCAGGGGTAAGGTAGGTACAATACCGCAGAAGGTATATTATGCACAAACAAATTATGCATGAGTTGACTCAAGAGACTGCCAAGAGACTGCTCAACAATAATGGATAATCGGCTTAACAAATGCATCTTCCTATTACTTATGCACCTCAACAAACACTAAAAGGAAAAGATATTAAGAACAATGTCAGTGGGAAACACAGTATTTTTATGAACATGATTGCTGTGCTGAGCTCTTTCTTGCACAGCACCCTTCATAGAACATTCATAGATACATTGATTAAATAAGTAGGAAATTTTCTGCTTAAATGTTTTCCTTTTCGTTAAATAAACTTGAGGGTTAAGTGTGCGTGACACTCTCTCCAAATTCCAAAAGAGACCTCAGTGACATAAAATGATCTTTTCTAAGCCTGAAAAGAAATTGCTGGGTAATTAAAATCTCCAGAATGATAAAATTGCTCCTCAAAATTATTATGAAAAAAATAATTCTGTTTACTTGCTACATCTTTTTTGACCTCCCAAATATTCTTTGCCAAAGCTACCTTTTTTAGCTAATTTTTTAAAAATGTTTTCTTTATTGAACTTGGTAGGTACATTGAAATTCTGAAGAACATTGATATTTCTGGCCCTTCTATTTTGAACATGATGTATAAAAAGCTGTACCTTAGGATTTGCTGTCAAACTTGTTAAGGGATTTCTCTGTTTTTCCTTTTTTAAGTACAGTATTGGTGTCTAAGGTCCAAATTTTTTTTAAGTGTATTGAAATAGATTTTTATATTGGAAATAGCATTAACCCATTATATATAATGAACTAAGAACTGTCTAGAAATGATAGTCACATATGTAACTTTTTATTATTTTCACACCCAAATTAAAAATTTCTAAACTAATTACAAATATGACTGTTTTATAACATGTGTCATCCTAGTCATTCATTCATTCATTCATTCAAATTCAGTTCCTTCCTTATCAAACTTATGTTCTAGGGGAGAGTATAGAAAACAAATATAAAATATACAAATAAATTAGTAAGATAATTTCAAATATTCAGATGCTATGAAGAAAATAATGTAGGATAACGGAATCAGGAATATTATGCAATGGATAGACTAATTGAGATTGGAAGGGAAGGAAGAGCATTCTAAAGAGGTAACATTAAGTTGAGACTTGAACAATTTAGTAAGGAGCATTTCAAGTATAGTGGTATCTCAGTTCACGAATTTAATTTGTTCCACAATGCTGGTCACTAACCAAATTGGTTGTGAACCAAATCAAATTTCCCCATAAGGCTCAATGTAAATAAGGTTAATACGTTCTTGGACCATGTGTATTTTTTTAAGCACAAAATTTTGAAACAAAGTACAGTACAGTACAGTATGAAGAGAGAACACTAACTTTGCTTGAGGCGACTTCTGGCATGGAGGACAGGAAGGTGGGTGGGGAGAAGATTAGTGTTCGGAGGGAGAGTCCCTCTGCATAAGGACATCAGGGAGACCTCCTTCAGGGGTTTCCTCTCTTCTTTGTCTCTTAGCTGCAGGGTTGATTTTGATGAAAAATCTGTCTAATGTCATTTGTTTTTTCCTGTGCTGCATAACCCTCCGGAAATGAGAGACCATGTTTTCGTTCATTGGATTCGACACTCTTCCTACAGTTATGTTGGGGTGATGCTTCTCAAAGAAATCCTGGCACTCACTTCATTTTCCCATAATGGATTTTAACACATCACTGCTCCCTGTCTTCTTCTTCCTCAGTGGAATGCTCCTTAATAAGCACCTTCTGCTGCTCACTCTGGGGTTCAGCAAGTTCTTCCATCATCAGCTTCTCGTTTTGGTGCTCGACAAGTTCCTCTATGGCTGTACCGTCAATGCCCAGACACATACTCTTGCCCATGGACACAGTCTCCTCCACTACCTGTGCACCAGACCCTTCAAAATCATGGTTAGTGACACATTCTCGCCCCAGTTTCCTCCAGGCTGAGTTTGAAGTCTGATATGTGACCTCTTCCCAGGATTTGTGATTGAGGTCGATGGAGTGGAAGACATTGAAATGTTCCTTCCAATACCCTTTCAGAGTAAAGGACATCGCTTCAGTGACATTAAAACACCTGGTGAAGAGTGCCTTTGTGTACAGCTTCTTAAAGTTGCAGATCACTTACTGGTCTATGGGCTATAGAAGAGGTGTCATGGTAGGGGTTGACCTTTATAGAGTCATACTCAGCGTACCACATCATCTACCAAGGCTGGAGTGCGTGCCAGGGTATTGTCCATCAGAAGAATGGACTTTTCAGGCAGTTGGTTGTCAGAAAGATATTTCTTAACTGTAAGTGTACCTGGTGCAGCCATTTCATAAACAATTGCCTTGTGACTCAAGCTTTCACATTGGCACATTGGCCTTCCATGTGACAGGCAGGCTGGCCTTATTCATTTTCTGTTCCTTGAATGCAGGTGGGATCTGGGAATGGTACACCAGTTGTGACTTAATCTTCAGATCAGCGTTTGCATTCACACACAGCAAAAGGGTCAATCTGTCCTTCATGGGGTTGTGCCCTGGCAGTGCCATTTCCTCCTACATAACATAAGTTCTGTTCAGCATCTTCTTCTAGAAAAGCCCTGTTTCATTCCAGTGAACACTTGCTGAGCAGCATATCCTGCCTTCATGAATTCTGTGAATTCTTTCTTGTAGGCTTCTGCAGCGGCCTTGTCAGAACTGGAAGCCTCACCATGTCTCAGGTGAGGTGGATGCCACTCACATGGCACTGTGATGCCACTTCTCCTGCAGAATTTATCAAACCATCCTCTACTGGCTTTTTTTTTTTTTGTGGGTACCAGGGATCAACCTCAGGACCTCATGCACCAGCAGGTGCCCCTGCCTCTGAGTGATATCACTGGCCCTTTTTCTCGTATGTGGGATCCGGGAGTCGAACTCGGGCCCTCGCGCTTGCCAGGCAGGCGCTTACGCTGCTGAGCCATCTCACCGGCCCTCTACTAGCTTTAAATTCATCACTTGTTGCACTTGTAAAGGGGTTTTCTTACAGTCATTCACCATGAAATTTCCTGGCTTTTCCCCAGATCGTAGTGTCACAAATGCTATTACTTGCCAGCTGTTTCTTATTCATCCACACTAACAGAAGTTTTTCCACCTCTTCCAGCACTTGTGTCCTGTGCTTGGTTAACATAGTTACTCCTTTTGCTATATCAGCTCCTTTGAAAGACTCTTTATTTTTCAAAATGGTCAAAATTGTCAATTTTGCCATCTTGTACTTCGGAGCCACATCAGTCACACAGATATCATGCTTTTCCACAATTTCCTTCTTCAATTCAATCATTATTTTTTTCAAATCTTCTTACCATTTTTGCTCTGCGCATTCTTCTCACCTTCATTACCCCTCTGCACTTTCTTTTTACCACCATGCTTGTTCTGCACTTTCTTTGGAGCCGTGCTGGATTGAATAGTACTGTGCAGCACTGTATATGCTAAGAAGCACACAGAAAAGCTTCACAGCAAGTGTGTACAGGTCTGACTGCAGCCATGACGTCAACTAGAGGAAGCCACGACCACGTATCAGAGTGGGGAAGATGGCCACTGGTGTTTGTGAGGGGAAGATGGCTGCGGGCATGTTCATCACCTAATGTAAGGTTCATGAATGGAAACAAAATTTTGCCAAACACTTTTGTTCACAAAGTGAATTGTTCTTGAACAAAAATATTCATGCGCTGAGGTATTACTCTACAGGGAATACTCCAGACAATGCCTCAAAATCTACAATGAGCTTCATGGGTTGAGGAGTCAGAAAGAAGGCTTGAGTTCTGACAGAATAATTTGTAAAATATGTGTAAATATAATATGTAAAATATGTATGTAATATGTAAAATATATCCTATTTCAGGTATTGTGAATAATTTGTAATATACTCTTTTTTATCGGGGATTAAACCTAAGACCTTCACACTGAACTATATCCCAACACTTTTTTAATTTTTAATTTTGAGACAGGGTCTCCTATGTCACTAAGTTCCCCAAGCTAGGCTTGAACTTGTGGTCCTCCTAGCAAAGCCTCCCAGAGTGCTAGGGTTACAGGCATGTGCCACTACACCTGACACCATATCCCTTTTAATTAGACCACCTTATAAAATTATATGCTGATAACAGATTTAAATTTCTCAGAAAAGAACATATTCCCTATATAAAAGTGAAAAGCATGGGACGACTGGCCAGATGTAGCTCATATCAACTATTGCTATAATTCATAAACAAAGACAGCAGTTCTAAGAATGACCAAGTTGATACTTAGAGGATAAAGAGAAACCAAAAGTTTCATGAACAAATACCTGGATGGAGCCTGTCTTCTTCCAGAATAAGTAGTCAGGTCAAGTGTGTGTGTGTGTGTGTGTGTGTGTGTGTGTGTGTGTGTGTACAGCAAATGAACTTTGCACAACATTCTATAGTAGAAAGATGGAGAAGGTGGCATTTAAGGCAGAGTAAAAATGTTTCAGAAATATGTATTGATAGAAGTACTTTCATTTCCAAAAAAATGGAAATTTTAATTTTCCCCATTCCTCCTAGTAACTAAACCAACTGAACACTATTTTAAAAGTCTGAGCATAAAGGTGTAGAAAAATAACAGGGAAGTCTGGCTATAGGCAGCTGAGGAAGAACACCAGAGTGAGTTCCCCAGGATTTCTTTTTATCATGTATCTCCCAGACTAGCAGCCAAAGAAGCTGGCTACCAGAAATGCTGATGGACACAAATTAAAAAAATATACTGCTCTCATTACCAAATGATCAAGAGAGGGGCAGCCTACCAAGACAAACGTGTTTAGACAATAATCGCTCTTCTCTAGGTGTTATGGTTTGTGTCTGGACATCCCCACAAAGCCTCACATGGTCATAGGGAGCAGGCTTTTTGGAGGTGGTTGAATCTAGGGT
This sequence comes from Erethizon dorsatum, assembly GCA_028451465.1. Taxonomy (NCBI): domain Eukaryota; kingdom Metazoa; phylum Chordata; class Mammalia; order Rodentia; family Erethizontidae; genus Erethizon; species Erethizon dorsatum. The sequence goes on from CM051825.1 coordinate 48,850,092, forward strand.
TTGTGATTGGTTCATTGTCTAGTGTTGGGAATGCGGGTGTGAGTGCTACACCCACCCTAGGGAGGGTAGCTTGCACATAATATAAGGGACGGAAAAGAGGCTTGCTCTCCCCTTTTTGCCTTGTTGCTTTTGGTATCTTCTGCTGCCATGAACGGTTGCCCCTCTGCTGTGTCATCCTGCCTTGGAATCAGGGGATTATGGACTGAAACCTCTGCAAACTGTGAGCTAAATAAACCTTTCCTCCCTTAATCTGGGGCTTGGGTATTTTGTTTCAGCAACGAGAGAAAAGTAACTAAGACACTAGGCGACACCAAAACAAATCTATGACTATGTAGCAAATGCCAGCAAGGGCTCACTGGGCCTCTGGATTTCCTCATTGACTAGGCTTTAGTGAGGCACCCCAACTGGACTTAAATGATTCCATCCAAACAACAGAGAAAATGTACACATGGGAATATTAACAGAATGTCAAACACCCTTGGATCTATGACAGAAACTTGAGTATTCACATCTTTGGAATCCTGAAAAGAGAGGAAAAATATTGTAGGGCTGAAAAAGCAGCTGAGGAAATAATGACCCATTTTCCCAATTTGGCAAAGCTATGAACCTACAGATTGAAGAAGCTGAGAAATCTCCAAAAAAGGTAAGTCCAAATAAATGTATAATAGGAAACATCATGGCTGAAATTCTTAAAACCAAAGAGAAAGAAAAAATAATGAAAAGAGTAAGAGAGAAATGACACCTTAACTATGGGGGAAAACAATTCAAATGAAAGTAGATTTCTCATCAGAAATCATGGAGCCCAGTAAGAAGTGGAGCAGCATTTTTCACATGCTGGAGGAAAATAGCTTGCAACCCAGAAGCCTACAGCATGCAAAATATCCTACAAGAATGTAAGGAATATCAAGATATTCTCAGATGAAGAAAAACTAAGAGAATATATCACAACAGACAAACCATAAAATAAATAAAGTAACACCAAAAGTAAGAAAAGTAACCTTGGAACATCAGGAAGAAAGAACACGCATGGGTAAATGTATTTATTTACCCAAAAGCATGGGTAAATATAATAGATTTTCATTTTTTCCAAATTATGCCTGGTAATTGAGCAAAAATCTAAACATGCTGTAATATAATTCTAAACATAGAGGAAATATTTAAAGAACTTATAACCATAATTTGGTAGATACAGATAAGAGTACTATATTTTGAGATTATTTTCAGACTGTTTTAAAAGGAGAATAACTTTAAAGAAGAATATGTCTGCACCATTTCAAGTGCATTTTAAGTATAGAAATCAGCACTGTGAGGTATTGATGGGAGAATAGCTATATGGGTCCATCAAATAGAATGTTTAATCCATTTCTGTAAGTAAATAGACTACATAAATATACCTAACTGGCATTTGAAAATGACCAAAAAACCCCAAAAGAATAATTCAGTGGAGGAAGTCTTTAGCAAATGCTACTACAGCAATTGGACATAGATAAATTAAAAAGCAGTAACAAAAAGACCCACTATCACAGTTCTATACCTTATATTAAAATTACCTTAAAATGGATCAGTGTACTTGAATGTTCAAAGTGCAATGTACATTTAAGACTGGACAAAACGTTCTTAGACGACATCAAAAACACAATTTACAAAAGGAAAATTGAGAATTAGAACCTCATCAAAACAACAACAAAGCTTTGTAAAAGCTCCTGTTGAAAGAATGTTAATTGAAGCTGCATACTTGGAGAAAACGTTTGTTTGCAATCGTATCTAACAAAGGAGTAGTATATAAAATATATAAAGAACTGATACAACTCAGTATTAAGTAATTCAATAGGAACTAAACGAAAGAACAAAAATGTCACTGAAATGGATGTACAGAAGGCAAATAATCGCCTAAAAAGTGGCTTATTATTCTTTAATTAGTGAAAAAGCAATTAAAACCACATTGAGTATCACCCTACACAAATAGATATCACTACTACACACTCATAAGAATATCTGAAATGAAAAATAGTGATAACGCTAAATGCTATAGAAGTTCTGGATAACCAGATCAGCCATATGTTGCTGGTTGAAATGTAAATTGGTAGTGCCATGCTGAAAATAATGTTTGGTAATTTCTTTAGAAACTAAATATGTAACTATCATACAACTCAGGAGTTACATTCTTGGGCATTTGTCCCAGAGAAATAAAAACTTATGTTCACATAAATACCAATGCATAAATGTTTATAAAAGCTTTACTCATAATAACTAAAAGCTGAATACAACCCAGATGTCCTTCAATACTAGTTAAATGGTTGAGCAAACAGTGGTACATCTATTCCACGGAGTACAACTCAACAATAAAAAGGAACGGTCTTGATAAATTTACATGATGTATACTAAGTGATAAAACCCAGTTTGATGAGGTTATGTACTGAGTGTATCCACTCGTATAACATTGTGAAAATGACAGAGTAATGAAAATGGAGAACAGATTATGATTGCCAGAGGTTAGTGAGAGAATGGGAGCAGGAGATAGGTAAGTGTGGCTGTGAAAGGGCAAAGTGAATGCTCTTTACAGTAATAGAAATGTTTTGTGCTTTGTATCTATAGAAACATCATGGTTGTGAGATTATGGCATAGATTTGCTACCGCTGGAGGAACCTGGAATAAACCACACCTCTGTGCATTGTGTCTTACGAATGCAGGTGAATCTACAATCATTGCAAAGTGAAAAGTTTAATTAAAATAGTAACAAAAATGCAATTTAGAATGTGACCATCTATACTAAAAATTTGAGGAAAGATAGCTGTTTATAAAAAAGATTAAAGGTGTGACCAAGTGAAGATAAAATTGAGACCTGGATGAAGAAAGTCAGAAAACAAACAAAAATATGTGATCCTAAGTGAAAATTAGCAGAAGCAAAATAATAAATAACAGACTCAATCTTTGGTGAAGTAAAACCAGGAATATAGAGAATCATGATAAAAATGATGGTGCTGTGAGAATGTACCATTCAAACCTCCCACCTCAGGGGATATAACTGAAGAGCAGCCCCAGCTGCCAGGCTGCAAAACCAGTGCTGTGTTATTCGAGGCTGCACCTCATCCATGCCACTTGTAGCTGGTCCCTAAGCATGAGCAGAAGTCTGAGACTCCTATTTTGGCTTGAGAGCTGCTCACGTTATGTGCGTGTACCAGGTCCACAGGACGAATGTAAACATTGTGCACTGCAAACATGTACTAAGAAATAATTTTTTTTAAAGCCTTGTCTAAATTTCTTTGGACTGCACCCATTCTGGATGCTTCACTATCTTTTCTTCCCTCAGGCCTTTACTAGGTGTCAGGTAGGATTTGTGGTCTGATTGCCTTCCCAGTTTCACCTAGGACCTCCTTATTTCCTTTGTTAAATATTTTTTCCTTAATAAAATCCTTGGGCTTTGAACCACATCTTGGTTTCTGCCTCTTGGGAAAGTCACGCTAATGCAAAGATCTATCAGCATTTTCAGCTCTGAAATATAGTAAATGGGTGAGTTATAGGAAAGGGCTTAGCAAAAGTATACTAGATGTAGTTGAAAAGCAAGGAATACATTGAAATCCTGTAGTTAAACAAAAGTTACTACCACTGGTCATTGCAAAGTATACCACCAACTAGATGACTGTCCTTCCGGTAAAAGGTCTTAGGGTTTTTGTGTGTGTTGGGGGTTGTGGTCAACTGAATAGCTACAAAGAAAAGATCTCCACATACTGACATCAAAGAACTGGTTAAGAATATGGCTATTATGGTTTAAATATGCCCCCAAAACTACATATGTTGGAAAATTTAATCCCTAAATTGTATGTTTGGAGGTGGCATCACTGGGAGGTAATTAGAGTTAGATGAGATCATTAGGGTGGGCCCAAAGATGGCATTAGTGGTTTTATATGAAGAAGAGAGACTGGAGCTCACACACTCGCTCTGTGTTGCCACATGATGGCCTCCAACATGTTATGATGTACCAAGAAGGCCCTCACCAGGTGCAACCTCTTGATCTTGGACTTCTCAACCTCCAGAAATGTAAGAAATGTATTTCTTTTTTTAAAATAAATTACTCAATCTGTGGCATTCTGTTACTGCAACAGAATATAGACTAAAAAATAACATTTAATGCCAACCAGTGAATAGGCTTTGTTGAGTTTCTAGTATTCTCATATGTAACCCTTCTGTATGAATGCACAAGGGTCATTAGCTACTGAAAGAAACCTCTATCAAGAAAGAAAGGTACTGAAAATAAATAGAGCTGAGGCCACACAGATAGATTAGAAACAAGAAAAAAATTAACTTACTAGGATGGTCAAAGATGTACATGACATTTCTTCCATAAAATAAAACTTAGCTTGTATTTTTAAAAATAAATAACTAGAGGTCAAAAGAGTGGTTTTGGTAATTAAAATAAAAATCTTTGCAAAGGGGTCAATTTTAAATTTGGAAGATGAAATTGTGAATATCTTCCAGAAAGCAGAACAAAAAAGTAAAGTGAGGAGGAAATGGAAAAAGGTGAGAAAAACATCTTGATGTAGATTTAAAACCATCTTTAAAAGAGAGGAGAAAAACGGAGGACAAGAAGTTATTACACAAATTACACAAGCGTATTTTTTCAAAACTGAGGTACTTACCCTTCAGATTAAAACTAATTGCTAAATTTTCTGAATAAACAAGGGAGAGGTAATCATCACACCCAGGCACGTCATTGTGGAATTGCAGTAAATCAGGAATAGAAAGTCTTTCACATTAGACAGTACAATAACATCATTTTATTATTGTTTGAAATGCCCCAACATGAGATACTTTATAAAAAATTAAAAACTACAGATTACAGAGCTGGGATTCTTTAGATGCCTAGATGGTTTGTAAATAGCTTGACATGTAAATTTTTGTAAAAATATGCATTGTTCTCTAGGGAGGGACAGCATTTCTGGAGCTTCTCTGATAGGTCAGTGATGGGAAGGATTAGATGAGGTGGAAGAATGCATACATGGATGGATGGATGGGTTGATGGATGGATGGGTATATATATTAATAGATAATAAAACAAAGAAGCACAATTAGAGAGGAAATATGAATACTCATATATATGTATATAATATATAACATACTTGGGCCGGTGATATAGCTCAGCAGCATAAGCACCTGCCAGGCAAGCACGAGGTCCTGAGTTCGACTCCCAGGTACCTGCATATAAAAAAAAAATTATATATATACATATATATATGTATATATATAACGTACTTAATGTACATGTAAGATTTATATTATTCTTTTTAATTTAGTTATATAATTTATTGGACATTACTGAAATTATTTAAAAAATATCATTAAGGCCTCTTTGTTCATTTTGAATAGTCTTAAATGATTTGTTCCTTATGTGTATATGAATTTGAAGTATACTCTTTGAAGATCTAACAGAAACATTTTGATCACTGACATTTATGGAGGCAGTTATTATTATTATTGCTGTTGTTGCTGTCACTGTATTTGGTGCTGAGGATTTAATCAAGGTCTTCCACATGCTATGCATGTAATCTACCACTGAACCATGTTTCCAGCCCAGAACCTGATACTTCCAAAGTTTCTGAAGAAGTGAAGTTGTTTTCTTTAATTGCAAATTACCTTTTACAGTCAATTTTTATGGACTGCAAAATAGTACCCATTCTTTTCAGAACAATTGGAAATTTTCACACAAAAGTATATACAAATCATATAACCACAAATACAGCCATAATAAGCATTAAGATTCTGATATATATTTTCTAATCTTCTATACCTATGAAACAGAATAATCAAATTAAATGAGTTATGATTTAAATATACAGTAAATGTTTAAATTTTTAGAAAATTTACTACAATAAAAGACACTGCCATTAAACCCCATCAAAATACTCTTCCTTTCCTTGCACACGCTCATCCCATCATTCTTACCACTTTCTGAAGCAGTTCAGAAGTCCTCTTTTTTGAGTATCTTTATGAGGTGTGATAAAATTATAATGCTGCTGCCAAGTGTCATCCAAAGGAAAGGTAGAATTGTAAAAACATCACAGTGTGTCCTCATTCACTTATTCACTGGGGCTGTGTGTTTTTCAAAGTCAAAACGATCATTAAAGATAAACATTTTTAATTGATTCAGGACAATTGGGGTAGCTGCAACAGCTCAGCTAAGACACTCATAAAAGAGGACTTCCAGAACTGCTTCAGAAAGTGACAAGCACGATGGGTTGAGTGTGTTCAGAGAGAGGGCTATTTGGAGGGGTTTTAGTGGCAATGAAGTTTTTACTATAGTAAATTTCAAAAATTTAAATATTCACTGTATTTTTTACCACACTGTAAATGTATTTAGCCAAATTTAATAAATTTAAGCATATTAATAAAAAGATATACAAGATATGCTACATATGAACCTTCCAAAATGAACAGATAATTGAAAATATGTCAAAATTTCCTTGATAACCCTAACACCTTAGTATAAATCCCATCTGATGTTTAATGGAATTCACAAGATCAGTTGAGACATATCAGATGTCCTTACTGTGGCACTCCAGGGTTCCTTCTCACTCTTACTTTTAAAAAACCTATCTATAGTTCTTTTTTTTTCTCACGAATGAGCAGACATTAACTGATATATTTTTTTTCTGTCATAAGAATATTCATCCCAGGTAGCCTCTCTGTCTGTTTTTAATTTAGTACTTCTAATTTGCTGTGGGCTGGGAAACCACATAGCTAAGTTTATTAATAATTATAACTCCAACCAGAGCAGTAATAACATCTAGCATTTGAGAACACTTTTTTCATTTTAGTCAGTTACTGTGGTAAGTGCTTTTATTCTTCCTAATAGCTAAATGGGAAATTTAGGATTAGCAGAGATTATGTAATTTGCTCAAATTCATAGAGTAAAACATCTGTCTTTGAAATAGAATTGATAAGGCCTGAAACCTTAAGAAAAAAGTTATATTTTGAGATTTTAAAACTAAATGCCTGGTAGAATGGTTGTCCTATTAAGAACTAGGAATATGTACCTCCAGTGGAAAGTGAGATGATTTTTGGTTTTACTCTACAGAATTTCATGTACAGTGTCAGGGACATGGAAGCAAGCAATGTTGAATCATATAGTGAGAAATTCCATTTATTGATTCATCTGCTGGTGCTGAGGATTGAACCCATGGCCTTGTGCATGCTAGACAACCATTCTCCTACTGACTATACCCCCAACCCCAGAAAGTCTATTTATAATTTTTTCAGTTTCTCTGATTATATCAAGGAGATTAAGCTTCAATAGATGGTAATATACTTTTAACACCTTCTTATAACTTGCTATAGAATCTTTTGCCAAAAAAAAAAAAGAGCATGCCTAATAAGTAAGGTTTTATAAGCCATGGTGTTTAGCTAGAATTTACTAACTTTTTGTATTTATCATTTATATGTAGTGGTAATGTCTATTTATAAAAGATGATGCTTTTCCTTCTATGAATGTTATGTTTTATTTTTAAATACTATTATTTAAATTTTAAAAGTTGAATTGATGTTTACAAAGTTAAATAATAACAGTTGTTCACAGATATGGCAGAACAAACTATGAGAGTGACACATAAATTATTAAATATAAAAACATATGCCTAAGAGGAAATAACTAATTGTGAAAGTTAAGAATGCAGTCCATTAATGTGGTACAGTTTTGTGAGCTGAGAAAACTTTGAGTATCAAGGATGAAATGCCCTAAATGAAAACAACAATGATTCTCACTCTTGACTGCCAGAGGTTTTGTGGTCTTGCTTCTCTTATGTGTAAGCTCAGGAAGGTCTGATGTGTTCACTGTGGGGCGAAGTCATTTCTTAACTGTTCCTACAAAATCACTGTTAAACTTTCACTAACTTTTGAGTCATTTGTTAAAGACATCTATTATCCAAAATTCAATTATACTAACTTACGAAGTACATAAAAAGTTCTAAATATTCAAAACACTTCCTGTTTTGCTCTTATCTTTGCCCATGAAGTTATTTACATTTACTGCAGCTCAAGGTTGGAAACATGATCTGAGGATATGTTACTTTGTGTCTCTTCCCCACTCCCCATTCAGTGACTTCAGGCTGGTGTGCAGTTTGAAATTAACTGTGGTCTGAGCATTTACACTATGGAAATTGGCACAAGCTAAGAATTAGGGTTCTTTACTCCTGGAGAGCTGATTGTTAAACATTTATCAGAATGGTACTACATGTAAGAGAGAGGAACTGAACTTCCAAAGCTCTGGCCAGATGATCCCTAGTTCAAAACTTCCAATTGTTGGTAGTGGAAAAACTCTTTGAAAAGGAACAGATGAGAAGTAATTGAGAGATCACTGGCCAGAAATGGCAGGGAGGAGATGTAAATCATGTTATAACTGCACATTCTGGGGATGAGAAACTCCAGCTCCTCTCTCCTTAATAGGGATAGAGAAAATATCTTCCAAATTTTTTTCTTACAAAAATTGAAGCCAAGTTATTTTTGTTGATATTATTACTTTTTAATTAAAATGTGTTTAACAACTTCTTGGCAAGAAGTAGTATACTTCAAAAGTTTGATTACTTTCCTCAGTGATATGAACTTATTCTTAAAATCCATGAAACATAAAAGAAGCCAAAGTGAGATATGATGAAAATGTCAGTTGTTATAACAGAATTTATGGCTTTGGTTTTAATACTAGGAGTGTTTTGAAAATATCTTGTCTCTTATCATGTGCACACAGCGGCTCTTATTCAGCTGAGAGAGAGGTTAAGTGAGAAATGAGTTGGCTCGGCGAGGATAGATTTGTTCCACCCACCCCCAGCCCCAAACATACATATACACTCACACACACATACTCTGATGGTAATTTGATTTGAAAAAAATATCAGGAAACATCATCATCAATTTCTCCTCTTACAAAAATGATTATTCTTGCTTGACTGCCCTCTGCTGGAATTCCTGAAATACATGCTTTGCCTCTACTTAAGATAAGTGGTTGTCGGCAGTATGTAACCTAATAATGTGCAGGATCCTTCCAAGATGTATTATATGCAGAAGCCCAGGTATGCAAGATTAGAAATAAAACTGAGTTAAGCATTAAATGCAGTGGTCAAGTGTTGATTTAATTAGCCATGAAAAATAGCCAGGTTTTGAATGGATCAAAGAAAACAATTATACATAATGGGTGAACTGAAAACAATTGACTATTACTGAAAGAGGAATGCTTTAAACTAAAAGATATACCTAATGTTAAATGAGGTGGTTACAAAAGCTCCACAAAAAACTGCTTAACTGCTGAATATAATATGAAAGATCAGAAAGTGTTTAAATATACCTAAAAATATGCAACCTTATTAAAATTATATTACTATTATTTAAAACTATAGCAAGCCTTTTCCCTGTTTCATGAGCAAAGCCACCATGTTGAAGAATATTTGCTTACTTGTTGAAAATATTGAATAGCTCATTTATTGTTAATTCTAATACAGAGATATTTCTGTTTTCTGCTTGAAGAGTTATATTTCTTGAGTGTAAAGAAAATTATTTTAGTGACAACAATGATTGTAGTATACAAGACCTTATAATGGTTTAGATTAGCATATACTTACCTCCATGTCTATAAGGCTGTCTGGAGTTAGAGGAATAGAGGTTAACTGTAAGAGGCTGAAATGTCGAGCTGGAGCTACGAGACTCACACTTGGACAGATCATTGTGGAATCCTTGACGAAGGATCGAATCTTTCATCTGAAGAATCTGAGCTAGTAAACATAACAGATGTCTATGGATACATTTGCTGTCCAAAGCTTGAATCTTTATTTTACTCACCATCTTCCTTTTATGTCCTGGTCAGCATAAGAGCTGAACAAGGGGATTAGAGAGGAAGGGAGTGAGGAGAGAGGATGAAGAAAAGTCAAAGATGTAATGGAAAGAAAAGAGCAAAACACAGTCTCCACATATACCGTTTTGTTCTATTTTTATTCCATATGGATTAGCCTCTGTGAAGTCAAGATTATAAAGAACCTAGTTTTCCAAACTCAAGCTATGGTTTCTGTACCATTGCACATTATGATGTAAGTATAAAGACAGGACCTTCTTGAAAACAGTATTAATTAGGTGGTTATGAATATTAATTCTTTTACAATGAAAGCTGATAACTGTGCAAGCAAATCATTTTCCTATTGTGGAAATGAGTTATATATTTTAAAATGAGGCACCAAAGGAAAGTAACAAGATTATAGGAACTTCGTCACTAAACCAGACTGAATACACTATTCCGACACCCCTGCCAGTGAACACTCATGAAGCACTTTGCTGATACTAATTTGAAAACATAGTCTAAAGGTAGAGTTGGATGGTAGACACGGAACTTGATTTAGCTTTTTAAGTGTCATAAGATGAACCCTTAGCCATTGAAATTTTGAAAAAGATATAACAATCTAATACTTTTTTAGAGTTAGGGATGATAAAACTTCATAATATAAATGGAAAAATCCAGATTTTTTGAAAGTTTGTGTGTGCTAAGATATTTTAAAATTATATATGCATACTTCAGAGTGAGAATATTAAAATATTATTTATCAGTGTAATTCTAAATATACAAGTTAGCTCTATTTTGCTCAAAGGAGAAGTAATAGTAGGATATAAATATAATGTATAGCCATCCCGTATTGCATTTAAAAATGTCTTATCCCCATGCTAATCATGTTACTAACATTCCACCATTTATTTCTTAAACTCAAATATAAGATAGATACTATGTCATTCCTATGTAACAGATAAGGAGAACTCGGGATCAGAGACTTGAATTTACAGAGACACTAAGTGCTAAAACCAGGACACCGATCATGGTTTTTGAGACCGTGGGCACAGCCCTTAAACACACGTGGTATCAGCGATGTCGGCATTCTTTCTCTGTGAAAATCCCTGCAGCTTCTTCAGGAGTCAGTGTCCTGGCTGTAGACCAGCATAAGTGGACCTCTGACATCATTAAGAGCCTGGGATTAGGGATGCTTGGTTTTTGTTTTGTTTTGTTTTTTTAAACCCTAAGACAAGTAGCCACACATGACATTTCTAGATTACCAATTTTCCAAAATTTACAGGAAATTATGCAACTGCTGAAACATTATGGAAAGGATTTTTCCTCCTCTCGAGATAAATTTTCATTGTCTCCGGGCCGTCATCTTTGTTCTTGTTTCCAGAAACCTATTCTGGGGAAATGATCTGACAGACAGCCTGCTCCCAGAGCAGCAAGCCCCTTTCCCCACTCGCGTCGCTGCAGCATCTGCATTGGGCATGAGCCCGGATCCATATTTACCAGACATATGTAGACACTTTTCCCTTTCTTGGCAAATGCATAAATAGAATCCTAATGTCTACATGTAGGTACTATATAAATACAAAGTTGTGCATACTCTGTAGATGTCATGCATCATTTATCCATGTATTTTTAGTGTCACCAACACATTTACATATGCTGTCACGTTTCGAACTGCACCTCAATATAGTGCCTTTTTCAACATGAACTCAGCAGCAGACAACATCATTCTTTCAACAGTTTCACAAAAAATGCAGATCAAAAAGCAAGAAAATCAATCTCAAAATAGAAGACAAATTTATAATGGGTAACACTTAACTAAGATTCTCTGAAGATACTATAGAATTAGCTAGAGCAGAGGACTGAATCTTTTGCTCTGTAATTAGATTCATGCAATCATTTGAATGTATTTATTATGCCTGCATTTCCCGAGATGAATGTTTACACTTTTGCCATTGTCTAGAGATGATATAGATATGAAAACAACCATGTACAGTGTTAGATGCCTCCAGGCATCGTAACAAAAGGGTAGGAGTCTTTAAATATGATTGAGGAAGTCAGAGAATCTGCAGTTTGGGAGATAACTTTTGAATTGAAGCTCAGAGGATGAGTAAAAGTTTAGATTCTCTTTTGTAACAAACCACAGAAAAGTTAGATCTAATAGATCAAGTCCAAAATCAAACTTTAGAAATAAATGTTTTGATTTCTCAACCGGAATCAATTTTAAATAAGAGAAAACTTGAAGTGGCCAATTATTTGCCTTTCTTTCCCTTACTGAGTCATTAACATGTCTTCCTCTGACCTTATATTCATGTGTAATATGGGTATGGCAAACCGTATTGGTAGAACCATACCAATAGTTTTCCAAACATTTTCCCTCAAGAACAACATTTTATTAAACAAAAAATTTCATGGAATATTACATGTGGAACAGATAAAGGCAGAGAGCTTTTCTGCTTGAAGAGAAGGATAGGGAAAAGGGAAAAAGACAACCTCCATGGTACACGTAGCTTGAAAATCCCTGGACTTGGTTAAAAATTATGTACACACATGCATGCACACACATTTGTAACATTTCTCTAAGGCCTTGAATTGCTTTTCTCCCATAGGTTGTATTTAAAGAACTCTGGCTGTAACCAAGATGCTTACTCTAATCCATGGAATGTGGGAGGCCCTGAAAACATGTTTCATCTACTCTTGATCTCATTCCTCCCATGGCTACTCAGTAGCAAGTGTTATGTGTGACATTCAAGTTTGTTCTCTGAGAGTAGTGTAAGCAATAATCACCAGGAATCTGTTAGACACAGTTCCCCCAGCCCTTCTCCATGAATACTAATGTCGCTGACTCTGGGGTTGAGCTGGGCATCTCTGTAGTTTGTATTACACTCCACTGTAATTCTGATGCAATGGTCTGTAAGATGCATAGACGAAATGATGGGCCACAGTGGAGACAAAGGGAATTGAAAGAATAAAATAATGGATTGAACGGAAGGGAAGAACAGAAAAGAAGAGAGCATATGGTAATTGCAGAATGCCAACAAAAACTGCCTAGCTGGCCATGTGGTAAAACTGTTACCAGTTTGCTACCTCTGCTTTAGAACAGTAATTTTAAAAGCCTATAAAGTCATTAGGGGTATTTTTCCAAGTTGTAAGCATGTAGTCAACCCACATTCACCTCTCTTTCCCTTCCCCCATTATTTATCTGTGTTTCAAGAGACACAGAGTCTTATCAAGAAAATTCTGCAGAGCTTTTAGTGAACATATTTCGGAGTTTAGTTTAGTACTAGATGGTCATTTGTTATATGTATTTATGTAGCAGCAATTACAATGTATCTACTTGATATATTCCTGCTTCGTTGCCTACATTATTTTCCATACCATGTATGTTTTTATACCATTTACATCATAGAAGTATGAGAATTAAAATACTGAGCATGTGTCAAACACTTGCTGGAATGAATGACACACAGTTAATGTTAAGTAAAGAATAACACTCTGTGTCCATCTCCAAATGTGGAATTACCTTCCTATAAATGCCATAAGAAGAATTACCAAATGTATGAACATTTCTTTTTGTAAGAATATTTTAAGGTCTTGAACAAGTTTCTTTTGATATTTGATACATTGTTTTTAAAAGGTATTTTAATTCACAGCACCACTAGCAGTGTTTGAGAGTGTTTATTTCCATGAGCTTCATCGGCATATATAATTTCTCATTTTTTAAAGCTGGTATTTTAAAACTGTTACTGCAGTGTGTATGTATATGACAGAGAGACATGTGTCTGTGTATGACTTTTATCCATTTATTTGTTGACGTTTTCTTATTGTACATGAACCATTTAGTATGAGCTCAAAATATATTTCTAAGCTTTTTTACTATTTAGTTTGGCTATGGAATTTTTAAAAAATGAACATAGTGTTTAATTTTCTTGAGGTCTTTTGTTGATATTCTCATTCTTCCTAATACTTATTTCTATCATTCTTATATTAAACAGCATACAACTTTTATATTTTGCTCTAAGTACATCATTCCTGCATATTTTTCAGTTTTATATTTACAATCATGCACTCTCAGTGCTTCATAGTTGTCTTCCTGTTGTAGCTTCCTCAATGGTCCCTTTATTTTTATTTTTTATGTGGGTACCAGGAGTCGACCTCAGGACCTTGCACTTGCCAGCAAGCACTTGTGCCACTGAGCAATATCACTGGCCCCTTTTTTTCCTTTATGTGGATACTGGGAGTCGAACTCAGGACCTCGCGCTTGCGAGGCAGTCGTTTATGCCACTGAGCTATCTCACCGGCCCATTTGTCCCTTTATTAGGGGAAGTTGGTCCTCTGGCGCTTTACCAATAAAGACTTAAGGGAAAAATAATCTTTGAGTTCTTGCCCATTCTAAACTTTCTCTGTGTGTAGTGTAGTGTAGTATAGTGTGGTGTGTGCATTTTAATACCCTTACCTCTGAATGGAAGTTCAGCTTGATATAAAATCTTTCTATCACATTTTACTTCCTCAAGTATTTATAGATGTGGTTCTGCATTCTGATGTTAAAAATGTCAATGTGAAGAAATTTGAGGTCACCTTTATTTCTTTCCACTTTAATAGGTGTCTTGACCATTTTGTCTTACTGCTGCAGATTCCTTTTGAAACTTCTACCTTTAAAATCTAAGAAATTCACTAAAATTTGTCATGATATTGATGGTTTCTGGACATTTTTCTATAGTACAGAGTATGCCTTTTAAGGAGATTCGAGTCTTACTTTGTCTTTTTTTTTTTTTTTTTTTTTTTTTTTTTTTGAGAGAGAGAGGGTCTTTCTATGTAGTTCAGGCTGGGCTTGAACTCACTATGTAACGCTGGCTGGCCTAGAATTCACAGCAACCCTCCTGCCTCAGCCTCCAGAGTACTGGGGTTATGGGCATGCACTACCACATCTGGTTTATACAGGTCATTCTCCTTGCACTGAATTTTTAAGTTAATTTGCCATCATTACAACCTTCTTTTGGGGAACTCTGTGATAGCTAAGCTTAATTATCAACTAAATTAGATTAAGGGACTTCTGGATATGTGATTGGATGATGGGGCTGATATACTCATCCCTTTTCTTATCTCAAAACTCCTCCAACAGTTAGAAACCTGCTTCCTACCATTTATGGTACCTATTTACTTGTTAATTCCAGTAAACATTTGTAAAATATCAGAATCATTGGCTTTTAGGAAACAACTTTATCAACTAGAGCACAATGCCAATGTATTGTTTCTCTTGCCTTTTGTCTTATGGAGTCTACTCATGTCCAAAGTTACCTAGGGCAGTACTTTCTCTTCACCCTCTTCATTGGGGTTCTTTTGTAAATGTGTAATATACTCAGACTGTTTGTCAGATTCCTCTGTATTCTGATATCTTCTGACCTCTTAAATGGTAATTTTAATTTGCATATAGTAAGGTTCATTATTTGTGCTGCAAAGTTCCATCTAATCTTGTAAAAACACTGTGTTATATATCCAACACTACTATATCCTAGAGAATAACTTTGCCAGACTGAAAGTCCCTTCTGTTTCACCTCCTCAACCCTCCCTGCCTTCTGTCAGGAAACGTGGTAAACTCTGGTTATTTTAACAATTTTGCCTTTTTCTAAAGTGTAATATAATTGGAATCATGTATTAAGCAGACTTTTTACATTGGCTTCATTCAACAACATAGGTTTAAGTTTCTTCCATGATTTTTTTGGTCAGATAGCTCATTTCCTTTAATTACTGGATAATATTCCATAATATGTATGCACCGGTTTGTTTATTCATTCACCTATTGCAGGACATGTTGGTTGTTTCCACTTTTCATCAGTTTTGAATAAATCTAACATAAAATTCATATGCAGGCTTTTGGGTAGATATAACTTTTCAAATCAGTTGGGTAAACACCTAGGAATACAATTGCTGATCAAACATTAAGGCTGATATTAGCTTTGTAAGAAACTGCCAAGCTGTTTTTCAAAATGGCTTTATCATTTTGCATTCCCGTGAGGAACGAAGTAGAGCTTCTATTGCTCCACATCCATATCAGTAACTGGTTCTCTTTTTGTTTTTTTCTTTTTTGGCTTTTATTGTTGTTGTTGTTTCTGGGTTTTTTTTTGGGGGGGTTAGACATTCTCATGTACATGTAGTAGTTTTTGTTGTTTGAATTTGCATTTCTTTAATGTAAATGACTAGTATATTTTCATATTTTTATTTGCCATTGGTATATTGGTTGAGTACTTTTGCCCATTTTTAAATTGGATTGTTTTCTAGTTGTTTAGTGTTAAGAATTCTTTAGTTTTCTGCACATATTTCTTCTTGTTCATAAGTTATCTTTTCATTTTCTTATCAGTGTCTTTCATATTGCAGATTTTTTGCTTTTAGTACTAATGTGAATTTTTTAAAAAATTTTTTCAAGGATTGTGCCTTTGGTATTCTACCAAACCCAAGATCACACAGATTTCATCTGATGTTTTCTTCTAAGAGGTTTATAGTTTCACATTTTCAATGTATGTGTTTCATACATTTCTTAGTTAATATCTGTATAAAGTTCAGGTCTGTGTATAGCTTTATTTATTTGCAGATGAGCATATATTTCCTAGTACAATTTGTTGAAACATTATCCTCTCTCCATTGAATTCCTTTTCTGCCTTTATCAAATATCAAATTACTATATTTGTGTGTTTATTTGGGATATTCTGTCCTGTTGATGTATGTGTGTATTCTTTTTTTTTTTTTTTGTGGGTACCGGGGGGTCGACCTCAGGACCTCGCACGCCAACAGGCACCCGTGCCGCTGAGCGATATCACCAGCCCCTTTTTCGTATGTGGGATCCGGGAGTCGAACTCTGGCCCTTGCGCTTGCAAGGCAGACACTTATGCCGCTGAGCCATCTCACCGGCCCCTATGTGTGTATTCTTTCACAGTACTACACTATTTTGATCCCTATAGCATTGTGCCAAGCCTTGAAATTTAGTGCTTCATCCTCCAACTTTTTCTTCTTTCATTTTGTATTGACTACCATGGGTGTTTTGCTTTATGTATAAACTTTGGAATTAGTGTCAATATTTACAAAATATTTTACTATACTTTTGATTGGAATTATGTTGAATTGATAAATAAGTTCTTCAGGGAATACTTGACATCAAGTCTTCCAGTTCATCAATGAAGACCGTCTTTCCATGTGGTTAGGTGTTATATGACTTTTGCTGTGGTTTCCACTTCCAGATAGCTTGTATATATTTTGTTAGACTTAAACCTCAATATTTTATTTTTGGTGTTATTATAAATATCTAGTATAAATTTAAATTGTATTGTTTTTATACTTCCTGATTCCAATTACTTGAAATTGATTGCTTTCATGAAAGAAAGCAACTGATTTTTATATTAACCTTGTTTTTTACAGCCTTGCTGTATTCATTTATTAATTCCAGAACTATTGAGATAGAATCTTTGAAAGTTTCTAGACAGTAATATTATGTTTCAGTAGTTTTCTTTATTAATTTATTATATCAGAAAATCAGTAAGTTTCAGAATGTTACAGGAAATAATCATACACTTTTAGTTTTCTCAAAAACATTATTTTTGATTTGGAAGATTTTCTATATGCTCAATCATATCATCTTCCAACAAAAGCAGTTTTACTGCTTCCTTCCCAATCTATGACCTTTTATGGCCTTCTCTTGTCAAATTGCATTATCTAGGACTTCAAACATGTCTTTGAATGAGTGGTGTTGGAGAGGACATCCTTGCTCAGTTCTTGGGGGAAAGAAATACCAATTTCTCAGCGGTATTATGTTAGCTATTAATTTTTTTTGAGGGGGTGTACTGGGAACCAAACTCATGACCTTGTGCTTGCCAGGCAGGCGCTGTGCCACTAAGCTATATCCCTAGTCCCCAGCCCCAGCTATTGATTTTTGTAGATGTTCTTTATCAAGTCCAAGAAGCTGTTTCTATGCTTAGCTAGACTTTTTATTGTGAATGGGTTTAATTTTGTCAAATAATTTCTCTGTATCAATTTATATAACTATATAATTTATATTCCCCATGTGTTATAGATAAATTTAAGTTGTTTTGTTTTTTGTGTTTTTTTGGGGGGTTGGTGTTGAATTTTGACAGTCCTTTACGTATCCTAGACTAGTACTTTCTTGAGTATGTATTTTGCAAATATTCTCTCATTTTGCAGCTTTTATTTTATCTCTTTTGCAGGGTCTCTTGAAAAGCAAGTTTATAATTTCAAGGAAGTTAAATTTGTCTACTTTGATTTATCTAGCATTTCTATGTATAGTTTGTTTAGTGGTTGTTCTAGTTGTCACATTGTATGCACATGATACAACAGTGTAGTGTTGTCATTTTTCCAAGTCAATCAAAATGTAGAAATCTTTCCTCTCTTCAATTTTTATTATCCTCTGTTTATAACTTTCTTGCAATCTTTCTGTCCCTACATTTAGAACCATACTAAACTGTTGTAATTTTTTCAACTGATAATTTACAAATTGAAAAGGAGAAAATGTGTTGTGTCCTTATTTTTACTCTTTAGTTCTTCCTGATACTCCAGGATTCTTTTCTTTGTCATTTCCCTTTGGTTTAGAAAACTTTCATTAGTCATTCTTTTAGGGCGAATCTCCTGGTGAAACCTGTTCTTACTTTTCCTTCATGTAGGAATGTGTTCATTTCTCCTTCATTTCTAAAGGATATTTCCACTGGATGTAGAATTCTCAGTCAGCGGTTCTTGAAAATGTTGTGTTAACTCATTCTGTCTCCCAGCATTTCTCATGGTAAATCTATTGTCTTTCAGATTTTTTTTTCTCTTAGAGGTAAGATGTTTTCTTATTGCTGTTTCCAAGTTTTAATTTGTTTTAATTTCCCAAAGTTTGACTATAATGTATCTTGGTGTGTACCAGTTATTTATTTAGGTTTATCATTTGGAGGTTTACTGAGCTTGAATCTATATGAGCATGTCTTTAGCCAAATTGAGAAGTTGAATTATTATTTTTCTGGGTATTTTTCCATCCTCATTCTCTTTCTGTTCTTATGGAATTCTGATGACACACAGTTTAGAGCTTTTGTTTTGGTACACCTGTCCTTGAAGCTCTGTTCATTCTCTTTTCAGTCTGTTTTCAAATTGGTCAGCTTCTGTTGTTTTATCTTCAAGTTTCCTAATTCTTTCCTCTGATCCCTCTATTCTGCTATTAAGCCTGTCACTGAGTGTTTTTAATCTGTTATTATACTTTTCAGCTCAAAATTTTCCATTTGGTTCTTCTTTACATCTTATATTCCTCCGCCAATATTTTCTATTTTAAAAAATTATTTTAGTTGTGTTCATAATTGCTTGCTGAAGCGTTTTATGAAGATGGCTTTAAAATCTGTCAGATAATTATAATAGGAATTGCCATTGGTTTGTGTCTATTGATTATCTTTTTTTACTCATGATAAGATTTTTCTTGTGCTTGGTATGACAAATGTTTTATGGAAACAGACATTTGGGATAAAACACTGGATCTTATTTAAACCTCTCTTTTAGCTACTTCTTCTGAGGCCATTCCAACAGGATGTTGGAAGAAAGCTTCCTCAATGCTAAGTGGAGGTAGAAGTCCAGGTTTCTTTCTTTATGTCTGTCGACCATCAAAGTAGGAAGAACTTCCGGCTGCTGGGTGGGGATGGGGTTTTCAGTTCCCCACTGGGCCTCTGCTGATACCACTCTATTTGGGAGGGTAGCTCTCGTGTTACTGCTCTCTATGTGGGAGGAATAGTGACACCTATACCTGTATCTTGACAGAAATGGAATATCCCCAAATTTTATTGTATTCTACTTCTGTGCTCTTTTCAACCCATATGCTCCATATTTTGTTTCCCTTTTCTATCTCTCAGTGTCTGTCCTAAATGATTTAAATAATGTTTTTGCTGTTAGGCAATAATTAATGCATTTTCATTTGTGGTCTTCTTAAAAGTGATTGCGTCATTGTAGAGAGCCATAAATGACCCAGCTTCACGTCTGAGCATGTGCTCCTTCCGCCCATCCTGATCCTACGTCACCCATTAGACCCTCCCACTGCTTCCCTCAAAGAGATATAAGC
The DNA here is from genome assembly GCA_028451465.1 of Erethizon dorsatum. NCBI lineage: Eukaryota > Metazoa > Chordata > Mammalia > Rodentia > Erethizontidae > Erethizon > Erethizon dorsatum. Next base: position 48,869,981 of record CM051825.1, read on the forward strand.
CTTGGCACTTCCTCAATAAACTCTCTCTCTCTCGCCCTCACCTTCAAACTGTGTATGTGTCTTTCTTCATCCCCATACTGTCTCTCGGGCTACACATTCCTGCCCCTGGGAGCTCTGCTGGTCGGAGCCTCCGCGGGTCACAACATTTTGGCGCCCAACGTGGGGCTTGAGAATGACAGGTTCTATGAGGGATCACCCTACAAAGGTTTAAAAGAGTGCCCAGCTGGCCTTTGACCCATCCATCAGGACTCCCCCTCAGTGATCCGTACGAGGACTTCTCTCTCTCGTCTCTTGTCTGAATCACGGTAAGCATTTTCATACTGTAGGGTGTAACATGGGACAGAATCTCAGTGGACATGAGCTCTTTGTCTCAGGGCTCTCCCAGTCCCTCAAAGCCCGGGGAGTCAAAACCAAACAATCCCACCTAACTGCCTACTTTGAGTTTATAAATAAAATCTGCCCTTGGTTTCCACTGGAGGGTACTATCAATGTGAAGGTTTGGAGCCGTGTGGGTTATGCACTCCAAGATTACTACCGGGTCTTCGGACCTGAAAAAGTCCCCGTGACTGCCTTCGCATACTGGACATTAATTTCTGAATTGTTACAGGCTCGCCCTTCTGATCCCCACATAGCGCAAACTATAGCTCAAGCTGAGGCTTCCCTTTGTTCTCATTCCCCCCATCATAGCCGCCCCGCCTCCGTGATTCTTGACATACCTGAGGACCAACATGGCTGCCCGTCCCCTACCCCATCTCTTACTGCTTCCACCCTTCCGCATGGAGACAATCCTCCATCTTGTAGGAGTGATCCCCAATCATGCGGACACCCTGAGCGACCGCCATCTTGTGGCGCACCGCCATTTTCCTACCCTAACCTCCCGCCACCGCCCACTTCCGCCCTCTACAACTCCCCTCCGCCATCTTGCACCAAACTGCCGCCGCCATTTTCTGCTCCCGATTCCACTCACTCTGGCCCTTTGCCCTCCCCCCCCCCTTTCACAGCCCCTGAATTCCTTGTTAACTTCCCCCATTCTACCACCCTTACGCCACATCTAACGCCACCATTAGCCCTCAAGACCAGTCTTCATCCTCTAAACACCCCAACCTAATACTATCCGTACCCTTCTCCAGCGTGGAGGGCTCCGGTACCTGCGCTAGTGGTTCCCCTATGACCACCCTGAGGTCACCCTGCTCTACCCTATACCCCCTCAATGACTCCAACACCTTTCTCTCTGTTACGCCCCCTACATATTGGCTATGTCAAAAGACTGGATTATCTACACAAATATCTATTAAGGTAATCCGAGAAAAACAAGATCTATGTGTCACCGTTGCTATCCTCCCACACATCACCTTTCACCCAGCAAACTATCCCCTCACCCTCGATCCTGACCCCAGAGATCCACCCCTAACTTTATCTCACCTTCGCAAAAAATGTGAGGTCTTCACCACCACCACTCTTCTTGTCCTCGGAACCGCATCAGGAATCGCCCTTGGGTCCACGGCTTTGGCCCTTGGACAAACCCAGTATAATAGCATCTTACAGGCCATTGACCAAGACCTAAAAAATGTTGAAACCTCTATTCGCGCCCTACAAACATCACTAACCTCCCTGTCTGAAGTTGTTCTCCAAAACAGGCACGGCTTGGATCTTCTTTTCCTCAAGGAAGGTGGCCTTTGTGCGGCCCTCAAAGAAGAATGCTGTTTCTATACTGACTCCTCCGGCGTGGTCTTACACGCTATGGATAAATTAAATGATGCCCTAAAAAAGAGAGAAATAGCCAGAACACAAGCCTTATTCCCCAACACTTGGTTCTCAACTGTTCTCCCCTACCTTGCCCCCTTCTTAGGCCCCCTTATAGTTTTGGTCCTCGTTTTGGCTCTTGGTCCTCTCCTATTTAGGAGACTTATCGCCTCCGTCAAAACGGCCCTTGCTTCTGTGTGGGAAAGACCTCTCCAAGTTCATTATCAGCATCTAGCTATGGCAGACGCTGATAAATACAAACAAGCCGAACCCTATGATGATATTGAGGCCCCAGCATATAAGAATGTTGGCCAATGACGGGTAAGATGGAGTTACAAGTCACTAGCACTCTCAGGACCACCTAAGACAGAGCCCTACTCTTCGCCGGGACGCTGGCGATGCTAGTGGTCAGCTCAATGATGGGTAAGGCCTGAAAAATCAAATGCGTAAAAACTAAAAAAGACTTGCAATAACCTCCACAACCTAAGACAGGCCACATTCAGGGTCATACAAACACTCATGGTCGGCAATATTTTCTTTTGGAGAAAAAGGAGCATATGTAGAGAGCCATAAATGACCCAGCTTCGCGTCTGAGCATGTGCTCCCTCCACCCATCCTGATCCTACGTCACCCATTAGACCCTCCCACTGCTTCCCTCAAAGAGATATAAGCCTTGGCACTTCCTCAATAAACTCTCTCTCTCGCCCTCGCCTTCAAACTGCGTATGTGTTTTTCTTCATCCCCATACTGTCTCTCGGGCTACGCATTCCTGCCCCTGGGAGCTCTGCTGGTCGGAGCCTCCGCGGGTCACGACACGTCATCACAATTTGTAAACACTCAATAGTAGCTTTGGTTGTAATTATTTTCTGCTTCACAAATTTTAGTACATTGTGTTTTTATCTAATAAAAAGTTTTGTTGTTCTTTGTCGTGAGCTGTCAAGTCACATTGTCCTGCTGATGCTGTTTTAGACCATCTTTTTTTTTTTTTTTTTGTGGGTACCGGGGGTCAACCTCAGGATCTCACGGGCCAGCAGGTGCCCATGCCGCTGAGTGATATCACCGGCCCTTTCTTCGTATGTGGGTTCCAGCAGTCGAACTTGGGCCCTCGCGCTTGCCAGGCAGGCGCTTATGCCGCTGAGCCATCTCACTGGCCCTAGACCATCTTTTTTTATTATTCACTGGTGAGCAAGCTGGCCATTTAGGGGTGATTTGATAGGGTGTGGAAGCTCACAGTGGGGAAGGGACGAGACAGTCCTCCATGTCCACAGCCTGAAAGCCCTCTCCTCCTCTGCTGCCACAGTGACAAATATACAAATAAGTTTGCACGGGCAACTTCATCTGCTATGTTGAAACAAATGAGACGTAAGAGTTTCTCTATTGCCAGCCCTATCTACCTAGTTTTCTGCATATTTATTGCTAATACAGGAGATAATTTTCTCACCACTGAGTGAAGCTCTATCTTGACCTAATATTACTGTCTATTATTACTCTTCCTGGGCTCTCTCGATAGTCTTATTAACTCTCTTTATTTCTTCCCGTTATGAACTGTTTTGAGTAACTTGTACTTATGTCACTGAGTTTTATCTGTATCTTTGCTTTATGGTAAATGTAGCTTACTGATTCTTTTTTTTTTTTTCTTCATTTCTGTCTTGTAGTTGTTATATGATTTCCAGGAGAAGGCAAAAACATGCTGACTTAGGAAGATATTTTCTTAGTGCAATGCTTTAACCTGCATTTATTGAGTACCTAATGTTTTACTCCTTCCTTTCATACTTCAAAAGAATCAAAAGAAGACATACATTGGAAGATGAGATAACAAAGAACACGTTGATAGGGTTTGTTCGGGGGTAACAATTTTCAATTGGCAATTTAGCCTTCATCAAAACACTTTCTTCAGAATTCACAGGAATTTTCTTCGAGTTAACTAAGCATTGTCTCCAGTTCAGTCTTTGACTAGTTGGTGATTTCAGGTAAAGTACTTTCAAAGTTTCTGCGTGAAGCATTTATTATATGTTGGAATGAAGTTATGAATGCCCCATATACTAATTGCTACTACTTCCCATGAACTGCAACGTAATGCTTATGTTGGAAGACTGAGCTAGTATGCTTATTTAGAGTTTCTGTTTTATAAGGAAAAATCGTTCTACACATATAACGGTGCTATGTAATTTGACTGAATCCATCAGACACCTTGTCATAGAAGGTTTTTTATAGGTCTTTCTGTGACAAAATGGGACTTTGCCACACAGCAATAAGTGCCACTTATATTTTACTATCGATTCTCAATTCCTACTTCACTGCTTCTTTGAAGAACCAAAATAGGAGAGTTTATGTACTTTTTCCATCCAGAACCATGATCTGAGTCCAGCCCACTATTAAAAATTTGAAAGCTATAGGAAATGATAGGTGATAAATAAAAATCTATAAATTTTCTGCCCAGACATGTCACATCATGAATAGAACACTTCCTGTCAATCTGTTTCTGAGTATTTAAATTTAATTAGCATCATGCTGTCCCTTTAATTTTATTTCCTTGCTTTTATTTGGTTTAACATTAAAATTTTTTTCAATGCTTTTAAAAATCTTCATAATATTTTAGTCACTGCATAACATTTTTACTGAATCCTGTACATAAAAATAGACCACAGGAAAACAAAGGCATACCATGCTCAATAGCAAGATGTGTCACTAGTCAAAACTTAATATATGAATAAAATAACATCTTAATTCAAAGTCCAGAGTGCTTTACAAGTTTTTTTTTTTATAAAGAGTACAAGGAGAAAGGTGAAATGATCTCAATTCTTGTGTGGAAAAATAAAGATTCAAAATGTCTAAAAATTGTATTAAAAATAAAAATTGTGTGAAGTGATTAATTTCTAGAAGTTAAAATCTGCTATAATTAGCATGATGATCAAAATAATAAAGCAGTGGTATAGGCAGAGCTAAATATAGCATTGGAAAAATGCATCTATGTATACTTCCAAAATTAAAATATAATGAAGATGGGGCCGGTGAGATGGCTCAGCAGCGTAAGCGCCTGCCCGGCAAGCGCGAGGGCCCAAGTTCGATTCCCAGAACCCACATACGAAAAAGGGGCTGATGATATCGCTCAGCGGCACGGGTGCCTCCTGGCGCACGAGCTCCTGAGGTCGACCCCCCGGTACCCACAAAAAAATATATATATATATAATGAAGATGATGCTTTAATTGATGAAAAGTGGTTTCTTTATCATATGTGCTTTCACTACTGGCTGTCCATCAGGATAAATGTAGTCTTGAACACCCCACTTCATATAATAAGCAGAAATAAATTCTAGATGGATAAAAGGTTAAATGATTTTTTATAAATAGCTCGAAACCTGATGAAACCTTTAGGAGAAAGTTATTATACCTTTCAAATAAATAAGAACAATTTAATCATCAGAGAATACTCAGAGCCCTAAAGAAAAATTTAAAACATAAATATAATTCTGTATGGTAAATTATTTTAAAACCACGTCAAAAGAAAAATAATAGGCTAAAAGAAAATGTTGCAATGTATATGACAGAAAAAGAATAATAGCTGTAATATTTTAAAATACCTACAATTGGGTGAGCAAAAAGTGAATTGTTATGAATAGACAGTTGATAGCAGAAGCATTCAGAAAGCCAATAAACATAGGAAGCAAAGTTTTATTTCATTAATAAAACTGAGCTAGCCCTTCACTCATCTGAATGACATTTACCAAACTGCTGTTGAATGTATGAGGAAAGTCCCTCTCATCCATTCATGGTGGGAATGGCCACTGGTATAGACCTTAAAATAGGAATATACATTTCAAATTTAAAAATAGATCCCCTTTGACCTAGCAGTTTTACTTCTTGGAAATTTCTATCAAAATAAAAGCACTGTGGTAATATATGCAGGTATGTTTATGTGAGAGAATGGCCAAACAGAAACAAAAGCAAACAAATGAAAAACTTTGATCATCTTAATACCAGTAAGTACAATGGCTAGATAATGACTGATGAGTGTTTCTACATTGTAAACGTGCATCTAATGAAAAGAATGATTAGAGATTTATCAGATGACCCACATGAATGTGCACAATGTATAATGTTGAATGAAAAAAACCAATAACAGGAAGGCCTATAGAATAATCACACTTATTTAAAATCAGGCAATGGCAAAAATGTCCTTTGCATATGAATTTACACATAAAACTAAAAAGACCATGGAGAAATACAAACCTATAGGTAAATGGATTTATGTAAGTAGTGTGAATCTGAATCAGTAAAGACAGTTGCAAAATGGAAAAATATTGATGCTTTATAAAATATGGACTCTTAAATTCTATTTTATTGTAATTTTCCACAGGTTACATATACATGCAGAAAAATTGCAGGGTTCTCAGTATAATAAAAAACATGAATTGGTTCAATCCTCAGGACCACAAAAACAAAACAAAACAAAACAAAACCATGAATGGGGTGATGCAATTTAAGAGAACTTTCTTTTGTGTTGCCATTGTTTTGATAGTGAGTTTGAATTAAATTATTAAAAATTTACACTTACTGTTATTTTTCTTAAGTGTCCAAAGTTTGAGCTGTGTATACCTTGTGCATAAATCATTCACATTTCAGACTATTTCTTAAATATGACTTCAAAAGCATAGCTAGAAGGATAAAATATTCAAATAATTTGAAAATTCCTGATGTGTATTGCCAATGTTTTGTTTTTGAAATTGTTTTTACCACACTGTTTACGTTTAAAGAGAATAATACCTCCAATCTCTACTCTTCTCTTGGCTTCTGGCTTGGGCATGTTAATTCACCCATTTTTTGGAGAGTCTCTCATTTTTAGAATTCAAATGATACCCAGGTGTGGTGGCGCAGGCCTGTAATCCCAATACTTGGGAGGCTGAGACAGGAGGATTGCCAATGAGTTCAAGGCCAGTCTGAACTGTACAGTGAGATCCTGTCTCAAAAATAAATAAATAGAGGACGGGAGAAAAGATGGCAGATTTGTAAGAAGCAGGCAGCGAAACTCTCTAACAGTTGCCGTTGGGCCACTGGAATATAGTGACAGGGAGAGCAAAGGAGGGAGGGAGGTGCCTCTCCTGGACCCAGGAAGTTCTGAAGTGCAGTTCGGGACTCAGGGAGCAAGTGAAGGGTACTTTCATCAAAGAAGAAGGAGGAGACTGCGGCGCCTTCTCCCTGTCCCAGGAACCGTGGCGCAACAGAAGCTCAAATCTGCAGACACACGGTGACAACTGGCACCCCGGGAGCCCCCGCGGAGGATCGCAAGACAGCGGCGGTGCAGGGGAGCAGTGAAAGACTGCGCTGGCCAGTGGTGAGTGCCTCTGAGATGCAGCTGTCCTAAGCCAGAGAGCAATTGGCCAGGTGCCATTGTGGGGGGTGCGGTGAAACAGCGTGGTGCAAAAACACAGCGCTGGGGACTCGGCAGGGCGCCAAAACACAGCCCTCAGGACTCAGCACAGTGCCGCAGCTCTCAGGCCCACGGAAAGTGCACTGACAGCGGCAGGCGAATGAGACCGGTCTCCGCCTGAGAGTACAGGCTTCTGCTCACTGCCCCGTCAAAGGGCTGCTCCTGGCCTCCTGGGACAGACCTGCACGGAACAGGACTCTGTCACCACACGGTGCCTGCCTACAGCAGAGTCAAAACCTGGAACTGATTCTTTTTCTTTTTCTTTTCTTTTTTTTTTTTTTTCTCTCATTTGTTTTTTGTTCTGGTGAAGGGGTTTTTTCTTGTTTTTATTGTGTGTGGGGGGGTTATTTTTGTTTTGTTTGTTTGTTTTGTTGTTTTTGTCTTCGTTTTTGTTTCTCTTTGTCTGTTTGCTCTTTCCTTCATTATTCTATCTGGTCTTTATATGAGTGTAAACAGAGCCTCTAACCTCTTTGTGATTGTGGTTCTGATCTGTTCTTCCTTTTAGCCCTTCCTTCTCTTTTTCCCGCCAGTCCTCTGCACCAGTTTCCCAATGTTAGTGGGATCCCTCTTGGTCCTCCAACCTTACATCTAGTTCCTTCCTCTTCTCCCAATGCTCTATTTCCTCCTTAACTCATTTTAAATTTAAACTCCTGAGGGCAAAATTGACATACTAAGGACTTGTATACTGCATATAATTTTTCTGGTGTGTTTTAGATTTTGTTATATAACCGCAACTCTACTTTATACGGTTAAAAGTGGCAAAAAACTGGTTAGCTCAGTCTGTCATTTTCTAGGCTGTTTGATGCTTTAGGTACCATTATAGCCAAAAGTGAAATAATTGTTCTAAACAGCTTTCCTTCCTGATATTCCATGACTGAGATTGACTAAGGGTCACAGAAAATACAACGGCACAGTACCAAAGAACTAAGGACTGGGCCAAACATGTAGCAACTTCTCATATCCAACAAATTGAAGAGGTAGGATCTGGCAGCAAGCTCAAAACCCAAAAATAAGCTACACTTGGAAGATACTGCAGAGAAGTAGTCATCTCCTAAGGATCTTAAACACTAGCAATAAAGTAACCTACCACAGGTAATTTGCAAACATCACCGCAGGAATTAAACTAAAGAAAGAAAAGAAAATGAGACGACACTTAAACAAGATGCAACCCCACACATCCAATTCACCAAAGGCAAACCTAGGGGGCAATGAGGTGGGACAATCCGAAAGCCACTCACCTGGCCTATCTGAAGTGGTAACAACAAAGCAACTGAATGAGGCTCTGGAAAAAATTAAATCAGAAATAATTTCACAGATAACTGCAGAGATAATATCCACAATGAAAACCATACTTAAGGACACTATAGCTGGTACAGACAAAAAAATAGACGAGCTTAAGAAAATTATAGAAACCATGAATGCTCAGCACAGGAAAGAAATGGAATCCATGAGGCAGATTCAAGCAGATGTCCAGGAGGACAAAAATTCCATTGAAAGTATTTGTAGCAGATTAAGCCAATGTGAGGACAGGATCTCAGATATAGAAGACAGGCTTGCAATTAGGGATCATGAAAAGAAAGAATTCTTTAAAATAGCAAGGGAACATGAAAAATTAATACAGCAGCTGCTAGATGACTCAAAGATAAATAACTTAAGACTAATTGGAATAAATGAAAAAGCAGGAGATAGCATAAATGACATCAGGACCTTGTTCACAGACATTATCATGGAGAACGTACCTGGTAGAGAAAAAGAATTTGATCTTCATATAAATGAGGCTTATAGAACCCCAGCTAGCCATGATCAAAAAAAATCTTCAGCCAGACATATCATAGTCAAGATCCCAGAAATTCAACAGAAGGGCAGAATCTTAAAAGCTGTTAGGGACAAGAGACAAATCACCTATAAAGGAAAGCCCATCAGAATCACAGCTGACTCTTCAGCATAAACCCTCAAGTCAAGAAGAGCTTGGAATGACGTATTTTAAGCTCTAAAGGAAAATAACTTTCAACACAGATTGATGTACCCCGTAAAACTATCTTTCAAAATTGATGGAGAAATAAAATACTTTCATGACAAGGAGCATCTGAGAAAATTTATGACCACCAAACCAGCACTCCAAAATGTTGTGAAGGACATTCTAGAAAGAGATAACAAGGACTACAACTCCAGGAACCCCAATAGAAGGAATCCACCAGGCAGGGCAGATAATTAAACAGAGAGAGAGGGGAAAAATAAATAAATAAAAGAGGGAGAACCAACAATGGGAAAATAACATGACAAGTATAAATCAATACATATCAGTTTTAACCATCAAACTGGTTAATGGTCTCAATTCACCAGTCAAAAGGAACAGACTGGCAAAATGGATCAAGAAGCAAGATCCAACAATATGCTGTATACAAGAAACACATTTAATTCAGAAAGAAATTCATAGACTGAAAGTCAAAGGATGGAAAACAATACTCCATGCGACAGGAACCCAGAAAAAAGCAGAGGTAGCTATTCTTTTTGCAGACAAAGTGAATTTCAAGCCAAGAATGATTCAGACAGGAGCCAGTGAGATGGCTCAGCGGCGTAAGCGCCTGCCTTGCAAGTGCGAGGGCCCAAGTTTGACTCCCGGAAGCCACATACGAAAAAGGGGCCGGTGATATCGCTCAGCGGCACGGGTGCCTGTTGGCACGTGAGGTCCTGAGGTCGACCCCCTGCTACCCACAAAAAAAAAAAAAAAAGAATGATTCAGAGAGATAAAGACAGTCATTACATCCTAGTAAGGGGAACAATCCAAGAGGAAGAGATAATGATCATAAATATATATGCATCAAATACCAGTGCACCCAGCTATATAAAACAAGAATTAAAGGACATGAAAAATCAAATAAGCACTAATACAATTATATTGGGAGATCTCAATACTCCACTGTCAACAAAAAGACAGATCAACTAGACAAAAAATCAATAATGAAATATTAGAACTGAACCAAACTTTTGAACAAATGGACTTAGTAGATGTCTACAGAGTGTTCCACTCCACAACATCAGAATCCACATTCTTCTCAGCTGCACATGGGACGTTCTCCAAAATAGACCACATACTAGCTCATAAAACATGCTTAAGTAAATGCAAAGGAATTGAAATTATCCCATGCATATTATCAGACCATAGTGCAATGAAATTGAAAATCAATGGCAAAAGAAATCATAAAAGCTCCCTAAACACATTGAAATTAAACAGCACCCTCCTGAACAACCAATGGGTCACAGATGAAGTTAAAGAAGAAATTAGACACTTTCTACAACTGAATGGATAGTACAACATACCGGAACTTATGGGATACAATGAAAGCAGTCCTAGGAGGGAAATTTATAGTATTAAATACCTATATCAGGAAAATAGAGCAAGCGCAAATAAACAACTTAATGGCGAACCTCGAACTTCTAGAAAAAGAAGACTGGGCTAAGCCAAAAGCTCGTACAAGGGAGGAAATTGTAAAGATCAGAGCAGAAATTAATGTATTGGAGACTAAAAAAAAAATACAAAGAATCAATGAAGCAAAGAGTTGGTTCTTTGAAAGAATAAATAAGATTGACAAACCCATATCCAACCTTATTAATAAAAGAAAAGACTCAAATCCATGCAATTGAAAATGAAAAGTGTGATATCACAACGGACCCTGCAGAAATCCAGAAGATCATCTACACCTATTTTGAAAATTTGTATTCTACTAAGATGGAAAATGCAGAAGAAATGGACACATTCCTAGATATGTATGAATTACCAAAGCTGAATCAAGAAGATTTAAAAATCCTAAATAAACCAATATCAACCAATGAAATCAAAGATGTAATTAAAAACCTCCCAACAAAGAAAAGCCCAGGCCCTGATGGATTCACTGCCGAATTCTACAAGAAATTTAGAGAAGACCTAACACCACTACTTCTCAAACTTTTTAATGAAATCAAAAGGGAAGCAATACTCCCAAATTCATTCCTGGAAGCAAGCATTACCCTGATACCAAAACCAGAGAAGGACCCAACTAAGAAAGAGAACTACAGGCCAATCTCCCTAATGAACATAGATGCAAAAATCCTCAATAAGATACTGGCAAACAGAATCCAGAAAATCATCAAGAAGACTATACACCATGACCAAGTTGGATTCATCCCAGGGATGCAGGGATGGTTCATAAATCAATACATAAATCAATAAATGTAATGCACCATATTAACAGAACCAAAGACAAAAATCATATGATCCTCTCAATAGATGCAGAAAAAGCTTTTGACAAAGTTCAGCACCTTTTCATGATAAAAACCCTACAGAAAGTTGGAATAGATGGTCTTCATCTCAATCTGATAAAAGCTATCTATGACAAACCAGCAGCCAATATTATACTAAATGGACAAAAACTGAAAGCCTTCTCTCTAAAATCAGGAACAAGACAAGGATGTCCACTGTCCACACTCTTATTCAACATAGTCCTGGAAACTTTAGCCAGAGCAATCAGACAAGAGAAAGAAATAAAAGGAATAATGATTGGAAAGGAAGAAGTTAAATTATCATTATTTGCAGATGACATGATACTCTACACAGAAGACCCCAAAAACTCCACTAAAAAATTGCTAGAATTAATAAGCAAATTCAGTAATGTAGCTGGATACAAAGTCAATACCCAGAAATCAATAGCCTTTCTTTTTTTTGTGTGGGTACCAGGGATAGACCTCAGGACCTCACGTACCAGCAGGCGCCCGTGCCGCTGAGCGATATCAAAGGCCCTTTTTTTGTATGTGGGTTCCAGGAGTCAAACTTGGGCCCTCACGCTTGCCAGGGAGGCGCTTACATCGCTGAGCCATCTCACCGGCCCTCAATAGCCTTTCTGTACACAAATAACAAACTTACTGAAAAAGAAATTAGGGAAACAATACCTTTCACAATAACATCCAAAAAAATGAAATACCTAGGAATCAACCTCATGAAGGATGTAAAAGACCTCTACACTGAAAGCTACAGTACTCTGAAAAAGGAGATTGAAGAGGATATCAGAAAATGAAAAGATATCACTTGCTCCTGGATAGGAAGAACCAATATAGTGAAAATGGCCATACTTCCAAAATTGTTATACAGATTTAATGCAAATCCAATCAAAATTCCAACAGCATATCTCACAGAATTAGAGAAAACAATCCTAAAATTCATTTGGAATCAGAAGAGACCTAGAATAGCAAAGGCAATTCTGGGCAACAAAGGCAAGGCAGGAGGCATCACAATCCCTGACTTGAAATTATACTGTAAAGCTGCCGGGATAAAAACAGTGTGGTACTGGCAAAAAAACAGACCTGAAGATCAGTGGAACAGATTAGAAGATGCTAAAACAACCCCAGACATACTAAACCACCTTATCTTTGACAAAGGTGCCAAACACATTCACTGGAAGAAAGATAGCCTCTTTAATAAATGGTGCTAGAAAAACTGGCTCTACACATGCCAAAGATTAAAACTAGACCCATATCTTTCACCATGCACTAAACTAAATTCAAAATGGATCAGAGATCTAAATATTAAAACAGAAACATTAAATCTGCTGGAAGGTAGGATAGGTAAAACCCTTGAAGACATTGATGGAGGCAAAGACTTTATGAATAAAACCTCAACCGCACGGGAACTATCACAAAGAATCAACAACTGGGATCTCATCTTATTAAACAGCTTTTGCACAGCAAGAGAAACCACCAACAGAGTGAAGAGACAACACACAACATGGGAAAAAATGTTTGCCAGCTGTTCCTCAGACAAAGGATTACTATCGAAAACATACAAAGAACTCAAAAAAATCAGACCTCCCAAATTTAAAGACCCACTCCAAAAATGGGCATCTGAGAGGAATACACATTTCTCAGAGGAAGAAATACAAATGGCAAATAAATACACAAAAAAATGTGCAACATCCTAGTCTTTCGAGACATGCAAATTAAAACAACACTGAGATACCACCTCACCCCAGAAAGAATGGCTATTATCAAGAAATCAACTAATAACAAATGCTGGAGGGGCTGTGGGGAAAAAGGAACCCTTCTCCACTTTTGGTGGGAGTGTCGACTGGTACAGCCACTGTGGAAATCAGTGTGGAGATTCCTCAAAAAAGTAGGGTTGGAGGTCCCATTTGACCCAGCTATTCCCCTTCTGGGTATCTTCCCAGAAGAATTAAAAGCATCATACCACAGTGATATATGTGCACCCATGTTTATAGCAGCACAATTTGTAATAGCCAGATCTTGGAAACAACCCAAATGCCCATCAACTGAGGAATGGATAAAAAAGACATGGTATTTTTATACAATGGAGTACTATTCAGCCATAAAGAAGGATATACTGGAGACTTTTATAGGTAAATGGATGCAACTTGAGAAAATACTCATAAGTGAAATAAACCGGACGCACATGAGTAAGCACTGTATTGCCTCCCTAGTATGAGAAACTGAAAGAGTAAATAAGATCCAAAATGTACAATAGATACAGCGAATCAAAAAGAATCTGGTCAAAAGGAAAGAGAGACTGGGATGGAGGAATGGGGGAAAAAAAGAAGGGAAAAGACAAGAAAATTGTATTTACATATATGATGGTTAAGATAGATATAATACTAATCTTACTTAGTTCATTGAAGAGTAAGGTTTGTGTCAGTGATATTTGGACAATTGAATGCTGATATCTGGTACCCTGAATAACTGACTTAAAGATGACAATACGTAATATATTAACCATTGTTACCCTCCTATTATGTTGTTTTGAAATTTTGTTCTTTTTTGATTTGTTTTGTTTTGTTTTTTCTTCTCTTTAAAATAAAAATAAATAAATAAATATTCAAACTACAATATATACATACATAAAATAATGTAATATTAAAATATTCAATGCATTTATAAACAAGTTGTAGTAATACTAATCCATAATTCCAATTTAGGGGAAAAAAAGTACTGTTAATATTTTTATCTATATCTTTCCATTATATGATGTTGGTACAATCCTTACAAAAGGGAATTGGAAAGATCTAGCAAAATCACATACATATTAGGTTTAATCTTACAATCTCATTTCTAAGAATCTATACCAAAATCCAGTGATAAAAGTATGAAATAACACAGGTATAAGGTTTTTCCTTGTGACATTTAATGTAATGGCAAATATTGTAAGTAAAAAGGAATATCTACTAGTAGATTCTTTCAATAAACAGTAAAAAGAAATGGAAAAAAGGTATCAATTATCTACAGGGGATTTGTTTCAGGACTGCTGTCAATAAAAAACTTCACAGATCCTCAAGTCCCTTATATAAAATGGCATACTATTTGCATAGACCTTATACACATCCTCCTATATACTAAATTATCTCTAGATTACATATACTATCTAATACTATGGAAATAGTTCTTATGCTACATTGTTTAGAAAATAATTACAAGGAAAACATCTCTACATAGTCGGTACAAAAACAGTTCTTTCCTAAAATATTTTTGATCTGCAATTGGTTGACTCCACAGATGTAGAAAATAAGGACAGGGAGGGCTGACTTTATATACAAATACAATGATTTGTAGGATACTTTGTTAAGTGACTGTTATATTCCCCTCTATTGCAGGGGCTACAACTATACTAAAAAAAAAATCATTCTTTATCTAAAATCAAAATTTAACGGGGCACCCTGTATTTTTATTTGGTAAATCTGACAGCCCTGTTTGGGAAAAAGTCTCTGAGATGCAGCTTAGTGTACAGGCTGTTTATAAAGCAATGCCCCTGGTGTCAACACCTATAAGTGCAGGCTATGAAAGCAGGATGGAGCAGAGGGAGAAATATGCTACAAGAAAGTCCAGTTGAGACCCTCTGGTGGTGCCATGAGGAGCAGTGGTGCTACATTAGCTCATTAGGGGTCCTGCCCTGAGCCTCACTAACTGTGCTCTTGCGCTTTCCTCCTCTCTACTCTGTTAGTCGCTGGATACAGTCACACAGCTCTCTGTGCAGAATCGCCTCTGAAGAGGCTGACAGCTGAGGGCCTTCTGCCTTGAACATTCTCAGCAGCTCTGGAAAACATACTTTTTCTGAAGGGGACTCTGGATGACTAATTTCCATGTCTTTCACAATAAAAGAAGCAAAACATAAATGTGCATAAGATATATTATTACCTTTGCTTTTCAATTTTTAAAATTCAATAGATGGGATACTTGCTTATATTTGTAAAATTAGCCACTAAGAATATACTAAAAGCATTGAAAATAGTAAAAAAGGAAGTGAGAAAAAGGAAGACAGAAGTCAGATGTCTCTCCATATAATTTACTAAATAATTTTGACTTTTAATATTAAATTTTATATTATAAAAACATGAAATTTTAAAAAGAAAAAAACTCTTAAGATTAGTCTAAAATAAATAAATCTATATCAAATGTAGCCTGACAAATCAGAAAATAACATATTTAGCAATTCTACAATGAAGTGTTTTCATCATATAAACTTAGTTGAATATATTCCAAAGGCAAAAATTTAAGGACTATAAAATATTTTATTTATTTATTTATTTTTTTGTGGGTACCGGGGGTCGACCTCAGGACCTCACGCGCCAGCAGGCACCCATGCCGCTGAGCAATATCACCAGCCCTTTTTTCATATGTGGGTTCCAGGAGTCGAACTCGGGCCCTCGCACTTGCCAGGCAGGCGCTTATGCCGCTGAGCCATCTCACCGGCCCCTAAATCATAAAATATTTTAAACTTCATTGGTATTATTGTTTTGATACTGTAATATGTATATGTAGAATAAAACAAATAGTTTTTCTAGAATTATTGGAAACTCAGTTTTTATTTTTTATTTTTTAAATTAGTTTTAAAATTTTTATTAGTCATATTTGCAGTATATGCAATTTACCATCATCATGGGGAGTGGGTACATCTTGGATTTTTTAGATTTTAGCTTCTGTTTATGGCACATAATATTTATGTTCATGGAGGTTATTAGGTTCTTGTACATGGCATATTCTTATTCTACTTATTTCCCCCTCCCCTGGAAGTCTGAATTTTTAGTATAGAAAAAAAAAGACATACCAGTACAAAATCCAAGAGTTTAAGTAAAAAATCTGGTGGGATCATATTTGAAGTGGAAATAGCAAATGATTCATTTTTTACAAAGGAATTTATTTTCTAGTTTGGAGCACTAAGAAGATCTCAAACAATGACAACCTAGTTCTCACAAGCAATACATGCTCAAACCGTGGTCTCTAAATACCATTCTTTTCAAAGAGGAACTTGGGGCTTGAAGAGAATTTGAATGACAGAGCAAGACAGTTTTCAAATACTTATGTAGTTAGAAAGGAGACAGTTCCTTACTCTGAATACTGGGAAGTAAAGCATTTATCCTGCTTTTCTTTACATACTGACTGACAAAGGAAAGTTCTTAAAGTAGAATTCCGAACACTTGGCATCAAGGTACAGGCCCCTTGTATCAAGGACTCAGGAGGCTGAAAGCAGGAGGATTGGTTATGCCTGGGAGTTCCAGACCAGGTTGCCTGGGCAACGTAGTGCTGCCCCATCTCAAAAAAGGAGGAGGAGGAGGAACAGAAAGAGAAGGAAAGAGAAGAGGAGAAAGACAAAGAGGAAGAGGTAGAAGAAAACAAAGAGGAAGAGGGGAAGAGGAATGCAATGAATGAATTAGAAAAATCATCATGTTGCAGTCCATTAATGAAGTAAAGAAGTAATTTAGGCAATGGTTTTCAACAGATTCCAAAACTGTGAAGTAAAGGATTGATGGAAAGCTACATATTTTTAGGTTACCAGAGACCACCCCCCCCCGCCCTCACACACTGACAGAATTTTAAATGGCACATTTCAATTTTATACTGGAGGTATGAGGTTGTCTCCACATGAACCCATATGTACCCTGCTGAGGAGTCTTCGTATTGTGTTAATGTTTGGGGCAACCAAATTTTATGGAGTACATTTTGTGTATGAACTATGTTGAACTTGAATCAAATCAAGTATGTGGATGTAATGAACAAATTGAAGGCATAAGGGGAGAGGAAAACAAGTCAAATGGCTCCACAGGGAAGAATCAGGCCCATCCAAAATGGAGCCATTCTCAAAGTAACTAGAGAGGACAGATCCAGTTTATAGAAGTCGGTAGCACTAGGGAAGAAAAGGGAAAGGAGAAAATAAGATCTAAAAAGAATCAGTTTATTGGGCCGGTGAGATGGCTCAGCGGCGTAAGCGCCTGCCTTACAAGCGCGAGGGCCCGAGTTCGACTCCCGGAACCCACATACGAAAAAGGGGCCGGTGATATCGCTCAGTGGCACAGGTGCCTGTTGGTGCGCGAGGTCCTGAGGTCGACCCCCCGGTACCCACAAAAAAAAAAAAAAAAAAGAATCAGTTTATTGATGTTGCCTGGATTCTGAATCACACGAACAAACTCTAAAAAGAAATTTTAGGAAAAATTGGGGAAGTATGAATATGGACTACATTAAATAATGTGAGGGAACTATTGTTTTTAGGTGTAATGTTGGTATTGTGATTATGTGAGAATATGTCCATTCTTTTTAGGAATATGTAATGAATATTCATGGATAAAATATCATGATGCTTAAGATTTGTCTTTTAACAAGTGATACATGAAACACATATGGAAGATATAGATGGTCTTGAGTTTCAGTGATAGTTACGTAAAGGTGTATTTTCTTATTTACTCTTGTGTGTCTCTGAAAAATAATCAAAAGCAAATTAGAAAACTTTTGCATTTTAATACAGATATTTCTCATTTCCTTTCATGTTACCATATCATTCCTTAATTCTTATATCCTGTTTTAAATATTAAGAATACCTACATCTTCTTCCTAACTCAGAGAAAATGATCTTTGAAGACTATGTGATTCTTGGACTACATGTGTGGTTCTCAAAAGTGATTTTGCTTCTTGAAGGATATTTTTCAATATCTGGAGATATTTATGGTTGTGACAATTTGATGGTGCTACTGACATTTAGTCATTAAACATGACATTAAACATTAGTCAATGTTTAATTAATAAATTGATAAATGAACAAAAATCAGAATAATTTGGTGCAATAAACTAGGAAAACTTTAATAAATTATGGCTCTCCTTTGATAATGTCTTAATAATTTTTGTAAGAGTATTTTTTCAAGTGGGGTAACAATTCTGTATTAGTAAATTGATACTTGCACAGTAACTTATTCTAAAATAAGAGTTTGAGAGATGGACAATTTTACATTGTAAAGATTATATCATGGGTCAAAGGTAGATTGAAATGCTGGGATTCTTAGCTGAAAGGTTTTATTTTGTTTTTTTCTTAATTTGTGATGGGATCAATCTTAAATTTTTCCAAGAGAATTAATTCAGCTATTAACTGTAGCTATTGTTCACATAGACAGCTCTTGGTCTACCCGACACAGATTGTTGTACCTTTTCCTTCACAGGTGCTGAGAAGGACTAATATGAGAGAAAAGAATATTCCCATCATTCATTAATATGAAAGAGAAATGTTGTTTTACAAGTTGGTTTGTTTTTACTTCTAGTAAATGCAAGTTGTTCCTTCCTGTCTTTCCATATACTACTCACCCTTTCCTCTCTCTTTTTCATGCTTTTTCCATGCTTCAGCTTTCATTGTAACTCCCTTTCCTAAGTCACTTCTCTAGGACATTGGTTTGGGGAATCCCAAAGCATAAACTGCTCTCATATTCTTGTTTTTCATTTATATTTTCCAAATTTAATTTTTTTACTTCCCTGAAAAACCATAACCTTTCCAGAATAATTTCTCCCTATAAGAAGACAAGAGGTGCCTGGTAAACCTGAATATATATTTTTTCATTTGTTGACTATTTGTATGGATAAAAGTATAGGTATATTTTTATAAATACATTCTCTTAAGAAAAGGGGGGAAATCCCCAAAACTTATTGTCCTTTTAAACTGAACAGGTAAAAACAAGACGTCATATTGGGAAATAGCTTTCATTTTCATAAATGCTATAATTAATCATTTGAGGACTAAAACTGTGGCCATGACCCCTCCTGTTCTTTGAAGCTTCCACGCCCACTTTCTGTATAAATTGGGGTGATAAGTCCTAGTGTCAGTGCCAAATCTAACTTAGAAATTACATTCTTCCCACTCAGAAATTCCTCCTGGAGTTTCAACAGGAGAAATTATTCCTCATTTTCCCTCCTGAAAACTGTTGTGTAATATTGCTGGCAGAGAGAGGATGATTGGTTCCACCCTAGAGCTCGCTGGATTTCTGTGGACATCGAAGCAGTGTCTATATATAGTATGTAAAAAGCCTTAGGCTAACTATAGATGAAAAGCACTCTAGATATGTAAGGTATTATTACTACTAATGCATTATTATTTTAACTTTTCTGCAAGTTACAGCGAGCCTATAAAAATGTGCCCAACAGTATCGCAACTGAGCATGCTTTGTACTCTCAGCCCTTCACCTCTCACAATTTGTTTCTCTTGTATCAGCACTACCTGTCAATTTTTATTAGGCAAAGTAATTTGAGGCATTTTTGAATGTTTTTCACTCTCCATGTCCTTGGTAGGGAGTGAAATGGTCAACAAAACCATTCACTGTTTGAGTACCACTAAATAAAGGAGCATAAAGCCCGCCTGGCCTAGGAATAAAAAAAAATTTAAAAATTAGGATAAAATAATCTACTCCCATCACACTGAGCCTTAAACACGATTCAGTTGCTACCTGCTGACTTAATCAATCCTTTTCAGTTAAAAAAGAGAAATTGGAGTGTAATATGCATGATGAAAAATTTAATAAAGTACATTGGGATTTCTTTTTCTTAATGGGAAATTAAAATGATCTGAAGGTGGCCAGCTCACCTTTTCAAACTTTCTGACAAATGAAAAGCAAATGATATGGAATCATCAAAGCTTGATTGCAGTTCTGTGTGTTTATTACAATGTAGAACCCGTTAGTACCTGTCTCCTTGGAATCAGAGAGATAAATGTGGGTCAGTGTGATGACCTGAGGCCTGCTCTTCAGTTAAGATGTTTTGATTTTGATCTCAGAGAGGATCAAATAGTTGTGTTCTCCTCTGGACATAAAACCAGTCAGTTCACACTCATAGTGTGTCTTTGGAAGTAAAGAGCAAAGAAAAGGGCCTGAGGTATGAATTATTATATATCCATTTCCATTGTCAGTGCCAAGTAGAAGCCTTTGTACTAGCAGGGGCCAGTAACAACTATAAACAAAGATGACATTGTAATCAATAGGTCAAATGAGAAAGCTGCCATTCCTGTCATAAGGAATAATCTAGCTGTAAATTTTTTCCTTCTGTCATGTGAAGGTGATAGAATTCAAATTTTTTTCTAATCAGGGTCCCAGAAAATAAGAACTTTTTTCTTATGGGCAAGGGCCATCCAATTGAGCCTTCTGTGGTGATGGAAATGTCCTATGTCTGTGCCCTCCAGTAAGGTCACTACCCATGTGTGGCTGCTGAGCACTTCTGAAATGTGGCTCGTGAAAGTAAGAAACTGACTTCTTAATTGTATTTAATCCTAGTTTTATTTTAGTCACTTTCTCATTGCTGGGACATAAGCTGGACCGCCACAAGGGTTTATTTTGGCTCATGGTTCAGTCCGTAGTCAGCCAGCTCCAATGCAGCAGCAGCATGACAGAGAGGCACAGCAGAGAAAGCTGCTCACAACATGGAGGCCAGGAAGCAGAAAGAGAAGGGAGGAGCTGGGGGCAAGAATATACCCTTCCAGGTCACGTCCCCAGTGACCACCTCCAACCAGGCCCCATCTCCTAACAGCAAGTCAGGTATGAGCTCATTAGTGGACAAGCCCACTGATGGGTATAGTGCCTCCATGATCCAGTTACCTTCTAAACACATGAGACTTTAGAGGAACAGCCCAGATCTAAAGCATAAAATATTGTTTTTAATAGCTACACCTGGTTAGTGGCTACCATAAGAAAAGATGCAATCTAGGCATCAGGAAGAGTAGACATCTCCAACCCAGAATCTGCCCAGTCTTTCCAAGGAAAGCCTCAGGCCATTCACTTTGATAGGCAAGATGGTATGTGTCAAGGAACAGGAGTTGGTCGTTGGAACATCTGAACTCCAGTCCTCAAATTCATTACTTTAGACAAGTTACTTCTTTAAGGCATGGAAATAATACTTACCTTGTGAATTTGTTGTGAAGATTAACAGAGAAAATGTTCTCGTGACACCTAGCAAAAGGCTTGCCATGTAAAAGTACTCATCAAAGGTTCATACTTCCTCACAATCATTATAAACATGGTGATGACTGAAGACCAGGCCTACAATGGGCACAGCCATTAGCCTAAGAGCATTTCATTGTTGTAGGATGTGGGTGGATTTCTGGGAAACCAGCCAAAATGTGTGAACTTTTTCAAAGGTTGGATTTATTCTGTCCATTCATTCAATATATGTGTAACTACCAGGTTGCATACAGCACTCTGCTAGGCACAGTGGGGGATGACAGAGGAGACACCAAGAATACTATCCACCCTTAAATTCTTATGGTATATAGCCCAGGATAATGTGTTAGGAAGTTGCAGCAATGGCTGATCAATAGTGAAAATCTAGATTAATGCAATGATAGATATAAAAATGAGTCCCTTCACAATTTCCTGATTAGTGGCAATAACTCAATGTACTTCCTACTTCTTCACTCTTATTTATTATTGATTTTAAGCTCTAATAGGGCAGGTATGTCACCATAGCTTTATTTACATTGTGGTAGAATTAGTGTTCTATAGTTCAAAAAAATCCCATAAATTAGGGTAAAGATTAACAAGTATCAAAATAATGCTTGAAGAATACTATTTATGGTCTATTTGCAACAGTGTTTTCCATCTTGAGTTTTGAACTAAAAGGGTAAATGCCCAGTATAAATGAGTTAAACTTTGGGAAAAACATCCTGACCTGGGGTCACAAATCTGCAAGAGCTAGGAAAGTCAGTCACTGTGGGCAGTCACCCTGGCTGCTTGCCTTGGTGCTCCGGAAGCAAGAGCAGCACAATACTGTTGGCCAGAGGGTTTTGAAGTGGCCTGGAAAATGTGAGTGAAAACGACAGCCTTCTCCCATCAGGTCAGTGATTTCAATCCAAGCCAGGCATAAAATGACAGAATCTCCACTAACTGTCAGTGTCCCTGGCACACCCTAGTGTCCATCTCAAAGTCAACAGTGCTGCTGGCTCTCAGATTTCAAGAAGAGATTTGGGTTAGTGGCCACTATTACCTGTCAGGGGATTTACATAAGACAACTGGTAACAAATAAGTGCTATCAAGATTATATTCCAGTCTGACAAAATTTAACTCATCTTTTAAGCACATAAATTGAAGAAAAAAGAAAATTGCTTGAACGTTAATATTTAGAATATTTGATAAGAGAACAAACCATTGAATTAGAGATTTATATTGCCGTCTGATATCAACTCTTAAATCTGGAGGTACTGCAGGGCATTAGACCATGATTCATCTTATGGTAAGTTTTTGGCAGATAGAGGATTAGGAGGTGTCAGTTATGCCCAATGTAACTAACAAATAATTTCTGAAATTTTGAGCCACAATAGCTATTAATTGAGTCAGTCAGCTGCTAATTTCTCCAGTTCCTGTGTAGGTCCGTGAGGGAAGTTTTAGTGGCTGGGTCCTTTTCTCTGTAACAGATATAACAGGATAAAGGGAAGTGGTTTGGAAAAAAAATGTCCAAAAGAGTTTTGTATTAGATGAAGAAAATTGACACACTAGAAAATCCAGGCATGCGGTAGTTGATTTCTCAGTTGGGATGTATTCAGGAAAAGATGGCACTGTGCCTTCCCCATCAGGACTTGGTAATCATTCCACTATTCATGAACAGATGCCTTGGTCAGATCCCCAAGTGTAAGTGAATTCATTAAAGGATCTGGGGAATTGGGGTATTAATTCTAAATCATTACATATTATAGATTTGCTAGGAAAAAGTAGGGGGACATGGCAAGGAGAGGAAATAGTGGAGATTATATCTAACTCTTGGCCAGAAGTTGGCTTCATGAGATCACCAAAAGAGCTCTTTTTGCATTAGTTTTAAACTCCTTAAAAGAGAAAAAAAATTTAAGCAGTTATTGTCACAGTGTAGAAGGTGATATAAGACAAAGTAGAATGATGAATGCCAGGTGCCATATATGGAAAAACTAGAAATAATATATTGGATGGAAGAAAATGCACAGATGACTTTGTTCTTTATATACTTTTAAAAAGAATACTTGATTTTTTTGTAAAAGAGATTGTCCTATAGAATGCCTGAAATGATGATGTTTATGATAGTAAGAGGTGCTCCAAATATATTGTGGCATTTTAATTTTTTTTTTTAATTTGGGCTTAGTTGCTCTCTTTCCAGATTTTTATTTTTTCACTCAGACAGTTTGGCACTGGTTGATGTGTGGGTGGATATATTTTCTCACCTGCACAATTAAGTCAAAGTTATTTTTGGAATCATTTTCATTTTCAGCTATGATGATGATACCATACTTGGGAAAAATGCTGTTGAGTTTGAGTTAAGAGATTCTGCATATCTAAGGGCAAAATGTAACAATAAGGTTACATGAAGAACTTCAAAATAGCATTGAGATTGTTATAGGAATAAAGTTTTCGAGTACACAATTCTAATAGAGATATATTTCTTTTTATGTTTGGGCTGTTTCTATAAATTTTAGCATAACAATTCTATGGAGCTATACTAAATGCTTCTATCTACTTTTCAAATGAATTAATGTCATCCATAAATAAGAGTTGCTTGAGTGGTCTACATATTTTATTATAGAACATAACTGAAATGGATTATAAAAATGTATTTTATTTTTGTGATGAAGTCCTGCATTTGATCCTATTTTGGGTAGTTTGTTTTGGTTTTGCTTGTCATTTCTACCCACCCTCCTCCTGATTCCCATCAAAGCAATGAAGTGGCAAATGATTTATTGACACATTGGTCAACAAATAGGAAATGTTCTTGGTGACTGTGCACGGCATTTGAGCAGAGATGTAGGACTCAGGAAAAACACAAATTAGACATTTGTCTATTTATATTATCATTCCAGACCAGGGGTGAGAAAACTGATATGTGTAGGTCAAATCTGGTCCACCATTTGCCTTTGTTAATAAAGTTTTATTAGAACATAACCCCATTGGTTTACATGTCATCTATCCCTGCTCTCACACTCAAATGGCTGAGGTGAGTAATTTCCACATAGATCAAGTAGGTTTCAAAATCTAAAATATTTCCTATTTGGTCCTTCACAGGAAGAGTTTCCCAACCCATGTCTAAAACCTGGTTTTATGTCTTTTGTTTTAAACTTTGTATTTTCTTTCTTTAAAATGTGGTAACTATTACAGATTCACTAATTCAAAAGATAGCTCACCTCTCTTCTCCAGGGGATTTCTAAATCAAGTTCTCAAAAAATTTTCTTTCCAATATCCTTTTTAAGTAAGGGAGGCCATACGACTCAGTTCTGGTCTTAAATGAATGAAAGAGGGCTTTGGGATTATAGGAAACAGCCATGGTTAGCACTCTTCCGTACCCTTGTGCTCAATGCTCTTGCTTTTAATATAAACTTGATACATCTCAAGGCTACCTTGTGTCATGTGAGAAAGCCCAAGGAGATAGTAAACATATAGTCATGGTACGAGGGATGATCAAAAAGTTCAGTGAATGTTTAAATTAAAAATAAACTTATTACTGTAAAACACACATTGTGAAGAACAACAGGAAAAGTGTGTTTGAAAAGAGAAAGAGTATTTTGAGTACAGGGGGATTAATGGCCATCTGTCTTTTACTGTAATAAACTTTCTAAATTTATACACTCTATTTTTAAAAATTTTTGATCACCTCTTGTTGATCAACAACTTATGACAATTTCTGTCAAATAAAAACATAACAGCGTTTCCTCATCCACATTATTCACTGGATCTGGCACCCTGCAATTTCTGGCTTTTTCTGAAAGTCAAAATGACCAGGAAAGACAAACCCGTTCAGTCGATTCAAGACATCTGGGCAGCTACAGCAGCTCAACAAAAGATATGAAAGACTTTCAGAACTTCTTCAGAAAGTGCCAATAATGATGAGATAAGTGTGTTTGAAGTGAGGGAGAGTATCTTGAGGGGAATTAATGGCAATATGCGTTTTACTGTTAGCTTTTTTACACAATTTAAACGTTTTTCAATCACACCGCACATCTTTCATTTTTGTTAATTCCAGCCCTAAGTAAACCTACGTCGTATAAAATAATAATTTGAACTCATAAATCTCAGACTTTTTTGGCAAGGAAGAAGATGGGGAGAGAGAGCTGTCACAAAATCTAAAATAAAAATAGGTCATCTGAGTATTCTACCTTAACATGTTTTGCTGAATTATTAATATTCTCTCTACATGAAACATAGTTTTCTTGAGTTCCTAATACCTTTTTCTTCATCCACCTATTTAACTTCTACTACTTTTTTAGGTCTATGCTAGTCTTCAAAGATGGCTGCCAACAATTCCTTCCCTTCTTGTTTACCCACATAGTGGCATCACTGGCCACCCTTGAATCCAGACTGTTCTTTGTGACTTGACTTGCTTTGACCAATGAAATGTAGCTCATATGACATCCTGGGATACTTGACATACAGAATTTGAGAGAAGAAAGGAAGTGATTCAGGAGTAACCTGCTGTGTCCAATGCCATCAATAGTTAAGTAGGATGGAAAGCAGGACACAGTAATTTGGATCTCTGGATACATTATTATTTGATACAGTAATTCGGATGTCATTCTTAATTTGGATTGTGGGAATCTTTGTGGAGTGTTGGAGCAAAATCCTAAGTGAAGCTGATTTAAGAAAAAAATAAAGAAAGAAATTGGGGAAAACTAAGTACAGATAACCCTTTCATATCTTGCTGAAAAACCCAACAACGACAGAGCAATAACTGACACAGATGATGATATATGACAAGAGCAAATTTTTAAGATGACAGAAATAGCATTATCTTATCTAAATCCTGTAATATAATTCTTAGGTTTAACCTACAATTTAAAGATAGTGTCCACTCATTGTAAAAACAATATTGCTGAGAGCAAGGTTAATGCTTGGCACGTAATTTCTTGGCAAATTATCATCCTCGTGTTTCACTTTCCATAATTTGTAACAGGAGTTAAAATTATCATTTTAGAAAGTAATTTCCCTGATAAATTTTTTTTTATTTGCAGCTTGTAAGTTTGATATTTCTCATTGTTCCAGACTCTTCTATTTGAACTTGGTAGAAAACATAAAAATTGATATCAAGAAATATGATTTTAATGAGATTTTCTTCTCCATATAAAGGAATTTGGAAAATTTAGAAAGCTGTAGAAGTTAAATGGGAGAGGGTGCATATGTAGGAAATTAAAAACATTTTAAGCCAAATTATGAAATTGTTATTGTTCATTTTATTTCTACCATGCATTCTGTTGAAAATTTATGTTAAGATGACCATATTGTGTCATTATAATCTATGAAAAATTTGTTACTATGCTTGAAAAGAGTACCTAGTGGTAATTTAGACAGGACAGGGTGAGAATCACTGCAGAAAAATTCTCTCAGCTCTGCAAGTGAGATTGTATACCTTAGGAATTACATGGGCTTATGCTTTGCCCACTTTGTTTGAGATCACATCTGAAATCTGTAGCTTGGAAAAGTATATCTCTATCACATCTTACAGTAAGCACATAAATATAAAATGTAATGTAGGAATGAATAAATGAGTGGAATATTTTGGATTTAAAAGGCTCAGATTATCCAAGTGAACATATATGATCACTGTGGTACATATACTCTTTAGAATTATGCTCTTTATGGCACGATATTTTGTACTATTTTGTGTAGAATTTTAAGTTTGTTCATGTTGAGACCTGTTTTCTGGATTCTCAAGGGTCTAACATGTGTTTTTTTGGCCATTGTCAGTAATGTTATTATATGATTCCTTTCATGGTATTTGTAGGAAAATTCACCTTGTAACTGAAAGGCAGAAGTTGTCTATAGTTTAGTTATGTGTATAATTATCTCTGTTCACTATGACTATGGTTGCTTGTCAAGAGAATTGAGAGTAGTGTTGTGGTTCCTTTCTATTTTAATAATTAATTACATTTCCTCCTAATAAAGGGAGTTTGGATGTAGTTTTATGTTTCTGTCAAACTCAGTTGTTTCCATTTCCTGATGTTAAACAAAAATGTATCCCTTTTAAAATAATGAGCCTTTCCTTATATCAATAAAAATTGCCCTTTCTTTTTTCTACAAAGACAACCTTACCACGGCCTATAGCAAAAAATTTGATAAATTTTGCATAAAATGAGGATGTCTTTTCACTGTTTTTTTTTTTGTTTTATTTTGTTTGTTTGTTTGTTTTTGTGGGTACCAGGGGTCGACCTCAGGACCTTGCATGGCAGCAGGCGCCCGTGCTGCTGAGCGATATCACCGGCCCTTTTCTCGTATGTGGGTTCCAGGAGTCGAACTCAGGCCCTCGCACTTGCCAGGCAGGCGCTTATGCCACTGAGCCATCTCACCAGACCCTGGGTTTTTGTTGTTGTTGTTGTTGTTGTTGTTATTGTTGTTTGTGTCATACTGGGGTTTGAATCTTGGACCTTCACACTGAACTACATCACTATCCCTTTTTTCATTTTGTATTTTAAGACAGGGTCTTGCTGAGGCTCGGCTTGAATTTGAGATCTTCCTGCCTTAGCTTCCAGAGTGCTGGGATTATACATATACACTACCAGGTCCAGCTTTCTTTCACTTTTTAACAGATTTGTGAAACGTTTTGACATGACTTATTGGTTAGCCTTTATTACATGCCAGATATTCTGCTGTTAAGTCAGGAGAACCCTACTATTGATCTTCTACTGATGAATGAGAAGTCCACCTGTTCACAATGCCCACTTTGCTTGGTCCAGTGATAGCAAGGGATGGCTGCTCTCCTACCCCAGCTGGCCATAGACCAACTGGAAGTTGATCTGATTTTGTCATTGTAACGTTCTCTGTTCTTGTTGAAAATTTAAATGGAGAACTAAAACATATTCAAGATTCTAGTTGTAAGACTAGCTTTGAGTTTCAGTTACTGATTCTATGACAAGCATTGTACCAACTATTTCCTATGCTTTATCTCATTCCAGACCCCTCCAGGAAGTAAGTACTATTGCATCTTCATGGTTTTGAGGCTCAGACAAGTTATGCAACTTGACCAGGGTCATATAGATAGGAAGTTGTGGAAGGCATAACTACATTTATCTGGGTCTTCAACTTTCTTGAAATGAATAATGAGCTTGTGGTCTCTCTCAAGGAAGGCTCTACTGATGGCAGACATCTGGGGTTGTGCAGCCTTCTGGGGTGACCAGTCTCCTTATTTGTAAGGCTTATCTGAGGCCATGCCTGTTTTTTGGGAGACCAGGATTCTGCCACACTGCTATCCATAGAGCCATTAGAAAGAATGTTTGAGGTGAGACAGGAATTAAAAGTGGGAATTCTGGTGGAAAGCCTGTGTGCCTGTATTCTCCTGTATCACCAGCTTTATGACCCCACCTAGAAGACTTAATTCCTACTGTCCTCATCGGCAAAGTGCTGGTAGTTATAGAATAAAATGAGACAAAACAAACTTGTGATAACTTTGACTTAACCTTTGGAACTACTGTTGACTTGGGCCAGGTGATGACAGTCACACCAAGCAAATGTGGTATTTAACAAAGTGAAGATTCAAATGGCAGAAGCTGTGAGCGGCAAGGTATAGCAGGAAAAAAAGAGGCTTTGGAGCCAGGCAGAGTTTAATTACCATTGCAAAGCTATTTTGGCATGGTTTGGAACTTCTAACAAATATTTTGTTTAGAAAAGGCAATTCATGGGCATGCTGGTGGACACCTGTAACCTCAGTTCTCTGGAGGCCAAAGAAGGAAGATTTAAGTGCAAGCCCAGCTAGGACAATTCAGCAACTTAGCAAAACCCTGTCTCAAAAAAAGAAAGGGGGGGAAGAAAGAAGGAAAGAAAGAAAGAGAGAGAGAAAGAAAGAAAGAAAGGAAAACAAGACTGAAGATGTGAAGTCCCTGGGTTCAATCTCCAGTGCTGCAAAAATAAAGAAATGAATGAATAAGTAAATAAATAGGCAGGGCTCTCATAACTCTTTCCAAGAAAATGTGATTAAAGCAGGAATGGAATAGGGATTAATTTGAATGTTTTTGGTAAAAATCTAGGGCATCTGAACATTACTGTGGCACATTTCAGTAGCATACCACTTGATGGCCTGTACTACGATTTTTTATTGTTGTTATTGTTTTATGACAGGGTCTTGTTATGTAGTTCAGACTGGCCTTGAACTCATTATGTAGCCCAGATTGGCCTTGAACTCATGGTGATTCTCCTGACTCAGCCTAGGTGTGCTGGGATTACAGGCATGCCCCAGCACACCTGGCTTGTACTGTGAAATATTTTGTGTAAATGTTTATGCTCACTTATCATTGGTACATGTTCTCTGGGTTCTCAAGAACTGGTACACTGATTTTTAATTCACATCACAAAGCTCATTTTACACTGTTTTTGCCTTTGGGCTGGTCCATAAAAGTCTATGAGCCTCAATCTTCTCACATAAAATTGGGATATTAATATAAGCTAGTGTACATAAAGTGCTTTGCACAATGTTTAGCATTCAGTTGATTGCAACGAATGGAAGTTGTTTTACTACTTCTCATAAAAGCACCATCGCTTTTTTACATATTTATTCAACAGGTATAGATTGAGTACTTACTATGTACTGAAAGCATTCAGGGCAGATCATTGTAGTAGTGGCACTTACTTCATAGAGTGGAAACATAAATAAACCAGTAAATACAAGGAAAGAATTGCAGAAAGTTTGCATTAAAAGCTTCTGTAAAAATAAACTGTGAAGGAATAACCTGGTGTGCTTCACTAAAGCGATGAGACACGAGCTGCAGTTGGAAGGATGAGAAAGGGAGAGAAAGGAATATTGCAGAGGAAAGAACAAGTGCAAAGCCTGGAGGTAGGAATGAGGTTCACTCTTCAAACAAACACATCAGACAGGTAGGCGCTGAGCTCACAGAGGTGGCTGCGCGTGGAGGTCCCCGGTTTCTAAGGGGCGGGCTTCATTCTGCATGTACAGAAGACTCACTTCAGAGTGTTAAGCTGGGATGTG
Source organism: Erethizon dorsatum (assembly GCA_028451465.1). Lineage (NCBI taxonomy): Eukaryota > Metazoa > Chordata > Mammalia > Rodentia > Erethizontidae > Erethizon > Erethizon dorsatum. Next base: position 48,900,345 of record CM051825.1, read on the forward strand.
GCATGCTGTGATTTTGTTAAAATGACTCTGGTAGTCACGTGGAGAATCGCTCCCAGGCAGATGTGCCCAAGGGCCATGGCAGGTGTGTCCAGATGAGGATGGTCATGGCATTGGTCCTACAGTAGGTGTGGTGAACTGAAACACTTGACCTCTCTTTGGAGGGCAAAATGTGGTGAAGGAGCAGCAGCTAGTGAGTTAGTGAGCTCATTTCTGATCACAGGTTTTGCTAGTTAGTGAGGGCATGGCTGTTTTTTATCATCTGCGAGAAGTACCAGGACACATTTAAAGCATGTTTGCTCTGTTTGGATATGTGGAGAGTGGGAGTGGTTTGTTATTCTGTTTGGACGAATCTTGGCATTTTCCCAGTATTGTCACAACATCCCTTAGCAGGGCTTTGACAAGCCATATTGGAGTCAGAAGGAAACATATTTGCCCCCAATATACCTTCATAAAATGTCCTCCCATATTTTGAACAAAGTGGACAAAGTTAATAAAAGCTGTGCTGTCACAAAACAGGACTACATGACAGTTGCAAGGGGCTAAGGCAAGAACGATTATGGTTTAAAAGCAGTGCAGGTATAGGGTTTGAGACGGGGCATATGCAGATATTCTGGGGTGGATAAGGTGATGGATGTGCAAGAACATTCTTGTACCTCATGCCACTGTACTGGACACCCCAAAATGGTAAACATTGCAAATTTTATATATTTCACCACAATAAAACTTTGCAACAATAACCAAAAAAACCCTATGAGATATGATTTAAAAATGCAGTGAATATGTAAATTTTAAAAATTTTTTACAGTAAAAAATATTGTTACTAATTCCCGCAAAATACTCCCTCTTGCTTTGGATACACTTATCTCATCACTCTTGCCACTTCCTGAAGCAGTTCTGAAAGTCCAGTTTCCTCAGTATCTTTAGTTGCATTGTTGTGGCTGCCTCGATGTCCTGAATCAATTCAAAATGTTTACTCCTCATAGTCATTTTGACTTTTGGGAAGAGTCAGAAGTCACACCGTGCCAGATCTGTTGAATAAGGTGGATGATGACATGCCATGGTGCTTTTACACACCTGCCTTTCCGTTGGATGGCACTCAGCAGCAGCATTCACCTTGTTTTTGGTCACGCCTCGTAAAGATACTCATGAAAGAGGACTTCCAGAACTGCTTCAGAAAGTGACAAGAATGATGGGATAAGTGTGTTTGAAGCAAAGGGGAGTGTTTTGAGGGAGATTAAGGGCAATGTGTTTTTTACTGTAATAAGTTTTTTTTTTTTGTGTGTGGGTACCCGGGGGTCGACCTCAGGACCTCGCGCGCCAGCAGGTGCCCGTGCCGCTGAGCGATATCACCGGCCCCTTTTTCACATGTGGGTTCCGGGAGTCGAACTCAGGCCCTCGCGCTTGCTGGGCAGGCGCTTAAGCCGCTGAGCCATCTCACCGGCCCATGTGATAAGTTTTTTTAAAAGTTTGAATGTTCGCCATGTATATTTTGATCAGTCCTGTATGTATTCAGCCTCTTGTTGCCCAATCATTTTAAAGTCCAGTCTCAGTCCTTATAAACCTGCCCACCAGGGGCCGCAGGTTGCCGAGGCCCAGAAACCAGAGGCTGATTGGAAATAAGTTTCCCTTGCACAATAACACAGAGAGGTAAAACAACAGTCAACAACCGTTGGAGTAAACATTTTAAATACTTTGTCGACTGTTGCCCATTTTAAACATTAATTTTTATTTTTTGAATTCATGTTTGAGTGCTGGGTTTTGTCGAGTTCCCTTCAATTTTGTGCCCAAAGCCAGAACGTCAGTCACCTGTGCCTTTCCCTGTGGTTTGAGAATCACACCCAGCTGCTTAGAGTCTTGCTATGGATAGAGCCTCTCTCGGAAAGAAACCTTGTACCTGACTCACCCTGGGGGGCAAGACATGGCTGCGGTTCCCTGTTGTTCCTGATCTGAGTCAGAGGCGTCTGTTGTCACTTGTCCATTTTGCACATCTGCCCTTCCCCGGACAGTGGGATACAAAGGGGCAGGAACCCACTTCCTGTGTCCAGTTCTCCTTCTTCCTCCCTCTCTCTCCTTTACTTTTGTGTACTTCTGTCCCTCTAACCTGCCCATAAAGGACTTTCATGTCTATTATGTGAGAAAAGGAAAGTGACATTACATTGTCATTAGCTCTCAGACTATGGCTTGGATTTCATGCTCTGGAATGTCCAAAATTGTGACTGTAACAGTAAAACCAAAGTTTAGGAATGTCAGCAAAATTCTTTTATTTTCCCCCCAAAGTGTCTAGTTTTGAATATTAAAACACGTTGGCTTTTATGTTACTATGTCTACTGTGGCTTTATGGAATTGATTCAGAAATGTAGTGGGTGGGTTCATGGTAGTCTTTAGTGACTCCCCTTGAAGTGCTGAATGTCAGGAGAGATTCCTGGGTCAGGGAACATGAGTCCAAGGACAGCCATGTAGCATCTCAAACATTACCATGTACTACAAAAGGTTGAATATGCTGATGAGGAAGTGTGAAGAATCCAGGGCCAGAGCAGAATGGTGTCCTGCTCTGAACCCCCAGGAAGGGCCTTCAGGAGGAGGCTGTGTGGGATGGTATTTAAAGGTCTGATCTGGTAGTCAGGTGACCTGAGTCTAAACCTCGATTCATCCAACTCCTCTGTGAGACCCTAAGGTATCATTTCATCTCTTGAAGCCTATTCTCTTTACTTTCCTAATAATTCCCATTCCCAGCTTACCAGGCACTTTACTCACTAGAATACTAAGTTCATCCAAACCCCTTTCCTCACCTTTAAAATGCAGACTCTCTCACTGAGGGTTGAATAGGATTATGCGTGAAAGCATGGACACAGTGCCTGACATCTAGTAGATGTTCAATAAATAATGGCTCCTATTATTTCCTCCACCATGATGGAAGAAATTATCTTGAATTGCTATGTCATACTTTTTAAAAAGAATGAAGTCATGTTATAAATATGAGATGGTATTGTGTATTATAAAGGGCTAGGTCAGTAAAAAGAATTCTTTTGCAATGATTTCCAAATAACATTGTGACTAATAACCATAATTGCAGCGTATTTCAGAAATGAAGTCTTTTAATGACATTCAGGCATGGTGAGTTGTTTATGACTATTACAGAGTCCCATAGGCTCTTTGGGCAATAATTCCCACTCAACAAATATTTAATGAACACCTAGTATGTACCAGGCATGGCTCTGACATCGTTTTATGGATGTCAGCAGCAGTGGGTAAACTGAAGCCAGAATGATTGAACGTTGGATGTGGTAACCACGAAGCATCTACAGACATCCACGTTGTGATATCAAGTGTGCAGATGAATACATGATTCTAAATTTTCATTTGGCTTTGATGGGAACAGTAAATTTCATAAATGTAGCAAATGTTTCATGTGTTCTTTGTTTAGTCCATTCCATAAAAGCATAAAACAATAGAGAGGTGTTTCAGCTTGTTAGGAGATAATTTGATAAAGAAGAGAACAGCAATCACACAAAAGCCAAAATCTTACTACTAAAAGGTAATCATTATGATGTGGGGATATTTTCTCACCATTTCTTCTTCCTAAGTAATATCTACACTTTTGAATAAAGATACGAATATTGCTATATATTGTTTTGCATTCCATTTTGCACTTACTATTATATCTGAAGGTTCTTCAGATGTTCTGTAATATTCTTTAGAAACATGATTTTCAGTGTTTGGTGAATGTTTGATGAAGGTAGTTACAGTGGTCAATTAGCCTTTTCTCAGTTGCCATAAACTAAAGCTGTAGGCACTTTTGATAAACAATGTGCATTTGTGTGTGAGTGTGTGACAGTGTATTCGATTTCACTTTCACTTCATGTAATTTTCTCAAAAAAGAATCCTAAAAGCAAAATTACTGAATCAAAGGTATAAATATCTAAATATGTATGATCTAATTACCTTTGGGAACCATGATTCCAATTTTCATGCTCAACATCAGGGAAAAGAAAGTTTATCTCACAATATCTACACCAGAATATTTGGCTATTACTTGCTGATGCAGTAGACAAAATGTAATATTGTAATCTTGTACTTGCACATTTTTATTGTGAATAATGCTCAATGTGCTTATTTTGTTTTATTATCTTGGGTTTTCTAACGTCTTAGCAAATATTTATGATTTTATCTGCTTCTTTTTTTGAATAATCTAGAATTTCCAAAAGCAACATTAAATAACAATGGTCAGAGTGGCCAGTGTCTAGAAGCAAAGATTTTGGAAGCCAATCTGTGGTACACAGCCATTATACCAGTGCCGCTCCAGTAAACATTACCTGAGTTGCAGAGCAGATATTAACAGAGGAATATAAAACTATCTAGTCTACAAGTGGTTGGAACATGTTTTTCATTTAAAAAGAAAGAACAATATTTATTCTTATTGGCTTCAGCCTAGACTCATTTTTACTGATTTCATTTGAGAATGAGTAAGATTTCTTATATATTTTTAGACCAAAGCAAATTAAAGACTTTTCATCCAAAGTGGATCAAAATAAATTTGTAGATCTTATCTTAACATGTATTTCTAGCTGTTTTCTGATTTAGAAAACCTGGTTTCTTTAACAAACCAGCATGGAAAAGACGAACTGTCTTCTTTCTTAACAAATCAATAAACATAGAACATTCTTATTGCTAACTTCTTTCTCAAGGGCATATATTTTTGTGATCCTTAATTAAATTATTTGTTTGACCAATTTAAGTAGCTGAAAGATGTTTCTAAGGCATTTTTTTCATATTGAAAGAATACCTTATAAAGTAACTACATATGACCTGAAGTCATTCTTCATTATTTTTGGAATCCTAAAGATGGCCTGTAAATTTTATACTCATCCTTTCAAATTTGACTTTTTGCTTCATCTACCATCTAGCGAGTGTGTCATAGAAAATGTAAATGCTCGATGTTCTGCTCAGACACACATAAATATAGATTTGTTGGAGTTACTACAGCTATCTGTCAGCCTCATGGCTTTTGGAGCCAAAATTCCCTAATTCCAAAATTATGAGCATGTGACAAAATGTGGTTTATATTGCTTTGTGTAACCAGGACTTGTGCACTCACACACGTTAATACACTGAAAAAATGAACTTGGGCTAATGAGTTGTGTACTTTAATTCATCCTTTAGCAGTCATTTAAAAATGTAACTCTTAGACTCATTCTGTTTTAGAGAGAGAATCATTTGAAAGAAAATATATGAGCCTTGCGTTTTTTAGTCTTAGAGAAAATTTACAATGGAAATAGAGACTGACATGTTTTTCTCTGGAGTCAGCAGCCACCCCACATTCCTTCCTGTTCTCTTTCTCCTTTTGCTGCTTGGCAAGTCCCCACACTCATCTTCCACCACATCCTTGGTGTTTATTTAGTTTTTAGAGATTTCCTAATAGTACACATTGGAAATTCCAGTTGTACACTCCCAATTCCAGTTGTATGCTCCCAAGCAAATCTTTAACTTCTCTGGACCCAAGTTTCTTTATGTGTAAAATGAGGTAGAAGTAAGGGGTAGGTAACAAAAATACCAAATTCATTTGAGTTTTCATGTGAGTAAATTTTATTTAAGCCAAGGGCCTTATACAATGCCAGTAGGTGTGACAGTATTTGATAAAGATATTTGATTATTCTTTACTGCTAGATTTCTAGCAGGCTGTAGACCAACTAGTTTGAAAAGTAGTATCTATTAATATATGTCTATTGATATTATTATTATTTTTTATTTTTATTTCTTTTTTCAGTACTGGGGATTGAACCCAAGGGTTTCAAGCTGAATTAAATACCCAAATCTTGTTGCTTTTTTGTTTTGAGATAGATTCTCACTAAATTGCTCAGTTGTCTGGGTTGGGCTTGAATTTGCAACCCTCCTGCCTCAGCCTCCCAGAGAGCTGGGATTACTCGTGTGTGCTACTATGCCCAGCTTTTGTTGATATTTAATAAAATGATGACATAAAAATACTTCAATGCAAAGCAGTTTTTCTCATTAATGTATGGCATATATCTTTAGTACAGAACTGTGTTCCTTAACTAAGATAAATAGAGTATATGATGATCGTGTGATAATTGTCACAAACATTTCCCTCCTCTAATAATTCTGCTTTTAAAATTTTAAAATATTTCAATATATAACTGAAAAGCTAAACCATTGATTCCATAGTAAAATTTTTCTTGTAAAATATATTTAAGAAAAAATAAATTGATTAAACACAATATGTAATAGTATACATTGCTCACAAATATGGTAAGAACTATTAATTTGGTACATGAATTACTGTGATCTCGAAAATGTGAACCTAGAAGAATGCTCAAGGAATAGAGATGGATATCATTCAGAATCTAAAAAGAGAATTTGATCATATTATCCTACGGTAAATACTGGTAGCATTGATTCAAAATATGGCCCACCAGTGTTCTATTAGCCTTTATTCTTATTATTTTCTTTTTTTAATTGTTTCCCTCATTCTTAATGCAAAATTCATTTCTTGTTCACACTGGTAACTAATAAATATTTGCTCTCTTCTCATGGGCAATGGTGTACCACCCATTACAAATTAAAGACTGCATTAACAAAAGCTTGTCTAGATAGGCTGTTATATCATTACATAATCCAAGACAAAATAGAAGACTGAAAATCTACAACTCATTGTCTAGATTATCCACTAACTTGGGTACACATTGAACTCAGCAATGCTAAATGAATTCTACACAATTCCACAATGCAAGCTTCAGTTTAGCCTTTGCCTTCCTCTTGCATAAGGAATTTTCTAGAACTTTGGTTTAAAGAAGGCTCATCAGTGTTCTTTGGATAAAATGCAACCCTTAGTAATTTGGGTAACATAATTTCACCAGTTTACTGTCTATTATTTTCTCAAAATAATATGAAAATGAAATATAAGGACCAGTTTATTTTTCAAGAAAACATTCTTCATTGCTAATTCCCAATTCTGGTTTTTCCATAAGTTTCTTTTCATTTTTTTTCTGGAAACTTTTTTTTAATTTATTTTCATTTGTTGCAATTCAAAAACATTAAAAATATGGTTACAATTTAGTCTAGAGATCTTTTTCCTGCTAAAAGAATTATACCTTTTAGCTTAGGTTTCCTTTTTGAAAAAGCTCAAAGCGAGTTTACTGGCAAAAATCTCTTCTTTGCTTAAGGCAAAAACTAGTGAAATTACACCATATGAAAGAGATTATTAAATATTTTATTTTGCTTTTTGAAAAAAGCCATGAGCAAACATTTACAAGGTTCTTCTTTATAATGAAGTTTATTTTTATAAACTTTTTCTAAAGAACTTCTCCTCTTCTTTCTGGTCATATTTCTTTACTATGTCTTCGGTATTTACTAAAATGCAACCAATAATTAAGCAACCCTATTTTCTAGGTTATGCAAAAGTATGTCCCTGTACATACTGCTAAAAATCCTGCTTCATTATGCCCTTATCATTCAGTATTATCCATTGTCTCCAATCTATTCTTCAGTGTTAATGTGTATATTTACATAGAATACTTTCTAAGGTGAATGTGTGCCTACTTCCAGAATCTTGGCTTTTTAAAAATAATTTCAGTTGTTATTGATTCTGCAGCAATAAAACTAGGTTTGAAAGCTAATAATGCACATATTTCTTACTGAAACACCACCTAAAAATATACACTTCTTTCCATAAATTAGATGGTCTGGTTGGCATCTGTCCTTATGTTTGATATGTGAGAGTAAGGAATTAATGTTTGAGTGCCTACAATACATTATGTGCTGTTTTAGGTGCTTGATATATGTTCTGTTAATTAAAATTTCACAACAGTTCAATGTAGATGCTACATTGTTTTATGGAGTTCATCAGACCTGGATTACATTGTCATATTTTTCTGAAAGCTTTTTACAAAGTACTTTAACAACTGTAGTGTAGTGTACTGTGGTATATAGAATTTTTAGCAAAATATATTTCAAAATTATGAACCATTTGTGAGATGGACACTTTTTTCTTAACCAATCTGGTAGTAGTCATTTTTTTTTCACTTTATAGTTACAGATCCCCAATTCATAAATCACTCTAATTTTGCTACTTTAATTTGTTACTTTAGGGAGAGGAGGGGGGAAAACAATGGTGTGGATAACATTCTTATTCTGCATAATGATCTGTAAAAGTCAAATGAATCTTAATAGTTCAAATGTCCAAATCATCCCTCCTTGACCTGTGTAGATAGCTGACGTTTGGAAAATAGACACAAAAATGTGTTTGTGTTATCCTGCTTCAAGCATTCTAAAGCAGCAAACACCAGAATTGAGAGGCAGAGTTGTTTTTTTTTTTTTTTCTTTAGAATTGATGGAAAAATAAAACAAATCCTCAATGCCCAGATGGAACCAAGCACAGAAGTGGATTGGAATGGTAACAGATTGCGGAGAATCTGATTTGAGTTCTAGCCTTTGGTTTTACCAGCACCCTGTTATTGGAGGTGAACCGGATAGGTGCACAAGTTCAGGTACTGTGGTGGCTCAAAGCTAACTCTGTAACATGCTTCTATGTTCAGGCAGCCTTAGGATTTTGATTATCTTATGCTATAGATCACAGATTGGCAAATGACTCGCAAACCAAGTGTTGCCCACAGTCTTTTGTGTAAATAAAGTTTAACAGGAACACAGTCACACTCATCCATGTACTTATTTTCTATGGCTCTTTTCACACTACAGTGCCAGAACACAGAACTTATGACAAAAAATGTCAGTGGTCCAAACAATCTAAGACATTCTCTATAGCGTCCTATACAGAAAATGTATGCTGACTAGTGTTGTACAGAAATCGTGTATAGAAATGTCCTCACTTTGAACTTTTGATCATATCTATACATACAAGGGGTGTTCCAAATATATTGTGAATGTTTACATTTTTAAAAAAGCATATTAGAATGAAAGACACATTCCCATTAATACACCTCACAACACTCACTTTTCACTTTGAACACACATGTCTCATCATTCTTGACGCTTTCTGAAGCAGTCTGGAAGTTCTCTTTCATCAGTGTCATTACTAGGTGTGATAAAAAATATAGTGAATGCTGCTGCTGAGTGCCATCCAATGGAAAGGCACACTACTAAAAATACTACAGCCTGTCCTCATCTCACTTATTCACCAGATCTGGTACTGTGCAGCTTTTGGCTCTTCCTCAAAGTCAAAATAATCATGAAGATAAACATTTTGATTTGAATCAGGCCACAGAGGCAGCCACAACAGCACCACTAAGACATGAAAGAAGACTTGGGTATGAGGGGGAGTAATTTGAAAGAGATTAATGGCAAATTGTCTTTTACTGTAATAAACAGTTTTTATTTAAACACTCACTGTTTTTTTTCACTCACTCCCTGTAGTTTCATTGATGGATGTGTATAAATGTGTAAGGATGTTTGTAGGTATGTGTGTATATATGTATATGAATGTATATTTTAGTAGAAATTTAGTTATATTTGATAAAGGTACTGGGGATTGAACCCAGGGCCTTGGCACTAAGCTACAACTCTAGCCCTTTTTAATTTGTTATGTAACAGGATCTTGTTAAGTCACTAATATCCCCAGGCGGGCTTGAATTTGCAATCCTCCTACCTCACAGTCCCACAGTGCTGGGATTATAGGTATGAAACACCACACTCAGCTTAAAGGATCCTTCTTGACCCAGCATAGAAGTAACTCCTATGAAATTTCACTTTTAAGATCTATATGAAATTTCCACATCTTGACAAATAGCTCATAATTTTTGAAATACACATTCCACATTTCAAAGTATTTTCAAATATTTTTTAAGTTTCAAAATACTGATTATATGGAATCATTAAAATGAGCTATGAATGAATTTTTAATTCTATCTTAAATACCTGAGTGACTACATCTTTCTACTACTATTAAATTTAAGCTAATTTAGCATGACATAATCATGGGTATTATATAGTTTCTTATATTCCTGATATCAAAATCATTATAAGGTTTGCTTATATTCTTTTGGGGGGCGTGGTTGATATTTAAGGTAGTACAATTGCAAAATAATTCATTATTCACACTTTGTGAGTGAGAAATATTATGCATCAAACTTAAGCCTTGTGAGACATTAGTGGACCTTATTTTGACCTGGCCTTGACCTTATGGCAGTTTTAATCTTGTCAAGAAACAAAGATACCCCATAGACACAGAAGACCAAATGGGAGGGAGAGACGATGACTTGGTAGAATTGATCTTCTTGGGATTCAAGAATAAGAAAGAGAATCATAGTAAGTATGATAGGTAGTTTGAGCTTAGATGTTTTCATGTTAAAGGTATGACTTTTTTTTCAATTTCTGAGCATGGTGAAGTAGTGGTACCAGATCTTCACTTATATCATAATCAACCAGAATCTGAGGAACAGAGGACAATTGTTATCAGATAAAATGCAGCCCAAAACTGTAATCCATGAGTGAAGGCAAAAAAGAAGCAAATCCTATGGTAACTTTAGAAATCTATCTCAGGCACTTACCAAAACACAGAAGAAAGGAAACTTAAGCAAAGCACAATGGTCTTTAAGTTGGGTTAGAGTTCAGAGTTGGGTAAGCCTGAAACAGCTGGAATGTGATAGGCAGAGTCGTAGAAGAGAGAAAGGAACCATTCGAAGAAAGGACTCTATAGGTCTACCAAAAGGTCAACTTGAGTGTCTGGCCTAGTGCTAAGATGTTCATATATAGGGTGAGAAGCCATGACATAAACAAAGAACAGCATTGGTGAAAGAGTAATTACCAAGTGACTGGCTAGAAAGTGAACAATTCCCAGAGCTCTTACAGACTGGGAAACATTTGCATTCCAACCAGAGTGACTGGACTTTATTAAGCAAGGGGGCTTTTGATAGATTTCAGAAGGCCAGGGCATTGTAGTAAATAGATTGAAAAACCCTGAATAAAGGCTATTCTAGACCTTCCCTAGCAAAGCTTTAAAACAAAACTCATGGTATAAAATTTAACTGATGGCTAGGAAAGAAAGTATTTTTTGTTTTATTTTATTTATTTTTTTTTTGTGTGTGGGGGGGACCGGGGGTTGACCTCAGGACCTTGCGCACCAGGAGGCGCCCATGCCGATGAGTGATATCACTAGCCCTTTTTTCCTATGTGGGTACCAGGAGTAGAACTCAGGACCTCATGCTTGCCAGGCAGGCGCTTATGCCGCTGAGCTATCTCACTGGCCCGAAAGTATTTTTTAATCTTCAACGTATTCAAGAAACAAAAACCTAGACACTTAATAATATTTAAAAATTTCAGAATCCAGTTGCAAATTACTATACATGCATACTCTAAATAGGAAAAACAAGGAAATGTGACCCATGGCCAGGAAAAATCATTCAGTAAAAAGATCAAGAAATGACAGAGATAATAGGGTTTGGAAATAGCTTTTGTGAATATGATAAATTATTTAAAGGAAAACATGAACATAATAAGGAAATAAATAGGCTCTATAAAATGTAACTGCACAAAATTTCTAGAGATGAAACATAATAGCTGAATTAACAAATGCACTAGATGGACTCAATCACAGACTCGTTACCGCAGACAAAAATCAATAAGCTTGAAGACATGGCAACAGGATAGAAATTACTGAAACTTACGCACAAAGTTAAAATGTCTGAATAGAATGAGACAACTTGTGGGACAATACCAAGTGTGATAGTTAAGTGATTGTGTCCACTTGAGTAAGAAATGCCCAACTAAATGGGATCAGCATAGCTCTGGGTGTCCTCTCCTATCTTCCGGGGCAGACTCTTCAGCCTTCCGGCATAGACCCTTCAGCCTTCCACTGCAGACCCTTCAGCCTCCTGATTTAGACTGTTGTGAGCTCCAGGCTTTGACTGGATCCTTTGGATCTCCAGAGTGCAGACAGACCTTTGCACGCTTCCACAGCTGGGCCGCCACTGCAAGCCAATCTTGTAAATTCTTATATATATTTGTATATCTTGCATTAAAGCTGTTTCTCTAGTAAGCACTGATGGATACACCAAGCATTCTAATATGCATATATCTAGGATCCAGAAGGAAAGTGAAGAACAAGAGGCAGAAAAAAAAAATTTTAAGTATAATGGCCAAAATTTGTCCTCTTCTTTTGAGAACTATAGCCTATAGCCAAGAAGTTCAAAGAACTACAAGGTGGACCAACCCAAAGAAAAATGTACCAAGGTACATTGTAACCAAATTTTTTTTAAAAAGTGATGAAAAGAAAAATTTTAAAAGCTGCCAAAGAAAAATGTTTATTAAATACAGAGTATCTATCGCACAAAATCATGAGAACAGTTAATAACAATACATTCTTGAAAATTACTAAGACAGCAAATAAGGATACCTATCAAAAAATAATAGGTTTTTGAGATAATGTATATATTTGTTTGACTTAGCCATTCCACAGTGTATGCATATTCCAAACCAGCATGGTGTATCTGATAAATGTGTACAATTTTTATTGGTCAGTTAAAATACACATACACATATACATATGTGTATATATATACACACATGAGTACATAAGGAGAACAAAGATAAGAATCACTACTAATTTCTTATAAGAAACAATTTTAACCCAGACAATGGAATAATATCAGTTAATGGGCTATAAAAAGGAAACAAACCCCAAAAGAAACTTTGGCCGATAGTCCCACAAGGTGTGTTCTAAAAATCTGGTGAGTGTTTAATTTCTTTTTAAAAATGTATTACTGTAAAAGAGACGATGCCATTAATCCCACTCAAAATACTCCCCCTCACTTCTGATACACTTACACCATGGATCTTGCCACTTTCTGAAGCAGTTCTGGAAGTCCTCTTTCCTAAGTATCTTTAGCTGTGTTGCTGTGACTGTCTTGATGTCTTCAGTTGATTCAAAACATTTAATTTTGTGGTAATTTTGACTTTGGCAAAGAGCCAGAAGTTCATGTTGCCAGATCTGTCTCCAAGTAACTGTGTGACCTTATCCATGTCATTTAACCTGTCTCCTAATCTGTTTCCTCTTCTATAAAATGAGGGATGTTCTGTATTATCAAGCTCTTTGGGACCAAAGATCAAATGAAGGCACAATTAGTATATTAATAACTATCTAATAGCTTTAAATGTATGCCTTCTTTCATTATCCTTGATGGCTTTTGGAATTAAAAAAGGGATTACAGGGTATGAAGTCGATAAAAGTTAACCTTGTATCATTATGTCCTTCTGAGAAAAAAGGCCTTAGACTTTTGAGCCCAGAAATCCTTTCTCCTCAATTTGTATGTCCATTTGTCAAATGTCCAAGTGCTTCTATGGTTGCCTCCCGTTCTTAGCATCTGTCTTTACCTCTACACTAACTCTTCTTGTGAATTCGTTTTACAAATCGTTTCCCACAAAGTTAAGGCAATCATTGGGTAGGCCAGATAAGATTTCATTCTGTAGCTACAGAAATGGAGGGGGTGCTTTGATCCTAGTGTCTGGACTGCCACTCACACGTACTTCCTGATCATTCCTGTCCCCGTCACCTCTTCAAATAAAATAATAAGAAGTGAACAGTCAACACTAGGAATATAGAAAGCTAACATCCGGTCTGTTCTCCAAAGAGTGTGACTTACAGGCAATCTAAATATAAGTGTAGTTGAGAAGAGAAAAATGCTCCCGGAGCAAACAATTTAGAGAACAGTAGGTTTTCTAATAGTAGGTTAAGCTAGGCTAAACCAATTTCTTCCTTGCAGAACTTCTTTTCTCAAGGTGGAATTTCTTTTAATTAAGTTTATTGTACATATTAATGGGATAATGTGATGTTTAAATACATGAACACATTGCATAAAATTACTTCATGCTATATGTATAAGGTATATATAAAACATAAAGGAATTCTAGGTTGAGATTTCATAGAACTGAAATCTATCTTGGTGCCATCATCAAGACATGTTATCATATAGATGCAAATATTCCAAAATCTGAAAAAATCTGTAATCTGAAACACCTGCAGTCTCAAAAATTCCAGGTAAGGGATATACAACCTGTACTTTAAAGCCTGTACTTTAAAGAGACTAAAATATTCCAGAATTATTTAGGCTAAGGGTGAGGCAGAATCAGGGTTCATTTTCATATGAGGTTTTTCCATTCTCTTGGTCAAATACAGCTTCTTTTAGATGGATTAGATTCAAATCTTTCTCAAGGAAGGACTTTAAATAAGTGAACTAGTTCTTGATTTGCTTACAGAAACTTCATCTTATGGAGGAGTGTTCTTGAACATTTCATTCCAGAGCTTTTCTCTACCTACAGTTAAGAAACCATTATAATTAGATGAGAAACATTTCATATGTCCGTTTATAATTGTAGAATCAACAACTATTTTTTTTCATTGTTTATTTCTAGACATTTAAAATGTTTGGCTGCTGTGCTAACTGGGTATTACAGTGTATACATGGGAATGACAACGAGTTTTCTTATACTTTTCTATGATGGGCATGCATGCACATGTAAAATATGCAACAAAGATTTCTTTGAATGTTTGGAAGCTCGAAGGACATTTCCTCCTGGTTTTGAATAATTTTTAATGATATCACAACCATTCTATTCACTTTTCCTTTCAATTTCCTTTCACGTTAATGAGGGAAAGCTTTTAAAGGACTAATCCAATGCTGATGAAATTAAAAGAAGCAGTTCAACTTCATGAATTGAATATGTAAAAACATACTAACCATTATGGGCTTGTCTTACCAAAGTGACGAGACAGACTTCTTTAAACGCAATGTAGTGTATGCACCAAGCCCGCATTTTATCGACTGTCCATCCTTGTTTAAAGCATCAGGCTGACATCCTTCCTATAATTATGTTTAATATTTTCTTTAAACATGGTACGTTTAACAATATTTGATCATTAAAAGAGTTTTAAAACAAATAGAAGAATGAAATACTTAAATGCTTATGTTTTATTTAAACTTGGGGAAATGTGTATGTCAGCAAAGTGATTGAGTCACAAGAATGCGTAGAATGTCGGAAGGGTTGTCAGTTTACTAAGCGGTTGTTTTGTTTATACAATAATGAATGATGCAGAAGTGCTTGATAAAAGGTAAGGCACAAGTACTTATGCTTTCTGGGTTCTGATTAGGACATCAGTAGCACAGATCAACAGTACATTATCAGTATTTTAGCACCCTGTTTCCTTTTCCTGCTTTGATAGCAGACAGATGCACCTGCTGCGACATAGCAGCGATTAGATGGAATATAGTCAGTGGGTACGAGTCTTCTTAGAAGCCCAAGGGGCCTCATTTATACAGCTAGAATCAAGGCAGTTGGTGGCTGTCTTAGTTACTTTTTCTCACTGCTGAGGCAAAATACCTGAGACCCAAACTTAAAGGAAGAAAGGTTTATCTCAGCTTACAGTTGGTAGAGGTTTCAGTCCGTAGTGAGCTGGCTCCAAGGCAGGGTGGCATGACATCACAGAAGAGAAACAGCCCATTACTGGCAGAAGGGAGCAAAGCAGTGAAGTAGTGAAGCAGCAGCAACAGCAGCTCTCTCTCCCTTGTATCCTTTCCAGGTTACTCACCCTTTGAGTGGTGCAACCTACACCCGGGGCAGGCCTTACCATTATCCACTCCCAGAACTGTGCCAAACCAATCAGTGGACTAATTTAGTAATCACACACCCTTGAATCCAGCATCACACACTTAATCCCAGCATCACACACCCTAGATCCAGCCACCTCTGAAAAGCCCCACCTTTGAGTGCATGAAGCTTTGGGGGAACCTCTAGACACAAGCCATAACAGTGACATCCTGAGTGAAGTCAGGACCTCAAGTTACTATGCTGAATAAAGTTTTTCTTAATGTATCATCAGCATTGTCATGTCTCATTTAACCTAGTGATTGGAAAAATATATATTAGCTTGACCAACAACAAGGTTAGATATTTCATGTCAAGACTGAAGCCTGGTAAGCTGAGTTTGGGAATGAGAGCACCTTCAATTTGACATATTAAAAAACAAAGAACAAAAAACAAAAAACAGGGCCGGTGAGATGGCTCAGCGGCTTAAGCGCCTGCCCGGCAAGCGCGAGGGTTCGAGTTCGACTCCCGGATCCCACATACGAAAAAGGGGCCGGTGATATCGCTCAGCGGCACGGGCGCCTGCTGGCGCACGAGGTCCTGAGGTCGACCCCCCGGTACCCACAAAAAAAAAAAAAAAAAACAGAATCTGCAGTTCCTAAGAAAATATTCCAGAAATAAAGCTTTTAAAACCTATTTTTTCCTAACTTAACAAAACTAGAAGTAAATGAATCAAAATAGCAAATAAACTGAGGTGACATCAAATATCTGGTGTACTCTGAAGCTTCCAACATGAAAACCCTTTTAAGCACCATAATTAAAGAGATCCACAGATGGAGATTCTTTACCCTTCTTTAGTAATCTGTCCCAGAGTTCAACCTTTATTCTTCCTACATGTCAAACTGAACTCTTTATTGCCTCCAGATTCATTTAGGCTACATTTCAGTTTGCACAAACATTTCTGTGAGAGTTCTATGCACATAAGTTTTCCAAAACCACTCTTCATGTGTGACATAGTACAAGGAGTTTTGTGCAAAGCACGCTGAAAAGAACCAGAAGGAAATCAGCACCCAACCAAAGCCTCTTGTAAACCTGTCCTACAGGAGTCAAATTAACCGTACAAGCAGAAAATGGATGCACAGTAATCAAAATACAACATGAAGTATATTAAAATTACATGAAAAGAAACTGAAAGCTGGAATTCCCCCAAGAGAGCACAACCACAAATTTGTCCTCAAGACATTCCTGAGACAAAAGACACCCAAATACCTCTTACAAAACATCTTTTGGAAATTCTGCTTGCTTGGCACATTCTGTGTATTTTCAGAAATTGAGTGTATAAATAGCGTGTCAAAAAGGGCACTATTTAGGGAAAATAATAGGCATTAATTAAAATATGGACAATAGGGAGTGATGGTTCTTCAGTTTCTAAAATTAGAGGAAGATGATTCAATAATAAATCGCTCTGCCATTATTAGTTTGCGGTCGCTTCTGCTAATCGTACCTTTTGTTACCTTTGCAGTCTGTCTAAACATAGTTTGTGTGAAAGCTCCATATTGTTTTCTAGCTGGTCCTTTATAAAAACTGAAGCTTAACACCCAAAGAAAAAGTAGAAGAGAGAGTCCAGTCTTTTGCAGAAAAGAGTTTAATGAATAGAATACTAGAATAATTTTTTAGATCTGTTCTATCTTTGTCTTAGGTAATGTTCTACTGAAAGGTCTCTGAAAATCCCTAGTTTCTGATCATTAGACAGTTTCTAAAGCACTGTGTATGTAGGCACAAATTTTGACAAGTTATAAAGCTGACTTGCTCTGGTCACGTGTTAGAAAGCATTATCCTGGGTCATTTCACTCATCCTGGAAGTACTGGGGAACAATCTCGGGTCAACTTCTTGCTAGACCCCTACTTTACAAATACAGTGGGAAGACTGACTCTGTCAGACTGGTTAGCTTGTTAATTTTGGAATTACTGAAAAGGCAAATAAATAACAACACTCATGTAGAATATAAACATGAGAATTTGTATTTTTATAAATGTCATAGTACAGTATCATAGTAGAGGTTACCTTGTGGGAGGGTGCCTGTACTGACAGCGGGGCTGTCACTTACTGTGTGACTTTGGTTGAATTAATCATCTTCTCTGAAGCTATGCTTCCACATCTATAAAGTAGTGAAGACTGATACCTGGTTTTTCCCTGAGCTTTTGAAATGATCAAAATCAGAGTATAAAATACAACTGAAGACAGTTCGCTAAGTGATTTTAGAGCTGATACCAACAGCAAGTACTTAATGTGACCTTAGCTGAACTGCATTACCTCTCTAGATCTAGGTTTATCATTTATAAAATGAGCAGGTTGTACTCGATGAACCCTGACAACTTATGATGTTAGGAAATTGAATCATTTAAACTGAAGTCTATGAAAATGAGTATTTTTTTCTAACAAAGAAATTTTAAAGTTTAAGCTGATTTCGGTTAAGAGCATTTTCAAATTAGTTACAAATGCATTGTCCCAGAGGTAGACTAGACAACCAGATGACTGCAACTTTGTAATAGAAGTGAAGAGAGAAGGGAAAAAATCCTGAATATACAGAAAAGATGAAGAGACTTGGAGAGGGGGAGACGAACTGTAACAATTACTGTCAACTGTAAAATGGGGGGAATCAGAAGGGGAGAAATGGAGGAAATTACACCCCTGTTGACTTCTGCTAACACAGCCCCCTTCCATTTTGTAGAACAAAGGTGAGTGAAGCATGGCTGATAATATTTAAGATATTACGAATTCATTTTGTAGACAAAATTTAGACTGGGAATGAGGACTCATCTGTCATCGTCACATCTTCTGTCAAACGCATGTTGCCCTTGGCAATGGGTCTGCTGTTACTAATTTCGTTTTTGTTTAGAAGCTTGCTTTTCCTCTTTGGTTCTCTGAGTCGCTGTGAATAAAAAAAAATTTTTTTTAATCACAAAAGAAAAGTGTCTTTGATTGATTTCTGATGGTAGCTCTGACACCATTGTACTTGACGTCGGTGCCAAGCTGATTGTGTGATGTTTATTGCATAGGCGGGTGGGAGGTGCTCCCCTCCTTTCTGTTGCTGCTATTGTTATAAGACTGGATCTGGATTTTAGTTAGATTCCCAACAAAAAAGCAGTAGTGATGAGCTGGTGACAACTGGGAAGACCCAGGGTTTTTTTTTTTTTTCAGCTTTTCAGTATATTTTCTAATGATTGTTAGGAGAGGTCAGTGTCCTTATCAAATTCCTTATTTCTTTAGCCTAGAGAAATGATTTAGATGCTCTTCCTGAGATATGTGGCACAATCTTTTGAAGAATAATCTTGAAACACCCCAAATCCTGTTTGGAATTCTTCTAGTTAATGAGCTCTCCCTTAATTATTTAGTCTTATAAATGACCTTTTAAAACAACCTTCCAGTATACATTTTACTTTTGTTTTATTTTTTGCTGTTGAGTTTGGATTCTTGTACATTAAAATGTCTATCTTGCTTTTCTATCTATCACTATTTTGCTGTAAAGACAGAGGAAGATCTATTTTAAATTATTCATAAGCTTTGGATAGAAACCTAAGCAAATTAAAATGTAGGCCAATATAGAGGGAAATGATAATGGGCATATAAGTATTTGTAGCTACTGTAGCTTCCATTGGGACAATCATAAAATTAATTTCATACCTTGCACAGTAATTTCAATGGGAACAATTTCTTAGTTCGTGGTCAAACTTGTTTCCAACATTGATGGAGATGAGCACTAGAGAAAGTATTGAATTTTCTTTCTAATTAGCTTTTTCTTATGAAATAGCTTCTTAATAATTTCCCTTCGTGTCCAGTACATAAAGGTATCTATTCCTTTTAAACTGTATGTGAATTTAATTTATATGCCAATGATGTTTAATGCATTGTCTTGTCTGCATCTCATTACTGTCATTAATAAGCGCTGGAGTACATCTAGTTACAAGGTTAATTGGGACAAATCTGGACTCCTTTCTACTGTAAATATGCTATATCCTAGCAGTGTATTGCTCACGGATAGGTGGTAAAAGTAACAGTATTTTACATTGCATTCTTCCTTCTGTTGTCATCCAAATTAATCTAAATATAATACAAAATGATTTTCTGCATATGTTGTGCAGACCTTGGTCAGCTTTTTTTGCTTTTTAAAATAGAATTTCTACTCATATTTGAAGTATGTACTACTCTCACCCTACCCTACCCTCATTTTAAACTGTTTAAAGGAATCTATATCACCAAGAAGAATCCTTTCAAATTTAGTGAAATTTCAGGAATTTTCCATGAGAAAGTTTCATGCCAAAGATTAAATATATTTAAGTGTTTGTTTTGGGGTGGGATGGGGTGAATAATGACATTTCCATGCCCAGAGTGGTCTCAAACTCATGGGCTCAAATGATCTTCCCATCTGAGCCTCTGAAGTAGGCTGGGACAACAATTACACACAGTCATACCTGGCTCTGTTTTTGATGTTTGATATTGCTCATGTAAGTTTCTATTGGGTGTAAATGCCAACAGCAGGTACTGATTTGTTTCATTGACCCTCGAATTTCATGTTGAGAAAAGCCATTGCTTAAGAGCTGTACGTTAAGAATGAGACTATATAGACAGGGCAGGGATAGATAAAGCACCCAACATAAATCCTCCCATTTTTCCTTTCAACTCTCATGACAGGCATCACTAATCAGAACAGCCTCAGGATCCTTTGCTGCATACTAGTCCACACTGTCACATGGAACAAAGCCACCAAATAGCTTGACATAGGAAAAAAATCCAACATCTTTGCTAATAAGGGAGACCTTACTCCTTGGGGTATTTTACCCCTTTGCCAATGACAACTGTCACTGAGCTTGGTCAGCCTACTGCCTAGACCCATCATCAGCCAGTTGAAATTGACTTAGGACTCATTTACAACTGACATCATTCATTAACTTCATGAGCCCTAAGACATCATTCTGTTGAAGTGTACTTTACATAGTCTTTCCCTAGGACAATGTCAGCTTGATGCTAACCTTATCTAGCTTTCTCTTTATAGTAACAGCCATGATCTTTCTTTAATTCACAGCTTTAAAAAGATATATTCATCGGAACTTTTTGGTTCCAAGTGACAGATAACGAACTCAAATTGGCTCAATTTAAAATGGGAATTTATTTCCTCATGAAACTTAAAAATCTAAGAATGAACCTGACTTCAACCATGGCTGGATTGTGGGGCTCAGCTGAAAGTATCATCTCCTGTTTGTGTCTCTTTCTGCTACTAAATTAGCTTCCTTTTAAGGAAGACCCCTCCCCCAGGCTAGGTGACAAGGACTAGTAACTTTGAGATCCTCATTATAGAGATTTTGATCATCAAAGGGGAAGAATCACCTTTTTCCACAGCCCCCCAACACAAACAAAATTCTGATTGGTTCATCTTGGTGATAATTTCCACTCCCAGTTATATGCTACTGGGGTTAAAGCCAGTCTGGCTCCTATGCCTCCACTTTATATTGCAAGAATGGAAGGGGCATATTATGAACAGACTCCTTTTTGCCTCGTCTTGATGGGGTAGGACCATCATGGAAAAGAACCAGAGGATGTTCTGGCAGAAAAAAAAAAAAAAAGACCATGGGTAAGCTTTGTTACATTTTGTAAATCAGGTTAGGAAGTCCTTCATACTGCTGGTGGCAGGACCTTAACACTGGGTGCCACATTCTTAGGCCAAGGATCTTAGCACTGCCCTTGCTTATTTCAGTCTTTGTTAACACTCACCAGTGCTAATTTCCTAAGGAGTCTTTATTTTTGTCTTTCAGAGGAAAAAGGGAAGTAGGGTACCTTTTCCGTGAGAAAGTTCCATGCCAAAGATTAAATATTTTTAGTGTTTTGTTTTGTTTTGTTTTTTGAGGGTGTAGTGAGAAGAGGTCTCCCTGTTCAACCTGGTCTCAAACTCCTGGGCTCAAATGATCTTCCCATTTCAGCCTTTGAAGTAACTGCAACAATGGGTGTGTCCACTACACTTGGCTCTAAATATTTTTAATGTGTGATATTTCCCATGTAAAATTCCCCCATAACTAACTTAATGTCTGTTCAAGTCCAATACACCCAATATTAGATAGCTCAAAATTGGAAACTGCAGGTTTTCCCTATCACCTTTGTGTACTTGCCACTTCAAGTTTATGCCTCATCAATTTTGAATTTCTTCTCTGCTTTCTCCTACCCTGTAGGGTGGCCTGTGGTGGTGTTCTCTCTGAGTGGGGCAGGTTATTATGGCTTGTATCTAGATGTCACCTTCAAGCCTCATATGCTCATAGGTGGGGCTTGTCAGAGATGGCTGGATCTAGGATGTGTGAATATGGATTAAGGGTGTGTGGTACTAAATTAGTCAACTGCTTAGTTTCACATAGTACTGGGTGTGGATGTTGAGAAGGCCCACCTTGGGTGTGGGTGGCACCAAACAATAGACTTGTAGCCTGAATAGAATAAAAAGAAAATCGAAGCTTGCTACTGGCTGCTTTTTCTGCCTACCCTGCCATGGACTGTTTCTTCTCTGCCATGCCACCCTGCCTTGGAGCCAGATGACTGTGGACTGAAACCTCTTCAAACTGTGAACCGAAATAAACCTCGCCTCCTTTAATTTGTTGGTGTCAGGTGTTTTGTCTCCGCAATGAGAAAGTAACTAAAACACAGGTGTTGAAATCTGCCCTCTGACCCAGCTTTCCTGCTTGTGCCTCTACTGAGAGCTAGTGCTTTGCCTGAGAGGTCCTTGGTGTAAGTGCCCTGCTGCACTGGAACAGAGACATTTGCATCTCCTAATAGCATGAATAGGTAGTATTTTCTCTTCTCCCATTAAACTATGGAACATCAAGAGCCATCACTCAGCCAGCTTCTCTATCTCCCTCAGAGGACAGGGAAATTCAGCTGCCTGTCCATCTACCTTCCTGTGGTGACCACTAAGGATGTCACATTGCCTTGGCCTCAATTTGGAATACATGCTGGACTCTCCCACCCCAGCAGCAGGGCATAGCCACTCTTAACAGTGGCCAGTTGTGTAAGGTACTCTTGCCAGCTCCTCCCTGTGGCTGATCTGTCACCTCCATACACAGCTGCCTCCTGGTGACCACCTTCCTTAGGGACAGCTAGACTCAGGCTGCTTTACTGGCCCCATGACTCCATGCCCTACATGGAATGCAGATAGGCCAGAGACTGCCTCTCACAGTGTGACCTCCTGGAACTTACTGCCACTCTATTAAGCCCACAAATTAGATCTTTTATGGGAAACATGTTTGGATGGTGTCCTGGGGACAACAAAGAGATAGGTTTCCTGAGAGGTCTGTCAGCCCCAGGTCTCCATCTCCTGCCCATACTCCTTGACGTGTGCGTGTGGCTTCCAGGCATGTGATATATACTCCAAGTCTGTAAGTACTATTGTGGTTTTATCCTTGAAGCTGAATCTCAAATTAAGCCCCAAGCAGCAAGGCCACCCCGAAGGGATTCATGCAAGTGAATCCCCTTCTGATGCTCTTCTGTTCTGTCTCTGGTAGCTGCTGGGGACAGGAGTCCCCAGTGAAGTTGATGGGGAAATCCAAGAGTTTTGTTCAACCCACCCTCCCCCCACTTTCTGGGAGTTTAAGCCCAGAAACATGGTAGAGTGACAAGCCTTCTACTGGCAACTCAGGGAACGTATCTCCAGGAAACCTATCACAAGGCATGCTTGGCTTCTTCAGAACATGCTTTTGATCCAACTGAGATTTTGTCATCCTGGGTAGTAGTTGCTGACTTTCTTGAAACAACTAGTAATGGAACTATTCCTTGTTTCACCTGTCTCTGGTGTTTCATGTTACTCTCACGATTGTTTCCGCTGAGCATCATGGAGCTCACTAAGCTCAAATGAGGAAACCCATATGTTTCGAAAAGTACTATGAAGTCAAAGTAATTCACTGTGTGTTCTTAGGAGAAAAAATAATTTGTTTTTAGAAATATGCTCTTGGCTTTGGTGCCATGATTTCATTGTGCTCCAAAATAGAATGTTGTGTCTTAGTGTATATTTTCCAACCAATATCTGATAATAACCACCGTTCCCTTAAGTTACCACTAATAGTAAATAGAATTGAATATAATACAGTTATTTTCATTGACATGTGATCATGATTTGGAAAAGGTTTTACTAAAAGCTATTTGAACATCTTATATAAGTAACATTACAGTGAAATTGTGCATTTATTTTAAATTGCAAAAATTTAATAAAAATGTTAACTAAAAAGCAGATTTGTGCTGTAAAAAATTCTACCTGTATCTCCAAGGAAATTCATGGCATTATTAACTGCTCTTGATTTTATTTGGGACAGTTTGAGATAGTTATAGTTTCATAAATAAAATATAAGAAGAGTTCATGGGAACTTGGATAGAGATTTTTGTTTTATTTTCTTGGTTGAGGACAGATACTGATATTTCTCCCAGATTATTTATGCTGGATTCAGACAAGACTAAAGGTAGTTGTAGGGCAGGCCAGAAACCCTAGAGCCAGGATCATAAATTAAAAGGCCTCATGTGACTCTGTAAGTAATTTAAACGCATACACAGAATGAGAAGTGAGATAATAGTTTGATTTTATTCTGCGCCCATAAGTTTATTGCTGGCTGAATTATGAAAAATGTTAAAATATTTAGCTAAATAATAATTACAATTCTCACATCTGAAAGATCCTAGAATTTTTTTAACTGTAATCTCCCTTCACCAAAATGAGGAAAGATCTTACAAAGAAACGGACAATATAACTTGCTCAGTTCCAGTTAGTCAAGGCATTTTAGTGTATATACATATACATATACATATACATATACATATATTTTTTTTTCTTTTTTTTTAATGTGGGTACCGGGAGTCAAACTCAGGACCTCGCACTTGCCAGCAGGCACTTGTGCTGCTGAGCGATATCACCGGCTCTTTTTGTTCCTTTATGTGGATACCGGGAGTCGAACTCAGGACCTCATGCTTGCCAGCCAGGCACTTATGCCGCTGAGCCATCTCACCAGCCTATAGTGTATATTTTTTAAAGCTAGCAATATGAGCTGACTCCAGGAATAAGAAAAAACAATAAAAGACAAAATGTTACATATGCTGAAATTAAAGAGAAAGGTATTCATCTGAGAAACAACTTTAGAACTGGAAATATATCTTCCTAAGTAAATTATACAGTTTAAAATTATTGGTAGTTAATGCTCTCAAATTAATCCTTTTTCTGTAGAACCTCTAGTGGTTTTTATTCTCTAGCTGGCATAGAAAAACCAGATCATAGTAGGATTTCCTGCTAACATCAGAATGCTCATCCATGCAAGTTTCCAGAATCTACAAATAAAATTTAATCAGTTCTGAAAGCAATCAGGTCCAGCCAATCAGAAATTGAGCTGTGGGGCAGAAAATCACAATTTAAATAAAAGTTGCAATTAGAACCCACAGAACTTGCATGACACTCGTTTAAGTTCTCAGTGTTAAAAGACAGTAAGAAAATTATATCCACAGTAGGAATAAGGGCTGGTGAAGATTTTTGCCTCCTGATAGAATATTGAAAATTATCTTCATCAGTGGGTTAATTGGCTTAATTTTCCTTCAGATGGTAACTTTCAAATGCTTGGTCTTAATTAGCATGGGTAAATGAGAAATGTAGGTGATTTACACTTTTCAGTTTTCATATTCTCTAGAGATTTCCATTCCTTTCCCTTAAGATACTTGAAATTGCTGAGGGCTACATTGATTAAAATAAGTTATGCTCGTATTTTACACCAGTAAAAATGTAGATGAAATTGACTCATGCCTGGACCACTTAAAAATGCAACTCACAAATATCATAAAGGAGAAAGTCAGTGTGAACTAAACAAACTTTATATTAACTATGCTAAAAATTGCAAACTCTGTAACTTTTTAATATTGTGTTACATGAGGTATGATGTTCAACTGAGAAAGATAAAAAATGAGAGAAATTTTGTGTATTTAATAAGGTGTGTATGAGAGAAAACAAATATAAAAGGAAGACAGTGGCATTAAAGGGTAAAAATACTCTTCGTCATTTTTAGGTTGTTTTCTTCAAATCTGCCTTATCCCAAACCTCCCAACTTCACTTTTATCTCTAACAGAATTGGAGTCAGCACCAAATAATGTTTTTCCAATCTAAGAAGAGTTTTTATTCCTCGTTAACTATCACACATTTTCACCTAAATTTTTTCTTCTTTCAAATTATTATTTTATACTAAACAGCATATTACTTATTAACTTCTGATGCAGAACAATCAGATTATGGAATTTGAACTAGCAGAAAACTAAAGTACAATTTGAGTTATCTGGCACAAATTTATCTGTGATTCCTGTTTGAGTTCAAAAAAATATAATACCTACATTGTGTTGTGTGCCTTATAAAACAATGTTCAAAAATTATCTAACAAACTTAAACTTTTCTATTTCGTTTATGTTCAATTAACCTCTAAAAACGCTAATAAGAATGATGATAAAGCCAAAGATATAATCACATTTAAAACAAAGATAATTTTAAAAATTTAACCTGTACTATATGTTTCTTCTGGTGACACTTATCTAAATAAAAAAGTATTAAAATATAAAATTATCTTGGTTTTCTAGAATTTAATATAAAAGCAAGCAACTTTGTCTTTGAAGATAATATGCATAAGGAGTTAAAATATAAGATCATCTGATCATATTATGCTGTCTTTAGTGCTCAGATTTTAACATACCCTTTGTTAAATCACATTTGTTACAAAAATTTCAGGTAATTTATGTTTTATTTATAATTTACATATGCTTTTATGGAGTTGTAAAAATAGGAGCATAGAAAGCATCTATCATTACATGAAAAAGTAAGTTACTAAAATTTATGTATGTAATGTTTACTGAAATAAGTTTGCATAAGTAAATAGATATGTATATACAGAAGAACAATGTAAAAAGATAAATAATAAATAAATAGAAGAGATGAATTGTATGAGAGAGGAAAGAAATATATGCTAATATGTTAACAGTGTTTACCTTTGAACCTAGGGATATAGTTATATTTTCTGTTCTTTATGCTTTTCTGTTTTTCATAAACTTTCTGGAACAGCTTTAGTTTCTGTTTTTCCTCATATAAAATGTTATAAATTGGTCCCTTTCTTTGCCTTTCCTTGGAGAAATAGCATCAACATGCTTTTATTTCTTGTAAGAAACTTGATTCTAGAAATTGCCTGTGTCTCTCTAGGTAGACACACAGTGCTCTCAAGCATGGAGATCACATTTTACTCTTCTACCTAATAGCATCTCTGTTTCCAGATTGCTCCCCAAATAAAAACAAGCATTGAACTTCCAATCAGTGATGATAATTTAATTTCCCTCTCAGCTGTAAGTACCAGAAAACAGTCAGGTAATCAACGAGAAAAACGTGTTCTCCTGGTTTATTTTTACATTAAGTAATTAACATTTTCCTCGCTAACTAACATGAGGTCTAAAAAGTGTAGGCTCAGCTGACCTAATTGCATAGGACTTCTGAGAAACTGAACCCAGGGTGCGTCTGCAGGTCAGACGAGGAATGGAGAAATGAAGTCTTTAAGTAAAACCTGGAAATGACTCTGAATTCTTGAAAATCTTCATAAGAAGGAGTGTTATGACTGATGGTGTAAGAAAAAATTATCATTGGCTTGGAAAAGGACAAAAGAAATTATTAGGTGTATTTTTAGTGGGTAGAGTGTGGGGCATTATTCACCAAGACACCCAGGTCTATGATTACAGATTTTTAGAGGTGTGTACTTTTAATGGTCTGTCAAGCTGATCTGGTAGCTCCTTGGAAAAGAAACTAAGTTCTTATAATTTGCGTTCATAATAAAGAAAGTGAATTTTATCATTTGCCTGTCCACTAGGGCTGATTTCCATCTTATCAAAAAGATTGCTTCAAAAGATGTCAACATCCCTAACTCTGTTATTAAAAATCTCCTTTGAGTCAGTTGTGATGTTTTACTGGTTCCCTCATTAATTGATTATTTTTTGACATAGGTTAGTTTCACATTGGTATAAAAATCATATGATTTACTTTGGTAGAAATGATGTCTTAATATGTGAAACATACTAGAGTTATAACCACAGATCAGGACAAAAGTGGTCCACAGAAAAATGTTCTGTAATGGTAATTTAGGAATCTTAAGATGTTTTCATTGACTTTTGCTTTTAAACACATTCTACATAGCTTTTCAAATAATAATGAAAAATAAAAATAGACTAAACTCTGTAAAATAAGTTTTTATTCATACTGGATACCATCAACTTATTAATGTGGATCCCATTGAATGACCTTGTAACATGTAAAAATGATAGATTTGAGCTCATAAAAAAAATCTAATCAAGCAAAATACTGTTTGTATTTATATGGTGGAATTGATGCAGAAAAGTCACTAAGAATTTAAAAGATTCTACTTTTAAAAGTCTCTTCTAGGGCCGGTGAGATGGCTCAGTGGCATAAGTGCCTGCCTGGCAAGCGCAAGGTCCTGAGTTCGACTCCGGATACCCACATAAAAAAAAAAATCTCTTCTAGATTATGCTTACCCCTTTAATCAGTACAGATTGTAAGTAGAGCAGGGTTTATCTATTTCACCACTATTGACATTTTGATCTGAATAATTCTTTGTTGTGCAGAGCTGTCTTGTATACTATATTTAGTGACATTTCCAGCTTTAAGCCCTCTACATTCTAGTAGCACCCCCTGTCCAGTTGTGAAAACCAAAATGTCTCAGGACGTTACCCCAGGTTCATAACCACTGTGCTAAAGGAATTAAGAAAAAGAGGGGAACAGAGGAAGAAGAAAAATTTGTAGGATGCAATTTGACTTAATAGAACCCTAGGCTATCCATAAAGAGATCAGTTTTCTGATTTGTGCTTTTTTAAAAAATAATCCATGAGGATGCAGTCACATCACTTAATAGTCTACTTTTTCAGTTTATTCATTGTCAAATAAGATTATCTGAATTAATGATCTCTGAAATGCCTCTTAGCACCACTGTTCTCTGTTTAAGAGCACAAAAGAAATTGAACCTAGAAACTTTTAATAGTATACCTGCTTGATGGCTTTTTTTAAGTTGTCTATCCTATACTAATGGATGGAAATGGCACATACTAATTTAGAAATTATATTGAACCAATAAAAAATTAGTTTTATCTGAAGCCTAAGTGAGTACTCAGGGTAAGTAATGCCTAAAATTTAGTTGCATATTATTTGAAAGGAAACATTTCTAATAATTCTGTAGTGGTCAAGTACAAAATATATAAATAGTTCTGAAGTTACTTTTATAAGATCTGCAGCAAAGGATCCTTAAATCAATGATACTGTGGCGAACCTATATTGGTCTAAATTTATGGTCCCTTTTGAGAACTTACCACAAGCAATACTGATTGGAAAAAAGTTCCAGAAGAGGTAGCATCTAGGATATGTTCTTATTTTGTAACTACTTGCTTAATCCTTCATAAAGCACTCAGTAATCCAGTAGCTTTGTCTTTTTATTGGACATGGAATGACATGACAAATAATTGGAAACCTGGCAAGCCTGTTGTCCTAGGTCATCTAGCAGGCTTTTTCTCAAGGCATCCTTTGATCCTGACCATTTGTCTGACAGTGAAGAGACCAAATATAACAGCTGAATGAGGTTCCTGTCCCCATATTCCTTAAACCTAACACAGCAGATCTATTAGAAACAATGGTGTGTTATAAACTACCACTACAATTGTAGAAACAAAGATTTGAATGGGAACTTTAAGCAGCAGGTGATTTTGAGGAGCCAGCATACTCTAATCAAGAGTTCTCCCCATGTATTGAAAATCTGCAAGGATTTCTGCATCAAGGATTATGAGGCACTTAAACCTGCACACTTAACGTGAAAAGGCAAGAGTTTTGGTTCTGTCTTTCTTTTCCTCTTCCTCCTCCTTTTCCTCTCCTTATGTTCTTCTAAGTAAGTGTGTCAAGGGAAAGTGTGTAAATTTCTCTCCCTGTGATAGTCCTTTTAATAGTAATTTCTATGTCAGTAGACAGAGCTTTCGGCTGTTCCCAGAACAAAGATGTTATAAAATAATGGAGTTATTTGTATCTCCTGAACAACAGAGATCCGTTGTACAGGGTCCTTGGCATCTTTGCTGTCTCGAAGGTATAAAGGTTCATTGTGAAACTGTGAAGAAGAGAGTTGGCCTTCCTATTTGGATCATCCAGAATATTCGTGAATATTTGAACAATTGTTCTCATATCCGGGTCATCTTCATACTCTAGATTTTCCATATAGATAAGAAATTGTCCAAGATGGGATGAATGAGGATGAAGTAAAACTTTTTGGCTTGACACAATAAAGATATTATTAGTTTATGAATGCTTTAAGTTCTTTGGCCACTTCATCTATACTCAAAAAAAAGAGCACTATCTCGTGATTTGTACAGATGAACATAAATGGTCAAATTGAAGAGATGGCTTGGGGAAGCTTTCAAATATCCACGTTTCTACTAAGGCTGCTCAGCCCCCTAAAGTCTGCAGGGCTGACGGGATTTTCTGTGTTTGGAGTTGATCTTCCAAGCACGGATTGCTGTAGTCATCTGTTCATTCTCTTGCTCAAACCACTTGTGATTTGTTAGTATTTAATACCATCTGATACTTGTCTGGAGTTTTGAGGTTTATCAAGTATATTTCTCCCATGTTATCTCACGTAGGCAAAAGCCCAGAATGAAATGTTCAAGAGTAGTGATGCCTAAAAATTAATCCTCATAAGAATGTTATGAAGATCTCTATGATCATTTCAAATTGTAAAGTCCTGGTTTTGAAATAGTTCTGGAATGTCTTGCTTTCAAGTTTAACTTTAATGACATCTTTTCAATAAACATAGAATCCTATACAAGCTTGAAGGCGAAAATATCTACATTTAAAATCTGTTATATTTCCATATGCTAGTGGCAAACAATCAGAAATTAAAATTCTAAATAAACAAAATTTTTATACCTTTTATAATACTATAACATATGAGGCAGGGGAATCCTACAAGATATGTGACAAACAATCAGACTAAAAACTATAAAATATTGCTGAGAGAAATTAGAGAAAAACTAAAGGAATGGAGATGTAAATTTCCTTTCATGGGCCAGGGGATTTAATTTTGTCAATATATCAATACTCAAATTGATTTATAAAGTGGATGCAATTTACTCAAAATATCTACAGGCTTTTTATAGAAATTCATAAGGAGATGCAAAGGGCCTAAAATAGCCAAAAATATTTTGTAAAAAAATATGGGATTAAATTTACCTGATTTCAAAAATCAATAATCAAATATTGATTGATTTCAAGATAAGCATAAGTTAATGGAAAAGTATAAAAACCACAAATAAACTTTCAGATTTTTGCCAAGGGTGCGAAGACAGATGCACTTACAGTCTAATGAATATCATTTATAGGGGTACTGTAATCTAAAAATGTGATTTCTTCTTTCTTTGATATGTGGTATAGTTTACTAGTGTGGGATTTTGTGAATGATTTACACAAGTCACCCTCCTTTCTTCCCATAATTCATTCATTCGGCAAGTATTTATTCAGTAATTACACAATGTCAGAGACTAGAGCTACACTGATGAGTTAGATAAGCATGATCTTTGCTCTTATGGACCTTTGGATTGAGTAAGTAATGGAGACAAATTAATCATCACAATGTTAGTTATGCGATTAAAATTATAATAAGTTCAATTAAAAATTACATGTTGCTATGAGAGCAAATGACTTGAGATCAATCTAGTAGAAAGAGTAGGGGGAGCAGTTGGAAAAGGTTTCTTAGAAAAAGAGACACTGAATTTGAGGCCTGAATGGGAGTAGCCAAACAGGAGTGTATAAAAGACCATATCTGGAATCCTTGAGTTGACAAAACCAAAGAAGCAGTAGTCCTAAGCTGTAGACATTTAACTTTGTAATAACTAAAAGGCTATTTGTGTTGTTGATAGTAGCACCAACGAGGATCTACTAGGCACAAACTCAGACAAGATTAGAGATTTTAAAAATAAGTTTTACCCCATCATTGTTCGTCTACAATATTGTTGAAAAAATATTATTTAATGTGGTTTTGCATTTGTTGCTGAATCACAATGCAGTCATAATTTCTATTCAATGTTATTTTATCTTTATAATTTTAGTTTCAAGACAGTTCCACCAGGATCTTGTGCAAAGAGGATACTTTATTTAATTCAATACGTGAGCTCTCATTCAATTATTTTTTCCACCTGAGATAACTATGTTTCAAGTCTTCAATAGCTGCATAGATGGATGATCACTGAATTTTCCTTTAAGCTCCTGATTTCTTAGAGAATAGTGTAGACAGTGTACTGAGTTATTATTTGTGGGAAAGAATAGAAACTCACTGGAGAAAGCTCAAATTAAAATGAAAAACAATTGCAAACATACATAGAGTCTTCAGAAAAGTTAATGCTTTAAATTTTATGTGTCTCTTTCCAGTAAAAATGGAACCCTCAACAAACTGTTGATTCTTTTCATGAGCTTGATTTTTAAATGATGGTATTTATAAGAAAAATGGCATCACTAATTATAAAAGTTAATCAACTTGTCTAATTTGGAGTTGAAACAAAATCAGTCAGATACCTCATTAAGTACAGCATGTGTTTATCTCTGATACTTTGGAGCACATTGAGTATATTCTTTAGAATGAATCTCGAAATAAGAATCCCTAGAAATAATAGGAAATAATAAAATTTGTTAAAATTGATGAGCCAATATCAGTATATTATTTTTAACTAAAATCCATAGTTTATATTAAGGTTTGCTTTTTTGTTTACATTCTATATTTGACAAGTGTGTAAGGACATGTATCCACCACTACGGTGTCATATAGAATAGTTCCGGTGCCCTAAAAACCCTGTGCCTTATTCATCCCTCTCTCCCTTATACAGAGTCCCTGGAAATCGCTGACCCTTTTACTGTCTTCATAGTTTTACATTTTTTAGTTTGCCATGTAGTTGGAATTATGCAGTGAATAGCCTTTTCACATTGGCCTTTTCTACTTAGCAATATACATTTAAGATTCCTCCAAATATTTTCAAGGCTTGATAGTGCATTTCTTATGTTGCTGAACAATATTCCATTATATATATGTACCACATTTCATTTAGTCATTCACTTATCAAAGGGCATCCTGTTTTTAATTTTTAATAAAGCTGCTACAAATATCTGCATGCAGGTTTTTGTATGAATGTAAGTTTTCAACTCAGTAAATACAAAGTAGTGCAATTACTGGATCATATAGTAGGGGTCTGTTTAGTATTGTAAGGAACTGCCAAGCTGTCTTGCATTTTGTATTCCCACAATCAGTGAATAAGAGGTCCTGTTCCTCTACATCTTTGCCAGCATTTGGTGTTGACAGTGTTTTTTGAATTTTGGCCATTCGGACAGATGTGGTATGGTGATACCTTGTTTTAATTTGCAATTACCTAATAGCATTTGATGGTGAATACCTTTTCCTATGTTTATTTACTGTCTGTATGTGCAACTTTGGTGAGGTATCTGTTCAATTCTTTGGCCCATTTTTAAATTGGGTTGTTTGTTTTCATATTGTTTTTTTTTTTTTTTTTTTTTTTTTGTAGGTACCAGGGGTCGACCTCAGGACCTAGCGCGCCAGGAGGCGCCCGTGCCACTGAGCAATATCACTGGCCCCATACTGTTAAACTATTAAACATTTTGCATACCAATTCTTTATCAGATATTTGTTTCACAAAGTTTACTTCAAATCTGTGGCTTCAGAGAAAAGTTTTCTACTTTAATGGATTCTAACATAACGAATTTTTCTCTCATGGATCGTGGTTTTAATGTTGTACCTAAAAGGTGTCACCACACCCAGTATCTAGTAGTTTGAGATTTCCATTTAAGTTTATGACTCTTTTTGTGTTAAAATCTCTGAAAGGTGCAAGATCTATGTCTAGATCTTCCTCGTTTTTTGTGGTGCAGTGGTGCTTTTCCACTGAGCTGCAGGGCCAGCCCTGTTTTTCATTTTTTAAAGCATGTCAATATTTGGATGTTCCAGTACCATTTGGTGAAAAGTTTATCCTTCCTCCATTCAATTGCCTTTGTCCCTTTGTCAGAGTTAAATATAGTTATATGGATCTACTTTTGTGTTCTCTCTTCTATTCTATTGATTTATTAATCCTTTCCCCAAGATCACACTGTCTTGAAGGATGTAGATTTACTACAGTTCTTAAATTTGAGTCATGTCAGTCTTCTAACTTAGGTTCTCTTTCAATATTTCGTTGGTTTTTCTGAGTTTTTGCCTTTCTATACATACTTTAGAACATTTTTAGTATGCACAAAATAATGTGCTGTCATTTTGATTGATATTACATGGAGTCTATAGATCAAAAAGGATTGACATTTGGATAATACTGAATCTTCTCATCCATGTGTATGGAATATTTCTTTACATATTAAGTCTTCCTTTGAGTTACATTGAAATTTTAGTTTTTCTCATGGATCTTATACATATTTTGTTACTTTTATATTTAAGTATTTCATTTGTTTGGTGATAGTGTAAGTAATATTATGTTTTAAATTTAAAATTCCAATTATTCTTAAGAATGCAACCAGTTTTTGTATATTAACCTCGTATCCTGAAAACTTGTGATAAACGTTTATTAGCTCCAGGAACTTTTCGTTTTGCTTTATTTTTGTTTGTTTGTTTTGATTTTTTGGAATTTTTAACTAGACAGTCATGTCATTTGTGAACAATTTATCTTTCTTTCCCAAATTATATACTCTTTATTTCCTTGTCTTGATTTATTGCATCAGTTAGGACTTTCTGTACTCTGTTGGATAAAAGTAATGAGAGGACACATTTATTCCTGGTGTTAAAAGTATCAAGTTTCTCATAAGAATGTTGATGTCAGATATGGGTTTTTGTAAATGTTCATTAGCATGTTGAAGAAGGTCCAAATAATCTCATATGCTGAGATTATTTCCTTTTAAATCATGAACAGGTGTTGAATTTTATTTAAAAAAGTCTTTCTGTACCTGCTAATGTTGTAGTATGATTTATCTCCAGCCTGTTGATATGATGGATTGCATACTAATCAATTTCCTTTTATAGTAATTCTTTTAATTGTATAAATTTATGGGGTATGTGATAATTCATATATGTACGTATTTTATGATGATCAAATCAGAGTAGTAAACATTTCCATGTCCTTAAATTTTTTTTGATTAATAGATAACAGTTGTACATATTTATGTGGTACATTATAATATTTCAATATATATAAAATATATACCGATAATATCAGGATAATTGATGGTTCCATCTTCTCATTACTTTATATTTTGAGCTCCCAAGTTCCTCTCTTAGTTATTCATAGGATACAGTTATCATAGGATACACTTTAGTTTTTTAATTTTTAATTTTTTTAAAAATAGGGTCTTGCTATGTAGTTCAGGCTTGCCTTGAACTCACTATCTAATCCAGGCTGGCCTCGTTGGACTCATGGAGATCCTGCTGCTTCAGCCTCCCAAGTGCTGGGATTATAGGCATGCACCACCACCCCTGGTGGTGAAATTCTGTGTATAGTTGAACTATACAGTTTCTCTGCTGTGCTTTAAAAGACTAGAACTTATTATTTCTGTCTGTGTTTGGATATATTTTATCCAACTTTCCATTCTCCATTCTTCCTACCCTTCTCAGCCTGTCATAGTTACTATTATACATCTGATAGACATTTTTAAACAACAACATGTCCCAGGAAACATACAATATTTCTCTTTCTGCATTTGATTTATTTCATAAACATGATGTCCTCTAAAGCCATCCATTTTGCTGTAAATGATGTAATTTGTTTTTATGGTTGAATAATATTCAATTGTGTCCGTATACACCTTTTCTTCATTTATTCATCCACTGATTGCATTTAGGTTGATTTCATACCTTAGCTATTTGTGAATAGTGCAGAAACAAACATGGGCGTGCAGGTGTCTGTTTGGTATGCTGATTTCATTTCCATTGGATATATACCCAGAAGCAGGATTCCTGGATTATACAGTAGATATCTTTTCTAGTTTCTTGACGAACCTCTATACTGTTATCCATCGTGGCTGTACTAATTTACATTCCTACCAACAGTGTGTAACAGTTCCGTTTTTACCATGTCATTCCCAGCATTTTTTTGGCTTTCATAATAGTCTAACTGGTGTGAGATAGAATCTCATTTGGTTTTGACTTTTCATTTTCCTGATGGCTAATGAAAGTTGAGCATTTTTTCATAGATCAATCAGCCGTTTAAATTTATTCTCTTGAGAGAAGTGTCTTCATATCCTTTGTCCATTTTCAAATTGGATTATTTGGTTTTTATTACAGAGTTTAAGTTCCTTAAATATTCTAGATATTAATCCATCACCCAATGAATAGTTTGCAAACTTTTTCCCATTCTATAGGTTATTTCTTGCCTCAGTGAATTGTTTCCTTTGCTGTGTAGAAGTTTCTTAGTTTGATAAAATCCCATTTGCCTACTTTTGCTTTTTTTTGTGCTTTTGGGGTCTTATAAAAGAATTGCATATACCCAAGTCTTGAGGTGTTTGCACCTTGTTTTCTTCTAGTAATTTCACAATGTCAGGTCTTTCATTTAGATCTTTGATCCTTTTTGAGATTATTTTTGTATAGGGTGAGAGAGAGGGTCATTTCAATTTTCTGCATGTGAATATCCAGTTTGCCCGCACACTTATTAAAGAGCCTGCTCTTTTTACAGTGTATGATTTTGGCACCTTTAGCATTGTCTACAAATGCATGAGGTTTTCCTGGGCACTCATTCTGTTACATTGGTCTTTGTGTGGGTTTTTATGCCAGTGTCATGCTCTTTTGATTACTATATGTTTATAATATATTTTGAAATGAAGTAGTATGATATGTTCAGTTTTGGTTGTTTTTTTATTTTTTTATTTTTTGGCTTTCTTTGGTTTTTTGTTGGTTTGTTTGTTTTGCTCAAGATTGCTTTCCTAATCAGGATCTTTTTCCTTTAATGTGAATTTTAGTATTTTCTCTAGTTGTACAAAATGTGTGATTATTATTTTGATAGAGACATGAACCAATTTTCAGTTAGTCTGTCTTTTGAGCAGAAGAAATGTTATTTTGATGAGGTTCCATTGATCAATTTGTTTTCTTTTAAAATATCCATACCCATATCTAGGTTGTGGCTTCTTTTCTTTTTTTCCTCCTTTTCATTTTTTCCTCCTCTTCCTCTTCTTCCTCCTCCTCCTCTTCTCCTTTCTTCTGTGCCTCCTCCTCCTCCTATTTCTCATCTCCTTATACTTTTTTTTTCATCAGTGCTTTGGCTTGAACCCAGGGTCTCCTTCACACTAGGCAAGCACTATGCCACCAGGTGATCAAATAGTTGTTCAGAATGTTTTCAACTGAGGCTGTTAAAAATTATGCAGCACGGCTAGGTGTGCCATTGCATGCCTATTACAGGTACTCAGAAGGCTGAAGCAGGAGGATTGCTTGAGCTCAGGAGTTCAAGACCAGGCTGGGCAATATAGCAAGACTGCATCTCAAAAAATCCAGAATGAATTATTTGATAAACTGTGACAAAAACCACAACTGTATCAATGGCAAAGAAACAGTACCTTAACATTAAACTATAGAACCTTCAGCAAAGTAATCAGTAAATTTATAGCCTATTAATCTTTTATGGTTCACCTTAGTTTAGGACAACATCTGCCTGGCTGAGAAGGTGGACAGATCGGAAATCCAGCCAGCAGCCCATTCAACAGGCAGCACCAGCATTTTTTAACCAGGTAAAGGTGCCATCCCTGTGTAAGCCAGCTAGTGAGGCTGCATGGTTCCCAAAGGAATTCATGCAAGCCTTTTAAAAACCAGTAACCCGGGGGAAGGCTTGTACAAAGCTAAAGCCAAAAACTAATACATATGGTGGCAGGTCTGCTATAATACTAGTTTTGAAAACGTGACTTGTTTCAACATGAATGATATACTAGACAACAATTTTGAAAAATGCAAATTTTTTACTTATGTGTAATTTTATCTATAAGAAACACTAGGTAAATGCTGGAAAATTCACCCTGCTAAAAAGAGCCATGTAGGTACACACAAAATGCACACAGGAGCACCCTTGGCACATCTACCTCAGTTCACATGTGCGCTTCGTGCCACACTGATCCATGTCCAATGTAATAACTTTCTGTCCAATTTCAGGAAACTTTTCTACTGGTTCACAGTAACTCAAAAGCTGCCACCCTCTGATACCCACTTCCACAAGCAAAGTTCAGTTATTCCTGTGGTACGGTGCTGAATTTATTGTCATAGGTGTGTTTTTTTTTAAGTACATAAAATATTGAGCCACTGTTTTTGTTAAGTTCCTCTTTCCAATAAAACATTTTTACATGCAGGTGTTTTTAGTGTCATGCCACAACTTCTTTTCCTCCATGAAGTCTGTGGTCGCCACTGAGGGAGTTAGAATAAGACAACAAAGTACTGTTTTCATCTACAATCTGTTTCAAAATGTGAAAACTCAAAAAATGCCTTTTGTAGAGGTTAAAGGTTTTATTCTACAAATAGAAGGTCTGACAATGTTATGAACGCCAAAGCTGCATTATTGTAGAACTGAGACACTACTGGTGTAGGCCCAGTCCCGAGATTTATTTCTCCTCTGTATGGTGCTGAGATATATGTGTTGGTCTCTGTCCTGGATAGGAAGGGCAGAAATTGTTTCCTGCTACTTGTTTCAAGATGTGAATCTTCAAGAAATGTGAAGATGAAAAGATTCGTGTTATAAATGGGAGACTCAAGAAAGCACCTTGGGTGAACCTGGATAAAATATTAAAGAAAAAGAAGTATTTATGTTTAAAATCCAGGCATGCTACCACCTACTGTACCTGCCCCAGACAGTATTGAGATCATAGCATAGATTCTAAATATTTGGTAAAGGAAGGAAGAAATGTTTATAAAAGCAAGTGGTTGTTCACAGATCTATTTAATCTCAGCTCACAAAAGAATGTAGAGATTCAGCAACAATAAGAAAATATTCAATAAATAATACATTACAGTGGTGTTAATGAAACAAAAATAACAAAACCCTTATCATGGTTAGGAGCAAAAATTAAAAACTTGTAAGAGTTTTGTATGAAACATGCTTTTTAAGTAAGTCGTTTTTCCCAGAATTTGATCTTAATCTGAAAATAGGAGAGTTATCCTAGTTTCTGATTTCCAATTAGCTTTATATGAGAAAAACATTCCAGAACGTGTAAACAATTAGGAATTCTGTTAAATTAAAATCAGTTTGTGCTTCCGTCACAGTGCTAATGCTTCCAGCCTGCTTCCTCTCCACTAGATTCCACTAGATTCCTTCCACTAGATTCTTGCCATCAGTTCCTGTTCTCATGCAGGTCGCCTGACAGTGTGCACTCAAGACAGCACACACCTCAAACAACCTTCATGAGGTGTAAGGTAGATGAATTCATGACCCCACCTACCACTACTCAGCACCCTCCAACAGTTCCCCCCCCATCTTTTACAGTACTGGGAACTGAACCCAGGGTCATTGCCCTGAGCTACATCCCCAGCCACCTTCCCATTTTTTGAGAGAGTCTCATTAGGTTGCTACGGTGCTCGTGCTGGGCTTGAATTTAGGATTGTCCTGCCTCTGCCTCCCAAAGTGCTAGGATTATAGGTGTACACCACCCCACCCAGCTATTCTCCCTTCCTACTCAAAGTGGGAAGTTAATGACTACACGTTGCTTTGAAACTGTCCCACTCTCCTCTCTGACTTACCTCTATATCTTCTTCTTCTCCTTGCCTTGGTTACACCCTCAGCATTTGAGGATCCTTGTGCCCACCATCTCTGCTTCCACATTGTCTGTGCACTGGCTACTGTGCTTGAAACATCATCCCCCCAGGCACCAGATAGCCCCCTCCCTCAGCTCAGTGGAGTCTTCCCTCATGTGATACCTTCTCAGTAAGCTGTGCACAGACTGTGTTATTTAAAATGTCAATCCTCGCCTCTTTGGCCATTTTCCATCTGTCCTGGCCCTCTCCCCTCTTTCTTTTCCTCTAGCATTTCCACTTTGGGACCTAGTGTGTACTTTACTTATTTATCATATGTTAATTGCTCATCCTTCCCCTGTGAGACTATAAACTCTACAAGGGCAGGGATCTTTATGTGTTTTGTTCACTGCTGAGTTTCAAGGGCTTAGAACAGTGCCAGGATCATGGTGGGTGTTCAATAAATACTGTTGAATTAAATGAAATCAGACCATTAACATTGCATAAATCCTTCTATTTCAGGGGTGTATTTTTAGTATTTCCAAAGCTCACCCACACAACAGGCTTAAAACTAGAAAGATAATGATGAGAATGGAAAGCAGAGTTTTTAAAATATCCCACGTTTCAAGTAAACTCAGACCTAACACTAGAGCAGTAATGTTGGTGATGAAAATGCTCAAATAGGGCCCATTTACAAAAGTGAGCAAAAATCTAAAATCGGATTGTTGCTAAGGTAGCATGTGTGGTGAAAACACATATAGATTGTCCTTTTCCATTTGAATTACTAGGAAATGTTCATTTTTATCTGTGACGTTTTTACTCATCATTCTATTAAAGATAAAGATATATTGATTATGATAATATTGATTGAATTCTTTCAAAGAAGGTAGAAAAACTCTTAGCCCATGTTCTCCACTGGGAATATGCTATTTAAAATAGTATAGCAGAAAGGCAAGTGAGCATGACTGCTTAATTACACTGGAGCACACCACCAATTCAAGTATTGATTTTACTTCATTTGCCACCTTATATTATATACTTTCTCATCTGTTCTACATAAGGTTTAGTATAGAATTTTATATTTATAAATTCTTGTAAATATTTAATGTCTTTCCATTTAGGTTCTTAAATTAAAGTTTTCTAATAGAACAAAATAATCAGCATCACACTGAAATTTTAGGAAAAAGATATAGAGATGGAATAAAACACATGATATATAAGAACTGTAGAAACACAAAGCCAGGTATCTGAATACTGAATGTGTCAAATTATAGTGTATTAATTAAAATTTATGGATTAATATAATAGAAACTGTGTAATGATATGAATACAGTGTAGCAGTATATAATGAAAGGTAATTCACATATGCAGCTTAATATGGAAAGTGAAATGTAAATTTATGTGATTTAATAAGCTTGTTATTGAACAACATATAAAAATTGAACAGGAACAAACCTGGCTTCATTAGCATGTGATATAAATTATTTTTAAAACTGTTTGAAACAAGTTATATGACTATATACAAGGATTCTAATTTTCTTGACTAATAGAGCCCCAATATTTCAGAAAAGTAGAAAGATCATTGATAATAACCTGAAGATCAGTAAGAATGTATACATATACATATATGTCAAGTGTACGTTTTTGAGTATGTACAAGTTTAATAATCATGGTTATTGTATAACAGTAAGTAGTACATGAAAAAGCCTGTGATACATAGCCAAGCAAGTTGGCATTAGTATTTAGTCATTTGTAAAACCTACAACTGGAAAAAAAAATCTGAAATATATATTGCTGTGTTATTCAACCAAAACACTTCGGCACTGATGGCAGACTGTTTTCTTGATCTATGAAGGTGTTAGGGGATGACCACTTGTTAGTGTTCTAAGACCAAACGATGGTAGTATTGGATGCCACCCAGGCTAGCTAAGTTGCTAACATGCAATCTCTTTCCAGAAGAACTGTCACTATAAAACCAGGTCAGCATGGCAACAGAGATCTATAAATACAGTGCCTGTGTCATGTCCTATCATCTCGGGAAGGAGCACGCACCTTGTCTTTTTAAAAGAGGTTTCCATATGCCATAGAAGACATGTGTGATAAATTAAGCACTTCTTTTTAGACACTGAAAACATAATAGTGATATAATTAATTACAGTCATATTCTTGTTAAAATTGTGCAGAAAAATTACACCGTTTTCGATTAGCATGAAATATAAGTGTCAAATCCGTAATAAAACCCTGATCAATAAAACAATAATAATTGTGTTGTTAAAAGCAGACACTGAAAGGTGTTCGTGGCAACATATTTTAAAGGTTAGAAACCCTTTTAAAATAAACGGATTTCATCTTTACACTATGTCACCTAAATCATTACTGTGTTTGTGTATACAATTATAATCAGACGATAAATTGCAGCTATTGAATGGATTAAGTCTGCACTTCTTGACCTCGTAAATCTGAGATTGTCATAGCTTTAGAAAATGCTTGTGTAACAATCAGTTGATTACATGATATGAGCAGCTGTGTGCATGTTAACTGGAAAATAGGAAAGGGGAAGGGGAACTTGGAATTCAGCAGCAGAACTTTATAACACATCTGACACTTTAACACTTTCAGACCCTTCTTCCTTCAGAATATGCTGTAGATGTTTGTAAGTTTTTGTGTTGATAGAAGGATGTTCAGAAAGTTTAAATGAATGAAATCTGGTCCAACTGCAATGTCAATATTAAGATTTCACAAAAGTATTTGTTCATATTAAAATCCCTATAGATTTGAAAAGTTTTGAAAGCCTCCTGAGAAGAGAGTAGAGAGAAATATGTCACAGTACATTTTTGTGATTCAGGGAAGATCCTCACCGTCCGAATGTGATGTTCATTTTCCAAGTGTACTATTTCTACCAGGTACACAGTACACTCCAAAACAACTGCAGTTTATATCAAAAAGAAATGAATTGATGACAGTCTGATGTTTTACATCATTGAAAACGTTAAAAACTGTGAAAATGATCATCTTATCAGTAATGAAAATAAAATGCTTAAAGTAGCAATATACAAATAGTTTTCAGAAGGCAGGTTATACTGGAATTGCTCTTTTATGTTGACTACAAGAGGCATTATGTCCATTTTAGATCTTTTTAAAGGAGAATTGCTTTTATCTCAAATTTATCTATTTGTAT
The DNA here is from genome assembly GCA_028451465.1 of Erethizon dorsatum. Classification (NCBI taxonomy): domain Eukaryota; kingdom Metazoa; phylum Chordata; class Mammalia; order Rodentia; family Erethizontidae; genus Erethizon; species Erethizon dorsatum. Next base: position 48,942,871 of record CM051825.1, read on the forward strand.
ATAGCTCCCACCTTCAAAAATTTATATAGAATATGATTCAATTTTGAAAATCTCATATATTAAAATGGTATTCAAAGATTCAAAGAAAATTAGATTATTAATAATGAAATATTTTCATTTACTTTAATTTTCCCAGATGAAAGGAACTAAAGCACACTTCTAAGCATTAGTTAGGAATTTACAGCCTGCTCATAAAAGTGGCATTTTTCTCATTTTGCATAAAAAGTTAAAGTATAGAATAGCTAAATAACTAATCCCAAGGTCATGACAAAAAGGGGGAATCGGGAGCAGCTAAAAAGAGAATCCTCAATTTCAAGCTCCTGAGGAACAATAGCCTTTTTATAACCCCTATTTAATAACATTTAATGATTAAATTACCATGAAAATAAAACATCTTGTTCTAAAGGCAACCTACTGTGGAAAAAATAGAAGACAGTGATCTATGATAAGCCCTCAACTTTGTTAAAATAGTCTTAGATTAGACCCAACATACTTGCCACCTGTCTGGCGACCCCTCTAGCTTTTAAAGAGCTGTGTGAGGGAACATCCACATTGCAGAAGAGATGGGATGTCTTTGCCTCCATTAATTTTGATTGAGAAAATTAATCAGAAACAATGGCATGAATGTTGCATTGTGACTTGGGACATAAAATGCACACAGATTATAACTTCTTTTGATGTTTGTTTTGTTAACTACCAAGAGCTATGCCTAATTGTAAAGCTAAATGTTGAATCTCAATCTTTGTATTGGGCAATTTACATACATTATACTTAGTATTTGTAGCAGTCTGCAATGGAATTATTCTTGTCCTGAACATCCAGATTGAGAAATAAAAGGATTAAGCATGTTATCCAAAGACAAGAAGCTAGAAGATACAGTAAGTAGATGTGGAACCCAAACCTTTCTACTTCCAGAACTCAAATTCTTACCCACTAGAAATACAGCCTCTGGTCCTTGCTTTCCTCAGCTCTCATCGTTCAGAGTGGGGCTTCTGAATATCAATAATTAAAGCCACACAACAAGCTCCCTCATAAGCCCCACTACTTTAGGAGTAAAAATTTTCATTCCAAAATTTGGCCTGAAAATGGCTATTGTTATTTTTTAAACTTTTTTGATTGGCTATTGTATGATGGAATATAATTGCTATAGTTATTTGTATTTATGGGTCTTTGGTTTATAAAAAATTCATTCAATCTGAATTTACCATTATGTCAAACTTTTTTTCTAATCAGTAGTTGATGCAATCAAACAACTACTGTGAATTTTTATCCCTTGATAGCGTACTTGGGTACCACAGAATGGGTAGAAAGGAACTTACTTACAATAAGTCAAATCAGTTTGTTGTTTTGTTTGGCATCATTGGCATAGACATTCAGTGAATTCACACGATTGATGAACTATTTTAGGTAAATAAGACAAACATAAGTAATGACAGTTGGCAGCAACTTGATCTCTGCAATTCAGTGCTATCAATACAATGTTGGTGATATTTTTTTCACAACTTAGTTAATGAAATGTGTCCGCCATGTCCCCATTACCTTCTGGATTCCTGTTACATGTCTTTCTGACTTTGAAAATGCCCATCTTCACCTGCTCAGGGCCCCTAGGCATGCTCTTTCCCTGCTTGGAACCTGTTTCCCACTCCCTTGTCCCACCCTGCCTCAGAGTGGGACACTATTTACATCCGAATGTATCTTCACACCTCTGTCCAGTTGTCTCTTCTCTAAGGACAGTTCCTTGACCTCCATGACAAGGTTAAAAGCCTGTATTGCACAGGAGCCCAGGATCTCCCTTCATAGTGGTTGTCAGGATCATGGGTTTTTTTCACTCATGTGCCTGAGGAGTCCATGACGATGGTCCTCTAAGATAATGATAGGCTGGAAAACTCCTGCATAATGACTTCAAACCACTGTACTCACAGTGCAGTACATGACTCACTTGTTTGTGGTAATGCTATTGCAGAGAAACCTATTGCCCTGCTAGGCAGATACCAGTATATTACCTCCAATCACGTGCAGTACATAAAACGATAATGGTAATGAACCACCATGTTACTGACTTACATAATTACTATACTATGCTTTTATCATCGTTATTTTAGAGTGTATTCCTACTTATTAAAGAATAGTTTACTGTGAACCTGCGTCATACACCACCGGCAGTCTCCCACATTTCATGTTTACTGTAACACTTGATTGCATCATTTCTCTTGTGCTCGATTTAATGGAATTGTTTTGTTTGTCGTGGCTCTAGGAGTGATAGACTGCACCATATAAATATGTCATGTCGCCCAGGTTGGTAGTTGGCTATACCATCTAGGTTTATGTAAGTCTTTCTATGATGTTTGTAAGATAATCACCTACCAATGCATTTCTCAGGATATGTTCCCTCTGTATTTATTGGTGTGATTCTTTGAGTGCATCTTTCCCAATGGCCTTTATGCTTCATGTGGGCAGGTACCATGTGCGCTATTGCTTGTCACTTATTCCCAGTACTTACACAGTCCATGGCATATATTAGGGTATCAATAGATATATGTTGAATGAAATTAATATTGTGCTGATTAAGTCAGAGACATGATACACATGTGAGTGAAACAGTGAACATTGATTTCTAGTCAACAATAGTAAGTTCTGATATACATCAAATAAAATGTACCTGTATTTAAATGTGTGGTCCAATAGCTATGAACGTAATGGTTCTTCATGGTTGCTTCTCTGATACTGAGCTAAGACACAATATAAGGCTTTAAATGTTAGTGGGCTTCAGACTCTGCATGTATAATGAGGGACTGTGCTGTCCCTAAAGGCCCTGCTCCACCCATTCTGGGGTTGTAGAATTGTGTTCAGGCTATCTGCATTTCAGACTACATCTAAAGATATATGTTATTTTGAAGGGGCAGCTATTTTTCTAGAAATCTGTCAAAAGATAGGGTCATCTGCCTGCTTCCAGTAGTGATTTGATTATACACTCCTTAATTCATCAAATTTGAATGTTTACATTATCCCCGCTTTGATAAAGGAAGATTAGCTCACTTAAAATAGCCATTCATTGAATATACAATTCAATCTCTTTGTCCTGATTTTGCTCCCCTAGAATTAAACGCAGACTATTTAAAAGTCTCTTCAACCAGAGTTTTAGTAGCTCTTTTCCATCAAGGCCAAGGAGCACAATAGGAAAAATTACACAGTAGCGACTTATGTAAAAAGTAACTCAGATGTTTCTCCTCTTTCTTCCTTCCATCTTTCCTTTGTTTTTAAACTTCTGTTCATTCTTTTACTTACTCAGTTGTCCTTTTAATAACAGAAATGTGAAAATAATGCATTGATCAAATTTTTGAATTGAAATAAAAGAATTGCAAATTATTCACTAAACATAACATAATTTCACATGTGACACCATTATATGAGTGGCAGAGAAAATAATTGAATTTTTAAAAAGCAATATAAAGAAAACAAACAAGCATTGAGAACAAGAACCTCTCAATAGCCTAGCAAATATGTACAGAAAGGGGACAAGAAGGGAAGGCAGGAGAAAGGCACAGTAAGCCCCCCACGGTGTCATGAGTTTTGATAAAATAGAAGCTCCTCTATTTTTAGGTGATCTGTACCCAGCGGTGAATATTTAGGACATTGGTTCTCAAACGATATCCTTGCACTGGGCTTTTGAAACAAAATATTTTTGAGTGTTCTAATTCACACTGAAAAAAGTGTTTCATAAGGAAATTGATATCCCTCTGAGACCAGCCTCCCTTTATCTTGTATTTGTGCCTCTATAGCTGAATCTGCTTATTCTCCTGATGTCTAGATTTAGCATGGAGATAGCTATTTAATTATAATAAGAACACAAAATTCTGCGTTTTAGGGTAAGATCCTCTACCAAAAAAGTAATAATAACTATTGCAGAAATTGATGTTAAATGTATTTTTCTAAATACATTTTTCTTTGTAGAATTTTAATAAATCATTCCATGTATATAGTTAAAATCAAATGGGACAAAGAGCCCCTAATGAAAACATCAGATGGCCACCTTACTCTTTAGTACCATCAGTCCCGCCAGCTGAGAAAATTACTTGTCACGGTTTCCTGCTTAGATTTTTGGAATGGCTGCCCAAAAGCTAAATGCTATGCTTCATCACCATATATCATTTATCTATTTTAAATATAAAATACTAGATCTAAAACATGAGAAGTTTACATTACCTAATTTACCTCATTTCCACCATCCTGCTTGCATCTAATATCACCCCACTTAATCTTAATTTTTGGTAATTCTTTAGTCTTATAAAGAATTTTATATCTTTAAAAAATGTACTTAAACTGCCATTTCATGCTTGTCAACTCCTCTTGACAACTCTCTACATAGGATGAAAACCTCAGTACCCCTTTATATTTTTTAATTTCTAAATTATACTCCTCATCGTAGTTCTATCTCACAACTTAATTTTTTTTCAGAGTTTTCATTAATTTTACAAAGACAATTCAGCCTTTTGCTTGTTTTCTGTAGAAAGGAAGTTTGGGGCAGACAGTGGGAAAATATTTTGTAAGTTGAAAAACAGCATGCAATGGATAGTACAGTTCTCAAAAGGGGTGTGTAATACCAGTCCTCTTTTCTATCTTGTCACAACATCTTAAGTAAAATAAATGTTTCTTATTAATGAAATTTAGAGTAGAAGGTTTAAAGGTGCATTCTTGTGTGAGTCTTGATCACAGGTGAGTTTGCATCAAAAGTAAAGTTTTCCAGGGTATTTTGGGTTAAAAAAGCCTATGCTTTTATAGGCTTAGTTTGAAGTATGTCTTAGGACTAACTCTTTAGGGGGTTTTCAGAGAAACCACTAAACCCAGAGAATAAATGTGGCGAAGATGTAATGCATTGGTGGGTAGAATGTACTGCCGGGTCCAAGTAAGTTGAATCCTGGGAAAACGTTAAGGAAGGGAAGAAGAGCATGTTTTATTTTTGGAGAGCGATCTTTTTTAAAAAATAAGTCAAAACCCATAATATGGAGTTTAAATGGAAAAGTTCAAGGACTTGTTTGGGAATAGAGTAGGATTAGGAGTCAGATTGGCTAGGAAGTGAGTGAAGGACAGGAGATTCACATCCAGAGAATTTGCTTGAAAAATTCTGTAGAAAGCTTAGCAGAGAACTGGAAGGGAAAGTAAATCTCATCTGTTTCCAAAGACTCATTTCAGGTTCCATCTTTCCATATGCCTCTTTCTGCCCTTTCCTGCCTTATAGCTCAATGGCTTATAACTCAATATTATTTTTCGCCTTTCCATTGTCTTTCTTTCCTCACTTGGGGAAATTTTCTACCCTCTCATGTTAGGTTGTTTACAAATATGTGATGTCTGTTCTACTAGACAGGAAATTAATGTCTGATTTGTCTTTACCTTCCTAGCACCTAGCTCAAAGTCTTGCCTATAGCAGGCATTCCAGTAAATGGGTTTTAAAATATGTTAATATGTGTCATCTTGACCAAAAGAGATATCTTTACTTTTCTCTCGTTTCCTTTCTTTGTTTCTTTTTCTTTCCTTCACACACACACACACACACACACACACACACACACACACATTCTCTTTCTATTCCCTCATTCCTTTCTCTCTCTCGTTTTTTGCATTATTTTTCTTCCTTTCTAACAAAGGCATGACCTATAGATGAAATAGGAAAGAACAAAGGTCAGTGGATTAATAGAGATTGAAAATATTAGAAAGAAAACAAGACTAGAAGTAACAAATAAAGAAGAAATATGGTCCAATATTATAAAAACAACATTCCTTCGAAGAAGAGGGTACATAATCCTCTCTCTGAGTCTGAGGGACCACCCCAGAATACCAGAATAATAATAATACCATGTTATTATTTTAATTCAATTTGAACTAAAGTAACTTCAATGATGCTTACCTGAGTGTGTAAGTAGAGAAGTGTTTAAATTCCTGCCATTCCTCTACAGGAAGAATAGATTGAATAACATACAGGAATCAAATTACCATAAACATATTTCAGATATCCATGAACAAGAGATTACATCCAAAAGGGTCAGGGGAAGCAAAGGTTTGTATCCTCTTTGTTTGGGTGACCAGCAGTCCATAAAGCAACTATCTATATTGAAATTTATTGTCAGAATTGATGGACATTTTACATAGACTATTATTTTTTGTGTTTTATGAGTCTCCTATAGATTCAGTTAAAGGGATTCTCAAGAACTTAAAGAAAATTATAGAACTTACTACATTTAAAATATAATAAATGGAGTAGAAGTTTCAAGACAGGATGCTGGCTACTTGCTAAACCATTACCTGAGGTCTCTTGGTGAATTTAAAAGGTTCAGGTTATCACCCTCAAGGCTTACAAATTTGACTTTATGCACTAAAAGTAAAGTCCCCTTTCAAGACCAAACTCATTTTAACCAATTTTATAACAAACTTACTGACCAGAACACCACCTTCTTATATTACACTGAGAATTATAATTGTCAAAGGCCTCAAATGTTCCTATCCTCTGCTCAGTTCAGGGTCTCCTTGTAAGCAAGCTCAGTGGGAAGGTAATTTTTTTTACTAGAATTTTACCTGATACATTGGGACCTAGCGCAACAGAGTTAAATGTATGGCACAAGGGTTTCCTGGAATTCAATGACAATTGTTCAGCACACCAACATCTTTGAGAGAAATGAATATATCTGCCACCAGGTCTCCACAAGATCTACTTGTTTTTTGTTTTTTTCTTTTTGGAATTGCTAAGGGACTTTAATATTGATATTCTAATGTGTTTCTTAATATCCTTATATAATCATTTCCATTCACAGAAAGCATTTATGTAAGTTGTATCTTGACCTCCCATAGCAGATCTGTATTAACATTATAATCTCGGTATCACAGAAAGGGAAACGGAGGCTCAGAGATGTTAAGTGACTTAGCCAAAGTTACCAGCGTATAAACCCTTGAAAGCAGGAAGCATGTTTTATCTTTTATAGTCCCAAGAACAGTGCTCCAAAAACAATGAGCATTTGTAACATATTTGTTGATGATCATGCTAGGTTTATAGAAATATGTTTTGGCAAAACTGATGTGTTTGTGTATTTGTAGAAAGACGTCACCCAATATTTCACAGCTTTTTCTTTCAATACTGAGTTTCCCTTAATACATGTAAAATATGACTTGCTTTACAAAAATCGGGCTTTTCCACGATGTTTTAGGAATCCACCTATGTTTTAAAAAATAAATGGCTCTGAGCTGTTCTTTTAGGGTTTGCAAAAGGTGATTTGCTTCTCTTGGGTTGCATATGAATTATTGTTTAAATTGCAGACAATAGCCCTATTCTAGAAATTTTTTTTTGTGGGTACCGGGGGGTCGACCTCAGGACCTCGCATACCAACAATCTCCCGTGCTGCTGAGCGATATCACCGGCCCCTTTTTCGTATGTGGAATCCGGGAGTCGAACTCGGGTCCTGAGTTCGACTTACGCCGCTGAGCCATCTCACTGGCCCCTATTCTAGAAATTTTAAGCCAAAAAAAAAGATTATTAAGTGGATACACCTCTGTCCCTTATGCAGTAACCCTGAACCCATTTTACTGTCTCTCTGTGCCTCCCAACCACATTTTCCAGGAATTTTTTTCTGAAGTTCTCACTTGAGATTTCCTGCAAACTCCTGTTCCAGGGCCACAGTTGCTGCTTCACCCACATGCGCAGAGGGCCTGCAGTGCTGCAGAGCGTAGGTCCGGTGGGGCAGCCCTCAGCCAGCAGCTGACCAGCTCTACTCATGGGGTGGCTGAGGGCCCAGTTTCCTGGCCTCAAGTTGCTACAAACTGTGGATGTGATTTAAACTCCAGGGCTTCTTACACTGTGAGACTGGGCTAGGATAGTACCTGGGGTCTCATCCTTCCTGAATTTCTAAATCTTGCTCTGTCCTGCTTTCTCCGCTTTCTCTGGTTCTACTGGGAGCACTTTCTTTAAAATTCACCGGTACTGAATCCTCATCTCAGGCTCTCTTACTGAGGAACTTATCTGTACACATTTCCTAGGACTGCTATAACCGAGAGTCACAACCTGGGTGGCTTACAGTAACGGAGATGTATTCTCTCAGAGTTCTGGGGACTAAAAGTCACAAATCAGTGTTAACCAGGTTATGCTTCTCCTGAGTCTGGGCAGAATCCCTCCTCACCCCTTCCCAGCTTCTGGAGTTGACCATCATCTTTAGTCTTCCTTGGCTTGCAGCTGCATCACTCCAGACCCTTCTTTCGTTACATGGAATTCTCCTTGTGTGTCTTTGTGTCTTTACATGGCATGCTTGTCCCTGTGTCTCAGGGTTTTTTTCTCCTATAAGGACATTAATCGTATTGGATTAGTGTGGGCCTATCCTTATCCAGTGTGACTTCATGTTAAACTGATTATGACCGCAAAGACCCCATTTCCAACTAAGGTTTCATTTACAGGTACTAAGGGTTGGGACTAGAACATATCTTTCGGGGGGACATGATTCAACCAACAACAGCAACTTAAGACAAATGAAGGCAGGGGGCTCACAGCATAGGGTAGAGCATTAGTTTTGGAGACTGCAAAGTAAGCAAGACCACTCAACTTCACCAAAATAAGGTTCCCAAGAAGACCCCCTGCCCCTTAGCATGGACCACAGCTCAGCATCTGACCCTGCTGATGTGGACAGAATTCCAAAACCATGCCCCTCCATCTCTACTGTCACCTTTGTGAGAAAAAGAAGGCTTGCGTAGCATCAGTTCCTTCTTCTTGCTTCTTTCAAGTGAAATCTCATATGGCAAAGGTGAGAGTTGAAATGCAATTCATGAGAAAGCCAGTTTTTCTCTGCTTCTACCATGGGGACACAAGTCTCCCAAGATGGAAAATCTTTTAGACACAGGAGCTGGGCTCAAATGGGCAACAAAATTAGAAAAAAATGACAACTTACCAGTCCAGTTGGACTCAGTGACAAATTTGGATACCTGGGGGTACATATAAATTTCCCTGTGTTTTTAAATATATGAATGTAATTCTTTTTGCAAAAAAAAAGAAATAAAAACTACAGATTTAAGGAAGTTTACTATGATTCCTTATTTTCTCATAAAAAATGCTGTGTTGCTTATTCTGCCATCTTGCTGGGTATTTCATCTTCAGTGTAGGGTCATACTAATTTATGGCATGTTCTTTAAATTACAATGGTCTTAAAAATATTAAAATTATTTGTGTAGAAGCAGAAACTGAGATTTGAAGATAAATTATTTCATGATTGATATATGATTTTTCATGAAAAGCTATGTTCAAACATTTTATGCATTGTTCATGCATTGTGTAGCTATCTTTATAAATAGTATGAAGATATTATTTATTAATGTTATCATTTTTCATTAGAAGATGTTAAGGACTGGTTAGGTTCATAGTATCAATCTTGTCTGTTCCTTCTCAGTGCCAAAATAAAACCTAGAAAATGAGAATAAATACTCATTGATTGAAAAACCAGCAATAGAGTTGTTTTTTAATTTTAGTACTTTCAGTAGAAGGTATCTGACACACAAACTTTTTAAGAGGAAGGGGTTTTAAATTGTTGTGAGTCTTATCATAGACACACACATAACATCACTTTGTTACAGTATAAGCTACTAGATGTTAAGTTTTGACAGACATCTAAATCTTTCTTTTTAATGGTCCATACTCGAGAGCAAGGGTCACAATGCACTGGCCAAATCTGGCCCTGCCACCTGCTTTTCTAAAGAGTGTATGCCAAGAATGGTTTTTGCATATTCAAATGTAGAAGGTAAAAATTAGTATTATATTTCCGTGGAAAACAGTTGCTCAGAGTGTTGGGGACAGGGCTTGTTGGGCTGCCAAGCCACGTGTCTATCATCTGGCACTTAACCGGAAAAGTCTGCTGACCCTGTGAGAGAATGTATCCGAGGGAGACTTCTGTATTGAAAGCATTCCACTAACACAAGAAATTAGAGTTTGCCAAGTGTATGGTGTACTTTTCACCATGAAAAGCAGCCATAAAAAGAAATAATTATAGTTTGAGAGAAAAAAACTAAAAATGAAGAACATATAAGGACAGAATAAAAAAATTAGGACTCCACAATGCTCCTTTTGTCTTTTTTTCTTGTCCTAGAATAGCTAAGTAACACTGCCCATTGTAAGGTATGAAAATCCATACTAAAAATGATTCCTTATGTTTGTATGACACCTGTAACTTCTCAAAGCTCTCGTGATAGTATTTAATGCCTTATAGCTGTGTTATACCGGTAACTCACATTTTTTATTGTTTAGCACTATGAAACTCAATTGTGTGTACATTCTTTTTTTCTTTCATGATGACAGTTATTCTACTGCTCAGGCAAGAGATTTAGGTGAAAATCAAGAAGTTTCTTGAACACACTACTTGCTTGAAATGTTTTCTGGGTGGAGCCAGCACTTAGGCTCAAATGTACTGGAACAATCTTAAAGTTCTCTTTTTCTTAATTTAGTAAGATAGTGATATGATTTTAGAAGAAATAGTAGCTATATGTGCTCTGAAAGTGTGTTTTAACAGATATTGTGTACAGCATGAATATAAATGTTGTCACAAATATTTCATCTGATAAGGAGTGTAATTTCAAACACGGTGGTTTTGGTTTTCAAAAAGATGCTCTCCAGGCTAGGTATGGTGGCTCAATAGTAGACTACTTGCCCAGCATGCAAGAGGCTCTAGGTTTGATCCTTAGCACTGGAAAACAAGAGAGAGAGAGAGAGAGAGAGATGCTTTCTGGTCATGTGTTAGAGAATTATATTTATGACCACTGATGGTAATCATGTTGATTTAGGATAAAGATGCAAAGGTATGCTAATTTGTTTCAATTAGCAATAATCATGCCTCAGATAAACCCACTGGCTACAATACTGTTGCATCACAAAGCTACTCATTTGTTTTAAATGATGGGACAAACAGTCGATAAATGGAGTTCGAAATGGAGTTCAAAACATTTTTGTTAGGGTACACTGAACAATGGGTGAGTTGAAGATATTAATTGAGATAAATGTCATATTATGTCCTTGGATCCATGGTACAAGAAAGGCCAGGTGTGGTTTCACTGCAACATACATGGAGGAAGATTGAAGGCTTTAACTGGTTGTTAGCTTACTCTGAGTCCAGAGCGTGGTGGGGGTGCAGACCTGTTTGTGATCTCAGACTATGACTGTAGGTCAAGCAAGGTGATGCCTCTATTGGGTATGAACTTTGTCTTAGTCTATTTTCTATTGCTAAAGCAGAGTGCCTGAGACTGGGTGACTTACATAGGAAAGTGATTTGTTTAGCTCTTGGCTCTGGAGGATGGGAGTTCAAGATCATGGCAGCCTCACCTGCCTAGGAGCCCAGGGCCTCCTGATGTTTTGAGACATGGTAGAAAAACAGAGGGACAAATAGGAAGCGCAGAGGTGACAAAACAAAAGAAATTCCCTCCTCTTATAACTACCCATTCTTGTAGTAATTGACCTACTCCTGTGCGAGCTCCGTGAATCCCTCTTAACAATTCACTCACCTCTCAAAGACCCCCACCTCTGAAGATCATCATCATGCCATCACATTTCACCAAGAGTATCAGTATTCACATGAGACATCATACTCCACCTATTCATACATCAATTCAACATGAGACAAGTATACGACTCACCCCAGCGCAAACCTGATCACACCAAGTCCAATCCTAGGAAATACACTGTATGGAGAGCACAGAAGATCAAGAATCTGGCTCTGCCTCTTTTACCCTGAAGTCTTCCAGGAAATATTAAAATTTGGGAGAATTTACATTATTTAATATAGACTTCATTAGTACTTTTTGGTTGCACTACTCCAGATTTAGGTCATTGAAGTTTTCAAAAAGTTAGATCACACAATATTAAATGTTATAACTACAAATACCAAAGTAAGGGGAAAAGAGTCCTGTTTCCAAACATCATCTTGCACCCTTGCAGTTACAAGTACTCAAAATTCTAAGGAAGCATTTTTAAACACCATAAACCTAGGCCTCAGTGAAGTTGAAAAGTTTACTGGAACTGACTCATAAAATTCCATGAAATTGCATAAAATTGCAAATGAGAAGGTGTCTGAGGGGATGGAAAACTCCTATACATTAAATTCTTACAAGCCTTGGAAGGAAGTAATGGGTCAGAACAGAACGACCTGCAATAAGACAGTAAAGACTTGAACACATGGCAATAGAGGACTTTAAGTGTAATACATGAAAGGCCAAGACTAAAAAATGATCTACCTAGTTCAAAAGGTTCTAAAAATAATTCTTGAAATGAAGCTTTGAGTAAAATGTTTGGAAGAACAGAATCATTACAAAGAAACAAGGTTGATGGTGTACAACTAAGTAATGACAGTAAGAAAGCAAATTTATAGATATCAGTTTCCCTTCTGCCTCCTCTACCAGAAGCAGTCTTCAAACTGAGATGGAAGCGATGAGCTTGAAGCCAGGGTAGGGGGTGAACTGAGAGTATGGAGTTCTTCAAAGTGAATTTTCCAGAAGCTAGGATGGATTTGTTCCAAGGTAACCTTTGGAGTTGTAATACTAGATCTTATATCAGTCACCCACAGGTAATTCTGGAAGGTAGGAGAAGTGCTTCAAATGAGCAAATATGATTATAATTTTCCCAAAATGTAGAAAAATTCACATTGAAGATGAGTCAGTTTAATGATGTGACACTAATTTCTAGAAAATGTGGGAAATTCATTCTATTAACGATAAATTAGGAGTCTTGAAGAGAAATATTTTCTTTTTTTAATGAAAGAAGATGATTTATTTGAAGGTGGAGGAAAGGGGAAATAGAGAGAGGGGACAGACAGCCTCTCTGGATGAGTACAGAGTATTTGAAAGGAACATTCTCCTTGGAGAGAAATATTTTCTGCAGACCACAGGATAGTTTATAGTAACAAGTCTTGTCAGTCAATTCCATTTCCTTACCTAGTACAGGAAGAAAAGTTACCCCATTAAGAAGTTTTTGATTTTGTTGTTACATCACTGTTTTTAAAACCGCTAATGATCATGATATTCTTGTGAGAAACAATGAAAGCATATAGTAATACACATAGGAGCATACTAACTTTTTAAAAGATGAGATCTAAAGCATTTTGATTATTGACCAGTGCTAAACAGGAAAGTATTCTTTCTAGGAATCCATTCATGGCCACATCCCTAGTCATTGTAACTTGCAATTTCACCAACTTCTTAAATGAGAGCAGTCGTTGTATATGTGGTGACAGAAAGCTGGAAAGGATGGCTTGTTCTCCAGGCTGTAACATCAAGTCTGAGGCATGTCAGTCCATACCGGTGGACTTTACCACTTGCAGGCGAAATGAGGAAAATAATTAATTCAAAAGGATATAATTAAATGATGACAAATGTAAAATGCACATTATAGGGCTCAGTATATAGTAAATATTCAATAAATGAAAGCTAATGATTGTGTTGTCAATGGAGAATAGGACAATGAGCTGAAATTAACAAGGTGGCATATAATAGGCACAAAAAGATACAGTTTTAGACTCAAAGTTTTAAAAATCCATTATATCAATACAGAATGAAAAATTCCATGTGGAGAAACTCCTAAGAGCTTTCTCTTCAATTCACTATCAGTCTACATGTAATAGTGAGAAGAGGCTGACTTGAATTTATTTTATTCCACTTGTATGGCACTAGAAATAGTATGTTGTAAGATAACTGTGTATGTAAGATAAAGTATCTTAAGAATATCAGCTAATTGGTTTGTGGACAAAAAAATTAACTAAAATAATTAATATTTGTCATATAATAAATAAGAAGTGTTTAAACTGGAAAGGCTTTGACAAAAGTATTGAGAGCAACTGGTCATTTACACATAGTGAATACCACGCAAACATGTAGAGTAAGGATAGGTCTGCTGTACACTGATGCAGAAAGAATTCTAAGGCACATTAAGTGAAAATAGCAAGGTGCAGGATGGTGGGAATATTATATGCTCTACATTATAAAAAAAGGAATATATGTCTGTATTTGCTTGGAGATTCACAAAATGAAGACTTGAGGAGAAACTCAGAACACTCCTTGCCTTTTGGAGGTGAGATCTGTGCAGAGAACAGACAAAATCAAGGACAGGGAAAGACCTAGTTCACACCGCACTTGGTGTGGTTCCCCTAGCAGCTGACCTGAGATGACAATTTCTGTGGAAGCACTTTATTTAAGAGTGGATGCCAGGAAGCAGGGAAGTAAAGCAAACAGTAGATGTGTACTATTAAACTGATCTCCACCATGGAGCAGTATCCCACTGGATACTGGCAAAGTGAACTGAATATCAGGAAATTGTCACCTCATGGACTAAATGAGGGTGGGGACCCAGAGGAAAGCCTCTGATGCTCTCTGTCTTGGGCACCAAGAGATGTACCCATTATCTGTAACAACTCCTTCTGATTCTTTCTGACATTTGAAATAAGTGAAGGTATTGGCTCAAAAAAATATATATATATATGAAATTTATAAAGGAAAATAAAATAACCCTGTATCATAAAATAGTAGCAATACTGACATCTAGAAAGGAATCAGCTCTATTTTTGGTCAGTTCTGACTCACAAGTAGAAGCAGTATAGCTTCTAATAATATAGCAAATACCAGTTAAAGTAGGAAGAACTTTCTAATAATTAGAGCTGCAGTCTTGTGAGGCCTTGACAATAATCTACCACTGGCCTCACATAGAGAACTCACTCAAAGATCTATTTTAAACAAATATTTATTGGGTATTAACCTCGAGGTAATAAACAAGGTAGTTAATCGCCAGAAGTGGCTGCCAGAAGATGAAGTAGCTTTTTATGCAACAATAAAAAACTAAATAGCCCCTTACATGATTTTTTTTCATTTAATTCTCTTAGTATAACATTCTTATAAAGTAGTTCATATTAGGAAACCAAGGAGCACTGTGATAAATCCTCAGCCATGGGTAGTCACATGGGTGTCGCAGCACATCTGTAGCCTTGCTGGTCTACTGAGAAGCCATGTTACTGCCCTCTAAAGGAGCTTATTAAAAATGCAGAACCCCGGGCCCCACCCCAAATTGAGTGAGAATCAGAATCTGCATTTGAACAAGATCCCCAAGTGATTTTGTATGGACCACAAAGTTTGAGAAAGGAAGCTTTACAGTGTTTTGCACGTTAGTCAGCTTTCTGCTGCTGTAACAACTACCTGAGATAATCAACTTATAAAGAGACAATGACTGGTTGGCCTGATTGCTTTTGGCCTGTAGCAAAGCAGCACATTATAATGGGGCCATGTAGCAGAGCAAAACCACTCACCTCATGGCCAGGGAGCAAAAAAGATGAAGCAGAAGGGGCCAGAGTCCTACTATCCTCTTTAAGGGCATACCCTCAGTGACCTAAGAACCTCTCCTGAGGCCTCACCTTTTAAAAGTCCTACCCCGGAGACTAACCCTTAAGCACATGGGCCTTCTGATGGACATTCAAGATCCAAACTGTAATGTTTAGATTCTACAACTGGCAAGTATAATTTGTCTTATCCCTAATGAAAAAATATTGGTCTGTGTTTAACCTATATTTAATTTTAATTGAATTAAAAATTATAATCTACATGGCAATAATACACAAACTGAACCACCACCAATAATTGCAGTACCTGATGATCCTGTGTATCTTTAAAAATATCTCTGACATACTGTATGTACACGATGGGGATAGATCATTTGGAACTGAAAGATGTTTATTTCCTCAATTTGAGGGTGGTGATCAGTACTGTTATGAGCATACCTAGATATCCTCAGTGCCAACTCAGTGACCTATTAAATACTATAGTTAGGGAGTTATCTTCAGTTCATTATAAATCGCACTCATAATTGTGAGGCACTCTATCATGAATTGAAACAATGGTACCTGAAAACATGAATAATACATCACACTAACAATGCTTTTGGAACCATTATGGCATAGAGTATTGTATCAATCCATAATTTTAAGATGGGACTAAATGGATCTTTCATCTGAAAGAACTACTGTGATGTGTCAATTTATACCAGATGTTAATAAGAATATACTATCATATGAAATCCTTATTAAAATATTTTATATAAGATGTACTTGCATTAATAGATAGCTGTCATTTGTTACTAAATACAGCTGCTAAAAGAACCTCTTAAGTGCTTTCAAAATTTGTTTTTAAGACCTTGACATTAGATTGAATAAAAAGTATTATAGAGCCAATCTTTCATGGTGAAAATGGACATAATGGATGAAATACTGTATGTTGCTTACTTCATTTTTGCCAGGTCAAATTGAAATTCCCATCAGCTTTGACACCCCTTACATGGCCACATAATAAATGAGTGAGAGCCTAAATATGGACATTAAATATTTCATTTGCCCTAGACATTATTACCATACACTGCAGTTCAACTTTTGAGACTATCTTTCACATTTCTTTTTTGAACATTGAACCTCTCCGATGTTAGGGATGTTAAATAAGGTAGCTCACTCAATTGTGAATCATTCTGGATTATAAATTCATGTAACATTAACCATGAATTCAACAAGTACACAGTGATCTGTTTGGTCTGAAATTGCTTCAGTGTGAAGTAGTACTTTAGGATGATTAAATTAATAAAATAAATTGAATAAATGTTCAATATAAGTGAAATATGGCCCCCTCACCTAAGGGTAAATAAATAAATCCACTGTTTACATTGTTCCCCTTTGACTTCATTTTCTCCATCATCTTTTTGCTGACACTAACTGTTCCTCCATTTGATGGAATCAATATTTTAAATATGAATCAAAATGCAAAGTAGGGGGGCTTAGGCACACATAAGTTTGCAGTAATATTTTTCTAATGGCTTAGAATCGTTTATCTTAGTCTGAAAGGCTTTTGACTAGTGAGGGAATCAAGTATTTCTCATTTTTATTAAAGTTACTTTTCAGTTTCAAAAATATCTCTATGTTTGAACAAAAGATGCTAAGATCAAACCAAATGGAAGAACTACAGTCCTTTATCATCACTATTGTTACTATTATTATTTTAAAGAATAAATATGGAACATGATTTCTATGCTGCTTCGGTATCATCATTAGTAAATACTCTAACTTTCTTCCAAAAGGTTTGTTTTATTTGGTCTTAATTATGCTCCTGTTTCTCTCTGCTGGGAAGAGATTTCTCTATTAAAAACAAGATAAATGTGCCAGCCTTACAGAGGGATATTTTAAAGAACCACTTTATATCACTAGCTAGCATTTTAGGGCCCAAATCAGACCTGAAGATGCATGATCAAGCAATGTTATTTATCAGATTTCCTGCTTATTTTTGATCTTTCCTCTTTCCACGTATGGTGATGTATTTCCCACAGAGCAGACAATAGTATTATTTGGGCGTACATACTAAAATTTAGAAGCTCTGAGATAATTTTTTCTCAAAACTGTAGAACCTGAGTTGCTACTTAGTGATGGGGTGAAAACTTCTTTAACAAGAAATTACTATCTCTTCTCTGTGGATTCTAAATTCTAAACAACCTTGACATAGCACCTGCTGGTTTCCAACAAGTTCAACTAAATTAGGACTTGAATGTTCATGCTTTTACTGACTCCTCATTTCAGAACTTCAGGAGTCTGGGATGGAGTATCTTTATGAGCTCCACTTACTAAAACACATCATTTGAATTAGAGTTTTGGAGGTGAAACTTTATGTACTTGGGGGAGGAAAAGAAATCGAACCACAAAATTGATTATTGCTCAATAAACTTGAAAATCTCTAAGAAGAAACAATACACAGCCTCCATATTGACTAGATTTCACATATTTGTGTATCGCTCTTGACCTTTTGGCTACTTCCTCTCTCATGTTTTACCATCCCAGCCTCTGCCTTATTTACTGGCAAAGAAAGCATCCTTTCAGTTGGCATCTGTGCCACCTTTAAATGTATTCCTGTTTTGTCATTCAGCAGACAAACTCCATGCTTTGTATCCCCCTCTTGCCCCTCCCAAGCCCTATCCCTCTGTCACTAACACATTCTTCCATTACTTTCAGGCCATACAATGTCACCATCTTCATGCTTTTCTTTGCACTCTCCCAGCTGATGTCCGACATCCTTCATTCCACAGCATCTGAGCAGACCCACAAGATGACAACTTTAGGATCATAATGCGAATTAGTTATGCTCTCGCCATTTCCCATTCTCATTAAATCATTGTCAGGACAATGGATTCATGTGGTACCATTTCCTGTTCTCATTACAATTTTTGTCACAAGAATGAGGTATCCGAATTTCAATGCTTCTCATTGCCTTTGAAAAATAATAGTTAACTCTGCTGCTTTGACCTATTTTCCCTGTTCTGCATTTGCCTCAGCCCTACCCTCATCTCCCAGGACTGTTATGGCTTCGACAATTAGAAGATTAACATAAGAAGTCCTGAATATGGTGAAAGTTAGAATATCCTGAGACAAGATTTTGTTGACATTTTGCCTTTCTCTTTTCAGTGACAAAATTAAACCCGACAGTGTGGCATGCTTTCCACAAAACTTAGGTAGTCTACACATGCTGGTTTCTTAGGGAAATGATGAATCAATCTTCTTTTTTATTTCATCTTTACTTTTACTTCAAAATAAAGAACAAATACATGACTTGTCCTTTAAAAAAAAAAAAGCAAGAAACCAGTCTTTATATTTTCTTGTTTTTTCTTTTAAATATAATTTCAAATGTATGTTACTTTTAAGGGGAGAAAAACCCACATTCTTACCATTCAAATATACAATATGAATAAATTACTTTATTTCCCCTCCCTGCTGATCCTAGCTGCCTTTACCCAGGTTTGTTTTACAATTGATGGCTTTGTTCTTCCAAGACAGTTACACATTCTGTTTGGGTTCAGGTGGAAGTCTTACAAACACTAAGTAATGATTTGTTAACTAAACGCTCCTGAAGCTGTCTGTCAGCTCTCCCTACAGCATAATAGCGGCTTCACCTGCCTGCAGTCACTTCAGGGTGCTCTAATTAAATGCAAACTTTGTAAAACACTGAAGAAGCACAGGCACCCCAGAAATGCTATAGAAATTCCCACTTTTCCCTTTGGTAATAGACTGTTATATCTATTTTGTTGTTGTGAAGGCAGTATGAACAAAATATGTGAGAAAAAATGAGAGATCATTTAATTGTTGATAGATCAGTGGCCCCATTTGTAAAAAATGTTTTAAATGGTGATATGCTTAAAACTAAAATCCAGTTCTCTTCAAATTCAGAATAGGAAAACTGACTTCAATAAGGTGAGAGATTTTTAAATTGCTACCTGACTCTTGTCACTTTTTCTATCTTGTTTCCACTTTTTTTTTTTATCATGTTTAATTTTACACATATCTTTATTTTGAGTTGTGGCCCAGCGAAGTCCCTGGTGTGTAAGAGCCACAGAATAAATGTTTGTCCATGTTGAGGAGAGAGGAGTGGGGAAGTTATTGGGGTGGATTAGAAAAGGCACGATTAACCTGGAAGATGAAATGGTTTACAGATCATATTTTTATTGGTTCATGGTAAATATATTTTGTTTTCTTTAAGTAGTTTCTTTCTATTTAGAGTCTTCATTAGAAATGATTCTATCAGATTAGTTTATGAATATGATCATAGACTATTTTTTCCCTTATTACTGATAATGCTTAATCATATCTTATTTTTTGATACACTACTAGATTTTATATTTAACATTTTATTTAGAATCGTGCATCTTTCTCTGAAAGTGAGTTTATTTTATAGTTTCATTTGGTTTGGTTTGTGATATCTTTGCCAGGTTTTATTGTTAAGTAAACTGACTTGGCAAGAATTGCCATATTTCATTTCATTAGCGTGACAGTGTTAGTAGCCTTCAAAGGTTAGATAAAACTCAGCTTTGAAGGCATCTGGAATTGGTAACTTTCATGGCACATGTCTAACCACCTAATCTTTTCTGGGTAAATGGTCTTCAGGTTATCATTTTCTTTGGGGGATAATTTTGTTAATATATATATTTGCCAGGAAATTACACATCTTCTCTAGGATTATTTGTTGCCTTCAAATTTCTGTAATTCCTTTTAAATCCATGGTCATGCTTCCCAGTTCTTATTCTTAATCACATCTGTCTGAGAAAATATATTTTATATATATAGTGCTAATCGTGTCTACCGGGGGACCATCTATTTACTAGCAGTTTCCAAAAACAAGCTTTCAGATTTTTGTGTCTATCTTATTTAATATTCATTTTCCATTTTTTTAGTTTGAAGCCTTTTCTTTGTTTCTTTTTGTTTATGTTGTTCTTTTGCAATTTAAAGAAGATGTATAATGACTTTAATTTTTAGTTTGTTTTCATTCTTTGATAACGAAGGCTCTTAAAGCCAAAGCTAGTCCTTCAGTTACAGCTTTCACTGTACTTTGATGTTTAAAATGAAGTAGTTCCCATCTCAGTATATTCTAGATTGCACTTAATTTCAGTTTTTCATCCTCAGATTTTCCAGGAATTATCTAGGAGCATTATTTTTTATTTTTAAGTAAGTAAAATGATTTTGATAATCTTTGTCTCTTTTTTAGTTACATTAGCTTATGATTTTTAAAAAGGAGCCTGAAAATTATAGCTCTGCTTTTTAAGAAACTTAAGTGTTTTAATAGTTAATATATTCAAACAGTCTCTGAATATATAAAATATATATTTTATGACAGATGAAATATATCTATATATTTAATAAATCAAGCTTACTAATAAATTCCTGTATGTCCCTACTTATTTTTTAGTTAGAAGATCTATTTAATTCCACAAGGACATTGAAAACTCTCAGACTAAAGCTCTAATATTTTTATTGTACTATATTCTGTTTAACTAATGGTTTTTGCTGAGTGATTAGTCATGAGCTCATTTGGTGATACAGGTATATTAGTTGTATTTGTTATAAAACATCACTCTTTACATTTCCTTGAATCCTTCTTTTTCCTGCTTACCACTTTTGATCTTCAGTGTTAATTTGTCTGTTACTAGCATTACTACTCCTGTTTTCATTTTTCTTATGTTTGCATTCACTAGTACCCTTTGCCCATCCTTTATTTCTTAATATTTTCTATCTTAAATGAGATCATATAGCTATTTTTTAAAAATCCGTTGTTATAATCTCTGCTCGTCGATGGGAGAATTCAGTCATTCATATTTAATTTAATGACCACTATATTTTATTTTGCTTCCTCTAGAATTTACCTTTGGTTAAAGTACATTGGTAATGCAAGGAATTCAATCAAATATGTTATGTCTAGCTGTATGTCTATTTATTATGGGCTGTCACTGGACTTTACCTTTGCTAACATTGTCTGTTGTAAAACTAACTCATACAGAGCTGGTTCAAGGCTGTTTTATCATTTACCATTTTTCCTATTATTCCTAACACTAACTGAATTCTTATAATATTCCTGGAAAACTTATCAGCACCTTTTGTGCTTAAATAACCCTGTGAGGTCATAATTATTATTTCTTCAATTTTATTGATTGGAAATTGAGCCCTGAAAGTTTCCATGATATTCTTGCAAAACACTTGGCTACTACAGAGTAAAGTAGGATTTAGAACCCCGATACTGAGTCCAGAGTATGTTGTTAATCACAAGTGAGCCTTTACATCAATTTTCATTATTCACATGCCAACTGTTGAGGTCATATATTAAAACATTGTCATTACATGAAAATATTCCCTTTGAACTGGCTAATATACCTTCTCTCTAAACCTTCTTCCCCAATGAACAGTAATATCTACACTGGCCTTGGGGGCTTCTGAATCAGTTTATCAGTTGTCTTCTCTAATTGCTAACAGCGAAAATCAGCTCTCACTAACTTAAATTTTAAAAATTTAATCAAAGGATTTTACAAGTAGCTTATAAAATGAAGTAACGCTGGAGGGCAGGGTGGATACAGGGCAGATTTTTCTTTGCATGTTTGTTGTTTCATCTACTGTAAGTCAGACAACTGTGATCAGAACTAAGCATACAATTTTAAATAAATTATAGTCCCTTCCCTTAAGGAAGAAAAATTTATTTGCAAAATTTCACTGGAGAATCTCAAGCAAGCAGAAGGCACTAGACAGTGACTAGAGTCTGACATAGCCTGTGTTTATAGAATGCTCAGGGTGCACCTTAGGCTGGCCAAGACCCGTATTGCACTGGGTTTCAGAACATCCCAGTATGATACCCATTTTATAGCAAAGGGCACTGAGGCTTAGGACCTATGATTCAAGCCCAGCCAGTCTGACTGCTACTTGTGCTTTTAATGTCTCTTATATACTGAGATAAAGAATACTAGTTGGATAAACATGTAGATAAGGAAATGCAGAAATGTATGTGTCATATTCCTTTTCGGATTCAGTGGCACACTCTACCTTTATCATCTCTTTATTTTTGTCAAAATTCGGTGTGTGAATGTATTTCTGGCTCTGTCCAAAATTCCTTCTTTGAATAATAATAGATCCAATGTGACAAATTTTCTCTCCCAAAATTTTGTCATTTCAATATCCCCAGTTGCTTTGTTGGTCCAGAATAAAAGGTGGTCCAGAATAAAAGGTGGTCCAGAATTAAGTCCAGAATTTGAAATCTCTTTATATACATATTAAGCCTTAAGGAAAAAAAATCTCGGAAAAGAATGTTCTTATCATACGTGCAGAACTCAGATGACAAAATATTATACACATTTCTGTTTCCATTTGTACTTGATATAAACATGTAGCCACATGAACACATGCACACAGACCCTTTCAAATTTGTGCAAAATTCCTAACAGTTTTCTCTGAAAGTAGGTGTATAGATGGTTTTTATTTTCTTATTTCTTTTTATCTACACTTCTGTTTTTTCTTATTACCGGGCTTTACTAACAAAACATGATTTTTAAAAGTCATTTTTTGTACAATTTCATGAGATTTGTTAGTTTACCCCATGAGTGTTCTCCCTCCTGTATTCTACTGAGCACCTTTTTTTTGAGCCAAGAATGTCTGCACAGCATCCCTTCCGGTATCTAACATTAAGTCCCCAAACCATTCTAGGTAAATGGGGTAACATAACTGATCTCCAAAAACTTTTACTGAGTCTTATGCTAGCTATGTATTTGAATAAATCAGTTCACAAGGAAAATTCAGTGTTAAATTCAATACTGAAGCAATTATGCAGGATTTACCAATGCCTTTAAATTAAAGATTTCCATACTTTTTCTTGCTAAAATAAAACTATCATTTTCATTTAAAAAATAAATATAGCCCAGGAGAGAATGACAGTAATATTTGCAAGCAGTTATATTAGAACCACATTTCTACTTTTGGAAATCAATATATTGTTGGGGCACCCTGAATTTCCACTGACATTCAAATAAGCTGCCTGAAATCACTAATATTATGGTAAGAGGATCTTTCTGCTGAAATCATGTGCCCATAAGAGTTCTAAATTCAGTGTAGGATGATGAGTTGGCAGAGCAGAGCTGTTGCTTGAAATATAATAACAAGGAAGGAAACCAGAAGAAAGATGCCTCCATTAAATTTTCCATCTAGTCTGTATGTTCCCACTATTAAAATGGACTCCATATTTTGTCTGTTTTCCGCACACAAACCTTGTGACTAACCACCTCAGCTAAGTTTAAATAACTTGAATCCTAACATTAACATTGAATACGTGTCATTTCCCTTTCAAATACCTCTAGCCTCACAACTTGATCTTGAAAGCTGTTTAAGTCTTTCATAGCTTTTACATGTGATTTGAGAAGTTGACGTGTAATTCGTATCTTAGGACTTGAAAGTTTTAGCAAGTGAAAAAGATCGGAAATCCTTGGAAATCATTTCAGAAGTTCATTCTCTCTTATGTCCAAAGACATGGTTGTCATCTGAAGAATAAAATTAAAATAACAATAAGCCCATTTCTCTCATTTGGGCTCCAGGTGGGACAGAGATATGCCCTGAAAATTCCTCTAATGGGGATAATGCTCTAAAGAAATCTGAATTCTCTCACACTGAGTAAGATTAGAAAGAGTGCCATGATCATTTCTACAACAAGTAGAATTGGATCTAGCAAATAATTTATAAAAATCAGTGACTCTAGGGCTTAAGAGCATGAACACTAAAGTCAGAAAAATCTGATTTCAAATCTGAACCCTGGCCATTTACTGAAAATCTCTATACCATAAGGCCACTTGTTAAAAATCCCTGTGCCATGAGATTGAATAGTTACTGCTTCATAGAGCTATATGAATTGAATGATGTAAACCATACAGAGAGTTTATCCAAATGTCTGCTGTGTAATAAATTGTAACCATTATAATTACTGCTATTATTACAAATAAAAGAAACCTTCACATTTGGTATATTCATAAGCGTTTTCAGATTTGCATATGCAAATGTAAGGCAGTTATTGACAAGTGTGTCGAATTCTCTCCATCTTATTTTAATTGATTCTCTGTAAGACTTCTAGTTCTAGACTTGGCTTCAAATGGCTCCATTTTGTTGGACCACTGCTAAACTGTTGATGCTGTTGTTTTCTAACGCATTAATTAATTTTTTGGGGGTGGGGAGAGAGAAATTTGGTCAGTGTGTTGACTGTGTATGACAGTGTCTTAACTTCTAGTCTCTGAATTTAAATTATCAAAGAACTTCTTCAAGGAACTCATCCATGAATTCTTCCAACCCTCTGTGGATTTCTGTGCCCCTGCTGTTCCTCTCATAGTGCCTTTCTGCTATGCCAGAGAAAAATTGACTTAGAAAGTTTTTAAAATGAGGGAAATTCTGGGTTTTACTTATTGTTATCTAAATAGCATGGTTTGAAAGAAGACAGCTAGAAAACTGAATGAGAAATATACATGAAGATTCTTAAAAATTACTTCAAAGTAGAAATGACCCACCTATAATAATTGTCATCACCCAGATTTAGGCGATTATATTTTACTCTTATGTTTACAATTTATTGAGCACTTAAATAGTGTTTATTGAGTACTTTCATGGTTAATTCAGTTAATCCTCATAAGACTGTGGGCTGGACATTAACAGATACTGTCCCATGTTACTGATAAGAAGACTGAGGCAGGGTCAAAGGGAACAGAAAACTCACCTAAGGTCCCAAAGCTGGTGACCTGGAAGCTGGGCATGAGCTAAAGCAGGCTGCCTGTGGAGACTGCGCTCCAACCCCTATGCTGCATGTTCGGGTGGGTCGTTATAGTTTGGCAAAAAAAAAAAAAAAAAAAAATAATAATAATAATAATAATAATAAGTGAATAATAAATAGGAAAATTTAATACATTTACAGCTCATAATAGATAGCTATGTTCCTTCCTTTTGATTTATAAAAATGAGAAAGAAAAAGATTACTTGTCTTTTACGATATCGTTTGAAATCTGGCAATACTTTTAATTGGTGATTCTACCCGCGAAAGTGCTCTGGAGAAAAGTGAACCTTCTGTTACTCTGTAATTGCTATTCTCCCAGCGATATGAGATAAGGACAGTAAGGTTTGGAAAAAGAAAATGCTGATTTGGAGAAATGAATGGTCTGTGTTCTTCTTTCTTACATTGACCTGCTCTCTAAAAAATCTCTATCTTAAAGTTTTCTTTTTAAATTAATCTATAAATAGGAGCTGATTCTTCTTAAATTCTAAAAGGGAGGAAAATTATTTTCTTAGATTTCTATGATACCAGATAAATTGCCTCTTATCCCATGCCTGAAATGTTTTGAAACCTGATGACAGTAAAAAGAATTCATTTAGATTCAATTGGGTATTAAACGATAAATTTTCTATTTGCATAAGTTTGACTTCTTTAACTTTATACTTAACATGTCAGTTTTTAATGTAATTAATCCATCTGTTTGTGCTTGTAGAGTCCTTTTAAAAAGAGATCATTTCATAATAGAATGTACTTATCTGAATTCAGATATAAAATAAAGCTCACGGGAATGAGCATTTTAAGTTTCACTTAAAGTTGTATATGGTAATCTATGACTTTTCAGGCACATTAAACAGACCTCAGACTAATATTCTCTATAAAAACAGAATTTTTATTAATCAGTATAACTGAGTGCAAATTAAATTCCATTCCCCCCTCCATATTTTATAAAAACATAGTGGTATTTGGGAAAACAAAGGATATTTTAAACTGCTCAAAGACTTCCATATCTTATTCATCTAGTGAAACTATTACATTTTGCTCTTTGGCATATGCTTGTATTTGCAGGGAAAAGACTGTTTTAGAATGCAAGCAGCCCTTAGTTGGTGGGGGGATGTGGTACATAAATTTCAGTTAACACCGTATCACATTATTGAACAAAGCAAGGACTGCCTGCCCGCTTTCAAATATTTTTGTTGCATTTCTATATATTGTGTATCAAGTTTTGAATGTAAAGTTTTGTACATTTTTTAGATACATTAATCGGTATTTCCTTAAATAGGTTGGAGTCATAGATAACCAATTTTGCCCTTATCATATCATACAAAATATTGGTATAGTAATATGATGATGAAAACTTATGTACTTTCAATGAAATAAACATCTTTTAGTTCTTATTTAAGTTCCCATTACGGCGGGTGTATAGCAGGGTGCAGCTAAGCCGAGATGGGTCATTTGTCTAGTTAGCAGTCTAGAGGCCGGATTAGTCTAGTGATGGGTTTTATTTTTTGTTCATGTGATTTGACTCTTTGTGTACAATTAAAAGGAGAGGTTAGGGATCATGTTTGAGAAGAAGTCTTTAATGTTAATCTAATGAAACATCTCAAGACATTTGTCATAATTTTAAAAACAGCCCAAATTATTATTTGCCTGCCTGTTAAATTTTATTTCCCTGTTTTTGTGTCCATATTTATATTTACAAACAAAGGTAATCTTGAATCGCTACCAAAATCCCTAGATTTTAAAATTTCGCAACTGACTTTTAGGTCCTAGCTAGTGAATTTTACTCATTCCTAAAACCTTTCATAGATTGTAAGAGGTGACAGAATGAAATATACAAATAGCATCAGCATTTTACCACACAGCATTCCAGAAAAAATGTTTGAGAAGCTGAATATCATAAAGCAGCTAATATTTTCACATAAGAACAATGTTAAAACTGGTCAAGAATTCAGCATAGAACGTTATATTCGGGAGTAATAATATTTTAACAAAGATAACATAGGCTGTCAGGGAATTAAAAATAATGTATCCTCTAAGACATCAAACGATTATTCAGAGGCTTCATATTATCCACTTTTTGTTGTCCGATACCTTAGATATTTTTATTACTTTCCAAACTATATTATTGTTTAATAATTTTGTTCATCTAAATCACTTTACAGACTTTAAAGTTTTCAAAAATATGCATGTATTCCCTTATAATCTGCATTTCAGAATCTAAATCCCTGTGAATCTACTTTAATGTCACTTAAAAATGGTTAAAATGGTAACATTTCATGTTCTGGGTGTTTTTCTACCAAAACAAAATGAACAAATCACAGAATAGTTTAAGAGTGTGAGAGTGGAGGCCAGGCGTTACGGGAGAGCACCACGCGTTATTACTCGGTCTGTAGTGTCCCTGCAAGGCTCACTTGTGGTGATAGTTTCTCAGAGATGTCATTTATGTCCATGCCTTGCTCAGCAGTAAGCCGTGGGAGGGGTGGAACACGTCTGCCTTTGGTCTACCCTGACCTTCAGGAGGAAGCCCCCAGGGTTTAGAGGGATCCTGGCTTCCTAGATTTCCCCCTTCAGTGCACCCAGGATTTCAGATTCTCCACATCCAGTGAAACTTTCAAAGTCAATGCTGAAGTTCTCCCGGCTGTGCAAGTCCTCTTAGCACCCTCTTAGTATTTACTGGGTACTGTTGCAATAATTCATTGCTACCTGGTCAGTAAGTCCATGTGTTAGAGAAGACATCTTAAATTTTAGTTCAGAATTTTTAGTTGTTTTCTGCAGCGGGATGAATTTGAATATCTCACGCACCAATATTAACTGGAAATCAAGATCTAGAAAATTTTCGATGTCCTTCCATGCATGAAGTTTGATGTCTCCACATTCTACATTGCTTTACTTGCTACTTCCACTGAGGAAATTCTTTCTTTCCTCCACTTCCATTTCCTGAGATGTGGAATCAGATCGTCTGAGTTCGTCTTTCACCCATAGGCTATGATTCGTGTCTCTGGCCATCCACAGACAGGCTGAACCTGAACTAGGACAGTGTAGGGCCACGTGGATGAGCAGGGTCTGTGTACTGCTTTCCCTTCCAAAGGGAGCCGGAGAAGGATAGGTGGCAGGATTGAATACACGCAGCATATGTTCCAAAGCATTTCTGTGCTTGGTCTTAACTACCTATTTGGTATAGACAGAGCAGATAATCCTATATAATTGGGATTAGCTAGTCTTGGAGAAGGTTGGTTAGCTGACAAGTTTCATAATAGATGAAAGAACTAGGCCTAAGCTCCAGTGTGCCTGTCCTTTGGGGCCCTTGTCCTTACTCTTGGGTTACACCACATATATATTAAAATGCTCATGTTCACATTGTTAAGGAGAGAAGAAAGAAAGCTGGGAGTATGAAGAGTTATTAAATTTTAGAATTGTTATGTTGATTTCTCCAAATTCCATTATATATGTGATTATATTCTCACCAGATGTATAATGGGAAACATAGATACTCTGTAATTTTAAGGCTTTACTCTAGGCTTTCTCTAATTCACATGCTGTACATACCTCGTACTTTTATACTGTATATTTAATTGTCTGTAATTGTCTAGTATTTCATATATAGATTTAACTCATGTCCTACACATTCCTGATAAATACCTTCTAGTATATTTTACACTTGTAATGAACAGGCTGTTTAAAGAATTAAGCAGGAATGATGGTGCATGCCTATAATCCCAGCACTCTGGGAGGCTGAGGCAAGAGGATTGTAAACTCGAGAGCCCAGTCTGGGCAATAGACCCTGTCTCAAGAAAGATTATAATTTATCCTTTCCTGTATAATAGCTGAAGACAAGGGTAAATAATGTACCTCCTTGGAAGAGGCTGTAATGATGTTTGCTTTTGGGTGGCTTTGAGGGCATCTGATTAGCTCTCCATTGATTCTGGAGCACTGAAGATATGTATTACTTACTCAGATGAAAGCTGGGTGGATGGACATCACTCCACTCCTAATTGAGCAGCCGCTCCACACCTCCCAGCCTGTGTCCTTAACATCTGTTTTTCCAGGGCATACACCTGAGTAGACGCTGCCTGGTCTTAGGAATGCGCTAGCAAGTTTTATTTTGACTCATGTCCTCCTAAGTCTCTTAGCTGGGCAGAGGTCTTTCCCATCAACTTGAGAGTTAAGTTTTGAAAACTCAAATCTAAAAACAATCCCCTTTGTTTATTCTGATTTTTTTACTATGGTATCACTTCCATAACACAAGAAAATACAGATTATCTAAATGCTAAAAAGCAGAAGACCCAGTGTTATGGTTGAGATCAAGAACGTCCCCCGAAGCCCCAAGGGCTCATGGGCAGGGCTTTTGAAAGGCGATTTGATCAGGGGGCTGTATAGCTGCATGTGCTCTTAGGAAGTGGGATGTGTTTGGAAGAAGTGGGTTCCTGAGCAGGGGTGATCAGGAAGGGGCCGTCTCCCTCCCTGGCTCCTCCCTTCTTCCTCTGCCTCCTGGCTGCCATGACGTGAACAGCTTTCCTCTGCCCAGGCCCTTCTCCCATGATTCAGATTACTATCAAGGAAGGGAAGTCAGTAGGCAAATTCATTAATTAGCACTTTGTATTTTCTCCTGATACAAATGAAGATGTATGTATGGTTATTTTCTAACAATATGTAAAATGTGCAAATATGATTCTACCTCACTGCAACCTTTCTTACATACAAGAATGTTTAGACTCAACCTCTGTGAGCTAACTCTTGTGAACAACTGTCAAGGTGTCCCACATTGAAACTGACATAAAAAGAGAACCCAACTCCAGGAATTCGCTCGGTGCCCTTCTCTCCTGACACATGGACTCATGCACTTGATCAGCAAACTTTGTCCAGAGTTTGTGAACCCAAATACAGGTGTTAGGGACACCCTATTCCTGCTTCTGCCACAACTTCCCATGCATTGTGATAACAAGGCTTCCAATCTCTTAACTTCTCATGCATGGTGCTCACAAGAGATTAATGTGGGCACTTGGATTCCAGGAAGGATCCTTGAGGAAATGGTGCTGGAGTTTTGATAGAGTGGGAATGAAGCAAAATGTTTAAGGACATAGAGCAGGAAAGGGATATTTGAGGGAATCTCAAGACACTGAAAGTATGTTTTTTCCTTTGGCATATATGCAGAAAGATGGGATTGGGGCCTTCAGAGATACTAAGTGGGTATAAGATAAGGTATGGAATGATGAACAAATGTGGTCTTTCTGAATTCTGAGTGCAAACATAAAACTTGCTTTAAGAGAATAGACATACATGCCTGGGATGAAGGACTTTGAGATTTAAAAATAGATAAATTAATTTGATAGATGATTAAGTGAATGAGGGAGGAAAGATAAAGAAAAGCAGAATAATATATTTACCCAATAAGAAGCCACAAGTGAAAGAACAAGGGAACAAGAAAATGTGATAAGTTTGATTCCCGGTACAAAAAAAAAAAAAAGGGCCGGTGAGATGGCTCAGCGGTTTAAGCGCCTGCCTTGCAAGCGTGAGGGCCCGAGTTCGACTCCCGGAACCCACATACAAAAAAGGGGCCGGTGATATCGCTCAGCGGCACGGGCGCCTGCTGGCGCGCGAGGTCCTGAGGTCGACCCCCCGGTACCCACAAAAAAAAAAAAAAAAAAAAAAAAAGAAAAGAAAAGGTGATAAGCTTGGTGAAAAAAGGGTAGATTCAGCCAAATATTGATTGACATATTGCTGGTTATGATACTTTATTTCTCCAGTTAGATAGAAATTTTCAAAAAACACTGCTGAGTACCTTCTATTTTATAGTAAAATCCTTAGTTACTGTTTATTAGGCACCTACTGTGTGCCAAGCACCATACTAAGTACTTTACAAACATCTAATGTATTCTTTACAAGAAATCCACTAAGTATATGTTATCTTTGCTCTACAAAGTAGTATAAATAGATTTCAGAGGAAACTCCCTGTGTTTAAGTGTACTATGCACAGCAAGAGGATGCTGGAGCCAGGCACGGTAGCACACGCCTGTAATCCCAGCACTTGGGAAGGCTGAGACAGCAGGATCACCAGGTTTGAGCCCAGCCTGGGCAACTAAGTGAGTCAGTGAGATCCTGATGCAAATTTTTTAAAAATGGAGGAAGGTGGCTGGGGACATAGCTCACTGTAAAGCTCTAGGCTCAATCCCCAGTACAGAAAAAGAAAAAGAAAAAATTTACATTGGAATGAGAGTGGAAATCACATCCCTCTTGCTATGATTATGCCCCCCTCTCACCTTTGCTGGCTGCTCTGTATGTGTTGCTCCAGAAAGATTAGGGAGTGGCTGCAAGGGAAGCCATCAAACGTGGCCACGTCAGACCACAGCTTCTGCTTTCAGCAACTGTAGTTTACTCCTGTGGATGCACCTGGCCATCACAGCCGTACGCGTGGAGGTTGCTTTCTCTTCAGAATCACTCTGCAAAAAGCACGTCCTCATGTGTCCTGAGGGTGGCGATATGTCAGCAATGCATTCTGAATCCGACCCTCACAAGGCAAGGACCAGGAAGACTGGGCAAGATGAAGGCTATCAGTAACCTTCACCAAAGGTGTTTCAGAGGAGGGGAGGATAAGATATGGAAAGGAGGTGGTTGAGAGTGTGAGGGAAGTGAGCAGGCAGTGCCAGAGTGTGCGGGAACCGTAGTCATTTCCACGTGCGATCACTGGGAGACATGTAACAATGAGATTGCACCTGGCACCGAATATAAGCTCATTTCAATAGAAGCTTGAGTGAAAAACATTCCATTCTATTCTGGAGAAGAGCCCAAAATATAAGAATGATTTCACTATTTTTAATTTCAATATTTACCACTGACTTTTTATATTTTCATATTCAAAGCATGTAAGTGTTGCAACATGTTTTATTAGATGCCTCGTTTGGTGTCTAGTTATATTTTACATATACGTTCTATGTTTACCTCCTTCATTCCACACACCCCTAATTTCCTGTTTTTACTGTTTACAATCCCACATGCTGTCTTTTCCCAGTTCTTTTTTGCCTCTTTCCCCAAGCATTCATTAGAGTTGTTTTTTGCTAGCTTTACATGATGGCCCTTACTTTCTCTTTCTGATTTTCTAATTCCTGACTCCAGGCAGGAATACAGAGCATGGAGAAGTTAGTCCATTCATTCAACCATGAATCCATTCATTCATTTATTTTTCCATTCAAAAAATGTTTTCAGGTGCCTGCTGGGCTTGGGCTCTGTGGTAAGCTTTGATCTGTAAAGGTGAAGTTGCTCTACCAGAATTTCTAGAGTTTGTGTTCCCCTAGGGAAGAAGGCAGTTACATAATGACCCAGGTAAATAATTATAAGGGGTGATGCATACTGAAAAGGAAATACAAAGGGAGCTCTCCCACAGGAACGTGGACATCATGGAGAAGTTGTCCTGAGAAAAGTCTAGCTGAACCCTGAATGACCTTGGAGTACCCGTGGGCCCCACAAGGAGGGTGACGTCTCCGGACAATATCTTACTCTTCTCATTTCGACACTGGGCTCTCTAGGCCACCTTGTTCCTGGATGCTTGTGAACCCTCAACTTCCCCTGAACATCTGTCTTTATGTATCCATAAATGAGTTAATAGCCTATTTCTTTTTAAATATTTCTGACATTTCTGCTCTGTCTACCTTTCTTTCCCTTATATAAATGGAGTATTCTGCAATCTTTTCTTCTCAACATTCTGTAAACTACAAGTTATTTTTCTTTTGCTTTTGCGTCTTTTATTTAAGAAGTAATTATGAGTCTGTTTCCACTTACCTCATTTCTCCTTATTATTCTTTTCTAGCTCAATGCATTTACCTGCCCGCTGTTGCCTTTTGAATTTTTTTGGTTTCCTTTGTGCTTTTCTCCACCCATCAACCAGTATAATAATATATCCTATTGCAGTAAATGTGTCAGATCATGTATAGTAGTTAATGCCTTAATTTCCATAAAGGTGGGGCTTTCAAAATCTTCTCTGTGATTTTTTTTCCTGTATATGCCTTTGTGAAATTAAATCATTTCAACTCGCTAAACCAGCTAATAATGATTAATACAAATATCAAATCATCAAATCTAATGAACTTGCTATTTTCCACAAATCAAAGCTCACAGGTAGTTGAAGAGTGTAAAGGCTGGCATTAGTGCTTATTGAGGAACAAAAGTTTTCAGCCATCTCAAAGAAAGCATCATTATTCATTTTCGGTGCGGTGCCTTATGAATCCTTATGTTTATAACACTTCTCGACTGGAATAAATCTTATAGCTGATTATCACAGCAGTTGGCTTGGTGCCAAAAGCAATTCTGAGAACAGCATTCAATCAATGTGTAAACTAGTGAAATGCCAGGAACTTTTGGAAGACCAAGAAGGGTGATTAGTTATTGAAGAATAAACAATAGTAAAACATTGAGCATACTCTCTCAAACAGTGCAGAAAAGAATTTTCCATGAGTTAATATGAGTATAGACCTGGTTATATTTTGGGATGTGGGTTCCACCAGATGATTTATGTTTTGTTATATTGATGGAGAACATTTAACTAGCACAAAGTATGTCATTTAGAGTTTAAAAGAAATAAACACTTCTATTATTCAAAGTAATATGTTTAGAATACTGCCATCAACATATACTTTCATTTATAATTTAATAAGAAACTTGATATAGAAAAATAAAAACAGTAATAAATCGATGAAAGTAAAACCACAGGAGCTGAAAACCTAGAATTGGACTATAACGTTAGGCTAAACAGAATGTAAAGATGCCATGTCAGAGTATCTTTAAATAGAGAAAGAGCCCTTGGTATATTTAGTATATATACAGACTGTAGTTTCCAAAGTTCTGGAATAAATCCCATTTATATTTTAGAATATTTTAAAATTCTAATAAAACTCTACATGGAAAAAAAATTATTGTATTTTGACACAGACCCATATTGTTTTAAAACTTAGGCCCCAAGATGGGAACAGCTACACTGGGAGAGAGGAAGGGAGCTCTTGCCCAACCAGCTATTCAGTTAAATAAATTCTATGGTCAAAATTAACCTTTCACCAGTGAAGGAAGACATACATTTATTTCTTTTGTATCTATTACTTAGTGAAAATACTTTATTGTGTGAACCGAGCATGGTGGCACTCATCTGTACTCCCAGGACTCTGGAAGGCTGAGGCAGGAGGATCTCAAGTTTAAGCACAACCTGGGCAACTTAGTGACTATGCAAGACCATGGCTCAAAGTCAAAAATAAAAAAAAGAAGGGCTGGGGATGTAGCTCAGTGTGAAGGCCATGAGATCAATCTAAAGTACTGCCAAAAAATTATGTTAGAATGCATAGCTTTGCATTAAGATTTTCAAAAACAATTTTGTCATTTTTATTCTACATTTTTTGTGTCGCTACTCCACTTATACAACACTTACATGTGAAACTGGCCAGGACCAATCTACTAATTTGCAATCTTTAAAAATGTATGTGGGAAGTACTATATAAGGACTTTGTTTTTGACAATCAAGTTGAAAAAAAAAGATGGCAGAAATTAATCAGTCATCCAGTTTTTCAATACATACTGTTTTACTGTTTTTATTTTATTTTATTTTTTTGGTACCAGGAATCGAACTCAGGACCTCATGCTTGCCAGGCAGGCACTGTGCTACTGAGCTATATTCCTGGCATATATATATATATATACATATATATATATACTGTTTTTAAAGTTTAATTTCTCATTAGTAGTATGTACTCCACATATACACTTGCACGTGCATGCACACAAAAAAAGAAGAAACACACAGAGGCTTAGTAACTGTCAAAGCAAAATTTTAGTTAAGGGTTCATTTAGCAAAATGAGATATAAATCTCTTTTTAAAATAAAATCATACATCTAAAAAACATGTACTGTGCCAATATATGACAAACAGCAAGCTGAGATGATTTAAAACCGCATGCAAATGACCCTCAGCAGTATATATCATGGTGAGGTTTATGCACCACCATACACAATTCTGGAAGTTACAAAAGCATTATTTATGTGCAGTAATATTTTAGGATTCAATGTATTAACTCAAAGTTGCAAAATGAATTCACAATTAAGGCATTTAACACTTTACAAAATATTTTCTGGCTTTTTAATACTTGAATATTTGGTTATTGTCTTTTATGAATTTATTAATTCCTAAAAGTTCATGTTCTTTGCCAATTTTTCTTGAATTCAATTATATGTGTCAGGTGTATGTCAGGTATTCAGAGGAAGAAGGAAATTCAATCAGCATATGCTCACTCATTGACACGTACATAAAAGAGGACATTTGCAGATGTTTTGATAATGGAAGGGTTCAAATCATTTGTCCTAAGGCAGTATTTGTAGTAATACTTTGATCAGTTTCACAGTGGTTAGACTATTTTCCCTGCAGAAATTACCACATGACCCCAAAGGACAAGAGAAATATTATGTGAGAAAATTGGAAAACATCCGATTGGCATGTTTCAGCAAGTGAACCAGAATGAATTGTATTCGATCTGATTTCAACTACTTAATGTATTATGTTTAATGCCACAGTGAGATGAGAGAAGCCAAGAGATAAAACCCACATAAATCATAAAAATTGCTTCACTGCAGCAATATCTATAGACCTTTAATTGTGATGTCTTTTCTTCATAAAAAGTTGTAATTGCTTGTTTTCTTCTCAGTAATCAGCAATTGCAGAATGTTTTCTGATTTATAGACATAAACTTACTTAATTCACTCAAAAACCAGAGATAGATATTCCTAACCATTTTTAAAGACAGAGACCCAAATATTCCTCTAAAGATCATGATCTTTTTAAAATTTAAAAGAAGTTACAAAGCTGTGTACAAAGGTACACAGATTAAAATCACCCATATATATTTTGCTGTTCTCCATGTTAAAAATATTCTGTCATTTGATTTTAGAAAAATATTTTCATGGAAATTTAAGACGAACAATTGTAGCAGTGTAACAGTAATAAAAAGATAACATACCAACTGCATTTATTGATCATTTTTCATGAACCATATTGAGATTGTAGTCTCTATGTTGAACTGCACCTTGGAGAATAAATATTTTGCCTGAGGTTATAAAGCTAGCAAGTAGAGAAGCCAACATTTGAACACAGGACCTCTGATGTCAGACTGTACTGTGAGCAAAGCAAACAATATTAAAAGTGACAAATGCATGCACATAAATAATGAAAATTTGGGGAGTAAATTTTTAGAAAACTATAAATGTATGTTTTTTTTTTTTTTACCGCTTTTGAAATTGAATTTCTCCTTATTGAAAAACATTTAAAATTTATGGTCAGCAACAACATATTCTATAACTTCCAAAAATTTCAAAAAACTGGGAGCAGTGAATTCTGACTGCTGATGCTTCTCACTGATCTGTCCTCACTGGTTCAGAAAGAAACAATTTTTAAAATGCTTATTCAGACAGAATTTTTCTTCCCTCTAAGTCACTGAAAGGCAGAATGCTCAGTCTTTGTCTTTTCCCCAAAGGTGTGATTATGTTTTTTTAGGACAGTTTTGAAAACTAACATTAATGTATTATAATCACATACCATTGAAGAACAGAAAATTTTCTATGATTTATCAATTCGAAGAGTTTTAAAAATGTTTCGGAATATTTATTTAGTTTGCATTATTTCTTTGGAAGTGCCTAAGATGTTTATTTCCAAGTGGGAATGTAATTCAGTTTTATAAATGAGGTCAAAAACAGAGTTAGAACGTGAAGCAGTGGATACTGAAAGCAGAATGACAGTAAATAAACTCTCAATTCAATTTTGTTCTTAGTAGTTCAGTTGAATCCAGTAGACTGCATCTTGGTGGTGACTCTCCTTATAATACTGCACAGCTATCTTTTTTTCCAAAATGCAAAGCTCACAACTGATTTGTGCACCCGCCCTCATTGTTAATGTCAACTTTCTCAGCCAGTGAGTTTGACTCTGTAGGCATCCAGTGCTCAATCCTTTATTTGGTTTTGAACACCCATCACTGATGCATGGCTCTTATAAAACTTAATATTTTCTTGTTGCTCTGAAGATGATTTTACCAGCTAAACTCTGGCAATCTTTATGTTGCCACAGGATTTCAGCCATCTCTAAGAAAAGGTGCTGTGCTGACTAAATATTATTTATTGTGCATAGACTTTTTTTTATAAGGAAGACACTTTTATTAAAATCATGTTACTGTCAGGATTTTTTAAATCTTCTGTTAAAAATCCAATTTTCCTGAATTTTGTTAGCTTCTCTGATTGTATCATTGTGCAAAGCTCATTACCGTTTTGCCTAATCTTGTTTTTAAAAAAAATTTATATTGTAGGCACATCCAAAAGGATACCACTTAAGGGGCTCATGCTTTGTCCTAAGTATGTGGACCAGGTTACCTCATTTAACTCTTCAAAATCCTAGTAGTTCTTTAGATTTTCTTCTTGTTCAATGCATTTATAGAGGGTTATTTAAGAAAGTAGAAATGAATATTTAACTATCCATTTTACAATTTGTATATTTTGCCTTAAATATCAGTATTTGAAAAATTATATTTGAATAAGCTGAAATATAGAGAAATTGCAATAAGCAACGTAAGTTGGAGTTTGTCTAAATCCCACTGTAAAACTCTTTCTATGAAAATTGAAATATTTTTCTATCACTGAGCATGAAATTACTTCATAGTTATTTTCTGCCTTCTCTTTTCTTTTGTGGGTTCTTCTTCAAATATTGCAATGTAGTAGGAGTATAGATGTTGACATTATTTTCAGAGTTATAGAAATAAATGCAGATACTCAGACCTGAGCAATACAATGGCTGTCTTTACATTTGCAACATGCACCACATGTCTAATAAAGTATGATATGATAATAGCAGCTGCAAATTATATTGTTCAAATGCTATTAAAGAAACTCTTCCCCAAACTGGTGTTGTCCTGCATTCAGTAGGTGTTCAATTATGTTTTATTATATGATTTATTAGAAGTTAATTCATGTGCGTTCTGAAGCTTCGTAAGCATTAAAGTAGTGGGATACATATCAGGATTAGAAATTCTTGATTCAAGTCCAGAAATGTTTGTCCAGGTCTAGTGTAGAGCATAAGAGATTGTATTATTGCTTGTCACCCTATTCAGGGATGACCATACTTACAATTCTAAGCAGCATTGTTCCAGAAAAGCCAATTTCTTATTTAACTTTCTTTTTCTGTAATATTTGTGACAACTGTAACTTTCACACATCAATCCAAAGTGGACACTTCAGAGACACATAAAGTAAATTTTGTCTCTCTTCTCTATGTTGATCTTTTCAGTGTGGTCAGCAGCTTTTGGTCCTAATCAGGAATTTATCAATTTATTGTATATCTATGCATTTTACATAAGAATATTGACTAATCAAAAACAGAGGCAAGCCCTTGGTTCTGTCTAGTTTGACACTCTTACAAGGATTGGGATTAGAAACAGCAGTCTCGGTGTTGTCCCTGGCAGCCAGCCCAGTAATCAACAGACACAGTGACATTGAGAAGAATTAGCAACACCTTTACCAGACTTTAAAAATAATACAAAGTTGGGAAGAAAAATAAATTAAACCAGGAAGCTGAAAATTTAAAAGTAAAGCTGCCAAAGTTTTGTCAGTAGGTGAAAATGGAGAGGAGGGTACTGTCTCTTTCTGTGGTGGAGACTTCCTCAAGTATATTCTCTTCTGAGTCCCCTGATTCATTGTAGGTCTTCAAAATTGACATAAACAAAAGTATTATCAAAACTGTGAGCATCTTGAAAGCTTATAACTTGAGAAATTATTGGAAATATTTGAATATTAAACTTGAAGCATGGGAATTCGAAAGCTGTCTTCCAGTGACAAGTGGCATTATAAAACTGGCATTATGTCTACATTAAGTTTATGTGGCTGGACAATCATTACAGCCCTACTTTGCAGACAAGAAAACTGCAGCACAAGCTATATAACTTGCCCAAGGTCACACTGCTAATACTACAGTATCTTTCCCCTCCTTTTTTTTGTTCTTTTTTGTGGGTACTGGGGGTCGACCTCAGGACTTCGCACGCCAGCAGGCACCCATGCCGCTGAGCGATATCACCGGCCCCTTTTTTGTATGTGGGTTCCAGGAGTTGAACTCAGGACCTCGCACTTGCCAGGCAGGCGCTTGGCAGGTAGGTGCTTATGCCGCTGAGCCATCTCACCAGCCCTCCCCTCCTTTTAAGTAGCACCTCAGAAAAGTGCGTAACTCCAAATTGCTAAAAAGCAATTTCACACTAGCAATGAAGACATGAAATTTATTGCAAATCTTTGCAACAAAATACTTTGCCCTGGACTTTGTTCACCTGCTCATGTCCTTTCCCTCAGGTATAGCCTGCTGAACTGCACCTTAAATTTACTTTTTTATTAAATTTGTTATTAAAATATAAGCTCCCATCAATAAATATTTGTGAAATTTCTCTTGTTTCTGTTCCCTTATGTAGTTAAAAATATGTATATGTTACATATGTGTGTGCGTGTGTGTGCATGTTTGCATAAAGAACCCTGGCACGCATGGCTTCAGTAACATTATCCTTGCTTTGGGGGATGCGTTAGGGCATGAAGTGGGACAGGGAGTTTAACAGTTTAAGAAAGGCAGCATCACTACATTGAGAGAGCACTAGGGGGCTAGGTGTCTGACTCTGGGTAACTCTCAGCTTTTCCCAAAACAATTCATGAATCACTTATAAGTTACTCTTGCCCCAAGAAGAGACTATATTTAGTCAGTTCAGGTAAGTACCTATTTATTATGTTGCCATGGCTAAAAGAAAAAAGAAATAGCGGTCGTTCTGCTCCAGAGCACATTAATTATTTATCCTGATGCAAACATAATTACCTGGCAGTTTGTGGAAATCGAAAATGGGGCACTAGAAAGAATGAAATAATTAAAATATATTGATAATGAGCTCACACTGCTATATTGACCCAACGATGGTTAAGATATCAAAGATGCACTCTTCAAAAGGGTATTATTTTATAATTAAAAAGAACTGTAGAAAAAGAAACTGAAGACATGATAATTATACAGTGCATTCAGTGTAGTTGTCAGTGAAAATGCCATTTAAGGAAAATAATACCATGTAAAAAGAAGTTAACGTGGAAAAAAACCTGAAAAGGAACTTACTGTTGATACAAGTAGCATCAACTATACATGTCTGGGAGGCAATCGTTATTGGTGATAGGCTTTTAAATACCAGCCACCGGAAATATTAGTTTCATGATCAACATGTTTTTATGGGAAGTGGAAGGTTTATTATATCCTGTATAGATCACCAATGACCCTCTCCTACCAGACCCCTTCCACGGAATCAGTGTTATCACTTATGATCACAGAGTATATTTTCTTCCTGGTTGCTAAATTTGATCTTATTTGAGAGTGTCTGATGTCCCCTCATTCTCAGTAGATATGTCATTGTTGTCAACAGGGTGAGGGACATTACAGTCTATATTTTTCAGGGTACAAATGCTTGATTTTGTCAATCCAGTGGGGAAAAATAACTTAAAGCCATTCTTGGCATCAATCAAGGCAAAAATTCCTTCACTCTTTCAGCTTTCTTCCCGCTGGGTGGGCATCCCCTTCGTGGAAAGCAATTGCTACAGATTCAAAAAGAATGAGTGGTTTGGACCAACTTGTGTCTAGTCTTTTTGATGATTTTGAGACTAAGCCAAAATAGTTTTATTGAGAGAAATATGAAGAATTATGAGCAGCTAGCTATGTATGCTGACAGTCCTAACTGATCATTTAACATTGCTTTGAAATGATTAGAAATTTGATTGGAGCATGATGACAGATTTCAGTAATCATACCGTATGATCTAATATTTATATTTATCCGTGACTTTACATTAAGGGATAGTAAAGAGATAAGCTTCCATTTCATTTAGATTGAGTACATTTTAAACTGCCCTGCGTTTTCCTGAGTGAAGCCGTTAGGATTTGGGAGCGGGGAGACAGATCTTGTGGAAGCCAGCCAGTTTTCAGAGGCATGAATGAGTAAAAGAAACCAGGGACTGGTTAATCTAATTCAGTCACCTAAATTGAAAGACTTATATCTTCCAAATTGACTTCCAAATCAAGCCAATTTGGTCACTCTCTGGGTGTGTGCTGTGTGCGAGGGACCACTGGGGTGTGGAAGACAGAGCTCAACATGGAACCTAGCAGTATGTGGTGTGGACAATATTATTTTCAGTTCTGAACACACATGTCACTGCCAAATCAAGGACTTTTCTCCTACCTTTGCAAATAGCGATATGCTTAGCCCCTCTTTGCACTGTGTATCTGTCAGATGCACCACTTACAATTGTGATGTTCCTATTTGTGTGTTCTTGGAGGTGCTGCATTGCTTGTTCCTCAAATGTCTTCCTGCCTTGTGCCACCAGGGTGCCCTTGTTCAGTCCCTACTCTGAGTACCTGATATTTCCATATTATTAAGGAAGGAAAGGGAAGAAAGGAAGGAAAAGAAGAGAAGGAGGCAGAGATTAATACTTAGAGAGATCACCTTGGACATTATATTGGTATCTTGACAGCAAATTATGATTGTCTCCAAAGTTACCTGATGGGGAGCTGGGAGAGAATTCCCTAAACCATCTTTTCCAACTTTCATAAAATTCTGTCAAAAATAATAACTCACTATACTTCAAATCAACTTATATTCTTGCCCAAAGACACCAAAATTATTATTGAACTAA
The DNA here is from genome assembly GCA_028451465.1 of Erethizon dorsatum. Classification (NCBI taxonomy): domain Eukaryota; kingdom Metazoa; phylum Chordata; class Mammalia; order Rodentia; family Erethizontidae; genus Erethizon; species Erethizon dorsatum. The sequence continues at coordinate 48,984,690 of CM051825.1, forward strand.
CAATTGTGTTCCTTAGGAGAAAATGCCTTTTATGTTTTTATCACAATTTTCTGGTTATTAAAATAATGTATATTTAATATAAAACATTTGGAAATGCATAAAAAAGATGAAAATAAGAATAATTTATAAATTATGGTTATAGTTACAGTTTGTATATTGGTATGTAGTTCTACATTGGTGTATACCAACATATTGGTATATTTTTTCAATTTTTTTTATGCTTATGTATACCATAAACCTACTTTTGATTGTATGGTATGTATACAATTTGGTTTTTTGGGTTTTTTTTTACCTAATTAATGACATAATTTCCTCAGACCAATAATCAGTTTTCTATTATTGGATATTTATATTATTTCCATTTTCACTATTATAAATAATGCCATAAGGACCTAGTATACTGTGCTTATGTCAAATATGTTAAAAATAGTTCCAACACATGTAGCCTTTTCTTATTGCAGGTTCATACATCAGGTAAAAGCGAATACACATCCCTCAACTTTGAGTTTTCCAGGAAACAGTAAACTGAAGTATCAATAAAAAGAAATGAGTAACCAAAACAAGAAATCTTTGCCTAACACAACATGGTAAATGCTTTTGCAAATAGAAAACATGATTTGAATTTGGTCTTTTCTATTATTCCTAATTGTATCACTTTATCCAAACAATGGTGTGATTCAATATTTAGTGAAAGGCAGTCTTGGTATGTGATTTGAAAATTGAACTTTATTTTCATTTTGATTATTTTTTCTATGTTTTGAATGAAGTTTATTGATTAAGTGAGAGAGAACTAGAAAAGGGCAAAGATATCCTTGTTTCCCCCAAAATATAAAAAGACTCCTACAACTCTATCCTAGAAGAACTTTTTTCAGGTGTTCTCGTTTCATCTGTCTTTTTCCGTTTAGAACAGCACCTCAACATCACACTGTCTACTGGCTAGTTTCTTTGCTTTGGGAATCTTTACCAAAAAAATGATTCTATAGCCTGGACTGATAACCAACGTTAATTTGATGGCTCATAAATGCTATAAATTATCTTTAAAATGCACAAACCAGAAAGATCCTGTATGTAGTAGAGACTGAAGTTAGATCAAAAAAAATCTCCCAAGTCTCATGCCATGTTCGACCCCAGCTGGTCAAGGATAACAGGGACTTGCCCATGGTTTTCACAGAGAATGAATCCTAGTTTATAGCACATTAGGGCACTTAGATATGTTTCTTGGAATAGAACTTTTTATCTGGATTTCGGCTGTGTGATAGAGACCAGTACAAATACATGTGCGACTTGCTTATGGAGAGCTCCCTTGATCTATTTATTTGGGTGCTCTTTGGAGCCCCTAGACCCTTCAGAAGCTCCAGCATCCTGCTTTGACTCAAGGTCATCATTTGCCCAGGTCATGAGAAACTGGCTATGCTTGTCCTTGGAATCTGTCTCCTTTCTAAGAAGGAACAGCTTTAGAGAGTGCCAAAGGACCAACATCTCGGGAATTAATAGGAGAGCCAGATTTGAAAAGCTATGAAATCTCACCAGAGTTTGAAAATCTCTTAGGATTTTATAAATACTCATTTCAAAAGTCATATCTCTCGGCCGGTGAGATAGCTCAGCAGCATAAGCGCCTGACTGGCAAGCACAAGGTCCTGAGTTCGACTCCCAGAACCCACATAAAGGAAAAAAAGAGCCGGTGAGATAGCTCAGCGGCACAAGTGCTTGCTGGCAAGCATGAAGTCCTGAGGTTGACTCCCGGTACCCACATAAAAAAAAAAAAAAATGCTGTATCTCTGTAGATCTTTGTCATTTCAATTCACATGTAACACCAGAAACAAAAAAGTCATGTGGCAAATAACGCTTTGCATTATAGACATTTTCCTTCACTTGGTCATTATTGAAACATTGGACATTAATTCTTTAAGTCCTTCACCCCAAACTTTTGCTTTTAGGTACAAAAATTAATTCCAGTTAAACATCACACAGAGCATAGAGTGTAAAAAAAAAAAAAAAAAGCAACTGAATGATCACAGTCATATTTAGTTTCCCAAATACCTTGGTAACCTAATTAGTTTTTCATTAATGTATTCAGTGGAATCTTTTTAAAAGACCAGCAATGTCCTTATCTCTGTAGAGTTACATGTTGATTGCGGAAGGTGCTTTTTTCCGATGGATTCCACACGTTCCCAGGAAACAATTTGTCTTTGTGTCAGAAAGAGCCCCTTGAATGACTCAGGGTGAGGCTGGAGAGCAACGTGGGGCCTTACCTGGAGATGCTGCCCGGCTTCTGTTTCCCCGGCTTCAGCTGTATAAACACATCGCGCCATCTGCACATGGCGGGGGAATTGAGCCGGGAGAAGCTCAAGACCTGTGTCAGGGTTTTCACAGAAGGACTGTTTATGAACAGATGTTATGTGGTGTTTTTCACAGAAAATGGACTCTGGAGAGAGAAAATGTCTGTCAATTACCGAGGTATTATGTATAACAGCAATTTTTAACCTTGAGAATGAGACTTTCAAAGTTCTAGGCAAAATATTTTCAACTGTGACCACTTTCTTTGTCTCAAGTCAGACTCAAGCTGGGGTCATATGCAAACTACCCAGTCAGGTGCCAAGGAGACCTCCCAGCTGGTGAGACTCGTTCTCTCCGAAACAAGAGGTCCTTGGTGCTGAGATGCTGCCGTGATTGCTCTATCGAGAAACTGCTTGTCGTCTTTTTTTTTTTTTTTTTTCTTTTCTGAATGAAAAAGACTTTAAAATAAAGCCATAGGATTGAGAGTAGCCATCTAGGTTTTCTTTTCATCAAATGTTTTCAGGGTTTCCCTTTGCTTTGATAAGAAGACATTTCAATGGTCCTGAATGTTAACAATGCCTGGACAATTAAGCATTTAGAGTTTTACAAATAAATTGATTTGCTCTAGTGAGCTTCCTGGATTAAATCTAAGACACATACGGTGAGAATGAGATCCAGAATGCGCCAGGGCCAGATGGAATTATCTCCAGTAGCAATACCAGGAGCAGTGACGCCCCTCTGTGACCTGTTGACAGACACCATGTTTAGCATAATATATATATTTTCATTTCCCCTTAGCTTTCTTATTATTTATTCAATAAATCCTTTTTTCTTGCTGACAGCAGTTGTATTTATAAAGCTAAATCCAACACAGCAAAATGTTCATCACTTTATAAACTAAATGCTAATGTTTTATTTATGTGCAATGAAGAGAAGAAAAAAAGAACTGAATTGATGTTTACCTAACAAGCAGCACAAAAGTGCAGTACCATAATAGTGGAGTTCATAAGCATTCTGGCTTGTAATTTTGGGTGTCAACATTTGAATTGCAGAAAGAGTTTATGCAGACATAGCACGTACACAAGTGCAGTTTAGATCCACATCTATAAAAATAACATCTGTTTAAGCATACATTACATTTAAAAATAACTGTACAGTGATCAGCTGGTTAAGTACAGTTAACCAGATGTCGTTTTAAAGGGCCAGATGGAACTATGAAACTAAGATTGAAAAATTAAAAAATACTGTGAAAGGTCAAACCAATTAAGCAACCTGTTTTGTTGGCATGTAACAGTTAAAAAGTAAGTTAAACTACTCAAGGAGGGAGCAACATGAAGATGTAGCAGTTAAAACCAGGTCCTGCTCCTCCGAAGACAAAGAGAAAAACTGAGGCTAGAGTTGCTCACTTACTGAAATCCAGGCCAGCATCAGAAATGTGAATTTTCCTGTGGTTACCAGAGGCTGAGGAGTGAGGAGACCGGAAAGACGTTGAGCAAAGGACACGAGATTTCAGTGAGACAGGACGAATGAGTGCAAGAGATGGATTGCACGTCATGGTGACTCCAGGTTGTGGAATGTATCATATACTTGAAAATCCATGAGGAATAGAATTTAAGAGTTCTTGCCACAAAAAGAAGTGTGTGAGGTAAAGCATATGTGAAGTGGCTTGAGTTAGCCATTTTACAATGCATGCACCAAAACAAAACACCACGTTATGTACCACAAATATGGACAGTTTTTGCTTAATTTTTTAAAAAATTGAAAAGAAAAAAATGTAGTTTCCTTGAACTGTTTATCTCCTAAGTGTATGTCTTCTAACAAACATTAAACTTCTGCTATTAAATCAGAGGGCCCAATTAAATTTGCCAAAGTACAACCTATATCCAGGTTAAGTATTTTAACATAACAGTGGATAAGGCTAAGATTATTAATACGTGACTTAAATAACAAATTGGATCCCTAAGAGTAAGTAATGTGATAACTTTCTAAAAACCTCAAGCCAATTATTATTCTTTTCTCATGTTAGTTATCACAAGGAAAAGATGAGGCAAATATTTATGGCATACTTATAATGAGGTGGGTTCTATTACAAACATGTTCACATATATCAGAAGTCACAAAGAGAGGCTTCCTGGGGTGTATGTAGCCTGCAGATGTGTTTTCTTTGGCTACACAGTCCTTTAAGTTTGAATTAATTGCCAGAAACTAAAAATTGGGAGGTTTCACATAAAAGTCCGGATTTCCAGCTTCCCCCAAAATCTGGCAACACCAGGTCTGCATTTTTTCTGATGCAAAAACTGGCTAAAGCTGAATAGAACAGCTGCCTCTTTAGCAGGACAGAAAATCACAAATTTGTCACAGGCTGCATCACTCGCTTCAAATTAGCCTAAGTATTTCTTGTGCTACTTTACTCATTTTTACCTGCCCAGCTCCTGGAGGCTTTGCATTCTTCAGCTGGAGTTGTCATCAGCTTCTTTAATCCCACAGTCACCCTCATGAAGTAAGAATTGTTTGTTGTTAATGTTATAGGAATAGGGACAGGGAAATCCAGGTGACCCTCAGTTGGTAACCAACAGAGGTGGGATTCAAATTCAAGTCTCGCGTTTCTGATTTTCCTTTGGAAACATCATGACTTCAAAGAGCCAAAGCCCTGGAATTCCTACTCTCAACAGTCACGTGGCAGTAGGCACTCTCCATCGGAAGAAACGAAGAGGCCTGTGTGGAAACTGTTCCTGAACCTACACGGTAGACAAGTTAGACCTAATTTCTGTCCACAGGTTGGACAGAGGATTGACTGGCTGAGTAATGAGCTATCAAAACTCACATCAAAGAGCCCAGAGATGCCAAAGAGGTTTCCTCTTGCCAGTCCAGGTCGTTCTGTTGCCTTGGCCCACCTAGGATGCAGGGGTGTAGAAGGAACCTGAGACCACATTTCAGCTGAGCGGGAAAGTTACAGCAAAGAAGGGAGCAAATGGCAGCCTGTATCACAATGCACTTCATTTTTCAACTGATAAATTGATCAGGACACTTTTTTTTTTTTTTTTTTTGCGTTTTGGTAATACTAGCTTCCTCTTAAGAATTTCCCTTTGAATTTCCTTTAGGTTGGTTTGTTGGTTGTGTTTTAAAACAGGGCCTCGCTTTGGGGTTCAGGCTGAACTTGAACTCACCATGTAGCCCAGACTGGCCTGGAAATCACAGCGATCCTCCTGCCTCAGCCTCCTGAGTGCTGGGAATACAGGCGTGCTACCACACCCAGCTTGGATTACCTTCTTTACCATGGACTTTTGTTGTATTTTCTACAGTATATGAAAAACAAAATAATAAAAATCTGCTAAGTAAGCTTTATCTAAATATGCATTTTCAAATTGTAAGGCTTTTCTTTCTTCCTTTCCTATGCTACTTACTTAGATTCTAAGGGGCAAATGTCGATTTTAAAAACGATAAGGGCCGGGGATATTGCTCAGTGGCACAGCACCTGCCTGGCAAGCAGAAGGTCGTGAGTTGGATTCCCGGTACCAAAAAAAACAAAAAAAGTTAAAGGCAGGAGGTGGGGCAGAGATGAACACACAGTTACGTCCATGAATCAGGTGAAAATGATAGAAATCTTTGAGTGGGAATCTGGCCACACATTGAGAAGTCAGGCAATATCCAGAGCAGGTTTGAGTCATGTGATCTCATGGTCACATAGTCCTGGAATTAAAGTACTTTTATTAGGAGAGAGGAAGGGAAACGACAGAGAGGCAGAGAGAGGTAAAGAAGGAAAAAGAGGGAGAAAGATGATGAAGAGAGGACAGATTTTCAGGGAAGGACAAATTATGAGGACTGGAAAATGAAAGATTCCACCTACCCTTTCCTTCTCCCAGAATACATTGGATGAGAGAAAATTGTCAAACAATGCTCGATAGCCACTTCAAAAAAAAAAAAAAAATTGTAGAAAACCTATGTTAATAGGACACATTTGTGGTGCTGACATTTTGGATGCACTTCAAATGCAACAAGAATATCCCAGAAGACAGTATGCACTGAGCATTTTAAATATGTAAGTGATAGTTGGTGGTAAACATTTTGGAGGTAGTGCTGGGAAGAACTGACTCAGTAACCATCTAGGAGGAAAAATTCTGTGCGAAGAAATCAAAGAAGGAAAGAAGGAAGGGAAAACGCTGGGGAGTGGGGGATAGGGGAAAAAGGAAGAGTAGATTTGGGGGGGAAAGCACAGAGAAGAGGGCAATTAGAAAAGAGGGAAAAGAAAAAATGTTATAAATAAATGAAACCTCACCAATACTAGGCCCTCCTATTCTGAATCCACTCCATCCTCCTCAGTTAAACGAACTGTTAAAAGACCCAGACCAAAGCTGCAGCTCTGGAGGCAACAATAACTTGCAAGTTAGAGCAGATGGCTCCACCTCTCCATCTGATTCCCGCACATCCATAACCTCCCCTTGGCGTCCCTCTGCAAGCAGAACAGAGGCGGGGACAGGCTTGCAGACAGCTGGCCACCCATGAGGAGGCAGGAGAAGCCACGCTCCACTTGGCTTGGCACCCTGGGCTGCTCTCAGGCCTGTGAGCAATGCAGGTGTTGATCATTCTGCTTTCTGATTTTCAGGAATGTACAAGAAGCAAGGTGCCTTCCTCACTCAAACCTGCCTCTGGTTGGTAGATTATAGAAAGCTTTGTTTTGGCTGAAAGCATGTGTCACATGGTCCAGAGGCTGGCAAGATTGAAATCTACTGGAGGGAGAAACACCTACATTTATTGACTATCACAGAATATTGAGTCCTTTTTCCAATGATTTGGGAATTTTTTTTTTCCTATAAAAACATGAAGGGAAGGAGTCTTCTGGCCACATCATTGTCAGAACACTTGCTTAAAAGTGCCTTCTGGGCCAGTTGGCTTCTGGGCTTCCTGCGGTATGAGAGGCATGGCTCTGCCACAGCGATGGTGGTGGGGGCAGCCAGAGGGTGGCGTGGCTGGATTTGAAACAGCCAAAGACTTCCATCTGGATGACTCAGTGCACCAAATGAGCCTTGGATTTCTCTTGGAACACTGCAGGCAAGTCAGGTCCCTAAGACTGACCTAACGGCAGTGTTCTGGAGTTGAGCGCTTCCCCAGTACCTCAAAGACAAAAAAAAAGAAAAAAAATGTGTTTAAAGCCAGGCGTGGTGGAGCACACCTGTAATCCTAGCACTCAGGAGGCTGAGGCAGGAGGGTCACTGTTAGTTTGAGGCCAGCCTGGGCTACAAAGTGAGTTCAAGTCCAGCCTGAACTACATAGCAAGACCCTATTTCAAAAAAAGACACACACACACACACACAAATTGTTTAAAAACAACATTCTGGTAACAAATTTAAAATAATTGTCCTATCACAGAAATGAGAATTTGTTGGGGGAAGAAGCATAATAGAATGGTAGAATATATAAGGTTGTTAAGACCAAGGAATGAATATATAAGAAGCCTTGGAGCCAAAAAATTAATCATCAGTGTAAGGCAATATGTGACAAACGAGTCCAGATTCATGTCTAGGGACAGTATGGAGTGATAGAGACTGTCACCCAGAGAACAGCCAAGGAAATGCTCTTTCTAAATCAGGTGGCCAGATCCAGGCACCAAGATGGTGGAGTGGTAAGCAGCAGAGAAAGAGCCTCTCTGAGTGTTGCCATCCAGACACTGGAATATAGCAACATGAGGAAGAAAAGAAGGAAGGAAAAGGGTCCCCTGGACCCAGGAAGGATCTGAAGTGGGAATCGAAGCCTACAGAGAGAGTGAAGAGAGAAACTTCAACAAAAAAGAGGTAGCCGGTGGCGCTTTCTCCCTGAGTAGGGACTCACTGCATGAGAGGAACGGTTCAAACCTGCAGACACACAGTGACCGCTGGCGACCCCGGAGGCCTCCACGGAGAGACGTGGTGGGGGAGGGGAGCAGTGGACGTGAGGGACTGCAGTAGCTGGTGATGAGTGCTGAGGGCTCATTCGTCCCACACAAGAGAGCAATTGGCCGGGAGCCATCTTGGAGAGGGGCTGACTAAGCTCAGACCTCAGAGTGGCTGCCTGCTCCATCCAGGGTCTCCCAGCTGGGCTCAGGCCCATGGAAGGTACGCTGACGGCTGCAGGCTGAATGAGTCTGGTCTTGGCCAGAAGGTGCAGGCTCGCTGAGATTATCCACTACCACACCAAAAAGCTACTGCTGGCTTGCTGAGATAGATTGGCATGGATCGGGACTCTGTCTCCACACATTGTGTACCAGTGACAGCAGAGACAATCCTGGAAGTGGGCTTTTTTTTTCCTCTCTCTCTCTTGTTTGTTGTTGTTGTGGTTTTGTTTTTGTTTTTGTTTTTTTCTCCATTGTTTGATCTTGTTTTTATGTGAGTATGAATGTGGTTTCTAGCCTCTTTGTGATTGTTGTTCTGTTCTGTTCTTTTTATCTCTTCCTTCTCTCTTTCCCTCCAGTCTTCTGCACCAGTTTCCCAAAGTTAGCAATGATCCCCCTTTGTCCTCCAGCCTTACTTCTAATCTCTCCCTCTTCTTCTACCTCTCTATTTTTTTCCCTAACCCCTTTTAAATTTTAAACCCTGAGGGTAAAATCAACATATTAGAGACTTATATACTGCATATAGTTTTCTGGTTTGTTTTAGATTTTGTTATATAACCACAAATCTAGTTCATACGGTTAAAGGTGGCAAATTAATGGTTACCTCAGTTTGTCATTTTCTAGGCTGTGGTTGATGCTACTGTTATTGCTGATGGTACCACTTTAGCCAAACATGACATAATTGTTCTACACAGCTATTCTTCCTGGTGTTCCAAGACTGAGATTGACTAAAGGTCATAGAAAATGCTGTGGCACAGTGCCAAGGAACCAGGGCTGGGCCAAAAAGGCAGCAACTTCTCATTCCCAAAAAATTGAAGTGGTAGGATCTTGCAACAGACTCAAAACCCAAAAATCAGTTACCCTTGGAAGATACCTCAGAGAAGTAGTCCTCTCCTAAGCATTCTAAATGCTAGCAATAAAGCAACCCACCATAGGCAATTTACAAGCATCACTCCAGGAATTAAACAAAAAAAAAAAAAGAAAGAAGACACTTAAACAAGATGCAATCCCAGACATCCAGTTCACCATAGGCAAACCCAGGGGACAATGAGGTGGGACAATCCAAAAGCCACTCATCTGCCCTTTCTGAAGTAGTAACAACAAAACAATTGAATGATGCTCTAGAAAAAAATCAAATCAGAAATCGTTTCTCAGATAACTGCAGAGATGGTGTCCACAATGAAAACCATGCTTAGTGACTCTAGAGCAGATACAGACAAAAAATATAGGAGCTTAAAAAATTATGGAAGCCATGAATACTCAACATAGGAAAGAATTGGAATCCATAAGGCAGATTCAAGCAGATATTCAGGAGAATAAAAATTCCATTGAAAGTATCCATGGCAGATTAAGCCAATGTGAGGACAGGATCTCAGACATAGAAGACAGGCTTGCAGTTAGCATTCATGAAAAGAAAGATTTCTTAATCAATAGCAAGGGACCATGAGAAATCAATCCAGCAACTGCTAGATGAGGCAAAGAAAAATAACTTAAGATTGATTGGAGTCAATGAAAAAGCAAAAGACAGCACAAATGATAAAAAAATAAATAAATAAAATAAAAATAAAAACTGTTCACATATGTCATGGCAGAAAACTCCCTGGTAGAGAAAAAGAATTTGACATACAGATAAGTGAGGCATATAGAACTCCAATTAGCCACGATCAAAAAAAAAAAAAAAATCTACAGCAAGGCATATCATAATCCAGATTCCAAAAATTCAACACAAGAATAGAATCTTAAAAGCTGTTAGGGAAAAGAAACATATTACCTACAAAGGAATACCTATAAAGGAATTACCATCAGAATCACAGCTGACTTATCAGCACAAACCCTCAAGTCAAGGAGAGCTTGGAGTGAAATACTTCCAGTTCTAAAGGAAAACAAATATCAACCCAAATTGATACACCCTGCAAAACTATCTTGCAAAAGTGATGGAGAAATAAGATACTTCCATGACAAAGAACATCTGAGGAAATTTATGATCACCAAACCAGCACTCCAAAATGTTTTGAAGGACATTCTAGAAAAAGATAACAAGGACCACAACTCTATGAACCCCAACCGATGGAATCTACCAGGCAAGGCAAACAATTAAACAGTGGGAGGGGAAAAAAAGAGGGGGAGCCAACAATAGGAAAATAACAAGACAAAGATAAGTCAATACATATTAGTTTTAACCATCCATGTTAATGGTCTCAATTCGCCAATCAAAAGGCGCAGACTGGCAGAATAGATCAAGAAGCAAGATCCAACAATATGCTGCATACAAGAAACATATTTAGGGCCGGTGAGATAGCTCAGCGGCTTAAGTGCCTGCCCGGGAAGCGCGAGGGCCCGAGTTTGACTCCTGGAACCCACATACAAAAAAGGGGCCAGTGATATCGCTCAGCGGCACGTGCGCCTGCTGGTGCGTGAGGTCCTGAGGTCGACCCCCCGGTACCCACAAAAAAAAAGAAACATATTTAATTCAAAAAGAAATTCATAGACTGAAAGTCAAAGGATGGAAAACAATATTCCATGCAACAGGAACCCAGAAAAAAGCAGGGGTAGCTATTCTATTTGCAGACAAAGTGAATTTTAAGCCAAGACTGATTAAGAGAGACAAAGAAGCTCACTACATCCTTGTAAAGGGAACAATCCAAGAGGAAGAGATAATGATCATAAATATATATGCAACAAATAAATACCAGTGCACCCAACTATATAAAACAAATATTAATGGACATGAAAAATCACATAAGCACTAATACAATTGTATTGGGGGATCTCAATACCCCACTGTCACAAAAAGACAGATCAACTAGACAGAAAATCAACAGTGAAATATTAGAACTGAACAAACTTTTGTACAAATGGCCTTAGTAGATGTCTACAGAATGTTCCACACCACGACATCAGAATACACATTCTTCTCAGCTGCACACAGGACATTCTCCAAAATAGATCACATACTAGCTCATAGAACGTGCTTAAATTATTGCAAAGGAATTGAAATTATCCCATGCATATTATCAGACCATAGTGCAATGAAATTGGAAATCAATGGCAAAAGAAATCACAAGAACTTCATAAACACATGGAAATTAAATTGTACCCTCCATAACAATCAAAGAGTCACAGATGAAATTAAAGAAGAAATTAGACAGTTTCTACAATTAAATGATAATGACAACACAACATACTGGAAATTATGAGACACAATGAAACCAATTCTAAGAGGAAAATTTATAGCAGTGAATACCCATATCAGGAAAACAGAGCAAGTGCAAATAAACAACTTAATGGTGAACCTCAAACTTCTAGAAAAAGAAAAGCAGGCTAAGCCAAAAGCTCTTATGAGGGAGGAAATTATAAGGATCAGAGCAGAAATTAACGCATTGGAGACTAAGAAGACAATATAAAGAATCAATGCATTGAAGAGTTTTTTCTTTGAAAGATTAAATAAAATCGATAAACCCTTATCCAACCTTATCAAAAAAAGGAAAGAAAAGACTCAAATCCATGCAATTAGTAATGAAAAGGGTGAACTCACAATGGACCCTGAAGAAATCCAGAAGATCATCTACACCTACTTTATTTATTTATTTTTTTTTTGCGGGTACCGGGGGTCGACCTCAGGACCTCGCGCACCAGCAGGCACCTGTGCTGCTAAGCGATATCACCGGCCCTTTCTTTCGTATGTGGGTACTGGGAGTCGAACTCAGGACCTCGTGCTTGCCAGGCAGGTGCTTACGCCGCTGAGCCATCTCACCGGCCCCCTACACCTACTTTAAAAATTTGTATTCTAATAAGATGGAAAATGCAGAAGAAATGGAAAGATTCCTAGATACATATGAAATATCCAAAGCTGAATCAAGAAGATATAAAAATCTTAATTAAATCAATATCAATCAATGAAATCAAAGATGTAATTAAAAACCTCCCAACAAAGAAAAGCCCAGGCCCTGATGGATTCACTGCTGAATTCTACAAGAAATTTAGAGAAGACCTAACACTACTACTTCTCAAACTCTTTAATGAAATTGAAAGGGAAGCAATATTCCCAAATTCATTCCTGGAAGCAAGCATTACCCTGATACCAAAACCGGAGGAGGACCCAACTAAGAAAGAGAACTACAGGCCAATCTCCCTAATGAACATAGATGCAAAAATCCTCAGTAAGATACTGGCAAACAGAGTGCAACAAATCATCAAGAAGATTATACACCATGACCAAGCTGGATTCATCACAGGGATGCAGGGATATTTCAATATACGTAAATCAATAAATGTAATACACCATATTAACAGAGTCAATGGCAAAAATCATATGATCATCTCAATAGATGCAGGAAAAGCTTTTTACAAAGTCTAACACCCATTCATGTTTAAAAAAAAAAAAAAAACCTATAGAAAATTGGAATAGATGGTCTTTATCTCAATCTGATAAAAGCCATCCCTGACAAACTAACAGCCAACATCATACTAAGTGGACAAAAACTGAAAGCTTTCACTCTAAAATCAGGAATAAGACAAGGATGTCCACTGTCTCCACTCTTATTCAACATAATCTTGGAAAATTTAGGCAGAGCAATTAGACAAGAGAAAGAAATAAAAGGAATAACATTAGGAAAGGAAGAAGTTAAATTATCATTATTTGCAGATGACATGATACTCTACGTAGAAGACCCCAAAAATTCCATTTAAAAATTACTAGATTTAATAAGCAAATTCATTAGCACAGCTGGATACAAAGTCAGCACTCAAAAATCAATAGCCTTCCTGTACACGAATAACAAACTCACTGAGAGAGAAATTAGGGCAACAACACCTTTTGCAATAGCATCCAAAAAAATGAACTACCTAGGAATCAATCTAACAAAAGATGTAAAATATTTGCATTGAAAACTATAGTACTTTGAAAAAGGAGATTGAAGAGGATATCCGAAAATTGAAAGATATCCCTTGCTCATAGGTAGGAAGAACAAATACAGTGAAAATGGCCATACTTCCAAAACTGTTACACAGATTTAATGCAATTCTGATCAAAATTCCAATGGCACATCTCACAGAATTAAAGAAAACAATCCTAAAATTCATTTGGAACCAGAAGAGACCTAGAATAGCAAAGATAATTCTGGGCAACAAAGGCAAGGCAGGAGGCATCACAATCCCTGACTTGAAATTATACTATAAAGCTACTGTGATAAAAACAGAATGGTACTGACAAAAAAAAAGACCTGACGATCAATGGAACAGATTAGAAGATACAGAAACAACTCCAGACATACTCAGCCACCTTATCTTTGACAAAGATACTGAACACATTCACTGGAAGAAAGATAGCCTCTTTAATAAATAATGCTGGAAAAACTGGTTCTGCACATACCAAAGATTAAAATTGGACCCATATCTTTCAACACGCAATAAACTAAATTCAAATGGATCAAAGATCTAAATATTAAAATAGAAACATTAAATCTGCTGGAAGATAGAATAGGTAAAACACTTGAAGACACTGGTGTAGGCAAAGACTTTATGAATAAGACCCCAATCACATAGGAATTATCACAAAGAATCAACAACTGGGATCTCATCTTATTAAAAAGCCTTTGCACAGCAAGAGAAATCACCAAAAGAGTGAAGTGACAACCCACAATGTGGGGAAAAAAAGTTTGCCAGCTGTTCCTCAGAAAAGGACTACTATAGAGAACATATAAATAACTCAAAAATTCAGACCTCCCAAATTTAAAGACCTAATCCAAAAATGGGTATCTGAGATGAATACATACTTCTCAGAAGAAGAAATACAAACAGTGAAATAGATATATGAAAAAATGTTCAGCATCACTGGTCATTCAAGAGATGCAAATTAAAACAACACTGAGATTCCATCTCACCCCAGAAAGAATGGCTATTATCAAGAAATCAACCAATAACAAATGCTGGAGGGGCTGTTGGGAAAAAGGAACCCTTCTCCACTGTTGGTGGGAGTGTAGACTGGTATGACCACTGTGGAAATCAGTGTGGAGGTTCCTCAGAAAACTAGGATTGGAGGTCCCATTTGATCCAGCTATTCCCCTTTCTGGGTATCTTCCCAGAAGAATTAAAAATGTCATACCACAGTGATATATGTGCATCCGTGTTTATAGCTAGCTATTACATAATTTGTAATAGCTAGATCTTCGAAACAACCCAAATGCCCATCAACTGAGGAATGGATAAAAAAGATGTGGTCTTCTTATACAATGGAGTACAACTCAGCCATAAAGAAGGATAAATTGGAGACTTTTATAGGTAAATGGATACAACTCAAGACCATACTCATAAGTGAAATAAACCAGATGTACATGTGCAAACATCATATTGTCTCCCTAGTGTGAGATGCTAAAAGAGTAAATAAGATTCAAAATGTACAATAGATATTGTAAAATGGGAAGAAACTGTTCGAAAGGAAAGAGAAATTGGGATGAGGGAAAGGAAAAAAGAAGGGAGAGAAAAGCAAAAAAAAAAAAAAAAATATATATATATATACATATATATATATATATATATATATATGATAGTTAAGATAGTTACACTACTAATTTCTCTTAGTTCATTGAAAAGAAAGGTTTGTGCTAATATTGTTTGGACAATTAAATGCCTATATCTTGTTCTCTGAGTACCTAATTTAAAGATAACAATACGCAATGTATTAACCATTGTTGCCCTCCTATTATCTTATTTTGAAATTTTGTTGTATTTTTTTTTCCTCTTAAAAAAAATCAGGTGACCATAAGCACAGTGGTTCTAGGCCTGATGATATAAGATCCTCTACTTTCTCAGAACACAGAATCTAGATTACTTTATGAAGTGCTGAACTTGAAATGTTGGCAAGTAATTATATTGTTTAAAATAAATACTACATAGACAAATAAGTATGTCTAAATAAAAATGCAGCTTGGCCACTTCCGCTATGGAACTTCCAGTCAGTTTGACACAACTTCCTCCAGACAGGTTAGTAGGAAAGCCCCGGGTCAAGCCTCTACTTTGCCATCAGTGACAGCTTCTCCTTGGGCAGCCTGTCATGCTACCAGGCCTTGGTCTCCTTGTCCCTGAGAGAAGTACTGCCTGTGTTACACGACCAGTGGGATTGACGCTCCTCATACCCTTCTCCCAGATTTTTTTTTTTTTTTTTTTTTTTTGTCTTCTACAATTAGAACAAAACATTTTAAAGCACATATCCCTTGGAAAGATAATAAAGCAAGTACAATACTAAGCTGGAACTATCTAGCAAATCCTTAAAGTGATTTCAGTGGAAAGAAAGTCAGGTGGCTGAAGGTGAGGGAATGTGACATCGTGCCGGGAGTACAGAAAGGGACTTCGGGAGTTTTGAAATCCAACCAGACTTAGCTTCTTAAGGGGCCTTCCAGCAGAATCTCTGTGTTAATTCCCTGTGAATGAGCACTCCAGGAAAACAAAAGTTTGAGAGCTAGGTGAACACTGTGATTGCAGGACTTTTCAGAGCTTTTAAAATTGTGCTTATGTGTGCTGCAAATCTATAAATAGGGAACATAGTATGTTGTATTCCCAAGCCTTTAACCAAATAACCTCTTCTTTTCCTTGTAGGGAACTAGCAGTCCATAGTATGCATGTTCAAAAATATTGATTTGAAATAAGTAGTTGCAGTGACTTTACTGCCGTTTACCCTGTAAAACTCTTTTCCCTTCATGGTTTACATTTTTCAGGGATTTCTACACATTACTATATGTTAGACAGAAAAAAATGTGTGCATTAAACACTTGTTTTTTTTTTTCATCCCAAGTACCTAAAGTCCACATCAGTATAAACTTAGCAAGTTCAAAATTTCCTCATTCAGTTATGTTCCTATTCTTAACTTCAGTGCTAGCAAGAAATGCCATTATTTTTATGGGTTTTTAAAAATCCTGTCTTACCAACTGCACCCTCACTGAATTAAAGCAAGATATTAATAATATTTCTAAAAATAATAATTTGTGCGGAAGTATTGAGCTGGGATTCTAAGCACATAGCCTTTTCCCAACTTCCTACAAATTTAGACTTAGTATAAATCTGAATTGCTTCTTAAAAGAAAGCATATTAATATTATTTTTTACTGTTGGTTTTTATACAAGGCGAAGTTCCTTGTCATAAGATAGTATGATAAACATTTTTAAAATTTGGACATCTGACACTGACATTAACAGACTTCTGGCCTCATTCTAAACATGGTCATCCATGAATATCTCAGCTCACTCTTAATGTTAAATATTATGGTCAGAGTTTTGTTTAGAATTCCAAAAACTGTTATTGGCATTTGAGTCACAATATTTTCTTTTTAATTTAATTGAGCATCAACTAGTAAATACCAAGCAAAACTGTTTTAGCAATATAGTGGGAATGTTTTTCCTCTCTAATCTTATAGCTTTTAATAAACAGCCTTCTGGTCTAGTGCCTCAACTGTTTTTACTGTCATTGCTTAATTTTATGCACATGCACATAATTACATTATTCATTAATCCACGCATACTTGGCATATGTCCGTACATATATTTTCTCTTATTTATTTTGCAAATGTGAGGCTTTCCTCTTTTTAAAAATAGATGCTTCGAAGGATGTGCCTGAAAGGTATTTCATTAAAGTAACTTGTTTAGTTTTCTATTTGTTTGATTTACCGTACTCCTCTCTGCAGTAAAAAGTAGCTGAATTTATGTGGGCTTTTTATTAGGTCTAGTATCATTGTAATCCTTTTCTTTCAATCATAATTTTTCCATAGACATGAAAGATTTCGGTGAAACATGCTGAACAGAGTGCTCACTGTGAAACACGGGTAGCTTTTTCACAACCTAAAACAGTAAGAGTACCCTGAGAATAGAACAAAAGAAATTAAAACGCTAGATATGCCACAGTTGTCTCATGCAGCAGTTAGAAATTTAATTATTTTATCTCATAGAATAATGTGCCCTTCAGAAATCATTTTGGACTAGATGTTTCAAACCAATGATCTGTAGTTAATTATCTTTAATAACTGTTGCACATTATGGTTAGATCTATGTTTTTGCTAAACCAATTAATAATATCTTCATTAGTATAAAGACAAGGTAGCAGGATCCTTTCATTTTTCACATTGAAAGAGTAGATATTTTAAAGACTGTAATTTACTTTAGCCATACATTCCCAATGATATGACTAATTAATGAAACTTCAAACCCATAACTTCCAAAAAGCTTCTTATTTTAAAGTCATTGTTAAACATTTAATGACATTAGGGTAGAGGCATTGCTGACATCCTAACTGTCCACATATCCTGGAATTGACTAAACTCTTTTTAAGCCACCAAAATGTTTAATGTTTACGAAAAATGAAAGGAAAAGAAAATTAACTGAATATTATCACTTAAAAAGACCTGTTGATTACAGAAGAAAGGATTAAAACAATGAATGGATGGTCTTTCTCCTCCCTGGATATAATGATCACAGGACAAAAGCATTTCCTTTTTGGTTGACAACACTGGTTGGCCCATAGGACTGATTGTGAAAAAGAGAGACACGATGCTGAGGACTCCATACATCTCCATGGGACCTTCCCAACTTCCCTTCAAGGTCGTGTTTACACTCGTGTAATAGAAGCCCTGGCAGGGAAATGTTCTCCAGTACAGTTCACCACGTTCCCTTTGCCGACTCTCACCTTGCCATGGTGAAATCGCATCTCACACACAGCACATTTAGATCAATTATTTCAAAGGGTAAGGCCAACTTTGGGCCTTCGCTGTTACACTGGATACATAAAAGTAGAATGTTTTGAGGGAAAAAAAAGTTATTCCTGATAATTTTGGGGGGAGATTGGAGAATTTTGACCCTATAACTATTTTAAAGAGGGAAACTAATTTTTTAATATTATTTAATGCGTAGTTTCATACACCTAAAAGGACCTGGTAAGAAGGAAAGTTTGTCAGAGTGTAAGATAGCAAAACATCATTCATTTAGATCTCCATCTTGTTAAGAATACGGAAGTGACTTACTGAAAGGTGCTCAGTAGCTCAGTAAAAGTAAGTAGAGAAAATATGAGTGCAAGAAGGAGAGAACCACCTGATGTAAATTCATTGTAGCTTTGCAGGCTATCGAATGCTTGTTACTGTCCCGTCCAGTGGCAGAGGTAGGCCTGCACCTGCCTTGTGATGCCAGCAGCCAGAGCAAAGTGGCTGTGCATCCTGAAAACTGATTCTCCAGAAAACAGCCAACTTCTGTTTTTTCTTTGTAATCAGGTCCAGTGAGTTTGATTTCCTTTTAATGCAGGACAGATCTGTTGAATTTAGAGGTATGTTTCTACTCTACCACACAAAAACTTGCTGAGGGCAAATAAGAGCTCTCATAATTACATATACTGAGTGGCCCAGACTTATTAAAAGATGAAAGTAGGAAGTCAGTCATTGAATAATTTCATAGGTCATATGACTGAAATCTTATGGGAATATAAGGTAGGGTGGACAAACATAATTAAAATAAAATGGAATTCATTTTATAGGCTAGAAATGGGTTGGTGACCTTATAGAACGTAGTTCTGCAGGTCTTTGAAACAGCTTGCAGAGCTAATCCCTGCTGGGCGTGGTGGCATAGACCTGAAACCCCTGGACTCCGGGAGGGTGAGGCAGGAGGATTACAGGTTCAAGCTCAGCCTTGGTAACTTAGTGAGACCCTGTCTCAAAATTTAAAAAATGGGCTAGGGATATAGCTCAGTGTAAAGACCCTATGTTCAACCCTGTGTGCAATCCCCAGTACTGAAAAAAAACAAAATGAAACCACACCACACACACACTTAAATTCGGAAATATCCAGACTACTTAGATAATCACTTGGGGAGAAAATTTTCAAAAACTATCCAAATCCATAGAAGTTTGTTGCAGTCCCTTGCATTTGTTGATCTGGTAGCTGAAGGGTTTTATGTCAAGAGTCCTTGTTCCCATCTTAAAGCAAATGAGAAGGAAGAGAGGGTTTGACCACAAGAATAAAAACATTCTATATATAGTCTGTACACATGGCGAAGGTCTTTCCTCACACAGCAGCTGGAGTGATCGTTTCACAATTCAAGCCTGTTCATGTCAACCCCTATATTAGTGTTCTCCAGAAAAACAAAGCCAACAGTAAATACATATATATGATTTTTTTTTTTTTGAGAAATTCACTCATGAGGTTATGGAAGCTGAGAAATCTATAAATTGCTCTTTGCAAGCTGGAGACCCAGGCAGCCTGGAGATATAATTCAGTCCAGGTGCCAAGGACCCAGAATCAGAGGAGCTGATGGTCTCAGTTTCACTCCGAAGGCAGGCGATGATGAGATGAGATGTCCCAGCTCAAAGAGTGAAGCAGGAAAAGGGAATAAATTCCTTCTTCTTGGCCTTTTGTTTTCCTCAAGCCCTCACCTGCTTGGATGAAGCCCACCCACACTGTGGCATCTACTTTACTGAGTCCACCCAAAACACCCACTCAGGTGTCTTTATAACAGTGATTAATCTGGGTACCCCAGAACTCTCAAGTCAATGCAAAATTTAGCCAGCAACAGTTTCCAGTCACCTGTGAAGTAAAGCTTTAATGCTTCACCTTAATTTCAAGGCCTGCCAGGATCTATCTTATGCCATTCTGGATTTTTCTTTGGCCATGAACACTGAACACTCTTACATATGACTCTTGCTCCAAATACTGGTCTGCAAATCCTGCCTTGAATCCTGCTGTCTCACCTCAGAGATTTCTTCTCTGCGCTCTGCCTACCTCTTGCTTTACCCTATTCATTTATCTGATTTCAGCTGAAGAGTCGCTTCCCCAGGATGTGTGTGACCACTTGTCCCACCCACTAGTGTCAATCCTCTACTCATACGTTCTCATAACACTTCTTTTTTTTTTTTTGTGGGTACCGGGGGTTGATCTCAGGACCTCGCGCGCCAGCAGGCGCCCGTGCCGCTGAGCGATATCACCGGCCCCTTTTTCGTATGTGGGTTCCGGGAGTTGAACTCGGGCCCTCGCGTTTGCCAGGCAGGCGCTTATGCCACTGAGCCATCTCACCGGCCCCTCGTAACACTTCTTGTTAATTATCCTCCACGTTCTTTTTTAAATGTTTCTCAAATCATTTGGATTAACGATTAGTTGACTTTTGCTAGAAAATTATAAAGGTAGAGATGGTTAGTTTCCACATCCACAAGGTCTCAAGTAATGCTTGGCATGTAATAGGGCTCAGTAAATATTTAGTAAATGAATGGATATCCCACGTGAAATGTCAAAAATTTAGGAACTCTCTCTGGTTAGCTATGTAAAAACCCCTTTGAATAGAGGGATATCATAAAGATACATTCAATGTATCTAATTTCTGGACTCTGAATAAGATAATGTACAAGTTACCATATTAGGAATTGGACTGCAAGACTTTCCTTCACCACATGACTGTAATCCCAACTAATCAAGGTGCATCATAAATTTTAAAGACTCTTTTCAATGATGTAAAAGGTACAAATAGAAAAATCCCTCTACATGAATAAATGAAAAACAGAAATCTTGATTTTCTTAGTACTTTTGTCACTCAGTAGTCCTTTCAGGAGCAAGAAGCTATTCCAGTCATGACGTTCCGTGATCTGCTGCAACCCAAAACTTCCTCTATTCTGCAACTGCTTTGTGAAAAATTACATGCAAAAAAGTCGTTATGCATTTGCAAATAGCTTTTAAAACCAAAGCTCTCTCCTGGGAATATGATCCTAATAGGATAGAGACAGGGCTAAGTTGCTGAATGCTGCTGGTCATTATTCTTTTGTTTCAATTCAAAGAAAACTTTCACTGATCTCATAACTAGACTGCCGGGCATGTGTTTTTGCTTACTGCCTAATGTGGTTCTAATAACGCAAACATTCCATCTAAGTAATGATGACATATCTACGGCTAGAGATATTAGAAAACTACGCAAGGGCAGCATTTTGAGAAAGACAAAGGGAAAATACAATAAATGTTTCATCTAAATTTTCTTGCTGCCATCTTACTAGAACTTATTCTGGAATATGTTAATAAGGGGAAAAAAGGAAATTTAAAGAAATACAAACTAGAGTTCTAGGAGTACATGTCTCAGAATGAGCCCAAACAGGTACTTGGTGTAGAGTAAATCCCAACTTTGTAGATACACATTCATGAGCTGAAGAATAAATTTTTAAAAATTCTTTCTCAATGAATCATTTGTCGTGGAGTCTCAAACATGTGTCACTGATATATTCCTAGGGTAAAAAGTAGGATAATAGACTTATTCTATTTATCTTGTGTTTTAAAAAAATTAATCATTATTAAGGGAGTTGGGTGCCAGCCCTTCCAGGGATCAACTCCAACTCCACTGGAGACTTTGAGACTCCATCTGGTAAGAGATTAGATGTTGACTGGTTGTTTGTCCCTTTGGCCAGTGGCTCCAATATTACCTCTTCCGTTTGCAGCCCTGCGGTTCGGGTTGCAGGGCTCCCGCTGTTGGAGAACGCTTATTGTGATCTGCGTATCTTTTACCTGAGACTCAGAGTTTGGTTAAAGGATTAGAACAGGAGCCTGTTGGGCCCATAAGACCTCACTTCACTGTTTGCGGACATTGTTACCATGAATGGAGCTTATGTTAAGATGGCATAGCATGTGGAAAGACAGAGCTAAGATGATGGCATCTGGACTGGCGTGATGGCATCTGGACTGAGCTTTGCCTAATGCCAGTTTCAACTTTGAAGTTCCAGTTATTTGAACAAATATTAATTTACTCCAACCTGAGTTGCATTTACTTGCAGTCAAAGGTTCTAAAGGATACAGGGAGAGCATATCACAAATTTCATTTATGGAGTACAATCCTTAAACTGTGGAGTTCAGTCCTTTGGAGAACTGCTTTCTTTCTAATCTTATATACATGCCAACTTTTGGGTCTCCTGGAAATACCCATCTATGTCTGCATGCGAAGGTCTCCTGCTCAGCAGGCTGCATACTCTTGCACACCCAAATCGAGCTTTACTTTCTCTTTGAAATCTCTATTAACTCTGGTACCATGCCCCCAAGTTAACCTAGAGCCTTGTCATTATCATTATCATTAGTGTCACCTTTCACATGATCACTGGTGGGCTTAGATGTCTGTCCTTCTCCCTGGCCTGTTGCAACAAGTTACTATACATGAAACACCTACAATAAGCCAGGACTAGCACTGTTAAAACCTCACTGAGCTTGTTTGTACAAAAGAGGAAACTAAGGCAAAGGACAAATAGCTTCAAGTGCACCTATAAATAGAAGCTAGCAGAGTTCTTTGAAGTCCACCTGATTGCAAACTACCACTCTCCATCCTGAACCAGTGGGTCCTACTTACTTTTACATTTTTGAAATATGCTCAGTGTATGTAGTTAGCCTGTGAACTCCAAAGATCCTGTTACTGTTCTGGGTATGGCATTATTGTACCATGTTCCTGGCACTATACAAAGTGCAGAAAATATATTCAAGAAATATTTATTAAATGAATTCACTAGGAAAGCATAAACAGACTTCACATTTGTTCAGTATTTGTTTGAATGCTTTTGAGTAGCATTTGGCCATAAGCCAGAGCACAACTCAGAAGCATTGCCAATCATGAAAAACAAAACAAAACAAAAAAACAGCTGATGTTGCTTCCTTAGAAGTATGTCCAGAAATACAGTGGCACATAAAGACATTGAAATGCTATGTGACCATGGCTAGTTTACTTAACTTCTCTGAGCCTTCATTTCCTCATGTGTAAAAAGATGATAATATAACCTATCTATATTTCGTGATAAGGCTGTAATTGAAATTCAGGTAAAGTACACAGCATATAATGGACAGTCTATAACACTGAAAAATAAATGATCATTACCCTTTGAGTAATGTGAAATAATTAAGAAATGTTTGTGAAATAATTAAGAACTGAACCTTTCTTGTAATGATAATCATTAGATTTATCAATGATTTGAAAGTATTCCATATTACAATAAAAATAGGACTGAAATTTTGAAAATGGTATTTACTTAAGG
Organism: Erethizon dorsatum; assembly: GCA_028451465.1. Taxonomy (NCBI): domain Eukaryota; kingdom Metazoa; phylum Chordata; class Mammalia; order Rodentia; family Erethizontidae; genus Erethizon; species Erethizon dorsatum. The sequence goes on from CM051825.1 coordinate 49,008,062, forward strand.
TTTGTCATGTTCAAGACCAAGAGCAAAATCAGGAAAATCACTAAGCCTTTGTAGTATACAGAGGCCTGCTTCTTGTTTAATAAGAATATGCCTATGTATTTATTTTATTTAAATAATTTTCCTGAACTTAATTCTCTTTCCTCAAATAAAATGTAGTAATAAAAAGAAATCATATAAATTTTAGGCTAAATAGCAAAACTTGAATTACTGAACTGCCTGATTTTCAGATAATTTCACTGAAGAGGTTTCTCCTAACGTTAAAAAAAACAGATGATGACTTAATAGTGGCTCTAAAACTATTGAAAAGTGTGTTTAGATCCTAGAGCATTTATTTTATACTTTGATATACTTTAAACATTCTTAATTAAGAAGGTAATTTTTTAAAATTTTAAATTAGATTCACTAACCAACAGTGCTAAGGCATGTCTTTTTCTTAATCCATTAGTCAAAAATTTCAAGTATTTATCCAACAGATGAACAATGGGCTGCTGGAAATTCTATTTGTTGGTTCTGTGTCAACAAGTCTTAACTTGTTGCTGGAATGCAAAAAGATTCTACGATGCTATTTTTGTGATATTGGTAGCTCAGTTTAAATTAAGCATCTACCTGAACATTTGTTTGTGATTAGAAATGTATCCAACGAAAATGTATTTTTCGTGCCAAAATTTAAAAAGGTGTTTACACAAGCACATTTTTAGCAGGGTACAAAGCTGGACTTTTTCAATCCAGCCAAAATCAGAAAGCACTATAAATCTCCCTAGAAAACAAGTTTATAAACTCAAGTTATGTTTAAATAAACATTCTAAGTCAAAATGCTGGACTAAACCCCAGAATATGTCCAGTGTTCCTTATCACTGCTTTTCTGGTGCTGAATTTAATTCTATGATAATTAACAGATTTTCTCAATTTTCTTGAAATATAGTGGCAAAATTTTCTCAAGTGTTCATGGAAATTCTTGTTTTTTTTTCTTTCAGTGGGGCAGTGTTGCTCTGACTAACCTCCTTTACCTAGTATTTAATTCTGTAGCACTTCCTCCCCTTTCTCTGCTTGTGTTGTTCAAGAATATCTTGAAATATAGTTTTATAACCACTTGAAGAGCTTATGGATCTCCTTGGGTAAAAAAGAAGAGAAACATTTTTCTGATTGGACTCTTTTAAATAATATTTAATTTTATTCCACCTCTATCCCATACTCGTTTGTGCTGGTTCTATTATTGACAGAGATTCGTAAGTTAACCACTGGTTTAAATAAATCTCAAGTTATTTTAAATTGTCCACAAGGCGGCAGTAAAACATCTTGCTTCCCCCCAATATCTTGAATTTCTAAGCGTTCACTTTCTAAACATTTAGATATTATATTTGTCTGAATAATACCAAAAACTCTTCTGTCTTTTAATTTCTGCTTTGCCAAATGGCATGTATTAGTAAATATGTGTTAGTCATGATAAAACCTTTCATTAATTTTTCCCTGCAATAGATGAGTAGGAATCCTCAAAGTTTTGGTAACACAAATTGCCTGTTTATAAGAACAGGCAGGACTGCTTTTCAGTTTCTGAGGCTTACAGCGAGTTCCTGTAAATTTTCTGGTCATTGTTATTGACCATTAAGGGCTTAGTATCTTCTCTTCCTCACTTCATTATCCTATGGTATAAAGGTGTCATTCTAGTGATTTTTCTAGTCAAGAATTTTCACATAAAATGTAAAACTGGATGTTCCCATTTGTTTAGAAGCTGCACTGATAAACCACTGCTGTGCAGAAAAGTACCCTTGTAATAGGTTTCCTGCGCAAGTGAGAAGCAAACATCCTGTGATCGCTGGAACTGAGGGCTCACTTCGAAGTGTTTGAAGAAGCCTCCTGCCCACCGGTGAGGACCTCCGGCTGCGGGCTCTGTGCTCTTGCTTACCTATTGTGGACCCAAGTTGGAGACTGCCTTTGCCTGACCTCATGTGTCAAGCAAGTGAAGTGTATGTCGGAGCAAGTGCCTCCTGCAGGAGAAGGTGTGGGGACTGCGGGGCTGGATGACCTTGTACTGTTCACTGGCTCACCGCTGCCAGAACAATGGTTGCCCTGAGGACTTGAGGCTGCCAAAGGCACCTCTGGCATAATCTGTCATCCCAGGAAATGTCTGCCATTCCTGGGAAAAACAGGTGTGCCTGCATTAGAGAAGGGGGATAGGGGAAAGATGCCGATGCAAAATAAATTCTACATGTACTTTGATACAGGAGACCTAAGCTACAGTCTTCACGCTGTCTGTATTCCTGGGGAAGCTGCAGGGAACTTGGGCAGAGCAAGATTGTGAGGTTGAGTTCAGCATTTTACCAATACAAGCAGAGCATGTTAATGTTCACCTGTGTGTGCGTGTTTGCATCAAAGGAAATTATTTATGGAGTGTATTCATATGGTAAAATGCAAGAGTTGGTAATATAGCATGAATAGATATACACACAGTCCCAGAGTTTCCATTCTGTCCATTGTTTCATTTAAGGTAAGTACAGCCTAATGCTTTTAGAATTGAACATTGTTTTGCCAGGAATAAAAGACACAAAGTTCTTAGCAATTTTTGCCTTCAGAAGGATAGTTTCCTATTTAAAATAAATTTAAATTCCTATTTAAATTAAAACATATATCACCCACATAGTACATAATTTTTGAAGGTGCACATATTTTTGTAAATAGCTACTCTAGGAAAATATGCAGAATGATTTAATTTCATATTAAGGTGTAAATGTAGCACTGGATTTGTGTTGAGACACAAGTGCTTTGTGACTGAGAGCAAAGCTTTCTGGAAGACTTTCACCAGCAGATACAAAACTACCGAATTCCACATCTGAAGTAATGACACGATTTTCTTGCTTAAAGAAAAGCAAATTGATTTTAGACATACCGAAACTCAGAAGTTTCAGAAGTGTGTTTGGGTTGAGGTTAAGTTGTCCTTGACAATATTAAAAGAAAGGTTTGAATTGTTGAATAACCACCTTTCACCCATCCCTAATTGTAATTAAAATGACAATATGCTCTCAATCAATAGCTCTTTGTCACACTTTGAAGATCAGGGGATGAGATTTCACCCCAGGCGTTTATAGGGCAAAGAGCTGCCTGCGCATAACCCTAAAGATGTTGCATTAGAATACCTGTTCTCCTACGATTGTCCTGGATAAAGGCATTCAAATAAGACCACAGATAGGTAGTATTACAAAAAGACAAAATCTTAATTTTTCTAATTTTGCTTCCAGCTAGATATCATAAGAAAAATATTGCCAATTAAAAAGCTAAATTATCCTTATACTAATTTCACTAGTTAGGCTTCAGTCATTTCATCCTAATAGCTAATCTGCTGAGCATTCGCTGTGTTCTGGGCATTGTGCTAAGTACTTTTGCATTAAGTTTTTCTATTCTTCAGTCAGCTCTGAAGTAGACCCTAATATTGCATCCCCACTTAACAGATGATGCTTAGAGAGATTGAGTCCCTTTCCCTTTGTCGCACTGTGAGTAAAGAGAAGAGTTTTGACAAAATAAATTCTAAACTTGGCTCTGAGCACTTAACAAGCTTCGTGAACTTCTCATGGGATGAAAATTCAGTGTGACCAAACTGGATCACATCTTTTTCCTTAAATCTCTATGTAGAAGTTTATATATATAGCATAAAGATTCTGTTTATAGACCGTTGTAAGATAAAACTGCATTGACCATTTATAGGCTATTGTTTGTACACTGAAGCAGGCATTTTTACCTGCTTTCACCTGCTTTCTACGTGGAATACATTCTTTGTCCCCTGGCATTTATATTACATTTTATTATTATGTTCATAGGATGATAATGAACTTCCAGTCTGGCCTGGCTGTGCCTATTCAAGTTCAGATATGCCATTTAAGTTTGCACCTATGAACTGATAAATTCATAATTAGGTCTGGACACACAGCATCCCAGGCAATCTGTTTTTAGCATTCCAACATGAGCATTACTATGTGACCAGACAATTGCCATGCACATAGTAGGAGCTGCTCCAACTTGTGTGGTTTTTTTGCAAATAGCCAAGCTATAACAACATTGGCTATGACATACTGAATGTGTAGAATCTGTTAGGAAGGAGGTGGCCCCTGGGCTAAATCCTATTCTGGGACAGCTTTTTTCTAGCTCATCTAGTTGGCGGGACATGTTTCTAAAATATGAATATTGGGAAATTTTACATGAAAATATGTGCATCTTATTACTTTGGAAAAAAAATCTCTTGAAAAATTAGAAAATCTGAAAATACTGGGCCAGATTCTTGCATTGCAAAAATTGTCTAGAGTACATTACAGATATTCCCTGTTGATGACCATGCTTTCTTCATGTAACTGCAGTCCCCACCAACCCAGTTTTACTCTTAGAACAAAAAGCTTTCCCTCCCTGAAGTGACCAGAATGAACTTGCCTTTGGAACTGTGTTTTTAAAAAGTACTTTATATCTACTCTATAATGTATCCTTATACTATCTATGAGGGAAGTACCATCATACCCATTTTATAGATGAGAAAAGAACATAGAAAATTTAAATAAATACTCAATGACGTGGTTCATAAGTGGGAGACCTGGGATTCTACCCATAACTCTCTCATTCCGAAGGCTATCTTTCAACTCCTTCACTGACAGTCATTACTCCTATGCGTAGTCCTCGTCTGGTTAGCGAAGTGCATTTTGTGGTGGCCCTCTGGGCCTGGGGTTGTGCTGAGAGCCTGGATCACTAGCATGTGCTCATCAAGGCCTCCTTTTTTTCCCATTACAAGAAGCTTCCGCAGTTATGATCATAGCATCTAAAACAGAATATGTTCACAGAAGAGCACCTATTGTAAGTGATTTCAACTTCACATGATTGGCAGTAACAACCTTTCCGCACAAAGGCGTGGAGAAGTCCCTGGCAAGGACCATCGCTCTGTCTGCCGTGGTGTGCTGGAGAGGGGGTGAGGCAGGAGCTGTAGTCTGCTGTCCCCCAGCCATCTCTGCGGACTTCCTTTTTGGGTCTGTTGTATATTTAGCTGCCATCATCATCATCATCATCATCAATATTATCTTGATAGAAAACATTTGCAATTTAATGCTATCACTGAACTAGAAGTGGGAGATATTTTGAAGTTGTATAATAACTACTTTCGTGAATTTTCTATGATGCTTTCATCTATCTGAATGGTAGATAAAAAGAATAAAATTAGTTGTCTCTGGGAAGAAGGACCTATTGGGATACTAAGCTTGGAGTGCTCTCATAGCACCTGTTAATTCAACCCACCCCAGCAGGGACTTAACAACATGACAGGGAGAGTGACTATGTGAGTAGCACTCCGGTGCCCGTGCTCTGTGATTGCACAGAACCATGCAAGTTGAAAAGGTGTGGACAGTAAGAGGCAGGCGAGTGTCCTCCGGTTGCTGCAGACATTGTCCGTCATTCCTGCTAAACATATGAAGTCAGCTGACTCTCGCTAATGCACCTTTAGAGAAGTGCATGTAAGAAAGTGCACCTTCCCGTGTGAGATTCTAGGCCTGTGTTGTCTGGTCTAAGGCAGTTCTCTGACCTGTGTTCACTTGCGGAGATGGGCTGTGAAGAGATCCAAGTTTGCTTTTCATTGAGGGACAGCGACTATGTGCTCTGTGTTTCTCTTTATTACGGTGGAGAGATTCACACTGTTTGTTTCATTAGCAATAGAAGTTGGAATAATAAAGGATATACGGGGATTACATTAAGGCATTCAAATATATAAGCATAAAGAATATCCATACCCAAATTGTCACAGGGTACAATACATGCATGTCCATGTTTGGGGCAGGGACATGGGATGAGATTAGTTGTATTAAAATACAACTAATTAGTTGTATTAAAATAGTGGCAGAAGAGTTGCCAGGTCCCTAGTCACTTGTGTTGAGAAGGGAAGGTAGGTTTGCCTTCAGCTCCAGCAGAAATCTTTGTTAGGAGGATGTGTTATTTCATGCCTGTACCTCCCAAGACCACCCTCAATGGGACATCAGCGGGAAATCTTCAACTCTATGATAAATACCAAAATTGTCATCTGCCTCCTTCCATTCTTTCTTCCCTTTCATCTTTCCTTCCCTCCTATCTTGCTGCCATCTATCCATCCCTCCATCCTTTCATCATTCCATTCTTCTTGGCTTCCCCAAATGAAACACAAAAGGTGCTCTGAGCTTTTCTTTCAGACCTGAGAAAAACACCTAGGGTGATCATAAATCAGATTGCTCTTGTTTTCTGCTTTGAAAATCTTTTAAAGGGGGAAAAACGCTGGCAATTCCATAGTTAGAAGGAAAAAGGTTTAAATGCAAATGAATGCTGAAGGGAACACTTGAGAGTGAATGAGTTTCATTCAGAGGATGCCAATCACTCAACCATCAGTCAAGATTGACAAGCTTTCAGGGAGCTCCTGGCTCCCTAGGAGCACCTAGGAGAGGAGGGGAGAGAGGGCAGAGAGAGGTGAGAGGTGAAGAAGACGCCTCTGTGCCTTTCACATTTGTCTAAGGGTCAGCCCTTTTGACCTTTATTGGAAATTGAATATCAGGGCCATTCTGTTCCTAGGATTGGTGAATTTTTTTTTTTAATTTTCAGTTGTCCCAGAATGTGATCCTAGAGGGTTTATTAAACAGTGGATCTTTTCTTTATCTCTTGATTTCCCAAACATTGGTGCTCCTTGAGCATCCCACTTCATGGTCATTCCTGAGATCGTGGGTGGGACCATGTTGGGGTTTGGGGCAGGTCATTCGGGGTAATTGTAATTGTTCACCTGAAGAGCTACACATTACTATGCTGAAAATGAGTCACACCCCCACCATTGTCAGGAATCCAATTGCTCTGTCTGTCAAGGCTGTCTTATAAAAGTCTGCGCTCTGCCAGAGCACTCGATCTTGCTTTATAAGTGTTCGAAATATTGGAAAACACATGCGGATTATTCATGGAAAACTGCAACCCCTGTGCATTTTCTCCTCTCATGGTTATGTTTTTTATGAGTTGATGTGGGCTTAAGATATCCAATGCAGCAAGAATCTTTCAAAACATACCATAGTTGGGAGGGTAAGGCATGGGTAAAAACAATTAATGCTTTTCAAATGGAAAAGACCCAGAATTTCAGAAAATTTACCAGCTAGAATCGAAAACCTGCATATCTCTCTTAATTGTACTTATCTAAATATTTATTAGATGTCTTCTATTTTCAAAAGTGTGCAAGAGACCCCAAAAATGAACTGTTCTCATGTAGCTTCTTAGCTCAAAAAATATGTTGATTGCCTCAGTGGTATTCAACCATGCTCCTTCATTATTTCAGGCCTTCCCAAATCAACCCACAACCAATATAAATCATGTTAGCAATATTCCACCACCGAAGTAGAATAATGGTCTTTAGTTCACCAAGTCAAATTAAATCAATGGTTATAACTTTCTCAAATGAAGCTTTTTCTTTCTTGTCATATCCATAAACAATTGGAACCAGCCTCTGTCTACTAACCAGCAATTTTAGAAATAAACCGAGTTTGCCACCAATGCAATACTGGGCATAAAGTGATCATAGAGTATCTACTTGGAGTGATGGTGAACCTTTTGGAGCTTTCAGTGATACGCTGTGCTGTGGCACGCATGCCATAGGTTCGCAACCACTGACATTGAGTATTGTTTCTCCACATGGGAGTAGCGTATGAATGGTATCATTTAAGGACATTTCCTAATAAGAATAAGGTTCGTTGCTGAACTCTGAGCAGGAATACACTTCTTCCCCAAAATAAGTCATCTTCCTATTACAAAGAATAGAGGTAGATGAAAAGAAATCAGACTTACTAAAGAGAGGGAAAATGTATCTCAACAATTATATGTGATTATTCTTATTCCCAATTTACAGATGAGGGCAGTGAGCAATGTCTTGCCCCAAATCACATCATGAATGAGTGACAGGGCAGGATGTGCACCTGGAGTGAAATGAATCATGCTCAGATTGAATCAGGTCCTTACCTGTGAGTTTGTATTAGAATTATCTGAGGAACCTTCCCAAAATATTCTTGCCCAGTGTCTACCCCAGGGATTCTGATTTAATTGATGGGGAGTAGGTAAGACCATGCTCTAAGGGTTAGAGAAAGCTGCAGCAATTGACACAACTAAAATTTATATTTTTAATATAAGGAAACGCCAACCTCTGAATAAATCGGTTTGTTTAAATATTCAGAACTTTAATTAGAACTTAAACATCTTACTTTGGGCAAGTCGATAATCAGGATAGAGCCTTCCATTAAAAGCTTTGAGGTAAGAATAGGGCTATCTGGGACAGATTGGGTGATCACATTGTACAGCCCAACTTGATTCTCAGAAGGACAACTAGACCTTCCCATGTCTCCCAGCAACCATATCAGAGTAAGTCTGGGTGACATGTCCCACAAGTACACCTGAATGCAGAGTAGACTTCAAAGTAGTTACCACACATTCCTTAGCTGTTAGTGTACACATGTCAGAAATGGAACTCTATTTAGTTCTCTCTATGAAATGTAGGTTCATTTATTTTGGTTTCAAAATTGAGAAGCAAAAGCCAGATGCAGTGGCGCACACCTCTAATCTCAGCTACTGGGGAGGCTGAGACAGAAAGATGGCAAGTTCAAGGCCAGGATCTGGGTAACTTAGCAAGAGCTGTCTCAAAAAAAAAAAAAAAAAAAAAAGAGGAAAAAGCTTTGTGAAGTATCATTTAATAATATGTAATTAGGTGAGGGGGGCTATTTAACTATCAGCTAGGATCTGGGTACTATCTCAGCCATGCTAAATATTATACTCTAAATGAACAAAGAAAAAGCTGATGCTTATAGCAAGGGGAAAAAATCTTAAGCCACCAAGCCACCCAAAACTTTAAATTGACAATGGTACTGGATGAAAATATCTAAAAGAAACTGATCTTGTTATCTTCCATATTTGAAAATCTAGTATACGATGCTAGTTATTGCCCTTATGGGCAATGATAAAAAGAGATGTCTAGGGCCGGTGAGATAGCTCAGTGGTATAAGCGCCTGCCTGGCAAGTGCGAGGTCCTGAGTTCGACTCTCGGTACCCACACAAAGGAAAAAAAGGGCCGGTGATATCGCTCAGCGGCACAAACGCCTGCTGGAAAGCATGAGGTCCTGAGTTCGACTCCCGGTACCCACATTAAAAAAAAAAAAAACAGAGAGATTTTTAGAAGAAAATTAAGTCTAGTTAAAGACAGGAGCACAATGAACTGACAGCACAGAGTAAGTGAGGCAAACAATCTGTTTAAATCTATATAGGTATTGTTTCTTGTGATCAGATAATCAGTGTTCTTCCAATGTTTACAGAAAATGTGCACAAGTCTCCACAAGACATTCAACTTCAGATTTGAAGTTTTGATTCAGTTTCTTGGGAATATAACCTTTAACTGCAGAGCATGTGTTGACCTCAAAATTTGAAAAGTGTATTTGTTGCAGAAAACCTTAGCAATGAAAGCCACTCACTAGCTTCTTGATTTGCTAAAAAATGATGAACTGAGTCCAGTCTTCTCACTGACTTTAGAAAATACCTCTGAAAAGTACTGTGCCGTAGGTCTTCCTTCAATGATGGAAACATTCTCCATCTTTGTTGTTTGGCAGTACAGCCAACAGTTCCATGGGGTTGTTGAATACTTTGAAATGTGGCTCGTCCAACTGCAAAACTGAATTTTTAATTTCATTTGATTCTAATTAATTTAGAGTTCACAGTCATTTAAATGGCTAGTGTATTGGCCAGCTTTAGCACTACATGTTTCATTTCAAGCACAATGCTAAGTAATCACTCTATCACAATAGCAAATAGATTAAAATTCTGCTTGTTGTTGTTAACAAATTTTTTTTTAAGGTTGGAATTTATATTGTATATGCAGAATAAAAAGTATTTTGTATTAGTAAAACTATTTGGTGTTCATAAAATCAATTGAGATGTAAGAATAGTTTCTGCTGTTATTAAAAGCATGGAGAACGTCAGGAAGCCCACACCTACAACATACTCAAGAACCCCTGTATTAATGTGTAAGGACCCCTCTCCATACAAAATGGGTAGCAAATGAAACTTGGCTCTCCAGTTCATTAATAAAGTAAGGTCTTATTTTCTATTTGCTTTGAAAAATTATTTTGGGGGTTTATTCCTATATTTCTTTACTCACATAACAGTGTGGTGGTTATTTTTACAGTAACCTTATAATTTGTTAATTTATTTTTTGCCTTGGTTTTTGCAAATTCCATTCAAGTATAACCTGGATAGGGAAGGTGCACATACTATACTTACACACTTCCCTGACTTTCTATAGTACTGTTAATTGTTTTAATCTGAGTTTAAGCTAGGTGATTACACTTCTGAAGATTGTTGAATGCCACAAACCTTTCACTCCTGAAAAGACACTCCAGTCAACGATTGCGGGGGAGCTTTAAGCCTATCCCTGCATCTAGTTCTCTCCCCCACATCCAAACCCACCAATCACTCCCACCCACATCTGTATCTCTGCATTCCAAAGTGTTTCTTGCCTTCCACTTTTCCAGAATAAGGGTCAAAAACATTTGGGTAGCTATGATACTTCTCCTGGTCTATTTTCAGACAACTCACGTCCTATGTTCCAGGTGCTGAGTTCTCTACAGCAGGAACCTCACTCAGTCCTTTAAAAAGTCAATACTTTCAGCCAACTGAATATATACACATTTTTCTTCTCTACTTGGTCTCAATCTCTCTCTCTCTCTCTCTCTCTCTCTCAGGTTTCACAGCCTTGTAATGATTTCTGTTTCTGAATATATTTCATTTTAATTTTTTAAATGCTCTTCTAATTTGAATTTAGGCCTTCGTACAGATTTTGTCGCCTGGGCTGTTTTGAAATATACGATTTTAAATGCATGAAACTCATCCTTTAAAAATGATTTGTGAGTGTACATTTGAAAATGGTTAATGCTTATTTATTACAAATGGAATAATTACAGCTAATGGAACAGTGCCATTTAACATCAGTACAGTGGTGTAGGGGAGCTTGATAATTAGCAGCTCCATAAGTGCTTTTTTTTAGGTTATGAAATGACAGCCATGGAACACCTTTCCGGGAAATGTCTCCGTGTACTAAATTCTCTCTTGTTTACTCTCCTTTGCTGTCCACAATGAGTGTGTTGGTGGGTATTTGGATTTAATGATTTAATTGCCACCTGAGCCCTCCTCTAACTCAGGAATTAGCAATTTTTTCTAAATATGCATGACAGAAATTGCTTTGGATAGGAATAGGATATTTCTATACAAAACTAGAATTTCTAGAAATTTGAAATTACCAGCAGTAGTAGTACCCCCTTTAGAACAAGCTTTTTCCTCAGAATGAAGGGACATAAACTAACATTTTAACAGGCTGTGTTTCTAGTTATTGACTCATCTACCTGGAAAAGACAGGAAAAAGTATTTCTAACATGAATATCCACTGTGTTCCACAAATACATTAAAACAGTGTTTCTAGAGTAAATAGAATTTGCATTTGGGCTTGTCAGCAGACATCTCCGCCACCTGATGGTTCAACTTGACCTTTTTAGCCTTTTCGTCCTGAGGTGAAGTCTACTTCTCTTCATGCTCTGTTGATGACCCTGATAAAAGCCAACATTCTGTCTTTGTGAAAAACTATCTTTCTGATTTTTTTTTCTTGCAAATGTGAGTTTAACTGAAGTGTTAACTAAGAAACTCTATTAAGTGATTTTCAGGAGAAAAGGACTGAGAAACCACATTTAAAATTAAACTTCTCCAATGCATAAAGTTTATGTATTAAGGCTTATGTAAGAGAGTGTTCTTTCTCTTCCTCTTTGAGCACTAAGAGATTGTCATACTGGACCAAATATTATCCTTAGAATTTCCACAGACATCAATAAAAAAGGAAATAACTGGTAATTTATTCTGGGCTGGCAAGACATTTTCTAAAATGCAGTGCAACCCTGATTCAGAATTGAGGGGAAAGGGTTTAAATTAGGTTTTTTATAGTGGTAAGTATTTGCAGACAATGTAGAGATTTATGGATTAATTTGTTTTAAATTAACTTTTATAGGGTGACTAATAGTCCACAGGGATAAACTACGCTTTCAATTGCCCATGATTTTTAGTCAGATCCTAGAGAGGAGATCATTTCTCTTAGGAAATGGTGACACACTTTTTAATGTGTTCCATACCATTTTTTTTTTCAGTGTCCAGAGAAGATAAATAAGTTCTGGGCCTTAGGCAAAGATATTCACAACTGGCCCAACATTTGATGTCACATTTCACTCAGAAAAGGAGAGAGACCCTGACCTCCACCCTGGTAGGCATCTTTCATCTGCTGATTCCCAGGGTGACTTCTCAGTGGCGCCCAGCGTGTTCACACAGACAAATGCCCTGCTTTATGGGTGCACAGAACTACTCTGCATTGCCTTTAGTCTTAAGAAATGCTAACCAGATCCAAGAGCTGAAAATTCAAAAGACTAGTTTTTTGGGTTCTATAATGTATCAGACTCTGCCAAAAAGTTTTCCAGTATGAGTCATAGATAGCAAATTTAGTCCATAAAATGGATGTATGTGTGTAGCTATCTACATATCTATCCATTATCCGTCAAACCATCCGTCCATCCATTTATACATATATCTCTTCCTTTGATTATGTATTTCCTGAGCATATTCTACACTTTTTTTTTTTGGTCTTTTTTTTTCTTTTTTGGTACTAGGAATCGAACTCAGGGCCTCATGCTTGCCAGTCAGGTGCCACACTGCTGAGCTACATCCCTGGCCCCCAAATTCTAGAGACTAGAAAAGTAAATCTGCTTTTAGACTAGCCTGATTACATCTATTTGTCCCATTCTAAACACATCTCCTTAACAAAAGAATTTTATTAACTACATGTTTAGATCTTGCAAACAGCTGAGGAGTCTACCACGCTCTTTTATGTAGAGGATCATAGTGAAAAAACAGACCCTTGGCATCACGTCTTCATAGAGTATTCATATACTTGGATTCTATGTCACTCTTCCAACTTAGACAATATTTAAGTTGGTAATTATTTTCTCTGTAAACTTTTAAACACATCGTTCTGGAGTTTTTCTGGTTTTCACTGTTACTGGTACTCTACATGTTTTGTTTGTGTATGAGTTCTACCCTTTCCTTTCTTGCTGCTTTTAGGACCTCCTGTTTATCTTTGCTGTTGTATAAATTTTATGATGTATATTTCCTTGTACATAACAAGTTTCGGCATTATTTTCTTCCAGAGTCTACAGATTTAGGTTGGGGGCCAGTTCTGGATATTTTTTAGTCATTAATTTCAAATACAATTTCTCATGGTCTGGTATTTATTCTTGGAACTCAAAAACAGGCTGATATTAGTGTTCAGTCATTTGTGTCTTTCAACTTCCTTTTTATATTTTGGATGTCTTGGTCTTTGTGGACCAAGTTTTGTGGATTTCTTTAGATTTCCTGTCTTATTAATTCTCTCTTTAAAGGTATTCAATCTTTTCTTTGACTCATTTGTTAATTTTTTTTCTATCTTACGCTGTAAACCTATTTAAAGGTGATGTTTTCTCTAATTTATCAGGCTTCTCCTTTCCTTTTGGATGTAAGAAATTTTTGTATGCAAAGGACATGTGTGTTAGATTTTATTGAAGTACAAAGTAGATAAAATGCAGAAATCCTAAATTTATAGCTAGCTGAATTTTCATAAAATGAACATATATTTGTAACTATTATAAATAGTGCTGCTATAAATTTTCTTGCACATTTATTTTGGTGAGCGTATGTTGAACATTTTTATTGCGTGTATATCTAAAGGAATTGCTTTGTCACAGGGTATGTGTAGTTCAGCTTCAATGAAGACTGCCAAACTATTTTCCAAAGTGGTTTTACCAGTTTACCCTCCTATCAGTAGGATGTAAGAATCTCAATAAATCCATGATCTCAACTACTATTTAACTTCAAATACTATAATTTCTATATATTCTATTTAATTATCTTTAGAAATTCTTACTCCTTTTTTCAAATCTGACTTGTTTTTGAACACATTTTCAAATCTTTTATTTTTACAGGCAGGTGAAATATTCTTATTGACTCAGCAATTTATTTCCATATTTCGTGATTTAAAAAACACTATGAGTTTATTTTTAATAACATTTATGTGCGGGGGGAGAGGTTCCTTTGAAGTCTGGGTAAAAGAATGTTCCTCCAGGTAGGATCTGCATTTGTGTTCATCGGGTGCCTGGAAGTACCTCCCACCTGAGGTAACTTTTATAGCTGAAAGTAAGAGGGCAAGCCTTTCTTCTCAAGAGAAACACTTCCCCTTCTATTCACAATTATTATGGAAAGAAAATTTCCCCATGTTCTTCTTTGGGGACTAGATATTTTCTCTCACTCACCATTTTGCAGAGATACAGCATCCTTTGAAGTCTTGGCCTAAAGCTGAGAATGCAGTGCGGTTGGCTTACATCAAATCAAACCCCTTGGGTCAACTCTAATATTATTAGGACTCCTCTTCCCCATGCATCTGTTAAAGTAAAATCTTTTGGTGACAAAAGATAGATAGGAGTTCCCAGGCTTCAACTTTGCCTGTCTGGTCTCTATGGATTTGTGCTTTTACTTCAATTTTGTAAGCTTCTTGACCACTTACCAGTGAATTTAAAAGAGATGTTTCAAAATTTCATCCAGCATTATATATTATTTTTCACAGAGAAATTATTGAAAACAGCAGTTCTTAAATGTGTTCGAAGAGCCTCTGCATCTCTCTGAGGCCTTTTTAAGGGTTCGATAGGTCAAACCCCTTTTCATACTAATAAATAAGATCCCATTTGCATTTTTCACTCTCCTTCCCTCCTGAGGGCTTAGTGGAGTGTACAGTGGCAGCACAGTGTGTGTTAATGTCATCATTCGATAGCTATTGGAATATATGCTTCTGTGTTCTTGTGAATGAAAAAATTGTTTTAATTTCTAAAAGAGTAAATATTGATAGCTATAATTTGTATAACAAAAGTTTTGGCTTCTTAATGGTTTTTGAGAACGTAAAGGGATTCTGAGACCAAGAAGACAGAGAACTGCAGATTTGGGGTATGCTTTGAGCCATATTGCAAGATGGAACTCCTCCAATGGCAAAGCCATCAGTCATTGCCATAAACAGTCAGGAGGTGGAGGAAGGCCATGTCAAGATGCTGCAGAGGGCTTTATGCAGACACGCTCCCAGAGACCAGGAGTTCTTCCAGAGTTTGAACCTTTCGGAGCTGGGTTCTGGACTTTACCATGTACCATGAGATTGTGAGCAAGCAACTGTTTCTCTGATCCGTAGTTTGCTCCGGTTTCCAATAAGAAACATTATGATCCTAGTTCTTCTTCCCAGTGTTGGACCTACATAAGCAAAAGTACACAAAGCAAGATCTATCTTGGGTCTTTATAAGTTTTTAAGTTGTTGAAAATAAAAGTTATCAAAACTAACCAAGACATATTTGTTTCAGATTTCCTTCTTACATAAAAATGGCTAAGAATTTAAATTCAGTAAATTTATTTGTATCTTTCAAACTGTTACATAATAGTAAACTCTCTTCTCAATACTCTTTACCTGCTAAAGCTATTAATGCTAAAACTATGAATATTCCTAACGTTACTAACGAAAGAACAGATGTGGCATTGGAGAGTGAGCTTGGTCTGATGGGAAGAAAACCACACTAAGGAGGCCCCAGTTCTTATCTTACTCTATCACATGCCACCTGTGTGATGCTCTCTGGTGGTAGAATGTGATGCTGGTGACCCCCATGGAACCACGTCCCCTGTTGCTCCTGCGCTGTGGACTTTCTTCCCGCCTTGTCTCTGGTCTTGCTTTGGACAATGGAACATCAGTGATTTTAAAAGAGTAAGACTTGGTAAATGCTTCTACATTGGCTCTCGTCTTCTTGAAATGCTCCCACTTGGCAGTGGACCGCCAAGATTCTCCGGCTAGACTTGTGGAATCACGGATGGCCACATGGAGAGAAATCCTTTGAGGGTGAGAGTTAACCTTGGATTTCCCAGCCCCAGTGCAGGTCTGGGCTAAATACACTTTCATGAGGGACCTCAGTTCTTACCAAATCCAGCTAAAAACTGTGCATAGAAATGCATTTGATTCACAGAGATGTGAGAAATAATAAATCATTGTTTTAAATCACCATATTTTAGGGGGTCTGCATGCAGCTAGAAATACATTCTAATCCTCTTTTCTCTAAACCTTTTCAGCTTCAAAATCAAAATGGGTTTTTTTGATCAAGTTCAATTTTTAAAAAAATTGAATAACTTGATTTAGCCAAGTTACTCAGTCAAAATAATCAAAAAAAATTGGGCATATAAAAACAGTTAGTTGACACATGCTTGTAATCCCAGCACTCTGGGAGGCTGAGGCAGGAGAATAGCAAGTTTGAGCTTAGCCTGTGTAATTTAGTGACTTAGCAAGATCTTGTCTCAAAAGAAAAAAGAAAAAAAAGAAGAAAGAAAAAAGGCCTGGGATGTAGCTCAGTGTGAAGGCCCTGGGTTCAACCCCTAGTACAGGAATGGAGGGGAGGGATGGGAAGAGAGTTTGTGTAATATTTTTCACTTATTTAATTTTAGTGGGAAATTATGTGATGGAGGCCTACATATGCATAGCAAATATGGATATAAACTTCCACATATAACTACTCAGTTTCAAATTACTATATAGATTATAGCAGCATTTGTTTGGTAACAGGAAAAAATATAGTTAGTTTTTATTTCCCAATGGCATGCTACATTATAAGTCCATTAGCAATTGCATATGTTATTGCTATAATTCTAATAACTGCTATATATTATTATGGCAATAATAATGTAATTCTCATAGTATGCAATATGTAATTTATTGAACATTGCCAGAATCTATTTCTAAATTGTAAATTTGACTTGCTTTTCAGTGCCAAAACTCTCTGTCCTGCTTTGGGAGTTAGGCATATTCCTTTCGTTTGATAAGCTGTGAGGGGCGCATGTCTGAGATGAGCGCAGGAGAGGATGTTGAAGCGTGGCAGTCATTGAAGTCCGGGACCAGGGTGAAGTGAATGATTGGAATGCAGGTTGAATAAGTCCGTTCATATGTGTCATACTGATACTACCAGGGCTGCTGACGAGGTGACTCAAATGTAAGCCACCGTTATTGGAGTATTCGTAGACATTCCTCCATGCTTCAGGTTATGACGGATGAAGCTTTCCTTATGAATTGTCAAATGGATCACAGACCCCCTCTACTGCTTCTATTTCTGTCACCAGTAGCTTGCTTACTTGCTTTTTTCCCCCTTCTTCTTCTAATGCCCTTTCAATATAGTTCTTGAACATTCCACATTGCAAAAGATTTTGCAAAAAAACTCTTAAGGTTTTCTTGTTCAGTACTCGATAACTGGAATGACTCTAAAACTATCCCAAGGATATAAGTGTCTATATTTTTCTTTTAGAAATCAAAATCAAAATAAAATAAAGATGTAATGCTTGTTTCAATGTCTTTAACCCATTTTATGAAGTTCTTTTTGATGCATTAGTGAATAGATTCTGACATAATTTAAACCTGTTTCTTCATTAGACATACCTGAAATCCTCCAAATATATTCTCTTTGTTTTGTATAAAATATATACCTCTGATTGTGTCCAAACCAATTTAATTCAGTGCTGGGAGAGGAAGCCCACACTGGCTCCTAATGTCCCTTCACCTCTTTACTGAAGATGTGGAAATGTAAGCTCTTCCTGACATCTGACCCTGCTCCTTTCTATAGTTAGTCACATAGGCCATAATAGGTCAAGACCCAGGACAGACCCAGGACTGTCACACAGCTTTCTCCATCTTGTTACTATTCATTCATAAAAAAAAGAGAAAAAGCTGATATTTTTTCAGATTTACCTAGAAATAAGCATCAATCATTTAGTTTTCACTTCTCTAGATTTTTTTCTAAAATTTAAATATCTCTTTTGAGTTAAGGAGTACAAAGTTAAATCTTAGTAGGACATGCCCTGTGCTCAGCATAAAAGCTTTACATTATCATTCGTATCTGTTCACGTCAATGCTATTGTTATTTCTTTCTTTTTTATATGCAGGTACATGGAGTTGAACTCAGGACCTCGTGCTTGCTGGGAAGGCGCTTATGCTCAGGACCTCGTGCTTGCTGGGAAGGCGCTTATGCCGCTGAGCTATATCACCAGCCCTGTTCATTCTTTCAGACCTTCTTTTATCTAATATTCTTTTACTTAGTCAACAAACATTTAGAGACTGTACCTGGACTCCATAGCTAACTTTGGTTATATAAAATGCATTGTATCTGACGGTCAATTTTCAACATTTTTTTCCCAAAGGCAGTCAATGTGCAAACCATATGTCCTATAGGCTCTGCCTGGCATGAGTAGAAAAGATAGACCGTATCATAAAAGGCCTAAATGCTAGAATGTGAAGGGGGAAGTATCCCCTGAAGATTCAAGATTTAGATTAAATATGTTCAGATATGTTCATTTGTTAGAAATGTGTAGAGTGGATTAAGTAAAGGTACAGGATTAAATAAAAAGTACAGTCTCATTCAGTAAGTGATGATAACAAAAATCCACATTCCCTCATTTGAAACCTTTGGTTTAGTGTTCGGGAGTCAGAATTTTCCAGGCTTTAGAAAGGTATTATAAGGCATGTTGCAGGGCCGATGAGATGGCTCAGTGGTGTAAGCGCCTGCCTGGCAAGTGCGAGGGCCCAAGTTCGACTCCCAGAACCCACATATGAAAAAAGGGCCGGTGATATCACTCAGCAGCATGGGTGCCTGCTGGTGTGGGAGGTCCTGAGGTCATACCTGGTACCCACAAAAAAATAAAAAATAAAAAAAATAAGGCATATTGCATACGTTGAATAACACCAGGATCTGCAGAATCTCCCCGTGGCCAAACATGTCAGTAATTCTCCAGATAATCCCAAACTACCTATTATAAATGAATTGCATAAAACTCCTCATGTCACTTCATGACATAAATTATTTTAGAAAACAAAAACTTGGGTAATTCTAATTTCAGGGGCTTTGGAAGTGCAGATAAGGGTCCCATGATATCTGGTTTGGGCTGGAGGAAGTATGTCCCAGAAATAAAGAGGAAGGATGGAGATGAGACATATTACAAGGGTGGCCTTGGTGGGGCTGGCTGTTTGGTTAAAGGGGAAAAAAATGTAGCAGCGACCAGGAGGTTTTGGGTATAGATGGGAAGATAGTGCCATGGAGTGAATAGAAAGGACGCAGGCAGGTGACTGACTGCTTGTAACGAGCTGGGGGAGAAGGGGTAATGATTAATTCAACTTGAAATATACAAATCTCCAGGACATTATGAACCTGCCTGAAATTAGCATGATTAAAGGTGCCTCTCACGGTGTTTTGGTGAGTATGTGATGGGGAGCTGAATTAAAAATCAGTAGCCTTTTCGCATATAACATATTTCATTAATCAAGTTTGAAAGTTATATCCAGCCACCCTAAAAGTCACCCTAGACTTTTCTTTAAAGAAGTAGCACAAATGTTGGCTGCATTCTAAAATCAGGAAAAAAATTTTAAAGATGATATGTAAGTTTCAAATTTCTACCACGATGAAAATGGAGCTATTTTTAATCTATTTTGCAGAAACCGTAAATAAAAGCTTATGGCTTCAGCTGTAAAAACTGTCTGATCCATTTTAGGTAATAACACAATAGATCTAGGATTTAAACATTATCGATTTTGATATGCTATCATGTGCTGAAACTACAAACACATTTTAAACAAGAGGGGAGTAAGGTGGAAGATCATTAGCAATAAGTTTCTTTTAAACTCCCATGTACTTTTCTAGAAATGTGGTGACTCTCATTATTATTTTTATGTATTAAGAGATATTGATAGAAAAATGTTTGGCATACACGATATAGTTGCCAACAAACATTCCAACTTTTGCTGTTTTTTTTTCCCCCATACATGTAATATGCTTCAAATGGTTTGCTTCTTTCACCATGGTTTAGAAGTGAATAGATGGACCTAAGGTGGCAGGATCCACCCTTACTGAATTGTATGCTGGCTGCTTTCTTCAACAGACCTCTTGCTACCTAGAAGCCTTCATTTCCTTTTCTGCCTTTACACAGCGGTGCATATGAATTCTTTCAGTAGCACCTCCTGTCACCAAGGCTGGTGACTGGTGGCACTGAAGCTGCAGAAACAGTCCATGTGGGGGAAGGTTCTGATATGTGCTGGTCACAGGAATGTGGGAAAAGGAAGAACTAGGAGCGGAAGGTGAGCCCCAAACACTCTACAGTATTTTAAGTAATCATTAAAATGAAGAGAAAAGTGTCAAGTAAAGATTGTGTGTTTTCACACCTTTCTTTTTCTTTTTTTCTTAAAAAAAGCATCTCTTTGTTGGAAAGATAGAGAGATTTAGTATTAAACATATTATTATTTATATTATTTTGCTTTCAGCAGTATTAAACACATCTTCACTTACATGGTTTTCCTTTATTTGCTCTTACAAATAAAATGTTTGACTATAGTTTTAGCCTGATGCTCTTTAATAGTATTTTATTTTTAAAAAGCTGCTTATTTGATAGAGCTGTTAAATGACGCTTTCTCATTTAACAGTTAACAGTTAAATTTTTAAAATTAAAAGTAAAAAAATTTTAAATTAAAAGTAAAGTAAAATTAGCAGTAGCAGTTAGTTTGTCTCAACATTTTAAGCATTTTACTCTCATGACATATTGGAGTCTCCCCAAATCAAGGATATAGGTTTAAGAAAATGCATTTCTAATATTAAAAGGAAACGTCACAGAGCATTTCAAAGATGTGACTACCTTTTAATGTACAAGGAGACATTGTTTATAACACTATAACAATGGCACCCTTCTTGCTTTATAGTTAGAAAAAATCCAGTGGCCCCTGTGTACCAGACAGAGAAAACCTGTCATTTTGTCCCAGAAGCCTCAGTGCCTCACCTCTTGAGCACAGGTTACTGAAAAGTGGTGCTCATGTTCTTCTCCCTGCTCAGAAGTGGCCGTGGCTGTGGGACAGCTGTCTGCAGGGTCCATGTGGCTGCTTGGCCACACCCCAAGGAAGGGAAGGAGGGGAAGGAACTGGTGCATTTCACTGACTTTATGCAATGCAGAAACCCTGGCGGAGAGCTCCGACCTTTGAGAACAAGATGAAAAGGCCTAGCAGCAGGAAGAATTTGGGCTCCACTGAGGGAAAATGCCCCAATAAAAGAATTGTGAGACCCGGGTGCATATTACTAAGGGATTCTGCAGAATCCCATTATCTGATGATTTTAATGAATAAAATGCAATGATTTTTGTAAGATAATTGATGTGAAATGCTGCCCAGAAGCTGAGGGATGAATGAATCCACTTTCACACATCTTTTCCAGCCCTTCAATTCTGTGATGTATGCATTATATTATTTAGCAGAAATAATAAGGAACTAAATATGCTTTTTTTTTAATGTGTGGCATTAACCACCTTTATGTGTTAATGTGCTACCTGCCAATTATGTGCATTAAGGTAAAAAGCTAAAATATACAAATTAAGTTATGAACACACTGCTACATTTAACAGATTAACTGAAAACCTGCAAAGATTTCAAGAATATATTAAATGCATAAAAACCATTTCCTTCATCTTGAATTTGCAGGTTAATTTTTTCCCCCAAAAGTGTGTGGTCTAAGAGCACTGAATGTATTCTAAGTGCAGCAAAAGGAACTTAATATACATTGAAAAAAATAAATGAGCATTAGGTTATGTGCTTCAGGAAGTACTATCAAATCATTCTTCACAGCAATTTGGGCCATGGACCAGCAAACTTTATCTGCTTTATTGTGTATTTTAGGTTTTATTGGATATAAGATAAGGTCTCTCTCTCAACTACTCAACTCTGCCATTGTATCCTTATAATACATAAATGAATGGGTGTGGCTGCATTCCAGTAACACCTTATTTAACAAAACAGGCAGTGTTTCGGATTTGGCCTACCAGTAGTAGTGTTTTGCCAATCCTCGATCGAGTGGTAGGTCACTTGTGCCACTTGTGTCAGACAAAAATAAAACACAAAAAATGTTGTTTTGCCAACTGAAGTCTGACAAGTAAATGGATTGTTGATTCAGATGAATTTTTGTTAAATCTATTTGAAAATATATTGATAAATAAAGTATAGCCATATAGAAAATTAATATAATTCTTTATTTTTTCCCTTTTTTATAGTACTAGGGATTGAATCCAGAGCTTTTGTGGTGAATCTTATTCTCAGCCATGTTTTTTTTTTTTTTTATTTTGAGACAGGATCCCACTAAGTCACTAAGTTGCCCAGGCTTTGCTCAAACTTTGGACCCTTTTGCTTCAGCATCTCAAAGTACTGAGATTATAGGGATGCACCACTATGCCCAGTTTAATTCTCTACTTTCTAGTGGACTATATGAAAGCCCTGCATATGCCCTGTCTGTGGGCATCTAACCTGCCAACCGTAGTCCTGAGTGTATCGAGGTCTCTCTGACCCTACTCCAAGCAACAGCTGATTGCACAAAGGATGGGAACTTGACCCATCTGTATTATTTCCAGTGATTTATGACTTGTGTAGTCTAGTGTGAACTGGAATGGGTCCAATGGATTCCTCTCTTGGGATCTTGGTCTTTGAGAAACAGAGGAAATTCTTGTTGGGAAGGGTTACTAGAGCTGGAAGGTTATGGGTGAAGGTTATTTGGGGGCTTTAGAACAAATATCAATGGAAGAATTGGGACACTGACTCTAACAAATAAAGACGCATTGCTGAAATTTCAGTTTCTGATTCCAGCCCTTGGGAAGTATGTGTTTTGTTTGTGTTGTGCATATCTCTGTTGCATCATTAAAATATGGGCCTCTGTTCCTTAAATCAAAAGAGCCTTCATTAGCCAGTGAAGTGTATTCAACTTCTTCAGTTGAATAAAATGCGCCCTCTTGGTCCCCATTGGAAGTCTTGCAAATTGGAATGTCAAAGCCTAAACTGGACTTTGTAAGTTTGGTCTTTACAAAACAAATTGGCCCAAGGCTGATCAAAGGGCACCAAGAATGAGGATTATAGTTTTCTATAAGTTTTTCTAGGTAACGCATAGCATCCCTCCTTCTTTTCAAGTCTTTAAATCCAGGGGGGAAAATGTGTGAACTGTGAACTGGAAGGAAGAGGTGAAAGAGTCAGCAGATAGGGGCTTGGTACTGACTCATGCTTCTTGGTTCTCTTAGTGTTGAAGTTAGGGCATGAAAAGAGAACTCAGGAGCCCTCATTCATAATCCGGGTTACTGGCCTCAAAGCCCAGAGGAAGAATTTCCAATTGTGGACACTATCCACCCCTCTTCTCCAAGCCCACTTCCTTGGCATTTATGTCTAGCTTGGCACTATAGGTCATTTTTTTCCCAGTCACTGTATTCACTAACATCCCGGGGATACAGAAACACATAGCACAGTGCTTCTCTTCCACTCACTAAATTAAGATGTAAATAGACTCTACCTGATTAAGATAACTGTGTCACTTCTAATGCCCCAGGCCAGGTACATTTGGTCCACCTGATCTCAAGGCGGCTGTGGCGGATGGCTACTACAGCTCTCTCCATTTCACTTCCTCTGAAGCTGGGAGAGGACTGCAGGCACAGCAAGGCAGCAAAGAGAGGCAATCCCCAGTTGCAAGTGGGTTGATTCCCCCAAAGCCCCCAAATAACATTCCACTAAAGGGGAATGGGATTCAGTAAAGAAATGCCCTGTACTTCCGGGCTTAGTTATGAGGATTCTTAAGCAGTTCTTCAGAACATTCCCGGGGAGATTGAGCACTTACTTCCTATGATGGAAGCCCACTTATTTATGTCCCCTCTTGGCTTGTCTTTCTTCTCTGTCTCATTTTTTTCACCTTCTCTCTTCTACTTCCTGGTATCTTCCTCTCCCCTTCCAATAAACTACCTGCATCAAAATCCTAGTCCTTGATTCTGCTTTTGGGGAAACCATACTAAGACAAATTGACCAATTTATAATTTTTACATATAACGGTTTATGTTCAAAAACACACTTTCTGCTCTCTTAATCCCAGATTGTGTCATTGTAAGCTTTTCAGGGTGGCGTGAAGTGGATCATCTGATGAAAGAGTAGGGTTGTATCTTGGTTTACAAACTTAACTCATTCTACAATTCTTGGGAAGATGGCCGCAGTCATGTTCATCGCCTGATGCAGGGTTCACGAACGGAAGCAAAATTTTACTGAACCAAGGTATTACTGTATTATAATCTCCCCCTCCACCTGTAATCCTTGCTACTGGGCAGGCCGAGGGAGGAGGATTGGAAGTTTGAGGTGAACCTGAGCAACTTAGCGAGATCCTGCATAAAAGTAAAAAGAATAATAAAGTGTTGGGGTTATAGCTCAGTGGTACAGCACCCCAGATTCAATCCCTAGTATCACAATAGGTAGGTACGTAGGTAAGTAGATGATAGCTAGATGATAGATAGATAGATAGATAGATAGATAGATAGATAGATAGATGATAGATAATCAAAGATCTTCTTATACAGAGACATGCTGGCCATGTTTGCTTAGAGAGCAGTCTATTTTACTGCCTTAAAGAAATTAATGTCTTTTTCACAGGTGCTTATTGATTCAATTCTGAACCAATCCACATGTAAAAAATCATGTCTTCCATATTTTTTTGTCTCTATGAACAGTGTTTTTGCCACTGGTTAAGTGGTTTGGGGAACTAGTTAACTGTTACTATGTAAACTAGATTTACAATAGAAAGTCTAGTTTTTCCCTACTTTACAGAATACAAAAATATTTGAGCTGGAAGGGTGCTTGGAACTGGCCCTTCCCATGCCCTTATTTCAAAGTTGAGGCAACTAGGGCCCAATAGAATGAGGTACTGCTCCCAAGGCTATCATTCCTAACAGAGATAAAATTAGAATTCAAACCAATTGGTTTTCAGTATAAGGGTCTCAGCTCACAGCTCTCAAAGCTAAATATAATGTTTTTCTATTTCCCTTTCATATTTTTTTTTCAAATGTTATCTATAAAACTACAGGTTCTGATCTTCTATGCTATTCTCATGTTGGAATAGGATCATGTGACAGAGGAGCTATTGTTACAGCCCAAGAATAGCGTATTGGAGCTTTGATCTGCAAGGTTCTAGTGAACATAGTGTGTGGGGCCAGAGACTGAGCTACCATTGATCACACCCCAGCAAGCCTCAGATGGTCCCCACACCATAGGTGATCTCCCTTCCTGCATGCAAGCGGCAGAATTAGGCACATTAATGATCAAAACTCTCCAAGAATATCTCTGCATCACATCAATCCAAGCATTAGCAAAGCAGCCAGAAACATTTTCTTGGAGGCGTCTACTTGACTCTCACTTACTTTCTCACCAACTGCTGGCCCCGCTTTTTTGCCCTGGATCCAACCCCATTTTCAAAGATGCCAAGGCAAGCTCTGCAATTGGATTGTCTGGAAATGAACAACACAGAGAGAGCAGGGAACAGATACTTTGACACCCTGCAGCGCTTTTTAAACTCACACACCCAGAGAATTCGGAACCCTCCAGATGAATGAAGGAAATGGTGTCTCTCAGGAGAAACAGGTAACACTGAGAAGAGCTTTCCTGGCAAGGGGAGTGACCGGGCTTCCTAGAGAACCCTTGGCAGAGATGACAGGCACGCTTCTTAATGTGGCTAAGGAAGAACCCAGTACCAATGAAGGAGAATGTGTGAATGCAGACTAAAACCAGCACAGAGCCAGAGATCCAAAATGCCAGGCGCATGCAACCTTGGCAGGATTGACCTTTGAGGACCTTCCTAAAACTCAATGAGGCTAAATAATCAGACTTTGCTGGGACAGAACTCTGAGTCCCACGTGTTCTGAAGCTGGAGCTTGGGTGGCATTAGCACAGTACAGGAACACACAGGAAGAATCCGCCTGTCATCAATGCTCTTATTAGGCTCTTCTTTAATCCTGATTTCTCTGTGTGGCAGTTGACTACACAAAGGTAAATCCCACATGATTTTGTTCCCATTTTGGGAGCTAGCCAATTTAAAAGCATCTCTTAAAAACTCCTCAGTTGGCATAGTAAATTGGGTTTTCTCATAGCCTTACATCCCTCATCTGCAAGTATTTATGCCTTTTATTTATTTGTTTTTGCAAACTTTTAATAACCCTAATTCTAAGACCTCTTTCTAGTTCACCAACATCTGTGTTTTTTAAATTTGAAATCCTGCCTTAGTTTGGATTTGCCCAGAAGCCAACTCTAAGTCAGGGTTTTTCAGCCTCAACACTGCAGTCATGTTGGGCTGGGTAAGATTTCAGGAGCGAAGCTGCCCTGGGTGTTGTTGATGTTGAGCAGCAACCCTGGGTTCTACCCACTAGATCCACCCTCAGAACAACCAACGATATCTCCAGATGTTGTCAAATGGTGACTTTGAGGGAAGACCGCTGCTGTAAATCAAGCATTCAACGGTAAGTATGGTCTAATTGCAAAATGATTCAGGAAACACTGATACAGGAGTTTTAAAATAGAGTTACCTGGAGACAGAACTAGCAAGTATACCTAAGTATCTATATCTACCTATGTACTGTATCTATCTAGGGAGACAGACAGACAGAGACAGATGTATTTTAAGGATTTGATTCATGCAAATGTGGAGATATAAACAAAAATCTTCAGGGAAGGCTGGCAGACTGGACACCCAGCTAAGAGTCAACATTGCATTTTCAGTCCAAAGGCAGTCAGCTGGCAGAATTCCTTCTTTAGTAGAGGTAAATCTTTTCCTTTTAAGGACTTCAACCCATTTGATGAGGCCCACCACATTGTGAATGATAATCTGTTTTGTTAAAGTCTTCCAATCTAAACACTAATCTCATCTGAGCCATACTTCCACAGAAACGTTCTGGAATAATGTTTGGCCAAATATCTGGGTACTGTGGTCTAACAAAGTTGACACAAAGTAACCATAATGGAGAGGAAAAGAGAAAGCCAATAAAGGCCCATTATTAAACAGGGTCTGATAGAAATGGGAGCATACTTATGCTATGCAAATTTGAGAAATTCTGTAAAAAGCCCCATGGTTTCCCACTGTGTCGAGGGGTGAGGGGGTTGAAGTAAGTGTGTACCAGACTGAGGTCTGTTCCCGAGGGTGCTTTACTGCTCTGATGCTCGTGGCAGCCACGTGCCTAGGAAAAGAAGGCTCTGGTAGCTTCACTGAAATCCACCAGGCAGAGGGGAATTGGTTCTGGCAGTTGGAACTCACAATGACATAAAAAAATTTCAGGTGGTCAAAGGACGATGGGCAAGACACTGACGGTACCTGCTGCAGTCTGAGAACCATTGGAAACTGGGTCCAGCCTCTGGCTGGAGTTTGGCTCATCTTTAGTGGCAATCAGTTTTTACTTGCTTCTTCTCTCCATGCCATGTACTTGAATATGTTTTTTAAATTGTGATGAAATACACTATCATAAAATTTGCCATGCAGAACATTTTAAAGTAAATGGTTCCATGGTGTTAAATACAATCACATTATTTTACTACCACTACCACCAACCATCCTTGGGACTCTTGATCTTGCAAAACCAAAAGTCTATAATATTAAATACTAACTACCCACTGCTTCCTTCCCCTGTCCCTGGTAATCTCTATTCTACGTTCTTTCTCTATGAATTTGACTCTTTTAGGACCTGTATATAAGAAGAATCCTATAATATGATTCCTTTTGTAGCTGGCTTATTTCATTGAGTTTAATGACCTCAAGGTTCATCCATATTATAACATATACTGTTGCTATAACAAAATACTCAAGACTAGAAGGTTTTAAAAGAAAACAATTTCATTTAACTCAGATCTTTGAAGGTATAAAGTTCAGAATTGGGCATCCCTAACTGTTCACTTTCTGGTGAGGACCTAAAGGCAGATGGCACCATAGTGAGAGGGACAGATTCCTTCCTTTCAAAGGCTGGACAATATTTCATTGTATGTATATTCCACAATATTCCACATTGTGTTACGCCATTCATCCACCAGTGGACACTTTGGTTACTGCCTCCTTGTACTATTACCAATACTGCTGCTATAAGAATGAGTGTGCAAATGCTTCTGAAAGTCCCTGCTTTTACTGCCTTGGGGTATATACAAAGATGAGTTTCCCATGTAATAAATAAATATAGAAAACAATGGGACAAAAATGAACATGCTAAGAAATGAAATAAGCTGCCCATACATTTATAAGTCTGGGTTCATCAGCCTCTATGACTCTAGTCACATCTAAGTTCCTTTGAGTAGAAAACCCCTCAGTGGAGTGTACATAATTCCCACGGAAGCATGTTCTCAACACGGGTTTGTCTGTCTCCTTTTTTGCCTTCTGATAAAGAGCTTTATTTGTGAAATTCCTGTCTTCTGAACTTCTTGCAAGATCTCAAGTGAGTTGTACTTATAAGTGAAGGCAAAAATATCGTCTGGCAAAAGCGTGTGACTGACATCTTTTTGTAGTTACCTGAGCTCTATGCCTTAATTCTCGAACACTTTCCATTTTCCCTTTGTTTCCCAGAGTTTTGCAGCAAACTGCTGTTTAGCAAAGAGAAAGCCAAATTCAGACTTAGGCCAAATCCTAGCTAGAGTCTGCTGCTTTCTGTTGTTGGTACCAGCATCACATCCCACCTGGCCAGAGCTGCCAAGGTTTTTGGATTTCCTAGAGGAGGTTTTTATTCTGTCTGCTTGTCTGCACTTGTATACAAAACCTGTAATTATATAATAGGTGAACTTACTGTTGTGCTATTGTGCTTTCTTTTCTTTTTTTAAACCAACTGAATTGGTCCTTTTTATATTTTGAGCCTATTGTTACCCGTAAAACTGTTACTGTTCCCTTCCCCTAGGCTTCTGATACATTAGCCTTTATTGCAGCAACTAAATATTTATGTAAAAAATCATTTAAAATAACTTTTTCTTTCAGGGAAGTTTTAAAACTTTCTAGTCATAAGTTGAATTTTTTAATGCTTTAACTGCACATAAATATTGGTAAAATAATTTTTGTTCTTAAAAATGTTATCCTATATTTAGATAAGGAAGATCATCTATGAAAGGCAGCAAAAAAATTAAGTACAGGTCCATGCCTTCTATTTGTGATGTTTTTAGTAAACCCTTAACTAAATAAATATTCCATGGTTAATACATCAGATAGACCTTTTAAATAGTTATACAAAATATATTAAAGTATAACAAATGCTTAATAATTCTTCTAATTGGTGGAAAAACTAATGTTTTAAAGAAAACAGAAGGAACAATGTGCCTTGGTTTGTCTCAAAATACCTCAGTTGGGGGCTCTTCAAACTTATTAATTTTGTGGATGCTAACACAAAGCTCTTCATTTCTGTAAGCTGTGTTTTTTTCCCCTAAAATCTATGGAATACATAATAGAACTACCTTTCTTTTCCTGTTTATTCTCTTCACCTAAATAGCAACCTTGAGAAGAGGTAGGTGGCATGTCATTCTTTTTTAGCTTAATCAAGAGATGTTGAACTTAATGTGCTTAGAAAAGAACTAGAAATTTTGTAAGTCTTTGAATGTATTGGTTGTAGATATTACTGTTATAGTCGTTGGTGCTACTGTCATCCATTAAGACATTAAGGTTTTATCTCTGAGTATGTGTTCTAGGGACAAGAACTTGTGGACAGCCATATCTAATCACTGCTTCTTACTTTCATTCTTCTTATCTTTTTCTTTACAGATGTTGTAGCACTCTTGTAGATGATGCCAAGGATCATACTCTATTGTCTATGGTAGCAAATAATGAGTTATCAGACAAACTAGCCAGAGAAATAAGTTATATTTCTTCACTGAGTACACATTGTTTACTTCCACTGAAATGCAGAATGTTACCCAAAACTATTCAGATGGAATTTTTCAGGTGAAAATTATGGAAGTCAGCCATCAGTTCACATAAATTAGAATTTTATATAATAAATGCATAAGAGAAGATAATATAAATGAAACACTTGGATTGACTATACAAACCAGAATGAAATTATGGTAAATGAGAATTCTACCCATGGTATGAAAGGATAAAATTACAAATGTCCTCAGAGATTGACCAGATCCACTTGGAGCCAATTGTCCCAAGACTCAGTACTCCATAAAGGAGAAAACTGACCAAAAATAAAAGATACAATCAAGAAATGGCAACTGAAATGAATAGACACTTTTCAGGAAAAGTACAAATAGCCAGTATACATGAAAAATGTTCACCACCTCTGGCCATTAGAGAAACGCAAATTAAATCACCGAGATTCCATTTTACAAGAGTAAGAATAGCTATTACCAAGAAGTCAAATAACAAATGCTGTTGAGATTGCAGGGAAAAAAGGGACCCTTCTACATTTTAGGTGGGAATGTAAACCAGTAAAACCATTATGGAAATCAGTATGGAGATTCCTCAAAAAACTAAAAATAGACATTCCTTTCAACCTCACTTTTCCCATTCTAGATATCTTGCCAAAAGAGCTCAGAACATCATATTACAGTGATATATGCATACCCAATTTACAGCAGCACAACTCATAATAGCTAAATCTTGGAAGCAGCCTATACACCTATCAACAGATGAATGGGTAAAGAAAATGTAGATCTATATACAATGAAGTACTACTCAGCCATGAAGGATAAATTTCAGTCATTTGTAGGAAAATGGATGCACCTTGAGACAATAACATTAAGTGAAATAAATCAGACACATAAGCATAAATATCACATAGTTTCTCTTATATGAGAAACTCAAAATATAAATAATTTAAAGATCTAAATAAGAGATAGATAATAGGAAACAGATAGATAAATC
Source organism: Erethizon dorsatum (assembly GCA_028451465.1). Classification (NCBI taxonomy): domain Eukaryota; kingdom Metazoa; phylum Chordata; class Mammalia; order Rodentia; family Erethizontidae; genus Erethizon; species Erethizon dorsatum. The sequence goes on from CM051825.1 coordinate 49,038,871, forward strand.
TTTTGTAAATGGGAAGATGACCAAGAGATGGAGGAAAAAAGGAGGAGAAGGGGAGGAGAAGAGGAGGTAAAAAGAATTAAGAGATGTTATATAACATGTATGATTCCCCATAATGAATATAATTTTGTACTTCAAACATCTACTAATAAAAAGAAAATTGGAACTCTCCTTCCAGTACTCTTTCAGAGACCTCTTGATGAAATTGTAGAAGTGGTCATTCAAAAAGCAAAGATAAAGACCCATTGCAAGGAGAATGATCACCTAAGAGAATATAATTTTATATTTAAATAATCAGGTACGGAGGCACAACCATACCCTTTAATTTAGCAAATAGGTGCAGAGGCCTTTGTTGTATCCTAACACACCAGAAACTATAACTTAGTTACAGAGACTCTAGTATTATACATAACAAATGAACCCAGAGCTGATCATTCAGGCGCAGTTTAATTCCCTAAATGCCTGAAGGTAGCTCATCTTCTCACTGGAGGGTACACATCAAAGAGCCTCCAAGGGAAATCAGAAGGGAGCAAACTATGACATCTAGTCCCAGCTCAATGGACCTGCGTGACACCTCCGGCTGACCTTCATAGTGTTGAAATATTTCCTTTTTAGCCATAGTGCCTTTCTTTTCAATCATCTTACCTGGAACTCTGGTATATAAAATGGATAAAACCAAACCCATTAGCTCTGGTTGAACTGGGGGCTAGGTGCTAGAGTGCAGCCCACATGGACTCCTGTACCTCCATCCACCTGCTCCCAGACTGCTGTGGATGCTAGGATTTCGCAGAATATACGTTGCAATGGGCTGTACTAGTTTTGCTTTCCAAAGGTGCTTTGGACTCTGAACATCCAATGCCATTTTTATATTTATAATTTATTTAATGTATGCTTTCTCCAGCCCATCTAACTGCCCTCTGTTACACACTTTCACTACCAAAAGCAACAGAAATCTGCAACCAATTAGGAGCAATAGAGGTGCTTATTAGAATAGCAATCTGTTCCCACTAATCTTATTCCCAATCTGGAACAAGGAACTGGGACTTCCTAGAAAGTTCAGGGCAAACTAAAATGTGTAGGATCTGGGAAAAACTTCTCTATGTATCCCCATGTCCTTTCTTTTGTAGAGCTTATTGCCACCAGCTATTTTCCTTGTCTTAAACATTTGCAACATTAAATTCACATAAACACAAAGGTCTTGGGAGCTGAGCAGAACAAAAATTCTTGCAAGGCAAGGAAAAAGAAAAAGAGTAGAATCAGTAGGGTGTTGTTCCTGTCATATAACAACATAGAATAACATGGGATTTAAGTGTCATTCTGAATAAATACTGTCCTCCAAGTCCTGGTGGTGGTGGTGGTGGTGGTGGTGGTGGTGGTGGTGGTGGTGGTAGGGAGCTCTCAGTAGACTTAATCTGTACCTCTGGGCTTCCATCTAAGTTTATTTACTCTTGATTTTAAGACACTTGATATTTGGTTTGAATAATAATTTAAGAATAAACTGGCTTTATTTTACTATTATATTTCAAGCTGCTTGCAGGAACTTTTCTGTACATGGCTCTGAACTGTTTATATGGCAAAATCTATCACCAAGTACAGTATAGTTATTGCAGTAATTTATGGCAAAGTGAATTAAGAAAAATCATAAACTGATTTTCTAAATAGAGAATGGCAAGTCTCAGCTCAGGGGCTACCCATGTTTGCAAGTAAAGTTTTATTAGAACACAGTCATGGTATTTTTATAAGTATTGGTTATGGCTGCTTGTATTCTCCAACAACAGATTTGATGAGCTGTAACCGAGCCTCTGTGGCCCATAAAGCTGAAAAAATAGTAAAAGCTTACCAACCCCTGACCTTAAGTCCAATTAAATTGATAAATGTAAATATTTTAAAGATCCATATTCTTGTTGTTGAGTGACTTTTGAGTCCATTCAGTTTTATCAGACATTTACTGCTTATGTTTTAGTTTTTATTTATTTATTTATTTTTTTTTTTTTTTTTTTTTTTTTTTTTTTTTGTGGGTACCGGGGGGTCGACCTCAGGACCTCGGGTGCCTGCACGCCCGTGCCACTGAGCGATATCACCGGCCCCTTTTTCGTATGTGGGTTCCGGGAGTCGAACTCGGGCCCTCGCGCTTGCCGCGCAGGCGCTTAAGCCGCTGAGCCATCTCACCGGCCCTATGTTTTAGTTTTTAGCAAATATTGTCATTTCAAATAGTTACGAAACTAATTTACCCATTCTGATTGATTATTCTTTGCTGTTTCTGTGTTTTAAACTATGCAATTAGAAAAAAAAAAAAGTTGCCTCTTTCAAGTCATATTCATCAAAACTCTTCTAGTTTTATATAATAAAAGACTAACTCTTGGGCCGGTGATATAGCTCAGCGGCATAAGCGCCTGCCTGGCAAGCGTAAGGTCCTGAGTTCCACTCCCAGTACCTGCATTAAAAAAAAAAGACTAACTCAAACCAAACTCCATTAAAAATGGTTGCAGTTGGAGGAGAGAGATTGCCTCATGCTACTGTGAAAATGAGCACTGGACTGGCTTCAGGAAGGGCTAGATCCCAACACTCAAAATGGCCAAGGCTCTCTCACCAACTACTGTCTTATGTGATAGTCATAGTTTAATGTTTATTTATTTATTTAGCCTATTTACCTTTTCACTCCTGTCATAGGTGGTCCAGGTCATCTCACATATATGAGGTTGCTGTTGGCGGACACACGTTGAATCATTACAGCTCAAGCAACACTTGTTCTCTATATCTTCTTATCCAAAAGGAAAAGAAACCTGTCTCTTCCAGCATTTGTATATCAAATTTATAAAGGGTTTTGCCTGCTTATTTATATGTAAATACCTTAGTGGGGTTTGTTTTGTTTCGTTTTTCCACTGTGGCTAGAAAGAGGGGATGTCATAAAATCGATCCAGGCTGAGGCATGGGTTCAAGCTTGGGAGCAACAATTGACAGTCCCAGGAGAGCACTGTGAATAAGGGGCAATATTCCAATGGAAAGAAGCCTGTGCCTCAGATGGAAATAATCTACTCTAGGGGAGGAGATGAGATATTAGAAACAACAGCCAGTGTTATGGTTTGTGTCTAGATGTCCCCCCACCCCAAACCTCATGCAGTCATGGGGGTGGGCTTCCAGAGTTTGTGATTGATTCATGGTCCAATGCTGGGATCATAGGTGTGAGTGCTACACTGCCCTGAGGTGGGTGGCCTGCATACAATATAAGGGAGGGAAAGAGGTTTGCTCTCTTGCTCTCCTCCCTTTTTGTTCTTACTGCTTTTGCTGTCTTTCGCTACCCTGAACGGTTGCCTCTCAGCCACACCACCCTAGCTTGGAGCCAGCTGAGTATGGACTGAAACCTCTACAAACTGTGAGCTAAATAAACCTGTCCTTCCTTAATTTTGGGTGTTGGGTATTTTGTCTCAGCATTGAGGGAAAAGTAACGAACACAGCCAGCAATAGGAAAGGTAGTTTTACTCTTCTTCTCCTACCATAAACAATCTTTTAACAACTTGTTGAAACTTTATAATGCCCTTCTAGCTGTTTTTTAAGAAGATTTAAGGTTTAAAACTCTACTCACTACTATGAGGAGTAAATGCAATCAAAGCACAGTACATACATGTATGGAAACATCATAGTGAAACCCATTATTTTGTATAGTTAATATGTACTCATAATTATAATTTTAAAAACTCTTTCAGAGCCTCCATTTCATTAACACTTACCTTTCCCGTGTCCTGTGCTCTTGCTTTGCCTATTTTCTTCCATGTGACACATTGATTCTAACTTTAATAAGATTATGTAGCTAAAGTTTAGATTTACTTATTTTAACACTCCCTAAAAAAATGTTAAACTTCAACAGTTCAGTGGTTAGGTTGTTAGTATTTTGAAAGTGAGATCATAGAAGGAAGTGAACTAAAGGGGTGTCTGAATGCGGAAGGGTGGGGCTGTTTTGGAAGAGAGGAGATCAGGGGAGGGTCTGTAGCCTCATCCCTTGTCACACTTCAGTCCAACAGCATCTAAATTTTTAGATACTGAAAAGTGGTCCCAGAGGAGCTCTGAACTGCCTGGATAAATCAGTTAGAAAGCTTAGAATACGTCATGTTCTCCCTGCCTGTCTTGTAGCTTGAATACACTGTGATTTGGATCTAAAACAAAAACTGCTATCCAGTGTCATCCACACATAACTAGCCTCAAACTATAATGGATGAATGTTGTTTGCCTTGCTCATGAAGTGATTCTATTACTGTTCTTTACTTCTCATATATTTTATGTAACAACACTTAGAAACTTCCATTCTGTTAGGCAGAATTCACTCTGAAATGTCAGCTTGCAATGAGGGAGAAAGAACGTCAAGAATGGCTGGTTAACCAGATAGACTGAGTTACAATACAGAGTTCTAATAAGTCCTGGAGTCTTTGCTTTCCCTAAGGCATTGCATCTCTTGGCTTTCTCCTCTGTATCTCCCTCCTGAGTGTCCAGAGAAAAAGCCTCAGTGTCCTTAAGGTTTTAGGTCCTTTTGAAAAAAAAAAATCTAAACCAGAGGGATTAATTTGCATTGTTATTCTATATAACTTGGTGTGAACAGGTATAAACAAAATAGTTTAAAATAATAATTCTAAATTTGATTCTGAACAGACTCAAGGAATATGTTTCTGAGAATGAGTGGAGAAAGGATTCTCATTAAACATTCGCAGAAAAGCCCCATAAAAATCCAAGGCTTTGAAACCAAAATGCAAGTGAATTCCCACTGTTCTCTGGCCTCACATTTTTAGTCTTTAATACATATTCTAATGCTCAGCTCATAGGGAACAAAATATCTGTATCTTGATAGAAAAATTGATAGACAGAGGCTTGGAGCTGGCTCCTCCTCAATAATCTTGGGTTTTCTGTTGCATTCTTGTTGCCAAACTGTATATTAGAAATTGCAAAATGGGCTATTTTGTATGAAGTTTTTTATACATAAAAAGTCCATCTCAGGTTCTGACAAAGATAATCAGAGAAATTAATTTATTGCTGAAACTTTTGTCTATGAATGGAGTCTTAAAAGTAAAACTCCCTTTTTTTCTCTCCTACAAGGGAATGAAACAATCCCTTATTGTCATACTTGCTCAGAATTTATTTTCCACCCCTTATTATGTGTGCCTCCTTGATGTCATCGATACATAATCCATTATGTGCCTCTTATCATATTTGCTCCAACTATTGTCTCAAGATGATGTCGAAGGACATTAGATACAGAGACTAACTTTGCAGGAGTGAATTAATGTCAGTGTTGAAGGAGCCTATAATCATGACTAAATGGGCTTTCAGGAGGCCACACAGTGTGCTGATGACAGAATCAAGAATGAAACCTAGGAATTCCGACCATTTGTCTTGTTCTCTGTCCACAAATTATACTGCCTATTGTTGGTATTTAGCAAAGGCTTGCTGAAAGCAGCCCACTCACTGGCAATAGAAAGTAGCCATGAAGGAGTTTAAAAAAATAATCCAATGGAAATTTCTTTAGTGATAATAAAAAGTCCTAAAAAATAATAAGGTACCTGTATGATTACATTTGTAGTGTTATTCTTTATGATGTAAGATTATTGCAACTCGATAGTATGGTAGAACATTCCTGTGAAACGCTTAACTAATATAGAAACTACAAGTCTCTAGTCTACGTAATAATAGAAACTATTTATGCCATATATGAAATTATCGCAGTGTGATGTATCAGTTAAGATACAGATTGTAGAGTCAGATAGACCTAAATTCAAATTCAGTGGCACCTTGCTTCTTGAACTTAATTCTTTCTACAATTCTGGTTGCAGAATTCATAGTTTTATATCACCAATTGACTTTCTGATCCTTAAGTCAGTATTTATCATTTTTGAGACCTCTTTCCTATTCTAAGACTGGGTACTAGATTTGTTATAAAGATTACATAAAATGATGCATCAAAAACACTTTGGACAGAATTGGGGAAAGCCTACTGGAATGGCCATATGGTTTTTGGGTCCTGGTCAGTACACAAATAGAAATAACAAAGCTCCTAGACAGCAAAATCAGAATTCTACAACCAGTATTTGTGACGATATATCAGCACAAACTTCCAAAAAGAAGGTGAGAACAAACCAACTAAAACCACCAATCTAACTGTTACAGGGATCTACACAGAAGCCAAGGGTGTTTCTAACACCCAAAATGGCAAGAGATGGCAACAAAAGAATTTTGTGAATATATATGTGCTAGTAGAGCTAAGGTTACATGGGTAACAGTGCAGACATAGGACAGTTCTACAGAAATGACTGAGGAATCGGGAGAATGATTGGGAAAATTTTTCCTAAAAGCTTTTAATAAATACAGTTGATGATGGTAGTATTAGTTTTGTTATTCTAAGGCAGTTTTGTTTGTAATGTGGCATAAAGCGAATGAATAATTCTGTGACATTCTAATTCTATTGTTTTTTACATCCTTGAGAACCAGAACCAAGATTCCAGAATTCTCAGCATGTAAGTAATGTAATGGACACTAAGAAAACTTGTATCCTGGATTGAATTAAAAATATTATTGAGAATTCATGAGCTATTTGTGTATATATATAATATATATTATATATATATATATTATATATATATAATCGCAGACTAATATTATATACATATATGTATTTTATATTTAGGAATATAGCCTCTCAGTCTCTCTCTAAAAATATATATAAATATATATACTATATAAATGTGCACTTACACACTTGTATGTGTATTCTTCAGTTCTTTTGGTGAGTTCTAGAAATAGTGATTTGCAATGTGGTGCAGAATACCATATCCTATTAAGCTAAATCAAGGATTCTTGGGGAAATATCACTGATTTAGCATTTCTTTTTATGATTTTTTAGCATTTATGATTTTTTTCCAATATTGTCTTATAATTTTAATGTTTTGTTTAAAATTGCCTTTAATCTTCTTCAAAGTTACATTTTATAGTGGAAAAAAATTTAAAGTGTTGATTTCAACAATTCAAAAATCAGCGTAGAACACTGTTAAATATTTGATTTTAATTTTTAAATTTCAGTCAACTTTGCTAAGTTCATTCAGTTATGGTAACAAAAACTTTACATTAAGAATTCTTTAAAATTTATGAATTTTTTTTGCAAAAGGGAAGGGGACCAAGAGATGGAGTGAGGGACTAAGAGATGGGAAGGAAGGGAGGGAAAGGGGATTTAAAAATAATTAAAATGTGTTATGAACATCTATCAGGTCCCACGAGAAATGGAATCATTATGTACTGCAAACATGTACCTTTAAATAAATAAATAAATGAATAATTTAATAAATAAATTTTCAAAATTAAATTATATCTACAAGATGAAATAATTGATTTATATATTTATATACTTTTTCTGGAACAGAAAAGATACAAGGATATTTCAGTGACTCGGTAGTTTTATTTGCAAAAACCCAGCATAACAGATATGAAGTAGCTTTTGAACTTAAAACCTTTTCTGGGGTAGTCATCACTTTCTCAATGTCAAAATCTGCCTGTAACAATTAATGATTCACTTAGTTTTTATGATTTGTAATCATTTGCTGTTGTGTATTTTTAAGTGAACAAGTTAACATCCTAAAAAATGGGAGTAAAGGCTATTTTCCAGGCAACAAAGATCTTTTATTTAAACTACATTCAAATATACAGGTTTGCATTCCTTGTATATGAAACCCTTGGGGCAATATATGTTGAGGTTTTTCAGATTTGATAAATGTAATCCTACATAAAACTGTAACTTATGGAACACATCCCCCATTTCCCCCAGCAGAGTTGGGGATAGAACATTGCCATCAAGCACATTGATAATTCTGTAGGAAAACACACGTATTTCCACTAAGTAAGATGAATAAGCAAATTTTGCTGCCAAATAAATTTATATCAGATTTGCAGAAGTGAATAACTGGATTCTCAGAACTTTCCCTGTTTTGTAATCATGAGTTAAAAGATTGTAGATCTTTCTAATTGTTTCTCTTTAAAAAAAAAAAAAAAAAAGTAAAGCAGCATAATGCACCAAAGAGGGCACAGCACCACTTCTGATGTTATTATTCCACCCCCTCCCAGAAAAAGGATAAACTGTGTTTAAATTTGAGGAAACATCAGAAAAATCCAAATAAAGACTGTGGTATGAGTTATGGTCCCCCAAAGATGACTATTTCCTAATCCCTGAAAATTGTGGCAATATTACTTTACATAGCAAAGAGACTTTTCAGATATGAAAAGTTAAGGACCTGCCATTTCTTCACGTTATACCATGTCTACTCTGTTACAGCATATAAGGATATAATTATGTTAAGGATATTAATGTGGGAAGATCATTCTTGATTAGCACACTAGATCCAATTTAATGGTAAATGTTCTCATACAAGGGAGACAGTAGGTCAGAGTCAGAGAGAGAAGTGACAGCAGGAGATTTGGGTGACTGTCGGAACCACAAGCCTCTAGAAGCTGGGAAAGGCGAGGAGTAGATTTTCCCCTCATATATTTATGCAAGTGCTCTACCACTGAGCTACACCCCCACCCCTTGTCAAGAATTTTGTAAGTGTGAAATTGTTTGAAAATAAAAAAGCCTTTTTCAAAAAAGAAAAGGCACTACAGATAAGTCAGATCCCACATTATTTCTTTGACCATTTAATAATAATAAATAGTAACTTTTTTAACAGTACATATGAAAAAGCACTACTTTCAGCCTCTAGAGCTACTTTCTAACTTAAACTTTACCATGCTAGAGTTATGTATTATTGAGATCTCCATTTTATGGACACTGAAGCACAGAGGGGTTAGAGAAATAATCCAGGATCACACAACCAAAAAAGAGATTCAGAGTATGGCGTTAGGGCTGTCAGTATCTACTTGCACACTGAACTTTGAAAATATAGGGCACAAATTTCAGTACTTGGTGATAGTGGAACATTTGTCCCTTTGGGAAACTTTGCTAATACATTCTGGGTGGGTGACACAGGTAATGGAAGACTAGGTAGCCACATTCGTATAGAAATGTGTTCGCTTTATGAAGTTTATAATCTGGAAATGCTGGCTCTGTAGGGCTCATGGAATTTCTATGTGTAATTATCTCTTTGTTACATTACCTTTCTTCATCATTATCAATCAGTGTCTTATCTTTTACATTCCTTTTCTGAAATTGTTTTGAAACTTCTTATCTACTTGTTTCCCTTGAAACTTCCAGACTTTCTGTCTTGGTGCTTTCAAGGCCATCTCACTACTGTGTTTTACATCTATATATGGTTTAGGCTGAATAGAGCCTACTTTTTCCCACACAGCAATGAGGCAGCAGCAATGGTTGACAAAAGGCTGGGGAGGGAAAGATGGAGGGCTAGGAGCTACTCAAGCACCAACTGCAGCGGTCATCTGATGTAGGAAGTAGGAAGGAAGAGGGAAGAGAGAAGAAAGAGATGAGCCATTCTCTAACTTTAGCTCGAAACCCCTTAGGGTAGAAAACACATTATTTTCCATGCCTTATGCTGAGTCAAGCATATGGTCAACACTCAACAATGATAAATAATTAGCCATATTGGATTTATATATTTAATTTACCATATGTAGATATTAAAATATGCCCCTGGAAATAAGTTCTGAAAAGAGAATCTGTGATATGTTCTGATAGAGACTGTAAATCATAGCATTTTGTGCAGAATCTTAGATAAGTTAAATATATAGCATTTTAACCTTTCATTGTATCATAAGTTCCTTTTTATTATTTTAAAATAAATGTCTGCAAACTGAAAGTCTTATTATCTTTAGAGGCCTTCTACACATATCTATTCCCACATAGATATTGATATGGTTATACCTAGCTATTTATCTATATATTATATATAAAGCAATTATTCACTGGTAAATTTGTACATTTCATTTTCCAATACAGTGTATTCACTTTAATCACATACTTTCTAATCTTTTTGCCTCCTAGCCTCAGATGTTTGAATTCAAATTTCCTTCCCTTTGTCTGTATTTAGAAATAATAATAATCATTTTACATCTATTACAAATAACAATACCTAGTCCCTGATTGAATGCTAACATTGTAATTCATTCTCAGGGTTTGGCTGCCATTCATTCATAGCTCGAGCTGTGCTTTCATTATGTATGACATCAGCAGAAAGTCTGAATTCAATTGCAGCCTTTTATTTAATTAGGGACTATGTATTATTTGGTTTGTAGTATCCAAAATTAAAAATAGCCCCTTCTACTGTGTAATGGGAAAGGAAGAAAACTTTGAATATATATTCTAATTGATATTTTTAATACTTATTCTAAAAGCAATCAAAACTTATGTTAAATATTAATTAATATTTTCCTGCTTTTGTGCACCTTGATTTATTGCTGCCCTTTTGGGTTTGCTTTTAATTACATTACAGGAAAACAAAGAATATTTTTATTGGAAGAGTTATTTAGCACAGACAATACTTTCAATAGTGATGGTTATACTGAACTTTATATTAAACTTAATTTTCAAAAGCATATTTAACACAGTTTGCCAGGCTTTGTAAAAATTATTTTTCCTTCCTTTAACAACATGCTTCTCGGGTCTCTATATTAGAAATCAGGGACAAAGCTCATAAAGGAACAAAGACCCAAAATCAGGGATGGTCTTTTAAAAGAGGTACAGTTTCAAAGACTCCTAAAGATATAAATCAAAGTGCTTTTGAATACAGAGAGCATTCTAAAAGAATATTGAACTGTTTGCTTAAAATCTCACATTATTTCCTGCTTTTTAAACCCTATTCCTTTTTGAAGGCTAGCTCCAGATAGGGACAAAAGGAATATTTTCATGCAAAAATCAGGGCCAGGTACAGAGGCACAGTCAGAGTCTATTTCAAGTGGGGACAGGACTTTAATTCAAGTTATTCTCCTCTTTATTCCACATTTAACAGATTTGAAGGATTCCTCCACCTCTCTGACACTCGCACAGACATCACTAGGTAATGTTTGCACTGACGGCAAGCACCAGGAAACCTCGGTGTGGAATTTTTTGTCCCCTTGGAATGGATTCTGAAAACACAGGAGAGACCCAACATGTCTGCTTCAGGAGAGTGGGGGGTGGTTATATTTCATGAGGCCACCCTTTTGATCCCCTCTACAAGAGAAAGCGAATCATCACTCTCTTTTTATTTTTAAAAGAATCTTATGTTACCCACAGGTGGGCCTTACCCAGGATACTATTTTTAAGTGTAAAAGAATATCTTTCTACTTTGGGCAAGACAGAGATGTTAATTATCTTTTACTTGATTTACGCTTTTGATGTTTTTTTTTAAATGTAATACATCTAGCACTTTTGCTAAATCAGTACAAATACCAAAAGTAACTAACTGATCACTCTGTAACAAATTTTACTTTGTAAAAGTTATGAGCAAATTGCAGGGCTTAAGCTCCTATGATATGTGTGTTTCATTAAAAAAGTGAAACGCCATACCTCCGAGTAGAGCAGGTATCTGTGATTTTTTTTCATGTTCCCATGGCAACATGTAATTTTTATTGAACGGCAGAATAAATAGGCAAATAAAACATGCATAAAATATTGATGGGTGTTGGGTCTGCTATCCAGGGACTCTAGTAACTTATGGTCACTCTTGTCCTTTTTAACTCCTGAAACCATTTTTTAATTATGGTATCATTTTATTGGTATTTCTTTATTTTCATCAAATGCATAAAGTTTTTAAAATATGATTTTCAAACCCAGTTTTGCATACATATCCTGGAAAGGATGCTGAGGAAGTAACAGAAGCATGGAAACACAAAAAAACTTCTAATTTTTTCTAAGAAAACTTACATGATTTGCTGTATCTTGGAAGGAATTTCCATTTTTTGAGTAATTTTTACAAGTTATAGACAGTGGCATACAATGTTCTCTGTTAAAAATATACAATGATGATGAAAACTAACAAATACAAATAAATATGAGTATGTTGGAGAAGGTAATATATTCAGGAAATAGGTATTCCAGCAACATTAGCTAGACAGAAAAAAAGAAACTGAATCAGTCAGATTATTCATTTGAGCTTGAAAAAAGGAAGAAATATAAGGTGAGATTGACTTCATGCCCATATGCTTTACGGAAGCTGATCATTGTTATACGGCGTAATCTGTTTTATTTCAGTTCAGTAGACATCTATTGAGAAGCAACTTTATGCTCAGTATCTAGCAATTATAAAGAAAATAAGTCTATGACCTTAAGTTACAGTCTAGTAGAAAAGTCATGATAGAAAGGAAAGGGCTTGGGGTGTAGTTCAGTGGTAGAGTACTTGCTTAGCATGTGTTAGGCCGTGAGTTTGATCTCCAACAGCACCAATAGGGGAGGGGTATCTTAAAATTAGGTGTAGTATCTAGAAAAAATAAAGCTGTTTCACAGCCTCCTAGCTTACAGCAAATTCTAGACTGATCAAACTAAAATTGGCAAAGTGAAATCATTGAAGTATCAAATGAAACATTTTTAAACCTGTTTAGAGACTGGAAGGCCTTTCTACATATGGTCAGAAGCTCAAAGGCCATTTTAAGAATGACAGATTCTATTTCATAAGCACGAAAAAATTTCATGTGGCAAAAGAATGCCATAAAAAAATCAAAACACAAGCCACAAATTGGGAAATAGTATTTCTATTCATCTCATGGTAAAGGACTATTTGTAATAGCTATAATAATCATGTCAATCAATAAGAAAAATCACTACAATATAACAGGAAAATGGACAAAAGAAAAAGAAAATACCATCAGCACTTATACATTTGAAAAAAGGTTCATCTTATAATATTATCATCAGATAAATGCAAATTAATGTAATACCATTTTTTTCTAGAGTGTTGGGTAAAGTAAAAAGTTTTATAACTGATGTGTTAGCAATGGTGTGAGTATAAATTGTCCTAAACATTTTAAGAGTGGAAGCATGATTTAGATAACAATTTAGTAGTATCTATCCACAAAATGAACATAATTTCATTTCTATGGCATTTTCACACATGGGCAAAATTCAGGTTACTGATTGCAGCACTGCTTGCTATATAAAAACATTGGAAACAAATGCCCATTAATAGAAGATAAGTGAAATACAGTATAAGTTTTAGTACATTTCTGCAGTGGAATACTATGCAGCCATTAGAAGGAAGAAATTGCTCTATGAGTATAAATAAGGGATTGTGTCTAAGAATGTTGTTAAATGAAAATAGCAAAATGCAGAACAGTGTTACAGTATACTTCTATCTGGGTAAAAACAATAAAATATGTATTCATATGTATCAGATGTATTGACTACCACTACAGGTACATCCAAGAAAATGTATCATCTCCTATGGGAGTAATTTGAATGTCTGCAGGACAGGGCTCAGATGACAACTTACTTATCATTCTGTACCCTTTTATATATTTTGAGTTTTGTACAAGTATTTAATGAACCCTTTAATTTAAAAAGAAGATTCTAGTTTTAAAACAACATGAAAGCAAATATAAAAATGTATGTTAACTACTGGGGAATTTTAAGTAACAAATGATCACTCCATGGTGCTCTTCAGAAAAAGTTTAGAATAGATGGGTCTTAAGCTAGACCTAAAATTGAGATCAGGAAATGTTACCATGAACTAAGAAGGGCATAATCATACCCTGTTGGTACAAGCTTATGTCTACATCATTTAAGCAATTATGTGATAGGGAAGGGGAAAAAAGAGGTGAAGATTATAGAAACAGAGAAAAAGGGTGGGATGGGTAATGACATTCAATTATGTCATGTTTGCAGTGAGAGCAAGATAATGGGTTTATAGTTCAGAACAAATATTCAAATAACGTGTTGGAAAGCACCATATTCTTAATGATTATGTTGCAAAATTACCTCATTTTTGCATAAATTCTTAGATGAGGAGAAGCGGTATGATGTATTAGAAAAGATCATGAACCCAAATTCAAGACATTTTGTCTGGTCCCCGTTCTGCCATTAATTAGCAATGTAACCTTGAGAAGGTCACGTTGTGTCTTCAGGCCTCAATTATACTGTCTGTAATACAAGGGGAGGGGGGCAGTGGTAGATTCATAATTCCATAATCACTTTTTTATCTGAAGAATATTATTTTCAAATGAAATGTGAGTGCGAACAGTGAAACAGATAAAAGCAGGGTACCTGTATAAAGAGGGGATGGGCGCCCCTGAGCCGGCCTACCCAGTGCCTTTCTTTCCCATCATGACCCTCTTCAATGCAGCAAAATCAAAGCCCTGGGAACCAGCAAAGTTCAGCATAAAACTATTTCGCTAGAGGATTCCTAAGGTCTCTTTTCATAAGTATGTTCCACAGTTTTAGGAAGTAACTGATTCGCAGGTTTAATCATGTGAAATTTCTACAGAAACAGATGCCAAAATAGTGGTGGTGGTGGGAGGCTATGCAGGAAATAATTACTTCACCAAAGATTTATTAAGCTTTTTTTCAGTACTCTGCTCCCCACAGTGTCACAATATACAAAGCTGGCTAAAGTGTGATCCTGTCCTTCTCTGGCTCTCAGTCTATTGGATTTTCTTTTGTAATATTTTTAAGGTTCTATACGCTTTTAGAATATATGAGTTGGTGTATTTATTAGCTTTGCATTTCTATAATGAAATACCTAAGGCAACTAACTTTATAAAGAGAAAAGTTTTATTTAGCTCAGTTTTGGAAATTCAAATCCCAAGATCAGGTGGTCCCCTTGGCTTGGTTCCTGCTGCAGGCAGGGATGGTAGCACATCATGGCAGGAACATGTGTCTGAATCAGCAGTTCAATCTCTAACAGAGGCGGAGAGAAAGATAGAATGGCTGGGGCTTACTCTTTTATAACACTCCTTTTACTGTATGAACTAAAGGCTTCTGAGAACTGCCAAGAGATTTCATTTGAAATACCTCTCTCCCTGATGACTGCTGACCTCCCACTAGGCCCCACCTCATTGTGGTTCAGCCACTCCCAGAGGCACCACCTTGGGGCCCAGCCTTTAACCTGCAGGCCACTGGGGAGACCCTCATCACCCAAACCACAGCAGTTGGCATCTTTTGTTTGGGAGCTTTTCATTTGTCTTCCTTCTGAGATTCCAGTCCACATCTGATAGAACTTTTGACTATTTACATGTCTCTTCTGCTCTTTTCTTTTCTTGCTTGCTCTATTTCAGTTCAAGTGTCTTTTGTTGACCTGTTTTCAATTTCCTAATTCTGTCTTCCACCATGTCCAATGTGCTGTCAAACCCATCCGAGTTCTGAAATTCAGATACTGTGTTTTTTATTAAGAAACTCCATTTGCATCATAATTTATAGATTCAAATATACTTTTGAAAATTTCCTTTCTTTGGACATCTTTTTCTGTATTTCGTTGAACATTCCGATCTTCACTATTTTTAAGACTATTGACTAATGTCAATAACTGAATTATCTGCATTTGCCTCTATTGTCTTTTTTTTCTCTTAGTTGTTGTTTATCCTCAACATTCTTCTGTGTGTAATTAGTTCTGAGCGTATATAAGACATTACATATTTTAAAAATGCAAAGACTTCAAATGATATTAAGTTCCACAAAAGAAAGATCTTCTTTCTTCTGTTTCAGCAGGTAAGGTGAGGGGCTGATTGGCTAGATGAAGTCAGAGATGAGCTAGACCAGGGCTGGGCTGTAGCTTTCCCACCACTCTGCCTATCTAAAATGTTTAGTTTTGCCCTTCAAAATTTTCCCTGCTGAGATCTTTGGACTTCGGCTATGGCATCTTCAAAACTTAGTACATATATTAAGGTCACATCATAAAATTTCCTAAGCTTCCAACCATATTTATTAGACTACACATATATCAAAATACCAGATGGTTTCCTTGTCCCCCATGAGTACATTTCCAGATTTTCAGCTCCAGGTAGATGGAGAATCAGTACTTGTCCCACCTAATATCAGGTACAAAACGCCCGTGTTAGGTGTTAATCTTTTCTTCCTCTTAGGTTCTTAACTGTTGCCCATTTTGTTTCCAGCATTTATTCTTCAAAAACTCTGTTCACTAAATCCACGGTCCTGAGGATCCCTCCCCTCCCTTCCCTCTCCCACTTTCCACCCTCCTTCTCCTTCTGTGGTGCTGGGGATCAAACCCAGGGCCCCATGCACGTGAAGCAAGTGCTCTGCCATGGAGTCACAATCCCAGTCTTAGACTGGAATTTTTCATTCTCCCTTTAAGAATATTTTGGTCTATTCCTTAGTTCTCATAGAATCTTAGATTCATCATTTTATAGAAAGATGGCCTGAGAGCCTGCAAATCTCCAACGTTTATTATTCTGACTTCTTTTGCCATTAAAAACTTTGCTCAGTCTCCTTTCTATACTGACTTTCTAATTGCACTAAGATCTCATCCTACTGCCCAGTATGGCAAATACCCCAGGGAAAGCGAATCATTCATGAGCTTACTGACTCACCTCCCTCCGCCTCTCCTCTCTTTTGCATATCAGTCCCCTGACTTTTACAATTTGCTCAGCTTTGTCTAATTGTCAGTAGGAATAATTCATCTGCAGGAAACTACTCTATCCTACTCCGAAGCAGAAGTTTACAATGTAAGTTCTTGAGAAACTTGATATCTAAGCCACATGCAAGAAATTTTTTAAAATTTTAATATGTCCTCATACTATTCATGTTTTTATAGATGAACAGATGTTTCTAAGTTTTCCTCTAAATAATTTGTAAAAGCATATGCATTCTTTGGTTACATAAAATTAGATGCCATTAACAAATATGTTAATAATTCAGACTGAAATTTAATTATACAATAACAACTAGTATATCTAATTAGTAACTTTAGTCAGGAAGGGCAGAATTCTCTAAAACACATTAACACTTTTTAATTTTTTTATTAGAATAATTATAGTGGATCAAGTTAGATTAAATTTTCAATTAGATACTAATTTTCTAGGGTATAGAAATAACCATACAGTGATCATTAGCAGTACACAGAGAGAATGATATTTTCTACTGATAAATGATCAAGATATAGGAAGTTTTCTTATGGCATGGTTTTAAATTCTAGGCTATTGGTATTGCTATCATTTTTTTCCAACTCTGAGAATATATCAATATTCATTTTAAATTATTTACTCAATTAACTCCAGGATATCCATCATGCTAAAATTTTTAGAAATCCTGGAGGGAGGGTGTTATACTTGATGCATTGTGTCAATTTGAGAAGTTTAGAAGTTTAACTAAATGGTTCAGCAGGGGGCCAGGGTCCTCACTTTGTAAACATCCTCATCTGGTGAAAGAGGAGGGCAGGGAGATGGTGTGAGTGCCCTTGCTCCCCGCTTTTTATGCTCTTGTTGCTTTTGCTGTCTTCTGCTGCCTTGAATTATTGCCCCTGTGCCATGCCACCCTGCCTTGGAGCCAGCTGATTATGGACTGAAATCTCCACAAACTGTGAGATGAATAAACCTTTCCTTCCTTAATTTTGTGTGTCAGGTATTTTGTCTCAGCAATGACAGAAAAGTAACAAAGATAGAGGGCTTAAGAAATTGTGTATATGTATGTATAAGAGTGTACTTAAGAAGCAAGTCTGGTTTGCGTAGCTTTGGTTACTTCAGATTTATTTTATTTTTTCTTCAGTTTTTGGTTTTCTTATATTCTAATCAGTCACATTTGTAAAGCATTTTAAAACTGCATTAAAATGTAACCTGAAAAAGAGTTGCATATGAAATGAATTAACTTCCTCTGTCACTTTACTTTTCTCTTGCACTTTCACTCCAAAGACCAATGACAAGTGGTTCTGCCCATTGTAGGCATCATTTTTAGAATAGCTCTTCACTAAGCCAGTGAACCCCTAAGCATAGGTGCTGCATCAGCATTGTCTAAATTGGGTTATTAAACACACTCAGGTCTGTGGGATCCACTTCAGATGGAGATCACTAAGGGTAAACACCCACATTTTTATTTTCAGTGAACCTAGATGCATGCTATAGCCAGACACCATCACCCATGACTGCTCCATAAAAATCGCAGAGTATGGCATCACTGGTCACATGCTTAATGTTCATTTAAAGAAGCACTGCCCTGATTCTTATTAAAATGCCACAGCAACTTCTTCCATCTTCTTAGGGAACCTGCATTATTTTCCTCCTCTTCTGTCTGTCTGTTGGTCTCTGGCAGCCGCCATCATGCTGCTCATCTTCCATTTTGCACATCTCATGAGAAGCTCTTCTACTTCCTGTCTTCTTTACTCCATAATCCCGGCCATTCAGCTATACTTGTGTGCAGGTCTTCAGCTTTAAGTTTCTGTGCTTGGGATCAGACCTGAAGGGCGATGCATTCTCTGCAGTTGAACATGTCACTCACCAACTGAAAACCACAGTAGTTTCTGGTGCCCCATATCTCTGTGACATCTCTTAAGGCTGGTCAGATCTTTCTTTCAGGTTTTACCAAATGGGAAAGCTTAAGGCCTAGCGTGAGGAGGTCCTTAGTGAACCTGCTCACTCCTCCCCATGCCTCTGACTCTGGGTAGTCAAGGCCAACATGTGAACACTGAAACGGAGCAAACCTGAACCTCTCTTGTCTCACGTCCTGAGTGGCCAGGATGAAACGGAGGTTTGTACTCAAACCAGAAAAATTTAAACTCTCCCTTCATGTCCTTAGCCAAGTTATTTAACTTCATCAGTTCTCTCTACCTGCGTCTATAAATTGGAGGGAAACAGTAGTCTCGGATACCTCAAAAGATCTTATAAAATTTCTTCCCAAAGCATAGCACATACAGAAAGGTGCATAGTTCATAAATAAACAGCTTTATGAAGTTTTTTATGAAGTGAACACATTCACGGACACAGCACCTAGATCAGGAAACCATGTCCTGTAAATTATCTTCCTAATCTCTTCTGATCAATATTATCTCAGCAGCGTCTAACATTCTCCTGACTTCAAGCATCACAGGTCAGTTTAGCCTTTCACTTTGTGTACATAAAATCGTACCATATGGACTCTTCTAAATCTGTCTTACTTCACTCAACATTACATTTGGGAGGGTCATACACGTAGTTTCATGTACTTAGAATTTGTCTGGTATAATTGTTATGCAATATTTCCTTTTGTGAATATACCACAATTTATCATCTAGTCTATTATTGATAGATATTTCTTTTAAATATTTTGCCGTACACTTTTTATACAGTTTTAGTAAATATATGTACACATTCCATTGAATATATACTAAATAAAGGAACTGATAAGTCATAAAATATGTACTTTTTCAACTTTAGTAGACTTGCCAAACCCTTCTTGTATGATTCTACCAATTTGCGCTCCCATCAACAGTATATGGGAATCCTAGTTGTTCTATGTTGTCACCAATAGTGGCTACTGTCTGTGTTTCCTATTTTACCCATTCTGACAGGTCAGAATATTGCCTTGTGGTTTTAATTTAATTTGCTGTCTCTTAATTGCTAGTGCAGTTGAGTCCTTTTCACATTTTCATATGGCTGTCGTGAGATTTAAAAGATATAATCCATGTAAGCCCTTTGCATAGTGCCTGACACATAGCAAGTATTCAATAAACATAGGCATTCTAATAATTCTGCTTGTTTGACTACAATGATCATTTATTTCTTCTTACTTCTGAGGTTATCATAGACTTTGAATATGTTGCCTAACACATGATCACTCAATGCTACATGTGCCTACATTTTAATAATCATAAGGCCTTGCTTCTTTGAGAAGTTATGGCAAAAAAGTCAAAACAGCTAAACCAATTTTAAAAGAAAAGATTAAAAAAGAGAAAGAAATGTATTTCATGGTTGTGTTTCTATATTAACTAGTATAAGCAACAGATGTTTATTTTATTGGGTACCACCGAATTAACACAAATGAAATGTAACCTCATTAATCACAGTTTATTGATTTACACCTCACTAATGTAATCATTTAGAAGAGTAGCTATTAGGTAATGGTGTCTCATTATAGTTCTTGTGTAATTTCCAGAGAGGAATTATTATCAAGAATGTCAAGTGGGAATCCTGCACACAGGGTATGCGATTATCCGACTGCTCGACAGTTGTACAAAATACCACCAGAGACACTTTCAACTAGCCAATAATGAATAAAATAGTTTTCCTTGGCCATGATTTAAAGGGAGTTTTTGTCCTTGGCCTTCAGCATTCAGCCTTAAGCTAAAGAGGGGCGTAGCAACTACTTCTGGTTACATTCTACTCATGTAACTACAGTCAGAGGAGAAAGATATGTATGAATTGTGGCCAGTAAGAGAAGTAGAGGGCTCCAAAGACCAGGGGCCCAACCCTGTATGTGAAAACACTTGTATGTAGGAATCCAGAACCTGGGGTGACATTACAAAGGCCACATAATGGACTTAAATTTTGAGCCATTTAAACAATGCCAGCAGGCAGGCGTCACTCCATGCTATCCAACATATGGACAAGAAAATTTATCCCAACAAAGCAGCTTTCATTTCTTGAATTATTGACTGGTTTGTTGTTTCTTTTGCATGAATGCTGAGCAGGGCAGCTCCTTAGGCAAATCTTCATACCTCTATGTAAACGGTAAGTTGATAAATTAATTCACTCGTGTGGGATACAGCACAAACTATACAAATGAAGAAATTTAATCTTTCTCACTTCTGAGATTATTGTGGGCTTTGAAAATATTGCCTAAGACATGTGCTTTGGGTTGTACAATAAAAGCAGTAATTTGAACCACTGGTAAAGAGCCGACTATAAAACCTTTGTGAACCATTTGAGCTCACAAAGAGTAAGTGTTCATGGGCTGGGTCAAAGTCTGTATTTGGGGCTGTGAGGGATGCAATGATACATGCGTATATAAGGTTACATCAAAGAAAGTGTGATCATAACCAAGTCCCCTCAATGATGTATGAGGAATAACTACATGGTTTAGAGCAATGGTTTTCAATAGGAATGATTTTGACCTTGGGAACACTGGAAATGTCCACAGACAGATCTGCTGTCACAACTAGGGCAAAAGGGGCTGCTGGCATCTAGAGGTTAGAAGCTAGATGTGGTGGTGAGGGTGGAGTTTCAACTTGTTTGGCTTTGAGACCCACCGAGGGGATTGGTACAACAAACTTCTAAGTGTGTCTGGGTGTGTCATGGAGGCGTGGCTTTGGGGTTTATGTCTGACCCTTAGCTCCTTCTGCCCTGGCACTGTTCCTCTGATCACTAGTAACTAAGCAGCTTTGCTCTGCCACACCCTTCAGCCATAATGTCTTTGCCCTGGAGCCAGCTGACTATGGACTGAAACTGTGAGCAAGTGAAATATCTTCTCCTTTAAGGTGTGGGTGTTGGATATTATGTCTCAGTGATGAGAAAGCTGATTAGTACAGCAGGATTTTTGTACACAGGGTGGCCTTCCCACAATAAAAAACTTGTTAGCTGAAATGCCCATGGTGCCAAAGTTGACAAACACTAATTTATAGCGTTTAGTCCTATCTCCAAGGCCCAGGTCAAGGCTAGCCACATAGTAGGCTATCAAATATATGACTATTACTATGAAGTCATTAATATATTCAACAGGAAATTTTTAATACACAATAATCAGATGAATGGTGTATTATATGGATAATATCTCAGTAAAGCTGTAATAAACATTTTATTTTTTGTTAATATTTATAATTTTTCACATTTTGGTAAGGTATTTTCCTTCTTTAATTTGACAAAACATGATAGTACTTTCAGAGCAGTAATTTGAAATCTGACAGATATGAATTTAAATTCTCAATGACTTTCAAATTTTGGACTGTAACCTGGGATTGAAGTAAATAGATCTTGCTTAAAGTTTATAACTAAATTGAGGTAATTTTGCAATAATAACTAATATGTCCCTATAGCACAGTGTCATGTGTGTTCACATGGATGTCTATTATCCCCTTGTACTCTTTGTTGGCTGACAGGGTTATTTTATTTCAGATTAAGGAATTATTTTATTCTAGATTATTGCTCCATGATGATATCATCATATCACCTAACAAGTCATTTGGTAGTAAAAGTTGCACCAATAATGTCAGCCTCAGGCTGGTGAGATAGCTCAGCGGCATAAGCGCTTGCCTGGCAAGTGCAAGGTCCTGAGTTTGACTTCCAGTACCCACATACGAAAAAAGGGCCAGTGATATTGCTCAGCGGCACAGGCACCTGCTGGCGCGCGAGGTCCTGAGTTCGACCCCTGGTACCCACAAAAAAAAAAAAAAGTCAGCCTCTTCATGGCAGAGAATTTCTGTTTTCCAGGCACTGTGGCCATCCCTGCCCATGCATTTCATTTTCTAATCCTCACACAATCCAATAAGGTCAAGAGGTCAATGTTCAAGGAGGTTTGGCTACATGGTCAGCAAGTAGCAGATCCACCTGTGTTAAAAAATAAAGGTGTCTAATTTCAAAACCAGAACTCTATCCCACCGTGAATGACTGTGTTTTGGAGCAACCAAGAAAAAACTTACTCAGGAACAAATAGTATTAACATGCTTATGAGGCAAAAGGAGAGCTGATGAAGACAGGGTGGAAATGAAAATAAACTTTGTAATATACCAGCTTATGTATTAGAGCACCATTTACAATCATGTCATCGGACTCAACTTTCATGAATATCTGTAAGGAATAAAATAAATAATATAGAATAGTATATAACCAATATAGTTAATGAAGTGGATTTCAGTCCATTGACTTCCAATGATGCTATCTTTGTTATGAAAATAAAAATCAAGTTATAGAATTAGATGTACATATAACCGTTTGTATGTATTACAGAGAGTCACCATTATACACGTGATTGAGAGTAGCACCTATATAGGAAAGATTATGGGATGGAGTGACTATTGACAGGACTTTTATTTTGTGTACATGCTCTTTCTATCTATCTATCATATGCATTTCTATGTATATACTATATAGGTATATAATGTTTGCAATCCCTAAGATTTATTAATTTACCACACACATTGTATGCTTTCTAAGGCCAGCTGCCCCTCTTCCAGCCACTTAAGTCTCATTCTTGCTCTGTAATTAGTGGAGAAGTACCACATGAAATCATTATGCTCATGTTCAGGCTGTAGTTGGGGAGTGAGCTGATGAGACAGCCTAGACTAAGAAGGTCTTTCTGGGAGCACAGGGGAAAAGGGGTGATGATCATCCCATTTGCCTCGTGTGAAGTCTGCAGTATGTGTTTCTCCCATCAGCCCCTCATGACATCGCTGGGTTAAAGGCCAGAGGGCAAATTTCAGCCTATGCCTTCAGTCTATAGGAGGACAAATATTTCCCTGGAAACAAGGATGGAGGAATTTTTAAGGAGTCTCTTCAGACCATTGTTCCTATTTGACTATAATCTTACTATTTATTCGTATAATACTTTCCACAGATTCTGAGTTTTATGGCACCATGAAGTAAGACCTTCAGAAACTTGGTGGTGGGTAACATAATGCCATCAATGACACTATTAATTAATGAAGAATTCTACTTAGTGAGGGTGAGCATCATATTTTTCTGAAAATGAATCTTGAGAGCTTCCTTGATTATACCGTGATTCTGCTTCCATTATCATTTAGAGATTGAGGCATGAGATGGATCTTGTGATTATAATGATTTAAGAGGAGAAATAATATGTCAGAACTATGGGAGATTCTATAATTTCATGGTCTATAGCATAAAAAAATACATCACATCACTAGATTCGGTTATGTTGTATTTTAATACTACTGTTGTGATACTTTGAACCATATACCTGATTGTAAGTTTATACGGTACTCCTCTGATATCAGTGACATACATATTGTAGTTACTAATGAAGAAAAGAGAATATAATATACTTTTATTAGAAATTTCTTCAGGGTCTAGGCCATAATGGCACATGTGAGGGGGGAAAGAAATTATTCATTAAGAATTTCCCAGGAATTATTCATAATTTCATCTAACAATATTGCAGATCCTAGACCCTGTGGATACTTCAGCTGGTGCTGAATGGAACTGCCCAGATCTGTAATGCAGTTAGCCATATGAAGCACATTATGCCTCTGATCTGAAACCTGCAATAAAGATCATCTTGCTTTTGGGGGCTGATTCAGGTTCTGAAAATTTAGCCTTTAATAATTCAGTCTGTAATATCTTTACAAATAAGAATTTTTAAATATTCCAATATCTCTACTGAAATTGAGTGTGGATCACTTCAAGATTTTGGTTTCTGATGCTTGATGCCTCAGCCATTAAAATAAAAAGTGAAATAATTCAGATGCTTTCTAGGATAAATTTGGCATCATGATTCATAGTCAGCCAATGGGGAAACTGAATTTTTACTTTCTTTCTGAATATTTTTCATGTTTCTTATAGCTAGATAAAGGCTGAGAAATGTACGTACCAGATTATTTTCATGGGCACTGAATGTCAGAGAAGTGGAGTTATATAAATTTCCTAAGTTTTTGCTTTAGACTTTTAAAAATCATACTTTGTTGATTCTTGAATGCCTTGATTATATACTACACCACTATTTTATATGCCACTGTGAACCATAATTTAATGCTAATCCTAATTTTGAGAAATGTAGGAAAATCTATCAGAATTAAATAATTTAATAATACAAAGTGATCTACATTGGGAAAAAAGCAAATAAGGGACACATGGAGGTATTATTCATTCTCATTGGAAATACATAAATAATTTTCTCTGCATCCCCTATAATTGTATAACTTACATACAGTTCTTTACAAGATGGAATCATTCAATGTGTTTTGTATTGCAACTACCTTTTATCATTCAGCAGTGTATTATGAACATTCTTTTATAGTGGTTGTCTTTAATGGTGTAAATTATATTTAGATTGTCTTTTCTATTTTTAGGTCAGAAGTTCCACAATATGGCTTACAATTCCCTGCAATCTCTACTTTAAACATTTGGACCAGAACTTAATACTGCAATGCATAAAGGCCTTTTATCTTTTTTTTTTCTATTTTGCATTTTAAATTCACTTAGAAAATGTACATAATTTCTTACTCTGTACCACCTCCATCATCTGGTTTTTACTCCAGCCAACATTTAGATATCTGATTTGAACATTTCTCATTTCTCCTACTTTCTTAAACCTAAAAATTAGGCAAGTTAGTCCCATGTTATTGGCTCCATTTGTTTTATTCTGTTTTATCACGTGCATTTCATTCAATTATCATAGACCCAACTTTCCTATTGGCATTTCTTCAAAGAACCTCGCTTCTACTGATCTGCCATTGTCCACCCAAAATGGAAAGATTTTCTTTGTGCTAGCAGCTCCTCCAGCTTTGTCACTGCTGTCTAACCCAGTCACGTTTTTAGTCTTCGCTCTCTCAGAGCTGAGGGACTGAGCCTGCGCTTTTGGCACCACCAATTTTTGGTTGGCAAAAACACTATGGAAATATTTAGCTTCAAGAAGAGAGAGAGATCAGGTGTCCACTTTGCTGATGTGGATCGTCTTCCATTGTTAAGGTTTGTATAGAATTGTTATTGGTTACTAATACTAAGCCTAAAGTCTCAGTTCTTAATAGACTTTTCATAGCTATTTCACCATTTAAATTGATTTCTTGGAGAGATTCTTACTGAAATGAATGTGCCACTGTTTTTTTTTTTTGAATGTGTATTTTCTACAAAATAGACCGTAAAATAATTTAAATGTAATCTGTATATTTTTGGAAGACATGCTGACACATTTTCTACTCTGCTTAAATCCTAAAGTAGAAAAATAAAATACATAGCACTGAATTTAGCAAAATTGTGTGAATATCAAACAATGAATATCATGAAGCATTTATTCTGGAGTACTAGTTTACATATGTCACAACTAGATAAAAGGCTTTTTCTGTGCCTGGTTTCCTTCTGTCTCTGTCTCTGTCTCACTTTCTCTTTTCTCTGCCTGTAATATCTTGTCAGTTGGGGTAGCCAGCAGGCGTTGTTCCCCTGAGGAGTGGTATAGTAGGACTAAAAGGAACAACTTACATTAAGGAACCTAACTATAATGGTGTTATCTCTCAAAAACACCCATGTCTCTTAGGTAGACCTCTTCCCAGGGGGAGGCAAGAAAGCTGAGAGTTGCCTGAGTAGCTTACTGTTAGATTGTACCCTCTGTCATAGAAATCAGATGCAAAGATATATAAACTAGGAAGTTTTCCAGATGCACTCATAAAGAAGCACGACATTTCCCAAGACTTCCATGAAAGCAAGATTCTTTGGACTGTCACAAAGCTGAGTGCCAGCATAAAAATTCTGTATGCTTTTGGAGTATGTTGAGTAATGGGCAGTCAGGAATAAAGCCAACTGTGTGCAGGAATTGGACATATCTACATCTCAAAGACTCTTTATCATTGCTTTTCTTAAGTTAGAGATTTAAGACATGAAGTGATATCATCTTACTCTGATTATATGTCATGATCCTGATGAGTATTTCTAAATTTCTGACCACACACAAACACACACATGAATACATACTTAATATAATATAGAAAATCTAAAAAGTGCAGGGAAATAGAAAATAAGATTCCAATAATGCCAATATCCAGAGTCAACCTCTGTTCATATTTTTAGGTGTACTACTTCCGGGTGAGGTTATTTTTGACACACTTAAAATATATACCATATACAAACATAATATCTTGCTTGCCTATTAATTTATAACATATACATACCCACATTTGTATTATATGCTAATATATCATATTATAAAACATATATCTAGACCATTTCCCTAGCTCGTTGAAAGTTTCTAAAAGCATAGTTTAATGGCATCATTGTGTGTATTTCCAATATGTCAACATCATAAAATTTGCTGAACTGTTCTCTCATTTTTAGCTATTTAGTTTGTTTTCTTTTTTGGCTATTACAGATAATCACACTGCAAAGAATTTGTAGTGATTCTTGGCAAATGAAATGAGTGGAGAACAGGTATGAAATGTTTGAACACTCAACAGCAGCGTATTGTCAAATTATCTGACAAAACTATTATTTCCATTTTACTTGGATTAAATGAGTCCCCATTTCAACCCAGTCTTACTGCTACTGCATAACCTTATTTTCTAAACATTTCTTTTAATAAGTAAACAGTGGTATTTCTTTGTTGTTTGAAAGTACATTTCTTTTATTCTTGGTGAGGACAAACATTTTTCCATGTAAACATTTGCTTTTGTGGGAATCACTGAATTGCTAACAGGCAAGGATGGCCTTACACAGACAATATTGTCTATGACTCTGTGAATATCAGCCTTAAGAAAAAGGTGGTTTTCAATTTATAAAGTGCTGTCACACACACAATTCCCTCACTGGAGTGGTACAACCACCTTTTGAGGAAGGAAAAACAAGTATTATTTCCCTATTTTAAAAAATGAGACAAGTGAGGCTGAGCGGAAATCAGTAACTAGCGCAAGTTAACCCAGTTAGCAAGCAGAAGAGGCTTTTTGGTTGGTTGTGTTTTGTTGCTATTGAGTCAGAGAGTTTCAACCAAAACTAGACTTTGTGTAAGTGAGATCCAATTAAGGCAAAATGGAATGAAGTAGAGTAGGAGCTACTAGTTAATGCCTTCTCTTGCTCTGTATAATAAAGGATGGGTGTAGAGAAAAAGGCTGATATCTAATGCCACTTCTGAGTCAGAATACTTGTTTAGTAAGAGCAAATATGAGCTGAAGGATTATTTTTCTGACTGCTGCCTCAAAAAATGCTGACCTTCATCATTCGTGGGCTTAAATATAAAGTGAACAAAAAGATGTACACAATATAGAAAGTGTGCAGAGAATGGGCAGGATTTTTGAGGAAGTGTTTTTGAACACACTCTGAACCAATTAAGTAGGCTGTTGAGTGTGAGTTCAGAGTAAAGCATCTGTTTCTCTTGCTTTATTGGACAGAAATGTTTACTAGTTGTAAAAATGTAGCCCTTCCCTCCAAATTGCTAATTGAGGGGGGAAAGTTCATAAAAATGTCTGCAGTAAATAAATACAGTGTTTTGATTATGTAACCTTAAGAGAAATGTTGGATTGAAATCCCTTATTTAGGTCTTCCCATTGAAGAAAATTTGTACAAATTTCACAAGAAGCTGTCTCTGAGATTTTACTCCTAATTAATTCTGTTCATTTTTATTGTTAACTCAATTCGCATAGGGATCACAAAATCTTTTAACCAATAAATGGTCCCTGTATTTTGGTGAAATGGGTCTGTGTAAAAGCCATATAATGACTACATGGACAGACTTAGGCATTCTAGATGCTGTCATTAGGCACCATACCACTTAAGCGGTAGCACTTGTATCACTTGGGATTCTTGGTTGCAAGAAAGAGAAACTGATACTGGTATTATTAGGCAAAATAGGATTTACTGCCAGACTCTAAGAGGCTCATGAAAATCAACAGAAGCCTGGTAGTACCATTCTTGAAATGCAGGCACACATCTCTCACCATCTAAATGGTACTGCAGAAAGAACTGCAGAAAATATTCACACCGAAGAATAAATCAGACCTACCCAGCACCGTCGTGACTGTGACCCCTACCCTCACACATACTGTGACCAATATAGAACACAGACTCCAGAAGAGCTCCTAGTTGCTACGGAGTTCACCTGCCTCTTCCCTAACACTGCAAAGAGAGATCTGTTCCATTTTGGTAATTAACAGAAGCCCTGAATGTCTTAAACTGTATATAATTTGAGATTCCCCAAAGAAGAAGCTGTAAAACAAAGGGAGTTTTTAGAATATGAAGGTAAAATTTGGCACTAAAAACATAAAAATTAAATAAGGACCTATATAATTGTGAAAAAAATTTTTTTGTGGGTACTGGGGGTCGAACTCAGGACCTCGTGCTTGCCAGGCAGGCGCTTATGCCACTGAGCGATATCACCAGCCCTATAATTGTGAATGTTGAGACCACCACCCTCCCCAGTAGAAGGTGGATACTCATTGCACACCTCACAACTTGGAGACAGATGCTTCTTCAGTGTATTTGATCAGCTCAAGAGCGGGAAAACCTAAGGACACTCCCTGGGGTTTTCATGAGGGACCAGCCTCACTATTTCACCCTACAGTGAGATGCAGTGTTGGTAGGTGGTGTCATATATATACAGCTTTCCTTCAGCTCTTTAGTCTCCCAGGCTTAAATATGAGCAGGCAAACAAAGACTGCCAGGTATCTTTGCAAAGCCTCCAACATAAAAGGCAATAAACTAAGCATATAAATAGGAAAAAGTAAACTGTTGGGAGTGGGAATATAAAATTTTTTTAAAAATCTATCATTTTATCCAAGGTAAGAGCTAAAATTACACCCATGAAACCAGAAGAGTTTGAATAATTGAAAATAAAGCTCTTAGTTATTAAAAATAACATAGGAGAAATGAAATCTTAGAAGGACTTGGTTACAGAATTGTGAAAATTCTTCAGAATTGGTAAAAAAAAAAAAAAATAAAGCTGGACTGTGAGGAGGAACTTTCCAAGAACTTCAGTTTCTAATTCCCTTTACAGAAATAAAGAGCATGAGATTCTAAGTTAAAGATTCCAAATTTCAAAGGCCTATTCACTCCTCAGGACAATGGATGGAATAGAACCACACTAAAGTAAAAACAGAAAATCTCAGAACCCAGGGTTCAAAGGGAGGAGCATAAAAACTTCCAGAAAGAAAAATGTCAAGTCACAGAAAAGATCAAGAACCAGAATATCAGTGAATTATCATGAAATTGAAATGACAGATCAAGAAGTAAAGCGTGTGCATATTCTTTAAACACATGGAGGTAAATTAAAAAAATAAATACCTGGCAAGGCTGAGAGTTGGCTCTGGGAGATTGAAAGAGTGATGTTAGTGTGCAGGAAAACTTTTCAATAATAAAATGTAAAGTAGTAAAGGCTAGAAATACATTTGTAGGAGAGGAGAGATAGAGAGAGAGAGAGAGAGAGAGAGAGAGAGAGATTGAGATTGAGATTTATTGAGATTAAGTAGTAAATCTGTCCCCTCTTAGAGATGAACATCACTTATATCCCCTGTCTCTTCTGGTGACTACTCCATTGAAAGTATTCAAAAAGCAACCCAACTTAAACATGCAACAGATTTGCTGTTCAAATGTGTTGGCTCTCATGGCAAGGATGCAATGAGAGCAGCTCCAAATATCAAAGGCCAGACTTTAAGAACTGGGGCTTCATGGTTTTGCTTGCATCTGTCTTTGCTTATCTGCATCGTAAAGAAAAATATTTATGGCCACATAAGTAAGCCACTGTAAACCCAAGTCTGTATTTTCCCCCACCTTACTAGTCCAAGTGGGACAAGAGCTTCTTTATCCCAAAAGTCATGTACCTATTTACCTATGCCAACCTAGTCATGTTTGAGCAGAATAAATGGGTCCACCTGCAAGAGAATGCTATGAGTGGCTGAGCCTGGGCCAGCTGCCCATCCCCAAGGCCAGATTTGGCAAAGGCACAAGGTGTAGTATTATGACTGACCATGTGTCTCCTCATCCCCCATCTCACATCTTCTTTTACAACAGCGATGACTGAAGTAACTAGTTTCACACACTTGCAACCTAAGACTACTTTGCCTCCGTCAATCTCCCTCCTTCACCTCTGAGGTTTTCGTTATACCTTGGGATGAGATACTGTTAGGAAAATTCCTGCTGTGAAACCTGGCCATGCAACCGTGGGGCGACTCTTGATCCATGGGATGTGGGAGCCAGGGGATGGGTAGTGTTCTCTTGTGCTCCTCAGGCAAACTTTCTGAGGTGTGTTCTCTGTGGTTCCTAGAAAGATCCTGGTGGAGTTAAGCATTTACCGCTTTCAGTACTGGTGACCAATTGAGGAACACGCCCTTAAGTGGTCTTTCCTTCCTTTCTTCTTTGTTTGTTCCCTAACTCCCTCCCTTCTTCCTGAGAGCATACTCCATTCAGGCTCTTATCCATGTTCTGCCTTCTGAGGAGAATCCAGGCCAAAACAGGGATTTTTTTTTTTTTCAAAAAAATATAGCTGAGTTGTTGGACAAAAGATAACATATCTATTTTAGACACCATAAGCCATTGGTTCCAGGCATTTCACCAATGGCCTATAGATAAATTGAACTTGTCATTTCAGAAGATGTAGCTCGGATTTCATCTTCATAATCATTTATGATCATGTGGACTGATTCTTGCAGTAAACCCAAATTAAATAAGAGGACAACTATTAGGTAGAGGGCAAATTAGACAAACAAATAAAAAATATTTCTACAATATTGTAAAGCAATAGAAATGATTTTCATAATAATGAGAGCCCCTCCAACTATTGGGAAATTGATGTGAGATATTCTTAGGAAAGAGGCATGTTAAAGTGATGGTAAATATGGGTGTTAATTTATACAACCTCATTAAAGGCTGAGCCAACTTTTTAAAATGAGCTTCTGGGTTACACCCAGAGTCAAAGAATAAGATAGAATATTTTGCATTCTGGGATTGTTTCTAAACTTGGCCCATTTAAACAGTACCATTTTTTAAGAGGAATGGTTCAAGTTTTTAAATTATTGTTGTCCTACTTCAAAGTAGTTTTCAAGTAACTATTTTTCATTGACAACAAATTTAATTTAGGAAGATATTCTTTTAAAAAATAGGTGTTCAGGCAATACATGGATCAAATAATATAGTCTTTAAATGCTACTGAAGATGATAATGCAAATATGTACTTATCTATAAATAGGTAGACCATTATTCTGAGTGCGTATACAAAAAAAAATCATCTGTATTCTCCATCCAATGTATTATAGCTTTCCATACTTATATATTTCCCCACTAAATTGTAATGACCTTGAAGACAGAACCTCTATACTTCTTTCCATCTCCTTTGGTTCCTAACAGTCAGCTTTAAAGTAGAAAGGGAGAAAGAAATGTTTCATTCATTCATTCTTATTGTTAATTCCTTTTTTTAGTATATTTCATTCATTTACATGATCTTTTTAAATAAATAAATACTAGATGGAATTTAAACAGAACAAAAATTGAAAATTGATATTTCTATAAAGCTCCCTATATTTTTTATTTCAAAAATATTAAACATATTTTAATGGTGCTTTTATTACTTCAGTATTTTTTCTGCATATTTCAGATTTCCAATGCAGTGTTACTGTTTCAAGAAAAAATGTTAAAGAAAATTCTCAAATTTTTTGTTACATTTCTATAGTTATAAAATGGATGGCTGTGAGAATTTACGTGGAATTTAGAATACATCTTAAAACAATGTATGTGATGTTTCCCATGAAACCATGTGCTTGTGTCTGATCATTTTTATTGCTGTTGCATATTATGTGAGTTAAAAAGTTGACAATAACTAGAAAAGTGAAGGAAAAAGTGGATGCTATTCACAAACTCTTTTATTATTTTCAACTGGCCCAGAATTATTCCACTTGACTGAGCTCCAAAAACCATGTAATCCTAGGAAGGTGGGAAGACGATGAAATGGTTGCAATGCTTTGGGGTAAAAGAAACAACAGAAAATACAGTTACAATAGACAATATGGGCTAGATCAGTGTCCCTTCATAGTTGCCAGGTTGCCAACTACTGATGTAAAATGGTAACAGACTTCTAGTTCTACTATTTTCACCTGTCCCCAAGTATGCTTATTTTTCTTTTCTCACCTCAATACTGATGATTTGAGTAGTACTAACAAAACACTACTATGCAACCTCAGGCCCAAACCCTTCCACCATGTCTTTGTGCACTTTGTAAAGTTTAAATTTACATTTCTACTGATACATAGAACAAAGATCATGTGTATTTATATAGTACCATGTGATCTTTATATATATATATATATATATATGCATTGTGTAATGTATAAATCAGGTTAAACATATTTGTTTTCTCAAACATTTATCATTTCTCTATGGTTCAATCCTTCAAACTTCTTTCTTCTAACTTTTTAAAATATACAGTATAGTATCCTTATGCTCATCTTACCACCATATACAATAGCACACCAGTTCTTCTTTCTCTTTTTTTTTTTTTTTTTTTTTTTTATTTTTTATTTTTTGTGGGTACCAGGGGGACGACCTCAGGACCTCGCGCGCCAACAGGCACCCGTGCCACTGAGCGATATCACCGGCCCCTTTTTCGTATGTGGGTTCCGGGAGTCGAACTCGGGCCCTCGCGCTTGCAAGGCAGGCGCTTACGCCGCTGAGCCATCTCACCGGCCCTCTTCTTTCTCTTAACTAACTATACCTTAGTACCATTGATCAACTCCTCCCCCCACTCATTTTTATTGATTATAGAATTATAACTCTTCTTAGGAAAAGAATTATATCATCCTCACTATAAACAATACAAATTAAAGAAGAAAACAAAAAATAATTATCCACAGCCCCATTACTACTACCCAGAAATAACCAACTATAAATATTTTAATGTGAGTCCTTCTATTTTATTCTATTTTACATACACATGATATACATATAGTCTCACACACACACACACACACACACATGCACACACACATTCTGATGTGCACTGATTTATGTAACACATGTGGGGTGGTTAATCTTGATTAACAGCCTGGCTGGATTAAGAGACCCTTGGAGAGGTGACTGGATTGTGAGCTCACTAACCTCCTCAATGGGCTAGTCCAGTGATGAGTTCACAGTTGAATGGGCTACCAGGAGGTGGGGCCTAGTTGAAGGAAGGGGGACATGGAAGCATCACCTTGGGAACTACATTGGGTCTCTGGCCCCTCCCTTTCTGGCTCTTTCCAACCTGCTCTGTCTCCTAGCTGTGATGGGTTAAACACCTTTCCTCTCCCAAACCTTCTACCATGTTTCTGCCTTGGAGTTCAATAGAGAAAACTGAGAATTTAGCAATGTGAACATTACAGTTAGTTATTTGATAAGCCTGGCATGTTGAAATTGAACAAAAGTTCATAAATACAATTTTATTTGTACGAGACTCTTCATTAAACTGTACTTTTTTAGTATTTAGATTCTGAATCTATATGGTCAGTCTTTCTTAAAAAACAGCTCTGGTAAATGTGGTTCCAATGTAGACAAAGAATAAGCAAATGGCTCCTTCTGCAATTTTCATTAGGGTCTCTACAGATGAATATCTATTAAATGTAATAAAATCACTCAACATTGAGTAACATTATTTTCTTTCAAGTGCCAAAGAAATATTTGTTTTTATCTATTTAGTATGTAGAAAATTGGACTCACATTCTTTCCAACCTTTTTAAAAAGGGCCCATAGGAAAATAACTTGAAGATTAACTCAATAGTCATTGAGTTTACAGAATGAAACACCTATGAAATTATTAAAAACACTTAAATTCAGAGTTGCTTGTAAAACTTACTTTAATCTAATTAAATGGTTGTTTTCATCATTTCTTATAATTTGTTTTACTCTAGATAAGAGGCAAATATATCAGTCTCCTAATAGTATTAAATATTTCCTCTCATAATGTATCATCAACAAAGTCCTGCTGAATTAATGAATTGTGTGCGTGTTTGAAAGTGGGATTGTACTTGTCTAATTGTGGCATCAGTTGTCATGGAAACTATCAGCCAATCAGTGAATAAACGCCCTTACTTGGCAGTGTTTGGGTGAAGAAAGCTTTGTGCAGTTGTCAGCCTGAGATTTATGATGGTAAAACTATATTTGGCAGGCAAATCAATGTGTTGACCACTCTTTGCGTTTCTGCCCTCATTTTAAGTCAACCCTTGATATTCAACTGGAATATTAAGAGACCCTGGGTTTATGGAGCAGTTTTGTTATTAATAGATCACTTTTATAAACTGTGCATAGGATGACTGGCTATTTGTATACTTATCCAATGAAGGCAACCCTTGGTATTTCTTTGTATTTGTAATTGCAAATGTCAGATCTTGAAAGCAAGTGGGTATTAGAGGATATCTTTTTATGTCTACTATTAAAACATGTCGAGTGATCCATAAATTACCCCCATAGATAAACAGTGGATTAAAATTATGAATTCTCCTTCTGTCATCACTGTAATATTAATCATTGGAGTTTGGGTCTTTAATGTTAATATATACCTTTTAGCAGTATATGTCACTACATATTAAATTACATGATAGCTGACAGATTTTTAAATCAAAACATTTTTTCTTTCTTAATGTCATAACATGATAAGAAACAGAGCATTTTTTGCTTCCATAAAATATTGTTTTATCTTTGTACTTGCTGCCTTTTATTGTTTATATTTGACATGAACTAAAATGTTTTTATCAGTGCCTATTTTTTCACATACCAAAATAGTTGATTAACATTTAATATAATATACAAAGAGCTATACAAAGTAATGATCATACAATCAATACTATTTTACTAATTTTTAGTGAAACAAAATTGGGATAAAATATATCTTCTAAATTATTTGTTTTCTTTCACCAGAATGACTTGTCCAAAATCACATTTGTACAAAAAGTGGGGCGGTTGATCAAGAGATGGGGGGAAGGGAATGAATAAAAGGAATTAAGATGTGTTATATACATGTACCAATTCCTCACAAGGAATGTAAACATTATGTACTACAAACATATACTAATAAAAATTATGAGAAAATGCATAACATTTATGCCTTAATCAATCTAAAACAGAAAGCCTTACTATATATTGTCTGATAAAAAGTGATTCAGTTATACTCACCTTTATATACTCTCAAGATTTAGAGGCGTATGAATAAACTGAATACAGATAGTTGACATAAAATATATTCAGTGATTAATGGTCAGATAAGATTGTTTGCATGTTAATTAATGCCAGAAAGAAAATTCCATCTCAAGTATCCGATCCTCATTTTCCCATCTGCCATGCACAAATGCATTATAGATGCTAGAGCTCGCAAAGAGCAAGCATACAGCACAATAATACTTCGCATTGTAAACTGACCTTTCATTATCTACTAGCATTAGGCTAAGTTAAAGTAGATCCTTCCCTATTAGGTTGTGTTTCTGTTGTGATTTTTGGTGGTTATCATGTTTATAGGTTTGTTTTCCATGACTATGAGGTCCGCAGGGTAAGAGCCATACTCTATTCATCCCTGTGTTGTTAGCATTTTGAACAGGTCTTGGTGTGCAAAAAAGATTTGAGTGAATATAAATTAAGCTGCTGTTTTAGAATTTGTTGCCCTTTCACCATGTGAGGACACAGCAAGAAGGTGCCACCTCGGATCCAGAGAATAAGCCTTTACCAGACACTGAATCCACTGATTTTTGGAAATCTCAGCCGCTAGAACTGTAGAGATTAAATTGGTTGTGATTATGAGAAACAGCATTTGTTAATGGAAATCGAAAAATGTATGATTTTGTTATGTTTTTCTTCTTACTTTTAAAAATTGATAATTATCAAAAATAAAGCCACAAAAATGAGAAAAATATCTTAAGATGTAGCTAAGAAGATAGCTTTATAATAATGGTATATAACCAACCAGGAATCTTTTAAAACAATATTTTTAAAAGTATTTAAAAATAATACCTGAATAGAAGGAAAGCTTAACATAATGTAATAATGATCAATTTTATTTTTATATTCATTTAGAGTTCCTAAGGCAATTTTTCATATATATATATATATATATATATATATATATATCCTCATTTTCTTATTCCAATTTTATATATAAGAAATCTAAAGGACAGAAAACTTGAACCCGCTCAAAAATAGAAAAAAAAATTATTCTGATGCCAAATTGAGTCATCTTTCTACTAAGAAATGAATTTTTAAAATTCTACATCTTATATATCTTTATTATTATAAATAACATGTCTGGATTAAAAAGAAATAGGCCTGAGCCAGGCATAGTGGTGCACAGCTGGAATTCCAGCACTCTGGGAGGCTAGGCACAATTGTAAGTATAAGCCCGTACTGTGCAATTTATCTACTCAGAGAGACCCAGTCTCAAAAAAATAAAAAAATGAAAATATAAATAAATAAATAAAACAGAAGGGCTAGGGATACAGCTCAGGGCAAAAGCACTGGCTTCAATCCCAGTACACCCTAAACCCTCAAAAAAAAAAAAAAACAAGGGAAATAGGACTGGCAGGTTTAGTGTCATATTCCTGTTTTATATTTTAAGATTTTTTAAAAAGTCCCAAGTCTCAGGCTCCTTTTTTAAAGCAACATATTGATAATAACTGACACAGTTGTCCATATTGGAAAAAAATTAATGACATGGACTGTGATAGACTTTGAAAGTAACACTTAGGGTATGATATCACCAAGCACACGTACCTGGCAAAAAAGGTCTCCATTGGAGTATAAAATCCTTGGCTTAGAGCCACCGAGCAGTAATCAGTGCCCAGGGACACTAACTGTCGTGCACACACACCTCTCCAACGCGGGAACGGCTTGCCACTACATATTCATCCGCTCGTGATCTAGGTGAAGAACAAGGAAGAGTATCAATAACACACTTCAGTGCACCATAGTTAGTGTTTACATTTGTTTATTTTTCTTGACATCTCATCTCAATTTGTTTGGGTTTTGTTCTGTTTAAAATTCCTGGTTTATTTTCTTTTTTCATTTTCTTTTCTGCCACTGTCAATCTTTGCACAGAATTTAGGAAGCAGGTTATTAGGCCTTCTGAAACATAACACTTGAACATCTAATGTGCTTGACAATTACTATGCTGGCTTCCATTCTTTTTTTTTTTTTTTTTTTTGTTAAAGAGAAGAAAAAACAAAACAAATCAAAAAAGAACAAATTTTCAAAACAACATAATAGGAGGGTAACAATGGTTAATGCATTACATATTATTATCTTTAAGTTAGTTATTCAGGATACCAGATATTAGCATTCAATTGTCCAAACCTTATTGGCACAAACCTTACTCTTCAATGAATTAAGTAAAATTGGTAGTGTATCTATCTTAACCATCTTATATATATATACAATTTTTTTTCCTTTCCCTTCTTTCTTTTCCCTATTCCCCTATTCCAGTCTCTCTTTCCTTTTGACCAGCTTCTTTTTGATTCACCATGTCTATTTGTACATTTTGGATCTTATTTACTCTTTCAGTTTGTCATACTAGAGAGACAATACGATGCTTACACATATGCGTCCGGTTTATTTCACTTACGAGTATTTTCTCGAGTTGCATCCATTTACCTATAAAAGTCTCCAGTTTATCTTTCTTTATGGCTAAATAGTACTCCATTGTATAAAAATACCACATTTTTCCTATCCATTCCTCAGTTGATGAGCATTTGGGTTGTTTCCAAGATCTGGCTATTACAAATTGTGCTGCTATAAACATGGGTGCACATAAATCGCTGTGGTACGATGTTTTTAATTCTTCTGGGAAGATACCCAGAAGGGGAATAGCTGGGTCAAATGGGACCTCCAACCCTAGTTTTTTGAGGAATCTCCACACTGATTTCCACAGTGGCTGTACCAGTTGACACTCCCACCAACAGTGAAGAAGGGTTCCTTTTTCCCCACAGCCCCTCCAGCATTTGTTATTAGTTGATTTCTTAATAATAGCCATTCTTTCTGGGGTGAGATGGTATCTCAGTGTTGTTTTAATTTGCATCTCTTGAATGACTAGTGATGTTGAACAATTTTTTGTATATTTATTTGCCATTTGTATTTCTTCCTCTGAGAAATGTGTATTCATCTCAGATGCCCATTTTTGCAGTGGGTCTTTAAATTTGGGAGGTCTGATTTTTTTGAGTTCTTTATAAGTTCTCAAAAGTAATTCTTTGTCTGAGGAACAGCTGGCAAACATTTTTTCCCACGTTGTGGGTTGTCTCTTCACTCTATTGGTGGTTTCTCTTGCTGTGCAAAAGCTTTTTAATAAGATGAGATCCCAGTTGTTGATTCTTTGGGATAGTTCCCATGCGGTTGAGGTTTTATTCATAAAGTCTTTGCCTACACCAGCGTCTTCAAGGGTTTTACCTATCCTACCTTCCAGCAGATTTAATGTTTCTGTTTTAATATTTAGATCTCTGATCCATTTTGAATTTGGTTTAGTGCATGGTGAAAGATATGGGTCTAGTTTTAATCTTCAGCATGTGTAGAAACAGTTTTTCCAGCACCATTTATTAAAGAGGCTATCTTTCTTCCAGGGAATGTGTTTGGCACCTTTGTCAAAGATAAGGTGGCTTAGTATGTCTGGGGTTTTTTCAGCATCTTCTAATCTGTTCCATTGATCTTCAGGTCTGTTTTTTTTTTTTTTTTGCCAGTACCACACTGTTTTTATCATAGTAGCTTTATAGTATAATTTCAAGTGGGGATTGTGATGCCCCCTGCCTTGCCTTTGTTGCCCAGAATTGCCTTTGCTATTCTAGGTCTCTTCTGATTCCAAATGAATTTTAGGATTGTTTTCTCTAATTCTGTGAGATATGCTGTTGGAATTTTGATTGGAATTGCATTAAACCTGTATAATAATTTTGGAAGTATGGCCATTTTCACTATATTGGTTCTTCCTATCCAGGAGCAAGGGATATCTTTCCATTTTCTGATATCCTCTTCAATCTCCTTTTTCAGAGTACTGTAGTTTTCAGTGTATGGGTCTTTTACATCCTTTGTGAGGTTGATTCCTAGGTATTTCATTTTTTTGGATGTTATTGTGAAAGGTATTGTTTCCCTAATTTCTCTTTCAGTAAGTTTGTTATTTGTGTACAGAAAGGCTATTGATTTTTGAGTATTGACTTTGTATCCAGCTACACTACTGAATTTGCTTATTAAATCTAGCAGTTTTTTAGTGGAGTTTTTGGTGTCTTCTGTGTAGAGTATCATGTCATCTGCAAATAATGATAATTTAACTTCTTCCTTTCCAGTTATTATTCCTTGTATTTCTTTCTCTTGTCTAATTGCTGCGGCTAAATTTTCCAGAACTATGTTGAATAAGAGTGGGGACAGTGGACATCCTTGTCTTGTTCTTGATTTTAGAGGGAAGGCTTTCAGTTTTTGTCCATTTAGTATAATATTGGCTGTTGGTTTTTCATAGATAGCTTTTACCAGATTGAGATAAAGACCATCTATTCCAATTTTCTGTAGGGTTTTTATCATGAAAAGGTGCTGAACTTTGTCAAAAGCTTTTTTCTGCATATATTGAGATGATCATGTGTTTTTTGTCTTTGGTTCTGTTAATATGGTGTATTACATTTATTGATTTACGTATGTTGAACCATCCCTGCATCCCTGGAATGAATCCAACTTGGTCATGGTGTATAATCTTCTTGATGATTTGCTGCACTCTGTTTGCCAGTATCTTACTGAGGATTTTTGCGTCTGTGTTCATTAGGGGGATTGGCCTGTAGTTCTCTTTCTTAGTTGGGTCCTTCTCTGTTTTTGGTATCAGGGTAATGCTTGCTTCCAGGAATGAATTTGGGAGTATTGCTTCCCTTTCAATTTCATTAAAAAGTTTGAGAAGTAGTGGCGTTAGGTCTTCTCTAAATTTCTTGTAGAAGTCGGCAGTGAATCCATCAGGGCCTGGGCTTTTCTTTGTTGGGAGGTTTTTAATTACATCTTCGATTTCATTGGTTGATATTGGTTTATTTAGGATTTTTAAATCTTCTTGATTCTGCTTTGGTAATTCATACATATCTAGGAATCTGTCCATTTCTTCTGCATTTTCCATCTTAGTAGAATATAAGTTTTCAAAATAGGTATAGATGATCTGGATTTCTACAGGGTCCGTTGTGATATCACCCTTTTCATTTTCAATTGCATGGATTTCAGTCTTTTCTTTTCTTTTTTTAATAAGGTTGGATAAGGGTTTGTCAATCTTATTTATTCTTTCAAAGAACCAACTCTTTGCTTCATTGATTCTTTGTATTGTTTTTTTAGTCTCCAATACGTTAATTTCTGCTCTGATCTTTATAATTTCCTCCCTTGTACGGGCTTTTGGCTTAGCCTGCTCTTCTTTTTCTAGAAGTTTGATGTTTGCTATTAAGTTGTTTATTTGTGCTTGCTCTATTTTTCTGATATAGGTATTTAATGCTGTAAATTTCCCTCTTAGGACTGCTTTCATTGTATCCCATAAGTTCCGGTATGTTGTACTGTCATTATCATTCAGTTGTAGAAAGTGTCTAATTTCTTCTTTAATTTCTTCTGTGACCCATTGGTTGTTCAGCAGGGTGCTGTTTAATTTCCATGTGTTTAGGGAGTTTTTGTGACTTCTTTTGCCATTGATTTCCAATTTCATTGCACTATGGTCTGATAATATGCATGGGATAATTTCAATTCCTTTGCATTTACTTCAGCATGTTTTATGAGCTAGTATGTGGTCTATTTTGGAGAACGTCCCATGTGCAGCTGAGAAGAATGTGTATTCTGATGTGGGGTGGAACACTCTGTAGACATCTACTAAGTCCATTTGTTCAAAAGTTTGGTTCAGTGCTACTATTTCATTATTGATTTTTTGTCTAGTTGATCTGTCTTTTTGTGACAGTGGAGTATTGAGATCTCCCAATATAATTGTATTAGTGCTTATTTGGTTTTTCATGTCCTTTAGTACTTGTTTTATATAGCTGGGTGCACTGGTATTTGCTGCATATATATTTATGATTGTTATCTCTTCCTCTTGGATTTTTCCCTTTACAAGGATGTAATGACCATCTTTATCTCTCTGAATCATTCTTGGCTTGAAATTCACTTTGTCTACAAAAAGAATAGCTACCCCTGCTTTTCTCTGGGTTCCTGTTGCATGGAGTATTGTTTTCCATCCTTTGACTTTCAGTCTATGAATTTCTTTCTGAATTAAATGTGTTTCTTGTATACAGCATATTGTTGGATCTTGCTTCTTGATCCATTTTGCCAGTCTGTGCCTTTTGATTGGTGAATTGAGACCATTAACATTGATGTTTAAAACTGGTATGTATTGACTTATACTTGTCATGATATTTTCCTGTTGTTGCTTCCCACTCTTTGTTTGTTTTTCCCCTTTCCCTCTATTTAATTATCTGCCCTGCCTGGTGGATTCCTTGTGCTGGGGTTCCTGCAATTGTAGTCCTTGTTATCTCTTTCTAGAATGTTCTTCAAAACATTCTGGAGTGCTGGTTTGGTGGTCATAAATTTTCTCAGATGTTCTTTGTCATGAAAGTATTTTATTTCTCCATCAATTTTGAAAGATAGTTTTGAGGGGTACATCAATCTGGGTTGAAAATTATTTTCCTTTAGAGCTTGAAATGCATCATTCCAAGCTCTTCTTGCCTTGAGGGTTTGTGCTGAAAAGTCAGCTGTGATTCTGATGGGTTTTCCTTTATAGGTGATTTGTCTCTTCTCCCTAACAGCTTTTAAGATTCTGCCCTTCTGTTGAATTTCTGGGATCTTGACTATGATATGTCTGGCTGACGTTTTTTTTGACGTTTTGACGTTTTGACGTTTTTTTGTAGGAGTTCTAAAAGCCTCTTTTATATGGGGGTCAAATTCTTTTTCTCTTCCAGGGAAGTTCTCCCTGTTAATGTCTGTGAACAATGTTTTAATGTCATTGATGCTATCTCCTGATTTTTCATTTATTCCAATTATTCTTAAGTTTTTTATCTTTGTGTCATCTAGCAGCTGCTGAATTGATTTTTCATGGTCCCTTGCTGTTTTTAAGAATTCTTCCTTTTCATGATCACTAACAGCAAGCCTATCTTCTATATCTGAGATCCTGTCCTCACATTGGCTTAATCTGCTA
This sequence comes from Erethizon dorsatum, assembly GCA_028451465.1. Classification (NCBI taxonomy): domain Eukaryota; kingdom Metazoa; phylum Chordata; class Mammalia; order Rodentia; family Erethizontidae; genus Erethizon; species Erethizon dorsatum. The sequence goes on from CM051825.1 coordinate 49,081,433, forward strand.
CAAATACTTTCAATGGAATTTTTGTTCTCCTGGATATCTGCTTGAATCTGCCTTATGGATTCCATTTCTTTCCTATGCTGAGCATTCATGTTTTCTATAATTTTCCTTTTTTTTTTTTTGTGGGTACCGGGGGGTCGACCTCAGGACCTCGCGCACCAGCAGGCACCCGTGCCACTGAGCGATATCACCGGCCCCTTTTTCGTATGTGGGTTCTGGGAGTCGAACTCAGGCCCTCACGCTTGCTGGGCAGGCGCTTAAGCCACTGAGCCATCTCACTGGCCCCCTATAATTTTCTTAAGCTCGTCTATTTTTTTTGTCTGTATCAGCTATAGTGTCCTTAAGCATGGTCTTCATTGTGGACATTATCGCTGCAGTTATCTGTGAAATTATTTCTGTTTTATTTTTTTCCAGAGCCTCATTCAGTTGCTTTGTTGCTACCACTTCAGATAGGCCAGGTGGGTGGCTTTCAGATTGTCCCACCTCATTGCCCCCTAGGTTTGCCTTTGGTGAATTGGATGTGTGGGGTTGCATCTTGTTTAAGTGTCGTCTCATTTTCTTTTCCTTTTTTAGCTTTATTCCTGGGGTGATGTTTGTAAATTATCTATGGTAGGTTACTTTATTGCTAGTGTTCAAGATCCTTAGGAGATGACTACTTCTCTGCAGTATCTTCCAAGTGGAGCTTGTTTTTGGGTTTGGAGCTTTCTGCTAGATCCTACCTCTTCAATTTGTTGGATATGTGAAGTTGCTACCTGTTTGGCCCAGTCCTTGGTTCTTTGTTACTGTGCCACTGTATTTTCTGTGTCCCTTAGTTAATTTCAATCATGAAATATCAGGAAGGAAAGCTGTTTAGAACAATTATTTCACATTTGGCTATAATGGTACCTAAAGCATCAAACACAGCCTAGAAAATGACAGACTGAGCTAACCAGTTATTTGCCACTTTTAACCGTATAAAGTAGAGTTGTGATTATATAACAAAATCTAAAACACACCAGAAAAATTATATGCAGTATACAAGTCCTTAATATGTCTATTTTCCTCTCAGGAGTTTAAATTTAAAATGAGTTAAGGAGGAAATAGAGTACTGGGAGAAGAGGAAGGGATTAGATGTAAGGTTAGAGGACCAAGAGGAGTCCCACTAACATTGGGAAACTCGTGCAGAGGACTGGTGGGAAAAAGAGAAGGAAGGGATAAAAGGAAGAACAGATCACAACCACAATCACAAAGAGGATAGAAGCGCTGTTTACACTCATATAAAAACCAGAGAGAATAATGAAGGGAAGAGCAAATAGACAAACAGAAACAAAAATGAAGACAAAAACAACAAAACAGACAAAATAAAAATAGAACCCCATCAAAAAAAAAAAGAAAAAAACCCTTCACCAGAACAAAAAAAAAAACAAAAAAACAAAACAAAACAAAACAAAAAAACAGAGAGAGAGAAAAAATTTTTTTTAATTTAAAAAAATAAAAAATAAAAATAAAAAGAATCAGTTCCAGGTGTTGACTCTGCTGTAGGCAGGCACCTTGTGATGACAGAGTCCTGTTCTGTGCAGGTCGGTCCCAGTAAGCCAGGAGGCCCTTTGGCAGGGTAGTGAGCAGAAGCGCCTACCATCAGGCGGAGACCAGTCTACTTGGCCTGCCGCCATCAGTGCACTTTTCCTGGGCCTGAGAGCCAGGCATGGTGCTGCGCTGTCCCGAGCGCCAGTCCCCACCGCTGTGTTTTCGCACCGATCTGATTTTCACCGCACCCCCCACAAAGCTGCCCAGCCAGTCACTCTCTGGCGCGGGACAGCTGTGGCTGAGAGACACTCACCGCCGGCCAGCGCAGTCCTCCACCGCTCCCCTGCTCTGCCGCTGTCTTGCGATCCTCTGCGGGGGCTCACGGGGTGCCAGCTGTCACCGTGTGTCCGCAGATTTGAGCTTCGGTCTCGCCGCGGTTCCGGGGACAGAGAGAAGGTGCGCACGGTCTGCTCCTCCTTCTTTGTTGCAAAGTACCCTTCACTGTTGCCAGGCGTCCCAAGCTGCACTTCAGAACTTTCCTGGGTCCAAGTGAGGCATCTCCCTCCCTCCTGCGCACTCCTGGTCACTACATTCCTGTGTTCCAACAGCTACTTTTGAAGAGTTTCGCTGCCTGCTTCTTACACATCCGCCATCTTTTTCTCTCTCCCTGGGTTCCATTCTTAACATTAGAAATAATCCAATCCTAGAAAAAAATCATTGTTGATGCAATAATTTAATTCTCCACCTCTAGTACCTATAGGTGCTCTTTACAGAGAATGGATTTGTGTGCTAAGTAAAGGGGATATGTTGTATTAATTGTTATGTTTCAAGAGGTTTCTTCATTCTATAGAGCACTGACGAAATCTAATGTGCATAGTATAAACTTATATGTCATTAATAAGTATATGAATAAAAGGAATAATAAGTTTTTACTTAGATCTCTTTTGGGCATGCTCAATAACATGCACAAATGAGCAGGTATTTGATAAATCCCTCTGTTTTTTTAAAATATGCATTGATTATAAAACAACATTAACACACCTGGTAAAATATATTAAATATTCATATTTTACTATAAACATCCACAGAATCTCTGGTAAAAAAAATTGTCACATCATTCACACACAGAAATTCAACTATTAGTATATAGTAATTATAATGTTTTGCTATTTGAGTATGAAATATTACATAACTCTTACAATGGGATTTTAATTTTGATAATCTCCATAGTAATCAGTAATATGCAGAATTTATATTTTAATTTTTTTGTATAAATTCAAAATTTATTACCATTTCCTGGCTCATTCTGATAATTTTGTTTACTTGCTATTCTTTCATTGTTTATGCCCTTTAAATATCTTGGAATTACTTTAAGTGAAATTTTTTGAAAAGAAGACATTAAAAAGGGATATATGGTTCAGTCAGTGATTTGATTAAGAAAAGAGAAAAAAAGATGTTTTTCTGACCTGAGTAACAAATTTCAATCATTGTAGCCATACTGGGTATTGCTTACAGATTTAAGATATTTCTTTTGGCTTATTTTTATCTAAAAATAGAATTCAATTCTTATATTAAAAATACCGACCAGATATATTTTCCTTATGAAAGTGAAAGCTTACTTGGTTTGCTGGTAAAACATTCAGAAATTATCAATTTAGGCATAATGATAAAATTATCTCAGTGAGAATTACTGGTGATTAAAGTATAGCTTGATGAACATGTTAATTTTTTGTTTGAATTACATACTAGTGATAAATGAATTGCAATTTTCTTGGGTCTGGATTTTAATAAGACTTTGGGATTCTACCTATAATTCTCTCTCACTGATACTCTTCTTTAAAATTCAAATGACCAAAATGTTTTGTCTTACCTAGTGCTATTGCTATTCCAGCATACTGTTCTCTCCACAAAAATTGAAAGTTAAATCTAGCAATAGTACATAGTGTGCTCTTGATTGTGGACATTTCTTTTGAAAACAGGACAATATCCATACCAACTATAAGTGAAGTTCATTATTGCATCTGATTTGTCTATTTGCTTTTTCTTTTTTTTTTTTTTTTTGTGGGTACCGGGGGTTCGACCTCAGGACCTCGCACGCCAATAGGTGCCCGTGCCGCTGAGCGATATCACCGGCCCCTTTTTTCGTATGTGGGATCCGGGAGTCAAACTCCGGCCCTCGCGCTTGCAAGGCAGGCGCTTACGCCGCTGAGCCATCTCACCGGCCCCTCTATTTGCTTTTTCAAAAATATTTATGGACTTATATGTTATTTTAGGAGCTAGTGAACCATGCACAGATTAGGATTCCAACTATTTGAAACCATCTGTTTGAAACGAGTGTTACTGGAAGCTTTCTTTCTTTTGTTAGTATTCCATCAAAATTATTTATTTATAATTTTATAAAATAGCTAGAAAATCTTTGACTATTAGCCTTAAGGAGACTAATGTTTAATTATCATGTAGAAAATTCCTTTGATATCATTTGAAATATATAACAATGGCTAAGAAAATACATTTTCCATTGTTCATGAAGATTATTTGATATAAGAAAACAAGGGTGGATTATAATTCTAGAAAATCTTATGATTGATTTATGAATCTTTATATTTAATATTAGATTTATCAGCCTTTTTTTCAGCAGAAATTGTGTTTGGTATATGGATTTGTTTTGGTTTTGGTACTGGTGTTGCTAGGATATTAACCAAATTTAGTTCATCATATATCCAGTAACAATTTTTCTCTGATAGAAGAATAATTATTTCACCTGCATAGACAGTTTTTAGCCTACTTCCAGCATAAATGTCTATTCTTTAATCTACTTGACTGTTACGAACAATTTTCAGTTGTTAATTTCAAACAGAACACAAACTGACTCATCCCTCAGAATTGTGGTTTTAGTTGATCTGAGATTGGGCCCAAGAAATTGCCTAAAAGCTTCCTGGGTGGTACTAATGCTATTGGTCTGGGGATGTACTTGGAGAATGACCAAGCTAAATCACATAAGTTAAAAAAAATCAGAAAGATGGGTGACCCATCCTGAACATCCATCTTAGAAATTTAGGAAAAGAATAGCTCCTTAAAAGAAAGTTGGGCAAAGAATAATGCTAAGAACAGAAATTAATTAAAAAGAAAAAATAAAATAGAGAAGCAGAACCCTCCAAAGTAGGTGTTTAAACAAGAAAAATCAATAAAGCTTTAACAAATATGTCATAGTTAACTGCTGTGTCAACTTGATTAAGACATGCCCAACTGATTGGCTTAGTGTAGTTTTGGGTGTGGTTGATGGATTTACTGAATATGGAAATTCGCCCTGGGTATGAGTGGCACCAGCTAATAGGCTTGTGGTATGAATGGAATATAAAAGGGCAAAAAGAAGGGAAGCTTGCTTCTGTTTCTTCAGAGAAGCTATCTTCCTTGGATGTCTGTCTCATGGTTTCCAGTGCACGCTTCAGCCTTGTGGTGCAGACCCTCGAGCTTCCTGATTTGTACTCACCCAGGACTCTACAGTAAGCTCCAGGCCTTCGACTTTTGACTGAACCGGGTCCTTCGAATACCCACTGCTCAGACAGCTCTTTTGCATTTTTCCACACCTGGATCTGGAGGCAGCCATTATAAGCCTATCTTGTAAATCCACATATATATTTGTTTCTCCAGTGAGCACTGACTGATACAAAATATAAGCACGAAAAAAAGAAAAAGCTCCGATAATATCAGAGCTGAAAAAGTAACACTACTAAATATCCCAAAAGATAATAACTGAGTATTTTGAACAGCTATGTGCTGATAAATACGAAACTGTAGCTGAAATTTTAAATTCTCAGACACAGCTATATTGTTGTTTCACAAGAAGAAACTGAAAATTCTATATCTACTTTAAAGATGTGTATGAAAATGAAAACATCCAACAAAGAAAACCCCAGGCCAAAATGGAGTTACTGGATTTAAAGAATTACACTTTTAAGCCTACACTCAGAGAATAAATCTGTTTTTATTTTACCTTTTTTTAAAACAATGTTTTGCAGTTTACAATTTGAGTTTGTTATTTTCTCTCAGATGTGAATATATTTTGCCCTCTTGCTTCCTTCATTGCTTCAGACACCCCTGCTATCAGTCTAATTTGTAATCTCTTGATCAGTTCTTTTCTGGAGTTCCTCTTAAGATCTTTTCTTTTAACTTGGGTCTTCTGTTCACTGCAGTTCTAGGACTGTTACCTATGCATCTAACATGTGATGTTTTTTAATATCTGTGAGCTCATGTCTTTCGGAAGCTGCAGGAAAAGCCCAGGTGTTTTCTTTTGACAGTTATCACTAATGTGCTTTTCTGGGACTTCAGCTAGCCATACACTGGCCCTTCTTCTACTCTGCATGTATCTTAACCTCTCACACTGCACATGTCTGTGTCACTAACTATGCTGGAGTAGTTCCTTTGAATCTATCTTTTCATTTCCTCGTTCTCACTTCAACAGTGTTTAATCAATTGTGTAATTCACCCACTGAGTTTAGTTTTCAAGTTACATTTTATAGTTTCAAAAATTTAATTTGCTTAGTCACTCTTGACACTTTTTTGTGGCTTATTTTTTATTCTATTTTTTTAAATTTATTTAAGCTTAGATTTCTATTTTATATTTTATGTCTGAATTCCAGTATCTAAACTCTTTAGTTGCAGATTTAAATCTTAATTGTGCTGATTCTCACTCTTAGTGTGTTATTTTATTTTATTTTGGTGATTTCTTTTTTACCATGAACTCATATCTTGTTGATCTTGACCTGTAGGACTACCAATGATATACATTTGGAAGTATTCTCCTGGAGGACATTTGCAGTTTTATCACAGGGCCACATTAACAATTTCAATTTCACAGCTTAATTCAGAAATCAGAACTCCAATCCTCCTTACTGTGTAGCGACCCACAGTTTAGCCACTTGGGCCCAGTACTGATATTGACATTTACTTCTAAAACTTCTCTGGACCTTGTTGTATCAAATGATTTATTAAGAATTTTTTCACTACCATTCCCAAAAGCTTAGCAATGAATCAAAGCTTACATTATCTAAGATCTGGGTTTTATACGGCGTGAAGATCCTTTAGGGTATCTAGTCCTGCATACCACCACAACAGAAATTTCCAAAGTCCTGTGGTTTACTGTAAAAAAAAAAAAGCTGAAAAATAAAAAATAAAACTTCTATCACTGTATTATCTAGAAAACCCTAGTTAATTATATATATAATTTTATATATATTATATATATATGTATACATATATATATACCATTTGCATGAAGAATACCAGATACACGCTCTGAATGTCAGGACCATTACCGTCTTCATCTCTTCACCCCATCCATGGCCAACAACATCAGCCAACTTCTGAGACTAGTAGCTTCATGCTATGTCACCAAATTCATGTCATCAAAAAATTATAGACAAGTACAGTACTAGTCAGTTGAAGAATATTATTACATAAGTTGGTGGTCTTTTGTTTCTGTTTTAAAGTTGTTAAGTAATGTTTATTTTTCAGAGTCTGTAATAAAATCAGCAAAATAAACTTAATAAACTCAAATTAAAAGAATTGTATTATTTTTAACTAATGAAACATTCATAAAAGGAGCTATGGAGAGCATATTTAGGAAGTACTAAAATAGTGTCAACATAAATATGACACAGGAAGAAAAAGTTACAGGCATCAGAGTAGATTAACAGATATATATTAAAAATGAGACACAGTATGCTGAAAATAATCTACAAACTTAATAAAGGATACAACTTCATTAAATATCTAAAATAAATCTGAATTATCCTGGCAGTTAAAGGAGCAGAGGAAGATACACCTTGCCTTCAAAGATGTAGTTTGTTTATAAAGGTCCAGAAGTCAACAAACTATAGTATAGTCCCATTCCAGCCTGCTCCAGACAAAGTTTTATTGGAACCCAGCCATGCCTACTTGTTTCGTATTGTATATGGATGGTATTGTGCTAAAGTGGCAAAATTGATGTGTTGCAACATAGAAATTGTGGTTGAAAATATTTACTCTCTGGGTCTTTGTAAAAATGTTTGCTCTCTCCTGTTAGTTATTCAGAGGGCAATATGCACAATGAACCACAGTTCCTAAGAGACCAGATTGTCCTCCCCTCATCTCCTGAAAACTTATTACACTACTTCCTCTAACTTCCCCAGAATCTAACTCACTCTGTCCCCTGCACCCAAGGTAGCTCTGCTTTAAGATTTCATGCTATGTACTGCCAAGACCTGCTTAAAGCCAATTAACCTCCGGGAATATGCTAAACCATGGTTAATCCGAATGTTAAATCATGTATTTTTGACCTCATTATTTGCATCTTCTCATTATTTGCTTCTATTAACAGAAACTATGTAAAAACAAAGAGGGAGACATAGAAATACTGTATTTTCAGTTCCAAAATTGGATTCAACATTGAGAAAAGGAGTGTGAGAGATGCCGTTATTGAAGCTAGACATTCAGAGACAAGAGAAGTTCTGATAAGCATGTGAAATAGAACAATTACTATTGTCAAGTAGAATGGCAAATACAGAGGATAAAGATAGGAGGGTACATAGGACAATCAGGGGCAAAAACAATACAAAATGTAGTGAGCCTAGAATAAGTGGGAGAGAATTTAAAAGAGCAGTTTAGTACAAGAATGTGGAATACCATGGATTGTAAAATGACTGAATTCCATTTTGTGGGTGTTAGTGATGAGAAGTGTTGACTTGGAAGATTTGAATACATGCAAGGCCACTTATTTAGCAAATTTAATAATAGCATATAGATTTTGCGATGAACGCTGTTTTAGTAATAGTGACAGAGCATTAGGTATATGTGCGTATCCGTGTGTATATCTGTATCTACCCAAGCACCCTGATTTATTCTTCAGAACAGCTCTTTGTTGTTGCCATCCTGTATACAACAAAGCTGCAATTCATCCAAAGCATTCATCGTGTTGCCCAAAGTCATACAGCAGAAGATGGAGACTCTTGGGTTTAAACCTGGCCTGTCCAGGTCAAAACTGCTCTTGACCACTATCCTATACAGACTAAAATCAACTGTTAAACTTACACTTATTGATTATGATCACTTCCACCTGATAGCAAATTCAAGGGAGCCAGAAACAACATATCTAGGAGGAAAAAAAATAAAGGGAGAATGAATGAAAGAAAAATGTTTGGCAATGGGAACTTACAAATATGACTCAAATACCCTTAACTTCAATAAAAAAGAAATGAACTATGAAATTATTGAGGGAGGCAGTATATGAAGGCACTGGTACTTCATTCAAACCTCTTAATATATAAAGTTAAATATTCACTCCATTTTGAGTGAATGATTCTGTCAAAAGAATTAATTTTCTGAGCAATGAGGATATTCATTTAGTATGATTCCACCATCTGCAATTTATGAACCAAATTATACTCTTTCAGAAAAAGGGAAGCTCATACAATGCATTTAAACTACATCAAGACCAAATCAAAAATGTTTCCTTAAAACGGAAGAAATCATCAAGTAAAAGTTAATCACCTGCACCCATAGTAGACAGTGACCATTACAGAATAATATCTAACAAATGCTTTACCCAGGCAGTTTTTAACACTCTAACACTTTATTCATGATATGTGAAGTCAGGGATCAATTCTCAAATGAAAAGGAGAATTCTTGCATCAACAGAGCAGTCACTAGTCTTGATGTCCCAGAAAAGACCTTTTGAAATGCACCTTAGTTTTCTTTAGGTATACTAAAAGGCCAGGCCCACCACAGCCTGGCAGGTAACCTGTGTGGGGAGGACACTTTACAGGGACATGATGGCAAGTGGCAGAACCATCTCCGCGCATGGGAAACAAAGGCACTTCAGTTCCAGGTCATTATTGTCATGAAGGAATAGGAGCTTACTGTTACTGGCTGCTTTATTTTTAAAGAAAAGTTATAATCCCAGATATTTGGGTAAATTTTGCTACATATTTTAAAAATTGCAACCAAATAAAAATGTTTAATATATTGACCAGATGAAAGCCACTAAAATAAATTTGCAGCTCAGGTAGGCTAGCAGACTGCAGTGTATCCACTTTGAACCAGTATATCTGCTATTTTAAAAGAGTGAACCAAACCGTGAATAAACACAAAAGGAGAAACCATTGGGAGAAAGCCACAGAACTCATATATAGCAGAGATGACTACCTACCAAATATGTCTGTCACTTTTTCCTTCCTACTCATTTATTTATTCTCTCATTTAACAAATATATATTCTCATTGTGTTCTTGATGTCAAGCTCAGTAGAAGAAAAGATGGAAGAAAAGAGCATCTAATCAAATAATTGTAGTTACTTAACATGTGTTAGTTAAAGTTCATACCAAAGTACTATGACAGCACAGGGCATTAATTCTCCCTAGGGAGGTCAGAGAGTCTCACTGGATTTAGCAGATAACTATTGATTTTGCTTGCTTAACATCCTTTTCCCCTTTTTTCTGGTGTCCTTGGCCTAATTTTAATTTGAGATACATTAATGTTGTGACTTCTTTAGTTATATAATCCAGAACACATGGCAAATAGAACTAAAATGACTTACACTGATCTGTTCTTTGTTTTTGCTTTAGCTTAGTTATGTCATGTTCTCTTATAGCTCGTTGCTTTGAATTAATCATGTGGTCTCATCTAATTTCTCATCTCAGAAATGTGGAAGAACACATGGAACCATCAACTCTACCACTATGTGCAATCTTGGTGGGGCTAGCCATCAAGATACCTTACCAGTCAATGGTCTAGATATGGATGTCTTACTAAAATTAGGGAAATTGAATAATTGATATACTGTAAATATCTACTAAAAAGCTACAGTTATGCCATGATTAACAATAGAAAAGAAATCAGCAATAATAGCATACAGTAAGCTAAATAGCTAAAAATTAATAAAGCTTAATAGTAATAACAATAAAAAGGAAGGGGTAAGGAAAACAAGGAGGAAGTGAAATTCGAAAAGGAAAGAAAAAGATGAGAAAGAAGAGGAGAGAAAAGTGATATTAAAATCTAATTAAAAAATGAAATAAAGTAAATACAATTAGGTAAAAGTAACAAAAAATAAAAATAAGAATACAACAAAGAGCAAAAGAAAAGCAAAAAGCACCACCCTCCCTACAAAGGAAAAAAGAACTTCCTCTGTGTTGAGGTGTTTGGCTGAGTAGTTTCTTTCCAAGGTTTGTGGTGTTGGAATCTACCAGATATAGTGGAGTGATAGTGAGTTAGAGCTAGAACCTACTGTATCACCACACTCACTTCTTGCTATGTGAATACAGAGTTCTGCCCTGCCTTTTCTGCTTGGCAGGGTCAGTCAGTGGTGTGTTGTCTGCCTCAGGGTTGTATTCATTCAAGCTGCTTTTAGTGCTTGTGCCCTTCTTTGTGCCTTGAGCCACTGCTATTCCCGAGTATCTTTCTAGCAGGTTGGGCCCCACTTGCTCCAGAGGCCCCTCTGTTCATACACCCTAGAATATGGCAAAGATCCAATCCCAAGCAAATCCCTGATCACATTGGCAGATGTGGATAGCAAACAGAACACTGAGTTTTGTCCTGGAATTAGGCAGCAAATGGGGCAAAACAATCCCCTGGACTCAATCCCAGCACTTTCAGACCCTCTCAGAATACTGAAGTTGACTAGCCTGGCTTCTCACAACAGAAGTTTTGAGAATACCACTGTGTCCTCCACAGCCTGAGCTCACTGCTGCTTAAACTTCTCGGGGTCTGTGACTTATCAGAGAGCCCACCCCCTCTCTGCAGCTCTCTTATGGCCATCACTCACCCAGTCACGGTGACAAAGTGACTTCAGAAACCCTAAAACATGGTTGTTCTGTGATTCTGATTCCCAGACTAACTCACTCACAAACAATACACCCCTTTTCAGTATGGCTACTGATTATATCACTCCCAAATATGGCAGATGCTATAGTGGATTTCTTCTTCAGTGATAGCCTGCCATGTGGATGAAGTCAATTTCAGAGTAAAACCCCATACTGTATTTTCAGTTTACAATTACCATGGGATTTTCTTGGGACTGATGCTACCAATCCTTTGTTTATCACTGGGACTGCCAGCCCTTTCCAGGCTTACCTTGTGTTTGCAGAGGCCAGTCACTGTCCCTGGGAGTCAGGGTTAGCTTTCCAGAGTGCTTCAATCTTTTTTCTGTGTTGTCTTCAGTTTTTCCACTTTCTGTGTGATTTCTTGGGTCTTTTCTGATCTTTTTTGATTTCCAGAGCTCATCTCTTTCTCTTTGTTAAGCTGTTGTTTTCAAGGTGTTTCAATTCCAGGTCCTGGAGAAACTGTGATTTGCTGCCAGCTTCTACTCTGTCATCTTCCAGTTATGTTGCAGACTTTTTTTTTTTTTTTTTGTGGGTACCGGGGGGTCGACCTCAGGACCTCTTGCGCCAGCAGGCGCCTGTGCCGCTGAGCGATATCACCGGCCCCTTTTTCGTATGTGGGATCCGGGAGTCGAACTCGGGCCCTCGCGCTTGCAAGGCAGGCGCTTACGCCACTGAGCCATCTCACCGGCCCCCATGTTGCAGACTTTTAAGTAATTATGACTTCACCATGTTTTTGTTCATGTCTATCTTCGTTTTAGCATTAATGTTATAGATATAAAATTTACGTACTATAAAATTCACCCATTTGAAATACAGAAGTCAGTATTTTGTTAATATATTCATAGTCATGAAATTATCAACACAAATTTTAAAACAGCATTATCCCACAAAGAAACCCCATATTCGTTAGTAGTTGCCTCCTAATCTTCTATCCCCTAATAACCACTAATCTATGTTTTGTCTCTAAAAATATTTTATTTCATGGCTTGTGCTTTTTGGTGTTGAGGCAAAGAAAGTATTGCATAATCCAAGTTCACAGAAATTTACCCTTCACTTTTCTTCTAATAGTTTTATAGTTTCAAATCATGTACTTAGATCTATAATCCATTTTGTGTTCATTTTTGTCTATGGTGTGAGGAAAGGGCACAAGTTTTTGCTTTTGCGTATGTATTACCAGTTATCCAGACTACATTTGTTTTTCAAAGATTTATGTGAAAATCAAAACATGTTTTAAAAAATTTGGAAGTCAAATGAATTAGGAGGCTACCACAATAGTCCAGATGTGGGTAGATAAGGACTAAAGTAAGTTGTTGGCTTGAAGATAAAGATTTCATCAGATGTGTAGAGGTAGAACTCACATTTTCTGAGCATTTGTAATTTGTGGGCATTGTCCAGCATTTATTTACTATTTAAAAAATCATTCCAACTTCCATTTTGGAAAATTGTTCCCTATTGTATGTTCCTTGAGGGATGATAAATCCAAATTTCTCCTTTCTTTAATAAAAGCCAAATGTGTGGGATATTTCCTCTCACAAACTGTTTACAAAAATAGGGAAGTGATAGGTCTTACAAAAACTATCAGAAACTGTCTCCTAGGACTTTAATTCTTCATTAAAGAACTATTTATATGGAACATATTATTGAATTTGTTTCTGGTCAGAGACAAAGCTCTGATCAGATTATACCTTATGTAGCATATAATGCACACACACACAAACACACACACTTATATACATAGTAGAGGATTAACAGGGTTGAGGAGAAAATACTGAGTTTCACTCCTAAATATACCAGTCACTCCAACTATCCATTGGGTATACAGATAGCTTAGTTACTTAACTCTCATTTCTGAGACAAAATACCTGACCCCCAAAGTTAAAGGAGGAAAGGTTTATTTAGCTCACAGTTTGTGGACGTTTCAGTCCATACTCATCTGGCTCCAAGGCAGGATGGTATGGCTGGAAGGCAACCCATTCATGGTAGCAGAAGACAACAAAAGCAACAAGAGCAAAAAGGGGAGAAGCAAGTCTCTTTTCCTCCTTCATATTGTATGGAGGATACCCACCCTAGGGTTGGTGTAGCACTCGCACCATCTCCGTGCCCTCCTCTTGCACAGGCTGAGGATGTTTACAAAGTGAGGACCCTGGCCCCCTGCTGAGTTGCTTAGTTAAATGTCTAAACTTCTCAAGTTGATTCAATGTATCAACCATCATAACATCCTAGAGTGTAAACAGCTTCCCTAGGGCATGTCCTCTATACCCCAGGATGTAGAACTGCTGAATAACTTAGTTAAGCTTCTAGACTTCTCAAGTTGACACACCGTATCAACCATTACAACAGGTGATGGCTGAGATAGAGATTTGAGAATCATAAACACATTATTGGTAACTGAAGCCATCAACATGGATGAGGTGTATTGGATGAAAAGAGAATAAGGTCAAAGAATGCACTGTTTGTGAAATAAAAAAAGTACTCAATGGAAGTGAAGTAAGTAGGCCAGAAAAATAGAAATCATAAATGGAGACATTTTGAGCAGTTTTAAGGTTTGAGGGAAGAAACCAAAAGAGGAGGGTTGAAGATGCGATATTAGACAACGATTTAAAGTGTTTTGTGGTGATTAAATAAGATCCCTACATTTCCTCTGTGGAGATCCCATTTGCTTTGTGGAGAGTAAATGTGATCCAGACCACAGAGATATTACCAAGGGGAGAAACTTTCATGACTCCTCACAGCAGATGAGTTCTGGAAGAGAGGGTCGTTCTTCTCGGAAGGAGGAACTGGATGAAATATTTGCAGATGAACATGAGTGTGTATATTAGGAAGATGATTTGCTGAAGGAACTCTGTTGGGTTTGGCTCTGTTTTGATTTTCTAACTAATGTCTGCCCTTTATACTGTTGGAGATTAGCAAGAGTATCAATTAAAGCCAAAGTGAGGCAGAAATTAATATTATAAATGTCTGTCCCCAACATCATTGTCCTGTCCACCACTCTTTTTCTTAATGTTGTTAATTCCAGGCCTTCTTTCCAATCTGTCACCTGTCTCTATCAAATCCACAGTGTATTGTTGCAAACTAATCCCTTTAAAATACAACTCTGTTTATGCCCACCATACACATAAAAATGCACACACAGAGATTTAATAAAGCTCTCTCTTATTCCCTACTGAATTGTGTTCTTTAAGATCTACCACCTTGTAGTCCCCAAACTATCAACCTTGCTTTGTTAAATATCCTCTCCAACTAAAAATAAGTCATTATTTCTCAAGCTTTCTTTTTATGTTCTTACCTCCATATGTCTGACCTTTTGTTTCTTCCACCCAAAATGCCTCTCTTACACTTCTGTCTTCTTACTTGTATCCAAGTTTCAATATCAGGGCCTATTATGGGATGGCAGGGGGTCATTTTTCTTAGCTATAATTACAAACAAAAGTTCTCAAATTTGCCTTCAGTTGTGGTCATAGATGACTGACAAATAGAATGATAGATAATGGTATTTCTTGGTATCAAAAGTATTACTTTCTTATATATGAATGTTTAAAATATACCTCAATTTTATATAACTATTTGTCATTTCCTTATTAATATACTGGCTATCTCAAAAGAAGAGACTCGGGTCTTTCTAGAATTCTGAGTAATTTTTGAAGCTTACTACTAATAATAATTGTAACACTTATAAAAATTTAAGGGGCCGGTGAGATAGCTCAGTGGCATAAGCGCCTGCCTGGCAAGCATGAGGTCCTGAGTTCAACTCCTGGTACCCACATACAAAGGAAAAAAGGGCCAGTGATATCGCTCAGCAGCACAAGAGCCTGCTCACAAGCGTGAGGTCCTGAGTTCAACCTCTGGTACCCATACACAAAAAAAAAATTTAGTAGCTTACACTTATACAGTGCCTGTTACATTCTGTTCTGAGTACCTAGTGCTTTATTTATTCCTTCAGCAGCAGATCCGTGAAGTAGATGCTGTTATTATCTCCATATTTTAGAAAAGGAAACTAAGGTGTACTGAGCACAGATAATAGATAAGGTATAAACCTGAATGTCAGCTTTTTCATAAGCTGTTAAAATTTCTGATGAGTCACAAGTCCCCTGAGCCACACACACACATTGTTTTTTTGAAACAAATTTTCTGTATCTCACTATGTAGTCAAGGCTGGCCTTGAACTTGCTATGTAACCCAGTCTGACCTTAAACTCAGGATCCTCCTGCCTCAGCCTCCTGAGTACTGGGATGATAAGCATGTGCCACCACACTCAGCTTTTCTCTCTTTTCTTGAATCCTCACAGCTTTTACTCATACTTTATGAGATTTTATTTAGTTTTATAGCATAGATTAGTCAAAACATGATTATTTCCAAAGTAGTTTGATAGCTTCTTAAAACTAAGAATGGAGGCAAAATAAGTTCTTTGTATCCCCTGTTCCAAAACTGAACCTAGCAAACAGTAGGACTTCCACTTGTCCACTGCATTAGATCAGGGCATTCCAGTTCCCTTACCAGAACCAGCTTTTAAACAAATTCAACATTTATGCAAGAAAGAAAAATGCAGGTCGATGATAGTGTAATTACCAGTATAGTAAATCAATAAGTCCTGAAAGCATTAGCTCCATAAAGAATATGAGTCCAGTAATGATAAGTAATGGAGAAAAATCTTATGTTTGTTCTTACAAACATTTTCTCTTGTTCTTCATTCTTCCTGTCCACCTACATTTAATTAGCAGGTGATGTAGCCTTTTGTCCCTTCTCCTTTAACTGAACTTTTAAGCACTTGCTGAGTGATGAAAATAATATGTAGAAATGTCCTTGCCACCCCTGTTGTTGGTTTTAAAGGTGAGAGAAATAAACCAAAAAATATGTGAATCAAATAGCTATCTCAGTGAAATCAGTTATATGCTTTTGTACAGAATACACACCACATTGCTCTTTATTCATCCCTCACTTTTGTAATTTTACTGTTTTATGTCTTCTTAGAAATCAAATTCCGGATTATTGTTCCCCTCTCATTACATTGGCTGCTTCTATCTAACATTTCTCTTTTCCCCTCTGCCTCTCTTATTTTCAAAAATGACTTAGAATATTCTGTGAATATCTAAAGAATTTACTAAATAAAAATTTAAAACAGAGATTTCTCTACAATTTACAAAAAAGTTGCAATTTACTATCATAAAACAGGGTACTGAGATGTATTTTATGCTGCGTGTCTTCGTTAGAGCCCTGATGTAGACTGTGTAAAAACACACAACCATCTTGTTTTATGAATCACAATAATCCTCATTTTGACTAAGTAATGTTTTCCTTCTCTTCTTCTTGTTATCAGACCATTGTTTTTCCAACCACGAATTAACATTTGTGTGTTTGTATATTCTGGCTTTGTTTTGTATGTATGTATCTACGTATCCCTATATACATGGTTTAAGGTAGCCAAATTTTTGTTCGTACTATTATTTGATACATTGTGAATTGTTACCTACAGCTCCACTGCACTTGTGCATCTCACAGGTTAATAAAGTGTCTTTCTTGTACAACTGCTGGGCACACTGACCACAAATAAGCAAACTCCCTAATCGATAGGAAGAAAAGATTTCTGGTTCCCATTAGAGTTTGAGTAAAATTTGACCAGACCTCTTCTGCATTTTGTCACAATTTTTCATGAGGTGCAAATGAGAGATTTGGCCTCAATGTTACATATATATAGTTCCATTCCTTTCTAGGAGCTGGAAAGATTTAAAGATTCAGTTAGATGTTCTCAAGCTTCAGTGGGTAGGAAAGAGACTTATAAATAATTATCCAGAAACTCTGTGTACCACCACACAATTTTCACAGCAATTTCACATGCATCATCTTCTATTTAATTTCAAAGAAAGCATCTAGCATGCTCTTCCTCCTCATAAAAGTGTGTGGAGAGTAACCTCTTGGGAAGAAACCCAAATTATAATAAAAGGGAGTTGGACCGTGTTATTAAAATTGTACCTACATCAAAAGGAAATAGAAGACAAGTACACTACTTGTCTTAGTTACTTTCTCATCTCTGAGACAAAATACAAGACACCCACAGCTCTAAGAAGGAAAGGTTTATTTTGGCTCACAATTTGTAGAGGTTTCAGTCCATAGTCAGCTGGCTCCAAGGCAGGGGAGCATGGCAGAGGGGCATCGCAGAGGAGAAACAGCTCATGGCATGGCAGCAGAATCAGAAAGAGAGATCAAGGAGGGAGAGAGGGAGGTATCTTTCCAGGCCATGCCCCCAGTGACCCACCTCCTCTGACCAGGCTTCACCTCCCAACATCACATTTATCTATAAACTCACCAGTGGGTTATTCACTGATGCGTATCACACCTACATGAGCAATCACCTCACAGAAGTTCCACCTATGAGTGGGTGAGGCTTGGTGGGGGGTGGGGAGGTCTACATATAAATAATAACACTACTTAATGTTTGCTATTTTTAATCCAGAAGGTTGTTGGAGGCCATCAGGTAAGATTAGATTCCAGCCAGCTATAACAAAACAAAAATTTAGAGTAATTATGACATAAACAAGCTAAAGGTTTATTACTCTTGATAGTCTTGGACTAGAACATCGGTTTTTCCCAAACATCTAGGATCCCTAGTCCACTGTCCCTATGATGGCCTTTATCTGTATTTACAAATCATAGCTCTTGATCCCCAGCCCTCATACCAGAGCTCTGATCAGTAGGAAGGAAAAAGAAGAGAAGATAACTGTGTTAATCATCTTTTCAATGCTGTGACCAAATAACCAAGAAAAAGTAACTTAGAGGGAAGATTATGACTCATGGTTCCAGAGGTTTCAGTCCATGGTCAGCTGTTGCATTGCTATGAGTCTGAGGTGAAGCAGAATATCATGGGAGAAGAGCATGGTGTGGAGCAAAGCTGTTTACCTCGTGGCACCTGGGAAGCAAAGAAGGAAGAGCCAGAGAAGGAGCCAGAAAGAGAATATACCCTTTTAAGGCATACCCTCAGCAACCTACTTCCTCCAACTGGACCCTAGCTCTTAGAAGCCCTCATCAATTGATTAACCCATTGATGAGTTCATCACCCTCATGAGTCAATCACCTCTCTAGTCCTTACCTCTGGACTTTGCTACATTAGGGCAGGGGAATCAAGCCCTCAAAATATGAATCTTTACAGGACACTTCCTATTTAATCCATAACAACAAGCAAGCTTCTCCTGTCTAAGGACTCTTCTAGAATATTTTATCCAACATTTCCACTTGTGTCTCACTGACCACATTTTAATACATGGCCCCACAGACTACCAGGGAGGCATGGAAATGTGGTATTTCAAATGGGTAGATATTAGTCTACTAAGGAGAAGGGCTGAGTAGATGTGGAATAGGCAGTTTCTGCTCCAGTGAGGGAGGAAAAAAGAAAGTCGAGAAGGGAGGGAGGGAAGAATGATACCTACCAGGTCAAATCCTCCATTCCCTCAAAGGTTAATTCTGACCATCCCTGAAAGCTTCCATAAATAAATTGTAAACATTCAATTCATTAAGAATTTGTCATGCAGTGCAACTGAACACTGATGACTACATCTTTGGAGTGAAAGCAACAGTAGCAGTAGTAGTGCTGTTAGTAGTGGGAAGTGTAGTTCTTTTGGTACTCAATACATATTCCTAAAATCATATAAAATCATTTAAAAGATAATGCCACTAAGCTTCTCTTTAAGTAAACATATACGTTTATTCTCCGTGCTTTCCTGAGTATTTATCATTTATTGTACTTCAGATAAACTGCTACACATTTGTGCTGCAACTGACTGGACTGTAGCAGGCTTCCGAAGGTCAAGGTGAGTGGTGCAGATTGTAGGAAAGAACACTGAGGTTCTAGGTTGAACCTCGAAGCTGAATTTAAGGCAGGCTTTACCATGAAAGAGCAATATGTGATCCACACTTTCAGTGATTCATTCTCTCAGGCTTGGTGTCCTAAAGTGTAACACAGAGATGAAATATGAATACACTTACACACATACACACATGTCAAATTTGAAGGCCAGAGAGAGAGAGAGACAGACAGACGAATGACAGAAAAACAGAGAGACAGAGAGACAGAGATAGAGGAGATGATTAAATAAAGGTATGTGTATACTTTATAGGATTTAATGTGTTCATAAAAAATCTTTGAGATCATCTCAAAAAAGTACCAAAGATTATGTTTTAAGGGCTATATATCCCTGAATAATTTCTTAGTATATATAAGGTTTACAAAAAATATAAATTATTGTAATTAGGCAAAATATGCTTCATCACATAACAGTATTGAACAAAAAAGAATATTTGTTCCCTATAGCTGGTAATAATGAATGGTTTTTAAAACACCAGAAAATTAAATATTGTTTAAACTAAGAATGGTTCCAAAATATCAATAACTTATATTTAATTTATGAATATGGTATAATTAAATAATCCTATCAAATTTTATTATCTGGAAATCTAATTTTCTAAATCACCAGCATCAGAACTAAGAAGCAGAACACCTTAGTGTTTAGCCTTAAATAGTACATTATTACTAATCATTTCCTACATATAAGGGCAAATACTTTTAAGGATTAGCTTTTCATGTATAAATCTAAGCTCGGAGGAAGAACCCCCATGTTTTCTCATTCATCCAGCTTGAATGACTCCAGTCTCTCCATCACTACTTATTATTTCACATATTTAAGGACTGACTTTTACAAAAAATGCTTTCAAATCCTTTGGTAACAGGGTGAGTCACTTTCAAAATCGGATTTATGCAGGTTAGTATCTCTGAGGGAACTTTGTTTGTCACCTTCTCTTACTCTTGACCTCCTTCTTTGCTTTCTGCCTTATACAGAAATGACTGCATCCAGTAAGTAACATCCAGAAAAATAAAGTGTTTGGATAGTTAATTAAAATATTTGAGAGGGCTGGGGATGTAGCTCAGCGGCACAGCACCTGCCTGGCAAGCACAAGGTTGTGAGTTAGATTCCCAGTAACCCCCCCCAAAAAAAAAAAAAAAAAAAAATATATATATATATATTTACATCTCCATTTATTGAGAAACACACATACACTTATTTAAAGCCTATTGTAACATATTTATTTATATAAAAATAATAAATATAAGCATATTTATTAAGAAATAAAAGATAGTCATTAGCCTTAAGGAGTTCATAATTTGACAGCCTACAGACACTGGAAAGATATAAAAAAAGGCTGTGAAGAAGAGTAAAATATCTTTTTGCATATGTTTCATTAGTGTAACTAGACTGTAAGATCCTTGAAGTATAGGTAGATGTCTTTTGTATCTGTTTTATTTTCCAACCTGACAAGAACAATAGAAGTGTACACTTGCTTGTAAAGGTCATTCCTCATACTTGCTGATGCTGGGGCATCCCACTCCTGAGCTCTATGATGTGTCCAGCCTTATCCATTATCCATTTACATCTTGGCTTGAATTTATTAGGTACATTTCTGAAAGTGACAAATGTATGTAGCCAACGGTGTATGGAGTAGAAATGATTTATAAAGACATTTAGAACCTGTGGATGTTATTTATCCCCAAGAAGGTTCCTACCTATACAAGGACCCAAGTTTTTGTTTCAGAAATGAACCCCAATGAACTAACAACATATATAATCATTACAGTGAAGTTTTTTAAGACATAAAGTCTTGTTTTTTGTTTTGTTTTGGGTTTTTTCGAGACAGGGTGTTGCCATGTAGTTTAGGCCTGCTTTGAATTCACTATATAGCCCAGGTTGGCCTTGAACTTGCAGAAATCCTCCTGCCTCAGCCTCCTGAGTGCTAGAATTACGGGCATGCACCACCATGCCCAATGAGAAAGGAAGTCTTTAACACTAAGTTAGCCTCCAGAAAGAGCCTTAAATACTGGAAATTCAGAAATCAATGTAGTATAATAAATATTTTAGTGATCAAATGATGGAGGACTAGTGATTACTTCTGATTAGAAAGATATGGTATGGTTATGAAAATATCAAATAATTAACTGATTTTCTTATTCATAATATCTCTCAAACTAATAGAAAAAGGAAATCGGTGTCTTTAATTTTTAAGCCATGAGATTATTTAGGAGTGATGATAAAACACTGATTAATTATTTTGTTTTAAAACAATTAGTTTAAAATATTGTTTGAAGTTACTCATTTTACCCAGTTAACATTTTAATGTATAAATATAATTACAGACTCTTTAAGAATGTTTAATTTTTGCCTTGATATATATGTTAGCAATTGTGTGTTTGAAAGAGAATCATAAAATGTAAAACTTTATGTTTAATCACCAGTGTCAAAAATTATTAGGTAATAACCACAAGAGAAGAGGATGTGGTAAAAAATACAAAGGCCTATATTTAAGGCATAATTTTTCTAATAGTTTCTCTGATTTTAAGATGTCATGGCGTCATATGAAGGTTAGCAGGTCAGATACCAAATAGACTTTTTAAAAAATGTTAAGCGATCAATTTACACTCATAAAAGGGTTAAGATTACTGGAAGCTAAAGTCCTCTTTGACCATCATCTAGGTACATCACTGGCTAGAGAGACAATAAAACCTGCTGCTCCTGAGTGTTCAGTGGGCTGAGCAGAAGTAGAACAACATAGATGTTTAAAGGCCAACGGCCCAAGAAGTGGGGGCAGAACCTAATTCCATTTGAAATTATAAAACTAGGATTTTGACACTAGAAAACATTGTTTGAAGATCTGCCTCGTTTCTCATGGTCTGGCCCTTGCTACTTTCTCTGTAACCCGAACACAGTTTTACTCTTATGCCCTTGAGACCAGGCACAATGCCGGGCCACCACTGCGTGAGGTTGCTTTGAGGAAAAGGAATACTCTTTTGACAAAGCTGAATTATTTTTTAAATTGTGTTTTTTACTGTTGGAAGCTTTGACTAAGAGTATGTTCAAAATCCATTATGATTGTAAATATAATGTGTTTTATTCAGTCTGTGTCTACATGCTGACAGTCAAAACTTTGAGGTGTGAATAAATGAGAAAAAGAATTGTTTTAGTTTCCTAGTACTTCAACAAAATATGAACCCTAAGTTTCTTGTTTTTAGTTAAAATTTTCAAGAGAAGTGTTCCTTGTAAAAGCATCTGTTGTAGTCGGGGTTTGCAAGGGAATAGATTTAATCCAGGACACATAATTTATTAGATTAGTTTATAATATTCACCCAAAAAGTCAAATGCAGAAGAGTGCAAGAGATCTGTCCATACACTAGAGACCCAAATAATCCAGCTGAGGGCCTGGATCCTGTGGCAATGTCCTGCACAGGTCCAGCTGGAGGCCTAGAGCCCATGGCAATGTATTATGCAAGTCTGTATCAAAGATCTGCACTGGGGGGCCGGTGAGATAGCTCAGCGGCATAAGCGCCTGCCTGGCAAGCACAACGTCCTGAATTCCACTCCCAGAACCCACATAAAGGATTAAGAAAAAGGGGGGGTGGTGATATCACTCAGCAGCACAAGCTCCTACTGGCAAGCGCGAGGTCCTGAGGTCGACTCCCGGTACCCCCATTAAAAAAAAAAGATCCACACTGGGAAGGCACAAAGGTTAATGGTGGAAGCTAGAAAGTCTGGGCCAGCAGCATTAAGGATCTATGCCAGCAGGCTGAGGGATCTGCACTGGAGCCAGGAAACGATGCTCAAGGTAAGGACCACAGCTCCCCCCAAAAGGACCACAGCCATCCTCAGTAACAGCGAGGACCCGAACTCCTCACACAATGAGAACAGCTGAGTTCACATCAGGAAAGTCAGCGTGACAGGCTTCTCTGAGGGAATCAACAGCACGCCATCTCCCCCTCTGGTTCTCCTTTTATGCTGTTAGTAACAATGCTCAGGTGGGCCTTCCACACCCAGCACCACGCTGATTCATTTCAGCCAAGTGTTACAAGTTGCCCATTAGTTAATCCTCCCCAGCACCCTAGAGTGAATGTTTTTATTCCATAAAGATTATTTTTGATCAAACTAAAAGCTGCACAGCAAAGAATACAATCAATAGAGTGAAGAGACAACTTACAGAATGAGAGAAAATATTTGCAAACCATACATCTGATAAGAGGTTCTTTATCTAATATATACTAGGGACACAACTCCATAGCAAGAAAACAAATAATGTGATTTAAAAATGGACAAAATACCTGAATAGATTACTGGAAAGAAGATATACAAATGGTGGACAGATATATGAAAATTTTCGCACCACTAATCCTGAGAATACAAATTAAAACTACAAGGAGATATAACCTCACACCTATTAGAATGACTGTTATCAAAAAGATGAAAGATAAGTGCTGCCAGGGATGTGAAGAAAAGGGAAACCATTGTACACTATTGAAGGGAACACAAATTAATACAGATATTATGAAAAAATAGTATGGAGGGTCATCAAAATTTAGAACTATCATGTGATCCAGCTATCTCAAAACTGGGTGTTTCTTTAAAGGGTCTGAAATGAGTGTATTGAGGAAACATATACACTCACGTATTTACTGCAGTGCTATTCAAAATAGCCAAGATATGAAACCAATGTAAATGTCCATCAACAGATGAGTGTATAAATAAAATGAATTATATTTACATAATAGAATACTACTCAGTCTTAAAAAGAAAATCCTGTTATTTGTAAAACTGGAGGATATTATGTTAAGTGATCTAAGCCTGGCATAGAAAGACAAATGTTACATGATCTCATTTATATGTGGTATGTAAAAGTGTTGTACTTGGATGCCAGGCATGGTGGCACACATCTGTAATCCCAGCACTCTGGAAGGCTGAGGCAGGAGGATTACAAGTTTGAGCTCAGCCTGAACAACACAGGTAGTTGGTCAGACCCTGTCTCAAAATAAAAAAAAAAAAATAAAAAAGGGCTGGGGATGTGGCTCATTGTTAAGGCTCTGGGTTCAATTCCCAGTATGAGTAAAAAACAAACAAAAAATAATTGAACTCATAAGCAACAAAGAGTAATATGGTGGTTGCCAGATTTTTGGGGGTGGGAGGATTGTAAAGACATTGGTCAAAGGACACAAAATCTGAGTTAAATAGGAGGAATAAGTTCAAGAAATCTATTTTATGTCATGCTGACTAGATAGCAATGATATATTGCACTCTTGAAAATTACTTGGATTTTAGCCAGGCATAGTGGTGCACCCCTATAATCCCAGCACTCCAGAGGCTGAAGCAGGAGGATTGCCGTGAGTTTGAGGCCAGCCTGGGCTACAAAGTGAGTTCAAGTCCAGCCTGAATTACATAGCGAGATCCTGTCTCCAAAAAAAAAAAAAAAAAAGTGCCTTAGATTTCGATTATTCACACCACAATAAACAGTAAGTATGTATGGTAATCCATATGATAAGTAGCTTGATTTAGTCATTCCACATTATATACACATATCAACATTTTGTTGTAGACCATAAACATAATTTTTCCCTGTCAAATAAATAAAATTAAATTATGTTTTTAAGTGTGTAACCTTTTTTTTACTTCTTTTTATGTATTGATAAATATCTTGTAAGAAATTTTGATAACTGACAGAGGAATCACAGTAAATAAAGAATAATTTGTACATTCGATCATTATACCAGTATCTCGCATCATTTTTGGTCATGTTATGATAAAGGCCACATCTGGATAGTGTCACAATATTCAGCTGCAAAAGGAAAAAGGCACTCAGTCACGCTGCTTTGTTTAGCAGCTACCAAACTCCTCGGGTTCGGAGGCATCCGAGCATTGTCTGAGCCGCTCTTGCAGCATCTGGATGTTTGGCGTTGTGTAGCCACAATGAAAGACGAAGTGTGATGCTTTACAGCTGTTACAGTAACACTTTTTTTTCTTCTTATGTTTCACAGAAATTATCTTCTTTTCCAAGATTTTTTCTATACCAAATTAGACAATTACTGCTGCAAGCCCAGAAAATATAAGTCCTATTTGGAGGAAAGGACACTTTAGGAGTAAGGATAACAGTGGGCCCTGTGCAGTGTGTAATGGAAACCATAGTTTATTCCTAATGCTCAAATATAATATAATCTAATAGGTGTCACGGATTCGATACAGAAATTTTAAAAGTTAAGTATATGTTTTTAGGAAGCTATGTAAGTGAAAATAATAGAGGTTTATTTACTTTGGAGGCAGGATGCAACGAAAGTAATCACGGTACGTTTCTAGGTGCTGTAACAATGAGCGGTGCTTGTTGAACTGAGTAACTAACCTAGTCAGTCATGTGCTGCATAGTGAGGTTTTGGTTACAATGCACCCCACTTGTGACAATGGGCCCACGAAATTACAATGGACCTAAAAAATCCATACCATCTAGACACTCTGGCCATCACGATGTCCTCACAGTGTAACATATTACTTATGTGTGTGTAGTGATGCCAGTGTAAACAAACTACTGCACCACCAGTTGTATAAAAGTATCCTACCTCTAAAAATGTAAAGTACCTAATATTGATAATGATGATAAAGGATTATGTTGCTGGTTTATGTATTTACTATTTTGTAGTTCTTATTGTTATTTGAGGATGCACAACTACTTACAAAACATTAGGGTATACACCTACTTACAAAAGGTTTACTGTAAAATAACGTTCCATGTTATAACTGCTGTAACCTCATAATCTGGTGTTTACTGACTTCACACTGAGTTACTGCCCAGCCCCTTTTATTTTGAGACAGAGCCTCACTAAGTCACTAAGTTTCCCAAACGGGGCTTGAACTTGCAATCCTCCTGCCTCAGTCTCCCAGAGTGCTGAGATTATAGGCAAGCATCATTGCACCGGACTCCACCGCCTCTCTTGATTGTGTTGAGAGATGGACCTGTCCTGTCTAGGTGTGTGTGATTGCATGCCGTGATGCTGGAACAACAATGTCACCTGAGGATGCATTGTATAGAATGGGTCCCTCTCATTAAGCAACATGTGAATGTATACGTGTATTCTACTGAGATTATCTAGACTGTTGCATCTTTGAAAACGTTAATGACCTCCTATTAAATATTGTGTTTATTTTAAAAGTCTCAAATGAGAATAGCCCTTCTCTGAAATATCATGTATTTCTGAAGCTGCTCCAAATTTGTCCTTTCATGGAAGAGAAGAGCACAATTTCTTCAGAGCTTGACCTTGTGATTCCCTCTGGGTCCTGAACTCATGGTGATTGACTTACTGTCTGTCTTGCTTTCCACAACTGCAAAGTGGAAACAAACCCTTTCCCTTTCCCTACCCAAAGTTCTCTTATTCTTCTCAACTTGACAGACAGTTTGAAATATATTAAAAGCTAAGAAATGTTTTGAGTTGCAGGAAATTGAAACCATGAGAGTTTTACTATAAAGCATCACATACAAAAACTTTATCTTGTTTAGTATGAAATTATCTGATTTAGATCAGATAACTTCTACTCTAATACCTTATTCACAGTGTGATAGATAATATGGTATTTTTAAAAATTCAACAAACTTTTCTAGTTGATGTGCATTCATGAAAGATTCCTAAGACTTCTAGTGTAGCCATTTAAGGAACATTATAAAGGCAAATACTGAAAAAGACACAGAAATAAATTAAGCATGTTTAGCTTCTCAACAGAGGAAATAATGTTGAGTATATAAAAATAAATTTCTACTGTCACAAACAGCTGTTTATTTGAAAGATGACTCATTCTTTGGAAAATATATGAATTATTTTCCTTTCTTGTATATGTTCCCAGTCCCTCCCAATTTTACTGAGGTATGATTGACAAAATTTATATATATTTAAGCAATATAACAATTATATATATATGTATATACCCACACAGTAAAATGATTAATAAAATCAAGCTAATTAATACAGTACATCTATTATCTTAGTTACCACACACGTGTGTCTGTGAAGAACAATTAAGTTCTACAGATCTACTCTTTCAGGAAATTTCAAGCAAGCAATAGGTTGTTATTACTATAGTCATTATTCTATATATTAGGCTTCCAGAGCTTATTTATCTTATAATTGAAAGTTTGTACCTTTTGACAAATGTATAGCCCTTGGTACATGTGCCCTTGGGAACCACCATGGTACTCTCTTTTACTACAGGTTTTGCTTACTTTTTTGTATATTTCACACATAATTGAGTTCAAGCAGCATTTGTCTTTCTGTGACTGGCTTATTTCACATAGCATAATATCCTCCATTTTCTGCCACATTGTTGAAAATGGTAGGATTTCCTTTTTAAGGTTGAATATTATTTTACTGTGTGTGCATATGTGAGTGTATTTATTTATATGTGAATCACATGTTCTTTATCCATCCGTTGAGGGACAGTTAGGTTATTTCCATAGGTCAATTACTGTGAATATACTGAAGTGAACATGGGTGTGCTGTTTCTTTAAGTTAGTGATTTTAATTCCTTTGGATTCTCCTATTTTTATTTCTCAAGGAACCTCCAAACTGTTTTCCACAATGGTTAGGGCAATTTACATTCCACCAACTGTATGCAAGTGTGCAAGAGTTCCATTTTCTCCACATTCTTTCCAACATTTACCTTTTTTTTTTGGCATTATTGGTGATTAAACCCAGCCTCTTATCTACATCCCCACATCCTCAGCCCTTTTAATTTTTGAGATGGGATCTTACTAAATTGCCTGGGCTGGGCTCAATCTTGTGATCCTCCTGCCTCAGCCTCTTGAATGCTGGAATTACAGGCATTTGCCATGACGCCTAGCTTTATTTTTTTTTAATAACAGCCATCCTAACAGGTACAAGGCTGATAGCTTATTGTGATTTTGATTGTTTTCTCATGACCTGTGATGTTCAGCTTCATTTCATATAGCTGTTGGCCTTATATATGTCTTCCTTGAAAAAACTGTTTATTCAAGTCATTTGCCCATTTTTAAATTGTGTTTTTTGTTGCTGTTATTGAATTGTTGTATATATATATATACACATTCCCAATATTAACCCCTGTATTAGTCAGGGATTAGAAGAAAAAGAACCAATAGGGATATATTTAGATACATAGGAGAGATTTATTATGGGACATGGTTTATATGATCAGAGGCCAAGGAACTCTCAAGAGCCCAGAGCTGAAGTTCCTGAAAGCCAATGTTATGAGTCAGTCAGAGGCCAAAGGCCTGACAACCAGGCATGGGGATGAGGCAAAGCATCTTAGTTACTTTTCTTGTTGCTGGGACAAAATACCCAACACCCAAAGTTAAAGGTTTATTTAGCTCACTTTGTAGAGGTTCCAGTCCATAATTGGCTGGCCCTAAGGCAGGGTGGCACATGGCAGAAAAGCAACAGTTTATGGCAGTGGAAGACAGCAAAAGCAGCAAAGGGTGCGGGTAAGACTCTTTCTGTCCCCGATAGTGTGTGCAGGCTACCTGCCCTAGAGTGAGTGCAGCACTCACACCCTTAATCCTAGCCAGAACTATACCAAACCAATCGGTGGAGTGATTTACTAGTCATACACCCTTAATCCCAGCACCACACACTCCAGATTCAGCCACCTCCAAAAAAGCCCTATGACTGCATGAGGCTTTGAAGGGACATCCAGACACAAATCACAACATTCTGCCCCTTGTACCCAAAGACTCATTCACATCCCTTATGCAAAAGGCATTTAGTCCATCTCCAAGAGTTGCTAAAGTCCTAACAGTTTGAGCATTGCTGAAAAGTCCAAGTCCCAAGTCTCCTCCGAAATTTAAGGAAAACTCTTAGCTGCAAGCCCCTGTACAAATGAAAAGAAAGTTAAACACTTCCAACATTCAATGGCAAAAGATAAGCATTTCTATTCCAAAAGTTACAAATGGGGGATACAAAGGAGTGGGACCAAAGCAAGTCTAAAATCCAGCAGGGCAAACATTAAGTCCTGTAGTTCCATGTACAGCATCCAAGGCAATCTGTGGCAAGATGTGAATTCTGAAAGGTTTGGATCACTCTGCCCCTGTGGCATTTCTTGTGGTTGTAGCTCCCATGGCTTCTCTCTTGGGCCCACTCTGCTCCCTACTTGCTGTTTTCCTCAGACATCCACGTTCCTGGCTTCTCCAAATTTCTGGAGTCTCCAATGAACCTTTGGCTTCACACTCACAGCTTTACACACCGCCCACACAGGGCACACTGCCTGGCCTCCCAGGCCTTCTTCTGAAATGTGGGTGGAAGCCTTCCTGACCCCACAACTCTTGTATTCTGTATGCACCTAAAACCAGCACCACATGGATGATGCCATGGTCTGCTGCCAACTGGAGCAGTAGCCAGGCTTCCTTCTCTGTTGGCTGTAGGGGTACAGTGCCTATAAATCAAATCCCAAGGAAAAACTTCCCTAGGCTGCTGCCATTCTGGAACATGGTGTTCTGGGGCTCTCTTCTCAAAGCAAAGTTTTTCAATTTTTCAATTTTGAGGATGCGATGGGTGGAGTCATGCCATTGCTTATGTTGCCCTCAGGCCATCTTTTCTATTTTCTTCAGCAGTCAAGATCTCTCTACTCCATCTCTGCAGTCCACAGCTTTACTGAGGTTCCTTTCTGAACAAACTCAAAATGTTTTAAATCATTCTGCTGGGTTCTTTGCTCTTGATTCTCAACACAAATCTGGCTAAAAGCCCCCAACAGTAGCCACGCCACTGCCTCAACATTAATCTGCCTTGAAATCTCTTTTGCCAGATTAATTAATCCATGGCCATTAATCTCAGTCTCAGGCAAAGTCTCTGGACACAAGCAAACTTCAGGCAAACTTTCTGCCAAGGCATAACACACATCATCTGGAATATAGCAGCCAATGCAGTCCTTCTTCCCAGCAGAAATCTCTGGAGCCTGGTCTTTACCAGCTTTCTGGTCTTCTGAGCTCTGACCAGAATCTCCCATACAGTACAGACTATGTGTTCCAGTGCTACTTTTTCAGCCAGCATCTTGAAACCTTTCCAAACTCTTCCCATAAGCCATTCCCAAAAGTCCTTGAACAACATGGTCAGGTATTGTCACAACAATGACCCCACTTCTTGGTACCAAATTCTGTCTTAGTTACTTTTTTCTTAGATGAGACAAAATTCCTGACACCTACCTATCTGCCCTAGGGTGGTACAGCATTCACACCCTTAATCTTAGCCAGAACTATACCAAACCAATCAGTGGAGTGATTTACTAATCACATACCCCTAATCCCAGCACCACACACTCTAGATTCAGCCACCTCCAAGAAAGCCTATGATGGCATGAGGCTTTGGAGGGACATCCAGACACAAACCACAACACAGAGCAAATGGCACTATGGACATACCAGACTCTAAAGGCCCAGGAACTTGTAGTTCTGATGTCTGAGGAGAAGGTATGTCCCTGCTCAAGAAGAAAAAATTTGCCCTTCCTTTGCCTTTCTGTTCTATTTTACCCCTATGATCAGATAGTGCTCACCCATTTTGGCGAGGACAGATATTCTTTTTTTCAGTCTATTGATCCAAATGTTAATCACTTACAGAAATGTTATCGCGGAAACAAAAAAAATAATATTTTAACAGCTATCTTGGCATCCCTTAGCCCAGTCAAGCAGACCTTAAAAATTAATTGTTACCAATCCATTCCTCTTCAGCTTGGCGTCCATGTACATCTCTTTAAACTGTAATTGACCTCTCGTTGAAAACAGTAATAAGGTCATAAGTCTGCCTAACATGGTACAACTGACAACATACTGATCCCTTTTCTGAGAAGAGAAGATAAAGTCCTGAGTGATGTTTACCCTTCTCATGGGATCCCATAACTGACGTATGTTGATGTATAATTCGCAATACTTACATACTGATGTGAAGTCACTATATCTTGTTATGACAAAGGAAAAAGAGAAGGAAGAAAAGAAAATTTTTAAATAATATGTCTATATACACACAAACGTATGCATAACAAAACATGGAGAAACTGGTCTTGACAATTATAGTCCTCATTTCTATAACTTGTCAGGTGGTCATAGCTAGTATTCACAACTATATTATTCTACTACCTATTTTATATTCCCTTTGCCATCAGCAAGAACATCAGTTGGTCATGGTTATATGCCTGGTGGAGTAATCCAAACCTTATTCCTAAAGAATGAGGATGGGCCGGCAAGATGGCTCAGCGGCGTAAGCGCCTGCCTGGCAAGCACAAAGCCCCGAGTTCAACTCCCGGAACCCACATACGAAAAAAGGGCTGGTGATATTGCTCAGAGGCACGGGCGCCTGCTGGCATGCGAGGCCCTGAGGTTGACCCCCGGTACCCACAAAAAAAAAAAAAAAAAAAAAGAATAAGGAGTATTTGTGGTCCAACCCAGATTTGGTTGTCCTCGTTTTCCATTGACTTTAATCACAGGCCATGTAACTTTGAAACATCCTAAAGGATATCCAGAGTTCCAGTCAGATTCATCAGTGCCTCCACTGTGGAGCAGTACTTAAGATATCCTTTAGTATTCTAGATCAGTCATCCCAGCCAGCACCACAGTTTCTTTCTTGGCCTGTTGACTCAGTAGCACGAGTAATCCCAAGTGGCTGGGTGGTAGTCTTAACGTCCAGTTCAATGGAATCATCGTGTCTCCTAGTGAAAGCACTTCTGCTTCTGGAGAACTCAGACTTTCAAGCCAAGTTCAAAGGAACAGGAGCAGAAAATTTTGCTAGTTGTTGACTAGAGGTAATTGTGACTGGTACCATTCCCATTTCTACTCCTTGATTCCTAGAGAAAAAGCATCAAATATAGGACCTTGATTCAAAGTTTATACAGCCTTCCAGAGAACCTTGCCCCAGCCTTGCAAGGTATTCTCACCAAATTGGTCCTGTAACTGAGTCTTCAAAGGGTAATTCCACACCAGCTCAATCAGGATGGCAGAGTGCTTGGTTAGACCACTGAATTCAATGAGTATGGCCCAGTGTTACTTGCTTGGCTGTCAAGCAAGTTCTTTGCAGAGTCAATGCTCTGTGGAAGACTATGATGGTGGATAAGGTATTATGTATGTTCAAAGATCATACTTGTCACAAAAGTACTGTGTTCAGGGAAGGCAAATCCATGTTCAGAGTGTCTATTCCAGTTAAGGGCAAAATGCTCCCCTTTCCTGATGGAAGAGGTCTGAAGTAGCAAACAGGCTCCCGGGTAGCAGGCTGATCACCAGAGGGAACGTAACCTGTCAGGAGCTCAGCCTTGATCTTTGCTCCTGCCAGATGGGCAATCAATGGTGGCCAGAGCCAAGTCAGCCAGGTCAGCCTTGATGAGTAGAAGTCTGAGTTTATGCATAACCTCCATCCTTGTCACCATGGCCACTTTGTTCCTGAGCCCACTGGGAAAAGACAGCATTGGATGTGAAAGGAAGCTGACTGGTATCCACTGAATAAGTCATCCTTTCCACTTGCTTATTAAAATCATCCTGTACTCATGTCACCCTTTGGTAAGCATTCATATGGGACACAAATACCTTCAAATTTTTTCCCCATTCAGAGTAGTCTATGTACATACTTCTCTCCCAAATTTTCTTGTCACCAATTTTCCAATTGCATTCCTTCCAAGTCTCTAACCTCCAGCCAAACCATTGGATAGAGCCATTGGTAGAGTGATTGTGTAATTGCACATCTGGCCATTTCTCCTTCCAAGCAAAGTGCACAGCAGATGTACTTCCTAAAGGTCTGTACACTAGAAAGATTTTTTTCTTCACAACTGTCCTCAGGAATGTTCAAAAGAAGGAGCATAATGCTTCTAGCTGACCACCTTTCAGCGCTGCCTGCATATTCTACAGAATCATTGCAAACCAGGCCAAATCTTTCCCTGTCAGTTGATCTTCAGGTACCACCAGGAGGCTGGGATACAGGCTGGGAGAGAGAAGGCAGTGGAGCAGTTTGGGGAACCGTAGGAATTTGGACTGCTTCTTCGTGTAATGTACTTGTGTCTTCTGAGCCTGCTCAGGTCAGATCACGTATATTCCACTTCCATTTGATGATAGCACATTGTTGTGCAAACCCTCCTTTATGGCTGGGTGGGTCAGATAGCACACTATTCACAATGGGCAGGTCACAGAGTACTGCACCCTTCACACTCCCCATAAGCTATATGATTTGAAGCTATTTCCTTTCAATCTGTAGACTGCCTTTTCATTTTGTTGATTGTTTCCTTTGCCATGTAGAAGTACTTTATTTTCAAGTAATCTCTTTCATATATTTTTGTTTTTGTTGCCTGTGCTTTTTGTGTTGGATTGGGCATAGTCTCTTTAGAAAAAGGATAGGAATTCCATCTATGTAATGGATGTGAGTTGAGTAATCAGTTATAAGGTCTGTATTGTATTCATATTCTGGGTAGAAAAGAAAATTTATAAATTGATAACTTATAAGTTTAGGAAGGCAGGATGACTATATTTTAAGGTACAAATCTTGGCTTGAATTAACAAGTTGCTTAGCCTCTCTGAGTCTTACCTTCCTTGCATTTAAAATATAAATAATTATACCTTCCTGTGTCGATGTATTAGTTAGAATTCTCAAGTACTTGTGATCGAGATAGAGTTTATTTTTCTTACATTTCAGGAAGTTACTTTGTTCCAATATTCTTTCAGCATTCCACAGTTTAATCAAAATTGTAGCTCTTCTGTGATTTGATTGGTCCTTTATTCATAGTTCCTTTCTAGATATAAACTAGCATACTTCTTGTTTTGTTTTATTTCATTGGTCAAACCCAGAATTTGAGCCTATCCCTAGGGCGATAACAAGGAGGACAGAACTACAAGGCTGAGAATGGAGCATTCATGATTTAGCCTGTGAGGCTAGGGTAGATACCTCATCTTCCCTGAGATCAAGGGATCACCACCCACTACCTACTCATCCCCCAAGTCACAATTATGTTAACATAGAAGAAACCAGCATAACAAATGATTGCACTCATGATCTTAAAATTGTGCATGGGCTACTACTAAATAAGCTAATGTGAAATATTTTTCTAATTCTAATATGTTATGGAAGTATTATTACTGTCGATGATGGTGATGATATTGTTGTCATGCCTCATGGAAGTCTGCATTCACAACTAAAATCTCACACTCCCTACTCCAGTACCACCTCCTTCCTGCCTCTCTCTCTCTCTTTCTCTCTCTCTCTCAGCAACTCTATTCAACAGTTAAAGGCAGCATGACCATGTAAGAAGTGTTTCCTCCACATTTCCAAGGCAACCTAAAGAATTATTGACATAATTTCTATAGCAGGTGTATTTTCATAGATAGTTACATCATTGTTATATTAATTTGATTGTATACTCTTTCTGAGACCAAACACATATGGACAAAAGAATTAAATATATTAAATGCCATAAAAATTAAATGAGGGCCGGTGATATAGCTCAGTGGCATAAGTGCCTGCCTGGCAAGCGCGAGGTCCTGAGTTTGGTTCCCCGTTCCCACATAAAGAAAAAATAAATAAATTATTATTATTTTTTTTTTGTGGGTACCAGGGGGATGACCTCAGGACCTCGCGCGCCAACAGGCACCCGTGCCACTGAGCGATATCACCAGCCCCTTTTTCGTATGTGGGTTCCGGGAGTCGAACTCGGGCCCTCGTGCTTGCAAGGCAGGCGCTTACGCCGCTGAGCCATCTCACCGGCCCAAAAATAAATAAATTAAATAAAATAAAAATTAAATGAAAAAAGAAAAACTTTATCAAGATCTGGTTTCTCTACCTACACAATACCAAAATCATTTCCATTAGCATTCGCTAATAAATTTACACAGATTTTGTAGCAAATTTCAATGATCGTTTTCTACTTATCTCCTCTTCCCCATTACTAGTACACAAATGTATTTCATACTGCTTCCTAGACATTGTGTTGTACACCAAACACAGGTACATCTGCAAGTATTTATACAAGAAGTAGAAAATGATTTCCTGCAGGTTTGGTAGAAGTGAAATATTGACATACCAATGAAGCAAAGGGTTAAAACACTTTAAAATAAATGACAGGAAGCATTAAAAAACTTCAAGAAACATTTAAGGCTTAGGAAAAATATATTAATGAAAACAAAAATGACCTGGTTCAATAATGCCAAAGAATTTTTATGCCAAAGAAGATTTGTGACTGGAAGAATTTTGTTTTAATAATGCCAATAAGGTTGTTTTGGTGAGGGGTTTTATAAGGTGCTTGTATCAGAAAGAATAATCAATACTGTCAGTATGTTACAGTATTAGCTAGGGAACTTTAGTTGTTATAGCAAATAAACTAGAAAGTAAATGAGCATGAATATGGTAGAAGTTTATTTCATGCTCATATGAAGTACAGACTGTCTCAGATTGACAGGACATTTTTCCCCAAGCAGTGACTCACCACCACTTCGTGCTTCTGTCATCTTTAAGATGTGGCTTCTAAGGTTGGCATCACAGCCTTATTGTATCACAAAAGGATAATCATCATGGGGAGCTGGGCACAAGAACCTATTTATGAGACAGGTTGGGATGTATCATATATTATTTTCTATACAATTCTGTTGAATATATCTCAGATGTAAGCCACAGATAATTGCAAAAGAGACTGGAAAATTAATTTAGGAAGAAGAAATTGGTTGGATGTCCACTTAGCTAGCCTTCACCATAAATATAATACAAACTTTTATATTTACCTTGTTTTTCTCAAAATTTCAACTGAAATGTAACATCTATGTAATATAGATTTCATAACCTTAGAACACATATTATGATAAAAATTATAATTTAATGGCAGTAATGGCAACCCTTGATGGGCCCTTACAATGTCCAAAATAGATACTGTGGTGGATTAACTAATGGTCAACTTGTAACACCCAGCTGAACTGAATCAGTGTGATTCTGGGTGTAGAAGGCCCACCTGAGGATTGTTGCCAACAGCATAAAAGGAGAACTGGAGGGGAAGATGGTGTGCTGTTGATTCCCTCAGAGAAGCCTGATTTTCCTGATGTGAACTCGGCTGTTCTCAACATCGGAGGAGCTCGGGTCCTCGCTGTTGCTGAGGATGGCTGCGTTCTCTTTGGGGGAGCTCTGGTCCTTACCTTGAGCATCGTTTCCTGGCTCCAGTGCAGATCCCTCAGCCTGCTGGCACAGATCCTTCACCCCGCCGGTGCAGACTTTCTAGCTTCCACCACTGGCCTTTGGGTCTCTCTGATGCAGATCCTTGATACAGACTTGCATGAGACATTGTCGTGGGCTCTAGGTCTTCAGTTGGACTCATGCAGGACACTGCCCTGGGATCCAGGCCCTCAGCTGGATTCTTTGGGTCTCTGGTATGTGGAAAGATCTCTTGCACTCTTCTGCATTTGACTTTTTGGGTGAATATTATAAACTAATCCAATAAATTATGTGTCCTATATTGAATCTATTCCCTTGCAGACCCTGACTACAACAGATACTATTATTATCATCACCATTATTTTGATGGGGAAATTAAGACAGGAAACTCAGATAACTTGCCCAGAGTGGTGAGTGATGGGCAGTAAGTAAGGTAGTAGACTATGGTAGAAAAATTTTAAATGTATGAAAATTTGCCATAGCAGTTCAACAAAAGATAGTCCAACTAAATCTTTCTAATTATCAGCTTCAAATTCTAAGTTTATCAATAATTTTCTTGTGTTCAAAAATATGCCTGAGGGGCTGATGAGATAGCTCAGCGGCATAAGCGCCTGCCTGGCAAGTGCGAGGTCCTGAGTTCGACTCCCAGTACCCACATATGAAAAAAGGGCCAGTGATATCGCTCAGTGGCACAGGCACCTGCTGGCGCTCGAGGGCCTAAGGTCGACCCCCGGTACCCACAAAAAAAAAAAAAAAAAAAAAAAAAATCCCTGAACAAACTCTTACATAAGCATAACACATTAATGGCACTATGTTTACACTGGTTGCTTACTTGCTTGAGGTGATAATGTCATGGGGAAAAATTACTAAGGACTCAAACTTCACTTCTTCTCTAATCAATACCACTGCCTTCTTCCTCTCCACCTAAATATTGCCAAAACAGCACTTTCCACCACTATTTCCACCCTTATTGTGTAACTAAGTGTATCAGTGGAGAGAAAAATTTGGAAGTTACAAGAAATTATCTCTCAGTAGAGAAAGAAAAAATATAGAACCAAACTTAGGTTGGGCAAGTAGGAAGGTAGCATTTTGGTAGATATGGTAGCTGGGAGAATATTGATGAGAACAGACAAAAAGAGTGTCTCAGAATACCTTTTCCCAAGCAATGACTCACCCCCATTTTGTGCTTTTGTCATCTTTACAATATTGGCATTGCAGGCTTATTGTATTAATGGGAACAGGTTTGGAGGGAAGAAACCACTGATATGGAAGAAAGAGGATTTAAGAAGTCTTTACTATAGATAACTCAGTGTCTTAGTCACTTTCCTCATCACTAAGACACAATACCCAACACCTACAGATTAAAGGAAGAAAGGTTTGTTCTGGCTCATGGTTACAGTCCATAGTTGGTGGCTCCCAGGAGGGACTATGTGGCAGAGAGTCATAGCCGGAGGAGAACTCACTCAGGTCTGCTCACGTCATGATAGTGGAAAAGCAGAAAGCCTGAAGGGATGAACCAGGAAGTGGATAAATCTTTCTAACCCACACCCCCAGAGATTCAACTTTTCCCATTAGATGCTCTCCTAACAGCAAACCAGCTGTATGTTCCCATAATTTAATCACCTACCAAAAGCTCTGCCTATGAGTGCATGAGGTTCTTAGGGGACATCTAGATTAAAACAATCACACTCAATAAATCTCTTTTAATAGTGCTCAAACAACTTTTTAAGAAGACTACAGTTATTTTTAGGTTTTACTACAATTCGTGGTCTCCATTTCTTTCAGTGTGGCCTCAAACTGGGCTATAAATTGTCCTGTGGGTTTTGTTTGTTGGTTTCTGTTTTTGTTTTGTTTTATTTTTTTTCACTGAGATGATGGCAATACTGAATCTTAAAGTTGGAAGAAATCTTAAAGATAGGCAGTTCGGTATCTCTCCCAAGGCAGAAATTTATTATTTTCCATCTCAGAAGGTAATCCTCTTATCATGACTTGAATAGGTTTAGAGTAAGATACTCATTACATGAGGCAGACCATTACCTTTCCAAACAATGACAATGCTTTCATATGGTGCATCAAAGTCTATCACCCTTACTTATATCAATATGCTGTAAATACTGCCCTTTACTAAAAGCACGTAAATTTAATTATTCTCCATATACATGCCACTTGAGTATTTGAAGGTATTTATTACTATTTAGCAATTTGTTTTCTTCAGTCTAATGATTAAGTTGTATTTGGAACTTATTCCTCGTTCTTCATCTACTAGTCACCCTTGAATTAGGTTCATTTCCAAACAGTATTCCTGATTTCTAATAGAGTTCTCTATTGTTCCAAATACTATTGCCTCATTTATCTGCAAAAATAGGAAGCAGATGGAACAGTCAAAATAGGGTAATTTAGTGAAAGTTCGTCT
Organism: Erethizon dorsatum; assembly: GCA_028451465.1. NCBI lineage: Eukaryota > Metazoa > Chordata > Mammalia > Rodentia > Erethizontidae > Erethizon > Erethizon dorsatum. The sequence continues at coordinate 49,120,163 of CM051825.1, forward strand.
ACAAAGGGAATTCTCAGTCATGTAAATACCAAACCTGGGTCTGAGTTAGGACCACCCTAAACCTGAAGAAAAAGTGGTTACCAAAACGTAGAACGTGAGAATTCTGTGCAGTCCAGCATTTGGAAAGAAGCGCTTATCTTCTGAGAAAGTATGTTGTCAGGTCAAGGTAACACACAGGGAGAGAACTAGGAAATGAGCACATGACCTAGTTTTCTTGCTTTGACGAGCAGAACCAGAAGCCAAGGGATCCACCTCCCAGAGCAAATGGAGTCATGTGAAGAGAGGATCTGGAGAAAGAAATGAGAGCTATGTGACACATTCGATAACATCATTAAAGATATCCTCCCAAGTAAATATCTTCTGGACTGCTACGAGGTGATTAAGAACCTCCCACTAGTTGTGTTGCTCAAAGTGATTTACTTTGTATGCCTTGTGCTAAGCAACAAATATTATTCTTTTCCCACTTACTAGGAGTCTAATCATTTAGAGAGACTCATCAAAAGTAATAACAATACAAAACTCATATGCATATTGCTATGATGTTTCTTACATTTTGTATGCTTCAACTTCTTGGATGTCCCATAATGACATTTAGCTTTCTGGCAAAAAGTGGCATACTAGAGTTTGAGCATGATGGGATTCTGTGGTCACTGATACTCTGCCTATTATGGCAAACAATACTAAAAAATATTTTAAAATCGTAATAGAAGCAAGTGGCTTTGTTCTTTACACAAATGAGAGAGAGGGAAATGGTTGGTGTCCAAGGGAGGAACAGAAGTATGCTGGGGAATTGACAAAAAAATTGGCTACGTGCCATTACCCTTTTCTCTTTGCTTTAGTAAGCTTTTTGCCAATATGGAATACAATAGGCCTCTTTGCATACCTGATGCTATCCTGGATAACAGCCCCAGCCTTAAGAAATCTGGTCTGTACACATGAAAAACTGGAAATGTTTGCATTTATTTAGAAAAATATCTCTTAACTAGAAGAAGTTTTTACATAACTGAGACCATTATTTACAAGTCCACTCATTTATAGGAAAATGTACTCATTCTTTGCCCATTCACTTGCCTTAAAAAGAGTGTAAATAAAACAAAATGAAATAATCCAATGAACCTTATGTACCCATTATAGTACTTTAAAAGGAAAAAGAAAACACCCCATCCAAAAGCTGAGAGTGCTTTGCATGTGGCATCCAATTTACTTTTACAGAGTTTCTGAATATGCCTGGAATGGTTGTCATCATTCCTGAGGTACCTTGGTGCCATTGTTGCCTATTAAATTGCAAACAATTCTAGTCTAAATAAATGCTTCAATTCTAGGTACAGACTGGTCATATCCAATGTTCAATAGCTCATGATGTTCCTTCGAATCAAGTATATCCTATTTCTTATGCTTCTCTCATGGGATTAATTTCAAACTTGTAGAAACCATGTATTTTAACAAAGTCAGAGGACCTCAGAACTGATAGAATTTAATGCTGAAAAAGAAATTTGGCAGCTATCTCCATGATTGGCTTGGGAGTGGTATTCTAAGTCACCCTTCATAAGACCTTGCTCTGCTTCTGTTCAGATTCAAGTCACAATAAGAAATGGGAAAAATGTCGGGGAACATAAAAAAGAAAGTCAAACAGGTTGATATCCAAAAAATGAACTCCACTAGAAAGTACAGCAAGTATGGGATAGCAGTGTCCAAATTTTATTCAAATCAGAAAATAAGTAATTTTTATGTTAAGCTTTTCTGGAAAGGAGCGGGAGACTGATGTGGACGTGTCAATGTAAAATCATGGTTGATAGATACCTACAAATGGGAGCATAAACTACAGTTAGCTCATGTTGGCCGATGAGCCAACAATGCCTCCAAGGACCTTAAAGGTTAACAATAAAATCTCAAATTGAATCCTCATTTTCAATGTGAGCCACTCTGTTATAAAACAATGAATTGGCATGAGCGTACCAAGGCCAATGAGTACAGTTAAGCAGGAGCCTGCCAGCGTACCCATACTTTATCACCCATGCAGAGAGTAACTCTCCATGACATTAAGGATGCTATATTTGATGGAATGTCACAGTTAGTTGACACTGGCCTTATCCTGGATCGTAGATTCTCTGTCACATCCTGCCAGTTTAGAGCAGGACCTAATAATTACAGTGTTTTGCCTTACAAGCCATGGTGAGAACCAAAGCTGAGTTTAACAGTGTAAATTGCTGCACCATGTCAGAGTCGCCAATTGGAAGTGATTGATAGAGGGATAACCAGCCATATGGAAGCAGAAAAGTGAAGTGTTATGCCCCGTTCTTGAGTTGAAAAGCTTATAATCTAATCAAACCAAAGGAAAGTGATCAGTGAGAATTTAAAAGAATTTTCAACTTGCATATCATTCTAGCTATGAGTGACTTGAACAGTCATGGAACAATGATCTCTCCAGTGGCCACAGGGAAGGTAACGCTAACCTGTAAACTGAAGTTTGGACAAATTATTTGTAAAGTATATAATTATGTAAATACTTACTGTCTATTATGGGCTAGACATTGGGAACCTAGAGATGAACCTAGAGAGGAATAAGATCAAACAAATACAATTCATGAGATTTATTCATAAGACAATTCATTTTTGTGTCTTACTCCTCCCTTAGATTTAACTAATTGGCAATGCTTTCCTATGTGAATATTTAGATAGTAGATAGTTTTAAGCCTTTTCTAATGAATGTTAGGCCATGTAAACAGTCACAGCATAATAACTTGCCTCCCTATTTCCAACAGTCACCTCAGAGATTTAAAGTCAAAGTTACTGCTTCTTCAAATTGCTCCTGCTGCAGAAAGGTGTAGGTAGGGAAGGAGCTGGGGTCCACCTTTTTCTTTGCCTGTGTTGAAATTCTACTTCTCCTAACCCTGCTCGGTAACCTCCAATTCTGACTGCACCAGAATTGGAGCAGGGTGTGGAAGGAGAGGAAAGGATGCTGAAATTCTTCGATGATAGCAACCCCTTGTGAGGACTGAGAATAGGCACTCTCTGGAAGTGGCAGGGTTCAATGCTGACACTTTCTGCCATGAGCATTTTTGTGAGTTCTTCCCAGAAGGCCCAGTCAGTGGGCATCTTTCTTCTTAAGCTCATTGGACATGAGCGAATAGATCTCAGTTGTGGTTAATCACTTTTAATGCTTCTCCTACTGGAGCCCCACTGCAGTGCCCCCACGCTTACAGGCCAAATCAGGTCCACAGGAAACATTCAGACTTTCTTTACTCTGATGATATGTAGGAGGAGAGCTACTTTTAAAACCACAGGCCTCCGTTCCAATAACACAAGCTCCTTTGCGCAAATTCAATATTTACATTTCTCAGGTGTGTTTCCCATATCAGGCTCATGCACTGACCATGCAGTGCAAAGATAAGCACAGGAATCAGGACATCAGAAAGCCCAAATTGATCCCTTATTATTCTAATCCACTGATTCCCATTCATGGCTAATTTTGACACTAGGCAATGTCTGGAAACATTTTTGGGTTGAATCAAATGGAAAGATGCTGCTGGGTATCTAGTGGGAAGAGGCCAGGGAGGTTGAACATACTACCAGGTTCAACATCTTACCATGCACAGAACACACTCCCACAAATAGCTATCAGCCCAAAATATCAAGGGTGCTGAGGGTAAGAAACCCTGTTCCAGAAAAAATTATTTTCCTTGATTTGTGAGTAGAATAGAACAAAAAAGATAAAGACATAATATTTGTTAATAATTTCTCACTTTATGTTACACAATTCAGTAGCCATGTATATAAAGAGCTTACAAAATGTCAGGGAGTGTTATGGAGCTGGAAAATACAGGAATTCTTATGCACTTTACACACTGCAGAGGGACACACTAAGATAATAAGCGAACACATACACTAGCAATGAAACTTAGTAGAGAAAAAATGCTCAGAAGACAAAATATCTGAATGTGACAGAGGTTTGAAGAGGTGCCATCACTTTATATTAGAGTAGTCAGGGAAGGCCCAGCTGAAAAAGTAGACACTCGGCCAGCATCCAAAGGATAATATAGAGACATTCCAGGGAAAGAACATGCTATGAAATAACACTAGCAAATGCAAAGATCATGTGGCAGAACAAGCTTGTAATGTTGCCAGAAAATCAAGAAGCACTGTGGCTGAGGCAGAGCTTGGGACAGGAGGGAAGAGAAGAATGCAGATGCTTGGACTAGGTAGGTCTTCCTAGAACGGGAAACAAGACTTCAAGCTGAGAAGCCTTTGTGGAGACTTTGGTCCCAGGCAGTGGAGATGTCTGCAAATCCCTTTAGAATCTGTGAACCTTTGCAGGTACATCCGTGTACGTCCTATTTGAGCCTCAAAATGACCCCCATGAAGTTGAGAACTGAAAATCAGAAGCTTTCTTGTTTGCACAGGGTAGAAATCTGGGTCCAGTTGAGAGCTTTTGTCGTCCCTCTCAAAGGACACCTCAAGTCTACATGGAAACATGGCCTGTGTGGGGGCCGTTTTAAGAGTTGGGTGGATTCCAGGTCCCCTGCCTTCCTGTGATTCTGAAATAAAGGTCATAAAGCAATTTATCAACAAAATAGAGGCCATAATTATACCCCCGGATAATTGATCAGAAAGTTAATCCTTTGTCCCTGAGAAACAGGGATGAGGCATCATCCTGGAGGGTCCGGAGGCTCCCTTTTCCCTTTCCTCGTTGTCTCACCAGCCACCCCCCTCTGGCCAGAAGTCCTACAAAGAATATATCATTTGTTTCACCACAGTACGCTCCGCTCTTGCTTAACAGTGCAATCTTGTGGCTAGCTTAAAGTGCGGCACCTCACTGTAAAGGGAATAAGTTAAATTAAAGGGAATGAATACCAGTATCCTGAAGCCTGGGGAGCCAGGAGGCATTCCATAGAAAGCCTCAGAAGGAGAGTGGCCAGAGGAAAAGGAACAGGACAATACCAAAAGAAACAACAAATTCGAAGGAACGGAGCCAGTTTAGTTATGGCAGCTAAGTAATTTCAAACTACAAAAGGAATTTTAGGCTTCAAAACTCCAGCTCCCAAATAGTGTTATAATTAGTATTATTTTCAGATTAAAGAAAACACCACTTTTGTGTAACAAATTACCTCCATTTTAAAAGCAAAAATAATATATTTCACTTCATAAAAAAATGCCCAAACGGAAGCATTCTTACATTAATTATTTCACTCTATTCAAAAAGCATATCCCTGCTTGCTTTTTATTATGCCTTCCAGCTTCTACTTTGAAAAACATGTTAAGAAGCTAGAAGGTATTTTTTAAAAATGAAAGGAAAAAAAGAAAAATAAATAATCTTTGAAGCAATTAGAGCCATAATACAGAATGCATAAATATACATGTACATATTTCTTTATTTGCCCCCTAGATTTAACTCCCTATTTTCTTCCACCTCCCCTTTTGGCACCAGAACATGAAGCATCTTTCTTTCCTTGAGCTTCAACAGCAGGCAAATGTTTGCCCCAGAATTGAATCAGATTCTGTTCTGTGGATTGATTGGCAAGAGTTTTCATAAAGGGGTGGGGTCCCCAGAGGGCAAAAACATAATTTCCATAATCCATTTCTTCTTTCCCCCATCCTAGGAACCTAAGTCTATTTCTGAACCATTTCGTCTGAGAGTAATAATTAGCAGCGCATTGCAAAAAACAAAACACTGTCATCATAGCTTGGTGGGGTCTGCAGTTGCTCTTGTAAAATTACCAAGAATATAATTTTACTGTGGGAACAAAGAACATATGTAAAGTAAATATTGTTACAGATTTTAGAGTTTTGGGAAGAATTTTTTTTAATTTGAATATTATATGAAACCACGAGAAAGAGAGTTTAAAATGCATTCTCTCTGCGCCTCCCTTCACTCTGTTTGCTGTGGCTCAGGTAAATGTTGGCACTTTGTGGAGGAAGCTGGAGCACAGGTAGGATCTCATAGCCTTGAACTTAAAGCATTTAAAAAAAATTAAGGTATCACCCTGAAATGAGCCTCAGTATCTAGAAATCCATCTCCAAATGAAAAACAAATATACCGCCATCATTAGACTTTAATATTAACGGATCTTGTTATATTAATATTAAAAATGATCTTTAAATTTAATACATCTTTAATGGGAACCAGGAATAAGGAGGGGAAAATAAATTTGTGACAATGTTATTTGTACTTGTGATTAAAATGTTGACTATATCCTGCATGCCTAAGGAGAGGCCTGACTAATTTTTCATCAGATCTGGAAGAGTATGGAGTTGTGATGAGCTGAAGAGGGTGTGCAGTGTTACCTGCGCTGATTTTGCCATGCTTGAAAGCAAAGTCAGTGCAATCACACCCTAGTTTCCAGGAGCAGGGCTTCAGAAAGCATCGCCTGTCCAACAGCACAGCTACACGGCAGAAAACCACAGCCCTTTGCCTTTGCCTGTGGTCTCCACAGGCTCTTCTCAGGCACCAGGCAGAACTTCCTGGCTTGGATTTTACCCCAAGTCCTGACAATGCCAGCAATGTGATTGATTGTAGCACAGCACATTAGTCAGTGTAAATTAGAAGAGGGGGCTGGGATGCCAGAGGATGAAGGACAAAGCTGCAGATGTGAGAGACAGCAACAAGACACAGCAATGAAACTCCTGTACAGTAATTGATGTCATTAAGATGGGCCTGAGTCATCAGGGAAAGCTAAATTATGTGCTTCAACTTGACTTTAAAAAGAAGGATAGCATACTAGGAGTCCCCAAACCTGGCCAAATAGCAGGAGGACCTTACATATTCTGACTCAGTAAGTATGGACTAGATGTACCCAAGAACGTGCACTTTTAACATGAGTCTTAGTGCATTCAGATTTAACTGATCTATAGAATGGTATTAGGAAGTGTTTATACACACATTATCTCATTTTATAGATGAGAACACTCACATGTAAAGGTTAGATGATTGCCCAGTGCCATCTGAGTAGTCCAACTTGAGTATCCATTCTCTGGAATGCTTGAAACTGGTATTGTTTTGAATTTTGAACACTTTGGTGTTTGGAACATTTGCATATACATAATGAGATATCTTGGGTATAGGACCCAAATCCAAATAGGAAATGGATTTGGTTCATATACAACTTATACATATAGCCTGAAGGTTACTTTCTGCATTTTTTTTTAAATTTTGTGCATGAAACGATATTCTATGGTATGGAATTTTCCATTCGTGGTGTCATGTTGGTGCTCAGAAACTTTTGGATTTTGAAACATTTTGTATCTCAGATTTTCAAAATAGGGATATTCAACCCATAGTAAATAAAAACCAGCAGTTCAACCTAGGCCACCTCCAACCAGGTAGTTGCAGTGGTCTTCTGCTCCTTTTAGCTCCTTGAATACTTTGGTTGTGTTGACTCTGGGCTTCTGATCTACTAACCTGGAGTTCTCAAAATGTATCATCTAGGAACTTGTTAGAAAGGCAAACTCTCAGGTCTTACCCTAACCTTGTAAAGCTGGAATCTCTGGAGTGGGACCTAGCAGTCTTTTAAAATTAACTCTCTGGCGGGCTGGTGAGATAGCTCAGCGGCAAAAGCGCCTGCCTGGCAAGTGTGAGGTCCTGAGTTTGACTCCTGGTACCCACATATGAAAAAAGGGCCGGTGATATCGCTCAGCGGCATGGGCACCTGCTGGCATATGAGGTCCTGAGTTTGACTCCTGGTACCCACACACACAAAAAAAAATTAACTCTCTGGAAATTCTTATATACTCTAAAGTTTGCAAACCACAGTACTAACCCACTTTAGGTATAAAGTTCTAAGGAAGAAGTTTCATTTGGCCACTCTCTTGGTTTCCAGAAAGGAAGCACCCAATCTTCTTGGTTTCCAGAAAGGAACAGAGGACCCCCAGAACTATCTTTCTGTGCATTTCAACTCTTTGTTGGAAGTCCCTCCAAGTCGATAGAATCCACTGTGTTCATGTCCTTTTCATTACCTCCCCCTGAAAATAAACAGAAACCAACTCTTGGGAATCCCCTTCCCAAAATTTAAGATGGAGAATTGATACTCAATGCTTTCTTTCTCTTTTGTTTTTCTTCCCAATTATTTACTAAGATGCTAACCCTGTAATCTTTCTTGCAATGGAAAGGCAAACAATTTTTCAGCTCTGAAATCTGTACATGCTTGAGAATAAGTTAAAACCTATCTCAGTCATCTGTGTTTTAGAAAACTCTGATCATCCTCTCAATTGATAACTCTGCTTCAATCTTCTGTACCCAAATAATTTGAGCATACCATCTTCTACACCTTTTTAATTTATATATATGTATATGTATAAATGACAGATGTTTCTTAGTGACCTATGTGGGCCAAAAATGGTACCAATATAACAATAATTAAGTATAACCTATCTTCAAGATGCTTCCTATCTGTTGTGCATGGGAGCTATCCCTCCCTCCAACTGCCATTAATCAGTAATGGCTGGAGTTAGAGTACACTACCTCCCTCTACTTATCTGGTGTGGGAACTGAGGCCTCAGTTCTGTAGTAAATCTGAGAGTTCCCCAGTGGAGCTCCAGTTGCCCGTAATGGTAACTGTTTGTTGAACTTCCTTTACTGTCTGATTTCTCTTCCATGCCTTTCTTCTTACCCCACCCTATCCATGTGTCCTGGGACAACTTCCCACTGGAGTCCGTGTGTTTTGGTTGATATCTAGATGTCCCCCTAAAGCTTCATGCACACATAGGAGGGGATTTGGGGAAGTGATTGGGTCATGTGGGTGTGATTCTCATCAGTGTGGATTAGTCCACCAATGGACTTATAGATAAATGTGAATTTGAGAGGTAAAACTTGGTTGGAGGAGGTGGTCACTGTGGGTGTGGCTGTGAAAGGAATATGTCCCTCTCTCCTCTCTTGATCTCTCTCTGCTTCCTGACTACCATGCCTTGAGCAGGCCTTCTCTGCCATGCCCATCTGCTATGCCGTGCTGCTTTGGAGCCAGCCAACCGTGGACTGAAACATCTACGAACTGTAGGCCAAAATAAATCTCTCCTCCTTTTACTTGTGGATGTTGGTAATTTTGTTCCAGTAATGAAAAAGTAACTGACATCTTGACTTGGGATCTGTTTCTGGGGGGACCCAAACTAAAACAAGACCCCATTCACCAAAGCAATTAACAATGACTAGTCCAGTGGCAAATAAATCAGAAGTTTCAATTCATTCCTAATATAGTAAATATTCTTCAGGATTGGCCAAAAGTTGTAAAAGGACACCTCAGGACCAGGCATGGTGGTGCATGCCTGTAATCAGAGAACTCTTAGAAGCTGAGGCAGGCAGATCACAAGTTTGAACCCAGCAGGGGCAACTTAGCAATTTGGTGAGATCATCTCTCAAAATAAAAGGAAGGCCCAGGATGTAATCATCGCCCAAGGCCCTGAGTTCAATTCCCATGAATGCAAAAATGAGTGAATGAATGAATGAACGAATGAACTAATGAATGAAATAAAGGACTTCCCCAAGTAAAAACAAAAGGACTCATCTTAATAATTTTAAACACTTTTACCCTTCACCTAATGTCATTTCCTAAAGTCAAACCCACAGCTCAGAGGACAGAGGAGATTTGCAAGCATTATTTCTGTTTGATGAGGGAGAAAGTGGCATCAGTGCCCTGCGACAGCGAGAGGCCGTGCCTCATCCAAGCCTGTGCTTTGTGAGACACTGGGGAGCTGTCCTGCCGTGCGGGTGACAGAGCAGCTGGCCAGACAGGGATCTGAACATTACATATTTGCTTGCCTGCCTGCTCCGCACTGAGTGGAGTCTAACATGATAGGAACTGTTTGTTATATTATTTACTATGTGTCTCTAATCTAACCTTTTTATGTGTATGGGCTTCCTACAGAGTGAGGAGACAAATCTACTCCCAGAAGAGATGTTACAAGAATGTTAGCTGAAATGTTGAATAACGATAAATTCCTTTGAGTTCCTTGCAACGTTCTAATCCACCATGATGAAACTTTCATGTTTTGTCAGCTATTGTAATTTTGCTTTCACAAATGCAATACAAATCCTTCCCATGTAAGTGACTTTCACGTTCAGCAGTAACTTGCAGAAAAATTCTACTATTGTGATTTTAGATGGCATGTGTTTTAGGAGCTCTATAAAACACACACACCTAAAAGGTTTATATTTGAATTCCTTTCATTTTAGTCAGCTGTAGACAAGTTTTAGTCTACATTTTTTAAATAATTGACTCCATTATATTTGATAAAATATAGGTTAGTTCTGAAGGCAATAGTTAGCACTTACATAAAAAGCTTTTTTTCTTTTAATCTTCAGAAAGCTTGTAAACCTAAAACAATTTTCATGTCCCTGTAAGGCAAGTAAGAAGCTATAGAATTCCTAGCTTTTATAAAGGGAAACTGAGGAAGAGAGTTGGGATCTGAGGATATTGAACATGAAGTTCTTAAAAGGGGATGTGGTCTTTACTCAGCTGAGCGAAAGTTGCTGCCTCTTGCACACTTCTCCTGGGCATCTGTTGGCATAAACATCCAGACTTATAATAATTGCAGAGGTTAGAAGCCATAATTAAAACTACATAAAATTAATTGGTGGACATAGAAAGATTTATGTGCCTTGAAATAAAAGTACTTTCAAGTAGTTGAGATTTATATCTGTGACTTGTCAATTTTGTGTGGGGGTGGGTCATTTTTAAAATGAGGTAAGTATGTGATTATTCAATTGTGCATTCTCTGAGTTACTGGCTTACACCAAAGCAAGATTAAAGAGGGCCACTGGGACCACTCCAGTGTAGATCTCTACCATGAGCCATATCACTGGTTTAAAAATAACTCTAATCTGTGACAAACTACCAGAAGTCTGTCAAACCAGTACCTTTGAGTTTAACAGACGATCTTGCTATTTCCCAATATAAAAATGCATTGCATCTACCTAATTTTCTCAGACTGATTTCTCCTTGGTTTTGAGGTTTTTCTCAGAAGCCAAAGAATAGAAGTGACAGTTGAGTAGTATACTGAAAATGGAAGAAGATTCTCCCCCAACACATGCATTCCTGGAAGAAGGAGAGTGTCGATATAGGATGGATAAGGCACAGCTCACAACAGCTTTTGTAGGAAGTACGAGTATCAGATACAAAGAGCAAAACAGAGGGCAATGATTTGCATTTCCAGGCATGATGATTATTGCCCAATAATTCTCTAAGCAGATATCATTTCACTAGTTATTCTCTACCTTTGATTTCATTATTTGAGTGAATAATTTAATTTTCCTAGCCCATGTAAATTTCTTTGGAATTCTAAACATGTTCTATATAGTGGCTTCTTAAGAGAGTTTTTTGAAAAGATTGTTTTAAAGGATGAACCTGTCACGTTACCTTAGTTTTCAAATCTCTGAAATGATAAAATTAGTGTTAAGATTGTTAAATTTTATAAAAATATTCATTATCCTCCATAGTTTTTATTGCAAAATCAAACTCATATATGTAAATGTCTCGATTTGGATCACTTCAAGGCAAACGTTTTATCATGTTAAATGTATATAAATAGTAATGCTGTGCAAATTTAAGGGGGAAAAAAAACCCATACCCCTCCCCCAATTAAGAAAACACATTTTCCAGATGGAACCAGGTGGTTCCAAATGTGACTGGTATTTCCAGTGAGATTGTGTTGGAATTTCGAGTGCAAGAGCAATCATGCCTTACTAAAAGAGGGAGCTATCTTCACACCTCCATTTGCATAATTGATCCAGTATGCAGTAAGTCCTACAGCAGATGAGCACTCTGGGGACACCTTGTTTGTCTCAGCACATTCAGTGTCTGGGAAGCATTGCCCATCAAGTCCTCTAGTACATCATCCTTCCTCATGGCTTTTCCAGGAGCTCAAGGAACCTTCTTAAACTAATGATAACATAATCAGAAACATAAAAATGTTTCTTTTGGACACATTTGACATGTTATAATGATAGAGTGTTTATGACTCAGAGTCACCCCCCTCTGCTGCCACTGCTTTATTTAGAGACAGCAGGCAGCGTAGGGAAGTAGGCAGCTGCAAAAGTTTCCTACCAAGATGAAAGTCGTGAAATTCTTACTAAACACGGCTTGGCCATCAATGTTGAAACAGGTCTGGATTCTTGGGGCTGTAGCTCACAAGGGCACCATTGTCCCCATCTTTTATCTGAATATTTTAAGGTCAGGTAGCAATTCAGAGACAAGCAGGTGGAAATCTCAAAACGGAGATGTGGTTTTATTTAACCCAACTATGTTTGAGAAAACTCCATGGTTGTGGTTGGTTTTCATTTTCTATGAAGTTATTTGTGGTGTATGTATAGAAACCATCATCTGGTCAGGCAATGAGGCCAATCAGGTTTATACACTACCAAAATGACACTCTTTAGACACTTCCAGAACATGAGTGGTGGCAGCCATACACTTTGAAAAAGTTTTGCCAGAGATGCAAAAGTGGAAATGCCTTCCAGTAAACAAAGCAGTTAAATTCTTCCGAGGGTAATTGTGACACATTCATATGCTGTACTGTGAATAACTTTGATGTACACAAAATTAAGTGTCTCATCTGAAGCCTGAGAAAATTACCTTCAAAGTGAGAGAAAGGATGAGCCAAGTGTGGGGCACCGCCCTCGCCCCAAATACCTGCTTCTGAGAACGGTAGATAGGGTGTTCAAAGTGAAGATGCCAGAGGCTGAGTAGTGAGTCCAAAGACCAGAGGATGGAGAACCCTGTTTACATATCAAAGAGCTTAGAATTTATACCATTTATTCCACAGATTATAGAAATTTACTAAAGAAATAAAATAGACAAATCTAGGATCAGATTTACCCTTTATAATTCTTCATATGCAGGATAACATTCTCAAAAGCATAATTAAAAGACAGTAAAACAAGTTAAGGAGCTGTTTCTAATTCAGGTGATTGAACAGTGATGTCATTTGACAACTTAGGAGGAGAAACAGGATTCAGAGAGGATATAATCGTTCACCATGCAGTGTTCTTGGAATATTCACATAGAGATGTGAGTGATTGACTGTACATGTGACAAAATTCAAGGAAAATATTTGTTATATTGATTGAGAACTTAGCACAGAAATGATAGTGGCAAACACACTACCTAAATAATTAATGTTTGCAGAATACTTAAAACAGTGGGGAGATGTTAGTCAATGGGTATCAAGTTTAAGTTAGGCTAAATAAGTTCTGGAGATCCATAGTACAGCCTGGTGACTAGTTAATAATAACATATTTTATACTTGAACACTTCTAAAAGAATAGATCTTAACAGTCCTTACCACACACACTCAAATTTCTGGAATTTTTCTATTTAGTATTTTTGGATTGAATTAAATCCAAAATGTGAGGTGAGGTGTGAGGTGAGGTGTGGGTATGTTAATTAGCCTGATTGTGGTAGTCATTTCACAATGCATACATATATCAAAACACATTGTATACTATAAACATAAAATTTAATTTGTCAGTTATACATCAATAAAAAACACGTAAGAGTTTCTGGCACATAGTATGCCCTAAATAAGTGTATATTCCTAATGAGTACTGATTACACTCTTTCATGGAGTTTCTTTCCTTAAAAGCTCTTATCCATGTTTGCAATTACAAATTCATTGTGTGATTATTTGACTAACTCTTCCCCATTTGAGGGCAAATTCCATGAGGGCAGGAACTACATCTGTGTTAGTTTGCTCATATTTGTTTTTAAAATGGGTTTATTTGTATATAAATTTAGACTTCCAGAAAAGTTGCAAAAAACACTACAGAGAATTCTCATACATTCTTCTCAGTCCCCTGTTAATGTCTTATATAACCATAGCACAATTTTAAAACCAAGAAATTAACACTGATAAACATTCTTAACTGGACTCCAAACTGTACTTTGAATTTTCAGTATTCATCTCATACAGAATTCCTCTCCTTATGTTTGTTTTCACTTTCTGGGATTTCAGTATCCAAGTTCAATTTCAATCCAAAAACATTAAATAAAAAAATTCCAGAAGGAAGCATTTCATGTTTGACGTTTACCATTGTGAGTAGTGTGATGAAATCTCACACTGTCCCACTCCATTCTGCCTGTGATATAAATTATCCCTTTGTCCAACGTATCTATAAAGTATATGCTGCCCACCCATTTGTCACTTAGCTGGTTAATGGGTCTATTGTCACAGTATCACAACCCTTGTGTTCAAGTAACTCTTATTTTACTTAGCAATGGCCCTAAAGCATCACATGGGTAAGGATGCTGCCAATTTGGATTTGCCAAAGAGAAGCTATAAAGTGCTTCATTTCAGTGGCAAGATGAATGTACAATAAGATGCCTTAAGAGAAAGATAGAAACCACATTCATACAACTTTTATTACAGTATATTGTAATATTGTTCTATTATTAGTTAGTATTTTTAGTCTCTTACCATGCCTAATTTATTATATAAGCTTTATCATACATACATATGTATAGGAAAAAACATAGTATATACAAAGTTTGGTGCTATCCACAGTTCCAGACGTCTGCTGGGGACATTGGAACATATCCCCCATGAATAAAGTGGGACAGGGATGGGGGGTGAGGGCACTGTATGTTCTTTTTCTCCCCAAGGATCCATTCAAGGATCTTTCATTGCAGTTGACTGATATTTGTAAGTCTCCTTTAATCTGAGTTGATTCTTCAGTTTTCCTTTATCTTTCATGACTTTGGCACTTTTGAAAAGAACTAGTCTTCAACACTGCCTCCATTGGAATTTTTCTGATGGTTTCTCATGAATACGTTGTAGTTACATCTATGGAAAAAATACCACAGAAGTGATGTCATACCTTATCAGTGCTTCCCCCAGGGGATCCCTGATATTTGTATGTCTTATTGCAGGCAAGGTTGACTTTAACCACTTGCTTAAGGAGGTCTGCTAAGTTTCTCCATAGGAAAGTTACCATTCTATTTTGGATCACTGTTGTTGTCTGCAACCCTTAGTGTAATACTGGACACGTAATTGACTCATACATATTTGTTTATGAATGAACAGATGCTGATTGCCTGAATTCCTGTCCTCAAAGGAGGGCAGTTGAGCCATATATTGCCTTTCTGCCTGCCCAAGGTTATCCCCTATCGGGAACAGTGGCTTTACTAATTTCCAGGATTTTCCCTGAAAAGAGTGAGTAGGCTCACCACTTCTCCCCTTATATGACATTCATGCTGCACTTATAAAACACATAGGCATATCATTATGCTTTTGTGGGGATGGGACCTAAATCCCTTTGTAGGAAGAGGAAGTAGTTGAGATGAGGTCACATGGTTCTGGAGCTCAGAATCATACGAAGTCAAAGGTCAACTTTTCACTTCTTTCTTTTCCCCTTATAACCTTGGTGATTTTTTTTTATTGCTGTATGTTTGCAATACATGATATATTCATCTTGGGGAATGTATACATATATATCACATCTTAACCATTTTGCTTCCCCTTCCTTTCCCTCTCCTGACCTTCCCCTCATCCCCTCCTTCCAATCCCCTTCCCATCTCCACAAAATCTTTCCTTTGAACCAGTTTCTTTCCATGGGGGTAAAGGCAGATCCCACATTTCAAGAATCTTCAGTAACTAAAAGTTTATAGGCAGGAGTTCCAGTAAGCTCTGTCAGGCTTTTGTATAAATACTTGTGTCTTTAGAAATAGTCATGATAAATATTACACATTCCTCTATTTCTATAGTTGAAGGAAAAAACATCTAAAATGTTCTTGCCTCAAATCCTAATTTACTCAGTAATTAATCTGAAATGAAAGCTAATTTCTTTGCTTACTTTGACAAATATTTTAAAACAAAGGGGTTACTTTAATTTTTTAACTGACTTGCTAATCTATTTTTGATGACACTAATCTTTTTTGGCTGGAGGCAATAGCTGAGTGGCCTCCACATCACCGTTGTTCAACCTAGACTCCCTGGAGCCAGAGGTTCAAATCCCAGCTGGGTCACCCCAGCGGAAGGCTGATAAATTGAGTGCCTTGTGATGCAGTCCTGACAGGGAGGCGATCTTTCAACAAAACCCTTGAAAGCTTATGTTTTCTCTGGACATTAATGATCCCCAAATAAAGTAGCCCACGTGTCCCAAGCATATTTTTCATTAGTCTTTTAACCTCTAATGCATGAGAAAATGTTTACAATAGAGTGGGGAGAGGTTAAACATGTTGAAAAAGACTAACTCTGACAAATGCTAGAAGATCCCAAACAGGTGTAATGGGAGGGCTATCTACTGGAAGCCACAACAGCATGTTCAAATCTTCTCTCTCCCCATCATACACGCGATCCCAGACCTTTTCCCATTCCATAGTCCTTCTGAAGCAGATAGGAAAATATACTCAGAATGTATAAAGAAAGAAATGTGCCACTGAAATGTAGTCCCATAGAAAGGATGAAAGTGAGAATCATGAACTAGCTCCTCCAGTCTCTTTTATTCTGTTTCCCGGTTATCTGCACCTTCCCCTCCACACCCAGGCAGGCACAGTGAGCAGCATAAAAATGTCAGGGTGTTCATGGTTTCCCTACACATGTGCAGTATGCATGGGATTACATTAAGGAGAAAGCCCAGCCAGTTTGCTGTAGTCCTGGGGTGAGAAAATAAACAAGTCAGTTTCACTTCACAAATCCCTCCAGTGAAAGCTGTGCAGTTTGTATTGATCTTCCTTTAATTTCATCACACACACACACACACACACAGCTCTAAACATCAACTAGTTGGTGTGCAATTGCATGTATGCACAGATCTAGTACATGCATATTCACATGTACATTTTGTATTAGATAATTTTTCTTGTATGTTTTGTTTTGTACCTAAAATGATCAACAGGGTAATTGTCCATAATCAGAAGTCTAATATATTTGTGTTATTTGTGGAATATGAAAATAGTTATTCAGTTATTAACTGAATTTAACTATTCTTTCTGGGGTTCATTTATTTTTTCATTCAACGAATGTTAATAAATATTATTTTCAAAGTAGCATCTGTTTACTTTGCCTCTGTTTAAGTTACAACGCGTGTGTGTGTGTGTGTGCACACAAACATGACAATTCACCTAGACATTAACCTTCCAAAGGGCAAGAATAATGACCAGAGAAGAACAACAGAAGCTATCGACAGATGAAAAATTTTGACTGCATGGAAAATAGTAACCGAATTAGATTTCAATATTCCAATAGTGACCAAACAGAAACATTGCTCATAAAAGTATGAAAAAAACTAAAATGTGCTGTATGACCTCTCTTAACTATGTTTGTTCTAGAATCAGCCCCAAATGGAGTAAATTGTATTTGCAATGGAAAATATTTATTAAAAGCCCTGGGAAAAATTTCCTGACTGGAAGTCTTGTGAAAGAATAAAATATTGTCTTCTTCCAAGGGTAGATTCTTACAATTTAAAAGCTGAGAAGTATAAAGATTATCTAATTCATTTCCTCTTAATCTTTTAAGGGGTCATGTACTCCTTTTGGAATTCAATTAAAACTATAGACTTTCCTCCTCAGAAAAAAAATCACATACAAAATGTGGTGTAATATTTTACAGGATTTATAGACACCCTCCTTATCTCCAACTAAAACTTGAGGTTATGAACTCTTAGGCTTCTTCAATATTCCCATTGTATAAATAAATAAACTACAGCCCACAGGGTAGCTAATGTTATGAACCAAATCGTAAGCCCCCAAATGTATATATTGAAGTCCTATCCTCCAGTACCTCAAAATGTGACTGTGTGGAATTAGGGTATTGAAAGAGGTACTTAAGGTGAGGTTGCTCAGTGAGCCTTCATTCAATGTAACTACTGCCCTTATAAGAAGGAGAAGGTTAGACAAAAATATACACAGAAGGAAAACCCTGTGAAGTCACAGGGAGAAGACAGATACCTAAAAGTATGAAAAGCCTTGGAAGACACCTTGATGATCTGAGACTTCCAGCCTCCAGAACTGAGAAAATCAGTTTAAGCCCTCCTGTCTGTGTCATCTTGTTATGGCAGCCCCAGCAGACAATACCGGTAGGAATTCCAAGTTGTTTAACTAATGGTAAAGCCAAAAATGGTGTCCCATTTCTCAAACTTCCTTCAAATCCAATTTCCTTTTTCTAGTATTGTGTATCTTTGAATGGGAAGTGATAGACCAGACCTCTTGATCTTCTAATATTACTCTCCTTCCACAAACTGTATTATATTATTCAATTATGAAATTAAAAGTTTAAAATTACTTTTGTCAAATCTTCTAAACACATGAAAATAGGGAAGAAGAGTCATGCCTCTTGTTCATTAGGAACATTCTAAACAAGATTGTTTTCAGTGCTCGCATATCTTTAACATTCTTTGTAACTGGTGAGTCTCCCCAGGCCAACTCCTGAATATATACCTACAATGCCAGGATGCTTTAGAATAAGGCCTTTTCCACCGTAGGTTAGAACAAGTCATTATAATTAGTAAGAGTCACAACTGAGTATAGGACCAGATCTAAGGAGCCCCACCATATCACAATAATGTTATCATACAGGTGTAATTTAGTGACTTAAAAGCTGGATTCCAAAATCAAAACATCTAGATTTGAATCCCTGTTCCTCTACTAATTATAGTAGTGAAGTCAGGTAAGTTTCTTAGCCTCTGTAAGCTTTGATGTCCTCATCAATAGTATGGGGATAATAATAGTATCTATGGGCCGGTGAGATAGCTCAGCAGCATAAGCGCCTGCCTGGCAAGTGAAAGGTCCTGAGTTCGACTCCCGATACCCACATACGGAAAAAGGGCCGGTGATATCGCTCCGTGGCATGGGCGCCTGCTGGTGCGCGAGGTGCTGAGTTCGACCCCCAGTACCCACAAAAAAAAAAATAGTATCTATGGCATAGGGTTATTGTGAGGGTTAAATGAAGTAATTTGTATTGTATGCTTTACACAGCATGTTCCCAAATTAAATACTAAATATGCAAATATGAAAACATGTCAAGATCTTTTAAAAAAGCTAGAATTGACCATACACATAGAAAAACCTAAAACTATCTAGGAAAAAGAAGTAAGAAAAAAAATCTATGTGACTTAGAACTATACAAATGTTTTAGGTCCTATACATAAAGTACAAATCATAAAAAGAAAAAAATTGATAAATTAGACTTCCTTGAAATTAAAAACTTCCATTCAAGTGAAACTGTCAATAAAATATTACTATTAATAAAACGTTACTGTTAATACTGTTAATAAATGTAAGCCCCAGCCTGGAAAATATTTGTAAAATGCATAACTGATAAGGGACTTATATCTAAAATATATTAAGATTTCTTACAGTTCAACAAAAAGATATCAAATAATTGAGTTTTTAATAGGGCAAAATATTTGAATGAATATTTCATCAAAGAAGTCCCATGCGTGAAAAATAAACAAATGAAAAGATACTTGATATCATGTCATCATGGAAGTTAAAATCGTACTAAGAGTATACTTCACGCCCACCAGAGTGGCTGAAGTAAGAAACATTAACAACACCAAGTGCTGGAGAGGATGTAGAACAACTGGAACTCACACTCCACTGAAGGAAAGGAAAATGGTGCAACCACCTTGGAAATTCATTTTTGAGCTTCTTAGAAAGTCACACATATCACCAACAATGGCCCACCCATTGCACTCCTAGCCATTTACCCCAGAGAGACAAAAACTCACAACACAGGTGTTGATAAAAGGCTTATCATGATAGTATATGCTGAGGTTAGAAAGAAAGATATACCTCAAAGGGATCAAAAGAATCTTTTGGTCATAATAGATATGTTAAGCATCTTTCATGTGTGTGTTAACCACTTTCTCATCACTGGAACAAAACACCTGAAACTCACAACTTAAAGAAGGAGAGATTATTTTGTTTCACAGTTCAGGGAGTTCAGCCAATGCATGATTGCCTGACTCTAAGGCAGAAACGGCAGGGTGGAAGGGGGTGGTGAAAGAAAGCTTCTCAACATATCTCAGCCAGGAAGCAGAGAGAAGAGAAGAGCTCAGGACAAAAATACACCCTTCCAGGTCATATCCCCAGTGAACCACCCCCTCCAAACAGACCCCACACTCTAATACCACCATTATGGATGCATGAATGGATTAATTGCCCAATGAGTATGGTGCCCCCATGATCCAATCACCTTCCAAAAGCCCCACCTCTAAACACATGAGACTTTTAGAGGATGTTTTAGATTTAAACCATAACAATATGATTAGTTTCATAAATATATAGGTTTATATCTGCCAAAAGTCTAGATACTCCATACTTTAAGTAGATACATTTTCTTTCACATAAACTTTACCCCAATCAGCTTTAATTTCACAAAGGAGTAACATCAGCCTTGGAGTCAGGACACTGAAGCATATGTCCAAGCTCTGAACGGTCAGCCATTTGCATGAAAGCCATTTACTGAAAGTTTTGGATTTAATTGTCATGGAACATATTGTCTGTAAACCACTGTGTTTATATGAAATGTTACATACTTTGAGTTAATTTATTAATGGTATGCAACACAGAATTTAAAGTCAGAACTGCATATTTGACAAGAACTTTATAGCCTTGCTCTAGTATTTACTAACTATGATCTTAGACAAGTTTTTCTACCCCTCTTGTTTCCTGGTTTGTGAGAGGACAATATGAATGAGAATTACATGTATTTGCATATGAACAGTGCTTACCGTGCTTAGGCAGTTGGTGTAGCAATATTATTATGAGCAAATGAAGGGCTCAAATCTTAGTTCTGCCACAGTAACTTAAGCAAGGTATTTTGGGCGACCCAAAGTTGGGTGCCATTGCCTGGTGTGTTAATTTGTTGGGGTTGCCAAAATAAAGTATCACAGTCTGAGTAGTTTAAACAATAGAAATTTATCTTGTCACAATTCCAGATGCTGGAAGTTTAAGAACAAGGGTTATTTCTTGAGAGCTCTCCTTGACTAATAGCTGACTGTATTCTCCCTGCGTCTTCAAATGATCTTTCCTTATTACATGTCTGTATCCATACATCCTCTTCTTACTCAGATATTAGTTCTACTGGATTAGGACCCACCCTAACGACTTCATTTTAATTTAGTTGCCTGTTTAAAAATCCTATCTCCAAATATGGTCAGATTCTGAGTTACTAGATGTTAGGATTTCAGTTTATGAATTTGGGTAGGGACACAAATGAACCTGTATTGAATGATTCCTTGCTCGTAAGAGTTTCAGTGCTGAAACTGAGAAAGTGCAGGGCAAGCTGCCATGGGAGATCACCTTAAATTTCCCTATTAACTTCTCTACACCTAAATTTGCACATGAATAAATTAATGAATATGGTAGAATCTACCACCAACTGTTGTTTTAAGAATTGAAATGAAAAACATATTTGAAGCACTTGGAAATTTACCTAGCCAATAGTATGAGGATTTATTATTATGTAAATTTGGTGAAACTAAGATGTTGCCTGGGATTTGAAATTATGGACCTCAGGATATCTTGAAGGTCAATGAGTTCAAGGGCTTCTTGTTAACTGAAATGTCAAGAAGTATAATAAATCAATAGGAGAATAAGATAATCAAAGTTTTTGTAATTTACCAAAAGATGTAGTAGGACTAGTTCTTACCTACCCAAAGTTTAGATTGTCATAATTATTCTAATTTATGGAGCACACAGTCAAAGAAGTAAGAAGGACTTTAAATATTTCCATGAATCAGGATAGGACCAAATTCTCCATTTTAGTGAATAAACTTGAAAAACAAACAAACTGGGGATGAATGGAGCTCTATGTCTTAATTATAGCTCAAATGCTTTGCCTTCAACTGATGGCAGATTTCTGCAACTCTTTGCCATATTGCTAAGTTCTTATTTGACAGATCTTTCATAGCGTCACTATATCCTTGATGTAGTGAAGAATAAAATGAAGCATAGAAGTCTCTAAAAGATCTTACTTCTTCACTTCAACCATTACTGAAATGAATCTCTTTGTTCATACAAAAAAAAAAGAAAAAAGAAAAAAAATCCCTGCATTACAGTATATGTGACTTTGAATTCCAAGAAAATCTCTTTCCCTTTTGTGGGAGCCTATTTATCATTCCCATGAGGTAATCTTGGTCACTGCAAAAAAAGATGAGGATCTAGATCTTTAAAGAGTAAGAACAAACTGATGAAGGATATATTTACCACTCACATAACAGGAATAAAGCAAGCCTGAAAACTTTATTTTGATTAGTCTAAAAAGGAACACCACATCTCCCCTATCTTAATAGCAAGAAATATCTGAGCACAACTTTGTGGCTCTGGTTGTAGATGGAAGGGAGGGGGTGTACAGTGTCCGAATCTCCCTCAGGACTGATTCACTGGGGATTTAGGTGAGTGAGATTGTGAACATATCAGAAAAGTGGTACATTTTGATTAGGATGATTTGGAATGTCAGATGGTCCCTGAATGTTGTATACTGCAGAAAGAGGGAGTGAGCTACTTCCCCTGTCCTCCTGATGTTTACTGTGACGTTCAGTAACACACTTGCAGTAGGCAGATGTCAAGTTGCATAGCAACAGTGAATGAGTCCCGGACCACAGAAGACTAAAGCCTCTTTGGGTTTACCTTCATCGCTTACAAAGTGCCACAAAATCTGGCCCTTACTTCCTTCTCGTTCTGTCCATTTGTACTCTAGACACAGTGGTCAGTCTCTTTGTTCCTCTGATCTATCATGATCTCATCTCTTGTTATGATTTTAAATATTATGTATACACTAATGATTCCAAAATCTTTCCTGAGTTCTAAGCCATGTATTCAACAACCTATTCAACACCTTTACTTTGATAGCCATTAGGCATCTTAGATCTAGGCTGTCTTAAATTTGGTTCCCTGAAGTAGACTTTGAGACAAAAATTTATGTGCAAATTATTTATTTAGAAGGCGATAAAAGGGAACACTAGAGAGGGAGAGGGGATTAAGAGAAAGGCAGGAAGCCAATTAAAATAGCATTTTTAGGCAGGTTTCCGTTGTGGGGAGCTGGGGCTCAATTCTGCCAGGAAGCCCCAGGAGACAATGTGAAACCCCTTGTAATCTCACCACCCAAGAGCAGAGGAATACAGATTTACTTCAGCAGCCCTGCCTGCATTAGCTTTGAGAAGCATGGGAGGATAGAGCTCCCTGCACTTCCAGCTTCCTTACACCACAGGCTTGAGGGAGCTTTGGGACAGAGAATTGCTTGGGGAATGAAGTCCCACGTGTCAGAATCCTAGTCCCCAGTGTGATAGAACCGGGAGATGGGCCTTAGGAGGCAGTTAGGACATGAGGAAGGAGTCCTTAGGAATTAGCCCTTATAAAAACGTGACAGAGCCTATTTCCTTTATCTATTCTGCCATGTGAGGATACAGCAAGACCACAGCCATCTGGAAAGCAGCAAAAGGACCACTGAAATCCAACCATACAGGCACCCTGATCTCAGATGTGCCAGCCTCCATAACTGTGAGCGGTAAATTTCTGTTGTTTGAGCTACTCAGTATGGGGTATTTTTGTTATAGCAGCCTGAGCTGACTGAGATACCACCTTCAGCATATACAGGTTTAATGAGTGTCAGTGGTTTATGGATGGGATATCAACAGCATCTCCTACCCTGTCCACGTGAAGCTCTTTCTTTGGACTTCTCCTTCTCACTTAATGCCATCTTCATTCATCGAGAGGCCCAGGTAAAAAATTGGTGCCATATTTGGTACCTCTCTTTTTTTCCTTTCTACCCACATCCAGATCCATCCATCATATTGGGACAGTGCTACTTTGAATTAATCTCCTGAATCTGACCACTTCCAATCACCTCTACAGGTACCATATACGTTCAAACCAATCACTGCTATGTAGTCATTTTTTACTGGTCTCCCCTTCAATTTTATGTCCAAAGCAATATTTTTTAAAATGCAAGTCAATCACATCCTTTCCATTCTTGAAATCCTCCAAAAATGGCCAGATTCCCATCATACTCAGAGCAGAATCTGAGCTGTACACAGTGGCTTACTAGACCCTATGTAATCTTCCTTATCTTCCAGACATCATAGCCTGCCTCTCATGCTCAATATGCTTGAATCACATGGGCCACCCATCCCCTCTGAACTTACTGAGTCCCTTCTTCCTTCAATTGCTTCCCACTATTGCTCTTCCCTTCCTAGATCTTGGCATGGGTGCCTCCTTGCCATTATTTCTATCGCCTTCTCAGTAGCACTTCTTCAAAGAGGCTTCCTCCAAACACTCTAAAAGAGCTCTGATTCTCAGACAGAAATTCTAACCCTTTGTCTGGCCTAACTTTCTTCATAGCACTTACTAGCTGAAATTAGGACATTTATTCACCATTTTTAAAATTTGCTTTGTTTCTTCAACTAAATGTAATCTTCATAAAGACAGACTTTCTCATTCAATGCTGTATTCAAAGAACCCAGGATGGGCACACAGGAGGGACTCAGTTATGATTTGCTTTAGGAATAACATAAAGAATCAAACATTGGGCCAGTGAGATAGCTCAGCGGCATAAGCGTCTGCCTGGCAAGCACGAGGTCCTGAGTTCGACTCCTGGAACCCACATACAGAAAAAGGGCCGGTGATATCACTCAGCGGCACGGGAGTCTACTGGTGCACGAGGTCCTGAGGTCGACCCCTGGTACCCACAAAAAAAAGAATCAAACAAAGAGTGCTGCTTGCCACTCCCCAGGC
Source organism: Erethizon dorsatum (assembly GCA_028451465.1). NCBI lineage: Eukaryota > Metazoa > Chordata > Mammalia > Rodentia > Erethizontidae > Erethizon > Erethizon dorsatum. The sequence goes on from CM051825.1 coordinate 49,144,819, forward strand.
CCTTGGCAAAGCTGTTTCCACTGTTGTCTCCTTTACCAACTGACATCCAATTCTTTTTTTCCCATTTCTTATACTTATCCTTCACATATCATCTAAAACATTTTCCTTATAGAGGTCTTCCCCCATCCTATAAATTAGATCAGCATCTCTCCCAGTTATATATTATTCAAGACTCTCTGTATCTTTCATTAAAACATTTACTCTTTCTTGTAATGTGATTTATTCAGGTGATGATTTGACTAAAATCTTCTGTTCTCTTAAACTGTGAGCTCTATGAGCATAAGGTTTCAGTATACTTTTCTTTTAAATGAATAAAGTGATACAAAGATATGGCCATAAGAATACTGAATATGGAATGGACTTACAGATGTTTATTAAAAGATATGAGTTTTGACCTTGGGCGTCAAAGATGTAAGGAGATACTTAGATTAAATAATATATTCAAAATGCATTCAAGCACAAACACAAAAAAGCTATAGTAAGGCCAACACATAAACACATCTAAATGAACCTCACACTCTCACATTGTTCCTTTGTGAAATTTTATACATTAATATTTTTTTTTACCTGAGAATGTGAATGCTGTCTTTTGTGCCATATTGAGTTTCTCATTTATGGAAATGTATTGACCCGTTCAAAGACCACACAGAAATCTCCTTTTGTTCAGCATGCTTTGACTCAAAGGTTTAGGCTTATTGTGGTCTGAGACCCAACTGGATAAGACACAAAGTCCAGAAGATCATTTCTCTTTTATAACTTATAGTACACAATATTGTCTCATTTCGCTGAATTAACAAGCAAAGACTGGAGAACGGAGTCCATTTGGAAGACTGGAACCAACTAAAAAGAAGAGACCAGAAGGATGGAACAAAACATAGACATGTGAGAGGAATTAGAAGAAAACTTAAATGAAGCTCTCTAAAATCACAGTACCTGCAAATGACATAGCACATATATGCATAATCTAGGACACCAAAGTGCAAACAAAATTTCAAACATAGCCCTTCCTTAATTAATATCTTGTACTAGAATTGGTAGAGGTTCCTTTTAATGAAAAAATATAATCCATGGGGCCGGTGAGATAGCTCAGCTGCATAAGCACCTGCCTGGCAAGTGCGAGGTCCTGAGTTCAACTCCTGGTACCCACATACAAAGGAAAAAAGGGCCGGTGATATCACTCAGTGGCACAAGCTCCTGCTGGCAAGCGCGAGGTTCTGAGGTCGACCCCCGGTACCCACAAAAAAAAAAAAAAAAAATCCATGATATGGCACAGCAAGGCAGTCACTCTTATAAATTTCCATAGGAATTGGCAGACTTTCCAAAGCTATTTGGCAATACTTATTAGGAACCTTAAAAATGTTCCTGCTGTGTATCACAATCACTTTTGTAAAAACGGCTCTAAGAAAATTTTCAGATATATCTATCAGGATTTTAAATAAGAAATATTCCTTGCGGAAACTTACAACTGTTAGAAATGGGAACAAAACTAAATCTCTAATAATGGAATAATAGTTACATAATTCATGATATGTATGTAGTAATTGTTATGCAACCATTATACATCATTATTTCAAAGTATAATAATATGCAAAAGTTTCCCTAAATATATTAGGGTAGAAAAATATCTTTTAAAACTTCTTATAAATTATAATTTTTATTTTTGACAACAAATATTTTATCATACTTATATTTGGTTTGTCTGTTTTGTGATGCTACAGACTGAATCCCAGTCTTCCCACATCTTAGGCAAGCATTCTGACACTAGCTACTCTCCCAGCCCTAACGTATTTTAAGATATCCTAGTTTTAAGTCTTAACAGAAGAATAAATACTGGTTTTAAACAACTAGTACACAGTACTAGTTATCACAATACCATATGTGCTTGGGACAGCTTATGAAAACAAAGAAAATTGCCTTCCTTAATTTTCTCATTTCTAGCAAAAAAAGAAAAAAAGAGGTTTTCACTGAATCTGGGAGCAAGAGTATAAAGAACACTGACAGAAGGACAGACAGAACCATTGATCTAGAAGTCTCTTTGCTCTGTTTCATTTTTTTCTCATTGGTATGCACATTGTTCTTGTTCTTTCTCTGTCTTTTAAATCAAGTTCTCTACTTCTGTCTACATGGCAGAAGAAAGGTACATAGACAACTCCAAATTTCATGTGTTTTCAGACATTAAAAAATATGTTACATCCTTGTCTTGGTTGTAATTCAAAATTGTTCTATTTTGAGTCAGTTGCACAACTTTGAGCCACACAAATACAGCCAGAGAAGATGACTACCAGGGTCTCACCCACCAGCATGTACACAGCTCTTGCCGGAAAACCAGAAGCTCTATGAACCGAGGGTACCACGATTAGTGTCTATGATGTAAAGAGAACACAATATTACCTGTGTTATCAGGTAGGATATTTCTATGGTGGGCATTGATATTTATAATTCAAACTGCCTTCAACCATAAAGGGCCTCTCTTGATCTTCATCATGATGTCTTTAGAGATAGAGCTCCTTTCAGATCGGGTTTCTTTGAACATCAAAATTAAAGACTAAGATCAGTTTTAGTTATTACCCCCAACCTCCTTCCTAGGCTTTTTAAAAATTTTTCCTCCTATTTTGACCCCTATTTCACTGTCTTTCTCCTCATAATACAAGATAATTCCCACTGGTTTCTGGGGCTTCATGCTCCCTTATTCATATAGGAGAATGAAGATGATCCTCCTAACTGTTAAACGGAAGTCCCACGCATTAATATAATTGGTCGTGTTCAGTCACATGCCCATCTCTAAACCAATCATTACAGCTGTATAGTTGGAGCCAAACTGAAGTCTGGACTTCCTGCCTAACCCTGTGAGTCAGGGAACCTTCAGCTTTCCCTGAAATACGTGGACCACACAGAAGGAGTACATATCTTGCAAAGAATACAAAAGGGATCTTAGTTGGCCCCCATCGGCAGGTGTCTATGGTGCTGTTTTTTATTAAATATTAGTGCAAGGAGTGATCGCATCTTTTATATAATTTTCCCTCATTTTTAATTTTCTAACATAAATATCTATTACTTATTTAGTCACATACTCCCTTAAATAAAAAAAAAATTACCGTGATAATTGAAGTGTTTTTCTAATCCTTAGCTCCAGCTGTAGCAACACACACTCCCCTACCCCTAATATACTAATATTTTATACCCTCATAATTTGTTCTTCCTGTTGTCTTAGAATTTCTACTCCTGCCTCCCCGCCTCACCTCTGCCATGTACTATCTGCTTATGCATCACCCTTTTTTGAAGTCTTTCTCAACTGCCTTCCCCATTTCCTCCTTGATAGGCACACATTGCTAATTCTATGTATCCTAATATCAGTTTATACTTAAAGACTAATTTTATACAACTCCTAACATGGTACCTGTCACACAAGATTATTAAAAATATGTGCAACTTTCCGAAACTGAACATTTTCTAACCTTTGACAAAATTAACCAAAAATATTTTGCTTTTTAAAAATATCCCCAGAAATTCTTCAGTATTAGCTAGATATCTAAGTCATCAACATAAGGTTGAAATAATTTAAAACATATGAAATTAAGTAGTTTCTGTCTTGTATGAACGTACTTTGAATTCGTAGTTGCTGCATTGGTTCTACCAACTGTGTACTTGAATAAGCAGAAATTAAATATTTCATACTCAAAGAATTTAACTTAAATATCACAGACTGTGCATCCATTAAGGTAGTTTAAACTTCTCAATATGCCATTGCTATTTGGGCCACTCCATGATTATGGAATCCCCAATGATGACACTCGGGAATCCTCCTGTACCTCCTGGATTATTTATCTCCCGTCCTCAAGGTTAATTCACATGAAACAATTTCTCTTGTTAAATGCCAATTTTGCCCTAAGGTATGAATGTTTAATCCTCATGAAGGTAGTGGGAGTTACATGTGTGCAGTGGTTACAGTCCCTTAACTAATTAGTGGTGAGAGGATGTTAATAAGAGAGTGATTTATATAATACCACGGAACTGCCAAATAGAGTAAAATCTAATTTAGAACAACTGGTGGAAAGCCAGAATTAACTGGTTAAAAAAAAAAAAAAAAGTAAGAATTGAAAGATATTCTGAAAGAAGTTACATATCATAACTTTCCACCATATTTGTCAATACAAAGTATATTTCAGGCTTTAATGGGGTAGAGGGCAAAAAAGGGGTACCAAGCAGAGATGCTTTGGAAAACCCCTTCGAATGAATAGATAATAGTGATTATCATTTATGAAATATTTCAACATAAATTACATTTACGATTGAGACTTTTTTCTGAACCTTTTGTTGTCCTACACAGTTTTATTGACTGCTGTGGTTTGGAGGTGTAATGTCCCTCAAAGGCCAGTGTATTAAATGCTTGGTCCCCACCCTGATGCTACTGGGTAGTGGTGAAACCTCGAAGATGCAAGGCCTGGTAGAAGATCTTCAGGTCATTTGGGGTAAGCCCTTGAAGGAGATATTGGGCCCCTGGCCCTTTCCTGTCTCTCTGTTGCTTCCCAGCTACCATGGTGGAAACAGTCCCTCTCCACATGTTCCGGCTGTGGTATATTGTGCCACAACAGGCCCACAGCCACAGAACACCAAGAAATCACAGACTGAAACTTCTGAAATCATGAGCTAAAATAACCTTTTTCTCCTTATACATCATTTGCCTCAGTTATTTTGTCCCCATAAGGAAAACTAATACGCATTATTGCATTGCTGAAAAATTCATTCATAAACTTGGTATTAGCAGCTCTACTCTCTGAGGACCTAAAAAGGCAAACAAGTAGCTCCCAACTAACTGATTAGCTGGTAAAATAAGACATCTAAACATGTTAGAAGCCAGGTGAGCATTAGTTGTTCCCTTGCCTTTTACATGTAATACATGTTGACAGATTATTTACTATATTCAAGTCACTGATCTAGGCACTGGGGTGCAAAAATAGGTTTTATAGGCCAGATTGGAGTCTGGATTTGATTTAAAGTATTTGGGAATCCCCTAGACAGTTTTAATTGACAAAATCTGATTTTATTTCTACAAGTAAACTTGACTTCGTCAGACCCAAAGTACAGAGAGCTCAACTAATCATATTTCCCAGACCATCATAAAATAATTTTGGCCTGTGTGAGGTCTCTTTGAGTTCTTTTATATTTTATATTTATTTTCCCTTTTATTTGCAGAAACTGCTACCATCCTTCTCTTTACCACATGTAAACATTCCAATACATTTAGTGCTGCAGTTTTTATTTGCACATGTTCCTGTAAAGCATGCATTGTTAATGCAATTTACATGAACTTTTGGGGTACATATCGCATATATGCATGTGTATGTATATATATTTATGGGTAGATTTGCAATGATCAAAAAGCACAGTGCATGTTTAAGTATCTTTAAAAATTGTTACAGTAAAAGACACATTACCATTAATTTCCCTTGAAACACTTCCTCTTGTTGTCAACACTTATCCTATCATTCTTTCCATATTCTGAAGAATTTCTAGAAGCGTTCTTCTGTGTCTTCATAAGATATGCTCAAACACATAGTGAATGCTTCTACCAACTGCTGTCCAACAGAAAGGCAGGTTTGTAAAAATATTACAGTGTCCTCATCCACCACTTCACTGGATCTGGCACCATGTAGCTTCTGGGTCTTCTCCAAAGTCAAAATGACCAGTAAAGGTAAATGTTTTGAACCATTCAGTACCTCAAGGCAGCCATGACAGCACGACTAAAGACACTCAGCAAAGAGGACTTCCAGAACTGCTTCAGAAAGTGGCAAAAATGATGGGATAAGTGTGTTTAAAACAAGGGGGAGTATTCTGAGGGGATTCATGGCAATGTATCTTTTACTATAATAATTCTTAAAAATTTAAAGACACCATATTTTTATCACACCTTGTATATGTATATGTATGTATACCATTTATAGCAACTGTTTTGGCTTTGTTTTTACTCAGCTCTGTTTTTTTAATAGTTTGTAGTATATAATGTTTACATTCCCTCTGTGGAGTTGGTACATATACATAACACATCCTAACTCCTTATATCTTCCCCTTATCCTCCCCTCCAGTCCCCATCCCTCCACCAATCAATCCCCTTCCCATTTGAAAACGAACTATGATTAGTGGCTTCTAGAGGCTACACAGTATTCTGAAGTATGAACCCAGCATAATTTATATAGCAATGAGCTTTTACTTTCTAGTACATCAAGCTAATAGGAACATCCTCATAAATGTTCCCTTATGAATCTGAGTGAAAGGGTTTTTGGTTTATACACCTAGAAGTACAAGTATACAGTTATAGGGAATAAATGTACTTAGTTAAGAACTTCAGAACAATGTAGGAAGGCTCTTATATTCACATATTTCTGCTAATAATTTGGATTATGCAACTAATTCTTGTGCATATGATGGGTATAATTGGTATCTCATTATTGTTTTAATTAGCAATTTTCTAAATATTGATGAATCTCAACACAAGTTTGTCAACCTTTTGATTTTTTTTTTTTTTTTTTTTTTGTGGGTACCGGGGGGTCGACCTCAGGACCTCGCGCGCCAACAGGCACCTGTGCCGCTGAGCGATATCACTGGCCCCTTTTTCGTATGTGGGATCCGGGAGTTGAACTCTGGCCCTCGCGCTTGCAAGGCAGGTGCTTATGCCGCTGAGCCGTCTCACCGGCCCATCCTTTTGATTTTTTAATGTGTTGCCTCCTGTTTCTATCCTTTGCTTGTCTTTCTATTATTATTCATCTTGTAGGAATTCCACTTGCATATTTAGATACTAGTCTCTTACTAGTATTGTCTTTGAGAATATATATATATATATATATATATATATATATATATATATATGTTTATATCTTTATAGTGTCATAGAAAGGTTTATATATATAGTATATCACACACACACAGATAAAGAAAGAAAATAAGAATATTGGGCTTCCAATGGTTAGGTACAGACCCTGTTAACAAAAGGGGCGAGCTGGTTCCATATAGTTCTATCTTTTATGATGGTATTTTCCTCTGGTATATACTTGCTTTCTTCAGCATCCCCCACAAAGTCTTTCCTGATTTAGCTGCAACTCAGTCGGCTCAGATGGTTATACTCTGATTTGTGGGTGTAATATTTTCTTAGGATTTCACAGTTTTAATTTCCCCCCTTTACATCTGAACCACTTTTCGCAGGCCTGGAGTCTGAACTCTTGTTATGGCTTGTGTTTAGATGTCCCCCCCGCAAAAGCTCACATGGTTGTAGGTGGGGCCTTTTCAGTGGTGGCTGGATCTAGAGTGTGTGACGCTAGGATTGATTCATGGTGCGGTACTAGGCTCAGGGGCACCAGGATCAAGAGTGTGAGTGCTACCTGCCCTAAGTAGCCTGGATAAGATAAAAGGGGCAGAAAGATGCTGTGAAGATCCTTTGCTTGCTTGCTTTTGCTTCTTCTGCTCACCACAAACTGGTTCTCCTCTGCAATGCCCCTGTGCCAACCCTGCCTTGATTGTGGACGGAAACCTCTGCAAACTGTGAGCTAAATAAACCTTACCCTCTTTAACTTGTGGCTATTGGGTATTTTGTCTCAGCAGTGACAGAAAAGTAACTAAAATATCTAGACACCTTTTGACATTAAGGCTACAGTGTTTTCCCTACCCCTTTCTTCTGCCATTGCCACAAGAGTAAAGCAGCATTGTTGAACCAGAAAATCACAAACTCATAATTCTTACCCTTTACAGTCACAATATTTGAAAGCAGAGTCGCCTCTTGTTTCTGTCTGCTTTTTAATATTTTTAAATTTTTTATATATGGTATTTTATAGCTTTTTCCTACAGAGTTAGCATAAACACTTCACTTTTCCACCATGACCAGAAGTTGACTTTTAATTATTTTAAATAAATTTTAAAGCTTACGTTAATAAAGATTTCTGTGGGTGCAAAATATTATTTGACTTAATTTTCAAAGGATAATGCTGCTGAATATAAAATTGTAGTTTGGCAGGCTGGTTTTATTCCTTGCTTAAACTCTTTAGAAGTGCTATTATTTCTTACCATATGTTTTTTAATGTTTCTGATGCTGTCAACAGAAATTCTTAGCACAGTTCCCCTTAAATATTTTCTCCCCTCTAATAACTCTTAAGGCTTTCATTATCACTGGATTTCAGCAATTTCATAATGATGTATGAAAATATAGTTTTAGTTTGTTTCTCTTGCTTGGATTCATTGAACATTTTGGATATGCAAACTAATATTTTTCATCAAACCCAAAAGTTTTTGTCATTCTGTCCCAAGCTTTTTCTGGGACTCTGATTACATGTATTTTAGTCTGTTGAATATTGTCTCACCATTCTTTGAGGCTCTGGTGATTTTTTTATTTGTTCATTTTTGCCTTTTCTCCCTGTACTGCTATTTGCATAGATTCTATTATTTTGTATTCACATTCATTGATTTTTTCTTTTGTAGTATCTAATCAGCTATTATGCCCATCCATGAAATTTTCATTTTAGTTATTGTAATTTCACGTCCACACATCCTACTTGGTTCCTTTTGGCAGTTTTTATTTTTGTACTGAGATTCCTTTTTGTTCCTTCATTTTTCTTAATTCCTGTTAATTCTGTATAGCTATTTTAAAATCCTCATTGGATAGTTCCACCATTTATGTTATTTCTAGGTCTATTTCAATTGGCTAATTTTCCTTCTTATTAGCGTTAACAATTTCCTGTGCAACCCTATGTCTATTAATTACTATTTATGCTCCACATCATGGATGCTATGTTGTTGAGGGTAGAAGTTTAGTATTTGGCCAGTGACTCAAGTTTATCCATATGCAGATTTTAAGAGCTTCTTCTTTGCCCAGGTCCCTTAAAGACAAATTCCCTCACTCGTAATAGTTTGACTTAGCGTTGTTGTTTTTTTTTTCACTTTACAACAGGTTTATTGAGACACAACCCACTAGTAAGTTGAGGAGCATTTGGATTTACAACGGTTTGGTTGAAGATTTTTCAACTTTATGATGAGTTTGTTAAGATATTAAATGTATTTGTACTTAAGTATTTTGAATTTACAAGGAGTTGATAGGGACATAATCCCATTACAAGTGGAGAAACATCTGTATTACAGACACGTTAGAACCCCAAACTCTGATCTACATTTCCTCAGTTCACCAAAATTGTCATATGCTGTTTGAGTTTGCTCACTGTGACAATTAGCTTTCCACTACTTTAATAAAATATCTAAGGTAATTATCTTATAAGAGAAAAGATTTATTTAGTTCATAGTTCTAGAGTTTCTAGCCAAGGATCAGGTGGACACATTGCTTTGGACCTCTGGTGGGGGTGCCAGATAGCAATGGGGGAGCATGCGACAGAGCAAACTGCTCACCTCATGGCTAGGACACAAAAGAGAGAGACAAAGGGGCCAGTGCTCAAGTCCTCTTTAGGAGCATACCCCAATGACATAAACACCTCCCTCAAGGCCCTACCTCCTGAAGGTCCTCAGCACCTCCCAATACCACCACCCCAGGGACAAAGTCTTTTAACACATTCAACATGCAAACTATAATATTTGTCTTGCTCCACAGCCTCCCAAGTGGATCTAGGCAGAAAGTTAGGGTGGTTATGGCTCTTGTTTGCTTACCTCATTTTAGAAATCAGTTTTGTTCTGTGTTGCCTTTTCTTTGACATCTGAAAAAGTAGTCATTTCATATATTTTGTATATTTTATAGTCATTTAAAGAGGAAGCGATAGTCTGATACGGTTACTCTATAATGGCCAGAAACAGAAATCTCTGAAGTGTAAAATAAAGTATGCAGTTAGCTCATCTGGCCCTATAGAGAAATCTGGTCCAGAGCCTGCTGTGGGGCTAAAGCTAATGGGAGAATTAAATTACTGCAATCATTGGTAGAAGAACCTTTTGTGGGCATGTGAGACTGAAAAGAAGGAACTTGGATTAAACAGCCTCTAAGCTCCTCTCAAAATCTAGATTACATATTTATACACGTAGAAGAAGTTAAAAGTAATAGAAAACACAAATCAAAATGGATTAAACAGTAAGTATACTAATTGGTGGTATCATAGGCTTCTGGGATGATTCAATCCAGGGACCTCATGAAATTCACCTTCTCATCTCTCTAGTCATTATCTAAGAGATTACTTTAAATCTAAGTCTGATTCTCCTCTTAGTCACTTGATGGCTGTCAAGACTTCTGGGCTACATGTTTGTTCATTTAAGTCCAGACAGAAGTATCTCTCACACAAAAGGCTTTTGGCTTCCCATTGACTCTACCAGGTAGGCTTGGATATTATGTTCACTTGTGAGCTTACTACTTAGCTAAGAAAATGGGAAAGGCTTGATCAGTGCATTTCTAGAAAACAGTCATATGACTGGTTTAAATAAATAGGAGCCCACCCTTAGGCCCTGTTCCTGCTCTACCTGGAACTGGCAACATTCAAGCCACCTGGCTGCCACATAATGGAAGAAAGTTGCACGAGATGTTAAGATGACAAATAAAATGCTCTTTCTAATTACACTTGAAATTTTGAAAATATACTATTTTTGATTGATGGGATATACATTTAAATGTTTCAGATAGCATAGGTTGTTTCTAATTCTTAGACGCACTTATCAAAATGAAAGAAGGATTTTATTAATATTTTCAATCAGAAAATAGCACTTAATATATTTTATGACAGAAGATTGATTGGAATTCTACATACTGAAATGTAGTAGCAGTAGTAATCTCTGAATCATAAAATTCTGATGACTTTTTTGGGGGTTTTCTTTGTGATTTTCTATCTTCTGCATTAAGCATGTATTTGTTATGTAATTGAGAGAATAAACAAATCCATTAAGATGGTGCTTTTGTTGTTGCCAAAAAAAAAAGTATTTTAGCACTAAAAGAAATCAGTGTTTAGTTGGAGCATGACTGCAGGCTCAGATAACTTGAATTCAAGTATTACCTCTAAAAATGGGGCTAAGAGCATTAAATGTATCTGGCACTTCAACATACCTATTCATAAATAATATTAATTTAAAGCTTCCATTAGTGTGAACAGGAATTTTTTTCACATTTTTCAGATAAAGACTCTCAAATATTAAGTACATGCAGCTAAATAACGTGAAGTGTGAGAGGACAAGCAGATTTGAATCCACATCAGGCAGACTGCAAAGCTCTTGCTTGTCACCTCTTCATAACCGGATCTGAAACTTCAGAACGCATCAGAACCCCTTAAAGGGTTTATTAAAATATGCCTTTCCACACCTCACCTACAGAATCAGTACCTAGTCAGTCGGGTGTGGCCTGAGAATTTGCATTTCTGATGATGCTCTAGTGATGCTGTTGGGGCTAGAAGCAAGATTATATGGTGAAATCCATCAATCCATATCATATTTTCGTAGCACTGTGACCATTTAGCATAATTCTGCATACACAGAAGTGTTAACTGTTTTTTATTTAGATATCTAGTTACCATTCCCTTATCTTTGTGATTTCTGTATTCGGACAAAGTCCCCTGATGTATAAAGACGTCTTTCTTTGGGTCATTATTTCTCCAGTATCCTAAATGGTTTTCTAGTGGTCTAGAAGAGTTAATGCCCTTCCCACTTTGTAATTTAATTTTAGGGAGTAAATAAACCACAGGACAAAATCTGTTATCCTATCAATCCATTTACCAGGGTCTTGAAAGCATTAAAGTAATTTATCACAAAATCATGTCACATGAATAAAAAGCTTTCTGTAAGCTCTTGGTTTCATTTTAAACTTGATTTTTCTCCCAGTATCTACTCTTCACTACAGCTGCATGGGTGGGTTGGTAATAAATTTGCCTTATGGGGCTCTATTACCTCAAGGACAGTTTTTCTCTTTCATTATTATATTGAGTTTCCTACCAGCTCCAAAATTTGGTCAGGAAGATCGCCACAACTGGCCCAGAGACTGTCTGCAGTTTACTGAGTAGCAAATGGGTTATTTTTGCATGTTCCATTTCTCAGATAAATTGTGATGTGGTCAGTTTGGAGGACTGATTTGATGACCCTCTGTTAGCCATCAATTCTGTGTCTGACTAAAAGGTAAAAACATTTTTTTTCCCTAAAATCATTCCTCAGAATAAGAAGGAATTCCCTTAAGTAGTTTGTAGTATGTTGAACTCCCAGTTACTTCATATTGGATGAGATAGTAGTTAAACCAAATGTCCTTATTTTATGCAAATGAATACTTTTGATTAAGAGATAGATATACAAATGGATAAAGATATAGATTTTTAAAGATATATCTTCTACTTTTATTTCCAGAACATTGTAGATCTGGGAATCTGAAAAAGAAATACTTTCGCTAAGATTCTTTGAATACAAAGAAGAGAATCTCACTCAAGCCAGCTTGGCTTAAGCAATGAGGGAGGAGAATTGTTTCCAGAAAACAGGAAGTCTCTATGACCTCCATGCCAGGAAAGGCTGTACCTCTGAAAGGAACCAGAATAGGACACAGAACACACCCTAAGATCCCAGGTAGCCTTCTCTCCCTTTTTTAGTCTTTGCTTTTCTCTTCACTTTTGTTGGAAACTTTTCTCTCCCCACATCAACTTTCTCAACTTCTCTGTGCATGTGGGGGGACAAAGACCTATCTGCAGCTCCTGAGAATACGTTCTCTTCTCAGGAGGTTGGCCTTGATGCCCAGAGCCTTCTCAGACTCATTCTAAACTTTAACAGCAACTACCTAATAGGCTCATCTTACGTCAGATCTCTAAGGGCACACAGCTCAGACAGGATGGCCAGGAGGCTACCTCAGAAAGTACAAAAGATTTCTGATAGTGTTGGTCATTATAAGTTGGGATAAAGACACAAAATACCTACATTTTAAACAAATTATTTTTAAAAAGAGTTGTTGGTGTTAGTAATCCCATATTTGGTGTCAAATAAACCCTTAGAGACATAATGTGCTAGAGAAAATCATGACATTTATTTGTTTAGCCTGCCTGGATCTCTTCCCTTGTCCTTATACGGACACCCCATGTGTTCATTACGTCATGACTTTTTTCCCATTCCCTGAAGTTCTGGTGATACTGTGAGTCACATAAATTTTGCTCTCTGCCAGAGCAACAGTGTGGCAAAGGAAGAAACACCCCGAATGCCCAACAGTAGAAGACTAGATAAACCAAATGTGAAATATACGTGCAATGGATTACTACTTGGCCATAGAAAGAAATGAAATTCTACAACATAGATGAGCCTTGAGAACAATATGCTAAATGAAATTGGCAAGGCACAAAAGAATAAATGCATGTTCCACTTTTCTTGAAGTACCTGGGATAGCCAAATATATACACAGAGATAGGAAGTAGAGTACAGGTTACCTGAAGCAGGGGAAAAGGAGAAATGGGGAGTTACTGTTTAGTGGGTACAGAGATTTTGTTGGGAAAGAAAAGATGATGATTCTATGACATTGTGCTTGGTGCCACTGAGTTGTGTACTTAAAAATGTTTAAAATGGTAAATTGTATGTTATATATGTTTTACTACAATAAAAACAAACAGGCCAGGTACCGTGAGGTGCACTTGTAGTTCTAGCCATTCCAGAGGCTGCAGCTGGAGGGTCGCTGGGGCCCAGGAGTTCAAGGCCATCCTGGACAGCATAGATAGACCTGGTCTCAAAACAAAAATAAAAAACAAACCAAATAAATAAATAGAAGATGCCACCTTACCCTCTTTTTATTAGTGGTATGTGCAGTGGTATAGTGAAGGGGGCTGATTATATTTATCAGGGAATCTATATATGCAAACATGATGTTTTCTTCTTTTTTTTCTTCTCCTTCTTCTTCTTCTTCTTCTTCTTCTTCTTCTTCCTCTTCCTCTTCCTCTTCTTTCTTCTCCTTCTCCTTCTTTTAGCATTGTAAGTAGAATTCCTTTAAGATCTCTAGTTGTTCTCCAGCTGTCTAATCCCAGCAAAGACACAAACCCACCTCATCTCCACCCAAAGTCAAGATTCCTAAGTGAAGCCATCAGAACAAACTTCACCCTAAAGACAATCTTGCCAAGAGAGTCACCATGGGAAATGAGTCCTTCCCTGTAGAAATGCAGAATGCTAGATCAACCCTAGCATTTGCCAAACTTTAAACAAGCCAAGGTCAAGATTTTTGCTATATTTGCAATTGCCTGTACTACTTTACTTTATTTTTCTTTATATCAACTCATTATTTTTACTGAAATATAGATTTAGAAAGAAAACTTCATTGTATTATTATAAATATAAAACTAGTATCCATTATCATAAAGAGAACATAAACTTTTAAGTAAATATAATTTTAAAACAAAGCATGGTATCAAATTCTTATTATTGTCTATCAAAGGAATAAGGCTTATTTTTTTCTCTCAAATAATGAGTTGTTAAGCCATTAAAGCAGTAAATAAAGATGTTCTCAAGACTTACTGAAGAGATTGGATGCCATTTGGAGTAGGAACAACATTTTCACAAAGATCCAAATATATTCTTTACTGTTTCTATGTTACACTTCCTATTGTCTAAGGTTTTGCCTTTGCTTTTGCTTTTAGGGGTTTTTAAAGTATTCTTTTGTGGTATTGAGGATGAAACCTAGGGCCTTATGCATCTAGGCAAGTGCTCTGCCCCATCCCTGAGCCACAGTCCCTGGCCTTTTCTTAATTTTCTTTTGAGACAGAGTTTTGCTAAGATACTTAGGCTGGCCTGGAACTTGGCTATCCTCCTGCCTCAGCCCATTGTCTCATTTTAATATTTATGGTTTGTGTCCTATTCTTAGGACACATGGATCTCATTCAGCCTTGTTTTAATGATGGGGAGACAGATACCTGAGAATGAAAGTACTTTCCCAAGTTGTACTATTAACAATACTTCTTTAAACACTCACAATAACTAACTTGTGTTAAATGCCAGGTGTTCTTTCCTGTGCTTCACAGGCATCGCTTCTTTAAACACTCACAAGAGCTCCTCGGCAGGCATGACAGGGCTCAGAGACAGCAAATTTCTGGCCCATATTTAATATTCTTACTAAAGGATCCCGTTAGACATATCTGAGCCTCCAAATTCAGCAGCCAGCTTCTTTAGAGTTGCTGCCTACAGCCTTCTTTTCATGCCCCTGGGTTTGACTAGAAGTAAATACACAGTACCACTTTCCTTCCCAATCAAAGGCTTTCTATTGGGTTTTCTGTCCACAAAAACTACCGTTCATTTTTAGGGAAGGAAAAGTAACCCCTGAATTTTTAGCAGAAGCATAGCTGATGAAATTTTAATCTTGGGTACAGAAAGCATTAATTTCTTATAAAAATAAACCTATATTAACCTAATTTCATTGTATTTTTGTTCAGTATGTTCATTTTTATTCTTTTTTTAAAAGGGCATCCATTAATGTCTGACATTACACCACAAGTAAATCTTTCACACGTGTAATCTCTCTAAAATAGCAATGAGTGGAAAAGCACGGAGGCCACATAAATAAAAGCCATTTTTCTTTTCAGCACAGAAACTTTGCTTTTCTTTCCACTCAGCTGCTTACTTCTGTACAGTAACAGACTGAAGAAGATCATGTTGCACAATTTGGCAACTACAGAGTTTATATTTTTCAGAATATTTAATAAAAGGCCACCAAATGTTAAAATAATTATCCATTTCCTCCATGTGAGCAAGTTTTTTCCATTGCTGAATTTCTTAATTAAAAACTTAAACTGTTTTATTAATTAAGAAACTATCATAGACATTGCAGTCACTGAATAAAGGAAAACTTTTGTTTCCTTCATGGAAGTCTGAACATTCTCTCAAGAAGGACCTTTCTGGCAGCTCCCACAAATCTTTCTCTGCTTGGATTTCTTCCCTTCCCTCTTCGGCCAATGCCTCAGCTTCTTCCACTGTGGCACTCAACCCATTGGATCTTGAAGCACTGAATTCATCATAATACACTGACAAAGTGTCATATCATATAAACATTTAATTCACATAAATGTTTATCATTTGGTGTCATAAAAGAGAGCAAGAATGAAATAGAAAGTATGAAAAAGAAAAGCTAACAGCTAAAAAATGTGGATTATTTTGCCCATCATCCCTTGAACAATCTACTGCCCCAGAGTGGATATGAGACACACAACTCCTTTGTCCCATTTCCAGGTTTCAGTCTTTATGTGCTTTTCATGGGATCACTTTCTCCCCACAACGAGTATGATTTGGTGTTTGATGATTTGTATCTTAATATGTACCACATACACTGATTTTGGATGTTAGTTCTAATATAAGATGCATTTCTGTATGCAAAGTCAAAATGCTTTTAAGAAAGGTAGAGCTATATGAAGTGTAATTAAAAATACAGTGTATGTTTAATTTTTTTAATTACAGTATAAAACACATTGTCATTATTCCCCCTCCAATTACTCACCCTTGCTTCAAGCACACTTATCCCATCATTCTCCCCATCTTCTGAAACAGTTCTTGAAGTTCTCTTTCCTAAGTGTCCTTTTGAGGCTGCCTTGATGTCGTGAACCACATAAAAATATTTACCTTTCATGCTCATTAGAGGACGATACAGAAGCTGCGCAGTGTAAGTTCTAGTGAATAAGGTGGATGAGGACACACTGTAATGTTTTTATCTGCCTGCCTTTCTGTTGGGTGGCACTTGGCAGCAGCATTCACCATAAGTTTGATTGCACCTTGTAAAGACACTCACGAAAAAAGACTTCCAGAACTGCTGAAGAAAATGACAAGAGGGCCGGTGAGATAGCTCAGTGTCATAAGCGCCTGCCTGGCAAGTGTGAGGTCCTGAGTTCGACTCCTGGTACGCACATACAAAAAAAGGGCTGGTGATATCGCTCAGCAGCACGGGCACCTGCTGGTGCGTGAGGTGCTGAGTTTGACCCCAGGTACCCACAAAAAAAAGAAAGAAAGAAAGAAAGAAAATGACAAGAATGGTGGGATACATGTGTTCAAAGCAAGTATTTTGAGGGGGATATGGCAATGTGTCCTTTACTATAATAATTTTTTACATTTAAATATTCATCGTAGTTTTTTATCACTCTTTGACATGTGGGTTATAAGATTTTCTTTGTTTCCCCAACACATTATGGGGTGTTTTCCTTTAACCTTGATTTCCCCATTCAGCTCTGTAAAACAAATGGTCAGTCTCTTTCCTTCAATCCTACCTGCCTTATGAATGGCAGGAGACCTCTCTCCTGCTTGCATGGGCTTTTGTAAGTTGCCTTGTACAACATGGTGTACAGGAATCTTCTACTTCTTCCAAGTTACTTGGTTTTTGGACTCCTAGGAAGCAAAGCACTCAGAAGCTGGGAGGTGGGCCTGTGGGACTAGGGACAACGCATTACCATATCCTCTACAACAAGTACGTAGGACTTCCTCCAAGACATGGAAAGCACAACTCAGAACAATTACAACTAAAATTTAAGTCTGTACACATAAAAAAGTTCTAATGAACAAAAGCAAGAATATAATCAAAGGTTATATAATGGAATTTTTAATCAGCTTCATTTTTCTTTCATTGGCAGCTAGGGAATGAAGGTAAGCACAGAATCAACTATTAACAGTGGTTCTTTGCTTGGAACCTGAGTGAAAGGTGACAGCCACTACGAACTCCAGAGGTGGATGATGAGGTGAGATGCAAACACATGAGATGCCAATGGGACGCCAGACAGATGTCCCTAGGAGTCTACTTATTCATTTCTTTCCTGAAAAGACATCTTTCAGGACTGGGGATGTAGCTCAGTGACAAAGAGCATGCTTAGCTTACACTAAGTTCTGGGTTCATTTAGCAGCACCAAAAACAATTTAAAGACATTTTTCATGTAGTTTCTCTGTGTAGGGCATTGAGTTAACATGCAAGGGATACATAATGAATAAAATTCTATCCTTTAGAGGCTTACAGTCTATTAGAGAGATACAGACATTTTAACACTCTATTAGTCTTTCCATAGACTGAATATGTCAGTGTGTTATACATTCATCCAGACTGTGAGTACAGATCAGAAATAAACAAATAAATAAAAGAAGAGGCAGGTCCTGCCTTTGTTAACAAACTAGCATGGAAGAATAGACAATATGGAATTAAAATATGTATAGTAGTCATGAGGGTGACTGGGAGAAAATAATACAAGTTAAGGTAGAGGGGAGTTATTTTTTGAGCAGAATCAGAGAGGTCTTAGCCTAAAAAGGTAATGTTTAAGCTGAGATACAAATAAGAAAAAGTCATATCTTTAGAGGATAAGATGGAAAAGTATGTCAAGCAAAGGGAAGAGCAGGTACAAATTCTCAAAGTCAGGACAGATCTTCAAGTGTTGGAGGAACAGAAAAAATGGTGTAGACTTGGGGTTAAGTAGGAAGAGTGAATCAGCAAGGGTGGGAGCAGCCAGATTTGCTAAATGGATCTGGTTTTCCTGATTAAACTGAAGCTAAATCATGTACCTTCTTAAAACACAAACACAGTATGAATTCAAATAATAGCACTGAGGTTTCTTTTTTAAGTATAGTTAGTGTTTTTCAAATTGTCTGAGAAGGAGACAATTTCTTTTTAGCAATGCAGACCAATAACATTTGTAAAATAAAATAAATATGAAGGAATAGGAAATTGAAATGGTAAAGAAATAGAAAACACAAGCTCATTTTAGAATTATGACATTCAACAGTAATTGTCGTATTGCTGTGAAAATTTCTGAATGCTATATCTCAGTTCCTGTGCTTATCTTGGTGTGGGATGCTAAGCAGGTCATGGACCATATTTTGAGTAGCCTGGACAATGTAACTGAAAGTTTTTATTATATTTTCAAAAGCTTTCATTGTTTACGGACACAGTAGGTATAGTGTCCTTTAATATCATTTAATAATATTCATTAGAAAAAGTATATAATTTCATCTTATATCCTGAATGTAATGGTGTGTGTGTGTGTGTGTGTGTGTTATCCTGTTTAGAATGTTATTAGGTCTTTGATTTCTTTAAAGTACAGTAACATATGAGCCTAGTGTCCCCAGTGTGCTTTTGGCATTATTTATGAAAAACAGTCTTTAATTACCAAGCTTAACACATTATCCTTGGTGGAGACTCAAATCTCTTTTCCAACTTTAAACTGAGCAAAAGCTTTCATCTGGCAAGGTACTGAAGCCCACTATGAAAATTTTGTGCATAGAATTATCACCAAGAGCTATTTGGCAGCTTCTCCATCTCAATGAAAAGGACTCTGTATTTTATCTTCACGCAAATAACTCTCGCCACCATATAAATTATTTTCTCAATTATCTTACAACCTTTTTGCAATAAGGTTTCCTGAATAAGAACTGAAAATATCTACATCACAGTCCATGTCACATTTCTTGATCCAAATTCTTTTAATTGGTTACTTAGCTCAAATCTATTTCAAGCACAACAATTTCCTGTAGATCTGGAAAAGCAGGGGGAAATTTTTACCTCATCTAACCCTATCGTAGACTATAACCCCATATTAATCTGGGAGGCAGCCAATACTTTTCTCTGGAGTGGTGTTACTTCTCATTTAGTCTGCAAGATATTTTTTGCATTGGAAATGAAATTTGGTAATTGCAAAAAGAGATTTCCAACACACATCTTCCAGTTGATCCCAAGTGAAACGTAAGCCACTGGAGCATCTTATGGTATCCAGTCTAATCAGAGTGTTGCCTCTTTCACTTTCAGAGCACAGATTTTATACTTTTGGGAGAGAGCCAAGGGAAGTGCTTGTTCAGCATGCTCAATTCCAGAGAAGCATCTAATTTTATTATCTCCCTCTGTGAATTTCAGAGAACAATGGGCTAGCCAAAAGTTTATAGTGTGACTCACATTTTAAAGTTATTTTCAAGTCAGCCTCACCCTTGAACCACATGCCCTTTGCCCTGTCTTGGTAGCATGCAGTCTCCCTTCTCTCTGGTGCGCTTGAGCAGTCTTGGGAGACATTGGTCGCTGTTGACCATGGCCTGAAGTTTTTGCTCACATGGAAAAAGACTCATAATTGGGCTTTTCTGGAGAAAGAAATGTTCTTCCTTTGTAGTCTGAGAAGCAGGCTCAGATGGGACCATTTCTAATATAGTACATGTGCGTTTGAGTAAAAGGCTCGCTCGAAATGCTGTTATCTAAAAATCTGATGAAACATTTGGCTCTATCTGAAAGAAGCACATGTTAATTGCTTATCAAACTATCAACTTGAATTTCACAAAATGACTGATGTCTCTGTGAGTCTGTGAGGAGAAACACTACGCTTTATTTCAAGGACAGTTTTTAAAAAATAAATAGAGAAGTGAATATAGAGAGAACCCACTGTGTCATTGACCCATTACTATTGTTTACATGCTAAATACTTTCATTTGAGCATTAAATGACCTCTTAAGTTTGCAAAATGTGCATTTTGTTTTTGGAGAAAAAGATTTATTCATTTGAAAAATGAATTTATTGATTTGAAAAATTAGCTAAATGTGATTCCTGAACAAACTGGTACTACTGATGTGTCTCAAGAGACCCACTCAGGAAAAAAAAAATTTTTTTTCTTTGGATTATACCAAGCCAATTTGGAATTTCTTAGAGTCCATGATCCTTTCTTCCTAAAGCTAGCTTTGACGGGGTAAATTGTAAAAACATTGTCAACAACAAAAACATCCCCAAATATTTAGTGTGTTTAACAGAAACTCAAGAGGAGAAATAGTAGCCTGAGTTCAAACAGAAGGGAGGTAAAAAGCTATAAATTGCTAAGATGGAACTTTCTCATTCTTTGTCCCTTTTTCCTGCCCAGTGAAGCACAGAGGGCTTCCTCGGTATCAGAAAGGGTTTTCACACATTTGATAGGAAAGGATAAGCAAACTCTCCAACCTTCTAAGGAAAAGGAGCTGATAGGCAGCCAAGCAAACATCCTGGCCACAGCCAGGCAGGTAACCACACGTTCAGATGCTGAAATAATTCCACCGACGTTTACAGTTCTTTTCCCATTTTAAAAGCAGTAGTAAAAATCTTACAGCTACTTTCTTCCTCTGGGCAGTACCTTTCTGTGTTTCTTTTGTTGTTCTGGCTTTTCTGATTGATTACTGCTCTAAATCAACATCCCTTCGATTGCACCGCTCTACTCAAGCAGCTGGGCAATTTTCCTCCCTGCCTTCCTGCTCAATCCCTTTCATCCTGCTCTTGGCATGAGCCCTTGATTGCAAGTCTTCTTCTCATTCTGGTCCTCAGGTCTTTCCATCAGAGCCCTCCCCAGCCTCTTTTGTCCCCTCTTGCCGAGCGCTCTACCTGCTCAGTGCCACCGCTCTGAGCTCACTCATTCCGCACCCCCCTGCGGCTTGTCCCCTTCTCCTCATCTTCTTTCTGCGTGCTGGACAGGCTCCACTCCACAATTTCATCAGGTGGCCTGGGGGTGAGGGTGAGCAAGCTGTCACTTAAAATCCCTATATCTCAGCCGGCCTGAAATGGAAAGTGTGATAAATGGAACCGTACAAGGCTCAATTTCGTCTGGAAATTTCAAACTTATGATGTTCAAATAGGTTCATAAATTCACCCATAACGTGTCTCTGCTCTCCCTAATACCCAATTGCAGGTTTCAACTGAGCAGGCCTCTCTACCTGTTTTTACAGCTCAAGACACTGTATTTGGATCTTGGCATGCATCTAGTGCCTTTGCTTTGGCATGTTTTTCATCTAGTGCCCGTCCGGGGTTGCAGCCCCTGCATACAT
The DNA here is from genome assembly GCA_028451465.1 of Erethizon dorsatum. NCBI lineage: Eukaryota > Metazoa > Chordata > Mammalia > Rodentia > Erethizontidae > Erethizon > Erethizon dorsatum. The sequence goes on from CM051825.1 coordinate 49,166,497, forward strand.
ATTTACTGATTCTTTTCCAGAGGACAAGTGTCAACGGTGGACAGCGCAGATTGTCTTCAAAGGAATTTCATTCAGGGCTGCTTTTATTTCTCTGTTTCTAAAAGCCAGTGCTGGCTTTGTTGTTGGCAAATATGTTTCTACATGTCCTAACCTGGGGAAAAATTGTCAATTGGAGAATCTTCAAATTGTGCTCTCACTGCCTCCCTAAAGAAAGGCTTTGCTCCTCCATTTTCCCCTCTTTTCTGTCCCTCATCTTCAGGAAATGGACCTTAAAGGGACATGAGCATGTGTATACAAACGGGAAGCAGAAAATTATCAGCTTGCCTTTTCATTAGCTACCCAAGACTGCTAATGTTAAATTCCTTTTGCAAAATTTGAGATATGGCTCAGTTAAATGTATAAAAGTTTAAAGAGAAATTTAAATACATAGCATTTCCCTGTATTTCTTTTCATTAATGTATAATTACACAGGCAATAGAAGAAATTTCATTTGCATACTCCTTGGCTGCCTTTTCCAATTCACATATCCTAACCAGATATAAAGGCTGTTTTTCATACTGTATTTTCTTTCTGCATGTACATCATGTATGTCTGTAGAAAAATGTTTTGTGTTTTTTTTTTTAAGTAAAATAATCTTTTTGGTATCCTTTGTTCCATACCTTGCTTTTCCCACTCATAATATATTTTGGAGATCTTCCTATATCATTAGATATAGTTTAATTCGTTATCAACTTCTCCACAAAATTTTAAAATGCCTATATCAAGTTCTTGAAAATATTCCCCTCATAATGAACATTAAAATAATCCACAATTTTTCTGTTTTTCACTACCTAATGTATATTAGTGGTTTCTTTTTTTCTGTATAGTATATACTAAGAAATGGAATTAAAGGGGTGTCTATATTTAATTTTCATAAATGTTGCTAACTTACCCTCCAAATTGACTTTACCAGTTTAGCATATCTTCTTGTGAATCATTTTTCCTTTTCTTCTTGTATTTATTTATCATTTTATTTTACTTTTTATTATTATGTCATTTCTAATATTTGCCAGTCCGAAAGCAGAAACAAATTGTCTTGGTCTATTCAGCTGGCTTCTCGAGAACAGAAATTTATTTCCACAGCTCTGAAGGCTGCAAGTCCAAGATCAAGGCAGTAGATTCAGTGCCTGGTAAGGGCTGCTCTCTGCTTTGTTGAAAGTGTCTTCTAGCTCTGTCATCACAAGGTAGAAGGGGCTCGGGGCTCCCTCGGACCTGTTTTATAAGGGCACTAATCCCACTCAAAAGGGGTCTAACCTCATGACCAATCTTGCAAAAGACCCAGCTCTTAATATTATCATTTTGTGTGTTAGGATTTTAACATGAATTTTACAGGAGCACAAACTTTCAGTTTATACCACAAATGAAAGAGAATTTGATAAACAATGCTTTCTTCTAACTCGACATAGAGTGTGCTCTTCTGTGTATGTTGCACCATGCCCCAGTACTCACCAAACTAACTTTTTTTTTTTATATGCAGGTACCGGGAGTTGAACTTAGGACCTCGAGCTTGCCAGGCAGGTGCTTATGCCACTGAGCTATATCACTGGCCCCAAACTAACTTTTAATGTATAAAGAGAACTCGTTTTCTAAATTCAAATGCTAAATTCAGAAAAAAAGTGAAATACATATTTAAAAAAGGACTGAGAATATTTTCCTATCTTAAATTGTTGATACAAAAGAAATCTCAAAGGATACTGAAATATTTTTCAGATTGGAAAGGATTTATTTCAAAAAATATTCTCTATTTTTTAAAAAGCTAAATTTAGTATGTTCTATTAGTTACAGTAATTTAAAGTACAGCCCCCAGTGTGGGTAAAATGTCAGCCCAGACATTAAGAAGGGGTAGCGACCCAACATGTTAAGAAAACAATTTATCTTGAAAAATTCTGGTATTTGAGTTATATGTATGAGAGCTTCAAAATTTGACTTTTCCAACTTACTGATCAGATTCTACATTTTGTTTTGTATATAATCATAGTCTTGAGGTTTTTAATTCAGTCCTTCAATAGGTCCACCCAGGGCTTTTAAAAATATATATTATTTGAAACAGGAAATACACAATCATTTTTTAAATGTGTGTGGTAAAATAGCTTTAGGAAATGCAGTAACCCATATCCACTGCTCTATTAGATATTCACAGTCACATTAACATATCAAAGGTTCCAGAAGTCCTATATCTAGACATGTTCACCTTGGTCCTAAAGCCAATTTGTCTACGATAATCAATTTTTCACATAACTTTTTAACATCCTCTGGGACTGTTATTACAAGCAGCAGGCTTTGAGATACACTATATAGGTACAAATTATTAGCAGAGAGAAAGATAGGAAACCAATGAGCGTCAAAGGGAATGAAAGCAAGCAACACTAAGCTAAACAGGAAAGAGATTCTAGATCCTGGGGAAGGAAACCAATGACGAAAGCATGCGACGGACCCCAGTGAGCCACAGGAAGATGGTATAACTACATTCAACAAATAGTTATTGACTCATATTCATACCAGGCCCTGTTCTAGGTACTAGGGATGAAACAGTCATCAACATGAATAAAAATTCCTTCCCATTTTAAAACATTTCAAAATATTGTCTACTGAGAAGTTCAAGTTCTGAAAGTCAATAAATGTATATATGGTGTTACAAATTTCTATATATCCAAAGATGCCATCAAGGAAAAGAGGTTTGAGACATAAACTAAAAGAATATGAAGAACTCCTTCAAATGAATAAGAAAATTACAAATGGGCCAATGGTAAAATTATCAAGAGGCATCCAGAGGGGAAGAAATCCAACCGGACAATAAATACATAAGAAACAGGTTAAATACAAAATCGTACCACAAAAAGATCCTACGCCACAGCTAATACAACCAAAATAGGACTTTAATAACTTCATGTGATCACAAGAATATGAGAGCCTTTAAACCTCACTGGTACAAAACTAAATTGTATAAATTCTTTGGAGAACATTTGGTCTGATACATCCCAAAAAAAGCATGTGAGGCACAAATATAAGCCATACTTTCTAGTAGACACATTTTCAAAAAGAAAAAGAAACAACGAAAGCTCGTTTTGATAATATATTTTATTTAACTCAGTATATTGAAAAGGCTATCACTTCCACATGGAATCCATCTAAAAATTATTAACCACTTTACATACTTTCTCATACTGTCTTTGAAATTTAGTATGTACGTTGTATATATAGCACATCTCAATTTGCAACAGACATTTTTCAGAATCTTGACAGCTACATGTGGTAAATGACCACTACATTGGACAACACTGTATTGTCAATAACATTAATGTTGGCTTCAAGAAAACCACTGTGTGTTTACACCAAGAGTTCGAAAAGTCTTCATTGTATACTTGTTACCAAAAAAATATTTTAAAAGCAAAACTATGAAAATGTTCATCAACAAAAGAATGAGTTTAAAAATTTGTGGTATTTTTTCAGACCATACCTTATGTTAGAGCATAAAAAATTATGAGTTAGAGTTATACTTGAAATAAAAGTAAATTGTGTGATAAAAACAAATTGCAAAACAAATACAAATTGCACAAGAATGTATGTAGTATGATAGCTTCCAAAATGAACTATTTTCCTTAAACATCTATCAATAATACATATACATGTATCTATACAAATGCTCCTTGACTTACAGTGGGTTTACATCTAATAAGCTGATCGTAAGTTGAAAATATCTTCAGTTGAAATTCATTCGATTCGCCCAACTTACGGAACACCATACCTTAGCCAAGCCCATATTAAAGGTACTCAGATTACAGCTGGGCAAATCACTTAACCCAAAGCCTAGCTTATAATAAAGTATAGAATATCTTATGTAATTTATTGCATACTGTGTTGAAAATACTGTGAAAATATTGAATACTGTGATAAACAGAGATTAGATGAGCTTTCACAGTACCAAAATGTCAAGTAGACATTAAATAGAATCACTGTAAGTTGAGGATTGTCTGCAATGGGTTGAAGGCATGTAAGAAAAAGATAAACATTAGGTACAATATAGTGCTTATCAAGAGGAAAGAAGGAAATACTGTAATGTAGGAATGGGATGTGTTTCCTAACCTACGTGGTTTATGTATTTTTTCATGTCACTATAAACACTTTTTGCATATATAAAATATTTTAGACTGTTAACAGGAAGTAGTGAATAGAACATTCTGGAATGTCAATTCTCTAATCAGTGTGAACAAAAGTTTAGAATTGTGAATTTTTCTTTTCTCATTTTCTGTTTATAGTGAATAGTTATTTAAATTGCTTTCGGATAGAGCATTTGACCATTGACTCCACTTTTCCTGCAGTGTCCCTTTTGCCCTCGAGTTTGGTTGATGCATGTTTAAATAAAATGTGTGGTGACTCAATACCAACACCACCTGACCCAAGACCAGGTATCCAGAGAAGAAGAGTACTCAATACCAACACCACCTGACCCAAGACCAGGTATCCAGAGAAGGACAGTACGCACACACACTAGGAGAGTCCAGGGAGTGGACGGTCAGTGCCCGCTTTGTTTGGGGGACCTATGCAGACAGAGCTTGTTGGTAAAGTCAGTGGAGTGTAATCACGATCTTGCCTCAGCTGATGTCTCTGACAATGATTTCCTGTAGCTTGGAGGACAGGGTGGCAAACCAGTCTTGTCTCACTGTATTAATTTAAATATAGTGTGGCAGCTACTAGAATGAAATCCACAAAAAAGCATGGATATTGAAAAGTGGATGAAGTAGATGTTGGTTCCACACCCGCCACATCAAAAACATACACCATGTGGACATCCCCCAATAAACACTGATTTGATGTCAAGGTGCTATTATATCAGGCACTCAGCTAAGAGCTGGTACATCTTCCAAGGCATTCCCACCAGAAACCAACTTTAAAGAAACCACTGCTGAATCAAAAGAGGGATTTTCTCCATTATACTGTAGTATTTTCTTTGAATAATATGAAGTATTATAGTGTTTGGTAAGTAATTATTTATTATACTGCAGAGCACTAATGGCACATGCTTTACATATATGCTACAATAGAACTATGTGTTGCAATTTGCCCAATTTAAAAATCACCTGAGTGGTAATGACAACTGCTCCAGACTCTCTCAACACAGGCAGAACTAGCATCTCCTAAGTAGGGCATCCTCTTCTGTAATGGGTTCTCTAAGTGTGGTACCCAGGCCAGCAGTACTAGCTCACCAGCAACTACGAAGAATGTAAAGTAATATGGTGCACCCCATATTTATTGAATCGGACACTCTAGGGTGAGCGTGGAGCTTAACAATTTTATTTTAACAAGCCATGCACGTAATTCTGGAGTCATTAAACTTTGAGGATCACAGGTTAAGAGCCTGGCCAATCAAAGTACAGTAGGAGATCTTAGCATCAGTATTATCATGGAGTTCCATGGAGATGAAAAACTTAGGTCCCATTTCTAGACCTACTGAAACAAACAACTGCAAGTGATTACTTTGATCAGTAAAACTCTAGAACACAGTTGGGGGGACAAAGACTGAAACCCTGTTTTCTGGTTTTGATGCCTAGGTATACTTCCAATCAGACTTACACAGACCTCAGGCAAGTTATTTGACTATTTTCATCTTCAGTTTCTCCTCCTACAAACCAAGCATGATATCAACGCCACTGGTAATCTTCAGAGGATTGTCCTGAAGGCGAAATGAGATCATGTATCAGTAGTGCCTAGTGTGATTCCTGACACAATGCAAATGCTCAGCCGGTAGTGACTATGGTTATCTTCTGATTGTCTTTAAAGATCACTTACCTAACCTTGAGAAGATATCCACAAATAAGGGCAAATAAGACTATCAAGATATAAAATTGGATCACTTAAACCACAAATACATGAAGCTGAAATACTGATGTGCTTGACATTTGAAGTTCTCAGAATATGTTAGCATTTATAGTCAAATGCACAATAATTAGACATGAACTGCAGAAAAGTCCTGGAAAATGGCACGCTCATTATAAATGGATTCTTCGGGACGGTGAGATGGCTTAGCGGTGTACGCACCTGCCTGGCAAGCGTGAGGTCCTGAGTTTGATTCCCGGAACTCACACACAAAAAAAGGGCCAGTGATATCGCTCAGTGGAACAGGCGTCTGCTGGCACGCGAGGTCCTGAGGTCGACCCCCGGTACCCACAAAAAAAATAAATAAATAAATAAATAAATAAATGGATTCTTCTCAATGCACCAAGAGACTTAGTGGAACTTGGCAGACTAAATAGAGACAAGCAGTAATGAAGACCATAGAATAATTTTGGCCCCCAGTTTTCTCTCAAATAGGAAGATAAGTTAAACTAGGTTTAGTCACCTCCAATTTGCCCTGGAATATGAAAATAATTTGTTTCTCATTTTAGTACACTCTATAATGTTGAACTTGCAGCTGTATCAGGGACAAAAACAAGGGGATAAACAGAAAATTGATTATTCTAAGAACATGTTTTGTCACTAATTCAAGTAGTTAGAATAAATATTTTAAAAATCTGACCCACGTTCTTCCTTTAGTTGTGAAATGGTTCTGCTCCGCCTACATATCTTCTGCTCTCTGCATTAGTTGCAAGAAATAAAATTAGAACAGCTTCATGTTTAACAGGAACATAAAGTTCAATGAATGACTTATCTCATGCCTTGATAGAGCTACAGAAGTGCCCAACTATGGCAGGGCACCTCCAGGAATGGAGTTTATGATTTAAGTGCTGCTGAAAAGCCAACAGAGGGAGCACAAACCATTGTTTTTTTGTGACTCATTAAAGAAAAAAAAAAGCTATTAAAAATAAACTTCCCTGGTAGCATGGCACGAAATTAAAAAACTTACATCCATGTGTAGATTTTGAAAGATATTCATCAGGTAATAACTACTAAACTGAGTCATATTTTCTGGTTTAAAATTCTGTCAGAAGCAAAGTAATGATTTAGGAAAAAAACATTTTTATTATGGGGAGAGGTGAGCTGGCCTGATGTTTTGTCTTTTTTTTTTTTGTGGGTACCGGGGGGGTCGACCTCAGGACCTCACGCGCCAACAGGCACCCATGCCGCTGAGCGATATCACCGGCCCCTTTTTTGTATGTGGGATCCGGGAGTCGAACTCGGGCCCTCGTGCTTGCAAGGCAGGCGCTTACGCCGCTGAGCCATCTCACCGGCCCTGGCCTGATGTTTATGCTGGGCTTATCTCCTTGTATTTATGAAGTCCTAGCCAAGGCCCTTAAAATTCTCCTTGCTCCTTCTGCAGCCTCCTTTGGCACATTCCCTATTTCTATTAGTAATGAACCACAACCTGGTTCACATACAAACAACTATACAGTTTTATTCCTTACAAATTTAGATTCTAAATCTGAAATTTCTCTTTCTTGATCAAAAGAATCTTACATTTCTCATACTTATAACTTCCTTTTCTAAGGAAAAACCCAGAGATCCCCTCAATGTTTTTGTCTGTGAACCTTTTACATTATTTGACTTCTTGGATGAGAATTCAAAATTGAATGCTCTTATATCCTAAGTGGATATTTCATAAGGTTGCTGGTTTATGAGTTCTTGATTATTTTCAGTGAAAAGTTTGGTATTGGAACATATACAAATGTCTATGCACACTATTAGCACTCTTTGATATTTGTTATCTAATTGAGTTATTTAAAATATAGACAATTCTCCCAATACCTCCTTTCTGACAGTTACTTTATGCAGTTATCTATCAATAATGATCTTCCTCCTAGTAATATGTATTCACTTTTTTTGGTAAAAACCTTCAGGGTTGAATACTTGTAAGACCAAATATTAGAAATTATGTGTGCTAAATAAATCTTTACATACAAATAGTTTTTATGTCTCTGATAGCTTGAGAGGAAAAAGTTTTGCTAACACACTGCCAAAAATGTTTAGCATCCTGGCTGCGTGGCTTTGTTACCATCGTGATAGTATTGAGATTACTGGCTATTCAAATATTGCTTAAACCAGAGTCCCAGCTGCTGGAGTCAGACAAAAGGCTCTATACATGGCCAGCTGTACCTTATAAAGCTGGTTGTTGCCTTTTCCCACAACTACTTTATCAGCAAGCTGTGATTGGTTGTTTTTCCACCATCCAAACATACCTGGCCACATTGCACTTTTATTTGTTGTAACTTTTAGATGAGATTTTATATCTCTTCTAATCTAAAACATGAACTCTAGCAGCTTCCCCTCTTGCCTCATGTGGGGGTACAAAGGGGCACTGCATATAATAAAATTTGGTGACTGTTTCTGTTAGAAGTTTCTTGTAAGGAATGCAATCATTTGAACTAGATTGCTTGTCTGAGTTCACAAAGATAACCTTTTAAACTGGTGCATAGGATACTGGGTCTTATTATTTTCCCATCTTCAATACAATCTTGTGCTTGACCCTCATGGTATCAGCGTTAAAACTACCCCCATACATATGGCCACCAGAATGTAGCAAAGGGAAATGGTTAAGTGATTTAAATTCTTTACTACTGAAAGCTTTTAGCTCATTGATGTTCAAAAATAAGTTGAAGAATCTAGCACAGATCACTCGGAAACTAACAAATCAATGTGCCATTCACCAATCAAGTACACAGGCCAATTTCCAGCTACACTACTTTCCAACTATTCATAGAGATCCAGTTTAAAAGAAAACTCGACCAGAATCTTTTTATGGTCTTCAGGCTGCCCATTGAATTAATGAAAAGAAGTGGCAACAGAAGCTAATAACTATTCCTGATCATTGAAGCAATCTATAGAGGTGGCTGGGAGGCAAAAGAACTGGGAGAAATTGAACTTCATGGGTGGAGCCCTATAAATATCCTCTGTGCTTCTTTACTATCCCCTTTCCACAAGGCAGTACCGTGGCATCTGCTCCCAAACTGTTCCCATCCTGTTCAAAAACTGACCTGAATATATATTGGGCTTAATGACCAAATGTTTAAAAATTCATTGCACAACAGCAGCTGAAAGCAGTTGATTGGTTTGAACTTTATTGTATGCACCTTGCTTCCCAGAACCGCAGTAAAGAGGAAGGTCAGCTGGTAAACATTTGGGCATTTAAAAATAAGAGGCCCTACATTTCCCAATACCCCTACCTATTTTCTTTACCTAGAGCATTATGCCCTACTGAGTTCTTTGTGCCGAGCTGGCACTCGGTTGATTTTTATCTGCCTGTCCTAATATACAGGGGTTAGAAAAGCTTTGGAGAAGAGGATGCCCACTAACTTCTGTTACACCCCAACCTGGAGAAGTTGTCCTCCCTCATGGACCAGGGAGTCATTTCAAACTAAGGAAGCAAGAGAGTTTAATTTTTTCCTCAAGTACTGTTTATAAGCAACTGTCCTTCCTAGAAAGATCAATACTCTGAAAGAAAGTCCGAATTTTAGCACAATACTCTAGGTAGACTCATTCCTGGACTGGACTTGAGAGGTTTGTTCTATCTGGGTATGAGCAGGCCCTAAGGAACAGAAAACTTCCCATTGTTGTACTTCCTATTGTTGTCTCTAAAGTTATATTCTCAAACCATGGCACTCCCCTGGAGTATATTGTTGCAAAAAGAGATTATTTATTAAAACAATGGTTGCTTAGCATGAGAAGACAGCTTAAGTAATTTAACTGTAGCTCACAGTGGGCTTTTTAAGTAAAGCCTAATTCTAGAGAAACTAGTATATTATTAAATACATCATTTCTCTCATTCTTGGTTACCAACCACTTTGCACTTTTATGCTTTTTCTTCTTTCCTGCCTGTGGATCCAAAACCTGTGCTTCTTTGCTCTAGCTGACATGTGATCAATCTGATTGTAGTTATCAACAGTACTGATATAAACAAACCTCAAAGAAAATAAGGCACTAGGCCTCTGTTCAATGGAGCATGTTGGACGGAGGTGTTCGAGGAGGAGAACGGAACTGAGGACCACTGGAGGACACGGTACACTTTTTCTTCCCACAGTGACAAGATATTTCCTCCTGTGATCTCATGGCATTTACTGCTGCTTCCATGCCTGCCATCTTTTCTATTATAAAAATGGAATCCTTTGGCTTTATTTGGAGGCCCTGGAGTATGAGTGTATGTGTATTTTAAACCCACTCTTCTCTTTAACTGATTTATTCCTTTCTTCTTTATAATTTTCCCCTTCTCGGTGTGTAGTCCTTTGTCATTAGAATGATAATCATAATAATAGCGGGGATGTAATTTCCCATAATGCTAATAGTAGCTGTGTGCGCATACACACCCAGTTTATTCTTAGATTCATTTAGGCTCTGACTTTTTCATCTCATATTTAAATACAGCAGGTGTTTATCTTCATCAAAAATGTTTGTTGAGCTCCTCCAGGGAGCATGGGGCTGGCCCTAGGTGCTGTGGGCTTACATGGGGCAGATTGAAAGATGTGGAAATACTATTTTTTCTCCCCAAGATCCTGGAGTGTAGAGTTTTATTTCATTTCTTCAGATGTTGTAAGTACAGAACCTTTAGTTCTGCTTACCTTAAATTTCCTTAACTGTGTTTGCAAGGACAAGGAGACCAAAGCATACTAAGCTGAAGTATGAAATGGTGCCCTGCTTTTCATATTGTACTCTGCTTCAGCAGTATAATTGAGAGGGATTCTCTTTTTGCAGCCATTAGACAGAGAGAATAGATGGTGATTATATAAGTACTGTGATTTTTTTTTTTTTTTTTTTTTTTCTTTTTCTGACACTCTTCAGCAGCCTAAGAACATGCCATTACTCTTCACAGTGCCCTTATGGTACAGGTGAACAGAAAGTTAAGTAGATTCTTCCAAATGAGTTATACATAGTAATAATGCCTTTTAAATCATGCTTTGCCTTGAAAAAGTGCTTCTTATTCTCCTCCTTTTGTTAGAGACGCATTCTGAAATATTTAAAATAAAAACATAATTATGTGTGTAATTATTCAAAAGAGTTCATCGAGAATAACAATGAAAATGTGGCAAAATATAAATGTTTGTTAAAGCATCAAAAAAGTGCTTCCTCATGTTTCATCTTGCTAAGGTATCACCAAAGCCCAGCAAAATCATGTGACAACAAAAAAATGTTGTCTCTATTATACAGATAATGATAATGTGATAGGTCATAAACTGCTAAAGATCACATGGCCAGTAAGTGATTTCATTGGGACCAGAATTCAGGTTTTCTAATTTCAAATCTAGTAGTTTGTTTTCCTTTTTAAAACCATTTTAGGGTTCTTGGCAATTAGAACTGCAACTGAGAATCTTAGTCATGGACCTAACTTTTGAAGATCTGGGTTGACAAAAATGTTGCTAACAAATAGCATCTCTGAATTTATTAGATGAATCTTCCAAGGCAAACCTTAGAACATTCCCAAATGAGCCCACAAAAACCTAAAATGTTCATGTTTTCTATCTTGGATTGTTGAGTTTGGAAAGACAGCACAACATTATAAGGAGAGTGTTTGGGGTAAATCAGGCTATCAGGGTGGCCCTGGATGAATTGTTTGCCCTCTCAAAGCCTCAATTCTCCGTCTCTGTAATCCTGGGAAAAGAAGCATCAAGTCAAAGAGTGGTGGTGAGTAATAAATGAGATACTGTATTAAAGGGCTTAGCACAGTGTCAGCTGTAAAGTAAAAGCTCAATACCGCTAACTACTATATTTTTACTGGTAAACTTACTAGATACATTTCCATGATATTAAACCTCAACCAGTATACCTGTAAGACTTGTAGTGGCTGTGAAAACTGAAAGCTATTATTTAGTAAGGAAAATACTATAGAGAATTCAGGCCATAGGAAGATCATTTAAAATAGGTGTACCTTGGTTACTATAATGTACCCACCAGGACATCAAATAGCAGAATGAAAAAAAAAAAAAACAAAAAAACAGAATAAAGTTATTTGCCATTATGTAGGGTTCAAAAGCTTTGGAGATAAAACAAAAATATCACTGAAGATAATCCAATTCGAGCTTATTGGTGATAAAAACTAAAAAGCTACATTTTCAAAAAGATGACTGGTGGGCCAGTGAGATAGCTCAGCAGCATAAGCACCTGCCTGGCAAGTGCAAGGGCCTGAGTTCGACTCCTGGAACCCACATACGAAGAAAGGGCCGGTGACATCGCTCAGCGGCACAGGCGCCTGCTGGTGAGCAAGGTCCTGAGTTTGACCCCCGGTACCCACAAAAAAAAAAAAAAAAAGATGAATGGATAATTCAGGAAGAGAAAATCTGACTGGTCAGCAAAAATGAAATCCTTTAGGTCATGAATACTCAGAAGCTACAAACTAAGTAACAATGAGATACTACATTACCTAACAGATTGTCATAGAATATTATTTAAAATGATAATTCCAATTACTCATAGGAATGTACAAAATGAAAGCAATCTCATATATTCCAAGTAGAAATACAATACTAATGATGTTCATGAAAAATAAATTGTATATGTGGTTCAAATCCATTTCTGGGAATCTATGCCTTGGATATAAAACCACAATATGCAAGTCTATATGTATGAAGACATATGTTGCAGTGTCGTTCATAGGAACAAAATGCTGGAACCAGTAAATGACTAATAATAGGGATGGTAGATCTGTACCATGTAACACATTCAGCAAAAATAATTCATTAGTAAGATTTACAGGAGTGTTATTAAGCAAAAAGAGTAAAAGATGCAGAGAAAGGTTTGTCAAATGGGGACATTTTAGGAAAGTAAACAATATATAGGGATGAGTGTGAACAAAGATAGATGAGCATTGATAAAAGTTAGGACAAGTACACATGAGAATGTTAAGACAATAGCATACAAGAGGTAAGAAAAGAAAAGTTTCAAGTACACCAAAATAATCCACAAAAATACATACTGGGATGACATATTCCATTCATGTTATGGCATAAAATATACATGTATACATCTTACGTGTATAGGAAAACTATTTGAATCTATTAATTTATGGAAAGTTAATAGAATGTATAATAAAGTGAATGGCAGAGTAAGTTGAATGACATCGTGCTATGTTGTCTAAACCAATAAACAAATAAAACCCAAATATGTCTTGAAATTCAGCACTTTCTTGTCTGTAGGCCATATCCAGATGTGTGTGTGTGTTTGTAGGTGAAGTTTTATGGGAACACAGCACACCTCTGTGTCTATATGTTGTTTAGAGGTGCTTCTTGCTGTAAGCACAGAGTTGAAAAGTTACAAGGACTATGTTACCAGCAAACGCTGAAATATTTACAGTCTAGCCCTTTATAGGAAAAGTTTGTTGGCCTTTCATATATCTGACTTTGTACATGTATTCATATAAGTAAAAAGCAAGGTGAAGATGTAAACTAGACTGTGACTATTGGTTATGTAAGGGAACAGGACTGGATGAGTAAGGAGGAATGATAATTAGCTTTTGCCAAACTTGTTACTACATGTATGTATTGTCATAATTTGAAAACCAGAAAAGAATAGTTAAGCTGTAATAATTTAATGGGGAGAAAAGGAACAGTAGCCTTAGAAAACTAATTATTTAGAACTTGGAGGCTAGGATTATTCATTCACCAATAAACATTTGAGTGAATCCAATGTGCTAGGTGTTGGAGATCCACACAGCAGCGGGACGGTAGGAACTTATAGGCTAGTGAAAAAGCCAATGTGCAGCCATGAAACATGCTACGACGATGAACAAAATATGCAGAGAAGCAAACCATTTCATTGAGCGACTTGGCGAATGCTGCACATAGGAGGTAACACTAATGATGTGTCTCCCAAAACAAGTCAGTGTTTGCTAGGTATGAAGGAGAATTACTGTTCAGACAGAACTGAACCGAAAGTAGGATGGCTCAGCAGAAGGTGTGAATGTCAGCTCGTAGCTCATCCACAGCACAAGAAGATGTTAGGCACAGCCCAAGAAAAAGGTTGCGGAACATATAGGGAGGTGGTGGAAGAAGGCAAGGAGTCAAAGATAGGTTTGAACTAATAGGCTGGCCTTACCTATGGGAAAGTAATGTAAATTACTTTAGAATCTGTTGTATCAACAATGGGGAGTCACTTCAGGATTTTAGAAATGTGAATATACTGGAATTGAGTAACTGGTCCAAAGTCACAAATTAGTAAGTGGCAGAAATGGGACTGGAATCTAGACAGTCTAGATGGGTACTAGTCTGTACTCCCAACTATTATGTTCTTCTATCTGCAGTGAGTTAAGTAATCATTCCCTGAACAAACATTCATTAATATTTCACCATATGACAGGAAGTTTGCAAGGTATTAGGGATACAGGTGCACTGTAAAAGTTTGCTCAAACTTTGATGGCAGGCTAGCAGTCGGATTGATTAAAAATTGTTGACTGTTGTTTTGCATTGACAAAGATTTTTTTTTTTTTGGTGGGTACCGGGGGTCGACTTCAGGATCTCGCGCGCCAGCAGGCGCCCATGCCGCTGAGCGATATCACCAGCCCCTTTTTCGTATGTGGGTTCCGGGAGTCGAACTTGAGTCCTCACGCTTTCCGGGCAGGTGCTTAAGCCACTGAGCCATCTCACCAGCCCTGCATTGACAAAGATTTTGATTCTCCATTCAGACCCCAGGCAGAGAATTCGGCTGTTGACTACATAGGTCTGCCATGGCTGCAGAAAGGAATATAAGCAGCACAAGATTTGCTGACCTTAAGAATGGCTTAAGTGGATTGCATGAGTGGCACAGACACTAGAGTCCACAGAGTTTGTCCCATTTGGAGTGGCTGCCTGAGGAAGTTTGGGTGGCATGCCCTTATTTCCATGTGAACTCTTATCAGATTCTGCCCTCCCCATAGTGCTCCCACTCACGGCACTCCTCCAGTTGTTCTGGTGGTTCATCAGGTCAGTTCTGCAGGACTCTGCTTAGAAATGCAGACTCCAGGATTTATTATTGCTGTCTCCCAGCAAACACACGAAACTCACTTTCGTTCAAACCACCCAAGCATGACAACTCTAATAATGATGTTTTAATAGTGTCTACTGTGTTAAAGTTTTTTTTAAAATCTGATATCTGACATGAGCTAACATAAGCAATATCATAGCCCCCCCATTTTTTTAATAAAACCGTTCCTTAAATGAGGAACTCAGTTGTACTATACTGATAAAAACCTAATGATTTTTAAAATGACGTTTTACTCTAATATTTATAATTTCATTGTTAACCACGATTCCATTGTGGTATTTCAGAATATAAGCAGTAATGTTCCTCAGCCTAAGTTCATTGAATTCACCTCAGAAAATTTAGGTAGCTAATTATCCAAAACTACTGAGGCGGCGAGTGTTTGCTTCCTGTATGATTACACTATAAGGTTTTTCTGTAATGGAACAAAAATAATCCAAATTCTTCACTCAATATGCTAACTGGCTACTCTAAAAGTTGCTGTTAGGTTACTTGCAAATTTTTGTATAATATATATTCAGGTTTGACTTAACAAGGTTGACATTGTTTGGGGGTAACAGATGTGCGCTTACACAGTTTTAAATGAAACCAAGCCCCCAAAGAAGCTCAATAAACAAATGACAATGTTTGGAAAAGAGAGAAGCTTGTTTCCTTTGATAGGGTGCAGGGAATTTAACCAACCTGTGTTTATAATTACTGTCTGGTTTAGTTAGTGCGAAAGAATCTACTTGCTACTCACTTATAAATAAACAAAATAGATCTACTTTCCTATTTTTCAACCCGTCTGTTAGAGTTTATTTTTCTTCTTCTTTCTCTTTTTTATTGACTACAGATCACTTACTTTATGTCCAAATTATGTTGTTCCATTTTAAACATTCTTTTGGTTTTAGGTTTTTTTTTTCTTCCTTAGTTCTTGGCCTGACTAATAAAGATGACACCTTCTCCTGTATTTCAGGTTATCCTCCCCATCAAAACTGTAAATTACTAAATTTGAATCAGTTGTTCACATTTGGATGTCTGGTTGGATACCAAAGATGGTATTTTTCTTGGCAGGCCTATGTAGAAAGCAAGTTGCTACTACCCAGTTAATTATAAAACAACATCAAATGAACACTGTCACTTTGGGGTCACAGGAGAACATTTCAAAGCTGATGAAGACCGTTGTTTAGACTTTGTGAACAGCCTCATATTTTCATATGAGAAACTAAATCTCATCTTTTAAATATACAAAAGTATGCTGTTTAATTTAGTGAAGAATTGTAGAATCCACTGTTTTGAAATCTTTCCTTGAAGATTTTGCTATCAGTAAATTCACTGCATTCTTTATGTCTACTGTTAGTTAATTGGAGTAGGTATATTCATTTAAACTTCAAGTTGGCTTTGCAAGCTGTTTTTTATTTTTCCCTCAACTTCAGAATTACATGTGCCAACATAAAGATAGGTCATAAGGAATAAAAGATTATATTTTCATTTCTATGCAGTAATATATTTTTAAAAATCTAGTTAACCAATTTCTTTCTCAACATTATTTTCCTACTTGAAATTAACATTGGACTTCTATTTATTATTGAAATCATTCTTCAGTGTAAAGACAGATTTTTTACTAGGGTGTGGGTTTACCTTTTGTGAAGATTGCATTAATCTATCATGAAAATTTTAAAACTCAATAAATTCATTTTACCATAAAAGATGTATAAAGCCATAAGCATTTTCCAGATGTGGATGTGGATATAAGTAAAGAAAATTCGTCTGTTCTGAGAGAGGAAAAACTGTTGACATTTCTTTGAAGTGTAATCTCTTTTGTTTATTTGGTTTTTAATAGCTTCCAGCAGTTAGCCACATATTTTTTAAGTGATGTTGCTCACATACTTTTTTTTTTTATCATGAGTGGCATTAACTTACAGCCATAAATTTAGAAATTTAACCTGTAAAGGGAGGAGATCATCATTTAGATGGGTAATTGAGTAATTTCCAAAAAAGTGCAAGACACATTTGTCCTTAGCAATTTTTGAAGTATGAACTGTGGGGGACAGAGTTCAGGGAGTCAATTTTCTATTGTTTTAATCTTCAATGTTTATCTATAACAGGTAATCTTTAGATGTTGCCTGTTTAAGTAGCAAGAACTTTTTATTCTTTCTCTGTGCCAGTCATTTGACCGTTTAATTTTAACTGAAGAGAAAAAAGAAAAATTTTCAAGATTACCATTTTGTGGGTCACCTGTGTTGCAAGGCATATGCATGCATGCACATAGACATGCACAAATATACTGTAAATGAGAGGAAAAATTCAGACTGATAAAAAATCATTAAAATTGACTGAGTGGCTGAAAAGTCTGTGACACTGAAAAATGGAAACTATTTGGAAAGTAAGTGAAAACTTAAAAAATATATGTACAAGCTTTTGACATTTCATGATGATTTATATAACAGGCTGCATGAGAATTAATTTGATATCAGATGTAATACTGCACAAAGTGGAGTGCATTCAAGGTTGAGGAAATTTTTTTATATATAAATTAAGTTTGGGAACCATTTCTCATTCTGTCCAATCAATGTTTCTTAAATATTACTTATAATAATGTGATTCTCCAAAGCTTAATATGGTGGCCTTCATATACGTAAGTGTATTCAGGGAGGTAGGTGTTCTATTCCTATTCCGATGTGCATTTGTATGCATATGGTACTGAAATGTTACATTTCTCCAGTTGGAGTTGATTTTTATATATCCAAGTTGGAAAAATAGTCCTAAAATGCTACTAAAGTTAAACAGTTGTTATTAGGATAAATAAATAGAAATCATGTCCTATGATGTTAAAAAAAAATGCTAAGACGAACTCATTTTATGTTTTTAGGTAGTTCTAAGCGATGTTCTGTATGCACTGGTAATAAAATTATGTTAAGGGATGCTCCTTGACCAGCGACTCAAACTACATATCAAGATTTGCTCTGTTTTTCATGTGTTTTCCATCAAGGAAGTCTGTGGTTACCTTCCTGATTCTGCTGGACTGGAAAAACATAGCTAATATGGTGAGATCTGGAGAAAGCTTTGATGCAGGGGCTTTGCAAATAAACCCCCAGATGCCATATGGTTTACATTCACCTCTCAATTTATTTCCTATAAATGTCTATTGAATATTCCATTGAACCAACACATGTGAAACTAGAGCTGAAAAAGAGAACAGTATATAGAATACTCTGCGGCAGCAAGTGATTATCGTATTTCTCTCCCAATATTGCTACCAGCCTTAAATGCACGGCAAATTAGTTAAACGCCTAAGTTCTCAGGCTTAAAGCGAAAATAAAGAAAAATATTTTACATTATCAAAACAACAGACCATTTTATGCTTTTGGCAAACCATCTACTTGTGGCAGCACGGAGCGATGTCTTTAAGTTGCTGACACTTAAAGAATAAAGTACACTGTGCAGAGATGCAGAAATAAATGTTATTAAGATGCAGCAAAGAAAAACTAAATATTAGCAGAAAAGTTTTACATGAATCCGTTTGGGGACTGACATATGTTGTATCATCCTCTCTGGTTCCATTCTGTGGTGGAATCCAGGCACGGCTGTCCCGTGTTTTTGTCTGAAGGAGGTGGGCCGAAACAATTCTACCAACTGGGCTTATTTAATGCCTCACCTTTCCAAAATGAATCCATTTTTATCCCTCCTAACACCAGCATCCCAAAAGGGATGGCTGGAGACTATTTTGTACTTTTAGATAATTTTCCCCCCAAATTTACCTACCGACTTTGTCTGTGAGAAATCCATCTTTCTCCAGTGAACAACCCTACAAAAATACAAACATAGCACCTGGCAGTAGCCTGATACAAGATCAGTCAGCTTCTTGGTGCTTCTGTTACTTTTAGCGTCCTCTCTTCCTTGGTATTTATATGTTGATGCCAAAACAGAAGACATAAGAACAAAAACAGGAAAAGGAGAAAGGGAGGAGAATTTCCTCAGACACGTTATATTGTTGGTTTTCAGTATTTGATTTGCCAAGTCTTTTATTTAATGTTTTAATATTAAGTGTTTGGTAATTTAATAAAACAAATCAGAAAAGCACAACAAATCAAAGTGGTAGTTAGTTGTACATGCAAAGAACTGTGTAAGTCCTTAAGAAAGAAGAGAAGGAGTATTTCCTCAGACTCTAGCCAGACCACAGCTTGCCCCTGGGATTACAAAGTTTGGGTGCTCTATACCACGAGCTCAGCATGTGATTAGTTTTGTTTCCTTAACAAAAAATATGGTCTCATACGGCAAATCATCACTTTTTAGCCAATGTCTTATCTATTGTACACTAAAATCATACCATAAATTTATACTTCTAGAAACAAAGCAGTAATAAAAAATAAATCAAGAAGGGGAGAAAAATCACTTGAAGTAGCTGAAAATTTTGCTTTGTGCATCATTCTTTTGTGACACCAAACCTAGTATTGAGAAGCCTTATATTTAAAATATAAAACTTTGAAACTAAAAACAAACATCTCGTTCAGATTTTTAAAATAAGTGAATGGCAGGAGAGAAATCCCTTGTTTATTATTAACCCTCAAAGATGCTTGAGATATTTGCATGTGTTTTTCTGTCTATTTTTATTATCGTTATTATAAAATAGACATTGCCATATGCTCCTAACTTTTCAAACTTAATTTTTAAGGTTTTCTTAACAAAATCTTTAGATTATAGAGCTGAAAAAGATAAAGGTAAGAAACAAGATTTTAAACTTTACATGGGAAAAATTCATTCCTAAGTAAGGTACATATCCAATCATAAAATTTTTTGATGACCAAAGAATATCATTACTTACCAAGTAGAAAATTCTACATGTTCATTCTACATATATACAACATATAATTATATGTTTACTGTTTTCTAATTTTAAAAATTTAATCTTTTTTTTTTTCCAAATGCTGCCAGGTTAAAATTCTTTGGTAATTCATTCTATCCCGTAGTCAATTTCCTCTTTTCTTGATTAGTATTTCTTTTGTTTTTGGCAGTAAAAATGCTTCCAAAATAAAAATAACTCCTTCAAGATAGGGTACTTCTCTCTTGGGGCTGTAGGACAAGGAGGAGAAACAATTTGAGAAATTCAAATGCATATATCCCAGGAGTAACTTCTCTTTACTCATCCTTGAATCAAGAAGATTTCAAAGATTAAAGATGAGCTTGCCCCTTAAAAATATACCTCATTTAAGTCCACCCTCAAAATCCATTCATGAGCAGTAAATCACATTATCAAAATTGTTATTCATGAGTGCTGTATCCATGACTAGTGATCCTATATTAAATAAGCATTTTAAATGAGTAAAATTAAGAAATTCAACATGTGCTTTCCTCTGGTTTCATTGTAATCACAAGTTGATTTACTAATTCAGGAGGAAAAATTAACATATTTGGCTCTTATGTTCCCTGTGCTGCTGAGAGTACCTGAGTCTATGAAACAGTGTCAACTAATTCCCAGAACAAAGAAATTGCCACTTTCTTACATTCTGTGGTTCCCCAGCTCAGCAGAGGATTCCAATTTTGTTCTGTTGAGGGTACTTGTCTTCAATTAATAATCATATCACTGACCCTCCATCACCCAGGGCTTTTACCTTGGCAACTGGTGCCCCATGGCCCCAGCCCCTGCCAAGTCATGTGCACACCCTATGGGTGAGCTCTCTATCTGAACCCATCAACTTGGCACTTAGTGAGCCGACCTGAGAAGCCTATTGCCAATCTAGATGAAGAGCTGTGGGAACAAAAATCACCCTGAGATACTAACATTCAGGATTGGCTTTTCAACAACAAATAGACAAATTTCACATTTCAATGGCCTAGAACTGATATAGCTACCCGGGAAGAAAGGGAATAAAACATAAACTGAAAGAATGGTCTGGATCACCAGCTGTGGTACTGAATATTTGATCTTGAGGGTAGTCTGACAATGTAAGTAGTATTGGTTTCTCACTATTAGGTGGCAGATGCTGAAAGACATCCTAAGATTCAAAAGTTCTCCTAAATGGCTTGTTTTCTAATATGGATAGAGATAGACTCAGAGGTTTCAGGAGGAAATTTGAGATTAATGGAGGTATTTTGAGTTGCAAGGCAAGAGTTGGATCTCTGTTATGATTTGCAAAAACACATATGCTAACCATTTGGTCCTCAGCCTGTGGCACTACTGGGAAGTGGTAGAACCTTTAAGAGGTGGGGTCTAGTGTAAGAAAGTTAAGTCATGGAGATGTGCTCTTAGAGGAGACATTGAAGTCTGACCTCTTCATGTCTCTCAGATTATTTCCCAAGCCACCATGAGGCAAGCAGCTTTCTCTGTCTTACGGTTACACCATGATGTTCTGCCTTGTCAAAGCTCCAAAGTAGCATGGCCAAGTTACCATGAACTGAAACTACTGAAACCATGAGTCAAAATAAATCTTTCCTCCTATAAATTGGTTAATGGTCTCAGTTCTTTGTCACAGGGACAGAAAGCTGAATAACGCAGTCTCCAAGTAGTTTCCCATCAGAATCTCATGTGTGTATTCTAGGCATAAGAGTAGACAGACTTTTAGAAGTTTTTAAATGAAGGTAGTTTCCTAGTCCCTTCTGGCTATAGGATTAGAGCCTCAATTGGTAAAAACCTCTAAAATAAACTTCATAAGCCATTTTAATCCATAAAAAAATGTTCTGTTGAAGGCATTTCTCTTGGAAGTCATTCTTCTTGGTAATTTCTATAAGATGGTAATAATTACCATTTTCTGACCATAGATACTTGGATATAAAAAGCATCAAATCACACAGTGGTTAGAGATGTGACACAATATAAATTTGTGCCACATCTAAATTTCAGGCAAAGTACAAGTGTTTTTTGTTTTTGTTTTTTTTTCCCAAGATGATCAAGATACAAGTCTGAATGCATTAAATATTTTGATGCATGAAACAAAGAAATCTTCCCTATATCTCAGGAACTTCCTTAATCCCTTTACTGTTAGTATGAAGGGGTAGGGATGAAGGAGCAGCTCTTGTCCTCAAACCACTCATAAACCTCCACCAGTGTGCTCTCGGCTGCAATGACAGGCATGTGAGAATCAGTTCTTCAGTTAGGATTCCTAAATTGCAAACAACAGAAACAGTGTAGAACTTAAGCAGAAAAGAAACAGAACAAAGTTTATTATATGTCACGTGGATTGCAGGAAAAGCAGAGCTGTAGAACCACCCCCAATAACCTCCATCACTAACCTCCATCCTCTGGTGGATTAATGAGTATTGGACGTGTTTTGTTGTATTTTAATTATTCCTTAAAATCATTCCTCCTAAAATTCAATCATCCCTGAGAAAACACTGATTCACCCAACATGAGTCATGTGTTACCACAGACCATGAGAGGGTAGGGCACCAAGACCACACACAATGGCGAAAAGTTATTTCACAAAAGGACCATGGATTCTGGAACAAAAAAGGCCAAACACAACCAAGTGTCCATTGTGATCATTTCTCCCACTGTCATGATGAAAGAGTTGAGGAGCATCCTGGAGAAGTGACCTTGTCTTGCCATTCAACTAAGCAATTAAAATCAGGTCCCCTTTCAGATGACACACAAGAATACTGATAAAAATATATCCAGAGAGCTGTTATGGTCCAGCCCTACATGTGTACGGGTTAGCTAATTCCTCCTGCATCACTGAGCCTCACTTTTTTGTCTGTGGTGTAAACCTATAACCAAGTGGCCCCTAAACTCTATGAGTGTGTGTGAAAATATTTTTGCAGAGTGTGTCTAAAGTGTTGCCTGACTACAGCTGGAATAAGAAAGGATTGTACTTACAGTATTTCCACCCATACCATAGGATTTGATGCATAGCAGACACTTACGCATTTGCTATTCAGCAAGGCTGGAAGTGTCATTGCTCAGTGATTGTTGTTGGTACCCCAGAATTCAGAACTATAGCACAGTTTGCAAGATCACAGAGGGCCCAACTTTCTGTTCAGATTCCATGTTGATAACCAATAGACTATGAAAAAAACAGTCCTGCACATTAGGAATCTTCAGCTATTTCAAATAGTCTCATTGGTTGATGGGTCCCTAGCTGCTTTATAATACCTTTAAGTATTAAAATGCTATTTCAGAATATCTTATTTTCATTAAATCAGAATACTGAAGCAAAGTATATATATTGTCCACATCTTTTGACTGGCCATGATTAGCTTTGTTGAAAAAATGACCTTCCAATTATTCCACGAGCTCAATGCATCTTTATTCTTGTTATACTTTTGTGAGTTCATGAGAGCTTTGGAAATAAAGGTAGATTCTTCAAGCCCCTTCTCCCCCCAAAACAAAAAACAAACAAGCCAAAAAAAAAACATTTTCTATGTGTAAATTTCTGTTTCATTTTGTCCAATTTTCCTGCCCATTCCTTAGTGGTAGACACCATTTTCGTATGTCATCTCAAATAATATATGAGATATTATCTGACTATAATTTACTAGGTAAGTGAATGAAAAATGCTTTCATTTACATGATTAACATTTAATTAACATTGTTAATTAACATTGATTTTTAAAAAAACTTTTTCAGCTGAAATATAACACTTAACATTGACCTAAACTTTTAAAATAAAAGCTAGGTGTTAAGAAAGCACAGGACAGTTCATGATTGATAACATGTATTATGATCTAGCTTCATGTGATCTGGGTGGAAGTTATGAAGTAATGTGCATTGTACCATATAAAACCCTAATGATGGTTAATGCTAGCTAATTAAGATGAACACTGAATGGAGCCAGCCTGGCTCATAGGGGTTTTAACATCTTATTAGAGTCTAACAAAATAATATTTAGTCAAAGCCATACATAGTGAATCACTTTAGATTCTCACTAAGAAATACATTTGGAATCAAATTAGACATTAAAACAATATTCTAATCATTGTTGCCAACAAAAGTAATATTAAACACCTTCTTAAATTTAATGTTGTACCATGTGGGGTTCATTGTTTCATTTTGTTTTAATTAACCTTAAACATAGAAGCATGACATAATTTTATATTATCACCTAAAAGGAGTGAATATTTGCTACCCCCAGTTTTTAAAAGTATATTATGTTTCATAATAGCCAGGTAACTGCAATCAGGTAATCCAAAATGGCCATTTCTACTGCATGCTAAACATCAGACTTCTGTAACCAAGATAATGTTCATTAATTTTCTTTTTCTTTAGTAAAATAGCTTTAGGAAGCATGTAAGTGGACTGAGACCATTAAACTACCTTGTCGATTTAACTGGCTTGTGAGACTCATTGAAAGACAATGGGGTCATGTGAACACTATACTCATGCGTGGATTAATCCATGGATGTTTCTAGCTGAAAGTGGTCTTAGGAAGGGAGTCTAGCTGGAGGCGGGCCACAGGGACGTGCCTTTGGAGGTATATCTCTTGCTGGTGCTCCCCCTGTGCTCTGCTTCCCAGCCACCGTAAACTAAGCAGCTTTGATCTGCCATGCGTTTCCACCATAATGCCTCTGGCTTGGAGCCAGACAACCATGGACTGAAACCATGAACCAAACAAATCTCTCCTCCTTCAAGTTGCAGTTGTCACGTATTTTGTCCCAGCAATGGCACAGCTGACCAACATATGAACAAACTTAAGTTTGAGCAAGGCATTTTGTTTCTGTAATAATAGTGTCCTTGACCTTCAGATGCAGGGATTGTGCCATAGGGTCAAGCTCCCATTACTTCCTAGAATACATTATTTTCAATAAATTTAGGTGTGTTATTCAATGTTTGAATGCCTACACATAGCAGGAGGCAGACATGGAAAAAGGTACTACCTGATGATACAGCAGAAATATTCTAATAATTACAATTTAGTTATTTTGTAGGATTTAGATGTCTCAAACAGGGCAACACTCACTCTACTTGTCATGAGCTGGTCCCTAAACTGAGCCAAAGGCCAATTTGTTTTTGGTAGAAAATACATCTTGTGTGTATGCTACTCACTGGCCTGTCGAGCTATTTCCAGGCCCTCTAAGGGCAAACACTGAGAAATGTCCTAGCTGAGAAGCAGAACCTGCAAATAAAAATAAAAATATGTAATAGAGTCCAACACATACACAGAATGTGAAGGGCAGAGGGGCTGCTTACTGAGACCCTCTTGTAGCTTCAGCCTGACACCCTGGCCCTGAAGCCCTCTCCTCCACGGTAAAGGGGCAGTGTTGTGTCCGAGCATAAGAATCCTTGTATGGAATCTGTTCCCACCATTCACGCCACGCCATCTATCATGGCACACATGCCTGGTCAGAGCACTCATCCTCCATTACATTCATTCAGATGAGTAAATGTATGTATGCATGTGAGGTAATCGGTGGTCCCATTTGTTTCCCAACACACAGATACAGAAGAAATATTTATTGAATTGAAATAAAATGTTTGAATGAAGGCCTCTTCCATGGAATATAGCATTTATTGGAAGAGTTCCTCTGTAGGAAGACACCATACACATTTCTCATTTTATAGTACTATTGAGAAGTTGTTAAGGGAGAAAAGAACAAAAATGAATACTGTTACATTCTGTTAAGTTTTAATATACATTGAGTAAAACTGTCAGCTCCCAAAGAAGGATACATATGGTATTATTAGGCTGACTGTGTCATGTGACCAGAGGGGAGGGACAGGCTAGTCAGATGGCAATTGACGACTCTTTGTCCCTAGATCAAAGTCAGCATAGAGATAAGTTTTAGTCAGTCAACTGTTATATCTAGCTGTCCCTCCAAAGCCTTATGTGCTTATTGGTGGAGCTTTTGGGAGAGACTGGATCATGGATGTGCAATACTGGATTAGCCTACTGATTGGTTTAGCATAGTTCTGGATTGGTTTGGCATAGCTCTGCGTGTGGATGATGGACTTACTGAAGAGGGAAGACCCACCCTGGGTGTGGATGGCACCAACCAATAGGTGTGTACCTGGATAGAATAAAAAGGGTAAGAAGCAAGTCTCATTGCTTTCTGCCTGCCACCACATGAACTGTTTCTCCTCTGAGATTCTCCTTTCGCCATGCCACCCTGCCTTACAGCCAGTCTACTATGGACTGAAAGCTCTACAAGCTGTGAGCTAAAATAAAACTTTCCTCCTTTAACTTGAAGGTGTCAGGTATTTTGTACCAGTAATAAGAAAGTAGCTAAGAAATCAACATAATAGTTGAGTTTTAGTTTAAATTAGTTGCTATTATTTTTAAATGGAAGATTATTTAAAATATAAATTTCTTTCTGAAGACTAGACAACAATGAGCTCAGATTATCTTTGGTCCCAACTAGCAGCTTCCTCAATAAGACAGGACACCTTTTTCTCTTGCCAAAGCCCTGAGCACAAGTGCCCAGCTGACCCATTAGCCTTTTGAATTCTTAAATCTGCTTTAGCTGAACCTATACTATTTGAATTCTTTTTTTAAAGGAAGTGGTATCTATGGATTTCATACTGAAAAATTTTTTTCAGTTCTGGGGATTAATCCAAGGGCCTTTGCATTGAGTTACATCCTCAGTCCTTTTCATATTAATGTATTTTTATTGAGACAGGTTCTTGTTAAGTTGCCCAGGCTGAGAGTAAACTAGCTATCATCCTGCCTCAGCCTCTCAGAAGGCTTGGATTATAGACATGCACCACCACACCTAACACACAAGGAAACCTTTTTTTAAGGCACAAGAATATCCTGAAAAATCATTTTTGTAAGCAAATAACAAGCGATATACACAGTATAATTCAATTTTTCAAATATATATGAATGCATATGCAAACACGAGAGGCATATATGAAGCATATTTCATATACTAATATAAATACAAAAAAAAAGACTGGAAGGATATATTCCAGATTATTTACACTGGTCACAGTGATTATCTCTAGGTGATGAGATGTCAGATGGCTTGTTTTGTTTTGTTTTTCCATCTTCTTTCGCTTTTCTTTTTCTTCTACACTGCACACAATCAACAATGATTTGTTATCTTCTTGATACAAAGGAAATTTTCCAGCTGCATTTCTGAATACCTGTGGTACTCAGTAATTTCCACCATTTCTCTGACTCTTTTGTGAGGGACTCTGCCCGCCATCTCTTTGTAAGCTCTGCCATCTGCATGTTTACCTGCCAGCAGCACCCAGCGCTGTGTGTTTGTTTTTCTCCTCTGTGTACACACTGGTCTCTCCACTGCTCACATCCTGAAGTGCTTCACGTCGGAGTGACTGACAGGGAATCAAAATTAAAAACACCAGTTGGCATTAAAGGTCACTGCCTTATTAGAATTATTCATTCAAATACAATTAACTTACCCCTGCTCTGAGGGAAAAGGAAGAGTTTACGCCAGGGAGAAGGGAAGGTCTAAAGGGTTCTCCATTTACAGCCCTTCTCCCCTTTGAATATTTCCCCCCAACAACTTCATAGACATGACAGGCAGCTTGAAACAAAGAAAGGGCAAAGAGTGGGAAGGTGTTTCCTTTGATAGACACGAGGGAGAGCTAACTTCCTTATTTTGAACACAGAATAATGTTTGGGACAAAGGGGATCTTAAAAAGCCTTTCTCAAATAGTGATGCACATGAGAGAGAGTAGAGGTTGTGTCTGCCTTTGTTATCCTAGTAGGATAGAAGCTCTTGAAAGAACTATGATCAACCACCACCTACAGGAGGTGGCATCGTCATACCTGGATCATTGCTGCACCTGTGAAATTCCCATGAAATCTTGGGATACTGCTCTACGAGTACATACCCCATGTACCTAAAATATTAGGAACACATTCCTGGAGACTGTAGTAGAATCCTCTCTACAATGAAGAAATCCTATCCTAGATTAAGAAGTACCATCTTTTTTCTTCATTTGGCTTTGAAGTCAGACAACCTGGGTGTCAAATCTTGACATGGCCCCAGATAGGTCACTTAACCTCTCTAAGTCAATAGGCTTTTCTCTGAAAGGGGATAAAAGTCATGCTATTCAGTGGTTGTTCTAGGGATTAAATCAGAGGGAATTTGTCCTGTTCTAAATTGTGTATTTCAAATAAAAGAAAGTTCTAATGAATATTGGTTGCTAAGACAGTGTGCTTAGACTTGGAAAGAAAAGATTTCTTTAAAAAAAAAAAAATCATCCATGCCTTCAAGAAGCTTGCCGTCTTCTCAAGGTAAGCCCTAAGTGAAGTAATACAACATTGAAACTTGTAAAAACCAGAAAGATTAGTAATACTCTGGGGCAGGAAGTGGATGAGAATGGGGTGTGAGTATAAATGGGCACAAGGGGTTTTTTTTTATATGATGAAAGTGTTCTGAAACTGGATTGTAGTGATGATCACACAGCTCTGTAAGTTTACTAGAAATCATTGAGTGGGATATTTTAAATTGGTGGATTTTATGATATAGCAATGCCTCAATAAATGTGTTGAACCTGTAGGACAGCCTGATACCTAGGCAAGTGGTGGCAAACCCACGACAAGAGTGTTATTTGTTTTTCTTTTAAGACAAAGGATGTTAATATATAAGTTGTTTTTTTCTAAACTAAAACCTCAGTATTCAGGTTTAATTGCAGCATTGGCACTTTGCGATAAATAAATGGGTTTTGTATTACAGTTTGGGCACTCATCTCTAAAAGGTTTGCCATCACTGATCTAGGCACATGGTAAGGACAGGAGATGCACAGAGGAAGGGACAGTTCATAATACGGAGGAAAGCTTCACAGGCCAAAGTTGCTGAGCTGAAACACATTCTAAGCACAGAAAGCAGGTAACAAGTCCCTCAAGCCAATGGGATTAAAGTAATTTGCTGAATCAAAATTAATTTGTTGACCGCACTTGAATATTGTCTTTTTATATTATGTAGAATGCCCAATTTGTGAGTATTCTGTTTTCCTTTCCCAACACTATGAGGTATCTTTGACTCAAGAGGAAGCAAGATAGATTAGAAATTGTAAATTGCATGCTTCCCCAAAATCACCGGCCTGTAGCTTTGAAATATGCTTGTCCTACACTGAACATGTGGACAAAGAGATGAGAGCAGTAACTCTGTAAGGTTTTCGACCACATTCCGCTTAAGTAGTTTTTTTAAAGCAAGCAAGCAAATAGAAAACAAAACCCTGTCACCCACTTACCAGGTCCCACAAGGGACCTCTTCTCTGTGTACTCATGGGCTGGGGAGAGTCCTTGTAGTCTAATTTCCCAAAATACCTAGCCTTCAATTTCAAATGATGACTTCATTGCATAGTATTTTAGCTCATAGAAACCAGGTTTTAGGTAGGCCTATTAACTTCTTAGTAGATTTTAAGGAATTGTAACCAGCACAAGTAAGAAATGACTTGAGGGGCCGGTGAGATGGCTCAGTGGTGTAAGCGCCTGCCTGGCAAGCGTGAGGGCCCGAGTTCGACTCCTGGAACGCACATACAAAAAAAGGGCCAGTGATATCGCTCAGCGGCACGGGTGCCTGCTGGAGCACGAGGTCCTGAGGTCAACTCCCGGTACCCACGAAAAAAAAAAAAAAGAAAGAAATGACTTGAATTTGCATGACATTTGTCCAAGGGTATCAAAGAAAATTTCAACTCAAGTGTACTTAGGACTATATCCTGCTAATAATTAACTAGAAAAATAAAGTGGCTGAAGATAGTTACTCGGGATATAAATGGAGGAACCTGAATGAGGACAAAGTCTTTGTCCAGGCCAGGCCTCTCAGCAAGGTAGAGCGGCAGGTTAATGGCCCAGCTACAAACACTGCTTTCCCTGGTCACCGAAGTTACTAGAAGATAGCCTGCAAACACACCGGAAGGAGTTGCCATTGGAGCAAATCTGGTCAAAAACAGTGAGAAAGTTTGAGAAATAGGTGAGGTCTGTGTGGTCTCTGCCGGCAATCCACCTCCACAAAGTCCACAATTTGTGTGTTGCATTTGCCAATGTGTTTTAGAAGCTTTGTTTTCACAATATTAATGCTATATATATAATCTCAATCTTTGGACCAAAAGATTCCAAAGAGAAGCAATTTCCAGGGTTAAATGCACCCCTAATTCTCCAGAAGACTCATAAAATAAGAGCTCATTATTGATTTTACACATGGCTTAGAAATAATGCTTAATCACACCCCATTTTCTTTGAGAGTTTGAGGGGTTTGTTATTTTTTAAGCTTTCCTTGTTTCTTTCTGGTCCCAGGACCATAGCAAAGTTCACCAGAGAAATAAACTTCCTATATAATTACAAATCCTCAAAAAGCAGTGTGTGTTTTACTTTCTCCAAGAATGAAACACTGCAGTCAGGTCAAGAGTGGTGTCAAGCAAACAACTTTACTGTTTTGAATTTTCTAAAGGCCGTGCCTCCAGATAAAACAGCTGCCTCTTGCACACAGCATTCCTGTGATCACGTGTCATGACTGATGACAAGTCAAAACACACTGTGTTTACCCAGCTTTCATGTGAATGTGGTGGTCAGGATCTTGTGTGGTTCTGGATGTTATTAGATAAATAAGGCCCATAAACACGGTAAAGGTCTGTTTTCCAAACAAGGCAATGTTTCCTTTCCATACCTTTTGAGGTCAATTTTAAAGCACAAATTCGTGAGCAATATGCCAAACCAAAAGGCTTGAGTTCCTCCATTTTAAGACTTTTCAAAATAATTACTAATCTATATTTGCTGTATTTTATCCAGGGTGGGTTTCTCAACCCCAGTACTGTTGAAATGTTGAGCTGGATAGTTCTCTCTCGGGGGGACTGCCCTGGGCTTTGGAGGACATTGAGCAGCATCCCTGGACACAACTCACTAGATACCGGTGGTAGCTCCTAAGTCATGACAACCAAGTGTCCCCAGACATTGCTAGATGTCCAGGAACCACTGGTCTCCCCTTCTGAATGTACCAACAAGAAGAGAAAGTTCAGCACCATCTGGTGAGAGTTCACAATAGAAATGTCCTAGGAGGTGCTGAAAATTTGTAACAGGAACTTATACATAACCAACAATATTAATTTTCAACAAGTAAATTTTAATTAAGCAATCATTTTTTAAAGAGAATTTTTAGCTAGTATGAGTAAGAAGTTAATCTGGAATAAGGGTCATTTTCCAAAGTGAAATCCAGGTTATTTTCTTTTTCTTTCCATAATCCTGTGCTATACTGAAAAGAACAATTGTATTCAATTTTTCTTTCAGGAAATACTGCACCAGCTCAATGAGAAAACACAAGTGAGGTCATTTTTTTTTTCTTGCTGACTAAAATATTCCCCTGAGAAATTTCAGTCATTTCCTTATACCACTCTAGTTTATCCTTGGCCTTTCCTTAAGCATATTTTAAGAAATTCTTTGCATATTCATCTTCATTGGCGCTTCTGGTGTTATAATGAAGCATTTGTTACAAACATTAGTGACCATAATCTGATTTTAGTTTGAAACCTTATATTGGGAAACTTATGTAGGAAAGAGTAGAAGTGCAGACAGTATTACTGAAGAAACAGTTAATACAATTTAAATGAAAAGGTTTATGGTTAATTTCAACTCATTTAGTGAATTGTAATTATATGATTACCTATAGAAACTCCATAGTATGATATTTGAAAGATCAAAGTTAGTGAAAAGTCAGCATGTAATTAGTTTCTTGCTTTGGAGCATTAGATAGAATTACTGCAAAGAGGCAAAACTATCATTTTATAGAGACCCTTAGGAGATTTATAATGATGGTAGACAAATATATGCATACAGTATCATTCGGTGTGCTAAAATTTAATTTTTGTGAGGAAATGTGGTCAAAGATGATCACAATACATGGGGATGTTCTTATTTTTAATATTGGTGGCTGTTATTATTAGAGAATCATATCAAAAGATATGTCACCAGGGAGAAAATATCATTTATAAATCACTAATGAGTAGCAAACAGTGTTTAGCTTGGAGGTATGAGGCATCTCTTCACAATGTGCATTTATGATCAAACACAAAAGATCAAGTGCAGAAAGAATAGTAGATCTATATTTTATCTCATTCTGCTAAGGGATATTTTTCTGTAGTTAGGGTTTCAGTGCCTATATTTCATTTCCTGCTCATCAGAAAAGATTCTGCATTTAGAAAATGATCTTTATTGTATCTAATTTGGAATTTAGCTGTTAAGATAATGCATGATCATACAGATTACCGATTATATAAATTTTATTTATGTCCTGAGAGTAAGGCATGTGCAACTTGTTTATCTAGGATAACATACTGGGAAATCTCACGACTGAAAACAGACATCTTCTGGGGACTGTTGAGATTTCTTGCCTTTAATTGGAAAGTGAAATCAAAAAGTTGTCAGGCTCTGAAGTGTAAATCTTTGGGCCTCCAATTGGCCACCTTTTAAGGTGTTAGAGTAAGTTTAAAATTTTTTCCTAAGGAAAATCTTAGTCATGGTCCCAGGTAAAACCATATCCCTGACTACATTCAAGCAGCCGTTGAATTGTCTCAGGAAAATGCTGAGACTTTCCTATGTTTTTATGCTCCTCTCTCTTTTTGTTTCTTTTTTTTCCCCCTAGTACTGAGGGTTAAACCCAGGGCTTTCACACTGAGCTATATTCTCAGCCCCCCTTTTAAATCTTTTCTTTTTTTAATCTTGAGTCAGGGTCTTGCTAAGTCAATAAATTGCCCAGGGTAGACTCAAACTTTTGATCCTCCTGCCTTAGCCTTTCAGAGTGCTGGGATTGCAGGACTGTGCCATCATACCAGACTATGTTCTTCACTCTCTAATGAGGAAAGTCAACCCATTTTCCTCAGCTCAGTGCACAACTAAAACTTATGTGTTGCATCCTACCTGGAATCCTAGACAAACCATCATCCAGGCCAAAACCAATCTGCAACAATATTTTGTTGTTATTGTTATTGTTGTTGTTGTTGTGGGTTTGTTTGTTTATGTCGCCCATGTGTTTCGTCCATTTTTTCCTGAGACATCTGTATTGCTTCCGGTCATTGAGAAGCAGTGACACTAAAGCATTCTGTGCTTTGAGACAGTGCCATCGCACTATCTGGAAGACCCATGATAAGCTAGAACCTTGAGAAACGCTTCGCTCCACCTGCTATGGACACCGCTGATTCACATTACTAAGTGTATTCTTCAGCAGAGCCCTCGAGCTTTTTCCTTCTTGTCTGCACTCTGAGAGGCTGAGGCAGAAGGATTGCAAGCTGAAGCCTAGCCTGGACAACTTATCAACTTAGCAAGACCCTGTCTCAAATTAGAAAAGGGCTGGAGGTGCAGCTTAGTGCCAAGACACTGGGTTTAATACCCAGTACCATGGGGAAAAGGAAAAAAAAAAAAAAATCGCCTTTCCTAAAGGGCTGGTTTGCTTTTTAGCTTACCAGTTTTGTAATTTTTCATGTTTCCTTATCAGCATTAAATTCTAAGAATTTTAGAGTCAAATTGGTCATCCATAATGTGCATAAGTCTTAATAATAAATATTTGTGGTCCAAATCGCCTTCTTTGTTTTATTTAATATCACCACATATGTTCCTGTTCCTGATCTTTCATACTTCTGACTTACCCTATCATCCTGTAAAGTATGTCTTCACAAGTCTTTTTAAATCTTTCTGGTAAAGAAGCAGACAGAATATGTGGGGAGCAGCTGAAGCTGGAAATCTTCATACCTGCAGGGCTGGAGCAAGGCCAGCCGGGGTAACAGGAGGAGCCCCAGGCGAGCCACCTGAACAAGCTGATAGGCAGAAGGGTGCCACGTGACATCAACCTGCCGAGTGTATAAATAAACATGCTGCAGTCGCTGGGCAGTGCTTTTCTCCCATCAGGAGAGAGGGTTCTGTCTGACCTCAGCTTTCCCTATTCTGACTCTTTTCTTTATTTCTTCATCCTCCACTGTCTGCCCCTGGAGGGAGGTTTGAGAGCTGCGCCAGACAAAGCGATAATACAATAAAATGACTGTAGCGGCCATACATTTTAGTGTTTTCCCATTGACTAATAAGGTGGGAAGGTCTTCAGGGAAAGCAGCTTCCCATAGTTATTTTAGTTTAACTGTGAAATCCTTCTAACTCCTTCGTTAGGCGTCACACCACCAGCTCAGCTGACTCTTGACTATGATAGCCTGGCTTCATCAAAAAGAAGGGAGGGGCCGGTGAGATGGCTCAGTGGCGTAAGCGCCTGCCTTGCAAGCGCGAGGGCCCGAGTTCGACTCCCAGATCCCACATACGAAAAAGGGGCCGGTGATATCGCTCAGCGGCACAGGTGCCTGTTGGCGCGCGAGGTCCTGAGTTCGACCCCCGGTATCCACAAAAAAAAAAAAGAAGAAGGGAGACCTGGAAATACCAAGAAGGTAAGGAAGGATTCAAATAGCAGAACAGGGTATTCATAGGAAAGTTAAGGAACCTGCAGGCATGATGCCAGAATATACAATATCAGCAGTGTGGAAATTACGGAAAGGAAGCAGTATAGAATAGCATCTTATTTATTACCAGCTGGGTTCTTCTCTGTTGCTCTGGAGAATAACTGAGAATCCTTAAATAAATTCCTATTAACTAATACACTCTGAAAGATACTGAATGGAGTTGTTTGTTGCATGTGCGTGAAGATTTTTGTTTTGTTTTGTTTTGGCTTTTTTTTTTAATGGTACTGGGGACTGGACCCAGTGCTTTTACTCTGAGCTACATCACCATCCCCAGCTCTTTTTAAATTTTTCTTTTTATTTTGAGACAGCGTCTAAGTCACTAATTGCCCAGGCTCGGCTTGAACTTGCAGTGATCACTGTGCCTCCCCCTCCCAGAGTGCTGGTATTATAGACATGAGCCTCCACACCCAGCTGTATGTAGCTTCTTGATTTCAACTCAACATTCACAGTATATAGCATGCACCTTCCAACTTTTGGTTGGTATATATACTCACAGCTTGTTATGGTTTAGACCTAAAATGACCCCCAAAGTCTCATGTGTTCAGGGGTGCGGCTTTTGGAAGATGATTGGATCGTGGGGGTGCTATACTCATCAGTGGATTGATCAATTGATGAGTACAGCTGAATGTGCTGTTAGGAGGTGGGGCCTGGTTGAAGGTGGGTCACCGGAGGCATGACCTGGATGGATGTATTCTTTTGTGTGTGGGGGGTACTGGGGGTCTAACTCAGGACCTCGCGCCTGCCAGGCAGGAGCTTATGCCGCTGAGTTATCCCACCAGCCCTGGATGGATGAATTCTTGTCCTTAGCTCCTTCCTTCTTTCTCTGCTTCCTGCCTGGCATGGAGTGAGCAGCTGTCTTCTGCCAGACACTTCTACCAGACCCTCCCACCATGCTATTTCTGCCTTGGAGCCAGTTAACTATGGACTGAACCCACGGAAAACTGTGAGCCAAATAAACTTCTCCTCCTTTAAATTATGAGTATCAGGTATTTTGTTCCAGTGATGGGAAAGTGACTAATACACAGCACCTGTCTACTTGTTTGGCTCATGTGACAATTAAATTTAATTTTCAACTAACTTGAGAGACACCTATGTTTGTAAATTACACTTGTGTGTGTGTCTGGATGGGTCCTGTGGCATGAGTTTGGGGAGTATATCTGGTCCCTCGCCCCTTTCTCTCTGGCACTGTTCCCCTTACTCTGCTTCCTGGACACCAGGAAGTGACCAGCCTTACTCCACCATGCCCCTCTACCATGGTGTTGCTGCCTTTCAGCCACCTGAGCATGGACTGAAACTTTTAAATATGAGCCAGATTAAACCTCTCCTTTTTTAAGTTGCAGGCTTCAGGTATTTTGTCCCAGCAATGGGAAAGCCAATGGTACAGCCCACAACACCTTACTGTATGTGTTCTATTTCCCTCAAATCGCAGTTGTTTTTGCTCAATTTCAGTTGAGGTTACCCTGGAGTATGGTTGACTATTTCTGTGGCTTTCCCTCAGGGTTTTCCTGCTAAAATGAATTCCATTTACACTATGTATCTGTATTTTATGTCAGAAACTATTTCAAATACTTGCTTAAACTTGGTTAGAATCATTTTTATTACCTCAAATTTTCCAATGTGAAGAAAACAAAAGTGATTTGCTAGAATATATTGACCCAAATAAAATGGATAGTGTTGGGAATATCCTCAGTGTCCTTGTCATAAAATGGAAAGTTGTTTATTAAAGCTATTTGGCAAAAAAGGGAGGAGAGGGTGAGAAGATGTTCTATTTTGAACTCCAAGCCAAGATATGTAATCTGTCTACCAAAGCGATGAATATTTTGGGACTAAGCCCTCTTGAATATAATTATTTTAAAATGTACTGCCTGTTATAAAATTATTCTATACTTTAGTGGTCAGAGGAGAAGTGCCCTGGTTCTAGGGAATAATGGCTAAAGGCTAGAAAGGAAGCTTCTGGAATCCTGAGACTGTTCTGCTTTTTTATCTGCTGCTGATTAGAATATGTTAAGTTTGTCAAAATTTGTTGTACTTTCACATATATGCATCGAAAGAATTTTTTCAAAGTTACTATTGGAACATTCAAAGAGATAGAAAATCTTATACAATAGTGAGGTTTTTCCATTCTTATGATCCCCATAGAAGCAATCTGGCAATATAAATCAAAATTATAAATGCATATATCCTTTAATCTCATATTTCATTTTCTGAATTTTGCCTACAGATAAATTGACACACAGGAGAAATGTTTTTTTAAATAAAAGTATTAGTTGTAGCATTGTTTGTGTTAGCAAAAATTCAGGAGGAACCTAAATGGCCACCAATAGGGCCCATTAAATAAAGAATGTGCATTATGTGATGTGATTCTATGCCAATGTTTAAATTTTAAAAAGTAAAATAAGGAACTTTCCATGTACTGTCTTAGAAGAATTCCAAGGCATATTAAATGAAAAAAAAGTGTGTGTCTGTGTGTGTGTGCGTGTGTGCGCACGCATGCGTATGTTAAAAGGAGGGAACTTATATAAATTTATTTGTATTCAAAAGCACATTAGAATCTGAGGTGACCTTATTAGTAATCTATCTTTCTTGTTATTCTTCAACTACTACATAAATTTCCCTTTCAAAAAAGGCTTAATTAAAAATAATTACGAAGTTAAAAAATAGACTCCAACTGTGGTGAAATTGATATTGCAAGGCTTGTATTGCCACTCAATTTGAAAAGAAAATCACAAAGGTCTAAAAAAAAAAAGTTATTACATACAGCTTAACCTTCACCAAGGTGAATTATGAGTCAAAATTCCCTGGAGCCCCTCCAGTCTCTTTTCATATTATTTAGACTGTTTCAAAAATGTGGTCAGAGAAGAGGCATTAATTCCTTATTACAAAAGCATGTAGCTTCCATGCCACAGGAATTTGCTTGAAGAGCTGACTTCTCAAATCTTCCCCCTGCTCAAAGTTTCCCCTCCTTTTCTCTTTGATTCACTCCGACCTTTGATGAATGAATATGAAGCTGATCACATTCAATATTTTTATTCTTACTTACATGATGAAGAATGTAAGCGCTTTTCACACTGTCGTGTTGGTAATGGAACAGACAGACCCAGGAAGGGATCCAAGAAGAGCAGTGAGTGTGGCCCATTGTCTTCATGAATGAGGAAACCAAGTTTCTGATTGGCGTGATAACTTGCCCAAGGTCACACAGGTTCTGTTCCATCCAGGATGAGAATTTGGGTTTCCTGACTCAAAGTACATCATTCTCTGAGTGGCAGTCCTAGTTCTCTTAGACGAAAACTGATTTGCAAGAGGTGCACCTTTGGGCACTAACTACAGACACCCTCACCTTGTTCTGATTCACAGCAGTGTGTAAGTGATCAAGGGTGACTCTTGGTGACATGTGAATACCTTAATGAGAATTCTGTCCTCTTCTGGGTCAGTGGTCTCCCTGAAGTTTCATGAATTTCTGACCAACTCCTGGAGGCAGGGAAAAGCCCACAAATAGGACTCTAATTCAGCTGGTGGAGGCTTTGTATAACATTCAGATCAAGTTAAGAGAATGAGGTCAACTTCCATGGGAAAGTGAATTCTATCTATTACATAAAGACCAAAATTGTTTTACACTATCTTAGAAAAGTGAAATCAGAGTACTGGAATGATACATAGGTTTCATCGACTACTCGGTTCTGATATCTAAAGGCCATTATTAAGGGGAGTAAGATTCAGCCAGCTGCAGATGGAAAGAGAACCATGAGAGAATGGTGTGACTCAATGCCTTCCAAAACATTACAATTTATCTTTATTTCTGCACATATTATTTCTCAAGCACATAGTGACATTTAAGGTACCTTACTATTTTTTAATAGTACATATTTGCCATGCGTATTGATCACATTCATCATAGGGAATTTGTACCTGTACATAATATATCTTAATTCATTTTTTCTCATTCCCCTCCCCTCCCTTCCATCCTTTGGGTACCCTACTATCTTGTAGGGAAGGTAGACACTCAAACAAGATTTGAAAAGTTCCAGTTAGATATTTTGCAACTTACTTATAATTTCTCACTTTCTCTTTGAAATCAAATCATAAGTCTCCTCCATCATCAGTTCAATTCAATCAAACATGTATTTATTGAAGAAAATTAGAGAGCATGGTGTACCAAACTATCCCATCTATCAATCGTTTCAAAGTCTATGAAAACCCCTTTCTGGAATGAAGTGCATTCCCCTTCTTTGTCTCCAAATTCTCTCTCTTCCACCCTGCTTTTGCTACCATGCAAATCTCACAATTTACATCACAGAGCAAGTTTTATCAGAAACTCCACATTTAAGGATTGCGGCATGTGGTTCCCTAAAATAGAAAGCTTTGTGACCTTTTTCAAAATCCTCCCCATCCCATATATCCTTCCCAGATACACAGCCCATTCTTTCTGTGGAGGGAACAGTGTAAAGAATGCACAGCCAGCAAGAGGCTTTGGAGCTCACCAGGGCCCTGGTGGCTGCATGCATATACATGGGATCAGGGGCGAACCGGATGGACTATCTCTCCCAGTGAGTGAAAGTCTTAAACCAAGATTAACCTTGAAGCTCAAATTAGATAAAAA
The DNA here is from genome assembly GCA_028451465.1 of Erethizon dorsatum. Lineage (NCBI taxonomy): Eukaryota > Metazoa > Chordata > Mammalia > Rodentia > Erethizontidae > Erethizon > Erethizon dorsatum. The sequence continues at coordinate 49,205,316 of CM051825.1, forward strand.
CAAATAGAAATTTCTCCACAGGAATAAGAGCTTAATATAAAGGAAAAGTATTTCGTAGCCCACATAACTTTAATTAAGATGAAAGGGTTTCCGAGTATCTGCTTCCTCGACAATCTTATGTTTAAAGATGTGTGTTGAGCTCAGCATGAAGGAACTAGTCTATGCAGCTCATTATTCACTTTTACAAGGGCCTACTTTGGGAGCTCTTTGTAAAACTCTAGTGTTCATTTCCAATTTTCTCTCCAAGTGTGCCTTCCTCTAGGCTTTTCTTACATTCCCAGGAAATCTGTCCACCCTATTGCAAAGCAGGTATACTTTACAGTGGAGATAGCCCCTTCTAGTTGAAGGAAGACGTCAACAGCAGAGACAGTCACCTTTCTCCTGGGGCTGTAGCTATGTGTTGGAAAGCAGGTGGGACCAATTGGGTATGAGATTTCTCACATGGAATTCATTAAGACAAGTTTTTTTCTTACTAGAGAAAATCTAGTAGGCACAAGTGTGTGTACAGAAAATAAAACGGACACATAAACATGCTGAAAGACTTAGAAAAAACCTTTATTGAAGCTGTTAAAAGATTGACTGGAGTTTTTTCAGTCATCTTACTGATATATTTCTGATGCTTTGGGTAAACATCCTTCCATTTTCTTCTGTATTTTTAAACCATGGCTGGATATCAGCATTTATCAAAGAGCTTTGTTAGAAACAGATCTCAAGGCATAACTCTGGAGCATCCAGAATAGCTCGTGCATGGATGTCACCATCCCAGATGTGCACAACTTTGGCTTCACAACTTACTGACTGGGTGATGACACATCAGTGGCATACCTTCCCCCAGCCTTAATTTCTAATCTCTAAGAAGAAGAATTATAGTAGCATATATAGGTGTTTCATAGTCAGAGGATTAAGTTTGATAATATATTTAATCTATATGTACCTGCATCATAATAAGCATTTAAATAAATTTCAGCTATTTTTGATGTCATTAAAGATTAGATGTCAAAAAGCACACATACATGAAATACTTTTTCATGGTTAAACTTTGGTTCCTTGCAGTGGGACCTTAAGCAAATTATTTAATGTCCCAAGGCCTTAATTTCCACATCTGTAAAATGAAGACAATATTTACCTGCTTTTTCTGGGTTGTTGTAAAGACAATGAGATGATATATAAGGAGAAAGACTAGAGGTAGTAAGATTTTACTGAATGTGAGATATTAGCAATTTTCATTTCAAATCTGTAGCAGGTGGTAGAAAAGTGCTGTCTTTGGGAATCCAGGATGAATTATGTCTCTTTACCGTTATCTTCATGGATCTGAAAATTGTAGGGAATGTACTGTTTGTAGACTAAAAGAAAAAAAAAAAAAAAGACATAGGACTTGCCCAACAGATCTTTAATATTTTTTTAAGTAGAGGCTCTATACTTCTTATGCTGTGGATCTAAAATGTACCCCCAAAAGCCTCATCTGTTCAGAGATGGGGTCTTGTTGGAAAAGGTGGGTCTTTGGGGATGTGGTCCAAAGGGTGCATTCTTGTCCCTGCTCCTCCCTTCACTCTGCTTCCTGGCTGTGTGGGATGAGCACCCTTCCTCAGCCAGATCCTTCCACCATGATGTTTCTGCCTTGAAGCCAACCAGCCATGGACTGAACCTCTTGAAACCCGAGCCAAAATAAACCTCTTTCCTTTAAACTGTAGATGCCAGGTATTTGCACTAGTGATGGGAAAAACTGGTTAATATAGTACACAAATAAAACAAACTTGGAAAACAACACATACCAACGTCCCCCATCCCACAGAGCCCCCATCCCTTAGGAGACTAAAATATCAATGCCCATTAAAAAAAGAAGCAAAGATAGTTCACAATAAATAAGCACATAGAACATAATTTCATTTTTTATTTTCTACTTTTATTTAACCATAAGCCAGATTTTCCTATAGTATCTTTTACTGATAGACTGATTGAAACATATCCTGGAATATGAATATAATCAGAAATAAAATACTCTAATACATTTGAATCAGATTATTGTTTCTGATCTTGGATGAGCAGCAATGTCTCATATTTTTTTAAAAATTAATATCCTGCAGAAATATTACTTCATGCATTGCTTGCATGAAGTTAAATGATATAAAATAAGTCAACACCCAAATATGCCTTGCTCATATCAGTGTGAGTAAAATAAATAAATATTCCTCACTATAGCAGAAATCCAAGATGTCTGAGTGATGCAACCTATATGGTCCTTTCTCTCAGGCAAGGTATCAAACTCAAATACCTACAAGGACCAGGTAACATTAAGAGTCAACCCTGCTCAGTGGTTCTGTAGCAAATACTTCAAAACAGTCACTATTTCCTCTTTAATAAAAAACAAAAACAACAACAAAACTTTTCTACTTTTTCCTCACAGCAGCAACTCTTCTGTTTTCCCACTTTTGATCAAGACATTTCCAGTCTTAGGAAATATTGTGCAATTGCAAGGACAAATTATAAACAGTACTTGTTTATAGTGGCAGGAAGACATTAAGGAGGGTAAGGGACGGTAGCAAACTAAAAGCAAGATACGCCGTCTAAATGGATGTACAGTCCTCTGAACCTGCTAAGTGATAAAACAATGTGGAATCAGTACTGCCAGAACTTTGGATGATCAAATGGAACCTGAAATTGTGTGACTGAATCTGAAAGCTCTCAATATATACGTACTTGCTGAAATAATAACAATTTGTGGATGGCTAGTTTATTACCACTTCCCAGGGGAGTGGGCTTGTAAAGGAATGGTCTGATGGAACTGTAAGGTACCACGTATCAGAAGAAACAACATCTATCATGAATCCAGGTGGACCTATTTGGGTCTCCTCAAATCCAGGTCAGAATCCACAATCCACATGTTGAGCATTTCCATGATAAGTTCAAATCTGAGGAAGGGGAAATTGCTAATCAGAAGGTATTAGAGCCTTGGAGAGTGCTAGTGCCCTTTAGAGTGACTAGTTTATTTATTCATTCTTCCTGTAGTTTGGATAAGTGTCCTCCAAAGTTTCATATGCAAAGGCTTGGTCCCCAGTGTGGCAATATTGGGAGGTCCTGTGTGCACCTTTAAGAGGTGGAGCCAAGTAGAGGTCCTTACATCACTGGGGGGGGTATCTTCAAAAGGGATTGCAGGACCCTGGTCTGTCTATCTCTGTCTTTCTGTCTCTCTAACCCATACCCATTCCCTATACTTCTCTCCTCCTCTTCCTTCTTCTCTCCTTCTCCTTCCCCCCTCCTTCTTCTCTGTCTCCCTCTTTCTCTGCTTCCTGCCTCCAGATGTGAGCAGTTGCTTGGACACATGCTCCTGCCGTGATGTGCCACTCTCAGCCACCAGATCTTGCTTGGTCTTCCAGAGAACTTCCAGAACCATGAGCCAAAGTAAAACCTCTCTTCATTTCATAATTAATCTGTCTTAGCTATTTCATGACAGGGACAGAAAGTTCAAATAATATTTCTGAATGTGTACTGTGTGCCTGGAACTGTTCTGAAATCTGAGCATATGTCAGGCAACAGGACAAACCAGTCCCTTCTTTCACAGAGCTTTGGTCTTAGAGGCAGGCACAAGTGGTAAGTGGTTCTGTTTCCTCATTTGTCAAAAGAAAGAGTCATTGTAATCATCCAAGGATGAGATAGGAAAACGGCAATGTCTCTTATGTGATATGTACTATGAGGGGAAAAGTAAGGCAGGGTGTGGGGCTAGAGAGTGATGGAGACTGTGGAGATGATGCAGTAAAGAATAATAAAGTTGCTAGGAAAATTCTACTGAGGAACAAATTGTGCAGCAGGACATTTCACCTGGGAACCTAACATGTTCCAAGTATTTGCTACATGCCAAGCACCATAAGCTTTACATGGATGAACCCATTTCAAGTGCCTGGCCACCATCAGCAAGGCAGTGCTTTGATTATTTCCTTTTAACAGATGAGGAAATAGAGCCTCAGAGAGGCTCAGTCCTTGGCCATCTCTCAGAGAGCTCGGTCCACCTATGCCGTCGGGACTGGTCTTTGGTTCTGAGCTCCACTCTGGTTTCCATTTGTTTCCTGAGGTGGGGTGGAGTTGCTGAAATTTTGCTTTAGGAGAGGAAGAGGCAGGCAAGAGAAACTCAGCCATTCCTTGATCCCTCGAGCCAGGCTCTTCGTAGTCAGCCAGCCCCCTCGTCCTCCACATACATAGACCAAAGGGAAACAAGAAAATGCATTTTTGGAAACCTAAAACACGCATGATGGATAAAGTATATCTTATATAAAATGTTTAGGATCAGGAGTGTTTGGGGCTTTGGATTTTTTCTGATTATGGAATAATTACATATATATAATATCTAGAGTATAGGGCATAAACCTAAACATGAAATGCACTTGTTTCATATATACCTAATACATATTGGCTGAAGGTAATTTTATAGTATATCTTTAGAGTATAGGCAACAAACTTTCATGTAGAATTTTCCACATGTGGCATCATGTAGGTACTTCAAAAGTTTTGGATTCTGAAACGTTTCTACTTTGGGTATTTGGATTAAAGATGTTCAAAAAAATGCTCAGCCTTTGTTTTGTTTTGTACTTTATTTTCTTCAATTTTATACCCATTAAAATACTACTCTAATTATTTCCATTGTTAACGAGGAAATGAAAAAAAAATCTAAATCGTCAAGTACTGAGGTTCAAAAATAAATAGTGACAGAGTATCAAGAATTCAGGGCCGGTGAGATAGGTCAGCGGCATAAGCACCCGCCTGGCAAATGTGAGGTCCTGAGTTTGACTCCTGGTACCTGCATATATTAAAAAAAAAAAAGAATTCAAAGTATATGGCATTTTCTGTCAGACTCTAATCCTGGCCACATCACTTCTTTGCAGTTTCCTTGCCTTCCTGATATACCCATCACACTGCATAGACCCTGCCTCCTAACCGGTGCTCAGTAAACATTAAACTGAGCCATTGAACTTTCAGTCCCATTTATTTTCTCTCCAGACAATTGTTGGTGCACACACGAATGTTTCCAAAATTCTTAGAGATCTTCAGACCAAGGTTGTTTCCTAAGTGTGACATGGCGTCATTTATAACACCCGGTCTGTTGCAATCAAAAGCATTTTCCTGCAGAGCAAAGAGCAGAATGAACTTTTTATTCACTTGGTGCAAAAAGCCAAAATTAACATCTTTTTGCTTTTGCATTCAGCATGGAATATTTAATTCAGCTCTAGGTTGGGAGTTTTTCAGATTTTTAAAAATCATTTGTTGAAGTAAGGGCTTCACTACTCCTGTGAAGCCCATCATTTCCTGGTATTAGATACAGCTTTTCATTTAATTAATTTTAATACAGTAATTTATTTTTATATTTTCCTCTAATCTTGTCAACCCAATGTGGATTTTGCTTTTAATAAAGTACAGGGTAAGCTACTTAAAGTGGACTAATTGGGCAAAGCCTGACTTGTCCATCTGATCAGAACGGACATCTGAAGGAAGACGGGCTTGGGGGAGGGCAGGCAGCAGAGGAAAAGAAAAAAAAAAAAAAAAAACCCTCCTGTTTAGAATCTATGGGGCAGAGAGAGTAATGTGGGTAGAACTTGCCTAGCACACAGAGTATAGTTGGGACCTGTGTAGGACCCCAGGAGAGAATTCAGAAAATCGATTTCCTTTATGGCTTAAGCCGCAGCCCTAGCTGTTATGAGAGAAACAGGACAAAAATCATTCCGAGTGATTGAAATGGATTGTAACCCATTCCACAGTCCTACACGTGATTCTTCCTACGGTTTGTCCCTGGGCGAGACTGCTTTTGAGGACTAGCATGTGCACACAACTTCACCTAGGTTCTTGGCTCTAGACCTTCTTTTTCTACCCTATAAGCAAACTGCAGATCTCTTTTCGAACACTCTCGCCTTCCATTTCAGTTGTGCACTGATCTTGACCATACCGTCTTGAGCCAAGCACATGCTAGATACCAGGGTTTAAAGAATGAATCCTTGTCCTACAGGAGGTGCCACTGTCCTGAAGCAAGAGCTGACTAAGTCCTGTAACCCTCATTAGACTGGGCCTAGACTATCACTCTGGGCACCAATTATGGAACTAGACTCCTTGGATTTCAATTCGAGCTGCGCTCTTGATTGAAGTCATATAAGTCTTGCCTGTAAACTGAGGCTATTTCAACATCAGCCTCACAATGTTCTTGGAAGATTACATGAGTTAGTCTATAAAGGGTTTAGTGCGACTCACAGAAGATAAGTGCTGAGTGTTAGCTAATATTGATTATTTGTCAGACTCTTCTGGCTGCAAGCGACAGAAACCCAGCTATAACAGGCTTGAGCAATAGGGGTTTCACTGACTCATTTGATGTAAAAGTGCAAAACTAAACCTGGATGCAGATGTACAAATTATTTCTTTCACATCTTCCTCTCCACCTCTCCCCTGTGCTGTTGCCTTCCCTGTGTTGGCTCCTCTCTCAGGCAAATCCTCTTCTTGTGCCCTCCTTATCCACCACACATAGAATCCACCACACAAACTCCAGTGGAAATGAGAGATTGCCCTTTCCTGTACCCTGACGAAACTCCCACGACCATGTATCGGTGAGAGTCTAAAGACCTGTGACTAGATCTGGAGCCTTCACTGTGACATTTCAGCGCTCAGCGTAGACCTGTATCACATCTCATGGCATCCAAGAAACAAGAAAGCAAAATCTCCTTGGATTAAGAGTAGGGAAGTGGTGACTCCCTAAACATGAAGTATAAGTCTGTTACCAAGTGAAGAGGGATGGAACACCAGGTTGCCAGACCAGAGCTGCATCCCCCACGTGCTAAAGCCCTTTCCCAGTATGTCCTAGAGCATCCTACTCCGGTGGTTTCTGCTGTCATAAACAGAAATGAAGGGCTTTCGCCAAAGGGCAAGCCCTGTATTCTCCAACTGCTTTTTATTCTAGAGCACATAATAGATCTATTTAAATGGTTTTTATTAACATATACATATAGTTTTCTAAAGTAAACTGCTGCACATTTTCTCTCTCTCTCTCTCTCTCTCTCTCTCTCTCTCTCTCTCTCTCTCTCTCACAGACACACACACACACTCACACCCCCACACACAGACACACTCACATTTCTGTTCCGTCAAAGCAGATGAGCCAAAGGCCATGCATGGGCCAGTAGTAGCAGGGGCTCTAGGGGTACAGCCACCTCTTTTCTCACAGCACTACCTATGGGAGCCCGTCTTCACACCTAATCTTCCTCAACAGTGCCTTTTCCTCCTCTGGTGACCATCTGACCCTTCCAACACCAGGGAAAATCTAACCATGATAACAGACAAGTAAGCAAAATATGTGGATACAGAGGCTAGATGGTATGGGTGAGTAGGGGCCTATTCATTTCTGTCCTTGTTGGCTCCATTTTTCTTAGTAGGAAACAAGCAAGCAGAGTGAAAAGAGGGTGAAGAAGGTGGCTTGTGGGTCAGAAGAAACTGAAGGGGTAACAGTGGCACAATGTGTGGACAGTGGCAGAATGTTGTGGTTGTATCTAAAATGTCCTCCAGAAAGCTCATTGTGTTGAAAGCCTTATTGCTGGTGTACTTCTGGGAATTAAATGGATCATGAGGACTCCAACTCCATCAGTGGATTAATCCATTGATTGGATCATATTTTGATGGCATTAGCGGGACGTGATGGAAACAGAAGGCAGATCCTAGTTGAAGGGGGCGGGTCATGTGGATGTGGCCTTGGGAATCATCTCTGATCCAAAGCCCCTTCCTCTCATGCTCTGGCTCTTTCCTTCACTTTCTGCCTCCTGTCTCCCATGAGGTGAGCCACTTTGCTCCACTATATGCTCCCCACCATAATGTTGCTGCCTCACCATGGGCCCAAGAGCAATGGGTCCAAGTGACCATGGACTGAAACTTCTGAAACCATGAGCCAAACAAACCTTTACTCCTTTTTTTCCCAGATATTTGATCATAGCCACAAAAAATACCAGACAGATTCAGTGTGCTTACTTGGCAACAAAAAGAGACCACCTGAGGCTTAAGGTTTCTGGAGGCCAGTGTGCCGGGAACAGAGTCTTCACAGGGAGAGTATCTTAGGCTAGGGGCAGAGGGGCAGGAAAAGCCAGGAAGATAGGGTTTGGGAAATTTAGATGAAGACTTTGGATTTTCTTCCAAATGAACCCTTGTGGGAAATTATTTAAACTCTTTGTAACTCTGGATTCTACTTCTCACAAAATAAGGGGAGAATATATAAACTTTGCTTCTAAAATTCTCGACCCTGAGAGAAAGCAAGAATTAATTCTTCAGTGTTCATTAAACACCTCAAATCTCCTGATTATAAAGCATTTGTTGGAAAGTAAAATTTCTCATCCATGTATTTTCTCTTTTATTCTTTGAACAGCTTTCAGCATTCCTCAGATATCTTGGTCTTCAAATTGCTCTCTCTTTTTGGAGATTGTTTTATGGATTTAACTCTAAAACTTTTCACTGAGAAAGCAAATAGGGGTCAATCATTCAGCATGTATTTTTTGAGCAGAGATGGTGATCCTAGCACTGTGAACTTATTTTCAATATTTTTGGAACACTTTGCAAAAATATGAAGGTGAAAAGATTAAATATGAGTGTACTGAAATTTGATGGGCAAGTCTGAAACTAGAAATAAATATTCCTTGGGCTTGTAGATTGATATCAATGCCAGGATTTCTCTTCTGTGGGGATTTTTTTTCCTGTTTCTTAGTATTTTCAGGTAAAGCCCTTTTCATCCTCTTCTGAGGTTGCTGATTATAACATCATTAGGGTAGAGAACAACCACAAGCACCCTGTACATTTCAAAGTCTTAGAATCATAAAGTAAATTATCCATATGATGGAAAATATTCCATTTTTAAATCTTCATTTGAAGACAAGGTAGTGATGTGGGGAGAATGGTGATGGGATAAGTGATGAATATACTAGACTGAATTGTTTACTATAATCTCAATTTTTAGGTGGATATGCTTTTTATTTATATAACTTTCTTGCCAAAACAATAATTTTCTGAATACAGCATGATTATGGGTGATTTATTTCATTTTTCTATGAACATTTAAAACCTTCTTTTATAATGAACATGTATTCTTTTTCTGATAAAGCTAAAAGTAAATTTACTAAAGCACAATAATTTTTCTTGTGTCTAGAGAAAATTGGTTATTGATAAAATATCCCAATGTTCTTCTTTCAGTAAAAGGGTTCTCCTCTTTCCTAACAGGTAGCAAACAGCAGACAAACTAAGATCTACCTGTTTTAGAGGACAAGCTCCTTGAGCCACTTTGTAGGGGTGTGGTGGTGGGGTAAATAATGCCATAAATTTAAATTTCTGTAAAAATGATACGCAGATAAAGAAGAACTGACTGGGGTTGGGATTAAAATAAAATTCCATATACCAGGCCTCAATTCTTGTGACTCTCACATTCCTTTTTGTGCATAATTTGTTCAACAGTCACTTAACAAATATGTGAGGATTCATTATTTATTGACAAACACTTTATGGCATTCACTATACGCCAGCGCTGTTTCAAAGTGGTTTTTTTTTTTTTTTGTATAATTCATCTTCATAAGGTAGATAGTATCTGGGTTTTATTAATAGGGAAACAGTCACAGCTGACCTAGATTAGCTGAAGTCCCATGGCCAGCATATAGTAAAATGTGAGATTCACATCGCACAGTCAGCCTACAGCCTCCACACTGTCACTACGATGCCAGCCGCTGCACTCACTCTTGGTTTCACTTGCTACTAAACAGCAAGATGGACTGAGTTCCTATCCTCAGAGAAAATACACTCTTGGAAGACAGACATCAAATCCAATATTCACACAAAGTAAATGGACAATTACCAAAAAAGTACAAAATCTAATAAACCCAGGAAGGAAAATGTAGAAAATATGTGTACATGTGCAAAAACAGCCATTGTGTTTTAGTCAGTGGTAGGATGGCTCTGTGGGGCCATCCCCTTCTTCATATGATCACTTCATAGAATAAAGAGGTGACTCATTGGAGGCTGTGCCAGAGATGGGCAAAAAGGAAATCTCATCTCCTTCAGTGTTTGTTGCAGCCCAAAGCCAATGAGGCATTCCCCATCTTCAGTGAAGGAGCAGTGTGAGAGAGCCATGCAGTGGCATAGGAACAAATTTCTGCTAGAAAAAGAATTGAGAAGGAAGTGCTCATCTGAGCAGAAGCATGAAGCGCTGTGCTGCTGCGGAGTGAACTGGCAGTGCCTCACCGGTCTCTGCATTCAGAAGTCTCCACAGCCCCTTTTGGGCAGGGAAAAGATAAAACTAAGTCTAAGAAATAACTTCAGTTAGGATTTTTGGTTAGCTTTTGTTATTATACATTGAGAAATTTTAATAGTATAGTCTAGAGGATTTTTTTTTTTAAATTTGGCTCCTTCAGCAGAGAAAGGGAAAATATCTTTAATTGGTAACCAGTCCTTGGGTGGGTAGCAAAACATGAACTAGATGATCTAAATCTTAGGGTTTTGTTTGTTTGTTTGTTTTATTTGTTCTTAAAATTTCTATTTTTATATGACTTTTTGGCCTGGGTACACTGGTATAATTTGTGAAATTTTTTGTTGTGAAATCTTTTGGGGTAGACTGAACTTCCATTTGTAGAATAAAGTTATCTGTCCAGCTCTGTTCAGTTGTTCACAAGGCTGTACAGAAACCACACATCTGGAGTGAAGCATCTTCTCAGCTGTGGAGATACCCAGTTAGCTCAGATCTAGGCAGAATTTAATCCAATACAACAGTGCATCAAAACTGGATGTGTTATGCTGTTGGAAGTCACCTTTTGTGTAGAAGTCAGAACTGCTTCAGACTTTTGTGTGGCTGGATGTCCCAAGAGGGCAGCCAAGTTTCGCTGGGATCTCTATCCCATGACTGTGTGCTCCTGTGCCAGTGGTGAGGGGATTATTTGTCTCCACCCTGTTTCTGGGGGGTACAAATTTGTTTCTGCTTCATTGTAGTATGAAGGAAACTTCTAGAACATCTACCATGCTCTCAGCACATTCCTTTAACTGTCTCCCTCATGTACCCCTGTATGTGTCTGTTATGGCTTACATCTAGATGTCCCCCCAAAACCTCAAGCACCCATAGGTTGGGCTTTTCAGCGGTGCCTGGATCTATGGTGTGTGATACTGGGATTAAGGGTAGGATGCTGGGATTAAGGACGCCCAACCATGGCCATGAATGGCACCACCCAAAACACAAGTGGCCTGGATGGAATATAAAGGAACAGAAAGAAACTGCTTTGCTACTTCACTGCTTTGCTGCCTTAAGCCTGACCTACTTTGCCATAGACTGTTTCTCCTCTGCAGTGCCTCTCTGCTATGCCACCCTGACTTGGAGCTAGCTGACTATGGACTGAAACCTCTACAAATTATGAGCTGAAATAAACCTTTCTTCCCTTAACTGTGTGTGTTGGGTATTTTGCCTCAGCAATGAGAAAAGTATCCAAAACAGTGTCCCACTATGCAAACCTGATCTCTAGAGGCTGGCTACTAAAATGGAGAGTGGGAATTAATGTAGATTTGCCTCTCATCACATTCCTTTCCTGAGAATCTGGAATTAGGAAGAACAGAAAGTTCATTTCCCTATGAGAATAAAACTCTTTTTCTGAAATTTCAAAGTTTCTGAGGGCAAAGTCTACACTGTATAGCCGATCAAGCTGTACTTCCAGAAGGAAGAAATTGAAATAGACTCATAGGATGTGTTAGTCCACTTTCCTTTACTGTAACAAATACCTGAGATAATCAATTTATGGAGTGAAAAGGTTTATTTTAGCTCACAATTTTAGAGGTTTCAGTCCATGATCATTTAGTTGGTTGTTTTTGCTTAAACCAAGCTTGGTTATTGTTACTTGTAACTGAAGAGTGTTAACTGACATAGAGGCTTTAAGAATGCAGTGAAAATAATCACCATACTCACATACGGCTGCCTTTAGAACTAACTGCATTATACCTGGTGCCCATTCGCCTGGTGAAAGACGTACACATATATCACCTGTCCTCATATTAAAGTAGCAAAGAAATCTATCAGTAAAAAAAAAAAAAAAAGAAAAGAAAAACAAAGAAGTTTTAGTATGACAAAAAGTAGCAGGCATTTCCTCGAAATAGCTCTGACCCAAACCCAGCCATGGCAGATTCAACCGGAGGGATATAAACAGAAATCACACCCTGACTGCTATAATTAAACTAAACTAGATTTTAGAGGAAATTCTTCTTTGTGAAAAGCAGAGAGTCTCTAGAGTAGTTCAGTCTTCCTAAGCACTTATGAAAACAATTATCAAATTTGTGATTTGCAGGTTAAAATCTTTTTTAAAACAAACGTATCAATGTAAAAATAAAACTTTAGAAATCCTTTATATTGATGTTAAACTAATACTAATGCAGAGGTTGTGGGGTTCAGCAGTATTAGATGTTTCCTGTAGTCACGTCTCCACGCAACATGACTTAAATAATCATCAAGTTTAATACAGCCTTTGTCGTTATGCTTTTTCCTTAATACTCTTGTATGTTAATAGTCCCTTTATCCATATTTTATCTTCCTACTTTTTCTGATTGTGCTGTTTATTTCTATGGGTGTGATTCCCTGATAACTTTAAGAGGATTAATATACGGGAAATTGGCTTTATTAGTTTGGATTTGTTTTTTTAGCATTCTACAGTTTGATTAGAATGAGAAGGTCAAGAGAGTCTTATTTGCCAAGCAGAAGTAAAAACAACGTAAAATGAAATAAACTGAACCTCAATGTATTATTGATAGAACACAAAGACATTTTCCACAGAAATATTGTAAGTACAAAGGTCCTTGTATGAGAAAATAGAGGAGAGCAAAGACGCCTTTAATTTATTTTTCCAGAGTCCTTTTGGTTCCTTTGCAGATATCTTTAGTTAGGTGAAGGGCATAATCTTTCTTTAAAGAGAATTTGGAGCGGGAGGTACCAAAATATACCAGGCAACTTTATTGAAATATTTACCATTTGTTGATTTGAGGCATAGAATGAATGGCAGATTTCAGCATGATATTTGCAGAGGGAAAAGGAAAATTTTCCATGAGCATCTAGAATGTTGTTTTCCTTGGGTTTATGCAAAAAAAGTACATCTGAAAAAAATGAAAATTAATCTTGGAGTGGGGGAAAATTCCTCTGAGAATATAACTATAAACTGTCAACAGAGCTTTTCAGGTGATTAGCAATAAATGAATAAAATTGTTGATGGATTTTTTTCAAAATAACTTTTTCAATATGAGTTGAGTTCTTTGTACAATGGCTAAATGACAAAATGGGTGTGGTCCTGGATATATCATTAAAATACATACATGCTTATATGCTTATTTGCATATGTTTCTCTCCACCCTCATCTTCTCTCCCAACCCCCATAGTTTGATAAATGCAGTAACTGGTTATAGATTTGGAGATGTTCCCTGTGAAAATCATTTTGAGTAAAGGCATATGATTAGCTAAAATTGTCAAGCCAAAAAACAATAAGTGGGATAGAAACCAATCAGAACTTCTCACTTTTTCTTTTTTTCTTTCTTTCTTCCTTTTTTCTTTCTTTTTTTTCTTTTTTTCTTTTTAATTTTTATTTAGACTTCGAGAGGTCTAGGAAATGGGGTAAGGAATTTATTTATTAGTCAAATGGAAAATGTAATAACAGATAGCCCACCAATATTGCTCCTGATCTAATTGTTCCATAAGAGAAGATCTGCCATCTGAAAGAACTATTTTAGGGATGAAGAAGAGAAGTTAAGGGCCGGTGATATAGCTCAGCAGCATAAGTGCCTCCCTGGCAAGCACAAGGTCCTGAGTTCGGTTTCCGGTACCCACATTAAAAAAAAAAAAAAAGAGAAGAGAAGTTAAGTAATACCTAAATTGTCTTTAAAGTATTTTTATTTCTGAAAGTATTATAGACAGCAATGAGGCCCATTCTAAGACTGGCCTACGCACTCTGGATATGAAAATGTACCTACTTACTCATAGCGCTTCAGTGGTCCTGAGGTGATACAAGTGCACCCACTGGCAATTAGACAGCCCTGGCTTTGAAAGCTGCCTCTGCTACTCAACATCTGGGTGACAGTGGACAGAGGGGTCTGCATCTTCTCATCTGCATGATGGATGTTAAAGTGTTACCTATGAATTGAAAATGTAATTCACCTAGTACCTGCCTCACACACAAATACCCTGTGAGGCTATTGTCATTATTTCTAAACTTCTATCACAAGAGCCTCTTCAGCGGGGCCATAACTGCAGCTGTTGTCACAGTGTCATTCTTAGAGGGCCTGGCTTCATTTTTACAGACAACGTAGAATTGAATTTTATAATTTAGACAATTTCAGTGAGTCAGATCTTTTTTTTTAATGAATTTGCCCAAAGTTAGTGTCTTCTTCTATATTCTTCTTTTTTTAGCTTTATTGCAGTATAATTTTCTAATGAAATTATATGTATTTTAGAAATATAGTGATGATTTGATATATATACACATTGTGAAATAATTACCACAATCAAGCTAATACATCCACCACCTTTCATAGTTACCCTGTGTGTGTAAGTGTATGTGAACGCTGATGATCTACCCCTTAGCCAACTTCTAATATACAGCACAGTGTTACATTGTCTTAGTTACTTTCTCATCATGAGAATCAATACCCAACACCTACAACTTAATGGAGGAAAGGTTTATTTTGGCCCATGATTTTTAGAAGATTCAGTCTGTCTTCCGCTGGCTCCAAAGCAGAAAGGGCATGGCGGGAGGATCTGATGGAAGAATGCTGCCGCAGTCGTGGCGGCCAGGTAAAAGGAGCACAGGGAAGGGGCTGGGGAAGGAGGTGTCCCCTTTCAGTACACACCCCCGTGAGCCCGCCTCCTAATAGCAAATTAGCGCTAGAACCCCCATAATCTAATCACGTTCCGCCATCCCCACCGCTGAGATCGTGAGGTTTTGGGAGGACATTCCCGATCCAGACCACAACATATAAGGTCACCGTGTTGCATGTTAACTCCTCAGAACTTATTCATCAGTCGGATCAGCTTTTGCCACTTCCTAGTCTCAGCTTACCTGTTACATCTTCTTTCCTTCACTGCAGACTATATTTCTAAAACCGTAGTCAAAATATCAAAAGCAATTTGGAGACATCTGCACATTGTTGGCCTAGCCTAATTGCCAAGAACAGGGACAGTGTCTGTAGATTAACTCTTCCTTCTACTGCTATGGGAAGGAGATTGGCAGAAATCTATTAATGTTAAAATCCTAGTTTAAATGGTTTTTAAAAACTTCTACAATAGTAATACTGTATTTGTATGTATTTCAAATGTTTTCGAAGTGTACTCATACACATATTACTATCTGTATCAAGTCACAGTATTTTGCCAAATTTATTTTAATTTTTGAGGAAATAAAATATTGAAGATTTATATAAAGCCTAATCCCAGCATCCTCCAGAGTAATCACTATTCTGACTTTTATGTTTATCATTTGCATGTATTTATACCACTATTTATATGCATAAGTTTAAATTTTCAAGATTTACAGTAGTATTTTACTCTGTGTAATATCCTGCAATTATTTTATTCAACGTTTTTGAGATTTATATTCATACCTGTAATATCACTCATGTTCATCACTGCATAATATTCTACTGTATGACCATAATGAAATTTATTTATCCATTCTTCTACTATTAATAGATATTTAATTTATTCCACTTATCACTCATACCAATAATAGTATGAATATTCTTTTTTATTAAGTTTATTGGTACAATTTAGATATACATAATGATCATATTCATCATAGGGAGTTTGTACCTGTATATGATATATCTTGATTCCTCTTTTTTTCCCAGCCCTCTCCTCTCCCTTCATCCCTTTTTCCCCTCCTTATTTACAAAGCTTTGTTTCCATTTTATCCTTCTTCTTTTTTTTTTTTTTTTTTTGTGGGTACCAGGGGTCGACCTCAGGACCTCGCACACCAGCAGGCGCCCATGCCGCTGAGTGATATCACCGGCCCTTTTTTCTTATGTGGGTTCCGGAAGTCGAACTCAGGCCCTCACGCTTGCCAGGCAGATGCTTACGCCACTGAGCCATCTCACTGGTCCTCCATTTTATCCTTCTTTTATCATTTTTTTTCTTTT
Source organism: Erethizon dorsatum (assembly GCA_028451465.1). Taxonomy (NCBI): domain Eukaryota; kingdom Metazoa; phylum Chordata; class Mammalia; order Rodentia; family Erethizontidae; genus Erethizon; species Erethizon dorsatum. The sequence continues at coordinate 49,221,453 of CM051825.1, forward strand.
CCCTTCCTTCCTTTCCCCCTTCCCCTTCCTAGTTCCTCTTTCCTTTTGAACAATTTTTTCCTATTTCACAATATCTATTGTACATTTTTGTCCTTATTTACTCTTTCAGTTTCTCACACCAGGGGGACAAGGAGATTTTTACACATGTGTGTCCAATTTATTTCACTTAAGAGTATGGTCTCAAGGTGCATCCATTTACCTAAAAATGTCTCAAGTTTATCCTTCTTTATGGCTGAGTAGCAGTACTCTATTGGCTATATCTCCTAATTCACGTGCAGAAAAGTTTCTCTAATATGTATCTCCAGAAGTAGAGCTGCCAGATGAAAGCAAAGTCCAGCACACATTTTCAAATTCACCAGCTGTTATAAGGTGGCATTACAGAATTGTTGTGAAAATTACAATGCTACCAATTATACATGGAAATTTCCAATTTCACCCATCAGTCTTGACACTTAATGTTGTCATATTTCTTACTTCTTTGAAAAACTAGTAGGCATAAATTGGATTTTTAATTTGCATTATCTGGATTACTACTAAGATTTGTTCTCTTTAATGTGCTTATTGGCCTTTTAAGTTTTCTGTTTTGAGAGAACTACGTGTTCTGGTTTGTGTGCTATGTTCTATGTATGTACTTGTTTCATGTTCATTTTAGAAATTTTTCCTATATTCTGAGTGGTAATCTTTTGCTGTGGATTTCTGGCTAGTCCATATTATAACAGTATTTATGGAACCAACCAGTAATGGGCTGCATCCTTTAAAAATAGCCAAGATAAACCTCTCCTCCTTTAAATTGTGGGTGCCAAGTTGTTTGTCCCAGTGACAGGAAAGCCAACTAAAACAATATCTCTATCATCTCTTTAAGAAGCTTTTGCAGATGACCCATCTAATAATTTACCTTATCTCTTCCTAATCATACCATAGGTTCATGTCCCTAATTAGGTTCAGGGAGGTGGGAAAATACAACTTTTTAACTAGAAAGATTGAGCCCCAATAATATGGGGGACGTGGTTATTCAGTACAGAAGTACAGATTTTAATAGTCTGTCCTGTGATGCTCTAAAACACATAAGATGTGTAGATTTGTTCTTTATTTTTGCTGCCATAATGATTTTGTCCATCTATATTTCCTAGTTAATATGACTCATAATGGAATGTTTTCCATTTCTGTAGTTTATCTTTGAGCTAGCAATATTGGAGAACTGTTATTTGCCCTAATAGTTTGCCGATAGTTTGTAGATAGGTAATTGTTACTGACTGAATTGTGTTATCCCCTGGGCCTTGGCAAAGCTGTATGCTGAAGTCCTGACCCGCAGTCTCTCAGAATGTGACTTTCAACATAGGATTTTCAAAGACATTATTCAGTTGAAATGAGGTTATGAGGGAAGGCCCCAATCCAATATGCCTGGTGTCTTTAGAAGAGATTAGGCCACAGACACACGCAGAGAAATGACATACACAGGGCGAAGAGAGCATTTACAGCCAAGGAAGAGGCCTCAGAAGGAAGGTACCCGGGGTGCCCATTTTGCTGACATTTAATCTCTGACTTCCAGCCTCCAGAACTGTGAGAAAAGGACATCTGTTGTTAAGCCACCTAACTTGACAGTCCTGGAAAATTAATATAATACTCAAATCTGTAAATAAGAGGAGTTTCATCTATGATTGCAATCCTAGAGATTTCATTTCTGCTTCTAATCCCATAGCAGTGACAAGAACTCAGAATTACTTCACTAAGAAATCCAAAGTTTTGCCACTAACCATGTCAACTATAAATATTCTTAGATACAAAAATTACCTAAAACCAGTTTGCTAAGTGATTTTAAAGTATTGCATTTTATTGAATGCTCATTATGTATCTATTGATCATTTGCTTTTTGCTCTTTAATCTTTTCTTTCCTTTATTCTATCAATAGATTTTTCTCAGCCTGTGTTTCAGGGCAGAGACCTATGTTTTCATGAAGGAGATACAGATATAAATTAAACTTCCAGCATCTTATTTAGAATTTTTGCCTTTTGCCCATAAGAGAAATTTTTCTGTAATATTATTTGATCATGTTATTATCTTCTTCTGATATATAAAAACACCAGTGTCACAACAAGATTAAGACATTTTTCTATACTATGAAACTTTGTATGAGTTATAGATTATTCATAAATTCAAATTTTAGTAAAACTTGCCTCTAATATGCAAGCTTTCTTTGTCATGAGTGCTTATTTTACTAATAAATTCTGTATCTAATTTTTACAAAATCTGGTTTTAAGGCTATACATTTACCTATAAGTACCACTTTTGCTGCATATCACAAGTTTTAGTGTATAGTACTTTAAATTTGTTCCTTGGGATTTTCTCCTTTATCCTGAGTTAGTCATGAGTTCATTTACTCTACAAGTACATGAGTTGCTAAGGGTTTTTGGTTGCAGATTTCTAATTTAATTGTATTATGCCGAATAATAATGTCTGCATAATATCTTCTTAGAAATTAACAATTTTAAAATTCAAAATTAAATGGGCATTTCTTGATTCGGATCATTGTACTGTGGTTATGTTCAATGGTAGTATTGGGAGGAGTTAGATAAAAGATACATAGGAATTCTCTGTACTACTTTGGCGAGTTTTTGTATATTTGAAACTACTTCAGAATGAAGTTTAAAACAAAACAACAATTAAAATAGACTGTTTCTTTAAGTAATTCAAAATATGATTCAACAAAAGGTGACTTGAAGTACACTTTTGCACATGATGGAAGTTTCAATGAGTATCGGTGCACTGGTTGAGACACATGCTCTCAGTTCAGATGCCAAGGCCCCCGCTTCTTTTAGATATGTCCTTTTGTTGATTACTTAGTATCTCTTGATTCCAGTTTCTCCCCCAATAAAATGGAGATAACAACTATCCCCACAATTTAGAGTTATGAGATCTAATAAGGTAATGTGTGATGCCTTGAGCTTGATAAGCAATTATAAATAAGAGTTGCCATTGTCATACTTCATCATTATCTTTGTTCTCAAGTTTCTCATATGCATCCTGGCATGCAATCATGCATTTAAACCATGAAAATAAAATAAAATAAAATTTTTTTGCTATCCAGTCACACAAGCATTTTCAGTGCTCACCATCCTCATTTAGCTGGTGGCTACCATATTGGACAGTGCAGATGTCAAACATGTCCATCGTCACCAAATCTCTACTGGAAAGCACTTCCAGAGTTTGAACTGCTAAACAGGCGAGTGAGAAAGGTCAGCCATAGGGACCTCTCCAGTAAGCTTTTTGAGCAATACACAAAAATCAAGATAGAGGAAAAGACTGGGTGCTGGTCCTGAGGTCACAGGTAAAGTCTTGGCTAGAATCTAAACAGAACCTTTAATGTCTTCCTCAGTCATTCAGTACTATTCTGCGGCAGATGAGGGAACTCCAGGAAATTTCCAAAAAGAAAGATTTGGCCGGGAACATCTCCAACAGAGAAAAGTTCAATAATTGTGTGAAATCACTTGATGCTGACTTGGCTAAATTTCTGTGGTAATTTTGATCCTCACAAAATGTCAGTTATTTCACACACACAAAAAAAAAATATTTGTAATGCATAATTTCAGCGACTCTGAACAATTTGCCAGCATTTCCCATGTTTTACCTTTGAAATTTGTAAGATTTCAAACATGTTTTAGTCACATCCAACATAAACTTTACATTATTTTTGTTGTCATTTCTTTGTTTGAAAAAGCCATAAAATCTTATGAACTTGTAGTCTTCCACTCATTTCTCAAAATTGACCTGCTAAACCCATTAACTCTTCTTTCAAACAAATTGCAGCCCAAATAAAATTACATATTAATAAAAATCAGAATAGCCTCTTTGCGTTTAAATTTTATAACTTTTGGAATTGTGTGTATGTTATTGGGTAGAGGTAGATGATTGGGAAGTAAAATAAGTTTAAAATGAATCAGCAAAGATGGTCAAAAAAAGGTCTAAAAACAAAGTAATTCTCCAAAGTTCAGTAACCTGAGATTTCATTTGGACAGATTTTGTCATTCTAAGCAACAAGAAATAAATGTGACTATTTCCCAAAAATCTCCACTGTTTCCATCATTTCCCAATACTTTATACTCATAAAGGGGAAATAGATACTCTGCACATCTATAACTATGCACTCTCAATAAAAACTTTAGCAAAATGTTTTTCAAGAAATCTAAAATAGGGAAAAAATGTTTGCCAGCTGTTCCTCAGACAAAGGATTACTATCGAGAACATATAAAGAACTCAAAAAAATCAGACCTCCCAAATTTAAAGACCCAATCCAAAAATGGGCACCTGAGATGAATACACACTTCTCAGATGAAGAAATACTAATGGCAAATAAATATACAAAAAAATGTGCAACATCACTAGTCATTCGAGAGATGCAAATTAAAACAACACTGAGATACCATCTCACCCCAGAAAGAATGGCTACTATTAAGAAATCAACTAATAACAAATGCTGGAGGGGCTGTGGGGAAAAAGGAACCCTTCTTCACTGTTGGTGGGAGTGTCAACTGGTACAGCCACTGTGGAAGTCAGTGTGGAGATTCCTCAGAAAACTAGGGTTGGAGGTCCCATTTGACCCAGCTATTCCCCTTCTGGGCATCTTCCCAGAAGAATTAAAAACATCGTACCACAGCGATATATGTGCACCCATGTTTATAGCAGCACAATTTGTAATAGCCAGATCTTGGAAACAACCCAAATGCCCATCAACTGAGGAATGGATAAGAAAGATGTGGTATTTTTATACAATGGAGTACTATTCAGCCATAAAGAAGGATAAACTGGAGACTTTTATAGGTAAATGGATGCAACTCGAGAAAATACTCATAAGTGAAATAAACCAGAAGCACATGTGTAAGCATCGTATTATCTCTCTAGTATGAGAAACTGAAAGAGTAAATAAGATCCAAAATGTACAATAGATATGGTGAATCAAAAAGAAACTGGTCAAAAGGAAAGAGAGACTGGAATAGGGAAAAGAAAGAAGGGAAAGGGAAAAAAATTGTATATATATATATAAGATGGTTAAGATAAATACACTACCATTTTTACTTAGTTCATTGAAGAGTAAGGTTTGTGCCAATAATGTTTGGACAATTGAATGCTAATGTCTGGTGTCCTGAATAACTAACTTAAAGATAGTAATACGTAATGTATTAACCATTGTTACCCTCCTATTATGTTGTTTTGAAAATTTGTTCTTCTTTTGATTTGTTTTGTTTTTTTTCTTCTCTTTAAAAAAAAATGGAAATGGTAAAATTATCAACAAATGTCTGTTCTGTAGGTTCTGGCTGTGTTCTTGCAGATATTTCCTTTTTGTCAGGGTTTATAACTTGCAAAGGGAAAATTTTTTATGGGTGACATTTCTGATAAGTCCACTGATAGGCTATTTGCTTGAAACACAAAACTGCTATAATCATTTGTGTGTGGGAATGGCCATATGAAAGGGGAGAGCTTGTTTTGTTAATTTTGATTGTTTACTAGCCTGACTATTGGTTATTCATTTGTTTGGCACCAGGAAGAGAAGAAAATAATAAAATGGACTTGTAGTAAAAAAAAAAAAAAAAAAAAAAGAAATCTAAAATAGATGCATTCTGTGCAATTAAAAATCAGTTCTATTTTTCTTCCATCAAACTTGCCCATTTCAAAAACAAAAACAAAATGAGCAAACCTGTCTCTCATCCATCTGCACCATCATAAATCTATACCAGGAGGTATGAGACTTAAAAGTAAACGTAAAGATTTGCTAGGCCGGTGAGATGGCTCAGTGGCATAAGCGCCTGCCTGGCAAGCACAAGGTCCTGAGTTTGACTCCCGGTACCCACATAAAGGAGAAAAAGAGCTGGTGATATCGCTCAGCAACACAAGCTCTTGCTGGCAAGCGCGAGGTCCTGAGGTCAACTCCTGGTACCCACACTAAAAAAAAAAAACAAAAACAAAAAACAGATTTGCTTAATGTAGGAGTAGAAAGAGAAATTTAATTCATTTCCTGATCATTGATCCTATACCTCATTTTCTTGACTAAATGAACTTGTCATAAGGAAAACTCGATCAAGGTTCTACTTGGACATGTAGAATCAAGATGGAAATGTAGAACTAACAAGGCAATTTGAACTAATTAAAATATATAACTATCAATTTTAAATATTCAAATTTACCATAAGCATTTTTTGACAATTCAAAACAGAGTTCAAATGGGGCAATTTATTATAGATCAAATTGCAATTTTCACTAGGTTACAGTTTTACATCCAGTTCCATAACATATTTGGAACTTTCTTGAAAAGAAAATTAGGATGACATTGTTCACACATATTTTCATTCAAATACTTTAGATAATCCGTTAAATATTACTAGCGTGTCTGCGAATGTAGCTCAGTGGAAGGATGCCTACCTCTTGCCTAGCGTGTGCAAGGGCCTGGATTCAAAAACTTATTTATTTATTTTTTTTGTGGGTACTAAGGGTTGAACTCAGGACCTCGTGCTCCAGTGGGCGCCTGTGCCACTGAGCGATATCACTGGCCCTTTTTTCATATGTGGGTACTGGGAGTAGAACTCAGGACCTCAGGCTTGCCAGGCAGACGCTTATGCCACTGAGCTATCTCACTGGCCCTCAAAAACTTTTTGGTTCAAGTACCAAAACCAATTTTTTTGCTAGGGTGAACTTGAGAATTTTGAAGTGCAGAATATCCGTACAGGAAATACTCTATTCTAGATATTTAGTCTAGAGACTTAATACCATAGGTTTAAACTGAGATATTTACTGGACGTTGTTACGAAACCTACTTTATTAGTTGCGATGGCTATAGTTTCCTATCATGTATCCCCATCATGTCTGACAATGAGTAAATGGGGGAGTCATGATTTGTGACCTCCAGTTACAAGTTTCTGTGTGTGAAAAATATGAGAGTCAGAAGCTAGAGTGACAAAAGTGTAAAGGGCTTCAACCACATAACAGTTTACCACAAGCATCACTTGGGCAGTGCGTTTCTTTGCATACTAATTATCCTGAGTGTCCCTCCGGCAGGTGTCATTTCGACCAGTCAATTCTTGTTTGGAATAGACACTCATATGTCTGCTTATTTGTTTTATATCCACTATTTTTTGTACACTTTTTTATTCAGAACCTTGTATTCACCTTTGATGTTTGTTTCTATGGGTGGTGTTGACAGCTGGCCGACATCTATCAAGATATCCTGTAATAAAAAGCAAGGAAAAATATTATTATAAAATATTTATGTACCTTCTGGACCAAACAATATGTAGCTCATTCGTTATTTATTCAAAACAAGGGGGTTCAAAAAGTCATTTACAATTTAGATTAGGTCTAGTAGACCAAATAATTGAAAAATATGGGATGGCAAAACACCAACTAGGACGACAATCATGATGTCTTCACCATTAGGTTTAATGGGTAGCCATATTATTGAAATTATACCACCCACAGAAAAAAAGGAAAGGCCAACACAACAGTGTACACTGTGTTGCTCAAAGAAAGACAATAATGGAAAAAGAGTTTGGAAAGAGACTAGATACTATTGTCGAGATTGTAACATTGGGTTGTGTATTAAATGTTTTAAGATATACACAGAAAAATTATTGAATAAATTTGAATAAATTTTTGTTTTTATATTTCCTGTTATATTATCTTATTAAAAATTAATGAACAAAATATGCAATTTTTGGTCATCCTGTGTTTAAATAATTAGACTGATAAGTGGTTAATTTTGACAGTGAATGACACTTGCTTGGTAGTTCCTGAATAAATCACCTGAGCATAGAAGCATCCTTGTACCAGAAGAAAGGATTCCTTGCCTTTGTTTCTCCTAATAATAGACGGGTAAATAATCCTGTCTGCTTGACAGTGATGGAGAACCTTTTAGAGACCTAGTACCCAAACTGTAACTCAAAACCCAAAAGTGCCAACATTGCAATTAAACCTGAATACTGAGGTGCTAGGTTAGAAAAAATAATCTTTTTGTCATAAAAGGAAAACAACAAGAGAGCTTTCAATGATACAAACAGCCTCCTATGGTACACATGCCATAGGCTCACCGCCACTGGGCTATTATAAACCTCTCACATTTGAAAACAAGTTCATTCCTACCTTTGACTATTTATTAGGGGCAACTCTTACTTCTCAGTCTTCAGATATCGGTGTTTACTGAAGCCCATGCCTGTAAAATGAATGAAAACAATGTAGGCATTTTTAATTGGTTTGCTGAATGGTCAACAGTACTGAAATGCTTTTTAAAAATTAGTACATATATTGCAGTACATAATGTTTACATTCCTTGTGGGGAATTGGTACGTGTACATGGCACATCTTAATTCCTTTTTCATCCCCTTTCCTACTCCTCCCTCCACCTCCCTCCATCTCTTGGTCCCTTTCCCCTTCGAGAAAGATCTATCTCCCTACTTGCTATTTCTATCTTTTACTCTTTATTTATAATTTGGGTTTCTCATATAAGAGAAGCCATGCAATATTTAAGCTTTGATTATTTCACTTAACATTATGATCTCAAAGAGTCATTTTCTTATAAATGACACAAAATTTATCATTCTTTATCCCAGAATACCATTCCATTGTGTGTAAATACCACATTTCCTTTGTCTAGTCATCTATTGTTCATTTTTTTCTTATCTCTTCATCTGTTGATGGACATAAATAGGCTGCTTCCATAATTTAGCTATTATGAATTGTACCGCTATAAACATAGGTGTGCATATATCACTGTAATATGACAAATTTAACTCTTTCAGGAAGATTCCTAGAAGGGGAATAGCTGGGTCAAATAGAATTTCTAGTTTTAGTTTTTTGAGAAATCTCCATACAGATTTCCATAGTGGTTGTACTAGTTTACATACCTACCAACAATGTAGACAGATATCAACGAACCTGTAAAACATCTAGACAGTAAATATTTTAGGCTTATAGAACACTCTTTGTTGTAACTATTCAATTTCACTTTTGTAGTACAAAACTAGCAATAGACAGTAAATCAATTATATGGATATAGTAGTATGCCGAATGAATTTTATATATATCCACTGAAATTTAAATGTCATAATTTGAGCATCGTACAACTTTCATGTACTAGAAAATATTCTTCTTTTGATTTTTTTCAATCATTTATTAATGTTTGCTAATGACACAGCAGGGTGGATTCAGTTTATAACCCGTAACTTGCCCTCCTTTGCTTTAAATTTTTCCTTGAGCAGTTTAAGAATTTTTTCAGAAATTTTTTTTACCATGCCACTAATTACTTTGGCAAATATTTTTAGGTAGGAAAAGAAAAACAACTTAGTTATCCACATGGTTTCGAGCTGTGTAGAAGGGTTGTACTGATGCAACTTACAATAGATTGCCAGGTCCAGGAGGCCACGGGCCGTATCTATGTGATAGTAAATATCATTACTGATCTTTCTTCTTTCTGAGCTGAGCACACATTTTCACACCTCCTTCATAGTTAGTTTCTTAACTAGGTTTTTTTTGTTGTTGTTGTTGTTTGTTTGTTTTTATGTGGGTACCGGGAGTCTAACTCAGGACCTCGCGCTTGCCAGCAGGCGCTTGTGCTGCTGAGTGATATCACCAGCTCTTTTTTTCCTTTATGTGGGTACCAGGAGTCAAACTCAGGATCTCGTGCTTGCCAGGCAGGCACTTATGCCACTGAGCCATCTCACCAGCCCTTAACTAGTTTCTGCCTGTAGAATTGAACCAGGAATTAAGTACACTACTTCGGTCTCCTGTAACATCCTTAGCTTTATCTCTTTTCACTTGTCAACTGGCTACATGAAAGAAGGGGACACAGATAACTGATAGAATAAGCCTGGATCTCGGAATCATCTCAGGAAAGGCTGCCTACACCATACTTAACCAGACTGTGAAATGAGCAACAGATAAAGTTTTATATTATTCTGCCACTGAAATATGGCAGTTTGTTACTGCAGCACAGCTTAGCCTCACCTGACTAATGCCATCTGTATTGTCAACCTGAATGCTTATTGGAGCGCAAAGCACCTAGTAGCTGCTGGTTAGGTATTTGTTGATTGCTGATTGATGATAAATAGCTATCCTCATAGTTCTAAACTTGAATATGACAGGTCATATTATTAAAATATTTATGTGAGATGTGGCCAGGCTTCAGTAATTACATGCATGAATTCGGAAGAAAGATTAGGTAGAAACCTTCTGCTAGTATGTTTGGTGGATACACATAAACTACAGTGTTATGTTAATGCTGGGACAGTGGCATACATTTGATGAGCTGCTTGCATGCCAGGAACTAAGCCTAGGAATAAAGCCATGACACGTGACAAATTTAACCACACTGTGCTGCACCTCACACCTCAACATGAAGATGGACAAACCAGAACTTACCGCAAGGAAAGAAACCAGAGTCACCAGGCTGGGCAAGTGCATTAGAAGCATGTGTTACCTGCTTTCTCTGGGAGTCAGTGTAAGTGGTGAGAATACTCAGGTGAATAAACCATCCCACTCCTCAGGAGTTATTCTATGTTGGGCAGATGACAAGGGGCAATACCATACCAAAGGCGTAAACTTAAAGTTCTGTGAGTAAAGGGCAAAGAGCCAATGACACCTCCTAAAGGGACACAGGAGACTCCAAAGAAGTGGCATAGAAAGTGCATATTGAAAGAAGGCGAAGGATAGGGCAGATAACAGGAAAGCAAGTGTTCCCGTGTGCCTAGGGGAAGGGTATGAGAGGGCCTGTACGATAGAGCAGGAGAAGCTCTGTGCAATACAGAGATACGGGCAGAAGAGAAGTAAAACCCAGATTGGCCAGACTGTGAAGGTCTTGGGTGACAGTCCAAAGAGGTTAGAATTTTCCTGTTGGCTATAGGGATCATTAACAGTTTTGGAATGGAATAACCTGGAGATTTGTGGTTAAAAAAAAAAAAAGTAAATGATAAAATTTCAGATGCTGGCAATGCAATAAAGACAATGTCGTACAATAGTTGTTTATATTTTATAGTATCATACTGCACCTTATTAAAATACTTGTGTCTTGTGTAACCTGGAACACGAATAGGGTAAAAATGTACTTTAAATGATGGCCAGAGAAAACCTCTCTGAGAAGGTGAGGTGGAGCCACAACGTGAAACACATTTGTCCAAGAAGCTGGGAAAGGGGAAGAAGTGCAAAGGCTCTGAGCCAGGATGGAGTTGGGCGTGTTGCAGGCTCAGAAAGGCAGCCTGCAGCTGGATCTCAGGAAGAGAAGGTGGTAGTGGTAAAGCTTGTGGTCAGAGAATTTAATTTGAATCCCCAAAATAGAGTGTTTTAGATCACGGTAAGAAGTATGGACTGTTTTTCTAAAATGCAGTAGGAAGCCCACTGAGGGTTTTTTCCTAATGTCACAGCAAGAGGTGTCTAGAAGAAGAGCTGCAAATAGACTAGAGGGCTAGCTAAGTGGCTGTTGGGAACATTTTTATACGATCCATACCAGAGATGAGTGCATTTGCAGAGGTGCTGGAAAGAACTGCATTTCACGGGAATGCAGAGAGAGGATGTGGCCGGTGATTGTAAGGGCTGACGTCAAGGGAGGAGGCAAATATCTCCCGGGTCTTCACTTCCCCGGGTGGAGGAGAGACGCGACTTACTGAAATGGGAACAACAAGACACAAAGAGGTTCTCACAAAAAGAAATGGAGCCCTGATTCTCCATGCCAGGTTTAAAATTCCCATTAACTGTCTAAAAAGGGCTGTCAAGTAGACAGCTGAATATCAGAGCTCAGAGTTTAGAGGAGAAGCAGGACTAGAGATACAAGTTGGAGAGTCATTAAGCATTAATTATAATGAATGCCTGGACACAATGAGATTATATAGGAGAGTGTCAAAGAAAGAAAGAGCTGAGACCCAGGACTGAGCCCTGGGTAACTGAATAATCTCAGGACAGATGGCCTGAGGAAGAGGAAGAAAAGGAATGAGGCTGCCACGAGGTCAGCACCATAGAAAATCTATAGTGCTTTTAAAAAACTAAGAAAGGGTCAGGTGTGTAGTTTAGTTGTAGAACATTTGCCTACCATACACCAGGCTCCAGGTTTTATTTCCCAAGAACACAAGATGAATACATTTTTTAAAAAATATTTCAAGCCAAGGTAAAATAAAAAATGAACTAGGGAAGAGGATGCTTTAAGAAGGAAAGAACCACCCCTTTAAATGCTGTTTCAGCTACCCAGTGAAAATGGACAGAACACTGACTGTTAGATTTTTCCACAAGATGGTTGCCTTGGCAAAAGCCCAATGTGGATAATATGTGTATGGGGGGGGACTATAAGTAATTTCTGAGATTTTCTTTTTAAAGGAGAAGAGCAATAGATAGCAGTTGGTAGATGGAGGGGAATTTGGGGAAAGGAGAGATGGATTAAGAAGGATGACAATGGAACATGTTTGTTTGTTTGTTCATTGATGGGAATAAGCCAAAACCAAAGAAAAGGAAGAAATTAATGGTATAGGAAAAAAGCATGATCAATGGTATAGGACCAGCATCATTGAGAAGATGCAGAATCCAGAGATAAATGGAGAGTTTGGCCTTCACTTAGACCATGCCTGAGAGCAATTTCATGCAGAGGAGAAGGCAAAGAGGAAAGTTACAGAGGCAAGGAGGTTGACCTGAGTGGGACACCTCTGTCCCACTTGTGTAAAGATTTGGAAGAAAAGAGGAATCACCCCCCCTTTGGGGGAGACAAAACTTGAAAACTATGTTTATTAAGTTATAACAGTTATTTGAAAATTCTCCCATGCTTGGAATTAAAATTCATCTTGAACTTGCCAACATCTAAAATTTCAACACATATCTTCAGGTGTGGTCTGGATAGTAAGAGATCAGTTCATCCTTCAACACGGACAGGAGTTCTATTAATCCTGCCTGACTGCTTTAAATGTATGTAAATTCACAGCACTTTATTTGGGGCTTATTTAATATGAACCAGATAAAATTCCTGATTTTTCATATGAACAAAAGTTAATTTAAATAACCTTTATTTTGTTCTGAATTCACTGGAGGAAGCTGTTACCTAAGGAAATTTATACTTACATCTGTTAATTTTTAGTTTATAAGTCTGTTTTATCTCAGTGATTTCCTCATCTAATTTAGAATTTTACCTTTAATTCAAAATGCTGATTATCCATTTAGTTTTGTGACATTCATAGATTAAATGAGAAGCCTCCTATCCTCCCAGTTGGCAATAGCCAATCTATTAATCTCAGAAGAAGAAATGGTGACCCATTTTTTTCTCCTCATATGTCTTTTACTGAAAAGTTTGAAATTTTGTTAATGATGGACATCGGCTTTATTCTAGAGTATTTTGAGCCTATTTACCTCCTTTCTGAATACCTAGACAAATCCAGCTGAGTCCTGTACATCTTTGAGTGAAAGGGCTATGTTACCAGGCACTACAAACATGCAGTAATACACTACTATTAAAATATTTTATTTTCTTTTACTTATTGAACATACACAACTTTTTAAAATTTCTGACTCCAAAGCAGGACTTCTCTATGGTAATATTATTTAAATATCTCCCTTCTCGCATTGTTTGTTAATACATTTATGAATCAGATACACGTCTGAGGCGCCACTCATTCTTCACACCTAGTCCCTTAGACTGTATCTAAAGGACGACTTACTTCCATTTCCCATGCAATACAGGGTTGGGCGTCTCAAGTCAAGTTTTGCTGAGCTGTGTGAATAGCTCACATTTCTTTTCTGTCACTATAACAAATGTTAAAATATGTTGGGTTTCCCTTTCCAAAGTCCCAACCTGACTTTGCCTTCTCCCATGAGAGAGGATTTGTTTCCTGCGTTGCAACCTCGATTCCTGAGCCATGAAACATCAACTCACTTTCTCTCTTCCCAGGAATAGACAGTACATGCCACATATTTTAGGATTTTGCTAATGTAATACTCATTTCCAGGATTAATTTAGGAACTAGTCATTCTAGTCTAGATTGCAGTATGGCAAGAAACGTGACCGTGAAATCTCGGTGGCGTAGCACAATAAAAGTTTATCTCATGCTAAGAAAAATCTGCTTGGGTTGGGCAGCTTTCTGTGACATCTGTGTTCCATGTGGTGCCCCCGGCAGTCCAGTGGCTCCCACCACATGACACCACTATGTCAATGTGACACCAACGCTGCCACAGAAGCCAGGCCAAGAAGTTGCACGTTAACTGCTAAATGTTCCGGACTGACAATGAAACACATCACTTATTCTTATAGTTTATTGGCCACAGCTATGTATGTGTCCTCGCATAACTGCAAGGAGGCCAGGAAATGTGAGAAATAAAAGGATATTTGCTAAGGAATAAATATCTTTGCCGATCTTATCAGTCAGACTTTAGTCCGACAACATTTAATCTATTCTCCATTTCTATAGTCTTTGCTATTTCAAGAATGCAATATATGAAATCATATACTATCTAGCTTTTCAGGATTTTTTTTTCACCCAGCATAACTTTCTGAAGATTTCATCCAGTTCTTTGCATATATTAACAGTTTATCCATTTTCATCACTGAGAAATATTCCGTGGTATGAATGTACCAGGATTTCCTTAACCATTTATCTGTGGAAGAACATGTGGATAGTTTCTAGTTTTATGTGTTACTAATAAAGCTACTATAAACATCTGTGTACAGGTTTTCATGTACATATTTATATGTCTTCATTTCCCTAGTATAAATGTCAGAGTGCAACTGCTGGGTCATGTGATGGTTACATACTGAACTTAGTTTTACAAGTGACCGTCAAGCTTTTCCAGGGTGACATCAGCATTTTACACTGCCATCCAAATGTAGGAAGGATCCAGTTCCTTCACATCCTCTCCTGCTTGTGGTGGTGTCCTATGCTTTCTTTATGGTCTTCTGATAGGTGTGGAGTGATAGCCCATAGTGATTTTGTTTACATTTTTATACTGGCTGATGCGGACTATTTAAGCACTACTTGTGTTCATGTGCCTCTGTATCTTGTTTCGAGGAAACATTTCTTCATGTCTTTCACCCATTTTCTAATTGGATTGTTTTTTTCCCCATACTGTTGAGTTTTGAGAATTCTTTTATTATGCTAAATGACAGCCCTTTGTCAGATGCATGGTTTGCAAATATTTTCTCCCAGCCTATAGCTTGTCTTTTCATCATTTTAACAGAGGCTTTCTCAGTGTAAACACTTTTCACTGAGATAAAGTACAGTCTATCGCTTTTTCTTTTTGTGAATCATGCTTTTGGTGTCAAATATAAAAACTTTTGCCACATCCTGGTTTCCAAAGTTTTTTTTTTCTAAAAGCTTTGTAGCTTTACACTAAGACTATGCTTTGTTTTGAGTTAATTTTTCTATAAACTGTAAATCTTAGATCAAATTTTAGTTTTTCACCTACACATGTACATTTGCTGCCACACATTTATTAACAAGGCTACCTTTCTTCATCAGATTGCTTTTGCACACTTGTCAAAAATCAGCTGGCAATTCCTGTGCCTCGGTTCTCCAGGAGTAGAAGCAGAAATAGCACATGTCTTTGCCTTCTTCCTGGTCTTAAAGAAAAGGTTAGCCTTTTACCACTAAGTATGATGTTAACTTCAGGGTCTTGGAAATGTTCTTTATCAAGCTGAAGAAGAACACGCTTTGTTCCATTTTTTCTGTGAGGTTTTTTTTTGTTTTGTTTTGTTTTGTTTTTATTTTTGTTTTTTATGCGGGTACCAGGAGTCGAACTCAGGACCTCACATTTGCCAGGCAGGTGCTTATGCCACTGAGCTATATCACCAGTCCTTTCTGTGAGTTTTTAATCATGAACAGGTGTTAAATTTTGTGAAATGTTTCTGCATCAATTCATATGCTCATGAAAATTTCCTTTTTTGACCTATTAGTATGATGGGTTGTATTAATTTTTCTAACACTACTTTAGTCTTGCATCCTTGGAATAAATTCTACTTGGTCATGGTATATAATTCTTTTTATATATCATTGAATTCTACTTGCTAATATTTTCATAAAGATTTTTGCATCTATATTACTAAGGAATATTATTCTCTAGTTTTTCTTTTCCTTTCTTTTCTTTTCAGGTGTGTGTATGTACTCTCTTTGGTCTTATTATCATAGTAATATCAGCTTCATAAAGTGAATCGGGAAGTGTTCCCTCCTTTTCTATTGTCTGGAAGAGATTGTATACAACTAGTACTAATTCTTCTTTAAACATCTGAGAAAATGGTTCAATGAAACCATCTGGGACTGATGAGTATTTTGTGGTAGAGTTTTTCAATTACAAATTAAACTTCTCTGGTGGTTATAGAGAAGTCTATGGAGAAGGCTATCTAAATTATCTCTTTCATATTGGGTGATTTGGGCTGCTTTGTGTGTTTTTGAGGAACTGGTAAATTTCTTTTAAACTGTGGAGTGGAGTTGTTTGTTGTATTACCTTATTCTTTTGACATCTGCAAAATCTGTAGTGATACCCTGTTTCATTCCTGAAATTTTTAGTCTGTCTTCTCTTTTCATCTTTCTATAAGTTTGTCAATCACCATTGCTACGAAATGAGCTTGTTATTTCACTGATTCTATTTTTCTGTTTAAAACTCATTAAATTATGCTCTTCTCTTTATTATTTCCTTCTTTCTGCTTGCCTTTTGGTTTGTTTTTCTCTTTTTTTCTAGGTTTACAGATGGTGGGAGCTTAGATTGTGGACTTGAACTTTTTCTTTCTTCTTTTTAAACAATTTTTTCTGGTTTATTAATTCAAGATTTTTTTCCTCTTTTCTAGCACCTAGAACTGTAAGTTTTCCTCTCGGCACAACTTTAGTTATGCAATGTGATTTCAATATTTCAGAATTTGTTGGAGCTTACTTAATGGCCCAGAATTGGTCCATTTTTAGCTTATTTCCATTGACGAGCCTCAAATGGAGGCTTATCTTTGTGGCTTCCATTGACACTGTGGGCAATTTAAAAAGAATATGCATTCAGCTGTTGTTTATGGAGGTTTCTTCAACTATCAATTAGAATTTTTTAGCAAGTGGTACTTACCCTTGCTGATTTTCTCTAGTTTTCTGTCAGTTGTTGAAAGTTGGGTATTGAGGTCACCAAGTATAATTTTGAATTTTGCTTTGCATATTTGCAGCTCTGTGGCTTGATGCATAAACCCTCTGGATGACTTGACCCTTCTTTTTTTTTTTTTTTTAAATGAGGGTACCAGGAGTCAACATCACAACCTCACACTTGCCAGCAGGCACTTGTGCCTGCTGAGCAATATCACCAGCCATTTTTTTTCCTTTATGTGGGTTCCGGGAGTCAAACTCAGGACCTAGCGCTTGCTGGGCAGGCACTTATGCCGCTGAGCCATCTCACCGGCCCATGACTTGACCCTTCTATCATAATAAAATCCACCTTTCTATCTCTAGTCATCATGGATCTGAAGTCTACTTTATCTAACGCTAGTATAGACATTCCTCTTTCTCTATGCTTTGTTTTTCTGATGTTTGCAAGACATCTGTTTCTATCCTTTTACTTTCAACTTGTATGTATCTTTATATTTGAATAAGTTCCTTTTAATCTATCTCTATACTTTAAACAAATATTAACATTTTAGGACTTAAATCTACCATTTTTATTTTTTGTTTTGTTTGTTTTGTTTTTCATTTCTCCTTTTCCTTTTACTTGTCTGGTTATGGGTTAACAGCATTTCTCAGATCCCATATATCTTTTTCTCTAGTAATTTTGAGAGTATCTCTTTGCTTAGATTTTAAACAATTGTTCTAGAAATCATATTTATAAACAAAAAATTATAATAGCCTACTAATTTGTCATTTTACCACTTTGACTAAAATGTAGAAATCTTACCTCCTTGAGGTCTCTACTCTTTTCTGTTTATAGTGTAGTTAAAACTAGATCAGATTGCATCATGACTTTTGTTTCAATCATCAAACACAATTTTAAAACTAAAGAAAAGTAAAGCCTAGTTTATTTACCCGAATTTTTGCTTATCATGTTGTTTTTCCATTTTTGCTGTTCTGGTATCCTTCTATCATTTCCTCTTGTTTAAAGAACTTTCTTTAGCCATTCTTTTAGAGGAGATCTGTGGACAAGAAGTTCTCTTAGTTTTACTTCTTGAATTGCCCCACAAGGTCCCGAGTGGCTCTGTTAAATCTTTTCAATCTATTGTCTCTCTGTCATTCAGATTGGATAATTTCTGCTCTTCTTGAGCACCAAGAATTGAGTCTTCTTTCTATCCCCTCCCTTCTGTTATTGTACCCATCAACTCTTTTTTTTTTTTTTTTTTTTGGCTATTACACTTTTTTAGTTCTAAAATTTCTATTTGGCTTGTCTTTATAGCTCCTATTCCTTTATTGGCACTTTCTATTTATTTTTGTAAGATTTTCTATATTTTTCCTTTGCTTAAAACATTTTTATCCTGGCTTCTTTAAAAATCTTTGATAACTACTATCTCTGTCTTCTTGGTGTTACCATCTCATCTACTTTCATTCAGATTCACATCTTCCTATTTCTTGGTATTATTATTAATTACAGAAATCTGGACATACTTCTATTACAGTTTAAGATTCTGGCTCTTATTTAAATCTATGTGTTAGCTGGCTTTTTCTAGTGCATCTCCAGCTGGAGATGGGGAAAATCAATGTCAGGTGGAAGAAGTCCATGCGTCCCTCTTAGCCTCTGATGATGACTGAGACGGTGGTGAGGTCCCCAGTACTGCTGGGTAGGCATGAAGGTCCAAGCTCCTCCTGTGACCCCCAGCCACAAGGCAGGGATGAGGGAGAAGAAAGGAGCTACTCATTACTTGTGAGGAAGGACAAAATCCTGGGCTCCCTCACCAGCCTCTTCTGACCCTATCCCGGTGCTGGTGTCGCGAGTCTCCTCACCATCACACAAGAGTGGGTATCGAGGTTCCTCAGCTGCTCTTTGCTTGTGGGATGAGGTGAGACTATATCTTTTTTTCTGAAGTATTAAGCTGCAGTAAAGTGATTAATTTCTAAGATTTCCTGTCTTGTTAGACTACCCCTTTCCTAATCCTCCGACGAGAATTGGTAAGCCTACTTGGAACTGCTTGTTTTTTCTTCTATATCCATTGGTAGCTGTGGATAGCTGGCTTCTTCACCTTCAAGTCTGGTGTCCATGATGCCAAAAAATAAAAGGATGCCAAGAAAACTCCCACCTTCTTCTTTGGGTCCTAAGGTCCCTACCTCTTTTCTCCACCTTTCAGAGTTCTGTGTTCATTTTATACATAATTTCCAGGGCTTTTACCTGTACTTAAGTGAAAGAAATAGAGAAAACCATGTCTATCCATTTTCCCAGAAATGGAAATCCATGTTTCTGTTTTTTTAAATAGGCATGATGAAGACGTCAGAACAAAGACCCTGTCTTTGAGTCTGAACACTACAGTTCATATCAGTTAATGATTAATCCTACAGACAACACTCAGAATAGTCGACAGAATAACTCAAGTCCACTTACAAATGGCACCTGCCTCAGTCTCCTGCTTATAACAGGTCCTTAACAGGTTGTGTATATTTTTTGACGCTATCCACTTAACTAAGATATCTCTCTCTAATAAAAGAGAACATATCCTTGGACTTTGTCCCTGAGAGAAAGTTCCAATATCTTACATGATATTATTTAGTTCTGATGAAGTTTGTAGTGTTAACCTGCCAGTTCAAGCAAGCTTATCCAGCATTTACCATTTTTATTCATATTTTTAAGCTCCGCTTCAGAAGTCAGAATCGCTTCATTCACTCTCAGGTTTTTAATTATTCACTATTCATAGATATCTCCCAAGTGTGGCTCTCGTTTAAAGTTTTCTTCTGAGATCCAGCCCAATGTATTCAGCTGACTATCCGCCCTTGTTGTCTGTCTCTTCAAACCGTGTCTTTAGCCTCATCCCTGACACTGTCTTCCCTATCCCTATCCAATAAACCTAGTTTTGTCTAATGTGCCTTGGATAAGTCAATGAGTTACATCACTCAGGCTGTTGAATAGAGAGAAACTGACACATCTTTGACAATCCTTGTCTCTTGGTCTATATACCTAGTGGTATACAGTTTAACAAGTTCTTAAAAAAAGAAAATAATTGCATATATAGGTTTATCATAAATTTTATTGACATAAAAGATGTATAGGACTTGGGTGTTGCTCATTGGTAGATACCTGACATGCTTCAAAGCCTGAGTGTATCCCAAGAACATTGGAAGGAACAAAGGAACTAAGGAAGGAAAATGTTTAGGACAAAGTTTGTATAATAAGAATGTTAAAATATACAATATTCTATTGTAAGTTTTATATGGCCAATTAATTCTCACAGAATACTTTCCTTGCTTTTGCAAAACTCTTAAATCTACTGGCAACTGTCAGTTGCAACTAATGAATGAGTCCATTTCTGATATGTGTGTTGGTTGATAGTTTCTTATACATTAAAGAGTAAGACAAGAGTAGAAAAACAAAGATGTACACTGGAATTTCATTGTTTTGTCAGTGATGTGAATGACCTCTTTGCTGAATCAAATAATTTTTTTCATATACTGGAAAAATACTTTCTCAGTTTTATGTGATATTAACAATGAAACAGCTATATACATAACCCACATTTAAATTTAATCGGAGTTATTAACATTTTTTTTCCATCTCTTTAAGTCTACAAAATCAACAATACAATAAATCAAGACATAATTTATAGTTTTGACAATTACCAAGGAATAAATACTCACACAATAGCTGATTTCAACCTACCGATGTGACATAAATGAATGGGAATTGGAAAGACTTGCACAAAACACACCACCATATAATATTTCACCACAGAAGCACAATAGACATAAATATCCTCAGGAGCACAGCTAATGCAACAATGAAGTAAAATAATTAGGAAGTAATGACTTTTAAATATTTATTACCTGTGCTTTGATATAATTTATTTAATTATAAGTTTATATCATTTAATTTGTAATAATGTCTGTGTTTAACAACCAACTCACTAATTTCCTGTCTATTTAACAATCAGAAAACCAGTGTGAGCCAATTCCCACACAATCCAGGGCTAGATGAGTCTACTTAAAAAGTACCTTAAATCAAATTACTTTCCTCCACTTCTAGCATCACATTCCTACTACGTATTTTCATTTTTTTTATTAGGCCCACTGAATAGCCTCTAATCATTCTATATCTATGCTCAACCCTTCCCAACTTAGTCTTCACGCTCCACTCAATATAATTTCCTTAAAATCTTAAATATGTTCATGTGCCCAACGCATTCACTAATTGTTTTATTCAATAAATGATTGTTGCATTTTATGTCCTAAGCACTGTTACAGTTGAGTAGGATAAAAAAAAAAAAAAAAAAAGCCTCTTGTCCCCCTGGAGAATTCATTTTAGTTGGGAGGGGAACAGAGATTTTAAATAAAACAAATAAGTTATACTGTACATCTGAAGGCAATGAGTGTGACAAGAGGAAATATTGCACAGCAAGGCAAACATAAAGATAGCGTGGAAATTACAATTAAGCCTGATCCTCAGGATATGTCCTATACACCAGGTGAAACTGAGCAAGGATTTACAGGAAGTAAGCGCTGGACCTTGGGTTTTGAAAGGAAATAGACAGGGATAAAAGGAGCCCAGTGTAACTGGAGTAGAGTTATCAGAGATATAATCGTAAAAGAATTAAAGCAGAACACTAACACAGGAGGACAGAACATGGAGGTCTTGTAGATCATTGTAAGGACATCAGTTTTTACTGTGACAAACATAGGGAACCACTGCAGGGCTCTGAACAGAGGAGGTCAAACTTTTTAAGCAGGTAACTCTTGCTTAAAATCCTTCAGTGTCTTCCCATTGCTCTTAAGAGAAACTCTGGTGTTCTTCACATGTCTGTATGAGCCCCACATGATGAGACCCTGGTGCCCTCTCACCAGTCTCACCTCTTGCCTCCTTTGTCACTTGCTATCTCCCCTTTTACTCCCTCAGGTGGTTGACAGGGTACTCCTATCTGCTTCAGGCCTGTCCCCATCAGACATTCACAGTTGCGGAAAATTGTCCTTCATAGTACACTTATACTAAGTGACTGATTTAGATGTTATGATTATCTTTTTATTGTCTGTGTTGCTTATATCCACTGCTACATCCTGCTAAAAGAGAAGCCAGATTTGAGCAGGTGTGTCATCTTTTTTGTTCACTGATTTATCTCAGAGAATTAGATCAGTGCTTGGCACATAGTAGAAACTCAAATGTTTGTTCAATGAATGAATGAATGTCTTACGTATTAATATATCCCCAAGATATGGCTCATAGTTTGTAAAGCTTTTGTTGAGTTAATAGTTAATCAAATGGACAGAAGAATGGGTGATTGACTGAGTAAAAAGAATGAAAGAATGGTGAGGTATTTTTATACTTTCAGTGCAGAACTGAAAGTCTGGCACGTGATAGGCATTCTATAATTTTTTTAAATGAATAGATGATCAAATGAATAGATAGATTAATGAAAAATGGAATAAGGGAAAAAATAAATGATGAGATGAATGAATGCATCACCTTTAGTAAAGTCAGAAGACTTTCCGTCCTTTAAGAGGAATCTCTTTTCTGAGTGGGTCACATGACCAGCCCATTAGTTCTATACTTGGTTCCTTGCCGTGGATATATTTTGAAGAACATTTTTATTAGCTTTGGAGTCACTTGCAGGGTACTCTTGAATTCTCCTTTGGCACCCCTGCATTCTTGTTCACACCTGACCTGCCATAGTTTGCGGATCTCCCTGGTTTCCTTACTTGGGCCACATTTCCAAGTGTCCCTTTGATCTCTGGCACATACTTTCACTGGGCTTCCAGTAAGGTGTTTTTAAACAGTCTCCAGATTTCCTGTGGCTTATTGACTTTTTAAATTATTCCTTTCATTTGTTTTTCCTAACCAGTGCCTACACTTGTTCTTAGGTTCTCTTTATAAAATTGAGTAACCACACGATATATAAATTTTCTTTCCCAGCCCGGAACGGTCACAGTGTTGTGATCATTCTGAGATACTTTTTCTTGCAGGTCTTGTCTGCCACTCAATGCCAAGTCTGAAATATTTTCCTTCCTTAATAATTCCAGAAGACATTTTTCTAAGAGAAGATCATTTATCTTATCCATTAAGCCTATATTTATACCTCTAATCTGTAAGTGAACTGTGCATAGTGTCCAAGAAAGCACAGAACATGCTGTGTGTAAGTATTGTAAGGAAGAGAGAGAGAGACAGAGAGATAGACAGAGAGACAGACAGAGATAGAGAGACAGAGAGAGACAAAGAGACAGAGAGAGAGAGAGAGACAGAGAGAGACAGACAGAGAGACAGAGAGACAGACAGAGACAGAGAGAATGTGTGTGTGCGTGTGTGTGCGTGTGTGTGTATGCATGCGTTCGTGTGTGTGTGTGTTCTGTGTAATAAGCAGGTACTTTAAAAAAACATGACCTTCATTTCTAACTACAAAAGTCTCTGATCATCATTATTCTTCTACAGAAACCAAAATCTTTGCAAATAGAAGTTATGAAATGTTTTTGGTTCCAATCTACAAGATCAAATGCTAGCTTGTTTCTTTTTTTTTTTTAATCTGACTTTCATATACAAAGACCTGTCTAGAGAAAGTTCTATGACCAAGTAGCAACAGAAAGCATTTAACCTAACAAAAAACCATCTTGTACTTTTTTCAGATCATGCATTTCATCAGTCAGGATTTTTCCTACCAAAGATGTTTATTTTCAACCATTTGCTTTATTTGGCTAACAGGTAGGTTCTTTGCTACATTTAACAGTCATGTGTATGCTAACCAAATTCGAGACCATAGAGTTTTCATATGTGGATTTTTACCAGACTAAAGTGAACCAGAGATCATATTAGAAATTTGAGCCTATGGTATATACATACTTCTCACAAATATTTTAGTAGATAGCTGGTCCTCAAAACTTTTATATGATAAAATACTTTACACAGTCACTGTTTACTTAGATTAGAGATTGTGTTGCAATTGTAATACATTGTGCTTTAAATAATGAAAACTGCAAATGTACGTTTTGCTACTTCAAACTTTTCAATTGGTCAAGTTGTAATGAAGAAGCTTTAAAAATTTAGCGATATGTTTTCCATCCATGATATTGACATATGCACATAATTACCTTTTTTTCCTTTTTGATGCAATTTCATTATTTGTCATGCTGGCCGTGGCATACCAATAAAGCCAAAATATCATATTAGAATTCATGACAGTTTTCACATTGTATTATCAATATGTGGAAATAATTGTCTGCTCTGAGATTAAATTACATTATTGTGTATATTTTTCATGCCTAATAAATAATGATGGATGGCTTTTATTTTCATCACCACCTGCAACCATTTAGTCACCCCTTGATTGTTGAAGATAAAATAATAAAAGACAAGTGTTATGTTGCAAGCAGAAAAATGTAGTCAAAACAGTTGTATGTTCCTTGTTTCCATTTGCATTATTTTAGTCCCTAAAGAGCAATGCATGGTGGTCTATAAAAGATAGCAACCTGGGGGAAACATAGCAAACAGTTCACAGAAATGAGGGGAGAAGGTAGAAAAATATTTTTTCTAGTAGAACCGTAATTATTTCTTGGTGCATGATTCTTAATCTGAAAATGAGTTTTTTGTTCTGCTGTGCAAATCAGTTACATGCAATTAGAATGCAAAGCAGAGGCACATCTTACTGTTTAGCCTTTTTTAAATAGAAATGAAAACAGCCCGGAAATTGTAGCAAAGTTGAAAATGCATGCTAGGTAATTTTGAAATCCAAAGACATAAAACCATGCATAATAAAAAGGCCACTCTAAACTCATTACATTTTTTGAAATTGGCAATTGGAAGGCTTAATTTTAAAATTAGAATTTGCATGTTCGGAAACTTATTAACTACATTTTGAATGGCCGAGTACATTGCCAATGTGAAGGTGTGTTTTGTTTGTCTTCCTGTATACAACTCCATGGCCTCATAATCTGATTTTATCTGTGCCTGACCTTCTTGGGTTTTGTTTCTTTAATTCTTCAGCATTATGCTTAAACAAAATTGTTTTATCTTTTTCATTGAAACTTTTGAGTTAAAATTGTAATCGGCAAATGCTGTGAGTCTTAAGGGGAAAAGAATTGCCTCAGAGTTTTATGATACTATTAGATTTCATCTCTGAAGAATGTCAAGCTTTTTTATAAAATAAATACATGGTGTTTATAATGGAAACTAGTCATTTGATCATTTCAGTTAACAACAGTGAGGTAAGAAAGCAAACTGCAGACAAATCTTTTTGATATTTGGTTATGAGTCACAAGTTGACTCTTTGAAGAAGTGTTTCACATGTTTGTGTCTGTTATCTTTAAATCAAAAGATGACAATCTCAGGCATAACAGAGACTCAGACCAAAATCCACAGGTAATCCTATCAAAGGTCAAGTTCTGGCAGAGGGACAATCCGTTCTACGATGAACCCCAGGTGAATGCTCCCGTCGAGGAGTCCAGACGAACTGGGTGTTCGATTACCGTTCTTCCCAATTGTCTAAGAGCATCCATTTAAAAAGAACAGAGGGGCCTTTCCCTTGTTTATAACTGTTTTGCTATCTGACTACCTATCTCCCTCTATAATTAAATGCTGTGAATAAAATAATAAACATAATTTTATTCGTACCATTACTCACTGCAGAAATTACATCTTTACATTTCCTATGAGACTCAAAGAGTAATCATGCTTGCTTCCTTCCCATTGGAGAGATGTGTGCCGAAGTCACAGATTTTTCGAGATTGCCTGAGCCTGGGAGGTTAGCATAGGAACACTGGAGACAAGTTATTTTGCAGTGTGTGTGCACACATGTAGATTATCCTTTCTTGATAATTGAGATTTTTTTTACCTGTCCCACAAAAACACCTTGGAAGACTAGTTCTGAATAGCAGACTTGTATAAAACCCCCCAGAACTTAAAAGCAGGATGTCTATCTGTGGGCAGAAAGCCACACAGTCTAAAAAAAAAAAAAGTAAGATTTAGCACATGCTACATAAATCTACTAATTAGAAGCCCCTGCTAGTCTTTTGGCCTGCAGTGTTCTGCAGAAATCCTAAGATACCAAGGCTTTCCCCAGAGTTACCTGGCCCCAAACATCCTACTCTCACTGATAACAGAAAGTTCTAGAATGCATTCTCATGGGATGGCCTCATTTTTCTCTTGCTCATTCTTTAGTCTGTTCTGATTTTCCTCAGCCCAAGTCTTCCCAGCATAACCTACCTGAAAAAAGAATAAAGAAAACATGTTAAATAACTGCAGCATAAATGCACAAAATGGAAATGCTGAATTAGCCCCATTAAGATAAATCATTCCTTGTGCTGTCATTTTTTTTTTACATTCACACTTTCCATCATGCTAGTAGTTTGCTAGTTCTCTTAATATTTCCTGAGTCTGTGCTACACATAGGAAGATATTCAGAAATTTTTAATGTGCATCAAAATTACGGACTTTCCTGGCTTGGGTGTTTTCAAGAGGGGAACGCCTGGGCAGAATAACTCACGTCCAGGCAGATTGCTGAAACACTGGAACCTATAAACTCCCCCACTGTTAGCAGCTAATCGTTTGGTGCTCTAGGGGAATGGCAGTTGCTCTACACTTCTCAGAAAAATATTTGGGGAAAAATACCCTAGATTAATAAAATTAGTGTTTGAATAGCAAAAAATAAATCAACATCTGTGAAGCTTTTTGAATACTTTTGACATTTAAAAATTGTACATGCAATCATATATTTTTTAGATAATGTACTTATTTATAAATGTAATTTTTAACATCAGAGGGAAAATCACTTAAGAGTACAGCTAATGTTCAAAGTATCACCACCAACTAACTTTGGATAGAGATTCTTAACATAAAAGTAGTAACTGGGCAGTAAATATTTGTTCAGTTAGACATTCTAAATGTCAAAATTTGTAGGCGTTCCAGTTGAACTTGGGTAGCACAAGGAGATTGCTTTCACTTTCCCAGGAGCTGTCTTAAGTCCTATTAGTGTTTAACAACTCATCCTGGGCTCCAGAAAACACTGTGTTAGGGAAGGAAAACCAGACTCTTTGGCTAGAGTTTTGGAAGGAGGGTGGGACCCTATGAATTACATGACTGTATATGATGGAGGCAATTTTACTTTGGCAACAAATTCAGGGTTTTGTATTGGATGTTTTTCAGACCATTAATTCAAATATCCATGAGCAAATCATCTATGAAAGGAAAGATTTCTACTCATTTGTAGAGCACAGATAACCAATAATTATTCTATTTAAACTTCTATGTCATGGTGCCACAAGTTTAGGAACTCTTGAGATCTGGAAAACAATTGGCCCAAAGATTAAGTGATGGTGATCACAATGTAGTTACTCAAAGACTGATTCAACTGTGTTCCAAATCAGGTGAAGAGAGACAAATACTTGATGAATAGTAGAGATGATGTCATAGATCAGCTTCCATTCTTTGGTGGAATGTCTTGTACTCTCAGTTGTTTTCAAAATGTCATATAAAGTCCCCAGAACACAACACCTTATGTGTTATTGTGATCATTTCTTTGGTGAAATTATGAACTGAACTTCACAAAATATTTCGCTGGCTCCACGTTTTTTTTAGAAATTGTAAAAAAATAATGCAGAAATGCCTAGTGCAATTTATGGCACTAACCATTGGGCCAGGGGACTTTCCTTAGCCATAAAATAGGAGCTCAGTTTCTCTCATCTTAATGTCTAGACCCAGGACAATTTGGTGTAGCTCCATTACAGCATATTTTAAACTTTCCTTGAAGTTCAGGAATATATCTTTTAGATTCCGTCAGTACTTTAGAAGTGCGACTCGCCAAACCAATCAATCTAGTACAAAGTTTGTTTTTAGAATTCAAGTTCCTTGTTACTGCTTTGCAAGCAGATGTCTTCAAAGATATAATATGGTGAAGGGACTATGTGATTTGGGGCGTAGCGATTCTGCCAGTTATAATTAAAAGGGCCAACATCCAAGTTTTGTTTTCTTTATAAACACTGTAGAGTGTGTCGGTGGCCAATCTAAAATTACCACAGAGGAGTGTGTGTGCTCATCTTTAGCTCAAGATAATGAAGATAGTGTGTGAAATGCACCATGGTTATAATAAGCTGATGGACTTGCGGTCCTACGCGCAAACTTGTCCAAATGTAATTATAGGAGTTTTAAGAGAATTGTTGCTTCCTAAACTGACTAGTCAAGTGATTCAAAAGTTAATACCACCAAATTAGCAGTCTGATTTTGAAGCTCTACAACTGTACCTTGAAAATACCTACCTGGATCGATCGTGTATTCTCCCAGGGAAAAACTCGGTGCAGGGCAGCCTGTTTATTTTTCTGTATAGGAATTGCTTCTGGGAAGGTGAAAATGTGTGTAAAAATGAAAAGTAGCGAAGGGCTGGGTGTCTGGCTCTTTCTCCAGTGGATGGAGGAGAAAGGGCCGGTATGAACCTGTACTCACGTTTATGTGGTTGGGAAGGTGAGACTGCTAGGCTCTGCAGCCCCAATCACAAGGGCAAGAAACAAGACTGGGGCCCAAAGAAAGACTGAGAACATCTCAATATGATTATTGAATAGTAAACCTCTGGATATGGGAATATATATTATGCACATTGAAATCCTCCACCCCAAAAATGTGAAACTGCGGGGAAGAACAGGGCAAGGAAGGTGAGGAAAATTGGTGGAAATGATCCAAGTATGTTATCTGCGTGTATGAATCTACCAAAATGAAGCTTATGAATCTCTATAACCAATAAAAAAGTGTGGAAAAAAGAAAAAAACAAAGCTCTCTGTAGCAGTGGTTTCCATTTGCAACGAGGAAAACCATGTATAAAATAGTCAAGACATCGACATATAATTCTCTTGAGAATTGGGAAAAAGTCTGAAATAGGGACATCGGTACCAGAAATTTGGGAAAAGCGGAGATTAAACAGATGAAATTGGGGGGGGTCTTTCTCATGTGTGTTGCAGGCATTATCCTTCATAAACTCTACAAAGAAGTTGAGACATCATAGCATCTTGCTGGTAATGAGAGTCAGGGAATCCCAGAGCCTCTAATGGACCGTCCTTCTATGGGATTGCTAGAGATGAGGGACTTGTAGGTTCCCAAAGGGGCTTGGGTGCTAGGACAGCAGATAACAAAAATCTCCCTTAAACCAGCTTCACGTTGTGCTTCAGTGTCATTCACTTCGGATGTCCTTGATAGTCTAAGGCCAATGTCTCCTGTATCGAATTTATCAGATTGAACTACTCAATAATCCATGTTGTAAAAGAAAATGACACAAAATTAAAAGTTACTAAAGTTTACCAAAATATTGATTATCCAATTCCAAAAATTTTTTCCAGTACTGAACTGCTTTTATGTTTTCTTTTTTTCCTGGACTACAACTATTTTGACAACTGACTCTCACATCATCACACATTCTCTTCATATAACTACATCTAATCCACTCTCCTATGGTGCAACCAAAGCAGTTTTTCAAAGGCAGAGAGACAAATCTGTTTCTTTAACATCTGAGTGAAAAGCAAAATATTTGCACTTACCAAGTTTTGTCCCTGCATCCCTATTCCCATTTTCATCTAGCATAATCATACACAATTTCCCCTCACCCCCTTTTCTCCATCCGCCCTGGCCCTCTGCCATTTTGTCATTCACCATCTGACTTTCATACAGTAAGCGCCTATCTGCTCCCCTCAGCGTGGACTCCTTCTTTATGGGTGCTTGTGTCCGATGGGACCGTAATCCTCCGTGTCATTGAAATGGTCATGGTTAGAGTTTTACATTTCTATGTGGATCTGTTGGATAACATCTCCCTATTGGACTTTACAATCCATGAAAGAAAGAATTGCATCTACTGGGTTCATTACTGTAGCTCCTGAACTTATCCCGGTGTTTGGAACATAGCACTCAAAACTGCATCTAAGGTGGGGAATAAATGTCCAGATACATTTCAGTTATGTTTTCCTGTGTCGCAAAGGCCATGTGTCTATGCCCTTGGTGGAGGTCCTAAGGAATATAATTGGGGGCTTCTCTACTATACTATTATTACTAATCAGGTTAAGTAACCCTAGTTGCTAAAACAAACAGTCCCAGTATTTCAGCAGTTCAACATAGCAAAACTTAATATTCCTTTCTTGGCACATATATGGGTTTGGACTGAGCAGTTACTCTACTCTGCAGTCACATGTGGACCCAGGATTCTTCCTTCTACTGAACATCCCTCTATTGAGCCCCAGAAGTCTCCCTAGATGTTTGGCATGTGCCATCCAACAAACAAAGAAAGGAGAGGGTGAGGGCTGCAAGTGATACATCACTTCTGCCTACAAACTATTGGCCAGAATATCAACAAATGACTACGTGATTACAAGGCAGGCTGGGAAATGTGGACCTCCCGGTTCTACGTGTAGTTTTTTAATTTTTATTTTTATTAGTACATGTTTGTAGTATATAATGATTATATTCATTGTGGGGTGTTAGCGCATATACCTACCACATCTTAGTTCTTTTTGCATCTTGCAGTTCGATAGAGTAACTAAAATTTGTCAGCAGTCACTGGATACTCCAATTACCAGTAGAGAGAGGAGAAGGGTCCACACAACCAAACTCTCCAGTAAAGCAAGTGCCAGCATTAGAGGACTGATTAAGTGGTATCCTGTCTGTCTAAGAATGTGCTACATAGTTTGGTAAATACAGTTTTCCTACCCCAGTGAATCTCGAAACAAGTACATTTTCAAAATGAACTTTGAAGAATCAGCTGGAGGAGATACAGATTGTTATATTCCTTTTAGGATTTTTCATTTTCATATTGTGCTAGTTAATGTGCCAAAATGAAAATAGCTTTCCACAAAATGGAAGTTACACTATAAAGTTGGAATTGGTATTATCTATTGCTGAATTGCCACAGAATCTCAAACAGAGTGATGTCACATTGGAAGCAGGGTCCTCTCCCTGAATGTTTCCCTAAGATTCTGTCAAAGAGATCAGGAAAACGGAATGTATGTAGGATTGACTTTTTAATCAATATGCACAAAAAGACCCTGGTAGATGAATCAGTTGAAAGAGAACGTGTATAATAACTGTCTGGCAGTATTGTAAAGGCACCATTTTATGCTTGACATTGAAGATCTTCTCAAAGAATAATTTATCTGAGAAAAAAAATCAACTTGCTCTATAGAACTGCCAAATTTACTGTTTCTATACCTAATGCATCTACATCAGCTTTAATATTTGGGGAAGTTTTTCTCCTTTCATTTAAGTTTTTCCTTCGAGAAAATATGTAGTGTGAACCTATTTTTGCTCTTTGATGTACAAAGCAAACATTAAATTGGATTTCAGATTAAGTGACAGAGGCGGACTAAGATTAAACACCGAGGTCATATATGAAATTGATTGAATAGATCGTTTAATCATGGTATGCTCTGCCTTAAAGAATTGCTTACCAACTTTGTGCTTTTATCTCTACTAGTCAGTAATTCATTGAATACCTTTCATTATCAGTGCTTCCAGTTTTGGAAGAGGAGCAGAGAGTGGGTATGCCACTGTTAGTCAGTACTTCTATCTCAGTTTTTCTTGCTCTCTTTTTATGTCACTTCTGAGGTAATAAAAGATGATCTCTAAACATAGTCCCATATTTCATTGCATCTAAGGTACTGTAAATTGTACGGCACACCATTTTTTAAAATTTACCACTCAGGAAGAAAAAAGAGTGCTGCTTAAGCTATAATGTAATGCTTTCTTATCACCTAAAATTTTTATTCTATACTTACCAAAAGAACAGTTTTAGACTTAGACACATATTTTTTATCATATTTCACACTTGTGCAAACATAAAAAGTAAAACATAAGTAAAATAAATTGGTTAAAGTGTTCCCAAAATTTCTGCACATTTATAGTCCAACCCTTCTGAATTCATTTTTGACACAGTTGTTGATGTTTGTGTTTTTCCACATGCTCCCGTCCTCTGTGCCATCCTGAACATTAGAATCCTTAAAAGAATGCTCTACTATTATTTCCAAGACTTTCTTCCAAACTGCTCAAATGTAGCAATTTTCATCAGCAAGCACCGGTGATGATAATTCTGTCACAACCACTGCCAGCATATTATGATGCTCTATGTTAAGATGTGAAAAAACACACAGAGAATTTGTGAAAATGCTATCTATTATTTAAGGTGCATCTGAAAACATAACCCAACAGCTCATTTCAATTCTCTAATTTTTCTGCTGCTTTCAGAATACAAATTATAAATCATATTATGTATCTTTTCTTTTGTTAGCCTTCTATATTAATACAGATGTTTAATTGG
This sequence comes from Erethizon dorsatum, assembly GCA_028451465.1. NCBI lineage: Eukaryota > Metazoa > Chordata > Mammalia > Rodentia > Erethizontidae > Erethizon > Erethizon dorsatum. Next base: position 49,253,797 of record CM051825.1, read on the forward strand.
AAAGAACAGTTTCCTTCTTGGTATCAATGCTTCAAATTCTAATTCCAATGAATCTTAATTTACTGTATTAATTATAATTTATGTTTTATTTTTATAGAAACTACAAACTTTCCATGAAATTTATGTAAGTAATGTATATTAAAATCTTTGTCTTTCTATCTTTTTTTTTTTTAAATATGCGGATACCGGGAGTCAAACTTTCTATCTTTTTAAAACATTTTCAGGTCAAAGTTTAACTCTCTCTAAGCTTTCAAAGTCAATGATAAGTCAGTGTAGGTATTCCTTGAGTAGCATGCTACAGTCTTCTTCAAGAGTGATAAATAAATCAAACATTCTTTTAAAAAGATGTTTTTCTACCATCTTATATTTTTACTTGAGTTGCTTTTCTAATTTCTGATAGATCTTAATATTCTATCCTTTCCCAAACTGGCCTTTAAAGTTATCTCCCTTACTCTTGCCTACATCTCTCTTTAAGGTAGGCAAAGTTATCTAAACTTTAGCTTAACTTAATTGGGGGTGCTTAATGTTTGAGACAAGCCCCTTACAAATATTTTTACGAAGTCTTAAAATCCATGTGTATTGTGAATAGTAAACCCAATGATTATCTGGTTTAGATTTGTTTTGTTTTACAGGCTGGCCTAAATTGGGGACATTTTGGTTTCCATTTATTTGTTAACACCCCTGGAGGTGTTCTACTGAACACTGTAATTCCATTCTAACAACTTTGCCTTAAAAGCAAAGAATTCCTTATCAATGCCATTATTTTTTATTTGTGTTTCAATTGTTCTTTCCTATGTGTTTGTGTTTTAAAATACATTTTCCATGGCAGTGACTGTGTGAGTCTTAGAAACGCAACTAGACAGATGTACTGACCATGGTTACCAAGGGAGCAGTTTCCTTGGCAATGGCCCACTGTCATCAAAGCAGTCCACAATCTCTTTCCTTCCCATGTGACTGGCTCTCACATGTTGCAAAACTTAGGTAGTGGAAACAGCTCTTTGCAAATAGGGAGCCTCTATGCACCTAACACACCACCAGTTTTCATGAAGCAAGCAGCTGAGAACAGGTGGTAAATAATTGGTGAGTTTCTTCGAAAAGTTTTATAAAGGCCCAAGGCCACAATTCCCCCAGAAGAATTCCTAGTCTCTCCAACTTTCATTTTTAATCCAGAGTTTATCCAAAAGGTACCAGCCAATACCCAAAGGTCAAAAATGCAAGAGATCCAATAACAAAGGAGAACTCTTTTGCAGAATAAACATTTTCTAGTTGTTAAAGGGAAAAGTGTGAAGAATCAGGGATGTTCTTAAACATGGCTTGCAGCCAAACTGTACTGTCTTGCTATCTATATGTCTGCAACTAGTGAATAAGAATATTAATTTTTGTTTGTATGTTTTGATTCTGCAATAAAAGTCTACGATTAATATTAGTTGATATTTTTATCTTAAACATTAGAAAAAATATTTACTTATATTCTTGAGCTTTGAGAAACTTGATGTGACATGTAGAAACTGCATTAAACTATCATTTACTCAGAGTGTTCACTGTAGTTGGTGAGTATTTGCTGAGTGAGGCCTCTGTGTTAAATGCCTTACGTGTGCTATGTCCTTCGATCCTCACAATAACTCTGGCTGGCAGGTCCTATTAATATCCCCACTTTACAGATGAGAAACTGAGACTTTGAGAGAGATGATAGCTTGCCAAATATCTACAAGTAGTAATTAGTGTGAAAATTTGAAACTGAGGCAGACTGATGACAGATTCCATGTTGAAGAAGAAATTTGGAACCCAGCCCCTTCTTCTTCCTCTTCCTCCTCCTCTTTTTTGTGTCCTGGCCTTGGGGTGAACAGTTTGTCTCATGTTGCTTCCATGATGAGTTGCTTCACCACTGACCCAAAAGCAATAAGTTCAACCCAGTGGTAGACTGAAATCTCCAAAACTGTGAGCCAAAATAAACCTTTTGTCTTCATAAGCTGATTATCTCAATGTTTGTTACAATAACAGAAAGCTAACTCATACAACTTTCAAAAGTTTACACTGGATAAAAATTTTGAAAACAGGAATATTTATGTCCCCAGTGATGTTAATAAATGTCAGTCAGTCATGTTAAACTTAATCAATCCCCTTTGACTTGATAGTAATAATCTATTTTGTATATTGAAACTTTATTTCAAGAGAGTTTTAAGGCTAAAATAATTTGAGAATTATAGTTTTGGGGATGCAAAAACAAAGAGGCAATTTTTGTATCTTAAGGAATATGCAGTAGATGTCATTCTATTTCTATTAGAGTCAAGAAAAGACAAAATTGAGGTAAATAACAACTGAAAGGAAGACAAAGAGAAAAACTCATTGAGCCCATAGAAATATTCCTGAAGTGTGTTACAATAACAGAGCTCTTCCCAAGGAACTTTGTGGATGGTATAGAAATTATTAGAACAATTCCTTCCTCCTTGGCTTCAGCTGTACCTGGTTCAAGTGAATCAGTGTTTGGTACAAACTTGTGTCTACCTGGGAAGATTTATTTACACCCCACCTGGTTGGTAAGCTAAGAACTGTGTTCATATTGGAGAGAATTGAGCCATCTTTTGAGAATGGTCCTAATCAATCACAGTTTGTGAATTTATAATATATATGCTTTAAAATATTTTCTTCTAGATGATACTTTTCCCTTAGTATATGTCTTATGCTAAAAAATTAAATTATGAAACTGTTCTTCAGTGTCTGCCTTTCAGACAGCACTTAGAAAACTTTTCAGTTTGGTATTTGGGTACAAATTATTAAGTATTTGCAGTATTATTTTCTTTCTAAAAATGGATACCTCCTAACTGTAGACCATTACAACTCCATCTTTAACAGCCACACTGTGGTTTGGGGGTTGTTGTTTTTTAAATGACACAATATGATTGATGTAATCTGGCATGATTCATCACAATGTCAAGCATCAGCAGAACATTTTGGAAAAAATATTCATCAGAATCTATTACTGTAGAAATTGCCACTTGCATATTCTTTTTTGGGTTAACTTCCTGCGTGGTGAAACAACACCTTGTTGATGTCAGAGCACACATTTTTAGGAAATGTGGTTATTAAAATAGGTGTTCCTGAAGTCCCAGAGTTACCTTAAGTTTTATCAGTAGGCATCTAAGGACTATCAAGCAAAATCTCAAAAAACTTTCTTCCACTTACCTTTGACTAAAAGAAGTGTAGTGTTGTGACTTGTCCTCCTGCCTGATTCCACTTTTTGATGAGCAGGGATGAGGGTGGCTGTGTGTAGGTGGGCTGCAGCTTAATTAGATGACAGTAATCAGGGAAGCAAAGAGCTAGATTCTAGACTCCTGAGACAGTGGCTTACATGGATAGGAAGATGTTTGTTACATAAATCCCAGGGTCATAAGTCTAACACCTCTATTTTTCTCTGCACAGACAGACATTCACAGACTAGCTTCACTTTCCATATCAGAACAGACAGCAACCCTAACAGAGGCCAACCACCATCCTGTTTCCAAACACTCTAAAACCAGATCATTCCGACAGTCCTAACACAGTGACAGCACCATTCTTCAACTGGAACCTTCTTCATTTGGTGTCCTTAGGAGCAAGATGGAGTAAGAAGAGCTCTAAGTCTAGAAATATTCTGAGTAAACAAATACCAAGGCTCCATTATTAGATGAAGGAACTTGCTAGTTTCAATATAATGTTGTGCCGGTGAGATGGCTCAGCGGCTTAAGCGCCTGCCCAGCAAGCGCGAGGGCCCGAGTTCGACTCCCGGAACCCACATACGAAAAAGGGGCCGGTGATATCGCTCAGCGGCACGGGCGCCTGCTGGCACGCGAGGTCCTGAGGTCGACCCCCCGGTACCCACAAAAAAAAAAAAAAAACAATATAAGCAATATAATGTTGTTTCATTTTGCATACTAAACCTTTCTGTAAAAAATAAAATAAGATCTATCTCTCCAAAGATAATATTCACTTTATCTCCTTAAGCAGTCAGTAATAACTGTATGAATCCTCATTTAGCCAGCCCTCAACTGTCTTTTCAACTAGTTTTTGTTTTGTTTTGTTTTGTTTTGTTTTTTTAATATTTGGTGCTCAATTAATTCCTTAGATTGCAATCCTATCAATCGGGAATTACTTCCTTCTTTATATTTGGCATAAAATTAATTTTGAAAATGTTACAATTTTCAAAAGATTTGAGGGAAAGTACCTGCTTAAAGACACGTGTCACTACTCATAGAAGTTTGGGTTTGTTTTTTTTTTTAAGAATGGTCTTTCAGAATAGCTTCACAATGTGTTTTCAAGAATTACTTCAATGTTGGGCTGGTGAGATGGCTCAGCGGCATAAGCGCCTGCCTTGCAAGCGCAAGGGCCCGAGTTCAACTCCCAGATCCCACATACGGAAAAGGGGCCGGTGATATCGCTCAGCGGCACGGGTGCCTGTTGGTGCGCGAGGTCCTGAGGTCGACCCCCCGGTACCCACAAAAAAAAAAAAAAAAGAATTACTTCAATGTAAAAATTCTCTCTCACTTCAGTTTCATACATGTTACCAAAATACACATCACATTTGCCATGACTATATCTTTTTACCCCCCCTCCCTTTCATAATCCACGTTCTGAGTGTGGCATCCAACAAAATTATTCATTCTGATGTTTGTTTTGCCATTCATTTTATCAATCCCTTGGATAAAACAGCACTAAACAAAAGGGAGTACTCCACCCCCTCCCTTTTTACCATCCTAATACACTAAGGGAATAAGAATAATTAACCCGGCCGGTGAGATGGCTCAGCGGCTTAAGCGCCTGCCCGGCAAGCGCGAGGGCCCGAGTTCGACTCCCGGAACCCACATACAATAAAAGGGGCCGGTGATATCGCTCAGCGACACGGGCGCCTGCTGGCGTGCGAGGTCCTGAGGTCGACCCCCCGGTACCCACAAAAAAAAAAAATAATAATAATAATAATTAACCCAATGAATGAGTAAATGTATCCTGGGAGATTTTGAATGCTAGGGGGAAGAAAAGTGAAGACGATTATTAAACTAGGTCTTCTTGAAGTCCCTCCTAAAGTTCCTAAAGTGACCACACATATCTGGAGAAATGTGGATATGCTCACTTATTTGTTCATTTATTAAAAATATATTCATTAAGTATACTCTTCGAGCACTTGCTGTATGTTTGGCAATGTACTAGGTTAGAATGGAGAAGAAACAAGACAGACACTAGCCCTGGCTTATACCTCATCATTGCAGACAGAAAGATTGATTTGACTGGTTTATGAAGCATTGTGAACCCTGGTGGTGTGATACAGTCTTGAGGCAGTACCACCATTATTGCTAGTGTGCCCATCTATGTTCCCTTCCCTGTCCCTTCATGACACACTGGGGCTCATGTCTGACTTCTCCAGCAAACACTGCAGGTGTCCTCCTCTCTCAAACTTCTTAAGTGTAGCTTAAGGTCTTTTGATGCCTTAGTCTCCACCATGTTCCATCCCCAACCACCTCCCCAGGGCAGTGCAAGCCTCGTCCATCTGACCCACCCAAAATGTTCACAGTATTGTCCTATCAAGTGTAGCAAAACAGGCTGGTTCTTTGCTGCCCTCTCTTTACCCAATTTGTTTTCTCATGTTCAAAAGAACATGAAGAGAGATGAGCAAGGGTGATGGACAAGCAAGTGTCCAGCTGGGGAAAGGAACCAAGTCTTCCACCCTGAAAACACCAACCATCTCTAAAAGAGAGTATCTTGAAGGCCCCACCTTTGTTGGGTATGGAACATTCCATTTTTGTTATCCACAAGAAGGTGAAGAGAATGTACACAGCTTTGTTCTCATCACCTTTCATCTTACAGACACCATATTTTATGTAGTCAGTTGGGAAATACAAAATTTTGAGATATGAGAAGGAACAATGGGGTTAAGGGTATAGTTCAGTGGTACACCACTTACCTAGCATGTGCAAGGCCCTGGGTTTGATCCCTAGCACCACAGAAAGAAAGGAAGGAAGAAAGAAAGAAAGAAAAAGAAAGAAAGAAAGAAAGAAAGAAAGAAAGAAAGAAAGAAAGAAAGAAAGAAAGAAAGAAAGAAAGAAAGAAAAGAAGGAGAGAAAGTGGTGGCAGAGTAGGAGGAAGAGATGAAGAAGATGGAAAAAAGGAGGAAGATATACATAACCAAAAGAAAATATAATCAATAAAAGCAAATCAATAGATGGCCCATTGATGAAATTAGCAAGCAAACACTTAAATAATTATTATAAATACATTCAATGTTTTGTAGGAAAAGATGGATATAATGAAGGTATTTTAGGCAAGAAATTAAAACTTTCCAAAGAATCAAACAAAAATGTTAGCACCAAAAAATACAATATATGTTATTTTTTAAATCCATTAGAGAGTTTTGGCAGCAAATTGGCCATGAAAACATAAAGAATTAGTAAACAGAGGTTAATAAAAGGTGCTCAAACTAGAGTTGGGGGGCAGAGAGAGGTTGAAAAGTTAAATATATAGAAAAACATCAATGATCTGTGAGATACTGCCAGAAGGTCTAATTGTATAATTGGAGTCCTGTAAGGAAAATAGAGAATAGAGTAGAAAAACATTTGAAGAGATATGTTGAAGATTTTCTAAATGCAATAAAAAAAACTTCAACCCATAGATTAAAAAAAGACTAAACAAACATCATCCAGTATAAATTCAAAATAAGCCACGTTATTTTGTGGATAAAACAGTCAAATATTAGATTCAATCAAGTTAAATGGGTTTCTTTCATGGAGAGCTCCTTATAGCTTTTAGCATATACAATGCAAAATTCCTACAGGGAAATATATACATTTCACGATTTTTTAAATTAACTCCTTTTTAGGAGGAACTTTTTCTGGGGTGTTATGACTCTCAGAAACATATATTTAGGAAAATCTGATATAGCAGCAGAAAAAGATATAAATAAAAGTAAAAATTGGAGATTCCGTTACAGTGATGTAGAAGACACGTTTATAAACAGAACAAGTACATTTACCTGAGACCAAAACAAGTGTGCAGGTAAGTAAAAATATAAGAGTACTCTAGATATATTGAGGGGATTCAAGAAGAATAAAATGTCAAAAATAAGTCTTTAAATGCTAAAATTCAGTACCTCGGAATATGACCATTTTTGGAATTAGGGTCTTTGTAGAGGTCATCAAGTTAAATGAGGTCACATTGGATTAGGACGAGCCCTAAGCCCAATGACTGGCATCTTTACAAAGAGAAGCTCGGATGTATGGATGCCCACACTTTGAGTCGCCACATGAAGCTAGCTAGACACAGAGATTGGAGTGATGTAGCTACCAACTAAAGAACAAAAGAGAGTACCAGCACTAAAATGAGGCAAGAAAGCACTCTTCCCTAGAGCTCTTAGAGCAATAATGGCCTAGCGTACACCCTGAATTTTGAACATCTAAACTCGAGAAATATGAGAGAATATATGTCAGCTATTTTAAGCCACCTCATTGTGGTACTTTGTTACAGCAGCCGTGGGAAACACAATTATGTAAATATCAGTTTGAGCTACACAAGATTGCTCTTTCTTCACATGTGGGTGAATGCCAAGCCACTTGCTATAATTCAACCTATTAATACTTTAAATGATGAACTAGGTTACAGAAATGTAAATCTGCATACCCAAGGTTATACAGCCAGAAGTAAAGCCAGGATGTGAACTCACAGTCTGGCTCCAGAGCCCATGCTTTTGATCGAGCCTTTTGACATAATAATTATGCAGCTTTCCAAAGTATAAAAGAATGCTAAGTTTGGTTTAGTTTTGCTCTGCTTTTCTTTTCCTTGTGCTATCACCATATTTTCATCCAGATTAAACGAAAAAGATGTCTATGAGCATCGGAGAGAAGTTAGAAGAGTGTGTAACAGTCTTGGCCTCTGTGTCTGTAGCATTAAAGTATTTCAAGGCTGTCAGTAATAAATCTTGAACCCAGAGCATTTTCTAAATGCATCTGAGCTTGAGACCATACCCTCCTTCAAGAGCAACATGGACCATAGCCTTTTTCTCTTGCTGTCAGCCCTTTGATGTGAGGTTATGTGGAGGAGGAAAATTATATCTAAATTAGTATCCCTTATCCTGAGTTTGGTTCATTGTTTCAGTTACTTGCAACAATCTGTGGTGGGAAAATGTTAAATGAAAAATTTCAAAATTAAACAACAGTTTTAAATTGCATGCCATTCTGAGTAGCTTGAAGAAATATTGCAGTATCCCACTGTGGTGGATTGACAACTGGTAGTCAACTTGTGACACCTAGCTGAACTGAATCAGTATGGTGCTGGGTGTGAAAGGCCCACCTGAGGACTATTGCCAACAACATAAAAAGAACTAGAGAGGAAGAGATGGTGCTGTTGGTTCTCCTGGAGGAGCATGTCAACCTGGCTTTCCTGATATGAACTCAGCTGTTCTCATTGTTGGAGGAGCTCAGGACCTCGTTGTCGCTGAGGATGGCTTTGGTACTTTTCGGGGGAGCTCTGGTCCTTACTTTGAGCATCACTTTCTGGCCCTGGTGCAGATCCCTCAGCCTGCTGGCACAGATCCTTCACCCCACTGGTGCAGACTTTCTGGCTTCCACCACTGATCTTTGGACCTTCCCAGTGCAGATCCGTGAAACAAACTTGCATGAGACATTGTCGTGGGCTCTAGGTCTCCAGTTGGACTCATGGGGGGCATTGTCATGGGCTCTAGGTTTTTAGCTGGACTCATGCAGGACACTGCCACGGGATCCAGGCCCTTAGCTGGATTCTTTGGGTCTTTAGTGTGTTGACAGATTTCCTGCACTCTTTTGTATTTGACTCTTTGGGTAACTATTATAAAATAATTGTATATATTATATGTCCTGCATTAAATTGTTTCCCTTGCAAACCCTGACTACAACAAAATTAGTACCAGGACAGTGGGGTCATTGCTGTGACATTGCCTGGCCATGTGGCTTAAGAGCCTTGGGAATTAATTTGGAAAGACTGTCCTAAAGGCAGCCCCTATATGCTGTAAACTATATTGGAGACTCTAGTAGGAGCCTGGAAAATCAGAGTGCTGATGGAAATGCTGCTGGTTAAAATGAAGCTCAAGCTTCTATCGAGAAGGACTGCATTGGCTGCTGGATCCCACGTAGCATATTGTGCTTTGGCAGGAAGTTGTTCTGCATTTTGCTTGTATTTAGAGATATTACCTGGGTGGCAGAAAATTTTCAGTGCAGTCTTCTTTTGGGAAGGTGGCATGGTTATTGTTGAGAGCTTTTGGCCAGATCTATGTTGGAAATTAAGAGTGAAGAGCTAGCAAGATGACTTGAAGCATTTGGTCAGAAGGGAGGCTCCAGTGGGGCTGTGGATTGCAAGGATGAAACAGAGGAGAACGTGGTTGTTGAGAAGAACAGGACAATGGAAAAATGAACTGAAGCCTCTCATGTGAAGATAAGAGAGTATTTGAATTGCAGGAGATCCCTGTTTTTCAGTCTTGCCATGCCCTGATGTTAAAACTTAATGGGAAGCAAGGATTGTGATTGTAATAACTCTCTTAAATATGATTTTAATGTAGTTTTTAGATATATGTTTATAATCAGGTTAATTAGTCAAAGTAATGTGGTTTTAACCTTGAATTTTGATTACCCTTTGAATATTTTGCTTTTGGTGCAGAAATGAGTGCAATAAGAATTGTATATATGTAATTGTTATATTAATGTAAATCTGAATAGACCAAAACATGTTAACTTTTCACATATCTGCTACTAGAGACTGGTTTAAAGCAATGTGTCTGGTTGCCAAGTTGACAAGGGGTGGATTGTAGTGGCTGATTGATTGTGTCAAGTTGAAGTTTAGAAGCTTAACTAAATCAGCTCAGCAATTTTACACCCTAGGGTGTAGAAAACCCACTCTAGGGTGGCTCATCACCTAGATGGTATAAAAGGGAAATGAGGAAGGACAGATGCACTTCCATTCTTCAGAGGAGCTCCAGTCTTCGCCTTCAGCTTGGATGTCATCTCCTGGCTTCTAGCGCAGACTCTTCAGCTTCCACATTGGACCATTCAGCCTTCTGTCATAGACTGATCAGCCTCCCAATATGGACTTTCATGGGACACTGCAGTGAACTCCAGACCTTGGACTGAAACCTTCAGTCTCCAGTGTGCAGACACCCTGTGCACACTTCCTCATCCAGCTCTGTGGCTGACCATCGTAAACCAATCTTGTAAATTCTTATACATTTTTATATCTTGTGTTGTATCTGTTTCTCTAATAAAACCCTGACCGCTATACCCACCATCCTGCCTGGGGTGTGAATCATTCCTTTGTCCTGTGTATACATGCTGTATACCCTACCCACCTGTTAGTCTCTTAGTAGCTATATTAATTATCAGGTTGACTGTCATGTTCTTGCAGGGCTTGTGTTTAAGTAATCCTCATTTTGTTTAATAATGAACCCCAAGCATAAGAGTAGTGATTCTGCTAATTTAAAATATGCCAAAGTGAAGCCAAAATGTGTTTTGTTTTGTTTTGTTTTCTGGTATTCTGGTACTGGGAATTGGACCTAGGGTTGTCACACTGGGCTACAACCCCAGCTCTTTTTTTAACCTTTTAAGACAAGGTCTTACTAAGTTGTCCAGGTTGGTCTCCAACTTGCAATCCTCTGGCCTCAGCCTCACAGAATGGTGGGATTACAGGTGATAAACTGCTTTCTTTAAATGGAAAAGGTAAAAGTACAATAGGCATTAGGAAAGAAAAAGACCAAATACACATAGCATTTATTACAGTATTGTGATAATTTATTATTGCTCTACTTTATTATTACCTATTGTTATTCACTTACTCGCCTGACTTATAAACTTAACTTTATCATAGGTATTTATCTATAGGAAGAAATATAGCATATATAGGGTTAAATACTGTCTGCAGTTTCAGGAATCCACACGTCTTGGAATGTGAATCCTGCAGAAAAGTTGGGGCAACTGTAGTATACTATACGCACATAAACACAGTAAATTCTGAAATGAATTGCTTCATGTCTTATTTAAAAAGAGAACCACTTTGTTTATCCATATGCAGCCACAATGTGCCTGATTGATCTCCAATTCCAACTGTATTGGAAACAAACAATTCCAGTTTCTCAAAAACTCCATCATTTCATTATGCAAATTTAACTCAGAAAACCTCTGCGTGTTCTCTTGACTTTGTTCTGATACAGAGACCCTAAAATTGACTTTCTGGGAAGGCAACATCATGCAAAATCCTTCTCTGTGTTGCCCTTTTCCCTGCCAGTCTTCTAAGACTCTTATTCTGAAACTTTCATGAGACAGGGAACATTTGACTCCCCTGAAAAATGCACATAGAATAAAATGTTGCTTCTTATTTTAGAGAATTGACTAAACTTCTGAAATTTAAACCTGGACCCCAGGTGAAGTGTATCTTCTCCCACGCAAATGACATAGCCATGTGAATTGAAAAATACCATGGTATCCACTAGAAATGTTTCCACTTGCAAGTAAAACAAATGCTGAAGGAAAGTTGAGAAGATAATCGTGCACATAAATGTAGAGATAGCACTGACTTCACATAAGTCTTGTAGGAGTCACAAATAATATGACCAAGATATTCTGCTTCCTCTGCATTGGCTCCTTGCTCAAAAGAGGTCATCAAAATTGTCTGCCAGCAATTTGGGGTGCTTTTTCCCCCCAGCCCCTCATCCAGCAGAAAACCTCTCTTCCTTTGACCACTGAATAAGCATCCTTGGTTTCAAGCATTGGTCCATCTTGATTAATAGGCATATCTTTGAACCAATCAGTGGAGCCAAGACCAGTGGGCTTAACTTGGCCTTCTCACCCTGGAGCTAGGAAAGGAATCAGCTTCCCTAGAGTATTGGGCAAGCAGGAGAACCCAGAGGGAAAATCAGACAAAGGGAAATAGACCCTGCCAGGCCAAAAACACCACAAGGCTATAAATGAAGGCTTACATTTAAAATATGTACATGAGACATGGTTGAAAATAACTCATTGCTTCCTAGGTCTGGGTAGCCATAATCACACCATATCCCTTGAGTCCCACCAGTGTGTACCTTAATGGGCCAGTGTTAATTGGTCACCAGCGAGGAGCCTGTGGCTTTCCCCTGCACAGGCATTTTTAAAAAGGTCCCACTGAAGTCATTTATATATTTTAAAGTAGTTAATGTGCCCCAATGGGCCTGCAGCAAAAGATGCATTTTCAAATATCTAATGAGTAAATGGAGCATTTAGTAAGACACAGTCTAATTACTTTAGGTCTTTGTAAAATATTAATTTAAGGCAACTGCAGCATTAAGGAGTAAGTTTGCCAAGCAGTGCTCAGTGATTTAGCTCCATGACTGCCATTAATATCAATAGAAGTCTTGCAGCTCACTTGCTACCCATTGCTTTGGAAATGTACCCCTAAGGTATAGAAATCAGCTATGGTGAATTTTTTTCAATTAAAGTTCCAAAGGAAGTGTGGCATTTAGTTTTTGTAGATAGGCATGTCACCTGCCTAGGTAGGGCTGTAGTCTTAGGTACCGATGTCCATAAATTCAGATTCATGATCCATATTGTGTCATCACTGTCACTGAATAAGCAGAAGGAATGGTATTTCAGAGCCTAGACAAACACCTGTGAGAATAAAGCCATCATCACTACAGGAGAACATGATTTACCTTGGAATTAAAAGACTTCCCAAGAAACTTTGCATCATGTATACACCATTCAAAATTTGTTAGTACATTTTCTTGAAAGTGACAGATGTCAACTTTAATGCACGTTGAATTGAACCCTGAATAATTCTGAATTGAAATTTGTAAAGGAGTACATCGCAACAACTCTGAAGTTATGTTGCATAAGACTATCTTATGTAGGACAAATCCCTAGCTATTGTTTTGGTTGATTTGGTGCCAATGGGAGAGAATGAGCTGAGAGTTTTTCCTGCCAATCTAGAATCACTGTCTGTAGTTAGAATAGCTTCTTAGACATACACTAGTGGCTAACTTGCCTGACATCACTTTATTATCCTCGTTAATGAGTTCTCCAAATCCAGTGATGAAGATATTCTGGGAAATAAGTAGTCATCCTTTGGTTCCTACCCTTGCATGATGACAGTTCTCAACTCTGAACCAGAGGAGTGGTCATGATGTCATGATGTACAATGAGAAGCTGTTGGAATGGGAAGGGCTGTGTAAATGTAAAGAGGAATTGTGCTCTGGTGGTTTCATGGGAGAATCACAGATATGGAGGTGGCTGTGGAATAAGAAACTTCATTAACAGGACAGGCTCTAATACTCATGAAATACAAAGTGGTATCACTGAGTGTTTGTAGTCAAAAGTTTTTAGAAACAGCCATTGCTGTTTCTTTAGCGTGGAAACAACACAGCTCATGTAAGAGAATATACAGCAAGTGCATCAGTTTGAAAAACATCCCAGTTGTTCCAATTTCATTCATAGATTTATTTATGGCCATGCCACATGCCTTCATGCTCAACTTCATCTGATCCCTTCTCCTAGAAAGTCCCCAGTTTCTTTAGTTTCTGTATCCCTTTGCAAATTGCAAGAGCTAATTTAATTTTGGGGTGGGCAATCTAAGTCCCTATGCTCCCTTTTAACTCCAGCAAATATTTCATTGTTTGTAATGCCTCTTAATACACTAAACAATATTTATGCCACACTCTACAACATTTTATAACTTTCTTCTAATTGCCTTAGCAGTCTTTAAAACCAGAGCTTAGCACTTCGATAATAAGCGTATTAATTTGTCTAACGTTTAAGTTCTTACAAAGGAAGAGACAAGCATTAATTTTGTTTAGTTAAAACAAGCTTTGCTTTTGAACAGCAGGTGGTAATTGAAACAAAACAAGGACTCATTAGAGGAGCGTCTGGTGGCTCATGATACAAACAGAGCACACTAGAAAACCCAAACACAAGAGCCCTGAAATAAAGTGGTCATCATCTAATTAACAGAACATGTTTTAATTACCGAGTAAACCATGCAGCGCCGTGTGTCAATTTAACTGATGTGCTAAGTGCCAGTTTACAATATCAGAAACAGACAAATAATTGGAATCTAATTACATGCAGGTCTATTGCACACCAGCGCCTCCAGCCCATCTTAATAAACAAGTTTTTACATCAAACCATGAATAGCAAATACAGCCGTGCTGTTAATTGCTACATTGTGATATTGGGACTTTGCCAGCTCTGACTATTAAAATAAGCTCTTGTGTGGATTGCAGTTTCTCTGCTACGCTTTAATTAGAATCAAATGAGAGGCAGAGATCGGGCTGTATTACTGCAATTCAATATATGTAAATAAGATAACTGGCTAATCTTTTTATTTTATTTCTGAGCCTCCATGCAATAGGCGGTTTAGTTATGGTAATAGGTTATCACTTTGCAAATGAAGTAGACTTGTGCTGTGAGATGAATCAAGAAACATGTAATCTTTGCTAGAGAGTCTAAATATTCCCCATCATAGCACGTGGGATCCGAAGAACTTTCTTGCCCGAGATATATGGTGCTATATTTTTAATGCCCATATCAGCCTAGTTTTTCAGCAATAGCTTTTGATGTTGTATTTCACTTGTCCAAATAAACGCGTGATCCATAACATGCTATTTACAATGCTCAGACAGATATTTCAAGATAAACTCTTTTAATGGAGAATCATTTCTTTGAGTACTTGAAAGGTTGCAGGGAAGGTCTACATAAATAGTGTATAATGCAAATTTTAAATTAAGACCAAGGCACAGATAATGCTCATATTTCACACTGTATATAAATGTGCTGCTTGTCAGAGAACTAATCAGGGATTCAGAAATACCGAGTATGAAAATGAAATCTATGGTAGGGCCACTGATGGGCCATTTTTCTGTATTTTCCAAATAGGGAAGGAGATAGTATAGCTATTGTTGAAAAATTACCAAGTAATGATCTCCTGGGAAGATCTCCTTATGTTTCATTAGAATTGTAATTAGAAGTGGCTGTGACCTTGGGAAACCTGCTTCAGGAAAAATCTCTTCTCTCTTTTGTTTAAGAAAAACCTCCTAGTTTTCTCTCCTCATGGGCCTGAGGCAGTGTTAACTGAACTCCATAGAAAGAACATAATAAAACACTTAAAATGTACTTCTCTGTTGCAATAAACAGCAATAAGCAAATACAGAATGGGGCGTCATCCGGTCAATTTTAGTTGTAGGTTGTCTTTGTAAATTAAAACCATCCAGAGACTTCTTTCATAGGGGATTTCCTAGGTCAAGCCAGTCAGTTACAACTGTCCTCTAATGAAGACAGAGAAGCTCTATTGAGTATCTGGAAACTCCCAGGACTTTGAAGACAACCTTAAGCCATTTTCGACTTCTGCCCTAAAGTATGAAACCCAAGCCACTCATTGGCTTGAACTAAAGTCAGCCTAAAACAATACTCTGCAAACTTGGCACAGGTCCTCGCCTATTTAAATTTCCATCACACCATTGTCGAGGCTCATGCCTTTCACATGGTTTGCTGGTGGCCATGTTCCAACTCCCACAAGGGAGCAAGTGCACCATGCAAAATACTGGAAGGGCCCACATGTTTCCAACACCTCATTGGATACTTTAGTGCAGGGGTAAAAAACATTCCCGGTACTCATGTTGTTGGCAAAATCACAAAGGGTTTCAGCCTGGTGCTTCATCCATCTCAGTTCAAAAATGAAATGGAGCCTCCTGGTCAATTGTCAAAAAAACAAAAAACAACTCTTCATATCCCCTGGTTTTCTCCCATCCTCCATCCCGCCTGAAAAATCATGCCAACACCAGTAACAATGTATAATCAAAATGTTTAAAATGCAAAGTAAACGTGTATAAAAAATGTACAGAGGCTGGAAAAGGAATGTAGTAAGGTTAAATTTTACAAGCATAATTCCATATGTTGAAAGCATCTTGTAGTTATGTCAAATTCAGATGAAGCTATAAATTACCCCAGAATCAAAAGTGTCAAATTTCAGGCTAATGCTGAATATATATATATATATATATATACAGGTTCAGAATTCTTATTAAAATATGAAAACATGCTAAACATAGAAGAGCTAACAACTGTACCAAAAGCAAGACAAAGTGTTACTAATGTCTGCCAACTGGTATTAGTCACCAGGGCAATCAATCACGCACGAGCAAACCTCTATGGCAGGCAACCAGGAAAGCTGAAACCCACCTCTCCTCCATGGCTGTCTTATTTGTGGTTACCTCTGCAGAGATTCCACACTATTCCATTTGCTTGCTGTTAACCCTGAGAGGGCACGGTTAGCAGAAGGAAAACATTTATTCAATTAGAATGTCTTTATTTCTACTTAAAACACACACAAAACTGTCAGCAATAGACAGATTAGGACTTTGGGCCGAAGCACGTGCTCAGTTTATTCTATATTTGAATTCTAATAAATTATATCCATGGTATTACAAAAAGTATAAGTGACATGCTGTTAGAATTATACACGTATATGTCTAGAAATATACATAGTGCTTTGAAAGCTGTCACATCCAGTCCTGTTGTAAACATCACCCTCATTTGCTAAACAATGTTGTTATGTCTTTGATCCCCAGTAATTTTTCCCCATGTTATAAGCCCATGACTCTGAATTCATCTTAACTCTAAAGAAAAATAGTTTCTCTTCCAGTGAGCGATCTTACTGAAGATTCCACATAGCATATGGAAATAATTTCTTTCTAAAGCATCCTGGGCCAAGTAATAATATGGACCTATTTGATGAAGTTAAAGTTGATAAACACTTTCCAATCTTTATGGCAACAATGTGACCACAATATTTCCGGCACCTTGAAAGTAATCTTCTTCAATGTTTAGTGCAATAGCATCTGCTTTTGCTAATTTGCTGAACAGAAATGTTGTCTTTTCACCAGAAGTTAAAATAACTATTACAAAGGTAAAAATATGACTTCTCTTAGATGGTGGTAAAGCATGTATATTGATTGAGTGCTATGAACTGAACACTTGTTACCTCCCCCATTCTTATATTGAAATCCTAACCACCAAGGTGATAGTGTTAGGAAGTAGTTGGGGACCTTTGGAAGGTGATTAAGTCATGCGGATAGGACACAGCCCTCATAATGGGATTAGCACACTAATAAAAGAGACCACAGAGAAGCCGGACAAGGTGGTACACACCTGTAATTCACTCTGGGAGGCAGAGACAAAAGGAGCGCAAGTTCAAGCCCAGCCTGGGCAATTTAGTTGCTTAAGTAGGAACCTACCTCAAAATAAAGAATGGCTGAAGATGTAGCTTAATCCAAAGGCCCTGGTTTCAATCCCCACTGCTGCTGAGTGAGGGAGAGAGAGAGAGAGGCCACTGAGAGATTCCTCTTCCTGCTGCACATGAAGACGCAGCGAGCAGACAATGGCATGTGAACCCCAAAGCGGGCTCTCGCCAGATCCCAAATCAGCTGGTGTCTTGATCTAGGAATTCTCACCCTCTAGAACTATGGGAAATAATTATTGTTTATAAACCACCCAGTTAATGGTCTTTCATTATAGCAGCCCAAACAAAGAGATTAGGAGAAATGTTTTTGATAGTCATGCATTTCTTCCCCTGCCATCTCATGTGTGCTTGCAGTATGTCCAACCCAGTGCTCCAGGCTGGTGACCAAGGACTCGCCCGCATGGAGCGCATCATCTGGGGGAGAAGTTTGACTACAAAACTAGGAGCGAAGGCTTAGATATTAAATACAAATGGAAGGATTAGATAGGAACATGTTTTGGAGGAAGCACCCACTAAAGAATTCTAAGGCTCTAGAGAATTAATACTTAGTGAGGTACCTTGCTTTTTTACTTATGGCACCAATTTACAAACCACAGAAACCAACTTTATTAATCTAAGTAAAAGGGACTTCGTCAGAACGAAATTGGAGGTGGGGATGCACAGAATGATGACTGCTGAAGAACCTGGCTTAGACATGGGCAGGAAAAGAGGACAGAGCAGTAGGAACCAGAAACTCCTAGGCATGTCTGGTGAGCTGCCAGTCTTTTCCTCTCGTTATCTGCTCAAGACCCAAAGTCCTGGGAACTCTTGTGCTGAGGCTGTACCTCCTCCTGGGCTCCTCAGGACTGGGACGAGGAGAAGCTGACCCCTCCTTACACAGTGGGAACCCAATATAAAGAATGGCCCTACCACCATGAGTGTGGGGACAAGGCAATTTCCCCAAAGGAGAATTAGATACATCAAAAAGGAGGAATGGTTTAAGGCTACAAGTAGCTAAAGATCTGCTCTTGTTTGTATATTTATTCAGCACCTTGGAAAAGAAATGCCTATTTTTTGAATTAATCAAATACTGATAGTTTCCTCCTAGTATTGTACTGAGACGCTTCGCTGACTAGTTTTGGATCTATATAGGTTATTAAGCTAACTATATTGCCCATTTTACAGGGGAAATTTCCAAATGAATAATCGTAAAATAGTTCAATTGGTAAAAATATTTAGGCAAAATACCCCAAATATGTATAATATGTTTTGTATATAATATGATACACAGCTGCTAAAGATCAAACCCAGCATCTTGCCCATGTTGGGTGCACACTCTACCACTGAGCTATATCCCAGGCCTCCTGATATAATTTTTGCTTTTTTTGCTGCAGTTGATCAAGCCCAGGTCTTCACACATACCAGACACGTACTCTACCACCGTGCCACATCGCCAGCCGCCAATTTTTAAATTGATGAATTCACAAGAAAAGTGAAGAACAAGGAAATTACAACATTTGATGTCATAGATCTGCCAGCTGAGAATCTTCACTACTTCTCAGTAACTTGTTTTTGTGAAAACAATGCAGACTAAAGGATATATAGATATGCATTAAAAAGAGCTGTATTGAATCCAATGAGGGAACTTCTATTGGATCAGGACCATACAGAAGCTCTCTGTACTATATTTGCAACTCCTTTGTAAGTCTAAAATTATTTCCAAGTAAAAAGATTTGTTTTAATTGCAAAACAACAGTACATAATAGGTGTTTAATGAACATAAACTGCACCCTACCTTGCATTCTCTTGATCTTGAAATATTTATGTTCATCAGTTTTCTGGAAAAAATGTCTTATTGTACAAATCTCTCTAGGTACCAAAATCTGAAAGAGGCAGAGGAAGAAAAGAGAATCTAAGAAAATCCCAAATCAAATTCTGCTCTGCTTTGTTGAGAGATGAAGTTACTCAGTAAGAAATATCCAGATATATATCTGTGGGGGCATTCCACTACTGACACTACAGAAATACACTGCTAATGATAATGTATTTGCCTACTGGTTATGTTAGGTAGCTAGTTATTCTTTCCTTCGCTTTACTTCCAGACAAAACTAGCACTTTCAGACATCTTGAGAATGCTATAGTTCATCTTTAACAGATAGAATTTTGTTCTTATTTTGTTAAATGTTACATTTACATAATTGTGTATGTCATTGGTGTTTATGAGGATATACCAAAAAGTACAAGTTTTCCCATCTAAAGTATAGAGAATTATTAGTCTAAAACCAGTAAAGGTATCCCTCACTGTGATAACTTGGACTATCTGGATTTAGGAAACAAATAGGTTTTAGATAATGTGAACAAGTTTTCTTATTCTGCTCTAAGATTAGTCACTTATTCTTGCACAGAAGTTACACTGGTGTCAGGGACAATTTTTTTTTTAAATCACAGAATATATTGCTTTAGAAATTCCTGACAGTAAGCCAGATGACATCGCTAGTGGTTGTTTTTGGTCTTTGAAATTAAGTGTCATTTAAAGTTTTACATCTTGGTTAGGTTAGTCAATTCTAGTTAAAATCAAAATGACTATTGTAAAGTAACACAAGGTGATTGAATAGTTAACTATAGAACTTACTGTTGTCGAAAATATTCTTATCTCTAGACACAAAGATATTTATATGAAAACTGCATTCTTTGTGACAAACCAGAATCTTATTTTGCTGTGGCCAAATGTAATGGACATCTGTTGTTTTTGCCTGCCCAGAACATATTCCTCCTTTTGCTATTAGCAGATGCTGGATTTTTGGGGAGGCCCACTGCCCTGCTCCCATCAGTTCATCTGGTTTTGGGAGCACCCTCATCCTTTCCCACAAACTCCAAACCCCTCGCTTGAAGGGTGGACTCATGACTCAGACCGAACCAGACATCACAGTCTTTCCTCTTGGCCGCAGCGATTGGCTCAATATGAGTGTTTTTTCAGCCAGACCAAAGAGATGCAATTCAAAGAATCATACTGGAATGACTGGAATAAAAAGCTCTTATTCCTGGAAATGGATGTAGGAGGATGTCAGCCTGGAGCTACTGGAGGCAACCTTGTAACAAACCCAACACAGTAAAGAGGCAGACGAAATTAGTAACAAATCAGACCCATAGCTGGATTCAGCCATCCTGAAGGGAGAACTTTTCATCTATTCTTAAAGTAACCTTCATGTTTCCTCCTTAAACTACTTTGCATCTGGTTTGTAGATTTATATCTCTTACAGCTAACATAGTACTACCTAATTCATAAAATTTCCATGCAGTCTCCTTCCTAAATGAATCTAACCCAGGTGAAACTTGTGTTTCCACTCTTTTCATAAATACGTACTGAATACATACCTTTATCTAATGAAATAGATAAAAAAGATTCCATTAGACATCCTCTAAGCCCTCAAATGAAAATGTGCAGGAACCTATTAGAAATTGATTGACTTTTTTAGGGAGAGAGAAAGAGAAAATCTGAAATTTTCTTTTCTTTTCTGTAAATGAAGTGTTACAATTTTATCCCAAGCAGAGCAATTAGTTAGGAAATCCCTAGAGTACAATATGAGGAGCTCGGGTTTGGCGTAGATGACCTGGTTTAAAGTCTGGTTCTGTCTCTTACTGTATGAGCTACAAATTATTTAGATCGTCTTAGCATTGATTTCCCTATATGCAAAGATAACACAAACATACCGAGATCAAAAAACTTTTTGAGGACTGAGAAGATATACACAAAATAAATATTATTATGCATGTTACATTTCATTAAATGGTAGTTTTTAAATATACTTAATATGTAATTCAACATAATTCCTCACCAATTTCAGAATTTTGAGTTTTACATCCAACAAGAGAAGTGTTACTTTAATTTATATCTACAGTCCAGATTGCATTTCTTTACTTTAGATTCTATGTGGATAGACAACTGCATATTGGTGATAGCCACTAGAATTTCTCAGGGGCACATGAACATCATGTTCTAAGCCAAGTTCAACATTTCTACCTCACCCTAAACTCATGTGTCTTTCTGCAGTCTCAACGGCAGTAAATGGTATCATCTTGTACCAAAGTTTCTGCTCATTCTCACATCTCCTCCACCAACCATATCAAAGCAGTGGCTATATTAACCCAGGAGCCTCTAGCTGGCTTTTCTGCCTCTATCCTTTTGGCCCTTGATCTGCATCTGACATAGCAATCAAAGTTCTTTTCTTAATTAGCACACTTCCTGACAGCCAATGATGGTTTCTCATTGTTCTTTTAGGACAATACTCTCTTAAAGGGCCAGTGAGATGGCTCAGCGGCATAAGCGCCTGCCCAGCAAGCGCGAGGGCCCGAGTTCGACTCCCAGAACCCACATACGGAAAAAGGGCCGGTGATATCGCTCAGCGGCATGGGCGCCTGCTGGCGCACGAGGTCCTGAGGTCGACCCCTGGTACCCACCAAAAAAAATATTCTCTTAAAATCGGATGTCATCATCATTCCAGTGTCAGCTCTTAACTCTTCCCAACCACACATTTCTTGCCACTTCTCAATCTAGAACCAGAAATTTTCTCATCCTGCCTATACTTCCGTTTTGCAAATATGTTTTCTTCTGCCTAAAATAATATGGTATCCACTTCCCCTTTCTTTTTCCTCTTCCCTTGGTTTAATATCTTCGGTGTCTCATCCTATCTTTTACTTTCTCCAAATGTCCTAGTCTTCTGGCCCCACGACGGAGTAGATATTACGGTAGCACCTGTACCTTCCTATCACATAACCTACCACACACTATACTTATTTAGAAGTGGAAATGGAGAGACAGCACAGAAGAACTGCCAAATTCATCATCTACAACCTGGCTTCGAGAACCCTCAAGTGATCTAAAGATAAATATTCAGGAGACAGGTTGTGAACTTAATTAGCGAAAAAAATTACATCTACTTTCACTAACCTCGAACTGAAATCTCATTTCCTACTGGTATGAATAGAGGCATCAAACAGAGTCATCTAAGAAGTAGCCGGGACTTTGTCAGCAACAGATCATAAACACTTCATATCGCATTATAGTTATTACTGATTTCTTGAAATATCATATATGCTTATCATCATTTCTAAATTATGATACTTGCTAGATATGCTACAAAAGTTACATAATGTGTGTTAGTAGTCATGTGTATTATTATATGACAATTTTTAAGTTCCTTAAATAACAATTTCATAATCTTTGATTTTCTTTATAACCCATATATATTTAATGTATTCGAAGATAGTGTTCTCAGAGGGAATTCGTAAACTTCACCAAACCCCAAAAGTACTCTGTCGCATGGAAGAGATATGAACTCCAGCTCCTGATTCAAAGCTCCATGAGGCCAGACCACCATGGGTTTTTTCACCACTGTATCTTCAGGGCTTTGCAAGCATGCAAAATTGCAGGTCTCAATATATGCATGCTGAACTGATGAAAGCTGAACACATTTTAGCCTGGCATCATTTATGTGTACACTCCCATGAATAGGGGTGATGCAGGAAAAGAAAGCGGATCCAGTGGTAAAGGGTGACTTCCTTTTACATGTCACGCTGGTCTCCTAGTCAGTTAAGTAAGATGAGATTTTACATAGCATATGGCATTAATGTTTTAAAAGATATCATGGGAATCAGTAGCCTACATAAAAAGCAGCTGGCAACATTGACCTTGGGTGATACAAAGACAGGTGAGGAACTGTCACTGAACAAGTGTGATCTATTTAACAAAGTCCTATTTTTAATTTTACTTGGAGCCAGTTTTTCAACTGGGCGACTCTTGTGCAAACATCTGCTGCAACTTTTGTTCTTGCATGCACAACGGGCAGCTTGTGGAACTGAGGCAGTTGTCAGACTTCCTCCACTGGGCCCCTGAGTGAGTTGACAGCTGGGCCCTTCCCAGTTACCCACAGCAGAAATGCTCACTGGTCAAGTCACTCCAAGCACATTCTCACCAGTGCCATTTGACTTTAGAGTAGGCTTATAAGAAGATATTTAAATTATTTTCTAGAAAAGATATCTAAGGTGGTGATACACATCGAAGGTCTCAGAGACCCTCACACAGCTTTTAGGAGGCCTCCAGGAGCTGTTTCTTGAAGAGAAATTGCATCTGCGCATTCATCCACTCGAGCTGTTTTTGAGAGCCTGCATGTCAGGAATTTGTTGCTTTTTTCAGGGTAGAAGTGTCAAAAGGAGTCAGTGAGTAAATCAGTAATGAGAAGAGTTAGGATATACCTCATATACGATATCACTTTTCAGGTCTGAGCCAAGTGGGTTGGAAGAATGGGAGCTAGCAAGGGATTGTACTGTACCATGTATGTTGGTCCCCAGGAATCCCCAGAACTACAAAAATGAAAGTCTCATTCCAAAAAGGGATTGAAGCGTCCAGAGGTAATGTTCTTCTTAGCTGTAGAGTGGATTGCCCTGTGAGAATCACCTGTCCCCTGCCTCACACGTACCTGAATCTATGGGGCTTCAGGTGTTTCATATTCTGAGAATTGTTTTTCTGGGTAATGTAAAAAGGTTGGAAAGAAGTTATCTCATTCAGCATGGTAGACTTAGTCTCCACCATCTCAAAGCCCTGCAAGCCAGATGGCTGACATCCCCAAATCGTTATAGAGCAGAAGCAGCCTATGGGTCTGAACAATTCTTCATTTCCCACTCATTCAGAGAACTGGTCTTTAACTTTCACTAGTGATGCCAAATAGATCCGTGTGGCACATCATCTCCAACAGACTGGTACGGAGTGTTTTGAGACACTGTGTTGCAGATTCCAAGTCCACGGTTTGGCTTAATAGGAAAGAGTCTTGCAATCAGCAGTGTTAGCCATGGACTCTTGGCAGCGGAACAGCAAGCCCTTTACAACCTTGCCAGCTCTCACTGCCTCGCTTCATCCTCTGTCAACTTCAGGAAGGAAGAAAAGGCATCCATGCCGATGTTCAACCCTCTGCTCCCAATGGGAAGTGGCTTTTGAAATTAGATCATTATGAGCTTGCTCACTCTGTGAGGATCTATCTATACAATTTTGCATTTCCCTTTTGCAGTGAAGATCACTGGAAAACCCAGTCCAACAAGGCGAAATAAAAATAGAATTTGTTTGGAAATAAAACAAGATAGATCTACAGCCTTCCATGACCTGTCCTCCCTTTTATAAGTTGAGTGTCATTGGAAAGTAATTATACCCTTAGTCCTCTAAATAAAATGCCACTTGCTTTAGAGATGATCTCTCATGTGGCCAGGGTATATTTCATTATAGATGGCTTCTTTAATCAGGAAAATTAGTGTACTGAGGTAGTGGAAAAGAAAGCTGCTGAGGATGGAAAATGGAATCATTTACTGTTAGGAAAAATTGCGTGAATCACAGCTCATTTTTTGTTTGTTTGGCTTTTGTTTGTTTTGTTTCTATATTCTCTGATTAGCTCAGTGTCAACCTGGTCACCCTGTGTGCTGCAGGAAAGTGTACAAGCAGCAGAGACTTCACCCAGCTATGGCATCAATGTAGAAGAACTCTGAAAACAGGCAATCCAGGCATCATTCTTGCTGCTCACTGATACCTGCAGGTGCCCGGCCTTTCTTGCTTCTCCCTCAGCCTGAGTGAGTAAGCCTTGGTCCTCATACTTGATGTCTCATGTTCTTTACATGTTTGCTCTATTTCCAGGCATCATATCCAAATCCCTTGAACAAAGACAAGAAAGAAAAGAAAGGGTGATTTGCTAAAAATTTAAAAAGCCATGCCATTCAATTCTGGCTTTTTTGAATCGGGGAAACAATTTAACTTCCCAGGAAGCTCTGCTCGATGGTTTCCACTTCTCATTAGCCAGAACTGTGCGACATAACCAATTCTAGTGGGTAGGGAATTGAGGAAGCTGAGTATTTTTACCTAGGCCCCTGGTCGCTCCAAATACAATGAGAGTTCTGTTAAAATAAGAGGAGAATGAAAACTGAGTAAAACTATAGTAATGTCGCCCATGATGGAGGGGAAGCAGGAATTTGAGAGTCTGGCCCTAAGAAGGATGAGGATGGTTTGTACTTTCCAGAGCTCTCAAATTCTGTCTTGCATGGATGAGAAACTCTTCCTCTGCCCCTTGGGCATAGTACTTGAGTTAATGCTGTTGGTAATGGCCGTCGTCCAACTATTTAGTATTGATTTCTTGACTCGCAGCAAACACTCATTTCCAGCTTCTTAGCATGCACCCCACTGACACACATAAATACTAACAGCAATTGACTGCATCCTCAATAAACGCCCAGTCCATATTACAGGCTATATTTTACCTGATGTTATGATTTATATCTAGATGTACCCCAAAACTTCATGTGATCATAGGTGGGATTTCGGGGAGGTAACTGGACCATAGGGGCATGATACCAATGACATGATACTAATCCACTGATGAGTTTATAGCCAAATGTGATTTGGGAGGTAAAGCCTAGAGCGTAGTCACTGGGAGCATGCCCTGGAAGGGTCTGTATCTCCCTCCCCTCCTCCCTTGACCTCTCTCTCTCTCTCTCTCTCTCTTTCTTTCTCTCTCTCTGCTTCCTGACTGCTATGCCATGAGCAAGCCTCCTCAGTCCTGCCCCTTTGCTATGCCAACCTGCCTTGGAGCCACCCAACTATGAACTGAAATGTCTACAAACTGTGAGCCAAAATAAACCTTTCCTCCTTTATCACAGTGGCTTGGAATAACAGTTGTGAGTGTTGGGAGTTGTGTTTCAGCTATAAGAAATTGTCTAAAATACCTGACTATACCTGATGGATATTATCTAGAGTTTTGTGTACAGTTGCCTTGTGTAAGCCACATTACTCTGTAGGCTGTAGTAATATATTTTAAATGATTATGAAGTGGTGGTGCATACAACTTCATGAATTTTATGCCAAGTAAAATCTGATTTTGGAGAATGAGGGCCTTGGTTGGTGGCAGGTCATTAGAACACTCTCAAGTAATATATTAGCTCTAATTTTGTCCACATCCAATCTATGAAAAAGTTATTCATGTGTATTCTTACTATTTTCACTGTTTTCTTAAATTTAATTATAAGCATATTCCAAAATTGCCTTATTCTTATAACCAGATTTCCTGGGTTTAATTACTTCTTCAGGATCAGTTAATTTGGGTCCCCCCTACCTTTTCCCTTGGCGACATGTTGGCCCTCACTGACTCAAGAGATTAATTGAAAATTCTGGAGAAAGCTTTGCTTTTGGCCACTGTGCAAAGCTGTCATTCAGAATGAATTGGTCTGGAATCACTCAAGGTTCCAAACCCCTTTAAAGCTGGTAAGAAAAGAAGACATTGGGTATCAGTAACACTCTCACTGAGCACACCTACCTCTGCCCCATAACTAAAGCTGCCTGTGGGAGTTATGTGAAATTAGGTTTTGTTATTGGTATTCAACATGAGCTATTATATTTTTCTAATAATAGCTTCAATAATAATATAACCTTTGTTTAACATGGGCACCTGGTTAGCTAAATGAGACCCCAGCTGTGAGTGAAATACCTACCTCAATATAGGAGGTAAAAGTTAATAAATTCATAATATGAGTAAAGAAAATAATAATAATGCTTTGCTCCTCTCCAAGGAATTCAAAGCACTGTGTGGGTACCATTTCATTAATCTCTATATAAATCTTAGGTGTGTGGTAGGGGGAAAATGCAAACCTTAGAAGAAACCGACTACGGAATTATAGTCCGCTTTGACTCCCAGATCAATCCCAAATCTCCATCTGCATGGTGTCCACATGTTCCAAGCTGCCATAATCTTGCCCAAATTACTAGATAGGTTTAACATATTTCCCTGCACTCATTCTTACCACTTTGTAGTCAGCCCTTCACAGAGAAAGACTGTGCTTTTATTAAAGTCAGAGGATATCACTCCTAGGTTTAAACCACTTCAGTGTATCTTCTCTACCACTTTTCTCTTGTACCCACTCTACCTGCTCGGTCATGCTCAACTTCCTTTCTTTTCCTCCAAGAAGCCAAATGTTCATCTTCTCAGAGGCTTTCAACTAACCCCACCACCACCACACCAGGGCTTTAGAATGGCTCTTCCAGTCTCTTCCTTCGGTCGTATTTCTTAGTCGCCTTCTCATAAACTTTTCCTTAGGCTTCCTATCTTGAGCAGCTCAGTCCTCCAGGTGACTCTCCATCCCATAAGCATGTATTTTCATACAGCATTATCTTCCTCTGCACTTATCTTGCTTACTTGCCTGTGTTTCCCGTTTGATGCTCCTTGCTCTTATATCACTCACAGCTTCAGTGTAAACTCCTGAGAGCAAGTAGGTCACCTGTGTCTCACATGTATCTCCATGGCTTACCACAGTGCTTGGAGCCCAGCTTGTGTTCATAAATATTTTTGAATGAGTGAATTTTGACATAGTTGTTGTCTGTATCCTGCAGAACTCCTCTTATTCTCCTGTTTTCCATAGTCACATCTAAATTCAGAAGGTGTATATGCATTTGTGCACCAGTGGGGACACATACTGGCTGCGCCCTTATTTTCCACTCACGCTATGCTGTACTTTATGGGGACTTCTCGCTCAGGAGTGTCAAGTTTGCCCTCTCTGCAAGTAATACCCAATATCCAATCTCTGTTCCTATGGAGAAGCTCACTGCCTGCATTCAAGTCTCTTGTTTCCTCCTAGCAAAGCCTTCATTCGTGTTGAGTTGTCAGATAATAGAAAGATCCTTTCTTTTAATCCAAGGGCTAAATTATTATAGATTGGATAAGGCAAGGAGTGTGAGTTGGTACAAAGATGCAAGAGACTCTGTCCAAACACAAGCAAGAGAAAATAAAATTCCATCTGCAAAGGTCCCTCTTACTAATGCTAAGGATCCTGTTACATTAATAAATCCTACCTAAGGTCCCTTTTGACCATTATGAGTTTATCAAATTCCTGATGATAGGTCATAAACCTAATTGTCTCTTTACTGACAGTATTTTTTTTCTAAGCAAATTTCTTCCAGGTATTTGAGTATGAATCAAGCCCTAACTTTAATTCACTGACAGGAATTAGCCTCCTTAATAAACTTGGAAGCTGAGGCCACTGTGGCATCACAATACTCAGACGCTTAGCTGCTGCTAATCAAATCTTCCTGCTTCCTTCTCCGAGGTGCACAAATAATCCTCTGGGGGCTGAGAAATCACCATTCGTGTGTACAGGTAATCCACTGGGGACCCATTTTGTATTACACCTTCATATCTGCCATTTCTAATCATCCTCATGGGTGCAAGTGGCTCTGTGTTCAACATTGCTTGTGTAAAGGGCAGTGGGCAGTGGAGAAGCCATGCAGCAGAGGCCCCCAGAGCCATAGCAACACACTTTTTACCAGCTTGTCATAAGCCACTCCTTCATCCCTCTTGCTGAATGGGGAAGTAGACTTGGACATATCTGTTGTATATGTCAAGGTCTCTCATTTGTCACAGTATTAGTGGTCCAGTGTCAACATAAATACATCTGTCCATAGATCCTGACAGGTGTAATGATTTGTTGCATTTGAAAGGCCTGACTCAAACATTAGACCCTTTTTGATTCTTAACATGATTATCCTTAAAGCCAGGCATTCCAGATGCCTTCTGAATTGACTTCCGTCAAGTGATTGAGTAGCTCCTGCTGACTTATCTACTCTTATGAAGTTAATACCAGCATGGCCCCTGCTGCCACCTGCTCGAAGGCCACCTAGACTGTGGCAGAAATTACCTTTCTTGATGTGCTCATTATTCTTTGCTGTGGAAATGCCTTCATTTTCTGTCATTTTGTTTTGTTTTGGAGTAGGACACTGTTGGTTTTTGTTTGTTTTTTAGCAGGGAAATGGATTGGAGGCATGGATCAAGTGAAGTTTTTTCTAGCACTCAGATAGCCAGGAAACTCATGAAACAAAAGAAAAGGTGGGGAAAAGCAGAGCTCCGCTGTGAGATAGCATATAACTTTATAATTTTTGTTAGCGGAATCTGCAGACCCAAGAGGAAGGAAATTTTATCTGGGGTTAAATAAAAAGAGTTCTTCTTCATAGGATCTTAGAGTTTATTGAGTGTTTATTAGGTGCCAAGCTCCATGCTAAGAGCTTCACATTCAGTATCTTATTTAATCTTCCCAACAATCTATGAGGCATCATTAAACCCACTGCCCAGGAGCTGGCTTGTGAGCTACCTAAGGCCAAGAGCTCATAAGGAGTGGAGCAGATATCTGATACTTAGATGTATGACTCAACAGTGGTCTGATTTGAGAGCCAAAACAGTTAACCCCATCCCAGATGTTGCAGTCTTGTCTCCTTTCTTTCATTTTCTAAGGAACAAATTGATGCTTTAATTGATGCTGCTCTTTAGTGTGCACAGTGACACTGGGAAATCTTGCTAAGACCACACATGTGTGTGCTAACAGGTGTCTAAGACAAGCCCAAGCCCTGATCTCTACCAGCTACTTTGCCATTTGGAAACCTTCCTTCTCAGAGAATTTTATTATAGGAAGATTTCAAAACCTGGGAGATAAGGAATATGTAATATTTTCAAACTACGGCTATAGTGCTCATTTTTAAAATACCTAATCCTCTAATTTGTAGTTTTATTTTTTAAAAATCCATTTGGTTTGCAATCCAGTCTTTCACCATTCTTGCCTTTATTCCTTCTCTTCCTTCTTTCTTTCCACTTACAGAATTACTAATACTGATAAATCTACTCGGTTGAGCCCTTTGGAAACCCTTTAATCCCAAACGAGTTTCTTCCTGTCCTCTCTGAGAGTACTCTGAACCCTGCCTCTGTTTGTTAAAATACACCAAATAGAAATTTCCCTCCAGGAAAAACGAATGTAAGCACTAACTCTACTGCAAATAGTTTCTTCAGAATACTCACTTAAAAGCATATTTTCCTATTTGAGGATGTTATGCATTTGTTAAATACCTATTAGGTGGACTCTGAGAAAACTCTGAATCTGATCTGAATCTTCCAAATAGCTGGGATAGAAATTGATATCTACATGCTAACATATATACACACAAGTAGGCATTTCTCACAACCTAAGGGGACAAGTGCAAAACAATTTAAAACAACCATAATAGGGACAATGCATCCAGGTGCTAATAGATTTTTCAATCAAGAAAAAAATCATGAAAATATACAAAGGTTGTATTAAAAAAAATTGCAATTTAATACAGTGACATAGGAGTAATAGGTAAATAGCCTTCACACTGAGCATGAGGAAGAGAGGCGCACACTGGCGGGAAGAATGCATGAGCAAAGCCATAAGACAGAGCTGAAAATACCTTTAGAAGGGCTGAGCACTGCGTGGCCTGTGGAGGAATGTAGACTCGTAAGAGTGATATAAACTCTGTGGTGGGAACCATTCGTTTCTGGAACAGTAGTATGGTGTGAATAAATGAATGCCTTCAGTACATTAACTTGTCATCTATGCGAAGGATGGCATGAAGAGGAGAAGAGAATAGAAAGGCAGGCAACTGCTGTTCTTATCCTTTGCAAGCATGATATCTTTCTGGCCCTTACAGTCCCCATAACTTCCTCTTCTTCAGGGAAGTCTTCTTTAATTGCCCAGTCTCTAGTTGTTAATCAGTCGTGTTCTACTACATCACTTAGAAAAGACACATTTTCTACTCCCAAAAATGTAAAAAGAATAGATTCTTTTCCTCTAAACAACTGGTCCCCTCTATGGAGAGCAAAGTCTCACCTGAGAAGGTTTTTTAGAAATATAGATTTATTGTCACCTCCTGCCACCCTTAATCCCACTGGGGCAGACAATGAAGACCTACAAATCAGGGACATGATAAAGGTAACAGAGCTGACCACTCCAAGTAGGTTATAAAGAAGTGGATTCCACCTGGAGAACTGGTAAAAATGGATTGCTGCACACCAATCCCAGGGTTTCTGACTCAGTGAATCTATGGTGTGGTTCACACTCTTGAAATTCTAACACATTTCCAGGTGCTACTGATTCTGCAAGGCTGGGATCCACACTTTGAGAACCACTGATAGAAAGTAGAAAGTATAGTGAGGAAAGGTGACTTCACCGAGCTCCCTATCAGTCAGAACAAGAAGTACAATCGAGAAAGGGAACTCCAGCCCTCAGCACTCCAGAATAAGCTAGTGTATATGCTGTTTCCAACAGGCTGCCCTACAAGGCCCTGGGGCGGGGGCGGGGGGGTGCTCCTGTTTCTCATGGATCTGCGGATCTGCGGAGGAATGTCTCCAGGCATTAGGATCTGATCACGGGCATACAGACAACACCCACCAGCCTCAGCTACTCTAGCACTGCTGTTGTCACATTCTGCATGATCTTGCTTTCAACTTGGCCTCTGCGTACCCCCAGTACCACTCTTCACTGCATGCAGGTCACATAATTTTCATAATTTTTCCTGTGAGTGATTTGCGCTCACCATTGGGTTGGGGGAGAAGCTGTGTTGCAGAGATGGTTAGGTAAAGGGGAAACAAGAAGCTTTTGGACTGAGGAGACTATCGGATATAAAAAGTTGGAATAAAGGGTGAGAAACAAAGGAGAAAACAAGAGAAATGATAGAAAAGAGCCAGGAAATAGAGCACCAAGCATAGACCTTCTTTCCACATCACCAGCAGAGGAGGGGTCTCTCTCTTTGCATATTCCCACAGTTTCATTGCTCCCTACTTCTGTGTGTGCAAAAATAGGTGTATGGAAAAGATCCATTAAATGAACCTGAAGGAGCTTATTCAATAAGGGTAAAATAGAAGTTCTAGGCAGTAAGAATGCCTCATGTTATATTTCAACTAAAGCATGTTTTCTCTCAGTAGTAGATCCAGCGATGGTGCTTCTAGTAATTGGTGGGGTCTCAGGAGCAACGAAAAGGAGTGATTCTGGGAACAGTGTGATTAAAAGAGGAAGAAACACTCACAATAAGGTTGCATTTTCTTAGGAACTCTTCCAGGCGGCCATTTCCAACATATGCTGTTTTAATATGCTGTGTGGCATTTAGCGTGACAAGTATTTGCTCTTTCAGTAATATTACTATTATTTGTCTGCCTGTCTTTTCCTTCTAAAGCAGGGGTGGCAGACATTTTCTGTTAAAGGGCCAGAGAATAAACATTTTAGGCTCCATGGACCCAAAGTCTCTTTTGCAGCGTTTTAGTAAGAAAGTTGTCACAGACGATACACAAACAAGTGAGACTTGCTACATTCCAGGGTAACCTCATTTGATAAAAACAGGCCAACAGGCAACAGGCTAGATTAGGGCCACGGCCATAGTTTGTCTTTCTAGGATGTATAGGGTAGGAGAAAATATAAGCTTGTATTTTTCATGTACCATTTCTACCAGACAGTATTTTAAACAATTGTTTAATTGAGTTTTAACTTACATACCTTACAATTGACCCCTTTAAAGGGTCAGTGGTTTCTTTAAAGGTTCAGTGGTTTCTAAAAAACAGAAAAGGGCAATCAATACCACAATCAATTTTTGAAAATTTTGTCGCCTCGAAAAGTAATTTTGTACTCTCAGCTATTATTCCCCTCTTCCATGACCACCACCCTCCCCTTCCCCTGCACTTAGCAACAAGTAGTCTACTTACTGTCTTAGATTTACTGATTCTGGACATTTCATATAAGTGGAATTGTATAATATGTGGTCTCCTGTGACTGGCTTCTTTTACTCAGCATAATATTTTCAAGGTTCATCCCTGTTGTAGCATGTGGATCAGTACTTCATTCCTTTATTATGCCCAAATAATATTCCATTATATGATATACTATGTTTTGTTTATCCATTCAGTTGGACATTTTGGTTGTTCAGAAAACATTCTTGATTCTTAGCCTCTTCAATTGTGTCACCAAAGCTCTAGAACTCCACACACACACACGCACACAAACACACACACACTCAGAACCTCTCAAATAGAAAGTTTCAATGAGATGAGTGTGACTAATCCTAAATTATAGTCATTAAAAAGAGGTAGAGAGTTTTCTATGGTCATAAATTTGACAGGCACCATTTTAGCAAAGAACCACATTCCTCGCCATATCCTACATTTTCACACAATAATGTTAATTATGGAAATTATTTGTTATAGATTTATTTCCTATTTAAAGTTTTCTTTAAAAAAAATGCTTTCTTGGGGCCGGTGAAATGGCTCAGCGGCGTATGCGCCTGCCTGGCAAGTGCGAGGGCCTGGGTTCGACTCCCGGATCCCACATACAAAAAAAGGGGCCAGTGATATCGCTCAGTGGCACGGGTGCCTGCTGGCACGTGAGGTCCTGAGGTCGACCCCCAGTACCCACCAAAAAAAAAAAAAAAATGCTTTCTTTAGTACCTATCATGTGCCAGGTATCTCTTACCTGCTGAGCAGAGTAGACAACACCTCTTTTCCTCTGGAGCTGATGCTCTGATTCGAGGAAGACATTGAACAAGCTGTCAGATATTCTTAGATGTTGATAATCAGCCAACACAAAAGAGTATAATGAGCTAGAGATTGCTCAGAATGAGCAGGAAACGTATCGATTTATATTTGAGGTCAGAAAAGCCCTCTGGTGAGGGGAAAGATTTGGGGTGAGAGATAAAGAGTAAGAAGCTTGCCATCAGGATGTCTGGGAGAAGAGTTCTCCAGACCTGGGAATTCTCTGACATGGGAATGAGCTGACCACGTTCATGTAAGGGAACAGAAGTCACTGTGGCCAAAGTGACTAACCTAGACGAACCACATGTTGCACCTTGTATAAGCAGAGTGTTGCTTACATGGTTTATTTCTCTTTGAATACTCAGGGTGATCTTGCAGGATTGGATGTGGCCACCAATGAAAGCATAGCTTTCTGACAGGTTCTAAATACCCTAGAGATGCTGACATGGTTATGTGCTGGTGACCAAGCTAGCCCCTCAGCTGTGTCTCCCACCCTGCAAAGCAATGCTGCCCCTGGGACTCTGGCAACTACATTTGCCCTTTACCACCTGAATTACTCCTAGGACTGGCCGGGAGGGAGCACGCAAGGTAATCTAGAAGGCAGAAAGATCTCACTCCTTTCCTTAGTGCCTTCTCTTCCACATCAGCAGTTGGCCCCGCTGCGCCCCTCAGAGGTTCCAGCACAAGCAGGCAATGTCCCCTCCTCAGAGCTCTGGTCCTGGCTTTGTGCAGTTACTCCTTTGAGCTCCTGGGATACCTGCACCACCCTGTCCATCCCCTTTCTGTACCTAGGCTTCTGCTCCTGAGCTCCTAGGTATTAAGAACTCCAAGTCTTTCCTGTCTTCCTTGCCATAAAAGTGGTAGCTATTGTCTGCATTGACTGTCACCTCCATGGTCCCTCATGTCTTTTCAACTCATCAATATCTGTTTATCTGATTTCCTATCTCAAACAATTGCTATTCAAATAGCAAATATGGGTTATCTTTTCCTAACCAACCCCCAGGCCAGCTACATAATTTTCAGGGCTCAGCACAAAATGAAAATTCAAGATTCCTTCCTCCAAAAGCAGGAATGAGTGGGGGGGGAAAAAAAAAATATATATATATACATATATATACATATATGTATATATATAGTATTTTGGGTATGATTAATAGCAATGTATCTTTTACCGTAATCAACTTTTTTTAAATTTAAATATTTACTGTACTTCTCAACCATACCTCATATATGCATAATAAAATATAAAACTTTTTCTTTCTTCCAAGCTATCTCTTATTCATGTATTCTATCTTGCTCTCTCTTTCAACTTGGCAGAGTGTTTTTATTTGTTATTTAATGCTGTTCTAAATAAAGAAATTAAAATGTTATGTCATTAACATGATATTTACCTTAGTATTATATAGTGCCTGTTTTAAATGCAAATGTGAGAATATACATTGAACTCATACATGAAATCAAGGAAATTA
Source organism: Erethizon dorsatum (assembly GCA_028451465.1). Lineage (NCBI taxonomy): Eukaryota > Metazoa > Chordata > Mammalia > Rodentia > Erethizontidae > Erethizon > Erethizon dorsatum. The sequence goes on from CM051825.1 coordinate 49,288,868, forward strand.
CATAACTTGTATTTCATAGCTCTTATGTACTCATTTTAGTCTCATCAGAACAGCATGAGTGTTACTAGGCTTTGGGGTGATGGAGTTACCATTTAGAGGTGATTTTTAGATTCTTTCTCTCCTGAACAAAGAATTGAACAAAACAAGCATAAACAGTGGCAAAGTTTTACATTTATTGAAGGTAGGAATAAACAGGCTCTGCAGAACGAGTTTGGGCCAAGTAAAAGTAGGGAAAAAGGGAGAAAAGAATTAAAACCCCCTACAGCATAAGAGACATGACAGCAAACGCTCAATGGCAACTGTCCCTCTTTTATATTTCCCCATCATATCCTACCAAAAACCTGCTCAAGTTCTCACGAGAAGTCCCCGGGTAGGTTTTGAGAACTGTTCTGAGCATGTGTCCTGGGATTAATAGCTCACACCTACTTTCCCATCCAGTCTTAGCCACACCATGCCTTCCTGCCTCAGAAGCACTGGCACAGAACTAACTAATGTATTTTTTTTTTCACTTCTGATAGACTCAAACTCTATCAACACTGTAGAATTCAGAGTCCATTACATGATCACTTTATACTCATTTTGAGCCTTATGAACTCCCATGACTATGGAGTCACCAAAATTCTGTGTTCAGGGCCCTGTTGGAGGTGATGTGTGGTTGGGGTGACCAAGGGAAAATCAAAATATATATTACCTGCATCTCCTCTGTTCATATGCAGGTTCCACTGTCCTACTAGGTATCACAAAATACAGATTCAAAGATCTAATCAGTAAGAATTTCAAAACGGCGACAGCAGAATATCAGAATGTGTCCAGGACCTCCTGAAGGTGACCTGAGGGACTGCACAGGTGGTATTTCAAGCAGTTCGGTGTACTCTGCTTGGATCCCGCGATATCTACATCTTCTCCAGGAGTTCATGGTTGGAGGTTCAGGAAGGATGAAAACAGCCACCTGCTGAGTGACATCATCTCTGATATCCCTAAGAAACCCTCAAATAGTTTGCCTTAGCCCTAGAAGGAACCAGTTTTCCTTTTATTTATTTATTTTTTTTTTGAAGTTACGCAGTTACATTTGGTCACTGAAACACAGTTCCACTCTCTTCCCTAGAGCTATGCATACCTCATGCAAATTCCAGCTAATGTGAAAGCCACATCTACTAATAATATCAAAATATGCAGCAAATGAGATGGACTTGGCATAAATTGTCTGCACTTTTCAACCTCTAACTGAACAAAGTCATAATTGCAAATCTCCTGGTTTTACTTGTCACTAATAATGGTCTCTTACTTGACCAGCGTGAAGCCGGCATTAAAGTCCCACTGCTATGGGAATTCTAATTTTTTGAGAGGAGGAACTACACCCCAAGCCCTGGTTTTTACACAAATTCTTTTTCTCTTGCTGTGGCAGCTTTTCACTTGCATGTGTAAATTTAATTGCTTGAGGGGAAAACATACAAGCATCTTGAGTGATACTTCAATGCCCATCTCTAATTTGTGTAGTGTTGGGTTCTTTTACAATGAGAAGTGGCAATATGCTTAGAAAGCATACAGGCTTCCTACTGGAATCCCCATTTTATTAAAGTCATACTTTAATAAAAAAAAAAAAAGACTAAATTGACCTTTCGGTGACTAACTCTATGAGCCACAATATGAGGGAAAATGAGAAGAATCTGGTCTATTCCTTTCCTCATTTCTTTTCAGCTTGACCCATAAATTGTCAAATTTAAATTTTTCATAACTGAAACACAAAATGATTTTAATTCCTTTTTTGCTTGCTTCTTAAAGGGTATCTTTTATTTATTTTTATTTTTTTCTCTTTTTACAGAAGATCCTATCTGGCAAATAAGAAAGAATGCAAATTAATTAAGCACAGAAACCTTCCTCGCTAAAGGTACACAGAAGGCCTGAAAACACATGAGACATTTCTAAAGATCACAAATTAACAAACACTGAAAGCGGGCTGTTTTCAAAAAAAGAAAGATAGATAGAAAAAGAAGGCTTCTTTGAACATAAGGTTCTTAGAAGACATTTTGAGAGGAATTAAATCCCTCTTGCACCTTTAAACTCTCTTTCCCAGCTATCGATAGTTTGTTGAGATGGAAGCAGTTCGGGATGACACACCCTTCACTTATTTGGGGAATGTGATTTTCCATCCTGCCATTTCCTGGCACCCAGACAAGTGTTATAAAAATATGTCATCGTAAGCAGCTAGAATAAATACTCAAATCCGCAGGGTTGTTTATCGTTTCTCAAATGTCTTCCCCGGTTTTGACAATCCTAGTCTTTGTTGCGTTTGGGGAAGGTGGGTTGTTTGGAATACCTGGGGACAGCTCGCCCAAGGGTTGTTCCATGTAAGCCAAGAAGCATCACAGCATGTGGCACTGTGCCAGGTGGCCTACAAGGGACCACTTCTAAATGGATTCCTGGATTGAAGGTCTTACCGTCAATCAATTAAAACCAGCCCTCCAGTTTCATTTGATTTGATAGAATGATTTTTTAATTATCATGTGTATCTTCATAACCAATGGATGAAATGAAATAATATCCTTCCATGGAAGTTGGAAATATGCCACCATATCAATATTATGACATTAAATGCTTATTGAACATGTTTAGGTGTAGAACAGCACCACTGCAGCTAGTGAACAAGAAGAAAGAGAAAGTCACACCATGTCGGTCCTGCAGGGGCTCACATGTAGGGTGAGGAACAGATTAACACTCATTACTAGTTCAGTGCCATCAAGAAAGTCCTACCGCGAGAATGCCACCCACCTTTTATGGCAATGCTTTTGATCTGGCCTCACTCCACTTTTAAAAACACTTTATACACAGTGTATATTTAACATGCAACTATATCTGGTTAGTTTACCTCTCAGTGTATGAGGCTTGCATTAAACTAAATCTAGATTCTTCTAATTTTGCTACTTTTGATTATTCTACGTTTTTTCATTACAAAATGCAAGGATCCTGGCCATCTGGAGAATAGCTTCATATTAGGTATTATTTTGAATCAACTTGCAATGGATTAGTGAGCTGTTACTGAATAGAGAATATGTGCCTATGCATCTGTTGATAAACAAGCACACCAGCCACGATATCCGTGTGTAAACACCACCACCCATTATAGCAGGACGTCTGTTTCAGCAAGGATCTGGCATTTCACATGACCTTAAAGAGTTCCTGGAGGCTCTTAGTTTTCAGTGACAGCCTGGCTTCATTTGTTAAATAAATAACAATACTTAGCTTTCGTATTGTTATATTCTTCCTTTTGAAACACTTCCTGTGCCCAACTTTGCCAGTACAAAGCTGGCTTTTTAAGTGATTTGTCTGTGACCAGGCAGTTTTAGAACTTTTACTTCCTTAGACTGTGCTAAAAAGCAATTCAAGAAGACTTAAAATTCTCCTGGGGGCTGATTTTATAGCAACAGTGAAAGCGCACAAACCTAGCACTCGCAGCCAATTTCTTTCTCCAGTGAGGAAACAGCATCCACCGTGGAGCCTCCGCACAAATGGTTTAACACCATCATAAAAACCACTAACCATTGGGTATTAACATGCTTTTTATCATGAAGTTTTTATTGAAAATGATATTTGGTAGCTACTAATTTGGCGGTGATTTTTTACCCTCCAGTATTTACAGTGCACACAGTTTCCCCTCCACTTGGAGAGCTCTGGAATGTCTTAGCCAGCCAGGCTGGAGAAGAGAGATGGACTTCCACGGCCACTGCCTTGGTGGCTATGAGCTCAGCCACAGGTGGCCTTTAACTTTTGGATTTTATTCCCCAGATGAGCTTGGCCAAAAAAAGAAATAACTCCTACCCTGTCACCAAACCTCAGCCCTAAACCATGCCATGCTCCATTTGGGAAGTGGCTAGTACTCTCGTAAGACTGGTCTTCGGCCTCAGAGAGCAGCAGCGTTGGTCTTGACACTGGCCCTACACGTAACACATGGGAAAACCTGCTCCTTTCTCACAAAGAAGTCAAAACAGACTGCGCATGCACGGAGATGGGAGAGATGCATCCAAAAAAAAAGAAAGAGAGAGAAATGTTTGTGCCTGCACCCTTCATTCCATCTGGCACAGGATTGGAGTAAACTTATTTGGACAAATGTTGGGCTCAAATTGTTACACTGCAAACCCTAGAGGCCTCTGGGAGTATACCAATTGACGTCTGAGTGGACAATGCATAGGACCCACGCACACGGCCAAATGTGAGCCCTACACATGCCACCCAGAAAAAGCTGGGACTTTCCCAAAAGGAAGTGAAGACAGACCGCACACGCACAGAAATAGCATTTGTGCTTCTCTGCCATCTGGAACAGAAGCCCGCAGGAGTAAATGGTGGGGGGAGAGGAAAGAGCTGCTTTCTCCCAGTAGTTACATGCGATCTGGCTATACGCAAACCGTTGAGGGTCAAACTTCAGGCAGATTTTCCTTCGAAATTTGCTTTCAAGAGCAAGTTCCTGTTGAGAGATCATATTAATATCTACTAGCAAGCAGTTTATACAGAAGTTTTAAAATGCTTGTATGTGCATAGGAAACATTTGTGTATATGTAAAAATTCTATTATTAGGTTTGTTTCTATTGTAAGACAAATTGCTTGCTCATGAAGACTGATAAGCATTTACTTGAGGGAAAATGCATTGTTGTTATTGGGGTTTGTTTTATTCATTTGTTTGATGTTTGGTTTGGTTTCTACAAACCAACCCAAGTCCTACCAAAGAAACTAGGTTTCTGATCCCCACAGCCTTCTTTACATTTTACTCTGGAATCTTACCAGGTTCTTACTTAAAACTACTCCATAAGTGTGACTGGATCTAGATCTTTGGAAATGTTATGTCGGAATGTGCATTCTTGGTAAGCATCCACCCCCAGCCCAGCATGCCCAGGTGACTGCAATATACACTACAGTTTATGAGCTCCTGCCTCACAGATTGCTGGTTCTACAGCACAGTTTAGATAAGGTAAATGTCTCCACTCTCCAGTTTCTACGTTGTTCTTTCCAATATGTTCTCAGAGTTAACCACAACAAGCTAAGGTATGCTTTCCCATTCGCATTAGTGCCCATCTGTGGAGTGAACCAAGCACACTGAAGGCAAAGAAACCTAAATGGAATTTCGACCAGACAAAGCAAAATACAGACTGCCTCGGCTTGCTCACTGAGCATTCTTGGAGACTCCCAGCTCCTCCAAAAATAATAAGTGACTGAGACATGACAAAACTCAGGAGTTCCCAGAACAGTTCTTTTTAAAAAGTAGAAAAGACAAAGTCTCCTCCCACCTTAACAGTTAATTTAGCACATAACTTGGCCATCTGTCCTAATGAGAGCAACGCTACTGCCATGCCCTGCCTGACTGAATGGAAGTTGTGAGCCCAGTAGGTTGACTATAGTTCACAACAACTTACTACATATTCTAGAAAGAACTAGAAAAGAGGAATTTGAAGCTTCCCAATAGAAATAAGTGATAAGTGTCTAAGGACAGGGGAATGCTAATGACCTTGATTTGATCATTACCCATTGTGTACATGTATCAAATGATCACACTGTACTCCAGAAATATGTGCAATTATTACATTTCAATGACAAGGTTGGCATGACCCCTGTGCCAGGAGCCATGGTGACTTGGCGGGGTCTCTGTTTTGTAGAGTTGCAGTTTTTTTGTTTTTTCCCTTCTGTACACACGCACACGCACACACACACACACACACACACATATGCAAATAAATAAATAAAAGAAGTTGTGTGCAATTGTTATAAAATTCATTGTGCTTCAAACAACCTAAGAAATAAATGGGTTCAAGGGTGGCCTGGCCAAGGTAGCCAGCCCATTATTTTCTGGGTAGTCTCTACGTTCATCTGAGCAAACAACACTCATCTATTCAACATGTAGAATACAACAATGAATATTCCATCTCAGTTCTGATTTTCGGCAGGACCCAACAAAACAGGAAAATTCTTTTCTTCTCCTTTCCCCTGGGGTTTTGCGAATCTCCCTTGAAAGGGTTTTGAGGAGTCTCTGCAGGAAGGCCAGCCCTAGCTTCCAGAAACTGCTTTGGTTTCTTTATGTATATTAGAACAATTAACATCTAGTTTCACCATACAAAGGACTTTCTCTCCTTTTATGTTTTACTTCTTAAAATTCCCAGAATGGTGTACAGTAAAACTGTTCACTTGAGAAATTAAGTACCGTATGCGATAAGACAGTTGGATGAAAATTTTAAGCTGTCATTAAAAATGATTATAATTAGGACAAACTACAAGAAAATGCTTTAAAATTGAGACCCAAGTGAATTAAAAATTAAGGGGTGTATTATGTATTATCATGTTGAAGGGCTGGGTTTTACTCATCTAACACCCATTAATGCTAATATGGATTGCCTACATAAATCCCCAGTACTGAGACAAGAAGGTCCCCCTTTCATTTGTTTTGGCAGAGCTACCCACAAATTTGCAGCATGCTAACATGATAGCAAGTACTGTGCTCAAAGGCATAGAGCAAGAAGCAAATGTAAATAATTTACCTTTCCTCTGTTCTGAGAGTTTCTCCCAAGATGTCTGAGCTATCCTGAGAGGACATTAAAATACCTCATACCAGGCTGAGTTTTCTTTCATGCAGAAGAATGTTCCAGAACTATCTAGGGTGAAACTATAATTATGTTAAATCATATTTATCCCCTGAGGTAGAGCAGGGAAGGGGTGAAAGTATGTATCTATATTCATCTGGGAAAATTTAATAAACAACTCTTTGTCATGCCTGAGTACGTAAATGGCATGTGGGCCAAGCTCATCTTACTATTAACAGGTCTCAAGGAAAGTACAGGTAAGCCATGATGTTTTTATCAGATCACAAACTGGATCTGCCTGCTTCCATCTCCCCTGGATTTCTATAAATTATCCTCCCGTCTCTGGTCTCATTCTGTATGCTGTAACCCACTAACCCTATTTGTACCCCTCAGATGTGTCAGGGACTGGAATACACTGTGAGAAAACAGAGTTCCAAAGCTGCTTCTTTCATGTACTAATGTCAAGTCTCACGACATCAGTGAGAGATGCACTATTAAGAAAAGAACATCCTAGCTTTTTGGACCCTTTCCTTATCTTGTGATAAGGGAGGGAACAGCAGGGATACGAAAGTCGTGTAAAAGGAGTTGATAGAAATATCTCCCTTTGCCACAGTACCTGAAAGGAGACTAAGCAAGTTTGAGTACCAAGCACATGCCCACAAATGTGCCAGGAGAGCTGGTCTGACATTTAGTAGGTGCTCAAAAAATTTTGTTGATTGACTCCATAAGACAGAAACTCTTAGAATGAGGTAACTACAAAAGGTCTTCAGTTTTTATAGAATTGATATTGACAATTTTGACTATTCAAGAGACAAACCAAGGTACCATAATATTTGTCACTTGTCACTGGCAGAGGTGCTGTGATGGGCAGAGTCTTCAGGTGGCCGCCATCATTTCCATACCCCGGTATTCACCCCTTTGTACAGTCCTTTCCCCTTCTGCATGGTCAGGGCTGTGCCTTGCCTCCAGCCAATGGGATTAGCAAAGGTGACAGGTTGGGTGTTTCAGGTTATGGCTGCATAAGATAGTAGGGCAATCTTGCTGTATTGTCTTTCTACTTTTGCTGGCTGTAATAAGCACACTGTCTTAAAGTAAATGGCCCACATGGCAAGAAACATATGGCCTGCAGGAGCTGAGGGTAGCCACAGCAGCCAGCCAAAGGAATAAGAAGCTTTCAGTGCTACAGCCACAAGGAATGGAGGCCACCAGAAATCTCCTGAGCAAGAAAACAAGCCCTTCCCTAGCCCAGCCTCCAGATGAGACCCAGCCCTACCTGACACCTTGGTGGTGACCTTGTGAGACCCTATGCAGATGCCCAGCCCTGCTGTGATCAGGTTTCCTCACAGAAACCTGAGATAAGAAAGGTTCCAAGTTCCTGGTGGTTTTTCACACACAACAGATGAATAATCCAGATGTGAATTTGAATTTTGTGCCTGGCAAGGGTAGGATTTAAGAGTGTATCACTTGGGCTGGTGAGATGGCTCAGCGGCGTATGCACCTGCCTGGCAAGTGCGAGGGCCCGAGTTCAACTCCCGGAACCCACATACGAAAAAAGGGCCGGTGATATCGCTCAGCGGCACGGGCGCCTGCTGGTGCGGGAGGTCCTGAGGTCGACCCCCGGTACCCACCAAAAAAATAAATAAAGAGTGTATCACTTGATTCCTGGATGAATGTCTTAATATCACTTTATTTTCCCTTTATAGTTTGTCTTATGCAAATATCACAATTTTTACTACAGATGCAAGGAAGTCCCTTACATTTTTTTTTCAGTTGGTATTTGACTGCTATTTTTAACTGAAAGTATATTTTCTACGATCTCAAGACATATTCTTCCCAAACGTTGAGCATCTGCCACATAACCTCATAAGATGAATGAGACCTTTTAACAAAAAGTCTCCTCAGCCCTGAATCCTGAGCGACCTTAATCACTTCACCTAGAAGGGCGATTCTTTTATCTTTTATTATTATTATTATTATTATTATTATTATTAGTGTGTGTGTGTTTCTGTGTGTGTGTGTAGTGCTGCGGATCAAACCCAGGGCCTTGAACATGCCAAGAAATCACTCTACTATTGAGCTATAACCCCAGTCCAAGACTTTTATTTTTTAACTTTCTTAAACAAAGTAACCTATAGTTGTGTTGCTCAGAAAGACACGTTGAGACAGATTGTAAACGAGCTTAGGGGTCAATGATTAGGGGAATCTGCCATGGGTTCTCTGGGTTCCAACCAAAGCCATTGTCAGTGATGGTGAATATATTTACATTCCTGAACAAAAGGGTTTCAGAGAATTGCTTAGATTGTTTTTAGGTTTCAGGAGGTTTTTTTGTTTTGTTTTTTGTTTGTTTTGGTTTGGATTTGGGTTTTTGAAGGAGGACTTTTTTATTTGGTTGTTTGGTCTTTGATCTCATTTTATTTAACTTATTTACTCCTTAGATGAGGCCTCACTGTGTTATTCAAGCTAACCTGAAACTCCTGGGCTCAAATGATCCTTCTGCTTCAGCTTCCTAATTAGCTGGAATTAAGGTACACTCCATCATACCCAGCCGTTTTTTCAAACCTCTCACAGTCCATCAAAGAGCTAGTGAATATCAGCTTTGTATATGAAAGTCCCCTCCCCTGTACCTTTTCTCTCCATCTCCTCCTTCCTCGGCATTAGAAAATCCATTTCATTATCTCAGTGGAGTTTACATTTCAGTGGGGTTTTGTAAAACCACAGCAGTTTCTCCTATGACTCATAAGCTGACTTCCACTGGATATGACACGTTGTTCAGCCAATCTGTGTGATGTGACTCCATTATCACAAGTCATTATGTAGTTTTCCACTGTGAAAGATCGATAGCCCATGCTGGTCCTCCATGTAGCTCTCCCTGGAAGCATCACCTTCTTTCCATATGGAATTTTGGGGTCATAAACATCTTGGAAACCACTTATTGAATCTTTGCTGTGTTCCAGGCACAGTGCAGTGCTTTAGACACATATGGTTCACCCACATCTGTTCTTTGAGGCTAGGATTTGTCTTCTTACTTACCACCAGGGGAAACTGAGGCTCAGAGTCTGTGTTCACATTGCTCCCACATGACACTAGTATATATTACATGTGTTGATTTGGGGGCACGACTGGATCCAGGGAGGAAAATGCCAGTTTTTGTATAATTTAAAAAAATGAAAACTTTCTAAGCCAATTTCAATAGGAGAATTATCCTAACATAATTTGGCATAGAAAGTAATAAAAGCCTTACTTATCCTAATAGGTTTTCCTGGCAGCCACATACAGAAATGAAACCCTGGTAGACATTCAGTCCACAGCTTTAGACCTCAAGTCTGGAGTGAGGTGGTCTTATGATTGGCCTCATGGCCCCAGATGAGGCACCTCACCTGTCTTAGCCAGTTTACTCATCCGTGAAGGAAGGTGACAGACTAAAGTTTTGTCTAAGACCTTCTAGCTCAGAGCCTTTGTACCCGTTCAATTATTATAACTTTCTTTATGGTTATTGTTGAAACTAAAAAAATACATCAATACAGTATAGATCCACATATAGGTATATAAATACACATACACATTTTGTTGTTTTTTTTTTAAGTAACAAAAGGCAAATCAGCTTCATCTCTCTTTGGCTGCTCACTACTGGGGAGCAGTAAAATTACTGTCATGGATGCCCATGCTTGGGTCACCATGATTCTGAGGAAGTACCTGTGTTACACTGACTGGGCATTTGGGGACTGACTACCAACCTCCCACCACACCAACCTGGCTGGTCTTTAAGATTAAAGCAGACCGATTAACAAAGAACCCCTATTCCAGGCCATAAAGTGAAGGTCCCAGGAGCTGCCACACAGAAAGTGATCCAATGCCAAAACATCCAGGTGGGGAAAAAATTAATAAATTATAGGGATATTTTATATATACAATTCCAAATATGGCTGCATGGAGTTTGGAAACATCTGGGTGATGAATTGGAATTTCGCTTTTGCTTCAGCTCTTTGGCATAACGTAAACACAGCCTGCAAGTCCCTAGAGATAAATGGGAGAAGTTGGAAACTGCAAAAGGTAGATAGAGAAAGAATCAGATTTTAAAGCCATGGCCCATGCTGCTTGCCAAGTGGGAAAAAATGCTAAAAATTCAAAACAGTCTCAGAGTTAAATTAAAGATACAGTGTCCCAGGTGCCTGTAACTGGAAGCTATTTTGCATATTCTTTTACCCTTTAGATGTAAAGTAGGGAAAAAATACGTATTTATTTAATTTTTAGTTTATATTTGTTTTAAAGGCCTGGTAGCATGCTGTTGATTACAGTTTTCTCCTACTGATTCTACCTACAAACTAAGATTTGGGAAACCAAAGAGGTATTTTCTGAAAACAGTCTTTAAAGTGCTATTCCTTTAAAGGTCCCAGATAAAGATATTCAGTGTATAATACAGGCAATTACAGTATGAATTTTAAAGGCTTTCACATGCAATTACTTGCAATAACTTAGTTTCTTTCCCAGCCTATAATAAATCATGTATATGTAAACGATACAAAATTTAAATATGAGTAGAGTTTTAGTACATTAGTATATCACTAGGAATCAGTATTTTTGTTATATATAGTACTGTTTAACATATATGAAGTGAAAAATCTCATTGATTTGGGTTAGCTAATTCAGAGTTTGTAGAACTGGCTTGAAGTTGACACTTCATTAGTGAAGTCATTCTTCATAGAAAGCTCAAATTAAAGGTGTAAATAAGAAGGCAAATGGGAATGAATAAAGTACTTAAGAGTAAATTTAAAGTACTTTAGAAGTACCATTTGCATATGAAATTGTTATGCTAATTATAAGTAATTCTTATTAAAGTAGGTCTCCTAAAATGATCTTCTAGGCAGGTTCCCTTAGTGAATTTGAGTTACAGAATGTGGTAGAGAGTAATAAAGTGGACTTTCTTTTAAATACTGTATTCTCTAATTCAGAATTTCCATTAATTGTAGATTACCATCTTGCTAATTAATCCAAATTGCTGACATTTTGCTAGCAATTTCTATCCAGTTCCTAATTCTTTTTTACAAAGTCCAAGGCAGTCTTAAAAAAGAAAAAAAAAAAAAAAAAATAGGAAGTCAGGCCTGGTGGTGCATACCTGTAATCCCAGCACTCAGGAGGCTGAGGCAGGAGGATTGCTGCTAGTTTGAGGCCAGCCTGGGCTACATAGCAACTTCAAGGCCAGTATGAACTACATAGCAAGACCTTGTCTCTAAAAAAAATAAACAAATAAATTTTTAAAAACATAGAATTAATCATAGTTTTCTAACAAAATTTTGTATTTTCAAGCATCAGACTGGTGATGCTTTTATGATGTAATATTCTCTATTTCCCAGTGGTTAGGACTAATGTGTAGGTACAAATTACTGAAAAAAGAAATTAAAAAATTCAAAAACTTTCTGACATACGTGATTCAAATTAGAATTTATTGCCTCCTTAACTAAAAAGACTTCAAGACCAGAGCTTTTCAGTGAGTCCAGTGAGAAGCTGGGAGACAGAGAAGGTCAAGTACTAGTCTAGGGGTGAGATCTACCCAGTAAGAGGTATAGACGAACACGCACTGCTTGTTTGGTCACTAAGTATTTGTATTTAACTCCCTGTCAAAACAATGTCAAAGCAGCTGTTTGGAAAATAGAGACAATGTTGAACTTGATCATAGTCTGAATTCTCTAAAGCAGAGATGATGGTTAATTTCCCTCTCTCTGTCTCTCTCCTCCTGAGAAATTGCTAACTACAAAGGACCACTCTACTCTAGACTATTTTGAGACAATACCCACCTATACCTGTCCTCAATGGCTGGGCTAAGTCTTTCTCCTTTCTCTCGACTTCCCAAAGACTCTCTGTTGTCTGCCTCTATAAAACCTTAAGCTCTCTTCCTATTATTTGAGAAGATCCTCACGAGTAAGTATTCTACCTGTTGCAATCCTATGAATAAGATCAGTTTGTCCTACGCATTTCACCTGCCCTGTTTTTTGCTGTGACTTGGTCAGGACTGGCGCTCACCTTCAGGTCCCTGCTTATTCCAACTAGGTAACAAGTGTTCTGGGAGCATTTTGTGCTGTCCTTCTGCTTGGTAATCTAGGAACCGAAAAGTGAGTTCAACTCCTGGCCCTGAGCTTTGGGCTCTTGTTCCTTGGTAGTAAAATACAGATGTGATTTATTCGTTTTGAGTTCTCACTTGATTTCAGACACTGATTTTGGTTTTATGGTCTGATCATATAGTGATTTCTGTACATGAATTAATGGCTTATGAAAATCTTGTTTCTATTGGAACCTACCTGGAAATTAGATTAGATCTTTTTGTCTTGCTCAAGTTTTCAGTTCTCACAGATTTTTTCCTCCAAGTATCTGGCTATAATCCTCTAAACTAATGTTTCCAATTTTCCTCCCTTCTGCCGTACTTGCCTTCACCACAAACTAAAACTGACTACCAGATCCCTATCAGACTCTAAGTTGCAGCTGGCATGCGTCTCTCAAATCTGAAGTCCAAGAACTAAACCTCAAAGGACTAGAACTTCCCCTGCCCAAGCCACTGTCTGGACCACTAAGAAAGTCTAGTGATATATGCATTTAGATGAGAGGTAACTAATAATGCGGATCATATCACCCAGAATATCAACACCACAGTTTGATAGCATTGAGAATTATAAGTGGGGAGTGTGGTGACACGTGTCTGTAGTCCTAGGTCTTTGGGAGGCTGAGACTGGAGGATCTCTTGAGGCCAAGTGTTTCAGGACAGCCTGGGCAACAGTGAGACCCTGTGACAAAGTAAAATAAAATAAAATAAAATAAAATAAAATAATAAAATAAATAAAGTAAAATAAAAAATGAAATAGGAAAGAAAGACAAGAAATCATAACTGCATAATGAGAAAATTTTCTTCCATGAAGTTCTTGGGATCCACTGAATTGGTTCCCTTATGTTCAGTTCCCGGATCTTTACTGGAATACAACTGTTATATGAATATGTCCCTTTTTCATTTTAGACATTCTTTTAATATGCCTGACCATCAGGACTCTAAAACAACTGACCTTTGCTACCACATTGCAACAGATGATATAACTGTTTCGGAGGAATGCAAACAAGAATTCTCAAGAGATGATTTCTTATACGCTGCTTTGTCCCACTCTGGAGGTTTTTGATCACTTCTGATCTGTCCAGCAACAAATTATATACTGAACAAAAGGGGGGACTGACAGCACTGAACCCTGCCTGAGCCGGTGCCCTCAGAAAGCAGCTGTGTTTGAGAAATCCTCTCGGCCCTTTGTGTTCTGAGAAAAACCAACCACCAGCGACCATTCTGCTCCCACATGGTCTGAACTAAGACACCTTCCTCAGCAACTCGGAGAAGACCCATCTCCATCCTCCACGATTCCCCTAAGACTTGGATGACTCCCTTGTTCATCCACCCTACAAAACTCCAGGCCCCTTCCTTTTCTCAAAGATATTCCTCATTCATGACTTCCTCCTTAGTGAAATGGGCTGAATAAAATGATACCCTTAATTATTCTAGGTATACTGTCTTTCACGGTAGAAATTTTCATCAAAATATATGTAAGACCATGTACATCCTGGAGGATACAGCATGGTGGGGGTGTAGTATTCAAAGTAAGATGAATAGTCACGAGTCTATAAACTATGTTGGTAGGTAGTTGCTCAGGATACTGGGTCATTCTGCATGGAGTCCAAACTGATATAATAATTGCTGAGTCTCTCAGCTGGGGCTGTGTAGATACCTCCTCAAAATCTCTGACCCTCATTAGTTTTATTTCTTCCTACAAACTCCAATTATCCAAACCCTGAGAAAAAATGAGACAGGAAAATTTCCTGACTGCCTGGCTATTTATTTTCTGGAGATGAAATTGAGTCACTTGTCAAACTTAAAAGAAAAAAATAGTGATTCACTTTCTGCTGTTTAGTGATTCACTAAAAAGAAGTCAATCTAAATCTGCCATGTAGGTCAGTGCCTGATGTTCTAACGTCACATCCGTTCCCTCCTCCCTTCTGCCTTCTGTATTTCATGAACAGTGATAGTGAGAAAAGAAAAGACAGGAAGATAAAAAAGAATAGTACAGAAAATATAAAATATGTAAATTGGAAAACTAAAGAATTTCCCTCCATAATTGAAGATATGATCACAAAGGAAAATTTATCTCTGCAATCTACTTTACCTTCAAATTTAAAGTACATAGAAAAGACACCTACCTTTTGACTAGTAATATAAAGTCTAAGTTGCTTATGTCGCTTGTGTCATTCAAGTTCTGTTTTTAAAAAAAAAACTATCAAGAACACTCCATCTTAAGAGGATGAGCTGTTAATGCTGTAGCTTTTAATAACTGACAACTCTACATTTAATTCCCAGGCTGTACATAAACTGTCAGCATCCAAATTTGCCCAGACAAACAGAACTGGAGAAAACAAAAATAACATGAAGAAAAAATGCGCTATTAACAGCTGCGCAAATAACAGCCGCAATGTGGACTAATAAAAGGAAACCAGCAATCTCATTAAGCACCAAAGGAGAAGTACAAGTTGCTATACATTGAGTTAGAACTGTCAGCTGCTTTTTGTTTCCTTCCAAAATTTGGTCCTTCTGTTGAAGTTACTGCTCCAAGTAGTCTAGAGGAATACCTTTCAAAGCAAGCTCTTAGGTCATTAAGGAAAGTAAGCATTGATTGAAAATGTTGAGAGAAGGGGAGAATGGCCCGTTATTACACTCTTTACCCTAATCATTTGCCATCACATTTATATTTGAGTAGAACTTCAAAACTGCTCCAGGTCCAAAACTGAGGGCAGAAGTTTCTTCACTTCCTTTAATGTAGTCCCTGCTCTGTCTCAGTCGAAGCCTCTTTGGCTGTATTGAAACCTGAATGGATTGACTATGGCTGGAGCTGGGAGTCCTACAAAATCCAGGGGCACAGCTTTGCAAGCTGAAGGAACAAATCCAGAGCTAGAGATGTGAGAATTGCCCAATAAAATATCATGTGATTTTAAATTTTTATATATATAATTTTTAGATTTTTCTAGTTTCCACATTCCAAAAAAGGAACAGATGAAATTAATTCTATGTATTTCATTTACCCTCACCTATATGGTGTTATTTTCAACATATAATCAATTTAAAAGTCATTTGTCGGGCCGGTGAGATGGCTCAGTGGCTTAAGCGCCTGCCCGGCAAGCGCGAGGGCCCGAGTTCGACTCCCGGATCCCACATACGAAAAAGGGGCCGGTGATATCGCTCAGTGACACGGGCGCCTGCTGGCGTGCAAGGTCCTGAGGTCGTCCCCCCGGTACCCACAAAAAAAAAAAAAAAAAGTCATTTGTGAGATATTTTATATTTTTATATTAAATCTTCAAAATCTAGTGTATACTCCATCTTTAAAGCATGTCTCCATTTGAATGCTAAAGTTTTTAACATTCAATGTACAATGTAATCTTACACAACAATAAAGTTGTGTTTAATGGAAAAAATATTTCATATTGTGTCAGTTTTTAAATTAAAATGTAAATTAATTAAAATTAAATTGAATTTTAAAATTCAGCTCCTCTGTGGCACTGGCCATATTCCAAGTACTTAGGGACCACATTCAGCTCATGGGGGCTGTAAAACTCTTGAAGTCATAGGCACAGGCAAGCACTTCCTGAACAGAGCACCAGTTGCACAAGAAATAGTTCTGGGAATCAGAAAATGGGGTCACATTAAATTAAAAAGCTTCTGCACAGCAAAAAAATCAACCAACAGAGTGAAAAGACAACCTACAGAACAGGAAAAAAATTTTGCCTGCGATTCCTCAGACAGAAGGCTCATATCTAGAATATATAAAGAACACCTCCCCCCAGTAAAAGAGCCAATCAAGAAGAAGTACAAATGCCCAATAAATGCATGAAGAAATGCTCAACATCACTGGCCAGTACATAAATGCAAATTAAAACAATAATGAGATTCCATCTTACCCCAGAAAGAATGGCCATCACCAAAAAATCAAATAACAAATACTGGAAAGCTGTGGGGGAAAAGCGACACTTCTCTGTTGGTGGGAATGTAAACTAGCACAACCACTACAGATATCAGTATGGTGTTTCCTCAAAAGACTAAAACTTGAAATTCCATTTGACCCAGCTATTCCCCTTCTAGGTATCTTCCCAAAACAGTTAAGGACATCGTATTACAGGGTATATCCCTTTTTTATTTCTGATGTAACAAATTACTTTAAACAGCACAAATATATCATCTTTCAGCTCTGGTGGTCTGAAATCTGAAATGAGTCTTACCAGGCTAAAGCCAAGGCATCAATAGGTCTGGTTCTTTCTGGACATTCCCAGGGAGAAACCACTCCTGCTTCTTCCAGTAGGTAGAAGTTGGTGGCATTCCTTGGCTGCTTGTCACATCACTTCAGCTCTGCTTCCATGTCACTATGCCTCCCTCTGTGCATCTGGCACTTCTGCCTTCTTATAATGACTCTCAGATTACATCGGGTCCACTCAACTATTCCAAAATAATAATCCTTGTCTCAAGATCCTTAACTTTGTTCAGACTCTGCCTCTAAGGATTGATATTTGAGTCCCCTGAAATAAAGCAGCAATAGATTAACCGGAGACAGGCACACAACTAACATGCAATGTTTATGGGATCCATACAAGATAGAAATTCAAAGGCTGAGTGAGGCTCCAACGCCTCTCCTTAGGGAAGAGGAAAATGGAGAGGGGAAGATGCAGGTGACTTTAGAGGGGTGGTAAGTGATTTTTAGTAGAAATGAATGGGTGC
Source organism: Erethizon dorsatum (assembly GCA_028451465.1). NCBI lineage: Eukaryota > Metazoa > Chordata > Mammalia > Rodentia > Erethizontidae > Erethizon > Erethizon dorsatum. Next base: position 49,306,208 of record CM051825.1, read on the forward strand.
AAGAGTAGACAATAGCCTGGGACAAAGGTCCTCTAGGCTTTGGGAGAGGCAGGGATGAGTTGTGAGAAGGTGAGGGGGAGCACTGTCCTATGAAGGGAGGATGCGTCATTGTACAGATAAAGTCTCTCAGGTGTCCTCTTTAGAGAATAGAAATACTTTTAGTGAAAATAGGTGGAAGACACTTTAGTCTTCTTTTCTAGGATTAACCTTCACTTGTTAATGAGATTTTAGGGAAGGAATCCAAGACAATCTCTGCCAGGTGAAGAAACTTCAGAGCCAGCTTCTCCCTACTCTTGTGGGGGGGGTAGGGACTTTGACTCTAAGGCAGTACCTAAGAACTTCCATTTCCTTTTCTTTTGAAGTGCTCAGTGTGTCAGAACATCATACTTGGGGATGTCATTTTCTGAGCCCCAACTACTTCATCTGCGATGTCTTTCTTGCCGTATAAAGAAACAGCTTGGAAATAAGTATGTGGGCATTATAGGGAAGGAGAAAATATATTTTTCCTTCAACTATCTAGGCTGAGTCTCTGAAACAAAAGGCAGATAAAGAAGAGAATTCACATATTTACTTTATATAGTTTGTATGTGACATAGAGGCCTACATAAGGAAATGAAATTAAAGAACTAGGTAAATCTGAATGTTTAATGCCGGATTCATGGAAGAGTGGAGAGTCGTGGAGAAATGCGTTAAGACAAAGAGGGGACTGAGTGTGGAATAGCAAGACGGGGGACGTAGCAAGGACCGTTCATTCAGATTCTTCTTGGTGTCCTTCCATCCTCGGTCATAAGGATGCTGCTTTCCTCTGAGTATAGGGAATACATCTCAGCTGAATGTCAATGACCTGCTTCAAGGGAAGGTCAGAGAGTTATTCCCACACCTCTATCTTTCACATTCCTTCACCTTAAAATACTTAATCTGCCAAATTTTGGAGTAGCATGTTCTGACCGCCATCAACGTATTTGGGGACACATTACTCGCATATCACACCAGGTTAAACAGAAAGAAGGAACATAATTTCAGATGTGCTATCCAGAAATCGAAGTGGCTGTTAGGTACAGAATGGACTGCCCATAAAGAACTGAGGAAATGGGCTCATAGGCTGTTTTGCAGGCCTTTACATGAGGGTGAGCGAATGCATCTTAGAGAAGAGCTAGTTCTGTCTGTCCAGCCCCTCCCCGTTCTTCCTTTGGGAAACTACTCACCACCACATCAGTCATGAACTTCAAATCGCTACCAGAGCTCTGGCTCCTTGACCCAAGGCCAGGCCCGTCATCATAGCTCATTCGCCTGGCCAAGGTGGTTGGTCCAGGAGTAAGCCATGTGCCTCTAAGTGAATTTGCATCTTGAATTGTGCCTTATGGCTCAGAGAATTGACACCATGCAAATCACAGATGCAAGCAACTGTCTTTTTTGCCATTTGGAGAAAACTTTCCTGCAGGGGAAGAGAATACAGCCAAGATACATAATAGGATGGACCCTGGGAAAAAGAGAATCCTGACCATGTAATGTCTGTCCCTCCATCAAGGTCTATCTGAAGCATAATTCTTGGGCTTTGTTGTTAAATGAAACACACGTGTTTCTTTTTTCTTTCTTACGTAAATTTGGGTTATGTTTCTATCACTTGCAACCAAAAGGATCCTCACTAATACAAGCCTCAAAAGGAATGATAACTGGAACTAGACAATCTCTGAAACTCTATCTTTCTCCTTCTTGACTCCATATTTGAATTCCTTCTCCTCCTTCCTGCAAAACGGCTCACTTAGCTTTTTTATCATGTGATAAAAATGGTCTTCTCATTGCATCTCCTTGCTGAAGACATCCAGCAGAGACCAGCGTGGATGAACTCCAAAGAGAAATTCCCAGGACAGAGAATGTGTGCAGCCTGATTTGAATGTGATGACTGTTCAGGCTTTGTAAGGCCTGTCTCTGGGGCAGAGGTATAGCTTACTTCAGAGCAGGAAGTATGTGAGCAAGGCGCATTTCCAGTATTTGACCATCATGTACAAACCCCTTTCTCTAACTCTTCTCAAATACTTCCCCAAAAAGCTCAGAGCCTATCTATGTGAGCAAAGAGTGGATATCCAAAAACACCTTCCTTCAGTGATTCCAGCCCTAGGTGGAGTTGAAGGTTGCTCTTTACCTCGCTCAACTCCGTTTTTCAAACAAAAGATTTCTGGGTTCAAGCTATGACCCACCATGCTACCGGTTCACTAGCTTAGTTTGTAAATGACAACTCATATATTGGTTCATAAGGCCTCAGATCTATTTTAGCCACTTTCCAGATTTGCAAGGCCAGGGGCAGGAGTATTGTGCAGTTCAAGAAGAAAAGGAGGTACTTAGCTGTTTATCAGACTGATAATAAAGGCCAGGAATTTCAGAGCTCAATAAAGTAGTACTGGACTTAAGATGATTCATGAAACACCTCAACCATGTGGCAGCTTATTTTCAACTGTATTCTGTACTAAAGAGTACTGGGAAAGAATCTTTATTTTTTTAAATCTAACTCAGTTCAGAGAGAGGTGATAATGGTTGAAAATCCATCAAACTTATACTAATTTTTTTATGATGACTGAATCTCAAGTAACTGGTTATGGTTTAAATCTGAAATATCTCCCAAAGATTCATGTATTAAGGGTTTGATCCCAAATGTAGTAATGATGAGAGGCAGGACCTACAGAAAATGGCATTTTGAGGACACTGGCCTACTCAATGAACTGATCCATTGAGAAGATCATAGCTTAGTGGGCTTATTAGAAAGTGGGGCCTAATTGGATGAGGTGTGTCACTGGAGTCATACATTTGAAAGGTACAACTTGTCCCCAGCCCCTTCCTCTTTGCCTCTTTTGTTTTTACTCTACTTCCTGGCTGCCAAGAGGTGAACAAATTTCTTCCATTATATGCTTCCACCATGATGTTTCTGCCTTGGAGCCAGGCAACCATGGACTAAACCTCTGAAACCATGAGCCAAAATAAACCTCTCCTGCTTTAAATTGCAGGTGTCCTGAATTTTTCCTGAGCAAAAGGAAGATGACTAATGCACAACTATTGTTTATCCATTCATCCATCCAAAGATTATTTACTGAGTTTCTACTATAGCCCAAACACTAGGCACAGGAACACAGAGAAAAAAAAACAGACAAAAGAATCTCCACTCTTGTGCTGTTTTTATTCTAACGAGAAGAAACAAACAACAAATAAAGAAAATATAGATTTTGTGGTATCCTGGTAAGGACATTTGTGAGCAATAATGCAGAGGACTTTATATCTTCTGTGAGTCTATCTGGGAAAGGAAACATGAGTGTGCAGGTAATTTTAGAGATGGTACACACACAAAACAGCGGCAAACACAGTAAGTTTCAGCTGTGTTCATATCTGAGCACTGGATTCCAGGAAGATTACAGTGGAAATGTTTGGTCAGCAGTATCTAATCACTTAATCACTAGTTTGTTGCTAACCATGCAGATACTGAAGCTTATGAATGATGTAAATCAAGCAGGTAAAACCTCTGGATCTTCATCCAAATTCTACATGCTGAGAGGGCTTCTCACCCAGCCCAGGAAGAGCAATGTCAAAGAAAGGGCACTTAACCTTGGCTGGGGGTGGGGTCTCTCCATCCATTCTGTGCTGCTATAACAGAATACATGAGACTGGGTAACTTATAAAGAAAAGAAATTTATTCTCACACAGTTCCAGCTAGGCAGGCCAAGATCAATGTGCTGGCAGGTTAGGGCTGGCTTCTCTGCTTGCATGGTGGGGCCTTGAACTAAACACTTTCCATTAGGCCCCACTGCCAATATATTGCATTGGGAATTAAGTTTCCAGCACATGAATTCTGAAGGTGACATTCAAATGATAGCAGGGGGAACATGTCACTGCCATTTGCTAGGTTCTTTGACAATTGCCTGGAGAAAAAGTACCCTCTATCAGTTCATACAGACATTTGCTTCTGACATAAAATATTGGGTCTTATAAATAACAAAATATAGATCTTATAGTTTTCAAATTTGAGAAAAGGTAAAAATATGAATTTTTTACTCCTTTGGCTATGAAACTGAGATTATGGCCAAGAATCAAAGTAAGCTGAATTAAAATGTCAGTGGGCCGGGGGTGGAGCTCAGTGCTAGAACACTTGCCCAGCATGTGTGAGACCCAGCATTCAGTCCCCAGCACTGCAAAAAAAGTAATGTCGTCCATGATTACAAATTCATACAGATATACACTCTCTCTCTCTCTCTCTCTCTCTCTGCTCACACACACCACACACACACACTTTTTAAACCAGTGTGTTAGATATTATCTTTTCCATTAAATTGAATGAGAAGAGTTTTCAAAAAGAGTGTAAATTAAATATTTTTCATGGAATGGAGTCCAACATGTGAATAAATATGCTTTTCAGCACCATGGCGGCAGGACACTAGGGTCTGAGTATTTTTGCAGGCTCCAGACCCACATTAGGCCAAAGCAGCACTTGGCTATCAATAAACACATGGATGTAGCTGTGTTCCAATAAAAGTTTATTTACAAAAACAGGTGCAGGCTTTTGGATTATAGATTGTCTACCTCTGTCTTAAGTCACTCATCACCTCTCTCTGTCTTTGTTTTTCATCCGGGTTCACACTACCGCTGCCTTTCCCCAGGACTATTGCAATAGAATTCAAACAGTTCTAGCCACCTGCACTCTAGAGTCCACCCAAGATTGTCTCTACATATCGGCCAGGAAGTTGTTTTCAGAGACACATCACACACACACACACACACACACACACACACACTTAAAAGCCTGCCTGGCCTTCCCTTGCTCTGACAATTACCAGCTTGCAAGTTGCTGCTGGTTGTGGCCCTGCTAGCGCCTGCTGCCCTTCCAGAGCAAGCCCCCACCCGACTCATGCTCTGGAATCTCCTCCTGGGCCCTTAAGCTCCCTGCACTTCTTCCTGACTCATGACCCCGGGCTTTTGGTCATGACACCTCTCTGTCAAGAAGTGTCCCTATTAGGTCACAAACCATATCTGTTTTTCTCTTTCATAGCATTCGCCTACTGATTGACACATAGTAGGTTATACTAAAAGCAACTTGACACCAAGTCTTAGCAAGAAAGAAGAGAAAAAAATATAACACCCTCCATCCATTACAGTTTTAACTAAGCCTTGCTTTCCAATGCTGTAGGGAAAAGAAGGGCAAAAGCAAGAGAAACAAAGGAAGCTAATATTTGGCTTTGAGGCTCACAAGGGACCAGACTCTGATGATTTAAATTAATATATATCAGCAATTTTTTTTTACGGTGAATACTTTTCTCCCTAATTACTGACTTAAGAAACTAACTCTATTTGAACATAACAAAGTCTATAATGTTCCAGCAGCATTGCTCTTGACATAAGAATAGCCCAGGAGGGGCCAGTGAGATAGCTCAGTGGCATAAGCGCCTGCCTGGCAAGTGCGAGGTCCTGAGGTTCAACTCCCGGAACCCACATAAAGGAAAAAAAGGGCTGGTGATATCGCTCAGCGGCGCAAGTGTGAGGTCCTGAGGTCGACTCCTGGTACCCACATGAGAAAAAAAAAAAAAAAAAAAAAAAAGAATAGCCCAGGAGAAGAGGAAAGAGAGGAAGGGCTATTTAAAATTACAAAGGAGCATTATGTAGCTCACTATTTTGGAAGTTCAAAGTCCCAACTGCATAGTGCAGGCTCTGCTGATGGTTTTCTTGCTAGCACAGTTCCTAGACAGGACAGAGAATCACAGAACAAGAGACAGGGACTGTCTTGTACAGCCACCTGTACTTCTTTCTTTATAACTTATCCAGCCCATGGTATTATGCTATTAGCAACAGAAAATGAACTAACATGACACTGTGTTGGGAAGGACTCTGAGGTTGCATCTAGCTCATTGGAAAAGAACTCCAGGACCAATGTGATAAAGAAAGGCAGTCCCTAGGCCATGAATTTATCTGTGGAAAAAACAAACGGCAGACTTGCCTTTGGATTTATCTTTTAATATCTGAAACAATCTGCTTTTATTCAGATTTGTCCTCTGGGGAAGGGATTTCCTGGGGGCTCTTTCAGGCTCATTTTCCTTCCAGAGTCATGGATCTAGAGTCACAGAGAGTTATATAAACATACAGAAAGATCATCCATGAGGACAAGGGGAGGGCGACCAACCAAGATGCCGAAGACATGCTGTGACTAATCTGTGCACCAGTGCAGTGGCCTGGCCTTCTTCCTCCGTGAGTGAGGCTCCCTGGGGCTTTTGTTTTCCTCCTGAGTGAAGTTGACATGGTTTTGGCATCAGCTTCGCAACTCCACTTTGTGTCATCAGCCAGCACTGTATCATTGTGTCAGAGTCACTGTGACAACCAGAAGTCACATTCAAGTGACAAGGAAATTATTGCTAGAATAAAAAAAAAGTTGAGGGAAATGATTATTGTGTGTTCTCATTATCTGGCTTTCAAACTTAAATATTTTGGTCATTAGGAAGCATTTGTTTTCAAAGTAAAATGAAGAACATAGACTGTATTCAAAGGGGGGAGTTTTTTAGAAACCAGAGTCTTTTTTAATCTTTTAATGAGACCCTTAGCAATGATGGGTAGACACTGTCAGCCTTCGCAGACTAATCTGTCAGAGGTTGGGGAAAGTAGGCACGAGGGTTAGGGGGAGCACATCAAGACTGAGTCCCATTTCCACGAGTGACCTTACTGTATTCTGATGTGTGCTGACATCTAAATGTCCATTAAACCTCAAGCTCCTTCAAGGTCAAACTGACCCCACCATTGTAGCCCCAGTGCCAATTACAAGTGGCAGAGCTCTGTAAATTTTGTTGAATGAATAAATGCATGGGTCTGCGTATTAGGCACTTTCCCATCACTGGGTCAAAATACCCTCAACTTAAGGGAGGAGAGATTTATTTTTGCTCATGTTTCAGAGTGTTCAGTCCATGGCTGGATGGCTCCCAGCAGAAATGGCATAATGGAAGAGCATGGCAAAGATAGCTGTTCAACCCATGGCAGCCAGTAAGCAGAGAAAAAAGGAAGAAGGGAGGAGCTAGGGACAAGACTACACCCTTCCAGATCACACACCCAGTGACCTAACTCCAACAGCACATTCGGCTTACTGAACTCATCAAGGGATCAATCCACTGATGAACGTAGCACCCCCATGATCCAATCACCCTCTAAACACAGGAGACTGCAGGGGGACATTCAGATCTAAACTATAGCAGTTTGTGTCACCTGGGCATTCAGGTATGAAATCAGTAAAGAATAAGCTACTGAGGTACTTAAGTTTGTGTGATGCTATGATAGGGACATAGCTTAGGACACTTTCGGTCTTTGGGTTTGATTGCTGAGAACCAAAAGCTTGAGCTGTGTTCCTCAGATGCAGGCAGGTGGGTCTCTGGGAGCACCGGAAGTGACAGAAGAACATGGTACATCCTCTTGTGCCCTCCATTCAAACCTTGTTTTTATATGAAACGCAGGTTGCTGTGGTTTAAATCTGGACTATCCCCCCAAAGCCTCATGTGTTTAGAAGGTGAATGGATCATGGGGTGTTATAACTGACTTGCTGTTAGGTGGAGGGGCCTGGTGGAGGTGGGCTGCTGGGGTGGAGTCCCGGAAGGATGTACCTCCATTCCAGGCTCCTCCCTTCTCTTTCTGCTTCCTGTCTGCCATAACACGAGCAGCTTTCTCCACCACACCCTCCCTGCCTTGAAGTGGGCTGACCAGGGAGTGTAAACATGAGCTCAGATAAACCTTTACTTCTTTCTTTAAATTGTGGGTAATGGGTGTTTTGTCCCAGCAACAAGAAAGTGACTAAGACGCAGGTACAATAGGAAATAAAATCTGAAGTATAATGAGAAAAACAAAGTGTAAGTATGCAAGGGGACTCCCAATAAATTCCTTATATTTACTTCTGGTTTTGACCCGGAAACTGCCCGTGTCTCCTGTGCAGCTTCACGTACAGCAGTGAAAATAGTTTGAGAACCACTGATCAGTATCTGGCTCCAGGCAGATACCACATTCAATATGTAGGATTCACACTGTAGGGGCTAATTCTGGGTGGGCTTCCTATCCACGAAACTCTGGAAAATCCAAACTTTCATCTCAGTTCCTTCCTCTACAAGGTGAAGATAACAGCAGGACCCATGGGTAGTTTTAAGAGTGGTGCTTTGAGTGTTAGAAATGCTGCATAGAGCAAGGCTGCTGCTGTCATCTTTCTCCTTGTTCTTGTTCGGATTTTATTACAGGTTCTGTGACAGTTTCGGAAATTAGAGGAATTAACCTATCCACAAAGTAAAGCCATTGTTAAACACTGGAAAGAAGATATTAATAAATATAATTTAACCTAAACAAATTTTCACAATTTTAACTTAAACAGTGGGTTTCCTATTGTGAATTTAAAGCTTTTCTATGGTGAATTTCCCAGCTTGTCCTGCTCATATTATATTTACCCATTTAAGTACTTAATGATTTGGGTCCATTTTGATAGTTCTAAAGCTACCCAATCTACTTCTCCTATTCCTTTAAAGAAAAGCAAGGCTACCCATGATGTCTCCATGCCTTCTCTCAAGGATCAGCCCTATCTTCTCTTTTCCAGGCGCTTTGCCCTTCCTCTTCTTCCTCCCACTTCAGCTACAGTAAGAAGTACAGACACGAGAGAAAAACCACAAAGAATGTCTTTCATCTGTGATGGTCCTATCTTAAACTTTAAGACAACCGTCTCCAGGCAAACATAGATAATACAGGGCTTCCAAACAGTGAGCAGGTAAACAACTAAAACAAGAGAAAGCGTGATTTGGAAACATTAGCGCTAACTTTTCCAGTTAGCTACATGATGTCTAGTGTCAGCATTTATGCCAATAGTATTTATTACAAATAAGCATGTAATTACCTCAGTTGAACAGCATAGAGATATTAAATAGAGAGGTTTCTCTCCTGTTTTACCAAAGGCATGCTGGGAAGTTGGAGCACTTCCGCTCCTCCTAAACTTTAATTGTAGCTATGTGTTCTGTCTTGGAAAAGGCTAGCTTCTCCAGAAAATAAACAATAGGAAGTTTCCTGCAGTTTTACATAATTCAAAAAACATAATTTATGAGAAAATTTCTCATAAGAATAACTGAGATATAATCACTTTCCAAGTATGACTTTATTGGTATTTTGCTATAGTACACTTTTTTTTTAGTTTGACTTCTTAAATGTATATAATCTTCAAGTTGTGGCTATTTTGTGCTCAGAGAAGAGTGAAGACTGAAGAGCAGGGATGGTAAACTGAGGCCTGTAGGCCAAAGCCATGCCCTTCTTGGTATTCTTCCTGCCTGTTTTCCCACAAGAGTGGCAGACAAATATGCTAGCAGAGACCCTATTGCCCACAGTCCTGTAGTGTTTACTCTCTAGCCCTTTGCAGAGGAAATTTGCCAGCCATAGTATATAAGTTAGATGCCAGTGTTAGGCTTGATTTTCTTTTTTTTTTTTTTTTTTTTTTTTTTTTTTTGGTACTGGGGATTGACCTCAGGACCTCTCATTTCCAGGCAGGTGCTGTGCCCCTGAGCTATACCCCCGGCCCAGGCTTGACTTTCAATGCTACCATTTACTTGGTGACTTTGCACAGTGAACTGCTCTAGGCCTCAGTTCTCTCCACTGTGAAAAGGGTACAATGACAGCGGGCCCTGGGGAAAGTATGATTCTGGGTCAGTGCATGTCAGATACTGCTAGAGGACCTAATACATCAAATGAGTGAAATAAGTGCTAGTGGCTGCTATTAGTTTGCTCATGGTGCCCAGTGTAAAGCTCCACAGAAGGCACTCCTTGGAGAACTGGGAAATAAAGACAGTACTCCATGAGGTTACAGGACAGGATAGACATGGAGAAACCAGAGCAGACGGCAGGCAGGTCTCTTGGACACTCAAAATGGCACTCAGCCAGTGAGGCTTAGATGTATTAACATATTTATTAAACTTCATGGGGGTTTTGTTTTGTTTTTGTGTGCATATTTGTTTGTTTGTTTTCATTCTGAGGATCAAACCTAGTACCCCAACAGGCTAGGCCAGTGCTATACCACTCAGCCATATCTCCAACCCCTACATATTAACTTCTATTTATTTATGTATTTGTTTTATTTATTGTGGTACTAGGGATTGAACCCAGGGCCTTCACACTGAGCTATATCCTCAGCCTTTTCTAATTTTTTTTAGACAGAATCTTCTTAAATTGCTGAGTTGCCCAGGATGAGCTCCAATTTAAGACCCTCCTGCCTCGGCCTCCCAGAGTCCTGGGATTCTAGGCCTAGTAGTAATATATTTAAAGGAAGAATGTGTCTTTCTCAAAAAGGAAGGTTTGGATAGTGTACATCTGAGATTGTACATAGTCTGAGATTGCATAGTCTGTCTGATTACACACAAAATATACTGTTTCCCAGACAGCAGGAAGGAGAGAGGGAGAGAAGAGAGGGAGAGGGAGAGGGAGAGGGAGAGAGGGAGAGAAGAGAGGGAGAGGGAGAGGGAGAGGGAGAGAGAGAGATCTGTGGTTCAGGCTGTACACACTGATGAATTCTCTGATTTTCTAGGCCTCAACTCTTGACGGATGACAAGATTTGGGCTAACGATTCCTGTTATCACTACTGGCTAAAAAGTGTGCCTTTTCCCATTTCAATCTCCTTTAGTAAGCCCCTGATTAAAAATTGTTTCATTTAATTAATAGTCTAAGGCACATTTAGTAAATTGGACCTGATTTTAAATTTCTTTACGAGAGTTCCACTAATTTTATACTTGAACCTGAAAGATGATTTGAAAAAAAAAAAGGTCACTTTCTCAGTAAAAGCCTTGCCAAGAAACAGGAAACTATCATTTTTCTAAGGGAAAAATACACAATGGTGAGAAAGGTATGGCGGATGAAGTGAAAGGTTTACAGGTTCAGCTCTGAGCGTGTCCATATCCGGTGAGGCTGGCCGGAACCCCGGGACGTGTTGTTTATGAGTGCATGCAGATTCTGGAAAGCATAGACCGAAGAGGCCAACAGCTGTCATCTATCTCTTCTGGGAACATTGCTGTTTTGAATTCAGGTAAATATCCCTGAGGTCCCTGGGATACATTCTATGCCAAGCACCTCAGGGAAGATAGTGAGACTACCAGCTCAGAGAGGACCCTGGGGGCTTTCTATCCCTATGCCAAGGTGACAGAAAAATAGGACAAAATATTCCCTGGTCAATGTGCCATTATGACATCAGCTGAAAGTTGCCCCTGGATTTCTAAGGTAAGTGTTTCTTCCTCCTGCCTTAGAAAATACTTACTCAGGGCTTCTCCATTCCTCCCCAAGAGAAGTCAGACTTGGGGACCCACATCCCTCCCAGACACAGCCACCAGCTCAGAAAGCCACAGAGCCTCACGCATTTGGGGTCAGAGGGGCAGGCTCTAGCCTGGGCAGCAGCACTGCTGAGAGGAGCTGCACATGCCCTGCCTGCAGTAGAACATTACCAGAGCAAGGTGGTTAGGACCTAGACTTGGAGATGACTTACGTTGAAACCCAGACCTTCTGATTCCTATCTGGATCCCTGGTTAAGTCACTCACTCTTCCACAGCATAATGGGAATGATGTCCTCCTCACAGGCTTGTGGGACTTCAGGAAACACGGGGTAGTACGCGGCACTCAGTAACTACCAGCCTGTGTATCATCTCTTGTAACTTACCATCACCACTGTCACCATTTATGTTTCCTCAGCCCAGCTCAACAGCCCACTTTCCCTCCAACTTTACAGCGAAGCAGTGGAATGGGTGCTTTAACTAAATTGTTTTTACATTGTTAATTACAAGCTTACTTTGCGCAGGAAGAGAGTACTCAATCATGAACCTGCAAACATTCACATCAATCCTATGAAATCCAGCCGTTTAGTTTGTTTGGATCCTGAATGTTCCCCAACAGCCCACCTCTCTGACTTCCCTTCTCAAGCCAGCAATAAAAACTCAGGTCCAGCCGTAGTTGAGCCACAGTCAGAGAAAGATCACTGGTGTTGCCTTCACCCTCTAAATGTAGAACGGGCTGTGGCAACGGGCTGTGAACGAGGACAGAGCCATCTTTCCCTGCTTTGCCTGCTCCAGCTAAATACACAGGCCTCTCTTCCCCCTGAAATGCCTTGTGTTCTCACGGCCAGTCTAAAGAAAAATGCAAATGCTCTGCTTTCTTTTCTAGTCACAACTTGGAAAGGACTTCCCTGTACACATGTGCAGTTGACTCTAGCTTAAAGGATTTTTCTGACCTAGAGTGAAAAGACAGAAACCATGGAGCAAGTAATTTTTATCACCAATCCTATCCCAAAGCACGATGGTCCGGGGCTATAGCTCAGCAGCATAAGCACCTGCCTGGCAAATGCAAAGTCCTGAGTTCGATTCTTGGTACCAAAAAAAAAAAGAACATATGAGATACAAAGCACAGATCCAAGAATACTGCTGAACAGTAGTAAAGAATCAGCCACTGTGTCTTGTTAAAGGTAGCCAGAATTTCAGTCAACATCAAGAATAATCAGGGAGAGAAAGCCTCAATTCTGGCTGTAGTACATACTCCACAAAGGCTCACATTTAGTATGCTGTATCAGGTACAGTCCTTACAAAAATACAAAAGCAAACTCCTGCTAACATCAGCAGAGAGACAATTTACCGGGAAAAGTACCATTAGAATACTCTCAGCTGCAAGTAGTATTTGACTAAAAGGGATTTACACAAATAAGGTTTTATTTTCTTTAGCAGGAAAAGGTCTGAAATGAGGTGGCTATTAGGTTTTCTTCAATAACTAAACAATGTAAGGACTAGGACCTGTGATTCTATTGGCTTTTCCCTCATGGTCACAAAATGGCTGCCAAAACACCAGGTTTCATCTACATTCAAGGCAGAAAGAAGGAGAAGGATTAGCTGCTCCTGTCCCTTTATTGGGAAGGAGATTTCTGCTTTAGTCTCACCAGTCAGAAGTATATCACTTAGGCCCATAATCCTTAGTACAAGAAAGGCTGTGAAAGTGAATATTTTTCACTTTCTATAGAGAAGAAAGGAAGATGGTATTGGAAATGGGTATCACATTAACCCATGTTTACAGGCTTAGCATTACACATAGAGTATTTTGAGTCAGGTTGTTCTCTTGCAGGGTAGAGGGAGTGCCTTGTACTATGTAGGATGTTTAGTAACATCTCTGGCCTCCACCCACTGGATGCCAGCAGCCCCTCCCCAAGTGGTAACTATCGAAACTGTCTCCAGATTTTGCCAGTATCCTGGGGGAGGGAAGACTGTGCCTGGCTGAGAACCACTGAGTCAGCTCAATCACAGCTTCTGCCATAGGTTGGGAGGCCATTCCCAGAAATAATGACAAAGAGCAAAAGCCAGGCTGGAAAAAGCGAAAGAATGGTTCCCAGGGCTTAGGGAGCAGTTACCTCAGGACAAATCAGCTCCACCCTGTTGCAGTCCATTACAGCTCAAGAACTCCCAGGGAACAACACTGGCCTTGGGTTACGAGCCTTGTGAGAAGGGACAGCGGGCACAATGGCTGCTCCGTCCCCCTATCCCCCCAAGCTGCCATTACTGCAGGAGCAGCAACTATTGTCCAAAGGTGACAGGGCCCAACCAGGGGAAATGGGTGCTAATGAGGACTTAATTAGTATCCACCACCTCTCCAAGGCCTGGATCTGGGCTGAGTCGCTGTGGGAAGGAGGACAGCAATAAGCCTGTGCTGGAGCTCGGGGTGGCAGGCACGCCTGCAGCTTGAGGTTTAGTCTTAACCTGAGTAAGGGCCAGGGTCCTTTTCTGTTGTTTCATTGCAACCGACTGGATGCAGCAAAGTAACCCACATCCAGTTCTCCTGAAACAAAGCACAGATTTGTTCAATGGCCTTCAAGCACCTTGCAGGAACCTGACTGCAGAAGTGACCCACCTCTGTGCACGCGGCACCTGACAGGAGAGTCTCCAGGGCCAGTGGCAGGTGTTATAACGGAAAAGCCCACGGTAGACTTGTACTGTGGCTTCTGCACTACCTCGTTAATTTATTTAGTGCCATGGTGGAGAGGAGAGGGATGGGAGCAAGGGGTGGAGGGAAATGGGGATTAAAAATGTAAATATGTGATTACTTTTAATAACCTTATTACTCGACATCAAATCTGTTTGTATTGACAAATAAGTATGCAAATGTTTATATCAACACTCACTTCATTAAAATAGTAAGTGGTTGAAGTTAATATTAGTGCAGCATTGAAATCTTGAGTAGTTTTGATTACATAGCAATAAGCTACTGATGAGTATCATTATGTACCAATCATACAAAAATGAGCCACCGAAGGCCATATTTCCAAAACTGGGTTGAGCAAGTATATCCACAAAAACAGAGACACACACCAAGTGCCAGAGACTTTCTCTGACTTCACATCAAAGCACAGTTCAGAGGCACAAAATGGAAAATTCCATCTGCAAAAATGCAATCGGACATGCAATTATGTAATTAGTGCCCCAAAGGAAGTGTACACAGGTGTTTCAGACTACAGTGCCTCTCCTACCCCTCATTCCACCCCACTCCACACCCTTGAATTTTTTCCAAAGGATGAGTTTTAGCTTTAGGACAAGATGTCTTAAAAAGACCAGAATCTGGGGCCGGTGAGATGGCTCAGCGGCGTAAGCGCCTGCCTTGCAAGCGCGAGGGCCCGAGTTCGACTCCCGGATCCCACATACGAAAAAGGGGCTGGTGATATCGCTCAGTGGCACGGGCGCCTCCTGGCGCGTGAGGTCCTGAGGTCGTCCCCCCGGTACCCACCAAAAAAAAAAAAAAAAAAAAAAAAAAAAAAAAGACCAGAATCTTTATAAGTAAGGAGGAATGAGTGTATATGTTTGTCTGTTCTGTAGCAAAGAACTGAGTCTAAATATCATAAAGGAACCCACCATGTGGCTGAGTTCTTTTGTTGTACTACTTCTCAAGTTCTGTACTTGCTGAACACACTTTACCAGGCAAGTGCTGGGGAGATTTGCCACTGGAGAAGGTGAGTTGAAAGATGCACAAAATCTCAGATAGACTAAAGTAGTTTGAGAAGATTTCAGAGGCTCTAACTGAGGTTTTCTTAGGCTTAAGAACATTGGCTCTTTAGTTTTCATTGCCATATATTTTACATTTTCGGTTGAGGATAGATGGAGTAGGAATCCTTTGTATTAAAATGCTGAATTTTTCATACAGAAATGAATTATAATAGGTTTTTATTTTATAGGAATGAAGATCTGATCAGGCAGCAATCAGCATGTAAGGCACTTATTGCATGCATACTACAAAGAAGGTGTTTGCACAATGTGTTAGTCAGCTTTCCATTCCTGTGACCAAATGCCTGATAAAATCAACTTAAAGGTGAATAGGTTTATTTCGGCTCACAGTTGCAGAGGTTTCAGTCCATGGTTGGCTGGCTGCAAGGTAGAAACATGGCAGAAATGTGTAGAAGAAGAAAGCTGCCCACCTTATAGCAGCCAGGATGCAGAGGCAGAAGGAAGGGGCTGACTACCACAGAGTCCCTGCAGTCACCTGATGATCCATTACCGTCAAGTAGGCCCATCTCCCAGGTTTCCATTTCTTCCCAATAATGCAATCAAATTAGGAGTCCATCAATGGATTGATCTACTGATGAAATTAGAGACCTCATGATCCTATCTCCTTCTGAAAGCCCCACCACTGAACACATGAGCCCTTTCAGGTACATTTTAGATACAAACCATAACACTCACAAGCATCTACACTGGACACTGCTTCTGAAGGGTTGGCAGGCAAGAGATATCTTTGTACAGAGAAATGCCAAACTGAGCGAGGGAAGCTAAAGATCCAAGTGCTCGGCAAAAGGAAAACAGAGGGCTTCTGTGATAGGAGGGCTGCCTGAGCAAGACAGAGAAGTCGACCTTGGATTTGGACTAACAAGTAACCTGGTGATAGGCAAGGGGAAGATGGAGCATTTTTGATGACAGCAGGAAGCCAGAAACATGAATGGAGAGGCCCTCCCTGGAAGGGTTATGAGACGACCAACAGCCTGCAGAGCCATGGGAAATAAGAGGACTGGGAGATGGGAATCACATTACACTAGTCCCAGCATATCAGCCAAAAGCATTATGGAAAAGAATGCAGTCACTGGGAGCTATCTTGGAATTTATTTATTTTGAAATAATCTCAAACTTAAAGCCAAGTTGCAAGAACATTACAAAGATTAAGTTTCTGACTTGATGCTTGAATCACATCTAATACTGTCAAGTGTATTTCCCACAAACAAGCACATTTTTCTACATAGCTACCATACAAATATAGAAATCAGGAAATTAACATTGTTGCAACACATATTATATATGTTGTCATCTGTCTGTTGCCTTCTTCAATGTGTAGCTGTTTTCTTGATTTCCATGGCTTGGATACTTTGAAGATTACAGGCCCGTACATTTGTAGAATGCTCTCTATTTGAATGCCCCTCATGATTAGATTCAGGTGATTCAGCTCTGGCAAGTACATCATGGAAGTAATGCTGTGTTCTCCCTGGGGTATTCTCTCTGGGGGCATGGAATGTCATTTGTCCCTGGTGATGTTAACTCTGATCAGAGGGTGAAGGAGGTACTTCTCAGGTTTCTCCATTGTAAATTGACCTTACTTCCTTTCACTGGGAAATTTGGGGCAGAAGAGTAAAATTCACAGCAGTAGTTAGGAAAAACTTATGCATTGTTACCAAATAAAGAAGAAATTAAAGCCTAGAGCTTGTGGATAGCACATAACAAGGCCCTGGTAGCATATTAGCTTCTCAAGGGGAGGGAATACACTGTCTTACTTTCTCACCTTCAGCTCCAGCCAAGAAGCCTTGCCAACACCTCTCACTGGACACCCTAAGTGTCCCAACAGCAAACCATATGGCCAACATGTCAGAGGAAATGCTAAGTCTGGGGCATTGAAATGTCATCTGTCTGATCAGTTGTACCTGTGCCTTTCCGGTAGATGTGGATTGTGATGTAGGAAGCATAGGGTGGGCTTTGGAGTCATACAGAGCATCATATGCTGAGAGGTGCCCACTTAATTAACTCCCAGGAGTTTGTTTTTTCTAGCACAGAATGCAAGATGAGGGTGAGATTTGAATTACTTGTCATATTAGGTACGATTTTTAGAAAAAGTTTACAATAGAGGACAAGGGACAGTAGGCAGGAAGATAGCTTTGCGTAAGTCAACAAACAGTGAGCTATGCAACACCAACCCTCCTCCTTTGCTTCCCACTGATCTGTGATCCTCCCAAGGACGTCACATCTACACATCTATATGGAAAGGAGGGAATACAGTAGGGCAAAAACCCTGACTTCAGATGCAGGCTCTGCCACATGCTGCCTTTGGACAAAGTAGCGAACTTAGCTGAGCCTAGGTTTCCAAGTGAAAAATAGAGAAATTGGTACAGTTTCTTACAGAAACCTTATGAGAATTAGGTGACACATTAAAAATGATAATGCAAAACTCTGGGCATAAGGTTAGCAGTTAAATATAAACCATTGTTATTTATTGGGTCTGTCCAGGGACTTAGCACAGTATTATGCAAATCAAATGCTTCAAGTAAGATCTATACATGGAATATTACTCAGCATTAAACAGGAATGAGCTACCGAGACCAGACTAAAGAGAAAAGAACTTTAAATGCACATTGCTAAATGAAAGAAGCCAGTCTGAAAATGCTGCATACTCTGTGGTTTGAACTGTAAGACATTCTGGAGAAGGTTAAAACTGTGGAGACCATCCATACTGACCTTCCACTCAGGACCAGCAAGAACCCACCCTCTGTCTTAAAGAGAATTTGAAAATGTACCTCCCTAAGGTGGTGCTGCTCAGAGGGAACATGGCTTTGCAGGCACAACCTGAAGAAGATATTCAGCTCCCTTGGCTTGAGAGTGTATCTCAGTGGTAGAGCATTTGCCTAGCCTGTGTGAGGCCCTAAGTTTGATCCCAGAGCTGGAAAAAATGTGTCCAAGAATTCAGCTCTCTATTTCCTCCTTAGCAAGGACCAACATTGGTGGTAGATAAAAACCTTTGTGGTGGCTTCCCTGTCACCCCATTATTTGGAGTAATGCCTTCACTGACAAAGAACTGTTACCCATGCTGCCCCCTGGGAGCCAGCTTATCTCACCTGGGGCTTTCTCTACTGATGCCCTTGGCACACACTGAAGGCTTCATTGAGGGCCAGTGGTGAGTGGCCAGGAATGAAATCCCCTTTAGCAAGCCATCAATCTAGCCCACAGTCCCAGATCCAGGACTTTCTTCTCCCAGGAGTACCTCTCCTTTGATCTCTGGTATCAACCACAGAATCACTCTGGTGTAGGCCAGTCCTGAGGTATCTTTGGGACCTGGCCTCACCCTAGCATTCCCACTGCCTTCAGTCGGAATCTCTGGTGTCTACATGCTGGGCAGGTGAGAAGAGCAAGGCCTCGGGTAAAAGGAGGCTGCTGCTCAAAAATGAAGTGCCCGGCAAGTGGAAACCCCGCCGGTCCTGTTCCCAGATGGAGAGACCGTGCACAACACAACAAAGCAAAACTTTGCAGGCAAAACCACTGCTTTGCAAGTCCTACATTTGCCTCATCCAAGCTATGTAATTTCTGACAACTTATCCCCAAAACCTCAACATGTTCACTTAAAAAAGGGGGATAATTATCTTGCTGGATCATTCTTTCGGACATCATAATTGTAATAGTGAACATTTGCCAACAGCTTAATACTGTGTGTCAGGCACTGGACTAGGCATTTTATAAGCATGGTTTTATTTACTCCTTGCAGCAATTTTTTGAGGTAACTAGCTAACGTGCACCGTAGAGAGCAGGAGTGCAATAAATAACAGTACAGCATTACCAAATAGGTTGCATCAGATGCCACACTGTTCCACCTATAAAACCAGCCATTTCACTAATCTCAGCACTCCGGGAGACTGGGGTAGGAGGATCAGAGCTTTCAGCCCAACCTGGGTAATTCAGCAGTTTAGGAAACCATGTCTCAAATTATAAAAATAAAAAAGGGTCAGGGATGAATCTCTGTGCAAAGGCCCTGGGTTCAATCCTCAGTATGAGGAAGGAAGGAAGGAAGGAAGGAAGGAAGGAAGGAAGGAAGGAAGGAAGGAAGGAAGGGGCCAGAAGGTTCCCACACTAGAGACTGAGGCAGGTAGGAAGCAGGTTAAAGTAGGATCCAGTCAGTGAGTGTGGGGCGAGGGTGAAGGACTCGTGGCAACAGCTACAATGGCCAAGGACAAGCCTGTACCTCACATCTCCAGTCTGAAAGTAGACTTGCAATTCTAGTACTAAATAGTAAACTGAGGCAGAAACTCCATACCAAGAAAGAACTATTCATACACATCAGAAAAGCTCCAACCAAGTTGGGTGAGGTGGTACACACTTGTAATCCCAGCTACTCAGGACAGTGAAACAGGAGGATTGCAAGTTCAAGGCCAGCCTGGACACTATTGCAAGACCCTTTTAAAGAAAAAAGAAAAGTTACAAAGGGGCCCAGTGGTAGTAGGGTGCTTTCCTAGCATGTATGAGGCACTGAGTTCAATCTCCAGTACTGAAAAGTGGAAGGAAGGAAGGGAGGAAGGAAGGAAGGGAGAGTGAAATCAAGGAGGAAAATAAAAGAAAAGAAAAAGAAAGAAAAGCTCTAAGGTGGGCACTGTGGTGTATGCCTATAACCCCACCACTTAGGGAGGCTGAAACAGGAGGATCTCCAGTTCAAGTCCAATCTGGGCAACTTGGTGATTTAGGAAGACCCTGTCTCAAAATGTAAAAAAAAAGGGCTAGAGATGTAGCTTAGTGCAAAGGCCTGGATTCAATTCTCAGGATGGCAAAAAAGAAAATAAACTCTCCAACTATTGTCGAATGTAAGCTTGCAGCTGAACCTCATGGAGAGCTTATTTACCCAGAGCTGTGGAGTGGGCTGATAACTTGCATTTCTAACAAATCCCCAGGTGACAGCAATGCCCTTGGTCTGGGAACCAGGCTTTGAGGCCACTATTGTAGAGCCAGGATTACAAACCAGTGTTCTGAAAACCAAAACCTACTTCAATGCTTGCTTTATTTTTCTCTACGCAGAGGTTTCAATTTTCAAGTTATTTTTTATACTTAAAAATCAGGAAATTTCATACCCAAAAAATCCAGATTTCCATATTCAAACATTGAGAGATTCTAGAAACACACATTCCTGCATCCCACTCCATCCCACTTGCAGGCAGAAGTAAGAAGATCTTGCCTTTAGTTAGTTGTTCTCTTTCTGGTTCTTGCAGACGTAATTTGTAACCCTGACTTTAGCATTTCAAAGTCCAGCTGTTAATGTGTATTTAACATTTGGTTTTTAATTCATTAAACCTTACTTTCATAGAGGCTTTAAGTTATTTTATTAACTAGATTTTAGAACCAGAATCTTGGCCAGGGAAGGAAATGTCAATTGGGCCAGCGTGTTCTAGTTAAATTAATACTAATCTACAAACCTACATTCAGAGACTATCATACACCTGTTCATTTCCACAAGTTTCCCAAAAAGCAAACCAATTAATCGTAGGGAAGATATCTGATTACATATATGTGTAAATCTATCAGCCTGAATCTAATAAGTGATGTCATGATTGCTGGTGTATTGACATTTGTGTATTAAAACAGAATAATTGATGCAGAAGTCAGGAGTTAGAAGCATTTAAAAAGAGACAGCACAGAGACCCACAGTGAACCAGTAATCCCACCTGTATGCCATGAGGTTGCTGGGTTTCCCCACGGCAATGCTAGCAGGGGTGTTGGGAACTTTCAGGACTGTCTGGAGTATCCCAGTGATACGGGACACATCCACTGTCCGGGCCACCTGCTATGGTCTGAATGCTTATGCTTGCCTAAAGTGAATATGTTGAACTCCTACCCCTCAACGTGGTGATATTGAGAGGTGATACTGAGAGGGCTATTGGGAAGTGATTAAGTCATGGTGGCTCTACCCCCTGAATAGGTGGAGTCATATAAAAGCCTGAGGAGCTGTTTGCCCCTTCCAAGGGAGGAAACCAAAACAAGGTGCCATGTTTGGTATAGAGTGCCCATCAGATGCTGACCTGCCTACACCTCAGTCTTGGACTTGACAGTATTCTGAACTGTGAGCAACTGATTTATGCTTTTTAAAATTAACCAGTCTAAGTATTTTGTTATAGCAGCCCAAATAGACTAAAATACCTTCCAAATGAGATTTTGTTCTTATCTGAATTCTCTACTTGCTGGTATTCTGATTGTCTAGTAACCCTGTTTTAGAAAAACTAGTTTATGTAGAAGACCTTTTTATAATGTGTACACAAGCTAAATGAGAGTTGTAATACTTCATTTTAGTGGGCTGGTTTGTTTGTGTCTTGTTTTGCTGGAATTCAGTCATTTCAGCACTCATATGCTTTTCAAGTTGTGTGGCACTGAGACTGCACGATTTTCCAGAAACTGACATGGAATCGCCATGACTCTAGCTATGGTCTGAAGACCAAGGGTATCTGCATTTCCTGGGATCCTGCTGTGAATACGGAATCACAAATCTGGGCCAATCCAATCAAAATCCATAAAACGAGATCCTCAGGTGATTTATTTGAGAAATCAAGCTTAGAGAAATAGTACTCTAAATCAAGCATTAGATGTAGAAAACCTGGGATCTCAGAAGAAACTGGGAGCATTGATGCTTTGATCATAAAAAAAAAAGAAACTATATAAAAATCCTGAAAATGTGGGATGTAGTTAATTTTCAAGTTGGAAGATCCTTTGCAAAATAAGTATGAAAACATTTCATGTACTTACCTACGAGAGTAGAGATGTATTAGTGTTCAGATATTTTTTAAAAACAGTGAGTAATGCTTTTAAATGAATGTGTACATTATTAATCAGATCATCTATGCAAGCTGGAAAATATTCATTTGTTTATATGTATAAGTTAATATTTCTTTCAGTTCTATGAGCAATACTTGCACACATATGGATTCTCATAGTCCTTACAGCAGCTTCACAGCTCACAGACCGGGTAGCAAGCACTGCTCTAAGAAAGTCATGATTAGTAAATCATCATTAGAGAATTTATTTCTTTGCTGTGCAAGAGATCTAGAGCAATAGGAGAAAATACACCTCAAAAAGGTTTTGAAGAATAGTTCGTGTCCATTTTCCAGAACTAATTACTACCTTTTAGCAGGAGTTCTTGAATTTTAGTGAGAATCATCAGGAGACTTGGTAAATCTGAAAAGGCCAGGTCCACATTTCAGTGAGCAGGGCCCTGTGTACCTTCTTAGTACTTCAGGCGATGCCAACACCCCCCCGTGGATGAGAATCCTTACTGGGCAGCTAGGTTTCTCAGTCTTGCCTCTACAGGTGTTTGGGGCTGAATAATCCTTTGTTGTGTGTGGTTTTCTGTGTATTGTAGGATGTTTAGCAGCTTTCCTGGTTTCTACCCACCAGAGGCCAGTAACAATTTCCCCAGTTATGACAGACGAAATGTCTGCAGACATTGCCCAATGTCCTTGGTGGGAGGTGGGGTGGGGGTCACACCTAGTTGAGAAACACTGGCCTGCAGAATGAACGCCAAGTCTATGTTGGGGTCCCAGCATGATATGGGGTTCCACTGAGATCTTCGCAAAAGCTCTGGAACCAGAGAGCTGAATAACTCTGCTCACCCACCCAAACTTCCTGGGTCCTGCCTGAGAGTTCATAGCTACAATTATGAGTCTCAGACTATGAAAAAATCCTGTTCTATTCTGATCTTGACACATTCGGATTAATCCAGCTGAATGATTCAACATTACTCCGTGGTTTGAGTTCAATTCAGAGGCAATGTGCAAGGCTCCACCAGGCATTTGTATTCTGTCAGGGCCTAGTCACACTTGTCACACAGCAACCAGACTACTAAATATCTCTCTCAGAGAGAGAAGAAAAGTATTTTCTAAAGCCAATTTCCAACCGCTGTTTGAAAATTATATTCCACGAAGATGAAGAACATACAGTTTCATTTTGTTTCAAATTAGTGCAGTAAACAGCTGGCTCTCTTCTTTCCAGTGGTGGCCTTAGCTCCATTTGTTAGCTCTGTTTCTGATATTTCACGTATCCTTTATTTACTTAACAAAGTTTGACAGGAAATCCTTAGACAGATAATATATCTCCATGAATAGGGTGGCTAAGGGAACATATTCTAAGGTTTCAAGTGGACTGGACCAATAACTGAGGTCTTTGACATTTTTGTCAACTCTCATCCCATGGTTCATGCCACTCCGTAGAGCTTCCCCTGCATCCAGAAGGTCTTGGGAGTGTTTTGTACAAACAATACGTTACTACCAGATAATCATGCAAATTAAAAGGCCTTATGAGAAAGCCTGATAACCATAAACATGATATTCTGACATAAATCAGACCACTATAAAGAGTGAAAATGAATCAGTCTGGATTCCTAGGTGGATCTGGGAATTTGAGAGTCTAAAATGTTGCCTAGAAGGGAAACTTTTTCTTTGCTTTTGTGTGACAAGTGGCTATCAGCGAATATTGGGGAGAATCACCTAGGGATAGAAGCTCCTCGTGTTAATTAGCCTAATGTACTTTCTCCTTTGCAAGAAACAGGAAAAATAATTTAAAAATAAGTCTCATGTGTAGGGATTCCTCCTCTGGTTCCACGGCTTTTTATGTGGGCATCCCAGAAACCCCCAGAATAAATTAAAGAGGTATCTTGTATCATTGTGTTTACAGACAAATTATAGAGACCCAGCCAGGCAAAAGAATACAAATACATAAATAAAATTCCCTATATCAGATGCTTCTCCAGTGATGCATGGTCCCAATGCAATCTAAGAAGGGTCTCCAAAAATTGATAATGCAAGGTGTATATGAGGTAACAATGCAATTTATAGCAGAGATAAAACGCAGATAGAACACTTACCTTATAACAGTATTAGTATAAAACTAATTGTGAGGGTTGGTACTAATTAGAATGTTCACTTAGTATCAATATAGAATGGCCAAAATGGTTTCCTGGTGTTGGAACTCCGTTCTTTAACTGGAAAAGTTACATGGTTTTTCAGAGTAGGATATGAACTTTTTTTATTGTTAAGAAGGTGCCTTCTAAACAATGATTTGAAGTTCGTAATCACCTCCATATCTGTAAAGGCGTCTGTCAAGAAAAAGTTTGTACTTCACATAATCTCACGCTGTCTATTGTAGGGTACACATTAAACACCTCATGTGTTCAGTGGGTTGAATCATACCGTCCCCCCGCAAAAATGTGCTCCAGTCCCAGCCATTCATACTGTACCTGTGAATGTGGACATCTTTGGAGATAGGGACTTTGCAAATGTAGTCAGGTGAAGGTGAATTATACTAGGTGGGCCCTAAATCCAGTGAACGATGTCCTTAACGGAAAGCAAGCATGTGCCCCCGGCAGAGAAGAGGCACTGTGGAGATGGAAGATTGAGGTAATGCAGCTACAACCCTCGGTCGGGCAAGGATTGCCAGCAACCACCAGAAGCAAGGACAGGGGTGGGGAGTAGCTCCTCCCTCCCAGGCGCCAGAAGGAATCAGCCCTGCTGACATCTTCATTTCAGACTTTTGGCCTCCTGAACTATGAGAGAATAAATCCTGTTGTCTTAAGCCACCCAGTTTGTGGTAATTTGTTACAGCCCTAGGAAACTAATACCACATACATAACTTTTTTGCATCTACATTAAGAAGAGTATTTTTATTCCAAATAAACCCTTTAAATTTTGTGTTTTGGTTGAGAAAAACCAAACTTTTTTTGAACCAAATTTAAATGTTTAAAAAATGTAGTCGAGACTAAAAATGAAAGTAGATATTTGATTCCATTTCAATGTACAAAAGATAAGTTCTTGGGTTCAAAACCAAATATCGTTTTCTGTTTAAAACTGTGGTTCTAAAAGTCAGCCTTCTGGAGGGGGTTGGGGGGGACAGCTTGATGGTAGAGTGCTTGCCCAGCACACGTAAGGTCCTGGGTCCCGCCTCCAGCAACGCACACACACACAAAAATCTTGTAGAAACCTAGAACCAAATTACTATGAAAAAAGTGAACATATAAAACAAAAATCTAAAGGAAATCTAACTGCCTAAGTTGTCAGGTAGCTGTCACGGCTCTGTGCTCTGAACTTACTCGTTTCTTAAAATCTCATTCAGTAATTGACTCTGCCCTAACAAATATTTCTAAAAGAAATAGATCATTTGCCTGCTATAGGTGGTAAGAAATGTTAGAGTTGATGGAAAGACCCCAAACAGATACCACAAGTGCATGCATTTCTTTTCTATAAACAACCAACCACTGCGGAAGAGCAAAGAAAAATATTAAAGGAGTTTTTGAACATTTACACGTTTATGAAGCTAAAAAGAGTCATCAAAAAATCTACTTTCATATTACATATCTTCAGAGATCAAAAGTCAGAGAAACCTGGAAATGTTAAATACAAACATTTTAAAGTTGCTTCTTTTTTTTTTTTTTTTTTGGTACTGGGAATCAAACTCAGGACCTTGCTCTTGCCAGGCAGCCGCTGTGCCGCTGAGCTATATCCCCAGCTAAAGTTGCTTCTTAAGGAAAAAAATCTTCAATTATGTGGACATTTTACTTGCGTGCAGCACATATTACCGTATCCTTCAGGCTTGATTATAACTTGTGTTACTTTATCTGCCAAAACATAACATTTAATTTTGGAAACAATTTTTTAATTAATTTGTTCTTATTTAGAAAATTCTTATGAATGTAAATGGGCTTGTCTGTGATCTGTGTTGATATTTAAGATGCTTACATAACCATATGGAAAAACGAGATGAAAATTCCTGTTTACATTTCTTGAACATTTTACATATTTTTTAAAGTTCAAATTTTTTAATGTTAAAAGTATTCTTGTTTATAATGCATGTAAATATGTTTCTCAGAAAAGTAATTTTAATAAATGTCTGTTTGCTTGGATTAAAAGGCAATCCTTTGAATTCAGCTTCTAATATAATACTGGACCCAAGGCAAGTCATGAAGTTGCCTTTCTTGAGACTAGCAGCTCTCACTGGTTCACAAGTATCAGATTTGGTTATTTTGCAGACCTGTGGGCCAACATCTGAAGTTTTAAGTATTTTTTTCTCTAAGTTTAAGCCACCTCAGTGTTTCATACTGGTGGCCCTACAAACAAATTTAGTTGGCTTGTACTTTTTTTCAGCGACATTAAACAGTTTAGACTTTGCTTTTAAATTTGAGTGCCTTGGGCCGGTGAGACGGCTCAGCGGCTTAAGCGCCTGCCTTGCAAGCGCGAAGGCCCGAGTTCGACTCCCGGAACCCACATACGAAAAAGGGGCCGGTGATATCGCTCAGTGGCACGGGCGCCTGCTGGCGCGCGAGGTCCTGAGGTCGTCCCCCCGGTACCCACAAAAAAAAAAAAAAAAAAAAAAAAAAAAAAAAAAAAAAAAAATTTGAGTGCCTTTAGGCAAGCATGCTCTGCAACTTCCTCTCAGTTCTCTGTGTTCTCTTCCAGCTTCTACATGCTTCTCTGTTCACTTGTATTTCCTGCCTGGCCCCTCAAGGCATCCAGGTTTTTTTTTACTCTGGCTACAACACATTCTCTAATTAACAATTAGTGACAAAAGTTGCCAGTTTCATGGACCATTGCATGAAAATTTAACCATGTGGATTGTCTTTGAGTCAAAGGCTCATCAGAAAAGCCCTGGGCTGTCCCAAGAGAAGTCCAGCTTGGGAAGGGCACACACAGTGAGCACTCAGGAGAGGGATCCTCTGTGTTCCCTCCAGCATTTGCCACGGTGACATGAAGCAACTGAATTTGCGGAGTATACACTGTTTAAAGCGATGCCAGTAGCACTCCAGCACCCGTACTGTGAGGATACGTACTTAGTTTATGGTGACGTCTGGCCCAGCATGGGACATAACCTGCTTCAGTCATCCTGAGAATATTGCAAGAGAAAGTAGAGCATAGGATTTAACATTGAAAATTAGAAGTTGATCCTACTTCTTAGACTAAAATTGAGATTGACAAAATTGAGGTTTATCTACATAAACCCTTAAACAAAGATATGGTTCTGAATCACAATTAGGGAACTGGGGAAAAAATGAAGTTGAGGATTTGTCCTGTTTAATTTCTTCAAGGAAACTCTTCACAAGGAAAAGAACTTGAGAAAGAAAGATATACAGCGACAGCTCTCTTCCTGGCTGCTTTTGGCTGGCTGCAGGCAAGTGCCATTTTGGCTGTATATTTACTTTAAAAGGTAGTTTCTACACGTCTTAAAAGTTCTGTGATCATTTACAACTTCAAGGTGGGTTCCAAACCCTTGAAGCACCTAATTTTCCATGAGCTAGAAGACCAAGGATTTCTTCTTGAGTCATCCTAGAATCGGAGCTTGGGTTGCTTAAATTCTGACCTCAGGTCAGTTTTCCATCTTTGAGCTCAACCTGTTCTGTCTGTAAAGTCGGTTAG
The DNA here is from genome assembly GCA_028451465.1 of Erethizon dorsatum. NCBI lineage: Eukaryota > Metazoa > Chordata > Mammalia > Rodentia > Erethizontidae > Erethizon > Erethizon dorsatum. The sequence continues at coordinate 49,333,638 of CM051825.1, forward strand.
TTGAAATAAACCACAGACTAGTTAAAATAGCTCCCTTTGTAATATGTTTGCATAAAGAGCATTTTCTGTGCCAGTATCTCCTACTGATTGGCTGGAGGACCAAAATGTTAGTGGGATCCTTTCACTTTTGGCCCATTTCATAAATAAGAAACAGTACCAAGGGCCTCAGATTTTTGCCTCAGGAATACACATTTCCACCACAGGATGACCAGGACATAGTCTCTGAAATGACTTCATTAAGTTCACAGGATACAAGATCAGCACAAAAAAATGGTCAATCGTATTTCTTTATACTAACAATGGACACATCAGTATCATAGTTGGGATATTTTACTATAGGTTTACGAAGTGTTACCGCTTGGAAAGACCAACCCAAATGCACAAGGAATCTCTCTGATACTGCTTACAACCGCAAGTGAATTTACAATAAATTCAAAACAAATTTCAATGGGGAAAACAATTTGAAATAAAGAGTTAAGCATCCCATATAAATAAGAATTTAGGAACTGAAAAAGCAGATAATTAAAGAATCTTTGATAAAGATAGGATGAATTAGAGAGTATAGACCATTATGACAATTTTGTATCTGAGGGGAGATTTAACTGACATCTGTTAAAAACTCTTAATTGATATTTGTTAAAAAATCTAAATATGATGTGCCCTAGGAATTTTTAAAATCTTCTTCCCTCTCTTCCTCTCCCCTTCTTTCTTCCTTCTTTCTGAATGTGAATCAAATCTCTCCCTCATCAAACCAAACACTCAAATCCACAGATGACCCTATAAGAACATAAACCACCTAACCACCTCCCCTAGAGGGACTTTTATATTATCTTTCTTATAAGGAGTATGCAAAAGCTTTGATGCTGAGATTTCTGACTACTATTTCTTGCTAAAGTCTCTCTGAATCTGATCACTGAGGGAGAAGGCTCCATTGTTCCCTAGTGAAACTAATTGTAACATTAATGCCTTCTTTGAACAGAGGTTTATTGATAGCCTATAATAATGTGCCAAGCTCTGGGTGGTGTTGACCTCAACCTCCCTTCCTGCACCCTTACAAATGGCCATGGGCCCAGACACATCAAGGGAGCTAGCTGTTCAGCTGTCTCAGAGTTTTCCTGGGGTAGGAGGTAGATGCTTAAATAAAGATATTTTTTAAGCCCCAAAGTAAGGCTATGGTCCTCCAGTTTTATTGAGCATAACGCTGAACTGTGGCTAGATGGACATCATAAATGCATTGAATATTAGCAATAATATAGTAATAGCAACTCGCATTCCTTTCGTTCCCACTTTAGGTCACTGTGCTAAACACATAGGTCACCTCATGTATTCTCACCCTTCATTTTGATTTCCATTTTATGGATGAGAAAGTTAAGACTTGTGAAAAAAACAAAGCATCTAACACGCAACGATTCAGGTAGGAAAGAGCTCGGCTGAAATGGAAACCAGTGATCTGACCCCAGAGTCAAGCATTTGGCTACCACGGCAAGCCATGTACAGGCTTTCTAAGGAAGCTACTCAACCATCTGTTTATCCAAAGAAGTGCTTCACTTTGGAGGACTAAATGAGTGTATAATTTTAATAAACCCTAAATGATGTTAAGGAGTCTCATTTATTGAACACAGGCTCAAATGTGCCTCCTCAATAACCCATTAAAGATTTGTTTGAAATTTTCATGCTATGTAGTTTTGGCATTAATTTTATTGCTGTTCATGTGGTTTGGATTCTTCCTTAGAGGACTCACCAGATACTAGTGTGTACTGGCTAGACAAAGCTTCAGGGAAAAATATTTTACTGTATTCATTGTTTCCAGTTCAAATATTTATTGAGTTTATACTCTCTGTAAAGTACAAAGCACTGGAAATGCTGAAGTCACATGGAGATTACCTTATAGAAGGGAGAAAGAGTGAGCGAGTAAATACACATAAGGAGAGTTGCGGTTGAGAGATGGACATGTAGACGCTATTTTATAGAGACTGGTCAAGAAAGATTTCTCTGATAAAGTCACTGTGGAACTCTGACCAAAAGGAAATGAGAGAGCAAATCATGAAGCTTTCTGGGAGGAAAACGTTCTGGAGAGTGCCAAGAGCCAAGGCAAAGCTCACCCAGTTGGTGCATGGTCGGTAGAGGAGCAACAAAGAGGAGAATATGGGTTGAGTTGAGTGATGAGAAGTAAAGAAGTCATTGAGCCATGAGAAGAGATGGGGCATGGCATCCAGGGAGGTCTGGGCATCGCTCATTGTAAGAACAGGAGAGTGGTCCAGCCACTAGTGGGTGCTATACAGAAGGAAGACATAAAGTTATCTTTTGAAAGAAATACTTTGGCTGTTGAATTAGGCACATGCTATAGAAGAAAATGGCTGAATGGAGAAATACAGTTAGAAAGTTATTGCAATAGCCCGGACCAGTGATAACAGTGGTCATGAAGATCAAAGGCAGGGTCAGGTTCTCAATATACTTGGAAATGATTTCACAGGGTGCACCATGTAGGATGTGCGAATCTGGAAGACATTAAGGAATATACAAGGATTTGCATCTTGAACTTTCAGATTCAATCTAAAGATTTAATTAATGCATTTAGCAAGTATTTTGTAAACTGATTTGAGTTAGACAAAGTGATGTCTATGATGAGGCCTGGAGAAAAATCTGGAGTTAGCCAAATGATGAAGCAGAAGGGGAGAATTCCAGCCTTACCCAAGGACACAGGCAGACACAGAAAAAAGACTATCACCCACCAAGTGGAGAAGGTGACTCAGTATGGGCCATGAAAGGCCAGCAAAATTTGCCATATGCCACCTAAATCCCTTACTACAAGCAAATACATGTTAGTGTCAGGTCTATGCTCTGCCTACCCACTACTCAAGTTAACTTGTACAATATCTGTTTTTAATGCCGCTTTGAGTAGCTAATTATTGAGAATCTGCTTGGATTAAGACGAAGATACTACCCTTTGAAAGTTTATGTTCAAGTAATAGGTTCTCCTTAAATGTGACAGCTTGAATATTAAATCATTGACTCATTCATCCAGCCTGCAAATATTTATTGGGCACCCACTACTTATTATATACACCAGTCATATTAGTGTTGAAGATAAAGCAATGACCTAATTTTTAAAAAAAGATCCCTGAATTGATGGACAGACAATGGAAAAATAAGCAAAATGTAGAATATGTTGAGTAATGATAAATGCTAAAGAGAAAAGGGAACTAAGAAAGAGGGTAGGAATTGTAATTTTAGATAAATTATGTCTTAGATATTCAGAATATCATTTGCTAGTACTCTATTTTAAAAATCATAAATGTGGTACAAATTTGGAGGGTCTCACTTGAAGTTAAACCATTCGCTTTATGAGAAGGTTAACAGTGAATGTTAATTCTCGGCTCTCCAGATCTCTGCCTTAAATAGGAACTGTCTTTTATATTAAAACATGAGGACAGTAGCCTTTGGAAAAGATGAGCAATCTAATTAAAATGGAGAGATTAGCTGCCTTCAGAATATTTGCAAAGCCTAGAAAAGTAATTTAATGAAATGTATACAATTTTATCTGGCTTTAATTTTTAATGAGATAATTTATAATACGTGCCTATTTCTCTCACTTACCTGCATTGGCGAAATGGTAAACCGGTTTGCAAACAAGCAGAAGACAGGAGTTTCTTTCCTGCTTAGCTTAGGTAAGAATGAATTCCGAGTTTCAGACTCTGTGAGTAGAAAAGATCCGAGAATCTAAGCTGTGTTGAAAACTATACTTCAGAGCAAGCTGGATAGTTATTTTTGTCTAAAAGATTCTAACTCATGAGTATCCGGGGATACCCACAGTAGCTGCTTTGTACTTTTGAATAAGAGGCATTTTATTTACATCATGATAAAATACTATATGATATGGGTTATGCTAGAACAATTTTTTAAATATTATGAACATTCAAATTCTCCCCTCCTTCCAAATACATGACAGACTTGAGTTTTCCCATCACCTTTGAAGGTAGGAATGGCCCAATGTCTTGCTTTGACCAGTGAAATGGAAATGGAAATGGAAATGATAGGTGTCACTTTCAGTGTGAAGTTTTTTAAAGCTTTCTGCTTTTTAACATATATTAAATGTTAATATTGGGGTTCAGTATATTCCCATACATGTATATAGCATTCATCCTACCTAATCTCCCAATATCTGGTAACCACTGTTTTACTTTCAGATCCATGTGTTTTAGCATCCACAAATAAGAGAGAACATGCAGTACTTGTATATGTCCTGTTGATTTCGCTTAGTATAATGTCTTTCACCCATCCATTTTGCTATAAATGAGGAAATTTCATGTTTATTTGCTGAATAATATTCATTTGTGTGTATGTATATATATACATAAATTTTTATATATATATACATAAATATATATATATATATATACTTTTTTATCATTTTTCTTTATTCATTCATCTGTTGATGGGCACCGAGGCCAATTGCATATCTTAGCTATTGTGAATAGGGCCGCAAAAAAAATGGGCATATAAGTACCTCTTAGTTATACTGGTTTCATTTCTTTTGGATGTTCAATATACCCAGAGGTAGGACAGCTGGATCATATGGTAGTTTCTTGAGGAAACTCCATGCTATTTCCCATAAAGGCTGTACTAATATGCATTCCAACCAACTATGTATGAGTTCATTCTCACCAGCATTTGTTATTTTTTGTTTTGTTTGCATTAGCCATTCTAACTGGGGTGAGATGGTATTTGATTGTAGTTTTGATTTGCATTTCCCTGATGACTAATGGTATTGAGCATTTATCCATATTTTTGTTGGCTATTTGCATTTCATTTGTGAATTGTCTATTAAGATCATTTGCCCATTTTTAAATTAGACTACTTGGTTTTTATTTGTTAACTTGATATATCACACTTGTCTTCTTCTTTATCTTAAGGAAATGATTTCAGCTTTTCTTCATTCGCTATGTTATTGGCTGAAGGTTTGACATATACAGTTTTTATTATGTTCAGGAACAATCCCATACTTAATATGTTCAGGGCTTTTCTTGTGAAGACATGTTGAATCTTATCAAATGCTTTGTGTGTGTCTATTGAGATGGTCATATAATTTTTATTCTTCATTCTGTTTTGAATATTCCTGACCCTGTTTTTCCTCTTTTGTTCATCTTTGTGATTTGATGGTTGGCTGTATGATGTTCTGACTTTTTTCTATTTCTCTTGTGTATCTACCATTCTAATGGGATTTATATATGTTCACATACTGTACTTCATTCTGTTGCTGCAATCTATTATATTTATTTAGTTTCATGCATTGAACCATCTTTGCATCCTTGACATGAACCCAGTGTTGTAATGGGAATAATCTTTTTGCTGTGCTGTTAAATCTGATCTGGTTGTATTTGATTGTGAACTTTTGCATCTGTGTTCATCAGGGAGATTAGTCTATAGTTTTCTCTTTTGTTGTGTTCCTGTCAGGGTTTGCTAACCAGATAATGCTGGCCTTATGGAATGAGGTTGGAAGGATTCTGTCCTTTCATTTCTTTGGAATGATTTGAGAATTCATGTTAGTTTTTCATTAAAAGTTTGGTAAAATTTAGCAGTGAAGCCATCTTGTCATGGACTTCTCTTTTTGGGAGAATTTTATTACTGATTCTGTTTCATTGCTTATTTTTTTGCTCAGGTTCTTTATGTCTTCATGCTTCATTTTTTTTCATATATGCTCAGAAGTTTCATTTTTTTATGTTTTCCAATGTGCTAGTTAATAGTTTTTCATGATAATCCCTAATGAGCCTCCTAATATTTGTGGTATCAATTGTAATGTCCTCTTTTTCATCTCTAATTTTATTTGTTTGGGTCTTTTTTTTTTTTAGTTGCTGTAGTTAAAATGTTAGCTAGCTAAAAGAAGTGTCATTTTTTAAGAAAACCAACCATTTGTTTCATTTAATATATATATTAACATATTTATATATATATAAATATGTTAATATTTAACATATATATATGTTATATATTAATGACTATTTTATTTACTTCTAAGTTTTTTTTTCCTTCTACTAATTTAGGGTTTGGGTTGACCTTTTCTCAGTCACTTGAGATGCACCATTAGGTTATTTGAAATATGTTTTTCTTTTTTTTTTTTTTTTGATATGGACACTTGCTGCTATAAACTTTCCTCTTAGTATGGCTTTTGTGATACCCCACAAGGTTTGATGTGTTGTTTTTATATTTTCATTTGTTTTGAAAAATTTTAAAATTCTTTTTTGGTTTCTTTGATAACCCATTTCATTCAAAAGTAAATTGTTCATTCTCCATGCATTAGTATAATTTATGATTTCTAAAATACCTATTGTTTGTTGACTTGTAGTTTTATCTCATTGTGATCAGAAAACATATAGGATATGGTTTTGATTTTTTAAGATTTGTTAATACATGTCTTTTGGCCTAATACATGGTCTATTCTATAAAACATTCCATGTATTGATAAAAGAATGTATGTCTTCCACTGTTTTCTCAATGTCTGTTAAGTACATTTGATCTATATAGTAGTTTAACTGTACCATTTGTTGGGTTTTTTGTTGTTGTTTGTGTTTTGTTTTGGTCTGGATGACTGACCACTAATAAAAGCTGTGTTTTTATTTGGAGACTATTTCTGCCTTGAGGTCTGATAATGTTCATTTTATAAATTCGGGAGCTTCAACTTTAGGTGCATATAGATTTATAATTGCTATATCTTCTTGTTGAATTGACCACTTAATTATTATATAGTGACCTTCTTTATCTCTTCTTACAGTTTTTTTCTTAAATTCTATATTGTCAGATATAAATATATCCATTCCTACTTGCATTAGGTTTCTGTTCGATTTGAATATCATTTTTCATTCTTTCATTTTCAATGTGGGTGTGTCTTTATTTGGTGAAATGAATTTTTTGTAGTCCTCTCACTTTGGGGTTATATTTTTTAATCCATTCACTCAGTCTGTATCTTTTAGTTGGAGGAGGTGGTCTGCTTATATTCAAGGTTATTACTGATATGCAAGGACTTACTCTGATTATTTTGTTGATTTTCTTCTAGTTGTTTTGAATATCCTTTGTTCTTTTCTTCCTCTCTTGTTCATCTTTGGGGTTTGATGGTTTACTGTATTGATAATATCTGATGTTTATTTATTTCTCTTTTGTGTATCTGCCATTCTAGTGGTATTTAAATACTTTCACATACTTTCATTAGTGTAGCTGGCTTTTTTTTGCTTCTGGATGTAGGACTCCCTTAAACATCTTTCATAAGTATGATGATGTGGTCATGAATTCCCTTGGGTTTTGCTTATTTTATAGAGTCTTTATTTCTCCTTCATTTTGAAAGTTAGCCTTATTGAGTACAGTATTTTTAGTTAGCAGTTATTTTCTTTCAGTACCTGTAATAGGTTATTATCATTCCATTTCCTCCTGACCTGTAATGTTTGTCCTGAAAAAAAAATCTGCTGTTAGTCTACTAAGGATGCCCTTAAATGTAACTTGGTGCTCTTCTCTTGCAGGTTTTAGTGTTTTTCTCTGTCTTATACTTTTGTCAATTAACTATAACATGCCATGGTGAAAATCTTTTCTGTTCATACCTCTTTGGGTTTCAATAAGCCTCTTATGCATGGATGCACATACCTTTCTCAAGATTAGAGAAATTTTTTGCTTTTATTTCATTGGCTAGGTTTTTTATGTCATTAACTTTTTGCTTTTCACATTTGGGTACTCTGAAAATATGGATATTTATTCATTTAAAGTCATCTAAAGATCTTCAGTGATCTTTCCTTTTACTTTTCCCTAACTTGAATATTTCAAAAGACTCATCTACAAATTCAGACAACCTTTCCTCCACTTTACCTAGCCTGATCTGCTTGTTCATGCTTTGAACTGTTTGTTTGTTTGCTTTTTTTTTTTTTTTTTTACTTACTGAGATCTTCTTTTCCAAGATTTCTGTTTTGTTCTTTTTTCAAAATCTCTACCTCTTCGCTGAATTTCCCATTCATGTTCTGTAGTGTCTTCCTAATGTTATTTAACTGTCTATGTTCTCTTTGATCTCACTGTACTTTTTTATAATCATTCTTTTAAATTCTTTATCAGGCATTTTATCTGTATTGATTTCTTTAGAGTGTGTTGTTAGAGAGTTATTAGGCTCTTTCAGATGTGTCATATTACCTTGATTTGTTTTCTTATGCCCCTAGATTGAGATTTGTATATCTGGTAGATCAGATATTCTACTACTTTATGAGGCAGTCTTCTTAGTAAGCAGCTTTCTCTTGAAATGTGTCTTGGGGTTACACAATGTTGGCTTTGTCCAGCTGGGCACCAACGTATAGTCTCCCAGTAGCTTATTTGGCTGTGGTTAATGACTTAGGGTAAGGTGTATATTGTGGCAGGATTTCATAGTCTCTACAGGCCTTTCAAGAGTGGAGACACCCTAGTAGTCCAAGAAGGTGTGCTGCAGACAGCAATGGGTATGGGCTTTCACGGTGTGTGAGCCACTCCTATAGTGGCCTTGGTGATGGCAATTTGCTTTTGGGTGATGCCAATTTCCTCAGGCACTGTTGATATTGGCTCTGGTTGTAGGAGGAGTCTCTGGCTCTGGTGGTTACTGCCATGATGAAGGGCCTGAAGCACTTGTCCTCTGATCAGTCGGTAGTGGAGTCCCAGGTCCTGCACAGGAAGGAGCAGATGTAGGAATGGCATGAGTTGAGTGACAGCAGGAGCCATGATGTTCCTCTGTTCTGCTTTATTTGTAGCAGATGCCCAGGTGTGGATCTGCAGCTGGGGCTCTATTCTACTCCCTTTAGTTTCATTGTATGTCCAGGAAAGGGAATGAGACTAGAGCCAGGCAAAGTTCCTTTCAGACCTTTTGGCCGTGCACACAAGAGTTGGAACAGCAGCTGGACCTGTTGGCATTCCTTTTGGCCCATTTCAACTGAAGTGCCCTCTGTTCCCCTCTAGATTACCACTTGTCCCCCACAGTTTAAGACATTCAGCAGGTTTGGGTCACAGTCACTCTGCTGGGCCAACTTTGGTTCATGAGGCAGCTACCCATGAGCCAGTCTTATGAAGTATCTGCAGAGTCCCAGAGATGGGCATATGCAGAGGTATCTGACCCCTACAGCAGCTAAGTTCATATAGTAGCTCTCCTCTCAAGATAGCTCTTACATTCTCTGGGAGATGATGAGAAGTCCTTTTCCAAAGTACAGCTACTATGCAGATTTTAGGTTATTCATCTAAGTGGCTGCAAGCCTATAACTTTACAATAGCTAGGATTGCTGTGCTAAAGAGTTTGCTGGCTTTTTTTTTTTTCCACCCTTACCCCAGCAAAGGAGAATGTACCCCTGCCCTGGCTGTAGAACAAGGGTAGCAGATTCTGGGGTGTTTTGTTTCTTTTTCTATACTGTAATCACTGGTCTCTGAATTTTACAAAGTTCAGGCTCTCTCTTTCTGATTTCCAGTATTTTCACATGCCTCAAAATGCTGCTGTACACCTGTTTCTTTGGTTCTTTGTGGAGCAGGAGGTTAGTGCTGGGCACTTGTATTCAGGCATCCTCCAGTGTAAAGATTTAAATGTTTGTGTGTGATTCCCTATGTTTCCTTCTTCCCAAGTTGACCATCATGAAACCATGGGACAAAATGTATCAGTCTGATCCTCAGGTAATGAGGAAGAGTGGAATCAATGCTGGACGTATTGAACGAGTGGCATTCAAAATCTTGTTCTATTAAGCTCCTGATAGGCAGAGGAAATTGTGTTGCTGGAAGATATATTAGCACATTCTACCTAATGCTAAGTCAAATTTGAAATCTCCAAATACAAAATATAAAGGTATAAATGAGAAACCCATGTCTACAATGAAATACTTTGGATTAAGTAATTGGAAAAGAGTGATATGTAGATGTGGCTAAGCTATGTTGTAGAGGCTGCTGGGGGCGGGGGATGGGTGAATTGGCCTGAATTTGTGTTCCTGGTCTTCCACTTTCAATGTACAGGGCTTTGGGCAAGATATTTTTCTAAGTCCACATTTCCTCCTTTGTTAACTGATGGGAATTGTAATGGGTTTCAGTATCAAAAATAAAGTCCTGGAACTTAATAGGATCTCAGAATAGGTCATTGTTGCCCTTCTTGTATTGTTTTCATACTTAAGCCATTCAACTTGGCCATAAATACACAGAGCCTAATAAGGATACTAAGCTTTAAAAGGCACAAGATGAGAAAGCATAAAAGAAGAAATAAACTAAAATAATCCCCCCAGGAATCAGGTTTATTTAATGTAAGTAATTATATCTTCAATATATTGGAAAATACTTTCCAGCTTAGCAGGTAAAAAAATATTGTCAAAGGTTGGTAAGGTTCAAGACCATAATTCTCGTACTCTCAGGGTGTGGAACAGAGTGTCCCTCTTGGGAAGCTTTTTTTGCCTAGAAGGCAATAGATAAGCAGCTGAGAATCACCTCAGGGTCTTTTTCAAGTCACCTTATTTCTTCTCTTGACTATCCCCCAAATCTGACTCGCCACCCAGGGAGTATGGACCAGCGAGGGTAGGATAAGTTAGGCCATAGGAAAAACTAAACGCCTAGAAAAACAAAAGTCCCTTTAACCTCAGTGGCTTACAGCAGCCAAGTGTACTGTTTGCTCACAAGATCTGTCCACCAAAGGTTGCTGCTCCTCTCCAAAGCTCTTCACTGTTGGCCCCAGGCTAGAGGAGTGACAAATATCCTAAACATTACCCATCCTGTGAGACAGGGAAAGGCAAATCCTACACAACCTTTAAGCTTCTAGTCAGAAGTTATGTATCATCTCTAGCTTTACACTAGAGGAAGGTTATGGGCCAAGCTGGACGCCGGTGTTGGGAGGAAGGGATAATGTGGCCCAGAGAGAGGCAGTGAGTATTTGGGAACAGTAGTAAAGATGACCCCAAAGGACAAGACACTTACCACCACAACACTGTGCTTCTGAAATGAATGCCAACTTCACTGAAGGAGGGTCGTCACAGCTGCTGGATCTGCCAGAGCTGAAAAAAATGGTGGAAAAGCATATTGACTCTGTGCCTTCCCTTTGAGCTATGACTCTGTAGCAAAGCATGAAATTATAGTCAAGAGAATTTAGGCAGATGTTCTGCCTAGCCAAGACCAGAACTCTGTTCTCCTCTCCAAACAGCTGTTGCTCTTCTTGCTTTGACCACATTTTTTAAAAATTGACAACAATATTTCCCTGTGACAGGTAGTGGGTAGGACTCACGTGTTTAGAAAGCTCCAAGAATGATGTAAGCTAAACTAAAGAAAAGGCATGCTATCTTTTTGTTTATTTGACAAGAAACCACAAGTTAATTCATTCCTAAGAACTTTCAGTCCATTAGGTAAATAGGATATGAACATGGATATAAAATTGTTATATCATAATAATCCACATTATACCATGCTTTTCTGTGCCTTTGAACAGAGGTGTTGATGATTGGAACTCATAGACACCACATCTCCCTGTTATCCAATTGACCCTCTGCTTAAGTCTATTTCTCTCTTGATGTTTTTAGACCAGTTACTTGGATTGGAATCAAAATCACAGTGTAAGCTGGGGAACTTCTTAGTGTAGTTTTAACTCTAATGAGAATGAAACTGACCATATTTATACTTTTAAAGTTATATAGGCACAAATCCAATAAAAGAAGAGTATCTTTTTTTTAATTGCATTCCTGATGCCTTTATATAACTAAATGGAGTTACAGACTAATAGTCATTAAATATCGACTGTTTCACTGGTTGGTTGCCTGCCTCTTGACATCTTTTACTGTCCAAAATATCTGCAAGAAAATGTGCCACTTTTCCCACCTAGCACTTCTTAATAGAGACACAAGTCAGTAGCATGATGTCTTGTGCACACCTCCAGGATCCTCAGCGCCCACTAAGATGATTTGGCTAAAGCGTCTTCTTCACATATCGTCAACAATGTTTGGGCTCTAGGCCTCACTTCTTCATATCAGATCTGAAGTTTATTTCCAGTTATTGCTAATATAGACAATATATTGAAATACTGTTTGTGACTCTACCAAGCTTTTCTGTGTTGTAAACATTTAACTCTTCCTGTCAACTCTGTGTTGGACAATCAGTATCCACATATCTTTCATGGCTGAAAGATAACACGCTATGAAACATTACCGCCAAGAGTGACTGAGAGATGTGATTTCATCCCAGTTTAAAAAAATAGTTAATCTTGAACATCTGATGTAACAGAGTAGAATCCAATGTTTGAAAAAATGTGGTTGCTGGTGATGGTTGTGCTTAACTTATTTTTTTATATAACTACAGTCCCATTATCACAGCCAACAAAAATTAACAGCGATTCCTTAGCATCATCCAATATCCAGTTCTGTTCAAATTTTTCTTCATGTCTCAAATGTCTCTTTGCACATGGCTTTGGGAATTGGAATGCGAACAAGATCCATAGAATTTGGTAGATTTCCCACATTCTAGATCTGGCTCATGGTTTTCTCATAGTATTATTTTATTTGTTCCTCTATCTGCCTAATTTCCAGTACACAGGTTGCTAAATCTATAGAATTGATTGAATTCTTGTAAAATTTTATTTTTGGCAAGATCTTTCAAGGATAAGACTGTGTATTTCTTCTTGCATTATATCAGGATGCACATAATTTCTGATCATTCCTCTTCTGGTGATATTAAAATTACTCAAGAACATTGTTGACCAAAATGAGTAGGGTTTGGATTGTTAAATCTGTTTCTGTGTAGTCTATGGTTCGAATAAATGGGCAGAGCTTTGGCTGCGTATCCAGGTGGACTTCATATTACAGTTGCTGATTAGAAGCCAGCAAACCTGACTAAACCTAGGACGTGTAGAAATTTCCATTTTTAGCAGAATAATCTAAATAAATGAAGTCAACTTCAGTGATGAAAATTTGTTTTCTATAGTAGAATCAATGGTTCTGGAAGGTGAGAATATTAGCATACAAGCTGACGTTCATTCCATTCCTGGACTGGAATTAATCACTAAAAGCAAATTGAAATCTGGGGAAAGAACATGCAAGATCAAAATAAAATCCTATATTATGAAGGACTCATGATATATGCAAGGTTGCTAAATTCTGGGATTTTACATGTTGATATGAGAAAATTGGTGCTTGATGCTTTGTACAAGTTACATGTGCCCTCTGAATAAAGATCCTAAAACCAATTGGTTTTAAATAAATAATACAGCACCACGCTTGGAATAGGACTACTGGCAAAATGCAGGGGCCTTCAAAGATAATAGCAAAGTTCTTTGAAGGTTACATTTGAATCATGTAGCTCAGTTTCACTGAGTGAAATTTGAAAAAAGCATGGTTTATCCACCAAAATAAATTTACAGGAATTCCACGAAGGTGGTCTAAATATATAATCTAAACCAAAGTCTCTCAACCTCGGCACTACTGACATTCTGGGTTGGATAACTGTTCGTTGCATGGGACTGTGCTGTGCACTCAGGGATGTTTGTTCAGCATCTATGGCTTCCACCAACCAGATGCCAGGAGCAAAACCCAATTTGTGCACAACAGAAATGTATCCAAACATTGCCAAGTGTTTGGAGGGAAGGAAGTGAGGGTGGAAGGAAGTCACTCCTATTAACTGTTGGTCTCCAGCAACAATTATCAAGATTCTCTTTCCCAATTTGCCAGAAGTACTATTTATTTTAGACACCAACAGGACCCTAATAAAGTCATAATTTTTAAATGTGTACCATGAGGCTGCCTTTAGTAGTGCTTAAAAGACTGGATCCTGAACTCAAATTTTCTGGGAGCAAATTCCAGATATACTGATGAGCAGTTCTGCAGTATGGAGGAGTGAAGATGTTCTCTGTTATAAATCAGATCAACTTCAAACATGTGCCGTCCCTCCATGGAACCCATGCCTCAGAGTCACAGAGTCACCTGTGCAACCTCCTAAAATGCATAGTCTGGCCCTGTTCCCCACCTACAAGGGAGGGATTGAGAACCACCATTCTGAACCTAACATCCATCGTCAAGTGCTAAGTTCTCCAAACTGCATTGTCTGGAGTGTGTGTGTGTGTGTGTGTGTGTGTGTGTGTCTGTCTGTCTGTCTGTCTGTCTGTCTGTGGTTAAACTATATAAACTAACTTTAAATGTGTCATTTTAATCATTTCTGAGTGTACAGTTCTGTGGCATTAAGTGCATTCTCAGTGTTGTGCAATTATTATCTGTAACCTAAACTTTTTTGTTTTCCTCTACTAAAATAGTACCCATTAAACACTTACACTCCTCTACCCCCGAGCTCTAGTCCCTGTCAACCACCATTTTCCTGTCACCAAGCCAGGCCCATTTTGTCCATGTGCATGCATGCTATGACAATCACTGAAACAAGATAGAGTTCACAAAATAGAATTTATGAGGTAGCCAAGCATGTGGAGATGGGACAGTAGGCCTCACAGCAGCTTCTCCAAAGATAGGATTTAGGGATGTTTATGTGCTAAAGAAGCAGGGTGGTCTAAGGAGAGGGAAAGGTGATTAGAGGTAAGAAGTGAAGTGATTGGTGGTCTGTGCATGCATATTCAGACTTCCTGGCTTTTCACAGGGTGCATGTTCAGAAAATGGCCCATTAGCATGATCTGTGGATGGGTTTTTAGCCCTCTGATGTCAAAATGTCACCCACTGGACACCTGCACAGGCCAAAGTGAAGAACTTGGTGGCTTCAACTGATTCAGGCTAGACAAGGATACCCCCAAATTCCTGAAACACAACCTAAGCAACCATTCCTATTCTGACCACATGTCAGAGGTGTCATCTATAGCAAAGTTAGTGGGTGTCTAATACTTTATTGTTTAGCTAAGCACTTGTAAATTAAGTGTAAATTACTTGCTGAAAACAAGTAATTAAAAGCAAGTAAATCTAGAACTTTTACTCAGATTTTCTGTTAGCTTCACCACTTTCTGTCCCCATGAATTTGACTGCTCTCAGTACCTCATATAAGTAGAAGCACATAATATTTATTCTTTTCTGGTTGGCTCTATCACTTAGCATAATGTCTTTGAAGTTGGTCCATGGTGCAGCATGTGTCAGAATTTCCTTCATTTTGAAAGATGTGTGTGAGTGTGTTTGTGTGTGTGTGTGTACACACCACAGTTTGTCCATTCATCCACAGATGGACCCTTAGATTTCTTCCATCTTTTGGCTATTATGAGTCATACTGCTATGAATGTGATTGTACAACCTGTTCAAGGTCCTGCTTTTGCTTCTTCTCGGTGTATCACTAGAGGTGAAATTACTGGCTCGTAGAGTAGTAATTCTGTATTGAATTCTTTGAGAAAGGGCCATGTCCTTTACACCCCCAACAGCAATGCACAGAGGTCCATTCTCTCCATAGGATCACCAACACTTGTTTTCTTATCTTTTCTTTTTCTTTTTCTTTTAATTTTAAAGAGAAAAAACAATAAAAACAATGATACAGAGTTTCAAAACAAGCTAATAGGGGATTAATAATGTTTAATATATTGAGTTTTGTTATCTTCAAAGTAGTTGCTCAGATTACAAGATATAGTCATACAAAATTGATCAGGGCCAGTGAGATAGCTCAGCGGCATAAGCGCTTGCATGGCAAGCATGAGGTCCTGAGTTCAACTTCCGATACCCACATACAAAAAAAGGGCTGGTGATATTGCTCAGCGGCACGGGCGCCTGCTGGTGCATGGGGTCCTGAGTTCGACCCCCAGTACCCACCAAAAAAAAAACTTGATCAAATAATATAAGCACAAACCATTCTTTTCAATGAACTAATAGAAATTAGCAGTATAATTATATTAGCTATCATATACATATATATATACACATATATATACATACATACACATACATATATATACATACATACATGTATATATATATTCTTTTCTCCTTTCCCCCATCCCAGTTGTTCTTTCCTTTTGAGCAGTTTCTTTCCCTTTCACAATATCTATTATACGTTTTGGATCTTATTTACTCTTTCAGCTTCTTATACTAGGGAAACAATACAGTGTTTACACATGCGAGTCTCATTTATTTCACTTATGAATGTGGTCTCGAGTTGCATCCATTTACCTATAAAAGCCTCAAGTTTATCCTTCTTTATAGCTGAGTAGTACTCCATTGTATAAAACTACCACATCTTTTTTATCCATTCCTCAGTTGATGGGAATTTGGGTCGTTTCCACAATCTAGCTATTATAAATTGTGCTGCTATAAACATGGGTGCACATATATAGCTATGGTATGATGTTTTTAACTCTTCTGGGAAAATACCCAGAAGGGGAGTAGCTGGTTTGAATGGAACCTCTACTCCCAGTTTTTTGAGGAATCTCCACACTGATTTCCACAGTTGTTGTACCAGTCTACACTCCCACCAATCGTGGAGAAGGTTCCTTTTTCCCCACAGCCCCTCCAGCATTTGTTATTGGTTGAGGATATCAGAAAATGGAAGGATATCCTTTGTTCATAGATAAGAAAAACCAGTATTGTGAAAATGGCCATATTCCCAAAACTATTACACAGATTTAATGCAATCCTGATCAAAATACCACTAGCATACCTCACAGATCTAGAGAAAACATTCCCAAAATTCGTTTAGAAACAGAAGAGACCTAGAATAGCAAAGGTAATTCTGGGCAACAAAGGCAAGGCAAGAGGCATCACAATCCCTGACTTGAAACTATATTATAAAGCTACTGTGATAAAATCAGCATGGTACTGGCCAAAAAAAAAACCCCAAAAAACAAAACAAAACAAAAAAAAATAACCTGACCTGAGGATCAGTGGAACAGATTAGAAGATGCAGACACAAATACAAACACACTCAGCCACCTTATCTTTGACAAAGGAGCCAAACATGTTCACAGGAAGGAAGATAGCCTCTTTAATAAATGGTGCTGGAAAAACTGGCTTTCTACATGCCAAAGACTAAAGCTAGATCCATGTCTATCACCATGCACTAAACTAAAGTCAAAATGGATCAAAGATCTTAATATTAAGACAGAAACATTCAATCTACTGGAAGAGAAAGTAGGTAGAAATCTTGAAGACATATGAGTAGGCAGAGACTTCATGAACAAAATCGAAACAGCACGGGAAATACTTCAGAGAATCAACAACTGGGATCTCATCTTATTAAAAAGTTTTTGCACATCAAAAGAAATCACCAACAGAGTGAAAAGAAAACCCACAGAGTAGGAAAAAAAATTAGCCAACTGTCCCTCAGACAAAGGACTTCTCTCTAGAACATATAAAGAATTGAAAAAAATCAGGCCTCCCAAATTCAAAGACACAATCCAAAAGTGGGCATCCGAAATGAATACATGCTTATCAGATGAAGAGATACAAATGGCAAATAGATATATGAAAAAATGTTCAACATCATTGGTCATTTGAGAGATGTGAATTAAAACAATACTGAGATTCCATCTCACTCCAGAAAGAACAGCTATCAGCACTTGTTTACTTGAGTTGTCTGTCTGTTTTTTTAAATAGTGGCTCGAAGGTACGAAGTCATAGCTCATGGTTTTGATTTGCAGTTCCCTAGTGATTACTGATGCTGGGCATCTTTTCATATGCAGGTTTCCCACTTGTATATCTTCTTTTTTATTCATTTTATTGGTACATTTTAGATATACATAATGATAACATTTATCATAGGGACTCTGTACCAACTTTTATATCTTCTTGATGCAATGTCTACTCAAGTTTTTGTTGTATGTTTTGATTAATGGTCTACATCACAGACGTTAGGGCCATAAAAGCTTGGACTCTAATCACAATTGTATAGCTTTTTAACTCTTAGATTTTTTTAAAATCTCTGTGAGCTACCATGTCCTAGCTGCAAAATGGCAAGAGTAGAACAACCCTAAAGTGAGTTTTGAGAAGAAAATGAAATAATATCTTATATAAAATACCTTGGATCTTTGTTACCATTTCCCAGATGCTAAGGATATTTGATGACCTCAAAAGAAGATAAAGAAGCGGCCAGGAATATAGCTCAGCAGCACAGTGCCTGCCTAGCAAGCACGAGGTCGTAAGTTCAATTCCTGGTACCAAAAAAAAAAAAAAAAAGAAGAAGATAAAGAAATACAACCAACAGCAAAATGATGAAATGGTATAATGTTATACCTGCAAGGTTTCAATAATTATGAACAAAGTTGTAGAAGAGACCATCTCAGTTTTCTCCTTGACAAGATATATCTGCTCTAGCTCTTATTTTAAAAACAAATAAACAAAAAATACAATAATCAGGCCCTGGATTTCCTTCTCTTAGAGGATTAAAGACCAAGGTGAAATAAGAATGCATTTCACAGAGCACTCCAGAATGAAGAGTGACTAGAGCATAAATAAAGCCTAAGTAGATGCTTCAAGCACTGGCCTTGTTATTGAACTATAGTTGGGAAGTGGATATTGACCAGTGGGCTACCAATAGATTCCTTGGATAGTCATCATTTTATCGTATGGGTCAAGTCATCGCAATTAGAAGCTAACGATAGAAGACAGACAACCTGGATTGCAAAGGCTTCCTACCTAAGAGCACTTTCTTGTACTAGATTCACACTTTGTTTCTCTTCCTCCTAGGTTTCCTGGGAAAACATTCTCTTCAGATCTCTGGGGAGTACCTTTATTCTCTGGGTTGCCTTTTGCTCCCTCTTCTCACCAGGCTAACCCAGCAATCTCTGGCAGTACCCACAGACCTCGGTCTCAGTCTTTTTCCAAGAGTTTTAGGTATCTGTCCAGCCATGAGCAAAATACTAAGGTGGAACCATGCAGGTAATGTTCAGTAATAGTGGGGAAATATGGGCAAGTGTGAAGGAGTCAGAAGGAAATGTACATTTAATGAGTGTCTCGTGTAAAAGAACAAAAAATTACTAACGTGGGAATGTACATAAACTCAAACAACTCTTCCAGCCTGCCAAAGGAAAATTCGAAATTGCCAACCCAATTTTTTTTCTTCTTTCTTCTAAAGAATATGGACTCTTTCTTCTAGGAGAGGGGCCAAGTAAATCTACATAATAAAAGGCTGAGATAGAGAAGATGGGAGAAGAGGAAAAATAAGTCACTGGCTAAGGGTGAGGGATTTTTTTCCAGAAATTGTGGAGGAGAGAAGGCCCTGAGGAGTTGCTCAGTAGGAGTGAAGTGGCAGGGAAAGGAAGAGAGTTTTGATAAGTGCTGCTCAAATATTTGGCCTCTCTTTAATGGAACTTTAAAAAAAATTTTTTTTTTGGCAGTTGAACTATGTTTTTCAAATGTTATTCCATGAGATTAGTTATGTGGGAACCTCAGATTTATTAAGATTACCCCAACATATTTGTCTACTTTTCTCACATGGATTCAGAATTTGATGGATGTGACGTTGCATTTTATAGAAACAGTAGGACACAGGGAGGCTTCTTGAATCAGGCTGGGTTCAAAACCAACTGTAACTCTGTATTAACCGTGTATAATACCTAACCGCTCTGTGTCTCGATATTATCATCTGCATGATAAAAATAGCAAAATTAGCTCTTAGATTTTTATAAGGATGAAATTATTTTAAAACTACCTGATACATACTAATTATTCAGTAATTGCTGTCCATCTGATCTGTACAGATGATAAAATTGAAGATATTAAGCAACTTACTGAAGTTCACATAGTCCATGAGTAGAATTACCAAATAAAATATAAGACATGCTATTAAAATTAAATTCCAGATCAACAACTACTTTTTAGTATAAGCATGTTCCAAATATTGCATGGGACGTATTCATACTAAAACTGTATTTGTAGCTTATTTTTGCTAATTCTGGTATCCATGAAGAGAGTTACTGTTACTCAAACCCATGTATTCTCAGTGCTGCATCATAATCATCTGCTGGCTCCAGAGGAGTAGGGCAGAGCCTTAGAATGGGTGTGAACACCAAGGGGTTCATAGACATCCAAGAAAAGGGGTTCATAGCCATCAAAAGAAAAAGTGAGCACTTCTTGCGTGTCTAAACTATGACAAAAGAATTATCTTTAAGCTATGCAGCAACTGAGGTAGGTCAGCTTACTAATTTTACTTTTCAGAAGGGAATATTGCAAGTCCAAGACATCAAGTAACTGGCCAACAACAAAATGGATGAAATAATAGAGTGGAAGTTCCAAATTCAGACCTATGTTCTAGTACTTTATTATCTTAGTCTGTTTTCTGTTGCTGTAACAGAATATCTGAAACTAGATAATTTAGAAAGAAAAGAGGTTTGCTTGGTTCACAGTTCTGGAGACTAGAAAGTCCATTAACATTTCTCTGGCATCTGCTCAGCACATAGTGAAGGCCATTTTGATATATTATGGTTGAGGGCATCACATGGCAAGACAGAGCACACACTCCAAAGAGAGCTTGCCTTTATAACAAAGCCAATTCTGCAATAATTCATAAAGGCAGAGGCCACATGACCTAATCACTTCCAAAGGCCTCACCTCCAAATACCATTAACATATGACTTTGGGATTAAGTCTCCAACACATGAAGTTTAAGGGACACATTCAATAGCAGGCTTCGTCTTAGAATGGTTTTGCTGAGAAGGATTTATAAGACAGAAAAAGATAACCCACTGTTTCCTGGGACTATCTAGGAAAATGTGATACCTCCGTAAATGACTCAGGTCTACATAGGGGAATGAAGGATAGGCTGTCCTCTTGCAGGTTTAACCTTATAGACCACTAATGTGTGGATACCTCAAAGCAAAAGCCAGTCCAGCTGACGATCTGCACACCCGGCAGTGACTGGACAGCTGCCAAAGCTGCACTTAGCGGGTGAAGGGGGTGAAGTTCCCACTCTTTTATTCTTGGGGCAGACAAAGTTAGTCTTGTGACCTGTGTGAAACTTGCATAAAGTCACCAAAATGACACACGTACAAAAATTAGTTCACTGTATCTCTCTCAGAGCCAAACACACACCATAGATTTTTTCCATATTTATTTTTAAGAACGGAATCTCTGTTTGACAGAGTCTGAGAAATGAAGTACCTAGGCAAAAGGCTTTTCTGTTAGACCTGAAACACAGAAAAAGTCTTGTAAGTTTGTTTTTAACTCTCACCAAATGCCATTAGCAATTTTAATTCCTGAGTATCCACTCATTCAGTGGAGACAGTTTGGAAGAGGCTCTTGTTACCTCAGTCCAAATCGGCTGACATTTAACTGGGAAATTGGCTCCGCTGTTAGATGACAATGATTATACTTCTGGCTATAGAAAGGAAATTCCAATAGGCCTTTGTTTCTTTAGACAAATTGCTTTTGATTACCTGCAGTATGGCATGACTCTACAAGGCACTGGGAAAACAGTGACTCATGGTAAATGTTTAGACATTACTTTTATGGAGCATGTGGGTACCTTCCCTTAAAAATCAGCGAATTCTCTACAGGTTGAATATCTCTCACCTGAAATATTGAAGACCAAAAGTGTTTCAAATTTTAGAGCATTTCAGCTTTTCAGATTAGAGGTACTCAACCTGTTACTATAATTGGAGAAAAAAAAATAACAAAAGTTGTTAACTGTAAGAATGTGTAAGAAAAATTGAGACTGTTTAACACATGCTCTTTGAGTTTGAGATTACTTTCCGTTCTCGGTATGTGGGCCTCTTAACATTAGCGCATGTATTATCGCCATTTATTCAAAAGAAAAACACAAGTTGAAGCAAAGTGAATGTTGACCACTTTAGCTGGCCTTCCACATTAATGTTGAGAAAACTCTTTTTCTTTGAGAAGTACAGTTATTCCTTTGTTAGCCAGAACTCATTTAGTTGAAAGTAATAGAAATTCAACTCAATGCGACTTAAGCTAAAAGGGGGTTTTCTTGGGTCATGAAATCAAATTGTGCTGCAAATGAATCTGAACGGATCAAGACCTCAAGTACATCAGTAATATTTCTTCTCCCACCTCTTGGTTCTGATTGCTTTTCAAGGTCCGAGGAGCTTCTAGTTTACATTTTCCAATTTGTCATTAAAAAAAAAAAAACAACTTACCTTTCCCATAATTCCCACAAAATTTCCCATCTCTGAATCCATTAGTCAAAATAATTGGAGATAAAGGTGTTCAAAGCATGGGAGGTTTTGATTGCCCAGGTTTGAGGTAAGGCAAGTCTACTAGAGTAAGGAGGACAGAGGCCCAAGAGGTAAAATCATCCAAAGGAAGTTGAGTAACTGTAACCTGAGAGGAAAAGGAAATCCACATTAAAAAAGAGAAACAAAACATATCAAAAGCCCTTTTTAAACGGCCTTTCCATGCCATTAGATATACTAACTGACAAATTTTTAAGAGTGAAAGATATTTGTGAAAGTGTAAGGACTGATAGTGCTACACTTTAGATATGGTTTGTTCCCTAAAGTTTGGTCCTTAGCACAGCGGCATTGAGGTGGTGGAAACTTTGAAGAGATGGAGCCTCATGGAAGATCATTAGGTCATGGAGGCACCGCCCTCTGAAAGGAATTATGTAGTTCTCATGAGACACTCTTTAGTTCTCCTACGAAGGGGTTGTTATAAAAAGTCCGAAACTGGCCCTTCTCCAGGCCCTGCTTTCCTGTGTCACCATGTGATATCTCTCTCCCTCTTGGATGTGACCTTGCCATCTGCCAAGTTATAATGCAGCTGGGAAGACCCTTACAAGAGGCTGAACAGATCGGACCATCAAAAAGTTGTTTAAGAATAAGATATAATTTCACATGGCATAAAGTATAGAGCCCAGTTCACAGTAGGAACTCAGAAAATTTTTGACTTTTTATTTTGTTTCTCTCTCTCCATAAGTAAATGATATGGGAAAAAAATATTCAGTGTACTAGCATGGAGATTTGCACCAGGACCTTTTACTTAATTTTTAGGACAAAATGTAGCATGAAAACAAATGGGTCCCCTCAAAGACTAAGAATTTCAAGATGGTGACAGCAGAGCATTAAACCAAGTGCCCTTCTGAGCGTAAGACTTTTATGCAGCTATTGAGGTTGCAGACGAGTTAAGAGGGCTCTGATCCTCACATTACTTTTGCTAAAAGAAAGGAATGTGAAAGAAGATCACTTCTGAGAAAGAGCAGAATGGGAATATTTGTCTAAGATCTACCTCCCAGAGAAAAATCTCTGAGAGCAAGTTTCATTTGCTTCCCCTGCTGGGAGAATGGATAAGAGATGGATCCATTCCCAGGAGATGCCACTTTCAATTGATTTTAAGGAGGTGTAGAGGAAAGAAGAAAGGCTAACTTTTTCCCCCTCTAATTTGGATGGGAAGCTTTCTGGAGATGGAAGACAAATGACACTATGGAAAAGAATTTTCAGTGAAATAACATTATAAATAGCTCTGAAAGCATAACAGAGTGAAGCCAATAAAAATGGATATGTCGCATCATCTGAAATTCCACAAAGATTCGCTTTCAACAGTATACTTTATTAATAAATCTGTTTTCTTTGCACCATTAAAATCATAAAGCTAAGAAATTTTTGGTTGGGTTAATATCATTTTTGTCCTCAAGCAATAACTCTCTTGAGCAACAAAGAACTGTTTTGATCAAAGAGATTTAAAAAGACATTATTGAAAATTTAATTGCTATAGTTATGGAAAAATCTTGTTTATGCTCAACTGTGGATTATTTTACAGTTCATCAATAGGAAAGAGGATCTAAATATCCTCTAATATCCATATGCCTCAAAGATAGAGGGGGAAATTCTCTTGCTTTTCCTGATCCAAACTGACCCAAGATGGTGACAATGGTACCCAAACTTCAAATTTAGGGTCAAGGTCCTGGGCCATGCCCTCCTCATTTTAATTTGGGTAGCAATTTAGCCTGCATTTTAACCATCTCCAACAGCAAACTGACACCATGAATTTGAACATTAAACATACATTTATTTAAAACCCAATGAAATAAAAAATACAGCAGTAAACTAGATGACAGAGACGTATTTACTTTAGCATCCCAAATAAAGGAAAGAGTAAAAAGTAAATGAAAGCACAAAAATATAGAGTTTTGAACAGTAACTTAAAGGAGGGCTCACGTTAACAGGCAAGAAGCCTCAGGAAGGGATGGTGGTTAAAAAACAAAAAAGTAAAAACAGAAACAAAAAAACAGAGAACATGAACAGAGGAAAAATTGCAAAACAACTTTGCTTTTGGCATATTGTCAAAAAGCCCAACCAACCAACCTCTTTTCAAGGACCATGGAACCATGGTTAAAATTTTATGTCGTTCCCTTTTCAATAAGAAGTTTGCAATAGTGGTGTTCTGTTTCCACAACTAACATGCATTCCCCATGTAGAGGTTCCCACTGTGGCTCATAATCAGAGGTAAGTATAGTAGCTCAATGTACTTCAAGGATAAATTTGGATCTATTCAAAAGAAAGGTCTAATAGTGCCTTCACTGATCATCTCAGGGCTTTCATTGTTCCTTACAGCATATTTATTCCCAAGAAAGGCAGAAAAACTTTTTTCTAGTAGACTCTTGAGGGTAAAGCTTGAAGACTATGGTAAACAAGTCTTATTCATCATTCTTATCTTGTTGGCTGACATATTTAAGCCCTAAAGATTTAAGGCAAGATCCTGCACAATCAGAATTGCCATGAAAACAGGTTTCTGGACCACATCACCATTCAGAGTATAGTCTTGGAATCTCTTTTTTTAAAACCTCCCATAATGATCCTGATTAGAGAAAACTTACCTCTGTAGAGTTTAGTTCTTTTGCTCTCAGAACAGAACTGAGATACATCCTGCTTCATAAACGTCAACACTCATTACAACTGTTTTCTGTCCTTGAAGGCTTAATATTGGCTTAGACTATATATGCCTACATAGAGTATGACCCCCTCACTCATGCTTTTGTTTTCTATGGCTTCAGTCAACCACAGTCTGAAAATACTAAATGGAAAATTCCAGAAATATACAATTCATTACTTTGAAATTGTATGCTGTTCTGAATAGTGTGATGAAATCTCACACAGTCAGGCCCAGGGTGTGAATCATTTCTTTGTCTAACATATCCACACTGTATATACTACCCTCCTGCTAGTCACTCAGTAGCTGCCTCAGCTATCGGAGTGACTGTTGCACTATTGCAAGGCTGTAGTCAAGTAACTTTTGCTTTTTAAAAATTTAAATTAAGTTTATTTTAACTGACATATAAAAACATAAAAATTGTACATATTTATGGGGTTCCATGTGATGTTTCAATACATTGTATACAATGTGTAATATTTAAATCAGGATGAACATATCTGTCTTTTCAAATATTTATCATTCTTCAGGGAAAAAACACTCAAAATCCTTTTTTTCTAGCTCTTGGAATTATATGATGCATTATCATCACCTATAGTCACCCTTTGTAAAGTAGCACACCAGAACTTCTTGCTTTTATCTAACTATACAAGTAACCCATACTTAGTAGCCTAAGGCTACATCACAATGTCAACATCATTCCCCTCACTTTGTCTCTTCATATAAGCGTTGTACCATCTCACATCATTATGCGAAGGACAAGCATAGTATAAGACATTTTGAGACTTATTACAGTGTTGTAATAATTCTAGTTATTATTAGTTATTAATAATCTATTATTGTACCTTATTTATAAGTTAAACTTTAACGTAAGTGTATATGTATGGGGGAAAAAAAACAGTATTTGTAGGACCAGTACCATCCATGATAATCACTAGAGGTCTCAACATATCTCCTGCAGATTAAGAAGGACTACTATAGATTAGGTTAGAACAAGGATCAGCAAGCTATGGCCCACAGGTTAAGTCTACAGTCTATTCATGTAAACAAAGCTTTAGTGGAACCCGGCCCCGCCCATTTGTTTATGTATCCTTTATTGCTGCTTTCACTGTTTAAGATCAGATCTGAATAGTTGTTTCAGAGACTGTATGACTGCCCAAAATGGAAATATTTGCTATTTGACCCTTTACAGAGTGTTTGTGAACCTTTTGTTTAGAAAATAATAATGCCTAATATTTTTGAGAGTTTATGAAATACTTGAAATTAGACCACGTGTGGTAGATGAATCATGCGATGGAATTCTCTCAGGTCAGGTGAGGGGGGAGGATCTAATCTTCACTTTTTCAGTTAAGGAAACTGGTACAAAGAAGTCCCATAATGCAGCCGGGGCTACACAGCCTGTGAAGAGCATAACTAGGATTTAACCTCTCACTCCATTGTCCATGCCAGTAGCCCATCCTGCTAGTAGCTGCTATTCTCTACAACACAAAACTTCCTCAGATCTCTGCCTTGGCTGCAAGAAAAGCCCATAAGTGAGGGCATCACTTAACTAAATGATTCATTCATTTGGAAAAAAAAGGAAGGATTTGACTGGACTTAACCCAGTCATTAATGAGCTTGTTAACCCTGACATTTCAAATCAATCTTCTATATTTACCTCTACCTTTTAGGAAGGATTCAATCATTTTCTAGCAATAAAGCACATTTTCTTCTTCTTGCAATCTAATGATCACTTGCTGTAATACTAGATGTCGTAGCAGCCCATCAAACCATTAGTTATGCATAAAACCTATTAATGTACAGTATTCACCATTGCATTTTCTTTCAAGTCAATAAAAAGGAAACAATTTATTATAAGGGGCTGATAGCCTCTCGGTACATTAAGAGAGTTCTTTTCAGAGTTATGTGTTATGTCAACCACATTTAGAGCCCAAGGTAGTTCGGACAAGCCTAGGCTTCTCTCACCAGCTTATCCACATAGAGCTGTGTGGCCTTTCTGGGAATCAAAACTTTTTAAGTATCAGTTTCCTCATTTATAACATAGGGATGACACTACCTACCTCAAAGAGTTCTTGTGGCGATTAAACCTTTAGGAGTACATCAGTAAGTAGGATGCTGAATGCAGAATAGGTGTTTTATAAGTTACAGATAGATTAAAGTATTTCTTTCTCTAGTCCCAAAAATGTTCAGTAATCTAAGAATTAAACCCTGGTGGGGAAGATTCCTCACAGATCCCTCAGTCTCCCTACTTTGGGCATTGTATTAATCAGCTTTTCGTAAGAGTGACCAAAATACTTGATATGCACAATTTAAGGGAGAAAAGTTTTATTTTAGCTCATTCTTAGAAAGCTCAGTCTATGAGAAGCTGGTTCCAAGGCAGAGACACCGTGGTGGAAAGGCATAGCAAATGAAAGCTGCTCAACTCATAGCAACCAGGAAGCAGAGAGGGAATAAGCCAGAGAAAGGTCAGAGATGAGATAGAACCCCCAAAGTCCTGCCTTTGTGATCGATCAGACAGCCAGAAGTGTCTTCTACTAATCTCTTAGACAGATCCCAAGCCAATCAAGATTAACCATCATAGTTGAGCCCTTGTCAACTTGACACAGAAACAAATCTCCTTCAACCATACTTAATCTCCAAATAAAGACAATAACAAGTTCATAATTCTGCCTAACATGATACAACTATCTTATATATAACCCAAAATGCACTCATTCCTTTCCCAAAGTCTGATCATTCCCAGCATTGCTCAAAAGTCCAAGTCCAAAGTCTCCTCTAAGACTGAAGGCAAACTCTTAACCTGTAAACTCCTATAAAACTTAAAAAGCAAGTTACATGCTCCCAAGATACAGTAGCACAGGGTAAACAGGCACCCAACAAGGCTGAAAAAGGGGTTTTAATCCCAGACCACAAATGCCAGTCACTTCTCCAGGAGAAGGACACACTTCAACTACAGCTGAAATTTTCAAAATATGATTTTAATTCTCAGAACTAGCCAGAGATCAGCCTGCTCTCCTGGCTTATTTCTCCAACACTGAATGCCTGGCCTCTGTGAGATTTCCAGCCACAGAAATGTGCCAATAAAAAAAAAGAAGAGGCGTGGGGCAAGGGCAATATTTAAAACAATTCACTCAAACAGCAAATATTCTGGGAGCTTTTAACATCTGCCTAGGAGTGGCAAGACCCAGGATAAAGACGTGACAAGATGTGGTTTTCAGCTTACAGCTTTTCTCAACAAGGCAAAAACCCAATAAATGAACAAATCCATCAAATAGGAACATGTGGTCCTTGCCCTTAAGGAACCCTCATATCGGGGTCAAGCAGGAGATGGTTCAAGCCAAGGTTGCCGGCCAGGGTTGGAATATGGTCAGTGCTTCGTGGAGGCCATGGGGAGAGATTCCAGGAGGTGTGCTCTGAACTGGCTTCCACAGCATGGGTAGATGCCTCCTCCCTGGTGGGAAGGAAAAAAACTGCATTCTCACAAATACCCAGAATGGGGAACTAAAATCTGTGTTAAGGAAGGGAGTATACCAGTAAGTTCAGTCATGCTGAAACAAAAAGTTTAAATATGTAAGATATCAGGGGCAAGAGCTGTAGGGTAGTTTAAGAGCATATTATTGATGGCCATGAGTGACCGACTGGGGAAGTGAAATTTTATTCTGAGTGTTAAATAGACCAGTACCCTGGGCAGTCCCTAAAAATAAGTCTCTACAAGAGACAGCTGAGTGCTGTGGGTACATCGCTTCAATTTGAGTGGCTTACTAAGAAATCCAGGCAGATTTGATGGCATCCTAGCACGCTGCATGCTTGGCATCCCAGGTGCAGCACTGAAACATCGGTGAGGTGGCATCCCATGTGTGCATTTGGTTCCAAGGATGATTCAGAAGGCTGAAAAGTGAGTAAAAGGCTACCAGCTTTACAACTCCTTGAGACAGTTCCCTGGAGGGGAGAGCCCGCTGTATCCCTCTCCTATGGATGGGGTGGCCTGTTGGTCTCACTAGGTTGGAACAGATCCCTGCTTTTTTGCTTGAGTGCATGAAGTAATTGAATGTTGTAAGAACCTCATGTTTGCAGAATATGAACATTTTAACATCAGAATCACACTTATTTTGACAGCAGACTTGGGCACAAGAAGTGCCTGGGAAATGAGTCTGACTGAGGCAGTCACAGCTCTCCCCCTCCTTGGGCTCGCTCTGGGGTGGACCCTTGTGTCTGGAGCAGCCAGCAGGGCAGCCACACTGTGAAATGATCTTTCTCTCTTTTTGCCAAGCACACAGGCTCAACTTCAGTGATTTCTAGTGCTTAGGCCATAGATTCATCTTGCCTCTATTCTTTTATTTAATTCTCACAGCAACCCTATGAATGGGCTATCATTTTACAGATGAAGAATCTGAGAGGGAGAGAATTTAAGGAATGAAAGCCTATAACTAGCAGAGGTGGGATTTTAACCCAAGGCTCATGGCATGGCTAGTCATGTAATCTGGGGCTGGGAGCTTCAACTCGTGGAGCTACCATGTTGCTGTCTGTAAGATGAGGGTGACAGAGCCACCTCCTAGGGAGGATGTAGGGAATGGTGTAAATACACCATTCTCGTGCTCATCCTGATGCCTTTCACAGAACAGTCACTGTCATTGTCACCAGTATGTACTTAAAAGGGACATGCAAATGAAATACCTTTTGAGATATTATTCCCACCATCCACAGGACCTAGTCTAAGTGGAATAAGGCAACACAGTAATGCAACACATAATGATGTTTAGATCAACAGCAGACCGCATATACAATGAGAATCCCATAGGATTTTACTAAAGCTGAAAAGTTCTTATGCCTAGTGACATTGCACCCATCATAATACCATAGGACAATGCTTTACTTGTGTGTGTGATGCTGCTGATGATGTAAACAGACTTCCTACTGTTCGTCATTTATATGAAAGTACAGTGCACGCAATCATGAACGGGCATGCTACTTGATAAGAAATGACTATGCTGCTGGTTTCCATACTCATTATACTATTGTTTTCATCATTATGTTAAACTGTACTCCCTCTGCTTATTTTTTAAAGGTGTACTATAAAACAGTGTGCTCTTTTAAACACACTCCTTATAGCCTTGGTATGTAGTATGGTATGTAGGTTTGTGCAAGCGTACTCTGTAATGTTCAAACAATGCAGGATGGCCTAACAATGCATTTCTCATATTATGTCCCCATGCTCAGGTGATGTATGTGCACTAAAGGCATAAACCAAATGCATGTTTGATTACCTAGAAAAGCCATTCAGCAAGAGGTATCAAGCATTGCAAAGAGGAGTGTCCTGGCAGTAAACTAAGTGGCACTCATCCTGGATCTTGGTGCAAGGGTGAAAGCAGATAGCCAAATGCAAGGGTGAGGATGTAAAGATGGCATAGGCAAGGTTTGAATCCAGGCAGTGGCATGATACATCCAATTAACTAGAGAAATATAAAGATTTCATTGTAGCATTTTTTACAATGGAAAAAACACACAACAGTAGGTGATCAGATTAAATGATTATGATCTATCTGTAGAATAATATAGTCTTGAGAAGTTGAAGACAGAGGCCAGGCATGGTGGTGCACACCTGTAATCCCAGCACTCAGAAGGCAGAGGCAGGAGGATCTCAGCAAGTTCAAGACCAGTCTGGGCTACATAGTGAGTTCAAGTCCAGCCTGAACTGCATAGTGAAACCTTGTCTCAAAGACAAAAAAGAAAAAATGTGGGATCTCAGTTACTTTAATTTTCTGGTGATTGTCGATAACATTTATGAACAAGAAGTTGAAGACAGACAGATGATAGATGATGATAGATAGATAGATAGATAGATAGATAGATAGATAGATAGATAGATAGATGTTGGATGGATGGAAGGAAGGAAGGAAAGAAGGAAGGAAGAAATGAAGGCACTGCAGCCTACCCACACTAGGGTAAACTCTCTTCCATAAGCACCCATGGTTTCTTGTACTTCTCTTTGGTAGCACTCAGTGGGCTATTTATAGAGTGATTGAATAAGGCCCGTATCTCCCTCATTAGTCTATGTGTGTGGTGAGATAGGAATCACAGATGCTTAGGTTAGCCAGCATACTCCCATTGTCTAACTGAATGCCTGGTACACAATAAATACTTACTCAGATTTACTCAGAGTTGCTACATGCACACAGGAATGAAGGAATAAATGAACCTACATTACATTTACAAGTGAAAAAAAATAACAGTTATAAATAACCTCTGGCATTAAGAAGACAGATCCTGGGCCGGTGAGATGGCTCAGCGGCATAAGCGCCTGCCTTGCAAGCGCGAGGGCCCGAGTTCGACTCCCGGATCCCACATACAAAAAAGGGGCCGGTGATATCGCTCAGCGGCACGGGTGCCTGCTGGCGCGCGAGGTCCTGAGGTCGACCCCCTGGTACCCACCAAAAAAAAAAAAAAAAAAAAAAGACAGATCCTCTCTGTTAGTGGTGTCCATAAGAATTCTCAGCCCTGGCTCAGGTCGAGGGAGGAAAGAGAGCCGGGAGGAGGTCCATCTGCCTTGGGCACCCTTAACTTGTGTGGCAGCAACTCAGTCACTCATTCCCATGTTGGATGCAAGCCAAAAACATTCTATATTATATAAAATGCATATTATATATCAAGACAGATGCACATGCTGTGTGCATGAGAGAACGATATCATGAGCAATTTATCTGGAATATTATCCACTAAATACAGTGATTTTCATTGGGTGGTCTTGATCTTCTTTCAATTCTCTTTTAATTTTCTGGTGAGTGTTGATAACCTTTTCGAACAAGAAAAAATGGGCTATTTTTATGTTGAAGTTTGTAGTTACCTTTCACCTTGCCTCGCACCTCCCCTGGCACTGTCTTTCCATGCTCTCTTCTTCTTCCTCCCCAGCCCCACCCCTCTGGGCTGGAGACCAACCTGCCTCACCCTCCATCCTCCAGCCTCTGGAGCCTCTGCCAAGGAAACTGAGCAACTCCTGACCTGGAAGAGTGCTGGGGAGCAGCCTCTCCTCAGTGTGCAGGGCAGCCCCGCAGCCCGGGTGGTGGCTGGGTTTCTCCGTGGCCTGTCATGACAGAGGAAGGGGAGAGGAAGTACACACATGAAAGTCCAAAGGACAGTGGGTACTCAGCCAACAGACAAGATGAAATTAAAGGTTAGCTGCCACCCCACTCAACCAAAGACACTCTTTATTCTAAGGAGATAATAGCTATCTATGAAATAGCTGTCTTTTGACTTCTCATTTCTCCCCTTCCACCAGGGCCTAATGCAGTACATTTTGCCACCTAGAATGTCACTGCCTATTCCTTTTGGGCAGTGAACAGAGTATCTGACTAGAGTTTCTGATTAGGAGGCCTCAGAGCTGCCTGCTATTTCAAGGTTCTCCAGAGAAAGTCAACCAAGAGGACGGATTCATAGCTATTGTATTAACTATAATATATTTATATGCTATATATTATCTATGAGGAGATTTATTGTCGGACTTGACTCATGCCTTCATGGAGATCAAGAAGTCCCAGCAAGCTGGAGAATCAGAAAAGCTGGTGTTGTAGTTCAATCCAAAACCAATGCCTGAGCCCCAGAAGCAATGACAGTGGAGGATAGGGGAAGGTGCCTGAGCGAGCTCCAGCAGAAACACATTTACCTTCTTCCTCCTCTTTGTTCTCAGCCCCTCCAAGGTTTGGATAATGCTTACCCACATCAATGAGGACTGATGTTTACTAAGACCACCAAATCAAGTGCTAATCTCTTCCAGAACTGCCTGATAGACACATCCAGCTATCTGGTCATCCGTTAGCCCAACAATGTTGACACATCAAATTAACATCTCTGTTGTAAAGAAATAGGTCTTATAGGCTAGAAATGCTCAGGGTTAGGGGACCCTGCTGAATTTTAGCACTGTTTCTCGAAGTGTGGTCCCAGAAGACCCATCTGATAGCCTGTTAACCATTGTTCTTCACAACAAGTTGTAGAGTAAGCAAGTGTGAGATGTGGTAGTTGAGCAATTTTTCATTTCTTAGGGAATTTTGATTCAGGGCTATAATCATGTGAATATACACTGTGAGTCTGGAGCAGGGCAGTCTGCCTCATAGCATTTCCCAACCTTGCTTGCTAGAGTCTTTCTCTCATGAAATGTCTGTATACAGAAGAACTTCAAAAAACACATTTTCAGAAATTCCGCCATCAATATTTGTAGCAGGAGTCTGAGGGACTTTCCAGGTATATTTTGAAATGTGTTAAGAGGCCCTTTCTTTTTCAGGATTTGACATCACATGGGCAAATAAATTGCCAAAAGAAAAAGAAATTGCTACAGCTGTTAGAAATGCAGTGTGGGAGAAATGGAGAAATGTTGGTCAAGTTGTACAAATTTGCTGTTGTAAGATAAAAAAGTTCTAGGGACTTAAATATTGTGCCTGAGGACAATACTTAATATTTTATACTTGAAACTGGCAAAGAGAGTAGATGTTAAACATTCTTACCACATGCAAGAACAAAAAAACCTGTTCTTAAGTGAGGTCATTGATATGGTAATTATCTTGATTGTGGTAATTATTTCACAATATATCCATATATCAGAGTATCATGTTTTATACCCTGAACATATACAATATTTATTTAATTGTACCTCATTAAACCTGAAAAAATACAGCATTAATTTTTGTCTAAATTGATAACTGTTATGGTTTGTGTCTAGCTGTCCCTCCAAAGCCTCATGCAGTCATGGGGGTGGGCTTCTGGAGTTTGTGATTGATTCATGATCCAATGCTGGGATTAAGGTTGTGCTACACCCGCCCTAGAATGGGTAGCCTGCATACAATATAAGGGATGAAAAGAGGCATTTCTCTCCCTTTCCCTCTCCTTCTCCCTTTCCCTCTCCCCCTCTCCTTGTTGCTTTTGCTGTCGTCCACCACCATGAATGGTTGCTCCTCTTCCATGCGCCACCCTTCCTTGGAGTCAGCTGATTATGGACTGAAACCTCTACAAACTGTGAGCTAAATAAACCTTTTCCCCTTTAACTTTGGGTGTCAGGTATTTTGTCTCAGCAATGAGAAAAGTAACTAAGAATTTGGTACCAGGAGTTGGGTCATTGCTGTGACTATACAGGACCATGTGGTTCAGGAGCCTTTGGGAATGGCTTGTGGGCAAAGTTTGGAATGATTTGGAGATTCTAGCTGAAAAAGTAGAGCTGAAACACCTTAGGCTGTTCTGTATGGGAGATTCTGGTCAAAACTCAGAAGACTAGAAAGTCGGTAAAATCCAAACTCAGGAGGATTCTGCTGGAGAGAAGGACTGCATTGGCTGTTGGATTCCAGATGATGTGTGTTATGACTGACAGAAAGTTTCTCTGCACTTTGTTTGTGTCCAAAGACTTTTGCCTGAGACTGAGATTAAGGGCAGCAGACTCACTAATCCTGTAGAAGAAATTTCAAGGCAGTCTAATGTTGAGGCGGTGGCATGGCTTTTAGCCAGATTTATGTTGAGAGTCAAAGCAAAAGCCCAGCAGAATTATTTAAAACATTGTAAGTTTTAAGGAGCCAGAAAGGAAGCTCCAGTAAAGCTGTGGACTGCAAATATAGAGCAGAGGCAATCTTGGTTGCTGAGAAGAAACAGGAGAATAGAAAAGATGGCCTGAGGCCATTACATGAAGCAGCAGGATTCCACCCTTTGCAGCCTCAAAATTACAAAAGTAAAAGACTTTGCTTTGAGAAGAAACCCCCAAAGCACCATGTTCCAGAAAGGCGGCAGCACAGAGAATTTGTTCCTTAGAATTAGATTCAGAGTGCCCAGCAATCCAGGCACTTGACCCCTACAGCCAAGGAGAAGGAAGCCTGGCTACTGCTCCAGCTGGTAGCCAATCTTGGCATCATCCACATGACACTGGTTTTAGGCACATACAGAATACAAGAGTTATGGTGTCAAAAAGACTTCCACCTTGATTTCAGAAGAAGGCCTAGGAGGCCAGGCAGTGTGCCCCTGAGAGGACAGTGCATAAAACTGTGAGTGTGAAGCCAAAGGTGCAGTGGAGACCTCAGCAGTTTGGAAAAGCCAGGAACATGGATCATCTGAGGAAAACTGCAAAGAGGGAGCAGAGTGGGCCCAAGAGTGAAGCCATGGGAGCCACAATCACAAGAAGTGATATAGGGGCGGAACCGCCCAATCCCTTTGCAGTTCACATCTTGCCACAGATTGCCTCAGATGCTGCACACGGAACTATAGGACTTAATGTTTGCCCTGCTGGATTTTAGACTTGCTTTGGTCCCATTCCTTTGTATCTCACTGTTTGTAACTTTTAGAATGGAAATGTGTATCTTGTGCCTTTGAATGTTGGAATTGTTTAACCTTCTTTTTATTTGTGCAGGTGCTCAGAGCTAAGAGTTTGCCTTCCATCTCAGAGGAGACTTGGGACTTGGACTTTTCAACAATGCTGAAACTGTTAGGACTTTGGCAACTCTTGGAGATGGACTGAATGCCATTTGCATAAAGGAATGTACATGAATCTTTGGGGGGCCAGAGGTGGAATATTATGGTTTGTGTCTAGATGTCCCCCAAACCCTCATGCAATTATGGGTCTGGCTTCTAGAGTTTGTGATTGATTCATGGCCTAATGCTGGGATAAAGGGTGTGAGTGCTACACCCACCCTAAGGTGGGTAGCCTGCATACAATAGAAGGGACCAAAAGAGGCCTCTCTCTCTCTCTCCCCACCCCCCCTCCCCTCCTCTCTTGTTATTTTCACTTTCTTCCTCTGCCATGAATGATTGCTCCTCTGCCATGTGCCGCCCTGCCTTGGAGCCAGCTGATTATGGACTGAAACCTCTACAAACCGTGAGCTAAATAAACCTTTCCTCCTTTAACTTTGGGTGTCAGTTTTTTGTCTAAGCAATGAGAAAAGTAACTAAGACAATAATATATAAGTCTACTTAGAAAAATGTAATCTTGCAAAATGAGTCCCACTGCACCTCTGATTTCTTCTACAGTTTTGAGTTGTGTTTTCTGAGATAGGACTTCCCTTTTTCCACTAAATTAATGGTCTCTTCAAGGCCAAGGAGCAGCAGTGGCACCTTCCAAAGCAAGGATTCCCTCCTCCTAGAAATGGTAAGGTTTCCTTCCCTCTCCTCCCCTGTTATGGTTTGGGTCTGTATGTCCCCCCAAAGCCTCATGTGGTCATAGGTGGGGATTTTTCAGAGATAGCTGGGATTAGACTGTGTGATGCTGGGATTAATTCATGGTGCAATGCTAAGATCAAGGGCACTAGGACTAAGGGTGTGAGTGCTACCCACCCTCAGTAGCCTGCATAAGATACAAGGGATAGAAAGAGTTGTGGTCGTCCCTTGCTTGCTTTGCTACCTTCTGCCCCCCATGAACTGTTTCTTCTCTGTAATGTCTTTCTGCCATGTGCCACCCTGCCTTGGAGCCAGCCAATTATGGACTGAAACCTCTACAACTTGTGAGCTAAATAAACCTTTTCTCTTCTAACTTTGGGTGTCAGATATTTTGTCTCAGCAATGAGAAAGTTACTAAAACATTCCCCATGCCTGACACCCTCTCTTTACGCCCCACATTTTCATTCTTGCTTTGCAATTAATTTAGTATTTCTCCAAATCTAGGAACTCTCCTTTCCTGCCAGCTAAATCAGAATTCCTCTCACATCTAGGGAACTAACTTCCCAGTTGAAGCTTCCAGAACAGCATCATTACAGCTAAAGAAGAGTTTCCCATGAGTACTACATATAGCATAAATAAGCCAGAGGCTAAAATAATATATAGCAAATTGTGAGGAAAGGGGTTGGTTAAACTGATACTCTATTTTGAAAAGAGAAAATAAAAGTTAGTAATAGTGGCTTATTTTTATATTTAAATTCAAGTTATAATCATGTGTACTTCTTCAACCATTTAACAAGAATGATAGTGTGATAGCACCAAACAATGTCCTTTACTCCACAAGACTTTCCTATCAGTCCTGA
Organism: Erethizon dorsatum; assembly: GCA_028451465.1. NCBI lineage: Eukaryota > Metazoa > Chordata > Mammalia > Rodentia > Erethizontidae > Erethizon > Erethizon dorsatum. The sequence goes on from CM051825.1 coordinate 49,370,332, forward strand.
GTATTTTGCAAAAATATTCCAGAGTTTCATCACATCCCACAGTCTTCTCATGATTCTTTGGTATTTCCATCCTTCTGTTCTGGAAGGCCCATCTACGTGGATTTTCTCCTCTTCCCTTGTTACAAGATTCTATCAGTTGATTTGCATATGATTCCAAAGTAGATCTTACAAAACTTCCCCATACTCCCCAAAAGTAGTTTTCCAGTATCATTTTCATTAATCTCATGAACTTCTACCCCTTTCCCAAGACAGACAATTTCATTTTTTAATCAATTTACATTGTTATATTGAATGATTAAAATAATCCATGAAAGTGGCCAGAAATACTTTGAAGTGGCAGGTAATGCTAAGTGGAAAGAAATGATGGAGTGGAGACAAATCTGAGTAGCTATTACTGGTACAATGACATCTGTTTTCTTTAGAAACCTGGTTGCCTGGGGGACTTGAATCATGTGGAACCTTTGTATACCATTCTGAAAATTCCAAGCTAATAGACCACTGGTTCATTTTCAGCTTGCACATTTTACAAATGTCAGATTTATAAATAAGAAGATTTGAAGTGTTTGGTGGCGTGCTAGTTAAATTCTAAAGTCAGAATTTTAAGGACATTTAAGAGACAAAGTCAGGTAAAATCCACCAGTGATAATGATCAATTAGAATCCTTCTGCTTCAGCTTCTTAGATTTTATTTATGTCTTTGCCCAATAAGGAATATTTATGTCTTTACCCAATAAGGAATAGTAGTCCTGCTTAAACATGTTCAAAGATGGGTGCATTGCCTTCTATTTATATAAAGATCAAAAATAGCCAAAACTAGTCTCTTGGAATTCTTCTATAAGAAATAGCATCGCTTTTCTCTGTTGATTCATTTATTCAGTAATTTACCTGTGTCGTTATAGACCCATGCGTATTAATTTTGAGGTTTGAATTATAATCATAATATGTTCCTCTTTTTTGTTCAGATTGTTCTTTCATTGACCATTGGAAACACTTTTAGGTTGGTTGCTGTTTCTTTTTGACATTCTACCTACACTTTTGCTTTCTGAGCACTTCCTTAATTTCTGGAAAAACAAGGTACTGTCTCCCAGGATCATCTTGTATTTACCATACCTCAGCCCTAAAATCAGTTATTTTTCCAAGAATTCCTGATTGATTTTGTTGAAAATTATGTAAAATAATTCTTCTTGAAGATAAGAATTTTTTTAAAAAAAATCACATTTCAGCATCTTTAAAAGTCCTTGGTACCTAGTAAGCAGAGGATTAATTCTTATAGAATGAATATTCACATGACTGAAAGGGTATTATCGGTGTATTAAGTGTTCCAATGTGTTCTAGATATATCATGTCTTAGCTAATAATGTACTGGAAAAGGAAATAATGAGCTTGGCCTCTGGGTGCTATGTGCCTACTTAACTTCTTCATGTATTATTATTTTATATGTAAAATGGAAGTAATAAAAACACCTATGAGTTAATGAAATAAATCATTATATTTGAGGCACCAAGAATAATACCTGGCACATGTAGGTGCTCAATGAATATTAGCACTTATAAAGTGTGGCCTATATGTTGGTTTTGAAATACCATCTATCTCCTATTGCAGCACTAATTGATTCACAGTAATTTTCCATTTTAATATGATAATCAGAGCTGGAGGCAGCCTTCATCACACCTTGTGCTCTAGTCTGAGGAATATAAATAACCACACCCTCCCTCTATAGGTTGCAGACCCAACTGATGGAGAAAAAACAAATTCAGATAATGAGTAGGAACATAAGCTTCATTACTGATAAAACTGAGTTTGTTATTTGGAGTAGACATGAAGTCCAAATGGCTTGTCTACTCTTTCCTCAATGGCTTAGGAGAACTACTTGTCTCTACAGAAGGCCAAGGAAGATGGCAGCCACCTTACTGTTGGGTAAGATTAGAACGCCTATAGATAGGCTGTATGTATAACATGGTGTACGGGTGAGGCCAGTGGGCCAGTGGAGATCCCATCCTGACTGAATCATCCCTCAGAGACATTGCCCTTCCTCAGCGAGAGAAGCTAGTGAGCTAGAGAGGAAGCCTCCAGCTCCATTCAGTCATTCAGAGTGGGCCTGTGTTGCCATTTCACAGACCTGCACTTTTTTTTTTTTTTTCTGGGTACCGGGGGGTCGACCTCAGGACCTCGCGCGCCAGCAGGCGCCCGTGCCGCTGAGCGATATCACCGGCCCCTTTTTCATATGTGGGTTCCGGGAGTCAAACTCGGGCCCTTGCGCTTGCCGGGCAGGCGCTTAAGCCGCTGAGCCATCTCACCGGCCCCAGACCTGCACTTTTGACAGGTGAGGAAGGAAACTGTCCTTCCTATCTCCCACCCCTTCCCATAAAGTATGAATCACAGAATACACAAACACCCCTTCCTACCGTTAAGAGGATTATGTCACATGCAAAGAACTTCAGCAACTGAGAAAGGCCTGTCTGATTTACCTGAGCCAGAAAAATGCAGGCATCTGATTTATTGGATTTTTTGCTTTTAAACCCTAACTGCATCCTCAGGCCCAAAATAAATATTATATATGGAAGTCAGTTGCTTACATAGTACAAGAACAGTTTTGTTTCCATTGCATGAATTCAAGTTTGGATAGGTCAAGAGACTTAGGCAGAAACACAGGCCTCCCTTTCTGTGTTGATCACCTGACCTGAAAAGAGCATTTTTCAGCTTTTATGAATGGCTGATTGGCAGCCCTGAGCCCGGTGGTATGGACGTGGCCAAATGTACCTAACTCAAGGACTGGGCTTGCAAAGAGGTGTATCTTGCCTGTCAGCGCCGATGGATTGTGAGTGGTGCGTGGGGTCCTGCTGAGCATCTTGAGGCCACTTTCGAGCTCAGCAGGAAAGATGGCTGTGTTATCTGCCCTGAGTCAGGCAAGGCAGAGGTCTCAGGCTTGTTTTTTGTAATTCTTCTATGTTAGTCAATGACACATGTCAGCTTTTTGATAATTTCCCAATGTATTAAAAATCTCGAAATGTTCAAATACCTGTTTCCTCTTTTTCTTTTTTTTTTTTTAAATTGACTCACCCTTGGGAAGGTGAGCTGTAAGCAAGATGCCTCACAAGGGTCAAAAACTTACAGAACCAGCAGAGGTAATGTTACTAGACCTGCAATGAAATATAATTTACTTGAACTACAATTGCCACTAGCACTTCTACAGTACTTGTAGCAACAGTAATGGTGATAGTAACAATACAATGAACATCTATAGACTTGCCACAGATGAGATACCTAGAAAATAACAGAGCTTCCTTACATGCCCATCCTAAATTTCTGTTGGGTTGTTTTAAAGACATTTAAGTTTTTAAAACTGCCTGGAATTGATATTACGTTTAGTGTGGCATAGAATGTTCACCTTCGTGTTCTTTATCTTGAAAAGTCATTGTTCCAGGACCGTGTTTTGGATAGGACCTTCTTTCTTCACTTATTCACCAGGTCAGCTGTCACGTTTCCATATATGCGCCATTTCCTTCTGTACTCACGCTTCTGTTTCAGGAGTTGAGTTGCGTATCCCTGTGACACATCTCATGGTTGTCACCATTTGTGCTTCACAGTAAGTGTTCGTATCGGATGGAGTAAGATCCCTATATGGTTTTTTTGTTCTTCTAGTTCATATAGGTGTTAGAGTCAAATTTTGTCCCTTCCCATAAACTTTGTTGGGAATTGAGTTAAATTGGGAATTGAATTAAAATTGTATCTATTATAAAGATCTAATTGAGGAGAATTAATGACTATTATATGACTTCTCATTTATTTAGTACTTTCAATAGAGTTTTATAGCTTTCTACGTACTTTACTTTTTTCAGTGCTGGAGAATGAACCCCCAGCCTTACACATGCTAGGCAAATGTTCTACTACTGAATTATATCCCCAGTTCCTCTACACATTTTTAAAATAGATTTATCCATAAGGAAATTTCTCTTCAAATACATACCAGTATTTGTTCTTCTTTTCTTATTGAAATGAACAAGATTGCCATTGTTATGAACAGTAGTGATGATAGAAAATATCAATATCTTGTTTCTGATGATCTTAAAGTGAACTCATGGAAGAGTTTTCCATTATATATGATCTTTGCTATAGTTTTTGTTACCAAGCTATTTTCACTTTATCTTAGCCAAAAGGCTGAGCAGTGATACCAAGCTATTTTCAAGTTGAAGATTCTTCTATGTTGAGAGATTGGATGGATGGATGGATGGATGAATAGATAGATATAGCTAGATAGATGATAGATAGATAGATATAATACCATGTATATATGGATTTTAATCAGTATATGTTTTCACTGGTATTTGCTAATATTTGTCAAATTTTTATTTGTTAAACTTGCAATTTTTCCCTTTAATGTTCTAAAGTCAGACCATCCCTGTAGCCCAGAGTAAAGACTTACTTGATTATGATATATTTATAATATAGTTTTATTTATTCACATTCCTTTTACTTAGTATTCACATGTAAATATTCTTAGGAGAAATATGTCTGTAAATTGCTTCCTTGTTTCATCCTTATCACATTTCAGGGTCACAGGTGTTTGTGAATTATAAAATGAACTGTGCAAGTCTCTCCCTCTCTCCCTTTTCCCCTCCTAGAAAAACCAAAGCAAGGTAAGGATTATCTACTTTTCAAAACTTTGGAAAATCTTACCTCTAAAATCACTTGCCTCTGGGGCATATTGTTGAAATGGATAGGTGTACAATTATCACTGCGATTTCTATTCCATTTTTATCTCATGCTAACGTGTTCATTTTGTCCTTCTAATTTTATTGGCACAAAGTTGCTTATAATATTTTACTTTAATCTCTGTGATAATTTTCTCCTCATCCTATATGCAAATTTTTTCATTTGTGTAGATGATCAATCTTGCCAGTTTTATCTTTTCAAAGTGCTAGTTTTCACTTTTGTTAGTCTTCTTTGCTTTTCCATGTTGCATAGATGTCTTTTCTTTATACTTCCTTAGTTAGCTCTATTTCCTTTGTAAATCTCATTTTAAACTATGTTGTACACTTGACATAGTAATTTTAACTGCATATTTAAAATATACAACTTGATAATATTTTACAAACATATACACTCATAAACAACCCCAAAATAAAAAAAGCACATCCACCATACAAAAGTTTCCCCTTACCTCCATCCCACACATTCCAGAATCCTAGTCTGTAGACAACCTCTGATCTATTTCTTGACACTTTGAATTAGTTAGGCTTCATACAATTTTATATACACAAAATAACAATGTGTATTTTTGTATGACTTTTTTCAGCTCGATTATTTTGAGATTCATCTCTACTGTAGTATCAAATAGGGGTATTTGTTCCTTGCTTTTTATTACTGAGTGGTAGCCTATTGCATGGATATGTCAGGTTGTTTTTCCACTGAGCTGTCGATGGACATTTGTTTCTAGTTTTGACAATTACAGTGAAACTGCTGTGATATTTCATGTACAAGTCTTTTTATTAACGAACTCTTTTCTGTCTGGTAATTATCCAGGAGTGAATGAGTAAATAATAAGATAGACATATAAGAAATTTTTTTTTAATTTCTTATTTTAAAAAGTTTATTAACACCTTACTTATGCATATTAATGGGGTTCAGTGTGATATTTCCTTACACACATATAGTACAAACTGACCAAATCCTACCTCCCTTTTTCCACCCTACCCTTCCCACTTACACATACACCCTTCCCAGTTTCTAGTGATCGCTATTATACTTTCAATTCAACTGTTTTTTAGCTTCCACATATGAGAGAGAATACATGGTACTTGTCTTTCTGTGTCTGGCTTATTCCACTTAATATGATGTCTTCCTTCCAGTTCAATCCATTTTGCTGCAATTGACAGGATTTCCTTCTTTGTGGCTGAATAGTAATCCATGGTGTATATATACCATATTATATTTTCTTTATCATTTATCTGTTTGTAGGCACTAGGCTGATCCCCTAAGTTCTTGTGAGTAGTGCCACAGTAAACATGGGGGTGCTGGTATCTCTTTGGTAGCTAATTTGGTTTCTTTTGGATATATAAGCAAAAATGTGACAGCTGGATCATACAGCAGATACATTTTTAGCTTTTTGTGGACCTCCATACTGTTCTTCATAAAGACTGTGCTAATGTGGAACACCACGGACAGGGTATGAGAATCCCTTTTTCTCTACATCCTCTCCAGAAGCTTTTGGTTAGTTGGTTAGTTTGGTGTTGTGTGTGTGTGTGTTGTTGTTGTTACTTTTGCAATAAAAATTCTAACTAGGGTGAGAGTATCTCATTGTGGTTTAGATTTGCATTTCCCTAATGGCTAATGACATTGAGCATTTTACATAGGTATTTACTGGCCCTTTGTATTTCTTCTTTTGAGAAGTATCCAGATCACGTTCCCGTTTTTTAAAACTTGATTGCCTGATTTTTGTTATTTTTTAAGGCCCTGGACGTTGATGAATAGTTGACAAATATTTTCTCCCATTCTGCAGGTCATCTCTTTACTCCATTGATCATTTTATTTGCTGTGCAAGAGCTTTTTAGTTTGATGAAATTCCATTTGTCAATTTTTTTTTTTTTTTTTACTTTTGATTACTATGCTTTTGGGATCCCATCAAGAAAGTCATTGTCTTTACCAGCATCTTAAAGTATTTATTTCTTCTATATTTTCTTCTAGTAGTTTTAGAGTTTCATATCATACACTTAAATTTTTGGTCCATCTTGAGTGGTAGGGGTCAAGTTTCAGTCTCCTCATGTAGATATCCAGTTTTCTCAGCTCCAGATGTTGAAGAGGCTGTCCTTTCTCCAATGAATGCTTTTTGGTGCTTTTGTGGAAAATCAGTTTGCCATAGATGTGTGAGTGTATTTCTGGGATCTCTATCCTATTCTATTGGTCTACACTGTTTTAGTACTATGGCTCTCAAACATGCCTTGAAATTAAGAAGTATAATGGCTCTGTATTTATTCCTTTTGCTTAAGAGTGCTTTGGTTATTTAGGGACTTTTGGGCTTCCATATAAATTTAAGAATTTTATTTATTACTTTTTTGTGTGTGTGGGTTCTGGGAGTCGAACTCAGGACCTCGCACTTGCCAGGCAGGTGCTTATGCCGGTGAGCTATCTCACCGGCAAGGATTTTATTTTCTAGTTCTTTGAAGAATGTCATTGGTATTTTTCTGAGGATTGCATTACATCTATAGATTTGAATATTATTCACAGTTAACTCCTTCAATCCATGAACATGGGAGGTCTTTCCATTTTCTAGTGTCTTCATTTTCTTTCATCCGTGTTTTCTAAATTTCATTTCTTTTATTTCCTTGGTTAAGTTTATTGCTAGGGTGTTTTGTTTTGGTTTGTGTTTTGTAGCTATTACAAATGAGATTGCTTTCATAATTTTTTTCTCAGCACATTCATTATTGGTGTATAGAAAAACTACTGATTTTCTTATGTTGATTTGATATTTTGCTACTTTACTGACTTAGTTTATCAGTTTTAATAGTCTTTTGGTGGAGTTTTTATGTTTTTGTGTATATAGAGTCATATCATCTGTAATTGGGGATAGTTTGAGTTCTTTCTTTCCTACTTGTGTGTCTTTTATTTCTCTCTTTGCATAATTGCTCTGACTAAAACTTCTTGTAACGTATTGAATAAGAGCAATGAGAGTAGATACCCCTGTCTTTTTCCTGGTCTTAGAGAAAATACTTTCAGCTTTTCCCCATTCAGTATGATGTTGACTGTGTTTGTCATATTTAGCTTTTGTTATGTTGGGGTATGGGAATTTCTATACCGAATTTGTTCAGGACCTTTATCATGAAAGAATACTGAATCTTATCAATTTTTTCTGTGTCTATTGAGAGATCATATGATTTGTGTGTGTGTGTGTGTGTCAGGAATCAAACTCAGGACCTTGCACTTGCCAGGCAGGTGCTGTGCCACTGAGATAGATCCCTAGCCCTGATCATATGATTTTTATTCTGCATTCTATTGATATTCTGTATTATGTTTATTGATTTTTCATATGTTGAACTATTCTTTTATCTCTCATATGCAATCAACTTAATCACAGTGAATGAACTTTTTAATGTGGTATTAAATTTGATTTGCTAGTATCTGGTTGAGAATTTTTGCATCTATGTTCATGAGGGATATCGTTCTATTTTCTTTTTGTTATGTCCTTGTTTCATTTTGCTAACCAGATAATTCTATTAGGATTAATCCTCCTATTAGGCAATCCTGAGACTGGAAGGGTTGTCTGTCAGTTTATTGGACTAGTTTGAGAAGAAGTGGTACTAGTTCTTCTTTAAAAGTCAGGCAAAATTCACCACCATAGCCATCCTGTCCTGGGCTTTTTGCTTTTCTTTTTTCTGGGATTTAGTCCAGGGCCTCACACATGCTAGGTGAACATTCCACCACTGAACTACTCTTCTAGCCCTTTTAGTTTAATTTATTTTATTTTATTTTTTGAGACAAGATCTCATTAAGTTACTCAGTCTGGCCTTGAACTGTCAATCCTCCTGACTCAGCCTTTTGAGTAACTAGAATTACAGGCATGTGCCACCACACCTAACCTGGGCTTTTCTTTGTTGGGAAATGTTTTACTACTGATTCAATTTCATTACTTATTATTGGTCTAGTCAGAGTTTTTATGTCTTCATGGCCCAATTTTAGTATATGTCCAGAAATTTAACTATTTCTTCTACATTTTCTAATTCATTAGCATATAGTTTTTTTTTTTTTTTGTGGGTACCGGGGGTTGACCTCAGGACCTTGCACGCCAGCAGGCGCCCAAGCCACTGAGCGATATCACCGGCCCTTTTCTAGTATGTGGCATCCGGGAATCGAACTTGGGCCCTCGCACTTGCCAGGCAGGCGTGTAAGCTGCTGAGCCATCTCACTGGCCCTAGCATATAGTTTTTAATAATCCCTAATGAACCTTTGTATTCCTATGGTATCAGTTGTCTCCTTGTCATCTCTAATTTTATTTATTGGGTCTTCTCTCTCTTTTTTCCTTCTTGTTTGGGCTAGCATTTGTCAGTTCTTTTAATCAAACAACTCTTTTTTTTTCATTTTTCTTTTTTCTTTTTTTTTTTTTTGTATTTTTGGTCTCTTTTGTTTGTTATGTTCTGATCCTTCTTATTTCTTTTACTGACTTGCAGTTTTTTTCTGCTTTTCTAAGTCATTGAAATTCATCAATAGGTTATTTATCTGAAATCTTTCTGTATATGTATTTTTTTCTTTTTATGTAGATACTTATTCCTAAAATTTTACCATTAAACTGATTGCATTTGCTGTATTCCACAAATTTTGTATGTTGTATTTCCATTTTCATTTGATCTGAGAACATTTTAAACTCCCCTTTTGATTCCTTTGATGACCCATTGTTCATTCAAAAGTGTGGTATTTATTCTCCAGGCATTCATTTAATTTATTTTCTAAAATGTCCATTGTTGCTTATTGACTCCTAATTTCATTCCATTGTGATTAGAAAAGATGTAAGTTATTATTTCAGTTTTTTAATTTGTTAAAACTTTTGTTTGTTTTGCCTCATACAGAAAGCTGGCTGTTGGGCGGAGTGTTCTATGAACATCTGTTAGGTCCCTTTGGTCTATGGAATAGTTTAACTTGATGTTTCTTTTTTTGATTTCTTTGTCTGGGTGATCTATGCACTGATGAAAGTGGTGTGTGGAAGTGCCCCACTATTTTTTTATTGAAACCTCTTTCTCCCTTTCAGTTCAGTGGTGTTTGTTTTATGTTTGGGTGCTCTAATATTAGGTGCATATAGATTTACAACTGTTACATCTTCTGGTTGAATTTATTCCTTGATCATTATATAGTGACCTTTGTCTCTTCTTACTTTTTTTTTTTCTTAAAACCTATTTTGTCAGATACAAATGTAATTATTCCTGCTTAGCTTTGATGTTATGTTGCTTGGAATATCATTTTTCATCCTTTCACTTTCAGCCTATGTGTGTGTCTTTACTGGTAAAATAAGTTTCTTGTATGCAGCACGTGGCTGGGTCTTGTTTTTATACATTCAGCCCTTCTGTGTATTTTAATTGGAGGATTTATTCATTAGATTCAAGATTATTAATGAAAGGAAAGGATTTCTGTCCTTTTGTTGATTTTCTTCTAGTTGTTTTGCATAGTCTTTTTTTCTTCTCCTCTTGTTCATCTTTGTGTTTTGATGACTTATCATACTGATAATAGTTGATTATCTTCTATTTCTCTTCTACTGGGGTTGATACTGTCACAATGGCAGTTATCTTTCTTTTGATTCTGAATGTAGGATTTCTTTAATATTCCCTCTGTTTTTGTTTGTCTTGAGGACTTTATTCCTCATTCATTTCTGAAGGACACTCTCACTGGGAGTAATAGTGTTGCTTGGCTGTTATTTTATTTCAGGACTTAGAATATGTTATTTCACTTGTTCCTGGCTTTAAGGTTTCTGTTGAGAAATCTGCTGTTAGTCTAATAGGGAAACCCTTAAATCTTACTCTTAAAGAGTTTAGAGATCTTTGTCTTATACTTCTGACCATTTAACTATACTCTCCTATGGTAAGGACCTTTTCTGGCATGTCTATTTTGGGTCCTGTAAGCCTCCTGTACATGGAAGTCCTTAACTTGCCCAGGATGTGTGTTGGTATCCCATTGTGAAAATGTATAAAATCTTAATTTGCATTTCCCTAATAAGTAATGATATACAGCATCTTTCCACATGCTTATAGACCATCTGTATGTCTTTTGGGTAAAATGTCCAAATCTTTTGCTCATTGTTAATTGGATTGTCTACTTCCTTATTACTGAGATTTAAACATATCTTATATATTTTAGATACAAGTTCTTTATCAGATACATAACTTCCAAATATTTTCTTCAAGTCTGTAATATATCTTTTCCCTACCTTAACAGTGTCTTTCAAAGAACGTCTTTAATTTTAATGAAGTCTGACTTATCATACCTTTTTATTATCATTGTTTTAGTGTTTTGTGTAGTAAGAAATCTTTGTTTAACCTAACCTCATCAAAAATTTTTTCCTATGTTTTCTTTTCTTCCTTTTTTCTTTGTTTTTCCTTTTTTGGTTTTTCTGTTGTTCTTTATGAGACAGGGTCTCACTATGTACTCCAGGTTGGCCTTGAATTCACTATGTAGCCCAGGCTGGCCTCGAACTCATGGTGATCCTCCTGTCTCCCTACTGCTAGGACTTCCGGTGTGCGGCAACATGCCCAAATCTTGCCCTATGCTTTCTTCTCTCCATTTTCCCATTTAAGGTTTATGTTTAGATTTAAGGTCTATTTTAAGTTAATTTTTGAAATAAGGAATGAAGTGTAGATAGAAAATCATTATTTTTCATATGGATAACGAATTGTTCCAGCACAATTTCTTGAGAGAGTCTCTTTTCTCTATAGAATTACATTTATATTTCTGTCAACAAAGTCAGAGTTGTACATGTAAGTGTAAGTTTATGTCAGAAATCTGTTCTGTTCCATTGATCTATTTGCCTATATTTAGGCCAATTCCACACTGTCTTGATGTTAAGTTCATAAAAAGTCTTAACAAGAAATATTTTTAGGCCTCTGATTTTCTTCTCATTTTTCAGTTATTCTGTGAATTCTAAGTCTTACGTATTTCCAAGGAATTTTAGAATCAGCTTCACAATTTCTAGAAGTAGTATGGCAGGATTTTTACTGGGTACATGTTGAAATTTCTAGACTAAATTTAAGAGAATCTACATCTTAACAACACTGAGTCTTCCAGCCTGTAACATTTATTTAGGTCTTCTTTAATTTCTCTTAGCAATGTTTTGTAGATTTTACATATTTTGTCAGCTTTGTCCCAGGGTATATCATTCTTTTTAAGGTTATTGTCAATGATGTTTTAAAGTTTCAGGTTTACATTGTTCATTGTTAACATACATAAATAAAAACAGATGTTATCGATCTTTGTCTTGCAGTGTTGCTAAACTCACTAGTTTTAGTTTTTTTTTTATAGATTCTCTCAAATCTTCTATATAAAAGTTTTACTTTTTCAATCTAGGTTGCTTGTTACACTAATTAGAACCTCCAATACAATGTAGAATATGAATGATGAGAATAGATGTCCCTTAATCTTATGGGGACAGCATTTCAATCTTGTACCATTGAGAATGATATTAGCTGTAGGTCTTACATAAATGTCCTTAATTAGGTTTAAGGAAGTTTCATTCTATCCCTAGTTTGCATCTTTTTTATCAAAAAAGGATGTTAGACTTTTGTTCAATGTTTTTGTCATGCCCATTAAAAAGATCATAAAATTTTCTTTTTTTTAAGAGTCATAATGTGGCAAATTGCATTCTTTTTTATTTAAAAAGTTTTATGATAAATATACATACCATAAATTCACCATTTAACTCATTTTAAGTGTAAAATTTGGTGGCATTAAATATATTCATACTATTGTGTGGTTACTACCATAATCCCTTTCCACAACATTTTTATTGTTCCAAACAGAAACTCTATATGCACTAGCAGGAAGCCTTCCATTCTTCCTCCCCTTATCTCTGGTAAACTGTACTACAATTCTGACTGTGAATTTGCCTATAGCAGGAACCTCATATAAGAATAATCGTGTCATTTTTTGTTCTTTTTGTGTCTCCATAGCACAAGTCTGTCTTACATAATATAATGTTTTCAATTTTTATCTATGTTGTATCATGCATGTGTTAGAGTTTCTTTAGTAATTTTTTTTTTTTTTTTTTTTTTTGTACCGGGGATGGAACTCACAACTTCACGCTTGCCAGGCAGGCATTGTGCCGCTGAGCTATATCCCCAGCCCTCTTTAGTAATTTTTAAAGTTTGGAAAACCTGATATTGCTAGAACAAGCCCTACTCTGTTGTGTTGTTATCATTTTTATGTATTCCTGAATTCAATTGGCTGGTTTTGCTTAGATTTTTGCATCTATGTTCATAAGAACTATTGATATTTAGGTTTTTTGTTGTTACTATAATGCACTCCCCTGGCTTCTTCAAATCAGTTGAATGACAGTCTTTCTTATTCACAGCTTTGAAGGTCTAATATGTAACAGAATTTACTAAGCTAGTCATTTAATTCTGGAGTTTTCTTTGTGATGATTTTTAGCTACAGATCCAATTTCTTGAATAAATGTAACTATATTCAGGTTATCTATTTTTCTTTGATGGTTTGCATATCTCAAGGAATTTGTCTATTGCATCTAAGATCTTAATTGGTATACATGGGCTCACAATATCCCCCTGTTACCCTGATACTCACAGGTGCATAGTGATGCCATCTCTTGCAAGTCTCATATTGATAATCTGTTTCTTCTCTTCGTTTTCAATTTCATTGACTTTCCCATGGATTCTTCTCTAATATTTTACCATTTTCAGTTTCACTGACATCCAGTCTGTATATTATTTTCTGCTTATGTGGGTTATATTTTCTGTTCCCAACCAAGTTTGTTAAGACAGAAGTTGACATTGTTGGTTTGATGCATTTTTTTCTTAGATATACATTTTAGTTCTATTAATTTTCCCCAAGTTCTGTTTCAGTAACATCCCACAAATGTTGATATACTTTATTTTCATTTTTATTCAGTTCAAGTCCTTCCAAATTTTTTGACTCTAGGTTAGTTATAATGGGCTTATTTATTTTCTAAATATATGGATATTTTCAGACTGTTTCTGTTTTAATTACATTGGTCAGAACATGCTTTGTATGACTTGAATCCTTTTATATTTGTTGAGACTTTTTTATTGCCTAGAATATGGTTCGTTCGGGAAGATATTTCATGTGTACTAGAAAAGAATGTGTATTCAGTTTCTTTGGGGTGGAATATCCAAAAATAACCACTGGGGCAAGATATTTTGTGGTGCCGGTCAAATCATCTATATTCTTTTTTTTTTTTTTTTTTTTTTTTTTTTGTGGGTACCGGGGGGTCGACCTCAGGACCTCGCGCGCCAGCAGGCGCCCGTGCCGCTGAGCGATATCACCGGCCCCTTTTTCGTATGTGGGATCCGGGAGTCGAACTCGGGCCCTCACGCTTGCCAGGCAGGCGCTTAAGCCGCTGAGCCATCTCACCGGCCCTCATCTATATTCTGACTATATCTCTGCACCACTTCTATCAGTTATTGAGAGAGGTATTGAAATATCATACTATATTTGTGGATTTTTCTATTTCACCTTATGGCACTACCTATTTTTGTTTCCTGTATTTTTAAGTTCAGTTATTTGTTGTATTACTACATTTAGGACTTGTCTTCTTGATGATTATTATGGAACATAATTCTTTGTCTCTGGTAATATGTTTGGTTCTGAAATATACTTAACATAATGACTTCAGTTGTCTTTTGATAAGTATAAATAAGGAATGCTTTTTCCCTCTCATCACCAATATGTTTTTTCATATTTGAGCTGCGTTTCTTATAGACAGCATTTAGTTCATATCACCCTTATTTTCCAACTTGATAATCTCTCCCTTTTAATTATGATATTTATACCATCTACATTTAAAGTGGCTCTTGATATGGTTAGGTTTAAATTTATCACCTTGCAATTTCAGTCATATTTGTCACATCTGTTCTTTGTTTTCCTTTTGTTTCTGCCTTCTTTTGTGTTAAATATGTTACAATTCCATTTTATTTTCTTTGTTAGCTTATTTGCTATAACTTTGATTTTTATTTTAATCATATTTTTAGAATTTATGCTTCTTTACAATTTTCTTGTAAAAAAATACATATTGCCACAACTCTGCTTTTTATCTAGCATCGGATGTTGTCTCTTCATTTATTAATGTAGCATGTTTACATTTACTATAAAATCATTTCACTAAGACTTACTTTTTTGTTACCATGCTCCTTCTCTTCTCATACTATACTCTATTTTCCTCATAATTGACCCCTACTAGTAGCTTGAAAATTCTGCACACCATTTTCATTATTCTAATGATTGCTGCTACTTCATTAAGATCCATTTATTTTATCATGTTTCTCTATAACGTTCTTAAACTTACCAATCCCCCAATTATGTATGCCCTCTGAGTAACACAGCTACTTTATTCTCCCCTTCTTCTTACTACACTCTCAGATCAGAGCTTCTCCCTCAACACTCACCTTGATACCCAGATTTTTTTCTGGATTATGAAAACTGTATATTTTTTTCATCTCTGCTTTTGGACATAAAAGTATACTTTGTTATATTACTTATTTACCTTCATCTATCTAGTATTCTGTAGAACTTGTTTTCCTTTTTGCTGGAGTACTTCATCCAAGAGTATTCTGTAATAGGTCTACACTGGAATTTTTATGTAGATGTTACATTTGAATAATAGCTCTCTGTCTTCCATTGCAATCATATTCCTGAGTTGTGTTATTTTTCCCCAGGCTCACGCACCCTTGAGATATTAGCTAACTTGGCTAGAAAAGTGGATTCTGAGGAAAAGTCAAAGCTCAGTCCATAGGGTAGGGCTGAGATGTTTGACCCTCCGGCATCATAATGTGCTTGGCTATAGTGTGTTTCCCCCTTTCCACTAGTTGAACCGATCCCTTCAAGAAATTTTCTTGTGCTTCCCCTGTGGAAACTACGTTTTTCTAAGGTTAGACTCCCTTCATTGGGATTTTCTATGAGAAATGGAGGAAAAGAGAAGAAGGGAATGGTTAAGAGTGGCTGCCTGTGCCTAAGCCTGTGTTACATGTCCCCATCCTATACAGGTTCAGCACTGTTACCTTATTGCCTCGCAGTTTCTAAGTCTAAAATCTCTTTTGAACCTTTCTGGAAGTGAATCATGGAAACTTTCCATGGTAATTCTTTGGGTGTTTCTCCTACCATTCTGAGTGCCAGGACCCTGGAGTCATTCTTAGGCCACCTGTCTGCCGCCTCACATCTTCACTGTTAGCTCGTGGTTGGCGTCCTTTCTGGTTAGAGTTTCTGTGTCTCTTGGGTGACGTAGGGTCATTTCAGTTTTAAAATCCCTCTAAACCTATCAGGGGCCTCTGAATCTACCCTAGTGGGAGCATTATGTTGAGTACTTCTAAGTAGTTTAAAAGCAATCATATTATGTGCTCCAAATGTTCTTTTCTCCTTCCTTGTCAAGTTTAATTCTTTGGGTTAGAGATCTCGCTCCACATCCCGCATTTTTATCCAGAGATACATAGAATAAATTTTGTTGGAGGTTTGAAGTACTGTTCACAACTCTTCCTTTTCCCAAACAAAGCTTAAGCCCAGAATCCCCCGAGTCTTAGCTCCTAATGTACAAACTGATGGCTTTTAGAATTCCAAATAAAATATTATCAGTCTGAAACCATGGCTCTTATGTATTAATCTTAAAAGTTAAAATAATATTAACTTAAAACATTGTCATCTTTGAAACTACACCCAATTATATTTTTTTCTGCCCACTGCTTGTCCCCTACTTGTTTCTCTTCAATGCTGAATAGGTTGATTATTATTTATAAGTGAAATCAGGGTTCTGCTTGAACAGAAGCACCCCAGGAATAACTGAGGGTCAGGTGCCCATAGTGAGGTCAGATGCCTTTTCCTGGCACCAGTTTTGTATGCACACTTTTCTTGAGGGGCAACAATGAAAGGCTATGGTGTTGCTGACCAGAAGACTCACCACAATCAGATTTCTTCTAGACACAATCCACGTGCATAAAAATTAATCAAGTCCTACCATGACTTGCTTTATTCATAATACTTAATGGTCATGTAATAGGAGTTTTTATTCTGCAGTTAAAGTTCATAAGTGCAGGTTTTACATGGAGATAGGTATTATGCTGATAGTTTAATTACACACCTTTTTGCACACCAAAGGAAATGGGTTATGCAATTTTTGTAATTAAGGAAGGACTTCTGAGAGAGAATGAACCTAAGTTGAACTGAGCTTTTGGAAAATGTTTATTTTTAAATTAGTAGCTCTTTGAAAGTGTCTAACCCAGGAGATGATACCTGAGTTTAGAAGTTATTTATATATACAACATGAGTATGGACTCTTTTTCCAGCCCCCACATGCTCACACAATTTTCTATTTCTCATGTTACAAAGGAAATTTTCGTTTTATGAACTTAAAACTAATTTATCATGGACTCTGTCCTTTGTGTCTAGCACAAGAGACATTTCCCCCAAAGACATCAGTATTAAGTTTATTAAGAAAGTCACCTGCTATTGGGCCCAAAATGACTCATGTGTTTCTCCACTTCTTGATTTTAGGGAATGCATACTATTCAGTTTCTCCAAATTACATTCTGTTTCAATGGAAGAAAGATTTTCTATCTTCTCTGTGTTATTGAAACTAGAATAGAATTTACTGTTTTAGCCCCAAATACATAGACCTGCTCAGATTCTATCCCCATATCTTCCTTGGAATCCAGGCTCCTATCCTGAGCAGCCTTAGTCAACATCCCACAATGGATGGTTGGAGGCATCTCCTGACATTGCCTCAATCGTGTCCCACCTGCAATCTTCTCAGATTGGTGAACTGTCATTCGGTCCTCATAGTTTATCACATCCAAAATCTTGGAGTCTCCATTAGCCTTTTGTATCTGTTATACCTGATACCATATGCAGCAGTGAATTCTACTAACTCTGTTTTCAAAATGTAATGCCTTCTCTCCATCTCTCATCTCTCCTGCTGCCTTTTTGGACTCAGCCACCATAGTCGCTCTCATAACAGGGCCCTCAGTTTCTGCACTAGCTTCCCTACATGTATAATGCAGCAGCCAATGGGATTCTCTAAAACTCAAGTCCATTGTGCCAAATCCTGTGTTCATACCCTCCAGTGGCTCCGTCTCACCAAGAGGAAAAGGGGAAGTTGTCACAGTGAGGCCGTCCACACATAGGACCATCTGCTCCCCATGAACTCGCGTGACCGTCTTCCTCACTCTTTGTTTCAGCTGAGAGTTTGTTTCTTTTTCCTAGATTGTTCTCTCTGAGGTCTACCTAGCTTGCTTCCTTTAGATCTTTACTTGAAAATGGCCTTGTCATTGACACCTTTACTGAGGCAACTACCCCCACTAGCCCACTCTCCAGTGCTTTACACCCCCGCCCCCTGTATTTTTCTGCCAACCACTTATCATCAAATCTAATCTTGCCTAATTCCCTTTGCTAAAAAGGAACGTTCAGGAAGTATTTTTGTGTGTGTATGTGCTTTGTTTCCTGTTGAATACCCAGAGTCTAATGAGGCATCCTGCACACAGTGGCACTCACTATAACTCTATTTTAAATGAGTCATCTAACTCCAAGGTGTAAATCGATTATAGAAGTTTGAGGGCCAGCAACTATATCTTTCAATCCATGATCACAACACAGTGCTTAGCATGTATAGGGGAAGTGGACAACTAGCTGCTGTCTTGGCCTATCCAATAATACCCTTTTTTTAAAGGGAAGACTTTTAGCCCACTTGATGTAATTGTTTTTGTGAAACATGAGACTGGCAAACTATTTCTCATAGGCATGGCCAATTAGAGGAGCTCTCCCACCATAGGTCATTGTAATTGGCTAAGAGAGAAGTGGATGTCTCAGCTTGGGGCGATCAGAATTCTTCCCTAGACCCTTCCGATGGTGAGAGCAGGGGACATTGACTTGGGGTCAGAGGACAAGGCACTGTCTGTGGTCATCTTCTGTACTGCATAGAGGAAACCAGAGGTGGTATTCAAATACTTAACAGCAGTATGGTATGGGCAGTAGTCAGAATTGGAGAATGACACCACCATGCAAGCATATGTTGGCCAAGTGTCACCTTGGAAATTCAGTCATGGTGGAAAGGTGTGTGGTTTTTATGCAGACTGATGGAGTGTTTGGAGGCAAGAAGGAAAAGGAGAAAGAAAAGTCATATTTAATTAGGGGGAAAGGCGCTACACAAAGTAGTGCCACTCTTTTTGAGTCCAAACTCTGAGCCTCATTGTCTTCTCTTTTCATTAGTACATCTCATATCGTATTCTTTATTGACATGCTTAGTTGAGACCATGAAGAGTTTTTTTGAAACAAATCACCACTTTTGGAGGAGTTATGTTCAAGCATAATTAGTCCTCTCTCTGTGTAGCTGTGATTCTGCATTTGAGCCCTGCATCTCATGAAGCTTGAAGCTAAATTTCCTCTGATCAAGAAATGATGCAAAAGTCACTCACATCACTTCCCAATGGCCTGGACCAACTGTTTTGTTTTAGCATTTTGGATTATATTGAGTTTTGTTAGGCACAAAATACTTATTTGCCCTGTTTTAGTCTTAAAAGAGGTGTCATTCTGAGCTCTGACAACAGTGTGTTTTGGAGTTCTAATTTTGTCTGCCAAATGAGAAGAAAAGGATTACTGAGGACATGGCCCGTGCTCCTCCATATCAGGAGCTGCAAACACGGAGGCCTCCTGTGTCTGGAATAACCGCTCTTGCTATAGGGTCTTGAAGCACAGTGCTCCCTCTGTGAAATGACTCATGTCACAAAACACTCATTGGTTCAGTCTGATCACAAGAGAATAGAAGTCAATGCAAACTGGTATATGCAAGAGAATTTATTTGATCATATACTTGAAATTCCAGGAGTATACAGTAAGTCCCCAACTTATAATAGAGTTCAATTCCGGGAGAACTTTTGTAAGTCAGATTCGTTCCTAAGCCTGACAAAGTGAGTCATATACACCTCTGACACAAACATACAATCTAAAGCATAAAAAACCCAAACACATACACAAAAAGAATGAGCAATGTCTACCATCTTTTCACCTCGGTCCAATCTCAAATATTTTCACTTTTGTTTCCATGGTTATTGCTTTGAGCTTCCCCTCCACATCACCACAGCTTTTCCTCTCACTTCTGGACTACCTGGGCTCTGACTATACGCTATCGCACTGCACAGTAAGCAGAGGGCAGCACAACCGTGACAATGTCCAGCAGGCACGTGAGCTACTTCCGCTATTTGTTCGCATTTACAAGTATTCATAATGCAAGGTCCATTCGTATCTGTAAAAGTTTGCAACTCAAATGTTCATAAATTGGGGGCTTACTGTATCTCTAGCTTCAGGTGTGGCTAAATCCAGGGGCTCAAATGATGTGGCCAGTATTTGGTGTGTATGTGTCCCTATGTCTTGTTCCTGGATTTGGTTTTGATCTCCCCTCCTGGCCTTCTGTCTTGGCCTCAGTCTCAGCTCACAGTGTTGTTCTGGGATTTCCCCTTTATACCTTCCTCTTCTGTTTGCCTTCTTTTCATTCATTTAGGTGGACCCTCCCCATATTACAGCACAAATAGCTGCCAACAGCTCCAGGCTTATTTCCAAGCCTTCGACAATCCCTTGGGGAAGAGTCTGTCTCTCAACAGTTTTAGTCAAAGTGTTGGGATGAGCTCTAAGCAGAAGGTTATAATGTAGATACTGTCAAAGGAATGTTGAAATGCAAAATAATTTGTTATGCTTGAAGAATGGAAATGAGTAGAGGTGAATGAAGGTGTCAGAATCCACTTTGTTGATTCTACTCACCTTTCAGAACTTGCATCTCTGGCTCTTCTTTGCAGATGCTTTCTCTGAGCCCTTCTTAGCATATTTCTGTGTCTTGCACATTCTTGTTGGACTTGGACTTTCCCCTCTTCATAGGAGGCTCCCAGCTAGATTGTAAAAGACATGAAGACAGGCCTAGTTTTGTTTTTTTCTCAGTGTCCTATCCCATTATTCAGAATGTGTTTTATGGCCTAATCTTTCCATACAAACCCTATCTTACTTAATCATTATAGCAATTGATTGATGAGGAAATTCTTATTGAAGGCCAGAGAAGATTAAGTAACTTGCTTAAAGTTACAAGGTCACTGAAAGGCCAGGGAAACTGAGTTACATTTGTGGGCTCCACTCTCAAGCCCATCTGTTATGCTGTCAGACTTGTTCGTTCTCTGCCAGGTATATTTCCTTGGTGAACAAGACAGAGGAAGTTTTGTCCTTAGGGAGCTCAGAGTGGCTCTTGCTGTCTTCTCCAGGAATACTAAGTCCCAACTAAGTGTGGTAATCTGGGTATAGATGTTATTATCTATGTATAGGAAAGACAACTAATGTACTTTATTATAAAGACTTGAAGAGATACTGGGGTGCTTACCATTTCAGTGAGGAACAGAAATTATCTGCTTTGAGGTGGGGTGAGCCACAGAAACATCATGCCACCCACATAGATACCCAGAACACAGAGCCCATGATTCAGGCTCATCCCGTGGGTAGGCATGCTTCTCCTGCCACTGTGTTTAATAGTGAGTACAACTGGCTGAGTAGGGCTGACATTTAGATGTTCTTTCTCCACATTCTTTGATAACTCATATTAAAATAGATGATGACAGTCATGTTTTAAAGCTATATTATCATGATAATATGTTTAGACCTGTGTATAGAACTCTTCATTTTGTTTAGAGGTTTCTTGCAGATAGGTGATATGACCAGTGTTCATAGATGGGGCTCTATAATTAGCTATGGAGGCAAATACCAAATCCCCAAATCCTTTTCTATGCAGCCCTGAGTATGTCATTTTGAAAGCTCCCTGCATCCTCATCTGTAAAATGCTGGTGACCATTTTTCTACCTTGCGGGTTCAGTATAAGAATTTTAAGAGAAGACATTTGCTTTGTCTGGCCCTGGAGTACTGTGAACAGACTGGTTTCTGAGTGCCGGGTTCAAACTGACCTCTACCCTTCTTGGCAGTGTGATATTTGTTCATTCACTCAAGAAATGTAAGCAATGATTCTTGGTCCTCATTCTGGGAAGATAGCACCAAACCCCACACGCAAGATCTCTGCCCTTGTGATTAGAAGGAGATACATAGTAAACAGAGACCAAATGTGCATATAATGTCATGAAGTGACAAGCCCAACAGAAACAGTAAAGTGGACAAGAGGAATATGAAGTTGGCAAGGTGGAATTGGCAGTGAGGGGGACATTTATATTGCACAGTGAGGAAAGGCTTCTTGGCTGTGATACTTGAGTGGGAACCTGAAGGGGGAGAGAGCATGAGCAATATAGAGAGCCAGGAAAAGAGCCTTGCTGGCAAAGGGAGGAACAACTTCCGAGCCCTGAGGCAGAGAATGATCAGCCCAGTATGGCAGGGAAGAAGGATTGGAGAGGGCCAGGACAAGTATCCTGACTTGCCTGCCTCCTGAGTAATTACTGAGCTGAACTGTATTGCTGGCATTGTTCACAATTATTAGAATTATTTTGTCAGATAATTGATAACTACAGTGAGAATTTTATTCAGTGTCTTTCTATAACTTTTCTTGCTGATCTTTGCTCTGAAGTCCCATGCTGCTTGTACCCCAGGCCTTGAAAGAGCTCTATTTCTTCAGCTTAGAACTTTCCCCTCCCTCTTCCCTGCTGGCATAAGCTTTGACATCTTTTCAATCTCAGTTAGATACCTCATTTTCTAGGAAGCCAGCCCTGAGTGTCTCCAGTGGATTTAAGTGGCCTTCTGAGCTCCACCTCTCATTTGCACTGACTGCATTGCAATACAACCTCATGTTTAAGAACTCTCTTCCCTGTAATTCAGGTACCATAAAATCAAGGGCTGTGTCTATCTTATTCCCGGCTGGATCTCCAGGGTTGGGTTTGAGCAGGTCATTGTATGCATTTAATGCATATATGCACTTGTGGATGGGTGGATAGCCAGATGGATGGATGGAAAGAAGCATGCGTGCTAGTGAAATTTGCTTCTAACCGAGTATGTTACAAGGCAAGGTTCAGTAAGACAAACTTACACTATTGATGAAATATGGAATGTTGTACAAACTCGTCTATGCTGAAGATTTCATCAAGAAAAGTCCCCAAGGGGGAATATGTTATTAAAATTCTAGAACTTTAAAATGGAAAGGAACCCTTTTCATCATTTAAATGTCTTCAATTAACAAAAATGAAGCTGTGGACCAAAGAGATGAAATAAGTTGCCAAAGTCACCCTGTTCCTTATGGTCAGAACTGAAACTGGTAACCTGGTATTCAGATTATCAAAGATCATGCCTAGTATGGTCTACTCCCAGGATCCCAGGATCCCAGGATCCCAGGATCCAAACACTGAAACATTCTAATGAAATCAGTGCTGATAAATCAGACTCTAAGCAGAGAGGCTACTATGCCATGTTTTTGGAGTTTGGTGTTTTTAAATGTGATGCATTTTGTGGGAAGGAAATCACTTTATTTGATAGTTTCTAAATCCTCGGGTATCCGAATACTTTTAAAATAATTTTATTTTCTGTCCCAAACACACAATGCTTGACCTGCTTGGTAGATTTTTTTTCTGTCCATGGAGTCATCAGGTAGCAAGTTTGAATCAAAAATAAATTATTAGTAAACATTTGAAAGTGAGAAACAAATTATTCCCAGAACACTTAGTTCCTTCCTTCAAATACACACTTGAAAACTGCTAAAATTCTATTCCCTTAGAATGCTTGAATCTCTCCCTAAATCATAACATGGGTAAACTTACTGAAATATTTTTACAATTTTATTAGAGGTTTTAATTCACTGCTTTATCTATCTCTGTTAGACTGCAAAATAGCTTTAAATATTCAAGTGGTAATTAATGAATCTTTTATGTTGCAAATCAAACATTTTCATCTGTGTGCGGATGGAGTAGCAATGAGCAAAGATTTAAAGAATAATTGTTCCTCCCTATTCCACATTGTTGACCAGCGTTTTATCTTACATTTTGGGAGTCGGTTTGTGTTCCTTGCATAGTGGGCTAATGCTCAGTGTGGATGAAGCTTGCTGTCTTTCTGGAGGTCAAGACTTCTTGACATGTTTCTTGCCAGACACATTCCCAACTAGATGGAAAGTCTTTGAATGTGGAATTTTTGCTTGAGTGCAAAATAATAAAAAGCATGTGTATGTTAAGAAAGGATCAGCCTAATGGCAAATGAGCACTGGCTTACATTAATATTCTATTACAGTAAAAACTTCTACTTAATAGTTTTCTCCAGGCTTTTTCCCCCCAGAATTTCACATATTTTTCTAACTGGCATGCCAACCTAAAAAAAGTATATATGATATATTTGATTTATGTTAAGTAAATAGTGTGCACAAGCCATTTAAAATTGCATTTTGAGTATAGAAATATAAACACAAGGAAACACATACAGTATCACATATTGAGAAGGACAAAACGTGTTAGCTTTTCAGGGGCTGAAGTGCCTTGCAAATATTTTTCTATTTAGAAGATATTTTAAAAATGCGGTGTTGCATGTCAAGTGGCAAAAAAGCAAGTCCAAAATCCTTCAATTTAGTTTAGGACCCCAAATTAAGCTGGTGCTGAAGACTTCACGGAACAAAATACGTTTTCCTTCCTCTGTCATTCCTGAGAAAGGAGTTGGCGAGTGCTGCCCCCGAGAAACATTCACAAGGGGCTGACAGGTTCTTGATTGGAAGCCGTATCAGCCACCCTTGTTGTTCTATGGCACTGATTAATACTGGTCTTGGTGACATTTATGTATCAGAGCAATAAGCTAAACAGGAAGCAATTTATGTCACCTAAAGCTTTTTAACAAATCGATGCAACTATTTGTAATTGCTTGTTTCACAAGATTAAAAGTGCTCAGGCCTGATCTTCGCCCACGGATTTGTGGTCAACCTGACCTGTGCTTCCGTTGTTTAAAAAAAAGGAGAGTTGGTGATCAGCACGAACTTCCATCAAGTAATCCATATTGCTAATATTTCTGGAATTTTAATGTAGTTACAATTTATAGCCGATCCAATGTGGTTACCTAAATTGCTGTTGCTAGTAGACAGTTTAACTGTCTTTATTAATTACAGTATAATTTAATGTTTGAGTACCAGCACTTGTATTGGTCATTTTTACAGCTTGAGCAGTTATCTGCCTTATGACGAACCATTTTAGCATTTTCAATGGAAATTTGCTAATATGATGAGTGATAAAAATGTCACACGCTGGTAAATAATGATTATTGCTTTGGCTGAAATTAATTCTTGAAAGGCCGGTTACCTTCAAATTAACATTATAACATGAAGCTTGTCTGTTTCCCTCCCTATATTCTTAGTGTAAGTGCCCCCCACCAAAAAGACTACTGATAACTTCAAGTGGAGATATATATAAAATCTTAATACCAATATATGTGACTTTATAATCAGAGTAGAAATAAGATGACATAGGGTTGTTTCTTCAAAAAATAAAATACTGTTTAAAAATAAATATAAGTAGGTTATATTAGAGAGATGGTTTTGTAATCCAAATATTGCTCCATCGTTAAACCAGTGTTTTTGTATTTAATTTCCCTCCAGTGTGAACTGTCTTAAAACTTTCATCAGTCAGTGCCTTAAATGAAGGTTTGAGGCCCAACTTTTTTGGAATGAATACTTTTACTTGACTCAACTACAACAAAAAGATAGTAATTACTACTCTCTTTATAAATATGTAACATCATCAAAGAATAGAATCTAACAAGAAAGGCTATTTACCTGTTGGGGGAGGGTAAAGGAGAGGTTGCTATATGATGAAACTGCCTGTCTTGGTGTCAAATTAGTCTTAAGGCCCCCATTTAAAAAAGGAAACATTATTTTGGGTTTGCTGCCTTATATTTCTGAAGGGCAAGCCTGAAGTAAATAATGTAAGCATGTTCCTGTTTTAGAATTCCTTGAATACAATTACAAATAATCTGTGCATCAGCCAGCAAGATCTTCACTTACACAAGCTTTTTAGTTTATTATAAGAAATACGTGTACTTATCTACTTAAACCAACTGTATATGATGTTGTAACCAGTATTTATGCTAAAGGCTCGCAATTAAGGAAATTTCAATTAACTAATACTGTATTTTTGGTGGCCAGGTGAGAATTAAATGGTGTGTTAATTATCAGACTGAGGGTTTCTAAACAGTGGCCAACGAAGAGGATCCTCCTTTGCAACTTACAAGCAAAACCTACTCCTAAAAAGGAAATGGAAAACTTTCCTAATAGGGGTTTCTTCCATCTGGTGCTGGGAAAGAATGCTTACATTACTCCTCAGCAACAGTGGATATTTCACTGAATAAAGACAGCAACCATCTCCCAGCTCGCATGATGTGCTTGGAATTACGTACGTGAAAGTTTTTACGTTAATATGGGTCTGGCTGCATAAAGCACTGCTTTTAGTATACTGGCAATTTTATTTGTGTTGAAAGATGATGCTCTAATTCATTAATCCTTAGAATACATGTGATACAATACCACTAAAGAGAAGTAGCAATGTTTTGCTGAAGGTATGACATTAAAAAAAAAAAAAATTTAACCCAAGATGGTTTTCCTGGGACATCGAGGTACTAGAGTTCCGCTGTTTTCTCCAGTGAATGTAGTTATCTAGCAGACTTTTGATAGAATATTTTTATAAAATCATTTGTTCTAATCTAAGCATTTATCATTATATGCAAAAAGATTTCTTGATGAGAATATTATAGACGGTACATGTTTTTGACATTAGCATTTTATTTGGATGACTAATCTTGCAGATGTGAAATTTTAATGAATTATTCATGAAATTGCTTTCCTCTGAAATTTTAGTTTGCTCTTAATGCTGGTTATTAAACATTTTGTTTTTCTTTATAAAATTTGATGAAGAGAATAAGAGTATGCTGCTTCCTCAAGTGAACACAGAACCCCCCCTTCTCTTTTCCCTTCCCAGTTCTCTAAGTGGATACCTTCACTTGGAAATCTTATCCCAAGGATAAAAGCTTTAACCTACCCTGATGAGGAAAGCTTTTACTTACGATTGATTTTAATTCTGTGTTGGAAGCAGCTGGTAATAAACCTAAGGCATGTACCTAACATACAGTATCAGCAGGTCAAAGGGGGGGGAAAAAACTTAGGCTGTGGCGACTTCGACTACCAGTGTGAACCACCAGCATTTTTATTGCATTTGAGAATGCTATAATGTCAGTAATTAGTACTGACTACACCACATTTTTTTTATTGTCTGTATCCACAGACATGGAATGATGGAATTACAGTTGATGTCAAGGAATGAGTTTCTTTTATGCCTTATCAAAACAAAACAAAACAAAACAAAACAAAAAACAAAACAGTTCTTGTTACTGGCAGCACATATACACGAAGCACCATGCTGATGGCCCAGACTTTGCCATCTCCATCAGGCTTGGGGGAACAGAGATTGCAGGGGCTATGCTGGGCCCAAAAAATGCCTTTAGGATTGTAAATCTTATTTTCAGAACACAAATGAAAAAATGGGTTGCAAAACATCCAAAATATCAGAAGGGTTTGCCATTAACCAGAAGGTACCCAGAAGATTCAAAATCCTTGTTAAGTAGAGTCAGCTTTGTACCCTTGGAAACAGAGCTTGGCTGGACTGTGGAAAGGAAAGCAAATGAAATATTTTGTAATCTTTAATTTTTTGTTGTTTAAAAAACTGGTGATTTACGCTATGTTTTAGGTTAGAACCCAAAATTTTCTTTATCAGATCTGATGGAATGCAGGACGCTAGGAGTATGTTAGAGCTGTCTGAGGGGGCAGGACTGGTGGTCACTCTTCAAGTAAATAAACCTCGATAGTTCACTTCATTGCTAATGTGGCCGCCTCATCTTCTATGGACAGACTCTAGGGACAAGTAGGATGGCTCCTACTGTACGCACAGTAGGAGACAGTGCATTTGTCTCATACAGGGGACTTTCTCCTTAATGTACACTTTTCTCTGAGGAAAAAAAAGTAACATTGTCTTTACATCTTGGCACCTTGCAAAGTTTTTTTTTTTTTTAATACAAAAGTTCAATATTTTCAACACTCCCATTAACCACTATTTCACTGATAAACTTTGAAAGTGTGATCCTAGAATTTCATCATGCAAAATATTTACTGCAGCAGAAGAAAACATTTTTTAAACAACATTTTTTTTTTCTCTTTTCAGATGTATGAACTTGTTTAAAGATAGCCAGGAAGGCAGTGGTAGGATAAACACAAGGGATAGGAATGTATTAAAAAAAGATTAGAACACATACACACTCACTCTCTCACACACACACACACACAAAAACCTGTACAAAATGCTCCAATCAGTGAGAACAGGGAAAAAAAAAAAATCTGTCAACTATGTTACAATTTAAAAGAAAAAAAAAGTTAGGGAGTTTCTCCCTCCACATGTCAGGAAATGTCATCCAATATTCTTAAAGCAAGGATAACTAAATAAAATACATGTGCAGCATATTCTGCAATTCCATTACATACAGTAGTTTTTTTTTTCCAAAGATATTTTTTAGTATTGTTAATATAAAGCAGTTGCACAAAAAGCAAAGGTGTTTTGACAAACAGGTGTATGCATTTATTCCTTTTTAGGAACAATATCTAAAAAAAGAACCGCCCTCCGCCCTCCCCCAAAAAAGACAAAGATTCACACAGACACATTGGGATATATGTACAACATAATGAACCCCATCCTAAAGAAGTGACTGGAATACCCCCAAGGGATACAGAATCAGAATCAGAATTGTAAAAATCATAGTGAAGTTTTCTTGCTGTAAAGCCTGAGAAATTTTTTTTCAGTTGGTTCTTCTGCAGGACTATGATGCCTGCAAGTATGTGTAAAATCTAATTTTATTTTTTTCTCTTTTTTTCTTTTTTTGCTACAGTCTTTAGACTAAGCATGCAAGACATACGACTAAGTGCAACTGAGTGAAATGTATTTTTTAAAAAATTTTAATCATTCCCTAAAGGTTGAACTGAGGTATGCGTACTAACAGTTTCTCATGCTGTTATCTTTACTCATGTCTAGCTACACATGCTGAGAATGAACTAATCTACCAGATTTTTATCCTCTTTTGAATACCAAACTAACCAGCAACCACTCAGTTTAGAAGCACAGGGCCCCTTCCCATGACCCTGTCTGGCTACTGCCTGCGCATCATGAAGCCACGAGTGGCCACAGACTGCCCTGGATACAGAGAGCAGAGTGAAGCTTCAAATGCAACTGCAGAAGACATTTTTATACCAAGCTTATGAGTGAACGGGAGTGTTACTTTTTCTTTTTCTTTTTCAACTAAAAATGCTGACCAAAGCCTAATCTGAAAACAAAACAAAAAAACAAAAAATGACAGGAAAACAAAAAACAAAAAACCCGAACTGAAGGATATATGCCAAGATAAGCCAAAATTAATGCAGTGATCATAGCAGTCCTTAAACAAAAGTGGCACAGTCATTCTAAAGTTGTTTTTTTTTTTTTAAATTCTAGAAATACTATTATGTGGTCTAGTTCAATCACAAAAGCTTTTCTGTTCTTTCCGAATTTCGTCTTTACTGTCTCCTCTACTATATACCTAATTTTCAGTGGCATACATTCATTTCTTTCTCTTTGATGTGGGACTCCATTCCTTCTGTGCAACTGTAACACCGTGTCCTATTTTCATGTTCAGTAGCCCCACAATTTTTCTTTAAGAGTGAGTTTTGGTCTCTGAAGAGGTACAGAAAGAAGAAGAAACTACTAGAAAAAAGTAACAACTTTGGTTCCATTACCTACTTGGTCTTCTGAATTTACTCTAGGATGAAGGAGCAGATCTCTTTCTCAGGTTAGCAATAGCCTATAGCTCATCATTTGCCTCTAGATTCTTTCGCCTCCTTTGATCAACAATAAGAGGATATTTGGCTTCATCAGATAAAGCATAAAACAGAGAACATAATTTACCTTTGTGTAATATCTTTGGTAATTTTAGAAATAAAAGGTACAAAGAATATAAATTAAGCTCCAAAAGTCAAACTAAAAACAAAAGCTACAGTCCTAGATAAATAAATGTCAGGGTAGTGGGTACAAAGTGGAAGCGTGGACGGGTGGGAAGGACTGAGGTTGTACTGACCCAGAACCATCAAGTTCTGCAGGCCCTGTGTGGTTCCCCAGAAGCCCAGGGCTGACAGGATCCTCTGTCTACCTGATGTCCTCTATTACTTTCTGATACCCGGGTGGTGTGAAAATATTGCATAACAAACTGAACTGCGGTAAACAAACACTTGAGCATTGCTGAACTCAGTCCTCATTAACTCCCATAAGTTTAATTTGCATTCAAGCAGATTAATGCCACCAAGCAGGTCTGAACTGATGTATAAACTCAGTGCCGTCACCATGTTCAGCAAAGTTGCTTGGGGAAGCTGGCTTTTGGTCATTTTGCAAGCAAAGCAACCCTCACTAGTTACCCTCACTGTGTTATATAGCACAGGATGTGTGGCCCTCCCTGCCGGTTTATAGGAGGGAGCCTTCCGCGGGACTAACATCAGTCCAATTATTAGGGGTTTTAGATTATTTCACTCTGGTGCTGCCTATGTTTCCTTGTGCTGGTAGAACACTGTGGCATTTCTTTTGAATGATGATTATTACAAAAAAGAAAAAAAACCCGGAAAATCTGAAAATTCCCTTGCTACCCCCAATACTGCTTTGCGGAATGAGTCTGCATTGTTCCTAGTGTGTGTCTCTATTTTTTTTTTCTGTCATTCATTCTCTTTCTGGCAGGACGTCACGCTTGTGTGAGAGGACTTTCATGTGTAGAGAGAGTGCAGCATTTGGGACCTTTTAGAAAAAGACCAAAACGGAATGTTTTCTGACTTTAGAGAAAGGTGGTGATGTCTGTAGGAGAATGGAATGAGTGACAGAAAACTACGAACGAGAAATGACATTCAGCTTTGTATAATAAAAACACCTATTAACATTCATCACAAGGTACAGAAAACTTTAAGCCTCCAAGAGGCCATGGGCCCAAGTGGAGGCCTGAGGTCAGAACTTAAAATGGTATAGTAGAAGCAAAAAAAAAAAAAAGCAATACATTAAAAAGTTTGGGATTTTTTTTCACCCCTCCCCCCAACACACACACGAAGGCCTTCCCCATCCCAACTGGAAGCAAAAAAAAAAAAAAAAAAAAGGAGTAAAGGCAGTGATAATCAACATGCAGTACTGTGCAAATAAGTCGTCCATTGGAATCCTTAAATTCTGGGCAAAGGCTTGGTCTGCAGCTTAGGTGCACAAGCTCAGTCGGGTGTCCTCAGAGTCCAGCGTTGGCAGGACTACAGTTCAAAGTCTGCTGCTAAAAGTAAATCAGTTTAGCAAATTTACAACACTGATGTTGACTGTTAAGAGAGGAAAATCCCAAGTACCAAACAAGTCCATCCAATGCACAGAGTACAAATTCCTTTTTTCAACAAAAAGTAGAAAAATCAAAAATACTCCCAAATGGGATTCTTGATGGCACTAAGAGTTAACACATTTCAGAGTTGTCAAAATGTAGTGAAAATCCTCCAGACTGTACAACAAATGGAGAACAATTTCACTGCTGACTTTTTGACGTGTTTTGTTTTGCTTTTTTTCCCCAATCTTCATTCTAGGGGTTGGCCCGCCCAGATGTTCACTCTATGTCCTCATTTACTGCTTCGTCTTCATAATCTCTGTCATGGTCAAAATCTGGACTGTGGTTGGCTGTTGTCACTAAGGACAGAGGCCCTTCAGCTTCCTCTGGATCGAGGGGCTCTTCTTTGACGTGTACAGGATGCCTGGAGAAACAAACAGAGGTTCAGTGGGGCATTTCCCAGCACAATGCAATCCTAGCATTTGAGGCAACCTTAAAGTCACAGTGCACAGCTGCACTGTCCAATACAAGAGGCCAGTGGCTTCCATACTGGACAGCCCAGAGAGAGCATATTTGGATGAATGCACGAAGTTCTTTTGGACAGGGCTAGAGTGCATGAACTCTGGAAGAAGCTGGCCTCTCCTCCCCAGTGGCATTTCTCCTGTTTCACTGTGTGCCCTGATCACCTGAGGACCTTGTTAAAATGCAGCGTGGGAAGCAGCAGGCTGTGGGGTAGGCCTGAGACTCTGCATTTCTCAGAGCAGTCTGGTGCTACTGCTGGTCCTTGGACCACACACTTCGAACACCAGATAACAGGCCCCTTTGTGGCTTCCTAGGTGGATGAATACCAATCTTCAAATAATTATGTGAAATGAGAATCTGTAATATAACAGTAGTTTGTGGGAACCACTGAGTGCAGAGGCTGGGCTAATCGTGGCTTGCTGTGTGTTCTGCTTTGCTAGTTAACATGCAGAACCTGTGAAAGAACTCTCCAGAGGACGACCCCAAGCGAGGTTCTATCATTAATCAACTTCAAGCAAACACAGCAAAGAGACACCATGATACATGCTTGAAACTCCAAATTAATGCATATTTTTACAAACTGTCAATAAGGCAAGAAAAGCCCTGCCAGGAAACACAAATGGAGAGGAAAAGGCTTGCTCAACACAACAATATGATAAGAAAGCAGAGCCCCAATCAGAATAATAACGCTGTCAGCTGTAAACAAGGCAAAACATGAGGCCCGGCTGGTAGCGGCCACAAGACACACGTAGATGCAATGAGATCTGCCAACTTTCTCATTATGGACCAGTACTTGGTTCACGGGGATGGGGGTGATCACACAAAACCACTCTGATAACAATTGAGAAATGTTGTTCGTAAATCATATTTACAACTGAACCTTTGCAAATACAAATTACTTTCTGTTGCAGGGCTTTTGATATGTAAAAGAACCATTCGAGTTAAAATGCTCCCATCTCTAGGACGGGCTGCAGAAGGGAGGATTTTTTTAATTGACATTATCAAGTATTAGTGGTAAGGGGAGGTCCTGGGGATGGTTGGCTTCCTAAATAATTGATACAGTATGCAAACCCCAAAGGCCCCTTGAACCATTTAAAAACAAACAGGAGTGCTTTGGACTGCCCTTGAAGATGTGAACCTTCAGAATCAATTGACTCTAAAATTAGTGCAGCGTACAGAGTGTTTCAGGGGCTACATGTCAGACAAATAGCTTTAGAAAATCATGCCCATATTCTTAAAAACCATTTGCAAAACAGAACAGTGCAAAGTTGTTCTACAGTACATTTTTTACATGTGGCTCTCCATCTATTTTTAATTTTTAATAGTCTTATTTATTTGCATTTCTGCAATCAGACTCAGGCCTGCTACACAATCTGCGAAGCCCAGTGCAAAATGAAAATGCAGGGTCCTGATGCAAAAATTAACAATTTCAAGAGAGAAACAACACTAAAACACGGGGTGCTGTGGGACTGCACAAGTCACACACCTGTGTGATTCGTCCTGGTAAGGGTCCCTGACATTCTTCTGTGACCAACTAGGTATACAAGTTATTATTCCTTTAAAAAAAAAAATCATGAATAAACTGCTAAATTAAGGTTTGTTTTTACTTTTGCCTGTCTTCCTACTGCAAGTCATACTTCGTATGTTACAGACACAGTAGGTATGTTTATTTTGTTAGCTTTTTAGTTACAACTTTTATAGCTGTATGAGCATCCTCTGTGTTAATTATGTCAGTTCCTAACTATTGGGCCTTCTGTGTTCATCTTTTGTACCCCTCGTTTCGTTTCACTGTTTGCATAGGACAAGAAACATTTTTATCCATTAATCTTTCTACTTCTGTTGATTTACCTCTTTAGATAAATTTCTAAGAAAGGAATTGTTGGAGGAGCAAAGGCCAAAACATCTTTACGGTTCTTCTGATTTACTGTGATATTAATTTCCAAATGGGCTGTATC
Source organism: Erethizon dorsatum (assembly GCA_028451465.1). Classification (NCBI taxonomy): domain Eukaryota; kingdom Metazoa; phylum Chordata; class Mammalia; order Rodentia; family Erethizontidae; genus Erethizon; species Erethizon dorsatum. The sequence goes on from CM051825.1 coordinate 49,403,843, forward strand.
AACTGAAAATCTCATCAGTACTCAGCATTATTATTATTTTTTTAAATTTGTTGCTTAGCATGTCTGGGTTATTTGAAGGTTATTTTAAACCATGGTTAGTGGATTACTAACAATATGGACCACTTTAGGTTTCAGTTTCATAGTTTCACTGTAGAGAACTGTTACTTCATAAATTACTTTCACTATCTCTACTGACTGCGTGGTTTAGTAATGTCCACTGGATAGAAATCTTGATTTTACTTAGCCACATATTGAGGCTCAAATATTATTTTTCAGATGAACATTTTCCTACTTCTATTATTTTTTATGCTACCAGCTTATTAATCTTTTTAGGCTTATAACTGGAATCTGATCAGATAAGGTAATATAAAGCTTTGGGTGGGGGGTGAGGATGGGACTTCTTAAAACAAAACAGAACAGTCTTAATGAAATTCTTACTTTATAATTGTAGACCGCGACAGATATTTTGTTATGCTGGGCATAACAACAGCAAAAAAGACCCAGATATGTGGAAAGTCTCCACAAGACAGAATTCACAATATCAGAGAATAGTTTGCTTTCCCCAAATTCATCAATTATTTACAAACCCAAAGACAGGTAATGACCCAATCAGGCTGGTTAGCTGTGTCTGAGTGCTTGACATGGGATGGGACTCCAACAAATGTTAAGAGCTAGACCCACTGTGTGACAACCAGGTTAGACCGCAAGGCCTTGACGACTCCAGAAACAGGAAATCCAATCTCAGCGCATTTCTTGGAATGAGCAGATAACCCGCATGCAACAAATATAGTGCCTCAGGAAACTAAACAATGGATTCTCATGTAAAATGCTAACTATTTAAGACACAATATTTCTTATACACCCAATGTGTCTCCTAGAAACTGGGGCTTATGATGTACATTTTGCCCTGTGGAAGCCTTCAGGCACCCTGCCCCACTACCCTTTCTCTCCAACATCTACTTCCAAAAAGGCTACCAGTGAATAACTGCAAAACCACACATTCCCCCCTTCCCCTTACATCTGAGTAATTCCTTTGTTTAGCCATCCTGGGAACACAAGAGTTTTTAAATAAAGCTGACGGGTGTTTAAATGCATTGTGTTCTGGGGGTGCATGACAGCATGCAGTATTTTGCTTTGTGGCTCCTTTAGTCCTATCAGGATAAAAGTGTAACGCCCCAAAGCCATGATTGTGTGACTACTTTCTAGCGTTGGAAAAGAGAAACACACAAAAAGGATAAGAATCAAGAGTTCTGTTTCAAAACTGGGAATTAGCTGGGCTGCCATCTTAACAAGGTTCTGTAAGCTTTGATGTAAAGTTTATGACTTGATTTATTCCAATAGACTGGAACAGTTAAAAAACAATTTGCATCATAGCAGGGTAATGCATATGGGACAAGAAGGAAAACTATGTCATTACAGAATTCACTTAATGGAAGTACAGGGTCAAAAAGAGCAACCTTCTAGGACACTGAGAGCAGCCACAGGGAATCTGCCGTCGACACAGAACTACACTTAGCAGACAGTGTGATCCTGAGATTTGAGCAACACATTTTGACATCTTTGTATAGGATTTCTTTCCTTCCTTTCTAAAAAAAAAAAAAAAAAAAAAAATCAGTTGAAAACGGTTTCATTTAAAATTATGATGACTGCTATAAAACAGGATTTTTTGTAACCCTGGAGTTAATTCAGAGTTGTTAAACAAGTTAACTCATAGTTGACGTTACTGTGTCCAGTAAAATTAGCATGATTCTAAAGAGCTGCCGGTGAAACTTCTATCCAAATACCCTTTTTTTCTTTCTAGTGATCCTCTGTCCTACATAACAGGAGAAATAGTATCTCTTTCATTAACTTCAGACATTTATTTGCTCTGATGAATATTTCTTCAAGTAGCTCATATGCCAATTTACATTTTCTCGGAACTTCCCTACAATGTAAGTAAATACTCCTGCCACGAGCATGATTTAAAGATGAATACGAGTGTGAACATAAGTCTAAAGTCAGAAACAACAGGTTGCTTTAGAAAGGATGAAATATGGCAGCATTACTGTGAAAGATAAATACTTTCTTAAAATGTTGTGAAGTAAATGTTGAAAGACTTGTTCATATAAATTAAAAATTATTATTTCCATCTTTAAAGATCCCTTTCAAAGCACTCTGGGCATGAAATGCAAATGCTAGAAAATCAAATTTCAGATTCCCCCATACCCTCCGATTACGCTGGCAGATAACGGTTTTTTTTCTTTGTCATTAGATGCCAATTCATTCTGTTCCTAATTGCTACAGGTCATATTTTCCATTCCTATCACTCAAATTATCTTAAAATAAGATGCTGGTCAGTAATTCAGAATGTGTAGACAGTGGCCTATTCCAGAAGCTGACAGTATTGCAAACATTGAATTGTTTTATTCACTTACGGTGGGCCACAGTTTTGCAGAAATTCACTAAAAGGGAGAGACTCTCATTCCACAGCATCCCCCGCAAATCCAATCATTTGGAATAATGTGGTTTCTTTTCTCTACTTCAGAAATGTTCATGGGAGAGAGGGGGGTTATTATAGTGGTATCAAATCTCTTCTGTGATCCCACCCAAAAGGGTGTCACAGCCTGGTGGCATTCACATGCAGCATGGGCCACCACCACCCATCACTTCATGCAGTTATATGTGCACTCATTACACTGCCGTCTGCTACTATAATGCTCCTATTAATTTTCCTTTTGATATTTTAAGAGCAATCTATAAATCATGCCGCCTCTCATTTGTGCCATCATTAATGCTTGGTAATAACGCTGCACCATCGCATTTGCGCTGTTAAACTTACACACAACCAAATAAACAAGCATCTTTTTCTTTTTGCTAGGTTCGGCATGCCTGAACGTTGAATCAACTGCAAGCTTTTCCAGATATGCGTACTAAATTTTGGAGAGAACTATAGTGAGGTTTACATAATGGTCTGAGATATAAAGCAGAGAAAAGAAAGCAAACACATTTTCCGTTTTATTGCCGTGTGCACTTGTAGGTTAGATGAAGCTGATTACTTTTATGGGAAAATTAACAAATAATCCTTTTATTCACTAGCATTTCTAGAAGCACAAACTTCTCCCCGTGTTCCACGAAATCAGGAACTACAGGAAAGGAATACATATAGAGGCCAGAGGAGGGTTTGTGTGCATACAGAACAGCAAGCTTGGGGTCTGATGCAGAGACCATTTGGGTGGACAATACTCACACAGCTTGCATAGGGGATCTGCCTGGACTGCTGTCACTCTCATTGCTGTTCGTGTGCTCCATGGCCCCATTCAGCTCCTCTCGTATGGCGCTGGCTAAGTTGCCCAGAGTGGGATTTCCCATGGAAGCGGTAGTGTATAGAGGTATACTGTTCTCAGCCATTGAAGCCTGCATCAACCAGGAGAAAATTTATGAAGACATAGGGCACGCAAGACAAGGAAGCTATGAATTACAGGTGTATTCGATAATCTTCAGTTTAAATTCCTTGTAGCACCGTTGGCAAACACAAATTTCAAAGAGGTATAGAAGGATACTGCTTTAAAAGTGACTTGTGCACATGCCCCAAGCATGGTTTTGAAAAACTAACTGGAGGAAGCGAAGTGCCCTTTGGGAGTAAGTACTCAATTTGGTCATGCTTGGCACAGTCACATAGCTTAGACAGAGGTCTTTAGTATGAGATTTATATCTGATTCCTTTTTCCAAGAGGAACTGAATATTTCTAGATCACAGTGAAATATAATGGAATTTTCATTTCTTTATCCATTTTGATGACTCCACTATTGGACAGCAGAGATTTGATCAGATTATTCTGGCCATACTGCTCAAATTTATGAGAACTTCCATAAACATTTACCTCTTAGATCCTATAGAAAAGGAAAAGATTATAGAATTGGAATCAATTTTTACCTCCCCCCATCATTTCCGTTTGAATGATTTTTCAATCTGTTTAGCGAAGTTTGAGACAACCGGTAACACTGTGTAATCTTTCAGACTCAGAGCAGTCACCTGGGATTTTAGGACCAAAGAAAAATCTCTGGCAAAAAGGAGGCTCTAAATCTTATTTCTTCTTGGTGCCAATGCACATCCATATTAAAGGTGACAAAATCACTGCAAATGAGTGTCAGCAAAAAAAGTGGAAATGGAAGGAAAAACTCACCTACTGTTTACTTCCTATCCTACTCCCTTTCAATAAAATGGCCATCCCGCCTACAAAGGAGAGTCAAATATACCACTGGACTAAAATGTTAGCTTGTGTTTCATTTGTAAGTGATCAGGACACAGCGACTTTTCATTTTATTGAAAAGGACAGACTTTGAGAAACTGGCAGCTGTAATTAGACCAAGATTTATCAAAACTTTTCTCTTGCAGACTACACTATGCCTGGTTTTCCATCCGAATGAGAAAAAAAGTACAATCACAAGACAATCTGGCATGGTGACTTCAATTGGCCTGTCATGCAAGAGTCCAAACTATTCTAGAAATCCTGGCAATAAAGAGAAGGTATGAGCCAACTATGAAGAAAAAAGGGAGCAAAGCTGGGCAGCAGGGTGTCTGTCTATTATGACAACTGCAGCCTCACTCACTGTACGAACTCCAAAGCCAGAAATGCTTTCTAGAGATAAGTCCATGTTAGGCCAGTACACTCACCTAACCCAGTGGTGGCTAACACATTATTTCAAAGCTGGGCCCTCTGCAAGCCCACAGCTTATCCTTTCCTCTGCTTTTGAATGTGTCTAACTGCCTTCTTTTAAAATGTAGGGAAAATACCCTTTTTATAAACTCATTTTAATGAACATTCCCCACTTTCCTACTGTGTGTCAAATAATTTGCATTAAGTACTTTTCTCAATAGATGTCTTATAAATAAAATAAAGCATTTTTACAGTTTTGGGCAAAGCAGCTGGTGTAGTAATAATTATTACTGCAAACTGAAGCTGGACAATTATCTTTGCTGCATTTTAGACAACAAAGTAGTCACACATCTCCCTGTCACGGAAATACCACAGATGAACTCTCACAGTACACACTCACTGTTAAACTGTTGTCAGAAAGGGGTAAAAGTAGGGCTGTGCTTAGCTTAATATTTCAGCAGATTCACTGAGAAGTAAAAACAAAAATGCAACGATTGTTAAGAATGTGTTTGTTGGGCCAGTGATATAGCTCAGCGGCATAAGCGCCTGCCTGGCAAGTGTGAGGTCCTGAGTTCGACTCCCAGTACTCGCATTAAAAAAAAAAAAAAGAATGTGTTTGTTGGGATGAGTTGGTCATTCTGTAGACAGGGTAACCTTCTCGGGATAAGTATTTATTCTTCTTGGCTCTCAAAAGTGCTCTAGTTAAAACCATTTCTGATTGAGATTGAATCTTAGAACGTGGGTGGAGGCCCAATCACCACACTGAAGAAAGTCAGCCCAAGGCTAGCTCCTTACATTTGATCCCCGACTCTCAGACAAGATGTTACGTGAAGAAAACTATCCTTGTCCCTTTAAAAATAACAACAAAGGGGCAAACAGATCCTGGTACCTAATCTACCACAGCACCTCTTAAGTACTCTTTGTTGAGTGAATAATCGGAGTAAGCCACTCCAAATTAGAAAAATTTTCACCAACTGCTTATGCCTAACAGTGTTTCTCTGTAGTCAAGGTCCCCTTAGGAGCAGGCATGTCACACGTTTTATAATGGACTTAATTATATAAATGATCCTTTGCATAGTACGTAGCTTCATGTCAAACTGGCACCTCTGCCAAAGAAATGAAGGTGCTTAAGTAATGGTGCAGAAGTCTGTAAGTACCATTGCTTCTGGAACATTAACTGCTCTGAGATCCTCAGGGGAAAGGCAGTCTATAAATACGAAGCTTTATGGTTACCCTTAGTTACTTCACTTTTTCAGAGCATAATGCAATCTGTCCCAAGTTCCATGTTTTATTTCTGTAGTGGATTCTGCTGTCCTATTTTATAAATTGTATATCATGCATTATGTTGCCCTAGTAATTCTTTAAAGATATTGTTCCATTATTATTTTTACTTGTCTTTGGAAATGGGAGATAATGGAAAAGAAAGCCTGCTGGTAGAATCTTTTATTTAATTTGCACAGCGGAAAGTTATCTTATGACTGTCTACTGATTGAGGATCCAAATTCATAGAGAAGAGGGAAATAATCCACTCCTAAAACCATGAATTTATAGCAATTTATTTGCCTTGTTATGGACTGTTCTTGGAAAATGGCAGGGTGGTTTTTGGCTGCCACAGGAACAAGGAAGTGTACAGAGGATGCAAAAGCAAATGGCTTGGAGAAGAGATGAACAGTTTTGTAATGATAAAGCATACTAATTGAAATTAGTCACATAGTTAAGGGAAGGAATCCAGAGGATAGAGGATCATTTTTATTTATGTTTTTGCTTTTCTGCATCATGAATGTAAAATGTGCTTGTAATTTTAATACTATTCCAGATAGTGCTGCCTTTAAATTCACACTTCACAAGACTCCAGGGAAAATAAGTTACTAATGAATGATATTTACAGTGGCAGCATCTAAGCACGCTTTCATTTACTTTTCTAAAGTTATGGTGTAAACTACAAGTAATTAAAAGAAACACAGAAAGTAGTTTCTATTAAATTTAGTTCAGACTAAAAATAAATATAATTACTGAAATGCTAAGTTCAGTGAGTGAGCTGCTGAACTGTGTAAGAGGCATATCATTCAGGAGCCTTAAGATGCTGCTGGAGATCAGGCAAAATGGTTTTGTAGGGCACACAGTAGGTGCTCAATAAATATTTGCTTACTAAACAGTGAGAACCAGGCTCCTGTCAGTATCTCCTTTCCTAACCTGTTTCCATAATGCCAAGTGCCTCAAATGCTTTTTCACTTTTTTGTTACTCTATTGCTGTTCTCACTCCAAGAAAATTTTAGTATGTTTATGTATTTGGAAGGGCACACACCAGCACAGAATCTAAGAACCAGTGTCTGGCCCTCATGGGGGATGCATGAGGTAAACGTCTTACAATGGCGTTGCAGAGACAGCTTGGCTATGTGGTAACTGAAAAGTGCAATAAGTAAAAGGTTTATGCTGGGTGTCATCTCCCACCTGCTCAGACTGGTGCACTCCCCCCCACCCCAGGAACACTGGTGATATAACAAGTGCTTGGTTCACCAGTCGAAAACAAATATTCTATGTAGTTATTATGTAATCTTGATTGACCGGCTGGAAACCTAGAGTTTTTTCTTAAGCACTTCTACTATTAAAATAATAATAGTTTACTTACCCCAAGTGAGACAAACTCAGACCACCTAACCCCCCCCCCAAACGGATATAAAACTGGACTTTAAAAGAAGCGGGAGAAACAAAGCTCCACTTTCTCTTTAAACCTGTGAACAATAGAAGGTCACGTGACGCAGTGGCCTATCATCCAGCACATTAATAGCTGTGCTAGAGTAATTACACTTGTGGTATTTTTGCCTCAAGTGAAATTCTGAAATAAGAGGATGGAAATTATGATACTGCTGATAAATATTAATAAGTGAACTTTTAATTTTTTTGCCACAATATTCAAAATGCTAAGCATCCTGCTAATGCTGAAGCAGCCCAATGTGTTTGCCTCCAGGGAGTACGATGCTTTGTGCACTTAAGAAAAAAGTTTAACGGAATTAAAATTTAATATCTAATTAGAGCAAGGCTAATATATTTTGAAATGAGTGGGGGAGACATGTGCCTCTGTTGCATATTCGGGATGGCCATTAATCTTACCTGTAAAGCTGCATTGAGAGGTGTGCAGTAGGCGTGGCTGCTCTGCATGTTTTTAATAAGGGAAGGATTACTGTGTGAGAAAAAAGATAAAAACCCAAAGTTAAATGCAATCGACCCATGAGTTCCTACCTAAGTTTTGTTTTAAGCTTGCTGGTAGCCTTCCAAATTAGAAATGTTCCCCACTAACCAAAGGAAAGTAAAGCTTTCTCCTTCTCCCATTCTATAGGATTGGTCTTTGCAAGCGCTGCTGGGGATAGACTCTGCTGTTCAAGGGAACCTAGGACAAAATTCTGGTGTATGTGAGAACAGACTTGGGGACAGACTCCTTGTAGTAGCTGCCCAACTCCAACAGGAAGGCAGCAGCCTGGGGACTGTGCTGGGAAGTCAGTGAGTCCACAGCAGGGGTCCTGGCAATGAGTGGGAAGACTCTCCTCTGACCCCAAACTCTCCAAGGCACACTTATTGGGGAGAGGAGGGCATGCCAGGGAAGTTCACTCCTGAGCAAAGTGGGAGGCTGGGTTGCAGACGGTACAGCCAGATCATGGAGGCATGAGATGTTACGGCGCTGTCTCTATATCAGCTGGCAAAAGGAAGCTGAGACAGCCATTTAAGAGGTCCTAGGCCTAGTAAGGACTAACTAAAAACTTGTACGACAGACAGTGAATGGCTTCCAGTAAGAAATTACCTACATTTATCAATGGACTTTTAAGGAAGTACTACATACATGATATTATCAATTTCCCCCATACTTGGAACATTATATACACCTCATTATATCTACACTGTACTAAGTGAACAAATAAATTTATCTCAACACATATACATTTTAACTCTACATAAAAGTCTCTTTTTGACTTGAAGGAATTATGGGTCACACAAAAAAATATTTAGTCATAGGATCCCTGCAAGCTGCTGAATCAAAACACAATCAATAATTTGCATTAAAGACGCCAAAAAAGCATTATTCAAGGCACTGGTGTTCCAAAGAAAAACAAGAGAAATACATGTACAAATCACACAATTTAGTTTCGTTGCAGAAAGCTGTGGCACTGCTACTTGGTGAAATGCAAAACTACATGGGATGAGTCAACCATGCAAAGCCAAAGCAACAGCAGAAAAATAAAACAAAAGCAAGTAAAGGCTCTTACTGTGCGACAAGCTCGTCAAAGTTTTCATCGGGGCAGTATTTGCGAGGACGGCCTCGTTGAATATGGCGGCCACGTTTAAACTCTTCATCATCAACTGTCCAAAAGGACCCAAACTCATCCTCTACTCTGATAAAGCACTTATGCAGTGAGAGGTTGGTGCGAATGGCACCCTGGGATAGGAGCAGCAGCAAAGGAGATGAAGTGGCAACAAAAGGAGACGGGGTTGGGGGCAGAACAGACATCCAATACAGGGAACAGGAAAAAGAAAATAAAATGCAATAAGCATAAGCAAATGGTTTGTGAGGGTTAATATGCATTGCCACCTAAAAGCTACTAGCATGTGATGCAACAAAGACCAGCAAGCAGGGCAGGGGGACTGGTGGGTATACAAAACAGGAGGGATGAAATGCTTTTTTGCTTCCCTTAACTGAGACAATGTGAAACCAGTTCTTTGGTCTAACACCATCTAGCAGCCAAAGCCTCTACGTTATACTTGTTAGCACAATCCAAGCTAGGCTAAGAAGTTCAAACATGGTGGACGTACCCACTGATCTTTTGTGGCCTTCGTTTTTGGAATTCTACTTCATCCACTGTCCATACTGCCCCTTTAACGTTTTCTACTCGCACAAAACACTTGTGAAGACTAAGATTATGACGCACTGCATTCTGCAGCAAGTATAAAAGAGAGAACATTTACATTTTCTGTAAGAAAAGACTCCAACAACAGCAGTACATTCAGCCTAATAGTCCACATTTGTAAAACCATCCCCAAGAATTGTAGCTACCACCCCCATGGAGGACATTCTTGCGTTTGAGGGTGTCTTTCTGATGAAAAAAAATCCCCCAAAGTATAAATTAATTGTACTTTGGTATTTTATAATCTAGTCTCTTGTAGTATCCTACCAGAAGAAATATTAGTAATATGAATACAACCCTGAAATAGGTTCCATAATACAACTTTGAATATATTGTTACTATGACTTAAAAATATATGACATGGGCCAGTAAGATGGCTCAGCGGCGTAAGCGCCTGCCTGGCAAGCGCAAGGGCCCGAGTTCGACTCTTGGAACCCACATACGAAAAAAGGGCCGGTGATATCGCTCAGCGGCACGGGCGCCTGCTGGCGCGTGAGGTCCTAAGCTCGACTCCCAGTACCCACACACTAAAAAAAAAAAAGACACAGAACTCGTTTTTTGAGACTCATCTACCTCTCATTTTAAAAAGGGTGGTTTATTATTAAACCATGAAAGATGAAGACTTAGTTAATGTTAAATATATGGCAGTATCTGCCTTTAAAAATGCACATGGGTTTTATTAAGGAGAATTCTAAACAGTATTTTACCATTGAGAGTATCACCTTGTACAGACAGCAGGCTCAGAGGGTGAACTAACCCCTCATGGGATCGGTATCCATGATCGAGCTCTTTCTTACTTGCCTAGTATATGTGAAAGCTGGCACTCATTATAGAGTATCTTGATTAACTGAATGAATGCCAAGGAACACATGAGCAAGACTCTTGATGGCAAAAGGACTATATTTCTGCAGTTTGAGGCTTCTGCACACAAATGTTTCTAAGTCATTTCTGGCTGTTCCTAACCTGTGACTCTTCAGGTTTATAATCCACTAAAATCTACCAAAGCTGGGGCTCTCAATTCAAGAGTGAGCAGCTTTCAACATCTCATCTTCCCTTTGCATTTTGCGAAAATACACAACCCTGGCTGGGTCCATAAATAATCATGGCTTCCTTTCTTTAGTCCTGCCTTGTTGAACTTACTGACGTAGACCCAGTGTTGGACATGAGGATATTAAAAAGAGATTTACTTAAAACTTTCTCCTCATATGGAGTAAGTGCCTGAGTGGGAGGACGGGATATTAATGCACATGCTGCACCTCACACACCGTAAGCCTCGTTCAACTTCAGTAATGCCGCTGTTGCTCAGCCACCCTGCACCCCTCTCTTTCCACCACCTGTAGCATTTGCTTTCTGAATTTAATTTAATAAGGGTGGCAAATCTTGATACCTTGAGAGATGTTTCAATTTTTGGACAATCATAATTGGTGACAAAGGCATAATATAGGATGGTAAAGGTCATCTCCTTGAACAACATGGAAGAGATATAAACAATATAGCCAAACTTCCTTAAAGAATCTGAGGAGCATGTATACATGTAGGAGACACAGGTGGGAGAGTAATGGACATTGTTTCTCATCACTGTTGTTTTAAAATAAGTATCAAGATGTACAGAACTCAAAGAGCTATGAAGCTACTTCTGATAAAAGAATTTGTATACATCTGGCTGAACGACACAGCCATGTAATTATAAGATGCAAGGCCGAAACTTAAGTTTTGTTTTCCAGGGCTTCATATTAGTAGAAAGTAACTAAAAATCAAGAATTTTCAAAAAAGATGAGTGAGCTCTTTTCAGTCATAACTTTAAAGTGGGCATTTCATCTTTTGTCTGAGACCACAGTACCAATAAGGACACACGAGAAAATTATATGTATTTATGAGTCATTAAGTACTTTGTCTAGGGTTGTTTATATTAATGACACTTTTTCCTGCACTTTGCAGAAAGGAAAAAGTTGCATCTGAAGATCTGAGCTAAAATTTATATTCATAACTGGTGATTATTTTTAAATTTGATAATTTGGTATTTAGAAAAGGCAATTTGAAGAAAATGTTTCATTCTATTTCCTACATTTTTAAAGGCATTTGTAGCTAAATGTATCTTATCCTGCAAGAAAAGGGGAAGAAAGGGGTAAGATTTTGAACACAGGTTCCCTGCAGGGGCCCTTTGCCTAATGAATTAATTCTCTGGTTATATTGCTTTTCTTTTCTCTGCAACACTGGGCATTGAACCCAAGGCCCTTGCACTGAGTTCCACCCTGAGCCCTTTCTTTCTTTGAGGCAGGGTCTTACTAAGTTGTTCCAGCTGGGCTCAAACCTGTGATTCTCCTGCCTCAACCTCCCAGAGTTGCTGGGATTACAAGTGTGTGGCACCACACCTGGCTTCCTTTTCTTTTAAAATGCTTGTTTATCATAAACTTAATAGAGGAAATGTGTTTTGTTTTTCTTCCATATAAAATTAAGGTACTAGCAGGGAAGGCATTTATTTCAAGTAAAGCAAGTTTTCCTTGTATCCTATAATAAATCCCTATCATGTTTAGACTAATGACATGTCTTCTATAAGCAAGAAAAACAGACACTAGATACAAGTGCTGAGCTGAGAATGAGCAATGTCACACAACCCCAAGCACTGTTAGGGGGCATCTAACAGAGTTATGGAATCTGACCTGGTTTATAGCAAATGGTATTGTAACAAAGTTCCAGGATTTAGAGGCTACTTTTCTTCCTCAGGTTTTCTATGAACCTCTGAGGGACAATCCTGACTTAAAACATGGTCGTCCTGTAAGAAGTATCCATTTACAGTGCTAGTACTTGGATTGTACAGCTTTTTCTGCTAATTGGATTGATGAGCTTTTATCCAACCAGTGAAAGTTGTGTTCAGTTTGATAATTTCTCTGGGTTGCTAAGGGTGAAAAAACAGGTTACCTCTGCCTCTCTGCAAATGTTGGGTGTGGTTAAACACCCAGTACGAAGTCCATGTAAGTAACAGGACAAACTCCGTGTTAGGGCAAAAGTGTCATCGCCCTTTTTCTACGTATTCCAGCTAGGGAGAGACAGCTCCCCTGGCTGGCCCATCCACACATCTGCTGCCAGCATGATGGGCATTCTCCCTCTTAGCATTTCAACCACAATGGAACTTGCTTCCCAATCAAATATTCCTATAAATTGGGTACTTTGAGTGTACTGAAAACAATATAAATGTAACTTTCTTGTAGCCCAATAACTGCATTTTATCAACAACTACCTCTGCCTTATAAAAGTCAAAATCCAAGGTTAAAGAAAGAGGCCTGAGAGAAAGCTTACCTTCCACGTGGCTGCATTGCGTCGGAAGTAAGCAAACATTCGTGTGAACCAGTTATAGATTTCATTTAGTGTTAGCTGCTTTTCTGGAGATTCAAGAATGGCCTGTAAATAAAGTATTGGAAGAAGATAATTTATGACCGATTCAGCAGAATCATCATTATACAGTTTCTTAAAAATATAAAATAACTGTGATTCAGAGCTAAATCCTAAGAAAGTTTTCACAAAATGATCTAAGATTAATGGTGGTATTTAACAGTTCAATAGCAAAACTCAAAATGGAATTATCTAATTGTTTTGAGTTTTTATTTCTGTTTCCGTACAGAAATATTAATTTATTAGTCATTCATAAAGCGGAATCAAAGAGAAATGCAAAACATTTCACTAACTGATTAAAGCTCAGTAATTATTTAGAGCTCAGATTAATTCTAGGGATCAGAGATTACTGTAGCTTGTGATAATTGACTTGCCATCTTTAAACAGGCTCATTTTCACTGTTGTGTGAAATGAATTTCCTAATAATCACATCGCATTGTAATACTTAATCAAAAGCAATTATGTTATATATTGCAGTTTTAAAAAACCTTATAGAAAAGGTTTTAGCATGCTTGCATACTAAACGGTTTTAAATCTATTTCATCAATATAATATATCCTTGTACACGTACACCTTTTGCTATAATTTCACATACTGTGCTATTTACTTACCTGCCTAATTAAAGATGCATATGTAAATGGTGGTCTAACTTCTGCGTTCTTATAAAATTCTTGGTTCTGCGCAATATCTGCTAAATAAGAATCATGGTCCTATTAATTATCACTTTTTAAAAAAGGGGCTGATGGGCAACAATTGCATATTACAGTTCAATGCAAAGCAAAAATGGAGCAGCTACCTGAAGAAATGGGCACGTTGTATTTGTCTGAGTACCGCCTGCGGATGGGTCCCACCGTGTGCATGCTGGTGGTGGTGATGACAGAGGGGCCTTGGGTGACAGGAGTCAGGGGGGCAGTTGGGGTCGTTGGAGTATGAGGTAAGCTCTGTGGAGAAGCCTCCGACGCGGACTTGGAGAGTGTGACACTTGATACCAGATTGAGCTGTGAGGAAAAGAACATGGCTTAGAAGACCTTCAAGGAAACAGAGCAACCGAGAAAGCATCTCACATCCAGCAGGCGTGATACAGACGATGCCTGGCTAGTGTCATTTCTTTCAGTAGACATGTTTACAGAAGATTCACTTAGGTTTGGTGTAAGCTATCTCTTGCAACGCTCCCTTTTCTTTTCCATGAGATAGGTATTTTCCGAAGACTGCCAAATGGATGTTTACAGATGCTAAAAAGGATTATCCAGCAGAGTGAGTTTGAGGAATCCTGGGTCAATATGTTTCTTTAATCACACCCCTCTTCAATAACCTCAGAATCCTCAGCAGCACCAGCAAGGAAAGATGCTGGAGTGAAGACCATGTGGGATACCAGGGTGTAGACCTGAGCTGTTCGAAAAGAACTTTCTGCAATACTCTAGCCCAATGAGGAGTAGTGTTTATTCACTTTTTCTTACATTAGTTTTTGTTTAATTTTAATGGGTTTAAATTTAAATGGCCCATGTGGCTAGGAGCTGCCATGCTGGCCAGCAGGAGGACGGGCTCCTCAGCTCCATCATGAAACTTCATGGACGTGGGACCCACTGCAAATGTCTGGTGTAGGCTCATACTGAAGACTGGCCCTCAGCCAGAAAACCATCATTTATTTCTATCAGTTGGCAGAGACTAATCTTTAAAAGCTTTATGTGCAGTGGTTATTAAACTCTATCAAATAAAGGACTAGCATCTATTAATTTAAAAAGAACATGGCCTATAAGAGATTCAGAACTATAAGATTTCTGTTGGTATTTTCCTTTCAAGTTTCAAATGTCCCATGAAAATGAAATAATCTACTGATTCAAGTAAGGAAGTGAGTTATTATTTATTTGAAATAGCACAGAAAATGAATGAGTGCTTTTCTGATTTACTGTATGTCTTACCTTCACCTGATAGTGCTATTCTTACAAATACTAGAAGGGAAAATCCTTTCCCAAAATTTATTGGAAACCAAATTACTATTCTGCAAGTTCAGCAATGAAAAACTTGGTGGTTTCTAGCATATTTATTACCGTTTACAAAATTGCTCAGACATAGATACAGCCTTCCCTCAATCCAAGGGACCTCAGTAAAGCAATCTTGGTAACACTTTCTCAAACCAGGTTTCCACTCACTCGCCAAAGAGCAAGTCTCTTTCATCATAGTTACAGTCAATCTTAAGCACAAGGCATTATTTGTGAAAGGTATTAAAAAGGAGAGTCCTATGTGATCCTAATCAAAGCACACAATAAAAGAGAGTTTAGATATGTTGAGAAGACACAACCCTTACCCACATTCCAGTAATGAGAAAGGCCACAAGAATCCTCCCTGCCTGATATGTTTAGGGGAGTTCCAAGGGATGAAAAGAAAGATCCCCTACGGCTTAAGAAAAATGCAAACCTGGAGCTGAAAGCTGGGCTGAGTAGTTAGTTGTGCTCTTTCTATTCTCAGCTTGAAAGGTTGACTCAGCAAACCACAGATCCCCTAGGCCCCAAAGCTCGAGAAGAAGCCACAGAAATGGCACAACTCTTACCGATCCCTCGCCTCCCCAGCAAGCCAGGAAGATATGGTGAGCAGCCATCTCAACTCGGCTGGAAACTTGACCTCGTGAGGGACATTTGCAAACCAAGTGCTAACAGTTGAGAGCAACAGCCAGGGGATAGGGCAGAGCTGAGAGGTCAGTGGGGAAGAGTTGGGGCTGACCCTTCCTTGCCTCAGGCCTTAATCACTGACCAGGTCCAGGAACAGTATGTATCAGCATCTGCTGCAGCAGAGGGTCAAGGAAATTAGTGCATAAAGCTCATAAATACGCAGCTTTTATAATTCAGATGCTGCTGAGCCAAAGAATATCAGAACATTTCAGAAAACTCATGGAAAACATTTACAAAAATGTTTTTAAAACACCTGCCCCTGTCTGGCTTCAATGATTAACACACCATCACTACCACATGAGATGTTACTCATATTTTACAGAGAAGGAAACTGAGGCTTGTCCATATTTCCAACTTGGACCAAAACTCAACCCATCTAACTCATAGGATCCTAGACACTCTGTATAATATCTTTACTCCTAGTTAATGGGAAAAATAAACACCAGTTTCACTTTTCTGTTATGCTCACTCTGGAAAAGATTCAGTACGTAGTTTTTATCCTTGCTTATAAATGACATTCAATGAACATTCCTGAGTAGCCATAAGGTGGGCTGGCTAGTCCTGTAATGACAAAAACAGGAATAAAAATGGCCAACTGCTGCCCTTGAGTACTTACCATCCGAAAGCACACACTGGCCAAAGGCAACACACACAAACCATACAGTTCTGAGGAAGGAGTCTGCTTCTTGGATTCTATTTTTAGCTAAAGACCATTACCCTAAAAACACATCACAGCTTTCTTTAAAACGTAACAAAAATTATGAACACAATGTCCTAAAGATATTTTAGGGACACATGTTCCTTTCCAGTTTTGTGGGGAAGATCACCAAGTCCAACTGGGCTCTAGTTTAGTTGTTACAAATCAACACTCATGTAAACCTTTACCAAGTGCAAGCCCCTCTTTTCGGCTGCTCACACCTAAGAACAGATCAAGTCCACTGACGTGTCATCAAGTGCAAAAAGAATTTGACCCCTGAGGCCTCTGCAAGGATTCTAATACTTGGACCATTTCTACCAGTGAAGGTGACAAGGAAAAAATAAACTCCATCCAGGTTAGCACAATCCAAGAAGTAAGAGACACAGGTCAAATTTTCTGGATGCTTTTGAATATAGGTGGCAAGTAGAAATAAATACAGTGCCAGAAGAGAGCAGAGAGGGGTTTACCAGCCTTGACAAATGACACTGCGATTCACACCCACTGCTATGCTGTCTCTAATAAGCCACAGACGAAGCAGCGTATCTCAGCTAATTACCAGACAGAAATGTATTGTAAGGACTCTAATTAGGAGATGCGGATGGAGGTGATCTAATGATTAAATGCTGCATTTGAGTGACCCCACCATCAATGTGTAGTGGTGCAAGATGTCACTGGAATATTTTGTAGAAACAGTAATTTTATTTCAAGGAGGGGAGGCAGTAATATTTGTAATGATGGCTATGAGGTAAACTAATTAGAAGACAGTTCCTAGAGGAAGAGGGTGGCTGAGAGCAGCTGTGGCTATTCCAAAAGCAAGTGCCAAGTCTCCATAGAGGAGCTGCAGTCAAGTGGAAAATTTCTGCCTGACCTCTGCCCTTGCTATTAATTTGCAGGAAAACTAATGACACATATACATATTCCCACAAAATTGTTCTAATTGCTAATTTACCAAAGGAGCCCAGATTCCAAATTAAACATGACTATAGCCTGTGAGGGAAGGAAGAACAAAAAGCTGTAAACTCCAAATAGACGGTGCTTTGCCATGCAAAATCATCTGAAGGCTGAACCAACAAGTTAATGAAATGTCAACCTTGTCAGCTGTTATAGAAGTTTCTTAACTTTTAAACTTTTGTCTGATGATCACATGCTTGTCTTGAGGAGAAACCATCTTGGCAAGGGAGAGAGAAGATGGAGCATGAGGGAGGATTCAAAATAGGCTCCGTTCAAACCAAACAAACTCTTTCAGTTAAGGTCTCTCTGAAAAAAGCAGACCACAAAAAAAATTAACCACAGACAACAGAAGAGCAAATCAGGAACGATGTGGGTTCTGCTGTAATCTTGAAATATTCATCTTAATTGTAAACTATTAAATCTTAATACAATCATCAATTAGAAATGAAAGCATCTGTGTTTCATGTCTCTGATTGTAGCTAAGGTTTTAAAAAAGGTAATATTTTCCGGGGCATGGAGCAGGAAGGGATTGGACTGGGAGGGTTTCTTTTCCTGATGGAAAGCCCATTTTTCTTATTGTGTTCATTTTCTACTTAAAAAGAAGTTGCTATGTTTAGAAAAGTTAGAAACTCTGATTATTTTCTGCATGGCAAGTTTCCATCATGTGATGATTTCTGCAAAGATAATCTCTTTGAAACTCTGGCCAAAAATTTAATTTTTATGTCACTTAATATTGCTGTATGATTTTTAAAATAAAAATAAAAACAATTATGCTCTCAAGCACTGGCTTTGCCCTCCATTTGGTTACAGAGGAAATCTCCTGGACGCTTTGCCATCAACATGATTCCAATCCTATCAGCTATCCAATATTGTACTTAGTCCTGTTTTTAAAAACATTAATCTGTAGTTTTTCAACAACAATCTCCTTTCCTGTGTAAAGATGATGAGTCACTCACATTTAAAAAAAAAATAAACAAATGGCTGATGTAAACCCCAGACAGAAACAGCCTTGTGGTGAGTATTCCCATAAGAACCAGTTTTTTGTTTTTGTTTGTGCTCTTGCCTCACATGAAAACAGATTATGAGAACAAAAGACAAACCTGAAACCAAAACACTAAAGCCAAGGCTACATAGTAGGGACTTTCAGGCTCACAGAACTGGTTTTTCTGCTGTTAGTTTTACTGGCCCAAGCAGCTCAGGTCTGCTCAGGTCCAGCAGAACTGCACATGACCCAGCAGCTGCATTTCTAGGCATGAATCACTGAGCTCAGAGATGACAGTGGTGCCAGACCGTGGAGAGGGCAGCACAGCAGGCAGCAGCTGGAGGCCTTTGTTAGGAGCCTTTGCTTTCCTTCCCTGTCTCGGCCTGGCCGCGTATGAGATGCTCAGAAGGTGGCACTAACAACAAAAAACAGCTACACTGACACCAGAAGCAACAAAACCTGAGTTGAGGTGAGAAGGATGACTTAATGAAAAACAGTCCATAACACATTTTTTTGTGTGTTGCATTTGAGAATCCTTTTTTATGATATCCTGATATTATTTCCCCAACTCTACAGCAAGGCCCCAGCAGCCTACACCATCAGCCATTTTTTTCAGAGGGGGGCACTTTGTTTTTCTAGTAGCTAAAAGCTATTTCAAAACAGTCCTAATTGCCATGGTTAGAGTACCAGAAAATGTGTAAAAAGGAAAATCTAAATACCACATTTCATTCCAAATGTGCTTTATGATATTTTCATAAAGAAGGCTCTACTACCTACACTATAATTATTTGCCCACCAAATCTGAAAAAGAATGTGGTTTCTCTGGGATGAGGAGTGGTTCTCTGATGTGCAGGAGGTACCCTAAAGCCAAGCAAACCTGCCACGTTCTCATGCATTATAAAACAGGCTTTACAGTATTCTCCTGACATGATAGTGAAAAGTCTTTTAAAGTAATCCTTAAAAACTTAATAAAGTCCTAACAGATACGTTTCTTGTTGTTTTGTCTTCTGAGTTTTGCCTCTGCCTCCCAGGAAATACCTTAGCAAGTTCACCTTGGGGTAGACATGGGCAATAGTAACCTCCAAGGAGAATACCATGAGCAGTGCTGCCTACTCTGAGAATCTTAACTACAGTTGAGACAAAAGATTATCAGTCGTTTTCATTACTATTTTTTTCCCCCTTTTGCTTCTTTTTCCACCAGAAAGGAAAGAATCTTTTAAAACTTAAAGTACACCAAGTTAGCCACTCTAAACCTAAGTCAAGAATAGTCTTTCTACTCTAGGTACCCAAATGCTAGAACTTCACAGCTGCCCTGGTAAGTATTTACAGATGCTTTTCCATGCAGGGCCAAGCCTTAAAAACATTAAAATAAGAAAAGTTTCTCTCACTTAGGTGATAGTGGCTATTACTTTCCTTCCTGCACACTGACTCTCATTACCTACTTTTCTTTCCCAGCTCCCATCCTCAGAGTCACAATGCCTGGTGCACCCACTGTTCATCATAAGAAAGATCTAGGGGGCCGGTGAGATGGCTCAGCGGCTTAAGCGCCTGCCCGGCAAGCGCGAGGGCCCGAGTTCGACTCCCGGAACCCACATACAAAAAAGGGGCCGGTGATATCGCTCAGTGGCACGGGTGCCTGCTGGCGCACGAGGTCCTGAGGTCGACCCCCCGGTACCCACAAAAAAAAAAAATAAAAATAAAGAAAGATCTAGGAAGCTGATTTCTTACCACTTCTTCCTATTCACCTTTTAGATTGTAGCACAGACATCACTTCTCCAAAGAAGTCCTCTTTGACCCCTCTCAGACTTTCCAGTTCACTTACCCTACTCACACGCAGCACAATCCAGGCCTTGACGGTGTGTGAATGTAATTATTTGTTAGTTTCCTTCACAAGATTCCAAACACCTCACTGGCAAGGACGGGCCTTTCTCATCTGACTACCCACTGTTCAGTATATCACATGCCCAATAAATACTGTTGAATATAGTGGTACCTTGATTCAGGAACTTAATTCGTTCCATGATTCTGGAAAAGATGGCCATGTTCACGTTCATGTGAGAAAGATGGCCACTGTCATGTTCGTCTCCTGATGCAGAGTTTGCAAACAAAAACAAAATTTTGGCAAACATCTTTGTTTGTGAATTGAACTGTTTGGAAACATGAGAGTTCACGAACCAAGGTACCACCGAAACAACCTACACTTTGAGACCTGAGTATAATTCTCAGAGGAAAGGCTTTTCACATATGATGGCAGTAGGAAGACATATTACTGAGGGAGCTGGAGGGACCAGAAGACTGGGAACTGCTCGTCCAGTGTGGCCCATGCTTTCTTCCCGTGTGCAACGAGCTCAGATCAACATCTATAATCTGGGGCACTGCCCCGAGACGAGCACACCTTTTAAACTATCCAGATCTAAAGATGAGCTCTACAGGGGGATCCAGAAAATACATCTTGGAGCTGATGTAAGAATAACCCAAGAACATGTTGGCAGCCTCTTTGATGCAATGAAGTGGGGATGAGTTGGACAACTAGATACAACAAATGACACTTACTACCCAAATGGCATTTAGTGAAGGGCAACATTTACAGCAGAGCGTTTTATCACTTAGTGACTAAGAATTTTTAAATAAACACAAAGTTCCTCTTAAACAGAAATGGAAAAAGGAAACAACTTCATAAACTTACTGGAAAGGTTATAACATGAAAGTCCCCATCTATGGTTAGATTTGAATCTCAGTGACTGCTTGTTTCAAATCAGATTCTAGAAGGATATTATGCAAACATACATGGTACCCTATCATTCAGGGTAGGATATATTAATTTCAGTCTACAGGCAGGATTTTGTACATTAGGATCAGTCACCAGATAGTTTTGTGCCTAAAGTTGAAAGCATCAAGGGTTTGGCAGTTCATGTGTGCCTTTTCTTTCTTTCTTTTTTTTTTTGTCAAGGAAATGAAAATTTATGCAAAATATTACACGTCTATCTTTTATAATTAATTTTCTAATGCCTCACCTATACACATTTTAATAATTCCTGATTTATAAGATGGTATCTATAATAAAATTTTCTATTTTCCAATAAATGAAAAGAAGGCAGGTTCATTCCGACAACAGAGTGTCACACAATATCTGCTTGTCAGGCACCATTTTTACTTCTTACACGTAAGTTAAAGGATAAGGAATTTATAATGCTGCCTGTGAAGGGAACCACTTTTCATACACAAATGTGATCTTTTTTTTTTCAAAGGGTAATACAACAGTACATTTACATAAACTAATCCAAACAATCTATGTATTTGACAATGGCAAACCTCACACAGACGGCCTATTGTTGGTTTACATCTTGGAGTTCTTTATACTGGCTTGTAGCACTGCTCTAGCTGTCAAAGGTTTGACTTGGACTCTAAATAAATGGTTATAGAAGTGCTGTGCAGCGATATTGGACTTCTTTGCAAAAGAAAACCTGCTGTGTATGAATTCAAAAGCTATTAATTTTTCAGTCAAAAATATTCGTGCCTATTTCTTTTAATAAAGAAATACTGTGCTGAGCTACTAAGAGACAATGTTGACTAGTGGTAGAGAATTTTCAATAGAGCAGTTAAAAATAAATTTAGTAGGAGGTCCCCTTCAAAGTTATAATTTTGTAGAACGTAGAACATTTTTTTATACTAATCAAGACAAACCTTCCTGCCTTGCTCATTCCCCCTCAGCTGCTTTTCCTGTTTACTGGTTGCTTAGCCTTGGTCTACATGGACATTCGGCAATGGTCCTCTTTCAGCCTGGAACAGTGCCGCCAGCCAACACCCAGGCCTCTTGCTAGCTGGGCACTCATGGGGGTATGCCGCTCCATTTCTTCAGATGTATCTCTCCTCTTACCGAGGAGCACCATGATCTAAAACAAGTCTGTTACTAGAGTGACTAGGCCAATAGTGATTCTATCACTGTTGTTCTTTATCCATGGAGGAACAGGAGATAATCTCATTCTCTCCCTCAATCCTGGGTGTAAAGGCTCAAACCTTCATCTGGGGAGAATAGTTTCACTAAAGCCATCTGAAGACCTGGAGAGTTCCAAGGCACTCAGAGCCCTTTGGGGCAGTCTATGACTGTTTTAGAAGACAGCCAACTCATTTCCGGGTCTCACCAATAGGCTTTGCTGAATTCATGTTCTTCCAGGTACCCTCTTTAAAAGGGGTTGGAAGGAAAAGCATAGCTGATGACTGTTTCACAATACTGAATGGCCTGGTTCTTTTTTTTTGTGGGCACCAGGGGTCGAACTCAGGACCTCGCGCGCCAGCAGGTGCCTGTGCCACTGAGTGATATCACCAGCCCTTTTCTCATATGTTGGTTCCGGGAGTCGAACTCAGGACCTCGCGCTTGCCAGGCAGGTGCTTATGCCGCTGAGGTGTCTCACCGGCTCCTCTTTTTTTTTTTTCTTCCTTTCTTTTTGGTAGCCTACTCCTTCAGTCTTAACAGCCATTTATTGTGAAATACATGGAAACTAAGGACTCTTTCCTAGTGAAAATGGATGCGCGAAGTGTTTAATGATTTTATGTCCTGTATCTCAGTAATGTGTTCTGTTTCAGACATTAATTTTGTCTGCCAACTGCATCTTGGCAGGCTACCATATTTGCTGGGTTAATAGTCTGACTCCGTTTTATTTCTATCACCATAAATCATACATATATGGGTGTGTGTTTGCTTTATTTATAGAAAAAAATCAGTCAAAACAGATAAACCAATACTTTGCTATTATGCTGCATCATTGCATATTGATTAAAATTGCTGGTACTAACTATAAATTGTCAACGCTCAATTAATTTTCACACAGTGACTCCCAGCAAAATCAAATAAAGGCAGTGTACCTTTAAATTTTACAAATCTTAAAATCAAGGAGCAAAGCACTGTCTCCATTTTGAATAATCAGTTTAAGCTACTAAGAGATTTTTAGAAATAGAAGCATATGAGAGATACAGTGGCAAAAGGGATCAATTCATTACAAGGAATGAGGTCTAAGGCAGCACTGAGGGTCTGGATGCCATTCTTCTGCTTCGGTATGAACTGTCTGTGCTGGGATGGCATATTTCAAAGTCCAGCAAAAGGAAACAAGGCAAAAAATAGGAGATTCTCTAAAAGTAAAAGGTAATCTCAATGTGCCATATTTGGTCTCCTGACTGTGCAGTCCTTAGGAACCACTTCAGAGTCCTTAGGAACCACTAGATGGTCCCCATAATTTAGTGTCTCACAATTCTATTGATGGGTTTCCTCTTTCTTTTGCCTGTTACAGTTAAGCAGGACTACTCCTTGCTCATTTTCTCCTACAGTACTATCTCTCAGCTTGCCCAGGCCAAAATGCCTCTTTCTTCTGTAATCATGGTCACCTTCTCTGCATTCCTGCCATTCAGAATGATTTCCTTTTTCCACAGAGCTCCCACAAAATATTTTAGTACCTTCATTTACCACCACTCTGTTTCAAAGCAGAGCTGGTTCCTTAGGTCTCCTGGGTGAGCACCATGTATGAATCATGCTGTGTCTCCCCAAATGCCTAGCGCACTGAAACAGTTAATGGAACTACAGGCCTTTGACATTTATATCAGCTAAAGGAGCTGTTCTCCTCCCCATGCTGGGACGGGGCAGCATAAAACGAATAGCGTAAGTTTTGCTCTGTTTTTTGCTACTTGGTATAGCATTACTTACGGGCTGAGGGGCAGCTTTGGGTTCTGTGGACTTCACATGCAGATGGGTCATCATGGCTTGCAGCCGCTCCTTGTCCTTTGCAAGCTAGCAGGAAGAAAAGGCTTTGTTATTTTTTTTGAATACAGATACAAGACTGTTTTAACACTCCACATTAGACATATTCCAAACAACTGTGCCATCACAGCGCATGACAAAATCATTTTCATTGCTTGTTTCTGAAATCTATAGGACCACTGCCAAACTCCAAGTAACTGGAGGAGGCATTGTAAGTTTCTCAACACAAGATGCATTAGACTTTAACTGGGATATGCTAGACCTGCTGGCATTAAGAAGCCCCATGGAACATGGACAGCTAAAGATAAATGTGAATCATGCTTGTTCACCATCCTTATTCACAAGGAGGCCAAAGGAAAATGAGGTAGGTAGCTAAAACTCATAAATTTATCTGTTGTAGTTGCGAGGCACTCCTAGACAGATGGATACATCTGTGCAAAATTAGCTTCATCTTCTTTATGGTTAAGCATAGATTAAGACAGTGCTGGCAGGTGACACTGGCGGGAAGGAACAGGGATACAAGGGCTGATGGGGTCCCATCTTCAAATGAACACAGAATAAGCTTATTCATTTATTCAATATTTGAAGACATGCTATGTTCTAGTCTGACATTAATAATTTGCATATCTTTGTAAATTTTCTTCTGATGTCACAGGTTAAGTCTACTGGATGTACATAGCAGGCACTCACTACTTATTGGATAGTATAGTCTTTACGCTTGCTTTGGACTGCTTAACATGATGATAATTTTGGTAATTCAGGACAGTTGGGCATAGGTGACATACAATGACTTCTGTAAAAGAACTGGAAAATGTATCCACAAAAGATACAGATACATTTAAGAGACCATCTATGGGATTGAGAGGAAAATGCAGATGAGATTAATGAGACAGAGAGACAGACAGACAGAACATAAGAATGAATGAATGTAGATATAATTTTATTTCAGTAGTTTTAGAGAACATTTGTCTTAGGGAGAGACTTATTGTATGTCACATCATTCACCTTAAATCCTTTAAAAAGCAATTTTTGGAGGTATAAAATTATCCCAAAAGTGAACATGCTTCAATTTTTAAAACACAGTTATTTTCTGAGGTGATAGGGATGCAAGAATTGGAGGAAGGCAGAAAAAAAGGGAAAGGGACAAAAAGAGATGAGAAAATGCTTTCAGCTTATCCTAACTGGATGACTCAGTCTCAAGCCATATCACATTGGGTTTTTTTATTTCTTTTTATTCCCTTGTGGTTCAGGGAGGAATAAATTATGAAGAAAAAAAGCCTTACAGTGTTAGCATTTATCTTTCAACAAACAGGAAATGAAAATGATACCATATTAGGAGCCACTTTATGTTCTTTGCTAAGTTATTGAACAGCCAAACTAAAAGATTCTCTGAGTACATAATGCTAAAAGAATTTAGTTTTCCAAAGTGGCTCCATTAGAACAATTAAAATGTTGGGAAAGACATTTTTCTACAGTTATTCGTTTTCATGTTAAGTGTTCTCTAAGTTTTTTGATGTTAAAACTAAAATATTCTCAGATTAAAAAAAAGTCTGGCTTTAAAATTGTCATGGAGTAGAAGGAAGTAAGGCGTATAGGTTGCTGTTTTTAAAAACAAGAAGTAGCCTGCCTGGCTGAACAAAACAAATTAAAGAGTAAGAGGTGTTATTTACTGAAGAGTCTGCTAAATATTAATTGTGACTTAATTTGGGGGTAAACATTGTGGATGTAGCAATTAGAGAGACCAAGTTTGGCAAAAAGGAAAATCCAAATTCCTGGCTCTGTCTTTGATCCATCTTTGTATGGAATCATCTCTGTATGATCCAAGCATCCGGTAGTAGGCTGATCTTTTACTGGTCAGTCAAAGGCAGTTAACACTCTGTTGCAAACACACACCTACAATGTGTATATACAGCCACATCCACAATCCTGAAGACAAGTGCCAGTAGGAATATTTTATTTTTCCATGAGAACATTATTTAAAATTCATCATCCATTCTGAAGTCCCAGAGAACTCAACTCTACCATCCTAGTTTTGCCTTTAAAGAGGCAGATAAGGTTCCACACTGATGCAAAAATCCAACTTTTGTGGTTGTTTGGTTGGTGCAAACTGACATATAACGTTTTTGGATGAATTTTAGGTAATCAATTTTAGCCCTAATGCAAGTATTTTTTTGTTTTGTTTTGTTTTGTATTTTTAAACAGTTAAAGAAAGAAACATGGGACCGGTGAGATGGCTCAGCGGCATAAGTGCCTGCCCGGCAAGCGCGAGGTCCTGAGTTCAATTCCCAGTACCCACATAAAAAAAGAAAAGAAAAGAAAAGAAAAAGAAAGAGAGAGAGAGAGAGAGAAAGAAAGAAAGAAACATGCCAGATTCACCTTTTTTTTTTTTTAAGGCAAAAAGAAACATTTACACCTTTTGAAACTATACCTTCTCTCTTAGATGTCTGTCTTGCATCTGTAACACTCACTGTTCCTTCAAAAAGCTTTCCTACTGTTTATTACTTTTTAATGCCATCATTCCATGAGCTCACCATCCCCATCAATTTTTCCAGCATCCTTTCATCGTTACAATATGAGAATACAAACACATTATTTTAGCAAGTATATTCCAGCAATCCCTCTTAAACTGTACACACCACAAAAAGCAAACAAAAAGTGGATGAGCAATACACTCCAATACACTCCAATACAACTAAAAATTTGGTTGATAAACTTAATTCTTAAAAAAGATATTGTGATATCAAAAGAGAATCACTCTCTAAAAGCTTTCCTAGAGGGCATGGAATGAGTATGTGTCATACAGGAATTGACAATGGGCTATACATTGGGGGCTGCGAGTACAGGGGTTATTGTATTTAATTACAGAGTCTCTGCACCAATTCTTTGGAAGCACATGAAAATGGTGAAGAATGTGTGCCCAACATTTGCACTGTTCTGGGTTCAAATTCTGGCTGGGTGATCTAAATATTTCCTATAGCTCTTCCACGTACTTACTTTTTCCTGCTAATTATGGAATAATCATCTCTGAACTCTGAAGGGTTGTTCTAAAGATGAGCTAAGTTCTTGCACACAACAGGCCCAGAACAGCAACCAGTGCTTCATGAATGCTCAAAAATATTTCCTTTCTCTTTTAAAGACATGTGCAATCAATGTAGTCTAGACTGGTGGAGTATATGTTTAGAATGTGGATTAACATTACAGGGATTCAGTGGAGTCTGCAGTTGGGGTAACTGGGAAGAGAAATAATTTTGCTATTTGCAAGAAGCGAACTAAACAGAAAACATAGGAAAGATTAAGCCTATTTTCTGTAGATTTATCTCTTCGGTTCTTACTATTTCTTCTTTTCATTCCAGGAAAATGCTTTCCCCTCTTTGGCTGGTATAGGTCATCCCCTCTTCTATTAGCCATGGCCTCAAATTAGGTTTTAAGATTGTCTAGGCTGTAGAAGATGGGATCATGTGTTTTGCTTCAGACCCATGATGACTGCCGAAGGCTAGGAGTTCCATCTAACATCGTCAGAGATAGAAACTATGGAGATTAAACTCATTCTTTTAGCAGAGAAAAGGGAACACGATTTTGGGTTCATTTAACACCTTCATTTTACAAGTCTGTCAGAAGGATTAACCATTTTAAGGCCAATCTGGCCAGCTCTCCCTCATGAAAAACAAAACACTGCAGAAATAAATGAAAGGTTTTGCACAAAAAATGCTACAATTATTAAGAACACCTATGAAGACAGACCAAGCCTTCAATAGACCAAGACTGTTGTGGCTATTTCATGTCCCCTAGCACTAATCTCATGTTTAAATCACTTAGAAAACTGAGGCTCCCAAGAGTAATGTATCTAAGGTCATGGAGCTGAGAAGGGGTAGAGCGAAGACGAGGACCCTACTTATATGACGCTCTCCCACAATGACATGATCATAAGGATTACCTGATATAATTACTATAAAACACAGACTTTGTCTCTGCCCCTCACCCCCATACGGACCTAATGAGGCAGGGCCTCTGGAGAAGAGGCAGGGGGTGTGGTTTTAACAGGGCCAACGTTAGGAGTAGGCAAGTCTGGATAATTCTGGTGCCATGATGATCCCCATTAAGCTGAAGACTCACTTCAATCTGTTCAGCAAACTCTCCAAGGGAGGGATCTAGAAGCAGGTGCTTTTAATAACAGAGCCCAAACATCCAAGTGAAGGCAGGTAAGTTTAGGAGATACTACTCTGTCATGGAATGATTATGCCTGAAACAGTGGCTATATAGGTTTCCTCAGGAATTTTGTATACAGCGATTATCTATAGAAAGCCCTTCCCGGTCCTCATCGCAGTCTGGGAAGTTTATATTTGTAATCCCATGGAAAAGTTATTGGAATTCTAGTGAGTTAATTCCAATCTACCACCTCCAGTGCAACCAATGGCGAGAACAAAGACACTAAGGCATATTTATAGTTGCGGGGAGCCAAAAGGGTCCTAAGTCCAGCTAGGGTGATGGCTAACCAGAACAAAGGCCACCTCCACACAAGGCCAAATCCAGGTTTTATTAATTCACGATGAGGGGAGTGGCTCGGGAATGAGTGACTATGAGACTGGCAGGAAGTACATGAATGCCATGAGCTGGACTAGGTAGGAGGCCTGAAATCACCTCTGCAATATGCAGAGAGAAGGATATGCAGAAAGAGTAATCTGTGTAACACCATTCCAGGTCGTATCTAATGTTTTGGGGTCAGTGCTTCAGCTCTGATGTGTAATTTTTTTATGCCCTGGGAAGTCACAGCCTCTTATCTTGAGGCTTGATCCAACAGCATGGAGCATGGCTCTCCCTCCTGCCCAGCTCGCACATGCTTCTTGGGAGCTACAAGGAGGGACAACACTGACCTGTCGCCTTGCTTCAAAGACTACACATCAGCACCTCCAGTAGACTGATCTGCATTGCTTAAAACCAATTGAGGGGATAAGGAAAAGTCCTAGCCAGCTCTGTACTTATCAATGAAAATAGAAATAGGACCAGGTTTAGCCAAAATGGAGATAATTGCTTTTCTTTCAAGGACAGTCATCCAGGTGGTCCTCCGCAATTATCCAAATAAGTAAACCTGATTTAGGCAGAGTGTATTCAGTTACTCAGACAGGGTACATTCGGCTATACTGGTCTCTAAAGTGGGTATGACAGGAGAAGAAAAACACACAAAGCAGTAGCTACAGCAAGGAGTACAACTCATTCGTCTACTGAACTGAGCATTTAGCAAACGGTTATTCTTTCCCCCACTTTGTTAACCTATGGTAATCCACATACTTTCCAAACTCAGCACCACTAAAAACTTTTAAAGATTTTTTTTACCATCAACTATAGCATTCAGGTGGTGGGCAATCTATGGCTCATTTCATCCCAATCAAAGAATTTCCCTACTTTTATTGTGCTCTGTCACCATCTTAACATTCCTCACATGTTATTATTAAAGACTCT
This sequence comes from Erethizon dorsatum, assembly GCA_028451465.1. Taxonomy (NCBI): domain Eukaryota; kingdom Metazoa; phylum Chordata; class Mammalia; order Rodentia; family Erethizontidae; genus Erethizon; species Erethizon dorsatum. Next base: position 49,433,266 of record CM051825.1, read on the forward strand.
CTTGACATTTAAAGCAGACACACACTAATACTCAGTCATAGTCTAGGAATTCTAATGCTTCCAGAGTTAAGCAGGATTTTAAATTATGAAAAGTAAGTGTCTTGGTTTTCAAAAGAGGACGTGGAAGTGAGACACCTAGACACGTTCTCTCTTCTCTTCCTTGGCTCCAGTCACAAAGCACTGGCAACACTAGGCTACAGTGATGCTAGGACCTCTCTGTCCCCAACATGCTCTGAACTTACTCTGAGCTCTGCTCTGAGGCAGGAGGATCTATGAGGCCACTGGTGTGACACAGTGTCCTGAGCATTGCCTTGAATGGGGTTAGAAAGGTCCAAAGGGGGATACATTACAGATAATATATTTGCTAAAGTCTAGGAAGCTGGTGTGATTACAAATAGCATTGCTAATGGTAAAGTAATCACATGCAAAGTCCACGCAGTAATTGATTTGTGTTAGGATTAATGTCTCCCTCTGCTACTGAAACTTGTGCACTTTTCTCCCTGCTGACATTTTCTTAGAGCTTACAGTTCCTGCTGTTGATGATTTAGAAAACTTCATAGAGCCCAAAGTCACTGGGCTCAAGCCTTGCCGGCTGCCAAAGACTGCTCAGGAGAGCGCTTAGGGGCGGGGGGTGGGACAGAAAGAGAAATGGTCCCACAAGCTAGGTTTTAAAACCAGAGACTGGCAACTCATGGAAACAAGTGCAGAACCCACAGGGCCTCGCTGGCCTCTGCACGAAACTGTAAGGGCAGCAGGAGGAGGACGGTTTACAAAGGCTGGGCAGCCTTCTGGGCTCATCCTACTACTCAAGACCTGCTCGGACAACTGCCTCTACTTTCTAAACTCCAGGGTCCCCCTCCAACAGATGAGGGCAGTACGAACTTCTTTGCTTCTAGGAGGCCCAAGGATAGTAAAGATCATTATAGATTGGGTGTTACTTTTTCAAAGAGCAAGAAGGAACATTACATTACACATGTTCATTAGATGTAAGACAGACTGATTCTGAAAAGCTACTTTTTTAAAAAGTGACTCTGAGAATCCAGGAAAGAGGGTAATAGATACTCAAAGAGGAATGGTAATGATTTGATAAAATTAGGGGTGTGAAGCACCTGGGACATATAGCAGGAACTCAATAAATTATCCATTTAAGTCATTTTTGCAATCCTGTGTGAACTCATTTCAAGAATAACCTGGGGCATGTAACAGCTCTCTCCCATAGCCATGGCCTGGCTAAGTCACACCATTGTACCCAGGACCTTCTCCATTTTCAAACTAAAAATCCCAACTCCTGGGAATTTCCTCAGTCCTAGACAAGCAAACTGAACGCTGGTCATCCTATTTTGTATTTTACATGAATTTTTAGATGAATTTTAAAAAGAACGATGTATTCTCTTAACTATCCTTCTCCCACTCCCTACAGTGTGGACAAACTTTCAAGTGCTTCCTTGTACCGGAAGTCCTTGCCAACATTTCTTCCTGCAGTCACCTTCACTGTGCCGTCTCTCTTAAAAACTCTGCTGGTGGGGCAGTAGAGGCTCACTGGTCTGCCCTGCATGGTCCTGGAAAGGTTAGGCCACTTTATAGGTATCCACAGGGTTGATGAAAATTGGTGCTTCCTCAACAGTGACTGAACGGAGTAAAATTATTAAGACACAGAAGCTACACACTACTTTACTCCCATCCTTTCAAGTAGTGGCAGATCCACTTCAGTTTGGGTGATTCCTTTCCTCTTGCTGCTTTCAGGCTCCATTTCAAAAACTTTCAGGTAGAGGAACCCTTCAGTTGGAGGAAGCCTGTCCTGAACCCTATGCCTCTGACCCATACAGAAAATGGATCATTTTTAAGATTATTTTCTCATTCAAAAGATATTATTTACTGAGGATGTATGGCAATTTGGCAATGTTTCATGGTCACAAAAACAACTTAACACCCATCTCTGTTGTCACAAAAACGTACCATACCACTAATGTCTTACACTTTCTATGAGAGGTAAATTCTAGCAGATGTTTTTCTTGTCTGCTAAACCAGATGGTTTCTCCCTCTCCCACGACAAAATTATGACCCAGCCACTGTGACACTTTTGCATTTTCTCATCTATAGCCTGAAAGTTGAGGCTTATAAATATGTCCCCACCTGGGGGAACCCGGGTGAATGGGGTTAATATGAATTTAGATCCTGAAGCCCAGGCCCGGTGGACAGTGGGTGCTCGACCATCACAGTAGCTCAGTGTCCTTTTTACTTCCTTGGCTGTAGCATGCAAGGTGGGAAGTTACACTCCCAAGTATTTCCAGTTCCTGTGCCTGTGTTCCTCTGTCCAGGTGCAGGTGAGGGCCTTTGGTGGATAAGGTGCATGGGAGTTATAGACATTTCATGACCTATATAAGATCATATATACCCACAGGGATAATTTTGCTCACCTCCAGTTCTAACTTAGCTCTCTGTACATCATTTCAGAAGAGTCTGTCAAAAGAGGTGAATATTTCACAGATGAAATCTTAAAATATATCCCCTGACCTCCAAAAGCCACATTCCTGAACCAAATGATTTCTGTGGTGTCTATCTTGCTGAGTCATCCATGGTGCACATTATAAGGAGCTCACATGACTTTTCAGGGATTACAGGGTGAGGCTCCTAGGAAACAGCGGGGCTAACCCTTATCTTGTTCACTGGTCAAACACCAAGAAATGACAGCTGTCATTGACAGTACCAAATGCAGTAAGGAATGCTCTCAGGACGCGAATTGGATGGCTGATCCCTCTTCCTTCTCAATTAGACCAGAGAAAGGGCGACATGAGAATGGAATTAACTACTACTTCTTTGTGATGCTGCAGGTAAGCAGTCCACTGCTAAGAAAACATTCACTGTATTTTTATACTTGTCAACAAAAATTTCAAAAATACAGATGTATCTTGCTTTCTGTAATTGACATATCTATTAAAACTTCAGTTTTGTGAATCCATTCATAAATACAATGGGACAGGGCAGCTCTCATGCACAGTGCTGATTAGGACTAAGACTCCATCACCCATCATCTTATTTCTGCCTGCCTGCCTGCTCTTACCATTAGTGTCTTACCGACTTTTCAGTCTGATTCAACTAAATACTCTTCTATCAACAGCTCTATGAAGGGAAACATCTCTAGCCATTATACCTTAAGGCTAACAGTAGTTATTTTTAAAAAACTGTATCTTAATTCCTTAGGGAGGTATCACAAGAGACTTCTGTTCTGGGTCAAAGGAAGTTACTGGGGTTCAGATACACAGGGACTGCAGAGGTACACAGAGTAACACTCAAGTGGCCTTCACCAGCTCTAGTCACTTCTGGAGCTGACTGTGCCCTCTGAATTCTCCTGTTGAGTCCTTTTATCATGATCCTCTAGACATACGGAGCCTCCACTGATGCATGCCCTAAGATCCAAGCTGAGCTCACTAGGTTTCTTTCTACAACGAAATACATGTGTGGCTTCTACCAGATATGGACAGTAGAGGCTTAAGTACCACTCTGGGAGTCTGGGTGGTTGGAGACTCCTCCTCCCACTCTAACACAGTTATCTTCGGGGGAGTGTTCAAACCTTAACTGTTCTTTACTGTAGTATTTAGCAGTGTGAACATTTTCAACTTCAAGTGAATCAATGGCAATTTTGTAAAATACTTTGAGATACTTGGAGGCTTAGTTATTTCCTGGACTGGGAAATACCTTCTTTAGGGGAAAAAGAAGTAGCCTTCAGGCTAGTCATGTTCAAGACCATCTACTTTAGGTAGGTAGTACCTGGGCTGTGGATGAAAAGATTGGGGACAGCAACTGGGAGATGGATGCCTGAGCACAAACATGTTCCTTCATAGTATTCTTGCTGGTAGTTACCTGATTTCCCCACCCTCTCAGGTTCTATGATCATCAGGACCCTTAAGTACATTAAAAAGCACAGTTTCAGATACAGGTGCATGAAATGGCAAATGTAAGAGCTCAAACATGAAACTTCTAAACCTCAGAGAAACAGGAAGTATACAAGGAACAAGCTTTGAATATAACTACTTTGTTCCAAGTGTCTCCAAAGATACGAGGCCTGCAACCCAAAGACTCCTAAAGCTTGGTAAGACCTACTATGAACTCTATATCATGGCAAGGGTTCGTCAAATACTAAAAACAATTGACATTTTCTTGTCATTTAGCCTGGTTGAGTAATGTGACACAATAAATAAATTCTGTTTTTGTCTGGCTCCTTTCTGGCAATGAAACCCTCCACACTGAGTAAGTTTCTGATATTTTTGTCTGTTTGCTTGTTTGTTTGTGACAGGGTCTCTCTATATATAGCCCAGGCTGACTTTGAACTCACTCTGTAGCCCAGGCTGGCTGGGAACTTGCAGAGATCCTCTTGCCTCAGCCTCCTGAGTGCGGGGATTACGGGAATGCAACACCATGCCTGGCTCAAGTTTTTCAAAACCCACTGGCATGAGCTAGTATCATCCAATGAATAGATAATTCCACTGGAAAATTATTTTGTACTATTTTTCCTTCTAGAATATAAGAAACAGGAGGGCCGGTGATATAGCTCAGCGGCATAAGCGCCTGCCTAGCAAGCGCAAGGTCCTGAGTTCGACTCCTGGTACCTGCATATAAAAAAAAAAAAAGAAACAGGAGGGCAACCCTATCAGTTTTCACTATTGTACTTTGTAGTGGCACCAGCATGGTTCTTGCTATGTAATACGTTCCTCGTAAATTTTGCTAAATGAATAAGCAGATGAACACATAAATGAGTAACCAGCTTCCCATGATCCCCAAGATTGGCAAGTACTTGTCACATGAAGCTGTTAGTAGGGCAGTGCAATTTCTAGACAGTTTTAGATACCATGTCTAAGAAGGAAGAGGTATGAAAGGGAGAGCTGAAGTTTAGGTAGCCTAGGAAATAAGCTGCTAATAATGTAATCCAAACCATTTTCTCTTTTGACCCTTCTTGACCAAGGCTTGCTTAGCAAACTTCTGTAGGAGCCAAAGAATAAATATGTTCAGCTTTGCAGGCCATATGGCTTCCACTGCAGTTACTTGACTCTGCTGTTGCAGTGTAAAAGCAACCACAGATCATCAGTAAATGAATAGGCAGGGGCGTGGCTGTGTCCCAATAAAACCGGCACTGAAAATCAAATCTCAAATAATTTTCACCTATCATGAAATACTCTTCTGTTTAAATGTTTTTTTGTCCTCCAACCATTTAAAATGTCAAAACCTTTCAATGAGGTTCGGCCTGCAGTCTACAGTTTGACAAGCACTATGGTATCAGTCTAGCAACTCTTTCAAGCTGTGTAGAAACGGAACCCAGCAGAATTAGGCTGTCCCTTCTTCCATTAAAGCAAACTCTCAAGCAAAATAGATTATTGGAATATCACAGGTAACTACTACACCATAACTTCCAGCCAGGACAATCTGCTTTCTATCCCAAGTTGAAAAACCTGCTTTCACTTTGACTTAAGACTGAAGGATAAAAAGAAATCCATGATCACATGAAACCTGCAAATAATCAAAGAATACTCTTTATCAATCTGTACCACTTCTAGGCTACACAGACCAAATGACCAGAGAAAAGCTGCCAGGAGACAATCACTTGACTTACTGATGGAATCACTACTTTCTTTCTCTTGACTGTTCTTTGTGGAGGGTCAAGAGTAATTAATAAAACAGATATTTAGTTCTTAAGTAACAATAGCCCAACACTCAAATGCCACCTGGGAAAAACCAGGACAACTCTGATAATTTACTTTAGACTGTCATTAAGAATTTAATTTTAGGGCCAGTGAGATGGCTCAGCGGCATAAGCGCCTGCCCGGCAAGCGCGAGGGCCCGAGTTCGACTCCTGGATCCCACATACGAAAAAGGGGCCGGTGATATCGCTCAGCGGCACGGGCGCCTGCTGGCGTGCGAGGTCCTGAGGTCGACCCCTGGTACCCACAAAAAAAAAAAAAAAAAAGAATTTAATTTTATCAATAAATGCAGAAACATATCACTTTATAAAAGTCACCATCATGAAAATTCAAGTAATAAGAGTTATAGTCTACTCTGTAGAATCCAGTTTTTTTTTAAGGCCTTATTGTGCTTTTAAACATACTTGAGGATGGGTTAAATCTACTACTATTTCTTCTTTTCTATCAACATACTAAATTTAAAGATGTTTCCGAAGACATACAAAAATCAAAAGATTTTATGATGTGCCCTTTGCTTGTAAAAATATTGTTCTAATAAGTTTGTATTTTGTAGTTTGAACGGAAAGGTTTTTTTGGGGGGGGGTCCCGGGAATCGAACTCAGGGCCTCGCACTTGCCAGGCAGGCACTGTGCCACTGAGCTACATCCCTGGCCCCGGAAAGTATTAGCCAGCTTGAGAAAATAACTTTTGAGAAAAATCCTCCTAAAAAACACAATTTGTCATACAAGATGATAACTAATTTTAAAAAAGTCCTTTCTATCCTGAAAAGTCACAACAAAAAGTTTAAGTGTGTTTGGGCTGATTTTTCTCTGCAACTATTTGAAGCTGTAAATGACTTAACTCAGTAAAATTCCAAATGTAATTATCTTCTGTACTTAGCCTAGGGCTCTCCATATATCTCAGCATTGCTGTCTTGCATACAAAATAGGCTTTTCGATGGCTGGTCCCAATATAATGTACAACATTGTTTTAATTTCCCCTGGTTGGCTAACCTCTTGCCTACCCTGCACCAGGCAGAGGAAGAAGGCACGGTGAGTCATCAAGCACTCAAAAGCCTTCCGCAACTCGGTTGCATAAATGGGGTTTGCCAGGTCAGGCTTTTGCAACTGTACATTTTAATAATCTCCATTTCTGACCCAATTTTTACTTTCAGAAACTAATTTTCTATTAATTATATGAAGAATGGGATAGTGTTAATATATGGTGGCTCATCAACAAGTTGTACTGTACAAGGAAGTAGAATCCACATTAAAAACGTCCCCATCTCTCACCACAGTGGTTTCCCAGGGAAATCTGCATAAGTTTATTTTTTTCTTTAGTCACAAAATTTATCCAACATAAATTTTGGATAGTTCGGAGGACTTCCAAGTACTGTATTTTGTACTTACATATATACAGCATATTTATGCACGTGTTACGTATTATATATGAAGATATATGTATTTATGATACGTGTAGTGAACTCTCACATTATTCTCAGCGATGGAGAGAAAAGGGGACTACAAAATGAGGAATAAATCCTCATATCACTTCTATTGTGGCTGTGGAAAACATGCTTTTGTGTGTGCTCACTCGCCCGTCTTGGTCACATGGACTGGTTCTCTTCCATTCACGTGCATTCTCATTCAGTCTCTCCCCAGCTTATCTTCTGAGCTCCAGTTTAACAATATTAGCAACTTCAGGGGCTTGCACCAACAACAATAATCAGAAAGTTCAAAAGCAAAGAGAGAATGGAGGGAAAGTGAGAGAAAGACGGGACTGCCCAAGGTGGTAACCGAACATCAGCTGTGTACATATTACTGTGACTTCCTGAGACGTCCGTGCGTCAGATTCAAAGAGAGGACGGAAGCCGAACTGACCCCCAGAAAGTAAAAATTAAATATTAAAAAGGACAGCAACAGGTTTTTGACTTTCCATTCAAGAATGAGTACACAGGAACTCATTACAGAACACTACAGAAATGGTGGAAGTTGAGGAAGACTGAGGCAATATTAAAAATAAATATGGTTTTACCTGGAGCTCTAACTGCTGTACAACCTGCATTTGTACTCTACATTGGGCTGTACTTCTATCGTCCAGCGCATGCTCACTGTTGAGATGTCTGCAACAATACATAGAAAATCATTAAGTAAAATGGAGACACAAAAAGGAAAATATAAGTTACCAGGATGTTTAAC